>JAKSXM010000007.1:50002500-60002500 GCA_022575985.1 Anagrus nilaparvatae
GAAATGTAGAATTGGAGAAAAATCCCTGGTGGAAACGTTACACATGAACTCTTCAGGGCTAATTCAGGAAGTTATGGGACCATTTAAGTTCTTTTATGGGGTTTTCAGGGCAAATTAAGAGGCCTTGCAAGATGACATCTATAGTGTTAGTTTCTCATTTTATCCTCTAAAATTTGTTCAAAACACATTCGCATAGAAATTAACATTTACCCGATAATTTTATGTAATTTTTACAAAGACACGAACTTAAAATAAAAATATGGCATATACGGTAAAAAATTTCATCCCTCGTAAAAAAATAAAAAAGCCTAACATTATGAATTGGTTTCAACAAAAAAAAAAAAATCGAACAATAAATGGGCAGTGTAAATTTTTTTGCTGTAAAATGTAAAAAAGGATCTAATAATAAATTAACAATTAATTTATGTAATAATTATTTACAAATTGTAATTTTTTACTCTTTTTAATTTTCATATACCTTATACTAAAAACTTTGGAATCAACTATTTCATTACCTTGAATTCTCATTTCCCCCCTAATATAATACTTAGAAATCATTTCTCTTGCGAGAACAATATTACCCCGAATCGCTAATTTTTTTTACACAGTATTATTTCAAAATATCAAGACAATTTAATAGTTAACATTTTTCTTGCAAGTGAAATAATTCCTGCAAACTATTAAAGATGTGATTGACTATAAATTGTAAGAAATTTTTGAGCAGGCTATGAACCTGCTATGAACTGTTCGAGGCAATCGAATAATTATTTACGGGATGATATATTTTCTTATTTTTGAATTTTTAATTTTTAAGCCGGGGTATTGAAATAGATAGGTACTAGGCAAAAAGGACTTATCTAGAAGGACCAATTTCAGTTCTAATAAAATTGAAAACAAGCTAATGAATAAAAAAAATTATAAGGAAATAAAAATTTTGAAACTGATATTCAATTTCAGATTTAAATTACGAATCCTAAGATTGATTATAACACAAACCTTGTGAACATTTGAAGAATATCAAGCCATATATGCTAAATCTAAACATTTATGACAGTTATTAATATCAAGTTTTTAGGTTATATTATTTGATATCTAACACCTGTGATCAAAAATATATTACCTACTTAATATTCCCTAAAGTCTCTTTATAACATATTATTAGCTAATAAAATCTTAAGAATAAAAAAGATTTAAAATAATATTTAAAAAGCCTTTATTCCGCTTTATTCATTTAAACATAAATGTTATTTATTTGACCATTACATAAATAAAAGATTAAAAATTAAATATAAAAGTTCAAATATGAGGGTCAAATCTTATAATTTTATGTATATTGGTCAATCTGTATAAATGGTTTACTTTACATTTTAAACAATAATATTTTTATTTTAAAAAGGATTAAGAACAAAAAAAAAGGGGGTTATTTTTCTATATATTTTGCATCAATGAATTTTATAAAGATGATTTGCCTGTGCTTATAAAAAATGTTCTAGAAACCTAAATTATTCCTTTTATAAGGTCTAATGAATTTATATCTTTTATTTAATTGATAAATATTAATACTGACATTAATTCTTGAAATATTTTTTTAAAAAATTACAATAGATAAAAATATATAATCTGAGAAAAGGGCGAAAAATAAAAAATAATTTACCGTTATTTATAAAATATTTTTTTATTTATTTAAAATTCAATTTCCCATAAAAGCTTTTCATAAACATACATAATAGATAAAGATTAGTCATTGCATATTCTCCTTATGTATATAGCTAAAGAGAGAGATAGATGTATTTACGTACCAATAAGCGTAAAATTGGCCTATAACTGAAACTACGACCAAAGCAATCATGTATAATTGAATTTAAACTTTAGATACTATGTGAGGGTGCAAACAGTATATGAATATTCAATTTCTCAATTTAGCTTTAGACTCTCTTTATCTCTCTTGTGCTTATATAATTTTAGTCTTAAGAAAATTTAATCAAATTATGTAATAACGTTTGTATATTAAAAAAAAAATTTAATAACTTAGAATAATAATGCTCTTTTGTTTTACTTTTTTTACGCTATGTGACAATTTCTGTTTATACTTTTTTTTGATTTTGACATAGGCTTTTGTATTTAGGTATTTTGTATAGAAAAAAAAATTTTAATTTATGTTTGAGCAAACTTGAACATGTCTAAGTAAATTAAATTAGTTATTGTAATAATATGATTAATTATTAAGATTGTTTCATTTAATTTTACAGATGAACAGTAATTGTTGCAAAATTTTTAATATGAACATTTTTATTATTATTTTAGTTATGTTGAAATCTATTTTTTTTCTCTTGTAAGTTGAATTATTAAATTTGATGAAATTAGAATTTTGAATTAGAAATTTTTTTTTCAGTAAGCTTTTAGTGTCATGAGAGATTAAAATTTAATTTTTAAAAATCAGGAAATCTGAAAAAGTCCCACTTGTTTAAATTGTACTTCGGGGTCTTATAAGTGTCCTAAAGACCCAAAAAAAAAAAAAAAAAATGATATGTTAAGCTTTAAAGCCAATGTGCAGAATATTATCTGTTATTGGATCGGAAAAATTAAATACAGCCTAGAAAAACGTTTTTTGGTGGGGTCTTTTTTAAGTTTTTGATGGCCTGTCGTGGCTCCCAGAGGTCTAAATCAACCGGGAATCAGTAAGTTTTTGGAAAACTTTTTAGATATTGTTACTTAGACTAGGTTTAGTTGCTGTGGACAAATTGTGAAATTTCTGTTAATTTTTCAATAAATTTCGATCTTTAGTCACATTAAACTTTGATATTTTCAATAAAATTTTCCATCTGTTTGTATCTTAATTTTAGATGAAAATCGTCTTTCAAGCGATATTGAGCTATAGCTGAGAGAAATCAAAATCTTGTCCAATGTAGATACTTCAGAGGATGAAAAACTATACTATTAAAGAATGTAATCACGCTCGTTCCTAGTGATGGACGAGACCACGAGACTGGTCTCGATCTCGTCTCGGTCTCGTCTCGTTTTCGAGACGAGACCAAGTCGAGACCAAGCAACAATTTTTCGAGACGAGGCGAGATTATCCCACCGAGACTCTCGGTCTCGTCTCGGTCTCGAAATTTTTTTTGAAAAATAATTTATATGACAAATTTAAATTTAAGTACAAAGAAGTCTTACGTAAGCTTTTATTGCATACCTAATAAATGTATATTCATGGTAGGATCAAACTTTTGACAAAAAAAATGAAATAAAAAATTTATTCTTATTTTTTTTGTACATTCAGTACTAATACGAATGGAAGATAATTAATAACTATTATTATTATGTATAATAAAAAAAATGGAATTATTAATTTTTGCTATAAAGTTCGCAGCTGCCCTAATAAAAATTTTTTATTTTTAAACAGTTCAACTTAAATCATAAATAATAAATAAAAAAAATATTTGATTATTTAGAATAATAAAGTTATAAAAGAGGTAATAAATAACTTTATCAAAATAATATTGAACAGGTATAAATAAATTCGCTATTATAATAGATAGGAAAATGAATATAATTATATAATTTTATTTTTAATTTTTAAAATTGACATAATTTCATGTTTTGTAAAAATATAGCAATTTAATTTTAAGTCCTTTGCGAGGGGGGTGTTAATTTCCTTTACTACATGCTAAATATAAAAAAATTTATCCCAAAAATGTTATCATGGTTATTAAATTTGTCTAATATTCATGAAAATTATTTGTCTTGATTAATTATTGATATTGTGAAATATTTGATCTGGTATATTTTGATGCATATTAATTAAATACTTCTGAAGAATTATGTAAAATTATATTTCTTCGTTGGCGCCGTTTCAGCATTCAACTTGGATGAATTAGCAATAACAGGGCATTAGAGAAAGATAAAAATTTAAACAATTGTTATAAACAAATTATTTTTTTTATTATTAAATAATCACCGGAAATGAAAAATGAACTACAATCAGAAAATAATAAGATTAACCAGTTTAAATGTCTAAAATATCGCAATATACATTTTTAAATGCACATAAAGATAACTTAAGTTTTTTTCGAGACTGTCTCGAAAATCGAGACGAGACCGAGGCGAGACCGAGACGAGACCGAGTCGAGACCTCAATTTTTGAAAATTTTCGAGACCGAGACGAGACTGACCCAAAATCTCGTCTCGTCTCGGTCTCGTCCATCACTACTCGTTCCTAAACTATTCTTTCTGAGGTACAAACATTATTTTTTACTGTTTTGAGCAATAAATAAGTAGTACAGAAAATTTACAAAAAATAATTTTGGACAGAAATTCTGCCCATAAAAATCTTTGTTATACTGTATATTATTAAAAAATGAAAAAAATATGAGTGCCAAAAAACTGCTGATATGAAATTTTTTATTTATATTTATTTGAAGTCAAAATGAGGGACAGAAACGAGATACTTAAGAAAAATAGGTATAATATAGTTTAAATTGATGATCAAATAAGAAGAAACTTTCATTATTTACATGTATATGAAAAAAGAAGGTAAAATATTTATAAGTACGGCGCCACTTGGACACTTCAACTTAATGTTTTTTACTGCAGATACAAAATTTTATCGTTATGTGTGCATACTTTTTCATATGTATGAATATATATATAGAAAATGTGCAAAATTTGGACATTGAAAAATATAATCTCTTTTAACTATACATAACCTCATAATCGTTTTGAAATATACTTTTATATAATTATAGTACTTCTCTTCCATTTCTGAATAGTTGGTTAAACTTTTGAATTCTAAAACTAAAATTACTTAAATATATGACATAACCTCAATTTCAAATGAAAATTAAGCTTTATTTTAAAATGGAATATTTAATGAAAATTACGTCCAAAAAGGTAACGTATTTTATGTTATCTAGAAAATTTATTTAACTTAAAATATATATTTTTTTAAAATGCAAAAAAGATAAATATTTATTTATTTTTGGAAAAGAAAAAAAATTTATTATTTTATTTAAACACAAAACGGATGTAATATAAAAAGTAAATTCACATATAAGAAAATTAAAAACAATGTATTTAATGTCTTTTTAGTGCGTTAAATACACGCAAATCTCAGGATATATTACGTAGTCACGTGGCTAAATCATGAGGGTGGATTTAAAATAAGAAACTGATTATAATCATTTTTATATAATATAAACATGTTACACTTGAAAATATAAATCAAGAACATGAGTTTGGGAATTTTTTAACTTTTTTATATAAATAAATGAAAAAGATAAAATCAATTGAATGACTTTGTAGTTTTCTATAAAATAAATATAACGTACGTTTTTTAGTTTTGTAAATTAAATTGTCGGTGCAATACTCAGTTACGCTATTATAAATACATTGCATTGGTTCATCGTCAATTACTAATTAACTTGACATTTTTCTTTATTATATTCTCTTTTTCGTTTTCTGTATTTACAAATACAAAAGATTTTTTTTTATTGTATTGGGGAGAGAGTATAAAATTTGCATTTTATAATTGTTAAACCGATTATTTTAATTAGTTGAATACAAATGTCGGTTAAATGGATTTTTATTGTGATTTAATGTTAATTCATACTTCTTTTTTCGTTTTATTGTTTTTAACGATGTTTTATTCTTATTGAAACATTTTAATTTTGTAATGTAAAGAATTTTTTATTAAAATTTAGAAATTAAAAGTACTTTCCTATTTCATAATCTTATTTAGGGTGAATATCTCAAACATTTTTATATATCTAGGGCAAAAAAGACTATTTTCTACCCTAGGTAAACAGCTTTCTTGCCCATTGTATGCAAAACTTTGAATTATGGAGTAAAATATGAGGTTGCATGATAACTCCACTCGCTTGATACGCTTGTCCTTGCATATAACTGCGTGTAAAATCAAATTAAATACTTTTTCCATTGTTTAAAAAATAGCTAAAATACTCTAGAAATAGATGAATTTATATGAAAATATTTGGTTACAGATATTGCCATAATGTTGTTGTTGTATATAAATACATTATACGCAGGTTTAGGTTACAGGTACACAAATAAATATGGAAAAACCTGAAGACATTTTTAATTTTGCTAAAAACGGTATATAAAAAAAAGTTTAAGAAAATTTTAAACGTAGATACGCATTAGGGATGTGTGATTACCCTAAAAGTCGGGTAGCCAATCCGAAAATTTGTATTTTTAGAATTTTTAGCCAGTTATATTTTGCATATTCATTTTGTACCTTGAAACAAATTTAGAAAAATTTAGAGTTTTATCCAAAACTTGATCAACTCATTAGGGCCTAATCGACCATCTTGGACAAATGAATTTTTATATAGCAAAATTAATATTCTGGACTAAAATGACACCTTATAAGTAATTCAGGCCACCATTTCCGCTTTTACAGTAAGTTTTTAATTAAATACTCTAGAAGCAACATCATTCCCTAGTGTAGGATCAATTCCAAAGTATTTATTTGTCCAAAAATGATCGATTAGGCATTAATAGGTTGAGCCCAATTTAATCAGAAAAGAAGCTGGATCTTTTTTGTGGCTTTCGTACAATCCGTTTATGGTAGCACATTTCTAATAAATAAATTGTTTAAATAATAAAAACATTAATGGATAAAAGCCCAATTATCCAGGATATATTACAGTTGGAATATGTGGGTTTATATTGAATATTGAATTTTCAGAACTCTTTAAGAATGTTTTCCATCCATCAACTAATTTATATAAGAGTTTTAAATTGATTGAGGGTAGAAAAAATCACCTAAAGATTTAAAAAAAACACACTTTTTATAACCCATACATTTAATAAATAATTATTATAAGCTTATTTATTTAATTTTATTTCAAAACATATAAATTTTTTTTATCAAAAGAGCTGGAATACAAAAGAGTTTTATTTTTAAATACACGTTTTTACCTTAAAATAAAATAAAAAAAAGTATATTAATCTCTCTATATACACATTAACGTATATTTTAAAATAAAAAGAAAACATGTAAAGCCACTTATTTATACGTTGAAATCTTTATATAATTCACCAGACATATTTTTTTTTATTTCATAAAATATTCGACTTTTATATTTATTTCATCACCATATATTCAAAAAAAAAAAGTAATACATAAGCTGTATTTTGCTTATATTAATAAAAAAAATAACGCATGTATTAAGGGCACAGAGAAAATTTTTTAATGGAAAAAATTAATGCTTATACGTCGAAAAGAGCTTTTTTTTTAATTCAAATACTTTTTATATTATAACCCACAAATAATGAGAAATAAAGAAAAATAATAATGAAGTGTATAGAAAATTTTTAAGAGAAATATAAAAGCGATCCATTATGATTATAAATTTTAATATCCTTGTGTGTGCGTTTTTTTTTTTAATATACAGTAGACAAAGAAAAAAAGTACAATTAAAATTAGCTCTGATGTTTTAATTATCCGAAGGTGGTCGAAAAATAAAAATATGTTATTTTTTTACTTCCTTTTAAAGGATATTCAAGATAAAACTTGAAGGATTAAATAGACATTTTTTTTGCATTACTTTTTGGGCTAAAAATGCATGAAATTAAGCATGTACGAAAATAATTTAATTTTTGCAAAGTGTGTATGTAAAAATAAGAGAATATTTGTAAGCCGCAAGCAATTACTTTCATGTACACGGAAATATTGGCTAAAATTATAATTTTTCTAAACACTCAACTGCAAAAGCTCTTTTTTTTTATTACTCACACGATAATGTAAAAAAAAGGGGTAGAGGAGGGAGAAGGAAAAGCTTTGAGATTTAAAGTGGAAATTTTTTAAAATAGCTTTATTTTTTTTTATTAACCGTGACCTGTACGTAAAAAGCTTTTTTTTTACAGTATGAAAGCATATTTATATAAGCTAAATAACCGAAACATGATTATTGCATTTTTTTTTTGCTACTCTACTGAATAAATGTCAGTTTATACGCTAACAGTTTAAATTATAGACAAGTTTTTATATTATACTGTTAAAATGTGTTAGTATGTGTGTGCTGGCTTCTGGTTTATATTATATGAAATTTTTTTAATCCTTTCATTAAAGAGTGTTTTTTGTTGTTTAAAAAATAAATGTAAAACAATTTACTTTTTTTCGTTTTTGTTTTTATGTGTTTGGTGAATATTAATTTTTTCTTTTTTTTGGTAAAATTTTTTTAATCTTTATTAAACGTAATGAAAAATTGGTAGGGTACCTACTGTTTTTGTAAATTTATTTTTATTTAATGTACACACATTTTAATTATTTTATTTTTTAATGGAAAATTGGTTAAAAATTTTTTGAAGATATGAATTTATTGATATTTACATATGTCTATTTTTGAATTTATGATTTTGAAATGTTATTTATTATCAAAATAATGACATTTAGAATAAAAAATTTTTTTAACACTAAAATTTATGTACACTGAAAAAAAATCCGCTTGCCGCAAGCGGAATTCCGCTTGTATCTAGCGGAATTTTTTTTCTCGTCAAACGATTGCAAATGACTTGAAACGTAAAGAAAATTAAAAAAAAAAATTTTTCCGCTTACTTGGGATATGCGTTTATCGGTATGATAAGATTTGAGAAAATTTTGGAAAAACTTGAAGTTTTTAGAAATTTTTCGAGACATATAAAACCCTTTTTTGTCAGAAATTACGAATTTGGCAGCAATTTAAAATTGGGTCATTTTTAACCAAAAATGGTCATTTGGTTAATTGGCTACATTGATGAGAAAATTAGTGATAAAAAATTGCGGTTTACGACGTTTGATAGGTGATACTTACACCAAAAAAAATGAGACTAACCAGAAGTGTTTTGGTTAACTTGTGGGGTTTAAGCGTTTCATTGAAAATTACCAAAAAACCCTATTTTATAACGTTGAACCCTGCGTTTCTAGGCCCAGAAGGTTGATTGGAATGAACGGAGGATAATCGGTATGTTTTTTCAACATAATAAACTCGTCCATAACCATTTGGTGTAATTTGGTGTTCCAAATGTATTGAACTCCCTTTGTTAGTACATTTTTGACAAATAAATATTTCTTCATAGTTATTAAATTATGGAATAAATTTGTTTCTTCGTTATCAGTAATTTTCAATAAAAATTTTTTGAATTTTTTATTCAATTCGACGTTGTATGGAATTGATGGTTTTATTGGAAGCATGAGAAATGCTTTTGGATTGTAAAATACTTCAAAATTTTTAAAATTATATTTTAAATTTTTCTTGGGTTTTGTAAACTTTTCTGTAGAATAAATTTTATTAGTTTGTTTATGTAATCTTAATTTAACTGAACCTTTGATTAATTTTCCACAAATCTCACATAAGTACAACTTTTTAGTAGCATGAAATGTTTGATAATTTTTAAAAATACGATAAATTTTAAGAAAGGCTACTTCCGGATAAGTACAGTAGTTTGGCCCCCGGAACTAAACCTAACCTAAATATGTATAGTAGTATCCAAAAAGTTCGCAAAGAGTTATCAAAAAACTCACTGATTCTCGTTGGAATTAGACATCTAGGCCACGATAAACCCCCGAAAACATTTTTAAAAAAACGTTTTTTTAAGGATTTTTTGCATTTTATTTAATTTTCCCGACCCGTAAACAGATAATACTCATAGACTGAAAAACTTCAAAATTCACCACCTAAAAAAAAATTTAAGGATGGTATATTTTTTTTAGGCTCAAAAACCCGATTTTTGAAAAATTCAAAATTATAAGAGCTATAAGTTGATACCAGTTGAAATCTATTCGTATAATGTAATCGTAACTACCTTTACTTCGCACAATTTTTAGTTTACGTTAATGTTCTATAAATTTCTCGAAAGTAAAATGCATTTCTTATGCTATAAATAAGATACAAAATTTTCACTTCATATTATTAAGTATTAAGTTGTTTTACGAAAAATATAAAATATTGAAATGAACGAAACAGTTGATATTAAATTTAAACTCGATAACCATTACCTAAAATGAATTAACAAATTAAAAAAAAAAACCCTTAAATAAATAAAATTGTCTTTTAAGACTAGCAATGATTTTCCATCGTATCTTTGATAACTTAATTATCATTATATTGTCACTTTAGCCACGTCTGATAGAGTTTAAAAAATAATTTTTTATGAATTTACAAGATCAACTTTTATTTTCAGGAGGGATCTGTGGTCAAACTGCGTCTAGAGAGAATGACGAAAATTTGGTAATTCTTGCTGATTGGTTCCGCTATTTTCCGCCTTCTTTGCATTTTTTCAATATAATTTTTTTTTTTTTTTTTAAATTAAAATTATGTAATTTTTATTTATTTTGGCATGCTTAGAAAAGCATTATCTTTAAGTAATAATTAAATAAAAATTAATTTTTTTTCTTTGGTGTCAGTCTTTCTATTCACACTTTGGCTATGGTAAATAACGCATGTAAGTATGAAAGCCCAGATGAAAGCTGAATCTTTGTTCAGTTTTTTTTTTCCAAAATTGGCAATATTCGGTGTTAATTTAGGTCTCGAGTAAACTATTTTTTTTTTATGAACTTAAAACACAAATAAAATAATTTACATAATATATAACTTAATGATATAAAAAATTTTCCAAAGCTCATTAAACAAAGCTTTATTATTTTAGACTTTTTTCTATACCTTAAATTTAAAACCATAAATCACCTTTACTTTTGGAGACACACCATACATAGACAATTCAGTTATACATTAAATATTTTTTTAAGCTTTAGGGGAAAATGATAAAACAAAGTATTATATTCAACAAATGAATGATACGAATTTTCGTAGACAGGTACAAGTGATGAAAATCCCATCAGGAATTACAAAATCATGAATAAAAATATTTTATTTTTGTTTTCTCCATATAACATACGTGTTAACCATAACATATAAATACAGAATTTATAGCTGATGAAAAAAAAAACTGTAAGGGATAAAAAAAAGTAAATTTTATTTTAGGTTTAAAGTTTCATGCTCTAACGATTAGCTTTTTGGTTTTTAAAAGTTTATCAAATGTGGCATTTTTATACATATGCAGAAAAAAAATATATATAAGCTTTTAACAGAAAATATACATAGATGTTTTGGCTTGTTGATAACGTTATGCTGTATAGTTTTCCAAAGAGTGATCCCTTTTTTTTTATTATTGTAAAAAAAAATAATAATAATAATGATTTATATACTTTTTTTCTCGATCAAAATGGATATATTTAAATGTATATAAAATTCTAATTGAGTTTTGTCACACAAAAGTCAATTTAAAAAAACTGAAAAAAAAATATTTGCAATAAACTGTCAACGTATATATGAATTTCATGACAAAAAAAGAGAATAAATAAATAAAGAACGATATCAATCTCTTTAATTTTGTTTTTTTTCATTTGTGTATATTAGGCTGAGTGTTATAGAATTTCAAAAAAATTGATTATTTTTTGAGAGCTTAAGTTATAAAAGTGATGGTTTTTAAAATTCGTCCTGAAAATTTTGATTATCACATAGACACTTTCTAGGTAATTATTATTACCCACATTAGGCTCTTAACACAACTCTTAACAAAATTTTCAGACTACCTAAAACCCCCTCATCACCACCTTACTGTAAAAAAAAGATAAAAACAAACCTATTTCAAAAACAAGGTCCAGCCTAATATACACAAAATCCATATTTTAAACAAATGACATGTTTTTTTTGTTATCATAAAACATAACGAAAACAAATGATAGTTCATACCCGTATCGAGATTCACTTTAGTTAAATATATGTAAGTAAATATATCTTTTTTTGCCAAATTTTAATCACATAATGTCAAAGTTATAGTTGAACCTTTAATACAATATATTGCAAGATCATTAGTCAACTTGTCATATTATCAATATTAATAGCTTTTGTGTACTTGCATTTTAATAATTTTTTTTTTTTGCTGACATTGTTGGATGACTTTTTTTTTCTAATATTACACGATTGGATTAATAAAAAAGACACTAAAAAACAATATGATACGTCTATCATAATTAAATGTAAAAAAAAGCAGGCAAAGAATAAAAAAATAAAAAAAAATTTAAATGTTTTACATTATTCATGAGTGAAACGAATATTCATGATATATTTTTTAAATGTCAAATTATTTATAAACTGTAATTAGATTATAGAGTAAAAAAATTAAAAAGTACTTTTGATGTAATATCATAAAGAGATAAACTATTAATAATACGATTTGAAAGATCAATGAATTTTGGTATTGTTACATACTAATTAATATGTTTGACATGTAAACTTTATTCTCTTTGTAATTTATATTATTATTACATACAAATTAGTGTAGGGTATAAATTTTGTCATCTCTATATATATATATATATATATTCATTTAATTTATAATATACATTTGATTAACTTCATTATTGAGTTAATGATAAATAAATACTTGTGATTGGCATGTTATTAGTTACATAAATTTCATTAATTTTATAATTCTATTTAAATGATATTATAAATTCTATTATGTAATAGAGGTATTTTTTTGGATTCATTCATTCTTGGGTACACCTGTTGATATTTATTATAATATGAGGGCCTAGTATAGTCCCCTTTTACATTCTTTAAATACTTCTTTTTTTTTGGTTGTTGTATATTGAACTGGCCCACTTTTTTTCTCGAAAATATAATTCACGAATTTGTTTAAAAATTTTGTATTATGTGTTTCGTATACAATACGTTTGTTCATAAATTAAAGAGCATGTATTAAGTAAAATGTAGTGGTTTTAAAATATGCTTTTTTTAAGACTTCAGTGTCAAATATAAAATATTTATTTTTAAAAATTAATTTATCTTGTATAAATTTCTAATTAAAATTATATATATTTACTTGATTATATAAATCCAAAAAGTTACAAAAAAAATATAAAATAATAATTTTATTGTAAGGATAATTTTTTTTAATTAATATTTTAAACTCGGTATTTTGGTACTTTTTTGCCCCCCCTCTCCATTAAAAAGATTTTTTTTCATCAGGAAATTATTGCAAACGACTAAGGGTACTCGTACCAATACATAAACAATCACCAATACCTAAACGATCTTTCAGGATGAATAAATATTGAAGCTAAAGGATCATTGCATAATTTAAAAAAAAATTTAAACGGTCATCCTTAGAATTGAAAGTTTTTAGGTTTTTCAGGTACTATTATTTTCTTATACAAGATTTTCCCTTTTAAAATTCGGTCGTTCGTGTACTAGTGCAAAAAACATATCGTGGATCAAGTCATGGAAATCACTTAATTCTACAAAATAAAATGCTAATTCAGACAAAATTTTTGTATTAATTTATTAGTAAGGTATCAAAGTAACCATTAAAAACAAAATTTTTACCATTAACAAGATTATTTAAATCTCGATTTAATTAAATGTTCTCATTTAATAAACAAAAATCCATTGCCGTTCAATTAAAAATAATTTTTTTTTTAAATACGAATAATTTATTCGACATATTGATCTAACAATTTAAAAAAAAAAATTTTTTTTTTGCCTTTTTCCCACCCAAAACCTACTGCTTACTTCATTTTACGTGTTTTTTAGCACTTTTCGGAAAATATTTTAGTAACTTGGCTCGTAATTTGGTGAAGGGGGGGCGAAAAAAATTCGGTTTTTTATTGTAAAATAAAAAAAAACATCTGCTGACTGAAAATTTTTTTAAATAATTTAATGACCAGAGCCAGGCCTCTAAGAATCCTCAGGTTGAACCATAAGTCTAAATTTTAAATTCTAGGTGACACTTTATTTTCTCGAAAGAGAAATGTCACTTACATGCTATATAAGCAAGTTTTGATGTAATAAAATTATGTTGTTCAATAAAATAAAGTGTAAAGTTAATTTAATATAAATAAAGAATTGAGTCTTTGATACTAAATATTTTGTTATTTTTTTTTTTATAAATGTTATAAATTTCTATTGTAAAATTCTATCGATGCAAAAATTTCGTTGGTTCTCTGAAAAAAAAATTGAATTTTTTAAAATACCCTTCTCTATGCAGAATAATTTCCAGTTATTTACTTCATTAAAACCGTTGACTTTCGGAAAATCAAAGCATTTGAGGGTGTCTTGAATTACGAAGAAATAAAAGTTTAACCTGAAAAAATTATTAATTATAATCAAAAAATGTACATATTTAAATAACTTATAAAGAGTACGTTAGCCTTGATGTATCATCATTAGATGTTATCTTTGGCATTCTTAAAACCACATCTATATTTAACTTTATAAACATAGGAAAAGTTACAAATAAAGAATCATGGTCACAAAATTAAATCATATATTGTATGATCATTAAATTACTAACGATAAATAAAATTAAAGTTAGAATAAAACATTAACGTGTTAATATCGGTAAAAATTTATATTTTTGAAGCTTTCCTTCGCTTTTCTTTAAATTGCCGTGCTTTCACATTGCTCTATTCAGGTCCATTGAATTTATTATTTGAATTAGAATTGGATGTATGCATATTTTTCTATTAACAAAAATGATTTAATTTTTAGTAAACGATTATTTTAATTTTAAAAGGAATAATAATTATATAACATATTTACACTTGGAGCTTTATTTCTAATACTAAATTTAAAAAAAATTTTTGTCATTATAAGTAGATTATGTTAAATTTAAAAGTTTCGAATTAAGTTAGGTGATATCAGTTCGGTCTCCCTAGGGTAGAAAATAGGCTTTTTTTGCTCTAGATATGTAAAATATTATTTTCTAACCTGGAAGGTTCTCCTTTTTTGCTCTTTCTATTTAAACCTAATTGTATTAAACCACGGGCTTAATATGGGATTTGACCATTGCATGCCATCTGCAACCCTTCGTAAGTATAACTGCATGCAAGGTTAAACTCAATATTTCATATTTCGTCCCTTGTTTAAAAAATAGCTGTTTCTCTAACGCCCTTCCATTTTCTAAAAAATGTAGTATTTAAAAAATTAATTATTGTTTAACTAAACTCGCTGGCCTTAAATAGATCTACGGAAGCTTACTTAAATTATAAAATAAATTACAGTCTAAAAAAATAAATAAATGACATGCTCATATATGTATTAATACACCCTGTCAAAGAAAATGACTAAAGTCAGTACATAAGATATAAAATTTTTTTAAACAAAATAATTAGTATTAATTTATAAAATATACACACTTTACCATAGCAGATATAATAAATTTATATATGTATGCATAATAATATCAAGAATTGCATGTTAAAATATTTTTTTTTTTTTAATAACGCCATGCCATTGCTACTGACTTGATTACATAATTACAAACCTTATTATATATAAACAAGCTTTTTTTTAATGGAATTTTAAGTATATATCTTTTTAGAGCTTATAAATAAATGACACGTATATTTAATTTTTGACATTGATTAAAAAATATAAATTTGATATATATATTTTGTACGTGTAATCAAATCATCATTTTATTAAATAAGAAAATAAAAAAATCTTTAATTAAGAAAATTATAAGAAAATAACGTTTTTATTTAAACAACTAATTTATTTAATGATTACGAGACATGATTATTACCATAAAATAAATATTAATATGAATGAGTAATAGACAAGAAGCATCCGGAAGTTACCTTTAAAGTACAATTATCTTGTATATAAAATAAGCCACCGTGTTTTTTCGCACTAAATAATATAAAAATTGCTCATATACTTAATAATTGTATAGGCAGATGCACTTACAGTCATAATTGAAACCCTTTTTGCATTGAAAAAAATTTTCTTGAGAAAGTTCATACATTACTAAAGAATTGGATGAATCATCCCAATGGTGGTGTGCAATGTATAGACAGGTTGTTACGGGTATTAAATTTTTCTAGTACGTTATAGGAAGTCACCCTGCTCTTCATATATACACTCATTACACCTTCTCTGTTAGTCATCACAGACGAGACTTTTGTAGGTTGTTCACCTTTTCATCTATATTTATATATATTTTTAATCTTAAGAGTTGATCGTTTTACATATTTTTTTTATATATAACTACTTAAAGAGTGAATCATTTAAATAATATGTCGGTTAAAAAAAGCATTTTTATTAAATTCTTCTTGGCGAATCTAAAATTTAATGTTTGTATATACCTTATTATGACAAATAAATCAACAATTCTTACTTTTTCAATTTATAACTTTTGTCATGCATAATAATATTTAATATACAATTCTATGATTCAGAACTCATATTTATAAATTTTTTAACAAATATTTTAAAGTCTCTTTAACACAAATTCATTGTCTATTAATAAGCTTTCATAATTTTCAATTTATAATACGAATTACCAGTGAAAGCACTTTGAATGTACCTACACAAACGTATAGTATATCAATGGTGAACGCAGACTTTGACTACTGATCAAAAGGGAGGTTACACAATCAAATAAATATTAATCTTATATATATAGGTGTATGTATTATTAATTTCTAATGTTTAGTTTATATATATATATATTTTTTTCATCTGTCAAATTAATTTATAAATTAAAATCTGTCTATTTACCAATACATGCAGTGGTTATTACTTAATAGATATATGTCATTCAACAAAAGTCAATTTTCTGTAACGTCTTTATAGTATTTATCATGTAATGGATAATTTACTTGCCTCACTTAATTAACATGACATATTTTTTTTGAAATTTGTTAATTTTTAGTTATCAATTTTTGAGAATGTGGGTAAGTAATTAAAATGTTGACTGTTTGAAGTTCAATGATTTCGCAAAGTTGTATGGGGAGGGACCGTTTATTACGGCATGGTAGGTTCATGGAAAAGATATGTTTACACAACGTTGCAAGGGGTTGCACTTATCCGAAAATTCCCAAAATTAGCGTTGCGTAATTACTGAATGGTCCCTTATTGTATTTTTTGAACATTAGTCTAGCTTTTGGTTTAGTACATGGTTTTGGTTTAATACTTATAGTCCAGAAGTCTTGTACAAGGCTAAGCATAACATGTAGTATACTGTAAAAAGTAAATTTCTTAGATTTACAAAAAAAATAGAATTTTTTCGAAAAATTAGTGAATTTTCAAAAAATTTTGTAAATATTCGATAAAAATCGCAAATTTACTAAATTTAGTATATTATCGAAAAATTCGAGAATTTTCGATTTTTTTTTGTGATTTTACGAAAAAAGTTGTAAATTCACAACTATTTTTCGGAAATTTACAACTATTTTTTGAAACTTTTCGAAAAAAAATTGTAAATTATCAATTTTTCTTGCGAATTCACAAAACAAAAATCGAGAATACTCGAATTTTTTGTTAATATACTAAATTTAGTAAATATACGATTTTTTTCGAATATTTACAAATTTTTTCGAAAATTTTCTAATTTTTTTGTTAATATAAGTAAGTTACTTTTTACAGTGTAGGTAAGTTTTTAGATACGCTGATTTCAAATATTTAGGACCTGATCCCGAGAAAACAGATCTAATACCAAAAAACTATATTTTTCAGCCAATGTTGAAGGTTATTTTGACATATTTAATAAGAAATATTTCTATAATTGTCCTTAAAATTAAAAGGACCTTATACATATAATTATAACTTAAGTAATATTTTTTCGAGGTCGTTAAATAAGAATATTGAGGTTCCAGCCTAAAAAAAAATTAACCATAATTTGAAATTTTTCACATGAAACAAGTCAAAATAACCTTCAATATTGATCGAAAAATATAGTTTTTCGATATTAGGACCTAAAAATTTGAAATCAGCTGCACCAGTTTTAGATAGGTTAATAACAATTCTAGAAGAAGAGTCAGCATTGACACCAGAGTAAATTTTATTTTTTTACTGTTTATTGTAACAAACTCTTTTTTTGATATTTTTTTATTATGAGTGGCCTTGCACAAGACTTAGAAAAAAACGCATGCATCTGATATTTACGGCTTCTAGACTATTAAAAAAATTAATGAAAAATTGCCGATAATAATTATTACAGGATAAATATTTGTATGTCATTTTTACTCCAGCAAAAACAAAAAAAAATATGAAAATTTTTAATCAGCATAAAATGATCGTAAATTCTAAAAATTTTATCAATAAATTTTTAATTCTGATATGCAATTTTGTATTGTATAAAATAAGCATTATCTTATTTTGTTAAAATATTTTTATACAAATTGAGACATCTCATGTTTTAATTATTTAGAGTATATATTTATATTAAAAAGATAAGAAAGTTCAAATTAAGTTCTTCTATGTATAAAACGATAACAAACAACTAACTTAACTTTATTTTTTTTCTTTTTTATATGTACGACTTTTTGTTTGTCGCTTTTACCTCGTAAATACGGATAATTAACTATACTTTTTTTTTCTTCTTCTTCTCTTTTTCTTTCTGAAATTACTATAACACAAAAGTTACTTTAGTTTCTTTAGCTTATCTTCACACGAAAGAAGTCAAATAAAGCACACTAAAAAACCGTTTGCATAAATAAGACGTTTATTTTAAGGGAACTTTTACTTATGTAAGAAACAGAAGAAGAAGCAGAAGTAATAATATTTGTGGTTTTTGTACATGTCTCAAAAAAAAAAATAAAGAACCAAAAATAAAACAATTGAGATTTCTAACTATTAATTTAGATACATTTATATTACGTAAAAAATAATATCAAATTTAAAAAATAGAAAGTAATCAAATTTTTATTTTTTTTAATTTATACATTTTTTTTATACACCAATTTAATCCAATATTTATATCTCGAATGCAAAAAAAGAAATATTATAACGGTATTAGATAAAAATCTTTCAAAACATTACGTATTTTATGAAAATTAACTAAAATGATGAGAGAGAATCCAGTTTTTTATATTTAATTCTTTTGTTCTTTTTTTTTTTAAGGATATCAATTCAAAAAATACGATTCAAAAATAAGAAATATTATTTTTTTCTTATATTTGATAGATCAACGTTGTAGATCATCTTAGTATAATAGGATTTTATTTCTCTTATTTATTGCTGATTTTTGCGTAATACTTGTTTTGGCTATTTTTTTTTTCTGCTGTTATTGTAACAAATTCACTTTTAAATTATTTGCTTATTTGCACTGTTAAAAGTAACTTTCTTAGATTCACAAAAAAAATAGAATTTTTTCGAAAAATTAGTAAATTTTCGAAAATAATCCTAAATTTAGGAAATTTAGTATATTAACAACAAATTCGAGAATTCCCTATTTTTTCTTGTGAATTTACGAAAAAGTTTGTAAATTAGTAAATATTTTTTGTAAATTTTCGAAAAAAAATTGTAAATTATCAATTTTTCTCGTGAATTTATAAAAAAAAATCGGAAATACTCAAATTTTTAGTTAATATACAAAATTTAGTAAATTTACGATTTTTTTCGAAAAATTATTCTATTTTTTTTTTTTGTGAATCTAAAAGAGTTACTTTTAACTTTCGTGAGGGTACAACAATTTAACACATTTAAATATTCTGTTTGTTCAAAAGGAAAGATTTTCTAACAATTCCTAATTTATCTATGAAAATACTTTATCGACTCTTTCTCTTTTGTAGTGATTAATAATTTTTTGTTAGTATTTGTATATTTTGTTATTATTTAACAAACAAGAAACTTATTGATAGAATCAAAAAATTTTTCATTTTATTTAAGAAAATATTTATTTATACAATGCATTTATTTATACATTAATTTATTTTGAACAACTCTTTTAATTTTCAAATAATTAATAAATAATTATAATCTTTTTGCCATTATTTTAATACACTGAGACTGTAGATCAGGATATACTAGTTCACCATTTTCATCAATAATAGATTTAAAATCTTTGGATAAGATATCTTCAAATCCAGCTTTTTTTGCTTCATTTTGTGATGCTGCAGAAGTAAAACTTGTACTTGTCGCTTTAAAACCGTATTTGGCTCCTATTTTTTCTCTAAAAATATAAAATTCAATAATAATAATGAAAAATTTTATTTATAATTATAAGAAAAGATAATGATCTGATCTACTAACGTAGTTGACTATCTTTTTTATATATGCATTTCCCATCTTATTAGAATCTATTGTAATACCAAAGAATTACTCAATGAACAATGTATACAAGGCTTTTCAGGCTGGTCACGTGACAATGCTTTAAGTATGGGATTCTCATGGATAGTCTCCATCAAATAGATGTTATTTTTTTCCTATCGGTGACCTGCCCGAAAAACTTGATTGATTTATATATTGAAAAGGCGATGCATTCTGCTTACCTTATTTAAATCAGAGCTAGACAAATAGTATAATTTTAGATCGCAGTTTCAGTATTTATGATGAAAAACTAACGGCAAGGCCAAATTTCTAAGGAAAAACTAAATATCCTCTTTTCTGATAATTTTTGAACGTATTTGTAAGTGAAATAAGAAGAATTTACAGCTGAGAAAATCAAAAACGCATTTTATTTCAAAATTTACCCTGGGCTTAGTTATCAACATCAAAAGCTTTTTACAGGGAAAATAACCAATTTAAGAAGTTGATTGACAGAAAAACATTTTTAGTTCGATCCACGGACCCAACCTGAAAGCTTTTGCTGAACTGACACAGATAGATTTAATTCAAAATTTATTTACCTGGCACACAGCATATAATAACCTAATTTATTTCCTCTGTATTCTGGATAAACACTCAAACTGATAGATGAAAGATAATTTTTAATTCCATAAATTTTACATACATTTGCCGTATTCGATAAATCTTCTAATATGAAAAAATTTTTTTTTGATTTTTTTGATTTAAATTGACTGAAAATTTTTTTCTAAAAAAAATAAACATATAGTTTATAAAATTTTAAAATAATAATATAATTTTTTTTTATTGCAATTGGTATTTTTTTGCTTACCGTTTCTTCATTAAATGAATCGTTCACAAGATATAAAAGATTTGTACCAACTAAGTTTGTTATTTTTCCATTCGAATCAAGTTTATAAGCACCTATAGCTAATTCTTGTTTTAAACAAATTTTATAAAAATCTTGATAATCACTAACGCCATCAGGATCATCAGCTATTTCTGGTATTATATAAACAATTATTAAATACAATAATTGCATATACCTTAAAAGAAAAACTTACTAATGGAATGACACATTGGTTCGTCAATTAAAAAACTCTTTGTTAAAATATCAAGAATTTCTTGATATCTGTATTCATCATTGGGTACTTCTTGTATCGAGACTTTAATTTTATTATTTAATTTATCAACACATTCGATGACATCCCAAACATTTAATGGACCTGCTGGACGCTTCCACATAATTTAATTTTTTTTTTCAAGTACAAATGTTTATATAAAATTAAACTTAAAAAAAAAAATTAAATTGTATAAATTTTCAGTATATTTCTTTTTCCTATTTTTTATTATCTTATCTTACTACTCTACTGTATGTGTATTTTATCATCAGGGTCGAACCAATGAACAAAATTACATAAAACTGGTTTCAAAAAAATTTATAACCGGTTTGTGTAACTACACAACCAACGAGCATGGAACATGTTCATTTATAACATTGATAATAAAGTATTTATTGTGTTCATAATATAAATATTTATATGCAAATATTTATATTTAGATTTTTATTATAGAAATCATGCTGCTTAGACATCAAAATGAACTAAATTAATTAAATTTTCAAATTATTATAGTTTTTTAAATAATATGAATATGAATTTATTTTTTATTAATTTTTATAATGAATTCTTAAAAATTCTGCAACAATGGTCCCTAGGTACTTCTGCACCAATACTCCATAGGTACTTCTGCACCAAAGGTCTTTAGGGACTTCTGCACCAATGCTCCCTAGGTACTTCTGCACCAAAACTTCCTAGGTACTTCTGCACCAAAGGTCTTTAGCGACTTCTGCACCATAGGTCCCTAGGTACTTCTGCACCAATGCTCCCTAGGTACTTCTGCACCAAAGGTCTTTAGGGACTTCTGCACCAAAGGTTCCTAGGTACTTCTGCACCAAAGGTCTTTAGGGACTTCTGCACCAATAGTCCCTAGGTACTTCTGCACCAATGCTCCCTAGGTACTTCTGCACCAAAGGTTCCTAGGTACTTCTGCACCAAAGGTCTTTAGGGACTTCTGCACCAATAGTCCCTAGGTACTTCTGCACCAAAGGTCCCTAGGTACTTCTGCACCATAGGTCCCTAGGTACTTCTGCACCAAAAGTCCCTGAATCGAAAATATTCTAAGTCCATTTGACCCCCCCCCCCTAAAAACGTCAATTTTTGACCCCCCCCCCCTAAAAGCGTCAATTTTTGACCCCCCCCCCCTAAAAACGTCAATTTTTGACCCCCCCCCCCCCTAAAAGCGTCAATTTTTGACCCCCCCCCCCTAAAAGCGTCAATTTTTGACCCCCCCCCCTAAAAACGTCAATTTTTGACCCCCCCCCCTAAAAGCGTCAATTTTTGACCCCCTCCCTAAAAGCGTCACTTTTTCACCCCCCCCCTGCCGAGCCGGACTTTTTCAAATACCCCATCCAATGAACATGTTCCATGTTAATAAAGAATAAAAGTTTGCGCGTAACATAGGCTATAGTTTTACGACTCAGTTATCGTACTTTTGGCGATATTTAATTTTTACTCTACTTGGAATAAATAAAAGTTTTTGAAAATTTGGTTCAAAAGTGAAATATCTTATAAAAAAGTTAAAATTTTACTGTCACGATTGGTATTACATGATTCGTCACTAATTTAATACGTACTCAGTTAACTTTTTATTAAAAACGGACGCTTCTTTAAAATTTTGTAAAATTTTTTTGAAGTCAGTTGACAAAATTTTTGATTTTTCAAAAAAAATTTTTCGGCTATTTGATGTAAAAATAAGAAACCTAAAGAAAAATTCAAAAATATTACTGGATATTTTAGTATACAGAAAAAAAAACATGTGCAAAAACATAATGTTGTATCATAAATTAATTTTTTTACAAATTAGTTTATCTAGATTATCATGAACGAAACTCTAGATTTTGCATATAAAGTAGTGAAAAGATTGCTTATCTAAAAATGAATGTATTATTATCAATTTATATTGTTTACACTACAAACTATTAAGACTATTTTAAGGCCCCTCTGAAAATTATTTTATAATTTTTTATTATTAGGCCTGAAATTCTCCAGTTTAAAAAATACCAAAAAAATTGCGTCTCCAGTTATTAAAATGAAGTTTAAATTATGAAATAAATAGTCGAATGACATGATTCATAAAAGATCTTGAAGTCTGACAAGTACTAAAATAGTTCACAAAATACTAATACTAAAATTGCTAGATTTTGTTCTACTCCAAAGAAAATACGGGTTTGGGTGGACTTACGGTTGCGAATACGAGATTTGCTCTAGTATAGGTTTTTTGGGTCGCTGAACACGAAAATCGGGGTCATTTGGCTAAGAAAATGGGGCTTCACCCTTAAATTTGCAAAAACTACCCCCACAAGGGGGTACTTTTTATGTATTCGTCTTTTGACGGTAGTTTTAGCTAATATAAGGGTGAAATATTAATTTTTCATTAAAGAATCCATGAAATTCGTTTTCAGCGAACCAAAAAACCCTTGTGGACCTAATCTTGGCGCAAAAAGTGCAGAAACAGCAAAAACACCCCTTTTGGGGGTAGTTTTCGGTAATTTAGGGGTGTTATATTAATTATTCATTAAAAAATCCATGAAAATCGTTTTCAACGACCCAAAAAAACCCTAGTGAACCAAATCTGGCTGCAAAAAGTGCGAAAATAGCGAAAACACCCCTTTTGGGGGGTAGTTTTAGCTAATTTAAGGGTGAAATATTAATGTTACCTTTAAAAATCATCGAAATTCTTAATTAGCTACCCAAAAAACCCTTAGAAACCAATTCTTGGATATGTCCATCGACTTAGAACGCGAATACATAAAAAATACCCCCTATTGGGGGTAGTTTTTGCAAATCTAAGGGTGAAGCCCCATTTTCTTAGCCAAATGACCCCGATTTTCGTGTTCAGCGACTCAAAAAACCTATACTAGAGCAAATCTCGTATTCGCAACCGTAAGTCCACCCCCCCCCCCCCGTATTTTCCCTGGAGTATTCGTGCGCGAGACACACGTCGACTCCATAAGAATTTTTGGCCCAAAATAACAAATTTTTAAATATCTTTGTTTGTTTTATAACTCAAATAAATTTTTCATAATTTTTATATATTTGTTTTTTATTACTTAAATATAAAAAATTTAATTTACCTCCGACAAAGCGTATCAGCTCTTATACACTTTAAAAATATTAACCCACATTCATAAGAGTTAATATTTTTAATTGATAGATAATATCTTTTACATATATAAAAACTTTAAAAATTACGTTTTTTGTATCATTGATTATACTTGACTGATTCTTTCAATGCCTGTGAGAATAGTATTTAATGTTTGCATCTCATAATGTATTTACCGACGATTTACTTGGCGAGAATTAAAAAATATAGAACTTAGATAGGCTATTGAAATTAATTTTGGGTGAGTCTTAATAACATATTAATGAGATTTGAATAAAATCTAATGACTTTCTGCACACCTCTCAAGTTGTATAGGTAAATACAAAACTCGATAATATAAAATATTTTTCAATCTGTCAAAAATTAATAAATTAATAAAAATTTTTCATAGTATTGCAATATAAAATTACTTAAACTACAAGAAAAATTAATTCATTTTTAATTACTGTACAAAAACCAGGTCAATATTAAATTTTATAAAATCAATCATTAACTCAGAGTATAAACTTTAAATGAGTAATTATTGTATACTCAATGAAAATGCCTTAAAGCTAATTCCCATATATACTACCAGTTTGAAAACTATTATTTAACTTTTAGACCCTTAGGACGTATTTTTTTTATTCTTTGTACAGCTTCTTCTTCTTCCTATTTTCTGTAGTGTATTACACTTTTTTGTTTTAAAATGAGAAAATTATATAGATTAGTCTTAGAAGGTAACCTCCTACACTAACTTTTTTGCTCTAATTTTACCAAACTGTTCATTTTCTTTTCTTTATCATTATTCTTCTACTTCTTCCTTCCTTTTTTTTGGCAAACACGAAAGTCAATTATAAAATCAGAGGAAGGAACCTGTTCTTTTATTTTTAGTTTTTTAATTTTTATTACACTGTGTGTATTTCTTTTTCGAACGTAAACTTTCAATTTCTTTGGTGCAATTATATACTATAAATTAAGAAGGAAATGTCGATTGTTTTTTTTGGAACCCAGTAATTATTATTAATAATTTTTTTTATTTTTTGAAGTTCACTCATTATAATAAAATTTGTGACTTTTAAAGCGTAACTTCAAAAAATAAAGAGGTTATTAAATTCGTAACAATTACGTGTGCAGTTAATTATTACTGAAAATTAATAATAATTTGTTATATTTTTGACAAAAAAAGAAATGATAACGGAATAACAAAGAAATTGCATTTTAATCACTGTAATTTTCTTATTTTAATTATTTTACTTATGAAAACTTTTTTCTTAAAAATGACAATAACAAAAATTCAAGTATAAAAAGTTATTAATTAAGGCAAACCAAATTATGTGCTGCATGAATCACTCTATGGTGAATATACTAATTTATGCCATTTTATGGAAGCAGTATTGATATTTAATAATCTAAGAAATTCTTTATAGGTCTAGTCGTTTTAGTACTCCAGTTAAAATGCGATAATTAATATGAAATCGCCTTCTGATTCAAGAAAAGGTTTTTTAGGTCGCTAAATACTTACCCAAGGTAAAAATTCGCAGAAAATTAGAGGTAAAATTAGCCAAAACTATCCCTTTTTAAGACTTTTTTTAAAATATTTTGTAACTTCAGCTAAAATGGTCAAACGAATTCCATTTTTCAAGAGTAATTAAAAAAATGTAGGGTTTAATTGATAATGTTTCAAATTTGGTAGATTGGGGCTAATTTTAGAGGGTAAAAACTATTCCCGAAATAAGAATAAATTGATAATATGTGTTAATAATTGATAAAATGTGTTAAGCAGTCTCTATAGGTCACACATTAAAATGTGCTACTTTTTTAACTTTATTTTTTGATTCAAGTATTTCTAAATGTTTTGGATTATATGTTATCTATTTTCTACCTTATTTATCTTTTCCAAATCTTTTCCTAGGGGGGCTGAAAATGGGTGAAAACTATTCCTAAATGTTAAAATTGAATCAAAATTTTAAATATTAAAATAATAAATATTAAAATATTAAAATTTATTAAATAAATAAAATTAAATAATAAATATTTAAATATTAAAATACTAAAATCTAATGAAAATTAATGTACTATTCTATTAATTCCAAAAAATTTAAATTTACTATATTCTGTTCAAATACTTTTTAATTTAATCTGTTAGCTTAATAACTTCTATATAATGTAAGTTCTAAAAGCTTAAATAAAAAAAAAAAAAAAAAAAAAATCAAAATTTTTATTAAAATAATTAATTACTATTTCGCAAGTATTTTTATTACACAAAATACATGTCGAGATACATGTACTATAGTTATTAAAAAATTAAACGATAACTTACGATAACTTACTATGTAGTTACGTAGCAATACGATTATAGAAAATTAAATGTATAAACTGGTGCAAAATAATATAATTTATAACATTTAAAATTCTTATACTTAGCTCTTAGGAATTAAATGATTTTTACAATTAGTATTTCTCGAGGTATTTCTGATTATCCATAGTTTCCATTATATCTTTCGAACAGACTTCTACCTCTCGTAAGTGAAATGTATTCCAAGTATTATATAAATAAAATAAAATCCTAGAACAATTTCGATATTTACAATGTTTATATTAATGAATATTACTGTGATCTAATTAAATTATATATAAATTTAAAAGATTTTAAAATTTAATTAATTATTAATTTACCTCAAAAGTTTTTTAAAGCTTGATAGTAATACTTTTCATACAATTGTAAACTTCCTTTGTTATTTTATTATAATTTTTAATGTTATGGATGTATGTCGAATTTTTATATGTAACGCTAAAGTGTTTGTATATGAATTGAAGGTCTTGTTAAATGCATATTATAATTACAATTAACTCGCAAATGAAATGCCTTTATAAACCTATATAAATGAATAGAATATCTTGAATTTCATTAAAATAACATTAAATTAACAATTTATTTTATTACCAAATATTTTACAATATTTAAATAACATACTGGATTCGAAGAATTAGAATTTCATCATACATTTTAATTATAAATGATCTTTTTAGATTAAGTTGTTCGATTTTTCCATTAATTTGTCGAATGCACATAATTGGATTAATTTGGCGCCTTTACAATATTATGCTGCTCAAAATTATTTCTATATTATATTTTTATTTTTTTGACAAACTCACACATGAGCCAATATTTTGAGATAATTCGAGCAAATTTGATCATAGCAAACTTAATTCCCAGTCAATTTGAAAAATTGAAACCACTAAAACTGGAACAATAAGTGTCAAAATATAAAAAAAATTTGGTAGTCCATAGTTGGGTAGTCCAGGTTAAAAAGAAATTTTATTATCAGATAGAAATCATAATAACACATAAATTCAGACAAAAAAAATTTTAGCAAAGAGTTTTGTGACAGAAAATTATTTTGCTGAATTTACATGTTGAATTTCATAGATTGAAAATACTAGTACAATTTTTTTTGTGTTTAATTTTTTGTGTTCAATAAAATTTGTGCTTAAAAAAATGTATTATAATTTTGGTATTCAATTTCGTTTAAAACATTTTGTGCTTTATAAGACTAAGCTTATCATGTTTGATCAAAGCAAAACCAATAATTCAGTCTCCAGTTATTTTGAAAAATTTGAAGCCAAACATAGTAACAGTTGCTCGACCGAAATAAAATTTAAAATAAAAACTTCTTTGTCTTTTTTGAACGTTAATCTGTACAAATTTATTAAACTTTTTGCGAAGTTTTTGAACTAGTTGTACGCATATGCAAACAATTTTGTAAGACTTTATTAGAAACAAATTCTTAAACGCTGGTATGATCATGTATATCACTTTGGTCTGGGTACTTGTGCTAATGCTTATTTTATTAAAAATACTTAATAGCAATATTAATTTAGATTTTTAAAGTGCAACATCAAAAATAATTTAAAAGAATACAAAAAGTGCAATAACCTCATCTAATCAACGCACAATTTTTTCAAAGGTTGCATCATCAAAAAAAAATACAAATTTTATCATTTTAAAATTGATTATTTTTTTTTAAATAAAATATAATAAATTTATCACGGATGCACCAAATTGCCCCAATCTTTCCTGTAAACATAAAAAATGTACGTATATCTTTTCATTATAAAAAAAAAAAGTACAAGTGCTTTTTTACAACAATAAAAAAAAATCATACATAAATCATTTACACTTAAATAGAAAATTTGTCAGATTAAATTTCATTAGTTAATTTACATAATAATTAATATCAGAGAAACTCATACAGTAGTAAATATCTATACAATTTCCAAAAAAAAAAAAATTTATCTCTTCTTACTCTTTTGACTAAATAAATTTCTACATTCCCTTGTAGCGAAAGCGAACTTATTTTCTGGTCGTCAGACAGTTTCTGTCCATATTATCTGGTCAGATTCTGGGCCACCAGATTATGGGCAGAATCTGGGCATAATCGAGTACTTTTTCTGGTTACGGAATTGGTTTTCTGGTCGCCAGTCAGTTTCTGTCCATATTGTCTGGTCAGATTCTGGGCCGCCAGATTATGGGAAGAATCTGGGCATAATCCGAGTACTTTTTCTGGTCACGTAGTTGGTGGGAGATGGAGGGCCCAGAGATAGCCGGTGTTGCTAATATACGCATGTGCGGTTTAACAGCAGCATCAAGCTGCATCTGCTACTGTGGCATCGGCCATATTATTTTATTTTAGTGTCTTGAAATTTACATAAGCAGCTTTTAATTTTATTTTATTTTGATTTTTTATAATAATTTAAAAAATTACTTAAATATAGGGGAAATATTTAATTTTGATAATATTTTCAGTTATATTTATTAGAAGTACAAGTAAGTATAATATTTATATAATTATAATTTTTTAATAATGTGCACGTGTTTGTACGTTTTGTTGCCATGTCAGTAAAGTTTTTACATGATCATAGAAAAACTTTTTCATTTTTTAGTTTGATTATGTTTTTTAATTATTTAATATAAAAATAATTTTAATTATAAGTTAGTAAGTGTAAAAAAAATTATTAATTTAATATTTTTTAATTTATAGAAACAATATATCAAGAGGTTTAACAAAAAGTATTGTTCTGTTTTCGACTCAACTACACGTATTCTGTAACATGAAGTTTTTCACTTGTCAGCAGTTACTAGTTTTTTCCTTGCATCGATGGTTTTAAAATAATTATCATTTAAATTTTTTGTATGTATAAAAAAATTAATAATAATAAAAGTTGAAATTAGATTCAAATTAGAGTTCTTTTTTGTTACTATTTATTATTATTATTATTATTATTATTAATAATATATAACATACTATACATTAATAATAATAATAATAATCAAACATATGCCCAGAAATCGTAAGAGTTTCTACCCAGAAACCGAACAGAAATTGAAATATTTTCTGTTCAGAAACCTACCATATTCTGTCCAGAAACTGTAACAGATTCTGGTCAACAGAAACCGACTAGAAAACCAACTTAAAGCGTTTCATCTCCGTTCTTTTTCTGGCTAGTTGAACTAGGCATTTTCTGCCCGACAACCAGAAAATCTGCCTGGCTTATGTCCATAAAATGTTCGTTTTCGCTACAAGGGTTATATTCATTTTTTATTATTAAACGATCAATATTATTCATATATGCTACCATTTATAAAGGTTCTCTTTTTTCGACACCAATAATAGTAATAAATTTATATATAAAAAAAAAGGCTCAAATTCATGTAGCACATGTGTTTATTACACAATAACCTTAGATACAATAAAGGTGAATTTACTATTCTTTGAAAAAGATTTAAAACTCTGAGAAAATTTTGTTCAATTCTAAGAATAAGAGGGACCAATTCTTCATGCTCTTTTGTATTTCTTTTTTTTTTTTAATAAAAATCTATAGATCCCATAAAGATATTATATTTTGCAGAGAGAAGAACATTTAGGTTTATACCAGTTTTTCAAGGCCTAAATGGTCCCGTTTCTTTTTATTATAGAAAAAAAATAAGAGAGAATTGATGTTTTTTTATTTTTTATTTTTCAAGTTTTAGAAAAAAAAAATTATATTTATTGATCGAGATGTGACAGTTTTGCACACTGAAACCTTTTTATTTAAATGGATGTAAATATTCTACGTTTTATTTTTATTTTTTTAAAGGTCAAACTTTATTTTTATTTTTTATCCTTCGTTTATTAAGGTACCGTTATATTTTTTGGACACTCTTGTTTATACAAGAAACCAAAAATAATTTTTAAAAAATATGTAATAATTATTAGATTTATGAGATACAAGCCAACAGTACTTTTTTTTATTATTCTTTGTTTCCTATAATATGCATTTATCACTTTTTCTTTCATTCGAAACAAATTAAAAAAAAAAAATATTATTTAAAAAAAAAATGTTCATTATCTATCCAGAGATAAAAAAAATTTTTTTTTATAATAAATTTTTGTTATGATGAAATTTAAATTCAAACAGTAGCTAAAATATTATTGTTTAACTTTTTATGAGCTTTAACTTTAATAAAATAAAAAATATTTTTTTTTTTAACAAAGAGATCGAGTTACGAAATAAGATCCTTAAGGTTATAAAGTAAACTTATAATTATCATATATTTACACACTATTTCATCTCTCTTTTCACTTGTGCATCTTTTTTAACGCATAATAATAATAATAAACTATTTTTAAAGTTAATATATGATACGTCTGAAATATATACTTTAGAAATTTTTCTTATCTAATTTTGCGAGTTTATTTATTTATTTTTATTTTTGCTACTAAATATAAAAATTCTCTTTTGAAACAAATTTTATAAAAATAATTATATTGAACGTAATTAATTAAGTGTTTATTTGATTATATAATTAAATGGCGTTACTACTTTAAATCTCGATAGATAATCAATCAATTAATATCTAGTAGTTTCAAAAATAAATTTTATTAAATAATACACTTATTGAGTCCGACCCTTCCCTACTCCAAACAAAAAATGGAGCTGTGAAACGGCGATTTTTATAACTTTAGGTCCGGCTTGAATTGAAAACATAAACAACATTAAACTATACTTTTTTTTTAATTTTTGAATTGTTAAAATAATTGTTAAAATACATGTTTTAAATAGTTATTTGTGGTTATTTTAATTATAAAATGGTTTTTAATGTTAATTATTATATTTTATGCAAAATTTTTACTTATTTTCAATTCAAGCCGGACCTAAAGTTATAAAAATTGCCGTTTCACAGCTCCAATTTTCTTTTGAAGTGGGGAAGGGTCGGACTCAATAGTACTACACTGTAAAAAGTAACTTCCTTAGATTAACAAAAAAAATAAAATGTAAAAAATTGTAAATTTACTAAATTTAGTATATTAACGAAGAATTCGAGAAATCTCAATTTTTTTTGTAAATTTTCAAAAAAAAATTGTAAATTATAACGCCTGTTAAATTTTGGAAAATAAAAATAAAATAAAATAAAAAGATTATCAATTTTTCTTCCGAATTCATAAAAAAAATTGAGATTACTCGAATTTTCCGATAATACAATAAATTTAGTAAATTTACAACTTTTTTCAAATATTTACTAATTTTTCGAAAATATTCTAATTTTTTAGTTAATTTTTATAGTGTAGATATATTCGAAACCGCAGAAACAATATTATATTCTGAATATATAAACTAAATTTAAGTTCTTAATTTTAATTTACAAATATGTATACAAGGATATTATTTTAAACATTTCAAACATTTAAACATTTGTAACATACAAAAAATATTATTTATCTGTCATTAATTACTTTGAAATTTGATGTAATCTTCAAAACCATGCATCAGAAGACATTACCAGTAAATAAAATTAACAATAATATACACATAATCATTTATAAGTAAGATCGGTTATAACATGGGGGTAGTATTCAGTTACATTTATACCATTGCAAAGTCATTTCGCTTGCGAGTTTTACTTGCATGACTTTTTTTCTTTATGCATGTTTATTTCTTTTATTGATGAAAAAGCTCTATATTTTATCCCACTAAAAAGTTTACTAATCAGTTTACCAAATATATTAAAATTTACTCGAAAATTTACAAATACGCATAAATAGAATTAAACAATTATAAATAAATGATCCACAAAAGGTTTATTCAATATAATCAAACATCGCCCATACAAAAAATAATGTAATCTACACCCTCTCAAATAATTATATGGCAGTACTTCAACGCAAAATAATAGAATACAATTTTAAAAAAATATTCGCAAACATTATAAAAGTAATCAAATTAATAAACAGGTCCATGCATGTTTACTACAACAAAAAAAAAATAAAAAAAGACCTGACCTAGGATATTTAAAAAATATTCGCAAGTCTCGCACAATTTTGCATCAGCATATAATCTTTCTTTCCATTGCCCATTTTTGTACATTATATAGCATGCATGCACAATATTACAATACATGCATAAGATTCAATCGACGGTCGTCTCGGATTCATCAAGCGTACGCATTTGCAAAAGTACGCTGATCTTTGGCAAAAAAAAAACGCGACGCAATAGACTTATAATACAATATTTCTTTCTCTTCCTTTGTTTCTTTTCATTTTTTTTTTTATTTTCTTATAGCATGAATACACATATACATTTATATGCTCGCCCTCAAGTATATTATTTTCTTCTCTCTAATACATACAAACATATGAAAGACCCCTAGTCGACTATATGCACCTGCGTGATGGAACAGGTTTAAGCAGGTCCAGCAGGAGTGGCAGGTAGAATCTTTCTCTCTTTTCTTTCTTCGTCTTTTTTTTCTTTTTTTTTCTTTTTATACGATTCGCGCTCTTATTTTTATTGTAAAAAAAGGGCCTTCTTTTTTCTTGTGTATATTTTTTGCTTTGTTTATTTCTGCTTTTATACAATTTTTTCCTTATTTTGAAAGGTTTTATTTTTTAGTTTTCTTGACACGTGAAGAGAGTACGACTTTTCCAAAATTCTACAATAGCAAAAGCATAATAATATAACTGTTCATCAATTTATATTTTTTTACTTTTTTTTTTTTCGTAAATCCAATATTGCTAAAGCAACCTTGGAATATCCAAAGAATTGATTTGAGTTTATATTCAAGGGAAACTATATCGAACGCAAAAGCCAGTATTTGTAAGTATATCTTGATGTGTGCAGGTGTTTTCTTAACTTTAAGGACTTCTGCAAAAAAAAAAATAAAAAAAAATTTCCATGGGAATGGAACATCTCTGTAGTGACCCTATTTATTTTGTATGTACTTTATTTATAAATATTACATGTGTGTATACGTGAAAAAATTGGAAATGTAATTCTCTACGATACAGTATTAGGGATTCTGTTTTTTAAATAACTTTTTTTATGTAAAATGATATAGTTTCTTTAGCAATGTAATTTATAAAATTGTAAAATAGGGTTGTTGCATGAAAAAAATTTTGAAATTCTATTTGGTTGGTTTTGTAGTTTATAAAAAAATATTAGACACGTATTTTTTAATTTTTTATTTAAACAATTTTTAACCAGTGAAATAAAGAGTTAAATAAATTACGCGTGACGTCACAATCCAGATTCCCTATACTTTTAACATAGCGTTTCATGGACTGTGACGTCACGGTTCCCCCACTACTAGTATTTTAGCTACTTTAATTAATAATTACTCCGTCATTTTTAATTTTTTTGAAAAATAAAAAAATACGTGTCGAATATTTTTTTATATATTTTCAGAATATCAAATAATCTCGATAGCGGTAGACAACCCTATTATCAATTTTGTTTTGGATTGCAATGAATTTTTGTGAAATGAATATTTCAATACTTCACAAATTTAGAGTGCAAAACTTACGGTCGATCGAATAAGACGAATCGACAACGACCGTAAAATACACAAGTATAGTTCATGTAAACGAAGAAGTAAACTGAAACTAATAATTTTAATAACTAATAATTTTTTGAATAAATATTGTATATAACTAAATTAATCTCCATATAATTTTTTTTTCTTTTTATATACTTTAAAAACCATTTCACTTGCGAGAATATATTGATCAGTGTTTTTTTTAAGGAAATTTTAGAACTGCACAAATCACAAAAAGGGGAGGGGAAAGGGAAAAAAGAGGGGGAATACTAATTTTGCTTATTTATTTACAAAATATTATCTCTTTAAATTTTGAAAAAGTACCTCAAAAATTACTTTTTTATTGAACATGTAAATGGGTCAATATTTGTGAAGTGCATACAGTTTGGATTTTCGAGTCTCAGAATGTACTCCAAAGTATGTTTGGTCGAAAGTATATATATAAAAAAATAATTTTTCTTTGTATCAAAAATTAAAAAAATTTATATTTTAGGACTGCACAAACTAGGTTTTAGTACTGCACAAATTTTTTCAGAACTGCACTTTTTGTGTAGAACTGCACGTTAAAAAAATCACTGTGATGTATTATTAAAAACATATTTATTGCATGGATCCATGGTTACAAGAACCGTATTTATAAAAAGAATAAAACAAAAGTTAAATAATTAAAATTTTTAGCAAATTTACGTTTTTACAGTAATTAAAAAAAAATCGAAATATATTATATAAAATTAATTAATTTCTTTAACAGATACCTGATATTTTTTTTCTAATAGATTAAAATATTCGAAAAAGTTAAAAATTTTCAAATATACACAGACAAATAAAACAGCATCAGCGTGGCCTTAAGAGCATATTCTCCCCTTCACTATTATATTTTTTCTATATTTACAAAAGATTCAGTAAAAAAAAAATTAGGGACATACATAAAAAAGATTAAAAAATTTTATGTGGCGACTAATACAAATCCGAAAGATCACCAGACAGATATAATATTTTATTTTTGATTAATTTATATATAAATAAAAATATTTTTCGCTGTTGTAGTCAAATTTATAAAATTTAATTTTTGTAATAAAATAAAATACATTGAATTATTTAATTTATTTAAGTTAAACGACGTCCAAATGTCTGTCGTATACTAAAATCTTTTTACTTAAATATTTTTTTTTTCAAAACCTGCAAGTAATTAAAAATAAATATAACATATGACATAAATTTAAAAAAATATTAATATTTTAATAATTGAATAATTTTTTTTTAAAAAGCAGCCCAAAAAAAAGGACCAACCAACCGTCTAAAACCATAAAATTAAAAATGTAAAAAAAAAACATACATCTTTCTTATATTCATCCAGCACAAACATATAGGCAAAAAAAAAAGAAAAAAACATTTAAATTGGCGTCTGTCTGTCTGGCCGACCGTCTATCGTTGCAGTATGTTTTAAATTTAATAATGATCGCATAATTAACAGATTTTTCGATGCATTATAGTATACCATAGAAGCAAATGTAAGGAAAAGGGATAAAATCGATAGTCGTATAAATCAGAGGTAAAAAGAGGTCAAAATCTTCCAGCGTATAGTTTTGAAGGCGAAGGTCTAGAGCTCACGATCCACCTTGACCTTTTTCACCCCCACCTTAAGGGCAATGTAATAATATCAGGAAAGATGAGATGTGCGCGGGCGCTAAAAAAACACATGATATACTATAAAAGAGAAAGAAAGAGTAATTTTTTTTTTTGTACTTACAACGTTAACGTTAAATCACGTGCTTTATCACTTTGTATATGTCGCAGCCCTATAGACGAATCCGCTTTATAGCCTATAAGGCGGCTTATAGACGAATGAGTCTCGAGCGCGGTGCTCGAGCTATAGGGCTAAACCGCGTCAGCTTTATAGGCTATCGGGCGCCTTATAGCCTATAAAGCTGATTCGTTTTAGCCCTATAGCTTGAGCCCCGCGCTCGAGACTCTAACAGTTGTTCAAATAGCCGTAAAATGTTTTAATTCATATTAATTATCAATAAATAATTATTATTATTAATTTTATAAAGATATTTTATATCATATTTAATAATAGCATGATAATTTTTAATATTTATTTGGTAGTAGCTGGGGCTGCTACGTTGTTCAGGTAACTATATAAATAGTTAAAAAATTGGTTCTTAGTTTTAATTACAATTAAATATTATTTACTTGTTTTTTTCAGTGGCAACATAATACTTCATTACATAGAATTATTAATCGTACTCCTTATCAAGCTGTACTTGGAAAAATTAAGTGTGGGTTGGAAAGTACAACACTGCCTAAAGCAATTATTGACTCCTTAGTTACAGAAGATGATTTACATACGGCTTTGGAAGAATATAACATGGCTTCGCTCGAAGAAAATGAGACAGAAAAGAAAATTATTTGCATTAAATGTGGGTTGCAATCTGTTGAAGAAATTTGTCAGCTATGTAATAGACAGCAATCGTTAGAAGAAGTACAAAATCAGTGTTTCAAACGACAGAAGATTCATGCAGATAAAATGTGTAACTTTTCCGAGCAGCAGTTTCCAGTTCTTAAAGTTGGCGATAATGTAACCTTACGTGTTCCACCTGTAGATCGAGGGCCGTTAGATTTTTCTAACTTAAAAGCTGTTATAAAAAGTTTTAAAAATGGAGTTTACCAATTGGGTACAAAAGATGGTATAATAAAAGGCTGGTTTCCTCGAACAGAAATCCAAATAAGTAATACAAGTACTCTCAAATTAACGGATGTTTCTGAAGAAATTTTGACTTTGCGTGAGGCAGCTGCTAAGCAATCATTATCAGGTGGACAGGGTGTTATGAAGTGCAAATGTAAGCCAGCAGAAAAGCAATGTCAAACAAGAAGATGTGCATGCTTTAGAGCTGAAAGGCTATGCAGTTCAAGATGCCATTCGAGCCTCACGTGCAAAAATAAATAAAAACCAAAAAAATTTTTGACGATAAAATTAATGTAAATTATTTTTTTATGCTATTATTAAATATGATATAAAATATCTTTATAAAATTTTAATATGTAAATAAATGTTACTATTAAATAATAACAAAAATATAAATAATATAAAGAATTAATAATAATAATTATTTATTGATAATTAATATGAATTAAAACATTTTACGGCTATTTGAACAACTGTTAGAGTCTCGAGCGCGGGGCTCAAGCTATAGGGCTAAAACGAATCAGCTTTATAGGCTATAAGGCGCCCGATAGCCTATAAAGCTGACGCGGTTTAGCCCTATAGCTCGAGCACCGCGCTCGAGACTCATTCGTCTATAAGCCGCCTTATAGGCTATAAAGCGGATTCGTCTATAGGGCTGCGACATATATATACCGGGGGATCCATATAGAATGATGGATTTTAATGGGTATGTACTTAAAGGTAACCTGTTGGACTAGGATAAAAATAAAGAGAAAAAAATGAAAAATATATGGATGTTTTATGAGCTTTAAGTATTATAGTGTTGTAAATGACATCTTAAGAATGTAATATAACGTTTTGGATATATATGAAGATAGTGCCAGTTGTAAAAAGCATTTAAAAAAGATTTATTATACAAATTTAGAATTGATATTTGACAGTTTATATTATCGTTAAATACACATATTATAATATATTTACTCGTTTTTTTCTTTTTTTTTTTTATTTGTAATTCTTCTCTTTTTTTAAAAAAAATTTTATACTTTTTTATAACTGACATAATTTTCTAAAGATATGAAATTTAATGCTTTTCGTAATAAAAATGCATATAATATATTTATAAAATGTATTTTTTTACACAAAAAATAAATGTAGGTGGATGTGCATAACGGTAAAATAAAAAATATATAATTTTTTTATTTTTTATTATGTTTAAACAAATAATGATTTTTTAATGATTTTTTTTTGTGTAAAAATATATACACATATGTTTATTGTTTAATAAGTATGTAATTTTTGAATAAATAAAAATATTTTTTTTTTACTTTTACTGTGTAAAATAAAGAGTAATTAGCATTATTTTTTTTGTTTTTGTTGCATTATGTGTGCAAATAAATATATATTAGACAAGACACGATGGGGAGCTTTGTAAAATATATCTGATTTTTTTTGGATCTTTAAAATAATTTTGTGAAATTTTAGGAAAATAATAGACGTTTTCAAAAAAGATGGAGAACAAAATAATGTTCTTTTGGAGATAAACAAAACATTTGAAATGATAGTACTGATTTCTTTATGGACGTTGCATGCCCAAATGATGTTACAATCCGGAATTGATTATTTAAAAATGAGACTTTTACAACCTCTAACTAGAGAACCATTATATAAAGAGTTCAAGAAATGCATAAAAAGTTATTAGATTCCTCTGAAATAGCAGACATGGATTTTGAACTATTAACTATAAATTTATTAAAGAAAGAAGCATATTAAAATTTAAATTACCTTAAAGTTTATGGATAGTTGGTATCGCATCCTTATATAGCCTGTTGAAATCTTTTTGATTGCGAGAAAAATTTTAACTATCAACGTGTCTTAAATTTGCACTGAGTAAAAAAAATAATTGTTGACTGCAAAAATGAAAACTGTTTTAGCATGATATTTTATCATTAAAAATTTGGGATAAAATTTTACCTCGCAAGTGAAATGATTTCTTAACATTATAAAAGGAGGATAGCGCTTTTCAAATTCAATTTATGCAAGACCCCATAACTTTTTTTCAAAACTCTAACAAAGAATTTGCATAGCCTCATAACTCTCTTAAGAGGCCATTGAGAAGTTCTTTGTAATGCTGTAACTAGGGTACCTATTAGAGCATTTTGGCCTAAAATCCAAAAATTTAAATCTAGCACAAGAATTTCGCGAGAATTTGCTTTATAATTGGAAAGTAAAGAAGACCATTATGGGGCCAATTTTCCTTATCTCACCAGGATGGTTTAAAATAAAGCAATTGAATTGGTCTGATAAAGTAGCTGTATCACTAAAATAAAAAAATCTAAAAGTTTTCCATTTAGATATCAAATTTTAATTAGCTCCTATTATCATGGGGTTTGCTTATTGGATAAAGCAGTATTTGGTAAAGACCTGTAATTTTAAATTGATCTAATAAACTTTCATTGAACTCATGGAAAATTTTATAAAATGATAGATATCATTTTTTTTTTCTGTAAATTTGGAGTACCTAAAAATCTTTGAAAACCAAAGCCAGTATAATATACAATTAATAAAACACAAAAATTCAATTTTCTCGATTTTTCCTATATTTTTTTTACAACTTAAAAAATTATGTATTAGCCTAGATTTTTATTTAATTTAACGTATAAATTTATTTTATTATAAAGTTTATTTAGTTACATAAACTCATGAAAATTTATTTCAGCATTAGCAATATTTTTTTTAATTATTATATTTTGCGATTAAATCACAATTTTTATGTACTCTACTTTCTACATAAACTTTTATCTTTAAAAATATGTTTTTTTATAACCTTGAATTAATAATAGTATAAGTTTTTTATCTTAAAAAATAAAAATATATATTTTTTATTTATTATTATGAGTTTTAAAAAAATAAATAATAAAATATTTCTAAAAGGACGATTAATATTATTCGTTGCATTTTAATCATCAGACAAGTACATATACTTACTCAGTTTTATAATATAAATTATGTATATAAAAGAGAGTAGAAAAAAAAAGTGACGAATCTAATGAATGATAAGATTATAAAAGTTTCGTCATGCACTTGAAAAATTATAAATTCTAACTGCGCCATTACATTATTTACTATAATGATAGTTTTTTTAGTGCAATTATTTTTAGTTTTTCTTGATAAAATTATTTATAAATGCAACTTTTTTTTTTTAATTCTTATCTTTTTTATTTATTTTTATTTCTTTCAAATATACATTTAAATTTTATCTAATTGAAATAGTATATAATAACGATTTATGTAAATAGTATATGAATTTTATTTGTTTTAATTTTTGTAATATAATAAAGTAATTTAATTTTTGTCAATTTGTGTTACTTTTAATTTTGGTATAATGATATCATACAAAACACATTACTGGTGTTCTTGTCAGAACATGAAAAACAAAACTCAGTTCGATTCAAATATTTTTATTATCAATTCTTTTTACAAAAAAATTTGTTACTTTTTTATTTACAACTTTTTATAACCAAAAAAATCAAATTTATTCATTTATCATCTGAATCTAATCATGTACTATCAAAAACTCAATGAATACAATTATGACATTAAAAAATTAAACAATCAATGTTGTTTAGTAACAGATAAAAATTTATATTCAAAATTTCAAATATTTAATATTTTCTAAAATAATATATTTTAAAATGAAATTAATGTAAAATTTTACAATTAAGAATAAAAACCAAAATGAATTTAATATCTTATAAGAATAATTATTATTGCCAAAAATCTTCTCATTTACGTTCGTAACAACTGGCTCAAAAATTTTCCTTAATCCGAAATAGGTTATTATAATTACTGAGTATGTTCTAAATTTATTATACTCCTTGCATTAAAGTTATGGCCACCAATTTTCTTAACAAATCAATAAGTAGCTAAAGTCGAGACTAAAGTAAAATCTGAACTTGGAGCCAGAATCTCAGTCGTCATTGGGACAACAATCAATTTAAAAACCATTGCTACAATCACAGTCGACATCCTCGACTGCTCCTAACTCATCTCAATATCAATCACCTTCGACTCAAGAATTTACAGGAAAGTCACGTTCTCCGCCATCACAACCGATATTATCAGTCAACCAGCTTGGATGCCCAAAAGTATTAACATTTGACGCTCATACCAAAAAATCACATACCTTGTGGTTGAAGAATCCAGAACACGACATCAAAGATTATTATACTGCCTATTTTTTAGGAAATAATTTTTTCAATTTAGAAAAAATACCAATAAAAAAAAAAATTTTGTTGATTTAATATTATATTGTCTGCTCTTATATATAATTTGATTTACAATTTATTAACGAGTTTATAATTTTATAATTCTCGTACGCCATCTAGTATTATGAATTGAAAGCTTGAATTATTTTATAATCATTAAAGCTATATTTTTGTGTTCATACTATAAATAAATAAGAATTTAAAATCAATTTTTGAATTTTTTAATATAAGTTTGAAAATTTCGAGGAAAATTTAAATAAAAAAATTTTTATAATATAATTTAATAAGATTTTCAGTTTAAACTTATAAGTAAACATTACTCAACCAAACATAAAGAAACGGAAATTCTCACTACTTACTTTATTTTGCATTTTAATTATAAAATTAAATTCTTATACTATTTAAAAGTTTGCTAAATTCACAAAACAAAAGAAGCAAAGAAAATTTACCCTTTATTGAAAATAAACTTCATCACTCATTATACTAGATAATATAACAATTATGAAAATACAAACAATTATTTTACTATTAATTTACATGTAACATATGTCGCATCAGTACAAATTACATTTTATGCAAAAATAAGTTAATTTTTATTATTTACAAAAGTACATCAAACAAAACTTACTTTTCCATTATTATTTGCAAATTTAGCCTAATAATTATGCATACATTTTCTATAAAGAACTTTATTAAAGATTAACATGATTACATAGCTTTTACAAAAAAAAGAGAGAGACAGAAAATATCTACTTCTCCCTATACATATAGTGACTCATCGAAGTATAAATACACATCACACAGGTTAATTTAATAGTACATATAAAAAAAAAGTCGCCCTGAAGTAGCCGCGCCGACAATCGATATATTTTTTGGTGTTATTCTCATAAAAGAGATCTATATTATTATTTTTTTATTTTTTAAACGACATGATACTCACTCGAAGGAAAAGGAAGTTTCAAACGAAAATCAAAACGTTATACCGACTTTATAATATGTCTCTCGTTTTTTTTTTAAATAAAAAAAGTCGCGACTCTTATAACACCCTTTTTTTGGGAGAAATACATTTATTTTTTAGGATGATTCACTACATGATTTCAAGAAATCTCTGTATGTCCTATCTCTCTTTTTCTTTTTTTAACTGTCTCGTCTCTCAAAATTTTTTTTTAAGGTGAAATTTTTATTGTACGTTTATTTTTTAGTTAGATTTTATTTTAATCGGTATTGTGCATATTATTAATCTTACAGGCGTTCTATTTTAGTCTTGAAAAAATTGGCGACAGCAATTCAGACAATAAGATTCGTACCTACACAGAGTCTACTAAAATGTTCTATTTTTCTCATCAAACCAAAAAAAAAACAATCAATGATCTTACGTCATATTTTATACTTTTTGCACCGTGCGAAAAAAGCGAAAAATAATAATGAATGTACAAAAAGGCTCCGAGATGTCTACGAATATTCTTTTAAAAAAAAGAGAGGGTGAGATGCAAAAAAGAGAAATTTTTTTAATAGCAGATGTTGAATCTTTACCTATAAGATGGGCAAAAAAATCTGACTCATAGTCTTGGTATTGACCAATGGAATAATTTTAATATAAAATAAACTTTTTTTTCATTGGTTATCGATGATATACTCCTTTGTTTGCTATTGGTTAGTTAAAATCTCACGGTTCATTAGGTATATATAATATATTTGGTTTTCTTTTTTTTTATCTATATATAACCATATATGGAAAGCCAATACATTTATTTCATGTATATGAAGGTAAAATTTCAAATTATAAAAAAAAAGATCAAGGGTGAGTCATCGTTACAAAATATTTATATTAAGTTTATAATATTGTCCTCAATTTCATTGTTACGAATAATAATAATAATTTATTTTTAAGTAAAATTTATATATTTAAATATGTTATTGATTACTCTTTATCTCTTGAGTTTAAGTAAAACGGTACTTTTATTTTTTATTATTCATACTTTTTAATAATTATTCGCCGTGAGGGTAATGGCGGATTCTAGTAAGTCACGTGGTTTCCCCTTTTTTATTGGGAAAACTTTACACGTAAAGCATAGGAAAAATTTTGAAAATTGAAAATTAAACAATTATAAACTGTATTTTGGATAAAATTTTTTTAGCATAGCAATTGTAATAATAAAATGTATCTTTATTTTATATGATAAAAAGAATATATAATTGTAACTTTTATAAAAGTTAATTTTATTTATGTTAAGAGGGTTATGTGCGGTATTCAATGCAAATATATTAAATTAGTTTTTGTGTTACAATTTGATTAAATTTGATAAATTATTGATAGAAACTGTTAATAATTGTTATCGCTAAGAAAATGCAAGCAATAATGATATTTTTTTTCTAAGAGAAAAATAATATCAATACTTTTGAGTCATCAAACAGAAGATTGTAATGTTTTTATTGTTATTTTACAAAGACAAAATACTTCTTTGTGTTGGGATGAATGTATTTTATGCTAATTAATATTCTTTAACAAAAAATCTGCAAAAAATTCAATTATTTCACCCAAAAACAATAAAATATACACAAAAAACATATGATCATTGGTAAGAGTGAGCATTATTTACTTATTTCAGAAGTGTAGTATACGGGAAAATTTATAAGAATAAAAAAAAATCAATTTAAATACATTTAGAACTTATTTTTTCACTATTTATAACAAAATACGGTTATTAAAGAATTTTTTAATTAATTAAAAAATATTTTGTGTATAATATCTATATATTTGCATACATATATTTCCCAACGCGGACTAATATTTACGCCACCGCGAGCGCGTCGATCGAATTTTTTATATCCCTTCTACCATTCGCCTCAGGGCGAATAGAGGGAAGAGTTATATGTTTGATGAGATAGAGGATAATATCGAATTAAATTTTAAGTATAATTTTATCTGGTGCATCCTGTTTTTGTGTACTAAGAATTAAATTAATATGATTATTATAATGTGCTACTAAAGTAACATTTTCAAATATTTAAATTAGAATTGATTTTTACTTAAGTAAGAGAACAACAGAAATTTAATGCAATTTACTGTGAATTTTAAGTGTAAACGCGATAGTTCATAGATAAATTTTTTATACAAAATTATTAATTGGTTTTGGGATCTGCTATGGTAAGAAGTGCGTGCGAGTGTGACAGCTAAATTTTTGCTAAGAGATAGTCGAGACCAAAATATACTCACTTTTGTGGAAAATTTTTTTGGACGCGGGTTCTGGAAAAAGTTTTGGGTTCACAAAGTTAGCCAATTTTTGAAAAAAAAATTAAAGTATATTTCATTCCGAAATAGCCTAGATTTTTAGAATAGACCAAAAAATACTAAGATTATATCTGACATTTATCCGTATTTTGGTTCTGGAAGGGTATATATGGCAGTGAACCATTAAATTTTTGCTATTTATTACCCGCGCTTCATATTATGTATTCTAGAAAATAAAGCGCGGGTAAACGGCGGATCTTCAATACTCTGAATTACCTTTTCAAAACCAGAATACACTAAAACAAGATCATATAATCGTGGCTAGCATAATTTTTTTTTTGATTAAATGACAGCAAATAAATTAAAACTTAAAGAATCCCTGTGTTACCTAGGGCACTTTCAACCTTTGGCAGCATCATCTCTAGATTTCTTATAAGATATCCTTTAAAATTATACAGTAATTGTACTCATGTAAAATTATACATGAGTCATTTTTTTGGCATAGAGAAAGTAGAATGATTGGTTCAAAATTTTTTGTTTTTAATATGGCTCAGAATGTTCAAAATGGTCTGAAATGTGAGAATAACAGATAAAATCATTTAAAATTTTTCAGATATATTTTGATTATACATATAGTCAGGTCCATCGAGATAAAGAAGTTATTGGTCTAAAATATGTTTTTTAAATTGTGGCTCAGAATGTTCAAAATAGTCTGAAGCAATATTTATTATTTTTTAATTCTTTCATTTATACTTTTTGCATTTCTGATTTAATCCCGGGTTTCGGCACCAAATATTTGTTAAACCCATAACCAATGAACACACAATTACTACATTTGTATGAATACAAAATTACTGGAAAAATTTTTACCTAATTATATTACATTTTAATCCTTGTCTCCTCCTAAATATTTCAAGCAAAAAAAAAAGACGATTTAAATCTTTGATAATTTTTATGACCGAGTTAACCATATGCTAAAAATATTTCACCCTTTTTTTTTATGAATCTCATTTATGTTATTTGCACTATGCTTAAAATTTCTTGCGTTTTTTTTATTTTTATTGAAATATTTAGCAATTATAAAAACTCAAAAAATGCATAATTTCTTAATGTACACTTATGGTAATATTGATAATATCTTTAAAATATAAGAGGAATTTAGCCTATATAAATAAATTTTTTTAAAACATTCAATAAAGTTAAATGAATAAAAAAACAAATAAAAACAACTGTTCTATATTCAATGACACCCATATAAACAAACAAACATATGTAAATTAATGTACTTTTTTTTGTCAGTGATAATATTTTAAAAAAATGTTTAAAATGTAAATATGAATCATATAAAAGTGCAAATTTGAAATATTTATTTATACATGAATGATAAATAAAGAATTTAAAAATCTGACAAATGAATGTTATATAAGTTTTTAAAAATCATAAAAAAAGCATTCCAATAATGACATTTTAAGTATATTAAAAAATACTTTTTTTTATCAATAGAAATTCCAAAGATCCATCTCAGATATAAATAAATAAACAATACTTAAATATTTTATTATTATATATTTTTTAAAGAATTTTATGCATTCGGAAATAAAAAAATATTTATTTTTTACAGTTATAGATAAATTTTAATTGTCACTTAATTTTTTACGAACATATTGTAATCATAAATTACTTGCAAATTTTTTAAGTCAAATGAATAATTTTTTTTGAAAAAAAAAAATATATTTTGATTTCCCAATTTAACTCATTAAAAACATTGTGCATTATTTTAATATAAAATTAACATGAAAAAGTGCACCTGTGTGTAATAGAATTGTATGCTTAGTCACAGCCTATATATATTTATTGTCGTATTATATGTACACACATATTTATTTATTTTTTTTATGTCTTCTCGTTGACATTCTCGAATATATGCAATGATTTTTTTTTTTTTGTATTATTATTATGGTCAATGACCTTTTTTTTTACAAGGCTCAAATTTCTCGATGGACAGGCAGTAAAAATGTGCCATGAAATATAAAAAAAATATTGTGAAGAACCAATGAATGCGTAGGACGTGAGGCATCACTGATATTATGATCGCATCAGTTTCTTATAATATGCAATTGACTATTAACGTTTATGAACCCGGACGTTTTTTATGTTTGAATTAAAATATTTAAATATTTTTGGTTTTGTTTCTTTTTTTTTTTCTTTAATTTATTGTTATTTAGACATTTAAACTTTTTTTATTTCATTTACACATTTTGGTAACTGGCCATATTTATTTCAAAATTTTATACGCTTTAATGCCTATTAGAAAGAAAAAAAAATAAAATTTACTAAACCGGGCATATTTTTCAAAGATTTTTATAAAAAAATTCCTCTTTTTTTTGTGCACATATTTTTATTTCCTGTTAAAAAAAAAAAAGTAAAAATAATGTAATATTTTTTAAGTATGACATCATCATTTATTAAAATTGTGGTTAAACTTGTCAGTATATAAAATTACAATTTTTTTTTTATTTTTAGAAGAAATAAATGTTAAAATATATTTTTTAATTTAAATATTGTAGTTTGTGGTTTTCTATAACTTAATTTTTTTTAATTTAATTTTTTAGATAGAATACGAGAAGATTAAAATCTTGATTTTTTTTTAATATTGTTTGTCTGTTAACGATATTTATGATCTAATAAGGCATATTATTTAAAAAAAGTAAGCGTGAAAAATTGACACTAATACAATTTTTAGATTCGTTAAGATGATTATAAAAAAAAATATTTTTATTTCTTACATAAATTAGAATATCTTTCACTATGTAGAAATATAATGCTTGAATTTTTAAGTAATTGCTTGAGCTTTCAAGTAGCTACTCAATAACTTTGCCCAGCTGTTATGTGATAAAAAATTTCATGATTTAATCACCCAAAGAAAAAAAATTTTTTAATGATATTATCTAAGTTTCGCTTGTTATACATTTTGTAGTATTGAATACGTAATTCAGAATATACCTGTTGTCCACAGTTCCAAGTTATTTTTACACTTCCTAATGATAAAAATTTGTTCCTCCTATAATATTTGCAGTGTCTATTTTGGAGGTCAATATTGTTTCTATACCCGAAGTTAAAGTCTTTTATTTTTACTCCAATTTTAATTTTTTTTTCGTTTTTTTTTTTTTTTTTTTTGATTTTTTACTATCATTTGGAGTGTATTTTTGAGATAAAAGCTCTATTATAGAGTCATGCTCGAAATACTCCCCCATCAGTCTTTGTTTTAAACTTATACGAGTGTTGTAAATCAATTAAAAAATTTCGGCCAGTTTTGTAAAAAACAATGTACTAATTTTTTTGAGAATTAAAAAAAATATTTTTAAATTAGCATATTTTGTCATTGTTGTAAAATTTTTTCATATGAAGCATGAATTTTAAAAGAAATTTTTTTTCAGAAAAATAGCTTATAAAAATACATATATAAAATATTCATTCGAAGTCACCATCTTATCAAAATTTGTTTACTTTCTTAGCAAAATTATCTTATTTTTATTTTTGTAAATACCCACTTTTGATAAACGACAAGTTCAAAAGTAAAAAAAAAATTAATTAAATAACATGTAACCCCACACAAACACACAATAATTACGTATACATTTAAATCTACGCAGAATAATAATAAATATTACGAAAGAAATTAAGTCAGAATAACACAGAAATGAAGTCTTTTTTATTTAACTTAGAAATACAGAAGCCACTCATATATGGTAAATATCCACATATAAACATATACTTTTTATTATTATTACACTTGGCCTGAAACGAGCCTTATGCAATTTTTAAATAACAAGTTACGATCTTTTAAATATTATAATAATGCATGTTACATACGTACAATGAACTAACTAACTTAAAAATAAAAAAAAAATTTCTATATTTTGTTTGTGGTTAATTTTTTCTTATAATAAATCGTTAACCTCAATTTTTTTACCTATTTTTTTTATTTCGAGGACAAATAGTCATTAATTACTTATATTTATATAAATATTTAAGAAAAACTTAAAACATATTTTTTTTTATTTATTTATTAAAGAAACTTTTTGTTGGTATTATTAAGAAAAAAGATAATAATGTATAAAGTAAGAGTGTAAATGTTTAAAACTGTCAAGCTTTTGTAATTAAGACAGTATACATTAATCCTGACCTCAGGCACTTAACAATTTTTTTTTTCAACTCTTTTAATATAAACTTTTTTAAATCATTTCTTTTTTCATACACTTGCACGCATTAAACTTTTTAAAAAAGGTTCGTAATAAAATTTTTTTTGCTTTTAATTATTTTTTTTTCATGCATAAATAAATAAACCTTCAAAAAAAATAATAAAAGAGATTATCTAAATTTATATAATACAAAGTATAATTTTCTTAAGTAAAGAACATAAGTTCTTTGTTCTATATTTAAAAAAAAAAAAAAAAATTGGAGTTGAACCAGGAACACTTGATGAGTGTATAAAAAAATGAGTGAAATTTGGTTATTTATAGAGCATAATATAATAAAAAAAGTAACGTATAGAATTTTTGCTTAAAAAAATAAAAAGTTAAAAAAGAGTGTGCTGTGTGGTGTGTATAGAATTTTTAGATATTTATCTGGTTTCTATTCTTGACATTTTAAAGAGTTACTTTTATTTAAATATAGTACTAAAAGCTGAGATTTTGGCCTTTTTTTTTCTTTTTCTTTTTATTATTATGCTTAAAACACTTGTAACGTGTGAAATTTTTATATCTTTTATAAAAACTGTTGTTTTTGTCTTTTTTAAATTTTGTCAGTTAAGAATTTTATAAGAATAGAGAAAGGCAGCTGCTGCTGCTGTATAGTTATTATTAAGACTTAGCATTATGCTAAATTTTTTCAAAGTATAGATTATTTTTGTAGATGGAAAACTTTAGCTATATCATAAAATCGAGGGAATACAAGGAGTAAAAAAAGTCCACTATAAAATAAAGGTTAAAAAATCACCAAATGATTTACACTATATAACACCCGCAGTCATTTAAGTAATTACCGTGATTCCCCCCCCCTTCCTATAATTTCCCCTAGAAAATTTCAGCTTAATTTAGGGGTAGGTGCAAAAACACCATTAGAGTGCAAGAGTAATTCTGATTGTTTATAGCGGGGACATTGCCCCCTCAACAACCGGTTTAGTTCAATGTAGGGGGAGGGGGTAGGTGTGAGTACAGTGTCAGGGAGTATAGATTATGATTGATGAATTTGGTAGACCAAAACTCCGAGCAGATAACAGTGAGTCACAAAAAAATACCAAAAAAAGGTCAAATGTCATTTATATACTGTGCCTTATTCCCCAGAAAATTACATCAATTCTAGTAAACGTTCTGACCAATATTGCCTTACAAATAAAAAACTTCAACTACCTGGATTTTTATAAAAAACAAGATTTTTACAACAGTAAAATTAACATTAAATTAACTGTGAGCCCAAAAATAAATTTTTGGTATTCACTATTTTAAAACTTGAAAAAATACTAATTAGAAAGCTTTGAAAGCAAGTCTGCAAATTTTAATAAATGTTGAAGTTTTTCTTACATAATACAGCGGCACGTTGTTTCTCATAACATGAAAAAATGGCTCATGTACTAATTGTAAGCTTTCATCGGTAAAATAAAATAAAATGCATGCAAACATTTTAATTCAAAAATAAAAGATGTTTCTAAAATAAAAAATTCAAAAAACATTGACTTCACATTTCATAAATCAATAAATAAATCTATTCAAGTTTAATGTCGCATTATATAAATAAAATATTGATATAATAAAAAAAAAATAATACGAAGAAATTGATAATTTTAATACGAAGCGTTGACCAGTAGCTGCGTCGAGAAATTAGCAGAATAGATTATCGGTTAAGATGATTACAATGATTTACGATTTATATACTTGTTAATTCGATACTTATAACGATATTTTTTACTATATTAATTTGAATACGTGATGTGCTCTTTAAGATTAAATTAGCATATCAATATTCAAATTTTTAATGCTAAGTAATTTATAAATAAATATTTTATTAATGTTTCCAGAATTTCGTGTCGTTTAGTATTCGATAAGACGTATTATAATATTGTATAAACTTGTTTTATAGTAAATACGGATATTTTTCAGATTTTGGCTAATACAAAATTATTTTTCTCGTTAATTGCCAGAAACCGCGTATAATGTGTTTTCTTGGGAACTGACAAAGAAAAATATCCGTGAAAAATACTTATGTTAAAAAAGAAATTAGGTATAATTCAAGTTTTCAAGTCCTTTAAGTCCCAAACTCGGATTCATCGAAAAAACACTTGGTAGAGCAAATCTTAAGGCCAGTTCCGAAACCATTTAGCACGTTTTGACCGTTTTGACTGAAGTATTTATTGAATTTATATTATTTTATATCTACATGTGAGGTATTGATGAGAACCCTTGTGGTTTCTTTAAAAAACAGCTGCTGTTTTTTGGGCGGCTGCTTCCTGCATTCCTTTAAATTATTAGGGGCTCTCCCTTGCAATAAGACAAGTGTATGGAGACATTATTTCTAAGATTTTGTTTTGTTTTTAACAAGAATCATGATAAAATCGCGTGAATACCCAATTTTTATTAAAATTTTATTGTATATATTTTTGTGCTATTTATACTTTATGTATAGATTGAGGCATACATAATTTTCCCTCGTTTAATTTATTCATAGAAAAAAACTCAACACAGACTCAACATATAAAAAAATGTCCAAAAATTAAAAATGGATGTGTTTTTAGCATGTATACTTCTAATTTGGGATGATACTTTTAGCCAATCTCAACTTATCTAATTACATTAAATCTCATTATTAACAAGCGAAGTACTCCTCGAGGTTTTTGACACCTCTTTATCTCTTGTCATCACACTCCAATTGATAAGCTGTACTTAATTAGATAATAAAATAAAATGCATTAGAATAATATTATTAACAAAGTCGTAGAAGATAATTGTATTACATCGTTAAACAAATATTAACTTTAGCGTTGTTGAAATTATCACATTTGCAAGCTTCTTCTTTCTTATATACATATATTTATAAAGTATACACATTTGATGGATCATCGCGTCGAGTAAGTTAATCTTATCTTAAAAACCAGTAGCAATATGCTTATAAAAAAAGAAAAAAATATTTTAAAAAGTAAATATAATACAATGTTTACATTTATACGTATATATACATACACAGGTTTATGTATATAAAGTCTCAGACAACTTGTATAATCTTGAAATCACTAAACTTGATAAGACACACTACAATCTAAATTTATTATTATTTACTTTTTTTTGATTGAAGGGAACTATTTTTTTTAAGATAATATTTGTTAATTGTCATATTATCAACATAATTTTATTTTTATAATTTTCTCGCAAATGAAATGACTTTGAGAGTATATATAAATCATCTTCAAGCTACGTGTGAAATTGAAATATTTTATAGTAAAATTAATTGCAACTGGTCTCCAATTGAATCTTTATATTAAAATTAATCATTGAGTGTTGATAAATAATAATATATTCTTGTTTCATTGGATTATTCTAAAAATCTTAAAAAATATTTACTGCAGGTTCACAATTTACGAATATTTTTCCGTATATTTTAGACTTGTATCTAAAAATAGTACTGTAGAACCAAAAATTGATTTTACAATGAAAATTATGAATTATAAAATAAAAATGAGTGTGAGAAAATTTTTTTCTTATAAACTTTGAACGTCAAAATTTTGTTTTATAATGCAATTTTTATGAAATTATGTCATGTGTTATGAAAAAATACAGTAAAATAACGTATGAATTTCTCTTGACAAACGTTTTTCTATTTAAGTAATTTGTACATAAATGAATTAACTTTGCGAATAATATATTCTATTTAAATGTACTTTACTTAAATTATAATAAATTATCCTTTATGTCAAAAAAAAAAACGAACAATTATTAAAAATATTACACATGTATTTTTCATTTAAATTACCATTTTTCTTCATTATTACGTAATAACAATAATAATAAATGACAAATTTTCTCTAAAATATATTATTTTTTAACTTTATTGTTTTAAAATATATATTTACAATTATAATATTTCTAAAAAAAAAACAATTTTTTTTCACCTACTTAATAAATGCAGGTGTAGGTAATAAGGTGTGCCTGAAATATTTTTTTTTGCAAAATTTTTTCCTAAACGTATTTAAAAATTTAATACATAATAATAAGTACTTATATCATTATAAAATTACTTAAATATTACTCATGTAAAATTTATATTTTTTTGAATTTTTCAATAGGTCAAATCTTTTCTATTTATTATACTTTTAGATAATAATAAAATATTTATACTTATTGTATTTAAATTGAGATACTTGTAATTACATAAATGCATTGCTTTTTTTTTCAATTTTTTATTTACATTGCGTTTTATAGTTACATGTGGTAATGGAATACGATTTATTGGACTAAGATTACTTCAATAAATCGTTTTCCATTACTGTGTGTCACTTTTTTATATAAATTAAATAGAAAATTAAGATATAAGTGTGAAAAGTGCATTATTTAAAAAACAGAGTTCAAAGTAAGCCGAGGTCAAAATAAATTATATTGAGAATTTTTAAGTGAAAACTTTATAAATATACAAATTTTTATAAAAGAAAATTTTTGCATTTTAAATTTAGATTAAGTTAGTACCAGTTGTGATAAAATAATAAGGTAAGAAAAAGGGAAGCTTTTTAAGACCCATAATTCTGAAGCCCAAAATGCAAATTGCAGATATTTAGATATAAGAAGTAAAAAATTTGAAAATACCCAAGTTTTTAGTTTTTTCGGCCAAAAGGAAACTGTTCCTAATGTTTTATAGAGTGTTTTAGGTGTCCTTTTTGAAAGTCTTTACTACACTGGCAGTGGATTTTAAAAAGAAAAAAATGTTGCAGTTTGGCACAGTGGTTTGCTTACAGAAGATTACACTGTAAATAATACAAACTATAGTAAACCTTACCTAAATTTACTCGGATATTCTACATTAAAAAAAAAATCCGCTTGCCGTTTGCAGAACGTTATTTTCATGTTTCTTAAATGATTGCAATTGACTTGAAACGGAAAGAAAATTCAGAAAAATATTTTCCACTCATTTAAGATTTGCGCGCAGTGGTATGGCGAGCCCAAAAAAAATTCTTCAAAAAAAGAAAAAAAATTTTTCTTTTTCAATTTTCTTTACTTTTTAAGTCATTTAGAATCGTTCAAGCAATTAAATTCTGATAGCTACAAACGGAATATTTACTGATTTTTTTGAGTAAACATTTACTAACCGCGAAGTATAATGTACTTTTTTCTGTACATAATGTAATATAATTAATTTCAATCTCGCAAAAATATTTATCTATAAACAGTATAAATATACAGTGTTTTTAAATTCTAATCAATGCTATGAAATTTGGAAACAAAGAGTGATCTAAAACGTTTTTTATTATCTGCGACATGTTATAAGAAAGTTTGATCACCAAATTTAGTGTAATTTATCAGTGGATGTATTTTCCTGAATTTCTGAAACACCATGTATAAATATATTTATAAATAAAAAGGGAGAAGCTAAGGAAAAAAACAAACCTCTCGAAAAACCTGTTTTTTATAAATAAAAAAAGCAAAGAATCGAACGTTAGCATCTTGGAGTGTTCCGTGTAGAGCAATCGCGAATACAAACATATATATATATATGTCGCAGCCCTATAGACGAATCCGCTTTATAGCCTATAAGGCGGCTTATAGACGAATGAGTCTCGAGCGCGGTGCTCGAGCTATAGGGCTAAACCGCGTCAGCTTTATAGGCTATCGGGCGCCTTATAGCCTATAAAGCTGATTCGTTTTAGCCCTATAGCTTGAGCCCCGCGCTCGAGACTCTAACAGTTGTTCAAATAGCCGTAAAATGTTTTAATTCATATTAATTATCAATAAATAATTATTATTATTAATTCTTTATATTATTTATATTTTTGTTATTATTTAATAGTAACATTTATTTACATATTAAAATTTTATAAAGATATTTTATATCATATTTAATAATAGCATAAAAAAATAATTTACATTAATTTTATCGTCAAAAATTTTTTTGGTTTTTATTTATTTTTGCACGTGAGGCTCGAATGGCATCTTGAACTGCATAGCCTTTCAGCTCTAAAGCATGCACATCTTCTTGTTTGACATTGCTTTTCTGCTGGCTTACATTTGCACTTCATAACACCCTGTCCACCTGATAATGATTGCTTAGCAGCTGCCTCACGCAAAGTCAAAATTTCTTCAGAAACATCCGTTAATTTGAGAGTACTTGTATTACTTATTTGGATTTCTGTTCGAGGAAACCAGCCTTTTATTATACCATCTTTTGTACCCAATTGGTAAACTCACTATAAATGTAAATAAAATTTATTAAATAATAATTATAATAAAAATATATCACAAAATAAATATTAAAAATTATCATGCTATTATTAAATATGATATAAAATATCTTTATAAAATTAATAATAATAATTATTTATTGATAATTAATATGAATTAAAACATTTTACGGCTATTTGAACAACTGTTAGAGTCTCGAGCGCGGGGCTCAAGCTATAGGGCTAAAACGAATCAGCTTTATAGGCTATAAGGCGCCCGATAGCCTATAAAGCTGACGCGGTTTAGCCCTATAGCTCGAGCACCGCGCTCGAGACTCATTCGTCTATAAGCCGCCTTATAGGCTATAAAGCGGATTCGTCTATAGGGCTGCGACATATATATATATGTACTTCAAGTAACAGTAGTTTGATCGTTTGCCTGATAAACTTCATCGAACGTAATCTGTTCTCTGATGGTGGACGCGCGCGCTTTATGTCTTAAAAAAAAAAAATTATGTTTTTTATTCTTTCCTCGTCAATTCTCCGCACTTTGCTTGTGGCGAGTAAATCTCGCGATTTCTCCCCGCGCAACAATATAATTCTATCTCCCTTTTTTTATACAATATTATATTGAATTTATTTTCTCTCTCGCTCTTTTTACTTATACAAGTATTATTTAGTCCTTTCGCTTTTTCGACTCTTATTTATTCGCTTATTCTCTTACATGTATACTTAAACATATATTCGCTCATCGGACGCTGGCCCCGCGAACGCAAATCATTCTCTATAGAGTAAATACAAACTACGCAGTTATATGCCTCTCTCGGGTGTCACAGTGCACTTTTTTTTTATATCATTACTTTTTTTAGCATAATATTATACATGCATGGTTTTTTACATATACCAATGCTTTTTTTTATCAATTTCGGGATTCGTTGAGTTTATTAGCATACAATTAAAAATGATTTTTTTTTCAGCAAAAATTTATAATACGACAAATTATTTTCTGAATTTATACTATTTTATTTTCTTAGATTTTATCTCGATCGTCCTTTTTTTGTACAAAAATGAGTTAGCAAATTTCGTTTTTTTTTATTTCTTTATTCTTTCGTTTCCTTGACTTTGTAATGTTATAGGTCTATTAGAAAGAAAGAGTAAGAGAGAGAGAAAGAGGTAGAGAGAGGGGTATAGAGAAAGAAATAGAGTAAAGAAGATGCAAACGAGGATTGCTTATGTATATATTACATGTTATACATAATGTAGTAAAAAAAAGGGTCGAAAACTTGTTGCGCTTGATATTTTTTTTCGACCTTTTTTATTTATATACTTGGCTAAATTAAATTATAGATGCATTTTAATTTTCGAACATTTTTTAAAAAAAAGTTTTTTTTTAATATTAGTGTAAGTTTGAATAAAAAAGGTTTTTTTTATTTTTGATAAACGAAGGTTTTGTTTTTTACAAAATTTTAATCAACAAGTTTTGTATAATATTATTAATGCTATTTATTATATTTTCTCGAAAGAGAAATGACATTTACATACTATATATATAAGAGACGTTCAATATTATACGATTATCATATTTTCATAAATTAAGATTGTGTTATAACTCTTCAAAATGTTTAGTAAAAATTTAATCATTTTTAAGATTCGTTTAGAATTATTGTTACTTCTTGATCAAAATAAATTGAGTATTTTGAGTTGGTTTTTAAATCTGGATTTAATTTATAATCAGTATATCGGATTCTTGAGCGATTGTCAAATTAATTTTTTGACTAAACATACGAATATTTTCGGTGTAACACGTTAAAATATTCTTTTTTGAAAAATTACGTACGGATTTACTATAGAGTTTATCTTAATGTCACGACACTTATTTTCAATGACATAATACCAACTTGGGCGCGAATGTTGGACTTGAAGAAAAACTTAGTTTTTCCTGATTTCTACAGCTAAAAATAATTCTAGTTTCGTTCGGGATGTTTTTCGTTTCCAGTAAAATATGCTTTATGGGTAATATTGTGAAATTAATGATATGGTTGAATTTAAATTGTTTGCTTAAAATTATTCGCTATTTTTATTAGAGTGGAGTCGAATTTACGATAATATTAATTATTAACATAAAAGTTTTCAAAATAATTTTTAGGGGGCTATATTCTGCTGAAAATATTTTTATTTCTAACTTGTGTATAAAATTACAATCATTGTAAAAATTAACAAATTTTTAATTGAGAAGATTTTCATTTTTTAAAATTTTTCATTTAATTAAAACTTCTCGATTACGAGTACTATAAAGCATATAATTATAGTATATATGTATAGTATCGCAGTTTATAGTACTATACTTTAACTCTTGAACGTGTAGATGTCACCTTGTACCGGTAGCGAAAAGCATGCTAACATTATAATATGAACTGTATGTACAAAAACTGCTATAATGTATAAAAGATATTCAGTATATGCATTACAACTTTTGCGAAAAGATAATACTTGACTTGTACTAAAAAAAATTTTCAGAAAATGATAATTTTTTAATTATTTTATTTTAATGATTCATGTATTTTAAAAGTTTTTTATTACAAAAAGAAAAAAAATACTGTTTTATTTATTCAAATAACAATATAAAAAATAAAATTTTTGAAGATTATTTGAAAAAAAAAAATTTCTATCAAATAGTTAGTCAATATTTTAAAACTTGAAATAACAATTATATACGGGCAACTCAGTGGATTTATTGGCATTTTAAATAAAAATTTTATTCGCCTAAGATTTATCAAGGATTTGATCTAACAAATTTTGGCAAATATATTATTCAAATTAATGAAATATTTATTTAATATAATTATTTTTTTATGTATTTGGTCATATTATCATTGCATAAGCATTTCATCTATTATATAGGGTGCATTGTACCTAACTGAAATCAAGTCAAGAAATAAAGGCTAATTATTATAATTAGTGTGACATTTGCTAAATTTTCAAAAGTATCAAAATTTTATCGCATCAAACTAAATACTAAATGTCTAAGATTATATGCTTTACAACAATCCCTCGCAAATATGATTCCCGTCCGCACCTTACATATACAGACTTTTGATCATGTCACGTATACATTATAAAAAAAAAAAAAAAAAAATAATATACAATGTCTCCTTCACCCTTCGCCCTTTCCACGATCTTTTACAACTGTTTTCCCCTTTCCCCTCGTATTTTTTGTAGTAGTAAGTTTCCCACTCTGCACTAACAAACCTTTCCCTCTTATAATAAGAGACTTCTCTCTTATAAAAAATATAAAAAAACCCCTTGGAGTCGCGCGCAACTAGTATAAGTTTCCCCCACTACTTGTTATTAACTCGCGCGAGCTCATGAGGGTTAGAAATATCAGAGAGTGGGGGAACCCCAGTTTACAATACTTGATGGTCTAACGTTTGGTTAGCCTCGGTTTGATTTTAAACCGGACGAACATTAGCAAGCCGGATCTCAGAGAGAGCGGACGTGTATTTTATTCGCTCTCGAATTTTTATATTTTATCGAGAAAAGTACTAAGTTTTTGCGAGTTCGCAATATTCAATAATACGCGTGATATATTAATACAATATTTTTGTACAATACGATTGTAATTGTTTGAAGTGCGTGTGTTTAGAAAAAAATTTTGCAAAAAAAAAAAATTTTTTTTTTGTTTTTATAAGACTTGTGAAAAATGGGATATATGATAGTTGGAAAAAACTGTGATTTGATTCTGTTTTCAAAATTTTTGTTTAACAAAAAGTGACAGTTTTTTTATATTGGTGATTTTCAATCAACATCAATAAAAAAAATTTTTTTACTAAGTTTTGGCGACAATTTTCAAAATTTCTCAAAACAGATAAATACATCGATGATTCGCAAAAAAGTCAATTATTAAAAAATAACTATTAGATTTTGGATTATTTTTTGAATAAAACAAAATTACAAAAAAAAATCAAAATCAATGGACATTGATCCGTATCAAGATCCACCTTACATTAAATTCTTCAGGTGACTTGAAAACGAACAAAAAAAAGTGAAGAACACCTTCCGTCCAAGTCAAATTCAGGACTAAAGGGAAAACTTACAAAATATATATAGCGAAAAATTTTGCACGAATAGAGCGTGCGTAACGAAAAAAATATACAAAGTTGTAAAACTACACGTGCTGCGCGGCAGTTACATCAATCGCGCACACTAACAGCACGTGCAAAATAACGCACCGTTACATCAAACTTTTCTTTGAACACAAAAAGTGAGCAAAATTTATAAAAATTTTCATGAAATTGAACATTTTCATTGACAATTCGAAAAAAAACACACAAACTCCGAAAAATTTTTTCGGAGTAAATTAAATTTTTTGAAACAAATTTTTTTGAACTTTTTCGTGTAAATTACGAAATTAAAAAAAAAACATTAAAAATGGCAATCCCATTTGCATTACCTTCAGAAGAAGAAGTTGAACACCAAAATCAGCAACATCTCGAGCAATTAATGCTCGACTTGTACACTGTGTTACAACAAGTTCTCAGACAGAGAAATTTTCAACACCCATCCAGAAATCGTAAGTACCAAAAAAATTTTTTATTTATTAGTTCGTAAAATTTTTTTTGAGTGAAAATAGTGCAAAGTGTAAAAATTACAAAAAAATAAAAGTGCGTGAAATTACGAAATCGCGATATTAAAAAAATAAGTGTCGTAATTAAAAAAAAATATTCGCGAAATAAAAAATTAATTTTTTCATAATAAAAAAAAAAACGTTTTAATAAAAACTTACGCGATGATATTATCGGTCAGTGAACGCAAAAGTATAAAGTATTTGACCGGGTGTTAAAATCGCAACAATTTATAAAAAAATAATTCTAAGTCGCGTTACATAATTTTTTTCGATGCACATAAGTGTTTGTTTATAAAATTAAAATTTTCTCTTCGCAATAAATTATCTAATTAAAAAGCAATTATTTATTTAATTCAATCGTAATAAAAGTACGTAACACGAAATGAACTTGAAATTGCAATTTATAATAAATAAGATTTTAATAAAAGAATAAAAAAACGGTAAATAAAATCAAAAAAGGATATAATTTACTGATTCATGATAAATGAAAATTCTAAATAAGTAAATACTCGTGCGAATGAAAAGTGAATCATTTGTACTTGAAATTCTTGTATTAAATAAATTTTGTTTTTTTTTTAACGGTGAATTAATTTTAAAATTATTCAAATTCGTTATAACGGAACTTCTGAAAAAAATTATTATCAGAAATTTTTTCAATACGTGGGTGTAATATTGCACATAATACGCGAAAAACTTAATAAAAATACAGACGATGTACGGCCGTGACCCTGTGTTTTTTTTTAAAAAGACAAGTTATTTTTATTTATTATCGTGTTTTTTTATAACATTTTTCTTGCTGTTATGTGCGGGAGTCAATGTTTGACACGCGACTTTTGTATTATACACTTTTTCTTTTTTTAACTCGGAGAGAATAAAAATGTGATAATGATGGTTGATGCGGTCAGTGACGTTCGCTTTTTTTCTGCGGTTTTTTAATGATAACATGTTTTCTTTATAACTTGATTTTTTTTTTCAAAAAAGTGTTGGTATTTAACTAGAAAAATAAATTTTTATAAGAAAATTAATAAATTAGTCATAAAATAATAAACGAATCATCAAAAAAAAAACACGTGTCTATAATTTTCCATAAATCGCAATAAAAAAAAAATCCGGTAGTAATTAAAAAATATTGTTTTAAGTTTTATAACATAATGAAAAAAATAAAGGGTTCAACAAACCGCATCTTTGTTATTCTTGTAGTATTTTCTTACTACTTTACTACGATATTTACATTGCGTCAGGAATATAAAATTTTATTTTTAGAGTAAAAAACTTTTCGCTAAAAAGTTTCGCATTTTACTTAAAAAGTTATTTTAATGAACTTTTTCGCCTTTCTTCTTCTGCATTTTCGTTCTTTTTAAAAAATAATTAAAATTAGTGTCAAAAATTAAGTAGGCGTTTTTTTATTTTTTGCATAAGTGAAGAAAGATTCAAAATTAAAGTGTTTTATATTAAACATTTTTTTTAAGTTCGTTGAACTAAATTTTATTTTTCGACTGATTATTTAAAAAATTCATTATTTATAAAATAAAAATCAGTAAACCTGAACAAACAAAAAAATTATTTTCTTATCTCTAAAAAAGATATTTTTATAAAGTGAGACACCGGAGACGTTTAAAATGCTTATTACAATCGAGTGCACACACAAAAAATAAAAACTTTTTTGATTATTTTTATTTGCTCAGCAAAAATATTTTTTAGCCTATTCGTCAAAAAAAAAAATTTTATTTAATTCTATTGTTCTTTTATTATATAAAAAAAAAATTATCAAATGCGCATAATTTATGAATAACCATGACTTTGTCATTTTATAAAATTGCATTTCTTATAAAATCGAATAAAATTTGATACCGACGTTAAAAAAAAAGTAAATAAAAAGTGTGTTACAAAATAATTTAATTAAATTGAAAAATCTTAATTAAAAAAAATAAAAATTGACAAAAAAAAAATTAATATTTATTTACGCTGTTTTAAATAAACATAAAATAAAATTTTAAACGCGTGAAAATGACGTAGTGTACATAAATTGCACTTTCACGTATAAATTTTTTTTATACATTAATACGGCCTTGAAAAAAGTTCTTTGTGTGTATTTTACATTATTACGTACATTTTTTTTACTTAAACTGTAATTTTTTACATTTGCATTATTAAAAAAATTAAATTTAAAATTAAAATTGATATAAAACGTATAAAATATCAGATAAAAAATTTTATAACAATAAAAGTCTTTATATCACGCGACTAAGTTGGCACGCGTACAAGTTCTCACATAAAAAGATAAATTTTTTTTTTCTGGTTTGTTTTAGATCGAATACCTCGAAGAACAGTAGATTTATCATCTTCAAGGGAGCATTCGATGCTTTTACTGGACAGTGATTTGTCAAGATTACCATTACCAGATTTAGTACTATCAGCAGTAGATCAATTGCCATCGGTACAATTACCACAAGTTACTGTATCAGCACCAAGTAGTCCTACTCGAGATGCAGCCTTTCAATTTCCAGAATGTAGTAATAATATTAATTCTAGTAATAATTTAAATAACAATATTCCAATACCAAGTCCAAGGCCTAAACCAAGAAGAAGAAGACTCACGTCAGAAGGTTCAATTACGGACAAACTTAAACAATCCGAATGTTGCTTAGGAAACAAAACTTGTTGTAAAAATCATTTTGTAGCGAGTTTAGACGAAAAAGAATGGCAAACTGTTGGTGCGAATTTGAGGAACATTGCTGATGATTTTCATGCATCAAAAACTAAGGTTATTATTTATTTTTATTTCTGCTTTAAAATACTTTTAATACATGCGGGCTTTCACAAGGTTATTACATAAAAAATGTATTTTTATATTTTTTTTAAACAATAAAAATCATGCACTGTAACAATTCAATTGACAAAAATAAAATAAACACCCAATAAAAATTATATTTTTTTATTATTCTTAGAAAAAAAAAATTTTTTTCATTTCGTAATAATAAATTTTTACACCTTTATTGAGTAATTTAATTATTTTAAACAAATAATTATACTTTTTTTACGGTTCAATTAAAATGAATAAGTCATAAAAAAAATATTGATTTTTTTTACAATTGTTAGAAAGATAATACTTGTATAGCCCTTTCGATTACGTAATTAATATTTCAAAATTAATTGGATAAATAAATTTTATTAAAGAAAGTACTAATTTTTGTTAAAACTTGTCATAAAAGTGATAAGTAAAATTTTAAAATAAGAAAATGTATTTTTAAATCTTTTTCTTCCCATTCGTCATGGGAAGACCCCAAAGAATATATCAAAAATAAGTAGAAACTAAAACAATAACGAGATGCGTTTAATTTTCAATTCTAAAATTAAAATTACGAAGCATTGTTGAGTAAACTACGTTAAAATTTTTACCAAACTGACGGTAGCTATTTTTTTTTTGATATCGGATTTCAATTTTGATACGAAAAAGATTATTTATTTTAGCTTATTATTTTTAGTCCATAAAAATGATAAGTTACTATCAGAAACCACAGCAGAAAATGAGAAAAATCCGGAGTCATAAAACTTTTATATTGACTTTATTACGGATTATATAAGATTAAATGAAAATCGGAAATTATTTCTCCCATGTGAATTCGCACAATAGGAAAAAGAAGAGAAAAAAAATCTCTGTTATTATTTTTTTTCGTCACTTTTATTAATTTATTTAGTTTTCTTTTTTAATAATAATAAAACGTGCTTAATAATATCTGGCTTATCTGTAAATCATTAAGAAAAAGAATACTTAAAAAAATGTAATTTCTATAACGCCCCTGTCTTTCCGTCGGGATAACAAGAGGATTTTTTACTTCCCTGCTAATTAAAAAAAAGATACACCCCCCAATTATAAAAGTCACTTAAGTACTAAAAAAAAAAATTTTTTTTGCTTGTTGTTTCAGGACGCAGAAATAGAAAAGTCTAGGATCCCATTCCTTAGTTATTTAAACAATAATAATGGAACAAATACAACAATTTCAACTACAACGAACACGTCATCTTCAAGGGATAATTTATTATCATTATTAATACCAGCACCGTTACGAGAAACATTATGGACAACGTTAGCACTTTATCTTGGTTGGAGACTTGTATCACGTTTACGATAAAAGTAACGAAATTATATATTTTATATAAAAAAAATGGACTTTTCTATAAATAGAAAAAAAAAATATTTTTTTTTGGGTTACAAAAAAAAATTTATTTTTTTTTTGCACACTTAGTTTTAAGTTTTTTTTTTTTGGTATTTTTAACTAAGTTAAAAATTTTATCGATTGTGATTTTTTTTTTTTTACTAAAAATGTAAATATTTTTTTTAAAAAAAGGAAGAAAAGCGTGAAAATTTAATTTTTTTAAAACACTGCCAATTTACGTAATAGTGATAATTTAAGCGTTTTATGTTCCAAAAAGTAATAAGGCATTTTTATTTAATGATTTTTGTCTAAAAAAAAAGAAATAATAAAATGAGGCTCAATTTTTTATGATTTTCAAGACTTTTCTTTTACAATTTACGATGCATTTATGATTTATTTTTTTAGACAAAAAAAAACGAAGAGTGCATTTTTATACTAAAAAAACATGTAAATACACGCGCTTTTCATCCAAAATATAAAATTTTTTTTTTTCAATAATAAAAAAAAAAATTACCAGGCCACAGCGTGCCATTATTATTTTTCGCAAGATCTCTTTAGTTTTTTCATAAGGTACCAATATTTTAAACTAAACTACTCATAAATTTTTTGATTTAAAAAAAAAGTATAAATATTATAAATAAATAAGTGATAAACTATAAATAGTATTTGGGATCCAAAATTTAAATAAAATTGAAAAAAAAGGCGAATTGAGAGGTAAAAAATGGTCAGAATTTTGATAAAAAAGAGAACTAAAAAGGTCAAGTTTCCAAAGAGTGGACTTAACCCAATAAATCAAACCCAATGATCTCAATATAAATAACAAAGAAAATAAAATTTTTCTTTTTTTTTTTTTTGTAATTTTCAACATCGAAAAAAAATAGCGTGATTAATTGAAAAGAATTCTTTCTTTCTTAATTAAAAATAAAAACGTGTCGATTATTGACTTCGGGAGTAAAAAAAAAAAGAAAAGAAAAATTAAAAAAAAAAAAAATAATAAAGCACTTGTGATTTCATAATAATGAAGAATTATATTTAATAATTATAAGTTTTTTATTAATTGTGATAAATGTAAATTAATAAAAAAAAAAGTGATTTTATAATATCGTTCGTGTAAATAATTTTTAAAGCGCTAATTAATTAATTAATTAAATATTAAATAAATAAGCCTAATATTAAAATCGAGAAAAGAAAAAAAAAAGGAGAGATAAGGGAAGAAGGCAGCGCGACGTTAAAATAATTGTAAAAAAAAAATTTAATTTTAAAAATATAAAATAATTATAGATAGGATCGTGTGGATACGCAGAAATTGGCAAATAATTAATTATTATAAAAAAACTGCGTTAATAAAATCCCCGTTATTTTATTAAAAAAAAAAAAAAAACAGTTTTCAAATGATCTCCGCTAGCTTATAAAACTTAATAGTGGCGCCATCTTTTATATATCTTTTTAACTAAAAATATATAAAATTGCGCCTGTTTCCCTTATGCTTTTTATTTTTACTTTTTTTTTATTTTTTAAACCCTTTTCTTTTATTCTATCTTTCTCTATTTTTCTTTATCTTTATGTAATTTTAATTTTTTTTTTTTTTTTTTTTTTTTTTTTAATTGCTAAAAAAATATTTTTTTCATATAATAAAATTGTGTATAGTGTAGATTTAATAATGTAAGTTTTTTTTATATACATCGAAAATAAATTTTAGTCAGTGTTCTAATATACTCATTTAAATATCTGTAGAGACAACAATAATTATTAATTCTTCTTATCCTACACTGTTAAAAATTATGGGTTGAAATTTCAAACTTTTTTTTTATCGAAATTTTTTTTTTTTGGTAAATTCATAAATTATTTTTTTTAACCAAAAATTTTTTGAGAAATTCGGGAAAAATGAGAAGATTTTTAAATTTTCAAACTATTTTACTAAAAATTTTTTAATTACATTGAATATTTTTAACAGTGTACTTTAACAAAGGCAATAGTTTTTCAATCTTTCTTTTACAATTTAAATTGTAAATAATTTTTAATTTAAGTATAATAAAAAAAAAAAACTATTGCCTTTCATCACAAATCAGTTAAGCTAAATACTTAGAAATTCATTTTTTTTTACTTATAATTAAATAATAAAATAATTTTATATTTATTTATCGTCGTGAAAAGCCAACTTCTGTTTTTTTATAATTTGATTAAAAAAAAGGCACATTAAATGTAAATAAAAAAATTTGCTTACCCTAATTTTAAATTTTACTATAGTCAAGCCATATAAATATGTAAATAAAACAGAATATATATATTTTAAATAAAAATATATTTGGAAAAATAAAAAATTTTGTTTTTTAGGCTAAAGTATAAAAAAATTTTTATAAATTTTGAATAATAAAAATAAAAAAAGTTAAATTTCTTCATATTTTCTTAATTTTATTAATTAATTCTTGAAAATTTTCGGTGTAAATATCTTTCGGCGAGGTAATTTTTTCTTTGATTTTTGTACAAATATTAAAAAGAATTAATTATGAAAAATTAAGAAAATTTTTTTTTTTTAATAAGCTGTAACTGTGACTTTAGAGGATCATTGAGGTAAAATTGATTGAGTCCCAATAAATGTCGAGCTTTATATTTATTTCAAAAAAAATTCTATAAAATTTATAAAAATTTATGTTGTTTTATTTAAAAAATAAAACTCAATTAATAAACTTTAAGATTCTCATGCGTCAAAGCGTCACTGTGATCTCGTAATTAATTAGATTATAAAAAGAAAAAAAAAATAAATAAAAAAAAAAAATTGAAATAATCGTATATGAAAAAAATATAATTACTCAACGTTCCTTCCTTTCGACATACATTAAAACAGTTAAATAAATAAATTTTAAGATGCCCATACTTTATACTCAATAATAATAATAATAATAATAATAATAAACTCCGGAAGATAGTTTTAAACAATGACTTTTTTATCAACTTATTAGTTGGTAAAAACATTTTTTTTCTAATGATCTCTTTTTTTAATTTATAAGGCTAATTTTTCTTTTTATTTTACTAATTCCCATTTTAACCCAGTGTCTTTTTTTTTGATAATTAGAGTTTAATTATTAGATTTCTTTTTGTGATTTTTCGCTTAAATTTTAAATTTAATGAAAAAAGACACTGAAAAACCACCTCATAATATTAGTTTAGTTTAAATATTATTACGCGTTATGTAATTAATAAGCATTTTTAGTTTTAATGTACTCTAAGTTTTGTTTTAAGTGATTTTGGCATTTTTATGACTTTTCTTTTTTCAAACTGCATTTATGTTTTTACGTTATTTACTAGTCTTATTATTGGGTAAAAATAAAAATTTACAAACCATTGAGAGATTTTTTAAAGATTCAGTAAAATTTTTCAACGAATTTAAAAATGCCGTGAATTTAGGATTAAAAATTAATTTTTTTAGGCGTTCCTTTGTGATTATAATCGAAAGTGGGAACTTAAATATTTAAAATTTAGTATTTTATGAATAAAATTTTATAAAAACGCGGCCTAAAATTGCCATAAAGTAATAATTTTTTGACGAAAATACTCCAATATTTTTCTTTGACTGCCTTTTATTTCTGATAATTTTAAGTTACTTTTTTTTTGCCATAAGTAAACAAAATTTGTGCTATTTTTCATTAAAATTCAGGTGCCAGAAATTTTACTCTTTTTCTTTTTATAAAATTTTATTTATTTTATTTTTTAGTTTATAAAACAGTTTTTACTTCAAATCTGGCTGTAAAAATAGAATTAAAAAATTATTTTATCATCCCATATTTTTAATTTAAGTTTTATTATTTGTTTATGTTTTCTTTTTTTTTTAAATATTAAAAATCGAAAGGAAGAATTAAAAACTACTAATTTTTTGTCCATTACATAGAAATACGTTACCTGTAGCCAAATGTCCCGTGGACCATTAAAAAGAAATTTTTTTTCCGATATAAATTTTATTTAAAAAAAAAAAAAAAATAACTCGAATTATATAAATATAAAAAAATATATTATAAAAAAACATTATGAAAGTGTGAATGTTATTAAAAAGTAAAAAAAATAATAATAATAAAATGTGTCAATTGACTATAAATATAATTAAATAAGCATTGGAGTGATTATAAAAAATTACAAACGTAAAATAAAAATATTCAAGTATAATTTTTAAAAAATGTTGGTAAAAAAATGAAAGTAAAATTAATTTAATTGCCTTGTGATACAAAAGTCTGGACTTTGCTTTGTTTTTGTTTTTAGAAAAAATTAAAGTTTAGATTTTATTGTAGAATTTTTTTGTCTCATTTAAAGGAAAATAGTCGAAATTTGTGTCCAGCTCTGACCAATCCAAAGAAACGACCAAATAAAAGTATAGAAAATGGACGATCTATAAAAAACAAATGTTTTTTTACGAATATTTTTTAAAATTTATTTTTGAAATGGGTCTTGGATTTAAAAAAAAACCAGACAAAAAAATCATTATTTTACGTTGTAATAAAAAATAATTTTAATGTAAAAAGCAGTCAGGTGATAATTTTTTAAACTTTGTTTTTAATTATAAAATCGTCCCCAGAATTTTTCGTTCTTTTTAATAATCATTTTTTACCATAAGCAAACAAAAATAAATTTTTTTTCTTCAAAATTAACATTTCAGGTCCTAAAAAAAAAAAATAAAAAAAAAGCTCAAAAAAAAATTGAGTAAAAAAAAAGACAATCACAAAATTACCAATTTAAATTAATTAGGCAGGGACCCCCAAAAAAGTATGCTGTGTTATTTAAACAAAAAAGTCAATTTTCAAGTTATAACACAAAAAAAATTAAACAAAAAATTTTTTATTTCTTAAATGTTAAAAAATTTTTTTATATTATTATTATTACTTTATAAGAATAAATTACTAAAAAAAATTATATTTATATTTAAGGTGCGATATCCTCATTAAAAAAAAAAAAAAAAAAAAAAAAAAAAAAGAAAAAAAAATATTAATATTAATAAATATTTGTTTGATTTTTTTATTAAAAATTAATAAAAAAAATCCATTTATTTTATTGTAAGTTAAATAATAAGTAAAAAAAAATAATTTAGTAGTTAAGAAATTTTATATATAATAAACAACAACTCTTGTAGTTCTCTTTGATATTAGAATAAAGAAAAATTCTGACAACATGAAATAAGCCTCTCAATTATGTAATTTTTTTTTTATTTAAAAAAAAATTGAGTGTAATTTTTTGGATCTTAAATTTTGTAATTATAAATAGTTATTATTTGTTTTTTGATTATTATTATTTTTTGTGTCTTTTTTTAATACTTTATTAATAAATATTATAAAATATATAAATAAAATAAACAAGTTATATATTTAAATATTTAAAAAAAAAATACTTTGTCCGCTGTCCTCAACGTCTGCATACTAAAAAATAAGAGAAAATGGCCTGAAAAAAATATTGTAAAATAAGCTGAAATTGTGATTTTTAAAAATCCTTAAAAAAGTAAAAAGGACAAAAGAAAAAAATGAACGTTTTTTTTATAATTTTGAGATAAAGGGCCAATAATTAATTAGATGTAAACAACGGGTACACGGGGGCATCTCTAAGCCTGCATGTCTTTCATATTATAAAATATTGTACAGGATTTTTCAATCTTTTATTATTTGCATCTTAAATTTTTCTTTTTACATAAAAATATATAAAAAAATAGTTCATAAAAAAAAAAACGTTTTTCTGTAATTATATTATAAGATATTATTATTATTATTATTATTATATAAAATGATTATTATTATTATATTATTATGTAATTATTAATTATTATTATTATTATTGTATTTGATTATAATTTTTTTTTTATTATTGAATAAATGTGAAGAAAAATGCCGAAAACATATTTGATAAAAATAAATTTTGTTGTTTACTCGGTTTTATCAAAAATTACCATGTACTTTTTCCTATTATTCCTTACATTCAATATCATTATCTTAATTATTCATTTTACATCGAGAACTTGATTTTTAACTGGCTGATTTTACAACTGAGGAAAACAACGCTGGTAAGTAAGTATAAGGAATTATCTTTTAATAGAGGAAATAATTACAACGACAAACCCTACGTATTTTTCACGGTCTGTGTGAGACTGACTTTTTAAAAAATCATTTTTTTTTTCGTTTTAGATAAAAGTTCAAAACAGTATAATAATTTTTAAATAAATTAAAAGATTCTCGTAAATTAAAAAAAATAAGAAAAAATAAAATTTTTTTCTCGCAATTAAAATGACTTTATTAGGTTATAAATACCAAGTGTAATTTCACATTTTGAATTTATTCAATCAATAATATTACTTATAATATATAATAAAAATAATATAGTAATTCATATTTTATTTAATCATGTTCCACTAAACACATATAATCCTTGAAGTTTCATTATGACCCACATGATAGGAACATCCTTAAACGACGGTTCCTTTTCTGATAATAAATAATACAAAATCGCAAATTCAAATTCACTAACGTTTATAAATTTTGTTAAATAATAAGGCTATTTACATAACCACGTGACTTCCAAGATGGCGATTTTTTTTTGCCAAACATTGTGTTTATTTACAGAGGGTTTATATGAGAGCAGTCTAGAAATGTATAATTAAAAAATTATTAAAGATGTTTTTTCAAAAAGCAAGTGAAAAAATAAATAAATAAATATTTAGTGCTTTTATTTTAAAAAAAATTATTGCCATAAATGTTTTAAAGTATAATGAAAATTAATAAAATATAAGAAAGTGTGATAGGTTATAATTTTAGAAATTAGTAATAAACTTAAAAATAATTAATTCTAAAGGAAATTAAACATAAAAAACAAGTTGTTAATGAATATTTAATCATTCAAGTATTATTAAAGTCATATTTTATGAAATTTTGTGTCAGATTAGCTGTGTAATATGGTAACGTCTTAAAAAAACTTGGATCCTGAAAGAAGAATTTGCTAGTTGCTTATAATTTTTAGCATACTAGATACAAAGAAAAAACGTTTTTTAATCATCAAAAACTTTATTTTTATGTTGTGACAATTTTTATTTAGCTCAAAAAGCTAAATTAAAAAATTAAAGATGTACCGTCCAGTAAAACTTTATTTCTTATTCCAGGCAATAAGCCCAAAGTTTTTGACTTTGAGGTATTTATTTAAATAAAAAAGCTCTATAAATTTTATTTTTCACTTTAAACAAATCATCTAGATTTTTGATCAGGCATTCAATAATGTTTGCTCATAGGAAAATGATTTTTTTCAGATCTTTAAGCTGCTTCAACTTAGACATAAAAATGTATCAAAAAATAGATCTGAAGACTAAAATACCCTATCAAAGATGTAAATGATTTAATAAAAAGTGAAAAATAAAATTTATAGAGCTTTTTTATTTAAATAAATACCTCAAAGTCAAAAACTTTGGGCTTATTGCCTGGAATAAGAAATAAAGTTTTACTGGACGGTACATCTTTAATTTTTTAATTTAGCTTTTTGAGCTAAATAAAAATTGTCACAACATAAAAATAAAGTTTTTGATGATTAAAAAACGTTTTTTCTTTGTATCTAGTATGCTAAAAATTATAAGCAACTAGCAAATTCTTCTTTCAGGATCCAAGTTTTTTTAAGACGTTACCACATTACACAGCTAATCTGACACAAAATTTTATAAAATATGACTTTAATAATACTTGAATGATTAAATATTCATTAACAACTTGTTTTTTATGTTTAATTTCCTTTAGAATTAATTATTTTTAAGTTTATTACTAATTTCTAAAATTATAACCTATCACACTTTCTTAATTTTATTAATTTTCATTATACTTTAAAACATTTATGGCAATAATTTTTTTTAAAATAAAAGCACTAAATATTTATTTATTTATTTTTTCACTTGCTTTTTGAAAAAACATCTTTAATAATTTTTTAATTATACATTTCTAGACTGCTCTCATATAAACCCTCTGTAAATAAACACAATGTTTGGCAAAAAAAAATCGCCATCTTGGAAGTCACGTGGTTATGTAAATAGCCTTATAAGTTGGGTAATATATTACTATTATAATAGTAGAGTAAATAATTACAAACCCTACGTATTTTTCACGGTCTGAGTGAAATCACTTGAAAATTTTTGCATTCGCTTCATTTTGGTCCCAATCAAAAATGTTACTTATCAAATTTCTTTAGAAGGAACTCGAACGGGGGACTCGTTTCCCCCTTCTGGGGGGTAAAATAAAATTGTTTTGAAACACTACGAATCGATTAATTTTTTGATTTTAAGACGAAATGGTGGTTAAACATTTTTCAAATAAATGTATCTCTTGCCAGCTACAGCATCCAGAAGTTTGATATTTTTTGGAATTTTTGAACCAAAATATTAAACTTTTGGGTACTGAACTGGCAAGGGATGCATTTATTTGAAAAATGTTTTTCCACCTTTTCGTCTTAAAATCAAAAAATTAATCGATTCGTAGTGTTTCAAAAAAAATTTTATTTTACCCCCCAAAAATGGAAACCAGTCGTCCCCTCGTGGGTCTGTCCAAAGAATTTTGATATGTAACGTTATTGATTGGGGCCCAAATAAACCGAATGCAAAAAGTTTCAAGTGATTTCACTCAGACCGTGAAAAGATTCTAAGCACATAAAAATCATGTAATTATTTCCTTTACTATTTAAATTTTTTATTTCACATAAGTTTTATCCTGATAAACAAAAGATTTGATTTTAGCCTTATTTACTTTAAAAAGATGTTAAGACTTCAGTTTTCTTCAGTTTAATTATCGTATATCATCGTCTTTTTGTATTGCACTAGCTCTTTCAGTTTCTTATACGATTTAAAAAAGTAAAAGTAAACTTTAATTTCACGAAATTTCGTGTCTGACTAATTTTATGCTGTTTCTACTGATTTTAGTACTTTTATTTTTTCATAGATGGAGATAAGCTATGTTTTTTTATAATTTATTAACTGATATAGTAAATTCTTTCATTTAATCGTGCTTTAAGCATTTTAATGATTTTACTTATGTTTGGAAAAATACCCAACTATCCTAATTAAACTATTAATTACTTTATTAATATTCTCATTACTATTGACGAATTTTTTGACTGGTTACATTTTTATTAACCAACTATATATTGGTTATATACAAAAATTTATTTTTTCATTACTTAATTAATTAATCATAAAGGTGTCGTAATCAATACTTGGAAATTAGTTAATTTATCGAATGGAATACAGTCGCGCTAAAAAACCCAAGATTTTAAGGTATAGAGAAATTAGATATAAAAAGCCTGATTTCAATACAACTAGTCGCCCATTTAACGTAAAATTTTTAACGTTTTTATTTCAGTCTGATAATATCAATCTTTGTATAAACTTTCAGTTTATTATCTAAGAGCTTTGTGGAACAAAGTTTAAAACTTCCTCTTGAATTGCTAAAAAAATCAAGCATTTGCATGAATATTCAAAAATTCATTAAAATTTACAAGCACAATTTAAGCAGAAATTTATTCAGTACTTGGTATGAAATTTACTTAAAATTCCCAGGAAATTCTTGAACTTTTAAATAATTTAAGCAAATTTCAAGTGAAGCGACTTAATAATACTAGTACTAATTAATACAGTTTCAAAAAGGTACAAAAAATATGATTGACCAATCGTCTAGATTAAATTTAAATTGATAATGCATTTTATGCCGCCGACAGGTGTTAAGAAAATTACATAAACTGAAAGAATTAAATTAATAAGTATGTACCCCCCCCTTCCCCCCTACTGCCCATTTTCGCCCCTGGTAATAAAATTTAGCATAAGGATTTTATTTTAGACCCAATTTACCCACTTTGCACTTAAAATGCAATTTGTATCAAGCGAGGCTGCATTTATAATGCATGTCCTATTTTTACCCCTGGGAATGAACTTGAATTTTGTTTTAGGCTCAACAGATTCATTTTGCAATTTAATTCAGACCAACGGATCCATTTTGCCCTAAAGATTAATTTTTACTTGATGGGGCTGAATTTCTAATGCGAAATCGATTTTGAACCCCCACAATTCATTTTCACCCCCCGGGAATCAATTTTCGCATCAGAATTTCATTTTTGGCCTGAGGGACCCGTTTGCCCTTAAGGGTAAATTGCACATGGGAGTAAATTTCTAATGCAAAATTCATTTTGTACCCCGAATAGTTCATTTCACCCACGAGAATCTATTATCACAATAGGATTTCATTTGAGACGTAACGGACTCTTTCTGCCTTTAGCAGTTTGCACCAAATAGGGCTGAATTTTTTATGCAGGATACATTTTCTACTCTAAAAGTCTAGCAATAATACAAACCAATAATAAAATAACTTTATTTTATTTTGATTTCTACATGTTTCAGGCTCAATAGATAGAAAGTTATTCATTTCTGAGCTTTTTACCCATGAAGACTTTTGCTCATAAGAACCTAAAGAATTTCATAATAAATTTTCAGAAAATTTGACTGGGAACCAGTTTTAATAAGATTTGTGCGGGGTTTAAAAATTCACAAAAAATATAATATGCATTTTTTTCCATAATTCATAACTTAGTTGTGAACCCTGAAGAAAACGTTACACAGCTTTATCGTGGTTCTTCCAGGAAGTTTATGAATGCAAGTTTTTAAATTATTTTGTCATTAACTACCTCATTGTCATATATTCTGAGTGTCTTTCTTGTATAATCTTCAGAAATCATTTTAGTTGTAAGAAAAATTCCGTTAAGGTATTTCTCCACGTGGGGTTTCCTCCTGAAATTTGATGTGCATTATTGCAAGTCCTGTTGCTTATAACTTCATGATACAGTGTAAACGATTTACTATGTGATGCACTCAAAACCTCCAATTCAAGACAATACGCCGCAAAATGGTCAAAAATCGCTCTTTTAACTTAAAAGATAAAATAATGAAAACTTTTATAAAGCTGCAGAAATAAAAAACTTTCGAAAAATAGTTTTTTTTTTAATTATTTGAAACAAAATACCGCAGAAAAAAGTAAAAAAAATCAAAAAAATTTTACTTAACTTTTGAAGACTGATAAAATGAAAGCATAAAATATTTAGGAAAATACAGGTGTTAAAATAGATAACTAAAAATAATTAAAGGAAAATCTAGCTTTAAGCAACATATACTGAATCTAAAATATGAATATTTTGAAAATTCTCTTAATTTACTTATGAGAAAGTAATTTATATGCTAGAGAATATAAGTTTTGAAAAGTGTCAATGTTATATAAAGACAAAGTATCAAACACCTGATCATTTTATAAAATCAAGTTTCAAAAAGAAAAGTAAGAAGAGAAAGATAGTAAACTAAATTCTATAATGGAAATAAGATTATAGCATCAGCAACACATCTGTTATAGAAGCTCATTACTAAAACATTCTAAACCACCAAAACCAATCAAGTTTCTGCAAAGCTATATTCTCATTCTAAATTCTATATTCTAAAACCACAAGACGTTTTAACCATATTCCTGATTATATAGATTAGTCCAAAAGCTTTATACACTTACCACTCGCTATCTCTTTCTCAAACTCTAATCTTCTAATGTGTCAGTTTCAGTTTTCAATTCTCTTTATTATATTCTAAATATCTATTTATTATTTAAAACTTTTCATGCAATAAAATAACGATAAATATAAATTTTGCTAATTTTCATAGAAAAAATATTTATTTTTATTTTTATTTTTATTGACTAAAAAAAATATATAGAATTTCAAGTTAAAAACGTTCAAACAATTCAATAAAATCGAATGGTATTAGAGTTTTATTTATAAATAACTTATAAAGAATTTGAATACCCTTTTTTTTAGCTCTTGAATTTTTAATACTGTTTTTTAATAAAAAAATTTAACTTTGGTATTTTTAATTAAATTATATAAAAATAAAAATTTTTTTTTTAAATGAATTTTTAATAAAAATTTTCAGACGATAAATCATTTGATTGTTATATTTTTTTTGTTTATGAATTTATTTATAGAACAGACTCTATTGTTTATATTATTATTGTTTTTTTGTAATAATTTATTTAGTGCAAATTAATTCTAAGAAAAATTTTATGTAATTGGATCTATAATAGTATTTTAAAAATAATAACACAAAAATAATTATATAATAAAAAGTAATTATAGAGGTCAAATAAAATTTAATTTAAAAAAATTTGTACTAATATTTTTTACGTGGGGAAAATAATTTACAAAAGTATAACTCAGAATATTGGACTGTTTTTTTACCCTGGACTAATTTCTTAGATATTGACTGATTCAAGTTACTTTGGTATAATATTGAGGTAAAAGTAACTTTCTAGAATAAAGAATATTTTGCTCTGGGATAAGGGGTAAGTTATATAGATTCAGCTTCATATTTGAAATTGTATTTAATGACTGGGGCTTTTTTGACTAGTTCTTAATTCCTCTACTATTAAAAGCAACCTTTTTTCAAAACTTCTAAAATCTCTGCATTTTTATTTTAGTTTCAAATTTTACAGAGATTTTACAAGAGCTATAATTTGAGAAAATTGCTTAAAAGGAATCAGGATCAACTTGTAATATATTAAAAAATACAGACTCATTGAAAGTCTAATGCCACTAGTTAATTATTCATAGCTGACATTCGTATGTTGCTAGAAAATTTTTTTGCAAAGCTCAGCTAGAGTTCTTTGAAATAGCGAAAATAAACCACCCCTTAATATTTTTATTAAAAAATTCTTTACTATATAAATAATGAGTATAATTTAATTTATCAAAACACAGGAGTATGCAATATTTTTTTTTCATTTATAATTTCAGATACTTCTTTTATTTTTTTCTTTTATTCCAAATACGAGCTTGCATAAAATAATATAGCACAATTTCATGGTTTTTTTACTAGCCACTATAACGAAAAAGCTTTGATTATGCAAAAATAATAATAATAGTAAGCAACGTATACATTTGATTATTCTGTAGAAATACACAAAATTTTCTCTCAAACGTACAAAATGATATGTCACATCAGCTGCTGCATTTCTCTTCTTTTTTTCAATTTATCTGCATTATTCTCCCTAAATATATGCAGTTTACTAGAAAAAGGGTTTTTATTTATTAAAAAAAGAGAATATTAAAACAAATTTAAATAAATAAAAAAGTAAAGTCAATTCTGACAAATCTAAAGTTGCATATGTCGTCTATCATTGATTTAAAAAAAATAATATCTTTATGGACTTGAGTTTAAAATCCATATTCAGATATCTTTGTTGATATGACAAAATTTACATATAACTGCATATTTTGCTTTAGGCTATATTTATATTTGTAAACTTGCATTCACTAATTTCCTTTTACTATATAGATTTGCAATACGTATACGTTTGATTGACATTATTGGTTACGCTGCTGACACCCAGATTACATTTCTATTTACATACATGTTCACTTGATAAAATCCTCGGTCCATTTTTTTATTTTACTCCAGTCAAATGAGTATTTATAACTTTTTTTTAAAAAACAAAACGTTTATTATTTTTTACATATTATTTTTTTAGGTTTTTTTTTCATTTATGTTGTTACAAACTTTTTTCTCTTATTTTACGATATGTGGAATAAAAAATCACGAATTTTCCAAAAATAAAAGTGTTTGTTTGCTTTGTATGCTTTTTTAAAATTGATAAACATCATTGCATGGATATATTTGCCAAAAAAAGTTCTGCATGCAAGTTTTGTATTGCTTAAGAGTAAATTTATGATTCCTGTTTTTAATTTTGTTGGTAAGATTCTTCATTCGTCCACTTTCTCACTTAAGGTTTCTATTTTGGTTGTAGAAATTGTTTTAACCATCGCTTAGCTTAGAACAGACTTTGAGAAGACCATTGTCAAAATAGATGAATCCACGGAAACATTGGCAAGAGTAGATTTATAATAATGGTTATAAAATTAATTATAATAATATTAATACATAAGGTAAAAAAATTGCACTTACGGTTAAATAAACTTACTTATATAACCTTACAAATTCATTTCACTTGCGAGAAAGCTATGTAAGAAAAATCTTATAACGGCTTTGCGTATATACTAGAGTGTGTCTTATTTTTTTTTTCGATATTTTTTGGCTCTCCCCATTTTTTTCGAATATTTAGGTCATAAAAAACCCCCAGCTCCAAGGATTTTGATTTTTTTAACCCGTTTTAATAACATGGGAATTTTGGGTTTTTAGCTATACAAATTTTTACGAAATTTTTACAAAATCCAAAAAGCGTTTTAAAAAGCTAATTTTTACTGAAAACATACTTTCATATGTTTTAAAGACACGCAAAAAGCCCTGCATTCATTCAAAAAGGAATTTTGGGGCTAGAAATGCAAATTTACATGTTTACTCAATCTTATAAAATAGGGTTTTTCGGTAATTTTCAATAAAACGCTGCAACCTCAAAAATTAACCAAAATACTTCTGGTTATTCTACTTTTTTTTATGTAAATGTCACCTTTCAAATGCCGTAAACTGCATTTTTTTATCACTGATTTTCTCAGCGCTATGGGCAATTAACGTACTGGTAATTTTCGACTAAAAATAACCAATTTTGGAATTTTCTTAAACTGCTGTCAAAAATGTAATTTTTGACGAAATTGAGCTTTATATGTCTTAAAAATTTTCTACAAGCTTCAAATTTTCAAAAATTTTTTACTCACTGCTTTTCAATAAATTATTAACCAGAGATGATAATTTAAAGTCATAGTCCCAATTTCGTGGTTTAAAAAAAAAATCAATTTTTATCATTTACTTTGAAAAACGATATCTTAACTTGAGTTTTTTCATATTAAAATTTTTATAAAAAATAAAAATAAAAAATGGTTTCTGGTCCAAAATCTTATTGGCTATTAAGTTTTATGTTCATTTTTCGTGTACAGCCCTTCAAAAAAGGTTTACAAAGGGTAGAAACATCAAAAACATGCCTTTTTTACCCTATTTTGCGGCCAAAACGTGCCACGTTATTATAATTCTGAAACTTCTTAGTATTATTGCTCTAAATTTATATCTGGGGGTTTTCGAGGCTGCTTATTTCAAATATTAACTCAAAAGAATTATAAAATTTCATCTAGGGTTAGAAAATTAGGGTGAAAAGGGGTGAAAAAACAATATTTTTAAAAATTCTTTATTCTTTTTTTATAAAATTCTTTATTCTTACTGTAAAACAAACATCGGGGGTTTTGGAGGTTTCTGATCTCAAATACCACCATAAAAAAATCATAAAACTTTACTTGAAACTTTTATTTGAAATAAGCAACGTAAGAAACCCCCTGATAGAGTTTTTCAATTAAAAATAAAGCCTTTTATTAAAATTGATTTTTCACCCCTTTTTACTCTAATTTTCCGCCCCTAGATGAAATTTTATGACTTTTTTGAGTTCATATTTGAAATCAGCAACCTCGAAAACCCACAGATATAAATTTAGAGCTAATAATACAAAAAAGTTTCAGAATTATAATAAAGTGGCACGTTTTGGCCGCGCCGGCGGTAATCGGTTAAAGAAAAGAGACGAGTAAAAAATTTTGGAAACTTGAAGCTTGCAGAAAACTTTTAAGGCCTATAAAACTCAATTTTGTCGAAAATTACAATTTTGGCAGCAATTTAAACAAATTTAAAAATTGGGCCTTTCGGGTCAAAAATTACCAATAGGTTAATTGACTATAACGGTGAGAGAATCAGTGATAAAAATACACGGTTTACGTCGTTTGAAAGATGACACTTACACCAAAAAAAGTAGACTAACCAGAAGTGTTTTGGTTAATTTTTGAGGTTGCAGCGTTTTATTGAAAATTACCGAAAAACCTTATTTTATAAGATTGAGCCAACATGTAAATTTGCGTTTCTAGCCCCAAAATTCCTTTTGAAATGAATGCAGGGCTTTTTACGTGTCTTTACAACATATGAAAGTATGTTTTCAGTAAAAATTAGCTTTTTAAAACGCTTTTTGGATTTTGTAAAAATTTGTATAGCTAAAAACCCAAAATTCCCATGTTATTTAAATGGGAAACTTCAAGTGCTCGGTGGCACGGGTTAAAAAACTCGAAAATCAAAATCCTTGGAGCTGGAGCTTGGAGCTTTTTTATGACCTAAATATTCGAAAAAAAATGGGGGGAGCCAAAAAATATCGAAAAAAAAAAAATAAGACACACTCTAGTATATACATAAGTAACTTGCAGAATTTATGTTTACTGACTAGTTATCTACATGGTCTGGCTAATTATTTAAATCAACTAAAAAAGTCTTTAGGAAAGCTGAAATTCTTGCTTAAATTAATTTTATTTCCCTCTTTTTTTTTAACATTTATTTGAGAAAAAAAATTAGGATTGTGGAAACTAAAAAAGAGTGAATTCTATTTATTAAGATTCCGAAAAAAATATTATTATAAAAAATTAAAAAATTAAAATAAAAAATATTATACAAAATTACTAAAAAGAGATATATCTGAAATCTATATAATAATATTTTTTATATTTTTTAAATAATTAAACGGTGTCTAGATAAGGCGTATTAGGAGTCTACTGACGAGCCAACCTAATACACGATGGAGATACACTGTCACGTAACTATTAGTTGAAAATTAACCAATTGATTGGTTAAATTAAATTAATAAAAATGCGTATTTATAATTTTCACCTAACTTGGACCAATTAAATGCTTAAATCACCCTGGTACGTTGTTTTCCGTAAATTTGTCGAGTAAGTCCCCGGTAAATATTTCACAAATTCAAATCACATCAACAAGTTTTTTATCAGTGACCAATGGTCCACCAGATTTACCACGCGCAGTTATTCCTTCATAAGAAAAATCATTAAAAAAAAGTCTTTTTACACCATTTTTCAAGTGGTACGTTTTGGCCACGCCAGTGGTAATCGGTTAAATTTAATTCAATAAATAGTATCAGACACTCAAATTATTTTAGGAAGTTTGGGAGAATTTTTAAAAGGTAAGTTGATGTATCTGCAGATCGTCTTACTAAAATAGAATAAACAGACTAAACACATCCTAAAATAGTAAAAATCTTTTTTATAAATAAAATTAATTTTTTTATAAATAAAATTAGAGTTTCTAGCTGAATAATCTCCTACTCTCAAATTAACGATTTTCATAGAATAATTTTTTGCTTGAACAGTAAATAAAATTGTTTTTTTTTCTATAATCTAAAAAATTATCTCACTCATCCAGATTTTTCACATAAAAATACAAAAAAATTTAAGTCATCACAATCAATCATTTTAAGAAGCACTGACATACACAGTCTAAACGTATTTATTAAACACATTAAAATTGTAAAAAAAGGGTCTTCATCTTAAATAAAATGAATTGTCATTGATTGTACATTATTATTTCACAGCATGCTCTTTTAATTTTAATACATTTTTATAATACCAAAAGGGAGAGATCGTATTTATCCAGAACTAGATTTTACGTTATATATCATTTGCCACATATTTTATAAACTAGATTATAGGTTTTGTTTTCATTTATATATAAAAAAAGAACACCAAAAAAAAATAATTTTAAGTAACCCTCTTTTTTTACGAACTAGCTGTTCTTATGTTATAAGCAATATTGAAAATTCACATAAAGCTAATCGGATTTCGTGGTTGAATTTATATGAAAATGATGTGTTACGTAACTACATTTCCACAAAGAATAATCACCTTGCTCATTAATAATGGCACACTCTATCTTATTTATGAAGTGCTAGCAGGTAATTAAAATTATTTCTCATAAAATACAATAATTATACCATGCAATATTTTATATTAAAAACTAAAAAATTAATAAAATATCTAGTAAAAGTGTGAAATGATACGTAAAAAAACTAGACATAGAATATTATATTTTTTCCAAATAATAAAGTATATAGCATAACCAGTGATTAAGTCCATTGTTATTTATTTGACAATACGTGTGTGATTCAGCCTAAGGGCGCGTGTATGTATATTTTAAGAACAATATACCTATAGAAATTTCAAAAAGAACAAAAAATAAAATGGTCCTTTTTAAATATATTCACTTGTACACGCGTTTTTTGGGGGGAGGTTATTTGTGCGGTTAGCCCTTTATTTTTTTTTGGAGTATATTAGTAGTTATATTATCCGTGAAATATGAACGCGAATAAAAGTAATATAGATCGCGTGTACAGTATAATATTTAATAATGTTCACAAATCAATTTTCATATCGTATGTTTGTTATTACTAACGCGTGTCTTACGTATTTGAAGAGTAAATGCGGTGAGAAAATTTATTGAAATATAATTGTAATCCTTTAATTTTTGTTAAAATAAATGCAATTTATTGAAATTTATAAAAAATGTATTTAAAAAAGATTACTATGCATTTGAAATAATAATTCAAAAATATACTATTCACCTAAAATTAAAGAAATTTATATGGGCAATTCTTTTTCAAATCAGCTACTCCCCAAAATGTAAAACTCTAAAAATTCAAAATAAACAAGTTATAGCGCAAAATCTTAGATTTAACATGGAGCATGTTTATGGGCAGGTGGGTACTTCAAGTATGTCGTTTTTTAGGGGGAAAAGGGATCAAACGTGCCGTATTTGGGGGGGGGGGGTAAAATGGACTTATAATAATTTCGATTTAGGAACTTAGAATAATTTGAGTTTAGGGATTTAAAAAAATTTTGATTTAGGAATTTAGAATAAGTACGATAAAGGGTTATAAAATAACAAAGATTTTAGGATTTTACTCCAGTCGAATCGCGGTTTAGGGTGTATGTCAATGCTAACGTGAGATTTGCTCTACTATATGTTTTTTGGGTCGCTAATCACGAAAATTGGGGTCTTTTCCAGGAGATATTTTCGGAACACCCTTAAATTTGCAAAAACTACCCACAAAAAAGAGGTTTTTTGATATATTAGCAAACTGAGTTTCTAGTTTTAGCCAAGAATTTGGTTAAGAGGGTTTTTTGGGTCACTGATCAAGAATTCGAGTAATTTTTTATGAATAATTAATATTTTACCCTTAAATTAGCAAAAATTACTCCTAAAAGGGGGTGTTTTTGCTATTTTCGCACTTTGTCATCAGATTAGGTCCATCCGGATTTTTTGGGTCGCTAATCAAGAATTCGGGGAAATTTTTTATGAAAAGTTAATTTGTTACCTTTAAATTAGCAAAAACAATCCCTAAAAGGAATGTCTGCTATAAATTAACCCCTTTTAGGGGTTATTTTTGCTAATTGAAGGGTGGAACATTAATTACTAACAAAACTTCCCCCGAATTCTGGATCAGCGACCCAAAAAACCCTTTAGGACCTATTGTGGTTGGTCAAAGTGCAATAATTTCAAATGCACCCTTATTAGAGCAAATTTCATGTTGTCCAGTGAAAATACACCCCCCCACCGTGATTTAACTGGTTACAAAATACTAGCGGGAATTTAAAAAATAAATTTAAACATGTTCCATAGAAACCGGTTGTGAGTTTATTTGATTTATAACAAGTGTGTAAAATGGCAGGGGGTTTCATCTAGAAGTTTTGGATTTAGCAATTTAAGGGGTTATTCTGGAACAAATTTTGATACATTTTCTAATGAAAATTAATACCCGAAAATTTCTAAACCCGAAAATTTTTATGAAATTTCCTGACATTTGGCATACTTATCAGATATAAAAAAACTACAACTTTGCACTGTAATTTTGTTATTTTGAATATATTAGCAGTCTAAGATGCCATTTTTGGAAGATTTCGAAAAACAATATAAACTTATTAATACCCAGATAGTCTTATTTTCTTCGTTTCTATGAGTAGCAACTTTTAAGGTAAAAAGAATTGTAATTTTTTTCGCGAATTATTATCGCAAAAAAATCAAGAATTTAGTAATTTTTCGTGAATTTTTGTTGTAAGTTTATATGAGTCAGTTTTAGCACAAATTAATTTATAATGCTAAAAATTAGCAAAAATAACAAAAAAAAATTGGAGATGCTGGGTATCGATCCCAGTACCTCTCGCATGCTAAGCGAGCGCTCTACCATCTGAGCTACATCCCCTGAGTTACCTGCTTGCAATTTTTTTAAATTTTATTGCGAATATCTTATTCTAAGTTTTATCATATCTTTTATAAATATTTACGTTTTTATAAAATGCAAATGCAGTTAAATCTTATCTTTAAAACATTGACATAAATGATAAAAAATTGTAGCTGATAAAAATATGAATGCAAAAAATTATTAATGTTTAAATTTTAATTGAAGAAATAAAATAAATTAAAAGAATGGCAATATTTAATTAAATTATTTTTTTTTTAATTCTGCTTAAAAAATAAATTATATTTAAAATATGAACAGGAACTTTTCTACAAACAGCAAAAAATAATTTGCAAACTTGGTATTCGTAACTGTTAATAATAGGGGTGGTTCTTCAATCAAAAACTATAGTTATATTTAACTATAGTTAAACAACGATTATTCAAATATGGGTTGAAAATTCAGTATAATTTCAATTGCACAAGCATTAAACTTCTTCTTTTCCATAAATTTTCATAATGCTTTTATTTATTCATTTTAACGTATGTCAAGTTATCACCATATGGAAGTAATTTGACCTAATTCTTCAAGCCTCAATTTGTTTTTGTTTCACCAACGTGTATAATATAAAAATGACAATAAAAATTTAAAATATAAATAAAAATTAACAGCTAAAAACAAATGTTGAGGTATCAAAGTGTAAACATAATTCATTTTCTTCAACACATTAACTTTTAATAAATAAAAAAAATAATACTAAAGGAAAATGTTTATTGACTAAAAATTAATTTATGTTCATATAATTCGTGAATAAAATCGAAATAAAAGAAAAATGTCTATTTATTAAATACGCAATAAAAGAAAAATCACGATTAATGTACACAAAAAAGAAAAAAAAATCGTATCTAAATGAAAAACAAAAAAAAAATATCGCAAGAAATGAAGCGTATATTAAATAGAACCACGTGTTTAAAACAGGTCATTTGGAAATATTTTACGTTTTAAGGGGTGTATTTAACATAAAAAAAAAAGAAGAAAAAAAAATTATAATTCATTGAAATAATTTATATATAAATTGTAAAAATTTATTAATTGTCTTCGTTCATATACGTGTTGAAAATTGAGAATCCGTGGGAAAAGTGTTGCAAATAAAATTCTGATTCTTGGAGGCTTTCATATATTATATATTATTATTATGATTATTATCATTATTATAATTCTTCATAAGGTTTCGCGCTTTTGTTTTATGTGTATGCGAGCGAGGGAATTGCTTTAGAACAATTGTCGAGTTATTTGATCATACAAGTCAACGGACTATATGTTATAGAAGAGGGTATATTTATATTATAATATAAAGAAAGAAATTAAAAGTGAAAATATCTTTCACTAATTTTTCACTACAATATTATTATAAATAAATAAATATAAGTATTTAACTATATGGACTGATTTGTGTTATTTTGTTTCAACGTTCAATGAAAGCGAAAAATCCGCGACATATTTCACGCATGAATTTTATAATGCTGTCCATGTAAGATTTAGTTTTATTTTATTATTTTCAGACTTCTTAACTTCAAATATGTTATTTGTTAATACCTGATCCATGAATATTGAATCAATGGTTTTTCTTTAGAAAAAATAACTAGACAATCTGTAAAAAATTTCAAAAAATCACGTGCGTATATAATTATTGAATACCTAGCAAGCTATTTTTTACGTAATTTAAATAATTTAAAAAAATTAAACGTAAATTTACAATTTACCCCATTACAGGCGTTGATATCGAATCCCCGAGGGGTTGTATGTAAAAATGGACTTCAGATTTGGAAAAAGCAGCCAAAAATACCTACTAGACACCATTTTTAGACCTAAAAATTATAATCTTGTTTATTTATAAAGTTCGCCCAATTACCACCCCTCTAAAGGGTTAAAATGGGATATTTCGATATACACGTTATTTTTCGATATACACGACATTTTTTACAGTTCATGTAAATATTTTTTTTAAAGAGCAACCACTTTTCCAAGTGTTGAATCGTTAAAAAAACTTTAAAAGTATATTTAGAATTTACCCCATTTTAGGGGTTGATATCGTAATCCTGAGGGGTGGTACGTGAAAACAGACTTCAGATTCGGAAAGAGCAGTCTAAAATACCTACTAAACACCATTTTTAGGTAAAAATTTCAATTTAATCAAGTACCTAAAAAGTCCACCCCACACGCCCCCATAATGTGCCCCCCATGGGGTAAAACAGGTAAAAATATTTTTCTTTAATTTTTTGAGGTTTTTAAAGGTTCTAGAAATAATTTTTTATAATAATCAACTGTTCATATTAGCTAAATAACATTATAAAGAAAGTTCAAAAATTCATTTAAAACATACCCCACTTTGGGGGTTGATATCGCACCCCCGAGGGGTTGTACGTGAAAACGGACTTCAGATTCGCAAAGAGCAGCCTTAAATACCTACTGGGTACCATTTTTGGCCCAAAATTTCAATTTTTTCATATAAAAATATGCGAGTGTCCAGGGATTGTCAGTTGGGCGTTAATGGGTTAAAAAGGGTGACAAAACCGAGGACAAAACTAAAGGCTTGATTGCTAAAGAATGGTGCATTCACTTTCAACATTGGCTACGTATATTAATAATGAAAAGCTAATTTTGCAAGATTGAAATAAAATTATAATTTTGATTGTGAACAATTAAACGCATGAATTTTTTTCTCGCAAAAGAAATGTATTCTTAATAATATATAAGGTGTGATTTCAGAGTTTATACATATATTATAATCTTGTTTGGATATTCATATAATTTAATTAGAAAAATTACCAACTATCGTAAATAATATTTTTAAAAGAATAATTTAGTCTTGAGAATCGTATGAATACTGCAGGGAAAAACTCGGTAACAAATCCGAAAAATTGATCTACTTTGCTTGAAATATCTAGTACAAAAACCTAACCGTGTTTTGAGCATTAATATCAAAAACACAAAAACGCTACTTATAAAAAGAAGTCACAACATTTGGATCAGTTAATATGTCTCCAAAATAATATTCCTGTCTAACTAATATATGTACAAATTCGTACAAATTACAATATAAATCTTAATTAAAGATAAAAAACACACCACCATAAATATAAAGTAAAAAAAAACATATAATTTCATTTAATTTAAATAAAAAAAAAAAAATGTATAAATGTAATTCAATTAATTTCTATATAATTTTCTTATTTTATAAGGATTAATGATAATCTCAAATGTCAGATTTTTAATTGAATATAAAAGATGGAGAAAGAGAGAGTGTGTGCTGTGGTGTACGTACATGAGGTTAAATCAATTACAACAATAGTTATATTGTTGATATTATGTTCTTTTAGCGAGAGAGTTAACGGCATTAAAATATATATTAATGAACGTGTCTTTATAGCTAAATTGCAAATGTGTATATATATGACTAATTTTTATAAGATAAGAAAATACATATATGCAATTTAAAAGTCAATGACTATTACATATACTTTTTTATATTTAAAGAAAAAAAACTTATCTCTTCATTTGATTGTTTTTTTTTTATTTAAGGAAAAAAAAAATTATAAACACGTTATTTTATAGATTATTACGACGTATACGTTATTAGTTTTATTATTATTAATAAATATTATTAATATTTTATATGAATAATGAAAATATATATTAGACTGTCATTTAAAAATAAAAGTTCTTTACTTCTCAAAGTTTCAAATTAAAAAAAATTTCAATTTCAAGACTTTTTTAATATACATAAAACCACTTTTGATTAGTTCCAAGAAATTCATTAGTTTTTATGGGTCTAAAAATTTGCTTCATATGAGGCTTGAAAAATAAAGAAATTTTATCTGTAAGTGATAGAAAGTGACATAGTGGATCAAAATTTTACTCAGGTTTTCATGCAGGCTTTACAAAACATATTTTTTTATAAGAAACTTACTTACTTTTTTGGAATTTTATAAAATCTTGAACCACTCTAGTATACATCAAAAAATTATTACTTTATTTTCTCTTCTTCTTTTTCTTATTTTTATATAAAACTTATTATTATAGTTGTTTGAAAAATTTATTATTATTATTATTATTGTTTTTATTTATAAAAAGATATCTTGTATTATTATGTAAATTGCTTATTTAAATAAATAAATAAAATAAAATTATTATATAGATATATGTGATTATATCACCTGATAAAAAAAATTTTTTTTTTTTACAATTTACAGAATAAAAAATTTTATTTATTTAATCTTGCTTTTTATTAATAAATTAACTTAATGGCTTTTTGAAAGGATAATGTTATTTCAAAATTTTTATCAATTTTCTAAAATAAAGTACTGTAAATTATTTTTCTTAAAAACTCTTTTCTAAAATAAAGTGATTGTGTACATAATATTACTAAATTTTAGTATGTTACGCAAGGTTATTGAAAAATTTCGTCTCAAACTTTTAGTTGAAAAATTAGCTGGAAAAATTTTTATTTTAAACAATAATAGTAAGCAAATGAGAAGTGAACATCTTTTGCCTGTAATATAAACCCTATTTAAAAAAAAAAAGCAATGGTAAAGGGTCTAAATCTTATAATATATAATTAAACTTTTTTTAGAAAAAGATACAGTGAATATAAATATCAAAAAAATAATATAATAAATCTTATCATGTAATTTAACTTTTTTTAGAGAAGAGACAAAGAATGTAAGTTGCAAAAATTTGAACCATATTGGATAATTAAACTGATCTAATAAACGAATATTCATACACATAGTGAATTCTTTCTTTCTTGCCATAACTACCCCTCTGGGATAATTAAAATTATTAGTACATTCGGATATAGATGTAAATATAAGAACAGATTTTTAAACAAAAAAACCACAATTAACAACGCAATTACAATAAATCAAAAATTAACTTTTTAAAAATAATTCATGCATAAGTTAAAACAAAGCAAATGAACACTACTCTATATTTTAGTTTAGAAAACTTTTATTTTCTTAGAGCCGTGATAAATTTTCCAAGTTTTTTTTGACTTTTCATCGGAAAAATCCTCGGAAAAATTCACTTGTGGCTGATGGATTTTTTTTGCTCAAACGATTACAAATGTTTTCGGTGAGCACAAGTGGAATTAGGCTAGTCGTAAGCGGTTTTAACATGGAACATGTTTTGTATAAGAGGGATATTTAGTGAATATAGACAGCAGTACTTTGGGGACTAATGTTTATTCAAAATATTCCATGCTGATTGGTTCACTTCTAGTTTCGACTTTTCGATGAAATTTTGAGCTGATTTCAGTTTTGATTTTGCAGCTTTTTCTATCTTTAATTAAACTTCGTTTTTGATATCTTTGCTTCCTCCAAATCTAATTACAAATATCTTGTCGCTTGCAAAATTTTTGGGTACTTGTCTAAAGTGCTTTTTTCAAAAGTAACTTTTACTTGGTAACATTATTAAATAAGAAAGCGATAAAAGTACAATTTAAAATTTTTGTTTTTATAATGCATTTTATTTGTTTAAAATTTATGAGTATAAACCTAATTTTAACCTGATGAAGTTAGTCCCAAACGAACGAAACGTTGCACCAATAAATTTTAGTAAAGCAATTTTAAATCTTTTTTTAAATGAATTGACAAACCATTTTTGAAGAAATACTAGATGCATTCATATGTTATAAAAATATTAACATTTTTTTATTAAATACAGTAAAAATAATAATTTGTAAAATAATTTTTCTTTCACAAGAAATAATGAAAATTTCATTAAAAAATATATTTTTAGAATTATTAAAAAATAAAAACTTATTTCATATTACATTATATTTTTATTTTTTAAATATATTTAAAACAAGTGTTTCTTGTTAAAAAGTAATAAAAATTTTAATGTAGATATGCGTAATATTAAAACTAAAAACAAAAATTGAAATAGTAGCATTATGTTATATACATACAAAAATATATAAAAATAAAAGTAATTAAATTAAATTGCTCTGTGTGTATAATAATAATGATAATAATATGTAATATAAGACACCCATATAATTTTCATAATATAAATAAATATGAGCTCAAAGCATAATCAAAATTTTTATACAAGAGAATAAAATTGTCAGAGTTAAATTTTTCTAATAAAATATAATTATTTCAGCTTTAAAAAAAATGTTTTTTTATTATTTTTTTTTTTTTAACTCAAGTTTATAAATAAAAAAAAATAAAAACCACTGTGTATTTCCGTAATTTCGATTAAACGCATTTTCTTGCTAAATGTAATAAATCTTTAACATATTCTTTTTTTTTTAACTTTTTTAGAAAACTTTTTGTAAACCAATGAATCAGCTTTATCCATATACAGTTCTTGTCGGCGATATTCTTTTTACTCTTTTTTTTTCCTCTCTAGTTATATACAGAAAACAATAAATAAATTCACTCACTCTATCGTTTAATTTTCTCCCTATATTATTTAAATTTATATAAAAACACTTTATTTTAAAAGTTTATATATTTTTTTGATTCCGTTATATTTGATACATATAAATATTAGCCTGGATGTTGTTTCAAAAATTCGCTTATTTTTAAAAAACTTAATTTCATTTCTTGAATTAAAACTCTGATGACGTTTAAGTATGATTAACTTTATTTTCATTATGCAAAGACTAAACTGATCGGTATACCAACTGATCCAGTCAAATTATTACTCCAGTCGTCGAGTCAAATGATGGTTTCGAAGCTGTTATATACCTAATTAAAATTAAATAAAATATATATCAGTTTTGATTTCATGTACATATATTTTAATATGAAAAAATATATCTACTTAAAGATTTTTCCACAAAAAAAAAAAATTTATTTTCCAATAATAGCACATAATAAGTATTTACAGCTTTAATATTTGATACCAAACTTTGGTTCATGTTCATTGTTTATTTCGAGGTTTATTTCGGGTTTATATATTCTCGCAAGCGAAATGCATTTCTAAAAGTATATAATAAATCAAAGATTAGTTGATTTATGTAAATACATTGATTTTCTAATGTTCTCGTACAATATATCGCAAAATAAGAATTTTTTATCCCTAACAAATATTATCAATTTTTTTAATAATTTATTAAAATATTTTTGTTCGTTTTTTTTTCTTAAGAAATATTTTGACGAAAAAGATATTCTTTGGTTTTGACCACAAATTATAAAGTTTTGATTATATCATTAAAACTGCACAAAACACCCTTAAATTAGCAAAAAATACTCCCATATAGAAGATGACATAGGGGTCTTTTTACAACATTAACATACCATAGGAAGACGTAAATTACTAGTCCGTTCTCGAGTCCGTTTTAGGTACTTGATGAATTTTCAAAAAAATCCGAAAATATTCTACAAAATCAAACGATAATATACGCTACGCCGATTCATTAATTGAGGCCTTGAATATATACTATCAAATACCTATCATGAGCTCATTTTTAAATAAAGCAAGTTCCTACGCACCAAAATTTAAACATTTTTTTCAATATAAATCGCTTTTTAAGTTCAGATTAAATATTTCAAAAATATTGAACTTTTATTAAATTAAATCTTATGAGTTTATATTTATAACCATCATTTTATAACAAATTACAGAATATATGAGTATGCATTTGTTTATTTTTATGTGCAAACAGATATTCATAAGATTTAGTTTAAAATTCAATATTTTAAAAATATTTAATCGGAAATTAATTAGTTACTTGTTTTGAAAAAGATCTTTACGCTTTGGTGTGTATAAAAAAATTATTTTAAATTTCTCTCTGTATGTGTAAGGGCTTAATAAAAATTTAAACTGTGAAGTTTTAAAATTTTATAAACTAAATGGTTCATTTTCTACAGCAGGAATTTCAAAAGTAACCAAATTTTGCAGCCAGGCTAATGTGTATACATATTACCGGAATCGGCGTAAATCTGTCAGTAAATCTGTGTAAAATTCCTTAACTTTTTTTTTGATTTTCCGCATATATAGAGACAGAGATTTAGCTAAAAAAAGGGGTTAAAAAACAAAATACCAATGATATGTTTTATACATTATATTTACTACCCTGATGCGTTACGCGTGGCGAGAGAAATGAATCACATTATATCTAAAAAAACGAAGAAGTAGAACGAAAGTAAAGCGCATTTATAATAGCGTGCACATGCAGACATCAGGAAAACAAGAGTTTAAAAAAAATAAAAACAAAAAAGAGTTAGCTAAAAAAAAAAAAAATAAAAAAAAGAGAGCGATAAAAGAGCCTGGCGACATGCAGTCTGGCGATATATATAAATAAAAATACATCGTGTACAACTATACTATACAATATAACATGCCTCTGCTTCAATCGTGCGGATTCTCGAGTTTCGTTGCACTCTACTGTTTTTGTTATTATTTACTTTTGTGTATGCCTAAATGTATTTGTGTAAGTAGTATTAATGTTATACACTTGCAATTGAATACTCTAACTTACATATTATATGCACCTGTGTATTAGTGAAAGACATAATATCATGTACGTATAATAATAGGCTTTTGAGATTCTTCTATACATGTGCTTTATATATGAAATTTTGCACAAGGGATTACTCTTTGAGTTTTGGTGAGGTGGCAACAGCAAATTAACAAATATGAAAATCTAGACTTAAGAAGTGTATTATAATAGTTGTCTGAGATGAGACTTTATACGAGCTGATCTAGCCGATTTTAATAAATTAAATTACACAAATTTTTGTAATTTAATAGAAATTTTATTCAAAATATAATCACCTAGCTATCTAAAAAAATGAAAGCCCAATTTTGATACAGTTTTTTAACTTATACCACTTCAAGTACACTTAAATTTTCCAGTTTTTCTTCAATGCATGATTGTTCTAATATCCAGTTTGATAATAAATGTTGTGAAATTTTTTTGAAATTGAAACCATTTTTTGATACATGCTTAAAATTTTAGTGTTATAGCTTCTGAGCAATCGCATTAATTATCATTTTTAAACCAAAAAATATCAGAAAATTCAAAAGATCAATTGGAAGTTAAGGAAGCAAATTGGCTTCTTTGAGTTACTTGTTAAGAATAATTTCATATAAATCATTGAGATATTCTAAAACCAAATAAAATAATAATAATAATAATAATAATAATAATAATAATAATAATCTAAGAACAAGCAAGGGCAAACAAGCGCAGGGGGGTTTATAGTGTGTTTATCCAGTAAGAAACTGGGGCGTAGCCGGCGACCGCGTTCGCCGGTGGTCTCCCAGTTGTACACTTTGTGCAACTGGGCAGTCATGGAAATTTGCGGGTCTCCATGAACACTCCATGGCTGATGCAAGATTCACAAGATTCCCTTGACCAAAAAAAAAAAAAAAAAAAAAAAAAAAAAAAAAAAAATAATCTAAGAACTTAAGAAAATTCTTTTTTGAGTATAATATGTAGTTCTTAAGCTCTTACATATTTTGAAAGCTGCAAAAATTACCAAAAAAATTTTAAAGAATTTCTGGGAAGAAATTTTATGTTGCTAGGTGAAAATTCTGGAAAATTCTGATTCGATTTTCGAATTCCTTGGAAAAATTTACTTGAATCCCGATTTTTACTCAAATTCCAGATATTTTGGAAATACTGCGCAAAAAAACGAAAAACAGAAAATAAAAAACTACGAATTTAAAAAAAAATTGTCTGAACTTTAATTTTTTTTTATACAACTACACTGTAAAAAGTAACTTCCTTAGATTAACAAAAAAAATCGAGCATTTTCGAAAAATTAGTAAATTTTCAAAAAAATTTGTAAATATTCGAAAAAAATTGTAAATTCTCGTAAATTTACAACTATCTTTTGTAAATTTTCGACAAAAAATAGTAAATTATCAATTTTTCTTACGAATTCACAAAAGAAAATCGAGAACACTCGAATTTTTTGTTAATATACTAAATTTAGTAAATTTACGATTTTTTTCGAATATTTAAAAATTTTTTGGAAAATTTACTCTTTTTTCGAAAATGTTCTAATTTTTTTGTTAATATAAGGAAGTTACTTTTTACAGTGTATTTAGAAGCATCAAAAATTTGCCTGAAAAGAGAAGGTGTTGTAAAATTTCCCCAGAAATCCGAAAAATGAGTTAAAATATTACAAAATTTTTATCTGGTGTTAGAAAATCAGGTCCCAGATTCTCTCCATATCCCAGAAATTCTGCTGCTTTTATGCTATTTTTTATTACCAAGGTACTTATACTTAAAGCTATTGAAATGGAACATGTTGATAGGGAGGGGTACCCTAGAAGGCTTGAAAATCAAAGGGGGGGGGGTCAAATGGGGCTTGGATAATTTTGGTTTAGAGACTTAAAATAATCTTAAATATTATAAAAACTATTTAAAAAAGAATAATCCTTTTGTGTAAAAATTGGATGGATCATCCCATATAAAAAATGTTTTACAAAAAGATAACGTGTATATCACTTTATAACAATAATTAGACATGAATCTTACGCTTTCACTTTCTATAAATTATTATTATATTGTTATATTATTATCATGACAATTATTGTACTCTATTCTATAAAATTTGTTAGATAATAAAATAATTTATAAGTTTTTTTTATTATACATGCCAATATTTAAAAAAATTACATATTTGATAGATGGCGTGTGAATTTTATAATTATAAATAATTTATGTTATGAATGATTATAATAATAATAATTACTTTTTTTTTTATTATTTCACTTTTGTTTAATTTATACAATCTTAAATTATATTTAATAAGTTTAATTTATTATTATTTTTATATGTTATACCTATAGTAGATGACGAAACAATTATACACGTGATTCTTCTGTTAATTATTTTTAATATAAAATTTATACGTGTGTATGTTTGTGTGGTTTTATTTTAAAAATATAGTTTTGAATTAATCATTATATAAATTATTTAAGTGTAAATATTTTTAATTTCAAAAATTTAAACATTTTTTATTTATGTACACATCATAAAAATAGATAAAAATGAAAAAACACGCACACGTTTACGCAAATTATATTTTTGTCTGGATTAAATAGCTTTGTTTAAAAAAAAGTAGATCAAGAATTTCGTAATTATTTTAATTATATTAATTTTATTTATATTAAATAATTATGCATTGTATATTAGCCCAGGTACTGTGTGAAACATTTTTTTACTGATACTGATATTTTAAGGATAAACTAATGTGTCTAAAGTGGCGAAGTTTAGTGGTATCAAGTCATTCTTGGAATTTTACGCAATGGAAAATAGTGCTAACTTAATTTTCAAGCATGTTCTGTTTAAGATATGAGCAATTATTTTAAAAGTGCTACTTAATTTGGGCCTGGAATCGTAATTTTTTTTTTTGAAGGCACATCGATATGACTCGTGTTTTCTGTTAGTTTAAACCTTCAGAAAACCGAAAAAAATCGTGAACAAGAAATCAGCGATAGGTGCCAAAAAGATTTTTTCACTTTTATGTCAAAAACCGTGTTTTTCGTATCTGAGCTACCCCAAATTTTCAAAATAACTTTTTAGGTAAATAAAATTTTAAAACATAGATAAAAAAATCTGATTACCAGGGAAAAACCACTCCAGAAGAAAAAAACTTATCTTTTTACGATGAAATTTAGCCAAGCTATCGTCAATTTAAGATTTTGCTCAAATTCGTCTTAAAAAAAATTGAAATTTTATTGAAAAAAGCCTGTTCCTGAACTTTAAACATGCATTACTCGCTTTATTTTCATCGTAAAATAATTATTTTTTTTTTAAAATCGATTAATTTTTCCCTACAAATTCATTTTTATTGACTGAATTTCAATTTTTAGGTCAAAAGCCTTTGAAAACTGTAAGTAGCAAAATTTACTTAACACAGTTTTTGACCTAATAATTGAAATTTGGCCAATAAAACTGATTTCTTTCTTGAAGAAATGAATTCTCAGGAAAAAATTAGTTGTAAAAATCAATTTTTATATTTTTAACTAAAAAAAAATTAATCAAAAAGTATAATATTACATGTTTCAAAAGCGTATAAAAATGGTCTAGTTTTTATACTTTTTTTGTATAGAACATTTGAACTTTTGGTTCATGGTAACACACGTTTATATATGGATGGCACATTCGATATAATTTCTCATTTTAATTACATAATCATTAAATATTTTAAAGTTAAATCTTAAAAGTTCCATTAATAGGTGCTTTCTAAAACTTTTATATTAGAAGAAATAATTACATGATTTTTAGGTACTTAAATATTTTCACGGTCTGAGTGAAATCACTTGAAAATTTTTGCATTTGCTTCATTTTGGCCCCAATCAAAAACTTTACATTTCAAAATTCTTTAGATGAATCCACATCGAGACGAGACGAGACCGAGACGAGATCTCAATTTTTGAAAATTTTCGAGACCGAGACGAGACGAGACGAGATTTTGGGACCATCACTACCACTAACCACGAGGGGTGGGAGAGCCAGATATCTCTATTTTGGGGGTTAAAATAAAATTTTTTTTGAAAGACGACGAATCGATTATTCTTTTGACGAAAAGATGCATAAATATATTTCAAATAAATGCATCTCTTGCCAGTTACACCCCCCAAAAATGTAATATTTTGGTTTAAAATTCCAAAAATATCAAGAATCGTAGTGATTGAAAAAAATTTTATTTTACTCACAAAACGGGGAATTTTATTTTATCCCCAAAAGGGGGAAACCAGTCCCCCACTCGGGGTCATGTCAGTCTAAAGAAGTTTGAAAAAAAACATTTTTGATTGGGACCAAAATGAAACGAATGCAAAAAGTTTCAAGTGGTTTCACTCAGAACATGATAAATATCTAGGGTTTACAATCATTTTCTCTACTGTTACCCAACTTTATTTAACAAAAGTTGTAAACGTTAGAGAATTTAAAGTTCGCCGTAACGGATTTGCACTATTTATTATCATAGCAGGAACCGCCGTTTAAGGTCATACCCATTATGTGGATTTTGATGGAACTTCAAGGATTATTATAGGTGGTTAGTGAAAAATAATTAAATTCTTTGAAGATTCTTCACTTCTATTTGACTACAAATTAGAAGAGCCAGAATGCTCGTTGAAAAATTTTAAGTTAAGATTAAATTATAATTGAATAAATTTAAAATATGAAATTACACTTGGTATTTATAACCTAATAAAGTCATTTTACTTGCGAGAAAAAATTTTTATTTTTTATTATTTTTTTTAATTTACGAAAATCTTGCTTTAATTTATTTTAAAATTATATTCTGTTTTTTATACTGTTTGTTTTTACTGCTTTGAATTTTCATCTAAAACGAAAAAAAAATTGATTCTTAAAAAGAATATTAAAATTTACTTTTTTAAAAATTTTCTGAAAAGTGTGATTAACCGAGGATTAACCTTGGAATTTGAAAATCGAATCAAAATTTTCGGTAATTTTTATCCGTTGACAGAAAATCAGATCCCAGAAATTCTTTTCAGAATCTGCCCAATTCCCAAAGGTTTTGTTGCTTTAATATTTTTTTTTTACTTTTTACAAAATACAGCGCCTGTCTTTTTTGCTCGAATTTTCAGATAGAATTAGTCGATAATTAGAGTAACCATTTATTTTCGATTTATTTATATATTAGAGTATCTATTACATTAGTATTTGATAATTAGGAAAAGAAAATTTGTATCTAAATTGATCGTGCTTTTGTATTGAAGACAACAATAAATTAAAATAACTGTAAGAAACTTTTTCACGAAATTGAAAAAATTAAAAATGTCATCAACTTTTTTTTTTTGATAAACGTCTGTATGGGTACAAAAGATCTTCGAGAATTTACAAAGAAATGCCTCAGCTAATATACACAGATAATTATTTAATTATTTAATATAATAAAATTAATACTATTAAAAATTACAAAATACTTAGTCTATTTTAAAAAAACAAAAAAAGTAATTTCTTAGAAAAGCCTAAATAATTCTAAACAAAAATTATCTTTTTTTTTCAACAGCAATTTAAAATAAAAAGTTACGCATGAATTTTAACCGATTAAAACATTCTTTTTTGGTTACTTGCTTCTGTTTATTTACATTTATATATTTAAAAATCATAAGCTCGATTCTGAGTATAACCAAAATGTGTAATTAAATAAATAAAATTAAATTTCTTACATAATGCCACATATTCATTAAATTCTTTCAAACATTATTTTAAAAATATATTTTAATGTACTGGCATTAATATTTTTTTTTCTTCATATTATTTTTATCTTCTTTTGTAATTATTTTTGTGTCTTTATAATTCATGTTTCTATGAGAAACATTTTAACATATTAAAATATACGTTAAAAGTATATAGAAAGTGTATTCATAAATATTATAAATGCACGAGTTGTTTTCTCTTTAATAAAATCAAGATTTATTAACGCAGACGCGAGTACGCATAAATATGGCATTACCACTGAAAACTTATCAAAGTCATATAAAGAAGAGAGAATAACTACATGGGTTTAATTTTGCGCTGACTGGAAGAAAACAAAAACTCTCCTACACCACTCATCAGTAAATATTGTAGATAATAAATACGAAAATTCGGCGGGCCTTCATTCGCACTAGGTGCATCAGACACCCTTTTAAATACTCTAAATTTGCATATTCGCGCATCATTAGCACGTACATATTATATAAAGGACTAAGACCAAGGTTCTTCATAAGTGACTATATCTAGCTTTTGATGCCTAATATGAATTATTACAGAAAGGGTTAAATTATATTCCTAGAGAGTGAGAGCGAGAGTATTATGTATGCCAAATTTATGCGTACGTCAAATGACGTCGACTGTTAAGCTTTAACTTGAGAGATATTAATTGCTATCTATTTTATGCTATATTTATAATTATGCTTTAAGAACTTACTTTATTAATTGCTTTCTTTATTATTAAATAAACTTACTCTCTATGCACTGAATTTAACTTTTTTTTTTCAATTTTAATTTGTGAATTTGATTCTTTTAACATCGATATTAAGTAATATTGATGAGTTAAGTGACTTACTATCGTGACTTACTATCACGATGATGACAATTTATGAGCAACTATTAATTTTTAATTTATTATTAAAAAGTTAAGCCTAAAGAAATCAAGGTTTTATAAACGTTTATTTACGAAATTATTGAATTATTCAGATTTTTATTGTTTATTGCATGATTAAGAGACATTAATTTTTTTGTTTTCGTTTTAATCTAAGTTCAAGAATTTAAATTGCCAGAAATATTTCTATTGCGAAATTTCTCGAAATTTGAAAAAAGTTAAATCAATAAAAAGTATATAAACTATTTGTACCTGAAAACTTTTAAGAGCTTCAAAGTTTTTAAAGATCCATTTGACTTCACTTTTTACAAAAATAATTTTATGTTCATTTTTCAATGCAAAAGCTTCTGAATAATATCTTCTATATAGAAAATCATATAATTAAAGATGCAAACAATTTATCTTATTCGCATGAAAATGACTGAACTAATGTTTTTGAGAAACTTAATTATGAAGATCACTGTTACGGACACGATAACCAATGTTTCAGTTTTTGTCATTTCTTGAAATATTTCTTGCGGTATCCGACACTATTTTTTGATTAAAACTCATTGAAACCAGGTTAAACAAGATGAAACCAAATAAAACCTTTCAAACCGGCCTGTAATTTTTGTTAGGGAAATGAGCTAATAAAAATCAAGCATTTTTTGCTCCTCTTTTATAGCAATTTTAATTATTTTACTTGACTCATTTTTTTGTTCGCATTTAAAAAAAACAATTATTGTTTTAATTTTTATTATTTTCGTAAAATAACCTGAATTGAATTTTAATCATTTTTGAAAACTGAATTAAAAAGAAATATCTATAAAGTTTAAAAAAACTATTAAATAATTAAATCAATAATTTTTTGAAATTATTATTAATTTCAGTAGTTTACAGTTAGCATTTATAAAAGAAAAAATTTCAATTACTATCAATGCTGTAAATTTTTTTAATAGATTAATTTAAATTATATGTTTATTGATTATTTTATACTCATTTTCAGATACAGAGTGTGCTAGAGATTTATCAATAAGATTACGCGAAACTAATGGAGTGATAAAAATTTTAAATTATGACCGTGGAAGTTTTAAATCTTTTAAATACCGAAGAAAAACTAAATTTTCCTTTAGTTTATTATAAATGGTTTTGCCTGTCTAAAAGAGTTAACGCAAGTATTGAATTTAAAAATTGAAGTAAATAGGCTGTAATGATTTAGAAATTCAGGCCGTTAGAAATATTAAAAAATCCTGATTTCCGTGATATTTTTTCTCCATCGAATTTTATTGCATAAAATGTTTAAATGAGGTGTGTTTTTAATCAGAAAATCACAATGCACAAAAGTTCTAGGGGGGGGGGGGCATTTATTTTTTGGCCAGTTAGCCATATAGAGCAATTTGATAATAACAATGTACATAAACAATTGTATATTAACTGATATCTGTTATTTAAAAGCTGAATATTAAATTACTTTTTATTATTAGGTAATCTGTTCACAATTCAAAACTTTAATAATTTGTCAGGTATTTATAAAGTAATAAAGTCATTTTACTTGTGAGAAAAATTTTTATTTTTAGTTTTCTTTCTTAACAGGCCAAGTATTAAGATATATAATTGCTCTTATCTTTTGGTTTAAATTTTAACAATACTATAGTAATGAACATACTAAACTTTTTAGAAGTTTTCTAGAAATTTTTAATATATAATATGTATTTATTTGGTGATCATAGATTAATATCGAGATTAATATTTAAAGTTGAATAAGAATAAAAAACTCGAAAACAAACTACCAAAGCAAAACTTTTTAATTATTTTTATATTTTCACATGAAAAATTAAAAATTATATAATAATAAGAAAACTTTGTTTTTATTTTGGTTTATTCTTAAAACCAAATTTGGTTTATACTTCAAAAAATAATGAAAATTAGAATAACATAATTTAATATTTACAGAAGGTAATGCATAAATTAAAGCATTACATTATTTTTTATTGATTAAAATATTTTTATATAACATTCATTTAATTGAGTAATTACTTGTATATTGTTATTGCATAAATCATTATTTAAATAAATCAGTCGTTGAATAAATTATAAATTTTTTTATGTACAAATGAAATATTTATTAATAGTCTAGGCGCGGACCTATCTTGATATCTGGTTTAGAAACCTGGTTTCTAAACCTGATATCTATTTTCACCGAAAATGACCCAGTTATTTATAAAAAGAATATTTGGCGTTATTTTTTTTGGTTCCTCATAGAGGAACCTTTGTGATAGATGAAATTTTGATTTTTGATTTTTTGGCATATAAGCACGTTTTGGGACCTCAGGAAGCTAAAAAACCGGTTTTTAAAAAAAGTATGTATGTGTGTGTGTGTGTGTGTGTGTGTGTGTGTATGTATGTAACCGGTGAAATTTCACAACCATTATGGAATTAAGACCTAATTTTTTTTTCAAAAATTTTTTCATCAAAAAATCTCAAACTACTTTTTTTTTTTTTTAATTTGGATGTAATACCTCATTTATTTCCACGAAAGTACCTATATTTGAAAGTACGATTTTTACTCGATATCTCGAATCTGATAACTAATTTTTTGAAAATTTTTTTCCCAAAATTTTTTTCATAAAAAAATACAAAAAATACCAATTTTTTTTTTCTTTACGGACGCAGTACTTAATTTATTTCTGTGGAAGTACTAGTTTTAGAAATATCGTTTATAGCATTTTTTTGGATCTGATACTTAATTTTTTTTAAATTTTTTTCTCAAAATTTTTGTTGCCAAAAAATACAAAAAATGCCAAAATTTTTTTTTTTTTAGGACGTAATACTTAATTTTTTTCTATGAAAGTACGAATATCTGAAAATATTGTAACCGGTGATATTTCACAACCATTATGGAATTAAGACCTAATTTTTTTTTCCAAAATTTTTTCATCAAAAAATCTCAAACTATTTTTTTTTTTTTTTTAATTTGGATGTAATACCTAATTTATTTCCATGAAAGTACTTATATTTGAAAGTACGATTTTTACTCGATATCTCGAATCTGATAACTAATTTTTTGAAAATTTTTTTCTCAAAATTTTTTTCACAAAAAAATACAAAAAAAACTTAATTTTTTTTTATTTTTGGATGTAGTACCTAATTGATTTCTATGAGAGTACTAGTTTTAGAAATATCGTTTATAGTAATTTTTTGGACCTGAAACTTAATTTTTTCCAAAATTTTTTTCTCAAAATTAAAAAATCAAAAAAATTAAAAAATCTGTAATATTTTTTTTTTTTTTTTAGTGTAATACTTCCTTTAATTCCATGAAAGTACTAATATTTGAAAATTTTGCAATCGGTGGTATTTAACAACCATTATGGAATTAAGATCTAATTTTTTTTTCAAAAATTTTTTCATCAAGAGATTTCAAAATACTTTTTTTTTTTTTTAATTTAGGTGTAATATCTCATTTATTTCCATAAAAGTACTTATATTTGAAAGTATGGTTTTTACTCGATATCTCAAATCTGATAATTAATTTTTTGAAAATTTTTTTCCCAAAATTTTTTTCACAAAAAAATACAAAGAATACCAAATTTTTTTTTTGTTCGGACGTAGTACCTAATTAATTTCTATGAGAGTAATAGTTTTAGAAAACTTATTTATAGTAATTTTTTGGATCTGATACCGAATTTTTTCAAAATTTTTTTCTCAATATTAATAAAACATAAAAATTAAAAAATCTGTAATATTGTTTTTTTTTTAAGTGTAATACCTAGTTTATTGAAAATTTTTTTCTAAAAATTTGTTAAATAAAAAACATTAAATCACAGCAACATTTTTTTTCTTATAAAATACGGTATTTAACTTTTTTTTTATGAAATACTGATATCTCAAATTATAATTTTTATTAGATAAAATAGACCATTATAAATATTTTGCTATTGTTAATGAGGAACCATAGTGCCAATCACTTGGCAGCGTTTTTTTTAGATTTTTCAAGATTTTTATCTGCCTCAAAAGTCAGAGAATGAGAATATGATATTTTTTATGCCAAAAATGACAACTATAGGAAATTTTGCTAAAAATCTTTTTAAGTTGCTTGTTGTGGTAAACTGTGTTATGTTTGTTAAAAACGGATAACAAATTTGTATTCATCAGTGGCCCAATAAACATAAATGCTGATTAAAAAATTTTAACAAAATTTTCAATGATTTCAGATAATTAAAAAAAGACGTGGGGTTAGCCTCTTAAAGTCTTTAGATAAAGATAGATTTAAAAAAAAAAATTATAGCTATTTAATATTTAAATATATATTTTAATTAAAAAAAAATTAATTAAATAATATTATATTAAAATATAAGGCAAGATTTAGTTATAAAAACTCATAAAATGTTCGAGTTTTCATACTTTCAATGTGTTGAACAGAATTTTTGGGACATGGTAATACGCAATATGTGAATAACAACTACAATGTGATTTCCCATTTTAATTATAAAATCGTAAAAATTCCACCAATAGGTGATTTCTAAGAGTATTTAAAGTTTGCCTTTACATTTTTGACCTATTTATTATACCATGAAAAGGAACCGTTCAATGCAGTACCAGTGATCTGGGTTATAATGAAACTTCATGGAGTAGAAATGAACAGTGGAACATAATAAAATTTTTTGAAAATCCATAAAATAATATGACCATAAAATAGAACAAAAAGACATATTACACAGTAGCAAACACCTCACATAGAAAACCTGAAAATTAAATAAAATATGGATTGTATGAATTGTATGAATTATTGAATTGAATGAATAAATTTTATATTATGAAATTTGGCAAGGTATTTATAATGTAAAAATGTCATTTTACTTGCGAGAAAAAATTTTATTTTTTTTGGTTCCTCATTGTGATGGGTCAAATTTTGATTTTTGATTTTTTGGCATATAAGCAAGTTTTGGGACCTCAGGAAGCTAAAAAACCGGTTTTTAAAAAAAGTCTGTATGTTTGTGTTTGTGTGTGTGTATGTAACCGGTGAAATTTCACATCCATCATGGAATTAAGACCTACTTTTTTTTCAAAAAATTTTTCATCATAATTTGGATGTAATACCTCATTTATTTCCATGAAAGTACTTATAATATCTAGAAGTATCGTTTTTACTCGATATTTCGAATCTGATAATTAATTTTTTGAAAATTTTTTTCCCAAAATTTTTTTCACAAAAACATACAAAAACCATTAAATTTTTTTTTCTTTTTGGACGTAGTACCTAATTTATTTCTATAAGAGTACTAGTTTTAGAAAGTTCGTTTATAGTAATTTTTTGGATCTGATACCGAATTTTAAAAAATTTTTTTCTCAAAATTAAAAAAACTACAATATTTTTTTTTTTTAGGTGTAATACTTCATTTAGTTCCATGAAAGTACTTATATTTGTAAATATGGTTTTTACTCGATATCTCGAATTTGATAATTAATTTTTTGAAAATTTGTTCCAAAATTTTTAATCAATAAAAAAAATTTTAAAAGTTAATAGACATGTATGTATGATTGCATGCTTTTTATCTGTGATATTTGTGGCATATTGAAGTATTAAGCTCATTGTTTGAAGAACCTTAGTGTCAGATAGTTGGCAGGGTATTTTAATTTATATGAAAATGTTGCTTTGATTTATTTAAAAACTATTCTACTGTTTTGAAATTTGAATCTAAAACAAAAAAAAAAAGGATTCTTTAGTCCTATAGACACTTCAACATTTACCTTTTTCATAACGTGCTAGGAGTATGCACTTAAGTTAGGGTTTAATTTTAAAAACTTATAGGAATTTTTTAATATAACATATTCTTTTGGTCATTTAATTTAAATAATTTTTCTCATATAAAACACTCATAAGATAAAAAGTTTTTTTAAGTAACGATAAAAACGACCGAAACTTTTTAATTATTTTTACATTTTCATATGACAAAAATTACACAACAAAAGTAAAGCTTTCATTTAACTGTGGTTTATTTTTCAAGCATACTTCAAAAAATAAAGAACCTAGAAGAAAAAACAATTTAAAATTTACGTAGGCATAGTCCATAAATTCAAGCATTACAATATTTCATGCATAAAATAAATCAAAATTTCATGTGTGTAAAATATTTAGATTACATTAATTTCATTGAATAATTACATAAATTAATATTTACATTATTTGAATAAATAAATTTTGTAATATACAATAAATTTGTTTATACGTATAATATAAATAAATAATATATTCATTAACACCTGATTCAATAAAATTTCTTTTGTCACGTTTATAATTAAATTTATACTCTGGCACTTTTCAATAATTTCTCGGTGTAGGTGTTATTTAATTCTATATAATATTATTATTACAATGTGTATATAACTCAAGACTTGTTTGCATATTACGATAATAAAAGCTACCATCTAATTACAATTCTGCGTGTTCTCTATATAATATTTTGCCTGTTGCGTAATAATTAGCATTTTGTCGCGCGACACACGTTTATTATATCTTTATAATATTATGTTTACTCATTTTTTATACTTCATTGTTTAAATTAACATACCAGACTTTTTTTATCTAATATGCATGCAAATATTAATTATGGATGATTCCTTGATATTTCAGGAAATTTGTTTTTAAAAGGCGTGTAAGGAATAGTTTAGAATTTGCTTAAAGTTTTTAATAACATTCTAGGGGAATTCCTAAGAGTAAAAACTTATAGCCGGTTTGTGTAAGTATAATCTAAATGAATGGAACATGTTTACTATAGCTGAGGGCAAGGTATAATACATAAATATTACGCAACATATTACAATACAATTTGCTATTTTTATAATTTATAATTATTACATTTACTAAAATATTAGATTCTGAACCCAGATTATTCTGATTCCCTAAGTCCATATTTTTTTAAGTCCCTAAATCGAAAATATTTTAAGTCCCCATATCTGAATTATTCAAAATCCCTAAACCTGAATTATTCCAAGTTCCTGAACCCAAATTTTTCTAAATCTCATTTGACCCTATCCCCTTGATTTTCGGATTCCCAGGGTAACCCTCCCTATAAACATGTTCCATGGTAACAATAAAAATAAACTAGAAAATTAGGCTTGTAACAAAGCCGCTTGTTTTAGAAGAAAAAGATATTTCCACATAAAGGTGATAAGATTATATTGATTTGATAATTAGTTTAAATTATACCCCAATTAATTTGATAGCTGGTACTGCATATTTCAACTAAAAATTTTCTTCTTATGACCTAAAAATTCTAAATTCTAGAGTTTCAATTGCTTATTATTGCATTATATAATTGTTTTCCTTAATTGCTTTTGCCAAATCATAATTTTCATAGAGTAAACTTTTTCGATACATTTTTAGATATAATATCACATTGATCTAAAAATTAATGATGTTATTCATATACTCTTCAAATCTATTGTTCTCATCTGCAAATTATTACTGATAATTTTATTTTGAACTCTATGGAAAAAGTTAATTGTCTAACAGTGAAATTGCATAATTAGATAATATCTAATCAGTCTGTAGGTAACTGGCTGCTGTCTGCTTGGCCACCAATACATTTTAAGTAATTGAATTCTTAATTTTTGCAACTGAAAGTAGTAAAAATTATCAATTTGGGCTCCTAAAAATCATTAAAAAATAAAAAGTTTTTTTTTCTCTGAAAAAGTCCATTTTTTATAAAAATAACCCATATAAATAAATACATTTTTACTGTCATTAAAAGTAAAAATATTTTTACCAAACTAAACATTAAATAACTCGTTCATAATGAATAAATGTAGCATTTAATTTTTTTGTTTTATTCAATAGTTTAAATATTTCACGGTCATTAATTGATAAACTGAGTAACTAACTTTTTTTTGCATATATGAACACGTACGTAAATGCTTTATTTACATACAATTATAAACAGTATAATTAAAATACAAAAAAATAATTAGTACATATTTATTGACAAAAAGTGTTGTATATATACACATACAGAGAGAAACAGTGTAAAATGTAAATGATAACAATGTCACGTGTAAGTTAATATTATAAATACAAAACGCAATGTAATCTATTTTATTTGCATTGCTATATATGTATATAGTAATATAATTTCTGAATCGTTTATTATTATTATTATACTTTTGTAACATATGTATACATATTGTACGTGACGTTACATATACATAGAAAATGAGATAATTACAATGATGTTTATTATAATAAAAAAAAAGCGTGGTTACACATTTGAATATTATTTGTTTACACAAGAAAATTTTTTATTTTTTAATAGCAGATTGATAAGTGTTAATTTACTTTTTTTTTATTGCGAAATGTTTACATTTTGTGTGTATGTGTGTGTTTGACATTATATTTTTTATGTGTAAATTGAGGTAAATTGACAGCTTTTTACTGTAAATTTTTGTAATTATTTTTTTTTGGTTCGTTTAAATTTGTAATTAAAATGTTACTTCAATTTATTTTTTGATATATATACGTGTTAAAAAAAAATCGTTTTTTGAAAAATGTATTTATGTAGTAATATAAAATGTAATTATTTAAATACTGACTGTAAATGATAAAATTATTAAATGAAAAACACTAAAATTTAGTTGACAGATTTTAAAAAATCAAAAATATTTTTTGATATTAAATTGTTAATTACATTTGTTACGTTGTTCGCTTCTGTTTTACATGAGATTTTATTTTGACCAAAAACATATCATAATAAAAATATTTTAAACGAGTTTGTTAATTTTTTTTATTAATTAAAATGAGCATAAAACTGCTGCCAATTTTTCGCTGCATGTAAAACTCGATGTTCGCTGGTAAAATATCCTTTAAAACAGTTTGTAAATGAAGAAAATTCATATGGGGTAGTTATGTTTTTACTTTTAATTTATATTAAAATTTAATTTCCTATATGAGCTTTTTTTTAAGAAATCGACGTATGTATAAAGACTATTGAAATTTGGGCAATTTATTGGAAGAATAAAGCAAATTATTGTTAGCTCCGAAATCAAATATTTTTATTTAATATTGTTAAAAATAATATTTTGATCATAAATTAAATAAATTAAATGTAAAATAAGTTTAAATATAATAATTTTACTAAATTTTAATAAGAATATTGGTATAATGACGCATATTTTGATACCATAACAAGTTATTTATTTGCAGTGGAAGGGCAAAGTATTTATTGGAAATGGAAGACATCACCCAACCATCCTAGAACGTTCTTATGGTTGGTGCCAATTAATAAAGGTTAATTTATTCAATTTTATTTTATTTCATGTTATAATATGTTTAATAATTTTTATAAGTTTTTAAATATACAGTTTTACATGAGATATTTATATACTAGAGAAATCATTTCACTTGCGAGAAAATATTTCCTTTCTTACATTTTTATATGCATATTTTTACATTCAATAAATATAGTATAAGCCAAAATTAGAAAAAACTGATGACAAAAATATGTACCGTTTTTAATTCCACGTTTGTCTAGCTTTAATTAAATCTTTTGGAAATAAAAAATTAAACACCAAAAAAATGAAAAAATTCTATTAATCCATTAAATTAAACATAAATATTACATAATATATAAACAGTAGCCTAAAAAAATAATAACACATTATATTTAAATTACATAGTTCAATTTCTGAAAAAAAAAATAAATTTTCAAAAGAAATAACCCCGTGAGAGAAAGAGAAGTTATATAATAATAACTGATCAAATACCCGTATATTATTTACATGTTCAATAACACCAAACAAAAAAAAATAGCCTCCCTCTCTCTCCCCGCGAATAAATATTATATGCGAAAAAAAAAATTTTCTATATACATAAATAATTACATAGCTTACTTAAAATGACAGCCTTTTACTTGCACGCGTACGTTATACTATTATATGATGCATGAGAGTTAAAATTTCAACCCCATCTTTTATTTTTTGGTAAACCACAGTCCAGTGAATTTACCCTTAATAATAATATGTATAGACCCTTTTTTTTTCTTTATTTTTTAAAATCACTCCCACGCAAAGTATAAACATCTAATATATAAAATCACTTTTTTGTATTCGACGTATTTGCTTTTGATTTTATACGCTTCAATTACCAGTTAATGTAAATTTTAAACTTTTGAAAAAGATATTCTTATAGTACTTTTATTTTTTTATCAATTTATTATGATTACTTTATTATAATATGTTTATTCATTTATGCATCAATAAATGATTTTTTTATTACAATGTCGTTTTTTTACATTTTTTAATTTTATACTTTTAATCTTTTTATATTTACATTTTTTTTTATACGTTTAGCTCCTGTAAATAGACAACAAGCTATTCAAAATCTTATTTTATAGTCTACACAATCAGAAACAGAACGTATTTATTTTTTTATTATGAAAATTAAATTATTTTACATAAACTTTTTTTTTTTTTTATTTTTAAAACTTTTTTTATTATTTTTTTTATTTCTGTAATTACCTTTATTATGTATGTAGATATACATTTTTTTTAAAAATATTTTATTCATATAAAAATGTAAATACAAAAAAACAAATTTATTTTATAAGCAGAAATTTTAATTAATTTTTGTAAAATAAATGCGTTTATATGGGCTGTTCCAGTTAATTCTGACGGGGAAAATATTAGTTTTTTAGGAATTTTTTTTAAATCTTAGGTACTGGATTTAGAAACCTCGAAATTTTGAAAAAATCCCAATTTGTCTATTGATTTGAATGTTTTGATATCAACAAATTTATTTTTTGAGCAATTATTCGAATAAAATTTCATTTCATAAGCAGCGGAAAAATGTGAATCTTTGAACAGTTATTTTTGGTCTCATAAAGAAAAGTTTATGAAAAATCGTGCGAAGGAAATTTTATTTTCCTAAATGAGAGATTAACTGTTTTTACTTGGACTATGCAAAAGATAAAAATATTTTTTTGTCCTTCGAGGTGTAAAATTTTTCACTGAATTTTCTGCACCGTTATACGCTTAGGTAGGCAAAAAATACCGTGAGCATCATGGGCGAAAAACTTTAGACACCAGTGTCCTAAGACTTATAATAATTATGGGGTATATAGTAAACCTATTATAAGTAAAAATGTTCTATTTTGTGTGAAAACACAAACGAGTTTTCTTTTTTAAAATTTCTTAATATGTTAGGCTATAAAAGTTGGCAGGCTTATTTCCTTATAATGCCCAACAAATTTTGTGACTTACCTACTTACCTACAAATAGTTATTCTACAATCTTAATTTGGGTAAAATTTAATTTTCTCTATTGTTCTGAATGCAAATGTTAGAGCATGAAAAGCAAAGAAAATATAGGCATGGTATAGGTATTAAATTTTAACCTCTTTTCATTTTCATAAAGTCTTTGAAGTCAAAAATTTTCTTAGCTATTCTTCTCCTATTTCAAAGATCCAAAACTTAGAATATCCAAACATCCCAAAGAATAAAAATCCTCCAAAATAGTCCCTTCACCAACATCACCCAGACCAACCAATATACATTTTTTCATCATTTTTTTTCGAATTATTGTTGATCACAAAAATGACAAAACCAGATACATATAATAACAATAATAATAAAAATTTTGGAAAATCAAAAAATTGTAAATATATTTGATTGTGGTTACAACAAAATTTTATATGTAAATGAAAAAAAAAAAACATGTGTATAAATATATTTTGTTTTTTACGTATATATAAACCACAATATAATAATTTACCCAAAACGAGAGAGTGTCATGATTTTTACATGATTTTACATAATTCTTTATTACCTCGTATTGTATATCTCGTTATATGTAACTAGATTAAAAATAAAAAAAAATAAATGAACAAACAACCAAAAAAAAAAACACAAAATCATGAGAAATTCCCCCTATTTTTTTATAATATAAAATTTCATAAATATTAAAAAAAAATATCTATATTAAAATTGTAATGCAGTATAATAATAACAAAAAATTGGTATTCATAAAAATTTAATGCATGTAGAAATAAAAATCAATAAAAATTTAATTAAAAAAAGTTGATATGATAATAAACAAGCTGGTGTGTAAATCAGTAAATATATGTATGTGTACTTAAAGAATCAAGGAGTATTGCCTAAGGATCTTGATATGTATTTGTAAAGGGAAAATGTAATCTTAACCAAAGACTATAGGGAGAGAGAAGAAGAAGAAGGAGAAGAAAATGGTTGGTTCAATTATTTCTAAGTAAAACTAACAATGAATATCCTTATAAACATACATCCCTAAGGTAAGAGAAAATTTTCTATAATGCAAACTTATATCTTCTTCTTACATGTGGGTATCCCTTCAATTTCCTAAAGTGTGTCCAAAGTTCCGGACACAAGTTATTACAAGAACAACAATATAATAAAGGTCTCTCTGTGCTTTCTATGCAACAGACAATTATAGCCTTAAGCTTTTATATTGTTTTGTATAATATTTGAGGATGACCAAAGCTACCATAAGATCATTTTCATTTAAGTAGGAGAAAGATTTTCTCATACAGTATACACAAGTAATTACCACACCGGACGATTAGCTAAGGCATAACTTTTAGATGTCTCTCTTATTTCTTCTTGTTTTGGACGTGTGTACTTTAATCTAACTCCTTCTTTTGAATTTAAGAGAAATACGTTTCTCTATTATTGTTATTATCAGAGTGAAAAGAAGATATCTTAAGAGAATTTATATTATTATATTGTTTTTCACTAACAAAACAATTGATATCGAAGGAAACTTGAAATTGGATGAAAATTAGATTTTCAGATGGCTGTGCTATATTCAAGAAGATTCTTAAGTAATTGATCAGATAATAATTGTTTTCATTTTATCAAGTGCTACATTTTTATTTACCATTGTTATGTTTCTAAATCTTTGAATTTATGTCTTTTAACAATTAAATATTTTTTCTTATATTATTTTAGATTTTTATCAATTTTAATAACAAAATAAAAGTATCACATTTTTCTAATTACTTATTAAAAATATAATTAAATAACGATTGAAATAAAAAAATTTTATTAATCTAAATGTAGAGCATATTAAGTGATATGCATATGGAACAATTCATGTAATTTTAGTGATTTAAAAATTTTTATCATTTATTGGTAACAAAAAAATTATTTATTTGTTAAAATTTAGCATTAGTTTAATTTTTATTTTTTGAATAACCCGCCTAGTCAAAAATGATGGCAATATTTGTTTTAAGAAAGTGGAGCCATCACCTACTACTATAAATTTATTTTCCACCTGAAAATGAGAGGTCACAATTCGATTTTATTAAATAATAATAATAATTCAAATACATCGCAAGAGTATATGAATTTTCACCTTTTTTTTCTTTTAATAGGCTGCCAATCAAAGCAGAAGGAACCTGGCGGTCTATAAACCCCAGGAACCAAGTTTTTTAGTATGCTTTAAACTAATTTCTAAATATCTTAAAGCCAATTCACTGTACAGATCCGGGCATAGCATTTTGCCCATTGCGTAAAAAAGGGAACATTAGTAAAATTACCTGAAGGATCCAAAAATTAAGTCACAATTTTCAGATTTTTTATCTAAAAATGGGAACCTTAAATAAATTATCCAAAATATCCAAAAATTAAAATCAAAATTTTCAAAATTTTTATCTGGGATCAGAAAAGTATGTCCCAGAAATTCTGTTACTTTTATGCTAATATTTTTTTTCTGATAGGGAAATCTGTAAATTATATTAATATTTTTAATAGTATTCTTGCACTCAATTATAATTTTGATAATATCAAAAGATCCATGTTATAAGTAAAGTGATTTAAAGTTAATTCTGGAAAAATAATTAACCAAATAGAAAAAAATCAAAGTTTTGTATTGTAGATAAATTTTCATGAAATAGGCAATATACATACATTTTACTTAAAAAAAGGAAGTACAATAAAAAGTATGAAAAAAAGTATGACAAGTATATACATAATAAAATTATTATAAATTGATATAAAAAAAAGTTTATTAAAATTTTTATACGTATTCATAGAATAAAATATAATTTTATTCTTTTTTAAATTCAAAGATAAAGATAAAAAGATTTCTATGAAACAATCAAATTAAAAAAATTGGCCAATTTTTTTTTAAAATAAAATTAATAGACGTACCTGAAAAGTGAAGCAGATATTTTATAATTTGTATTTTATAAAAAAAGAAATGTTCGTTACTCGTATAAGGGTATTTTCAAAAGTAAGGTATATGAAACTGTTGGCTGGGTCTTGAAATTGGTGTCAAAGTATTTTTTCCTAGAAGTACTGCTAAAAATAACTTATCTTGCAAACTTTTAGCTTTTAAGGTTCAAATCTCAATTTTCGGATGCCATTTTCGTCAAATAGCTATTTTTAGGCTGGAAGTTGAATTTAAAAGCTGTGGTTCTTTAATATGAGTCTAGAAAAATTGAGATTGCCCATAGATATTTTTTTTCTAAAAATTTAAAGTCTCAGAAGTAATTTAAGTTCTACTAGAAGATTTTTGAACCTTGAAAAAAAACGAATAATGTTGATTTCTCGCACATGCGCAGTTCAAATTGATTTTTAAATCTCGGAATAATTTTTACAAGAAATTTTCTATCCGGGACTAAAGGGAAAAATTATTCACATTAATATAAACGTTTTAAAGAAAAAATAAAAAAAATTAGCTGTTTTTTATTTCAAAATCATTAAAAAACGAAAAAGGCTCAGGAAACTTGCATGAAGGCTTATTTTTATTAGTAAAAAAAAAATACTTTGGTACCGATTTTAAGACCTGACCATAATTTTTATATACGTTATGTTTGTAAACACTCTTACATAAAAAAACAACAACAAAAAATATTTGGAGATGCTGGGTATCGATCCCAGTACCTCTCGCATGCTAAGCGAGCGCTCTGCCATTTGAGCTACATCCCCTGAGTTACCTGATTGCATTTTTATTTAATTTTATTATAATTGTAAATATCAGCTGATCATAAATCTTATCTTATTTTATGCAAATATTTATATTTTTATAAAGATGCGATTATAGTTAAAAGTTAATTATTGAAATATGATGACATAAATTATAAAATTTGAAACTGATAAGATTATATGAATGTAAATGCAAGTAAGAATAAAATATTTATGTACATTTAAATGAAAATTTAATAATTTTACTGAGACTTAAGTGAAACGCATAAAATTACCAAATGAAATAGATTGACAAAATAGTATTTTTTCTTACTTTTTACGGAAATAGTAAATTTTTGCAGATGTTCGCTAAATGTGACACTCGGAATAAATTTGAGGGCTGAAATTTCACGCATATCACATGCAAGATTTTGTTTATCTTTTTAGGACGAGATACTGAATTTCTAGTTAGTCATTATAACAATGGAAAAAGAACGATACTTAAAATTTTTTTTTTAATTACTCTGATTTTGTCGAGGATTGCCAAAAATAAAAATTTAAAAAAAGTGAGTACAGAATTCTATTTACCCATATTTTGAACCTCGGAATCATATTCTACGGGAAATTTCCTATCTAGACCAAAAGGTAAAAAATTTTCAGGTTACTATAATAAGGGTTACTATAAGGATTTTAAAGAAAAAATACGAATAATTACCTGATATTGTTTAAAAATTTCTCAAAAACAAGAATGACCGCATAAAATCAAAAATTGTATCATAGGAGCTAAAAATTTGGATGGTAGCTTATTTTTAGTCTTGGCCATAAGTTCCATTTATATACTTTAAATTTGCGAATATACTCAATTACTCATATAATTTGTAAATTATTTTTCAATGAAAATCATGTACAAGTAAAGTATTTTCATTGATCTTAAATAAATAGTAATCAGAAAAAGAAAATTAAATTTGTTTTATTTAAAGGTGATAAAATAAATATTTATAACTTAAAATAAGTTTATCCATATTTAAATTCAGGTAGTATAAAAAGATTTCTCAATCAAATTAGGAAGAATGCAAAGAATTTTTATATTAAAAAAAAATGTACCAGATAAATAAGACAGGTATTTGATATTATTATTAGCTGAAAGAAATTTCATTCCATTGAAAAGATTTTCTTATTTTATTAATTCATTTTTTTTTTTAAACCAGATTTGTATGGAAATATATTGAAAGAAAATATGAATAACATAAAGAATAAGTTTTTTAGAATATCAATATTGAAATATATTTTTTTCCTTTGATATGTTTAGAAAATATTTTATACAAAATTTGTTAATTATATATTATTTATTGCAATAATTTTAAATAATCTCGAAAGCTAAAATATGGCAGAACATTTTTTAACTGGCGTGATCGTCACTACACATACTTTATGCCATAAATCCACAATTTATTATTATCAAAAATTGAATACACTGCTACAATTTTAAGTTTCGTTTGTAATCAATTAAATTATATTTTTACCTAAAGTACCTACCTTTATATAATACAAAAAAAAAGAAATTTTTTTGTAAAAAGCTCATTTTTAGTCAACCGTAAAAAATATGTGACAAGGGACAGTTTATTAAAGTAGTATAGCTTAAAAATTTTTCATGTAAGAACCAATTGTGCAATATAATCCTGAAAAGAATCGATCATTTAGAAAAGCAGCTTTTTTCTGACCCTTGGTCTAATAATGGCAAGTATAATACAAATTTTATGGAATTCGTATTTGCTGAAAAATACAAGAAGGGTCTTCTAAACTCAATTTTAATTTAATATTTTTTTTTTTTACTTTTATAGACATCAATCAAAAATCAAGTAAATCTAGGTTTAACAGATTTATGATATATAATAATCTTTGCTAAAATCATAACGTTGATTTAGCATTTAAAATACTAATTGTTTCTTTGCAAAAAAGTACATGAGGAATGATAAACATTTTTTCAGCAATAATACTTAGATAAATTTTAACGAATTTTCTACGTACTAGAAACATGTTGAATAATTTTTTTTTATAATTAATTTTTATAACTCACTATTAAAAATTACTAATGTAACTAACAAAGGCATACAGATACCTTCAGGAAGCAAAATTTCAATCTATAGTTATAGAAGACTTTAATATGTTGAATGAACACCCCCTATACCCTCTGTGTATTCCAATAGACCTTATGGGGTTTAAAACACGTTGTTCTCATTTTTTGCTTTTCAAACCTCGTAATTTTTATCACCAATTCTCCAATTAACCAAATAGTCGCCAAATAGCCATTTTAGCTCAAAATTACCAAATTTTTGAAATTGCTTCAAAAATTGTAATTTTTCACGAAAATGGGTTTATAAAGGTATTAAAAATTTTCTACAGGCTTCAAATTTCCAAAAATTCTTTACTCATACCTTTTCAATGATTTATTTGACAGATATAATAATTTACAGTCAGAGTCCCAATTACAAGATTATTAAAACAAGTCAATTTTTATAATTATCATTGAAAAGCAATATCGTAGATATTATTTAAAGAAAAAACTCGATTAAGGAATTTTTGGAAACTTGAAGCTTGTAGAAAATTGTCGAGATAAACTTGCAAGTGAATTTTTGATGTGTGAATCAACACTTATTTTTATTTTTATTTTAAAATTTATGCATACCAATTTATACTTAATTTTTTCTTTTGAAATTATTATAATACTATATTATTATTATATTCTAAGTGCCCATACGCGAAATAAAATCTGTAAATTAATGTATTCAACTGCACGTCGGCCTTGCTACAATTTATTTTTAAATAAATAGAGTCATCCATAACTACAGCTTGTAATTTGGTTCCCCAAAGGTAGTGGCCTCCCCTTTAAGATATTTATTTTATCAAAAAGATAACAGGAAATAAATTTTGCAGCACGGTAGAGCTGCTTTGGTTAAAAATTCAACCAATTGGTTGAATTTTACTATTTTTGGTTGAAATTTCAACCAATTGGTTGAATTTTAAACCAATTGGTTGAATTTTCAACCAAAAATAGTAAAATTAAACCAAATGGTTGAAATTTCAACCAATTGGTTGAATTTTCAACCAATTGGTTTAAATTTTCAACCAATTGGTTTAAAATTCAACCAAAATGGTTGAAAATTCAACCAAAAGCTAAAATAAAAAATAAAAATGTAGTAATTATAATACAGAGTAAAAAAATTATCTCTGCATCTATAAAAAGTGCAATAATTTTATAATATATGTATGATATTATATGAACTAGTGATTTTTTATATATTATTATTGATGAGAAGCTGATGAATGACTAATTAAAAAGGTTACTGAATCCATAATTTTTAAATTTAAACTACAATGATATGTGAGATTCATGGTGTATTATTAATATCATTAATAATTTTTTGAAAAATTAATTTTAAAAATAAATATATTTTTAATAGATGAAACCTTATCATCATAGATCACAGATTGTTGTGGTCACAGTCTAGTTGTTATTGAGTCCGGCCCTTTCCCACTCCAAAAGAAAATTGGAGCTGTGGAAAGGCGATTTTTATCACAGATTTTTATATATCTTTAGGCCCGGCTTGAATTAAAAATAAGTAAAAATTTTGCATAAAATTTAATAACCATTTTATAAAAAAAAACCACAAATAACTATTCTATTTAAAATATCGCTATTTTAACAATTATTTATTTTAACAAATAAAATATTTAAAACGGAGGAACCGTTAATATTGTTTATGTTTTCAATTCAAGCCGGTCCGGCTTAGGTCCTAAAGTTATAAAAATAGGCAATAGCCGTTTCACAGCTCCAATTTTTCGTTGAAGTAGGGAAGGGTCGGGAATTGTAAATTATTGGATAATTGACCGAGTAATTGACTCTATTCTATTATTTTTACTCAAATACCAACATTAAAATATGTTGCAAAAAAAGGTTTTATTTTACGAGATAATGGTGAAGCTGGGAGTTGACGGAGAGAAGAGGGCTCAAGGGTGAGCGTATTTGGAAGAACTTTGATTTAGGGACTTAAAATAATTCAGTCAGAATTAAATTTATCTAAAGGCTTAAAAGTCAGAATTAAATTTATGTAAAGGCAGCCTTTCAGAGTAATACTGGATTTTAGAGAGGAATATTCTGATAATTCAAAATAACTATTTATGGTAAATTAAATTATTGGATTCAAAATCGGTAAATTTTGAACAGCCTCAAATTAGCTTCATGAAAATTAGATTTGATTTTCGAGATAAAATTTAATTAAAAAAGGTCTCATAAATCTTTAAAATTTAGTTCCAAATGTAGTGAAAAAAAACAAGCGACGAAAACCGTTTTTTGAGAATAAGAAATACCAAATAAATTTTGTATGGTAAAATAACTACTATAAATATATTATTTTTAAAGGGCAAAATACTTATAAGATACTTATTGTGTTATAAACTAAAAATTTCTCATAGTAAAAAATTTTAGTATTTTATCAATAGGTATTAGGGGTGTGTGGTTACCCGAGAGTCGACCCAAGTGCCCGAAATTTTGGGTTTTTTGCTTTGAGTTGGGTCAAATTTGGTGTATCTATGGAAGCTTTCGATTCAAAAATTCAAGTGCATACCTTTTCCGAAAAGTTTCGGGCTTCACACGAAATCTGACCTGCAAAAATTTTACAAAAAATACCAAAATTTCGGGTACCCGACCCGACCGGTCATCGCACACCCCGAACGTAGGTATACATCCGTAGAATATAATATTTTAAAACAGATTCTGTTATTATAAATTTTATTTTATATACATAAATTTCGATTAGGAAATCATGTTAAAAAGTCAGTATTCTGCGCGCGCTAGGCGCGCGGCCATTCTAGTATATTACAAAATTAATGCACTTTTTATAGATGCAGAGATAATTTTTTTACTCTGTATTATAATTACTACATTTTTATTTTTTATTTTAGCTTTTGGTTGAAATTTCAACCATTTGGTTTAATTTTACTATTTTTGGTTGAAAATTCAACCAATTGGTTTAAAATTCAACCAATTGGTTGAAATTTCAACCAAAAATAGTAAAATTCAACCAATTGGTTGAATTTTCAACCAAAGCAGCTCTACCGTGAGAATTATTTTGTAATTTATAAAAATATGCCTCACTTTACTTACAATAAAGAACTATTCCGCTTTCGTGTAGCGAAATTTTTTTACTTATCCTAAGCGGATACGCTCATTCCGCAAGTGGATTATTATTGCATTGTATATTTTCTTGATACAGGAAAGGAGGTAAGTATTTTTGGAAGATCTATAAGTAATTTCGGGCAAATCAGATCAACTTGAAACTTTGTGAAATTTGTTTAGAAAGATGGGTTCCCAGAAAGATGTCTAGTTCATAAGTAAACAAGTTTCGTAGGGGGGTTTGGTCAAAAATAAAAAATATTTAATATCTGCGATAATATTGAATGAATTTTCATGCAAAAAGGGTACCAGTGGGGGGGGGGGTTTGGTCACTAATTACGATTTTAATGTCAGAATTTTCTGAAACAGTCCTAAAACAGTAAAAACTACCCTTTTTTAAGGGTTTCTTGAAATACTTTGGTAATAAAACTAAGATTATCAAATTATTATTATTTTTTCAGAATAATTTAGAAAAAAATATTTTTTTTTTATTATGCACGAAAATTGCAATATAAGGGTTAATAATAGGCGGTTGAAAGTACCCCCAGAATAAGAAAAAATACAAAAAACAGGACTTCAGATTATTATTTTTGTCTTAATCAATTTTTTGAATATATTGCATCGTATTTTGACTATTACAAAATTTATTGTCCCTACCCCAGGGAGTGAAAACTACCCCTAAATTAAAAAAAATAATGAAGAAAGCGTTGTTAAATTTTTTTGTTGCAACTTTTAGTTTTAAAAACGACATATTAACAATATTTATTTTTACTAAAAATAAATTGCTACCCTCCCTTGCAAAAATTACAAAAATAGCCTTTTTAGGGATAGTTTTTGCTAATTTGAGGGTGAAATATTAATTTATCATAAAAATATTCACGAAATTCTTGATCAGTGACCTAAAATCTCTGTATGGATTAGATCTGGACACTTAGAAAGCTAAAATAGCAAAAATACCCCATTTTGGGGATAGTTTTTGCAAATTTTAGGGTGTTTCGTACATTTTTTTAAAAAATCACCTCGAAATTCGTGATTAGCGAGCCAAAAATCTATAATAGACCAAATTTGGTAGTTCCCAGTAACTTTACAACCAAACCCGTATTTTGGCTGGAGCATAAATATAAAAATGTTATGTAATTATGGCAAAAAAATAGAATTTTTGGCCGTCACTTTTTTTTTGCTGATAATAATTAAAGTGATTCCAAATGTGTGATTCCAAATTTCAATGGGATTGACCATTTTTTAAAATTTTATCCGAAAAAAAACATTGACAAAAACATGTTATAAATATAAAATATTCAATTTTAAACGGACAAATCTTCTTACAGATGGAAGATTAAAAAAAAAATAAAATACAAATAACTTGGAATAAAGGCTACAAAATTTAGCTTTTTAAAATAAATACTTTTCACGCTAATGGCCAAAAACTGAAAATTTCTTTCTTGAGTTACTTCACCCAAATTTATAATAGAGTCCAAAACATAAAAAATAATTTCCTAATTTTCCTAATTTGCTATTACTTGACTTGGAATGGGTTCATTTTTATGAAAAGTTGTACATCATGTTTTTATGATAAAAAACGATAATTTATCGATTGAGTAAGTTTTTTTTATTCCCACTCACTATTAATTGACCCCTCCCCTTTACTGCCAACCCCAATGCCCCATATCGGTTGTTTGTTCCAATACTGGGTACCTTTGTTATTAAAATACAAGTTATTTCAAGTACCTGCTATTTGCCCGAAATTAGTTTTTTATTTTACTTCCTTTCCTGTGTTATCTATTCGTTATATTATTTGTTAGTTTGTTTGATACTCTAAAACATTCTATATTATGATTATAAATGGCTGTTTTTCATTTTACGATTAGCTATAAATTAACAAAATTGTTCATGATTTTACAATTCCGAAATAGTATTCAGCCTGACCAAGGTAGAATTTGCTGTGCTAGATTGTATGAGGTTCTCGAAGGGAGCCAAGCCTTGAAGTCTACATATATTGTTTCTTCTCATATAGCATTTGTACAAATATATACCTGCTATTATTAAATTTATGCCAAACATAGATATTATTACATAGGTACAGAGTCCAATGCCATTTTTCTTTACACATGGGATTTCACACATTTTATCCACTTCCATAAAACCTGGTGAGCAGGCACAAACCCAATTTGTTTTATTACAGAAAGAATAGCTTAGCCCACAAAGGCCAGATCTACAGTCTTCTCCCAGTCTTAAAACTTTAATGCACTTTCCTCGACTGATGAAATGATCAGGAGGACACGCATTGAGGGCTGTGTAAATAATTAATATTTTTATATGGGACAAATATATATGTCAATGAATTAAAATATATCCTATGATTTACCTGGTATTGTTATAAAAATAGTAAAAATTATTTTCCACCACATTATGATGATATTTTATTATATCAATAGGATTGAATTTGTCGACCAAGAGGGTGATAATAAATTGAGAACAAATAATTTAAATTATGTTGTTATGTATCGTGCAACTTTTCAAACTAAAAGAAATTTTAAATTTAAATTAATACATTATAATTTTATTAAAAATATAAATATTAATTGTTTAACGTACCAAAAAATATATAATTAATAGAACTTAATTTTAAAAACATTTTTATTATAGACTTATGAAATCTTTGGTTAAAAACGGAACAAACAACTTTCTTGGTCAGTAAGATGTTCTATACTAAATTTATATATGTAAGTTTGGTATTGATAAATAACATGTTACACTTAAACTTGTAGAATAAAATATAGAGAGTATAATATGATAATTGGAGTATAATATAAAATACTATGTTTCTTAATAGTATCCATAAAAATTTAATTAATTATGGAGCCAAAATATCTTTGATATATTTTAGTCAATTTTTTACATCCATTTCTCATACTCTTATAATACATTCAGCCCTCGATTACTCGGGTTTTATCATATATTATACTCTCTACATTTTATTTAATAAGCGTAACATAGTATCAAAGAATATACATACTATTTTATTTACGAAAAAAGTTATTTTAAAAATTTTGATTAGTTCAGAAATGAGAACTCGGTTTTGGACATAAGTGGTAAAATGTTTTTGTACCTATCTATCTCCATTTTCTTCTTCACAATTTTTTATTGTTGTTTTCGTAAGGGTCAATTTATCTACAAAATCCTGCACGTGAAAAATGCTACAGGGTTGTTACAAAACTTGGTCTGGAAAACTGAAGTGAGGTTTTATTTTTGACTATGGAATATCAGGGAAACTCAGGGGTTTTGACTAAATGGAAAAATATTAATTAAATAATACGAAGCAAAATTCGTGAAATGGTCATTGGTCACCACCTGTCAGGCCCACCTCTCAAAACTTACCCGTCTTACAATTATGGAAAATTCACCCCTAAAACCAAACATTATTTTAATTAAAGAGTTTCAGAAACATTTTTCTGAGTAAACCACTATTTTTGGAATCAGCGATCCAAAAAACTCTTATTAGATCTTTTTTCATCTTTGTTTCCAAAAAAAATCTCCTCTAAAGCTGTCTATATGATGAGTAAATGGGACACTTTCAGTAAAAAATTTTTATTAAAATACAAACTCTGTTGCGTCAAATTATTTATTTTTTATGACTATCTAAACAGAAAAACAATATATTAAACAATAACATATTATAAATGAGAAAAAAATTTTTTTTAATTTTACGCTATACCTTATGTTTTTAGGTCGGAAATAAAATAATTTTTTGATAAAATCTATAACCTTAAAATCTGTATTGTGTGGTGAGAGACATCATCAAATTTTTTCATTACAATTCTTATAATCTTTTAATAGAATTTGAATTGAAATTTATAAAAAAAAAAAACAAATTTAGTAAATTTTGCAATGTCAGACTTAAAATATTTTAAACATAATTGAATATACATGTTTTTGATAACAATATAAAAAAAAAAATAAGCTAAAATCTTCACAAACAATACCAAAAAATATTAAATTCTCGTTTAAAAAAAAAAAATGTAATCTAAAATTATTGCACGCGTTTCTATAATATGACATATCATCTAAATCCATTTTGAATGATAATACCATAGCCCTTTTTTTTTAAATTTATTAAAAAGATATATATCTGAAAAAAAATGAAAAGTAAAAAAGGAAAAAAATGTATTTACGTATAATACGAACTGTCAATATTCGTAAAATTTTTTTTAACAAGTTTTATAAATATATTTTAATACTTTCTTTAGAGATCCAAAAAAAAAAAATGAATATTATGAAAAGAAAAAGAATAAGGAAAAATTTTAGAAAATCACCCTATTGGCTATTCAATATAAAAAAATAATGACACGCGACATATAAGCGTATACCAATTGATCCGATACACGTGTCATCAATGCCACAATCAAAAACGCTTGACTGATGTGTATAAAATATACCCGTATCCGCGATTTATATAAAAAAATTTTCTTTCTCTTCTTCAGATCTAATGCGTTATTTATGAGTTATTTAAAGCGGTCAGTGTATCGATGTATATTGTCAAAAAAAGCTTCTTTTATTATACAATGAAAAAAAAAATGTTCGTATCATATTCTATACTAAAAATTTTTTAATATGAAATTATAATATGGTCGACGATATTTTGCTTTTGTGAAAGATTCTTTTTTTTTTTTGGTTTGCGAAATTGAAAAAGGGATTATATTATATATGCTTTAAAAAAAGGAAAAATTCTTTTTTCTCATTACTGTCGATCATTACTATTAGATAGTTTTTTGGCACCAGTTGACAATGACGGTTTGTTTTTTTTAAGTCGCTAAGATCGATCAGCGTTAAAAAAATTTATATGCGAAAAAAAGTCGCACGCTGAATTTTCAATAGGGACTTTGTTATATGTTTTGAGAGATTGAAGGATGTGAAAATTATGAGACGAGAAAGACGTTTCCCTATGATAAGAGTAATCGCGTTATACATATATTAAAAAAAATTGAAAAAAATATTTTTTTTAAAATAGGATTTAAATTATTTTTTAAGTATTTTCATTGTTTTAATTTTTATCCTATTAAATTTCTTTTTTCTGAATCTAAATTAAAGGATATTGCATTATTTCTAGAAATTTTTATCAAAAACTGATCAAAAAAACTTAAGATTCGTATTTATTGGAGTCTGATTGACTGAGTTCTTTCTCAGTTTGATAATCTTACTATGTTTATTGGAGTGTTAATTACTGGTATTTTTTTACGAGAAATTGTGTCTTTAGCAACTACAGCCTATTTTTGCCTTTGTATTTTTTAACCCTATTTTTAATGCAGCATTTTGAGGAATTCGTATTTTAAACATTTCTTTTAGATTTTTCGATTTCCCAGTTTTTCTTGAGGTTTTTCCAAAAAACTGATGACAGACTCGGATTCAGTGGAATATTTTACACACCCCCAATTGTTAAAATTTAATTTTATCTTTTCAAAAAATTAAAATCGTAAAATTAGCTTGGATTTTTCCAGCAAATTTGAAAAAATTTAAAACGGAAAAACAGCTGCCATTTCGAAACCATCAAATCAAAAACCTTAGATTGGAATTAGATTGGAATCATATTTTTATGTAATATGAACTTACAATTATAGTCCAATTGGTTTTTAAAGATCCTAGACTTTTACTTGTCGCTTAGTTCAGTTTCACAAAGTTTTACTTTTTTTTGGAAATTGTAATTTACGATAACTGGCATTTATTTTGAAATTTCAAATAAATTTTTTTAATCAAAATAATGCTATAAAATTCCAGCAAAAGCAATTTTAAATTCCAAGCAAATTTGAAGCCATTTAACAGTATAAAATATAAACCAAAGAAAAAAAATTTAATATTACAGAGAGAATTACATATAAAAACTATAATAATTTAATATACACGTTTTTATGTATTTATTTCGAAAGAAAAATAATCTAATATTATTATAACAAGTTTAAAATATTTTAATACACATTTATTAGCAGTGTCTAATAAAAAAAAAAAAAAAGAAAAGAAACACACTTTATGTATTACTTAAAAAATATAAAACCTCTCAATTATTATTATATAGTTAATTGTATCTCATTATATCATATTTTTCTTGGATATTTTATTGTTTTTAGAAAAAAAAGTGTTTAAACTAGCTGTAATTATAAAATATATTTATAAATATTAAATTTATATAACTGATTACTATTATTTTTATATAACCTGTTTTTTTTTTTTTATATTCGATAAATTGTTTTATTAAAAATAAAATATTGAATTATTCTTTTAAATTATATTACTACATTTACACCAATTATTACTTTTATATTTAAAAATATATAATGCAATTAAGTTTATATTACGGTATTAATAATAATATCAAAATAAAATTTGTAATACGATTTTATTACAGAAAAATAATTTTAAGCTATTTTGAAATACTAATAAATACAACGAAAAAAGTCACAGTTTTTGTTTAACTTTATTGTACAAACTAGGCTAATGGTAATAATTACTGAACGCATCATTGATAATTATATCTAACTTTTTTTATGTTTATTTTAGAATTTTTAAGTGGTTTTATGAATTATGCAGTTACTTTTGTTTATTTTTTTTTTTAAGTTTAAATTTATAATTTTAAAATAGAAATAGTACCAATTACACTTATATTATTAACCTAATTTATTATTGCTAAATATAGAAATTTGATCTGGTTACTTTATAATGTTAGGAGTTTTTTTAAATTAATTTGGCTGAACAAATTTTCTTGGTACATTCTTTTGAGTAAATTGGTATGGTAATACTTTTCTCACACTAATTTTCACAGGGTTATTTGTTCAAAATAAAAATTCTCAAGACTCGAGGACCCAACAAGACTAAGTTTTTGTTAAATCACAAGTGGAAAACCAAATTCCACAATTTCTCGGAACTATAATTCAGATATTCAACCAATTTAAAATTTAGTCAACGGGATTTTCAAGAAAATTATATCAGTTTTATGAATACTTACCTTAGCTACTTTCCTGAATAAGCATATTTAAACAAATTTAAGAATATTGCGTCCTTTTTTTAACCTCTGGGACTTAAAAATTTGTATTTAATATATCAAAAACAGTATTCCAGGTTAAATATCTTATGAATTTTATAAAAATTCGCTTAAATATATATATGAAAACTGAATTCATTTTTTACCCCTGGGTACCAAAATTCATAGTCAGCTACTAAAGAAGCATATTTTGCCTTGTGTTGGTCAGCCATATTTTGCCTTGAGTTCTTCCTTAATAAGGTAACCCATCAACTTTAATCAAGCTAATATGGACTTTGAGGAAATTGGCTTAATTTTTCGAAGTAAAATTACATGATCTGATATCAATGCCCTAATATGCAATGTAAAAATATAATCCAATAATAAATTTGAAAAAATAGAAGAATTTAGGGCTAAAATTATAACTTGAAATTTATACGTAATCGCAAATGTTTCTTTATTTACCTTAATTTAGACAACGTAATATTGAATTATACTTTCCCTTCATTACTGTTTATATTCAATTTCTTTGATTTTAAGCTTCATACTTCGTAAGCTAAAATAATATTCTTCCTCTTGAGTAATTTTTCTTTGAACTAGCTTTTATTTTTTGTAATTTTCAATATATATGTTAAGCTATTTAACTTTAGGGTACATAGTTAGAAAAAATTTACTTTTACTGTACCTTATTAGTAAAAATAATAATTTCTTTTAAATATTTAAGATTTTATGATACAAGCCTTGCTTTTTTCCATTTTTTTTAAGAAATAATTTTAATTTTATATCTAAAATTATAGTTAAGAATGAGTGGATATTTTCGTATACTGCTTGAACGATGTGAATCATTCCTGCAGATTAAAATTTAAAAATCAATTTTTTGAACTAGAAAATTACTACTCTCATAACACACAAAATAAAATTTTTTCATTTTTATTAGATTAGAAACAGAATTTCTTAAATCTATGCTGTATAAGTAACTCATGTAAAGTCTGCTTCAAAAAGTCAAATAATTTTTTTTCTACAAGAAATTCAACAAAATTCGAATTTTCTATCGTATCTGCACTCTATAGATTTTGAAATTCGGCGAAAATTTTAAAAATTAGTGATAGATTTTTTTTTTAATTTCCTGGTTCGATAATTTCGATATTACTATAAACGCAAAAATTGGAAACAAACTTCCTACTTTTCAAGATTTTAGCTAGAAAGTTTTTTTAATTTGACAATTACTTTTAATAAGGAATAAATTTATAGGAAGGAGCATCTCAGAAGGTAATCAAGGAGTGCGGAGGAGGAGGGTGAGGGTTAAATGGTCACAAACATGGGGAAAGGTGGGATTTATAATAATTTAATTTAAGGACTAATGCCTTTTTAGAAGATAATTACTTTAGGATGCAAGGATGTTTGTAACAGATAAATACTCGATAAGCATGTTCCATGCAAGATAATCGTGTACATAATTCAAATCCATCATAAGTTTTTAATTTTCACACATTACACTATCAGAATGCTCTGCTTAAATATTCAAATATTTGTTTGAATTTTAAATTAAAATCTAGACAACCTACAGTGCAGAATAATTTAAAAAAACGTTATTTACTTGTACACACAATAATTTTTTATTTCTCATAATTATTATTTTAAATAAAAACTTGTATTATTTCTTAAATTAAAAATGACAGTACTAAATTGTACACTACATTTATTTAAATGTATACACTTTCTCTAAAAAAAAAAAAAACTATCTGTAAAAACAAAGAAAATATACTTGTTTTTTAATAACGTATAATTGTTAAAAATTACAATAAAAAAGTATTTAAAATAAATAATATCGTAATTAAATTATTTTATTTATTTGCATTTATATTTAAAACGGATGTTATAAAATTATATTTATATATCAATTATAAACACACCTATTTTCTCTTTTTTTTTACTTATTAAAAAAAAACGACTTTAATATTTATAATCTTATTTGTGTATTAATTATAGTAATTTTACATTATAAAAGCTAAATCCCTAAATAATGGCAAAAAGTTTTTTATAACCACAAATATCATTAAAAATACACAAGTATGTACTATAAACTTATCTATTTATATCGGCTTAAATTTTTTTTGATTTAGTGACCTAAAATATGCTATAAGAGGACGAAATTCTCAGTAGGGGATACTTAAAAAAAAAAAAAATCCCTCAATTCTTTACGTAATATCAGAGCCCCCCTCATTTATTGATGATCTTGATGAATGTCCAACTGTGATTTTGTTCCATTTCTATTGTTGAATGATAGTATTATAAATCCACCTGTTTCAATTCATCCCCTAAATAATTTTCTTCACCTGCATAAAAAATTTAAGACCATAATAATCCCTAAACTTTTTTTTTTGCATATCGTTTTCAATAAAGTTAAGAGCATTTTGCTTAATATTTGAATAAAAAATATTACTATAAATAAGAATATTAAAGTCTAGAATAAAAATTTCTTTTTTTTTTCAGAAAACAATTCGTGAAGGATTTGTTTAGGCACTTAGGGTGTGGTAAGCCGACATGAAAATCACAATTTTTTTTCATACTGAGGTTAGGTTCTTAATAACAAGGAATTATCACTATAAGGGATATTCTAACAATGATATAAGCAAGTAATTTACTTTGATGTTGTATTTATACGCGGAAAATAATATCTAATAGAATAGGATTATTTTTTTTTTTATATTATTATTCTCATTTTTTCTTATTACACACAGAAAATATTTAATAAAATTTCACTTATACTTTTTTTCATTTAAAAAAAAATTTAACTTTATTGTTACTTATAATAAAAATATAAATTCTTTTTGGTATAAAACGTAAAAATATTTATTTTTTTTATTAGACCTTATAAAATTAATTTCTTTTTCTCTTTTATAATGTATGTATTTTATATTTTTTTATATCATGTGATTTTTATTTTACGATTGAACGATAAACAAACTCGAGTCATTTCAAGCAAAATAACTTACTTTTATATATATATGCACTTATTTTTCTGTATATATTGTTTTTTTTTTATTTTATCATTTTTTTTGTTGTTGATTATTTTCGCGCATGAAAAAATCACTGTGTATTAAACGTTTTTTTTATGTTATATATACTCAAAAAATTGTAGATTACTCATAATATATAAAAGTATAAAGAAAAAAAAAATATATATAAAAATTTTCTTATTCTTTTTCATCATGATAATAATTTTAAGGACCCTCGAAAATCCTTAAAGTGATTTCACGCATGTGATTTTGATAAGAAAATTTCTTATATATAATGAAAATAGAATCTGACATTTGCAGAATTTATATATACTTAATCCGAAAAATGAGGTTAATATTTATATAAATGGGTGACAAAATTTTTATATACTCAATAATTATTGGATTGATAAGAAAAAAGAAAAGAAAATTGGATTATACTTACTATGAACAAAAGTATTTTTCTTTGTTAAAGTATTTTTCGAAAACTTGTTTTTGATTTATCAAAGTATGAAATTTTTTAAATATTTAAATATTTAATTATTAGTAAAATATTTGGTTAAATATTTAATTATTTAATTTATTGTTAATTAATCTTTAGATATATTTATATTTTTACTAAAAAATATTAAGAACTAAAATATTTCGTTGCTTACATAATTTTTTCCAATAATTTTTCGAAATCAAAAGAATTATTCAGTTCTTTTTTTTCATTTTTAATAATAAATATTTAATAATACATAATAATAATTTTAAATCCAGGCTATTTTTACTGATTGCAACAATTTTCATAATTAGAAATAGTACTAAATCTACATTAAAATAAATATATTATACACCTAAAGATATTAATACTAGAAAATAAATAATTTTTTTAAATCGAAGTTGAATAAAACCTATTTCGTAGGTGACAACTACTCGAACAACTATTATTTTTTCAGCTAAAATGATGCAGGCAAAGATACGTTTGTTGGGTCGCTTAATCTGAATCTGAGGTCCAAAAAACCTGGAAACTTGAGTAACACTTTTAAATCGGCAAAGAGTATCCATTTTTAGAGATATTTGTGCTTCATTTTGTAAGTACAAAGCTAAAGTTATTAATTTTTTTTTAGGATTATATGTACAGAGAATGTTTCGAAGATCTTCACAACAGTATAAATATAATCAAACCAAAGAAATAAATTCATATGTCGTTAATTAAAAATAGAATTGATTTTATTTATTAATGCATTATGTCATAGATATAGTTGTTTACATTATTATTATATGGTAGAATAATTTTTCTTGTGACCATGATATCAGATCAGAGTTGGGAAACGAAATTTCAGGACAAATTGGATTATAAATTTTCCAGATAATTTTCTAAACATTATTGCATGCCTAAGTTTCAAATTTATCCGTTTAAATAGATCAGTTTTGAAATTTCATCGATTTCATCGTTTATGTAAGGATCCGTATATGACGATTAATTTTGAAATTAATTAAGACTTCATAATTATGATCTAAAAATCGAAAAAAATTTTTTGAAGGCATATCGATACGAGAAACATGGTTTAAACTCGGTTTAAACACTAAATACGTATGTAGTAGGAATCGAATAGCGCGAGAAGAATTTTAACTTTAATTCATTCTCGCAAGTGAAATGAGTTAGTGAGATTATAAATATGAAGACAATCCAAACGTTGTCGTCTGGCAAGAATAATAAATTTTAACAATATATTGTTTAAGAAAACTTAAACCATTACGATTAATGAAGTTATATATATTATGAACCTTTCACTGTACAAATTATTTTCCAAATTATCATCCATGGACTTATTTGTTAATTAGTAATAAATAAACGATGATTTCCAGCCACAAAAATTATTTTTATTTTATAGCTAATTTTTAATATTAATTGAAAAATTTTTTTACTTATTCCTTTTCGATTGTTTTTTTAGAAGACTGGATATTTTTTTTAGAAAAATCATATTTTATCACTATCTTTGTCGAGTCATATTACGGAAAGTTCTGAAGCAAAATAGACCGGTAAAAAATTTTTAGAAACTTGGAACTAGCGCCAAATTTTTGAAACCTATAAGACTCATTCAAAGAATTAAAATTTTAGCAGCAATTTTAAAATTGGCCATTTTAAACGAAAAATGGATATTTATTTTATTAAGTATAGTGAAGAGAGAATCAGTGATAAAATTTGTGGTTTATGGGAAAAAAGGTAGCAGTTATACGAAAAAAATGAATTCAAATGAAGTATTTTAATTGAAACGTTATATAAAAGCATTATTTGAAAAATTGTCTAAAAATCCTATCTTATAACATTGTTGTAGAATTAAGCCCTATGTTTTTAGGCCCATATGGCGCGTTGGAATAATGGATAGAAGGTATGATTGTACGGAAGGTATCTTTGATAAATTAATTGTCATTCGGGAAGTGGCATGCCATTTTTACTGCTTTTGCCTAACTCTGTCTCCGAGCTTATTTTTATATTTGATACTTACTAAATTCTTTTTATAAATTATAAATATTTTTATTTTAAACAACAAGTCATTTTCAGATAGTTTGCAGTCATTTTCGTATTTATTAGATGGTTTCCTACACTTTAATCGCTGCTGCTAGTAATACTTATTTAAGATTATTACATTTAGGTTAGTAATAATCTGGGCTCATTAAATTGATATTAGATAGGCACATCCAACTTGATAATACATATAAAATTAATAATATATTAGTTTACTTTAAAATTTTCATCACATTTTATCAAAATGAGACATTTTAACTTTATTACAATTCCGCTTATTCCCCCCTTTTTTCGTAAATAAAATGTATGCAAGTATAACTGCAAATTTTTTAATTTAGTCTTTTTAATATAAATTAGTAAACCTTGCTGCAGATTTTTTCTTATACATAAGAATCTTAGAATATATTTTTACAAAAAATTTCCATCTATCAAAATGTCTCTGGATAAAATTAATATTTAAAATAGAAAAATATTTCAATTATTTCTATTATAATTCTTTTACATCAAACAAAAAAAAAATTTTTTTGATTTATATTTCTAGTTGTTCCGCATATAAATTATTTTTCCTTTATTTTATACATGCGATAATTAACTCATTATTATTTTGTTTTATATATACACGAACGTATGATGATTTAATCTTTATGATTTATATTAAAATAATCGTAATAAATTTTCTATTTTAAAATGATAAACTTTTATTAATTAAACTGACATTTTAAAATCTTGAAAGAATTTTTATTTTTAATTATTTATCAATTAATTAATAAAATTTAATAATTCATTGTTTTCTAATTATATGTAAATTTCATTATCAAAAATATTAATAAAAAATATCATATTGTCATTAATAATAAAAAATTTTATATTTATATAACATTTGAAATTTATTAAAATGAAAAATAAAACCATTAATAAAAAAGTTAAATAAATTATTGCATAATAAAAAAATTTATTGATTTATTAAAAATTTATACAATTACAAGTTAATATTCAATATATATGAAATATGCCTTAAAGCATGCTAAAAACAAAAATCATAAAAAAAAAACATATAAATAATTGGATATTATGATAAAGCAGTTATTATTATAATTAATAATATTGATTGCATATATTCCTTTTATATAACTGAGGTATAACAACTTACCGTATAGACAAACAATGCCGTGAATTGCGTACTTAATTGAAATACTAATTGCTAGGACATGCGAATAAGCAAATGTTTAAGCTCCGTATATAACTAATACATGCGTTTATATATATAAATGTATATATGCCTGCAAGCACATTAGTATCCAAGACACATGGTACTATTGTTATTAGAAATAAATAAATAAAAATATTTAGAAATTTGTGCATGTTCCTGAAGTTAATTTATATTTATTTTAATCTCAAGAAATTTATACTCAATTTAAAGATTAGATTTTATTTTATATCTAAGTAAGGATATTTATTGATGTTAAATAAAAGTGCCGTAGTTTTTATAAAGAATTTACCGGTATTAAAAACAAAGGGCGTTAATTTACAGAAAGAATCAAAAAATTGCATAATATTCCGCGTGTTTTTTTTTATATTTTATGGAATGTTTTTTTTTATTTCTTTATATAATATTATTTCTCTTTTTCATCATTTTTAAATATATTTAATATACTTTTTTCCATTATTTCTTTTAATATATGAAGCATTTCATAATAATTCACAGAGAGCTTTTTATTGAAGATTACATGGCATTTGTTTTTGTAAAATTCTTACCTGTTTTATCAACGTCAATTTTTATCTTGAAAATAATTTGCAATATTTTTTTATATTTGCAGCAAAACTAATCATCAGAATTTTCAGAAAGGTTTTAAAGTCTATTGGGAACTTATCAATAAACCATCTCCCCTTAAATTTTAGGTCTGACTATCTCTCGGACTATCATCAAATAATTTAAGTAAAAGTCAACTGATAACAATGCAATATTTTTGAATTCTTTAAGTAATTAAAATTCAACTTATTATTTATTTTGCAAATAACGTTGGGTATGCAGAAGTGAATGAGATGGCCAAAATTATCAGTGTGTTAATAGTACTATTTTATAAATTAACTACAACTGAAGATATTTTTTCATTTTACTGCGTTTCTTTGCTAAAATATATAAATTATATTATTTTGGTAACTTTTTCAAGAAGAAAAATTTTAAACATAAACTGACTGAATTGACATAAAACGTTCCATATATAAATTCTTTACATAAATACACCAACATAAAATATGTAAAAAAAGATCTCACTTGTTTTGTTTTATTTTATCTAAAAAATTCTTTCTTGATATATTAAGTATTGGCAATTTTTTTTTCTTTTTTTTTACACATTATTATAACTAAAAGTCGTAAATAGTTATAAAGTTAGTATTGAAAACTAAGAATTCTTATATATCACTATAAAAAGGGTCATAATATAGTTGCGTATAAATAAATATAAATAAATAAAATACTTTTAGTTATAGCGGTTTAAATTGATTTCTCCGTTATATTAAAAAAAAAAATTGTAATAACAATAAATTTAAATATAATTTTGATTTTTATATTACAAAAGAAAATAATTATTTTTATATTTACATAAATATATTATAGACTATTGCGTGATTTCTTGATATATCGTTCGAAAAATTGATTATATGCATTTTTTAGTATAATCTGCAAAATAAATATACATAAAAAAACAATATATACTTTACAGGTCACTTTTGTAACTGTTGATTTGTAGATGACACTGTTCAAATAAAACAAAATATATAAATAACTCGAAGCTATTATAGCAAATAATGTCGAAAAAGGTTATTTTTTTTTCTTTTGCTTACTCTGCAATTATTTTGTCTTTTCTGGCGTATAATTTGACAAAACATGCGTGAGTGTATGAGAATATATTTTTAAAAAAATTGTAAGTTCAAGGGAAATTAGAGAGTGTATAATCTATACCCTATATTATATATGTTTAAGCCCGAAGGGTGCATGTGGAATAGACAAGGCCCAAGTAGGAGTTTTGCAACTGACAGCTCAAGACAATTAACCTTTAGATTCTAGAATAGCTTCTGTTTATTATACTTGCTTTTATATAAATATGGTTTATTTGAATCATTGATTTAATTATACAAGTAATCAGAATGATTTTAAATATTAAGTATTTTTACTATTTAAGTAGATTAATAAAAATATAACAAACCTGCTTTTTAAATTCCAAATTGCTAAATGTGTGTAGTTTTCTGAGGGTAAAGTTGCAGAATAAAATTTTTAACAGTTACAAAAAACTTACAATTTTATTTATAATTTTACAAAGTTATTTTTTATACATATTTATATAAAATTTTATGATTGGTATTGACAAATATTTTACATTGTAAACGAATTTTCTTTCGATAGTTGTTAGAACAACCTTTTTTCTATTAAAGATTATACACAATTAGCTTAAAAATAAATATAAATAATTATTTACATACATATTAACAACTTATTTATTTTAAATTTATATATATATATACAGCTAAATTAATTAAATTAATTTTATTGAATATTGTAACGTATAATCATGCATGTAATTTAACTCAAGAAGTCTTAAAATTTAATGCATGATTTAGCGTTCTATTTCCCATTTTTAGAGCTTTATTATAACTAACATTTAATTTTTATCTTAACTAATATTAAAAAAATAATTTGAATTTACAATTGTGTAACATTTTTTGTAAAATAAAAATTTAATTTTTAACTAACATTAAAATAAGTTTAATTCATAATAAAGTTCATTCAATAACTTTTATTAATGAAATATATTCACTTTTTCAAATTCACATTGTTAACGCATAATTAAAAAATTTGTAACCAGTTTGTATAATGACACGACCAACGAGCATGGAACATGTTCACTTATTCCTACTACTACAAATACTACTACTACATTGCATAACACCTGTCGTAGTCTAGTAGGTAAAGTGCTTCGACTTCCATTGTATATAGTTCGGGTTCGCGGTTCGATCCTACTCGCTGACTGTCTGTTTTTATTTATTAAAATATTTAATAAATAAAAATTCTCAAGTTACATTGCTACACAGGTCTAGGAACTTGTTTTCCTCATAGTATTTAAAAGAAAAATCGAATACTATAAAGAAGACAAGGCTCCGAAAAAAGTCTTCATTCTATAATGAAAATATTCATTATAAAATAAATACTAAATGAAAGGAAAAAATGTATGGATGAAATGAAAGGAATTTAAGCTTTTGAAAGTACATGGCCTTAAAGTGACCCTGAAATAATGTGATAAACGGTTCTAGGCTACTTTCGTATAAGGCAGGAATGGTGTGGAGTTTTAGTGGGTATAAGGAGTTTCACATAACCAAACAGTAAAGGCTGTCGGTATGCGTAATTGCATTTCTCCACTTCCAACGCAAAAAAACTACTACATTACGAATGCTATAAATAATAAACTTTGTTGCAAATTAAAGCCGCCTAATATATAAACTATAACCACTGTCACTATTATTTATCCTTTTAGCGCACTAAGTCGAAAATATTCTTAGTTCAATTCACCCTCCCTTTCCCTTAAACGAGTGGTATAGCAAAGCCATTCCTGCTTCATAATTGGCACAAGGTAGGTAACCCTTTTACAGGTATATGCAAAATTCATTTCTTACAGAAACAGAAACATACTTCTTACAAAATCCTGCAAAAAAATTACTGGTCCCTGCACTGCCTCTGCAAAAATGTAGATCCCTGTTACAGAGACCTGCAAAAATATTTATAGGGCGCAATATTTTAAATAATAATCAAAAATGAATCACGTTAACTATGTTATTTAACGGTACTTGGTTACAAGTTTCGTAAAAGGAACAAATTCGAAAGATTGTGTAATCTACTAATTAACATAGACCACATTCTTTCCCCAATTCTAAGAATTGTTCAAGTTCCTATCAGGTTCTTGGGCGTTGGCCCGTGCCTTCGATTGCAAGAAGTTACATCCCCATACAGAGCTCAGGAGGAGAATTTGATGATTTGTCAGATTCTCCCGTTACTATATATAATCGCAGATTTTGAAGGATCGGTCTTCTCGTTTTGGGCCTTGTGATGGTGAAATGCGCCCGTTTTAAAATTTATTTTTTATTGTCACCTTGGCCACACAAGGTATAAATTTTGATTTTAAAATTTTATTTATAAATTTCGACTTGAAGCCGCATCATCACGCCTCGCGTTTTTATAACTAAGTGTATTTCACTTCTGTTTTGTTTTTCTTTAAAATAAATTCAATTTTTAAAAGTTTAAATTCTGTGTTGAAGTCATTTATTTTCTCTGGAGATCGCAGCCTGTCATAGGAACCAGAAAAATATTCAGGTAGGTAAAGAAATAATAAAAGGTAAATGCAGAAATAGATTCAAAAGACCAGAAGTCCCAGAGGGCTTAAATAGGGACATGCCCTCTAAAAACAAATAATCTGACGAGATCTAGAGTCATTAAATGGCTCCAGATCTGCTGTATCAGCCTCAAGGCGTACGTTACGTATTTTCGTGTAGTGTCAAGTTCCAGTAGACTCCAATCACACCTACTTTGCAGAAAATCAAGATTGGTTTTGGAAAATCGCTCAAATTATAAGTACATTATAATTTAGACATAATATTTAGTAACTTTTATAACATTCAACTCTTTATTTAAACGAATTATAACATATTCAATTATAAACAATATCATTTACTTTTATATAAATAAATTAAGCTTTTAGCTACTACTCAATTGAAATCTTTAATTGAGCTTACAACCTTTACCGCCATTTAGTGTCTGCATAAGACGCAAGGTTTTTTACCTTTTTGGTCTAATAAATTCGCATTATTTGTTACGTCATAAAAGTCTAGTAAAGCAAGTATAGTAAAGTCTAGTGATAATTCAGTAAAAGATCAGTAATTAAATAATTAAACCACCCTAGATTTAACAATAAATATAATCCCAATAGAAAAGAGAGAGAAAATTATAGAAAAAAAAAATATTTAACAATGTTTTTAAAAAAACAGTAAAAAAGAGTTTTAGGCCAAGAGATGAGCTTTCTAATGTTTAATATAAAAATAATAAGTATCAGGGATATCTAAAATAAAAGATATAATTGATATTTCTAATTTTATTCATATGGATAAACATTTGTAAATATATGATTGAATCTCCTCTTTGACGTCCAGTTTCACCTCACTTTGATCATAAAGATTTTTTCAAAGTAGTTGAATCAATAAACAATAGTATTGTGAATCTCACTATTTCTTTTCACTTAAGCATCCTTGTCTTTAATGTAGATTACTAAATGTAAATTTTGAACTTGAAAAGGTTAATAATGAACTTTTAGAAATTAAAAAAACAAAATTAGATAACAAAAGACTAGATTTTCAAAAAAAGAAATCTCAGTGATGTAAAAAATATTTAACTCAGAATAACAGTGTAATAAAAACTGATCAATTTTATTTCTTAACTGCTATTAAATTAGTGAATACACCATATAGTTCAAGCGAAGTAGTTTGCATTGATAGTATGGATATCAAAGCGGTCTATTTGCCACCTCGATTCGGCAAATTTTTCCAAGAAAACAAAGCAGTCTATGATCAGTTAGAAAAGGATATTAAAAGTGGACTTCTCTACCTTAAATCTGCTTAAATATATGGGTATTAACCGCCAATTGGTTGAATTTTTTACTCAAGAGAAAAAAGAGTTTTTAGAAACAAGTAACAATATGGTAATTATTAACAATATTCAACAGCAAAATATGATGAATCCTGAAGTGCAAGAAAAAGAATCAGTTTTTGAAATCTCTTTAAAGAATCCTTAGGAAGAATTGCCATCCAGTTTTAAACCCAATATTAACTTGCCTACTTTGGGATTGGATCACAAAAAATAACTCAGAGCATCAATGTATTGAAGACTGATTAATTTTATCGCTTAACTGCTATTAAATTAGAGGATACACAATATGGTTCAAGAGAAGTAGTTTGTATTTATAATACGGATATCAATGCAGTCTATTTGCTACCTTGATTCGGAAAACTTTCCCAAGAAAACAAAGTAGTCTATGATCAGTTAAAAAAGGCTATTAAAAATGGACTTCTCTACCTTAAATATATGGGCACTGTGTTGGTCAAATACGCTCAAATTAGAAATTATCTTTAATAGTTACCTTGACCCCACAAGACATATATTTTTTTCCCATAATTAAAAATGCAAACCGAAATTTCTAAAATTATTCATTCAATGTTTTATTATTATCTTTTATTTCATTTTTATGATTTCTTAAGAAAAGAAATCGTAAAGACATTAAATCTAACGGGACTAGTCATTCTGCGTATCCAGTTTAAGAAATTGAAAGAGGAGTTGATCATCTGTCGAACTTGTGTCATTGCGCAATTGAATTAATCTCAAGGATCTTGCGTAAGCAATGACAAGATTTCGGAACTTGAACAACCGCCCCTCGAAATTAAGCTAGGATAAATAAGATCGCAGAAACGGTCCCGGACACACTAGATTTTGGGACTCGAAGCCGCATCATCACGCCTCACGTTTATTTAAAACTAAGTGTATTTCGCTTCTGCTATGTCTATCTTTAAAATAAATTCAAATTTAAAAAGTTCAAAAATCCCGTGTTAAAGTCATTTATTTTTCCTGGAGCTCTCAGCCTGCAATAGGAACAGCAAAACATTCAGGTAATTAAAGAAATAATAAAAGAAAAATGCAGAAATAGATTCAAAAAGACCAGAAGTCCCAGAGGGCTTAAATTGGGACATGCCCTCTAAAAACAAAATAATCTGACGAGATCTAGAATCATTAATCGGCTCCAGATCTGCTGTATCAGCACTAACCGCCAATTGGTAGAATTTTTTACTCAATAGGAGAAAGAATTGTTAGAAAAAAGTAATAATGTGGTAATTAATAACAATATTCAACAGCAATATATGATGAATCCTGAAGTACAAGAAAAAGAAGCAGTTTTTGAAATATATTCACAGAATCCTTAGGAAGGATTGCCATCCACTTTTGAACCAAATATTTACTTGCCTACTTTAGGATTGGATGATGTGGATGGAAAAAGAAAAAATAAAAGAAATACTAAAATCAATTATTATTATAATAAAAAATAAATATCTTATATAAAAAATGTTGTGAATCTAAAAAACGAAAATTGTAGTAAGCATTGTAAGATAATAAAATTTTAATAATAAATAAATAATTAAATATAAAATTACATTAATCTTTTTCATGCAAGTTTGTCCCTTTCTTAAGATTGATTCATAAGGTAAAGTATTTGAAAATAAATATTCATATAACTATAAATTAATAACAGTTTCTTAAAAACAAATTTTTTCAAATATAAAAATTTATTAATTTATTAAGAATTTATTAAGATAGACGAAATATTATTTATAGTAATTTTTAAGAGATGAACCAAAAAAAAAAAAAAAAAAAAAAAAAAAAAAAAATCGTCATTTTTGTGTGTCCGAATCACGAAATCTATTGAAGAGAATTGATGAGTCGTCAAACTCATGTCATTGCGTAATATTAATCAAATTCCGATCTCACCGTTTACACAGACAATGACAAGTTTTCTACATTCGTTCAACCTCCCCCACAAATGGATTTAGTATATATAAAGGACCTCAAAGAAAGCCCGGGACAGTCCAATTTTGGATTCACAGCTAGTAGGCCAGTCTTTTGGAAGGCCTACACACTAGATTTTGGGACTTTGTAGCCGCATCATCACGCCTTGCGTTTTTATAGCTAAAGTGTATTCGTTTCTGATTTTTTTTTTTTTTAAATAAATTCAATTTTAAAATTTAAATTTTGTGTTGAATTCATTTATTTTTTTTTCCTGGAGATCGCAGCCTGTCATAGGAACAATCAAAACTTTCAGGTAGGTAAAAAGAAATAACAAAAGGTAATGCAGAAATAGATTCAAAGGTCCAGAAGTCCCAGAGGGATTAAATAGGGACATGCACTCTAAAACAAATAATCTGACGAGATCTCGAGCTATTATGTAATGTATCATTACAAACGAAAACTTTCTGTCAGTAATCTTAGTTTCTGATATTGGCAGAAGTAAAGTATTATGCTACTTTTATGATCAAACTATTGCCAAAAAAGGCCCAAACAAAGTAGCAAGTTTCGTTTCTGATTACATTAAAAAGGAACTTAAAACAGATGTCATTATGTTCAGATTATTTTCTGATACTTGTGGTGGACAAAACTGAAACCAATTAAAATAATGTACACATTCGTAGAAAAGGGCCATATTCATAATGAAGGAGAATCTCTGAACATATCATAAAATATATGTTGCATCACAATGGTATGATATCATAAGAAACGCAAAAATATTTACTACCGATCTTTTAAGATATCTTTCAACGAACTTTCTATTAAAAGATTTCTATCAAGGATTTCGCAAAAAGAATTATTAGCAAAAGATGCGAAGAGACGCAACAAGAAATTTGGACATTTGGCTTACCCCTCTTAATTAAATTGACATAATATACGTCAATAATAAATCAATATAAATATGAGAAGTTTTGAGCATCTCGGCCTCTCTTGTCGCTGAACTTTGTAATAGAACATACGTGTTCGTTATAATTATTAACAATAATTATAAATGCTCGAAATTAATTTAAAGTTATAAATTTATTTATTTAAACAACAATCACGGTTAATACAAAATTCTAATAAATAAACTCTAAAAATAACAGCAGAAGTAAATAAAAACCACGAGGTGATCATACACTAAAAGCAAAAAGTGCTATAGTTTAGTATTCAAGCGACACACACACATAGGTGTACATAGGTGTGCTATAGGAAGTAAGCAGGAAAATTTTAAATTTTGTTTTGTATTGTTTGAAAATTTTTGAATTGTATTAAAAATAAAATTTCATTATTATTTATAAAACAGGTTAAGGTTATTAATAATAAAAATATTTGTTAAAATCTCGAGAAAAAATTTTTTTAAAAATGCCTTCAGCATTTTTTTTTATAAGGAGAAGGGAATATAGGTAAAAGTAAAATTATGAGAATGTTACTCAAAATTGAAAATTTTTTAAGTAAAATATTGTGATAAATTTAAACTTTTCTGTATGAAAATGTATTAGCTAGTAAGAAAAATTGTTAAACTAAAATTTAAGGTTGATTTATAGAAAATCTGAACTAATAGGTATAATGCAAAAACTGAGTTCGATAGTAGTGTAACGTAATTGACATATTGGCCCGAATATAGGGCGCAATATTTAAATAAAAGAATCAAGTGTGATTCATGTTAAAGATATTTAACGGGACTCGATTACAAATCAAGAATAGGAACAAATTCGAAAGCTGGTGTAATCTGTTATTGTGCAATTACCGCTTTCTCCTATTCTAAGAATTGATCGAGTTCCCCTCTGGTTTCGGGCGTTGGCCCGCGTCATCGATTGCAAAACGTTACATCCCCATACAGAGCTCAGGAGGAGAATTTGATGATTTGTCAAATTCTCCTGTCACTATATATACTAGTGGATTTTGAAGGATCGGTCTTCTTGTTTTGGGCCTTAAGCAGTTCAGTTCGTACTCTAGTGTAGTGACAAGTTTGCCAGTAGACGCCAACCGCATTCTCTTTACAAAGGTTTTAGGATTTTGGCTTTGGACTCAATCGCTCTTTATTTAAGTAAACTGTAAGACGTAGCATTTATTATATTAATAACATTCAACTCTTTATTCAATTCTTTACTCAAATCATTATATTATAATCCATTATAACAATTTTAAATACGTTTATATTAATAAATTAAGTTTTACCTATTAATCTACTCTCTTTAATTGAACTTACTACCTTTCCCGCCGTTTGGTGTCTGCATAAGACGCAAGGCTAAAAGGTCTAACCAATTTGCATTTTGTGTTACGTCAATCCGTATGCAAGTTTAGTAAAATATAGTAATATTTCAGTATTTCAGTAAATTCAGTCAGTTAAATTGATTAAACAACCTTAGACGTAACAGTAGATAAATTAATTTTTTTAGAGTATTTTTGTAATAATATACAATAACAGTGAGAAAAACGAGAATGGAACAAAACTAAAAAATGAAAACGAGCCTGAAAGAAATTTTTTGTTTACTAAAATTTCATGTTGCTGAAAAACTCTGTTCGAGTTTTTTTTAGAGGAGCGAGGGTGTTATGATGCGGTAAAAGCCAACTGACATAAATATTTTATATTAAGATATTTTTAACAATTTAGAAAGTCAGTCAAGACAGGAACAATTTGTATGCTAATTAAATCTGCTAATTAAGTCATCAAGGATTTCGAGGAAATAATTATTAGCAAAGGATTAGGAAAAGAGACGCGACAAGAAAGGTGGACAGTTGGCTTAATTAAATTGACAAAATACGCGTCAATAATCAATCAATATATATATTAGAAGTTTTGGTCATCTCGGCCTCTGTTGTCGCTGAACTTTGTAATAGAACTTACTTGTTAGTTATAATTATTAACAATAATTATAAACGCTCGCAATTAATTTAAAGTTATAAATTTTTTTATTTGAAATCGCCGTTAGTAATGGTTTTGCATCATACTTATATAATAGTTTTTGTCATATTATTAATTAGTTTATTAAGTTTCTATATTTGTATTTATCAATAAATAATCTTAGTTAATCGAGTTTATTGGTATCTTAAATAATTGTGTTATTCTTTCTACCTATAAACTATCCAAATCTTTTCTCCACTATCAAACTAATTTAACATTTGCTAATTCAATATATAAAAACAAGTCTTCCCGGGTACGAGTAACTTTATTAGTTACAAGTACAAAAGTAGGCAATTTAAGTTGGTAAAAGTTACGAACATATGCTATAGTTTTGAATATATACATATGTATGTATATGTATATACGCGTAGATTTTTAAAGTATATTAATATTAGAAGCCAAAGTCAAATCATTAATAAATTTAATAATAATTTTATATTTAATAATTAATTAAATATATAAAGATTATAATCAAATATTTTGTAAAAGTCTGCCTCAACTTGTCACGGAGCAGGTATATGTAATTATTTTTGCAGATCTCTGTAATAGGATTCTGCAATTTTGCGTCACACCTGTAAAAGGGTTCTGCAGTATCAATCTACTATTGTGTCACGGTATTTATCAGGCAGGAATGCAATTTTTTTGCAGATCTCTGTAAAGGATACTATTAACTGGAACGTTAATATTTCACGCCACCCCCCTAAAAACGTCAATTTTTCAACCCCACTCCCTATAAACGTCAATATTTCACCCCTATGCTCCTAAAAACGCCAATTTTTCACCCCACCCCTGTAAAAACGTCAATTTTTCACCCACCCCCTGTTAAACCGGACTTTTTCAAATACCCCATCCAATGAACATGTTCCATATTGAAAGGTGGGAAGTTATTGTCATACTCATTAATTGAAAAATGAATTATTTTAATGAGTATTAAAAAGAAATGGATAAATGGTGAAAAGTCCCAACAGAAAAGATTACCATTTTATTACTCGTTAACATCTGGACATTAATTATTTAATTAAGGATTGACAATAACTTCTTCGTTTTTATATTGCAATTATAATTTTTTAAAAAAGGTTCAATTTGGCGGCCCTTAGAAATTCAGATTTGCTGATATGCAATCGTTGCAATTTTACGAAATTCAAAATACAGAAATATAATTTGTATAGTTTATAACATATATTTTTAGGAAAATAAAAATCAAGAATGAATTATTACACTATTAAATTTGAAATCAACCCGATTTCTAGAATATTAATTATGCAATGAATTATGATAATATCCTTATACAATGCTATTTTTTATTTTTAAATAAAAAATATTTAGGTTAATTTCAAATTTGCAATATCATTTTATTAATTATTACTAATATTACTCTAAATTGAAATTTCTATTGGACGAAACTGAAATGTATTTTTTTCGATTTCTTAAAACAGCAACGATAGCATATCGTCGGTTCTGGATTTTGAAGGGCCGACGTTCAATTTGTCTAATTAAATTTTTAATAAAGTGATTAAATTAAATCTTCTTTTATTAGTTTTTTTTTTGTTCGACAAATATTTTATTAATTTAACTACTCAATTTTAAATTGTTTATTTAAATTTTTTTTGTGCTAAAGAAGCTATTGGTTTTTTTTATTTTGTCAACAATATTATTTTTTTTCTCCTTTAAAAAACTTTTAAAATAAAACTAAAGGTATGAAAAAAAAATAAGTTAATTATATTATTCATTAATATTTTTATATTTTCTTCCAAGCATAAAAATATTGCATAATAAGAAACTAATAGCAAGTACTAGATATTTAAAATAATATATTTTTTAAATATCTAAAACATACACATTTTATTCTTAATTAGGCTCAAATGACTATTTAAAATAAAATCCTAATAAGTTAATTAATCGTATTTTTTCTTATGTAACAATATTTGAACTAAATTATTTTGAGATAAAAACGAAAATTTGCTTATTTGTATATTTTTAAACTTAAATTGTAAAATTTTATGCTAAAATATACGCAATAAAAAAAGTTTCTCATTAATTTACTTTAGTAATTTGTTGAGCTTAATATGAGATAGTGATGGTACCATCGGGGTTTTACAACCTAAATATTAAATTATAGGACAAGATCTTTTACAGTGTAAGTCATTTTTATATAAATTACAGTAAATTTAACGTTTTTCTATTTTATTTACATTTAATTTTTTTTAGATTTACATAAACGAAATTTTTGATGCAATTTTATTTTTTAATTTAATATCACAGACAGAGTTATTCTTTATTAATTATAAATTTTTATACAATTATTTATTAAGTAGTATATTACGCGATGGCAGAATATTTGATTTTCACTATTGATTTGTTAAATATGGTATTTATTAAGAAGTATTTTTTTTGGAAATATAAGCATTTTTTTAAATTTAAAGTCACTAATATTTATTAAATATTTACTTCATTATACATACTTATTTTTTTTTTAAATTAATAACAACGGATATCAAAATTTGACAAAGTTTTGCCAATTTTTTTAACCTGTAACATTGAGCAAAATAAAAAAGTAACCAAATATATAAGATTGCTTAAAAGTTCTCAAAAATTATAGGTAACGATATTATTCATTGATTTTTGTTTCGTTTTTTGATTTCTTAAATTTTTTTTTCCAGTGCTGTCTTAAAACTCCATGAATATATTTCTTAAATTATTTAAATTCATTTCTAAATTATTAAAATTTTCTATTCTTTATTGAATAAAAATTCAAAAAATTTAATATAAACAAATCTATTGCAAAATTAAATTATATGAGAAATATATTTTTGGAGATTTAGTATTTCATTGGAGTAAAAATATTTAAGATATCCAAAAAAATTATATTTATTAACAATTTTTAAAAGCTTTAAAATATGTCATTGTATTGTACATTCTGTTATTCTTTTTTAGTTTAAAATACAGAGGTTGTAAAAAGGGGTGAATTTTGTGGTCACTATTTTATAATCAGAAATAGACATTTATCAAATTCTTTTATTAAAATCATTACTTATTACTATATAACTTTATAATATAATAAAATTAAGAACTAAATTATTAATTATTTACTAATAAGAGTTTAAAATTGCAGTTTAAATACAACGAAGATAACACTAAATAAAAATTTTATTTTTATGTTAATAAGTATTTGGTTAAATTACTTAGAAGCCTTAGAATATAAATTCTTAAAAAAGAAAAATTATTGTCTGCCTGTACCGACATTTTAGTAGCGTAATTTTTTTTTGCAACCTTTTATCTCCAGCCAACTTTTTAGGAGGTATATATTATAAGAACAGGCATAAGTACGTACACATGATTTGAAATTTATTTTAGCATATGTGTACTTTCATATATGTGGGAAAAAAATAAGACCTCAGAAATTGTCTTCTATCGAAGCATCAATGAAAACTAGATTGGGAGTGGGTAAAAAATGGATAAGTCGAATTTTATCCATTTTATCCTAGGAGCTTTAAAGTGTTAAGTTCTGAGCTTGAGCTAAAAGGATTACTGATCCCATTTATTTACCGGATCGTGTGAAAACTCGTTTAGTAGTTTCATACTTTCCAAATGGTAAATTATACCAAAGAATTTAATTCCTTACCAATTAGGACGTTGAAAAAATATCGCTAATTGAGTCAGTCATAAAGCAAGCTTCATCAGATTGTGAGCGTAAAGTGATTGGAAGTGGGTAAAAAATGGATGAGTCGAATTTTATCCATTTTATCCTAGGAGCTTTAAAGTGTTAAGTTCTGAGCTTGAGCTAAAAGGATTACTGATCTCATTTATTTACCGGATCGTGTGAAAACTCGTTTAGTAGTTTCATACTTTCCAAATGGTAAATTATACCAAAGAATTTAATTCCTTACCAATTAGGACGTTGAAAAAATATCGCTAATTGAGTCAGTCATAAAGCAAGCTTCATCAGATTGTGAGCGTAAAGTGATTGGGAGTGGGTAAAAAATGGATGAGTCGAATTTTATCCATTTTATCCTAGGAGCTTTAAAGTGTTAAGTTCTGAGCTTGAGCTAAAAGGATTACTGATCTCATTTATTTACCGGATCGTGTGAAAACTCGTTTAGTAGTTTCATACTTTCCAAATGGTAAATTATACCAAAGAATTTAATTCCTTACCAATTAGGACGTTGAAAAAATATCGCTTATTGAGTCAGTCATAAAGCAAGCTTCATCAGATTGTGAGCGTAAAGTGATTGGGAGTGGGTAAAAAATGGATGAGTCGAATTTTATCCATTTTATCCTAGGAGCTTTAAAGTGTTAAGTTCTGAGCTTGAGCTAAAAGGATTACTGATCCCATTTATTTACCGGATCGTGTGAAAACTCGTTTAGTAGTTTCATACTTTCCAAATAGTAAATTATACCAAAGAATTTAATTCCTTACCAATTAGGACGTTAAAAAAATATCGCTAATTGAGTCAGTCATAAAGCAAGCTTCATCAGATTGTGAGCGTAAAGTGATTGGGAGTGGGTAAAAAATGGATGAGTCGAATTTTATCCATTTTATCCTAGGAGCTTTAAAGTGTTAAGTTCTGAGCTTGAGCTAAAAGGATTACTGATCCCATTTATTTACCGGATCGTGTGAAAACTCATTTAGTAGTTTCATACTTTCCAAATGGTAAATTATACCAAAGAATTTAATTCCTTACCAATTAGGACGTTGAAAAAATATCGCTAATTGAGTCAGTCATAAAGCAAGCTTCATCAGATTGTGAGCGTAAAGTGATTGGAAGTGGGTAAAAAATGGATGAGTCGAATTTTATCCATTTTATCCTAGGAGCTTTAAAGTGTTAAGTTCTGAGCTTGAGCTCAAAGGATTACTGATCCCATTTATTTACCGGATCGTGTGAAAACTCGTTTAGTAGTTTCATACTTTCCAAATGGTAAATTATACCAAAGAATTTAATTCCTTACCAATTAGGACGTTGAAAAAATATCTAAAAAATATCGCTAATTGAGTCAGTCATAAAGCAAGCTTCTTCAGATTGTGAGCGTAAAGTGATTGGAAGTGGGTAAAAAATGGATGAGTCGAATTTTATCCATTTTATCCTAGGAGCTTTAAAGTGTTAAGTTCTGAGCTTGAGCTAAAAGGATTACTGATCCCATTTATTTACCGGATCGTGTGAAAACTCGTTTAGTAGTTTCATACTTTCCAAATGGTAAATTATACCAAAGAATTTAATTCCTTACCAATTAGGACGTTGAAAAAATATCGCTATTTGAGTCAGTCATAAAGCAAGCTTCATCAGATTGTGAGCGTAAAGTGATTGGGAGTGGGTAAAAAATGGATGAGTCGAATTTTATCCATTTTATCCTAGGAGCTTTAAAGTATTAAGTTCTAAGCTTAAGCTAAAAGGATTACTGATCTCATTTATTTACCGGATCGTGTGAAAACTCGTTTAGTAGTTTCATACTTTCCAAATGGTAAATTATACCAAAGAATTTAATTCCTTACCAATTAGGACGTTGAAAAAATATCGATAATTGAGTCAGTCATAAAGCAAGCTTCATCAGATTGTGAGCGTAAAGTGATTGGGAGTGGGTAAAAAATGGATGAGTCGAATTTTATCCATTTTATCCTAGGAGCTTTAAAGTATTAAGTTCTAAGCTTAAGCTAAAAGGATTACTGATCTCATTTATTTACCGGATCGTGTGAAAACTCGTTTAGTAGTTTCATACTTTCCAAATGGTAAATTATACCAAAGAATTTAATTCCTTACCAATTAGGACGTTGAAAAAATATCGATAATTGAGTCAGTCATAAAGCAAGCTTCATCAGATTGTGAGCGTAAAGTGATTGGGAGTGGGTAAAAAATGGATGAGTCGAATTTTATCCATTTTATCCTAGGAGCTTTAAAGTGTTAAGTTCTGAGCTTGAGCTCAAAGGATTACTGATCCCATTTATTTACCGGATCGTGTGAAAACTCGTTTAGTAGTTTCATACTTTCCAAATGGTAAATTATACCAAAGAATTTAATTCCTTACCAATTAGGACGTTGAAAAAATATCTAAAAAATATCGCTAATTGAGTCAGTCATAAAGCAAGCTTCTTCAGATTGTGAGCGTAAAGTGATTGGAAGTGGGTAAAAAATGGATGAGTCGAATTTTATCCATTTTATCCTAGGAGCTTTAAAGTGTTAAGTTCTGAGCTTGAGCTAAAAGGATTACTGATCCCATTTATTTACCGGATCGTGTGAAAACTCGTTTAGTAGTTTCATACTTTCCAAATGGTAAATTATACCAAAGAATTTAATTCCTTACCAATTAGGACGTTGAAAAAATATCGCTATTTGAGTCAGTCATAAAGCAAGCTTCATCAGATTGTGAGCGTAAAGTGATTGGGAGTGGGTAAAAAATGGATGAGTCGAATTTTATCCATTTTATCCTAGGAGCTTTAAAGTATTAAGTTCTAAGCTTAAGCTAAAAGGATTACTGATCTCATTTATTTACCGGATCGTGTGAAAACTCGTTTAGTAGTTTCATACTTTCCAAATGGTAAATTATACCAAAGAATTTAATTCCTTACCAATTAGGACGTTGAAAAAATATCGATAATTGAGTCAGTCATAAAGCAAGCTTCATCAGATTGTGAGCGTAAAGTGATTGGGAGTGGGTAAAAAATGGATGAGTCGAATTTTATCCATTTTATCCTAGGAGCTTTAAAGTGTTAAGTTCTGAGCTTGAGCTAAAAGGATTACTGATCCCATTTATTTACCGGATCGTGTGAAAACTCGTTTAGTATTTTCATACTTTCCAAATGGTAAATTATACCAAAGAATTTAATTCCTTACCAATTAGGACGTTGAAAAAATATCGCTAATTGAGTCAGTCATAAAGCAAGCTTCATCAGATTGTGAGCGTAAAGTGATTGGAAGTGGGTAAAAAATGGATGAGTCGAATTTTATCCTTTTTATCCAAGGAGCTTTAAAGTGTTAAGTTCTGAGCTTGACCTAAAAGGATTACTGATCTCATTTATTTACCGGACCGTGTGAAAACTCGTCTAGTAGTTTCATACTTTCCAAATGGTAAATTATACCAAAGAATTTAATTCCTTACCAATTAGGACGTTGAAAAAATATCGCTAATTGAGTCAGTCATAAAGCAAGCTTCATCAGATTGTGAGCGTAAAGTGATTGGGAGTGGGTAAAAAATGGATGAGTCGAATTTTATCCATTTTATCCTAGGAGCTTTAAAGTGTTAAGTTCTGAGCTTGAGCTAAAAGGATTACTGATCCCATTTATTTACCGGATCGTGTGAAAACTCGTTTAGTAGTTTCATACTTTCCAAATGGTAAATTATACCAAAGAATTTAATTCCTTACCAATTAGGACGTTGAAAAAATATCGCTAATTGAGTCAGTCATAAAGCAAGCTTCATCAGATTGAGAGCGTAAAGTGATTGGAAGTGGGTAAAAAATGGATGAGTCGAATTTTATCCATTTTATCCAAGGAGCTTTAAAGTGTTAAGTTCTGAGCTTGACCTAAAAGGATTACTGATCTCATTTATTTACCGGATCGTGTGAAAACTCGTTTAGTAGTTTCATACTTTCCAAATGGTAAATTATACCAAAGAATTTAATTCCTTACCAATTAGGACGTTGAAAAAATATCGCTAATTGAGTCAGTCATAAAGCAAGCTTCATCAGATTGTGAGCGTAAAGTGATTGGGAGTGGGTAAAAAATGGATGAGTCGAATTTTATCCATTTTATCCTAGGAGCTTTAAAGTGTTAAGTTCTGAGCTTAAGCTAAAAGGATTACTGATCTCATTTATTTACCGGATCGTGTGAAAACTCGTTTAGTAGTTTCATACTTTCCAAATGGTAAATTATACCAAAGAATTTAATTCCTTACCAATTAGGACGTTGAAAAAATATCGCTAATTGAGTCAGTCATAAAGCAAGCTTCATCAGATTGTGAGCGTAAAGCGATTGGGAGTGGGTAAAAAATGGATGAGTCGAATTTTATCCATTTTATCCTAGGAGCTTTAAAGTGTTAAGTTCTGAGCTTGAGCTAAAAGGATTACTGATCCCATTTATTTACCGGATCGTGTGAAAACTCGTTTAGTAGTTTCATACTTTCCAAATGGTAAATTATACCAAAGACTTTAATTCCTTACCAATTAGGACGTTGAAAAAATATCGCTTATTGAGTCTGTCATAAAGCAAGCTTCATCAGATTGTGAGCGTAAAGTGATTGCAAGTGGGTAAAAAATGGATGAGTCGAATTTTATCCTTTTTATCCAAGGAGCTTTAAAGTGTTAAGTTCTGAGCTTGACCTAAAAGGATTACTGATCTCATTTATTTACCGGACCGTGTGAAAACTCGTTTAGTAGTTTCATACTTTCCAAATGGTAAATTATACCAAAGAATTTGATTCCTTACCAATTAGGACGTTGAAAAAATATCGCTAATTGAGTCAGTCATAAAGCAAGCTTCATCAGATTGTGAGCGTAAAGTGATTGGGAGTGGGTAAAAAATGGATGAGTCGAATTTTATCCATTTTATCCTAGGAGCTTTAAAGTGTTAGGTTCTGAGCTTGAGCTAAAAGGATTACTGATCCCATTTATTTACCGGATCGTGTGAAACGTCGTTTAGTAGTTTCATACTTTCCAAATGGTAAATTATACCAAAGAATTTAATTCCTTACCAATTAGGACGTTGAAAAAATATCGCTAATTGTGTCAGTCATAAAGCAAGCTTCTTCAGATTGTGAGCGTAAAGTGATTGGAAGTGGGTAAAAAATGGATGAGTCGAATTTTATCCATTTTATCCTAGGAGCTTTATAGTGTTAAGTTCTGAGCTTGAGCTAAATGGATTACTGATCTCATTTATTTACCGGATCGTGTGAAAACTCGTTTAGTAGTTTCATACTCTCTAAATGGTAAATTATACCGAAGAATTTAATTCCTTACCAATTAGGACGTTGAAAAAATATCGCTAATTGAGTTAGTCATAAAGCAAGCTTCGTCAGATTGTGAGCGTAAAGTGATTGGTAGTGGGTAAAAAATGGATGAGTCGAATTTTATCCATTTTATCCTAGGAGCTTTAAAGTGTTAAGTTCTGAGCTTGAGCTAAAAGGATTACTGATCTCATTTATTTACCGGATCGTGTGAAAACTCGTTTAGTAGTTTCATTCTTTCCAAATGGTAAATTATACCAAAGAATTTAATTCCTTACCAATTAGGACGTTGAAAAAATATCGCTAATTGAGTCAGTCATAAAGCAAGCTTCATCAGATTTTGAGCGTAAATTGATTGGGAGTGGGTAAAAAATGGATGAGTAGAATTTTATCCATTTTATCCTAGGAGCTTTAAAGTGTTAAGTTCTGAGCTTGAGCTAAAAGGATTACTGATCTCATTTATTTACCAGATCGTGTGAAAACTCGCTTAGTAGTTTCATCCTTTCCAAATGGTAAATTATACCAAAGAATTTAATTCCTTTCCAATTAGGACGTTGAAAAAATATCTCTAATTGAGTCAGTCATAAAGCAAGCTTCATCAGATTGTGAGCGTAAAGTGATTGGGAGTGGGTAAAAAATGGATGAGTCGAATTTTATCCATTTTATCCTAGGAGCTTTAAAGTGTTAAGTTCTGAGCTTGAGCTAAATGGATTACTGATCTCATTTATTTACCGGATCGTGTGAAAACTCGTTTAGTAGTTTCATACTCTCTAAATGGTAAATTATACCGAAGAATTTAATTCCTTACCAATTAGGACGTTGAAAAAATATCGCTAATTGAGTTAGTCATAAAGCAAGCTTCGTCAGATTGTGAGCGTAAAGTGATTGGTAGTGGGTAAAAAATGGATGAGTCAAATTTTATCCCTATTCTCAAAAATGGAAGTGAGAATAGAGTGGGATATATATAATTTGTCACTTTCTTATACCAAAATACCCTAAAAAAGACACTGATATTCACCTGGAGAACGAAAAAAATTATATGCTTCGAACTTTAAGCTTTAAGCGTCATCCATAAGATTAATCGCAAAAATAAGATGAATGTAGAAAAACTAATGCTTGATGTGATTTTTAATATTATGCACTAAAATCACAAGAAAAAAAATTTATAAATATTCAGAAGAAAAATTTATTAAATCTATTTTTCAAATTAAAAGATGAACTTAGCTAGTGCTTCTTGCGAAACCAAGATCTGGTAATAAAAATTGCGAGATGATATCGAGACTCAAAAAAGTCTTGACGAGAAATCTTGAATTCTCAAAAAATTTTTTTTTAAGAATTATAAATCTAGGACATAGTTTCAATAAAATCTTAATAGTTCAGCACTGTCAACAGCTTTTAAAAAAAAAAACAGTACAAAGATCAAGATAAATAACAAAAATCTAAAGAAGATAAAATTATACTTGACAGTTATTATAGGGTAATTGTCAAAGCTTTTCGCAAGCTACTTTCCTTGGCAGACTGCAGACCCATTTAATATTAATCCCAGTTTGAGCCTCAGAACTGTTTCTGAAACTATCCTTTTATCCGGGTTAACAATACAAAGACCTACAAAATAAAACTACAAAAGACTTACGTTACTCACATTCAGTGGTAAACTATTAGAATGGTTATCTTTTAATGACACCTTTAACACTATGGTCTATAAAAACGGCGAATATTCAAAATTAGAAAAATTGCGATTACTGCAAGATTCTATGAAAGACGAAGCTGCTAAAAAACTTGCAATTTATTATATAACAATTAAATGCCAAACAGCAATTGAAACTTTAAACAATATCCTCATGTAGATGATATTTAGACAATCGCGTCGAAGTGAAATTCGGTATGCTTTATTAAAATTAAATAAATTATTAATTAAGCAATGAATTAATTAAACTTTACATCAATTAATTTAAATATTGTATTTTCATTATTAAATTTACATAATTAAAGAAATTAAAAGTGATTCAAAACAAAATTTGTCCAATTGATTCAATTTTTATTGGACATTAGGGAATGCTGTCCTTTATTTTCAACGCCTTGCAAGAGTTTCTAGCAATTTTGGACGTAAAGTCTCAGATCTCAAATAGACAAAAGAAATTACAAGATATGATGGCAATGTCGGAGAATTATGTTCATGGTGGTGAAGACATTAATAACTTAATTCAAATAGATGTTTTAATGTCTAAAGATATTATAATTCACTATCTTTGCGGGTTCATATGTAAATAAATGTCAGAAGATATAAATTGTAAAGATTGTAATGATTCGTTTTAATCCCACGTCGAAATTTGCATAATTGAAATAGCAGAATTAATTAACAACCGAACACGAGAAAAATAATTTACCCATGTGCCTACATATTTCAACGTTTTTGGAAACAACAATTAATAATCAGGATTTAATTGCAGCGTTTCCTTATAGACTGCATAGATCACTAATAATAAAGTGTATCCATTATCAGTACATGTATCATTATTATTATATTATATAATATTATTATATTTTAACAAGGAGAAGACAATTTAAAAAAAAGAAATTTATAATTCCTAAAAACAAATTGTCACAATTAAAATTATATAACTGTTACAGAAATTCTTGAAAATGAAAATTTACATGATAAACGTGGTTAGGTTAAAACAATTGTCGATGTTTGTACTTGTGCGGTGAAACTCTGTATGACCAAGAAATTCAGCCTTAAATATTCACCTAGAGATAGAGTTTGGGGTAGAAATCAAACCCTGAAACTCATGGGAACAAAACTTTATACTGCCATTTTCAGTTAGTATTTTTTTTTATTAAGTACAATAAGAAAAAAGCAACTGTAATTTTAATATTACAAATATTGATACTGTTTAATCATTTCATATATTTTACAGCTGCTGATCAAAAAAATAAATACATTGATGATAAAACTCAAAGTGATTAATTTGTTGAAAGTAGAATACGAAGAATACTCAAATGTATAAAAGATGCAAATAGGAGTTCTACAAAGAGAAGCTAATATTTAATGCCCTCAACTCAAGCGTGTATCGCTGGCAAAATTACAGCTTTAATGCAGCGTTTGTGTTTGGACTTCATGTCAATTTGGATTTCATGTACTCAATTCTTATGAATGCATTGATATTAAGAAATAAATAGCTTATAGCTATTTTTTCCGCGATTTAAAACATAGTTTTACATATAACGGGCAAAAATGCTGTCTCGCTAGGATAGAAAATAGACTTTTTTGCCCTAGATATATAAGATAGTAAGAAAAATGATTAGTTATTACATTTATATTTACATCTAATGCCATGAATTTGGTGCTTTGAATCTTTTATATTTAATTTATTCAAGTACATATAACATTTGTTGCCACAAAGTGGTCCAATGTTATTAAATCAAATTTATTTCAAATATTTATTCTCACAAAGGAAATGAATTTGCAAGAGTATATAAGAAATCAAAAACATTCATAGTTGAATATGAAGGTATATAGGAAAGATACATTTAGTTTCATACTGATAATTTTGCTCGAGGTATCAGAGTGAAATACCATAGATATACTTCTTAATATAGAAAATAAGAAATTTTATTTCTTGATATCAATACATTCAAAAAAATACAGCTTATAGATTTAGGGATAAGATAAAAAAAAGTAGTATAACATTTGTGAATAATAATTTTTAAATTAAAACTCTTAATTTTTTTAATAAAAAAATTGTAAAAAATGTCTATTTCTGTCGTGCTAAAATTTAATTTTTAAAACTCTATGGTTTGGAGTATATATATATATATATATACTTTATATCCATACTCTATGCTATCAAATAAATATAATGAATAAATATTTAAAATTTAATGCTTAATATTTTTATATTAATGACGTAAGTGAATTATTTTCAGCTACTAAAAGCTTAAAATAACAAAAATTGATTTATAATATCATACCTTCAACTGATTGGTTGCAACGAGTCTTCAAATAATCATAATTTACAAAATAAAGATGAATTTTTTTAATAATGTATCCTTCATGTATAATTTATAAAAATTACTAAAATGAAAAGCAGCTTCTTGTAAACCTCGCGAATACGTTGCTTTATAGAAAATAATAATTAAGTTGTTGATCACTATTAAAAATCTAAGTTTTTCAGTTGAATTTTATAATTTTTTTATTTTCATAAGGATACTCCTTCATCATGTTGAATCCTACGTTAGAATCTCTTCTTGACTGCAGGCTGTAAATGCCATTTTGACTATTTGATCTATAAATATTCTGAAAAAATGTTTAAAAAATATTAAACATTAAAAAATTTTAATAAATTATTTTTTTTAGTTAAATTGGTATTGCTCACTTTAGAAATATCTTGATCATATTTTATTTTATTATTATCTATTATATCACTGTTAATTTTAACTGGTACCCAATCATTTGATTGGATTTCACTAAAATGTACATTCTCATTATTTTTTTTCTTAGTTGCATAATATTTATTATTTAATTTTTCTGCATTATACTGCAAGCTTGATTTTGGTTCCCAATGATTATTACTAAGTTTTACAGGAACTTCAATTTCTTTGTTATGTGTTTTCTCAGAATATTTATCTGCAAATATAAAAACTTTCATAAATAATTATGGCCTCAATTTTTGCAGTAGATATATTTAATTATTTGAAAATTATCAATAGCAATAATCAATATTAAATAGTTTTAAAAATCATTTTTTCAGATAAATTGTAGAAATAATTGCATACATTCTGATATTTAACGAGTATTTCAAAATTATTTTATTTTACTGTACGTTAAAGTTTGCTGCATGTAATTGCATAAGAATAAATAAATATCTATGCCACTAGTTTAGGAAAAAGACAAATTTTTCATTCATACAATTGAATAGAACAATATTTTAGGAAGATGAAATAGTAATCATTCTCTCGCACTAATTAAGAACAAGCTGACAGTGTTTTTATACCTATTGCAATATTATGTAAAAAAAAGCTTTGAAAAGCAAATAATCTCTTGTAAATTCATATAAATGCTTGGAAATCACTAGTTCAAGCAGAACAACTTTAGTGAATAATTGTGGTATGGTGAGTTTTGCACACATAGTTTATTTTGCTCGTATTTATAAAGATCTTATCAGAGATAGATTTTTATATAGCAGTGAAATTTAACAAAGTTTTTTGAATTTTATAAAATATTTCGCAAAAAAAAAATTGTAATTTAAGAATTTAAAAATAGTTCTTTTACGACAAATAGAGAAATTAGATTTTCTTTAAATATGCTAACAAGGGGAGTTCACTACATGTGGAACACCAAACTATACCAAATGTTTATTTATGAATTTGTTATTTTAAAATAACATGCTGACCACCCTCTGATAATACCAATGAGCATTCTGGGCCTGTAAACGCAGGGCTAAATCTTATAAAATAGGGTTTTTTTGTTAATTTTCAATATAATGCTAGGTTGGTTTCATGTTTTTAGTAAAAATGTCACCTTTCAAGCCCCGTAAACTGCAAATTTTTATAAATAATTCTCTTATCGCTATAGCCAAATAACCCATTTTTGGTCCAAAATGAATAATTTTGAAATCGCAACCAAAATTGTAATTTTTGATGAAAATGGATTTTATAGATCTCAAAATTTTGTATGAATTTCAAGGTTTCTAAAAATTTTTTACTCGTCTTATTTAATCGAGTCATTTTTGAGAAACGATTCTACAAAGTTAGTGAGAAAAATGACCTTTTTTTAAAAATCATAAAATTAGGATTCTGGCTTTAAAATATCATATTATCATTTGGTTAACAGATAATTTAAAAGGGTCGCGTAAAGAATATTTGGATCTTACAGTTTATAGAAAATTTTTGAGATCTACATAAAACCTATTTTCGTCAAAAATTATAATTTAAAAATTAGTTATTTTGGACCATAAGTGAATATCAGATTAATTGTCTATAACGATGAGAGAACTAGTGACAAAAAATTACGGTTTAAGGAGCTTGAAAAATAACGTTTACAAATAATGAATTAAAATATTGAAATCAACCAGAAGTGTTTTGGTTCACTTGTGAGGTTTAAGCGTTATATTAAAAATTATCAAAAAATCCTATTTACATTGAGACCTGTTTCTAGGCACAAAAGGCCTTTTGGCATTATGGAGAGTGGTTGGCATGTTTCTTCAACATAATAAACTCATCTATAACCGTTTTGTGTAATTTCGTATTCCAGAGGCTTTTTTAATTTCAAGTAATTATGTAATTGAAAGCTTCTGAATGTTTTATTACCTGAATTCTTGTAATGAGGTCTCTGAGGTGATTGATAATTATTGTAATTATTGTAATTATTATTATTATCATAATCATTATTTACAAAATTTCCACTAAGAATCTTAAAAAAGCCTCCCTTGTGATTATTTAAATAATATACTAATTGATCTTCATTTCTTGGACATTCACTATATTGCCGGTAGCATATCCTTGAATATCCTCTGTTTGAATATCCAAGAAAAATTGCTCGTCCAAAATTCATCATTGGATTTAAGACTTCAAAATTTAATGCTGATAGTATTCTAAAATACAGCAAAGAAAAAAATTAGTATTTGTTAATTTACTAAGCAAACGATTCAAAAAATATTTAAAATAAATTATTTACCCATATAAAGCACCTCTTCCCATATCAAAAAAACTTAAATAACTAAAAGTTCTTGCACTACCAGGTCTTGATCCACTTGCCATTTCACATAAGATCCTTGGAATGCATTCTAAATCGTCGTGCCTTGAAATAGCTGTAAGAGTCCCAAAGATATTACTTGGCCTCATAAAACTTCCAATATTTAATAAATTAGTTAAGCTGCCTAAGTTAAATCCCGAAAATATCGATGGATATGATGACGAAGTTGGTTTCTAAATGAAAAAAAGGTAACGAATAAGTACTAAATGCATATAGGTATATTTTTTTTATCTCAAATTGTTTTATTACTATTTAAAAAAAAAATTGAAATAATTTCTGCTTAATTTTTTTATACTTTAAATATCAAGATAACGTTTTTCAAGTTGATTATAAAGAAGGAAATATTTTCTTTCGTAATTTACGCGAAAGTTTTTAAAAAAAGTTGTATGCAATATTTGAATTCAACTTAATGGCAGTAATCGTGAATATAATTATTTATATTAAATCTTTTACACTTTTTGATTGGTGTGTAAGTTATATGTGTAAGTCATATTGCTGTGTTGTGTTAAAATCGACAAAAGTTCATTCATAATAATTGAAAATTTAAAATTGAATATTCGTTTTTAGAGGGAGGGGTTTAAATATACTTCAAATAATTTCAATTTAGGAATTTAAAATAATTTGAATCAGGGACGTGGAATAATTTAGCTAAAGGGATTTAAAGAAATTTTGTTTTCTGTATAGTCAAAATAATTTCGATTTAAGGGGGCCGGAACACGGCGTGACGAATTTGTAGAGGGCCTTTTGAGGGGCTTGTTAAAAAAACTTTGAAAATTTTATTAATTTTATAACTGAATACCTTTTTACATTAAGTTTGTGCGAATTATGCATTTTTTTCTCGATTTTTTTTGAATTACTAATCGTTTAATTAAAATTTAAAAAAAATGATGTCACCCTTTCTTATTTCACCTTCTTTATATACGAGAATGCGTAAGAAACTTGACAAGTCTGTTACAAGATCGAACTCTTCAGATGTATTTTATACACGTACATAATATATATAATTTCTTTTAATGATTTAAATATCGCGCTTATCTCAATAAAGAATGATTGTCAAATTACAAACGCATGCGTGCACGGTAGAGCTGCTTTGGTTGAATATTCAACCAATTGGTTGAATTTTCAACCAAAACTGGTTTAATTTTCAACCAAAAGCTAAAATAGAAAATAAAAACGATGTTTTTATAGTACAGGGTAAGAAATTATTAGGGCATCCATTAAAAGTGAATGAATTTTATTATATTATTGTAATTAGTAATTTTTTATGTACATAGTATGATAAATTTTTTTAAACCTAATATTGTATGCTTTAACTTCCTGTCGTTTTACCTAATTTTTTTTTTAATAATCAAATTATTTTTTTTTATTAATTACTTTATATATGTCTCAAGAGTATGTAAAAAAAATTTATTTTCAAATCCTTCTTGTTAAATATAGCTATGAATTATGTCGTAATTGGTCATTGATAGAAATTATGAGCAAAGTTGGCTAATATTCTCGATTGTTTATGACGCCAAATTTAGCCGTGCCAAAATGGTAAAAAATAGCAAATCAGACAAGCAGCAGGGGTAAAATCAGCTACAGGTTCAGTATGAAAACCAAAAAGATAACTTTATGGCTAAAAAATAACTGATAACTTATAAGTCTATACTTAAATATACAAAAAAAAATTTGTATTCTTATTTAGAAAACTATGTTTTTACACCTTCTAATTAAGATTTCTCTAAAACTACGTGACCAATTTTATTTTTTTTTGATCTAGAGTTTTCTGTTATAAATTTCTCTAACGAATAAAAAAATTTATAACCGGTTTGTGTAACTACACAACCAACGAGCATGGAACATGTTCATGTCACTCATAACAGTAATAAATCCAAAAACCGAAATTACAATAAATCCTGAAATATAAATTATCGTAAGCCCACTTCAAATTATTCTAAGTCCCTAAATCAAAAATATTCTAAGTCCATTTCACATCCCACCCCCTGCCTAGCCAAACTTTTTCAAATACCCTATCTAACGAAGATGTTCCATGTTAAAATAGGTAAGATCTGATCATCACAAAATTATTCGACAAATCAATAATTCTACACAAGAAAGTTTTTCGGAATCGTTCTACACCGAAAATCCTTGTACCGAAAAGATCAACACAAATTTTTTCTTTGCACACAATTGCAAATGACTTGAAACGTAAAGAAAATTTAAAAAAAACATTTTTTCTTTTCTTTTTCCAAAATTTTCTCAAATCTCGTCATACCGAAATACGCATATCCCAAGTAAGCGGGAAAAAATTTTTTTTTTAATTTTCTTTACGTTTCAAGTCATTTGCAATCGTTTGACGAGAAAAAAAATTACGCTTGCCGCAAGCGGATTTTTTTTTCAGTGTAATCGAAATATTCAATACGCTGTTTTAAGTGATATTTATTTATGCTAGCATACGAAAGAAATAAGTGTTGAATACTTTGACTAAAAAAAATTTGTGTTATTTTTAGCACAACGATTTTTGGTATAGAACGATTCCGAAAAACTTTTTTGTGTAGAATCATTGATGTGTCGAATAATTTTGTGTTGATCAGATCTCTTGCATTAAAATAAATAATTTAATAACTAAAAGTACCGAAAAAATTCATCGAAAACTTTAAAGCCATTTTACTCGAAACAACGTTTTTGAAAAGTAATGCACACGATTGCGCGATAAAATCTGCACCAATTTACTTTAAACTTACTAAGCAACTTAATGAATGCACTAATTTCGGGATGTCGTCGAGATTTAGTATTTTTATGTTTTAAAAAAAATTTTACAGCTACTTTTGCTCGAAAATTAAAGGCTTTTTATTTCATTTTAACTTTCTCTAGGTAGCCGCCATTTTGTTATTCTATATCGTATGATAACCTTTTTAATTAGCCATTCCTCAGTTTCAAAGCCAAAAGAAGTAGTACATAAAAAATTACTAATTACAATAATATAATAAAATTCATTCACTTTTAATGGATGCCCTGATCATTTCTTACCCTGTACTATAAAAACATCGTTTTTATTTTCTATTTTAGCTTTTGGTTGAAAATTAAACCAGTTTTGGTTGAATTTCGCAGTTTTTGGTTGAATATCTCAGTTTTTGGTTGAAAATCGCAGCGTTTGGTTTAATATTCAACCAAAGCAGCTCTACCGTGTGAGATTTTGTTATGTATAATGGATAAAAAAAATATACTCTGCATTTTATAATTTATATTTTATTTTATTCTTTTATTTTGTCGGAAACTCAAATTTTTCATTGATTAAAAAATATTGTAATTTTTTTCAGCTATAAACTAGTGCAATTTTCTTTTATAAGATTCGATATTTAAAGAGAACTTTAAAAAACAAAATAAAATCCCATAAAGAACGCGTGTTATATCAAAAAATTTTCAATTAAATATTTTTCCTTTATTTTATCGGAAAACTATAAACTTTTTGGGCTCGTTGGATTCCTTTTTAAATTTTCTTTAATACTGGTGTATCTTAGCTAGTATTATTGGATTTTTTAGAACCGTACGGGCTACCTTAAAGACTTAAATTAAAATTATTTTGGGTTAGAGACTTTAATAGCAGGTTACTTTTAAAATTTTATTCTGAGTATTTGGTGTTAGGTGTTAGTAACATAGGGAACGACATAAGAGTAAACATATCCCATGATCGTTAGTTTTTTTAAAGTCATTGTCAACACCTAAACCAGTTAATTTTTTTTAGTTTAAATTTTTTAAAAACAGGTAAATGAAAATACTTTTATTTTTAGACAAAAATTTTATAAACTTCCCTTAATACCTGCATGTTCTTGATTATGTTTAAATAGAAGAAATTCAATACGAAATATGTGCTTACCGGTCTATAACCATAATTGCTTGACGAAGTCTGATGATTATTTGAACCTACAGAGTAATGAGCAGAGACTGGATATTCATCTGCATCATTTAATTCTCGATTTGTATTTCCAAAACTTCTGCTCGTACTTTCCTCATTAGTTAATAATCCATCAGAATCAGCCAAAACATTTATACATCTAAAAAAAAAAAAATTAATTATCATGTAAAAACTATAAATACTACATTAAAATACATGACATGCATGAATAATAACAATAAAAACATTACTTACAATAGTAAGTCTGAAACATTATAATTTTTCCTTTCTTGATCAAAATCACACGGACGAGAATTTTTTAGGTCAAAATTACTAATTGAATGAATAATTTGTACTTTCAATATAATCAGCCATAACAAAATCAGTGTAAAATTTCTGGCAAATTGCTTAAACCAATCCATGATAAGAGTGAATTTTTGGCTTCAATGGAAACCACGATATTAAACTTGTGGCTAGATTTACATAGTTTTCATTTAGTACATAAATAAAATATATATATATATATATTATGTATTATATATTACCTATGCGCCAGTTGATTTTCAATAAGCAAATAGGTTAGGGAATAATATAACCCATACATATTCCATTTCCATGTTTTCTATACTATAATCATCAATATACTCTCCATATAATACAGAAAATTTTCATGCAAGATTCGTTCAATTCGGTCGCTAATAAGCTCTCGTTACTTGACCGTAAACCTGATACTCAGCGTATATTCTCTGCAAAAACATATAATACTTTATATATATAAATAAGTTAGCTAATTATTTGTTTGCAATTGTGTATTGATATTTCAATTCGTTCGTATTTTGAAGTACTTTTTTTTTTATAAAATTATTTAATATGTTTGTTGATGATGATGATGATTATGATCATTTGTTTTCTGTCGCAAATTACTTTTTTAACAAATTTCATTATGCTTTTATTATTTTTGAGTGGATTTATAAATATGACGACATTAATAGAAATAAAGCATTGAAATAAAATTAACTTATAATTAGATTCTCGAAACATTTTATTGTTAGTAATAAATTTAATGCTCTTTTTTTTATATTCACGTATGTTTTCTCTTTTAATTATTGTAATTATAATTTTATTTAAAATTGAGTTATTTTATTAAATTAGAAAAAAAAAAGTGGAGTAAGATAATATTATTATTATTGTTATGACTTAAGTAAGTATTTTTTTTATAATAATATTATAATAATTTATTATTTCCTTTTGTTTTTTATATTAAAAAATAAAAATTTGCTTGAGAGAAGGAAACGTTTGTTAATAAAGAAAATTATTTGAATAATATTTTTATTTTAATAAAAAATTAATTTTATTTCTATTATTTTTATATCATTTTCATGAAAACGAATTTGCTTCTCACAATGGATTAATTTATTTTGATTCGCCCTATAAATCTACTCATAATGGACCTGTTGTGGATCAATATTTCGTAAACATTTTTTACAACCTTAATAGGTTGATGAAATTTCTCACTAGACATTCGTGTTTTTTGGGTTGGATTTCTCATCACGAATATAGATTCCGTTTTTACTAAAAATGGTTTATTTGAAAAGATTATTTGCCCACAATACGAATTTTCAGAATATATTATGCGGGTTTCTTAAGACTTGTATATCTCTTGAGTTGTTGAGTACGAATATGATAGCCACTCACACGATAAATAAACTATTGTATAGTTCACAAAAAAAATTCTAATAAATCGCAAAAAATAACCTCAAATTGCTAGCAATGGACACCTAAACTATATTGTGTTCAACTGCTCATTAATCATAAGTAACTGATAAAAATCGAAAAAAAACCTAATAAATATATCCTAATAATTCTGAGAATTCCGTTTGCGGGCAACTAGACTATTTCTGTCAAAAATGGATATGATTTTAATGCTCAACAACTCAAAAAACATTTACAACCGATGGAAAAAAACATTGATCTATAAGGGATATACCAAGTACTTATCTTGAAATTTCTTTCTCTCTGGGGAGGGCTAAATAATATAATATCATTTATCCATAATAATTAATATCAATAATAATTATGAATTAAATCCTTTAATAACAGTCAAAAATTAATTGTTTTTTATTTTAAATTTTTTAAAAATATAATATTTGTTAATAGATAATTTAAAATTTTGAAAAAAAACATTGCTATTTTCACTAAAAATTTACAATTGGGGAAGGGGGGGGGTACGAACATGGCCCCTATACGTGCCTGGATACGTGCCTGGCATAAACTATGAAACAGGAGATCATAAAAAGTATGTAATTGAGTTATCTGGTAAAAATATTTCATTGATTTGGAAAAAAATATAATTTATTTCTGTTTTATATAGGTAAAAAGTTATTAAATAGAGTTATTGAATAAAAGAGTTATTAAATATTTCTAGTTACGGTCTTTAGTTCTAATAACGTAATATCGGAAGATTTTGAAAGAATAAAAACTATTAATTAACTAAAGTATTCGAAGGTCTTGTTCATAACAGGTCTTAACTCCCATTTCAAGCTATTTTAACCATGGATACACACTATTTTAACTGAATTTGATCCACCACCCCCCTAAAAACGTCAATTTTCCCTCTTCTCCCTAATGCAAAGAAATTTTTTGGGTACCCCTCCCTATGTTCATGTTCCATGTTAAAAAAGTATCTAATTTTTTTATTCTAATTATCGAATTAAAAGTTATCTAATCTCTAAAGAGATTAATAATTAATTAGGGTGTAGGGGAGAGTTTAAAGACCTTGTAATAGATTAATAATTTAGAATTCAAAAGCAGTACAAAATTTAATTTTTTTAAAATAATGTTTATCATGTTTTTCAAAATCTTTCGTTGTCGCGCCATTAGAATTTATTTCCAAAATTCAGGGGCTGTAACTGGAAAGGGATGCATTTTTTTCAATATATATATCGAATTTAATAATAATTTTTTTATAAATTTGTAGGTAAAAACAAATAATTTTGATTATTAAAACTGATAAAAAATATTAGTAGAAACCTGGTAGAAACAAGTACGTATTTTTTTATAAAGTAATTTCGAGTTTTTTCTATATTATTTAAAAAGATATACAGGAATTAGAAAAAGATACAGGATTATTGATCTAAAAGTTAAAAGAATAAAGTTTTCTTAAAGCCCTCTCTCCACATAGGTTTAAAAGAACGTAAAAGTGGTAAAATCGATAAAAATAAACTTGTAGAGATTTTTGTGTGCCATTAACGAAAAACCTGCGTTGGGCTTAAGCCCTCTCTTCAAGGTTTAAAATAACGTAAAACCGATAAAAATAATTCTGTAGAGATTCATTTTTGGTGTGCCATTAACGAAAAATCTACCATCTCTTATTCGTTAGCATAAGAGATGGTGTAATATTCGCTATTGGGACAGGATAGTTAATTTTCTTTTTTTTCATGATTCTTCCGGCTACACTAGGCGACTTTTGAGTTTTAGTAATTTTAAGTATAATTATGTGGAGAGAAGGCTTTACTCATCGTTTGTATAAATATTAAAAAAAAAAAAATGAAATACTTGGGTACCTTGACCTTTCTCTAATATTGACTGTAAACTATTACCTAAGATTTCAACTTTCTCTTTTTTTTTAAGTGATAGAAACTACGAATAGAAATTAGAAATATACCAAATCGAAAATTTTTATTTTGAAATATTTCTTTTATAAAATATTAAATTAATAATTAGTTCCTGTTATTATTGCCTAATAAAATAATATTAAGTTATTATTATTGAATAAATTATTAAAAAATTTTGAATGTACCAACAAGATCATTCCCAATTAGAAATTAGAAATCAAGTTATATTACGCACATGTCGAAATTTTAACGGTAGTTTTTTGTAAGAGCTTCTGGTTTCGTCTTATGACTTATAAATAAAAAATGTAGGGTAATTTTTTAAAATGTTAATAAAAAATCTTTCCTGAATGTTACATAATTAATAATAATATTGTTAATTAAATTATTTAATCCTTTAAATTTATTTTATGCTAATAAAAAATACAGTCATCACTTTTTTTAAATAAATTTAAATCAACAACTTTCTTTTTTTGTCATCATGTTATTTTTCTTACATAATTAAAAATATTCATAATTTTGTACAAAAAAATACCGGTTTTAAATTAATAAAATAAAAACAAATAAAAATTAATCGCTAATATTATTAATCACTATGTTAATATTCAACCTGCTGAAATGGTAACTTAATATTTTTTAAAGAAACCTTTATTTTGTCTCGATATTTATTTGTACCAAATTAAAGCAAATATAAAACCTTTCCTGCATAATCATCAGCATCATATAATAAATATATTTAAATTTTTAAAATTATAAAAATTCAAATAATAAAAAAATAGTTAACTTTATTTTATTTAAAAAATTATAAATACATACCTTGTTTCGAATCTAGAAAAGCTATTGTAGAAAATTTGCTTCACATGAGTAAGCAATTGAAAATGGAAATTTTTTTAAAAAATGTATTCTTTCTTTTTTAAATTTCACTGGTATTATTAATAAAACTTATTAGAAAAATATCATAATTTAAATTACAAAAAAATTTTTTAAATAATTAATTTGAATAAATTAGTAATTTTTAGAGCTGTGAACTAGTAGAAGGACTTTATAAGACTGTTCTTTGTAGACATCATTCAATCGTTTGACTTTGGCTCCAGAAAGAGAGGCGTGTGTATTCCGATACGTCATCATTTTCTACTCTCACTCCACGTGCAAGACCTACATAAAATACTTTTATTTTTCCATTATTTCATGCTTTGTGAAAGTTAAAAAAAGTATATAGTTGTTTTGAGAATCTATATTGTAAGAAAATAAGCTAATGTAAACATAAAAAACGCACATTTATGTGTGTATAAACTTAAATTTATATAATATAATTATCGATAATTATACCATATTAGCATAAGAACGCACCTGCAAAATTTGTAAATAAATACAATTAAGCGTATTGAAGTATGTATCAATTATTTTATTAAATTTATTTGCATGTATTTATGCATAATTTTCAACCATTAAAAACAAAAGTGTAGTGCACTTAACTAGAGCATAAAATTTTAGAATTGGCAAGATCACTACCATAGATAAGTCGCGTCAAGGTCAATAAACTTGACTTCTGGCTTATTATAAAATATAATAGTGTTTAAATTTTTAGAGTCTTAATTTTTCCTTGTATTTTTTGCACCCTGTGTAGTTTGTTTCCTTGTTTCTAATATGTATATATCTATTTGTTTAACAAGGAAAAAAATATATATAGTAGAATAGCCGACAGGGCGAACTTCTGAATTACCAAAAAAAAATACGCAAACGTAAAATTTTACTTATGTAAGGATACCCCCTGAGTCTTACGTTAAGAGCCTTGGTGATCTAAATTGCCTAGGCTGGTAAACTAAAAATCACCTAGGTGAAAATTTTGCTACCGTATGAAAATTTGAGATATGCTTCAATGCACCTCCCAGAATCTAATTCCAAATGGGTTTGTAAAAAATTCTGACCTAACCTGAGGGGGGGAGTGGTTAAAAATTTTTAACACCTAAGTGAAAAATTTTTTACCTCACAGGAATTTGGCCAACGAATATAGATGCCAAATATAGCCGATATGCAAAATCCCACCCCTGAAAACTTGATCCAAAAAAATTTACGGCGGTCAATTTGAATTTGGTATGACGTCGGCACTATTTTATAGATTTAAGTTTTGAACATCGTCAATGTTTGGCATCTATATTCGTTGGCCAAATTCCTGTGCGCTAACAAATTTTTCACCCATTTAAGCATATCCTAAATTTTCATCCGATAATAAAATTTTTAGGTTACCAGCCTAGGCAAATTTAACTAAGCTCTTAACATAAGACTCAGGGGTCATCCTTGCATAAGTAGTATTGTTCATTTGCGTTTTTTTTTGGTAACTCACAAGTTTGTCCTACACCCTGAAGCGGTCTATAATAAAAAAACTCAAGTCTTACACCCAGAAAACCTAAGGAACTAGTCTAAGGATTTGGGTTTCAATGCAGTTGCATGCACGGGTGAGCGTAGTAAACGAGTGCAGACAGCATTAAAAATAAAATTCCCTACATTTTTTCCCGAAAAAATTTAATATAATAAAAAATTTAAATCAAACGAGTTTCAAACTGATGATCGTGCCTTCAAATAGGTTCCATAGTAATTTTTTCGAAAAACACTAATAATATTTCTTTTTTCAAATTGACATTTTTTAAAAGTATACAGATGAAAATTATTCTAGTTGATCTCAAATTTTTCCTATTAAATAAAAATACTTGATTTTTATGCAAACATTTTTTTCCTTTTATTTTTGCAATAAATTGCCCAAATTATGTCCATATTTTTTGCTTAAATTAAAAAAAACTTATAACCGTTTTGTGTAAACACAACCTAAATGCATGGAACATGTTTACTATAGTAAAGTCCTTGATTCATAGGCCATTTACTGGTAAATCTACCCTATAAGTATTTCACCAAGAAATATGACTTTGCAAACGTAATTTGGTTTGAACCAAACTAAGCGGTTAATTACTCCAGATTTAACACTGTTAACTTTATTTGCAAATCTTATCCAACAAAAAAAATTTTTTTGAAATCGTATATTTAGAATTCGATAGAGTTATAAAACTTTTCTATTTTTCATTAGAGCCGTTATAAGTTTATTTTTATTTAATCAATTTCAAGCATTTAATACAATTAAATTAATATTTTTCTAAGTCCTATTTGACCCCCCTCCCTTATTGTTCAAGTTTTTGAGGTTCTCCCTCCTATGTTAATATCGATTGCTTTTATGGATATGAAAGCATTAGATCCAAAAATATGGACACTTATTAATCATTTTCTACAAATTTCTCGTGAAGTCGCGTAACAAAATGAAATTATGGCTAAAACAAGGCTGGGCCAAAAATTCAGATTCCACGGATAATTCTTCAAAAGTAGACATTTTAGAAGACTTTAATACATCAAACGATTGCAAATTACTTGAAACGTAAAGAAAATTAAAAAATAGTATATTTTTATCCTAGGCCGCAAAAATAAAGAATGGCCCAGATCGCACGTGAATTGCAATCCGAGGTAAAGCCGAGAACTGCTATCTGGGACATTCTTTTTTTACGGCCGAGACCAAAACATAATTTTTCTTCGTCAGTGGCTAGAAAACACGTATTTTCGATAACGCTGCGGCCGGGAAATACGTGTTTTCTGGCTACTGACAAGAAAAAAATTTTTTCCCGCTTACTTGGGATATGCGTATTTCGGTAAGCTGAGATTTAAGAAATTTTTTGAAAAAAGAAGAAAAAAAATGTTTTCTTTTAATTTTATTTACATTTCAAGTCAATTGCAATTGTTTGCAAACAAAAAAAATTCCGCTATCCACAAGCGTAATTTTTTTTCAGTGTATCAAAGCTGCAAAATTTTTAACATAAACATTAAAATATTAAAAATTTCAAGGAAATTATGTATTTTTAAATTTATTGGAATGCGATTGGAATGCATCTTCGAATTCTTAAAATTTTCGGTTAATTAAAATATTATTTGAATTATTTTTTCTGTACAGTAGCCACGAAAGTAGCTCGCTATTGTCGCAGAAAAATTTTATACGACCCTTGTCCATAAATAAAGGATGCCCCAAATCGCAGTTTACCAACCTCGACTTCGCCTCGGAAGGTAATTTACGTGCGATTTGGGCCATTCTTTACTTTTCTAGACACGAGCCGTAAATATACTATTAAATTACAGTTCAAAAAACTAAGTAGTTTTGGCGATAAAAACTGCACCAAAATAAAATATACAAAGCGCAGGTAAACGGGGGTGAGTGCTTGTATCTGCATAACTAACTTACCACATTTTCTATATTTTTTTAATGAATATCTTTAATATATTTAAAGTTACAAAAGTAAAGTGTAAGGTCGAAAACATAAACTATGTTCATAAATTGAAGGTTAAACCCAGTTTGGGCCCAAGAAATTTTATTGAAATCCCATTTGCCATTTTTTTAATTTACATTTTTCTGAATATAAAACCCCTTGAAATCACCCGAAACTTTGCGAACCCCCCTCAGGGTTGAGCAAGTTCAACAAAGTTCTCAAAATTTGTAGGGGTTATTTTCAGCTGAAAGAAGCTTCTGTGCCTAATTTCAAGTTTGTAACTCAACTATAGGTTTTCTTTTAGATTTTACTCATAACACGGAACTGAGGGCAGCTAGAAGGTCCCATGGGATCCAAATTTTCAAAAATTCTTAACCCAATGATTGTATTTTTATTATTTCTGTAGAAAGATTTGGTTATACGAAGTTAGGAGTGAAAATTGAAAGTAACTATTAAAAAATTTTTTAAAACTTGAAGCTTTTACAAAAATTTTCAGATCTATGAAATCCATTTTTCATACATTATACAGTTTTGGTAATAAGTTAAAAATCGGTCATTTTGGGCTAAAATTAAGCACTTCGACGCCTCCTAATAGTATCTAACTGATTTTTTCAGAAAAATTAATAACTAACCAACTCGAAGGCGCTTGAAATAAACTCACCAACTTTCTCTTTGAAAATATATAACTAACCAACTCTAGGGCGCTTGTATAAAACTCACCAAGTTTTTTATACATTATATAAACTAACTATATTTTTAAAAATATCTATATGAAGTATCTAAAAAAAATAAAGATATTAAAAGATAATTTTTTTAATCTAAGCGTTTTATTATAGTAAAATATAACCCGGCATAAGTATAAAATATGAATATTATTTTTTAAATAGTTTTATGCTACAAAAATTATTATCGAAATTTTTTTTATATTATTATTATGATTTGTTAATTTGTTTATATTTTTTCAAACAATTGCAAATATTCATAATATGACTTGACAATTATCAAGTATTATCAAGTATTTTATATAAATAAAAAAAAGTTTATATTATAATAAAATACTCCAAAATAATATAGTCAGGGGTATAGTGTGAAAAAAGGTCAAATCTCAAACTGAAGGGTGAAATTGGCCATTTTTAACCCTTTCCAACCCTTGGATAAACATTTTTCAAAAAAAACTTAGTTTTTAATTTTCAAAGGGTCTAATCGGTTTTCGTGGGCGCTGATCTTATTAATTATGTCTTAAATTATATTCAACGGGTTCAAAGGTGTGAATTTGGCCATTTTAACCCCAAATACCCCAAAATATACATTAACCTAAGAAAGACATTATTTTTAAACTCAATTAAATAATTAGGTTTTTTAGGTCGAAAATTTCAAAAACAATGTAAATAATTACATTCAACAGAATCTGAAGGGTGAAATGGGCCATTTTTAACCCTTTCCAACCCTTGGACAAACATTTTTCCAAAATCACTTAGATTTTAATTTTCAAAGGGTCTAATCGGTTTTCGTGGGCGCTGATCTCATTAATTATGTCTTAAATTATATTCAACGGGTTCAAAAGTTGGAATTTGGCCATTTTTTACCCCAAATACCCTAAAATATACCTAAACCTGAAAAAGACATTATTTTTAAATTCAATTAAATAATTAGGTTTTGTACGTCGCAGATTTTAAAAATAATGTAAAAAATTACATTCAACAGGTTCTGAAGGGTGAAATTGGCCATTTTTAACCCTTTCCAACCCTTGGACAAATATTTTTCCAAAATCACTTAGATTTTAATTTTCAAAGGGTCTAATCGGTTTTCGTGGGCGCTGATCTCGTTTATGTCTTAAATTATTTTCAACGGGTTCAAAGGTTTGAACCCGTTTGTAGACTATAATAAAAAACGACACGTCAAGCCTTACAGTAGCGTAACCTAAAGAAATAGGCTATAATAAAATAATGACACGTCAAGCCTTACAGTAGTGTACCCTAAGGAAATAGGCTATAATAAAATAATGACACGTCAAGCCTTACAGTAGTGTACCCTAAGGAAATAGGCTATAATAAAATAACGACACGACAAGCCTTACAGTAGCGTAACCTAAAGAAATAGGCTATAATAAAATAATGACACGTCAAGCCTTACAGTAGTGTACCCTAAGGAAATAGGCTATAATAAAATAATGACACGTCAAGCCTTACAGTAGTGTACCCTAAGGAAATAGGCTATAATAAAATAATGACACGTCAAGCCTTACAGTAGTGTACCCTAAGGAAATAGACTATAATAAAAAACGACACGTCAAGCCTTACAGTAGCGTAACCTAAGGAATTAGGCTATAATAAAATAACGACACGTCAAGCCTTACAGTAGCGTAACCTAAAGAAATAGGCTATAATAAAATAACGACACGTCAAGCCTTACAGTAGCGTAACCTAAGGAATTAGGCTATAATAAAATAACGACACGTCAAGCCTTACAGTAGCGTAACCTAAGGAATTAGGCTATAATAAAATAACGACACGTCAAGCCTTACAGTAGCGTAACCTAAAGAAATAGGCTATAATAAAATAATGACACGTCAAGCCTTACAGTAGTGTACCCTAAGGAAATAGGCTATAATAAAATAATGACACGTCAAGCCTTACAGTAGTGTACCCTAAGGAAATAGGCTATAATAAAATAATGACACGTCAAGCCTTACAGTAGTGTACCCTAAAGAAATAGGCTATAATAAAATAATGACACGTCAAGCCTTACAGTAGTGTACCCTAAGGAATTAGGCTATAATAAAATAACGACACGTCAAGCCTTACATTAGCTTAACCTAAGGAAATAGGCTATAATAAAATAACGACACGATAAGCCTTACATTAATGTAACCTAAGGAAGTAGACTATAATAAAAAACGAAACGTCAAGCCTTACACTAGCGTAACCTAAGGAAGTAGGCTATAATAAAAAACGACACGTCAAGCCTTACACAGGTTATGTTATTTTAAGGCTGTGTCGTTATTTTGTTATTGCCTTAGGTTACGCTACTGTAAGGCTTGACGTGTCGTTTTTTATTATAGCCTACTTCCTTAGGTTACGCTACTGTAAGGCTTGACGTGTTGTTTTTTATTATAGCCTACTTCATTAGGTTATGTTAGTGTAAGGCTTGTCGTTTCATTATTTTATTATAGCCTATTTCCTTAGGTTACGCTACTGTAAGGCTTGACGTGTCGTTTTTTATTATAGTCTACATCCTTAGGTTATGTTAGGGTAAGGCTTGTAGTGTCGTTATTTTATTATAGCCTATTTCTTTAGGTTACGCTACTGTAAGGCTTGACGTGTCGTTATTTTATTATAGCCTAATTCCTTAGGTTACGCTACTGTAAGGCTTGACGTGTCGTTATTTTATTATAGCCTAATTCCTTAGGTTACGCTACGGTAAGGCTTGACGTGTTGTTTTTTATTATAGCCTACTTCATTAGGTTATGTTAGTGTAAGGCTTGTCGTTTCATTATTTTATTATAGCCTATTTCCTTAGGTTACGCTACTGTAAGGCTTGACGTGTCGTTTTTTATTATAGTCTACTTCCTTAGGTTATGTTAGTGTAAGGCTTGTAGTGTCGTTATTTTATTATAGCCTATTTCTTTAGGTTACGCTACTGTAAGGCTTGACGTGTCGTTATTTTATTATAGCCTATTTCTTTAGGTTACGCTACTGTAAGGCTTGACGTGTCGTTATTTTATTATAGCCTAATTCCTTAGGTTACGCTACTGTAAGGCTTGACGTGTCGTTTTTTATTATAGTCTAATTCCTTAGGTTACACTAATGTAAGGCTTATCGTGTCGTTATTTTATTATAGCCTATTTCCTTAGGTTACGCTACTGTAAGGCTTGACGTGTCGTTTTTTATTATAGTCTACAAACGGGTTCAAACCTTTGAACCCGTTGAAAATAATTTAAGACATAAACGAGATCAGCGCCCACGAAAACCGATTAGACCCTTTGAAAATTAAAATCTAAGTGATTTTGGAAAAATATTTGTCCAAGGGTTGGAAAGGGTTAAAAATGGCCAATTTCACCCTTCAGAACCTGTTGAATGTAATTTTTTACATTATTTTTAAAATCTGCGACGTACAAAACCTAATTATTTAATTGAATTTAAAAATAATGTCTTTTTCAGGTTTAGGTATATTTTAGGGTATTTGGGGTAAAAAATGGCCAAATTCCAACTTTTGAACCCGTTGAATATAATTTAAGACATAATTAATGAGATCAGCGCCCACGAAAACCGATTAGACCCTTTGAAAATTAAAATCTAAGTGATTTTGGAAAAATGTTTGTCCAAGGGTTGGAAAGGGTTAAAAATGGCCCATTTCACCCTTCAGATTCTGTTGAATGTAATTATTTACATTGTTTTTGAAATTTTCGACCTAAAAAACCTAATTATTTAATTGAGTTTAAAAATAATGTCTTTCTTAGGTTAATGTATATTTTGGGGTATTTGGGGTTAAAATGGCCAAATTCACACCTTTGAACCCGTTGAATATAATTTAAGACATAATTAATAAGATCAGCGCCCACGAAAACCGATTAGACCCTTTGAAAATTAAAAACTAAGTTTTTTTTGAAAAATGTTTATCCAAGGGTTGGAAAGGGTTAAAAATGGCCAATTTCACCCTTCAGTTTGAGATTTGACCTTTTTTCACACTATACCCCTGACTATATTATTTTGGAGTATTTTATTATAATATAAACTTTTTTTTATTTATATAAAATACTTGATAATACTTGATAATTGTCAAGTCATATTATGAATATTTGCAATTGTTTGAAAAAATATAAACAAATTAACAAATCATAATAATAATATAAAAAAAATTTCGATAATAATTTTTGTAGCATAAAACTATTTAAAAAATAATATTCATATTTTATACTTATGCCGGGTTATATTTTACTATAATAAAACGCTTAGATTAAAAAAATTATCTTTTAATATCTTTATTTTTTTTAGATACTTCATATAGATATTTTTAAAAATATAGTTAGTTTATATAATGTATAAAAAACTTGGTGAGTTTTATACAAGCGCCCTAGAGTTGGTTAGTTATATATTTTCAAAGAGAAAGTTGGTGAGTTTATTTCAAGCGCCTTCGAGTTGGTTAGTTATTAATTTTTTTGAAAAAATCAGTTAGATACTATTAGGAGGCGTCGACTTGATTTATAATTAAAGCGGTGAAAAAATTAGGATAAAAATCACGGTATACGAGGCTTGAAATGCTTCTTTTAAACGAAAAAAATGAGACTAATCAGGGGTGTTTTGGTTAAATTATAAGGTAACTGCATTTTTCGAAAATAAGCCCGAAAATTCATGTCTTATAAAAATATATGCAAAAATTATTTTTGAATAATACTTACAAGAATATTATGGCAGTACGATGTGGTTATATATTAACGAATTTTTGTTATTATAATAAAGCTAAAAACTATATTGATTGGGATACATCTATTAACCCCAATAAGTGAGCCTCGAAAGAATTTGACAAGGGTCGGACGACTAATGCGTGTGAATCTTTTCACTCAAAGTATAATTCACAGTTTGGATCTAGTAGTTCTAATATTTATAACGTATAGTAGAAATTCTTATGGAATGCGGCAAGAAGAAATTTTTATAATCATTCGATCAGCTAACGATTTTCGAAGGAAAATAGCTGTTCGGTATTAGATACGAAATATCGAGGAACAACGAGTTTCTGAAAACCGGTACTTCCGTATAATAAAATTTGGTATTATACCAAACAGTACTATACTGAAAAACATATTTTTTTGGTAAAAGAAAACTTTTAAATTCTAGACAAGTAAGAAATACGATTTTTTTCTAAATAATAGTTTAAATATATGTTTAAAAATTTCTTTAAAATAAAGTTTTAAAATTTATTATTTATTTAAAATTTTTTAAATTGTAAATACAAATTTAAAAAAAAAACCAACGTTACGCGGTGTTCCCAAGCGGTCACCCATCCAAGTACTAACCGCGCTCAACTTTGCTTAACTTCTGGGATCGGACGAGACCAGGTACATTCAAAGTGATATGAACGTTGGACGATAAAGTTTGTTTTCCCGATAAACTGTATTTTTTCATTACTTTTTTATTTCATAACTTTCCATTTTTTCCCATTTTTTATTTTATATTGTTACTAGCTACCTCCAGCTCACTTCAGCACCCATCGAGGGGCTTGCAGCCCCTTTGATACCTGCAACTTCATTTTTTTAAAGAAATGTTGTTTTAGTTTACTCAATATTTTTGATAATAAACTTTTTTACCTAAAGCCTTATCTAAAATTTACTAAATCATAAAAATGACTGGTATAGGAACCCAAGCGGGTAATTGGTCAACGATACAAAGCTTTGCTACTTATCCCTAGGATTCCCAAGTAGCCGTTGCTTCCCACCCTGATAATAGCTGTTCAAGCTTCTTTAAGTTACTATATTGAGTTACTAAAATAAAAGTTATTTCCGAATCAAATGAAATTCTTTTTACCGTAAAATTTTTCATTACTTTTCAGTTTTTTAGGTTTTTTTTTTAAATTGGATAAAAAATTTTTTCTTGGAAATTTAGTTTTTTCAACTTCTGAAATTTTTGTTTTTAAGGAAACCACTAGTATTTGGCATTGAACCAAATATTATCAGTCCCAAGTCTGTTTTAAAGTGTGAGGGAATATTGTTTTTTTTCTTTTTACCAAAAATGTGAATACTTTTTCTTTAAAAAATGATATCTTTTTGTTTTTTGTGGAACTCGATATGCCTGAAGATTAGGATATTTATCAAAAATAATCCCTTGAAAATAATCGGGTGATCGGCTTAAGTACATTAGTGGAATTCGTAAAGATGGTGTGGATAAAAGTTAGCGGAATTCGTAAAAATTTTGGAGATAATTTTAGGGGATTAGCGGAACTCAAATACGGCCTTTTTTAATTACCCTGCCATCTTCGTAAACTATGGTAAAAATTTTTACACGGGGTATTTAAAAATTTTTATCAATAGATTTGAATTTGTTTTGATTAAAAATTGTTTAATATTCTTCAGTGTCGAATATTTTTAGGAAAATGTCCGAAAAAGTAGGAAATTTCGGAAAACAGAAATATAAAAAAAAAACCGTTTTAAAAATTTAATATCTTTTATCCATAAAAGGGAATGAATGTTTCATGTCTGTTGTTTTAGATTTATAGCATTACTATTATATCGATTTCCTTTTTAAAAAAATTATAGTCAAAAAAATTTTTATTTTTTCATTTTTTATTTGTACATTATTTACAATATCTACATTGTGTACATTATTTCTATTACAATAGTAAATTTTTCAATTAAAACATACATTTTATATTAAAGCTAATGCTAATAGTTATGTTAAATCTATTGAAATAAATGAGACTTATTAGAATAATTATTATTATAATTATTTTTTAATACATTGTAACCATCAAAGTTTTGAACAATTAAGATAATTTTAATCCTTAAATATTAATAATAAATTGAAAGTTAAGCATAACTGATTTATCTTAATTAAATACCATACTCATCGTTAGTGATTTCAATATAAAAGAGAAAATTATAAAATCTATAAATAAAAAAAAATTTTAACTGAAAAATTGACGTATTTACAGAACAATATGTAAATTAGGTGCAGCAGAAGTAATAAAAATAAATAATTTTAAATTAAATAATTTTTATCCATACCTATTGCAAGAAAATTTATTTCTTGGAATAGCTAAACTGTAATAGATATCAATGAAAATGTTTTATTAAAAGATTGATATTTATTATTACTTTCTGTTTTTTTAATGAATATCTTTAATATATTTTCATCACCGCGATTAATTTTTGAATCATTTATTTTTTTAAAAAATGAATAATATAATCCATTTGGATAATCATCGCTATAGTAATTAATTTTAAGTTCTTTCAAATTGACAAATTGACAAATTAAATTACTTGATGCTTCAATATTTTGAATAAAAATATCAAAAGAAACTATAAGACTGTTATGTAAATTAATTTCTGCAAATAATAAATCTGCATGTTCAGTTTTAATGACATATTTTGCATTTTTATCGTAGTTTGAAATAGTAAATAGAATACTTATACTTATATTATAGGTCCGACTTTTAATGGTTAATGTTTCTAGATTATTGAAACTAGATAAACTATTTTCCCCTTTGACTGTTAAAGAATTATTTTCTATAAAAATATTTAGTTTCTTCAAATTTACACAATTTCTTAAATTTTCTATAACTTGGTCTGTCAAAAATTCTATCTTACATGAAAAAACACTTAAATTTTTAAAATGAATTATTGTGTAAGACAATTCTTCATTTAAATATTCAATCGCTAACTCTTTAAGGGGAAAATCTTGTAAAATAACTAAACATTTATTATTTAAGCCTATATTTTTCAAAACAAGCTTGTACAAATTTTTTTGCTTGAGTAAAAAATTACAGATATCATAATTTCTATAAGAGCTATGTGAAAACACCACAGAAAGCTCATTTAAATTACAATTTGAGCGAATCAGTGCTTCAAATAAAATGTTCACATTATAATCCATATCAGTTACTTCGAATTTTTTTAAATTTCTTAAGTTTGAAAAAAAATTTCTTAAATAGAGGTTTGGTTCAAGCTTGCACGAAAATAAACAATCATTCATACAAAATTCTGTGATTTTATCAGTGCATACATTTGATAAAAACGAACCATCTACAAAGCCCACATTAGTAAATGAGATGCAGGAAATATTTTCATTTTTATTAAATAATAATCTAAAATTATGTTCACTGTTAAATTTATAGTTTCGTAGTTCGAATCGTTTAAGATTTTGGCAATTTTTTAACAGTTTTTGATATATTAATAAATAAGTAATATGGAAATCGGCATCAATAGTCACATTGTTTAAATAAGCATCACATCTTTCTATGGCACTGACTATAAGATTATAATTATAATCAGATTCATCACTATTCACAAGATTCACGTCAATATCCAAACTTTTAACTTTACTCCACGAAAATTTTCCAAGTTCATTCCACCTTTCACAAACTAATTCAGCCTCTAATTTATCACTAATTGATAAATATTCAAAAATATTTACCAGACAGTCATCGTTAAGATACTCATTGATGTTAAAAGTCTCAGGTTCATCTTCCGATTCCATATCGCTGTTTATGGGGCTAGAAAAATAAATACTTTCATTATTTATGAAATAAAAATAAAATTTGTTTAATCTAAAAAACGTATAAAAGTTTTTTATTTTCTTTATTAATTTCTAAAATTACCTGATACAATTGAGAAATGGTTTTCTTAAAATGAATAGCATTTTTTTACAAATAGTCACAAAAGTAAAGAAATAATTTTTATCATACTTTTCAATGTACAATTTTTATATGTTCTTCTTTTTATTTAAATGCAGGAATTTAGATGTTTACTAGAAAACGATTCTATCGAAACTGAAGGCGATACAACAATTTCGTTTTTAAGTATCAAGACATTAGGGGCTGGTCCATTAAAAATCTTGCTGAGAAGAAAGAGGTCGTTTTTAAATAGAGCGGATTAAAAAATATCCTGCTCTAAGGGGCCTTTTTTTCTTTGCATATGTATTTTTACAGTTAGATATTATAGTAGATAACGCTCACAGATTACCTTAAGGTAATTAATCTTTTATAACTTTAAGACTATCACTATTTTTCGTTAACGATTTATGAATAAATCAGAGTAAAATAATTATTAATTATTATTTAATAATATTTGTTTTTAATTATCAACAAATTAAAATGTTTACAGAATTTTTTCAAGATGATTCTCTTATTAATTAGTATTAATTAGTACTTTGTTGTGTAGCCTTTTTTTAAAACTGAAATATTTGGGCATATCTAATCTAATCTAATCTAACTACTATATGTAATTTGAAAAATTATTTGTGTGTCTGTGTGTGAACTATATATTTTCTAAATATGATAAAATGTTACTGTCGTAATTAATATTACTAATTATACGTATTTTTGTTCAAAGAAAATTAAAAAAAACTTCAAAATGTTTATTTGTTTAAAGAAATTTTTATTATTAAGATTTGGCTGAGCTTTGGATAGCAATTCGTAAACCCAAACAGTGCCAGTTTGGATCAAAATCCTGCTTGGGTCATATTGAAGAGCATTCAAATTTAGCTGGAGACAGGGGCGGATCCAGAAAGCACCTCTGGGGGGGGGGGGGCGAATTCCCAAAAAATACGTCTAAAAATCGTAAAATTTCCAAAAAATTCCTAAAAAACATACAAAATTTACGCTCTGGAGGGGGCGATCGCCCCATCGCCCCCCCCCCCCCCGCTAAATCCGCCATGAGAAAAATTTCGGAAAAACTATTTATATCCTAAGATATACCAATTGTTTATGAAATAAAATCTTTCGAAAATTTATAAATAAATAGCTATATTTTAACTCATGATAAAAAAGGTTGCGCATGGAAAAAAAACACGCATGAAATTAATCTTTTATTTAAAAATACATTGTTATAGGAACAAAAACTAGACTATGTCAGGCTCGTCTTGTTGTTTTTCCACATTATAATTTCTCCTAAGCCTTATTGAAAAAATATCAAAGTAAAATGATTATCACAATAAATATAGGCTGCGTGCAAAAAAAATAAAAAAATAAAAATGTAACCAAGCAATTTAATAACCCATGTAAAAAAATCGTCTAATAGCCAGCTAATTGCTGGCTAATAGCTGGCTACGATTTGGCTACGAACTGGATACCAATTTATATTTTACAAATTTTCTTTGAAATTTTATTCCGGAAACTCTCACATCGAAAAAAGAATCTATTTGCCGCAAGCGGGATTCCGTTTGCGAAAAACGGTAAAAACTTTTGCGACAAATAGATTTCTTTTTTTCAATGCAGGATTGATATAACTTTTTGATCTGCAAAAAAAAAATCATTCATCAATTTTGTATTTTTCTTCGGGAAGCCATTCCGATTCGCGTTTCATGATTTTGTTCCTTATCAATTTACATTTCCGCACCAACTCGTTTTACCAAATTTTAAGGTTACTTCAAAAAATTAAACTTTTCTTCTTCCCAATGACATTTGAACTCTAAGAAATTACGAAAATAATTTTTCTCTGCGGAAACGAGAAAGTTTCTCATCGTATAAAAAAATTTATTCATGAGCGAATTTCGGAAATTTTTTTCTTGTATACACAATATTGTTATGTTGATATTGAAAGTATAAAAATAAATAACTAATTTCATACAGATAGTAAAAAATTCAAGTATCTAAATCTTATCATCCTGATCTTTAATCATCTGAGATATTAAAGATAGAAAAGGTAAAGTATAAAAGTTGAAATTCCAGCACATAAAATTTTCAACCCCAAAATCGAATTCCGTGGGAATTTTCCTATGGGACTCTAGGAGAAAGCCAATTCTTACGAGATTTTCATAAATAAAGAAAAAAGAGACCCATGTTTTAAAGTACGATAATAAATTTTAGAAAACACAGTCAAAAATAAAAAATAATTAAAACTGCTGGGAAAAAAGAGAATTGGATCTAGCATACTAAATTGTTAGGAAGTTTATTTTTTTTTATTCATACTTTTAAATCAAAAATCTTTTAGAGTTGATTAAATGATCCATCCATACAAGCCTATACATACACTCAAAATATAAACAATTTTGAATTATTGAAAAACTATTAATAATTTTACTAAATTTTGAGGGGAGCCATTGCTTTAAGGGCCAACCATCTGGATACGCACCTGTATAATATACGTATAAATTATTAATTCAAAAATAAAAAGTTATTGTTATAGCGTTAAATTATAATTATATTTTAAATTGGAAAGCAACATTAAAATGTGTTAAATACTTTATATTATTATTTTAATTAAATAATCTATAAACTTTTAAATCGCTTATTTTTTTTTTTCTTAAAATTTTTTTTCTTAAAAAAAAAATTTAGAAAAAAAAAGAAAATAAACCTTTTTGAATATTCAAGAAAATGATTAGTTTAATATTATCCCTCTATTGTAAGATTATAAGATTCAATAAAATATAATAAGACTTATTTAAATACATAAATACAAAAAAATAAATACTTATTCAATTTAAAAATTTTAATTATAATCTTTAAAGATTAAGTCTTGTTGCAGCCCACAATGTTTTGAAAAGAATTTATAATTTTTTATTCAATATAATTTTCGATATTTTCCCACGTAAAAAATTTAAGCTTACTGATAAGATCTAGTTTAATTATGTATTTTTCTCGTTCTTTTTTTGACCTAATCCTAATTTCTTTATTTTTAAAGAGTTTATTGGTACATTTTTTAATTTAATTATTTTTTGGATGAAGGATTATTAAATATATTTTAACCAAATAAGTTATATTATCGAGGCTTTTAACGAGGCTTTTAACTTCTTTGGAAATATATTTAATAAACTCCTTCATTGTTATAAACTTTTCTTTTTTCAGAATTTAATTGAAATATTTTATTTTTGTAGGTTAATTTGAATTGCAATATGTCTTTCTCTGATCTAAATGTTTTGTTTGTTATTGAAAATTAAATTTAACTATACATAATATTATTTTTTATATTTCAATGAAAAATGTATAAAAATATGGTTTAGTTTTTATCTTTTTTTTTAACGAAAAAAAAATAATTCATTTATTTTTCAAAAGCACTAAAAAACTTTTTTCATAAGTTTAAATGAGTTTTTACACGAGTTTAAGCCCTAACCGGTTTTTTGGCTCGGAAAATTAACTTAGACCCATCCCAAGGATTCCAAACTAATTAAGTGCATATATTTGGATACCCAATTCAAAACATTTCAAAATTTTTAACGAATTTTTCAAAAAGAAATATAAGTAAGAATTCCTTGGTGATCCAAAACTGTGTAGAAAAGTTCTAGGTTGTTACTAAAGAAGATATAATTATACTGTTAGTAAACTTCTTTGTCATTACGCAGGTGATAATTTAGTTATCCAATGCGAGAAGGAATGAAGATATAAAATATCATTTAATATATCCCCTCCCAACAAATTTTAGCTTACAAATATAAATGCTAAATTGTAGCTGCACTGAAAAAAAAATCCGCTTGCGGCAAACGGAATTTTTTTTCTCGTCAAACGATTGCAAATGACTTGAAACGTAAAGAAAATTCAAAAAAAAATTTTTTCCCGCTTACTTGGGATATGCGTATTTCGGTATGACGAGATTTGAGAAAATTTTGGAAAAAGAAAAGAAAAAATGTTTTTTTTTAATTTTCTTTACGTTTCAAGTCATTTGCAATTGTTTGCAAAGAAAAAAAAATTCCGCTTGCCGTAAGCGGATTGTCCGCTTGCCGCAAGCGGAATTATTCCGCTTGCGGCAAGCGGATTTTTTTTTCAGTGTGATTTGCAAAATGGCACAGCTAAAAAGTTGATCCAAAAAAGGTTATGTCGGTCAAATCAAATTCTGTGTGACTTAAATGCTATTTTTCAGATTTAAGTTGAGTTTCGCGAATTAAGTTGACAGCCGTAGCTTTTTTGGATCAATTTTTTAATGGTGCAATCTTGCATATCATCTATATTTTACACCTATATTTGTTAATCCGAGAATCCGAGAATCGCGTTAATGAACGAATGAAGAAATACATTTAGACAGGAAGGGGGGAAGTCAAATTTAGTAGTTATATTTGGTAACTCAAAAGTTCACCTTAACTCCTACGGAATTTTCTACTAATAAGGAGGTTCTTCTTGTGAATTTTCCACAGTTAGATTCAATTTATTCGGTCTAATTAAATTAGTTGAAACGCCTTTCTTTAAAGAGCTTAGATGTTATTATTTTTTAATGATAGAAATTAATAAAAGTTATAAAATATTAAATAAAAAGTATTTGAAAATATAAATAACATTTTTTTAGTAACTGTACCTACTTAATTTTCTTTTAATTGAGAAAAAAAATAGGCAATTTAACATTTCATCTTTTGGCTTTATAAAAATTATGATAAAAATAATACAATATGTTAATGAAATTTGATAATATGATAAAAAACTTTTAACCGATTAACCGATAAACACAACCAAAATACATGGAACATATTATTTACTGCGTATTCTTACTAGATTCTAATGGCACTAGAATAGAAATAATTAATTACTCCACATTTATTACTCAACATTTATTAAAATTTTGTTTGAAGATAGTTTTATGGATCCTGCTCGAGCAGAACTTTAATAGATTTTAATTTATAGTGTATTAACTCTAATGTCCGTAGAATCTAGTAAAGATTTGCATATTTATACTAGATTCTAAAGGCACTAGAGTTGAAAGAATTGAACCTTAGTAATTAAAACTAAAAATTTATTAAAATTTTGTACTGAGGCAATTTGATTGATCCTTATCGAGCAGAATTTTAATATATTTTGTGTCATAATTAATTATTTCTACTTTAGTACCCCTAGAATTTAAAAGGAATATGCTCCATGAAATCGCGCCTTAAAAAGGCGATATATGGCAAATATTTTTTCTAGTAGATTTTCAGAGACACTAAAACTAAAACAATTAATATTCAATTAATACAACCAGAATTCCAGTGAAATTTTTTAAAGAAAGTTTTCATGTAGTAGGACTTTGATAGATTTCCGGTGGTATTTACTAAAGTTAATTTATTTTAACACTAGAGTCCCTAAAAACTAGTAAGAATATGCTCCATGAAATAGATTTCTAGTCCTTAAATCCAAAGTATTTTAGGGTCCCTAGAAGTTCCTTAATCGAAAAAATATTAAGAACATTTGATCCTCCTTCCCCTGCTGAAAAGGTTTCCCTCGGGAACCCTTCCTGTGAAAATTTTCCATATTAAAATTACCACATCCCTAAGATACAATAGTAAAATAATGACTGTGGATAATAATAGGATTCTCTGAGAATTACGTATACGGGCCTAATGTAAATATTTTTAACGTAAAATAAGCATTTGACAGTAACAATAAGAAAATTTCTTGGAAAATTTTAAGTCAATTTACCAAAAATAGGCCAAAAACACGTAAACGGTTGAAAGAAATTAAAAACTCGATCAAGAAAGAAAAACTTAGAAATGTATGGAACATGTTTACTTACTTGCAGCTAAGTGCTTGGTAAAATACATCAATTTTATGCAATATTACAATACAATTGGCTATTTTTTTTAATGTAATATTTTAAAGCAAAATTTCATTTTTATTTATAAAAAAAAAGTTAATTTATGATATATGGCTTTAAAACTTCACTATTTTCACACGGTTATTTCGAAAATTACCATAATTTACATGTCTACGTGAAGCTTTTTAAGGATAAGAATTTTTCGTCACGTGATCTGACGGGAAATAAATTGAAAATAAATCAGAATTCCGGTTTTACGGTAAATAAATTTTTTTAATATTTTTTTAAACTGCTATAAATGGCTTTGCAGCGACCGACTTTTTTTCATTGCTGTATTTTTCTAAAATTAATAATTTTAACCAAAATTTTTATTGGAATTTATTGAGATTTTAAAAAATTGATTAAATTCTTTTAATTGGATAGAAAGATAGAAAACATTAGTCTTAGATTTAGTAAGTACTTATTTGTATACTGTCCAAAAATCTAACAAGCTGTATGATTTTCCTATTCAAAATATTTTTTTCCAGTTTAAATATTAAAAAAAATAATAATCATGCAAGATTTGTAGGATCAGGATTTAATTAGCAATTTCGTCAGGATTTCAAAAACACTGAAAATTAGTCAAAAAAATTTTTATTTTCTCATTTTTTTTTGTATATTATTTACAATATTTACAAAGTTTACATTTCTATTGCGGATTAAAAAATATTGCAAATTTTAATCTTTTGTATCAAATTAAAACATATATTTTATAATAAAACTAAAGCTAATAATTATGCTAAATCTATTGAAATAAAAGAAACTTATACAAATGATTACAAATTTTTTTTTAATAATCTTTAAAAATTCAAATTATTAACAACTTATAACTTTATCCTTTAATTTACTAATAAAATAAGTCATTCATAAGTGAGTCATCTCAAATAGATGCACATTAGTTCCTTAAATTCTTAAATCATTAATGATTAATAAACAAATAAAATAAGTTTTAAAAATGCATAAAATTATAACTAAAGTAAAAAACAAAATTATGTTCTTGTCACAAAAAATTGACTAGTTAATAACAATTCATAATCTATTTTACTATAAAAAAATTCATTCTGATGTTACATTTATTAATGGTAATATTTTATTAAAATATTCATAATTTTTCATAATTTTATCAAAATTTCTATGCTTTTTTTGTGTATAAATTTTTAAAATATTTGTATCGCCACGTTTAATTTTTGAGTCATTTATTTTTTTTAAAAATGAATACTCTAATCCATCCAAGAAAGAAGCAAACCTGTGTTGAACTTTAACTTCTTCTAACTTAAACTGACTTAAAAATTCAATTGAAGGGTCAACTTTTATAATAAAAATTTCCAATGAGACTATTTTATTTTTTACCAAAGTTACTTCTTGAATCAACAAATCTGAGTCTTTAATTTTCATTAAATTTAGTGCATTTTTATCACAATTGGAGATACCGCGTAAAATACTTAAGTCTCTCTCCTTATTAAAATAATACGCTTTAATGGCTGTGATTATAAATGTGTCTAAATTTTCGAAACTAGAAAAATTATTTTCCCCTTCAACGGTCAAGTTAACCGTTTCCACACACATACTTAATTTTTTTAAAGAAACACAATTTATTAGATTTTTAACAATTTGATCTGTTAAATTATTGATTTTGCATGAAAGAATCGTTAAATTTTTAAAACAAGTTCTGAGAATATATAACATATCTTCATCTAAATATTCAGTCACTAACTCCTCAAGAGGACAATCTTGTAAACTAACTAAACATTGTTCATTTAAATCAACATTCTGTAAAACAAGTTTTTTCAGTTTTGTTTGTTTACTTAGTAAATTAATGAAATTATAATTTATAAAACTATACTTATGTGAAACAATAATAGAAAGTTCACTAAGTTCACTTTTTGAAGCTATCAATGAATTAATTGCAGTTTTTAAATAACCATCCATAAAACTTAATTCAAAACTTTTTAAATTTCTCAATTTAGATAAAAATGTATTTAAATCATTTTCAGAATTTTTCATACAACAATTCTTAATACGAAATTCTGTGATCTTATCAGTGCATACATTTGATAAAAAAGAACCATCTACAAAGCCTACATTAGTAAATGAGATGCAGGAAATATTTTTATTTTTATTAAATAATAATCTAAAATTATGTTCACTGTTAAAATTATAGTTTAGTAGTTCAAAACGTTTTAGATTTTCGCACCTATTTAAAATTTTTTGATATGTTAACAAGTAAGTTAGATGGAAATCAGCATTTATTTTCACGTTATGTAAATAAGCACCACATTTCTCTATTATTTTAATTGTACGATTATAAGTATTTTCAGATCTATCACTATTTATAAATTTAACGTCAATATCAAAACTTTTAATTTTACGCCACGAAAATTTTCCAAGTTCATTCCACCTTTCACAAACTAAATCAGCCTCTAATTTATCATTAATTGATAAATATTCGAAAATATTTATTAGACAGTCATCATTCAGGTAATCATTGATGTTATAATTTTCAGGTTCATCTTCCGATTCCATATCGCTGTTTATGGAGCTAGAAAAATAAATATTTTCATTATTTATGAAATAAAAATAAAATTTTTTTTAATCTAAACATTTTTTGGTTCTCTATTTTTTTTATTATTTTTTTTTAATTATTATAGTTCTTTATTTTGACATCAAACAAATATATTAAGATATTTTCTAACTTTTTAAATATTAATAATTGTAAAATTACCTGATATAATTAAGAAATAATTTTGTTAAAAAGACAAACATTTTGTGTTATAAGTCGTCAGAAAAATATAGAAATAATTTATATCACACTATTCAGTGCATAAATTTTAAATACTCTTCTTTTTATTTAAAATGCAGGAATTTAGATGTTTACTAGAAAACGGTTCTACCAAAACTGAAAGATGCATCAATGCTGCTTCAGTTCACTCAGGGCAGGTAGGCGGAGCCATGAAAAAAACCATCGAAGCGCTATTGGTGGCAGGCTTTGAACTAGCTACTCATGGATTTTTTTAATGTTTAGCATGAAAAATGAAAGAAGTATTAAGTGATTCTAAAATTTTTAATTATTTTTCCAATTTCAAGTGTCTAAAAACATTTAAATAATAGTAGATTTTATACATACACTTAAAAAAAGTAACAAGACATTTTCTTATTTTATAAAAATAAGAATTAAAATATTAAAATTAATAAAAAATCAAATTATAATGCGAGTAGTAAATGGAAAAACAAAATCACACATAATCAAAGTAACTTACAAAAACTATTAATATTTTAAAAATTTATTTAAATAGACTGTTTTATTTTAATTAAATATTGTAAGACAAAAAATTTGGATTCATTTCATATAAATTACTTACAAATAAAAATATTTTTTAATTACTTTATAATTTCAATTTTGAATTGATTTCCATATGTTTTACATTATAAGAACCCCGAATTGAAGAAAGGGTACCACGTGATTAAGCATCAACTTCCCTTCCTTATGCACTGAGCGAAATAAGATCTTCCATTGCTAAGAGAAGGGGCAACAGTTTTTAAATAGAGCGGCAAAAAAATATCCTACTCTAAAAACTGATGTTTTATTAAAATTATTTCATTGATGAAAATTTATTCTTATTGGTCAAATATTTAGTCCTGGGCGATATTAATACATTTTTTGACTATCTCTATTTTTTGTCAGCGATTTACGAATTATTCAAAGCAAAAAAATTATTCAGATTTACAGAGTATTCTTATAGGGAGTAATAGTAGGTTATAAAATAGGATATTTATGCGGTATTTGAAGAAAATCGAACTGAAATGGAACCTGTACATTTTGAGATATTTTAAGTTCAAAGATAAATTGTAAATAATAATTTTCTCCTCCATGCCCAGTTACAAAAAATTTTTGGACCCAAACCAGTTTCTATCGGGAAATAATTTTTCTTTTTTTATGAATTAATTTTTTTTTTGAATGTATATTGCTAGACACCCGTTGTGCTTTTAATTTAAATACTGTCTGGAGACAGAGCTTAAGTGATTAAATGTATTATAATTATATTAATGTTAATCCATCGAAAAATTATTAAAATCCTTTTTTTGTTATATATTGTTAGATAAAGATAGAAAACTTAAAAAAAACTGATTTAAGATTATTGTTTCAAAAAATTTACTGTCTTTGGTCCTTTTATAAGACAATCATGTCTGTTAGATATTTAAGATTAAGGTCCCCTTTTCATTTTTTTTTGAATTTTTAATGAATTTTAAATATGTTTTTTTTTTATTATTTTAGTATTCAAGTATTTCAAATTTTTTTTTAATTTTTACATAACTATCAAAGAATAAAAAAAAAATTATTTTTATTTTCAATTTTTTTACATTTTATAAAGGACATCAAAGTAGAGGTTGAGAAAGAAAATAAAAAACGGTTCTAGGAGTAGCGCCTATTGTGGGCACCTGAAACAAAATTAAAAGAGCATTTTATTTTCTATAGACTTCTTAAGTGCTGGAACTAAAAGTTAGCAAAAATTCCAAAAATAGACCATTTGGTGCGTCAAAAATTAAAAATGTAGATTTTCAAGTTTAAAAAGACACCTAAAATGGTCATTAAAAAATTTTCCAATGCACTTTTTTCTGCGATATTTTATTTCCAGTACTTGGCACTACAATAACAAATAAAACTCACCAAGATTTAGGTCGATAGTTTAATTAGTTTTTGAATTATAACTGGAAACAATTTTAAAAAGTAGTTTTGAGAAAATTTTAAATGCTTATGTTTTCATATGATTACGACCGATAAAAATCGAAGTATCTCAAAAAAATATTTTTTTTGCCTAAAAATTTTTGTATACATTCTTGAAATGTTTATTAACTAGAAAATAAAAAAAAAACTGAAAATTGCATTAAAAAAATTTCATTTTGAGAAGGGGGTATTAATCTAATGTCTAAGTCAATTGTCTTCAGTTATACAGATGTAGTACTAGCAAAACATCTAAGGCTGTTTCTACACCATCACATAATCATATTATATGAGTAGAAAGGGCCTAACAGACTATATGATTATCCTATTAAAAAACTTTTTTCCAGTTTAAGTATTTAAAAAAAAATACATGCAAAGTTTATAGGATCAGGATCCCATTAGCAATTTGGGCAAAAGTTATTAAAAGCAATCAAAATTTGTTTAAAAACTTTTTATTTTTAATTTTTCTAAATCATCTCTATTGCAGACGAGATTGCAGATTAAAAATTTCGAATTAAAACATACATTCCTATTATCTATTTTACTGTGAAAAAATATGGTTATTTCAGATATTAATTTATAGTACGGTAATATTTTACTAATTTATAATTAAGAAGATGACTATATTGAAAATATATTTTTAAAATATTTTTATCGTAACAATTAATTTTTGAATAATTGATTTTTTCAAAAAAAAGAAACTTTAATTCCAATATTGTAAATAGTAATAAAAAAATTGTCTTCTTTTATTGCTATAGATTTTAATTTAATAGATTTTAAGACGTTAAAAGAAGGTTAGGAGAACAATTTATAAATATTATTATCTTTAAACAGTTTGCATTAACTAAGTCAGAAGTCTTCATTAGAAGTTAACGTTCATTTCATATTAAACTTGCCTCGAAATAAATTAAAATCTTTATAAATTATTCATTTTAAATTATTATTATTACTATTTACACGAGTAAAAAAAAAATTTTGAATGAAAAGAGTTATTTGCAATTAAAAATTTTTAAAATAGAATATTTATGATAATTATAAAAAATTGCGAATTTATTTTTTCTATATTTCATTGTTGAGTTTTTTCCTCGGTTTTTTCTATATTTTAATAATATTCATGCTCTCAATAATTACAAACTTTTTATATAACTTTACTACATTTTATAATTGTGTATATTCTGCATTTTAAATAAGATTACCTATTTATTATATTTATATACAATGTATATATTTATTATGGCATTTAAAGCAATAGGGGTAGGATTTTTCAAAACTTTTGCTATTTTTATCCCTTAAAATTCGTGTTCTGTGTTAGTTTCTCTGCTATATCTTAAAAAGTACTTTACTTAGATAAAAGTTTAATGGCTTAAATAAAAGGTCAATAAAAATTAAATCATTTTTTTTTTTTTTTTTTTTTTTTAACGAATTAACGGGACGAAAAATTTTTATTTTTATTGACCGCTGCCAAAGTCAATTCCGCTTGTAATAGGTGACGCTGTACTTGAATTCACACCGATAATTAGTCTTATTCTTTAATTATCTCAGAAATAGTAAATTGTAGGTAAAAAATGTTCTCTTACTTTTTTATAAAGCTTAAAAATGTCTTAAATTGGAGACTAATTTGAGGCTGGTAGAATTAATATTAAAAGAGTTATGACTAAACAAAAAAATTTTGTTTAAATTAATTTTAAAAAGGGTGGTTTTAGAAGGGTGAAGGAAAACTTAGATAATGAAATCCAAATTGGGATTAAAAAATCATATATTTATATTATACCCAAAAATTTTGGCTGCATTCGATGTTATACTTTATGATCTACAGCATCGTAATGCTCCAAAAGCGTGCTATTTCTAAGTTGTTTTTTCAGTTTTTTGGAAAATTTTGAGGAAAATATGTGTTTGTAGAAAATTGTCTCAAACTACTTTTGAAAGGATAATTTTCTGAATATTATAATGTTTTTTTTTCTGAATGAGATATAGTCATTGCAAGCAAAATAATAGTTCAGAATTCTCCCCTTTGACTTAAATTTTCACCATTTTTATTGCAAAAAATTATATAATTATGACTTTTAAAGTATTACTTATTCAATGTTCTTAAAAATGCTTTCCCGTATCGAAAAATCCTGTACAAGCGTTGTGCACAACGTTGTGCACAATGTACATTTTTCCCAAAAAAAGTAAAGAAACAGGTTCAAAATACGAGACATTTTTGAAAATTTTATCATAATATGGCATCAATAGATCCGTTAATAATTTAAAGTAACTAGGAGGCGGGTGTAAGTAGAAAGCGCGGAACAATAGACGGATAATAAGGGATTATTTTAGCGTCTTAACTATTCTCGGACACTAAAATAATTAAATAGTTATACCTATAGTATAAACTCTCCTTGCCACGGTACCTTCCCCTCCAGTCCCTTGTATTAGATGCATCTTTTTAATTAATAGACTTTACCAAAAATAAAAAAATATTTTTATGCGCTAATTAAAAAAATTTGTTTTCTTCCTAGCGGGTCGAAAACCTTTTTTTCGCCCCGCAACGAGATCGAAAAAAACGTGTTTTCTCCCCACTGAGAAAGAAAAATTTCGTTTTATCCATGGGAACAAAAAAAGAATACCCCAGATCGCAATTTACCATCTAATTTACGTGCGATCTGGGCCATTCTTTTTTTTTTGCTTTTTTGCTCTCTTGGTTAAAAATAATGTACTATTAAAAATTCAAGTCAAGATTCTTAAAAGTATACTCATGTTTCTGTTGTAAAAAAATCGCCAGCCATGCTATGTAATGCCACACAGTGGGGCAAAACGGTTAAAAATCGCTCTTGGACTCAATTTTTGAGCTATTCCCTTAAAACCTGTTTTAAACTACTTCAACAAGTATCTAATTTCATGTGTCACTGCGGCTTTTTTGATTTTTTTTTACGAATTAGCTGTCAGCCAAAAGTAAAGTAAAACTGAAATTATTTATGTAATATTTATGCAAGAATATATATTTAAAATATATGTAACGCAATTATCCCTTATATATAGATTGAGTAAACAGTAAAAAAATTAAGTGTAAGACACTTTAAAATCAAAATATAAAATTTTGAAATTTTTGCTAATATTGAAATTTTGTTAAATTTGTGCTTTTGGCTGACAGTCTCGCTGGCAGCTAATTAGTAAAAAAATAATCAAAAAAGCCGCAGTGACACATGAAATTAGATACTTCTAGAAGTAGTTTAAAACCAGTTTTAAGTGAATAGCTCAAAAATTGAGTCCAAGAGCGATTTTTGACCGTTTTGCCCCACTGTGTGCCATAAGTGTTCCATATGGAAAAAAATTGGTGGTATTTACGATTTTTGACCCATTAAACACGAATTCGGGGTAAAATTTACAAAATTCATGGTAAATTATTTTTTATTAACAATTTATTGCAAAATTGGCCAAAAATCTAAATGGTAAATATCCTGTAGCTTATTCTAAAATTTTCATATGTCCCTGAACGTATTATACGTATTTTGATTCTCTAAGCCCGAATTTTCAATTTACAATGTCGTATATAATTATTTGCTTAAACAATATTTAATTGTTGAAAATTCGGGTTGAGAGAATCAAAATACGTATAATACGTTCAGGGACATATCAAAATTTTGAAGTATTCATCATTTAGATTTTTGACCTATTTTGCAATAAGTTATTAATAACAAATAATTGTCCACTAATTTTGCAAAATAGATCCCGGATTCGTGTTAAGCGGGTCAGAAAACATAAATGCAACCAGTTTTTTTCCATGGAACTCTTATGGCATTAAATATCATGGATGACGACAGGATTTATAAGCACAAGGGTTTTTTTTTATGTAAAATAAATTAATACAAGTGCAAATTCATTTTTAAATTATTATTTTATTAAAAAACATTAAATTTTTTTAAGTTTAAAAAAAAATTTTTTTAAATAATATTTAGTTTTGTATGCATCAATGAATATGCAAAATTTTGCTAATCTAAAAATAATCTAAAAATAAATAATTGCGATTTTGCATTCAGTTGTATGCACGGGTGTGCGTTTGCTCTACAACCAGAGAATGCAGACAGCACGGAAAAGTCGAACCGCATATTTTTCCCCGTGATTTAAAACATAGTTTTACAAATAATGGGCAAAAAAGTCGCCCCCCCCTGTAGGTTAGGAAACAGGTTGTTTTTGCCCTAGATATTTTAATAGTATATTAAGTATCAAGGGTTTTTGCTAGTGCTCACGCTAGTGTCTATAGTATTTAGCCCATGGTGCTTAGACTATTTTTCGCCCTACAGGGCTTAAAATGCGTGCTGAAATTTCACAAAAATTTTACGCCTGCATTTTACGCCCGGGCGGGCAAAAAAATTTTTTTATTATCTTGTATTTATATTTTAATAACATTTATAACAGTTTAATAAATAAAAAAATCCATTCGCCACTTTTTGTTTAAGCTAACGGAATTTTTTTTCAGTGCACATATTTAAAAATTCGCTTAAATTTATTTTTTTAAATAATTAAAAATAATTATTGATAAAAATTTACATTTTAAAAAATGCATGTATCCTGGGACTGGGGGGAAGCACGGTGGTGGGGAGAGTGTAAGTATAACTATTCAATTATTTTAGTGTCCAAAAATACTTAAGACGCTAAAATAATCCCTGATTATCCTTCTATTGTTCCGCGCTTTCTACAGACTCCCTAGGAGGCAAGCCCCTTGCGCCAACCCCCTCAGATTATATTTCATATATTTTAATCACAGTTAAACTGTAAATTAAGGAGGTTGATCCGTTAACAAAAATAATGACAGAATGTAATAAAACGTGAATAATATAAAAATTTAAACATTTTTGAGCTAAAATCGACGTATTTTTATCTATGCCGTCGACTTAATTAATTTTTTATGAATAGAATAAAAGTGGTATTTTAACATTAATTGCGCTTATGGGAAAGTTTGCTTCGGCTTTATAAAAAGTAAGGTGCTAATGATACAGATCGATGAAACTTAAAAAATCTGATAAATAATTGATAAAGATTATATTCCAAATTAGTTTTACATACTTTATCGACTTTAATTTCGTAAGTTTAATAAAAAACACACAAAAACATAACCAAAAAGCTCATTATTTTAATTACGTTTTTTTAAATTTTATAATACTATGAGCCTTTTTTTGTAATGTTCTTGGATTATTAATGGTTTTTTATAGTTTCTTTTCAATTAATAGTTTCCAAAATAAACTTAAAAAAAAATGTCGGTAATCGTAATTCCTGCGAAAATGTAGAATCAAAAGAAAAACCTCCTTAATTCATGTATAAGAACCATTATTATTTTTAGTCTCAAAATTTACCTCAAGAAAAAAATATTTAATATCGCATCTGAATACAAATATTGATTACTGTCTCTCAGTGCTATGCACCTCAGATAATAAAATCACCTCAAAAATACCAATTTTTCTTTCAAGTATAAATCAAGAGCGAAAATTTATAATAGGATGACGAAATACTCGATTGAGTTTTCATATATTTTATGTTGCATCTATAGATATAATGTTTTATTATAGTTATAAACATTTTTTATTAAAATTTATAATTATTTTTACAGTTTATAATAATAAATTAAAAAATTAATATTTAAAATAGCTTTACAAATTTTTATACAGCTCGCTGCTAGAATTCAAATGAATCGATTAATTAGATAAAATCGAAGAGGAAATTTAAGAAAATTATTATATTTCTTATTTCCGTATTTTTTAATACTAATTTGACAAATGTAAGAACCAGAGTAAACTGTATTTTTTCTTGGAAAAATAAATTTAATTATAATAATAATAATAAGTTTTTAATATATTTAAATATATTTATAAATACTAAACAAAAACAAAAATAATGGTGATGCCATTGCGCATATACAGAGACGCAGTTGCGTCCAATCACAAAATGAATAATAAGAAAAGTCATGAGAGAAGGGATCATGAGTTTTAGATATTTATAGTTAGACTCATCAGTTACAAATCACAGTTTTTGATAAATATTCTTGTTATAAGGTAAGATTTTTTTCAACTAAAATTATTTAAGGTATTAGGATAGTGATACGCCATTTTGTTGGTATTTTTTTTCGATTTCTGAATTATCGGCGCTACATACATATGTAAAATCGTATATGTATTAGTATAATACTAGGTTATTTACATACTTTTTATTTAATTATTTAATAATTATGCAATGAAACAAGTAAAACAAATTGGAAATATAATCTTTGAGCTTTTATTTACCATATATTTAAGTTTCATTAATCTGTGTAATCGCAATCATACTTTTCACAAGCTCCAAAGATGATTTTTCATAAGAGCAATGTTAAACTACCTACACTTTTTTCTTGATTAAATAATAATTAGGCAACCAAAGTTGTAAAAAAAAGTTTATTTCATTTTTTAAAGACTTTATCTTTATATTTTATAAGTTTCATTCAATTCTGTTATCAAAAATTTTCACTATCCTAATACCTAATAATTTTAGTTATAATAGTATATTAAGTATCAAGGGCGTAAAAGTTTCGGCACTAGCGTGAGCACTAGCACGAGTGCTCGGCAAAGCCGGGCACGAGTGATATGTGTTCAAGCTCGTGTCTAAAGTATTTCGCCCATGGTGCTTACATTATTATTTGCCCACCTAGGCGTAGAACGAGTTCAGAAAATTCTTTACACACGAGTTTTACGCCCGGGAGTGCAAAAAATTTTTTTTTCTTCCTCGCGGGTCAAAAACACTTTTTACATATCTAGGGCAAAAAAAGCCTATTTTCTGCCCTAGGGCTTATATTTTAGAACACGGGACAAAATAGCTCGTTACGTTCGCTTGTTCATACAACTTCATGCAAAGCTAAAACCAATATTTTATCCCTTGTTTAATAAATAGCTATTTGTGCCCTACAATAATACAAAACTTTTCCTTTTTACAATGTTAATTTAGCGATTAAACTAACTTTTGAAGCATTTAACAGTTAGTTAAAAAATGAGACTACTGGTGAAATTTTACTTAATTTTATTGTTCGCTTATTTTTCATAGAAAAACAAATAGCATGGGTTTTTTCGGAAGTAACTTTTCCTAGTTCCTTATTTCTTCACGAGAAAAGTTATGTTTTTCAAACCTTCCTGATTCGATTGTAAAATAATGCAAATTTTATCAAATTTAACAAAATTGGTTTTAAAAAAATTAATTTAAAAACTCGTGTAAAAAAGTTACGTTCTCTAGAAATGTGAATTTTCAATTAAATTTTTTCTATTTTTATATGAGTGTATACTTTTTTAGGGTTCTTGTATGTCTAAGTAACAAGAAAAAAGAACATATTAATTGCAGTTATGGAAAACTTAAGTCCAAATTTAAAGAATAAACATTCATCTGCTATTGATAATCAACAAGACGTGCAAAGACGTCTTTCCATTCAACGATTGATTGAATCTTTAGCTCATGCTCACACCTGTGAAAATGCCGTTTGCTCAGAAAGTTGTCAAAAGATGAAAAGAGTAATAGTTCATATAAAGTCATGCAAGCGTAAAACTACAGGTGGTTGCCCAATTTGCAAACAGCTAATCGCGTTATGTTATCACCATGCAAAACATTGCCAAGAAACAAAATGTTTGGTACCATATTGTGCAAATATTAAGCATAAGCTTAAGATTCAAATGCTTCAAAGTATATTGGAACAAGCTCAAATGCTCAGGTAATTTTTACTTACAGTTAACATTATTTTTTAAATTATTATTTCTAAATTTTTTTAGAAATAATGAATTTAAGTTCATTACTAGGAAAATAAAGAATGTTTAAGCAAAAAATTTTATTATAAAATGCTACTTTTATAAACTATCATCAAAAAATTAAATTAAAAGTTATGCTTCGCATGATATTTCCATTACAATTAATTTTTCAAGTTTGCATTAAATTTTTATACAGTACTCAACTTTTTTTGGTTCCTCAAAGAGCACGTATTGAGACCCCAGGCACGTTTTGAGACCCCAGGAGACTAAAAAACCGGTTTTTAAAAAAAGTATGTGTGTGTGTGTGTGTGTGTGTGTGTGGGTATGTGTGTGTATGTGTGTGCATGTATGTAATTGGTGATATTTCACAAACATTATGGAGTTAAGACTTAATTTTTTTATCAAAAAAGCTCGAGGTACTTTTTTTTTTTAATTTGGATGTAATACCTCATTTATTTCCACGAAAGTACTTATATTTGAAAGTATGGTTTTTACTCGATATCTCGAATCTGATACTTAATTTTTTGAAAATTTTTTTCACGAAAAAATACAAAAAACACCAATTTTTTTTTTCTTTTTGGACGTAGTACCTAATTTATTTCTATGAAAGTACTAGTTTTAGAAACTTCGTTTATAGTCATTTTTTGGATCTGATACCGAATTTTTTCTAAAAATTAAAAAAATAAAAAAATTAAAAATACTTGCAATATTTTTTTTTTTTAGTGCAATACCTAATTTAATTCCATTAAAGTACTAATATCTGAAAATATTGTAAACGGTGATATTTTACAACCATTATGGAATTAAGACCTAATTTTTGTTTTAAAAATTTTTTCATCTAAAAATCTCAAACTATATTTTTTTTTTTTTGTTTAATTTGGATGTAATACCTAATTTATTTCCATGAAAGTACTTATATTTGAAAGTATGGTTTTTACTCGATATCTCGAATGTGATAATTAATTTTTTGAAAATTTTTTTCCCAAAATTTTTTTCACAAAAAAATACAAAAAACACTAAATTTTTTTTCTCTTTGGACGTAGTACCTAATTTATTTCTCGTTTATAATAATTTTTTGGGTCTGATACCGAATTTTTTCAAAATTTTTTTCTCAAAATTAAAAAAACAAAAAAATTTTTTAAACTGCAATTTTTTTTTTTTGGTGTAATACTTCATTTAGTTCCATGAAATTGCTTATATTTGAAAATATGGTTTTTATTCGATATCTCGAATCTGTTAATGAATTTTTTGAAACTTTGTTCCAAAATTTTTGAACAATAAAAAAAACTTTTAAAAGTTAATAGAAATGAGTGTATGATTGCATGGTTGTAATCGGTGATATCTGTGGCATATTGAAGTATTAAGCTAATTGTTTGAGGAACTTTAGTGCCAGCTAGTTGGCAGGGTATTTTACTAAATTTAATGCTGTTTTTATAAAAAGTCTGTTATAGACTCCGTTTAAAAAGTTTGCTAACAACAATCTGCAGTCATTTTTCACTTAGTTTCTTATGGATAAAAATCAATCTCAAATAGTATCTTTGCTTAAATTCGGCACTTATAGTTTATTCTTCTTTCTTTAATCAAATTCTCAACGGGCAATGTTCGGCAAAACGCTCTGCCGACGTGTGGCGCAAGTGAGTGCAGCCACACTCGTATTTGAAATTAATTATATAAATGGCTGTAAAATGTTGTATCTTATTATATTTAAATTAAATTGATAACCAGATTTTTCAAGTTCAATTAGAAAGTACTTCGGACAGAAAATACTTTTGTTTTACAATCGGAATATTTTCCTGTTTTCCCAGGATGGCGAAATATAAATTAAAATATTGATTTAAAAAAAGGTAAGGCGCAATGATAAAATTTAATTTGAAATATTAGTTTAATGCTGAAAAATTTTTTGGTTTTTCTAACATGGTGGACCATAAAATTTATTTAAAAACTTCTATAAATTATAAATATTTTTTTAAAATTAATTCGATAGTCGATACATTATTTTAGAATGCGCATATGGCACGGTAGGCTTAAAAAAATTTAAATCCGAAGTAAAATTACCTCGACTTTTTTCTTCTAGAAATTTTATATATCATGTGAATAGTGCGTAAAAAAATTTTTGAGCTGATTCCCCGAGGGATTTAAATTTTTTGTGGGCGGATGTGAATTTTTGGTTGCTTTGAGATGCAATATTTTTGAAAAGTTTTTTTTAATAAATATTATTATTTAAACGAATGTGTGTACTCAAATATGAATGAAAAACTATCTTTGCACATTAATATACTTAATTTTGTATGTATGTTGGTATGTGTATGCGTATATGCGCTTGTATGTGTGAGTTAAATGACAATTAATAACTTATAATTTATGCAAAAAAAACTAATTTTTAGATAAAAAAATATATGTATGAGTATGTATGTGTATCTGTATATGTGTGTATGTGTTAGTGTAAACGTATATGTTACTGTATGTGTATTTGTGTGGGTATTTATGCGTAAATACATTTTGGGGAGAGTGGGAAATCTAAATAACTTCAAAAAATTTAATTTTAGGGAATAAATTTTATTTAATAAATAACAAATTTTTCATTTTTACGTAAAATAAAAAATGATCTCTAGGGAAAAACCACTCCAGAATAAAAGAAAACTTTTCTTTGTACTATGAAATTTAGCCAATTTATCGTCAATTTAAGATTTTATTCAAATTTGTCTTAAAAAATATTAAAAAAAGTCTGTTTCTGAACTTTAAACATACATTACTCGCTTGATTTTCATCGTAAAATAATAAATTTTTTTTAAAAATTAATTAATTTTTCCCTGAGTATTCAATTCTTTAAGAAAAAAAATCATTTTTTTTGACAAAATTTCAATTTTCAGGTCAAAACTGTAAGTAGCAAAATTTACTTAACACAGTTGCTGACCTAAAAACTGAATTTTGGTCAGTAAAAATGATTTTTTTTCTTTAAGAAATGAATACTCAGGGAAAAATTAATTGATTTAAAAAAAAAATTTATTATTTTCAATGAAAATCAAGCGAATAATGCATATTATTTCTGAAATTTGTCTTAAAAATGATTGAAATTCTATTGTAATAAGCCTGTTTCTGAACTTAAAACATGCATTACTAGCTTGATGTTTATCGTAAAATAATAAATTTTTTTTAAATATCGATTAATTTCTCCCAGAGTATTCATTTCTTCAAGAAAGAAATCTTTTTTATTGACAAAATTTTAATTTTTAGATCAAAAAACTTTGAATGCTGTAAGTAGCAAAATTTATTTAACACAGATTTTCATTGATTTTTGACCTAAGAGTTGAAATGTGGTAAAAAAAAATGTTTTTTTTCTTCAAGAAATGAATACTCGGGAAAAAATTAATCGATATTAAAAAAAAATTGTTATTTTACGATGAAAATCAAGCGAGTAATGCATGTTTAAAATTCAGAATCAAGATTTTTTTAATATAAAACTTCAATCTTTCTTAAGACAAATTTGAGTAAAACTTTAAATTGATGATAACTTGGCTAAATTTCATCGTAAAAAGAAAAGTTTTTTTTCTTCTGGAGTGGTTTTTCCCTGGAAATCAAATTTTTTATCTTTATTTTTTTAAATTTTATTTACCTAAAAATTTATTTTAAAAATTTGGGGTAGCTGAGATACGAAAAACGTGCTTTTTGACATAAAAGTGGCAAAATCTTTTTGGCATCCATCGCCGATTCCATGTTCACGTTTTTTTTGCATTCTATAGAGTCCAAACTACCAGAAAATTATGGTGGTAATCGCGGCCTCGTCAATTTTTTTTTTTTCATTTTTGGTGCTCATAAGACGTATTTTCTCGTGGAAATGCACAGATGCACACACAAATACATATAAAGTCACACATAAGTTCACGTTCTCACATACACACATACATAGACACACATACTTAATTATACATATATTTTTTTATCTATTTATTAGTTTTTATTTCATAAATTATAAGTTTTTAATTGTCATTTAACTCACATATACAAGCTCATATACGTACCCACATACCAACATACATATAAATTTAAGTATGTTCATGCGCAAAGATAGTTTTTCATTCATATTTGAGTACACACATTCGTTTAAATAATAGTATTTATTAAAAAAAACTTTTCAAAAATATTGCATCTCAAAGCAACCAAAAATTCACATCCGCCCACAAAAAATTTAAATCCCTCGGGGAATCAGCTCAAAAATTTTTTACGCACTATTTACATAAATTTCTAGAAAAAAAAAGTCGAGGTAATTTTCCATTGGATTTAAATTTTTTTAAGCCTACCGTGATGGATAAAAACAGAGACAATATTAAGAGATTAAATCTTGGGGAAGGTGTGTAGCATTATTAGGATTCAGTGTCTCGCGACACATCTTTTTGTTTGGAGGTCGAATTTAGATTACGTCAGATAAGTATACAAGATAGGCTATAGGATATTCTAAAAAATAAGTACAATACAAATACAAGGACCTCAAAACAAAAGAATGGATCACCCCTTGACTTTACCATATGTAAAAACCTTTTTGTACGGTTCTTAGATCAATATTTTAATTTATGTTTCGCCATCTTGAAAAAACTGGAAAATATTCCAGTTGAGAAAAAGAAACATTTTCTATCCAAAGTACTTTCTAATTGAACTTGAAAAATCAGGTTATCAATTTAATTTAAAAACAATAAGCTACAGCATTTAGTCCTGTCGCCCACCATGCTATTTAATGCCATAAAAGTTCCATGGAAAAAAATGGTTGGTATTTATGTTTCTTGACCCGCTAAACACGAATCCGAGGTCCGTTTTGCAAAATTCGTGGTCAATTTTTTGTTATTAACAATTTATTGCAAAATTTGACAACAATCTAAATGTTAAGTACCCTGTAGCTAAAACAATTCAAAATTTTAATAAACCCCTGCTTTTATTATACATATTTTGACTCACTTAATCCAAATTTCTAATTTATAAGCTCGTATGATTAATTGTTTAAACAATATTTAATTGTTAATAAATTGTTTAAACAATTTTTTCTTGAAAATTAAGTGTGACACCTTTTTTTATGTATTTTTTGAGCCTCTGATCACGATTTTCAAGTTCTTTTTTTCATAAACGTTACTTATAGTAATTGTTTAAACAATTTTAATTTGTTTATAAGCCAAAATTAGTATGTTGCTATTTAAAATTCGACAAAAACATGAATTCCGTAGCTTACAGCTTTCGTGATTTCGAAAAGCAATCACCAATTTTTATAAATTTTACTTGCTGTATCTGAATTTTTAATTTGCAATGTCGTAGGACTAATTGTTTAAACAATATTAAATTGTTTATAATTTATTTAAACAATATTTATTTGAAAATTACGTGTGACACCTTTTTATATGTATTTTTTGACCCTCTGATCACGATTTTCAAGTTATTTTTTTCATAAACCTTACTTATAGTAATTGTTTAAATAATTTTAATTTGTTTATAACCCAGAATAAGTATGTTGTTAGTAAAATTCCAATTCTTGAAATACATTGGTATTTAAGTTCATCCAAATGCTTTTTTTACCTTAGTAAAATTTATGTTTATACAAAAAAATGTAATAATACATTAAATAAATTATCTTCCATACTACTAACCCGAGAGTTAATATGATTTTAAAGTTTAAATTGTTTAAGCAAATAATGGGGTTGGATTTTTGAAAAAGGACCTGAAAATCGTGATCAGAGGGTCAAAAAATACATAAACAAAAGTGATTTTCAAAAAAAATTTGTTTAAACAATTTATTAATAATTAAATATTGTTTAAACAATTAAACCTATGACCTTGGGAATTTAAAATTCAGATTCAGCAAGTTAAAATTTAAAAAAATTATCGATCACTTTTTGAAATTACGAAATCTGTAATCCACGGAATTCATGTTTTTGTCAAATTTCACCTAACAACATACTTATTCTGGATTATAAACAAATTAAAATTGTTTAAACAATTACTATAAGTAAGGTTTATGAAAAAAATAACTTGAAAATCGTGATCAGAGGGTTAAAAAATACATATAAAAAGGTATTACACGTAATTTTCAAAAAAATATTGTTTAAACAATTTATTAACAATTAAATATTGTTTAAACAATTAATCATACGAGCTTATAAATTAGAAATTTGGATTAAGTGAGTCAAAATATGTATAATAAAATCAGGGACTTATAAAAATTTTGAATTGTTTTAGCTACAGGATATTTAACATTTAGATTGTTGTCAAATTTTGCAAAAAAATTGTTAATAACAAAAAATTGACCACGAATTTTGCAAAACGGACCTCGGATTCGTGTTTAGCGGGTCAAAAAACATAAATACCAACCATTTTTTTCCATGGAACTTTTATGGCATTAAATAGCATGGTGGGCGACAGGACTAATTCTACTGCCGTTTATGCAACCAATCTTAAATACGAGTGTTGGCCGCACTCGTATAATCTCAACCCTCTTAAAATTTTAAAGAGGGTATTAAGTTCAAATCCCGAAACATTTTTTTTTTTGTTAATTTAAAAAAATAATAAAAATCTTTTACCAAACGTGGGCCCAAGTATGGGCCATATGTCGCGGAGACGTGTACCTATGCTTTACGTGTGCCACACGTCGGCAGAGCGTTTTGCTGAACGTCGCCCGAACTTCGAAACTTATACTTGACCAGTACAGTTTAAAAGTGCGCGGGAAATTATTTCTATTTGCTACTTAGATATTTTATTAATTTACTTAATTTACCTTTTTTAGGAACCCCATCCAAATACCCGATAGTAGTTTGAAAATATTTATAAAATTATACACTGGAAAAGTAATAACTGTAAATATTCAAGATGACAATGAAATTAAATCAATAAAAAAAATAATACAGGATCAAGAAGATATTCCTGAACATCGCCAACGTTTACTTTTAAATAGAAAAGAATTAGATGACAACAAAAGTTTAAAAGATTACAAAATTTGTAACTTGAGCACAATTTCATGTGAAAGTAAAATAATTTTAATCAAACATTCACTAGAATCTATGATAACAGTACCAATCGAAGTATATGATACTGCTGATATTTTGAAACAAAAAATACAAGATAAAATAGGCATTTCTAAAAATAATCAACGGTTATTTTTTTCATCTTCCTCTTTTCGTGGAAAACAATTGATAGATTCAATACCGATTTTTGATAATAATTTTAAGGGCCAGTTTATAGAATTAATTGAAGTTGATAATAAACTTGGCGTTTTTGTTGAAATTTTAGAAGACAAAAGATCAATGATTTATGTTCCAATTAATCTATCAGACACAGTAACGATTGTAAAGCAAAAAATTGAAGAAAAAATTTCAAAAGAAATAAACGGGTACAAATTGTTTTTCTTAGATAACGAATTAGCAGATGATGCAATTTTGGACAATTACGGAATCGAAAATGAATCGTGTTTACAATTATGTCCTAGCAAAATAATTTACATAAAAAAGAGAACTGGCCATAAGCGAAAATTAGAAATTGAAAGATGTGACACCATTGAGACAGTTCAAAAAAAAATTAAAACACTCGAAGGTGTTGATGATGCTTTTCAAAATATTTATTTTGAAGGCAATAAATTAGAAGATTTAAAAACATTAGCTGAGTATAATATTGGGTTTGGCATGAATTTGGAACTACGTACAGGAAAAATAGTTTATATAAATATGCCCAATATACCACAAATTACTTTGGAACTAATGCACTCGGAAAAAATTAAAGAAGTTAAAGAATCGATTGAAAAAATTTTAGGATTTTCGGCGGAGTATCAAGAAATCAAATACAATGACATTATTTTAGAGGACCATAACGATGTTGAATATTATAATATAGCGGAAAATTCAAATTTGTACTTAAATGTTCGGGTTAAAAAAAATATCCAAATTTTTGTTTGCTTTAAAGATAAAAAAGAAACTTTAGAAGTAGATTCCTTATGTACCATAAAAAATATAAAAGATAGTTGTCAAAGTAAATTTGAGGGTTTAATTGATCAATATGATCTTTACTATAATGATACATATTTGAATGATAATTTTTCTTTACGATACTACGAAATTAAAGAGGGATCTACAATTTATTTATTAAAAAATGAAAATAACATGTTTTAAATCATAACCAGAGTTAAAAAAACGAGATCCATTATTTAAAATTTTTTTTTTTTTCAATTCACCAAAGCTAAAGGATTTTATTAGATTCACAGGAATTATTTTTTAAATAATATAAAACAATTTTATCTAATTATAGTATCATTATGGAAACACACTGCGTCTTCATATTTATCAATAATTTTGGTACTTCAAAATTGTATGTGCATGATAATAATTTTAATGTTATATCTTTTTAACTATAAACAGTATGAATTATTTTATTGTGTACTCTGTAGCTGCACGAAAATGTAATCAAACTAGCCTTTTTATTACAGCTAAAATATATAGTTTTTATTACGTAAGCACAAATCTTTATTTTTTAGATCCTTTTTTTTGCTAATAAATCCATGAAACATAAAATAATATGATATCTATTTTTACTAGGAGTGACCTACTGAAGGTGCGTTGAAAATAAATCCGGTTGATAAGGCTTTTCGGGCTGGTCACGTGATAGGAAAAAATATGAAAAAAAACATGCATTAGATGGGCACTGTCCTCGGGTATCCTCGGGTATCCCATACTTAAAGCATTGTCACATGATCAGCCCGAAAAGCCTTAAAGAAGAAGAATTGTATAAAGAGTGGGAGAGACTTTCGGACCTCTTTCTTTCTCTCGCGAGTTTTTTATAAGAAATTTCAAAATCTTTTTGTTTATATTTCTGTAAATAAACATTTAGGAGCATTGAAATATTTTCTATGAGTTTGTATAATAATAAATTATATTTTAACTAAATATTACCAAAATTTGTTGTAAATTTTATATTGAAAGCATTTAAAATCTATTACATGGATACGCTAGTATAATTTAATAAGTACCTATTCTAAAAAATTTACAGAATAGATTTTGATAATATAATTTGTTAAAATATAATTTATTATTATAAAAACTCAGAAGAAATTTCAGAGCTCTTAGATGTTTGTTTACAGAAATATAAACAAAAACATTTTGGAATTTCTTATAGTACAAAACTCGCGAGAGAAAGAAAGAAGTCCGAAAGTCTCTGTCTCTCTCTCTCTCTCTCTCTCTCTTTTTTTTTTTTCCCCCACGAAAGTTCTTCCTTAAGAAACTCCACAGTTACAAATGACAGTTCTTGATGCACAGAAGTAAAAAATTGGTGTACTTCATTAATTAATAAATTTATAATCAATAACTAAATATATAATTTAATTAATTATATAAATATTCTTGTTATAAGGTAAGATTTTTTTCAATTAAAATTATTTAAAATATTATCTATCAGTATCAATATTGGGACTTATAAAAAATTTTTTTCTTCCTTGCGGGTCGAAAACACTTTTCGTGCTCTGAAATAATATAAAACTTTTCTTTCACAATGTTAATTTAGCGATTAATGTAATTTATGCGGCATTTAACAGTTAGCTGTTGAAAAATGAGACTACAGATAAAATTTTACTAAATTTTACTTATTTTTCATAGAATGGCACACAGTGGGGCAAAAAAACAAAAAAGTGGACAAAAAAAATATCAGCTCCAGGTTTTTGGATAAAAAAAAGTAAATTTCGGAATGTTTGGTATCTGTTCTCAAATAAAAAATTTTTGTATAATTTTATGAAAATTACAAAATTTATAGTATTATATCATATAAAATGACCATTTTTCATTTTCGCCTCTAAAAAAAATTATCTGTACATCCAATAATTCCTATTTTTATATTAATAATTAAATAAATTTCATCGTATTTAATTTTTACTGATAAAAGAAATATTTAAAATATTAAAAATCTATATTATATTTAAAAAAAAAAAATAGTATACACGTACACACTAACACTTACACGTATTTTCTGTGTGTGTGTGTGTGTTTGTGTGTATTGTACTGTGATTTTTAGATTGGTGTTTAAATAATAAAAACCTAAATATTTTATGTATATATATTTTAAATACACACAAACGCACGCACACACACACACACACACACACACAGAAAATCATTAATACTTTTTCTTCAAAATGCTATTAAATTCAAAATTTTCTAATATATATTTACAAAAATATATTTGCTTATATGTGTGAGTGTGTTTGTGTGTATGTGTGTGTGAGTGTTTTATTTAAAATATATATGCATAAAAATATATTTTACTATTTAAAAACCAATCTAAAAATCACAGTTCATGCACATACGTATACACATAAACACATATATTGCAATATATATATGTATATATATATATATATATAATATATATGTGTGTGAGCATGAGTGCAAATGTGTGTACCTTAGTAAAATAATATAAATTTAGAAAACTTTAAAAACTTTTTTTATCATTAAAAATTGAATAACATGAAATTCATTGAATTATTGATATAAAAATAGGAATTATTGGATGTACACAAAATTTTATAAATGAATCGCTCACACACATATATATTATATATATATATTCAATATATGTGTGTTTATGTGTATACGTATGTGCATGAACTGTGATTTTTAGATTAGTTTTTAAATAGTAAAATATATTTTTATGCATATTTTAAATAATACACACACACACACACAAACACACTCACACATATAAGCAAATAAGAAAATTTTGAATTTAATAGCATTTTGAAGAAAAAGTATTAATGATTTTCTGTGTGTGTGTGTGTGTGTGTGTGTGTATTTAAAATATATATATACATAAAATATTTAGTTTTTTATTATTTAAACACCAATCTAAAAATCACAGTCCATCCACATACCTATACGCTTAAATATACATGGGCACGTCCAGGGAAGAACGACTAGCTGAAAAATAAAAAAAAATAAAAAATATTTTTTTTGAGTCATTTTTTACCTGGGATTACAATTTACACTTCCTAATGCATAATTTTGAGATGCAGCTGCTCCAAAGTTGGATTTTTTCAATTTTTTTGGATTTCAGCTGCCCAAATCAACCTGAAATAACTCAAAACCATGAAACTTTTAACATATAGTACATATGATTGGGAAAAAAATTTCTTTTTACCTGGCCTACCCGAAAAAAAATTTTTTTTTTATTTTGGGCCACTTCCAGTTCAATTTTTAATGGTTTGAATTTTTCAAATTGACCGGAAGTCAAGTTCGCCATAATTATTTTTACTCAAATTTTCCCAGAATGTTGGTCTATGTGTCAGTTTTACCCAAAAAAATTTTGGATATGTGATACTCAAATGAGCGCCCATAAAATTTATATTTTTTATAAAAATATACAAAAATCTTTTATTTGAGAACAGATACTTAAAAATTGATCATATAAATGCACAATTAAAAATGCGTGTGTGTGTGTGTTAGTATACATGTAAAAAATATAATTTTTTGATTTTATATGTTTCTATAACAATATAACCCTAAAAAACTTTCTTTTTTTTTAATTTTAAACAAATTTAATTTTTTTAATCGAGAGCAGACCTATTACGTAAGGAAACTACTTTAGATATTTTTTTTAATATTCCGTCTACCATTTCAATAAAATAAAAGCTCTATCTGCAAACATTCCGAAATTTACTTTTTTTTTATCCAAAAACCTGGAGCTGATATTGTTTTGTCCACTTTTTTCTTTTTTTGCCCCACTGTGTGGCATGTGTTTTCTAAAGTAACTTTTCGTTCTTTATTTCTTTACGAGAAAAGTTATGTTTTTCAAACCTTTATGATTCTTTTGTACAATCTTCTATTAAAATTGAGAAATGTCAGAAGAATTTTGAGGACAATACCCATCAGCTGTTATTCATTTATAGAAATTAATACTAGTGCGCTCTTGTGTACAAATTAAACTGTTTTGTTATTTTTAATGGCACGGCTTTTTAAATTGTTTTTAAATTAATTAATTAATTCTATATTATAAATAACAAATTGCAAAGTATTTAATTAAATGTTATTAATATAAAAAATATTTTTTAATCATTAAATTAATTTTTAAAACTTAATTTAATTCAAAAAAAAAATGAAACTTATATTGTATAATAAAAATACAAAATCTATAAGCACTTGTGTATGTGTCATGATAGCACAGAATTTTACTTCTCAATAAAAATGATTCGTTTAAATAGGTGCAATCAGTAAAATTCAAGAATAAATAATATATCTTCTATAGAAGTTGAGAAAGTTTTTCCGTCATTTTCCCTAAATTCCACTTTTCACACCTATTTTTTGGGTATATATAAAAGGGTGGTAGATCAAAACTAACTGAAAAAATGATATTTTACATAATACTCCAGTCAAATAATGAAGGGGGGGGTTTGTATCGTTACTTGTCACCACTGAAGACCTACATGATTTTTTTGTAGATGATCACGAATTTTGGGCTCATTTATTTAAGAAATAAGCGCTTCACCCTTCAATCAGCAAAAACTATCCCAATAAGGGGAATTTTTTATGTATTTGCACTTTGACATTTCAGATATGGTGTACATAAATTTTTTGGGTTACTGTTCAAGAATTTTGGGGCCCTACCTACTAAAAAACGGTGCTTCGCCTTTAAATTAGCAAAAACTATATCTAAAAAGGGGTATTTTTTATCTCAATTTAAAGTTTTTGAAATCTGCGCCTCAAAATTTAGAATTTTGAAAGCGACCCCAGAAAACATAAATTCCGTATTATTTATCAGAATCGATTGATGATATGAAATGAAAATTTTTTTGTATGGAAAAAAGCAAAAAATGGGCCAAATAGGGCCTGTTAATAACAGTAGATCAAAAAATTTCGATATTGCAACCATACACGGAGAAAAATATTTTGTATATTTTGCAAGGTTAATTTTAGTAAAACGGGGTTAGTTTTAAGAACAAAAAAATTTTGTAAATTTTACAAATATGAAGTTAGAATATTGTAATTCTAACTATAAACATATAGTTATATTTACAAAATATTTGAACAGAAAATAACAAAAGTTTATTATATAAACATAACCAGAAATTTTGGTTATGTTTAACAGTTATTTTTCTCCGTGTAATATACTAATTCAGCAATCTCAAAAAAATATTATCCGGCCTGATGGGGACAAATAGAAAAGTTTTAAATTAACTTTCAAAGTCAAAAAATATATTGGGGCCTAAAAATTTAAAATAAGCATATCAAACAAATTTACATAGCACATATTGCACAGAACTTAGTGTTAACATTATAAATTCTGTATTTTATTTAAAATTTAAAAAAAAATTTTTGTTTTCTTCAATGTGAAAGGGTGAATAATATAATATTATTATCACAGATTTATGGTCCGAGGGACCATAATTGCACTAGATATTTATAATCTTTTTTAAAAGTTTTTTTTAAGTTTAGTTCGATAATGATAGAATACATAAAAAGATAAGAAAAGAAGTCGTGATCTGAAAACAATCATTTTCTGCCCTAAATAAAAAATTAGTTATTTATGACGGATTTATTTATGAAAAAAGTGATACAAAGTATTAATATATCAAATTGGAAGGTTGACATCGCGTAATTGGTAAAATATAAATTTATATCAAGGGTTAATTCATGCTTAATTTTATTTAAAAAGTGCGTTCAAGTTATCCCCCAGTGAGTAAAAGTAACTAACGAAAATAAATTTCTTTTTTATTTTCCTTTTATAGCAATAATTTTTTTTATATTCGTAAATTATAGCCAATTTTTAACATTCGAATATTTAGCTTATATTCAAAGACACTTAATGAAGACTATATGTATAAATAAAATAGACAATTTGTTTTATTAATTAAATATTTGTTTAAAGTTTTAATTGTTTCTCATTTAAAATTGAATTTGAGGGGGTAGGCGAGCATTACCTAGTAATGCGAATTTTATAAAATTTAACAAAATTGGTTTTAAAAAAATTAATGTAAAAACTTGTGTAAAAAATTTACGTTCTCTAAAAATATAAATTTTCAATTAAATCTTTTCTATTTTTATATGAGTGTATACTTTTTTAGGGTTCTTGTATGTCTAAGTAACAAGAAGAAAAAAGAACATATTAACTGCAGTTATGGAATCATTAAAAGTATATCCAATTTCAGAGGATAAACTTTCATCTGCTATTGATAATCAACAAGAAGTGCAAAGACGTTTTCCCATTCAACGATTTAATGAAATTTTTGTTCATGCTCGCACCTGTAAAAATGTCATTTGCTCAAAAAGTTGTCAAATAATGAAAAAAATAGTAGTTCATATAAAATCATGCAAGCGTAGAACTACAGGTGGTTGCCCAATTTGCAAACAGCTAATCGCGTTATGTTGTCACCATTCAAGACATTGCCAAGAAAAAAACTGTTTGATACCATTTTGTTCAAATATTAAGCATAAGCTTAAGATTTCAAAGCTTAAAAGTAAATTGGAACAAGCTCTGTTGCTCAGGTAATTTTTACTTATAGTTAACGTTGGTTTTTAAATTGTTATTTCTAAATTTTTTAAGAATAATGGATTTACGTTCACTACTAGGAAAATAAAGAATTTTTTAGCAAAAAATTTTATTATAAAATACTACTTTTATAAACTATCATCAAAAAATTAAATTAAAAATTATACTTCGTGTGATATTTCCATTACAATTAATTTTTCAAGTTAGCATTAAATTTTTATAAAATACTAAACTCCTTTTTCTTTAAAATTTTTCTTTTCAGTTGATTTAAGTAAAAATTTTTTTATTTTTAAACCGCGTTTGAATTTTATTTATTTTTTCTTAATTATTTTCCACTTAGTTTCTTATAGATAAAATTCAATCTGAAATTCTCAACAAAATTTTAAAAGCACAATAAAACTGTGAAAGACTCTAATATTAGCTTGTTATGAAACACAATAATTTTGATTTATGTGATTATTAAAACAATTTAGATAAAATATTTTTCTACTTAATTTTTACTTCGCATTTTAAATACCGAAGTATAATATCAATATAAAATTTTTGGAATCAATAAATGAAAATATATTCCTATTTGCTACTTAGATATTTTATTAATTTACTTAATTTACCTTTTTTAGGAACACCACCCAAATACCCAATAGTAGTTTGAAAATATTTATAAAATTATACACTGGAAATGTAATAACTGTAAATATTCAAGATGACAATGAAATTAAATCAATAAAAAAAATAATACAGGATCAAGAAGATATTCCTGAACATCGCCAACGTTTACTTTTAAATAGAAAAGAATTAGATGACAACAAGACTTTAAAAGATTACAAAATTTGTAACTTGAGCACAATTTCATGTGAAAGTAAAATAATTTTAATCAAACATTCACTAGAATCTATGATAACAGTACCAATCGAAGTATATGATACTGCTGATATTTTGAAACAAAAAATACAAGATAAAATAGGCATTCCTAAAAATAATCAACGGTTATTTTTTTCATCTTCCTCTTTTCGTGGAAAACAATTGATAGATTCAATACCGATTTTTGATAATAATTTTAAGGGCCAGTTTATAGAATTAATTGAAGTTGATAATAAACTTGGCGTTTTTGTTGAAATTCTAGAAGACAAAAGATCAATGATTTATGTTCCAATTAATCTATCAGACACAGTAACGATTGTAAAGCAAAAAATTGAAGAAAAAATTTCAAAAGAAATAAACGGGTATAAATTGTTTTTCTTAGATAACGAATTAGCAGATGATGCAATTTTGGACAATTACGGAATTGAAAATGAATCGTGTTTACAATTATGTCCTAGCAAAATAATTTACATAAAAAAAAGAACTGGCCATAAGCGAAAATTAGAAATTGAAAGATGTGACACCATTGAGACAGTTAAAAAAAAAATTGAAATACTCGAAGGTGTTGATGTAGCTTTTCAAAATATTTATTTTGAAGGCAATAAATTAGAAGATTTAAAAACATTAGCTGAACATAATATTGGGTTTGGCATGAATTTGGAACTACGTACAGGAAAAATAGTTTATATAAACATGCCAAATATACCACAAATTACTTTGGAACTAATGCACTCGGAAAAAATTAAAGAAGTTAAAGAATCGATTGAAAAAATTTTAGGATTTTCGGCGGAGTATCAAGAAATCAAATACAATGACATTATTTTAGAGGACCATAACGATGTTGAATATTATAATATAGCGGAAAATTCAAATTTGTACTTAAATGTTCGGGCTAAAAAAAATTTCCAAAATTTTTTTGCTTTTGAGATAAAAAAGAAACTTTAGAGGTAGATATGTACTATATAAATATACCCTTATGTACTATAAAAAATATCAAAGATAGTTGTCAAAGTAAATTTGAGGGTTTAATTGATCAATATGATATTTACTATAATGATACATGTTTGAATGATAATTTTTCTTTACGATACTACGAAATTAAAGAGGGATCTACAATTTATTTGTTAAAAAATGAAAATAGCATGTTTTAAATCATAACCAGAGTTAAAAAAACGAGATCCATTATTTAAAAATTTTTTTTTTAATTCACCAAAGCTAAAGGATTTTATTGGATTCACAAAAATTATTTTTTAAAGAATATAAAAGAATTTTATCTAATTATAGTAAGACACTGGGTCTTCATGTTAATCAGTAATTTTGATATATTTCAAAATTGAATGTGCATGATAACAATTATAATGCTAAATATTAAGCAATATTATATCCTTTTAACTATAAACAGTATATACTTATATATTGTAATATTGTATTATTTGCTATGTAGCTACAAGAAAATTTAATAAAACTAGCCTTTTTATTATAGCTAAATTATAATTATTAAGTTCATATAACGTAAAAACAAATCTTTCTTTCTTAAAACCTTTTTTTTTTGCTAATAAGTCGATGAATTATAAAAAAGTATGATACCTATCTTTACTATAAGTGACCTACTTTTCCACCACTTAATTGGCTAACTGAGGTGCCAGGAAAAAAAATCCGGTTCCCGCAACTAAAATTTTTTTTTCTTTTAAATGATTGCAAATGACATAAGACCTAAAGGAAAGTGTAAACATTTTTTTTTTACAAAAATTTTTTTTCCAAGACCTAATATGCCATGCCGTGATGAAATGAAAAATTAAAAACTTATTTTTTTTAATTTTCAAGACGTTTGCACTTGCTCATAAAATCGTTAAAAAATAAATATAATTTGGTCAATTTCTGCGACTATTCAGTTTAACTTGGGCCTATTTGGGGTGGAACCATCTAATAGTCAATCATATATTAATTTAATAAAAAAAAATTATTAGAACATACAAATGGAATTAACTAAAAATACGATAATTTCACGAAATTAAACGTAAATAAGTAATAAAAAAAATTCTTAATGTACTAATTTACAATTTGCAGTATAAAATACAAAAAAAAAACTTAAAAATTTTCTGATTAAATAAAAATTATTATTTTATATTTATTGAAGATTGATTTTTCTTTAAATAAACTTGAGATTATAATCCTCATAACAATTTAAACTCACATGAGTATACATAATTATAATATATTAGCTGAATACTTGTTTTATTTCGTGCAATGCTAACCATTGACAGGAGCTTTTTCATGATTTTTTAAAAATATTCTTCGTTATCTAAATTTGTTTATTAATTACAAGTTATTTATTATTAAAAATATTTATTTAGATATTTTTTAATATAATTTTTTTTTTAAATAAATTTTCTACAACACAAACCCAAAGACGTAAAAATATAGATACTTTAGAAATAGTATCAGTCTAACATCTTGCAGAATTACTGTTTAAAATACATTGTATCTTACATCTACATGTAAAAAATAAAATATTACAAAATTAAAACCATTATAAACTAAAAAAATGCCTTTAAAAAATATTATTTATACATAAGCAGAAAAAATTACATAAAAATCTTGAATACTTTTTCTAATACTTATGGCATTAATGAATTCAATGATATGATACTCAAGTAACTGAGTACACATTTAACATAAGTAATAAAAAAATTTTTTTTTTTAAACATAGATAAATAATTTTTATAAGAGTACTTAAATATACAATTATAAATAATTTTTACATAATATAAAAAAAAGCTTATAATTTACATGCAATTATTTTTTTACAATCAAAGAGTACAATTATACTTAACGACGATATTTTTTTTAATAAGTGTGCATATTAGATCATTAACCTCGTGAAAAATAAGATAAAAAATAAAAGTGATAGAATCTTCATAATTAATTTTCACTAATTGACATGATTAATAAATAAACGAAAAATTGCATAATTTAATTAATGTACAAAAAGTTTTAAAAAATGCAATAGATACTGATTTGAATTAGCAATTTAAAATATATAAAAGATTGTCTTCATGACAATATTTTTAATTACTTATTATAAATTTTTGATGCAATACTGTAAAAAAATCTAGTATTTACATTAATTAATACTTAAAATATTCACTGTGTGTCTTTTGTTTTTACAATAATGACTACAATTATTACTACTACTGCTAAATAATTATTTATTTTATCTATAAAAATAAATCAATCAGATAATGGTATATTACAATTTCTTCCACGCTTTGCTAGCTGATGACAAAATCTTGGACTAGCGATGTATTGTCCTAAGAATACACTGAGTAAATATTTTTCTTTCATTGGATCTGGTAATACTTTGTATTGGCTGAAACATTAAATTAATGATAATAATTTTTTATTATGAAATTTTATGTCAAAGTTTTTTTTTTTTAGTTTTTAATAGATTCATTGACACAGTTGATTATGAAAATTTGTTTTATATTGAATATTCATTTAATGGTTACAGTCTAACCTTGATTTTACACAAATTACTTTTATTATTTTGAAAGAATTCGTATAGATTTCTATTTTACACCTGATTTTATACATGTTTTAATGTATTAATTAGAATAAGTTTTGTAATTACGAAAAAATTTTTATTGAAACCATATGTAAAGGTTTTTGATGCAAAGATTTTAGAAGCTCTTTTAATTAAGAAGTAATCGCAGGCCACAGAAAGAAATATTAAAGTCGTACTCTCCATAAAATTTTTGTTTGTATAAATACGCAGTCTTATATCTCTAAATTTTGCACGATAATCGACTAAAAGAAACAATCCATTTAATTTCTGAGTAACAAAAATAACATACAAGAAACAAAATTTCTAGAATTTGAACAGAGTTTCTGAGACCTACTTTATACTGCCACTAGTTGAGATGAAAATTTGTAAAAATTCTGACTCGATTTGTGGGGTAGCTCAGGAAATTTTTCTAAAGAACATCCTCAGCTAAATTTTAAACATTTGAATGCTGTAGAAAAAAAAAGAAAACAAAAAAACTAAATTCTTAATTTTTGTTCAGCCTCTTAGAAATTTTTTAAAATTTGCCTGAAAGGGGGCTTGCTCTTCCATAAAATTTTTTCGAAAAATGCAAAATTTGAGTAAGATTTTTTCAAAATTTTCATTTGATGGCAGAAAAGTGGGTCCTAGAAATTCTGCCCATATCGAAGTCTAGATCCCACGAATTCTGTTACTTTCAGCCACCCGAAAAAACCTATACTAGTCCAAATCTTATGATGGCCAGTAAATTTGCAACTAAAACCATGTTTTGACTATGAAGTAATACCTAAAAAACTATGAAACTCAGATTTCTCCTTTTTATTTCTTTTTTATTAAACATAAATTTTATACGTCATTTAAAACTAAAAATAGGAATTTTCGGGCACTGTTTTTACACGTAAAAAAATTAAAAAAATGGAACCAACTGAAAATTTTTTGATAAGACATTATTTGAGATGTATCCTAAAAAATCCTATTTCATTTAATTCAGTCTTGCAGTTCGAAACGCAAGTTTGGTCAAGATTAGAGACATTCAATCCCCATTATAATTATTAATACCATAAATTAAATTTTTATTATTATTTCGCCTATAAAAGTGAAAATTATTTCCTCTTATTTTTCTAAATAAATAAAATAAATTAACACATTGAATAAAAATTTAATAGATTAGAATAAAATAGACACTATAAATAGCAAACATAGATATCTTTTAATGGTACATGCACGTCCCTATAATGTATTTGCGATAAGATATAGAGAGACTGAAACCAAAAAAAAATAAAAGAATTTTCTTTTATATTTATCTATTATTGTTATTTTATGTTAATTTTTTTATAAATAAATTACTTTTTATGTACTTAAACATCCGCATCCGATAATTATTATTAACAGATAATTTATTGTTATTAGATAAAAAAAATCTTACATATATTATCTCAAAAAAAGTTATTAATTAGACTGTCTGCTAGTATTTTAAAAAAATTGAATAAATTAATAAAAATATTTCAAGGTTAAAATACCAAAAAAAAACGATAACTTTCATGTAACTTATAGAAAATTAATAATGCATTACGAAAGACACGTATTTAAGAAAAATGTATTTTTAAATACTTTCGATTTCGTTATATTATTAAGTATAATTTCCTATAAAAGATTTAAATTAAAAAATAAAAGTGTTATTACAACTTTCATAAAAATGTTACAAAGTAAATATTAATTAATAATTTATAAAAACATAATGAAATTTAATATTTTTAATTTAACAGTTTTAGAGTTATGGACTTTCTACATGCTTCATTTAATAATTACATTTAATAATAATAATTATAATTGATGCTTTTCACTTTTATAAATCATTTTTCTCTCTTTTAGTAGTGTAATAGTATATTTTCTTTCAATTAATATTTAATTGTGTGAAAGAATATTCTAGAAGAGCCACTTTAATAGTTTGCAGTTTTTCTTGGGTGAAAGGTTAAAGGTTTTTTTTACAGGATAATTTTAAATGTTCTGGTTTAGAAATTGAAAAATGGGACTGATTATCATGATTAAAATTTTTTTGAGTTTTTGCTGTTTTTCATATAATTCGTATTTTATTCAATTTGAAGCTACTTTTTAAATATTTGGGCATAGAATCGGATATTGAAAAAAGAATCTGCCTGCTGCAAGCAAAATTTTGTTTGCCGGAAACAGAATTTCTTCATTCCCCGAAAGTGGGTTTTCTATTTGCCGCTAGCCAAATTTCGTTTGTTGGTAGCGGAGTTTTTTTCTTGTTCAAACGATTGCAAATGACCTGAAACGTAAAAAAAATTGAAAAAAATATTTTTTTTTTCCGCTTATTTACGATATACGCGCGTACGATGCGAGGAAAAACTTTTTTTAAATTTTGTTTACGTTTCAAGTCATTTGCAATTTAGTGAGCAAGAAAAAAATTTCGCTAGCCACAAGTGAAATTTCGCTAGCCACAAGTGTAGACAAGTGAGCTTAAAATAATTTTATTATTCATTTTAGAGAAAACGTTTTAAAATTTTAATTAATTACATCAAAAACTCTTTAAAATGAATAAAAAAAATACTCAAAACCAATAATTATGATAATAGTGGTTGAAGTTTAGAAAATTTCATTTTTCAAAAATAAATTAAAAATTTTAGAAATATCTTACCTCAATATTGTGTTCCAATCAACGACAAGTTGCCTATTATTTTTTTCAATTGTCCTTTGTGCATATTTTGCACAGATCCTTTCATAAATACAAACATTATTACCAAATTCACCAACCAACTTCTTTTCAACTTGCTCAATGTCTATAATTTCCTCACCTTCAAGTATTGATAATTCACGTTTATTTCGTGCTCTGTAGGTCGCTGTAAAAAAAATTTTTTATTTATTTTTTTTTGTAAAAAAAACTGTATAATTTAAATATTTTTGTTTTTTGCGTAATAATTACATATTATAGCTCGGGTGTATATCAAAAATTGTGACAAGAAATCATAAGGAAAAAAAATAAATAAAAACAAACAAATGATTATGATAATATATTACATGTAACTTTACTCAGCAAAAACTTGCTATATGTAAGCAAGTAGAACACTTTCGCTTTCCCCATCACATGTGCTGATTTGAATGCTCCGTTGTACATACATTGAAGTTTATCCACACGCAAATTGTATGTACATACAACGGAACTATATATTAAGACTTCCTTGCAAATAATATAATAAATTTGTAAAAATAAAAATTTTAGCTAAAAAACCTGTCATTAACTTTTGTTTTTTTTTTTTCTAATTTTATGATATTTCCTTTGTATATATTTTTAGTTTTACATTAAAAAAAATAATATTTTGATATGCCAATACCTGGGTTCAATGAGTAAGCCAATTTTTTGACAAAATTTGATATTCTAACAGCAGCGATAATAAATGGGAAACCAACTAGTTGCACTGGTAGTTCAAAAAATGGCTGTTGAATTTGTTGTTGTTGTGGCTTAACAAATGTTGTTATATAGGTCAATGTCAAGAACACACATATAAAAAATCTCATTAGCCTAGACAGTTCCATTTTCTGTAATAAAAAAAAAAATTAATGAAAAAGTATCAATTTTTTTATAATATGTTGTAAATAAAAATAATTAAAAAAAATGTTTGTATAATAATTAAAATTTCATAACACAATTTTTTTTCGTAATAATTAAACACTGATATAAATGAAATACTTTTTTATAACATTGAACCTTTGATTATAATTTTTTAATGATAGTAATTTTTTTTTCAAGATTAATAACTTTTATAATCGACATGTTTTTAGTTCAATAAATAATAGTTTAATGTTAATTTTTTTTGCGTGCAGTTAAAAACTGAAATTATTTTTATTTATTTGAAAAATTTGAGTTAATTCTTGAATTTGTGACGTCAGGGTTTTTTGTGGTCTTTTAAACCTTAAAAAACAACCTTGAATTCTCGTAAACTTGAAAATTTAGTGTATTTTTTAACCACAAGAAAGTAAACATTAATTAAGTAATTAAGTCTTAACCTAATTAGGATAAAAATAAAAAATACTTTTTTTCTTCATATTTTCGTTAATTTTGAAAATAAAAATTACGTTACATCATAAGCAAATAAATTTCCTCCTGTGAAATTCAATAAGTGAAAGTAATTTTTTATAAACCGTTTTCAGATCCTAAAAGTTTCCAAACTGGGTTTTTTTTCTGTTTAAAATTTGATCATTTTGAATTTCCAATCTAATAAAAAGGGTAAAGATTATAATATTATGCACTCTAACACTAGGGATGTAAAAAATTGCATTTAATTAACAATAAGCGATCAAAGTAAGATATTTACCAAAAAAATAAATGTTCCAATATTAGATTGCATCACAAGACTACTTAAATGTACATGATAAGATTTTTAGAGTTAAATTTTATTTTGTAAAAAAGGGTACACAAATAAGCTTATTTGTTGATTTTTTAAATCTAGAAAACCGGTAATTTATTATATATAAGAATGCACTAATTCAAAATTTAAAAATTTGTAAGTCTACGAGTATAGTTGATAAAATCTTAGAAACTTATAACATAGGTATTTGAACAGAATTATTTCGAAAAATTTTTTTAAATGCCTTGTAGAAATAATTCAAAGAGCGTTAGAGAGTAAATGTTAAATTTTCAAAGATTATTTTATTTTCGTAAATATTATTACAACATAGTCAAATTTAGCATATAAAATATTTACATAATAATCTATGAACTCAAAAAAAGAAATAAAAATTACATAAAAAACAGGTATGTAAAACAAAAAAACTCAAAATTATTAGCACATTTAACTTGACCGTGGATAACCCATAAGTCCATAACTATATAATATCGTCACGTGTATAGGAAACACTTTCATTTGTTAAGCAACGAAAGAAAGTCATGCATTATTATCACTTTTATACAGGTACGAAATAAAAGCATAAAATATCAACAACAAAAAAATTAACACTTTTATTTTTAATAAACGAAAATACATTCAACTTACTGTCAAATACGTAAGAAATTTGATGTATCGATGAAACTAAATAATATCGTTTAATATAATTGAATTCCTTAAATAAAATGATCAAAAGACAAGAATATTACACTATAGAGATACTACTTTGATAAAAACTCACCGCTGAATGTTTCCCACTTCGAATACCACGTTATATGATCTATGGATACTTTACTTACTAACTTCTGATGGGAGAAAGTTTTTGCTGTTACTTGGTTTGCCCCACCAAATAAAACCACACACGAGGTAAGTATGTGTATATTATACATGATATTTAACTTGATTCCAAGTTCTGGACTCTTGCGACATTTACTTAATATGTACGCACTAAATTCTATGTGCCAAGAATTATGTAAAGGATGAATATATTATTTGGAGAATTTGACTTTCAGAGAAATGTATAACATCTTTGATGAAAATCTAAAGATGGAGAAAGACAAGGTCGTTTGAATATATATCTTATAATATATAGGATGTATTGACGTGACCACAAACATGTAAGTTTTCTTACTTATGTATATATGAAACAGAGGAAAATGAAATTGGTCTAGGCGAGAGAGTTAGGACTTTAGTTTACGAATGGAATTTCATTAAAGCAAAGAGAAATTAGTTATTGCATGATAAAGCTTGACACTTTCATATTCTCAAAGGAACTTTATTTATATTAATTATTTCTTCATTTTATTATTAAGACTATTCAGTTGATTAATTTAAAATTTCTAATAATTTATTAAATTATTCTTTAAATTATTCTATTAAATTATTTGGTTGTCAAGTTTGCTTCTTTTAATGAAAAAAATTTTAATATTTTAATAACTTATCAGATTTATATATTTAAGTATACAATATTTATGGAACTTATTCACCGCCCCAATATTATACAGAATCTTCTAAAACCTATAGCCCGTTTTGGGAATCTCGGTAAATCTGAAACAAATTAACCAAATTAAAAGTGTAAAGTCTTAAATTTAAGCTTATCGAAAATCAACATGGATAATGTTTTTTCTTTTTTTGAGTTTTACTTGGTAGTTTGGCTTTTATGGAGCATCACACATACATGAAATATATTAATTAATCGGGAAAATTGCATAAATTTTTAAAAGTGTAAAAAAGGTGAAAACGTTGTGCTTATTTTACTGTTATTGAATTCTTGTAAACCATTCCAATTTAGATTGGTATAGTATCTGAAAAATGAAAAAAAAAACATTTTCAGTAATTTTCGAAAATTAAGATGACGATCATAAAAATCTCGATGTCTTAACCATCACTAGGCTGAAAATTTAAGAAAGGACGTATTTTAAGTGCCTAAATCTACCAAAAAATTTTCAGCTTATTCGGAAGCCCTGAACTGATTTCTGGGCTGCTGTTCATAAGCGTTGAAGGCAATCCGTGCTAATTTTTCAAATCCAGAAAATCTGAAATCCAAGGTTCAAGTTTAAGAATTAAGAATTTAAAATACCATAAAAAAATAACTAAATCAAAAATCAGAAAATGCTAAGTAGAATTCTCAAAATATCCAAATAAAAATTATATTCAATTAACCAAATATTATAATTTTAAGAAATTACAAAACTCAGAATTGAATTTTTCTGAATTTGAAGTTGTTTGTTTCAAAGCAAAACTATGAAATATTAAGCTTTATACGAATTCGGGAAAATGACTTAAAAAAAAAAAAATTCATTTAGGACTTAATTCTTTTACTGAAATTCTCTTCTCAATACTTACTCTAATTTGTACAAGTTTCTTAAAAATATTATTCTAAATTTAAAAAATTTTGAATTACATAATAATAGGTTTGAAAAAAACGTTTCTGTTCTATACAATTCTGAATTTGGACCTGGATTGCTGTCAACGCTTTTGAATAATAAATGACCGTCGATTTCTACTGATTTCATTCAGAATTGATCAATATTAAGTTAATTTTTTAAAATAATTACTAACATAATTATTCAAAAAAATATGGAGTAATGGAATTATTCGAAATTTGAACAGAAAAGGTCTCATTTAATTGAATTAAGTCGTAAAGTAAATGGTTGCATCTTTTGTCTGACAACTTTAACTAAAGCGTAGTGTGATTTTTCTATTGAAAATATTAAAAACTTACAACCGGTTTGTGAACTCACAAACAACAAACATGAAGCATGTTTAAATTTATACTTTAAATCGTTGCTAGTATTTTGCAACCATTAGATAAATAGTATCAGATCTGAATAGTATTCAAGGATAATGATTGGCATTCATTAAATAAGCTCTTAAAATCCTTATTATTCTAGAAGTCTTTATCAAACTTATTCTAAGTCCATAAATCGAAATTATTCTAAGTCCATTTGGCCCCCCCCCCCCCCAAACGGCATGCTTGAAGTACCCACTCTACCTATAAACATGTTCTATGTTTAAAACTCGGCAAAGAAGGGCTCGAAAATGTAGGATTTCTAACCTCAAAATCGGTAATTTAGGCTAGTTTAAACATTTTAAAGATAGTTTTTGAGATCATTGATCGTAATAGGGGGCTTGTATGGGAAAAAATTTGGTAATTTTTGTGCATAATCTGAAATTACATAAAAAAATATTAGGTACGTATTAAATTTATGAAAATTAACTTAAATTTTAATTTTAATTTTTTTGAAAAACAAGAAATACGTGTCTAATATTTGTTTATCTAGCAAGCTCTCTATTCTGAAACGAAATTTTTGAACTGATCATACGTAGCTTGATCTATGTTAAAATGCTTAAAATTATTTAAAATTATTTTTTTTCTTAAGGTATTAGGATAGTGATACGCCATTTTGTTGGTATTTTTTTTCGATTTCTGAATTATCGGCGCTACATACATATGTAAAATCGTATATGTGTTACGCTCCGTTTGAGGAATGGGCCATTTCGCGGAATGGGACGCTTATCGGCCCGTTCCACGAAATGAGACGGTCACCTGTCCATTCCGCGAAATGGCCATAAAATCGGCCATTCCGCGGAACGGGACATCAAATCTTACTCTTGTTCCCCGATTTGGGACAGTTGGTTTTTTTAAAGCATAATTCGTGAATTTTAATAATTAAAAAAAAACTATTTAAGATTTTGAGTAAAATAATGAAAAAAAAATTATTTTATTTATTTCATAAAAAATATTTTCTTTTTAACTGTTTATTAATAGCAACTTTTTTTCTTTTTTTTTTTTGAAATTAAATTTATTAATTATTACTTATTTAAATATTTTCTTTTTAACTTTTATTATTAAAAAAACTTTTTTTCGTACATTTAAAATTATATTTTTGTGTTGAATATCTTGCACAAAAAAAAACATAATGATTTATCATCATGTTTTATCATATGGTTGGTATCATATGATTTACCATAAGGTATATATTTTTGATAAAATAATTTCTGTTATCTCCTGGAGAACCTACGGGATGAAAATTAACCCTTTTAGGAAAAGCTGAAAACCTGGAGGTATAATTTTCATTTTTTTACCCCAATGTATTTTCCGATTTTCCAAGATGGCGGACCAAAAAAACATGAAAAAAACAACTTTCTACCTTACCTGGAGATTTTCGAGGTTAAGAAAACGGTTTTGATTAATGAAAATTTTCATTTCTTTACTCCGAAATGTTTTCTAATTTTCCAAGATGGCGAACAAAAAAACATTAACAAAAGAACTTTATACACTACTTAAGAAAAACACGTAAACACATAAAACTGACCGTACAAATTGAGTTTTTAGTTGATGAAGTGAATGATAAAGAGTATATTGGGTGAAAGAATGAAAATTTTCTTAACCTCTAAAACCCCTAGGTAGTGTAGAAAGTTCTTTTTTTCAAATTTTCCGGTCCACCATTTTGGAAAATCGGAAAATACATTGGGTTGAAAAAATGAAAATTATACCTCCAGGTTTTCAGCTTTTCCTAGGAGGGTTCATTTTAATCCCGAAGGTTCTCCAGGAGATAACAGAAATTCTTTTATCAAAAATATATACCTTATGGTAAATCATTATGATTTATCATATGGTCCAACCATATGATAAAACATGATGATAAATCATTATGTTTTTTTTTTTTTTTGTAAGAGATATTCAACACAAAAATATAATTTTAAATGTACGAAAAAAATTTTTTTTATTAATAAAAGTTAAAAAGAAAATATTTTTTATGAAATAAATTAAATAATTTTTTTTTATTATTAAAATTCACGAATAATTCTTTAAAAAAACCAACTGTCCCAAATCGGGGAACGAGAGTAAGATTTGATGTCCCGTTCCGCGGAATGGCCGATTTTATGGCCATTTCGCGGAATGGACAGGTGACCGTCTCATTCCGCGGAACGGGCCGATAAGCGTCCCATTCCGCGAAATGGCCCATTCCTCAAACGGAGCGTAACATATGTATTAGTATAATACTAGGTTATTTATATACTTTTTATTTAATTATTTAATAATTATGCAATGAACAAGTAAAACAAATTGGAAATATAATCTTTGAGCTTTTATTTACCATATATTTAAGTTTCATTAATCTGTGTTATCACAATCATACTTTTCACAAGCTCCAAAGATGATTTTCCATAAGAGCAATGTTAAACTACCTACACCTTTTTCTTGATTAAATAATAATTAGGCAACCAAAGTTGTAAAAGAAAGTTTATTTCATTTTTTAAAGACTTTATCTTTATATTTTATAAGTTTCATTCATTTCTGTTATCATAAATTTTCACTATCCTAATACCTTAAATAGATTTGTTGGTCCAAAAATTAGGGATTCTATATTTCAAAAGGAGAATCTGTCGAAATTTTAGCAGATTTTTGAGGAAGTATTGTGAAATAATAGATAGAGATTTTTCACTAATATTTTCTTTATTTTGTTAAATTTTTAATTATACTTCCACAAATAAATTTTTTTGTGACTTTCTTCCTGTGAGACGAAGAAATATTTTTAAAAATAATTGATTTAAATTTGATTCCAAAATTTAATATAAATAATTAATAAATAATTCAGAACTTTAAAAGTTTATTTATTTAAAATAATATCAATTATAAAATAATTCAATAATTTTAAACACTTTTACGCTGATTACTTTTTGCCAGAATACTTATTTGGATTGCGAATGAACCCTTTTTAACATCATTTTAGCAGCGGATCCAGACTTCGGTCTTGGGAAGGGGGGGGCGGACGATTTGGAGTATTCACCTCGGAAGGTAATCTACGTGCGATTTGAGGCATTCTTTATTTTTCTGGCCATGGATCGTAATATACTATATATTACGCAAAGTTTTGTATACTCTAAAGAAAATATTAAAATTTTAATAATTTTTTACTACTATGTATTTAAATTCTTAACTATGTATAAGTTTAAGTTTTATAAATATTTTATTTGCAACATTTTATCAAAGCAACCAATTATACAGTACAGCTGAAATGGAAAATGGTAGAATTTAATACTAAAAGTACAGTGAGAATAAAAAATGTTTTAATATTCAAACAAAAGTAAAATATTTGAGAGAATTATCGTTCTAAAATCTTTGTTTTTTCGGTTCCTCATAGAGGGACCATTGTGATCGGTCAAAATTTTTTTTCTGAGTTTTTGGCATATAAGCACGTTTTGAGACCTAAGGAAGCTAAAAACCGGTTTCTAAAAAAAGTCTGTATATGTGTGTGTGTGTGTGTGTGTGTGTATTAGAGTGGACCTATTTTTGGACTTTGTGGAAAAACTTTGCTCTCCGGGTTTTTTTGTGAAGTTTTGGTCATAAAAAGTTCCCAGTTCCAAGGATTTTGCTTTAGCCTTACAAAAACACGTGCCTGTAACCTTATCAATTTTCCCATTTAAATAACATGGGAATTTTGAGTTTTTAGCTATACAAATTTTCACAAAACCCAAAAAGCGCTTTAAAATGCTAAATTTTACTGGAAAACATACTTTTATATGTTTTTAAGACATACAAACCGCCCTGCATTCATTCCAAAGGGAATTTTGGGGCTAGGAACGCAAATTTACCGAGTCCCAATTTCAGGGTTTTCAAAAAAAGTCAATTTTTATCATTATCTTTGAAAAGTAATATCTTAAAAACTAATTAAAGAAAAGAGACGAGTAAAAAATTTTTGGAAACTTGAAGCTTGTAAAAAATTATTGAGGCCTTTAAAACTCAATTTCGTCAAAATTTACAATTTTGGCAGCAATTTAAATAAATTTAAAAATTGGTCATTTCGGGTCAAAAATTACCAGTAAGTTAATTGACTATAGCGCTAAGAGAAACAGTGATTAAAATATACGGCTTACGTCGTTTGAAAGGTGACACTTATACCAAAAAAAGTGAACCAACCAGAAGTGTTTTGGTTAATTTTTGAGGTTGTAGCTTTTTATCGAAAATTACCGAAAAACCCTGTTTTATAAGATTGAGCAAAATTGTAAATTTCCGTTTCTAGACCCAAAATTCCCTTTGGGATGAATGCAGGGCGATTTATATGTCTTTACAACATATAAAAGTATATTTTCCAGTAAAAATTAGCATTTTAAAACGCTTTTTGGCTTTTGTGAAAATTTGTATAGCTAATAACTCAAAATTCCCATGTTATTTAAATGGGAAAATTGATGTGGTTACAGGCACGTGTTTTTGTAAGGCTAAAGCAAAATCCTTGGAACTGGGAACTTTTTATGACCAAAACTGCACAAAAAAACCCGGGGAGCAAAGTTTTTCCACAAAGTCCAAAAATAGGTCCACTCTAGTGTGTATGTACCTATGCAACGGGTGATATGTTTCACAACCATTATGGAATTAAGACCTAATTTTTTTTAAAAAATTTTTTTATTAAAAAATTTTAAACTACTTTTTTTTTTTAATTTGGTTGTAATACCTCATTTTTTTCCATGAAAGTACTTATAATATCTAGAAGTATCGTTTTTACTCGATATCTCGAATCTTATAATTTATTTTTTGAAAATTTTTTTCTCAAAATTATTTCCACCAAAAAATACAAAAAATACCAATTTTTTTTTTCTTTATGGACGCAGTACTTAATTTATTAACATGGAACATGTTTATAGGGAGGGGGTACTTCAGAACTTGAAAATTAAGGGGGGGGGTCAAATTTGTCCTATTTAAGGGGGAGGGGTCAAATAAGACTTAAAATTAGAATAATTGGGTAAGTATATATAAATAAATAAAATACTTTTAAAAGACTTTGAAAAATCTGGGCTTAAGGACTTAGGATAATACAGGTTTATGGCAGAATAATATCTTGGAATAATTCAGGTTTAGGGAATCAAAATAGTTTGGGTTTAGAATCTTAACAGCTAGTGAGGTGATAATTACAAATTATAAAAATAGAAAATTGTATTGTAATGTTAAGTAACATTTGTATTATATCTAGTCCTCATCTAGAAGTAAACATGTTCCATGCATTTAGGTTGTGTTTACACAAACCGGTTATAAGTTTTTTCTGTGGAATTACTAGTTTTAGAAATATCGTTTATAGTAATTTTTTTGAGCTGATACTTAATTTTTTCAAAATTTTTTTCTCAAAATTTTTGTCGCCAAAAAAAAAACAAAAAACGCCAAAATTTTTTTTATTTTATGACGTAATAGTTAATTTTTTCCTATGAAAGTACGAATATCAGAATTATCGTTTGTAAAGGATTTCTCCATATGATACGTAATTTTTCAAATTTTTTTTTTTTTTTTAAATTTGTTAAATAAAATAATTAAAAAAATATCATAATTTTTTTTTCTTTTTGGAAGTAGTACCTCATTTTTTCCCATGAAAGTACTGATATCTAGAAGTATCGTTTTTACTCGATATCTCGAATCTTATAATTTATTTTTTGAAAATTTTTTTCTCAAAATTTTTTTTTTACAAAAAATATAAAAAATACCAATTTTTTTGCTTTATGGACGCAGTACTTAATTTATTTCTGTGGAAGTACTAGTTTTAGGGCAAAGTTCCATTTGATCAGTTAAAAAAGTGTTCAGAATTATTTTGTTCACGTTTTTTTGTTCAGGATATTTTTGTTCATTTAAAATTTAAAAAAAAATTTTTTTAATTTTTTAATTTTTAAATATCGTTTCTTGTATCGTTTATAGTAATTTTTTGAACCTGATGCTTAATTTTTTCAAAATTTTTTTCTCAAAACTTTTGTCGCCAAAAAATACCAAAAACGGCAAAATTTTTTTAATTTTAGGTCGTAGTACTTAATTTCTTCCTATGAAAGTACGAATATCTAGAATTATCGTTTGTAAAGGATTTCTCCATCTGATACGTAATTTTTCGAAATTTTTTTTCGAAATTTCATGCATAAAATAATTAAAAAAAGACCATAATTTTTTATTTTTTTTGGACGTAGTACCTCATTTTTTTCAATGAAAGTACTAATATCTAGAATTATCGTATGTAAAGGACTTCTCTATCTGATATACTTTGTTAGGTAAAATAGACCATTAAGAACATTTTGTTATTGCTAATGAGGAACCATAGTGCCAAGTTACAATTACTTGGCAGCGTTTTTTTCTTTTTTACAGACAAATGAACCATCAATAAATTGCAACAAAATTGCCTATTTTGTTGCAAATTTGTTAATTTTTTACTGCATAAAATTAAAAAAAAAATTTTTCTTTAAAATTTTTGTCAGTATATGATTTTTTTTCAAAATTCAGTTGTTTAACTCAATTTAATCTGATGTAGCATTGTCAACGAGGTAATAAGATAAAATTATCAAAGATAATCCACTATTCAACACAATTTTATCTTCAAGAGGAGACCGCTACCTTTGTCAAACCAAGTTACAATCTATAGTTGTGGATAACTTAAATATGTTGGAAAAATACTCTTGGTATCCTCCGTTTATTCCAATGGGTCTTTTGGGTTTAGAAACATAGGGCTCAATGTTATTAAATAATTTTCAATTCAACGCTGCAACGTTGCAAGTTAACCAAAACACTTCAGGTTGGTTTAATTTTTAAAGTGTCACCTTTCAATCCCCGTACAGTGTATTGGTTAACTTGCGAGGATGCAGCGTTGTATTGAAAATTACCATAAATTCCTATTTAATAACGGAGGGCATCAGCGATGTTTTTTCAACATATTTAAGTCATCCAAAAGTTTAGATTGTAATTGGGTGTCTTAAAAGTAATGGTCTCCCGTAGCTAGACAAAATATGGTTGGTTACCATGATACTTTATAATACATACTTTAGGTTGTGCCGAATTTAAACTGTCACAACCTCTTTAAGGGAAAGTTAATTTACAAAATAAATATATACATATTATTTCATTAAGTTTTAACATGATATGTATATATTAGAGTGTGTCTTATTTTTTTTTTCAATATTTTTTGGCTCCCCCCATTTTTTTCGAATATTTTGGTCATAAAAAACTCCCAGCTCCAAGAATTTTGATTTTTAAGTTTTTTAACCCGTGCCACCGATCACTTGAAGTTTCCCATTTAAATAGCATGGGAATTTGAGTTTTTAGCTATACAAATTTTTACAAAAGCCAAATAGCGTTTAAAAAAGCTAATTTTTAAGGAAACATACTTTTATATGTTGTAAAAACATGCAAACAGCCCTGCATTCATTCCAAAGGGAATTTTGGGGCTAGAAACGCAAATGTACATGTTGGCTCAATCTTATAAAATAGGGTTTTTCAGTAATTTTCAATAAAACGCTGCAACGTCAAAAATTAACCAAAACACCGTGTATTTTTATCACTGATTCTCTCACCGCTATAGTCAATTAACATATTGGTAATTTTTGACCCGAAAGGCCCAATTTTTAAATTTGTTTAAATTGCTGCCAAAATTGTAATTTTCGACAAAATTGAGTTTTATAGGTCTTAAAAGTTTTCTGCAAGCTTCAAGTTTTCAAAAATTTTTTACTCGTTTCTTTTCTTTAAATAGTTTTTAAGATATCGTTTTTCAAATATAATGATAAAAATTGATTTTTTTTTTAAACCCTGAAATTGGGACTATGACTTTAAATTATCATCTCTGGTTAATAATTTATATATACATTAGATATATAGGAAGATCGTGCCTAAAAATTAATTTTTCTTTTTCCCTTGCAGCATATAATTATGTTTTAATTCAGAAATAAAAATAAGTATTTTAACTACTATTACTAATTAATTCTTATGGAAAGCTTCCTTGGAATTTATAAATAAATTATAATAATAACAAAACTTAACGAATCTAAAATAATACCTTAAATAAATATCCAAATATGTTTCCAATTCATTTCACACACCGAAAAAACACTTGCGGATCTTAGCGATTTTTTTTTTATTCAGGTCAGATAAAAACGCAAAGGAAAAACCCGTTTACTCAAACCATATTTTATGCTAAAAGCTGTAATTAGGTATCACAGTCCAAAACCTTCAGGGCACTTTAAACCAAAATTGAATAGACTTTGTGTAAATTCTGAACCATATACACCTATAAACACCTACACACGTAACTATAATATCCATACATTACACAAAAGTTGCATGATTACGTTATGTATTTGAATATATAAACTATATTATGAACTCTTAAAACCTTTAAAAACCATTACCGATGAACATTACCGTCTTCAACTAATTAAATTAAACTAAGCTTTGAGGAAAAATATACTTGAGAAAATAATTTAATTGCTCGATAATGTCAGGCAACACGTACATAAATCAAGGCAAGACATAACACCTTCAGATTATAATTTGTTCCGATCCATGTCGAGCGATTTAATTCTTTTGAAGATATCACAAGTTTAGTTGAAAATTGGGTCGCTATAAAATTGAACGAATTCTAACAGCAAGGAATCTGTAAGCTACCTGAAAATGGGCTAATGTTGTAGCTTTTGATGAAACATACTTTAAGTAAAAAAGAGCTTATTTTCAAATTTTACTGAAATGTTTTTAAAAATTTGTATTTAGAATATCCGTAAATCATGCTTAAAATAGAGATTAAACTCGATTTTAAAATTATATCTGAAGTAGTAAAAGTATTTCATTTTTTTTTATCAACCTTGAATATTTTATTCTTTATAACGTTCTAATTATTTCCGATTGATTTTAATATATTATTAATGTTTAATTACTTGTAAATTTTTTAGAAAAAAATTAAATTTATTTACAAAATTATATTATTTTTAGTTAAAAAATTATAACAATCATAAACAGCCTTTAACATGTTAAATTAGTTTTTTACAAAAAAAAAAAAAATTTTATCGACTAAACTAATTTTTAACATGGAACATGTTCATTGGATGGGGTATTTGAAAAAGTCCGGCTCGGCAAGGGGGGGGGGGTGAAAAAGTGACATTTTTAAGGGGGGGGGGGGGTCAAATGGACTTAGAATATTTTCGATTCAGAGACTTTTGGTGCAGAAGTGCTTAGAGAGCATTGGTGCAGAAGTACCTAGGAACCTTTGTTGCAGAAGTACCTAGTGACCTATGGTGCAGAAGTCCCTAAAGACCTTTGGTGCAGAAGTATCTAGGGAGCATTAGTGCAGAAGTACCCAGGGACATACGGTGCAGAAGTCCCTAAAGACCTTTGGTGCAGAAGTACCTAAGAACCTTTGGTGCAGAAGTACCTACGGAACATTGGTGCAGAAGTACCTAGGGAGCATTGGTGTAGAAGTACCTAGGGACCTATGGTGCAGAAGTCCCTTAAGAACTTTGGTGCAGAAGTACCTAGGAGCCTTTGGTGCAGAAGTATCAAGGGAGGATTGGTGCTGAAGTCCCTAAAGACCTTTGGTGCAGAAGTAACTAGGGAGCATTGGTGCAGAAGTACCTAGGGACCTATGGTGCAGAATTTTTAAAGAATTTATTGTAAAAATTAATAAAAAATAAATTCATATTATTTAAAAAACTATAATAATTTGAAAATTTAATTAAATTTGTTCTCTTTGATGTCTAAGCAGCATGATTTCTATAATAAAAATCTAAATATAAATATTTGGATATAAATATTTATATTATGAACACAATAGGTACTTTATTATCGTGTTATAAGTAAACATGTTCCATGCTCGTTGGTTGTGTAATTACACAAACCGGTTATAAATTTTTTTCTTGTAGTAATGGAATCAGTATAAATACATGTTTTCGCATTTATTACATGCTAACTTGTATACAACCTCCTCCTCTATCCTATAGGATTTACAAAGAAATATGGTTTAAAAAATATTGTTAAAACTTTTTTATGGTTTGTCGAATCGTTTCAGATATTTGTTAAATACTTACAGTTTCTCAGACCTGTATATATATGTTTGTATTATATACTAACACAAAGAATTATTTTTGAAATATAGATTACCCTTTGGTAACTGAAAAAACTGCGTGTCAAAATCGCCTTTTTTGGAAAATTAAATACAAACATTTTTTAGGCATTAAAATGCATTCAGGACTAATTTCTACAAAAATTAAATATTTTATACTCACCCTTTCCGAGTGTAAAATTTGGCATAGAATTTTCTATACTCGCTTTAGTACTAGACAGGCAAAAATATTATATGAGCAAAAAATATTATAAGAACCCCGGGCAAACCTTAGACATTAGCTTCGTCGAGCACTCGTACTGTGATCACGCAACCGAAACTATCTCCCAACTGAAACTTAAAATGTAATGTAGAAAACTTTCCATATTTTCACTTGAAAAACTATAAAGATCGATTTTAAAAATTGAAAAAAATTTCAAACATTTATTAGTTAATTATGGAGAGCATAAAAAATTCTTCAAGCTCAACTCAAGTGTTTTTGGAAATTCTGATTTATAAATTGCAATTTTTCTAAATATGTTAAAAAACAGGAGAGAATTATCGAATGTTATAAAAAAAATTTTTACTTGTAACTTATCTTTTTATCAAATAATTAAATCACCAGATAATTTGCTAATCAGATTTAACCCAATTTAGACTATATAAAAAGGAATTAAAATTTTTTTTGTTATAAGACTTTTAAACAGCAAGATTTTTCTTTAAGATTAATTTTTTAAAATATCAGCCATGAGCTCAAAATTATTGTGTTTTTTCCTATTAATTGCTTGTATCTGTGAAGTTGCATTAGGTGAAGGCTTAAAAAATGGAGCTACAGTAAGTAATTTTTGATTAAATAATATACGCGATTTTAATGAATAGTATTTAAAAAAACAATTTTTAGAAATGAATGTACAATAATTATTATTTATACACTGTACACGCATACAAAAAATTAGTAAACATAACCCAAAATTACAGTTTTATTTACTATTTTAAGTTTTAATGTCACTATAAATTTTTAGTAAAATTCAATAATTTTTTGGTTAATTTTTACCAATATTTATTAATTTGTATTTACAAAGTTTGTAGTGGTTAATTTAACAAGAATTTTTTTTTGCGTGTAAAATAAAATTACTAAATGTTTAACTATCTACAATTTTACGTCATAAAAATTAAAAAAAAAAAAAAATCGATAATTAAAAATAGTTACAAGTTGAATGATTTTTTAAAGTTTTAATTTCAATATAGAGTTCAAACCATCCTTTGTGTATCTATGGTTCAAACAAAAACGTTAATAAATTATAAATTTTGTAATTTATTGAAAAAAATTATTAATTTTTTATTTTATTTAATATCAGTTAATTTAATTAACCAAGAATACATTTGAACTGATAAATAAAAATTTGCGATTTCAAATAGCAGCCGAAAAAACATTAGAAAACCGTCCCTTTTTATGCAACCTCGTTAATTTTTTTCTGAACAAATTTTAACAAAAATTTTTTGTTGCAAAACCTTTGTTATTATTTGTCTCTTAGAGAATTAATTAAACAAATTTTTTTCCCCATTTCTAATAGCCCTCTATCCTCTTGAATCAAAGACTAGTAAATTAATTTTATACTCCATTCATAATTTAATTTGAGGGATATAAAATCTATAATCAGGTTTAGATAAGATTTACGGTAAGTTTTTTTTGTCACTAAATTTGAATTTGGGAGTCATATGTGGTTAGGAAATAAAAGGAAACCCTTAACTCAACAACCCCTTTTAAGGTTTTTTTTGCAATATTTAGGAACTAATGATAAAATAAATTCCATTTTTTAAAGAGTAATTAACAAAATATTCGGTATATTTGATTATGTAGCAAATGCGGAACATTAGAGCTAATTGTAGAGAGTAAAACTAGGGTAAAAATATTCTCAAAGAAAGATAAAAATGAAAAAATATGATATATAGCTGGCAGATCAGGCGGAGTAACCATTTACTTAAAAAAAAGCCTAAAATTCAAAATAATATCGTGCTCCTCGAGCTGCTTAGATTCACCTTCGTTCGAATACATCTTCTGTAAAGTGTCTCTAAAAAATTCAGATTTATTCGTTGCAGTTGCCTACCGACCACCTAAAGCCCCCTATTTTAAGGATTCAACCTTCTTGTCTGATCTATCCACCATTTGCGCTGACTATAGCAGCAAACTCTTCATGGGCGACTTCAATTGCGAAATCAAGCCTAAAAATTTAAATTCAATCATTGGATCCTTTGCAGAATCCTGACCTTAAAATAGTCTCACATGGTTCAACTCGTTTCACTTCATCCTCCGAGACTTCTATTGACATCATCATGGTAGATCAAAACGATATCATTCTAAACCATAATACCTATGCCCACATCAATAATCAATATCTAATAGACGTTACAATTGAAATTTTTTCCACTGTATCATCAACAAACAACCTAAGTTACAGAGATTACAAAATCTATCTTATCTGTCAGAACTATCAAAAATAGACTGATCTCCTCTACTATATTCCTCCAATATCGATTTCTGTGTGTCATTATTAGAGGAGAAAATTAATTCCATTCTCGATAGGGTTTCTCCCCTCAAAAAAATACCAGCTTCTCCTAAATTTGAACCCTGAATTAACGACGAAGTAATCTCCACAGAAAATTCAGACGCACAAGCAGGGAGAACCATTTCGCAGAATATGATCTTCTCAAAACCACTCTCATAAATAAAGTAAACGACCTAAGATCCAACTTATACAAAAACAGAATCACTAATCTTGACAAACCCACAAAATATGGAAAGAACTTAGATACCTAAGCCTAGTCGATGCAAAATCTAGTAACAATGTCTGCAATCTCTTAGTCGACACCATTAATGAAAACGTCATTTCTTTTCAGAACGCATTAGCTACTCCCAACATACCTCTTAACTCACAATCTTTCCAAACACATATAAACCAGAAGTTTAAGTTTTCAAAGATTGCCGCAAAAGAAATAAAATCCAATGTTTCTTCATTCACCACAACTTCAGTAGGCGTTGACGGGCTACTAATAAAAATCTTTTCCGTAGGTTTACCCATTTTAATGCTTTTACTCATTCACATCTTTAATCTTTCCATTGAACACAATATCTTTCCAACCAGATGGAAAGAAGTTTTAATACTGCCAGTAAATAAAGTGAATAGGCCCCAAAGCGCCACGGATTTACTACCAATCGCTCTATTATGCATAATTTCAAAAATATTTGAAAAGACACTCCACAACCAGATTATTAAATTCCTTGAATCTCAAAACCTGTTAGACAATCTCCAACGCGACTTCAGAAAACGAAGAAATACACATTTTCTGCTTGCGAAGCTCCTAGACGATATCACGAGCAACATTAAAGAAGGTAAATTAAATTTCTTAATCCTCTTTGATTTTATTAAAGCTTTTGATAGCGTTTCCCATGAGATCTTGCTAAACATGATCAAGAGTGGAGTTCCTCAGGGCTCCATTCTTGGACCCCTACTATTTCTCGTTTTCAGTAATGACATCAAAGATTTCATTATCAATTCCAACAGGCTACTATTCGCAGACGACCTTCAAATTTATCTATCAACTGAATACGAAAATATACATTTTAATCTAAACAAGGTCATTGGTGATATTACCCACATAACTAATTGGGCTAATGACAATCAACTATTTATCAATTTAGATAAAACCAACCCTACAGTATTTGGACCCAAAAAGCATCTAGATAACTTTTTCAATTCCGACATTTCTTTTCGATTACCTGATAACAATATCAATATTCCCTTTGAAACGACAGTTAAAAACTTAGATATCTTATTTGATCATAAATTAAAGTGGTACGATCATATTACCAAAATTTCCAATAAAATCCGTAGTACCCTATTTAGATTAAGATATTTCAAGAACTACGTTAGTATGGAAACTAGAAAGCAACTTGTAACATCCCTAATTCTACCTCACTTTGATTATTGTACATCTATTTTAGGGAATCTTAAAAACGAACACCTCAAGACGTTAAATATCCTACAAGACTCAGCAATAAAATACATCTTTAATTTGGGTTACTATAATCACGTTTCTGACTTCAGAAAAAGTCTCAATTGGTTAGAAATTAGCGATAGACTGAAATTCAATTCCACTTGCTTTCTATTCAAAATACTGGCGGCCATTTATTGTTCAGAAGCGCTGATGGCAATCCGGGTCCAAATTGAGAATTTTTAATAACAGAAACGTTTTTTTCAAACCAATTATTTTAAGTTCCAGAATTTTTATATTTTAGAAAAATATTTTTAAGAAATCTGTACAAATTGTAGTAAGTAATTTTAAGAAGAGAATGACCTTTTTAACATTGTTCTTTAGCAAATAAAAGGTTGGAGGAGTTAGAGGGATGATGGAAAAATTTTTTTGTTATATTCTGGAAAAGGCACATAATAATAAAGAATTTGTAGGAGAACATTTTACTTAGCCCCCGTCAGCAAAAAATTAACGAGTTTGCAAAAAAAGAGGTGGATTTTTCTGTGACTTTTTAAATATAACCCTGGACGCTTCATACGAATATGCTACCTATTTTTTAATTAAAAAAATTCCCCACAAAAGGCATTTCTTTTTATGTGAATAAGCTTTATTTCCCCCCAAAAACTCCAGTTGCCCAATTAGTAGGTAGCTTTTGGTTATTTTTTGAAAACGTGATAAAATGGATAAAAAGAAATCTACATTTGCCTACCGTGGACAACTGGACCATTTCAGTAAAAATAGATAGCATATTCGTACACTGAACGAAAAGTGAAGCGTCTGACGTATTTAAAATTTGTGTTTGATGCATATAACATATTTGAGGATCTGAGACGTATGTACTGCGCAGCTAGCAGACAACAATATATTTTCAGTTAAAAAACCAACGTAACGGTGAATGAAATTTTTGTTTCTTGAATTTTTAATCATTTTTAATTGAAAAATTAATTTTTGACTTGAATTAACTAATTTTTGTAAGAAAGTGAATTTAATAAATTATATAGGAATATTATTTAAGTGAAATAATGGAAGATTTTTTAAAAAGTTATAACTACTCATATTTAATACCTTTTTTTAAATGTAAGTATATTTAAATAATAAAATATAATTATTTTCTTTTATTTAATTAAAAATATGTAAAAATTAAATATATTTTACAATATTAAAATAACGTAAGATTTAAAGGTGAATTTTAGCACGTTAACCTCACAGAAAAACGTGCTAAAATTCACCTTTAAATCTTACGTTATTTTAATATTGTAAAATATTTTTAATTAAATAAAAGAAAATAATTATATTTTATTATTTATATATACTTACATTTAAAAAAAGGTATTAAATATGAGTAGTTATAACTTTTTAAAAAATCTTCCATTATTTCACTTAAATAATATTCCTATATAATTTATCAAATTCACTTTCTTACAGAAATTAGTTAATTCAAGTCAAAAATTAATTTTTCAATTAAAAATGATTAAAAATTCAAGAAACAAAAATTTCATTCACCGGACACCGTCACGTTGGATTTTTAACTGAAAATATATTGTTGTCTGCTAGCTGCGCAGTACATACGTCTCAGATCCTCAAATATGTTATATGCATCAAACGCAAATTTTAAATACGTCAGACGCTTCACGCTTTTCGTTCAGTGTATTCAGCGACCAAAAGCGTTAATAGACGCTATGAAATTCCTGGGACCAATCAGGAAAATTAGTGATTGTGCGAAAAGGGCCCAGGCATGAAATAATAGGATTGATATGGCATATGTCAATGAGTAAATATTTAAAAAAAATTCAGTGCAGCGTAGATGGAGACTGCTGCAGTCATCATTGTAATGGAAGTATACTTTGGGGAGCTATCAAGAAAGGAAAATGTGGTCGATATTATGATGTTGAATGCACCTTAGCCCCACACCATTGTCCAGACAAACCACATCCTTGTGATTAATAATTGCATGATTTATTTTGAATACAAGTCAATTATGTGAAATATATTCAATAATTGTAATTGAATGAAAAATAAAAGATTTTTTAACAATTATTTGTTGATTGATTACCTCTTTATTTTTTTCCATTGATTTTCCGATTCAGGAGTAAAAATTTTTTTAGATGCGCATGCGCGAAAAATCAATAAAAGACGCGTTTTTTGTCAGAAGTCGATTTCTCAAAAGTATATAAAATTCCTCTAATAAGACTCAAATTAGTTCTGACACTTCAAATTTTTTGATGAAAAAAAGAAACTGGTGGGTTACTGCATTTTGGGAGCTGTAGATCCAAAAATAGCAGCTTTTAAAAGTTTATTTTTTATAAATTCCAAATTTCCTGCCAAGTCACGTGAACAATTAAAAATCTGACCAAAAATTTGGATTCTGCAGGTAATTTTACGTAAGGATATAATATATGTGTAATTATATATTTTGGGAAGATTTGATGTTGAAACAAAGAAATTTTTAATTGGAAGATTAAAATATCTCATTTTTTTAAGAAATTATTTTATTCTTTAAATTATACTAAATTAATTGGAAATTTGTTTCAAATTTCGCTGTTTTAACATAATTACTCTTAAAAACCAAAAAATATATCATTATGTAAAATTTCCCCGCGGAACCAAAGTTTTTTGCCAGATTTTTAATTGGTCGCGTTATGTTACTTGGCGGGAAAATTGAAATTTGTAAAAACTGAACTTTTAAAAGCTGCTATTATTGTATCTAGAGCTCTCAAAGCGTAATAACTCACTGGTTTTTTTTTTCATCAAAAGACTTTAAGTTATCAAAAATAATTTATCTTATTCGAGGATTTTCAATCTATATGCTTTTGAAAAATCGACTTTTGAAAAAAGAATGACCAATTTTATAGATTTCTTGTGCATGTGCAGCTCAAAAAAAAATGTTGACCCCATAACCAAATTCTACAGAAAGTTTCCTATCCGGACCAACAGATGAAATCGTGCCTTATAAGTTTGTCAGGTCAAAAAATGGAAAATTCCTAAAAATGGAAAATTCCTAAAAATGTCTAATCCGTGGAGAAATTTCGATGGGGCCACAGAACCAAAGAATTTTTATCGATTTTCCAAAAATTCTCGAAGGGATGATAATATTTAAAATTTTATTTAGACTAGTTTAACGTGTTTTTTTATTGCGGAGATCATGAGACTCATTTTTTAAAAATTAAATCAATAAATCTTGTTAAAAATCAAAAAAACTGACTTAAAAATTTTTTTGGTTCTGCGTCTCCTAAGCCATGCTTATATTGAATGTCTGTGTGTAGGTATGCATATTTGAAAAGGTGTATCCCGAAAATGTCGGAGCCTACTTGATAAGTTTAAAAAAGCCCTGGATGAAAAATTTCTAAATCTGATCTAGTTGGGCCGGCAGGAAGCCACAATTTATTTCGTTCAGTGGTTTTCTAGTAATCACAAAAAAAAACCGATTTCAGGTATCAAAAATTAAGGAAGAAATGCTACAATATGAATTATTTTTTATTTTTAATTTATTCGAAGGGTATTTAATAAACTTTATCAGTAAAAAAAGAAAATGAACTTGCAACTGATAAATTTCAACCATCTGATACTAAAACCATCACTTACAAGGGGAGTTCAATACATTTGGAACAACAAATTACACAAAATGTTTATAGCTAAGTTTAGTATGTTAAAAAAACGTGCTGACGACCCTCCGTTCATTCCAATGGGCCTTCTGGGCGTAGATACGCAGGGTTCAATATTATAAAATAGGGTTTTTTTGTAATTTTCAATGAAACGCCAAAGCCTCAAAAGTTCACCAAAACACTTCTGGTTGGTCCCATTTTTTTGATGTAAGTGTCATCTTTTATGCGCCGTATACCAAAATTTTTTAACTTTAATTCGCTCATCCCTATAGCTAATTAACCAAATGATTATTTTTGGCTTAAAATGACTAATTTTTAAATTGCTTCCAAATTTGTAATTTCTTTTACTTGTCTAATTTTCTTGAGTCGTTTTTAAGACATGGTTCTTCAAAGTTAACATTAAAAATGAGATTTTTTTAAAAATAATAAAATTAAGACTGCAACTTGAAATTATCATATCTGGTTAACTACTAACTGAAAAGGGTTAAGTAAAAAATTTTTGGGAACTGAAGCTTGTACAGATTTTTTCAGACCTACAAAACTCATTTTCGTCAGAAATTACAAATTTGGTAGTAATTTTAAAATTGGTCATTTTTAACCAAAAATAACTATTTGGTTAATCGGCTATAACAATGAAAGAATTAAAGATAAAAAATTGCGATTAATGGCGTTTAAAAGTTGACACATACACCAAAAAAATGGGACCAACCAAAAGTGTTTTGGTTATTTTGTGAGGTTTTGCGTTTCATTGAAAATTACCAAAAAACCCTATTTAAAAACATTGAACCCTGCGTTTTTATGCCCAGAAGATCCTTTGAACTCCCCTTGTTAGTAATCTTGCTATAAAAAATATGGAGGCATTGTAAAGATGAAATTCTCAATGAATATGTGATCTTGCCTGAAATAAAAAACCCCTTGCTTTTTTGTAAATCAGTGCAATTTTTAGTAGTATTTTCGGGAAAAAATACTTTGGAACTGATTTGAAAACCAAACCATTAGGTTTAGTCCGTTTGGTTTAAACTAGCCATATACACACTATACACAGTGAAATGAAAATAATAAAATTTATAATATTTAAAATATAAGCTTATTTCTTTAAATTTTTCATTCAATAGTATTCAAATATAAAAGTAATATAAGCATATTTTCTTTGCAACAAAGTACCGATTCTTTACAAAATATACTTTTTTTTTAAACTTGAAAAAAATAAATAAAAATTCCAACAAATTATTCAAGCACAAAATATTACTTATTATACTTATTTATATATATATATCCTTCGAAAAATATTCTTGTAATAAAATCTTTTTAGATAACTTTTTTTTTAATGTGTAAAGAAAAAAATTGATTAAGCTAAATTTTTTTATTCTTATAAAAAATCAAATGTACAAAGTAAGAAATTTATTTACATTATAAAATCGACTAGTATTATATTTAATGACTTTTAAAATATATAATAGTTTTGTTTTATATTTCTTAATCAATATTGTTATTTTATATCACAGATATTAAACATTTATGGGTAAATCTCTAAGAGTTCTGATTTGCTAGCTAATTTAGGTTTTATAAGTAATTTTATGTTTTGCAAAGCTGGATTTTTTGATTTTTTTAGTGCTTTTTTTCTAAAAGGACCTGAAATAATATAATATTAAATATTTATAGGTGGGAATATTTCGTACATTACCGAGGTGTGTGAAGTTGGTCACACGAGACACCATGCCAGCCGAATGCGACTAACGCACACCGAGATACAAAATTTTCACCAAGTTTTTTGCGTTATTTTATATTCACTTTGTATTACACCTAGTAAAATAATTATTATTTTATCTTAAATATTTTTTGCAATTACTCGAATATTACTGCTATAAGCTGTCATTAGCTGTACATGAAAGTGATACGCTAATTATATGCTAGGTGTAGTATAAAGTTATATATTTTTAGAAAAATTGTGCTTAATTTACATTTTTGTTTATTGTAACTTAAAAAATATATTTTTTTTAGTAGCATGAATAACACTGGCCAACAAAAAAAAAAAAAGTCAAGACCCAGAAGGTACACCCTATGAAAGTTACTTATTTTGGTGTACTTAGATGGTTTATAACCTTGATATTAAGATTTAACTGTTCAGTTGGCCGTCCCCTACCCCCCTGTACCCCCCGGGGGTTGAAACATTGGTTTTTCATAAAAATTTTAATTTGATACATATTCCTATGTACTTTGGTGTACTTGAACTGAAAATGTCGAAAAAAAGTAATTGCGACCCCCAAATGACCCTCTAAACTACACCAAGGCCACTTTGGGCCCACCTGAGGATTGAAATTTCGTTTTTTATAAAAGATTAAAATTAACATATATTTAAATTTAATCTTTTACAAGATACAAATTTCCAACCCTCAGGGGAACCCAAAGAGGGCTTGAAGTGGTTTATGGGGTAACAATTAGCTATTGTCAACGTTTTTTTTTCAAGTACACCAAAATACCTAGAAATATACGTTAATTTTAATTTTTTATAAAAAACGAAATTTCAACCCTCAGGTGGGCCCAAAGTGGCCTTGGTGTGGTTTAGAGGGTTATTTGGGGGTCGCAATTACTTTTTTTCGATATTTTCAGTTCAAGTACACCAAAATACATAGGAGTATGTATTAAATTAAAATTTTTATGAAAAATAAATTTTTCACCCCCCGGGAGGTACAGGGGGGTAGGGGACGGCCAACTGAACAGTTAAATCTTAATATTAAGGTTATATACCATCTAAGCACACCAAAATAAGTAACTTTCATAGGGTGTACCTTCTGGGTCTTGACTTTTTTTTTTTGTTGGCCTGTGTAATTAATATATTATTACTATAGTAAGTAGTAGTAATAGTATTTATAATTTAGCCGAGATTTCAGTCTCAATACATGGTCTTAAATTTTTATTCAAAATTAAGCTAAGAGCTAAAAATCTTAGAGATTTACTTTTCTATCTGAAATGAAAACCAATTATCTGGATTTTTTGAAAATAAATTGTTTGACAGTAAAGATAAATATCTAAAATATTCTAAATTACATGTATAAAATCCATCTTTGAATACGTAACAGAACTGCACATTTTTTATACAAAATTTTCTTTTTTCGAAAAATTAGAAAACTAAACAACTTGTTAAAAATCTATCTATCTATATATATTATATACGCTTTACTTTTTAAAAACAAATATGTTATTATTACAATGTTTAAAAAAATTGAATATTTAAGCAAAAATAATTTCGTACTTCCAAAATTATTTTTTCAAGTATTATAAGATTTTCGTAATATAATACTGAAATAATTTTTTCCAAATAAATGTTAAAAAAATTGTTGCATCATGGAGATCTTATTTTTTTCATAATATTTAAGACACTTGTACCAGGTAAAGGACACGTTGGATAAAAATTATGGCAACCTTGACCTTCGATTCCAGATATCAATTGTCCCATATGTGCAGCAAAATGATATTTTGATGCAACTTCAGCCATTGCAGTTAAACTCGTATCTCTGAAAATTAAAAAAAAAAACTTATTTTAATTCAATTCAATTTTATTGATTTTTATTATCTTAAAAAAAGCATAAAAAGTAATTCCTTAAATCTTTAAAAAATAAGAAATAGGGATTCTTTATGATCGATATATACTTAAATTTTTATTTATATGCTAAAGTAATGTCTTGTGCATATAAAAAAAATAAACGTGAGTCTTTTTATATTGATCGGTTTAACTGGTTAAGATCTCAAAAACCTATATATAATAAACTTAGCCCAAAAAAAAAACGCGTTAAACATTTGTGTTCTTATACTTATATAATAATAAAATTTACTATATAAAGCAAAAAAAAAAAGTTTCCAGAACATTAAAGTTAAAGTGGCAGAAGTGTATCTTATAAAAAAAAGGATGAGATAAAAGAAGACGATTTAAAGTTGCAAGTTAAGAGTTTTAAGATCACATATACATGATTTTTCTATTTGGACTATAAGTGTCCGTTTCTATTTTTATTTTATTTTTTAGCTTTAGGGGGTTGATGAAGAAATACTACATATTATGGAATAAAAAAGTAGTATAGTGACATCAACAGACGTGAGACATAAAAATTTTCATTTTACTGGCAAAAAAAAAACGAGTCATATGATGATGCGCTCAAATTTCAATTCATTTCTATAAAATAGAGGGGTTATTTATTTATTGTTATTATTATTTCTACTTGTTTTTTTTATGATCTTGAAAATTTATGAAGAATTTCATCAGTAGAAAATATAAAAAATTTTATTAATTTTATTGTGTTTGCTGAATTGAAATTTTTTAATTTAAAATTTTGCTTTCAGAACAATATGTCTCTTACACATTCTCATAAACAGGTTAAAGGTTCATATTGTATTATTAACATTTGACAAATATTTAGGAAATGAAGTCTTAAAATTTTTGTTCAATATGAATAATTTTTTGTTACAAAAATAAAATACTTTTACTAAAACAAGTAATTTGATACAAATTATTCCTGACTATTATTTTTTGAGACGTTGTATTCTTTCTAGGCTTGAAACTTCCTTATTTAGGTCTTTAATAAAACTATATTTGTTAAGCAAAGGACAAAATAATTCACTGTTACTGATTAAAAAAAATTTCCTCTTGCCTCATGCGTATATTCGCTTATCCCAAACGGATTTTTTCTGCTTACGACTACAAATAGAAAAATTTTCAGTTTGTAGTATGAATATGGAACTGTCGTTAATTTACAATAATATCGTATTTTGACCAAAGGGTATTTTTAATGGTATAGGTTTTAACTTTCCATGTAATTATCGAAAGAGCAAGTAGCGAGCTCGTGTCTAAAGCATGAAAAGTTTGAATTCTATTATTGGTAAGTATATATACGATAAAAAATAATTTAATTAATAGTAAATTCCTTTAACCATCAAGGTCAAATGACTACTAAAATTTGATAACCCAGAGTATAAGAAATATTTTTAGCTAACATTTTTTATATCCTGGTAATCTGATAGAGATATTTTAAGAAATTTCAATAATTAAACATGTCTGCATTTTGATATATTTACCTCGATATTTACCAATATTTGTCCCAAGCAACTTAATACAACGCGATAATTTAATTAAATTTTAACAATGGAATAAATACGTAATATTAAAATTTAATCACCAATACAATTGTTTTTATTACTTTAGACCGTATATTACATAAAATATCAATTCATACTTATTGTTAAAATAATAATGAGAAAGAATTTTTCGTAATTGATATCTTTCTGTATGTATCGGAAATAATAAAATCAAAAAAAGAAAGTTTTGTTATTAAAAAAAAAAAAAAATCAAGTTTTGTTTCAAGTTAAGAAGTGGTATAATTTTTTTTTTATTTTTGAAAATCCTGTTGCGTCAGATACAGTGGGTTTTAAAACTTTCTCCAAATAAATTGAAGTTCAGCATCTGATAAATAACTTATAAAACCCGTTTTTTTTTTTTTTTGGTATAATTATGATGTAACAATATAGTAGAACTTTTACTTATTAAATAATACATATTTGTATTTAAAATTAATGAGTAAAAAAAAGTATTTTATATGTTTAAAGAATGAAATGCACTAGTTTAAATAAAAATCAGTTTTACGAACAAGTTACATAATAGGTCATATTTTAAACTTATTTGGATATCTAGGGATAGACGATGAAAGTAAGAAAATTAAATATTTGGAACTTTTTTACACATTGGCCTTGATAGTTAGCCTCCAAAAATTAAAAACAAAATTTATTCGCAAATTGAAAAACTCGGAATATATTATAAGATTAATGCTTGCTTAATGCTTTTTGGATAGACTATAGCAAAGGGAGATCGGAAAATTCGGTACGCCAAATTACAATCTATTTTTTGATGAATTTAATATGTTCAAAAAAAACACGCAAGATACCCTCCGTTTATTACAAAGTGTCTTCTGGACTTAGAAATTAAGGGCTCAATGTTACGCAATATTATAAAATAGGGTTTTTTCGAAATCTTGCATATAAGGCTGCAATCTCCCAAATTAAAATACTTCCAGCTGATTTCATTTTTCTCGTATAAGTACCACCTTTCAAGACACATAAACTCAATTTTTTATTTCCAACTATCTTATCCTTCTAGTCAATAAGCCATTCATCTTTAAGTTTTATATGATTGCAATCATTTAAAAGAAAAAAAAATTCCGGTTATCACAACCAGAACTCTGGTAGTAGTAAATAGATTTTTTTTCAGTTCATAATGCATAAATAGTAATAAATAGCATTACAATTTTGCTCTCCATTGTTTTAGCATTCAGGTCTGTTAATTATGTGATTTGTAATTGTTACCTTTAAAATACGTTATTCTAAATAAATACCTACCACGAAAATATTCAACCCCTTCCCCATTTGATTTTGAAATTCACCATGTTAGTATTTAATGATTCCCGTTCCTAAAAGCCTTTTCCATTTTATAATTTTTAGTTTTGAGATAAAAAATGCTAGAAAAAGTTATTTATAGAAAAAAGCGCATGACAGACCCAACAAATTTTTCAGTGGTAAGAGGGCAACCCAATAAAAATTTCCGAATTTTTATAAAAATTTTTTTTAATTAAACAAAATCATTTCAAAATAAACATTTTTGATCCACAGGATAATTTCCCCCCTTGATCCCCTTCATAATAGCGATATTGATGCTCCTCTATCAAGATCGAAAAAGGATTAAATGTATCCGATTTTGGAGGGATGGGTTATATGAGTCTGATTTCAGAGGAGAGGAGAAAATAAACTTAGGAATAATTCCGATTTAGGGACTTAAAATAATTTGAATTTAAGGACTTACAAGGGAAGACCAGTACATTCAGGATGCCAAATTACAATCTATATAGTTATAGATGTCATTATTATAATGAAAAAACATCTTCGACACCCTTCGTTTATTCTAATGGGTCTAGTGGGCGTAAAAAAGCAGGGTCTAATGTTATGTCTTCTAAAAAACGTTATTACCTAGAAAATTAACAAAATATCTCCCTGTTGATCTAATTTTTTTCGTACAAATTTTAATTTTCGATCCCCTTAAAACCAATTATCTCATTGCTAAATTCAGTAAACCAAATTCCAATTGTTTGGCCCAATTAAACCAATTCTTAAATTGCTGCCAATTTTCGATGAAAATATAATAATTTCGATTAAACTTTTTTTATAATGCTTTTAGTTTATAAAAATTCTTTACTCAGCCTTTTTCCTCAGTCATCTCCTATATGAATCTATAAAGATAGTGTTAAAATATAATTTTTTTAAAGAAAACCTCAAATTGAGACTTTAACTTAAATTTATCGCATCTTGCATACAAATGATTATAAATAAATGAGTAAAAAAATTTTAGAGACCCATAAAATCTGTTTCAGTTAAAAGTTGTAATTTTGGCAGCAATTTAAAAATTTGTCATTTTCACTCCTACAGTCCTGCATTTGCTTTTTTGAAATTCTTTTACGAATTTCAAATAAATATAAAGTTCATGTTTTTTATTTTTAAACTATATATTTTATAATTTGAAAAAAAAAATATTGAAACAATTTTATTTTAAATAATACTTTAAGTATTAGTCCCATGAAAATTACTAGAGTAATTATTATATTATTATTACTAGAGTAATTTTTATATGTAATTAAATCTTACTTTTGTAAACATTAATTTGCTAGAAATAGATTTTAGAATAATAATTAAACTAAACATTTTATGATGAAAATATTTCACTGTAAAAAATTTTTTTAAATTATCACTTTTTATTATTACTATTAAAAAAAAGAAAGCTATTATCACATTTATTTGAACTATATAGTACGGCATATTTATGTAGTACGGTACAATAATTAAATATACACTGTAATGAAAAATATTTCTTCAATTATAATTTTTTTTTAATGCAAGAAAAGTGAAAAACGATAAAAGATTTGTTTGTAATTTTTTTTTTCTTAAACAAACAGGTTTATTGGACAGGTAAGTAAGTATCTTGAATTGGTAGTAAAAAAAAAACATGTTTTTTTATCACAGGATGATATTTTCGACCATTAACCAAATAAATAAAATTCAGAAAATTATAATTTATTTATTTACTACTTAATACTGCAATAATTTTTATGTGCTTATATAAAGCGATTTCACTCTTTGGTATCATAAAAACTTTGGATCTTATGGTGCCAATAAATTACTTAGTAAAAACACTCAGGTATTTGGTGAAAAACTTGCTTAATGTAGATTATAGTTATGGCCATGGCGAAGACATCTATAAGGATGAAATCGCTCTACCCCCTCTATCCTGATAATCAAAATTTTACATGTTTTGTTAAATACTTTATTTAGTTAAAATTTTTTTTTTATGAAAACATGTAAATTTTAAATCCCTCTCACCCCTCTCCTAGAGAATTCTAGATCAGCTGAAAATTTTTTGTTTACTGCAGCAGATTTCGTGTCCCCATCTAAAATACAGCACCGGTAACCGAAAATAGTTTTTTACTGAAAATACTATTTTTATTTTAATTGAAATAGACCACAAAACTATTTAAAATTTCAAAAACAATAAATTAAACAACTATAATTAAAAAAAATAATAATAATTTAAACAATAATTAAATCTGATAAAAAAGTTACCTCTACTAGTATACAGCAAAACGTGAATGAACATTTAATAATATTCAATAAAAAAAAGATTGAAAGTTGTGAAAGTAATATTTATAAATGCATGTAATAAATAAATATATATTATTTATATAAAAAATCAAGTTCACTCTTTTTTTTTTATTATTTATTCGTTATGGAAGATTAATTTTTTTAACCTTGATATAAATTTTTTAAAAAATTTATGAAAATTATTTACCTTATTAAATTTAAAAGTGACAATTCCATTTCACTTAATTGATCTTGTCTTGCAAGTGATGTTAGTTCACATATTAATTTTGGTAAACATGCAGTCTTTATTGTTTGCATCATTTTGGTTCTTCTTGTTATGGCTAAAAAATTTTTTTTTAGATTGTTAAAAAATTAAAAATTTAAAACAATACATTTTAAACTGTAGAAATTACTTATGTCCAAAAAAAGTAGTCTCAATTTTTTAAATTACCTTTTATGTCTAAATTATTACAACTAGAAAAGTATGTAATGTTCTGTATAAATAAAAATATTAATTAAGTTGAAATAAAAAAGAAATGTAACAATAGAGAACTTGATTACTCATTCTCATGACCTGATTTTAGATAAAAAGAAAAATACGAAAAAAATAATGTAAGTAAGTTAAGTAAGTTTATCATTAATTATTCCGTTATATAAAAAAATTATAGTCAAAAAAATGTAATCGTCCATTCTTAGAGAAAAAATAATTAATTAAATTTTAACATACCATTATCTTCAACTGGGTTAAACGTTGTCAGATTTTTTTTAATTATTGATGAATTTAAATTTTTATTTAGTAATTCTGTGTTATTATTGTTTTTATCTATTTCTTTACCGAATATTGTTGATATTACTGTGTTGTAGTCACCAGCAAATACTAAAAACATTGCAAAGAATATGACTAATCTTACTGTTCCTGTATCTATCATGTTTAGGCATTGGATTTCTGTATAAAAATAATTCAATTTTAAATTTATGTTTTTTGAAACTACGTGGGTAGAAATCTTAATTTTTGGTAAGTTTGTTAGGAATTACATACTGCTAATCTAATTTCTTTAACTAATTAAACTAAAAACATTTTTTAATTTTTGCACATTTAAAATTTTATTGAAAGTGACATTTTTTGTACCTAAAAACAAAGTGTAAAATAATTAATAATTTTTTTTAATTATTAATACATCTTACATTCGATATTTCCTTTTTTAGCAAAACTTTTTCTATTTCATACTATTATATTTTCGAAAAATGACGATTTAAAACAAAATCTCAATTTCCAAATTAAATTTTAGTAACAAATTAATGACCCTAAAAGAAAAAAGTGATACAGCACGACTTTCATTTAAAAACTAATAAAAAACACACAAAAATTTTATTTTTTATTTTTGCCAGTTTTTATAACTGGCTTTTTATAATATTTTTAAACAACACTCACCATGTCCAAAAAAGTCACTTCCAATAAAATTTCAAAATCATCTAATTTAAAATTCACGTTTCTTAAAAAAAAAATCAAACCAGCCAATTAAAATTCACATAAAAACCCATTATTTTCAAAAAAAAAAAAAAAATTAACCAAAACAATTAAGTTTTCTACCCACAAAGCCCAATTAGAAATTAAAACTTACATACTAAAATTAATAATATTTGTTATTTGAAAGTAATCCGAGTTTTTTTAATATTTCCAATATACCAGTTGTTTACAACTCTCACTCTCAGTATTAAATTCACTTGCACTTTCTTTATATATATAAAAATTACCTTGCGGGTTCACTGCTCCTTGATATATTACTATCAATAATAACAATAATAAAAAAAATTTTACTTTTTTTTATTTAAAAAAAAAAGTAAAACTTTTTATTTTACATTTTTTTATTTTATTTTTTTACTAAAAATATTGCATTGATATAAGAATTGATAAACATAATTCTTCTATCATTCATAACAAGTTATTCGTCATATATCAATAATATTTTATCTTACATAACGAAAAACAAAACATTAAAAAAATGTAATTTATCAATATTTTTTATATCGATTAATTCAACTTACTAGATACGTTACATAATAATTTGCCAATTTAAATTCACTAAAAAAACTTTTTAACACAAAAAATTTCATAGGCAAAACTTTTACTTTTATTTAACTGAATATAATAAAATACTATTAAAAGTTTAAAAATTTATTAAACAATAATAATATTTGCAAAAAAAACGACACATGTGCAAATAGAGAGAACTGGCACTTAGTTATGTTTTCGTACATGTAGCTCTAGAATGACTGAAAATGAGTTAAAAAACTTTAGTTACAAAACTTGGCGAACTCTTATGCAGTGAAAGTTAAAAGCCAATCGCACGATTTTATATACGTTAATATGAATACCTACGTTTATTTTTTTTTTTGCTTATTTTTGCTTCCCTCAATTTTTTTTTAATCAGGTTCTCTTTTATTAATTTTAGAGGTTTTTATTATTATACTTTTTTTATATATTCAAATAAAACAGGTATATTCGCTTTGTCATTAAAATTTCACTTGTTAATTATTTTTTCTATGTCTTTTGTTTGGTTTATGATTAACGACGTGTTTTTTTGTTAATGTTTTTTTATTAAATATGATTTGATAGAAAAATATGTTTTTGTGCTATATTAAATTGTGTTGTAGCATAATTTGTTTGTTATTTTAATAATGTAATTTTTTTTGGAATTTTTATTAACCTGGTTAAAGTATAATTGAATCCGGTTTTAATCATTTTTTTTGTAAGCAAAAATGATTTGTTACCTGAAAAATTTCTTTGTTCGTTAGTTTATTGCAATTTTTCTGAAAAGTTACAAAAATAACATAGAAAAAATTTAATTTTCTAAAAATATTGTACAATTATTAAATATATTTCAGGCTACATAAACTACGTTTATAGTATATTCTTAAAAGGGTCTTCAAAATGTTTATTTTTTTTCTAATCGGTCCATGAAATTTTCCAACAAGTATGTATGTTTTCTGGATCACTGAATACGTTTATAAAATCCGTTTTAACCGAAAATCATTATTTTTAATTGTTTTGAAATTTCCTATTATCGGCAACCGAAAAATTTAGGTAAAAACGAATATCATATTCGTGTTCAGCGATCCAAAATGCATATTTAACCGACAAAAATCATAAAATAATCCCAAAACATAACCTCTAAATTCCTATTGCGGGCAACTGGACTATTTTCGATTAAATCGAATTTCATGGACCAATCAGCAAAAAAAAGTGATTACGAAATAGGGCTCAACGACTAAACTAACATTAATTAAATTTATTCCATAAAATTAAAATATTCGCAGTAATAAGAATATTAAAATTTAACAAAAAAATGCTAATTTTATTTAAATTTCATCAGAAGCAAAAAAAAAGTATTATCTAAATCAAAAAATAAAACGAAAATCAATCTATAACAGTGTAAATACTGATGGAGAAAAAAATTTTATAAGAATACCAGGTTACCTTGAATCAAATTCGCATTATTATATAAAAAAAAGAATGTATTTAAGTAAAATGTACAAGTATACTCGAATCAGACACATTTTATTTATTTTTATTTTTTTTTTGCAATGTAACAAATGTAAGGTCATTTCAGCATTTAATTTATTATTATATTTAATTTATTTTAAAAGTTTATAAAAAAAAGTATTAAAATATATGATTGAAGTGTTAAGGACTTGCATTGAGTAGAACCAGAGTTCGTTATAAGAAATAATTATGTATTTAATTTTATTATTAATTACTTGTTAATTACTATAGTGTTTCCTCATATCGTTAGCTTGAAAATTTTATGCAAGGGTATGAAAATTTTTATGTTTTTATACTTGAAAAATTTGCTTAGGAAATTTTTTTTTCTATTTTTTTATAAATTTTTCAGCTATTAAGGGGCCAAAAGTCACGTGTTGAAATATATGAAATAATATATGAAATTATAAAAAAAATTTTATATACCATTGATTTTAAGAAACGATGCAACTAAGATCTTTGAGGGTGGTCTTATTTTAAAGCTAAAATCCGTAGGATTGCATGGTTAACAAATATTTCCTAAATTATTACCCCCAATTTTTTTTTTTTACAAAATGTTCTTAACATTTGTATGATTGTGTTTACAATTAATTGTTTTTGTTTTATAATGAAACTTAAACATTTAAAAAAAATAGTTTTAGCAATATTAAATTATTTTTGAGTAAAAATTTTAGAAAACTTTTATTATTACGCAATTGCACCATTTTTAGCTTTCAAATAAGTCCACCAAACCCACCTACTACCACCCTGAATCTCTGGTTCCTTAGAACTAATGGTGCAAAAAAATCACCATGATTCCCTACACTCAACACGTGTTCTGAGGTCCCGTAAATAAATAATAATATTTAAAAAAAATTCTGATCTTTCTCAAAGCTCATGGTCAAATTTGCACTAAAAATCATACGTACTGCAATACCAACCAAAAAACTTAGGTCTATTTTACCTAATAAAAACGATAATTCTAGATATTAGTACTATCATAGAAAAAAAATTAAGTACTACGTCCCAAAAGAAAAAAAAAATTGCTATTTTCAGATTCAAAAAATTGACTACAAAAGATATTTCTAAAACTAGTACTCACACAAAAAAAAATTAGGTACTACATCTAGAAAGAAAAAAAAAAATGCTGTTTTTTTTATTTTTTTATGCAAAAAGTTTTGAGAATAAAAATTTCAAAAAATTTAGTGGCAGATTGGAGATATCGACTAATAACCATATTTTCAGATATTGGTACTTTCATAGGAAAAAATTAGCTACTACATCCAAAGAGAAAAAAAGAATATTGCTGTTTTTTTTATTTTTTTTATTACAATCTTTATGGATTACTTTAATATTTTGAAAAAACACTTCCGATATTCTCCTTTTATTCCAATGGTGCATTCAAAGCTTAGAAACACCGAGCTCAATGTTATTAAATAGAGTTTTCCGGTAATTTTCAAAATAATGCTGTAACCTTACAGGGTAACCAAAATATTTCTGATTGGTTTAATTTTTGTAGCGCATGTTTCACTTTTCTATGTAAACAGCATTATTTTTAGTAAAGTAAGTTAATCTCTTACCGTATTAGTCAATACACCAAATGCCTTTTTTCGGCCCAAAATGAGCAATTCTTGAACCCCTGCCAAAGTTGAAATTTTTGATAGAATTAGATTTTATGGGTCTGAAAATTTTTTTTGCAAGCTTCAAGTTTCGAAAGCTCCTTACTCGTCTTTTTTCTTTAAATAGTTTATAATATATCTCTTTTTAAAAGATAATGAAAAAAATGAAGCTTTTAAATACCCTGAAATTGAGACACTGACTTTAAATTATCATATTTGACAAATGAATATTTGAAATTGGACAAGTAAAAAATTTTTGAAAACTTGAAGGTTGTGAAAAGTTTTCCCAAAAAAAGTTCAAAAACCCATTTTGGTAAAAAATTAAAATGTATTAATTTTGGAAAATCGATCATTTGGTTAATTGGCTGTAGCAATGAGAGAATTATTGATAAAAATTTATTGTTTACGAGACTTGAAAGTTGACTGTTACACCAAAAAATTGAGACCAACTAGGTTAACTTGCAAAGTTGCAGCATTATATTGAAAATTAAAAAAAAAGCCTATTTAATTACATTCAGCTATGTGTTTCTAAAACCAGAAGGCTCATTGAAATAAATAGTGAGTATTGGGGGTGCTTACTCAATTCTTATTCAATATATTGATATCATCTATAACTATACATTGTAATTTGGTTTCCAAAAGTAGCAGTAAACTCAATACACTGCAGGGTATAAATATATGTAGTTATTCAAAAAAATATTAAACATTTCAGAAATTATTTGATTAAAAAAAATTTATTAAAAAGAAAAATTATTCTAACAAAAGTAACATAGTATAAACTATGCATAAAATTTTACGAAAGACTTTAAATTTTGAAAGACAAAAAATAATATTTATACACACTTTACAATAATTTCTTTATAAAGTTACACACAATCTTGCTCAACGATCTTATTCAAATGCTCCATAAATAAAGTTATATCTTGTACCTATAATAAAAAGATAAAATAACAAATTAGACTTCAAATTATTATTCATTCAATTAAGTTTTCATAATATAGAAACGAAGTTAAATACATTAATATGTAAATAAAACCACAAGTTTTGAAGTTTATGTAAACGTAAACGTGTATAATATCAATAATACATCTTAAAATTTTATTATTACTTACTATCTTTAACTTCAATTATTCAGTTAAATTAGAATTTACCAAATTTTAATTAAACTAAATACATGAAAACTTTAGTTATAGTTTACTACCCAGAATTATATATATTTACTTATTCAATTAATGAAATTGTGTATCTATACTGCTGTATGTATTGAAGTTTAACCACATTATATATGCAAGATGTTTAGGAAAAGTTTACACAGATGTTTTGAGATGATTAAATATGCAATTTTCTTTTTTACCTTTTTTTAACTTAAAAAGTACAGTGGTTTTGTGGTCGATAACCAATTCTTTGATTAGCCATACTGGAAATTTTAGTTTTTGGTGGCTTTGCGAATACGCCATATTTGCGAGGTGGTGGTTCTGGTGGATTCATGGGTGGGAATGATGGCTCTAGGATCTAGGAAAAAATTTTTTTTTAGCAAAGTTATTGATAAATTTAATTTATGAAATTTATTTACTTTGACTTTTTCATGAGCTTCTGTTTGTGTTTCATTTCCTTCTAATGATAAACCTTTTACTAAATCATTTTGTTTCCTTGATGGTACTTCCGGTAAATTTTTATAGCCACTCCACTAAAAAAAAATAATTAAAAATATTATTTATTGTTTTCAGCAAAAAATAATTTATTTACCTTTACAAAAGATTTTTCCAATTCATCAATTCTATTCGTTGTCGTCACCAAATCCGAGCTAAGACGTGTCATCTTTAGAAAAACAAAAATTTAAATATTATTAATTACACTTATTAGTAAAAAATATTTTTTGAAATACCTCACTGTCCAATTGTTTGATAGTATGACTATGTGCATTTTTCTAAATTTAAAAAATTATGCAAAAATTTTATTTATCTCGAATATTAAATGTACAGATTTTTTTGTCAATAAATATTTTTTTTAAAAAATACAAACCACATTAATTACAATATCTTCGTATTCGGCACGTTTTCTTTTCAATGCAATAACATCATCTAACCTCTAAAAATAGAATTAAACGTGTATTGTTATTTAAATATGATATAAATGATATTTTTGTAAAATATAATTAATTACAGTCCGATTTTTTTGTACGACTAATAGAACTTCTTGATTTTTTTCTTCGATTTTTCTTAAAATCTGTTTAAATAAAAATTTTTTTTTAAATTATGTATTTAACTGCAATTATAGATAATGTTTTACTTACTTTATGAGCGTACCAGATTGCGCAATAAAAAAGGCCATACATAAATATACAAAATAATGAATTGTCCAAGAAATATTCACGAATAAATGACTGTAAATATAATACAAAATAATTAAACCCAAAATGCACAATAAATCCCAAAATGTTGGTTTAAAATTTTTATTTTCTAATTCGGAGTCAGATTCTGATCCAGCATCGGATTCAGAATAATTTTCTATTTCAAAATCAGAATCAGATTCATGATCCATATTAAAAATTTCACAAAAAAAATTTTTTTAAATAAACACTAAAAATTTTGTCAATTAAATATTTTTTTAGGTTATGAATAATACTTACATTACCATCATAAATATTGAAATATTTTATTGGTGATTTGTACTGAGAATTTGAATAACGACCTTTTTGTGAAAACATTTTTAAAATTGTTTATAATTTTTTTATTTTAACGATATTTTAAATTTTGATTTAAAAAAATAAACATTTTTTGGGTACAAGTACAATAAATTTAGTGAATTTTGTTACTTATAAACAATCGATAAACTAACCAATAAAAAATTTTTTAAATTAAATTATATTACTATATGGGCTGATTTTTGTTAAAGGTGCAAGTTTTTCAAATGAATCTCAAAAGAATTTTGAACTCATTTTTACAACCATTTTTAGAAGTCTGAGCGTTACAGCTTGAATTAAAATTTCTTAATTTGTAAAAAAAAGCATAATTTGAAAAAAAATTCTTTTTGGATATTTTTTAATAACCTTAAAATTAATATTTTGTGTCAAATAAAAATGCATTCTTTTTAAATGTATGAAACATTTTAAAAACCACGAACCTCCAAATCAGATCGAACCATATGAAAAATGTTAATATTTTGTTTTTGAAGCTTTTACTCGTTTTCAAACTAGAAAAATAGCATACGTAGGCGAATCAATTGAAAATATTGATAAGCTTTTTTAGTAAAATTTTAAATTTCTTGCAAACTAAAAATTTCTTCTTTTCTATATTTTGAAAGTTTTTGATTTTTAAAATTAAAATTGGTAGGCTTAAAATCCGAATTTCTAACCTCAGAATATATAAATTAATTTATTTCTAGCATTTTAAAGATTAGTTAGATTCCTTGGAGTCGTTGAACGATTTTGAAATAAGATTTTTGCCCTGACCTCAAAAAACATATAAATATTTACCAAAATACTTGAAATAGCTTAAACTGCCAATTTTGATGTAAGAAATTTAAAATTCTACTATTTTGAAATTGAAAACTCCTGTCTCTGAATTGTCATTAGCGACTTCAAAAACTCTAGAATTATACAAAAATTTGGCACAGTTTGCAATATTTTTCAAAAATTTGCATTTTTTTCTTATTTTGGACGATACAGCGTTAATTACTCAAAACCGGTCATTGAAAAATGGATGAAACCTTCAAAACCATTTTTAGTATCCAAAAATAGATATCATTAACAAAGGATCCATTTTACTCGGTTAAAATTTTTTTTTTTGCATTTAATATTGCTGGCACCTTGACAGTTAAATTTTATAGTCGAATAACACAGCCCTACAAGTTAAAAAAAAAAATTGGCGACAAAAATGAGACTTAGATTTTCGTGAGTATTTTTTGACGCTGAAAACGAATCTAAGGTTAAATTTAGCATTACCCGCCCAAAGCAGTCAAACTAATCAGTATGCGGAGCACTTTTTTTATGTGAATATTTCATTTTCCTAGAAAAATTTTAAATTGAGGCTTAGGCCGATTTTCAAAGTGAAAAATGGGGAAATTTTGCTTGCTGCAACCAATTTTTTTCAAAATGATATGAACATTATAATCAGGTAAATATGAAAATCAGTTTAAAAAACTACAAATTTTATGTAATTCACGTTCATTACCATCAATCATTCAAGACAATGAAATAAAAATTGCTACTTTAAAAAGTACATAATGACCTTATAAAGAAATATGCCAAGAAAAAATAATAACAATATTTTCAATATTTAATTTTGTCAGACATTGAATGAATAATAATAATTTAATGAACCATAGAATTTTCTTTCAAACTATATAATATTAAATCATAAAGTCACCTTCCTTTCATTAAAATTCACGTTCAAAAAAAAATGTCAGAACACATATACACACGTAAAAATAATATAATACAAGTTTTAAAGCTATTTATTTAATGTAGAAAATGTAAAAAGCTTGAGCTTCTAGTATTATCTCCTTTTATAGATATAGAAATTTAAAGGTATATTATCGTATATGACGATTAAACTCTTAAAAAAGTTTAAAGGATTCGTCACATTTACTCTATTCTCTCTAATAAAATGGAACAGTTATTACGCATACGTGCAAAACTACATAGATTTATATAAAGTCTCGACAACACTATTACTTTTTAGGATATTATAATATTCTTAAACTTTATAATTTTACGAGACTTAATCTTCTTGAATTTTTGCATCTTTTATACGGTCATATTTAAGCCTCGAAAAAATTGCACATTTATTAAATACAGCATAGAGTCGAAAAGATATTAAGAAGAAAACGTGATAAGTCCATGCACAACCATTATTATTATTATTCTGAATAGCTAGAAATAGATTATATAGAGTCTTCAATTCTATATGACCCATGGAATAGGAAATATATATATAACATTTTCATCTAAGAGGATGAATTTCATAGTACATTTTAGGGGTTTTGTTAAGAAATATTTGAAATTATAATATACGTACATAAAATGTATATTTGATATATTATCCGATTAGATTTTCATTGGTAAAAGTACTTTATATTGCAATATGACTTTCTGTCTTATATTGATAATATAATATGACGTGTTTTAATGATCTTTTCTCTTTGAAATAGGTATAATAACATAATATATTAAAATATTTTAATCTTTATTTATATGTGTGTATATTATAGTAGTACCTATTTTGAAATTTTAAGATTCTTCTAAGATGTTATATTATTGTCATAATTAAAAGTTAGATGTATTTTGTCTATAACTAAGAAAATTTTCATGTATTATTCATTTTATTACTTAAAAATAAACTTTAATTATGCAATATGAAGTATATTTTATGGTAAATTGAAAATTTTTAACATAAATTGCAGTTTTTTTGAAATTGTTAAAAAACGTGATTTATTCAAATTTTTAAAACTTTACATTTATTTAACGAGCTTTATGATACAGAAATTTAGATTATATCAAAGTTATAAATTTAGGGAAATGCCATTTCACTCCCACTTCAATCGATCTTCTGTACTTTTAGTCACTAATATGACTTCGAGGATTTCATTAAAACTAGCAATCGGAAAAAAAATTAAGCCTTCAAAATCATTTGTGGTGAACAAGAATACTTAAGATTCAATGAGGTAGATGCATTTTCATTATCTTTGTGCACCTAGGTAGGCAAAAAATATCGTAAGTACCATTGGCGAAAAACTTTAGACATTAGTGAGAACACATATGCGCTAAAATTTGACATCCTTGATTTGCTTTGATCAACATAAATTTATTAGTACAGATAAATTTTTTGTTTAAGCAAAGATTAATTATTCTATCAATAAAATTAGTATTTAGAACTTGTAAAGCTTTGAAATAAATAATAATTATAATAATAATCTTCTGGTAAATAAAAAATTTGTATTCATTTGACTTCATAACGTTAGGACAAAATAAAATTAATTTTAATCATGTATAAGACATTTATGAGTGTACGGTAAGAGTGAAAATATGGATAACACATCGTCAGCACTCGTTAAATATATATAAAATCAGAACAAGAAATTTATTTTAACTACCTTTATATAAAGTAAAAAAGTCTATTCTTTTACGAGAAAAGAGCCATCTATTGTTATTTTAAGAATTATCTTCATAAAATGAATTTAACTAAAAATTACTTTTATTTTTAATTGTTTGAAAACTTAAAATTTTTAGCATTAGGTATCAAATCCATAAGATCCAGTAATAACGAATTTTCCGAAACTAGGACTTTTGTGAAAAAAAATGAGGTATTATACACAAAAAAAAATTTGTGAAATGTTTATTTTACAGCGTTTATTTTAAATTACCTATCAGATTCAAAAAATAGAGTCAAAACTCTATTTCTGAAATTAGTACTTGCAAATAAAAAAATTAGGTACCTACTACGTCCAAAAAGAAAAAAATTATAACATTTTTTAAAATTTTTAATGCAAAAATTTTTTAGAAAAAATTAAAAAAAAATTAAGTATCAGATTCAAGAAATCGAGTAAAAACGATACTTCTAAAATGATTACTTTCATAGAAATAAAATTAGGTACTATATCCAAAAAGAAAAACAATTTGGTATTTTTTGTATTTTTTGGTCGAAAAAATTTTGAGACAAAAATTTAAAAAAAATGAATTATTATATTCAAGATATCGAGTAAAAACGTTAATTCTAAATATTAGTAGGTACTTTCATAGAAAAAAATGAATTATTATTTTAAAAAAATTTACATCGAGATTTTTTGGTTAAAAAAATTTTGAAGAAAAAATTAGGTCTTAATGCCACAATATCGCCGGTTACACCCCTATATACACGCACACATATACAGGCTTTTTTTAAATACCGGGTTTTGGCTTTTTGGGATCTCAAAATGTGCTTATATGCAAAAAATCAAAAATCAAAATTTCACCTATAATAATAGTTCCATTACGAGGAACCAAAAATTTTTTGTCATGATGTCGAAATATTCCACTTGCGACAAGCGAAATAATAAATCCAGTAATGGCAAGGAGGAAAGTACTGCTTGTCACAAATCGACTTTTTCTAGTATGGTATCAAATAGTATTTTTTTAAATAAATTAAGTAACATCCATCAAGTTTGGTCGGCCCTCTCTAAATTTATTATTCCCATATTATTATTATTTAAATTAATTTACTGCAGTAGTACGTATAAATAAAAAATACAAAAACAGTCAATCCATAACCAAAAATTATTAATTTACCGATTATACCACACAAATATACAAAAAAAAAGAATTAGCATAAATTAAAAACTCAAGTGCTTTATTATTATATTTAATATGAAAATCTCTAAATTAAACAAAAGTCCATCAAGTTAAACTAGAAAATCGTCTTTTTAGTATTGACAATTATATAGCAAATGATAATACTAAACTTTAAGTAAACATTTTAACAAAATATACATATGACATATTCTACTATAAACTTAGATAATAATAATACCCAGAAGCAAGTGTTTTGACAAATACTAAATTCTCTCTATACGTATACTAATAGTTTTATAATCAAAACAAAAAATTGCATATACAAAGCTAATCTAATTCATTTAAAAAATAAGATCAATATGTTAACACAACATTGAAAATAAAAAAAAGAAACCTTTGATTTTGTCTTTTTTGTAAATACGTAAGTATCAAAAGACCCTTTTTTGTTATAATAAATTTTATACATATTAACATTAAATAAATAAAGATTATCACATGAAAGAGAGAAATCTAATCGATACATAATATGACAGAGCACAGATGTATCTACAGGATTTGTATTATATATGTAGGAGTACCAGTAGTACATTATTTGAATTATTTACCCACATTCAATTACTCTTAATTGATGTAATACTCAAATATAATTAATTATTTAATTACTATTAAATTATAGCTTTATTAAGCAATAAAATAGGCTTAAATCAAAATTTTTTTACTTTCTGTAATTTATGCTCTCAAATGTCGAAAAGCGTAAAATTATCTGCAATTGAATCTTTTTAACTTATGATGCATGTTTTTTTCATTTTTTTGACTGCAAATTTAAGTGAAAATTAAATTTAAAAATAACTTTTTTAGTTGTTGCAATTTATTTTAATATGCCCACAAATAATTATTAAAAAATTAATTCTTAGTTAAGTATAGTTCACAAAAATGTATCTAACAGGATTAAAATCCCCAAATTTGTAAAAATAAGTTGAGGTCGAATTTACATTTGTAATGAACAAGCCATATATGAATGAAAGAAAGGCAGAAGGTATACATGTAATGCTTAAACGTATAGGGATTTCAGCAATACAAAGAACATCTATGGGCCACTTATAGTTTTCTATAAAGCCTCGCGGGCAGGGTTGAGTAACTAAGTATAAAGTTAACTAAATAGACCTTGAGCTAGGGTTAAGTATATAACATTTGTATCACATTTATATAGTAGCAAGCTAAATAAACAACGAATCAACTGTAAAAACATTTCCAGAACACTTGCTATATCACTTAAAGGAATCTCTGCCCTATTATATATTTCTATATATGTGTTTAGATAATTTATTAAAATGCAAGTGTTATTTTCATAAGACTATACATTAATATGGTGACATTCAGTTGAGTATTTATTAGAAGGGAAATGTTGTTGTTTATGTAAAACAATGGACAATTATATAAACTTACAGACTTCCAAAGTGAATAGTAATGTTTAGATAAATAATATCTAATTATTTTAATTTAACTTAATAATAATATATAAGAGCCCGTATATGAACTTTTGAGTTACCAAATCTAACTGCAAATGGACAATACAACTAATGTAAGGACTGAGTCTTATATTATAAAAGGTTGTCACCCAGGTGAAAATTTAGAATATTCTTTAATACCCCCCTCCCTTAAAAAAATAATTATAAATCAGTTTGTAAAAAAACCTGAACCGACCTCAGGAAGAAGGGGTTAAAAATTTTTGACACCTGGGTGAAAAATTTGTTACAGCACAGGAATTAGGTTAATGAATCAGGTTAATGAATATAGATGTTAAATATAGCCGATATGCAAAATCCCATCCTTGAAAATTTGAAGCGAAACAAGATACGAAAAAAGATACCAAATTTGAATTGACCGCAATAACTTTTTTCGGTACAATTTTTTAGGGTTGGGAACTTGTATATCAGCTATATTTGACATCTATATTCATTCGTTCAATTTCTCTGCAGTAACAAATTTTTAACCCCTCCATCCTCAGGTAGGTTCAGGTTTTTTTTACAAACCAATTAAGGCATATGTTCGGTGGGGGGGGGGAGAGTTTACTCAACGATAACCTAAATTTTTATTTGATAACAAAATTTTCACCTGGATGACAACCTAGGTTAATAGTCTAGGAAATTTCGGTTCACTAAGTCTTTTAACATAAGATTCAGGTACATTAGTTGTATTGTTCATTTTACAATTTGCAGTATAATTTATTATTGTTATATTTTCCAGATATTTATAGACCCTTAAATAGTTTTTTTTTAATACAGTCACATAAGAACAAAGTTTTATTTAAAATTTCACATTACTCAGGCTGGGATTGTGAAAATTGATTTTCTGTTGCTAGCTTAGAAATTGATTTCTTTTATGAAAAAGTTCATTCTTTCTTAATACAAAAATTTGGTGAGAATCTGATTAAACTAAAAATTATTTATATGTCACAATTTTTGGAATATAACTCACCTTTATCTCTATTTTTATTATTGTATTGAAAATATTCTGTTTATTAATGTAATTTAAACACTAGAATTAGTTTTATGCAAGTGTAAATTTAGCATGTGTAGCAGCGCTATAAGAAGAGTCTGAGATGTTTGTAAATACAACGAAAATGTTTATAATAATAAGCAGCTTATAAAATCCTATTTTCAATTTTCAAATAATTCATTATATTAATTGCTTCAAGAAAAATTTAATAATTGTAGTTTGATTACCAAACCAGCTACTTTAGTCAATATAGTATGCAAGCAAAAACTACCACATATTTAATCTAAACTGTAAATTTTAGTTTTCCGCTGATTATGTGAGGGGGGGGGGTTCAACTTTTTTGTGACAATTAGTGACAAATGGTAGGTCCCAAAAATTGCGAAAATTTTCTGAACGTCTTTTATGAATGCTCCCTGAGTCGTTTTCTTTAACTCCGTCTTTTTATAAAAATACTAGGCTTTTAGTGCCAGTTACAAGGGAGTAAAAAATTGTAAATTGCAAAATGAAGTATCAAAAGTAGTCTGCCGGATTAGGCACTCTGCATTTTCTCATTGCATTCTTGGCAAAGTGTTAGACTCGCTCATTTATTTTAATATCAATTTCTGATACTTCATTTAATCGTCTTCAATTTTTTAATCCCTTGAGATTAGCACTTTATAAAAAGTTTATTGTATATTTTCATAAAGTGAAGGAACTGGAGAAAACAAGGCCAACAATAGAGATAAATGAAAATTATTCAGTACAGCATTCTACAATCATCCGGTAAACACTTGCGGTCTCAAGTTTCACATGTTTATTTTAAGTTATCATTTAGCTTGGTTGCGGTGCCACTACCTTGCGGACCTCTAGCGGACGACCACAAGGTTTTACCCAATGATTGTAGAATGTGCCTTATTCTTCTTCTTTTCTGACTATGACGCGACGTGTCTTCTGGGCATCAACCCAGAAACCAATGCAGAAAAATAATAAAACCATAATGTTTATACAAATAGAAAAATTAATAAAATAAATGCTAATAATAAAGATTTAAATTATATTAAACACGAAAATATTCTACGTCGTTTATATAATGTCGCAAACGCATTTCTTTTGCGAGAAATTTTAATTCTTAATCTTATAATCTTTTAATTTATAAATTTTAAAATTGATTTTGAATTATTTACTGGAAGACATTTATTTTTGTTTTAAATTTTTGTTTCATTTCTGTATTTCTATAAATCACGCTATAAACTAATTTTTCGTAAATGTTATTATTTCAATTTTTAAATTCTGTGTTTCTGCATAATAAATTTTTACTATTATATAAAAAGGTAAAAAAATGTCAATATACATTTAATAGCAGTTTTTAACTTAATTTCGCCTGTGCTACTATCTGGAAAAGCTGTGTACTTATTTATATCAGTTATTAATTCTTTGTTTGCTTTATTTATCAATCATTTGACCACAAGAATAGCAAAATTTTGAAATTAAAAAGAAAAAAAAAATCCTTAATTCTGAATTATTAAAAAAATGATAAAAAATTTTACAAAGAGTTGCCAATTAAAAATTCATTATGGAAATTTTTTAATTTAATTCTGTTTAAAAATTCATGAATTTCAAATGAACGATAAAAAATTATCCATGCTTAAGAATACAGATCGTATTTTATTCCAGGTACTTATAGATTATCCTGTCTATCAAATAGATTTGTTTATTATGCACTTAATTATTTTCCTTAAACGATCCTTATCCAACAAAATTCGCCAAGATAAAAAGCTTTTACAAAAAAAAAAACAAAACAAATAGCCAATATGTTTTTATTAAAATCCAACAATTATTTTACAAAGTAAAAGATAATCTCAATATTCTCCAATGAATATTCATGATTTTTAGTATTAAAAACAGAAGCTATCTATCTATCGTTTAAATAACTTGTCTAAAAATTTTCTCTCTAAGATAAGCATCGCGTGAAGATAATGAGATACCATAGTTTAAGTCTCTCGCCTTTTATCAAAGTATAGTTTACTAAAAAGAAGCTTGCATTGACATTGAGTATTATAAAAGAGGAGCAAATTAATGAGAAAGTTTAAAAGAGGGTTATATAGAACGACAAGTATTTTTATAATGAACTTTGCCAAAATCTACTTGAGTCAAAAAAGGGTATATATATATTTATAACAAACATATACCTATATTTTTTAGAAAATAAGATATAGAAAAAATAAAAAGGTGAACAAAAGCATTTTATGAAAAAAGGAAAAGTAATAATAATAATAAAAGAATCGGATAAAAAGAACAAAAAAAAAGGAGAAAATACATAATGAAAAAAGAAAACCGTCGATATAATACACAGTGAAATAAAGAAATATATAACAGGGCCATTAAAACTTTTTAATAAGAGTAATAGAGAAAATGTTAAAAAAAAAAAAATTGTGCTTTAACATTGTAGAGCATATTATAGAAAAAATATCATCAAAAGAGTAGAAAATAATAATAATATAAAACATTAAAAGGAAGAAAATGTTTAAGATGAAGAATAATAGTTTAAAAAAAAAAAAAGGTAAAAAAATAATTTAGTGGTGTATTATAGTTGAAAATGTTTAAGGAGCAAGAGACTTAATTATCTAATTAATTAACCTCAATCAGAACGATGAGTAATTTCTCGGTTCGCTGATGCTTTTGCTTATGCGTATATCTATATCTATACAGAAGGAGAATTTCTTGTCACATTGTGACTGCAGGGCGACTTACGGTTGAATTCACAAGAAATCGATTTACTATTATAGCATATTATTATTACTGTATATAACACAAGGAAAGTCTTAGTAAATTTCTCAACATTTGTTTCAAAAAGCTTTCATTGATTAATAATAATTATTATTATTTTCAACGCTTTTATTATTATTCTTATTATTTACGTGTTTTGGTTAATGATGGTTTTAAAAAAAAATTTCTATTAGAAAAACAATTTAATTAAATATTGATACTTTTAAAAAATTTGAGAATTTAAAATGAAATTTTGGGAAAATAACTTGCGATCGATTGAGCCAAACTATAACGAAAACTACGCCAGTTCAAACAATTGTTCTAGAAGTATGTAATTTTATATAGTATTTCAAAATCAAATTCTAATTTTTACATAAATCTCATACTTTCGATACCGATTTAAACCTAAAAGAAACATTGATAAAATATACACAGAAACAGATTTGAACCACTAAAATCGGTTATAGTAGGAACGGAATATTACTTTTACCATAAGAACTGAAAATATTTATGCTAGAACCGAGATTCAGGGTTCTAAAAACTAGTTAAAAACCTTCTTTTAAAAAATTATTATTTTTTTCAAAATCAAAATTATAGTTACAAAAATATTTTTTATATTTCTTTTATGAATCGCGTAAATTCTCGAAACGCGGAGAGTCTAACTGATTTTAGTTCACAAGTTTGACTTACAGTAATTGGCACTCGGATCAACATCAAGTTTTCCAGTGTATTCGATAGCTAAGTCGCAAAACTATAGCCTATGTCACCCACAGACTTTTTTTTCTACTTTTTGACACTGGTTTTATGAAATTTTGTTCATTGGTTCGACCCTGATATAGTAGTTAGAATAGATAAATAATTCAATTTAAAAACAATTTAAAAAGGCGCGCCTTTAAAAAATAACATATTGTACGCCGCAAGAGCGCGCTAGTATTAATTTCTATAACAGCTGATGGCTGATGAGTGCCTCAAAATTCTTCTGACATTTCTCAATTTTTATAGTAGAAGGAAAAGCGCGTAATATAGTCTAGGAAAGGAGGTAAAATCTGGTAGCAGTAATTATACGCAAGTCAGATCAACTTGAAACCTTTTGCAATTTGTTAATGAAGGTGTCTAGTACCGAAGTAAACAACTTTCGTTGGTTGACAAAAGGGCGGGGGGAGAGGGGGGTGGAACTCATTGGGGGGGGGTTAAAAAATAATAACCTAACCAATCGATAAATTACCATTTTTTAAGATAAAAACATTGATTGCAATTTTTTATAAAAATGCACCCCTTCCGAGTTACAGCGCAATGAAAAGTGTGATTTTTGCCAAAAAAAATTTTTTTTTTTTTTAGTTTTTTTAATTTTATTTGGAATCTGGTAGAATTACAAAAAAAATTATATATTACTAATTTTAAGTATTTTCGTTGACAAAGACAGCGGTTTTAATTTTTTTTGTGTACGAAAAATATTAAAGGAGATATGACAAGTCAAAAATGGTTGTTTAACGAAAAATCAAGAAATCGGATCGTTCTGGCGTAAATATCTGGAAAAATATTACTTTCACAAAAAAAATTATTCTTATCATTTTTCAAGATGATACAATTGGAAAAATTTTGAGACCACCTAGAACCGTTTAAAATAACCATAAAAAAAGTTATGGGCAAAAAAAATTTTTTTCCAAAATTTTTCATGCCAATTTTTTAGCGCCATCTGGGCTGAGTTGCTTCGAAAAAAAAATCCTTTGGTGTAAAGTCAGAACACATGTTCCTAAATATGTCCAGCAATTTTTGACCCTATCGGGTAATTATTGTTTATATTTTGGCCTGACAAAGTTGGGTAAAATCGTGTATTTTTTAAAACATTTTCAGTTTTTGGCCAGCAGCGTGAACATTATTTATTTTCAACAGCCAAGTTTTTTAGCATTTATTTCAAGTTGTTTGTACTTCAAGTTTTTGTTAAAATTTTTCGCCTGCAAGCAGATTTGGCCGTTTAAAATTGCCTATTTTATGTTTACAACGGTAAATGCTCTTTTTTGTCCGGCGAAATTAAAGAAAAATGGCCAATCCAATTTAAATTTTGCATATGACATGAAATTTCGGCGTTAACCTTAGCTTTGAAATGGTTCATTGTACATCTCGTTATCATTAGCCAAAAAAAAGTTATGGCCAAAATTCCTTTTTTTTTCAGCAATTCCAAACAATTTTTATACTTAATCCATTAGGTCACTCGATCTCTAAGTTTTATGAAAAATTTTCGTACAGTACCTTATGTTTACATGATAACTTAATAAAATGCTGCTATAATCGTGCTATAAAATTTATATAAGACAAAATATTTTCGAAAAATTGATCCAAATACAAAAAAAATAATGAGGTCATGTTTTTTGTATTTTTTCTTATTCTGGGAGTAGTTTTTAACCCCCCTATTATTAAACCTTATATCTCAATATCGGGCCAATTTTTTGTACATTGTAGGGTACTTTTTACACCCAGGGTTGCAAATCTTGTTACTTTTTCTGCTGTAAAACGAAAAGAGGCAAAAAAAATTTAATAACCAATAAATTTAATTTTTTTTTTTTAAATAAATTTAGGGGTAGTTTTAACCACCCCCCGGGGGAGGGGTGTAATTAATTTCATATTAGTAAATATACGATAAAATATTTTCAAAAAATTGATCCAAATACAAAAAAAATAAGGAGGTCATATTTTTTGTACTTTTTCTTACTCTTGGGGTAGTTTTAACCACCCTATTATTAAACCTTATATCTCAATTTCAGTCCATAATAAAATAAATAAAAATCTTCAATTAATTTTTCTAAAAAAATGCCATTCATTTGATAATTTTAGCAAAAATCCCAAAATATTTAAAAACAACCCCTAAAAAAGGGTAGTTTTTACTGTTTACAGGGTGATTGAGAAATTTCTGACATTAAAATCGTAATCAGCGACCCAAAAAACCCCCTAGTACCTATTTTCAACAAAATTCATTTAATATTCCCCGAGATATTAAATATTTATTTATTTTTGGCCAAAAAAAACAGTTTGGCCAATTTTTACAACATTTCGGACTAATTGCAACCAACCAACGTTGTTTACTTCTGAACTTGACACCTTTCTTGACAAATTGCAAAAGGTTTCAAGTTGATCTGACTTGCGTATAATTACTGCTTCATTTTACAAAAAAATTTACTTCCTTTCTTGGATTAATAATCTCATAGTAAATTTGTGATTAATTATTTTTTCATTTGGTAATAATTTATTATTTTAAATCAATTTAAATTAATATTTTTCTCATATATTAAAGTGCAAACTGTACACAAAGAAGTTTAAAATTTATTTTTTAATTGAAAAGGTCTCAATTATCCATTCACAACACAAAAAAGTAACTAATAGTAACTAATAACCTTAAATCCACGCTTAAAAAAGTATAAAAATTTAATTTAAATATAAAAGTAAAATTTGTTTTGTGGATGAAAGGTTATAATTTTTTTTTTGCATATTCTTTACGTTGCAAATGCGTTAAATTTATATTTTTATATTTACAGAATTTATATTTAAAAAATGAATACAGATAATCAAAGTACTAGTTCAAATTCATCAAAGCACAGCCCACTAAATTATCAGTTAGATCACAAGGAAGCTAAAAAATTCTATTATCAAAATAAATATCGCAATGTGATACTTCTTTATGTTCGGCAAGAAATAAAGAGAGCCCCTGATGATGGTTCATTATTAGAAGTAATTGAATTGCTGAGTATGGAGGCTGTTAGAACTCTTGATTTAAATAAATTGATTATTGTGTTAGAAGCTTTATATGAAGTTTTAGAACAAGAAAAAGAATTTATCTTAACAAATAAAGATAAGTTATCATTGTTTGAGATAAAAAATGGTTCTGTTGAAGATTATGAATTATTTAAGGATGTTTTGTTTTATGAAGCTATTAATTTCATGTTAAAATGCACAGCACGACTAACATTTATGCAGGATTTTGTCTTAAAACTGTCGAAATTTTACCCTGATCTTGAATCCAAATTAAAAGTTATGAAAGAATAAGAGAAGATAAATAGCAGAAGTGAGGTTATGTAAACTTTATTAGTTTCTCGAATTTTAAATTACTGAAAGTGACCAACTCTTATTTGAAAGAATCTGTAATATTTCAGTTTCATGAATAATATTCAATGGATATTAAAAATTTTTAAAGTTTAGTTCAAAAAATTAAAAATAAGTTTTAGATATCGTAGTTAAATTTTTCGTATCAAAAATTGACATTCAAAATATACATGTGAAAATCACTGATAGTCAAATAGAATCGTATCCAAAAAATATTATTATAATTGATTTCACTCTGTGTTTGAAAATTTAAGAAACTTTTTAAATTAACAGCCTGCTAATATTTATGTTTCTGTTCTGTAGATGCTATATGCTCTTAATCTATTATCTAAAATATTTCAAATAAATATAAAAATATATGAGTACTAAATATTCTATTATCTACACATTTAATATAAATCAAAAAAAAAGTACAAACTCATAAAGTATTTTTCTTCTTATAATCTTAAAGGATACTCATAAATGTTATATATTTTCCATAAAAAAAGAGATATAAGAGATTTTTTTTAAAAAGAAATTATTAAAAAATAAAATGATAGATACCTGCTGGAAAATCTATAGCATATAGTACTTGAGGTTTTTCATCAGTGTTAAGTACTTCCTCATATATGAAATATCTTCATAAAAGATATATTATAATGATTCATATATAATATGGTTTCATTTTTTTATTCTTTATATCACTCTTAAATCTCTTTTATGAAAATTTTTCAATTGTACGTGTGTATCTAAAATGCACATTTATTATTTGTCGAGCTTTATATTCAACAATAATTTTTATTAATATTTTTTTAAATTTGGCGCCATCTAAAATATACTAAAATAAACTATTATTTATTATAAGTACTTAGAGAATACAACAAAAAAAGGAAATATCTACTTTTTCATAGCAAATAAGATAAAGTATAGACATTTTTTTATCTTTACATACATATTTATTTTTATTAAAAAAAACATGTAGTCAAAAAGACAAAAAATAAATTTGTACTATATAACATCAAAAAAAACTTATATGATCAAAAAAGAAGATGCTATTCATTTATATGATAAATATACTTGGTTCTTTATTTATATCAAGCAGAAAAAATCCTCTTGACATTTTTTTTTCTATTAAATATTGTATAATATTTTTAATATTGAATAAAGAATTTTTTGTTGTTCGCAAATAGATAAAAGTAAAAATTATTATTTGGTATATGGGTGCTTTTCACAGGAACAGTATGAATAGCCCCCCCCCCCCACTTTTAACGAAAGCTCTTTAGCACTTTTTTTTCTTTTACAAATTTAATTAATAATATTTTTGCAAAGTTCAAATCAACGGCGCATGTATTGGTAAGTTAACGAAAAAATTTTCTTAAGACTATATGTGTTTAAAATGTCAAAAACTTCTGCTGTACTTTTGCTTAACTATAAACTTTGAGTATTAACAAACGGCTTAAATTTGAATTTAAATTTTCCTGACGGGTACATATGAGGTATTTAGGTCCCGAAAATTCATTTTTTTTAACGAAACAAATTTTTATGCAGTCCTCTTAACGTACCGTCTTATTCAAGTATGACCCTCGGTTTTTGCTATTTTAAAGCTTCCCATCATTTTACTACACTGAAAAAAAAATCCGCTTGCGGCAAGCGGAATTTTTTTTCTCGTCAAACGATTGCAAATGACTTGAAACGTAAAGAAAATTAAAAAAAAAAATTTTTCCCGCTTACATGGGGTATGCGTATATCGGTATGACGAGATTTGAGAAAATTTTGGAAAAAGAAAAGAAAAAGTATTTTTTTTAAATTTTCTTTACGTTTCAAGTCATTTGCGATTGTTTGCAAAGAAAAAAAAATTCCGCTAGCCACAAGCGGAATTCCGCTAGCCGCAAGCGGATTTTTTTTTCAGTGTAGTTCACAGTCTATATTTACACGCTTGCTGGCTCTGCCTGCATTTGTTTTGACTCAACTACTAATGAATTTTGATTATAAAAGTTCATAAACGATAATTTTAAATTTTAAATTTTTAAAACGCTTATACAAAATAAAAATGACAAAAACATCCAGGTCGTTTTCTAAATGTATGCTATATTTTACTTAATTCATCTGGTTTAGTAACGTGTTGATGAAAAAGTAAAGAAAGTATGAAAAAATTTTGTGGCTATACTGTTTCTGTGAAAAGACCCCATATACGTGTTAGCCAGGTATTTATTTTAAAAGTTTAAGGTTTTTTAGGCGAAATAAGTTGCCATTTACCAAAACATTAGGATTACTAAAGTTTTATTTTCTAAATTAATTTTTAATTTGAATTTGTAGCTTTTTTATTTATCACTCCTAAATGTGGCCACCATAGAAGGTATATGGCTGCCACAGAACAAATGAAAATAAGATTATTTCTTTTGAGACCAAAAATACTCTCGATAAGAGCCCACGTATTTGGTGGTATCACGTAGGAGTTATTTAACGAACTATAATTCTAGGATTCTTTTTTTTTTTGGAAAATGGCAACTTATTTTACCCAAAAATTAAAAACCCAATAAATAAAATAAAAATTTCAAGTCGAAATTTTGCAGCCCATATGTCAAAATCAATAAATTCATGTATTTTGGGCATTATAAAAATTTCAAATTATCAAATTATACAATTTAGCATATAAATTAATCGACAAGGGCTGAATCAGTTTATTTAAATAAAATTCAACGTTTACTTAGAAAATGATACTGCCTTATTTTTAAAATAATCATAAAATATTTTAGTAATTTTATTTTTATAAAATAATAATAATAAAAATCACAGTTAAAAACATAAATATATAAAAAAAAGTAGATAGGTTATAAAAAATTGCTATCATTTTTTGATTCTATCTTGTATTTTTCTCATCTTTCAAATGCAATACAGTAAAATTTTCGTCGTCAATAAAATTTACGAGTATAAAAAGACATTTTTTATTTCATCTCAGGTGTAATAAAGAAATAATTCAAATTTTTATATATTTACAATATAACATTAAATCGATTTTTATCATACATAGATTATAGAGATCAGTCTTGCATATATAAAATAAAAAGACATTATATATATTTTTTTACTATCACAAGCCATTTATACATTTATTATACATAATATTTAAACATATACATTTTTTATATGCTTTTTTGTTTACTTAAATGTCTATAATGCAGTATATTTTTGGTACCTTAAAAAAATCTATATATCACAAATTAACAAATGTTTCTGAAGTAAACAATTTTTTCATTTTTGAGCTGTACTCAAATAAGCATAATTAAATTTTTTCCTTCATGAAACATAAATTATATTCAGTATTTATCAATTTTTCAAAAAAAATCATATCAATGAAAAATGTCTTAAAGGAATTAATTCTGGAGAAAATAAATAATATTATATTTCGAAAAAAAACTCAAAAAACGGTTTTGCTATACTTTATTTAATTTCTTCAACCCATTGACAGATAATATTCTACACATTGACTGAAAAATTTAGCATTATATCATCACTTTTCAATAAAAAATTTTTTTGGCCTTTGCGATACCTTGAAGACCCCGAAATAAAATTAAAAATTTTTTTATAATCCTGTTGTGGTGAGAAACAATAATTATTAATTTGAGGGGGATAGTAACCAGAAAATCCAAAATATTCTACTGTTGTTTACCCGCGCTTTTTATCTGACAAAATTTTTATTTTAAACAGTAATAGAACTGTTTTTTATCAATAGCCACCATTTTGCAGTCCCAATCATCCTATGCTATTACCAACATTTATTCGCACCTTACGCATTTAAAAACCCAAAATATATTCGTTAAGCGACAGAAAATTGTTGAAATTGACCTAAATTTCTCACGTTATATTAAAAAAAAAAAAAAAGAAAAAATAAAATAAAAGTAATTTTGTTACGATAATTTAAAATTTCAAAATACTAAAGAATTTTAAAAAAATGACTCAACAAAACAATAAATTAATCTATATCTATATAATTATAATTCACATTTATTATAACTAAAGGATAATAAAAAGTGAAGCAATCAACGACATGCGTAATATAATAACACTTTTTAAAAATATGCAACAGTTAATATTTCTTTATGTAAATAACACGCAAATCGTAGTATATAATTTAAAATTCCAAAGATAACTCAAAAGTGCTAATCTTATCTACTAAAAACTAAAAAAAAAAAAGAGCAAAATTTATCCAACCAATTAAGTTTTGAAAAATCTAAAATCAATATTATTAATTAATTAAAAAAGACAAATTGATAATACAAGAAAGTAAATGTTGATCATCAACCCTTATGATAAAAACCACTTAAATTAATTTCAAGTCAAAACATAATGCTTTATATTCTTCAGATTTTGACATAGAACGACAAGAACGTTAAATTGCACTTATATAAGCATTCGTTCATACAAATTTTATTAAATAAATAGAAATTCCAATTTTCTGTTATGTTTTCGACATTTACTCTTTATATTATGTGTGTGTAGATAAATAATTCTTACGCTTGGTTGATCTTTAGAGTGACAAGAAACGTACACACTAGTGCCAATATTATATTGTTGTAATATCATGACAAAATAGTGAGAAATTTTTGATGACGCCCTTTATTATTGTTACTTTATGCTTTTAGCTTTTATTATAGGTGTATACAGAAAATTGAAATTTGAAACATACCAGCGTGTCAAATGTTACGCTTATGATTATAAATACATTGTGTTAATAATATAAACAAATACGTTACAGACAAGTGCTATTGTTGTTGTAGTAATTTTTTTGAATTCATCTTTTTTTTATATTTTATTCTAATTAAATGATGGTGTTAAGATAAATGATTTATCTTTTATTAAATATATGATGATTCATTTTAAATTTATTACGCTCTTATGAACATAAATAATGACTCGTAACTGAAAAAAAGGATTGTAAAAAAGAATGATTTGGCACAAAAAATTGTAATAATTTTGTTAGTTTTTAAAATAAGTTTTCTGTTTGTAGACAATTAAATTGTAATGTATAGAAAGGGGCTAAATTACAATTAAATAATTTGAAACGATTAAAGTTTTAGCAAAGTTGTCTGAGATTTGGTATTGTATATGTGAGTATAAGGGAAAGGGTGACATGAAACTTTTCCCTTATAACTAATACTATATAACTTTCGACCTACTTTACGTGAATGTAATATGTTATGCTATTATACAATATGGTATTTTACGTATATACAAAATTTAAATATTATTTGTAATATTATTTGACATATTATGTGAATTTTTAATCTTTTTTTTTTAACGGAAATTACAGAAATCACAAATTTAATTATATTTATTTTATAGATTGTAATCTGGACGAGGTGGTCAATTATTAGTCAAACTAAAGGAATTATTAGTTAAATTTTCATGCTGAAATGCCTTGAGACAGAATGAAAATTTTACATTTTTTTAGGAAAAAGTTGCGGATATGAGTACTAAACTTGGAGACAGGAAGATAAACTGTATATAATTAAAAATTTTTTTTTAAATCAATATTACCTATTTTACGCAACATTTTTCTGATTTTTCAGTAGTAATTAAAATCATCCCCATTTAGACTCTTTTTCTATGTTCAATGTCACGTATATGAAACTTATAGTTGCATCTTAAAGTCAAAGTCGTATACTAATTAAAATAAGCCTCCAAACAATTTTTTAGATCCGAAGTTTCAATTCTCAAATTTTGATAGCTGTTTTCATTTTTTGAGATTATTAAAGGAACTCGAATAATTTTTTTTTTATGTTTACTATAAAATGAAATATTTCCCACTCCGGAGTTCAAAAATTGATTTGAACTGCCCATGTACTATTTTCGTTTTTTTCATGTGCTAGTTCATTTGGTCTAGACTCTGTGTAAAATCTTCTGGTGATGCTAGAAATCCTTCTATAAATCTTCAAGTTTCTTGATGAAAAAGAGAAATCGACATATTATTGCATCTTGAGAGCTCTAAATTTAAAAATAACATCTTAATAAATTAATTTTTAAAAAATTTCAAAATTTTTGCTAAGTTACGTGAGCAAATAAAATTGTAACCAAAAATTTGGATTCTCCAGAAAATTTTACAATTGACGTTTTTATAAGGGTTTATGTAAAAATGACAATACTTTAAAGTTAAGTTGGAAAAATTTAATTTTAAAATAAAATTTTTGTTGTGCAAAATTAATACATAAATCAATTATTGTTTTATAATAATCCATTTTTATATAAACTCTTCAAAAACAAAAAATCACACGCTTATTTATAAAAATTTCTGCGGAATCCAGATTTTTTCGTCAGGTGAGCTAGCAGAAATTAGGAGTTTCTGAAAAGTGAACTTTTAAATGCTATTATTTATATGTTTTAATCTGAAGCTTTCAAATTATTATTACCCACTAATATTTTTTTTCTCACCAAATTTGAAGTTTTAAAAGTAATTTGAACTTTACTAGAAAATTTTTGAACCATCTGCTTTTGAGAAATTAAAATAAAATGGCTAATGTTAACTTCTCGCGAGTAGTTTAAATTATTTTTTAAACCCCGGAATTATTTTGGGTGGGTAATTTCTTTTTTGGATCCAGAAGGAAAAAATTTTCCACAATAATATATGAGTTTAAGAGAAAAAGTAAAAAAACTTAGCTCTCTTATTTTCCAAATAGCCAAGAAACAAAAGTGGCCACCAAAAATTGGGAACTAAATCTTAAGAGCTAAAAACTTAGCATGGAGGCTTATTTTTATTAGTTCTTTCAGAAAAAAATACTTTGGCTCCAATTTTTAGACCAGACCCGTTTGATATACTTTACATTTAAAAATCTCTATATATATTATAAACTATTTATAAAATTTTATCAATGCATTTCGTTTTATTAAATATTATCAGATATATGAATATTATTAAATTAAAATTATTATTATATTTATTTATAAAAGATAATTTAATACCTAAAATAAAAAAATATTTTTTATTCAAAAATGCTTTTAATATAATGATAAAATTAAAAATAAAATTTATAAAAAATAAATTAAATGCTTCTTTTTTTCTTAAATCAAAGAAAACAATTTATGCATTATAATTTCTTTAATAATTTATTTTAATATAATCATATTAAAAATTTTTTAATTTTTACTTATTCAGGGGTGTTTTTAAATGATCATGAATCTTTTGATCTCGCACATGAAAAAAAATAAATTAGGGTTTTAAGTTCACTTTTAATGAGTTTTTTGAGCAAAAAGTGTCCAACCGATAAAAATTTGTTGCTCGAAAAACCCAAATTTTTTTTTTTTAATGTACGAGACAAAAAATTCACCACCATTTAAAGAGTCTTTTGTATTAAATATAACTAATATAATGATACTTAAATTTTTAAATACAAATTAAAAATTAAAATTAAAAAAAAACAATTAAAAAAAAATGTTTTAATAAAAAAATAAAATACATTTAAATTAAAAAAAAAAAAAAAAATAAAAAAAAAATGTTTTCCTTCGAGCCGGATTTGAACCAGCGACCTATGGATTCCTATTTCAACCAACTACAGTCCACCGCTCTACCAACTGAGCTATCGAAGGATATGTGTGTCGTTTACAAAGAATACGTTATAAGCCGTGGATAAAATATTTCTACCTTACCGACTTTCAAATTGTAATTATAATTATTATTTTTAATATTTTTAAAAAATAATTCAATTTAAATGAATAATAAAATTATTATTAATTAATTTTCTTTTTTTTTTTTTTTAATTTTAAACTATAATTTTAAAATTATAAAAAAAAATACATTGACATAAAGTAAATATTTAAAAAAAAGCAATTGTAATAAAAAATTTTTTTATAGTTAGACATAAAATAAAAAATAAATAATATTATATTAAATGATAGCTCATAAAAATCTGAATATTTTTAATGTTTAAATATAAAAAAATGCTAAAAGTAAATATTTTGTTATCAAAAAAGGAAGAAAAAGTCTACATGTACTCTAAATAATATTGAAACTAAGCGAAGCAAAGAATTGCGTGTCAAGGCTGACTTGCTAAAATACATGAAATTTTATATTACTTTTAAAAAGTAAAATCCTATAATAATATTATATTGAGAGTATAGTAGAAAATATATAACTAAAAAACTTACTTTGCCAATCACCATTAAAACTGCTATACTGCGCCTGAGAGAAGGAAAATCCCCTTTTTGGATAATACATAATATTATTTTTACATAAACCTATAAAAATATAAACAAAAACTATCGTACATATTAAACCTTCCCACCGTTGAACAAAATGATAAATAGAGGCTCATTAAAATTTAGAGATACAGCGCGTTAGAAAATCCTTTAATTACGTTATATTGGTAAATTAGCTTTTTTAAAGCTACATCTTAGCTTAGAAACAAGAAATTATATGCTTTACTTTGTATTTAAGAAGATTTTCCTTCTTTTTTTTTTACTTTAATTTAATACTCTCTTATTGTTTTAACTACTTAAATTATATTATCTTAAGAAGATTTAAATGAGATTAAACTTTGACCTTATGCGTTTAAATCTTATTCTGACATATGTTAGTTTTATTCAGTTTTATTTTATTATATTTTTACTAAAGAGTTTAGAAAGATTAAATGTATTTAAATTTAATAACAAGGGATGGCTTAACAATTTGGGTTTTGTGGTAATTGTGAAAATCTTTTTGATATACGCTTCAAAGATCTCCTAGATTTGGTTACATTTACCTCCTGATGGGCTGAGAAAAAATTTATCTTTTCGTAGTTCAAATTGTAAAAAAAAATTTAAATAGTTTAATTTATTCAAATTTTTGCTTTCAAAATAGTTAATCTAACATGTGAATAATAGTACTTTTTAAATTGCTCGTAATTTTTTTTCTTCTTCTTCAATAACTGATCGTTTTGCTAATTATCAGTTTTCTAAATTTTTATTATTTCCAATTTTCGGGAAATTTCTAGTATGATTACCAAACCCGTTTTGAAATATTTTTAGTCAAAAACATACAAAAAAATAATTTTCCTAACTGTTTAGCTTTCTCAATCTAATTCTTTTTTATCACGCAACTGTAGAGGTTCAAAATGTTCTCGTTTTTTGACTATTTTTAACTTTTTAATATGTTTTTTAAAATAAAATTATCAGGGAATCCAAATTTTATGCTCAAATTTTCATTTCGTTACGTGACATTTGAAACTTGTGAAAAATAAGTTTTTAAAGATCATTTTTTTGCAAGCTGAGAATGAATTTTCCTAACAAAATGGTTTAATAAGTTGAAAGTGCATCAGTAAACGAGTAATTTCAAACCAATCGGATGAAAATTGAAGTGGCCAAGAATTGGTGAAAATTGAAGAGAAATTATAAATAATTAAAATTTTGGAAATTCAGAATGTAAAAATGGCGAGTACGAATCTATTTAATGATTTATTACTATAGAATCATAATCAGGGGCGAATCTAGAAGCCACCTTTGGGGGGTGGGCGAATTAAAAAAAAATACCTCTTAAAACTGTATAATCTCCCCCCCTGGCTGAATCAGCCACTGATCACAATTAAAAACAACCAAGATTTTCAGCACATACTTATTCCACAAAATTCCCTGATAGTTGTTGTGACGATGTTTTTTTTTGCATGCGAGCAGGGTTGGCTTATGTAATTTTTAGATACGCCTGGGTAAGAATGCGTTACGCATATCTAGGGCCGGGCCCTAGATTATGTCGGACTTCATGCTTAACATGTTTACCGACTTAACTCACCCCCCATTAAACATATTGCGACGATGTATTATATGTATATTTTGCTTGGTTCCAAACCTCTTGGCCTACCCTTGTAATATAAAATAAATAAAAGAAAGTATTAAGTTTTTTAATCAACGCGTCAATTACTTTATGTACCAATTTAACTATTATTTTTATGATCTTCTTTATTGATATTACAGAGTATAATAATATCGATTTAATGTAATATATATTCTGTAAAATTATCTATAAAAACTCACGTTTATTGATAAGACTCTTTTTTAACGTATAGATAAATACGCGCTGTTTTTAAGTATATTAAAGAAAAAATAGTTACGATGTATTTTACATAAAGTAAATTGTACAATTAAAGTATATAATATATAACAAGAAAAACTAATTTTCCTAGTATAAAATGTGTTTTTTAATAGTATTAAATAAAATTAAAGTACATGAAAGTTTTATATATCGAAAATAATTTTGATTTTTATTAGATTGAAAATGTATACTCAAAACTTTATTGTATTAAATACGCATAGTATAAGAAAATTTACGTGTACATTTTCTTTTTTAATCTTTATTGTTTTGGATTTAAGATAATTAAAGACATTTGTTTTTTTAAAGGGTTAAGCTAAATTTTTAGGAATAAATATTTGAATTTCGTATTTTATTTATTTCGAAACTTATAAAATTTAACTATACACAGTAAAAAATTATATTACTTGGGATTTTGCTCTGAAATTTATAATACCTTTTTGTTTTAACCCTCTTGTTGCAAAATTATCCAAATTAGACCCATTTGAATATTTTAAAAGTTTCTCAGTTTTTTAGCCATTTTGTAGTGATAAATTTATGAAACCACTAGATTAATGCACGCAAAAAATCATGGGGTGTGGTCCTTGGTATACTCAGCGCGCAGTAACTGCACCAAATGTGCGACCGGTATGCAACTAGTGCAGTGTGTGCCTTTGGACTCCACTTTTTCTGGTTCCCCAATCGCCCCTTGAAAAATATAGTTAAAAAAAGTATCCCTATCTAAAATTTTCCTTTGAATCGAATTATTTTATTGTCAGTTTTAGTCTAAAAACATCAGGACGCCGGAGTATTAAACGAAATATATATTTTCAAGTTTTTATTTTGGAAAATTTAAAAATAGGCTGCAATATGAAAAATTCGTAATTTCTAATATCGTGGCCGTATATTTCAAAAATTATTAATTTATTTGTAGTTTTTTGCTGTATTAATAAGTTTATTAGCTAGAAAAAAATTTACCTTAAAATATATATTTTTAATAGGCTTTATTAACATTTTGAAGGTTTTTGATCTGAAGCGACTCCTCAGAAAATTAAATTATAGAGTAACCACGTACGAAGCACTCGATTTTTTGGCGTCCAAAAGCGTTGTAGACTACAACTGACCAAAAAATTGGATGCACCAGGAAATTTCATATAAGCACTGTAAAAAGTAAATTTCTTATATTAACAAAAAAATTAGAACATTTTCGAAAAATTAGTAAATTTTCAAAAAAATTTAGTATATTAACGAAAAATTCGAGTATTCTCGATTTTTTTTGTGGACTCGCAAGAAAAGTTGATAATTTACAATTTTTTTTCAAAAATTTACAAAAAATAATTCTAAATTTACGAAAAATAGTTGTGAATTTACAACTTTTTTCGTAAATTCACAAAAAAAAATTGAAAAAGAATTCTCGAATTTTTTGATAATATACTAAATTTTGTAAATTTACGATTTTTATCGAATATTTACAAAATTTTTTGAAAATTCACTAATTTTTCGAAAAATTCTATTTTTTTTGTAAATCTAAGATAGTTACTTTTTACAGTAAGTATACTATTAAAACTATTTATTTACACAACTAGCTGGTTTTATCACTTTATTATTAAAAAATGGCTAAAAAGGTAAAAAAATCCACAAAACATCAAATATGTCTAAATTCGGCATTTTTGCACTTAGAGGGCAATAAACATTTCATGTATACAAAAGCATTTGCAAAATTTGAAGGCGATCGGAGAAAGTCAGAGTTGTAGCTTTCAGGTGCTTTTTCCCATAAACGTATATAAAATTGAGTAAAATTGACACGTTTTCTGTATTGATTTAGCAAAATCATTTTCATACTAAATTGAATAAGATATTTTTTATTTTCATCATTTTAAACGTCAAAATAAATATCACAAATCAAAATAAAAATAAATGCTCTTAGCAAAGTAATAAAATTCGTCATAAAATGTCAAGTTTAATTAACAAAATAAAAAATATGCAATATTAAATGAAAAACAATTTTTTTTTTATAGCACAAAAAACTAAAATAAAAAAAAATTATTTTGTCATTATCTTAATAAAACATCTTTTTCCACTTAATTTATGCATAGCGTGACGCTTTTTTTTTTAGTTAAAAAAATATTTTATATAACTGAATCATATATAACGCATAAAACTAAAATAGAAAAACTCATAATTCCTCTAAAAGTTTTTCTTAAAATAATAATAAACTCGTTTTGTTATAACGATTAAAACTTTTGAAAATTATAATAATTTCAACTCCTTTTTTTATAGCAGAATTTATACAGTAAAATTAAATTGGTAAAAAAAAAAAAAACTTTTTTTTAGATATACTTAAAAACAATGAAATAAAAATTAATACAAATTGATTTTTCTTTAAATTACTTTTTTCTCACTTTATTAAATCGAACATTAATTTAAATGTGCTATTATACTTTTTTCGTACTAAAAAAGAGTTATTTTTTATTAGAAAATTAATTTTGATACCATACTTAAAGAAAATTGTTTATAGTTTCTTTTATTTCACTTTTTGGAAATGATTTGTATTATAAAATTTTTCTTTATTCAAGTCTTTATTTACAATAAAAATTTTTTTTAACTATTTAAAGAAATAAAAATATAAAAAATTTTTTCTTAAAAGCTTTAACAACATTTTTTTTATGAGCCACAAAATTTCAAGGGTTTTAATTCTTTTTTATATAAAGCAATTGTGTTTCTTTTTTTTTTAGACTACAGGGAACCCTCTCTCACAAGGGTGTGTACAAGAATGACATTAAAAAAAAATTGATAGCATAATGTAAACATAGAAAAAAAATTATTATGCATAAAAAAAAGGTAAGTAAAAAAAAGGATAATAAAAGGTATTATAATTGCTATAAGTGGAAGATACGTAAATCTTAAATATAAGACTTTTATGAGTCAAAATGAAATTGGCTCAAGACGCTTCTTTATTATTATAAATAAAAAATAATAAAAAAAAAAAAATACAGTAGCTTACTATAAGGGAGGTTGACTGTTAAGATATTTTTTGAAAATTTTTTATTAAACCTATCTTACTTAATTCGTATAGCTTTACGTACGCTAATATAATCCTGATTTATCGCTCTATAAAATTATAGATTATTTTATATACATTTTTTTTATAACTATAAAAAAATATAAATATATAAAATATACTTGATGGATTAATGCATTTAAGTATTATGTTTAGGTACTGAGGTAGTGTATAGGTACTTTTTTTTATGAGGTTATTTTAATAGTAATAAAAATGCGAATTTTATATTTTGAAGAATTAAAAAGTAATTAAGTTTTTCTTTTTTATATTCTTTTATTTTCTAGATAATACATAATTTGTTTTTTTATTTTGGGGTATAAGTTTTTCTTATAAAAATATGTATATGCAGAGAATAATGAAAAATTTTTTGATCTTGTGAAAATTTGTGCAAAAATCATCTAGAAAAGAAAATAGTTCCCATACAAATTATTTTGGTACATTATTACTATGAAAAAATGTTGCATCTTTATAGTAGTTATAGTAAAAAGAGTGTGTTTTAGTGGTGGCTAATGTTTGCTCAGAGATAGGTAATAATAAAACTTTTCTACCTTATAGTTTTTAAAATTACGAATTAATTTTTTAATTCTATGTGAAGTGAAGGCTTATGACACTTATATTTTAAAATGTTATGCCTGTTACTATGTCAGGGTGACTGTCTTGGAGAAAAAATTGCCCATGTATAACCTAAAATTTTAATTTTAATAATCAATTAATTTTAAATTTTAATAACATTTTCTTATTACTTAATAAACACTTTAAAAATAAATATATATTAAATAAAAATATTATCATTGCATAAAGAATCATGTTAAAAATAAGTCATCTTAGGCCCAATGAGAATTACAGGTATCTCAAAAAAACAGTAATGAAACGGTGCAATAAATTATGAACATTGAAATATTTGAATACTGAGGAAAATTATTTAGAGATGATTAAAACTTTTCTTTAAAGTTTTAAAAACACTTTTATCATAAAAATTTTTAAAACGATCGATTATTTACTTGAAATGTCCTTAAGAAATATTTTTATATTTTATTTTTATATATTTTTCCAAAACTTTCAGCATGGAAAAGCTTTTGAGAACTCTTGAAATAGCCAAAAACAATCCTTCGCTTCAGAAAAGTAAACATAAGTAAATTAAGATAAGTTCGACAATGAGAGACTTCATGAATTAGTTATTTTATAAATGTATAGATGTCACTTTACACAAACGTGAAATGGCTTCTTGATGTTATATATGTAGCTGTATTAATTCTGATTTTCAAACTAAAAAAAAAATATTTTATACTAATAATAAATCTTTCCTTGAATTGTATGATTCGTCATTTTCAGAAACGTAAACCGGTTTCTAATTCTGGTTGAATTATTTAACTATTTTAGAAGATTCAGGCTATTATAATTAATTGACTTTTTTTCTTTAAAATAATTTTGGAATAAATAAATTTATATATTAGGATTAAATTTTTTTGATTCATACCTACTGATTTTATTTGTGATACTAAATAGTATAGTAGTTGTTCATGAATCTAACAATTTTGCCAAAAATATTAAAAGTTTTGAGTGTTTCTTTTTTCTTTTAAATTTTTAAAAATATTACACATTAATTCAATTAATAATTTTTTTGAGGTTTATACAGAAATATAATTAAATTTTGATGACTTAATTTTAAGAGTTTAATTGTTATCTAAAAGCAAAAGTCGAATTTAATTTTTTATATTATTCAGACTTTTTCAAAAAAGTAACTTTTGGTCCTAAAATTCTATAAAAAGAAATTAATCAATTAATCAAATACTATATAGAGTTTAAGTTCCTATAAAATTTTTTCAAGTCTCAAAATTCGCAAAATTCCCTTATATCCAGTGAAAAAACCAAGAGATAACATATAATATATCAAAAAATGTAATTATAATTTTTGTTTAGTAATATAATAAACCAAGCATTTTTTAAAGTCAATAAAATACTTCTATGTTCAGTCATTAAAAAATACAAAAATGACATATAAAATCCTTATATATATAAACGTAAATATCTTACAGTTTATATTTTTATTCTGAAAAAAATACTTAAATTTATACGATACATATTAAAGCAAATATGAAAAATCTATGTACTTAAACATTTTTTTACATTAGGGTTAAATACATAAAAAGAGCCTGAGTACACTAAACAATGAACTTCTATTACAGTATAAAGAGATATTTCAGAAAACGTGCTTGGGAAAAAAGGATTTTTTATTCATATATAGAAAAAGTACATAAAAAAATCTAGAAAAAGTAGAAAAAATAAAAGTTTAAAGATCATAAACTACAAAAGATTTAAGTATACGAAATTTTATTTAATTGTAACTTTTAAAATGAATTTCAATAAAATTTTATACTAATCTATAAGAATTTACTATTTAAGATTTTAATGTTAAATAAGCCTTTTTTAGATACACATAGAGAAACAAAATAGTTAAGAGAAAAGATAGTAGCTTTCAAGTAAATTTCTCTAGATATTTTGCAATATTAGTGAGAGTATTATCTTTTAAGCTCATATATATAAAGCTTTACGGTTGTGAGTTCGACGTTATAAGTTACTATATATGAATTCTCAAAGAAAGACAGAGAGCTTTAGAAAGCTAGCTCTATTTGTGGCAAAAGTTTCAAACAAACTTTTGACTTTCTCTCTTTAACTTCCTTGATGTTTCAAGAAAACGCTTTAGTCTTATCGGAACTTGATAATATAATGTGTCGAGAGACTTTATTTTCTATCTTATTTAGCTTGATGACTTAGTGTCTATAAATAAAGAGAGTGAGAAAATTTTTCTATTTATAATTTTATGTAAACATATATTTAACAAAATTTTATCACTTTTCTTTACACCCCTAAAATTTATTTATTGACTTTTCTATACATCTCATTAAAATTCTCTTCGGCTAGATAAATATTAAAAAAAAACTTATGTTTTATTTATGTCATAATTAAAAAAAAAAAATGTTTGATAAACTAGAAAAAATAAAAAAAGGGTTCTAAAACTCTAGAATATAAAATCTGATATTTCTCGTAGAACAAATTGCGATAACAGGTTTCTTTCATTATATAAAACAACAACAACAGAGCACAAGTAAAATAAGAAAAACTTTTACTTATATTATATTATGGTATAAGGGAGATTCTCCCTCCTATATATAATTTTATCATATCGGCTTGAGTTACGGAAGTTTCTATGAAAGAAAAACTTTTTAAAGAATCGCAGTCGTCTTTTTTGCCAAGAAATTTAAATTGAGAAAAGTATTTTTTACGATCGCTTAAAAAAAAAGAAAGAAAGTATTTGATGATAGCGTTGTCACATCTTGATGAAGTTCGAGTAACGATCGCTAAAAAAATTCATATCTTCAAGCACATACACATGCAAAGTGTAATTTATAACTGTAGTTAAAGAGAGAGAGATAGAGAGAGATTTAAATAGAACTTGTAATGTTATATTATACCCTGATCTAAACATCAGAGGAGATTACTTGAATGTAACGTTTGACATTACAAAACACTATTCGAAGGCCAGAAAATCTGGCAAGTGTTTATGACCGTTTAATGTGTAAGGGCATGAAATTTTATTTTACAGGCATATTAAATTTTTACATGCTAATATGTTTTAAAATTATAAGAATTACAAGGGGCAATTTCGATCTTTTTAAAAAATTTTACCAGAAATTAGACAAGGTTAATAAAAAAGTTCAAAAAATTATTCTAGATACCAAAAAAATTTCTCGGTTTACAATACAGATAAAATTAGGCAGATTTTTTTTTACAGTTTATTTATACATTCAAGTTTCCTGAAAAAAATTAATTTAAATGTAAAGCTCTTTCTATCGCTTTCTACATCAGATTAAAAGTCGTAAAAGTCGATATTAAATCTGGTCATCTTTAAAATTTATATAGTGTAGTTAGGGGTTTTTTATAAATAATTAATCGTGAATAACGCCCAAGTACACTATATAAATTTTAAAAATTACCAGATTTAATATCGACTTTTAATCTGATGCAGAAAGGATTTAAGTATTATTAAATGTTTTTATTTTACAATTTTAAATTTGTTTCTCGAAAGAGAAATGGCTTTTGAATTCTATATATATGAGTGTTGAATTGTTTTTTATGTACTATTTCTAATAAATTACAAATAATATAAATCATTAAAATAACTTTTTTCTTTATTTTTAAAGTCAGGTAGTAATTAAAATTTTTAAAATATGTTAATCATTGCGGTTTTTTTACGTGTTATTAATGCCTATCTGCCCATGCTCATTTTTGCGACTGATTTCTATTATTTCTACTTTTTACGCGGACGCAGAATATTCTTTTGCAAACCGACAGCAGCATATGCAGAATTGTAAATAATAAAATTAATTAACAAAGAAAAACGATACACAGATCAGATTTGAACCGCTTAAGTCGGTTATAGTTAGGCCTAGTTATAGTAGGAACCGAATATTACTCTTACCAAAGAACTGAAAATGTTTATGCTAAGAACCAAAATGTAGGATTCTAAAAACTTGTTGAAAACCTTCTCTTAAAAAATTACTATTTTTTTCAAAATCAAAATTAGTTACAAATATTTTTTAATTTAATGTACATGATTCATAAAAGAAATATAAAAAATATTTTTGTAACTAATTTTGATTTTGTAAAAAATAATAATTTTTTAAGAGAAGGTTTTCAACAACTTTTTAGAATCCTAAATCTTGGTTCTTAGCATAAACATTTCAGTTCTTTGGTAAGAGTAATATTCGGTTCCTACTATAACCGACTTAACGGTTCAAACCTCTTTCTGTGTAGCTCTCAATTAAATATTTTAGAAAATATAAAGCAATGACAAATTTGAGAGAAATGTTTCATATGTATATTATGAAATCATTTTTTACGGAGCATAAGAAAAACTCTTCTCATAATAAAATTTAATAAAATGTTAACAAAATCAGTATCAACAAGATATTAAAAATAAAAAAGTTTAGCATTATCTTAGAGAGGTTGTTCAATTGTAAACAAATATAGAACATGGGGTAAGTTTACTGGGGTTCAGTTGAGTTGAATTTTAACTCGGAGTCTGTGAAACGGCTTCGGTTGAGTTCAAGTTAATTGTAAGCATACATGCTGGTATTAAATTTATGGTTATAATAAGTACATAATTGTCGTCATATTAGGATATGATTATAATTTTATATTAAAAAACTTTTCTTTTCTAATAAAAAAATAATAATAATTACACGAGGTTTTGGATATCAGAAATATAGGTAAAAAACTTTACTTCTTTATTGGAAAGGTCTCAATCCACGCTCAACCTCTTTTGTTTAAGCGTGGATTTAGCCAAGAAGGTTTAATTTGACTCAATCCACGCTTAAAAAAAAATAGTAATTAACCTCAAATAAAATTTATTTTAATAAAAAATATAATTTTTTTGCAGTTTCAGTGCATTAAAAAAAAAAAAAAAATACAAAATCATTAAAAATAAATATTTGTTGTGCATAATATTCAAATTTAATTGTTTTTAGATAAATATCATAATTTCAAGAAATTTTAGCATTAGGCGTGGATGGAGATCTTTCGTTCTTTATTAGTTAATTTTTCTGTGATAAATAGGCTAATAGTAGTTCCTTCAAGCATTGGACCCTCATAACCTCAGAAAATGATGTAAAAAAACTACATCACAAGCATCACACTCACATAACCTAAAGGAAATTTTTTCGAAAAATTATCAAATTTATGAATAAAATAGGAAAAAAAGTTTCAAAAATATAGTTTATAGTTTATAGTTTATTTTATTTCAAGGTGTAAAATACATACAAATCATGGTGAAAACACCACAACCCCAAAGAGACTTTCGTCTGTACTTGGGCCTTAAGTCAAAAGTTTACATATCTAATGCAATTGTATATAAAAATTATTAAAATTACAATAAGAAAAGATACAATTAGTTAACAATATAAGTATTTAATATAAATTTTTATAAAAATAGGTATTCAATAATACTTTTCAATTAATGAAATAATAATAATTTAGGATAATACATAAATTTAATATAAAACGATAATTTGAGACTATTATATGATTACATTATGTAGATTTTGAAGCCATTTTTTAAAATGATAAGACCAGCTTACACTAATATGATCAGTAGTATTCTTAAGTTTAAGATTTCTTGGCATATAGTTATAAAGTTTAATGGACTTATATGAATAACATTTTTGGCCTATTGATTTAATTTTCTTTGGTATATCAAATATAATATTACGCTTATTAATATAATCATCACTACTTACAAATAGTTTATCTAAATATGTTACTATATCGGTAAATAACTGCTTCGTATTAAGCTGGACGTTTTTCTTTAATATATAAAATTTTTTTCTGTAAAAAATCTAGTCATAAATAGTAAATTTTACATAGATTGTTGATTGTTCCATTATTTATTTCAGCTTACGTTTATAATAAAAATACAATGCTTTCAATTTGACCAAGACTGAACAGAATTAAAAGAAGCACAATATTTATAATAAGTAGTGGTTTGAAACAAAAAATTGTTATTTTTCTACAATTGTTCGCTACTTTTGCAATATTTTTGAATTTTAATACAAAAAGATCCTTCAAATAATGTAATTATACATTTTAACAAAGATAATAAAATACACTTATCTTTATTTTAAAAAGAATGTCACAAAAATACAGCTATTTTCTCATAAAATTTCATAATATATTTATTTAACGCTAAAAAAAAGGGTACTATATAATTAACGAGAAAAAAAAATATTATTTTTTGTCAAATCAGGTGGTACACTCATACTTGGTTAAATATAAGTTTTATGATCTTATTATACTTAAAATATTTTTAATAATCTTTATATCTCATAAAAAGCAAAAAGAAAATAATAACGAAAAATATAATGATTGTACTTATTTCCGTGTACCTACATATCTCTTAATATTTCGATATTTTTTTTTCTTTTTTTGCTTTAAAAAAATGTATATAGTATAATAATAGCATAAACCTCAAAAGAGATAACAAAAATATATTATAAATATACGACAAGCATAAAAAAAAAAATGACGAAAAACTACGGTAATGAAAGTTTCTTTGTTAAAAAATGAACAAAAAATGCTTTAAATGAGAACACGAAAAAGAAAAAAAAACGCACACAAAATAGTATAAATAAGATCATAAAATTTGTTTATTTTTTGAGTACAATCTACGAAAAAGCAAAATTTACCTTTTTTTTATGATTATTAATATATTGTTTATAGAATGTTTTCGTGTAATATGTAATAAATATATTATGCACCCCCGATATGCGGACAATTGGATATTTTTATGTAAAGTAAATATCTTTAGGCATAATTTATTATGATATATGGTTTAGTAATTTTCTTTTAGCGAACCTGACGATTTTTTTTATATTATTTGTTCTGTTTATGTAAACACGAAAATAAATGTATTCTTCACGAATTTACTGCAAATACGATGCTCGTAAAAAAGTAAGTGAATTCATTTTTGTTCATTTTTTTAACGTAAAATATACAGAAATGATAAAGATTATGTGTAATATGAATTTTTTGAGGTAAAAAAACAGTTAGTAAAATACAGGAAATGTATGTGATATTGATCAGTTTATAGTATGCTTCATTATAGGATAATAAAAAAATACTGCAAAAGAATTGATAAGGTCTTCTTTTTTAATAGCTAATAATAAAAAAAATATTAATTTATTGATATTTCAATGAACAAAAATTGAAGAAAAAAAAAGGTTTTATGAGCTTTCGTCAAATTACTTTTTGTTTTATGATTATGCAAATATATACAGAAAATATAATTTTAAAAATAAATGTAAATTTATTGACTTGGTGAGTACAAAAATAGTTGATATTACAAATTTTACTTTTTTCTATGCAAGTTAAAAAAATTACTTGAAATAAATTTTTAGGCACGTTCACCCTATGTATCTGTCGCATTCATTTTGGTGAAACCACTGACTTTATAAAATTAATAGTGATTTTATAAAAACACCAAGTGCTTAGTAACTTTATGAAATGATTTAAAAAAATAATTTTCAACAAAATGACGACTTTGTTGACGTATACTCTCTAAATATTGTAACTATAAAAATTGTAATTTGTAAAAATTTTATATTTTGTAGTTTATGCGTTATAGATTTACAAAATAGGATTTACAGAGAGTAGTCACTTTTTTGACAATGATATTAAAAAATAATATTCAAAAAACATTTTAATCATAGTTAGGAAACTAAATGTCAAAAGTTACCCTCGGTAATTTTATAAAATTTCTAATTTCAATTATTTGGCTTATTTTTTGGATCGCTGAACGAATATAGGGTTTTAAGATGGAACATATTCTTAGGAAAAAGTACTAAAAAAAATCACTGTCAGCAGGGGGGCGTCAAATATTGACGTTTATAGGTGGGGGGGGGGGTGTCAAATGGACTTAGAATATTTTCGATTTTTTGATTTTTTACTATAATACTTTAGATTTAGGGACACCTAGGGACCCTAGAATAATTCTAGTTTTTTTCTCGTTTATATTTACGGGACGGCATATTTAAGATTGAACAATTTTACAGAACTGCAATTCTACAAAACTTTAAAATACAAAATATATAAATAAAATATGAAAAATTAATATTTGGAAAATTGAAGTTATCGATCAATAGGGCAAAAGAAATAAAAAACAAAATTATTTTTTATATATCTTGTGACGTTTCGTGGTTGTTATTCCACCTCATCTGACTAAAAAATTTTTTTATTTATTATAAATATATAATTTTTTATAAAATTTATATAAATAAGTAATACATACCAAAAATATTAATTATAACAGTCTTTAAAACATTTTACATAGATAATAATATAATTTTAAAAATAGAGAAGTGTACTTCTCTCGTCATTGTTTATAGTATACTAAAAACTATGTCCCTCTACCTAAATCTCATATAAACAATAGTTTTCAATTAAAAGAAAAATTAAATAGCTTAAATATCCCTGATGATCACATTCTTATCTCCTTAGATGTTGTATCATTATTTTCTAATGTCTCCAGAAAATTAGTTTTAAATTCTCTTGATAAAAGATTTAACCACATACACAAAAAATGCAAAATTCCATTTCATTTAATTATTTTTATTACAAATTTTATTTTTGACAATTTATTTTTTACCTTTAATAATAAAGTATATCAACAAATTTTCGGTACCCCAATGGGCTCATCAATCTCTCCTTTCTTTGCCAATATTGTAATGGAAGACATAGAGATTGAAGCTTTATCAAAATTAGATTTTACTCCTTTAATATATTTACGTTATGTAGATGACATTTTTATGGCTATTCCAAAAAATAAAATGGATATGGTTTTAAATACATTCAATAACATAGACAATGATATTCAATTTACTATAGAAATTGAAAAAAATAATAGCATTAGTTTTTTAGATTTAAAATTAATTAAAGATAATAATAAAATTATTACCAATTGGTATCACAAATCCTCATTTTCTGGAAGACTTTTAAATTTTCAATCTAATCACCCTAAACAACATAAAATAGGTGTCATTTTTAGTCTTATTGACAAAGCAATTAAATTATCAGATTTTAGGTTTCATTCTGACAACATAAAATTTTGTAAAAACGTGTTACTGTTAAACGATTATCCTTCTAAATTCATAGATAAATTTATAAACAAAAGACTATATATTATAAAAAATAGTTGCAATAATATTAGTTTAAATAATAACAATAATAATAACAATAATAATATTCAAAATAATTTTTTAAAAAATATATACAGTAAAATTCCTAAAGTCAAAGTTCCTTTCAAAAACCCTCTTTTTAATAATGTAAAAAATATCTTAAAAAAGCATAATATTATTGTATTACCAGGTATTACAGATAAACTTTCTAGATTTGTAAAAAGAGGTAAAGACCGTACCTTAACTATAGAAAATGTCAATTCTGTTTATAAATTACAATGTAAAATTTGTCCTGCTGTATATATTGGTGAATCAAAAAGACCATTATTTCATAGAATGACGGAACACAAAAAAGACATAAAACACAAAAGAGATAAAGTTGTAGCTAAGCATTGCATAAATAATCATGAAATCGATTGGAAAAAAATTTCCATTCCAGATCGTGAACCTAATTTATATAAGCGTAGAATTTCTGAAATGCTATATACGGAACTTGAGGATTACGCAATTAATGAAAAAAAAGATACTCAATCTCTTAATAATAATTATAAAACTCTTATGCACAAAATATCAAATTTAAATTAACAATAAAAAAATTATTTCATTTACATTGTATCTATGTACATTTGTGTTTCATGTTTAATATTATGTAAATTCTATCAATAATATTTTTATCTAAGTATTCTATAATTTATGCTCAATTACACATTTATATAAAAATTCACATCTATGTATATATTAATAGTTTTTAGTATACTATAAACAATGACGAGAGAAGTACACTTCTCTATTTTTAAAATTATATTATTATCTATGTAAAATGTTTTAAAGACTGTTATAATTAATATTTTTGGTATGTATTACTTATTTATATAAATTTTATAAAAAATTATATATTTATAATAAATAAAAAAATTTTTTAGTCAGATGAGGTGGAATAACAACCACGAAACGTCACAAGATATATAAAAAATAATTTTGTTTTTTATTTCTTTTGCCCTATTGATCGATAACTTCAATTTTCCAAATATAATTTTATACAAAAAAATGGGCGATAGAGTCATTGTCAATAAATGAAAAATTAATTTTTTTGGTTAACTTAAAAGTAAAATACTGTATAAAAAAAACGCAAAAGGACTCGTTAGAAATAAAATCTGGAAGTCAAAACCAGAATGAATAAACTAGAACTTGAACTCAAAAAAAATTATTTTTTACAATAACGTTTGAATATAACCTCTTAATTAAAGAAATAAACTTTACGAAAACAGTGTTAAAATTTATTTTATTATTTAAAAGTATAATAAAATCGATTTAAATCAATATTTAGTGTAAATAACAAATTAAAAAAATTTATCTCAAATGTGCCTTATATACTATCCAAATAGCAATTCGTTTATGAGATTAGCGACATCTAGTGGCATACAAAGTGTATAAATTATATTTGTTGTGTATAATTCTAGAAACAAGTTTGTCTAAAATGACAAATTACAAAAATAAACTTGTTCCCATGGCTAAATTATGCTACATTTATTTCAATGTCAAATTACTCCATTAGAAAATCTTTTACAATTGATTTTGTGTAATTTTGAACTCGTAAAAATATTCAATATCGAACGTTAAAAAATCAGTGGTAAAAAATTATATAATAATGTAATTTGACTTTGAAATCAATGATAATTACTATCTTAATAAATTATTAGCGATATTATTCATGAAAAACAAGTTTATTTTTGTAATTTGCCATTTTGAACCAAATTATTTCAATTACATGTTGAATGAATTCACTTTTGAAGGTGTTTTATTAATTTTAATGCCAAAAAATAAATATTTTTTTTTTAAACCTTATTTACATTGTTTTCTAAATTTCCCGGTTTTTGATTTTATTTTCCTTTTAATTTTTTGTTAAAAAACTTTTTTTAACATTCAATATGTATAGGTACAAAATTTTAGTATAAGTAACGAATTATAAAACAAAACAAAATTATTTCTACCATGTCTTTATACCTTGTATTGATAGTGAATTTCAGAAAGTCATCTTTGATCAGAAAGTTACAAAGTTGCCCAAATTTCTCTTAAAATCCAATCACCAATTAAAAAAACAATATTTTCTAAATTGCTTCCTCATTTGCCAAAAAAATAAAAAAATTAGCCATAAAATTAGTTTTATTACCTTACACGATTACATATAAATGATAAAATCATTAATAGTGAATCGGGTTTTAGTAAATTTTGCCCAAAGGGTACATAATATATAAAACATGCAATATAATATAATGCAACAATTATTCACACGCATAAACATTAATCGTAATACATATTGTCATCATCATTATTCATCCATTTTTTTAAAATTTGTAATACTAGCCATTAAATAGATATAATCGTCAATTATACATGTAAAATCAAAAAAGTATAAAAAGCTTTAGATTGTAAAGCAATAACAATTATAATATTATCAAGCATCAAAATGAAAATTACTAATTAAAATTTTGCGTATATATAAATAAATAAACAATTTATCTCTATGTGTATATAATAATTATTATCCATCACAAAGACATTAAAATTAAATATTATTGTGCACGTGACATGACGTCAAAATAATGCAAAATCCTATTATAACGAAAATGAAATAATGTTTTATATAGACGAGAGAAGTAAAATTCAACGAGATATAATATATAAAAGAAAGATAAAAGCACATACGCGTAAAAGCCTTTGCTAGTTGACTTAATAAAATAAGCCATTAGAGAAAAAGCAGTATTCATAATAACAAAAACAATTGCAAAAGTATATAAGTGAAGAGTTATAAAACAAAAAAATATAAAGAATCACAAACGTAAAAGTAAAAGAAATGGATTTTATTTTTTGAGTAATTGATGCATTACATGTGTCTTTTAATGGACACATAATTATCTTATACTTACATTACTTTACGACTTAATCTTATCTTTTTGTTACATCTTTGTAATAAAATATATAGGTATTTTGAGGGATAAAAATTTTTTGGTTAAATTAATACACTGTGAAGTTGCTTTGTTCGAAAATAGATTTTATATGGAAAAATTGATTTCTGAGGTTTTTGAGGTTGAAAAAAATTTTGCGATTAACCTTTGGATATATCATAAATGATTTTTTTATGTTAAAAATTAATTATGCATTCTTGACTTCGAGAAGGTAAAAATGGCTTTCATAACTGGATCTTAAAAATTTTTAGTTATTCTGCATATCGCAGAGGGGCTGTAATCCAACTTGGTGCAATAAATGATTCTAACCATGTAGGCTTAGAATAGAGGCTTACCGATTCTAAAATGCAGATAGGAAAATTCCACTTTTGAAGATCAATTTTAGCAACAACTCGAAAAAAAAACCTTTATTTTAGCAAAGAATGTTAAAATTCAATAATTTCTAAAAAAAACTTTCATAGGTTCAAATTAATGCTGGTTGAAAAATAGATAATAAAATAAGTTAAATATCATGCTAAGGATCAGAAGCTTAAAAATATTTTATATGCATAATAGTACTTTTACTTTATTACGGTAGTTTTTCGTCCTCAATCTAAAAGATTTCGTTTAAGCTGTTTGTAGAATTTATCATTTTCATCCTTTTTCACATAGTTTTCACCCCTAAATCAGGATATTTAATTAATAATTTAAAAAAATAAAAACTATAACCTAGTTTAATTTTAATATATGAATTAGTTTCATACAAGTAACTCTTTTTTCGAAGTTAATATAAAGTACATGTCACGAATTGAAGCTAAATTTTCGATAACTCTTACTTTAAACTTTTATTATAATTTTTTTTAAGCATTCTGTGCCCAAATTATTTACACTGAAGAAAAAAATCCGTTACCGAATTTTTTTTCAGTGTAGTAAATTAATTTTCTAGCAAATAACAATTTTCAGAGTATATTTAAAACCCTGCTGACCTAAAATATATAAGAAACCAATTTTTTTGAAAATAGGTATCGGTATTGGTATTTGTTTAACCTCCATCTTAAACTTCCATGCTATCACACCCTGCACTATTTTAATTTTTCTATTTATCTATTTTAATGGGTTGAGGATGTGAAAGCGCCTTTTGGCAATTGTTAGTGACGTGTCATTGTAGAATTGTTTGAGTGTCAGTGTAGCTGGTACGAGCGTTGAACCTATGGTCCAGGAGGTACGCGACTTCTCCCAAACCCCACGCCGGCTTATAGTGCCCAATGTTAATTTTTTTTTGGTTCCTCAATGAGGAACCTTTGTGATGGGTCAAATTTTGATTTTTGATTTTTTGGCATTTAAGCACGTTTTGGGACCTCAGGAAGCTAAAAAACCGGTTTTTAAAAAAAGTGTGTGTGTGTGTGTAACCGGTGATATTTCACAAACATTATGGAATTAAGACCTAATTTTTTTTTCAAAAATTTTTTCATCAAAAAATCTCAAACTACTTTTTTTTTTTTTAATTTGGATGTAATACCTCATTTATTTTCATGAAAGTACTTATATTTGAAAGTACGATTTTTACTCGATATCTCGAATCTGATAATTAATTTTTTGAAAATTTTTCAAGTACTCAATGATATCTGTGGCATATTGAAGTATTAAACTCATTGTTTGAGGAACCTTAGTGCCAGCTAGTTGGCAGGGTATTTTTTTTTTTAAGTGGCATCCACTGAGGCATCCTCAGTCCTAAAACCCACGGTAGAAGACCATAAAGAATTTTTCGCAAAGAAAAAAACTTGATGTTGACATAGCCGGGAATCGAACCGCGAACCTTCAGGTCCAAAGTCCAACACCCTAACCACAGAGCTACCGAGGCTCTTTTTTCGTATTAGACTAACACAAGCCCTGGCTGTTCCCCATATGGATTATTGCAGTGTTGTCTATCTAGATTGTTCGATTAAATTAAAAGATAGACTCCAACGTTTAAACAACTCATATTTACGCTATATTTTTGGAGTACGTAGAGACACCCATATAACTCCATATAGGGAAAGGCTAGGCTGGTTGACTACCAACTCTCGTAGGTTTTATTTTACAGCTATATATATATATAAAATTTTAAGGCTACGTCAACCTGAATATCTACTTGATTTCTTTGACAAACATATACCTAAATCGACCAGCAGAGGTGAAGAGCTAACCAGGGAATTATCTCTCCCAAAATTGAAAAAATGGCATGGTGACTCTTCTTTTCAAATACAAGGTGTTAAAGGGTGGAACTCACTACCAACTACTATCAGATTCCTTCCCTCAATTAACTCCTTCAAATCAGCACTTCTTAGTTATTTAAGATCTTCAAATCATACATTTGATCACTCAGTATTTTAACACTGACTTGACTGTTACTTGGACTGTGATGATTTTATCATCGTAATATTTATACAACAAACCTGCATTGTCATAATTTCATATTTTTATTAAATGGCTCTATTTTAATTTATTCTACTCTTCAAATTTAAATTTATTCTATTTTTTGATATATATTTATAACATTATTGCGCTAAAGATTGATTTAATTTATTTTATTTTTTTTATTCTACTCTTACCTAGTGTAAATATTAAAATTGTTGTATAATTTCTAGTTATTATTGTTATTAATATTGTTATAGAATTTGAATTTATTTATAAATGTTATTATCATGTATACATAATTTTGTACTGAAGCATATCATATCTTATCTTTTTTTTTTTTAATAGGTAAAAGGTAGATTTTTCCCATCAATTGTATAAGTTATTTTTAATAAAAAAAAATAATGTTAATAAAAGCTTTATTTGCATATATTTACAAAATATTTGTTAAAATAAGTAAGTACAATTAATAAAGTTCAAAAATCAAGTAATATATTTTTTGTGTACAAACATTAGATTTATAAACTATTAATTTATTCTATATTATATAATATCAAAGAATACACACCCATATTTTTTGATAATATATGTGTGGGTATATCCAGTACTTTTTCTACAGATTAAGGCGCAATCATGTCCCCGATTAAACTCAAATTTTAGGGTTAAGTTAGGGGCGATGAAAAATTCACTCAGCTAATATTTTAGTCCTCTAGAACTTCATGAGGCTAAAATATGGCAGTTCAAAGGTCCAAAAATAGCCTGATTTAGCACATTTAAAAAATACGCCAATCACTTGAATTTAATCCAAATATCATCTTACTGGTCGTATTTAAACCGGTAACGGGTCTACTATTTTTGAAAAAAATTTTAGCCATTAATCCCAAGTCATCAATTTTTTTTTGGCATTAATAAACGTAAAATGAATTTTACTCAAAACCCTGATTTTTAAAATAATGCCGTCCCTTAAAATCGACTCTAAAATATTATCGGTTGGTTGAATTTTTTTTGGATACTCAAGATCTTTCAAAAATGATCCTAAAGTCTAAAACCGGTGGATTTGAACCGAAGATATTTTGATTTTAGTGGCAGTTGTTTTTAAAAAGTGCGTTTTTTTTTGCATTTTTTGACATCTGGCATTTTTTTCTAGAAATACTATTCACTGGATATATTTACTACACGTTTCATAAAAAATTTTTTTGCTTATTTGCCTTTAATTAATTAAATTCTGACTCGATTTTTGGATTCCTGGGGAAATTTTACTATGTATATTCTTTTTTGAGAAATTTGGAACGTTTTTATAATGCTCTATAAAAAAAAGAAGAAACTATTTGAATTAAAAAAAAAAAATTGAAATTGATAGAATTGAAGGAAATTAATAAAAATAAAATATTTAGCAAAATTTTAAAAATAGGCATTATTTTGAAAATAAGGTTTTTTTAATCTGTATGAAAAGTACTGGAACTGCCCATGTATATAAAATTTTCTAAGGCTGAGCCCAGATAGGACGAACTACGTGAGCATTTAGCAAAGCGGACGGAAAAATAACACCGCGTGCGTAACGCGTACTGCCTAGACTCAGCCGAATATTAGACAATTTATTTTCAAAGTGAGTATTGTAGAATAAAATAAAGTTGCTCATAAGTTAACATAAAAAAAATCTAAAATAATAACTTTAGGTACTTTTCTTATAAACAATCAATAAAATTATATAACAATGTATAACTTATACGGTCGAATCTAAATAAAAAAAACGCTGCCAAGTGATTGGCACTATGGTTCCTCATTAACAATAGCAAAATATTTATAATGGTCTATTTTATCTAATAAAAATTATAATTTGAGATATCAGTATTTCATAAGAAAAAGTTAAATACTGTATTTTAAAAGAAAAAAAATGTTGCTGTGATTTAATGTTTTTTATTTAACAAATTTTTAGAAAAAAATTTTCAATATACTAGGTATTACACTTAAAAAAAAGCAATATATATTACAGATTTTTTAATTTTTTTGTTTTATTAATATTGAGAAAAAAATTTTGAAAACATTCGGTTTCAGATCCAAAAAATTACTATGAATAAGCTTTCTAAAACTAGTACTCTTATAGAAATTAATTAGGTACTACGTCCAAACAAAAAAAAAATTTGGTATTCTTTGTATTTTTTTGTGAAAAAAATTTTGGGAAAAAAATTTTCAAAAAATTAATTATTAGATTTGAGATATCGAGTAAAAATCGTACTTTCAAATATAAGTACTTTCATGGAAATAAATGAGGTATTACCTCCAAATTAAAAAAAAAAGGGGGAGGTTTGAGATTTTTTGATAAAAAAATGTTTGAAAAAAAAATTAGGTCTTAATTCCATAATGGTTGTTAAATACCACCGATTGCAAATTTTTCAAATATTAGTACTTTCATGGAATTAAAGGAAGTATTACACTAAAAAAAAAAAAAAATATTACAGATTTTTTAATTTTTTTGTTTCTTTAATTTTAAGAAAAAAATTTTGAATAAATTAAGTTTCAGGTCCAAAAAATTACTATAAACGATATTTCTAAAACTAGTACTCTCATAGAAATCAATTAGGTACTACATCCAAAAATAAAAAAAAATTAAGTTTTTTTTGTATTTTTTGGTGAAAAAAATTTTGAGAAAAAAATTTTCAAAAAATTAGTTATCAGATTCGAGATATCGAGTAAAAATCGTACTTCCAAATATAAGTACTTTCATGGAAATAAATGAGGTATTACATCCAAATTAAAAAAAAAAAAAAGTAGTTTGAGATTTTTTGATAAAAAAATTTTTGAAAAAAAAATTAGATCTTAATTCCATAATGGTTGTTAAATACCACCGATAGCAAAATTTTCAAATATTAGTACTTTCATGGAATTAAAGGAAGTATTACACTAAAAAAAAAAAAAAATATTACAGATTTTTTAATTTTTTTGTTTTTTTAATTTTGAGAAAAAAATTTTGAAAAAATTAAGTTTCAGGTCCAAAAAATTACTATAAACGATATTTCTAAAACTAGTACTCTCATAGAAATCAATTAGGTACTACATCCAAAAATAAAAAAAAATTAAGTTTTTATTGTATTTTTTGGTGAAAAAAATTTTGAGAAAAAAATTTTCAAAAAATTAGTTATCAGATTCGAGATATCGAGTAAAAATCGTACTTTCATGGAAATAAATGAGGTATTACATCCAAATTAAAAAAAAAAAAAAGTAGTTTGAGATTTTTTGATGAAAAAATTTTTGAAAAAAAAATTAGGTCTTAATTCCATAATGGTTGTGAAATTTCACCGGTTACATACATACACACACACACACACACACACACACACACACACACATACATACTTTTTTTAAAAACCGGTTTTTTAGCTTCCTGAGGTCCCAAAACGTGCTTATATGCCAAAAAATCAAAAATCAAAATTTCATCTATCACAAAGGTTCCTCTATGAGGAACCAATAATTTTTGTTAACACTAAAAAATTTATAACTGGTTAGTGTACAACCTACGTGCATAGAACATGTTTACTTATAACAGATCAGACTTATACCACTGATTTAAAATAAGCCTAAATTAAAATTACTCTAAGTCTACAAACATTTATGCCATAATGTTTAGATGCAATTAAAATCTTTAACTGTCAAAGTTAAAATTAAAAAAAAAAATTTTTTTTTTGGGCGGTTTCTGGATCGCCAATTAAAATGATGCACTGAAATTAATCCAAAAAGTAATTTTATCCAAAAGTATATTGTATAAGGCTTCGAATGAGAAGCCGCAAGATCATTTTGATAGATTTCTTTTACCACAGGAGCATCAAGAAGTTGACTAAAATGTCGTTAACGTTATACTAAAGTCAAATTTGTCGGTAAAATTTTAAAAAACGTACTTTTACTTTTCTACATGTTATTCAGCTAGTGATTTCATAATTTAAACTTTGTTTTATTAACTGGATATGCAATTTTTTTGGTATTTTTTAATCTAGAGAATTTAAGGCCTCATAATAAAAAACTATCAAATAATTTTTAGAGGGGCCTTATTATAGTCCTAATAGTTTGTAGCGTAAACAATATGAATTAATAATCATTTTTAAATAAACAATCGTTTTTATGTTGAAACATAGCTGACTACCCTTTGTACATTCCAATGGGCCTTCTGGGCCTAGAAACGCAGGGCTCAATGTTATGGAATAGGGTTTTTTGGTAATTTTTAATGAAACGCTTAAACCTTAAAAATTAACCAAAAAACTTTTGGTTGGTCTCATTTTTTTGGTATAAGTGTCACCTTTCAAACGCCGTAAACCACAATTTTTTATCACTAATTTTCTCATCAATGTTGCCAATTAACGAAATGGCAATTTTAGGATAAAAATGGCCAATTTTTAAATTGCTGCCAAAAAAAGGGTTTATATATCTCAAAAAATTTCTAAAAGCTTCAAGTTTCCAAAAACTTATTATTCGTCTCATTTACTTCAGTCGTTTTTAAGAAATGGTTCTTCAAAGTTAACATTAAAAATGAGCTTTTTTAAAAAATTATAAAATTGGGACTCCGACTTCAAATTATCATATCTGCTTAACAAATAATTTTAAAAAGTAGAGTAAAGAACTTTTGGAAATTTGAAGCTTGTAGAAATATTTTAAGACTTCTAAAACCCATTTTCGTCAAAAATTAAAAATTTTGCAGGAGTTTAAAACTTGGTCATTTTTGGTTAAAAGGCATTTTCGGTTAATTGGCTATATTGATGAGATAATTAATGACGAAAAATTGCGGTTTATGGAATTTAAAAGGTGATACTTAAACCAAAAAATGAGACCAACCAGATGAGTTATGGTTAACTTGTGAGGTTTTAGCGTTTCATTGATAATGACCTAAAAACCCTATTCCATAACATTAAATCCTGCGTTTCAGAAGGCTCTTTGGAATGAACGGAGAGTAGTCGGCATATTTTTTCAACACAATAAACTCATCCATAACCATTTGGTGTAATTTGGTCTTCCAAATGTATTGAACTCCCCTGTCAGATAAATTTTTATTAAAAACGGACGTTTCTTTAAAAATTTGTAAAATTTTTTTAGTTAGAAAAAATTTTCGGTAAAAATAAGAAAATTAGAGAAAAATTCAAGAAATCTAGATTCTTTATTATTCAAAAAACAAAAACATGATTTTTGTATCATAAATTCATTTTTTTACAAATTATTTTATCGAGGTTATAGAAAAACTAGAGCCCTCTGAAACTAGATTTTGCATATCCAAGAGTAAAACGCACGATTGTTTATTTAAAAATGATTATTAATTCATATTGTTTACGCTACAAACTATTAGGACTATAATAAGGCCCCTCTAAAAATTATTTGATAGTTTTTTATTATGAGGCCTTAAATTCTCTAGATTAAAAAATACCAAAAAAATTGCATATCCAGTTAATAAAACAAAGTTTAAATTATGAAATCACTAGCTGAATAACATGTAGAAAAGTAAAAGTACGTTTTTTAAAATTTTACCGACAAATTTGACTTTAGTATAACGTTAACGACATTTTAGTCAACTTCTTGATGCTCCTGTGGTAAAAGAAATCTATCAAAATGATCTTGCGGCTTCTCATTCGAAGCCTTATACAATATACTTTTGGATAAAATTACTTTTTGGATTAATTTCAGTGCATCATTTTAATTGGCGATCCAGAAACCGCCCAAAAAAAAAATTTTTTTTTTTAATTTTAACTTTGACAGTTAAAGATTTTAATTGCATCTAAACATTATGGCATAAATGTTTGTAGACTTAGAGTAATTTTAATTTAGGCTTATTTTAAATCAGTGGTATAAGTCTGATCTGTTATAAGTAAACATGTTCTATGCACGTAGGTTGTACACTAACCAGTTATAAATTTTTTAGTGTTAACAAAAATTATTGGTTCCTCATAGAGGAACCTTTGTGATAGATGAAATTTTGATTTTTGATTTTTTGGCATATAAGCACGTTTTGGGACCTCAGGAAGCTAAAAAACCGGTTTTTAAAAAAAGTATGTATGTGTGTGTGTGTGTGTGTGTGTGTGTGTGTGTGTGTGTATGTATGTAACCGGTGAAATTTCACAACCATTATGGAATTAAGACCTAATTTTTTTTTCAAAAATTTTTTCATCAAAAAATCTCAAACTACTTTTTTTTTTTTTTAATTTGGATGTAATACCTCATTTATTTCCATGAAAGTACGATTTTTACTCGATATCTCGAATCTGATAACTAATTTTTTGAAAATTTTTTTCTCAAAATTTTTTTCACCAAAAAATACAATAAAAACTTAATTTTTTTTTATTTTTGGATGTAGTACCTAATTGATTTCTATGAGAGTACTAGTTTTAGAAATATCGTTTATAGTAATTTTTTGGACCTGAAACTTAATTTTTTCAAAATTTTTTTCTCAAAATTAAAAAAACAAAAAAATTAAAAAATCTGTAATATTTTTTTTTTTTTTTAGTGTAATACTTCCTTTAATTCCATGAAAGTACTAATATTTGAAAATTTTGCTATCGGTGGTATTTAACAACCATTATGGAATTAAGATCTAATTTTTTTTTCAAAAATTTTTTTATCAAAAAATCTCAAACTACTTTTTTTTTTTTTTAATTTGGATGTAATACCTCATTTATTTCCATGAAAGTACTTATATTTGGAAGTACGATTTTTACTCGATATCTCGAATCTGATAACTAATTTTTTGAAAATTTTTTTCTCAAAATTTTTTTCACCAAAAAATACAAAAAAAACTTAATTTTTTTTTATTTTTGGATGTAGTACCTAATTGATTTCTATGAGAGTACTAGTTTTAGAAATATCGTTTATAGTAATTTTTTGGACCTGAAACTTAATTTATTCAAAATTTTTTTCTTAAAATTAAAGAAACAAAAAAATTAAAAAATCTGTAATATTTTTTTTTTTTTTTAGTGTAATACTTCCTTTAATTCCATGAAAGTACTAATATTTGAAAAATTTGCAATCGGTGGTATTTAACAACCATTATGGAATTAAGACCTAATTTTTTTTTCAAACATTTTTTTATCAAAAAATCTCAAACCTCCCCCTTTTTTTTTTAATTTGGAGGTAATACCTCATTTATTTCCATGAAAGTACTTATATTTGAAAGTACGATTTTTACTCGATATCTCAAATCTAATAATTAATTTTTTGAAAATTTTTTTCCCAAAATTTTTTTCACAAAAAAATACAAAGAATACCAAATTTTTTTTTTGTTTGGACGTAGTACCTAATTAATTTCTATAAGAGTACTAGTTTTAGAAAGCTTATTCATAGTAATTTTTTGGATCTGAAACCGAATGTTTTCAAAATTTTTTTCTCAATATTAATAAAACAAAAAAATTAAAAAATCTGTAATATATATTGCTTTTTTTTAAGTGTAATACCTAGTATATTGAAAATTTTTTTCTAAAAATTTGTTAAATAAAAAACATTAAATCACAGCAACATTTTTTTTCTTTTAAAATACAGTATTTAACTTTTTCTTATGAAATACTGATATCTCAAATTATAATTTTTATTAGATAAAATAGACCATTATAAATATTTTGCTATTGTTAATGAGGAACCATAGTGCCAATCACTTGGCAGCGTTTTTTTTATTTAGATTCGACCGTATAAGTTATACATTGTTATATAATTTTATTGATTGTTTATAAGAAAAGTACCTAAAGTTATTATTTTAGATTTTTTTTATGTTAACTTATGAGCTACTTTATTTTATTCTACAATACTCACTTTGAAAATAAATTGTCTAATATTCGGCTGAGTCTAGGCAGTACGCGTTACGCACGCGGTGTTATTTTTCCGTCCGCTTTGCTAAATGCTCACGTAGTTCGTCCTATCTGGGCTCAGCCTTAGAAAATTTTATATACATGGGCAGTTCCAGTACTTTTCATACAGATTAAAAAAACCTTATTTTCAAAATAATGCCTATTTTCAAAATTTTGCTAAATATTTTATTTTTATTAATTTCCTTCAATTCTATCAATTTCAATTTTTTTTTTTTAATTCAAATAGTTTCTTCTTTTTTTTATAGAGCATTATAAAAACGTTCCAAATTTCTCAAAAAAGAATATATATAGTAAAATTTCTCCAGGAATCCAAAAATCGAGTCAGAATTTAATTAATTAAAGGCAAATAAAAGGTAAATAATAAAAAAAAAAAATCCGCTAGTGTCAAGCGGATTTCCACTTGCCGCAAGCGGATTTTTTTTTCAGTGTAGGGGTTAAGGATGATCTTTAAAATATACTTTATTTTTGTCATTAATAGGCCGCCAATCAGAGCAAAAGGCACCTGAAGGTCTATAAACCAATAGATTTAACTTTTTTTAGGCGTACTTTGACCTAATACAACTAATTTTTGAATATCTTTCGTGAGCCGATCCACTATATTGAACCAGTGATGGCCTTTGTTAAGTAATTGAAAAATTCAGCAACTTTCTGTCAAGTTAAGGGGTGGGAGTAAAAGTATAGACTCGTCTAAGAAAAGTTTTGACTGGATATGTTTATGGCACTTCAAGAAAACTTACCTGGCACCACTAGGAGCAGTTTTTACACAACAAGTCTCTTTTATTAGTCACCAAAATCACGTTCCCAGAGTCGTTAGTTTTTGGCTATGCAGAGGCTCACGCTAAAAAAAGTAACCTTCCCACGAGGAAAATTTTATTTCCGACGTTTTTATTCATTTCTCTTTAAGGTTGTAGATCGGATCTCAAAACAAAAAAAATCGACTTTTGTTTTATTTTACTTCTCAGCTGTTTTATTATGAATGACTTTACAAATTTTTTTACTTAATCAGTAATAATTAAACTTCAAAAAAAACCTACTAAAAATTTAGTGTCATGATTAGTACCATTTATAGAGGGCAGCAAAGTAGAGGCCTGAAAAGCATGGCTGCTAGATGATCTCGAAAACGACATTCTAAAAAAAAAATACAATAAAGATTCTTGAAAAGGAAGGTCTCTTACGCAAGACTTAACCACCTTTAAAAAAAAATTTGATAAAATATAAAAATGGGAGCGCCTGAAAAAAAAAGTACGAAAATAGACCCTGTTTTTTACCCTTCAACATCCACTAAAGCATGCAAAAAATATTTTTTTTAATGAAAAAGTGGTTAAGTCTTGTGTAATATATCTAGACGAATAAAACCCACCAACTTTTTTTGAAATCGGACCAGCCAATTCTGAGATCATCTAGCGGCCATTTGAAAAAAAGTGGTTTCGAGGAAAACGCATTTAAAGTTTTTTTTTGCTGTATTACACATACGAAACGCGCTCGATAAAACTCATTTTTTACCGTTAAAATTTTCGAATTTTATTAACATATTTTAATAGGTGATTTTTAAAGGTATAAGGAATTGAATATAAAATTAAAAAAAAAATTGATTATTTTTTTTAGGAGATCCGATCTACTGCAATTAAAAATGAAAAAATGTAATCTTTTGGTAGTAACCTTAATATTTTTCAGGTTTTCAAAGATTACATTTTTTCATTTTTAATTGCAGAAGATTTTCCAGTTTTCAATGATATTCCAACGTTTAAAGTTTTTTTCTTCATATGACCATCTTTTAATATTGTTAAAATGATAAAACTAATTAACAAAGAACAATTTTTTCAGTTTTTTGCCAATTTTCCGACGTCGAAAAATTTTTTCTATAGTCAATTAAAAAAAAATTCACATTTTTGAATTGCCATTTTTAAATATTTTCATTATGATAAATTGCTTAGCAATAACAATATTTTTCAGTTTTCCCAATTTTCCAATGTCGGGAAATTTTTTCGTAAGTCATTTTTTTATCAGAAATTTCAAATATTTTTTTAATGAGGACATTGCTTTTCAAACAAGTTATTTTAATTAAAAAAAATTTTAAATTGCCAATTAAATGAAAAAAAAATTTAATTTTGCAACGTTGGAAAATTTGTGAAAAACTGGAAAATTTTTTCTTCTCTAGTTCTCTCATTTTAACAATATTAAAAGATGCTGATTTTGAAGAAAAAAATTCCGGCTGAAAAATCAGATGAACACTGGAAACTCTTTTATGATTTAAAAATGTAAAAAAAAAAATTTTCTAAGTTGGGAAAAATTTCCAACGTTGGGAAATTTTTGAAAAACTGGAAAATATTAATGAGAAATGAGTTGATTTTATTTCTTATTTCAAAATTTGAAAAAAATAAACTTTGGAAAAAAATTTTCCACGTTGGAAGGTAACTTTTTTGATCGTGCCCACCTGTGCGTGGCCAAAAACTAATGACTCTGGGTGCGCAATTTCAGTGGAGTTTAGGCCGGTGCTTCGATACAAACCAGTTATAAGTTTTTTTCTTTTTATTTTTTAGGGGAAAAAAATGTCCAAAGCTAATTTTTTTATCTGGACCAATATTAAAGTGTAAAAATTTATAAATATTCAATATATTATGGTGTAATTTAACACTTGGTATTTATAATATTGCTTGAGACATTAGAGTTAACGTTCTTAAAATTAAAAAATAACTCAGTACTTTCCTCATTACCTGGAAATAATTTTGTTTGTTAATGATAATTTTTATTATTTTCTGACTTAAATAAATTTTTTAAACAAGGGACAAAATGTTCGTTTTGACCTTGCATGAGTTGTATTCGCAAGTGTACTCGACTTACCTTTACTTGGCTGAATAATTTCAAGAAAATTTAAAAAGCAACCGATTACATAACTAACTGCTAATTAATTGCTTTTTTTCTGTAAAGAGAAAATTTTTTTAGCTCTGCAAATTTTTCGGGAAATTCTTTGTCCGCTAACTAAAGATTTAATGCCTGCGGCATAATTTCCTGCTTTTTAATTGTTTATTTTTTGCTATAAAAATTTTTTTTTGGTTCCCTTAGGCTGAGTCTATGTAAGCGTCCATATACGGATACGCATGCGAATATTCGTATCGTGCCAACCTATGCCTATAATATGATATATACATTCTTCTCTTATAGCTACCTCTATAAGAGCAGCAAAAGCATTACTAAAAATAAGCATATGTTGGCACTATACAAATATTTACATGTGTATTCGTATACTTATTGCTAATTATTAAAAAAAAAAAAAATTTAATAGAAAATTTAATAAAAGAGAAATATTGTACGATCTTAACAGACAAGTTGAAAATAAAAATTTAATCAATTATTTGATTTTTGCTCGACGTTTCGGTTGAAGCCTTCAACCCTCATTCAGGAGCTATAATTTATTAAATTTTTATTAAATTTTTTATTTTCACCTTGTCTGTTAAGATCATACAATATATCTATTTTATTATTAAATTTTTACACAGACGCAAAAACTACATATTAAAAAAAAATTTTTTTTTTTAATTTGTAATTATAGGTAAGTTTAAATTTATTGAACCCAAATTCATAACACTCGTTTAAAAAAAAAGTAACGTGTTATAAAATACCATTAAAATGATGAGAATACCCGTGAATCGCCTATTATGGGCTATTGGACATTATTTTTTAAAAAAATATGTGCTATTAGCATTTAAAGACCCGAAAACAATAAGCTGTAGGCAAAATTGGTATTTGTTCATTAAAATAGCTTAAATTACCCCAAAAACATTCAAAACAGCCTACAAGTGCCTATTATGGGCTAGTACACCGTTTTTAGATAAATTAATAGTATATTACGATCCCGTATCCAGAAAAGTAAAGAATGGCCAAAATCGCACGTAAATTACCATCCGAGGTGAAGCCGAGGTTGGTAAACTGCGATTTGGGTCATTCTTTATTTATGGACAAGGGTCGTATACGATTTTTCATTGTCAGTGGCGAGAAAACGTGTCGTTTCGTGGCGTGAAATACGTGCTTTCTGGGTGCTGACAAGAAAATATAATATTCGTATTTAACTACCCTAAAATACTCAAAATCCAGAAGATGTAGATAGGATTTGATGTTATTTCATAAAAATAGCTAATATTAGCCCAAAGAGCGTGAAAAATAGCCTAAGAATAGAATACACAAATAGACTTTTTTTAAAACCCCGGTTTTTTAGCTTCCTGGGGTCTCAAAACGTGCTTATATGCCCAAAAATCAAAATTTCACCTATCATAATGGTTCCTCTATGAGGAACCAAAACAAAAAAAATGTTAAATATAATTTTATCAAAAAAAGAAGATATTATTTAGGGATTCGAATAAAATTGTGTTCAAGATATATAATGTGTGGAGTGAACTATCAGAATTATGAAATATAAAACTTAAAAAATAAAATTTTATAACAAAAAATAAACAAATAAAAAGCAGTAAATCATAGCGCAAGAATTAATTTTCTAAGTCATATATATAATAAAATTGTCCGCTAACTAAATCTTAAATTAGCAGACAACGAACTTTCTGGAAAATTTGAAGAGCTAAAAATTTTTCTCTTCACAGAAAAAAAGCAATTAATTAGGAGTGAATTATGCAATTGATTTTTTTTAATTTGAGGGAAAGTATCCAGCCAACTAAAGATACGTCGAGCGAGTGCAGACAGCATGCAATAGTCGAAACCCATATTTTTTCCCGAGATTTAAACATAGTTTGCATATAAAAGGCAAAAAATCTCCCGTCCAGGAAGATAGTCTTTTTTGCTCTAGGTATATAAAGTTATTTTACCTGAACGTAAACTTCCATATTTCCTTCAAGAAGCAAAAACTTAAACTGCAATGGTTTTGCGGCTCTGATCATCATTAACTGAATTAATTTTTGAGTTTTCACTGAGCATTCATACCAATTTGAAGAGGTTCTAAAATAATTTGTTTGATTATTAAATTTTATATGAATTTGAAGAATTTTAAATACAGTGGAACCTGTAATAAAGACCACCAAAATGGCATGGCGAAAAGTGGTCGCTATTGCAGGTGGTCGTTAACGGGAGGTTTTTTTGACCCTTATATTCATAGCAAATAAAATAAAAATAAAAATATTTCAAAAAATTTCCTTCACATTTTACACAGAGCTAGGACCACCTGGTATATTATATAAACCAGCTATTTGTTTATATTTAATGGGCGGTGAAAAGATAAAAAAGTATTAAAATAATGTGAAAAAGATTTTTTCTCAAAATAATGGTCGCTTAGAGAGGTGAAAATAAAGGTAAAATTCAAACCAAGGCTTAAAAATCAGTAGTAGCGGTCTTTATTTGAGTGGTCTTTATAGGGAGGTTCGCTATACTGTTAAATAATAGGGTTTTCAAACTAGATTTTGAAATTGTGGTCGTCATTGGAGGTGGTCTTCAACGAGAGGGGTCGTTATTGGAGGTTCCACTGTATTGAAAAAAAAATTTTTTAAGTTTTTTAATTTTGTTCAACATATTTTACATGAATCGGTTCAAAACGAAAGAAATGTATTAAAAAATAATGTAATTAAGCCTTTATTTTACTATAATGGGTTTCTTTGGTATCTTATTTTTTTAATGATCCCTAATGATATTTAATTCATTTTTTTTTTCAAATGGGCAATGTGCTTGCAAAAAATTTGTGTATAACAAGTGATATAATAAAAATAAAATTACATTGTTAAATAAAATTCTTCATTAGCATTAGCCACCCTTTGACTATGAAAGAAGAAGAAAAATGCATGAATAGCCACACAAATAAAATAAATTGTGAACTTGAAAATTTGCTTTAAGTCTCCGCCTCTGTCGAACATCTGAAAATTCAAATTTTTTTAATTTTTAGCTCTAATATTGATTCTACAAATTTGAACTTACAGCAATACCACTAATGCTCATCATAACGCAAGATATCAGAAATAGAATGGCGATAACTTTTTCAAAGTACTTGTTTACTTTATTTTCAAAAAAGCTGTAAATCATTTGTTATGATTTTTTTTATTACTAATTTGCATAAAACTTTTAAAATAAATTAATATCATACTCAAGAATTTTTTGATGTTCCATAATGCAATCAATTACTTTTTGTTGTTTCTTTTCTTGAGAGTGCGATTTAGACAAAGCTTTTTTAAAACGATGTCTATAATAAAAGAATTGCATTAATAATTTTTTAACTTTTTGTATATAAAATACTTGATAAACTTATTACCCTAAGACTTTTAACAAGCCTTCACAGTGTTGAAATATATTTGCTATCAGGCAGTCTGTCGCACCAATGATGAAAATTGGAAATATTGTAAAAATAATTGCAATAATGTATATTTCATAGAAATATTTATCATCATCAACAAAATATTCAGCTACATACATGGCTATTTTTTGTCTTCGCTTGTTCAAAGGATTAACGATATCCAAAATTGGTGAAACCAGAGGTGTTAATGAAAATAGTGCAGCGCAAGTCCAAAGTATAACTTAAAAAGTTTAATAAATCATTAATTTAGCTAATGTTTTTATAAAATTAATTTCTTACTCAAATATCCAATAGTCATTTTCTTTCCTAATTCCGCACTTTTTGAGAATATACGATAATAACTAGAATTTTTTTGAAGTTTTAACCAATGTGTATTCATTTCATTTAAAATTGATTTTGTCTGGGAAAATAACGATGGTTAAAGGTAAAACTTTATAATGTAATTTTTTATAAATGTTAATACGAACCTGTTTTTTACTTAGGAATGAATGCCAAAATTCAGTAGTAGTTATCAACGCAGTAAGAATTATTGTCACTGATTCCATAACAATACTTATTTGACCTCTTATTTCATAACATTTTATGGCCTACACAAATATACTTTATAAAAACTTTAAATTATCTACCTCGATTAAATCAGATACTCACGAGTGAAGATATGCCAATAACATTTTGAAAAGCCCAAATAAATCTAAATTTATCATATTTATTAGCCTGATATGGCCATAATCCAGTAGCAAGAAAATGATACTTCGTTATTTTAAAATATTTATCAAAGTAAATATAATTCTTGGCCATAATTAAATCACCAAAAAATCATATTGACTAAAATGCGTCTTTACTGGAAATTTTGTTAATAAAAACTGATTTGAATAACATATGTGTTCAATTTTCATATTTATTTTGTTATATTGATTTTTGTTTAATTTTAACTATAGCATTGAAAATATTTATTAAACTCTTACTTTTTTTTAAAAGACTATGGGAGTAATTTTTATTTTTCTATTTATAAAAAAAAATCAATTTAAATCAATAAATACACCATTTTTTTGTTTTTAGTGTATAGTCTAGAGTGAAGTATTTTTTTAATTTAAAATTAAACGTTATCAATTTAAAATTTATTTACGTATCATATTAATTGATTCGTCGCATGTTTATTATTTGACCTAAAGCTTATAAAATCTATATAATTTTAGGAAAATAATTTTGTATACTCCAACATGACCCTTATAAATAACGGATAATTATGTCTAATTAATTTGATGACTATAAAATAAATTTTAGTTTTTTATAATATCCTCTGTTAAAACACGGTTCCCTATCCTGAAGGCAAGTTTAGGTTTTTCAAATTGACACCAAAATCTGAGCGTATATTGTCTTTACATTATTCTTATGTATGTCGAAAATGTTTGTTGGCAAATTGGCCCTGCTAGTCATTTAAATAAAGCGCCATTTTAAAATATCTTTAAAAAAGAAAGAAAAAAAAACACATTGGTTCTATTTTCCTTTTTGGTTCCTCAAAGAGGAACCATTGTGTTAGGTCAAAATTTGATTTTCTATTTTTTGGCATATAAGCACGTTTTGGGACCCCAGGAAGCTAAAAAACCTGTTTTTAAAAAAAGTATGTATGTGTGTGTGTGTGTATGTGTGTGTGTGTGTGTGTATGTATGTTATTGGTGATATTTCACAAACATTATGGAGTTAAGACCTAACTTTTTTTTCAAAAATTTTTTCACCAAAAAAGCTCGAGGTACTTTTTTTTTTTTGATTTGGATGTAATACCTCATTTATTTCCACGAAAGTACTTATATTTGAAAGTATGATTTTTACATGATATCTCGAATCGGATACTTAATTTTCTGAAAATTTTTTTTCTAAAATTTTTTTCACAAAAAAATACAAAAAATACTAATTTTTTTTTTCTTTTTGGACGTAGTACCTAATTTATTTTCATGGAAGTACTAGTTTTAAGAACCTTGTTTATTGTTATTTTTTGGATCTGATACTTAATTTTTTCAAATTTTTTTTTATCAAAAATAAAAAAATAGAAAAATAAAAAAAAATGCAATATTTTTTTTTTTTTTTGGTGTAATACCTCATTTAATTCTATGAAAGTACTAATATCTGAAAATTTTGTAACTAGTGATATTTCAAAACCATTATCCAAATTAAGACCTAATTTTTTTTTCAAACATTTTTTTATCAAAAAATCTCAAACCCCCCCCTTTTTTTTTTAATTTGGATGTAATACCTCGAATTTATTTACACGAAAGTACTTATATTTGAAAGTATGGTGTTTACTCGATATCTAGAATCTGATACTTAATTTTTTGAAAATTTTTTTCCTAAAATTTTTTTCACAAAAAAATACAAAAAATACGAAACTTTTTTTTCTTTTTGGACGTAGTGCCTAATTTATTTCCATGGAAGTACTAGTTTTAAGAACCTCGCTTATAGTAATTTTTTGGATCTGATACTTAGTTTTTCTAAATTTTTTTCTCAAGATTAAAAAAAAAGAAAAATAAAAAAAACTGCAATATTTTTTTTTTTTGGTGTAATACCTCATTTAATTCTATGAAAGTACTAATATTTTAAAATATTGTAACTAGTGATATTTCAAAACAATTATCGAATGAATACCTAACTTTTTTTTCCAAAAATTTGTTTATGAAAAAAATCTCAAAATACTTTTTTTTTTTAACTTCGATGTAATACCTCATTCATTTCCATGAAATTACTTATATTTGAAATTATGATTTTTACTCGATATCTTGAATCTGATAATTAATTTTTTGAAAATCTTTTTCTCCAAAATCTTCGTCACAAAAAAATACATAAAACACCAAATTTATTTTTCATTTTGGGCATATCTAATTTATTTTAATGAGTGTACAAGTTTTAGAAATTTAGTTTATAGTAATTTTTTGTATCCAATCACAATTTATTTTTTATTTTGATATAAATTATAACATACAAGAAGGAGTGATGGAAATCTTGCCTCTTTTTGACTTCCTTGGATTATTTTGCTCGTTGCTATGTTTATTTATGTATGCAGCTTCATGAAATTATAAACAATAATAAACAGCCTAAAAATATTAAATGGTTATGTTTGCATTTTAAAATTAAGATTTAAAAGTTATATTGGCATTTTTTAAAGAATCAAACAATTTATAGAATTAAATAATTTATTATTTTGTGATTAATAGAAATAATATAAATAATGTTAAAATCTTGAAGCAATGAATGTGGTTATTTTTTTTATTACAAAATATTATTATTATTATTATTATTATTGTTGCGGAAGATTGGTCAAATGCAAGAAGTACACTGAGAAAATAAATTATAAGAAATTATTATAAATTCTGCTAAAAACTCCTATCTTTTTATAATAATTGAGCGAATATTGGTAATTTTCGCATCGTTACCAACCATTTCTTTGACAAAACAAAAAAATCATGTTACCCAATATTTTAATTATTAAGGGATAATTATATATTCTAATAAAATAAAATTTTATAAAAAAAAATAAAATTAGTTTTTTTATATTTGTCTCTTTTTAATTATGCAAAAATGATTTAAAATCCATTAACGCCGGCGCGACCAATCCATGGACGCTAGAATTTTCACTTTAATAAAAAATGATCTTAATAATCTACTTTACCAGCTACTAAAAACGAAAAATGTATGTATAATTGCATGGTTGTAATAATATTTGTTGTAATTTAAGATTACAGCCCATTGTTTGAGGAACCTCAGTGCCAGCTAGTTGGCAGGGTATTTAATTTATCTTTGCCTTTGACAACGATATTACTTAGATTATTGGCAATTATAGGAATGGCAATGATGTCATTATCACTCAAAACTTTCTGAATAACATGAAAATAACCATCAGCAAAGGGTACGCAAACATTAGGTTTTTTAGCAATTATTTCATTGTGTATGTCACGGGTATGATTATCACTTTCTTGCAATCTATACTTTATATTGTCTAGTCTTTTTTTGATATAATAACTTATAAAATGGAATGGAATGTTATTAATTGTTAAAGATTTCTTAACTAACTCTAAATTTTCAGTGTGAAATTTAGGATTAGATAATAATATGGCTTTGTCTACAAGAGTATAAATCATGCCAATTTTTTGATATTTTGTGTGGCCAGAATTAAAATTTAGAAATCTACCAGAAAAAGTAGGTTTTCTATACCAGTTGTGTATGAGACTATTGTTTTCTTTAATCAAATTTAAATCTAAAAAATTTATTGAGTTATCTATTTCAGTTTCAAGTGTAAATTGCAATCTAGGATAGTAAGAATTAAAAGTATCAACCTGCTTCTTATACTAAAAATAGTCAACATTTTATTACAAAAATTTCTGAAGTTTCTATCCCTAACAATCATATTTTTATAGAGCGAAGCTCTACCTTAATGGATGCAAAAATCGACACCTTGTGGGCACGATATCTCAACCACATTGGTTCTATTTTCCTTTTTTAATTTATCTTTGCCTTTAACAACGATATTACTTAGATTATTGGCAATTATAGGAATGGCAATGATGTCATTATCACTCAAAACTTTCTGAATGCCATGAAAATAACCATCAACAAAGGGTACGCAAACTTTAGGTTTTTTTGCAATTATTTCATTGTGTATGTCACGGGTATGATTATCACTATCTTGCAATCTATACTTTATATTGTCTAGTCTTTTTTTGATATAATAGTATTAAGCGCGCGTCGCGCGCAAAATGATTTAAAACTATCAATTATTTTCTTAAATACCAAAATCTATTCTTACTTTAATTTTTTTATTCATATCAACTACTCGACGTACTATAACTAACCTCAAAAATAATAAAAATATAATATAAACAATAATAAACAATGAATTTTAACCTAGTAGCAATGAAATTTATATGAGCAGAATGACTCTTTAGCTATAACAATGTACATAGTTACTGTTGCGATCAACATGTCCTTTTTAAAAAAGGATAACTTATAAAATGGAATGGATAGTTATTAATTGTTAAAAATTTCTTAACTAACTCTAAATTTTCAGTGTGAAATTTAGGATTAGATAATAATATGGCTTTCTCTACAAGAGTATAAATCATGCCAATTTTTTGATATTTTGTGTGGCCAGAATTAAATTTTAGAAATATACCAGAAAAAGTAGGTTTTCTATACCAGTTGTGTATGAGACTATTGTTTTCTTTAATCAAATTTAAATCTAAAAAATTTATTGAGTTATCTATTTCAGTTTCAAGTGTAAATTGCAATCTAGGATGGTAAGAATTAAAAGTATCAAGTACTTTTTGTACTTTATCAATAGGTACACATTAGAGTGTGTCTTATTTTTTTTTTTCGATATTTTTTGGCTCGCCCCATTTTTTTCGAATATTTTGGTCATAAAAAACCCCCAGTTCCAAGGATTTTGATTTTCGATTTTTTTAACCCGTGCCACCGAGCATTTGAAGTTTCCCAGTTAAATAACATGGGAATTTTGGGTTTTTAGCTATACAAATTTTTACAAAAGTCAAAAAGCGTTTTAAAAAGCTAATTTTTACTAGAAAACATACTTTCATATGTTGTAAAGACATGCAAGTAGCCTTGCATTGATTCTAAACGGAATTTTGGGGCTAGAAACGCAAATTTTGCAATGGCTCAATCTTATAAAATAGGGGTTTTCGGTAATTTTAGGTAAACCGCTGCAACCTCAAAAAATAACCAAAACACTTCTGGTTGATATACTTTTTTTGGTGTAAGTGTCACTTTTTGAACGACGTAAACCGTGTATTTTTATCACTGATTCTCTCAGCGCTATAGTGAATTTACCTATTGGTAATTTTTGACCCGGAATGCCCAATTTTGTAAATTTTTTAAATTGCTGCCAAAATTGAAATTTTTGACGAAATTGAGTTTTATAGGTCTTAAAAATTTTCTACAAGCTTCAAGTTTCCAAAAAATCTTTACTCGTCTTTTTTCTTTAAATAGTTTTTAAGATATCGTTTTTCAAACATAATGATAAAAATTGATTTTTTTTTTAAACCCTGAAATAGGGACTCTGACTTTAAATTATCATCTCTGGTTAATAATTTAAGTAATTTAAGCTTCAAGTAAAAAATTTTTGGAAATTTGAAGCTTGTAGAAAATTTTTAAGACCTATAAAGTTCAATTTCGACAAAAATTACAATTTTGACAGCAGTTTAAAAAAAATTCAAAAATTAGTTATTTTTAGCCGAAAATTACAGTTAGGTTAATTGGCTAAAGTGATCAGAGGATCAATGATAAAAGAATGCAGTTTACGGCGTTTGAAAGGTGACATTTGCACAAAAAAAAGTAGAACAACCAGAAGTGTTTTGGTTAATTTTTGAGGTTGCAGCGTTTTACCGAAAATTACCGAAAAACCCTGTCTTATAAGATTGAGCCAACATGTAAATTTGCATTTCTAGCCCTATGTTTTTCAGTAAAAATTAGCTTTTTAAAACACTTTTTGGCTTTTGTAAAAATTTGTATAGCTAAAAACTCAAAATTCCCATGTTATTTAAATGGGAAACTTGAAGTGCTCGGTGGCACGGGTTAAAACAATTGAAAATCAAAATCCTTTGAGCTGGGAGTTTTTTATGACCAAAATATTCGAAAAAAATGGGGGGAGCCAAAAAATATCGAAAATAAAAAAATAAGACACACTCTAGTACACATGTTATAATATCATCTACATAGCTAAAATAAAAAGCAGGTTTAAAATCTAATAAATTTAAACAATGGGTTTCCAAATCATCAAGTACCGTGTCAGCAAAAATGGAAGAAACAGAACTTCCTATCGGGCAACCATATATTTGTCTATAAAACTTGTTATTGAATTGTAAAAAAGTGTTGTTACTTAAAAAATCTACTGCGTTGAATAATTCATTTAAGGTGGCACATATACTTGTAAATTTTTCTGAATCGATTTTTTTTTTTTGTTTTTTTGGGTTTAAAAACATCTCAAGAATATGGAAAAAAATTTTTATAATGATATCTTGAATAATAAGGAAGTTATAGAAGATTAAGCGAGACACCGCTATAGGAGTTATACGTTACACCGAAACTTTTAACGCGTTTTTCTCGAAACAACGTTTTTCGAATTGGCGTACACGATAACTCAAAAAATTATTAAGATATCTTCCTAATTTTTTGGCTACACTTTTAACATACAATTATCTTCTGGATTGATGGAATTGTTTTTCAAAAAAATGTGCCAATTTTTTTTTATTGCAAAAAAACATTTCCAAAAAATTGCAATTTTTGAAAAAAATTTAATAATTTTCACAATTTTCCATTTTTTGAAATTTGAATCCATCAATCCAGAAGATAAATGTTTCACAAACATATAAATTTTAATTTGGTATGTTTCAGAACAAGTTGGAGGCTGCCATCGTGTACGCCATCAAAAGTGAGGCCTAACTTTGAGCACCTGTATTCGGCGCCATTTTGAAAAAAAAAAAAAAAAAAAAAAAAAAAAAAAATTAATGTTTAGTAACTCTTAATCTAATAAAGTGCCAATTTTGAAAAAATTATCTCAATTATTTCTACCCGAAAACACATCCACAAAAAGTCATGTTTTTTTTATCTCTAAGTATATGTGCCACCTTAAAGGGATAATGGTGAACTTATTAATCTGATTAAATCTTTTTTCAATGCTGTTTTTAATTAAATCAATAGGTACATTGGTGAATAAAGAGGTTGCATTGCAAAAAAAATAATGCCTCATATACATACTAGATACCGTCAAAGACGGGTAGAACGAAGCTGATCATGTTAGAAAAAAGCAAGAAAAGAGTTTCAGTAATTTTTTGATTTTGGAATTTTAAAAGTTTTGATTGGATTGAGTTCAATAATAATGTTAAATAAGACGTAAAAAAATGTTTATCATAGTTAGAATTTTTAAGTATTGGCCAAAAAGGACACCAAAAATTTGCCCCTTATTTTTTAACCTTGTTATTTGTTTGCTGGAAAGATTTCAACCAAACTTTTGTTGGCGGAACTTTGTTATTCGTACTTTTTCCATAATTCATAAAAAAAAAAATTCACTGAACTCTAATACCCCTCAATTGGCTTAATTACCAAGATAATATTATACTCAAGTCAGAATGCGTTGTAAGGGTTTCCGAATTCGACAACCAGAATTAGAAAATCTACTGTAGGTCTCGTATGTCGCTGTATCCGAATTTGGGTCCTACTGGGTTAGAAAATAGGAAAATACAGAAGAAACTTTACATCTTATGGGTTTTTTCACAATATTTTGGAACTAATGGTTAATAAATGCCACGTTTTAAGAATAATTACATATTGCATTTATTATTTTATTCTGTATTAATAAAGGAATATGAGAGCTAATTATTGGGGTTGAAAACTATCTCCAGGGTAAGATGAAATCGGAAAAATACAATGTGAATTTTTTTTTTAATTTTTCTTTTAATCTTGCATTTGAAAAAGTTTGATCTTATTTTAACTTTTATTTAATTTACTGACTCCTCTACGGGGGGCAAAAATGGACAAAACTCCCCTAAATTTAACAAAAAATGAAAAAAACTTATAACTGGATCATGGAAAATGTTCACTTATAACAGTTTTAACGTATATTCCCTAATTATTATAATATAAGTCCTAAGACCGAAATTACAATAAAACCTATAAAGTATTCTAAGTTCTTGTTCTTATCAGGCCATGATTCCAATTTCAAATTAGTCCCTTAGTCGAAAATATTCTAAGGCTATTTCACACCACCCCCCTTAAAAACGTCGTCAATATTACAACCTCCCCCCCTCTGGATCGCCCTGTATTTTAACCTCCCCCTTCCCCTAAAACGTCATTTTTTTCCCACCCACTACCGAGACGGACTTTTTCAATAACACATCCAATGAATATGTTTCATGTTAACCTATTAAGGCCTAAGTGGACATCCTTGGACACTTGAATTTTTCGGTAATAATAACTGCATATTTTAGGCTAAAAACCTCACTTAGTAGGTAATTTGGATCGCTCTTTTCATTTCCGGGGCCCGTTTTTGGATACAACCCCTGCGAAACGAGATATCAACCCCTAAAGTGGGGAAAATTTTCAAATAATTCTTAAAGAAACTTAAGTTCTTCCCAAATGCAAAAAAAGTTTTTATATAGCATAAAAAATTATTACTAGAACTCCCAAGAAATAGTTAAAAGTCAAATAAGCATGTATTAGCCAATGCAACCCTCCCTGGGGGTGTCTTTAATAAGCAAAGGGGTGAGTATTATAAATAAATGAAAAATTAAATATTTTAGGCCAAAAAACTCACCCATAAAGTAGACACAAATTACCTACTAGGTAAGGTTTTTAGCCTACAATATGCAGTTTTTATTACCGAAAAATTCAAGTGTACAAGGATGTCCGCTTAGGCCTTAATAGGTTAAATTTTTCGGTATTTTGGCTCTGAAGGGGCATGTCGGGCTATTAAAGACCTGCCTTTTACCTGCGCTCTGAGTGTTATAGTATACACGATTTTGAGCTTTTATATAGGATGCGAAAGTGTATGTATTTAGATCTTAAATATCTCTGTTATTAAATATTATTAAAAAAAAAAAAGAGGAAGGAAAAAGGATGAGAAAAAGTGAGGTTATTATTATTTAATCTTTATTAAAAAACCTTGACTTGAGTCGTTTGTCTGAGCAGCGCGTCCTTTACGTTTTATTTATTTGTGCCTGCCCTGAAAAGGGCAGGGCTTATGAGGTTTGCTGTCGCTGCTCAGAATAAAAATATGAGAAAAATATCCACACTCACACACACAATCACACAAAATAATCAAAAGATACCTGGATTTCTTTAACACTGACTGGACCTCGTCCAGTCACGGCTTCAAGCCCACTGTTTGCACGCTACAGGTGCGTTGTACCTTGGCCAAGTACAAAAATTTCACTGTTCTCACCAGGTATTTCCACAAAAAACAAATCCTATTTCCAGGCACACTCAAACGAAGATGAACTTCAAAAAAAAAATGAACAGCTCTAGCAGTAGCTTCCTCAGGAAAAAATTCTCTAGGTGGACCAGCAAAACTATATGCGCACAGCACAACCTCTAAATACAGACTTTATTTTATATTTAAAATTTTTAGTTAGATAGAACGCTATTTCTTTGTTAATAAAAATCGACACGAATATTAAAATAAAACGCAAAAATTTAAGAAATTATACTATGATCAATTGTAATTTTAACAATTCATGTTATTTTTATTATTATGATTTGGTATATTTCTTATGGCATTACCGGTCGGTGACGCCATCTTCATGATCCAACGAGAAGTCCTCTTTCGTGCCCACCTGTCGTGAAATCGAAATACGTCTCCTAGAGGATCATGGAAATATCGAACGAAAATCAGCAAGATTAATTAACAATCTCTGTGCCAAAATTCAGCTGTAATACTCAAACTTAATACTTAAACAACCGGTTTTCTTTCAATGTAACCTTCAGAAGAATTAAAAACTAATTAGTCATTAGTTTCTAATCCATTTTTCAAACTGATCAATGTATAAAAATAAAAAAATTCAAGAATGCATATGGATGGAGTTACATATTCTTTGAACTAGGTTTAGTTTAAAAAAATAATACTAATATTTAAAATTTTACGTGTCGATTTCTTTTTGAATACTTAGTTAATTTTATTAACTTTAAAACGAATATTTATGTAAAATTCCAAAAAATATTCCTAAAAACAAATAATCTAATGCAACTTGTTTTTCGTAATTTTTTTTTTGAATTCTCTATCCACCATTTTGAAATTAAAAAAAAATCATGGAAAAAAATATGTCCTAAAACACACAAAAAATAAAAATTTTATTATTATTCATTACATATACCTTTTTTTATGCTATTTACAATTCTGATAAGCAACGCAATGTGTCGATTTTTTTTAGTATCCAACTTTTACACTAAAAAATGAGTTTATGGTTAATTTTATAGTAATTGAAATTGATTTCTGATAATAGAGACCTTTTAAAAAACGGACAAATTTTTGGAAAAATAAATTTTGGTTTTAAAATATTTAGAACTCGTAGATTGACTCTTGGGCGTTAAATGTTTAATTAAGTAAAATTTGGATTAATTAATAAATAATAAAAATCGCAAAGAATTATAAAAAAGCTAAGGCTTTTTTATATCAGACACGATGACATATTTATTGAGTATTTTTTCTTTAATAACGTTGATTGGATCCATACCCACGTAAATTGAAAACTATTATTCATTATCACACACCAAGGCAATATAAGCACGTAGAGGCATCGGAATGACTTGGAGGCCAAATTCCTCATTAATTGGACAATTTTTCGTTTTTTAAACTAATGAACTTTTAAGGTACGATTTCATTTATGTATTGCATACTTAGGGTAATAGTGCCTAATCATCTACGTATTGCATACATGGGGTGATCGTGCCTAAAAAATAAATTTCAATTAATTTAGCTATTTTCTGGTTATTTTTGATCATTAACCACATTTTGGATGTAATAAATTCAAAACCAATTCATTTTTCACCATAAGGCACGATTTCATCTATGTATTGCATACATAGGGCGATCGTGCCTAAAAATATAAGTATCTTGTGTTATTTTGCATTTCTATGATATTTCATCAATGCAAAGTTTATACACAAGCTATGAAATTTATTTCGCAGTTGACATTTATCAGGTTTTTCACCTCTGTGAAGCGAAAATACAAGAATAAACAAGCTTTTAAAAATACCGGATTGGGCCCAAAAACTATAGGTTCCATCAACTCGATAAAAGAAACCCAGTTTTAAAAAATGAAAGTAATCCGATGGATCGTTGTTGAGATATCGTGCCCACAAGGTGTCGATTTTTGCATCCATTAAGGTAGAGCTTCGCTATATAAAAATATGATTGTTAGGGATAGAAACTTCAGAAATTTTTGTAATAAAATGTTGACTATTTTTAATATAAGAAGCAGGTTGATACTTTTAATTCTTACCATCCTAGATTGCAATTTACACTTGAAACTGAAATAGATAACTCAATAAAATTTTTTAGATTTAAATTGGATTAAAAAAAACAATAGTCTCATACACAACTGGTATAGAAAACCTACTTTTTCTGGTAGATTTCTAAATTTTAATTCTGGCCACACAAAATATCAAAAAATTGGCATGATTTATACTCTTGTAGACAAAGCCATATTATTATCTAATCCTAAATTTCACACTGAAAATTTAGAGTTAGTTAAGAAATTTTTAACAATTAATAACTATCCATTCCATTTTCTAAATTATTATATCAAAAAAAGACTAGACAATATAAAGTATAGATTGCAAGATAGTGATAATCATACCCGTGACATACACAATGAAATAATTGCTAAAAAACCTAAAGTTTGTTTAAACCTTTGTTTATGGTTATTTTTATGGCATTTAGAAAGTTTTGAGTAATAATGACATCATTGCCATTCCTATAATTGCCAATAATCTAAGTAATATCGTTGTCAAAGGCAAAGATAAATTAAAAAAGGAAAATAGAACCAATGTGGTTTACAGTTTTGAATGCAATGATTGTAACAAATCATATGTAGGGGAAACAAAAAGAGAAGCAACTGTTCGCATTGATGAGCATAAAAGTAGTATCAACAGAATTACAAATAAAATTGAAAAAATTAAAAAAGCTCATCAAGATCGTACTTTATCAAATTCCAACGCACATATAATGAATACAAGATCTAAAGGCTTAAAAACTGTTGAAAAAAATATTAATCTTGAAAATGAAATTGCAAATATCATGAAGGTTAATGATAAAGATACTGTAATTGTGGAACATTATAAAATAACAAACCACAATTTTAATTGAAAAATTTTTTAAATTTTAGATAATGAACCTTCATTTGGTAAAAGGCGTATTTCTGAAATGTTACGCATAAACATCCAAGATGATCCTTTGAACAAAAAAGATGATTCTCAACAGCTTTTCAAGCCTTATTTGCATTCATTACATAAAATGAGAAAGAAAAATAAACATGCTTTTCAAAATCTATATTATGTACATATTTTATCAGTTAAATATTGCATTAGTTTTCTGATTTATCGATAAATATATCATATTGATTATCATCAATTATTATAGATGTTGTTATCATTTTAATAACTGTTATGATTATAACTGCATTTTATCAGCTGTTATTTATTTATACACTGTGTATGGTTATAAAAAATAGTCATGTTAATATTTTTCTTATTAATTTATAATTTGTTATTGTTTTTTAATTATTATCAAGTTAATCTATTATATTGATTCTAAACATTGTTTAATTATGACATAATTCATTTTTTGAATTTATATACTATATTGAAATTGTAAGTATTTGTACATTATTACACATATACATATTTTTATTTTTTTATTTATTACATTTATTTTGTAAAACAATTATTGTAGTTTTGATAAGGTCGACATGGTTCGACGAAACGTCAATTAGATAAAATAAAACATCAAACTTTTACTTGGATAGATCGATTATATAATAGTTATTTAAAATCACAAATTTTTCAAAAATAGCATTTTTATGATATTTTGAAATGGTAGTTACCCCAAAAAGTGAGCAGGTGCAATTTAGTACTCATTTTGAAAGATCAATGCTCATAATTTGGTGTCATTTTTAAAAACTGTTACTTGTCTTTAGGAGAACCTTGGAAATCTTTTGTTTTATTAAAAAATTTATTAAACGTAAATACAATAGATCAATATAAAACCCATTAATGTTTAAAACAGTAATTTATTATAAAAATTATTTAATGATAATAGGTTTAATTTACTTCTCAAAAAAAGTAAAAATAAAAGAGGTTTTTAATTTAAGTGCATCGTTATTGTTTATCATTTAGTACTAAAAAAACAAAAAAACGAGACAGAGATAAATTATTTAATTTAGTATTTTACTAACTTAAAAAATCAAGCAAAACAATTTGCAGTGAAAAAAAGTACTTTTCTTTGGAAGAACTCAAGAATCTATAGAAAAAGAAAATAATAAGAAAATAAAAGTATTAAAATATTTTTGTAATCTTTGTAACATAAAAAATTACGAGATATTTATTTGTCTTCACAATAAAAAATTTTTGTGAAAATATTTTGATTATATGTTTAACTATTATTATTAAAGATAGTCAACTATTTATTGATTATTTTTTATTGATAAAATTGTATTACATTGTTTTTATATTACATGTATGACTAAACCTATAAAAACAAAATTCACAAAAAAATTTGTTTTTAACAATATAGGAATTCTTACACAGTCAATTTGCTACACGGTTCACGTAAGAATTTAGACCTAATTTTTATTTTAAAAACCTGATTTTCAAAATAATGTCGTCTTAAATTAAAATCGACTCTAAAATACTATCGATTGGTTTAATTTTTTTTGGCTTCTCAAGACCTTTCAATAAAATCCTAAAGTTTAAAATCGATGGATTTGAATCAAAGATATTTTGATTTTAGTAGCGGCTAATTTTAAAAAGTGCATTTTTTGGCATTTTTCGATATCTGACATTTTTTTCTAGAAAATTTATTACCTGGATATATTCACTACAAGTTTCTTAAAAAATTTTTTTGCTTATTTGCCTTTAAAGACATTTTTTGACTCATTCAAATTCAACCTGACATTTTCCAAAATTTTCCTTTTTCTGGGTTTTCCTTTAATCTAATCAAAATTCTGACTCGATTTTAGGATTTCTCGGGAAATTTTACTTTAAATTCTTTTTTTTGAGTAATTTTGAACGTTTCTATAATGCTCTATAAATAAAACAAGAAACTATTTGAATTTAAAAAAAAAAAATTGATATTGATAGAATTGACAGAAATAAAAAAAATTAAAAAATTTAGAAAAATTTTGAAAATAAGGTTTTTCTAATCTGTATGAAAAATACTGGAACTGCCTATGCACATATAATTTTCTAAGACTGAGTCCAGACAGGACGAATTACGTGAGCGTTTAGCAAACCGGACGGAAAAATAACACCACGCGCGTAACGCGTACTGTCTGGACTCGGACCTAGATTAGACAATTTATTTTCAAAGTGAATATTTTAGAATAAAATAAAGTTGGATATAATTTAACATAAGTTAACATAAAAAAAATTTTAAATATAAATATTACTTTTCTTATAAACAATCATATAAAATTATATAACATTAACTTATACGGTTGATTCTAAATAAAAAATCATTTTCTTTAACACTAAAAAGCGAATTAATAGAAAACTTATAACTGGTTTGTGTGTTCACACAACCTGCGAGCATGGGAAATGTTTACTTATAACAGATCAGTCGTATAACCCTAAATTAAAATAAGCCTAAATAAAAATTACTCTAAGCCTACAAACATTTTTGCTCAAATGTTTAGATGCAATTAAAATCTTTAACTGCCAAAGTTAAAATAAAAAGAAAAAAAATTTTATTTTGGGCGGTTTCTGGCCCGCCAATTAAAATGATGCTTTGAAATTAATCCAAAAAGTAATTTTATCCAAAAGTATATTTTATAAGTCGCAAGATCATTTTGATAGATTTCTTTTATCACAGGAGTGGTAAGTAGGAGTGTTATCAGGAAATTGACTAAAATGTGATAAAAATATACTTTGATTATGTCATTCATAAAAGCCGCCAATCAGAGCCGAAGGCTCCTGTAGGTCTATAAACCAATAGAATTAACTTTTTTTAGGTGTACTATGACCTAATACAACTAATTTTTTAATACCTTTCGTTAGCCGATTCAATATACTGAACCGATCATGGCCTTTGTTAAGAAACTGAAAATTTTAGCAACAAAAAATGGTATTACTGTATCCTGTAGAGGAATCTTTGTAATTTATATTTATCTTTTAGCACTTTTTTTTGGGATAAAATGTTGTTAGCAGGATATAAAAGTGAATTGTATTTAAAGGGTGGGAGTAAAAGTACAGACTCGTCTAAGAAAAGTTTTGACTGGAAATGGTGGTATTTCAAGAAAACTTGTCTGGTACCACTAGGAACAGTTTTTTTTATAAGATATAGAGTTTGCCACCGAAATCACGTATCCAGAGTTGTTAGTTTTTGGCCATACAGAGGCGCATGCGAAAAAAAGTCACCTTTTGCACGTAGGAAATTTTGTTTCCGACGTTTTTATTCATTTTTCATTATTATTTTCCAGCTTTCCAAAAATTTTCCAACGTCGAATACTTTTTCCAACATAAAAAAAATATTTTTTAAACATTTTTAAATTACAGAAGATCTTCCAGTATTCAATAATTTTCCAACGTCGGGAGTTTTTTTCTTCAAATCAGCATCTTTTAATATTGTTAAAATGATAAAACTAATTATCAAAGAACAATTTTTCCAGTTTTTTATCAATTTTCCGACGTCGGAAAATTTTTTCCTAAATCTGTTTTTTTCGATTTTCAATATTTTTTTAATGAGGTCATTGCTTTTTAAACAAGTTTTTTTAATTAAAAAAAATTTTAAATTGCTAATTGAATAAAAAAAACTTAATTTTTCAACGTTGGAAAATTTGTGAAAACTGGAAAAATTGTTTATCGCTAGTTTTCTCATTTTATCAATATTAAAGGATGCTAATTTTGAAGAAAAAAATTCCGACTGGAAAATCAGTGAAACCCTTGTAACTCTTTTATTTTAAAAATTTTTAAAAAGTTGAAAAATACTAATGAGAAATGAATTTATTTTATTTTCTTATTTTAAAATTAAAAAAAAAAACTTCGGAAAAAAATTTTTCACGTGGGAAGGTCACTCTTTTGATCGTGCGCGCCTCTGCATGGCCAAAAACTAATGACCCTAGGTGCGCAATTTTGGTGGCATTTACGCCAGCGCTTCGATACCAACCAGTTATAAGTTTTTATTCTTTTTGATTTTTATAGGGGAAAAAATGTCCAAAATTGTTCTTTTTTTCGTTCAAGTCACCTCTGTTTAATTTTTTTTTTCTGGATAAATAATAAAGTGTAGAAATTCATATAAATATTCATTATGGTGTATTTTAACACTTTGTATTTATAATATTGCTTGAGACATTAGAGTTAACGTTCTTAAAACTAAAAAATAACTCAGTACTCTCTTCATTACCTGGAAATAATTTTGTTTGTTAATAATAGTTTAAATTATTTTCTTAACTAAATAATAGCTATTTTTTAAACAAGGGACACAATATTGGTTTTGACCTTGCATGCAGTTGTATGCGCGAGCGTACCCAACGTACCTTTAGTTGGTTTAGTTAGACACTTTCACCAAAATTAAAAAAAAAACCGATTACATAATTTACTGCTAATTAATTGCTTTTTTCTGCGAGGAGAAAAATTTTTTAGCTTTGCAGATTTTCCGGAAAATTCTTTGTCCGCTAACGTAAGATTCGCTTACCAGACAAATTTCGTATATAATACTTAGAAAAGTAAGATATAATTTCCTGCTTTTCAATTGCTGATTTTTTTCTATAAAAATTTTTTTTTTGCTCACTTAGGCTGAGTCTATGTAAACGTCCGAATACGAATATGCATCTATAGATAGCAGACAACGGATTTTCCGGAAAATTTGAAGAGCTTAATTAGCAGTAAATTATGCAATCGGTTTTTTTTAATTTGAGCAAAAGTGTCCAGGCAATTAAAGATACACCGAGCGAGTGCAGGCAGCGTGCCATAGTCGAGACCCATATTTTTTCCCGTGATTTAAAACATAGTTTTATATTTAAAAGGCAAAAAATCTCCCCCCAGGAAGATAGTCTTTTTTGCCCTAGATATATAAAGTTATTTTACCTGAAAGTAAACTTCCATATTTCCTTCAAGAAGCAAAAACTTAAACTGCAATGGTTTTGCGGCTCTGATCATCATTAACTGAATTAATTTTTGAGTTTTCACTGAGCATTCATACCAATTTGAAGAGGTTCTAAAATAATTTTTTTGATTATTAAACTTCATATGCATTTAACAAATTTTAAATATTAAAAAAAATTTTTTAAGTTTTTTAATTATGTTCAACATATTTTATATGAATCGGTTCAAAACGTAAGAAATGTATTAAAAATTATAATGTAATTAAGCCTTTATTTTAGCTCTCTAATGGGTTTCTTTGGTATCTTATTTTTTTAACGATTTCCAATAATATTTAATTCATTTTTTTTTCAAATGGTAATGTGCTTGCAAAAAGTTTGTGTAATTCAAGTGATATATGTTTTAAAAATATAATTACATTGTTAAATAAAATTCTTCATTAGCATTAGCCACCCTTTGACTGTGAAAGAAGAATAAAAATACATGAATAGCCACACAAATAAAATAAATTGTAAACTTGAAAATTTGCTTTAAGTCTCCACCTCTGCCAAACATCTGAAAATTCAAATTTTTTTATTTTAAGCTCTAATAATTTGATTGATTCTACAAATTTGAACTTACAGCAATACCACAAATGCTCATCATCGTGCAAGTTATCAGAAACAGAATTGTAAAAACTATTTCTAAGTACTTGTTTACTTTATTTTCAAAAAAGCTGTAAATAATTTTTTATGATATTTTTATTATAAATTCGTATAAAATTTTTTAAATAATTTAATACCATACTCAAGAATTTTTTGATGTTCCATAATGCAATAAATTACTTTTTTTTGTTTCTTTTCTTGAGAGTGCAATTTAGACAAAGCTTTTTTAAAACGAAGTCTATAATAAAAGAATTACATTAATAATTTTTGAACTTTTTATATATAAAATATTTAATAAACTTATTACCCTAAGACTTTTATCAAGCCTTCACAGTGTTGAAATATATTTGCTAATAGACAGTCTGTCGCACCAGCGATGTAAATTGTAAATATTGTAAAAATAATTGAAATAACGTATATTTCATAGAAATATTTATCTTCATCCACAAAATACTCCATTACATACATAGGAATTTTTTGCCTTGGCTTATTCAATGGATTAACGATATCCAAAATTGGTGAAATCAGAGGTGTTGATAAAAATAGTGTGGCGCATGTCCAAATCATAACTTAAAAAGTTTAATAAATCATTAATTTAGCTAATGTTTTTATAAAATTAATTTCTTACTCAAATATCCAACAGTCATTTTCTTTCCTAATTCAGCACTTTTTGAGAATATTCGATAATAACTAGAATTTTTTTGAAGATTCGACCAATGTGTATTCATTTCATCCAAAATTAATTTTGTCTGGGAAAATAATGTTTGTTAAAGGTACAACTTTTTAATGTAAATTAGTATAAATGTTTAGTTAATGCAAACCTGCTTTTTACTTAGGATCGAATGCCAAAATTCTGTAGCAGTTATCAACACAGCAAGAATTATAGTCACTGATTCGATTACAAGATTTATTTGATCTCTTATTTTATAACATTTTATGGCCTATACGAATATACACTTTTAGAAACGTTATATTATTTTTTATCATCATAAAATCAAATACTCACGAGTAAAATTATACTGACAACATTTTGAAAAGCCCAAATGTATCTTAAAAATTTATCATATTTGTTAGCCTGATATGGCCATAATCCAATAGCAAGATAATGATACTTCGTTATTTTAAAATATTTATCAAAGTAAATATAATTCTTGGCCATAATTAAATCACCAAAAAATCATATTGACTAAAATGCGTCTTTACTGGAAATTTTGTTAATAAAAACTGATTTGAATAACATATGTGTTCAATTTTCATATTTATTTTGTTATATTGATTTTTGTTTAATTTTAACTATAGCATTGAAAATATTTATTAAACTCTTACTTTTTTTTAAAAGACTATGCGATTAATTTTTATTTTTCTATTTATAAAAAAAAATCAATTTAAATCAATAAATACACCATTTTTTTGTTTTTAGTGTATAGTCTAGAGTGAAGTATTTTTTTAATTTAAAATTAAACGTTATCAATTTAAAATTTATTTACGTATCATATTGATTGATTCGTCGCATGTTTTTTCTTTGACCTTAAGCTTATAAAATCTATATAATTTTAGGAAAATAATTTTGTATACTCCAACATGACCCTTATAAATAACGGATAATTATGTCTAATTAATTTGATGACTACAAAATAAATTTTAGTATTTTATAATATCCTCTGTTAAAACACGGTTCCCTATCCTGAAGGCAAGTTTAGGTTTTTCAAATTGACACCAAAATCTGAGCGTAGATTGTCTTTACATTATTCTTATGTATGTCGAAAATTTTTGTTGGCAAATTGGCCCTGCTAGTCATTTAAATAAAGCGCCATTTTAAAATATCTTTAAAAAAGAAAGAAAAAAAACCACATTGGTTCTATTTTCCTTTTTTAATTTATCTTTGCCTTTGACAACGATATTACTTAGATTATTGGCAATTATAGGAATGGCAATGATGTCATTATCACTCAAAACTTTCTGAATGCCATGAAAATAACCATCAACAAAGGGTACGCAAACTTTAGGTTTTTTTGCAATTATTTCATTGTGTATGTCACGGGTATGATTATCACTATCTTGCAATCTATACTTTATATTGTCTAGTCTTTTTTTGATATAATAGTATTAAGCGCGCGTCGCGCGCAAAATGATTTAAAACTATCAATTATTTTCTTAAATACCAAAATTTATTCTTACTTTAATTTTTTTATTCATATCAACTACTCGACGTACTATAACTAACCTCAAAAATAATAAAAATATAATATAAACAATAATAAACAATGAATTTTAACCTAGTAACAATGAAATTTATATGATCAGAATGACTCTTTAGTTATAACAATGTACATAGTTACTGTTGCGATCAACATGTCCTTTTTAAAAAAGGATAACTCATAAAATGGAATGGATAGTTATTAATTGTTAAAAATTTCTTAACTAACTCTAAATTTTCAGTGTGAAATTTAGGATTAGATAATAATATGGCTTTCTCTACAAGAGTATAAATCATGCCAATTTTTGGTTCCTCAAAGAGGAACCATTGTGTTAGGTCAAAATTTGATTTTCTATTTTTTGGCATATAAGTATGTTTTGGGACCCCAGGAAGCTAAAAAACCTGATTTTAAAAAAAGTCTGTATGTGTGTGTGTGTGTGTGTGTGTGTGTGTGTGTATGTGTGTGTGTGTGTACGTATGTATGTAATCGGTGATATTTCACAAATATTATGGAATTAAGATCTAATTTTTTTTTCAAAAATTTTTTCACCAAAAAAGCTCGAGGTACTTTTTTTTTTTTGATTTGGATGTAATACCTCATTTATTTCTATGAAAGTACTTATATTTGAAAGTATGGTTTTTACATGATATCTCGAATCGGATACTTAATTTTCTGAAAATTTTTTTTCTAAAATTTTTTTCACAAAAAAATACAAAAAATACTAATTTTTTTTTTTTTTTTGGACGTAGTACCTAATTTATTTCCATGGAAGTACTTGTTTTAAGAACCTTATTTATTGTTATTTTTTGGTTCTGATACTTAATTTTTACAAATTTTTTTTGTCAAAATTAAAAAAAAAGAAAAATAAAAAAAACTGTAATATTTTTTTTTTTTTTGGTGTAATACCTCATTTAATTCTATGAAAATACTAATATCTGAAAATATTGTAACTAGTGATATTTCAAAATCATTATCGAATTAAGACCTAATTTTTTTTTCAAACATTTTTTTATCAAAAAATCTCAAACCCCCTTTTTTTTTTATTTTGGATGTAATACCTCATTTATATCTATGAAAGTACTTACATTTGAAAGTATGGTTTTTACATGATATCTCGAATCGGATACTTAATTTTCTGAAAATTTTTTTTCTAAAATTTTTTTCACAAAAAAATACAAAAAATACAAATTTTTTTTTTCTTTTTGGACGTAGTACCTAAATTATTTCTATGAAAGTACTAGTTTTAGAAAGTTTGATTATAGTCATTTTTTGGATCTGACACCGAATTTTTTCAAAAATTTTTTCTCAAAATTAGAAAACCAAAAAAATTAAAAAACCTGCATAATTTTTTTTTTTTTATGTAATACCTCATTCATTTCCATGAAAGTACTTATACTTGAAAGTATGGTTTTCACTTGATATCTCTAATTTGATACTTAATTTTTTGAAAATTTTTTTCCTAAAATTTATTTCACAAAAAAATACAAAAAATACGAAACATTTTTTCTTTTTGGACGTAGTACCTACTTTATTTCCATGGAAGTACTAGTTTTAAGAACCTCGTTTACAGTAATTTTTTGGAATTGATACTAAATTTTTTCAAAATTTTTATTCTGAAAATTAAAAAAAAAGAAAAATAATAAAAATTGCAATATTTATTTTTTTTGTTTTGGTTTAATACCTCATTTAATTCTATGAAAGTACTAATATTTTAAAATATCGTAACCAGTGATATTTCAAAACAATTATCGAATGAATACCTAACTTTTTTTTCCAAAAATTTGTTTATTAAAAATTCTCAAAATACTATTTTTTTTTTTTAATTTGGATGTAATACCTCATTTATTTCCATGAAAGTACTTATATTTGAAAGTACGATTTTTACTCGATATCTCGAATCTGACTAATTTTTTGAAAATTTTTTTCTCCAAAATCTTCGTCACAAAAAAATACATAAGATACCAAATTTATTTTTCGTTTTGGACATATCTAATTTATTTTAATGAGAGTACAAGTTTTAGAAATTTAGTTTATAGTAATTTTTTGTATCCGATCACAATTTTTTTTTTTATTTTGATATAAATTATAACACACAAGAAAGAGTGATGGAAATCTTGCCTCTTTTTGACTTCATTGGGTTATTTTGCTCGTTGCTATGTTTATTTATGTATGCAGCTTAATGAAATTATAAACAATAATAAACAGCCTAAAAATATTAAATGGTTATGTTTGCATTTTAAAATTAAGATTTAAAAGTTATATTGGCAATTTTTAAAGAATCAAACAATTTATAGAATTAAATAATTTATTATTTTGTGATTAATAGAAATAATATAAATAATGTTAAAATCTTGAAGCAATTAATGTGGCTATTTTTTTTATTACAAAATATTATTATTATTATTATTATTATTGCTGCGGAAGATTGGTCAAATGCAGGAAGTACACTGAGAAAATAAATTATAAGAAATTATTATAAATTCTGGTAAAAAATCCTATCTTTTTATAATAATTGAGCGAATATTTGTAATTTTCGCATCGTTACCAACCATTTCTTTGACAAAACAAAAAAATCATGTTACCCAATATTTTAATTATTAAGGGATAATTATATATTCTAATAAAATAAAATTTTATACAAAAAAATAAAATTAGCTTTTTTTATATTTGTTTTAAATAAAGATTACAGCCCATTGTTTGAGGAACCTCAGTGCCAGCTAGTTGGCAGGGTATTTGATATTTTGTGTGGCCAGAATTAAAATTTAGAAATATACCAGAAAAAGTAGGTTTTCTATACCAGTTGTGTATGAGACTATTGTTTTCTTTAATCAAATTTAAATCTAAAAAATTTATTGAGTTATCTATTTCAGTTTCAAGTGTAAATTGCAATCTAGGATGGTATTAATTAAGGACCTAATATATAGACCTAATATAAAGAATTAAAAGTATCAAGTATTTTTTGTACTTTATCAATAGGTACACATTAGAGTGTGTCTTATTTTTTTTTTTTCGATATTTTTTGGCTCGCCCCATTTTTTTCGAATATTTTGGTCATAAAAAACCCCCAGTTCCAAGGATTTTGATTTTCGATTTTTTTAACCCGTGCCACCGAGCATTTGAAGTTTCCCAGTTAAATAACATGGGAATTTTGGGTTTTTAGCTATACAAATTTTTACAAAAGTCAAAAAGCGTTTTAAAAAGCTAATTTTTACTAGAAAACATACTTTCATATGTTGTAAAGACATGCAAGTAGCCTTGCATTGATTCTAAACGGAATTTTGGGGCTAGAAACGCAAATTTACATGTTGGCTCAATCTTATAAAATAGGGGTTTTCGGTAATTTTAGGTAAACCGCTGCAACCTCAAAAAATAACCAAAACACTTCTGGTTGATATACTTTTTTTGGTGTAAGTGTCACTTTTTAAACGACGTAAACCGTGTATTTTTATCACTGATTCTCTCAGCGCTATAGTGAATTTACCTATTGGTAATTTTTGACCCGGAATGCCCAATTTTGTAAATTTTTTAAATTGCTGCCAAAATTGAAATTTTTGACGAAATTGAGTTTTATAGGTCTTAAAAATTGTCTACAAGCTTCAAGTTTCCAAAAAATTTTTACTCGTCTTTTTTCTTTAAATAGTTTTTAAGATATCGTTTTTCAAACATAATGATAAAAATTGATTTTTTTTTTAAACCCTGAAATAGGCACTCTGACTTTAAATTATCATCTCTGGTTAATAATTTAAGTAATTTAAGCTTCAAGTAAAAAATTTTTGGAAATTTAAAACTTGTAGAAAATTTTTAAGACCTATAAAGTTCAATTTCGACAAAAATTACAATTTTGACAGCAGTTTAAAAAAAATTCAAAAATTAGTTATTTTTAGCCGAAAATTACAGTTTGGTTAATTGGCTAAAGTGATCAGAGGATCAATGATAAAAGAATGCAGTTTACGGCGTTTGAAAGGTGACACTTGCACAAAAAAAAGTAGAACAACCAGAAGTGTTTTGGTTAATTTTTGAGGTTGCAAAATTACCGAAAAACCCTGTCTTATAAGATTGAGCCAACATGTAAATTTGCATTTCTAGCCCTATGTTTTTCAGTAAAAATTGGCTTTTTAAAACACTTTTTGGCTTTTGTAAAAATTTGTATAGCTAAAAACTCAAAATTCCCATGTTATTTAAATGGGAAACTTGAAGTGCTCGGTGGCACGGGTTAAAACAATTGAAAATCAAAATCCTTTGAGCTGGGAGTTTTTTATGACCAAAATATTCGAAAAAAATGGGGGGAGCCAAAAAATATCGAAAATAAAAAAATAAGACGCACTCTAGTACACATGTTATAATATCATCTACATAGCTAAAATAAAAAGCAGGTTTAAAATCTAATAAATTTAAACAATGGGTTTCCAAATCATCAAGTACCGTGTCAGCAAAAATGGAAGAAACAGAACTTCCCATCGGGCAACCATATGTTTGACTATAAAACTTGTTATTGAATTGTAAAAAAGTGTTGTTACTTAAAAAATCTACTGCGTTGAATAATTCATTTAAAGGGATAATGGTGAACTTATTAATCTGATTAAATCTTTTTTCAATGCTGTTTTTAACTAAATCAATAGGTACATTGGTGAATAAAGAGGTTGCATCTAGACTAATTAAAATATGATTGTTAGGGATAGAAACTTCAGAAATTTTTGTAATAAAATGTTGACTATTTTTAATATAAGAAGCAGTTTGATACTTTTAATTCTTACCATCCTAGATTGCAATTTACACTTGAAACTGAAATAGATAACTCAATAAAATTTTTTAGATTTAAATTTGATTAAATAAAACAATAGTCTCATACACAACTGGTATAGAAAACCTACTTTTTCTGGTAGATTTCTAAATTTTAATTCTGGCCACACAAAATATCAAAAAATTTGCCTGATTACAAAAGCCATACAAAAAAGCATGCAAAAGGCATGATTTATACTCTTGTAGACAAAGCCATATTATTATCTAATCCTTAATTTCACACTGAAAATTTAGAGTTAGTTAAGAAATTTTTAACAATTAATAACTATCCATTCCATTTTCTAAATTATTATATCAAAAAAAGACTAGACAATATAAAGTATAGATTACAAGATAGTGATAATCATACCCGCGACATACACAATGAAATAATTGCTAAAAAACCTAAAGTTTGCGTACCCTTTGTTGATGGTTATTTTTATGGCATTCAGAAAGTTTTGAGTAATAATGACATCATTGCCATTCCTATAATTGCCAATAATCTAAGTAATATCGTTGTCAAAGGCAAAGATAAATTAAAAAAGGAAAATAGAACCAATGTGGTTTACAGTTTTGAATGCAATGATTGTAATAAATCATATGTAGGGGAAACAGAAAGAGAAGCAATTGTTCGCATTGATGAGGATAAAAGTAGTATCAACAGAATTACAAAAAAAATTGAAAAAATTAAAAAAGCTCATCACGATCGTACTTTATCAAATTCCAACGCATATATAATGAATACAAGATCTAAAGGCTTAAAAACTGTTGAAAAAAATATTTTTCTTGAAAATGAAATTGCAGGTAACGATATTACTCGACTGAACACATCACTTTCGAACACTCAAATTAAAACACACAAAACTCAACACAGAATATTTTTAACACTAACTGTTGCAAACTATTTAAATTAAACACAGATTTTTTCAGCACATTTTATTTTACACAAATTCAACACAAAAACTGAAATTTAATTAGTTTTTCATAATTTGCATAAAAAATTTTATTTTTTGTGTCGAATAAAACGTGTCGAAAAATTTTGTGTTTGATTTAAATGGTGTGCAAAAAATAGTGTTAAAAAATAATGCGTGTTGAGTTTAGCGTGTTTTAATTTTGGTGCCCAAAAGTGATGTATTCAATTTTTTTCGTGTCGAGTAGGATCGCTACCAAATTGCAAATATCATGAAGGTTAATGATAAAGATACTGTAATTGTGGAACATTTTAAAAAAACAAACCACAATTTTAATTGAAAAATTTTCAAAATTTTAGATAATGAACCTTCATTTGGTAAAAGGCGTATTTCTGAAATGTTACACATAAACATACAAGATGATCCTTTGAACAAAAAAGATGATTCTCAACAGCTTTTCAAGCCTTATTTGCATTCATTACATAAAATGAGAAAGAAAAATAAACATGCTTTTCAAAATCTATAATATGTACATATTTTATCAGTTAAATATTGCATTAGTTTTCTGATTTATCGATAAATATATCATATTGATTATCATCAATTATTATAGATGTTGTTATCATTTTAATAACTGTTATGATTATAACTGCGTTTTATCAGCTGTTATTTATTTATACACTGTGTATGGTTATAAAAAATAGTCATGTTAATATTTTTCTTATTAATTTATAATTTTTTATTGTTTTTTAATTATTATCAAGGTAATCTATTATATTGATTCTAAACTTTGTTTAATTATGACATAATTCATTTTTTGAATTTATATACTATATTGAAATTGTAAGTATTTGTACATTATTACACATATACATATTTTTATTTTTTTATTTATTACATTTATTTTGTAAAACAATTATTGTAGTTTTGATAAGGTCGACATGGTTCGACGAAACGTCAATTAGATAAAATAAAACATCAAACTTTTACTTGGATAGATCGATTATATAATAGTTATTTAAAATCACAAATTGTTCAAAAATAGCATTTTAATGATATTTTGAAATGGTAGTTACTCCAAAAAGTGAGCAGGTGCAATTTGCCCAGTACTCATTTTGAAAGATCAATGCTCATATTTTGGTGTCATTTTCAAAAACTGTTACTTGTCTTCAGGAGAACCTTGGAAATCTTTTGTTTTATTAAAAATTTTATTAAACGTAAATACAATAGATCAAAATAAAACCCATTAATGTTTAAAACAGTAATTTATAATAAAAATTATTTAATGATAATAGGTTTAATTTACTTCTCAAAAAAAGGAAAAATAAAAGAGGTTTTTAATTTAAGTGCATCGTTATTGTTTATCATTTAGTACTCAAAAAACAAAAAAACGAGACAGAGATAAATTATTTAATTTAATATTTTACTAACTTAAAAAATCAAGCAAAACAATTTGCAGTGTAAAAAAAGTACTTTTCTTTTGAAGAACTCAAGAATCTATAGAAAAAGAAAATAAAAGTATTAAAATATTTTTGTAATCTTTGTAACATAAAAAATTACGAGATATTTATTTTTCTTCACAATAAAAATATTTTTGTGAAAATATTTTGATTATATGTTTAACTATTATTATAAAAGATAGTCAACTATTTATTGATTATTTTTTATTGATAAAATTGTATTACATTGTTTTTATATATTACATGTATGACTAAACCTATAAAAACAAAATTCACAAAAAAATTTGTTTAAAACAATATAGGAATTCTTGCACAGTCAATTTGCTACACGGTTCACGTTAGAATTTAGACCTAATTTTTATTTTAAAAACCTGATTTTTAAAATAATGCCGTCTTAAATTAAAATCGACTCCAAAATACTATCGATTGGTTGAATTTTTTTTGGCTTCTCAAGACCTTTCAATACAATCCTAAAGTTTAAAATCGATGGATTTGAATCGAAGATATATTGATTTTAGTGGCGGCTAATTTTAAAAAGTGCATTTTTTGGCATTTTTCGATATCTGACATATTTTTCTAGAAAATCTATTACCTGGATATATTTACTACAAGTTTCATAATAAATTTCTTTGCTTATTTGCCTTTAATTAATTAAATTCTGACTCGATTTTTGGATTCCTGGGGTTTTACTATAGATTCTTTTTTGAGAAATTTGGAACGTTTTTATAATGCTCTATAAAAAAAGAAGAAACTATTTGAATTAAAAAAAAAAAAAAATTGAAATTGATAGAATTGAAGGAAATTAATAAAATTAAAATATTTAGCAAAATTTTGAAAATAGGCATTATTTTGAAAATAATGTTTTTCTAATCTGTATGAAAAATACTGGAACTGCCTATGTACATATAATTTTCTAAGACTGAGTCCAAACAGGACGAATTACGTGAGCGTTTAGCAAAGCGGACGGAAAAATAACACCGCGCGCGTAACGCGTACTGTCTGGACTCAGACCTAGATTAGACAATTTATTTTCAAAGTGAGTATTTTAGAATAAAATAAAGTTGCATATAATTTAACATAAGTTAACATAAAAAAAATTTTAAATATAAATATTACTTTTCTTATAAACAATCATATAAAATTATATAACATTAACTTATACGGTCGATCCTAAATAAAAAATCATTTTTTTTAACACTAAAAAGCGAATTAATAGAAAACTTATAACTGGTTTGCGTGTTTACACAACCTGCGAGCATGGGAAACGTTTAATTATAACAGATCAGTCGTATAACCCTAAATTAAAATAAGCCTAAATAAAAATTACTCTAAGCTTACAAACATTTTTGTTCAAATGTTTAGATGCAATTAAAATCTTTAACTGCCAAAGTTGAAATAAAAAGAAAAAAAATTTTATTTTGGGCGGTTTCTGGCCCGCCAATTAAAATGATGCTTTAAAATTAATACAAAAAGTAATTTTATCCAAAAGTATATTTTATAAGTCATAAGATCATTTTGATAGATTTCTTTTATCACAGGAGTGGTAAGTAGGAGTGTTATCAGGAAATTGACTAGAATCTGATAAAAATATACTTTGATTATGCCATTAATAAAAGCCGCCAATCAGAGCCGAAGGCTCCTGTAGGTCTATAAACCAATAGATAAAACTTTTTTTAGGTGTAGTATGACCTAATACAACTAATTTTTTAATACCTTTCGTTAGCCGATTCAATATACTGAACCGATCATGGCGTTTGTTAAGAAACTGAAAATTTTAGCAACAAAAAATGGTATTACTGTATGCTGTAGAGGAATCTTTGTAATTTATATTTATCTTTTAGCACTTTTTTTGGGATAAAATGTTGTTAGCAGGATATAAAAGTGAATTGTATTTAAAGGGTGGGAGTAAAATTTTGATCGTGCGCGCCTCTGCATGGCCAAAAACTAATGACCCTAGGTGCGCAATTTTGGTGGCATTTACGCCAGCGCTTCGATACCAACCAGTTATAAGTTTTTATTCTTTTTGATTTTTATAGGGGAAAAAATGTCCAAAATTGTTCTTTTTTTCGTTCAAGTCACCTCTGTTTAATTTTTTTTTTCTGGATAAATAATAAAGTGTAGAAATTCATATAAATATTCATTATGGTGTATTTTAACACTTTGTATTTATAATATTGCTTGAGACATTAGAGTTAACGTTCTTAAAACTAAAAAATAACTCAGTACTCTCTTCATTACCTGGAAATAATTTTGTTTGTTAATAATAGTTTAAATTATTTTCTTAACTAAATAATAGCTATTTTTTAAACAAGGGACACAATATTGGTTTTGACCTTGCATGCAGTTGTATGCGCGAGCGTACCCAACGTACCTTTAGTTGGTTTAGTTAGACACTTTCACCAAAATTAAAAAAAAAAACCGATTACATAATTTACTGCTAATTAATTGCTTTTTTCTGCGAGGAGAAAAATTTTTTAGCTTTGCAGATTTTCCGGAAAATTCTTTGTCCGCTAACGTAAGATTCGCTTACCAGACAAATTTCGTATATAATACTTAGAAAAGTAAGATATAATTTCCTGCTTTTCAATTGCTGATTTTTTTCTATAAAAATTTTTTTTTTGCTCACTTAGGCTGAGTCTATGTAAACGTCCGAATACGAATATGCATCTATAGATAGCAGACAACGGATTTTCCGGAAAATTTGAAGAGCTTAATTAGCAGTAAATTATGCAATCGGTTTTTTTTAATTTGAGCAAAAGTGTCCAGGCAATTAAAGATACACCGAGCGAGTGCAGGCAGCGTGCAATAGTCGAGACCCATATTTTTTCCCGTGATTTAAAACATAGTTTTATATTTAAAAGGCAAAAAATCTCCCCCCAGGAAGATAGTCTTTTTTGCCCTAGATATATAAAGTTATTTTACCTGAAAGTAAACTTCCATATTTCCTTCAAGAAGCAAAAACTTAAACTGCAATGGTTTTGCGGCTCTGATCATCATTAACTGAATTAATTTTTGAGTTTTCACTGAGCATTCATACCAATTTGAAGAGGTTCTAAAATAATTTTTTTGATTATTAAACTTCATATGCATTTAACAAATTTTAAATATTAAAAAAAATTTTTTAAGTTTTTTAATTATGTTCAACATATTTTATATGAATCGGTTCAAAACGTAAGAAATGTATTAAAAATTATAATGTAATTAAGCCTTTATTTTAGCTCTCTAATGGGTTTCTTTGGTATCTTATTTTTTTAACGATTTCCAATAATATTTAATTCATTTTTTTTTCAAATGGTAATGTGCTTGCAAAAAGTTTGTGTAATTCAAGTGATATATGTTTTAAAAATATAATTACATTGTTAAATAAAATTCTTCATTAGCATTAGCCACCCTTTGACTGTGAAAGAAGAATAAAAATACATGAATAGCCACACAAATAAAATAAATTGTAAACTTGAAAATTTGCTTTAAGTCTCCACCTCTGCCAAACATCTGAAAATTCAAATTTTTTTATTTTAAGCTCTAATAATTTGATTGATTCTACAAATTTGAACTTACAGCAATACCACAAATGCTCATCATCGTGCAAGTTATCAGAAACAGAATTGTAAAAACTATTTCTAAGTACTTGTTTACTTTATTTTCAAAAAAGCTGTAAATAATTTTTTATGATATTTTTATTATAAATTCTTATAAAATTTTTTAAATAATTTAATACCATACTCAAGAATTTTTTGATGTTCCATAATGCAATAAATTACTTTTTTTTGTTTCTTTTCTTGAGAGTGCAATTTAGACAAAGCTTTTTTAAAACGAAGTCTATAATAAAAGAATTACATTAATAATTTTTGAACTTTTTATATATAAAATATTTAATAAACTTATTACCCTAAGACTTTTATCAAGCCTTCACAGTGTTGAAATATATTTGCTAATAGACAGTCTGTCGCACCAGCGATGTAAATTGTAAATATTGTAAAAATAATTGAAATAACGTATATTTCATAGAAATATTTATCTTCATCCACAAAATACTCCATTACATACATAGGAATTTTTTGCCTTGGCTTATTCAAAGGATTAACGATATCCAAAATTGGTGAAATCAGAGGTGTTGATAAAAATAGTGTGGCGCATGTCCAAATCATAACTTAAAAAGTTTAATAAATCATTAATTTAGCTAATGTTTTTATAAAATTAATTTCTTACTCAAATATCCAACAGTCATTTTCTTTCCTAATTCAGCACTTTTTGAGAATATTCGATAATAACTAGAATTTTTTTGAAGATTCGACCAATGTGTATTCATTTCATCCAAAATTAATTTTGTCTGGGAAAATAATGTTTGTTAAAGGTACAACTTTTTAATGTAAATTAGTATAAATGTTTAGTTAATGCAAACCTGCTTTTTACTTAGGATCGAATGCCAAAATTCTGTAGCAGTTATCAACACAGCAAGAATTATAGTCACTGATTCGATTACAAGATTTATTTGATCTCTTATTTTATAACATTTTATGGCCTATACGAATATACACTTTTAGAAACGTTATATTATTTTTTATCATCATAAAATCAAATACTCACGAGTAAAATTATACTGACAACATTTTGAAAAGCCCAAATGTATCTTAAAAATTTATCATATTTGTTAGCCTGATATGGCCATAATCCAATAGCAAGATAATGATACTTCGTTATTTTAAAATATTTATCAAAGTAAATATAATTCTTGGCCATAATTAAATCACCAAAAAATCATATTGACTAAAATGCGTCTTTACTGGAAATTTTGTTAATAAAAACTGATTTGAATAACATATGTGTTCAATTTTCATATTTATTTTGTTATATTGATTTTTGTTTAATTTTAACTATAGCATTGAAAATATTTATTAAACTCTTACTTTTTTTTAAAAGACTATGCGATTAATTTTTATTTTTCTATTTATAAAAAAAAATCAATTTAAATCAATAAATACACCATTTTTTTGTTTTTAGTGTATAGTCTAGAGTGAAGTATTTTTTTAATTTAAAATTAAACGTTATCAATTTAAAATTTATTTACGTATCATATTGATTGATTCGTCGCATGTTTTTTCTTTGACCTTAAGCTTATAAAATCTATATAATTTTAGGAAAATAATTTTGTATACTCCAACATGACCCTTATAAATAACGGATAATTATGTCTAATTAATTTGATGACTACAAAATAAATTTTAGTATTTTATAATATCCTCTGTTAAAACACGGTTCCCTATCCTGAAGGCAAGTTTAGGTTTTTCAAATTGACACCAAAATCTGAGCGTAGATTGTCTTTACATTATTCTTATGTATGTCGAAAATTTTTGTTGGCAAATTGGCCCTGCTAGTCATTTAAATAAAGCGCCATTTTAAAATATCTTTAAAAAAGAAAGAAAAAAAACCACATTGGTTCTATTTTCCTTTTTTAATTTATCTTTGCCTTTGACAACGATATTACTTAGATTATTGGCAATTATAGGAATGGCAATGATGTCATTATCACTCAAAACTTTCTGAATGCCATGAAAATAACCATCAACAAAGGGTACGCAAACTTTAGGTTTTTTTGCAATTATTTCATTGTGTATGTCACGGGTATGATTATCACTATCTTGCAATCTATACTTTATATTGTCTAGTCTTTTTTTGATATAATAGTATTAAGCGCGCGTCGCGCGCAAAATGATTTAAAACTATCAATTATTTTCTTAAATACCAAAATTTATTCTTACTTTAATTTTTTTATTCATATCAACTACTCGACGTACTATAACTAACCTCAAAAATAATAAAAATATAATATAAACAATAATAAACAATGAATTTTAACCTAGTAACAATGAAATTTATATGATCAGAATGACTCTTTAGTTATAACAATGTACATAGTTACTGTTGCGATCAACATGTCCTTTTTAAAAAAGGATAACTCATAAAATGGAATGGATAGTTATTAATTGTTAAAAATTTCTTAACTAACTCTAAATTTTCAGTGTGAAATTTAGGATTAGATAATAATATGGCTTTCTCTACAAGAGTATAAATCATGCCAATTTTTGGTTCCTCAAAGAGGAACCATTGTGTTAGGTCAAAATTTGATTTTCTATTTTTTGGCATATAAGTATGTTTTGGGACCCCAGGAAGCTAAAAAACCTGATTTTAAAAAAAGTCTGTATGTGTGTGTGTGTGTGTGTGTGTGTGTGTGTGTGTATGTGTGTGTGTGTGTACGTATGTATGTAATCGGTGATATTTCACAAATATTATGGAATTAAGATCTAATTTTTTTTTCAAAAATTTTTTCACCAAAAAAGCTCGAGGTACTTTTTTTTTTTTGATTTGGATGTAATACCTCATTTATTTCTATGAAAGTACTTATATTTGAAAGTATGGTTTTTACATGATATCTCGAATCGGATACTTAATTTTCTGAAAATTTTTTTTCTAAAATTTTTTTCACAAAAAAATACAAAAAATACTAATTTTTTTTTTTTTTTTGGACGTAGTACCTAATTTATTTCCATGGAAGTACTTGTTTTAAGAACCTTATTTATTGTTATTTTTTGGTTCTGATACTTAATTTTTACAAATTTTTTTTGTCAAAATTAAAAAAAAAGAAAAATAAAAAAAACTGTAATATTTTTTTTTTTTTTGGTGTAATACCTCATTTAATTCTATGAAAATACTAATATCTGAAAATATTGTAACTAGTGATATTTCAAAATCATTATCGAATTAAGACCTAATTTTTTTTTCAAACATTTTTTTATCAAAAAATCTCAAACCCCCTTTTTTTTTTATTTTGGATGTAATACCTCATTTATATCTATGAAAGTACTTACATTTGAAAGTATGGTTTTTACATGATATCTCGAATCGGATACTTAATTTTCTGAAAATTTTTTTTCTAAAATTTTTTTCACAAAAAAATACAAAAAATACAAATTTTTTTTTTCTTTTTGGACGTAGTACCTAAATTATTTCTATGAAAGTACTAGTTTTAGAAAGTTTGATTATAGTCATTTTTTGGATCTGACACCGAATTTTTTCAAAAATTTTTTCTCAAAATTAGAAAACCAAAAAATTAAAAAACCTGCATAATTTTTTTTTTTTTATGTAATACCTCATTCATTTCCATGAAAGTACTTATACTTGAAAGTATGGTTTTCACTTGATATCTCCAATTTGATACTTAATTTTTTGAAAATTTTTTTCCTAAAATTTATTTCACAAAAAAATACAAAAAATACGAAACATTTTTTCTTTTTGGACGTAGTACCTACTTTATTTCCATGGAAGTACTAGTTTTAAGAACCTCGTTTACAGTAATTTTTTGGAATTGATACTAAATTTTTTCAAAATTTTTATTCTGAAAATTAAAAAAAAAGAAAAATAATAAAAATTGCAATATTTATTTTTTTTGTTTTGGTTTAATACCTCATTTAATTCTATGAAAGTACTAATATTTTAAAATATCGTAACCAGTGATATTTCAAAACAATTATCGAATGAATACCTAACTTTTTTTTCCAAAAATTTGTTTATTAAAAATTCTCAAAATACTATTTTTTTTTTTTAATTTGGATGTAATACCTCATTTATTTCCATGAAAGTACTTATATTTGAAAGTACGATTTTTACTCGATATCTCGAATCTGACTAATTTTTTGAAAATTTTTTTCTCCAAAATCTTCGTCACAAAAAAATACATAAGATACCAAATTTATTTTTCGTTTTGGACATATCTAATTTATTTTAATGAGAGTACAAGTTTTAGAAATTTAGTTTATAGTAATTTTTTGTATCCGATCACAATTTTTTTTTTTATTTTGATATAAATTATAACACACAAGAAAGAGTGATGGAAATCTTGCCTCTTTTTGACTTCATTGGGTTATTTTGCTCGTTGCTATGTTTATTTATGTATGCAGCTTAATGAAATTATAAACAATAATAAACAGCCTAAAAATATTAAATGGTTATGTTTGCATTTTAAAATTAAGATTTAAAAGTTATATTGGCAATTTTTAAAGAATCAAACAATTTATAGAAATAAATAATTTATTATTTTGTGATTAATAGAAATAATATAAATAATGTTAAAATCTTGAAGCAATTAATGTGGCTATTTTTTTTATTACAAAATATTATTATTATTATTATTATTATTGCTGCGGAAGATTGGTCAAATGCAGGAAGTACACTGAGAAAATAAATTATAAGAAATTATTATAAATTCTGGTAAAAAATCCTATCTTTTTATAATAATTGAGCGAATATTTGTAATTTTCGCATCGTTACCAACCATTTCTTTGACAAAACAAAAAAATCATGTTACCCAATATTTTAATTATTAAGGGATAATTATATATTCTAATAAAATAAAATTTTATACAAAAAAATAAAATTAGCTTTTTTTATATTTGTTTTAAATAAAGATTACAGCCCATTGTTTGAGGAACCTCAGTGCCAGCTAGTTGGCAGGGTATTTGATATTTTGTGTGGCCAGAATTAAAATTTAGAAATATACCAGAAAAAGTAGGTTTTCTATACCAGTTGTGTATGAGACTATTGTTTTCTTTAATCAAATTTAAATCTAAAAAATTTATTGAGTTATCTATTTCAGTTTCAAGTGTAAATTGCAATCTAGGATGGTATTAATTAAGGACCTAATATATAGACCTAATATAAAGAATTAAAAGTATCAAGTATTTTTTGTACTTTATCAATAGGTACACATTAGAGTCTGTCTTATTTTTTTTTTTTCGATATTTTTTGGCTCGCCCCATTTTTTTCGAATATTTTGGTCATAAAAAACCCCCAGTTCCAAGGATTTTGATTTTCGATTTTTTTAACCCGTGCCACCGAGCATTTGAAGTTTCCCAGTTAAATAACATGGGAATTTTGGGTTTTTAGCTATACAAATTTTTACAAAAGTCAAAAAGCGTTTTAAAAAGCTAATTTTTACTAGAAAACATACTTTCATATGTTGTAAAGACATGCAAGTAGCCTTGCATTGATTCTAAACGGAATTTTGGGGCTAGAAACGCAAATTTACATGTTGGCTCAATCTTATAAAATAGGGGTTTTCGGTAATTTTAGGTAAACCGCTGCAACCTCAAAAAATAACCAAAACACTTCTGGTTGATATACTTTTTTTGGTGTAAGTGTCACTTTTTAAACGACGTAAACCGTGTATTTTTATCACTGATTCTCTCAGCGCTATAGTGAATTTACCTATTGGTAATTTTTGACCCGGAATGCCCAATTTTGTAAATTTTTTAAATTGCTGCCAAAATTGAAATTTTTGACGAAATTGAGTTTTATAGGTCTTAAAAATTGTCTACAAGCTTCAAGTTTCCAAAAAATTTTTACTCGTCTTTTTTCTTTAAATAGTTTTTAAGATATCGTTTTTCAAACATAATGATAAAAATTGATTTTTTTTTTTAAACCCTGAAATAGGCACTCTGACTTTAAATTATCATCTCTGGTTAATAATTTAAGTAATTTAAGCTTCAAGTAAAAAATTTTTGGAAATTTAAAACTTGTAGAAAATTTTTAAGACCTATAAAGTTCAATTTCGACAAAAATTACAATTTTGACAGCAGTTTAAAAAAAATTCAAAAATTAGTTATTTTTAGCCGAAAATTACAGTTTGGTTAATTGGCTAAAGTGATCAGAGGATCAATGATAAAAGAATGCAGTTTACGGCGTTTGAAAGGTGACACTTGCACAAAAAAAAGTAGAACAACCAGAAGTGTTTTGGTTAATTTTTGAGGTTGCAAAATTCCCGAAAAACCCTGTCTTATAAGATTGAGCCAACATGTAAATTTGCATTTCTAGCCCTATGTTTTTCAGTAAAAATTGGCTTTTTAAAACACTTTTTGGCTTTTGTAAAAATTTGTATAGCTAAAAACTCAAAATTCCCATGTTATTTAAATGGGAAACTTGAAGTGCTCGGTGGCACGGGTTAAAACAATTGAAAATCAAAATCCTTTGAGCTGGGAGTTTTTTATGACCAAAATATTCGAAAAAAATGGGGGGAGCCAAAAAATATCGAAAATAAAAAAATAAGACACACTCTAGTACACATGTTATAATATCATCTACATAGCTAAAATAAAAAGCAGGTTTAAAATCTAATAAATTTAAACAATGGGTTTCCAAATCATCAAGTACCGTGTCAGCAAAAATGGAAGAAACAGAACTTCCCATCGGGCAACAATATGTTTGACTATAAAACTTGTTATTGAATTGTAAAAAAGTGTTGTTACTTAAAAAATCTACTGCGTTGAATAATTCATTTAAAGGGATAATGGTGAACTTATTAATCTGATTAAATCTTTTTTCAATGCTGTTTTTAACTAAATTAATAGGTACATTGGTGAATAAAGAGGTTGCATCTAGACTAATTAAAATATGATTGTTAGGGATAGAAACTTCAGAAATTTTTGTAATAAAATGTTGACTATTTTTAATATAAGAAGCAGTTTGATACTTTTAATTCTTACCATCCTAGATTGCAATTTACACTTGAAACTGAAATAGATAACTCAATAAAATTTTTTAGATTTAAATTTGATTAAATAAAACAATAGTCTCATACACAACTGGTATAGAAAACCTACTTTTTCTGGTAGATTTCTAAATTTTAATTCTGGCCACACAAAATATCAAAAAATTTGCCTGATTACAAAAGCCATACAAAAAAGCATGCAAAAGGCATGATTTATACTCTTGTAGACAAAGCCATATTATTATCTAATCCTTAATTTCACACTGAGAATTTAGAGTTAGTTAAGAAATTTTTAACAATTAATAACTATCCATTCCATTTTCTAAATTATTATATCAAAAAAAGACTAGACAATATAAAGTATAGATTACAAGATAGTGATAATCATACCCGCGACATACACAATGAAATAATTGCTAAAAAACCTAAAGTTTGCGTACCCTTTGTTGATGGTTATTTTTATGGCATTCAGAAAGTTTTGAGTAATAATGACATCATTGCCATTCCTATAATTGCCAATAATCTAAGTAATATCGTTGTCAAAGGCAAAGATAAATTAAAAAAGGAAAATAGAACCAATGTGGTTTACAGTTTTGAATGCAATGATTGTAATAAATCATATGTAGGGGAAACAGAAAGAGAAGCAATTGTTCGCATTGATGAGGATAAAAGTAGTATCAACAGAATTACAAAAAAAATTGAAAAAATTAAAAAAGCTCATCACGATCGTACTTTATCAAATTCCAACGCATATATAATGAATACAAGATCTAAAGGCTTAAAAACTGTTGAAAAAAATATTTTTCTTGAAACTGAAATTGCAGGTAACGATATTACTCGACTGAACACATCACTTTCGAACACTCAAATTAAAACACACAAAACTCAACACAGAATATTTTTAACACTAACTGTTGCAAACTATTTAAATTAAACACAGATTTTTTCAGCACATTTTATTTTACACAAATTCAACACAAAAACTGAAATTTAATTAGTTTTTCATAATTTGCATAAAAAATTTTATTTTTTGTGTCGAATAAAACGTGTCGAAAAATTTTGTGTTTGATTTAAATGGTGTGCAAAAAATAGTGTTAAAAAATAATGCGTGTTGAGTTTAGCGTGTTTTAATTTTGGTGCCCAAAAGTGATGTATTCAATTTTTTTCGTGTCGAGTAGGATCGCTACCAAATTGCAAATATCATGAAGGTTAATGATAAAGATACTGTAATTGTGGAACATTTTAAAAAAACAAACCACAATTTTAATTGAAAAATTTTCAAAATTTTAGATAATGAACCTTCATTTGGTAAAAGGCGTATTTCTGAAATGTTACACATAAACATACAAGATGATCCTTTGAACAAAAAAGATGATTCTCAACAGCTTTTCAAGCCTTATTTGCATTCATTACATAAAATGAGAAAGAAAAATAAACATGCTTTTCAAAATCTATAATATGTACATATTTTATCAGTTAAATATTGCATTAGTTTTCTGATTTATCGATAAATATATCATATTGATTATTATCATCAATTATTATAGATGTTGTTATCATTTTAATAACTGTTATGATTATAACTGCGTTTTATCAGCTGTTATTTATTTATACACTGTGTATGGTTAATGTTATTTTTATGTTATTTTTAATAAAAAATAGTCATGTTAATATTTTTCTTATTAATTTATAATTTTTTATTGTTTTTTAATTATTATCAAGGTAATCTATTATATTGATTCTAAACTTTGTTTAATTATGACATAATTCATTTTTTGAATTTATATACTATATTGAAATTGTAAGTATTTGTACATTATTACACATATACATATTTTTATTTTTTTATTTATTACATTTATTTTGTAAAACAATTATTGTAGTTTTGATAAGGTCGACATGGTTCGACGAAACGTCAATTAGATAAAATAAAACATCAAACTTTTACTTGGATAGATCGATTATATAATAGTTATTTAAAATCACAAATTGTTCAAAAATAGCATTTTAATGATATTTTGAAATGGTAGTTACTCCAAAAAGTGAGCAGGTGCAATTTGCCCAGTACTCATTTTGAAAGATCAATGCTCATATTTTGGTGTCATTTTCAAAAACTGTTACTTGTCTTCAGGAGAACCTTGGAAATCTTTTGTTTTATTAAAAATTTTATTAAACGTAAATACAATAGATCAAAATAAAACCCATTAATGTTTAAAACAGTAATTTATAATAAAAATTATTTAATGATAATAGGTTTAATTTACTTCTCAAAAAAAGGAAAAATAAAAGAGGTTTTTAATTTAAGTGCATCGTTATTGTTTATCATTTAGTACTCAAAAAACAAAAAAACGAGACAGAGATAAATTATTTAATTTAATATTTTACTAACTTAAAAAATCAAGCAAAACAATTTGCAGTGTAAAAAAAGTACTTTTCTTTTGAAGAACTCAAGAATCTATAGAAAAAGAAAATAAAAGTATTAAAATATTTTTGTAATCTTTGTAACATAAAAAATTACGAGATATTTATTTTTCTTCACAATAAAAATATTTTTGTGAAAATATTTTGATTATATGTTTAACTATTATTATAAAAGATAGTCAACTATTTATTGATTATTTTTTATTGATAAAATTGTATTACATTGTTTTTATATATTACATGTATGACTAAACCTATAAAAACAAAATTCACAAAAAAATTTGTTTAAAACAATATAGGAATTCTTGCACAGTCAATTTGCTACACGGTTCACGTTAGAATTTAGACCTAATTTTTATTTTAAAAACCTGCTTTTTAAAATAATGCCGTCTTAAATTAAAATCGACTCCAAAATACTATCGATTGGTTGAATTTTTTTTGGCTTCTCAAGACCTTTCAATACAATCCTAAAGTTTAAAATCGATGGATTTGAATCGAAGATATATTGATTTTAGTGGCGGCTAATTTTAAAAAGTGCATTTTTTGGCATTTTTCGATATCTGACATATTTTTCTAGAAAATCTATTACCTGGATATATTTACTACAAGTTTCATAATAAATTTCTTTGCTTATTTGCCTTTAATTAATTAAATTCTGACTCGATTTTTGGATTCCTGGGGTTTTACTATAGATTCTTTTTTGAGAAATTTGGAACGTTTTTATAATGCTCTGTTGAAATATGCGTATATTTATATTATAGAATGATTCATATTTAGAAGTAAAAAATAAAGGTTTTATATTTTTCATATGTATTGTAGTTCATACCGATACTTTGTTTTTATTTTAGAAAAGATTAAAAAGGGATGTGTGTATAAGAGTAATGTTGTGTAGAGAAAAATAAGAATTTAAATGAATCAGTTGATATAGAAATGTAAAAGAGTTAAGATGTATTTTAAGATAAATAAATATAATTTTGATTTGTTATAATTAATATTAAAAGGAACATTTATTTAATAATCCACAACCTCGATTTTCTTTACATGGTAGCAGAGTACATGGTTAAGAAAATAGAAAAATAAAATAAAGAAAAGTGCATAAAAATGAGTAAAATGTCGGATGTCGTTATACCGGTTTTTGATGGTGAAAATTACGGAAGTTGGAGAAAAAGAATTTTGATGTTTTTAAAAATGAAAAAATGTGATGAAAATGTTTTAAGAAAAAAAAGATCAACAGATAAAGAAGAATGGGATGAAAATGATTTAAAAGCTGTAAATTATATATACAGTGCCATTTCTAACAAACAATTGGAGTTTATAAGTGACTTAGAAACGGCTTATGATATAATAAAAAAATTTGATGATTTGTATTTTAAAAAATCGACTGCATTACAGATAGTATGCAGAAGTCGAATTGAAAGTATAAAATTAAAAGATTATAACGATGTGTCATTATTTTTCAACGAATTCGAAAAAGCTGTAAATGAGCTTAAAGCAGCAGGCGCAACAGTATCAGAAAAAGAAAAAATGAATTTTATGATAAGATCATTACCCGAATCTCATAGTTATATTGGTGATTTAGTTGATGTGTTGAAAGAAGAAGAACAAACAGTTGAATATGTAAAAAGTAAAATTAAAATGTTAAATTTAAAAGAAAATGAAAAAGTAAGTACGAAATCAAATGCATACTCTGTTGAAACAAAAACAAATGATACCAAGAAAAAAGATGAAAAAAATTGTTACGGTTGTGGTAGAAGTGGCCATATAGTGAAAGATTGTGCTGAAGTAAACGGAAAAAATGAGTCATATAATTCAAGTAGAGGTTCGTGGAATCGAGGGAGAGTGCGACCAAATGGAAGAGGAAGAAGCTATGGAAATTGGCAACGTGGTCGTGGTCAGTATCAAAATAATAGAGGAGGACGAGGATATCAAAGAGGTCGAGGATATCAAAATAATCGACAAGAAGAAAATAACATAAGTAGTTTTCATACGGAAATGCAATTAAATATGGTAAATACTGAAAATTTTAATTTTAAGACGGATAATAATAAAATTGAAATAGACTGGCTATTAGACAGTGGCTGTACAGACCACGTAATTAATAATGATGAGTATTATAATGAATTTATTGTTTTAAATAATCCAGTAAACGTTAAGGTTGGCGACGGTAGATTATTAAAAGCAACAAAAGTTGGTAATGTAATTTGCGATTTCAAAGTTTATGATAAACTAGAGACTGTTAAAATACAAAATGTTTTTTATGTTAAAGATATGGATAAAAATATGATAAGTCTTTCTAAAATTACCGATAAAAATAATAATAATAAAGTTGTGTCAATTTATAATACTTCAAAAATTTACAATTTGAATAATAATAAATTAATTGCTATTGCATGGAAAGAAAATAATTTATATTGGATAAAAGGTTTTATAGAAAAAGTTAAGCAAGCAAATTTAAATATTAAAAATGAATCGGATGAAATTACTTTAAAAGAAAAATGGCATCGTATATTGGGCCATGTAAATTTTAATCACTTAAATATTATATTTAGAGATAATTTGCTAGAAGGCGTGCCATCTACGTTAGAATCTGATTACATGAAGTGTAAAATTTGTATTGAAAATAAAATGCATAACTTGCCATTTGAAAATAATAGAAGTAGAGCAAAGGATATTTTAGAGTTAGTACATACTGATTTAAATGGCCCTCATAGTACAACTGGTTTAAACGGAGAAAAATATTTTTTAACATTTATTGATGATTATAGTAAAGCTGCTAAAATTTTTACTATCAAATCTAAAGACAAGGTTTATGAATGTTTTGTTGAGTATATTAATGAAATAGAAAATTTAACAGGAAAAAGAATAAAAAAATTGAGATGTGACAATGGGACTGAATATATAAATCAAAATATTTATCGATTAGCTAGAGAAAAAGGAATTCAGTTAAATGCATGTCCACCTTATGTTCACGAGTTGAATGGCACAGCTGAAAGATATAATCGTTCAATAATGGATACTTCAAGGTGCTTATTGACTGAAGCAAAAGTCCATAATAGATTTTGACCAGAAATTGTTCGTACAGCTGCATATTTGAAAAATAGATTATTGGCAAATACTTTTGAAAGAAAAACGCCTTATGAAATATTGTTTGGAAAGAAACCTGATGCTAAATATTTAAAAATGTATGGTAGTAGAATTTTTGTACGCATTCCTGAAGAAAAACGTAAATCTAAATGGGATAAAAAAGCGAATCTTGGTGTTTTACTTGGATATAGTGATGTTGGATATCGAGTATTAATAAATAATCAAATGGTAGTAGCTAGACACGTAGATGTTGTGGAAGATTATATAAAACTAATTGGCGATGATAAAAATAATAGTAAAAAAATTGAAGATTTAGATTCTGATAACCAAGAAGAAAATTTAGAAGAAAATTTTGAAGAAAAAGGAGAGGCATGTATTCCTATTGAAATCCCTCAACTTCGAAGGTCAACTAGAGAAAGAAAACCAAATCCAAAATATGAAAACTGTGCTATGAATAATTGTATATATGTAAACTATTGCAGTGCAGATACCCCAGAAAATTTTGAGGAGGCGATAGAAAGTTATGAAAAAGAATTTTGGGTAACTGCAATGAATAAAGAAATTGAAAGTCTTAAAAAAAAAAAATGGAACTTGGAAATTAGTTAATAAACCTGAAAATAAAAAAGTTTTAGATGTAAAATGGGTTTTTACAAAAAAATCAGAAAATAAGTATAAAGCAAGATTAGTTGTAAAAGGATTCCAACAAAGAGAAATTTTAGAAGATATTTATTCTCCAGTTGCTAAAATGCAAACACTGAAAGTTTTATTATCTTATTGCTGTCAAAATGGGCTATGTATAGAACAAATGGATGTTGAGACTGCGTTTTTAAACGGCAAGGTATTTTCAGAAATTTACGTAAAACAGCCTAATGGCTATGAAGATGGGACTGATAGAGTCTGTAAATTAGAAAAAGCACTTTATGGTTTAAGAGAAAGCCCAAGGTCATGGTATGAATGTTTTTATAAATTTTTAAAAGGGGTAGGATTTGTAAGAAATAAATATGATTATTGTTTATACACTAAAACAGTTAAGGAAGTAAAAATTTATTTAATCATATTTGTTGATGATTTATTGATTTGTTGTAAAGATAAAAGTCAAATTCAAAAAGTAAAAAATGATTTAATGTCAGAGTTTAAAATGAAAGATCTAGGTGAAGTAAAAACTTACTTGGGAATAAATATTGATTATAATTACAAAGAGAATAAAATGACATTAAGCCAGAAAGATTATATAGAAACTTTAGCAAGAAAATATAATATCGAAGATAGTAACTTGTATAACACTCCAATGGAAATGAATTTAAAATTAGATCCAGCAAAAGAAATTTCAAATAATATTATGTACAGAAATATTATAGGAGCCCTGTTATATATTAGTTCAGGTACAAGGCCAGATATAAGCTATAGTGTAAACTATCTAAGCAGATATCAAAACTGTTATGACAAAACTCATTTTAAGTATGCTTTAAGAATCTTGAAATATATATATCTAACAAGAAATTTAAAATTGGTTTATAGAAAAAGAGAAATTGGCTCAATTATGGATTGTTATGTAGATGCAGATTGGGCAGGTGATCATATAGATAGAAAGTCAACAACTGGTTACGTGATAAGATTGTTTGGTAACGTTGTTTATTGGAAGTCAAGAAAACAAGGAGTTGTGACAAAGTCGTCTACGTTTGCTGAGTACGTAGCACTTTCAGAGGTCGTCAGTGAAGTAAAATTTTTAAAAGGAATTCTAGAGACATTTAACGTAAAAATAAAGGATCCCATAAATATATATGAAGATAATGCTAGAGCTATAAACATCGCTAAGTATGGTAATTTTACGAAAAATTCCAAACATATAGAAGTACATTATCATTATGTGAATGAAAGTTATTTAGAAGGTGAAATAAATATAATTAAAGTTAATTCTAACAATAATATTGCTGATATATTTACAAAATCATTGTGTAAAGAAAAATTTGTGAAATTTAGAAATTCCCTAAATATTATTTAAATGTAAAATTCAAAAGTGAAAAAAAAAATAAAAATAAAAAAATAATAATAATAATAATTTAAAAGGTGGTTAATAATATAAATATAAGGAGGCGTGTTGAAATATGCGTATATTTATATTATAGAATGATTCATATTTAGAAGTAAAAAATAAAGGTTTTATATTTTTCATATGTATTGTAGTTCATACCGATACTTTGTTTTTATTTTAGAAAAGATTAAAAAGGGATGTGTGTATAAGAGTAATGTTGTGTAGAGAAAAATAAGAATTTAAATGAGTCAGTTGATATAGAAATGTAAAAGAGTTAAGATGTATTTTAAGATAAATAAATATAATTTTGATTTGTTATAATTAATATTAAAAGGAACATTTATTTAATAATCCACAACCTCGATTTTCCTAACATGCTCTATAAAAAAAGAAGAAACTATTTGAATTAAAAAAAAAAAAAAATTGAAATTGATAGAATTGAAGGAAATTAATAAAATTAAAATATTTAGCAAAATTTTGAAAATAGGCATTATTTTGAAAATAATGTTTTTCTAATCTGTATGAAAAATACTGGAACTGCCTATGTACATATAATTTTCTAAGACTGAGTCCAAACAGGACGAATTACGTGAGCGTTTAGCAAAGCGGACGGAAAAATAACACCGCGCGCGTAACGCGTACTGTCTGGACTCAGACCTAGATTAGACAATTTATTTTCAAAGTGAGTATTTTAGAATAAAATAAAGTTGCATATAATTTAACATAAGTTAACATAAAAAAAATTTTAAATATAAATATTACTTTTCTTATAAACAATCATATAAAATTATATAACATTAACTTATACGGTCGATCCTAAATAAAAAATCATTTTTTTTAACACTAAAAAGCGAATTAATAGAAAACTTATAACTGGTTTGCGTGTTCACACAACCTGCGAGCATGTGAAACGTTTACTTATAACAGATCAGTCGTATAACCCTAAATTAAAATAAGCCTAAATAAAAATTACTCTAAGCTTACAAACATTTTTGTTCAAATGTTTAGATGCAATTAAAATCTTTAACTGCCAAAGTTGAAATAAAAAGAAAAAAAATTTTATTTTGGGCGGTTTCTGGCCCGCCAATTAAAATGATGCTTTAAAATTAATACAAAAAGTAATTTTATCCAAAAGTATATTTTATAAGTCATAAGATCATTTTGATAGATTTCTTTTATCACAGGAGTGGTAAGTAGGAGTGTTATCAGGAAATTGACTAGAATGTGATAAAAATATACTTTGATTATGTCATTAATAAAAGCCGCCAATCAGAGCCGAAGGCTCCTGTAGGTCTATAAACCAATAGATAAAACTTTTTTTAGGTGTAGTATGACCTAATACAACTAATTTTTTAATACCTTTCGTTAGCCGATTCAATATACTGAACCGATCATGGCGTTTGTTAAGAAACTGAAAATTTTAGCAACAAAAAATGGTATTACTGTATGCTGTAGAGGAATCTTTGTAATTTATATTTATCTTTTAGCACTTTTTTTTGGGATAAAATGTTGTTAGCAGGATATAAAAGTGAATTGTATTTAAAGGGTGGGAGTAAAAGTACAGACTCGTCTAAGAAAAGTTTTGACTGGAAATGGTGGTATTTCAAGAAAACTTGTCTGGTACCAGGAACAGTTTTTTTATAAGATATAGAGTTTGCCACCGAAATCACGTATCCAGAGTTGTTAGTTTTTGGCCATACAGAGGCGCATGCGAAAAAAAGTCACCTTTTGCACGTAGGAAATTTTGTTTCCGACGTTTTTATTCATTTTTCATTATTATTTTCCAGCTTTCCAAAAATTTTCCAACGTCGAATACTTTTTCCAACATAAAAAAAATATTTTTTAAACATTTTTAAATTACAGAAGATCTTCCAGTATTCAATAATTTTCCAACGTCGGGAGTTTTTTTCTTCAAATCAGCATCTTTTGATATTGTTAAAATGATAAAACTAATTATCAAAGAACAATTTTTCCAGTTTTTTATCAATTTTCCGACGTCGGAAAATTTTTTCCTAAATCTTTTTTTTTCGATTTTAAATATTTTTTTAATGAGGTCATTGCATTTTAAACAAGTTTTTTTAATTAAAAAAAATTTTAAATTGCTAATTGAATAAAAAAAAATTAATTTTTCAACGTTGGAAAATTTGTGAAAACTGGAAAAATTGTTTTTCGCTAGTTTTCTCATTTTAACAATATTAAAGGATGCTGATTTTGAGGAAAAAAATTCCGACTGGAAAATCAGTGAAACCCTTGTAACTCTTTTGTTTTAAAAATTTTTTAAAAGTTGAAAAATATTAATGAGAAATGAATTTATTTTATTTTCTTATTTTAAAATTTAAAAAAAAAAAACTTCGGAAAAAAATTTTTCACGTGGGTAGGTCACTCTTTTGATCGTGCGCGTCTCTGCATGGCCAAAAACTAATGACTCTGGGTGCGCACTTTTGGTGGCATTTACGCCGGCGCTTCGATACCAACCAGTTATAAGTTTTTATTCTTTTTATTTTTTATAGGGGAAAAAATGTCCAAAATTGTTCTTGTTTTCGTTCAAGTCACCTCTGTTTAATTTTTTTTTTCTGGATAAATAATAAAGTGTAGAAATTCATATAAATATTCATTATGGTGTATTTTAACACTTTGTATTTATAATATTGCTTGAGACATTAGAGTTAACGTTCTTAAAACTAAAAAATAACTCAGTACTCTTTTCATTACCTGGAAATAATTTTGTTTGTTAATAATAGTTTAAATTATTTTCTTAACTAAATAATAGCTATTTTTTAAACAAGGGACACAATATTGGTTTTGACCTTGCATGCAGTTGTATGCGCGAGCGTACCCGACGTACCTTTAGTTGGTTTATTTAGACACTTTCACCAAAATTTAAAAAAAAACGATTACATAATTTACTGCTAATTAATTGCTTTTTTCTGCGAAGGGAAAAATTTTTTAGCTCTGCAAATTTTCCGGAAAATTCTTTGTCCGCTAACGTAAGATTCGCTTAGCAGACAAATTTCGTATATAATACTTAGAAAAGTAAGATATAATTTCCTGCTTTTCAATTGCTGATTTTTTTCTATAAAAATTTTTTTTTTGCTCACTTAGGCTGAGTCTATGTAAACGTCCGAATACGAATATGCATCTATAGATAGCAGACAACGGATTTTCCGGAAAATTTGAAGAGCTTAATTAGCAGTAAATTATGCAATCGGTTTTTTTTAATTTGAGAAAAAGTGTCCAGGCAATTAAAGATACACCGAGCGAGTGCAGACTGCGTGCAATAGTCGAGACCCATATTTTTTCCCGTGATTTAAAACATAGTTTTATATATAAAAGGCAAAAAATCTCCCCCCCCAGGAAGATAGTCTTTTTTGCCCTAGATATATAAAGTTATTTTACCTGAAAGTAAACTTCCATCAAGAAAGTAAACTTCCTTCAAGAAGCAAAAACTTAAACTGCAATGGTTTTGCGGCTCTGATCATCACTAACTGAATTAATTTTTGAGTTTTCACTGAGCATTCATACCAATTTGAAGAGGTTCTAAAATAATTTTTTTGATTATTAAACTTTATATGAATTTAACAAATTTTAAATATTAAAAAAAATTTTTTAAGTTTTTTAATTTTGTTCAACATATTTTATATGAATCGGTTCAAAACGTAAGAAATGTATTAAAAAATAATGTAATTAAGCCTTTATTTTAGCTCTTTAATGGGTTTCTTTGGTATCTTATTTTTTTAACGATTCCCAATGATATTTAATTAATTTTTTTTCAAATGGTAATGTGCTTGCAAAAAATTTGTGTAATTAAAGTGATATATCTTTTAAACTATCCTAACCATAATATATCCTAACAATAATTATAATGACACAATACTAAATGTAAGGCGAACATATTATGTATTACTTTACTATTAAAAAAGAAATTTTTAATTTGAATAAATTATATCTAGATAAATATGAAGATACCAATAAACGTATCATCAGCTTGGAAATACCTAAAAAAATAGAATCTATTGGTCAAAGGAGTTATTATTTTATGGCAATAAAAATATTTAATGTTATGCCTAAAAATCTTAAGTTAAATAGCAATTCTAGTCAATTAAACTCTAATAAACATAGCTTAAGTTGGTTGCATAAATTAAAAAAATGGCTGTCAAATGGAGTAATTATTTAAAGAAGTAATCCACTATTATTAATTTAATTAAATGCATTAACTACAATACCTATAAAAAAAAGCAATAACACAAATATGAAAATTATAACATAATCTATTATAAAATTAAATATTCTAATTCTTTATTGTAATTCTATAATATTATATTATATTATTATGTATATTTTATTGACCAAAGGTCCATGTACAGACGGTCTCTATGGGATTGTGATGATTTCACAATTTGTAAAATACACCTTACATTATAAATAAATAAATAAAAATAAAATATATTTACATTGTTAAATGAAATTCTTCATTAGCATTAGCCACCCTTTGACTGTGATAGAAGAAGAAAAATACATGAATAGCCACACAAATAAAATAAATTGTGAACTTGAAAATTTGCTTTAAGTCTCCACCTCTGCCGAACATCTGAAAATTCAAATTTTTTTATTTTTAGCTCTAATAATTTTATTGATTCTACAAATTTGAACTTACAGCAACACCACAAATGCTCATCATCATACAAGTTATCAGAAACAGAATTGCACAAACTTTATCAAAGTAATTGTTTACTTTATTTTCAAAAAAGCTGTAAATAATTTGTTATCATTTTTTTATTACTAATTTGCATAAAACTTTTAAAATAAATTAATATCATACTCAAGAATTTTTTGATGTTCCATAATGCAATCAATTACTTTTTGCTGTTTCTTTTCTTGAGAGTACGATTTAGACAAAGCTTTTTTAAAACGATGTCTATAATAAAAGAATTGCATTAATAATTTTTTAACTTTTTGTATATAAAATACTTGATAAACTTATTACCCTAAGACTTTTATCAAGCCTTCACAGTGTTGAAATATATTTGCTAATAGACAGTCTGTTGCACCAGCGATGTAAATTGTAAATATTGTAAAAATAATTGAAATAACGTATATTTCATAGAAATATTTATCTTCATCTACAAAAAATTCAGCTACATACATAGGAATTTTTTGCCTTGGCTTATTCAAAGGATTAACAATATCCAAAATTGGTGAAACCAGAGGTGTTAATAAAAATAGTGTGGCGCAAGTCCAAATCATAACTTAAAAAAATTAATAAATCATTAATTTAGCAAATTTTTTTTATAAAATTAATTTCTTACTCAAATATCCAATAGTCATTTTCTTTCCTAATTCAGCACTTTTTGAGAATATTCGATAATAACTAGAATTTTTTTGAAGATTCGACCAATGTGTATTCATTTCATCCAAAATTAATTTTGTCTGGGAAAATAACCTTTGTTAAAGTTACAACTTTTAAATTTAAATTCGTATAAATGTTTAGTTAATACAAACCGTCTTTTTACTTAAGATCGAATGCCAAAATTCAGTAGTAGTTATCAACACAACAAGAATTATTGTCACTGATTCCATTACAAGATTTATTTGATCTCTTATTTCATAACATTTTATTGCCTACACAAATATATACTTTTAGAAAACTTAAATTATTTTCTATCACCATAAAATCAAATACTCACGAGTATAAATATGCTGACAACATTTTGAAAAGCCCAAATGTATCTTAAAAATTTATCATATTTGTTAGCCTGATATGGCCATAACCCAATAGCATGAAAATGATATTTTGTTATTTTACAATATTTATCAAAATAAATATAATTCTTGGCCATAATTAAATGACAAAAAAATAATATTGACTAAAATGCGTCTTTACTGGCATTTTTGTTAATAAAAACTGATTTAAATAACATACGTGTCCAATTTTTATATTTATTTTATTATATTGATTTTTATTTAATTTTAGCTATAGCTTTGAAAATATTTGTTAAATTCTTACTTTTTTTTAAAAGACTATGCGAGTAATTTTTACTTTTCTATTTATAGAAAAAAATCAATTTAAATCAATAAATACACTATTTTTTTGTTTTTAGATTATAGTCTAGAGTGAACTATTTATTTAATTTAAAATTAAATGTTATCAATTTAGAATTTATTTACGTATCATATTGATTGATTCGTCGCATGTTTTTTCTTTGACCTAAAGCTTATAAAATCTATATAATGTTAGAAAAATAATTTTGTATACTCCAACATGACCCTTATTAATAACGGATAATTATGTCTAATTAATTTGATGACTATAAAATAAATTTTAGTATTTTATAATATCCTCTGTTAAAACACGGTTCCCTATCCTGAAGGCAAGTTTAGGTTTTTCAAATTGACACCAAAATCTGAGCGTAGATTGTCTTTACATTATTCTTATGTATGTCGAGAATGTTTGTTGGCAAATTGGTCCTGCTGGTCATTTAAATAAAGCGCCATTTTAAAATATCTTTAAAAAAGAAAGAAAGAAAGACTCAGAATAATTACTCTTAATTTTTTCATTAAAATTTAAATTTAACCTGGAAAAAGGAATGCATTTCGAACGATCTATGCTCAGATTTTGGTATCATTTTCAAAAACCCTTACTTGTCTTCAGGAGAACCTTGAAAATCTTTTGTTTTATTAAAAATTTTATTAAATTTAAATACGATAAATCAAAATAAAAAACTTATGAATGGTTAAAACAGTAATTTATTATAAAAATTATTTAATGATAATAAGTTTAATTTACTTCACAAAAAAACGAAAAAAATTAATTACAGAAAAAAAGGCAGTATAAAAGAGGCTTTTAATTTTAGTGCATCATTATTGTTTATCATTTAGTACTCAAAAAACAAAAAAACGAGACAGATATAAATTATTAAGTAATAGATTTAATTTAATATTTTTCTTCTAACTTAAAAAATCAAGCAAAACTATTTGAAGTGTAAAAAAAGTACTTTCCTTTGGATGAACTTAGAAATCTATAGAAAAAGAAAATAATAAGAAAATAAAAGTATGAAAAAAATTTTTTTGTAATCTTTGTAACATAAAAAATTACGAGATATTTATTTTTCTTTACACTAAAAATATTTTTATGAAAACATTTTGATTATATGTTTAACTATATTATCATAAAAGATAGTCAATTATTTATTGATTATTTTTTATTCATAAAATTATATTACATCGTTTTTATATTACATGTATGACTAAACCTATAAAAGCAAAATTTACAAAGAAATTTGTTTTTAATAATATATGAATTTTCACAGCCAATTTGCTACACGATTCACGTAAGAATTGAGACCTAATCTTTGTTTTAATTTAAAAAAAATTTTTTTTTTTTTTAAATTAAAATTAATTTATTTAATAAAAAAAAAAAATATTATGAAATATAAAAAAAAAAAAAAAAAAAAAAAATACAGGTCCCACCGAGATTTGAACTCGGATCGCTGGATTCAAAGTCCAGAGTGCTAACCATTACACCATGGGACCTCGGTGTGCTAGCGAGGCGTTAATAACATTGCTAAGCCAAGGAAATAATATTTCAGAAATCAAATTTTTTTTTCTTTTAAAATACTTTATTTTTTAATAGTTCATACTTAAAATAAAAATAACAAATAATTTTATTTATCTTAAAACAGTTTTGGAGCGCCATGTTGCGGAATTTTAGTAAACTATTTTATATAAGCACTTGCATTATATATAAGTTTTAATTACTTATTAGTAGTTTATTTATTATTGTAGGTATCATGTAAATGTCTTTTATTTTAAATTGCACGCTTTAAGATATAAATTTTTTTATATAAATAAATAATATGTTGAAGAAGTTTTGTTTATATATTTAATAAACAGAAAATAGTCTTATTTAGAAAGAAAAATAGAAAATATTTGAAGAAATTTAAATTTCAATTTATAAGATAAATATATTTGAAAAATTACGTACAAAGTATATGGCGCATTTCAGGTTAGCATTTATAGCACAAGATTTGCGGTTATCATATTTTTTTAATATTTAAGAACTTTTTGAGACTCAAGTTGTCATTGAAATTCTAAATTATTTTCTGAAATTTCAATTTATTTAACAAAATTTTTTAATACTCTGGATATTTCGATATTCTATTTAATTTTACGATTGTTTACATACATGCTTTAAATTGATTTATGGGTGAGATGTAGTTAAAATTTATGCGTTTTTTTCAGAATTTATATCTTTTTTCAATTTTTTATGTTAGAAAAAAACCTAATTCTATAAAATATTCTGTAATTGTAACTACACTAAAAAAAACGCTTGCTACAAGCGTCCTTTTTGAAACGTAAAGAAATTGGAACAAAAATTTTTTTAGCTCATTTAGGGTATGCGCGCAATGGCATGATGCAAAAAAAATTTTTTTCATTGTAAAATTTTAGTTTCTGAAAATTAGTAAAAATCAATGATTTTGAACAGCTAAAATTTGTATTATCTTTTTGAATTGTTAATGAATTTTGTAATTTAAAAAAATACTCCAATTTTAATGCAAAAATTTTTCCCGAAAAACTCTATATATCAATCTGCATAAACACACAATATTTTTCTTTACTTTTTCAAATAAATTTCAATGATTTGATATAAGTTTTGTGAAAACAATATGTTAACAAAAAAAAAAAAAAAAAGCAGGTAAGATATGTGGATATTTGAATACGTCAGAAACGAAAAAAATTCAAGTTCAAATTCCCCTTTATTCAATATTATACAATCATGATTGAATTTTTCAATATATATGTATATACAAATTTTTTTTCTTCAATTTTCTATGATGACTTTAATACTATTCAATAAATTCTTCAACTACTTTTTTTTTCTGATGGAAAATATAAGAAATATATTCAGATATATTAAATCAACTATTTATATATTCAATTTAAAATTTTTAAGCATAAATTCTTTTAAAAAAATTTTTTTGTTTTCTTTTAGAATCGTTATTAAATAAATATATAAATAAAAAAAAGTAATTTTGATTTTCTATTCATGAAAATTCATAAAATAAATGTATCTTTTAGACATCGATTAAATAAGATACCAGAAGTTAAAGCTATTATTATGTGCAATCTCTTTTATAATAGAAATATGTTTAACGAATGTTATAGATGAGAAAATTTGGCAAATCTCCCAAGAAGAAACCCTCTCTTACGTGTGTTCATTTCATTGTTAAATTATATAATAAGCGAAAATTTTTGAAAGCCGAATATCATAGATTTTTATAATAGTAACATCTAAAAAAAAGTAATCTCGATCAGCCCTCTTTTTTTATTCTTCATAATACGTGCCAAGCAACCCCTAATTGAACGGAAACCAGCAATAAATATTATAGCGTATTTTAAAATATAAGGGAAAAAAAGGCTGATTTTATAATGTTGCTTTGCCAAATTATACACGTACTTTAAAAAGGCGACAATCAAAAAAATGTTGTTCCGGAAACGGATGTACTATTTTTATGTTCGTAAAATTTGAAAACAATAAATTCTTTTTCCTGTCATTTTATTTTTTAATTTCTTGGAAAATTATTGATATAATTTTTTTTTTTTTTTTATTCGCATACAATTTATTTTTTATTCGATGCTATAATTTATATCAAAACATTTATAAAATATATCAGGATGTATTTATGAGATTTTAATAGTTCAATTACTGGTTTTTTTTTACATATTAGAGTTTTAAAAAAATATATGAGTAATGGCAGTAATAAATCAAAAAGTTTTTAAAATGTTAATATCATGTCTTTATTTTAGCAAAAATGTTCAACAAAATTAATAAATGTATTTGGTTGCTTTGCTTGAAATTTCAAACACAATGCTTGAAACTGTTTGAAATTTTAAGCAAAGCAATTCAACCAATTTGAGTACAATTAATTCTTATTTTCTAAGATTATATTAGCATGTACCAAAAATACTTCAAATGTATTATTTATTTTACTAAAATGGAAAAAAATCATCAAAAATCGTAACCCTTCTGTCATAACTTTTAAGACTATTTAAGACTTTTAAGAATATTTTGAGCTCAAATTTATTAAAAGTAAATAGATTTTTCATTATACGCTGCAAAAAAGATCTACTTTCTTACTTTCGGGCGATCTTTTTTTCGCTTTTAATGAAAAACTATGTGTTGAACACGGGAAAAAATGTAGGAAATTTTACTTTCAATGCTGTCTGTCAATACAACTGCAAGGCGTGTTTTCTTGTCCGTGATTCTGCTTCGCCTTGAAAGGTAATTTGCCTACGTTTTGAGCCATTCTTTACTTTTCTGGATACAAGCAATAAATATACTAAGGCTAACATGTAAGTAAATTCGCTAAAACACTTTATTGAATTAACAAAAACGTAACAAATATTCGACTAAATCTGAAAGTAAATGGCTGAACACAATTATTTAAAATATAACCTGCTCATTGACAGTAAGTAATATATTAGAAATTTTAATTTTTGAACCTTAAGTAATTAATAACCCATGTAATTCCCCAAGAAAAGCAATTTCTCATCATTTTTCCAGAACAGTAAAAATAAACAAAAAGCATTAATACAAACATTACACCCTATATAATAAATGTAAAACATAAAAAAGTATATAAAATACCTGATAAAAAATAGAAGCTAGTATTAAGCAATATTTTCCCTTATATGTACATAAAATGATAGTTTAATCTCTGATGCGTCACTATAAGAAAATTGTATTTTACATTGAATTCTGTTGTTTATGTATGGATAAATTCATACAAGAAACACGTGTGATATTATATAGTTTTTACAACAAATGTATTGAACAGTTTTCTTTTCTTTTTTTAAACCCTCGCATGTTCTTCAATTCTTCAACGATGTTTTATTGTACGTATTTATATCACATGCTATACATCTTCAAAGAATAATTTCAATATTATGAAATGTTGATATTTATATATCAAGGAGAAAAAAATATTGTAAATAGACATATGTGTTAAGATTAAATATTTTCTTATGCTTCTTTTTTTTATATTACATAATATAGCAATGCAAGCTCCTGAGTTTTCCCATGGGTAAATTATTATTCATATTATAATATCTACACTTTTTTTATTATATGTAGACAATTTTTTAGTTTTTTATGAAAATATTACAAATATGGGAGTTCAATGACATTTAAAGGCTAGAAAATATTATAATATTACTTGGAGCAAGGTTGGAAAAGCGTGGAAAACACTTGTAAAATGAAAATGATAAAATTGTATTAAATATTTCTTGGGTAACTTTAGCTTAATGACCAATAAAATATTCTAATTTTAGGACCAAAAATAATGGATTGGCTGATACATATTTAATGATCCATACACCAAACTCGTATGCATCCTTAAAATTTCGGGATATAAATTAATTCACCGTGGGATTACTATTTTTTTGTCAATGTTCAATACTCAGAATTTTCTCCAGATAACAGAAAAGCCCGAAAATAGAAAATTTCGGAAAATTGAAAATAATGAAATTTTGTTTCTTGATTTTTTAAGTACTTCAAGGTAAAAAGCACCTATAAACTATTTACCAACATAATTATAAGGAAACAAAATTTTAAGGCCATTTAGAAGAAAAAAAGTACTAGTTTCTGAGAAATTTGAAGTTTGAAGATTTCATCATATTTTCCTGATATTTCGGCCTTTCTTGAGATTTTTCCGAAAAACTGATAGCAGAATCGTCTTTAATTGGAAAATTTATTAAATTTTATTCAAATCTTCTAGAAAATATTTTTTTAGCATTTTAAAAGCATAAAAGAATTAAAATCAAACATTTAGCTCAGAATTTTGAAAATATTTAAAAGTCGAAAATAAACTGCCGTTTTGAAGCTTTTGAATCTAAAACCTTAAAAACTGATATAGCACCAAATTTTTATAATATCAGAAGGAAGGATGTAAAATACAGGTTAACATTTTCCGAAAAATTTTTAACTCATATTGTAGAACTATTCAATAATTTATTCATACCTTTTGTAAAAATGGCTTTTAAATCGCAACAATCGTTAAAGCATAATTATATACAGAAAATTTGAAGTTCATTGTGACTTACTTTTACCATCTTCATCATGTATAATAAATTGTATTTATTTGCCTGCTTAACTTACATTTCACCTCTTCTTATTCAACCACTAAGTAGTAAATTTACAGAACCCTCCCTCTCAAATTAAGTTCATAAATATTCATCAAAATTACAACCACAACGAATAAAACTTTTTCTCCATACCTACACATTTATAAATCATAAAAATCTTATGATCTTTCAATAACTAATTATTATAGGATTATATATAAATATATCTAAGTATTTATGCATAAAGATTAGTATTATATGTTGCATACATACAGGGGGATTTAAGTCATGTATCGTAAAGTGAATCTCATTAGTCTTGGGTTGATGCACTGAAGTCAGGGTGCAGGCCGTTGCTTTGATGTCAAACAGCATACCCTCTAGCTACCGTATGGATCAGACACATAGACATAAGCTCACTGTACATATATATAACCCTTTCTTAGAAGATCTACGATATATATAATGAATTATATTCTACGTAATATTTCAGAAAAGTTATAAATTATTGAAACGTTTAGTTTCACTCTAATTACATTTATTATATAATAGAATTTCCACATTTTTTTCATTTGTCTTTTTTTTTTGCATACAAATACGTTCATATTATACAATTTGAAAAAAAATTTTTTATATTATTATATATGCACTAATAGAATATGCTGAGGGAAATGCGACGTCTGCATAAGTACAGATATGATTTTGCAGAATTCGCGGATATAAAAAAAATATCGAAAGAGGGTAAGTAATTTTTTTTTTTATATATGTATATGACAGTAAGTTAATACCAAATTACGAGTATTTAACCCTTTTAATATACCGTGTGTTTTAAAGATTTTTTCTTTTTTCTTAAAGCTTGTTCGATTTACGCTAGGACGATTATTATAATACGCGTTCGTTTTTTTGCATTTTTTTTTAATTCAAGTACTATATATATATATATATTTATATCCTAGTGAATTATAATAGTCTTTTATTATCAGAGTTTTATAAGAACGACGTAATTTAATAATGAGAAATATTATATATATTTTTATATATATAAAACAAGGAATGATGATTCATGCATAAAATAGGAAAAAAAAGGGAATGTCATTTTGCATTTGTGAGATTTTTTTAATATTTAGATATCTTCTCAATAAAAGAGGAGACTGCATTTTAATTTTATTAAAATAAAAAAAAATTTGCTATAGAGAAAAATCTTGTTTGTCATATTTATAAAAGAATATCACTCATTTTTTTTTTTTAATTTAATGTACTATAAATAGTTTTAAAAAAATATCAGTTTTTGATTAAGTTGACGTGAAATAAAAAACTTGCTTGTTATAAATGAATATGACAGTATTTATTAGTATTATTAAAAAATTATATAAATGTGCATGGAAAAAATTTGATAGGTATTGATATTAAATTATTTTTTTTCCATTGTTTAAAAAGCACCAAGAATTTTATTCTTGTTTTGGTAATGGATCAAGTTTTTGTTTCATGAACTTCAGTTTTTGTTATTTTATATATATATTTTATGCGTCAGCAGTTAAAAATACATTCAAAAATTTTAAATGGAGTAAAATGGATCCACTTCAACGGAATCATAGGTATTTTTTATTGCTAAAACGATTTTGAAAGTTTCATACATTTTCCAACGACTAGTTTTGAGCAATTAACGGAATATCGCCCAAAAATGCAAAAAAATTGCAAAATATACAAATTTTTGAAAAATATTGCCGTTTGAACCTACCTCTAAGGTTTTCGGGATCGCTTAAGGGTAGGTTCTCTGAGTTTTGAAATAGGAAATCGATTTTTTTTTTTATTGATTTGGGTTAAAAAAGTATTCAAGAATATGGAAAAAAAATTGCAAATGAATCCCGCAAATAATAAAGAAACGACAGCGCCTAAAAGTGAAATTATTAGTATGCAAGAATACAAGATCGGAAACTTTAAACGCGTTTTTCTCAAAACGAAATTTTTGAAAACGCGCCGCACGATTACAAAAAAACTACTCCTCCGATTTCCATTTTTTTTTTTTTAATCGATTCGTTATGCAATTTTACACAAAGTAGACTACAATGAACCTGATCGGAGAATTATTTTGGTCTCTAGGCTCCGTTTTGTGGCTAAAAACACGGTAGAATTTTGCCTTTTTTCTGTTTACCCTTATAACTTTAATAATTTTTAATATTTTTCATTGATTTTAGTCTACTTTATGCAATAGTTATGTACTTTATGGTGTTTTTTTTTATTTTTCTCAGAAGATTCTGAACCGAGTTATCATGCGGCACGATTGGGAACTTTTTTTTTAGACACCAACTTCAGCGCCATCTCATCATATGTAAAAAAAGAGACAATAAAAAAAAAATTTTTTTTGTGTTTATTATGAGTGTATAAAATAGCTGTAAAAAAATCTTTTTATTATGCAATAAACTTTTTGAGAAAACTAATCAGAAAAAAAAATGTTATTTTTACTAAAAACTCAGAGAACCTACCCTTAACATGATTTGGAAATTGAATTTTTAAAATTCAAAATGATAGGCTCAAAGTGACCAAATTCTAAGCTCGAAATTAAAAATTTAAATTATATATCAATCATTTTAAAGATGAATTAGTTTTTGAAGTCGTTGATCATGATTCCGAAATTAAATTTTTGACCTTATAAAAAAATGCTTATAAATCTTAGCTTAAACTACCGATTTTGGATTTTTGTCAACTGATTATATGCTCACTCTCTCATTCGCATAAGAGTTAATGAGCATCATCATTTATTCAATACATTAATTAATCTGGAATTAATCAACATTAATAAAAATTATAAATATATCAAATGATTATTTTGATTTTATTTTTTTTTAATTAATATTTTTTTATAAATAATTCTTATTTAAATTTTTAAGATTTTGAATTCCTATTAAAAAGTATAGTATGTCTTAGTAGCATCTTCAAACTTTGCAGTAGATCTTTATTGTAGGCCAAAGTGTACTGAGTGTTTCTTTATAGGAGGGAACAATATACTGTATAAATTTTAAATTAATGTTTGATAAAATGGCATTTTCCCTGGGGCTGGATGCTAAAGTCGTTGTATGGTCTATAGCTTAAACGTGTAACCTAATACTTAATTTTTATAATATTATTAATGCCCTATAAACTTAACCTATGTTATTTCTATACGGAATATAAAAAACGCGTATACGACATAAGCCAATGCAAATGGTATCTAGGACCTGATTCAGCATTCATATCACAGTGGTAAGAAGCCGTACCATCCACAATATATAGTACTGCGCATGCGCAAAACAAATGTTATTGGAAAGTAGAAGAAATGGTAGTACTTTTACTGTTAGAAATGGTAGTACTTTTCGTGATACAATTTGGTTATAAAAGTGACATGTTATAGATGATATAAATACATATACTATACAGCACCAATATGATCTATATTTTTCTATACAAATAGTTGAACAAGTATGTATAGGACTATATTTAATTTGTATACACCTGCTATACATTAACTTAAAGCTCTAATGTATTATAAGTATATATGAAGTCAAAATGAAGGTATTGGATAGGCATGAGAAGAGGAACCAAATATACAAAAAAGAATTCGGATAGTAAAAATTTAAATCGTTTAGCTTCACGTAGCCGAGGTTATCGTTGTCAGCTTTCTGTATTAATTATTAATATAGTTATTCAAATCATGCTATAATAATGGCTATAATTGTATTCATAAACGAAATATTTTTACTTCATTATATAATGTTAAAAACGCATTTCTCTTGCGAGAAATTTTTTTTAATTCAAAGCAATTTTTTTACATAAATTAATAAAAACTCTAGTAAAAACTCAAAAACCTTAACAAAAGGACAATGAGAACCGTTTCTTATAAAATAAATCAAAATAATATTTAAAATCGATTGGAAAATACGTTTTATTTGTTAATTAGGATTATGTTTTTAGAGTACAGACTCGAGTACAGACTTGAAAATTTGAAATTCGCATATAAAAAAACTGGCACAAACTTTAACAGACAAATGCATCATCTAATACATACGGCTTCTAGCAAGGCTTCTAGACTTTAAAATTCAGCTCATATAAAAATAAATTTTTTTAAATAAAATTGACACATAAATTTCATTTATTTTAAATATTTTTAAAATTCTTAAGAATTCTGTACAAGCAAAAAGGATTTAAATTTTGTTTTTCTAAAGTATACAGTTTACTATAGAATGTCCAGAGTACCCAAAGTCAAACAGTAACTGCTTACCTTAACATTTTTTTTAAAATAGAGTATAACTTCCATTTTCGTATAATACGTATATGCTTAATCTGTTGGAAAAAATCTGTTGTAAAGACTAACCACAATTTTTTTTTTGTGAACTTCCATATCAAGTACCCAATGAACAGAATACTAACTCAAAACTATTAATCACATTACTTCGGATAAACTTCAAAGTATACTAATATGTTGCCTTAAAATAACCTTTTTTTTTACTTCATTTTTCTTGATTTTTTTCTACTTCAATGTGTTGAAAAGATTAGAACGGTCTATAACTTTTTATTTATCTTTTTTTATTTAACTTTGCAGCATGCTTAAATTGCAATTTGCAGATGCTTCTTTCGTTTTCACTGAAATCCACAAAGAAGTTATTTATTTTCCTAATCTTTCATCGTTTTCTTTAAGACACGTTCTTACACAATTTTAAGTATTTTTACTATACACAAATAAAAATACTTTTTAAGATTGTCTTCAGTTTAACTTGATTGCTTTCTCATCAAATGATGCTTTTAACTCATTAACGCCGGGCGGAGAGTTTTGGAAATGAGCAAAAATATGTATATGTTCCGAACTAGATTTGATTAAAAAAATTGAATTTTATTTAACTACTTAGAATATTTAAATGAAAGATTTTTTTGAATAATTAGTCTGAATTTTATTACAGTGTAGAAGAAAATGTTTGGATTTGAAATTTGAAATTTATTGTTTATTGTTGCTATGTTACTTGGTTACGGTTTTTTGTTAATAAAAAAATAATAATATCGTCAGATAGTAAAAAGAAGTTGGTTGAGGTGGTTTAAAAAGAGAAATATTTTTGATTTGAATAAATTAAAAAAAAAATTATTGAAAGATTTCATTTAATTTAAAATAAAAGTTTTTAATAATTATTAATATCTATCAATTGAATAATTTGTTCTGATTATTATTGTGATTGTGGTGAAAGGAAAATATTATCTATTATAAAAAGGACGTAAATAAAATTTCAAAAATTTATTTTATTGTAAGATCATCGAATTCGAAGAAAAAAAAAAAAAAAATAAAAAAAAAAAATAAAGTTTGTTATAAAATAAAATAAGGTCTTGTATCATTTGGTATTTATAAATTTTTATTTTTATAACCTTAAAATTTTTTTTTTATTAAAATCAAAAATAAGTTTGTTAGTTCATTAAATTTTTTAAAGATTTAATTCAATTTTAATTTAATATATTTAAAAAATAAATAAATAATTGTTTGTTAAATTTGAATTGTTACAATAAATATATTTTTGTTTGTTTTGAATTAAAATCATTTTCTGTTAATTTTCTTTTACCATCATTCTCTACCGTTCAATGTTTTTACTTTGAATAAGGTAAAAGCTGATCAAACAGTATATTCCCTTATAGATAATTGGCTAAAAAGTTCATTCTGTTAGTAAAATTTCATGCTCTTTCAGAATCTGACATTAGTTTTCACCTACAACCCTTAAAAATACCCTAAAAAGGGGGGTGAAAGGAATAGGTCAGGCATTAATAGGAAATGTGTGGAAAAATCAATAAAAAAAGTATCCAATTTTATTGAAAAATGTTTAAAAATAATATTTTTTATGTAAATTTAAGTAAATTTCGTATACATTCAGGTCTCATACATTTCATATATAATTAAAATTTCACCCTTATAATATCTAGAACTACCCCTAAAAGGGGTATTTTTTCTATTTTGAACTTTGAGCGTCCAAAGTACGTTCTTATACGTTTTTTGGGCCGGTAATCAAGAATTTCAACTCCATTTTCATAAATAATTAAAATTTCACCCTTAAAGCAGCTAAAACTACCCATAAATGGGTTTTTTTTTTGTTATTTTTGCACTTTGAGCGTCCAGGATATAACCATAATAGGGGTATTTTTAGCAATTATAAGGGTAAAATATTGATTATTTATAAAAAAGGAGTCGAAATTCTTGATTAGCGACCCAAAAATTCTATATGGGCATATACTGGAATCTAAAAGTATGAAAATAGCAAAAACACTCTTTTTCGGGGGTAGTTTTAACCCATTTAGGGGTGATATTTTAATTATTTATGAAAAAGAAGTCGAAATTATTGAGCAGCGACCCAAAAAAGCCGTATGGTGCAAATCTGAAAGCTCAAAATGCGAATATGTAAAAAAACTCCTCTTTGGGGGTAGTTTTTGCAAATTTAAGGGTGAATCCCCCACTTTATTTACGAAATGACCCCGATTTTGGTCTTCAGCGACCCAAAAAACCTATAATAGAGCAAATCTCGTGTTCGCCAGTGAAAATACAACCAAACCCGTATTTTGACTGGAGTACCATCCCTATCCACCTTTTAAGGGTTGTAAATAGGGCCAAAATGTATGAGACCTCAAGGTATGCGAAGTTTACTTAAATTTACATAAAAAATATTATTTTTAAACATTTTTCAATAAAATTGGATACTTTTCTTATTGATTTTTCCACACATTTCCTAATAATGCCTGACCTACCCCTTTCACCCTCGTTTTTAGGGTATCTTTAAGGGTTGTGTGAAAACTAATTTCAGATTCTGAAAGAGCATGAAATTTTACCATATGGATAAACTTTTTAGCCATTTATCTATAAGGGAATATACTTATTTTTGCTCATTTCCAAAACTCTCCGTCCCGGCATTAATGAGTTAAACAATATTTCCGCTTCTTTTCTGCTTTATTACGTGTTTATTACTAAATATTATTAAACTTAATTTTTAGATTTCTTTTCGCCCCTTTGCACTAAAAATTTTTTTGTTATTGGAGTACCTATAATAATTTCTTTGTTGTTCGTTCTTCCTTTTTTGTCTGTATAACTATAATCTGAAAAAAGTAATCCACAGAAACAACGCAATGTGCCCAAAACAACTTGCATGCATACAGACGAAAATCGTGTTGTACGCATTGCGTTGCGGATGCGTTTTTGCGTTTACGGTGGTTTGTAGAACCAGCCTAAGTATGAAACCCTGTATAAAAATAAGCAAATATTTTTTTTCATTATTTTAATTAGGTGAATCAATAATAACAAACAATTAATTTATACTCACGACAGAGTCATTTGAATTTGGATATAATCAGTTTTACTAAGTGTCCATTTATTTATTTTGTTACTAAGTATAATAATATTTATTTATATATTTTCACAAGAATTTTAAAAACGCTTTCTTAAAAAATTTAGTTGTACAAAAGAGCAGTCATAATAATGCACTTTACTATACATTTAGTAATTATTTTTTGACTGATCCCTATTATATTTTAGCACTTACATTTATGCATGAAAGCTTCTCAATAATTGTCAAAAACTAAAATAACATTTTTTTTGCTCTTTCACATAATAAAAAACTGATAAAAAAAAAAAACTTCATCACACTATATAAGTTTATACACTTACCCATCATAATAAATTCAATATCCATACATAAATGGTACAACCTTTCTTTTTTTTATTTATTATCAAAAAAAAAAAAAATAATATCTATTCATATGAACTCAAACATACGTACGTACTTGTAAATCAAATCAAATCAAAAAAAAATTTAATCGATCTAAAAAAAAAATTTTTTATCAATATGATACTAAACGTTAAGGAAAAAAAAAAGAACCATATCGCGATGTAGTAACCTAAGAGTGTCAAGCTTGTCATCCCATGTCGTAGTTATATCCTTAAAAACGTCTGCCGGCACGTGGCGAATTTACTGAAGCGTTTATTTCGCGCTTATACATCATCTCACTTTTTCAGTATATATCAAAAATGATTATATTATAAATTGTATTTGTATGTTATATTAAATACATAAAAAGCTTTAGCCCTTATATATTTAGCCACGTGACTCTAACTTTAAAACTTTTAAGCTATAAACTGAATTTAAAAAAAAAAGTTTAGTTTATACACAAGGGAAGGATATAGTTTAAAATAATTTTTTTTTTTAAATTATCTATTCTTTCTACTATTTCCTCATAACATAATCAAAGTTACAAGAAGTTTTTAATAAATAGGGTTGATTTAGATTTAAAGTTAAATAACAATTGAAATATAAGAAACATACGAATGTATTATGATCATCATCAACGTCACGCCTGGTAACAAAATGGTCTGTAACTAATGTGCAATTTTCTCTGCACACTCGAGATTTATTATTATACTAGAAAATCATTGGCATATTGTTTGATGTTAGATTTTTATGAGCTGCCGAGAATAATTAATGACAGGAAGAAAAAAAAAGTATAAAATTTTATTTACATATAACAGTTCGAGGTATGGATTACAATAATTTTCTCATAATATTTTATACAAATAATAGAAAGCAATTGTAAAAACTATACCCTTAAATCGATGGGTTTGGTTTCTAAATTTTAGTTTGTTTTGTGGTAATATTTCGATATTTTTATTTATTATATACTAAAAGGGGATTGAAGTATAACATTTTTTAGGGTTGTTTTCCAGGAAATTAAAGATCATTTTTATGTAATTAATTTTTCTTTTCTGTTTGATCTTTTTTACTTTACGAAAAGTACTAATCTTTTAAGATACTTTTCTTTTAATTAAAATAATTAATTATTTATTGATTTTAATTAAATATTACTTTATATTTTTTTTTTTAATGAAAGTATTTATTTTTTTTTTTGCTGCTATAGTTTTAAAAAGGGTTGATTTAATATTCAAATGAAGTTTGGAATATATAAGAAATGTTACTTTTTTGACCTGATTAAAATATATATAAGAAGAAATATAAACTAAAGCTACTTAAAAAACTTTTTTACTCCTTTATATTATATAAGTCTTCATTTTCATATTATAACTCAAGGGAATTTTTAATATAAATTAATGAAACTTACTTTTTTTTTTTTAATTTTATTTTAGAAAATAACAACTTTTAAATTATAAATTAAAAGAATTTTCATATTATTAAATATGTAAATTTTAATTTACTCTTATTTAATTTTTTTTGTTTTTAATTCAGCAGATTAATTTTTATTAAATGCTTAATTCAAGTAAAACATATTGGACGCTAAAAAAAACGCTGCCAAATTATTAACACTAAGGTTCCTCAAGCAATAACAAAATATTATTACTGGTCTATTCATCAAATAAGAAATAATAATATAAAAAAAATTAAAAATTATCTATTGAATAACTAATGAGTATAAAAATAGCAAATTGTATTGTAACGTTGTGTAACATTTATTCATTATACCTACTCCTCAGTTGTAAAGAATTTCATACACTGACCCAAAAAACTGAGTAATCGATAAAAATGAATAAAAACTGAAAACATAACCTATTAATTCCTAAAAACACACCTAAACAAAAAATAGCAAATTTCAGAAACAACGAGTTAAATACATCATCCCAATTTTTCGATAAATCAAAAAAAACTCTGGTACAAAATTTTTTTGTAATAGTTATGCCTCCTCCAGGTTTACAAGTTAAAAAAAATTCCTATTGAAAACTTTATTACTAAAAAATTTGTTTAAAAAAATAACATTATTTAACTTAACATTATTTACTTGTTCAATATACTAGTCTAATAACGATTTACAGTTTTAAAATATTAAGTTACTTAAAATTTAAAAAATAATTGCCAATAAAAAAACTTAATAATTGAAAATAATAATACATTGACATTTTTTTTTATTGACCTTTACTTCCTTTTCACCTATTATTTAAAATCAACACATAAAACCAATTTTTCAAAAATCCTAACACCTAAAAAAAATAATTAAAAAAAAAAAATGTAAATCAATCTTTTTTTTTTTATTACCTCAAATCAAAAAAAATACCAAACAAACCAATATAATAAATCATCATAAAAAAAGTATATTAAAAATATGTCAGATAATAAAATTCTTTGTCAATCATATTTAGTATATCGAGACCCTTTTTTTTGAACAAAAAAGGTCATGTAAAAAGCCGGAAGATCCCGAGGACATTACAACGATAACACGGATATAATAATAAAAGGAGACCTTTTGGGGGGGTATATTTTTATTGTTTGCCAGACGAGTGAATTATATATTTGATGGCGTGAATTTTCTCACGAATTTTTATTATTTGATGCTGATTTTGTGGGAAGGATGTCTTTATTACCTAATTTTTTTTTTTTTTTAATGTTTATAGATATTTTGATTTATGTAGCGAATAATTTATAAATTTCGTGTCTATCTATAATCAATTATTATTTTTTTGGAAAAAAAAAATTGGTACTAATTTTTGTTTTTTATTTAAGTGTATTTTAATTGAATTAAAAGGCTTATAATTCAATCAAAAATGATATAATATGTTTTTAATGAATATTTATGAAGCTCTTTTGTTTTATACTGCACTAGAGTGTTATTTAATTAAAAGATATGCGTGTTTTTAATAATTTTTTATCTGATTATACACAAAAATATTTAATAATCATAAATTCCAGAACATTTTTAAAAATATTATAATTTATCACTTTATTAATTAAATGTAAAATTAAAATAAAATATTTATTTTTAATAAAAAAGTGTAACAAAATTTTTTTATACGTAGAATTGTAGAAAAAAGCTTGATCAGAATACACGTTTACTGATTTAAAACAAATAAAGTGCAAAAAATAGAGAAATGAAATGAAATAAAAGTAAAATAAAATAAGCTGGTAAATCGTATAAAAAGCTTTCATTTTTTTTTATTTTGGGCTTCATAATAAAAAGCATTCCATCTCCGTTTTACTAAATTGGTATCTAAATCTACGCCCAAGGGAATTTTTTATTTTCATGCATACGTGCATGTGTGTGTACGTATGTGTACAATACATAGATGACATTACGATATAAATGTATAACAACATATGGAACATTATATGATACATTTTTTTTTGATAAAAAAATCCCTAAGTGCAATAGTTTATAGTTGAACCAATAAATTTCCGAGTAAATACCATGTCACTCATACCAATCTTTTGATATATATATATATGAAATTTTTTTTTTCGTATTTCATATTTATTTAATTTAATATCAAAATTCTTTTTTGCTTTATCGTGTACGTGTTAAAAATTTATTGCAAATTTTATTTCTTACTACTACTATTACTGTTTTTACCCGGTTTCGCTATAATGTCTGTAAAATTTTTTTCCAAATTACTGGAGAATTTATATTAAAACATTTAAACTTCCAATTAGTCCTATTTTTTACCCAAAATTAAATAGTGCTAAAGATCTGAGTATGCTTAATAATACCCAAAATATGCAGATTAGCGAGGTGTTAGAATTCATTTTAAGCTTACGAGAAATCATAAATTTGACCAAAAAATTTGTTACTTTAGTTGTTACTGAACTGTAATTTTGCAAATAAGAATTTGACTTCAGTAATCCTTGATTAGATTGAAAACTAATTGCAGTTGCGACAACTGATTTTTGTTTGTTTTTTAAAAACAAGTTGTAAGTTTTAATTTAGAAACGATAGACTCAGCAACTTTTAGAATGAAAAAATACCCCTTAAAAACAGCCACATTCTTAAAAAATATCCATTAAAATTTCTTTTTTTTTTCTTTTTTTTTATCAGCATTTTAGAAATATTTAAAATTTATCTGAAAAAGATGGTTACAATAATATTTCCCGAGGAAAACGTAAAGGTAGTCAGAATTTTCCAAATTTTTATCCGATGATAGAAAAAAAAGATTCCTGAATTTTTTTTGCTTTTGTCATTTTTTTGCTTTTGTTATTTTTTTAAACAGGGAATAATTTTACTATGATAAGTAAGCATAAAAGATTTTCTCATGTCGGCCTATGTACCAAAATCTAATGAAAATATAATTGTCGAAATAACTCCGAAATTTGCTGTGTACACTGAAAAAAAAATCCAATTTTCGTAACCGGAATTTTTTCCCAATTTTAGTATTTGATTCTAAACTTAACTGATGTTTGTATTACTGCAGGTATTTTAATATTTTGATATATTTATATAAAATTTTCATACACATGCAAAATGATCAAAAGATTTATTTCGTCAGGTATCATACAGCTATGAATTTAAAATTTCACAACAGAAAATCATAAAAATATAATTTATTTATTTTTAAAAAGATAAGAAATTAATCATTATTAAATTTATTATAAAACTCAATACTCATAAAATAAAGCCTAAAGCAAAATATATTTCAATAAAGACTTAATATATTAGCATATAATATATTTTAACGAAATTTCCTTCTTCGACAGATCCTAAAATTCGATCATCATCATATCTTTATTATTAAACTTCCCTTTTGACGTATTAGAAATTTATAAGCTTTGACTTAATATCTTAAAGACTTCTTACATATAATTTGCAAAAAGGGAGGTTCATTTCAAAAGAGACATGTAATCGCATATATATATTTATAACGTATACATTTAAATTATATGACTACTTCGATGCGGGCGATATCAAATTTAAAAAATCTTAACATATTATTTTTATGTTAAACATTTAAATATCAATATTAAACTGATGATTGGTGGTTCAAAAGGGTTTTTTTATGATATGTGTGAAATTCATATTTAAATAATTCACCTCCTGCTGTTCAATTGTAATAAGTTTTTTTACACGTCTCATGTGTGGATGATACATAAAAATTTGATCTGATTTTTTTTTAAAGATATTAAAAGTGATAATATTATTATAATTTTTTACGGTTTAATGCCTTTTTTGTAAAGAATTTTTTTATTTTTTTTATTTACCCGCTGTCAACAATATTATATCTAATCGTCGCTTTTAATCTGTCCAATTAAAAAATGTCACCTTTATTATTATTATTATTAATACACACATAAAAAAAAGGGTTTGTAAAAAATTTTTCCTTATAATATTTAAATAGGGGTTTTAGTTTTTACCGTTTTTTTTTTGTCACCCTTTAAACTTTTTTTTTATATGATTTTAATGTTCAATGTTTTAGAAAAATAAAGAAGGTGATTGTTTGGACAGATAATTGAAAATATAATGAATGTTTCATTAAGAAAATATTATAAGGATGCATCAAGTGTGAATTTATTCTTTTAACCCTTTCGATACATAAATGTGACCTGATAAATATTTAACATGCACGTGTTTTTAAATATACTTAACTCCTTTTTTTTTTCATTTTAATGATGAATTTTGAATTTATTCAAATATTTAGGTTTCTTTCTTTTATGTTCCTAAGTAACCGTTTTATTGTATTAAAAAATTTTTATTATACTGCAAATTTTTTTTTTTTGTCATTCTGGGTGACATGTCATATTAATTTATTATTATAGATTTAGATTAAGTGTTATTATGTTGGTTTATTATAATAATAACTGTTTTGAAAAGTGTGAATAAAAAATAACCTGATATACCTATATTTTATGATATATTATTTACTTGTGTTGAAAAGCTAAATTTAATACTTTTATTTTTTATGATTGAAAAATAATTTTTTTTTTTTTATTGTTTTGCATTATATATTCACATGATGTTTAGGGTTTTATGTATATTTGTTTAGTGAGAATTTTTTTTAATGTAATAATAAAGTTATTTTTTTATTGTTTACGTTTAAGGCTTTAAAATATCTATTAGCTATTTTGTATTTTTAATGCATGTATAGTGAAAAAATTAAAATATTTTGTTTGTTTATTCAAAGATTTTTATTATACTATTAATATTTTATATGCATTTAGTTACTGTTTAAGAAAAAATTTTGAAAGTTTTTCGGTTGTGGCAGCCAGATTTTTTTTCACTTTCAAACGGTTGCAAGTGACATAAAATCTATAGAAAAATTTAAAACTTATTTTTAGATACCCACTGCAAATCAAGCCTATTTCCTAACCTGAATGAGACTTATTTTTTTGTTTAAAAAGTAGCAATTATTAGTCTCATTTTGCAGCGTTGCTAGCATTTTAAGGGGTATCCCTCATTTTTTTATCGATTTTAAAAAAATTTTCAAATCATTTTTTTTCACTCATTTTATTATTAAAATTAACAAATGTTTGTTTTAATTCCTTACACTATTGTTAATCATTAAGAAAAAAGAAAAAAAAATTATATTTGTTATTTTGTTCATATTATAGAGGGCGTCAAAGTATAGTCTGAAAAAAACGGTTCCCATGATTGCGCCCCTTTAGGACAGCTGAAACTAAAAAACAGAATAGAATTATGTTTTATAGAGTATTCTCTGGAGTTGGTACCAGAATGAGGAAAAAATTTTTAAAATTGACCATTTAATGGGAATTTTAAAAAAAAGTACGATTTTTGAGCCAACAATGGCCCGAAAATCGGCCATAAACTGATTTCTGGTGCATATAAAGCTTAGTCCGAGGTACCAACTCTAGCTATAACTTTAATAAAGAAAATGCACCAAGCTTTGTGTCAATTGCTCAATTAGTTTTAGAGATATCGTGGGAACCGTTTTCAAAAAGTCATTTTGAGGAAAACGCATTTAAAGATTTTTTTTTAGTATTGATTAATATATTTCTATTTTTAAGTTTCTATTTTTAAGGTCTATAATACTTGCAAATAACTAGGCATCAGTTCTTGGACCATATATAAGTCTTTCAAAATCCAAATAAGCTTGTTTCTGTTTTTGCAAGGCTTGCTTTTTGACCATACGAGCCTCTTTTTTAGCTAGTTTTCTTGGTTTTTCGATAGATGAGTACGTTTAGAATCGTGTTTGATAGCGTTTTTTTATTTTTTTTTTTATTTATTTATTTATTTATTTATATCTTTTCATATTTTTATTATTATTAATATAAGATAATATAATAAAATTAAATTTAAAAAAAAAAAATATAAAAAAATATTGATATAAAATTATTAATATCTTAATATCTCAAAAACCATATTTTTTTTTTCCCCAAAATTTTGGGTGTGCATTCTTAAGAGGTTTATAAACAATAAAAAAGAATAAAAAAATTTTCAAAAAAAAAATTTAAGAAATGAGGGATACGCCAACGAGAAGAAATAATTTTTTTTAAATTTTCAATTCATTTCTTTAAAATCGGCAGCCATACATGAATTTTTTTTAGTGCAATTACGAATTTTAAATTTTATTATCAACACAGAAAAATTTACAAATTTTTGTTCTACCCAAACTTTTTTTTCCTAATATATTTTTGAAACCTTTTTCTAGTATATTAAGTATCAAGAGTGCAAAAGTTTTGGCACAAGCGTGAGCACGAGTTATATGTGTTCACGCTAGTGTCTAAAGTTTTTCGCATATGGTGCTTACACTATTTTTTGCCTATCTTGGCGTAGAACGAGTGCAGAAAATTCTTTACGCACGAGTTTTACGCCCGGGAGGGCAAAAATGATTTTTACAGCTTTTAATTGAAAGTTATTTATTTAGAAAATAGTTTTATGACAAAAACTATCATTATCAAGTCAGAATTTTAAAGAAATAACAAACAGACAAAATTAATTAAAATAAAATATTTTTTTCGGTGACATTAGCTGGTCATAGCTACCTTTTTGAATCCAAGGAAGTTATCAAAATCCTAAAAATGAAGCATAAGAATTATTTATTGCTGAATAATAAAATGTAAAAGGAGAAAGTCAGATATATAGAATTATCTATAAAAATAGCGCAAATTTAATAGAAATTTCAGTTTATTTTGAAATAAAAATAATGTTACTCCAGTCAATATACGGGGTGGGGAAGGGGTGAATTTCCGGCAACCACCAGATTTGGTCTACTTTGGTTTTTTTCGGCCGCTGAATATGAATGCTGGGGTCTTTTCTATGAGAAATGGGCGAAACACACTTAAATTTGCAAAATCTATCTTTAAAAAGAGGTATTTTTAATGTATTCGAACTTTGAGTCTCCAGATTTGGCCCATATCGAACCGTTCCAAAAGCTAGTCGTAAACGAAAAAATTTTTAACGGAACCGTTTTCAAAAAATCAGGGCAGCGGTTGTTTGAAGGACTGATCCGTCTTAAAATTTTGTTGAGAACGGTAAAGTTTGGAAACTTTCCGTTTTCAATGATCCGTTTGAAATAACTCCGTTTTTACAAATCATGAAAATTTGCTTTCGTTTTCATACTCTTTTATTTTTTTACTTTCCATATACCAACTATAAAATTTCAAATTTTGGCTATTAATTTAAAATATATATATATTTTTTTTTAATATCATCAACTTTATTAAAAAATAACTCAAAATTTTGTTATTAAATAATTTTTTTTTAGAATAAAAAGAAAATTAAAGCAAATTTTCATGATTTACGAAAACAGGTATTCCGTTTTGAATTTTGTCAAAGGGATCATTGAAAACGTGAAGTTTAAAAATTTTTTCGTTTTCAAAAAATTTTGAAAACGTATCAGTCCAGAAATTTCCCGTCTTCGGATAATTTTTGGGACGAAAAAAGAGATCAAACTTAACCGTTTTAAATTTTACCCGTGGGAAACTGAAACGAAAACTGTGTGCGAAAGTGACCGTTTTTGCCCAGCTCTAGATTTGCAAATTTAAGTGTTTCCCCGCATAGGCCTGTTTTTGAGAAATTCAGTTTTTCAGATTCTAGGAACTGATGGACAACAACATTTATGATCAGTAACAATGGCGCACTTTTACTGGGCTTAAATCAAACCCACAACTAAAATGCATTATGAACTCGCAAAGTATCAGAGTATTCCGAAATTCGGGCGCACGGGGCTAGGGTGTTCCAAAAATCGTGCGCGCCGCGCTATTTACAAAACGTAATACGTAATTAAAAGTTTGATCTTTTTTGATTTTAGTACGTAATAACCTGAAATAAAGGTGAAAATTGTTATTGTTTGTTATTAAAAAGTAAAAATTATAAAAACTTTTGTCTTATTTTCATTTATAAATAACAAACAGTTACAAATAATTCTTTTTGATTCAGGTTAGTACGTACTAAAATCAAAGACGTAGTTAAAAACCAACGTTAAAAACGGTACACCTTAGCGCCGTGCGCCTGCATTTCGGAATACTCTGTATAATCTGATGACCAAATAAACCTTAGCTTAAATTATAACTATACTATATTACAAAATTAATAATAATTAAGTACTCTTGGTTACCTACCATCATCGATACCAGAGAAGTGAAAATATTAAATCATTTACCCAAAAATTTTAATTACAAAGAAGATAATTATTTGTTCATATTATTAGTTTTGTTATTTTGTTTAAATTATAGAATTCTTATATATAATGTTAAAAGAAATACTTATATAATGTTAAAATACCATTTCTATTGCGAGAAAAATAACAGTAAAATTTAAAATTTAAAGTAGATAAGTAGGAATAACCAATTGCGCGTTTTCTTACTAACATTGCTTTACATACATTTCTCTTTTAAATATTTAAACTTACGTAAAATAATTAAGTTCTCTAATGGCATTGAAAATAAGCTTAATTTTTTACTTATTCATTTGAAAAAGTAATAATTTAAAGATTAATCTAAAGTAGCTACGTAAAAAAAAAAGTTAAAATGTAATAGAAATATTAAATAATGTATAATTATTGAATTCAATATGTGAAAGTTTAGCAAATAAATGTCATTTATTTTGTTTTATTGAATTTCAAAAATTTTTGACTACTATATTTCTACCTAAAATAAATTATTTTAATTGGTCAGAAATTTTTCACCAATTAAAATCTTTTTAACACTATATTTATTAATTTACTCTAGTGTAATATCAATATATAAGACTAACTGTAAATTTGGTCAACTCTCTTACACAATAATATTTGTAATTGAAGCACTTAATACCCAAGGGCACCGATATACCAATAATTCAATCCTTTTCTACTACTGTCGCATTTGTCTAATATATATATAAGCAAACACACATACACATATATGTGTTTAAGGGTTAGAATTCTCGCGGGATTTTGAATTTCTCCACTGGCATCGACAATGCATCACTCTGTCCACAACCTCGTAACTCAACCGGACTCACGCGGATTCTCTCTTCCGAAGTGGACACGCACCCTCAATAAATATCTAGTATTATGGAAGGATATATATATGAAGTATAAGGGCGAAAGACAAGCTTTCGAATGGATATGTATTGCCTGAGGTGAACGATGTATCTAATCTAACCCTTCTGGACAAGATACTCAATGATGGGCTAAGGTCGTCTGTCCGACCGTTAAACTTGCCTCCGGCTTATACTCGAATCACTAGTTCCTTATATAACACACATATATACATCGTAAACCGTACATAAAGACGAGGGTGGTATGTGTACATGTCTCCTCACGCGAGATGTAATTAATTACCTTGGAGGCTATATATATATTTGAGTTCCAGAGATATGGCCAAGAGAGAAGAGATGTTGAAAATGACCGAGAAATAAAGGTATATACTTTAGAAGCCACAAAATTTTCCTATTTTGAAAATTCATATATATAGCCATAGGGTATAACTAAAGCTTAAATTTAAGGGTTTTTGTGTTTATATTGGATGTGGAAAAACGTCCTGTTCTCTTAATTTTATTTTATATGTCGAATTCATATATTATATAAAACATATATAAAATAGATTAATGATGGATTTTACAGAGACTTTATAATGTGAAAATAGGTATAATATATGTTTTTGTTTTAAAACTAAAACAAATATGAAAATTTAATTTTTAGACATGAATATTATTAATTAATCTAATTTTCTATTGTTTTACTTTTAAAACTTTATGAAAATATTTTCATTTTTTTAAAATAATATTTACTTTAATTTAATTTGCTTTTATATACAGGATTTTAAGCTATTAATTTGGTCATTTATTATAAAACATCTAATTAAAAAAACATTAAATTTTTTCATCAAATTTTTACTTTTCAATCTAAAAATTAGTGTTGAATCATCAAAAAAAAAAAGCAGAAAAAAAATATAAATGGATTAGCTTACTGTATTATACAAAAAAACTAATTTAAATATTCAAAAAAAAAGGTTAAAAGAAAAATTTAATCAAACATTAATTCAATTAAAAAAAAGCTAATATCTTTTTTTTTTGATAGAACTAACATTTATTTTCGAACAATTCTTTAAGTATATACTTTGAGATAATTAAAAGCTTAATAATTACACTTAAAAAAATTCCAATCGATTATCGATGACTCTCTCTATATATATATATGTCATTGAATAGAATAAATTTAAGCATTTATTTGAAAAAAAAATTCGATTGACTTTTTTTTTACTCATTCACTAATGCTTTACTACCCCATTTGAAAAAAGAGTCTTCATCGTTCTCTGTGTATTGGGTTCTTTATTTTTATTCAAATCAACCTGTCACTTGTATAAAGTTTTATAAATATATATATATCAGCATATAGAAATGAGTATTTAATTCCAAATATAAGCGTTTTTATCGATTGATTATAAATATATAAATACTAAATTGCAATTCAAATAAAATGTTAATGTCCATTTATGCTATATACCTATAACAAGTTTTCTAGTTTTTTTTTTTGGCTTTTTTTTATGTAAATGAGAAAACTTGGGTATAATCACTGAGTGGAACCTGATGTTTTTCTTTACTCTAATGGTTAGAGGAAAATAAAATAGATTGGTTTATATTTTATAGATTTAGAGTTTATATTTTTTGTGCTATAAGGGAAAAAATAAAGGTAAGAAATACGAATATGTGAAACCGCTATTTGAGAAATTTAATTTCAAGAATGTTTAAATTTAAATTTACCTAAACAAAATTGCATTTCCTTGCGTAAATATTGATTGCGAATCTTCCTTATTTTCAATTAAAAATTTTAAAATTAGTAACTTTGACGTAATGGCATGTGAGCAGTTTTGAAGTATTCGTTTTTATAAAGTAGCGCAACACTTTCTCTACTTATGAATAAATGAGCTTATTGGAGTCCTACCTGGATCCTCTGCTGATTTTATAACTTTTTTCGAATGCCCACAATATTCGGGATGTGTAGATAAAAGAACGACTTGAAAGATAATTCGAAAGATGTTCGAAGCCTCATTGAAAAATTATCATTGGGTTGATTAAAAAAGGATATTGTACATATTTATTTTCGGTTGCTAATTATCGATAAATATGTAAGAATAAATTAAAAAATTTCACAATTTATTAAAATTTACTTGAAAAAATATCCAATAACAAACAAAAATTTGATGACATGTGAAATGATGCTTAGGCTGCAAGTTCCAGACCGAATATATACCTTAATTAAATTAAAACCCTTTAATACATTTTTTTTTTTATATAAATATTATTTACTTCTTTTTTTACAATTAAATAATTGTTAAAAAACGACAAGTTTCGTAAAAAAAAACGAATATTAAAGTGTTTTAGTTTAAAAATTTTACAATTCGAGACAAATTCTAAATAATTATACCTTAATTAGAGAGATGACACCTTTAAAATAGAAGTGGGATTTTACTTTTGTATTTTAGCCAGTATGGATTTGGCAAGTTCCACGACACAGTCTCTCAAAGAAGAAACTATCCGCTATCTATTTGTGGGCGCTCATGTAGTCATCGGGCTGGTCACACAAATCCGAATCTTACGATCCACGAGTTTTTCATGGTTGATGCAAAATTTCGATTTTAACTCCCACCACCCAAAAAATAAAATAAGTAACTAGCATCATTTTCCAAATAACACTGTTCTTTACCCCCCACCACTCCTTATTAATCTGCCTTAGAAGAAACCAACTATATTTCCAATATTATTTTATAGAAATTCCAAGTAAATAATTATAAAAATTCATCTATAACAATTTTTTATTTACAATGTTTTGATATAAAACTAAATAAAAATAAAGGGCCTTATAATGTTAAAGAAATAATAAAATAGAAAATTGCTATGTAAATATAAAATGGATTATATGTAGAAAAAATAAAAATAAAACTTAAATAAATGTAACTTCTATTAGATTCTGCAGATTTTATAAAGTTTATTTAATTTTATAAATTGCTGATTGACTAGTATTACAAACGTGTCAACAGATTTAATAAATACTACTGCAAAAATGTTTAAAACTTTCAAATTCTAAAAAAAATTGTGCTTCTAGAATTAAATTAAAATAATTTGCAGTATTTTTAAACAAGAATCCTTCTAAAGATTAAAAAAATACCCTGCCAACTAGCTGGCACTGAGGTTCCTCAAACAATGGGCTGTAATCTTAATTTACAACAAATATTATTGATTACAACCATGCAATTATACATACATTTTTCGTTTTTAGTAGCTCGTAAAGTAGATTATTAAGATCATTTTTTATTAAAGTGAAAATTCTAGCGTCCATGGATTGGTCGCGCCGGCGTTAATGGATTTTAAATCATTTTTGCATAATTAAAAAGAGACAAATATAAAAAAAGCTAATTTTATTTTTTTTTATAAAATTTTATTTTATTAGAATATATAATTATCCCTTAATAATTAAAATATTGGGTAACATGATTTTTTTTGTTTTGTCAAAGAAATGGTTGGTAACGATACGTAAATTACAAATATTCGCTCAATTATTATAAAAAGATAGGAGCTTTTACCAGAACTTATAATAATTTCTTATAATTTATTTTCTCAGTGTACTTCTTGCATTTGACCAATCTTCCGGAACAATGATAATAATAATAATAATAATATTTTGTAATAAAAAAAATAACCACATTAATTGCTTCAAGATTTTTAAATTGTTTGATTCTTAAAAAAATGCCAATATAACTTTTAAATCTTAATTTTAAAATGCAAACATATCCATTTAATATTTTTAGGCTGTTTATTATTGTTTATAATTTCATTAAGCTGCATACATAAATAAACATAGCAACGAGCAAAATAATCCGAGGAAGTCAAAAAGAGGCAAGATTTCCATCATTTTTTCTTGTGTGTTATAATTTATATCAAAATAAAAAAAAAATTGTGATCGGATACAAAAAATTACTATAAACTAAATTTCTAAAACTTGTACTCTCATTAAAATAAATTAGATATGTCCAAAACGAAAAATAAATTTGGTGTTTTATGTATTTTTTTGTGAAAAAAATTTTAGGAAAAAAATTTTCAAAAAATTAAGTATCAGATTGGAGATATCAAGTAAAAACCATTATTTTAGTACTTTCATGGAAATAAATGAGGTATTACATCCAAAATAAAAAAAAGGGGGGGTTTTGAGATTTTTTGATTAAAAAATGTTTGGAAAAAAATTAGGTCTTAATTCGATAATGGTTTTGAAATATCACTAGTTACAATATTTTCAGATATTAGTACTTTCATGGAATTAAATGAGGTATTACACCAAAAAAAAAAAAAAATATTGCAGTTTTTTTTATTTTTCTTTTTTCTTAATTTTGACAAAAAAAATTTTGAAAAAATTAAGTATCAGATCCAAAAAATTACATTAAACAAGGTTCTTAAAACTAGTACTTCAATGAAAATAAATTAGGTACTAAGTCCAAAAAGAAAAAAAAAATTGGTATTTTTTATATTTTTTTGTGAAAAAAATTTTAGAAAAAAAATTTTCAGAAAAATAAGTATCCGATTCGAGTTATCATGTAAAAACCATACTTTTAAATATAAGTACTTTCATGGAAATAAATGAGGTATTACATCCAAATTAAAAAAAAAAGGGGGGGGGGGGTTTGAGATTTTTTGATAAAAAAATGTTTGAAAAAAAAATTAGGTCTTAATTCGATAATGGTTTTGAAATATCACTAGTTACAATATTTTCAGATATTGGTACTTTCATAGAATTAAATGAGGTATTACACCCAAAAAAAAAAAATATTGCATTTTTTTTTATTTTTCTATTTTTTTAATTTTGACAAAAAAAATTTTGAAAAAATTAAGTATCAGATCCAAAGAATAACAATAAACAAAGTTCTTAAAACTAGTTCTTCCATGGAAATAAATTAGGTACTACGTCCAAATAGAAAAAAAAAATTTGTATTTTTTGTATTTTTTTGTGAAAAAAATTTTACAAAAAAAATTTTCAGAAAATTAAGTATTCGATTCGAGTTATCATGTAAAAACCATACTTTTAAATATAAGTACTTTCATGGAAATAAATGAGGTATTACATCCAAATCAAAAAAAAAAAAAAGTACCTCGAGCTTTTTTGGTGAAAAAATTTTTGAAAAAAAAATTAGGTCTTAATTCCATAATGTTTGTGAAATATCACCGATTACATACATACGTACACACACACACACACACACACACACACACACACACACACACACATACAGACTTTTTTTAAAAACCGGTTTTTTAGCTTCCTGGGGTCCCAAAACGTGCTTATATACCAAAAAATAGAAAATTAAATTTCGACCTAACACAATGGTTCCTCTTTGAGGAACCAAAATTATTTAAACCTAATTTGAGGTAGTTTTTTCCTTGAAGCAGTTTTTACTGGCTAAAAACAAAAAGAGGATTGTTGAAAAATCATAATTTGTTCATATAACTTTTTGCTAGGTAAATATATATTCAGCTAAGTGCTTCTACAAAATAAAATATGATTTTAAGAGACTCTGGTTTGAAGATTTTCGATGCGCACAGAAGCAAAAACATATGTTTGTTTTTAAGTAATCCGAGGAGGTAATCCTGCAAGAGTATTAATTGTATAAATCAAATATAAAGAGAATAAATTTTGATCCATATAGAGTCAGGGTGAATTTAGATGGGCTTCTTATCTTCCTACTTCTTATGCATTTCAGCGCTAAAATTTAAACTGATTTCATTTAATTTTCCAATTATCCTAATTTTAACACGGAAAAATATTTATTTATACTTCACCTTGTAAATAATTAGTGTCTAACTATCCCGCGCGTAGATGGCAATACACATCTTTATTTTGTATTTACGCGATCGTACGCTCATAACTGTTCTAGGAGAAATAAAGTTGAATAAGCATGATTTAGTATGCTTTTTTGTGAAACGAAGAGCATCGATATAATTTCGAACTCAACAGTTATAAGGAACGCATGCGCAAAGCTAAAAATGATGTGTCGTGATTAAAAATAAGTACTAACCTTTTCTGAGATATCGAAGCTGATCACAGTTATATTCAAGTCATAGCGAAAAAATATTTAAGATGTTAATGATATAATTATGATTTTATTATAAATATTTTTTTAATTAAAGTACCAGACACTAATTATTTAACAAGGTGAAGTATAAAATAACGTAAAGGACTCGGTGGAAATTACGTATATAAACCTCGGTGTGTTTAGTTACTCCCACTCGGCTTCGCCTCGTGGGCAACTTCACACACCTCGGTTATATACGTAATTCTCACCTAGTTGTTTAATATTATATTATTAACTTTAGGTTAATAATTAATCAAATAAATCTTGAAAATCAATATTTTTCTAAGTTTCAACGTAATTATCAGTATAGCAAAAAGTTAGGTTATGTGTTTGAGTAATTTTAAATAAATGATTTTATTTGTCATTATTAATAAAAACTTATGATTTTATTGTTGTTTTAAGGCTACACTTTGCAAAAAAACATTTTTTAACAATATATTTTAATTTTATGATGCAATTTTTACTAAAAAAGAAATTAAATTCAAATTTTATAACAAGACTCTATTAATACAAAAAGGTTTAGTTAAAGGATATGCCGACTTTTAAATTTAGTAATTTACAAATAGCAAGCACACTTCTTTTAAATAGTTTACCATGGATAATCAGATTAAGAACAAAATAAGAAACATTAAGTGTTATAATATTTTTATTTATATAATAATTATAGAAATTGTTTTCAGAACAGCTTATATAGTGTTGAAAAACCAATTCTATTGCGAGAAAGGAGACATGGTTCTACCTTACTTTGAAAAGATTTCTAGTCGTCGGAGGCAATATTTTGAGAAAACTCGATTGCTCTCATATTAAAAACTTAATTAAGCCAACTTATTTTTTTTCATCGCTTAGACGTGTCCTATAAATTTTGATTAAAGTTAATAAATTTTTGGGTCAAGGTTATATGTGTTTCAATGAAGCATTTGTCTCGGCATTTGTAAAATCAATTTTTACAACTATTTTTTTTTAAATAACAACACATAGGTTATTGATTATTTATGAACTTTTTACAGATATTTGCAGTAAATTTAGTAAAACATTGTTAAAGTAGCTTTTTATTATTTGTGAATCCCCTTTTGGTAGTAGTTTCCATATCTACAAAAAACGTAAAAATTAAAAATGTTTTAGTAGTTCAAGTGAAAAAAAACTGCTAAACTCATATTTTTAAATATTATGATAAATAATAAATAAATAAATATTTTTTTTTTCGTTATTATTTCGCGTAGTTTTTCATAAAAGTAAATAAATTTTAGTAAAAAAAAAAATATACCAAAAATTTATTTTTTTCATCGATTTATCATTTACTGTATTCCTCGCTGTATTCCTTATCAACTAGAATGCAGCGCACGAATGAACAAATTACTTTCATGATTTATGACATGAATCCATTGTACACACAAGCATACACACATAGACTAAAGATTTAAGATACAAATATAGTTCAAGTTCGATTAGTCTATGTATGACAACTTATATTGTTTATACACATTTATGAATATACTAAACAAGTAACACTTCATATGACAATAAGATTCAAATTAATAATAAATCAATTTTTGGATAAGAACGCGCATAAATGGCATTTATTTATAGTTTATCCAATCGTAAATGAATAATTATTAAGTTAAAGGATCTGTGAATGATGTATAAGTCAAAATAAATTTTATTTTTATATAGGAATTTTCTTAGATTAATTTAGTGGAATTTAAAATATTCTTAAAGCATAAAAACTTTTGAAAATACTTATAATAATAAGGTGTGAAATAATTCCAAGCAGCACCAATCAAAGATAAATAATTTTATCTGAAATATTTTAAGCTAGTATAGAGTTGCGACTTTGAAGATTTTTTTTACTTTTAATGATTTCAAATGGCTTGAAAGAAATTTTTTTTAAAATTATATAAACTATTTACTCGTTAGTTTAATAATTTTAAATTAAATAGATTGCCTTAGTAAATATGGAACATGAAAATTATAACATATAATTATTGCTTATATTTAAAAATTTGTGGAATTGCATCAATCAGTATTATCACTCACGGCCAGGCTGCTTTGCTTGAATTGCTTGAAATTTCAAGCAAATTGCTTGAATATTCAAGCAATCAATTAAAACAGATAAAAAAGACTGTAGGAAAGCTTAAATTTTGTCCCCCTCCCTTTTTTTTAAGAGTTATTTGTTTTTATTAAATTTTATAATTTAGTGATAAATTAAAAAAAAAAAAATTAATATTATTTATTATGTGTCTAGCAAGGGGATTTCAATGGAACACCAAATTACACCAAATGGTTATGGATGAGTTTATTATGTTGAAAAAACATGTCGACCACCCTTCGTTCATTCCAATGGGCCTCCTGGGCCTAGAAGTGCAGGGCTCAATGTTACAAAATAGGGTTTTTTGGTAATTTTCAATGAAACGCTAAAACTTCGCAAGTTAACCAAAACTCTTATTGGTCTCATTTTTTTAATTCTTAAAAACAACTCAAGGAAATGAGACAAGTAAAGAATTTTTGAAAACTAGAAGCTTGTAGAAATTTTTCGAGACATATAAAACCCTTTTTGTCAGAAATTACGAATTTGGGACCAATTTAAAAATTGGTCATTTTTAGCGAAAAATGGCCATTTGGTTAATTGGCTTCATTGATGAGAAAATTAGTGATAAAAATTGCGGTTTACGGCGTTTGAAAGTTGACTTTACACCAAAAAAATTAGACCAACCAGAAGAGTTTTGGTTAACTTGTGAGGTTTTAGCGTTTCTTTGAAAATTACCAAAAAACCCTATTTCGTAACATTGTGCCCTGCGTTTCTAGGCCCAGAAGACCCATTGGAATGAACGAAGGGTGGTCGACATGTTTTTTCAACATAATAAAATTTGGTGTTCCAAATGTATTGAACTCCCTAATAATATTAATTTTTTTTTTTTTTAAATTTATCACTAAATTATAAAATTTAATAAAAACAAATAACTCTTAAAAAAAGGGAGGGGAACAAAATTTAAGCTTTCCTACAGTCTTTTTTATCTGTTTTAATTTATTGCTTGAATGCTTGAATTTTCAAGCATTTGCTTGAATTTTCAAGCAGTTTGCTTGAATTTTCAAGCAGCTATACTTTTTGCTTGAATATTCAAGCAAAGCAGCCTGGCCGTGCTGTCAAATATTTAATAATATTCGAAATGGTTTATTTCGTCTCTATGTATTATAGTACGAGCCATCATCAGTAAAGTATATTACTATACTTCTTTATATAAAAAAAAAGATGTTAAAAATTTCTTAAATCACGATTACATCTATTGGTATAATTTTATTTTACTTAATTAATTTACTTTTAATGATTTCAAGATTTACTATTGCAATTTGATTATAACTATCAACATTTGGATTTTCTAAGGAATCTGGATTTTCCTCATCAGGACAATAACCATCAGTATGGTTATCTAAGTATGAAAAAAATTAAAATAAATAATAATTTACACGCAAAAAAAAGAACAGTAAAATTAACCTCAAAGAATTTAGTAAACACAAATTAATGAATATTGGTAAATATAACCAAAAAATTAGTAAATTTCACTAAAAAAATTGAGGTTTTAGTTTTATAAACAAATTTTTTTAGTAAATTTTACTAAAAATTTATAGTGACTTTTAACCACACTGAACTTTTAATCACAGTAAACAAAATCGTTATTTTGGTTATATTTACTAATTTTTTATATGCGTGTAAATTAAAGTTCTGATTTTATTTAATTCAAATTCTGATTTTAAATAAATTAAAATTAAAATCAAATAAACTAAAATTTTTTTTTAATAATGTACTTTCTACATAAGAACTTAGAGTAATTTAATTCATCAGTTGCAACGTTTTTTTCTTAAATATTTCACATGAGTTGAATATTATTATTTGAAATATTTTTATAAATTTCCTCCAAGTGACTTTTTTTAAAAACTTTTTTCTTCTCTTGAAATCCAAACTTAATTCCGAGCTTAATTCTGGATAAATATTTTTTATACTTATGATTTTCTGGAACTTCAAGAGCCTTTACATTGTACACTTCAGTAAATTTTAGTAAGCTATTTAAATCTAATTTGAATTTGCTATTGTTCATTTCATTTTTCACGAGGTTTTTCACATTTATTATGTGAAAAGAAGAAAATTTGTTTAAAAATATGAAATTAGTAATTAAGAAGTAAAAAGTAAAATAAAATTATTTAAATAGTTATTTATGTTGAATAGAAGAAGACTATATTCTTGTTAATTTTAAAGAATTAGGAAGTACAATATAATATTCTCGAAAGAGAAATGACTTTCATATACTATATATACTGATCTGAGTTTCACTAAAGTTTCTAAATTATTATTTTATTATATTCATTTATTATGATAATTTTGCTAATAAGCTATACCATTAAAATGTTCAATAATCTGTGAATTCCAAAATAAAATTTATGTTTTGAGAATACATCGTCTTTTTTGTCCTTTACGATAGAAATTTTTCAGTAAATAAGTATATGCTTAACATTAGAGCTTAATTTGTGTTCAAAACATTTGGGATTTTGTTCTTTTTGAATAAACAATATTGATTTTTTGATATCTGTTTGTCATGAACGGCATATTTATATAATTTTTTTAAAATTTCAATCAAAACGGTATGTAAAATTAACGTGCAGCCGACTTTTAAAACATATTTTCTAAACATACATGATACCTGATTCTAGATTACAAAAACTAATATTTTAAATTTGTTCATGTAATTGGTTAATATTCAAAAAAACCCATTGGTAATTATACAAAATAGAGGTACTAATATTCTCAAAAACCATGCATATGTTGTATTGAATGTAATCCAATTTATCGAGGAAAAGTATAACAACAATAAAAAAACGTTAGAAATGACCTACCCTTGAATTGTCCATTAAGGGAGTTATAAGCGAGGTTATAAGTCTATACAAGTTCTTTGATAGGGTTTTTAGGGCGAGTTAAAAAGCCTTGCAAATTTTTAACGCTTTTCCCATAATTTGTGTTTGAAAAGCGCTCACCATCTAGTTATCTTATATTCAGATTCTCTTCCTTATGCAATCTTTAGAAATCATTTCACTTGCAAGAAAAATTAAATATCTATAATTAAACAGATATAAGAAACTAAAAGTATTCTACTACTTATAACTACTATGCACTTTGTGGTGAAAAATAGCAATTATCTAAGATAGTAATCGATAACAGTTAACGGTATCGTACTCAACACTAAAAATTTTCTCCAGGAAGTTCAGATTATTTGCTGGGTCATAAAATGTGTAGGCCTGTGTAATTATAATACAATTTTTATATCAATTTATATTGCTAACATTTAGAAATTCAATCTCTTTTATTATTAAAAGACTATCATTCTTGGGTCACTCTATAGAGACCATAAATAAAAGTCTCTCGTAAATTTTGGAATAGCCAAAAAAAAAGTAATCCATGTGCATTAAATATATACTTTCTCTCTATACAGATAGACACTTATATAGTAAAGCTACTGAAGGCACATGTCAATAAGAGTCTAAGATCAAATAAATATCATAGTAGCCTCTTTTTTTTGGAATCACATCAGCTTTCGACCATGACGAATTCTTATGTCCGTCTCAATTTTGTTAAACTATTGCAAGTCAAGTTTACCCTTGGGGTTTTTATCTATTGAGGTATATATTTATTTCGAAGCACTTATATATATACTTCAATAGAATAAAAAAAAAGTAGATGAAATGTGGATTGTTTCACGTTTTATTTACTTTTATTTATTGATCAATATATATAAAAAATACATACTTTATAAATAAAAAAAATAAAAAGTTAATATTATATAAGTTTTTATTTGTACCAACATCTAATATATGGGTTAATATTTCCCAAGTGTATGTGAAGAGTATGGATGAGTAACCAAATACGTTCCAAATTAATTTTTGTCGAAAGTATACATAATTTATTAGTATAAAAAGCATACAGAATTCGTTTAAATTTTTGTTAAAAAAATGTTACCTAATTACTCTAAACTTTGAAATTTTTTCATTTCTACACAAATCGTTCAAAAGTCACTGAAATCGGTACCTTTATGTAAAATATCCCGAGGATTCTGAAATTTTTTTGAAATAATGTAGAAAAACAAAAAAATTGAGACCTAAAAGAAGAATTTTGAGTTATTTGCTGCTGATATATTAAGGCTAGAATTTCAAGCCTTAAATGTTAATTTTCTCGTGCATGCGCAGTTCAAGAAAAAAATTTTGAACCCAGAATCGGTTTCTACAGAAAATTTTCTATGAGACCCTAAGCAGACAATAATTTTGACACTAAGATACGCGGTTGAAATATGAAATAAGAAATAAAAACATCTCTGAAAGCTGGAAATTAACAAAAAATAAAAAAATTAAAACTGGTGTAATAAATAGAGAATAGGATCTAAAAGGGCTAAAAAGGCCAAAAAGGCTAATAAGCTAAAAAGTTTGGAAAATTATTTAAATTATGTATACTTTCGACCAAAAATATTTTTCGAAACGGATTTGGCGACTCATCCAAACACTTCACATACACTTAAGGAATATTAACCCATATATGGTAGAAAAAAAAATATAAAGATAGTTTTCATAAAAATAAATTGACAAAGACATTTTTTGTTTACTCTTAATATATCTTTTTGATATACAAAGAGTATGTATTTACAATAATATTAAAAAGTAAATAATATTAAATCAACGTATAGAAATAATATTTTTATTTACTTTTTCAATATACAATCATAATTTTTTTTTTAAAACTATGCCTAATTATAAGTACTTTTTAACAAATTTAATAATTTAATTTTTTAAAAGAGTTGATAAGAAAAAATTAGTTGAGGTGATAAGAATTATGATGAGTATGTTACTTGATCCTTTTGATATTCCTTGTTACTGTACAGCCTTACAGTGAGAAAATCATTTATCGTTGTATAATGATAATTAATAAAAGTTATAGCTTGAAATAGCTTACTTATAAATAATTATAAAAATTTTCTAAATTATAATAGCTCCGTTTTTTTTTATAATAAAAAAATGTAACCCTTGCTTACCGTAAAAAAGTTAAGTACTCTATAGGACACAGGACAGCCGAACATGAGCTATTTTATGCCATTGTGATTAATAATGCTTTACATTAAATTATTAAGTTTACTGTGCTCAAAAAGATCCAGACCCATTTTCACCAACAAACAGTTAATTTATACCAAAGTTAATAAATAACCTCAGAAAGAGATGGAATAATACACTGTAAAAATTCTTTTCCGGGTAATTACTATATCCAGATAGTAAATTTACTACCCAGATTAGAATTTTTACAGTGTATGTTCAATCTTCCACTAAATATTGCCCCAAATTGATGGTTGCAAGGTATAGTGAAAACGCCAGGAATATAGAACGTATCCAAAAATTTTAAATGAAGTAAAATGGATCCATCTCAGTAGATCGATTAGACTTCGCCTCAAATGGTAATTTACGTTCCCTTTCAGCCATTCTTTACTTTTCTGGGCACCTAATATACCGTTGAAAGTTTCATCCATTTCCCGATATTCAGCTTTGAATATTAACCCTATATTTCCAAAAATAAGCAAAAATAAAGTTTTTTGAAAAATATTGCAGATCGAGCCGAATTTCGGTATACCTTTTCTGAATCACTGAATACGATTTATTTATGCATTTTTAAGATGTTTTACAGTTTTTGTATAGTTAGAATTACCAATTGGAAGGTAAAAAAATTAGAAATTCATTATTTTGAAATTGAAAAATCTGATTTCTGAATCGTCATCAGCGAGCTTGAAAAGGTTAGAGGCATACCAAAAATTGCATTAATCAGAAATTTGTTCAAAGGTTTGCATTTTTAGTTTATTTTAGGCGGTAAAGCCTCAATTATTCAAAATTGGTCATCCAAAAATAAATGAAAACTTCAAAACCTTTTTTAGTAAACAAAAATACGTATGATCCACTAAGGTAGATACTTCATTTAACATTTTTGGATGCATTTAACGGGACGAGGGAATGTAGTCGCATTTAGCATGACAAATATTTCTAAGACTAGTTTCAGAATGCTTTTTCTCTACAAAGGGCAATAACGGTGGAATCACAAAGTTGAACAATAGTACGATTTTAATATTTCCGTGTACTAATTTCTTTTAGTACAAAAATTTATTTTCAATGATTTTTTTAGAGTAATTATACGGATTTTTAATCCATAAGGTTTGGCCATTATTAAACATGCAATAGATGTGGTGGTTTCTTAACTTTAAATGAGAATAATACGGTAACAAACTGCAAAAAAAGATTACATGTACATCAAAGGACTATGTAGATATAGAACATATTTAAAAATTACTTATTAAAATTCATTTCAATATTTCTTCATTATAAATAAATTAATACGTAGAACAATGAGTTATAGAAATATTGACTATTCGCGTATTTATAATATTGTAAAGTCATTTCATTTGTGAGAAAAATTTTAATAAAAGCAACTTATTTCTTTTTTTCCCCTTCAAACTAAAATCACTTTCACTTATCACTTTCCGATACTTTGTCATGTGATTTCTGTTAAATAAATAATTGAATATGCATTAAATCATTAAAAATGTGTATAGTATCCCGTAGTATCTTGTAAAATTCGAGTAAAATCCTGTCCAGGTATCCGCAGGTACCTACTGCATGACTCCTGAACTCTCTTGGCCTTGGAATAGCAATGAATAATGTTATCTGTCGAGGTGCCTTTCAATTAATGTAAATATTACTTTTATTGTGAAAAAATGGTATTGAATCTCAAAACATGGCTCTAAACTTATGTAGAAACTTATTGTTAGTCCCGAGGTTAGTCCTATTGCAAAAATGGTTCGGAAATGTCGCTGAAATGGTGTTGGAATGAATAAAAGGTTAAAAGTATCAAGTCATTCAAGAGACCTCGGAAAAACTTATATTTTATAATTTTCACAATTATCTGAATATCTAAAAATTACAAAAAGAATGCAAATGAATAATTTACAGTTTTCAAAGATACGTCAAAAAAAAAAACTTAAGAAAACTGTAATATTTAGTGAATAAGTAATAAATTATACGTAGATATATGACTATGTGTATAAATACTTTTAATGAATAATAAAGTAGCTTAAGTGCTTACCCTTTACAAGGGCATCTGTTAAAAAAAAAGTTCTTAATTAACCGTCACAATATAAAAAGGCACTTTTACATATATTACCCATACACTATTGGTAATAAAAACATCAGCATGTCATCGCGTTACATATTCAACAACAAAAAAAACCTAGATTATAAAAAAAAGTCTTAATCATGCTATACACTTTTAATTACAATTTAAACAATAACTATCAGCCCAATATAAGGGCTCTTGCAATATATAATTCAAATGTCAGACAAGTAATGCTCATTTCACAAAAAAAAGAGTGTAGTACTCCCATTCATTTAAGCCTCGCGCGAAAAGGGGTGTTTTATACATACATATTAAACATAGAATGCAAGCAGAAGCTCAAAAAATTACACCTCGAAGAATCTCTTTTTATGTATAAATTATATATCGAAACAGAGGGAACATGTAAAAGGGTTTTAAGCTTAGCGGGCGAAGTATGGCCTCGCATTCATTCTACGGCCCATCGTTTTAGAATGATTAATTAGTTGGCGCGCATAGCATGTCAGCGTGTCAGTCCTGTCACGGCTTTGTCACTTCATACAAACATACAACTATAAGGATATCTGCACAGAGATACACACATGCATATGTATTTGAACCAAAATATGTACTTACACATTCAAATCTACACAAATAATTGTAAAAGTGAATTGCATTGTAACAATACATATATATATATGTATATAGGGCTGCAACAGGCGTGCTATTAATCAATGCCCGATGCATCTCATCGCTGTTACGTTACATTATTGTGCGTTCACCGTGATGAGATGCTGGTTCCTCTACTGAGGGTGAATTTATAGTATAGAAGAAAGAAAGTCAAATACTCTATCTTTTTAGCCATCAAATAAGGGTATTAATGAGATTTCGCATAAATAATTAAAATATTTGATAAATTATTTTACGCATATTTGCATTTTTATTGCATTTTTTAGAAATTTTTATTAATTGCTGTAACAGAAAGTGACTTTGATTAGCATATTTGTCAATTTTAACATTTTATTCTGACATAAACTTATATTTATTATTAAAAATAATCAGATTCCCTGATACATAGTATTTTATGTGAAAAAAATGAACCACATATTGTAACGAAATAATTTATCTATGCTGACTATTTAAAAATAGTAAAAGTACCCATAGATCCTAATTTTAAAAACCATAACAATATTTATTTTATTGCCTACAGATATATAGACGTAAATTTACCGCAGTTATTGTTAAAGCAAATTTACAAATGTATATTTTTAACATTTATATTATACATGCTTGTGATTTATAACAGTAAATATTATAAATCACTAATTTTTCCTTTACCGCTTATAAATTTGAAAATTTGCCAAGTTTCTCAATACGCGTAATTACAAATGAATTGCTCACATTAATAAATAATAAAAAAATAGTATTTAAAAAGATAAATTTAGGGTTGCTTGTTAAATTGTGTTGTACTAAATGATAGATAGTAATATTTCAAATGTTGAAAAGTAATTAAATAATAACGCATTCAAAAAGTTCAATTATGCATTCAGATATTTAATATAAAAAAATGCAACCTCGAATGCATTCGGAAATGACTATCAAACAACAGGGGGTTGAAACTTTAATTTGTAAAAAAAAAAGATATCGTGTGACTCTCGACTTTTAATTAATTGCAAAATGCAGGAATTTTTTTAGTTCATTAAGGGTGCATCCGTAAATGACGTCATAATAATTTTAGCTGTTTGTATTACTCGTTTCGGTTTTTTGGAAGTGAGACTAAATGTAATCCTATTCTAAAAAGGAGTTGTTGCTATGTACATTGTTGTACATTGTTATCGCAATAAAAGCGTTCTGATTGGCTACTAATACCGACTCATCATAATAATCGTTGTGTATATATTTATGTATCATTATTTATAGTATTAGTAATGTTTATTTATTGCAGAAAAAATAAGTATATAACCTAAATTTAAATAATTTTTTTTTTTTGGTAAAAATTAAAAAACATGTTTTTTTCATTAGTCGAAAATTGATATTCCAAAAAAAGTATACAGGGTTATATTATTTTTTTTCTTCTTATTATTATTTGAAAAGGAATAAATTACATAAAATAAGTGAAAAATTCGTTGTTAAAAATTCACCTTATCTATATAAAATAACCGATATTAACATGGAACATGTTCATTGGAAGGGGTATTTGATTAAATTTGGCTCGGCAGGAGGGGTGAAAAAGTGACGTTTTTAGGGGGGGGGGGGTAAATGGACTATGAATTGGTTTTACTATTTTTTGAGCTTGACTATTTCAAGAATTGGTCAATTAGACGTTTGGAGTGTAAAGTATATATTGCAATTTTGTTAAAATGGAAAATGTTTATTAGGAAGGGTATTTGGTGTTATTTGTTAATATTTTTTTTGGTTTCACTCAGGATCAAGAATCTTTCAACATGGTTTTAATATCAAATAGTACACCCATTAAAAGTTTAGTAAAAAACAGATTTGTAAAAATTATTTTAAAAAAATTAATTTTTTATTCGTAACTAAAGTATTTATTATATTATAAGTATAATACATGGAACGAATACATTATTTTTAACATGAAACATGTTCATTAGATGGGGTATTTGAAAAAGTTTGGCTCGGCAGGGTGGGGGGTGAAAAATTGACGTTTTTAGGGGTGGAGTGAAAAAGTTACGTTTTTAAAGGGGGGGCTTGGAATATTTTCAATTTAGGGACTTAGAATAATTTGAAGTGGGAGTCAGGGACTGATCAGGCCCTGATAAGTACAAGAACTTAGAATACTTTAAGTTTATGGATTTAGGATAATTTATATTTCAGGATTTATTGTAATTTCGGTTTTTGGATTTATTAACGTTATGAGTGAACATGTTCTATGCTCGTTGGTTGTGTAGTTACACAAACTGGTTATAAATTTTTTTAATCCAAATGGGTGAAACAAAATAAAATGTCCAAATAAGTTCATAAAAAAGCATCAGTTATTGTAAAAATATAATAAGTAATAAATAAAATTATTAAAGGCTAGGTCTAATGACACTAAAAAAACAATTGTTTTTCGTGCCTTTACGAAAGTTCGTGCCTCTAATCTTTAATATTTTATCAAAAATTATATAAAAATGTATAAAATTTAAAAAATGCAAAGTGCAGAAAAAAAAAAAATATAAATTATCTCGTAATTTAATTAGTTTCGGTAAAATTAATTTATTTTTTATATGACATAACCCTAATCTCGTGGAAGATTTTTTCGTGCCATTAGACTTTGCGATTATTAAATGGTGAATACCCTATCCTCAAAATGGGTTAGTCATCGATACGGTAACTATGTACATTGTCATCGCTAAAAGAGTAATTCTGATTGGCGCATACAAATTTCATTGTTAATAGGTTAAAATTTATTGTTTTATTGTTTATATTATCTTTTTATTAATTTTGAGGTTAGTTCGTTAGTTGAGTAGTTGATATCAATAAAAAAATAAGAGTAAAAATAAATTTTGGTATTTAAGAAAATAATTAAGGTTGAAAGTTTTAAATCATTCTGCGCGCGACGCGCGCCTAATACTAGTATTTTAAAATATCATTATTGTATGAAAAATTTTAAATTCACTTCCTTTAGGAATAAAGGATGTTTATTTTACCTGAATTTTGATTAAAATTAGCATTTATTATTGGGTATTCCTCAAGTGTATGTGAAACGAATTTTTGGATCTTTAAATCGGTTTAAATCTATTTTTTTTTTAAACTAAAATGTTGTTAATTTATTTTCACAAGTTAAAAGAAATACTCGAAATAATTAAATTCAATCGTGACACCTGATATTCAGTAGAAAGAAATAAACGAGTTTAATCGTAAAAAAGGTTTTATGTACAAAGTTAAATGCAATTCGAGTATAATCTTTTACTATCGTTTAATCAGAAGTATCCAGTTTATTGTCATTTTATACGAAGTAAAATTACTAGAGCATGTCACAATCATGTAAATGTAAATCCAAAATCCTCATTTTAGAGGTTTAGCTTAATTGAAAATAGCGCTTTTGCCGTCCAATAAGTATATAAATAGAATACAAAACGCGTTGTAAAGAGCGACGACGCATCTCATCATTCAGGAATATAGCTCTTGATCCTAACTATTTACGCTCTTCTATTTCGCGTTATCTTCTCTGTCTTTCTCAAAATTTATATCAAAGTTATAGGGATGCAATATAATGCAGGACATTTCCCATTCCGCGTCCGTTGCATGAACGCGTCACGTGGTTCATTGTTCTAAAGTTACATCCCTTTATATACATATATGATTACATATACCCATACATGTGTGTGTGTATAGAGATTCGATCAATTCACTGATGGACAACTGATGGAATTTCTAATTGGAAAATATTATGTCCCGGTGATGTGCAATTTGAGCCAGAAATAGGCGTTTTAATCATGTAATTTTATAGATTGATATTGCTTTTACGTTTTATAATAAACTTGAATGAATGACGTAAATTTACATACACATAAAATTTATAATATGTAAAAAGAAACCAATTATTTTTATATCAAAATAATTAAAAATTTAATAAACTTTATTAAAGTATCAAAACAAAAAATGTATTTTCCTTTTTTTCTTTCAATTATATCTAAAAATTAAAAATTAATAAATTAAACTACAAAGTCAAGTTCAAAAAGAAAATGATTTCTTTAAGAATGTATTAGAATAGTAAATGTCATTCAAGTGAAAAAGCACGTTCATTATAATGGGCTTAATTATTTTTTCTTATGCATAGAATTATTGTTAATTCATTCAGGATTTTACTTTAAAAATATATAAAGAAACTCGAGCTTTACATTTGTTAAAAAGATTGAAAAGTAAAGTTGATAATGGCCTCTCTTTTATTTAGCATTAATTTTAAGTTTATAATATACATCTGTCTTTGTCTTGAATTTTCTTTGTTAAATGTATAATTCTTAAGTGATACAATCACCGAGTACCAAAATTTCCAAGACATTTCAGTAAGATTACGCGATTTTCTCATTTCTCGTCCATCAGCCCGTCACAATATTATGTACATTATAATGAAGAACAGAGAGAATTTTAAGACATTTTCATGGCGCCTTTATATCCGTTGTGTCGCGACCTGTCTCTTCTTTATATTATATTTATACATGTTTTAGATACAGAAAAGCTCTTGCAAGCTCTTGTCAACACAAAGTCCTCTGAAATTTCATGTTCCTAATTAGTTCCCTAATTTTCAAAACTCACCCTGGGAGTTATTAACGAACATCTGATAAGCAAATAGTTATATTATATATATAAATAACTAACTAACTATGTTTGTGTGTGTAAAACCATCAATAGATCTTGTTGGATTACCATATGCGTACATTTAAGCTTTACAAGTTCCCTATTACACTTTGATGATAAATTAGTTATTGAGATACTCATAATAAAAATTTATGCCAAGATTAAACATGGCTTAAAGCTAAATTATCTAATACATTAACTTCGAGTTTCTTCTATTTTTTTTTTTAATTTCTAATGAAAATAATAATGTTTGAGGATTAAAAAGTTGATTTATCTTATTAGCAAAGTAACAATACACGATTTAATTATGAAAAATCTTTGAATTAATATTACAGGGCTTTTTCGTTGAAATTTATTTTGTTACATTAATTTCTTAAGCATTCGTGCAACACAGATAGATTTCTTTGGTTAAAATTTTAATAGAAATCAGGACCAAAACTTTTTTTTTAATCACACCGATTGGTATATAAATTTTACTTTAGAAATCGTACCATTATAATTAAAAATTTTACTTATTAATTACTGGTGTTAATTCTAAAGAGTAAAATTGTAAAATTTTAAATAATTTCAAATACGCAAATGGTCTGAATTTTGCTTTGCCAGTTTTTGAATTCAATTGAACCATAATATAGGTGGTTAATAATTTTGCCCAAGCTTTCATAAAAACAATTAAGAGCACTAAAATTATTTTTGTGGAAATTTTTTGAAAATGAGACTTTTAAAGTAACTTTTTAAAATATTGCCTTGCCAAATTTCGTAATTGAAATAATCTGAAAAATTAAAAATCCTATTTTCTCAAAATGTTAGAAATATTTACTAAAAACCTTAAAAAACTATTTTAGTTCAAAAAAAAAGCTAATATTTTGTTCTTCTTGGGTACATAAATCGTACACGAAACTCAAGACAAATTTTTTTCTAAGAAAGCAGAGTTAGAACTGCAAATAGGTAACACAAAAAATCATTAAAATTAAAACAAAAAATTTTTTTTCTAAACACACCGGGTGCAAGATTTATTTGCATAAAATAAGATAAGATTCATAATCAGCTGATATTCGCAATAAAATTAAATAAGATTGCAAGCAGGTAACTCAGGGGATGTAGCTCAAATGGCAGAGCGCTCGCTTAGCATGCATTGTTTTTGAATATTTTAGATTTGTTTTTAAAATGAAAATTAGGTTTCAGCTGCAAAAGTTTAGACACTTGCTTTTAATAGCAGTAAAATATTATAATCTAGTTAATACAAGAAATGATATCAATTGTTTGTAATTAAATAATTACCTACGAATTAAAAATCAAAATATTCCGAAATTCAGAAACAGCTAATTACTGCCTGGACTTTAGCCACTATACTCTAAACCAAAAAAAAAATATTTGGAGATGCTGGGTATCGATCCCAGTACCTCTCGCATGCTAAGCGAGCGCTCTGCCATTTGAGCTACATCCCCTGAGTTACCTGCTTGCAATTTTATTTAATTTTATTGCGAATATTCGCTGATTATAAATCTTATCATATTTTATGCAAATATTTATATTTTAATAAAGATGCGATTGCAGTTAAGAGTTAATCTTTGAAATATGTTGGCATAAATTATAAAAATTGAAACTGATAAAAATATGAATGTAAATACAAGTGTAAAAATAAGTATTAACATTAATACTTAAATACATATTAAATAAAACATTTATGCATATTTTAATAAAAGTTTGCTAATTTTACAGATACTGAATTAAAAAAAAACAAGTTTAATAAAATATTATTGCTCCTTGCTTAACGACATAGTAAATTTTTGCTGTTATTCTCTGAATGACACACAAATAATATGACGGCTATAAAAGGCTATTTCTGCATAAGGAGATAGTGATGAGGCCCCCGGAACCAAACATAACTTAAGTAATAGCATCCAAAAAGTAATTAAAAAATTCACTGATTCCCGTTGGAATTAGCCACAACATGCCCCCGAAAACCATTTTTGAGTTTTTTTTAATTTAATTTCTCCAAGCCATTAACAAATGTTACTCTGCTCATTTTATCAGTTACCAAGACAAATTTCTTTTTGGACCTTTATGGCCTCTGTAAGGCCCCAAAATATGATTTAGAACTTTTTAAAAATTGGTTTTTTGAGCATAAAAAAATACCATCGTTAAAATTTTTTTTATAGTCCAAAGGTTAAAAAGCCATAGCAAATGTTTTAGAAAATGTTTTAGAGGAGGAACTACTTTCTAATACCTAAAAATTCAATATATTTGACGTATTCGAATTTTGAGTGGCCTGATTTGGTCCACATGGGTTTTTTGGGTCACTGATTAAGAATTTCAGGGATTTTTTTTTAAAATTAATATTCCACCCTTAAATTATCAAAAACTACCCCTAAAACGTAAGTATTTTTGATATTTTTGTGGTTTCAGTGTCCAGATTTTGTACATATGGGTTGAGTCTCTCATCACAAATTTTGAGGTCCTTTTTACTACAAATTGGCACTTAAGCCCCTTACTAATCGTTCGATTACATCAAAAATATCTATTTTAGGGGTAGTTTTTGCTAATTTAAAGGTGAAGCCCCGATTTCTCATAGAAAAGACCCCGAAATTCATAATCAGCGACAAAAAAAATCAATATTAGACAAAATTTGGTGGTGGCCACAAACTATACAAACCTCCCCCCCCCCACCCTACTATGATTTGAGTGGACTATTACTCAGAGTCTGCCATTAACTGACTTTCTGGGTATGGTACCAGAACACAAGTTATATAACCTCTCACCCCTAAGTACCCGAGAATGCTCAACTTTTTTTGTAATTTCTCGAGAAAAAAAAAATTATAATTTATTAACTTTTCTCGCGAATTTACAAAAAAAATAGAGAATTTTCGAATTTTTCTTTAGTAAACTAATTAAGTAAATTTACGATTTTTTCGAAATAAACTAATTTTATAGTTATGAATCTACAGGAATAACTTTTCACATCTTATTTAACTAATTTACTTTAGCACTAATGCAAAATTACTAACAATGAATACAATTAGCCATTAAGTGATATAGCTTAGGGTCTAACAATCGAAAAAAAACATTGAAGTGTTAAAATCATAATGATTGACATTTTAAAATAATAAGTTTAAAAAGTCATATGTGCAAGTTCTTTATAATAAAAAATTAAATTTCAAATTACTAATAATACATTCATCCATAGAATCTAATTTCGTAAATCTATTATATAAAAAATATTTTACAGTTGGATGTATCATGTAACAAACTAAAAAAAAAAAAAGTAAAAATATAATATTTAAAAAGTTATCATTTTAAATTAAATGCAATAATACAATTGAAAATAAAATAATAAACGAAACAAGTGCGAAAACCTTTAACGCTTTATATATTATATTTCAAGTTGAATGGTTGAATAGTTTTGTCTCTCTGTATATTATAACCCTTGGGGTCATATATATTGAGAGAGAGAATGTCAAACCAAATTATGTTTGTTCTTTGGTGAAATTCTTACCCAAAATATTTAACATCTGGCAGAATAATAGACCATGACAAGTGCCAGTGATTTCGACATGATTCTTTTGTAAATATAAAAAAAAAATCTAAAGTGTTTAAAATGATATTTTTTCTTTTAAAATTTAATTTCCTTTATTTTGTTTTATTATTTAATAAATATAATTAAATTCTTTATAAATAAAAGATGTACTTTTTAAATTTCTGTCAAAGAAACATTCTTTTTAATATTCTTTTAAATGCACTAGCTTTTTATTTCATAGATAAAGTAGATTAAAAAGAAAAAATCTCGAGATAAAAAATCTTGGTCATACACAAAAGAATAAAAAATAAAAATGAACTATATATTCTTTTGATGGACGTTTATAGCAGAAAAATAAAAATAAATAAAAAAAAAAATTTTTACCGTTATAAATATGCAATTGTAAAAAAAAAAAACGTTAGAATTTCACCTGAAAAAAAATAAAAGTTAGATGGTATTTATTATAATACAGAATAAAGTAAAAGAACTCCCCCAAAGATATCATAAGAAAAAAAATATAAGTACAAAGTTATGAGGATAGAGCAGTCCCAAAGATAAAAGCTTTGAAAATCAAGAGAAAAAAAGATAAAATACCTTGTGGAAAAGCAAAAAGCAAAAATAAAAAAAAAAGAGAATGAGAATATATAGAGTCAGGATCAAGAATATATACTCAGGAAGTGAAGTGCAAGTGAAATAAAAGAGGTAGTAATTAATAAAAGCATAGCTTTAGGGTTATATATCTAACCCTTGGTGTATATAAATACTCAACTTTTTTAAATATCTTTAATGTCTGTTTATTTGTATTTTATTTTATAAATAAATCCGTAAAATCATTATTATTATTACTATTATTATTATTATTATTAATACAATTTTTTGTCATTTATGTACTTTATGTTTGCATTATTAATTAAACGAGTTAATTTTATGTCAAATAGGTATGGGAAATAATTTAGCCAATAATCTTGCTAAACTTTATACTGTTTTTGTACGGAAAATATTGGTGATTAATATATAGGATTTAACAATGCTAAAAAACCCTGGGAAAAAATAATAACAGAATTTTTGGGATCTGGGTCATAATTTTTTTGATCCAGTTTTCTGTCTCTAGATGTCACAAGTTTTACATATTTCGGAAATTCAGCACGGAAGAAAATGAAAAATAAATACATTTTAAGGCGAGAGAAAGAAAAATATTAAAAGACATGTCATTTTTTTTACAACTTTTCAAAAAATTTTTTGAACTTTTCTGAAAAGGGGAACTTAAGTAAAATTTCTTAAGGAATCAAAAAATATAGCCCAAATTTCCTGGAATTCGCAAGTGATAGAAAATCATACTCTTCTATAATGTGCATCCTGGACTAATAAAGACTACCCAAATACACTAGAAAAATTTTCTTTTTTTTGCATTCTTGAGGGATAATTTGACGTGCCTAGTTTCAATTTTTGTATTTTTTACATTTAAATTAATTATTCTTTGCAAAAAATTTTTTAACATTTTTTGATAATTTATACTTACTTATATTTATATGACTTTGATGAATAAATTTGACATATTTTATCGCCTCATTCATTTAATATTCTCTTAGAAGTAAACATGCAAATTGAAAGCTCAAATTTGGTTAAGATATACTGTTCTTTTGATCTGAGCTAAAATAAACTTTAGATAAATATTTTTAGTTTTTCTTTCATTTAATAAAAGCCTGAAATTTTGCGTACACAATTCCTTCCTTTTTTAAAAACTATTTATTATCAAAATATTTGCAAGTAATAAAAAAAAATTTCTAAATATAAAAAAGGCACAATTTCCTGAAAATCATTCAAAAAATAAATACAATTTCTTGATTTGAAATTTCCCTAGTAGAAAATCATCTTATTCAATTTCAGTAGAAATAAGATATATATGCATACATATATATGTATGAAACAAGTTTCAATCACTCACGTCACTTCCTTTGCAAAATGGAAATCCATCATCTAATGGTAATCGACAACAAGAAGCAGTCATCTCGGAAAACACCCACACATACAGACACACACACACATATGTATATATAAGATTATATAATGTATAGAATTTTCATTCTCTAAAATCTAACCTCTTATCAACAACAATCTCGCTTGAGAAACTCCAGAAGCAAATGCCCTCTCATCTAAACATTTTCAATACATAAATTTATATATGTGTATTGAAAGTTTCAACTTTGCAAACACGCATATTTGCAAATATATAACATTGCTTTATATAAGTTCTCCAATATTACTTTATCCGTAAGTTTCCCCTAGTGACACACGCATCAGTATAAATACAAAGATCTTAAGACCCTAGTTTTGCAAAAGATGCATCCACCTACACATATTATATATTCACAAATAAATAACAAAAAAGCATTATATTTAGCGATGAAACGCAGTTATATATATAGTGAGGGTTTTCTCTCACCTTACAGAGAGAATCCTCTCTCCTTTAAGAGATCAAGCTGTTGCTAAGGGACTCTTTATGGTGTTACCATGACAACTATACTTACTAACATCTATTGTTGCACCCTAATATATATATATATATTGCATACAGAAGATCTTTTGCATATATAGAGCATATATGCCAGTGGTGCCAAACAACCCCCTTAAGTGAAAGAGAAAGAGAGTAATTCTCAACAGGGAGCAATGTCCTATGCGTTTTAAAGACGAAAGATTATATATATAAATGCAATATTACATAATATCAGTATATATAATTATTACACTTACCTTATTTTAATCGAGAAATATTTTTATTATATGGGGTGCAAAAAAATCAATCATTCATTATGTACATAATTGTGTATTTAAACAAAAAAAAACACCTTATTTAATGCTACAAGTATTTTACTCCCTTGATTACCAGTAATAAAATATACTGCGAGTCATTAATAATGCTTTAGTTTAATGATTTTTTATTTTGCAATACCTGCTTATTAAAATATTTTTTACTGCACTTTTTTATAATATAAGAAATTGTATATACTTTAAATTATATCATTTTTTATGTACATACGACATTTTTTTTTTATGATACTTTAAAAGAAAAAATAATTATTTTTTATGAGCAAAATATATATACTGTATTGAAAATATTGGCATAAAATAAAATATTATATAACATGCGTAATGACTAACTTCAATTTGTTATTATTTTAAAAAGATGGTAATAATTTTTTTTATGAGCTATTACTTCAACCCTGATATTTTTTTAAAATTTTATTTTTAGATACAGAAATATTTACTTATACTACTTAAAAAAATGAAGCTTTTTGTATAGTCTGAGTGAAAGATATAAAATACGCAATATTTTTATAAATTTATAAAATTTATTATTTTTGAAGGTATAAAAATATTGGTGTTAAGATTTTTAATTATTGAACGAGAAAATTGGAAAAGAGATTAACATTTTTATCCAGCTATAAATGACACCAATATGCATAATATAAATATTATAAAAAAAGACCTATCGCACTACGTATTAAAAAATATTTCAGGCAGATGGAATTAGCTGTTTTTGAGTAATGTTTCAATTAAAAAAAAGTAGTTTCGAGAAAAATTAGTTTACAGTTTTGAAAAGTAAATCTTGAAGAAAAAGTTACTCACAGATTATTCAGTGTTACTGGGACCACACAGTAACCATTCGCATAACTAACTGCTCTACTAATTTTTAAATAAAAAAATTTTTTTGATTTTGGATTTCATTTTCATAGCCTTCCCCCCTTAAAACAACGATTTATGCAACGAAATCACGAAGTAAAATAAAGAACTTTTTTCATAAATGTTATTTATGAATGATAGTTCCAGTTTTCAAAAGCTAAAAGATGTATTTTATAGTGTAAATTAAAGTAAAATTAAAGTTTCGGTTAATAAAGTAAAATGCAAGAGTTTTTTAGTAAAAATTTAAAGGTTTTTGACTTTTTAAATAATACTATTAATATAAGTATGCTCATTTAATTCAAATATGATTCAATTACCTCCAGCAAAATTTGTTAATTTATTTTACTGTATTTTAAAAAACAAAAAAAAATTATACGGCCCTCGTCCATAAATAAAGAATGCCCCAAATTGCAGTTTTTCTGGTCATGGCAGTAAATATAATATTGCTTTTTTTTTAATTCCCTGGGTAAAGAAATTTTCCATTTCATATAAAAATAATGTTACAATTACTTATACAAGGTGAAATTGCTTTGGTTGAATTTTCAGCCGACTAATTGAATTTTTAACCGAGATGACTTTTTATCCGAGATTATATCCAATTAGTTGAGAATCTAACCAAAACTTAAATTTAAAAAAAAAAATTAGATAAATGTGTGGACAAAATAAGCAAAAAAAATTTTAACCAGATTATGTATCTTTATTTTTAATATTACAAACTTCAAAATCAAATATAATGATTGAAAATTAAGTGAACCAAAGCATTATAATAACCTGTTGAAGTTTTCGGCAAAATTTACTGCATTAAGTTTTTATTTTAATTTGTAAAAATCTATTTCATCTTATATATAAATATTTTTAAGATTCAGCAAGAGACTATTAATAAATCGAATCAAAATAGTGAATTTTTTTTTTTCAGTGTATTTTAAAGCACTATATTATAAATATATACTAATAAAAATATCTACTTTTGCCGTATAAAAGAAAAAAACTTACAACTGGTTTGTGAACTCACAAGCAACTAACATGGAATATGCTGTATAAATTTAAGTCAATAATAAAAAAAAAATAACTTTAAGCTCTTAAAAACCTTAATATTCTAAATCCAGATTATTCTAAGTCCCTAAACGAAGATTATTCTAAGTACCTAAACTCAACTAAATCATGCTTGAAGTACCCCCTGCCTATAAACATGTTCCATGTTAAAATGGTAGCAGGCAGATTTATTTATTTTTTTCCTAATGAAAATTCCAACTTGAGATACAGAACTTAATAGTTTTTAAAATATACACTGTAAAAAACAACTCCGGTGATTTTAAGACAAAATTGATAAATTTACAAAAATTTAGTAAATTTTCGAAAAAATGTGCAATTTTTCGACAAAAATCGGAAATTTACTAATATTTGTAGCGAAAAAATAGTAAATTAACGATTTATATTTTCGTAAATTTTCGACAAAATCGTAAATTTACAAATATGTTGTAATTTAATTTACGATTTTTGTAGAAAAATTGAAAATTTTAATCGAAATTTTGCGACAAACAGTTGTGAAATTACAAGCCATATTTTTTGTACCTAAAAAGGCCTAGCAAATCATTTAGAGACATAAAATAATGTTTTTTTCTTTTACACCATGAGAAAAGATGAATACTTTTTTTTTCGCTACATTTCTATACCAAATAGGTGTATAATTTTTAATATTTGAAGATTAAAAAATGTTTTTAATTAAGTAAAAAAGGGTAATCTGGACGAACAAGTTATTATAAGCAAAAACAGGATGAGTCAATTATAATTTAAATGGGACACTTTTACTTAAAAAAAAAATTAAATTAGCAAACAATAAATACTATATTATATTTAACAAATAACACAAATGATAGTTGTATTTTTTTTACCCAAATATAATGTAACATTATATATTACTTTACATTATGATTAGCAACAAACATACAGGCATTTATAGTTTGTCAAAAAATTAAAAATATGTAATTAAAAAAAGTAATTATTAAAAAAATTAATTTACTAAGTAAATTATTAAAAGTGCTTCCAATTTGTATTATTATTAATCTAGTAAGTATGTATACTGAAAATTATTTTCAAAATTTAATTTTTTTTTTTAAGTAAAAATGTCCTATTTAAATTATAATCGACTTTTCCTGTTTTTGTTTATAATAACTTGTTCCTCCAGATTACCCTTCTTTTCGTAGTTAAAAACATTTTTTATTCTTAAAATATTAATAATTATATACCTATTTGCTAACAGAAATGTAGCGAAAAAAAAAAGTATTCATCTTTCCTCATGCTGTAAAATAAAAAAACATTATTTTATGACTCTAAATGGTTTGCTATGCATTAAATTTGCAATTTTTCTACAAAAATCGTAAAATTACGACATAGTTGTAAATTTACGATTTTATCGAAAATTTACGAAAAAATAAATCGTTAATTTACTATTTTTTGGCAAATTTACAAAAATTAGTAAATTTCCGATTTTTGTCGAAAAATTGCAAATTTTTTCGAAAATGTACTAAATTTTCGTAAATTTTCCAATTTTGTCGTAAAATCACCGGAGTTGTTTTTTACAGTGTAGGTATCCTTAGAGTTACGAAAAACAAATATTAAATATACCTACAATCAATGTTTAAAAAGTGTTCCTGATTGATTTATCAGATCTCCTCGGTCTTTTTTCCCACTGAAATTAAATATTTATTAATTATATTTTTGGTTCCTGATAGAGGAACCTTTATTATAGAGTGAAATTTCTAGAACGCATTCCAAATATGTTATTTTTTCAAAAATTTTCACAAAAAAATACAGAGTCACTTCTTTTTTTTTTTTAATTTGGATAAATAATATCAGTAAACCCTCCTACTTACACTGAAATATAGGCATATCGCTTTATAAAATCATTTTTTTTTTGTATTGTCGATTATAAATCATGAAAGTTTATGAAAATTAGTATTCTTTTTTTTTATTTTAACTAATTTTTGCTTGAAAAAGTTTGGAGATCTAGGAAACCAACTTGAAGTTTCTTAAATTCAAGCAATATATTTTTACAGTTTATAAGTGTAGAAATAATTAGATTTTTATTTTAGAATACTTTACTGCGTAAGACTTTATGCCGTTGAAATACTAACTATATTAACAATCAAAATAATACTTAAAGAAATTAATTTAAATTATAAAGTGCTTATTTATAAAATTTATAAACAATAAATGCACAAAAATTTTGAAATAAAAACTTAAAATTGGAAAAAAATATTAATTGAAAGGCACCTTAAAAGGATCTATAGTATATACTGATTTTAAAAACTCGCGCGTTAATAGCGGAACAAGAATAAACGCGGTTTTTTATTAACCTATTATAACCTGAAATAACTTGTTTTCGCTTTTTACAATACAACAAGTTATAATGCAGCAAGCAGCTGATGATTGATAATTTTCATAATTAGTGCAAGCTAAAAATGTTCAGTTAATTAAATATTAGAATTATAATTAAAAAACTATATAAGGGCACTATTAAATTAATAATTTTAACTTGTTTATTTACTTATAATAGTAAAAAATGAGTTCTAATCAAGGTTCTAATAGTAATATTTTAAGCACGTCTTATAACAATCAATCTTTTGAAACAGATGACTTTTTTGTTTCAAGTAATTCAAAAAATAAATCTGTTATGGGAAGAAAATCTGACACAGCTTTATCGAGTAAACAAGAAGAAATTGAAAAATTTGAAATAAAAGTAAGTTCAATATTTTTGCTCACATTTTAAAATTTTTACTTATAATTTATATTTATACTTTTTTTTTTAATTCTTTTCAGGAAGACATTGTTGATATGAGAAATTTTTCTAATGAACTTTATGTTTGTAAAGTGTGTAATGAAAAATTCTATGATTTAGCTCAATTGGATGCTCATCGATCAAAAGAAAATCATTATTGTTGTAATATCGAAGGATGTAATTTATTATTCCCAAATCCAACACAAGCACTCAATCATAGATTGCAAATTCATGATGGTAAACAAACTTCTGGTGAAATAAGAACAGAAAATACTCATACGCAATTACTAAAAAAAAGACCTTCTTTACAATTAAAATCAAGACAAATTAATAAAGAGCTAACTAAAGAGAATACCTCTGATTCTTCTAAATTAGTGTTATTAGATAGTCAAACTCAAATAAATAACCAAGAGGAATTAAATGATAAAATAAAAGCGTTAAATTTAAAGAAAATGAAAACTCCCACAACAGATAATATACAATCGCAAAATCAAGGACAAGTTGATATTGCTAATCTGAAACCAGAATTCATTGATTTAGTTGCTGCTCCAAAAAAGCAAAGGTATTTATAATACATGTTAATGCAAACAATTCGTTATAGCTAAAATATTACTAATTATGTATTTACTTTTCAGACCAAATACGCTTGTATATGAAAATTTAAAAAAAGAAGGTGTAAATAAAAAAAGAAAAAGACTACCAATAAAGTCTAATTCCGTTGATAATAATGAATTATTAAATAAACAACAAAATGGGTAGGTATTTGAATAAACAAAATATGGTATAATTATATAAAATAATAATTTGCACCAAAAATTATTTGTTTGAATAAAAAAAAATTGTTATTCCTTGTAGGATTTTCAAAGAGATTAACAATGATTCAAACATACCGGAAGTCGCAGAAGTTAATTTAAAGGTAAAAAAACCTAATTCTAAAAGAGCATCAAAAGATAATTCAAATTTTAAAAGACCATATTCAAAATTCCAAGTTAAGAATCCAAGTGGTCTAGATAATAATACACCAGTGCCTAAAAAGCCAAAAACTACTTTTCCTGTCATAAAAAATATATATTCAGGTGTTGAAGAAAAAGAATTTGAAAATACTGTTAGTGAAATAGATATTAATAATTTTTTAAGCAGCGAGCTAACAATAGGACTTGTTCCACGTGGTATGTAATGCTTTTAAGAATTTTTACAGTGTAATATAAATTATTATAAATTTTTATTTGCATTCTGAATTAAAAAAAATATTAAATAAATAATTTACAGTTAATACTGCATCAAATGAAATTGATAATTTGCTACCAAAAAATGATGTTTTACAAAAAAAAGATATGAATTTTACTCCATCGATAACAATACAAGCAGTTAAAAAAGCAAGTAATTTAATAAATTACAATGATGTCTTTAAAAATAATGGGGTTACTATTCAACCAGTTTTTGAAACAACTAAAAAAATTGAAACACCTAAAGTTTTAAATAATTTAAAGCCTATTGATAATGCATTTAATAGTGAAATTACTGTTACTCCATCTGAGAAAAATAGAATACTACAAAAAAATCCAAATATAGAAAATATAGGGTAAATATTAAAAAAAATTTTAGTTATATTTTGAAATTATAATATTTTATTTTTCAGCTGTAATTTATGTTCTGCTGTATATTCTGGAATGCAAGAGCTTATAACACATAAGCGATTATACCATAATGAAGGAATTACTCCAATAGATAATAAAGGAAATATTGAAATGGCTTTACCAGTTGTTGATCTTAAATCAACATATTCTTTAACTCAATTAATTAATTTAGGGATTGAAAATTATGTATCCTTACCTCAATTAAATTCTATCAGTAATGGATTATATGGAATACCTATAATTAATGTTAACGGAAAAATGAATCTAGAGTCAAATGATTTAAATGTTTTAGGAGCAGTATCAGTACTAGCTTTAGGTCCGCTAAAAAGTTTACCAAAAGTTAATTGATATTCATGATTGACATTAAAAACTAATAGTAATAATAATGCCACTCATAGGTACTTTTGTTTAATTTTATTATTTATAAATATATAATGTTTAAAAATACTATAAAACTAGAAATTAAAAAAAAAAAAATAATAAGTATTTAAAATTAGAATTAGTATGTAAAAAAAAATATAAAATTTTTGAAATTATTGAATTTTGAAAATAATAACTTATTATTTTTCGGAAAATATTTTATATCTTATAGGTTCAATCACTTTTGTTAAATTTTGTTTTTTTTTCGTTTATGTATTTAAAAATAATTTATATATAATCAAATTAGAATTTAAGTAACTTTTAAATTTATTAGAATAAATTAAAATGTTTAATTGATAGATAAATTATAGCGTATTATTAACATTAAATGTTATTTAAAATAAAAAATGTAAGATTATCATTATTTATTAAAAGATAAAAGTAAACGTTTTTCTGTTCGTATATTTGTACAAGACCTGTATAAAAGATTTACATATATCTGTATGTAAAAATTATTAAAAATATTAAAAAATTCTTAAATTAAATTAAATTTTTCATTTTTAAAAATTAAATAAAATTTCATGTCAAAAAAAAGTTATATATTAAGCTAATTATATGAATTTACTTAATAAAGTTTTTAGTATGATTAGTTTAAGTAAATTAATATAAAATATTTTATTTATCTTACAACATAAAATTCAAAGAATGTAAGTTTTTATGTTAAAATTCTACATAATACATATCTTATGTCACGTTCACACCATAAACAAACTTAATTCACTAAAATATATATTTTAAAAGTTACCACAATAATAAGAATAAGTAAATTATGACTGTTTATATATACAAAAACATCATTGTCTATAATAAAAGGGCTGAAATATTCTCAAACATTGTAGAATTGTGCAAATAAAAGTAAGTGCTTTCAAGTTTTCTTTATACATAAGAAAATTCGACGTCTTGCTTAAAATATCACATCTTTCAAAAAATAAAACCCTTTCGCATTTTGAATTCTTAGGAGTTATATCGCTCTTTTACTTTATAGATATAATAACAGAGCTGTGAATCGTCTCGCGTTTTTATTACTCTTTTTCTCTGTTTTTCTCCAAAAGCTTTGTAAGATTGTATTAGCTTTAAAAAAATACACACATACATTATGTGTGACATTTATATATAAGACGTAAAAGTAAAATGCGTTTTCCTTATTTTGTTGTGTGAATAATAATAAAAAAAAAAAGTATGTAACTTAGTTATAAAAGGTGATAAGAATATTTTTATATTTTATGAATTTAATATAAATACACATATTTTGACTAAAGCTTTTATATATTTTACTTTTTTACATGAAAATTTTATATGTATGTATTTTGGTTAAAGCTTGAGTGATTTTCATGTAAAAATTGACTTACATATTTAATACAACTTTTTTATATGTTTCAATATAAAACCTTGATACATAATAAATTTATATATTTCTGTAGCTAAAGTAAAAGAAAAATCAATCAAAATAAATTATGATAATAAAAAAAATTTAATTTTGAAGCTTTTTATATTTTTTATATTACATACTTGGTTATACCTATTTTTATACATAAAAAAAATTATGTGAGAAAATTTTTAGATTTTACGAAAATTTGTATAATATAACTTTATTTGAATTGAAGTAATTTTACTTATATAGCATTGAATAAAAAAATGAATAAATGAAATTGCAATTTACATACTTATAGTAGTTCAAATAAAATGTACGAAATACAGAGATTTTGATTTTTTTTTTATTTATATAATTATTCAGTATGTAAAAAACTTTCAAAAAATTTAGTATTTTGTAATTTTTAGTAATTTGGTTTTTATTTTAAACTTTATTTATTGGATTATTTATGTTAGGAAACCACTGTAATCGTTTAAAGAAAAACAAATTTTTACTGAACTTCCAAACTCATTGCTAACTGAAATTTCACGTTAAAAACTTAAGCTTTTCTCATCGTACATACATGTCCTATTTTCCACTAGAAAAAAAAACTAAAGAACTTTTTACTTTTTTGGGTTATTCATTTTCTGCACCACTAAATAATCAATACGAATTAAATGTTCTTGAGATTCGCAAATATACCTGTTAGCCTTATTATTTTATTTGTGTCACGTCGTTTAAATTGCTTTGATTGAATAACAACCCAATCAATCGGGTGAAATTTCAATTACTTGCCTAATAAATCTTCAACCAGTTGGTTAAAAATTTAACCAAAGTGCTAAAATATTAAATAAAAACTATCACTACATAAAAGAAATACTTTTTAAAATTTATCCGAACTTTATGATTTTTGAAAAATCATTTGACAAATGTAAAAAAGCTTTGGTAAAAAATTTTTGAAATAAAGATGCTTAGTGAAAATTGAATTTAAATATAAATTTGAATATAATTTTAACCAGCCATTTATAATCAACCCAGAAAAAGGAATAATTTAACTCGTTAAAAATTTGAGAAAAATATTAAAATGATAATTTGCAATAAATGTGTAATATAGTATTTTAATTAATTAATTTTTTATATTTAAATACTATAATATTAGGCTCGATATTAGGTGATGTATTGAATCTAACGGTCATAATCATGAGAGTTGTGAAAATCAATTTTGGTGATATGACCGTTAGATTCAATACGTCACCTAATATTATAGTATTTAAATATAAAAAATTACTTTTCATAGAAATTATCGATACAGTAAGGACCCAACATAATAAAGGGCCTGAGTCCCTAAGGTTTTGAAAAACTATTCATTTTGTTTTGGTATTACGAGGATTTCAATTTTTTTATCCTATCTTATTCTGCCTGACTTCATTATACCTAACAAATAGGCTATAGTCCTAATTTTATATTTTTAAATATTGATTAATTTTTAGATAGAAATATTATGTTGATTAATAAAATCTCGGAAATATCCAAGACGAGTATTAATATTAGGTTTCTCTGGTACACAAATTAATTTCCAAATAAAATAAGTCTTATAAATGTTTCTGTACAAATATTAACGTATCCCCACTAATATTTAACAAAAATAATTAAAATATCTTTTTTGTAATCTTTATTTTTCATTTTAAACAATGTAACAAATTAATTTAATACAGAATAGATAAAATTCAATAGACGTCCCACATTTGCCCCAACATCAGGAACTCCACTGGCACAGCTACCATATCCAAATGAAATTACTCCAACTAATTTGCCGTTGTAAACCATAGGGCCGCCACTATCACCCTATTAAAAAAAAAACATGTTTAATATAATATAATATATGGATATTTTATAAAAAATGTTTTCCCCTTTATTTCCAATAGAAAATTTTCAACAGGAAATCATTTCGGGTCCAGAAGTTTATTAGGGGGGGGGGGGGTGTAAAATGAACTTACTTAGAATAATCTCGATTTAAGGATTTAGAATAATTTGGATTTAGGGACTTAGAATAATCCAGGTTTAGGGACTTAAAATAATTTGAGCTTGGGACCGTAGAATAATATTGATTTAGGGACTTGGAATGTTCCATGTTTGTTGTTTGCGAGTTCACAAACTGGTTGTAAGTTTTTTTTTTTTAAATAGATACTATTTTTTCAAATACTTATGGTTGAAAATCTTTTAGTAGGGCTTAAATTACTTCTAATGATTCAAATCTTGAGGAAAACAAATATTGTATGGTTGGTCTTAATTTAAAAGCCTCATGATTAAAATAATAGCTCTAAAAAATTTACTTTCCAACATTTCTAATTTCTTGCTAAGTCACGTGACTAAATAAAAATTTGTATTCCACAGGAAATTTGACATAAGTATGTAACTTTTTATGGTTTTAGAAGAATTTCTTTAAAAATCGTAAATATTTACAAAACATTAATAAATAAATGCTCTATGTACTAATTTATATCAGTTAAAAAAAAATTAAATTAATTTTTAGATTTTTCAGCCTTTATTAATTTAATCATTTTAAAATGAATGATATCATATCAACGATATTATTGTAAACAAAAAATTTAAAGTTTTACAAAAATTTCAAGCCCTACTTATAAGAAGATTTTTCAATCATTAGTATTTGAAAAAAAAAAAATTTTGCTGTTTAATTGCGTATGTGTAGTCAAACCAACTTTTGAACCCCAAAAACATTTTTACTTGATGGAAAATTTCTAATTGATGGAATCTAATGAGAAATTTTTTTTTCATACTAATATGATATTATTATAAAAAATAAGGAAAATTTCCCAAAAAATGAATATGGCATTGAAAATGAACATTGGTACATAGAAAATAAATTCCCATTGTGACAGCCGGATTTTTGGTTGCTGTTTTAAACGATAACAAATGTCTTGAAATGTGGGACCGAAGAAATAAAAATTTTTCAAAACACTCTTCTTTAATATTTTATAACATTTGCAAACCATTTAAAAGAATAAAAAAATTTTGGCTGCCACAACAGGAATTCCGGTATCGGTAACTGTATTTTTTTTTCAGCGTTTAAATTTAATAAATTTTCAGACTATAAATCATATTTCATTCGTAAGGTTCTTCAACTTCGTGACATGGTCGCCAAAATTGAGACTTTAACCTTTAGAGCTAAAAAAATGAAGGCTTATTTTAGTAGTACTTTCGGGAAAAATAAATTTGGAATCGATTTGAAGATTTGACTATGTGTTTCTTATGCATTACTTTTAAAAAAATTTATTTTTTGTGTTAAATGTAAAAAATCTTTTTGTTTGGCTATTTTTTACTTACAACGCAAGTACCAACTCCAGAAGCGTAAGTGCATAGATGTGCGGAATTTATTGAAATAATAGGATTCCATATTTTTTGACATTTTATTCTATCCATTACAGTAATTGTCGCTGTTCTTAAGGTAGTCGAAACTGGATGCCTTCCAGCGATTGGATCGCCCTGATAAATTGAACCGAAACCAACAATCGACAATTGTGCACCTGCTGGAACATCTCCTATTGTTGTCAATTGAATGGTTTGAACGTTGTATGATAAAGTCACAGTTTGAGTTAGCTAAAAAATAGAATTTTCAATTAGAAAAAATATGAGTTTGGTCAGACGATTAAAACAGCAATCTATAACGAGCTGGTTTAAAAAAAATTTTCTACCACACAATGTTAAAAAAACAAATATTCTCCAAAACAAACATTTTCCCATAAACGAATGAAAGTATAAAAAAATGAAAGTAATTATTATGGGATTTTGAATGTTTTGTAATTTAAAAACTTTATTAAATTGTTAAAAATTATACAAAAACCAAGATTTCGATCACACTGAAAATTTATTCCATTTGCCACAAGCCGAAATTTGGCTACCACAAGTGTAAGAATTGCAGAGATGTGTTATATCTTTATAGCTTTCATACGCAAATTATGTAAAAAGATTAATAATTTACATATTAAAATAATAAATAAATCCATTTTACACATTATAAAAATTAAGATAATAAAAAAATATAAATGACAATAGGCTAAGAAAATAAATTATAGGTATACTTATGCTGCATTAAATAATTGTTCATTAATTTACTGATAACATTTATTTATTTATACTTTATTTATGTTTTATTTTTATTATTTATTTTTATTTATTATTTATTTTACTTTATTATTTAATTTTTTTGGCATCAGAGAAAAGTTTTCCACTAATAAATGAAAAAATTTTTAATTTAATAAAAAATAAGGCTGTATGCGTTTCGACAAAATTTTGTTTGAAATTTTCAAAACTTATAAATTTAAAAAAAAAATGACGTTTACTCAGTACTCGAGATCAATAAACATTTTTTTTTTCTTTGAAAATACGAATCTAATTTTTTATTGTTTTCGTTATTTAAGGGGGGGGGGGGGTGAATTGGGTCTTAATAATTTTAATATTTGGACTTGGAATAATCCGGGTTTAGGGACAAACAATTTTTTTGATTGAGGGACCTAGAATAATACGCATTCCGGGAATCAGAATAGTTTGGGTTTAGAATCTTAACATCTAGCAAAGGTTATAATTACAAATTATTATAATAGCAAATTGTATTGTAATGTTTTTTTACATTTATGCATTATATCTAGCTAACAGCTAAACATGTTCCATGCATTTCGGTTGTGTTTACACAAACCTGTTATACGTTTTTTGTGATTAAGATTTAGAACAAATTTCAGCTTCCTTTCTAATAATAGTCGTTTATTTGATCATTAGAAATGCAGCACAAAACTTTTCTAATGGAAACAAAAAATGGAAACAGAAACGTTTCTAATAATTCTTAAAAACATTTTGTAATTTTAAAATTTACTTATAAAGGAACTTTATCAAATAAAAAATAATATTAATGATTTATAAGTAAGGCTGATTATTAGCTTGGGAGTTATTTTGAAAACTTGTTTGGGTAAATTAAAAAATTACCATGTGAAATTAGTTTAGTTCACTTACTAAAAAAATTAGATTCCTAAAATTATAGCTCATTAAATCACTACTAAGTTTTGGCACCTATTACAGAAGGCTAGCCTTGTTTCATATGGAAACGAAAATTTGCTTCTTCAAAGCCCATATTTTTTAGCGGTAACACTTAGAAATGATTAGTATTTTTGTAAAATAGCTATTGCCAGATTACTGATTATAAACCTTTTCAAAATTATTTAATTAGGCTCATCGACCAAAAAAAAAAAATTTAATTTTTGAATAAAAGTATGTACCTTAATGATAGCGACATCATTAATAATTGTATTTGAATTATATTGAGGATTTGGATGGACTGATCTGATTCTATAAGTTGAAGGGCTTTCGTGCACATTTGAAGCTCCAGTTACAACAGTTAGTAAGTATAATAGACCATAAAAACGACCACCAGATAAATAATCAACCACACAATGAGCAGCAGTTAATACGTGTGTTTGTGTTATTAATGCACCACCACAAGTATGCTTGTTTCTTAACCTTATTGATACATGATACGGAAAATTGTATGCTGTAGTTTCAAAACCTCCAACAACTCTTGCATTTGGACTTATATTGAATGGATATTTTTCACTTAAAAGAAAAGGTGATGGAGGATATGATTCAAAACTATTTAATTTTGTAGATTCTACTGAATCCTTACCTGAAATATTAAAAGAAAAATTATATAATGCTCAATCACCAGATTGACAAATTTTTTTCAGAATATTTAACTCGATGCCAAATAACCAAACAGTGAATCATCCTAAAAATTAAAGCTCAAAAGAGTTTAGTATAGCCATATAATTTGCATAGGCAGTTATGGGGAAAATTATTGTCAAGTTCTTGAACAAGTAAGAATTTATTTTTCTCGCAAGCTTTAATCGAAATCAAGATCTTATTTTTTTTAATATTTGAAAAGCAATTTAAAAAAAACTATCAATTATAATTATTTTTGGAATTCATTCATTTTACCCTAAATGATCCAAAATATAAAAAATTTCTTTAATAACTGTTATTTACTTTTATTTTATCTAATTATTACAAAATGATAAAAGAAAAGTTTCATTTTTAAAAATGCTAATTTAATTAAATAAATTGGCTAGTAAATAGATAAGTTACTATCTCCATGAGCATCATGTATATACTATGTATGTTTAAGTCTACGAATTTTCTGGAAATATTAAATAAAAAAAATTAAACAATTTTTATTTTTAAGATTAGATAAAAATAAAAATATAAAAACGTCAATATTTGTAGTGTAATTTGTAAGATTTTAAAAAATAATAAAGCATAGTGAATTATGCAATAAAAAAACATGAAATTTAGACCCTAAAATGCGAGCGAAGATGACTTTATGACTGAGCTTGCTCTTAAAAATTAAAAATGTATTACGATTTTCTGACGATATTTAAATTAATATTTTTTATTGTGTTTTGATTGTTTGCGCTGATTTTGTTATGCGCACTATTCATATTTTTGATTGGGCGCTAGCGGTATAGAATAAAAGAAGGGCTTCGGTCACATACGCTCGCGCGTTATTTAATTTTTATTATCTTTTAAAATACTTAATTAATAATAAAATATTGCGTATTTATAATTATAAATAAATATATTATAAAATATGGAAATAAGAAGTACAGCATTTTTATCTTTTTATTATAAAATCTTCTGGAAATTTCGTCATCGATTTTATCTAATTGGTCGATTCATTGACGCTCTGTATAGTTTTAACAGCGCGCTGTGTAAAAATTTGTAAGACAATTTTAAATATAAATTTTTTAATTTGTAATAAACCGTCTAATAGAACATTACAGGTGTATATCCGACACATAATCTATAAAAAATTATTCAAACATTTCGTCGTACGGAACAAAAGAAAAATTTATTTTGAGGAGTATGAAGGACTCGGGCCCGAGGTGCGTAGTAATCAGTATTTGCATTCAGATGCGATATTAAATATACTTTTTCTTGAGATAAATTTTGAAAATAAAAATAATGTTTTATTAAAATTATGGAAAAAGTTCATTATTTGCTATCTATATCTTAGCGTATAACTGTTTTTATTTATGAACTAAACAACAGTTTTACAGTGATGAAACATAATTTATAATTACACATAATTAATTTTATTTATTCAATATTCTCAAATAGTATTATAACATTTCGTAAGCAAAAAGAAATTTTTAATTTATAAATTTAAAATAAAAATTTTTAACAAAATAAGATTCATTTTATCTAACTTACCAAATACTATATTAAAAATAACACCAAGTATTACGAAGAAAATGATCATAATTCAAAATTTCCTTTATGATGTATTAAAATATTGAAAATAAACTATTAAAAAATTTTTCTTAATAGAAGACTTTATACTCCAGTCTTCATTTTAAAAAAGTGCTAGTGTTTTACATTTCGTATCTGTGCTTAAGTATGATAAAAATCACATTTATTTGTTATTGTAAGGATTATAACTCGGTGTATTTACAACTTTTTTCTTGCAAATATTATTATTTGAAAGAAATGAAAACTATTTAATATCAGTCCAAATTACAGATAAATTTAATTAACGCTCAAATTATTTAATTTAGTATTACATAATCTAGTATTTTTAGTAAAATTCACTGAGGAACTATTTACAAAATAATCAATGACGATAGAATATTGAAAAATTTTGCAATTACATCAGTTGACGTATTAAAAATATTATTTTTTTATAAATTATGAAAAATTTTCTTTATAACAATATGGGTAAATTTAAGTGACTCGAGTTTCAAACTGATCTCCGTGTCTTTAAATTGTTTCCTCAGTATTTTTGCAGAAAAGCATGGTAATTCAATATATAGTATTTTAATATAAATATTTTACTTTAAATAGGTATAGTATTTTAATTAATTAATTTTTCATATTTAAACACTATAATATTAGTTGATGTATTGAATCTAATGGTCATAACCATGAGAGCTGTGAAAATCAATGTAGGTGATGACCGTTAGATTCAATACATCAATTATATATGGAGTGAAAGCGGTAGATTCACTATAATTACTATAATACTAATAATATTTTTTCTTTGTTTTTAAAAATCATAATTATAAATAATTTTTTCGATAAACTACATAAAAATGAAGATAACAAAGATAAATAACAGCTAGTCAAGCAAATAAAATAAATTATATATTGATGCTAAATAAAGTATTTGTTTTTATAATTTACTGATAAAAAAGCATTTCTTTATCTAGTACAATGTTTTGCGAAATAATGAAATAAAAAATAAGTTAGTTAAATAATTACGAAAATAAAATTCCATTTTATTAAAATTATCAAATGCTTCATTAACCCATTAGCGCCGGCGCGCTACCATACCACTGACGCTCGGATTTCGCTTAGAAAATAGGTAAAAAAATTATTTTTTTTTAAACTTAAAGTCTTCCTTTACTAAAAAGGACTTGCTTAACAAGATTCCGGGGTAAGATTTTTAATTTCGTATCAATAATCGATTGTATTATATCCCCTTTGTATTTTTTGTGGCCGCCATATTTAATTAACGATTAATAATATTAAAAATCTGACCCCGGAATCTTGTAAGGCAAGTCCTTTTTAGAAAATCATTCTTTTACCCGTTTTATAAGCAAAACTCCGAGCGTCAGTGGTGTGGTCGCGCCACACAGTGTGCCGAATCAATCAAAAATCTACTGACTCCGTAAAATTTCATTTTTTCACCCATTTATTTTTTTAAATCCTTCGTATACTATTCTACTCTTATGAAAAACTGCTACTTTTTAAAATTTTTACAATTTAAATTCACCCCTTATACATTGGTGTATACGCAAAAATTGTATTCACAGGGTTACTAAGTTTATTTGCAATTAAAAAATACTTGTTTGTGGACACTGTTCCTTTTTTCCTGAGTCAAAGAGTAAAAATTTTTAAAAAGTAGCAGGTTTCCATAAAAGTAGGATAGTATACGAAGGATTTAAAAATAAAAGTTGGTAAAAAAATTAAATTCTAAGAAGTCAGCAGATTTTTGATTGAATCAGCACACTGTGCGCCAGCGCCAATGGGTTAAAAACAATACAAAGTATTATGAAGGACATTATCTCTTTATGCTCGGATAAGTATGATAAAAATCACATTTTAACTGCCATGGTTGAAAATGACATAAAACCTAAAGAAGTGTTTAAAAAAATAGTTTTTTTTTGTTCACAATTTTTTTTTCGAAATCCCATCATGTCGCAATGCTTGCATTTTAAATGAGTAAAATTCATTTTCTATAGAAGTAAAGTAAAGAAAATTAAAATATATTTTAATTTTCTTTACTTTTAAGCTATTTTTAATCGTAAAAAAAAATCTAGCTGTCATTAAATCAGGATTATTAAAAAATAAATTTTCTACCAACTGCCCGAATAGCAAAATAATTAATAAAAAGACTTAAATATTTACAATTTCGCAATATTTCATTTATTGAAAAAAATCAAAAACAAAATAAGATAAGATAAGGTTTATTTGCATCAAATACAAAAAAAATATACATGTACATAAAATATGGTAACCTTATAGTGTATAATTTGTTATAACAACAATTTGGTATATAATCTAAAAATAGTAAATTTGCGTATAATATAATTAAAATTAAAAATTAAACTAAATTAATAGAATGTATATACATCTGGTGGAACCATGACGGAACCAGTATACTATTTATTGCACCTATAATAAATGAGTAAATAAATAAATTAGTATTTAAAGTATATATTAACCAACAACAGGCTATGTAACATCTCATCTCGATTCTTTGGTAAGAAAACGCTTAAAGAGAGCTGTTTTAAAGCAACTTAAAGAAAGTAGATTTGGGATGGAAATGGGAAGTGAATTCCATTTTTTTACCCCCAATATTTTTAAAGAATTATTCCCTCTCCCCTTTCTGATGTCAGGTAAAGTCATTTGTATAGTTTTGGACATCCCTCTTGCAGTCTGTTTAGGCCAGTTTTTTTTTTACAGATTTGCTAAGTAATTTGGCTGATTCATGCGCAGTATTTTGTAAATGATAATAATACAAAAATACAGTCTGCGTGTGTCTGTCTTAAGCCTGTTCAATTTATTTCTAAATGGTGAAATATACGCATCTTTTCTTAAGCCAAAAACTTATAACCGGTTTGTGTAAACACAACCTAAATGCATGGAACATGTTTACTTCTAGATGAGAACTAGGTATAATACAAATGTTACTCAACATCACAATACAATTTTCTATTTTTATAATTTGTAATTATCACCTCACTAGCTGTTAAGATTCTAAACCCAAACTATTTTGATTCCCTGAACCTGAATGATTCCAAGTCCCTGAATCTGCATTATTCCAAGTCCCTAAATCGATATTATTATAAGTCCATAAACCTGTATTATCCTAAGTCCTAAAGCCCAGATTACATAACATGGAACATGTTTATAGGGAGCGGGTACTTCAGAACTTTAAAATTAAGGGGGGGGGGATGTCAAATTTGTCCTTTTTAAGGGGGGGGGGTCAAATTTGTCCTATTTAAGAGGGGGTCAAATTTGTCCTATTTAAGGGGGGGGGGGGTCAAATGAGACTTAGAATAATTAGGTAAGTATATATAAATAAATAAAATACTTTTAAAGACTTTGAAAAATCTGGGCTTTAGGACTTAGGATAATACAGTTTAATAGACTTATAATAATATCGATTTAGGGACTTGGAATAATTCAGGTTCAGGGACTTGGAATCATTCAGGTTCAGGGACTTGTAATAATTCAGGTTTAGGGAATCAAAATAGTTTGGGTTTAGATTTTTAACAGCTAGTGAGGTGATAATTACAAATTATAAAAATAGAAAATTGTATTGTAATGTTAAGTAACATGTAAACATGTTCCATGCATTTGTCTTTACTCCATGTCTTTACGCCTTGTCTTTACTCCATCAAATATGGTTTCAGGAGAGACCTGAACATATACCTGAAGATCATCCACATACAGTAAATGAAAGACACCAGGACCCAAATGTTTCAAGATGTCGTGCATATAAAGATAAAATAGAAGCGGTCCCAACACAGATTCCTGCGGAATACCAAGATTGACATGGCGAGGTTCTGATAAGGATGTTTTAGAGACCACTCTCAATTTCCTACCCTCAAGATAAGATTTTAGCCAGATTAAAGCACTTTTAGAAAAGCCCATTTCTTTTAATTTTGTGAGCAATACAGTTGGAGAGACGGTATCAAACGCCATGTTGAAATCAAACTGAAGCAGGATGGCTATGAGCCAATTACTCATTCCTATTCTGATATCCTCAGTTAGTTTCAGCAGTGCTGTCTGTGTACTATTAAATTGCCTAAAACCACTTTGTAAAGGATCAGGAATTTTACCATTATTAAAATATTGAATAGTTTGATCATGGGCTATTTTTTCCAATACTTTAGAGTCTAAAATCTGATGGTAAGGAAGGGATTGTGACTTTTTTTATGACAACGAGCAAAGAAGTTTTCTAAGCCAAAGGAAAAATTCTCAATTTAAGGGACTCATTACATAACTGAAAAAGATAAGGACAATATATAGAAGAGATTAATAAAATCTTGGAAATATTGAACACGAGTATTAGTTTAGTTATTAAGTTAGTCTGGTACACAAATGAATCTCCAAATAAAATAAGTCTTATATATGTTTTTGCACAAATATTAACGGACGACTACCGGCTCGGCACTTCTTTTGTTTTACAAATAGGATTTTAAATAAGATTAAAATACCAACTGGGCACTTTTGGCTTATAACAACTCGGCACTGGATTACTGTAATGTCTGGGTAAGGATTAAATTATTGGAATATTTAGAGGGTGAGAACTACTAAAATTTTCTCCAAATTTAGCGTGGAAGGATTCATACGCATTGGTAATTCATTCAGTGGATATAGCTTTTAAAGCCCACATAGATGGATGAAATGTCAAATCATTTAGTATATAATTTTTTAGTAGATAATAACAAAAACTTATGACCGGTTTGTGTAACTACACAACCAACGAGCATGGAACATGTTCACTAATAACTAACACTGATAATAAAGTATCTTTTCTGTTCATAATATCAATATTTATATCCAAGTATTTCTGCACTAAAGTTCTTTAGAGACTTCTGCACCAATGGTCCCTAGGTACTTCTGCACCAAAGGTCTTTAGGGACTTCTGCACCATAGGTCCCTAGGTACTTCTGCACCAATGCTCCCTAGGTCCTTCTGCACCAAAGGTCTTTAGAGACTTCTGCACCCTAGGTACTTCTGCACCATAAGTCCCTAGGTACTTCTGCACCATTGCTCCCTAGGTACTTCTGCACCAAAGGTCTTTAGAGACTTCTGCACCAAAGGTCTTTAGCGACTTCTGCACCATAGGTCCCTAGATACTTCCACACCAATGCTTCCTAAGTACTTCTGCACCAAAGGTCTTTAGAGACTTCTGCACCATAGGTCCCTAGGTACTTCTGCACCAAAGGTCTTTAGAGACTTCTGCACCCTAGGTACTTCTGCACCAAAGGTCTTTAGGGATTTCTGCACCAATGCTCCCTAAGTACTTCTGCACCAAAGGTCTTTAGAGACTTCTGCACCATAGGTCCCTAGGTACTTCTGCACCAATGCTCCCTAAATCGAAAATATTCTAAGTCCCATTTGACCCCCCCCCTTAAAAAGGACATATTTGACCCCCCCCCTTAATTTTCCAGTTCTGAAGTACCCCCTCCCTATAAACATGTTCCATGTTAAAAATTTTGTACTTCCATAGGAGCTTCGGACATCGAATCTTCGACAAAACAGTCTCTTCAATTACCATTAATAATAATAAACAGCTTACCTAAATTTTGAATTTTGCGCCACCAAGATTGAGTAAGATCTAAAGATTCTCTTCTTAGATTTAGCCTGATAAAAGATGGCAAATTACGAATTTCTTTTATAACCAATTTTAGATGCTCTTGTGCTAATTTCTTCAACAGCTTTTCTTTTAACAGAGTTGTAAATAAACTCCCCGATCAAATTTTTCTCTGGTGAATGTGTAATGTGTGTATCTGGTCCAGCTAACACATTTTGCACATCTATATCTGTTGTATTAGTTCAAAAAATTTTTTCGTTAAATTTTTTTTTTATTTTACTAATATACTATTTTATTTGATAGACAGTTAGACTATCGAAATTTTTGTAAGAGCTTAGTGCCTACATAGTAAGTGTCTCGGGTATCCAGATGAACGAGATGGTAGTTTTATTAATCGTCATGTACCGAGTTGGTATTCTCCCATATTAAGGTATCCCCAATATTTAACAAAATTAATTTGAATATGTTTTATTAATTTTTCATTTCAAGCAATTAACAAATTAATTTAATTGAGAATTGATAAAATTCAATTGACGTCCCACATTTGACCCAACATCAGGAACTCCACTGGCACAGCTTCTATATCCAAATGAAATTATTCCAACTAATTTGCCGTTGTAAACCATAGGGCCGCCACTATCACCCTATTAAAAAAAACATGTCTACTGCATATAATATTATATATGGATATTTTTGAATAAAATACGAATTCTAAAACAGTTGAAAAATTTCTCCGGAAAGTACTGTTGTGGTACTATTAAAAATATGCTTCCATATAATTCTCAATTTTTGAACGTTATGTTCATATTTTGGCTATTTTGAAAAAAGAAAACCAATTTTCTTTATTTTTCTATAAAAACCTCATATTATGCATAATAAATTTTTCCTCTTTAGTTCCAATAGAAAATTTTCAACAAGAAATCATTTCGGGGTCCAAAAGTTGATTTGGGGGAGGGGGGTAAAATGGTCTTATAATAATTTCGATTTAGGGATTTAGAATAATTTGGATTTAGGGTCTTAGGACAATCCAGGTTTAGGGAATTAGAATAATTTGAGTTTAGGGGCGTAGAATAATATTGATTTAGGGATTTAGAATAATTTCTACTTATGGACTATAGTAGTCCTTTTTATCCTAGAATACTATTTACTTAATGGTTACAAATTCTAGCGGTGATTTAAAGTATAAATTTAAACATGTTCCATGTTTGGTGTTTGTGAGTTCACAAGAATTAGTTCTCAGGAATAACGGTAATCGGATTATTTTTTTTCCCAGCGTTTAAATTTCATAAATTTTAAGACTATTAATCGTATATGTCATGCGTATGGTTCTTCAACTTAATAACATGGCAACCAAAAATTGAGATTTTAACCTTTAGAGCTGTTAAAATGTAAAATTATAAATGGGTGTATCCATTACTTTTCATACAAAAGTGGGCGTACGCATGTCACCGATTGGGCTCAAATTTTTAAATTATGTTTGGGGTTATAAAAAACTCACCTAGCCAAATTTTTAGCCCTCTAGAACAATATGGGGCCAAGTTATGACCTCCAAAAGGTCCAAAAAATGACCTATTTTAGCCTATTTTCAAAATTTCGTCATTCCCTTATTTTTCAGTCAAATTACTTCCGGTTGGTCGCATTTTTTTGGTATAAGCTTCAGAATTTACCAAAAAAATTTATAGACACTTTTATCACGTAGATTTTATTTGGCGATAAAAAATGTTAGATGACTGAAACGAAAAAAAACAGGAATTTCAAATTGGTGCCAAATCTGGAAATCTTTATATAACTACTTTCGGTTAGTCGCAAAATTTTGTACTACTCAAGACCTTTCGAATAAGACCTACAAAATTAAAAACGGCTTATTTTATCCGGAGTTATGCGTATTTTAGTTTGGTCGTTTTTCGGAAATTTTGATTTTTTTGCGTTTTCAAATTACTATAACTTTTTTCTATCATAACCAAAATGGCCAAAAATTTCAGAGAATATTCTTCAAACATTAATAAATAATCTCTGAAATTTTGGTGGATGATATTGGCTTCTATCCGTTTTTATACATTCCCAAAAAAGCCTTATTCTTCACGTATTTTGTGTATTAAAGTGGACCTATTTTTGGACTTTGTGGAAAAACTTTGCTCCCCGGGTTTTTTGTGAAGTTTTGGTCATAAAAAGTTCCCAGTTCCAAGGATTTTGCTTTTGCGTTGCAAAAACACGTGCTTGTAACCACCTCAATTTTCCCATTTAAATAACATAGGAATTTTGACTTTTCAGCTTTCTAATTTTTTACAAAGCTTGCAGAATGTTTTGAAAAGCTACTAATCGATGGAAAGTACTATTTAAATATATAAAAAATGATACCCAACCTCAAGTAGCCAAAAAAAATATTTTTAAAACGATTTTATAGGTAATAAACGAAAAAAAAGTACTCCATTTAAATTACATGAAGCCATGGAGTACTTTTTTTCCGTTTATTACCGGTAAAATCGTTTTAAAAATATGTATTTTAAATTTAATTTTTTTTTTTAATTTTCTGTTTGACGATTTTTTACTTACAATGCAAGAACCAACTCCAGAAGCGTAAGTGCATAGATGTACGGAACTTATTGAAATAATAGGATTCCATATTTTTTGACATTTTATTCCATCCATTACAGTAATATTCGCTGTTTTTAAGGTAGTAGAAATTTTATGCTTTCCAGTGATTGTATCACTCTGGTAAATTGAACCGAAACCAACAATCGACAGTTGTGCACCTGCTGGAACATCTCCTATTGTTGTCAATGGAATGGTATGAACGTTGTCTGATAAAGTCACAGTTTGAGTTAGCTAAAAAATATATTTTTTAATTAGAAAAAAAATGAGATTGGTCAGACGATTAAAACAGTAATCTAATACGAGCTAATTTAAAAAAAATTTTCCTGCCACACAATACTAAATAAACAAATATTTTCCAAAAAAAAATATTATCCCGTAAACGAATTAAAGTATAAAAAAATGAAAGTAATTATTATGGGATTTTGAATATTTTGTAATTTAAAAATTTTATAAAATAAAATTAAAATTAAAATTAAACTTGTTATTATATTTGAAACAGAACAGGCAAATTTTTTTCATAAATTGGAACAATTTTTTGTATATGCCGTAATCATTTTCTAGAAATTCGTCACTTTATAAAAATACTAATACTCAAAGCTTACATTGGTATGAAAAGACCCGCTGAAAACATGTTACAAACAGTAATAAAATCCACTTACTAAAAAAATTAGATTTCTAAAATTATAACTCATTAAATCTCTCTTAAGTTTTGCTATCAAGTACAGAAGTCTAGCAATGTTTTATATTGAACCGAAAATGCACTTTGTTAGAGCCAATGTTTTTGGTGGTAGCACTTAATAAGCATTTTTGTAGAATAGCTAGTCCCAGATTACTGTTTATAAATCTTTTCAAAGTTATTTAATTAGGCTCATCCACCAAAAAAAAAAAATATTTAATTTTTGAATAAAAGTATGTACCTTAATGATAGCGAAATATCTAGAAATAATTATTGTTAGCTCAAATATCAAATATATTTTTCATATTTAAATATACAAATGAGCGAAAAATTCAATTATTATTATGAATGGCATTCGATTGAAATATGCTGTAAATACTCATACTTTGTTCCAGTCCGATGTGAAAAAACTATATATAATTCTTAGAAGGCGAGCTCCTTCATTTATATAATTTTGTTTTTTCGGTACTAGGTTCATATAAAAAAGTGTGTTTATTGTTTTAAAAAAATGGAAATTTTATAAAATATATATACATTTCAAGGTTTAAAGTCAGTATAAAAAGCAGGTGTAACAAAAAAATTTTTTAGTAGAGTGGGGAGTTTTAGATTTCCTTTCTCCCATAATAGTTGATCGCGGAAGTTCATCGTAGTAAGTTCTTAAAATTTTTTACATAATTTATTTTTTCAAATTTTTTTTTGTTTTTTTTTTTTTTTTTTTTTGGTTTTTTTTGGTTTTTTTATATATTGGATATCTACGAAAGGGTTAATAGTGTCGTACTGAAGAGCCTCACACTATTAACCCAGAGGCGAAATATCTAGAAATAATTATTGTTAGCTCAAATATCAAATATATTTTTCATATCATTAATAATTGTATTTGTATTATATTTAGGATTTGGATGAACTGATCTGATTCTATAAGTTGAAGAGCTTTCATGCACATTTGAAGCTCCAGTTACAACAGTTAATAAGTATAATTTACCATAAAAACGACCTCCAGATATATAATCTTCTATACAATGAGCAGCAGTTAAAACGTGTGTTTGTGTTATTAATGCACCACCACAAGTATGCTTATTTTTAAACCTTATTGATACATGATATGGAAAATTGTATGCTGTAGTTTCAAAACCACCAACAATTCTTACATTTGGACTTACATTGAATGGATATTTTTCACTTAAAAGAAAAGGTGATGGAGGATATGATTCTGCACTATTTAATTTTGTAGATTCTACTGAATTCATACCTGAAATATTAAAAGAAAAATTATATAATACTCAATCACCAGATTGACAAATTTTTTTCAGAATATTTAACTCGATGGTAAATAACAAAACAATGAATCGTCATTCTGTTATGGGGAAAATTATTGTCAAGTTCTTGGAAAAGTAAGAATTTATTTTTCTATTTTTTTAGTATTTGAGAAGCAATTTGAAAATAAAAAACTATCAATTATCACTATTTTTGGAATTCATTCATTTTACCCTAAGTGATCCAAAATATCATAAAAAATTTCTTTTATAACTGTTATTTACTTTTATTTTATCTAATTATTACAAAATGATAAAAGAAAAGTTTCATTTTTAAAAATGCTAATTTAATTAAATAAATTAGTTACTAAATACAGATAGTTTACTATATCTATGAGCATCATGTATATACTATGTATGTTCAATTCTACAATTAAACAAATTTTATTTTCAAGATTAGATAAAAATAAAAATATAAAAACGTCAATATTTGTAGTGTAATTTGTAAGATTTAAAAAAATAATAAAGCATATAGTGAATTATCCAAAAAAATACAAATTTAAAACTTAAAACTTAAAAATGTATTACGATATTTAATGCAATATTTTTTATAATCTTGAAGTTTCCTAATTTATTTAATGAAAAATAACAATGTAAAGTGTTCAGTTTGTAATTACACGTAATTAATTTTATTTATTCAATATTCTCAAATACTATTATAACATTTCGTAAGCAAAAAGAAATTTTTAATTTATAAATTTAAAATAAAAATTTTTAACAAAATAAGATACATTTTATCTAACTTACCAAATACTATGTTAAAAATAACACCAAGTATTACGAAGAAAATGATCATAATTAAAAATTTTTTCTATGATGTATTAAAATATTGAAAATAAACTATTAAAAAATTTTTCTTAATAGAAGACTTTATACTCCAGACTTCATTTCAAAAAAAGTGCAAGTTTTACATTTCGTATCTGTGCTTAAGTATGATAAAAACCACACATATTTTTTATTGTAAATATTAGTTAAGGGGATTATGACTCGGTGTATTTACAACTTTTTTCTTGCAAATATTATTATTTGAAAGAAATAAAAACTATATAGTTTTAATTATTTATAATTTTAATAAAGTCTATTTTAATAATTTAGTATCAGTCCAAATTACAGATAAATTTAATCAATGCTAAAATTATTTACATTATCTAGTATTTTTAGTGGAATTCATTGAGGAGCTACAAATTAACCGATGACGATAGCACATTGAAAATTTTTGCAATTTCATCAGTTGACATGTTAAAAATATTATTTTTTTATTATAAATTATGAAAAATTTTCTGTATTGGAATATGGGTAAATTTAAGTGACTCGAGTTTCAAACTGATCTCCGTGTCTTCAAACTGTTTTATTAGTATTTTTGCAGATAACCCTTCACGGCTATTTTAAGTTCCTCAGAATCAATTTTTTGCAATTTTTTGCTTTTTTTTGGTAACTTAAAAAAAATTCTTGCTTTCGAAACGCAGAGTTAAGGGTTCGAATCCTCGTTATAACTAAATATTTAAAAAAAATGGCTGTTATGGCATCCGGAATTTTTTTCTCTTTCAAACAATTCCAAATGCCTTTAAACGAAAAGGAAATTTTAAAAAATGATTTAAATTCATTTAAACTGCGACATTGTGACTTAAAAAATTTTTTTGACCAAAAAGAAACAATTTTTTCTGCAACTTTTCTTTAGGTTTTGTCATTTGCAACCATTTTAAAGAAAAAGGAAAATCCATCTCTCACAATCCGATTTCAGGTAATCGCAACCGGATTTTTTTTTAAATGAATTTATTTATTTAACATTTTTTGAATACAATTCATTATCAATTACCTAAAATAATGTCGATATTTTATCGGGATAAAAAAATATTTTTTTTTTCTATTTATTTACTATTTTAAAAACGCTTCCTTAAATAAAGTTAAGTTAAACACATTTAATCTAGATATATTATTTAATTATTTGTAAAATAATGAGATATTCAGTATATGATAGATAGTTTTACAAATACATATAATCAGGTAATTATTTATAATAATTTTGTATACAAGTACTGTAAATTAAATTGTTTATTTGTTTCATTTTGTTTTGTCAAGATCGCTCTTCATAGAATATATATAAATATAATTATTAACTGACAATATGTCATAAGAGATCATTTAATCATTTAATCTTTTATTAAAAGAAAAAAAATTGTTTTTTGTTAAGAAATTAAAAGTTATTATTTAGTTGCAGGTATTGACCGCGGCATAAAAATTTTTTGAACCAGAAGCGAATAATTTCAAGTAGCAAAAAAAAATTACAACAAATAATTTTCACATAAATGAAAATTATTTGATCAATTACTTATACCTTTTCATTTTTATAAAATTTTGAACTAATTTTTTAAAATTCACCAATGAAATGAATAATTATTATCTGAATCAAATATGGCAAAACATTTTTAGTTGGTGTAGCTGGAGGTAATAATTAATTACCACCAGCTATTCCAAAAATGTCTCAAAATGTTTTAAAAAATTATTAAGTCTTGGCGTCATTAGGGCCTAATAATGCGAACCAGAAAAGAAGTTTTAAAAAATTATTTCTGATTTTATCATGACATAACCAAAATTCGAATGTTCCGATATTGTCTTTTCACTTCGTAATACCTTATTCCTTCAGTAAAGCCCTAATTTTATCTGTTTATATAAAATGAATATTCAGCTAGAAATATGTTGATTAATAAAATCTAAGAAATAGCCAACTCGAGTATTAACATTAGGTTTTTCTGATGCACAATATGAATCTCCAAATGAAACAAGTCCTACGATTTTTCCTTTATAAACTATAGGACCTCCGCTGTCACCCTGTAATTAAAATATTAAATTAAGTAAACTGTAAAAACAGTAAAAATCAATTCTTTTGAATGGTATTTAAATTTCTATCACTCTATGATAAGGTAAGATCAGATATACTTTAAAAACTTATACAATTATAAGATTATTATTCTTTTCTTGCTCAAACGATTGCTCATTTAGCTTATGCACGCAAATTTCTTTACGTTTCAAGTAATTTTCAATCGTTTTAGTGAGAAAAAAAATCACTAGCTACCAGTGAAATTCCATTAGCTGCTAGTAGAATTTAGTAGAATGATTAAATAATGAAATTTTATAGTAAATGCTTCAAATTTCAAGCAATATAATTTTTTAGGGTGGCATTAATAATTATAATTAATAGGTAATTATTTAGTAATAATATAACTTTTTTGCAGGTGGGTACCTATTCTATAAAGAAACATGATAAAATGGTGAAAAATAATCTATATAATCTATAATCTATTTTAATAATCTACAATCTATTTTTCTAAAATTGATTCTTTTAAGTTCATTATAAAAATTATTGACCATAAAAAAACTTACATTGCAAACTCCACGTTCACCGCTCGTATCAGTACATAATTGACTATCTTTTATTTTAATATGAGAACTGCTATTCCATTTATTTTGACATTCATTATTATCAATAACTGTAACTGTTAATTTTCTTAAATTTGATGAAATTTTGTGATGTGTTAAACGTGGATTCCCCGCCTGAAAAACACCAAATCCTGAAACTTCAATTTTCGCCCCAATTGGTATATAAGAATCACTTGGCAGTGAAATTGTTTGCACAGTTGGTGATAGTTCAACATTTTCAGAAAGCTGTATTCAATAATAATGATTCAAAATTTCATTTATAAAATCATTAATTTAAAAAAATGAGCATAAAATTATGAAACGTACCTTTACAATTCCAATATCATTTATATGTAAATGTGAAACATAATTATCATGTGCTACCACTGATTTAACGTTATAGATTACACCTTCATCTGTATATAAATTTGATATACCAGCTACAACAGTTAAACTGTTTAAAAAATGTTGCAAAAAATTATTTGGTGTAAAAGCAACAATGCAATGTGCTGCTGTCAAGACTCGATTTACTGTGATTAATGAGCCACCACATCTATGAATATTACTTAATTTTAATGACACTAAATATGGAAATTCTGTTATTTCAGCTAATTCACCACCAATAATTGGTTCATTTATTGGTACGGCTAACGAAAAAATAAATTTTATTTAATGACAGAAAATAATTTTGCATATTTTTTAAAATATAATATTTACCGGTAACAGAAGCCAAAAAAGAGAAAATTAAAGTTAAAATATACATATTTTAATACTGCAAGGTAAATAATTATTAAAGAAAATTAATAATTAATATCAACTAATTCAAATTTCATTATATTTATACCAAAAAGCTATTTTATCAATAAAAAAAATTTACATGAGCCAAAAATACGGAAGTCTTTAATAAACAATTTGTTTAAAATATGATTCAAGTAGTTTAATACAATTTATATTATTATAATTAATAACTTGAACTGTTGCAGGTAGTAAAACATTAAATTAAAAATTATCTCAAGGCTATCCGAGATTTAAAATTGCACGTGTTATATCTTTTTTAATGAAAATAGTATATTTAGATGACTAGAGTAATATTTTTCTTATCAATGCACGTTTTCAGAAAACAAAAATGTAGAAGATTAATAGTATGCATGAACTTAATATTTTAAGTACACAAATTTTCTGTACACTGAACAAAAAGCGGAATTCCGCTTGCCGCTAACTTATTTTTTTTTTATTTAAATGTTTGCAAATGGCTTTAAACGTAGAAATAATTGTAAAAAAATAATTTTTGGTTCCTCATAGAGAACCATTGTTTTAGGTCAAATTTTGATTTTTGATTTTTTGGCATATAAGCACGTTTTGAGACCCCAGGAAGCTAAAAAACCGGATTTTAAAAAAAGTCTGTGTGTGTGTGTGTGTGTGTGTATGTATGTATGTAATTGGTGATATTTCACAAACATTATGGAGTTAAGACCTAATTTTTTTTTTCAACTTTTTTTTACCAACAAATCTCGACATACTTTTTATTTTTTTTAATTTAAATGCAATGCCTCATTTTTTCCATGAAAGTACTAATATCTAGAAGTATCATTTTTACTCGATATCTTGAATCTTATAATTTATTTTTTTTTAATTTTTTTCTAAAAATTTTTCTCACCCAAAAATACAAAAAAACCAACTTTTTTTATTTCTGGACGTAGTACCTAATTTTTTTCTATGGGAGTACTAGTTTTAGAAATATCGTTTTAGTCCATTTTTGGATCTGATACGTAATTTTTTGAAAATTAATGTCTTCAAATTTATGCTGCCAAATAATACAAAAAACGCAATTTTTTTTTTTTTTTTTTTAGGACGTAGTACTTAATTTCTTTCTATTGGTATTGGTATTTGTTTAACCTCCATCTTAAACTCCATACGGTTGTTGTGACAGAGGTCAATTGTTAGTGAAGTGTTATTATATATAATTGTTTAAGTGTCAGTGTAGCTGGTATGAGCGTTGAACCTATGGTCCAGGCGCGACCTCTCCCAAACATTAAGTGGATGCCTCAATCCTAGAACCCACACTGTAAAAAGTAACTTTCTTATATTAACAAAAAAATAAGAGAATTTTCGAAAAATTAGTAAATTTTCAAAAAATTTGTAAATATTCGAAAAAAATCGTATATATTTACTAAATTTAGTATATTAACAAAAAATTCGAGTATTCTCGATTTTTTTTTGTGAATTCGCAAGAAAAATTGATAATTTACAATTTTTTTTCAAAAATTTACAAAAAATAGTTGTAACTTTCCGAAAAATAGTTGTGAATTTACAACTTTTTTCGTAAAATCACAAAAAAAAATCGAGAATTCTCGAATTATTTGATAATATACTAAATTTAGTAAATTTACGATTTTAATTTCGAAAATTTACTAATTTGGTCAGTAAAAATGATTTTTTTCTTTAAAAAAATGAATTTTCAGGGACGAATTAATCGATTTAAAAAAAAATTATTATTTTACGATGAAAATCAAGCGAGTAATGCATGTTTAAAGTTCAGAAACAGGCTTTTTTCAATAAAATTTCAATCTTTTTTAAGACGAATTTGAGCAAAATTTTAAATTGACGATAACTTGGCTAAATTTCATCCGAAAAAGATAAGTTTTTTTTTCTTCTGGAGTGGTTTTTCCCTGGCAATCAGATTTTCTTATCTATTTTTTTTAATTTTATTTACCTAAAAAGTTATTTTAAAAATTTAGGGTAGCTCAGATACGAAAAACACGGTTTTTGACATAAAAGTGAAAAAATCTTTTTGGCACCTATCGCCGATTTCTTGTTCATGATTTTTTTCGGTTTTCTGAAGGTTCAAACTAACTGAAAACACTGGTCATATCGATGTGCCCTCAAAAAAAAAATTACGATACCACGCTCAAATTAAGTAGCACTTTTAAAATAATTGCTCATATGAAAATAAAGATAAAAAGTCGGTTTTCTATCAACATCAAAAAAACACTATAGCCATTCCTTTAACTTTTCACAAACCTCTATATTAGATAATGAAAAAAATTATCGTAGACGAATATTTAGTGAAATGCTTTTTTCCCATAAACATCTAATGATTGTGCAGTGAATTGCATGTATGCTACCAAAAAATTCAAATATTTTTATATAAAAATAGTAATGATTGCATAAAAAAGAATTCATAAATTCTCCTTATTAATTTTTTAAAAAAATATTCAATTTTTTAATTTTCATAAATAGTATTATTAATTCTATTCTATCTCTACTTTTCCTAGTTCTATCCTTGTATATTCTTATCTTTACATTGCATAATTCTTTCTCTCTATTCCCATGTGTCACTCAAATAAACAATAATTTTTATCAAATTTTATTAAATTTTATTTATAACTTATTACTAAAAAATTAATATTTTACATGGGTTAACATCTAAATATGACGAAACAATATATTATATGTGCAATCAGCTTTTTAATTTATTAACATGTGCTTTCAAAATTTTTTTTTTAATTTTATTAAACGTAAATAAACCGTTTCTACAATTAGGTTACGCTCAAATTTCCTCATTTTCTGAAATCATTTATTATAACTATATATATGAAAATTACAAAAACATTATGTATGTGTTTTTGTAATTTTGTAAAAAATTTTTGTAGATCCTGAAGAAGAGGGTACAGGCCCCTGAAACTTTGATGAAATAAAAATAATAAATTTTTTAAACAAATTATTCCTCTTGGTCATTATTATTATTTATATCATTTAAATAGTTTTTAATAATAAAATATTACGTTTCATTTAAAGTCCTTGCAAAATAGTTAAAATTTACACATCATACTTACTTATCGAAAAAAAAGGTTTTTTTTGCAATAAATAAAATATAAATAAAAAAAATATATAAAAAGACATCATGCATAAGGAAAATTTTTTAAACAGAAAGTAGAGAAATATGAATTTATTTTTTTAATGAAATCTATTTTAATAGGTTCAAGGACATAATTACACTTTTTGCAATTGTTAGAGAGCTATAATATTTAGGATGGGCGGGATTGATTGTTACTGCCAGAATGCATCTATGGCAGTGACCTTTCAAGATATCTGTTTTGCATATATGCTATTATTCATCCAAGACAGACAGGGAAAGTGCAGAAAATCTTTGCATAACGTGTGTTTTCAAAAAGATAAATTTTAATCAATTATAAAATAAATTAGGAAAAAACTTGAAATATTTTAGTATAAAAGTAAAAAATTTATTAATTTACAAATTTTAGTCAAAAAAATGCTTATTTATAAAATCTAAATAGTATCCAACACGTGTGTTTACATCTGGCTGTCCTGTAGCGCAATATCTATCTCCAAATGATACTAGCCCTATAAGTTTATCTTCATACACAATTGGACTACCACTATCGCCCTAAGAGAAAAAGTTAAAAAGTTAAAATATTTACTTATTACCAACAAAAAAAAATTTAATGATTACTTAGATAAATTTATCTGTTATTTAATTAAGGGTGAGGGAAGAAGTTAAGAATGAAGTTTTTATTTTTATATAATTAACGGAAGATCTTTTGGTTCTTAAGTTTATTGAATGAGATAATTATAAACACGAGTATAAAAAAGATGGCCAAGGCTTAAAAAATATATCATTTATAAATTTCTAAGTTTGTTAAATCATAAGTATATCTTGGCAGAAAACGGGCAGTTTGAAAATCTCTCTTTTAGACTTGTATTTAACTCCTTGTTAGATTCGTTCTGGTTTCATTCAGAACTATGTATATATTGTACTAACAAGAGGATACTACCACAAACAGGATGCTAAGTTATAATACCACAGTCACATCACCGGGGTTTATTTTTAGAAACCAAGGTGAAAAAAGGTCCAGGATTATAGGGTCGCTTATTTCAAAAATCGAAGTTTGGCTCGAGTTTTTTTTAACCCTTAAACTAGCAAAAGACGCCATTTTTTAAAGATGTTTATGCTATATTCAAAAACCGTTCTGATATTTTGGCAGTTACATAGACTGCTACTTACGAACCAGAGGGTTTTCGGTCATGAAAAGAGACTCAAACACATGTAAATCAAAAAAACTTAATCGCTTATTGGGGGTGCAATTAAAATATTATTGCAGTATTCGCTATCACTCCTAAAAGGAATTTTTTTCATAATTTAAAGTTGTTTGACTCATTTTTGATGCACTGGACCTTCAAATTCGTATTTGCAACTGCAGAAATCTAGGAAATGGACATGAACTCGTTACAGTTTATGAATATTTATGGATTGTTTTTTGCTAATTTAAAAGACAAGTTTCGCAAGTGAGAAACCTAAATTTTTGAAATCAGTAACCAAAAAAATCTGAGGGGGTCTTTTCTCATCTTGGTTGCTTAAAAAAATCGCAAAATAGCGATTTGACTGGAATAATAGGCGAGTTTCTCATTTTGAAGAAATACCCCTACCCTGATACCCTTCGTTTATTTCAATGGGCTTCCTGGATCTATAAATGCAGTAAAAATATTATATAAGATAGGATTTCTTGGGATATTTTTTAAATAACGCTGTTAATTAACCAAAATATTTCCGGTTAAACTGATTTTTTTTGTAGTATTGCCATTTGATACTTGTTAATCATAATTATTTAGCACAAAGTCTTTCAAGTTTCCAAAAATTCTTTACTATCATCTTGCCCAGTTACGGCTCAAACGTAAAATAAAAAAAAAAAGTTTATTTATATGATTAAACTGAAAAAAAATTCCGATTTTCACAACCAAATCCCTGCAATGGTAGCCGGATTTTTTTTTTCGTTTAAACGATAGCAAACGGCTTGGAAAGTAAAGAAAATTAAAAAACAACAAAAACTTGAAGCATTTCAACTGCGAGATTTTGTTTCCATTTTAAAGAAAAAAAAATTCCGGCTTCCACAACTAAAATTCCGCTTGCAGCAACTAGATTTTTTTTCAATGTATTATAATTAGAAAAGAATTATAATTTTTGGGAACTTTGAAATGATGCACAATTTCTTAGTTCGGGAAATTCCGATATTACCAAAAATTATAATTTTGTTAGTTATTTAAACATTTTGAGCCAAAATTACATTCGCTTGGCATCCCAAATGCATCGACCTTTCCTTGTTAGTAATAATATTATTGCTATTATTAATACGTACATTACAAAGACCATGTCCATCGTAGTTATCAGTACATAAATTACCATCATTTATTTTAAGATGAGATCTGAGTTCCCATTTATTTTCACATACATAGTTATCAATAACTGTTAAATTCAATTTTCTTAAATGAGGTGAAAGTTTACCATGGGTTACAATTGGGTTTCCTTTTTTTAAAATTCCAAATCCAGAAACTACAAGATTTGCACCAGTTGGAACAAATGGTCCAATTGGTAGTTTAATTGGTTGGATAAAGTTTGTAAATATCACGTTTTCAACAAGCTTTAAATTAAATTTTAAAAGTAAATTTACTTGAATTAAAGAAAATTCATAAAATTAATTAAAAATTTTTCTACCTTTATTATTGCAATATCATTTAAATTTAATTTTTCATTATATTGTTCGTGTGGTATAACTGATTTTATAGCATAACTTGTTCCTTCAACTGTAAATATATTTGATGATCCAACAACAACAGTTAAATCACTTAAATGATTATAAAAGTAGCCATTTGGTGAATAATCAATAATACAATGTGCTGCAGTTAAAACATTTTTTTCACTAATCAATGCACCACCACACTTATGCCTGTCATTTAATCTTAATGAAATTAAGTATGGAAATTCTGATATATCAGAAATTTCTCCTCCAACCAATGGTAGATTCATTGGGTTTGCTAAAAATAATGTTGAGTATAGATTATTTAATTTCCACTAGAGTATTTTTTAAATAATTCTTTTTACCTATCGATAAATTTAATAAACTAAAAAATAATAACAAAATATTCATTTTGACTAAAAGCTTTATGGCCTATGTATAAACTTTTTAATTTATTAAGTAAAATTATTTTTAATTTATTAATTTTTTAAGTGACAATTAAACACTATAGAGTTTGAATGAATTGGAAATATATTTATACCTATTGATAATTTCTTGAGTTTCAAAAAAAGCACATGTGCCTAAATCAAGGGATAAACAAGGAAGTTTGATGAATCAAACTTTTACGCGTTTTCTATGAATTCATAATTTATTCATTTATTTACGTCACATGAAATTACATTGAATAATAATTCAAAATACGTAATATTGTTTTTTATTTCTAAGATTAATAAATGTTCTAAATTTAGTATTATTTTTTACTTGGATAATAAAAAACAATTTTCTTATCAATAAATTTTCAGGAAATTTAAATTATGCAATAAGATTATTATTATTGATTAAGTAACAAAACTTTGCTTATTTTGGAATCTCTATAAGCAGTTTTACTTTTCAAGTTTTTATAGTGCTTATTAATTTAATTCGAGGAAAAATTCTTGAAACGGTCACCACTTGCCAGGTTGACCTCTCAAAACTTATAGGCAGGTTTACGGGGAGGTTTGCACATCTCTAAAAAATATGAATTTTCAGCTCCGTAGATCTCAATCTGCTCGAGTTATGCCCAATCCAACTTCTTCAGTGTTTCTCAATTGTTTTAGTCATTTTTTAAAATAATCTTGGTGAAACACACGTGGTAGTTTTAAAAATATTTTTCAAAATTGGTCCGTAGTAAAATTTCCCATTGAATCCATTTCTGACGTTAGTTTTAGTTTTTCAGAAAAACCTCAAGAAACCCCGAAAAATCGAAAAAACCAGTGAAAACAAATTATTTAAAAAAAACTAACTTCAGAATCTTTTGAAATGTTTATTTACGCGATAAAAAACTTACTAGGCATTGAAATTGATTTTTTCGACTTTAAAAAAGTTAAAAAATAAAAATATAATTAGTTATTTATTTTTCTTAGCTTAGAAATCATTTTTAATCTGCCACGCATATATACGTAAATATTTTTATATCGTATAATTTTCAATAATGACGATTAATGAAAAAATTAAAAAAGCTTCAGGGGCTGCTAACAGAAAAAGGAAACGTGAACAAGCAGAGGAGGATAAAAAGCAGGGTTCTTTTCTAAAAAAATTATTAAAAAAGTCATGTAATTCATCAATCGATAAGACTACTTACATCAAAAAGAACATCTAAAAGATGAAAATCAAAATGCGGAAGATTTTGTTAAAAGTTTTGAATATGCCGAAAAAAGTGCTGAAAATTTGGAAATTAAAGTTAATGACTCTTCTATTATTGATAATAATACAGATAATAATGAAAAAATTGAAATTGAGATAAATGACAATAATAAGGAAAATTTTTAAAGTGCTGTTTATGATTCTAATATTGAATTGATTAGTGATGATCCTGGAAATTGGCCTATTCGTTTTTCTGACAGTGAGAAAAAATTATTAGTGCAGCGTGGTCCAGTGCAAGTGAAAAATTTTAATTATCCTATAAATAGTGATGGACGAAAATTTACAGATAATAATTTTTAAACCGTGAAAAGTTCCATCGTAATTGGCTACTTTATTCTGTAACTAAGGATCGAATTTTTTGTTTTTGCTGTCGCTTGTTTTGTAGCGCGCGTTCATATCTCTATCAAGTGAAAAAGGGTATTCTGATTGGAAACACACGAGTGAACACTTATTTGAACATGAACACTCTCCTCATCATAAATCTGCAGTAAAGGTCCTGACAGATACGTGTACCGTACTGTACCGAGAGGTTGGAAAGCCAATCAAATTTGGCGTACCGAAGCGTACCGAGATTTGATTGGTTTCCGATCTCTCGGTACGGTTCGGTAAGCGAGCATCTGTCGAGGCCTTAAAAGACTGAATTGAGTTTAGAATGCGATATGGGGGGCGACAAAAGTTGGTCTTGCCCGGTTGCCAATTTTAGCTCAAGCCGGCCCTGTACAAATTGATCGTGCCTAAAAATTAAATTTGTTTTACCTAGAAACTTAAACAATTAAAGTATTCAGTAAAACATTTCTTGTAAATATTTTGTATTCTAAATTCTTAATTTTCGAAAATTTAAAATGAAATTGTATAATCATACTGTATTAATTTAAAGGTTAAATAAAATCATAAAGGAGTTCCAATAAAAGTATTAACAATTACTATCTAAAATTCCTTTAATTTTATCAAAAATAAAATATCTCAAAGATCGTACAATAATAATAAAAAATATAAAAAATCAACCCTTTTTTTATAGATATTAACTCAAGAGTTGACGATAATTTTCTCATCTAGACATCTGGTTGAAATAATATTCTGCTACTATAATTTGAACTAAAAATTTTATATACTAAAAACTATAATCGTAACTTTTTCTATACCTGTGTTAATACCAGCATCCAATAATAAAGTAAAAAGGATTATAAAATTAACGCGAATGTTCTCAAAAAAGAATACGACTTATTCGCGAATAAATTTGTTCTATATATATTTTTTATGATTATTTTTAGCAATCGTTCCCCTAAACTACTCCCTAGGCATAATACATATAGGAAAAAAAAACCCTCTTTTTTTTGGTCAGGTATATATATATAATCGTGAACGTCAAATTTAACGCAACTCAATGCAATCCATTAGGTATTGCTCATAAAGAGACTTTTTTAACCTTATCTTGGCTATACCAACTGGGTAATATATTTCTATTTATTAGTTTATGCTGTATGTAGAGATTTTAATTTTATTTTTTTCAATTTTCTTTACTTTTTTTATTTTATTCAAAGAATTTTTTTTTTTATTATTAATAAGCGTATGTCAACGTATTATATAAGCGAAAAAGCTTGTTTATATGATTAAATAAATGAGATTTGTATATGTATGAAGGCTTAAAGATTATAGGTAATTTTGTATACGCTGTTTTTTTTATCTTTATTACATACATATCGAGATATTTTACTAAAATAAATAAAAAAAAAAATCTTTAAAAAAATAATCCTCAAAAAATGTATATCAATTTATATAAATTTGTTTTTTGCTTATGTAATAAATAAAAAAAAATTTTTCATACTTTTTTTATTCGGCTGTTTTAAAAAAAATTCTTCGATAAGCCTAAAAAGCAAATAAATATTTTTTATTAATTAGTTTTTTCTAAATCTTTTCTGTGAAATTTAAATTGATTGCTTTCAAATATTTTTAGAGTTTGTTATTTTTCGAATTCTCGAGACTGATTGTAACCCTGTAATTATGTTGCCCAACGTGTTGCAAAGCAATTAAAATGATAATGCGTTGTTATAATTACAAAGGCTATGGTAAAATAGATTGTTTTACTTTTCAAGAGATTTTTAAGAGGTTTTTCAATGATTCTATTTTAAAATAGTTCTTTTTATTAAAAATTGTCTTATTAAAAAATGGTCTTACAAAAAGGTAAATAGTTTATACGAATAAAGAAATTAATAAAAAAAAAAATTGACCAAAATAAGTAAATTTTTAGTAAATAACAGAAAAAAAAGTTTTTGACGTTGAATCATTGTTGACATTGATTCACTGTGCTTCCTTGTGCATAGAAATGCATTTAAAAGTCAAAAGCTATGTTTTTCCTTGCTGTTATTTAAGTCATCATTATGTTAATTATTAATTAAGATTACTTAACCCCCCAATATATCAGCCACCTAGGATTTTGGCCCAAAATTTTTGCTAGTTTTTTATTGCAGGGTTTTTGACCCTCTGTATTGTAGCTTACAGTAATGGTAGGTGTTAGTTTACTATCAGAGGAGGAGTGCAATATTAGCTTTTTATTTCGGGGTCTTCGCTCCACTTCTGGTGTAGGACCGTAACGAAGGATTATAGGTGTAACTACATCATTAGTGGTTAAAAACCTAACTGGTTTTTTAATGAAGGAAAACCTTCTCAAGCCAATGCCAAATATCTACGTGGGGTAGCTTATAGTAATGGTAGGTGCAAGTGCATTGTACCTTAATGGGTGACCAAAGTACCAGAGGACCAACATCTTGGAAGGGTAAAATCTTGGGTGGACAAATCCAATGAGACCAAGACTCTGCACATCGTTGGCAATAACATACAGGTGGTTATATTCAAAGTATGCGTTGAAAAAAATATTTAAAAAATTTTCTATAATCATAAGAATGCAAAAATCTTGCATGCAACTTTACATAATAAAACTTCATATATAACAGCATTATCAAAATCAATCATGCTCATGATTACCGACAACACAACATTAAAGTTCAAATAAAATAACTCAAGCACTTGTTGCATAATAAACAATATTATTTTTAATTTTCCTTATATATGTATATTACAATTTAATTTTAATTACATGTTTATTTCAAAGAACAACAATCATGCAAAAACATTATATTTACTCATCGTATCACGTACATTACATGTACTATGAATTTGTAAAGCTTATACCTATATGTATTTTAAATTTTATCTGTATAATTTACAATCATTTAATTTTACATTTAAATTTAGTTAAATATAAACTTTCACATTACCAAATTTTAAAAGTAATTTTTAAATTCTAACTTTACTTACGTAAATATTTATTTAGTATGAGTTACTCTTAAATTTCTGTTTTATTTAAAAATTAAATTATAATAAATTAAAATATTTAATAAAATAATTGAATAATTGATAAAAATAAATATCAATTATAAATCCGAAAAATTGATATATATTATTTACATCAACAGAGTAAATACTTTATCAAAATACTGTCAAATACATTGTCATAATCAATTTAATGTAACCAAAACTGAATTTCAATTTCTAAAACTCTTATAATAATGTAAACAAAATGTAAATGTGTATAGTCAATTTTGGTTCCTATATATATCCTAACCAACAATTCGTAACACAAATTGAATAAGCTTTTACGTCCATCAATAGATTTACATAAAACAAACGAACGAATAAATTTCTCTCTCTCTCTCTCTTTATATATATTTGTAATTAGTGTTTATCATCATGGTATGTTTGTAACAACATGAATAATTATTTTCAACCACACTAACAACAATTGTAATTTGATTGCTTTAAATGACAAAATTTCTATATTGCCTTAGGTTAAATAACAAAATTTATTCTATAATGCAAGTATTTAAAATTTAAGCTAAAACTCTTTATTATTATTATTTATATTTATCTTGAGAGTAGTAGATCTTTTCATTCCTTAAATAATTTAAGGTTTGTAAAAACATTAGAAAATCATGCATAAAAAGAGAGAGAGAGAAAGAAGATTTATATATAAAATTGCATTTATTTTATTCTCAAGAGTAACATAAAGTAGTCTGAATATATATATATATATATATATATATAATATTTTCAAAAAGCTTCTCTCTATTAATCAAGAATTTAATAGACAGATTATCTTTATATATATACAAGTATATAGCAGAGTTAGCTTAATAATCATGTGCAGAATACAGTACTACTACTTCTGCCAAACGTATCTTAGTTTATGGGAAAACTTTTGATGTGAATATAGAGAGTTTTTGGGAGGCTTAATTTGATGAAGAGAGGGACTCGTGAATAGTAAGTTGCACATTTTCATGTTTATATAAACCATAGAATTATAAATTTTCTTAAATATAATACGAAAAGTTTAATTTATATAAATTAAAAAATGCAAATTTTTTTCTATTAAATAATTTATTACTTTTTTTAGAATTTACCTCGTTAATTTTTAAAAATTTTCCTTATTCGTAAAGAAATAATAAAGTCCAATTATTGTAAAAAAATATTCATAAATAATAGCTATTTATTTCAAAACAAAATAATATTTTTCCTGGTTTACAATACATTACATAAATGATCTAAGGTTTCTGCATAACATATTATTAAACAATGAATACTTGTTATGAATATATATATATATATTCATCTTTATAGAAACTTAGATAATAGCTTATATATATATACGTTTTGTAACTAATAGTTACTATATAAGTTATCACCCCAAAAGTCTTTTAGATGTAGCTACCACTTGGCTTTATAATGTAAGAGAAACGTCTTTTACCAAAATTCAAGTCAAATTATCCCCACATTAGTGGATCAAAAGGCAAACTACTTTGAGTAGCTCTACTTATTTATGTATATTATAACAGTCTTACATTTATACTTGACAAACCCTCTCAATTTATTCTATAGAATAAATGAGGGGAATTCTATATATGCGGTGAATGAAATGTTGTGCGAAAAGTAAATTAATGTAATAATTCAATTTATATCTGTTTATATATTTGAATGCTCTATTTATTAATTAAATGCTTGAAAAATTATTCAAAAAATATTTTTTACCCATGCGTAAAACTTAGCATACTATCTTCTGCACTCGTTTTTTGTCTAGGAAAATGTATACGAGATATACAAAAAATATTGCAAGCATCATGAGTGAAAAATTTTAGACCCTAGACTGAACTAGAGCTTCGGGTTTTCCGAACACTCCTGCGAGTGATCACGCTGGTGCCGAAACTTTTGAAGCCTATCTATAACTCTCAGGTGATCATCTGAAGACCTTTGGTATTATATACTGATTCTAACAATTATTGAAATTTTTTTTTTATTTTTTTTTTCTTTCTGAAAGTTTTTCTAGTTGCCTGTTGAGAGACAATAAATTTATCGTCTAAAAATAATATTTATGAAAGAGATATCCCTAATAACTCTTCTTCTGCCTGCCTAAATTGAAAAAATTAAAATGTATTGTAATTAATATATCGCCATCGTACATTGAAAAAAAATCCAATTACCGTCAGCGGAATTATTACGTTTGCTGCAAGCGAGTTTCCCGCTAGCTGCTAGCTCAGTTCTGCTAATTGAAAACGGAATTCCGTTTGTGGCCAGCAGAATTTTTTTGCATGTATAATATTTTTGATATTTTTTCTAATTTTACGTGAAAAAATTATTAAATAAAAAGCGCCTATTTTTGTTTTTCAGGAGAGAGGTTCTACCTTAATAAAATGGACAAGTTTTACATCGGGTTTAATCTTTCATTGCTATCTGCCCTTACTCGCTAAGTCGCTTTACGCTTGTAGCCATAAATACAGCTGAATCCAAAGTCTGCATAATCTTTATTTTGACACTCGGCTGCATCTCGTTCTTCTAACTTCACACCTTAGTATAATAAAAAACTTATAACCGATTTGTGTACACAAAACCAAAATGCATGGAACATGTTTACTTACATCTGTAATCTTAACAGCATAGACAAACAAAAAACAATACAATTTCCTATTTTTATAATTTGTAATTATCACCTTTACTAAATGTTAAGATTCTAAACCCAAACCATTATGATTTCCTAAACGCGTATTATTCTAGGTCCCTAAATCAAAAAAATTTTCTAAGTCCCTAAACCCAAATTATTCTAAGTCCCAAAATTGAAATTATTCCAAGTACCATTTGACCCCCCCCCCTTAAATGGGACAAATTTGACCACCCCCCTTAAATGGGACAAATTTGACCCCCCCCTTAAATGGGACAAATTTGACCACCCCCCTTAAATGGGACAAATTTGACCACCCCCCTTAAATGGGACATATTTGACCACCCCCCTTAAATGGGACATATTTGACCCCCCCCTTAAATGGGACATATTTGACCCCCCCATTAAATGGGACAAATTTGACCCCCCCCCTTAAATGGGACAAATTTGACCACCCCCCTTAAATGGGACAAATTTGACCCCCCCCTTAATTTTCAAATTCCGAAGTACCCCCTCCCTATAAACATGTTCCATGTTAAAAGGTATAAAATGATATTTTCACTAAGATTTTTAATAATAATTTCAATTCTATAATGCACCAAGTAATCCGCGTTATTTAGCAAAAATTTGTCTTTAGTTTTGTAAAACTAATTGTTTATTACATTTACATGCAAGGGGTTGTTAATTTAAATTTTATCGCTATTTATTTATTGTGAAGGTATAAGAATCGAAACCAGAAAGTTAGTTTATGAGAAAATGTCCACAACCATTAAAATCGACTGTTCAATTAAAAAATTTCAACAAAAACTCATTTAATTTAAAAAAATTATGGTATAGTTTTGAACGATTATTCGTTAATTAATTTATTGTCATTATAAATTATATTATAATAATTAATTAATGATATCGGCCTTTTAAGAACAACGAAATGTAAGTTTAAAAATTTTCATTTTATTATTTTCTTAGTTGGTATACATTTAAATACTCGTAAAGTAAATATCAGCCATTATTTATTTACTGAAAATTATTGAAACATTTTTTTATCCATTTTACAACAATTTTATTGACCTGAAAATTGTGTAATGATTTTGTAAACACAAACTAATTGAAAAAAGTGATTTAACCCATTAACGCCCAACCGACAATTCCTGGACACTCGCATATTTTTATATGAAAAAATTGAAATTTTGGGCCAAAAATGATACCTAGTAGGTATTTAGGGCTGCTCTTTCCGAATCTGAAGTCCGTTTTCACGTACCACCCCTCGGGGGTGCGATATTAACCCCCAAAGTGGGGTATGTTTTAAATGAATTTTTGAACTTTCTTTATAATGTTATTTAGCTAATAAAAACAGTTGATTATTATAAAAAATTATTGCCAGAACCTTTAAAAACCTCAAAAAATAAAAGAAAAATATTTTTACCTGTTTTACCCCATTGGGGGGCAAATTATGGGGGTGTGGGGGGTGGACTTTTTAGGTACTTGAATAAATTGAAATTTTTACCTAGAAATGGTATCTAGTAGGTATTTAGGGCTGCTCTTTCCGAATCTGAAGTCCGTTTTCACGTACCACCCCTCGGGGGTGCAATATCAACCCCCAGAGTGGGGTATGTTTTAAATGAATTTTTGAACTTTCTTTATAATGTTATTTAGCCAATAAAAACAGTTGACTGTTAGAAAAAATTATTGCTATACATTTTAAAAACCTCAGAAAATAAAAGAAAAATATTGTTAACTGTTTTACCCCATGGGGGGGGGCACATTATGGGGGCGGGGGATGGACTTTTTAGGTACTTGAATAAATTGAAATTTTTACCTAAAAATGTTATCTAGTAGGTATTTTAGGCTGCTCTTTCCGAATCTGAAGTCTATTTTCACGTACCACCACTCAGGATTACGATATCAACCCCTAATAGGGGTAAATTGTAAATATACTTTTAAAGATTTTTTAACGATTCAACACTTGGAAAAGTAACCACTTTTCCATGGTTGCTCTTTAAAAAAAATATTTACACGAACTGTAAAAAATTTCAAAAAATCACGTGCATATCGAAATGCCTCATTTCAACCCCTTAGAGGGGTGGTAATAGGGCGAACTTTATAAATAAACAAGATTATAATTTTTAGGTTTAAAAATGGTGTCTAGTAGGTATTTTTGGCTGATTTTTTCAAATCTGAAGTCCATTTTTACATACAACAACCCCTCGAGGGTGCGATATCAACCCCTATAATGGGGTAAATTGTAAATTTACGTTTAATGTTTTAAAATTATTAAAATTACGCAAAAAAAATAGCTTTCTAGGTATTGAATAATTATATACGCACGTGATTTTTTGAAATTTTTTACTGATTGTTGTCTACTTATTTTTTCTAAAGAAAAACCATTGTTTCAAGTGTTGAATCGTTTAAATATTTTTGCGAGCATATTTATAATTTACCCCAATTTAGGGGTTGATATCGCGCCCCCGAGGGATTTTATGTGAAAATGGACTTCAGATTCGGAAAAAGCAGCCAAAAGTACCTACTAGTCACCATTTTTAGGCCTAAAAATCATAATTTCGTTTATTTATAAAGTTCACCCTATTACCACCCCTCTAAGGGGTTCAAATGGGGTATTTAAGATATGCACGTAATTTTTTGACATTTTTTACAGTTCGTGTAATTATTTTTTTTAAAAGAACAACCACTTTTCCAAGTGTTGAATAGTTAAAAAATATTTAACAGTATATTTACAATTTACCCCATTTGAGGGGTTGATATCGTAATCCCGAGGGGTGGTACATGAAAATAGACTTCAGATTCGGAAAGAGCAGCCTAAAATACCTACTAGATAACATTTTTAGGTAAAAATTTCAATTTATTCAAGTACCTAAAAAGTCCATCCCCCACACCCCCATAATTTGCCCCTCAATGGGGTAAAACAGGTAACAATATTTTTCTTTTATTTTTTGAGGTTTTTAAAGGTTCTAGCAATAATTTTTTATAATAATCAACTGTTTTTATTAGCTAAATAACATCATAAAGAAAGTTCAAAAATTCATTTAAAACATACCCCACTTTGGGGGTTAATATCGCACCCCCGAGGGATGGTACGTGAAAACGGATTCGGAAAGAGCAGCCCTAAATACCTACTAGGTACCATTTTTGGCCCAAAATTTCAATTTTTTCATATAAAAATATGCGAGTGTCCAGGAATTGTCGGTTGGGCGCTAATGGGTTAAATAAATATTTCTCGAGTCAAAAAATTGCCAGAGCCGGTGGGATTTGAACCGACGATTATTTCATATCTAGTGACATCGCTTTAGCTATTTAGAATTTCTGATATTTACTTTTCGAGTATTTAAATGTATACCAACTAAGTAAAATAATAAAATGAAAATTTTTCAGGTATAATATGTCTTTTTTGAAATGCATTATATAAAAATAATTATTTTACAATAATTTATTAATGTTGTGGTATACCCAAGTCACTTAATTAAAAACTTGTATTTAAAAAGAATGAATTTAAATTTATGTTAAATTATACCTTTATTGCCCGTCTAGTGACTTCGTTTATTGTGTGTCTGTTTCGACATGTTTTGGAACATTTGTTCCATCATCAGGTTTTCCAAATATTTACAAAATGATGTCAATTTTTTGTCAATAATTAATAAATTTAATAAAATTATGTTATTAAAAAATTTTTTTATATGTGTGTACATTATTTTTATAAGATGATATAACTGATATAATCATTCATGGAACATCTCATTATCCATATTCACAAAAGATGGCCACAAATAATTCAGTAATACATAGAATACTCTGAAATTGTTAAGAACTGTTAATAATAACATTAGGACAAAATTTTTCTTAAAGAAAAAATTTTAAATAATATTTAGTGTACAACCGACATTACAACGGTGCGCCCCTCTAAAATCATATTTTTAATTATATTTTATTAATAAATATCAGATAATAAACTTAATTTTGCTTTTATATAATAATAAAATTCCTTTAATCTTGCGAGAAAAGATGCCATCTGCAGAATTAATTCAGAATATTATATTATAGGTTATATAGAAATAAAAGAATTATGATTGTGAAGTAGTAATAGAAGGCTAGCATGAGTCAAAATTTATATAATTTTTGTGCATAATCTGGAATCACATAAAAAAAAATTGGACACGTATTTTTTTATTTTTTAATATAATGAAAATTAACGGAGTTATAGAGGTTTCAAAAACCATATTTTGGTTAGAGATCTAAAGTCACAATGTATTTGTGCATTTCTATGAGAAGTACTTTTTATGAGCAAATTTTTATGAAGAAAAAAAATTTACGAGGTCGTGACTGCCACCATGATTTTCTGGTAGTTTGAACCCTATAGACGCCAAAAAGATTTTGTCACTTTTATGTCAGAAACCGTGTTTTTCGTATCTGAGCTACCCCAAATTTTCAAAATAACTTTTTAGGTAAATAAAATTTTCAAAAAATAGGTAAAAAATCTGATGGCCAGGGAAAAATCACTCCATAAGAAAAAAAAACTTTTCTTTTTCCGATGAAATTTAGCCAACTTATCGTCAATTTAAAATTTTACACAAATTTGTCTTTAAAAAGATTAAAGTTCTATATTGAAAAATGCCTGTTTCTGAACTTTAAACATGCATTACTCGCTTGATTTTCATCGTAAAATAATAATTTTTTTTTTTTAATCGATGCATTTTTCCCTGGCAATTCATTTCTTTATGAAAAAAAATCATTTTCATGTACCAAATTTCAATTTTTAGGTCAAAAGCCTTTGAAAACTGTAAGTAGCAAAATTTACTTAACAGTTTTTGACCTAAAAATTGAAGTTTTCTTCAATAAAAATGATTTTTTTCTAAAAAAAATGAATTTCCAGGAAAAAATTAATCGATTCAAAAAAAAAAATTATAATTTTACGATCAAAATCAAGCTAGTAATGCATACTTTAAGTTCAGAAATAGGCATATTTCAATAGAATTTCAATCATTTTTAACACAATTAATTTCAGCAATAATATGCATTATTCGTTAATAATACATATTATAAAATTTTATTTACCTAAAAAGTTATTTTGAAAATTTGGGGTAGCTCAGATACGAAAAACACGGTTTTTGACATAAAAGTGGCAAAATCTTTTTGGCATCCATCGCGGATTTCGTGTTCACGCTTTTTTTTGCATTTTATAGGGTTCAAACTACCAGAAAATCATGGTGGCAGTCGCGGTCTAGTAAATTTTTTTTTCTTCATTTTTGGTGCTCATAAAAAGTACTTTCTCATAGAAATGCACATTTGTATACGTTAAGCTAATATTTTTTGATTAAATTTTAAATTATGCACAAAAAAAATCATACCTTGCAAGCCCCGTATTACGCTTATCAAATTCATTGGATAAAAAATATCTAACAAACACTAATTATAGAGAAAAATTGGGGTGGCTAACTATTTACATGCGCAGATTATATTTTACATTAATCATCATGTACAAAATTCTTCGCTTACATAGACCTGAATATTTGACTCAAATTTTTGTTAAATACGTCCCTAAAGAAACAGCTAGAGGTGATCTACTAACTCGTGAATTGGATATGCCTGATCTTGAAAAATGGCATGGAAATTCCTCCTTTCAAGAACAAGGTACAAAAAGCTGGAATTCACTTCCTTCTAAAATAAGATTCCTTCCTTCCTTAAACTCTTTTAAAGCAGCCTTAACTGTTCACTTAAAGACCTTAAATCATGTATATGACGGTTCGGTCTTTAAGTGTGATTAACTTATGAAATTAAATATATAAAAATTGTGATATTGACTGACGTTATTTTAACTTGGTGTTATTATATATTAATATGTTTATATCTTTTACTTTTTGTTAATTACTGACAATGATTTATTTATTATTATAAATTTTAATTGTTACATGCTATACTGTTACGTACTATTGTACTCACTACTGCTACTATTACGCTGTTAATTTGATTTTATCTTATTTCTATTTTTTATTAAATTTACATTTATATTAAATTAGCTATAGTGTTACAATGTTATATCCATGTATCAAATTTTGTAGTTGGGCAAATAAACAATCATTTACATTTACATTTACATTACTAAATTAGTCATATCGATATGATATTTATAAAAATCAAGAAATCGTGAAGAATATATCTTAAAACGCACAATTATGTAAAAAAAGATCATTTTTCGCTATTTTTACGCATTTTTACGCATTTTAGATATAACCAAAAATTTAGTAAAATCTATAAAAATGAATCTGTTTAATTTATTTTTTTGTTCAATTAAAATAGTGTCATTTTATGTATCCTTTATATTTATACACGGGGATTTTAACATTAAATGTTTAATAACCTTATCTTAATTTTAAAACAGTGAATAATTTATGATTCAAAGTCGTAAAACATTAACTATTTCAGATTAACATATATATTATAAGTAATAATCGTTACCTCTAAACATATTATAATTTATACATATCAATCCAATAAAATGCTCGCTTTGGAAAACTAAATTTAACGAATAATTTGATATAAAAAAAATAAAAATATTTCTATCAGAGATTTTTTATTTGCTTATTGTAACATAATGTCAAACTAAAAGATACGACATGAAATTTTCGATTCGACACGTTTATATAAACCTTATATGTACACAAACTTTAATATCAGATCTATAATACAATATCGAGTATGGATGTATCCTCCCTTTTAGTACATTTGATGAGTTAAATTTTTTTTTTTTGATAATTACAAAACAGGGATGATTTTATATGGTGTATAGGGTTAAGAGTTTTAAATGTCAAAATAAAAGATGAAATTTAATGTTTTTTTACTTTTTAACTTTATTTTTTTTCGCGACTATATCACAAATTTTATGGTATTCTTTTTTTTTTTATTATTCTCATATAATATTAAGCTATACATTGGAGCTTAATTCGTATAATAAAATTCGCGATCTCTCTTAAAATTCCTTATCAAACGAACAGACGATTCGTAAAAAAGTATAAAATAAAAAAAACGAATATTGCAATGTGGAGTTACGCAATACTAATACAAACGTAGAGCAATTTTTCGTTCGTTTTTTTTTATTTTTATCTGCAAAAGTAATTCTATTAAAAATTGCTCTATACTATTTCATTTAGATAGAGGGAGATATATATTTGGTTATAATATATTTGGATTTTTTTTATTGCTTATCCGACATGTATATTCTAGAATTCATTTTTTTTGAGATCATTATATATGTAGCATATATATTTATTAAAAGAAAAATATTGTTTTTTTTTTTCTTTTTTATTGAAAATTTATAGGTATAAAAATGTATGTTTTAGTTGAATGATACATATTGCAGAATCAAGTTTCATGTATAATTTTTCCTGTCTGTGCCTTTTGATTTCGAAACAAGAGATGAGCAACATCGTATTTATGCATCATTAGAAGATAGGAAAAAAAACATTGATTAAGGACATATAGAATATTATGTTTCATAATATTAAACTACCATTTTTTCAACGAAATTTTGATATTTATTATTATTGTAGCATTTATTTTCTTATATTTCTTAAAAACATATGTATTAAATTCTCTTGCTAATTCGATAAATAATTATTTGCAAACTAATATTATAAGTAATTGATTTTAATCACTTATAATTTGCTATTTATTTTCTATGCATTTCTCAAAAAAAAAATTAAGTCATTATTGGGAGTTAAATTTCAGTATAAATTAAAATCGAGATTAAAATTGAAGGCATTTCTACTGCGCATGAATTTTCTTGTTTTTATACTATTTTAAATGATATTTTACCAGTGAACATGGATTTTTTTCAAAAAATTGGCAGGCATGATTCGGTAAAAACCGGTATCTAGTATATTTTTAATCATTTATTGTCTCAAAGATTTTTTCTCACAAGTAAAATGAGTTCCTAAAAGTATAAATAAGATACCAAGATACTAAATCTGGAATTAATTTTATTATTACATTACTAAAGTACTAGTTTACTTTTATATTAACTCTGAAAATTTGAAAAATTTTTTAAACCTAAGATTCACGAATAGAGGTCAGTATTATTAAATAATTAGTAAAGAATCGCATTACATCCTCCTCCGTAAGTACATTCTTGTTATGTTGAATTTTATGAAGTAGTTCCCTGATAGAATTTCATATTTTCCTCTCCGTTAAAGCTGATTAATATAATTATGAATAATTTTCATTTACGATTAAATGTTAATTAGTTTTTTTATTAATTTCCTAATTAAGGTTCACTAGAATAAAATGGTGTAAAGCTAAAAAGAACGCGCGTTATTTTTCATGGCGGTAATTCTTGGGTGATTCAAAAAGCAAAATATTTTTTTGGAATAAAACTTTTTATAATATAAATTAATTGTCAAATCGTGTTTAGTAAAGCTTTTTTTGATAAGATTAAATAATCTATTAATAATTTTAAAAAAACTAACATTTAATTAAATAACATTAAAGAAATTTTTAAATAAGCCCGAACTAACTTTTTTGATCTAGATTTACCCCAGTTTTACTTTTTTGGGGAAAAAACCTATAAATATGAGCATATATTTTAAAATTGATACTTAACTTGAGCCTGGAATCGTAAATTTTTTTTTTGAGGGCACACCGGAACGACCCTTGTTTTCGTGAAGTTTGAACCCTCAGGAAGTCGAAAAAAGTTGTGAACAAGGATTCCGGTGATAGGTGCCAAAAAGATTTTTTCACTTTTATGTCAGAAACCGTGTTTTTCGTATCTGAGCTGACCCAAATTTTTAAAATAACTTTTTAGGCTAATAAAATTTTAAAAAATAGATAAAAAAATCTAATTGCCAGGGAAAAACTACTCCAGAAGAAAAAAAAACTCATCTTTTTCCGATGAAATTTAGCCAAGTTATCGTCAATTTAAGATTTTGCTCAAATTTGTCTTAAAAAAGATTGAAATTTTATTGAAAAAAGCCTGTTTCTAAACTTTAAACATGCATTATTCACTTGATTTTCATCGTAAAATAATAATTTTTTTTTTTAAATCGATTAATTTTTCCCTCGCAATTCATTTCTTTAAGAAAAAAATCATTTTTATTGACCAAATTTCAATTTTTAGGTCAAAAGCCTTTGAAAACTGTAAGTAGCAAGATTTACTTAATACAGTTTTTGACCTAAAAATTGAAATTTGATCAATAAAAATGATTTTTTTCTTAAAGAAATGAATTGCCAGGGAAAAATTAATCGATTTAAAAAAAAAAATTATTATTTTACGATGATAATCAAGCGAATAATGCATGTTTAAAGTTCACAAACAGGTATTTTTCAATATAGAACTTCATCTTTTTTAAGAAAAATTTGAGCAAAATCTTAAATTGACGATAACTTGGCTAAATTTTATCGGAAAAAGATGAGTTTTTTTTTCTTCTTGAGTGGTTTTTCCCTGGCAATTAGATTTTCTTATCTATTTTTTAAAATTTTATTAGCCTAAAAAGTTATTTTAAAATTTTGGGGTAGCTCAGATACGAAAAACACGGTTTCTGACATAAAAGTGAAAAAATCTTTTTGGCACCTATCACCGAATCCTTGTTCATGACTTTTTTCGACTTCCTGAGGGTTCAAACTTCACAAAAACAAGGGTCGTTCCGGTGTGCCCTCAAAAAAAAAATTTACGATTCCAGGCTCAAGTTAAGTATCAATTTTAAAATATATGCTCATATAAATAATTTTCACATAAATGAAGAAACAAAAATAATAAAGTTAGCTTCATCGATACAAGAGCCAAGCTTAGAGATGTTTAAGTTATGTTAAAGTTAAATATTATATACTTATATGTATTTGCAGTCATATAAACTGAATATTTTATGGCAACAACTTAGCTGTCTTTTAGAGCTTTTTAGTTTAAAAAAATTACACCAAAAGTCAAAGATACAATGTTGATATATTTAGTACCTTCAGAGATAGAATATTCTTTACAGCAAATCAAATAAGGTACTAAACTGAAAATAATTATTTGAAAATAACAATAAAATAAATTTTTTTAAAATAGGTTAATAAAAATATTTGAGAAAGTTTGTGGGCTCAAGAGGTAAAGTTTTTTTTAGTTAGTAAACCTAGTAAAATCGTTTTTTTTTTTAATTCCAGACTTTCACGTTTACTTTAGATCAATTTAACAAAGAATCACTCATATCCTATATATATTAAAATGAAATAATTTAAAAAATTGACTATTTTTGATTTTATTGGACACGCATTTATGGAGAATTGTACGGACGAAAATACATGAAAGTGGTTTTAAAGTAATCTTTAAAGAAATATCTCCAGACCTTTTTTTAATTTTTAAAAAATATTTAAATGATTTCGAGAAATCAATATCAGAAGTTAGTAGTCGAAAACGCAAAATAATTTCATTTTTTTTCACTAAAACTGATTTTTCTCAGGATCTAAGAGGTTTTTTGAAACGAGGTTTAGTGCAAATTATTCCTAGGAAAAAATGCTATCGATTTGACGTTTTTTTTTTTTTAATTTGAGCTCACGGTTCAGAGTGACAACTGTTTGAAGCTAAGAACTTCAAAATTAAAAAAATCAAAAAGTGGACATTTTCATCACTTCAGATCTCGGAATGGATTGTATCAAAATGTAAAAACCAAGTTTCTTTGTATTTATTAAGCACTTTTCTAAAGCCACTTTTATTTTTTTTTAATTTCATTCATTCATTAAAGAGAAATGTCAAAAAAACGAATTAGAGTCTAATTTTTTGAATTTTTTATTTTTTTATATTTAGGACAGCTGATATCCATTTTTTATATTATTTTAAGTATTTTATATTTTATTTCTTTAAAAAAAATTTAATTTCTAACATTGCATAAAAATATATCTAATTAAAAAAATAATTAAATGCAATCATTGTATAAAAATATTTGAAATTCCAACTTTTCTATAAAACAGGAGACTGTTAGAAAAAAATTTATAATGGCATATAGTTTCTGGTAAAGTCAATAAAAAAATACAATTTTCTTATAAAACAAGACAAATACAAAAAAAATTTCAATGCAATCATTGCATAAAAATTTTTGAAATTAAAAACACATTTTAATGCAATCATTGCATAAAAATTTTCTCAATGCAATTATTGCATACAAATATTTGAAATTCCAACTTTTCTATAAAACAGGAGACTGTTAGAAAAAAATTTATAATGGTATATAGTTTCTGATAAAGTCAATAAAAAAATACAATATTCTTATAAAACAAGAAAAATACAAAAAAAATTTCAATGCAATCATTGCATAAAAATTTTTGAAATTAAAAACACATTTTAAAGCAATTATTGCAGACAAATATTTAAAATTCCATTTAATAATAATATTAATTTTCATAAATATTCATTTTCATAATCATTGCATGAAAATATTTAAAAATACAATTATCATATAAAACAGGACACTATTAGAAAAAAATTTAAAATGATGTATAGTTTCTGCTAAAGTCAATAAAAAAATTTCAATGCTATCATTGCATAAAAACTTTTGAAATTCCAACTTTTGTATAAAACAGTATAATATTAGAAAAAATTTAGAATAGCGTACAGTTTCTGCTAAAGTCAATAAAAATATTTCAATGCAATCATTGCATAAAAATATTTGAAATACCAACTTTTGTATAAAAAAGGACACTATTCGAAAAACATTCAGATTGACGTATAGTTTCTGCCAAAGTCAATAAAAATTTTTCAATGTTAACATTGCATAAAAATATTTGAAATCTTAACTTTTGTCTAAAACACAACAATATTCAAAAAAATTTAGAATGGCGTTTGGTTTCTGCTAAAGTCAATAAAAATATTTCAATGCTATTATTGCATAAAAATATTTCAAATGCCAATTTTAATATATAACAGAGCATTATTCAAAAAAAATTTAGAATGGCGTATAGTTTCTGCCAAAGTCAATAAAAATATTTCAATGTTAACATTGCATAAAAATATTTGAAATCCCAACTTTTATATATAACAAAGCATTATTCAAAAAAATTTAGAATGGAGTACAGTTTCTGCTAAAGCCAATAATAATATTTCAATGCAATAATCGCATAAAAATATTTGAAATTCCAACTTTTGTATAAAACAGATGTATAAAACAGACACTATTCGGAAAACATTCAGATTGACGTATAGTTTCTGCCAAAGTCAATAAAAATATTTCAATGTTAACATTGCATAAAAATATTTGAAATCCCAATTTTTATATATAACAGAGCATTATTCAAAAATATTTAGAATGGAGCACAGTTTCTGCTAAAGTCGATAATAATATTTCAATGCAATCATTGCATAAAAATATGTGAAATCTTAACTTTTGAAAAAAATACAACACTTTTCAAAGAAATTTAGAATGGCATATAGTTTCTGCAAAAGTCAATAAAATATTTTAATGCTATCATTGCATAAAAATTTTTTAAATTCCAACTTTTGTATAAAACAGGACACTATTCGAAAAACATTCAGATTGATGTAAAGTTTCTGCCAAAGTCAATAAAAATATTTCAATGTTAACATTGCATAAAAATATTTGAAATCCCAATTTTTATATATAACAAAGCATTATTCAAAAAAATTTAGAATGGAGTAATGTTTCTGCTAAAGTCAATAATATTATTTCAATGCAATCATTGCATAAAAATATTTGAAATTCCTACTTTTGTATAAAGCAGTACACTATTAGAAAAAATTTAGAATAGCGTACAGTTTCTGCTAAGGTCAATAAAAATATTTCAATGCAATCGTAGCATAAAAATATATGAAATCCCAACTTTTGTATAAAACAGGACACTATTCGAAAAACATTCAGATTGATGTATAGTTTCTGCCAAAGTCAATAAAAATATTTCAATGTTAACATTGCATAAAAATATTTGAGATCCCAATTTTTATATATAACAAAGCATTATTCAAAAAAATTTAGAATGGAGAACAGTTTCTGCTAAAGTAGATAATAATATTTCAATGCAATCATTGCATAAAAATATGTGAAATCTTAACTTTTGAAAAAAACACAACACTTTTCAATAAAATTTAGAATGGCATATAGTTTCTGCTAAAGTCAATAAAATATTTTAATGCTATCATTGCATAAAAATTTTTTAAATTCCAACTTTTATATAAAACAGGACACTATTCGAAAAACATTCAGATTGATGTAAAGTTTCTGCCAAAGTCAATAAAAATATTTCAATGTTAACATTGCATAAAAATATTTGAAATCCCAATTTTTATATATAACAAAGCATTATTCAAAAAAATTTAGAATGGAGTAATGTTTCTGCTAAAGTCAATAATATTATTTCAATGCAATCATTGCATAAAAATATTTGAAATTCCTACTTTTGTATAAAGCAGTACACTATTAGAAAAAATTTAGAATAGCGTACAGTTTCTGCTAAGGTCAATAAAAATATTTCAATGCAATCGTAGCATAAAAATATATGAAATCCCAACTTTTGTATAAAACAGGACACTATTCGAAAAACATTCAGATTGATGTATAGTTTCTGCCAAAGTCAATAAAAATATTTCAATGTTAACATTGCATAAAAATATTTGAAATCCCAACTTTTGTATTAAATAGGACACTATTCGAAAAACATTCAGATTGATGTATAGTTTCTGCCAAAGTCAATAAAAATATTTCAATGTTAACATTGCATAAAAATATTTGAAATCCCAATTTTTATATATAACAAAGCATTATTCAAAAAAATTTAGAATGGAGTAATGTTTCTGCTAAAGTCAATAATATTATTTCAATGCAATCATTGCATAAAAATATTTGAAATTCCAACTTTTGTATAAAACAGTACACTATTAGAAAAAATTTAGAATAGCGTACAGTTTCTGCTAAGGTCAATAAAAATATTTCAATGCAATCGTAGCATAAAAATATATGAAATCCCAACTTTTGTATAAAACAGGACACTATTCGAAAAACATTCAGATTGATGTATAGTTTCTGCCAAAGTCAATAAAAATATTTCAATGTTAACATTGCATAAAAATATTTGAAATCCCAATTTTTATATATAACAAAGCATTAATCAAAAAAATTTAGAATGGAGTACAGTTTGTGCTAAAGTCGATAATAATATTTCAATACAATCATTGCATAAAAATATGTGAAATCTTAACTTTTGAAAAAAACACAACACTTTTCAAAAAAAGTTAGAATGGCATATAGTTTCTGCTAAAGTCAATAAAATATTTTAATGCTATCATTGCATAAAAATTTTTTAAATTCCAACTTTTGTATAAAACAGGACACTATTCGAAAAACATTCAGATTGATGTAAAGTTTCTGCCAAAGTCAATAAAAATATTTCAATGTTAACATTGCATAAAAATATTTGAAATCCCAATTTTTATATATAACAAAGCATTATTCAAAAAAATTTAGAATGGAGTACAGTTTCTGCTAAAGACAATAATAATATTTCAATGCAATAATTGCATAAAAATATTTGAAATTCCAACTTTTGTATAAAACAGATGTATAAAACAGACACTATTCGGAAAACATTCAGTTTGACGTATAGTATCTGCCAAAGTGAATAAAAATATTTCAATGTTAACATTGCATAAAAATATTTGAAATCCCAACTTTTGTATATAACAAAGCATTATTCAAAAAAACTTAGAATGGAGTACAGTTTCTGCTAAAGCCAATAATAATATTTCAATGCAATAATCGCATAAAAATATTTGAAATTCCAACTTTTGTGTAAAACAGTACACTATTAGAAAAAATTTAGAATATCGTACAGTTTCTGCTAAAGTCAATAAAAATATTTAAATGCAATCATTGCATAAAAATATTTGAAATGTTAACTTTTGTATAAAACACAACACTATTCAAAAAAATTTAGAATGCCGGATAGTTTCTGCTAAAGTCAATAAAATTATTTCAATGCTATCATTGCATAAAAATATTTGAAATATTAACTTTTGAAAACACAACACTATTCAAAAAAATTTAGAATACCGGATAGTTTCTGCTAAAGTCAATAAAATTATTTCAATGCTATCATTGCATAAAAATTTTTTAAATTCCAACTTTTGTATAAAACAGGACACTATTCGGAAAACATTCAGTTTGACGTATAGTAGCTGCCAAAGTGAATAAAAATATTTCAATGTTAACATTGCATAAAAATATTTGAATTCCTAACTTTTATATATAACAAAGCATTATTCAAAAAAATTTAGAATGGAGTACAGTTTCTGCTAAAGCCAATAAAAATATTTAAATGCAATCATTGCATAAAAATATTTGAAATGTTAACTTTTGTATAAAACACAACACTATTCAAAAAAATTTAGAATGCCGGATAGTTTCTGCTAAAGTGAATAAAATTATTTCAATGCTATCATTGCATAAAAACTTTTAAAATTCCAACTTATGTATAAAACAGGACACTACTCGAAAAACATTCAGATTGACGTATAGATTCTACCAAAGTCAATAAAAATATTTCAATGTTAACATTACTTAAAAATATTTGAAATCCCAATTTTTATATATAACAAAGCATTATTCAAAAAAATTTAGAATGGAGTAATGTTTCTGCTAAAGTCAATAAAAATTTATTAATGCAATAATTGCATAACAATATTTGAATTTCCAATTTTTGTATAAAACAGTACACTATAAGAAAAAATTTAGAATAGCGCACAGTTTCCGCTAAAGTCAATATTTGGTCAATAAATTCAAAAAATATTCTAAACAAATATTTCAATGCAATCATTGCATAAAAATATATGAAATCCCAACTTTTGTATAAAAAAGGACACTATTCGAAAAACATTCAGATTGACGTATAGATTCTGCCAAAGTCAGCAAAAATATTTCAATGTTATGGTAGTTCACCAGTAATTTAGACGACAATAGAAATCGCTAAAATTTTTATAGGGGCTTTATATTATAATAATACACATAAAAATAAAATTTTAAGAAAATTGTGGTTTTCGTTTAGGAGATACAAAGCTCCAAAGTTGAATTCTTATACATTGCAAGCATAGGAGCCGAGTCAAAAAACACGGGTTTGAGATTTTTATTTACTGTCAACGCCGAAACTGAACAAAAGATTTTTTTTTAAATATTGCACCAAGTAAATTACTTGTTGAAGAAACAACTATTCGATTTTTAAATAAATTGTGGTTTTCTTATAAAAGATATTTTAATAAGAAAAAATAAAAAACCGATGAAAATTTTAAGGTGACAACGTCGACGTTTAAAATACACGCATAATATTATAATAATAATCATGTAAATAAAATCGCGTGCCTACAAACATTGTGCGACGTTGTCGTACTTTTTTTTTTATTTAAGCTACCACGAAAAATGATCTGTCAAAATACCGTAATTTTAATTGTAAAGAACCTTAACATTACTTAAAAATATTTGAAATCACAATTTTTATATATAACAGAGCATTATTCAAAAAAATTTAGAATGGAGTACAGTTTCTGCTAAAGTCAATAAAAATATTTCAATGCAATCATTGCATAAAAATATTTGAAATATTAACTTTTGAAAACACAACACTATTAAAAAAAATTTAGAATGGCGGATAGTTTCTGCTAAAGTCAATACAAATATTTCAATGCAATCATTGCATAAAAATATTTGAAATATTAACTTTTGAAAACACAACACTATTAAAAAAAATTTAGAATGGCGGATAGTTTCTGCTAAAGTCAATACAAATATTTCAATGCTATCATTGCATAAAAATATTTGAAATCCCAATTTTTATTTATAACAGAGCATTATTCAAAAAAATTTAGAATGGAGTACAGTTTCTGCTAAAGTCAATAATAATATTTCAATGCAATCATTGCATAAAAATATTTTAAATTACAACTTTTGTATAATACAGGACATTAATCGAAAAAAATTTATAATAGCATATAGTTTCTGCTAAAGTCGGTAAAAATATTTCAATGCAATCATTGCATAAAAATATTTGAAATGCCAATTTCTATGTATAACAGAGCATTATTAAAAAGAATTTAGAATGGCGGATAGTTTCTGCTAAAGTCAATAAAAATATTTCTATGCTAACATTGCATAAAAACATTTTAAATTACAATTTTTATATAAAACAGGACACTATTAGAAAAAAATTTAAAGTGATGTATAGTTTCTACTAAAGTCAAAAAAAAAATATCAATGCTATCATTGCATAAAAACTTTTGAAATTCCAACTTTTGTATAAAACAGTATAATATTAGAAAAAATTTAGAATAGCGTACAGTTTTTGCTAAAGTCAATAAAAATATTTCAATGCAATCATTGCATAAAAATATTTGAAATGCCAATTTTAATATATAAAAGAGCATTATTCAAAAAAATTTAGAATGGCGTATAGTTTCTGCTAAAGTCGGTAAAAATATTTCAATGCAATCATCGCATAAAAATATTTGAAATGCCAATTTTTATGTATAACAGAGCATTATTAAAAAGAATTTAGAATGGCGGATAGTTTATGCTAAAGTCAATAATAATATTTCAATACAATCATTGCATAAAAATATTTGAAATTACATTTTTTATATAAAACAGTACACTAATCGAAAAAAAATTAGAATAGCGTTTAGTTTCTGCTAAAGTCAAGAAAAAAAATTTCAATGCTATCATTGCATAAAAATATTTGAAATTCCAACTTTTATATAAATCACTATTACAAAATTTTTAGGACACTATTACAAAAAAATTTAGAATGACGTATAGTTTGTGCTAAAGTCAATAAAAATATTTGAAAATACAATTTTTACAAATAAAAAATTCAAAAATATAAAAATACAAAATACACACCCGACAACTTGTATTTAAATTTTTAGAAGTTTTTCAAATTGTGGACAATCAATATGAGTTTATCTTTTTAAGTTGTTAACGAAAAAAAATTAAAGTGGGGTATAGTTTCTGTTAAATTCAATACTAATATTTCAATGCTATCATTGCATAAAAACATTTGAAATTACAACTTTTATATAAAAAAGGACACTTTTCGAAATAAAATTAAAGTGAGTTATATTTTCTGCTAAATTAATTACTAATATTTCAATGCAATTGAAATTACAACTTTTCTAAAAATCAGGCTACTATTCGAAAAAAATTGAAAAAGGGGTATATTTTGCTACATTTAATACATATATTTCAATGCTATCATTGCATAAAAATATTTGAAATTACAAGTTTTCTATAAAATAGGACAATATTCAAAAACATTTAGGTTGGGTATATTTTGCTAAATTCAATACAGGCTTCCCTCCTTATACGCGGGGGTTACGTTCCAAAAAAGTGCCGCGTATAAGGAAACCGCGTATAAAAAGACATTACTCTTATGGAAAAGGAGGGGTTAGGTTCAAAAATTTTTTATGTTGGGAAAAAATTTTATGGACAAACATTTTTTAGTCACCAATTTTTATTTAGAAAAAAAATCTGTTCTACGGGATTGTTTTATTTTTTTTTGGTAATCTTTATGTAAATCTAAATAAATTTGAAGTGCCAAATCACAACTTTAGAAGCCGCTTCATGATCCGCAGACGCACTTTCCCCTTAAAATATCAAAATAACCTATATTTTTTATTCCAATAAAATTTATTTTATTGAATATGTACCTGTAAATTTAAGGCTATGAAGATAAAAGCGATTTTTAAACTCCTCAAACCACCCTTTACTGGCAACGAAATTTTGATTGAGTGGATTTTTTTTTTTCTAAATGATCGAAAAATTCTAAGGCTTGATCTCGAATAGCTCGTGATCCAATAGGAATTCTCTTATGTATAAGGTCTTGAATCCATATCATAAGCATATCTTCCATTTTAACTATGTTGGAATTTCTCGTTACTTTGCTCAGTTTAGCATGAGGTCCTAAATGTGTAGCGCTTGCTCTAATTTTGTCACGGTTATCTCTTATTGTACGAACCGACGATTCATTGATATTAAATTTTCTTGCAACAGCTGCGACTTTTTCTCCGTTTTCTAATAAATTTAAAATTTTTAGCTTATCAGCAATGCTCAAAACTTTTCTTTCTTTCTTTTTTACAGGTGATTTTTTTTTATTTGGTGCCATAATTTGAAAAAAAAAAAATAAAAAATAGAATTTATGTAACTTGATAAAAATTTGGTTATATTTTTGTAAATAAAAACAAAAACAATCGAAAAAAAATTCAAATTTAAAAATTGAAACCGCGTATACGGAGGGAAATAAGCGCGTATAAGGCGGGAGTGCCACAATTGGAAAACCGCGTGTAAGGAAAACCGCGTATAATAAAACCGCGTATAAGGAGGGACTCCTGTACTAATAATTTAATGCTATTATTGCATAAAAACAATTGAAATTACAACATTTCTATAAAACACGACGGAATTCGAAAACATTTAAGTGGAGTATATTCTGCTAAATTCAAGACCTATATATTAATACTATTATTGCATAAAAACAATTGAAATTACACTTTTTCTATAAAACAGGACACTTTTCGAAAAAAAATTAAAGTGAAGTATAGTTTCTGCTAAATTCAATACTATTATTTCAATGGATAAACCCAATAATTCAGTAAATCGGACTCTGAGTCTTTTTTTTGCTATTTATTTTTAATGAATACATTAAATAAAAAACAAAAAAAAATCGGCTTTAGAAAAGCGTTTAATAAATACAATGCATTTTGTATTTTATATATTTTGATACAAACCATTTTAAGATATGAAGTGAAGAAAATGCCCAATTTTTGAGTTTTTAAATTTTGTACTTCTTAGCTTTAAACAGTTGTAACTCTGTGCCGTGAGCTAAAATTAAAAAAAAAGCGTCAACTGGATAGCATTTTTTACAAGGAGTAATTTGCACCGAAGCTCTTTTGTTTTATATATGAAATGACTTAAAAATTTGAATATGAAATAATATAGACATTGGCAGTCCTAAGAATAATAAAAAAAACAAAAATTTAAAAAATTTAACTGTATAGTAAAATTCATATTGTCTGTTTACAATATGAAATAACTACAATAATTTCAATCTGTATTTCTGGCTATTTTATATATGAAAAATTAAAAAAATTTCACTATGTAATAATATAGATATAGGCAGTCCTAAGAATGAAAAAAAAAATAAAAATATTTAACTGTATAGTAAAATTCATATTGGTGGTTTACAATATGAAAAAACTAAAAAATTTACCATGTATATTGTTGGCTATTTATATATGAAAAAACTCAAAAAATTTCACTATGAAATAAGATAGTTATCGGCAGTCCTAAGAATAAAAAAAACAAAAATTTTAAAAATTTAATTGTATAGTAAAGTTCATATTGGCTGTTTACGATATGAAAATACTACAAAAATTTACTCGCATGGAAAAAAATGAGGTATTACATCCAAATTAAAAAAAAAAAAAAGTACCTGGAGATTTTTTGGTGAAAAAAATTTTATAAAAAAAATAGGTCTTAATGTCATACTTGTTGTGAAATATCACCGGTGACAGTGCTACATACATACATACATACACTCACACACACACATGCATACTTTTTTTTAAAACTGGTTTTTTAGCATCCTGAGGTCTCAAAACGTGCGTATATGTCAAAAAATCAGAAATAAACATTTTACCTAAAACAATGGGTCCTCTATGAGGAACCAAAATTATAAATATTTCACTCTAGAGTAAAATTAATATTGATTCTCTGCAATATAAAAAACAGCAAAAATTTCAATCTATATTGTTAATTGTTTTATATAGGAAAAAACTCAAAAATTACACCATATATAGAGTACAATGGATATCGGCTGTCCTATTTATGAAAACATTATAAAAATTATAAAAGTTTATAAAAAATATTATAAAAGTTTCATTCGATAGTAAAATTCATATTGATTGTCTACAATATGAAAAAACTGAAAAAATTTCAATCTATATTGTTGACCTTTTTAATATATGAAAAATCCCAAAAAATTTCACTATAGAGTAAAATAGATATCTTCTGTCCTATTTATGAACAAAAAAAAATCATAAATATTTCACTGTAGAGTAAAATTCATATTGATTGCCTACAATATAAAAAAACAGCAAAAATTTCAATCTATATTGTTTTATTATATGGAAAACACCAAAAATTTTACCATAGAGTAAAATGGATATCGGCTATACTATTTATGAAAAAACATAAAATATAAAAATTTCACTCAATAGTAAAATTTATATTGGCTGTCTACATTATGAAAAAAATTCAAAATTTTCAATCTATATTGTTGGCTGTTTTATTTATGAAACAGCTAAAAAAATTTCACCATAGAGTGAAATGGATATCGCCTGTCCTATTTATGAACAATAAAAAATTATGAAAATTTCATTCTATAGTCATATTCATATTGATTGTCTACAATATCAGTTGTGATGTGTATGAAAATTGAAAATATTCAAATATTCATTGTCTACAGTATGAAAAAAACTACAAATTTTGTTAAAAAAACTGCATATTACTATATTTTATTATTATTTATTATCAATAATTATTTATGTTATAAAATATACCTCATTAGTTATAAATATTTATAAATAATCATGTAACTTTTTCTTAATATGAATTATAAAATTTTTTTGTTAATTTTAGAAGTATAAAATTAATTATGTTCTCATTCATTTTTAAATAAAATTAAATTGCATTTTAATCATGTATGATTAAATTTATTATAATTAACTACATATGATTAAAATATAAAAAAATTAATGCACAAGAGTTTTTATTTGGTTAAGCCGAGCATCGCGAGGCCAATCAGCTAGTAATATATTAAAAATACAAATAATAAATTAAAATTTATTGAAATTTCTCAATTAATATTATATAAATATAGAAAATTATAATTTATGCAACGAATTAAATAAGTACATAAATTTAATTTTAAAATCTCGTATATAAATTATATGATTTATAGAAACTATAATACACAGGAATGATATTTCTCATTATGTGATTATATGTATTTTACCTAGAAATGAAACCAAAATTTTCCTACTGGATAAATATATTTCATCATCAACATTAACGACATTTAGAGTATACGTGTATTAGTGTATAGAAAATGAGAATAAATTTAATATCTAAAATAACGTTTTTGACCTCTTCTATCTTTATTCACATGTTCATAGTTTAGGTAACAATATCATTCACGTTGTAATGTGTATATCAATCTATATGTAGAGTATTTATAATCTATACAAGTACAACCATTTTTATTATACAGAATATATTAGAAAACTAGTATGAGCTTTTACATTTAGAATAAAACTATTTGCTTAATTATACATATTGTACATCCATCAGTATTTTGGTAGTTATTTTTAAAAAATTTCTTGGATTTTTGGTAACCAAATAAAATTATGGGCCAATTATTTAAATTTTAACGCATGCAAACACTTCTAATTACTGAAATCAAATATGTTAGCTGTTATGCAGAAAATTTTTGGTCCTTGCATTGAAAATATTAGTTAAGTTTAAATAACTTGATTACCTGGTACTAAAACAGAATCTGAATAAGCTTAAATTTAAAAGAATTTATTTTTTACCAGAACAGTACCTAAATAAGTAATAAATCAAAAAATCAAAAATTAATTTTTTAAAGATTTTTATGCCTTTTTAAAAATTTTAGTTGAAAATCTATACTGATAAATATTTAATTTTCAGTGCATCGATTCCCATTTAGGATTGGAAATAGAGTGCAGAGTGCTGTAGTAAGTGATGATTTTAGTTTTTATTACTAAAATCGCTCTATGAAAGAAATTAACCCTGAAGAGGCCATGTAAATAAAAAAATTCAATACAATTATGCGTAAAATCAGCATCAGTTTTAAAGTTTTAAAAAAAGTTTATAAACAAATGTAGAAAAAAAATGAAATAATTATTTTTAATAAGTGAAAAATTCAGAAACATTAATTAATTTTTAAAATAACCAAACACAATACAGGTAATATACAAAAAATTAGTAAATATAACCAAAATTACGACTTTTTTTACTAAATTAGATTTTATGGAGCATATTTTTTCTAGATAACAAGGACATTAGAATTGAATCAATTAATTTATCAAAATTTTTCTCTGAAGTGATTTTATGGATCTTACTTGAGCAGAATCTTAATAGATTTACAGTTATAATTAATTATTTTTACTCCTTAGAGCCCCTAGGAGCTAATAAAATAACTAATAAAATTTACTAATAAAATTTGTTTACATTACTAAAACTTCAATTTTTTTAATATACTAATCTTTGGGTTATATATTACCAATATTTTTTAATCTCTGTTTACTAATATCCTTGAGGTTAATTTTTCTATACTTTTTTTGCGTTTGATTATCTTAAAAATTTCTTTAGTCTTTTTACTTAAATACTTAACAGCTAACTTTTAGCTAAACTTAGAGAAAAGTTGTTGGTTAGAATACTAAAAACTTACTTTATCGCAAAATTTTAAAATTTAAAGATTTACTTAAAAAATTTTTTTAGTTATTAACACAAAAAAAAATTAATTTTTTTGTTTTAATTTTTTATAGATAACATTTAATTTAAAAATATATTCACGTAATCTGCATGCATACAAATAAATATGTAAAATAATAATTGCCTTGGGTAAATTGAAGGGATATATATATTTTTTTGGTCATATTTACACCTAAAATAAATAGTATTTTTACTTTATCAAAAATTCATTTTCAAAATGCATTCAATATTTGTTTGAACTTTTTATATTTTTTAGCTTTTAATAAATTTTTCAAAAAAAACAAACATAGGTCAATGCATACACATATAGTCTATTATTTACAAACAAACACATGCAATCTTTTATCATAACTGTAATTCATTTATAACTATAAAAAAAACTTCAATCTCTCTCTTTACATAAAATCCCTAGGTATATATATATTTGTAATTGGTTTAATACAGCAAGCGTTTGAGCTTTTATAAATACATAAATTCTTGTGTCAAAATTCAAAAGTTTCAAAAACAAATATAAAAAAAAAGTGCAATTTAAACCACGTGTATATTACATATGAATTAAAATAACACGAAAGAGAATCAAAGAGCCAATCAATTTTAGTAACTTCAAATAAATATACATATAAAAACAAGCTTTTAAATATATATATATGTGCATCAGTTAATTTACAAAATTTAAAAAAAAATGGTCACTCGACAGCACGTTGATATTTTATAGAAAATAACGTTATCCATTTACATTGACAAAGTTTTATATATAAATAAAAATAACCGCAAGCTAAAATGCACTCTTCTGTAAGTGAATTTAAAATGATTATTTTAAAAGGGTGTTACAATAGAAATTGCATTTTTGATATATATAAAGTTAATATTGGAGGGAGCGCGAGTTTGTAAAATACCATAGATTGTTTATGCGGTATTACATGAAACCGAGGAGCTTTTTGACCATATACACCCTGAGGATTTTCCTCTTTTTAAAATACCATAACACTGTTAACACTAAAACGATAATTTTCAATCCGCATATATATATTTAGAGGGCTTATGTAGTTCATCATTCGAATATTATAATTCTCTTCGATTTACTAGATTGTAATAAAAGCACATACTGTGACTTGTTATATCATCCATGTATAGAGAGAAAATGAAATACGAATATAATAGTCATCGTCATTAAACAAAGAGTTTATATTATATATGGTAGCGTCATCAGGGTGCATCATGATTGCTATAAAGCAATATCTTTGATTCATTGGTATCATCATTTGGATATAGTATAAGCTTATGTAAAGACGATTGCACCTGTGGTGTGGTTATATTACATTCATTTATGATATATATGCTATAAAATATATTAAAATATATATATATATATATATATATATATCCTTGTTGTTAATTAAAGAGGATTTTCAATATATACGTGTATTGTATGAGTGTGGATAAAAAATATTTATATTGAGAGAGAAATTGTCATATAATGTCATATTTATTTGAAAATTCTCGAATATTAAAATTCACTATATTTTGCATTTTATAAAATTTATACAATAGAAAATATGAATGTTGAAAAGTTAAATCATGTTGAAAATAACGTTTGGAATTTTTAGCTTTATATATATATTTTCTGATAATAATGAAAAACATCATATGGTATTTCAAATATTTTTACATTTTTATTATTATTATTATTATATGCTGTTAGTATTATTAAAAATAATAATAAAATTAGCAAAATTTTTTAATAAATGTATAACAGTAATATTATATATTTTATTTTATTTATTATTATTAATATAAATTTAAATTATGCAATAACGAATTATTATATTTTTAATAATGAATTTTTGTTTTTTTTAATAATTTAGATCTTGATATTATATGGACATGAAGCATTTTCATTCTTTTTTTTAAATATATTAATCAGTTCAAATACACAGAAAATTCTAGGTATTAGTAGTTATTCATAATAAAAGTCAATTTAGCTCAATTACTTTGAATACTATTTTACCTTATCTCTTTAGTAAATTATTTTTGATTTTACTTTTTTTGGAGCTATTTTTGTGCAGTTTTTCTTTGAAAGCTAATTTTGCATGTCTTCGTTTGGGTAATTTTTACACCACTTCTTTAAAGGCCATTTTCGTAGAATCTACAACAGTAAAAAGAGTAATTTAAAAGAAACAAAATATCTGGTATCTGGACAGATTGTGACTAGAATATATGCTCACCGGTTGCCATACTGTAAAAAGTAACTTTCTTAGATTTACAAAAATAATAGAATTTTTTCGAAAAATTAGTAAATTTTCAAAAAATTTTGTAAATATTCGATAAAAATCGTAAATTTACTAAATTTAGTATATTATCAAAAAATTCGAGAATTCTTTTTCAATTTTTTTTTTGTGAATTTACGAAAAAAGTTGTAAATTCACATCTATTTTTCGTAAATTTACAACTATTTTTTAAAAATTTTCGAAAAAAATTGTAAATTATCAATTTTTCTTGCGAATTCACAAAAAAAAAATCGAGAGTACTCGAATTTTTTGTTAATATACTAACTTTTTACAGTGCAGATACACAGGAAAAAAATATGGTTGCTGTTATAAAATTCCGTTTGTGGCAGCCGGAATTTTTTTAAACATGGAACATGTTTATAAGCAGGGGGGTATTGCAAGCATGTCATTTGGTGGGGGGAGTTAATTGCGCTATATTTGGGATATCAAATAAACTATTTTAGAGTGGCGTGGGGATCAATTGGATTTAGACGAGATTTAGAATAATTTTAATGCAGGGACTTACAACAATTTTAGTTTAGGGACTTCCCACATAATAACGGTGCCCGTATTTTAAATGAGTAAAACTCATGTTTTTAAAATTTTCTTTACATTTTAAGATATTTGTATTCAATTTAAAAACGACAAACAATTTTTCGAGAAATTTTACTTAAATTTCCGATATTGAAAGTCAGATAATTTTTATTCAGTGAAAGAAAATCTGATACTAAAAATTATAGCCCAAATTGGCCTAGACCCCAAAAATTCTGTTGCTTTTACATTAAAAATGTTACCATGATACTTAGAAATTTTTGTATCACCAGACTTTATTTTTACTTTTTATTTTATTTTTATTTTTTGAATTTCATTAATATATTGCCTGTTACATGTACAATTAATTTTGTTGCATGCATAGATACCTTTGTATTTAAATTAATTTAAAAAAATTTGTGTGCTTCAAATCATCCAATCCTCTATTTTCGAAAAACGTCTATAAAATCAAAACCCTATGCACATGGTACTTTGAAATATAAGAATCTAACGAATTTTCACATGTAATAATAATATGCACCAAAATTGATTTTATCAAAAAATTTAAAACCATCACGCTCCCTATACATAAAAAAACATCCCTTAAAAACCTACTACCATATAATAATATTTAAAATAATAACTCGAAAATTAAAATAACGTGTCAAAAATCATTCGAGTATTAAAAAAAAGTAACAATAAAAATGCAACCACATATAATTTTACGACACGTGTATTATACACATAAACATTAATGCATTTTATAATTGAAAACGAAGAAGAAAGCTATAGTTAATATATCTATAGAATAAAAATGACTGATGACAACTGCATCAATTATAATAGTACAAGTTATGCATACTCTCCCTTGTTGTCCAGTAAATAGACTCTCTTATAAAACTGCATAAAAGTTACAGAGCAAGTGCTGATGCGTTGTGTGATTTTATGCGTATAAAATATAGATAAAAAGGGATAAATAAAACTTGTGTATATTTTTTTTAAAAAAAAGGTGGAAAAAAAACCAGTGCATTTATAATCATAATACAAAGATGTGTAATAAGAACATAGTGCATTTTGTAATCTAACATCTATATATGTACTGAATTGTAATAAGTTATTGTCGTTATATATAATATATATATAGACTTTATAAGGGTACTTTAAATATGATATTACATTTTATGTAGTTATTCTTGTTTTATAATAGTTTTTTTTTTTGTCACCCTTTATACAATTTTTCTACTAAATAAAACCACTGAATCTACCACCTCACCCTATTATATTAATCTCAATTTAAAAATGCACTTAAAAATATCTTTACATATGGATATTTTCTTTTTTTTTCCTTCTTATTTCTCTATTATGCATTATAATTGCAATAAGGCTGGATCAACTTGTATGAATGGTCAGTTTTACGGTTATATACACAATTAAAGTAATTCATATATGTGTATAATATTAAACTTCCTGTGAAATACAGGTAATAATAAGTCTTTTTTTTTTTATTTTTTATACGTTTCATTACCCTTATTTTTTATTTGATATATGAGAATTGTGGGAGCTACTGAAATACATCAAGTTTTATGCATATATTTATTTTTCATTTATTTTTTATGTTTAATTGTAAGAAAATTTACAAGAAAATAAAAATAATTGTTGGGTACTTATCGAGGGCTTAGTATTTTTCTCATAATAGATAATGTTGTTAATTAATTGAGGGGGCAGAGCTTTTGTACTTTTGTAGATTTTTAAATAAGAAAAAAATTTTTAAAGGAGTTTTTGACTAGGTAGGAGTTGAAACTAATTCTATAATTGAAAATAGTATTTTAGTGAAATAAGTACTTTAGCAATTTAGAACCTTACAAATAGATCGTCAGAGTTTTATAATCAAAATAAATAACAAAAACTCTTGAATTTTTCGTGGATATTGATATTTTTATTATATCTCATTCAATTTTTAAGTAAGGTTTAGTCGAAATATTTTTTTTAATTTACTGCGATGCATGCAAAAATAAAAAAAAACAATTTCTGGTTAATTCGCTTTTAAATTCTACACTGAAAAAAAAATCCGCTTGCCGCAAGCGGAATTATTCCGCTTGCGGCTAGCGGAATTCCGCTTGTGGCTAGCGGAATTTTTTTTTCTTTGCAAACAATTGCAAATGACTTGAAACGTAAAGAAAATTAAAAAAAAAACATTTTTTCTTTTCTTTTTCCAAAATTTTCTCAAATCTCGTTATACCGAAATACGCATATCCCAAGTAAGCGGGAAAAAATTTTTTTTTTAATTTTCTTTACGTTTCAAGTCATTTGCAATCGTTTGACGAGAAAAAAAATTCCGCTTGCTACAAGCGGATTTTTTTTTCAGTGTAGTTTTACTTAATTATTTCAAAGGGGCATCTCTTAAATTGTTCAACTTTAAAAACAGTGCAAACTGGTAAATTTTTTATTTTATAAGACATACTTTAGAAATATTTTTAATTATCAACTAAAATATTTTAATTAAATAATTTGAATTAATTTTTACGAGTTAAAACTAATGATTTATTTGATTTTTAGCTGTTACATGTCCTCGTACATGACAGTCTTTTTAAGAAAAAGCTCAAATTAATAATTCTTAAAAAATTGTAAGTTATCCTGTATATTTTGTTTATTTTTTATGCATGTATCATTTACTAAAAGGTGCTGATACAAGCTATAGGCATTTTAGACTGCAGCCTACTCTTATTATATCTAGGTATTGAACTTTTTTTGCTTAAATATTTATATAATAAAATAAATTTTAAATTGTTATTTAAGGCGGGTACATTCTCCCAGTTTTGAGTAAAAATAACGTAATTTTTCATATAAATTTTCTCAAAAACTATATTGCATAATAAAAAGATTTTTTTACAGCTATTTTATACACTCATAATGAACACAAAAAATAATTTATTTTTTATTTTTTCTTTTTTTACATATTAATAGATGGCGCTGAAGTTGGTGTCTAAAAAAAAAGTTCCAAATTGGCCCACATCATAACTCGGTTTAGAATCGTCTAAAATAAAAAAAAATAAAACACCATAAAGTACATGAGTTTTTGGTGGCACTCCTCTAGGATATATGAAAAATATTGAAAATTAAAAAATTTATGAAGGTAAATAGAAAAAAGTCGAAATTTGACCGTATTTTTAGCCTGAAAACGGAGCCTACAGACCAAAATAATCTTCCGATTAGGTTTATCCTAGAGGAACGCCTTTAGAATTTTATAATAAATCGATTAAAAAAAAAAAATTGAAATCGGACCAATAGTTTTTTTGTTATCGTGTGGGCCATTTTCAAAGAGTTCGTTTTGAGAAAAACGCGTTTAAAGTTTCGGATTTTGTATTCTTCCATACTAATAATTTTACTTTTAGGCGCTGTAGTTTCTTTATTATTTGCTGGATTCATTTAAAATTTTTTTTCCATATTCTTGAATACTTTTTGAACACAAATCAATTAAAAAAAAAAATCGATTTTTAATTTCAAAACTGGGAGAATGTACCCTTAATAAAACAATGAGCATTCACCAACTATTGAGAAATACTCTCGGAAATACTTAATTTTCGCATCGATTTTTGCTGCATTGAATCTCTCACAAACTTTGGCTTCATTTAAAACAAAAAACCTTTTATACAATCCCAGTCTATACTTTCCTGTTTGCAAACCTCTTTCATAATATGACCTTTTTATTAATTGATTTTTTTGAAAAGATTGTCATGTAATATCAAAACCTCAAAAATCAAAAACAAAGCAAAAACTACATTTTTACCAACATTTTTAACTCATAAAAACAAATTCAAATTATTGATTCCTTAATTTACAAATTATCAATTGTAAAAATTTACTAAAAAAAAATATTTTAATTTCGAAATAGTTAAAAACTATATAATTTTATTTTCAAGGAAATCAGATTGTTTCGGATTGTTTTCACATTTAAAATTTAAAGTTATATAAGTTTTTTTCTCACAAGTGAAATGTATTTCTGATATTATAAATAAGCAATTAATGATACTGTCGAAAAAAATATATACTTAAATTTTCATTATAATACTATAAACTATAAAATATAATAAAAGTGATTGCTTCTTTTAAGTTTTTTTACGCTTCTTATTGTGTATTCGAGTTCTTCTTAGCTGATCGTTTTTTGATGAACTTGTGTAATTGTTGTGAGTAATATCAATTTCACATAAATTTGGTTTTTATCCTTACATTGAATATATGAGAGTGTAATTGCTTTCTCAACAAGATTATAAACCATAGCAAATTTTTTATCTCTGGGTTGATTTGATTTAAAATTTAGTATTGGACCCGAATAAGTTGGTTTAAGATACCAATTTTAATTATCAAATTGATACATATTTCTGAGGTAGAATTTACTTATTTTTTGGGAATATATAGTAAGATATCATCAACATATCTATAATAAAAAAGGGAAGATAAATCTAATTTAGCTAAACATTCTGTTTCTTGCAAGTCCATAACTAAAACGGTGAATATGGGTGAAATAGGTAAACCCTTGGGAGACCCTAAATTTGCTGATAAATTTGACCATTTAATATGAAATAATATTATATTACGATCCATGACCAGAAAAATAAAGAATGGCCGAGTAAAGGTCTAGGGTCGTATACGATTTTTCTGCATCAATGGCGAGAAAACACGTCTTTGCCGCACGCACAGCGGCCGGGAAATACGTGCTTTCTTGCCGCTGACCAGAAATAGTACATTTTTAACCAAAGGAGTACATTTTTAAAAATAGTACATTTTTAAACTGCGATCTGGGGTATTTTTTTTTTTGTAATGGACAAAACGAAATTTTTCTTTCTCAGTGGGGTGAAAACGCGTTTTTTTCGATCTCGTTGCGGGGCGAAAAAAGTGTTTTCGGCCCGCTAGGAATAAAATGTTATTTAATATAAATTTAACTGATTCTATTACTGAATCAAAGGCCAATGGGCATCGTCTATATTTTTTTTTAACAGATAATAAAAGCTCAGCTTTATTATTGTAATCAGATTTATACATAAGGAGAGAAGTACTACTTATATAAGCTTAATGCTTAACTGTAGTTAATCTACAGTTTGTTCAGTATTATTTTTTAAGAAACTTTTTGTGTCGATGAGTTTATTTTCAAATATTTTATTATCAATACTTATATGTTTTTTACTTTTAATTAGGTTAGTTAGTTTAGTTGTTAATTTTTACGGAATTCATTAATGCTGTTGTTAAGCATTGGAGGTCGGAGGGAGGGGTTCCGGAAATGCTACGGAGTCCTGAAAATTGGGACAAAGTAGCAGAGTACGCCAGGGTCCGAATTCACATTATATGTTTTACGTGTAATTTTATCATGTAAAACATATAATGTGAATTAGGTTCCAGGGACACCCTGTTGATGAAAAAAAGGAGGGATTTCTATCGTAGAGAATTCTGCCAGCTCTACGCAGGAGGAAGACATCGGCCAGTTGTCTAGGTTGCGCGTTCCAAACCAAAGTTATACCTAAAAGGGAGTTTCGGTTTGGGACATAAAGCGAAGGGGAGTTTAAAGTATGCTTAGCTAGTAAGAATCTGGCACGAAGACGACAATTGCGCTCGTCAGCGAATTTTCTTGGGTGTACTGTGTACAACTGGGCAGTTAGTTTTATTCGTTATTTAATAAAGTTAAGTTAATTGATTTCACTCGTAAATTACTATACTTTTAATAATTATGGACATAGTTTTGCAGAATTTCTGTCTGCTGGATAAAAATTATGTTATAATAAATTTTATTTGTTTAAAATTTGAAATTCACGTAAAAATAATTATAGTTGCGAAAAATTTTTCGTATTATTACAATTTGGGTAATTAACTAATATTCATTCCTATTTATTCTGCATATCAAATGACAAATTTTAAAGCTGGGTATTCACCATCGAATTAAAACTTTTTTTATCTAAAATTTTTGAACAATGATTATGGTACACATTAAACTAATATTACTGGTGCATAACACACCCAAATACGTCCAAAATGTAAATTTTTAAATAATTTGAAAAAGTATAATTTTTTCAAAAAATTTTTTAAAATTGCTCATATATATTTTTTTAAATACATATCATATATAATACTTTAAAATTCATATATTTCCTAGTATCATTTTTTAATCATTTATGTCCATTAAACATCCATTGTATTTTATTTTTTAATATTCGTCATCATGAAAAAAAAAAATGTAAATAAAAACTCGACATTCGTATTAAAACTTTGAAAAATTTTCCTCTTTCATTTAGAAAATACATTTTTCCCCTTTATATATATATATATATAATATCCCTAACATTTTATAATATACGAATATAGAGAAAATGTTGAAGCAAATCTATTAATTCCCTCGCGTCAAAGCTTTCTATTTTATTCTATATATGCTAGAAAGATCATTGTTATATTATAATAATACTTCTCTATAATATATAAGAAGGTTTTTCCTAAGTTATAGTGAAAAATTTTCTATATCGTTTACTGCTTAGAAAAAAAAAAGCAAGTAAGTAATCCTACCCAAGAGACCAATCCCTACGCATATAGTGTATAAAATTCAAGAAGTAAAAGAAAAAAAAATAATATAAAGTACAAGGCGTCAATGACGATTTGCAAATGCTTGAAGGACTTTTAAGATTTGCCTTCTCTTGTTTACTCTCTTAGGCCATTCGCGTGTTATTCTCAGAAAAACTCCCTCTCGCCACAAACATATAAATTTTTTTTTCCTTCTTTTTCACCGTCATCATCATCATCGTCATCATCATCATCAACTGCATCCCTATAAAATATAAATTTATACATATATACTCATATTAGATTTATACTATATAGGAGAATATTCTTTTTTTCCCCTTCATAAAAAAAGTATATACCTATCTACACTTGTGCATATAGGGCTTTTAAGGACTTTTTGTCATATGTGTTTCACCAGGTCAGGTCAACGTCCTATCAGGTATATAATATATTATAATAAAAAAGAGAGTACGTTGAACGCAATCCTCGAGATATTGCACTCTTTGATTATATATGAATGCACTTCTTCAATATATATTTTATACACCCTTTTTTTTACTAAGCTATTGGATCTTTTTCCCTCTTTTTTCCTTTTACTCTCACTCTTGTTATTATTGTATTGTTGACGTATATATAAACGCATGTGTTTATCTGAGGGGTTTAAGGTTTAACTTCCTTTTTTTCTTTTTTATTCTTATATATATTTTTATATGAAAAGAATGAAGTACCTTGTCAGTTTTACGTAATGTATAAATAAATGTATTTTCATAGGTAGGTAAAAACACTTTGTTCCATATTTTTCTTTCACTCGTGTATACTTTCAAAAAACAAATATATATATAAAACATTTGTGAAAAAAAAATTTATGTTTATTCTTATGCATAACATTTTTATAATTATTTCACTAATTAATGTTTGAGACAGGTCAGGAATTAGCTGCAGGGTGCATTGTTATTTTTTTTCTTTTATGTTTAGAATCTGTGGGATTTTATTAAAAAATATTTTTATTTTCATTTAAAATACTTATAGTAATATTTTACTTTGGCATTCAAGTTACAAAGATGTTTTCATTAATATGCCATTAGGTTAGATACTATAATTTTTTATCCAGATTTTTGGATTTAGCAACTTCAAAAACCCCCGTTATAAATTTTGAATAAATAGTATATTACGAAATCTGGCTAGTTTGTGGCTAGGAAAATAAAGACTGGCTCAAACCGCACCTAAATTACCTTCCGAGACGAAGCCAAGGGTGGTAAACTACGATTTGGAGCATTCTTTTTTTATAGACAAGGGTCGTAAACGATTTTTCTGCAGCAGTAGCGAGAAATCACGACTTCATTGGCCATGCAGCAGCCAAGAAATCGTTATTTTGTGGCCACTGTCCAACAAACAAAAAAATATTTTTTAATAATAAACTTTATTATAAATGTGGAACGTTTGGTCCACAAAATATGCGTAAAAACGCCTGATTTGCATGTTCAACACATAGTATATATTTTTTGAAGGGTTGTAGGTCAAAGTTAACTATAAAACTGATAAAATAATTTTTACCAGTTTATTTATTTTTAAAATAGTTTTTTTATCTTAAACGACTGTTGCATTCAAATTTCTATGAAAATTTCAGGGTTTTAGGGTGCGTTTAGATGGTCTTCTTATGCCTTCTTACTTCTTATGCTTCTTAGCGCAAAAATTCCAACTAATTTTATTCAATTCTCTTATTTTCTTAATTTACGTACCTAAAAATATTGATTTATTTAAATTAATAATTAATTAAATAAATCATCCTAATTAATTTTTATATAAGTTTCAAAGTAATTATAAGTATAATAGAAAAAAGTAGAAAGTTAGGTTATGTTATTCAAGCAATCGTAAATAAACGATTTTAGTTGTAATTTTTAGTAAAAAATAAGGTTTATATTATTATTTAAGTTTAATCTTTGTAAAAATACAATATTTAATTAAAAAAATTAATATATTAGGGTGCAGAATGCATAAAAAAATTAAAAATTTGAATTTTTGCGCTAAGAAGCATAAGAAGTAAGAAGGCATAAGAAGACCATCTAAACGCACTCTTATTCACCCGACGCTAATTGGTTAAATTATCAAAACTTAAATTCTAAAATATATGCCTTCTTTTGTAAATACTGGGTCTGTTCTTTTTGTCCCAAAAAAGTAGATCTCATGTAAAACCAGAGCAGAAAAACGCGCTTATTTAAAATATTTTTTTGGTTAGATTGTTATTTAATTAAATTTTGATTAATTTTTTTTTTTTCTAAATAATAGATTATTAGGTCTGTTCTTTTTGTCCCAAAAAAGTTAACCTGGAGCAAAACTAAACAGAACGCGCGTTCTTTTTCATGGCGGTAATTTAAAAAGGAAAACGTTTTTTTGGGGATAAAATTTTTTTACTAAAAATTAAATGTTAAAACATGTTTAATTTAGTTTTTTATCGATAGCATTAAATAATCTATTATTTAAAATAAAAAAAAATAATAAAAATTTAAATAAAATACAATCTAACCTACAAAATGTTTGAAATAAGCGCGCATTTTTTTTCTCTGTTTAACTCCAGTTCTACTTTTTCGGGACAAAAAGAACAGACCTATTTAATTCTATTGAAAAAAGCTATATTAAACACGATTTGACAATTAATTTTTATTCTAAAAAGTTTTATCCCAAAAAGATGTTTTCCTTTTGTTTTCCTTGTTAAATTATCGCCATGAAAAAGAACGCGCGTTCTTTTTACAGTTTAACCCTAGTTTTGCTTTAGTTCTAGGATTTGGGGACGAACAAAAAAACCCAATAATGAAACAATAATTAATATTTATACGAAAACTTGCGAATTGAGATTTGATATTGCAAGTATAATTTATTTTGTATATGAAATAAATACCTATAGTTAAAAACAACTTTGATTATTTATTAATATGCTAAATAATAATTTCAAACGGTTATGAGATTTATCCTTATTTATACTTTTGTAAAGACAATTTACTTTCGAGAAAAACTTACTTAAATAACTAAAATAAAAAAAAAAATAAAATTCTGTAAATTTTTTAATTTTTTAGAAAAGATATAATTATCAGCGATATTTTTTTTAGTTTTGTATTTCTTTTTACAAATTATATAGTTACATATTTTTAAAATATATGCATTTTAATTTTCATAGCATTATTTTATACACTTTAAAATTAAATATTCAAAAATATAAGCTCGTGTGTACGCAAACAAGAAAAATTTTTTTTTTGTAAATTTACATTGAATAAGTATTTATATCGTTGAATATTTATTAAATTGAAAAATGTATTTAATTTTTTGTGAATTCAAGCATTAAAAAAACAATTTTTCACTATCTATACCGATACATATTTTAATTTAATACTTACAAAAATAACAATAATAATGAAAAATTTGATTAAAAAAAAAAAATTTGTATATTTTGTCAAAGTAAAACTACATCATGAATAAATTGCCTTGAAGGTATTTTATGCGTATAAATTATAAAACTAAATATTGGTTTTTTTAGCGAAAATTGTTTTTACATCAAAGTGCATCATTTTATGTAAATTACATATTTTGTATATTAAATAATTTACATTTTAGTACCATATTAATTGGTTAGATGTGAGTGTAGTTTAAATATATAGAAAATTTTGGAAAAGCGACGAAATTAATGTAATTATAAACATAGTTTTTTATTTATTTATTTATAAATTACTATCATGTACTCGAATTTTATATTGGAAAATTTTCAATTTTTTTTTTATTAACGTAAAAAACATATTTAAATGCAAAAATATGCATAAAACAAAATAGTTTTTTAAAAAAATAAAGAAAACAAACCTGAAATATCGTATAATAAAAAGTTAAATGAAAGAAAATAACTCATGAATTCGTATCAAGATCTATTGATTCGAATAAACGTAGCAAAAAAAAATTTTCTGTTTAATAAAGATAAGCACGTGTGGCTGAGTAGTGTATCGATGGTCTATTGCTCATTTTTTTTTCGTTTTTCTTTTTCATCTCATTTTTATAACTTCGCACTCGCTGACTTTTAACGTACATAATAGACAGGTTGTAGAAAGAGAGTATCAAAGAAATTTTTTTTTATAGATCTAGTTATTTCAAGCTTTTTTGTCTGAATATAACGTTTTTTATTTTTTGGCTTGTAATTTTTTTCTTTTTCTTTGCACGCAAACCAGTAGATATCGTTTTCACACAGGGTGATAATATAATGTACATTTTTTTTTACAGAGATATTGTATGTACTTGAAGAACGTATATTTTTTACTATTGCATTATATATAACCTATGTATCATGCAATAGTTTGGTGTATTTGATACGTGATTCTCGTTTTCTTTTTACTTTTTTCTGGACTTTTTACCTTTTTTTTGGATACATTTTTTTATATAAATTTTCTTTTTTTAAATTCTTACACAATTTAATAATATAGAAAAAAGCAGGTGGACAAATTTTTTTGTTTTTTTGGAAATTCGTAGGATTTAATTAGTTTAGTTGAACACATAGTACATACCTATATGAGATTTTTTTCTTTTTATTTTTAATACTGCAATGGTTTTTACTAAAGCTTTTGATGTTTAAAAAAAAAAAGTAGAGTTCATGGTATTTCACTTGAACAAATAAAATTTAATGAAACGTGTATTTGTAACAAGATACAAATTTTTTATTACTCAAATAATAAAAGCTCTGTATTCGTTTTGAGGAAAAATTTTAAAATAAATCACTTTAATTTATTAAAAAAGAATTGTTAATTAAAAACTGAAAATAATTTGACACTATGATTTTATGCAGATTTTAAAGTAATCACACTGCGAACAAAAATAAATTTTAACAAGATTAATAACTAGTAGTATTAAAAAAATCATCAAAATTATGAAGGGGTTAGAGTGTTACCTTTGTTACCAATGTTACCTTTTCTAGGCTTTTTTATCATTTAAAAGTCATGAAAACAACACAAAAATTTTATAGAAGTCTCAATTTCTCCAAAAAAAGTCGAGAAAAAAGTCACATGCTATATTATTCTGCATATATTGAAACCCACCTAAATCTGAAAATTTTATTTTTTTTTCTCGAAAATGAATTGCTTTTTTATTCTTATAAATAAAACTTCATTATTTTACAAATTAATTTTTTAAAAGTCTTCGTAAAAATTAATTAGCATGCAGTTTATGTTTAGGTACTGCTATACTATAACAGTTCTTTGATTATTAAACAAATAAAGCAATTTCGATCATAAAACTTTTAACATAGGTCCAATAAATAAATTCAGAAGTTGGATTTTTTTTTTTGTTTACATGTATGTATGTGAATGGAAACGCTCATCACGGTGGGCTTGTAACGATTTTAAATCGAAGTGTGAGTTACTGAAAATGTTAAAAACGGGATCAATTGGAAATATTTTTTTAAGTTGAATTCCGTAAAAATTAAAATAATCCTCATAGCCATTTTTTTTTTAGGTAAATAACCGTATTTTTGAGGTTTTTCTCATTAGTCAAGGCGCCAGCAATGTTAAATGCATCCAAAAATTTTTTCAGCACTAGAATGGATGCACCTCATTGAAACTTATGTATTTTTGGTCGCTGAAACCGATTTTGAAGGTTTCATCCATTTTTGGATGGCCAGTTTTGAGTAATGGACGCTATATACTAAAAAATCGGCAAAAATTAGCAAGATTGGTGATATCTTGAAAACAATAGCTAATTGAGCCTATTTTGGGTACCCCAATAAAGTTTTCGGGGTCGCTGATCACGATTTTGAAGACAGATTTATAAAAAACAAAATGGCGGACTCAAAATGGCGGGTTTCTTACCTCAGAAACGGCGATTTATGCTGTTTTAAGCATATTTACGTTGTCTAATAAGTTTTTCCGACCAGTTATAAAAATTTTGAGGTCATATTTTTAATTTTCAAAATAGCGGGCTAAAAATGGCAAATTCATAACCTGAAATCAACAATAAATGCTATTTTAAGCTTTAAAACGTGTTACATTTTAAGATTTTGGGGTCGGTGATCACGATTCCGAGGTCAGATTTTTAATTTTCAAAATAGCGGGCTAAAAATGACGGATTCGTAACCTCAAAATCGACAATAAATGCTATTTTAAGCATTTAAACGTGTTGCATTTTAAGTTTTTGGGGTCGGTGATCACGATTCTGAGGTTTAAATGCTTAAAATAGTTCTTATTGTCGATTTTGGGGTTAGGAATCCGCCATTTTTAGCCCGCTAATTTGAAAATTAAAAGTCTCACCTCGGAATCGTGATCACCGACCCCAAAAACTTAAAATGTAACACATTTTAATGCTTAGAATAGAATTTATTATCGATTTTGAGGTTAGGAATCCGCCATTTTTAGCCCGCTATTTTGAAAATTAAAAATGTGACCTCAGAATCTTTATAACTGGCCCGAAAAACTTATTAGACAACGTAAATATGCTTAAAACAGCATAAATCGCCGTTTCTGAGGTTAGAAACACGCCATTTTGAGTCCGCCATTTTGTTTTTTATAAATCTGTCTTCAAAATTGTGATCAGCGACCCCGAAAACTTTATTGGGGTACCCAAAATAGGCTCAGTTAGCTATTGTTTTCAAGATATTACCAATCTTGCTAATTTTCGCCGATTTTTTAGTATATAGCGTCCATTACTCAAAACTGGCCATCCTAAAATGGATGAAACCTTCAAAATCGGTTTCAGCGACCAAAAATACATAAGTTTCAATGAGGTGCATCCATTCTAGTGCTGAAAAAATTTTTGGATGCATTTAACATTGCTGGCGCCTTGACTACATTTTACTATACTTTTAAATTTTTTTATTCGTAAGAAATAAAGTTAAAAACCATTCTGTACCTTATAAAATGTATCTATGAAGTTAAAATGTTCACTCTTGAACATTAAAGTACACTTATACTTGTATAATTTGATTTCTGTACGCTGTGGATGGCTGAGAAATCACAATAAAAAGTCATTGGTAGATTGAGTCCCCCGATTTGACTCATTTTTAGCATTTTTTTTTTATACACATAAAATATGAATTCTCCAAATTTTTTAGACCTCTAGGATAATATCTGCCAATTTAGATCCAAATTTTCTTATTAGCGATTTTTGATTTTTTTAAGAAATTTTTTAGAAATCTGTAGACAAAAGCGTTCGTAATTTGGGTCTAAACTGACAGATTTGTAGAGGGCTAAAAAATTAAGAGGGCTTATATTTTATGTGTATAAAAAATCTAAGCATGTTTTGAGATCCCAGGAAGCTAAAAAACTGGTATTAAAAAACTCTGTATGTGTGTGTTTGTATGTATGAGTGTAACTGGTGATATTTCACAACCATTGTATGGTATTAAGACCTAATTTATTTTCAAAAATTTTTTAAACTAAAAATCACAAACTGCTTTTTTTTTTAATTTAGATGTAGGTAATACCTCATTTTTATTCATAAAAGTAATAATATTCAGAAGGATCGTATTTACCTCGGTTTTTCTCGATATCTTGAATCTAATAACTAATTTTTTGAAAATTTTTGTCTCAATATTTTTGCTACCAAAAAATACGAAAAACACCAAATTTTTTTTTCTATTCGGACCTAGTGCTAATTTTTTTCTATGAAAATATTAATTTTAGAAACATACTTTTTACTCGACTTCTTGGATCTGATACTTAATTTTAACAAAATTTTTTTTCAAATTTTTTACTCAAATAAATAAAAAAAACACCATTTTTGTTTTATTTTCGGACGTAGTACCTAATTTTTTTCTATCAAAGTATCCACGGGAGTCCTATAGTTTCAAAAAATTTGTTATTAGCAGATTGTATGGATTTTATAGCTAATTTTATAAAAATTGTTTGTGTCAAAAAATTAAAAAAAGAAGATTATTTTTTTTCATTTTGGAAGCAATATCTAATTTTTTCGTACTTTTTGTATTCAAATTATTTCTTCAAAAAATTAAAAAACTTCAATCCTTTGCACGAAAGTTCTAGTTTTAATACATTTGATGTCACTTTATTTCTTTCTTTTATGATACATAAAATGGTAAAAATTTTCAACTAATATGAATATTTGTCATTGTTTGAGGAACTGTAGTGCAAATAATATGGCAGCGTTTTTTATAAGTTATAACATTGAGCCTTCTTTTTCTAGGCCCAGAAGGCCCTTTAAAATAAACGGAGGGTATTGCAGATGTTTTTTTACAAAATAAACTCACATATAACTATAGTTATCATGATTCGGCATTAAAATTAAGTTAAATTAAATTACATTAAAATTTTTGTAAAGATTGTTACTTAAATTTTGTATAAATATTCAAGCAGAAACCTAAAAATTATGGGTAAAATGCGAAATTTTGAGTAAATTCTTAAAGTTTTAAGCAAAAAAAACAAATAAATTAACACAGAGTAATTTGAAAAATAAAATATCAAATCATTTAGTCCAAATATGTATTTGTTAAATTCAAAAAAATAAATATAGAACTCAAGTAAATTCATTTTTTTTTATATCGAAAAAATTTCATTATGTCTTTTTAACGTCAAGCCAATTCTCAAAAAAATTTGCATGTAATATACCCATATTATTCATGGATCCTTAGTAGTAAAGTAATTTACTTTTCCTAATAATATTATTCATTAAATAATAAATAATGATTTTTTTTCCAGCTCATTTTTCTCTAAATTACAATCTTAATATATATTCTAATTTACGTAAAACCACATCACGATTATTCCAACCGAAACTTATACATGATATTACTCTGGTTTTTTTTTTCTATTTTATTTTTTTATTTATTTATTTCTCTTAAATCACCCTCATCTTTTCTAAATAACCCAACACAAAATCGAGAAAAAAAAACCTGTATAATATACATCAAACCATTTTATATATATACAAACGTAATATCATCAGTAAAAGAGAGTATCTTCTTATAAAAAAGTAAAGCGAGAAAAATAAGAGAAAAAAAAATGACAACATCGAGACGTTACGGCTCATCGAGTTTGTCCTTTATAATATTGCATACGAAATTTATACACAATAGAAAACCCGCCAACAAGTCAGAAAGCCCTTCTTCTACTTTATACATTTCAAATGAATATAAAAATACTTTCTTATAAATTCTCCCCTGCGAACTTTATAAATATACTTAAAAAAAAAAAAGAATAGAAAATGATCGAACACCATGTCATATTTACTATATTTTATTTAGCTGTGTAATTTATACAGTTGCATATTACAGATATTATATACTGGATTTTATCAAGGTACTTTTTTTCTAGACAGAAAAAGTCCATAAGAACAAGATAAACCGGGAGGTGGATCCCTTTTTTTGTTAACCTACTCTTAAACATCACGCCTTTAAAGATATATAAACGCCGTGTCATTTAACCGGGTTTTATTTTTTATTTCATCTCTCTTCTTCAAATATATATTATCCATTAATGCAAATCTTTCCAGTGGTAAATTTGACGAGTCGGAAGTCTATATATGCATAACGATTTTTTTTTTGACATTCTGACTGTATCATCATCATTTTTTTTTTCGTGGTTCCCAATTTTTGTTATTAAATCACCTCATTACTACTTGATTCGTGGGGGGTAAAATATAAAATTTGCATTAAATAAACTTGTATTTCAAAGCCACTAAAATACTTTATATAGTCAAGTAGTAGATTTAACACACGTACCTATGTAACACTGAAAATCTAGCTTTCTCGATGCCCATCATCCGTGAGAGAAAAGTAAACGTAAAGATTAAAGCTTGTTCTATATCTATGTACACACGTACATAAGTGTGAGAAGATTGATTTTTATACATAGGGTTACGAAAATCAAAGGTGTATGTAAATATGATAATACATGATGGACAAGTAATATGAAATTTTTTTATTTAATCATGAAAGTTTACATTTCGGATATAATAATTGTTAACCCAGTGTACGAATGACGTGGTTTAATGCGCGGCTAATTATTTTTTGCACGAAATTCGGACACTAGTTTTTTTTTTTATTAAGGGTTTGTTTTATTATACACAAATGGAGAGAGTAAATTTTTTACTATCCATGACCAATTGAAACATGGCATTTGAATATATAAGTTAGATGAGCATGAAATTTTATAAACGAATATATGAGTAATTGAGATAACGTTACTTTTTTTTTTATCGTGAGAAATCGTTTTAGAATTTTTTTTTTTAAGGGATGCTGATGATTATTATAAAGAGATATTAAAAAATTTAAAGCATATAAAATTGATGAATGAATTCAATTATTCAAATTTTTCTACCTTAATACTCTTTATGTAATGAAAGATTTGTTGTAATAAGTTATTTTCTCACAGATAATTAAAATTTTAATTTTATGTAATTTGGGCTAATAAATTTATAATTTTCTACCCAAATTTTTAATTTATGTTGTTGTTATGTAACAGGTATAATATAATATTATGGGGTAAACTAGATTGTGTTTTGAATAGAGCGTATCTAATTGTTGGATTTATTTGTAATATGAAGTGGCATGAATTGAAAAATTACAAATATTTATATTTTATTATTCGCTTTATAACTTTGTAATTAAATTTTTGAATTAATGACAGAAGTTGGAGCATAAAAATAATATTTATTTTTGATAAAGATTTCATGCTTGGCTTCTCATCTTCATTGCTAAAAATAACTCCAACCCTTTTTGCCTATTTGCTACATTTGACTGGACTAATGTTAAAAAAAATAATTCGTAAATTTTTTATATTTTTCGGCTCTAATCAAGAATCCGAAATATAATAACAAATTTTCTGAAATTACTTTTTATTTTTAAATAAAGTAATTGAAAATATTGTGAGTGTAGTATTATTTCGGGGGTAAAAACTGACCCTTAATTGAAAAAAGTAACTAAATTTTTTAGTGAAACTTTTAATTGAAGTTGGAATAATATGCTTATACAAAAGCCGTATATGTATTTTGTAGCGTTATACAAAAGCCTATAAGATACAGATTATATGAATCTGAGCTATCCCAATAAATTGAATTATTTCAGATACAGCTTTTGTGAAAAAAACACCGAAAAAATTAATAAACGCCAATCGAAGTAAAAAAATCAGCAAATAATGCTATCTCAATCCAGACAGAAGATATTTTTCCATCAGAAAAATAAAAAAAAATAAAAAAGTGTAGATCTTGCCACCCTACCCCCGACTGCTGATCCTGCAGGTAAGAATATTAAAAGGGTATATAACCAAGTCCAGGAATGGTTCACCTAAACAATTTTTCCATATAATTAACAAAATTTAATTTCTTTTTCAATATTCATGCATTGCAGTCATTTGTTAATAAAGCTTTATTCCAGTACTCGCTTTTACTCCAGTTCACCTTTTTTGACAAATCACAAAAAGTTTTAAGTTGATCTGAGACATCGATTTTTAATTCCTTTCTTGTACTAATAGTAAACATCTAAAAAAATTTTAATGTCAATTTTTTTTTATAAATAAATCAATTAAATTAAACAATAAAAAAAATAAAATTTTTAAAGAAACATTAATAAAAAGAATCCTGACTTTAAAATTATTCTCTTAGATTATGGCATTTAGGCCCCATCTGTGAGAGGGAAAATAAAGCTTACATAAGCAACCTTTTAAGAATGTATTAAATGACTTTATATTTCAACATTCTTTTTATTTTCACTTGCATAAAATATGAATATCTTATGCGAAAATAGTTTTAAAAAATTAAAAAATCCGATTAAAGAAGATTCATAAATTACATATGTTTTGTTCGGCAAATTATTACTTTAAAACAAACAAAATTTCAAACTTTACCTTATCAGTTAAAAAAATATTAATGATGTAAAGTAACTTTGGGGATTAATAAAAAATAACATTTTTGGTAAGTATATTCTGCGAATCATTTTTCATTTCTATAAATTTCAAACTAATGAAAGATGATGAAAGATGAATTTTTATTATTTAAAATAACCATAAATGGAAATTTACTAATATCTCGTACATTATGACCACCAGAAGCTCTTAAATGTTACTAAAAAAAAGAATAAATAAAAAAATTAAAGAAAAAAAATTATTTTTTATGAATTATTAAAAATTAAAAAATCTTACTTCGAGATTTAATTGGAACCAATTTATTATCCAACAATTCATTAGTTGGATCGTTCAAACCACCAGAAAAATTATTAAGATACAGATAAAATAATTTTCTTTCAAAAAATAAGTTTTGGCAAAAATTTTAAATATAAACGTTTTAATAATAGATAAAAAATAAGAAAATATAACGACCCATTTCCGGAAAGGTGCTGTCTTAGTTTCATAAAATAGAAAAATTTAAGGCTCTATAAGATAATTAAAAAAAATTTTTAAGTAGTAACTTGTGCAACGAAAAATTAATTTTTATTTTTATTTATATTTTATTTATTGAGCTTCGAAAAATAAATTAAATTTTTAAGAAACTTTCGAAAATCTGTTAAGATTAGGTATAACTTAATTGAAACTATGTCTAATAAAAAAATCATCATCATTTCTTAAGATTCACTTTCAGAAGATTTTTTCTGTACTTTGCACATCAGAGGCTTCTTTTGATTGTTATTCCGATGGCTGCTATAAGAATTAAGTCCTAATCTTTGAAAATTTCATCGATAAAAATGTCTATATTTTTAGTATTGATTAAAATATACTTTTCAAGAAAAGAATCTTTTATTAGGAGCCATCAAATCAAACCAATAATATGTTAAGCGATGATAATGATTTGTTATAAGTTTATCCAAACATTTAAAAACAATTTCATTATATTGTCACAGCTTGACCCTTTTTAATAAATGTCCAAATACTTGAAAATATTTTCTATCTTAAAATGTGTAAGGTAAATAAAATCAAGCTGAAAAAATATTTAAAAAAAATAAATTTAAATTAATTAGCAAGATATACTAACACCATCCTCAAGTAATAAACAGATAATTTGCAAATGTGCGGTAACCAATAACGCTAATGGAAGGTTTTTGGGGTAAGTTTTGAGGTTCAATATAACATTATCTCTATAAATGTAAAAGCTTAAGGATATATATAAATACATTCTATATTTATATGGAAAATCTTTCGCCCAACTCAACGAATTTGTCTTTCTCTATACCTCCATACATACATTTTGGAAAATAAGTTTAAACTACATAAGCTTCCGTTTTCAAATAGTTATAATACTTTAGCTTATTGAGAAGCATATATATAAATTCGCTGGCTCGCGCCAAAGCACATGTATGCTTCTTATAAACATACTAACACTTGTGCATTTAATACAGAAAGTTGTATAGGACTCGCGGGAGGAATATATGACGGGTGGATGATGATAATGGCTAAGTTAGTAAACAAACTGAAGGCATATGAGGAAAGAAGAGAGCTCTGAGCTCTGATTTCATACACATGCATATATATTTATGAGAATTACTCGAATAGGTACGGTATTATGGGAAAAGTTCGAACGAGGCATAAGGCTAAAATGAATATTTCGAGAGAGAAAATTTCTCGCGCTTGCATCTTTCTGTATAATAAATGTTAAATTAAATAAAAGCAAGGATGTTATGTTTTAGGGATGCTTAAGCTTCTATTTTCTACATCTCTAAATGGCCGTCATGCAGATATTCTCGTTATTATAATAAAACGTGGAAGGTGCGTTATGACGTTTTTAGTTATTTAGGAAAACTAAAAACATTAAAATACTTATATTATAATATAATCCTTTTAAAAAAAGTATAATTTATTTAACATTTATGTTAAAAGCTTCATTCTAAATTTGAATATTTTCCTTTTATATATTTAATAATAAAATTTAATTTTTTTACTTTATAAGTATATTTAAAAGTAACTTTCTTAGATTTACAAAAAAAATAAAATTTTTTCGAAAGATTAGTAGATTTTCAAAAAATTTTGTAAATATTCGATAAAAATCGTAAATTTACTAAATTTAGTACATTATCGAAAAATTCGAGAATTCTCGATTTTTTTTTGTGAATTTACGAAAAAAGTTGTATTTTCACAACTATTTTAATTTTCGAAAAAAAATTGTAAATTATCAATTTTTTTTGCGAATTCACAAAAAAAAAATCGATAATACTCGAATTTTTTGTTAATATACTAAATTTAGTAAATATATGATTTTTTTCGAATATTTACAAATTTTTTCGGAAATTTACTAATGTTTCGAAAATGTTCTAATTTTTTTGTTAATATAAGAAAGTTACTTTTTACAGTGTAGTTATCTGAGTTTAGTATTAAAATCATAAAATATGGGTAAACCTTTATTTATATTTTGTTGAAAATTTTATTGTTTTTTATCATTATTTTTCTTTTATCATTTTAAATATTTTTCGTACAATTAACATTTACCACAGATTTCTAAAATAATTTTGTATAATTATGTTACTTATTTTTATTTGTCAAAATTTAAAATATTATAGACAAATAAATATTACAAGGGCTGATCTAGAAAGCATTTAGAAAAGGGGGATGAGGAGTGGGGGAGGGACTAATTTCCAATAAATTTCTTTCTGTAGCCACTAAAGATATACATTTTATAAATATCTGGAAAATTTTAGTTAATTAAAGAATATGATTTTTGGGGATGCCTCAAACAAAAATTTTTCCAGTTCGTCCTAAAAATTGAAGCCGTAACGAAGATTTTTAGTTTTTTGTAAAAATATATTTTAAAATATACGTTCTGTAAATAGACTTAAAATTCCTAATTAAAACAAACTTTATTAGCATACATCAAATCATATCATATTCAAAATTTTCCTAAAATATGAAGAAAAAAAAAATAAATTAAATTTTCTAATATTATGAAAACATATAGAGATTCTAAACGCACATAATTATTGAAATATGATAAAGTATAATATATCTATTACATATGTAACATGAATCTTAAATTTTATGAAAATTTATATCTTATCAATATAATTAGTATACAACCAACATAGTGTAAGTGAATCAAAAACTAAAATAAATTTTGTATATAAAATTCCGAATCCTTACATACCAAGCATCATTTATAATTTATCATGACGTGATTTTGCAAATCGTGATAAAATAATTTTTATAAATAACAATTTTTCTAACCGTTCGCGAAATTATATGTGAAATTTCTTTTATAATAAAAAAAAACAAGTTTTCGCCTATTTGGTCTCGTGCGAATCTTATGTATGACAAGAGCAATTTATCATGCTCGATCTATATTTGCATACGTCGTCAAAGGGCTCGTCTGTATATGAATAAACGGGACATCAGATAGTCGAGTGCCTTTTCAAATTTTGCGTGTTTGCGAATATTATATAGACCTTCTCTTTCTTTCTATTCTAACACCGAATATAAATGTTCCTTAACTAAGTAAGCATATATAGTATCTTCCTCCCTCTAACTTTTTTTTTGAATATATAAAAGCTTTAAGAAGATTATTTGAACTTGTTAAATTTACATGTGTGTAAGTTAAATTAATCGTTATATACATATTTAATTTTTAAAACCTGATTTTAGTGTTGAAGATTCCTCATCAACGTCACTATTCGTCATATCACAGGAAATATGAATGACCAAAAACTACACGAGGGAAATTTTTTTTTTTTTGTTGAGAAATGCATTTATTATTTAATAAATTACACATAAAATAGGGAAGGATATTTTTTTTAGCGTGAAAGACACCCTGCAGAGAATTTATACAGATAATTGCAATTTCTTGTTTTTGATTTTTAAATATTTTAGAAAGAAACTTTTGCATGAAATTTAAATATTAATTTATTTATTTGTATTTACTGATGCTTGATTAAAATATATTATCAGAATATATTTAAATAATTATTTTTCATAATTTATTTAAAGTTTTTTTACATTTTTAAATTTCTCATCAACTTTATAAATCATCACTATTTTTAACACGTCTTTTGTTAGACAATTTGTTCGAATAAATTAAATTTGACTCTTATAAAGTGGTTAAAGATACGTTAAAACTGAATAATTTACATTAATTTACCAAAAAATGTGCTAAAGATTATTTGAAAACAAAAATTTTATGCACATTTATTTGTATAAATTTTAAATTTGTTTTATAGCATTTTCTAGCATTGAAACAATCATTAAAAACGAACAAGAGAGATAGCAAACAAGCATAGGAGAGAAAGAGAGCGAGAGATTGTGACAGGAAAGCTGATAAGGAGGGTTATAGCGATTATATATATTTCTAAACCACTCGAACAACCTCATAACTAAGGGATGACGCCTTACATAGTAAATAAGATGGTGTGATCCTCGGTCATGAAGACCATTTATAAGTACCTACATATGAAAATCGATTCTAGGTTAATATCCCACGGGGTTGATATTTACAAAAGGGATGATTCTCAAACATTTATAGTTTCAATCTTAAGAAGCAACATTGATACTTTCATAATAATAATAAAAAAAATCAAATATTCAATAAAAATCCTGTTTTTATAAATCTGTAATGTCAATATATTACTACTTTGGTACTATTTAATATTTGAATTTTATTTCATCTTTTTTTATAGATTTAAGACGCGATATTATATTTTTTTTTAATGTTATAAATAATTTAAATATTTAAATAAATTTTATAATAAATTTTGATTATAATTTTTTTTTCACTGTTTTAGTGTTATTTCATTTTTATTAAATTATATTATTACTTCTATCTGGGTTAATATTGTTATATTTTCACAGTAAGTATTTTCGTTAGGTATTTCATGCTGCGCTAAAAAAATCTGCAAATGTGATGGATTAGGATTAAATGTTAATTATGAATATAATCAGACGATAAATTGAAAAACTGGGTTGCATTATTTGTTAACTAGATAAACCTTTTAACAAAGTAATAAAATTCCTAGAATTTAAACTTATTAAATGAATAAATAAATGACTTCCTAAAACTGCTAAAAGGAACATGAAAAATCCCTTTGTACTTGGAAGGGATTAAAAATATAGATGCGATAAAGATACGTATATGTTGATAAGAATTAAATTTTAATTATGAGTATAATCAGACAACGAATTAAGAAAATGACTTATATTTTCTGTTAGCGATATAAATTAAGAACATTTTGTCAAAATAATAAGTTCCTAGAATTTCAACCTATTTATTTACTTCTAAAAAATAGATAAATGGAATATGAAAAATGCTATTGTATTAGTTATTAATTAAAAATATACAAAATTATATATTTTTGGAGAATCAGTGCTGTCGCCAGCAATGCTATTTAATGCCATAAAATGCCATAAAAGCTCCAAGGAAAAAAATGGGTGGTATTTAGCCGATATATTTGGCCGATAAGCGTCCCATTCCGCGAAATGGTCCATTCCTCAAACGGAGCGTAACATATATACAGAATAAAAAAATTGGAATTTTTTGTATTTTTGTGGAAAAAATTTTTAAATAAAAATTTTCAAAAAATTAATTATTAGATTCGAGATATCAAGTAAAAATAACACTTCTAGATATTAGTACTTTCACACACACAAATACAGACATTTTGAAAACTGGTTTTTTAGCTTCCTGGGATCTCAAAAAGTGCTTATATGCCGAAAAATCAAAATTTCACCTATCACGATGGTGCCTCTTGAGGAACCAAAATTGTTTGTCACAACCGAGATTCTGGAAATGGCAACTGGCATTTTTCCGGTAACGGCCATTACAAAGTTTGAAATCAGCAAACCCAAAATTCAGTAATATTTATGAGATTTGAGTAAAATTAAATTTTACTCAAAAGACTATCACTTGATAAGTAAGTAAGTTATAGTGAATAGCCCCCATAACCAAACCTTCACTGTAAAAAGTAACTTCCTTGTATAAACAAAAAAATTAGAACATTTTCGAAAAATAGTAAATTTTTAAAAAAATTTGTAAATATTCAATTGTTACGTGACTATTAGTTGAAAATTAACCAATTTATTGGTTAAATTAATAAAAATATTACAAAAATAGTTTTACTAAATTTAGTATATTAACAAAAAATTAGAGTATTCTCGATTTTTTTTTGTGAATTCGCAAGAAAAATTGATAATTTACCATTTTTTTTCGAAAATTTACAAAAAATATTTGTTAATTTACGAAAAATAGTTGTGAATTTACAACTTTTTTCGTAAATTCACAAAAAAAAATCGAGATTTTTCGAATTTTTCGTTAAGGTAGAGTCCCACTTCGCGCGTTCGGTATTCGAGTGAAATTTTAAAATTAATTTTAGGGAAAACGGTTAAAGATAATGGAAAGATTTTTTAGGGTTAATTAAATAAAGTATAGAAGCATGTAAAAAAAATTTTTTTTATTATTTTTTTTATTTTTTATACACAAAATTTTCGTTTTAAATATAAGAGTTTTTGCCGGAAGGGCCTGATGGTTCAGTGAATAAAAAAAGTTTGACAGCACCTAGAAAAAAAAAAAAAAAAAAGAATCTTAAATAATATGAGTGTAGTAATCGCGTATTCTACAATTATCAAAATTGGCAAAAAGAAAAAAAAGTTATGCAAATTTAAAAAAAATTTTTCGAAAAAGCAATTTTTTTTTATGGTTTTTTTGCAAAAAAACATAGAAAAAATTAAAATTTTTGCTAACTTCTAGAATACGACATAACTACACATGTGGACAGTATGTGATAAAAATTTGGAGACAATTGGACCAGGCAATTTCGGGTAAGACACTGAACCATCAGGCCCTTCCGGCAAAAACTCTTATATTTAAAACGAAAATTTTGTGTATAAAAAATAAAAAAAATTAATAAAAAAAATTTTTTTTACATGCTTCTATACTTTATTTAATTAACCCTAAAAAATTTTTCCATTATCTTTAACCGTTTTCCCTAAAATTAATTTTAAAATTTCACTCGAATACCGAGCGCGCGAAGTGGGACTCTACCTTAATATATACTAAATTTAGTAAATTTATGACTTTTATCGAATATTTACAAATTTTTTTGAAAATTTACTAATTTGTCAAAAATGCTACTGCTAAAAGTTACTTTTTACAGTGTAGTCTAAGTAGTAGCATTTGAAAATTTGTCAAAAATTCACGAAATTCCATTGACACTAAACCTCTAGGGCCATGCAGATCTCCAAAAATCTCAAAAAACCCCAAAATTAGTTATTGATTGCGCAATGTAAACGACGCTAGAAGATTTTTAGGCATTGGAAAATGGTTCCCCTTCCAGGAGCTTTTCTAAAAAATAAAAAATATTATTTATTACACCACGAGAGGGCTATAAAAAGATTTAAAGATGGTATATTTTTTTATGCTGAATAAACCATTTTTAGATAAATTCAAAATTGTATTTAATAGTCTGAATTGGGTCCTAAAGGCGACATAAAGAGGCTAGAAAAAATTTGTCATGAAAAGTGATATGTTAAGTCATGATCGAAGAAATTAAATTAAGCTTAAAAAACGTATTTTTGGAAGATTTTAAAATGTTTTTGGGCACATATCATGGCCTAGAGGTCTAATTCCAACAAGATTTTGTGATTTTTTGACAATTTTCAATGCTATTGCTTAGGCTATATTTGTTTGCGGGGATCAAATTACTATATTTGTAATTACATAATAATAACAGCTATTTTTTGTTTTCGCAGTACCATTTAAAAAAAAAAATTAATAGTAAATTATTTCTCGCAATTGAATTGATTTCAACAAGCTATTTAAACACACAATATTAGCTTTTATGTATATAATTTATGTATTTTAAATTGAAGTATTTAGGAAATTTCCTATCGAAACCTATGCAGAAAAATCATTTTTTCTTTATGATTACAGAAAAGCCAATTTTACAACTTATTTTAAATTAGACTTACGGTAACAAATATTTTAGAAGACATATTTTGACCCTTATATTCATTTTAAAAATAAATTTGGATGAATTATGAATAGGGTTTTAGAGGCTTGAGTGTTAAAATTATTTATATTATTATTATTTATTATTATTTATTATTATTATTTATTGCCAGAAAGTTTAATACACTTGCTCATAAAAATAGTAACTTTCTGTTTATGAGCCATAGAATTGTTTGTTTATATTAATGCTGGCGAAATAAATATGATAAAAAAACCGAACTGTAAATTTTAAGCATAAAGTTATCAAGAATTAAGGTATTCAATTATGGATGAGGCGTTACACGGAAATTGATATGATGCTTTTGATAGCAAACTTGTGATATAACTCCAACAAAAGATTTATTTAGTGAATCTAAGATATAGCCATATCATTAATAAAATCATTCCAAAATGACACTTTATTCATATTCATTCAAGTAAAAAAAAAGAAGAAATTCACACCTTTTTCTGTAAAACACGTACAGTAAATATCATACATTACAGTTAACTTCGTTCTTTATTAATTTGTCACAATATGATAATAGTACAAGTTTATTTTACAATGAAACTTGAAAATCATCTTAAAATTCAATACCAACATTAAATAAATAAATATTTTATTCATTGATCATTGCTTTTCATTAAAAATTCATACTTCTAAAAAAAAATTAATGAAAAATTCAAACATTTGACAAAAAGTAATAAATATTAATAATATCATATGTTAATTTTTAAAAGTAAAACAAATCAAAACTATTTAACGTAGCCTTTTTTCTTCTTTTATAAATCTTTTGTTCGTTTTTATTTCTGTTTCATTCACATCATTTATAAACAACCTTTTTTGTCATTCAACTTAATTGTCATTTAAAGTTAAAAAAGAAAAATGATAGCATGAACTTGCTAGATTTCCTATTTAAATATTCATTAAAAAAAAAAACGTATTATACAAATTTGTATAATTTAAAAAAATACAATAAATCCCCTCAAAAAGAAAAAAATTCTGCAATGTCAGTGCGAAAAAATCCTTCGTCAAACATCAAGAAATCTCGTTTATAGTTGACCAGTGTCCGAATCTTTTTTATATCTACATCCGTTAGTTACTATTAGACTCTTAAACTAAAAAAAAAGGTTTGCTCAAAATATATTTATAATAAAACATAGATTCGTGTCACGCCTCTTGAACGGAATATCTTCGATTCAGATAAGTCATGCCCTTCATTTTTCAAGTAGCCCTTATTTTAAAACATTAAATACATTAAACTGGACAAGTATTTTTTGGACCTCGCGGATTTCACGAACTTGTATTTTATATTCATTTCTCATTTCTACAAATCAGATTTTTTTTAGCATATAAAAAATCTAGACAATTTCCAGAACCTTGAGTTTTATCTAACAATACCACCCTTAATTTGATAAATTGACATAAATTTCAAGTCCACCGGGGGCATTAATCATTTCCTCTTTGCATATATATGAACCACATTAATTCATACGGTCATTTATATAAAGCAAGTCAAATATATGTTTATATATATAAGTCTTGTTTGTAAAAGCTTTACATACAGTACACCTTTTAGTAACTTTCACTTGAACGAATTTATATATACAACACAAAGTAAACGTTATTAATAGCGGATTAATTCGATGATTTCTATTTATATACGACAGAATTAATAGTCTACAGGTAAAGTTTATTATATATGCTTGTGCATATATTTTAAGTAAAATGAGCAAAAGGGCTTTTCTCATCTTTGAAAATCACAGTTATATTAATGCTCTTTTACTTTTGATGTTATCATATTTTTCATAAAAAGGGCTTTTCGTGTAATAAATTTTTGAATTATTAAAATTTTACATATCCTTCTTATTACACTAAAATTTTCAAAGTTTAGATTTTCAATTTATGTAATAATTTAAAGACACACATGTAAATTTACGGTTTGATAATTTTCAAAGCAAATATTTAACAAACAAGCGTAAAAAGGCGTTAGTGTTTTAAATAAAGCAAAAAATATTATTTCATAAAATAACCTGAATAGAAATTTATGAGGATCAAGGTATGTGACCTGTATTAAAGTCACGTGCAAGTTAATAAAACATAAAAAAGGAGTCAAAAATATAACAAAAGATATTAAATTTACTAACTACTGCTTTTGTTAAAAGTCATAAATGTTGAAAAAAAATTTTTTAGGTACTTTTTTCCCTTTATTATAAAGATCTCAAGAAATTGGGTATAGGTATCCCTAAATATTTAGTGCGTACGTTATTTGTTAATATCCCCTTGTTTATATATATTTAACCCTTATTATAAACGTATTTATACTAATATAGTCTTAAAAACATGGCTAGTTTTATTAAATTATCCCTTTTTTTTTAATTCAATGATTTTTATAACTTAAAATACTAAAAAAAACTAGTTAAACTTCGATATAAATTATTAACTGTTTATGTTTATATTTTCACTTATGTGTCTAAAATGCGTGTATAAGTTTTTTTAGTACATGTATAAAATTTCTTTTGTTTAAGATGTCATTAAATTTTTAAAATTATTAGATAAAATATTAAGTTCAGGAAATATTAACAAAACCTCTTTTAAAGTAATTCAGATAAAATAAATAAAAAAAATTCTTGTGGATTTTTTTCTTTTCTGGCTGTTCCATTAAAATATATAGAAAGGGAAACATATTTTTAACGATATTTTTTTTAACTCAAATAAATTTAATAATTTATAGGTACGTAATATTTATTTTAAAATGGCATTAATGTAACGTGAGAAAATAGGAAATGACATTTTAAATTTTAAGAAATTTTAAGCAAATTTTAGCTATTTGACAGGCTTGCTCGTTAATTAACTTTTCTTTTTGTTAAATAAAAGTTTCAATAGCTTAAACAAATAAAAAAAAACAATTCGTTACAATTCCAAGGAGATTTCATTTTCAGCTTGCATCAGATTAATATGATTAAAAATAGGCTTTAAATTGAATTTTTAATTTTATGTGTATCATCCATATTTTAAATAAAATCACTGAACTGTACTCCCAAAATTTATAAAAATTATTCAATAAAAGATATTATAAATTAAATAGATCGCATGTGGGTGCCTATAAAAATTCTTGTCTGGTTTACTATGCTGAATTAAAATTACTACTAACATTTCATCATAACTTATTTAGAAGTTTTTTAGGCTATAGACGATTTATATTTTTTATAGTATAATGAAATGTTTTAAATTATTTTTCTGGTCAATGGCCAGAAAGCACGATTTTTTCGAAAAACTCGTGTTTTCTCGCCCCTAATGCAGGAAAATTTTATGTACGGTTCTTGTGCATAAATGAAATACTATTATTGTATGCATTAAATTTTTATTTAATCCTTATTAACACGTGTGCAATCATTGATGACTGTGATAATGCTTATCAATCTACATATTACTTACTTATTTCATGTTACTCATTTAATGTTACATTATTTACAAACAATCATTATTTTATTTTACTTTGTTTTATGTAATTACAAATTATTTACTAATGTTATTACAAATTATTTACTAATGCTATACTATTTATAAACAAATTATTTACTGTATCCATTTTTGTTCAATTGCAAATAAATATACAATTATAATTACAATTACAATTACAAATCGCAGTTTACCATCCTTGACTTCAACTTGGAAGCAAAACTACGTGCGATTTGGGCCATTCTTTTCTTTTCTGGACATGAGCCTTAAATATACAATTGCGTTTAGGATAGTAAATTTATTATCAAAATACTATCCTAGTACTCGGACAAGAATTTTTGCAGTGTGGTATTTATAATAAATATGGATAATGAAAATTTATTGATTCTAAGCAACCATGATCCAATGAATTTCCTACCAAAGTTAAAAGTTTGCTCCATTTATTTATCTATTTTGTTTATTAAAAGTTAATCATTATTAATAAATTTTATTCCAAAATAGCCCTAAATAATTACTTATATAGTCTTTTAATAAAATAAAACGATTAGTTATTTAATTCATCTAATATTCTGCTAATTGTGAATTTTTATAACGGCGGTCCAAAAAGCAAACAGCACGCCGGTCGACAACGAAGGTGGGAGCCAGATCTTTATTTTAATACAATCATTTATGTCACAAGTTAACGAATATAATGAAAAAGTTGTCGACTTGTCATCAATAATAAAGGAATATGCTGAAATAACAAATAACCTCAATAAATCAGTGATTGATATCAAAAGTGAATTAAACTCGTTAAAAGTTCAAGTTGAAAACCACAAAGAGACTGAAAATAGTGCAACTATAGAAATTTCAAATATACAACAAAAAATTGAGAAAATTGAATCGTCTTGTGTAACATCAGAAATGATTCCTATTGACCAGGTGATCAAGGAATTCAGCAATAGATTATCTAAAATAAATAAATTTATTCTTTACGACGTGCCTGAAAACCTTGCAAAAAATGATAATTTTGAATATTTGTATAAATTATTCTTATCTATAGATCATAATCTAGAAAATTTATATTTTAAAAGACTTATAATAATAATATTAAAATCATTTTAGCAAATTACAACAAATTACCAAAAGGCATGACGGTAACCCAAGACAGGACAATATTAAGACAACAATATAGTAATCTGTTGAAGATATCAAATGAAAATAATAAAATGCATAGTAATACATCCAAATAATTTAAAAAAAATCAAATATGTCCAAGGTGTTCCAAAAATTGGTGCGCATGTGAAATTTAATAAAGTAAAATCTCATAAAATAATAATCGAGTATTAAATTTAAATTAAAGCAGTTCTTAAATAAACTTACAATGTCGTTTCATTTGCGAGAATAAATCCTATCACAAATTTTACTCTTAATGAAAGATGATCTATCCTTATAGTAAGATTCTTTAAAGTAAAAAGTTAAATATTCATTTTTACTCAATATTTATTTGCGTAAATTCTTTTTCTTTATGAAAATTACTAGTAGCTAGTAAAAATCTTTAGTTAAATATACTTACCGTTTTTTGTATATTATGAAACGAGTTATGAAACAGTTTTTGAATAAGAGTTTGCAATCTTTTACATTTTTCAATAAAAAAATTGAAGGATATTTTAGGTATAGTTACTCCATCTATACTCCATTATCAATTATTAATTGGTAAAGTTTGAAAAAACGCTGCCAAATTATTGGCTCTATGGTTTTTTTAAACAATAACAAACTATTTTAAATGGTCTATTTTACTTAATAATGTATAATGGCATAAAAAAAAAAACTAAAAATCATCTTTTACTTGATATTTTCATTTTAAAATTTCATGGAAAAAATTAGGTATTATATTCATAAAAAAAAAATTAGTGTCATAAAAAATAATATTAATTTTATTTTTATGTATTAATATTCGGAAATAAAGAGATTATTTTAATTTCTTAAAACTAGAATTCTTGTGTAAATAAATTAGTTACTACGTCTAGAACGAAAAAAAAATAATGGTATTTTTTTATTTTTGCATGCAAAAAATTTTCAAAAAATTAGGTATCAGATCTGAAAAATCAAGTAGAAACAATATTTCTAGAAATTAGTACTTTCATTGAAAAAACGAAGTATTACGCATAAAAAAAAAGTTAGTTTATTTTTGGATAAAAAATTGTTTTAAAATGGTCTTATAATCATAATGGTTGTGAAATATCGCCAATTAAACACACAAACACACGTAAACATACGCAAATACATGCCAATACACACACTCATATATGAAATTTTCTAAAAAACTGATCTTTTTGCTTTTTGGGGTCTCAAAATGTGCTTATATGCAAAAAGAAAATCAAAATTTTATCTATCACAATGGTTCATCTATGTAAGGAACTAAAAATAATAGATTGTTAGGAGTCCTCTTATAATAACAAGCAATTAAAATTATTAGATTGAAAAATGATTTTATTCAAAACTTAAAATCCAACTAATTTATTTATTTTAGTATCAGAATAATTCCCAATTACATAACCATCATTTTTACTTTTATTGCATAAAACAAAAAATAAAAAAAGAAACAACAAGATTTCCAATTAAATATAAATTCATATAACGTTATATGAAATGAATATTTCAAAATCTTGTAAATAACTCGCTTGTTGGATATTATAACGAAGCAAGTGATCTCATGCACATAATACTAAGAGGGTTCGTTCACTTCAATACCTTTTTCATTCGAACGAATACATTGTTATGTATAAAACCGATCGTTTAAAGAATCAAGAAAATGACGTAGTAGGATTACAAGCTTACAAGCACTTTTTATAAATATATAAAATATTCTTCGATATTTATATGCGACTCCTTGACAATACAATCAGAACATAGTCTCTAGATCATAAGTGATTGAGCCGTCTCTGTTGCTATGGATATATATATATGTATACAAGTTCTGTCAACGACGGTATAAATCAGAGAGAAACCAAAGGGACAGAGAACTCTAAAGTCTCACGACAATCTATCCTTTATACTATATAAGGGAAACTAAAGGATATTTACAAGCATATTGTAACATAATGTAATTATGATCAGTGAGATACGTCACGCTTATAACTAAACCATGTATTGACGATCACAAATCATAATGTCGAAGTGTAATGTTATATATACATATCTCAAGAGAATTTATGTAAATGCTATTTTAATAACCATCTAAGATTTTCTTACTAATGTTAATATTTTATTACAAAAACCATAAAATATCTAACTGCACACTATGATTTTACATATTTGCATGGTAATTTTAAGAAATTTTAAAAATTTATGTGAAAATGGGTCAAAAATTAGTGTTTTCTTATAAAAAATTTATAAATCTCTTACTTTTACATGAATTTCGTCCTGAAATTTTCCCAGGGTTGTGAACTATACGAAAAAATATGAATTCTTTGGTTATAACTAAATGTATTTTAAAAAAAATGAGTTTAAATTTTTCCGAAAAACTTTTTATAAATTAGCTTAAAAAAAATTTTCAAATACTCGAAAATTTTTGTCTAAAACATGCGGCCTTATTTTTAATTAAATTAAAAAAGTGCCTTAAAAAGTCCTTTTGCTAAAATATTTTAAAGTTAATATAGTAACTGGAAAAACTTAATCCTGATTTGGAAAAAATTTCTAAGGCCAAAATATAATGTAAAATAAATTAAAATTTTAAAAAATAAAATGGCGAATACCAAGTTATCTTAAAATTTTCAGTCATAATGGAGTTTTTTATGTTAAAAAATATTAACTGATTTACAGCTGGCTATCTTTCCTGTAATAATATCAAATTTTTACTTTTTCTATAATAAGAAATGATCTTTCAAAATATTAAATTAGTATTCGAACCAAATTGAAATAAAAATCTTATCTAAATAAATCTACATTTTGAAAATTACAGTATAAAATCAGATTTTCCCAATCGAGAGAGTAAACTGTTTTAAAATAAAATTCCTGTTAAAAAATGTTGCATAAAAATTTGTTATATTTTGAAATAATAATAATTAAAATTATCCAAAAGATAAAGATAAATGATAAATATAAAAAGCTCCTATTATTTATTTTTATTCTAAATATTTTAATAATAGCAATTTATTTATTAAAGAGAGTTAAGAAATTTTAGAAAAAAAGTTACGATGTTTGTTTGAGTAGCTCGAGAATTTAGGGTTAACGTCTTTTTTGCAGTAATCCGTATTTTTCACTAATGACTTATTTGTAAAATAAATTTTTTGTGCTAAAATGTTTCATTGCGATCAATGACATGAAACATGACTAAAACTGAATTAGGGAATTAGGATTTAATTTTGATGCAAACCATAGCTAGAATAAGAATACAGATTTGCAAACATTTTTAATGCTTTGAATATTCTCAAAGAAAATTTATTTGTTAATATTTGGCAACGGCATAATAAAGAACTATAATCTTCAAAAAGAGAATCTTCAGAAGTTTGACTACAAGACTCAATTTTTTTTTTTTTTCGATAGTTTTTGTCAAAAAGATTTCTATATTTTTTTTTTCTTTTTGAAATTTACAGCTTGCTAACCAAGCATTATTAAGTAAATATTTCTCAAAAATATTGAAAGTACCTACTTACAAAATAATATACTGAAATTTATAATCCCATTTCTGAAGTGCAGTTAATTAATTTTCAGTACCCGAGATTTTATATACATACAAAGTAAATTTAATCGAAATTATTGAAATATGGATCATTTATTTAGGAAAAAAAATTAATAAAAAAGAATTATTATCACCGTATAAAGAAATTATCATAAAAGGAAACTTTTTTCAATAAATTTATAACATATAATTACCAAAAAGAAACTTGAAAAACTTAATTAAATACTAAAGAATATTAATATATTTTATCATACTTGCAAGAAAATAAATTTTTATTGTAATATGTTAAATAAAATTTACATTATCACGTAAGGCCGAAAGGTTAAGAATTGTTTTAAGTGTACGTAAAATAACAAACTTATAATATTTATATATTTTTTTTTTTTATTAAGATTAAGTGATAAAGTTTAATAGATTCAACTTTTAATTTTTTTTTTTTTTTTTTTTTTTTATTTACACTATGTACAATATTTTTAAATAAATAATTTATTTTATTTATTACTAATAGTTTTTATTTTTTTTAAACAAAATATATATTTAAAAAGCAAAAATTTCTCTTATTAGAATTTGAATATTTACAAAAATATCAGAACTTTAATAATAAGCTACATTTTTTTACATTAGTTTTAAAACAATTGTTCGTATTTCTATGCAATATGCATATTGTTAAAATACATTTTTTTTTTTAAAATTTGTTTACTTAAAAAATAATCTAAGTTTTTGCTAAATTAACATTTTATCTTAAAAAAACATTTCTTTTGGGTTTTTAAGAGCCAAAAGTATAGTAATAAATTTTTTACATTGACAATTAATTTATTTTCTTAACCCTTTAGTAATGAACATTTGTTTGGTTTTTTTTTACTATTATTCATGACAATAAAATGGGGGATGGTTGTATACAGAGTGGATCTTCATCCTTAAAATAGCATAAACTAAATTTGCAAAAACATAAAATTTATAAAAAATACTCCTTTTAGGGGGTAATTTTTGCGAATTTAAGGGTGAAGCTCCAATTTTTCGTACATAGAACCCTGAAATTCAAAAAACCAATATGGACTAAATGTGAACGTTCAAAGTGTGAATACCTAAAAAATATTTGTTTTTGGGGGTAGTTTTTAATATGGGATACGTTCATATAAAAGGGTATGCGGAAAAAGTAGCAGGGGACAGGGGTAAAAAATTACTTTTTTAGGGGGTGGGGGTCAAATAGATTTAAAATATTTTCAATTTAGGAACTTAAAATAATTTGAAATGGAAGTCAGGGCCTGATCAGAATAACAAGGCGTAATCTATTTAGTAGAATGTTTATTTCGATTAAACAAATTTTGTTTCAAACACTAGGAAGATTTTTCTGGTGAATATGTTTTTTTATTAAATTACACAATTCTGGTCAATGTGCATTAAGCTTTACTATTCCTTATAACGTCCAAATATAAATTTTACATTTAGATTTGTGCTAGTCCAATGAGGTCGTCATATAGTTGGTAATTAAATTTCAACTTTATATTTTTCGGTGATGAGTAATAATAAAATTAATGCACATTGACGAGAATTGTGTGATTTAAGATCTTCTTCAGAAATGGATCTTCCTAGAGTTTGAAACTGCACTTTACTGTTGCTCAATTGGTTGAGTAACAGGCATGTGAACATGCTACTTGATACGTTACAATAAAAAAAGAAATGCAAGATTTGCGTCCATATATTATTAATGTAAGTTTCAAATCGTTTAATATTTCTTTATTTAATCGAAATTTCACGAAAAGTATTAATTTTTTATGAATTTTAATTTAAATATTTATTTACTGTCAAGAAAACAGTAAAACTCAAAACTCTAGTGCAACGTACGTCCCTTAGAGGGTTAATTAAAATAAATATCTTTAAACAAATATTGTTAATTTTAATATTTTAACTACTTTCTTTTATATAGTTTGAATAAGAAATTCAAAACTTATGTACTTTTCGATTTCTTTTTATAATTTTGTGTATAAAAATTATAAAATAATCCTAAATTTAATAATAAATTAGTAACATGCATTGTTGGTACCATATTTGGTATTGGACATGATGGTAAAAATGCTTGACTTTGATGTAAAATTAATGCTAAGAATTGAACCTAAAAAATTAAATAAATTATTATTTTGTTATTAGCAAATAGTTAATAATTATATAATTTTTATGTTATAATAATTTTCGTTCTTTTTTTTACAATATTTTATTCATGTTTATTCAATGATTGACCTACTATACAAAAATTAAATGACTAGACAATAAAATAATATTTTAATTTTATGCATTATACATTTTATGAAATAATTAAATTAGTATTGCATAAAAAATTAAAGCATTAACCCATTTTTAAGTTTAGAAAACAAAAAAATAACTTTACATCCTGTAGAGACAGTCAAGCTTCTTAAAACATTTACTAAAATCTGTAGTTATTGAACTTTAAAATATTAAATATTGAACCTAATAAATTTAAGATAATATTTTTGGTACTTATACATTTTGGTCCACCCTTAAAAAGACTAAAATGATTTCAAATAATTTTCACCCCTGGAAATCCTCTCAAAATTTTATTTCACTTAATACTTAATCCCGTTCTTAGAGACTCTTCCATACGCTTCAAAAAAACTAGTTTTGTTTTTGTGGCAACCAGAAAAATCTTCTCAAAAAATCATATATCGCTCATTTTCATTTTTTTTGCAAAAATAGTGTCACGTGGTCGTAGATACCGATTAAAGTAAAAATTTACAAATTTTCTTGTCTGAAAGTTTGTATTTCAAAAAGTTGTTAAAAGTATCATACACCATAAAAATTAACAAAATTTTAAGTTGAAAAAAAAATTGTGGCTAAAATATGACAAAAAAGCCGTTACCGTTCCTATCAAAAACTTGGCGTTTTAAGCAAAATAAGTGCATGGATTTGTATTTTCTTTTTTTTTAAGTTTGTATTTTACTTAATGTTTAGTTTAAAATATGGTCAAAATTTTCTTATTTATTCACAAAAGCATAAAAAGACTTTTTTATACCTCAAGAAATATGCGGTTTAAAGAACAATAATAAAAATTTTTTACTTTTACTAAGTTTTTATGAAAATTACAAGTTGATCCTTTGATAAAAAAAACTTTTATTTTATGTTTTCTAAAAATTACAACTTTAAAACAAGATTTTTATATTATTTTTTCTAAATCTATTTTTGCAAAAAAAAATGAAAATGAGCCATATAGTAACCCAATTTCAAAAAGCTCTCCATACTATGTAATATTTACTTTTTGTATTGATTTTATAGAGACTATACCTCTCCACAATTTCTTAAGAAGTTTTGCCCTCTAGACCCCTGGATTACCCTTCGAGTCAAGTACACGTTTGCATTTTTAATAAATAATTTTTATTACATAGTCCAATTAGGTTGAAATTAACCAAGTAATGCTCATTCAAATGTCTTGCACTCGAGGTTTTTCTCTATAGACGTAATTTACTGAAGTAACATCCAACGTTTAGTAAAATCCCAAACGTTTCTAAATGAAAATTTTAGGAGCAACTACTATTTTTAATAACTTTCAATTTTCCGAATTTTCCTGTAATCTAATCAAAATTCTGATTTGATTTTTGAATTCCTTGGTAAATTTTACTATAGACTCTCTTTTCTGAGAAATTTTGAATATTTTTGTAATGCTGTATAAATAAAAACAATAATGATTCATAAAATTGCCAAAAATAAAAAAAATTAGCAAAATTCTATTTTTTTTATTTTCATGAAAATTGTTTCTTCACTATTTTATACATTACAAGTTCAAAATTTTTCAAAAAATAGAGCTTATAGTAAAATTTCTCGAGGAATCCAAAAGTCGTGTCAGAATTATGATTAGATTACAGGAAAATCCGAAAAATGGGAAATATCAGAAAGTGGAAGGTTACTAAAAATGGTAGGTACTCCTAAAATTTTCATTATGGAACGTTTGGGATTTAACTGATCATTGGATGTCACTTCTGTCAGGTCACTCAATACTTCTTTTAAGAAAAACCTTGAGTGCAAGAGATTTTTATAATAAGTTGCTTCAGGACCTTCGTGAAAATTTTTATAATGCCTGAGTATTTAAACATTAATATCCGAAGCTTTTGGCACAAAAAAAACTTAACATAATGGACCTTTGACTATTATAAGTCTAGTTTGTTACAATATTTATTTTTACGTTCATGATTATTTATGAATTTGATATAAAGAAAATATGTAATTTTAAACTTACTATTTGAACTGTAGTGATGTATGGCTTAAATGGTTTAATTATTTCTTGTACATTAGGTCCTAAACTAGCTAAAAAGTAATACGTGTACATCATCATGTGAACTGAACCGTTAACAACCATTAACATTGACATCATTCCACCAGGTGTATATTTTAAACTAAACCATGCTACCAAAAGTGTTGTTACGTGATGATAAAGATGAAGAAACGATATTTGATTCTTTTTCTTTCTTAATACAAATATTGGTGTTTCAACTAAATCAATTAATTTTATTATAAATGTCCAATAAATTGCTCTTGTCATCTACGATTTTTAAAAAAATAATAAATATTCTTTCGTAAATATTTAAAACTAAATATTATAATTATTCTACCTTTAAACTTTGTGGTTCGTAATTGTAACGTACTGGTTCACAACTTAAACTATAATCAGTAAACCAACCAGAGTCAAGAATATTGTAAACAATGTACGAATTGAAAATTACTTGAAATATATTGTAAAAATATATAAATGTTTTTAATGAATATGGATTTCGGTCTTTCATATACTCTGGACCACATTTTAGCACAAAATATAAATAACTAAATATTATTAATCCTAAAAGTATTGGGTTTCCTACTAAGAACCAGTCATTCGTTCGTGGATCTAGAAAACAAAAAATGAAAACAAAATATTAGTATTTGCTTTATACTTAGAAAAATTGTTAGAAAAATTCATTTTTTTTAATTATACTTTCATACATTTTCAATTTATTAGCATTAAATTTTAGCCTAAAAATCTATGGAAATCAAAGAAATTATAATACAAAAAAAATTATATCATTATTAAGAATGTTTCCTGTAAATTACCATTCACATTGATAACTTTATCTAAAATTTAGAGCCTCTTCTTTTATTTTTAGGGTTTAATGGAGTTAATACACTGATCGGTACTCTTTTGACCATGACCATGATATACAGATGCTGAACTCTTAAAGGCTTGAACTTTTAGTTTGGCATGTATTTTAGGATATTCAAAACTAACAAGCAGAGTACAATATTTATAAAAAATCAATTTGAAAACGAAAGGACAAAGATACATTTCGTTAATTCTAGGTGTGTGCGGTTACCTGACCCGAAGCTTCTAGTATATCCGAAAAGCTTCAAAAGTCCGTAGGTATAGTTTTGAATCTGAAATTTCCCGAGTATTATGAACCTCTGAATATTTTTGTGAACATTTTTTATTCGCGCTTAAAAAAGAGGAGAAATATACAGGAAAAAAGTACTAAAAGAAATTAATTAGGTAATTATTTATTTTTTCATGTAAATTAAATAAGGAAATGAATAAATTTGCATTCTTTTTTAAAATTTATACCTACAAGGAAAGTTCAATAAATTTGGGACACCAAATTACACCAAATGGTTATGGATGAGTTTATTTTGTTGTAAAAACATGCTAAATACCCTCCCTTCATTCCAATGGGCCTTCTGACAAAATTACTTGAAATCGAAGTCAAAAAGAAGAAAAATATTTCGTTGGTGGTGCTAAGTTATAATTTTTTGTTTAATCATTGTATTTTTTTATGAAAATCATTTCTGACATTTATAATTCTCCGACTAAAATTTTCAAAAATTTTGGACCAAAATTGAAATGTTTATGTTATACTTTCATAAATTTTTGCATTAAAATACGTGGTTAAATTTTTTACTGTAAGGATTTTAAAATATTCAGAAAATTTTTTTGGAGAAAAGATTTCAAAATAAATTAATAATTATGTAATAGAAGAATAAATCATCATAAATTTACATTTCTGATATAATTAGCCTTTTGATATTAATAGGAGGGAGTAAAGACTCCCCACTTCAAATTTTCTAATATTATATTAAAAGAACCTGAGAGAGTTATTTTAAAAATTTGCTTGGATTCTTGATTTTTGGTCGATTTGCCATTTACTAAAGATTTCTAAAATTAAAGAGTAAATTTTTGGTATCATTTGAAACCATGTTATTTTCTTGTTATCAGTGACATTAGGCGTGATTAAATAAGCTATAATTTTATGTCATCACTGATTTTTTTTAATAGATTCATACTGTTTTATAAGCTATAGTTTTGGAAATCTTAATTTTTTTTTATAAATGGCATCCAATTTTACTTGGGATCTAATAATTTAAAAAACTTTTTAAAATATATTGGGCAGTTGTGCAATTGATGTTGATTATTGTGGTTTTAAAATGTAATAGATACAAAATTTAATTAGAAAAATCGAATAACCAATTTATTTACAATTTCATAAAAAAATTACTTATTTTTATAATTATTTTTTTATAATTATTAGTTAACTTTTTTTTCAATGCAGAGCTTGGCAGTTTAAAACATTTGCATAACAGTAAATTAATTTATAATTTTTTTGTAATTAAAAGATTCGAATTATTTTTTATTAGAAAATATCGTGTGACGCCTGCGCCATTATTTAAAAAAAATAAAAAATAGTAATAAGACAAATTCACAATACAATGAATGAGGCTCAATCTAATTACAATTATTAACTAAAAAATCTAGAATTTAGCGTTTAAAAAGTAAAAATCAAATATTTATAATTTTATTGTATTTTTATATTTTTATTTTTTTTTGCAACAAAAAAAAATGCTGACATATGTCTATAATTATTTATAATAAATACCTGCTAGTTCAACGTTGTAATAATTATACAGTTCATGTAAATTCATTTTGTGTTATGAATTAGTTCCAAAAAAAAGAGTACCAAAATTTGTCACTAAATTTTTTATTAAATATTCATAACAAACATTAAACTTTAACAAATAACATTTTTTTTAATTTTTTTTTTTGATTACACATTAACTTTTACTATATATATATAGAAACACTGTCTAAAAAATATCTGAGCTCATCAAAAGTAGACAAACTTGTATTTATAACTACTTCTTATTTTTTTTTCAATATATTCAATGCCATGTTTCTTATGCTTATTTCATATTAAACAGGAAGGGATTAATAAATTCACATGCTATCTATTCTATATATTTCGTGATTATGAAAAAAAAATTTTTTTTTTTGCTAAAATACGTCATTATATTATATTGTAAAATTGTCAAAAAATAAAAAAAAAAATTAATGAGAAGATTCATAAATTGTTATATAATATAGAATACATAATTTTTGCAATATAATTTAATTTTTTTATTTTTTGTTATTTGTAATTAAAAATAATGTTTTATAAGAAAAAAATTAACATTTTCAAATTTCTGATCTTTTACAATAAAGAATCATAGAGGCAGGTGAAATTTTGATTTCTGATTTTTTTACATATAAGCACGTTATGAGAGGAAGCTGAAATGTGAGTGAAGTGTGTGTGTGTGTGTGTGTGAAAAAGTGACGTTTTTAGGGGGGGGGGGGGGAGATAAAATGGACTTAGAATATTTTCGATTCAGGGACTTTTGGTGCAGAAGTACCTACGGACTATTGGTGCAGAAGTCCTTAAAGACCTTTGGTGCAGAAGTACCTAGGGAGCATTGGTTCAAAAGTCCCTGAAGACCTTTGGTGCAGAATTTTTAAGAATATAAATTCATATTATTTAAAAAACTATAATAATTTGAAAATTTAATTAATTTTTTTCTATGGGAGTACTAGTTTTAGAAATATCGTTTATAGTCAAAATTTGGATCTGATACGTAATTTTAAAAAAATTTTTGCTACCAAAAAATACATAAAATGCCAATTTATTTTTTTCATAGTACCTAGTTTATTTCTATGAAAGTATTATTACCCAGAAATATCATTTTAACTCGATATCTCCAATTAGATAACTAATTTTTTGAAAAGTTTTATATGGCATAAAGGATGTTTCTTTGACTTTAATTTTAAAACTGATTGATATTCAATAAATTTTAATTAAAAGGCGCTGTTTACTTGTTGTAACTAAATGATTATATATTTGAGCTAAAAGCATAAAAAACATACGTAATACGTTAAAAAATAAACGATTGAACAAACCAGGTGAGAAATGCTTTAAATAAAAAATAAAAAACATATTGAACAAAGTCATTTTTATTAAATAAAAAATTTTCCCTTACTGTATTTAATAATTATTATTCAATATAAATATTAACAAAAGAACACTTGTAAAAAAAATTGTATCAAAAAGTTAACCCTCCATATTTTCAATCATTATTCACAGAAATTATTTAGAACGGAACCCCCGTAACTAATCAAGTATAAATTTATTTAAAAGTAATAATTATTATTTATAACCATTGTGAAAATTTCACAGTTTACTAAAATAAAATTACACGTTATTTATCAAATTATGCATTTTAAAAGAAAACAGTTTAAAATTATATGGTATTTAGTAGATAACAAAAACTTTTTTTGTAAAATGTAGCAAATACAGTATGATTTAAGTAACATGTGTTATTATATAAAAAATTTAAAAAATTAAATACCTATTTATTATTGCATTACATAGTTTTATTTTTAGCGAAAATTTGTGTTTTAAAATTTATACCTATTTGGATTTTTAATATACGTTTATTGCAACGGTTAAAATATATAAATAATAATGTTTACCTCTGATATTAAAATAAAAAATGTTAATATTGTTATTCAAATCTCCCTATTTATAAATTTTATCATTTTTTCAGTTTTTTATTACACAATAAAGATATATTGTTAAAATTTTCAAGCATTTTTTTTAAGTCCTTTCTTTTTTCTAAAGCAAAATATTTTTAAGTCCTATTTGACTTCCTCCTGAGGGTTTCAATATCTGACCCTCTCCCCGTATTTGGAGCTTTTTTAAGCTCACCTTCCTATAAACGTGTCCCATGTCTATATGTCAATCCTCATAAAATTTTATTACGTAAGCATCTAATAGATAAAATTAGTATATTTTTATTCTAGGCCGCAAAAACAAAGAATGTCCCAGATCGCACGTAAACTGCTAATATAATTTTTCTTCGTCAGTGGCTAGAAAACACGTATTTTCGAATCGCACTGTGGCAGGGAAATACGTGCTTTTTGGCTACTGACAAGAAAAAATTATGAATTTATAAACAGAAAAATAAACACTTGTAGCAAAAAAAAGTTTAATTTTCTTTTCTTGTCAGTGGCCAGAAAGCACGTATTTCCCGGCCGCTGCGTGATCGGAAACGCCACTGACGAAGAAAAACCGTTTACGACCCTTGTCCATAAATAAAGAATGACCCAAATTGTAGTTTACCAACCTCGGTTTCGCCTCGGATGGTAATTTACGTGCGATTTTGGCCATTCTTTACTTTTCTGGTCATTTGCCCGTAATATACTATTACGTTTCAGACGATTTGCAATCGTTTGAGCAAAAAAAAATTCCACTAGAGTCAAACGGAATGTTTCCCCTTACGTTATTTATTTATTTCTGTTTTCATGAAATAAAAATTATCTACGCTTCGATCTACGCTGAAAAATAATTCCAGTTGCGGATAGCGGAATTCCGGTTGTGGCAGCCCGAATATTTTCATTTTGTTATAAACGATTGTAAATGGCTACATGAAGAAAATTAAAATAACAATTAATTTAACTCATTTAGAGCACCGCGGCATATTAGAATTTAAAAAATTTTTTTATACGCTTTTCTTTAGGTTTTATGTTATTTGCAACCATTTAAAAGAAAAAAAAATCTATTTAGCCCAACCGGAAATTCGGTACGAAAAAACCGGATTTTTTTTTCAGAGTATTTGTTTATTTTTTTAGCTAAATTAATTAAATTTTATATTTGTATTATAATTTGAACGTACAAGTATCTCTCAATTACATAAATTTAATGCAATTTCTCTAAGATACATATAAATTTAATTTGCTGGCGCCTTCTTGCTACATCAGTATTAGACTATATTCCTTCAAAACAGTCGTATATCGCTCATCTCTACAAAATCTATGGGATTTTAGACTAGAATATTACAATAAATATTAAGTCTCTAGATTTCTACACATTCATAACACAGAAATAATACAAAGGAATTAATGTTTCAACGGTCCAGTCAAATAAGGTTTGCCATTTCTATACAGTCAGTAGTATAGTATAATCTCAAATGGTAATTACCTTTCGCGATATGTCGATCTAGAATCAAAATGATGAGCATTCGTGCGTGCATATATATCAAGAGTATAATATAATATAATTTTATGTATAAATGTATTTGTGAGTGCCCAGGTATTATTATAATAGAAAATCCGCCCCTTTTGTACGTGTGAATAAGGGATCATTCATATTGTCAATCTCGAGATTTTAAGATCCTATGATCATAACCCTCATGTATTCGTTTGTCTGTATTTAATGTTTACTGACTTTATTATGCAATTTCTTAAATATCTGATAGAAATTTTTTTTAATATAAGATGGAATTATTTTGCACAAGCGAATACTAAGGATTTGAATTTCTCTATTTGCTTAACGTTATTTTTTATATTTAATAGTATGAATATTGTATACCGTAGTAATTTTAATTAATTGTTTATCACATTTTATAAAACCGGTTTACAATATTTTTTACTTTTTTCATTTACAATGATTTAAGAATCTTATATGCAAATAAAAAAAATTTTTGCCGTTGAACGTATTACATAATTCTTATAAATTAATTGAATATTTAAATTAGCTATAAACGAAAGTTACAATTCTATTAATATGCAGAGACACACATATTATAAAGTTGTAGCATTCACTAAATTTTGCATTGATGGATCTGACATTTAGATAATAGAAAGCTGTTATTGTTGATTCGCCATATAAATTTATGCCTTTGACGTCATAAGTAACATACATACACATTCAATGTTTTTGTCTAAGTTATCTCAGATATCAGAGTGTATACATTGATTATATAATACAGAATTTGAAATGATAGTATGTGTCGCCCAGTTTATAGCTCAAATTATATGTATATAGAACATCAAAGCCAAAGGCATAGTTTTGCTGTTTAAGAGATGCTCGAACTGTGCGATTTGGCATCCAAAACTCGCGCACATTCTATAATGTTTAAGATTTTGTTGATTGTTGAGAAAGTTTAAAATTTCTGGTATAAATAAATTTTTTTTAAATTTTTCTTTAGAGTTTTTTAAAGATAGTGTGTGTATAGGATGTGTGTTAGCTTATACTTTATAATATATACTGATAATAATTAATGGAATTTATAATCTCAACATATTTTATCTCCTGAAATATTTTGCAAAGCTTATATAATCTTGGAATTTCGAAAATTAATTCAGTAAGAAATAAATTAAATTTCTATAAAAAAAATCAGTTTAAATATTTACTAACAAGGAGAGTTCACTACGTTTGGAACGTCAAATTACACCATATGGTTTGGGATCGGTATTTTATGTTGAAAAAACATCCTCATTACTCCTTCACCTATGCTCTGCACATATGGGCTTAGAGCTTCATGTTATAAGATATTAGTTTTTAGGATTTTTGGTATTTAGAATATCACTATTCACTAGAGCATCGTTTCTTAACCTTTAGCGACTTTCGGAGAATCTCATTTTTTTGTATAAAAGAGTCACCTTACAACCTGTTTAATTGTGGCAATTACAATTTTCAATGAAAATTGATTTCATAGGTCTCAAAAATTTTTTTTAAACTAGGTTTTCAAAAATTTTCTCGTTTTTATTATTTTTTTATACCAGATATCAAGCCAGGTTTAAAAATTTAAAGTCCTAATTTTTGGTTTTTTAAGAAAATTTCATTTTTATGACTATCAATGAGCAACAAATTTGTAGGCATTCAATGCTTGAATAAACTTTTTTAAAACTATAGACTATATTTATACAAGAAATTTTAATTTTGGTAACAATTTAAAAATTATTTATTTTGGGTCCAAAATAATTACGGTAAAAAAAATTACGGTTTACAGAGGTTGAAAGATAGACTAAAATCCCAAATCTTACTACCTTATAACATGCAAGGCTTATGTTTCTAGACCCAAAAAGACCATTGAAATGAATGGAGGGTATATCTGAAGAGTTTTTCAACATAACAAATCGATCTACAAAAATAAACGATGTAATCTGATGTTCCGAATATTGTGAACTTACCTTGTAAGTTTATATTTGACAATATTATATGATACTTAAATTAGTAATTTGGAACAAAAATTCACTTCAGTCAATCTGGCCAAAAACAAATTTTTTTTCAGTAAACAAATTTAAGCAACATAAGCTATTCTCAGCTTAGAAGTTAAAAAATTTCTTTTTGCTATTTCTCCTAAAATTTATAATATTTTACATAAGTTTAACTCACTAAAAACCAGTTTACATATCCCCTACTTACTTCATTAACCTATTACCTTATTTTTTTACATAATTCTAAAAACGAAGTCCTCACGTACAGAAAATTTTAAAAGAAACCGCAAAAAAAAAAATTTAATAATAATAATTTTATTAAAAAGAAAAGTCAGTTTAACGTAAAATTGACAGGGTGTGGATATATATTATAATAAACACATGAAGAAGAGGATATCACAAATTTGTCGCAACAATTAACATTTCAATATTTTTTTTTTGTTATACAATAAGAAATTTCTGCGGTTTTTTTCATTTCTTTTTATATTTTACGCATGGTTGATAACATTTATAAGATGCGCGTGGATTCTATTGTTTTCTCAAACACCATATGTTTAATAAATTTTTGTCGACTTATATTTATTTTCTCACAATTATATTGTTTTGACCCTAACTGTGAGAATATTTAAATATTTAATAATTATTATTGGAATGATATAATTAATAAAAATAATTCAATTAATTTTAATTATTTTAGCTTTTTAATGTCGAAATATCGATTTTATTTTTTGTGATAATGACAATGTTGAGGTATAAATAATATAATTAATCTTAATGATTGTGAGAAATTAAATCAAAGAAGGGGACTAATTTATCATTAAAAACAAATTATCAAACCACTGCTCGGTTAAATAGACCAGATTTTTAATATAAAGGGCTTGACCAACAAATTTATCGGGGTTTATGTTGATAAAAAAAATCATTTTATAGGATACTGCATTAATGTTAAGGGATTTTCGGAAATGTGACAAAAATAGGAAAGGATATATTTATATTTTTTTCTGAAATTAGGCCTAAAATTAGTCGACAGATAGAAAAAAGCAATTGCTTAGGTTTTTTAAAAGCTAAAAAGCGATCACTTGCAATACCTAAAAAAGTAAGAAAATTGTAGCAGAGATTATTTAAAAAATCTTGTAGGGTAGCTACTTGGATTATCAGTTCTCGTAAGGCATCTAAAGGACAAGAGAGTATCGCAAGTATAAATCAGAAAAGTAACTAAAAATTTTTACAATTTATACTATTCATTTCTTCATAACACTCAAGAAGCAAAATTTTAAGTTTCAAAATAAATTTATTATATCAAATAAATCTTATCACAAAAGTCTATCTAATTATTATACAACACGATTTCTAGAATCCTTAATTTTTACATATTTACCTGCTTCATTAATTCAATTTAAAAAAGAAAGAATTAATATTATTTAATTTATTCAAAAACCTATAAAAGCAATAAATGCGCAAAAAACCCATTAAATTATCACAGTGTGATTCATTCAATAAAAACCACAACTCTTATAAGGTCAATGCCCTATATAAAAAAAATACTGTTATGTATAAAAATATACACGTGAATAATTCAATATATTTAATTCATAATTTTTTATGCGTATATTAAACGTATTTAAAATTGACCGTGTAAAAATCATGACCTAGCTCAATAGTTTGTAAAATATATAGTACGTATTTATGAAACCCTTTCCTTTTGATAAACCCTTGAAAAATATTATACATACCTGAATCTGAAAGAAATTATATAAAAAAAGTTATATAATAAAATTTCTTTTCTTTTTTTTTATATTAAAATATCCATGTGAGTGAATTATAAAGCACTTATTTACTTACACTCAATAGGGCGGAACCATAGTATACTTTTTGTACTTTTTGTTCTTTAAAAGTTGGATGCTTCTTGTAACATATTGCCTAAGTATTATAATAATTTCTAAAAGCTAATTTTTATACTTTACATTGTGTAAGAGAGCAATTTATTCTTATAATTAATACTCCATTGAAATTTATTTTCACATGAAATTTTTAACGTGCAAAGTTATTATTTTGTTTTGAAAAAAAATATATATTGATGTAGGTTTGGTATTGTTTCAAAAAGTTTATTAGATTTTATTTTCTTATTTTTTAAAATATTAATGTTTTTTTGATGACTATTCAGGTAATGTTCTTATACAGTAAAATTTATTCGAATAAGTGTCGCTAAAATTGAAATAACATACTCGTTACTCTCCGATTATTTTATTGAACCTTAATAAAAGGGTTAAATTTGATTAAAAACTTCATTTTATCCAATAAACTAACCGTTTTGGGTTAAAAGTAAGTAAGTATTCCTTTTAAAAGTTTTATAATCACAAATAGTACATTTTTAACCAAGGAAGCAAAAAAAAAAGAGTGGCCCAGATCTCACATTAATTGGTGTAAGGGGTCCCACATAACCAAACAGTATATAGGTCATCGGTATGCGTAATTGCATTTCTCCTTTTCCTAAGTAAAAAAAAATTATTTATCATCAAATTGGCAGCCATTCATTGATCGTAAGCGTTGTTGGCAATCCGTGCTAATGTTTTAAATTTAGGGAATCCGAAATTAAAGGTTCAATGTTCAGAATTAAGAATTTAAAATACCATTAAAAAATAACTAACTCGAAAGTCAGAAATTTCTCAAGTAGAATTCTTAAAATACCCGAATAAAACTTATGTTAAGTTAACTAAATATTATAATTTTAAGAAATTAAAAACCTCAGAATTAAATTCTGAGTTTAAAAAAATTGAATAAATTTTAAATTTATTTTTAACTCATTTATTAAAAATATTTTTCTAAAATAAAAAAATTCTAGAATATATAATAATGGGTTTCAATAAAATGTTTCTGTTCTTTAAAATTTTGGATTTGGATCAGGATCGCTATCTATTAACGCTTCAGAAGAATAAATGCTTGCCTTACAAAAAATATATTGCTCTGTACTATAGTTTACAAGTTTCATGTTAATTTATTTAACATATAGATGGCGTATTATTTATACTACTTATCTGTAAAAGAAATGCAATTTGTATTGTATAAATAAGTTATATTCTTGCTAAAGAGAATAAATTGGGGTCTTTTAATCTATTATATTATGTAATGTTTTTAATTAACAACATCTTTACATAAATTTCTTTTATGGGAATCAGCCTTTTTTATTATTTTTTGAATAAATACAACTTTTCTTGTTGTAATAAAATTATTCATTTCGTATTTAATAGTTCATTGTTTAAATTTTAATTCTATAAACTCAAAATCATTAAATAGATATAAATTACCTAGTGTACCTAGAGATTATATTTACTATTTTATAAACGTTTTGGGATGATTCGGTTGCTTGAAATTGGTATAATTCAATTAACATGATAAATATTTTATTTTCTTCGAATAAATCTTTTTAACATACAAAAACGTTTATTAACTTGGAACATGTTTATAGGGAAGGGGCAGAACTTAAAAATTAAGGGGGGGGGGGTCAAATTAGACTTAGAATAATTTCAATTTAGGTACTTTGAAAAATGTGGGCTTAGGAACTTAGAATAATTCAGGTTTACTTAGGTACTTGCAATAATTTTGATTTAGGGACTTGGAATAATTTTGATTTAGGGACCTAGAATAATATGGGTTTAGGGAATTAAAATAGTTTGGGTTTAGAATCTTAACATCTAGTAAGGTGATAGTTACAAATTATAAAATCAGAAAATTGTATTGTAATTTTGAGTAACATTTGCATTATATCTAGTCCTCAGCTGGAAGTAAATATGTTCCATGCATTTAGTTTGTGTTTATATAAACCGGTTATAAGTTTTTGGTTTGAGACATTATCGAATGAGCTCATTTTACAAGAGATATGTTTACCTTTTGTTTACATTATCAATCAAAATACTTTTTACCTACATCAGTAAAATGTGCATAAGATTCAGTGTATGCAAAAATATGTAATGCATAATTATCAAAATCACTAACTGCACTGCATTCTAGAGATTAAAATTTTTAATATTGTAATATTTTATTTTCAAAAAGTTATATTTTTCTCTGAAATTTTCTCTTTTATTTTTGACAAGGACTATTTTTTTACTGAAACTAACAAAAACTAATTTGTGAAAAAACGTTATTTGGCTTTTTCCTCCAAAATTTGGGGAGTTGCAATTTTTTTGGATTTGACCCACTTTTTTCAGTAGTTTACTAAATAATAAAATAAAATTGTAGTTAATTGGTAATTAATAAAGTATAACGATTAAAAAAAACGTATTCACTCCAGTCATAATACGGGTTTGGTTGTATAGTTACTGGCAACCACCAGATTTGGTCTAGTATACGTTTTTTGGGTCGCTGATCACGAATTCTGAGGTCATTTAGTAAAGAAATTGGTTCACTCTTAAATTAGCAAAAACTACCCCCATTTTTTAATATTTTCACTCTTTGAGTACCCAGATTTTGCACCTAGGGGTTTTTTGAGTGGCTGATCAAGCATTTTAGTGATTTTTTAAGGTAAAATAAATATTTCACCGATATTTCACACTTAATCTAGCTAAAAAGGGGTAATTTTGCTATTTTCGCACTTTGTCTATCCAGATTTGGTTCATACAAGTTTTTTGAAAAACCTTTACGAACCGAAACTGGACGCACAAACAGCAAAAATAGCAAAGAAATCCTTGTAGGGGTAGTTTTTGGTAACTTAAGGGTGAACTATTAATTTTGTATTAAAAAGTCCCTGAAATTCTTGATTTGTGACCCAAAAAACCTATATGAACCAAATCTAGACAGACAAAGTACGAAAATAGCAAAAAAACACCTTATTTAAAGGCAGTTTTTGCTAATTTAAGGGTGAAGCCCCGATTTTTTTACCAAATACCCCAAAATTGGTGACCAACGACCCAAAAAACCTATACTAGACCAAATTTGGTAGTTGCCAGTAACTATACACACCCCCCCCCCCCCCTTGTATTCTGACTGGAGTAATTTGTTTTCATTAAATTTTTACATTTTATTGAAAATTATTATTGAAAACATTCATGCTTTTAATTTGCAGATGCGTTTTTGAATTCATAAAAGTTTAATCACACAAAAAATTTTTTTTAAAAATAACTATTGAACTTAAAGTATCATTGAAGTTTTAACTATTGAAGTAAACTTCTTTTTACATCAATATAATACATAAAAGTATATTAAACGTATTCATGCAATAAATTATCTAATTACCTGAATGACCTATTCAAAAATATATAATTATCTTTATTTTTCTCATGAAAAATTATATTACCAATATAGATATATAAATATATTTATATTTAATTATACATTTCAATTTATGACAAAAAATTATAAATACTTGCGAAGAATAAGAAAACTTATTCCCATCATCTTTTATTCCAACCCTCATTTTTATACTCATTTGTCTCAAATTATTTACACATATGCTGACAATTCTTTTCTTTAAATTCTTAAGATTTTCTCTTTATATGAAAAAAAAATCACCCCCTTACATCTATATAATAGCAATCAGTATTAATAAAAACAAGGGTGTATTAAAAATGACAGGTGGATAGTAAAAAACTAGTGGGAGACTTTTAAAGTTAAGAGTTATATGTGAATTATGCTAACTATAAATTTTGAAATAACAAAAAGCAGGAAATGTTGTAAGCGTATGTAAACTATGTACTATATATTGAAAAATATAATAGGGAAAAACCACAGAATTTTGAACAGCAGGTATAAGACTGTGAATCAAGTGGGTGTAAGGTGTGGGAAATTCCTTAAAATTCTTTTACCTTAAGTAGTCCAAGTATCTTGTACTAGGTTAAATTTTATTGTGTCTAAAATTGAACCTAATAGTAAATTCAAAATATTTTATTATAATTTTTAGCCTATCATTAAGTGTAATTTATCAGTTTTCAAGATCTGACTGGAGAATAGAAAATTTAATTTATTTTTAATAACCTATTCTGCCGAGAAATGACATTTATGTGGATATATTATCTAACTTGGGTTTTAGCAAATGAAATATTTGATCACTATTTCGAATGGAATGATAAATTTTTAGTAATAGGTAGCTTTGGTAAATTGTGTCAAAAATGGCTCTTTCTTGGAAATATTATACCAAAAAATGTTTAAAATTAGAATGGTAAATAAAAAAATTTACACACAGTAAATTATAAACAGTAAATTTCGATGTAAAAATTTAAAACATAGTTCAATTAGTGACACTCTTTGTGATTTGGAAACTGATATTGATAAGAAATTTAAACAAATGTATCTCCAGTATTCTATTCAGGAATTGTTATTTTAAATTTTTGAAACTTTAGAATTTCGAAGACACAGTTTTTACAGTATATATCTATATTCTTAAATCGTATTCAAAAACGTTTAATTATGGATACAATGTATGATAAAAAAACAAAGTAAGTTATTATATTTTAATAGCACATATGTCTCTTATAAAAAGATCAAAGAATTCATATGCTATCAGTTTCATATAAAAGATTGCTCAGTATGAAGTTTTAAAGAAAATTCTTTTATAAATCTATTCTACATATTAAACGCAAAGAAACCTTTTTGAAAGTTACACATATTTTGTAAATCAAGTGTCAGTTACAAATACAAGTACTATACACTAAATAATAATAATAATAATAATAAATGTGTGAAAAGGGGTTTAGAAAATGTTACACCCTGCAAAACTGCAACTTAAGCTGGATTACAAGGTCTTGAAAACCACAGAACTGTATACTATTTTATTTAAACTGCTTAGATATATATATATAGAAAACGGAAGAAAGATGCTTGAAGATTTTAGTATATAAAGCATCCGCAATTTTCACAGCTTTTACTAGATCAAAGAAACTTGTTCATAGTATACATAAGGAAATAAATCATGTACTGATGTTATAGTGGAAAAGTCAAAGGTTTTATATATAACTTTCAATATCATCTATTTCAAAATTAATCTCTTCTTATAAACTTTTCATGCCTTTAATTTAAAGCTTTCCTAACAAACATATACGCCTCTAGTAATTATTGTCTTATTAAATACTTTTTTTAAATATTTATCATTAAAAACTTTTTTTTAACACTTGAAAATAACAAAAGTAAAAATTAAAAACATTAAATTTAATAGCATTTTTTTTGTTAAATTTAATATAAATTTTTTTTAAACAAAAAAGTAACATCTTGTTTAAGAAAATTTAATTACTTTTTTTTTACAAAACATTTTTATTGCTCATCGCAGTTTGTAAATCGTAAAGATGCCAACACTTTATTTTTTATTATCGTAATTATTTTTTTTTTTTTACGAGTCTTAATATTAAAGGATAGTACGTAAGACATGATTTTTAGTGGATTTAAGAAACTTTGTCCTATAGAATATAAAGTTACATTATGATACAAAAAAAGGATAATAAAAGAATAGCGAGTTAAGGAAAAGAAAAGAGTTGACCCGTTTTTTTTGTGGTCGTAAAATTTCACGAGTGATAGATAAAAACCCTTGAACCAATCATTGACTCCCTATAATATAAGGGTAATGCTTGAATGCCTTCATTCTTTTTATATAAATGTTTTTATTCAATAATTCTTTTTACAGATTTAATTTCTTTGCGTGAAAAAAGGGTATTTAGTCTGTAATTTTAGGCTATAAATTAAATATTAAAAATAAAAAAAAAAATTTATTACTGTACTTTGTTTCAATAATTGAAATCAATTTAAACATAACAGTTTCTACTGTTTATTGAGCTGTTTTCAATTTACAACTTTATAATTATACGGTCATTTTATACGGAGTGATGAAGATGATAAAATAACAGTTCTTAATATCTATCATTATAAAAATCTTTTGTTTTCCAAATAATGCGTAAATGCAATATTACCCTTAAATTGTTTATAAAGTTAAAAATATCTTTTTAACATTTAAAATGACCTTTCGATTTAAAAATATTTATATAAGTAAATTTAAGTCCAATTCCGGGTACTAAAAATACAAAATATTTTTATTGTATTATTTTTTTCACCTGTGTTAACAAAGATTTGATCCAATTAAGGGTAGCAGTTCATTAGAATATAAGTTAAAAATTGACACTTTATTCAAATAAGTTGTTGTTAGTACAAAAAATGCATATTTATGCATGCATTCTACATACAGGAATTTTAAGAAGATAACTACTGAGGTCATTAATGGGTTTATGGTGAACTGTGATTAGCAACCATTTCATCATCCAAGTTTTGAATTGGAAAATTCTCTTAACTGTCTCAACAAAAATCTTCAAACAGCAATAGATAAATTGGCTCCTGAAAAATTATTGAGCTCAAAACATCGTAAAGACCCTTGGATTGACGAAAATTTACAATTTTTAATAAAAAAACGAAATGCCACTGAAAAGAAATACTTACGTACCAAAAACAAGACACTATTAACTGAGCTTTTAAAGCTTACTGATCAACTAGAAGCATCCTCTGCTTCTGCTAGAAATAGCTTCATACATGACCGACTAGACGATGCAATTACTACTGGACAAGACTTCTGGAAAGAACTTAGACATCTACGCCTGTTGCCACATCCTAAAAGTGAACTTCATGGGTTTTCCTTAGACAATTTTAATACCCTAAGAAAACGTTAATACCTTAAGAAAATCTATAAGAAATATCTGACACCATTTCGTCTGCTGCAGATAATGGGTTTCAATTCCATGAGGTTTTATTTAATGATGTGGTTTTAGTTGTGGCACACTTTAAGTCACAGGCAAAGGGAATTGATGGTGTTACCCACAGAATAATTGCAAAATCTCTTCCATCAATTGGTCCCTATCTTGTTCAGATATTTAATGAATCCTTTAAAACTGAAACTTTTTCTTTAGCTTGGAAAACTTCTTTGCTTGTCGCTATAAAAAGGTTGCAATCCCATCTCTACCATCAGGTTTTAGACCTGTTGCTTTATTTTGTTTCCTCTATAATGTACTAGAAAAACTGTCACACGATCAAATCACACAATTTCTTAAAAATGGCAACATTCTTGACCCTCTACAGAATGGATTTAGACAATGCAGAGGTACAGAGACAGCCTTGCTGAAATTGATGGAGCACATTAGAATGGGGATAAGCAAAAGACTCATTACTATTGTGCTTCAGTTTGACTTCAGTAAGGCGCTTGATACTGTCTGCCCTACTATACTACTGAAAAAATTGAAAGAAATAGGCTTCTCTAAGAATGCATTAATGTGGCTAAAGTCGTATCTTGAGGGTTGACAATGGAGAATGACTTCTAAAACATTCTTATCCAAATCTTATGATGTCAATCTTGGCTTTCCCGAGGGTTCTGTGTTAGGGCTGCTACTATTCTGCATTTACATGAATGACATCTCGAAACATCTTGGTCCTGATCTTCTTCACTTATTGTATGCGGATGACCATCAGGTGTATATTCAGGTCCCTACTGAATCTATATCTGAGGGAGCAAAGACGCTTAACATGGTAGCCCGTAGGGTTTTTGAATGGACTAAACTAATGTCTGCACATCTTAATCCAGATAAAACTAAGGTAATTTACTTTGGTTGCAGTACTTTCGTTAACCGCTTAAATAAGCAAAATTTATCCGGTGTTGAAAATTTGAAATAGGCTAAGGTACCTTAGTACCATTTGTGCCCGAAGTAAAAAGTCTTGGATTAATTCTGGTTAACAAATTGACCTGGGAACCCCACATAATTACCATAGAGAAAAAAGTCAATAAAATATTATACACCTTAAGATTTATAAGACATTGTACTTCAGAAACACTACGAAAGAGGCTGGTCCAGGCATTGATTACTCCTCATTTGGATTATTGTAGCACTGTTCTTCTAGATGCTAAAGCATTCTTAAAGGTTAGAATTCAGAGATTGTGCAACAAGGGCGTTAGATATATTTTTGGTATACGAAAGCTTAACCATATCTCACCATTTACGTGCAAAATGAACTGGCTCATGACAGACACACGTAGACTATACTTTTGCAATATAATTATCTATAAAATATTACACCTACTTCAACCAAACTACCTGACGCACTTATTTACTAGACATCGTCCAAAAAGCACAGAAACAGGGGCATCTAAAAACAAAGAACTGACTCTACCTACTATGATAAGAGGTAGAGGAGCTAATTCCTTTCAGGTTTTGGGAGTGAAATGTTAGAACTCGCTACCCACCACCATCCGTAATTTACCTTCCTTAAGTTTCTTTAAAAAAGCACTGTTCAAACATCTTCTCATTGGTGACACAAAACTAGTAGTTTCATAGTTTGTTGCACTTTTTATGTTTATACAATATTTATATATATTTATACTATTTATACTTATTTTATACATTTAATGTCTATACAAAATTGACTGAATCTGCAATACATGCTTATACACTGATCTAATATGGACCACCAGATGTACACATTTTACTTATTTTTATTTTATCTTTTTTTATTAATTATAGCTACATTATTTTGATAATTAATTTATTTTACTTAATTATTTATATTATCTTGTTTTATATGTAAATTTTTTCAGTATTATTAGAATTAACAATTGTATTTATACCTACGAAATTGTATTATTAAACTATATACATAATATTTATACTTGATTTAATATGCATTACGTTTAACATACATTTTATATACTATTGTTACACCAAATTTACATTTTTGTATTTATTTGCAATAAAGAATCTATCTATTTGTTAAATGCATGAAATAAAAAAAAAAACGTTAAAAATTTGGACGGAAAATACAGTTTTTCGAGATTGTGTAGGGTTCAGTTTTTAGCTCAACCTAACAAAAAATTACCACTTTATTCACCTTAGTATTTTAATAGATCCCTGGATTCTTGGATACATCCTAAGTTACAAATAATTATTAGCAATTTCTGAAATATTGAAAGACGTTACCTATGATTAAAATCATTTAAATAAACTCTTAAATCTTAATTTGAGATATTTAGATTTTCACAACTTGGGCTAAAAATAGTGAATACAGTCATCTAGAGGCAAAACTTTAAAAATATAATTAACACGTACAAAAAACATTGTCTTCTCTGAATATTTTACCTGAATTATTATAAAAGAGACTTTGTCGTTCCCTGAAGATTTACAATATGGAAAGTTTTAATGCCCTGCATCGAAAAGTATTTTTACAAAAACCTTATACGATTGCATTTTTGTTAGCATTTCAGAATATTATTAATTTACGCATTTTTATCTGTGCAAATTAGTATTGCAAAATTTGTTTCATACATAATTAATCATTTAATACGTTATTTTTATAATTAATATAAAACACTCTAGCTAAAACCACTGAAGATAATATATAATTTTTTTTGTGTGCATGCACTATAACAAATTAATAAAGTCTTTAAGCATAAAATCCATATATCACTTAGAAATTCTCACAATAAGTTTGTCATATATGTGAGCTGTCGCATAAGTTAAGTAGAATTTCTCTAATAAATCGTTGCGATGCATATATAGTTAATTATTCGGTCTTTCTCTTTTAAAGCATATATAAAATAGAGCATATATATATATATATAAGAGGGAAGAGTTTTGCAAACGATATTTTCCCTTCCTCCTTCTTTACGGTTGATTTTGTTGTTATATGGTACGTAGTATATTTTCTAAAAAGCGAATATAGTAGCATCAGGTGCAAGCTTTACTTCGTGCTTCCAGTTAATTTCAAATGTTTTCATTGGAAATTTGATGCTAATCTTCTGACAACGAATTTCAAAACATTGGCTTTAAGTACTATATATATATAGAATAAAATTTATATAGACATAGGAAAGGTATTTTGTATTTGAGTGATTCATTGATTACAATTGAATAAAGTAGTATATATACCAATGGATTTTAAGAGTATTAAGCAAATAACATATCCTGTATAAATATAATATTTCAATTAAAATATAATATGATATATTGGTAAATTTATAATTACTTTGACATATTAATAATGGTAAGATTATGAACCTTTTTTGATAAAATTATTTTATTTAAGCTTGTTTAATTTCATTATATTTTATCCAGAAACATTTAAATACTTTTTAAGCCAGTAAATAAAAGATTTATTTTTTTAAAGTTCAAATTTAATACTAATATTGTTAAAATTCTTGTTTTTTTTTCAAAAAATTGTTGGTTCTTTATTAGCAGGTGAATTTTTTATATGATGGCCAATTCTGCAATAGTTTGTCAATAACAACTAATCTGCCAGTGTTAGGTAAAAATGGACCCCAGATACGGTTTGAGAAAACCTAAAAACAATATTTCTACCCATTTATATCCACGAGCAGTAGTGGGCCACTGAAGAATAAATTAAAAATTTTCTTCATAAGAGTCCATGTATTTGTTAGCACTTTTTAGAAGTAATTTGTAAAATCTTTCTATTTTTTTAGTTACTAGAAACCATTTTTACCTACAATTTGCAAAAATAACAAAATTGTTTTTGTGATTTGAAGAGTTTTTTTATTGGCTAAATTTTCAGGAATTCGTTTTGAACCATTTTTTTTTTCAAAAAAAAAAATGCATCAGGATCATTTGGACCATGAAAAAAGTTAATAAACGTAAGCATTATTTAATTTTTATAAAAATATAACTGAATATTTAAAAAAAAGTTTTAACCTTAGATTTTTCCCATACATTTCCATCCTACAAAGCTGAAATTTCTCAGCATTTTAATAAAATTATATAATTTAAGCTTGTACAATTTAATTACGCTTTACCCAACAAACTCATTCACATAAATATAATCTAATAAAAATTCTAAAAGTTTTTATCCATTAAAATTTATACACATTTTTTCTTCTACCTTAAAAAAAACAAAATATATGATAATGTACTCTAAAACATATTTTAAAAAAAAGTATATTATACAAAAGTAATAAACTTGATAATATTACGAGTAGATAAACTCATGAAGTTTAATTATTCCAAACATTTGATGCTTGCGTATATAAATATATTAGGTATTACATTTAAACACTAAACAAGTCTTGTGGCTTTGTTGTAAAATTTAACCTAACCTTGAAATATTTCTCAAGCTACTTTGCTTAATTAACAACGAATCAGTACTTTACAATGCGTATGATAATATATATTACGACATATGTAAATTAATGCGTGTAAAATAAGTGAATATTTGAAGCTTTCATTAGTTCAATGAGTATTAAATTTAATAATACATTATGTATATTACTTAACATAATTACAATATATTTTTAATTATATTTTCTATTTATTTTCTTACAAGCAAGAACGAAAAATTAAAACGTAAGGCTAATAAATTTTTATATCCTCACCCTATCTCGAGCTCTATCTATAAACTGCGTTGGTAAGAAAATGTAAGATTTTATAATACTTATTTTTTTGATATGTCTATTTAATTAATAAATGATCCTTTAATAAGTAGATTACTTCAGAAGCAGGTAGAATTACGTTCTTGGGTATATACAAAGCTTAGATATATTTATCTATTTTTAAAAAGCTTTGAGCTAAGACTCAAGATTTAATGGAAGTGATTTTTAATAAGTATTTTTATGAAATAAAAATCTTGAATACTTTTTTTCGGTAAACGAAAAATTATTTCAATTAAATTATTAGAACTGCTTAAATATAAGATAAAAAATACATCAAAGATCTATTGTCACCATAAAATTCTTTACCTTAAAACTCAAATTTTAACCCTCCGCGTGTCCACTAGGTCGATATCGTCCACCAACTTTTTACGACATAGCTGTAACTCGCGCATGCGCAATGGGCGATGGTTGGTGACCCATCCTAAAAAAACTTTGACCCATTTTATGAACATCTGCCAAGCCGCGTTAGTTTTGGTTTAGCCGTTTAGTCATACTGTGGGTGCCAAGTTGGACCGTGGACGATATCGACCTAGTGGACACGCGACGTCAGTTTTTTTTGAACTTTTGGTAAGTAAAAATTTTTTTCAAATATGCTCCAAAATAATAAATTTTGACAAATATATGCCTTTTTTTCATAAAAAAAAATATTTTACATGGTAAGGAAGGATTTCCTTAGGGAACTAGGTATTGACCTAATAAAACCTCACTTGCTGACGCGTTTACAAGTCCCGACGTTGAGAATAGTCAATCGGCAAATGATACGAAATATTCTACAATTAGAAACGGAACATAGCAATAAGCAAATACGTTTCGAAGATCAAAAAAGGCACTTCTGCAGTTGTTGCCCACCAAATGATAAAAAAAACAGTATGGTGCTGTTCGCATTGTCTAAGAGGTGCTTGCGACGAACATCGTCTCCATACGTGTTACTAGTGTAGAAATTAATGTATTAAAATTTTTTTGTACCATTTTACTTTTTTATAATTCATATCAATATTTTTTATACAAAAAAATAATAAAAACAAATTTAAAAAAATAATAAAATGTTTTTTTCCTAAAAATTTCCAAAAAAAATCCATTTTTTTTCTCTCCCAAATTTGATTCTGACCAACCACCTTAATTTTTTTTGACGAAATTTTTTTTGTTCACTTACAAAAAGATTATACTTCATCTCAAAACAACTTTTTTGGCCATTAAATGCCCCTGGGGGGCTGTTTATCCATTAAAACCTTCAATTTTCATAAATTTTAAAAATCGAAAAAAGGCCAATTTTCATTTTGCAAAATAATTATTGTTTTTTGGACGGAGCCAAATTTGAGCCGAGTTTTTCGAAAGACATATACATGAAGCTCAAAACCCTAAATTATTTCCCCTTAATATCAATTAGGGTCGGAGATATGAATTTTCGCCCAAAATTTGAAAAAATGCCCGTTTACGACTGTTCCGGATTTTTTTGCGCAAAACTGAGTAAACATTTTGGCCAAAACACCTTTTTTCCCTAAAGTTGAAATGTTTATCTAAAACCTAAAAAAAAAATTTTGGCCAAAAATTAATTTTTAATTACTTTAAAAATGGCCTGGACGATATCGACCTAGTGGACACGGCGCGTAGGTAAAAACGGAGTGGACACGCGGAGGGTTAAAGTAAACATGTTAAAAGGTTTTTTATGCCTGTCTTAAATTTCGTATACCTATAAATATTTTAATAATAGTAAATGATATAAGAGTGATATAAAACTTGAAATATTTCATAAAACCCCCTACGGTCAAAAAGACTGATATCAAGAAATGATAAAAGAACTCCAGTATAATATCAGAAGAGACTAAAATAATATCAAAAAAAAAAAAGAATGAGAGTAAAAAGCAACAACGTTGATTATATAAAGCAATATATGATGAGAATACTTCAATTATATTTGACAAAGCTTACTCGTCTATTGCCAAGAGGAGAAATCCTTCATTTTAAAAGATTGCGTACAAAATATATTATATAGAACGAATAAGTAGTTCTTCATAAAATGACCGCGAAGATTTATCTTTTTTTTTTAGGTCCAACATAAACTGAAAGCTCTGGACATTCATAGAGGGGTTAAAAATAACAGCTGCGCATATATGTCGTATATGCGTCCAATTACTTTTCTCCGGTGTGTGGAAATGTGTACTTTGTGCAAAGTCTCTTTAATACTAAATTTATACTGTTTCTATATCTACCTTTCGTATTTCCTTTTTGTCCATTCTCATTCTAGAGGGTTCGTTATATAAAAAAGGGTTTTTTTTTATTAGTATCGCCATTTATTTATTATAAGGATTTTTTCGTCCTACTTTTTTTATATTATTTTTCTACTTATAACAGTTTTTTCATATTGTTATATGTAGCTTGGTTGGTAATGTTGGTAAGGTTTTAAGTGTTTTATAAAAAAAACCATTGCCATGGCTATGATGTTTTTTTTTTTCAATGGTAATTTATTACTATTGGTTTAAATAAGGAAAATTTAGGGCTTTTTGATATAGGTATAACATTTTAACACTTTTAATTTTCATATGCATTAGCTTGAAAGTTGTTTTAAAAAACAATAAAAATGTATTGTCAAAATTGTTAAAAGTTTAAATAAATTTTGTTAAAACATTTAAAAACTGTTTTATGAACTGAAATTTTTAAAATATGAATGAAAATTATTTTTTTTTCCTCAAAAAATTTCAGTTACTTATAACGAAAACTATAATGTAATCAAAATAATTGTGTCAAATTCGATAGTTATTATATAGCATATAAATTTCATAATTTCATACTAGATGTCGCTTTTTCTCAAACTATAAATGTTTCTTCAATGCTATATAATAAACTATTCATCACTTTGTTTCATAATTATCGTAATATTTATTTAATAAAATAAAATGTACATATATAAAAAACAATTACTTATGTTTAATAAAACTTCTTTGGTGATGAGATGTTGGTTTCATAATTACTGAAGTTGTTGAATTTTCTGATTTTTTATTTTTAAAAATCGAAATTATTTAATATAGTGCTGCAAAATATTTCAATTTTATATATATAAACATGTTAAATATTTTATAAAATGTCATTTTCTAGTAAATCTGTTTTCCATTTTATTGGCAGGCTTGCTATAAAAATTTTATTTCTAATATTTCTCCATATTGCTTTTACGTTAGCAAATATGTGTATTTTCAAATACGTGTATTTTAAAAAATTTTTAAATTTCGAGCATTGAATGTATGCCAAGTTACTTTTTTTCTTGGGGATATTTATTTGTAAAATATTATACCACTTAATATATAAAAAGTCTGAATAAACTGTCCAATAAACAAGAACAGTGAAGAAGTTACGTTTTTTACTTTTTATGGCATTTTTCTAGATTATTTTTTTTTTCTTTTGAATTGACACACTTTTGTTGTATAAATTATGGTTAGAGTATTTTTTATAGCCTTATTGTATGCCTAGGAAAGAATTGAAGGACTTGGAAACTTAATCATTTACTGAAAATGATTTCAAAAATTAGAGATTTTGACAATTGTTAAAATGGAACATGTTCATAGGGATGAGTACCCGAAAAAGTCCCTCTCAGCAAGAGGGGGTGTGAAATGGTCTAAAAATATTTTCGATTTAGGGACCATGCCACACCATACCATAGTTTATTTTAATCTGTTATAAGTGAACATGTTCCATGATTAAAGGTTGTGTGAACACACAAATCAGTTATAACTTTTTAAAAAGCACTTGCAGATCATTCTATAGAGGATAAGTATGGATAAAATATTTTTTTTTAAACAAGAAAATATTATTTGTCTGATTTGTAATAAAAATTAAAAAAAATTTTTTTTCTTAATTTTTTTTTGTCAAAAAACATTTTTTAACGTCATACCTAATTTTTTGGACGGGTATTATAGTTTTAAAGATATGATATATAAACAAAGTGAAAATCTTAAACCCATATGAATATTTGTTACTGCTTGAGGAGCCACAGTCCCGTAAATTTGGCAGCGTTTTTTTATTAATTACATAAAAGGGGTGGTAAGCTTTGGCTAAGCTGGTTGATTAAGCTAGAATTAATTTATTTCTATTCACTGACAATTTATTTATCAACTATAGCAATTAAAAAATTAAAATTACGTTCGCTGATATTTTTTGCTTATATTTAAAATAAATTTTACAAAAACGTATAAATCTTTTTTTTTTTATTTTAATAATACATTAACATATATGAATAATAACAGCTTGAAATGGAAAAAATAAACATTAATTTTTTGAAATTCATCAAGAAATTTATACATATAAAAATAAAAGTACTGGCTAAAATCAACGTGAATTTTAAGAATTGTTATTACAAAGAGTTATTCCACAGTCTAAATTCTATAGGGTAGACTATTATTATTATATATGAGGGACATTATAGAGAGCGGCACTTGCAATATGATGAGCCTCTGAGTTGAAGATAACAGTGATTTCATTAACGTAAATGAACTCGCGTCGTGACATTCGCACTGGACGCTCTCTTGTCTGATTAAAGCTCATAAAAGTTTCAGTTCTTTATTTTATGATTTTACCTTCTCTTTTATATGTATAATAATAATAATTCTTTCCTTTTTCTTTTATCCTAACTCTGTTTTTTATTTCTTCCTCCTTTTTCACTCTGTATATGTACAACTATTTAATTTTTTGTTCACATTTTTCTCTTTAGAGCCAATTTATTTTATTCGCAATATAACGAATATTTCCATATTAGACCTCAAATTATTTTGACTCGCGTTAAATTTTAATCTTTTATTTGCAAATTGTAATTTGTGAAATAAAATAAAATTTTTTTCAATCTGTCATATTAGGTTGAAGTTACAAGTATCAAAATGTTGACTTTGAATCCTTTTGGACTGTAATTATTTTTAATTTTGCTGGTGAGTCACAGCTTTTAACGAAAGCAATAAATAAACTTCGAGTTAATACCTCAACATGATCTCCTACACAGTACATTGCAATTAAATTGATTTCATTTCAAAAATTATTTCAAAAACTAAATAAGTCAAGGTCTAATATACCTCAACATTTAGTATAATATTCGGAAAAAAAAAGAAATAAAAAAGTATAAGATAGGTACATTGCAGTTAAAAATGTCGACAAAAGGAATTCTTAATTATATTCTCTTATACAGTAAAGGAAATATATAGTTTTCTCGATTATTTGATAAAATTAATATTATATGAAATAATAACAAGCGTAGACAAGATACGAATGAAAATATTTTTCATTTCACACATAGATACATAAGTAAAATGGTTTTAATTTAGAGAAAATTTTCATTCCTATATATATATATATTTTGGCCCAACTTCTTCCACTTTTCACATCCACGATAAAATTGTTTTAGCTGTGTATATATAAATTGAGTATCATTTCTATTCTTTAGTTTCTGTGTGTTTAAGATGAAGGCGTTGTTTTTCCATTTTCTATATATATATATATATATATAGAGGATTGAATTATATAGATTTCAATACTTATAACAAGATATTTTCTTTTGTAAAAACTTTTGCTATAATATAGAACGATTCTCGTAATAATAATTGGAATGAATAAGCATAAATATAAGAATAAATGTCTTGGAATTATACTTTTACCAAAAAAAAAAAGACAATCTGAAATGTATGAATATCCACGATGATTACAAAAAATAAATTTCTAGATTTTATGCTATAATGTCTATACGAATAAGGAAAAAAAGGCAATAACATTAGTTATAGAAATTATATGAATTTTAGTTATTAAGACAGGATTTTTAATTAAATTTTTTCTGAGATTTCAGAAAATAATACTTGGATGTGTTATAATTTTTACTTTAATATACATTTTATAAATTATAGGTGATTGGAAATTTAATCTTGAGATAATGTAGATTATATGATTTACATAAATATTTTTTAAAAGAGATTAATGTTGATAAGGCGTAGTACGGCCTTGGTAATTTGAAATTAAATGGACCAGTTTTCAATCTTAAATTACTCTGAGGAATTATTCCACTTACAGAAACCGAAATTTGCTTGACACAAAAGGTTTTTTTCCGCAAGCAGAATATTTTTTCAGTGTAATTTTTGAATTTTTAAATAAATTAAAATAATTCGATTTTCATTAAAAAAAATTTACTAGAGTTTTTGAGTTTTATTTTTATTTCAATAGAAGCCAGAACCATCGAGGTACTTAAAATTAGGTACAATTTTGTATTATTGAGGTTAGTAGTGCCATTAGGGGGTCAGTTTTCCCAATCCGTTTTTCCCAATAATTTTTTTTTACAAAGTAGATTTTTTCCAAAAAAAAAAAATAATATATTTTCCCTGCCCGGGCGTAAAATGCGGGCGTAAAATTTTTTGTAAAATTTCAGCACGCGTTTTAAGTCCAGTAGGGCAAAAAATAGTGTAAGCACCATGGGTGAAATACTTTAGACATTAAACTTTTGCGCCCTTTATACTTAATATGCTATTTTGCACTATTACCTGAAAAGAAGTATTATTTTAACTTTTTAATAAACATATCTATATCTTTTCCGGAAACTTTTTAAGCATGCAAACGTGAAAACGGCAAATGTGCAATTCAGCCTACTCTAAGTCTAATAAATAGATTAAAATATGTTAATTTAGATATAATTAAAAAATTATTTAAATCACTTGTTTCCTCAACAGTCATGTATGCTGCTCCAATATGGAGCTTAAGATATATTATAGAAGTTGAAAAAATACAAAACATTTTTTTTAGAAAATTACTAGTATTACCTAATAATACACCTGGGTATGTAATTAGAAATGAAATAAACATAGAGAGTTTGGAAGTTGTAATCTTCAGAAATGTACTTAATTTTATTCAAAAAATTCTTGAAATGAAAGATGAAAGAATTCCTAAAATATGTCTAAAAAGACTCCTAGTACTAGCTGAGTCAGATGAATTAAATGGAAAGTTCAATTGGGTTAGTCAAATTAAAAGAGTTTTCTTGGTAAAAATAAACAAAAGTAATATTTTTGATAATTTAAATTTAGAGTTATTCTTAAGAGAGAAAGACAGCCTAATTAAGGATTTTATAGATTACAGTAGAAATAAGGACATACTGAAGATTGAAACTAATAAATCTCTAAACGTATATCCTATATTATTTAAGAGTGATTTTAACAATAAGTATTTAAATTTAAAAGTTCCACTATATTTTAAAAGAATATTAGCTCAAATAAGAATAATAAATATATACAATCCTCGTATTGTAACAAAGAATAAAAGTTATCCTCTAAATGAAGAAGAGTATTGTGAATTATGTGCAGAGAGAAACACCATTTTCCACTCAATGATATATTGTCAAAGATATAACAGTTATAGATATGAATTAGTGCCTGAAATTGAAAATAGTGAGATGGAAAATGGTTTTTTCTACATTATCAATAGATTAAATGAGGAAAAAATTAAAAACTTAGTGAAATTTGTAAACATAATTTTAAATGATTCAGATAAATAAAATAATAAAGATGACAAAAAAGAAAAATAATAATAATATTAAAAAGATATTGAAAAAGAAAAAAGAGAAAATATTTAAAATGTATGATATAAAGATATGCTAAGTGTACAAAGAAAAAAAAAAAAAAAAAAAAAAGATGATAATAAATAAATAAAAAAGAAAGAAAAGGTGTTGCTAAGATAGAGTCTAGTTAAAAACAAATAAATATAATGTCTTATTTAAGTCATTAATAATAAGTCTTTAATATTTCAAAATATGTAATTTTTTTAATGTAATTTTTCATGTAATTTAAATTTTAAACTGTATTAACTGTTTTAAACTTGTAACAATTATGTATATAATTTGACAAGAATAAACTACTACTACTACTACTACAATCGTGAAAACTCGTTAGCGTATTTTTTTGTAATGTCAATTTTAATCAAGTCCTAAAACTTTCGTCATTATAAAAAGGAAAATTTTTATAATCTATTCTATAAATAAAACAATTTTAATGCATATTTCAACAAAATAACATATTTCAATAAATTTGAAAATTCTATTAACAATAAGAAAAATAAATTTCTTAAATTTCTTTTAAAAACATAAATATTAAAGTAAAAGAAATGAAAATTTAAATATGATTTTATAGTTGTTTATACTGACGTGTTATATACCATTAAAAGCTGTAAATTTTCCTTGACATTAATGTCATATTTAAGTAGTTGAAATAAGAAAGCGAAAGGAATGAAAAACTTTGAATAAAAAGTTTTTTAGTTTAACCAAAAAAAAAGGCTTGAATAAAAGTTAGGTAAATTTGCAAAAAAAAGAAAAAATACAGAATAAAACTAAAAAAAGAAGAAAGTCTTGAAAATTTGTGTGAAATACTTTGAATAATATCACAATTCAAAGTCCTCCGCAAAGATTTTATTCCTCGCGGTTGTTACATCTTAACTACCATATCGTCGCCAGTCAGACCATTGACTCAAACTCCTTATTTCTCTTATAATGTATACGAAGATTTTTATAAGTAATATATAAAACATTTTAACGCTTCATATTTTAAAAAATATATGTTTAGCTACATTTAAGCTAATATTAAACAATAATTTTTCTTATAATTAAACTCCTTAATCATTTTTATTTTCATTTTCAAATGTGTTTTAATATCACTAAAATTCACATTTTTCATTGCTATTTTTTTTTAAATCTCCCATTAAGTAAAACTTTATCTTTCATGTAATACAATTTCTTATACGTATAGGGTAGGTCAGTATATAATACACACCCTTGACGAGCGTGTTAATGTGACATTACACTCTCTTTTATACTATACTAACAAATTGCCTCGAGATACTTTGACGACATTGTTGACGTGTTAAATAACTTAAGAGTTCATTTATTTTTAGATCTTGTGTAAAATAAAATATTGTTATTTTAATAGAAATTTATATTAAAATGCATTAGTAATAATTAATTTTATATCTGTAGGAATTAACGGGGTAAGTTAAAAATAGAAAATATTTTGCATATTTTTATTAATTTTTTTTTTGATGGAATTTAGGATATTTTAATGAATTCAAATTTTTAGTTTGATACAATCTTATTCTTCAGTCCTTGAATTGCAATATATCCTGTTTACACCAAAAATCTTTCTTACACATTATCCAAGTCTAAACATTACACGAGGGCTGAATTTTAAGACAGGAAGGCTAAGTTGTAGCTGCGTAGTTGAAAAGCTCAATTTTAATTATACGTAAATGATGCTGATATCAATAAGTATTTTACTATTTTTTAACATAAATCAAAAAAAAATTAATAGACAAGATAAAATTGATAAAAAATTTTTACATTTATATTATACTCCAATCAATATCTTTTGGGAAATAATAACTTATTAGCGGTTTGTGAACTAAAAACTAACGAACAAAAAAAATGTTTAAATTTATATTTTAAATCACCTATAGCAGTATTTTGTAACCGTTATAATTCTAATTTTTTAAAATAAAATTATTCTAAGTCCTTAAGCCAAAACTCGTAATTTTAAGCTCAAAAAATCCTTATTGTACACCCCTTCATCGAAATTATTCCATTTGACCCCCCCCCCCCTCATAAATGACGTTCTTGAAATATCCCCCTGCTTATAAAGATGTTCCATGTTAATAAGAACAAATAAATTTTAGCTTACACAAGTTTTATTTTGGACTGAATTATTTATTGAAGCTTATTAAGTAGTGAGAAAAATTAACGTCCCTACTCAAAGTCCGAAAATGACTTTCAAAGGCAACTTACTATATTTGTAACACCAAATTATACTTATTACAGTTATCGATCGATTTATAACATTGGAAAAACGAATCGCCAATAGGCCTTTTGATCCTAAAATCTCCAATTTAAATATTCAATGAAAGAGATCGTTGGTTAACCAAATAATGCTGCCACATTGCTGGCACATTGCAAAAATACTTTTGATCTACAGTTGGTCTAACTTTTTGGCAGGACCCAAAAACTGCTATCTACTATCACTAATTCTCTTACGGTTACGTTCAATTAATAAATTGCTCATTTTTGGCATAGAATAACAAACTGTAAAAGTATTTCCCAATTTCAATTTTTATTAAAAATCCATTTTATGGGTCAATAATTTTTGTAATCTTCCCAAAAATTTCTTAATTTATTTTTATAAAAAATTACAATTTTGACAACAATTTAAGAATTATTGGTCATTTTGGGCAAAAATTTGGCATTTAGCTTGTTGACTATATACTCCAGTCAATTTACGGGGGGGGGGGGGGGGTTTAACTCCTGGCTACTACCAGATTTTGTCTAGTATAGGTTTTTCGGAGCACTTAATCGAAATTTCGGAAAATTGCTCATGGGAAATGAGCGCGTCACCCTTAAATTAACAAAAAGCACTTTGAGTCTTAATTTTGCCTTAGAATAGGTTTTTAGGGTCGCTAAATTTAAAATTTAGGTCATTTATTATCAAGAATGCGCGATTCAACCTTAAATTAGCGGAAACACCCTTAAAAGGGGGTGTCTTTTCTACATCCTTACTATCAGCCTTAATTTTATGATAGTGTAGGTTTTTTGGGTAACTGAATCCAAATTACAGGTCTTTTTTAACAGAATTGTGCGATATACCCTTAAATTAGGAAAAACTACCCTTGAAAGGGGTGTTTTTGCTATATTTTCACTATTAGCCTTAATTTTGATAAAATATAGGTTTTTTAGGTATCTGAATACGAATTTTTGTTATTTTTTATCGAAATCACGCAATTGACCCTTAAATTAGCCTCTAAATTCTGCATCATTTAATACTAAAAGAGGGAAATTAAAGTAAAACACCTATTTCGGGTGGATTTTGCTAATGTAAGGGTAAAACACACATTTTCGATAAAAATCGATAATAAAATGTGGATTCAGAAACCAAAAACCTATATTAATACAAAATTAAAGCTTATAGTGAGAATTTATTACAAACACCCTTTTGAAGGTTGAGCACCCAAAAAACCTATACTAGACCAAATCTGGCGATGACCAGGAATTATACACCCAAACTCGTAAATTGACTGGAAGAGAATTACTGATATAAAATTGCGCTTAGCAAGAGGTAAGGTGACACTTATACAAAAAAATGAGACTTACCTGAAGTGTATGTAATTTTTAGTAATTATAATTTTAGCTGATCTACCACAAAAATAGTACTTTTCGTATAATTATAGTAAACGTCTCTTAAAGATTATTTACAGCGTAAATAAATACAAAAACAACTTTGTTTAATGAAAAATTATTGAAAAACTAAATCAACCAAGCTTTTATATTATCTTAAAAAAAAAAGATGTCAAACAATAGGGTGAAAAACATCGAAGAGACAAAAAAAAAAAATAAAAACAAATAAAAGCCATCGTTCTTGTAGGTTTAGTTCATTTCTAATAATTGAAACGATTGCTATATTCGCGCTATAGAGAGTATTTTCATTTTGGAAAAAGCACTTTTCTATATATACTATTTACCTTTTCATTATTATTATTATTTATATATTGGCATTAAGAGAAATTGTGTGTTTTTTTTTCTTTTATGGATTTATATACTCAAAAAAATGCATACATGTATGTACCTATTTTATAAAATTGCATGTTTTTTCATATTATATTGACATACGAAATAAAAATAAAATTCGAGATTATTGATGTGAGAAAGTAATTTGCAATTACTAAAAAATTTTAAGTAATTTCATATAAAAAAATGTAAATAAAAAGCTTTTTATTATTTTTTTTACTAAAAGAGATTATTTTTATTTTAATATTCCATTATTTTAAGAAGATTAATTGTAATTTTACAAAAAATTTTATTTATTTTTTTAAATTTTAATTATGTATTAAATTTCACGGAATTTAAAAAAAAAAAGCTTTTGAACTGGTGTAATTTTATTATTATTATTTTTCATTTTTTTAATCAAAATGTTTTAATTGATATAAATTTTTTTAATCAATTAAAATCTAAAAATAAAAATACTTTTTTTTTTAAATATGCATTAAATAAAATAAAAAAATACTGAGTAATTTACTATGAAATTTCAAAAATGTATTAAATGCATCAAAAATATTTTATTAAAATAAAAAAAAAGAGTCAGCAATTTTATATTAACTTTTTATATGTATTTTTATTCTAAATATAGCATCATTATTATATAGATAAATGAATATAAAACTATTGAAGCAAAATTAAAAAAAAAATCTTTTAATTTGTTTGGTTGGATTTCGTAATTTTAATAAAATTTTTGAAAATGAAACCTTTAGTTTTTTTCTGGGGTTTTCCTTAGCCATAAAATCTTATGTTTCTATTTTTACTGATTTTGTCCAATCTTATATATTTTGCATTAGTAGCCTATTTGGGCTTAAATGGTTTGAAATATTTAAAATTTTCTTTAATAAATAAATATTCAGGGGAAAACTGCTCTAGAAAACAGAAAAAATTTTCGTCATGAAAAATCACTGATTTAACCAATTTCCAGATACGTGAGACTGAGATTATAAGGGGATAACAATTTTGCTTAAACACAGTGTAGTTAATCACCAAAATTAAAACACATTTTCTTAAGCACACGTTTCATTCAACACAAAAAATTAAACACAAAAAAAATTGTACACAGTGTTTTAAACACATGAAATTAAGTACATGAATTCAGAAAAAAGGAAATAATTTAACAAGAAATTTTGTGCCTGAAAATTATTTTGCTGAATTTATGTAATAAATTTCATATGTTCAAAACACTGTGTACAATTTTTTTTGTTCTTAATTTTTTGTGTCCAATAAAAAGTGTGCTTAAAAAAATGTGTTATAATTTTGGTATTTAATTTCGTTGTGTGAGTCAAAAAATTTTGTGCTTAAAACTAAGGTTATCTTTCCTTGAGTAATTTTTTCTCTAATTATCTTTTATTCAAGAAAATTTTAAATATTTCAAAATTTTTAGGTTCAAATGGGTCACCAATACAAAATATATTAGATAGGATAAAACCAATGATAATAGAAACAAAAAATTTTATGGTTAAAGAAAACGCTGGATGAAAAAACTAGTGGTTTCATTGAATTTCTTATATTTCTGAGGAAAATATATATAAATAGGTCTTGTAAATATTATTCAGAAAATTTTTCTTGAAATCTATGAAACTTTTAAAAATTGGTCCCTTGAAAATAGAAACCCTAAAAAATGAAAAAATGGATTTTTAAGAGATTTTTAGACATCGTGGTAAAACTTTTTTCGCGTACCAGACCACTGTGATAAATTAACAAAATATTTGAATATCGTTGGACAATTTTGAAATATTAATTCAAACGTATTTATTTTAATAAAATATTATTAATATTTAATTTAAATACATATACCTTCCTAACAAATATAAGTAATTTTTTAATTTATTTTTAATTATTCTACAAATTTGTACGTTTATATAAATAAATTCGCGTACATTCAAAATATTTACTCGATAAAAGCAATAATATACTAACATTTTTACGATAAAAGATATACGTATAATTAAATATATTTAATATTTATATAACAAAACAAATATTTATGTTAATTTACATTTTCTAGTTATACGTATATAAAATTTTAAATTAAAATAAAAAGATTTTTAAATTCATATTTTATGCATAATCATCATTATAATAGCTTAATAAATATGTACGGTCTTTAAATTTATAAAATTCAGTTTATATTTATATATCAATTAATTTGAAAAAAAATAAAAAATTTAGTTATTTTGATGACGATATTATTAATATTTGCAGAGTCATAGATAGTTTTTGTTTATTTAAAAAATGAGATTATCAAATTATTTAGTATTATTAACTTTTTACTATGTAACGTCATGTAAATATATTATGTAAATTAAAGGTGGAAAACCCTGTTGAATTTTGAATAAAATAAAATGAATAAAATAAAATTATAATTTAGCAGGTATTTCAATACTTTAATGACATTAAAAGTCATAGTGATTATGTAGCATTTAAATTTAATAACTGTAAGGACTAATTATACTGATCATTTTACGTATAAAATTGCAAAAATTGTCATTTATATCAAGATTACCGAGAATCAGATCTAAAGATCGGGTTATCATCTCATGGGCAAAACTTTCGGTTTTTTGTATTTTTATTTAGTACAACAACTATACCTGCTGAAATAAAATTATAAAATAAATACTTCTATTTTTATAACTGAATTATCATTTATAGCAAATCATTGCAAAATAAAATAATTATTGCATGAATTAAAGGCAAAAATTTACGAATTTCCTAATCTTAAAAAGGGACTAAAAAGTTATTCATCTAATTAGCGACAGATCAAAAATCAACATAAAAAATTTTTTTTATTTAACCTAAGGGCTAAAAATCCTATAAAATAAGGGAAATAAGGGTGAAAATTTCAATTTATTAGAAATGCTAAATTTTTAGGTTAAGGGTTTTATAGCCTGTAGATTAAATTTTGTAATTTTTTTTTCTTAATTTTTGGTTTTAACAACCTCAAAAACTCCATAATATAAATTTGGGGTACAAAAATTATTATTAATGGGTATCTACGAAAAGGCTAAATAATGTACGTACTGACGAGCCTCACACTATTTAGTCATAGGCGAAATATCCAAACAATTGTTATCTCAATTTATCGAATAAATTATTCAGATTTAAAAATTAAATGAAGTTTTCAAATAGTTATATAAGTTTATTCTGCGAAATAAGCCTAAAAATGTTTGGATTTTATGTTCAATTGTTAGTATAATATATTCTCTGAAAGACTCTATCTTAAAATTTACTCTAAAGATGTACAAATATATTTTTTCTTGTATTAAATTCAAAATTTTATACAAATTTATAAGCTGCTAGATATCAAGTGGCACGCTTTTTCGACGCTAATCGGTTAAATTTAAGCAGACGAACCACCTACCTTTATGATTTAGGCACTTGAATGATGCGCTTTGTTGACCTGCTGATTTGTCAAAACTAATTAAAAAATTAAAATTCAAATTAAAATAAATAAAATTTAAAAAATAAATAAAATTATAATAATTAAAATTTAAATTAAAAATTAAAATTTAAATTTAATTAAACTAATTAAAATTTATGTTAGGTCTAAATTTTTTTGAAATGCCTAATTGATATAAACGTTAACTATAGGGCAAAAATTTTTTTTTTAAATTTCAATCGAGTAAACTGTTGCATTTAATAATACCTTTCTACTGTAAAAAGAAATTAAATATAAAAAAAATTATTAAAAAATTATTAATTAGAAAATAATTCTATTTGTTTAGAATTGGTTTAGCATAGAAATTAATCTGATTAAAGAATAGTTATGAATAAAAGCTAAAATAAGTATATATTAAAATACATATTGATTGTTTGAAGTTAAAAATCTCAGAAATTGTCCCGTTAAATTGCGGTGGTAATAAGGGGGGTTTTTATTTACTGGCCGTTACCAGATTTGGTCTACCATAGGTTTTTGTTGGTCAATAAACACGAAATTTGGGGCTTTTTATACGAGAAATTGAAAGTACTCCCTTAAATTTGCAAAAAATACCCTCCTGAAAAGGGGCCTTTTTGATGTATTCGAACTCAGAATGTCCATATTTGATGTTTGCAGGTTTTTTGGGTCGCTGGTTGCGAATTTTAAAGTCTTGAATACAAAAAATTTGCGGTTCACTCTTAAATTTGAAAAAATTGTCTATAAAATGGACACTCTAGCGAGAACACGTAAAAAATACGTCTTTTAGGGGAAGCTTTTGCAAGTTAAAGGGTGAAGTGCCTATTTTTAACACACAGAACCCCAAAATTCGTGATCAGCGACTTCAATTGATCAAATCATCACCTTCTAAATTCAAATACATAAAAAATAGCTCTTTTAGGGGTAACTTTTTCAAAATAAAATTTATGGTCCCAATTTCTCATAAAAAAAATCCCAAAATTCGTGATAAGTGACTAATGTATGAACAAAATTTACTCTGTATGAACTAAATTTGGTGACGATCAGTAATCCAACAGCCCAAACTTCGATTAGGCTGGAGTAAAAATACTTTAAACTCAAACCTCCAAATAGCCTTGAACATTTCAAACAGATCTAACCATATATTAAATTGCATAAGCTAATTTATAAATAATTTCTGCTTCTAAAAAATTCATTTACCTATCATATTTGAATATTTTATTAAATCTCAATCATAAAATAAAATAATTTAATAAACTCAAAAAAAAAAGTAAAAAATTCCAAAAAATTAATCAATTTTTAATTGAAATTCTTTTCCAAAGAACCAATGAATAGTATATAATTCAATCATTTATTGTCATCATGATAATAAAAAAAAATAACAATAATGACAAACAAAAAAAACAATTTCTCTATATTTTCTCATTTTTCCTGTCATTCCGAATTTATTAAAAAAAAAAAATTGATGAAAAAATATTTATAATCATTGAAAAAAAAATTGAGTACATGTATATTACATATTTCAATGTACGTACTACATTACAATTTGAAAATGCAAAGTATAAAATATATATTCTACAATCAATATCCCGTAGAAAATAACATTATCGGTAGTTGTTATAGCGTTGCAATTAACTGAAACAAAATTGCACCACAATATAACGAATATATAGAAAATAGTCATTCTCGTCATTAAAAGTACAAATTTCCCCATGTTTTATACGATTCAGGTATGCGTACATGTATATATAGTTAACATATTAATTTCAATGCATAAAACATGCATGAACAGTTGTATTGGAAATTTATATTATGGTCCACCCTCTCGTGTTGAATATTCTCTTTTAAATTACTATTTTTTATGCATATCGAATTCCTCTAGGAGTTTTTTAGTTATTAGCTTTCTTATTTGTCAACAAAAGTATTCATTTTTTGTGAGTTATTTCAATAGGTTGCGTAAATTATAGGCTTCTTATTACATTGCATTTAACTTTACAAGATCTGAGCACTAAGTTATGACCTTTTAATAACCCTAAGAAAAGACTCTTACTTTAGAAAGTCAAAAATAATAAGTCATTAAAATTTTTTTAACCCTACTGTTATTTACCCTTTAAGAAAATCATATTTTTAAATCCAAGAAAGAGAAAAAATTAACTATTATTTAGTTTCTCATTAGAAAATTAGCCTCTTGGGCTTTTCGTTTTTCTTAAGTATCTTAAATACTATTTATAAATTAATTAATGATATCGATCTTTTACGAACAAAGAAAAAATTTTTCATTTTATTATTTTACTTTTTTAGTTGGTATACACACTGTAAAAAGTAACTTTCTTAGATTTACAAAAAAAATAGAATTTTTTCGAAAAATTAGTGAATTTTCAAAAAATTTTGTAAATATTCGATAAAAATCGTAAATTTACTAAATTTAGTATATTATCGAAAAATTCGAGAATTCTCGATTTTTTTTGTGATTTTACGGAAAAAAATGTAAATTCATAACTATTTTTTGTAAATTTTTGAAAAAAAATTGTAAATTATCAATTTTTCTTGCGAATTCACAAAAAAAATCGAGAATACTCGAATTTTTTATTTGTATACTAAATTTAGTAAATATACAATTTTTTTCGAATATTTACAAATTTTTTTGAAAATTTACTAATTTTTCGAAAATGTACTAATTTTTTTGTTAATATAAGAAAGTTACTTTTTACACTGCATTTAAATACTCGTAAAGTAAATTTTAGCAATTCTATTCATAGAAATTTATTGAAAATTATTTTTATTAATTTTCAAATAATTTTTTGCAACTGAAAATTTTCAATTATATAATTATATGTAAAATTTTATATTTATTCCTTTTTAGGGTTTAATATATGAATATAAGCTAAATTAAACTTGATAGAGTTTTCTGTTCTTCTCCCTTTATTTTTTTGCTTTTATGAGATATTTTCCCTTCTAGTTTTATTCTTATAGGTATATATGTATTCGTACAAGTCCACTGTTCATGCATCAGATGGCAGTATCGTACAGTATCTTAATTTTACTTTTTATTTATCGTATGTACAGAAAATTTATGTTTAATAAAATAAAAAAAATTATGAACATAATTAATTTTCTTTTAAGTTGATAATTTAAAATTTTTTAATTATGTTGTAGAAAATCTTTTTGAATTTCTTTTTAGATTAGATTATTTAATAAGTTAATTAATCTTGTTAAGATGTATGTTACATTGCAAACGAATAAATAAACCAATTCGTGAAATTTTCAACTTTATGAGCAGTTCGCGAAATGGGCAACGGGCTTGACCGATTCGTGAATTGATCAAATAACTTGAATATTTCTTAAATTGGTAAGAAATAATCGGATAGCCAGGGAAATTTTGTGTCCGGACCTAAAAGGAAAAAATTTTTCATGCTAATGTAAGTTTTTTACAGCAATAATAAAAAAAATTATGACTCATTTTTCTTACTTTTTTTACAAAAGTCCAAAACACGAAAATGGCTGCCAAAAATCGAGATTTTGCTCTGGGAAGCTAAAAATTGGGCTGGTGACTTATTTTTGGTAGTACTTTCAGAAAATAACCTTTTGGAGCAGTTTCGAATACCCGACCATACAAATCGCACTCACTTCATTTAAATCTACCCACATCATTTTTCACAAAAAAATATTTTTTGTATCCCTCTAAAGCAATTACTGTACACATAATACAATTCTCTAAAAAACAGTTATTAAAACTCGTTATAATAAAATGAAAACTTTAGTTGCGGAATTAACCAATTTATTGGTTAAGAATAAAAAAAAATCTTATTAAAATTATTCTTTTTTACACTATTTTCTTAGTATTTAAACATTTTATTGGTTGAAAATAATTCTTAGAATTCAAATAAATGATTAAAATTAGAGCTGATCGATTAGAGAAAAATAAATTAATATTTTCTATAAAAAAATCCATTTATGTAGTCTGGGTTTTTGTGTCTAAAATAATCAAATTTATAATTGATTTTACATTCTTTTTTTGTTTTTTCTGCAAAATGAGTAAAAAAATAACTTTTTTTGTTTTTTGAAATATTAAGGTACTGTGGTGATGGATAAACAACTAGGTAATTTCTTTTAAACTTTTCTTTGTTTTTTATATATAACATTTTCAAACATTTAAATAAATTTAAGATAAAATCCGTTCGCCACAATTAAACTTTTGATTGCGGAAACCAGTATTTCTATTTGCTGGAATCAGATTCTTTTTTAAGTGTAGCCAATTGTGTTTTTAGCCATAAAATTACAACAACAAAATTGAAACAACATTATAAACTTGAAAGTGTACTGAAACCAATTATATGTTCTGCCTTAGCTCAGGCTTAACTGATAACTTTAAATAATTAATATCAACTCAGTAAAAAAGTAAATAAATTACGTATTGGTCTCTATAAAAAATATTTGTTTTCTAAAATAAAATTTCATGCAAAAAATATATTTTATTTGTTCAAAACTTAATTTAATGACTAATTTAAATTTCAAATCATAAGTCATTAAAATAGTCTCCATTAATTACATGAGGATTTTCTCTAATGTATTTGAAAATTTTAATGCGCTTAAAGTGTGTATATGCTAATTTAAAGAGAGCAGAACATTAGTTAATTACCAAGGACACAACCAATGATTGGTGATCGCGAGCAAGCTAGCATTTCACGAAGCGCGTAGTTTAAGCCCAAAGTTATTGCCTGGATCATCGTTAAAACTCGAGATGTATCAGTCAGCTTTTTACTGTACATGTAGATATATTTACAAACAAATATACTCACACAGAAGCATTTAAATTTAATATATATCGTATTCTATCTCTTTTCATCTTTGTAAATTACAACTAACCACATTTGACGATTTTCTCTCATCTCTATACATATAGTACTGTATAAGTTTTGTAACAAAATCCGTATTTACTTTTCGTCCGCGAGAATTTAATCCAGTTTACTGCTGGATTTTCGCGCATGAATCACACGGATGCAAGGTTTAATGTCATTTAGAGAGAACTATAGGATTATTTATCTACAGTATATAGGCTACTTTTGTGAGTGCTTTCAAATATATTTAGTATCTATGTATGCAACTATATTTACATTTAAATAAATATATAGAGTATTAGTATATAAAAAAAAAACGTATCAAAAACAGCTGACATTTTGAGATAATAGATATAAATATAAATGTTAAATGAGTTTTTCCATAATAATTTTAATATTTTCTATATAAATTATTATTACTTTTTTTTTTTTCGTTTTTCATGAGTAAAATCTGGTACTTGCCAGAAGCGTACACATATAAAAATATGCATTATTTTTATGAATATAGTTGGTATTAAAAATAAAAAAATTTATAAAGCGGAAAATATGGGGTAGTTGGTGTTACGACATGTGATAGATAACAGAAAATCTGTATGACATATATTATACTAAAATGATTGAGTTAATGCAATAAATATAAAAGTATTTGTAGGTATATTTTTTTTAGTAAATGAGAGTTGAATTTATCGAAAATATGAAATAATGACGATGATTTTTATTGTTAATAAAAAAACAATTCATTGTTATTATAGAAGAATAATTTGTAAATAAAAAAATTAAAATTTAATTAAAAAAGTTATAATTAAATTTTATTTTATTTATCAATATTTAAAAAAATTTTTAAATTAATTATAATTACACTTTCTAAAATATGAATTTATTGTTTTAAAGTAGAAATTTTTAAATTTACTTTAGTACAGTTCATGGCCCTTAAAGATTGGCAATTTGAGCAGTTGCTTTAGACAAAAGAAAAAAAAATTTTCATTTTAAGTCGTTTTTACAGGGAAATAACTCAATTATATGTCAGCCATAAAATTTTGATACTTAGCTATTTTTACCAAAGTCTTAGGTAGCTGTCTTGGATTTAAAAAATACCGACTGTACTGTATTTTGTATGTGAAAATATGGTTACTGTACAATTTTCAAGGATCTAGGTGGCCTGGTTGCGATTTTGGCAGCTGTTTTTATAATTTTGATGACATTCACATTCTCAGCCAGCCGCATCTTTTTAATTTTCTGAACGCCCTAAATAAGTCTAAAAATATTTTCTATATAAATTTCTCGCCCAATCAAAAATTAACCACATTTTTTCGAAAAACTTTTAAATCGGAAAAACTAAAAGAAAATTTCAAATACAAATTTCTCAAAAATTTTTTTTTTGTAATTAAATATCCTTTTCTATTAATTTTATGGTGAAAAACTCCTTTTTTGTCATATTTTCCTCTTAAGTACTTAAAAACCAAATTTAAATTTACTGAATTTTTCAATTTTTTCTAACAAACATTGAAAATTCTTACTTGGTTTTCCTCGTAAAATCTCACCTTAGAAACCCTTCTGAAAAAAATTTAGGAATTTACTGTGAAGCTGCAAAAAAAAGAAAAACAAAGTAACCTGCTAAAACAAACAAATACATAGGATAAAAAAATAGCAAAATTGAATTATTTTTTATTGTATCTTAAATTTTATCGAAATAAAATTTTTTGAGTTTGTAATTTTCTTAAATAATTATTTAAATAAGTACTTAATGTCATATATTTCCAAGAATAGATATTGTAAGAAATTAAAAAAGGAAAGAATACATGAAAAAAAAATTCTTTGTCTCAATTAATAAACTAATCACCCAAAGCATACCCGATAAATGGTAAGCTATGCCTGGTCAAGACGAAGTCAGGGGAAACCATGATGGAGGTCCGACGTGCAAATCGATCGTCGAAACTGATATATAGGTATTTATATAAATATACAGAGGCAAAAGACTAATAGAATTTTCTTCTTCCCTCTGATGTTTTCCCCATGATAGCTGGTGAACGCCACGTGGGCCATTTTCGGTAAACATAACTGGTGCTGTGGAATGCACCAAACGCTGAGTTGAGACGCCTAAGTCAACGCTTGTGGAATTTTTATGCTATTTATTTGTTAGATTTTAGTATTTAGTGCAGCCTGAAAAAATTTATGTAGTTAAAATCCTAATTTAATCAGTGTCGTCGTTTTATGAGATAAGAGATTTGGCCTTATTTTACAACTAAAACCCGACTAAAAAAATAAATCAGATAAAAGATCAAATATTGAAGATGCACATAGCTAACTTATACGACTTAATCAGAATGAGATACAATAAGGAAAAGAGTAACATCTGCAAGCTTTTTCTCATTCTCTTTATACTATACAAATATTCTTCTGCAATATAATTTAATGTTATCCCCTCTTATATATATATTCACTATTTTATACAAGAAATCTAAATCACGAAAGTAAATCTTTTTTAAAAATAAGGGGGGTAATATACTATAAACGAAAATTTCTCAGGTTTCCTCTATGCTTTTTCTCTTCTTTTTGTTTAATACAACAGGAAATGAAGGATTCAAACATTTTAAAAACAATATAAACTTAGGTATATATAACTTATATATATTTAAGTTTCATTTCGTATTTTATATCCGTTTATATGTACATAAAACTCTATATATATACGTGATATTATTACTTAAAACTTTATTCGATAAATTCAAAGAATATTTAGTCTAAGCTAGCTGGAAAAAAAGGAAAAAAAATTTAAGCTATTTAAAACTTATCAACAGTATAGGGTATATATATATATATATATATTAAAGAAAGAGGTTTTCAGGTTTATGGCCAAACATAAAATTTAAACTGATTAACTATAGTAGCCGGTAGCCACTGTGTGTATCTCGCTCTTATAATATAATATAGAGATTGTCTTTATTCAATGAAATAAAATTATTTTATGTAGTTATATATCTTTGGCAAAGAACTATTTTGGGACTCGAAGTCTCGTTAAGAATTGCTTCGCTTGGTTTATAGGCCATCGTCGCCTGAATTAACATTGCCCAATTAAATTGATAGATGTATGTACTGCCATAAAATTTTCCATGGCTAATGGTAAAATTCTCTCAGTAAATCACTAAATATACATATATTATACCAATTTTAAGTTTAAATCTCGGAAATTCATGCAATATAAATTTTTAATTTCAACAGTTTTTTTTCTCATGAAAAAAATTGAGATAATACGAATTTACGTATTTTTATGGCAATAAAGTAATAATAATCGACTACGAAATGACTAACGACGCGACGGGTACTGTATAGTAGCTTTTTTTTTTGTTTTGTTTTAATGTAGGGTTGAAATTAACATTTATTCTATGCAATGAACTGCGTTAAAAATGATTTATGATAATTTTATATAAGAAGTACTTAAGAATAATTTAATGTTAAATTATAAGAAGAAATAAGTTTCTCTAAGAAAAAAAACAGATTATTTTATTATTTTTATTACCTTTTTTAATTTCTTAAGACTCTACTTCTAAAAAATATTAACTTCGTACAAGTATCTCTAATTAATTCTTTATCGATAGGAGAGGCTTTATTCTTATTTATTTTTTATGAAATTAAAGAAGAAAACTACTACTTTTTAACTTTGCAAAAACCTATTTCTTCTCTTTGTATTAAATATTGCCTTATAAATATTTAATATTTCATTAAAAAAATTACTAAAATTGACCAGCTGACTCTAAAAACAAGTGGTAATTTAAAATTTGCATGTATAAAAAACAGTTTTTTCCTTTTCACTTTACTTAAAAAATATTTTTTAGACTTTACATACACTGTAAAAAGTAACTTCCTTATATTAACAAAAAAATTAGAAAATTTTCGAAAAATTAGTAAATTTTCAAAAAAATTTGTAAATATTCCAAAAAAATCGTAAGCATATTATCTAAAAATTGGAGAATTCTCGATTCTCGTGAATTCATAAGAAAAATTGATAATTTACAATTTTTTTTCGAAAATTTACAAAAAATAGTCGTAAATTTACGAAAAATAATTGTGAATTTGCAACTTTTTTCGTAAATGCACAAAAAAAAATCGAGAATTTTCGAATTTTTCGATAGTATATTAAATTTAGTAAATTTACGATTTCTTTCAAATATTTACAAATTTTTTTGAAAATTTACTAATTTTTCGAAAATTTTCTAATTTTTTTGTTAATATAAGGAAGTTACTTTTTACAGTGTAAATTTAAAATCCAAAACAACATTTAGCTCAACATCAGACTCTTTAATGTTAAAATTAAAAATTTTTTAATAGGTTTTATCTTTTAAATGTAAGTTTTTGAATAATCGTAAAAAAATTTTTTGTTCAACTTCAATGTATTTTTCAGATTTTGAAAAGGAAATCTAGCTTTTCGAAACGTCGATAAAATGAAAATAAGAAAATAAAAACATAGTTTTCTAAATTAAAAATTTTTGTTAATTTAATTTAATACATTTACTATAAGGATAAGAAAAATTGAGTTATTCTGACTATAGAGTAAAGAAAATCTTAAAAACAAATATAAATAGATAGTATATGGCCTGCATGTCGCAAATATGTAAGATATGAATAGAAGCATAGAAGGGCAGAAAGGGTTCTTGCTATGGTGTATAATTCTCACCAACCATTGGTTTTGTTTATTAAACCTTCTGAAACATGATGCTGATTGTCTTAAAAAACTATTTTCTCGTCAATGGCCAGAAAGTACTTAGACTGAAGATATAAAAATCTTATATGACCCTTGCCCATAAAAAAGAGTGACCCAAGTCGCAGTTTACCATTCTCGACTTTGCCACAAAAACAATTAAGATCGATTTGGTCCATTCTTTACTTTTCTGGGGACGGGCTCGTAATATACCATTTTTCAATCACAGAAATATTGATTTATATAATATGCTTGTTAGAGAGAAACTATATTTTTTGGGGGTTTTGAGCTTAAAGGTTAGTTTTTATAAAAAATACGATTTGATATTTATCAGGATTCATTTAGCGCTAGTGTGAGTACTAGCATGAGTGCGGAGGGCCGTTCTTCAGTTGAGTTCACAGCGAGTATTCGGGCTTCTCCATGAACTCTAATTTAAGGGTGAAGCGCCGATTTTTAGTATAGACAGAACCCCGGAATTCATGAGCAGGGACCCAAAAAACCCATGTGTACCAAATCTTGACACTTAAAGTTCAAATATATCAAAAATGCCCGAAAAAGATTCGGAAATTCATGTTCAGCAATCCAAAAAAGCTATAGTAGACCAAAGCTCATTATGGGCAGTAACTATCCTTAACACCCCGCCTGAGACATTTAAACAGTGTATAACACTGTTATATTATGTGTAAATTATACGTAAACAGTGTTATATCATCAGTTACACATAATTTACCTATAATTTAACACTGTTAACCTATATAATACGTACTATTTCCGTGTTCAAGCTCAAAATAGCTATTTTTAAAAAATATTGTTTTAATTTAACTGTTTATACTAAAAAAACTCAAAAAATTTATAAATACTGATAACTAAGAAAATGCAAGGAAACTAAAAGTATTATTTTTATGAATAAGTTTTTATTTTGAAATTTACAATAAATAATACGTTGTTAAAAGTATAGATATATTTTTTTAAATTATTTAAATAACTTTATTAAATAAAATGAAATAAAAAAGAAAAATATTCTAATAGGATCTAGTTTTAAATTGATGAAAATTATACTATAATATAGGGTCAATTTCATGAAAGATTTTATTAGATTCTGAGGACTCTAGGGTTGAAAAAATTGAAGTCTAATAATTATGACTAAAAATTTATTAAAATTCTGCTTGAGGGTAGTTTTCTGGATCCTGCTAGAGCAGAATTTTAATAAATTTTAAGTAATAATTAATTATTTCAACTCCAGTGCCCCTACTATCGGTTTGAAAAAGATGCGAACCTCGAGTTTTTTATTAATATCTTCCCCGAAAATAAAGATAATTTAATGAAATAAAATTTTTCTAAAAATTTAACCATATTTTTATTCTAATCTCAAAGGAATTTAACGCAAATATTCTAGAAGTGATTTTATTGCAAAAACAAATAAAAAAACGAGAATTTTAAGAATTTTTTTTTCGCTCCATGACTTTAGACCCGAAAAAAGAGTTGAAGGAATCATCCGATTTTGACAAAAATTTAACCAGTGGTAAATACACCTTTCTTGTGCATGATACAATTTTGAAAATTTAAATATTTCAATTCGCAAATTTTTTATGGGCTTCAGAAGAAGAGGCCTTCATCTCATCAACAAATTGTCGTATCGGCTTCGTTTTTTTTTTAATCGATAGCTTACTGTTTGTAGATTAAAAATATATATTTTGTTAATGTAGCGAATTATCGATTTCTGAGCAATAACGATTCTAAAATACGGACAGGTGCATTCTATTCATCTATTGTTTTTCACTGTTTTAACCCGTATTCATGAATAATTAAAGAAAAATAATATTCTTCGCCTCTCATTATTCTTAATTTGTTCTTTCATGCTACAACATCTGGTATGAGAAATAAAAATTAATTTGCAAATTTTTTAAAAAATTGCAATTTTTAATTACCGTATGAAATGTGCCGATTAATCTGCCTAAAAAGAACTTTGAATCGCAAAAATCCGCCAAAAAATGGTCAATGTAGAGGGTTAAAATCAAAAGGGTAAAATTTTTTGTTTTGCTGATATCAACGTCGGTTTTTGACCGATTTTTACGATTCAAATTGCTAATTAATCAGTTTTTTGAATAGAGAAAATTGGCAAATGGAAAATAAAACTCTTTGAACAATTAGCAAAAATGAAAAGAAAAATTTTTATGTTGCGAAAGTCATGGAGCGAAAAAAAAATTCTTAAAATTCTCGTTTTTTTATTTGTTTTTGCAATAAAATCACTTCTAGAATATTTGCGTTAAATTCCTTTGAGATTCGAATAAAAATATGGTTAAATTTTTAGAAAAATTTTATTTCATTAAATTATCTTTATTTTCGGGGAAGATATTAATAAAAAACTCGAGGTTCGCATCTTTTTCAAACCGATAGTAGAATATATTAAGAATACGCTCGATGAAATCGACTCTTATAATTATAAACATTTAATTTTAACATGGAACATGTTTATAGGGAGGGGGTACTTCAGAACTGGAAAATTAAGGGGGGGGGGTCAAATTTGTCCTTTTTAAGGGGGGGGGGGTCAAATATGTCCTTTTTAAGGGGGGGGGGGGGTCAAATATGTCCTTTTTAAGGGGGGGGGGTCAAATGGGACTTAGAATATTTTCGATTTAGGGACCTTTGGTGCAGAAGTACTTAGGGAGCATTGGTGCAGAAGTACCTAGGGACCTATGGTGCAGAAGTCTCTAAAGACCTTTGGTGCAGAAGTACTTAGGGAGCATTGGTGCAGAAATCCCTAAAGACTTTTGGTGCAGAAGTACCTAGGGTGCAGAAGTCTCTAAAGACCTTTGGTGCAGAAGTACCTAGGGAGCATTGGTGCAGAAGTACCTAGGGACCTATGGTGCAGAAGTCCCTAAAGACCTTTGGTGCAGAAGTACCTAGGGTGCAGAAGTCCCTAAAGGCCTTTGGTGCAGAAGTACCTAGGGAGCATTGGTGCAGAAGTACCTAGGGACCTATGGTGCAGAAGTCCCTAAAGACCTTTGGTGCAGAAGTACCTAGGGTGCAGAAGTCTCTAAAGGCCTTTGGTGCAGAAGTACCTAGGGACCATTGGTGCAGAAGTCTCTAAAGAACTTTAGTGCAGAAATACTTGGATATAAATATTGATATTATGAACAGAATAGATACTTTATTATCAGTGTTAGTTATTAGTGAACATGTTCCATGCTCGTTGGTTGTGTAGTTACACAAACCGGTCATAAGTTTTTTTTCATCTGATTATTATACAAAAATTACTTTAAATTAATTTTAAATACATATTTTAATTTATTAGATGATGGATTTATTGCTTGCTTTTTTCTAAAAATTCTTTGAATTTGATTTTTGTATCAACTGAATTTAGTTTTATTTGTAAATTATATTTTTTTGTTTTAAGTTCATCGATAGAATACTTATCTAAATCTGATGTTGAATTATCAAGGTTTTTTTCGTAAAAATTTTCAAAAAGTCGAAAAAAAAAATAGGTAATTTTGTTTTTTATTCTTGAAAAAAATGTTTTATTTTTATAAACTAGTTCTATTTCTCTTTTAATAAAAAATAAATATTTAATTATTATTATTATGAATATTACTATAAATGTTATTATTACCAATATAAATGTAAATAATATTTTTAGACCAAAAAAATTATACAAGTATATGTAATAAAGAAAATTTCATTATATGTTTTTTCTTTGATGTTTTTTTTTCTAGATAAAAAATGTAAATAAAAGTGAAGTAATGTTTTGTAAAATATTTTTTAAGAAAAAATTTCTTCTAATTTTATCATTTATTTCCTAAAATATTCACCGGGTTAAAAGATTTATGGTATAGAATACCAATTTTAGTAAAATATTTTTTAAAAGTGTTTAATGCATTTTTAGTTCAATTATAAGGTGCTTTTTTACACTTAAAACTATTAAAACTATATTAGTTACAATTTATACCAACAAAGTTAAATTAAAACAATATTTTTTAAAAATAGCTATTTTGAGCTTGAACACGGAAATAGTAAGTATTATATAGGTTAACAGTGTTAAATTATGTGTAAATTATGTGTAACTGATGTTATAACACTGTTTACGTATAATTTACACATAATATAACAGTGTTATACACTGTTTAAATGTCTCAGGCGGGACCCTAAACCGTGATTTGACTGGAGTAATTAAAGCCCAATCGACACACTTAAGCCATTTGAATATTTTTTGTTTTTAATGAAAAAATTAATGTTTTGGGCTGAAAATATTACCTAGATGGTCATTGGGTTTGCTTTTTTCGCTTCTGAAGTTCTTTTTTATGTACAATGCCCAGAAAATGTAATTAAAAATGGGCTAAATTTCGTATAATTTTTAGAGATTATTTAATTTATATTGTGCACACAAAAAAGATTTCAAGACATATAAAATTCAATATTATAGAACTATCAGATATAAGGAACAAAAATAAATAAATGTCAATTAATTTATTATTTTTAACCCCTTGAATGAGTTAAGGGGTTGATTTTTAGCGCAAAAGTAAAAATGAATATTTTGGGCAAAAATTGTCATCAAATAGGTATTTTTGCCCGCTATTTACATTTCTAAAGTCTGTATTTACATAAAACTCCTAGATAATAAAATATCACCCCCTAAATTTATATCGAAAAAAATACCCTATCCTTCGGAGATGGTATTACATAATATAGCGGTTGTACGTAAAAACGTACTTCATAAATGAAAATATCAGCTTCAATTTCCTGCTAGGTAACATGCTTAGGTCCAAATTATTGATTTTTTTATTAAAAATAGTAGATTTTTTAACTCACATCGTCATTTATGAAAAAAACTTTCTAAAGATTATAAAAAATTATATAAGCTGTAATAAGTATTTTATTGATTATTTTAACTAAAATTTTGTAACATAATAATTATTTGTGGCCTTATTTCAAATCGTTATATTGGCGTATATTGACATTTTTCCATAAATAGTTAAAAGTAAATAAATCAATACACAGAATATTAAAATTTTTACAATTTTTTTTTGTTATCCGTGCATGTAACCAGTACAAAAATCAGTATAGTTAATATGTGACAATCTAATGCATACTAAAGTGGTGAATTTATTTTTGTTAATTCAGTTAATATTTTACAAATTAATATCAAAGTTTGATTGTTTATATATTTGTAGTGAGATTCTATTAAAGTTTTAAAACATTTTTAGCACTTACATTTATTTAATTTAATTAAGACTTTGATGTAAGCTTAAAAATAACTTCAATTGAAAAAATAAACTATCAGTAAAACTATTATTAAGTATTAACTATTTCTTTTGAATATATTTTAGATACACGCATTCTATAAAAAAATTAAATATTTGGTGATAAAAGTACCCGTTTTACTGATAAAATACCTAAACATTTAATAAGTAATTTAATAATATTTATAAACAATGAAATTAAAATGGTTAATAGTTTTAAGTATCATTATGACTTTTTTTTCAAAATTCGGCGATTCTTCATTAGATTCTGTGATTGAACACATAAATAAAAATTTAAACGTGCATCAAATAACTGCTTACGTTAATACAACAAATTATGAATTCGAGTCTCGATACCGAATACTTTTACGAAAACTTGAAAGTCAGATTCCAACAGTTCTGGTTGATATTCAAAGTAATTTAACAAGTGATAAATATTGGCTAGAAAAAAGTAAAAAAACACTAACACCAGTAACACTAAATGTTATTATTACCGACAAGTATACTAATGCAAATTTTTTAGGAAATGTTTTAATTTTCGTAGCTAAAAGTAAAAAGATTTTGACCAGAGCTTACGTGACAAGTCCAAAATTTTTATTTATCATCTTATATGACGATGACAACACAAGTTTATTAGGGGACATTTTGAAAGAATTTTGGTTTGATACTATAATTAATTTTACGATTTTGAAAATTAAAAATATCAACAGCAATCCTACAATATTATATTATGATCCTTTTATTCAAGTTTTTCATGAAATTGTATTTTCTAATTCAAGCATTGAAATTATGCCAGAAAAATTAAAAAATTTAAATGGACATAATATAACTGTTGCATTTCCACTTCTATCTTCTGATACATATGATGCAGCTATATCATTTTTTGTTACACCATTAATGCAATACAACTGTCTAGCCGAAAGTTTAAATGCAAGTAAAAATATTATTATTGATAAAACTATCTTTGATAACTTAGATAACAAGGGTGAAATACAAATAATTTTTGATAAATTTATGGTATATGCTTTGAACTTAAGCATAGTAGAACAGTCTTATATAATTCCTGAATTTGAACAATTTGTAGCTTTAGTGCCTACTATTCAAGAATCTGAACTAAAAGTTACAATAAACATATTCTTATCACTAGTGCTTATTATAATAATTATAATCGCAACTAAAATAATTGTTCGTTACTCAAAAGTACCAATAAATGAATGGGCTACTTTAAATATTTATTCAATAGTCTTAGGTATCTCACCAAATATACGTTATCTACACTTTAAATCTAAAATTATTTACTTAACACTATCATTCGCAATGATTTTGTTTTCTTCCATTATTTATGCAAGTTTGACTAATCTTGAATACACAGTTAAAAACGTTACTATCATAAAAAGCTTTGAAAATATACTTGAAAAAAATGTATCGATATGCCTAGAAGAAGACAGATATGATTTTTTGTATCAATATTTTCAATATTTAAATGATAATGAATCTAAAAAGATATTGGAAACGCAACGTTTAAAGGATTGTAACTTTAAAGTTTTTATTGATAAATTTCAATCATCTAGTGCATATGTAGATAGAAGAGATTCCCTGAAGTATTATTTTAATATTTATGAAATCTTAATTAAGAACAAAAGTTTTTTAAGGGAATACAAAATTATTGATTTGCAATTACCTTCGTTGATTCTTATTTACATTTTTCAACCTATGTCTTTATACAAAGAAAAATTTTCCATAATTGCAACAAGAACTTTTGAAGCAGGTTTAGATAAGAAATGGATTTCTGATTTAGAATTCAAAGTTGGAAAAAATAAAAACCGTTTTATTGAAGAATGCAGTAACAAGAAAGATGCGACAATGCTAATAATGTTAATTGTTTTGATAGTTGGTTTTGTTTCTGGAATTATTGCTCTTGTTTGTGAAATTTTGTATTGCAAATTTAAAAATTCAAAACCTAAGGTTGTTCGAAGTAAAAAAATTTTGGTTAAAAAGGCAAAACAAAAAATAAAAATTTTGGTTAAAGAGGCAAAAAAAAAAGTATGACTCAGCTATTTAATGTAAAAATTATTTTCAAAATCTATTTCTTTGCAATAAAACAAAATTTTGTTTGACGACTGTTCAATATGTTTTTTTTGAACGATCAAATGAATATTTATAGACTTGAAAAACTTTTTTTGGTGTTGTTAATTTTTAAAAATTGAAACTATCCCATAGAGAAACCATTATTATTTTCTTAATAAATTAATAAATATTACTATAATTACAGCATTAAGAATTTAAAAAACTGATAAAAAATTTAAGTAAAACAATTCACGTCAAAAAAATTCATCAATATATTGATTTTAAGCCTACAATAGCCTACAATGTTATCATTTAATTTTTACAAGGTTAGTAAAATATATTCTTTTTTACAATTTCATAATTTCACTAATTGCTCATATTCTAAAATGTAATGAATTGATTTTTTTACAGGAAATTCTATTTATTCTATTATGTTTTAAATTTCAAGAATTACGTTTACTCTTTAAGCCGTTTTATCAAAATATAATCTGATTTAAAGTAAGCACATAATAAAATATTTGATTTTTTAAGCTAAGAAATGTTTTAAAAGCACATTAAGTAAATTGCTTAAAATTTTGCATGATCAGTTATTCATACATTGGTAATTATAGTTTGCCTATTACGTAATATAATATTGATAGATTTCGACGTTTTGAAAGCCAATTTATATTTTATTTATTTAAATCAGTTTATTATATTTGAAAAACATTTCCGATACTTTGTTTGGATGAATGGGCCTTCTGTTTCTAGGAACACAGGATTCAATGTTATAAACAAGGGTTTTTTGATATTCTTTAATATAACGATAACCTCACAGGTTAACCAAAACACTTATGGTTTGTCTCTATTTTTTTAAGTCCCGTAATCCACATTTTTTTCACATATTCTCTCATCGCAATAGCCAATTAACCATAGGATCATTTTTGGCCAAAAATGAGCAATTTTTAAATTGCTTCCAAAATAGTAATTTTTGACAAAAATGGATTTTATAGATATTAAAAATTTTCCACAAGCTTTAGGTTTTCAAAAAATGTTTACTTGTCTGTTTTCTTTAAATAGTTTCTGTAAGATATTTTTTTTAAAATCCAAACAAATAATTAAATAGGGAAAAATAAAGAATTTTTGGAAATTTAGGGCTCATAAAAAATTTTCGAGGCCTATAGAACCTAATTTCATTGTAAATTACAATTTTGGCAGCAATTTTAAAATTGGTAATTTTGAGCCAAAAATGGGATTTAATTTATTAATTATAACAATCAAAGAATTATTGATGAAAATTGCGGGGATTCAAAGTTGACTCTTACACAAAAAGATTAGACGGATGTTGATAGTTCAAGAAACGAGGCTATTTTATAAAAAGAGGTCCTGCGTTTCAAGGAGTAAAAGGCCCATTGGCATAAGCAGAGGGTATATGGTATCGTTTTTCAATAAAAACTATTGAATTTGTTGTGATTTGGTGTTCAAAATGTATTGAACTTCCCTTGTGAGTCAACGTTCTAAACTTATATTTTAAAAATTAAAGTAAAATTTTTTTGAATATAATTTTTTTTAATTTTTGAGACGAGAGGAGATCCCGAAAATTTTATCTTGTCTCGATTCGAATATCGACTTTCAATAATTCTTGTGCACCTCTAGATGGGACTTAAATTCCTTAAATACTTAGTGATTTTCATTTTAATATGATATATAAAAAAATTCTTTCCTGAGTATTAAATAAATAAGATAAAAATAAAATTATGTAAATAATAAAGGAAACAATTTTTTATAATTATTAAAACTCAATTATTAATACTCATTCTTATTTATTTATTTCAATTATTCATATTCAATTTCTTATATAAATATATAGTTTACAATAGTATTTATAAGATTAATTTTCGTATAAAATTAAATTAACTCGAACAGTCTTTTGATTGTGTATTTACAAAATAGTTTATTACCCCTTTTCATTATTTTTTTCCTTTTTATTACGTCCCATGACAGCAAACTGTGATTTGGGGCATTCTTTTTTTTTATATATAGCTAAGAATCGTATAAAGTTAAAAAAAAAAGTTATTATTCTAAATACAATTAAAAATTGATCATACTTTTTCTATTACTACAGTGAAATTTTCTAAATTAATAAATTTTTCTTACAGTTACTTATACTTAAATTACAGTACCGTTGTTTATTGAGGTTCGAAACGTAAAAAGTTCATTTATTTTATTACGGATTCACAACAAAGTGTGAAATTCCTTTTATTATCTGAATTTTATCAAAATTTTTTTCCCCGTAATTTTAATCCTAAAAACGTCAGTATTTGACATAAATGTTTCTTTCCTATTCCCTTTATTAGGGCTACCAGGGTTTTTACACCTCATAAATTAAAAAATTTATTAATAAGAAAATACTCTGACCGTATGAATATTTGTTATATTAGTAAATAGCCGTTCATAATCATAATCTTGAAATCTAAATTTTGAAACCCCTAAAAATTTGTCACGACTATCTGAATAATAAATGTTTTTCTTAAAAATGTATAAACTTTTAGGTGAAATTGGAAATCCCTTAACGTATTCAATTGGATGTTCATAACCATTTATCCATTTGTAAAGTTTTCCATCATAGTCTGTTTCATAAATAATGTTCATGTAATTAGCCCAATATAATTTACTGTTTTCACGATCTATTCCAATTCCAGATAACGGTGATTTGTTATCAGTAATTTCTTTGATATTATTTCCATTCAAATTTATTCGTAATATCTAAAATAAAATTATTTAATTTATTATGAAATTATAATTAAATAACAAAGTATTTTATCAAATTACTAATTCACCTTGACTCATAAAATTAAATTTCATAATATTACAAAAAAATAATTAAAAAAAATTTTAATAAAAATATATTATTCGAAGTTAGTGTAGTCGTAGAGCCCTATTCTGCCATCCAAACTAAAACTGCCTAAACTATTCGAGAGGTATATCACAAATAAAAGATATTTTGCACACACAAAATTTTTATCATTTTTGTCATGTTATAAATGTAGCTAAAATGAATAGTCAATTTCAGATAATCCTACAGTTAATGGTAGTTTTAATTTGGAGGGCAGTATTTCATAGTCATTTTTTTTAGCTGATAGGTCCGTGAAATTTTCTGACAGGTCCTTAATTTTTTTAGACCTCTAGACACGATTCCGCAATCGGTTTTTATCGCGAATGATCCAGTTTCCCACAATAGGCAACTTTGTGTTACTTTATTACATTCGCGGTAAAATCGGGTAGATAAACCGTGTTTAGCCCAATAAACATACGTAACTGAGAAAAATGCCAAAAAAATCGCTAAAAATAACATAAAGTTGTCTATTGTGGGAAGCTGGACCATTCGCGATAGTGGAATCGTGTTCAGCGACCCAAAAAACTTAAGGACCCGTTGGAAAATTTTACGGACCTATCAGCTAAAAAAAGTGACAGGAAATAGGACTCTACGTCTTCAATAAGAATACCTTAGTTCCACTTGCAATAAATAAGAAATCATCCTCTGGATCTACAACGATATCTGTGATTCCTTCAATATTTTTTAAAAAATTATCATTTATTTGGTAATTATCTAAATTAACAACATCAATTTGATTTCCATTTGTTACAAATAATTGATTATTTAAATCATCAACTGTAATTAATTTTGGTTTCCATTCATTTGAACCTTGTGCAATCAAAATAGTATCTTCTGTATCATTAAAAATATTTTTAGCAAAAATTTTATTATTATTTGAATCACTCCATATTAATAATTTTCTTTCTTTATGATAATCGAAGCCTGATACATTAGTTTGGACTAATTTTTTTAAATTTGAACCATTGAGTTCTGATTCATAGATTCCCTTATCATTTGAAAATATAATTTTTGTATTCTCAGCTGTTAAATTAAAAATTAATTTTATGTCAAAAACTGAATTAAATTACAAATAATTAATAATAAACATACCAAAAACTGATACTAAACACCAAAAAATTAATATTATTAAAGATTTCATTATTTTAATTAATTTCCTTGAATTTTGAAATTAAAATGAATGAATTATTAAAAATTTTGTTACTTTTATACAAGGTAAAAAGTTTAACTGATAACAAAATCAGTTAAATGTAAGTCATGCTTATTTTATAATAATTTGATAAATTATGTTTTTATAAATTTATAAATTTATTTATAAAAAAAAAATTATTTATTTATTTATAAATTTTTTTATAAAACAATTTTTTTAATTAAAAAATAAATTAAATATGTGCATAAATAATAATTTAAAAAAATTCTTATATGTTTATTTAAATAATTAAGCAAATCACATATTTTCCTTGTCTTTTTTTCCTTTCCTTTATTTATTTTAATAATCAATTTTTGTTTCTTTATTTAATTTTAAAATAAATTGAGACCAAGAAATTTTAATTAAAAATAATTATTTATTCAACTGATTAAAATTATTTAAAATTAATTTAAATTTGAAAATTTTGTAGTGTACGCTCGAAAAAATATAATTGTCGGTGCTTAGGATTAATTTTTTTTGTTACCAAAACTTAAAACACTAAAATAATGGCCAAAAATATCCTAAAATAGGCTGTAGTGGAAAAAGTAAAAATTTCTATAAAAAAAGATTAACATTTTTGTAATCTAAGTACCAAAAAACATAGTTAGTGATTAGGATATCTTTATTGTTTGTTAGGCTAACATTATTTTGTAACCAGAACTCATACATTAAAAATATGTCCGAAAATGTCCTGATTGGGCTATCAACAATAATTAAATTTTACTTTAGCTACAAACTGCACTGTACTTCAATTTGCGATCAAAAAATAATTTTAATTTAATTATTTTTAATGTATACTTAAATAATTAAAATGAAAACATTTAATCTGAAAATCCTTTCAAAAAGTATAAGTACAAAAATTCCAAATCCTAAGTACTTCCCAAAATAAATCCTGAATCCTCAAACGTCTAAATATAATAAACCCAATGTATAATAGACAAGTTTGGTCCATTGTCCTTTTATCTAATTATATTTCTTTCTCTTATGAAAATACACGTATATGATAGATAAATATAAGACTACAACAAACATTGAGTAATAAACCAAGCAACACGCTTTATCACGAAACGGAATTAAACGGTTTACGACTAGAACCACAGATTAGTGTATAAACCTAGTTGAACAAATATAACCAAGAGAGGGTTTATTGCGATCTCTTTTATCAGTCTTTCCTTAAATAACTTCAATTTTTCATTTTAAAAATATTTTTAAATTAATGAAAACAGTCAGCTAAAAACTTTTTTATTAATCAATTACAGGATATATTTTTTTAAGGGGGAGCTGGAAAAAAAATTCACTTACCTCAAGCAAAATTGCAAAAACAAAATTGTTAATATTTCAATCTACATCAAACATTAAATATGAAAATTCATACATTAGAGGACATAAATAATGTATATTAATTATTATATATAGTTCATTTATACATGGGCGATTCTTGATCAAGTCATCCACCCCCCTGTCCAAAAATGGAGGCAACTCAAAATGAATTCTATTGTCTCCAATCGACAAGAAAATAGTGTAGCTAATTTATCACATTGGAATTTTCAAAAATGAATATCTGGAAGTTGGGATAAGTTGTGGCAACTAGAATTTTTTTCGGTGTATATTTATAGTCCTGGCGTCCACGGTAAAATCTTTGAGTACATTTTTGCCTAGTTCCATTTATCTTATCTATACGTGTAACGACTCATTGGATGCGGAATTTTATAAGCTTTTATTTTTTCATTGTCATGATTGTTCATGTAGAATATTAAAATTAAAAGTCTTTAAGTTAATGGGAACTTTCGACTATACGTTGTACAACACGAGTAAACTTTAAAATCAATAATAAAATTAAATCTCAAGATTATTTTTCTTCTATTTTTATTTTATTTTTGATGTATAAAATTAACTGTGTAATCGGAATGCAAACCGGGGAGAGATTGCAGGATATAAACTACTAACAAATTGATACTATTTGTATTTCCCTTATCTATTTCTATTTTTATTAACAAAAAAATAACGATTATAATTTTATTTCTGAGATAACTCGGGTAAACCCCAAATTTCATAATAGAAAATTCTAAAAAACTATTCCAGACTAAAATCTAGGCTAAGGGCGAAGCCAGGCAAACAGCTATAGTAAATAAAATGCTTCTTCTTATAATATTAATAAAATTTATAAAAATCAAGTTTTAAAAAAAACTTTTACTTCAGAAATAAAACTGCAGAATAAAATAAAGAAAATAATAAAAAAGTTTTAAGTAAAATAAAAAAATAATAAAAATTAAGAGGCTTATATATTTGATTATTAATTAACACAATCTATAAGAAAGAGTTAACGTTATTCTAAAATTGTAGTTATTAAACAATAAATTTTCAAAATTAAGAAATTTAGTAAAAAACTCAATAAAATCTGAAATCATTAAATTTTATTATTGGCTATAGAAATAAACATTCCCTATTATTATCATTGTAAATAAAATAATTTTTGACTGCGCAATTTTAATCAAATTATTATTATTCTTATATTTAGCTAATAAATTAAACGAATTTTTTGTAGACTTATCAAATGAATAAAATATTTGTATAATTTCTTTAAATGCAATTATTCATTTAACTTTTTAGTTTTTTTATTTACATTTTTGTAAAACATGATTAAACTCACGTGCAGCTTATTAGCAAAACGGGAAAAATAATTATTTTTAAACATTTAATCAATGTGTAAATATAATTTGAATTATTATTTTTCTTTATTATTTACTTTATTTTATGAATTATTGAGATTAAAATTATAAAAAAAATAACATTACGGATATTTTAAATAAATTTTTTATAAACATATAAACTTTCGAGAAAATTTGTCTACGAAAAAAATATGTAATTTAATTTTATTGATTTTTTACCATTTAAATACATTTAAATACACTGTAAAAAGTAACTTTCTTAGATTTACAAAAAAAATAGAATTTTTTCGAAAAATTAGTGAATTTTCAAAAAATTTTGTAAATATTTGATAAAAATCGTAAATTTACTAAATTTAGTATATTATCGAAAAATTCGAGAATTCTCGATTTTTTTTGTGAATTTACGAAAAAAGTTGTAAATTCACAACTATTTTTTGAAAATTTTCGAAAAAAATTAAATTTTTCTTGCGAATTCACAAAAAAAATCTAGTATTCTCGATTTTTTTGTTAATATACTAAATTTAGTAAATTTACGATTTTTATCGAATATTTACAAATTTTTTTGAAAATTCACTAATTTTTCGAAAAAATTCTATTTTTTTTGTAAATCTAAGAAAGTTACTTTTTACAGTATAGTAATTTATCATTTCAAATTTATTTTTCATCCTTCCACTTAAAAGGATCCAAGGAACAGATAGTTAGAACTACCCTAAAAATATGACATCTTCCCTCCTTCAATTCTTATAAATCTGGCCTAATCAATTATTTAAAATCGTAATATTTGGATAAAAAATCCTTTAGTAGGACTCAAAATACTTCTGACATTTTAAATTTTTTTATGAAAAAAAAAGAATTTGCTGGGTTATTGCGTTTTGAGTGCTCTAGATAAAAAAAATAGAATTTCAAAAAAAAATAAAAGAAAATTAAATTATTCCATTTCCTTTACAATAAATGATTTAATTAAATCTATACATAATTCACATAAAAATATTCAAACAAATTTAATCACACTCTATTAATTATAATTCAATTACAGATTAAAAAAAAAAACCTTATCATTTTATGAAATAATATGATTAATAAATGAATAAAAGTAATTTAATCGATAGAAATTATTTAAAATACAGAGAATATCATATAACACAGGAGTGAGAATTAAAATGTAATCCCTTGATACATTTTTAGTTTATTTGATAATGATCAAAATATAAAGTGAAATACAATAAACTCTCTGTGTTTTTTTTTATTTTTTTTTTCTGCACATCACATATATTATTTACATTATAATACATTAAAAGGATCACGCAATCTATTAAATATAAATTTTGATAAAGTCACGTATTGTATAAATTTTCATTACTTTATATATACATATATGCCTTACCCATTTTATTATATCAAAATTAGACAACCAAGTCGATATATGACAATCAGATAAAATACAGAAATTCGCATATATTTAAACATCAGGTTATATTATAAAAAACTACAACTGTAATATTATAAGAGTTAACGAGAAATAACATATGTGTTAATGTAAGTTGAGGTTGTATATAAATATTAATAAATATGTATACAAGGACGAGCTAAAAGTTCTTGTTTGATGAAAAGGTATATGTAGAAGAGAAAATCTTTACATATAGAATACTAACAGGGTTTTCATACCTGCGGGCTATCAAAGTATATTAAATTAACCCTTCCTTTTATTTAGCATACACGTGTTTTCTTTTTAATTCCTTTTTTTTTACCGGTTTATTCGCCCTTTATGTTTATTATCTTTTTTTTTTTTACTACTATAAACTTTTATGTACATATTTTCTATTTTATGATGACTTCTCGAGGAACAATAGATGGACATTATAATTTAATACTGGACATTGTTGAAAATATTCATTAGATAAGAACAAGCTTTTTCATTATATTTTAATTATATTGTAATTTTTTTTTGCTTATTTTGTATATGAGTAAAAATCTTGCTTTTTCTCAAGAGTATAAACGAATTTTAAAAGCTTCGTTGTTTATTTTTTTTTGGTTTTAATACCTCTAATTTTTGTATCTGTAAAGTATTGTTGGGAGATTTTTTTTGAAATATGACAATAAAATGTTTGGTACTAAAAAAATTTTAATTATTTTTAAAATTCTTTAATATCATTTAAGTACCTTATGAGAGGCTATACACTAAAATACTAAACTTAATGAAAAAAACGAATTTTGATCCTATAAATAAAAACAATTATGTAATGAACTTTGTTGTAAAATTTTGTAAACAAAAATTTATTTCTTATTTTTACGTGATTCGAGGCAAAAATAGTGTATTAAGTATCAAGGGCACAAAAGTTTTGATGCCAGCATGAATACTAACACAAGTGCTCGATAATATGAAGATCACACTAGATAGAGTGTAAAATTTTCTTCCCAGGGTTCTTACAATATTTTTTGCCTACATAGACGTAAAACGAGTGCAAAAATTTTTTGCCAAGTTTTACGCGCGAGTTTTAAGCTCGGCGGGGGGAAGGGCAACAAATTTTTTATTTGGTCATAATATAAAAAAAAAATTATACTTTGTTTGTGTGTTCACATAAACAAGGATCATGGAACATGTTCACTTGTAACCGTTTTAACTTATACTCCTTAACTATTATGAATCCTAGAATCATAAATTGTATGCCCTAAGTATAAGTAATTAAAGTCCATAAACCTAAAGTATTCCTAAGGTTCTTGTTCTTATTAGGTCTTGATCAGGACCTGACTACTGTTTCAAATTACTGTAAGTCAACTTGACCCCCCCCCAAACACTTTTTTGTCCCTCTACCTTTTGCAAGGGACATTTCCAGGTTCCCTTCCCTATGAATATGTTCCAAGTTAAGAAATCAGTGAAAAAAAGCATTAAGTAAAATTTAGAGTATTTAATATTCAAACCTCGATTTGTACAATAGAAATTTTAGAAATCATTATTCAAGCTTTCAAAATTTTTTCACTCTTTTTTCAAACCAGTCAGAAAAATTCAGATTTCTATCCATATAATGTTTTACACACATGTAAATAAAAAGTTTGCTTCTTGAAATTTTTTTTGTTTAATATAACTTATTATATTTTGTAGGATTCAAAAAATTAATATACATACACGATGATAATGATGAGTACAAATTATCATATTAATTGGATAGCTAATTAAAAAGAATTTATATTTATTTTAAAAAATAAAGAAGAAAATAAAGGATAAAGATAAGTGGAAAAATAATATATTTTTTGGTTATGTTTATTAATTGAAATACTTTTTATATGTTAATTTTATATATGAATATTAAAATTAGAAAAAAAAATTCTATTTTAATCTTTTATTTCTCTTATGTGTATGCCCTTGCCTTGGGAAATATAAAAATAAGTACAAATAACCCATATGGTAGTGTAATAACAGGTACTTCGTTAACAAAGTAATCGTATAAAGTATATTTTAAAGTTTAAAGTAGGATTAATCTGCCTACGCAATATCAAACTATCGAATTCAAGTTAATAAATCGTACATACCATGCATGAGAATTTGGGTACAAAATTTGGAAGTGATACTTTGGAGAAACGTATGGCGTATCGTCTGGAAAGTATATTACCCCAGTCAAAATACGGGTTTGGGTGTACTTACGGTTGCGAATACGAGATTTGCTCTAGTATAGGTTTTTTGGGTCGCTGAACACGAAAATCGGGGTGTTTTGGTAAAGAATATGGGGCTTCACCCTTAAATTTGCAAAAACTACGCCCAAAAGGGGGTATTTTTGAAGTATTCGCGTTCTGAGTCGATAGATTTGCCAAAAAATTGGTTTCTAAGGGTTTTTTGGGTCGCTAATTAAGAATTTCGATGATTTTTTAAGGTAACATTAATATTACACCCTTAAATTAGCTAAAACAACCCCCCGAAAGGTGTGTTTTCGCTATTTTCGCACTTTTTGCGACCAGATTAGGCACACAAGGGTTTTTTGGGTCGCTGAAAACAAATTTTGCTGATTTTTTAGAATAATTAATATAACACCCCGAAATTAGCTAAAACTACCCCTAAAATGGACGTTTTTGCTATTTCTGCATTTTGTACGCCCAGATTAGGTCCATAGGGTTTTTTGGGTCACTGAAAACGAATTTCATGGATTTTTTTATGAATAATTAATATATCACCCCTAAATTATCTGAAGCTACCCCTAAAATCTACGACCCAAAAAACCCTATGGACCTAATCTGGGCATACAAAATGCAGAAATAGCAAAAACGTCCATTATAGGGGTAGTTTTAGCTAATTTAGGGGTGAAATATTAATGTTACCTTTAAAAATCATCGAAATTCTTAATAAGCGACCCAAAAAACCCTTAGAAACCAATTCTTTGGCAAATCTATTGCCTCAGAACGCGAATACTTCAAAAACACCCCCTTTTGGGGGTAGTTTTTGCAAATTTAAGGGTGAAGCCCCATTTTCTTTACCAAAAGACCCCGATTTTCGTGTTCAGCGACCCAAAAAACCTATACTAGAGCAAATCTCGTATTCGCAACCGTAAGTACACCCCCCCCCCCAACGTATTTTGACTGGAGTATATGGTGGATTTTACTTTAAACTATATAGTGGCTATGTGAGAATTAATATGAAATTAATATGTAAATTACAGTATTCTTAATTTTTCAATACTTTAGATAAAAATTTTACATATTGTTTGTATATTATCATTTACTATATTTTCTCGCAAGCGAAATCCTTTCATAAAACTATATAAGGAAAAACTTAAGAACTTATAGTCAAACATGTAAAGAATTTACCCACTTTATAAACCCTTTCGTAACTTAAATAATTTATTTAACTAAATATGCATTAGAGTGTCAATGGTACTTTATTCAGTGATTTTTTTAACGTGCAGTTCTACACAAAAAGTGCAGTTCTGAAAAAATTTGTGCAGTACTAAAACCTAGTTTGTGTAGTCCAGAAATAATTTTTTAGATTTTTTATACAAAATATTTTATATTCTAAAAAAAATGAATTTTATATTGATATTTTTCCTACAAAAGATGTAAATTATTATAGTTTTGGGTGTGTCCGTAACGCTATAGAAATAAAAGAAATAGCAAAATACTAAATAACTACAAAATACGACAATGTTATAAAATAGCATTTTTTCGTAATCTTTAATACAAAGCTGCAACCTCGCCAACTAACTAAAATACTTCCAATTGGTCTCATTTTTTTGATATAAGTGTCACCATTCATTTACCGTAAACCACAATTATTTGTTGTTAATTCTCTCATGGCGATAGTCAATAAACCAAATGCCCCATATTCTTACCCTAAAATAACCATTTTTGAAATTGCTGCAAAAATTCTAATTTTTAAAAGAATCGAGTTCTATAGGCCTCAAAAATTTTTTACAAGCCCTAAGTGTCAAAAAAATTTTTACTCGTCTTTTTATAATTATTTGTTTAGCAGATATGATAATTTAAAGTCAGAGTCCTATTTTTAGGTTTTTTTAAAAAAAGTAAATTTCAATCTTTATCTTTAAAAAGGGATATCATAGAAACTATTTATTAAAAAAAAAAAACGAAAAGTGGTATCTTTATGTAAAATTTTTCGCTAAATCCAAATTTTCAGTCAGATTTTCATTTGGTCACGTGACTTTGCGGGTAATTTAAAATTTGTGAAAAATGATTTTTTAAAAATCGCTAATTTTCAATTTTAGTGCTTTTAAAATAAATTTACCAAAAAAAATGATTTCATATTCTGAAATTGAGCTGTCTGCAGCTGAGGTATAAAAGCTAGAAAAGGCCAAGCAAGAGAGTTGATTTTCTCGCGCAAAAAAATTTTGGACTCCAGAATAGAATTGAATTCTACGGGAAATTTCCTATGGGACACTATAAGGAAAAAAATTTTACTGTAAAGTACGCATTTGCGAAAAGAATTAATGAACACAAATTTCTCAAAAAATAAAAATTTCAAAAAATTGAAGAAAAAAAAAATCGCTGTAAAAAATAGAGGATAGGCTCTAAAAAGCTAAAAATAGGGGAAATTATTTTTTTATATATGCTTTCGACCAAACATACTTTGGAGTACATTCTGAGACTCAAAAATCCAAACTGTATGTACTTTACAAATATTGACCCATTTACATGTTCAATAAATTTAATAAAAAGTAATTTTTGAAGTACTTTTTCAAAATTTAAAGAGATAATATTTTGTAAATAAATAAGCAAGATTAGTATTTCCTCCCCCCCTTTTTCCCCTCTCCCCCTACCCTTTTTGTGATTTGTGCAGTTCTAAAATTTCCTTAAAAAAAACACTGACTTTATTTTTTTCTTTTCTCACTAGAAAAAAATAAGATATTTCCAACATAGAAAACACCAACCAATAGGGTTTTGCTTAAATCTATCTTTTAAGATGAAATTAAAGCGAATTATTTCATTTTAAAATTATTTTAGAAAATACGTAAAAAGTCCAAAAATTGAGATTTTAGAGGTACAAAAAAATAAAATATTGTTTCATGGATATATTGCTTAAATTTTATCGTAAGATAAAAAATTACTGAAAATCTTAATTACTATTGAATAATTTTTCAACTTTAAAACTTAAAATAAAAAAAATAAATTGAATATCTATACAAATAATGTAGAAACCTTAATGTTTCTAAAAGTTTAATGTTTCTATTTCAATGATACTAAAGAAAATTTAAAGAAATATTTAATTTTCAAAAAATTGTGAATTATTAAAAAAATATATTTTTTTATGCTAAAAAAAATAATTGATTTACATTAAAAAGATTGCTAATATACCCTAGGGTATATAATTCATTCTCCATTAAAATATGTTTTATAGGAATTAAATAGATTTGATTAAATCAGATAAGAATTTAACTTCTGTTAAATAAAAAAATTATTTTTCCTTGTAGTCACACTATCACATTACACTTTTATCTTTATAAGATCTCATACTTACTTTAGAATTGATACCATTAATGTAATAAAGAATAAAAACATATGGGCTTATTAAAAGTGGCACTAAATCAAATTTGAAATTAGTTTCATTTTCAAAAAGATGATTTAAAAACAGTATGGTTCCTTAAAATAAATTTGCTTTTTCAATTGTTAGTTTAAAACTAGATGAAATAAAATTTTTGTATGCAAAGTTTTATATTTTTATTAATAATTTTTTTATAAAATATTGCAAAAAAAAACAATGGATGAAAATTAAAAATCTCAGTTATTTTTGCTTTAAGCAAGCAGTCAATCTTAATAAATCCATAAATACTTCAAAAACACATCATAAATTTATATGACTTTAAAAAATCGTTGTATCTAAGCAATTTCCCAATAAGTCATATTTCTCCATTAGGTTCATCCAAATGCATAATATACGAAGGAGCTTGGACTATAAACTCTGAGCAAACACACAAATACATAAACTTGGTATCCTGTACTTCTAGACAAGTAATATACATATACATAAAACGATTGATCAGAATTGTGCATCGTGCACTTAGCTGCAGGGTATTTCATCTCTATATATGCAAATCGTATCTCTCAAACTCTAAAGCGACAACGAAGGAGCCCTTCGGGATTCTCCTAAACGGAAAATTTACGAGATTGAGATGCATAAATCGACAGTCCATATCGAAATACTATGTTTCACATTGAAATGACATGACATAACATATCTCTTATTCATTCTCTTTAGGAAACTAAGTTATCCCTTGGCTTACACGTCGGAAGTAGTGCAGTTACATGCTTTTCTGTATCTATTCATCAGCTTAAGTGCATTGCCATATACTATAATGTATGTAAAAAAGAAAAGCAAAGGGGTTAGAATTAAATAAATACATTTTCGTCAATGCTTTCATTCGATTTTTACATTTCTTTTCACGCTTTAAATGTACTCTTTATCTAAATTATCGTTATTTGTTTTGACAAATGAAAAGAAAGCTAAAGGAATTTTTTCGTTTTACAAACTATATGCTTTATTTCTGAAAAAAATAGTTTAAATGTAAATAAAAGTTGACAGACTGACGAAACGTACATTTATCAATGCAATTTTATCCATACATAATACATTTTAGGTTGTCTAAATAAAACTAAAAGTCTTATGCATGAATTGTTAATACTTTTAAAGCAATGTGATTTGGTAATTTAATAAAATGCAACCCATCATTTATTATCTTCTTTTTTTTTAAAAAAAACATTTATTTTTTTTATTTTTTTACAGGAAACAAAAAAAAATAAAGAATTGAGTATTTAATGAGTTTAAAGCCAGTGCAAAAATAATATAAAGCTGCATATAGGCTGAATTGAATTACGGATGATGTTAATTTTTTGTTTTTTCATGAACAATACTTTATTTTTTATTTTAAAAGAGGATTTTCAATATAGAAACGTGACGTGTATTTTTTTTATTTAACTAAAAAGTGTAATCCTATATGTCAGTAAAAAATATATTGTAGATAAATCAGCTGAAATCAAGTACGATTAAATGTTTTAAAAAATTATTGAAAGTCAATTTTTATCAATTTTGGTAATTTTATAAATTTTAATAGAGTTGATTTAATCTTTTATAAATTTGTTTATTTACTTTTTTTATAAAAATGGTTTTTTTTTAAAATCATCTCTAAAGCAAAACATAGGGTTTTTTTTTGTGAAAATTTTTATGCCTCAAAGATTTATAAATTGATTTCAATAATAACCAAATTCAAACAAAAGGTCTATATGAAGAGGTTTCAGAGTTACTAGAGGGTAAATAGTTGAAAATATTAATAAAATTTTATAAATTATTAGGTTATTAGAAATCTTTAAAATAATTTTATTTTTATGCAGCAAAAAGTAAATGGTAATTTGAAAATATTTATTAAGACAATAAAAGAAATTGTATTAAAAATTTGAGGTTCCATTAAGTAATCAACAGTTTGATCATTTTTTGTTTTATCATGTCATGTCAAGAATGGTTAATCGTTAATTTTTTCACTTCAAAGCTTCAAATTGGCTTTGATACTATAATTTTTTTGCGAATATTTCAATCCAGATTCAACCATTTATTTTCCTTAGATTTTTTGGTTTTTATTATAAATAATAAAATCGATCTATTAAGAACTAAGATTTTATTATTTATAATAAAAACCAAAAAATGTATTCATTAAATTTGGAACGAAAGCAGTATTTATACTGTATTTTTCATTACATTTATTTTGCTGTATTTTAAAATTTTAATTGCAGTTTAGCAGTACAGTTGTAGAAAAAAAATCAAATAAGAAACCAGCAACAAGTAAGAAAACAGCTTTAACTAAAAAATCAGCAGTATGCTATCAAATGTGTTGCAGCAAAAAAACCAGCTACTGAGAAAAAGCTCTAAAGCCTAAAAAGCAGTCCCAAAACCTAAATCAGCAAAAAAATAAACAGTAACAATTGTTAATCTGTCCTTTTAAGAACAATGCTTCAAAAAAACAATACTTCAAAATGATACCCAAAGGAAATAATATATTTTGCAAAGTAGAATTAACCTGTAATAAAACAAACAGCTTTTGTGTAAGCTTTCAGGAAAAGGTAAAATACATATTTTCAGCTATCATATAATTACATATAAATAAAATCCTATCAAAAAGCTATAAAAAAAAATACTTTATAATATAAAAAAAAAAACATATTTTTTGATACTGCACGCAACAAAAAATTTTCCCGATTTTTAATTCAATATAAATTATATATTTTGAACATAGGTATAATACGTAAGTCATTTTAATAAAATTTTACGCATTTTATACTATTATTATCGATATGTATTAGTAAATAATATGCGTGTTTGAAAATATAAGGTTTTATAAAAGTGATCATTAAGTTCCGTCTGGTCACGTGTTGGATTCAAGTTAACCCGGTTATTATGCTATGCATTGACTATGTACACGCAAAATACATTTATATTTATATATATATAATATTGCATCAAAATAATTTATATCATTTTGAATGAGGGACGAGAGAGGTCAAATGTTATTCAAGAGAATTTACAATATAATACCCTAAACAAGTACATATAGTAATATTGAACGAGGGTTAAAAAAAAGATGGGGGGTGGAAAAGTTTTAATTCTTTTGGTTAACTATTATCCTCTGTAGTGGGCGTTGTGGGACCGCATAGGGTCGCGGGTTCGCGTGAAATGATACCTACATATATATATGAAATGTAAGTACTTATGTACATATATATTTTGTAGTTTGTCTGTAATTGTCGCGAATGGTAAACCAAATACTCACCACAGGTCATATTATGTTGTTTTTACTATCCATTGAATTTTATATAAAATCTGATTGTTGATATACTGTTTCATGGATGAGTAAATTGTAATTGCTTAGATAATCGTGATTGTTCGTATATTTTCAAGTCTATATTATGTACAAACATTATGTTAATTATAAATTGTATAATATAAATTTTGGTAAATGTATAAATATTTAAATTATATAAATATATTGTATAATTAAAATTAAATATTATATTAAGCTATACGTCTATTAAAATTTTATTTAATTATATTTTATATTTATACAAATATTTGTTAATTATTATAAAAATTAATATCTTTATTGTTTCAAAATTATTATTGTAAAAATAATTAGACAAACTGATACCCATATTTTTAGTTTATAAATTATTTTTACAGTAGGCATATTTTTAATATCATATACAGTTGAACCTCTCAATAGCGACCATCATTTAGACTGGTCATAAATGGTCGCTATGAGGAGGTGGTCTATGGGTTGAGGTTTGGGGTGGGGGTAAAAACAAATTTTTCCTTACATTTTTAGCAGACTTGAAACTGCCTACTTAATGATATAAAGTTCTTAATAATGGTAAGTAGATATGATTAAAAAAATTTTTTTGTACATATTTTAAAAAATTTTTTTACTTTGTTTTTTTTTTTTTGTAACAATTTTAGTTTTTTTTTTAGTAAATCTAACTTATTTAGTTTGGAAAAAACTGTACATATAATATAACATAAGAACAATCTGAGAATAATATTATTTAATGTATTACTGCAGTTAAATATATAGGTACTGAGTGAAGTACCTAGCTAATTCAGATTACAACTTTATTCAAAATATTTTATTTATAATAGTAAAAGTAATGTATTTAACTAGATATGTAATGACTAGTAAAATAATTTCAGAAAACTTAATAGATGTATTTTTAATCATTATGCTATGTTTCTTATATACCTTAAGAAATTCAATTCATTTGTGAGAAAAACAGAGTTCGCAACAAGAACTTGCTATTTTTGTGGATAAAAATTACTTCTTTTTCAAAACAAGCTTCAGAAAAATACAAAAAGTGCATATTTTTTTGTATTTGGTTCATTAAAAGGGTAAATACTACAGTAGGCCTAAAAAATCGCGTTGAGTAGTACTTAATCGTCAGGCCCAGGTCCGAAACTAACCTGTAGCAAGGTCTAGCAAAATTGGATGTTTGGAATTTTGATAAAGCCTTGAAAACCAAAAATAAATGCAGAAACCACTTGGAGCATATTATTATTGATTTAATGGTACCGGGCTACTCCAAATCCATTGGACACCTGATCACAATACTTTTCTACCCAGAATCAGATGATCCATTACCTCAAGGAGGTTCTAACACCTAATTCCATTAAAATTTGGAATTTTGTGGTAGCAAACGATTTCGAACAACCTGGACACCTGATCACATTAATTTGCGACCCAGAATTTGGTTATCTATTACCTCAAAATGGCCCAAAAATCTTGAAGAATTTGGTACCATCAAATTTTGAGTGACTTAGAGAACTGATAACATTACATTGTGACCCAGAATTTGGTGATTCATTATCACAAAAAGGCCTAAACAACTTGGAAATATATAAATTCATTAAAATTTTTCGGAGTATGGTTTTAAACAATTCTGTATGATTTGTCACTCTCAAAGAATTACTTTTCGATCATGAAGTTTTCGAAATGTAACCTTAAAACTTATTTGGGTCCAACACTAGAAAAAACGTAAAAATTATTGAGAAATCTAAATCGACAAAATATAAGAATATACAGATATGAAAAATGGGTTAAATAGGACTTAAATAATTTCAATTTCAGGACTTAGAATAATTCAGTTTTAGGGACTTATAATATTTTCCATTTAGGGACCCAGAATAATGCCGTTTATGGAACTAGAATTATTTGGATTGTGAATCTTATTTTGCTGGGCAAGTTTGGTTACCCAGCTTGTTTCACCATGTTGTTAATCCAATTTGATTAGTCAGATTGTTTCACCAAGTTGATAACCCAGCTTGCTTAGTCAGTTTGATTAGCCATTTTTTTAAGCCAGCTTGTTTGTTTTAAAGCATGTTGTAAAGCCAGTATGAAAAATAATATACGATCCTTGGCAATAAAAAAAATGCCCCAAATCGCACTTTACCTACCCTTTATTTTTCTACCATGTATCGTAATGTACTATTTATATTTAAAAAACTATTTAACAAGTATTTGAAAAAGTAAATAAAAAATATAATTTATGAAAATAGTTTGTATAAGTATGTGCAATCTGATATGTGCATTTATGCGTTAGTTCTCTCGTGTAAAGTTTCCCAATCGCTAATGACTCCTCTGTGAGTTGCCGTATTAATTTACAAGCTCTTGTCGATATTGGAGACGAAACTTCATTATAACAGTCAACGTATCAACGCTTTGTATATATAATAATGTATAATGTATAAATACAAATTTCTGGAATATCGCTATCTTGTTTAAGTATATTATATTTATACTATTATTATAAATCACATGAAAAGCAATAATAATAATAACGATAATAATGAATGGGAATTTTATTTCTCTTTAAATATAAATTAACTTTGTTAGTTTATTGAATCCGAGATTGAATCCTTATATCTTTTGTATATGTTGCTTATAATTCAATTCATTTTGCATGGATTTAATTTATAAGAGGTTTCTGGTAACTATTTTTTCTAAAATCGAATTTTTTTTTTATAAATCACTTCATATGTGTCTCAAAAATAAGTAAAAAAATGAGTTTAAATCCCCTCTCTAAGTATACTTTTTGGCCTCTTTTTCTCTCATTATACTTCTAACTATCATCTTCAAGTCAAAGATAAGGATGTAGAAAGTTTATTTTATTAGCCTGGAATCACTAAAAACTGACAAAAATTAATTAAAAAAACAAATTAACCTTTTAAAAAAATTCCTTTTTAAAAAAAACCCCGTTTTTACACCTTTTATCTAAGTACAGTACTTTTTGCGTTATAGCAAGAAAACTAACACAGAACCCGAATTTTAAAGACGTGAAAATATCAATTTTCCACCTATCATATCTCCAAGGGAAAGCATTTTTATAATAAGTTGTTTTGAGGTTTTTTTTACAATTACATTATAAATACTATTTCGGTATTTTTTTTTGGATTTTGATTAGGCTCCACGGAGGGGGTTGGGGGGGGGTAAATGTTAATTTTACTACAAACTTATAATATACATGAGCAAAAATTTTGAGGGGCAGAAACATGCTGTTAGGAAAAACCCTACCCCTATGGCTTTTCAAATGAAATTCCCTAATAATTGCTGAAAATATAAAATCTATAAAGGTTAATATACTTAAACAAAAGCGAAGAAATGATATTGTAAAAATAATTAATAGCATACAATTAGAAATAATCCAATTCAACTGCTAAATACTAATTATTTATCTTTAATCTCTTCTACTTTGTACCGAATTAAAAATAAAATATTACAATACAACTTGCAAAAATTTAATTAATTTAATGATATGATAATTAAGAAAATATTGTGTAAATAAAAAGATAAAATAAATTTTAGGATATAAAGAAAAGCGTCTTCATTAATAGATGGCAAATTAGCTAACTGTCTTTAACAGAGAAGTAAAAACAACTTAGAGTCATTTATTTTACAAAAAAAAAACGCAAAATCACGCTCTATCTTCCAAGAGACTAACTCAGTCTCCTATATATTAACTTTACAAGCTTAATGGGTACAATTTATTTACACTACTTTATGTCTTCAATAAGTTTAATGAAATTTGATGTTCAATCATTTATTATGATTTCTTTGTTAATAAAAATATACTGAAGAATAGAAAAATAAAACAATTTATAAGAGTATAAAAAAAAACCATAAATTTGAATAAAACTTAAATTATAGAGATAAATTATAAGTATATTGCTGAAAAGAATTTGTTTTTCATAAAAACTAAAATTTAATAAGAATTTTATCAAAATAGAGAAGAATAAATGTTGAATTTAGAAATATGGTTATATTTCAAAAAAATTAATAAATTTAAAATGATGAAATATTAAAACAAAAAGAAAAATATGAAAATTTAATGTGTTCTCATGAATCGTATTTGTTCTAAATTTCATAAGAGTAGATCGACTTTTTTGAGCTATTTTAAATAAAATTAAAGATAATAACAAGATACTCTTTAGTTTATTTAACACAAACGTTTCGTTCGTATACCATCAACCTCGTCAGGATTAACATTTTTTGCTTGCAAACGTAATGAAAATTAAAAAAAAAATGAATTTCACTTATTTAAAATGCGAGCACCTTATCATGGTTGGTCTTTTTGAACAAAAATTTATTTTTTTAACTTTTTTTTATATTTTATAAGATTTAAAAGGAAAAAAAACTCCACTTGCCACAACCGGGATTCCGGAAACCGAATTTTTTTCAGTGTATTCTTAAAAAATTTAATACTTTATTTTAGATACTTTATAGATTTTCAGGTTATCAAATAATCAATATATATAAATATATATGAAATATATTGCAAAGAGAAGTAACAGCAATCTGTTCAAACAAGTATTTTTAACACCTAAATTTAAGCTTTAGAAAGCTTTAAAGCTTGGTTTATCGACTAATTTTATAAAGGAAATATCCATGAACATATATGTACGAAATTTCACGTTCACTTTGTTATTTTCCTTCTTATATAATATATGTTATTTTCTATAAAGGTTTAAGTCTATATGGTTAGTTCTTTAACAGGGAAGTTTCTCTCTCAAATCGACACTTAAAATTGGTAAAGAGACAATTTTGAAAGTTACTAAAAGATGGAAATTAGTTTAAAAAAAAAAATTTTTTTATTTAACAGTTATTGTTCTTTTTTACGGTTTAGGTATTTCATTTATTCCTTTTGAAATAAAATTTCAAATAAAGTTCTAAATTTCTCAATCCATCAGCACCTCAATCGATCATTCTTGGACAGATGAATTTATTTTAATATAAAAAAATTAATATTTTGGGCTTGAAATGTCATCTAGGAATTAATTTAAATCGCTCTTTTTAATATTTCTAAAGCCAGTTTTTACCTACAACCCCTAAAAATACGGCATCAACTCCTTATGCAGAATTGACTCCGAAATTTTCATCTATCCAAAAATGGTCGATTAGGCGTTAATGGGTTAATTCAATAAAATTCAACCATAATTTATTAAGGTCATTCATATTTTCATATTTATGCACACTTTTTATAAAAAATCTTATAAAGCAGAATAAATTAAGGTATTACTAGGAAAGAATTTATTGACCAATAGGACAAAATTAACCTACTAAAAATTTATTTTAGTTACGTTTGTGTGTTTTCCACAAATCTCTTCAGACGACAAATATAAGGTTTTAATGAAAATAATCCTACTTTGTATACTATTAGAAAACCATGTCAGCAAATTAAAACAGTAATGTACAATTTTTGAGTTTTTGTGGTTTTTAGAACCATATTATACTTAAATAATCATGTACAGACATGCTGCATTTAAAATTTTCAAAAAAATTTAACTACACTAAAAAATAATATTCAGGTAATGCTTTAAATTTTGATTGGCAAATACCAACTTGAACCACTATCAAAATAAATTGCCATATATATTCGTAACATCTGTTTAGTTCCTCTAACAAAAAAAGACACTATTGATATACTTTTAAATTCAATAAAAAATAGTAAAAATCGTGAAATTTCAATCAAGACCATACTAAAATTTTCAAATTCAGCAAAATTTCTTTGCTTTTTATGACATACAAAACATAAAATGAATTTGAAGATTGACTATTTTATATATATATATATATATATAATAATGTAGATGTTTGTGTAGAAGAAAAGTTTCATATCCAAGAGAGGTTTAAAAGTGACGCTTTATATATTTTTGGTCATCGATTAAATGATTTTGACTATTCTTTCCTGTGTTATATTATATAAAAATTTTTCTTACTATACAAAAGCTTTATTGCTGAAAGCTTTTCTGTATTTGACGAGGGTTAAAGTACTTTATTATAGATATCAAATAATTCCTTCTTTTCTTTTTTTTTGTTGTATATTTTTAGACATTTTAGTAAAAATAAAAATTACTTATTATATACAAATATAAACTAAAATGTAATGTTAAATAATCTGCGTATCTATGTTACATAATCTTCTTACTATTATTTCAAAAGAGGTATTTTCATCTAGTGCATTATAATAAATATTATTGATTTTCAAAATTAATAACGTAAAATTACCTTAATTAACAAGGTAACTACATAATCTTTGGGTCAGTTAAGATGGCAGGCCTATTTGGAGAAAAAAAAAGGTGTCTTTTTCTGGATAGGTTTTCGGGTAAAAATAATTGAGATATTTTTTTCAAAATTGGCACTTTATTAGATTATAAGTTGCTGAAATTTTTTTTTTTTTTTCAAAATGGCGCCGAGTACAGGTGCTCAAAATTAGGCCTCACTTTTCATTGTGTGCACGATTGCAGTCTCCAACTTGTTCTGAAACATACCAAATAAAATTTTTTATGTTTGTGAAATATTTTTCTTCTGGGTTGTTGAATTCAAATTTCGGAAAATGGAAAATTGTGAAAATTATTTAATTTTTTTCAAAAATTGCAATTTTTTTCACATGTTTAAAAAAAAAAAAAAGTAGCCAAAAAATTAGGAAGCTATCTTAATTATTTTGTAAATTATCATGCACACAAATTCGAAAAACGTTGTTTCTAGAAAAATGCGTTTAAGGTTTAGAATACAGAATCTTACGTTTTTCGCGGTGCCTTGCTTAATCTTCTATAACTTCCTTATTATTCAAGATATCATCATAACATTTTTTTTCCATATTCTTAAGATGTTTTCGAACCCAAAAAAAACAAAAAACAAAAAATCGATTTTTTTCCCTACAAATAGACCTGACCTTAATTAGAGGAAACTTGTTCAAAATTCCCAAAAAAATACTTAGTCATAACGAGTTTGTGTAAACATGAACTGTATGCATGGAACATAATATTTAATGAAGGAGCCGAGTAAAATGCATTGTACCCTGCAACATTAAAATTTGTTGATCATATAATTAGAATAATTACTTTTATTAACAGCGAACTCTCAAAAACTCAAATTACCCTAAGTCCCCACATTGAATCTATTCTAAGTCCCATTTAACTCTCGCCCCCCTCAAAAGGGACAAATTTGACGACCCCACATCGATTTTCAGGTTTGCAAGTTATTCCTCTATAAAAATTTTTCATGATAAAACAAAATAATCTTCTAAAAAGGTTACAATCACTGAAAAGGAAATTTACAAAGATTCAGTCAGTTTATAATAAACCATTTGGACTTTTTTGAAACCTTAAAAATAATTTGAATCTCTTTAGTGTACTCCTAAGGAACTCTTTAGCTTTATTGAAACTTCTTTAAATTTTTTAAAGGAGTAGCACAGCTTTCTGTGACTTAATATTGTTAAATCAATTAAAAAGTGATAAGAAAATATAACTAATCCAAATTTATAAACGAACATAAATAAAAATTGGTAAAATTTAAATTTAAATAATCCTTTTCCTACTTGTAATTAATAAAAGAAATTTTTAAAAATCTCAAAAAATTCAGTGACTCAATTTTGTTGCACTTTCCTTACAAACATAATTAGTTAAAATATAAATAATTATTTTTACAAAATATTCAAAAATATTACAACTAATCATTTGAAAATCAATCTAAATATATAGAAATATATATATATAATAACAATAATACATAGAATTATTATTACATTATTAATTTATAATACAGTAGAAAAGCTCTGCATTACGATACTTGATACTCTATATATGGGCATCTGCTCGCTTTCAATTAGCTTAGTTTCATACATATAGAATAATATATAAGCTTAAATATATAACCATATAGTATTATTACGAAATAACTAATCTATTACTTGTTCATCAAGATAATACTGTGTATATAAACTTTATAAAAGCTGCATATTATTAATGTATTGAAATAGGATTATTATCATTAGATCTGGAAGAAAAAAATAAATATTTTACATTTTTTTTTAAATGTTTATGCTCTCTATACATCAATTTTCTAAATTAACTTATGTAATATACTGTATATTTTATTTATATATTTAATATTTGAAATAAAAAATAAAGATTTTTTTTCGTGCCTTGAGCCATACGAATTTTTTTTACGCTATATGATCTTTGAAAGCTCAGAAACTTTTATTGCCTGGAGATATATATTATTTTAAAAATATAAGAATTTACAAGTTATATATTCCATTACCTAACCCTACATATGTCAAAGTTTGCAAGAAAAAGCTTTTTATTTTAGATAAAAACTAATATCCATTAAATATTACAAGATTTATACAAAATTCTTTTTCTTTTTAGTCTACCTATGATTTTGATCAATACATAGTTATACATAACTGTTGTGTAATATAATACTTACACAGTTGTTTACAATGGATTGATTACTCTGATGTATCCTTTAAGTAATTTTTGGGTTTCAGATTTAAAAAAAAAAAAGGTTTTATAAATTTTGAAAGTTTGAAATTTTTTTATATGTTTTCCGAATATATGTATTGCGAAGAGATGTAAAAATTCAAAGTAACAGCACTTGGGACATTGAATTTTAATATTTTAATATTTTTATTTATTTTAATTTATAATATATGGATCACTAATAATGAAAAAAAACTTATAACCGGTTTGTGTACACACAACCAAAATGCATGGAACATGTTTACTTACATCTGTAATCTTAACAGCATAGACACACAAAAAACAATACAATTTCCTATTTTTATAATTTGTAATTATCACCTTTACTAAATGTTAAGATTCTAAACCCAAACCATTATGATTTCCTAAACGCGTATTATTCTAGGTCCCTAAATCAAAAAAATTTTCTAAGTCCCTAAATCCAAATTATTCTAAGTCCCAAAATTGAAATTATTCCAAGTCCCATTTGACCCCCCCCCCCCCTTAATTTTCAAATTCCGAAGTACCCCCTTCCTATAAACATGTTCCATGTTAATAATAGAGTAAAAAATTTTGAAAGCTTGGACAAAATTTTCAAGAACTATCAAACCTATTTTCATAAAAATTGTAATTTTGGCAGCAATAGTCACTTTGATACAAAAATAGGCATTTGGTACATTAACTATACTATATGAGCTATGAGAATTAGTGATTAAAAATTAAGATGTAGGGGGTTTTAAAGATAATACTTCCAAAATAATCAGACCAACGAATGCAAATGAGAAAAAATCTTAAAAGAAAATATGACTAATTATTTATTTATTTATATTATATTTATTTATTCCAAATTTAACAGGCGTTACCGCCTTTATACAATTTTAATACAAAAACTTATATTTAGTTAATTACAACTATTGGCAAAAAAAAAAATTTGTACAATCAAAATAGAAAAAGTCATATAAAATGTAAGATATATAAATATAAAATTATATAAGAGTTAATTTATGCAATATATACAAATATTCATAATATGAGAAATTAATTATATATACAATAGAAGAAACTTAAATTAAAGTAACTAGAACATTTTGTAACTAAAAATATATTATATGAATTTGGTATGAAAAATTTTTTGGTATAGCATGGATTTAAATTTTATTAGTAAAAATTTTTAATGATATTTTAATTAATAGATCAATGAGATCAGTGATTATTTTAATCATAGTACTTTAAGAAACGGTGTTTGATAATGTTTTTAAATGTGTCTAAATCAGTTTCTATGGATGTTTTATTTATAAATGGGTCACTGTTCCAAGTACGTGTTAGCCTAAAGTGAGGCGAATTATATAGACGATTATTAATTGTTTGACCTTCAGATAAAACTCTATAATTTCTTAAGTTGTAACCAATATTTCTATTGGTGAAATTAAATAAATTATCATTATCATTAAACAGATTTTTATTAGTTGCAATATTTACAAAAACTATATCATTGACTTGATGGTATGAAAGTACTGAGAAAATATTTAATTTTACCGAAATTTCTTTATAATTATGATCAAAATATTTCATGGGCTGACCAGTTTTGTAAGACGCTAAGCGAAGGAACTTATGTGCTATTGTTTCCAGTCTGTGCTGATCTGACACTGTATATGGTCTCCAAATTACTGATCCGAAAAGTAGATGTGGTAAAACTAACGTCTTATAAAGTATTGATAATGATTTAGTTGATTTGAAACCGGGGGTGGATCTGCGTATGAAACCAATCATTCTACTAGCTTTTGAGATTATATGATCCAAATGGTTGTTAAATGACCATTTTTCATCAAGAATAATGCCTAGATCACGTACTTTTGAGACTCTTTCTAAAGTGATACTATTAAGTTGATAGTTAAATTTATAATTAATAGATTTTTTGAAAAAGCTAATAACTTGAGATTTCGAAGTATTTATAGGGAGACCATTTTCTGTTGACCAATTATAATGAATAAAAATTAATACACATAGTAATTTTTAATACATTTTTAAAAGTTAAGTTTATAGCAATATATATACCATAAACTATTCATTTTACTTTCGAGAAAAATTTGCATTTAAGATATTACATCCGAATAATATAAATATTAACGAAATTAATTCTAGCTACAATTAAATTATGTTTTTTTTTTTCAATTTTAAAAAAGATTATCCTAAAAGATTTTCGTAATTGTAAAAAAATTATATATAACACATTTATCCCATTAAACATTAATTAATAACCAACTGTTAAACTATAAAAATAGACTATAATTACTAGTTAGTGCGCTACAAATTTAACCACATTGTCTAAGTAAATTTACTAAAGAAATTAACCAATTTTTTGTTCAAATATAAAGGATTAATACTTTTAAACATATTTTTACCAAAACTTTTTTGCAGAACTAAAAGCTTTAAGTTTCATTTTTTACTTTTTAGCCTTCATATAATTTCTATTAATTTTCTTTCCATAACTCTAACAACAGAGATCCTATTTAATTAATATTATATCAAACATAATAAAAAAAAGAAAATCATCAAAATATAAAAAAAACAACAAATTTCTATTATTTTTTTTATAATTAAAATACATATTGCATGTAAATAATAATAATAAAAAAGAAAACAAATCATCAAATAATGAAAAAAAAAAACTCAATTTCATGACAAGTTTTTCTGATGATTTATTATTGCTATTTATAAATAAATACAATTCGTCTACAAAATACAATCAAGAAAAAAAAAATTGAATTAAATGAAAAAGATACTTGATATTATGATTTTTTTGTCATATAGTACTTTGTACAGTACATATAAGTCCTTAAGTCATCATTGAAAACATATCATGTGGTCACGTAAATACAGCCAAACACCGCATTCGATTTTATTTACCCTTTTTTCCCGCTTTATTTAATTTTTCTTACATGTTTTTATTTATATACATGCACGTGCACCTTTAGTAGTACTACGATTGTAATTCTTCACCTCTTTTTCCTCACTTAATATTTTTTATATTAGAATACCCTCCATTCACCCTTTTCGTTTTATCCATTAAAAATTTCTCCCCTTTGCTGCATTTTCCCCTCTCCCGATCGCTTATTGATAAAAAAATAATACAATATAAAAATACTTTTATATGCAGCTGTAAGTCACGTGGTTTGATTTTTATATGCAATTGATGACGTCATTTTAAATAATAAAACGACACTGACCCTACCCACAGGGACGATATATATATTGATGCATCTTTTATATATATGTGCATACAAATAAATAAGTACACATGCAATTTTTTATATTTGTAACATATGGTTTTTTTTTTTATTTATCATTATAACTTTTATAAACCTTTTATTATTTTATATTAAAAATTTTTAAATCGATAATATTTTTATTATTTAAATATTATGCGTTAATAAAATAAAATAATTGCATGTTGTTGATTCTTTTACGTCTGGTATGGATTTAATAGTTGAAAAAATGAGAAATCGACTTTTCCAGAGCAAAGATGTTTATTATAAATATTTTTCCCAACGTTTCGAGTCTTTATAAGACTCCTTTTCAAGGGATTCTGTACACATATTATAATTAAATTAGTATTACATTAATTAAATATTTTTGAAATTATTAATACATATTTTTTAAATGAATAAAAGTTGAAAAAGTTTACCTATTAAGTAATTTTTGAAAAAAATTACTGAGTTATATTTGGTGACTGTTTAACAAAAATTTTTTTAATTTTTGTTAATAGTATAAATTTTGATGTTCTACTTCAAACACCATGAATACAACTGAATTAATTTTGACATTTGGTATATTACTAACGATTTTTAAGTCTATATAAAAAGTCTATATTTATAAAAATATAACATTTAAACACAAAAAAAAATTTTTTTCATTTATATATGCTTCATATTACAAGTTAAGAGTTAATAAATATATAAAGTCAAGTGCTAAGAAATTCTATAATAATACAAATTTTTTCCGTTACAGTAGTACTAGGTATAATTTTTATATTAGTTTTTATTTTATTTTATTACACTTTTGGTATTACTCATATTAATTTATTTTTTATTTTTTTAATTAAAAAAATTTTTTTAAACATTGTGTATTACAAGAAGGAAGAAATGAAATTTTTGAAAAACTGTATAACATTGTGCATTACAACACAAGGAAATTTAATTTTAAATCCCTGTAAAAACATATGTTAAATTTATTTACTAAATTGATTTAAGAATCACGTTGTAACCTTTAGGTAGCTTATTACAGTCGCTATTGCTATTTATAGCATTAGGACCCTGTTTCCTAATGTATACTCTTTCAGCAAAGGCTCGCTTATAAAAGTTTGATTCAGTATGTAATATTTCTACGTTTTCCCAATCAAAGTCATGCGTTCTGTTATTTTCAAGGATGTGTTTAGTTATTACTTCGTGTTTATCAGGTTTCAATTTAATATTGTCGCGATGTTCTCCCGTTCTAGTTTTCAAAAGTCGTTTAGTTTGGCCGACGTAGTTCTTGGGACAATTATTACAATTTATTCTATAAATTACTTCCTTGTTGTTGTCCCTCTTTAGTTTATCTTTACCCGATTTTAACATTTTATTCATTTTAAAGGGGCATCTAAATACAGTATTTAAATTGCATTTGCGCTTGAGAACATTTTTGATTTTTTCAGAAATTCTGGGTAATAAAGGTAAAACTATAGTATTTCTGTAATCGTTTTGGTTTGTACTATCATTACTTGAAGTATCACAGGTTATAGAATTTAATTTAGCATAATGTTTGTTAACGTGTCTGTTAATAAATTCTAAAGGATAATTATTTAAAATTAGGTCATTTTTCAAATTTTCTATGTTTTTTGTGTGGTATTCAGTATCTGAAAGTTTAAATATTTTGTCTACCAAATTTTTAATGATCCCTATTTTTGTACCTGTTGTGTTATTTGAAAGAAAATTTAAGTATCTGCCCGAACAAGTAGGTTTTTTATATAAATCAGTTGTTAAATGACCATTATTTTTCTTTACAAGCAAAATATCAAGGAAATTTATTTGGTTATTATTCTCCAGTTCGTAGGTAAATTTTATGTTAGAATTATATTCGTTAAACTTATTTAAAATGTCGAGAAACTTTTTTTCTTTTAAAATGATGAGAGAATCATCTACATATCTTGTATATAATATAATGTCTCTCCTAAATTCGCGTAAAACGGTTTCTTCAATGTCTTGAATAACTAAATCTGCTAGAATAGGAGATATTGATAATCCCATAGGTAGGCCTGTAGTTTGTAGGTAATATTTGTTATCGAACTGGAAATATAGTGATTTCATTAAAATTTCTAAGCCCCTTAAAAATTCATTTTGAGGTAGTTTGGTGTATTTTCTAATTTTTAACCACCGTTTTTTAATACTTTTTATTACTAGTTCTGCCGGTATAGATGGGAACATTGATTCTACATCGAAAGAAGCCATAATATGGTCTTCAGGAACTATTTTATCTTTTATTAAATTTCTAAATTCTAAACTGTTTTTAACTACGTGAGATGGTTTCGGGCTAATTGCATGTATTTTTTATTGTATAGTAAGTATATTTTTAAGTATATTTTTTTTTAAAGAAAATCTTTAAAACTTTCATAGTTGGGTCTTGATTTAAACGCAGCTTTTAAACCTACATTTTGGCTAGGAAAATAAATAATATACCAAATCACCCGTAAATTGAGAGGTTTTGTGAATTGTGATCTGGGATATTTTATTATGGACAAGAAGCGTGCACAGTTTTCTTTCGTCAATGGAAAAAAATACGTCTCTGCCGGACGCCCAGTGGCCAAGAAGATTTGGAGCGACTGAAAAGATAATCCAATTAATAAAAAAGTAAATTAAAAATTTAAAACTTATTATTAAACACCTGTATCAAATCATACTTTTTATGTTTGTTGAGAGTGAGCTAAAAAAGGGGGAGTGTACGTGTTGGATCAGTAATATTTTGTCCCCACTTAGCAGAGCGTTTTGTTATGTTGAGAAAACACTAAAAGAAAACACACTCCCTAACCCTTTGATCTCATAGACCCTCTGGGACTAAAATAGCAAATCTGAATGTTAATAAATGGGATTTTTAGGTATTTTTCTATATAATTCTGTAATTTGGCGAGTGAATCTAAAAACTTCTAATTGGTCTAATTTTATTTGTTTAAGTGCCACTTTTCAAGTTCCATAAGGCAAATTGTTTTATCACTAATCGTCTCACTATGGTATAAAATAACCATTTTTTGCTAAAAATGGTATGCGAGTTATTAGTATTACAGGAAGGGTATTAATTTGCTTTTTTGGGCTTAAAACTACACTCTGACATAAAAAAAATGAGTGCTAAATTAAACTAAAATTTTTTTGATTGATTTGCGTGGTGATAGGGTTATACGGAAAAATTTACGAAAATCGCATTTTTAACATTGAAGCCAAACGTAAAGAGCCTCTGCTCGCTCTTTCACTCGCAAGTTTCTTCTTCAATCAAGCCTTCAATTGAGGCGGCGTATTATCTTGACTTGGAGGAATTGAGTGCGTCACATTATACTGCGCTTACACTCTATCATGAAGTCTTAAGTAATAGGACTTGAAATCGAGCTTGAAAAAGCTAAAATGAATATTCAGAAGAAAATCTTAAGTGGAAAGAAACCTAAATAGAACTTTTATTGAAATTTAGATAGGATTTATTATTTATTTCAGGGAAAATTCCACTTGTCGGAAATAAATTCCCAAGCCAGCCGTAGGTAGTAATATACACCTGAAATTTTCGAGAAAAAATTTCTACCATATTAGGGAATCAAACCCAGCACTTCACACTTGAGGTAAGAGTGCTACTACTGGACTATGACCAGCTCTTCATTTTAATGAATACTTGAGTTTGAATCTACATACATATATTATTAATAAAGCATTTATTTTCCCAGAATAATTATCGATTTTATATAATCTATAAACCACATATGCAGTTCATAAAAATATCAGCAATAATTATTTTTAAGAAGTAGTGAAAAGAAAATAAAATTTCTCAGTTATTAGATTCTCAGATTTTTACCTAAAAGTACAAATTATTAATTTTTATATTTTGTTACCCCCTTGCATCTCCTCAAAAATTCCACCAACAGCAAAAGGGTGATTCTTTATCTTTCACAAACTACACTACTACTTCACTTTCTTAAACTACATTATAAAACGAAGTTTACTTTTTCTTATCGTTACATTTTTTAGTATGCATAGCAGATCTACCGTATAGGAGCCAATTTTCGAACGTATTGAATTTCGATCAAATACACACAAATTAGCGTTTATATAAAAAAGTATGCATAATTTATCTATAACCGAGTTTTATTATGAAACTATAAACCCTAAAGAACTAATTTCTACCCTACCGATGTTAAAAAACAATTTAAATTAATAAAAAAAATAAGAAAAATGTTCTCTTGTACAACCTTAGGAGATTTTTCTCATCGTTTTCGCCAAATCTCGTGTGTTATTAAAATCGAGTGTTAAGGATACCTACTCTATGCCGAATACTAAAAATGCTTTTAATTACGTTGTGATGCTTTAATAAATGTAGGGAAAGGGTTATATTCACTTATTTATTGCAAATTTATTTTAAATAGGTATATCGATAATCGAATCCGAACTTTTTTACACGTATGGGTATTTTCGATATTTTCAATTTAATTACACTTTTTTTAATTTAAACGATATTTATTTAATAATAATACACTAAATTTGTCATAATTACATTAGTTATACTATATTTTATAATAATTAATAGAATATTTAATAAACTAACACACATAAACAAAATTTAAAGTACTTATATACTTATGTATCACTTTGTTTATAACACAATAAATGCTCGTAAATGCTTTGATTTTTATAAAAAATACGTAGAAACACTTTAAAATTAGCAAAAAATCTTTATTTTAATATTAAAAATGTATAAAAATTATATTCTAACACTTTTTTCATAAAATTAATGCTTTTTTACTTTTAAATACACAAGCAAATAAAGAGTTAAACAAATGCGTGTTGTTTATAAAAATGTCGCGCGCAAACTAAGTCATTGACCCGGCTGGTTGCTTAAACACGGGGTCTATTTTATTTCCTTAAGTTTTAAAAATATTATATCAACTATTATCTTTCGTTAATAAATTAAAATTAAAAAGCAAATTTTAATAAATAAATGTTTAAAATACTTGATTATTCAAGTGTGTAGTTCATCTGCTGTTTACTATACTTTACTCTTATTATAGGTATTTTATATTAAAAAAACAAGAAAAAAGAAGTGAAAAGGGAGTTAAGAAATAGGTATAGTTATACCTATAAGAATCCTATTAAAACTCGCGCGATTTAAACTTAGTTTTAACGATTTTCAAATTATCGAAAATTAATTCAAAATGATACTATTATCAAAAATAGAATTTGCATTATCGAAATTACCTTACCTTGCACACTTGTAATAAATGTAAATTATTAATTACCCATCAATAAATTTGATATTTTTTTAATTGGGATAATAAAATATAGGATTTCTCTGATCAAATGCAACAATATTTAACTCGAATTATTAATTTTAAAGTATATTTTTCAACAAATAAAGATACAGTTAGACATAAGAAAGTGACTTCTGATCGAAAACTGGCTCCTATACGGTATATATGTACATCGTAAAAAGTAACTTTCTTATATTAACAAAAAAATTAGAAAATTTTCGAAAAATTAGTAAATTTTCAAAAAAATTTGTAAATATTCGATAAAAATCGTAAATTTACTAAATTTCGTATATTAACAAAAAATTCGAGTATTCTCGATTGTTTTTGTGAATTCGCAAAAAAAATTGATAACTTACAATTTTTTTTCAAAAATTTTCAAAAAATAGTTGTAAATTTCCGAAAAATAGTTGTGAATTTGCAACTTTTTTCGTAAAATCACTAAAAAAATCGATAATTCTCGAATTTTTCGTTAATATACTAAATTTAGTAATTTTACGATTTTTATCGAATATTTACAAAATTTTTTGAAAATTCACTAATTTTTCGAAAAAATTCTATTTTTTTTGTAAATCTAAGAAAGTTACTTTTTGACGTCTACTACGTCTACTTTTTACAGTGTAAGGTTTAACTGACAATGAGAGTACTATATATATGTAGTATATGTATACAAGCCTCTAGCATAAGCCATACCTTATACGTATATATATTTAATACCCACAGTTGCATAATACAATACAACATCTCAGATAATAATGTATACTACTTGTTCTATGTACACATATTTCTTAAGTATATAGCATGTTTGATCGTATGCGTGTAAATGAAATTTTCTAATTAGACCCTTGCCTCTTCACTAACACTATATATTATGTAATTATAAGCTTCAATTATTTGTAACAAGTCTTGTGCTAATAATATAATATTAATCAATCTTATCACTTTAAGATACACATATATATCAACAAAAACCCTTTAAAATTTTAGAAAATTTAAATATTCAAATTATATTCAAAAAGAACGTATTAAATAAAGAAACTGAAAAAAAATTATTTATGCATATTTTTTGTTTGCAAGCTTGCTTAAATGATTTGAATAAATTATAAGCAAATAATATGTTTGCACATAATTAATTTCTGAGATAATATTTAAGTTATTATTTAAAAGCCACTTTTCGAACTGAGAAGAAATAAAATAAAATTTTTTTAAATTTATAAATAATTTATGTTGTTTTGCATAATATTACAAGTATATAGATTGATAAATAATAATAGAATAAACTTAACATAATAAAAACTGACTTTAATAACTTAAATTTCTCGCTGGACAAGTCTATTAAAAAAAAATCTTTTCAAGTGGTTCATCGTTTTATAAAGTTAGAGAATTATATATTATAATGATAGAATCTATTTAACGAGGGATATTACTAAGCCCCTGTATACAATGTATATATACCTGAGAGACTAGTATATATATATATAGTTGCAGTTGGGGTCATCTTCAGAGTATTATAGTGAATACGTGCATATAACATTCGTCCTGGAGAAACAAGGAATAATCCTAGTACGATAATTGCCGAGACGTCCAATCTCCAGATGCTCCCCAATATCCGGAAGGTGCCTTATAGCTATATACAATTTCTCTAGAAGTGATATATAGTTATAGAGGTAACAGAATGATCTACATCATCCATATATATATATATATATATATATATATATATATAATAAATATATTTGAACAGTATATTGTATTTATAGAATGTATACATGTGTGTATGTAAGTTTATGTGGGAGTAAAGGGGGATGAATCGCGGTCTGTGACCGTGTTGAGAACGGCTAGTTAGGTCCTGGTCTTACGCATGAGAGCACCGTTTAATTGGCACTGGACACAATGGATTATAGAATGGTACAGTTTTCTACTACACGTCAAAACCATTTCACTCGTTTATCCGCATGATTCAGTTCACCTTGATATACATGTAATCTCATATATTCTCTCTACACACTATTGCATAATTTATCTAATTTTATTTATTTTTCAATTATATATATATATAGCTTGAAAAAATAACATAAGTGTATTATAGATTGATCCTCATACTGCAATCTTTTTTTTTTTTTTTTTTTGGGTACATTTTAATTTACTGCGATGAATTTACTGAGGTAGATTAGCAAATAATAATCGTAGATTGAAGCTTTACTTTATGCTGAGAAAACTTCCAGTTTTCGTGGACACGATATAGAGGAAAATTATATCTATCAGCTAGCTTAAACTCAAGATTTTATCATCCTATTGTTGAACTGTAAAAATTTTTGTTACAATCTATATTATTAATTAAAAGGTTAAATAAAATTTTATATGCTTATAATAGTAACATTTTTAACTGCTAGACTTCTATATTTATTTGAAAATTTTACTTATGTGATTTTTAAATGTTAGGAATTTAAATATTATAAAACTCAAAATTTTGTCTGAAAATTTTGATTTTGCAAAAGGCTTAGTAATTATAAATATTTATACATACATGCGTTTATTAGTCCTTAAAATAAAATTATTATAAGTTTGGTTATTAATAACTACATACACCACACTGTAAAAAGTAACTTTCTTAAATTCACAAAAAAAATAGAATATTTTCAAAAAATTAGTAATTTTTCGAAAAAAACGTAAATTTACGTAATTTTAGTAATATTAACTAGTATTTCCGATTTTTTTGTAAATTCACGAGAAAAATTGATAATTTACAATTTTTTTCTAAAATTTACAAAAAATATTTGTTAATTTACTAATTTTTCGAAAATATTCTATTTTTTTTGTGAATCTAAGAAAGTTACTTTTTACATTGCACAATTACTAAATTTCTAAACTTGTAATTAAGTAGATCCACGACAATTTGCAAAATTTAACTCATATAATCAATACTTTTGTAAAATAATACCATAAAAAACCATTAATTTAGATTCAAAAATAAAAAAAAATTAAAATCTAAACAGTTTAGAAATAATTTTTTTTTTTAATTACTTTGGCTTAAAAACTACTACTTATTATCAATAAAAGAAAGCAAGATAAACCGAAGATAGATACGTTTATTTCTCGGTAAGTTTTTCAAGTGCAATATTTGTAATTTGATTTAGAGTTTGAAATCTGGATCGATAATTAAACCAATTTTTCATGATTCAATAGTTCCCATTATTTATACTTTAGAAAATATTATTATTTATAGAATATATTCAATCATGTAATTACATTCAAATATAATACACACGTCTTTTTAAATATTAATTCAAAAAATTAATTTAAAAAAATTGTATAAGATAAAGCTAATTTTTCAATCCAAAACATACTAAAATACGTACTTTTACAATATGCGTTACTAAAATGTTAGAGAAGTTAATTTTTTTAATAAATTTAAATAAATTCACATTACGCAAACAGGCTTTTTATATAGTATACAGAAATTATTTTACTTGTGAGATAAAAATTATAAATATAGTACAAAATATAATATAGTTTTTACTTTCACGCGGTGCCTAAGAATTAAATTCCTTCTGACTAACAATTAAAATGCTTCTACTTTACTCAAGTCAATATAGGAAGAGAGGGTTGGGGGGGGGGGGCAGTGGTGCAGTATATTTTCCGAGTACTACCAGATTTGATCTAGTATATCTTTTTCGGGTAGCTGATTACGAATTTTATGCTCTTTCCAAGAGAAATCGAGACTTCACCCTTCAATCAGAAAAAATTACTTTTAGAAAGAAGTAGTTATGATTTATTCACTATTTAAGTGTTCATATTTGGTCAATATATGGTTTTTTTGGTTACTTGTTACGAATTTCGGGGTCTTGTCTATGAAAAATTGGCGCTTAAACCTTAAATTTACAAAAACATGCATCAAAAATACCCTTTCAGAGGTAGTTATTGCTAATTTAAGTTATCTTGTTTCATAGAAAAAAAATCCGTAATTCGTGAACAGTGACCCACAAAACCTATACTAGACAAACATGGTGGTGTTCTGAAAACATATCGCTTAAACCGTATATTGACAAGAGTACTTTTCAAATTTGCAAACAAATTTGTTTAATTTTAATATTTATTTATTTATCTAAACTTACATAATTTATTTGATTTTCCTTTACTTTAATAGATAAAATTATATATATAATTAATAATATGATTATTAATCTTGTTTGGTATAATCCAAGCCACGTAAATATATCTAAATATTATTTTTAGAAAAATATGCAAATAAAAACACTTATCATGTAATAATAAAAACTTTGTGTTTTTATTTGCATATTTTTCTAAAAATAATATTTAGAGATAAAATTAGATTAAGATCACCAGAGCATTATCCATTTCTGTTATACTATTTCAATATTATTACACAATAATGAACTTTACAGAAGCGTGTAAAGCCTTACTAATAGTTTAAAGTAGCAATAATACTTACATTGATTAAGTCATTACATTAGCATACATAAATCCGTTTTTAAAATTTAGTACGAAATTTAATTTATGTTACTAAAATTAAAAGTTTACAAGTTAGTATAATTCATATATAAATTTTCTTAAAATAAAATTCAGAAGTTTAAAAAATAAAATAATTTTAGTTTATTTTTACAGTTGTCTATGTAAATGGATTCTTCATTATTATTTTATTGTTTAGCAGTTTATTATTTAAACTAAATTTTATCAAAAATTAAATTGTATCTTTAATAAATTTATAAAATCTTATAATAAATATGTTTCTGTTTATTCAGTTTGCAAATAAAAAAAAATTTTTAAATATCATTTTTTCTTTCGCCTATGGTAAAAACTAAAAAACCGAAAAAATTTACAACAAACTTATCCCATTTTTATACAACTAAGTACATATAAACCTTTTTTCATGTGAAATCGACTTCTTGCAAAATGAAGGAAATACAAAAAAAGTATATATTTCAAAGAAAGAAAAAAAAACTCTGCACTGAAAAAAGTACAGTAGAAATAGTAATAGTCAAACACTTGAAATATACAGAATTCGATTCTCCTTAAACACGTCAAAATGTGCAAAACAAAAAAAAGGGATCTTGAAAATATATGGCCACTATGTGGTATGACGGGCTATAAATCTTGATAAGGTGCGTGACGATTTATTCGATAAACAGACGTTGAAAGAAATTCAAAAAAACTCCTCGAATAACTCTTTTATTTTTTTATAGACATGTAAATAATAGATGAAAGCTTTTTGAAAATAAATAATACTTTAGATTTTATTGAACCACTTATTTATGTGTATAATTATATTATATTTTAAATTAAATTTTCCTCTTTTAATAAAACAGTTTATTTTAAAGAAAAATATTGGATAAATGAAAATCCTTTTAGTGAAAAGTATGAAAATTTCTACTCCTTACTTTAAGTTTTATTAAATTACTTTCTCTGTGAATATATATATAGAGAAAGAGAAAAGTAAATTGCTAAGTCAAGTAAGTTAAATTTTAACTTAAAATATAGTATATTAAGACGGTCAGAAAATTTTCTAAATGTCTTTTATATATTCTTTAGATTTTCGACACATATAAAATCTTTAATGAAACTGATGGAAATAGGTAAAATTAACATTTTAAACTAACTTAACTTTTTGAATTTAAGTGAATGTATTCTTGGAATTATATATGAACTTAAATTATATTTAAATTTATTTTATTAAATCTACATTTTAATAATAAGATATTCTGCAGTTTTGTCTAATAGAATAAGTTTTTACTGCATATTTATTATTACAAAATTAGTATTTTACGTTATTAACATTTAATATTACAAGTTAGTTACAAATGTAAAATTTTATTATTAGCGACGGGGCGTACAAATTGTGCTATTAATATTTAGAGATTTTAATTTTTATACAACTTTGAATCTAAAAATCATTTTAGGACTAAAAACTTGGTAAATTTTAGCCCTTCAAAAAACGCTATCAAGTAATTGTCACTATGGTTCCCAGGGTGTCTACAGACCCTTGAAATCCTGAATATACTGAAAATAGTCTATAGAATTTAAAATAAGCCCTTAAAATTCTTGAAATATTTTTGAATTTAGAAAAAGTATTGAAAAAATTCTGGAACTTTTCGTATAAAAAGGCTACTTCCGGATAAGTACTGTGATTTGGCCCCCGAAACCAAACCTAAATTAAGTAGTAACATACAAAAATTTATCAAAAAACTCACTGATTCTCGTTGGAATTAGACCTCTAGGCCACGACAGACCGACGAAAACCCAAAAAAAAACATTTTTTTAGGGGTTTTTTAAGATTTTATTTAATTTCTCCGTAAACTGATAATACTTTACTCATAGGCTGGAAAACGGAACATTTCACCATATTTCAAGAAAAAATTTTTTTGGGGCTTTTAGAGCCTCCTTAAGACCCCGAAATATAATTTTAAAATTTTCGAAAATTGGTTACTTTAGTATAAAAAAATATATCATCCTTAATTTTTATTTATAATCCTGGTAGAGTGAAAAACGATATTTGATAATTTTTCTGAAAATCTCCTGCAAGGAGTTAGAACTGTAGACAGGTAACGCAAAAAAAGATTTTTTTAAACGCACCGGGTGCAAAATTTAATGATCCAAAGTCTAAAATTATTTTCAAATGAGAATCTCTAATAGCTAAATCTAGTAGAATTCTGAACTTTTTAGATTTGTTTGTAAAATGAAAATTAGGTTTCAGCTGCAAAAGTTTAGACACTTGCTTTTAATAGCAGTAAAATATTATAATCTAGTTAAATATTTTAATACATGAGATGATATCAATTGTTTCTTGAGGTATTTGAACATAAAAATAAATTGAAGAAATTGGATAATTACCTACGAATCCAAAATCAAAATATTCCGAAATTCTGAAACAGCTATTTATTGCATGGACTGTAGCAACTATACTCTTGATAAAAGTGCTTAAAATTAATCTTATTTTTCAAAAAAAAATCATGTTTACGGGTCAACACCCATTTGCAACTAGTAAAGTTTAATTGAAAACTATATGAAAAACAAAAAAAAATATTTGGAAATGCTGGGTATCGATCCCAGTACCTCTCGTATGCTAAGCGAAACTTTTTTTAAAACTATTTTTATTTCAGCATTTTACATACAAAAATACATATGGTATACATAATTTGGTAAATGTGACAACCAAGATCAGATATTACACAATGATAAAACAAATTAAGAAAATAACACTAATGTATAAATTTTTTAAAATATATGGATGTTGCAAAAATCACTCATATTTTGATCAGATATAAAAATTAATCTGGGCTTAGGGACTTTGAATAATATAGGTTTAAGGATTTAGAATAATATCGATTTAGGGACTTAAAATAATTCAGGTTTAGGGACTTGGAATAATTTTGATTTAGGTACCCAGAATAATTTCCATTTAGGGGATTAAAATAATTTGGGTTTAGATCAAGAATCTTAACAGTTGGTAAGGTGATAATTACAAATTATAAAATTAGAAAATTGTATTGTAATGTTGAGTAACATTTGTATTATACCCATTCCTCAGTTAGAAGTAAACATGTTCCATGCATTTAGGTTGTGTTTACACAAACCGGTTATAAGTTTTTTTTTTTAATAGTTTATAAATTAATCCATTGATCTAGACTGAATCAAAAGCTTTCTCAAGATCTATGAATAGAATCCAACTCTTCTTTTTTGTAAGATGTGATTATTAATTTTAGTTAGTACAGAATCTACTGCATGAGATAACCTCTTTTCGAATCCATTGTTGGAAATCCATTGTTTCGAATCCATCCATTGTTCTTTTGGCAATAATTTTTTATCTTTACTGTATGTAGATAGTTTATCGGTTAAGGTAAATTCATAAGCTTTGCTCGTGTTTGAGTTAAGACTCACCACTCTATAACTGGCAATAAATAGAGGGTCTTTAGCACTCTTTAAAACTGGTTGTACATTAGCAGATTTCCATGCTGTAGGAAAATATGTATTGTTGATAAGATTATTAAACAGAATTGTTATGTTTTTCACCATCCTGGAAAGTATGTGTTTCACTACAATTGATTTTTTTTTCTTTTTTTTTGGGTTCCTTCAGAGAAGGGGCTTTTTTCGTAGTACGAGGAGAATGCTTTTACGCATGCCATACACCGCGTACTGTATGGTTATGTGGGACTCAACCTCAAATTTATGGTTGCCCAGATACTCAGTATAACTGAGGAGGAATTACAATACCCACTAAACTCCCCGCCCTCCTGCATTTATGATAATATCATAGAATCCGAACCGGGACTCCCTGTTTAGGTATTACTTCGCTCCGAAAAAAATGCAGCCAAGGCATTTCTTCGCCATACCCTGTCAATAAAGGAGGAGAGTTTCCTACGAGAGGAAACCTTCCTCCTTTTTTCTAAACAGTGTCGCCCGTACGTACTCTGCCACACTGTACCAGTTCACGGTACTGCGCAGCATTTCCGGGACGACTCCTTCTGACCTCCATTCATCAAAGGGCGGTCGCCCCTCAGCGAAGTGAGGACACCTAAAAAAGGTGTGCTCAGCGGTATCCGGCTCGCCCGGGCAATGCAAGCATTCTGGAGATGCCACCTTGCGCCAATTGAAAAGCATATCGCGGAAATAACCGTGACCAGTTAGGAACTGTGTGAGGTAGAAGTCTACCTCCCCATGATCACGGTTCATCCAGCTTTCCAAGTCGATGATAAGGCGGTGCGTCCAACGTCACCTCGGGTCACCATTTCACCTGTACTGCCAACATTCCATTGTGCGGGAGCGAGCGCGAACGAAAGCTACGTAGCGCTCTTCTTCCTCGCGGTTATAGATCGCCTGCCTTATCAAGGCAGGCAGGTCGATAGGCATCACCCGAGCCACTACCTGGATCGCTGGCTCTGATACAGTCTTGTACGAGCAAGTGATTCGAAGTGCCCCCTGCCTCTGTTCACTACAATTGATGGAATGCCATCTAACCCAGCTGATATTTTATTAAGAAGTTTAGAAAGTTCATGTGAAACCACTTGAATACTTGTAAAACGAGTATCAATTTTATTGTCTAATATAGGACATAATGTTGTACTATTATCATTAAATTCTGAAATATATAATCTTCCTTCTTGGATGTGTGACACTTCTTCTTTTATTTTATTTGCGGCCTTGGTGACTAAATTGAAAAGAACCATAGCCGATTCTGGGTGTTTTCTCTCTCTATTAGCATAACAGAAATACTTGCCAAAACATTTTTGGATTATCCAATATAAATTTACCGTTTACTTTTTTGATATTTTCTTAAGCATGATGCAATAAATTCGTCAATAAAGAGTGAACGTCAGGGATATGTACTATAGAAATATCTATCTTAGCTTTAATGTTTCAAAAAAAAATCATGTTTACGGGTCAGCACCCATTCGCAACTAGTAAAGTTTAATTGGAAACTATATGAAAAACAAAAAAAAAATATTTGGAGATGCTGGGTATCGATCCCAGTACCTCTCGCATGCTAAGCGAGCGCTCTACCATTTGAGCTACATCCCCTGAGTTACCTGCTTGCAATTTTATTTAATTTTATTGCGAATATTCGCTGATTATAAATCTTATCATATTTTATGCAAATATTTATATTTTAAGAAAGATGTGATTGCAGTTATGAGTTAATCTTTGAAATATGTTGGTATAAATTATAAAAATTTAAACTTATAAAAATATAAATGTAAATACAAGTGTAAAAATAAGTATTATCATTAAGATTTAAATTCATATTAAATAAAAAATTTATGCATATTTTAATGAAAGTTTGCTAATTTTACAGATACTCAAGTAAAAAAACTCAAGTTTAATAAAATTCTATTGCTTCTTGCTTTAGGAACTTCCGCATTTAACGCTATTAGCTTACAAGTCAATCAAACAACTTTTGATTAATGTCATTTTTCTGAGTGTTTATACCCTTTTCATAATACGCAATAAACCACATATCTATTGAGGCCAAAAATTGTAATAAAAATTTGTAACATGTTCACTTATGATTAACACTTATAATATGGTATCTATTGTGTTCATAATATCAATATTTATATTTAAATTTTTATTATAGAAATCATGCTGGTAACACTTCAAAGTAAACAAAATTAATTAATTTTTCAAATTATTATTGTTTCTTAAATAATATATGAATTTATTTTTGTATTTATTTTTACAATAAATTCTTAAAAATTCTGCACCAATGGTCCCTAGGTACTTCTGTACCAATACTCCCTAGGTACTTCTGCACCAATGCTCCTTTGGGACTTTTGCACCAATTCTCCTTAGGGGCTTCTGCACCAATCGAGCCAAACTTTTTTAAATACCCCAACCAATGAACATGTTCCATGTTAAAATAACCAACAAATAATACTACAGTTTACCACCAAATCTGAATCTAAGCGAGAAGTTAAGTGCAATGTGGGCCATTTTACTTATTTGTTCATAAATTAATAAATAAATATTATATACAAAAAAGTTTACTTGGAAGATAAAAAAACTATTTAATTTTATTACAATTAGCTTTATTACACATTACTATACACAAAACGGTTACAACACAAAGTAAATATTACTATATCTATAAATATTTTACAAATTTAATTACAAAATGATATTATAAAAAATTTATAAATAAATAATTTTAACAATTTTTACATTATTAATGTCTAAATTTAATCTTTCATATGTATCATAAATAGCTGTGAATTTTGATAATCCTGGATATTTTTCACCTCGAGTATCTGAATAAAAAATTTGTTGTTCGTGAATTGCTAAACTATAAGGTGATATTGGGAATCCTCTAACATAATCACTTGGATGATCACGTGCATTCACCCATCGATAAATTGTACCAGTGTAATCAGCTTCGTAAATGATATTCATGTAGTTTGCAAAGTAAAGACGTTTTTCCATATAATTAATAGCAATACCAGGTGCGTGTGATGCTTTATCATTAATTTCTTTCATATTTTTACCATCCAAATTGACACGTAAAATCTAAATTAAATGTTTAATCAGTTAAAGAATAATATGAATAATTATAATGAAATAGAAATATTATCTTTAAAATTATTTATGATAAGTTGCTTTGAATAATATTGCTTTAATATTTAAAAAAAAAAAATTTAGACTTTGGTTCAATTTTTCAGGAGTAGGATTTTGCACATTGGGTATATTTGACATCTACCTATATAAATATTAGCCCAATGTCTGTGCAGCAACAAATTTTTCACCTAGGTGCGAAAAATTTTCAACCCCTCCTCTTTAGGTTGGTTCGGGTTTTTTGGCAAATTGATTTAGAATTATTTTCAGAGGAAAGGGTGTACTCAACGATATCCTAAATTTTCATTCGTTAACAAAATTTTCAACTGGGTGACAAGCTATGTTAACAGCCTAGGAAATTTAGGTTCATCAAGGTTTTTACAAGGGGCGGTCCAGTTGGAATTCGTTAAACAATCCATATTTTAAGTGTAAAAGTGTGTGCTTCATCATAAGTTTAAAAGTCTATAACCAAAGCACACTTTATTATACTTTCAATGTGGATTGTATGGAATTATCACTGGTGCACTTTTTGGCGCACATTGAATTGTGCGCTAAGTGGACCACCCCTTGGGTTTTTAACATAAGAATTGGAGAGTATTCTTACATTAGTTTTATTGTCCATTTGCATTTACATTTGGTAACTAAAAAGTTCACCTTAACTTTTATGGGCTCTTTTACTAAAAATAAAGAAAAAATTAAATTTACTGTCTGCCTAGATTTTTTTCGTAAAAACTTTGTTAAGAAAATAAGTATAAGGATGCGGGAAGGGTTAAATTTGATTTAGGAACTTGAAATATTCTGGGCTTAGGGATTTAGAATTATTTATGATTTTGGATCTATAAATTATTTAGCTTCTGGTTACTAAGCCATGGACAACAATGTTTTAACAATGTTTTTTTGATATCCGGGATTTCACTACAGTTAACATGTTCTATGCATTTTGGCTGAATAATGAAGCTTTTAAAATATAAATTACTATAATATATTGAAAAAAAATTCTGGTTGCTTAAACCTATTTGCTGATATCAGAGTACCGGTTGTGGCAACCGGAATTTTTCTTTAGTGTAATAAAATAGTCTTAAAATTGTTAACACAAAAGATAACTCGATTATAAATATTTAAAAAATTAAATTATTTATAATTAAAATTATAAATTGTATAAAAAATACCTTATCAGCATCTGCTATAAATAAATAATTTTCCTCTGGATCTATTGCAATATCTGTTGGTTTCTTAAGGTTACTAATGAGACCAGATTCTTTCCTATTATCCCTTAAATTTATCAAATCAATCTTATTTTCGCTCTTATCAATGACATATAATTTATTATTTTTATCATCCACAGCAATATTGTGTGGTTCCCAATTTTTTGAATTATCACCAGCTGCAGCAATTATTGACGTATCATCTTTGTACAATAATTTTTTATATATTTTTTTATCATCTGCATCACTCCAAAATAATACTTTATTTTTTTCATGATAACCAAAACCAGTAATATTTTTTGACGATGCTACTTCTTTCAAATGTTTTCCATCAACATCGGAAATATAAATTTTTGTTTGTGTGGAAAATAGAACTTCTGGATTTTTTTCTAAAAGTTTACAGAAAATTTAGTTAATGATTTGCATATTTTTATTTTTATTTAATTGCAATTATGTACTCACTACTTGAGGTAAATTTAATAAAAAAACAAAAGAAAAATAAAAATTTTAAATTAATATTTTTTAATTCCATATTGCGCTTAAAAAAAATAAAAGTCTTTGAAAGTTATTATTAAACTAAAAAAAATATTATCTATTTGAATTATTTATAAGAAAAAAATATTTATCCAGGGGTATATAATTAAAGTTAAAAATATTTGGTCAAAAGAATCACGATATATAATTTTAATCTTATCTTTAAGACATGTAATTACAAATTTTGAAATTCAAAAAACCAATTTTTTTTATAATTAATAATCATTTATTAAATTATAATATTTAATTTTTTTCTATTGATAATAAAAATATATAATTTTTATCTTTGTGTTTTACAGTTGACACAGATGTACTAAATTTAATGTATTAAACAATTATTTTACTTGAAATGAGGTTTATTCTTAGAAAACATTTACATGTTTTAATAATTAAGATACCTAAATATTTTTTTAAAAAATCAAGAATTGATTAAAAAAAAATTAACCCAAATTACATAATTATCCTAAATCACCTTGATTAGCAAAATCTTTGATATTAATTAATGCATATTATCGCACCAAATACTGATAATAAAAGTTAAGATCATTATTGTATCAGGTAATCAAAATGAACTCTAGTTGACTATTTCATTATATTATCTGAATATTAAAACGCTTTCTGAATTTCTTAGGATCCATAGTGGCCAATATTTGGAGCATCCTTATTACACCAAATATCTGCATTATTACCACACGATTGGAAAAAATTCTCCTGTAAAATTTATTACTCCATTATTTTTTTCATGGCAAATAAACTGAATAATAATAATAATAATTTTTTTCAATTTAATCATAAAAAAAAGTAATTTTAATAAGTCTATTATCAATTACTGGCATTACGATATTACTTATTTTTGTTTAATTATCAATTATTACAAAAGAACTAAAAACCAAAATAATAATACAATAATAATAAAATAATAACCACATACTTTATCTCTTTAATACAAAAAAAGCCTTAAATCATGATCTCATACAATAAATCAGAAACGCTTAGAAAATAATTCATTTTTTTTCATTTTTATCACAAAACATTGCTAACGTGAAAATAAACTTCATTTTTTTTTCTATTATTTCCTATATTTTTATTTAGTTTCAGTCTAATACAATCTTTTTTTATCTATAGATATATAATTTTCCCCTATATATTTAGTAATACTAAGCTGGACAATACTTCGAATTCAATTCTTTAGTGTATATCTGACAGTTTTATACATATAAATATACAGTAAATCCCTTTTTGCTTCAGAATTTTTAAGAGAAAAAAAAAAAGTTTATTTATACGTGTATTGTACAATACACATGTAGCTTTTCTAAAAGCGAAAAAGAGAAAATTGTATGTAACATACAGGACACTCTCATGTGTCATTTAAACTGAAAATACCTCCGATGCGCCCAATTGATTTACTGCCTCTTTTTTTCTCTATGGGTATTACTTACAAAACAGTCAAATGTATCGTTTAATATATACGCTAGATTACAACAAACACTTGCTTCTTCTTTTTTCGTCTTCTTTTATATAATATAATATGTGTAAAACTTGATATTATATAGAGAGAAAATAATTCGAAAGAAACAGAAGGAAAATTTTTTGTCATAATATATTTTTAGTATTATTTTTATCACGGTAAATAATGTACATATAATATATATAGGTATAAAGAATTTTCATCGGCTAGACCGGCGCCGAAGAGTTATAGAAATTCTATATATTTTAGATTTATTTATCACCCCCAGATGGATTGCTATATATGAAATTTCCGCTATAAAAATACTTATATATGTATTAAATACATTTGATACAAAGTTGCGTTAGGAAAATAAAGAATTTTCGAAATCATGTTCTTATTTTCTTATTTACAGGTTATTTTTGATTTATGAGTTATTATAGGTTTTTAATATTACTTTTTTTTAATTTTTTAATTTTAATGTGAAAAAAAAGTTTTAATTTGTTTTAGGTACAGTCAAGACACCAGAAATGTTAAGTAAATCCAAAAATTTTGAGTGAAAATCTACCAAGTGCCCCCTCCACCTATAAAACACCCTTCTATGGTAAAATGCCCAACTAGAAAAGTCCCCTGTTAGCCCGAAAATTGTCAAATAATTTTTTCTCAATAAATTATTTAAAAAAAAAAATATCGATCAAAAATTAAATTATTTTTATTCTTTACCTCTATTTTCAAAATCTGATATTGACTTGATATTTTTACAGTCAGATTGCTCTATTTGAATTTTAGAACTACCAAGAGCCTGCTTGAAAATTCCAAAAAATTGCTTAAACATTCAAGCAAATTCTTGGAAATTACAAATTTGAGTAAAATTCAAACAGAGCAAATATTTGCTCTAATATATTATTAGTAGTTTTATGCAATTGAATCACCTTTCAAAATTAATTGACAAAATTCAGTCTTCAAGTTTTTAAAAAATTGCTCTTTTTACTTCATTGAGTATCTTAAAAAATCTTATAATTTTTGTATCTTCTTTTTTACAGCTGTAATTATTATCTCATTAAAAATCGTGTTTTGGAATTGATTAGAACGACTTTTAAGAAGTAATTTATAGCAAAGTATAATATTAATATTTTACGAAAATCACGAAACATTTTTTTACAAAATAGCACAAGCAAATAACTAGGGAAAAATGTATATTATTTTTTAATTTGCCCAAAGTGATGAGTGTTTTTTCACACAAAGTAAGCAGTGTATATAATACAATTTTCATGTCAGTACCGTCAGATTAGCTGCATAGAATTACTCCCTAAGCTCAGTCACCCTCATTCGACGCTAAGATTGTCCATTCTAGTACCGTTTATTACATTAATTTGGCTTGGCCGTTAAGGCTCTAAGTTACAGAAGGGGCTTTGATTTCTTTTTTTTTCTTTTTCTTACATCCTCAAATTCTCAAGAACGTAACAACAAATACAATAGAAATTAAAACTTCAATAGAAAAGTTCTGATTCTATATTCTTTTTCCATTGTTACTTTTCTTTTTACATTTTTGAAGTACCATCAAAAAGTCTAAATAGAAAATTAGGTTACATCAACCAATTTGCGCCAAAATTATTCTAGCTAATTGATTCTGATAGTAAATAACTGATTTGTGTGTTAACACAAACAATGAACATGAAACATGTTGACTTATAAAAGTTTTGACTTTTACTCTCTAATTGTTAAAAGTCCCAGAACCAAAATCGTAATAAGTCCCTAGAAACTCTTGCCTAACATACACTCAATAAATTCGATTTTATTGTGTTAAAAGTAAGCTTCACAAATCCAAATATAATTTCGAACAATATTGCCATATATATTAATTAGATTTTAGAGATAAAAATTCTTTACCCTGATTATAAACCATAATTTCAATTTTCATTGAATTAGTTATAAAATAATACACATAATGAGGATGCTCCCTCGTTTATTTAGTTTTAAGATCAAAAGGGTATATATACATAATGTGGTCGAATTGTCTATTCAGTGGTTAGTTTTCGCGAAAGATGAATCCTAGAGAAAATAGGTACGTATCAAATATTCTCAGTAATTTATATAATATGTATAAATTTATAATTTCGAAGTGTACTATATAGCTGTTGTTATTAGAACTATACTCCATACGAATTTGTTTCTGAAGTAAGTACATATATACCGCACTTGCCATTTGAGTAGTCAAATATATATATTATATGTTTATCTATATAAAAGCATGTACAAGTTAGCTTGACGTTACGTAATCAATTACTAGCACCTTAAGCCAGGGGCTATTTGCTTTTAACGTATACGATACACTTGGTTAGTTATTGGTAGTTATTCTCAAAGCTTTCCATGAAAGATACTTTATAAAATTATGTATTTATGTACCTATGCGTACGTAAGATAATATTATGGTTTGTATTTTTTATTTATTTCATAAATTTTCTATTTTAAAAATTATTTAGCGTAATAAATTTATTTTTCTATATTCTAAGAATTTTTTTTTTCAGTGTAGGATTTCATGCATAAGTATTCTATCATAAGGAATAAAGCTTCTGACAAACATTTTTTCATTGAAAAAATCGACATTATAGTTGTCTAATATTTTAAATTTTCTAAATAAATTAAAATGACAGATTAATCTTTAATTAATTTTAAAAAAATCTTTTAATTTTTTAGGCTTATAGCTGCCTCATAAAAATGCTTTGTTTAAGCTAAATAAATAAATCAGAAGTAATAAGGCCATATATAATATCCAAAGTTAGGCAAATATGACAGATATGGATTTCTTTCCATATCCATATTCCATATTTTTGTATACATGCAATCCATATAATTATGATCAATTTTTTCCATATAAATATGGAATCCATATTATGGGACTCACATTAATATGGAAAAAAAATTATCATGTTTTGGATTCCATATATAAAAAAACATGGAATAAGGATATGGAAAAAAAAAATAAATTTGCCCAACTCTGATAATATCTATGATACATTAACTGGGAGTCCAGACAATTACTACCAATCAGTCAAGGCTCCTGTGTAAAAAAAAGCTCAAACCGGTAAATGTAGGTCCTACGAAATAAAATTTTTTTTAGGTGAAATCTAATGCGATTTCTTCAGGATGACCTAATAAAAAAAACTGGATAAAAAAAAATTTCGGAAATTAAGCATGGGGTGAAAATCACCCCAAATCCCCTCCCCCATTAACCTAAAAAATTAAAAATAACCTTTATTACAACTTTGAAGGGATCTAGTAGGTATTTGGGGCTGCTAAATCCAAAACTAAGATAGAAGGGTGAAACACCCTTATTTTCACCCTTTCAACCCTTAAAAATTAATTTTTCTTTACTATACTATCTTTTCTAAAGTTTATGGGACTTATTAGGGATCATGAATCCGAATTCAACGTCCAAAATTAAGTTATAGGGTATAACGCGCTTTTTTTAAAACCTTTTTACCCTTAAAATTATTTTTTCTTAAAAACCGATTTGTTTCATTTTTAGGAGATCTATTAGATTTTTGAGGCCACTAAATACGAAATAAAACATTTATATAAAATGGTAAAATATCTTTAAATAAAACATTCATTTTTCAAAAATGTTAAAAAAGGCACAAATCTGTAAATGTTTTATTTTCCCATAAACATGTTCCATAATTTATATTAAAATATCAAACAATCCTACACATCTGTTTATCTCCTGTCCTCCATTCTTTTTAGTTTTTGAATTTAGAATTTGGCTGCCCAAAATACATATTAGACCCCACAAAATGTTTAAAAAAAATCGGTTTCTAAGAGAAATTTAATTTTCAGAGTTGAAAGGGCACACATAAAGGCTTCAAGCCCCTCTAATGTAATTTTTGACAGTACATTCAAATTCAGTGGCTCTAAATATTAATTTTTAAGGGGTGAAAGGATGAAAATAAGGTTTTTACACCCGTCTAGCTTAGTTTTTGACGTAAGTTCCGGATTCAACAGCCCAAATTCCTACTGGTTTCCGAAAATGTAAAAAAAGTATGTTTTTAATAAAAATTAATTTTTATTGGTTCAAAGGGTTAAAATAAGGGTGTTACACCCCTTTTACTTAATTTTTGACGCTAGATTCGGATTCAAAGGCCTAAAATACCTACTTTATCCTTTGAAAACTTTTTAGGTTGACGGGAAGAAGGAAATTGGGAGTGATTTTCACCCCTTAATTTCCTATATTTTTTTACCCCGATTTTTTCCATAGGCCCTTTCTGAAGAGATTCCACTAAGTTTCGCCTAAAAAATTCTATTTCGTAGGATTTTTTAGTGGGTTCGCAAGAGAAAATCAAATTCGATGAACATAAAATTGATAATTCAAATTTAGGAAATGATATATATTAATTCTAAATATTTTTTGTAAAGCTTATATATTATAATAAAATAATTATAAAGAGCTTAAGCATTACCATTAGAAACTTCGTAGTTTATTTACAAATTATCTTATATTATATAATTTTTATTGTTGTCTTATTTTATCTATATACGTTGATTTTAACTTATAAAAATAATATTATTACATCGACTTTATATATTCTGCCAAAACAATTTCATTTGCGAGAAAATATAATATTATAAGTAATAACATAAATATAAAATTTTGTATAAGCCTCATTTTACAATGATTTTAGGTTTTGTTAAGGTCTTAAGAGCGTTAGGATTTTACCTATCGGCATCCTTGTCTTACTCATGTAAAAAAATACGGATTGCAACTTTAAAAAAATAAAAAAATGTTTTCAATAATACTTAATTATTACTATTCAAAGCTTAAAAATGAATTTTATTAACTTAATTTTGGCATTAAATAAATTATTTATTATTTAAACAATATTATTTAATTATTTATAAAGAAAATAAATAAATAAAAAAATAAAATACATGACTCTACCTCAATAGCAGAATAAACGTTAACTTTTTATACATTTTTTTAAGTAAACCATAAAAAATGACGGTCGATTGTAAACTTTAAGGTCTCTTTTTATTTATTAGGACATTATTTATCAACTCATTAAAAAAAATATCCAAGTTTTGTATTTTAAATGCTTTTTTTTCATTTTTTGAAATTCCCCATAAGAGCCTGTGTTAATTTATTTTTTATTTATTTATTTTCTCAAAAACTTTTCGGTCAATTATAAAAAAAAAAAATACGTGTAAAATTAAATTATATTTACTTTACTTTCTCCAAGTTTCAGCTTTTTTTTTGCATTTTAATTCTACCGCTCTTAAGACCTTAAATAGTTTTAAATATTTTTTGACAATTATAAGTTATTATATTTCTACTACAGTAAGCATATATGTTCAAAATTTTATGATTGAAATTGAGATTTATCAAAAAACTAATTAATTAAAAGCATGAAATTTCAATTAAAATTGAAAAAAAAAAAATTGAGGAAAAAAATTGCACATTATCTGTTATTCTGACATTATTAAAATAAAAAATGATAAAAAAAACTATCTTTAAAAATGCAAGTACGTATTTGCATTGTCTAATATTTGTATTTAAAATCTAAACATTCCCACGATTTAATTTTTTACCTTTATATTTATTCACAAACAAAAAAAAATTATACATTTATAACGTCCTTCACTGCACAATGAATGGCAATCCGGTTGCAGTCGCATAATATATATGAAATTCGTCATAACTTGATGTCATCCGTTGACATTAATAGTTACAACAGTGGCTTTTTTTGAATACACTTAAATATAAATAAAGAAAAATTTTTTTGTTTTTTTTATACTTACACACACAAACCCACACTACGTAATATTGAATGTTATATACAACAAACATATAAATGCATAGTAGATAATATTCTAAAATTTATATCGGTAATTCAAAATACGAAAATTACTCTCAAAGCTTAACCATATGTCGTTGCAGGCGCGTGCCTTTACAAGAGCTTTATTACTATAAATGTACTCATGTATACCATAATTACAAACCCTTGAAAATAATGAATGACCAAAATTGTCCCTATATATATATATATATATATTTCTATACAATATATAATCTAGAACAAGACTTATTGACTTCTCATTTATACAGTTAACTATAATTTTATATAAAACTTATTTTGGCGGTTTTTTTTGTCTTTGGCTGGCTTTTTATTCTTATTCAATGCTTTTGTAGATTAAATTACATAAGAAAAGATATATTTACATTTATGTATGAATATAATTTTTTGTAAAAGATGATGCGATTAAAATTTAAGTTTATTTAGAGTGTGTTTTTCAGTTGGATGCACCCGATGTAGTTTTAGTAAAGTTGTTATTTCTATACGAAAGCCGAGAAAACTTGTTGTACTGAATTAATCGCTATGTGTGCAAATATACTCAAAAATAAGAGAAGAAGTATAAATAATAAAGATTTTCATAGATATGCATGTAGAAGCAAATGGGTGAGAATACGAAAGATGGACTAAGTGTAAGAACAGCGGGTAGGTACTGGTGATTTATGACTTGTGATCGCGTGATAAATTTTCTGTTAATCTTTAGTACATAGTTTTATACAGAAAACTAAAGTGAGAACTCCCGAATGAATTTGCATAGAGCGATCAATCAAAACTATGAATGCTGACAATTTTTTTTTGAAGATTTTTTAATGTTTTTCTTATTCCCTTTTTTATTTATCACAGTTTTATATGCATATGAAAAAAAAAGATGTTACTATGAGGCTTGGTTAATTTCAAATTAGTAATTTGTATCAAAATGCAAATATATTTATTCGATCATTAAATTTATAAGACAGAAACTCAATTATTTTTTGCAATAAAAGTTTATATATACGTAAAAAATGGAATGAAGGGTGTAGTAGATTATTTTGGATGCAGAGAAACAAGCATTATGCTAAAATAAAACAATAACTGACATTGTCAAATTATAAGGGGAATTTTTTTTAGCTGAATGGGGTTAAAGATTTTATATAAACTTGGCATAAAATTTTTCGTTAAGAAAATATATTGTATATACTTAAATATAACTGGACCTTCTTCAACGACCCCCTTTTACGGATTAGTAAATAGTGACCCTAGTGTATAAAGAAAACGATCTATCTTTAATTTTTTGCATTGAGTATATTTGTTAAACCAATAAAAGATTATTAAATTTACAAATTTCATGCTAATTTATTACTAGAAATTTGTTTTTGAAACGATAGATCACTTAAACTTAAAAAAATTATAAATTTACATGCATACTTTATTTTAAATTTTATGCACATTTTGAATGTTTTACAAAAATTTTGCATTAGATTTGCCTTTAGAAACATCTGCAGAACCATAATCAGTTCTTAAAAGATCTAGCTAGTTTTACTTTTTTTTAAATTGCAAAGGAGGTTTCTTGAGGTTTCTGAAAATTCTTTAGAGCTCAGGGATAAAAGATTTTCGATAGAATTAATCCACAGGTCACTGCCAAAATTTTATTTTGATCATGGTAATAAAATTTTACCGAAATTAATACCGAATTACGACTTCCAGAAGGTTATTTTTTTGGTTTTAATAAAAAAACGATAAAATTTTTTTAATATACTTTAAAAATAATTTTAAAATAAGTCTCTTAAAATTTCAGAAGTTTTGACCCACTCTGATGAGGGTTTCTAGTAAGCTGGGGTACTCTAAAGCTAGAAGTTCATTTTTAAGGAATAAGAACAATAGGTTTTTTGGCATTCCTACTAAGGAAAATTTCTATTTGAATCAGATCAATTCTATTTGATTCAAATAGAAAATCTTTTTAATTTTGCACTCAAAAATATTTTTCTATTTGAGTCAGAAAGAAAATCTTCTTGCATCTAATTCTATTTGAGGTAGATAGATTTCTATTTGGCATAAAAAAAATTATTTTCTAAATTCTAATTTGACTGTTTTTATAATACTAGGGGGTGATTTCAGGGTTGGTAAAAACGAATGACTGCTGAAATTTTAATTCTCTGACCCCGAAACGATTATTCGGAAACCCGATATGGTGGCTGAAAATTTCGGATTTCTTTTTGTCATATGAGGATAGTTACGATTACCAAGATTTCAGCGTATGGAGTTGCAGTGACATGGCTATATTTTGTGGACGTATATATTGAAAAAAAATTTTTCCAGATATTTACTAACTGGAGGGATATAAAAATATATTATCTTCCCTTCATTCATACATTTTCTAAATTTTTGATCTTCCTTGCAGTTTCTTGTAGCTTATCATTTCATCAGTACAATAACCCAAGCATTTAGATAATTACTTTGTATAATTATACGGATAAGCTCTGAACATATAACCTCTGCTGTGTACTAGATTAATTTTAACCCTTAAAAAGAAATTAATATTTTTGTAGAAAAAAATTTTAAAATCCTATTAATCATATTTATTTTCGAAAAAGTACTTGGTAGGATTAAAAATTACTTGGAAAATAATAAAATTTGACCATGAAAATTTTTTGATTTTGTTAAAATTATTCTAATAATATTATCTAACAAAAAATAATCAGATAAAAAATATTTTGGCCTCTATTTGCAAGAAAAATACAAGTAAAAAAATAATTAATGAGAATCCATTTGTATAAAAAATAATGCAAAAATCTTTATCTGTAACTAAATTTAGCATACACACATAGCAATAAGATAGAAGCTAGTAATTAATAGCAGCCACTGTTACTGACACGTTTACTCTGCATATATACGTGCACAACCCCTTGAGCTTATTTTTTCGTACTTTTTCCTTTATTATTAGTGTTTACTGTTTTGATAATACTTAAAACTTTCGTACATTTATTCCTTTGTTTTTTTTTACTATTTAAATACACGTATTTTAATTTTTTTTCATTTTAAGTAAATAATACTTTACACAAAAGCCAATTATCTTGTTAACAACTCAATGACAAACTTTTTTTAATATAAAATTTCAATTAAATTAATAAACACCATTACTAATGGATGATTTTAACATAAAAGTATTTTTGTACTAATAAAGAATGTTTACTTTTGCTTCTTAAAAATAAAATGTATCTTCTGTATTTGTCATTATCACATACTTTATAATTTAGCATGTATATAAATTACTGAAAATGAGTCCTTTTTTTAAAGGATATTACTGTCAATGTTTAGCTACACATAAAAGGGAATTAAAGAAACAGAAAAGCTTTTTTTATAATAATCAGCTTTAAAAAAGAATATATAAAAAAAGTAGAAACATAAGTAATAAGAGATGTTTAAGAAATATTAATTATAATATATATAAACTAGTTTCTCGCTGCTTGGGAAATTTAATTCATAAGGTAATGCATTACGTATACACATATATAGCTCATAAAGCTTTTGTAAACATTTTCTCAAATTCATTAAGTTTTTTGTTTGTATATTATGTATACTAGCTAGGTATAGAAGAGAAAGAAGATTTTCTCCAAGCTTATTTTATATATTATGGTGATATGAAGAAAAGTTAAATTAGACAATATGTGAATTTTATTTAGTAGTATATATTATGACTTTTAATTTAAGAATTTTAATTAAAATATATTTACTTAAATATTGTATGTAGTAATAAAAATTTCTGTTAATGTATAAGGAGAATTAGAATATGCAGTTTTAGAACATTATAAATAAATTAAATTGAATTTTTTTAAATTTTAAATTAAAATTATAATTGGCATTTTTTTAAAAAAAATTCATGGAAGAAATTGAGGAATTTTAAGGGTTTCTCAGCCATTTTTAAGGGTGTTTCAGAAGTTTCCAGAATCTGAAACGAAATTTAACCTACTTTGTAAAGTTTTGAGACTCCTAATTACAAATCCTTAAGTTCTGTAAATGAAAAAATATACGTAACACATTTAATTAGGTAAAACACCATTTTAAGGGATGATTTGTACACTGAAAAAAAAAAAATCGTTTGAAATAAGCGGAATTATTGAACTTGTGGTTAGCCTAACATTGTGAAATTTCGCTTATCTAGTGAAATTTTTTTTCTTGCTCAAACGATTGTAAATGATTTAAAACGTAAAAAATAAATAAATATTTAAAAAATCATAAAAAAAAAAAAATTTTTTTGCATCGTACCGCTGTGCGCAAATAATAAATTTGCCAAAAAAATTTTTTTTTAATTTTCTTTACGTTTAAGATCATTCGCAATCGTTTGAGCAAGAAAAAAAATTTCGCTACCTGTAAGTGGAATTCCTCTCGCTAAAAGCAGTTTTTTTTCAGGGTAATTTTTACTAAATATGCTAAGTTATAACGTGTACGTTTTTAAAGTCACTGATCGAGATTTTTAGGGAGCTTTCTCGGAACACCCTTAATTAATAAAAGGACCTTTTTAACTGATATTGAAATTTTTACTAATGCAAAGGTGTTTAATCGAGAAATCTCGATTTTTTTTTGTGAATTCACAAGAAAAATTGATAATTTACAATTTTTTTTCGAAAATTTACAAAAAATAGTTGTAAATTTACGAAAAATAGTTGTGAATTTACAAATTTTTTCGTAAAATCACAAAAAAAATCGAGAAATCTCGATTTTTTTATTAAATTACTAAATTTAGTAAATATATGATTTTTTTCGAATATTTACAAAATTTTTCGAAAATTCACTAATTTTTCGAAAAAATTCTATTTTTTTTGTAAATCTAAGAAAGTTACTTTTTACAGTGTAGTATAATTCTTCTAAAAATAAGCACAAAAAATAAAACCTATATTCAGTAAATAACTTAGAGGATTTATTTTAATTTCCGAGTCTGAAGGTTATCTTGGTTTTGAGAAGTAATTTAAAATGTAACTATCAGCTCAGATTTTTAACAAATTTTTAAGAAGACAAATGTAAACGCAAGTTTAAAATTTTATTATCTCTAAGTTAAAAGAAAAATGCAATTCCTTTTTTTTATTTAATTACATTTAAAAAATCAAATCATTTTTATGCAAAAAAAGAAAATTCTAAAAAATAAGTTATAATTATGATAATAATAGATAAAAACGAATACCAAGTATTTAAATTTTATGAATATATTTTTTTATCAACACTATAAGATTATAATATTTAAATGACCTAAGTTTTTTTTCTTGTTAAAGATCATAATAAGGTATAATATAGCTGGAGGCTTTACTCATTTGGTATTGTACATTAAAAAAAGAAAAAATTTTCTTCTTATACAATTATTATCTCTTCTTATATTCATTAAAATTAAAAAGCACTTCTTGTCATTAAATTAAGATAATTTTTTTTTTAATATTCATAAATTTTTACATTTATTAAATCTAACTTTAACTAAGATCAATTAATTTTTCTTTTCTTGGAATCTGAAAAAGAAAATTATATTAGCATGATTTTTAGTTACGAGACACCAGAACTTTTTTTTTAATTTTTTGAAAACTAGATTTAAAATTTAGTGAAATTTTTTAAAATTAAAACTCTTAATACCCTATGATATCCTTTTATCACATAATAAAAATTAGTGCAATTTTTATATTGATTTTTAATTTTGAAAACACGTTAATTTTAATATTTTTACTGATTTTGAAATGATACAAATAAAAAAATAAAATAATTTAATGAACATACTTTACTAAAAAGACTTTTATTAAAGAAATATTCAAGATGAGATAATCAGTGCTTTAAAAACTAAAAGTTTAATATTATAAAGCCAAGTATCCAGAAAATAAAAGCTCAAATCAACTTCCAACACGTACACATACATAAAGTCCACTACTTGACTGAAAATTCAATCTTCCGTAAAGTATCCATACGACAAAGACACGGACAACTTCTTTAACTATTTTAAGCGCAAATGAGTATATAGAATATTCCTTCCGTACGATAAAATCAGCAATCAGATCCTTTGTCTTCTTCCTCTTCATTTTCTTTTAAGCTTCATATAATAAAATTTATAAAATATCTAACTTAACTTTCTTGGGGTCACTTAATTTTCCTGTCACTACAACTACTTTAATGTTACTTTTAAAGAACAGCAATTTTCAATCACACTTTTTTAAATATTTAGTGCGGCTTTTATTAATTATAAAAGCTCGCTACAGGTGAATAAGAGTTTTGGGAAAATAAGAGATTGTATAGCTGTTATAAATGTTGAATTAACATCAGTCGACATCAGTAATTTTATTATTAAATTATTGAGTCATGAATATTAGATTTTAGCTTATTTACTCTCAAAGTTACACACTTCTATTTTTTAGTATTCATACTCACAAAAGATGTGAAGCCCTGTGACCTCAATTTAGATACTCCCTGTAGATTTATTGGCCCCTTTTTATGAAAGATGAATAATAAAAGTATAACAAATGAGTTTTACAAATTAGATACAATATATCTAAGACATATTATAAATCGAAGTTATAACGGAGGTCACTAAACATACACTTTTAGCTCTGAACTGCATTTGCTTTTATTCATTTAAAATTTAATCTCTAATATATTTAGATCTTGATTCAGATATATGTTACTTTTTCTTTTTTTAGAAATAATCAACTCTATAGGTTGAGTTGCATCCGGATAACTTAAGCAACTACAGAAAATACGTACTATTTTTCTCTATTATAATATCTGTTACCAGTGAAATAACAGAGATTTGAAAGATGGTGGAGGATTGTATTACAACATTGCAAAGGCTAGGGAAGTTATTGCCCAAGGTCTCTGACTTCTTTGCAAGAGCTTTACGGAAATTCCCAATGTTTAAAGAAAATTTTTTGGTTTAAAATCAAAACACCTAACAAAATCAATCACTTATATACCACGCAGAGGCATTATGCAGAACTATTTAAATTATGTGTCACTTAGAGTTCAGAATACCGCATTAGCATATTTTTATTTTTATAGTATTTAATAAATAATTTAATTATAAAAATATACTGGCACTGGAATTAAACCTTTTCGAAATTCAAAAAATTTTTGTTTTTCATTAAAAAATTGTTTAAAATAATATTTTAATCATCAAATGAATAAATAAACGCAAAATCAGTCTAAATATAATAATTTTACTAAATTTTAATAAGAATGTTGGTATATTAACGCATATTTTGATACCATAACAAGTTATTTATTTTTGAAGTTATGATATAAAAATATTCGTTAATATACCAACATTTTTTTTATTTGATCAAATTAATTGTTTTGCCCTGATTTTGCGTTTTATTTATTTATTTTATGATTAAAATATTATTTTTAGCAATTTTTTAATTAAAAGAAAATTATTTGAATTTTGCACTGCCATATTTTTATTTTTCGATATCCATATCGATATCAACGGATAGTGTGGCTTCACTGTTATTCTTACCAAAAATTTTTAAAATTTAAATTGAAATTTTATTTGAAATTAACTGTTTTTAATCCTGAAGAGGCCTTAACACTGTTTTTAACATTGCACTGAAAAAAATAAAAAAAAACCGCTTGCGGCTAGCAGAATTCCTATTGAGTGTAGTAGACATTTTTTTCTTACTCAAATGATTTAAAATGATCTGAAACGTAATAGTATATTACGACCCATGGCCAGAAAAATAAAGAATGGCCCAAATCGCACGTAAATTACCTTCCAAGGCGAAGCCGACGATGGTAAACTGCGATTTGGTGCATTCTTTTTTTACGGTCCAGGGTCGTATACGATTTTTCTGCATCAGTGGCGAGAAAACACGTCTTTGCCAGACGCGCAGCGGCCGGGAAATACAATTAAAAAGAAAAGAAAATTAAAAAATTTTTTTTACTCTACCGCACGCATATCCTGAATAGGTAAGTAAAATAAATTTTGTTTAAATTTTTTGTTACGTTTCAGGTTGTTTAAAAAAAAAAAAAAATTCACTACCCAAAAGCGGAAATTAATGTAGAATGAAATAAATGAAGAATAGTATATTTACGGCTCGCCTCCAGGAAACTAAAGAATGGCCCAAAGTTTTTTCGCAGTGTGATTTGGGACATTCTTTATTTTTGGACAAGGGTCGTTTACGATTTTTCTTCGTCAGTGGCGAGAAAACACGTCTTTTCCGGTCGCACAGTGGCTTCAGCTTCGCTTCGGATGGTAATTTACGCGCGATTTGGGCCATTCTTTACTTTTTTAGACAAGTTTCAAAATTTATACTGTTAACAAAAATAAAAAAATTTTTTTAAACAGTCACCAAATATAACTCAGTAATTTTTTAAAAAATTATTTAATAGGTAAACTTTTTCTATTTTTTATTCATTTAAAAAATATGTATTAATAATTTCAAAAATATGTAATTAATGTAATACTAATTCAATTATAATATGTATATAGAATCCCTTCAAAAGGAGTCTTATAAAGACTCGAAACGTTGGGAAAAATATTTATAATAAACATCTTTGATCTGGAAAAGTCGATTTCTCATTTATTCAACTCGTAATATACTATTTCACTCTGCGATAAATTACCTTCCGAGGCGAAGTCGAGGATGGTAAACTGCGATTTGGGGCATTCATTATTTAGGCCTTTTTTTGTATAGTAAATAAAGACAATTTTCATACCATTATAATTTAGTTTAAAATTTTTTACAATTTTAAATAAATTATTAGAATTTTATCAATTGATGTTAAATAATTTTTTAAGGTAAATTAATTAATTATTTAACTTAAAAAAGTGGTTTTGAATGAAAAAAATTGTCCATCAATTTGTCTCGAGCGGGATGTATCTAGCCTTATATATCTTTGAAATATAAAATTATTATATTTGTTCGTAGAGATCGTTATGCTGATACTTATATTACAAAAAAGTCTATTTGGTAGAAAACTATAGCTTTCAATGCTAATTTATCAGGGACCTAATTTCTTTTTAGAAAACCAGTTCCTTATTTGCTGAATAATATTTTTGACTCTGCTGCTAATGTTGCATATCTAGTATTACAGTAATTAGGCAATAAGTCTCTGCTATGCCAATTAATAATCACCGCCATCCACAATGCAAATATTTATACTGTAAATATTACTAAAATTTAGTTTAAAAAATAAAATATAATGATTAAATTGATTGATAAATTTACTTTTTAGCCAGATTTTTATTTTAAAATCCTGTGGACTTGTATCAGTAATGATTGCTGATTTTGCATCATCGACTTGAAATCTTGTGGACTCAATAATCAAAATTATTACAAGTTCTAAAAATAAGAGAAACGATATGAATTTATAAATTTATTTTGTAAGCAACTTGCTATAAATCAAAATATAAAAATTTTATATCTTAATTTCATATAATAATAAAATGTTCAACACGTTATGTTTTTTACATACCTTATATTCAAAATCTGGGTGAGATGTCACGAATGTGGACTAATTTTTTATAAAATCTTTTTTATTATTATTCCAATTTCAATTGAATATAAATAAATTAATTTATTTTGTTTAATTAATAATTAGTTTATTTTATTTTTTTTAGTCACGAAAGATTAAGAGTTCTGCCTGGACGCCATATTGTTTTTCAAATTTTTTATTTCTTTTTCGTTTTTTTATTAAATTAGAATTTTTTTTTGCATCTTATCAGAGTTGTCCCACATTCTTTATTCAATTTAGAAAAGTTTGGCATAAACACTTTTTTAATTTAATCAAAATTAAGGACATGGTTTGGTGAGAAAAACTTATTGTCAAAAAAAGTTTACTCAAAATTTTTCTCACCAAATCATGTCCTTATTTTTGATTAAATTAAAAAAGTGTTTATGCCAAACTTTTCTAAATTGAATAAAGAATGTGGGACAACTCTGATAAGATGCAAAAAAAATTTATAATTTAATAAAAAAACGAAAAAGAAATAAAAAATTTGAAAAACAATATGGCGTCCAGGCAGAACTCTTAAAATAAACCCAAAAATTGAAATAAGTTGGCTAAACAGAATTTTTTTTGCAATTTCACTTGCGCTTGCGGTTTACGGAACGATTTCACGGTTATGTAAATTAGGCCAAAGGGTGATTCTACAGACCTCCGTAAACGCAAACCGCAGCCGCAACGCAATGCGCACAACACAATACGCATGTGCACAACGCGATTTTGGTTTGTGGGCATTGCGTTGCGGCTGCGATTTGGGGTTTACGGAGGTCTGTAGAATCACCCTTATGGACAAGGGCCGTATACAATTTTTCTGTGGTAGTAGCGAGATATTGTGATTTCCTTATTGGCCGTGCAGTGGCCAGGAAATCATGCTTTCATGGCTACTGTCCAGAAAAGATATTTTTGGCTTGAGAGTGACCACTTTTTTCGAAAAAAAGAAAAATAAAATCAATCAAATTTTATAAAAATTTTTCTCACAAGTGAAATGGCTTTCCAATAGTATAAATATAAGAGAAATCCCCTTAAAAAATTATGAAATAAAAAAAAATGTATTAAATCTAAAATTATGTATATATATAACTGTGTAGAACTATAATAAATAACACGTTGCGATGTCTAGTTGTATAGTTTACAACGCTGCGTTAAAAACGCGCCAAGTATAATTAGAAACTGAAAATACGACGCGGCGTAAGATATTATACACGACTCACGTTCTGAGCTACTACGGCATTACGTAAAAAGTAATTTTTTCGACTCTGCCTCGAAAAAATTTTCGAGGCTGCCTTGAATTTTTTTTTCAGTGTACAACTAAAATTTTTTAAGTAAAAATTTCAATTCTTATCAGCATTATTGGGTTTCATCAGAGTCTGTAGACTTACTCTGGGTTATATTAACAGTTTAGCGTGATGATCATATTGCTATATTTATTTGCCAAACGTACTTTACTACTCTCGTTTGGTTCCCGATGTCTAAGTATATTTAGCCACTCAATACTTCTCAATACTCTAAAAATTATATTTGCGCTAATTGTGCAGATCTTTTACGTATCTTAAAGAATATCTGACTATAAGATAAGTAAGTTCTGGTAAAACTGATACATAAAATATGTAGAAATTGAACTCGCGAGCTCTAAATAACACATCGAGACTGGATAAAAAGATTTTGAGCTTATTGAAACTACAACTGCAATCCAAGTTCATTCGATAATAACAAAAAATTGAATTATCTATTGTAAAAAGTATGTATATCTTTTAAAATAACAAAAAGAATTTTAAATAATTCAATATTTACTATACAAAAAAAGTTTCAAACCAAACTTTAATCTTTTCTTGTCTTTAAGAAAAATCCAAAAAAGTATTCTGAACTCTTTTTGCTAATCTAAACAATCATAATACATTAAAAATCAGTATTAAACAGTAAACATTTGAACAAAATAACACAAAAATCTTAACTACAAAAAAAATGTAAAACAAAAAAATCACAAAAACATGCAAAAGTAATAATTCATTTATAAAACATAATACAAAGATTCAATAATCTCCTACTGTTATAATACAGCCAGCTGTAAACTTATTTTATAACCTGTTGCCCACAGATGTTTGCTTTGATATTTGAAGAACCTCATTATTTTCCAATATTATTAAAACAAACATTAATAAAAATAAGAATTGCTTTCATACTGGGGCCTCGCGACTTCAATGCCTTGACCATAAATAAATACGTTTATTTTTTTTTATGAGCACAATATTTCTTTTTTATATTACCTTAAAAATTCAATATTTTTCAATTAAAATTTCACATAATATTTAATATTCTAAAAAAAAGAAAAATAAATCAAAATTTAAAAGGATATAGCTTAAAAAGAAAATTCGAAGCGACTTATAACACGTTATGTACACAATACATAGAAGGAAAAGTTAATATCGTACATTTATTATATAACCTCTCGGACCTTGTGAAAAAGCCGGTCGAATACAATAAAAACACGTAGGATTCAGAAAATTTCGTGCTTGAAAGCGTATAACTGAAGAAATATTCTTATCCTAAAGAAGAAAAAAAAAGTATATTTTATGATAGAATATTTCTATATCTAAAAAAGAGATGAGTTTCATTAAAACTTTTATTCTTTATATTATATGATATTTTTTTTTATGATTCGTCAAAAAAAAAAGAGTTGATAATATAAAATATAAAAGCTCAAAACTAATAAGTTATTATTATCTTCATTTTTTTTAATTATATTAACTTTTGAAATTTTTATTCAATATAATAAAAATAAAAAATATATTAATAAATGACACCTTTGTCCAGAAGGAAAGGATAAAAGATCAAGAGAACAATAATAATTAGTTTTATCTTATTTTATCATTTTAGTTCTAGTATATAAAAACAAATTAAATTAAAAAAAATTTTTTTATGATTATTTTTCTTTTTTATTTTTTAAATCGTCTGTACTCAAATAATGATAAAAAAAGATATTTATATTTTATATTTAATAATAATAATGAAACTTATTTCAATGTCTCTTTTTTATTATAGTATTCATAATATACTTTTTGATCTTTTTTTTCATTATTCTATTCTTATATTAAAAAAATCTTTTATTTTTTATCTTTTTATCGTCATTATTTTTTTTTATTAGAAAATTAAAAATGAAATATTAAAAATAACTTTAAATTGAAAAAATTTGTTTAAAATAGAGGGAAGCATCAGAAGAATGATTAAAGTTAGTTGTTTTATAATTTAAAAGGCAGTTATCATGAATACTGAGGGCTGTGCACTATTTTACTTAGATGTATGTTTGGCTGCCTTTAGACAGGGGCGCATATTAAATTTTTAATCTTTAGGATTGCAATTTAGGATTCATTTAAAAACATATTCATACACCCTAATCAGGATATTTAACAAGGGTGGTTTTTTTTTCAACTGAACATTTATGTGTGAATTAATTAAGTTTTCATCGGTTATTACAAATGTTGTTTACCCAAGCCATTTAAAATTAGGTTTACTTAGTTAAATATGATTCTTTTCTTGATGCATTAAGCTCCAAGGTAGCCGCAGGTTTTCCATTATTTCAGAGCTGCTATTGACTAAAAAAGATGCCTGTGTGTCTGTCAGCTTGCTCGCTCACCCTAATTAGCAAATTTACTGGGCTTTTTTCCTCGGCAAATCCCCCCTGCATCGTAGATTTTAACATGGAACGCGTTTATAAGCAGGGGATGGGGTTAAATTTTCCATATTTTAGGGGGATCAAATGAGCCATATTCGGAAGAGCGGGTCAAATAGACCTAAAATCATTTCCAAAATAATTTCGACAAATGAGTATAAAATAATAAGGATTTTAGGAGCTTAAAATTACTTTTCTTGGCTTGAGGACTTAAAATTTTAAAGGCTCAAGATTAAAAATATAAATTTAAATATGTTTCATGTTGGTTATGAGTTCACAAACCGGTTGTAAGTTTTTCCTATGAATTTACGAAAACATCAGCTTAATCCAGAAATTTAATTCACTTTCTGCCTTCAATATTGTTATAATAGCAAAAATGTATACTAATTTAAACTAATAATAATATAATAAAATTTAGAAAACAATAATAATTATAAACTCTTTTCCAACAATTTTCATTTATACTGCGTTACCTAACAATTTTCATTTGTACTGCGTTACCTAACGGTATTATCATAAAAGCCTCTTCATCAGCAATCAATTCGACATCAGTCTTCTTCGCAGTAAATACGTCGGTATCATCCACCCCCACAGCAACATTTAAAAAATCAGTGGGTTAAACAAACTGAAATGGCTCTCTACTTATCTTTTAAAGAGACTCAAACTGTCACAGTAGACAATAAAATCTCTTTTACAGAAGCTCTTTATTTTTATTTATATATCTAAATAACATTTGTAGTTTTCATGAGCTTTGTTCCGACTCATCTTCATCGATGATCTACAAATATACATCTAAGTCTCAAAAAGACTACAAACTTGGCATCTCTCTTTTACAAGGCCATCTAAGAAATGTCGAAAACTGGTCCTCTGAAAATAAGTTCTAAACAAGGAAAAAACAAAATTCATCATTTTTTTTTGGAAATGACAAGAATTCTGTGAGAACGAAAAATACAAATGTATCAAGCTTTAATTTTTACATGAAACGAATTTCCGACCTCCAAGGGATATGCTAACAAAAACTTGGAGTAGGCTGATAGTTGAAAATATTTGTTATAAACATTTTCAGGTTGAATGTATAATTATACCTTTGAGTATGCATTTATTTTAAATTTGTTATAGGAATTTAAAGTCTTCCCCCCGCCCCCCTCCCAGAACCCCTTCTGGATACATATGGGATAACCTAGAAAATAAAAATTAAAAGGGGGAACCGGAACATTTGGGACAACAAATTAAAATATATAGTTAAGGATGAAGTTGAAAAAATACTCAATATACCCACCGTTTATACCAACGCTCCTTCTGGGCATAGAAAAGCAGGGCTTAATGTCATAACGTTGTTACAAGTTATGGTTAACCAATTTTTCAAATAAGGATGTCATCTCGCAATTTAACCAAAATACTACTAGTTGGTCTAATTTTGTTTCTATAAAAGACATCTTTGAATGCTCTCAATTTTCTATCACCGATTCTTTCATCGCTATAGACAACAATCCAAATGCCTATTTTTGGCCCAAAATAATCAATTTTTAAAATGCTGCTAAAATTGAATTTTTTGATAAATATGCATTTTGTAGGTATTAGTAGGAATTTTGATAGATCTAAAAAATTTTGTATAAATTTTAAGTTTTCAAAAATTTCTTATTCATAAAATGTAATTTTTGTTTTAAAACCTTTAATTGAAACTCTGTCTATAAATTATAATATCTGATAATAAAAGATTAATCGAAAAGGGACAAGAAAAATACCCTGCCAACTAGCTGGCACTAAGGTTCCTCAAACAATGAGAAAAAATTTTTTCAATTTTGAGAAATAAATTTTGGAAAAATTCGGTATCAAATCAAAAAAATTACTATAAATGAACTGTCTAAAACTAGTACTATCATAGAAATAAATTAGGCACTATAACCAAAAAGAAAAAAAAAATTGGTCTTTTTTGTATTTTTTTGTGAAAAAAAATTTAGGAAAAAAATTTTTTTAAAAATTAAGTATCCGATTCGAGATATCATTTGAAAACTATACTTTCAAATATAAATACTTTTGTGGAAATATATGAGGTATTACATCCAAATTAATAAAAAAAAAAGTACCTAGAGCTTTTTTGGTGAAAAAATTTTTGAAAAAAAAATTAGGTCTTAATTTCATAACGGTTATGAAATATCGCCGGTTGCAGTATTTTCAGATATTGGTACTTTCATGGAATTAAATGAGGTATTACACTCCAAAAAAAAAATATTGCAGGTTTTTTAATTTTTTTGTTTTCTTAATTTTGAGAAAAAATTTTTGAAAAAATTCGGTATCAGATCCAAAAAATGACTATAAACAAACTTTCTAAAACTAGTACTTTCATAGAAATAAATTAGGTACTACGTCCAAAAAGAAAAAAAAAAGTACCTCGAGCTTTTTTGATAAAAATATTTTTGAAAAAAAAATTAGGTCTTAACTCCATAATGTTTGTGAAATATCACCAATTACATACATACACACACACACACACATACATACTTTTTTTATAAACCGGTTTTTTTGCTTCCTGGGGTCTACTCCAGTAAAAATACGGGGGGGGGGTTGCACTTACGGTTGCGAATACGAGATTTGCTCTAGTATAGGTTTTTTGGGTCGCTGATCACGAAAATCGGGGTCATTTGGCAAAGAAAATTGCGCATCACACTTAAATTTGCAAAAGCTACCCCCAAAAGGGGGTATTTTTGATGTCATTACCTTCTGAGTTAATAGATTTATCCAAGAATTGGATTCTAGGGGTTTTTTGGGTCGCTAATTAAGAACCTTGATCATTTTTTAAGGTAACATTAATATTTCACCCCTAAATTAGCTAAAACTACCCCCCAAAAGGAGTGTTTTCGCCATTTTCGCACTTTTTGCGGCCAAATTTGGCTCACAGGGGTTTTTTGGATCGCTAATTAAGAATCTTGATGATTTTTAAAGGTAACATTAATATTTCACCCCTAAATTAGCTAAAACTACCCCCGCAAAGGGGTGTTTTCGCCATTTTCGCACTTTTTGCTGCCAGATTTGGTTCATAAGGGTTTTTTGGGTCCTGAAAACGATTTTCATGGATTTTTTAGTGAAAAATTAATATTTCACCCTTATATTAGCTAAAACTACCCCTGTAAAGGGCGTATTTGCTATATTCAAACTTACTGCGTTCAGAATAGGTCCAAAGGGTTTTTTGGGTCACTGAAAACGAATTTCATGGATTTTTTAATGAAAAATTCATATTTTACCCTTATTTTAGCTACAACTACCCCTAAAAAGGGTGTCTTTACGGTTTTTGAACTTTCTGCGTTTAGATTATGTCCAAAGGGTTTTTTAGGTCGCTAATCATTAATTTTTGAGATTTTTTAATGAAAAATTCATATTTCACCCTTAATTTAGCTAACAAAGTTTTCATTTCTTAGCAACGACGATAAATCAATATATTTTATCATATAAAAAATTTTTTTTGAATTCAAAACAAAAAAAAAAATTAGTAAATAAAATTATTCGAAAATAACGAAATCCTTTTCAGAGAGTAGTTTAACCTACTTTAAGAGTGAAATATTAATTTTTCGATAAAAAATCACAAAAATTATTGATTACCGACTAAAAAAAGTTTTCGGTAATTTAGGGGTGATATATTCATATATTCTTAATTATTCATTAAAATAAACATGAAAATCATTTTCAGCGACCCAAAAACTCTTTGGACCTAATCTTGACGCAAAAAGTGCAGAAACACCAAAAACACCCCTTTTGGGGGGTTGTTTTCGGTAATTTAGGGGTGATATAATAATTATTCATTAAAATAAACATGAAAATCGTTTTCAGCGACCCAAAAAACCCTTAAGAACCAAATCTGGCAGCAAAAAGTGCGAAAATGGCGAAATCACCCCTTTTTGGGGGTAGTTTTAGCTAATTTAGGGGTGAAATATTAATGTTACCTTAAACAATCATCAAGATTCTTAATTAGCGACCCAAAAAACTCCTGTGAGCCAAATTTGACCGCAAAAAGTGCGAAAATGGCGTAAACACCCCTTTTGGGGGGTAGTTTTAGCTAATTTAGGGGTGAAATATTAATGTTACCTTAAAAAATGATCAAGATTCTTAATTAGCGACCCAAAAAACCCCTAGGAACCAATTCTTGGATAAATCTATTAACTCAGAAGGTAATGACATCAAAAATACCCCCTTTTGGGGGTAGTTTTTGCAAATTTAAGGGTGATGCGCAATTTTCTTTGCCAAATGACCCCGATTTTCGTGTTCAGCGACCCAAAAAACCTATACTAGAGCAAATCTCATATTCGCAACCGTAAGTGTAGGCAAACCCGTATTTTTACTGGAGTAGTCTCAAAACGTGCTTATATGCCAAAATATAAGCTTATATATCAAAAATCGAAATTTGACCTATCACAATGGTTCCTCTTTGAGGAACCAAAAATTTAGAAGGAGGTTACCTAGAAGTTATTAATAGAAAATGAATTTAAAAGACAAAAAATCTTTTAAAAAATTTTGCAAGAAAAAGGAGTAATATGGGAGTGACAAAATCATTTTAAATTATTTGCTTTAAAATTTCATAATTAGAATTTTACCGCAGTAAATTATAAACTTCAAGTCTATTTAAACTATCCATATAAAAAATATTGTATATTAATAATTTTGGTGTATATATTTAAATTTATTAATTTCTATTAATACCTTTAAACAGTATATTAAAATAAATCATCTAACATGTCATGTTCATATTAGATATTTAAAAATAAAGCATATAAATTTTAGTAATCAGATGCAGGATTACCTTATCAAAAATAATTCGAATTCAATGAAGGATACAAAATTAATTTGGTTATATATATAAGTACTTTTCTAGCTTGATACTATTATTCGTTCGATATTTGAATCAGGCAAAATACTGGTCGAGAAACGTATATATGGATATTATACAGTAATAGCACTTGTTTCTACAAATTTTCTCATAAATCACTCTTATAGTCTTATGCCATTATACCCTTCTAAAAACTATATTTACGATTATGCATTCGAAAAGTATATATTATATATTATTCAACTCTTGTATATATTATTTTTCTCTCCATAGACGACTAACCATTTGAACTTCACGCATTTTATATATTATAATAATAATAAGTTATTTATTTCTTTCCTGAATAAAATATAAGTAAAAGAAAGTAAATCAAAAAATTCAAGATTTTTTTTTTTTTTTTTTTTTGAAAGAAACAAAAAAATAATATGGAATTGATTTTCATGTTTTATATAAATTTATTGCATGTATTTAAGGTTTATTATTATGGAAACAACAAAGGGAGATTTGCTTTCTCAAATTTTTTCTTTATTTCTGGTGAATACCATGATAACATATTAAACTAAAAAATTTGTAACAGTTTATTTTAATAATATTTTTTCTTTTCAGTGGCCAGAAAGCACGTATTTCTTAGCCACTGCGTGGCCGACAAAAACGAATTCCTTCCCACTGATGAAGAAATAGCTATTTTTTAAAAAAGTGAGTTTATGTAAAAAATAGTCTTACATATAATGGGCAAAAAAGCCGTCTCCCTAGGGTAGAAACTAGGGTTTTTAACATGGAACATGTTTATAGGGAGGGGGTACTTCGGAACTGGAAAATTAAGGGGGGGGTCAAATATGTCCCATTTAAGGGGGGGGGGGTCAGATATGTCCCATTTAAGGGGGGGGGGGGGTCAAATGGGACTTGAAATAATTTCAATTTTGGGACTTAGAATAATTCGGGTTTAGGGACTTAGAATATTTTTGATTTAGGGACCTAGAATAATACACGTTTAGGAAATCATAATAGTTTGGGTTTAGAATCTTAACATTTAGTAAAGGTGATAATTACAAATTATAAAAATAGGAAATTGTATTGTTTTTTGTGTGTCTATGCTGTAAGATTACAGATGTAAGTAAACATGTTCCATGCATTTTGGTTGTGTGTACACAAACCGGTTATAAGTTTTTGCCCTAAATATGTAAAATTGTATATGACCCTTGTCCATAAAAGAATCCCAAATCAGAGTTAATGTTCTCGGCTATTCGCATAGATTATTTTAATTTATTAAAAATAATTAAAATAAGTAACTTAATATTATTACTAAATACCGTCAAAGATGAGTAGAGCGAAGCTGATTATGTTTGAAAAAAACAAGAAAAAAGTTTCAATAATTTTTTAATTTTGTAATTTTAAAGTTTTGATTGAATTCAGCTTAATATTAATGTGTAAATAAGACGTAAAAATAGGCTAGTTGTAAGATAGTTAGACACCAAAGATTTAACAAAAAGAACACCAAAAATTCACCCCTTATTTTTCAACCTTGTTATTTGTTGCTGAACAAATTTCAACAAAATTTTTTTTTAACAAAATTAAAATTAAATTTTTGTTTAATACAACCAATATTTGTCTCATAACAAAATAAAGAAAAAGTTTTGTGACTGGATTTTTACCACTTGATCCAAGCAGTTTTGAAAAAATAGATTCAGATATTAACATGCATAGCAAGATGTTTTCAGATATGGTTGAAAGGATTGACGAAAATGAAGAAAGACTTGAGGCTATTACTGATGAGTTTCAAGATCTTAGAGATCAATTGTGTACTACTAAACCACTTAGGTATTAACGCATAATTCAGGAAATGATTGAACAAAAAAGAAGAAAATGTAATTTTATTATTTTCAACTTTTGTGATAGCAAGGAGGTTCATAAAAATGATACAAATTCACTTAAAGAACTACTTATTAAAATAAAGCATAGTGATATTTCTTTCAACAAAAATTTCATTGAATATAAAAGGATGGGTAAAATTTGTCGAAGGTAAATATAGGCCTCTCTTTGTTGAATTGAAAAATAAAGAACATGTGCACTGGTTCTTTAATACCAAAAAGATACTATTTGGCGACACTGTTCGTCTAAGCATTAACTTAACTAAGTCACAAAGATTTTGCTACAGTATTGTTAATCAAGAAAGAAAGGATAGGTTAAATAATTGTGAAGAAGATCTAATTATTAAATCTGTCAATGAATTTCCAACAATTGTTAAGAAAAGGTGAGGAAATAGAGATTTGAGTTCTGATAATTCAAAAAACGAGTAATTTTCAGTAGTTTAGTTATTTTTTTTTACCATAACGTCCAAAGTATTATTGGCAGAATTCCAAAGTTTCAGAGTGAATTTGTCAATGTTGGCTCATTATGATTTACTCTGTATTACAGAGACATAGTTAAACGATAAAATAGACAGTTTAGAGCTTGGGCTCTTTAAAGATTATTATGTGTTTTCAGCTGATCCCTCTATATTCTCTAGTGTAAAAGGCTTTGGTGGAGGAGTCATTTTAGACGTAAATAAGAAATTTAATTGTGTTCTACTTAAAGGTAATAATTCAATAGATCAGGTATTTGTAAAAATCTGATTAAGGATATCTGTATGTTTGTTGGCCTACTCTATATATTCCACCATTATCTCCTCTTTAGAAGTATGCGTTTGAACGCTCTGTTACTCACACAGAGAAAAATTTATTGTCTCCAAGCCTCAGAATTCAGGCACATTCTACAATCAACCGTTTAACGCGTACGGAGTTGCGCAGTAAGTAATGCTAATCTAATCTAATCTAATCTAATCTCTACTCAGAGACATTCTATAATTGAGCGATTGACGCTTGCGATTGAATGCTACGTTGCGCAGTAAGTTTTTTGATATGAGGCTAATTCTGCAAACGCCGTAAATGGGGGTCGCAACCGCAAGCGTAGACGCAACGCAATGCGCACAGCACAACGCACATGTGAACAAACGAAAATCGTGTTGAGCGCATTGCGTTGCGGCTGCGGTTACGACACTCATTTACGGCGTTTGTAGAACCAGCCTGAGGCCTCATCTACAGTTGCCGTAAAAGGGGGTCGCAACCGCAAGCGTGAGTGCAACGCAATGCGTAGAAACCAATTTCGTCTTCTGCACAACTCCAAATACACAAAATCTTCTTCTGTGCATTGCGTTGCGCTCATGCTTGCGGTGCGCCTCGGATTTATGGTTACTGTAGATGGGGCCTGAGGAATTGACTTCTGCGCAGGCGTCAATTGTAGAAAGTCCCTCAGTAGCTTAAGTACCTGTGTTTCGTTGGTAGCAAAAAATGCCCATGTAAAAAAGTTGGTACAGATAATATACAAATTGTATACATCATTGTATACAGAAAAACTGTATACAAAAATGATTCTATACAATTTTCAATTATATACAATCTAATGGGATGTTCCCAAATGGCAAGAGAGAAGTTAGAAAAATAGAAATAGAAAATAAAAATCTGCAATATTCCGCTCTTGCTCTAGAGTTGACGGCTCCAGGAATCCTAGAAACCTAAAATTAAAAAAACGCATCCATATTTTCCAATTTTCCCAATATCTTCAATTTCAAATCTGTATAATCTTCTTATTAGTTTTACATTAAATTTTTTATCTTCTAATGATTATAAAAAGTTTCTTTTATTCATCACATATTTTCAAAGTCTTTTGTTCACAAATTGATTTAAAAATACACATATTGATTTAAAAATTCACATATTGATTTAAAAATATAATATGAAACATAAGTCGAAATTCTTTATAAGCGACTCAAAAAACCCGTATGGTGCAAATCTGAGCGCTCAAAGTGCGAATATGTAAAAAAACCCCTTTTTTGGGGGTAGTTTTTGCAAATTTAAGGGTGAAGCCCCCATTTCTTTACGAAATGACCCCAATTTTCGTGTTCAGCGACCCATAAAACCTATAGTAAAGCAAATCTCGTGTTTGCCAGTTAAAATACAACCCCCCCCCCCCCCGTATTTTGACTGGAGTACTTGGGCGTCTTATGCCAATGGTACACTGTTAATTTACAAACAAAACATTTAAATCTTGCTAAATCTCATATACATGGCTATGTTGAAATCAATAAGTATTTTTTGCATATTCCGGCTCCTCAATTTCAAGCCTTAAGTCAAAGATTAAAAAAAAATATATTATATTTTTATCATCCGACGTTTTTCATAAAATAGTTAAATTTTTATGAAAATTTTTTAAATATATATTCGATTCTGGTCAATAAATGTAGTATATAATAAAATATGTATAAGAGTAATTTATATATTTTTAGATTTTATTTTTAATTATCAGATTTTTTGAGTTTTTGTTCATTGACAAGGATCAGATAAATAATTATCCCTTAACTTAACTAATTAAAAATAATTTAAGTTATTAAAAGTTATAGGTATCTAAATTTTTAGTATTCAAAATAATATCAATAATAGTTTAAACATGTATACGTAATAATTTAGAAATAAAAATAAATTTTTTGTGAAAAAATATCATCATTATTTCTGTATATTTAACTGCATAAAATTTTTTGTTCTCATAAAAGCATTAAATTTTATTAATAAAACTAATAGTAGATGATTGACATAGTAAATGATTTTTTTAAAATCCTGAACAACCCAAACAATAAAACAATCTTACATTACTAATATTAATCAATATATTTAGAGCAAATTTTAATAAAATTCAATAATTTTTTTAAATAAAAATAAAGGAGAACTTTTATAGTTAGTCGCAGTAATGTTATACGCTATAATAGAAAAACCAAGCAGCCAAGGTCTCCAAAAGTTCGGAATTGATACTGTTGCATTAAATGAATACTGATAATTTTATTTTTTAAATGATTAAATTCATGATTTTAAAGCTGCGAAAAGTAAGCTAAAAATTTCCCACATTCTCAACATTTGTAAGACTTTTCACCTGTGTGAATTCTTTTATACCTTGCAAAATGATTTGAATAATTATAAATTTAAAACCAAATTTTGACTTTGGTACCCAAAAATTGGGCCCAAAAATAATTCAGGATCGTTATAAGATTTTCCTTTTTCTATAAAAATTTTCTCAAAATTGTTAATAGTTTATTATGACATAATTGACAGCTACTTGACAGCTACAAAAATACTAAAAATTTATCGTGACTATTTTCGCTCGTATTTTCGTTCAAATTAAATAACTAAAAAATATAAATTTACACGTTTCCCATATTTTTTTTTTGTATACAGTGTGACTATATTTTAAAAACAAGTAGGTAACAACTGTCAATTGCCAAAATCATCAATTTGACACTGAATATGAATAAAAATTTAAAAATTTTTTAAAATTACTCTTAAAACGTAAGAATTAGTCAAATTAGAGCAATTTTAACAAAAAAAAATTTTTTACTAATTTTTGGGAGTCGTTGGGAGTCGTTGGGAGTCGTGATGATTGGAACCTTTATAAACCCTTTTTAAGCCAATTCGAGTCGATTCTGACCAAAAAAAAAATTTTTGACTCCCAAAATGGGAGTCATGACTCCCGACTCCCGTTGCGGACCCTGAGTTTAAATAGCTAAACCTACCCCTAAAAGGGGTGTTTTTACTATTTTCGCACTTTGAACGTCCAGAGTACGTTGTTATACGTTTTTTGGGCATTTAATCAAGAATTTCGAATTTTTTTCATAAATAATTAATATTTAACCCTTAAAATAGCTAAAACTACCCCCGAAAGGGGTGTTTTTGTTATTTTCGCAACCTTAGCGTCCAGTATGCCCATATAGGTTTTTTGGGTCGCAATTCAAGAATTTCGACTACTTTTTCATAAATAGTTACTATTTCACCCTTAAAATAGCTAAAACTACCCCTAAAAGTTTAGATTCCAATTTTTGCCCCAGAATGGACAAAAAACTGTCCAATTTTCGAGAAAATATGCCGAATCTCTTGGATTATAGAAGAAATTACATTCTAAATATATTTTGGGGTATGCAGAATCCAACTGCTAACTAAATTTTTAAATTCAAATTTTTGACCAAGAAATAGGACCATAATTGGCCAGTTTTTGAAAAAATTCGCATGATATCATATAGATTATAAGCGGTTATTTCCAATGTATCTTATGGGGTTTTCGAGTAGGCAGAATCCGTATCTGATAACTAAATTTTAAAATTTATATTTTTCTCTAAGAAATTGGACAACATTTGTCCAATATTCTAAAAAATTTGCCGAATCTGCTAGATTATAGAAAAAATTACTTTCTATATATATCCTACGGGATTTTCGAGTATTCAGAAACGGAATTTGATAACTAAATTTTATAATTCAAATTTTTAGCCAATAAATTAGACAAAATTAGCCAATTTTCGAAAAAATTCGTCGTAACTCAAAAATTATGCAAGAGATTATTTCGAATGTATCTTATGGGGTTTCAGCGTAGGCAGAATCCGAACCTGCTAACTAAATTTTGAAAATCCGATCTTTGGCCATAAATTGGACAAACGATTGATCAAGTTATAAAAAAAATTGCCGAATCACCTGGGTGATAGAAGGAATAGTATTCTAAATATTTTGTGGGTTTTTGGAATATGTAGAATCTGACACTATTTAATCGGACACATTTGACCTCCCCTCCTTTTAAAGTCTAAATTTCCAGTATACCCTTTCCCTATAAACATGTTCCATGAAAACTAATTTCTATTTGTTTGATGATTTTAAATATGAAGAATGCGAAACTGGTACTCCAGTCAAATCACGGGATTGTGGTTGATATTTTCCCTACTAATGAAGTTTGTTTCTCTATAAGTTTTTTGGGTCGCTGATTACGAATTTTGGGGTCCCGGAGCCGGTCTAAGGGTAGATCACTCTTATATTTTAACAATATTTGTAACAAGATTTATTAATAATAATTTAAGCAAGCTATAATAGATTTTTTGTTACGCGAATCACAAATTTGAGGGTCTCAAGTGTGTAAAGTTGATAAAACATTCCTAAATTTGCAAATCAATATTACTTGGAAGCCTCAAATTTGTGATTAGCCAGCCAAAAAACCTATTATAACCTGCTTAAATTTTTATGAATAACTCTGTTAAAAATATTGTTAAAATACCACTTAAAAGGGTGAATTTGCAAATTTAAGTGTGTTCCACCCTTAGGTCGGCTCTCAGACCTCTAAATTCGTGATCAGTAACCCAAAAAAAGTTATATGGGAAAAAACCTCATTAGTGGAGATAATATCACCCCCCCCCCCCCGTGATTTGACTGGAGTATGGTGAGTAAATTATTAAATCAAAAACAAAAAATTGGTATTTTTTCAAAAAAATTCTTGAAGTTTGGAGTATACTCAGTGCAAAACTTGCACCAGAATCGCAAAATTCAAAATGTTTGCTTTTCAATAATACAGTGACCAGAATCAGAAAAATATATATATATTTTGAGGGTAATAAATAATAATAGGGTCAAGGATGGGGTGGACCTATTCAATTTTTAATATTTATTTAATTGCTGGAACTTTTGCTACTCATTTAATTATTTTCGTTTTCATTTTTATTTGCTATGAATATTTATTTTTGATTCCAAAAAAATATAATATATATTACTTATTTCAACAAAAAATATTCTTTTGTTTTTATTTTCTTTTTAAATAATTTCCTGAAAGTTATTAATTATTTGAAACAAATTCAAACCGCAAGCTTAAAAGACTCGAATTCCAAATACTCTAAGACACCATAAGATGCATCGATAGTAGCTACTTGTATAATCTTGAAGAATCAGCAAATTTTTTCAAATACTAGCCAACTTTTCTATAAATATCTAAGGAAAAAATTGGAAAATTAAAATTTTTATAGCAGATTCCGATTCTGCATATTCGAAATCTGCATAAGATATAGAAAATAATTTGTTTTTCAATCTAGAAGATTTGACTGATTTCCCGAAAATCAGCCATTTTGGTCCAATATCTTGGTCCAAAATTTGAATTTAAAAATGTAGTTAGCAGTTGGATTCTGCATACCCTGTCCATTTCTGGGCCAAAAATTAGAATCTAAACTTTTCGGGGTAGATTTAGCTAATTTAAGGGTGAAGTATTAATAATTTATAAATAAAAATCAAAACTCTTGATTAGCGAACCGAAAAACCTATATGGGCATATCCTGGACGCTTAAATTGCGAAAATAACAAAAACACCCATTTTAGGGATAGTTTTAACAATTTCAAAGGTGAAATAGTAAAGATTTATAAGAAAAAAGTCGAAATTATTGATAAGCGACCCAAGAAACGTATATGAACGTACTCTGAACATTTAAAGTACAAAGTTAGCAAGAACATCCCTTTTAGGGGTAGTTTTAGCTATTTTAAGGGTGAAATAGTAACTATTTATGAAAAAGTAGTCTAAATTCATGAATTGCGACCCAAAAAACCTATATGGGCATACTGGACGCTGAGGTTGCGAAAATAACAAAAACACCCCTTTCGGGGGTAGTCTTAGCTATTTTAAGGGTGAAATATTAATTATTTATGAAAAAAATTCGAAATTCTTGATTAAATGCCCAAAAAACGTATAACGACGTACTCTGGACGTTCAAAGTGCGAAAATAGTAAAAACACCCCTTTTAGGGGTAGGTTTAGCTAATTTAAGGGTGAAATATTGATTATTTATAAAAAAGAAGTCCAAATTCTTGATCAGCAACCCAAAAAACCTATATGGGCATATCCAGGATGCTAAAAGTACGAAAATAGTAAAAACACCCCTTTTAGGGGTAGGTTTAGCTATTTTAAGGGTAACATATTAATTATTTATAAAAAAGAAGTCCAAATTCTTGATCAGCGACCCAAAAAACCTAGTTAGGCATACCCTGGATGCTAAAAGTACGAAAATAGATAAAACACCCCATTTTCGGGGGTAGTTTTAGCTATTTTAAGGGTGAAATATTAATTATTTATAAAAAGTAAGTCCAAATTCTTGATCAGTGACCCAAAAAACCTATATAGGCATACCCTGGATGCTAAAAGTGCGAATATGTAAAAAAATAAGATATTCGGCAAATTTTCTAGAAATTTGGCCAATTTTTAGGTCTAAAATAAGGGTGGGGATGATATTAAGGTTAAATCCGATGAAAATTTCATTATTTGTACACCCGCTAACCCCTAGGTACAGTTTATATGCCGAGAAATTAAATTTAAAGCAATAATTTAAAAGCGATTTAAAATATTTGGTAAATTTTCTCAAAAATTGGCCAATTTTTTGGTCATAAATATGGGCAGGGATAAACCTGGGGTTAAATCCGGTTAAAATTTAAATTTTTGTGATCCCACAAACCCCTAGAAACAGTTTTTATGCCAAAAATCTAATTTTAAAGCAATAATTTAACAGCGATTTAAAAATTTGTGAGCGATTTAAAAAGCGATTTAAATACTTTAAATACTTTAAATCGCGTCGTCAGCCCCTCGGAATTTTAAATTGAAAAATTAGTAAACAAAATAATTGTGTGCACAAATTAAGACTTGGAAGAACTTTTTTATAAGTGAATTTCGAAATCAATTTATGAACAAAAGTCATTGAAAATATGTGATGAATAAAAGAAGCTTTTGTAAAATTAATCATTAGAAGATAAAAAATTTAATATTGTTGTAAAAAAAGGAGCGCAATTAAAACTACTAAGAAGATTTTAGAGATATTGGAAAAATTAGAAAATATGGATGCGTTTTTTTATTTTTAGGTTTTTACAGGATTCCTGGAGCCGAGAAACAAGAAATCTGTAGTTGTAGCAGAAATTTTTATTCTATTTTCTATTTCCCTTTTTCGAATCTATCTCTTTCTATTTTGGCAAATTTCATTAGATTGTATACAATTGATAAATTGTATAGAATCATTTTTGTATACAGCTTTTTAGTATACAATGCTATATACAATTTGTATATTATCTGTACCAACTTTTTTATATGGGTGGTTCATAGTCCATGATCACACTTGTTAGCAACACATATTAACAATCATGGACTATGAAGCGAGCATGGAGCTATGTGTAGGCCTTAAGTCTATCGAAGAGCTGGCTCAGAGCTTATAAACTAAATGCGAGACTTCAATGTCTGTAAGAAATACTCAGAGACTGTTCAAATTTAGGCAAATATGCCGAATCAGACCAAAATTCAAACAAGATTATCGTTTTTTTAAATTATATTTCTGAACAGAAACATAAAATAAATAATATCTAATTTTTTCTTAGATGTATCAATTTATAATTATTTATATTCCATAATTTATTCTCATTGTTATAACAAAAAGCTTTTTTTAAATTCTAAAATTTACACTTCTTAAAATATCCCACGCTGAACTTATTAAATATATTATATTTATTAAAGGATTATTATTAAACAAAATAATAATTATTTTAATTTAATATAAAAAAAACTAAATAATAAAAATTCGAGCAGCACACTATTTTAACAGAAAACTGAATTATAGCAGACGCTTAAAAACTTGTATATTCGGTGTGATCACGTGACTTTTTTGCAAGGTTTAACGTAATATTTTTGAGGCAAGCGCGATAGCGCAGCGTGGATCTTTTCTCCCAGTCTGGTGAGAAAAACAGAATCAGGTGACTTACAGTACGTAGTCAGGTGCTTTTATCTATTTATTATATTTTTATAAAAATAAAACCAGACTCAAATTTTTTTGTATTTTAAGAATTTTTAATGCTTGAATTTATATACTTAATAGATTCTTTTACATTTTATAATTGAAAATAATTGCATAACAAAAAACCATTCTTGCTGGTAACACGTATTTACAAGCTATTTACGTTAAAAAAATTTCTCTTATTTATAGCATATAGGTAATAAGCCCTGACTCCACTGCGCGTTATTCTCTTCTAGTGGTATTTTCAAAGTCATTTGACAAAATTAAATTTCTTAGGTTGGTATCAATGAGACGTTTCCGTATTTCGCCTTCACTTAAACTACGAAATAATTATAGTGTTAGGTGTATGCTACTGCCAATCATTTTTTTTTTTGGTCATTTGACTTCAAAAATACGACGTCCGCACCCAAATACCGTGTATATTAATTGTAATACGTATTTTAAAAATAAAAACATAAAAAAAATTACGTAATAACAAAATAATATTTATGTTTTTTCGATAATATGATAGCTATACATTATGTTAGAGAAGAATTCACGCATAAGTCACGAGTCAGAGCTATAAACTGCTATTTTATTTGAAAATTTTAAAAAATATTTGTTTTATATTTGTATGACGCATGGTGTACTATTTGTATTTTAAAATCTTGGATGACTAAAAAATCTGATGATATTTTTTTCAAGAGATTAGGATTTGTTGGTGAAATAGTGTCAAATTCTGGTTAATAAAATATTTTATTAAAAATTAAAAGTGTTTTTTATTACTCATGTTTTCATATGACTCATTTTTAGATAATATATTTCTTTTATAATATAGTAAAATTTAATATAGTAAAATCATTTAGTTTCAGAATTATAATTATTCAACACCTAATTTGAAAATCTGTATAATTAAGTTTAGTAAGGTATTATATCTACTTAAAATTTTAAGTATCGCCTAGCTAAACAAAAATTCTGGTTTTGACCACTTTTGGTAAGTTTTTTTTTTTTAATATAGTTTAAACTGTTTTAACTTTTTTCATCATTCCAATTTTAATCATTTTTAGGTATATACCATGATATTTGCAGTTTTTTGATGCTATGGAAATGAAAAACGTATAAAAAACAATATTGATGGATTTTCTTTAAACTTAAATATTTTTGTAGATAACGTATCTAAAAACAGATAATAGATAAGTTAAATAGTTGTAAACATTATTTTTTTTTAATCAGTTTTAAGTTATAAACATATACTATTGAACTATAACAAAAATTATGTTAATCAAAAGCAGAAAAATGAAAATGTGTTTAATTTTCATAATATTTATAAGTTTAATATCTATGAATGAAGCATTTGATTGTCAGAGTGATGATAAGTGTAAATGTAAAATAGTGGACAATGAAGTTTTTGAAATTAAATGTAAAAATGGAACAGTAAAAGTTTTGCACGGAGAAACAGTGAAAGAAATTAAATTTTTTAATTTAAAAGAGCCAATCACAAATGCTGATCTTATTATTTATCCAAACTTAAGCGCAGTTAATATATCTGATAATTTGATTAGTGAAGTTCCTCAGAATCTTCTTCAAGGCAAGTACAAAAATTTTACAAATTAAAAGAAAAAAAAGTGAATAATTAGTTTGTTACAGGTCTTAACAATCTCAATATTTTTTCTTTGACAAATACACCAGTGAAAATTCCTCCTGGTATTTTTCAGTATACCAATAAAATAAAATATATTAGAATCGACAATAGTCAGATATCAATTTTAGAGCCAGGAATATTTGATAACCTCAAAGATCTTGAATTTTTATCTTTGAGTGGTAATAATATAAAATCATTTGAACCTGAAATTTTTAAAGACTTGGTTAAACTCACAGAGTTCGATTTATCAAGAAATCAAATATCTACTTTCACATTGTAAGACTTATTAATCGTATTAATATTGAAAAAAAATATATTTTAAAATTATTTATTTTATGAAATAGAAACCAGTTAGATGGTTTGAGGGCTCTTCGAATTTTAAATTTAAGTGACAACAGACTTACTATTCTAAATTATGGAGTTGGTAATTATTCAAAGCATGATTACCCTGGTGAAAATATTGAGGTATTATATTTATCATAATAATAATACAACCCAAAATTTGAATAAGTTAACAATGATGTGGAATTTAAAATTTTAAATGATGATTTTTTTGGATGTTAATTTATTTATTTTTATTCCAAATTGTGTATTGATCTAAAAATTGTGTATGATATAAAAATGCTTATAAATGTTCGGGTGTTAACCCAATTAACGGTTATAAAACAAATTACAAACTATTATCCATGAATTAAATTTATTTTATAAGCCAACACATGGACGCTAGATAATTCATATAGCCAACAAATCAAAATTATTCTAGACTCTCCCAAAATTATTCTAGACTCTCCTCTCCCCTCGCCCTTGTATTGTTGGCCTTTACCAAATACCTCTTTGTTTGACATTCAAAAAAAAAAACCGTCGCGAAAACCTTAAATTTAGGATTAAAATAGACCATATAAATAAATTCGCTATTTAATTCTATTATGTATGATTATTCTTTTTATTTCTACAACTGTAGAGCTGTTGCTGTAGAACTGTTGTGAGCAACCTGAGACAGTTTAGAATTCACTTGGGTCTCTAAAAATAATTTTTTTTAGTTAATGATATCATTATTAAGAGTATTCTGAAGCTGTGTATAATTACCTACATTTTCTATGGTGAATCTGGTAAATTTGGGCTGATTTTTGGTAATCGGTTTCTGATTTCCTGAAGCCAAAAACCAATTAAAAAAATTGTCTACTTAGTTCTTCTATACCGGTTTCATCTTCGATTTTTGATATTCGATAATTTTTTTTTTATAAATAATAATTTAAAATAATAAATAGTTCACGTCCAATCAAACGAACTTATGTATTATTATTTGATTAAAAAAAATTATCGAATATCAAAAGTTGAAGACGACACCGGTGTAGAGGAACTAAAAAGAAAATTTTCTGTAATAGGAACGTTTTTTTAATTACTTTTTGGCTTTAGGAAATTAGGAACCGAATAGCCCAAATTTACTAGTTTCTCCATAGAAATTCTCATTAATTACAGAGCCCCGGAATGCTGTTAATTTCTTAATTTTATTCATATATTTTAAATATTTAAATCATTCTATATTAAACTGGCAATTATTTTAAATGTTGCTTAAATTTTCAATTACAGCAAAATCTTGGGTGCCATTCATCAAAAAAAAAATGAGAATCCAAAAATTAAAGCTCAAAATCAATCTCTTCTGAGTGTTTCAAATACATGGGGTTTTATGGAGTAAATGACAACTAATTTCGTCCAGTAATTGAAAATCAAATTTTTAAAATTGATATCATACTCAGTTATTAATTTTAATACAATTCTATAAAATGAAAAAAACCTTAAAATTATTTTTGTATTGTACGTTCTTTGTTTAAATTCTGTTATTCTCCAAGTTTCTACGTCATCATAGATAAGTTACGTCTCATTATTTTAATTTTAATCAATTTTAAAATGCTTATCTATACTTACCTGACTGATTCAACCATACTTAAAGATGACGAGTGAAAAATAAAAGATTATAAGAATTGAATTAAAAATTCATTTATTGGAATTTTTTAAAAATTTATTTATCTAAAAATTTATAACTACTTAAAATAGAATATGAAAACAAGACCATTCAGGTAATCATAAACCTGCAAACGTATAAGCAAACAGCATATAACATATTAATAATTAATAACAGTTTTAACTTATAGTACTCCCTAATTATTATAAGTTCAAGAACCGAAATTATAATTCGTATCTAAATTCAAATTATTTTAAGTCCCTAAATAGAAAATATTCTAAGGCCATTAGACGCCCCCCCTGAATTTGAAGGTTTTTTCGAATAACCTTCCCTTTGAACATATTCTATGTCAAAATAAAAAGCTCAAAACGCAAAATTATAATTTTTTAGGGCCTAATCTTCATGACGGCAAAAATGCTTCGTAATCCGCAAATGCAAGTTAAATCGCAAAAAAATTTCAATTTATCCAATTCATTTCTCATACTTTGCATTTAATTTTTTGCATTCTCAGCAAAATAAAGTAAAGTCCCATTTGACTCCCCCCCCCATTAAATGGAACACATTTGACCCCCCTCTTTGATTCTCGAAAAGTTTAGTAATTTCAGACAAAAATGGGTTTTGTATATCTCGAAAAATTCTCACAAGCTTCAAGTTTCCCTAAAATTCATTACTCGCCTCGTTTCCTTGATTCGTTTTTAAGATATGGCTCTTCAAAGTTAACATTAAAAATGAACTTTTTTAAAAAATCGTAAAATTGGGACTGTGACTTCAAATTATCATATCTGGTTAACAAATAATTGAAAAAGATAAAGTAATGAAATTTTGGAAACTTGAAGCTTGTATAAATTTTTTCAGACCTATAAAACCCATTTTCGTCAGAAATTACAAATTTGGATGCATTTTAAAAATTGGTCATTTTTAGCCAAAAATGACCGTTTGGTTAATTGGTTATAGTGATGAGAGCATTAGTGATAATAAATTGCGGTTTACGGCGTATGAAAGGTGATACTTAAACCAAAAAAATGAGACCAACCAGAAGAGGTAGCTAACCAGAAGAGGTGGTTAACTTGCGAGGTTTTGATGTTTCATTGAAAATTACCAAAAAATCCTATTTTATGACATTGAGCCCTGCGTTTCTAGGCGCAGAAGGCCCATTGGAAGGAACGGAGGGTTGTCGGCATGTTTTTTTAACATAACAAACTCATCCATAACCATTTGGTATAATTTGGTGTAATTTGGTGTTCCAAATGTATTGAACTTGTAAGATTATAAATTAAAAGTAAAATTTTTTTTATAAGTTATAAAAGAGTAAGGATAATTTTTGTGAATTTTCTATGTTTTTCAATTTTGACTTATTAGCAATTTTGCTGGTTTCTTGCAAAGTCGTGTAACTAAATAAAAATCTGACAAAAAATTTGTATTATGCGAGAAATTTTACTAGATTATTTAAATTTTGTTTTTCCTAGAAGGATTTGTCCCATTTTAAAAAATCAATTAAAATGAACTATTAATATTCAATAAAAATGAAATTTAATGACATTTTTACATTTTTAGAGTCAGTAGCGTAGGAAACTTAAAAAGAGTTTTTAAAATTAGTAAAAATTATCCTTTCTTTTAGCAAGTCAATTTTTTACCCTTTTATAAATTCTCATTTTTAATAGCGAATGAATATATTTCGCAAAAAAGAACAGGGCTGCAATGCCAACAAAAAACTTTACCTTCGGACCTCTGAAGTTTTTCGAATACAACCGAAAACCGTGACCCGACCCGAAAATTCGGGTAACCGTACACCTCAAATATTTATGAGACAATTTTAAACTGAAATAAGATCTTTGAAAATTAATTTAAAACCTTCAGATTCAGAGAATAATCCATTTTTAAAATGTTTCAACGAAAAACAATTTAAGAACAATTTATCTTGACCGACATTTTTTACTATTTATTCTTGGAATTCTCTGTTAAAAAAATAAAATATTAGTATTTTTAATTAAAATAAATTTAGAAATCTCGATCATTAAGTAAAATTCTTATTGAAGGGACAAAAACTAGAAAAAAATGTTTGATTTGCTAGATAGTTAATTTTTAAATTTAGTTTGCTTTTTATTTGCTAGACATTACGAAAGTTATTTCAACCGTATGAAAATTCTAAAAAGATCTAAGGATAAAATCTTCTAAAAGATCTGTTCTAAGGTTTTAAATAAGATAAATCCAGAATACCAAATTGCTCTACTTGGTTAGAAGAAATTAGGGACGTTCATAAATTACTTTAGCACAAAAGTAAATTTAAATATCTTATTGGGCAAAAACAAAACTATTATTTAACCTGGACAGGACACTTTTTTTTCCTTTTGTATGTATGTAAAACTATTCTTTAAATGATAGGATAAAATATGGGGTTTGATCTCTGCAAGCTGTATTCACTTGCTCGTGCAAGTCGTGCATACAACTGCGCACAAAGCTAAAACCAATATTCTATCCCTTATTTAATAAATAGTTATTGTCATCCCCTTTTCTTACGCATGTTAGAAATTGCATCGCCTTCTTGACTTTTTTTAAATAAAATTGATTCTGTACAACTACTTGGGTCTTAAATTTTTGGAATCCTTAATCATCCATTATCCAACTAATGATAAAACATTTTAGAAAAATAGTATTCTTAGTTTCCCATAAGATTTCTATTAATTTTTCAAAGTTTATTATTCTTTTTTAATAAAGAAATATAGGTACCTTCCAATATGACATAAGTACAATAATAAAAATAAAATAATTTTTATATTTTTGCAGGAACTTATATTAAGTAATAACAAAATTACAAAAATTGAAGAAAGTTTTTACCAAAATCTACCAAAGAAATTAAAAAAGTTGAGAATAGATAAGAATTCATTGGTTTGTGATTGTCTGTTAAAAGAATTTGTTGATCATAATTTTGAAATAGATGGTCTTCGAAAGGTTTCATGCCATGGATTAGCTGGATATATTTATCATTATGGCAGACATCAATTTTGTAAACCTGAAATAACCGACATTCTAAATGGTCTACTTATTACTTTAGTCGTAGTAATTATTTTTGCTATTGTTTTGGGCATTGCTGCATTAATTCGCAAAAAATATATAACAGTTACAAATAGTTATGGTTCTTACAAGTAAAAAATTTTAAATTTTAGTTTTTTATAAACATTTTTGTGTACCTAAGTATATTTAAAATTTTTTCAGGTGATTTTTTTAGATTCATTGGAAAATGAAGAAATAATTATTTTTAATTCAAAAATCAAGAATTATTTTTCTTATAATTACGTAACGAAACAGTAAAAAATTTTCTTTCAATAAGTGGTAAATATTTTGTTCAATAAAAAAATAATTAAATTTTATTATATTCAAATTTAACTTATTTATAATAACGAAGATAAATAAAGAAATGAAATCCACAATCTAGTTTAGTAACATTTACTTGAAAAAAAAACATCTTTGCTGCGTTTTGATATATTATTGCAGTTTCTATCGTAATACTTTATGACTGAAATACGTCCATAATTTGTTTCTCAATATCAATTTGCAAAGTCTTTAAGATAAAATGAAATAAAGAATAAGAAAGTATTTTAAGATTAATAATGAGTAGAGTGCTCCTTTGCTCCTTTCAGCCAAAAATATCGGTAAATAACTGTACCAAAAATTCATTGAAAAATTTATTTTTATTTCTCATATAGAGAGTATGCTTGCGAAGCTTTTAGATTATATAACGAACAACACAGATGAAGGAAAATTAATTTTCTGAATCCTCTTCGATTTCAAAAAAGTTATTGATAGTGTTTCCTATGATCTCTCGTTAATCAATTTAAAATCCTATGGCTTCTTAAAAGAATCCATAACCTAGATTATCTCATACCTCTCAGACAGAATGTATGCTGCAATCAACAGCAAAAATAACTCATATTTCAATGAGAAAAGATTAAGAATGGAGTTCTGCAGGGCTCTATTTTTGGTCCTCTACTGTTCCTTGCGTATTCATCAATTACATCAAAGATGTTATCGTTAATTCCAATAGGTTACTATTCGCAGACAATCTTCAAATCTATTTATTAACTGAATATAAAAATATTACCTAAATCTAAATAAGGTTATTGATGATATCATTTATATAATTAACTGGGCCAATGACAATCAATTAGGTATTTATTTAGATAAAACTAAAGCTACAATATTTGGTCCAAAAAAGCATTTTGATAACTTTTTCAACTCTTACATTTCCATTAAATTTTCTGATAGTAATATCAGCATTCCTTACAAAATGCCAATTAAAAACTTAGATGTCATATTTCACCACAAAATAAGGTGGGACTATGATTTCATTAAAATTTCCAAAAAAATCCGAAGTACCCTATATAGATTAAGATATTTCAAGTACTACGTCAATATAGAAACTAGGAAGCAACTTGTAACACTCCTAATTTTACTTCACTATTTTACATCTATCTTAGGGAATCTTAAAAACGAATACTTTAAGCCGTTCAATATACTACACAACTCAACAATAAGACACAATTTCAATTTAGCTTACTAAGACCACGTTTTTAACTTCAGAAAAACTCTAGATTGGTTAGTAATTAGTGATAGACTGCAATCCAATTCTACCTGCGTAATAATATTATTTCAATACTCTGATTTCATGAAGGTTACTTTGGCGGCAAGATCTAGCGGCGAATCGTACGGAAGACTATACGCGTCCAGTAAAATACTCAATATGAATTTAGTAAAAGGTGCCGCAATGAGCCTAAGTAGGCATCATTTTTGTACATTCATAAGTCTGTATAAAATTTTTTAGCTAAAAACTATGTCAAAGATGGGAGATATTGGCATGAGGATGAGATCATAGCCATAATGCATACTCATATATGCTTAGCAGATTAAAATAATTAAGCGAATTCTCAAATTTGGGAAGAGGTGCCGCAATGAGCCTAAGTAGGCATCTTTGCTGGACATTCATAAGCTCGTAAAAAATTTTTAGCTAAATTCTATGTCAGGGGTGGGATAAATTGACTTAATACAAAAATTAAAATACTATAGTTTCTTATAGTAAAATGAAAGTTTGAATTCATTTTATTCAAAAACTTATATCTGTTGGTTAAGACCTTTTGCCATGCAGCCACAGATTTAAGGATCAAGTTCCTTGGACATAGAATTTGCAGCAGTTCAGCATACATGGGTTGTAGAGAAGGCTCGGCATGAGGCTAAAATCTCCTATCGCTGACATAGGATTTGACTAAAAATTTTTTTACAGGCTTAAGACAGTTCAGCAATGATGCCTACTTAGGCTTATTGCGGCACCTCTTCCCAAATTTGAGAATTTGCTAAATTACTTTTGACCGCTAACCATACACAGGCTGTGTTGATGAGGCTCGGTCTGAGGCCAATATCTCCCATCCCTGACATAGAATTTAGCTAAAAATTTTTTTACGAGCTTATGAACGTTCAACAATGATGCCTACTTAGGCTCATGGCGGCACCTCTTTCCAAATTTGAGAATTAACTCGAAGATGTATATTTTGTATATAAATATTTTTGTGTAGTGCCTATAAGCATTAATAATTTTAGTTCCCATTTTTTTAGTTTTAACTTTTTTTTTTTTTTTTTTTTGTTATTTAACAATATATTTTATTCTAATTAATTTATAAGTTAGAAAAGCATATTTTGCCTATATTGAATATTTTCACTGGGTGTTAACGTCCTTCCGTATTTCTCGCCGTCAAAATAACTTTCATCTGATTTCTTATTTTCGAAGTTAAAATATAGGCCTGGAGAACTCAGATCGAAGTTTAAAGAACTAGAGATACCTTCCTATCATCTTCCTCACTCAATACCTTCAAGAATAATCATTCAAAACCCATCAACAGCAATCAACATCAGACTCTAAATTTAGTCTCTCAACTCTAATCCAGAAATTAATCTATCTATTTTAAATTACAATCCCAACACCTAACCTTCACTTCCACATCACATTATATACTCCATACTTTAAATTTCATACTCCTTATATAAATTTACTTATGCATAATTATGATTATTATTATTTTTTTTTTCTTTTTTTAAGGGAATCTTGTGAATCTTGCATCAGCCATGGAGTGTTTGCGGGCCTTAAAGACCCGCAAATTTCCATGACCGCCCAGTTGCACAAAGTGTACAACTGGGAGACCAACGGCGAACGCGGTTGCCGGCTACGCCCCAGATTCTTACTGGATAAATACACTATAAAACCCCCTGCGCTTGTTTGCCCCAAACCGGAACTCCCTTTTCAGGTATAACTTCAGTTTGGGACGCGTAGCCTAGGCAACTGGCCGCTGCCTTCCCCCAGCCTAGTGACAGGAGAGCTCTCTACTATAGAAAGCCCTCCTCCTTTTTAATCAACAAGGTGGCCCTTACGTACTCTGCTACTTTGTTCCAATTTTCGGGACTCCGTAGCATTTCCGGGACCACTGTCTCTGGCTTCCAAATTGGGAAGGGCGGGCGCCCTTTCATGTAGCGCTCACATTCGAAGAATGTGTGCTCCACTGTATCCTTCATGCCTGGGTAGTGCAAGCACTCCTCTGTTGCCACCTTATGCCAATGTTTTAACATGACACGGAAATACCCGTGTCCAGTTAAAAATTGGGTGAGGTAAAAATCCACCTCCCCATGCTGTCACCCAGTCCATGCCTGCAGATCTGAAATCAGTGTGCGCCTCAATCGGGCAGTTTCCTCTTCGTCTTTTTCCCATCGTTTCTGCCATTTTATCTATTTATTAGTTGTAATTTTACTCGCACATACAAGCACATATACGCACACACATACCAACATACATAAAAAATTAAGTATATGCATGTACAAAGATAGTTTTTGATTCATATATGAGTACTCACATTCGTTTAAATAATAATATTTAATAAAAAAAACCTTTCAAAAATATTGCATCTCTAAACTACCAAAAATTCACATCCGTCCACAAAAAATTTAAATCCCTCGGGGAATCTACTCAAAAATTTTTTTACGCACTATTTACATCATGTATAAAATTTCTAGAAAAAAAAATTTGTGGTATTTTGACATCGGATTTAAATTTTATAAGACCACCGTGTCCCACTTCAAATTATTCTAAGTCCCTAATTTGAAAATGTTCTAAGTCTTTCTTCTTCTTTCACCCCCGCCCTAAAAACGTCACTTTTTCACCACCCCCCCACCCCTAAAAGCGTTGGCAAAAAGCATAAAAAAAATACAAACGCTTGAATTTTTATTACAAGATCATTCATTAATTTATTCTTGTATTAATCAGAGGTTTTGAATTTATTTACAATTTTATTTTCCTAGACCATAATGATAAGTAGTACATAAAAACGTGGGCTGAAATATTGAGAATCACGCCAGGAATATAAACGACTTTTATTAAATCCTTTTCGGGTCACTAAATTTGAAAATCAAAGTCCCGCAACTCTGAAATATTAGTATCTTCCTTATAAACGCAATAAAACAATAATTTTAGGAGTTAATGACTTTTTCGTAATAATGAATAATTTTTTTGAATGCCATTATCTTATTCATACTTAATATTTAGAAAAAATTTAAATTGGGTAATCCCGGTTGCAGCAAAGACAAAAGACAATAAAGACATTTTTTAACTTTGTTCAATGATTAAAGTAAATATGAAATGAACTTTTGTAAACGATTTGAACTCCAGCATTTCTATTTGCTTTTTATTAAACTTTAAACAAATTATTTTAATATATGATTTAATTTATTTAAACAATTTTTTACGTTACTCGGGTTGCAGTTCATAAGGCTCAATTTGTATTTAGGGTTTAAAGTTTATTTTTTTTGTTAGTGTCCAGAAAGTGCGTGTTTTCTGGCCGCTGCGCTATTCGAAAAAACGCATTTTCTCGACACTGAGCAAAAAAAATTATGTTTTGTCCTTGGCCACAAAAAAAGGATGCCCCAAATCGCAGTTTACCATCCTGGAGAGATTAATAGTTGATCAGGTTGTTGCCTACTTGGAGGATAACAATCTAATAAACCTACATCAATCTGGCTATAGAAAGAATTTTAGTACTCAAACTGTGCTACTTAATCTCACAGATATTATTCTCCGCGGTGTTGAACTAGGCTTTATAACAACCTTATTAATGTTTGATTTCTCTAAGGCCTTCGATACTATAGACCATACAATTCTCTTGAGAAGATTGTATGACTTAGGCTTTACTCATAAAACCTTGCAATGGTTTCATGACTATTTGCTCTTTCGTCAGCAAGCAGTTATGGATGAAAATGGTGAACCTACTGAGTTTATTACAACCAGTTCAGGTGTCCCACAAGGATCAGTTCTTGGTCCTATTTTATTCCTAATCTATATGAATTCTATTCTTGATACAGTAAATTTTTGTTACTCAGAACTGTTTGTTGATGACTTGCAAATTTTCATCCAGAGTAAAGTCTCTTCTTATAATACTGCTATGGCCAATATACAGAGTGATGTCAATGCTATTGTGGATTGGACAACAACTAATCGCCTAAAATTAAATCCCAAAAAAATTAAAGCCGTTAACTTCGGAACAAATTTTCAATTAAATAATCTAGATAACATTTACAATTCGAATATTCCTACAATATCAGTTTCTAATGTAATAATACCATATTCAACTTCAGTACTAAATCTTGGTGTAATCTTAATCCCAACTTTAAATTGGACACAGCACATTATGAAGTTAACAAAAAATGTTCATTTTACTCTACATCGTTTACGCATGAAATCAAGACTACTATCTTTAGAGCTTCGTAAATTGTTAGTGTCCTCTTTGATTATTCCTTTTTTTGATTACTGTTGTCTAGTTTACGATGCACTTGATGTTGCTCTTGTAGACAAAGTTGAAAGGATTCTTAACTTGGCCATAAGATTCATTTTCGGTGTGGGTAGATATGATCGTGTCTCAATAACACCATTGAGAAATCAATTAGATTGGTTAACTGCTAAATCTCGTAGAAAATATTTTAAGCTGGTTCTTGTACACAGATTAATATCTTTCAAAAGACCGTTATATCTATCCTCACAATTTAAAGAACCTGATGAAGAACTCAGGCGCTCTCAACGGAACCTTCCTGATACTTCTTTGTCAGAATTCCTGCCACTTACATTTTCCCTTCCATCTTTCTATAGAACTGATTTTTACAAAAGCTCATTCTTCATCACAGCTATTACTGAATGGAATAATCTTCCATTTACATTAAAATCATATACATGTATAGATACATTCAAAATGCATATCATGAAGTATTTATTACATCTACAAAAAACACCTGTCCTTCAATCGCGTTAATTTTCTAATAATTTATTAAAATCAATTTTTTTGTTATTATTATTTTTACTATTTTTATTATTCTTATTATTTTTATTATTTTTATATTCATATTTTCTTGCTTTTTCTTAAATTTTATTGTTAAAATTACAACAAAGTTTAATTCTAGATATCAAATTTATTATATAATACTTATTTTATGTACTATGTACATTCCTACTGTAATTAAATGTAGCGCATAGGCCACGCCTGCGCCTGATCTTTCTTAAATAAATAAATAAATAAATCCTCGGCTTCGTCTCGGATGGTAATTTACGTGCGATTTGGGCCATACTTTATTTTTCTGGCCATGGGTAAAAATATACTATTTATTGAACGTTGTATACACTATATCTCAAAAATAATTAATCAGGTTGCTTTCGTCTAAGTTTTTTGTTTGTATTGATAACCTGATTAATTTTTTAACCTAATCCGTTACTCTTTAGGTTATGATTTGTAAAAATGCAGCGAAAATAACAAATTAAAATAAGATGATAATTTTAGTAGTATAATTTATCATTTTTTTTACAGATTTTTTGAATTTTTAGATATTGACGTGGGTGATACGTAAGGTAGGTCAAAATTGATATCCCTAGTATTTGATAAGTATGAATAATAAACCGTTCATCCGATATTATCATAGTATATTCTACATCCGACGACACAAGAACCCACAGGTGATCTTTTGCTGATGCTGACCTGGCACAATTGGGTTTTTTTAAAAATTCATAAACTTGGGATTTTTCTAGCAGATTCGAATGATGTTATAAACAGGACTAAAAAACGTATTCCCTAGTAAATTTTCCTGTAAAATACGAATTCACTATTTATTATAACATTCTAACAAGCATTACAGGAGAAAAATCAATTTTTTTCGTTTTAGGTAGCCATTTTTCAGGAACCAATTATTTTATTTTATTTTATTTTTATTTTTAATTAGAAGTATACACAGGAGATTTCCCATTTATAAATTACAGAAAAATGTACAAAAAAAAAATATAATTTTTCCATATAAATATAATTGTTTATAATAATTAGAAATTATTAACACTAAAGGGAGAGAAAAGATTAACTATTTATAAATTAGCATTTTACTTTTAGATTAAATAATGAACTTATTAAATGACATAGTGAAATCCATCCAATCAATCTTATTACTTAAGATACTCAGCCTATTGCTAATTAATAGTTTAGAGAATTTATTATTCTTTATTGTAACACATTTAAACATTCTAGTTTTCCTCAACAATTTTCCAGGAATATTTAGAGAAAAAAAATTCTTAATAGAATTGCAGTCTATGTAATTGTTAAATAACTTGTATAAAAATATTAAATCATATCTTTCAAAAACAGATGTCAAATTAGGAATTCCCAATTTTCTAGAAATAGCTGACTTAAAATATCAAAAGGAAATCTTGTATGATAAGCCACAAATCTTAAATATCTATGTACAATTTTGTCAAGCTCATAATATATCTGTTGTTTATTAAAAACATTCCAGATGTCAGAACCGTATGACAAAATTGGATTAAGATATGAATAATAAAGTGTTCTAAAGGCATCAAAATCAACAAAATGTTTAGAATTAAATTTTAGAAAATATAGGGTTTTATTAGCTTTAGTTATAATACTGTAATATACTGTAGTTATAATACTCTAATATACTGTAAGTGATTAGTAAACGATAATTTATTATCAATTATAATTCCCAAATCTTTAATACTATTTGCATTATTAATTTTAGTTCCTGCAATGGAGTAGTCATGTACTATTCTGCCATTCTTGGAAAATGTCATACTTGAACATTTATCAATATTGAATGACAATCCATTATTATAAACCCAATCAGTCACTGAATCAATATCACTTTGTAAAAAATGAAAATTTTCGCAGTTTTCAAGAAAAAATATTCTGGATAATATTTACAAGAGTTCCCTATGTATTTTTTCCCCAGAAATTTGATAAAACCACTAGTTTTTTTAACCGGGGTGTTCTTTAGCCATAAAATCTTTTTTTTCTATTTTGAGTAGTTTTGCCATAAAATATTTTATTTTCATAATTTTTTTTAATAAATAAATAGTCAGGGAAAAACTATTTAAGAAAATAGACAAACTTTTTGCTTTTCGATTTACAGTTAATCAAAGATTCAGGTATAATCTCAATTTCACGCAACTTAAAAATTGGTTATGTCATTGATTTTTCATCATAAGCCGAAAAGTTTTTGTACCTCCTAGAGCAGTTTTTTACTAAATATTCACTTATTAAAGATAGTTTTAAATATTTCAAACAATTCAGGCTTAAATCTGCTGTACCGTTAGGAACAAATTAATTAAATATAAAATACCAAGAATTACGTCTAGACAGATTTATTAGAAATAAAATAATAAAATAATATGATATTATAATTAAAAATGTTTCATCGGCAACATCATTTCGAGAAACCGCACGTGCAAGAAAGTGTATAATAAGACCTTACACGAAATACTAATGATTGGAGACATTGTTACTAAGGACACTTAATTTTCACGTTAAACAAATTACGCGCGGATCTCCTCTCCTCTATTCCCTCAAGCGTAAGTCTTTAAAAGCTCTCGCAGAAGCTCCTGACCGGCAAAACTTGGGACCATGTAGTCCCTTAGAGAGAACGAACTGAAATATAGAACTAACTAAACTGACTAACTTGTACTCAGGATTCTCTCTACCACTAATTAAGAGATCTAAGCACGGCCAGCCATTTTATAAGTCAATAAACCAGCATTTTAATAACAAAAGGACTTAGATATTTGAACTCCTGTCACCAGTAAATGAGTTTAGCCAACAGGCTAAACCCGAATAAGAATATCCTCATTTATCTGTTTTTATTCACCACCAAACACAACAATGCTACTAATGCAAAAATACAAGATTGGTCAAAACCAGACAAAATAGAAACAAATGATTTTATAGCTAAAGAAAACTCCAAATGAAAAAAGTAGCTGTTTCATCGAATTTCTGGGGAAAAAATATAAAAGTTACTTTGGTAAATATTATTTAGAATACTTTTACTTAAAAACTGCAAAATTTTTCGAAATTGATCCCCTGAAAATTGAGAGGACATAAAGTGTTGTGGCTACGAGGTCCAGTTAACTTCCCACAGTGGTCTGAAACACGAAAAAAGTTTCACCACGATAAGTGAAAGTTAACTCCTAAAAGTCTCTGGTATTTTATGATTCTATAGGGTCTCCTGAGGCAGAAAATGCTTGTCCTAAAATAAAACCGTAGCTCTCCGGGAGAACCGCCCCAATTTGGGGGTAGTTGGGGGGTAAAGAAAAAAAATTTTTTTTTATAATTTAACATTTTTTACATGATTTTAGACCATATAAAGTGACAAAAAATTGAGGAACACAAAAAATTTTGCTCGCCCCATAGTTTTTTTTAGTTGGAAGGCTCAAAATCATATTTTCTCAATATTTAAAAAAAACAATTTCTGAAATTTTTTAAATAAATTAAAATTATTTTTAATGATGGATTTATGTTTTTTCAATTGTTTTTTAATTATAATTTACTAAAATAAGTTTATTTAGGACCAAAAAATACAAATTTTCAATTTTCAAGGTCTTAGAACAACTCAAATGTTAAATATTGGATTTTTTTAAAAATTTACAGACTTGGGATTTTTCTATCAGATTCAAATGATGCTATAAACTGGATTTAAAGACTTATACCATAGTAAATTTTCCTGTACAATCTGAATTCGCTATTTATTTTAACATGTTACCACGCTTTTTAGGAGAAAAATCCATTTTTTTGTTTCTTATGGTTCAAATTTTCAAGGGACCAATTTTTTAAAATTTCGCAGGTTTCAAGACAAAATTTTCTGAATTATATTTGCAAGAGGCATTTATATATTTTTTCCTCTGGAATTCAATGAAATCACTAGTTTTTTCATACGGAGTTTTCCTTAAACTGTTAAACTTTTCCACCACCCTAAATTTTTACCTCAATATGCGTTCGCGGAAGTTGACTGGACCTCGTAGCCAACAGTTTATGTCCTCTCCTTAAGAAACGAAAAAATTTGAATTTTCTCCTATAACCAGCCTATAACCCTTTGAAGCATACATTTTCGTATTTAATATTTTTGTCTAAATTTTGGTCTACACAGTTTTTTGTGGTCGCTAAGTTCAAATCTGAAGTTAGATTTTCGATTTTGACAGTTGACAAATGTGAATTAGCTGTCAAATTACTTTTATTTCTTAGAAACCTTAAATTTATTCTCATTCAATATGTTTTTTGGGTCCCTGATTTCAAATCTGAAGTCATTTTTCGATATTGACAAATTACTACCAGTCACAGTCTTGGAATCCTCAAACTAATCTTTTACCTTAACCTTTTTGGGTCACAAAATTCAAATTTGGAGTAAAATTACTGAAATTGACAGCTGCTGAAGATTAGTTTGAGGATTCCAACCGCTGAAAGTAATTTAGCAGCTAATTGACAGCTGTCAACTGTCAGTATTGTAAAACTGACTCCAAATTTGAAATCAGCGACCTAAATAACAAAAAATGAGGATAAATTTAATGTTTATAACAAATGAAAGTTATTTAACAGCCAATTGACAACTGCCAATTGTCATTATCGTAAAATCGACTCCAAATTTAAAATTAGAGACCCAAAATCATAAAGAATGAGAATGAATTTAACAAATGAAAGTTATTTGACAGCTGATTCACAGCTTTTAACTGTCAATATCGAAAATCTGGCTTCAGATTTAAAATCAGAGACCCAAAAAATTTTGTGTAATTTTTTTGTTAAATTTTGTTATTATTTAGAAATGAATAAAATACAAAAACCCTGAAATGTATAAATATAAGATTTTTATTTTATCATATAAATTACACGTAAATGTATTTAAATATAATGTTTTGCCCCCCTCCCAAATAAACGTATTTTGCCACCCAATAATTCTGAAATACATTTAATACAAATTAGTTGAATAAAAATCAAAAAATCATTAAAATTGCCCGCTATTAGATTTGCCATTTTGAATTTTTGCATCTATCTCTGGATTCCTAATTGGTGAACAAATAACTTTTTTTTACTAATTTTTAAAAAACTATGTTGAACTGTTTAGCCAAAAATGAATTTTTTTCAAAAAAAAGCTCTTTTTTATAATACTTGTTTATTTATAAAACTTTTAATGTTATGAATTCAAATTAACTTTTTTTTTTGGGGGGGGGGGTATTTTTGGACTATTTCAGAACCCGAAGTATACAAAAAATCAGAAAAAATACGCTTATTATAAATAAATTAGCAAAATATCAAACAATACAGGCACTGTATACAAAAATTTTTTTTTTTTTTTTTTTTTTTAATACATATAACACTAACTAGCACGTAAAGAATGGGCCCTAGAGATTCGTAACCAAAAGACCTCTTGGAGACTTAGACCCATTTTAAACCCCTATAGTCCATTTTTATCCCTGGGGATTCGCTGGATATTGATTTATGCATCTGGATTGGATTTTTTCCCAATTAGGCCCGAAAGGACCCAGGATGGTCGACTTTATCAGTTGTTATTTGTTTTATCCTGTAGGAACAATTTTGCACCGTTATAGTCCATTTTCATCCTTGGGGATCGATTTGTACAATGGGATCTCATTTTTTTCCAATTGGGACCAATAGGTCCCAGGCTGGATGACTTTATCAGTAGTTATATATTTTATCCTGCTGAATCCATTTTTTATCCTTTTAGTCCATTTTTATCTCGATTTGTACAGCGAGATCTCATTTTTTTCTGATCGGACCCAATGGGCCCCTGATTAGCTAATTCCATCTTTTGGTATTTATTTTATTATGTAGGACCCGTTTTTTACCTCCAGAGTCCATTTTTATCCTCGGTAATTACCTTTTACATTAATATTTTATTTTTGGCCGAATGGGTCCAATTGGCCCCTAGGGGTTATTTTTTTCCTATTCCTAAAATGCCTCTGACTATGTTACGAGTCTCTAGGGCCTTATTTTTTTTTTAATTTTTTTTTTTTAACATCATAAAAACTATTGTATTTTTTTAACTATAGTATTTTTAAAAAAATTTTTCTTAATTTGTTAATTAAATAAATAAATTTAAATAATTAAAAATATTAAAATAAATTATTATAATAAGTCGAACGCTCTGTTGCTCGAAAATCACCGAGAAAACCCGAGTCAATCCTTAGAGTGTAAATTTCGGGTTCAGGCATATGTGATTCTTATGGAACGACATTTTAAAATAGAAACTTTAGGATGTTGTGAGTTCAGTTTTTGATAAGAAAATTATAGCATACAAACAATATTGTAGAATATAATTATTCAGTTTATTTTAGACGACTAGGGTGATTTAACTGTTATCAGCTCTTTTAATTAACAATGCTATCTTGTAGTCGTGCGCGCGCAGCGAGATCTTGCTTCTGATAGAAAAACAGAAATATCAAAATAAACTATACGTAGTCAGCTGCTTGAATCTATTCAGTATAGGGTTATTATTTGTATATAAAAATGAAACTATAAGGTAAAAAAAAACTCAAATTTTTTGGTCACATAATTTTAAGAATAATTTTTTATGCCTGAATACTTGAAAATAATTGCACAACAAAAAACCGTTCTCACTGGTAACACGTATACACGAAAAAATTTTGTCTTATTTATATAGCTAATACGCTCTGACTCCACTGCGCGTTAATTCTCCTGTACACGGTCTTTGGGTGCTGGACTCGGTATTTTTGAAGTCATATGACAAAATTAAATTCATAGGTTGGTATCAATGAGACATTTCCGTATTTCGCGCCTTCACTTACTTCAAATACTTCAACTACTAGATACAGTGTTATAGTGTCAGATCTGGTTAGTGTATACTAATACTGATGCCAACCCATAATTTTTTTTTGTCAAATGACTTCAAAAATACCACGTCCAGCAACCAAAGACCGTGTATATTAGTTGTAGTATACATTTTTAAAATAAAAACATAAAAAATGACGTAATAACGAAAGAATAATTATTTCTTTTATTTTTATTCGATAATATGATTTTTACATTTTTTTTAGTTTTAGAGGAGAATTCATGCGCAGTGGAGTCAGGGCTATAAACTGCTATTTGTGTTTATTTGAAAATTTTTTAACATACATATTTTTAAACATGCAGTGTATTTGTATTTTAAAATCTATATGATGACTGTATATTTTAAAGAAACATTTCTGATGATATTTTTTTCAAGAGATTAGGATTTGTTGGTGAAATAGTGTGAAATTAAAAATTATTACACATCAAAATAATTTATATTTTTTTATTTATTTTAATACTTTTCTGAATTAAATAAGATTATTAAAAATTTTATTACTCATATATTTACATATTACTCATTCTTAGGTAACATAAACTTAAAATATAGTAAAATTTAATATAGTAAAATCAACGGAGAACGCTCTGTTTGTAAAATCATAAAAATCATTTAGTTTCAAGAAAATTATAAAAATTTAAAGTATCGTCAATGCTTAAAAAAAAAAAAATCTACGATATGTTTTTGTAAAATAGTGAATTTATTAAATACTTTCTGAATAAGACTAAAAAAATTTTTTTTAATTAAAAAGTTTAAATAATTGTTGTTTTGTGTAACGCCCATTTTTTAGCAAATTAAAATCGCGTTGTTTCTTTTTTAATGACCAGAACTGGGCTATATGAAAAGAAACATTATAGAAGGTTCTTTTTTTTATTTTTTCATAGATGTTTTTATTTATGTTAGACGTTATTTTTCATATAACCCAGTTCTGGTCATTAAAAAAGAAACAACAAGATTTTAAAAAGTTTAAGTCGTAAATTCGTCTGATTGATATAATTTTTTTTTTAGTTTGAACCTCGAGTTTGAACTGTTTGGACTTTTTTCTTCGTTCCAATTTTAATCATTTTTATATACCAGACCTTGATATTTCAAGTTTTTTGATACTATTAAAATAAAAAAGCGTAGAAAAAATAATTTTGATCAGGTGATTTTCATTAAACTTAAATATTTTTTTAGGTAACCTACTGAACGTGTCTAAAAGAGATAAGTTAAATAGATGTAAATATTATTTTTAATCAGTTTTAAGTTATAAGCATTTACATTTGAACCAAAACAAAAATTATGTTAGTCAAAAGCAGCAAAATGAAAATGTGTTTAATTTTCATAATATTTGTAAGTTTAATATCTATGAATGAAGCATTTGATTGTCAGAGTGATGATAAGTGTAAATGTACAATAGTGAACAATGGAATTTTTGAAATTAAATGTAAAAATGGAACAGTAAAAGTTTTGCACGGAGAAACGGTGAAAGAAATTAAATTTTTTAATTTAAAAGAGCCAATCACAAATGCGGATCTCATTATTTATCCAAACTTAAGCGCAGTTAATATATCTGATAATTTGATTAGTGAAGTTCCTCAGAATCTTCTACAAGGCAAGTACAAAAATTTTACTAATTAAAAGAAAAAAAAAGTGAATAATTAGTTTGTTACAGGTCTGAACGATCTCAATATTTTTTCTTTGACAAATACATCAATGAAAATTTCTCCTGGTTTTTTTCAGTATACCAATAAAATAAAATATATTAGAATCGACAATAGTCATATATCAATTTTAGAGCCAGGAATATTTGATAACCTCAAAGATCTTGAATATTTATCTTTGAGTGGTAATAATCTAAAATCATTTGAACCTGAAATTTTTAAAGACTTGGTTAAACTCACAGAGCTCGATTTATCAAGAAATCAAATATCTACTTTCACATTGTAAGACTTATTAATCGTATTAATATTGAAAAAAAATATATTTTAAAATTATTTATTTTCGGAAATAGAAATCAATTAGCTGGTTTGAGGGCTCTTCGGATTTTAAATTTAAGTGACAACAGATTTACTATTCTAAATTATGGAGTTAGTAATTATTCAAAGGATGATTACCCTGGTGAAAATATTGAGGTATTATATTTATTATTTAAATAATATTACCCAAAATTTTAATAAATTAATAATGATGTGGAATTTAAAATTTTAAATAATGATTTTTTTGGTTGTTAATTTATTTATGTAGATTCACAATTTTAAAATATTACTATGTATATTGATCTATTATAAAAAGGCTTATAAATGGTTTGGTTGCGGTTATAGAACAAGTTACAAACTATTATCCCTGATGGGTTAAAATTATTTTAAGGTACCAAATCAAAATTATTCTAGACTCCTAAATCCAAATTATTTTAACCCATTAGCGCCTAATCGACCATCCAGGGACAGTTGAATATTTTTATATGAAAAAGTGAATATTTTGAGCTAAAAACGTCACCTAGTAGGTTTTTTGGGTCGCTCTTTTCATTTTTGAGGTCCATTTTCACCTACAACCCCTAGGTAAGGAGGTATCAACCCTTAAAGTAGGGTAAAATTTACAAAATCTTTTGAAATCGTTATTTACGTGATAAAAAACTTACTAGATATTAAAATTGATTTTTTCGGTTTTAAAAAAGTTAAAAAATGAAAATATAAGTATTTACAAAAAACTTACCTTATCTGGGGGGTGAATACGGAGGGTTGAGGGGGTGGATTTTACAAGTATTTGAAATTTAAAAATTTTGGGCTGGAAACATCACCTAGTAGGTTTTTTGGGTCGCTCTTTTCATTTTTGAGGTCCATTTTCATCTACAACCCCTTGGTAAGGAGGTATCAACCCCTAAGGTAGGGTGAAATTTACAAAATCTTTTGAAATGTTTATTTACGTGATAAAAACTTACTAGGCATTGAAATTGATTTTTTGTAATTTACAAAATTTAAAATAAGCAAATATAAGTAGAAATAAATAACTTACCCGATATAGAGATTGAGTAAAGGAGAAAGGAATAGATTTTAACGGTTTAAATAATTTTGAAATTTTTGTTTGTAACGTTCACCTGGTAGGTATAAATAAAGATTTCAAAAGATTTTGTAAATTTTAAACTACTTTAGGGGTTGATACCTCCTTACCTAGGGGTTGTAGGTGAAAATGGACCTCAAAAAAGAAAAGAGCGACCCAAAAAACCTACTAGGTGATGTTTCAAGTCCAAAATTTTTAAATCTCAAATACTTGTAAAATCCACCCCCTCAACCCTCCGTATTCACCCCCCAGATGAGGTAAGTTCTTTCTAAATACTTATATTTTCATTTTTTAACTTTTTTAAAGCCAAAAAAATCAATTTCAATGCCTAGTAAGTTTTTTATCGCGTAAATAAACATTTCAAAAGATTCTGTAAATTTTACCCTACTTTAGGGATTGATACCTCCTAACCTAGGGGTTGTAGGTGATAATGGACCTCAAAAATGAAAAGAGGGACCCAAAAAACCTACTAGGTGACGTTTTTAGCTCAAAATATTCACTTTTTCATATAAAAATATTCAACTGTCCCTGGATGGTCGATTAGGCGCTAATGGGTCAAGTTCCTAGATCAAAATTATTCTCAGTAAATTATTAATCCTCCCCCCCCCCCCCCTCGCCCTTGTATTGGTAGCCTTTACAAAATACCCCTCTGTTTGACATCCGAAACAAAAACCGTCGCGAAATCCTTAAATTTAGGATTAGATTAGAACATAAACCAAATAGAATAATTTTTATTCCATTTCGTCAATAAATTCAAAAAATATTCTATAAGTTAATAAAAATGGAAAATAGAAGCAGTGATAATATTCAACATAATATAAATAAATTCGCTATTTAAATAAATTTTATAATGCTATCATTATTAAGAGCATTCTAGAGCTATGTAATTACCTACATTTTCTATGGGGAATTTGGTAAATTTGGGCTGATTTTTGGTAATCAGTTCCTGATTTTCTGAAGCCTAAAAGCAATTTAAAAAATTTTCCTCTTATAGAAAATTGTCTACTTAGTTCCTCTAAACCGGTATCATCTTCGATTCTTGATATACGATAATTTGTTTTATTAAATAATAATTTAGTATAAGAATAAACAGTTCGGGTCCAATAAAATGGCATCGAATAGATACGAACTTATGAATTATTAGATTTAAAAAAAAATATCCAATATCAAAAATCGAAAACGATACCGATGTAGAGGAACTAAGAAGAAAATTTTCTGTAAGAGGAACATTATTTTAATTGCTTTTTAGCTTCAGGAAATCAGGAATTAATTAGCCCAAATTTACTAGATTCCCCATAGAAAATGTCGGTAATTACAGAGCCCCGGAATGCTGTTAATTTCTTAATTTTATTGATATATTTTTAATATTAAAATTACCTTTATTAAACTGAGAATTATTTTAAAAGCTGCTTAAATTTTCAATTACTGTAAAATGTTGGGTGCCATTCATCAAAAAAAAAAATGAGAATCCAAATATTAAAGCTCATATTCAGTCTCTTCTGAGAGCTTAAAATACATGGGATTTTATGGAGTAAATGGCAACTAATTTCATCCAGTACCTAATTGAAAATCCAAGCAAATTTTTAAAATGAATACCAGACTCATTTATTAATTTTAATACATTTTTATCAAATTAAAAAAACCTTAAAATTATTTTTGTATTGTACGTTCTTTGATTAGATTGTGTTATTCTCAAAGTTTCTACGTCATCATAGAACAGTTACGTCAAAGACGCTCGTTATTTTAATTCTAATCAATTTTAAAATGCTTTTCTATACTTAACTGACTGAGTCAACCATACTTAAAGGTGACGAGTAAAAAATAAAAAATTATAATAAACCGCACTCGCTGCATACAAAGCTAAAACCAATATTCTATCCGTTATTTAAAAAATAGCTATTTAACCCTCTTTTCTCTCGTATGTTAGCAATTGCATCGCCTTCTTGACTTTTTTTAAATAAAATGCATTCCATTTAATTAACCTACGAAACCCTTAAAAAATACTTGGGTCTTAAATTCTTGGAATCCTTAATCATCCATTATCCACCTAATGATAAAACATTTTAGAAAAATAGTATTCTTAGTTTCCCATAAGATTTCTATTAATTTTTCTAATTATATTATTCTTTTTTAATAAAGAAATATACCTTCCAATATGACATAAGTGCAATAAAAAAATAAAATAATTTTTATAATTTTTCAGGAACTTATATTAAGTAATAACAAAATTACAAAAATTGAAGAAAGTTTTTACCAAAATCTACCAAAGAAATTAAAAAAGTTGAGAATTGATAAGAATCCATTGGTTTGTGATTGTCTGTTATTCGATTTTGTTGAAAATAATCTTGAAATAGACGGGCTTCGAAGGGTTTCATGCCATGGATTATCTGGATATATTATTGGATATGGCAGACATCAATTTTGTAAACCTGAAGCAAGCCAAATACTAACTGGTCTACTTATCACCTTTGGCGTCGCAATTATTACTGCTATTGTTTTGGGCATTGCTGCATTAATTCGCAAAAAATATATAACAGTTACAAATAGTTTTGGTTCTTACAAGTAAAAAATTTTAAATTTTAGTTTTTTATATAAATTTTTGTGTACCTAAGTATATTTAAAATTTTTTTCAGGTGATGTTTTCAAATTCTTTGACAAATGAAGAAATAGTTATTTTTAATTCAAAAATCAAGAATTATTTTTTTTATCGTTATGCATGTAACGAAACAGTACAAAATATTGTTTAAATAAGAGGTTAATTTTTTGTCCAATAAAAAATTACTTAAATTTTATTATACTAGATTCAACTGGGCTTCGCACACAGATTCATGATTTGAATTATAGTAATTTATGAAAACAAAAAAAATATAATTATCCAGTTAGAATTAAGGGTGAATTGCAAAAATTTTAAATAATAAACTAAAAAAGTTTACACCTACATTTAATTCACCAATAACCTCACAATTTGTATATGAATTTAAAATTTTGTGTTTATAATATGATGTTTGTTTACGTTATTGTGAGAACCAATCAAAATGACTTTATTGTGATTACACCTAGTAACCGTTGCGAAGAGCAATGTCTTTTTTAGGATAGGATCATTAAAATATAACTTATGTATAACAACGAAGATAAATAAAGAACTGAAAACCACAGTCTAGTTCAGTATCATTTACTTGAAAAAAAAAGGTTAACATCTTTGCTGCGTTTTGATATTTTTGAAGTTGTTACTGTGGTACGTTATGAGCGAAATACGTCCATAATTTTTTTCTCAATCTCAATTTGCAACGTCTTTAAAATAAAATAAAATATAGAATAAAAAAGTATTTTAGGGTTGATAATGAGTAGAGTATACCTATGCTCCTTTTCAGTAAAAAATATCAGTAGATAACTGTACCATACATAGAAAAATTTATTTTTCTTGTTAGTGTCCAGAAAGTGCGTGTTTTCTGGCCGCTGCGCTATTCGAAAAAACGCATTTTCTCGACACTGAGCAAGAAAAATTATGTTTTGTCCTTGGCCACAAATCTCGGCTTCGCCTCGGACGGTAATTTACGTGCGATTTGGGCTTTACTTTTGTGACCATGGGTAAAAATATACTATTTATTCCTCATTTATAGAGAAACCATTGTGATAGGTGAAATTGCGATTTTAAGATTTTTTTGCTTATAAGCACGATTTAAGACCTCAGGAAGCTAAAAACCGGTTTTAAAAATAAAAATGTATGCGCTTGCGTACGTGGGCAGTGCATAGAACGGTAGTGCCAATAATTTGGCAGCGTTTTTCTGATAGGAATAAAAGTATCAAAAAAAATCGAATCGCTCGCAGGATTCAAAAACCGAGGGCATATTTACATTGAACGTGTTAACAAATAGGTTTACCTCTAACCATTGGTAAGAAGCATATAAAAATACAAAAGCTTCAATTTTTATTACAAGCACAATCATTCATTCATTTATCCTCGTATTTATCAGAGGTTTTGATTTTATTTACAATATCATTCCCAAAACCATCATGGGCAGTGCATAAAAACGTGGGTTGAAATATTGAGAATCACGCCAGGAATAGAAACTACTCCTAGTAAGTTTTTTAGGTCACCGATTTTAAAAATCGAAGTCCCGCAACCCATAATAATATTATCTTCCTTATAAATGCAACAAAACAATCTTTTTAGAAGTTAATGACTTTTCCGTAATAATGAAGCTGTTAACCTTGAATAAATTTATTGAATAAATTTATTTATTGAATGCCAAACTCATACTAAACAAAAGACAATAAGGACATTTTTTAATATTGATTAATGTTTAAAGTAAATATGAAATGAACTTTTGTGAACGATTTCAATTTCAGCCTTTCAAACTGTTTTCTATTAAACTTTAGACAAATTATTTTAATATAATGATTTATAATGAATTTAAAAAATTTTTAACGTTACTCGGGTTGCAGTTCGTAAGGCTCAATTTCCATTCGGGGTTTCAAGTTTATTTTTATTGAGCGCTGTATATACGATATCTCAAATAATTAATCAGATTACTTCCATTTTTTAAATTTAAGTTTTTTTTCATTGTGTTAATAATCTAATTAATTTTTTAATCTAATCCGGTACTCTCTAAGTTCTAATTTTTAAAAATACATCGAAAATAACAAATTAACATATTGCAGTTTGTAAAGCTTTTATTTTACAAATCAGAGTCAGATCTATTACTGTATATTTTTGATTCGCAAAGGTTAAAAACCTTATAAATGTCAGCCGGGCAATAATGCTATTTGGAGCAGTGTTAAAAAACACTAGTTTCCCACATTCCGAATCCCAGTATTCAAATCATTATTATAATTATTATTTATAGACTGCTGCCAAAATTACAATCTTTAATAAAAATTAATTTAATTTATGTCAAAATTTTTGTAGAAGCTTAAAAATTCAAAATGTTTTTACGCTTATCTTATTTTCCTGAGACATTCTCAAATTATTGGTTATCAAAGTTAGCGATAAAAATAGATTAAATAGTCCTATTTGCTAAAAAAATAATCTTAAAAAGGCAAATTAAAAATTTTTGAAATTATAGAGCTTATACAAAATCTTTGGGATTTATAAAACCTATTTTTATAGAACAATACCTTACTTACAACTTACACTAAAAAGCTTATGAGTTTGTATATATTTACGCAAACAACTTGCATAAAACATGGTTATCTTTACTGATTTTTACTTATCTTTTACAAACATTCTAGCTTTCTTTGTAAATAGTCCTGTCGCCTGCAATGCTATTTAATGATATAATGTTGAATCTAATGATCATATGAGAGCTGTAACTATTATACCTACAACATGTCGTTCAGGCTGGTATAGCTCTGCAAATAACATGATGTTTGATAAAAGTTACATACATTAAAAATAATAAAATTAAAAAAATAAAAAAAACAACAACAAAAAAAAATAAAAAAAAAAATAAAAAAAAAATTCATAAAGAATTATCTCTTTAGGGCTGGTATTGCTCCTCAAGGTCGATAATTCAAACTCTTAATTTAATTAACGCTCCAAAATGCTTACACGAAATCATAGTAAAATGTTTTTGATAACAATGTTTCATCTCGGAAACACCTGATAGAATCATCAGTGAGGCTCAAGTGTTTCCTGCCTCATACAATGTTATTCTAAGAAATTCATTAATATTGACATGAAAGAATTTGATTTAAAACTTAGTGTTAAGATGATAAATTAAATTATATAACAATATGAATAAGTGGTTAGTAACAATATGAATATATATGGACTAAGTAGTTAAACTTAGATATAAATAAAAATAGTTAATGTTAATAAATTAAAGAATATGTTTTATAAATTTAATAGTAAATACCTTAACTAATTTATATACATGCAACTAGCTCTCATATGATCGTTAGATTCAACATTATATTATTTATATATACATAAATGAGAGCGTTAGCTTCAAAAAAGCTGTTTAATGCCCTAAAATGCCATAAAATCTCCATGGAAAAAAATGGGTGGTATTTGTTTTTTGACCCGCTAAATACGAATCCGGGATCTATTTTGCAAAATTCGTGGTCAATTTTTTGTTATTAACAAATTGCTGGCGACAGGACTAAAAAACAAAAAAATCCCTAAGCCCAGATTATTCTGTTCTTAAGCCCGGATTATTCCATTCCTAAGACAAAATTATTCTTAATCCCTCACTTAGTCCCTAAATAGAAATTGTTCCAAGCCCCATTTGACTCCCCCCCTTAAATAAGACACATTTGAAACCTTCCCCCACTTTGATTTTCAGTTTCCCAAATTACCCCATTCTATAAATATGCTCCATGTTAAGAAACCAAAAAATATGAAGATTAATAATATTTACGATAATAATGTGGGCGATATATAAAACTAACTAAATATTAATTAATAATTTTGTTTATTTTTTTCGAAGATCCTTACAAAAGTTGAAACAAGATTTATAAGTTAGATAAATAAATAAATTAATAAAGTAATTTTAAATATATTCATGCTTAATGGCATGTTCAACAACATCAACAAGTTTTCTAATGTCTTCTTTTTTAACTAAATCTGGTAATGTCCAAACATCTGAAATATCAACTTTATCTTCTTTAATAGTATCTAAATCAAAAGCTAACTCTGGTGGAACCGTAGTGAATGGAAGAGCTTCTATTGCAAATGTAAATCCGAAAACTGAATTTTCTTTTACCTAAATTAAATTATTATAAATGTTGTAAAATTTTTAGACGTAATTAATTTTTTTTTAAATTAAATAATATAATTATAATGACTTACCTCTCGAATATAAGTACTCCAAGTATATATTTTTTCTGATATTGATAATCCAAGTAGTTTTGTTGAATTAGCAAGTGTTGTGTAATAATCTTTTAATAATTTATCGTAATACTTATCACGTAAGTTCTTATCAGTACAGACGTATAAGAAAAATGAAACATCAAGTACCGGACTTGCACATCGTGCTAATTGAAAATCAAGTAAGAGTGCTTCAAATTTACCAGGCATTATTTCATTAACTAAAAAATTTGGTGCCCATGCATCACCTTGACTAACTACTGATGTTGGAGCATGCTTTTTTGAACACAAATCCGAACATTTTTTAAATAACTCATTAGGTTGATATGAATTAAATTTTTTTTCAAGGTAACTTCCAGGGCAATCTTCAGCTAAAGCTTTCTTCCAAATACGAAAAAGTGTTTTATTCTAAAAGAATTAAAAATTCAATTTTTAATATTTTTTATGATAAATGAACAAGAAATAATTTTACGCGGTTAAAAGGGAATGTAGGTGATGTAGGAAATTATCTGAAAAAAATCCAGCAATTCGTAAATTTTTTATCTTTTTTTTAAATTTTTTGAAATTTTACGTTTTTAAGATGTATTTTTGGGATATTGCCTTCTCTCTCCCAGAGGTGTTTTCTGGATCCACTTGAAAATAATTCGTACCCAACAGTTACAAGAACCAGTAATAAGATAAAAATTTGGATGCGAAATAGTAACTCAGGCACTCAGACAAGATTTTGGTTCAGTGAGGGTTTCAGGGAAGGGAAGGAGGACTTAGTAAAATTTCTTTCTCCAAACTGCATTTTCCTCTACTTCTGAAAAAAAATAATTACCAAGCAAATTTTGGCTAAAACCCTGCGTGTGCCCGGTAACTTTTAAAAACGTTTAATTTCTTGTAATGATTAAAAATGTTATAATAACTTAGATAATTATATCGTTTTCAATAAATGATAAAAAAGTTTGAAATTGTTTTTAGTATCCCTAAGTAAACGTCAAGAATAAAATAGATAATGTAAATAAAGTAAAATTACCATGAAATTTTTGTACCAATTTTCATAATGATAATCTGAATAATAAGTTTCTGATAACAAAGAAACCATTTTATCAAATTCATCCTTTTTTTCGTGTTTAAATGCAAATGATATCGAATGAAATCTTGCTACAGATTCAAGAATATCTTTACATTCTTCATAAGATAAAGAAGTTTGTCTAGTTGCTTGTCTAAATCCAAGTACACTAACATCTTGTAATGCAATAAAATCATTTTCTCCATCCATATGATATGCCAAACATTTTGGTATGCATAACAATTGTGGCTGTCCTTTAGATTTTAAATAATCTTCAAATCTTGTTGCTATCTAGAATATTTTTATAGGAATTAAAATAGTTAAGTAAAATATAATATCAAAAAAAATTATTTACCTCGGTATAAAAAATAATTTCATTATGAAAAAATTCAACACTTCTAAATGTTTCTCTTCTACCCAAATTAGATGGTAATGATTTAACAACAATTTTTGTATTTAATAATTTATCATTAAAACTGCTTGTTACATTAATTTTATTAACAACTGATAAATAACTATCACCTTTTGCACTAGCTTCACCAAAATCCCATGACAATATATTTATGCTATTTGGATCTAAATTTTTTTCTTTTCCAACAATATTTTTAAGAACATCTTCTGTAAAATATTTACTTACTTCTTTAAGTAGATTTTGATTTTTACTCATTTTTCTTTTGTTTTTTAAATTAAATATTTTTGGAAAATTTATAAAATACTTCTATAAGCAGTGCAAAGTGGTAGGTTAAATAAATCTTAAATCATAAGTGACATTCAATTTATACTATAACAATACTTGAGTTATCTCCCTACTTTACAAAATAATTTTTTATTATTTTTTTTGTCAGTACAATACAAAAAATAGTAATGATAAAAATTATAAGGAAAGTTAAAAAAAAAATTATTGATAAATTAATTTCTTTAAATTGATTAATTGAATTTTATACACTTGAATATTTTTTAAAAGATAGCAATTTTATTTCTTTCAATAAGCGTGTTATAATATTTTTATTGTCAAGGACTTAATAATTTTTCAAAAATAAGTTAGCGTAATTTATTAATTATTAAGTCCTTGAATATTTATAAATGTCATAAAATATTGTTCGAGAACTAAGAAAAAAGTAAATAAAAAAATTATTGAATCGTATTTGTTTGCAAAAATTAAAAGAAAATTGAGCATAGCAAAATTGTGCATAACGCTAGAAGGGATACATTCTGCAGTGAACGGTCGCGGCTTCAGTCCAACATATTTTGGAAAAGTTAAGCCATATAAATTGATTTCACTTAATATTTAAATTAACCTACGCTTTCTTCTAAATAACGTGGTCGACTTTTTTTAGATGCAAAAAATTTACAATCTAAATGCGATATAAACCATAAACTTTTGAACTGTATTGGACAAATAATATGCACTTCAGTTTGGGTGACGTTTGGCAAAATATATATTATTCCATACAAATATCATTATATCAGCCATGTATCATATACTTTATCGATGACTTTGTTTCACGTAAATTGGACAAGCTTTGTATTATTTTTTTTAAATAATAAAAAAAAATGTTACTCGGCTCAGGATTAAAGCCCAGGATCTCTGTAGGAAAAATTGAGAATATGTGATTAAATTAATATGACCCATACTCATTTCTGAAATAGGTGATATAAATGGCCATGTAAAGTGTTTAGATTATTTTTTTTTAAATTAATTTGAATAGCAGATAAGGTTATAGAGATTTTAAAATTCAATAAAAAAGTATTTAGAACAGAAAATATTTGATATACAAAGCCGGAAATTTTTAAGTTTTTCCAAGATGGTGGACCAAACATTCAATAAAGTTCCAAAAACTGAAAATATTAATTTTGAATGGTACCTAAGGTGAATATACTTAAATTAAGGACTGAAATTTTTATTTTTTAAACTTCGAAAAATTTCTACGATTTTCCAAGATGGTTAGTCAAAAATTTAGATATTTTTTGAAAATTAGTCTTTTCCAAAAATGCATACTTTATATATCGGTAGTTCTAAGCTATTTTTACCCAAATCTCAGGTCAATGTGTTGAATTTTAAAAATACCAATTGCACTGTATTTGGTATATAAAAATATAGTTACTGTCCAATTTTCAAGGCTCTAGGTGACCTGGTTGCGATTTGACAGCTGTTTTTTCAATTTTGATTTTTTTCGCATACTCGCTGAGAATCTCTCAGCCACCCGTTTTCTTTTTATTTTCTGAACGCCCTAACTAAGCCTAAAAAATATTTTATTTGTCGAGGTAAATTTCCGGCCCGATCCGAATCTGGCAATATTTTTTCGGAAAAACCTCAGAATAGGTCGAAAAATTGGAAAAACTAAAGAAAACCTTCAAATACAAATTTCTCAAAAATCGTAACTTTTTTTCTTTAATTTTTTTTTAATGTGTTTTCCATAAATTTTATAGTGGTAAAATTCTTTTTTGTCCCATTTGCCTTTTAAGAACTTAAAAACCAATTTTAAGCTCAAAACAATGATTTTGAAAACTTTTCATTTTGTGAATTTTTCAATTTTCTCGCTTTTCCGGACATACAATAAAAATTCTGACTTCATTTTTGGATTTCTCGGGAAATTACAGGTTGACAACCCATCTGGATATAATTTTAGAGACCTCTCTGTGATGCTGCAAAAAAAGAAAAACTAAGTAACCTGCTAAATTCAAACCAATAAATAGAATAAAATAATAGCAAAATTTAATTATATGTTTAATTTTATGAAATTATATGTTTTATTTTTTTTATTTTTTTGCAGCGTCACAGAGCGAGGGGCTATCGTCTTGGAAATCACAAATTTGATTTTTTTTTATTTTTCGTGATTTTTTGTGATTTTTTTTTTGGTAAAAACCGCTAGATATTATATTGAATAGTAAAAAATAGATTTTTGAGGTCTACGGTGAGTTATAAGGCTAAAAAACGCAAAAAATCGAGAAAAATCACGAAAAATCACGAAAAATACAAACAAGCCAAAATCAGAAAAAAATCAAAAAAAATTTTTTTAAATCAAATTCGTGATTTCCAAGACGATAGCCCCTCGTCACAGAGGCTTCTAAAATTTTACTCAGTAGGGTTTAATTTTGCGGCGTAATTTATTTTTTCAAACTTTTTTTTAACTAATGTACATTTTTACAGAACTACTCGTATGTAAAAAATTCTATTTCATAACTAGATTGATATAGATTATAAATTACATAATATTAATATTACTTTAATCGATAAAAAACATATAAAAGATACCGCAAATATGCGTAAACTATTCAATAATCTAAATGAGGGATTACACTCTACTGGATCCAAGTTGAACTGAAGGGTCCCAAAAATCGTCCCAAATTATTTTTTTCCGAAAGTACAACTAAAAATTAGTACTCCAAGGCTATTTTAGATTTCTAAATCAAATTCTCAATTTTTGGTACCCATTTTTGTGTTTTTGGCTTACTTTGGTAAATTCATTCAACAGTTTCTTATTTTATTACCAAATACTTATTTTGCTATTAATAATATTTCCTTCTACTGCGCATGCATGAGAAATTACGTTTTTCATCAGTGCATTTTTCAACTTAAATAAACTCAAAAAAAATGTGCAGGTTCTATTTTCTTCTACTAGGTCTTAAATTTATTGTTTTATTTTTAAAAAAGTATGTGTGCGTATTTGTGTGTGCGCGCGCGCGTGTGTGTGTTTGTTCACTCATTCATAGTTTTAGAAATATCGTTTAGTCAATTTTTAAATCTGATACGTAATTTTCTGAAAATTTTTTAACAAAATTTTTTACATAAAAAAATTAAAAAAACATCCTTTTTTTTTGGAAGTATAGTAACTAATTTATTTTAATTTTTCGAAAATTTTTTTTTTATTTATAGAAATAATTTATAGTATTATATTACATTAATTTTTTTTTTCTACTATTAGAAAATTTATTAAAAAATATTTAAAAAATACTACATTTAATTTTTTGAAGACTATCATTATAGCCATTTGTAAATAAAAATACAATTGTAACCTTGGCTAGAAATGTTTATTTTTACCAAATGCAATTACTCTCAAAGATTCAGATTCTAATATGAGACTTTATATTTAGCAAAATGAATATTTCTAAAATCTAACAAAAAAAATGTTTTATTCTGACACCATAAATTTCATAAACAAACATAAAATAAAATTGTGCAGAAAAGTTGTTAATAAAGCTTATTTTAATTCTACCCTAAGATTATGAAGAGATATTATAATATATATAAGACAAAGTAATTTTATATATATAACAGCCTAAGGCGTATGATACCTTCTTACTAATTTATCCAACAGCTCTCTATGATCAAAAACCAAGAAGCAAAGTCTCGTAAAAGTGTATTGAAGATTAAGCAAAAAGAGTCATGCACATAAGTAAAGATTTTCCTTCTGGGAATTATATAAGGTATAAAGTATAAGAAGCTTTTAGCGTTTGAATTAAATTTTCTCTGCTTTCTGACTTCTTATTATTTGAGTATAGTATACGCATTTATTATTAATGTAAGTATAAAAACAAAAATTTAACCCTTTTTCGCACTTTATATCTTTACCAATTATTTATTATCGTTGTATATAGGAAGGAAAATATTTGTACAGATTTTAAAGATTATATATTTAAGTACATAGTATAATAATAATGCGTAATTTTTTGTTAGAATGTAATATTTTGAAAACTAAATATTATTGAAATACTAGCCGAAATTTCTTTCATCAATAATTGTGATAAAAATGTCTAATATATTGGTCGTAATGCAAGGTATATCAGTTAATAATAAAGTCCACTAATATATAAAGAAAAACTAATTTCGACCAACATAATTAATTTTAATTTTCATCACAAATAAATAATGTCTAAAAAATGAAAAGGTGACGAGATTTCGGTTTTTTTAAGATATATTCATTGAAAAAAAAAAGTTATCCAAATAAATTTCAATGTCTGGACACTATAAAAGTTAGCTAAATGCTTATCTTAAAGTTTAGTTTTTTTAAAATTAAGTAAATAATTCGTAAGTATTCAAATTAAAGGTTCTCTAAAAAAGAAGAGACAATATTTAAAAAATATACGAATATACGAGATTTAAAAAATCAACGAATAGCTCATTTAAAAATCTTAAAAATCTTTTATAATTAATATGAAACAATCATTTACTAGCTAGTTTTTTAACGACTCTTTTTATTATATCAGTTTGTTAAAAACATCCATTTTAGAGATAAAATTATACAAAAAATTTTAAATATTCAAAAATTTCTTCATTTTAAACATGCCAGACTTGTTAGATTCGCCTTTATTTATGGATATGCAGGATAATTCAGCCTAAAAATTTGTTAATACAATGAAAGAAAAATTAAATTAAAAACTTATTTTCTTTCTATTAGAAAAATTTTTCAAGTTTTAACATATGCACAAATTCCAATATTTAAAGGTAAATAATTAAAAAGTCATAAATATTTAAAATTTAAGCCAAATTTTATTATCGACATACATATATATTGTTAAAAACTATTCAAAGTTATTTTAAATAAACCAATGTTAAATAACTGAATTAAATATCTCAAAATTAATCAACTACAATCGACAATATTTTATAAAAGCCTTATGGTCTGCGGCCAGGTCCTTTTGGAGGTGGTCGTTTTCCAAGTTTAGGTTCCTAATTAGCAAAAAAAATATTAAATTATTCTGTTATAATGTTGCAAATTAAAAAATTAATGCTTACATTAAAACTAGGTTCTTCACCTTCTTCATCTGCTGGTCTACGACCAGGTCCTTTTGGAGGTGGTCGTTTTCCAAGTTTAGGTTCCTAATCAATAAGAAATTATTGAACTTTTCTGTATAAAATGTTGCAAACTTAAAAATTAATGCTTACATTGAAACTAGGTTCTTCACCTTCTTCATCTGCTGGTCTGCGACCGGGTCCCTTTGGAGGTGGTCGTTTCCCTAGTTTAGGTTCCTAATTAGCGGAAAAAATATTAAATTTTTCTGTTTAAAATGTTGCAAACCTAAAAATTAATACTTACATTGAAACTAGGTTCTTCACCTTCTTCATCTGCTGGTCTACGACCGGGTCCTTTTGGAGGTGGTCGTTTTCCAAGTTTAGGTTCCTAATTAGCGGAAAAAATATTAAATTTTTCTGTATAAAATGTTGCAAAATTACAAATTAATGCTTACATTGAAACTAGGTTCTTCATTTTCTTCATCTGCTGGTCTGCGACCGGGTCCCTTTGGAGGTGGTCGTTTTCCTAGTTTAGGTTCCTAATTAGTAATAAATTATTAAAATTTTCTGTTATAATGTTGCAAATTAAAAAATTAATGCTTACATTAAAACTAGGTTCTTCACCTTCTTCATCTGCTGGTCTGCGACCGGGTCCTTTTGGAGGTGGTCGTTTTCCAAGTTTAGGTTCCTAATTAGCGGAAAAAATATTAAATTTTTCTGTTTAAAATGTTGCAAACCTAAAAATTAATACTTACATTGAAACTAGGTTCTTCATTTTCTTCATCTGCTGGTCTGCGACCGGGTACCTTTGGAGGTGGTCGTTTTCCTAGTTTAGGTTCCTAATCAGTAATAAATTATTAAATTTTATTTTTTGTTTTTTGTTTTTCTGTTTAAAATGTTGCAAATTAAAAAATTAATGCTTACATTAAAACTAGGTTCTTCACCTTCTTCATCTGCTGGTCTACGACCAGGTCCTTTTGGAGGTGGTCGTTTTCCAAGTTTAGGTTCCTAATCAATAAGAAATTATTGAACTTTTCTGTATAAAATGTTGCAAACTTAAAAATTAATGCTTACATTGAAACTAGGTTCTTCACCTTCTTCATCTGCTGGTCTGCGACCGGGTCCCTTTGGAGGTGGTCGTTTTCCTAGTTTAGGTTCCTAATTAGCGGAAAAAATATTAAATTTTTCTGTTTAAAATGTTGCAAACCTAAAAATTAATACTTACATTGAAACTAGGTTCTTCACCTTCTTCATCTGCTGGTCTACGACCGGGTCCTTTTGGAGGTGGTCGTTTTCCAAGTTTAGGTTCCTAATTAGCGGAAAAAATATTAAATTTTTCTGTATAAAATGTTGCAAAATTACAAATTAATGCTTACATTGAAACTAGGTTCTTCACCTTCTTCATCTGCTGGTCTACGACCGGGTCCTTTTGGAGGTGGTCGCTTTCCAAGTTTAGGTTCCTAATTAGCAAAAAAAATATTAGATTTTTCTGTTTAATATTTTGCAAACTTAAATATTCCTAATATTAATTAGATATTTTTGCAAAAATATCTAATTAATATTTTTAAAAATTCCTGCTTACATTAAAACTAGGTTCAACTTCTTCATTTGCTGGTCCTTTTGACTCAGGTTCCTAATTACAATTTATAAAATATTTTTGTTATCAATAGTTGAAATGGGGTATTTTCTCTATAGCATGCTTTCAGCGAGATATCAGTCAAAAACTTATTTTTAATATAAGTTCATTTTTGATTAAAAAACAAATTACTAGGTAAGGTAATAAAGAGAGATAAATTTATCCACTTATCAAATGTGTGTTATAAATTGAATAGATTTATTATTGGTCCAAAAATTTCGTAGTTATATTATTTATTGTTTCAAAAATTAGATCATAATTCAAAATTTTAGGGGATAAGCATTATCAAGATCAATGCCGTATCGAATGCATAATAGTTTAATGTTAAAATTAAAGCAAATGTATAACGTAAAGTAATAATTTTAAATTTAAAAAAATTTATCATATACTTACCGTTGGAAAAGCGAAAGTTACAGTCAATATGACTAGAGCAAAGATTAAAAGAGCTGACTTCATTTTATCTAGCTAAAAATGAAAGTTAAATAAAATTAAACATAGTGTTGAAAAAAGTAAAACGTCTAAAAAACAAAAATGTACTTTTTTTATAAGAAGTTACAAAATATTCATAATTTGATTCCCTACCATTTCCCCGAATACCAATCCCCGAAGTCGTTTTCCCCGAAACCTATACCCCGAAAGTCTTTTTTCCCGAAATCTATTTACCCGAATATTTTTTTTCCCGAAAGCCATTTACCCGACTATTTTTTTCCCCGAAACCCAATTTACCCGAATATTTTTTTCCCCGAAACCCAATTTAAAAAAAAAAAAATTTAATTTTAAAAATTGCTTTCAGTGTATATGTTTTATTTATTTAGCTCTAAAAAACAAAAAAATATCAGTTGTTTATAACCAAATTATTTACGTTCGTTAGATTAAAATTGGATTCCAAATTTGTTTTAATATAGTTATAAAATTTTTTGATTAAAAAAAAATTTTTAGTAATAATAAATAAAATTAATTAAAAACAATAAATTAAATTAATCAAGAGTTTAAAATATGGCAAATGAAATAAAAATTATTAATGCTAGAAGAGTTGCGGTAAATGGTTTTTTATATGTATGGTCGCGTGATGGTAGCAATGGAAAACAACATTGGGATTGTAAATCCAATACCAGCTGTGTCTTCGGGCATTAGTTTTAGCAGCAAGAAATTACGGTATAATAGATTTGAACCCAAGATCAATTATGATAGACCTAGAATTGTCAGCAATTAATGCATCGAGAAATATGTTTCCAGATGCACCAATTCATTTATGTTTCTTTCATTTGTGCCAGGCACTATACAGAAAAATTCAATCTTTGGGATTACAAACTGCGTATAATGACCCTGACAATACAGAGGTCAAAGATTATACTCACATGACTGCAGCCCTTGCGTTTGTTCCTGTAGGTGATGTTGCAACCATTTTCCGTGAAGTGAAAGCTAATGCTCCCGAAAATATGGCTGGGTTTATGGAATATTTTCAAGTCACTTACGTAATTGGCATATTAGCACAAGGACGCCGCCGCGCCGTTCCTCCAAGGTATTGCCCATCATTATGGAACCAGTATACCAGCACTTTGACCAATCATAGCAGAACCAACAATGCCAGTGAGGGCTGGCATACACGGTTCCATGTATTAGTTGGTAAAAATCATCCAGATATCTATTCAGCTATAAAGGCATTTAAAAAAGAACAAGCCGATACAGAAATTCAAGTGCTAGAGATATCTCTTGGTAGAAAAGTAAAAAATTCACCAAAAAAAAAATGGTTGGAGACTCAAAGAAGAATAAAGAGAATCGTAGAAGCTTACGCAAATTACGGAGTTGCCAATTTTCAAGAGTACCTGTACAGTATCGGGTGCCATATTAAATTGTAATAAAAATTTTAAAAAAGGAAAAATTTGAATGTAATAAAAATTATGAAATTGTAATCTAAAAAACTGTATTTAAATAATTTTTTTACGAAAATTCGGGGAAATAATTACTTTTTTAATTCGGGGAAAAGGTTTCGGGTAAATGGATGTTTCGGGGGAAAAAGTTTCGGGTAAACGATTTTTCGGGGAAATGTCAACTTTGTAAATTCGGGGGAATGGTCATCGGGGAAAAAGGTATCGGGAAAATGTCCATTCGGGGATTGGTATTCGGGGGAATGGGCGGGAACGTCATAATTTAATAAGTACCCTGATAAGAAATTAAATCTTGAATTCAATAATGTAATAGATTTTTGTTTTAATTTATTCATTACAATTATTAAATAGCTAAATTTTTGAAATTATTGTCTATAAATAATAAATACTTACCTTAAACAAAAGACTATGAATAATTAAATAAATGTAAAATTTTCTTGCAATTTATACAAAATTTATCTCTTGAAACTTGAAAAAAAAGAAGTTCCAAACTAAACATTATGTTGTTTATTATCTTTATAATTATCAAAAAATTCTTAAATTATTAGATTAAATTATTAGTTTTTTGAGTTATTATTTATAATAATATTAAAATATTAAATAAGCATTAAGTATTAATTTAATTATAAAATTTAACTTGCAATGTCTGGAGATAAACAAAAATAGATTTTATTCAAAGAAGGAAAACTTGTTTTGTGTTATTTTTTTTGCTACTTTTAATTTTATTTCAGGACTTACTTTTTAATTCACATATTTTTAAAAAGTTTATATTTAAGTTTTTTAGAAAAAATTAGTTTTATAGCCTCATTATTGGGTAATTTGCAGTCTAAATATTAAATTTTGAATGGTTTTGTTTTTTATTTAAATCAAATGTTATTATTATTAGTTATTTACGTCAGTATCAAAACTGATTTTCGATGATTTTTGGGATACGGACAATTAAAATTATTGAAAAACTTCATCAAAGCTAATTTAATTTCAGTTAAATGCCCCCAATTGTAGGATCCAAGAAAGCTATAATTTACAATTTTTTTTCGAAAATTTACAAAAAATATTTGCTAATTTGCAAATTTTTTCATAAATTCCCAAGAAAAAATGGAGAATTCTCGAATTTGTTGTTAATATACTAAATTTAGTAAATTTACGATTATTTTTGAAAATTTACTAATTTTTCGAAAATATTCTATTTTTTTCGTGAATCTAAGAAAGTTACTTTTTACAGTGTACTTATAAATTATAAATTAAGTTATAAATTATTAATAATAAATTATAAATTATTAATAATATTATAAATTAAGTCCTTTAAGGACTTTCATGAGTGAACTGCTTCACGAAAAGAATTTGATAATATTTGAAAAAATTTTTATCTATTATTATAAAAATATTCTACAGAAATTTCAGAACCTGGGGTTAATTATTTGTCGAGATATGAACAAAAAGTTTTCAAAATTTCTTATAGGAAGCATGTTAGAAGGACAAAGAAATTTGATGACAAGATAAGCAGTTCCGACCTCTCTTCCGTGCCTCACTTGCACCTTTATCCAAACTCATAGAAGTTTCGAAAAGTTTTTGTTTATATCTCGGTAAGTAACCAAACGCAGGTCCTAAAATTTTTATAACAATAGATTTATACCAAATTACATTTAAGCCAAAAATTATCAAATTCTTTTCGTGAAAAAGTATACTTGAGAAAGTCTTGAAGAAAATTCCTACCAAATGTTCACCCTCTTGAACCCCTTTTCCACCGATGTGGGGTTCACTACTTATGAATTTATTAAATTCAAACTCAATTATTAAGATTTTTTAGTAAAACCCTCTGAAAATTCCATCAATAACAGTCCAAGTTCCAAGGAGAAGATAGTTCTACCCCCCTTAAATTCACAGAGAAAAATATTTTGTATATTTTGCAAGGTTAATTTTAGTAAAACGGGGTTAGTTTTAAGAACAAAAAAATTTTGAAAATTTTACAAATATGAAATTATAATATTGTACCTAATTCTAACTATAAACATGGTTATATTTACAAAATATTTGAACAGAAAATAACAAAACTTTATGATGTAAATATAACCAGCAATTTTGGTTATGTTTAACAGTTATTTTTCTCCGTGAACCTCTTCTGAATAATATATCAAATTCGCGTATAAAAATATTTATAATTTTCGCATCTCCCCTTCCGATAATCTTTTCTTTTCAAAATTCTAAAATTTCAACTTTTTAATCAATTTTTAAACAATTTATACAAAAAGTGTTGTATCTTCAATTTAAAAAAAATCAAAATTTTATGTATCATAAAAGAAAGAAATAACCTGATAAATAAAGTGACACCAAATGAATTAAAACTATAACTCTCGCGTAAAAAATTAGGCATTGCTTCAACAAAAAAGAAAGAATAGAGTTGTTTTATTTTTTGGCGAGAAAAATTTAAACACAAAATGTACGAGATATTGAGAAATGATGCATTTTTCAATACTAGAGCTGCAGTGGGAAAAAATTAGGTATTGCTTCCAAAATGAAAAAAAATAATCTTGTTTTTTTTATTTTTTGAAACAAACAATTTTCATACAATTAGGTATCAAATCCAAAAAATCTAGTAATTACAAATATTCTGAAACTAGAACTGCCGTGGAAAAAAATCAGGTGTTTCATAAAAAATTTGTTTGTTAGTTTGTTTTTTACAATCTGCATAATATAATATGTAAACATCTAAATATTAAATCTTACTTAAATATTTAGATTTATGATTATATTATGAAATGTAATTTAAATTAATAAAAATTTCTTTTATTTAATCGTAAATTGAGTATACTAAGAATTATTATTTTTCATAAAATTTAAAAATTTTATTTTTTGATATAAAATGACTGATTAGCAAAGTTTTTACGACATATTTTATATTTTTATTTAAAACAAATTCGTTTCTCACAAGAATACGGCTGGAAAAAGATATACACAAAACTTTACAAATGATTTTCTCTTTCCTAAATATTACCATATTCTATACCTAGTATTACAGAAAAAAACTCTACTTAACACCGAGAAAGTTTTCATTTCATATGGACACGGTTTGGAAACTTTTTAACAGATTGCTTTCGTACTTAAAACTTAAGCTTTCCACATAGTATATATGTGTATAAATATTATGATACAATTCAATATTTTAACATGGAACATGTTTATAGGGAGGGGGGTACTTCGGAATTTGAAAATTAAGGGGGGGGGGGTCAAATTTGTCCCATTTAAGGGGGGGGGGGGGGGGTCAAATATGTCCCATTTAAGGGGGGGGGGGGTCAAATTTGTCCCATTTAAGGGGGGGGGTCAAATATGTCCCATTTAAGGGGGGTAGTCAAATATGTCACATTTAAGGGGGGGGGGGTCAAATATGTTCCATTTAAGGGGGGTAGTCAAATGTGTCCCATTTAAGGGGGTTAGTCAAATATGTCCCATTTAAGGGGGGTAGTCAAATTTGTCCCATTTAAGGGGGGGGGGTCAAATTTGTCCCGTTTAAGGGAGGGGGTCAAATTTGTCCCATTTAAGGGGGGGGGGTCAAATATGTCCCATTTAAGGGGGGTAGTCAAATTTGTCCCATTTAAGGGAGGGGGTCAAATTTGTCCCATTTAAGGGGGGGGGGTCAAATATGTCCCATTTAAGGGGGAGGGTCAAATGGGACTTGGAATAATTTCAATTTTGGGACTTAGAATAATTTGGGATTAGGGACTTAGAAAATTTTTTTGATTTAGGGACCTAGAATAATACGCGTTTAGGAAATCATAATAGTTTGGGTTTAGAATCTTAACATTTAGTAAAGGTGATAATTACAAATTATAAAAATAGGAAATTTTTTTTTTTTGTGTGTCTATGCTGTAAGATTACAGATGTAAATGTAAGTAAACATGTTCCATGCATTTTGGTTGTGTGTACACAAACCGGTTATAAGTTTTTTATTACTGTTAATAAGTGGGCGACATTTCAGGTGTTTTTTCGTGTCATAAAAAACTTCTCTAGCGTATTTTTAGCTCTCTAGAATAATAAGGGGCCAAGTTTTAGCCTCTAATTTTTCTATAAGATTGAAATATGACACTTATATAAAAAATGAGACCAAACAGGTAGTGTTTGGTTGGCTTACGATTGGAAGATAACTAACAAACTTTATTTAATTACATTAAGCCCAGAAGTCCTATTGGAATAAACGGAAGGTATCAGGGGTGTTTTCAACATAGAACATATTTATAGGGAGAGGGTACTCTAGCAATTTGAAAATCAAATAGGGAGGGGGGGGGGGTAAAAAGTGCCCGATTTAAGGAGGGGGGGGGGGTAATGGGACTTTGAATAATTTCAATTTTAAGACTTAGAATAATCCGGTTTTAGGGAATCAGAATAGTTTAAGTTTACAATCTTAACATTTAGTAAAGGTGATAATTACAAATTAGAAAATTAGAAAATTGTATTGTAATTTTGTGTAACATTTAAGCCTTAAACCAAGCTCTCAGCTGTAAGTAAACATGTTTCATGCATTTTGGTTGTGTTTAAATAAACCGGTTAAAAGTTTTTTCCACATATTAAATTCATATACATAGATGGTAAAGATATAGCGGCCACTTCTTGTTAGTAAATTTTCCAAAAGGTTTGAATACTAGACCAATTTTAAAAAATTTTAAATAAAACTATACATAAATTTTTTTTCATTTCATTCTCAAATTTAATATAATGAATATATGATAAAATATTATATAGATAATAGATATAAAGCATATTTAAATATATAGAAAACAGAAAAAGTAGCTCTAGCATCTAATTTAAAAATACAAACTAAACAATCTTGTAGAAAATATTATATATATATATATAGAATAAAGAAAAGCAGCCAGCAGCAAATTGTATATTTAATATTATACAGGAAATAAACTACCATGCAATTTTTCATTTTTCATATATAATATATTGCCTAAGGCATATATAAAAGTATTTTCCGTTGAAAAGTCAAAATAATGTACTGAAATCTTTTTCGTCGCCGTCGACTGTATTATATACGTTAGAATAAATTCTATAATATAAAATGTTATGTTATATTACAAAAGCTCAGTATAGATTCTCTATTATAATAATGTAAAATTTTCTTTCCTTCAGAGTAAAACTCTATAAATATGTAATACTTGCAACTTTAAAACTATTTTTCCTTTTTTAAGTTTACTTGAGGTTCTTTTTGTCTTATATTTTGAACCCCTTTCTCTTAAACGTATGTAGATACTATTATTCAGCTATTATTTACATATGGTTAAACATCTCTCATAAAATATTTATTTATTTATATTTTAATTATTTATATTATATTTTTATATATAACTGGTCTGAAAATAAATTTCAAATAACAACAATCCTTTTTAATAATATTCGTATCAATAATTTAAATAATTCGTGTAGTTTGGTTTTTAAATTGTAATTATGATATAAAAAATTGATTGTTAGACTCAAAATAGCTAATAAATAATGCTTTTGATCTTAGGTAATTTGGGAATATTTACTATATGAGATCGTGGGCTATCTTTGTAAGCATAAGTACATAGGTTTCTTTAAATGATTGTGAATCTTCAAAACTCGTATATGAAAAAAATTTTGGTTCAAACAAATTTTTACATCAGTGGGTACTTTTGGGGCATATACGAAAAGAATTTTGCACACGTCGTTTTTGGACTTTTGTTTCATTATATCTCTAGACTTACATATTTAAAAAAAATTTTAAATACCGAAATATAATTATAGACTCAGATTATAAACGAGTTTAAATCTAGTCTAGAATTATAAGTCAAAATAGTGTATTTTGCGATCTTTGACGATTAATTGTGAATAACTCACAACTACACTATTAAACTTATAATGCTAGACTAGATTTATTTATTTATTTATTTAAGAAAGAATTTTAGCGCAGGCGTAGCCGATGCGCATTTGATACATTATAATTAAGAATACATATTACATAAATTTAATACAAAATAATAATAATAGATTAAAATATGATAATAGAATGATAATTAAAAATTAGAATTTAATAAAAATTAATCAAAAATTTATTTATATGAAAATAACATAAGAAAGAAAAAAGAAAAAATTAATAAAATTTCAATTGTAATTACGGTTGACGGACAAATATTGGAGTTTTTTGAATATTTAGCAAGTGTGCCATTAAATGAACTTTAAAAGTATCTAGATTTGTAAAAGCTTTGAGAGTGAATGGAAGATTATTCCACTGTATAATGGCTGAATAGAAAAACGATTGTTCGTACGTTTCAGTTCTGTATAAACTTGTAAAAGCAAATGTTAGTGTCAGGAAATCAGATAATGAAACGTCATTTACCTGCAGGTAAATTGCGTTGAGAGCGCCTTATCATTTCATCAGGTGGTTTAAAAACCGATGAGAGATAAGGCAGCCTTTGAGAAGATACCAAATTATGGACAAGTACCAATTTAAAATATTGTTTAATTAAAAAAATAATTAAAAATTCATTTTTTAGGAGTGTAATATATACTCGATCATATCTACCAATACCAAAAATGAATCTTATAGCTAAATTTAATATTCTTTCTACTTTATCAATGAGTGACATTTAAGGCATCATAGACTGGACAACAGTAATAAAAAAATGGAATAATTAAAAAGTTTGCTAGTAATTTACGAAGCTCATAAGATAATAGTCTTGACTTTAGGCACATACGATGTAGTATGTAGTGTACTGATTTTGATAGTTTCATGACTTGAGCCGACCAATTTAGGGTAGGGGTTAAAATTATATCCAAATTAGTCACTGATGTAGAATATGGTTTATTAGTGTTAGAAACCATAATAGCTAGTATTTGAAAGTTGCTAACTTTACTTAGTTGAATTGCAGAACCAAAAATTATGGATTTAATCTTATCAGGATTTAACTTTAAGTTATTTTCTGTTGTCCAGTCTACAACCGCTTCAGCGTCCTGTTGAATTTGACCAATTAATATCGACTTTTAACTTAGTGTAGAAAAGGCTTTACATATTCCTATGATAGCTATCTATAAATATGAATTTTTCATTAAACTCGGTAAAAAATCGGGAAAAAGTTTACAAATCCATAATAAGTTGCCAAATTCAAGGCAAAAATCAAATTTTATACTAAATATAAATAGGGAGATTTTACCTGAAAGTTTCTTTATTTAATGCATAACTATAAAAATATTAAACAGTAAGTAATAATTAATCAATCATTTTATTAATAAATTTTTGCTTGATATTTTTAGATCTGCAATAAATAAAAAAACATTAAGGTACCAAATTTCCCTAGTTATTTAAATATAACCTCGAATATAACATACCTGTGAGTCATTAATCTGTATTATGTAAGTAATTTTTTTATTTTCTTTATGGATTGAGTTCAAGTTAATTTTTAATAAAAATTCAGTAGTACACTGAAAAAAAAATCTGGTTGACGCTACCGGAATTAGCGCGGTTACCCTTACTCGATTTTGTGGTTACCGTTATCGGAATATCGGTTGTAGCTACCAGAAATTTAGTCGATGGTACCAAAAATCCGGTTGTGGTCAGCTGAAATTAATTTGGGTATATAAACTGATAATCTGGAATATCAGGGAAAATAATTGAGTAAAAATTACATTTATATTTTTAAAAAACACTAAAAGTATTTAATACAGAAATTAAAAAAAAAATAAAATAAAATGCTACTTTAAACAAATGTAAGAATTTTAAGGGTATTTCCTTGGGGTATTAAGGCTTTAGTAGAAATAACCTTTTTCTTTTTTATCATTAGATTCATAATTAATACTTTTTAACGCTTGGTTTTAGACATTTTTTGCAACTGATATTAGTGAAAAATGAATATTATAATTTTTCTTTGTGTGCAGTTTTGATTTAGTGGTGACAAATAAAAAGAACTAATAACTTGTACTTTTTGTAAAATGCAGGTGTTTAGGAGCAAATTGACGCAAACCGCATTAAAATTCATCAGTACCTCGATTACAGTTTTTTTTTTGCCGCTATTCTTTTTCAGTGTATTATATGATTATCTTAATTATAAAATCATGAATAAGTTAAAATGTCAAATGAATTTTTTACAATGCCAAGGACAAAGAGTGTATTGTATTTAATAAATATTTATGCACCTGCAAATAGACGTACTTATTTATTTTTTAATAAAGTTACAATTATTACGTATGTGCATAATTTTTTAAATAACACGTATGCAACATTCTTTTTAATAAAGTAGTACTTATTCAAAAATATGCTGTACATTTATTTAAATTAAATTTGCAAACTTACAATAAATGTAGTTTATAAGATCAAAAGATTAAAAGATATATACTAAGCGGCATTGGTAAAAAAGATATCAATAAAAAATTTTAAAACTGCAAATGAAGTTAGATTTAAAAAAAAAAAACATTAGTGATTAATAGAATTATTTGGTTACCGCATCCGAAATTTGGGCCTTCTGAAGAGCCCACTATTTGGATTGAGTGATTTGTTTTTTCAACAAATAACTTTATGCAAAAAGTAATAAAAATTTTTACCCAGAGGGCACTTAAAAAATTAAATAAACATTTGATTTTTCTAAAAAAATTGAAACATTTAATAGATTTAAGGAATTTGTATTTCTACTGTCAAGAAACATCTTTTTAATTAAATAATTAATTATTTTTCAAATATTCAATTTTATTAATCCAATATATATATATATATATGTACAGGTCCAGCTTAACTCATCGGACCAACATTTTTTTCAAAAAGCTTATTTTAGGTCTTGGGTTTGCATTTTCACTGGAATTTTTGAAAAATATTAATTTTGACCGACATTTTCTGATACTCGAAAATTGTTTTTTTTTAGATTTTCGATAATTATCTCAAAACCGAAGCACTTTTAAAAAAAACATATAATTAGCAAATAGTTCCTTTTCATCTGGACTACCCAAACAAAAATTTTTTTTCATTTTGGGCAACTGGTGTCATTTTTAGCGGCTTGAATTTTTCAAATTTGCGAGAAGTCAAATTTCCGATTATTATTTTTGATCAAATTTTTGTAAAATGTTAACTTATGTGTCAGCTTGTCCCAAAAATTTTTTTCATTTAATTATATTTTTCAATAAATACCCTGATAAATACAAAAATAATTTTACAAATTCAAACAAATAATAAAAAAATAAAAAGTATGAAAATTATGTAATACGAAATCATTTTTAAATTACGAATAATTTACGTTGCTATTATATATTATAAACACACGATATAATGTATTACGTACGAATTATTAGTCATTTTTATTATAAAAGCAAACATATGTACGTTTAATGAATATTGACGTTTGCGCTTTAACAAATAAAATATTTGATATTTTTGGGTTGTGCGGATATTATTTTTCCTACATAAAACCAGTTTTTATATTATCAAACATTTTGCTCAATGGGGTATACTATTATTATTTAATTACCCGCATTCATCTAAAGGCGCTTATTCCAGTGACGCAGGCTATTTTTTACTATTTTAACATGCAAAATTCCAGCACAATACCCCACATTGGTACATCTCCACAAGAGACGAATCCAACTGCTGATTTCGATTGATTGAAAGCCTTGGTGGTCGGTACTAGCCCTGTAGATTCTAGGGGATGGGAGGGAAAATCTTGCATGATAAAGGGGGATTTAACATCTTCTCCCCCTGCTAAAATAAATGGCCAAAGTGTAGCCATCTCAGAGCTACCGAGTTGGGCAGAACATGCTAGAATAGGGAGCGATAGAAGAAGTTGTACTCTATGCCAGGATGGAAAGGCAAACGACATTGATGTACAAAAGATGTACAGGTCCAGCAGCTTTACCAATCACCTGATGAAGGATTCAAAGTCATGAACAAATATTACAAGGAAATGAAGGAAGAATGCAAAAATATGATGCACCATTTTTCATATGTACAAAAAAATTGTAGAATGCTGATTAAAAATGGTTTCCTCTTATTCGAAAATGTTTTGGAACAATTAAGCATAATAAGGAATAGACAGGACAAAGAAGCTAAAAGGATTGAGGCCGACCTCTTAAAAGTAATGGAGAAACAGACACTAAAGAGAGCTCGAGCCTCCCCCTCTGCAGAAGAAAACTCACCAAATTCGATGCATATAGCTAAAAGGGTAATTGAAAATTACCTTAGTGACACTGGTACCGAAGAAGAAAAGCGGCGAAAGAAGATGCAACAGCAGAAAAAAGATATAGAGCTGAAAAAGGAGCAGAATTTGCAGCTGCAAAAGCAAGAAAAGCAGCAGAAGGAAAAGGAGTGGCAGCTGGAGTTGCTACAGCTAGCAAAGGTCCATGAGTGGAAGCAAAAGCTGCAAAAATAAAAGCTTCAGCAAAAACTCCGACGGAGAGCCGAACACTACACGTGGGAATAAGCGGCACTCCAGTAAGGTGGAAAAACTGTCAGCTGCTAGGCTACAGACAGGACCGTCGCAGGAGTAGCAAACTGTCCAAACTGACCAGCATGGTCAGTCGACAGGATTGCAGCAAAACCTGTGAAAGAAACCCCAAGAGAAGAAGTGGGAAATGCAAATGACAAGGATGAAGAAGAGAAAGCAGTCGGCTGAAAAGCCCACAGTGGAACACAAGGCGGAACATAAGCGAAAAGGGCGTCTCAAATTAAGGAAAAGGAAAGAAGCCCTCCAGATTGCACCAGTAGATGGTAAAACTTACGAAAAAACGCTTCTCGAATTAAAGAGGAGCGTTAAACTCGAGGATTCGGGAGCTAAAATCCATCGAATCAGGAAAACTTAGAACAGTAGTGTCCTCGTTGAGCTGGAGGCCATTAAGGACCGCCAAAAGCTGGAAGACGCGATGAGTTTGGTGACTGGCCATGAGTCAACAGTGCGCGAAATTATCCCAATGCGGAAACTCGAGGTTCGGGATCTGGCGAACGAGCGTAGCTGAGATCCGGGGCGCCGTTGCCAAGGAAAATAGGTATTCGTTCCCTGTGAGAGGCGTGGTTTAGTATGTCACGTGGTATTCTTAATTTTTTAGGGCATAATTATACGTGTAGAATAGGAAAATTCAGGAAAACCATTAATTATTCAATTTAAAGAAGTTTTTTTCACAATTTAATCATTGAAAAACCTGTTAAATATATTTAGTAAATTGTGGAAGCAGTTAAAGGAAAATATGTATTTAATTTTTGTATATAGTAAGCTATTTTATATGTTAATAAGGTTATGTGTTTGATTGTGTATACATTTAATTTAAAATAATAATTTTTCATAATTGATAGGAAAATTAAAAATTTTACTTTTTTTCATTTAAATATACTTTTTTCATTAATTTTTTTTCATTTATTTCATTTTTTTTTAATTATTAAGTTTTATTTCACTTATTTCTTTGATTTTCTCTCTTCTTTGTGTTAGGAAAATAAATTAATTTTATTCCGGAGTTTTTATTAAATTTATTTTTACGATTTACAATACAAAAATCTATCACAAATTTTTTAATATTAAAATAATTAATACTTTTTATAAAATTTGCATGCTATTTTAAACAATATGCCCGAAAAATAATTGTTTAACCTGCACCGAGGGCACATCAATCGAATCTTAATTCTCCCCTCTACCTCGACGCAGGGAGCGAATTGAGAATAGAGACTGATTCCCAGTCTCCATTTTCAAAACCAAAGGAGCTATGACCCACATGGCGGTGGTGGAGCTGCACGAAGCTAACGCACTGCACTTGGCCAAAACAGGGAAAATCCTAATTGGCCTCCGAGCGGACTTAAGGTGCTGCTATAAGTACCTAGGTTACGGCCATAATTGGGGGCTTGCATGGGTCAAAATTTGTGATAATTTTTATGCATAATCTGAAATTGCATAAAAAAATATTAGACTCGTATTTTTTGATTTTTTAAAATTACAAAAATTAACGGAGTTATAGAGGTTTCAAAAACCAGATCCTGCAAAGGCCCTGACAGACGCAAATTCTGCATCAAATTTTGGGAGGAGGTTCACAAAAAAACCGTTAGTGCTTCCTGTGCAAGAACAGGGATGACAGGTTATCCGCTGAGAACTTTGCCGGAAAGGGAAAATTTTGCAGCTACCGGGAGGCTCTGGCTGCGGTAAGGAACAAATGTCATCGGAAATGATTCAGGTCCTCCAGCGGAACATGAAAACGGCCGGACTTGCTGGTGAATCGCAATTAACAGATTGTTCGCGAAAAGGATATAAGTATTCTTTTATTAAAAGATTAACCTAGCCATTACAACTGGCAGGGCTGGGTGTCCGATGACACTAATGTTTGTGCAGTATGGCTTCGAGGCAGGGCCCACGCGTCCCGACAAGGGAGAGGCAATTGCCACATTTGGGCCACGTGCGGGAAGACAACTAATATAAGTCACCAGCAGAGTTATCCTCGGTAGAGACCTGAACGCTAGGGCCCTAGAGTGGAGCATGCCTACAACCAATGGCAGGGGACGAAGGGTACTCGAAATGGCTACTAGATGTAAACTGGTGGTCTAGAATAGAGGCAAAAGTCGGACCTACGTGAGTCTGAGGGGGTTCCTCCATCCCCGATACAACCTTCGCAACAGAAGGAGCGTCTAGGAAGATCAAGCATAACTGCATCACCTTTGGGGTTGGAAAGAATTTCCCAACGACCTTCGTATAAGAGGCGTTCCCTAGGCTGGAACGTGCCAAAGATGAACGAGAACAGATTCGAAGAACAATAAAAAAGCTTAATTATATTAGGGAATTAAAATGTATTAAGGTTTTTAATCTATAGGATAGCACAGAAAACAACATTATAATATATATATTTTTATACAGAAGAAATCTAAAGTACTTAAGAAAAACCTGTTAGAAAATAATAGTTTTTTGGAAAAAAATTTCTTTGTAAAACCAATAACAAAACTGCATTATGCATCAAATTTCATATACTATTCATGGTTCAGTTGCTTAACTTGAAATACCAAGTAGGGTCAAGGATGGGGTTTTGAACACTTTAAGGAAATTCGTGACTTTACTAACGAATAAAAATAAAAAATATAGTATTTTTTAACGTAATAACTCTTCAAATAGCAATAATGAACATAATTCTTGAGGAATTAACGGTTATTTGCCATATACGATCAATATATTAATTTTAAATAGAGCTCTAGTAGAGAAAAACAAGAATACCAGGGTTTCGGACACTAAGTACAGGGTTTTGGACATGAAATTTATGGGGTTTTGGACACCGTTCTTAAAACTAACTACATAATACATTTTTTTAAAATAATAATTAGAAAATTTATAAAAAATGGGTATATAAAGGCATTTAATTAATTTTTAATGAATTGTTAGATAAGAATATAACTATTTAAATAAAAATTTTGAAATTACCAATTTTTAATCAATTGTTAAAGTTCATATTACAAACGACTTGTCGAGTATAGGTGTAAATAAGAAATTATTTCAATTAAAATTTTTCATTTATTCTAATTAATTGTAAATAAAAAAAAAAAGAGAGCAAGAGATAAAGAAACCTAGTTGGAGTAGTGAGAGTTCTTCTCGTAAACCGGCATCACTGCATTACCAATTCACATACAGCGGCAATAAATTTTTAATTTTTCTAAATTAGATTTTATGTAATACTTTTTAATTTTTGCTTTTGGATTTAACAAAATTTAACAAATAGACACTTAAGAATTGAAATTTTACCATTATCTTTAAAAAAATAATCAAATGTCCAAAACTAAAATCCGTGTATGCTGTTTTGGACATTCGAATAAAATACATGTCGAAAACCACATTTTTAAGTATATTTAAGATGGGTTCTTAGACATCTTAATTAAACGCATAAAAAAGGAAGAAAATAATTTTTTTTTGTTATAAATTTAATGTTTGATGTTTACTTAATCAAATAAATGCAAAAAAGTTACTATTGTTAATAAAATATAAACAAAATAGTGATTTTATGTATCTCGTATCCTTAGCATTTTTGTTAAAAAACGATACCATATCAAGTAGTTTATTTTGATTTAAGGTTTTATTATTATAAATAATTAATAATTTCCAAACAAACTAGATAGAGAAGAAAGTAACCGTTTAAAGAATATTTTTTTAAAAATAATATATGCACAAACTTATTTCTATCTTAGTTATTTGGTAAAATAACGCTGGGTGTTCAAAACCGCATCGATGTCCACCGCCCCATCCTTGACTCTAAACTGTTTGAAATATTAGCAATTTGCTTGAAATATAAATATCTAAAGCAATCTAACTGTGAATACATAGATTTCAAGCCATATGAAATCTCAGAATACAGTACTACTTGATATTATAAAATGATATTATACTATGTAAAAATTGATTTCTGGAGTAGATTATATATTCCCGGCGTGTATAGATTAACCTCGAAGAAAAAAACAGGATTTGAGGATGAAATGATGTACAAATGTAAAAGCTGATTCCCTTGAGGTAAATATGAACTCTGAAGGTAAAAAATAGATGACAATATTAATTAATACACCTGAATAAAAATCAAAATCTAAGAACAAATTGTACTAATTTTAGGCTAAATTTAAATTCTGGTATAAAATTGATTCCTGACGTGGTTAAAAATGTATTCTAGTTTTACGAAATGGATCCTGATTAAAAAACGGTATCGCCTAGTTAAAGTTACCCTTCAAGATTAAATAGAGGCCCTTCTATCTTAAACAAAACACAGTTTTCTTCCAACAGGATTAATTTTATACCCTTCAATACCATTTTTACCCTCGGAGATAAATTTTTACAGCAAGATTTATTTTCTAAAATATAAATAATTCAATTGACGCATCATGTTAACAGTCCCAATTCAATGGCTTTGGAATTTGGGTAAGCAAAGCAAAATTTCGTCTATATAGTTTCCTTGAAAACATAGATGTTACTTTTTTTGGAATTTATTTAATAATGTTAAATTTTAAAAACTTAATAATTTTTTTTTTTTTAATCAATTTTTATATAATTTGCTTCCAATGCTTTTTCAAAGTAAATATTCATATAATAATAGCAATTTTGAAGAATTTGGGCAAGTTATAAGTTAAATTTAAAGTTATATTATTATTTTACTATTGATATAAAAATTTTTTGCAATACTTGTTTTTGAAAGTAAGTAATAAGAAACTGTAAAAAAAGTTCAGACGTAGCAACAGTTAAGTAGGGTTGATAAATCCAAAATAACCTCCTAAAAACTCAAAACTTAGTGAGAACTTAATTTTAATTGTGAAATAAAAATATTTACAAAAGTCAGACGTTACCAGGGCTGTAAATTAAGTTAACACCAACTTTCCACCTCAAAATTGGTCATTTTTTTATCCTAATTTAATTTTTCAGTCTTTTAACTTTTGTAAATATTTTTATTTTACAACAAAAGATAGATATTCCAAAAATTTTGAAAGTTGATTATTAAGTTGATTATTTTGGCTTTACCACCCTATCCAGAACTTGCTGCGTCTGACTTTTTTTAATTTCTTACTTTCAAAAACAACCATAGGTAGCAGAAAATTTTTAATTCAGACAGTCAAGATAAGTTACATAGATGAAAAGTCCATTTTTGTCAAAGTTTAAACTAGTAGAATATAGGAATTTCTTAGCTCATTAGTATGCCCACGCGGAAGAAAACGGAAATTAAAAAATTAAAATTAAAAGTACTCTTAAAAGTTATTTGGGAAAAAGGCAAAAAAAATTAAAAAATCGAAAATAGGTATGGACTCTATTCAAAATGGGGAAGACTCCTTCTATGTAATGCAATCTGAGTTTCCGTTTTTTTCCACGTCGATACTAAAGTCAGTACCTTAACACCAGATTTTCAGATAGTTATAGGGCAATGTCACAAAGCCTTTAAGCCCGCTTGGACTATTACTGTATAGGTATAAGGCACATTCTACAATAAGACGTTTAAGATTCACTGTACTGTGCAGAAATTTTTAAATATGCACAACGTGGTACGGCGCAGAATGGTAGCAGGTAAAATGCCCAATTTGAGAGAATTCTTAAGTTCGCAGGGCCTATTATAGTATTTAATATATTTCTTCGATAGCGCACGTATACAAAAAAAAATAATTAAGAAAAAATTTTTAATTTTCATATAAATAATTTCGTAAATAATACATTGTTTTCATGTGTGAATGCATATAAGTTTTAATGCATTCGTTAATTCGAGTAATCATAAATAACTAATGTAATACATGTAAATGAGGAATAATAAAAATAAAAAAAATTATTTTTTTTATTTAGTCAGTATGAATTTTTGGTCAAGTAAACTTTATTTTTTAATTATAATGCAACTCTATACAATAAGGAAATTTTAATATTTTTTCTTTTTTTTTTTAATCAAAAAAAGTGCATTAAAATTTGGTGTTAATTGTTATTTTTAATTTAATTCCAATTAATTAAAATTAAATATGAGTTTAGCATATTTTCAAAGATTATTTAATGAATATTTAAATGAAGAATCTGGTAATAAATTAATAATATATTATTTAATCTAAAATTTGGAGATGATCTTTTTGATTTATATTTAGATCAATCAGTTTTCAAAGCAAAGCTACTCCCAAGAATGTAATGATTCTTTTCTAGTATAATATCCTATTTGTTATCTATTTGCAAAATTAGTAACTAATAACAAGACTTAAATTTTCCCTAAATATTTTTAATTATACGGTAAAGCAGTGTCGGAATTTGGATTGTGAGGGTACCCAAAAGGTACCCAATTGTAAAGAATTTTTGTGGGAGCCCTTCATAATGGCTTAATTAGTGGGGTCTGTAATGCCCAATAGATTAAAAACCTCCACATCTACATTGTAAAGATTTCGAGATGTTTAATGAAACGCGTTTAAATTTATTTATTAATGTTATTAAATAGTTTTAAAAAAATTAAAAACGTTTTTATACTAATTCAGGTACGCTCTTTCATTAGTGAAAAAAATTTTCACGATTTTTCACCCCTTATATGGAAAACTGCAAAAGAACCTTTAAATTAAGGTGTTTCTTATATACAAAATTGACCGTAGAGAAAAATACTGGCTAAAATATTATACTTCAGGATATAAAACTATGAACTAAAAAAAATTTATACGTACGGGTTAGGGGATTAGAGAAAAAGTTTTAAAAACGTTTTAGAAAACTTTTGAAAATCTTGCTAAAAAGATTTTACCAATAAAATGTTCCAAAAGTTTGTTAGTATAATATATTTAAAAAAAACTTTAAATTATAAAATAAGAGGTTATTTTAGCTGTTTTGACCATTTATGAAAGCTGTTTTTTAATTGTCTCTTCACTAAAATAAGAAATATTCATTTTTACAAGATATCAATTAATGAAATAGTCAAATTGCGTTTGGCGTGGATATTGGCTTTTCAGACGACTGTAGATTTTAAATTGAGTTAAAATATAATAAAATATGTTATAATTTACATTTTTTTATGATATTTTGTTATTAACAAGATTTTAGAATATTTTAGTAGTAAAAGAATTTTAGCAAGGTTTTTAATAGCTTTTTCCTGATAAAAATCGTTTTTTACCAATTTTTATTTGCAAATCGGCAAGCTACATTGACCTATATGTAAATTTTTTTTTTTTGAAAATACTTTAGAAGGCCTGAAGTAGCATATTCAAACCGGTATTTTCCTCTACAATCAATTTGGAAATTAAAAATAATTAGTCATTTTTTCCTGTAAGCAATGCCTGTCAAGAAGCTACTAAATATAGCAACAAGGTCACTATATCTACAAAATAAATTTATCTCTTTAATTTTTTTTTATTTTTTAATAATAGTAAATATGTATTAAATTAAATTATTGAAACATTTAAATTTTTTTTTCATAATTTAAACAAATTATGAAAAATTTATTTATTATTATTAGGTAATAATTTGTAATAAGACAATCAAAAATGAAAACAATTTTTTTAAATAAATTTTTAAAAATTTTAATTTGAAATTCTCAACAATGATATTTTGGTGGCAGCGGACGAAGGGGTTAGAGAATTGTGACAATATGTGACGGAGAGGGGGATAAAAAAAATTTAAATGTGATTCTTAAACAAAAAAAAATTTTTTTTGGATACCGTTAAAAATTGTTCATAAAATAAAGTCTTAATTATTTGATAATCTTTGATTTTAAAACCATATATTTACTAGCTCTCATGTGTACAGATAATTTTTTTTCTCTTAATATTTGAATTAAAATTATAATTTAATTATTTTTGAAAATAAATACTTTAAATCTGTGTCATCAACGGACATACACTGAAAAACTGACACCTTTAAATTAATGACGCGCGACATTAATATATGCCAATAGAATATTCTATTGATTCAATAGAAAATCCATTAATTTAATGTCGCCGCCATTGAATGAATATATTTATTTATTAATTCAATAGCGGCGACATTCAATTACTAGAATTTCTATTGAATCAATGATAATTCTATTTACTCCAGTCAAAATACGGGTTTGGATGTACATACGGTTGCGAATACGAGATTTGCTCTAGTATAGGTTTTTTGGGTCGCTGTACCGTATTGAATTAGCTAAAACTACCCCCCAAAAGGGGTGTTTTCGCTATTTTCGCACTTTTTGCGACCAGATTAGGTCCACAAGGGTTTTTTGGGTCGCTGAAAACGAATTTCATGGTTTTTTTTTATGAATAATTAATATAAAACCCCTAAATTAGCTAAAACTACCCCTAAAATCTACGACCCAAAAAATCCTATGGACGTAATCTGGGCGTACAAAATGCAGAAATAGTAAAAACGTACATTTTAGGGGTAGTTTTAGCTAATTTAAGGGTGAAATATTAATGTTACCTTAAAAATCATCGAAATTCTTAATTAGCGACCCAAAAAACCCTTAGAAACCAATTCTTAGGCAAATCTATCGACTCAAAACGCAAATATATCGAAAATACACCCTTTTGGGGGTAGTTTTTGCAAATTTAAGGGTGAAGCCCCATTTTCTTTACCAAATGACCCCGATTTTCGTGTTCAGCGACCCGAGAAATCTATACTAGAGCAAATCTATTCGCAACCGTAAGTAGACCCCCCCCCGTATTTTGACTGAAGTAATTGGCAAATCGCGCGTCATTTATTCAAAGGTGTCAGTTTTTCAGTGTAGCCCCTACATGTATTTGCTTAGAAATTATATACTAGATATTATAGTATAACCATATTATGCAATTGTTTTTCTTGATTTAATTTACTTTTTTAATAAAATTTTTAAAATTAATATAATTTTTTTAAAATAAAATTATATTCAATTGTCTTAAATTTATTAAATGTTTACATACATGTTTATTTAGAGGGGTCTAAAATTGATTGTGCGACATTATTTTATAGGGAGGGGTTCGCCAAATGTGACAGGGTTTGATATGGAAGAACGGAGGGGTTAAAAATCTGAAAAATGTACATTAGCCATTTTTTCATGCGTATATATATACGAACGTAGCACAGTAGAATATAGGACAAAACCTCCATATCTACAAAAATCTGTAGATGAGCCATTATTTCTGTATTATTTTTAGAAATACATGTAAAATTTTTATCAACTCAGAAAATCGTGTAGATGACCCACGCTATTTTGTAAATTAAGAATAATAAGAAAATTAGCTATTTTTTAAACAAGGGACAAAATATTGGTTTTTGCAATTTGCAAAAGTCGAACCCCATATTTTTCCCGTGATTTAAAACATAGTTTTACATATAATGGGCAAAAAATCCGTCTCGCTAGGGTAGAAAATAGGCTTTTTTGCCCTAGATATGTAATAGTACATTTTTAACCAAGGGAACAAAAAAAAGAATGGTCCAGATCGCACGTTAATTAGTATCCGAGGTAAAACCGAGGATGGTAAACTGCGATCTGGGGCATTCTTTTTTTGCTCCCATGGACAAAACGAAATTTTTCTTTCTCGGTGGAGAGAAAACGCGTTTTTTTCGAGCTTGCTGCGTAAAAATGTAGATATGGAGATTTTTGACCAGTGGGGCAGTGAAGGCTGTCTCTTCTGTTACTGCATAGCAAATCCAGCACTGTGGGAAACAGCATTATAAATAAACAGTAAAAATATATATAGGTATCCAATACTTTGATTCGATTTAGGTTTTTGCTATTAACATGAAGCATGTTTATAGGGATGAGTACCCTAGCATTTCAAAAATCAAGGGGGGGGGGATAAAATGTGTCTCACTTAAAAAAAGGGGGGGGGTTCAATAGGACTTAAAATAATTTCGATTTAGGATCTTAGAAGAATCAGGATTTAGGGACTTAGAATAATTCAGGTTTAGGGACTTGTAATTTGGGTTCAGAAACTTAACATTTAGTAAATGTGATAATTACAAATTATAAAAATAGCAAATTGTATTTTAATGTTGCGCAACATTTATGCATTATACCTAGCCATCAGCTGTAAGTAAATATGTTCCATGCATTTTGGTCGTGTTTACACAAATCGGTTATTTATAAACTATTTACGAAGAAACTGAAATTCTGATACTAATTTAATTTTTATAACCAATAGGAGTTCACAAAACATCCTTATTCTCTAAACAAATGCTCTTATTTGAATCTGTTAGAAGATTTAGAAATTCTGTAGCCACCAACTTTTTTTAAAATATAATACTATTTTCAGATTACAGAACAGTTGATTGGTTTCCAGTTAAAAATCCATGGCAATTACATTTAATTACGTTATTATATTTTTATGTAGTACTGATATCAGGTCCAAAATATATGGAAAATAGAAAACCATATGATTTAAAAAAATTTATATCAATATTTAACATATTTCAAATAATAAGTAATGCATATGTTATCTATGCATTTATGAAAAATGGAATGCTTACTGAATTTTCACCAATTTGTCCAAGACTCGATAAATCACCAGATGGGAAACCATACGAGGTTTGACTATTTATTATATAAAAAATTAAATACACTTAATTACTCTACAGAGTTATGTGAGTTAGTAAAAATTATATTTAAACCAGGCACTGGTTATATCTACGCCGTGTAAAAATAGTATATTAAGTATCAAAGGCGCGAAAGTTTAGACACTAGCGTGAGCACTAGCACGAAAGCTCAGCGAAGCCGGACACGAATGATATGTGCTCACGCTAGTGCCTAAAGTATTTCGCCCATGGTGCTTACACTATTTTTTGTCCTACTAGGCTTAAAACGCGTGCTGAAATTTCAAAAAAAAATTTACGCCCGGACGGGCAAAATAGTTATTTATGAAACAAGTGATATAAAGTTATAATATACCAAATGCGAAGGTTTACAGTGCCCGAGGTGCGTAGCTCCGAGGAACTGTGATCGCAATTGGTAAAATATATATTAATATCACAAGTTTTATACATAATTTTATTGAAAAAAAGCGTTAAAGTTATCCCACCAGTGAGTAAATAGCTATTTATTAAAAAAGGGACAAAATATTGGTTTTGACTTTGCATGCAATTGTATGCACGAGCGAGCGAGTGCAGACAGCATGCAAAAGTCGAACCCCATATTTTGTCCCGTGATTTAAAATATAGTTTTACATAGAACCAACATATAACGGGCAAAAAAGCCGTCTCCCTAGGGTAGAAAATAAGCTTTTTTTGCCCTAGATATGTAAAATATATTTATTAATTGTACTGACATTAGATGGTAACATAAACCCTTATAACTCTGGATAGTAAAGCACTAGTTTTATTGATTATGTTTTGTTAATGAGATTTATCATTTTTACAGATATCAGTTATATTATATTATACAACGCTTATAAAATTTATTGATTTAATTGAAACACTTTTGTTTATATTGCGGAAAAAGAACAATCAAGTTTCATTTCTTCATGTTTTTCATCATTCTTCGATTCTTTACATTTGTTATTTAACTTTAAAATATTATCCAGGAGCTCCATTTACGTATCCAACTGCATTAAATTCTTTAGTACATGTTGTTATGTACTCTTATTATTTAATGAGCAGTTATCCAAGTTTGTCACCAATTACCAATTTGATCAAAAGATACATCACCATTATTCAATTGGTAATATTATAATTTAATTTTTTTACTTAATTTTTATTTATTTATTATTTTGATCTTTAAACTTATTACTTTAGTCAAATCACGGTTTTGTGGTTGTTTTTGGCAGCCAAAAAGAAAATAGGTTTAATAAGGGCTTTTTTTGGTCAGAGATTACGAAAATTCAGGTTTTGATCGTGCGAAATTTGTCTAACACTCTTAAGATAGACAAAAATAACCGAAAATAACCCTTCTTAAGGATGTTTTTAGGATATTCAGAAACCGTAATAGAATGCAATCCATTATATAGGAATTTGGAGTTGCTAATTACGAGTTTTAAAATATATTTAGGGGCACCATAAATCAAGTGGGGTTAATATTTTTGTATTACCATATATAATACACGTAAATTTATTTAAATATACTGTTTTGCCCTCCCAAAAAATTTTCTGAAATCTCGCGATGAACCCTGTTTTTCAACATAATAAACTCATCAATAACCAATTGGTGTAATTTGGTGTTCCAAAGGTAGTGAACTCCCCTTATTAATAATTGTTATAAAATCATTTTTTTAATAAAATGTATCGAGTACACCTTGTGAAAACAACGTTTACACGTTATTATTTTCTATACGATATGCATAATTAAAAATTTAAATATTATATGTCAATGTAAAGTTACATTTTGGACTATAAGGAAAATATGCTAATTACAAGAAAAATTAAAAATTGCAAAGTTTCGAATGCTGCTGCCAGCACTGATAGGGGTAATATTTTTGAGACAGTTTTAGACTTTTGGAACACTTTAGGCTTTTTGGATACTTTGGACTATTGGGACGTTTAGAATTTTCTTAGATCAAATCGGATTAAATAAGATATTTTAAGTAAAGTATTCGATTAGAAAACACAGTATATATGAATTCTTCTACTAATATATAATATTAAAAAATTTATTATACTAAATTTTGCACATTTTCTTTATAATTATTTATAATTATTTATAACAATACTCTAAATTAATTACAATTCGCTCAACTAATTTTATCACATAACATATGTGTCTGGAAAAGTGTATATATAGTAATTTAATTATTAGAGTGTTTTTTATTTTTTTAAATTACTATAAAAAATGCACTTAGAAAAGAACTATCTTACAAATGAAACTGTAGCTAACTACGTTGTCACTAATTTTAAATAAATAATAAAATAATAATTTTTTTAGAAGTGTCTAAATATCTTTAAAAACTGTTCTGCAAGTTCATCTTTTATTATTTAAAATTGACATTAAATTTATCCAAAAAAATTACAAAATACCGGGCTGCAGAGAAACTTGAAAAAAATTTGCTGCTAAAAATCTTACAAAATTATCTTAACTATTAATAAAAGAAAATCGTTAATGACAGTTTTTGGAACTTGAAAGTATCCCAATAATATCCACCATATACGCCTAGGAGTCTCATTTTAATAAACAAAGGGTATTTCGGCATGAGTCATCTCATATAAGAAGTCATGCGGTTACCAGAACAAGCCCCCTGATTTGGCCTACCTCGAGCTTACTTTTTTGTACACATTAAATATGAAAATCTTGAATTTTTTAGCCATCTAGGCAAATCTGTTTAAATTAGAACCAAATTACCTTTTTTGGCCATTTTTCATCTTTTGTGCAATTTTTTAATAGTCTCTCAATAAAACCAGTTAGAAGAGTAATAAGACCAATCTAATTTTAGTCCGTAGATAAGATTTGCCGCTGCAGTATTCGAATTTGACATTAGTTTTTCAAAATTTTGCCTCTGGATGGCTATACCCCATACTTTGGTTCAAATCACGCAAATCTAAATATCTCGAATGCCACATCCTTTAAAAAGGCTCAGAATTAATCGAGAGGGATGTTTTTTTGATACTTACTTTCAAATACTAAATAATAAATATTAATTAATTAAAAAAAATTTTTAACAAATTAATGTACTAAAAACATTTTTTCAGGTTCAATTTTTCATACTGGGTGCTTATTTAAGCCAATTTTTATTTGCTTCGTGTCCAGTTTCCGAATGGTTTGGAGCATACATGATGTTTATGGCATTTATGAACATTGTTTTATTTACTAACTTTTATGTGCAAAATTATTTAAAAAAATCCAATTTGAAGTCTCATTAAATAAAATTTAAATTAAAAAATATATTATATAAAAATAAAAAATTAAACGAGACGTGTGAATAGTATAATGATGATTTCACATTTCTTCTGATTTCCATTATTTTTAAATTTCGCGTATATTATAAATAATTTCTTTTTGAAGAAAAGTAACCAACCTGAAACTATATGCAAATAAGAATTAGTTAGAAGGAAAAACTAAATATGTACATTTTTTTTAATTTATCGCTAATTTTGTAAGGTTGCTTTGCTTCGAAAGAAATCCTTCTTGTACCTATATATTATTAGCTGCTTCGCAGAGATTATTTTAACGTGCAGTTCCACACAAAATGTGCAGTTGTAAAATAAAAATGTGCAGTTGTAAATTCAAAATTTGTGCAGTTGTAAACTGTATGTTTTATTTTTATGCACAAGTTATCTTATTAGATTTTTGTTTTGTGGGGATGATTTGTAAGAAGAATTTTTTTCTTCAATTTTGTTTTTTGTTAGTATTGTGAAAGTCGTTTCTGAGGTCATTTCCTAAATTGCCAAAATTGAGAAGATATTTTCATCAAATTAGGGATAGGAGGGGGGGGTAAAGGAGGGGGTGATTACGTCATTTTGTGCAGTTGTAAAAAATCCTTAAAATAAACTCTGCTGCTTCGCTCACTACCTGAGTAAAAACTCTAAATAATCTAAGCCAGGTATGATCAAATCTTGCATTTTGGCTGTCTGGCCGAAACAATCTAATGTCTAACATTGAAGAACAAAATAATATGTATAATTTTTAAATGTAAGAAGACATATAAAGTCATAATTGTTAAATTGAGAACAAGATTTTTAACAGTGTACATAGGTAAAATAATTTTGTTTTCAAAGTAGAATTTATTTATATTAATTAATTGTATATACCTATAATACTGTTTAAGGAAAAAAATATATATTGAATGATAAAGTAATTTTTTTGAATTTTTTCCTGTTCATTATTCACTTTTATAACTTATATTGTCAAATAAATTAAGTTTATAACTATTTAATAAATATTTTTCAAATAAATTTATTCATTTCTATAACAGCCAAACTTATCTTATTCAAAATAAATTTAAAAAAAAGTAGGAATTTAATTTTTATTATTTATTTTTTATACCTACCTATATATTTAATATTTATGTGAAATTTTGGTAATTATGTTTTAAAAAATTTGATTTTTGGATAAAATTTAGGAATATTCTGTTTTATGAAAAATATCTAATCTTGTTTTATCATTATTTTTTATTTTTTTATAGGTTTTTAGCATGCCCTAATTTACAATTTTTGTTAAGAAATGTAAAGTATTTTAGACAGTAATTCAGAAAAATATTAAAAGGATTAAAAAGGTGTACTTCTAACAGCCCTCTGCAATAACCCTCTTCCCAAATTTCGATTAGAGTATTATTAAGAGAAAAAAAAATGAATTACAACCACAATAAATAATTAATCGCTCGTGCATATATTGTATATACCGTAGAGGAGCCGGTTTTCGATCAGAAGTCACTTTCTTATACCTAGCTTTATCTTTATGGGTTGAAAAATATACTTTAAAATTAATATTTGGAGTTAAATATTGTTGCATTTGATCAGGGAAATCCTATATTTTATTATGCTAATTAAAAAAATATCAAATATATTGATGGATAATTAATATTTTACATTTATTACAAGTGTGCAAGGTAAGGTAATTTCGATAATGCAAATTCTATTTTTGATAATAGTATCATTTTGATCGAATTAATTTTCGATAATTTGAAAATCGCTAAAACTAAGTTAAAATCGTGCGCGTTTTAATAGAATTCTTATAGGTATAACTATACCTATTTCTTAATTCCCTTTTCACTTCTTTTTTCTTGTTTTTTTAATATAAAATACCTATAATAAGAGTAAAATATAGTAAACAACAGATGAACTACACTCTTGTATAATCATGTATTTTAAACATTTATTTATTAAAATTTGCTTTTTAATTTTAATTAACGAAAGATAATAGTTGATATAATGTTTTTAAAACTCAAGGAAACAAAATAGGCGCCTTATGTAAGCAACCTGATGTAAATGTTCAGTTTGCGCGCGATTTTATTAGGGGTCGTTTACCCTGTTTAATTATTTGTGTATTTAAAAGTAAAAACGACATAAATTTTATGAAAAAAGTGTTGGAATATAGTTTTTATATATTTTTAATATTAAAATAAAGGTTTTTTTTCATTTCAAAGCGTGTATACGTAATTTTTATTAAAATCAAAGCATTTACAAGCATTTATTGTGTTATAAACAAAGTGATACATAAGTATATAAGTACTTTAAATTGTGTTTATGTGTGTTAGTTTATTAAATATTCTATTAATTATTATAAAATATATTATAAATAATGTAATTATGACAAATTTAGTGTATTATTATTAAATAAATATCTTTTAAATTAAAAAAAGTGTAATTAAATTGAAAATATCGAAAATACCCATACGTGTAAAAAAGTTCGGATTCGATTATCGATATACCTATTTAAAATAAATTTGCAATAAATAAGTGAATATAACCCTTTCTTTTCATTTATTAAAGCATCAAAACGTAATTAAAAGCATTTTTAGTATTCGGCATAGAGTAGGTATCCCTAAAACTCGATTTTAATAAAACACGAGATTTGGTGAAAACGATGAGAAAAATCTCGCAAGGTTGTACAAGAGAACATTTTTCTTATTTTTTTTATTAATTTAAATTGTTTTTTAACATCGGAAAGGTAAAAATCAGTTCTTTAGGGTTTATAGTTTCATAATAAAACTCGGTTTTAGATAAATGATGCATACTTTTTTATATAAAAGCTAATTTGTGTGTATTTGATCGAAAGCCAATACGTTCGAAAACTGGCTCCAATACGGTATAAAACTGCATATGAAAGTTCAAAACTAATATTTTGTCCTTTGTTAAAAAATAGCTATTGCAGCTATATTTAAAGCGTATAGGAAAATTTAAATTTAAGTATCAGTTCAGATTTTAGTTGCAATTAAAAATTTTTTTAAAACCGATTGAAACTATAGGATCTAAAAATTGGCATGATAAAATATTTTATCATTTTGATTATAATCAAGTCTTGATTATTATAATGCCGTATTTTCTGACCTTAATATATACAATATTTTATTAAACTTTTTTGCAACTCATGAGTATACTCATGAAAAAATATATATTATAATTTTACTTCAAAATAATGCAGGAGTAATATCTATATGTGCTTTTCACAAGAACAGTATAAATATAGTGTCTCCCCCACTTTTATCCAAAAATAATCAAGGTTTAACAAAAAAAAATTTTAATTTTAAATTTTCAAAACGCTCATACAAAATAAAAATGTCAAAAACGTTCAAGTCGCTGTTTAGTTTAGTAAAAAATAAGGTAGCCAAAGTAAGAGAAAATTTGGTGGCTCCAATCAAGAGCTATTTAAATATTAGTCTCGAAATGTAAAAATCGTCCGCATAAATAAAAAATCCCATAAGAATAACACGTAGAATTTGTTTTTACGTTTTTAGCAGTACCATTGAAATTTTTGGGTTATTTGGACCTTGAAAAGCATAAAACTACAAAATATTTGAAAAAAAGGTAACAAGCGTTCTGCCGTAAACAATAAAAAATTATACAGTTCCCGTCAAAAACACCCTTATATCAATACAGAAAATAATGTATATTGAAAAATAAAATATTTGTATTGAAAATTATTTATTTTTAATTAGAAAAATTTTATAATTATAAACTTATTGATAATTACAGTGCCTTAGAAAATCGTTTAATTATTTTACACTTATATAACTAGAGTATAAAAATTAAAATCTATTTTAATCGAAAAACTTGTCCACCCATGGTCTCAGGATCAAATAAAAATAGATTATTATGTGGTTGTTCTTTTTGAGATACTGTTTTTATAATTTCTTGTCCCATAACACCTCCCAATATAGCACAAACTGGACTGATTTGAGCATAAACATCACCACTAAAAATTGTTAACAATAGAAGTATTTAATATAAGTTTCTAAATTATTTATTCATTAATTTTTTATTTGAAGGTATTATACTTACTTAACTAAATTATCTATCTTATTTTCAAGATTATATTCTTCTATTACTGCTTTAGCCTCATCATTTAAAATATTCTGACTGCGTTCATGTGGTAATGGATCACGTTTATGTTTTTCACGGAAATTTAGTAAAACTTTAAAATAAAACAAGAAAGAAATTAAAAATTTGAATTATATAATATAATCATTATATACTTTTAAAGCTACATACTTTTCAATAGATAATAAGCTGTCGAATCTTTTGGTGAAACCTTTACTTTCATAGCTTCTTCAAATGGTACATAATTATCAGTTTTCTTTACCGTAATAGTAATTTTTTCAAATTTTTCTTTTTGTACTGTGTCACCAGCTTCTAGCGTTAACTTTCGTTTTGTTTGAATAACATCTCTATAACATTAAATTTTTTATTTGAATGTAATCATTTAATACATACTTAAAACAATTTTTAAAATTATTTAAACGAAATAATTAAGTATATGTCTAAATATTCATGTAAGAATCTACAATGACCATGGAGGTAGGGTGAATATATCCTGCATTTCTTTTTGGATTTATTTTAAATATAATGTTTATTCTGGTGATAATAGTTCTTATTTAAAATTTGAAAATATATTACTGATTTGTGTACAAATTTTTTTAATATAGAACTATAACTTACTCAACAAAGTCATGAGTCATCAAATCAGCAAATGTATAACCAAAGGTACCCCAAACATCTCCAGTAAAAAATTTTTTGTTTAACTTTCTACAAATGGCATTAATCTTATTTATTTGTTGAACAGTGCATTCAGTAATGCATACAACATCAAAATTATTAAAAAATTCATCAGATAAGTCATCTACATTTCTGGGATCAGCCTTAACTTCTACCATAGGATTCAGATTTTGTGCTCTCGATACAGATGCTTCCGCTCTCTTAAAAATTTAATAATTACACTATTATAATTAATTAGATCATATGAAAAACTTACATTTTTTCCAATTTGATCTCTTGGCAAGAAAAACTGGGCACAAAAATCTTGTGATGTAACAGGACGATGATCCAAAAATGTAACACTTTTAACTCCAGCAAGAATAATATTTTTTGCTACTTCAGCTGTATATCCGTTTAACCCAACAATCAATACACTAGCTGCTCGTAATCTGAAAATGTTAATTAAATTAATTTCAAAAGGCTTTTTGCTGATCTTAGACTAAAAGTGTTTAGCAAATCTTATAAAAAATATAAATTTTGAATAAATTAGTTTCACATTAGATAATATAAAAATGAGTTTTAAAAATCTTTCCTGTACAAACTATAAGTATATTTTTATAAATTTTAAATGAAACAAAATTTTAAAACAATCAAAAACAATATAGCCGGTAAATTTAAGGTTATAAATCTTACCGCTTCTGTGATTCCAAACCCCATAAACGAATTTGTCTATCATATAACTCTGCTTCTGCATCAGTTAATTCTGAATTCTTTGTTTGCTCAACCATTTTAAACAATTATAAAACAAAATTTTACAAAACAAATAAATTATCAAAATATTCAAAATGCACTTAGCACTGAGAAATACGTTGAAAAAAATAAAATTTACTTCACACTTCACTGCAGGTAAAAATTGCAAAATTCTTTAGACAAGGTTAGATTAGATGCAGTACCAACTTAAACGTATTTAGCGCGTGTTTTAAAATTTATTTAATACATTACATTCTTGATTTTGATTTATGTAAAAGATACCTCTCGGGTAAATTTATGATGATTTGGTTCAGTAATAAAAAGAGCGATATGATTATTTTTGGTCTAAAATAACCACACATTTATTGAAAATCCGCTATAAATCACAATATTCGATTAAAATAGATAAATCAAATATTAAAAATTTTTCATTTTTTCATTTTCAAAGCTATGTATCGAAATCAACTTGAATAAAAATTGTGACAACAAAATGTAATGTTTGTAAAAAATTTCAGACTCAGATAAGATCTATATTAATATTCAAATTATAGTAATTTTTGGTATTATAAAATTGTAGATAATTTTTAGTAAAAAATTAGGCATTTGGATTATCTATAGGAATTCGTAATTTATATCACACTGTATAAAAAAAGGATGACAAAAAAAAGTAAGAGGCTTGTAAGCTAAAATTAGCTTTAAAAAAAAATATAAGTTTTGGTTGAATTTTAAATTGATTAAGTTATTTGAAAGAAATATAATATATAATAATCCTTTATCTACTAACGCAGAAGGACTAGTTATAGAGGCCCAGGAGTCCATTGCGTAATAAACAGAGGGTTCTGCATAATCTAGCTGGGATGTTTTATCAATTGATTTCTAGACTATTTGATTTTATTACACTTTTATATAAATCATTTTGTCGCTGCGATAAATTAGGTGAATTTTCTTTTTCATTAATAATTGTTTATTTATTTAAATTAAAATTAATACATTTAATTAAAATAAATTTTTTTTATTTTATAAGAAAAAAAATAAAAAAATTTTGAAACACGCGCGCGTTTGTTCATTTCAGTTGGTACACTCCTTTCACGTACCAGAAAAAAATAAACAGTTGTCTGCTGGCCTGCAGAATTGTGTTTATAAACAGTATAGTGTTTATAAAACATAAAATTTGTTCAAAATATGCAAAAAAATTATACAAATGATGAGGATTGGGAAGAAAAAACATTTATTTACAAATTTAAAACATGCACCACCAATCAAGATTATACATTAGAAATTCCTTTAAAAATTCCTTACAATGGCTCAATTAAAGAGTTGGTTTATAGAATTATAAATTCATTTAAATTGCCTTTTTACATTGAAAATGATTTACATGATTCATTAGAAAGTAATATATCAAAATGGTCATCAGAATTTCATGATGGAAAAGCTGATAAGCTTATTAATGCTGCCAAAGAAGGTAGTTTAGATGTCGAAGAAATAATGAAAAATTGGGAGAAAATTTATAAACAAAAAACTGTTGAGTATGCTGAGCCTACTGGTACTAGTGACGAAGAACTGTTTGCAGCAGCATATCATAGATTAGTGCATTCACCTTCATTAGAACCAATTCTTCAAGCAGAACATAAGTTTGGAAAAGATGTGACCGAGATTGTTACAATGAGAGATAAAGACTGTGAACAATTGACACAAAGGTTAATAACTATTATTATTTTTATCTTTAAATAAAATATTAATTATTAATATTTTATGCAACTCAGACAAACTGATGAAATGCGATTAGCTGTGGAAACATTAGAAACTAGCTCAACTGAGAAATCTATTAACGATATGGCCAGTAGACATTTTGAAGAACAGAGTTTACTACAAGGACAATGGGGATCGGAAATTGATGCTTTGAAACAAGAACAAAGAAGGCAGTACAGAAATTGGGTTATGAGATTACTCGAAGAACAACAAACTAGCACTCTACCTTCACCAGTGTAAAGTTTAAGCAAAAATCTATTAAATATATTTTTTTTTTTAAAATTAATATTAGATTTAACTTTTAGAGAATCGCCTATGGTTCCATTCCCATCAATAGGACATGATTTTGATTCTTTAACAAAAAAAGAGTCTAAAGGGTTGTCTGAATACCAACAATTAGAAGAAAGTTTCACCATTCATTTAGGTTCTCAAATGAAACAAATGCACAATATTAGAATTATGACAGGCGAGGTTCTTGATTTTTGTAGAACTAAAAATTTTGACTCCGAGTATTTATTTTATTAAATTCATATTTGTCAATAAATTTTATAAACAAAAATTAAATATTACAGAAGCATAGAACCAACACCCCAAAGGTTGCAGACTGCTTTAGGACTGTACTCCAATGACTTGTGTGGTCTCGTAATATTAAGCGATAATCATTTAAGTACTTATTCAGGAATAACAAAAGGTAGGTATTGGATAAAAATTTTTGTGAATAAATCATAAAACTAATAACTTTTTATTCTAGAACTAGTTTCGATTTCACAATTGACAACTGAATTTCATTTTCCATCATTTGATGAACAACTAGATAAAATAAAAGATGATGTAAAAGAAGCTGTCCAATGGAGACAAATTCATCAAAAACAAGATAATGATTTTCAGGTTACGCTTTTTTATTTATTTACAATCGTCAGTTATCTTGAATTCAATGAGTAGCAATATTAATTTGACTGCTAAAATAAACTTTGGTAAAAAAAGTTTTTGACTATAATTTTTTTTCAATTCAGGTAACAAAGAAGACATCATCTAGCAAAACGTTGCAAACAGGTGATGTGTTTATTACAAGACATTCTAATCTTGCCCAAATTCATGTAATTTTTCACATGGTTATAAATGATTCTCTGAGATCAGGTCAGCAATAGTAATCTTTATTAAAATATTTTTTTATAAATTAAAGTTAATATAATAAACACATTTATAATAATTAATTTCTTCTTTTAGGAGACATTAATTCCAGGCATCCAGCAATTTTGGGATTGAGAAATATCTTAAAAACTGCTTGCTGCAATGATGTTACTACTATTACAATACCACTTCTTTTAGTTCATGAAATGACTGAGGTAATATTTTTTTTTAGATAAGTATCCATATTTTAATGTAATTGTAAAATTCATAACAAATTTTTAGGATATGACTGTAGCTTGGTGTACTAAAAGAGCCGAGCTTGTTTATAAATGTGTAAAAGGTTTTATGATTGAAATGTCTTCTTGGGGTGGTGCTGAATTAAAAAATTTACAGTTTTTAGTTCCTGTGGTAAATATTAAATTTTGTTGAATTTTATTTAAAGTAATTTAAGCTAATTTAAATTTTATTTCAGGGGATGTCAGAAGATGTATTTGGCACTTTAGCTACAATGTTACCTAGTATTTTCCGAGTTTCAAATCCGTTAGTTTTCAAAGCATCCACTACAACTGCTTGAATAAGTGAAAATTATTTCTAAGTTACTTTGAAATCCTATTAAATATTATTACTTTGATAAAATTTTGAAACAAAAATATTTTATAAATATGCTGTACCTAAATAAATTGTAAGTGTTTCTATTTTTGTTGTTAAATAAGAAATATATGTATTTATAAATTTATAAATAAAAAAAATAATTTTATAAAAATCAATCCTTTTTTTTAGTTCTAAATTTTATTTCCTTCTTTTTTCTTTAGAGAACATAAAAATTAAATCAAAAGTTAGCTAAAATTTAGCTTTTCATACCTTTTGAAATTATATATGATTTCAATTTTGAACAGTTTGTAATAATTTTTTATAACAACAGTTTTCAGAACAAAATTTTAAAACAATGTAATTTAATATTGATATAAGCAAATACCATACATATGTATATGTATGTTATACATGTACTTAAAATTTGTATACTGATAAAATAAAAAATATTAAAATAATTTTGATCTCGCAATTTAAGATTAATTATAATCACTGCAAATTTATATTGAAATATATTTTTGTGCATTGATAAAATATACTTCTAATTATAATAAGTATGAGCAGTTCCATTACTTTTTTAAAAAAACAAAAATTTTGGTCATTTATTAAAAAATTTAAAATTTTTAACAAAAAAAATATATTTTTTGGTTTCTTTTAAATTCAAGCCTCAAAATTTCCTGGAGTTTTCTTTCTTATATATTCTTTTTAAACTAAAAAGTGTGTTTATTAAGATTAAAAATTAGCAAAATTTTTTTTCACAGAAAAAAGTATCGTTCAATTAAGTTATCTGTCTATTAGGTTATTTAGCGAAGAAAAAAAAAAATTTATATCGACAAATTAATTAATAAATATAAAAATTTTTTTAACTTTTTATTAGGGTCTTCTCTAGCCCCCTTTTTAAATTTATAGTATATTACGAGCCCGCATGTCCAGAAATGTAAAGAATGGCCCAAATCGCACGTAAGTTACCATCCGAGGGGAAGCTAAGGTTGGTAAACTGCGATTTGGGCCATTCATTATTTATGTACAAGGGTCGTATATATACGATTTTTCTTCGTCAGTGGGAAAACGCGTCATTTCCTGTCGCGCAGCAACCGGAAAATACGTGCTTTCTGGCCCCTGGCAAGAATAGTATATTACGACCCATGGCCAGAAAAATAAAGAATGGCCCAAATCGCACGTAAATTACTTTCCGAGGCGAAGCCGAGGATGGTAAACTGCGATTTGGGGCATTTTTTTTTTATGGCCCAGGGTCGTATACGATTTTTCTGCATCAGTGGCGAGAAAACACGTCTTTGCCGGGAAATACGTGCTTTCTGGCCGCTGACCAGAAAAAAAAATTTCGCGAGCTTTAAAAAAGTTGGCTTCTGGAAAGTCAATAATGGATAAAAATTTTTTTTTTGATTTCAATGTTCTTTCGGGTATAGTACTCACCGTAAAGTATGCTGTAATTTATAATATAGTATATTAAATATTTAATTAATTTAAAAAAATAAATAAAAATTTTTAGACGCGCGCTGTAATCACCTAAAAACCGGCTAAATTTTTGGCAACTTTTTTTGACTTAAAAAATTATTTATTATATATTTGAAATTTAATTTGTTATCATAGTGTTATCAGATCTTAGATAATTTGCAGATTATTCAGGCCATTTTTAACGGTAGCTACATAGTACTAAACTCTCACTAAATTTTTTTAATAATCCAATGTTTTTTTGAAAACAGTTATGGAATCTCTCATATAAAAATTTGCATTAATATTATAAGTATATTGCAATAATTAAACTTTATCTTATAAACAGAGTAACAAACTTTTATTTTTGTCTTATATTTTATATTTATGACTTCTGACCCGACTTTCACCGATGAATTTCAGTAACTCAATTAAACATCGGTTGAGGAAGATTAAAAAAATAATTTTATAAATTTCAATTTTTATAAACAATTAATATTTAATATTTAATAAGTATTTAAAAATAGTTTTTTTAATAATTAATGACAATGAGTTTAAAAGAAGTTTTAGAGATTACATTTTTTTTACAATGGATCATTGTAACCATAGCAGTATCAGAAGATAATAATACGACGGTATATAATATAATATATGTGATAATATATAAAAAATATTCCTATATAATATTAATTAATAATAATTTTTGAATGAATAAAATAAATTTTTTAAAAAATCGTTTAGGTTGACTTATCCTTTCAAGATATTAAAAGAGTAGATTTTTTCACTAACATTCAACAAAATATCAATTTATCTAATGTAAATAATTTAATTTTACGTGGCAATAAATTTGATAGATTTATCGATTGTTCGGCAACATTAACGAATTTAAGACATTTGGATTTATCTCAAAATTTTTTAGATAAAATAATGTTTTTGTGTGCTGAAGAACAAAGTTTAATTTCATTAAATGTTAGTCATAATTATTTAGAATATCTTGACGATAGTTCATTAAATAATAGAACATTTGGCTTAAAAATTTTGGATTTGTCGTACAATAAATTAAATTTTTTAAATGATACAATGCTTCAACACATGGTGGTAAGCATAAAAAACTATGGTAATTTTATTGCAAAATTTTAATTTTTAGTATAAAATTCTGTAATTATTTTTCTAGGAACTGGAGCACCTTAATTTAGCTAATAATCCCATTAATGAGAATATTGGCAAATATGTTTTCAAAAACTTAAAATCGCTAAAACATTTAAATTTAAAAAATATTGGAGCAAGTTACTTTTCATTTCAGCCATTAGAAAATCTAACGTATTTGGATATTTCAATGAACCCAATAGAAGTAATACCACCATTTCCTAAAAATATTGAGTATTTAGATATTTCTGGAACAAAAATTTTAAAATTAACTGATTTTGCATATTCAAAGTTGAATACGTTAAAAATTAATTTTTCACATAATTTAACAGAGATTACATTAAATAATTTTGAATTATCTGAAAATTTAGAAAATTTAGAACTTAATAATTGTTCAAAATTAGAAAAAATTAAATGTTTCCTAATGAAAAAAAAAGTATTATTACCAAAAATAAAAGTTCTTTCTTTGAAAAATTGTGCTTTAGAAATTTTGGAATCTAAACTTTGGCCAGTTATTGAAAAAATAAGAAATTTAAATTTGCAAAATAATAATTGGTCTTGTGATTGTAGAATGATTTGGCTTTATAATAAAAATATATCAAGTGATCTAAAACAAAATTTCAAGTAAGTTTATACAATAAAATAATTATTTTTTATCATTTATTTTGAAATTTAATTATTATTAACTAAAATCATATTTAAACAATTTTCAAAAAAACTGAAATTCAAATTTTTTAAAATTTACAAACTTTAGTTGATATTTCAAATATCTGTCTTACCATCTGAAGAAATCGCGGTTTTTTTTTAATAAAAGAAGTTATTAATAGAGGTCTCCACAATTATGATAAATTAGGGTTTTGAGCTTTCAAGGGAGAACTAAATAACTTTTATAAATTTAAAATTTTAATTTATCTTGGAAGGGTGTATCAGGGGGTAGATGGGTAGGAAAATTAATAGCTAAATTTGGCAAAGGCCAAAAAACAGACCCATTTTGTAATTAGTATATTACGACCCATGGCCAGAAAAATAAAGAATGGCCCAAATCGCACGTAAATTACGTAAATTCGATGGTAAACTGCAATTTGGGGCATTCTTTTTTTATGGCCCAGGATCATATACGATTTTTCTGCATCAGTGGCGAGAAAACACGTCTTTGCCGGACGCGCAGTGGCCAGGAAATACGTGCTTTTTGTCCGCTGACCAGAAAAAAATATTTTTTCCAAATTGTATACTCACATTTTTACCAATTTTAAAAATTATTTTGCAGATGCGCAACGCCATTGCAACACCAAAATAAATTACTTCATGAAATTCCAACTTCAGAACTTCGTTGCCAGGATGGGACAAAATTTTTATATCCAACGATGATGTTTTGTGCTATAGTATTTACATTTGGACTTATTGTAACCATATCAGTAATTTTCTTTCGAGGTTTCTTGAGTCATTGGCTAAAATTAAGACAAAGAAATTCTGATATTATATCGTACAAAAATGTTAAGGAATCTAATAACGAAAATGAAAGTATGATTCCATTAGATAATACAGAAGAATATAATTTTTAATAATAAAAAATTATATTAATTTTTAATGCATAAAATACTACACTGTAAAAATTCTTGTCCAGGTAATTGTAAATTTACTATATCCGTTTAATTTGAATTTAATTTGCATTTACTATTTGCAGATTCCAGATAGTAACAAAGAAAATGTTTACTTAGTAATTAGCCGGACAAATATTTTTACAGTGTATTGCAGAAATATAAGAGACTTTTTTACTTTTGTACAAAAAAAATTTTGTGATTATACTTAAATAAAATAGGGAGTAGATTTTAAATATAGATTATTTTGCAATTATTTAAACTATTTCTGTCTTGGCAAACTGGTTCATTTTTGACAAAAAACAAATGCCTACTGGGTCCAAAGACTTTAAAAATAAAAACAAACATTGTTAATGTTGGAAAAACCGCAAAAAAATAACTTAAAGCTGTGAATTCTGGACAAAAAGAACATTTTTAGTAAAAACTGAAATCATAATCATTTTCAGCGACTCTATAAAAACATATTTATTGATTGGAAAATTTTATGAATTCATTAGCAAAAAAAAATTTTTGTTTCATCAAATTATATTAAAACTAAAATGTGTGTCTTCTTGTCTTTAATAAATAGCTATTTTTAAAGATATAGTAAAACCCTAATAGAAATATTCAATATCATTTTATAGAAATAAAACTATAATTGAAGACGTAATTGCTAAAAGTCATTCAAAAATCACTGTTACAAAATACACTTAAAAAATTATTGGCTCGTGTGAGATTCGTAAAAAAAAAAAATCAATTTAATACCTAACATGAAAATCTTAGCCTGGAGCTAAGACTCCCACTGATTACACAAATAATATATCACTTGGGAATATTATTCTTTCTTTATTTATCTATGTAATATAAATAGAGAAAAAAAGGAAAGGAAAAAAATAAACCCTTTTTTCTTGTGTATATAAGGAGTATTTCATTTAAAGTACTTGGTTAAAATTAAGACTCAATTTTTTTGCACAGGAAACGGTTTGGTATGAGAAATTATAGTCGTTTTGTTAGGAATACTTTTTTCTAATTTTTGAATTTGTGCAAAAATTTATAATTATTTAGATAAAATTAAAAGTGGGATTTATCTGCAATCTTGCATTTAAGGATTTTATACAGTTTATACTCAGAAAATTTGGGTTATTACAAAAGAGATTTTATAGAGATAAAATTTTCTAGAAACTGATAAATTTTATACAAAAAATTAAAAATTTTGAACAACTCAATTGATACGAAATATCCCATATACTTCATATCTCTTCGTTTTATCGTATTAAAAACCCGTGTGAGTTTGCACAAAAGGATTACGAAAGTTGTTTCATTGTATTTTAGCACTAAACAAAATATTGAGATCATTTATCAAGCATAAAATATACAACAACCCTTGAAACCACGATAATTTAAGATAATAATTGTAAATACTAAATTTTATTAATAAATAAAAAAAAAGAGGTATATACGTAATACAAAAAATATGTTTGCAAAAATCAAAAATAAAATAAAAATTAGAAGACAATATGAAAGTAAAAGTATAAAATTACTGGTATTAACAGACTCATCATCATATAAAGATGATTTTCAGAAGGGTGAAAATAATAATATTGAATTCCTGCATATACCCATAATAATATAATATCGTATTATATTATTCAATAAGTCGATTTCATCGATTTAGTTACACGATTGAAAAAAAGAAGAAAAAAAAGTAAAAAAAAAAAAAATCTTTTAAAAAAATTGTATTGATGGTAAAAAGTACAGTAAATATGATAGCGATAGAATTTATAACAATTATTTTATAGAGGCGCGATCAAAACTTAAAAATTGTGGTCTTGTGTATTATGGATGTCAATATTTTTGACGTGCATTTTTATCATACGTGACGTATCGATCAACTATTTTATCCCCTACTGAACTATAAAATTTTTTACTATGTAAACTATTAAGTTACATAATGGTTTTCAACTGAATTTATAATGCGTTTTTAGTCTATTCTTTAAAAAAAAAAATCCGCACGCGAACATTCTGCTTCGATTATCAATTATTGGCGCAGGAATCGCTAAAATCATAAATGCAAAAATTTAATTCAAATTAGGGCAAAAATATGTTAGGCAATAAAATTTTTATTAATGAAATTTAATATAATCTGTTGATTTTACTGATGATAGTAGCAAGTTAATATTCAAAAGTTAGGATGTCAGCTACAGTTTTCGAGAAAAGGATCCTGCTGCTAGTAAGACAGACAAAAATTTTATACGAAATGGTTCAGTTTTTACTTAAGTCAGTCGTTTGGTAGTGGTTATGAAACAATTTTAAAAGGTTAATTAAGCTAGAATCAGAAATTTAGACATTTTTTAAAAAAATGATAAAAAAATGCTAGAATCGAAAACTTGCAATTGCATTCCAGATTTAAAGAAAGTTAAAAAAAAAGAAGTTTAAAGTTGTCCAAAAATATTTTATATAAAAATAAATGAAGCTATTTATAATTTGAAAATTCGAACTATTAAAATAAACTTTATAATTTGGGTTGAAAATTAGATTTAGTCAGTAACATAAAAATTTCTTGTGCGAAAAAATTTATGATATTATGAGAAATAAATGTTAAATTATATGATCATTAAGAATAAAAAAATTATTCCACCCTCATATTTAAAACGACATATTATTTAACAAGCTTTAAATGAGCAAATAATGACATGAGCTTTTATATTACCCACAATCTATTAGCGGACGTAATAATAACAAATACACAATCTTATAATATATTCTTTAATTTACCGATCATTTTCTCAATGAAATATTATAAACTTAAATACATACATGTATCTTTTATACAGTTACATACTTATATAATATGAAATCAAGAATGAAACATTTTGCAAATGCGGGGCCATATTGTATCAAATGTCTTCTATGTATCGTAATACGAGATTTTTCTTCATCGTGCAATTTCGTCGTCCGTTAATAAAATTTTATGTGCATAATCGAGAGCATCGGTGCGCAAGTGGTACAATTCCCAAATGACCTTGATATTGAAGAACAAAAAAATTTATGAATTATTAATTTATATACCTATATACTTTTTGTTGAAAAATGATACAGTTTTGTGACAATTTACATAATTGAGGATAAATATAACAAATTGATCGTTTTGATAGACGAAATTTTTTTTCTAAAATCATCATTTTTAATTTGACAAAAACTTATTAAAATAGACACATCTGTTTTTGATAAATAAATTTGCAAGCCAAGAACATATATGGGTCATTTTAAGGTAAATGGTCTTTTCAAAGGTTTTAAAATATTTTTCAATATTTTTGAAAAAATCAGAAGAATTGGTTTGTAAAATTAAATGAATTTTTCTTGTCAGCGGCAAGAAACCACGTATTTCCCGACCGTGGCATGATTCGAAAATATAGTCCTGTCGCCAGCAATGCTATTTAATGCCCTAAAATACCATAAAAGCTCCATGGAAAAAAATGGGTGGTATTTATGTTTTTCGACCCGCTAAACACGAATCCAGGGTCTATTTTGCAAAATTCGTGGTCAATCAATAGACCCCGGATTCGTGTTTAGCGGGTCAAAAAACATAAATACCACCCATTTATTTTCATGGAGCTTTTATGGCATTTTAGGGCATTAAATAGCATTTCTGGTGACAGGACTAATACGTGTTTTCTAGCTTTGACGAAGAAAAATTATGTTTTAGCCTCAGCCGTAAAAAAAGAATATCATTCTTTATTTCTGCTGCTTAGGATAAAAATATACTATTACTAATAATATTTGCCATTGATTTGATAATTTTGGGTACTTAAAGTGGATGTGATTTTGAAAAAAACATGAAATATGACGTCAGGATTTTAGGAATATTAAAAATTCAACAATCTGAGTCTAATCCATAAAGATGACCAAATACCAGATCTTTTTTAGGTTTTTATTTCTTAAACATTTTTAATTTCTTGAAGTCACTAAATTTAAAAACTTTTGATTCATTCAATAAAGAATAAGAAAAAAACTTCATCCAGTAAACAAAAATTTTCAGTGAAAAAAATCAAGAATTTTTATTCAAATTTGAAAATTTTATTTTATGCACCCTTTTGATTCTGGCTAAATTTCTCCAAAATATATGATTTTCAATCTAAATTATTACATTATAAGTACCATAACTCGTAATAGAAGAAAAAAATTACAAATTTTGAAAATTCTTCTTACTGTAATTCAAATTTCGAAAATGGCCCAAATTTAAAAAAACTGCTCAATATCTGGGCAATTTATGTATCTCATAACCTGCCAAATCAGAATAAGCTAAAATTCAAATTCATCCCAAGTTATTCCTAAATTAACATTTCCCATAGAAAAAATATTTATTATTTTAACAGTAAAAATTAATACCCTCAAGATCGACCCATATATTAACCAATATTATTGAGTTTAAATAACCGAAAATACGATTATTTTTTTTAGAGAATATATTATCGGCTTTATGTTATATATTAAAAGTAGATCAAATTTCATATATACCAACGTTTATTATTTTTTTATTTATTATTATTAATTTTTTTTTTCTTATATTTTGTCAAAATACATAATACACGCTAAATACCCAAGATCAAAGTAGCATATATAGAATAACCTAAATTATTGTGGATCAAAATCATAAATATATAAAAAATATTATTTTTTTGATCGATATCTATAAAACATATTTTTTTTAAAAGAACTGTTTTTTAAAAAGATTATTAATGTAAAGCACCTAGGATTTAAAAAAAATTAATTATGTATTTAATATGAAGTTTATTACGTAAAGAAAGTTTTACTAAATCAATATAGAAAATATATAAAATTTATTTATGTTTATTTTTGTTTTTTGTGTGTTTTTTTTTTTTTAATGAATATTTTAAAAAACTTTTTATTATAATGTAAGTAGAAACTTTTTTAAAGAGGAATTAAATAAAGTATACGTCACTCGAAAAAAAAAGAAGTTTTGTCATTATTTTTAAGCTTCTTAAAATAAAAAAAAAACTGTCTTTAAAAAAAAATTTAATTTTTTAAAAAGTTTTTTGTCGTTGGATGATGATGAATAAAATATGTGTTGTTTTTTTAAAAAAAGTCTTTTTTTTCATCATCTTTATTATTTTTTAAGAATAATAATTATATTATAAGCGTTTTGTTTAAGAGTCTTAGAATTATACTTTTTTTTTTTTAAGATGATGTTTACAGTTTTGTTTCTTATTAATCAGAGCATGATTGTAATTTTATTGTAAAACTTTGAATTACAAGTTTATTTGATACAATTATTCTGTCTTTATTATTATTATTTTTCAAAATCTCATTTTTTTATATTTTTCAATATTTTTCAGTGGAGTTTGAATCTCTATAGTTTAAATTACAAAGTAGTTGGGACTACAATTCAAATAATTCGAATGATAAAGCCTCGAATTATTGAGAAATTTAAATTATAGAGGCTTGAAAAATTCAAAAAATCTGTTTTTACCCAAAACAGAACATGTCCAGTTGCCCACAATAGGAGTTTTAAGGTTATGTTTAATGGATTTTTCTAAATTTTAATCTGTTGATTATGTTTTTTGGGTCCCTGAACAGGAATAAGGTATCTTATTATTACCCAAAACGACTCAGTTGCCTATAAAAAGCAACTGCAGGTTATTATTTTTTTTCTTGCTTCTTTAGATATTTACTTTTTTGGGAAACCAGAGAATTTGAAATAAAAACATATACTATATTTGTATTCAGGGACCCACACCTTGATGGTACATTTCTTTGGGTTCCTTAGACCATATAAAGTGACGAACAAATGAGGAACATAAAAAATTTTGCTCACCCCATAGTTTTTTTTGAGTTGTAAGGCTCAGAATTAAAAAATACAAATTTTTAATTTTCAACGTTTTAATAGAGAGACTCAAAACTTAAAGATTGCCTTGCTAAAAAATATTTAGACTTGGGATATTTGTAACAGGTTCAAATGATACTATAAACTGAATTAAAAGGCGGATTATTTAGTAATTATTCCCGCAAAATCAGAATTTACTACTTATTTTAACATTTGACTACACTTTATAGGAGAAAATTGTTTTTTTCCTTTTTTAAGGATCCAATTTTCAATGGGACTAATTTTTAAAAGTCTTGTAGTTAAAAAAAAACTATATGAATATTGTTTTATCCCAGGAATTCAATAAAACTATTAATTTTTTTAGTTGCATTTCAAAAAAGAAAAGGTTATACCGATTTCGGCGACTCTTCATTTTAACTTGGGCCCAGTTGGCATGCATATATCCTTTTTTACAATTAACAAAACTCAGTTACATTTAAAATTTTATTGTTAAAAAATGAGTGTCAAAAAATTAATTTTAAAGGTACAATAACTCCGAAATTGTAGACAAATTATGATAATGCACTTAAATAACATGTAAATAAAAAAATATATTTTACATTCACACTTTAGGTATTGTTGTGAATATACCACATAAATATGATAAGTTCATTGGTAAAGCGCTGAAGCATACATAATCCAGTGATATATATGTGCTTTACATGTACCGATAGCATCATTGAGCAACAATATATGGGTTTTATTTTTTTTTTTAGTATTCATTTGTTCAGTGTTCCCCATAGACGCTTAAAGATATTTAAGACTAGTAGTGAACCCTGATGTTTTTATGTCATTTTAATCAGATAAAAATTTAGTAGACAGAAAATCAACGCACGCGTTTATTGTGTGAATACTAAATAGCAAAATATGCTACTAACTAACTGATTGTAGGAATGTATTTTTTAATTTGAATCTGCTTAAATAAAATAAATTATTTATTTTTTCGATTGTTAAGCATACAGTTTTATAAATAATGTTATATTCAATTATATTTCAAAAAATAGCAATGGGTGACCATATTTCCCTTAAAATTTTTCCATCCCAACACTACGTACGTAGTTTAAGCCACAAAAAGGACAGTGTCTATCTATAGAAACATAAAATTCTTGTACCAGATAAAGTATCCCACTTTTACCTGTGTAGTTACACTTTATTATTGTAATTAAACCAATAAACTCTAAACCGCACGCGTATAAAGAGTAGAGAAGGTGTGTAAACATAATGCTTTATTTATGATCAAACTCTTCTAAACACTAAAAAAAGGTAATAAAAATTAATAAATTTATAAAAAATAGAAAAAAGTTATATTTAAATTTTGTTTTCAATAGCTATTAGATAATACTCAAATAAATACAGAAACTGAACAGAAAATTAACCAATTAATAAAAAATGATAATTATATATTTTAATCATTTAAGTTTTATAATTTTATTGAAATTATTTATACATTAAATCTCAAGGAACCGGCTTTTATATATTAAATAAAATACATTTCTTTTATGAGAAAATAAGGCGACATCTTTATTTCAAAATATGTACTAATAATATTAAAATTTTAAAAAATTACTTAATAATATAAAATCATTGGCTCTCTATATATCCACCTATTTTTTTGTGAATATCAGTGAACATAAATATCAGTAAAAAAAGATGCTTTTAAAATAAGTTTTAAAAAAATTTCTTACTACAAAATGGAAATTTTGTTTCTTTACTATAAAATGCATTTTGTACAAAAAAAAGCAAAAAAAATTATGGTATTAAACATTAAAGAAAATACATGGATTTATAAAAAATGGAAAAAAGTTAAATATTTCTATGAAATACAATAACAGCTTTTTTTAGTTGACTAAATCTAGTATAAAAATATTTTAGTCATTATTTATATTAAGGTGTAAAAAAACTACTACCTATTGTGAGATAATTTATAAATGCAACCCCTGAGTGATGGAGGCATATAATAATGGTAAATTCCAGCTCTACAATCCGCTTAACGATTGATCAATACTGATCCATTTCTCGGCCTCTTGCATTTCAATATAAATTCAATACCCATAAACGAATAATAATATATTATATACTTAAATAAACTCTATTTTGAGCACCCACAAAAAATTTTTAAATATATTTTTTTTTAAACTAATTATATAATACCATTATAAAAACAAGCATTTATTAATTTTTATAAATGAATAAAATGCTTTCTGTATAAATTTTTCTATAGAAAAAGTAAAATAAAATAAAATTTATTAATTGGTAACTAAATTTGGTTCCTCAAAGAGGAACCATTGTGTTAGGTCAAAATTTGATTTTCTATTTTTTGGCATATAAGCACGTTTTGGGACCCCAGGAAGCTAAAAAACCGATTTTTAAAAAAAGTCTGTATGTGTGTGTGTGTGTGTGTGTGTGTACGTACGTATGTATGTAATCGGTGATATTTCACAAACATTATGGACTTAAGACCTAATTTTTTTATCAAAAATTTTTTGACCAAAAAAGCTTGAGGTACTTTTTTTTTTTTAATTTGGATGTAATACCTCATTTATTTCCACGAAAGTACTGGCAGGGTATTTTTAAATGCATCTAATAATTCATAATATTTTTAATATACCAATATTGCAGAACTTTATTTATTTATTACAGTTATATACCTATATATTTTATATTGCAAAAACCTCCAGTTTATTTTAAAACCCTCTATTACTTAGGTACGAAATATACATTCCAATGTTAATTTTCTATACTTTATACACTAGGAGCAAAAATATTTTTTCGAATAAAATAAGGAAATACTTCATTTATTGTTAAATAAAAATTGTTTTTGAATCCAAAATTACTTGAGTATTAGTTTTTTCTTGCAACTCAAAAAAAAATTTTTAATCTATCTTAATTTTTTTGAAAATTTAAAAATAAATGATGATTTCCAAAACTCTGTTTTTCCAAAATTGATGTGGACCTGACGTGGACCCCCGTTTCGTAGACATTTTTTATAGGTCGATAGAATTTCGTGGACCCCCGTTTCGTAGACATTCTTTATAGGTCGATAAAATTTTTCACCTGGTTTTGTTATTTTTTGTGTCACTAAACACTAATTTAACCCCTAAGATTTAATTCTCAATTTTAGGCCACTATTTTCATTTTTTAGAAATTTCTTAAAATTAGCAGCTAATAAATTTTTTACGAATTTAAAATTTATACTTCTAAATACGTGAACAAATGAAAATCGGCTCCAAATTTTGGATCTCACGGCAAATTTTATTTACGGATGCAACTTTTTATGAAACTTTTTTGATTAACTTTAGGTCAAACCAGCAAGTTTTCCAAGAATATAAGTATAAAATCCGATAAATTTAAAAAGAAATATTAATTACCTTGAAAAATTTGATATTTCAATCTTCAAGTTAAAAATTTTGCTGTTTTGATGGGGTGCCAAAATTTTTTTGAATTCATCTAGATCTTTGAAATGTAAAAATAAGCCACCGATATTTTTTGGTTCCTCAATGAGGAACCATTGTGATAGGTCAAATTTCGATTTTTGATTTTTTTGGCATATAAGCACGTTTGGAGACCCCAGGAAGCTAAAAAACCGGTTTTTTATAAAATTATGTATGTGTGTGTTGTGTGTGTGTGTGTGTGTGTGTGTGTGTGTATGTAACCGGTGAAATTTCACAACCATTATGGAATTAAGACCTAATTTTTTTTTCAAAAATTTTTTCATCAAAAAAATTTCAAACTACTTTTTTTTTTTTAATTTGGATGTAATCCCACGAAAAAGGATTAAGCTTAATTTTGGGTAAAATTACTGAATTAAGCTTACGGACTAACCTAAAAAGGCTTAATTTTTAAAATTAAGCTTACGGACTAACCTAAAAAGACTTAATTTTTAAAATTTAGCTTTTTTAGGTTAGTCCGTAAGCTTACTTCAGTAAGCTTAACCAAAATTAAGCTTAATCTTTTTACGTGAGATACCTCATTTATGTCTACGAAAGTACTTTTACATATTTGAAAGTATGGTTTTTACTTTATATCTCGAATCTGATACTTAATTTTTTGAAAATTTTTTTCCCAAAATTTTTTTCACGAAAAAATACAAAAACCACCAATTTTTTTTTTCTTTTTGGACGCAGTACTTAATTTATTTCTGTGGAAGTACTAGTTTTAAAAATATTCTTTATAGTATTGTTTGGACCTGATACTTAATTTTTTCAAAATTTTTTTTTCAAAATTTTTGTCGCCAAAAAAATACAAAAAATGCCAAAATTTTTTTTATTTTAGGACGTAATACTTAATTTTTTCCTATGAAAGTACGAATATCAATAATTATCGTTTGTAAAGTATTTCCCCATCTGATAAGTAATTTATCGATTTTTTTTTTCAAAATTTTTCAAATAATACTCCAGTCAAAATACGGGGGGGGGGGTGTACTTACGGTTGCGAATACGAGATTTGCTCTAATATAGGTTTTTTGGGTCGCTGAACACGAAAATCGGGGTCATTTGGTAAAGAAAATGGGGCTTCACCCTTAAATTTGCAAAAACTACCCCCAAAAGGGAGTATTTTTGAAGTATTCGCGTTCTGAGTCGATAGATTTGTCCAAGAATTGGCTTCTAAGGGTTTTTTGGGTCGCTAATTAAGAATTTCGATGATTTTTAAAGGTAACATTAATATTTCACCCCTAAATTAGCTAATATTACCCCTATAATGGACGTTTTTGCTATTTCTGCATTTTGTACGCCCAGATAAGGTCCATAGGGTTTTTTGGATCGCAGATAACGAGTTTTGCGGAATTTTTTATGAATAATTAATATATCATCCCTTAATTACCTAAAACTACCCCTAAAAGGGGCGTTTTTGCTATTTGTGCATTTTGCACGCCCAAATTAGGACCATTAGACCTTCACCGAGGTAACGAGGTGGCCTCGCTTTGAGCAAGGCGAGGCGAGATCGAGGCGAGATCGGAAAATTGAAATTCTCGTTATACCGAGGCGAGGCCGAGACTGTCTTTTTGTAAACCTCGGACTCGCCTCGACTCGCCTCGCCTCGCCTCGTTCTGCCTCGCAAAAAATTTAAAATATTTCGCCAATCACATTTATACTAGCAGAAAAAGAATTTCACGGGTTGATTGTGCAAACCGTTAAAAATTATTTATATTAATTAAGTTATTTATGGTCCTGGACCATAGGGTTTTTTGGGTCGTAGATTTTAAGGGTAGTTTTGGCTAATTTAGGGGTGATATATTAATTATTCATAAAAAAATCCATGAAATTCGTTTTCAGTGACCCAAAAAACCCTATGGACCTAATCTGGGCGTACAAAATGCATAAATAGCAAAAACGTCCATTTTAGAGGTAGTTTTAGCTAACTTAGGGGTGTTATATTAATTATTCATTAAAAAATCCATGAAATTCATTTTCAGCGACCCAAAAAACCCTTGTGCACCTAATCTGGTCGCAAAAAGTGCGAAAATAGCGAAAACACCCCTTTTGGGGGGTAGTTTTAGCTAATTTAAGGGTGAAATATTAATGTTACCTTTAAAAATCATCGAAATTCTTAATTAACGACCCAAAAAACCCTTAGAAGCCAATTCTTGGACAAATCTATCGACTCAGAACGCGAATACTTCAAAAATACCCCCTTTTGGGGGTAGTTTTTGCAAATTTAAGGGTGAAGCCCCATTTTCTTTACCAAATGACCCCGATTTTCGTGTTCAGCGACCCAAAAAACCTATACTAGAGCAAATCTCGTATTCGCAACCGTAAGTACACCCAAACCCGTATTTTGACTGGAGTATAAAATAATTAAAAAACAACCATATTTTTTTTTTTTTTTTGGACGTAGTACCTAATTTTTTTCCATGAAAGTACTAATATCTAGAATTATCGTTTTTACTCGTTATCTTCAATCCGATACCTAATTTTTAAAACAATTTTTTTCACAAAATTTTCGTCACAAAAAAATAAAAAAATACCAAATTGATTTTTCTATTTGGACGTAGTACCTAATTTATTTCTATGAAAGTACTAGTTTTAGAAAGTTCTTTTATAGTAACTTTTTGGATCTGATATCGAATTTTTTTAAAATTTTTTTCTGAAAATTAAAAAAACAAAAAAATTAAAAAAACTGCAATAATTTTTTTTTTTAGTGTAATACCTCATATAATTCCATAAAAGTATACTAATATCTGAAAATATTGTAACCGGTGATATTTCACAACTACTATGGAATTAAGAGAGAAATGTATGTATGATTGCAAGGTTGTAATCGGTGATATCAGTGGCATATTGATGTATTAAGCTCATTGTTTGAGGAACCTTAGTGCCAGCTAGTTGGCAGGGTATTTTAGTTAAAAATTGATTTAGGTGCTTTTTGACAAAAATACTATAGAACCGATTTGAAGACAACCGTCAGTTTGAAACTAGTTTGATTTAATTTTACCCAAATCGTATCAAACCTATAATTATCAGGATAAACATACATTTATTATAAGAATTCCTCAATTTCCTTCTTTCTTTCTTTTGTTTTTGTTTATTTAAAAAAAAAAATATTTTTGAGTTTCTGCTCTATTTAAATATATTTAAAATATTTCATTTAAACCACAAAATCAACAAGTAATCTTATTTCTAAATAAACAAAAACGTAAATTTATTTAAAAAAAATAGTCATTATTTCATTACATAAAGTAGTACCTGTTTAAATTTAATAATTTACAGGTAATATTTTTTAATTTTACTGAAATATATTTATTTTATTTATTTAGCACTTAAATACTCTATTGTAAAAAAGGTAAAATAAATAAAATAAAATAATAGGAATTACAATAATGCTAACAGGTAAATGTACATAATTATTTTATATATATATGATATTAGACTCCAGTTAATACATGGGGGAGGGATTTTTAAACTTACCAGATTTGGTCTAGAATAGGTTTTTTGGGTCGCTGATTAAGAATTTCGGGCTAATTTATTTAAGATATCGAGGTACTCTTAAATTAGCAAAAACTATTTCTAAAGAGATATTTTTTCTATTTTCGCGCTTTCAGTGTTCACATTTGGTCCACACGACTTTTTTTGATTGCTGATATAGAATTTTGAGTCCTATCTACGAAAAATTGGCGCTTAAACCTTAAATTTGCAAAACATAAAATTCATAAAAAATATTATTTTTAGAGGATAGTTTTTGAAAATTTAATAGTGATGCGCCAATTTACACAGGACCTCGAAATTCGTGATCAGCGACTAAAAAACCAAAATGGACCAAATATTGACGTTCAAAGTGCAAATATCTCAAAAATACATCTTTTTGGGGATAGTTTTTACTAATTTAAGTGTGAAACCCCGATTTTTATAAGCTGGATCCTGAAATTTGTGATCAGTGACCTAAGAAAAACTTTTACTGGATCAAATCTTGATTTTGTTTCCAAGTAGAGGCAGAGATATTTAAATCACATTCACAAAAAGTATTTTTTTATTATTAAAAATAATTATTAATTGGATCTCATAAGCCTTCCGTTTTTATTTTTTTCGGCTCTTATGAAATTCTAACTGAAATTAAAAATTTCTAAACTATATTTCCCAGAGCATTTTATGAATAAGAAATAGTCATGATCTACACTAAAAAGCTTTGCTTTAATTTAGATAGGATTTTACCATTTGAATACCTACTTTGCCTCTCGACATCTTTCAAAATGAATAAAATTTTGCACAAAATTCAGTCTAAGTAATTACTATTACTTATTTACTAATGATAAGAAATTTCGAGGTAAATTTATTATCTGAATACCATAAATTCCGCACTTTCTAGAATGATATGCGATTTCATAACATTCAATATGAAACTCAGTAATTTTTTATTAGAAACATTAAAAACTTGATTTGAACTGACAAAAATTAAAGAAAAATGTCATAGTAGTGAAAAACTTTTTTTTCTGAATAAAACAAAAAGATGTATACAATACAGGTATCTAAAACTCGAGCTAAAACTATCAAGAAAATCAATTTAGTCAGTGTGTTCACTCTTAAAAAAAACGATGTAAATGTAAGTCTGTGTATTTATTTACAGAGAATCAGTTACATTCAAAGACATCTGGAAATGACACATTTAAATAAATAAAAAAATATTCTTAAAATGAAATATCGAAACATTTTTTTCATATGAATATAATGGAAATCCAAAAATATAAAAAAAAATTCAAGTTTCAGTTAGGATTACTATTTTATAACACGATCTACTGATAAACTAAATTAAATTTTTTTCAGATAGTACTCAGGTGTATCAAATTTATTGATCACAACTTGAGAGCCAAATATTGTCAAGAGACATAAATAATATATTTGACAAAATCTTCAACACATTTTTTTAGGTTTCATGAATTTTATTCAATTTTTATTTTATTTTGGCAATCTTTCAAAACAAGCATAAAAAAGATAAAGTAAATAAAAAAAAAAGTATAATTTATTTATTTTTTAATATACATGAATCTATAACCAATACTAATATATTTATTTTTTCATGTATATTAATTATGTAAAAAAAACATAATATCAAATTGAGCTTCAAAAAATAAATATAAAAAAAATTCTCATGGGACTTTTATATTTTAAAGATATAAAGACGTAATTATAGAAGTTATTTTACAAAATGTAAACACCCATCATTTTTGTATAATATATCATAATATTTCAACTGTAGAAGACGCTTTATAAAACAATTGTCAAAACAAAAAATCTTTTTAAATACATTATTTTATATGTTACAATTTCATATTTTTTTAAAACGCAAATTTAAAATATATATAAATTGAAGTACAATTTTTATACAGGAAGTTCAATAAGTCAATAAAGTATATATTTAAAAAAAGAAACTAAATATACACTGACATTGATTATGTAATTTAGGCCGTAGACAGAATTTTTTTTCAGGGGTAAGGGGGCAAGAAATAGTATATTTTTATCCTAGGCCGCAAAAATAAAGTATGGCCCAATCAGAACGTAAATTACGACAAACTGCGATCTGGGACATTCTTTTTTTACGGCTGAGGCCAAAACATAATTTTTCTTCGTCAGAGGCTAGAAAACACGTATTTTCGAATCGCGCTGCAGCCGGGAAATACGTATTTTCTGGCCACTGACAAAAAAACAAAATTTCCTCCATTTTTTTCAAAATTTGGATCAAAACATATGTACTTAATTAGGATTTTCATACATAAATAGGGCAAAATCCTTGTGAAAATTTCACACCGTTATTTTTAAAATTTTAAATCCTTGTCAATAAATCTTTGGTCAATAAAATCAAGCTTCTGGATACTCCATCAGAAATTAAAGATTGTTAAAAATTATTTTCAGAAGTCAATACAATCTATTCTTATGTTCCTTTAAATGTAATTGAAAATACAAAAAAAAAATCAAGTGTTTTTTTGCATAATCAGCATTTAGTCCACTGTGATTTTTTACACGATCACGGCTTTTATGTCAGCAACCGACCCTGAAGAGATTAATTTACTTTTATAAATTATCCTGGCTAATTTTATAATATTTTCAGTGGGAATATACAAATGACAAATTCTTTATGAAACAAAGAAAAATCAACTGTAAAAGAACAAACGCAAGTCTATCCAAGTTATTATTGAAGCCATAAGGAAATAGAAGATATTATAGAATTGCATGGTCCAAAATTGGTAATAAGGAGAAATAACTATGTTAGTATTTTTTACAAGCCTTTTGCTATTTAATATTTTAAATTTTCTTTGTTTTTGAATAAGTAATTTCATTACATTATTTATAGTCTCTACGAATCATTTCTTTTGCGAGAAAATTTTTCAAAATATTTTTAAATTATATTTTTTATGCTTTTAAAAGCTTAAATGCAATTAAAACATTTTTTTGCAGTTATTATAAATGTTTTATAGAATTTCAAAATTCTTACTTTTTCTTGCCTTAGATAATATTAAAATAAAGTAATTGTGAAGTCAGAAATTGAAATAGGAAAACTGTATACTTAACTCTAATAACTTATTTTATTTATTCAGTTATAAAATTATATAATTTTATTTATAATTAATACTTTACATACTTTCTTACTAAATAAAGAATATTCGTCTGAAACTTTACTTCAGTAAAATCACGGTTTTGCATTTTTTTTGGCAACCAAGCTAAGTGCTTTTTGGATCACTAACTCCTCGACTAATTCTAAAAATCGAGGTTTCATTTGTGCTAATTCTGTTTAACAATGTAATCCTTTAAATTAGCAAAAAATACCTCTTTTCAAAAGTGCTTTTGCAATTTTTACCAACCGTTACGAATTTAATCTAATTTCGAACTTGTGGATTCCATGCATGGAGAAAATGAGTCAAATAAAATTAAAAAAATACATTCCTAGTTATAACTAAGAATGAATTTTGGTTATTTTTGCATTATTTACAAAACATGACAGGATTTTATCTCCCGTATGAGTTTTAGATCATTGATCTCTAATTTGAGGGCTCTTAAAAAAAATTCGCAAATATCTTTAATTGCGAATTAATTAATGCCTATTTAAATAATTTTTCCAAAATTTTTCAATATATGCAAGTTTAAAAAATTTTTTGTTCAGGACCTGAAAATTCGAGATCAGATATCCAAGATTATTGTGAGATTATTTATTATATTATTCGTTATGATTTGCGAATATAGAAAAATCACCCCTATAAACAGGGGTGTCTTACCCAATAAAAGGTAATTTAACCCATTTAACCCTTAAACCCATGCAACCTTTCAGTCCAACTTGGGTACATTTTTGTGGCGGAATTTCTCATATAGTAATATAAGTATTACAATTTTTTACTTTATATTCTATGTACTAAACATAATATTAATATTAATCAAAATTTTATTTAAATAAAGGTTAATGTATTATAATTATCCTGTAATTATAACAAATATTAATTATTTTACATTGTATTATAAAATATATTTAAACTCACGCAGCGTAAAATTTATTTTAAATAATAAATTGTTACTTATATTTTTAATAATTGATATTTGATATTAGTTTGTAATAAATTATTTTATTAATAACTGTATATTACGAATAATATACATAAAATTAATATGTTAAATATTAAATAATAATAACATTAATGTATTAAATATTTATTGAAAATAATAATATTATAATCTTTTACAACTGCATAAATATATAACTAAAAATTGAATTTCAAGCATCAATAATATCAAAATATTTTAATAGAAAAATCAATTACAATTATTTTCAAAATCTGATATAAATTTAATTTTCAAATATAATAATTTTAATACGACTATATATTTGTGCTTGAATGAATTTGAACGAAACTATTAAAATAATATAGTACTTTATTCCATTTGTAAAATTTTTATTATTATATCTTTTTTTAATATGTTTTTCAAAAAGTTCATACTATATCGGTTCATTGGATACCTATCAAAAGTATAGACCACAATATTAAATATAAAATGAAGTATAAAAATTTATGTAAAATTTATGATTGAGTCCAGAAAATAAAATATTTCTAACTTAAAACACTAATATAAAGGACATTTAATTGATTATGATAAAAATAATAGTAAACAGGTAATTAAATTCAGGGGTGGCTAAAGTGATGAATTTCAAAAAAAACATTCTTAATCAAATTTTCACTGGCCAACATGAGATTTGCTCTACTATATGTTTTTTGGGTCGTTGATCACGAACATCGGGGTCTTTTCCGGGAGATATTTTCGGAACACCCTTAAATTTGTAATAATTAGCAAGTAAACTGAGTTTCTAGATTTAGCCAAGATTTGGTATAAGGGGATTTTTTGGGTCGCTGGTCAAGAATTTCGGGGAATTTTTTATGAATAATTAATATTTCACTCCTAAAAGGGGGATGCATTTGTAATTTTTGCTCATTGAAAAAAAAGGAAGGAAAATAGCAAAAGCTCCCCCTTTTTGGGAGTAATTTTAAATAATTTAAGGGTTAAATATTAATTATTTATAAAAAATTCCCCCAAATCCTTGATCAGCGACCCAAAAAACCCTCTTAGACCAACTCTTGGCTAAATCTAGAAACTCAATTTGCTAATATATCAAAAAAAAACCTTTTTGGGGGTAGTTTTTGCAAATTTCAGGGTACTCCGAAAATATCTTCCAGAAAAGACCCCGTGATCAGCGATCCAAAAAACATATAGTAGAGCAAATCTCATGTTGGCCAGTGAAAATACACCGAATACCGCGATTTGAGTGGAGAAACAAGCAATTACGCAATAAAACTGTTGCTTGTAAGCGTATTTTGAGTAAGGACCTTGTATCTAAGGAGCCATTAAATGTTTGTTTAAAAAAATTAAATTAACGTGATTAATAAAATATAAAATATAACTGCTCTGTAAAAATTTCTGCTAAGATATTGACTATTGAAATAGAAAAATTTTCTTGAAAATTCATAGAAATATTTGCTATCAATACAGGAAATTTACTCTGATAATGATATTAAATACCTTGACAAAAATTTACAGTTTAAGTATCTACCTTTCACTTATTTGTACTTACTATTATAATATTAAAATAAACATAAATATATAAAGCGCATAAATAAAAAAAAATAGAAAAATAAAATTTTTTCAGATGTAAATCTAATACTTATGGCGCCTTTACAGATGTTCACTGCTTGCACTTTGAATAAATCTTTAAAAATATCGAGAAAAAAGTGCTACTACTGAAAAAACATTGTAAAAGATATTAAAATAACAATATCTGGTTTAATGCATTAAAATAAAAATTATTACTATGTTACATATGCATAGATTTATCATATTATATCATACATTTAAAAAAAATATAAATAACAAAATATTTGGCTCAAATTACTTTTAGGCGCCACTAATAACATCTTTCTGTAGTTTTAGTATTTAAAATTTTTTTAAATATGAAAAATTTGGATTCTTATTTGTATAATATTTGGTTAAAATATTATTTAAATTTTTAACAAAAATCGATCATATAATTTGGCTATTTTTAGAAGAGTTAGACATAGACAATGAATTAATTAATCAATGGAAAAGAGAAGGTGCAATTATTAGTGAAAAAATTCTGGAAAAAGAAAAAATGATAACAAAGATTTCAGACATTGAAAAAATTAAAAACTTAAGCTATGGAAAAGAAATTAGTAAAATAATGCTAGAAGATTGGGAAAAAGATGAGGAGCCTGATTACCTAAAAACAAACTTAGAAATTCAATTGTTAGCCAGATATAGAACAGGAGGTGAATATAATTATAGCAAAGCTTGGTTGAAAGACAATGAAAAGTTGTGTAGGTTATGTGATGAAGCACCAGAAACCGTTAAACATGTTATAGAAGAGTGCAGTGAAATCAAATATAAAAATAAAGTGGACAGAGTTTTGGCAAGCGATGGGTGTGGAATAGCGTTTCTTAAAAGTATTGAATGGAAAAGAAAGATAAAGTATAAAGAAAAAAAGGTTAAAGAGAGAGAGGAAAATGCTAACACACAGTGATGATTAATACAAATGTTAAGAAAGGAGCCATGCATAATAGTGAAAATAAAACTTAACAAAATAAAAATTATAATATCTACTAAAAAGACTATAAAATATAATCTGAAGAAGTAAAATGTTAATTTATGCATAAATTTTATAATTTAATAATATATAATAATCATTTTTTAATTAATATAATATTGTAAGTTAATTATCTTTAATTTTTATTTTATGAATATAAAAAAATGTATGAATGCACATGTATTGAAAGAACATGTAAAAAATTTTGTACTATAACCAATGGGTTTAATAAAAGCTACTACTACTACTACTACTACTAATTTGGCTATTTATTTTAAAATATTAAAAATTTATATTCAATTTTATTTATATAAGTACGCAAATAATGTGCATTGATCTTGCTAATTAACTGCTGTTTACAAACATGCAGGTTCCTAGATGCAATTTCTAAATTTAAATACAAATCATTAGAAATTCCCAAAATTCAAATTTATTACAAATCCTGGATTATTTGCAGTTCCTATTAGATTAAAATTAATTCGAGTCTCTTTCCACCCCTACCAATCTTTTGTGACATTCTTAAACCCCTCCTTAATTATCAGGCCTTCTGGGGTAGTACCACACCCTAAAAAACGTGTTCCATGCAAAAATAAAATTTTCGGATCAAAACAAATTAAATAATAATACTCAACGACAAAAATTATAAATCTCTCCTTGTAGATAATTATGTGTTATTCTCACAAGTGAAATGTATTTAAAAGAGTATATAAGTGAAGAGTATTTAAATTCTTAATTATTTTATTAAAACAAACGAGAAATAATAAAAGTATTGTTTATGAAAATTCTACATTTAAAAATTATTATTTTCTGAATCCTTCATTTTTTTTTTTTAATTTATTTTTTTTTTCAATATTAAAATCATTAAAAATGTTGAATAAAATTAAATTGGTAGGATTGTTTTCTTCAAATAAATTTAGAACTTCTATTTGGTTGGTCTTGTAGTTAGTAAAAAAATATTAGATACGTATTTTTTTATTTTTTTAATTTTTTAACGCTCTTTTAAATTTTTTTAAACACTAACTAAATTTGAATATTTCTATCAAGTATTGATTTCAACTTGGGGCAAACTATATTCAGCTATAAAACATCTAAAAATTCTTTCATTTTTAATTTAGAAGTAAAAAAAGGCTGATAATTTAAAGAATTTTAATACGTGTGATAAAAAATTCTTTATGAATAAGAAATATACATAAAACTACCATAAAAATACTTAGAAATAAATTATATATAATGTAAACCAAATTTAAAACCATCCATGCATTTATACAATGAATCGTACCCAATATAAATAGAACGAGATATAATGATTAATTATTAAACTTATTAGGAATAAAATTTTGTATAGAAAATAATATTATAATATTATTTACGATACGTTATACTCATTATCAAACTAATCTTCTTCCTCAATACAATACAATAAAACGAACGCGAAATATAACTCTGTCGAACTAAATCAGAGTAAAGCCCCCCTCTCAATATATTAAAAGGTCCGTTAAATATTTAATAAAAAACCGCCATATTGAGGACAGACGGTATATATAATTTTATATGTGGATATAATAATGTTTACTTGTATGTAGAAGAGGATTATCCCAGAACGATACGTCCCCTATAATGTCTGGGTGATTCCCTTTTATTTTGTGGTAGGCTAAATATAATATACAATACGCTATATGTAGTATGGTTTTTTGCACATTAACTAAAGAAAACTATATGTATAGCAAACGACGAATCATGACAAAGTTCAGTATCATTGCTAAAAGTTTCATGGTTCACAATAGGACTTTCGTCACTTCGCCCTTTACCTTTTAGTTATTGGTAACCCTCCAATCTTGTAGTTAGAATTGTAGCTAATGGAAGCTGTCTCGGAAGCTGTTTATAATATAATTTTATTATATATTTACCTTATAAATAAACTAATGATTAACATATACTATAATAAAATTAGGTCTATAAATAATTTGCATATGAATGCTTTAGTTTCAGATTATTTATAACATTTTTTTAAATTTCTTTCACTTTATTGTGAAACATGTATATTATTTTTAAAATAGTAATTTATAAAATTTTTGTGAAAAATGCAAATTTTTTAAAAATTAACTATTTAATATCATATCCAGGGAAATTCGAGACCTGATTTCAGTACTTCAAAGTCATTTTAGATATTGTGAGTCTTAAGACATCGAGAAGCTAAAACCCAAATATGACAAAAAAGTGCGCAACCGATATAAAATGAATTGAATTTACTTGTTTTCATATGCGATGTCAAAAGATTCATAACCATTTAAAGACACCAGTGCTTTGTGTAAGAAGAAGAAAATCACTAAAACCAGAGATAAGGTTTATCTCTGCTAAAACATAGAAATTATAATCAACGGAGTCATAAGGTTACGTTTACAAGATCAAGTCTCCTGATCAGGCTCATTTTTGGTAATTTTTTTGTCTTCATCAAATGAAAAATTCCTCTAATTTTTAGCACTCTAGATGCAAATCTTACCACATCAGATCTTCTTTATGAATTTTGGCCATTTTTCATTTTTTTTGCGATTTCGTATTGTAATCCTTTAACAAAAGTTAGAAGAGTATTAGGACCAATTTGTCTTTTTTAATGCTTAAAAATTTCATTTTTTTTGTACTTTAAAATTTTATTAATTTTATTAATTAAAAAAAAAAATTATTTAATTGCTTTAGACACTTGTAATTCGCCAAAAGTTGAACACCAAACCTGAGCTACACATTTAGAATCGCATTCCATCATTATTTCTCCATTTTATTCTTTGTTAATTTCAAAAAAAATTTTCTCGCAATTGAAATGAATTTCTGACATTATATAAGCACAATAATTCTCAAAATAATTTTAATAAATATAGTTATAATTTAACTTGTTATCGTTTTATAAATGCAAGCTTAGTTAAATATTTTTGAATAATAAATTTTGTTCCCCTTTTTTTCATGTAATATTGAACTTCCTAAATTATCTATTAAGTTTTTTTTCGTCTTTGAAGCGTTCTTTGTTCATTGTTACTGAGAGTTCCATGGATAAAAATAGGGTGGATATACCTATGTTTTTAGACTTACTGAATATGAATTCGGGCAGTTTAATTAATGTTATTAACAAACTATCGTTTAATAATGTTACATTTTGCAATCATTTGTTAATAAAAATTAACCTGCCACTAGGTCAAAAGGAACCCTGAATTCGTATTCAGTGGTTCAAAAAACACTTTTTTTCTAAGATAAGTAAAAACCCGTTTAAAATGTACTATTATTAAATATTAATTTTTATAAATTAATTCAACCAAAAAACTAAAATCCCTAACCTACATATAATAGTTAACTTGTTTAAGCTAACATTATATTATATTGGGTATAGTACGGATATCCTTAAAGATCCAATTAATCCTTTTGCAGTCTTGTTAAAATACATATACATAGTACACATTTATACTTGTGTATGTATGTATCCTGCTATAATTATTGAAGTAGATGAAGAACCAATCTTTATACATAGTATATAACATTAATTAATGTATCCTTTATAAATTACCTCTCACAAGAAGCTTAACTTCTACATTATATGTATATAGTTTCATTTTGTCAATGTTGTAGAATAAACGTTCAATAAAATCAAGTTCATATTTATACATCGCAGTATAAAAAGTTTTCAGCGTCGTCGCACAAATGATTATTTGACATTTTCATTTTTTTAATATCAAAAAAATCAATATTACATCTCATTATTGTTATTATAAATAAAAATTACAAATTTATTTCGAAATATAATGACAATTATTTATTTTACCATAAAATTACATGCATATCAAAAAAATTGATCTTATCCCAAATATGTAAATATATGAAATAAGTGACATTAACATGTAATTAAAAAAAGTGATCAGCACTTCCTCATAATGGAGTATTATTATATTTAACAAAAAAAAAAAAAAAAATATCAATTTTTTTTTTGACAGTATTCTTATGTATTACGGTGTACATAATATCAAGGAGCCACAAGTCACCTATATATATAAATAAGAAGATCACAAAATCTTCAATATACACCTATACATGTATACATTCATGATACCTTTTATATATAAAATTTCACCCTCTCGTCAAGCCCCCACTTTTTATTATCATAAGTCTTATTCGTTCTAACAAACGTGAAAATATTTATACAAAATGAAAAACGACGCGTGAGGGGCGTGCGCATATTATGTATACGGTATTGTATACAGGGATGGTATTATAACTACTGTACATACATTATAATACATTAAAGTATAGTAAGTAGTAATGGTGGGGGAAATTTTATAAAGGTATGAAATGTATTATGTAGTAAGGTAACCAAGGCAACGTATTTTAGATCTGGCCAATCGTTAATATCTTTGAGGGCGTTACCAATTTTCTATTCTTTTACTTGTTGACGTATACGAATTGCCATATCCCTACTCTTTTATTATATTATAAGCTTCTTTTATGTGAGTATACTAGGTAAAACCTAACCTAACATAAAATATCAAACCTTTCTCTCTTTTCAATATCTTCTTTCTCTTTCCGCCCCGGACAAACGTATCATGCTGGGTAGGGCCGGCTATGAGATGCCGGCTTGTAAATGAAACCAGTTTGCCATACGATACGATCGAGGCAACATATTATATAAGCAACGTATAAGTTGTAAAAATACAAAAAACGTGTGTGTTTTTTAATCTTTATCTTAATATTTCTCTCTTTTTCTCTCTCTTTATCTATTTTTCTCCCCCTTGTGACACTTTGCGAAATATCTCATTCTTTTTCTGAAAAACCCTTATCCATAAAACCTTCTTATCAATATGAAAACTCAGTAAAAAAGACGTTTAAACAAAATAAAGTTTTCAATTATAATGCCGAGATAGTGATATTTGTACGCAGGGTGCATAGTAATAGTGCTAAAAAATAAAATAAAAACAATATAGACCTAAACAAGGAAATAAATTGAGTGCAAAATTGGTGCCCTAAAGAAAGATGAAGTGGCTCCAAGCGTGAGCCCAAGCACGCTGACGATGTCAGCTGTAGCGCCGGCAGCGGCAGGGCCAGGTAATGGGCCCGGGGGTGGTAATGGGCCAATTGTCCAACCAGCCCCAATGTTTGCATTACCAACCTTATCATTTACCGTCGGTCAAGTGGCAACAGTATGTGAAACCTTAGAAGAAAGTGGTGATATAGAAAGATTAGCAAGGTTCCTTTGGAGTTTACCAGTTGCGCATCCAAATATACTTGAATTAAATCAAAGCGAAGCAGTATTAAGAGCTAGGGCAATAGTTGCATTTCACACAAGACAATTTAGAGATCTTTATGCAATATTAGAAAGGCATAAATTTACAAAAGATTCTCATGGTAAATTACAAGCAATGTGGCTAGAAGCTCATTATCAAGAAGCTGAAAAAGTTCGCGGAAGACCACTTGGACCAGTTGATAAATACAGGGTACGTAAGAAATATCCATTACCAAGAACGATTTGGGATGGAGAACAAAAAACACATTGTTTTAAAGAGAGAACTAGATCGTTGTTAAGAGAGTGGTATTTACAAGATCCATATCCAAATCCTGGTAAAAAAAGAGAACTTGCAGCCGCTACAGGACTTACACCGACGCAAGTTGGAAATTGGTTTAAAAATAGAAGACAAAGAGATAGAGCTGCTGCAGCAAAAAATAGGTAAGTTTTTTAAATATTTTTTAGAGAAAAAAACCAGTAAAGAAAAATTGTTTTACTAAAACAATAACTGAGACGAAACTGTGCCTAGATTTCATTGAAGTAAAATTGTAAATGCGTACTAATAAAAAAATAAGACTTTTAAAAGTTTTGTTTATAAAAACATTACGATAAATTTGATGACTAAAAAAAATTGTGTATTGAATAATTTTATTTATTTAGGTGCCAAAATTTACTACATGTCATCAACAGCAGTTCGTTATTTTTTTACAATAATATCAAAAGCACAAATTGGCTATACACAAAATATATTTTTTGACATTTTATCATAAAAAGCAAAATAAAAGTAAGGTACTCGTATCAGTACATGAAAGATCACCAGTACCTGAAGATCGTTCAAAATTTGATTTTTTTTTAAATATTTTTACTAGCTTTTGAGTAAAAAAAAAACTGGTAAATATTCAAGCTGAGATTTAAATGCTTGATTTAAAAAAAAATTAAACAATTATCTTAATAATTCAAATTTAGAAAGAAAGAACTGAAAATTTGTAGTCGTTCAGGTGCTGGAGCAGTTTAGTATATGCACGGTTTTCCAATTTAAAATTTGATTGTTCATGTAAAGGAGCAAAAAACATCCTGTCGTGAATATCGTTTAATTTTATAAAACAAAAACTGCTTGGAACAAAAATCGTGTGATATCGTATTGGTAAAGGTTCAGAGTAACCATTATAAAAATAATTTGTACCCCAAATATTAAGATTATTTATTAAATGTTTGAATGAAATGAAATGAAATTTTAATGAATGAAAATCCTTAACCGTTTATGTACTCGTAAGCTTACCTTATTATTTAAAAAAAAAATTCTATAAATACAAGACAAAATTTTGAATTTTATAATTGATACCCCAATTATTTGAAACCCAATTTATGTATTGTAAATTTTTCTAAAATTAAATCAAGTTCCTGAAAAAGTATTTTTAATTTTTAGTTCATAAATATTATACTCTTATTATTTCATTAAAATTTGAAAGAGTATGCAAATATTATAATTTTTTATTAAAAAAAATACCGATTGTATAATAATTTATCCAATTTATCCAGCTCATTAATTAAATTTTTTGGCTACATTATACGCAAAGCTTGTTTTTATATTTGATTAATAAAATATTGAAATTTTTAAAAATCTTTTACAAAAATTAAAAATATTTTTATTTTGCTTCTAATTCTCAAAAAATCTTTAGAAATTGATTTACCATAATATGAAAATATAATCATTTTTTTATTAATTTAGAATCGGAGGTCAATTAAAAGTTATTAATAATTTTTAAAGTTTGTTTTAATTCCATTTTTAAACATTTATTTTTATATTTAGTACGGTAGTGAAACAGGATGGTGTTGTTATTAAAAAAAAAAAACTGATATACTGCCTCTCAATTTTATTTTTGAACAAGAAAATTTTAATTTACGTTTTAGGGAAAGCATGGATTGAATAATTTTTGAAATCACATGAACAATTAATTTTGGTAAATTTTAGGATCCATAAATTAAAGCTTTAATTATTTAATTCCCAACACCATTTTATTAATGCATTCAAAAAAAAAAAAAATTTCTTATTAATTTTACTTTTTGACAGCAAACTAAACAAACGAAACAATACTAAAGTAGATTTTTTATATAGCCAAAAGTATAATATGACTAGTAGTAAAAAAGAGCAAAAATATTAAGTAGACCATAATGTTTATCGAGTGTCACTTAATGGTAATTAATTTTGAAACGATTAGTTATTTTATGTCGTCCCTCTATCTTTTATAATACACAAAACGGGTTGGTTGTGCTTGAAAAATGAAGCTTTTATATATGCTGCTGCTGTTGAGTATGAAGAAGAAGAACAAGCATATAAAAGATTATTATTATTATTATTTTTGTTATATATTTATATATATATATATATATATATAGGTGTACCCTATAAACTAAATATAAAGAACTTGAATCAAGTTTTTGTTGAAGGACCCTGGAGCAAAAGAGGGTCTCGTAATTTCATTTTGACGTCCGACGGAGGGTCGCTGCCGTCGCTCCGACGATTTTCATATTACATCTTTTATAAAATCATATTTTATAACTCGTCTCTATATATATTATTTATATGAAATTCCCCTTATATTCTATGTTGGATAAACGTATTTTTGTGGGTGCATTACATATATACTGGACTTTGATTCATTTATACATGGATTATATTGAAATTTTATAGGAAATTTTTTTTTATAGATTACAATAAAAAAAGGAAAAATGTTTGATACGAATATTTTTATTTATTTTTTTTGTATCTGTGCAGTCTTTTAAATTTGAAAAAGGATCATATGAAAATTTAGTTTTATTTTGAACGGACTTTTTTAATATGATTTTTCTTTTATTGTTATTTTTTTTGTGTACATTTTGCAATTTATTTGTTAACAGAAAAATGTAATTGAAACTTTTTTTTGACCTATGGAAAAAACGTTTATTAAATCGCTTTTATTTTCAAAATTTTGTACTGTGATTCAAAAAATAGTAAATTCTTGAAATTAAATGAAGCGTTAAAAATAAGCTTTTTATAATAACTACTTTAATAATTTAAAAAACCAGGAAATTCCAATAGTATTTAAAGGAATAATGTGGTATTACGTCTTGTAAAAATTTGACCTAAAAAATGTAATCCCAAAATTTTTAGTCATGATGATCAATTAAAAATTTTTATGAATTTACTTTTTGAGCAAAGAAAATTTTTTCACGCAAACTGATTCTAATACTACGCGTTTAATTTGTACGATTTTGATTCTACTAGATTTAAAAAAATTATCATAAAAACCAATCAATTTATTTAGAATAATAAAGTCTCCAAGATCATAAAATAAAATTTTAAGTTTGTAATGACAAACATTTTATAATTTTTTGTGTCTGGAGACGAAATAAAAATAGATTATAATTAATCAAGTATGAAGAATTTTTAAAAATATTGAGATATTTAGATAAAAATTGTGGGTTTATTCAATCATTAACGTAATATTTTTCAAATCATTGTTAAAGAGAAAAAATTTTTTTTTAACTGTAATTTTGTGTTTTGATTTTCTAAGAATCCACTTATTTTTTAAATTACGGTTTCAAGTTCTTAAAAAGTTTTGTAACGTGAAAAAAAATCTCTAATCTAATAATTTCTAATTCTCTCATTGAAAGTGTCTTCCAGGAAAGCATTTTTTTTTCTCGTTTTTTACTGGTTTTCTTAAGTTTACGAAGTTTTAACAAGTTTTAGGTACGATGTTTACAAATTGAATATTATAAGGCTGATGACAAAATGTTTTTTATGTAGATGTACCAAATATACAAACGTCATTTATATATTGAAAGATTGGAGACCCTTTAAATATGCTGGTTATTCTACATATTATAGAATTTTAAGCATATTAATTTAGCAATGTATTTTGGTAATTTGCGAGCGATTTGAGGTACTATATTTTTCTGGTTAAGACTTGTATACAACTTTTTTTCACCAGTGACAAAAAAATGATTTTTTTCTGACCACAAAAGTGCTTTCCGGCCACTGAAAAGAAAATATATTTTTTCCCTCTTATTTGTACTTCATAGAAATAGCATACAGTTATTTCTTAAAATTAAGATTTTTAACCCTTTCCAACCTCAATTTTTTTAGCCCTCAGTAGTTCAAAAATGCCTAAGAATATTTTTTTTTGCAAAAATAAAAAATTTATCATATTAAAACCAAACAAATTTTTTTACATACCTAGGGCAAAAAGCTTATTTAGTCTCCTGTTTAGCTATTTTAATTTTTATTTTTTTAACCTTAAAAATATGAAACAAATTAATTTAATTAATTAATAAACAATTTCAAAAACTACTAAATAAATTAAATAAATAATAAATAAAAATGCATATTATAATTAGATGACAAATTTTTTATCACTTTACTTTATATAATAAAAGTCATTTAATACACAAAACATGCAAAAGAACACAAACGCACAGTATATTAATTAAACACATTGTAAAAAAAAAAAACAAATTATTTTTATCAACGTTCTAAATCTTATTTCGTTTTACTTCTATGGTGTTATAATGATTAACGTCTGTGTTGTATAAATGTATTTTTAATTCATGGTCTAACTTTTTAAAATAAGACAAAGTAATTGATACTTTTATATAATTATATGCACCTTTTTTTTTATAAATAATAAATTATTTTAATTATATATATTTAGTTATTAATTTAAAATGTTCTAAACTAAAAAAGCTTTGTGTGGATGGAGGGTACTAATAACACAAAATTTATATTGTTTTGTCCAACAAGGTCGAAAAAAAGTTATTAAAAATTAAAAAAAAAAATTTGGACGAAACAAATATTAAATTTTTATTCTAAATCCAAATCTTGAAATTTTTTACATTTAAATTCATTCATTTGACAAAAATATTTTTCAGCTTTAAAACTATCTCTGTAAAAAAAATTAAATTATTTCCAGCCAAAAGTTACAAAAATTACAAATTTAGGTTACACACTGTTGACTTTAAAACTGTGCATAAAGAGAAACCAGGTTTTTAGATTATAATAATACTTAGCAAAACGTACATTTTTTTATATTGCTTCAAAAAAAAGATAAAAGTACACGTATATTTCCTTTTTATATTAAAAATATAAAAAATTTACATTTTCCTCTTGCACTCAGAATAGCTTACTCAAGGATTCTTTTTTTTTCTTGGACTATAATTTTTATTTTTTTTTAATACATCTAAAATTTTTTCAACTTATACTTTTTACACAATAAAATATGTAAAATAGTAGTAGTATTCGAGAATACAAGCTAACTTTTTGGATCCTCGCCATATTTTTCAAGCTCGCATATAATAATTCCCTGACTCGAAAAATTTTATTTTACATATATGCATATAGGATAAAAAGAAAGAGATAGATATATACACGTGCATAAGTAAATATAGTTAAAGAGAATACGTGTACTATATACATAAAATATCAAAACCCCAATGCTCCGCCCTTTTACCAACAATATGCACCTATAAGCATTATTGTGTATGAAAAAAATAAAGGGAATTCGTGCGTATGAAACATTGAGAATTTTTTTGAAAATCAAAATTTTTTAAATATCTATGAATTTACGTTAACTTCTTTTTTTGAAAATATATGACTAAAAATATTACTAAAAATCAAAACTTATACATTCCCGAATTTAAAAAAACAGAATTATTTTCTAGATGGATACGAGTAACTCGGGAGAATAAAGTACTTGTTATAATACAATAATTTAAATTTGCTTGAACACAATTTAAATTTCAATCAACCCTAGAGGGTCTCTAAAAAACGGTACACTTTAGCGCTGTGCGCAAGAATATTGGAATACTCTATGTAAATGTATTCCAACCATTCAATCCTTTAAAGAGTATTAGCGTTTTTAAAAATTTACAAATAGAATCCTAGCAAAATTATTGAACTAAAAAAATGAATGATACATTATTATTAGTATTATTTATACAAAAAGAGAAATAATTTTTAATCATTTGGTAAATGTTTCTATAAGCGTATTATTATATAGTATTAAGAGACCATTTCTCTTTCGAGAAAATTTCAATTACTTTCTTACTTTCCAGCGAACTTTTTTTGGTTTTTAATGAAACGAAAAAAATGTAGGAAATTTTACTTTCAATGCTGTCTGCATTGAAAACCAAATCCTATATTTGTTCCCTGATTGAACGATTATAGATATTTATTTAAAATGGGTAATATTGACGGCCTGTTAAAATTGGAATATAGTCATTATTGCCCACTAGAAAGAAAAAGGTATAAAAATATACTTAAGGACGAATATTTAAATTGTATGGATAATTAAAAGACATTTATAATAATTATATAAGATAATAGTATTGATAATTCATGCTATCCTCATGACTTTAAGTTTAATATAAATAATTGTTGGAAAATGACCAATATTTATCGACTATTTATTAAAGTGTACTAAAATGCATAAATGTTTTTAATAAATACTGACTTACATAATATATAGTATCGTCAAGCCATTTCTCTTTCGAGAAAAATATAATCAGTGAAAAAAAAATCGAAAAAAATATTATTAATTTTCATTTTTAATTAAATATTAAACAAAAAACTGAAATTTTACTTTCCTTACAACATCACTAATTAAAATAAGAACTCAATATTAATATTATAAAAATACAATTGCAAATAAATTTTGTAAGGGTAATTTTAAATTTACTCAAAAAAAAAAGGTACATATGTATACTAAAATCTTCTCTTTTATATATATAACATATCTACAAAGTATATTTTCGCGGTTCAGCAAGCGAGTCATTCAATATAATAAACAACTATACATTCTGCCTTTTTGAAATCTCAAAGGGCCTCTAGCTACATATAAATTTTCTCTATTTAATATTATGTCATATACCAAAAAAAACTATATAATAATATTCAAATTTTATTTTATTTATTTTACGATTATTATTATTATTATATTTTTCTTTACGGTTTGTTGATTAATTTCCGGTCTAAAAATGGTGTATATTATATACCCTATATCCGGATTATCAAATTTTTTAGAATGCGTCATCTATTTTTTTTTAAATATATATTTGATTCAAAGAGTGAGATTACGTTGATGGACATAATACTTTGTATTAACAAAAACAGGATAATATTATGTCCAGTAGGATTTTTAGCACTCACAATAATATAAAAAAAATAAAATTCGTGAATTCCGGGAGCTGTATATATTCGGCTCTTTTCTTTGCTAACACATTCTTTAACCAAAATTTTTAGTGTATAAAAAAAACAGGTAGGATCAAAAAATGTTTTTTTAAAATAGATATTACGATCATTGACCGCGAGTAATAGAAATTCTTGAGGTTCTTTTTCATTTTTTATGCTATTTAATTGTATTATTTCCTATTTTACGAAAAGATTTTTCAAATAAAAAAAATATGGTAGCCTTTAATATCATATTATATTTTTTTTTGATTTGTATTGAAAACGCGTGTGCTACTGTATAAAAAAAATAAAAAATATCATGTTTACTATAATATGCAAAATAGAATGAATTGAAATTTTTAAATTTATAATGGATATTTTTTTAAAGTCTTATTTTTTGTATATTTTTGCTTTGCAAATTTTAAAAATGAATGGATTTATTAAATTTTATCATGGTTATTATTGAAATATTTAAAAGCTATTTATAATAAAATTATACTTCCGTTGGAACATGACATATTATGTCAATTTTTTCAGGAAATAAATATTAGTAAAGCTTGGAAGAACAGCATTGAATTCTTTTCGTTAGTTTTTGTAATATAATTTTGCAGAGTTACTACTGAATGGTAATCTCATCTTTTATCAGACTCTTATTTACAGAAAATTCACGATACAATGTTAAATTTTCGCGCAAAATTTTTATGGTGTAGTTTTAACAAGGAAAGTACATTAATTACTACAACGAAGTAGGATATCACTTACATTTTAAGTTAATGAATTTACGTCTAAAACCATTATATTTCAAAAAAATGTATAAAAAAACGTACAAAATTTACACTCTGGAGATGGCAACTGCCTCTTTACTCCCCCACCCCACTGGATCCGCCACTGTTCTGATTTTGGTTCGTAGTATAATATTAATTTAAATTGTTCTAAATGAAATCAAATTAAAAGGAAAGTTAAGGAAATTTTTTTGGCTTCAATAATTTTTTTAAAAGTCTTTTAAAATATTGAATTTTTACTTATTTAGTTGAAAACCGGATTTTTCATCAGTGTAGGTTGAATCTTTCAAATCCTGGCCTAATCCTTTCGGACTCGAACCGTGTCTCGTAACTTAATTTCTGCATAAAAACGCGATGGATCAATTAAAACAAAAAATTTTGTTAAATAAATTTATTGCCAAAGAACTTTTTTATAACAGAATTTGCAAAGGTTGGATCCAGCTGTTAAATTTGATAATGCAGGATTTATTTATTTATCAAATTAAGATACAGAAATTCTATTGACATTGTTTTCCAAAAGAAACTTTTAAAATTTTTACATAATATATTCTAAACAGTATTTTAGATACAAAAAAATATAAAAAACTGAAAAAAAGCGCAAAAGGCATCAAACGTCAATTATATTTAAAAATACTTTAGATTTAAATTTTTCTTTTTTATTCGCGCAGTACTTTTCTATTTCTTAAAATTTTTCTACGTACTAAAAACAAATAAAGTAAAATAAAAAAACAACTATATTTTCTTTTAAGATTTGATATACCAAAAGTCTTTTCAAATAAATCCTTATACTTCAAAAAAAAAAAAAACAAAGAAAGAAATAAATAAAATACAGGGGAAAAGAACAAATTGAAGTTTTCGAAACGTCATATTATAGATTTCGCGAGTGTATATTTTTTCGCGCGTACGAGTTTCTTCGAGTACATAATATAATATATTTTTAGATGAAAGCTTATATTATAAGGGGGAAGAAATGATAAGTTAAAGTTGAATCGAGTCCGAAACTTTGAAATCCGCCTTCTTATTCGTCTTCTTCTTCCATACTTCTTCTTCTTTAACCTAGCTTACTAAGTTTATGGATAAGTTTGCTTATTATATATACTAAAGAAAACTACAACTTTTGAGAATAGAGATTAAGTTTGGAATTGAGCTTATAAATCTGTTTCGAGTTTCCTTTTTATGTATGCATATTTGTTGTTTAGAATTTATTTATCTTAAAACTTATAATTAGAAAAACTGATTATGTTTTTAATTGGTTATACTAATTTAAGACTTTTTTAAACAAAATATTTAGTTATTTCCAACGGCTGATCCGAAAAGTTTCTCAAGGCTGCGGTAACCCAATAAAAATTTTTTAAAATTGAAAGCAATCATATTAAAAAGCATGTTACTAATTTTTTCATGATTTTTTAAACCCAAACATAATTATCGGTGATATTACATCAAAAAATGGTGTAGAGATCGTCTGCTTTATTCGGATGTAACTTGAAACTGTGATTAAAAATCTGCTCATTTATCATCTTTAATTTCATATATTCTTTTAATTACTTTCACACTTCATTCATAAAAAATTCAACAACCAAAAATCGGTCAACTCTTTGATATAAATTTCATGTATATGTAAATAAAAAAAATATTTTTTCAAGAATGGTGTAGTGATTAATTTCATGTTTTTTAACTTCGTATATCATGTATAAATATGCACAAGTTTGTAAAGTCATTAAATAACTTTTTTATGTTATAAAGCAAAATGAAAAAGAAGAAGCTAGAAAGAATAATATTCATGACACCTGGTGATCTCCAGTTTGATAGATTACCAGTTTATCCTTTTTTTTGGACTTATTCTATATATATATATAATGATGATTCAAAATTTCGACGCTTATATGTGTAAAAAAAATGTTATTTATACGTTTCTTTTTTGATATTAAAGTTATATGAGATGTAACTTATATGCTGCAAAAAAATCTCATCAATTTTTATACGTCTAAATAATTTTTGTAGGGTTAATTTGTTGCAAGAAAATTTTTCAAAATAAAGTAAACAAAATAATCGCTTGGTTATATTAGCAATTTTTAAAAAGTTTTACTTTCTTTCTGGAAATTACAAAGTTAATTAAAAAAAAAATTTTCTTATTTAATTATCCCCACATGTCAATTTAAATATTTTAGAATACCAGTAATACGTAGCAAAAATATTTACTTGTCTATTCGAAAAATTGGTAAAATACGGTAACATTTTAGGACTGATCTGTTTGAAATTTACCGGATACGGCAAATTTGTAAACTTGCCTGTTTCAAAAATTTTTCGTATCGGCGTGCCATTTTTGCCCAAATTGACTTCAATAACTTAATAGCTAAATTTCTTTTAACATGGATTTGGTGCGCCAGAAGGATAAGTATCGGCGACAGCAGTTTATAATTTTCTAAAATTATAGAGAGATATACATTAGGGAGATCCAACTTACAACCAGGTCTATTACAAGTGAACATATTTTATGCTCATTGGTTGTATGAACACACAAACCAGTTACATTTCCGGGGTTGAAATTTAGGACCCTAATCGCACTCCATATTAACCAATTCAAAAATATATACGTAGAATGTAGAATATGAATAAAAAGAAAAAATCTAAGGACACACTTCTAGCAGAACATCAATTCAATAAAGACAAGTTAATATTAGTAAAACATTTATAATGACTTACTATTTAAAAATTAAGTTTGATGTATTTCAATTCGGTTCATTTTTAATCTGTAACGCTTATATAGTATTAAAAAGCCATTTCTTTTACGAGAAAACTTTAATTAGATATAGAGTTTTTTTAAATTTTAGCGTACAAAGTTATCAATAAAAGTATTAAATAATCAATTTGAAGTCTTACAAAACCTTGCTCGGTTGATACCAATAAATTTTCTATGGTACAAGGAAAACTTTAGAATTTACTTATACTCGATAAAACTTTTAAAAATACAATATTAAATCTATTAAATAGATATAAATAAATAAATTATGATTATCAAAAGATGAAGGATTAAAAATTATAATGAATTCTTCAATAACGTACATTTAATTACAACTGAAAATAATACAACTAGAAAAAAAAAGTATTAAGTCAAAAAACAATATTGTAAAAATAAATAATAGGGTAAGATAAAGAAATTTTCAATATATTTGTAATAATAATAGCCGATTGGCGTGCAATGATCGCAAAAGCAGCTGTCACTTTTTGTTTCTTCTCATGCCACAAACATATTATATTATTATTATTAGATATAAATACACGCACACATACTTACATATTATAAACAAAAACGTATACATAGTTTATGGTAACGCATTTTCCAAACTCTCTCACCCTGGGGGTTTTCTCGCCTTTCGGTGGCATCTTTGTTTTCTATACGGTATATAAAGTGTTAGTATTATACATACTAGGGGTGAAATATATTGGACCACAACCTACTAATTTCTCTATATAATGTACGTAAACTGAGTATTCAGTGTATAAAAGCTTAGAGGGATTTTAATATATTATAATGTGGGTGTATAGGATAAGTGAATAAAAATTTTAAATTTTATACAAATATTTTATACATTACATGTAAAAATTGTGGTCTGATACAATTTGATTTTAAAATTAAATATTAGATACGCATTTTTTATGCTTTTTTTTTCAAAAATGCAATTTACATGTGATAATAAAAAATTTATAAAACTTTATCAAGAATTTAAAATCAGAAAAATCAGTAAATGTTTAAATAATGTTTGCTTAAATTAATATTAAGTTTAATAAATCTATTGAATAAAAGACATTAGTGAAAGATTTTACCGTCGGATAACAGTTTTCCTCAAAGGAAATCATATTTTTCAATTAAGGAATGTATTTATAAAACTGGAAAATGCAATTTTTTTTATTAAAAATTAAAAATTAAAATAAAACAAAATATTCTGGAAAGTAAGTTTTTTTAAATTTATAAACCTAGTAAACGAATAACAAAACTTCGAAAAAACTATAATCAGATTCTGAAACCTACAGTGTTATTAGGGTTGCTGCATTTTTTGGATCGTTAGAAAATGAGCTATAAGACAATTTTTTTTCTTTTTTTTATACCAAATCAGGGTAATACCCAAATCAGTTGCCCTTATATTGGCTTTCTTAATGATGAATTCGCCCAATAGTGTAACGGAGTGAAATACCTCGTGAAAGAATTAGAATTAGAGAATGAAAAATTAGAAGAATTAGAAAATGAAAAATTTTATTTTTAATAAATACATTTTTTTTTTCTTTTTAATTAAGTACATGGATCCAAACTGACACATATTTTACATAACATTCGATTACATAAATATGTTTCACGTTATATATCGGTTTTCGGAATATATATTCTCGCAAGCGAAATGTCTTTACAGAAGTATATAAGTAATCAAAGATACATAACTCTGATTCTAATAATTACCTCATTAAACATATTGGAGCAAAATATAATTATCTGGATTATTTTAGTGTAATATTGTTAAATAAAAATAATTAGGTATATCTTGAAAATTTGTTTCGTTTTTGTGAACACGATCCTTTATCGCTTAATACATTATTAAAGATGCTGAAGTGAAGATTGTTCTTTCACATTTCTTGCATGATATTCTAACAGGAATCTATTTAATAAGGAACAATTTTTTAAAATATCTTTGCAAATGCCAGAAGGTTTAATAATTTATAGGAATTCTTTGTTTTTAAACACTTCTTGTTGCCAAAAAACTAAACAAAAAGTTGAAGAATTTTCCGCTCATTTTAGAAATATGAAAAATTTGACTCTAAAACGAAAAATATAACTGATTTAGTATAACGACCTTATTACTACTAAACTGGCACATTAATAAAACTGATCATTAGACACATACAAACAGAGATCGATTTCTTTTCTGTCAAAATGAAAAAAGGTATTTTAGAAGAAGAATTAAAAAAAAAATGGTAATAATAAAAATAACAACAATAAACAGTAAAATCAAAAGAAATCTTGTAAGTTCTGACACTTAAATGTGTGAGCTTTTGTCTTGAGGGCGAAACAAACGATCGCGTTTTCTGTTCTTTTATAACATCTCAGATCGCCACTGATCATTAAGTATAATAATATTATATATACGAAGGGATGGTTAGTAATTGCTACTCATTAGTTCACTAACTTGACGTATAATACCTAACATTTACTATAGATGTTGAAAGGCTATATAAAATTTTTATATATATAATAAAAAAATAAAAGAGTATGTGCATATATATATATATATATATAGAAAATTAATGAAAGATAAATTATCTAATATATATAGTTAATGGATTCTTATTTTATATTAAAGAGTCTATACCTTCTGTATAATAACGTGAGAAAGTTATTTTAAATTATTATAATAATTTTAAGTGTACATTTATGTAATTCAAAATAAATAAATCAATTTATTTATTTATTTATGTTCTGCTACTAGTGTGTAAACAATTTTTTAAGAGATTTAGTTTGATCTATGCATAATAGGAAATAAGTCTTTAATCAAAAAATAAATCAGTGGGTACTGAGAGTGAATAGAAAAAAATATAATAATAAGAGCACTTGAAAAACCATGGAATGTGAAAAGGATTCACCTTTTGGTAAACGATATATTATGATACCTATTTGTTATATATGGAATATTCTGTGCATAATATCAAGAATTTGCTATGAATTTTTTGTTACTTTAAACTTCTCGAGTAAAACAAACGTCTACAATCCAGCTCTGACCCAGCTCTAGCCTTCACCTTTGTCCAAATTTTAGTAATTATCAAGGCAAGAATTTAATAAATTTTAATTATCAAGAAAAAAAACAAGTACTTGAAACATACTCCACCCCCTCCCCCCATTAACCTCTTCCCATTTTTTGGTGAAAAATACATTTTTGACATTTTTGGAGGAATTTCCTCAGTTACAGGCAAAATGGTCCTATTTCATAAAATAAGAGAGAAAAACTTTATTTTTAAAAAATTTGAAATTCAAAACAACTTTAAAGCCCAGAAATCATGCTTACTTTAGAAAAAGGCACAATTAACTAAATAAAAATCTAAATTATTCCATAGTAAAAAAATAAGGAACATCCCATATATAATATAATTTCAAAACAATTTTCTTGTAATTGATAAGTACACTCTAAAATAAAATTACAAAAAGGTACAAGTACATATTTTTAAAATTCCTAAATTCATCAATACAAAAAAAACAAGTAATCGAACTATTTCCAGAACATATGACACAAATAATACATTTTCAAAAATACTAGACAAAGTAAAAATATTTTATATATACATAAAGGGATCATTATAAAATTAGACAATAAAAATTCTTTTGGTAAAATATGTAATTCATTTATATGTTTATAATAAATAAGTACCCACTGTTTCACAAGTATCATGTCTTTATATTACATTATTTACTAAGAAAATATCGATACAAGACAGGTAGCTTTTTTTCTTAAAAATTTATTTAAAGAGATACATGTATAACCAATTATATATATAATGAAAAATTATACCTTTTTATATAAAAATCAAAACAATATAAATTTTTACACGAAATTTGAGATACTATTACTGTATACCTTTTTTTTTTTTAATAAATTTTGAAATTTTTTTTTTATTTTTGTATCATGTAGGTAAAAAAAATTATATGTGCTGTAATAGAAACTGGTGTATATATAAAATTCATTGTGCTGTGTATAATTTATATTGAAATTTGATACTTATATGTATTATCTATATAATTAAATTAAATTTCAATAAATAATAATAACAATAAAAATTATTTTACGTCAATAAATTCTAATATCTGTTATTTTTGTGTGTATACTTGAGTATTGTGAAAACATTTATTTATCTTTACTAGGCAATCAGCCATTTTTTTTTAGTATTTCGTTGAAAGTTTTTCTCTTTTTCAAAAGTCTTTTGGTGCCAGTAAAGAATTTAACTAGCCAAAAAAACTTGATATTTCGCATTCAATTCAAATAGGCCACTTTTTAATATGCAATTCATTTAAATTTTCTGAATACCTGAGAATCACAAGAGTGCAAATGTTTAGTTTAAGATATATTCAAAGACTGTTAGCCCACGAAACACGAATTAAACTTTTATCGTTCAAAACTTTTAAACGAAATAGCTGTTTTTAAACAAGGGGCATAATATTGGTTTTATTTTACTCTATGATTTAAATTATAATTTAACGTATACAGGACAAAAAAGGCGTCTCGTCTATATTGGAAAATAGTCTTTTATCTACTGGTGACCAATAATGACTAATAATGACTGTAACGCTTTTTCTCTGAAGAAGTGTACAAAAATAAAAATATGAACATTTGGAAATTAATTTTTGCCTTAGTTATGAAAAATAAAAGCAATCAGTCATTAAATAATTTTTTTTTTATAAACAAGGAAAAATTAATGCCAAGCCCGATTTTTTTTAGTGAAATAAGAGACTAAAAGTGATGTAACTAAATACGAAAATCCTATTTATAATTTTAAAGGACTAATTTTTTACATCAAATAAAAAAATGAAATTAGCATGTTTTTTATAATAATAAACGTAAATAACACCATTACACAAAATTATACTTTTCTGAGTATTCGAGCATAAAAAGATACGTCTAATTTGATAGGGTTACTAACTTAAAAAAAAAAATTTGGACAAAAACCTTCCATTCACAAGTCAATCGTACTGTATAAAAAAAAATTAGAGCAAAAAAAAAAAATTATTTAGATGAGCAGAAAGAAAAAAAAACAATGTACAGAAAAAAGCTCATTAAATGTCCTTTTTGTATCTTTCGACATAACCTAAAAAAAAAACAAAAAAAGAAGAAATTTAAAGATAGCTCTGGTATATATAAATATACTGGCACCTGTGTCGTATAAAGTTCCAGTCTATATTTATTTATAAGGAAAGGTACATAATATAGGTCCAAGATCGTATAGTAGTATCCGATTACATCTTTTAGATCAGGTCAGGTGCTTATATACTTATTCTTTCAATCTCAGTCTCCGTTATAACCGCGGGGGTGTATCGAGTATCTTTTTTTTTTTCATATAAATGTTAAAAGTATCTGGATACACTGTACGTGTATGAAATTGTGTGTGTGTCCAGCTACCCCTCATTCATTTCACAGTTAATTAAGTAAATGACAATCTAAACCACGAGACGGTTAGTGAAAATGTAATACTTGTCTGTAATATAGTCTGATATAAATGTATATTAAATAAATAAAAGAAATCTTCAGACCATAAATGAAAAGATGAAGTATCACTACTTGTTAGTCATAGATTTTTATGTCTGTCTGTTTAAAAATCATCTATTTGAAATAAAAGAAATAACAAAAAATACATAAATGATTTATATTTATTGTATCTATCATTATGTTACGTAAGCTATGCAAATTTTTATTATACTTTATTTAGTTTTATTGGATGATTTTAATTTGCTGCAGAAGAGTTATAATTAAATTTATTTATCATTTCCAATTCCCATATTTTGGGGGTAATTTGTGATTATATATTTTCCAAATATTTTCTGTTATATTTTACTACAAAAATCTTTCAGATATATGAAAAGCTGCAAAAGGCTGTTAATTTTGCTATTAATTCAGCATTTTTTAATATTTGAAGCATTAGGTGGTCTTAGAGCTTTTTAGACTTTTTGTTAAAATTAATTTTTAGTTTTGAGTTTGGTGATATATATGTGTTCATTTTCTTCTAAAATCCGCTAGAATACTCTGAAGCCTTTGTTTTTTCCTTTTTCATTACAATATATCTTTTAATTTATGATGGTTTCTAATTTTTTATGCTTACGAAAAAATTAGAATTGGTTACCTAGACTAACCCACGTAAAAGGATTAAGCTTAATTTTGGGTAAGCTTACTGAATTAAGCTTACTGGAGTAAGCTTACTGGATTAAGCTTACTGAAGTAAGCTTACGGACTAACCTAAAAAGGCTTAATTTTTAAAATTAAGCTTATGGACTAACCTAAAAAGACTTAATTTTTAAAATTAAGCTTTTTTAGGTTAGTCTGTAAGCTTACTTCAGTAAGCTTAATCTAGTAAGCTTAATCCAGTAAGCTTACTTCAGTAAGCTTAACCAAAATTAAGCTTAATCTTTTTACGTGAGAAGGCAGCGCTTATAGACTGTCAATATTGCAATGCAAACTTGTAATGTGTACCCGACGAATTGTCCTGAGATCTCTAAATTGGGGAGATCTCCGGAGATCTCAGGACAATTCGTCGGGTAAGTTGTAAGGAAATTGACGAAATTTAATTCAGATTAGTAAGATTCCGGAGAAACAAATTTTAATAACCACGCTAAAAAAATCCGTTTGCCGCAAGCGGAATATGGTTTGCAGAGTTCTGCTTGCGGCTATAGCAGATTTTCGCTTGTGAATTGTTACTGTATCCAGCGAAAATTTTTTTTCTTACTCAAAAGTTTGCAAATGACTTGAAACGTAAAGAAAATTAAATAAAAAATTACTTTAGCTTTAAATCTATCAATAAATTAATTATTTTTTAATTGAAAAAACTGCTTAGAGTATATGCTAAGTACGTTTTCAGGTTACTGTGCTTGATTTTTATGTAAATTTGTGAATTTCCAAGAATTTACTTGGCTATATTTAAGAAAAATTTAAGTACAGGAACCTGACAGTGAACATATTACACGTTTACTGATGTAACTGTGATCTATATTTTTCATATATTTTATTAAAAATCTAATAATTTTTAAAATATCAAATGAATTTAATACAATACAAATTATTCAAGCTTCATCGTCCTCCTTAAACTATCTCCTCAAAATCCTTTTTTTTTTCAAATAAAAATAAAAAAACGAACCCTTTTTTGAATAAACTGATGGTGTACTTTTTCACATTTCTTTCTTAAAATTTTTCGCTTCAAGTGTAAAGGGATCAAATCTTATATACCTAATAAAAAAAAAAATTTTTTTTGTTTCATCGGTCCCTTTATGGTTCATTTTATACTATTTAAATATTATACTAAATTTTGACTTAACGTTGTTGAACAGAAATTTAGGAATATAATATAAAGTCGTGCTATTTCATGCGACAACAAACTCAAAAAAAAAAAAATCTCAAGTGTATAATATACACTTTTTTTTTGTTTAAATTCAACTTATACATACATAAAAATGACGATCGATAACGGATTATACCTACTGGTTCTGTTTATAAATATGTACCTTAATAAATAATATTTTCTTTCCAAAATTTTGCTCGATTTTGTAATAAATAATTTTGCTCGAATGATTTTTGTACTAAGAAATAGGAGACATGATACTTTTTTTTGGTTTTTGAGTTTTTTATTAATTTTTTTATTGGAAATAATATGAGATACGTATCTTTTTTTTTAGAATTAATAAATTTTTTTTTTATTCACTTGATTTAAATCAATGTCGGTGGTAAAATACGCCGACTTTGATAATGATACAGGCTTTATTATTATTATGCTTTAAAATGGATAACAAATTATTGATAAATATCATATGTATTTAATATGTGGTGTTAAAATATCATCTTTTATTTCCTGTGATTTTTTTTAGACCAATAAAAAAAAATTGTAAATTTTTTTGTAAAAATATAATGTTAAAGCAAAAGGGTTTCTGCGTAGGTTGATGCCAAAATTTCTGTCGTCGAATGAAAATTATGACTTGTTTTTGGAAAAATTTTGAATTTCAGAAATTTTGTAACTTATATGCCATTCTTTTTACTATGATTGCGAATTATGAATAAAAACAATGTTAATTAATTTATATTTTATTTTATTATATATAAATCTTTAATTATGTGTGTCCGAACGCGATAAACTAGAAAACGATAAAAGCTACAGACATCGGGTTTACGGCAAAAGACGGCAAAAATTACGTGTCAAAACATAGGCTAGGTTTTATTTCGATTGATAATGACGAAAAATTTTTATGTTGAAAAAACTAAATTTTCAAGAAAAAAATTCTTATCAAATTTTTAAAGAAAACCAAAAAAACTGAAAACCGAGGAAAAACTTTACTATAAAAAAGAATTTCATTCGATTCGGGTATATTTTTTACGTATCCGCCTAAATTTTCAAGGTAATCGGTTTGATCTGTCAAAAGTTACAATCATTTTTCGAAAATTATAAAAGTTTAGGACTAATATTATATATATTTGTAATTCTTACTGGTTACTAATTTAGTAGCTCAATAGAGTAACTAAAAGAAACTTGTACAGGTATTATCAGGGAGAATCCTAGAATTGGTAGTTGAGGGAAGCAACTGCCACTTGCGGATCAAAGGGAAGGGTAATCAAGCTTTGAATCGCTGATCACTAACGTCCGTAATTTTTATAATTTAGTAAATTTTAGATAATAATTCGGGTAAAAAAAGGTTATTATACAAAATATTGAGTAACCTAAAACAACAAATCTTTGGAAAAATCACGTTGCAGGGGTCCAGGGGGGCGCAGCCCCCTTGGCGGGTGCCGAGGTGAGCGAAGCGAGCCGGAGGCAGCTAGTTTTATTATATGTCAGTATAATGCAGGAATATTTCACAATTTATTTAAAATTAATTTACATAAATATTATTTTTATATGGACAAACCAGATGGCTATTTTAAAAAAAATCCTATGATTTATTAAAATAAGGTACCAAAAACGAAAAAAATATTGCAAAAATTTAAAATTACTGTTAAAATACGAGGGGTAATTTAAGTAAACTGAAATATGCCACTATACACTAACTTAAAAAACGTCAAAATACCTTACCTTGGTTGGAAAATTTAAATAATTAACTTTTCCTAACTTACTTTTCAAATTAAAATTAAAGATTGTCCTGAATATTCTTTTTTACCTTAGAGTAAAGCACTAAGGTAAAAGAGTTAAATTTATTCCAGTGAAGATTTTTGAGTAGTAACAAAAAGTAGTAAAATTTTATGTCAGCAATCTAATTAATATATTAAAAATCTAAAAACGCATTCCCATATATAAAAAAATCTTAAATCTAGTTAATTGCATAAAAATAAAATAGTATTTCCATGACAAGAAATCTTAATTTCAATATCCTCAAGTAGCATCATCATCACTTTATAATATTTGAATTACCCTTATAAATGCAATCAATTTTTATCTGTTTAAATAATAATAATACAAGAGCCTGTTTTAATAAAAAAAAAAAAAAAATGTTTTAGTTTAAGAAATCATGGCATATATGCATATATTTAAAGCAAAATGTTTTAATATCACGCGGCGGGGTACAATAAGGGTATAATAAACGAGCTAAGAATGATTTAGCAAAATAAATGTTTTTTTTAACTTTAGTCTCGCGCCTGATTGTTTTATAATTAAGCCGTTACTGGTTTACATATATTGTTTTATTAATATATATATAGAGGAAAATGTTGAATGATTAATCGTTTTGAAATTGAAAATCTATATAATTTTTTATAAAACAGGCTATACCTATAATATTCTATATCGCATCTTCTTAATTTCATCGTATCTTCCGATTATAAAGACGTCAATAAAATTTTTTTTTTTAAATGCATTTTGTTTTTTTTTTATTCTATATAAAATTATTATAAAGTAATATCAGTATACATACAATGCACAAAAAATATATATATGTAAACTGCAGGTATCTATATAAAGGTATTTTATTTTATATTTGTAACGTAGCAAAAAAAAATTTTTTATACGATATGGGTTAGTTAAATAAATTTTTTTTTTTTTTTGTACATTTATACTTTTTTTTTTGTTGATCGACGTAATCAATCTCCATTGTTATATGAACAAAAAACATTATTTTGTACAATAAAGTATAATCATTTTTATGGTTTAGCACAAATAAATGGTGGAGATGTGTTATACGTGTTATGATCGAAATGTTAAATTAATTTTTTTTATTTTTTTTTCAAAATTTGGCTAAATTTTATAAGATTTTGGTTAGCTAAGGATATTATATCCTTATCAATTTTTTTTTATATTACTCGTGAATAATAAGCATGTTTGGTAGGAATTAAAAGTATAAATTTAGACTTTGGACCTGCACACATATAACAGGAATTTATTGTTTAATAATAATTTATAAAGCGATTAATATTTAGCTTAATATTTATATATCACAGCTAATATTAAGTTTGCCTGTTGATTCAATGAAGACGGTACGGAAAATGAATTAAATAAAATTTAAAAAAAAACTTAAATTTTTAGGACCAAAGCATTCAATCTCGCATTAAACATATACTATTCTAAATAATATTTAAATAAACGATAATATTGAAAATATGCGTAATTCAATAAATTCAGAATTTTTTAATTTGTGTAAATAATATAAAAAGTTTTAGAAATTTCTTATCATTTAAACTTCTTATATAATATTAAAATTACATTATTATTGCGAGAAAAGCGACATCTATATACCATCTTAAAAAATAATTTGTATCCATTACATAGGTAAATATATATAGTAAATTGACTATTCTTCAAAAATAAATTTTTATATGATGTTTTAATAATTTACAGGTATATTTGATTAAAACCTTTAATTATCGAATATTTTTAGAGTAATTTTAGATAACTGATTTAAGTATTTATATAGAGATAGATTATTACGAATAATAGAAACTTTACCCCCACTCCAAACTCCAAAAGTAGAATATGCAGTACATTAGGGGTATGTTTTCAAGTTATAAAAAATTAATAATAGTTTTTGTTATGTAAAAGTATACATACATTGTCAATTAATATGCAAATCAACTAGTTAATTCATACATCATTTTCCTGATGCACACGGGGCCTTGAGCCCTCCATAGTTAGATTAATTTTTAAGTTTATACTTAGATAACTAGATTGACTGTACCAGTTAAAGACCACTACCCAATTAATGTCCAATACCATATTATTCCTTGAAATACGAGTGGTCACTAATTGGTACACTGTCGATAAATGAAGAGTAGAAACTACCCTTAATGTTAGTAAAAATATTTCAAGTGAAATCTATGAGAATTTTCACTAATTTATACTATTCTTTGGAACGATTTTTATTCTGATTAATATAGTAATTTTTAAACTAGAGCTAGTAAATATTACAAATAAGGTTAAATATGGTCATTTCGAATACAATCTTTAAAAGTGATTTCTACTCTACATTTATTTACAGTGTACACTCACCTTAGATTAGGAAAGCCCAAATGACCCAAACATTTAGAATAATTATTAGTATTTCAATTGATGCAAAAATTAACGAGTCCAGGGGGACGAAGGCCCTATGCGCAAAGACGAAACAGTGCTTATACTAAAGTATAATTTAACTATAGTTATTTGATAAATTTCAAATCTTTTGAAGTTATTGAATGAAGACAGGTAAACGATTAAAACGATTTTTAGAGCCAGGACTAATTTTATTTTGATTAAATTACATTTGCTTACAAGAAAACGAAATTAATTATTTTTAATAAAATATTTTTATGAGTTGATAAAAGATGGAAGAACTTAAAAATTTTTGGATCCAAAACTAATTAAATTTAACAATTTTAATTCAAAATTTATTTTTTGAATCATGTACAATTTACTCCTTTTATTCGTACCGACAAATAGTTCAATTAGGTCAAATTAACAAATACTTAAAGTTCTATTAAGAAATGAAAAGCTTTAAATTTACAAGTATGCACAATAAAAGAGAATCAAATATTCAAATGAAATAATAGCATGCCAAAAGATTTAAATAAAAAGTAAACTTTTGCATGTGCACAAATTCTTTTTTTTTGGCAATGTAAAGTGTCGAAAAACTTGCATACATACATATACACCCACACTTGCATTTAACTTGTAGAACAAACAGAGACGTCCCTTAGAAGTATACAAAAAAAGGGCGCTGATAGAAAAGCAAACAATTTAACTGGAAACAATTGAATGCAGATTGAAGGGCTTTTTTTTAACATCTAAATTCTATATATGCAACGATATAGTATGTGTAAAGAAAGGATAAAACAAAAATAAGAGCAAAGATCGATGCACGTTACTGAACAACTCGAGTTACATCTGTCGTTTTAGTGTATGTATTTTTTTGGCAATAGTATTTGTGTATTTTTTTGTATATGTGCATTTATTTAAAAGAAATTTAAAAAATAGCATTTCCAGGTAAAAAAAAACAAGATAGACTTTTTTATTGCTGAAATATACTGTTATTAAAAATATAGTGATTTTTTTTAGTTCTTCTGATCATTGGTTCAAATTCAAGTTATTAATAGCTTATAACAAGCTTATGTTACTCTTTGAAAGCTCTGTTATTTATGTTTCTTTTTTTGTTTTTGTTGTTTTTTTTTTAATCAATATTATTTTTCTGGAATATTGTCTAAAAATTAAAACTTTGAGTGACGTTTAGTGCAATTCAAATTCACTTAAAAAAGTTTATTTGGGGTCTTCCTTTTTACCGACTTTTACTAATTCTCAAAATTAGAGAAAAAAATTAAAATCTACGTATTGAGTTGCATGTAATTTACATGATCGAAGTTTTGCTGTCAAGGCTAAATTTTTTTAGCCTTTTTTTTGTTCTAGCATTTTCAATTCAAAACTAACTTACAAGGTGAGTGTACGAGTTGGATCTGCCAAATCTTGACCCTAATTGGCGGAGTGTATTTTTGTATTTAATAAACACACCTTATATCTCCAATACTTTCTATTATTTTTATTTTTCTTTGCCTCTTACAAAAAATGTATCTCTTAAAAACGTAAATTTCAAAAAATATTGACACTTAAAATAGATAATAGAAAAAATTTAAATATTAATAATACACAGGGCATTATAAAATAATTTGCTACCCTACAAAAAGTCTAATATAATAACACGTCTGTCCCTTGAGATTTCCAACATAATATTTTGTTGAAGTATAATATAACACACATAAAAGTCATTCGATTGAATTGTCAAAAAATTTTCTATTAAAGTTTATTTTTCTTGGTCCTAAAAGATACTCAAAAAAATAACATACACAGAAACACAGTAAAAAAGAAATTGGCACACATGAGTTACATTTTGAATCAAATGTTATTTTTCTGTTATATACTCACTTGAAATAAAAAAAATGCTTGAAAGATGTGAGAGAAAACATTATATTTAAGGAAAGGAAAAGTCTTGAACACATGTCTTATAATGGATCAAAAAAAAAAGTTGAATAGCATTCGAGTATATATTTAAGACACACATTATATGACTCGTTACATTTATACTTGATAAATGTTAAGTGCTGATCGAAAGCTCGTTTTTATAAATTTTATAGTTAAAGAAATAACATAAAAATGAAATTTTATTATTATTATTATTGAGAGTGAAAATTTTTAGGATTATATAAAAAAAATTTTTTTGCAATTTAATGTATTTTATTAATATTGATCTATAATATTTTATAAATAATTGGAGAAATTTTTTTTCACTTTATTTTATTATATACCTATACATTTTTTTTTAATTTAATGGATTAAATAATAATAATGATAATAAATACACATAAATTATAATTTTATTTTTTTATTTTTTTTGTATTAAATAAATATAATAAAGTGAATTAATATATTAGGGTGTTCAGGGAATTCGAAGTTTTTTATGAGAATTACGAATTATAACTTTAGTGATTTTTAGGTTCATTTATAATTCTGGATTGAAAATGTTTTCTATTTAGGTCTATTAAGGTACTGCGGATGATTGATGTTTTACCAGCTGCATTTAATAGGTTATAACGTTGCGCAGAAGACAAGTTTGAATATTCAAAATTTTATTGCCAAAAGGTAAACTACAGTCAAATTGGATATACTTCAAAAATTGCAATAATCAATAGTAAGAAAATGCAATATTTGAGTAATAGAAGCCCAAAGAGTTAAAAAAATTCCTTGTACATTTTTTACTTTTTGTCTAAGTATCATGTTTTAATCCTAAAATAAATAAATTGACTGCCCATTTTCGGCCCACATGACCAACTTTTTGTAACCAAAATTAAAATTTTCGATGAAAATAAGATTTAAATGTATTCAAAAAGTTTTTGAGATACGGCTCTGCTATGATTGTGATGAAAATTTAATTTTTTTAGAAAACCTAAAATTGGAACCGTGATTTAATTTTTATAAAATTTTGAATACCTGACACCAATTTAAAAATTTGTCATTTTGAGCCAAAAATGGGCTTATTGTTTTTAGCGGTAAGAGAATTGCTGATAACAAAAAGTTTGTTAAAAGGTGATACTTATATGAAAAAACTTTAAGTTCGATTTCAGAAATTACGTTAACGTATTACTAAATTTTGAAATTTGTATTTACAGTATATTAATTATGTTTCAAATCATTAAATAAACGATAACCCCTACATTACAGACCTCAGAGAAAAATAAAATAAAATTCTTAAAAAAACACCTAATTTCATTATTTAAGAAATTCTCGGGACAGCCTACTGTACACACATACTCGTATTTACATTATTTATTTTACTTTTTTAGAATATATTATAATGAATTATTACTTTTCATTAAGTCAAGTGTATTTATACTCTAACGAGTAACGCCCATCGCCTGTTTGATTGGTGTTAGCCATATTACAAAGTATAATAATGTTTTATACATTTTTATAACTATATAAAGTAATATACCTCTTTTTTTATTTTTTTTAATATTTTCATGTTATTTTTTTTTTTTACTCTAAAAAATAACTCGCGTGTCAATTATCTACGCTTGGTAGTCATAAGTAGTTGGTGTAGTAGTATGTATGAACAGGTATTATATTTGTGTGGTATAACGGACTAATCATATTTTATTTGTTTTATTCTTTGTTTATGAAGTAAATCACAAAAAAAATTCGGGTTTTATGATGAAATTTTTTTTAATATTTGTTTTTTTTTTATTTGTCGAAAAAAATTTTTTGTTGGATTAAAATTTAAATAAAAACCTCTTCACTTATAGGTTACAAAATCTTTTGAAATAAATTTTTAATTTTAGCCTCAGTAATTAATTTATCAGTGAAAGTTCTGAAACTTACATAAGTAGAAAGGGTTTTATGGCTTTGAATATTTTTTCAAAAATTGGTTTCACGTTTACATTGGTGATTGAGTTATAATTTTGATTATGATAACTTGACAGGGCTTAGTTAAAAACTTATTTCATTAAAATTGCTTCTAGTCTTTATTTTTCGAAGAATATTTCAATAAAAAAAAAATTGACTCCTACCTAAGAAATAACAAAATTATTTTTCAAAATTTTTATTAACTGCCCATGCAACGTTAACATTTAAATGAATATCAAGTCAAAAAATAATAAATTGTATGTTAAGTTCAATTTTTATTTATTAACCCGTATACAAAATAATTAAAAAAATAAGTTCATAAGGTACCACCCACAATGTATATAATGTATGCACTACCGTATTTCCAGAAGAGTCATTAAGGTATCGCAAAACAATCATTATGCCTCGGGTAATAAAAGTCCAAGAAACTCATTAAATTTATCGTAATTTTATGTATGACACAATCGCAAAATAAAAATATTTTATAAATATTACTTGATAGTATATTTATACGTATGTACTTATACATAGGTATTATGTAGGGGGGAATGGGGCAGATTTGAGCAACTTTTTTTAGACTGTATTAATCAGTGTATATAAATAATTAGACAAATTTCAATAGTTAAAAATAATCCTACTCAGCTTACAATTTAATCAAATAACACAATTTAAAATATAAAAATAGTATATGACCCATAAATAATATATGACCAATGACCAGAAAAATAAAAATTGGGCAAACCTAGTTTTCTTGATAAAAGTAGTTTTTGATAAAAATTATAAAATTTTACTGAAATCAAAAATTGATTAAAAGTTTTCTTAAAATACTAAGAATCTTTTCATAAAATACTTAAATGCTGGATTAAGACTCATATATTTTTATTTTGCTACAACCATATTTTTAATGATTCCAATTTACCCCAATCTCCCCTATGTATCAAAAAAGTACTATATAATAACTTTCGGTGGCAAAAGAAACTGATAAGATAAATAATAATAATAATAAATTCATATCAATGATTTACCGACTTACAAAGAGACTTCTTTATAAATATAAGCTTTATATATAAAACCTGTCTCTTTTGGAATAAATTTCGCGATATAATATTTAAAGGCTACAAGCAATTTTTTGTATGATACATTATCTCTTATTTTTTATTTGAAATTATTTTTACACCTCGAAATATTTATGTTCTGTTATAGTTTGCTTTTTATCTGGATGCAAACTGTAACGTTATAAATTATCAATTTTCTATTTATTAATTACGACGCGAGGCATTTAATAAATTTATAAACGTATCCACATGGGTGTCCAAGGGGGTCTTCCCCCCCCTACTCCCAAAATGAAAATCTTTAGTAAAAATAGGAATATTTTTAGCCCTCTTTTCAAAACTTTTTAATTGTTTATTAACAAATATAATTTTTATAATAATTTAAACAATAATTATTAGTATTATTAGGTCCTCCCTCTCTCGAAATTTTTACTCCCCTTCAAAAAATCTCAATCACTAATTGACTTACTTCTCATTAAATCCCAATAAAAACAAAATCTCTATAAATCAGTTAAAAAGTGTACCTATAAATAAAAACACACTTGACTTTAATAAACATATTTTTTTCTAAAAAAATTTTTTCCATTAATTTTATTAATTACATTAATGGATGTAACATAAGTAATTTATAATCTAAATAGTTCAAGTAAACATTATAATTACATTAAAAAAAAAAGAACGTCGTAATCAACACAGTTAAAAAAATTAGAGCACATATATTTTAAAATATCACATAACAGTTGTAATAAATACTATTAAAATTGATTATTTAACTAAATCGAATTAAAATACAGAAAAATAAATAAGTCAAAAAAAGAAAGAAAAAATTCAAACTCTTAAAAAATCAATGAATTAAACATACAAATTTTACGCTTCGATATCTTATTATAAAAGAAAAATCAAGCTCAATTAAATGACACAATATATAGTACACGTCCCTTTTTTAAAGAAAGAAAGAAAAAAGCTCCCTTTTATTTTTTTGCATATTATTCAGACGTTATATATTTTGAGTAAATAAAGTTAAAGGGAAATTGAAGATAAAGAAATCATTTTTTTTTTGTTATATATAAAAAACAAATTCAACAAAATAACATTCAAATAAATCCTTAAACATACAAAACGTTTTTGGCATCATCAGACTTTTATATATAAAAAACAAAACGAAGTAAATATAAAAAAGAGAGCTTTAGATATAAGATCAAACGAGAAAACAAACATAATCATGCATTTTCGTATTTTACACACCCTCTAAGCATTAAGGATGATTTGTTTTATGATCTCAAAAAAATCTACATAACTTTGAAATCAGCATTAAAATGTACAAATAATCATCAGGTTACTAAAAACATGCTAACAAGTTTTTCGAATATTAAAAATACAAGATTACTGTTTATAAAGCTAATCTCACTTAACTGTACATGTGTTTAACGAATGCAAATATAGACAACTAAAATCTGTTTGGTGTAAGTGGATAGTTTTGTAAAAGTATTAAGTGATATTCGCGTTTTATTTAATGTACAGGATCGAAAAAAATTATCTAAATAGAGTAAATTTAATATGATACGTTTGTAGAGGTCATGCTATACTTTTTTTAAGTTTGTTTGTATTGAAAATAATATGTTTGTCGTGTACTTTTAGCTAAACTTATCTAAAAATTGAATATTTCTTGTTAATATTCGCTTGGGGTTTTTTTAGGTTTTAAGAATTTTGTCAAATATATTTTTTATTTTGATTACTTGTTAAGTATTGGGTTTCTTAAGCATTAAGTGTGAAGATTTTTTTGCGAATTTTTTGCACTTGTTTGATATATGCAATTTTAAAAACAGTATGCAACATGTGTATCTATTCATGTTTTTGACAAGCTTGCTATGGCTCTATTTATACACATTAAATAAGATGTCAAAAAATTGTACGAATTCCGGGTACAAAAATTTCTTGATAATGTCTCATCCTCAACTGATACCCAAGTAAGGTATTCAGAATTTGCGAGCAAGTTATATATTGATTTAAGTTAATTTTCAAAATTTTTTGCAAATTCATATAATTTGGATTGATTTATTTTATTTTAGATGCTCCACCGAGTATTTTAAATTAAATCTTAGTACTTCGAAAGTTAATTTATCTAAAATACTTATTTTATCCTTCTCATCTTATTGAAGATAATGTTTTAAAAGCATTTCATATAAAAATCTCACTTTTCATTACACTACATAGTACAAGGAATGCTCATTATACGTGCAACATTCCTTAGTTTCACATAATACAAAAATGTTTTACGCAATTTTATCTTAGTATAAGTATTTACAGTATTAATATAAGAAAACACCTAAATACACACACAAACTTGTACATATCAGATAAAAGTTTATTTCAGCAATATAAAACAATTGGAACATCATTCGAACTGTTATGTTGACAAACGAGAGAGACTCTATAATGTCAAAGTCAAAGAAACTAATGGCTGTGTATTATAAAAATACGATAAAAAAAAACAAAGTGTGGATGCTACAGCTTTGTAGGGAAAAGAAGCAAAAAAAATTTTTATGTGACATGTGTGTAAGAAATTTTTTTTTTTGCAATATTTTTTTTATTTATTATGACTACATATTATACACTTGTTAGTTTTTTATGTTTTGGTACTTTCACAATTAATATAATAATTTTTTAATATGTTTTGGCTGATGAATTTAAACAAAAAATTAATTTTTAAAAATTTTATTTAAATACTTAGGTCATAAACGTGATTATAATTGTATAAACATATATTATTTAATAGATTAATAATTTTATTAAATTATTATTAAACATTACGTATATTAGAGTGACACTTAATTTTAAAATGTCTTTACTTTCATTTTTTGGGCATAAAGAAAAAAATTTATTCAAAAATTAGTTTACTCCATAAAAATCTGTGCAGTAAATTATTTGCCCAATTTAACAAAATTCTTAAATTTTTTGGTTTATATACTTTTAATAATATGGCCACTTTTACACTAAGGATAAGTCAGGACTAAGTTTTTAACTTGACTCAAAATGAGTCAATCAGGTCTCTACTATATCCAGTAGGAAAGTGGAGCGAGCAAATAATTTAACACATATTTTCAAATTGATTTTCAGTCAATTCTAAAAATACGCACTCAATTTGTTGATAATAATTAAATTTACAAAATTAATTTATAATTTTAAATGCATAAATTTAAATTGAAATGTACGAAACATATTGTGCAAAACTTATAAAATGTTTACAATATAGAAAACAGAAAGCGTCAAAATTAATTCACTTGTATTTAGATACATTGTAATTCTAAAGTAAATATAGAATTTCAATGTTAAATAAGAAAGTATATAGAGAAATAAACAGTGTATCAATTTATTCAGTCATCTGTTATAACTAAATTGAAATAATCTAATAGTAGATATTTACATTTATTATAATATGTTGTTATTAACTTGCATTAAAAATTGCATCATTCATATATGATTTCTTAGAACTCAAAAGAGAGTAAATTTTATATATTGTTTATTTAAAAATTTAGAAGAATACAAAAAGGCAAATATTTATTAATCTTTTAACAGTAACATATAGCAAATTTATAAATTTATTTATAGTATGATTCAAGAATCTGCCTATCTACGCTTATATATAACATTCTAAACACATTTCTTTAGCGATTAAAAAAATTAATGATACGCACCTACCGGCGAAATTGGGTATTAAAATAATACCGGAGTTTATATACAGAAACTGTTTAACAATTTTAAAAAAAAAGTTCCCAAGCTAAAAATTAATTTTTATTCAATAGATACATAATAAATTATTAAAAAATAAATAAAAAGTAAAAAAAATTTATTAAAACCGTTGTGTACATAATTTTATTACCGACATTTTATTATCAACAACTTTTGATTTTATGACTTTGATACTTTTCATTTTCTATTTTTTTTTTTATTTAATTTTCAATTACGTTCTTAAGAAAAAAATATAATAATAATAATAATGATAATGCAATACACATATCTATTATAGTAATAATCATAAATCGAATTTAATCACTAATCGTTACACTATAGACGTTATATCAGATACATTATTTACACTTGCGAGATGTAACGTATCAAGTTTGTTTTAAAACGTTACTTTTTTTTGTTGCCAATATTTATAACTATAAAAATTTATAATTTAAGAGTAGCACTTTTTGCTGCATTTTCTTTTTTTCATTTGTCATAAATTGTTGTAATAATATTATCTTAACACAATAAAATTATTTTTAAATCTCTTTTATTATAATTTATTCCGATAAAAAAATATTTATAAATTAATGATACAAAATTTTGTATAAGCACATTTAGTAAAATGATGTTTTAAATTTAATTAGATAAATCCTTGGATAAATCAAGAAGAACCAGTGGTTAAAAATCATTTGTAAAAGTGTAAATAAAAATATTTTTTATGGATTATTTATGCGTTAAAAGTCTTACTCGAGTAATAATTGAGAGCGACATCGACAGAATATCAAATGAAATACATTTATGCTTCAAAGGTACATCAAATTTAAATTAAACTTAAAAGATAAATATTTTCATAAACAGTTGACGTAATAATAAATCTAAGAGTTATTAAATATTAATAATAATGTAAATTTTGTCATGATCATATTTTATAAACTTCGTTTATATAATGTTGAAAACACATTTCTTTTGCGAGAAATTATTTTTAATCGTCTAATTATATAGATAAATTTTATAATTTCTAACTAGACGAATAAAAATAATTTCTCGCAAATGAAATGCCTTTTCAACATTATATAAACAAAGTTTATAAAAAATAGATGACAAAATTTACATTAACAATTATTATTAAAGTCAAAAGACTCTTAAAATTTATTATTACGTTATCTATTTATGAAAATATTTATCTTTATTGTTTAAATTTAGGATTCTTTCAGTTGTAGTTGTGCATTAGTTGGTTGCTAGTAAATTTATAGATTCCCTCTAGACTTATTGATAAATATAGGAGACCAGCTTTACTATGCACATAAAATAATAGAACCTAGCTGATAAAAAATTAATATATTAGTCATCGTGAAGCTATAATAAATCTAGCAGCACTAGCACCAGTAAAAAGTTTTTTCCTAGCCACATTATCTTCAGTCTGATCGATGAATCTTGTTTATTGCTCGTTTAAGGTATGTAATTTTTGGTATATTTTTATGCACAAAAGAAAAAATTATAGCGAAGCAACATACAATATTGAATAACCACCATCGTTCATTAATCAACCCTCCCCCCTCCTTAATGGCAATTTTAATTGATTATCTGAATAATTATGAAGTGAGAGATTTTTAGAATTAAAAGGTAATAATAAGAAAATATAAGTTACACATAAATTTTCTCAAAACGTTCATAAAATTGGAAATTTTTTCAGTACAAGGTAGAGCTTCGCTCTGTATAATAATTTTCCTTGTTTCGTTTTTCAAGTTAGATCACTACTAAATATTTGCCCTAAAATAAATCATTATCAGAATGAGTGGCACTTTGAATGAAATTGCCCATGTATAAAATGCAATATCAAAAGTTAATCAATTATTATTCTGAAGATTATCATTATTATTACTACATACGCGATGACTACAGATATTAGTTGATTATGGGAACTTTATTTTTCACGCAATAAAAGTCATTTTTTTTTTATGAAAAAAAATAAAAATATAGTATATATTCACATCGAGGGACGTTGACTGTTGGAATTTCACGGTGACATTCTTTTTATATACACAATAAAGGACCGAAAGATTTACGTTTTTTTTTTATTTTACCGTTTTTCGTAAATCTCATATTATGACTGTTTCTTTCACATTTTTATTATTGTCAGTGAAAAACGCAAGAAAGATCAGGGATGCGAAAAACTTAATAATAATGAGGATGATCATGAGTTCTTGTTATTGCAGATATTATATGATAGTGAATGTTTCAATCTCTGCAAGTATAAAATATTTTATTTTTGTCATTTTTTTTTTTTTTTTTTGTGTCAAGTATAATAAACAGTAATTCTCTTCATATTTGTGTTGTTTTTTGAAGACATAATATATAAGTGGCGCACATTTATACGGGTATGCGGACATTTTTAGTTGATTAGTGAACACTAATTAACGACATCATGACACAATCATCATCATAAGATTACATGACTTTAAAATAAAACCTTTCATTATTTATTTATTTTTTTTTTATTGCTTCTATATTATGTTTTTACACCGTGCAAAAAAATAAAAGTAAATTTAAAATTATTTTGTTACTTATTAATTGATACATCACATAGAAATCAAGTGTATTAAAAAAGAAAATTAAAAACAAAAAGTAAATTAAAATTTTTTTTAATTAAAATTTAAAATGAATTGTTTGTGTGTGTGTATAAATAAAAAAATTGTAAAATGCAGTATCATACTTGCAAATCATCTTTAAAGTGTGTAAATAAATATCTTTTTTTTTATGATCCATCAAATCGTTTTGGACTTTCTCTTGGTATTGGTTTAAACATATTATAATCTCTTCTTTAACGCTTTTTTTTTTAATTTTCTTTTTATATATCACTAATTAAAAACAAACAACTTTTTTTCAATGAGCTTCTGAGAAGATATCAACAATGGGTTACAAATTGTGAGAACATAACCCTTTTTTATATTGATTTTTTTGCTTACTTAAAGTTAGGTAAATGTAAACATGAGACTATTTTTTAAAACATTTTTATTTTTTCTTCTATTAAATAGTGACAACAATTTACTTGGGCTCTTATTGAGAAAGATTTTTGGTAAGTCATTGGTCCTATAAGTGTCAAGTAAATTGTTGGTTTTTAATAGAAATGAGCTTATTGACTGAAATTGAGAATTTGGAAATTTTTCGTAGTAAAAAAAAAATGATTTTTTAGATAAGTACTTATTAGGGGTGTAAAATTAACCAAATTGCCGAGTACCTAACCCAAATTTTCGGATTTTTTTGGGTCTTTCGGATTTTTAGCCAAAGAAATATTGTATCTACAGTTCTCATTCAAAAACCTTCAAAATTTATTAAAATCAATTTGAAATTTTAATACAAATAAATTTCATAGTTATTTTTTGGAAATTTAAGAAATTTATTTACAAAAATTGATACTTAAAAATGAATAAAAATAAAACATTTTTTAATACAAAGTAAATATTTAAAAAAGCAAAACCTCAAAATTTTAATTATTTATTTACCAAAATACTTTTTTTGTCTTAAAAAAAAATTTCCTGTCACTTTAACAAACAAAAAAAAAAGAAGACTGTTAAACAAAACCTAAAATTCTTCAAGTACCATATAATATATTGTCATACACATAAATAATACATGCTTGTGAATAAATTATTTAAATTTTTTATTTAAAAAAGTACAGTAGGTGGAGTAATATAAAGTCATCATATTACATGACTTTTGTATATTTTAATAACTATTATAATATTATCTGTACTCAACACCCACGTAACACTTTTATTTAACAAAAAAAATTGTTAACTTAAAACAAAAGAGATTAATAATACATTTTTTTACGTGTTTACAAAACATCTGCCAATATAATATATAAAATCTTAGATAAAAAACACACCATCGAGTGTTAGATAGTAATAATGGTGTTACTTTTCATTAAAATTTATATATATAAGTCCATATCTTTATTAAAAAAATTATAATAGAGTTTAAAAATATTTTAAGAAGCCGGAAATGACAATGCAAACTTCCGAAGCGGTACACGTAGAAATAAATTGTGTAAAAATGTTTTCCACCTTATATATTTGTAATAAATGTAATATCACTCATCGTTCAATATAATACTTTAAAATTTATTATCTTTTTTTTATATCTTTATTTTTTTAATATGATTGTTGATTACGTTAGACTATTTAAAAAAAACATATGCTTGAGGGGCTTTGCATACTCACGTGCGATTTTTATTGTTATTAAATACCATTTTTGGTAAAATACATGAAATTGCAAGAACATTGTTTTTTTTTTCTTTTTTTAAAAATCTTTTTTGTAAATTATATGTACTTACGTTAGTGTATCAGTAAATTCTTTATTTCTTACAGTAATTAGTTATATGGTGTTATAGGTTAATGATTCATTATTTATTACTCAATTGAATTACAAGATTTTTTTTTTTAATAAACTTGATTTTTTTAAAAAATAATCTTGTAGTATAGAGATATTTAAGGGGGTTTTTTCAAAATGGTTAGGTTATAGGTTAAAGGGATATTTTTGGGTAAATATTTGGTACACTATTACGTAAGGGGTTACCAAGATCATTTTTTTTTTGCTTGAGTATAAACAGATGGTCTTTAAGATTCGTGAGCACTCGGTGATTGATGTTAGATTCACACTTTTCCCTCCAAAAAGGATGTATTTTTTCCATTTAAGGCTGTTTGACTCATTTTTTATACACTGAATCCCCAAATTCGTAATTAGCAGCTCAAAAAACCTATTTTTTTTTGTTGAGAACAACACCTCAATTTTAGGAATCAACGATCAAAGGAAAATGATCTTTTATTATCTTGATTGCCAAAATAGACCCCTCTTCCTTAACCACCGTAAACCGACTGGAGTATTTGTTATAATTTATGATAATTTTCAACTAAAAAATAAATTCCGATTTACAATTTACCAAATTTGAATTGTTTTTGTTAATTTGACAAAAATCTAAGTTAAACGTAAAGTAAAAAATATAAATTCTAAAAATTTTAATCATTTACTTAAAAAATCAAATAACCAAGATTGAAATTTCCACCTTGCACATTTTTTTGCAAAAAACAAGTTTCAATCATAATTAATTTTGGTCTAACTTGCTGTCACTGCTTCACTAAATTATTGCAAAACCAGAAAATACTTTTAACAATATTTGCAGAATAAAAATAAAATTGTAATATCATTAAATTATTATTATTATTATATATATTATCAACAAATTTTAATCAGAGTTCATGTATACCTATATACATTACAACACCAAACAAAAATAATGAAGTTTCAACTTTCATGGTATTATTATATAGAAAAAATTTTTTTTTTCATACAATAGAAATTTAAAATTAAAACGTGAAATTAATACAGGACAATATATAATATCTGATATGACGATGATAACGTATATGCAATTATACGTTAACCCTAGTAGTATTTATATGCGCGCTTCCTTACATTCTTTTACCTTTACATAAAAAAACCATCTGTTTAATTCTTTTGAAAGTATTTTTTTTGTTGCTATATCAGTTTTTTAGTGCAAAAAAAGAGATCCTAAAGATAAAATCAGAGTGTTAGATTATTATTTACAGCAAAGATAGATATGTAATTTATAAAAAATGTATATATTAATGAAATTTAATTTTGATAGAAAATATCTTAATATGAACTTTCTGCGCATATATTATTAGTTTTACCTTTAATTTAATGAAAAATTCAAAAGTATTCTATTTCTCTTAAAATTTTGTTATCAGAATAAAATATACCTAAATTTTATATTATGCTTTTTGTATATTATGTATAAATTCGTTAACGTACAGAGAAAGATTTTCCTATATAAATGCTAATTATACGTTACTTCCCTTAATGTAATTTTCTGTTATATGAATAGTATAACTCTTTTCTTTTAATATGTCATTTGAATTATAGAGAGAAATGCAATATCTTTCGTATAATATACAATTTTATGTTTTATATATTAAATTAGATGTTTTGAAACCAGGTTTATGGAGGATAAAGTTTTTCTGTAATTTTTTAACCCTTTCTAACCTAAAGTACATTGGCTTGTACATTGGATAGCAACATATTTTTTAATATTTCTTGGGTTCTATTTAAGATAAATTAACTTGCAATTACTGTTTCCAGTTCTGAAATTTCGCTGGATGGTGCCATTTATTATTTTAATTAAAATTCACGTTCAGTTATTCGTAAACTGCAAAATATTTAAAAAAATTTTGTTTGATTTTTATGCAAAAATTAGTTTTTTTTGTCAGCACGGGGGGAGGCGAGCCTTCAGAGCACCCTACTTAATTTAAAAGCCCCTTGCACTCCATTTATTAAAGTCCGTTGATCCATCCTGGTCCCTTTAAATAAGGGCCCTGGATGATCCAGTATTGTGTTTTGTCCTTCTGGTGCTAGCGGTAAGGGTCTCAAAGTAGCACACTGCAGAGAACTTTCCTCCTTTAGAAAGTCCAGACATGTTATCAGGTAAATTGTAAAGCAAGGTCCCAAAATCAGCCTGTCTAATCTGGGGTGAAGAATTCCAAATAAAAATTTACTAAATATAAAAATTTAACTAAAACTACAGATCGACCTAATAAATCAAAATGCATGAAGTTAAATTATTTTAAAATAATAATTTCTTTCAAGTCATTTTTAGAATTATATATATATATATATGGGTAGATTTAAATGAAGTGAGTGCGACTTACATGGTCGGGTCTTCAAAACTGCCCCAAAGTGTTTTTTTCTGAAAGTACTACCAAAAATAAGTAACCAGCCCAATTTTTAGCCTCCCAGAGCGAAATCTCGATTTTTGGCAGCCATTTAGTGTTTTTGACTGTCGTAAAAAAAGTAAGAAAAATGAGTCATAATTTTTTTTATTATTGCTATAAAAAACTCACATTAGCATGAAAAATTTTTTCCTTATAGGTCCAGATAGGAAATTTCCCTGGCTATCCGATTCCGGGGTCAAAAATTTTTTTTGAGTTGCGCATGCGCGAGGAATCGCTAAGATAGGCTGTTTTTTTTCAAAAGTCGATTTCTCAAATGCCTATTAGTGAAAAATCTTGTAACCAGGCTTAAAATTTTCGTTAAACCATATATTTTTTGGCAAAAAAAACATTTCGATGGGACACTGCTTTTTGGGAGCTCTAGATAAAAAAATAGCAGCTTTCAAAACCTCATTTTTTACAAATTTCAAATTTCCCGCCAAGTCACGTGACCAAACAAAAATCTGACCAAAAATTTGGATTCCGCGGGAAATTTTACATAAGGATATGTCTTTTCAAGTTTTTAAGAGCGTTTATGTTAAAGCGGCGAAAAACAGTGAAATAATAAATAATTTTCTGAATAATTTTGAATAATTTGGAATAATTTAAAAAATAAAAAATTTCCTTAATAAATGAGACATTTTAATCTTTCAATTTAAAATTTCGCTGCTTTAACATAAACGCTCTTAAAAACATGAAAAGATATATCCTTATGTAAAATTTTCCGCGGAATCCAAATTTTTGATCAGATTTTTGATTGGTCACGTGACTTGGCGGGAAATTTGAAATTTGTAAAAAATGAGGTTTTGAAAGCTGCTATTTTTTTATCTAGAGCTCCCAAAAAGCAGTGTCCCATCGAAATTTTTTTTTTACCAAAAAATATAAGGTTTAAGGAAAATTTTAATCCTGGTTAGAAAATTTTTCACTTATAGGCATTTGAGAAATCGACTTTTGAAAAAAAACTGCCTATCTGAGCGATTCCTTGCGCATGCGCTACTCAAAAAAAATGTTTGACCCCGGAATCGGATAGCCAGGGAAATTTCCTATCTGGATCTAAAAGGAAAAAATTTTTCATGCTAATGTGAGTTTTTTACAGCAATAATAAAAAAAATTATGACTCATTTTTCTTACTTTTTTTACGACAGTCAAAAACACTAAAATGGCTGCCAAAAATCGAGATTTTGCTCTGGGAGGCTAAAAATTGGGCTGGTTACTTATTTTTGGTAGTACTTTCAGAAAAAAACACTTTGGGGCAGTTTTGAAGACCCGACCATGTAAGTCGCACTCACTTCATTTAAATCTACCCATATATATTTCAATCAGTATTTATAGGCGACAGTTTCGAAAGAACCTCTTATATACTTTTACAAATGCATTTCACTTGCGAGAAACTAAAATGTATTTGTAAAAATTAATTTAAATATTTTTTGCAGAAGAAAAAAAACGTTACCAATTTTAATAAATTTATCATTATCGTGTACTACTAATTATTTATGGCATTTTTTATTTAGTTATATTCCCATTTTGAGTTTTTGGCTTCGAGTTGGATTGAGTTTTGTGTAGCCAAGGAAGCTTTCGATTCAAAACTGTGACTGCAGACCTTATTCAAGAAAATTACAGGCTTTACATGAAATCTGACTTGTCAAAAAAGCTTTGATAACAAAAACAAACTCTATAGTACCCATTTAAGTATACTATATACAACTAGAGCTGTACAGTTACCCAAATGCCCGTACGGGTACCTGACCCGACATTTAGGTAACTGCATAACCCAATATACAACTTATACCTAAATAAGTGCAAAATTTATTTATTTTTTATTGTAAGCAACTTTATTTTTTGATTCTTAAAATAAAAATTCAAAATTAATAACTTAGATCAAAAAAGTTATTTGAATAAGTAGGTACAATTCTTTTGTGCATGATATAAAACTATAAGTTAATACCGTACAGAAGAAAAAATCTAATTTATAATACATCTGTAACACGAAATATAAAATATAAGTAAGTTTAACAAGGAACTTATCTTCAAAGACTTCCGTTACCTTTTACCCTTAAAGTTACGTAACGAGTTTCTCAACGCCTTCTCATCTGGGCGTGACACATTTTATATACGTCTTACATACATTACTTGATCGTTTATAATTTTATTGAACTATATAAAGTGTTGCCTTTTAAGTAACCCTATATATAAAAATCTATGACAATTATTAATAGTTACATATTTGAGTCTTGCAATTTTACAATATAATAAGTTCTATTTTTAGAAGGCGTCAATTGATTAAATGATCGTGTCGATTGTTAATCAGCATAACGCTATTATTATTCTTACAATCGACAATGTTATTATTTCTTAAGTATTCTTGTTTTAATAAATTAAAATCACTTACTATTATTATTATATCAATGTACTGCACAATGTAAGAAAGTTTTGTTTGTAAATTAAAAATTTGATCAAAATTTTTTGATTTTTGAAATAAAAATGTAAACCTACTACTAAAAGTAAATTTTAAAGGGGTTTATACTGTATTTCTATTATTTTAAGTATAATTACAATTTTATGCATAAAAACGAACAATTATAATAAAATTTTACAATTTAAAAATAAGTATTTTTGATGTTTGGATTTGCAGGCTAAAAAATTTCTTATCAAAACGGGTCCTGAAGATAGATTTTTAATTTTGAAGCTTAAAATATAGAAGTATAAACAGACGAGTAAAAACATGGAGTTCGTAAAAAATTGTTGAAACCAATAAATACATAAAAAAAATAATCAAGAAACTTATAACCGGTTTGTGTTTTCACACAACCAACGATCATGGAACATGTTCACTTATAACAGTTTTAACGTATACTACCTGATTATTATAAGTCCTAAAACCGAAACTACAATAAATCCCGAAATATAAATTATCGGAAGTCCATAAGCCTGAAGTATTCTTAGTAGTTATTCTTATTAGGGCCTGATCAGGCCCTGACTCCCACTTCAAGTTATTCTAAATATCGAAAATATTCTAAGTCAATTTCACCCCCCCCCCCTTAAAAACATCATTTTTTCACCCCCCCCCCCCTTCTGAGCCGGGCTTTTTCAAATTTTCCATCTATTGAACATGTTCTATGTTAAAATTAGTTAAAAAATAGGTAATTTACCATACTATGAATAAAAAATTATATTTAAAAAAAATTTTATCCATTACGTTTCTGAATTGTAACGTCACATTCTGTCCTTTACCTGTTTGTTTACTAATCTAATTTACTGATTACTCAGTTATTTTTAATTTTTATGAAAAATTAAAAAATACGTGTCGAATATTTTTTTGTATATTTTCGGAATATCTAATAACCTCAATACCATGCTACAACCCAATTTCAATAAACAAGGACTTCTCGTTTATAATTACACCTCGAATTACACATAATAGAGCTAAATTAAAAACTGAAGATAAATATTTATTTATTAAGCAGATAACATAATTATTTCTTTGAGATAAGATATTTATTTTTATTTAAAATTGTTCATGATAAATTTTATCACATCTTACACTATACCATGCTTATATAATATTGAAAACACATTTCTCTTGCGAGAAATTTTTTTTTTCCTAACCTTTTTTTCTAATTTATATTATATTACTAAAAATATATGTTTATTGATACATTATACATATAGTAGGCACATTCTTAATTTACAACATTTTCAAATATTGTGTGCGTGCATTAGTTAGGTGTTAGTGACACGCATTTTTCGATTTCTATCTCTCTCATTCTTAATTGATTAGTCCTTTATAATAATGGTAGAGCTGTTTTGGTTAAGTAATCAACCAATTGGTTGAAGTTAGAAGTTTCTGCTATTAAAAAGTTAAACATAAATTCTCGCATGAATTTACATGGCACATGTATATAGTATGAGATAAGCTTAAGCTGCAAACATGAAAGCATAGCCTTTTTGATTTTTTAATCGTTTTTTCACAAAATTACAAACTTTTTCAAAATAAGATAGAGGTTCGCTCCAAAATAATAATTTTTCTTAGTAATTTTTCCGAGAATTTTGCAATTACAAAAGTAATAAATTAATTAAAATTATTTCTGCCTAATACAGAAGTATTTATTTTGACATTCATATTAAAGCAACTTTTTCAAATACTCAAAAAAAATATTCTTACAGTAAATATCTATTTTCTAAAAATTTTCTGAGAAATCAATAATTTTATTTGCAAAATTTTCACACCTTATACATTTTATATTCAAATAAAAAAGATTGCGCATTTTCTTACCTACCCCAAAAAGAATTATATATAATATAAATAAAATATATCTATCTTTTTCTATTAACGTAAACGATAACGATGCGACAGAAAAAAATAAAACTATATTATTATTGAATTTGACACTTCAAGAACTCAGAACATTAAAAAGAGAAAAAAGGGACTTGGTAATATCCAGCTGGGAATCTATCTCACCCCCAAATATAATACATTTTGTGTGTATATAAAAATATTCATTCTCAAATACAATCTCAAGGGACTCAAAAAGAACTCATTAATTTCATACATTTTGGACACGCGACTCTACAGTCAAAAATTTTTACAAAAATATAATTTTATAAAATATATTTTTTCTTAACTAAATATAAATGAAATATAATTAACTACATAATAATAATAATAATAATTGAAAGAAAAATAATTATTTCAATTATAATCAACAAGTTTCACATATATAAACTAAATAAAAGTTTCTAGAAATAAATATGTCATCAACAAAACTTTTAGTTCACAATATAATATATTTTATTACACAAAAATAAGGAAAAATAAAATCTGTATCAATCTAATTTATATTATTGAAAAACTTTTTTTTTTATATCTTATATCATAAAAAAAAAAAGCTTTTTTTATAGTTCAAGTGTATATTGACACAAAAGTGTTACATACATAAGAAAAATTCTATTTCTTGCCTTTAAAGGTCAATTTACTGAAATTTCTATCAAGAGAAATATAGAGGCTATTCTTATATCGAAATTGCCTAAAATTGGTTTATACATGGACTTTATAATACAACTTCTTGAGTATTATTACTATATAAATTTTTCACTACACCCTCAGGCACGACACCCACTGGAGAGATTCATTTAATTTTTTTCGTTTTTTTAGGGCTTCTAAAAGATATTTTTTTATCCTCAAGCAATGTGATTGTAGAAAATACAATAAGGAAAAAAAGAAATTGACACACTGGATTACACAAAGACATTATCTTTTTTCTCTTTGCTCTGTTATAACATTTATACTACAAAGAATGAGAATCAACGTCAATTAAAATTACAAGAATTTTTTTATAGTCTTGTAGTTAACGTAATATTATATAAACATAATTTAAACAAGTTTTTTTTTTTTAATTCTTTTTCTCTGTTTTTTTTATTAAGATGATTATTAGATATACCTAAAAATTAATCTGATTATTTAAAATTTATTAAAAAATGAGTTTCTGAGAAATCAGGAAGAGGCAACCGGGAATTTATTTAAGTTAATTTGTATCTGAACTTCTTTTTTTTGGCTACCTTTTTTTTTTTAAGTATTATTTTATTTTAGTTTATTTTTTTTATTACGCCTTTAAAAAATGACTAATTTGATGAATTTGACATATGTTATTTTTATGTTTTATTATTTGAATAATTAACGGATGTTGAATAATCAAATATTAAATTTATTTTTTTATAATTCATGTTTGTTTTAGTTTTTTTTTTTTAATTATGAAATAAATTACTTTTAGAATAATAAATAATTGTATTCTATTTGAAGTTAAAAATTTTTTTAATTAGGCTTGTTCAGAATATTAGATTTTTGTAAGGAAAATATATAGGATTATATTACATTAATATGTCTTACTAACAGGGATGTGTAAGCATACTTTGATATTAGGCTTGAGTTTTGGTAAACACCCCAGAGAGATTATTGCACATTGTCTTTTTATGGCCTTTTTACTTGTACTGTAATAGGACCTGAATTTTGGTTCAAAACATGATTTGTTAAAAAAATTTTTTTGGAATTTTTACTTATTTTTAATTAATTCTTACTTTTATTTCCGATAAAATCATATAGGGCAGAAGGAGTGGTTTTCGTCATCCTTAAGTTCGTAATTAAACTATGGATATCTGAAAATTTTATGCAAGGTAGTTTATTAATTAAAATACCGACCCTGGTCATTTTCAAAATTTATTTTTTATAAAACCTAACCTTTAATCACCATATTTTAAAAGGTTTAGGTTGCTTCCAGACGGATTGAACTCACAGTTAACTTTAAATTTGTATATACTACTCAATATATTTTAACCGCAGGTTAAAGTCCTAAACCAGTTAACTTCGAAGTAAGTTTAAAAAACGAGGTTGGCGAGAACTACTATATGCAACGGCAAGAACCTCATCCTCTGCCCTAATTATAAAGGATTTAGCAGGGCAAGTATTTAATATTTTTCCATGATTAAAATTTGAAAAAAGCCAACCACTCCAGGAAATTGATTTCTGTTTGTGTTCCTTATTTAATCTTTAGAAATAGAAATTGTTTTACTTGTGAGTAATGATGAAAAAGCATAATTTTAAAAAAATTGCAATTATTTTACCCTTTAAATATAAATAAGCTAAACTTTATATTTATCATTATCAAAAACTAAAACTTGTAAATCAAAACCTATAAACCTAATTTTAAACTATAATCAATCTCATAACATTATAGCATTACAATAATTAGATATAACGTTCTTCTTTTACCTTTTTTTCTGACTGACTGAACTATGCTATCAATTTACCAAAGTCTCGACTTCTTTTATGTGTAAAGAGAGATCATTATACCATATAATATGTAATTCTAACAACCTTGGAATTTTTGGAATTAACCATACATTGCAATTACACAGTTTAATAAGTAAAAAAGGTGTACTTATATCATCATGACATTTTTTTAAAACTGTATTAAACAGCATACATATAAATATAATGATTAAAAATAAAAAATGAAATTTAATAATTTGCATTTAAATCATAAAATTTATATATGCTTACGTATCTTAAAAAATTAATAATCAAAAAATTTTATATAATTAATGTCATTATAAATCAAAGAAAATATCAGCAAATTAATATTTAAATGATTAAAAAAAAAAAAAAGGAATTTTTTTATAGTGTATATTAAACTGGATTTTGTATAAATAAAAAAAAATCAGAGAGATCACGATATATACCGCTATATATAACACATAAACAGTAGCTAACTAAAAAAAAGATTCGATGCAAAAGGCTTAATTGCTTAATCAGACGTAGTAAATCTTACGTCAAAGAATTTACATCTATATATGATATCATTACCGTGTAAGTTGAATTATTGTTTCTCATTTAATATTATTATTATTATTTTGCAATTTTTTTTATTTATGTTTGTGTGTTAAAACTGAAAATTATAATTTATTGATTTAATATTTAAGAGATGATATTTTTAACTATTATAATTCAGATGTTATGATTTTTTTAAATATTAATAGTTTTTTGCCTGAAGGGGCTTTTTTTGGAGACTCTCTCTCTCTCTCTCTTTGCGTGTGTGCTTTGATCTGTTATGATTGTAAATTTGTTTTATTATTTAATGTTTTAGTGTATGAGAAAATTTTTATTATAGTTGGTTTATTTAGTAATTGCATTTGGTTTTACAAGAAAATTATAAATAAGAATATTTTTTAGAAAAAATTATAAAAAAAATTGAGGTTTCACTCATTTTTATAGTTTCCTTTTGCCTTTCAATAAAAGTAAACTGCGATTTTCGGTCGATAATTATCTCATCGCTATAGACAATTCACCAAAAGGCCATTGACGTTTGGCCAAAAATGACCAATTTTTTAAATTGCTACCAAAATTTAAATTTTTAATGAAAATGGATTTTAAAAGTACTAAAAATTTTCTACGAGCTTCAAGTTTTTAAAAATTCTTTTCTCGTATGTTTTCTTTACATAGTTTCTAGGATATCGCTTTTCAAAAATAATGTTAATAATTGATTTTTTTTTTTTAATTTTGGAATTTAGACCCTGACTTTAAATTATTATATCTGACAAAGAAATAATTAAAAAGAGACGCGTTTTTAGAAACTTGAAGCTTGTAAAAAATTTGTTAAGAGCCATAAGATCCATTTCCGTCAAAAATTAAAATTTTTGCAGCAATTTGAAAATTGGTCATTTTTGGCCAAAAATTAATATACATTAAAGTCCCTAATCGACCCTGACATTTAACCTTTTATCCATAAAAAATAACATGGAAATATATTTGTATACAACATTAAACCCAAGTAAAAAAGAGAATATATTTTCAATATATTGTTTTTGAAATATATTGTAAATATATTGTAAATATATTCTCAATATATTATCAATATATTATCAATATATTGTTTATGTTTTATTTAACCTAAAAACTAAAAAAACATAATTTTTAGGTTATATAAAATATAAACAATATATTGATAATATATTGAGAATATATTTACAATATATTTACAATATATTTCAAAAACAATATATTGAAAATATATTCTCTTTTTTACTTGGGAACTTCCTAAAAAGTCTTTATATTATCCACTCTTGATTGAGTAACTTGACATTTTTTTAATTCAAATTTCTTAAAAACATGAATCATTAGTTTTATTCCATTTTATTCTAATTAACTTATTAACCAATAATTCATCTCAAAAGTTGTTTAAGACCCAAATCATGGTAAAATAATATGTTGAATTAATTGATTTATATCTGAAACAATTTGGTAATTCGTGTATTAGTTAGTACAGAAAACATCTTAAATATGACTCAACTACTCCAATTTCTTAGAAAACAAGCTTTCTTTCAATCATGTATACGTGATAAAATTATTAAAATGATGAATAACCACAATAATAAATAATTTTTTCAAATTTATGTTAATCCCTATAATAAACACTCATTATATTTAATTTAATGACAAACATAAAAAAAAAATTTTAATTAAAAATCTTATTTTTTTGGAAATTGAAACTCTATTAAATATTTCATAAAAAGGTAATCTTAGTTTTAAAAAAATATTTAAAAAATTAATGAATTATTAATTAGTATATTTTAACAACATAAATCATATATATCTTTAATTAAGTAATCTAAAGGTATTAAAACGGTATATATAAATAAAGTATTTTAACAACTGTCATATTTTAAATTCTTTTATTTTTATGAAATATTTGAACATTTTTTTTTATAATCTAATGAGACATATTAGACAGGTAATTATTTGGGAATTCTTCTTAGTATATTTATAGATTCTAGAACCGTAATTGTAAAATTCCAAACCATAAAATTGAAGGATTCTATATGAGCAGCTGAGCTCAGCGTTAGATTGTAGAGTCGCAGAAATCGGTTCAATATTTTTTTTTTAACTGCGACCAAAATTTTATTAGTTGCGTGTAAATTTATGATAAAGCAAATAAGTAACTGTAAAGAAAATTTTTACTTGAAAACTGATAGCATATGTCGTGAATTTATGGTTCAAAAAGAAAACTTTAATTTTATGTTTAATTTAGCCTTCCAATGAACAAATCATTAGAATTTATTCAATAAAGGTGTATATTTACATATTTTGATGTTGACATCTCAATCCTATAGAGATTTCTCGTTTTTATTCGCAAATCAGCGTTAAACAAACTAAAAGCATCAAATTTTAGTACATAAGACCAAAAAATTGTTGTGCACAAGGCTTTAAATAAATAGTATCTATGTTTAAAGTTCCATAAATTTTCCCACTTAACATCCCAGCAATCGTTAACCCAATCAGCTTATCACATCCAGTCTAATATATAAATAAATATATTAAAATATTCATATATATCATTAAATATATAAATAAATTTCAATAGAATATTTTCCTCATTAAAATTATATTCCACATATATACATATATAATTCGTTAAACTAATTACGGTTATTTATACACGTACACACACACATAGAAAAAGTAAAAATAATAACATGGTATAGATTCGAAAACGAGAGCTTCAAATACAATCAGAAAGAGAAAGACAGAGAAAATGAAGTTATTAAAATATAGAATATAAATTTCATTGAACCAAATAAATCACATGTTCCATTTTTTATTGATGCAAATTTTCGACATAATATACCGCACGCGCGAGTGAACTTCATAATATCAAATCCCAATATATATATAAAATAGTAAATGAAAATAATAATATAGTTATATATACATATTTATATCAATGTCATTGTTGCGTTCATAAACGTGCCTTAAGGGTAAGAAATCTTACCCCTATCTTCCTTGTTATAATAGAGTTTGCCTAATATCAAAGTTATATATTTGGTCACTGGTGCATAAAACGTTTAAACATTGACAATGTAAACCTATTATGTATTAACGGATGATAGGGAGAAATTTTAGTATAAAAGAGATATATTTTAAACTCGCGTAATTATCAGCTAGAATTGCGTTAAAGTTAAGTTTTTTACTTTGAATATTCTATTATTTATGTATAGGAGAAGAGAGAACGATTATATAGCCAAAGGCAAATAGAAATATACTGTGTCTTTTGATGCCAACTTGGATTATCAGGATATATTAGAACGAAAAACATGATGATGTAGATAATATATATAAGCTTAAAGTATCATCTTTCTATAAAATTACTTTTCAATCTAGTGTATCACAAAACCCTAGTTTTTATTTTACATTTTTTTTAACTTACGTTTTGTTTCATGGGTTTTATTGGTAGTAGAGAATAGAAGTTTGTTGAGCAAGTAGATTTAGATGTCAAATTTTTAAGATTCTTGGAATTTCAAAGTCGGTTCTGAAATATTAAAATGATGATAGTATTTTTTTTTTTCGAAGTTCTATCAGTTTCTTTGTAATATTTTTTGAGTTTTCCATAAGCCCAAAAAATTGCTAAAATGAATTTTTAGAATCTAAAACTAAATTCTCAAACTATCCAATTATTCAATATCATCTTTTAATCATAATTATAGTAAAATAAATGATAATAATAATAGAATATTAAATAACATTATTATTTATTTTAGATTTTGATTACACATCTTCAAAAAGGGTTCGTCTAATCAAATAATTGATACAAATTTCTCAGAACCTACTTTGTACAAAAGTCACATCTTACACAAAATATAAATTATTAAGCAGAATTGATTTATTAAAAATTATTAGTTAATTAATTTATTAAAAATAATTATGTTTAATTTAAAAATAATTATTTTTTATGGAATAAAATATCAAATTTTACTTTTAAATATATAACAATAATAATAATCGTGTTATATATTATTGATTCAAGGGCTCTCGATTTACTGCTGTTAAGCGACGGCGCGTGCCCTTGTTGTAATATTATTGAAACTTTTATGTATTTATTTTTGCAGGTTTTTTATTCTAAAATAAAAATTTTATTTTGATGTTTTATCCTAATATAAATAATTGATTTTTTTACATGATTTTTGTTTATTTATTTAGATAAAAAGTTGTTTTTTTTATGAAATTTACAAACTTTTTTTGAAATGACAATGAATTCTAAAGAAACATTTTAATACGTTACCCAATATATATTGTAGGATTTTTACAAATTTTTATTCTTGTTTTCTTTTAACACATTTGCATTGAAAAAAGTACATACGTGTTTATTGCACCCATTGCAAAATTGCACAGTAAAAAATTTTGAATAAAGGTCTACGACCCACCTCAATATAAATGAGTTCTTTTTGTAAAACCACAATTTTTCATAAATTTACGCTTTATTTTCAATTTCAGAAATTTTACATATTTTTGTAGCTGCTGTTTAAATGTGTATGTAAATAATTCAGAAAACATAGTAGGTATTTTTAACAACGCAAAAGAGCTACCGTATTTAAGAGGCTCTTGAATTGAAAGAATCATTTGTTGCAAGCACCCTTCGAATATTCATCACTGGTGCCCTTTTCTCTGTCATCCTTTATGTGAGAAGAAGAATGAATGGAGCCACTAATTATATTTTAATTATTTACCAAAAGATATTACCTAGAAATTCTCCCTTTTTCAAGTACAAAGAACTCTACCTGACCACAAAATTTATGAATTATGTAAAATCTAATAATGACATTTTAATATTTTCAAGTTTTTTATCTTTTTTAAATCTTATTCGGTACCTATAATTATCACGTTTAACAAAAAGTTTTAAAACTTTGTTATATTTTAGTGAAAAATATTCGGGATAGTTTTAAGTTTTTTAAAAATCGTTAAAAAGAAAAACTTTTACAGTGATTTAAACTGATATTACTTTTAATTGAAATTTTTATCTTTTCAATACTAGGGGTGTACGGTTACCTGAAATGTCGAAAGTTTGAGCTTATTTATAGATGGGGTCGCGTTGGAACAAGTATTATACCCAAAATTTTGGTTAACTGTACCCCCCAAATAAAAAAATAATTTTGACGATTATTTTTAAAAAACTAAACAAAAAAGTTAATTTTAGCTAAATTATTCTTGATATTACAAAACTAATAATTTTTGTAAAAAAAACCCTCAGTAGATTCAAAGAACTATCCAATAAAAAGCCTTTTCATCAACTGAACTAATTGTATTACAACAAAAGTAAAAATTAAACACAATAACTTTTAAACAAAATTATCAATTTTCCTTTGCTTACAAAAACCTTTCACAAAATTTATATTAGAAATTCAAAAATTACAATAAAAAAAATTTAATTTCAATTCAACTAAACAAAACAATTCATTTTATCCTTAAAAAAAATTTAATGAATTGCATAATAAAAAATCTTCAAAAAAAAGAAGTAATCTTCAGGCATATTCTCGGTTGACTGAAAAAAGAGATAACACAGAAAACAAAAGCGGAAGCAAAATCTGACAAGTCTCAACATAATGTGTACATAGTACATAAAATATAATATATATAACTACAAAGAGGAAAACAAAGGGCATGTAATTTTCCGGGCTATGTGGCGATTTGTGGTTTTAAAACAAAATTAGTCTATATTCCTCATATTTCTCTTCTCTTTCTTTATATTATATTTATAAAGAATTCATTCTCTACTTTCGTGTATAAAATAAATTATAGTATTTCATTTGTAATCTACATGATGGTTTTTAATCATTTTTAGAGAATATCTAAAATGCATTGTCTTTTCTGTATAATAAATTTTCATTATTCATTTATTGTCTCTTTTAGCCATTTAATACATAAATTTACATTTGAAGAAGTCCATTTCAAATTATATGATTTAATTTAATTTTAAAGCAGTTTTTTGTGCAAAATAATCATTTTTTAATTACAAACTTAATGTTGAATATTTGATAATAAAATAATGCAAAGGGACAGAAATTAATTTTTTCTTTATTTTTAGTCCCTTCCCACGAAGGTATTGACCGCCAATGTAAACAAAGTGTATTATATACTTGAGAATGTCTTGTGTTATATGGACACTTGTAGAAAAATGTTTGGCCATCTTATAAAAACGCTTCAACGGGTTCTTGAGGACTTTTTTACGGTGTAATACATTAGGACTAATAGCAACACACTGTAAAAAGTAACTCTCTTAGATTCATAAAAAAAATAGAATATTTTCGAAAAATTAGTAAATGTTCGAAAATAATCGTAAATTTACTAAATCTAGTAAATTAACATCAAATTCGAGAATTCTCGATTTTTTCTTGTGAATTTACGAAAAAATTTGTAAATTAGCAAATATTTTTTGTTAATTTTCCAAAAAAAATTGTAAATTATCAATTTTTCTTGTGAATTCACAAATAAAAATCGGAAATACTCAAATTTTTATTTAATATACTGAATTTAGTAAATTTACGATTTTTTTCGAAAAATTACTAATTTTACTAGTTTTTTTGGTGAATCTAAGAAAGTTACTTTTTACAGTGCACGTTTAAAGTATTTTTGTTTTGATCAAAATTTATAAAAATACAATCAGGCACCTGAATACTGTTTAAAATTTTGGAAACATTAAAGTTGAATAATGGAGAATTTTCATGAGTCAATTTTCTAATTTTTTTATTTGATATTTTGATCAATTTTCTTTAGACAATGTACCTAATAAAATACTTCACATCCTTTTAAGTCACAAAAAAATCCACACAGTTACCAAAATTTTTAATTTTATTTCTTTCAAACGAACAGGAATTCAAAAAACACAATAATTTCAGATATAAATCTTAAATACAAAAAATAAAACAAATTATTACTGTTACACTGATCTAATTATTCGAAACTCAACGAAAGCTTTCTAAAAACATAAAAAAATGAAAGTAACATAAGAAGTATTAAAGAAAAAAAATGACAAACATAATATTATAACCAAATAAGCTTTTGTTCTTAAATAAACATTAAAAAATGCTTCCCATAATATTCTAAAGTAAGTTCAACTGTCTCAGTGATCCTTTTATTCGGCGTCATATTGTTAAACATCGCACATAAGTGAATCGAAAATGATGATTATATTGTATGTATAGGATGGATAACGACTGATTGTATAAAAAAAAATGAATGATGTTAAAGAAAAAGAGGGTTAAAGTATTCGGATGGCATTATAATAAAAAGTAAAAATATTGCAAATCATGGGCTACCTGTTGGTTTTTCACTCCCTATATATAACTTTTTCAAACTCGCACCTCCTCTTTCTTCATTATATTCTTATTATTATTATATGCACTTTTTTTTTATGCATCAAAGATTTCTTCTTTGTTTCAAGGTGCCTTTATATCTTTGATTATATCAAATGGTGTAAGATCCAAGTACTAATGTATTTCATTTATTTTTTTAAGATATATTTTATGAGATAGTGATAATGCCATCGGTTTTGTATATCAAATTTTTTTTTACTTTTATAAAAATATGCATTTTTATATACTAAACCTTGGGTTATTTTAGGTTTTTGATAAAGCTTTATTTATTTTATGAATTTTTATAGCTTTGGGGCCTGCTATGGTTATTAAGTTGATCATGAGTATGATCGTTGATCTTTTGCACAAAGATAGTAAAGACTAAAGAATACCCACTTTGGTATCTTAGTTTTTTTGGCTGTGGGTTCTAGGAAAAGTTATAGGCCCACAAAGTTAGCCAATTTTTGGAAAAAGAACTAAAAGTATGACAACTCGGAATAGCCTAGATTTTGCAACTAAACGGCAAACCTTCAATGATCCTCATAGACTGAATATGTTTTGCCCTAATCTAGCCATTCCGGGGTGCCATACTTTTAGTTTTTTTCTCAAAAATTGGCCAAATTCGTGGACCTATAACCCATAGTCAAAAAAAGTTTCTAAAGAAGGTGGGTGTATTTTGGTCTTGACTAACCCTGTGCAAAAATTCAGCTGTCATACTCACGCACACTTATTATTATAGGCGCCGAAGCTATACATTACCTTAAAAACTAACCCTTTAGAATTCCGAATGATTTTAGATTGCATCAGAATCGTCATTTCTAAATCGAGGGGTGCTAGTTAAAAGTTGCTATGTATCTTTTTTCACAAACGAAGACCCCGATATCTTACTATGTATACAACGTATATTATGTCGGTGCCTTCCTTAGAAAAAAAAACAACATAGCGATGTTTAAATAGGACGCGGCGAAATAATCAGTATATTAGAATCGTTTACGATATTTATTTAAAAAACTCAAAACTTGTTTATTTTGTTAGATACCCAAAAAAAAACTGATGTTCAATTTTTTTTAATTCTACTATAACTAAAGATGTTAATGCCCGATATTTCAATGTAGGCGTTAAATAATACAAAACTAAATACATTCATATCCTGTCATCAAAATAATCTGTCAAAAATATAGTAATTATTAAAATAACTTTTTTTAAAAGCATATTTTTATTTATACTAAAAGTCATTTATACTTGATCACTAATTACAATTTTTTTTTTTAAGAATCCTTACATAAACTTTGAAGATTATGATGCCACTGTTTTTTAAAATCTTATACTTTGTTTGTTCTTCTCATAATCATCTTTTTGATGGCTAAAAAAAATAATGTGTCGAAATTGGGGCTTGCGCATATTAGGATGGTACTTATTTTAAAAAAAACTTTTTATTCATCTATTTAAGTATTGATAAGTCTATTTTATTATAAAAAAAATCTTTAAAAATTTTAGATGATAGAAGAATTATTATCCTTGACAAAATACATCACTTAATTTCGCTTACATTGTTTAAAAGAAAATGCTTGAAATTGAAAGCAATTACTGTAATTTTCAAGCAATTCAATCCAAAATCAAGCGATGAATCTGATACTAATACTGATACTAAGTATCAAAAAAGAATTTTTAAAATGTTTCAAAATCTTATCTTTTTGATAAATCCAAATAGACCTAATTTACAAATAACGAAAATTTCTGAAATAAGTGCCATCCTAATATACCATTTATACGTATTTTTCAAAACATTTTATTCATTTTAATATGCGTATCATTAAAATTTAAATCCTTTACTTAAATATCATTTATGTACATTAGTTCATAAAAATATCTGATAAACATCACTTTAATACCTATATCCAATCACACACACACACACACACTCGCACACGAAAATAATAACATAGAATGAAATTTAAAATTGAGCAACTAATAATATATCAAAAATTAATATTCTAGTAATTTAAGAGACGTATCATTTCAACGTTTCAATATTAGTAGCTATTAAAAAAAACTAAAAACTATGGACAAAAAGAAAGAAAAAAGGGTGATATTCAAAAAAAGGGAGTATTTTTTGTTATGATATACTTACATACACGTAAGTATTTAAAAAAAAAAATTTTACAATCGAAAATTATGCTCTTTGTTCACGTACAAGCGTACCTCTGTGTAAATTCACATTTTTTTGTTACTAGTATCCAGTTACCTTTTGTCAACTAAGCTGCCAACGCAGTATATAAGTTTCAGATTTTCATACGATATACTAAATAACATATATATTGTTTGTGCATATTACACACATACATTTGATAGTTTTTAAGATGGGCCAGTTTAAATATAAGGGGGGTCTAAATAACATTTAATACCGCGAAAAATCTTTTTTTAAAAAAAAGAACGCGATATATTATTTAGTCCTTGCATTTTTATTATAATAAAGACGAAGTTTCTGGTGCAGTGTCTTGAAAGACTTGTCAGAATTTATTTTTGTTGTATATTAAAATGATCGTCTTTTTTATTTTTTTGCATATATCCTTTCTTATTTATATGTTATTTTTATTTATACTTGTACTATTCAAAACAATTACTTTTTATTTTTGTGTACTTCGTTCTTTACTTCATGTAATGTATAACCTAAAATTATTGCATAATGGGAATATAATAAAAATTTTTAATACATGCGTTAGTAGAAGTTTTTTGAATATGAATTTTTATAAACATGTATCATATGATTTTGTTTTTATATGTAAAGTAAAATGTATTTTAATTTCAACTTTTAGGCTGTTTCTGTTTAAATTTTGTTTACACGGTTCGAAATTTCTCAAGTACCTAAAATCAAATTAAACTTATTAAAAAATTAATATTATAAATTGTGATCCATGTCCAGAAAAGTAAAGATTAGCCCAAATTGCCCTCAACTCCGAGGTCGGTAAACTGTCATTTAGGGCATTCTTTTTTATGGACAATGGTCGTATACGTAATGGCCTTTGCCAGTTGCGCAGAGACCGGTAAATATCAGGTAAATGTGCATTCCAGCCGCTCTAATCATCTCATTATTTTATATTTTGATTTTCATGCTTATATAATCTTTAGAAATCATTTTACTTGCAAGAAAAATTTTATCTCAAATTCACGATGAAAAGAAACTGTGTTAACACTGTTTTCATTTTTAAAGTAAGAAATAGATAGTTTTTTTTGAAACAGTGCCATTTCAGGACAATCAGTTAAAATTTTTCTCGTTAATGAAATAATTTCTATAGGCTATATAACATTGTAATGACGATTATGAATTATGGGAGCAAGTCATAGCTCAGGGGTCAGGATTAATGTTTTGCAAACACACAAACAAGAATTCAAATTAAGTTTGAATCCCGACTAAATTGTACATGAATAGTACATTATTAACCAAGGGGGCAAAAAAAGATTCGCCGAGATTTTTTTTGCTCAGAAGGATAAAATGCAATTTTTTTTGTAATGCAAATTTTTGTACAAAGTTAATGTTTGAACAAAGTAAACTTTGAACATGGAATATTTATAGGGAGAGGTACTGGGTGAAACTTAGAATCAAAAAAGAGATCAAATGTGTCTAATTTAAGGAAAAGGGGGTAAATGGGACTTAAAACTATGTTAATTTAAATAAAACTGTAAAAGTTTTTAGAAAATTTACTAAACATTCATTTTTGATTTCGGCACATTCAAAATACATTTTTTTCAGTGTACTTCTTTGTTAGCAGTTTATTTTTTTACATTTTCTAAGAATCCTAAGAATGGCTAATAGAATTTTAAATAGAACACAACAAAGAAATAAAAAAGTCCGTGCATTAAATGCGTATTAAAAAAATAGTTTTTTAAAAAATAAAATATAAGAACGGAAATTATTCGGTCACCTGTACATTAAAAAAAAAGCAAGCAAAAATTAATAATAAGGCTCTAATGAAATATAATACATATTAATAATAAAGTAGAGAAAAAAAAAACATTTCAACTCTAAGCTCACTTAGTCTATTATAATTTAACAATAGAACCTAACAAAATTTTTAATTAGGTGTTAATAATCTAAATAGTAGATATATGAATATAATAAAAACTAGCAAAGTATATTAATTTAGATGTGTATATGAGTTATTCCAGTAAGATAGAGTAATTTTTATTTATTAACAGATTTTACACGCTAAAAATGTTTTCAAGTACCAAAAATCATATTTTAAAGTGATAATTTTCAAATTTTTGTTTAAAATCAATAATTTATACGCAGTGGCGCATACGAAGAGCAAATTGAATAATCAGTTGGTTTAACTATTATGGAATCTACCATATATTTGTATCAAATGAATATAAAAGTTTTTTTTTATTTTAAAGAACTAATAATTTCAAAAGATTCTATACATTAAATAGCCCTTTTTAATTCAACCTTTATACACTTACAAATGATTTAAAGTGACATGAGTAGACATTTAAAAATAAAAATTGTAACGCCTATATTATAACATACAGTCGTACTAAATAAAAAAAAAAAATAATAAGAAAAGACAAAAAAACACCGGCTTAGAATATAATTAAACTATTATATTTTAATATTGTATTTAGTATACATTACAGAACTGTATATTTCTACAATAAAATGTGAAAAAGTTCACAGTGAACTGTATATTAGACCTCAGGTTATTTTGGTTTTATCAAATATATTAACATAAGTCATCTTGAGCATAGAAGGGTTCTGAAAATTAGCCTTTTCTGTCTAATGTTGCAAAATGATACAAAATATGGTGTTTGAAATCTCACATTTATTATAGTTAGATAAGATTTTCCGAAAGATTTTTGGATAAAAAAAGTATTATCTTCAGCATTACAAAAAATGTTAGCATGCAAAGTTTAATAATCCATGAGTTATAAGAATATTTTTTCAACAAATTTAAACTGTTTTTTGAAAATAAGATAATTTTAAAAAATCCAATCCTAGGAAGTTGAGTATCTTAAAAAACTACAAAAGGTAAAATAATCTGAGGTCCAATATACATGCAAGGTTCAATTACCAGTTTACTAGTACGGAAATTTCATTACCATAAAATAATATACATATATAGAATTCACTAATTTAAAATATATATAATAAAAAATTATATATTAAATTTAGCTTTCATCACACAAACAGCCCTTTTTTTCACGCGTATACCTGATTGACAGCTGACATAACCTAAAATTTATAACAGTGCACTTGATTTTCTTTGAATGTATTTCTTTTTTAAAAAATAAATACAAATATATATATATTTAGCTGTCAAACTTGCCACTATATGTTATTTAATGATTTCATGTCACATTATATATATATATCTTTTTTTAAACATTGAAAAATTTTAAGATAAACAAAAGAAAAGTGGAATTTCCGGTTTTATTTAAAATTAAAAAAATTTTTTATATCCTGCTAGCTCTATTAGTAAAATAAATAACATGTACGCTATAAATATATATACCATAATTCATATATACAAAAATTAGTTCGAGAGGAGGATATTATGATCAAATCAGTCATATTACAAACGAGAGTGTGCGCGGAAACGATCTCTGGATTTTGCAAAAGTTAAAGAATCGATTTGTTATAGGTTGGTTTGCGCATAACTCGAGCTTTTAAACATATAAAAGCAAACTCCCACATGAAATATAGGAGCATTGATCATTTAAATAGCTTTTATAACAGAATTTCTATATTTCATTTATGAGCTTTCTTATGCGTAATTGTATTTTCAATATTTTGTATATATTAGCCTGGAACATTTATTTTTAAAGTTTTAAAAATATTCAAAAATCGAGTATTTTAATGTCAAAATAAATAAAATTTGGTCTTATGGGAACTTTCAGAAGTACTTTTAGGATCTCAATTTCCCAGAAACTTCATTTTTACTTGAAAATAAATTAAAAGCTTATCTAAAATAGTAAATTTTTCTTACATTCACCTAAACATCAACGCATGCCAAAAACTTCCTACAATGATTAATGTCAATGAAATAACGAATTTATATTATTTTCTAATTAAATTTTACAAAACTTAGAAAATTTTCTTTACGTATATTATTTAAAATGAATTTTCTCTTGGGAAAAGTCATATTGCATCAATCATAATATAAAATAGCACTACGTAACTCATCACGAAGATAACAAGGAAAAGAATAAAATTATAATTTCCATAAAATTATAACAAGAAAGTTATTTTTTATTTTTCAAAAATTGATTATAAGTAAATAATCATTTTTTTTTTGCAATGTAATGCGGAGGTGATTCTATTATTATTATAATTTTATTATGATAAACTATATTATAACGGAAACTTCGTGACAATTTGAAATATATATATATTTATACAATAATTTATATGCATATATATGTATCTAAAGGAAAAATTTTCCTAGTCATTGGATTAAACTACATGAAAAATATTTTTATTAAATTAATGTAATTTAAATATGAGAATTCAAATGTGTATATAATAATGAAAAGAGGGGGTGCAATCATTTTTCAATTAACGACAAAAAATTTATATAACTTGCATATTTTATTGATGATAAATATTTAATTTCTGTTCTAAAAGTGGCTAATTTAATTAATTATGATATTTTATTTTTTGTTTCAGACAACAACACGGTGGTGGAAGTGGAAGTGGTCGCAGACAAATGAGCCCAGGGCCAATGAGTGATTCGGATGATTCAGATATTTCTTTAGGAGGTACATCACCACCCTCTCCAAGTTCGACACCTCCACCTTCTTTGCACCAACAATCACCAGTTTCTTCACTAAATTCGATAGGTCCAATACGCACAGCTCCTTTAAACTTTAGATATGATCCAATTTCACCATTTAATTTTGGACCAGCGACTGCTTTTAAGTTTCCATCAGCAGGTTTTAGATTTGGACCACATAGCCCTCAATATAATCATCATAATTTACCTTCTGGAGGAATTTTTAGGCTTGCGGAGACTAGTCCCTTCCAAGCTGTGGGACCAAGAGACCTTGGATCAAGGTTAGTTTGATTTTTCAATTTTTTTTTTGTAAATTTATGTATAAAACATGCGCGCCAACCATAAAATTCGTGAAAATAACTTATAAAATTCGGTACATTTAATCTTGTCCCTTTTAGAGTCAAAAGTGTTATTGCGTTTAGTATTTTTGCCAGTTATAAAAGTAGAAAAAGAATTAAAATATTTTGTAAAATAATATTATGATTACATAAAAATGCAATTCATTTTTCGCTTTCATAAAATTTTTTCCATTAGAACTCTACTTTTCTTTAGTTTTATGTGATTTACAAGCATTAAAAAAAAAAAAAAATTTCTGCTGCCACAACCAGAATTCCGTTAGCTGCACCTGAAAAAATTCTGGTTTCGGCAACTGGATTTTTATTTCAGTGTAGTTTTTATTATTGGCGCATACACACTTCGGTCGAAAAAAACATATTATAATGGGAGCAAAGTGAATTATAACTTTTTAGTGTTTTTAAAAATTTTTACCTAATACTCGTTTATATTTTGACATTTAATAAAAAATAAAATTATGATCCATAAAAAATAGAATATTTATTGTTTATTTCTAGGTTATCAGAACCAGTAGGATTAACAGCATCACGTTTACATACACACGAGGCACTTTTGCATCATCCTCATCCACAACATCAACTTCCAGAAGGACTTTCAAGATTATCAGATACCTCAAGGCTATCTGATAATAGTTTATCGGAAGCACATAGTCCACCATTAGTAGCAACAAATCTTTCGGTTACGGGTGCACTTAGGGGAACCATACCAAGTCCTCATACACCTTCGTCAAGAGGTAGTCCACCTACAACAATAACAACTTCGGCTACTACAACAGTAACACCACAAAATCAAGGTATTATTAGGGTAACATCGACACCGCCATCGTCTAATCCTAAACCGTTACAAATTCATCGACCGTTTTCGCCAGCGTGATGAAAATATTTTAGTAAAAATTTTATTGAGGATATTATAAATAGCATAAAGTCAGGTACTAATAAATCTGACAAAAATTTTCTAAGGTGCTGTGAAAAAGACGATATTTAAACAATCGAAAAAGTTTTTTTAGAATTAATATTTATATATAAATAACAAATTTTTTAGTTACCGTTTAAAAAAATTTAATTAACAATTTTTAATTTTTTTTTTTTAAGAAATCACTGTAATTAGCACAATCTAAAAGATTTAAAAATTATGTTAGTGTTCATTGAGAGAGTAAAACAAATTTTTTTCATTGCTTATAGGTTAGTCTAAAAACTAATTGATAATAATTTTCTCGTGATAAACCGTTTTCAAGCATGATAAAATAAAAAATTGAGAGTTTAGAATTAACGTGTTGATTTTAATTAAATTTAAAAAATATATTTTTGTGTATGATTATCTATAAAAAGCACGAAAATCAAAATAAATAATTTTTATTTTTATAATTTCTAAATAAAATTTTCCTATACCTTGTACGATGATAAAAATATGTTTTTTCTTAAAAATGTGATTTCCTATATTTGTAAATATTGATAGCAATAATAACGTAGATTAATAAAAAATATTATTTTATTTTGCTTGGTAACATTTGCTGTAAATATTTAACAATTTTAAAAATATATGGCAGCATGCTTTTGTAAATTCTTTTTTGCAAATTTTTAGTGATTTTTAAGAAAATGAATTTTGATTTAAGAATAATTTTATTTTTTTTACAAAGTTTTACGAATTTTTTACACTTAATTTATTAATGGATTGCACAAAAAAGCACAAATTTATTAATCACTATTAATTTGTAAACAAGAGAAACACTTAATTGTTGTTTTAAATTTTGTTTTGCATATTAGGATGATCATTATTTTAAAAATTTGGCTGGATTTATTGATTTGAACTCCAAAAATGACCATAAATGATTTAAAATTTGCTTCAGATAATTACATATGAATTAATTTCAAATTATTTGCCTGTATTTCTTTAAATTATTTTTATTGCAATTTTTATTTTGCTGACGTTTCGAACTCGTTCGGTCCTCATTTAGATTATTATTTTTTGATTAACGATCTTATTTAGAAAAACACAAATTTTTAAAATAATGCTTAGATAATTATTTAAAATTTATAAATATTGTTGAAAAATAATGAATAATTCAACAAAAAAATTGCAATTTTAATTGATATTATATATATTAGTTAATTAAAATAAAAAATTAATGTATAATAAAAAGTTACTAAATATAAAAGAAAAAAACAAAAAAAATTACCTACATAAATATAGAGATTAAATTTGCAATACGATATTTACATGTTGTATTACGTCAAAAAAAAATGTATAGTAAAATTATTTAATATTTAAACGCACAATCACATCTATTTATTAAAATAGGTATAGCAACTTTAATAAGTCTAGGGAGTAAAATATTGAAATTTCAAAAGATGCATTGGTAATAGTAAAAAAATTTTCGTTGAGAATGAATTGACTTGTACATATAGGTGTTTGTAGAGGTGAGAAAAATATACTGTATTTTTCAATACTTTTGTGACTGACCCAGTGATAGATTTACAGCGAAAAATTAGCTTGAATATTAAAGTTAAGTATATTTTTTAATATAATTTTTAAGAAAATTTTCTAATCAAAGTAAAGGAGCAGGTAATAAAGACTTTTTTGGCCCCAAAAAAATTTCAAAAATTAGTTGGTACAAAAAAAAAATTGGAAAATGAAGGTAGACCTCCCAATTAACAAAGCTGAAATATTCAAAATACTGGGAAAAATTATTTAGTAATTTGGAGATTAACTAAAATCACTTTTTTTGGGTGCATTAACAAAATAATTTCAAAAATTGACTTATTTTGGTCTATTTAAGGATTTCCAAAACCATTTTTCATAGAATAGGTTTAGTGAATTTTTAAACATAAAGTATTTCGAGTTGATCACGTAATATTGAGGCTTTATAGCAAAGCCTGAACTTTTAATTGAACTTTTTTAGTAAATAGAGAACTCTCTTAACGAAAGCACACCAACTGCAAAGCTTGTTGTTGTTTAAAAAAAAAAAGCATCAAATAACCAGTCCAAAATAATTTACAACTTGTATATATTTTCAAAGAAAAGTTTTAGCCACCTTTAGATTTCTGAAAAAATTTTTCAAGTATTTCAAATGTTTCAATGTTCATTTTTCAACTGGTTTTTGCATACTAAACTCTTTAACATAACGGGGCCGAATATTGACTAGCTTTAACCTGTTCCTTTGTATCCCCAGTTTGTATACCAAAATTTAGGTCTCGAGTGTAGAAACTAAACGAGTATTACTTGCATTCATTTATTTTTTCAAAAGAAAATGACTAAAAATGCTTAAAATTGGTATACTTAGTAAAAATTTTCTTTGTTAGTCTAAAAATCAGAAAATCAAAAAAGTTCAAAATCCTCTTCTAACCTGAATATTTAATCAAAAGTATTGAAAAAGCACCACCTAATAAACATTACCTGTTTCTATGAAGGTAATAATTTAAAAAAAAATATATCGACACAATTTAAAGAAAAAAAAGTAATTTTATTTTTAATTAACTCTGAAATAAAAAAAAAAAATTACTAATAGTACACTTAAAATATATAAAACGCTTTTTGCTGTAAAAACTGCTATTCCTTACATTTAAAGAAAAATAAAAAAATTAATAAAATTGACTAACTTCTTTCTCGTTTGTAGCATAAAAAAAATTAATATAAATCTAAAATTGGAATTATTGAGCCAGTACATATAAAATAAATAATAATTACGTCAGGAATTACTCTATGAGTAATACGACTTATAAATATTTAAAAAAAATATATTTATAAAGTGTCAAATGGTTAATTTTTTTCTGTAGATATTATATATAAAAAATAATTATTAGAAAAAAAATATTATTTTTTTTTTTTTAGTTTTTAAAAAATTTTTATAAATTTGAACATATATAAATAAATATATATATAAATATAAATATAGTAAATGAAAAGTGTGTATTTGTCTATGGGAATGTCTGACCAAAATTGACTTTCGTGTCTTTTGGCTCTGATATTCTACAATTAATGCATTTTTTTAAATATAAAATGGTGCTAAATTAAATAATAAAATTTTTTTGGCCAGTCGGAATAATTATAAAATTATAAACCAATTAAATACAAAAAATGCACTTAATTTTAAAAATTCGAGCCCAAATCAAAAACCAAAATTTCAAAAAACCTCATGTTTTAGTCAGATCTTCCCATATACAAAATATACAAAATATATATAATTATAAATATTTATACATAGCAATGATTAAAATATAAGTGAACGACAAAAGAATGAGGAATCGATATCCTAAATGGAATTATAAATATTATAAATACGTGAAAATTATTATATATTTATTAATACCTATTATCATTATTATTATTATTACTAATACAATTATTATTATTGTCATTATTAAAATTGATTATATTATATATATATGAATAAAAATGAATAATATTTTTATTTGCGCCTGTAAATAAATCTACGCGAAAAATATATTAACAGATTACTATAAAAAAATAAATATTGTCTTTTATTTTATTTTTCCTTCCATTTTTTTTTTTCAATATTTAGTACCAAAAAATTTATAATGGTATTATCATTGATATTATAATGCGGAAATAACGTGTATGTATTTTATGGACTCGACAGCTCGTAAAATTTACTGCATTAAATTTATATATATATGTGTAAGGGGTAAAAAAGATATAAATATATATATATATATATTTTGAGTATATAAATAGAGGTAGGGGGGCCGGAAAGGTCATTATCTATGTATAAGTGTATGTATAAATAGTGACAAGAAGGTTATTGCGTGGGCGGGTATCGTTGACAAAATCTACCAATCAGAATACATTTTTTATCGTAAACGATCCTATAGGTTAAAATATTATATTGCTTTTGAGGGACATGATAATAATGTAAATTATAAATGATATACTCTCGCTATATATTTATTATTTTTATTCTGCACATTTTTTAAATTGTAATTTTTTATTCAGTACATTTAAGAAGGGAAAAAGCCGATTAAAATTATTTAAAATTATAATTTGGGGATTTAATACAATTATTTTTTAAAATCCTTTTCTGCTTATACGTACAAATATTATCTTTTTATTCCATTATTAATAATTCGCACTACTTTTTCGTTAGTTCTAATGCTGATTTTATTTTAAAATGCTTAAAAAAAGATTTTTTGAGCTTTTTCGTTATTTTACTGTATTTATAAGCCGTTGGTATAAACAGCTAACCATAAATAATTTTATTTCGCTTTTTTGTTTCTATTATTCATTTTTGTTTTTCTCACTGTTTCAATAGACGAGATACCCGTTGATTTTATAATTGGACTGCATAGCAGCAGTTATATCCGTTAGCGAAGCAGACGCGTCTATTTTTTCTCTGTGTAAGCACAATTCGTTTTTTGTTAGCGTATATATGAATAAATCTAAAAAATTGCTACTTTTTTTAGAATATGTGAACTTGTAAGAAATTTTATTTATTTTCCGTCGTCCCGCGTAATTTTATATTATGCCGGCCATATATGGGAAATACATTTTCCCATATATCGGGAAATATATAGCCCATATATGGGAAAGTGAATTTCCCATATATCGCCAGAGATCATTTCCCATATGTGCGTAATATATGGTCCTTATATAGAAAAGGCCTAAAATAAAAATTTAGATTTTATTCTATATTTTTATTTTTTTTTTTAATTTCAGAATTAAAATAAGAGTAAAAGGATTAAAACGCAATAAAACAATTCATTTTTTAAATATTTTTTATTTAGAAAAAATAAAAATTTTCACAAAATAAGTTTTAGTAAAATTTTAATAATTTTTATACGTATCTTATACTTATTCATTCCTTTTCTTGATTTATTGGTTCAATTATATAAGGTAAACTTTTATCATTAATAAAAATATAGAAACAAACAGATTTTAATTTATTTACATGTATGTTAACAATCTCACTTTCGCCAACGATTTGTCGTACATTTTTTAAATATTCGAATCGTCTACAGGTTACAAATTGTTGAATAGATGCATAGTATGCAGCGATACAATCACATTTCTTGTGTTTACAATCAGTAACTTTGAAAAAATTCTTGATGTACCCAAAACATATTCTGTTGTCTCTTTCATATGAAACATAGGAGGAATCCCTTAATTTATTTTTAGCATAAGAATTAGTTGTATATATGAATTTATTAAAATAAACTTTATTAAAATACCAAATATTTGGATTATTTAAGTTTAGAGTAATATCAGGTACTTGCATTTGGTATTTTTTTATAGCTCCTATAACACTCAGATTTTTATCAATAGTTTTTAATGATAGCTTCTTTTTTGGTGTTAAAAGAGAGTTAACAAATAAAGAAATGTCATCATTTTTGTTACTTAATTTTTCTTTCAAAATTGAAATTTTTAAGTATGAAGATACATTAGATGTAATTTGAAGTTCTGCATTTTTACTACCATGAACTAAATATTTTAATTTTCCATTACAATCTTCTAAAGGAGCACATGATGTAGTCCACAAAGGTCCTATTCTTTTTACGATTTCTGCTAAATGCAGCAAGCAGTGTAAGTTACAAGTCATATGACTCTTTCCATACAAATTTTCAAATTCTTCAACAAATTTATGCAACAATCGATTTGCTTGGACGCGTTCTCGTTCAGTTACAACTTTTTGGTTTAAAAGAGTTAACCCGGATACAAAAAGTTGTAGGTGATTGTAATAAGTTTCTGGCAGTATACCTTCTAATATTGGTAAAGCATAATATAAAATTAAATCTTTTAATTCTGAAGCTTTAAAATGTCCCAAATGATCTTCAATTGATCGAGGTGTTCGTTGGGTAAATTTTGGTGGCCTTAGAGATTTTAACCTCTTATCGACTAGTTTTAAATACTTTCTGATGCTAAAATTTTCTTTTGAAAATGCTTGGTCAAACCATAGACTAAATAATTGCTTAGTCACACCTAAATATCCACAATGCATTATATCAATAGATGCGGAGGTGATATAATTATGAACAATATTATCTAATACACTATATCCTTTAACTCCAAAAATTTTTTTATCTTCCTTGTAGGCTCTTTTAGCATTCTTGAGCGTTTTGGAATCTGTTCGTAACGTCAATCTTCTTTTGTAAGGATATACTCTCAAATTTCGGCTTATTAAATCACCTTCTAAATCACATACAGGGCATCCACATTCACCGTTATGTTGATTAATATTCAAGAAAATAGCTTTTGCAGGTATATCAGCTGTTCCACACATTATTATTCCCTTAAGAATCATCATTGATTTATCATACATTTCAATTTCTATTCCTTCATAAACTTTTAAAATTGATTCCTGAATTGGGTACAAAAATAAATTTACTTCCGGTTTTTCATTCCCAAACCATAATCCTATAAGTATGATATTTTCCATTTTGAATCTTTCTTCATAGGGAAGCTCATTTATAATTAAGAAAAATGGCCACAAAGAATAATTTGATGAGTGATAAATTTTTAGCCCATCTGAATACCAGGTAAAGGATATAGAATTTTTTTGAGATAAAAATGATCCTTTTTTTGCTAAATCTTGATATAAAACGCCATCATATAAATCTTTAAAAATGTTTACTTCAGATGATTTTTTTTCAGATTGCAAATTTAATTTTTCTATAAATCCTTGTCGACTAAATATAAGTTGGAGCTGAGAAACCAAATCAATTTCAATAAAATAATTTTTTTTCTCAATCTCGCAGTCACACTGAGAGCTTTCTGTTATTAAATTGTAGCATTTTGGACAATAAAAATGTTTTTTTATTGGAGCTTTATATAGGGCATATTTTTGTTTTAGCGTTTGTGCTGACTTGATACATTTGTTACCCTTCTTTGAAATTTTATGAAAAAACATCATCCAGTCATTAACACATGAATCACTCATTTTATGACGCAGTTTTAAAGCCATTATTCCTAAACAATACTCTGAGATGGTCGCTTGAGCTTCAGGATATATTAGTTCATTGTCATTATCAATTTTTTCTTCAACCATGTCTTCCGAATCATCAATATCAGAATCAGAATCACAATATTCTTCATAATCTGATAAAAAGAAAGATTCGTCTGTATATTTACTCGACTCTTCATTAAAAATTACATCATTTTTTGAAATAAATTCTAAATGATCTAAAAAAGTCAAATAAGTTGCGGTTATTATAAGAAATTTAAAAAAGAATCAAAAAACGATACCTTCTTCGACTTCCAAATTCATTCCGTTATTTGTATTAGAATTTATCTCACGGTTATTCTTCATCTCATTGCGTTCATTTATCTCCTAAAAAAAATGAAGAGGTTATTTGATTTTTTTTCATGGTCCGCACAATTTTACTTAAAAGCAAAGTTGTGTGACTCGTACTATTCTCCATACTATTAACACGTAAATACTATTTTTAAATATTTCGAGTATAGAATTATATTTTACGTTTTATTAGTATGGGGACCAGTCGGAGTCTCCTAAATCTGATTAAAAGTTTTTAAAAATAATGTTTAAATTGTAGTATATTAAGTATCAAGGGCGTAAAAGTTTTAGTACTAGCATGAGCACTAGCACGAGTGCTTAGCGAAGCCAGGCACGAGTGATATGTGTTCAAGCTATTGTCGTAAGTATTTCGCCCATCGTGATAACGATATTTTTTGCCCTCATAGGCGTTGAACGAGTGCAGACAAATCTTTACGCACGAGTTTTACACCTGAGAGGGCAAAAAATTTTTTTAAAGGCATAATACAGATTTTTATTTAAAAACTTACGTCAATAATCTTTTTTTGTTCAAAAAATTTTTTTGCTTCTTCAGCTTGTCGTTTTACTCGAGGTTGATAGCTAGGAGCATAGTCTTTAAAATGCAATGGTCTTTTCGACATTTTATAATTTAAAATAAATTAAATGTTTTTATAAAAAATCTATTATTAATATAATTTATCAAATGCTTTATATTAAATTATTTTATTTTACTTTAAAGAAATTATTTTTTTTTAAATCAAGGTTAGTTTTGCCTATTTAACAGATTATAATTTTTATTTATTCCATATTCCATTGTTTTTTTTATTCGTATAAAGTTAGGTATTGATAAAAAACACAAGCTTGGAATTCAGGTTAAAACGGTAATTTTTGATACTTGAAAATAAAATCATATAAAATTTTTTATTAATTATTTAGTAAATATAGACGAAATACTAATTTTAAATAATATAAAAAATGAGTAGAAAGTGATCGAAGACTTTGTCAATAAGTTTTAAGAACTGAAATAAAGATTTATTATCTGCGATACTATTTGAAGAAAAAAAATTAACATAATCTTAGAGGTTAGTTATTAATTTTTTTTAATAAAAAATAAGTAGCTGATAAATAAAACATTTTGGTTAGGTTATAAAAGGCCAAAATGTATGCTTTGATACAATACGTGAGGGGAAAGAAAACAAATATAGTGCAAGTGGCTAGTTTATTAGGATCAAAAAAAGAAAATGACACTACTTCGGTAAAGTGGGGCAAATCAGAATATCAAGCTATTATTAAAAGAATTAGTAGTAAGTATACCTACATTTAGAAATTAGTGTAATTCTAAAAATTTTATTTTTTTAATTATTTTGTGCGTTTACATAGATGATAAAGACTACTTGAAATCTCTTATCGTGACCACGGATGGAAATGTTTACACTAATGAAGAGTATGAAAAAATCAAAGCAGATGAACTAGAAAAGAAAAAAATTATGCAAGAAAAAAGAGATACTGAAAAGAAAAAAAAAATAACTAAAGAGATTATGCAGGAGAAAATAAGAAATCATAAAAGTATAAAAGATTTAGAAAAAGAGCGGATTAGTTCCCTCAATAAAAACAATGAAGTTAATTTATCTAATGAAAATCCAAAAATTGATCATGTAAATATTCTTTTTTTTACTAATAACTTAGATTTTAAAAACTTTCTAAAAAAATAATAATAATTATAATTTCAATATAAATTTATTTTATCAAACAGTTTATATGCAATTTCAGATTTTTGTAAATCATAATTAAAATAGATAATTACTATCCAGTATTGGTCAATAATGAAACTAATTCTCTTTTTTTTAGAAAACAACAGCAAAATCACAATCAAAGCCTTCTTTAAAAAGGCCAGATCAAAAACGTCACTTGTTATCAGAGAAATCTAAATCAGAATTAAGCAGACCTTCGTCACAAACATCAACTAAGCAGTCTCGAAAACCTAGATCTCATTCACGAGGATCCAAAAGATCATCAAATTCACGAAGCCCGTCAATACGAAGATCCAGATCAGATTTGCGAAGATACAATAGATCTTCATCAAGTTCACGAAGGCCATCAAAGCAAAGATCTAGATCAGGTTCACGAAAAACCAATAGATCTTCATCAAGATCACGAAGGCCATCAAAGCAAAGGTCTAGATCAGGTTCACGAAAAACCAATAGATCTGATGAAGATTCATCAAATTCAAGAAGGCCATCAAAGCAAAGATCTAGATCAGGTTCACGAAAAACCAATAGATCTTCATCAAGTTCAAGAAGGCCATCAAAGCAAAGATCTAGATCAGGTTCACGAAAAACCAATAGATCTTCATCAAGTTCAAAAAGGCCATCAAAGCCAAGATCTAGATCAGGTTCACGAAAAACCAATAGATCTTCATCAAGTTCACGAAGGCCATCAAAGCAAAGGTCTAGATCAAGTTCACGAAAAACCAATAGATCTGATGAAGATTCATCAAATTCAAGAAGGCCATCAAAGCAAAGATCTAGATCAGGTTCACGAAAAACCAATAGATCTTCATCAAGTTCACGAAGGCCATCAAAGCAAAGGTCTAGATCAGGTTCACGAAAAACCAATAGATCTGATGAAGATTCATCAAATTCAAGAAGGCCATCAAAGCAAAGATCTAGATCAGGTTCACGAAAAACCAATAGATCTTTATCAAGTTCAAAAAGGCCATCAAAGCCAAGATCTAGATCAGGTTCACGAAAAACCAATAGATCTTCATCAAGTTCACGAAGGCCATCAGAGCAAAAGTCTAGATCAGGTTCACGAAGATCCGGTAGATCTTCATCAAGTTCACGAAGGCCATCAGTGCAAAGATCTAGATCAGGTTCACGAAGATCCAGTAGATATTCATCAAGTTCACAAAGCACATCAATGAAAAGTTCTAATAGATTTTCAAGCCCGTCATTGCGAAGGAAGAAATCTTATTCTCGAAGATTTAATAGCTCTTCATCACATTCACGAAGATCGTTGTTACGAAGATCTAGATCACGTTCACGAAGATCTAATAAGTCTTCAACACGTTCACGAAGCTCTTTGATACGAAGATCTAAATCACGTTCAAGAAGATCTAATAAATCTTCAACACGTTCACGAAGATCGTCATCACGAAGTTTTAGATCAGGTACTCGAGGATCAAATAGATCTCCTACGCATTCAAGACACCAATCAAGAAGTAATGATAATATATTATACTGGCGAGATAGGATATATGATCCAAATATGGAGGTAATTTAAACATTTTAATGCCATAAAAAATAGAAAAAAACTATTACTTTTATTACATGCATAGTTTAATTTGATTATCTTTTTTTTAGCTACATGAAAATCCACTAAGAGCCTGTAGAATTAAAGAAAACGGGAAAGTTAGGGTTCACCAAAAGTATAAAATTTATATTGATAAAGAAGAACTAACATACTTATCACGTTATTACAAAAACCCAAGAGCAATGATGAGAGGATTATTTAAGATCCTAGTTGGGGACAAAAATCTAATAAACATGGTGGCAAAAGGAAAAACATATAAAAAAAAGAGCAGTCGAAGACCAATACCAAATGACATATATGATGCAGTTGAAAGTAATTAATTTTATAAATAATATATTTTTAATTAATTTTACATACAAAGCGCGTAATATAAAATGATTTTAACATTTTTCAGGGTATGTAAACAAAAACTGCATTTTGAAATTAACTCCATCAGAGTTCACAACAGCTGCAAATAGTATGATAGGAACGTTGAGATGGCCAAAAAAATGAATCAAGTTTATTTGAAGAAGATAGTTGGTGCTTTATTCAATTTTATAAGTTTAATTAAGTTTATATAACTTTCAGTTAAAAAATTACTACAATAAAATATGTTCTTAACAATAAAAAAAAATATATACAAAATTATGTTATTATATAAATATTTTACTCTTATGTAATTATACGAAAAATATTTATAAAATAAAGTATTTATTACCAATTGAATTGTTTTATTGTGTTTTAATCCTTTTACTCTTATTTTAATTCTGAAATTAAAAAAAAAATAAAAATATAGAATAAAATCTAAATTTTTATTTTAGGCCTTTTCTATATGAGGACCATATATTACGCACATATGGGAAATGATCTCTGGCGATATATGGGAAATTCACTTTCCCATATATGGGCTATATATTTCCCGATATATGGGAAAATGTATTTCCCATATATGGCCGGCATAATATAAAATTACGCGGGGTATTCATATTTTTGCACAAATAATTATCTGAGCTCGAGTGCGTGTACGAATTTGAAAAGATATAACTATAAAAATGTTTTACATATTCAGGTAGATGTAAATATACATATGAAGATAAATAAGATAAATAAGATTATTCTTTGGATGTAAATCAAAGTGCATAATAATTTTACGTGCTAAAAAAGCCCAAAGTTTTTAAAAAATCTACAGTTTTAGAGATCGTAAACGCCAGCCTCTCCATCCCTGTTAATACACCACTGGTATTTAGAATTTTACTGCTCATCGTTTGTATGTATTAATAGCATTTACCTCTAAATTAATCGGCAGAAATAAATCTATATGCATTGACGTATTCATTGCGCAACAAACCATCGAAAGTCGAATGTTTATGCGCATTATTTGTATGCAAATATTTGAATACAATTATGCAACTATTCTAGGATGTGTCTAACGAATGCGCATACAAATACTTACATCGGGAATAGTTCAAAGTTGTTTATAATTCGCCGTACGGCTGCACGGTCATCCGACAAGAAAACCCGGGTTTTTGGGATTTTTTGGATCTTTAGCCAGCACAATTTTTTAATCACTCTGTACTTGCAGTTTTAAAATAAGGGTTAGGTTGAAATTTAATAAAAGATTTAAGATGCTGTCAATTTATCTGTAAAATCATTAGAACAACCATTACACATGGCTTCTTCGTGGCTTATACTGATATGCAAGTTTTTTATTAAATTATCAAGTGCATTTGAGTCTTCTCAAGTATAAATTGCCATACGCCTGTTATAAAAGATTTTAGTACATAAAAGGTTACGTTTATTTAAGGTTTATTCTGATTTTAATAATAACGAAATATATACAAATTTATACTCATATAACCTATATAAATTTGATATTAAAAGAAGGTTAAAAAACCTTCAAAATATTTAATCGGAAATTAAATATAGTTAGTTATTTTGAAAAAGATGTTTTTGTAACGCTTTTCCAATATAATTCAAATTTGAAAGGTATTAATCATCATATTATGTTAAGATTCTGATTTTCTTCTTTACATCTTTAGGAATCATTTCATTTACGAGAAAAATATTATCCCTTTTCCTCGACTTTTCCTAATAAAAAGAATTTATAACCGGTTTTTATAACTACACAACCAACGAGCATGGAACATGTTTACTCATAACAGTAATAAATCCAAAAATCGAAATTACAATAAATCCCGAAATATAAATTATCTTAAGTCCATAAACTTAAAGTATTCTAAGCTCTTGTTCTTATCAGGGCCTGTTCAGGCCCTGACTCTCTGTCTCAAATTATTCTAAATTCCTAAATCGAAAATATTCTAAGTCCATTTCACCCCCCCCCCCCCCTGCCGAGCCATACTTTTTCAAATACCCAATCCAATGAACATATTCCATGATAGTATAGAAATTTGAAAAAAATTAAACTATTAAATATTTAATAAGTAAATCACGATGAAATTCGACTAGCTGTTCAGCTTGAGTGAAAAACAAGCTAGGTCAGAAAAGATGGAACTTTTTAAAATATAATTAACTGAAAATAAAAGAGTTAATCAAAGTCATATTCGAAAAAAATATAAAAATGTTCCTGTTGTGACTCTATATAATATAAACTGGACATACATAGAAGCAAGACTTCATACTGTAATGATAATACAATTAAGTTCATGTATACAAACCGAATTAAATAATTAATTCAGAATTAATCTTGAATATTTACTAGCAACATAAAAATTAATAAAAAATTTCTTTATATTTGCCTTATACTAAGGACTCATATATATACCCTTATAGATTCATTTCATTTGCGAGAAAAAACTCATCAAAGTTTTAAATGTTAAAATTATGTAATAGCGTGTTTTTTTAAAATAAAATATACCAACTATGATAACAATACACATATACGACATATAAAAAAATAGTATATCAATTTATCTATAAAGAAAAGAACGAATTAAAAAATGTACCAAATTAATATACTAATTCATTTTAAGACTGATCAGGCCCTGACTCCCACTTCAAATTATTCTGTCCTTAGTCCCTAAATCAAAAATATTCTAAGACCATTTCACCCCCCCCCCCCTAAGAACGTCACTTTTTAACCCCCCCCTGCCGAGACAGACTTTTTCAAATACTCCATCCAATGAACATGTTCCATGTTAACTTCGATGTTAACACCATGCTAACAGTTTTCATTATTACAGTAAAAAACATCTATTTTTGTTTACACAGTGCTTTTTTAAGACAATCCAATAGTTAAAACTTTTCTCATAATTGAAATATTTTCAACAGGCTATATAACGTCGCGATACTGACTGTGAATCATGGGAAAAACTCGAACAGATCGATGCAATCCTATGAGCTTTCTTTCATGGGATCACATAACTTTTTCAAATAAAATATAACTGTAGTAAAAATTGTTATTAAGATTTCTAGCTGAAAGAAATTCGTACATTAGTATTTATACCTAATAATTTGAAATTGAAAAAATAAAAACAAAATATTTCTCTTTTTAATCTAAATTATACTATACATATTTACATTTTATTTTCAATTTAAAAAATATTTAGCTATTATTGAAAACGTTAAATAAACCAAAATACAGATGAACCCTAGAAAAGTAAATACAGAAAAAAAACTGGTACTATTCACATTTGTATTTTTGCATATATGAGCAGTTAAGTACCGATAAACATCAAAAAGCTATATCTTTATAAAACTCAAGGGAATTTTTCTTATGTCTCTTGGGTATAAAATAAAATAATAATAAAATCCTGTTGTTATTACTATATGGTTGGTCACTCTCATGTATGTTACATATGTGGTCATACATACTCGGTTCGATGCTTTTATAATGGTTATAAGGGGAAAATAAAATTTCTTCTTCGTTTTTTTTTTTCTATATTATATACTTATACGATGTTTTGACAGTTGCCGCTTTAACACCTCTGGCGTATTTATTAGTAAAGGGGTTCTCACCTTAAAAAAATATTTTTCAAATAAAAAATTATAGTTTTATTATCTATTTTGTTCTAAGGCGTTATTTTATAGTACTTTTATTTTTTTTTTGGTTATAAAAAGATTAGGTAAGTATTTAATAAATAAAAAGTTATATAATTGACGGTTTAGAAATGTGATTTGATAAGTTAATTTGCAGCCCTTTTTGTAATGGTGTTAAAACTGTTAAATAATCAGATTTGAATTGTAGAAATAATTTTATAATAAATACATCACCAGTATTTATTTTTTTGATTATGCATATTTTTTGTATTAGACTTTGGCTTATTTTAAATTCCATACAGAGTTTTAAAATTTTGAGCTTTGGATGCAAATTCAATTTAATGTTTTGAATTCTTTAGCTTTTGAAGATGCCTCAAAGAATATAGAAAAATTTACAATACTAAGTAGCTAAAATAATTGAACTTTTTATTGTAGCTTTTTTATAAGCTGTTGTGTGTTTTTAAAATTATCATGCAGCATTTATTAATTAAATTTGGCTTAAATAAAGAATTCCATTGCAAATAAAAATTAGCTCCAGCCCAAACACCAGTGTTAAAATATACAAAATCTAATTTTTCCTCTTACAATTCACCCTTTTAGAGATTACGAGCATTAAAATTCAACAAAAGCCAAATCAACCCAAATCCAAAAGATCTATATATTTACTCAAAGTTTTAGCACATAATTATTTTTCGATTGAGAACCACATATATATAATATAAATGTCCTTTACATCTTTCAGCTGTCCGGATTTAGATATTTATAGGATAATACATAATAATAATAATAAAGTCCACTATTCATTTGGCAATAAATACACACATAGATACAGATCATTAGATACCGTACAGTAAAAAAGGAATGTAGTAGTTTTTAAAATATAATGGATATATCGTTACTCTAGTGGTTTTTTTTTTTTTTTTGTTGAAAAAAGACAGCTTCGACATTTTAACAATGCTAAAAAAATGATAATAGATCAATATAAAAGGTCTTAACACATGGGAATGGGACTGTAGGGGGTTCGTGTATTTAGTAAGATTAAGAATATATATATACAGACCACAGGTATATATATTGCGGATAAATATAAAAGAGGTGTGAAGCTATGATGACAAATTCTTTTTACAATAAAAGATCTCTCTTTTTTTTCATTATAGAGCTAAGAAGTTTTTCTAACTATAAAATTTTATGCGCGTGCTGCTTCTATTATGTTTCTTTAAAATAAAGATTTAAAATCACCTTCCGGATAGATTTAGATAAATGTAACACAAAAAAATCATGGATACTTAGGTGCTTAAAAATATGGTGCGAAAATTTTTTATTTACACTAGATTTTTAGGGATAATATTTTTTTTCAGATAAACGGGATTAGTCATATATGAAGAGAGCGAGAAAGATAAAAGAGGATAAAATGATTTATATTTTATATGTGGAAATTTTTTTTGTGTGGTGTACAAATATAAAAGGAGTAATGTTTATATAAAATATTGAATTAGGATTAAATCTTCTTATAGTGTTTTTTTTTTGACGTTTTTATGTGTATTTTTATATACAAATACCACAAATAAATATTTTTTTGGTATATTTACTTAATAACAAAGAATTTAATTAATTTTTTGCGGTTAATTAGATATTTTTATGATTTTCGAAGGTCTCTCTTTAAAATTTTTACAATACGAGTAAATAAAAAATAGTAATAGAACAAACAAACAATCTCAGAATCGAATATACTACGTCCTTCATATATAATGATTTAAAATTTATAAATCAAAGTCTCATCTTACACTACATGTATAAAATATTTGCAATAATACATATCGAGGTTCACACGAAGGTTAATGAGAGGTTACATATAACTTGACATTCGGCTTTTATGTATGTGTGTCGCCCGTTTAATTTAAGAGTATAGTTTATGTGATATCTATATATAATTGCATGTAAGTACGTATACATGTCTTAAATTTCAATGAGGGTGTGTTTTAAATATATATATAGTGAGAGAATAATATATTTTGTATAGATTATTTGTATATGGGATGTTTTTTGTTTTATTGGTAGGAACTATTTTTTTGGAATTGTTTTTGATTTGGGAGGTTTTAAGTGAAAGCTTGCAAGCTCTGTAGTTTTTAAAGATGAGGCAAAAATTCATGAAATATTTTTGCAGTTGTTAGCCATGATAACCAAGAAAATTTAGTCCTTAATTTCCTTCAAAGATTATTCAGCTTCAAATTTTGTTCAACACCTTAAAATAAAATATACAATTCACTCCTCTAACTTTAATTCTAGATTCCAACACCACAAAGACCAAAATACTCCAATTTACAAAAAACAACCCATATAAATACACACATTTATTTGTCAGTACATAATAAATGTTTATGTATTTATTTTCTGCGTAACGATCTAAAATTTTATTCAGATATAAACTACATTTTTTTAAACTGTATAATACAACGATAATAATATAGTACTTAATATGAAATTATATATTTAAGGATATAATATATCTTATAATCTGTGTAATAAATATATAGGTAAATTATTTTTGAACTAGTGCATATGTTATTAAAGTGTATATTTGCAAAAAAAAATGATCAACAAAAAAATTTGTGACTTATTCATATAGGAAAGTAAAATGATTCTAAATCAAGATATTAAATTTAATCTATTTATGTAGGGGTTGAAAAAGTAAAAACATTTTTTAATAAAATTTTGAAATTTTTTTGAAAACATTTGAGCTTCGTAATTTTTTGAATATGATACATAAAATATGAGATCAAGTAGATATCATAAAATTTTCGAATGACTTTACACTACTTTTTGAACCCACTCAACTCATGAGCATTATATTATAAGTGTAACAATTATTTGTTTTACAATTTTAACCAAATAATTTTAAGACATGTTGCCTATAGGTTGGTTAATTTTCGATCTTACACATAGTTGCTATAAAGATAGAGACAGCTAAGAACACCAAATGGTTGAGTTTATTATATCGAAAAAAATAGTGAACTGCCTTTTTTAGTGTTACCTAGTTCAATTAATGTGTTTTTAGTGATCATAGAAACTCGAGAAGACGAAATCTATTCCTAAAGGACTACCTAATAATTTTCTTTTGTCATTTTTTTTTTTTTGATAATAAAAATTTAATATTTATCTTGTTATTTTGTTCTTATAATATTAGTTCTTAGAATATATTATATTCTCCGAAAATCATTTCTTTTGCGAGAAAAAATATTCTAAAAAATATATGTTTGCACGACGTGAATTGATTTCCTAAATTTTGCGGAGTTTTAAACTAAAATTAAATTCGATTTAGCTCCCATTTTAGTTACACATGCGTGGTTAAAACCACGAATAAAGTACGAAGGCAAAAAATTCTTATTTCGGATACGCTGAAGCCACTTTTTGTTTTTATCCAGCTACACTGCATTAAGTTGTTAAGCCACTAAACTCTAAGCCATGCAGTTATAAGGAAATAATTTTTTCAAAAAATCGATACTAACAACATGCAGCAAGGGTGGACCAAAAACCATCTCTTGGGGGAAGGGGGTGAATTTTTAAAAAATTTTCAAAAAACTTATGAAATTTACGCTCTGAAGGAGCAATCACTATTCTCCTCCTTCGTTGAATCTACCATTGACATGCATACTATAAATACCAATAGGGAGCAAAAAGTAGTGTTAAAAAATTGATTTTCATTTCCAGAGACTTTCATTATACTTCTGGATAACGTTTTGGTGGATAATCCATGCTGTAAATTACAGCTGATCAAAAAATTATCCACTGGCACTACAGGGTCACTAGATTCGTTTTAGCTGCACTCGTACCCTTAAAGAGTGCTGTATAATTGCCCTTAGGTAGTTGAACTATTTGGGAAACTAATTACTGCGGTATAAAATCACTTCATGACTCTTAGATTTCTAAACAAATATATTTTTAAAGTTTCAGAGTTACATAAACAGTATTAAAAATGTAAAAATTTCACTTATAAATATATCTAAAATATGTAAATTATTATTTTACTAAAATTAAATTGTAAAATGCAATATTGTTTTGATTTCAGACTACTAGCAAAGCCTGTGGTTTCCGGTACATAATACATACATTTTACAAGGCTAAAATATTTTTTTTTTATATACACACAAAGTGTAAAAGCATATACTAAAAGCTATACGGATTAAAGGGCGAAAATGTTATTATTGCAAGGGGTACCTTTTTATATCTAATATGAGACTACTAAGTATCTTAAGCTTGTTGTTTTTAAGCCGACACTATACTTGGTTAGTTACCACATATATATATATTAAAGTTACTATGTTATTACAAACATTTGCCATATGGTTAGTATTTAAATTGTTTTATAGACAGTTGAATTTTTGAGAAAAAAAAATTTGTGTAAATTGATAAATCAATAATCTATAAAAGAAAGAAATAATGTAATACAATTTTCTTGAAAAAAGTTTTTTTTTCAAATAACTGTACAGGGTCAGTTATAGACAGCAAGACTTGCTAATGAACAAATATAAAAAGACTTGAAAAAAAGTAACTCGTAGAATAAGATATGCAAGGAAGGCAATTGGGAAATGGCGATTTTCATCGTCTCGAAATTAAAATACAGCCATAAAATCTCTTTTTATCAGAATCTGTATAGTTATAGAGCTTTAAGTTTTATAAAAGAGAGAAATAAAGAAAGAAAATGATTTTAACAGACGTATAATTTCCTGGGCGAGCTTTGAATTGAACGAGTTCAACGACGAAGGAATGAGAGAGCCACAGTAATGTAACCGGCTTTCGAAGTTTTGAAGGGTGAGGAAGCTCATTAACAGGAGCTTTTCTGCTTTCCTACATGTATATAGTTAGTATATATATATAAGGCTATCGCTGAGCGTAAATTATACCGACTTTAAATTATATGCATATTCTAATATACCATTATTATACATTATTATGTATACTTGATTTTCTTAAAATAAGAAAAGATATTATTGATCGCTTTCCTTTTACTCGCTTTTTTTATCTGTAAATTATAGAAGATAAGAAATATAAATTTATGTACATAAATTAAATTATTAGTTTTTGAAGAAAAAAATTTTTTTAAAATAAATTATTAGGTTTTAAATGAAAATTCAAAAATTGCAAATTGAAATTAATGAAATCAATGGTGCAAAAAATGGCTTCAGACTAAAAAAAATTCTGTTCAAGTACTTTTTGTGAAATTCTCAGGGTTCAGAGAATCTGGTTGGTGAATTCAAAATCTGAACAGGATTTTTACAGTGTAACAACTGACCACTTGTAAATTACTTTAATTTAACACACAATTTTCAATTAACTGTATATACTTCATTGTACTTCGTTAACCACCAGAAGTTACTTTTTGAGGTTTTTAATTTTAGTTTTAAAAAAATCATTTAATCTAAATAGTGTCTAAACACCTTTAAAATTTAATATACTATTTAAAATAATAATAATAATCACATACATAATTAAATTTATATACATATGAATAAATCTATTAAATATACAATAAACCAAATTGGACCACCAATAAAGTTTTTCTTTTGTAAATTTAATATTTACGATTGAATATTTTTGAACAATATAAATTTTAAAATAATAGAAATTCCAATATATTTATTTCAAGTATTATTATTACTATTATTGTTATATCAAAAAGAACAGAGCTCTCTCAAAAAGTTTTTTGGCACATTTCACGTTACTACCACTATGTAATCTGATAATACATAGGGGCTATTAAAATAAAAAAAAATGAGCAATCATTTTTTGTATTATATAAAAATATTTATTTTTATAATACAAAAATCCAAAATATTAAATCAAAGAAAAATAACACGAAGAAAACAAATATACAACATTTTCATTTTATTGAGTCGAAAAATTCGAGTATACAGAAGACAATATTATGATGTTATAAATTTTTTTTTTCTTTTTATTATATATCATGCAATGCATAAAAAAAAAAAAAGTTTTTGACTTGAAATGCGCGAAATGAAGGGCGTGGTTTTAACGGAAAGTCGAGGATTGGCTACAAAGTTGCTACACCGGTCGATATATCCAGCTACGTATAGTATCTTTTAGTACTTTATATTTTCTAGAGAGAAACGGCTTGTGTATACTTGATACTTATCCCCGGTGCGCAAGTACTACTATGCGAAGTCTACTATATCTTTTCTCTTTTGAAATAAGAAGAATATTCAATATATATAGAAATAAGAGATAGAAGATCTTGTCTCAAGAGATGAACTTCGTGAGCTGATCCTATATACTCTCTCTGTGTTAGATGAAATACGCGAAATTTCTTTTTATTTCTTATTTTCTTTAACTTTTCTTTATTTATTCCGGTGATAAAAAAAAATAAGAAAGACTGAAAGGAAATGACGATTGCTTGTGTATATAATATGAAAAAAAATATATTCTCAATCTTAGTAGTAAAATCTATGATAATAATATATATATTTTTTTGTAAGTAATAAATTAAGTGAATTTCTATCTCGTTTATAGAATTTTTTTATAAAATATATTATGTTTATTGAAGAAAAAAATAAAGATTTTTAAATTGAATTATACTCTTATAAGAAATAAATAAATAAATTTATACCTTATCAAGTATTTTTCTCATTTACGTGTACAATACAATTACTATCTGTGAAAATTTTATAAATAAATTTAAGCTTAACTTGTTTTTTAAGATTCTACATATTTTTCAAGTGTTGATATCTATTCATTTTTTATATTTCAAATTTTAGAGCTTATTATAATGAAATATTGAAATAAATTGCATAGAGCAGTAAATTTTCATAAAACATAATTTAAAAAAATTTTCTAATATTTTAATTGTTACATATAGTACATATAATTCAGCAAAGAAAAAATAGTTGACTACTTAAAAATATAGAAATTCGCCAAAAATAAAACTACTAATTGTAAGTATTTAAAAAGTAACTCAATCAGGATGAAATTCGACTATTAGTCTTGAGCGAGCTAGATCAAAGAAGATGGAACTTTCAAAAGATAAATTTAGCAATTTACCCAAAAGGATTAAAGTAACAATGAAAATATAATTAAATGAAAAAAAAAAGAATTAATTAAAGTCGATTTCGAATAAAACGTAAAAATGTCCCTGTTGTGACTATATAATATGAACTGGACAAAAATAAACCAACGCATCAAACTGTAATGACAATACAATATTAACCTCATGTATACAAACCGAATTAAATAATTAATTCAGAATTAATCTTGAATATTTACTAGCAACATAAAAATTAATGGAAAATTTCTCTATATTTGCCTTATACTAAGGACTCATATATATATACCCTTATAGATTCATTTCATTTGCGAGAAAAAAACTAATAAAAGTTTCAAATGTTAAAATTATGTAAAAGCATATATTTTTTGTTTTAAAAAAATATACCAACTATGATAAACATACACATATACGAATTCAACCATCAAGGAGTTGTTAAAAAAGTATATCAATTTATCTATAAAGAAAAGAATGAAGTTAAAAATATACCAAATTAATTCACAAATTCATTTTTAATATAATAGTTCAAATTAATAAAAGTGTATACACGATATATCTTTACTGCAGGAAAGGAAGTAAATTTTTTTGGGAAATTTAACAGAAAGTTGTGACAAATCCGATAAACTTGAAATTTTATGAAATTTTTTCAGAAAGATGCCAAGTTCAGAAATAAAAAACTTTCGATAGGATCGTTTTGTCCAAAATACTGTAAAAATTAACCAAACTATTTTTTTGGCCAAAAATAAAAAAACATTTAATATCTCGGGCAAAACCGAATGAATTTTCATGAAAATTGGTATCGAGGGGTTTCTTGGGTCACTGATTACGTTTTTAAGGTCAGAAAATTATGAAACACCCTTAAAACAGTAGAAACTACCCGTTTTTGGGTTTTTTTGCAATATTTAGGAATTAAGCTAATATATTATCAAATGAATGCCATTTTTTGGATCCTCAATGACGAACCATTGTGATGGGTCAAATTTTGGTTTTTGATTTTTTCCCAAAATTTTCGTCACAAAAAAATACAAAAAACACCAAATTTTTTTTCTTTTTGGACGTAGTACCTAATTTATTTCTATGAGAGTATACTAGTTTTAGAAAAGTTGTTTATAGTAATTTTTTGGATCTGATACAGAATTTTTTCAAAATTTTTTTCTCTAAATTAAAAAAACAAAAAAATTAAAAAAACTGCAATATTTTGGTTCCTCATAGAGGAACCTTTGTGATAGATGAAATTTTGATTTTTGATTTTTTGGCATATAAGCACGTTTTGGGACCTCAGGAAGCTAAAAAACCGGTTTTTAAAAAAAGTCTGTGTGTGTGTGTGTGTGTGTGTGTGTGTGTGTATGTATGTAACCGGTGAAATTTCACAACCATTATGGAATTAAGACCTAATTTTTTTTTCAAAAATTTTTTCATCAAAAAATCTCAAACTACTTTTTTTTTTTTTTAATTTGGATGTAATACCTCATTTATTTCCATGAAAGTACTTATATTTGAAAGTACGATTTTTACTCGATATCTCGAATCTGATAACTAATTTTTTGAAAATTTTTTTCTCAAAATTTTTTTCACCAAAAAATACAAAAAATACAAATTTTTTTTTTCTTTTTGGACGTAGTACCTAATTTATTTTCACGGAAGTACTAGTTTTAAGAACCTTGTTTATAGAAATTTTTTGGACCTGATACCTAATTTTTTCAAAATTTTTTTCTTAAAATTTTTGTTGCCAAAAAATACAAAAAATGCCAAAATTTTTTTTATTTTAGGACATAATACTTAATTTTTTTCTATGAAAGTACGAATATCTGAAAATATTGTAACCGGTGATATTTCACAACCATTATGGAATTAAGACCTAATTTTTTTTTCAAAAATTTTTTCATCAAAAAATGTCAAACTATTTTTTTTTTTTTTTTTAATTTGGATGTAATACCTAATTTATTTCCATGAAAGTACTTATATTTGAAAGTACGATTTTTACTCGATATCTCAAATCTGATAATTAATTTTTTGAAAATTTTTTTCCCAAAATTTTTTTCACAAAAAAATACAAAGAATACCAAATTTTTTTTTTATTCGGACGTAGTACCTAATTAATTTCTATGAGAGTACTAGTTTTAGAAAGCTTATTCATAGTAATTTTTTGGATCTGATACCGAATTTTTTCAAAATTTTTTTCTCAATACTAATAAAACAAAAAAATTAAAAAATCTGTAATATTGTTTTTTTTTTAAGTGTAATACCTAGGTTATTGAAAATTTTTTTCTAAAAATTTGTTAAATAAAAAACATTAAATCACAGCAACATTTTTTTTCTTTTAAAATACGGTATTTAACTTTTTTTTATGAAATACTGATATCTCAAATTATAATTTTTATTAGATAAAATAGACCATTATAAATATTTTGCTATTGTTAATGAGGAACCATAGTGCCAATCACTTGGCAGCGTTTTTTTTTTTTGGGGTGTAATACCTCATTTAATTCCGTGAAAGTACTAATATCTGAAAATATTGTAACCGGTGATATTTCCCAACTATTATGGAATTAAGAGAGAAATGTAAGTATGATTGCATGGTTGTAATCGGTAATATCAGTGGCATATTGATGTATTAAGCTCATTGTTTGAGGAACCTTAGTGCGAGCTAGTTGCAGGGTATTTTAGAATAGTTAAGAAAAAAATTATTTCATTTGATTATGCACCAAAATTGGGATATAAAGGCTAATAATAGGGGTTTAAATTTACCCCCAGAATAAGTAAAAATATTAAAAAAAAAGATCTTAGACTATTTAGACCCTACCCGCCTCCAACCCAAATCGATCCTTTCAGAAGTTGTTTATTCCAGTACTAAACAACTTTCTTAATAAAATACAAGTTATTTCATATACCTGCTATTTGTCACTATTTTTTGCTTGGTGATTTTACCTCCTGCCTTGTATTAGTTATTATGAATAGATATTTAAAAGTTTAAATATTTAACTTATAACCCATATACATATTGATACAAACTCGTATACAAATAAATAAAATAACATTTTGACAGTTACATTTTTCTTCAAGAGAATTTCTTGCAAGAAAAATCGAGAGAAAAATTTACAAAAATAATGAAATTTTTTATTAACAGACACATTCTCATACTTATAATAATCTAAATAAATAATATACATATATTCAGCATATTACAAAAGCATGATAACAATATAATATATTGATGTTCTGGGTTACCGCTAGTTATACACGTAAATATAGATATAACAATAGAGTATACCCATATAGTAATAATATAAGAGCAGCATCAATGTATAAACCGGTGTATGTCTCGTGATTGAGAACAACAATGGCCCTTATAGTCTGAAATGAGTTAATCGGCAAGTTCCTCCCTGGAGGAGGACTATATATGAACTCAACATGTAACCAGTCGCCTCGTTTATTTAAAACGAGGAACATGAGATGATGGAGATTTAATACACGTGCCTTTTGATATACACAAATTATATAGATATATATGACCTCCTACATATTTATATATTTAATACAAAAGACAGTATCAGAAAGCAAAAGCCTGACTGACATTTCTGTTGGTGATAAAAATATCAGGAGATTGCAGTGGTTTTCATTTACAACTTTATATGCGATTAAATTTACACATGTAATATGCTGCAACAAGGAAAACTCAAATTTCAATAGTCTATAATAGCAACACAGTGTACTTGTTTTGTTTTATACATTAAATTAATCATTATAACCTAGTCCCAAGAATGCAAGATGAAAATTTTCAATTTTTGACCCCAAAACATTTATTTATTTTTACAAAATTTTTTTAATTTAAACTTTTTTTAATTTAAACTTTTTTAATATTGCTTATTTTATTTTATCTTATTTATAACATTCTAATGACATTTCTATTGCGAGAAAAATTTTGTTATACTTTTGAAGGGAAAAATATTTTTTTTTGGTGCTTATGAGAAATTTTCCGCGAAATTCAATTTCGGGGTTCAAAATTTCATATTGACTGCACATGTGCCAAAAATTGCGCTTTTCATCATTACGCCTTTTATGTTAAATAAAATAATTTTTAGGCTTAATTTTCTTCTAATTAGACTTAAAATTTTTTTTTATAACTCATTTTCACCCCGAAAAAAAAGTCCGTGGGAACTAATAGCTTTAAATCAAAAAATAATAATTTTTAAATTACTATTTTTTCAAATTTTTGAATATCCGGCCAATTTGGATTCTGGAAATTTTACAGAGGCAACTTTTGGTAAGCCTTAAAGGATTTGTGTAAGAATGGCGAAATTTCGAAGTGAAAGATCAGAATTTTACATTGATTTGTAAAAAGTGAATTTTCATTACATATTAGCGTATCCCATGGATTTTTTTTGAGGATGAAAATAGTTAATAAATCAAAAAATTTAAGCCTATTTAAGTGACTGAGATTACTTATTTTTAGTTGTAATTTTAGAATAAAAAATAGTTTAGACCTATTTTTGCAACCCTTCAGTCCAACTTGTGCTCAAGTGAGGTGGAATCTTCTATTTAGTTTACTAAAAAAATAAATTTTTGAACTACTCTAGTTACAATTATTTTGCTTATTTTAAATATTTCATTACTTTTTTAATTTTTAATTATAATTTAGATTTATTTGTTTTAACACGAAATTTTCTGACCAACATGAAACTAATTTATCAGTCAGAAGTTTTTCTAAATCCCTCACAATATTAATACGAGTCCAGCATATTTGGAACAACAAATTCTCCCTATGGTTATGGATCCAGTTATTACGTTGAAAATTCTGGGTTCCCTCCGTTCACTCTAATGGGCCTTCTGGGCCTATAAACACACGACTATATTTTGTGAGGTATTTTTCTGAGGGCGCTGCTAATAATTTACTATTGTAAGAACGCTACTATCTTTTTAACCCCATGAACTATATTTTTATCACTAATTCTCTTACTGGTAATAATCAATAAACTAATAACCCATTTTTAAATTATTGCCAAATTAAATTACAAGCTTAAATTACAAGCTTCCAATTGCCAAAAATTCTTTACTCTTTCCTATTTTTTAAATAGTTTTCATCACTCTGAAGTGAAAGTGTTAAAAATTTACTTTTATTAAAAAATCCTAAAGTGGGCCCCTGACTTTAAATTATTAAATCAGGCTAACCAATAATAGGAAAGAAGTAAATGAAAATTTTTGAAAATTTAGAGCTTGTTAAAAATTTATAAGACCTATAACCCAATGTTATTAAAAATTGAAGCATTTTAATTTATTTAAAATATAGCCGCAAATTCCGTTCTTTATATCATAGACCTATTGTTTCTAAACCCAAAAAACTCATTAGAATGTTGGAGGATAGTCAGCATGTATTTTTACATATCTAGGGTAAAAAAAGGTAAAATTTTCTGCCTTAGGAAGAGGACATCTTTACCCACGCTCGCTCGTGCATACAACTTCATACAAACTCAAAACCAATATTTTGTCCCTATCCTTGTTCAAAAAATTACTATTTCAACATAATAAATTGATTTTACTTATTTTGTTTAATTTGGTGTTCCAAATGGACTCCCACTAGAAGTATATTTTTTATTAATGAAAACGTTTAGAACTTTATTAAATTATGTTTAAATCGACCTTTTATTTTTTAATTCTACCCTTACGAATTTTATATCAGCATCAAAATAATTATCAACAAGAGATTTTGTAAAGTAGCATAATGCTGACTAATATTTTTATGAAACTAGAATTTTCCATGCTTTTTTTACTAGTAATTTTTATTAAATAAAATTAAATATGATTGAATAAATTATAGCAAAAAATCTATTTTATTATCTTAAAAAAAAACACTTTAAACAAATATTTCTTTATAAGGTACTACAGTAAAAATTACAAAATAATCAAGAAAAGTAATTTTTTTTTTTTTAAATTATGTGATTAAAAAAAAAAATTTTATTCCATAAAGAACGTAATAATATAAAAAAAAATTTAAACATTATTTCAGCTCACTTATGTACACATGCAAGAGTTTTATAAAAACTCATAAAAGACAATAATATGACTACAAGTAAAAATAATGTCTGTACTACAAGGAAGTGTGATCTCTTCATTTCTGCGTGATGATTTCATTAGATTCAGCACTCATTCTCTTGTCATCGCACTTTATAACTTCATAACAAAAAAAAAAAGATACAAATAAAAATTGCCATCATAATTAAATAAAAAAGAAAAAAAAAACTTTTGCAGATTCCTTTTCCGTTACAAAATGTGAACATTTATTAAATACCTTAGAGTAGTATAAAATAAAATACCTTCTACATAAAGTGGTATCGAAATGTCAAGTTTTTACACTCGCGGGTATTCGAAGATTTTTAGTAGTTTATTTTATATAAGACTGAGGGATGACGTATGATGATAGTGAACACTTAAAGAAAAAAATTTATCAAAGAAATATCAAGATGGCCGTAATAATATCATTATCTTAAGGAGATATGTGAATGAGACATTTACTATAACGACCACTCATACGTTATCAAAGTCCATCATCACAGTCGGAGTTAAAATTTTATTTTTTTTTCTTGTGCCAATTTTTTTGTTTTTTTATTTCTTTTTCTGTGCGTGTGTATGCCTGACAATACATTGACCGCAGCTTAACACATTTTTGCCTTGAGCACCTGATACAGATTTCGATGAGATATTTCTGATATACCCAGAGATGATTGATTAGGAGGTTTCTTATTCTTTTGCATACTATCAAGATATTCCAAAGATTTTTCAAATATTTATTTTTTGGTCCTACATAAACCGCTATATTGGAAAATAAAACTAAATTTTTTGTTTATTTATGATCACACTCAAATGTACGTACATAAAATTACATTTTTTTGTAGCATCCATATTTTAATTAAATTTTTGACACTTGCATTAAAGTAAATGAACAAAAAAATGTAAAAAAATAAAAAATATTACAAGACTAAAATTACCGTATACCTCAACGAATCAAAAAATTAACCGCAAACTGTCTGTATACATTCTCAAAATACATTTGTAAAAAAAAGAAAATTTATTTTAAAGTAACAAAAAATGTAATAAAGTCATCTTATACAGTTTTTATTAAGTTTCATGATATTTGCTTTATGAATTTCTTGACATCGTGTGTATATCAAGCTTTTTTGTGTAATTATCTTTATCTATGTTGTACATTGGCTTGGATATTATTTCAAAATTTTATTTCAACTAAATTTTGTTTGGTAAAATGCAGTGTCTAGGTAAAAAATTTCAAAAATTTTAGCTTTTAAGACGATTTTTAAATTTTGCGTTCAAGCGCGCAGGGAAATTTATGAAAATAAGGTCCAATAAATGTGTTTTTCTTACAATTTTTGTCTCTTTTCAGCTGTTGTCAAATTTTTTAAAATTTATTTTTTTTTTGTTAAACTTTTGCTTAAACAAATTTTTAAAACAATCAAGCTAATCTATTAAAGCAAGTAAAACTTAAAATATACTTAGGCTGCATTATTATACTTGAACCCTTATTTAATACGCTTGGTTTTATCGACTTTCTCAATTTAGTAATCTTTTACAACTTTATTAACACTGTTGGTGGCGTTATAATGTATATCAAGCTATATCTCAAAGGTATATTTATACACACCTGATTTATTTAAAGAGAAAAAAACAAAAGAAAATTTTTTTTATAAACTTTTTTTTTTATCATTCTCTAATGGTTCTTTACCAGCGTCATACTTGAAAATAATAAATGAGTAGGTATGTGTGTGTGTAATAATGACGCGAGCCAAAAATTGTAGAAATATATGCATGAATAAATATATATATTATATATTTTGTGTATAAATGTGTTAGTAAAATCATATATAACTTGCATAAAGTGAACTGACTCGGTTATTAATTAAGCTTACTACGCGGCATTCTCTCCTTCGCGGTCTTGAAAACCTGAAACTTCCAATTTGCCTAAAGGTATACCTTTATATACAAGAAATTAATCCTAGTGGATGAATTTCGTTGATATTCTTGAACTGTAAGACGATGATCTAGATGTAATAAACTATGTATCATATGTTTTTAATGGGTCATTTATAAAAAAAAATTTTAATAAAAAATATTGTTAGAGCTTTATTAAGATTTTATTACTGTAAATATATTAACAAAATTATTAACAAATTAATTGTAAAACATTAGTTTATTTTAATAATAAATAATATAATAATTTTAAATACATAATTTTAACTGTAATTGAATAATTAAAAATACTAATTTTCATAGAATAAAGTCGTTAAATTATTTCTTTGTTAATTTTTTTTATCACAAAAAAAAATACCAAAAGTACAATTCTGTACCACTTTTAGAATTAAAAGGGGACACAGAACCAAAAAAATTTTAAAATCAGTTTTTTTGATTTTTAACAAAATTTATTGCATAAATTAAAAAAAAAAGAGTCTCATGCCCTCCGCAATAAAAAAACACATCAAATCAGTATAAAAAAATTTTTTAATATTACCATCCCTTTGAGAATTTTTGGAAATTCGAAAAAAATTCTAAATTTCCGAATTTCCAAAAATTTTTGAAAGGATGATAAAATTAAAAATTTTTTTTAGACTGGTTTGATGTGTTTTTTTATTGCGGAGGGCATGAGACTTTTTTTTTTTAAATTTAATCAATAAGTTTTGTTAAAAATCAAAAAAACTGATTTTAAAATTTTTTTGGTTCTGTGGCCCTTTAAAACTAAAATTTTTCGCCCCTAAAATCTCAGTTACTTTTGAAACTCAAACCCCATGTCTTGAAGCTTGAATGACATTTTTTAAATTACTACTATATTTTCAAATTTTTCAATATCCCACCATGGCACGTGGCCAAATAAAAATCTGAAAAAAATTCGAATTTCTCGAGAATTTTACATATAGGCTTATAATTTTTGGCGAAATTTTAAAGATAAGAGTCCTAATTTTAAATTTTTTAATAAAAATTTATTATTTAAAATTTTTTCAAAAAAAAATACAAAATCACGTAAAAACATGATTCAACTGCTTTTGTAAAATTTCCCAAGGAACCCGAAATTCTAGTCATAGTTTTATTTGATTATAAGACCTCGTATAAGACTTGGCGGAATAATCAAAAAGTTGAGAAAATAGTAATTAGAAAATTAAATTTTTTTTTTAATTCATGCCTACGTAGAAGGAAATCGAACCTGCACATTTTTTCATTAATACTAAATTTTGAAAATTCATTGAATGCAGAAGGAGATATTAGCACTTCAAGTTTCCTTCATTTTTGAGCTACTAAATTAATCAAGACTTATAAAACTTGAAAATTAAGTTGCCACAGTGCGAGACAAAATATAGTACAGGCAGAAATACGAGTGATTGAAATTATATGTAAGTTAAATTTTATATTTCTCGAAAGAGAAATGGATTCACAACATTATATAAGTGAGATGGTGATTCTTATAGTCAAATATACAATTAATAATATTTATGTTTTACTTAATAAAAATCCGCTAATTAATTGATAAATTATAGTTATTAAATGATTGTGTTTTCCATAGTTGTTCATAGTTATGGATTTTGATGGAGAAAATTTATTAATTTTTCGAAGTGGATTCTGGTCGGTTTTTGGCTGTGAATCTGTATCAATCATAAAAATTCATTGTTTACCGCTAATAAATTTCGTCTTACAAATTACAACTCTTTCTAGATCCGAGTCGTTGATCATGAATTTGAAGATCCTGCCTAAAATAATCGCTTCACCTTTAAATTTGCAAAAAGTCCTCCTAAAAGGGGAATTTTGGATGTATTCAAACTTAGAGTGCCAAGATTTGATTGTTTAGTTTTTTATGACGTTGATCATGAATGTTGGGTTTCTGTCTATAAAAAATCGGCGATTCATCCAAAAAAATTATTGGTGACTTCTAGTAGCTGAAAACCCGCTTATTTTTGTGATTTGACTGGAGTGAATACATCAGCAATGATAAATGCATCTAAAAATTTTAACAGCCCGAGAGTGGATTCATTTCAATGAAACGTATGTATTTTTGGTTACTGAAACCGATATTTTGAAGGTTTCGTCCATTTTCAGTCTGAAAATTTCAGATGGCCAGTTTTGAGTAATGAAAGCTATATCATAAAAAATCGGAAAAAATTAGCAAGACAGGTAAATTCTTGAAAGCAATTGCTAATTGAACCTATTTTAACATGGGACATGTTTATAGGGCGAGGGTACTTCAGAACTTGAAAATTAAGGAGAGAGGGTCAAATGAGACTTAGAATAATTTAAATTTAGGGACTTTGAAAAATCTGGGCTTAGGGACTTAGAATAATACAGATTTATGGACTTGGAATAATATCGATTTAGAGACTTAGAATAATTCAAGGGTAGGAAAATAAAATAATTTGTATTTAGGGACTTAAAATAATTCAGATTCAGGCAGTTAGAACAATTTTGATTTATAGACTTAGGATAATATCGATTTAGGGACTTAGAATAATTCAGGATTAGTGACTTATAATAATCTTGATTTAGGGACCTAGAATAATACGCGTTTAGGGAATTATAATAGTTTGGGTTTAGAATCTTAACATTTAGTAAGGTGATAATTAAAAATTATATGAGTAAATTCTTGAAAACAATTGCTAATTGAGCCTATATTTGGTATGCCAGTATAGTTTTCGAAGTCATAGATTCCCTAAACGCGTATTATTCTAGGTCCCAAAATCGATATTATTCTAAGTCTATAAATCAAAATTGTTCTAACTGCTTGAATCTGAATTATTTTAAGTCCCTAAATAAAAATTATATCAGCGATCCAAAAAACCTGTAATAGACCAAATCTGGTGACGGTAATTCCAGTAACTAAACACCCTAAACCGCGATTTCACTGGAATTTGTGTACTATAGAAGGTTATCGTAATCTTCCATTTAATTAATTATTCCTTGTAAGTAATCTGTATTTACTGAAAAAATAGATTAAAGACTAAAATGAAAAAAAAACGCATCCCTTAACCTACAAATTTCTAGCATTTTTCTTCTTTTAAATATTTTCCGGTGTTTTATATTTTAAAAAAAATATCACAAATAATAAAAAATTAAATATTTAACATAAATATGAAGATTTTACTTGGGAAAACTGAATCAAAAGTAAAAAATAACATAAAAATCTTAAAGAGGAAAAATTTCTTTCTTTACTTTTTTATAGTTCCGGTGCTTTAAACCATGTAAAATCTTTTATTAATTATGCCTTTTTTATCAAAGATTCATTTGCGTTTATAATTTCAATAACATAATTTTTTTTTGTCTAAACCGCTAAATATTATATTGAATAGTAAAAATTAGATTTTTGAGGTTTAGAGTGAGTTATAAGGTTAAAAAACGCCAAAAATCGCGAAAAATCACGAAAAATCACAAAAAATCACAAAAAATCAAAAAAAATAAAAAAAAATCGCTAAAAGACGGAAATAAACCATTTCAACTAGTAACGATTCATAATTGAGGTACAAAAAGGCCAAAATCAGAAAAAAATCAAAAAAAATCTTTTTAAATTAAATTCGTGATTTCCAAGTCGGTAGCCCCTCGTCTAGATCTAATATATTTATTTTAATTCTATGAAAAAAATTAATTAGGTCTTAAATCTACAAAAATGCTTTGTTAGGTTTGCTGAACAAGATTATCAATTGATTTTCAATTCAGGCTATTTACCTGGACTACTATCGATCAAAAAAAGATGTGGACCTCTCGTATTTTTGAAATATTTTCCAGAAAAATGGTCCCAGAATGTTCGGGTAAAAAAAAATCTGTTGACAAATTATCCTTCAATCTCTGTGAAAAATTTTATGATTATAACTTTATTAGGAGGGGAGGAACAGCAATAAATGCATCAAAAAAGTAAGAAAAAAAAAATTTTATTTTTTATGCCGTTTTTAAACGTTTAATTGGTGCATTAAAAATTATTTTAAATTAAACAAATTTTAACTGCAGGTTCTTTAACCCTTTAACTTCAGGGGAGCGTTGGAATTTTCAAAAAATATTAACAAATAAATTGTTTATAACAATTTAAGCTAAAATAATGGCTTCTGCTTATCGTAGAAACGTAATTCTTTTTTTAAATGACAGGTAATCATACCTGGATTACAGTTTTAGAATTTGGTCAATGTCAGAATATTGGTTTGATAACAGTATCCAAAAAACGAGTGAATTTTTATAAATAGAATGCGAATAAATAAGCCCCATTGTTCATTTATAATCTGATGAATAAAAAAGTTTATGACCTAAACACCTGCCAATATCTTCATATTTTTTAAAGAAACAAGGTAAGCGAAGGCATTATTGAATACATATTATGATCAAGCCAAACGCATTTTTAATATAAATTAAGACCTTAATTAGACAAGAAAACTCTGAAAAGGGCATATATGCCTTAAATCTTGCTTAAATAGAAGTTTTTCCTGTCGATGTTGCAGGTTCCATATCTGTTACGCTTACCTTAATTCGTAAAAAAACTCAAGGATATTTGCGGGTCCTAAGATCATAAATTTTTTTATTCGTCAGGTTATTAATGAACAATGGGGTTTATTTATTAGAATTCTATTCATAAAAATTCACTCGTTTTTTGGATACTGTTATCAAACCAATATTCTGACATTGACCAAATTCTAAAACTGTAATCCAGGTATGATTACCTGTCATTTAAAAAAAGAATTACGTTTCTACGATAAGCAGAAGCCATTTTAGCTTAAATTGTTATAAACAATTTATTTGTTAATATTTTTTGAAAATTCCAACGCTCCCTTGAAGTTAAAGGGTTAAAGAACCTGCAGTTAAAATTTGTTTAATTTAAAATAATTTTTAATGCACCAATTAAACGTTTAAAAACGGCATAAAAAATAAAATTTTTTTTTCTTACTTTTTTGATGCATTTATAGCTGTTCCTCCCCTCCTAATAAAGTTACAATCATAAAATTTTTCACAGAGATTGAAGGATAATTTTTCAACAGATTTTTTTTTACCCGAACGTTCTGGGACCATTTTTCTGGAAAATATTTCAAAAATACGAGAGGTCCACATCTTTTTTTGATCGATAGTATGTAATAGGTTATTTGAGAATTTATATTATTCAAAGAAGCAACATTTTTCTTTTTTATAAAAAAAATATTTTAAGAATTTTAATTAATTTTAATAATTAATATTTAATGATCCATCGTACAAAAGATGAAAACAATTTCTTAGCTACTAAATTAATTTAATAAATCTGATTAAAAAATAAATGGTATTTTTTTGCTAATCTTTGAAGACAACGATAAACGATTTATAATTATATTATATTAGATTAAAAATCTTTTTGTAATTAGTAATTTTGAACTAAATTACAAAGTTTGAACAGAATCTCGCCACAGTGTGTATTCATCACAAATTTGAGATAAAATTTTTTCTCGCAAGTAAAATGATTTCTAAGGATTATATAAAGAGGACCTAAAAATTGATGGACAAAATTAAACAAATCAATTAAACCTAAGGACCTAAATCGCATACATGTATAACGCAAATATGGTTTATGAAATTAAAGTTAATTAAAATTCATTTGCAAAGAAGTATTATTTTAATCTACAAAATATAAATCTAAATTTTCGAGTTTGCTGTCTTTGAAACGGTGACTATTTTTGAAAATATAATCTTATATTGGAATTGATGTATGATTGAAATATGAGCTATTGGCTTTAAAACCGCCTATAGTTATTTTGTTTCTGTGATTCGTGGCAACGTTTTATAAAATATTAAGATTGAATCAGGTGGATGAAAATTATTGACAGTAGTCGGAGATATTAGCGCTTAAAATTTCCTTTATTTTTGATCTACCAATCAAGACTTTATTACAACGCTTCTGATTTTAAAAATCTTTGAATATAATATTTAGAACATAATTTAACATCGATTCACCAAAAAAAATTTTAATTTCTAAAAATAGTATAAAATATTTTTTAAGATTTTTGATTTTTGACCTAACTTATAATTTTCAAAATATCGATTTATTCGGGAAAAAATTTAGAAAATAAAAAAATTTTTTCAGTAATTCGATGCTAAATAATGTTCTAAATATAATACTCAAAGATTTTTAAAATCAGAAACTTTATAAAAAAGTCTAAATTAATATAGTAGGAAATTTGAAGCACTAATATTAGTCAAGACGTCAGCAATATTAAATGCATCCAAAAATTTTTGGAGGTTTCTACCATTTTTGGATGACCAGTTTTGAGTAATGAACGCTATATTTAAAAAAATCGGCAAAAAATTAGCAAGGTAGGTAAATTCTTGAAAACATTTGCTAATTGAGCCTATTTTTAGTACTCTAGTAAGGTTTTCGGTATATCTGATCAAGATTTTGAAGACAGATTTTTAAAAATCAAAATGGCGTATCTTAATCTCAGAAACGGCGATTTATGCTGTTTTATGAACATTTACGTTGTCTAGTAAGTTTTTCGGACCAGTTATCATGATTCAAGAGGTCATATGTTTAATTATCAAAATAGCGAGCTAAAAAATGGTAGATTCCTAACCTCAAAATCGGTAATAAATGCTATTTTAAGCATTTTAACGTGTTGCATTATAAGTTTTTGGGGTCAGTGATCACGATTCTGACGTCAATTGTTTAATAATAAAATTAATATTAAAACTAATAACTAACTGGTCCGAAAATCTTATTAGACAACGTAATTACGTAAATGTTCTTAAAACAGCAAAAATCGCCGTTTCTGAGGTTAGAAATACGCCATTTTGATTTTTAAAAATCTGTCTTCAAAATTGTGATCAGCGACCCTGAAAACCTTACTGAGGTATTGAAAATAGGCTCAATTAGCAATTCTTTTTAAGAATTTACCTATCTTGCTAATTTTTTGCCAATTTTTTATGATATAACGTTCGTTACTCAAAACTGGCCATCCGAAAATGGATGAAACCTTCAAAATCAGTTTTGGTGACCAAAAATACATACGTTTCACTGAGGTGGATCCATTCTCTTGCTGATAAAACTTTTGGATACATACATTGCTGACGCCTTGACTATATCTATACAAATCTTAAAACAAAAACGGCTAATTTTATCCACCTGATTCAATCTTAAATATGAAATAAAATTTAAATAAAAAAAATAATTAATATTAAATTTGAAAGTCCTACTTTTTAAAGTAAAAACTAATGCTAATTATTAAAATTTCAAAAAGCTTTTTATTATAAAATAGATAAAATATAAATTATAAAATTATTAGCATGACAAGAAAATTAACTTGGAACATCTCTATAGGGAGGTGGTACCGTGGAAATCTTAAAATCAAGAGCAGGGTCAAATGTTTCCGATTTAAGGGGGGGGGGTTCAAATGGGAATTATAATAATTTTATTTTTGGGACTTAAAAATTGTTTAGAGCCTTAGAATGTTTTTGATTTAGGGACATAGATTAATACGCGTTTATAGAATCAGAATAATTGGGTTTAGAATCTTAACATTTAGTAAAGGTGATAATTTTAAAAATAGTAAATTATATTGTAATTTTTGTGTCTATGCTCAGCTGTAAGAAAACATGTTCCATGAATTTTGGTTGAATTCACACAAACCAGTTATAAATTTTAAAATTAGATGTATATACCCATATAAAAATTTACTATGTAATATGAAAATGTAAAAACTTAATAAAATGCATTAGATGCTATGCTAATAAAATAAATTAAAGTTAAAACAAAAAGAAAACTTAGAGCTTGTATTAAAAGTGTTAATAAGTAGATCGTCTTATAAAGTACTGCAACAAAAGTTCAAAGCTCAAACTGCAGGACTCTTAGAGTACTTAATGGCTTGGAAGCAGAAATACATACAAATACTTTCGTATCTTTGCTAAAAACTTGTCTATACATAAAAAATGTGTACATTTTCTAATGTAACTACATTTTAACTTTTTCATTCTCTATCAACTTGTATATTCCTTTTTTAGCTTTTCAACCCTAAAGAAAATTATAATAACCAAATGTTTAAATCAGCTTAAGCTTTTGCTTTAACTTGGTTTTCGCGACCTGCGTTCCCATGTAAACACGGAAGTGTCCGATGTTAGCGAGAAAACGAGGGATTCATGAATCCCAGATGCAAAGAGGATTAAAACACATACACGTTTATATATTTTATACTTGTAAATTTATACACTAGACATTTAGATATATACTAAATGCACCCCCTAAAGCAAAAGCTAAAGTAATACTCTATCTCTCTATATATATATGTATATCATTATATATGAAGCAAAATTCGCGAGAGTTTATATATATATATATATATATAGACCAAAATTTAGCCGCATACGCTCGCAATTTAGGATTATCTCTCTTTCACAACGAAAACAAATGCCCTTTCAAGCTAATACTAAAAGTAACTGCTTGCAAGCTTTACTCTTAAATAAACCATTTCTCTCTAACGTTACTTAAATATGCTAGTTAAAACTTAAAGAGCTTAATTTACACTGCTGTAAAACATATATATTAATGCAAAAAATTATGACAAAATATTAATATGCTTATATTTAAATATTTAACAATTTTTTAAAAATTTAACCTATAAAATATAAGAAAATTTATTAAATAAATTATGTTAATGGTAAATTGTAAATTATTTATTATAATCTTTTGATGGTTTATTTAAAAGCTTTTAAAATAATATTTTATAAAATATGTTTTTATTAAGGTAGGATATAATTAATAAATCGCGGTTTTTTAGCTTAAAAAAAAATAATTGACTTTTAGCTATAGAATTTATTAGATTTTAAGTATATCAAAACGCATGAAATTATTTCTGCTTTCCAGGTTAATTGTATAGATATAACTCTTTTGAGTGAAAATTTCATCTTTCTAGGCCTCAAACTACCCGAACTATTCAATTTTATTTAAAACCCTAGAAATCATAAATTTAATGAAGCTTAAAAAAACATTCTTAGCTTAAAGATCTAGTAAAGCAAAATTTTTTATCTCGTTGGTGGAATTGAATTTTTTGAATGAAATTATACTTTTACAAAAAAATTTTTAAATTAGAGTGGAACGTTCAGATATGTTCCAATTTAATCGAGTTTAAAACGACCTTGCTGGACAATAAGAGAAAATTAAAAACACTTCCCACTAGAATTTTCCGCGGAATCCAAATTTTTGGTCAGATTTTTAATTGGTCACGTGATTTGCTAGGAAATTTGAAATTTGTAAAAAATGAACTTTTGAAAGCTGCTATTTTTTGATCTATAGAGCTCTCTAAAAGCAATGTCCCGACGAAATTTTTTTTGCCAAATAATATAAAGTTTAAGGAAAAAATTAAGCCTGGTTAGAAGATTTTTCGCTAATAGGCATTTGAAAAATGGATAGCCAAGGAAATTAAATAAATAAAAATTTATCCCTTATTTTTTTTACTTTTTTTATAAGAGTTCAAAACTCAAAAATAGCTGCTGAAAAACGAGATTTCACTTTGGGAGGCTAAAAATTGGACAGATGACTTATTTTTTATAGTACTTTCAGAAAAAAGCACTTTTGGGCTGTTTTAATGACCCGACCATACATTTCATACACATTTAAAAATGTCTAATCTAAAAATAAGAAAAACTGTTTTAAAAAATTAAAATTAAATTTTTTATTGTTTGTTATCAGTGTTATTTATTTCATTTTTTTTTATACCAGTAATTTAAATTTTATTTTATGTTAATCTTTGTTTTATGTAAAATTATTTAGTTTTCTTCGTGACTTGTAATAATTATAGAAGCATAAATTTACTGTTTTATGAAATAATTATCAAGTCTTTTTGAGAAAGCATGAATTTTTGTAAAAATATACGATATAAATAATAATGTAAAAAATTTTATTAGTTTGTATTATAAAAAACCGTTAAAAGTAATCATTTTTGTACAATATGAATATACCGCAAATAATAAAAATATTAATTTTAGGTAAAGATAAAAATATTACTATATAACTTTGTATCTATTTTAATGACCAAAATTAGAAAATTATTTAATGAATTTATTGAACTAGAGAGCTAATTAAATAAATTTATGATTTATTAAACTAGACATGATAAGTGCAATCATTTTTTTAATTTTTAACTTATCAAGCAAATTTTTTCAAAAAAAATAAAAAAATGACAAAAATTAGATTAAAAGAATTAGATTAGAAAAAATTGATTCAATTTTTTTTTAAAGAAAAATTTTATTTAAAATATTCTTTAAAAATAATACTTTATTTTTTATTTGTATTTTAAGTTTATGGTACATCCTTTGCTAGTGATGAGGCTGATGATAACTCTATTGTATCACTATTCATTAACGGTAAATATTTATACGAATTAATTAAAAAATTTGACTCTAAAACAGAATCTTTTTCTTTATTAAGAATTAAGAGAAGATGATGTACATTATGTTAATGATATTAGTCAATTTCCATTTATGGTTGGGGTTAAAAATAATAAGACTGGCATGCATTGTGGAGGTAGTATAATATCAGAATATTATGTTCTAACAGCTGGTCATTGTGTAAGTAGTTCAGATCCTAACGACTATTATCTAAAAAGTCAATCTGTACATAAATATCACCCAGGAGAACGTCATGCACTAAGTAAGATAATAAGACATGAAAACTATAAACTTCTTGATGATAAAGTAACAGCGATAAATGATATTGCTTTGATAAAAACAATGTATCCATTTAAATTTTATAACAAACTTCAACCAATTGGATTGTTCAGTTCTAATGAAGATTTACCAGAAAATCAAAATGGAACCATTATTGCATGGGGACCTATAAGTTTAAATAACAACAGAGCACAGTTAAAATTTTTTGAATTACCAATTTTGTCGAAAAATATATGTAATCAAGTATATTTGGAGTCTTACGGTGGTATTCTAGAAGGACAATTTTGTGCTGGTTTAACAGGGGATAAAGGTGAGAGAAATGTTTACCCTGGAGATTCAGGAAGTCCTCTTGTCATAAATGAAAAAGTTGCAGGGGTAGCAAGTTGGACTAGAGAACCTTATGGTTTACCAAATAGTCCAACTGTATTCACTGAAGTAAGTAAATATCGGACTTGGATTGATCAAAACATTGCAATAAATTAATAAATTAACAGATTAAAAACTAATATTATGGAATAAAATTAATTTTAAATATTTGTAAAAATCCATTATAATTTCGAAGTTTATTAAAATTTGTCTGCATTTTTTATATTAGATCTATTTATCTTGATATTATTAGCTAAACCTACGTTTCGAAAAAACAAAAGTAACATGGTTTTTTCTTAAAACTAAAAATAATTTCCAGGTTGAATGTGCAATGTATTTAATTGCACTCTTTAGAAGTAATTAAATTAGCCTAACAAGAGGAGTTCAATGGATCAGTTTATTATTTAAAAAAAAGTACCAGGAACCATACGTTTTTACCAATGGGTCTTCTGGGTCTAGAAACGCAGGGCTCAATTTTATAAGAAAGGGATTTTTAGGTTATGTTTAAAATATTGATGTAACCTTGTTTCTTACCCTATAAACTTCCAATTGATATTCTTTTTGTGTTAGTATCACCTTTCAAACCCCATAACTCGCAATTATTTATATGTATTTCTTTAACCGTTATAGTCAATAAACCAAATGTCCATTTTTGGTACAAAACAACTAATTTTTGACGAAAATAAGTTTTATAGAGCCTAATATTTCCAGTCTTTCATTTAGTTGTACTACTCACCCCCTTGCTTACAAAAGATACCCTCAGAAAGGTTTATAAAATTAACAGCATGTTTACTTGATTTTTTTTTCTCTCTTTTGGGAATCCTAGTTATTTCAAAAATTCTTTGAAAATTTTCCCTACTTTAAGAGTTGATATCTCATTTCTTACAGACTTCGGAAATAAAAAGAGCTACCCAAATTTCCTACTAGGTAAGAATTTCAGCCTAAAATGTACTTTTTTTATTACCGAAAAATTCAAGGGTCCAATTAAAAAGTCCCTTTTACCCTAAAATTTATTTAGATTAATTGAATACGTCAGGTTTGAAAAATTAACTATTTATAAAATTTTAAAATAAGTGATTGCGGAAAAAAAACTAACAATTGACCCGTAATTGCTAATTTTTCAAATACTTACTTTTGTCATTTAGTAGTAATAAGGATAAAATTTAAATCTCCTAATAATTAGAGTATTGTGTATCAAAAAAATGTAGAGCCAAAAATTGTAGGATTGATCTCGCAAAGCTATTTGAGACATTCATAACTATGAATCTTAGATTTCAATTATTTTTGGGTATTTGTAAATTACAATTTAGTCAGTGATGTTTTAGTCCAGAAAGTTTCAAATTTATTGAGTACATTTATATCATTAATATTTAAAGTTAAAAGTATTATATATTTTATTTACGTAGAATGTACGTAGAAAAATATTTTTTGATAAACAAGCTTTTGTTTGAGCATCGCTGATTTAATATACCAACTTTTATATATACTCAAAATATATTTGTATTATAACAAGAGAGAAAAAGCTCTATATAAAACCGAATCCAATCCTGATTGACGTGGAGGATAAAAAAAAAGGGGAAAAAAAGTATCTTCGTGGATTATCTTTGGCGCCACTAACACGATCCATGAATGTCTGCTTGTTTTAGTGCAACACGCGAATATTCAGGATAGATTGTTCTTGTTATATAAAAAAATTTTTTATTTTATTTTATTTTTATGCGTGTGTGTGAATATGTTTTAGCAAAATGTTTTATATAGTATTTGAACATAATATTTACCAGTCATCGTCTTCAATATCTTTTTTGATACGTGTATAACTAAATGAAAAAAAAAGAGCAGAATTTTAAGTAATAAATACTCGTATAAAAAATTTAATGGTTAATTTTAATTTTTTTGTTATTTTTTACTTTATTATTGATTAAGTTTTAAAGTCTATAGTCAGCTTTCCAGTATTTCGTTCTGTAATCAAAATAACAACTTCTTAATATTCAAAGACGTTCTATTAATTAATTAAATTAATTAGGCCTTTAAGTTTATAATATTATTAACTCAGGTCGAATTTCAATCACTCGCTATTCACTAATGTAAAATTTAAAAAGTAAATGATGATTAGTAATCAAAATATTTCAAACAAGCAGTTTCACTTGTAAGATTTACCTGGCATCTATCCAGAGGAAAGGGGGAGGGCAAAAGGGACCCCCCTCCCCCACCCACCTTATCATTATTAGGTTCCAGCCCACCCAAAAATTTTATAGTTCCTTCCGAAAAATATTTCTAGATACGTGCCTGAATTACTATTATGTACAAAAAAAATACCCTAGAAAAAACGATTCACATGGTTTCTTCAAAGGCCCATAAAGGGAGATATCATGAGACCAATTCAAGTTTTTTGATTTGGTTTTCAGGGTAAGTTAAGGGGTCTTATAAGTTTGTAACGCTTTTCACAATTCGAATTTGGAAACCCCTAACCTTTTCATTATCTTACATTCTGATTTTCCTCGTTATATAGTCTTTAGAAATTATTTTACTTGCGAGAAAATTTGTATCCAGAATTCATGATAAAAGTACATGTTAACACAGTTTCCATTTTTACCGTAAAAACAGCTAATTTTTTAATATTTTATAATTGCGTACATTTTATTTAACAGGTAAGGGATCATTCATGCAATTTAAATATACAATCAATATACAATTAAAAAAAAAATTAATCTTTAACATAAAAATATGTTTTTTGTAATTTGTTCATCAGCCCAAAAACAGTCCAGTTTTCAATATTTTCTATTGTTGTTACCACAACATTAATTCAGTAAAATCACAGTTTAGGGTCTTTATTAGTTACTGACCGTCATCAGTTTCAGTCAATATATATTTTTGGGTCACTTATCACAAATCTTAAGATTCTTCCTACTAGAAATTGGCGTCTTACCCTTTAATTAGCAAAAACTACATAGCAACGCTATCCTTGTGAAGGGTATTTTTTGCTAATTTAAGGGTGAAATATTAATTATTCATTAAAAAATCACCAAAATTCCCATATGAACCAAATTATTTTCTCTTAAGGAGAAATTTTCGGTCCCATAAGAAATAATAGTATTTTCAAGCTCTCAGTGACAAAAACTAGGAGTGATTAAATAAGCTTTGACTTTGAGAATTTTTTGTTTAATTGCAAATAATTTCACCTGGTAATAAAAACTCTATAAGCTATTTTTAAAAATAACTGCCAGGGTAATAAGTATTTTATGAATTTAAAACATTATGGTAACATCTGGAAAAATTGCCTGAAGCTACTAGTTGGGCTTATTTTTGCCTTATCACCTATTTTTATGTACAATTTAAAAACTATTTTTAGGCAAATATTAGAGTCACAAGCGGTTCGAATTCGACTCCTGAGAAGTTGAAAGAAATTATTTTTTTTAACATGGAGTAGGTATGAAATCTGAAAAAAAAAATTAATATTTTTTAAATTAGCAAATAAAAGAAATTATTGTAAAAAAATGTCCCGCTTTGATAACCAGAATTCTAATCATATACATTGATAAATAAACAAATAAATATTTTCAAATTTCTGTATATTCATCTTAATTTAATTTATCATAAATAATTTATTCAAGTCATTATCATCATTTTATTTATTTATTTAGAAAATTAAAATAAACAGTTATATTTAATGTAAAAAATATATTTTTAAAATATAATTACCATTTAATTATTAAACTGACTTGATTCTACAAAATTTATAGCCTAAAGCTGAATTATAAACTTACACAATGACAACAAAAAAGCACCTGTGAAAAATAATCTAGACCGGTTACTATAATACATGATGACAATGTCAACGTAAAAATGATGGCTTCTATATAGAGGATATATATTTTTTAAGACATTAGTAACAAAAATTATATTTTTTTGCATTCGTTTTATAATAACTTATAGATGACCTTACTATATTTATGACTACCGCTATTTTAAATTTTAAATTTCTCTTTTGTGCATGGTGGTACTACCACATACTAAGTGTAAAATTATTTGATTTGCAAAGTCATTCTCACATTCGATGAGTTGAGATTGTCATTTGAGGTAAAACTTTTTTTTCTACTAGTTTTGGTAAGATTTTTTATTTCTTATCTTGACAGATACATAAATATTAATTTATAAGAAATCATATTACGGTACTGTAAATAGTGCATTTTCATTCTTTTACTATTAAAATTATGTTACTTAAATTTTTTTTACACATTTAATTTAATTTTTGCTTATTAATCTCAATTGTATCTATACCATAAAAGAAAATCACATAGTTAAATTTTCAATTCGGATTTTCATTTTCCCTGAGGCTTATTAATGGGTCATTTATAAATTATTTGCTAAATGACCAACGTTTTCTTGAATTCATCATTACTATATAATTCTGAACGACAACATTATTTTCATCTCACATTATAATATATTTAAGAATAAAATTTTTAAAATTATAGAAAACTGACAGTTATAAAAATTTTATCAAATTCGCAGTCAGGCCAACTTTTGGGGCGAATTTTAGCAAATTTAATTATGCCGAACTTTATTTTGGCTTATTTAAAAAATCAAACTGTTGTGATACCAGAAGTCCATTAACCAACAACAAAAATTATTCGGTTAATCGAATAAAATTAAATGAATTAACAAGAATTACGTCGGTTGGAGACTTTTGAACTTTTTTGGAACTCTTAAAATTAAAAAGAACTAAAAAACCAATTTTTAAGCCACAAAAACTTTTGAAAAAATAAGACATTTTCCGAAAATTCGTGAAACAGTAAATTCCTTACCTGAAATAGGTCAGTGAAAAAAGGAAAAAAAATTTTTGCTTCGGTGCAATTACCTGAACTACAAGATATATCTTTTATATATCATATATCTTCTACTCAAATTAAAAGCATTAGTAATTATGTAAAATATTTTTACACAGTTCAATGCGGATAACACGTAATCAGAGTAAGCCTAATGATCGTGTCTTCAAATCAGTTCTAAAGTATGTTTTTCCTGCAAGTTATTTTAAAAACAAACCTTACTGTTATTTTTTAGCTTCTGCGGTTCAATTATAAATTTTTGGCGGCACATTTTCATTTTTTGACGTTTGTAAAATAGAAGAGATAATTTTTTTATTTATTCTGTAAAAAAGTCGCAAAAATTTTAGATCCGGACAGAAAATATCTCGTAAAATTCAAATTTCTCTATTTAAAAAATTTATTTCTCTATTTTTAAAAATCCTGAATAATGAAAATGGCCATAAAGTATCAAGAATTGAACCTTAGGAGCTAAAAAATGATAAGAAGGCTTATTTTTAGAAGCATTTCTGAAAAAAAAGTACTTTGGAACCGATTAGAATACCCGACCATTAACTCTATACGCATAATATTTTGTTTACAAAAAAATGGAACAAGGATAAAAATCAAAAAGAAACCTTTATGCCTAAATTTTACGCCTGAACAGTCAAAAATTAATATTTTTTATAATTTTTATAAAATTTAGTGAACTGTTAATAAAATATACATTTTATAAAGCCTAAATATTGGTACGTATAATACAAACTAATATCTCTAAAGATTGCTTATTATTTTTTTTTTTAAGTACAAACATGAATATAATATAGGTAATCTCAAGAGATATATAAGTTGCGGGTGCAAGGCAAATGATCCTTATATTATGTATGCCTTGTATATCAAAAAGCATTAAATATATAAGGTTATCATATTAAATTTTCGCATATACTCTTAATATTCATTATCTTATAGATTTCGCCCGGAAATTTAAAAAAAAAAAAAATACATCATCTTATATTTAATAAAAAAAACCTTCAAAGGTATATTCATTCACACATATTGCAAAAATAATATTACATATAGCGTGTAAAAAGTTATATTATATAAAAATGTAAGATGATATTTTTTTTAATACCAGATCAGAGTAATGTAACTGGGATTTCCGGTGACTTCAAAAATGTTTTTTTCTTTTTAATATTTTTATTTATTATTACTTTATAAAGTGTAAAATATTTATAATGTTCGTTTAAAGGTGCCGAATACGCCTTTTACTAGAATTTTAGACGATTTTGTAATAGTATTTTGTTCTCTGTATAGTATTTTTTGGAGGGTTAGAGGAATAAATGTGAAAGCTTGCATGAAAATCTCGATACGTGCATCCAGAAGCGTATGACCCATAAAATCCGATAAAAATACGAACAAACAAATAACGTTCTGCCTCCGTCCAGATTCTCACTAATTAAAACGCAAAAATGAAACTCAATTTGCCCAAATTTAGAGCTCCATACCAGTGTAATACCTATTTAAGTTATGACTTCGGTCCGTAATGTGCAGCTAAGACAACATACAACGGGTCACCAACACCCTGTTTAGGGTTAGAAATCCTCTTCTTTTTCATTGTCAGAGTGGTTCACATTTGAGCTGCCATTTCATACCAATTTTTGGATCTCCGCAGAATTCCCGAGACTACTCCTCCAGGCACCCAAATTTCCAGAAATCCTATTGAAATTTTACTTATACAAAGGTAGTGTATAAATTAGAACTACCAGATTTTGACCCCATTTGACATAACGTCTTCTTTTGTTGAAAAAACACTTCCAAAATCTCTATCTAGTTAGATCTCATAGACTTTCCGGGCCTAAAACTGCGAGCTTTAATATTAATAAATTGGGTTTATAGGTATTTTTCGTTTAACACTCTAACTTTGCAAGTCATTTAAAAAACTTCTGGTCGATCTAATTTTTTAAGGGTCTATTTTAAGAGCTCAGTACACCTTACCATAATATTTTCGGATTTTTAAATTATTTCCAAGAACCGAAATTGATTATACCTACTATCATTTACACGTTTACAGCTTTATGATTTTTTTAAACAAAAGCATCCCAATATTTATGAATGTAAATTTTATTTACTACAAGTCTTTTAGCATGGATGGGTAGGATTCATGTACACGGATAAAAATTCAGTTGACTAGCACGCCCATTATTTTGTCTTAAATCACAACCAGTATTTTGAGCGACATTCTCACCCAAATTAGAATGTGCACTTGACAAAAGCAGATTCGCGAGCAACCTATATTTTTTTGTCTATGCTTGGAACTACTCAATTTAGGTTCGATTCTCGCCTAATTTTGTTTTATGTGTACTCCGTATTTTACTAGTCACGCCGCAAGCTAACCTTTTGGCGTGTTAGTCCACTGAATTTTTATCCGTGTATCAATATAAATTTATAAACAAATATAAAAGCTAGACCATCAAATTCAGTAAGCTTTTTTAGAATTCTTAGTAGATAAGGAGCATAGAAAGAAATTTCAATATAAAGATCATGTGTGCTTAAAAATGCACAACTTATTAAATACATCCCTTTAAAAAGTTTTTAAAATATAGTTCATTTTCAGATAAAAATGCTGCTAAAAAAAAATACATATAATATTGTGTATCACAATCAAAAAATTATTAAAATTAAAAATAATTGAATCAAAACCTTTATTTCAACATATTAAAAATATATTGCTAGAATTTTCAAGTCATTTTCTAAAAATTTTACCCAACTGTCATGTGGCCAAAAATGAACTAAAATAAAAAAAATATCTACAAATTATCTTCAAATTTTATGATTTAACCATCTATACAAAAAATGGATTGTATTATAATACTAGGAGGCAAGCCCCTGCGCGCTGAAGCGCGCCAACCCCCTCAGATCATATTTCATGTTTAATCACAATAAAACTGTTTCTTAATTCTTAAATAAAAACAATTCTATGCAGTAAGATGTCGATTGCATACAATGAACTTTTTTCATAATTTTAATAGACCATTATTATTCTTATTTTTAAAATATATCTCAAGAAAAAAATAGTTATCAAGTTTTTTTAGCTCCCTGACCCGGTGAACCATATTGATTTATGTTTTTCACTGTTTCAGACCTTTTTAAGTACGACGAAGCCTTTATGGTAATTTGTAAAAGTTTTATATTCTAAATGATCATAACATATTTGCCTTCTAATTTTTTTCGCGCTATTTTAACGCCTAGATGTGAATTTCCAGTTACAGAGTTTCCTAAAAGACCACTTTTGTTCTCAAAAATAAAACCAGACGTTGCCCAAAGGGGACCATAACGTTTTACGAATAGGGGCAAATGTGGTAACTTGTAAGTGTATTGTCGAAGACCATACAATTTTCCAACTTTATTGTGAAATTGGGTAAGACATACTTGTGCCAATTTTAAATTATCTGAAGTTATTTGTTCTTTATTTAAAAGAAATGCACCAATAATTATTTATTAAGGTACTTATATAACTTATTTCTGGATAATTAATTTTGTAATGAATTAAAAAAGGAAAGAATAAATTAACAAAATTTTTTTAATTTAAATAAATTAAATTAGTTGATTTTTTTGCGATTAACTCTTTATTTAAGATAAATATTTTTCTTACTTTATTATACATCATTATATTTTATTAAAAAATTTTTCAATTTTTCCTCTTTAATTATTTTTACTTTTTAAGGGCAATGCATTCCGTAAACTGTTAAAAGAAACAGATTTACTAAATGATACTAACATTTATAAAGAGGTTGGATATTTTCAAATTTTACCTTATATATATATCGGCTTTCAAGGCCATGAATAAAATTGTTGACTGCTGTTTTATAGCAAAAGCCATTGGGCCTGATTTAGATAAATTACTGAAGGAATTATCGTTAGCAGTAAAAGGTACTTAAGTTTCTGAAACTTTAAAAATTCATGTCCTCATTGAACACATCAAAGATTGCTTAAAATTTTTACCTGGGACTGGATTAGGGGCCTGGTCTGAAAGTTCCGGTGAAGCTGTTCATAAAAAATTTCTTCGCTATTGGTCTCGATATAAAATCAATTATCTTTAAAACATACTAAATACGCAGATCATTTAAAAAAAGCAGTGGTTAAGTTCTCAGCATATCATGTATAAAATTTTTTAATTCAAGGTAATAGCTGGTTTATAATAATTATTTGAATAATTTTTAATAACTTAATTTTCAAAAATGAATAAATTTTTTTTATTGATTAATACAAGCATTGCATTAATTTTTCAAGATTTTTTTTTTTATATGATAATTATGTCAAAGACAATTTATTAAAAACAATGTTGCTTCTTTTTTTATACAAAATATATGTACCAATACTTTAATGTAATATACAAAATGATTTATTAAATTACTTTTATTTTTATTCTAAAAATTAGAGACATGATTATATTTGGTATAGATTTATATGTAATGATTATTTAATCTATGTTTCTATTAATATGAATAAAAAAATTCATTAATTTAATTTATAATTATGTATAAAAATAAATAAAGTAAAATATACATACGTTTCAATGTTTTTTTCTCTTGATTTTATAATTATTATGTATTTGCATACATACACATACACACGTACACGGAGAAAAATTCAGTTGACTACCACGCCAAAAGGATAGCTTGCGGTGCGGCCAGTAAAATATGGAGTACACATAAAACAAAATTAGGCGAGAATCTAACCTAAATCGAGTAGTTCCACGCATAGAACACATAATATAAGTTGCGCGCGAATCTACTTTTGTCAAGTGCTCATTCTAATTTGGGTGAGAATGTCGCTCAAAATACTGGTTGTGATTCAAGACAAAATATTGGGCGCGCTAGTCAACTGAATTTTTATCCGTGTATACACCTTCAAATACAGAAACACATACACATACACACAAACCTACACACACATATAAGTTATACATTTCTTATATATGTTTATGTTTTCTAAATTATTTTTCCCATTTTTAAGCCATTATAGAGCATTTGGAAGGCGTTTCAGGAGGGGGGATGGTAGGGGGGAGTAAAAATTCATGCTAGTATCTTAGTCATATAATTTTTTCCCAAGTTTAAATAATTTTTGACACTAAATAATAATTTTTTATTGAAATTTTCAAAAAAAATTTTTTTTCTAAAATGTAAAAAAACTGGTTTTTAAAAATTAAGTTATATCTAAAAATTGGCAAAAAAGGAACGAGTTTGGTTTACTTACTTCGAATCCTGGTTATATACGGTACCAACATTGACCCCCCATGCTCAGAATCTTTCGGCAATTTGGCCAGACCTATTTCCTCTATAAGCGAACCGTGTAGAATTCTCTTATGCATATTATCACTGCAGAAAATATGTGGAGTTGGTACACTCAAATATACAGAATCTGAATAAGTGTAAACAAATATATATTTCATCTAAATACCGTTCAGCATTAAAAATGAATGCTAGACATGAATTAACATAAATAAATAGGCTATTAGATGGATACGACCTGGATACGTAATAGAAATCAACTTTTTCAATATTTTTCTAATTTTCTTTAAAATTTTCTTCCGAAAAATCTCACGAAAAAAAGAATCTGCTTGCCGATATCCAGTACGTAGCCAGATCGTATCCAGTTATTAGCCAGCTATTAGACAGTTTTTTTACATGGGTTCAAATAGTTTCTGCTCAAATTCTATTTCCCGAAAAGATAATTTTTTTTATAAAATGGAAAATTCTATTTGTTTTTAGTTAATTAAGGGGCCAAAGGTCACGCGTTAAATATAGAGAATCATAATAATTTTTTTTGCACCATTGGTTTTAAGAAACCATGCATCCAAGGTATTTGAGGATGGGCTTATTTTAAAGCTAATAATCTGTAGAATTGCGTGGTTACCAATATTTCCTAAATTATTAGCAAGAAATATTTTATTAGCGAGTGAACATAATCGCACTAGATATATTTTAACTTTTTTTGGTAAGATAGTTATTTAGATAACAAGTATAAAAGTTATTATTTATATTAAAACGTATGTAATGGCTTACAGGTCTGAGGCGAGTATGCACTGTAATTGCATATCACGAATTTACGTATCCCCATCCGTTCATAAAAGATTGGCAATTTTTTTTTCAGTGCACAATAATAAATCAAATAATTTTTTAACATGGAACATGTTCATTGGATGGGGTATTTGAAAAAGTCCGGCTCGACAGGGGGGGGGGTGAAAAAATGACGCTTTTAGGGGGGGGGTAAATGGACTTAGAATATTTTCGATTCAGGGACTTTGGTGCAGAAGTACCTAGGGAGCAATGGTGCAAAAGTACCTAGGGACCTATGGTGCAGAAGTCCCTAAAGATCTTTGGTGCAGAAGTTCCTATAGACCTTTGGTGCAAAAGTACCTAAAAACCTTTGGTGCAAAAGTCCCTAAAGATCTTTGGTGCAGATGTACCTAAGGACCATTGGTGCAGAAGTTTTAAAGAATTTATTGTAAAAATTAATAAAAAATAAATTTATATTATTTAAAAAACTATAATAATTTAAAAATTTAATTAATTTTGTTCACTGAATTTCTGATAAGATTGACGAGCATACCTATATAAAAGAAGAAGAAAACTTTTCTAATATCACATATAATTTAAAGTTTGAAATAAGAGTTGTAACTTCAAAAACACAAAAATGAGTTCAAAATTGTTTTTTTGTTTCTTATTAATTGCAACTCTTTATGGGATTGCATATGGAGATTATGAAAAAAGAAACGGTGAAAAGGTTAGTAATAATAAATTTAAAAATATTTACTCTAAAAAAATAAGAATTTTAATAGCAACTATTATTTTTTTTGTTTTGCAGAAAAAATAATTTTGTAATAATAATTTTATATAAAAAATTAATATAAATTAGAATTTAAATTTTTTTTCTCATAAGCATATCAGAAATAGTATTATTATTTAATTCAATTTCTTATTAAATTTTAGTGCAGGTTTGATAAAGATTGTTGCAGTGATCATTGCAATGGTAATGGATTATTTGGTATTACCGAAGGAGTATGTGGTAGATATTTTAACGTAGGATGTAACATAGGGTCATCCTGTCCAGATGAACCTCACCCATGTGATTAATAATTAATTTGATTGAAAATTTTCATTTGTACCAATTATAAGATATTACACAAAGAATAAAAATGCAGTACTTAAAATATTTTGTGTCTAATTATAACAGCATAAAATTTAATGTAACAAATTGTGACAGCCAGTAGCTGTCAACGATTTTTAGTAAGATTTAAAGAACATGTTTAATGTTGTATTATGGTGTCCAAGTCACTAATTAAACTATATATTATTATTACCTTATATATATCCGTCTAGTGACTTCGTTGAATTACGTCAATACCGACGCGTTTCGGAATTAAATAATTCCATCATCAGGGTTTAAAAAACACTAATATATTTTTACATAAGTTAATAAATAACATTTAAAACACTTAAAACACTTAAACTGACACATTTATAAGCGAACATAACGTTTGCAAACATATCGAGCGCGCGCAAAGATAGCCGGCGTGGCACTGGCAGGTATAAAATTTTTATTTGAATTTTAAATTTTAATATAATAAAATTTTATTTTTCAAATTTTAAAGTTTTAAAGAGTATTATGCCGTATGTTTACGTTTAGATGTAAATATTGTACAATTATTATTCTTGTTATTGTTGATTTTGTAGAATATTTATTGCTGTATTATATAATGCATGTGATTTAAAATGCAATTGATCATTTAATATTTTATCTTTTGAGTCTTGGGTTTTGAAGGCTTTATAAATTTCAAATTCTTCTAAGGCATTCATGATGTTTCCCTTATTGCATATATGAAGGGGGGTTAAATTATTTTCTAGGCTTGTACAGTTATGTTTTTTGCTGACGATGTGTTTAGCAAAATTAGATTTGATATTTTCTATAACTATAGGAGCTCTTGGATTCTTAGGTGGTATATGCTCCGGATATCTAGCCATAAATTTCCTCCCAGTTTGCCCGATGTAAAAGGAGTCACAATCATTACAATTAAGCTTGTAAATTCCTGATTTTTGATGTAGGGGTGTGTGTTTTCTCTTCTTTAATAATTTAGATAACTTGTTGTTCGTCCTGAAGCCCACTTGATAATTAAAGTTCTTGAACGTATTTATTAACGTAAACGGAGTGTAATTTCCATATATTGCTGACACATATTTGGTTTCGGGTTTTATTATGCGGTTTTTGTGTTTGTAAATTAATTTATTAATTATGTTACTATTGTATCCATTGGCAATGGCTATATGTTTTATGGTGTGTATTTCCTTGATGTAATTTTCTTGATTTAAAGGTACTGTTAGTAATCTATGGATAAATGAATTGAAACTTGCCATTTTCTGTGAATGAGGATGATGTGAGTCAGCAGGTATAACATGATCTGTAGTAGTTGGCTTTCTGTATATATTAAAATCAAATTGGTTATTGTTTTTTGTAACAGTGATATCTAAAAAGTTTATGCTATTGTTATTTTCTGTTTCAAGAGTAAACTGTATATTGCTGTTTATGTTATTTAAATACGATTTCAGGGAATCTAGTTGCACCATACAACATATAGCCATTGCCAATGGATACAATAGTAACATAATTAATAAATTAATTTACAAACACAAAAACCGCATAATAAAACCCGAAACCAAATATGTGTCAGCAATATATGGAAATTACACTCCGTTTACGTTAATAAATACGTTCAAGAACTTTAATTATCAAGTGGGCTTCAGGACGAACAACAAGTTATCTAAATTATTAAAGAAGAGAAAACACACACCCCTACATCAAAAATCAGGAATTTACAAGCTTAATTGTAATGATTGTGACTCCTTTTACATCGGGCAAACTGGGAGGAAATTTATGGCTAGATATCCGGAGCATATACCACCTAAGAATCCAAGAGCTCCTATAGTTATAGAAAATATCAAATCTAATTTTGCTAAACACATCGTCAGCAAAAAACATAACTGTACAAGCCTAGAAAATAATTTAACCCCCCTTCATATATGCAATAAGGGAAACATCATGAATGCCTTAGAAGAATTTGAAATTTATAAAGCCTTCAAAACCCAAGACTCAAAAGATAAAATATTAAATGATCAATTGCATTTTAAATCACATGCATTATATAATACAGCAATAAATATTCTACAAAATCAACAATAACAAGAATAATAATTGTACAATATTTACATCTAAACGTAAACATACGGCATAATACTCTTTAAAACTTTAAAATTTGAAAAATAAAATTTTATTATATTAAAATTTAAAATTCAAATAAAAATTTTATACCTGCCAGTGCCACGCCGGCTATCTTTGCGCGCGCTCGATATGTTTGCAAACGTTATGTTCGCTTATAAATGTGTCAGTTTAAGTGTTTTAAGTGTTTTAAATGTTATTTATTAACTTATGTAAAAATATATTAGTGTTTTTTAAACCCTGATGATGGAATTATTTAATTCCGAAACGCGTCGGTATTGACGTAATTCAACGAAGTCACTAGACGGATATATATAAGGTAATAATAATATATAGATTTTTAGTAATTTTTTTATTTTTTTGTAATAATAATGAAGAATAATAAAAAATTGTCAATCTTTTAAATTAAAAAAATTTATTCTCAAAATGTGCTTGCAAAAAAATAAAAAAGCAACATTTTACCTATCACTATGGTTCCACTATCAGGAACCAAAAAATAATGTATTATCAATAGTTTCAAAATTTATCAACTATTTCTATATCTTTCTATATTTCTGTATCAAAAATTTATAACCGGTTTGTGTAACTACACATACAACGAGCATGGAATATGTTCACTTATAACATTGATAATAAATTATCTATTGTGGTTATAATATAAATATTTATATGCAAATATTTATATTTACACGGTAGAGCTGCTTTGGTTGAAAATTAAACCAAATGGTTGAAATTTCAACCAATTGGTTTAAATTTTCAACCAATTGGTTTAAAATTCAACCAAAATGGTTGAAAATTCAACCAAAAGCTAAAATAAAAAATAAAAATGTAGTAATTATAATACAGAGTAAAAAAATTATCTCTGCATCTATAAAAAGTGCATTAATTTTGTAATATACTAGAATGGCCGCGCGCCTAGCGCGCGCAGAATACTGACTTTTTAACATGATTTCCTAATCGAAATTTATGTATATAAAATAAAATTTATAATAACAGAATCTGTTTTAAAATATTATATTCTACGGATGTATACCTACATTCGGGGTGTGCGGTGACCCGAAAGTCGGGTCGGGTACCCGAAATTTTGGTATTTTTTGTAAAATTTTTGCAGGTCAGATTTCGTGTGAAGCCCGAAACTTTTCGGAAAAGGTATGCACTTGAATTTTTGAGTCGAAAGCTTCCATAGATACACCAAATTTGACCCAACTCAAAGCAAAAAACCCAAAATTTCGGGCACTTGGGTCGACTCTCGGGTAACCACACACCCCTAATACCTATTGATAAAATACTAAAATTTTTTACTATGAGAAATTTTTAGTTTATAACACAATAAGTATCTTATAAGTATTTTGCCCTTTAAAAATAATATATTTATAGTAGTTATTTTACCATACAAAATTTATTTGGTATTTCTTATTCTCAAAAAACGGTTTTCATCGCTTGTTTTTTTTCACTACATTTAGAACTAAATTTTAAAGATTTATGAGACCTTTTTTAATTAAATTTTATCTCGAAAATCAAATCTAATTTTCATGAAGCTAATTTGAGGCTGTTCAAAATTTACCGATTTTGAATCCAATAATTTAATTTACCATAAATAGTTATTTTGAATTATCAGAATATTCCTCTCTAAAATCCAGTATTACTCTGAAAGGCTGCCTTTACATAAATTTAATTCTGACTTTTAAGCCTTTAGATAAATTTAATTCTGACTGAATTATTTTAAGTCCCTAAATCAAAGTTCTTCCAAATACGCTCACCCTTGAGCCCTCTTCTCTCCGTCAACTCCCAGCATCTCGTAAAATAAAACATTTTTTTGCAACATATTTTAATGTTGGTATTTGAGTAAAAATAATAGAATAGAGTCAATTACTCGGTCAATTATCCAATAATTTACAATTCCCGACCCTTCCCTACTTCGACGAAAAATTGGAGCTGTGAAACGGCTATTGCCTATTTTTATAACTTTAGGACCTAAGCCGGACCGGCTTGAATTGAAAACATAAACAATATTAACGGTTCCTCCGTTTTAAATATTTTATTTGTTAAAATAAATAATTGTTAAAATAGCGATATTTTAAATAGAATAGTTATTTGTGGTTTTTTTTTATAAAATGGTTATTAAATTTTATGCAAAATTTTTACTTATTTTCAATTCAAGCCGGGCCTAAAGATATATAAAAATCTGTGATAAAAATTGCCTTTCCACAGCTCCAATTTTCTTTTGGAGTGGGAAAGGGCCGGACTCAATAACAACTAGACTGTGACCACAACAATCTGTGATCTATGATGATAAGGTTTCATCTATTAAAAATATATTTATTTTTAAAATTAATTTTTCAAAAAATTATTAATGGTATTAATAATACACCAAGAATCTCACATATCATTGTAGTTTAAATTTAAAAATTATGGATTCAGTAACCTTTTTAATTAGTCATTCATCAGCTTCTCATCAATAATAATATATAAAAAATCACTAGTTCATATAATATCATACATATATTATAAAATTATTGCACTTTTTATAGATGCAGAGATAATTTTTTTACTCTGTATTATAATTACTACATTTTTATTTTTTATTTTAGCTTTTGGTTGAATTTTCAACCATTTTGGTTGAATTTTAAACCAATTGGTTTAATTTTACTATTTTTGGTTGAAAATTCAACCAATTGGTTGAAATTTCAACCAATTGGTTGAAATTTCAACCATTTGGTTTAATTTTACTATTTTTGGTTGAAAATTCAACCAAAGCAGCTCTACCGTGTAGATTTTTATTATAGGAATCATGCTGCTTAGACATCAAAGTGAACAAAATTAATTAAATTTTCAAATTATTATAGTTTTTTAAATAATATGAATTTATTTTTTATTAATTTTTACAATAAATTCTTAAAAATTCTGCACCAATGCTCCCTAGGTACTTCTGCACCAAAAGTCCCTGAATCGAAAATATTCCACGTCCATTTCACCCCCCCCTGCCGAGCCAGACTTTTTCAAATACCCCATTCAATGAACATGTTCCATGTTAAAATTATAATAAGACCAATCGATTAGCTTGGGGTCCTAAAGTGTAGTTTAGGATCCCACAAACTTGCAGTAAAAATTTTAGCCTGATCGAAAAGAGGTTTTGGTTGTATCCCTCCAAAAACTTATGATTACTCGAAAGTACTTTTAATTGACACATCCAATGAGCTTATGCTTCGAGGACATGCAAGGTCTCCATGATATCTAGGGAATAAAATTTTTGCGGTTGTTATTTAAGATTAAAATATAAGGGCATCCTGAAATATACCACAAATGACCAATTTTTAGAAAGTTAATACTAAGTCTCTGTAGATTTATAGAACGCGTTGAAAAAATAATGATTCTTGTTTCATTTTTTTCTTCATCTTTAAATAAATCATATACAAGAAACATTTCATCTGCAAGAGTTTGTTTACAATTTCTAGGAATTTCCTGAAATTCTTTAATTAAAAGTGGGTTACTTGGCATATTACGCAAACGTTTCCTTTGTATTGAAGCATTATACCCCGGGTATAATTATTATTTTAAAATTATTTAAATATTTTATTTATCACGCGCTCCACTAGAGTGCTCTATATAATATCATTTACGATGCGCGCGCCGGGTCTCTCCGCTCTCGCAAGAAAAACCATATTTTCAAATATAAGTACTTTCATGGAAATAAATGAGGTATTACATTCAAATAAAAAAAAAAAAAGTAGTTTGAGATTATTTGATGAAAAAATTTTTGAAAAAAAATTAGGTCTTAATTCCATAATGGTTGTGAAATATCACCGGTTACATACATACACATACACACACACATACAGACTTTTTTTAAAAACCGGTTTTTTAGCTTCCTGAGGTCCCAAAACGTGCTTATACGCCAAAAAATCAAAATTTGACCCATCACAATGGTTCCTCATTGAGGATCCAAAAAATTATCAATTATTTTATTAATTGAAACATAAACATTCATGCTATTCAATAAATAACATAAAATATTTCTTTTTCAATTTTAAATCATAAAACTGTGTGTTACAATTTATTTCATATTAACCTCCCACAAAAAGCCATATCCTACCACATTTAATTTTCGGGTATTAAATAAAAAAATATATGGGTTAACAGACCCCAGGGATAAGTGCTTCAGTATGCTTTTACGGATGTTATCTCGATTTGGCATTTCCAATTAAATCTCAGCAGCGATTGTGTCTAAGCTTCTCATAATTTGAGTAGGGGCAGCCTCTGGTTGATCAATAACTAGCCGCTTAATACGAGTAGTCGATTTTAAGTTATTAAGCTTTTCTCTGTTTGGTGCATGAGTGTGGTCTCCTAACTTATATTTTTTTAACACAACTAAATCTTCAGCCAAAATTGCTCACAATTAAATGTTTACAAAAATTTAAATACTGTTCTAGAGGTCGGCCACCCACCACTAGTCAGCCACTTTGCTTGTAAGGGTTTGAGTAATTAATAATTATTTTTTTAAATAAACTAGGGGGCAAGCCCCCTGCGCGCCAACCCCCTCAGAGCATATTTCATGTTTAATAGAAATAAAACTGTGGTTTAATTCATAAATAAAAACAATTGTATACACCCACGTAAAAGGATTAAGCTTAATTTTGGTTAAGCTTAATGAATTAAGCTTACTAGAGTAAGCTTACTGGATTAAGCTTACTGAAGTAAGCTTACCTAAAAAGGCTTAATTTTTAAGGCTTCAGCAAGCTTAATCCAGTAAGCTTACTCCAGTAAGCTTAATTCATTAAGCTTGACCAAAATTAAGCTTAATCCTTTTACGTGGGGTGAGATGTTAATTTCAAATAATGAACTTTTTTCATAATTTTAATAAACCATTATTATTTTTATTTTCAAAATTTATTTCAAGAAAAAAATATTGCATTACTGTCCCTTGGTGCTAAAATAAAATAAAATAAATTTTTCTTTTGTTCGATTAATTAGATAAAATCGAAGACGAAATTTTTAGAAGATTGTATAATAAAATGAGAAAATTATTGTACTTCTTATTTCCCTATTTTTTTATATATTTAATTATTATTATAAGTACACAAAATTTTATTAATAATTAAGTATTTTAAAAGATAAATAATAATAAAAATTAATTAACGCGCGAGAGTATATGTGACAGAACTTCTTTTATGTTACACCGCTAGCAACCAATAAAAAATATAATTCACTCGCATGACAAAATCAGCGCGATCAATCAGAACACGAATAAATTAGACGAAAAAATCTGTCGCATGAGTTTTAGAGAGATAGATGTAAGATTTAATTGAAATATATTTTTGCAATGATACTCATAAACTATCTTTTAATAAATCTAAATATATTTTTTAATAAATCTTTTTAAAATTACGCTAAAAATATTTTTAGTTTTCTGATCACTTAGATAAATATTTTAAGTTTTCATTTACTTTGGAGCTCGGCTCCCCGAAATTCGGTTTTGAAATCAACAAATAAATAGTAAGTTAGCGACTTTATACAATAGTTCATCAAAAAAAAAAAGATTTTCAGTGTATATCCAATTATGAAAAATGAATAAAATCAATATTTTTTAAAAATCTCAATCATAGCTAAAAAAAAAAAACTTTTAAATCCTTTTTTTTTGTAAAAGCAAACACGGTAAACCGCATTCAAACTGAATTTTTAATTACGATGATCAGCAGAGTTTAAATATATTCTGTAAACAAGAATAACGGAATAAACTATATTTACTTAACAGAGCTGCACTAGTTATATTACCATAGTCTCTTATAACTCAAACCCTTTATCAACATATACACACTCATATATATATAAACAAAATATAAACGTAAATGTCCATCATATTGTCCATAATATATATATATATATATATATAAATTTATCAATAAAAAGATAGAGAAAGATATATAAATGAGTAAGTTAAATTATTCTCTCGAATTGTTGAAAAGAGCAAACAACCCAGAATTCGCATATTACATTTATAGCTCATAAAATTTTACCTAACTTGGAGAATGTCAATTGTAAAAAAAAATGTCAAATAAGAGAAAGATAATAAGAGATAGTAACAGAAAAAGAATAAAGAAAGGTATATACGGTTAGTTAGGGTACATGTTTGCCAAGCGAGTTACCCCAACCCAAGTATGGGGCCGGTTGCTGGAATTAAACGTTCCACGTTGCGGCTCGTTAACGTCATGAATATGTACCCTTCTCACTCCTACACTTTAAAGCTCTATATAGTATGTCCGTTATATTATTATTGTAGGAGTATATATTAGACCTTGTCTTATTTTAGCTTCTGTAAGTTTTGATTCTTCTGAAATTCAAAGAAACTGATCAATTTTATTAAAGCATTGTATAAATTATATCTTGGATTGCATTTTTTACGAAAAATTTAATTATAAAAATGAATTAAATATTACAATCTAAATGCTTGAGACATCGTTAAAACTAAGCAAATTTGGTTCAAATTAGGGACTGGGTCCAATTGGAGATTATCAGTGAATTTGTACCCAAAATAACCTTGATAAAACTCTATACTACAATAAAGCTTGGGATATGTAAATATGGGTGCTTTATTATAAATTCGTAAATATCATGGATTATTTAAAGGTTCTCTTACTCACTAGGCAAAAACTGGGTGCACATCAACTCTGCTCTAAATATTCTGTATCCTGAATTAAAAGTCTTACCATTTCAAAATTTTCCAAGTCCTAATCTATACATCCTGTACACGTTTGAATATTTTTGTAGGTACAACAAGGATAGAAAGTTACATATATATCAAAAGGTATAGAATGTTTGCTGGTTAATATTCATTGGTTTCTACGATCAGAAGGTCTCTCGTATATATACTGCAAATCAAGAGATACATTGTGTATGCGAATATATTATATATAGCATATATATCTGTATTTATTCTGGAGACTCAAATGATTTGATGAGGAGACGTGCTATATCTATATATGCTAAAAAATTTTACGCTCAATTTGAATTTTGTAACTAAATAACGAAAAAGGTACATTATATGTATTTTAGGGGTTAAAAGAGATGTGACATTTTATTATTATTATCTTTGTATAATTTTATACAGAATTATATAAATTTACATAATTACATTAATGTTAAATAAAATTTTACATCATTAAAAAATTAATGCATGTTTACAAAAAAAAAAATTGATAATATTTTATTTTTAGGTAGTCGTACAAGTATAATTATAATGTTTATATATACAGTGCAAAATATATATATTTAATTTTATATATTTTTTTTATCGTACCTTTATTTAATCATCAAAGTCATATTAAATATAGTTTGGTCACCTGTGCAAAATGAAAAAAAATAAATGATCATCAAGGTTAAATTCATATTTATATAATATATACTGAAATGAACCATCTTTTTTCATATATAATTTATAGTTATATTCATCTCTTGCACACATAAAGTTCGTCAAAAGAAAAACAAGTTTATTATTCGCTGGTCATTTCTATAAATAAGAGGTATATAAGGAAACGATACTTGACTACTGCATATTATATATCCAAAAAATATAAAGAAGCACTGACTTTGCATTAAAAATGTTTTTAAAAAAAAATTTTTATTGTAGAAATGTGCGTGTTGTTGATCGTAAGAATGAAATTTATGTTTCTTTTTTAAAATTGATTGTAATAATTCTAAGTAAAAATATTTTTGTTATGGAATTTTTGTTAATTATATTTATAGGTTATGTATATCAGTATTTTATCTGTGTATAAATAAAATTCTTAATTTCTTTTTTTTTCAAAACTATTATTAACATTTTTGACAGTTTGATAGTCATTTAGACATTTATACGTACATATTTTGTAAAATATACTCTTTTATTGTTATGGAATTTTTTTAAGCTCAAAACAGTAGTTTAAAATGTATAATGACTAAATGACTTGTATTTTAATATTTTAAATTCCAATTTTTCAATAAATCCTAATTTGCATTAAATAAAAAGATTTTAGCGTGATTTTATTTATATTTATTTGAGGAATTCCACCCCAACTGGGCCCAAGTTGAAACAAGGGTAGCAGGAATCGTCCAAACTATTTTTGTCTGCAATGAAAACTAAAAATAAGTCTTCCCAGCAAATTTTAGCTTTCGAGGCTAAATCCTTGAGTTTTGGCCTACTTTAGCAAACTGACTGAAAATATTTCTTATACATTAAATATCTCTTATATTTTCTGCAAAATGCTTTTTTTTAAGGTGAAAAATATTTTCTTTTTGAGTCAGGCACAATTGCAAAGGGGAGGGGAGTAATTGGACGATGCCGAAATGAAAATTTTTAATAAAAATAAACCAAAAATGGATCAAATCACTGTACTTATCCGAAATTAGCCTTCTATAATTTGTTTTATTTAAAAAAAAAAATAATTTATAAAAATATCATTTCATTGAATTTAGTGGCCTTAGATACTGAAAAATAATGTAATCAATTACAATGCTAATGTATTTTAAATTATTTATCAAGTCAATAAAAATATAATTGTAAAAAAACAAAAATTAGTATCAAATATTTATACTTTAAACCATAAAAATTAATCTTTGATGTAAGTTAGTATACTTTTGCAATTTTACCTAACAAAAATAATTATTAAAATAATATTTTAACTGTATTAAAAAAAATAAAAAAAGAAAATTGTTGCATGCATATGATATTTCTACTTACACTGATATTTTAAAAATAAATAATTTTAAATTAGTATGCTTAAGAAACGATATTTTTTTGATGAGGCCAAGAAGTAGTATCAATGTATTTTTAATGATACATACAAAAAAAAAAGAAATGTTATAGTAGTACCTATACATCAAAAATTGAAATAAGATGAATTTGCAGTATCTGCTGTGCATATATAAAATCTAAAATATATATTGATATTAATAATATTATTTGATATATATTTCATATATATTATAACATTTAAAATAAGATTATATCAATATATATCTTTATTTTTTTTTTTGTATAAGACATGACTCTTAAATAAATTCTTTGCGTTTATACTTTACCACAAAACGTTAAAAATTAAACGCAGTGTATAAATTTTGTAACTAACATCGATGCATCTATCTGGGAACAGCAGAAATAAACTCGTAAAAAATTAATACTTGTATAAAATATTAATCTTTTTCTATTAAAAAAAATCATTTAAAATAAAAATTTCAATAATAATTTCCATTGTATCTTTGATGGTGAGTTAGTAATTTATACCGTTTTATTATAATTGGTATAGGGATTATTTACATAGCAAGGATTTTGATATAATTTTTATTATGTATTGACTAAATAATTCAAAAAGTAAATATGGAACCAAAAAGGTGCATACTATGTGTCGCTCTTGGGCAAGAAGGCAAGGAACTGAAGCATAACCTAGAAAAAGGAAACTGCGAAGCTTTAAGGAAGGCTCTTGATAAATTAAGGAGCGGTATAGATCCTAGCAAGTCAAAGAATGTTAAAGGTGCTTCAAGGTAAGGTGCACACAAGCCGTTTATCAGGAAACGAAATGTTCCAAAATGCTGGAGAGAAGTCTGCGGACCTTCTCCTTATAAGTGAACAGTGGGCTGGACACACTCTCAGAACTGGTTTTCGGACGAGCTGTAAAAAGCAGCTATTTGGATAGTAAATCCAAGGAAGGTACTTGTACAAGAGAATGACTCCGGCAAAGGCTTTGTCTGGATTAAGACGCAAAGTGTTACCTACATAAGCGTGTACTTAACATCAAATGAGTCCAGAGAGGACACTCTGACCAAACTTAACAGTCTGGAAGATGCAGTAAGGTACATGACCTGCGAGGGCTCCAGAGTGGGGTATGCCAGAAACGGATGCAAGAGGAGAGGATATACTTGACCTGTCTGCCAGGCTCAAGTTAGCGTTGCTAAATGTAGGTAACACTACAACTTTCAGAAGACCTGGCTACGGACAGACCATCCCAGATATATCCCTTGCAACAGAAGATTTAGCTGCTAGAATTATAAATTGGCAAGTTCTGGAAGACTTCTCAGCGAGTGACCACCAATATATCTCTTTTGAGGTGCATGACGAACGGCGACAGATATGAAGAGACGAAGCACAGAAATGTTATGGATGGAACATCAAGCGGCTAAACCGTGAAATATTGGTGAACGCATGCTTAAAAGAGGAGAGACTGCTATCCTGGGGAAAGCAATAAAGCCAGCAAATATTGATGACGCAGAGATATTAGTCTAGGAAATCATGACTCTGCTAGAAAAAGCATTTAACAAAGCCATGCCGAAAAAAAGAACCTATGAAGGAAGACCACCAGACTACTAGTGGAACGCTGAAATAGACCGTCTAAGGAGTGCGAGCTTAACGACAAGAAGGAGAGCTACACGTGATAGGACCAGAACGGACACTGCTGAGCTGATGGCAGAGCATAAGCAGGTAAAGAAAAACCTGAGACTTGCTGTTATGAGAAGCAAGAGAGCATGCGAGATGGCTTTGTGTAATAAGGTGGACAATGACCCAGAATTGTGCTCTTTCCACAAGTGGCGTTATGAACGAAGAAGAAGTTGGTCGTATAGTTGACGGACTTTTCCCTACCCAACCTAAGAGAGAGGAAGAAGATGAATCAGAAGAAGATTACGAGGATAATATACCCGAATTCACGCGGGCGTCTTCAGCAAACTCTGGAAAAGAGCCAGACTAGTCCTTATCAGAAAGGGTAAAGGGGACCCTAGGCTTCCAAACTATTGGTGTCCTCTAGGATGACTGCACACAGCTGGAAAAAATTATAAAAAGATGCTGCAATCTCGGATACTGAGTGCTGTAGAAACTGCAGGAGACCTTTCTCCCCGACAATACGGGTTCCGCCGAGGGAAGTCAACTATGGATGCCATAAGCAATATCACCCGTGTCATTGAGAATGGACATACAGGCAATCACTACTCTAGAATAATCACGCTACTAGTGATCCTCGATGTGAAGAATGCCTTTAACTCAGCAAAATGGAGGGGCTAAGATAAATTATATGAAACACTACAAGAAATCAAAAGGAAAAATTAAATCTTTTAATACATAAACAAATTACGATGTAATACAATTAATTAAAAATATCTGATTGAATGGTATAACATGTCTATTTTTGATATGATTATATAGTATTTAAATGTCATTTCTTTTGCGAGAAAAAAAATATAAAGATTACTAAATATTGTATTTTATTTAATTCTAAAATTCTTAAAAAAATTTATATTAAAAAGTTACGTAAATATTTCATTTCCAAAAAAAAATGTTACTAAGAAATAAATAAATTTTATGCTATTTTTTACTCGATTTTTTATACTTTATGAACATGAAAAAATTTATAATTGGTTTATGTTTTCACAAAACCAACGATCATAGAACATGTTCACTTATAACAATTTTAACGTATGCTTCCTAATTATGATAAGTTCTAGAACCGAATTTATAGTAAATCCCGAAATATAAATTATCCCAAGTCCAGAAACCTAAAGTATTCTAAGTTCTTGTTCTTATCAGGGCCTGTTCAGGCTGAATATATAAACTAGCCTTAATAGTAGACAGCTAATATATTTTTACATTTTACCAAAACATTTGGATTCTCTAAAGGTAGGAAACTTAGAGATTTTTCACAATCTACTCAGCTACAGTATAACAAAAAAATTTTGAATTTTCAAAAATTTTTTTAAGAATATGGCTTTATAAAATACGTACAAAATATTTTTAAATATATGTTTTAAGTATCTAATAATTTTAATACCGAGATTATTAGGTAAACCCTTTTGCATAAAAAACGTTTATAGCTTCCAAAATATGAAAAGCAAAATAAATTTAACAAACTTGTATTAAAAAAACACTTACTACATTTAAAAACTGCATATTATAATGTCCAAAAAATTTCTGCAAATATTTCTCACCCTGATCAAAAGTACTTAAACCTTTATTAAAAAGAAAACAAAATAATAACAATAGTTAACAGACAATGACTCATGAAATAATAAGTGTGACAATTTTTTTTTCCTTAAAAAAAAAGAGTAAGGGATCATTCTGTGGTCAGTAACAAGTCTTTATAACAATTGTCAATATATCTGACAATAGAGACTCCTATTAAGAAGAATAAATACTTTGAGAAACTAGTTACTAAAATTTTTTATTATCATTAATTTATATTTTTTTCCCCATTCTTTTATTTACTTTCATTTTATTAAACAAATAATTATTTAGTAATATCTATTTATTAAATTCATGCTTTAATTTATCTAAATAAGAGATTTTTTTTAAAAAACTTGTTAAAATGAAGAAAAAAAATTTTAATACCCAGAAAAACAAGTGCAAGCTGAAGAAATAAATATTGACGTATTTTTTTTTACAAGAGAATAATATAAAGTAGAATAAGATATTTGCGAATATCCCTATAGGACATTTTGCCCAAATGAAATATTCATGATGTTGTTATTGCTCTTTACTGTAATAATTCTTTAAAAGCTCAAAGGGTATTTTTTTTTCTTCAGATTTTCTTATTGCTAGTTTTTACCTTTTTTACCATTGTTAACTATATGCAATGCAACTTTTGATAAATATATGTCGTATTTATTTGATTTGTTTGAAAAACGAAGTGTTTAGTAAGGAAGATTTGTTTTCATGAATAAATGTAAGATTTATTATTTGATTTTAATTTATACTTAATTTGCAAAGTGCATAATAAAAAAAAAAGTTTTAAGTAAAATATTTCATAATTTTTATTGAAAAGCTATACTGACTTAAATGAACTTTGGTTCTGTAAAACCCTTAACATGCTATATATAAAAAGTAATATTTTCAAAAAATTTAACTTTAGGTATTTACTACTATACTAGAGGAGACCAACATTAAGTAATTTTATAGATCAGTCATTAATTTAGCCAATCAGGGATAAGCTACCTTATTTATCTAAGGCATTTTTAGCCCTTATAAAAGCTCTTTTATCCTCAGTACTTTAAAAGTTTATTAGATTTATATATAATATATATATTTTAAATAAATTGGACTCCTTCATGAGATTAAGTGAAATATATTGATTCCATCTTTAAGGTTATTTTTAGGCAATTCCTATTCAAATGTTCAGAATCTTTTTATGAATTCTTGGTAGTTATTGACATTAATCTCTTTTTCCATTGGTGGTGATCATCTTCCAGGCCTCTATTCCGTATAATTTTATTATTTTTATATTAATTATAAATCAAAAAGATTTCCAAAAACCTTATTTTGGTAAAACCCTATTGATCCAGCCTACTCCTTGATGTTCTAAAAGTATGAAGTTTATAAGATAATTTTATGACTCCTTAAATCAGAATGATTTCCTAAGCTTCTAAAACTAAAATAAGAATTTCAAATCAAAAAATCGTCTTTATAACTTTCAATAAATAACAACTTCCATTTATATAAAAAAATTTTTAAATTTGGTTTGTGAATAGCTACTTTTTTTGGGAAAGACTGGGAAAGACCCTGAAATTCTTGATTAGTGATCCAAAAAAGGGCGTACTATTTCTTTTAACTACTCCATACCAGACCCAATCTGGTGGTGGTCAGAAAATATACTGATCCTCCCCCCATACATTGACTGAAGTTTTATCAAATTCATGCATATCCTTGCCCATAATCCGAGCTTTATATCTGATATCTTATTTAACACGTACTTGGATATAGGACCCCCGCACCTGCAGTTCCGGTTCCTCACCAATCTAAAAAAAAGCGTGAGACTGAAGGTCAACTGATGTCAATTAGAAAAGACTTATGAAATGAGATTTTAAGAGAATATTAGAGACATCCTCGGTAATTTGACGTGACAAGACAGGCGCTTTCGCGTATTGGACGTTACCACCAAAATTAATTTTCTGGGCAGTTACTAGTTAGGTTATATAATGCCCCGAAACTGCTCCAAACGTCAGAAATCTATATTATCTGACCGATTGAACTGCTACACTATTCATAATCTTTTGACTTTAGGCTTAGATAATTTTATCATTTATAAATAAAGTTAACCCAGAGACACTAGAAAATGTTGCGGCTGCTATACGTTTTAGGCCTCTGTCTGTTTTTTTTTTAAGTTACAGAACTTATGAAGCCGCCATGTTTTATAGGCCTCCACTATCCTTTTTTAGCTTATGCAATTCAATACTGCATTAACAACCAATCAGAAATCTACCCCTCGATTTCTAGTCTCTTTACTATAGTTGTCTCTAGAGTTAAATAAGTAGCTAAAGTAACTCAATGTATTCATTTACAAGTGGCAGTTCCTTCTATAATTTACATAGTGTTCCGCGATATCGATACGATACGATATTTTCATCGATAACGGTATCGAAAATATCGCTTTTTCTAATATTGTATCGATATCGACAGTGTTAATATCGTATCGATATCGAAAATATCGAAATATCGAAAACAAATAATTATTCATTAAAAAATTTTCTAAAATTTAATTTAATATTAAAATGATATTATTGGGTTTGAAGTATCTCACATTCTTATTTTTTTATTTCTTTTCAAAATTTCCATAACCTCGATTTATATTAAAAAATTGGATCAAAATTTTCTGTTTTAATAAACTATAATGGCTGAAATTTCTAATAAAATCACAATGAAAACATATTTTCAATGAATATTAGCGTACTCCTAGAGTTCCAAGACACACTGAGACATACTTGAATGGTGGAAAAAGCACGAGACGGCTTATCCAACATTATCTCAAATTCAAAAATTGATTTCTTGGTTCGATTAATCATCGATAAATTCTTAAAAAATATATTTCATCAATACCGAACGTTAAATTCTTTAACAATAATTATTATCTCAAATTATTTACAGGACTTCGTCTCAGACTTGGTTCTTTATTCCGACGACATCCGACTTAAGTTTAAGTTCTATACAATATCAAATAGTTAAAAGAATTACAGGGGCAATTATATTTATCTTTATTTGTAATTATTTATAGTTACATATTCCACTGAAAATGTAACACACCAAAAAACAAAACTAATCGAAAAGTATTATATTTAAAGAAAGACAAATAGAAGAATCCTTTGCAAACTTAAATTGTAATATTATATCTGAGTTATTTATAGTAAATAAGTTATCGATATTAATTATTCATAATCTTATTTATACTATCGAGAATTCATTTCTCTTGTGAGAAACTAATTTAACTTAATTTTTTTTTATCTCAGTATATAATACATCTGTATCAGAACAAAAACCGAGTTGCTGAGGATTTATTTTTTAGTAGTGGAAAAACTCAATGAAATAATTATAAATCGATAAATATTTCGAAAATATTTTATCAGTTCTATAAATTATTTAACAATCAAATAATAAAAATTAAATTTTTTTTAATTAATAACAAAATTATCTTGCTTACTAATGTCTAAATTTGATAATAATACTAAAATTAAAAGCTCAACCTTTTACGTTTACTATTAAATCTTTTTTTATTAAAAGATAAAAAAATGACAACAGAATATATAAATACGTAGATATGTTATAAATGATGGCTTGCATTTGCACTCGATTAACTTCGATTATTCTTAGCATTACAATGCAATTATTAAAGACATATATTTTAAAATCAACAAGGCAACGGCTTTATTATAAATACACTTTTTTATTTATTGTTAAGAATCCTATATCATACTGTTTTTTGTTGCATTATGATGGTTTCGAACAATTTCTCATGTCAAAATAACCTTCAAAACTGCATATTATTAAGAAAAGTAATTGATAAAAAGAAATTTTTTTAAATTAATTATAATTTTAAAAAGAATTCTGATTATGTACTAACTATTTTTACATTAGATATTCCAATCCAGTTTTACAGCTAATAAGACATTATTATGAAAATTTAAATTAGAATATTATAATTGAAATTATTAAGATTTTTTCATATACCAAGTATTAAAAATGGTTCAACCATATTTTGCTTTAAATCTGTGTACATAACAGGCTGCAAAAAATTGTGATACGTGATAGTAACTTTTTAAGTTTCTGTACAAGTTTTACGCCCAGGTGGGCAAAAAAAATATTTCATTAAAAATTAATTTTTTGTGTTATAAATTTATTATCAAGAAAGTTGTTAAAATGAATGATATTAAATACAAAAAAAAAACCACTTCATTTTTTTTTGCATATATCAAACACACACGATAAAAAAAAAATATAATACAATACAATCAAAGGATTCAACACTGTCAGTTTTTAAGATGTAGTAGCTAACTTTTAAGTGGTTTTCTTTCAATGAATATACCTGAATATATGAACAAAAAAGTGCTCACACAGAAACACACACACACATATAAATAATTATATACATAAAAGTATTTATAAAGTGTGAAATAAAATGTTGAAATACAACTACTGTTTGACATGCCAAATAGCAATCTGGATGTATATATGTATGAATAAATACATATATAGAAAGAAATAACAATTTAGATAGTTGGCAATCTCTATATATAGCAAACTATTTCTTCAAGTCACAATTCTTTATAGAAAACTCTTTGGACTTTAATTGCTTTACTCTTCTCTTTACTTTTGATTACATGCTGGCCTTGCCATAGTATTCGATCTGACGATGCTGATCAAGAACTGCAAAATCAGCTGTATATAAGTAAATACCTATATATACGTTTTTATATATATGGGACGATCCACGTAAATTTAGTGGCATACATTTTTTTAAAAATTTTAATAATTTTTTTATTTATAGAATCTATGAGCTAGTTCACCTTACTTTGCTTGTCCTTGGATAGTAATTTACTTGTGATTTCGGCAATTGCTTATTTTTCCGGGAATGGGTCATTTATATGGAGTTGATATTGTAAGCAAGTGCAGAAAAGAAGATAGTTCAGAAAAAATAAAAAGTCTCGAAAATAAAAAATTTAAGATTCGGTACCACGAATGGTTCTGTTGGACAATAAATTATTCAACAGTAGTCTCCAACTAGGGCAAAAAAAGATTATTTTCTAGTCTGCAGGGACGCTTTTTTGCTCTTTTTATATTTAAAAACATGTTCTAAATCACGGAATAATACATGGAATTTGATCTTTGCATACTAGATGCAAGGTCAAAACCAATATTTTGATACTTATTTAAGAAGACTAGACAATGGATACAATTTATTTAATATGAATAATAAACTCAGTATAAGCTTAAGCATGTTTTATGCTCGATGGTCATGGGTATGGAAACTGGCTATAAGTTTATTTATATTGAAATTAAAATAATAGACCAGTTTATTATGAAAACAATAAACTAGTTGGAGGATGAATTTTTATTATATACATAATTTTAACATACATGCGCCAACGTTAATTACGCTTTTCAATAATCATATACTTACTACGTTTCTATGGATTTTTTAGTAAGTTAAGGTTGCACTGGTGAAAATAACTTATCTATTGAACACGTTGAAACTTAAGTCAACTGAAAAGTGGAGTACTGCTGATTTGAAAGCAATGCTTTCAAATCTATGCCTCAAATCTTTTTTAAATTAACTACACTGTAAAAAGTAACTTCCTTATATTAACAAAAAAATTAGAACATTTTCGAAAAATTATTAAATTTTCGAAAAAATTTGTAAATATTCGAAAAAAATCGTTAATTTACTAAGTTTATTAACGAAAAATTCGAGAATTCTCGATTTTTTTTTGTAAATTCGCAAGAAAAATTGATAACTTACACATTTTTTTCGAAAATTCACAAAAAATTGTTGTAAATTTACGAAAAATAATTGTGAATTTATAACTTTTTTCGTAAATTCACAAAAAAAAATTGACAATTATTGAATTTTTCGATAATATACTAAATTTAGTAAATTTACTATTTTTTTCGAATATTTACAAATTTTTTTGAAAATTTACTAATTTTTCGAAAACATTCTATTTTTTTTGTTAAGGAAGTTACTTTTTCCAGTGTATCTAAATATTACATCCAAAAATTTCACAAATGAATTATTTTTATTTTTGGTAAAGTTCAAAAAAAAAAAAAAATTTAATTTTGAAGCTATTAGCTGATGGCTAGATTTACTTTCGTAAAATACAGATTTTCAATATTATATAATGTACAAGTAAAATGTACTTGTACTCAAAAAATTTTGTTGTAAAAAGTAGTCGATCTTATCTAAAGAATGAAGATTAAGTTTTTTTTTTTATAAAAGGTACAAGATTTTCCCTTGAGCTTTCTACCATCTGGATTCGAAGTGATGAGAAATCGCAATCTCTTTAAGTGTTTACTTTTACTGTCTGACAATACATGTATGCTATAAAGCTCAAGTACAATAAAATGGCGTAAATCATTATTTCTTTCTAATTTTAGTACATTGTGTAACCATCAGAATTATCTAAAAATATTTAAAACTCTGAATCTAAATCAATGCTAAAAGTAATATTTAATAAAAAAATTACAAATGTATAAATTTAATAGTTGAATAAATGAAGAATCGATCTTTCCAAAGCAAAGATGTTTATTGTGAAAATTGTTCCCAAAGTTTCGAGCCTTTCTAAAACTCTTTTGCAAAGGAATTACACATACGTAATTTGAAATTAAATTAGAAATACAACTTTATATATTTTTTGAAAAACATTAATAAAGGCTCGAAACGTTGGCCACAATTTTTACAATAAACATCTTTGCTCTGAAAAACTCAATTTTTCATTTATTCTACTCTTGAATCTATACCAGACGTAAAAGAAATAACATGTAGTTTGCATCTAAAACTGCATTAAAACAAAAGAATTTAATTTTCATAAAAAATATAGTTTAGGCAAAATTACCTAGATCAACTCATGTAGATAAAAAAAGAGGAAAATATAGAGGGAGTGAATTAATGACTACCTTATAACTTTGCCTTTTAGTTTATCTGTCCTTGCACTTCGGTCTAATTGAAAGAAATACTAAGTTATCGATATCCAATATAAATACTGAGCTAATACACTTACCCGCTGTTCATACATATACGAACAAATTTACACTTATACATTCATAAATATATCTATTTAATTGTATAAATGTGTCCGTATAGTATTAGCATCTAGTTCAAAGGATGTATCTACAGTCTGAACAACAGCTTTATAATTACCCAAACGTTGAAATGCAACGAGAGTAAAGGTACGTTTACTAAAGTCTCTGTATGTATTCATACTCTCTCATTATGACTCGCGTGGCGCTCAGTAAAATAAGGGTGTATCGTAACCTAGGAAAATTGTAAGTTCGCAAGATCAAAGGTAACGCGATATTGTTCTCGTTTATACTCAACACGAAGACTATTGAATCTCTAGCTATTTTCTCTGCAGAATATACAAACATTTATGCACCTACATTTTTATATGTTTGAAAATGTGAGAATATACCCGTGTTTGTGTACGTATAATAGCAGACCTGACTAAAATCAACATCCACAATTTTTGACATTTTTTTTTATTATTGTCCCTTTCTGCATAGGTATCTGCAGTGCAATTTGTCAAAACAATTCTTTTAATTTTTTTTACCTTTGGTAGTTTTTTAGCTGAAAAAATTAGTTATACACTGAAAAAAATTTCCTTTTGCAACAAGCAGAATCCTCTTGCCGCAAGAAGTATTCTAAGTTCTTGTTCTTATCAGGGCCTGAACAGACCCTGATCAGACCCTGACTCTCACTTTAACTATTGTAAGTCCCTAAATCGAAAATATTCTGTCCATTTCACCCCCCCTAAAAACGCCAATTTTCACCCCTCCCCCCCCTGTCGAGCCAAACTTTTTCAAATACCCCATCCAATGAACATGTTCCATGATAGAAATTACTGTATTGTAAATTTTCCCATAAAATATTCAGTCAATTGAATAATTAGGTTTTAACACTATTTTTAGTTGTATCTTAAAAAATTGTATACTCGTTTTTTATGAACAAAACAGAATTTTTAAATAATTTAATGCATATGTTACGCCCCAGTTGTGAAATTGACCGATTCACGAACTCGTCAATTTATACTTCTAATTTAACTTAATTTCAGACTAATTCAAAAAAAGGTTAATTTCACTAATGGGGTGTAACACATAAATTAAATTCAAGAATGCTCAAATTTACTCTTGAAAATTTTTTAATTGTCTTAAAAATCAATACACTTCTTATTTCAAATTTAGTTCAAGCACTCACTAATAGTGGAATAATAAATACTTATATAAAAGATGATACTATAATGTAGAAGTAATAAATTATACACATAATATTGCCTGCTATACCATGCTCTTCATAATTATGGCATCTCCACATATAAATAGCTTATAATTAAGGGATAGTAGTGATACACATTTTGAACTTAAACATTAAATTAATTTTATTTTATTTTTTTCAAATATGCAAACTTAAGTTTGTTTAAATTTTTATTAGTGTTTACTAGATACCGTCAAAGACGAGTAGAGCGAAGCTAATCATGTTAGAAAAAAGCATGAAAAAAGTTTCGGTAATTTTTCAATTTTGGGATTTTCAAAGTTTTTCCAGGTAAAAAGATTAAGCTTAATTTTGGGTAAGCTTACTAAAGTAAGTTTACGGATTAACCTAAAAAGGCTTAATTTTGGATAATTCAATTGTTTGAAAATTTTCGCAACCTCATAAAATGCAAATTAAAAGAAACTAATTTATTTCGTCTTTAGAATTCATTAATTCATTTTTAGATTATTTTAATTGTTTGAATAGAGATAAAATAATTATGTCGTTTGTTGAAATCTGTTTGATATTGGTTTACTTAATGTTTTGATTTTTTTCTTATAAATTACAGTAAAAAATAGTCTTTTCAATCATATATTTCGCTATTAATAATTTTTTGCTATTAAGGATTTAAGATAATATTTTATAAAAAGGAAGTTTTTTTAACTGAATCTAACAGAAAAATATTAAAATATTATTTGATAAACGTTGATTGTTAAAAATAAGTTTTTAATTAATATTTATAAATTTTCATTAACTATTTCATTTTATTTATTTTAATATTAAATGGAACGTAAAAAACTTGAATCTAGTTTTGATATTCAACGTTTTATTTTAACTTCTAAGACCCAAGTCTTTAAAAAAATTATAAAAGTTTTAAAAAACGATTAGAATTAATAGGAAATATTATGTAATTCAATTCAGGTTTTATAAGTGTAATAGATAAATGGGCTTACTTTTATGGGCAAAATAATAATTTTTTTGTTTTTTAATTTCATCAATAAAAAGTAAACTAAAAGATTGAAATTTCTTTCACTTTTTTACAATGTGAGCACAATAATGAATTTAACTTTTTTATTAATTTCAAAGAAGAAAATACGTTGTTTATGAGTCATTTTCCTGAAAAAATTTAGCCGTTGACCAAAAAGTAACCAAAAAAACGTACTAATTTTATCTCGTTTTGGGAACTTCGATAATTCGGAAACAAATGAAACAAATTTTAGAGTGCAAGGTCTTAAAAAAAAGTTGACAAAAAATATGATGGAGATATTTATTGCATGGCTTTTATGAAGCATCAAAGCTCATAGTCCACGTATATGAAATGTATCAATAGCTTATACATTTAGTAGTTAGTTTGTTTTATAAGGTTCCCAGAATCATTTAAATTTGAAGTTACTCTTTGGAGTTATTATTTTATAAATTAAATAGATGCAAACCTTGTCTCCTCTTACATCTTCAGGCCCCTTTATTGTTTAAATAAAAATAAATCCAATAAAAATTCAACGTTGGAATACAATTAAAAACATTTTTTATTCATAAATTATGCTGATTGAACTTCAATTAAAAAATAAATTATTTATCATATCATGTCAGCAGAATGTAAATTTCAGATTTAAAACATTTAACAGTATCTATTTAGTTTACTTTTTAATTAATTTAACAAAAGAATTATTTAGAATATTATTGAAAATTTTACAAATGTGAATATTTAATTTTTTTTCTTACTACATTTACTTTACTACAAATATATTGAAAATAGTACAAAAAATAGACAATTAAATCACTTGTTAAATAAAATATCACAACTTTATAATGATTATTTTCTCTTTTATCACAAATTTCATTTAAAATTAGTCACCCTTTGTCGATTTGACAGTTGTCGTTATAAAAAATTTTTTATCTCTCGTCTCTTTGCTTCTAAAAATTTTCAAAATTATCTTTGAAGTTATTAATGAATTCTCCAAACAAAGTATTGGTAATATTAGCAACTTCTTTTTTAATTTCTTCCTTTACATCAGCAAAAATATTTTCAGAAATGTCTAGATTAACCAAAAAATCTTGTGGATCAGGGGTACACATCTCCTCTTTGATGTCAATGGCATTTATTAAAGAATCATTCACAAAATTATTTCTATTTTCAAACTCATGATGTTCTGGTGTGACTAAATTAGAACTTGATAAATTCTTTTTTCTCCGTGCATAATAATCATTTGTATTTTTATTTTCGTTACTTATTTCACTATTCTTTCTTATTGCTTCACTGGTTTTATCATGACTTTTCAAATGAGAAATTATTGAATTCTTTTTACTAAAAGGCTTTTGACAATAGTCGCAAGTATAAACTTTATCCAAATTTTCGTGTTTTTTATTATTGATCTTCAACTTATTATTTGAATTGTGAATTTTTTCATGTCTACGAAGACTGCTTGAAACCGAAAATGTTTTCTTACGCTTGCATTTGTAGGGTTTTTCTACTGTATGTACTCGAATGTGTTTTTTTAAATCACTATTTGTAATGAATCTTTTCTTGCAGTGTTCGCATTCATAAGTTTTAACACCAAAGTGAATTTTTTCATGCCTACGAAGACTATCTATACGGGTGAAAGCTTTAATGCACTGTTTACATTTGTGTGGTTTTTGAACAGTGTGCACTACAAGATGTTTAATTAAATTAGCTTTTGTAGTAAACATTTTCTGACACAAATCACATTGAAATAGTTTGAGACCTGAATGGATTTTTTCATGTGTTTTAAGATTACACAAGTGCTTAAAAGCTTTATCACACTGTTTACATTGAAATGGCTTCTGATTAGTGTGCACTACCAGATGATTGATTAAATTAGTTTTTAAGGTAAATTTTTTCTGACACAAATCACACTGAAATATATTGAGACCTGAATGGATTTTCTCATGTATTTTAAGATTTCCTAATAACGTAAAAGCTTTATTACACTGTTTACATTTGTGTGGTTTTTGACCAGTGTGCACTACAAGATGTTTAATTAAATTAGCTTTTGTAGTAAACATTTTCTGACACAAATCACATTGAAATAGTTTGAGGCCTGAATGGATTTTTTCATGAGTTTTAAGATTACACAAGTGCTTAAAAGCTTTATCACACTGTTTACATTGAAATGGCTTCTGATTAGTGTGCACTACCAGATGATTGATTAAATTAGTTTTTATAGTAAATTTTTTCTGACACAAATCACACTGAAATAGATTGAGACCTGAATGGATTTTCTCATGTTTTTTAAGATTTCCTAATAACGTAAAAGCTTTATCACACTGTTTACATTTATGCGGTCTTTGGCCAGTGTGCACAACAAGATGTTGTATTAAATTAGCTTTTGCAGTAAATTTTTTCTGGCATAATTCACATTGAAATAGATTGAGACCTGAATGGATTTTATTGTGTACATTTAAAGAAGTTTCTGACTTGTAGATTTTTGAGCATGCATCACACTTGTACTCCATTTCCTAAACTTTGATATTTAGATTATTGACTGTTGATTAGTATCTGTAAAAACAAATGTTGAAAATGATCAAATAATATTCAAAAAAAATAACGAATAAAAAAATTGTTTTGCTTACATATTATTTGCGATTTATTTCTGCTTTGCTTTTGAAATTATAATAAATGAAATTGATATTGTATTTTTAAATTTAGTAATCAAATGTTCAAATTAATTAAATACTGTATTTTTTCTTATCTGTAAAATTAAACTTAATTTAAGTAACTTAAAGAACTTTCTATTTTTCTAAGAGAACCGCCAAAATCAACAAATACTTCAAGACTAAAATTTATAACTAGTGAAACCAAAAGAGGACAATTTAAGTAGGGGGTTTATAAAATTTTGTCCAATAAATTTCTTCGATAAAAATAAACAGTTTATTGAACTAAGTATCTCAGTGACTGTTCGTAGAATATTTATATTTACAAATTTTAATTTACAATAACTCAATATTTATGATTTTATAATTTATTTTTATATTTACATTAAAATTACCTTTCTGAAGAATTGAATTTAAAAAGATCATTCTGTGTATTTTACCATAGGTCGGTATTTTAGTTAATTTTTAGCAAAAAAACCTTTTTCTTTTCCAAATTTTATCAGCAGAAAAACGTTGAATCAAAATTTCCTCTTACATGAAACTTTGTTTTCAATAATCCCGAGCGCACATTTCTTATTTTTTGGAAAATTAATAATTTTTGAGGTATTAAATAAAAATATTTGATTTCTAAGCTAACAATTATTTGCTTTATTTTTTCAATAAATTGCCTACGTTTCGAAGATCTTCAGTCTTCATTATCAAGGCTAAAAGGTACTCTGAAAAGCATTTTTTCAGAAAGCGCGAAAATTAAAAATTTAACTTTATTTTCTGATATTGGCGAGAAATTATTAATATTCCAATAAATAAGAGTTGCGCGATTCTTGAAATTATTGAAAAACAAAGTCTCTTGTACGTTTTTCCTTTGAGAAATCTTTATTTTAAGAGTAAATAAACACTCTAGTGAGATATTAAAAAGTTTTGGTGAGGTGCAATTTTCAGAATTATTATTAAGACAGAAAAAAAAATAACAAAATTGTCCTTAAAAAACTTAATTTTGTATAATGTCTTTATCAATAAATAGCCAAATTATCAAAATTAAGTGATAATACGACCTTGTTGGACCAAGAGGTTGGGCCAGTTGGTAAAAAATAATTTGTATTTTTTATTGCTCTTGGTCCAACAAGGTCGTATTATCACTTAATTTTAATAATTTATTTGGACGTATCAACAACTTTAAGCCAAATTATCATAATAACATTTATTGGACTTGGAGTTATGGGGGAAAGAACCAAATAAAAGTTCAAGAAATTCTAATAATCGTTTTAAAAATCTGTAAATTTTAATTTAAAATTTTAAATCCCAATGTCAATGATAATTACCTGCGTATCTTAACTGAATCTGTGGCAGAGAATATAAAAAAAATTGAAATTTATTTTGATGAGTTTGTATTAATATTTCATAAAAAATCGATTCTTTCTTTTACTAGATTGATAAATCTTGAATTTTTTACTTTGAATAAGTATGTAACAAATCCATCATGTGACAAGGATTATATGAATGAAAATTTAACACAAGGGAGCATCCATAACGACGTCCAGAAAATTTTCGAAAAATTTATTTATTCATGATTGCAATTTGACTAACTTAGCCAAGAATTTAACATTTCAGAACACAAATGAATTTTAAAATTATTTGGTAAACTGTTAGCAACTCTTGAACTAATCGTTAACTGATACCTTTTGCAGTTTTTCCTGTTCTACATAGTAGGAAATATTCAAACGTGGATATTGAAAAGTTTGGGAGAAAATGATAAAAGAGCATTCCAATGAATTTCTAAATTTCACTACATTTAGCTCATTAAAAACTTGATAGTGAACTTCATCAGTACAGAAAATTCCCACGTAAAAAGATGAAGCTTAATTTTGGGTAAGCTTTAGTCACTAACCTAAATAGGCTTAATTTTGAAATAAGTTTACTGAATTAAGCTTACTGAAGTAAGTTTACGTCAAAATTAAGCTTAATCTTTTTACGTGGTTTGATTGGACTGACAAGGGGAGTTCAATACATTTGGAATACCAAATTACACCAAATGGTTATGGACGAGGTTATTATGTTGAAAAAACATGCCGACTACCCTCGGTTTATTCCAATGGGCCTTCTGGGCCTAGAAATGCAGGGCTCAATATTATGAAATAGGGTTTATTGGTAATTTTCACTTCTTGTTGGTTTCTTATTTTTGGTATAAGTGTCACCTTTCATATGCCATAAACCACAATTTATTATCACTAATTCTCTCTTCACTATAGCCAATTAATCAATTAATTAATTTTTTGCTAAAAATTACAAATTTATAATTTTTGACGAAAATCTCATAAAATTTCCACAAGCTTTAAGTTTCCAAAAATTCTTTACTCGATTCATTTTCTTGAGTCGTTTTTAAGAAATGGTCTTCAAAGTTAACATTTAAAATGAGCTTTTTTAAAAAATCGTAAAATTGGTACTGCGATTTCAAATTTGCATATCTGCTTAACAAATAATTGACAAGGGTAAAGTAAAAAAGTTTGGGAATTTTGAAGCTTTTACAAATTTTTGAGACCTATAAAATCCATTTTCGTCAGAAATTACAAATTTGGCAGCAATTTAAAAATTGCTAATTTTTAGCCAAAAATGACCGTTTGGTTAATTGCCTATAGTGATAAGAGAATAATAATAAATTGCGGTTTACGATATTTGAAAGGTGAAACTGACAAATAAAAAATGGGATCATGGGATGGTTAATTTGCGAGGTTTTAGAATTTCATTGAAAATTACCAAAAAACCCTATTTTATAACATTGAGCCCTGCGTTTGTATGCCCAGGAGGCCCATTGGAATGAAGGCATGTTTTTTCAAAATAATAAACTTATCCATAACCATGTAAGTACAATATTAATGTTTGAATAAGACGTAAAAATATGTTAAGTATAGTTAGAACACTAAAGATTGACCAAAAAGAACACCAAAAATCCACCTCTTATTTATTTTGTTTGCTGAATCTTTGTTATTGCGTGCTTTTTCTATGATTGAGAAATCTAAAACCCCTCAATTCACTTAATTACCAAATTAATATTATACTCAAGTCAGAATGCGGTGTAAGGGTTTTCGAATTCAACAAACAGAATTAGAAAAAGTCTTCTGTAGGTTTTGTATTTCGCTGAATCCGAATTTGGGGTTCTACTGGGTTAAAAAGTAGGAAAATACAGCAGAAATTTTCTGTTTTATGGGCCTTTTCGCAATATTTTGGAACTAATGATCAAATTAATAATACCATGTTCTATATTTACCATTAAATAGTAATTAACTAAATATTGAGTTTATTATTTGATTCTTGATTCATTTGGGTCTTTTTATAATATGTTTGCTCGGAGAATTTTTTCTTTAAAAAATAAGAAATTAAAAATTAAGGATAAATTTTCAAAGAGAAAATTCTCCGAGCAAACATATTATAAAAAGACCCAAACCCGCAGTTTTGAATCCGCCAAAGTCATGTTGCCATTTTCTTTGATTTTCAATTTTCTGTTAACATTTTCTGAAAATTAGGTTTTTTCAAAAAAGTCGGATTTTAACCTGCACTGCCCCTTAATTTCCCTTCTACAAAAAGTTAACGAGGTTTCGAAAAAGGGGCACATTTTTGTATACATTGAAAAAAAATCCCGATAAACTCCGTTTATTCCAACAGGCCTTCTAGACATAAAAAAACAGGACACAATGCCTTTAAATAGAGTTTTATGGTAATATTGCTTGTTAATTAGTTAGTTAGCCAAAACACTTCTTATAGGTCACAATTGTTTGGCATTAAATTCACCTTTCAAGCCTGGTAATCCGCAATTTTTTATCTCTGATTCTTTCAATATTATAGCCAATTAATCAAATGTCCATTTTTGGCCAAAAATGATCAATTTTTAAATTACCTCAAAAATTGCAATTTTAGAAAAAAATGGGTCTTATAAGTTTCCATAATTTTTTAAAAGCTTTAAATTTCTAAAAATTCTTATTTTTTGTGTTTCAGATTTATTTGTTTGCAATTTTATTGTTGGAAATTGTTTTTTTTACTCCTGCAATCAGAAAACAGAGTGATTTTTCTTAATCGAAAATTTTTAGAAAATCTACAATTTTATCCTCGCCATACCTGTTAATTTTTCACTAATAGAAAAAGCTAGCCTTCCAAATTCTGACCATAAACTGACAAGAACACCCCTGGACCCCAGAAATCTTGTTATTTTCATATTATTTTTTTTACTAGGGATCATTTTTATAATATATAATTTACATAGATTTAATTCGATTCCTAATACAGTATTCTGATTAAAAAAATAAAAAGTTAATATATATTTAATTAATAATACGTGTGCTAACTTACTTCATTTTTCTCATAAATTATTTGAAGAAAAAAAAGTTATTAGACAATTTAAATGATAAAATAATTCAATAGTTTTTTTTTGGTTTCAAGTTTTGGAATGCAGCTTCAGTAGATTGCAATATATGAAGTATAAAATGAAGGTAGTTTTTAAGACAAGGAAACATTTATATAACATATACAGAATACAGATATATATACCTTGAATATATTATTACTTTTAACAGATACATATCCTATATATATGAAAATCGATAGAATCAAAGCAGCAAAATATTATTTACGATCAATAATTAGCGGTATCTATCGCTGCCGGCGCCAACTTCACATCGCGAATTCTCTTTTTTTTGCGACAACTAAAAGCCGCAAAACTTGATACCTTGATACTAACCGATATATATATATGTATATATGTAACTGCGATTCCATTTGTTAAATATCACTAAGCTGAATCTTTACCCTGCGGTCATTTTTCGGGTATATATTCCTATATTTCTGATATGCACGTGTGTAAGGCCACTAATTTACATTTATTGTATCGATTACTGTGTGCAAAACTTTATTTCCCCCAACTCCCATTTTTTTGCAAATATTTAATACAGGATGTTTTTTTTAGTATACCTGTATTTGAAAAAAAATTGTTTTATTAAAAAATTTAGACGTTTTATTAAAAAAAGATAATTCATATTTACTTAAATCTCATGTTTCCGAAATTTTAGGTACCAACACTTGACTAACATCAGTAAAAATAAAAAAATTATTTTAATTTAATTTTCCCACAATTATTGGGATCAAAAAAAGATGTCATTGTTTATTTTATTCTTACCTACTATTTATAAATAAAATAATTGTGAAAAGATTCTTTCTTAAAATTCAAAAACTACATATAGCAGGTATTTACTTTTATTTATTACTTTTTATGTATTAAGTAAAAGGAATAATTTTATTTTTTCCGTCGTTTTTCCGTACAACTTTTGTATCTATCCAACATTTTTTTTTCTTTCTTTTCATGTAATAAATGTTAGCGACCTTACCATACAAAAACATTATTAAAAATTATAAATACATTTTGAAAATAATGTAAAATATATTAAAATAATCTTTAAAAAAAATTTCTCGCAACAGAAATGCGTTCTAAATATTATAAATAAAACTGAAACTTATTATCGAATAAATTGCGTGTATAATTTATATAATCATGCCAACAGTTTTTTCCTGAATAAATGATTTTAAATAAACAATTTTAATTAATTAGGTTGTTCAATGTTTTTTTACCAATAATAAATCTACATGTACGAATTCAATTACAATTATATTATCTATGGAAGCGTTCGTATACGAATACGCATGCAAATATTCTTATACTGCCAACATACGCTTATTTCTAGAAATGCTTTTGCTGCTCAGTAGAGGCTATAGCAGAAGGATGGATTTATAAATATAGATTGGCACTATGCGAATATTTGCATGCGTATTCATATACGGCGCTTAAATAGACTTAGCCATATAAACAGAATATTCCGAAGTTCGTGCACACAGCGCTAAATTTGTTTTAAATCCATTTTAAATTTATTCTCTGCCCGACTGTTGCGAAGTTAAGATTTATGGATTTTTGTTTGGATCTAGAATAATCAGTTTTTACTTTTGAATAATAAAATAACAGATTCAGGATATTATATACAAGTGTTTTAAATTTTGAAAATTAATTGTTTTTACATGCTTTATTATTTTATTTTATATATGTATTAATTTACATACATTTTTAAGGGCACATTCCCAAACTGTAATACCATAAGCAGCAAATCCTAAATATTGATACAATAATTAGAATCATCTGGTAAACTTCTTTTATTAATTTGTATTTGCTTACTCTTAAGTTTTCGATTAACTTGATTTGAAGATATTAGTTCATAAGATAGGATCCGTAAATGAGATATATGAAAATGCCACAGCGATCCCTAACCCCATGAAAAGCAAAGCATTTGCACCCTTCTTAAAATATACTTAAAAACGCGTATTTATTGTAAAAGTTATTTATTTAAATCAATGATTCAACTGGATTGTAACATGGATGTTAAATCCTAAATAAAAAGATAAGTAAGTTACATACACAAGTTTCTTATAAATATAAGTATTTAATGTAAAAAAAATATATTAATATTGCATATATTTTGAAATTATATTACATATATATAATATGCTCGTTATTAAAGAATTGTACGGAAACGGAAATGTCTATCATAAATAAAATAAAAAAAATAACATTAATCATGTCATGTATCTATATAAATATATCTAAAATTATGCATTACTTAAAATAACAATATTGATAGTTTTACATTCAAATATAATTTGTTCAATTTTTTTTATATTATTCAGCGAGTTTATACCATCGTGGTCTTGACCAAATAGTTGAATTACCAAAGAGCTTATAGAGTACCAAAAAAAGTTTCTATATTAGCTCTTGATTAAGTTAAACACAAAAGTATAAAATCGTTTTTGAGGCCAATATTATTATGTGAGCATGATTTCCCAAATTAAAACTTAGAACAAAATTTACAGAATAATTTCTATTTGAGCACATATTCGGGTTATTTTTTTGTTTCAAAGGCCACCTTTGATTACTCATAATTAGGCAAAAAATATTGAAATTAATGTCATAAAATATTTACAAAGTATAATTTAAAGATTGATAAAACTAGTAAAAATATTTTAACTATAAAATATTTTGCGCCATAATATTTAAAATTTTCGATTTTTACTTGAATATTTTAATAAAGCAATTAAGTATTTTTTATTTTCTTTATCCAATCATTAAAAAACCGTAACTTAATACTTTTAAAAAGTAACTTTACACCTAAGTAAATTTTATTTTTAAAATTGAAAATAAAAATATTTTCATAACCAAATTAGTAAAAAAAAAAGAAACTTAATAATAAAAATATCCTGATATTAATGACTGTAATAAATTATATTGATTTGCACAAAAATGCTACCTAAACAGAAGCACGTAATAATTAAAAAAAAAAAAGAATCAAAAAATGTTTTCTTGCCAGTTAATATATTTTTAATTTTTTCGTTTCAATTACACAAATAACATACATGTTCATAAATTCGACATAACTTTTAATTTATACTTCACACACATAATTATTTAATATTGCCGCAGACTTAATATACGTCAGAAATAAATTTAAAAAAAGAAGTTCGGTAGGAATTATTGCATATCTTATAATACAATATCGATAAAAGGCATTTGGTCAGTATATTCGAATGTAAGATTTTCTCTTTTTGCTAAGATATTTATGCTCTGTAAATGTCCGCCTCTTTTAACTAAAGGTGTTTCTAAATGCATCAATTTAAGACTTTTTTTTCTACATGTAAGTAGTATTGCTATAAAGAATAAAGGGCGTAAATATATTTTGAAACGGATATCTATCTTCTGCAACACTGTTATTTATCCAAATGTACGCCGCACGAATACTTCCGTATATATTATTGCATTTCTTTGTCTTTTGTTTTGTTTTTTTTGGCATGCATTCTTTTTATTTTATACTTTTTTAATATATTTATTAAGTATTAGTGCAATATCAAGAATAGCCTATTAATAAAAATAATGAAACATCTAAACTTCTAATTACAAACTATAAATTATGTTCGTCAATTTGAGCTACTTGCGCTTCAATTAGGACAAATTTTAAGTTCAATTATTTCTTACCTTTTTTATAGATTATGCATTATATCATGTTATTAATATTCCTGCGTATGCCAGTCTTTTAATTTTTTTCATTTATAAATAATTTTTAACATTTAAGAAGTTGATTTACTGGTTGAAGTTTAAAGTATTTATTATTATCGTCTCTGATATATAAAAAAAAAATTTTTGGAATCTTTAAAAGAACCTAGAATTGGTTATATGATTAAAATAAAAAATCAATTGCATTTTACCGTGTCAAATACTACGATAAACAAATCACTTCAATATTGGGATCATTTTTTCCTTGAAACATATTTAAATTTACTATGTTTTTATAATTATGGCAAATCTTTTCACGTAATCGAACTTTAAATATAAAGTATACATATAATCTGGAAAAAATCTTCTAGTAATCCGGTTAAGGTAAACATAAAATCTGCTAGGGATGTATGCAAAAGTGCAATATTATTATAGTTAATAGAAAAGTACAAAATTTTGTTGATGTAATTTGTATTTTAAACAAGACTTTTATTCGCATACTGAAGAAAAAATGTTTGCCGCAAGCACAAATCCGCTAGAGGAAAATGGTATTCCACTTTTCACAGGCCGCTAATTCAGTGTAGAGAGGTGGGAGTTACATAGGAAAACAAAGGGGCACTCCCCCCTCATAATATTTTTGAATTTCTATACTGTAAATAAAAGAATAACAAAAATTAATTTTAAATTTAGCAAAAACCACAAATTACCTACGAGGAAAAATTTGTGACGGTCACCACTTGCTAGGCTGACCTTTTAAAAGCTATTCGTGGGTTTACGGCAGGATTTACATATCTAAATTATAAAATATGAACTTTCAGCAAATTCTGGCCCCATAGGTCTCAATCTGCCCGATATTATACCTTATCAAACTTTTTCGATGTTTCTCCAAGTTTCTATCAAACCTTGCAAAACGCACGGACGCTCCGAGGACGCTCTCACTGTGCTACTAGTCAAGGAACATACTTATAGGGAATTCGAAAATCAAGGAGGGTCGAAATTGTCTGATTTAAGGGGGGGGAGTCAAATGGGACTTAGAATAATTTCGATTTAGGGACTTAGAATATTTTGGGCTTAGAATCTTAAAATCTAGTAAAGTCATAATTATAAATTATAAAAATAGAAAATTGTATTGTAATTTTGCGTAACATATATGGGTTATAGCAATTATTGTTATAGCAGTTATAGCCCTCAGCTGTAAGTAAGCATATTCCATGTATTTTGGTAGTGTTTAAACCAACGGTTTTAAGTTTTTTTTGAAATTATGCTTATGGTTTAATTATTATTAAGTATTCTCAAAAAAATATCAATTCTTAGGAAGGAAAAAATATATGCTGGAAATAAAGTTGCGAAATTAGGCTACTAAATAATTCACCCATTTTAGAATCCAACTTTATGTTAATGTTAATTATATTTATATTTTTGTTTCTTTAAATTTTTGGTGATTTTTATCCAGTCAAAAAGTTTAATATCAAAAAATAAAATTTCTGATAATTTCAAAATTAATATGAAAAGCCATGTAATTTTTCTAAACTCAATTAGTTAATACCAGATCCTAACTTACCAACTGTAAACAAATATTTAATTATACTAAATATTCTTACAAATGAATCTTCTTTTGCAGCTTCCTACATTATTATTCATACATTTAAACTCTCTAAGACATACAATTTCATATTCCCCTTCGTCGTTAAAAAAAAAGAACATCAACGAATCGAAAAAAGCTGTTGGGTCCGCACTCAACCATACCCTCATCACTAAAGCAAATATTTTATAAGTCAAGTAAGAAACTTTTTTAAGCACATACACATATACATTTACTTACATGTTTAAAAAAAGATATTAAAATAAAGTATTAATACAGTGTGTATGTAAAAGTATGGAAAATTTAAAAAATTAAATAAAAAAATAAAAAAGATTACATAGAATAGAAATAAAAAAATGTGAATATGAAAATTACTGTATGTGCATTTCATGTGACATAAATGTCTTTTCCGCATCTTGGAATATCTAGTAAAATATTCCGTTATATCCTTTTTTATTTGAACTGATGAAAATAAGTCATATGAAAAAATTTTATGTTCAATATTTAAGATAATAAAATATTTTGCAAAAAGTATAGCTTTAAATAGAATTTAAAATTTTTACTAATTCGATTTGTTTATTTAATTTACGAAAATTCAAAATATTCACTATAACTGAGGGGGTTAAATTTCACAAACGAGGGCAGGAGTAAAATGGGACTTAAAATAAAAATGATTTAAGGACTTGAAATAATCTTAGGTTAGGGCCTTAGAGTAATGAAAACTACTATTTATGTATGATAAGTTTTTATTTTGCAGCTAATTAAACCCTAATCTCTGCTACTAGCTACTAAAATTTAGTACATTTGGTGTTAAATTTTCATTGATTTTGAACAGTTTTTGTTATATCATATTTGATATTTGGCAGATAAATTACAAGAATTTTCTTATAATTATCTTCTAAAAGAAAAAGAAATGAAATGCATAAAAGCACAGGCAAAGCAGAAGTGATCGTTAAAAATTAGAAAAATCCCTAAAGTAGAAAAAATTTATGCTTAAAATTTAAATTCCAGAAAAAATAATTTTTATTAAACATAAAATTATGAATAACATTAGCATATTTTTATTTTAAATAAAAGGGAGTTGTAACATTATGAAACTATAATTTAATTTATAATACAAGCGTATATTTAGATATTTAAGAATTCAGTTGAATTGTCAATTTGTATAATATCATCTATGAAGGGATCGAATAAAAACGACTTTTTGGGTAGTTCATCAGACGTTTTATCTAAAGGATTTTCCATGTGTATTTAGGATAACAAGCTTGCTCCGCCCATTAATTGGTATGCAGAGACTCCGCGAATTCCTTTATATTGACATATCCTTGAACGTGATCCAAATACATGGGTCATTATACCAAGTTCGAGAACAAAGTAATATAGGTTTATAATATATTTCTATTATACAGAAATTATACTTATTTTAAAGCTTTTCCCTTTAATATATCATATTCTATACAGAAATTCTTAAATAAATTGTTCGTTTGCCCATTAAATAAACCTAAACCGAAATAATATTTAATCATTTGGAACATAATATTTATGGGTAAGTAAGTAATATTTCAGGTATTAAATAAAATTTTGAAAAGTATGTGAAGCTCCATTATATAGTATGTTTATAATATTATTTTAAAGAACTATATGTATACATATTTTTTTTAAAAAATATGATCAATTAATAGTCAAGCTTGAAACAAAAATTAGGTCTTAATATCGCAGTTGTTTATAAATATCACCATTATAAATATAATTGTTTATAAATATCACCATAAATGTATGCACATACAGAAACATATTTATACTATTTTTAAAAACCGCTTTTTAGCTTGCAGGGGTCCTAAAAAGGAATTAATATGTAAAAAAAAAAACAAAAATAAAAAATTCACCTAACACAATAGGAAAGCAACTCATAAAAATTTTACGAATACCCTAAAATGCATTACTAGCCACTGAGATAACAAATTTCCTTTAGCCAAAGATCCATTAGACCAGTGGAAAATCAACTGTTATCAGAAGGGCACTTGGGTAAATCTCTTGAAATTAGGCTAAACTTGTACGCTTTGCCCTAAAAAGCCTTGTGATAACGTACAAAAAGTTTAAGCTATGTCTTTTATTGCCATAAGGGGGCTACAGCCCATCCCCCCCCCCCTTAAATTTTGAGTGACCAAAATTCAATTTCACTCAGATGACAAAGAGAAATCAGGCCTGAAGGTATTTGGTTTAGTATATTTAATTTTTGAGACAGTTGTTAGATTCAAATAGCCCCTTCGGGCAGGTTGGAATAGGCCATATTTGAAATATACGTTTGTAATGGTAGAAAAAAAGAAAAATTAGTGTGTGAAATCTGGCTTGGATTCATCTTGCTCACCTGGGTGACTTAAATTTAGGGGTGGGGGGGGGGGGTAGTGCCCCCTTCAGAACAATGGAACATAGCTTAAACTTTGGGTACTTTATTAGAAAGCTTCAGAGAGTAAAGTGTATAGAACTTTAGCCTAATTTCAAGAGAGTCGTCCAGGTGCCTTTTCCAGCAGCTTTTCACAACAGATTCTTGGCCAAAATTTTCATTGATTTGAATTTGATCATTTTTAAACAACCAGGAAGTTCTTGAATTTAATAAAAAAGAATTTTTACAAAATAATTGATTTTCAGGACCCAAAAAAAATGTTCATATCCTAAGAATTTGGACCTCAAAACCAAAGACATTAAAAATTAGCTATCTTGTAAATTTATTTTAAATTGACCAATCTAGAAAAAAAATTTTATTTTTTAAATAAAGTGAAACACTAAAAAACCTTCTCCAATATTAGTCAATTTAAAATACAACTACAAGATATTTATTTATACAAAAACATGACAAGAGTACTAAATTATACATAAAAAATCAGCGCTTTTACTCAACCAAAAAGTTCTTATGAACACTGAAAATAAATTACGTTTAAAATTTTAATTTTCTAATAACGATTATATGGGAGCCTAATGTGGCGACCAAAATATTGAAAAAATTAGATATTAGTTTTATTTTTAATCGGTCCTATGTAAAAAAAGAAAACAAAGTTATTTGATAATAAACGGAGTTTTGTAATAGTAAAATTGTCCTATGATAAAAAAACATATTCTATTAAATAAGGGGTTCACACCTACACTAATAAAATAAATCTGAATATTATAAAAAAATATTAACAATAGAAAATATAGTTTGTTATCAATACATGGTCAATAAAAGGTTCACTTCATAAACCGTTATTTGATCTTTACGAATCAGTTAATCTCTAATTAAATGTGTTCTCATCCCGAGTTAAACTTTTTAATTTACAAACGAAGCCAATGACTTCATCAATTGTAGTGCACATATATAATAATAATGCAATGTAAATAATAAAAATAAGCATCATGAGAAAACTTTCATACAATATATCTCTCGGAAAAGGTTTGCTGGTGTTCAAATGAAAAAAAAAAAAATGTATAAAATAATATCTCTCTCTTATTCGCGTATATTATCGATCCTCATCTTGCGCCCTATAAGAACGACCCTGCGCCAATGAAACAATAAGCATTATTTCTACTTATACACAATCAGTTATTGCATACATAAATAAATATAGTACTATATAGATATAAATTTAATGGCATGTTAACACAAATAAACCGATGAGCTAATCATGATATCGAATTCTTGAGGGCTGTCAGCAACGGAGATATCCGGGCACTAGACCCCCAGGGGATATAACTTGCTTCGTGATTAACGAAATTTGTACTTCATAATACTATGTGTTTAATAATTGTTATTAAAAGAATCTCGAAATGAACTTGAGAAGCGCCATCAAAGAAAAAAATTCCATCAAGTACGTAAAATTAAGATGTTAACAAGGAATTTAGTGTGCTCCAAAAATGTGCAACAGTTCTATTTAAACAATACCAATCGCATTCTATTTCCCAAGTCACCTCAATATTCCCCTAAGCTATAATATTTTGTAATTTAATTTTATTTGATTAAGATTTTAAAAATAATAAACTTATAATAAATTTATTTATTTTTTTTTAAATTATTTTTATTTGCAATTAAAATAGCATTTCATTATTTCAATATATAAAACATAAAGATAAAATCAACAACAAAAAAAATTATTTATACACAGGATTTATATCCGCGTATCGACTACAAAATTTAACGTGTTAGTAAAGTAGAATGACTTGTCAATTATTTATATATTAACCGTGTGAGAGATCTCAATTAAAGTTTTTTATAAAGTTTCTATGTTATCTTTTGACTCTCATATACATGATTTGTATCATAAAAAAAAAACAAAAAGGATATCAGTTTTAAAAAAATTTTATACAAAAAGCCACGTGTGTTTATAAACATTTTTATGTCTTTATGTGTGCAAATGAAATTGCATAAAATAAATAATTATATTTTCAATATCGAATTATTAATATTAAAATTAATTAATTATTATTTAATAATTATATATTAGACTGAAAAATATTCAATGTTTTAATTTATAAAATATTACATTTTTTTAAATAAAATTTGGTATTATTGAACTTCTAGCATTTTTTTCTGAAAAACTGGTAACTGAAACCATTTTAAAATCATTTTTAGTTTAAAAAGTTAATGCACATTATTTGTGTACCTTATTGTGTCAATACAAATGGCTTTCAGTTTTTTTTAATGTAATTTATAAATTTGTACTTATTCAAGTTCGATCTACAAAGATGTCGCTTTTCTCATAACAGAATTGGCATTGAAATATTATATAAGTAGTAAGAATGCCATGAATTTATCGTATTAATTTTTTTTCTTTTATTAGGATTACAAGCCCCCTAAAATTGATATTTTATTTTAACTTTTTAAACGAAAAATAATAATTACAAGTTTTTATCATTTGTGCAAATATTTAATAAAAACTTATATGACGACGCTGCATGTAGGTTTTTTTGGTATATAAAATTCGTTTAATAAAAATTTTTGAAAATTAATCTTAAAAAATAACACAGCTGCACAAAAAAAAAAGTTCTGATCCTGTAACTAGACCTACCTACAGGTAAGTTTTTCGATGTCCTATAACCGAATCTGAAGTCAGAATTTAGTACCCTCAGATTTTGCCCCAGCTACCCCCAGCCACCCTCTAAACCGCCCAAAAAGCAAATATTTCACTATGTCCAAAAGTTAAAAATAAAAGTACATTAGTTACGTATTTTGATGTCCTAAAACCAAATCTGAAGTCAGAATTCAGCCTACACCCTCAGATTTTGCCCCAGCTACCCCCAGCCACCCTCAAAACCACTCCAAAAATCAAATATTTTACTATGTCTAAAAGTTAAAAATAAAATTACGTTAGTAACGTATTTTGAGGTCCTAAAACCGAATTTAAAGTCAGAATTTAGCCTACAACCTCAGATTTTGCACCAGCTACCCCCAGCCACCCTCTAAACCGCCCCAAAAAGCCAATATTTTACTATGTCCAAAAGTTAAAAATAAAAGTACCTTATTTACGTATTTTGATGTCCTAAAACCGAATCTGAAGTCAGAATTTAGCCTACAACCTCAGATTTTGCCCCAGCTACCCCCAGCTACCCTCTAAACCACCCCAAAAATCAAATATTTTACTATGTCCAAAAGTTAAAAATAAAATAACTTAAGTTACGTATTTTGATGTCCTAAAACCGAATCTGAAGTCAGAATTTAGCCTACAACCTCAGATTTTGCCCCAGCTACCCCCAGCTACCCTAATTTATAACTTTTGCACAAAGTAAAATATTCACCCTCTGGGGCAGTTTAGAGGGTGATTGGGGTAGCTGGGGCAAAAACTAAGGGTGATAGGTAAATTCTGACTTGAAATTCGTTTTTAGAACATCAAAATACGTAAATAAGGTACTTTTATTTTTAACTTTTGGACATAGTAAAATATTTGATTTTTGGGGTGGTTTAGAGGGTGGCTGGGGGTAGCTGGGGGTAGCTGGGGCAAAATCTGAGGGTGTAGGCTAAATTCTGACTTCAGATTCGGTTTGAGGACATCAAAATACGTAACTAAAGTACTTTTATTATTAACTTTTGGACATAGTAAAATATTTGATTTTTGGGGCGGTTTAGAGGGTGGTTGGGGGTAGCTGGGGCAAAATCTGAGGGTGTAGGCTAAATTCTGACTTGAGATTCGGTTTTAGGACACCAAAATACGTAACTAATGTACTTTTATTTTTAACTTTTGGACATAGTGAAATATTTGCTTTTTGGGCGGTTTAGAGGGTGGCTGGGGGTAGCTGCGGCAAAATCTGAGGGTGTAGGCTAAATGCTGACTTCAGATTCGGTTTTAGGACATCGAAAAACTTACCTGTAGGTAGGTCTAGTTACAGGATCAGAACTTTTTTTTTTGTGCAGCTGTGTAATAATTAATGTTTAAGTGATTACTTAAAAAATGCTTTGCAAAATTATGTACACTGAAAAATTCATTTTTCGAAGAACAACTTTCTTGCTGGATAGGAATTTGAATTGTAAAAATCAATGGCCTGATCAGGATTTTTAAAATTTGTTTTGTTTTTCACTTAACTATTAAAATTAGATTACCAAAATAAAAGGTTTTAAAAATTATAAATTTTTTGAATTTTTCTGAATTCTCTCACCTTTAAAACTCAAAATAATTTTGGAACTTAGGAACTTATTATTTCGGATTAGATCTAAAATTTGCTTGCAAATAAAAACCCACAATATGTGGTAGTTTATATCTGAATAAGAAAAATAAAAAAATTTGAATTCTAATGGTATATATAATTTTCACCCGCTTTAATCAATGACCAAACGCACAAAATAATCTATAACTCATCAATTATATCAAAAGTTTACACTTCATAATAATGCAAAATAAAAATAACATTTTAACATGGAACATGTTTATAGCGAGAGGGTACCCTGGAAATCTGAAAATAAGGGAGAGCGGGTCAAAAGTGTCCGATTTAGGGGGGGGAGGGATTGGACTTCATATAATTTCAATGTTGGGACTTAATTTGAGACGGATTTAGGGTCTTGTAATAATTCAGGTTAATGGACTTAGAATATTTTCAATTTAGCGAATCAGAATAGTTTGGGTTTAGAATCTTAACATCTATCAAAAGTGATAATTACAAAATTATAAAAATGAAAATTTGTATTGTTACGTTGCGCAACATTTATGCATTATACCTAGCGCTCAGCTATGAGTAATCATGTATTTAGGTTGTGTTTATACAAACCAGTTACAAGTTTTTTGAACGAAAATTATAATATAAAGTTGTTATTATTTATTGAAAATCATCATAAAACATATTTAACTAATAAATTTGTGCAACTATAAAATTTTTTTAAAGAATTATGTTAGATAAAAAAGATTTTATATGCTTTTATTATAATATCTTATATAGATACGTACCTAATTATAGAATACACTATTTATAAAAATATAATAATTATCATTAAATATAAAAAATTCAAAGATTCAGTGAGCAGAAAATAAATTTTTTTTAATACAGTAAGTGAAATGAAATAATATTTTTCTTTAGATTCTTATTTTATACGTAAGTTAAGCACATAATAAAAATTCAATAACATATAACAAAACAAATAATTATTGTAAGTCGCTTAATATACTGCGAATAACACAGCTGGATATTAACCATAGTATTAATAATATAAATATATTTTTATTTTGATATGATAGAACTTTTGCAGTATTCACACGCTTTCTAGTTTGATACATAAAAATTATAACAATAAAATTTTTGTTGTGGGTATTTTTTTATTATATTATACTTAAAGAAAAAATCTCGAGTTAAACTTGTTAAATATCAATAAAGTAATATTACTTTGTAAGCTCTTTAAATTTATGATTTTTTGTTTGGCCTTTAAGGTGATGCATTGGTATTTTTTAAATTTTAATTTTATTACAGGAAGTAATGCAAGAAATTTTTAAGAATATGGACAAATTATTTTTGAATGGTATACGTTAAAAATATTAGGATGTAAAAATTTTTTATATTTAAAAATAATTTATATTTTTCATAGTTTTGGTTTCTATCTTAGGTACACATTAATTATTAAAGGTTAAAAAATTATTTTAACCAATTTTAAGATTGAGTATATGAGTTCAATAAAAACTTTTTCTCCGTGAAGCAAAAAATTTTATTTTTTGTGTGACTTGACTGAAATAAATCCAAATAGTTGGAAGTTTTAGATTTGAAACTGAAAATATGCTTCTGATGTACTTTGAATTTTTTGTAGAGTAAAAAAGGTGTAAGATTCGTTATGCACACCCGATGTACCAGATATTATTGAACTTTAATCTTGTGTCCCCCATAAAATTATTCCTGTGATCACATGAAGAATTTTCTTTCCTCTTTACGATGAACTATGTATTATTGAATTATTTGCCGTTATATTTTCTGCTGTGACCTTATGCCTTTCTGTGAAGCGAATACTGTTTTATATTACTATATGAAGCTTTGAATACCTCTCTTCTAGATGGTCTAAGCTAAGCATGTTACACCCTTGATATTGATCTGTCAAATCTCAGTCCAACTGGTATGGGTACTTATCAATTTCTTTAACCTAAGCTTATCTGATCTTAATATACTGACTCCATATGTCCCTAGATGCTAGAGTTCAAAAAGAAAAATTGATGTTTTCCGGTAGATTTCTTTTTTTCTTGCAATATCAATTCTTATTTCATGCATATTGTACTTATTTGCTTTCTTCTCATGATACTCCAGTCAAATAGCGGCCTAAGCTGTTTAGTTACTGACTGTTATCAAATTCAATTTACTATGGATTTTCTGAGTCACCAATCACGAATATGGGGGTTTTTTATAAAAAAATAGAGCTACACCCTTAAATTGTCAAAAATTACTCCTAAAAAGGGGGATTTTTGATGTATTCGAGATTAGAATGTCCAGAATTGGTATATTTAGGTTTTTTGGGTCGCTGGTAACGAATTTTGGAGTCCTGTATTTGAATAATTAACGCTTCATCCTTGCTGCAAAAAACTGCTCCTAAAAGGGTTATGTTTATGTATTTAAACTTAAAGTATTCATTTTAGGGATGGTTTTTTAAAATTTAATGGTTGATTTTCCTTTTATCATTGGGCTAAAGTAATCCTTCCTTGAATTTCAAATTTAAAAATATTGTTCAAATCTATTTCTTATCCTCTCATCTCAATATTTTTTATTTTCTAGTTTTTAAGAAAGCATTTTTATTTTTAAAAAAACTTTTTGAATTCGTTATCAAAAAAAAATCTTCTAGATTTGCTCATATATAAAAACTTTTTTGATAAAATACTTTAAGACTTTTTGATACGTCATTTATAAGTTTTTATGCCAAGTTTTACAAAAGTCACTTTTCTCACCCTTACATACAGCTTTGTTGTCAATATAATAAACTATATATAGTTAGCATTCTCATTAACTAGTCTTATATTACGTTATATATATTTTCAAAGATCAATTTCTGAAGAATAAGGGGAATAAATAAATATATAAAGGCTAAAATTTAAGTCTTTTATGTTACATGTACATGATATTTATTTTTTTAACAAAAATATTTAACACTATAATAGTCACCCTTACATTTCATATTCTGCATCTTTTATATATAACTTATATATACTCTTTAAAATTTGTTCAAAAGTTAAAAAAAAAATAGTATACGTAACACGTGCTGAAGATTACAGGGTAGTTACCCTTATCGTTAGAAAATTATAACTACTGTATAAAGATCATTTGAATTTCTAACCTTGATGTTTACGTTAAAGTTAATATTCTTAGATTTTTCAATAATGTAACTGTAATTTTAAAATAATTTTTTTTATTATTATTAACAATTGACATTTTTTTAACAGTTAAATATCTATTAAATTATTTCAATGCTATAAAAATAAATAAAGAGAAATTTTTTAACAGACTCGTAAGATTTAAAACTTTAATTATCAATGTAACAAAGAGAAAATATATATATATATATATATATATATCTAATATTTGAAAGCTAATAATAAGATAATCAACTTAATACATAAATTTTACCGCTACATAAAATATTTTTCTTCATTTATGTCGCATATATAACATATTTAAAAAAAAAAATCAAAATATATATAAATATATATGTCATAAAAGTAAAAAACGTTTAGCGTGACAATAATCAAGCGTCCAAACAACTTATATAAACTAAAGAATCCCACAATAATTTTTTTTTCCTTTTTAAAAATTTTGCGGTTAAAAAAATTTTTGCAATTGCATTAGTATATATATATATATATATATATATATATAAATTTATTATAAAATGTTTAAAAGGTTCATTGGTTCTTGTGGTTAAAAATCATCGACGTAGCTCATAAGTCTATGACACATGAAACTTTTATCCATTGGATCTTCTAATATTCTAAATTGCTCTTTCTGACATGTTTATTTGACATGAATGTTGAGCTGCCGAGGAATACTATATGTATATATAATAACGCCTTCGCCAATTTAATAAATGATATTTTGGTGTCTCTCTTTAAGTTCTTTATATTATGCATATGCGTGTATATTAAATATATGCACTCATACATGGGTTGTTTCATGTCAACTTAGCTACTTAAAATATAAGATCGAAAAAAAATTTTTTTAATCAGATGCTAAATATTTTTTAAACTATTAATCTGATAACTTCAAAAATTATAAATTCGGATTTGGCAGATAAAATTACACAAAATTTGTTTAGTATCTTTCTCAAATTTAAAAAATTTTTAACTTCAGTCCTTTAATTGTCTCCAATCTTGCAATAGTTTGCTTATAAAAAAATTAATCTGCCAGACAAAGGGAAAAATTAACCCCAAATTTGTTTTAAGGGACCAAAAAAAAACATAAATGCCACCACCTTTTATTCAGGAAAGGCTTAAATACACACTTAAATATTTCTAGTAAATTTTTAAGTATTTCCATACTATTGGAAATATTTGTATTTAATAAAATGCTACGATTAATAAATTCTTAAGTTGCTTCATATCACATTGCTTAATAAATTCAAGTATCGAACAATATGAATTGCAACATATCATTAAAATTTAATGTTATCACAAGCTGATAAGAAGTTATTCTTAAGGTTTTTAAAATATGGTGCAACCAGTAAGCAAATATTATTCTAACTATTGTGCCAGTGTTATTTTTTTTCTATTTCTTTTGAAAGTCAAATATTAGATTTCCCAGGTGTTTGGAAAAACACGTCAATTTTATCGAATTAATTTATTTGAAAGAATGAAATATCAGCAATGAACTTCAGTTTATCAAAAATTTCATTTAATAAGAACGTAATTTAAAATAATACATGCTATAAAATTTTTTGTTTACAATGAATTTTTCACATAATATATTAATTCTTGGTAAGGGAAATAATTTTTCATTACGGAACTCTGTAATTACCGACATTTTTCTTGGGAAATCTAGTAAATTTAGGCTAATCAGTAGGTAATTTTCTAAAGCCAAAAAGCAATTAAAATATTTTTCTCAAGAAAATTTTGGATTCAAGAAATCAGAAATCGATTAGCCAAAATTTACTAGATTCCCCATAGAAACCGAGATAGTAACAAAGTGCTGTAAATAGTAATATTTAGTAGTAAATAATAAGAATTATTAATTTATTAAAGCTTTCAGTATATACTTAGTTAATGCATCAACTTTGATTCGCAGTAAGTTTTTTGGTTCCTCATAGAGGAACCTTTGTGATAGGTGAAATTTTGATTTTCGATATTTTGGCATATAAGCACGTTTTGAGACCTCAGGAAGCTAAAAAACCTGTTTTTAAAAAAAGTCTGTGTGTGTGTGTGTATGTATGTATGTATGTATGTCGCACTGTAACCGGTGATATTTCATATCCAACACGACATTAAGACCTAATTTATTTTTCAAAATTTTTTTCACCAAAAAAGCTCGAGGTACTTTTTTTTTTTTTTTTTAATTTGGATGTAATACCTCATTTATTTCCACAAAAGTACTTATATTTGAAAGTATGGTTTTTACTCGATATCTTGAATCTGATACTTAATTTTTTGAAAATTTTTTTCCCAAAATTTTTTTCATAAAAAAATACAAAAAACTACATTTTTTTTTTTTTTTGAAGGTAGTACAAAATTTGCTTCCATGGAAGTACTAGTTTTAAGAACCTCTATAAAAGTAATTTTTTAGACCTGATACTTAATTTTTTGAAAATTTTTTTCTCAAAATTTTTGCCGCCAAAAAATATAAAAAATGCCAATTTTTTTTTTTTTTTTTTTTAGGATGTAGTACTTAATGTTTTTCTACGAAAGTACGAATATTTAGAATTATCGTTTTTAAATGATTATTTCATGTGATACGTAATTTTTCGAAATTTTTTTTTTTCAAAATTTTTTTAATAAAAAAATTAAAAAAATACAATAATTTTTTTTCTTTTTGGACGTAATACCTAATTTATTTTTGGGAAAGTTCTAATATCCAGAATCATCGTTTTTAAAGGATTTCTCCATTTGATATGTAATTTTTCGAAATATTTTTTTTCAAAATTTTTTTAATAAAAAAATTAAAAAAATACAATAATTTTTTTTCTTTTTGGACTTAGTACTTAATTTATTTCTATGAAAGTACTAATATCTAGAATTATTGTCTTTAAAGGATTTTTTCCATCTGATACGTAATTTTTCAAATTTTTTTGTTGAATATTTTTCATATAAAAAAATTAAAAAAACATCATTTTTATCAGATAAAATAGACCATTATAAATATTTTGCTATTGTTGATGAGGAACCATAGTGCCAATCACTTGGCAGCGTTTTTTAAATTACTTTTTAGTTAAAGAACATATTTCTAATATTGTGTAAGCATCTAATAGGTATGGACGATTTTAATCATTTATTTAGACAACCGATTATCGGTTATACGATTATTTTTTCCAACCGATAATCGATTTTAAAAATTAATTGATTTTTGGTTCCTCATACAGGAACCTTTGTGATAGATGAAATATTGATTTTCGATATTTTGGCATATAAGCACGTTTTGAGACCTCAGGAAGCTAAAAAACCGGTTTTTAAAAAAAGTCTCTCTGTGTGTGTGTGTGTGTGTGTGTGTGTGTGTGTGTGTATGTATGTATGTATGTATGTATGTATGTATGTATGTATGTATGTATGTATGTCGCACTGTAACCGGTGATATTTCACAGCCAACACGACATTAAGACCTAATTTTTTTTTCAAAATTTTTTTCACCAAAAAAGCTCGAGGTACTTTTTTTTTTTTAATTTGGATGTAATACCTCATTTATTTCCACGAAAGTACTTATATTTGAAAGTATGGTTTTTACTCGAAATCTCGAATCTGATACTTAATTTTTTAAAAATTTTTTTCCCAAAATTTTTTTCATAAAAAAATACAAAAAACACCAATTTTTTTTTTTCTTTGATCGTAGTACATAATTTGCTTCCATGGAAGTACTAGTTTTAAGAACCTCTATAAAAGTAATTTTTTGGACCTGATACTTAATTTTTTGAATATCTTTTTCTCAAAATTTTTGCCGCCAAAAAATATAAAAAATGCCAATTTTTTTTTTTTTTTTTTTTAGGATGTAGTACTTAATGTTTTTCTACGAAAGTAAGAATATTTAGAATTATCGTTTTTAAATGATTATTTCATGTGATACGTAATTTTTCGAAATTTTTTTAATAAAAAAATTTAAAAAATACAATAATTTTTTTTCTTTTTGGGCGTAATACCTAATTTATTTCTAGGAAAGTTCTAATATCCAGAATCATCGTTTGTAAAGGATTTCTCCATTTGATATGTAATTTTTCGAAATTTTTTTTTTCAAAATTTTTTGTATAAAAAGATTAAAAAAACACAATAATTTTTTTTCTTTTTGAACGTAGTACTTAATTTATTTATATGAAAGTACTAATATCCAGAATTATTGTTTTTAAAGGATTTTTTCCATCTGATACGTAATTTTTCAAATTTTTTTTTTGAATATTTTTCATATAAAAAAATTAAAAAAACATCATAATTTTTTTTTCTATTTTGACCTAGTACTAAATTTATTTCTATGAAAGCGATAATATCTGGAATTATCATTTATAAAGGAATTCAGCATTTGAGACGTAATTTTTTTGAAAATTTTTTTCTCCAAAATTTTTTACATAAAAAAATCATAAATACCTTATTTTTTTTCCTTTTTTGACGTAGTACTTAATTTTTTCTATGATAGTATTAATATTTAGAATTATTACGATAAGCATATGGTAAAGTTAACACATTCGCTGCGGCAGGTCACGTGACTCCATTTAAAATACATGGGATCATGGGCGCATTTCGCCCATGCCGCAGCGAATGTGTTAATAAGTTACTTGCAGTTTAGAAAGATTTCTACTTTTTTTACGGTTCAGATTTAAAATTATTTTAATGTTACTGTTGAAAATTGAAAATGAATTAAACAATGTTATTTTGAGCAACTTAAAATTGACAATATTAAATTTATGCAACGTTACAATCAGAGGAGATATGTTTTTAAAAATTTCATCGACAATTACTTCAATAACTTTAGAAGGAGTTCATATTTATACAGAAGAATATTTTAATCAATTTTTGATAAAGTCTGTGCATTTAAAAGAAGTAAAAATAATTAAATGTTTTAGTTCAATCACGAATGCATTTTTAAAAGCTGCAAAAGAAAATGTTTTGAAAATACACTCATTACAATTATTTATTCATTTTTTTGATAATAATGATATTACAAATTTGTGCTTAGGATTAAAAAATTTAAAGAATTTAAAAAATTTTAAATTAAACGGATACATTTTTGAAGAAAAAATTTTGCTAAGTTTATTAAAATGTCCATTAAATTTTTTTAGTTTAAATTTTTATAATTATAACGTTAATGAAAATTCTTTACAATATTTACATAAATTAGAAGAACTAAATACTTTTGAAATTTTTTGTAGTATTTTTATTAGATAAAATAGACCATTATAAATATTTTGCTATTGTTGATGAGGAACCATAGTGCCAATCACTTGGCAGCATTTTTTTTATTAGATTTCACTGCCAATGGAAAAAAGATGGAATATTAAAGAATCATACAACATGTTAAAGACTTCTGAAATAGCTGAACGTTATCCTGGAATTAATTGGATACATAAATAATATTTTAATTAACCTCATTCATCTCTTAATGATGATGATTTCATTAATGTAGCAGTTTTAACATATTTAAATGATTTAGATGTGCTTTTAAAATCAACACCAAAAAGAGTAATAGCTAATTATGTCATGTGGAGAGTAACTAAAGATTCAATCCATTTGTTAAGTGAAAGATTAAATAACCTATCAACCTCATTTTCAAAAGCCTTAACAGGTGGCTCTGAAAAAGCACCAAGATGGAAAGATTGTGTTAATGAAGTTTCTTTGGGATTAAATCATGCAGTCAGTGCCATTTATGTCAGAAATCATTTTAGCGTGAGGGCTAAAAAATCTGCTGAAGAATTGGTTATTAATATAAAAGAGAGTTTTAAGAAAATTTTGAAGGAGGTTTATTTGAAAATATTTATTTTTATTTTCAATTATATATTTATTTTAAAATAAATTTCTTTTTTGTGTTTAATGTAGATTAATTGGATGGATAAAAAAACAAGAAAAGCTGCGTTAGAGAAATTAGAAAATATGGTGTCACACGTTGTCTTTCCAGACGAACTTTTGGATGATGAGAAACTTGAAGAATATTATAGAAGTCTAGATTTTGACACCGACAGCTTTTTAAGATCTAATTTAAAAATTCAAAAGTTTTATCATTCTGATATGTTTCGAAAATTTAGAAAAGCAGTCAATTTAACCGAATGGGAGACGCACGTTACTTCTTCAGTGGTTGACGCATATAATATGCCTAAGCAAAACAGCATGAGTAAATAAATATTATTAACAGCAGTAATTTTATAATTATCCTTGTAAGAATTATCATTATCATTATGTTTATTCTACAGTGTTTCCAGCTGGCATATTACAAGGTGTATTTTTTGGTAACAAAAAACCTAAATATTGTAATTATGGAAGCATCGGATTTATAATTGGTCATGAGATCACTCATGGATTTGATAATAAAGGAAATAAGTATGATAAATATGGAAATTTGGTCGAATGGTGGGAAAAAGAAACCAACAACCTATACTTGGAAGGAGTTCAATGTATAATTGACCAATATAGCAACTATTCGGAAAAGAGCGTTGGATTAAAAGTAAATTGGATAGAATTCATTTTTAAATATAGCGTATATTTTCGTATTCACAATTATACTTTAAATAAAAAAATTATTTTTTTAGCTAAATGGTGTAAATACTCAATGTGAAAATATTGCTGACAACGGAGGTATTAAGGAATCTTATTTTGCATACAATGCATGGGAGGAAAAAAATGGCATTGAACCTCGACTACCAGGACTTAATTATACATCGCAACAAATGTTTTGGATTAGTGCAGCTGATACTTGGTGTACAGTTTTTAGACCAAATGCACTAAAATCTTATATTTCTTCTCATATTCATAGTCCGCCTCAATTTCGTGTCATTGGGATGCTTTGAAATATGCAAGAATTTTCTGATGATTTTAATTGTCCATTAGGTTCAAAAATGAATCCTCTTAAAAAATGTACAGTATGGTGATTAATTGTGTTGTAATAAAGTGCATTAATTTTATGATTTATTTTATGGCAATTTTTATTATTCATATTCTCATCTTGTAATAATTTTCTCTATGAATCACCAAGTAAAAATAAATATGAATACAAAATATATACTTTTCTCAAAATAAGGAAAGGTATGATTTTAAGTTTTTATGAAAAAATTCTATGAAAAAGGGTTTATTAAGTAATTTAATATTACTCACGTGTTATTAAAAAGTTTATTTTTACTGAATGCTGAGGGGCGTAGCCCTAAGTAATCGCATTCGACATAAAAAACTTTTTAATAACAAGTTTAGTAAGATATTTCGACGCTACTAGCAAATAAAATGCCAACTCAGAGGGGTGCAGGGGGGCCATGTTAATTTAAATGTGAGCTGGCGTAGTTTTCGGCTCCAAAATGAACTGGCATTTTATTCGCTAGTAGCGTCGATTTTACATATAAAGTACACACAAAAAACGCCTCGGTCAAAATTTAGTCTATTTTGTTCTAGATATTAAAAAAAAAACAGCAAAAAATGCGTAAGAAATATGTTCTTTCAATTTCAATTTTTACAGATGATCTCTTTTTAACAGATTACATTAATTATCATGCATTTTCTCCATATCTAGCATACTTTACTGTTAAAAAAAGGGTTTTATTAAATTTAAAGCGCATATTTATTATTTTGAAATAGTCATAAATATTGAAATAATAAAAGCAAAACAAAAACATTGTCTTATTATTATTAAATTAAAATTTTTCTCACAATATTTAGAAAAAGAAATTATAAAATCTATTACCTCCTACCAAAGATTGTCTATTATGTTATAGTATTAGTGTACTGACAAGTCCCACTCCTTTTTTTGAAAATATGAATAAATAAAAACGATTTCATAGTTATATTTGAAAATGAGTTCATGTTAAGTTTTACTGTATACATTCTTAGAGAAAAGACGTTTCTGTGAATCAAGTCAAAAAGATAATAACTTTGATTTTACATACACAGAATACAATCAAATTTTATGGTTTTAACTGTGAATAAAAAAATTTTTATTTGTAAGTATAATAGAATAAGTATTTCTACGTTTTTTTCTTCCTATAATTAACGAAAAAAACCCTTGGGTAGTTATTTATAATGTATAATTTTACTTAATTTTAGTCTTTAAACTTAGATTATTTTGTCCCTAGACTCCAATTATTCTAAGCCCCTAAATCAAAATTATTTCAACTTTCATTTGACCCCTAGATTTTCGAATCCACCAAATACCCCACCCTAAATTTATTTATCAGATCTGATAAGAATCTAGTAATAATAAATTTTCGAAAACTTCCATAAAAAAATGAGGTATAATTTTACCTAAATACAAATAAAAACAAAGAATTCTGGATGATAGAACTGGCAACTAGCGGCCATTTTGTGAATTCCGCCAAATTTTTTTACTACTTTGTTTGCACCAGTGTTTCGGAAATTCTGTCTAAAATTATTCTAAAAAAGGAATTACAGTAAAATTTTCTGAAGAATTCCGAAAAAAATCTCTTGCTTTTCAATTATTTTATTTTTTAAAACTATTTTTATTACTTTATTTGACTCATATTTAACTTAATAAAATTTTCATAATTGATAATTATAGTTCGAAGTCGGAAATTTAGAATATAAACTTTGTATATATTTACGATTTTTTTTGTCACTTGCACTATGCGCACTTTAAATCACTAGGGGGCAAGCCCCCTGCGCGCTGAAGCGCGCCAACCCCCTCAGATCATATTTCATGTTTAATAGAAATAAAACTGTAGTTTAATTCATAAATAAAAACAATTGTACAGTGAGATGTAAATTTCAAACGAGATTTCAAATAATAAACTTTTTTCATAATTTGAATAAACCATTATTATTTTTATTTTCAAAATTTATTTCAAGAAAAAAATATTGCATTATTGTCCCTCGGTGCTACACACCTCGGGCCAGAACCCTTTTCACCCCTCAAAATAAATTTTTCTTTTGTTCTGGACGGCGAAATTTTTTAGTAGGATGGCGAAATACTCGAATTCATTTTCATATTAATACAGGAAAGGAGGTAAAATCTGGAAGCAGTAATTAGAGGCAAGTAGCAGATACTTCAAGTAACTTGAATTTTGTTAAGAAAGGTGTCCAGTACCCGAGTAAACAACTTCTAATAGTTGCGAAAAGGGTTGGAGCGGGAGGGGGGGTGTTGAAAAAAGTAACATAACCAATCGATAAATTATCATTTTTTATCATAAAAACATAAAATACAACTTTCATAAAAATGAACCCCTTTCGAGTTATAGCGCAAAAAAAAGTGTGATTTTTACCAAAAAAATTAAAAATTTTAAAAGTTTTTTTAATTTTACTTAGAAACTGGTAGTACCTATTACAAAAAAAAATTATATATTACTAATATGAAGTATTTTTGTTGACAAATAAAGCGATTTTTTTTTTGTACTATGATCAATATTAAAGGAGACATGACATGGCAAAAATGGTTGTTTAACGAAAAATTAAGATACCGGAATGATTACAATATTACTCCAGTCAAAATACGGGTTTGGTTGTATTTTTACTGGCGAACATGAGATTTGCTTTACTATATGTGTTTTGGGTCGCTGAATACGAAAATCGGGGTCATTTCGTAAAGAAATGGGGGCTTCACCCCTAAATTTGCAAAAAACTACCCCAAAATGGGTTGTTTTTTATATAGTTGCACTTTGAATGCTCAGATTCGCACCATACGGGTTTTTTGGGTCGCTGATCAAGAATCACGACTTCTTTTTCTTAAATAATTAAAATTTAACCCCTAAATTGGCTAAAATTACCCCTGAAAAGGGGGTGTTTTTGCTAAATTCGCACTTTGAGCAACCAGGATATGTCCATATAGATTTTTTAGGTCGCTGATTAAGAATTTCGACTTATTTTTCATAAATAATTAAAATTTCACCCCTAAATTGGCTAAAATTACCCCCGAAAAGGGGGTGATTTTGCTATTTTCGCACTTTGAGCAACCAGGATATGTCCATATAGGTTTTTTAGGTCGCTAATCAAGAATTTCGACTTATTTTTCATAAATATTTCATATTTTACTCTTAAATTAGCTAAAACTACTCCTAAAAGGGGTGTTTTTGCTATTTGGGCACTTTGAGAAACCAGGATATGTCCATACAGGTTTTCAAGTCGCTAATTAAGAATTTCGACTTATTTTTCATAAATATTCAATATTTCACCCTTAAAATAGCTAAAACTACCCCTAATAGGGGTGCTTTTGCTAACTGAACTTATAATTATTTCAATTTACAGACTTAGAATGATTTGAGTTTAGATTTAAAACTGAAAATTATTTTTATTTAGGGACTTTGAATAATTTTGATTTAGGGACTTAAAATAATTTTTCATTTCAAACTTAGAATATTTTTGATAAAGAGGTAAAGAATAATAAGGATTTTAAGAGCCTAATATTATTTTTTTTTGGCTTAAGGCAAGTTATTAAATCTTATATCTCAATTTCGGGGCATTATAAAAAAAAAATCTTGATTAATTTTTTTGAAAAAAAAGGCATTTATTTGATAATTTTAGCTTAAATTCCAAAATATTTAAAAAAAACCCTAAACATTAAAATCGTAATCAGTGACCCGAAAAACCCCCTGGTACCTATTTTCACCAAAATTCATTTAATATTTACCGAGATATTAAATATTTATTTATTTTTGGCCAAAAAAACAGCTTGGCCAATTTTTTCAACGTTTTGGACCAACTCCAACTAACCAAACTTGTTTACTCGGATACTTGCCTCTAATTACTGCTTTATTTTACAAAAAAATTTACCTCTTTTCCTATATTATATGTTATGTTTTGCATCTACAAATATAATTAATTTGTTTAAACATTTTTTATTAAAATTTATAATTATGTTTATAGTTTATATTATTATATAAATTAAAAAATTAATATTTAAATTGTCTACAAATTTGTATACGGCAGCACGCCGCTAACACTACAAAGCATCAGAGGTGATTTTAAGAAATTTTTAGAACTGCACAAATGCAAGCTGTTGACCCAAAAAAAAAAAGGTCATCAGTAAAGCAATTGAGAAAAATAATAGTAACAGTAGGATCAGGTTCATGTAGGTTCAGGAATAAATAAATGATGAAAAGCAATTATTTATACGTATTAACTAATCTTATTGCATCTAGAAGAGAAAAATTTTAATTGCAGGTCATAAATTAATAAAAGTAAATCAAAAGAAATTTTATGGAAAAACCAATATGTTAATAAGCCCTATTATCAACAAAAAAATAAAATAAGTCATAAAATTTAGATTTTTATATTATTTTTAAAATTAAACTATTTAACAAGTTTATTAACTTTCGTTTTATTTAAAATTTGAATTTTCGCGCTATTCATCGCGGACTATAATTATTTTTTTTCTCTGCATAGGTTGGCACTATGCAAATATTTGCATGCGTATACGTATACAAACGCTTACGTAGATTGCGCCTTAAAATCGCCTTACGTATTATTTTGTGATGTGACTTTTTTTGTATAGTGAAATGTATTTACAAATTTAATTATCCGCTTTTGTCTGAATTTAAAAGTAGTAAAAACAAAGGCGTTGGAATACGCTTTTATAAAAAAGTAATTTCCAACGCCTTTGTATTCACTGTGTGAGAAATTTTGTGTATAATAATCAAGAATAAAGTATATTTACAACTGCACAATTATTGACTTAGCAACTGCACAAATTGGCCAAACAACTGCACAAAGTGTGTAGAACTGCACATTAAAATCACCTCTGCAAAGCATCAATGAACGACCAATTAGATATAGATGACGAAATTTTTAGGAGATTGTATAATAAAATAATTATTGTATTTCCTATTTCCGTATTTTTACACAAAATTTTATTATAATAATTAAGTATTTTAAAAGATAATAAAAATTAGAACTAATGAAATAAATAATGAAAAAATCAGCGCAACCAATCACTACCCGAATAAATTAGACGAAAAATGAGTGTCATATGAGTTTTTTAGAGATAGAAATTTACATCAAGAAAAAAAATATTAAATATCGCAACTGAATGCAAATACTAATTACTATCCCTCAAAATAAATTTTTCTTTTGTCCTGGACGGCGAAATATTACAATTGGATGACGAAATACTCCAATAAGTTTTCATATATTATCGTAAATAAAAACCAATATTATTTTTATTTTCAAAATTTATCTCAAGAAAAAAATATTGCATTATTGTCCCTCGGTGCTACGCACCTCGGGCCAGAACTCTTTTTATCCCTCGAAATAAATTTTTCTTTTGTCCTGGACAGCGAAATTTAATAATAGGATGACAAAATACTCGAATCAGTTTACATATATTATATTCGTCGCACATACAGATGTAATGTTTTATTATAGTTTAATCATTTTTTATTAAAATTTATAATTATTTTGACAGTTTATAATAATAAATTAAAAAAATATTATTTAAAATTGTTTTACAAATTTTTGTATTTTTAAAAAAAGAAAGATTGTATAATAAAATAAGAAAATTATTGTACTTCTTTCCCTATTTTTTTATATATTTAATTATTATTATAAGTACACAAATTTTTATTAATAATTAAATATTTTAAATGATAAAAAATAGTAATAATAATTAAATAACGCGCGAGAGTGTATGTGACAGAGAACTTCTTGTATGTTATACCGTTAGCAACCAATAAAAAATATAATTCACGCGCATGCGGCATGACAAAATCAGCGGACCAATCAGAACACGAATAAAAAGGACGAAAAAATCTGTCACATGAGTTTTATAAAGATAGAAGATTTGATGATTAAAGTTCCATATAAATTAATATTTTTATAAACAGGTAACCAAGTTTCTTTGCTAAACTTTGCGTACTTGAATAAAAAATATTTTATCATATAAAATAACTTTTCTTTTCAAGAGGATAATTATTTTTTATTTTAATTTTATAGGTAAACAAGTAATATAATCTGTCTCGTTTTGCAATTAAATAAAAATGTATGGACCAATTTCAGCACTAGTTTTAATAGCTTTTGGTAATTCTATTTTAGGACACAGTGTAGGTAAAGTATTATTTTAATAATATAAACAAATTTCATTATTGTTGATTATTTTTTTTGCAAGGATTTACTGCGAAAACTCACTTTTTAATTTACTTAAATCAATTAATTTTTCAAAACGCGTCATTTATTTTTATAACATGTTTTAAACTAAAATTTAACTTTTATATGTCTTACCACATTCTTTTAAATACATCAACCTCCTCCTGAATACTTACGGTAATTAAAAGCTTAAAATTTTCATTAATTTCTAATTTAAAATTAAGGTAATTGTTAATAAAAAAAAGACTGAATCTTTATTTTGCGATGTGACCTATCAATGGTTTAAAAATTTTCTTTAGTATTTATTTTTTTCAAAATATTCACTATAAAAATTATTATCAAAGTATATTTGCTATCAGGGTAATCAAATTTTTCTAGAAATTTTGTGATATTCTAAAATTTTTATCTCTTCTTTGTTAATACTAGTAATAGTACATTCTGAAACAGGTCTTAATGTTTATTTTGGCAAATAGGGTGGATTATAGACTCGAATCGAGGCCCGACTGTAGTCCCATTTGGTAAAATAAATATTTTTGTAACTCGAGTTTCAGAATGTTTTTTTTCTACTTAGGGTAATTGACGGCCTATCAAAATTGGAATATAGTCATTGCCTGCTAGTCTCGCCGCTACTAGAAAAATGAATTTTTACAGTCTTCTTTTAACAGAAAAAAAATCATATTTTTTGGTTGTTGGTGAATAGCGTTTTTTTAACGATAAAAACAGTTATGATTAACATTAAATATTTTATTCTAAATTTTTACCTAAAATGCAAAATTAGATACAAAATAAAATTCAATTAAATTAAATGCATTGAAAAATTAATTAAAATATTTAATAAAAAAAAAGGGGGAATACGCGAGATTTTTTTAAGCAACTTTTTTAGACACATTTCTTTGCGAAAAATTGCAATTCAACAATATGAAAACTAATTGCAGGCTTAAAAAATTTTTTTTAATTCATTATATTAATTAATTTAGATGATCACTGTGTAAACAAGTTACAAGAAAAAATTCCTAGAGTACTCTGCGATGATATTTGTGAAACGGAACAATGTGTTGAAACTGGTAAGAAAATGAAAAAAAATTTACAGTTTTATTTATTCATGATATAAAAAACAATTTAAATTTGCAGCTGCGACAATATTAAAAAATATGGATAAAACAGTTGATCCTTGTGATGATTTTTTTTTATTTGCTTGTGGAAATTACATAAAAACCACAGATATCGCTGCCCATAAATCATCTGAAAGTGTATTTTCAGTATTGTATGATAAAATTGATAGATTTTTAAGAATAGAATTTGAAAAAAAAACATCTGAAAATGATATCAAGCCATTTAAACTCACGCGCAAATATTATCAAATTTGTATGAACGAGAGTAAGTCAGTTAATTAAAGATAAAACTTTTAATTTTATTAATTTTATTAAAACTTGCGCAATTTTTTTATAAATTAAAGCTAACGTCGACAAAAATAGCGAAAAAGAGTTCATGGAAATTATTGAAAGACATGGTGGTTGGCCAGTTTTAAAAGGTGACTCTTGGGATGAAAAGTCTTTTAATTGGAAAAATGTTACACCTGAATTTCTCAAAGAAGGATATTGGCTAAATATCTTTGTCAACGTTGCTTTAAATGTGGATTCAAAAAATATTACAAAGCGTATTATTACTGTAAGTAAATAAATCAATAGAAAAAATAAAATTTTTTAATTTTAAAAACCATTTATTTTAGTTGGATCAAGCAGATCTTGGCATTTCCCATAATTATCTTTCTAAAGGATTAGATGATCCTATTGTCCAGGCCTATTATACTTATATGGTTGATTTAGCAGTAGCTTTAGGAGCTGATCGTGAAAAGGCCAAAAGAGAACTATTAGATTCCCTTAATCTTGAGATAGCAATTGCAAACGTTTGTATATTTTATATTATTAAGGAATTTAATTATCAATTCAAAAAATCTAATAAAATCTTTCTCATTAGATTTCACTGCCCATGGAAAAAAGACGGAACCATGAAGACTTATATAATATGCTAAGGATTTCTGAAGTAGCTGAACGTTATCCTGGAATTGATTGGATCGAATACATAAATAATATTTTGAAACCTAATTCAACCATTAATGATGATGAGTTCATTAACGTAGCAGTTTTAACTTACTTGAATGATTTAAATGTGCTGTTAAAGTCAACACCAAAAAGAGTGTTGGCGAATTATGTTATGTGGAGAGTCACAAAAGATTCAGTCGATTTTCTAAGCGAAAGATTAAATGACATATCAGCAGTATTTTCAAAAGCCTTAACAGGTACTTCTGTAAAGGCTCCAAGGTGGAAAGATTGTGTTAATGAAGTTTCTTTGGGATTAAATCATGCTGTTAGTGCAATTTATGTCAGAAATCATTTTAGTATAAGCGCAAAAAAATCTGCTGAAGAGTTGGTTATCAGTTTAAAGAATAGTTTTAAGAATATTTTGACTGAAGTTTGTAAAAATTTAATTTACAATGCATTGATTTTTAATTTGTTTTTAACTGAATTTTTTTTTATCAGATTGATTGGATGGATGAAAAAACAAGAATAGCAGCCTTAGAGAAACTAGAGAATATGGTGTCACACGTTGCTTTTCCAGATGAACTTTTAGATGATGAGAAACTAGAAGAATATTACAGAAATTTAGATTTTGATAATGAGAGTTTTTTAAAAACTAATTTAAAAATTAAGAAGTTTAATAACAATAAGTTAATTAGTCAATTTAGAAAGCCCATTAATGTAACAGACTGGGAAAACCACGTTTCTTCTTCAACGGTTAATGCATTTTATAATCCAAAAGAAAATAGCATGCGTAAGTATATATTATGAAGAAATTTAAGATATGAAGTTTTTTAAAAAAATTATTTTTTTATAGAATTTCCCGCCGGAATTTTACAAGGTATTTTCTTTGGTGATGAAAGGCCTAAGTACACAAACTATGGAGGCATTGGATACGTCATTGGACATGAAATCACTCATGGTTTTGATGATCAAGGTAGCCAATATGATAAACACGGAAATTTAGCCGAATGGTGGGAAAAAGAAACAAAGAAAAAATACTTGGAACGAGCTCAATGCATAATTGACCAATATAGTAACTATACTGAACAGAGTGTAGGATTAAATGTAAAATACTTTTTTTATATTATATACAGGGTTATAAAGTATTCATTTATCAAATAAGAAAATTAAATTTTTCAGTTAAAAGGCATAAACACTCAAGGTGAGAATATTGCTGATAACGGAGGTATTAAAGAATCTTACTTTGCCTACAATGCTTGGGAAGCGAAAAATGGCATTGAACCTCGACTACCTGGGCTTCATTATACATCAAAACAAATGTTTTGGATTAGTGCTGCAAATATTTGGTGTTCAGTTGCTAGACCAGAAGTAATGAAGTCTCTGATAGCTACTCATGTTCATAGTCCTCCTCGATTTCGCATTCTGGGACCAATGTCAAATATACCTGAATTTGCTAATGATTTCAATTGTTCATTAGGTTCTAAAATGAACCCTTTGAAAAAATGTACAGTTTGGTGAACAATTTAATTAAATATTAAATCTTTTATTTGTACTTTTTATTACAATTTTCGTTTGATTATAACTATTCAAATAAAGAAAATATAAATTTTTACCATTATTTTTTTTTATTACCTATAAACTGTCAATTGATTTTTATGTGAGCCATAATGAGGAATGTAGGTTTAATTACCATGTATTATGGAAAGAATGGAGCTGGTACTAGGAAGAAGTATAATGGTAAAAACCAAATCTAGAAGAAAATGCCATGTATATTATCCCTTAATAAAAAAAATTGGCACGAAAATCGTCTTATAATAGCAATGAGACGAAAAAAGCTTTAATTTGGAATCGTTTCAAAAATATTTCGCAAATGGACAAGTTTTTAAAGAAATCGTATCCTGGATTTTTTTTTTACTGTTTCTAAGGCTCCATTTACAAACTCCGTAAAAGAGCAACGCAATGCGCAGAAACCAAAAATCATGTTTTGCGTTATGCTTGCGGTAGCAACCCCATTTTATGATTGTAGAGTCCAAAAAAAAAAAAAAATATATTTGGTGTTTTTTGTATTTTTTTGTGACGAAAATTTTGGGAAAAAAATTTTCAAAAAATTAATTATCAGATTCGAGATATTGAATAAAAATCATACTTTCAAATATAAATACTTTCATGGAAATAAATGAGGTATTACATCCAAATTAAAAAAAAAAAGTAGTTTGAGATTTTTTGATGAAAAAATTTTTGAAAAAAAAATTAGGTCTTAATTCCTTTAATGGTTGTGAAATATCACTGGTTACATACGTACATACACACACTCTTATACACATACAGACTTTTTTTAAAAACCGGTTTTTTAGCTTCCTGAGGTCCCAAAACGTGCTTATATGCCAAAAAATCAAAATTTGACCCATCAAAATGGTTCTTCATTAAGAAACCAACAAATAAAATCACTTTTATCAGAAAATTTTTATCATTCTTGTCAAAATTTGTAATTAACAAAAAAAATAAAACTTATGCAAAAATCATTTCGGTTATCGAGGTTAAAAAAATTACTTAATTTGAAAACTAGCAGTCTGTTTGGCTTGATGCGATCAACTGATTATTTTTTTACGATTTAATTAAGAAAAAAAATCAATAAATAATTTAAATTTATGTCGTTGCTTGGTGATTTTTATTGCGTTGTTTAGGATTATTTAAAAATGCTTATTAATCATACTGAATTATATATTTCAACCGATCATTAAAAATTTTAAAGTAAATTTAGAGTAAATTTCATAGGTGAAAAAATTTTTAAAGGAGAAAAATAATGTTAAAAAAATGATCAAATAAGTTAATATTTAACATTTGTTTTAATGGTATAAAATGGTTAAAAAGCTACAAAATATTTTTAAAAATATTGAAAAAGTTTTAAAAATTTATGTAGTGATATATTTTTGTCAAAGTTTCTGTATAGTTTTACTTTTCTGAATAATTTTTTTATGTTCAAATTACCACGACCTGAATTTTTGATAAAATTTCAATTAAGATGTTACATCTGTGAAAAGTTATGATTACAGAAATGAATGAAACTTATAAAATATAAATAGAAATTTTTTAAGAAACGAAATAAACTTTTTTTACAACTTTAGTTTAACATTGCTCTTATGGAAAATCATGTTTGGAGCTTGGGAAAAGTATGATTGTGATTACACAGATTAATGAAACTTAAATAATAATATTTATTTAATATGTTAAATAAAAACTGAAAGATTATATTCCCAATTTATTTTACTTGTTTTACTACATAATTATTAAATAATTAAATAAAAAGTATGTAAATAACCTGATATTATACTAATACATATTACGATTTTACATATGTATGTAGTGTCGATAATGTAGAAATTTTAAAAAATAAAATAAAATCCGGTTTCACAAACGTAACACCTTAAAATTTTTTGATCCTGACTGAAAAAGAGCTGTCCATTTTACACCAGCAGCAGAAACTTACGTTTGCTCGTAAAACAAGAAAATTTACGTTAGAGTAGGTGTGCCTTCACATATAAAAAACTTCTGCCAAGCCAGAATTTGTCGAGATTTTTTTTAACTTTGTTGTTTTATTATTTATTTATGAAATAATTGTTTATAAATATATTTTAATACTACAGCTTCACTCAGACTGTAAATTATTCATTCTGACCTAGTTTGTATCTATTGCATATTTTTTTGAAGTTCACTTTTATATACTTTGAGATAAATAACCTTTTACATTAATAAATTTGAATCAAACAATCAATTATTCAATAAAATTATACCACAATTAAAATATTACACTTTTATAGTATTGTATGTTCTGTTTTTGTAAAACTGTGTACAGCTGAGAATTTTTAGCATTACTTATTGTATTGGGCATATGTGTTTATGAGGTATTTATTTATTAATTTAAAATAAATGTTTCTTTTATAACAAAGAATTTAAACAATTTCCCAATACATAAAAGCAAAATATTAATTTGATATCTTAATTAAATTAAACGTCCGACGTATTTTTCAATATAAATATAAATAAGAAAAAATAATAATCTTATATTTTAAAGATATATAGGCATTTTTATACCATTAATTTTATTTAAAATTTTTTACAATTTTAAAAAAATTATTAAATTTTTTAAAATAAGGGAAAGAACCCTTGAAATAGGATAGTTTTTGTTGAATAAAGGGTGACATACACTTTTACGGGACTTTTTGATACTGGATTAGGACTTAGTGACACGAAAAACAAATATAGTAGAGTAAATCCTGTCATGGTTTGTCTTGTAAGGTTCCCTTCTCTCCATGCTCAGACTTAGGTAATACTTATAGAAAAAATGACGTACAAAATTAAATTTTTCTTTAAAGTCCGTAAAATTGAAATTTTTTATTATTTTTCCAAAAATCATAAAATTTAAAAAAGTGAAATCACTTTTTGAGCACGGAGGGTCGCAAATGAAAGTTTTTGTTTATTGGGTAAAATTAACAAAAAAATAGAAAGGGCATATCTGTCATTTTTTTTCACAGTGGTCTGGAACACGAAAAAAGTTTCACTACGATGCTGCTAAAAATCTCTGGTATTTTATGATTCTATAGGGTCTCCTGAGGTAGGAAATGCTCGTCTTAAGGACGCTCATCAGTGTACTCGCTAGTCATTGGAGAAGCTATTAAAAATTTTTGTTGATATTGTAAATTTATGTGAAATATGAATATGAAAAATCATTTTTTAATTTTATTAATTATTTAATATTAAAAAAATAACAAATATTCTCTTTATTTACTAATTACCGATAACAAAAAGTTTACGTAGTATATAAACAACTGAAGGCGCGCTCAGTGTAAAATTTAATTTATTATTTGGAGTACAGATATTAGAATTTATATTTACCGTATTTTAAAGCATTGTATGACTTTTATTATTTATCAAATAAATATAAGATTTATCCTTTACAAGTAATTATAAGCTTTTTTATTTTTAAAATAAAATTAAATAAATAATATCAATAAATACATAATATTTACAAATAAACGCGTGCCCCTGTATAGTATACTATCCATGTACTATCATGGCTGCTTTCTCTTTAAAACCTTGTTTACTAATTTTTGGAGTTTAATTGCTCAAAATAACACACGGCTACCTAATATGAGATAGTAAGCAATAGATTCCTTGGACTTTAAACTTTATAACTAATCTACACAGAGATTGGAAAAATTTGATTTGACAGAATAAATAGCAACTTCCGGAGTTGTTTTCATAAGGAGTCGTGTTAAAATGTTGGAACTTTTTTTACAAATATTTCAAAATTTTGCACGGCTATCGCTAAAATGTCCTATACCATTCGATTCGGGAGATTTTATCCTTTAAAATGATATATCTCATAGTTTAAAACTTCCGACTGAGGAGCGTCCTTAAAATTAAAACTGTAGCTCTCGGGGAGAACCGCCCCAATTTAGGGGTAGTTGGGGGGTAAATATAAAAAAATTTTGTGATGGGTCAAATTTTGGTGTTTGATTTTTTGGCATATAAGCACGTTTTGAGACCTCAGCTGGACCTCAGGAAGCTAAAAAACCGGTTTTTAAAAAAAATCTGTGTGTGTGTGTGTATGTAATCGGTGATATTTCACAAACATTATGGAATTAAAACCTAATTTTTTTTTCAAAAATTTTTTCACCAAAAAAGCTTGAGGTACTTTTTTTTTTAATTTGGATGTAATACCTCATTTATTTCCACGAAAGTACTTATATTTGAAAGTATGTTTTTACTCTATATCTCGAATCTGATACTTAATTTTTTGAAAATTTTTTTCCCAAAATTTTTTTCACGAAAAAATACAAAAAACACCATTTTTTTTTTTCTTTTTGGACGTAGTACCTAATTTATTTCTATGAAAGTACTAGTTTTAGAAAGTTTGTTTATAGTCATTTTAAGGATCTGATACCGAATTTTTTCAAAAATTTTTTCTTAAAATTAAAAAAACAAAAAAATTAAATAACCTGCAAAATTTTTTTTTTTTTGGGTGTAATACCTCATTTAATTCCATGAAAGTACTATCTTGAATAATTATTATCCAATGAATTACGTTAGATTTTATTTTGAAAAAAATAGATTTAGTTGAATTCAATACATAAATTTTCTTTTAACTTTTAAAAGTTAATAGAAATGAATGTATGATTGCATGGTTGTAATCGGTGATATCTGTGGCATGTTGAAGTATTTAGCTCATTGTTTGAGGAATCTTAGTGTCAGCTAGTTGGCAGGGTATTTTTATTGTTACCCATCCCTAATATCTATAAATTAAATTTTTTTTAAGATCGAAGATTGTCTGGTGGAGATGATGTAACAGATATATATATATATATATCTGCAAATATCCTTTTGTGGTTCGTGTGTTTAATGAACACCTTAGTATGTTTTGTGATGGTAGCATCATATCAGAATACTACGTTATAACAGCAGGACATTGTTTAAGTAATGGGCATCCAGATGGACATTACGTGAAAAGTAGTACTCCGAATGCATATCACCCTGGAATCACTCACTCAATAAGTAAGGTATTAAGGCATGAAAATTATCAGCTTCTTAGAGATGGTGTAGGAGCAATAAATGATATTGGCTTAGTAAAAGTAAAGAAACCATTCAAGTTTACTGCGCATCTTCAACCTATTGGATTATTCAATCCAAAAGAAAAAATACAAGAAAACTCTGAAACAAAAATTCTTGGATGGGGAAAAATTGATGAAACAACGTACTCAGATTATTTACAAATTTTAAGATTACCAATCATTTTGAAAGAAGTTTGTAACAAAATTTACGGTAAAGCTTATGGTGGGATCCTGCATGGACAAGGTTGTGCTGGATATATAAATGACAATGGTGAGAAAAATACTTTTCCAGGGAATTCTGGAAGTCCTGTTGTTGTTAATAACCGTGTTGCTGGTGTCATTAGTTGGGGTAGAGAACCTTGTGGAGAACCAAATAATCCAGGTGTTTTTACAGAAATTGCTGAGTACCGTTCTTGGGTTAATAAAAATGTGTAAATAAATTCATTCAATAATAAAATTTTTTAATATTTTTTATTTATTATTTATTTATTTCAAGATTAACGGGTTAGAACCCTTTACAATTTTCCAATACAAATAATTATTTTATTTAAGTAAAATTACAATATGTAATATTAAATTAGTTTATAAAATTTGTTTTTAAATTCAACATTGTAGATTAAGAAAATTAAGTGTAAATAATAGTTTTTATTTGAGTATATTTTATACTCAAACTTTGGAGTTTAATATTTCTGATACAAAATGGTCAATTCCCTTCCAATTTTAAAATGATATTCTAGTACTATTCATTAACTTTAAAATTAATTTTCGTTCGCATCTGACGTCTCGTTTAGAAGCATTTACAAAAAGATGCTAGATTTCAATGCATTTTCACGCATTTTCCTATCCTAACAATGTATAATTACACATGTTGAATTACAAAAAAAATTATATGACTAATAAGAAGTATTTTACTTGAAAAATAAATCAATATTTTTTATGACTACGAAATAAGATATGGCCTGGCAAAAGTGATTGTTTAAGAAAAATCAAGAGACTGGATCGTTCTGGTGGAAATATCTGGAAAGATATAACTCCCACAAAAAAATTTTTAATATTATTATTTTAAAAGTAAACAAAATTTGCAAAATTTTAAGACCAACCGAAACCGCTTGGATAGAACAAAAGTTATGGGCAAAATAACCTTTTGTCAAATTTTTTTAACGTCATTTTTTTAGCGCCATTTTTTATCGCCATCTAGACCGAGGTGCTTGAAAAATAAAATTCTTATCGAAAAAAGTCAGAACATATGTCCCTAATTATGCTTAGTCATTTTTACCCCTATAGGATAGTAATTTTTTATGTTTTGGGCTGATAAAATTCGGTCAAATCTTGTTTTTTTTAAAGACATATTCAGTTTTTGGCCAATAGCGTGAAATGTATTTTTCATTATACGCTGCAAAAAAGATCTACTTTCTTACTTTTGGGCGATCTTTTGTTTTGGAAAAAATGTAGGAAATTTTCCAAATCCGATTTTTTTTCCCTTGTTGAATAAATAGATATATTTTAAAAAGCCGAAAATTTTAGCCGTCCCGAGTTATTTGTATTTTAATTTTTTTTATTAATATTCTATCAGCAAGATTTGGCCGTTTAAAATTGTATATTTTATGTTTATAACGGTCAATGATTTTTTTTCGGGTGAAATTTAAAAGACATGGCAAATCCAATTGATTTCCCCTTTTTGGGGATAACATTAGCTTTAAAATGGTTTATTGCAGATCTTGTTATTAATAGCCAAAAAAAAGTTACGACCAAAAATTCGATTTTTTTCCACAAATTACATAAAATATTTATAGTTAATCCATTGGGTCCCTCAATATCTGAGTGTTATCAAAAATTTTTGTACAGTACTGTATTTTTTGATGATCACTCAATTTAATGCTGCTATCGAATTGCAAATTCAGACTTTTTATAGCTGTCAACTAGATGTTAAACCAAGAGTAAGTATTAAAAAAGGTACGAAAATCAGAGATTTGTGTATTTTTTATGCGAAGTATCCGGGATTTTTAATGCGCTGGCAGAACTCGTAAATATAAGTAAAAAGAATAAGTTTCTCGTTAGATTTAAACTAAAACATCGGTTTTTGAGCCCACGATAGCTTTCAAAAGTTTTTTTTTTGGCCTTTTTTGGAATTTTCTTAAAACTTTCAGTTTTTCTATTGGATTCAAATCGTGTTTTAAATTATTTTAAAAATAATATCCCGTAGTATTTGTTCCCCAGGAATCCGATGAAACCAATTATTTTAGCTTTTGACCACGTTTTATTGGAGAAAAATCGATCTGAATTTGCAATTCGACAGCAGCATTAAATTGAGTGATCATCAAAAAATACGGTACTTTACAAAAATTTTACAAATTTAAGATGAAATGAACCTTGAAATTTCTGATCAGAGACCCGAAAAACGTATATAAACCAAATCTGGACACTCTAAGCTCGAATACATCCAAAATATCCCTTTTTTAGGGATACTTTTTTGTAAATTTAAGGGTGCAGACCCAATTCCTCATAAAAGATACCCCAAAATTAGTAATCAGCGACCCAAAAAACTCTTAGTAGACCAAATCTGGTGAAGACTACACTGTAAAAAGTAACTTTCTTATTTTAACAAAAAAATTAGAACATTTTCGATAAATTAGTAAATTTTCGAAAAAATTTGTAATTATTCGATAAAAACCGTAAATTTACTAAATTTAGTATATTAACAAAAAATTCGAGTATTCCGCCGATTCTTTTTTTTGTGAATTCGCAAGAAAAATTGATAATTTACAATTTTTTTTCTCGAAAATTTACAAAAAATAGTTGTAAATTTACGAAAAATAGTTGTGAATTTACAATCTTTTTCGTAAATTCACAAAAAAAAAATCGAGAATTCAGTAATATACTAAATTTAGTTAATTTACGATTTTTATCGAATATTTACAAATTTTTTTGAAAATTTACTAATTTTTCGAAAATGTTCTAATTTTTTTGTTATTATAAGAAAGTTACTTTTTACAGTTCAGTAATTTAATATCCCACTGCCACAATTTGATTGAAGTATGAAGTTTATTTAATAATTTGTAAAAACGAATCTACACAAATAATATTTACTGGCTCATTGCAAACTTGAGTACTTTACCCTAAAGTACTAGGACTTAACAAACGGGATAGTGCTCCGAGTACATTGTTTCATAGGATCTGGTCCCGTTAAATTCTGTAAATTTTCTCGACTCGTTTCAAAATGGCGGTTTTAATGGAATGCTAGCTCACATAGCCCTTGCTTACCTTCACATGGAACTTATTTAAGAGTCAAAAAGGCATAAACCACGACAAGGCCGTAATGCTTAGATCTTTAAATTACCTAGTTTGCCTTCATACGATTACTAAAAGTCATAGGTGATCCAGTGGACTCGCAACTAACGCCAAACTGGGACATTACTGTGTTCCTGATAGACTTCTCTTATGCTAGAAGCCATAATTCAACGAACCCATTAGGCCAGGCTTATATTGCGCACTTGAATTTACAGAAGCTCTTCGAGCCACCCTGGTTAAAAGTAATTTTTCACTTGTATTTTACAATTTAAACTAGTGCATCACGATATACGATATTAATATCGATATCGTATCGAAATCCGATACGATATCGATACGATATCGATACGAGACTTTGCTAAATTTATCGATAACGATACGATATTATGTTTTAGCAATATCGCCGATATTCTCGTATCGCCGATATTCAAAGCCGAGAATATCGGAAATTATCGATATCGCTTTTTTGTGAATTTATTAATTTATTTATTTAACTAGCTATACATATTATTTGAAAAAATATAAGTATGCGTATTATATCAAGTATTATACCCTTATACCGGTTTTCTATTGTTTAAAAATATTTTTAGGCACGATCACCCTATGTATGCAATACATAGATGAAATTGTGCCTTATAAGTTTGTCATGTCAAAAAACGGAAGTCTTTAAATTGTCCAATTATAATACTTGATTTTCATATAAATTAAATAGAAAGAACCCTTTTATATATATTTTGGCGCATTATATTATTGTATGTTTAAAAAAAAAAAATAACAAAAGACGGTCGGTCACATTATTTTTTAATGGGGATGCTTACTGCATGGTGGCGCTAGTGATGAAAGTTATATATATAGATATATCTTTCCCATGTATTTTACGGACCAGAACGTGATTGGTCCATTTCTTCCCATTTAAAATACATGTGTTTTTCGGACCAATTGGTTTCGGCGCCCTCTGTTTTAGCTTTGGGTATGCATCCCCATTAAAAAAAATTGCTTTTTATTTTGTATGTCGATATTTTATCGAATATCGAGACGATATCGATACGATACGATATCGATACGATATCATGTTCTGAAAAATATCGTCGATATCGATACGATTCGATATTTATAGTAGTTCTGTCGAGACGATATCGATAATTTTAAAATATCGATATCGTATCGTATCGTGATGCACTAATTTAAACCGATAGATAAAAAACAAAAAAAGCTAACACCAGTAATTTTGAATGCTAAAGAAAAATAATTTAATAAAAACCAAATATGATCTTGCAAAAATTGGCCATATTATTTAATCATTTTCAATCGCACAGTTATTAAAAGGTTAAATTTAGCTTAAATTTTCAATCGTTTTGAATCGTGAAATAAAAAGTATAGACAAAAACATTTAAAATTTTCAATCATTTTCAATCAGAAAGTTATTTTAATGAATAATTTAGCTCAAAATTTCAATAATTTTCAACCCAGAAGTAAAAAATGTAGACAAATTTAGTTAAAATTTTTAATCGTTTTCAAACGGAAAGTTACTTTGTAATGATTAATTTAGCTCAAAATTTCAATCGTTCTCAATTGTAAAGTTATTTTAAGGATGCTTTGTCCACCACTGGGTGTTTTTTGCTAAGCATATTTATAACTAAAATATTTTAACCATATATTTATTTATAATAATTTTTTAATGAAAGAATCAATGCTTTTCAGTATTTGGTACAAGAATAAAAAAAAAATTCAAAGTGTTTATTTGTTTAAGTAAATATGATACGTTGAATTCTGTTAATTTTCCAGGTCATTACTGCCACTTTTACCAATTTTGGGTTAATTGGATCAAAATTCTGCTTGGCTCATATTAAAGACCATTCAATTCTAGGGGGAGGTATCGTGGGAAATTTTTCGCTAAACCTCTTCAGTAATGAGTCACAGACAATTGTTTATAAAAAAAGTTTAAAATGCTCTAAAATTTATAAGCAAATAGGTATAAATCATTACTGATACGGTTAAGCGAAAAATTTCCCACTATACCTCCACCTAGAGTTGAATGATTTTCAATATGAGCTAAGCAGAATTTTGATCTAAGTAGCCCAGATCTGAGAAAAGTGGCATTTATGACCTGAAAAATTAAGAAAATTTAACATATCGTATTTACTTAAACAGGGTGCCTACTTTTCTGAAAATATGATTTTCCAAAATATGATGAAAACGATTGAAATTTTGAGCTAAATTATTCATTAAAATAACTTTCCGATTGAAAATGATTGAAAAATTTAAATATTTTTGTCTATATTTTTTACTTCACTATTCAAAAAGATTGAAATTTTAAGTAAATTTAACCTTTTAATAATTCCCTTTTATCAAGGAAAAGCTTAAATACACACATATTTCTATTAAATTCTAAAAAAGTGTTTAGTGTTGCTTATTAAAGTCAAATATTGAACAATATGAATTGTAATATAGTATTAAAATTTTATGTTATCACAAGCTGATAAGAAATTATTCTTAAGATTTTTAAAATATGGTGCAACCAGTAAGCAAATATTATTCTAACTATTGTGTCAGTGTTATTTATTTTCTATTTCTTTTGAAAGTCAAATATTAGATTTCACAAAAAGTTTGAAAAAACCCGTTAATTTTATCGTATTAATTTATTTAAAAGAATGAAATATCAGCAATGAACTTCAGTTTATCAAAAATTTCATTTAATAAGAACGTAATTTAAAATAATACATAGTATAAAATTTTTTGTTTACAATGAATTTTTCACATATTTTAATTCTTGGTAAGGGAAATAACAATTTTTCATTACGGAACTCTGTAATTACCGAAATTTTTCATGAGAAATTTAGTACATTTAGGTTAATCAGTTGCTAATTTCCTGAAGCCAAAAAGCAATTTAAAAAATTTTTCTCGTACAGAAAATTTTCTTTTTAGTTCCTCAATCCTGCTGCTGTCTTCGATTTTTGATAATTTTTTTTTATCAAATAATAATTCATAAGTTCGTGATTATTTGCCATCTGATTGGACTCGAAATGTTTATTATTATAAAAAATTATTTAATAAAAAAAAAAATATCCAATATCAAAAATCGAGTACAACAGCGATTTTGAGAAACTAAAAATAAAATTTTTCTATTTGCTTTTTGGCTTCAAGAAAGCAGGAATTGATGAGCCAAAATTTACTAGATTTCCCATAGAAATTAAGATAGAAACAGTGCTGTAAATTGTAATTTTTAGTAGTAAATAATAGAAATTATTTATTTATTATAGCTTTCAGTATATACTTAGTAAATGCATCAACTTTGATTCGCAGTAAGTTTTTTTAAAATTACTTTTCAGTTAAAGAACATATTTCTAATATTGTATAAGCATCTAATAGGTATGGGCGATTTTAATCAGTAACTTTGACAACCGATTATCGGTTATACGATTATTTTTTCCAACCGATAATCGATTTTAAAATTTAATTGATTTTTTTTATTATTACCCATCCTTAATATCTTTAAATTAACTTTTTAAGATCGAAGATTGTCTGGTGGAGATGATGTAACAAATATTTGCGAATATCCTTTTGTGGTTCGTGTGTTTAATGAAGACCTTAATATGAGTTGTGGTGGCAGTGTCATATCAGAATACTACGTTATAACAGCAGGACATTGTTTAAGCAATGGGCTTCCAGATGAACATTACGTGAAAAGTAGTACTCCATATGAATGTAACACTGGAATCACCCACTCAGTGAGTAAGGTATTAAGACATGAAAATTATCAGCTTCTTAGAGATGGGATACGAGCCATAAATGATATTGGCTTAGTAAAAGTACAAGAACCATTTAAGTTTACCGCGAATCTTCAACCTATTGGATTATTCAATCCAAAAGAAAAAATACAAGAAAACTCTGAAACAAAAATTCTTGGATGGGGAAAAATTTATAAAACAATGGACCCAACTTATTATTTACAAATTTTAAGATTACCAATCATTTCGAAAGAAGTTTGTAACAAAATTTACGGTAAAGCTTATGGTGGGATCCTGCATGGACAAGGTTGTGCTGGATATATAAATGACAATGGTGAGAAAAATATTTTTCCAGGGGATTCTGGATGCCCAGTTGTTGTTAATAACCGTGTTGCTGGTGTCCTTAGTTGGACCAGAGAATCTTATGGAGAACCAAATAGTCCAGCTGTTTTTACAGAAATTGCTGAATACCGTGCTTGGGTTAATAAAAATATGTAAATAATTTTATCCATTAATAAATTTTTTTAAAAATATTTCTTATTTATTTATTTCAAAATTAATGGGCATAGCCCTTTACAATTTTCCAATACAAATAATTATTGTATTTGCTGTTGAATTTTAAATGCCAACTTTTGACTGCTGTCAAATAGTTGTAAAACCAAGAGTAAGTATTAAAAAAGGTACAAAAATCAAATTTTTGAAAATTTTATCGAAAATTTTAACATAATAACATGTTTATAGGCAATGGGTATTTGAAGCTTATAATTTATGGGGGGGAGGGGTTAAATGTGCTTTTTGGAAGGGGAATCAGATGAACTGAATAATTTACTGTAAATATTGTTAGTTTTTTCGCTGTAAAAGGAAAAGTTCCAACAAGAAACATAATAACTTTTTTTTCTTTTTCATTTAATTTAGGGTTAGTTTTCATACCAGAGGGGAGGGGGGGGGGGTATAATTTCTTTTTACTGAAAATATTGTTTATTTTTCGGTTGTAAAACGAAAAGTGGCAAAAAAAATTTAATAACGTTTTTTTCATTTTTTTGAAATTTAGGGGTAGTTTTCATCCCCTTTGGTTTTTTTAACATTTTTAATCGTTTTGGACAAACTCCCAGTAACCAAGCTTATATATTTTGCTTCTATACTTGACACCTTTCTTGACAAATTTAAGTTGCTCTGATTGCCCGAAATTACTGCTTGATTTTTTCTTTTCCTAAATTACATTTAATATTTTAATATATTCATTAAAAATCATAGATTCCTTTCAGAATCCTTTTTTTTCTGACGTAAGATAAGCCTTAAAAAAATTTTTTTTTTCAATGCTCACATTTTATTGCTGTTATTTTTGAACTCTTAATTTACTATATTTATATTCCAAAACTTGTAACTAAAAAATCAAAAAACTCAAAAAGTCGTACTTGAACCACTGGAGTATTTTACTCGGTATTTTAGGAGCTACGAACCAAACATCCAAACCCAATAAACATTGACAATCTAAAACTAAAAAAAAAAAAAATTAAATTATTTTACAATTTTATCTAAATATTTTTCTATGCAGATAAATTTTTTTTTGTAATTTTCTAAACGTTAAATTGTAGTTGATGAATCGGATGCGTCGTTACGCCTTGCAACTCGGGTATCAATGAACGATGACAATTAAAAGGGTTTTATTGTATAGTCTATACCAGACTCTATAATATAGATTCCTCTAACATATTATTCATTGATTCGTATGCATATCGTCCGAATTCATGTACGTACTAAATACATATACTCTATAATATAAAATTGTAATTACAAAAAATCAATAGTATGTAATTATTTTAAAAAAAAAATACTTTTTTTAAGTAAATTTTTTTTCTACAATAGAAATTAAGTTTTTTATTTTTTTAATGATTGTTATTATTAAAAATGTGAAAAAAAAAGTAAATACAAGGTAGCAAAAAAAAATTTAATATTTATAATTATATTCGTATACACACTCACACAAACACACACATAAAATAATATAATACCATTTATACATCTGGGCAGTGCCCTATTTGTTATTATCTGATATATATGCAAGTGTAAACCCGGCAGGTTTTCTTAATGTGCCACGAATTTCGCGAATACCACTGCCTAAAATGATTAATGGACCAAAAAAAAAAAAAAATGAAATGGCAGCTCCATATATACAAGAAAGCTTAATATGTTTTTAATATATCTGTATTGCTATATCTATATAACTTATTTTTTCATTTTATTTATTTAATTTTTTTTTTTATTTATTTGTCGCCTTAATGTCGTTCTATATAAAAAAAGGGATCTGTATAACTTGACGATTCCGGGGCTATCATGAATATGGGATCTTGTTGGTCATTAAGGCTATTTTACTTTTTTTATTATTATTTTTTTTTCTTTTATTTATTTTTTTTTTGTATAAATGTATTAGTATGTATAAAAAGATGAGCATACGATTGCTATCTGCATACAAATGAATGTCATTTACTATAATGAAACTTGTGTTTTTAGACGAGTTTATACCACATTATATAAATTCAAACTAAACATTCATTAGTATTTTTTAATAAAATGAAGTTTATGCAATGTTTTATACTTGTTTTCAATAAAATGCAAATGATACAAAAATTTAATATTATTTTTTGAAATACATTTTTTTTTCTTTGATTCAAAATATTATATTTTAATCTTAGTTCAATTTTATTTATTATTGAATTCCACTTAGTAAAATGCCAATTTCCAAACCCAGACCTTTGATTGTCTTTTTTGGGATGATTGCATAATACTTTGTACTTATTTTCTGTTTGAAATAAATAAATAAAAAAGTTATAACCAATTGTGTGTTTACAAAATCAACCGAGCCCCCCTCATAACATTTCTTGCCACCCCCGCTACAACGTTTATTTTTCAACCCCTTCTTTTTTGGGAGTTTTTTTCCGGAAATCCCACACTATGAACATGTTTCATGTTAATACCGAAATGGAGTATGCCAAGGGGCTTTTGGGACAGTATTTTGCGGCAACATGCGGCTTTTAGGATGTATAAATTGTATTCATATTCTCCCTGAAAAAGCCTGCATTAAAACCAAATTTCAAGCACTGCCCTATTTTCTTCATAGTATTAGGATATTATAGTCTGAGTGAAGCATGCTTTACTCTAGGTCTATTTCCGTAACAGGTAATGTCATCAAATTGACAATGAGTTTTCTCGATATTGGCTGCATATAATTACTTGGTATTTTTACAGCGTTAATGTATTTTAAATTTATTCAGAATATACACAAATATTTTTTTTTTCAAATTGACTTGTTATAAAATGGTTGAATACCCGTACAAACATTGTATTTGTTACTAGTTTTGGGTAAAATAGAAAAAAATAATATATATACCTCAAAAAACGTGTTTATCAATACTGATAAATGCTTTTCTGGACTTGCAAAATGAATTCTTGGTTCATAATACTTTACTTAAATGGGTAAGACTGAACTTAAGCCACAAAAAGAAAAACTACGGACGAAAATAAATACCTGATGCAAAAGTTGATCCTCGGAGGTTAAAATGGAATTTGGTGAAATCAATCAAATGAATCTAGAATTAGCACCATTTAGTGGAAGATACCTTATAATAGTAAAATGGGTTCCTTGAAGTTAAATTGAAAATCTGATGCAAAAGCATTCACTGCATTGATGCGACTGTTTATTATACAAAATTAAACTTTAATCAATAAAGGCAAAACTTAATTTGCATAATTCTTTTAATTTAGGGTATACATTACAGTATCATTCATCATTATGATGAAAAAAGTTAATTAAATTATTTCAATTTAAAAAGGAATAAAACTATTTCATATAAATAAAAAATAAGCTTTCTTAAATGACTTTTATAATATATAAAAACAGTATTTTTAAACCAATATCAAATGCAACAACTGAAAAATAAAATTTTATTCATTAATTTTTGTTTTACAAACAACTATTTTTAATATGATTTAAAATAAAATTATCATTTATAATTTATTTTTTACCCAAATCATTTAATGATTCTAGTTAAAAACTACATTAGATTATAAAATTCTTCATAAAAATTGCCTTTATCAAATTTATTGTGTGTTCATTCAATATTATATGCATATATTATATTGACCATTATTGCCAAGAAAAAAGCTTAATGAATTTACACTTTTGTCTTTTATTTTAGTGAATTAAATTTGGGGATTGACGTCCTCTTTATAATTATGAATTCAATTGATTCTGATTAATTTAAATTATCACTCTACAAATAAATTGATACACCTTTTCAAAGAATTATTAATATATTGTGAAATTTGGTAAAAGTTGATTTCAAATAAAATTTGATGTTACAAGAATTAAATAAGTATATCTAATAACAACAAAAATCTAGGTGCATTCATAATATATTATTAACTTTTGTACTTATTTATTACCATTTTTTTTTAAATATTTTAATATAGGTTCTGTTCATATAGGGAGAAGTACTTGAAAGAGGCCCCAAATTCTATAGGGGTAGGGGTAAAAAAATGACCTTTTTAAAGAGGGGAGCATGGTCAAATGAGCATAGAATAATTTCAATTTAGGGACTTAAGTATTCTTATTTTAGGGAGTTATTGCAATTTCGGTACAAGGAATAATATAGTCAACAATATAATAAGTCAACATGGTCCATGCTCATATGGGGTATCAAAACACGTTTCATGGGGGTATCAAAACATGTATTTTAGGGATATACGTGTATTTTATATGGCTCGTTTTCATTTTTTTTGAAAAAATAGCTTTCAAAAAATAAAAATAAAAAATTCCTTTTTTAAAGTCCAAATAAGACTTTTTAGACTTTTTTCACCAATATTTATTCAGTTTTGCATAAAAATCACCATAGCGAACCTTTTACATCAATTTATTACATTTTTTCATATAATTGTAAGGTAAAAACAGGTTAAAACCATTAAAAACCAAAATCGTTACATACGGCCTTAATGTATGAATTTTTCTAGGTTTTATGTATTTTAGAGAACAATATCATATATTTTTAAAGAATTCTTACTAAAAAAACGAGTTTTGGAGGTAAATTTTAAAAGTATTAAATAATTTAAAAAAAAAAGAGGAACGGTAAAGGCAGGAACGGTAAAGGCTTTTTTATAGAAAAATCAAAATAATTCGTAGACAAATGAACAAAAAAACTTTTCCGTTTGGAAAGTAAAGTATTTTTATGATTGAAACTTACTAAGTTTTTAATATTTTGATTACAACGCTTCTTAATAGGAGATCTAGGGGGGTACGGTAAAGGCTTTTGTTTTTGTCCCTTCGTGATTTCTGAACTTAAACTGATTTTGTTTTCCTATTTAAGGACCTCTTAAAGTGCTCTCGATGTGAGAATTTATTTTTTATGTATTTAAGTTGTCATTTATGTGATTAAAAGGTTTTAAAAACGTTTTTATGAAGAGAAATCAAATTTAATATAAATAAATTACGTATTACGTAAAAATTTTGTAAAATCGTGTGACACACCTTCTCACCCTTGTAATAATTAGGAAAAGTAAGTTTAAATTTTTTCTATATGGAAAAAGTTTAACCTTATAGTATAGCAATTAATCCCCAAATAAAAATTTTTGATAATTAATTGATAGGTGTGAATGACAGACACTCAAAGTATAGTAATCTTCTTTGTGACAGGGAACGGTAAAGGCTTTTTTGCTATATTTTTATGTTTTATAGTAGTTAAAACATTAAAATATGTTGATTTTTATGGTGTACCATCAAAAACTTATCGAAATTAAAAATTTAAAAAAAAAATTTTTTTTAATTAATGCATCTGGTAGTCAGAAACGTGCTGTACGTCACTTTTGCAAAAAAAACGATAATGAGCCATATAGTAATCCAGAAATATTAAGGGACAAGTGCCTCCCATGCCCTCCCCCCGTAATTCCGCCTATGTCCATGCTGATAGGTTATGGTAACACACAAACTAGTTATTAGTTTTTTTTTACTCAAACGAGGCAAGAAAGCAATGTTTTCATGCACAAACTAAGAAAATTTTTCCAAGGAAGAATTTGTGGGGGTGATTCGTCATGTGGCTTGTGCTCTAGCATATACTCAAAAATTTAACAAATTCTCTGCAGCCTCAGGGTCAAGTTAGTGGGACTCTTAACCAACTAAATATTTCTTTTGGAGTTACAACGAGTTGCGATGGAGTTATAAAATTTTCAGGGAAAAACCCTTTAAAAAATGCAGAAATACTTTAACAAGCTTAAATTATCCTTCAAATCGTAATATTTAGCGTATTAATTTAAAATTATAAGTATACTGCTTCATTGTTAGTCCACGAAATTTCATCGCTAGTCCGTGAAATTTATTTTTAACTCCATGTAGAGTTTTTCCAGGAGTTTTTAGTAGTTTAAGGGCTAGGGAGAGAATGCTAGTATAATGACGGATTAAGAGGAGGTGAAAGTACTAGATTCACTTTAGAACATAGGAAATTTTGCAACTAAAAGAAGTATTTTTGAAAATTCGTTTTTCTGAGTATTTCTTAGCATTTCCTACCTCCACATGAACTTGATGGATCTACCCCTGTGCTAATATCACCTAGACTACAAATTTTTTAAATAGCGAATTTTATTCCTTAAATATGTGAATGCCACAGTCGTAATATCGCTATAATTGAAATAATTTCAGGAATTAATCATTTCCGGAAAAAACCTGAATTATTTCTTCGGAAAAAAAATTAAATCAAACCCTCTAAATTAGCCCGTATCAAAAAATTTGATCCCTAACGTCATCTGCTGCTATTCGCATCAAGTTATTCGCAATACTTTATGTATCTATAGAATCCTTCTATACCCACGGTAGATCCATTATATGTTATAGCAGAAGCGTACCATTCGCCCTTACTGAGAACCTAAACTGCAATAATACAAGTATACTCTTATACCATCTCGTGCAGACTGTGATAGCATAATAATAAAACATATCCCCAATAATATAATGTAACGAAAAGAACAATAATAACAATAGGTTATAAAATGGAGGGAGAAAATAAAATAGGTGGAAGCGCGTAAATCCCCGCCCTTGCATACCCTGGAACGCCTTCGTGTTGGCTATTGGCCAGATAGTAAAGCTGAAATGTAATGCTATCATGGCAGACGCAATACTAATATTCAAAATTATCCAATGAAATATTTTTCTTTAAAATATACCACGCAGAACACGCGTGTGTATTGTATCTTATATTATAAACTTTGAAAACCTCTTATAAATCTATCCTTACATCAAAAGTAATATGTAATTTTAAAAGATTCTCATAGCATGTTCGCTTGCATACTACTTGAAAGTTTTAGAGAGATGAATTCATTAGGAAATTTCATAAATTTAGTAATAAGTTTCTGTAATATGCTTGAAATGCAGATTATAAAAAAGCGATATATTGCCAAAGAGGTTCTTTACATGTACAAGCTCTATTCGTGACTTTGAATATTAAAACCCAGCTTGGTGATGGATTGAAAAAAAAGGTTATTTATGTAGTTGTAAAATAAAAATTAAGAATCAGGCTTATTAGTATATTCAAGTAGGTTATACAATACTTTTATAAACATTATTATTCTATTAAATCTTGATAAAAGAATAAATTGCAGTTATTATCATGATTATGATGATGATGCAGTTCATTATCATTACAAATAGAGAACTGACATTAAATAATACAATTTAAATACGTGGTTATAATATTTTTACATTGCATTTTAACAGTTTTTTATTTTTTTTTATTATTTTTCTCACATTCATATAAAACTATATTCATTTTTTTATTTCTTTTGAATTTCTATCTATTTACATGCAGATTTTATGAAAAATTTTTACAAAAATTAATTTCACTAAAATTTTACTATATACTAAAATAAATATAAAATGAATTGTTTGACTTTTTTGGTTGACCCTCCCCCTTTTTTTAATGAAACATTGTAATTTTTAGTTAAAAATATTTAAATATAATTTTTTTCAAAATATTTATTGCACAATTTTATTATGCTTTTATTATTCGTTTGTATACCTTGGTTGGTTAGTTATTCAGTATAGTATGTGGTGCATCATAATTAATTAATATTTATTTTGTAGGAAATAAGTCACAATTTTTTTATCCTTAAAGCTATATATTTTTAAAAAAACTGCAAAATTTTTAAGAAAAGTGAAATTTCAAAAAAGTATACTAAAAAAATCGAGTAAGTCCAAGCAGAATTTTTCCATTTTCAGGAGATATTTTTTTCTTATTCAAATTTGCATTATATATCAATTTGAATATTGTCAACGCCCATGATTTACAGATATTTATAAAAACTCAATCTTTTTTGCATTATATACTTAAAATTCAAGCAAATTACTTGGAGGTAAAGAAAAATAAAATTGTTTGCTTATAATCTCATATATGAGATCCACACACAGTTGGGTGATAAAAACCTTTTTACTGATATCAGTTTTTGTTCCCCGCAATGAAAATTCCGATTGCAGGGAGTGAATTTTTCTACAAAACAAAATAGATGATAGCATTGAGAAAAAATAATTTTTGATGGATGTAGCAAAATAAGAAAATTAAACTACCATTCCCTTATTGTCAACTATTCAGAAAGTTTGAGAATATTTGGTAAATTCTTACACCGAAAAAATGTGGTGCCGTTAACAGATTTCCGGTTATGGCACTGCAGGAAAATTTTTTTTAAGTGGTTGCAAATGACATAATAACGTAAGAAAAAAGACTGAAAAATTTCAAAAAATTGCATTATTTTTTGACTCTGCGGCGCGGCGCTCATATTTTAAATGAGTAAAAATAATTTTTTTTTTAATTTTACTTACGCTTCAAGTGATTTGCAATTGTTTAAAAAAAAAAATTCCATCTACTCGAACCAAAATTCCAATTGCCACAACCAGAATTTTTTTTCAGTGTAAATTAAACTAGAAGGTACACCTTCTAGAAGGTATATTATTGCTTAATATCTCTACCGTGTTCTTAATCGAATGAAAGTATTCCCAGAGAAAAAAAAATTACAATATACCCACATTATTGAATATAATTATTACACCTTATATTTACCTTGAAAAACTAGATTATTCTTGTTAACAAGTTATAAACTGCGGCATAGGTCATATTATATGGAACTCTAAAATCAGCCGCAGCGAACGATTCAAATTTAAAATTACTTACATTTGAAATATTGTTTAAATCATTCTTCTTCTATTTTTTTCCGTGGCTCTTTTTGACATAAAATTTTTTTTATTATAGAGCGAAGCTCTACCTTATAACAAGAAAATTTTCCGTTCTTGTAAACACAATTTCGAGACAACTAAAAATCAGATAACTTTTATATTTGAAATTAAAATTAGTTCCATTAGTTAGATAAACAGCATACATTTTGGTTACAATCTGTTATTTCTTAAGTCATATGTATATGAGCCCTGGATGGTTTACTTCGCTCCGCTTATCTGTAACAACATCCAGTAAATATATGAAAATGAATAAAGTTCCCAAGTTGTTAATGTGCAGGTTATACTATCCACTTTATTATAATAAAGTCAATTTAAAGCAATTTTCAAGTTTTAACAATTCTATAATTTGAGCTTATAACTATTGTGGGAGAAATGTTACAGTTATCAGTAATACAAATTGCAAGAACTATATTACACCGTTCTGACTTGTTTTCAGTATTAAATAATCAGATAGCTTCTCCTCGACCATTATTAAAATAACTGCCAGTCCGACGCACAATTTAAATTACCAATTAAAGTGAACAGAAATTCTCACAAAATTTTGTGTCAAAAGAATGTGTAAAATATTTTTTAAAAATGTAAAAAAATTGAGATAATTGAAAACTAAATTTATATATTCTTGAATTCTTCAATAAATAAAGGTTAATACGATATCCAATTACTCTTAATACTCTTAAAATTTAGATTCAATGTAAAAGTTTGAATTACATACAAAAGTTACAAAAGTATAAATAAAATTTAATCCTACTTTTGGTTAACACATAATTGTATAGATATTTATTGATCAATATAACATAATAATAATTAAGGCAAAAGAAGAAGAAGAAAAATTCAAACCAAGTAAATACTTAAATTTTACACCACAAAAAATACATGAATGAATTATAATAAATTTTTTTTTTGTCAAAAAGAGGAAAAAAATGGGCGGATATAGAAATGTACATAAAAAAATGTATTAAAACCTTATTTTACAATATCGTATCGCTCATCATCTGAAATATAAACGTGTCCAAGAAAATTTTAAATACATTAAAAATAAAAATGTAGTACAACCTCAACACTATCATTTCCATCTCTATTTCAGGAAGTTCATTTCACAAATATTACAAAAAAAAATCACCAATATAAAGATTATATTGAATTATAATACAATATTGAATGCTCATTTTACTAAAAATTCAGTTTTGTAAACGATTAAAACTTTTTTAAATTTATACTTACAATTCACTCTTTTTATTGACATATTGTAAAAAAGAATTTTTTTTTTATGGATTCAAATATCTTTAATAATAGAAAATAAATCAACAAAAAACCTGTGTAATTTTCTATTTATGTCAATTGACTAATAGTTAAGGAATTTAAAAATTCAATTATAATGTAATTTTTTAAAAATGTCATTATACAAATATATAATAAGTACAGATTGACCGACGAAATAATTTTGAATCAAGTTATTTGATATTTTAGTATAATCTCTTTTGGAACAATTTTTTCTTGAATGAAATGAGTAATTGGTCTTAACAAAAATTTACTTTAAATTTACTTAGGCCTGCATTTACTGATTCAAACAAAATTACAATAAATTAACAAATTTTTAAGCATCTTTTTTTTTAACTTAACAATTGATTTTATTAGTCTAGCTCAAGAACAATAAAGTCCAAGCGAATGATACAAAAGTCAACTTTATATTAATTACTACAATGAAATTTGGGTAAAATTAAAATGAAAAACTTTAAAATTCATTTTTTAAAGTTTTTTTTGGAGAATGCTAAATTATGATTTTTAAATTTAAAATTGATCTATTTTTCGCGATTCTTTTAAAGGTTACCAAAAATTACATGCCTTTGTAAAATTTCTCGAAAATTTAAAATTTTTTTTCAGACATTCGTTTGGGCAGGAAATTAAAAACTTTGAAAAACTAGTAATTCAATAAGAAATATTATTTTTCGATCTGGAGCTTTCCGACTAGCATATCCCTAAAAATATTTTACAAAACAAGAAATTAAAAAAAAAAAAAAAAAAAAAAAAAAAAAAAAAAAATTTAAGCCCAATCAAATTAAAAATCGAGTCAACAAATGTTTAAATATTTAAGCTAAAAGACAATATTGTAAAAAATTATTTTCTATCGCATGCGCAGTTTGAATCTACATTTGGATGCCAAAATCGAATTTTAGGGTAAATTTCCTATAGCATCAAAAAAAATTATTTTTAAATATAAATATAAAATAAATTTAAAACTACGTATTTCAATAATTTACCACAAGACATTTCAAAAAATGAATAAAAAGTATATAAAAAATATAACTGTAAGGTTTCCTTCTGCAGAATCTAAAATAAAAGTAATACACTTGATCCGGGAAGTAAATTTACTCCAGAACGTAATTTTTAAACGTAACTTTTAATTTTTCGCTGTGGGCATCTTAATCATGAAAATTTCATTAATAGTTAGTTGGTTTATGTCAGAATATAAAGAATATTTGCACACAAAAAAAGAAAAGAGCCTAAGCTGGAATTAAAGGACACAGAAACCAATCCAAACTATTTTCCCCTAATGTACCATTAAATATAAGTCTTTGCAGCAAATTTTAGCTTTCTAGGTCAAATCCTTGATTTTTGGCAGCTTTTTTTTTGTTTTTGGCTTACATTAGTAAATTGGTTCAATATATTATTATTTTTGCTGCAAATTAATCATAGAAAATTACCCACAGGATTCAATTCTAAGGTTCAAAATTTTATTGAGAATGCACTCCGGCGAGAAATTACATTTTCAATCGCTAATCCTTTAAGCTTAAATAACAAAAAAATTTTCTTTCTAGGTTTAAATTTTTTGCTGAATAACCTATTTTCAACCTCTCCCAAAAAAAATGTGGGGTATTCTCATTTGAAAGCTCCAGTTCAAAAAACGGTATTAATAAAAAACTACTATTATTTTCCAATTTTTGATTATCTCACTAATTGTAAGTCACGTGTCTAAATAAAAAGTTTCACCAAAAATTCGGATCCCTCGTGAAATCCCCCAACAACTTGATTGATTTTTTACCTGAACCATCGATTTAATTAAAACTCACAAATAATTTGCTACGGTAAAATTGAAATTCGCCAAAAAATTGGCGTTCCAAATTTGAAAATCAATCTAAGTAACTTAACATATATGTTACAGTATCAGCTAAATTAAGTAGCATACATCACGAATTAATAACATAGGAATAATCATTAAAAAAATTAATAAATTGTGAGAATTTGCAGCAGGGTACAAAAAATTTTTAATCCAAGTCTCTAAATTTTTGTTTTCTTTTATTAGAAAAAGTCACATAGAAAAAAATATACTTATGTAAATTTGTACCTGAAGAGTAATAGATTTATCCATATACAAATCATTTAAAAACAAAAAACATAACATTATTTCACGAATACAATTTTCTTATTTCTTTTTCTTAATACATTTATTTTTGTTCCAAAATGTATCAAGTTACAAATTTTTCACAAATTCTTAAGTCCTGTATCCTTCAAATGGACGAAGTGTGCTTAGCAAAGATAACTATTTAGCATAAATGTCGAAAACAAAAAAAAGAAGCATTTCCGGCTTGAATTAAAAGATTATCAAAAAATATTAACCCAAAAAAAATGTAATGATCTTCCAGCTACTTAACAGATTCACTGCGTTATGGGCGCATTGCGTCCATACTTTTCGAGATTTCTATGCGATAAAGGCCCAATGCGTATATATCACAATTTATCAAAAATATTTGCGAAATTTAATTATATACAATTTTTATAGGTAGTTTAGTTTTAATTAATGATATTTCTACAAAAGTGCAAAACAGGTTTAGTTTTCAAACGATTTTAAAAATTTTCCCATTTTCACATAATGTAAAATATTATAATGATAAAAAATTACTATTAAATATTATAATTATCCTTTTTTTAAATAAATATATATATAAATAATAATAAAAACTTACGGACATTCATTTGGGATTATGCACTCTCAATACTAAAAAGTTAAATAAAAAAAAACAAGGATGCATTGCGCCCATGCTGTCTTATCTCGGGAAACATTAAAAAGCATCTAAAACATCATAAAATACACGCTTTTATAGTAAAAGAAAATAAAATGATAAAAATAAGCAAAACGCACCAATTTAGAAACTGCAAAAATATCAAAACTCAGCGAATGTGTTAAAGTATAAAATTTAAATAACTTGAGTAGATAAAGCTCGAGATAAAGTATGCAAAGGAAAATCATTGAAATTGCAAATAAGTAAGAACAAGTTATTGATGTATTTTTATATCTTTATCAAAAAGAAAATAGTTTTTAAAAATTGAAAAATATACTTTTTTAAAATATGACGGGGAAATTTTGAAAACTAAAAATGTTTTTAAAAACTCTTGAAAAGCTAATTAAAAATTTGGCAAAAGCGAATTAAAATAATTTAGATTTTTATGAATATTTTATTAAAAAATTTATTCCAAAGAACATATTTATCAGAAAAAAAGTTACAAAAGCCTGTAGTTAAATATAATAATAGGTAGAATTTCATTAAAATTTTTCTCGCAATTAAAATGACTTCGGTATAGTATATAAATAAGAAATTATTTAAAATTCATATATCAATTAAAAATATTATATAAAATACTATCTATGTAACCTATGTATCAAATTTTTGTAAAACAAAATAAAATATTATTTACATTTACATTTACATTTACATTTACATTATTCTAAATGCATAAATCACTAAATTTATTTAAAAATAATTACTTATTTTGGATCGATTTTCTTGTCTTGTTAGTGTCCAGAAAGTGCGTGTTTTCTGGCCGCTGCGCTATTCGAAAAAACGCATTTTCTTGACACTGAGCAAGAAAAATTATGTTTTGTCCTTGGCCACAAAAAAAGGATGCCCCAAATCGCAGTTTACCATCCTCGGCTTCGCCTCGGACGGTAATTTACGTGCGATTTGGACCATTCTTTACTTTTGTGGCCATGGGTAAAAATATACTATTTTATTGTTATGTGATCAATGTTTTAATTACTCAAAAAATCTTGTAATTTATTCTTAGCCCGCCTTTGATTGGAATTAGAAATTTTTAAAAAATACACTTTTTATAATTATAAAAAATGTATACGTCTCACGTCACACTAAAACAATCAAATTACTAAACAGAGGTAAAACAACCAAATTTTTTTTCTTGTCAGTGGGAAAAAAGCACATATTTCTCGTATTTTCTCACAATATCGTACACGACCCTTAACCATGATAAAAGAACTCCCTAGATCGCAGTTACCAACTTACATTCAATTTGGACCATTCTTTACTTTTCTAGCCATGGTTCGTTATGTAATATTTTAATATTTTTATAAAAAAATCTCCTTACTGCCCAAACTTAATAACTCTGTTTCTTCCTAACTGGAAACTAGTAGTTATTTTATTTTGTTTACATATTTTTTATTTTTCAGGCCCTTAAACGCTGTTCCTCAATACCCAAACGTCCTCCTCTGCACTGCTATATACATTTTTTTGAGGTCGAAAAATTTCCTATACTTATTTTTTAAATTACATTCAGTGTAATTAATTTAACAAATTTTATATCAATAATAACACGTAAAAAATTAAATAACAGTTAATAGATCACTATCAATAAAATAGTTTAGATTAGAAAAATTTTGTATTTTTAAGATATTCAGGGCATCTCGACATTAAAATTATTATAGTAAATAAAAACGTTATAAAGAAAGTATTAAATTCGAATTTCTAGAGTAATATCGTCGAGATTAATATTTATTTATTGTAAATTGTCTTCTATAAATGGTAATTTAGTGATTTATATTCTCAATACAGAGCATCTAAAAAGCTTGAAAATAAAAAAGCTATCTAAAATTCATTTTGCAAAAATAAAATACCATTTCTTTTTTAGATGAAATTATTTCTAAATTGCATGTACCCTCATATATATAATATTATAAAATATATATAACCAATAAAATGGTACCAGATAGCAATTTTCTCCATCGTACACGAATAAAAAATCTAGAGATCTGATATATATATATAAAGTAATAGAGGTTGTCAGAGTATTGTCTATTTGCTATTACAATTTGTGTATATATAGCATTTTTTTTTAACTTTAACGTCTGTCTATTATCGGAAGGGAATCGAAATCGCTCTCGTTAACGAAGCATTTTCTCTTGAAGCTTTATGTTGCGTAAAGCATACACTACGCTATATAATAAATACAATAGAAAGGGTGTTTAATACTATCCATATATATATATATATATGAACCAATAGATTTTATATAAAAATCACTCATACAATATAAGTACAGATATATATTCACTTAGAATTGGCAAATCCAAGAGAAGTATAACGTCAAAATGGGGTGTGGAATCAATTTTGATAGTCGAGCTAACGCGTGCCGAATTACCTCTACGTGACGTCCGACTGTTTCGCCATTTTCCTATTATTATTAACATCGTCCCACTTTCCTAGAGTTTATATATGTATATGGCTGTTGTTCTCTGCTGCCTACAGGCAATCTTTTATCTCTCTCACACATACACTTTATGCATATAATATTATATATTATATAAAAGGACATTATCATCATCGAGTATATATGGGGATATCGTTATGAACCAGGACACGTACAGATCGTCTGGCGAACAATTCGAAGAGGCTATTCCTCGCAATTAAGTTTCAACGAGATAGTTATATTGCAATTGTGGTGCATTCATCAAATATATATTGTATCAATATGAATGAAATTTTATTTTTTTAAAATATATAGAAAAATTCAATAGAAATTATTATATGTACGTGTTAATATTACCTTATGAGCTGTTTGAAAATTATTTTTATTTTTTTTTTCTTCCTTTACTTTTTTGTACTTTATTTATGTAATCGTAAGTATGAAAAAAAGTTTATATACATAAAGAGTTTAACTTTTTGATTTTATTTAGTTTTTTCTTAAAAGAACGATTTTATATTTATATGATTATGTATTCAATAAAATATATGACCTATACCGTACGTATGTACATTTTTGCAAAAAAGGAAGAAAGTTCAGATTTTATACACAAGTCTAAAATTACGAATACATGCTAAAAATTTATAAAAGAAATATTATTTAAATTTATAAAATTAATAATTTGTATAAAAAACGTATTTTAAAAAATCATTTGGTAAAATAAGCTATTTTATTAATTTTTCAGAGCAAAATACTGAAAAAAAAATTATCAATATTAATTTTTCCTTTAAATTATTTTCTCTATTAGATTAGAAAAGATTTCTTTGATCGAATCTCTAATGATCCTTAAGTAAGCATATGCCAAAACTTATAACTGATTTGTGTAAACACAACCTAAATGCATGGAACATGTTTAGTTACAGGATTAGGTATAATGCAAATTTTACGCAAAATTACAATACAATTTTCTAATTTTTTAATTTGTATTAATCACTTTTACTAGATGTTATGATTCTAAACCCAAACTATTTTGATTTCCTAAATGTGTATTATTGTAAACCGTCATTCAGAGCGGGAAGTAAATTTGCACTTAAAAATATAAGCCTCCTATAATATATACTCCAATGATACAAATTTACTTCCGATGTATTATTCTAGGTCCCTAAATCGATATTATTCTAAGTCTTTAAATTTGTATTATTCTAAGTCCCTAAGCCCAGATTTTTCAAAGTCCCTAGAAGTCATTTGACCCCCCCCCCTTAATTTTCAAGTTCTGAGGTACCCCCTCCCTATAAAAATGTTACATGTTAAAAATACTTATAACGGGCTTGTATATACTTACGCCCGAAATGGCCGATTCCCGGGAACGAGATGTGCGTATTTATTATCGTTTTGTTGTAGATGTCAATTTTCTCGAAAGTGAAAGGGATTTCCCAGTCTATATAAGCAGATAAGAGTTATTTTTCTAATATAAGAAATACATCATGTTAAAATTAAAATACTTATTAATTATCCATTAAATATCCATCTCTATTAAATTAATTTTTTTGGTTACAATACTGATAATTTACTACAAAAATTCTAGATGCCAGAAGTATATAAAAACAAGTAAATCTTTAAACTCTCATTATTATGTTTCTAAGCCTAGATTGTTTCCCCAAAGTAAAATTATTTTATTTCTCTGAACCTAGATTATTCTAAGCCCTTCGATTGCAACCATCAATTTGACATTGATTCAATTTAATTTATTTCTGCTGACCAGATGTTTTTCATACAAATCATTAATTTTCAAGATTTATTTTTTTTAATTAATTGAAAATAAAAAAAGATATGATCGCATTATTTCAACTCACTTATGTACAAATACAAAAATTTTATAAAAACTCATAAAAGACAATAAGATGACTACAAGTAAAAATAATGTCTGTACTACAAGGAAGTGTGATCTCTTCATTTCAGCGTGACGATTTCATTAGATTCAGCACTAAATCTAGGCAAAAAATAACAAATAAAAAATTTTTAATTAAAACAAAAATTAAATAATTCTTTGCTATAATAAAGGTTAAGAAAATGAAAGACTATATGTATCTGCGTCTGTTGCTTGTATGTGAGAGTTATAGAGAGTTTATATATAAATTAGTTTAATTTAAAATAACAGGTATAATTTTATTAAACTTTTTCTCGCAATTAAAATTACATTGATACAGTATATAAACAAGAAATTATAAAAGAATCTTGTATCATTAAAAACATTATATTCAGGGTAAATATTTCTAAATATATTTTAAAATAATTAAAAATAAATAAATAAATATTAAAAAGTACAAGTTCGATGAAATTATTTGTTTTCATGTTACTTAATTTATATTTGTATTTAATTGATGTTCAATTTTAATTTTTATATTGTAATATGAAACCTGGCTCACAAGCAGATAAAATTGTATCTCTGTGAGCTACATACTTATATTTTTAATTGAAAATTTCTAGAAATTGAAACTTCTGGAATCTTTAATTTTTATAGATATTAGTGCTAGAAATTTCTTTGAAGTTGAGGTACTAAATTAATCAAAACTTTTAAAAAATTTCTGATTTTAAAAATCTTTGAATATTATATTTAGAACATTATTTAGCATCGATTCACTAAAAAAAAATTTTTATTTTTTGAATTTTTCCCCAAATAAATCGATATTTTAAAAATTATAGGTGAGGTCAAAAATCAAAAACCTTAGAAAATGAAACTTTTTTTAGTGAATCGATGATAAATAATGTCCCAAATATTATTTTCAAAGATTTTTAAAATCAGATTATTTATATAAAAGTCTTGAATTTGAAAAATTGTAATAAAACAAATTTTTAAACGGGAAGCTTAGAAATTTTTTATTTTTGACAAATTGGCTGCTCAAGAGATCCAAATTTCAAAAAAATTTCAATAGAAACCTGTATAACTACAGAGCTCGATTTCAAAAAAAAATTCTACATTTAAATAAAAAAACAGAATGAATAGAATTAAATATATCAAATATCGATAAAAAAAAATATTGATCCTTCAACTCAAATCAATCAGGATTTGTGATAATTAATGTAAATACAATATACCCAGATTTTTACTAGATCTATAAATATAAAATTTGAATTGATTAAAACAAATATTTTCAGCTTATTATTATTTTAATCTTAAAATACTACAATAAGATCCATTCGTATTTCCTCATCAATATAATCATTATCATAAACATTTTGAATTCCTAGAAACACTTAAGATTATAAAAAAATGAAAAAAAAAAATTTGTATTATAATAATATTAAATCGTTGACATTTTATTTTTTTTTTTAATAATTTTTTTTTAATATACTTGTATTTAAGCATGTGTGTGTGTGCAAAAAAATATATATAGGTATCACCCTACTTTATACATTGGCACCCTCGTTATTTTCCATCTTCTTAAACTCATAGATGTGCGACTTCATTAAAAGTTGTATATATATATATAGAGTATATTAATTCTCTTTTCTGTTGGTGTTAAAATCAAAATGTATAATATTAGCACGCAGTCAATTAATCTTTCTCTTTTTCGCTCAATATAATCCTTGACGTATAACAAGCCACTAATCTTCGACAGATATCCTGCCTTTTGTATATAATAAATTCGATTGACACGGGAAGGATTACAACTCGTACCAAATTAACCTTTATCTCGCTGAACACGCAAATATTAACTCAACTTTTTTTATTTTTTTATTCTACGGATAAAATTGACAAAAATTTAAAAAAAAAATGAAATCTTAGTTTACATGAAAAGTCACTCGAATGTATAATTTTGTATAAATAAAAAATAAAAACGTATTATGAATGTTGATCTTTAATAAGTATCAATGCTAAATATTATTTTTTTAAACGCCAGTATAAATGATATGTCATATTTATTCATTGTGTGAGGTATAAAAAAACAGGTATATCTGCTCATTGCAACTTATTAACATAATATATCCATACTCCAGTACTCGCTCCAGCATACTTCATTCAAGTAGAAAATGATAATGTTTTCAAAACTTTCATAGTAAAAAATTTTTTGATTGAGATTTGATGAATAATTATAAATAGTACTTAATGGCAAAAAAATATATGTAAACTGACTTTATTAGTATTTATTATCGTTTTGTTGTAGATGTCAATTTTCTCGAAAGCGAAAGAGATTTCTCATTCTATATAAACCAGATAAGAGTTATTTAACTAATATAAGAAATACATCATGTTTAAATTCAAATACTCATTAATTATCCATTAAATATCCATTTTGATGAAATTATTTTTAATGCGAGTTTTGATGGTTTCATTTTCGTTTTATGTGTTTTATAAGCTTAAACCAAAAATTTCTGTTAGAATTAAAGAAAGGGTCGATTCTTTTAAATTCGCTTCAATATCTCTTTATAAATTTATAAATGGTTAATCATTCGGGCATTCCGGTATAGAAATCTCTTTCTCGAAAGAGAAAGGGTTTTCTCATTCTATATAAGTAGATACATAAATGCCACTTTGAAAGTATATATGTGAATCATAAGAGAAATATTTAATCGTATATTATATATTAATTAATTTTACAGAATTAAACAGGAATTTTTGAGAAATGTATAGAACTTATAGTCCTGTCGCCAGCAATGCTATGCCATAAAATAGCATAAAAGTTCCATGGAAAAAAATGGGTAGTATTTATGTTTTTTGACCCGCTGAACACGAATCAGGGGTCCGTTTTATGAATTTCGTGGTAAATTTTTTGTTATCAAGAAATTATTTTCAAATTGGCCAATAATTTGTTAATAAAAAAAAATTGACCACGAATTGGAATAATAGACCTCGGGTTCGTGTTAAGCGGGTCAAAAAACATAAATACCACCCATTTTTTTCCATGGAACTTTTATGCTATTTTAGGATTTTATGGCATTAAGTAGCATTGCTGGCGACAGGACTATTAACTCGTATTTAACTATTGAAAATAAAAAATATGAACTGTTGAGTCAATTCAATTAGTCTAGGTGCCAGCCATACTAATCACGCCCAAAAATTAAGAAATTAAATTTCTTTTTCCGAAGATAAAAATAGGTGGTATTTATGGTTTTTGACCCGCTGAACACGAATCCGGGGTCCGTTTTGAGAATTTCGTGGTCAATTTTTTGTTATTAACAAATTATTGGCCAATTTTGCAAAAATTTTTTTTATAATAGTTCATAATATAGTTGATAAGAAAAGTAAAATTTTTCATAATACAGTGAATATTAAATTTAGATATTTTATTTTAAAAATAATTATAATAAGTATTAACATTTAGTCTAGGCGCCAGCCATACTAATGACGCCCAAAAATTAAATTTCTTTTTCTGAGGATAAAAATAGGTGGTATTTATGGTTTTTGACCCGCTGAATACGAATCCGGGATCCGTTTTGCGAATTTCGTGGTCAATTTTTTGTTATTAACAAATTATTGCAAAGTCATTAGTATGGCTAGCGCCTAGACTAAATGTTAATACTTATTATAATATAATTATTTTTAAAATAAAATATCTAATTTAATATTCACTTTATCATGAAAAATTTTACTTTTCTTATAAACTATATTATGAACTATTAAAAAAATTTTTTAAAGCTTTAGCAATAAAAACTTTTTGAATAGATAAAAACAATTAATTGTAAACTAATATAAGTTTAAATTCACTTTATTGAGAAATTTCAAAAAGCAAATTAACTTAAGTACTAAAAAAACTGAAAATATTATTCTATCCTAGCTACCTCTGTTATTTTGTTTAAATGATAGTCCGTAACTAGAATGTAAACGTTCTGAGGAATTTACCAACTTATTTGGAAAGAGATTTTGCATTTTATTCTTAATGTTTTCGTCAACTTATATTAAGGCATTTCACATACATACATCTTCTTAAAGCATTAAATGGCAGAAATAAAGATTTCACGACCAGAACTGCGTTCTGATCGGAACTTTTATAATCTTTATTTCTGCTCGGTATAACAAAATAGTTTTTGTTTGTAGAGTCGCTGTACAATCCTGATGAATATTGGCATCCTTTTCAAAGTTATAAAGTAGAAGGATTGTTCTTCATATAAACAGTGAACTATCAGACACCATTTCTAGAATATCCTGAACTGCAGAGGTCCAAAAAAATAAAAACTTTACTAATATTGCAATGTCGGGATGGCGTTTGCAATTATTGATTTTTTTTAAAATCCAAAGTTGGAATGATTAAACTAAACACTCATAATATAATTCTTAATTTACAATAGGTATTTACACATCGCTAAATGATAAAATTCCATGCAAACAAATCTTTTTTATATGAAAAATAGTACATTTTTAACCAAAAGAGGAAAAAAATATATGGTCTAGATCGTACTTTAATTAATCAATCTGGGGCTTTTTTTGCTCTTATGGATAAAAAGCAAATTTTCTTTCTCAGATGGGGAAGAAAACGTGTTTTATTCGATCCCGTCACGTTGTGGGACGAAAAAAGTGTTTTCGACTCGCTAGTAAGAAAAAATCTTTCTTATATCTCTCCGTTATAAATAAAAAATAACGTTACTAACGATGAGAGCTTGAAAGGTTATAAGATTTGTTTTTTTTTTTAATGTTTGGAATAAAATTTATAAATATATATATTTTAAAGTATTATATAGAATAAGAAAATGATTACAAGACAAGTATTATAAGTCTTTAAGTATATATGAAGGGTTACAATAAGAGATCATCACTGATGAGGTTTCAAAAATAAAAAAAAATTAATGTCTTATATGACTCTTATAACTCTCCATTTTGCTTTTAAATTAAATATTCATATTTATATGGATAACGATTTATATTATTAATAATCTTAAAAGGAAAAAGAATTTATTTTTAATATTTATGGACCATTATTATTCGAAATATATTTTTATTTATATACGAATCTATAATTTTTTTTAATAAAATATTATACATTCCGCCAAACATTCCGCCAAGGTGCATTCCGCTACATATTTGTCTCTATTTTTATGATGTGTAAGAATCAAGTTTCTTTAAAACCAAGAAATGAGTGCCTTATGACCCACAAGATTGATAAGACAAATTAATTTTGAATGATTAATAAATTTTAAAGAAAAAAAAGAAAACTTTATAAAGAAAAAAATAAACTGCTATATTATATGTGAAAGTTATTCTCGCAAGTGAAATGAGTTTTAAATAGTATAAATATAAGTACATTAGAATAGTATTATTATATTAAAAAAATTTCTATAACTAATATTTAAAGTTGTATTAACTTATATGCTATATTTACTCATAATTTTTAATTAAAATTTAATCTATTCAATAGAATAGCGTCTTCCTCGAGTTGCATTTTTACCAAGCACTTTATAACCTAACCGTTAATGCGCAGCTTTCTGTAACAGCTTGTCTGTATTGTAAAGGGAATGCCAATTAGTATTTCGTTGGTACCTAATACTTAACTTAATTCTTTTCCCAATCATAATTTTAATTGTCAGTATGAGTTTTTTTTATCATATTCTTCTTCAAGGATACAAAGAACGTATCTTATGTAGTCTAAATAATTTAATAACTGTGTAAAGTTTAAGAAACGTTATGAAGCTCAGAGTTTTAAACAATTTTTTAGATTGGTATTTTAAAATCGACTTTTTGTATCTGAGTTACGCAGCTACAAGTCAAATGATTATATTTTTTTGATTATAATCGTTAATCCTCGAACCCTAACAAATATCATTGATAAAAATCAAGATTAGAATGAAGATTAAAAAAATTTAAGCTTGCAAGCTCATACATGTATAAAAATATCTTTATACGTGATAATTTTACTTACACTTATTCTTAATTAAACAATGTAGATTTGAAAATTTATAACGCTAAAATATGTTATTACGATTATTCCTAGAGGGTCGATTTCATGGAGCGTATTCTTACTAGATTCTGGGGACTCTAGAGTTGAATTGAATGAACTCTAGTAATTATCACTAATTATTAATTAAAATTTTGCTCTGAGGAGATTTTGTGGATCCTGTCCAAGCAGAATTTTAACAGGTTTTGAATAATAATTAATTATTTTTACCCTAATGCTCCCAGAATCTAGTAAAAATATGCTCCATGAAATCGCCCCTTAGTAGTAAAGGTAATAAAAATTGTAACCAAATTTTGCAATTTTAAATAATATGTAAAATTGGTAAACAATTTAATATCTCTAGAGAAATAAAAAAATTTATCATACATAAATTATTAACTTTTTTTAAGTAATTAACTTTCATATAATTTCTTGATGAAGAGGAAAAAAATAACCTGATGAAAAGTTTTAATATTATTTTATACCTAGAAAGTTTTTTTTTAAATAAAATTGAAGAGACGTTGACTTTAAGAAGTGTCATTATTGGATCGTTAATGCGGGCTCAGGCGCCATATCCGTTCTCGTAACAAATATTCTCTCTCTTGTCGTGTCAGCGCGTCAAAAAACTCGTCTGATAATAACAAAATGGCGCTTTTTTTCCTTGAATAAAGGGCTGGTTAGTTTTCAATCTTCCTCTGTCTCTCTCTGTTTTTATACGTGTACTGTATAGCGAATATCGAAGCCCCTTAACTTTAATCTATATATATATATACATGTATAAATGTAATGTTATGTAATCGTATATACATTGTCGAGCAAGAGATCCTCAAAGTTTCAAATTCACGTAAGCTTTTCTAGTTTAGCCATGTGTTACTAATGCATATTCCATGGGGGGTCATTTCTATTCTATTTTCTTTTATATAATAGGGAGGTAACAATTCACATGAACACCCCCTTCGAAATCGTTTATATATGGTAAACGCATAGTAGAAAGAGCCCACAAGGGTGCTTAAAGATTGACATAAAATCAATGAATAAAGTCAATGGGTTGTCCCTATACATATATACATAGTTCATATATATATATACCCCCGATAGTGAAAAGGGCGGAGGTTTTTTTAGTAAAAAAAGAAAAACACTGAAATTTACTTTATGTATAGCAGTAGACTTTTCTCTATTTATTTTTTAGTCATATATTCTATATATATTATAATGTTCTATAGGAGAAAGAAACACCCATTTTTAAATAATACATTTAAAATCTATACGTCATTTTCATATTAATGTATCAACATATATGCTGTTATGAAATTATTTGTAGAATCAATTTCTTATATACATACATTAATAGGGTAATCATATAATATTGTGTAATTGAAATTGAATAAATTATTATTAAAAATTATTATTGTTATTTTTTTTTCAATTAAAATTTTATTCTATTTTTAGAGTAAGTATGTTTGGAGAAATACTATAAATGAAGGATTATTTATTTACTTGTACTACTGAATTTTTTATGGGTTTTTGTATTTTTAGATAAGATTTTACAGACCAATGCTCAAAGGTTAATATATTTTTATGTTTCACTTGACAGTAGCCCCAGAGGGTTTTATTGGACATGTTGAAAAAAATATTTTTGTTATTTGTGTATATCAGAGGCAAAATATAAATATTAAATGAATTAAATGTGATCAATAAAATATGAATGATTTTTTGATTTTTTGAAAAAAAAAAAAAAAAAAAAATATGAATGATTTTTTTGGGTAAACATTTAGAGTTTTTAAGATAAAAATATTTTTGTGAGAGTAGATAAAATTGTCTATTGAAATATAAATGGGGTTATATTCAACTGTTATAGGTAAAGTTGAAAACCAAGAAGTAAATTGGGCAGTTTTACATTTTGGTTGTAAGTTACTGAAATTTCAAAATTTATTATGTATATTGATTATTATAAATAATATTTAAAATTGCTTACAACTTTATTTCTTGTTTAAATGTTTGCAAATAACTTAAAAGATTTAACTTGATTATTGAATTGATCGCCCATTTTGCGCCCATTTTGATTTTTCTGAAAAAGATTTAAATAAATTTTGTTTTTTTGATCCCAGTAAAATAAGTTCGTAACAATATGATAAAATTTTTCGTTTAATTTTCTTTACGTTTAATCCATTCTCAATAATTTAAACAAAAAATAAAAATATGCAGACAGAGCAAATAATGATATCTGTTCTTACCTAACATGCTTCAATTGATTACAGCAAGCAATTGTAGATTTTTTGCCCAGTTTTTCAACATTTTCTATTGTGGCCAACTGAGTTATTTTAGATAAAAATAGATTTCATATTTGTGTTTAGGGACCCAGTTTAAGAACATACCAGATAAAAATCTTGAGAAATCTTGGGCTTTTCTTTTTTGGTAAAAATAGATTTCAGCTTTGTACTCAGTGACCCAAAAATACTGTAAAAATATATTGCTTGGAATTTCAAGCATTTTTTTAAATTTTCAATCTAAACTTATATACCATTATAAATCAATTTCTTTTTATAGATAGTTGAATCGTAAAATTTGTAGATAATTGCATAATTTTTTGTTCATTCAATCAATTGTTGGTCAAAGTTTTAGGTAGCTGCTTAAAAGCCGGAGAGTCTGAGAATTCAAGCAATATATTTTTACAATGAATAAATAAACGCTCATTGGAAAAATTTTTGGGACTTTCAGCAAAAAAAAATTTTACCATGAAATTGAATTACCGAACTACTTTTTATTCGAACATAAAATACTTGAAATGATCGAACAGTGTTTTGAAATAAAAAATATCAGGAAAGTCAATATAAAATTTTAGCAAAATGATTAATTAGTTTTTGAAATAATTTTTTTTGTTACATAATACCACAGCTGTTTTGCAATATTTTCTAATTTTTATAAAAAAATAATTATTATCCTAAAAACTAAATTAAATGCATGATTAAAAACTTTTTATAAAAAAAAAAAATTTGTCACGAATATAAAACTTTTGATTTTTAATATTATGTATTTTACATCAACACAAAAAACTCGTTTATACTTTTTAGAGATAAAAATAATCTGTGTTTTTTTTTCTTTTTTTTTTATATCTCAAGTTGCAAAGCTAAACGTCAATATAAACAGCAACATGTACATAAAAGAATAGCAAGTTCATCACCATAGTAACGAAATGTAGAGAAAAGAATAGAAAAGCACTCATTTGTTTGTCATTTCCTTGGTGAATCGTGAAAACAAAGAATGAATGTATAAACTAAAAAGTTACGAAACAAAAAGCAATCGCTAAATGGTAAGAGCTGTTGATCGAAAAACTTGTTTATTTTTCTATCTATATATATAAAGGAAAATCTTTGAATTACCTGTTCGGAAAAAGAATATTACAATCTAGATTGTAACAACGATGTTTTTCATCGTTATCACAAAACCATCAACGTTAAAGGAAAAAAATAAAATAAAATAAAAATAAAATAAAAAATATAAATAAAGGTAAACACAACAATGTCCGTTGAGTATTGGGAACTTCCTATTATACTTTATAGTCAGAATTTACAAATACATTGATTTTTTACTGCAATACGAATTTCAATTTCTAGTTTTTTTTTATTTGTAATAGAATAAAATAAAATGTAATATTAACCAACTGTCTATTAGTGATTTTTATTAAATCAACAGATCTTAGCTTTAAAATCAGGTTAAAAGTTCAGGATAGATTTTTAACTACACTAAAAAAAACTAGTGGTTCCTCAGAGGAACCTTTGTTATAGATCAAATTTTGATTTTCGATTTTTTCGGGAATAAATTTTTTGTGTCTGCATATCGATCCATCCTAAAAAGAAAACCCGAATTCAGTGCAAAAACCGAAGACTGTATCATTCCAATGTATAAGGCATTCGATGTGTACTGATCTCTGAGTGCCCCGTGAAATAGGGCTTTCTTATTTGGACAGATCGATATGTGAATTTATCTAAATATTCTCATTTTTTCCATAAGAGTTTTAGGAAATACCCAATTACTTGAATTTTCTGACCTGATACACAAATTTGAAAAAATTTTGGCCTGAAAATTTGTGCCACCAAAAAATATAATAAAATAGCAGTATTTTATTTCTTTTTGGACAAAATAATTTTTTCTTGTCAGCGGCCAGGAATCACGTATTTCCGGACCACAGCTCGATTCAAAAATACGTGTTTTCTAGCCACTGACTGGGTTTCGCCTCGGATTGCAATTTACGTGCGATCTGGACTATTCTTTATTTTTGCGGGGTAGGGTAATAATATACTAATTTTCCATAAGAGTATTTTTAGAAAGTATTTTCCTATTTGAAAAATCCCAGTGCTAAGGTTATCCAAATGTTTGGTTAGGTACACGAAAATTTTGTTTTTTTTCTTTGGAGGAGAGGGGTAGAGGTCTTTGTACAGCCAAGAAAGCTTTTGATCCAAAACTCTAAGGACAGACCTTTTTGAAAAATTTTGGGCTTTCTACGAAACCTAATAAAAAAGGCTGAAATTTCAATTTGCGGACCTGAAACATGGATAACTTCGGGTAACCGCACACCCCTACTAAGTAATAATAGTTTGAAGTGATTAAATAAAGCTAAACTTTAAATAAAATTGAAAAAAAACTATGTCACAATACCTCGTCTAAGTATTATTTTTTAGTGAATAAAAAAATGTGTACAAATGAAAAAGTATTGTTTGATGAGGCAAGCGAAATTCCACATACCAAAATCGGATTTTTTTTCCCTTGCACGGAGATGGGCATATGCAAATAAGAACAATTTCTAAGAAAAATTTAGTCTTCTGTTAACATTTTTGTGTGCTAATTTACTTTACCAAAAAACACATTTATTTTTTCTTAATCACTTAACCGAAAATCATGTAACAAAAGTATACGTTTCCTTCAATGTTTTGCATAATATAAAAAATTCAATCATTACTATTCTCTATTAAAAAATAAATTTTTGGTTTGATGATTACCATTATTGAAAATGTTAACATTATTTTTATAAAATTCTGGAAAAAAATTCACAATTAAAAAAAAAACGATTAAAAAATCATGATTCAGTAACATTTTCAATTTCAAAATCTTGAACTTTCTCAAAAGTTCCATTGTTTAAAGATAAAAAATAAGCCTTGAAAATTACAGTCTGACAGAAGGGGTTAACCTGTTAATTTTTGCTGATCATATATTTCTGGTACTGAGAATTACTCATATACATTATACAAGAATAAAATTATATAAGTAATTTTAACGAGTATATATTTTGAATTAAAAAAGAAACATTTGTATAAAATATAATATAGTAATGGTATCGAGGGGTTGGTACCCTAAAATATATAATATAATGTACTCAGTCAATTGACTTCGCCATATTGAATTTGGTTCTATGGACTCTTGAAATTTATGGGGTTTAACTTGGACTTAATGTATATATTATGTTGTTACACATATATTTATATATAATATTCTATGTATAAAAAGTTAGAAGCTTCTTTTTAGATAATTCTGTTACAGTTTTGCTACGTGATAAAAATTTTATACGATTTTCTAGGTATTTATAAGACTTTTTATACATCACACACATGTATATAAGTGAAAAAAAAGTTCTTTTTATACACTATGAAAAAAAAAAAGTTATTTTATGTACCTTTTCTTGAACATAGATAAATATATAAAAATGTCAAAGTTTTTCTTATACTTGTATAATTTTATTAAAATTGAACTAGCTAAAAAAAAGTTTTACTTTTATATTTAAAAAAAATATTTTTATGTAACGTTCTATTAGTTATTTGGATGGAAAAATTATTTATGCTTGTTGTTAATATACTTCAAATTCAGGCTGAAGCTTACTTAAACTTGGAAATTTGGAAATTTTTTTCAGATTTAAAAATCTACTGTAACTATAGTTATAAATTTTTTGTTTTGGAGTATTATTATTCTTTGAAAATTTTGTTTTTTTGAATGTTATAGTAAAATTATTTACATTTCTTAAAAACTGATTACAAGAATGTTTTTCGAAAAATTGGGTTTATTGTTTTCTATGAATTTTACGTTATTTTAAAAGAAAAAATATTTTTTCGTAATTTAAAAATTGTAAAAAAAATTTCCAAAATATGGAAATTATGAAATTTTTTCAATTTTACAAAAAGAAAGTAAAAAGGAATTAATTTTTTCAAAGTATCAAAAATCAGAGGCAACAAAAAAGTCGGCATTTTTTATTATTTTGAGATAATAATAATATTAAGTAAATATGCAAAGCCGGAGATAAGTATATACAACTAAATTATGAATAAATGCGCTCTTGTAAGATTCGCAAAAACAATAAATTTAGACTCTGCTGATGTCGCTAAGACGTTACCATTCTGAAAAAAAATCCGTTTTTACGGTTAACAGAATTCCATTTATGGCATGGCGGAGTTTTTTTGGCTGAAGCGACTGTAAATTACTTGAAACGTAAAGAAAATTAAAAATAAAAACTTTATTTTGAACCACTACGCGAATATCCTAAGTAACCGCAAAAAATTTTGTTTCAATTTTTTTTATATTTCAGGTCATTTTCATTCGTTTAAGCAAGAAAAAGGTTCCGCTGCTCACTAGCGGCATTCCGCAATTTGCAAGCGAAAATCCGGTAATGGCACATGGAAAGTCCTTTTGCGGTAAACTGCGATTTTTTTTCAGTGTATTTATAAATTTTGTTCTAGAGCATCAATATAAAAAAAATTTTTCTTAGTACAGAAATATAAACTTACAAAAAATAAAAACCGATAACTAAAAACGTATGAGAATACTCAAATACTTCGTCATAATTTCACCACAAAAAACATACATTATTAAAAAAATAATAATAATCATAATGTACACAATTATTTTTCTTCAACAATAAATTATTTTAAATAACAAATAATTGTATACTTAAAAATTGAATGATATCAGTTAATCAAAAAAAAAAAAAAAGCTTAGACCTCAGTGAATTGAGTCGAAGCCTTGAAAACGCAAAATTTTCTAAAAACACACAAGAGCCCATCAGAGAGGAATACATTAAAAAAATAAATAATAATAATACACCCGTGTCACGATACGTATCAAATTATCATTTTTATAATAAAAAATGGCGGCAACATTACACCTACCAGGTGTTACAATGAATAAAAAGAGATAAATTTTTATATTTATAATATGAAACCGTTAAAGAGCAACAAGGATATTAAATATTTAATGTATACATTAAGGGTGTAAAACGTTATTTTATATTATTATACATCAAAAAAAAAAAAAAAAAAAAAAAACTTGTATGTACTATAAATTGCACAATGAAATCGTAATATGTTCGTACCACACAATAATTTAACAACAATAGAAAATGCCTGATCCTATAAAAATCTTATTTTAACATATATTTGTGTGTGTGTTTGGGAGTCTCTTTTTACATATTATTATTATACATTTCATCGTGATTATATTTCAAACATTTTTCACTGATTTTTCGCCAATACAAAATTTTATATGTATTATGGATTTAATACCGCACCAAAAAGTTATTGTATATGATCCTATATTTGAAATTGTGAGAACTTTATTTTATTATTTCTTTACAAGATTATAATTTTATTTTTGTATATTTTTGTTGCTTATGTGTGTAAATCACAAGTAAAATAAATAAAATGATCAAGTATCTGCAGAACAAAGCTTTATCATTTAATTGTCCATTATATCGAATTATAGACCAATTATTAAATTTATATGAGTTACTCAGTTGTTGTTCATTAATGCATGAAATCTAAAATTCGATGACACATAAATATTGTGTACTCTATCATCCCTTCAATTGTTTTTCAGCTATCTGACACTTTTACTGCCCATCCACCCCTAATATTATTTATTTCGATTCTTGTAATTTTTTATAATGATAAAATTATCAATTGAAAATATGCCATTCAAAAAGTTAATTAACTTATCATGGAAAAATCTATTAAAATCCGAGAAAAAAAAATATAATTTTAGCTTTTTTATATCTGCCCACGCCACGAGATTGCTAAAATAAAATTTAATACACATTAAAATCCTCGCTGAAATAAAAAAAAGTAAGGCGTTATCTTAAAAAGCCACATGTTACATCATTTAAATAAACACTGCTCTTAAATTATCATAAATTTTCTGGTCAAATAAATATATTTAAAAAAAGCTATAATAAAGAAAGAGCGAAAATTACTAAATAAATAAATTAAAAGGGCCGTTTTATAAATAGGCACATTTTGGCCTCAAGCAATTTTCAAAAATGGATTTGGACTGAAAAAAATAAATCGAAAATTATAAAAAAAAAATTATTTTTAAAATGCTATTATTTAGCGGTTTAAAGATGAATGAAGAAAGCCTATTTTCGGGTAAATTATAAAAATTTGAATACCGCTTTAAACGTTTGCAGTGAATTCATAAAATATACTATTATAACGTTCAAATATTTTTGAAAATTTTAAAACTGAAACATATTTTTGAGTTTGAAACCACACTCCTTAACTAGGTAGCTAAATAAGTCTCTATCGAATTATGAGTATATATCAGTCTTTTCAGATAAGGGGGGTGGGTGAAAATTTCATTCGCCTAATTCTTCCCATATATAGAACCTCTCCGAAAATTCTTTTTGAATAAAATATGCATGATAATTTAGAAGAATTAAAAAATTATTCTTCAAATTCAAAAATACAACATTGAGAATTCACCAATATAAATCGAAATATCATTAATATCAAATGATTGAACAAATTTTTAGAAATTTAACATCAGACAAGTCTTCCTAATATTAAGAATGAATAAAATTAAAAACTATTAGTATAAAAAATTTTTAATATAGGCTTATCTTTTCTAAAACTATTGAAATAAAGATTAACATTTCATTATAAAAAATTTTTCCATTCTAAACATATTTATTTATTTTACTTTTTTGTTTGCTAAAAATAATAGAATAAAAAAATAATTTTCTATAATAAAAATTTACTTTTGATATTCAATTATTTTTTTAAATTATTATTAAAATTTTGAAATAAATGAATCTGTCTAATTTATAATTTTATTTATATAAGCATATATTGATACATTATTTGTAAAAAGGTTGTCCTTTTTGAATTTTGCCTATTTACATGAAATATGAAATTTCAAACAACTTAAAAATAAAATTCCATTTCAGTAATCTGTCTGTGTTCTGTATTATTTTGCAAGAGTTTAAATAAAAAAGGAATCTGTCCTCTAAAAATTGTAGTAATTTTACTATTTCGTAGCAATATTACGACAAGTGTATTAAAATTACTACAATTTGCAGTAAAATATTTTGTCCTTTGTTTTATAAATAGCTATTCATTTACTACAAGTGTAATAATTTTACTAAAAAGTGTGGTAATTTTAACATGGAACATGTTCATAGGGTGGGGGTACGCTGGAAATCTGAAAATCAAGGGAGGGTCAAAAGTTTCTAATTTAAAGGTGGGGAGGGTCAAATATGTCCGATTTAAAGGAGGGAGGGTCAAATTGAACTTAGAAAAATTTCAATTTTTGGACTTAAAATATTTTTGATTTACGGACTTGGAATATTTTAATCCAAAAGTTAAATTTAAACTGTGAATTCAAATTTACATTTCTCATAAATATATAAATCAAAAATCTTCTAATAGCTTAGGTTTGAAATGTATAAGTTAAAAATGTCCAGATATAAACAAACTAATTTTCGAGGGGCTATCGTCTTTAAAATCACAAATTTGATTTAAAAATTTTTTTTTTGATTTTTTTCTGATTTTGGCTTGTTTGTACCTCAATCACGAATCATTACTAGTTGTGTGAAAAAATTTTTTAAAAATCCCGAAAAGCCAAAAAAAAAAAAAAAAAAAAAATAAATCATTACAGGACAGAAATATACCATCTCTACTAGTAACGATTCATGATTGAGGTACAAACAAGCCAAAATCAGAAAAAAAACAAAAAAAATTTTTTAAATTTAAATTTGTGATTTCCAACTTTCTAAGACGATAATCCCTCGCTAATTTTAATAAATAGCTAATTTTTTAGCATTTTTTCCTTATGATATCTAATATCTATTTTTTCATGATTCCTGTGTAATGACTGGATGAAATCACTTAATACTAAAAATTTCTCAATTAGATCTAATTTCTTATGAAAAAATAAGCCTCTAGTAGAAAAAAATAATAAATGTTATCTAATTTTTAAAAGAATGGTCATTAAGCAAAAATAGCAGCCAAGATTTGAGATTTTAACATTACACTGTAAAAAATCCACCTGCTGCAGACATATTTCCACTTGTGGCTAGCTAACTAATATAACATTTAACTAATGTTATAACATTTAACTAATGTAAAAAAAATTTTTTTTTAATTTTGTTTGCTTATTCAGAATATGGGTGCAGTGGTTAATGATACGAAAAAAAAAATATTTTTAAAAGAAAAAAAAATTTTTTTAAATTTTCTTTACGATTTAAGAAATTTACAATAAACTGAGCGAGAAAAAAAATTGCACTAGATGCAATTGTGAATATTTCCGCTTGCAGAAAACGAATAATTTTTTCATTGTAGCTTGATGTGAAGCTTCAAAATGCCATGGGGGCTTATTATTAGTAGTGATTTTGGAAAACAAACGCACCAATTTTAAGACCTGATCATAAGTCATATAAATATCTAAAATTTGCCGGAAAAATCGGACTTGTGTAAAAATTTCCCGAGAAACCGAAGTATTATTACAAAAAATTTGCCTCTCTTGTTTGCATAAAAAACAATGTTATGGTCACAGATAATGATGCTATCTTGGAGATTTTTGTTATCGTAAGGGCTTAATCCACGAATACCCAAGTATTACCGTAATTTAATAAATAAATGATTTGGTAATATTTTGTCTTAGAATATTCTCGAATGAGTATATTGAATAAAAATTTTATTTCTGATTAGCATTAATAAATTTACTTGTTATAATAAAAACAATAAAACATATTTTACCACATAGTTTGTTTACACAGAAAATCAGTAAATAATATTATTATATATCATACACTTACGTGTATTTAATTCAATTAAAATGGTTTTTTTCCTACAAAATTTATTTATTCAATTAACATTATTATCTTTTTTTAAATATTATATTATTTATGTTAGAATTAAAAATGCATTAAATTTGTTAATTTAATTAGGTGTATTATGTCTGATGCAATTTTTTTTTCTTCTTACAGACATTTTGATAAGTAAATATGGTATGTAAATAAACAAATAATGCATGGAATGTTTCTTCTAATTACTTAACCGGGAACAATAAAATTTATTATTTATCAAAATTACAAATTCACGTGTTTTATTTTTATTTTTTTCAAATTGTTTATTTTATTTTAAAAATTATAATGAATTATTTTATCAAAATCTATTAATTACGTATATACTAACATAAATATTTAATTGAGACCAATTTTTTAGTATATAAGAGGCTTTCATTCAGTATTCAAATCATCAGTTCTTTCTTCGATTGTTCTCCAGGTAAGAACTATACAATAAAAAAAATATTTTAACTATTAAGAAATATACCATTTTAAACAAACAATTAAAATTATTTTATTTACAATTATTTTATTTTAATTTAATTTAAATTCATAAATTAATCATTTTTTGAACGATTTAAATTAACCAAATATTCATAAACTTTTTTAGATCTTTAACAAAAAAACAAACAAACATGAAATTCTTCGTTGCTTTCCTTACAATTGGTGCTTTTGCCATCGCTACAGCAAGCAGTATTAATGTAAGTATTCTGAATTAATATTTTTAGATTGATAAATTTTAAAGCTTCAATTAAATTTTAGGCTGCTAGCAGTGCAGGAAATGCAGCCAATGCAGCAGCTTTAAGATCAGCAGCCCGAGCAGCTGCCAAAGCCGGAGCACCACCAAGTGCAACAGCTATCATCAGAGCCGCTGCTGCTGAAGCCGCAAATCCAGCAGTCGCAGCAACAGCTACCAAAGCTCTTAAAGCCGCAGCAGCAGCAGCTCAAGCTCAGGGAGCTAGCGCTGGCCAAGTCGCAGCTCTTCAAGCCGCAGCAGCAAAAGGATTTGAACCATTCACATCTGCTGCTGCTGATGTTCTTGCATCATCCAGAAAAGCTACACCCAATGGAGAACCAGCTGCAGCAAAAGCTTTAGCTGCTATCATATCCGCTGCAAGCCCAGCTGATGCTGAAGCTGCACGTGCTGCATCAAAGAAAGCATCTGCTGCTGGAGTTTCCTCACAAGCCATTGCCGCAATCAGAGCTGCAGCTGTAGATGCTGCTGCCATAGCTGCTAGCGCCGCCGAAGCTGCTGCTCTTAATGCAGCTGCAGCTGAAGCACAATCTGCTGGAGCATCAGCATCTGAAGTAGCAGCCGTCAAAGCAGCCGCCAAAGCCGCCAGCCAAAACGCTGCTGAAGAAGCTCAATCTGCAGGACCAGCCGCAGCAGCTGCTTTACAAAGTGCTGCTAAAGCCGCTAAAGCCGCTAACGCCGCTAACGCTAGTGCTTAAATAAGACTTAAACTGAAGAAGGGCACTATGTCTTTTTAGACTTCTTCAAAGTACCTATGTTTCTACTTTTATGCAGAAAATAAAAATTAGTATAAGTGCATTTTTGGAAAAAACCAATATTTTCAATATTTCATAAATTTTCTGCATAAATTTCTTTTTTTGTTATGATTTTGACTTTTTAAATAAATTTTTGGTTTTCTTCCATAATACAAATTTTTTATTATTCACCTAAATTTTGTTTTATAAGATTTACAAATCACTCCTATCCTTTAAATTTGCTTTTGTTATTACAGAAATTTTCGGATATGGTATTACCTAAAAATTATTCTGAATTTTATTTTTTAGATAATAAATTTTTTTACGATTCAAGCAAAACATTTTATATTTAAATTTATTTGACAACAATTTACAATTTTATAAATTTATATTTATAGTTATTTGCAATTAATTTTCTTGTTAGTACAAATTCAATGAAAAACCATGAAAAAAAAATTTCCCTTTTATTTTACATAAAAAATAATAAGTAGTATTCTTAGATTAATTTTAAAAAAAGTGGTCTTATGATCTAAAGTAATCAAAATCTTATTTTTTCTAAGCATAGCCATTTGGCACTTGATATTTTTAATAATCAAGGATCCAATATCTTTTTAAAAAAATACCTATGAAACAGTGAAACAAAAAATTTTTAATAATTCATAAAACAAAATAAATATCAAAAAATTTGATAAAAAAATTTCCATATAATAACATTATGCACAAATACATACATAACTATACTAAATAAATGTATGAATAAAAATGAAAAAATGTTGAAGAAGCGAATTATATAACTGAAATCAAAATGCAGTCATTTCTAAAAGAGTACTTGTAGGATTAAAGGGCTCTTGGTCTTTCTACCAAAAAGGACTTTATAGTGCTTGACAAATCATTCACTAATTGCATTCGTGACATAGTCCATGACTAACAAATGTTCATTTATGTAACGGTAAAAAAATATATATTTTATTTTTTATCACCATTATTATTATCATTATTATTTTTATTATTATTATTCTTGTTGCTCATTCACTCAAAGATAAAATTTATACATTTTATTCAACTTTTATTTTATATAACTTTAATTAATGATTTCAAAAAAATAATAAAATGATTTTAATTAAATAAGGTTTACATATTCAAAATTAATTGTATAATGCAAGAAAGTTCATTCGCAAACTTTTGGAGAAAACTTTTGAAACTCTAGGGTATATTCTGATTGATTTACGAATCCAGTAAGGTCATCCGTAATAAGTGATATTTTTCCCAATTTAAGGTTGATTGACCCATTTTTTAAATCCGGAACCTTCGTATTCGTAATTAGAAGCTCCAGAAACCGAGAACAAAAATAGACCCTCGGAGTACAATGTGATTATTTAAGGTCCAAAAATGGTATCTGAAGGTTAAAATTTACTTTGTATACCTAATTACTAAATTTACACTCCAGAATATACTTTTACCCCAAAGAATAAATTTGTTACCTTACCATATATGTAAAACTTTTCAATAACAAAAATAACTTTTCTGGCAAAAAATAAAAGAATCCACTTATTATCAAATCCGTGAGTTTTTTTAAAGTCTTAATTTCTATTAATTAAGAAATAAAGTTTATACGAATTAAATGAAATTATATAAATTTCCTCTTTATTAATTTTTGGATTAAGTTAATATTATTTTAGATATAATTCTGAAGATTTCTTAAAATCTCAAGTATCTCATTACTTTTCTACTTCTTCGACATCAATTATTATTCTATTAGCTATTTGTCAATCAATTCCTGACATTTCTATATATAACAAGGTAAATTAATTAAAAATAAAATTTTCTTTAAAAAAATTTTTTTTAGAAAAAAATCGACCTTTTAATAATATTAATAGTACAAAAAGAGGCTAAAAAATATATAAAGGACAAGTATCAAATTTTAATTAACTCGAAAGGCATTGAAAACCTTAACAATAGAATACATCTTTTACGAATTTGAGTAATGGCTCTAGGGTACATAAATCCAGCCATACCAAAAATTTTCAACACCTATACATATATAAGAGAGGAGGATATAATAATAATAATAATGATAATAATAAAAAATTGTATATAACACCATATAATATACTTGAATCCAATATGTACGTTCCCCTTGGCGGAAACGCGACGTCACCATGGTTACAACATTGAAACTCTTCTTTGAAAAAGGGGGATGACAAAATGGAGAAAAGATACTACATCTATCCGTGATATTCTGTATATATAATAAAAGAGAAAAGCATGTTGAATGAAAATTTTATGTACGAGAAATTCAGGGATGGAAAAACCTTATTACACTTGAAATGAGAATATGCGTTTGCTAAAAAGACAAGTAATAAATATATAATATATATATAGACTTACTTCTTCTTTCGTCTTCTTTTTTATATTATATGACAAGCATCTCTCGAAAGCAGATGATGCTTTAGGGATTTACGTATTCTAAAAATAAAAAAAATAAAAAAACTTGACTTATTGTCTGAGAACATATAATATAAGATATCTTATTGACATTTTTCTTTTTTTTTAGCTTTTTTTAATAAAAAAGAGCATATTATTACTTTTTTTTTTATTCTGGAAAATAAATTGTGTTTTTATGATTAATTGGGTATAATTTGGTTAACTGGCTACAATTATTTAATTACTATTTATATTTGGGTGTATCCATTACTTTTCATACAAAAGTGGGCGCACGCATGTCACCGATTGGGCTCAATTTTTTAGATTATGTTTGGGGTTATAAAAAACTCACCTAGCCAAATTTTTAGCCCTCTAGAACAATATGGGGCCAAGTTATGATCTCCAAAAGGTCCAAAAAATGACCTATTTTAGCCTATTTTCAAAATTTCACCATTCCCTTATTTTTCAGTCAAATTACTTTCGGTTGGTCGCATTTTTTTGGTATAAGCTTCAGAATTTACCAAAAAAATTTATAGACACTTTTATCACGTAGATTTTATTTGGCGATAAAAAATGTACTCCGTGGCTTCATGTAATTTAAATGGAGTACTTTTCTTTCGTTTATTACCGGTAAAATCGTTTTAAAAATATTTTTTTGGCTACTTGAGGTTGGGTATCATTTTTTATATATTTAAATAGTACTTTCCATCGATTAGTAGCTTTTCAAAACATTCTGCAAGCTTTGTAAAAAATTAGAAAGCTGAAAAGTCAAAATTCCTATGTTATTTAAATGGGAAAATTGAGGTGCTTACAAGCACGTGTTTTTGCAACGCAAAAGCAAAATCCTTGGAACTGGGAACTTTTTATGACCAAAACTTCACAAAAAAACCCGGGGAGCAAAGTTTTTCCACAAAGTCCAAAAATAGGTCCACTTTAATACACAAAATACGTGAAGAATAAGGCTTTTTTGGGAATGTATAAAAACGGATAGAAGCCAATATCATCCACCAAAATTTCAGAGATTATTTATTAATGTTTGAAGAATATTTTCTGAAATTTTTGGCCATTTTGGTTATGATAGAAAAAAGTTATAGTAATTTGAAAACGCAAAAAAATCAAAATTTCCGAAAATAACAAAACTAAAATACGCATAACTCCGGATAAAATAAGACGTTTTTAATTTTGTAGATCGCATTCGAAAGGTCTTGAGTAGTACAAAATTTTGCGACTAACCGGAAGTAGTTATATAAAGATTTCCAGATTTAGCACCAATTTAAAATTCCTGTTTTTTTTCGTTTCAGTCATCTAACATTTTTTATCGCCAAATAAAATCTATGTGATAAAAGTGTCTATAAATTTTTTTGGTAAATTCTGAAGCTTATACCAAAAAAATGCAACCAACCGGAAGTAATTTGACTGAAAAATAAGGGAATAGCGAAATTTTGAAAATAGCGGAAAATAGGCTAAAATAGGTCATTTTTTGGACCTTTTAGAGGTCATAACTTAGCCCCATATTGTTCTAGAGGGCTAAAAATTTGGCTAGGTGAGTTTTTTATTGCCCCAAACATTATCTAAAAATTTGAGCCCAATCGGTGACATGCGTGCGCCCACTTTTGTATGAAAAGTAATGGATACACCCATTTATATACTATTATTTAGTATTAACTAAAATTAAAAAGTGAAAAAAATCTTGAAAAATTTTATAAAATTTGTAGCATAAAAAATATCTTAATTTTTTTATATATTTTAAATAAAATTAATATATATATTAAATGGACACGTCCAAGGAAGAACGACCAGCCGAAAAATAAAAATTGAAGAAAAAAAATTTATTTTTGTGTCACTTCTTCACTGCTTTAAAAAGGGCTGCTTGCCCTGCTTCCTTTTCCTTCATCTCGATCAGTACATTACCCGCTTGGGTCTTTCTTACCGAACTGATCTTGGCTTCCTTGGCCTGTTCACTGATTTTCTCATTTATTTGCTTCAAGATATATAAGCCCTGTCCTCCGACAACTTTATCGTTACTGCCTTATCTCTTTCTCTGGGAATCTTTTTTTGACTTGATTTTTTCTACTTCCCCTTTTCCTCATCCTTTTGCTTTCTCTCTTCCTTTTTTTCCTTCTATTCCTATGGCCAGTGAACTGTTGGAAGCCTTTACTGTCTTCGGTATTTCTAGAGGGATTCTGGATCTCTTTCATCGTCTCCATTGTCTCTAACCAGGTTTACCGTCTCTATCTGAGGGCTGCTTGTTACGTTAACCGTAGGCGGCTTAACTAACCTGGCAGCTGCAGCAGACGAGATTTTTAATTCCCTATTTTGGCTTTTTCACCAGCACTCTTTTTAAGAGAAGTCTGGATTCCTCCTTGCTCCTCGTCCGATCCTTCTCGGCCCCGTTTCGTATCAGATGTGGCACTTTTGGAATTTTGAGCACTTATGTATTGCTTAACTTCCATCTCTATGGCAAGGGCTTCTCTTACCTGCTTGCCCTTGATAACTTTCAACTTATTCATGTTATTCTTGAACAGCTTCACGCCATCTTGTACTACCATTGACATGTTAGGCTGTTTCTTAAATTGCTCTTCCATTTTAACAATTTTTTCCGTCATCTCATGCAGCCTTTCGATGGTAACATGGCATCGTCTCAGCTCTATGATATTCTTACCAACCGAAGTACTAGAGAAAGTTTTTTCTATCCCATCCTCATTTGTTGTATATAAATCCTCAGTCTCAATTTCGCAATCCGATGTTATCTTATTAATACTTTTGTAAGTATTGGGAAGTTACGTGACCAATGCAACATCTCTAAAGTCAATGTTAATGTCGTATTGACTTTCTAGATTTCGCTTTATTCACGTTAATTCCCAATGGTTATTAGATGATTCAAAAGGGTAAATTGTATCAATAGTGGCTGTGAAAATTTCATGCCTGTTTAGGAATGAAGGTGAGAAGCGATCATACGTGACAATACTGTCAGACTCATCTACATAAATTATATCAAGTATTAGTGGAAGTATGATGAGAAGAGCCAGTTTTGACTAATATTGTTCAATCATTAAACTACAGAAAAACGATTATCAGAATCCTTTAAGTCAAGTATGTCAGCATTTCAGTCACCCATGAATACTTTTTGACTATAATTGGAAGATGGGGAACGCATTATTTAAAATAAGCGTCTATTCTAAGACCTGATGGATACGCCCGCAGGGCGATACACAAAAGATATAAAATTAGGAGAAGAGTTTCCTTCTCAAACTGAACACAAAATGTACTCAGGTTTTAAGGGCTTACGAACATTCTCAGTAACAGAAGCAAAATTCTGGTCTTAGGATTTCCCTTGATATATAGAAGATTCACTCCACAGCTAACATTACGGTGTAATAAACTATAGCTAAATACTTCAGTATATATAGGCAACGAAAATTGCTAAATTTGAAAGAAATCATCCAAGAAGTAAATGCATATGATAAAGTAAATCAAATGGGTCACAGAAAATATCAACTTACTCTTTATGAATATTTATAGGAGAAAATAATTAAAATTATGTTTTACATAATCATAATATTATCACTATTTTTGATGGTACTGTACTTATGTCAACCATTAAACACAATTAAACATTTATTTTCAAAACGTGGTTTAAAATCAATTTATGCAAAACTTTATCTGCAAATGTGAATATAATAAATTATTTAAACTACAACAAAAATTGATTCCAATCAAATAAACCATATAATTAATTATTTATATCAATTAATAAAATATTAACATCTCATTGAATCTTATTAAATTAATTTAAAAATAGTACAAGATTCTTCCACTTTTTAGTTCTACTTATATAATGTTTGAATTTCAATTCTTTTTTGAGAAAAGCGCCATCGTACTTTTAAGATATTGTTCTGCTTAAGTCTACAATCATAAATCAATTATTCTTGATTTTATTCTCGATTCAAATATTAAATTAAAAAGAAAAATTTTTTGGCTTAAAAAAATTATTTGCACTAATCTTTTGTTTTGGTTATTTTATAATAAAAATTTGTAAATGAGATGAATATAATGGAAAAAATTTTTTTTAGGTTATCGTATAATATGCATGAGCTAAATTTTTTATAAGTAAAATAGTTTTGTAATAAAGTTATTTAAAATCATATGAACTTACATTAAGTTCTTGTGAGTAATATTTTTTGTTAGTATTTGAATGGAATAAAAATGGTCTTTCAATAGATTTAAATAGATTTTTTATATTTATTATAATTTTGAAACCAAAATTAAAATTTCAAATACATATACATTAATGTTCCAAGTTCTATACATAAAAAGTAATTTAATTTCAGAAATTGTAAGAGTAAAATATATATATTATAAATATGTATATGAAAGACTCTATGTAATCTTTAAGCACAATTTTTGAAAGCACGTCTCTTTAAAAAAAAAAAAAACATAAAAGCAAAAACATTATTGGAATCTGGGCGGTTTCTTGGCAGAATTTCTGGAATTTTTCACTATCATGTCACTGAATAAAAAATTTCGGAAAATTTTGATTCCCCTTTGGTAGTCAAATTTTAGATACTTAAGAAACGTTGAATAGAAAAAAAAGGAAATGATATTTTTGTATAATATTTTTGAAATTTACTTGTTATTTATTTTTTAATTTTATTTTTATTGTACAGCCTTTTAGAAATACCTATATAAAATTTCTAAATTTTTTTGATTGAGTAATTAAATAAATTGTCTTTAAAAATATTGGCCTCCTTGGATTCTATGAATTTTAACATTATAAGTTTTTTAACCCAAAATTTTTTAAAGGTCAAACAAAATAATTATTACATATCTAGGGCAAAAAAAGCCTATTTTCTGCCCTTGGAAGGCGGCTATTTTGCCCATTACTATATGTAAAACTATTGTTTAGAACACGGGACACAATTTTGGATTCGACTTTTGCATGCTGTCTGCACTCGCTTGCTACGCTCGCTCGTGCATACAACTGTATGCAAAGCCAAAACCAATATTTTATCCCTTGTTTAATAAATAGCTATTTCTTTGTATTTTTTGTTTTCAAATCTAATAATTAAATAAATATAGTACTTTAGTCCACGTGTTCAGAAAAATAAAGAATGGCCCAAATCGCGTATTTTCTATCCACTTTTCTAAAACACATCTAACTAAAATTATCACAAAAAATAAAATTTTTAATACACATTAAATTTTTCAATTTGCTAGTTATTTTAAAATTAAAGTTATCCAAATTACTCAAAATCAGATTATATATAATTTCTTACAATCCTACCAATAGATTAAAAACAATTTATCAGATTTTTGAAAAAAAATTATCAATTTGCCTTTTATAAATTTAAATCAAAACATAGATAGAACAATTATTGATTGTAACCAATTATCTTGTAGAATTGGGGAGAGACGTGAAAAAGCACCCAAAAGTTAGACTGTATTAAAATTTCATAGATTTTTTCATGTATTATAAAGCTATATCAAACTAAATATTCATACAAGTTAACAAGCCAACGACATTCATTTGTCTTATCCGTTCGCAGGATAATGTGACAGCAAAACTACAGCAGCTGCTGAAATGATTAATTTTAAGTATGTAGTACTATATGCATATATATAAATTAAGCTCGCGGGCGTGAAACGACAATTTTATCCGTGTCGACAACGAATCAGATCATATATATATACAAATTCTTCTCTGTTCTTGTACTCATTGCTTGAGATGCAATTTCAACGATTTACCTTATAGATATACTTTATATATATAATATATATAATGAAAGGAGAACTGTTCTATATAGTAAACGGGATGTTAGTTCCTGTTCTTATTACGACAAGTAGTATAAGGAAATTAAGAGAAACGCAACTTAAATATATGTATACCGGAAAATCTATTTTATATAAGGAAGATGCCACAAAGTTAACTTTCATAATTAATGTCTGCATATCTTTAAAAGACATTTAAAATCTACTTCTTATTAATGTATACTTTATACATATTATGAAAAGCTTAAAAGCTTGAAGTATTATATATCTTGTAACTTTCTAATATATTTAAAATGTATTTATTTAAATCATGAAAGAATTTAACTTATGCTTGATTTATTATTTCATTATATAAGTTTTAGTTTTTTTTTGACAAAAGTTATCTCTTATCGTTGATTTTTTAATGAATTATTTTTTATTTAGTTTTTCAGTTTCCTTAAATAAATTTAGTCACTATTTAAATTTAAAAATTTTTTTAAATCGCAATTTTCTTTTTTAAAATATATTACAAATAAAAAACAAGTTCATTAGACCCCTCCCTTAAAACGTCATTTTTTCACCCCCTCTCTTTCCTGGTAAGAGGGATTTTTTCAAGATACCTAGGAAATTATTCCATGTTAATAATTTTTTTGTACAATTAATATGTGTATCCATATTTTGCAAACACCTGTGGTCTAAGCTTTTAATAACTATTGTAAGGATAAGTGTCACACTAGTCCATTTTCAAAACCAGATCAATGGGTAAACTCATTCAGGAATTCAGATATTATCTTTTCCCGTAAATATGATTTTTTTTAAATACGGACCCAGAATATAATTTTTTACGTAAATTTTTCATAGGGAGTGCTATTAAAAAAACCGCCAATTCGATAGAAGGAGAGGGGTTTTATAAATTATCTTCATTGGTAATGGATAAAATATAGAATATTTTGATTTAAGGACTTTCAAATGAATAAACATAGAATAATTTAGAATATTTGTTATAGCTGTTGTCAGTCAAAATATTTCATAGCTTGGGTAAAAGTTGCCATTAACCAAGATTTCCAAAATTATATTAAAAATTAATAGTTAAATTTTAATTTAACCATTCTTATATATTGCCACTGATCACATTAAAATATCTTTTTTTCTTATAGGACCAAAAATTCGCTCCACAAGTGAATAGCCACTAATTTTACTTTCCTCCAGTCAATTTACGGGCGGTGCGGTGTATAACTCCTGGATGCCATCAGATTTGGTCTCCCAATTTCGGAAAATCGCTCATGAATAAGCGCATCACCCTTAAATTAGCAAAAAATGACCCTAAAATGAGGTATTTTTGCTATATTCTCACTATAAGCCTTACTTTTTCTATGGGTTGTTTACTCAATTTTTTGGGTTACTGAATCCAAATTTTAAGTTAGTTTTTATCGAAAATGTGCGATTCACTATTAAATTAGTAAAAACCACTTTGAAAGAGATGTGAGCCTTAATTTTGACATATCATAGGTTCTTTGGGTTGCGGAATCCGAATTTCGAAAAATTGCCTGTGCAAAATGAGCGCATTACCCTTAAATTAGCACAAAAAACATCCCTACAAGGGAGTCTTTTTGCTATATTCTTACTATCAGCCTTAATTTTGCTATTGTATAGGTTTTTTTGGGTCGCTGAATTCAAATTTCAGGTCATTTTGTATAGAAATTGCGCGATTCACCCTTAAATTAGCAAAAACATCCCCTAATTTCTATATCATTTAAGACTAAAAGAGAAAATTTATAGCAAAAACACCCCTGTCATGGGTTGGTTTTACTATTTTCAGGGCGAATTGCGCATTTTCGATAAAAAATTATCTAAAATGTGGATTTGGCGACCCAAAAAACCTATATTATGAGAAAATTAAGGCTCATAGTGATAATTTATCCAAAACACCCCTTTCAGGGTGGTTTTTGCTAATTTAAGGGTTAAATGCTATAGTCTGAATATAGCAAAAACTCACCCTTTTAGGGTTTTTTTTTCTAATTTAAGGGTGTTGCGCTCATTCCCTATGGGCAATTTATAAAATTGGGATTCAGCGACCCAAAAAACCAATAGTAAACCAAATCTGGCGTTGGCCAGGAATTATACACCCAAACCCATGAATTGACTGGAGTATTAGTAATAAAAAATTTGGCAAGTGAAATTGCCATTTTCTTATGCAAATAAATATTATATTTCAAGTCAAACTGGAAAAAAATTTTCATGGGCACGAAATTCCTATAGATTCGTTATTCCTGAGATAATTGCATTAGAATATTTTAAAAACGTAGTCTTTGCCCTCTGAGAATCTACTCCAGTTAAAAAGGTGAATAAAGGGTTTATATTACCCACCGTATGGTAATTTTCTCTAGTATAGGTTTTTTCGGTTAATTATCATAAATTTTTGGGTCCAGAGGGTTTTATTAACGGGCGACCTTAACAGAAACATCCCTTTTTTGGGATTTTCATACAAAATTTCTGGGTACCGGGGCTTATAAACGTATTTAGCACCCATCACTTGACAATTTAAGGGTGTTGAACTCAGGAACTTAGATGACCCTCAAAACCCAAAAATTTGTGATCAGCGACCAAAAATGCACTAAAGAAAATCAGCATTTTATGGGCAATATTAACCTTAGCTTCAGCATTTAACTATGTTATTACCTTAAAACTGACGCATCTAGGAGCTTTGTACTCATGGGAACTTTTTTTCAGTCTGACTTGAAATAGATTTACCCAAAATTTCAGAAAAATCGAAATTCATTTTCAATAAGAATATGGCAGGGTCCTTTTTAAAGCAACTGTCAAGTTATTATATTCAATAGCTTATATAAGAAAAATACGGTCAGCATTCCTGAGTTTCTTAAATAAGTTATTTAAGGCAGGCAATGCGTCCGTCCGTCTTTTCCAACTATGATCATACAAATGTTCATAAATGCACAAAGATTAAAAATTTAAAAAACAAGAACTTTGAATACATACTCTTTAATACTTATGAACTCATTAAAAAGACATCTTAGAAAACACCTATTCTTGACTTCTTCTTCCAATTTTAAAAGGCCTTTATAAAAATAATGAACTAATTTATTATTTATTTTTTTTTCAACATCTCTTGATAAAATGTGAATTATAAGCAATTCTTGATTAATCATAAGAAATATTTACAATTAGTTCCTTGTAATCTGTCATTTAAAAAGTATTTATATATAAATTTATTTTTAAAAAGCATCGTTTTACAAGAATCTTTAATAAGCTTCATCATACTAGACTGGTACTTTATCAATAAAGTGTAAATTAAGAGATTTATTTTAACAGTTTGTCAAAATTAATAATTAAATAAATTAAATAATTTCTTTATTTCTATTGAGCCGATTTTAAATACAAGCGCCAAGTGTCAATTTTAATAATAAAAAGTAATACCCTCATAAACTTATATTTAATAACCATACCAAAAGAACAGCATCCGAACATATTTTTTTATGACTAGGTTTTCATTAAAAATTTTAGGCCGCTAAATTCTCTGAATATAATTTGAGATAATTTTTTATCAGGTCAAAAAGGCAAAAATAACATCTGCTTTTAGCATTAGTGATCCCCTGGTTAATAATAGGTAATTTTTGGTTATTAACGTGTACTTTGGTAACCAGAAAATCCAGGAGATTTAAAATACTCCAATGGGACCAAAAATAATTTGGGCTGAGAGGCTTAAAATAATTTTGATTCAGGGAATTCGAATTTAATAAACGTAATTATTTCAATTATATAAGATAAATTATAAATAAATGATAGATACTATTTATGAATTAAATATGTTTCATGCATATGAGCATATATTTTACAATTGATACTTAACTTGAGCCTGGAATCGTAAATTTTTTTTTTGAGGGCACACCGGAACGACCCTTGTTTTCGTGAAGTTTGAACCCTCAGGAAGTCGAAAAAAGTCGTGAACAAGGATTCGGTGATAGGTGCCAAAAAGATTTTTTCACTTTCATGTCAAAAACCGTGTTTTTCGTATCTGAGCTACCCCAAATTTTTAAAATAACTTTTTAGGTAAATAAAATTTTTAAAAATAGATTAAAAAATCTGATTGCCAGGGAAAAATCACTCCAGAAGAAAAAAAAACTTTTCTTTTTCCGATAAAATTTAGCCAAGTTATCTTCAATTTAAGATTTTGCTCAAATTTGTCTTAAAAAAGATTGAAATTTTATTGAAAAAAGCCTGTTTCTAAACTTTAAACATGCATTATTCGCTTGATTTTCATCGTAAAATAATAATTTTCTTTTTAAAATCGATTAATTTTATCCTGGCAATTCATTTCTTTAATAAAAAATCATTTTTATTGACCGAATTTCAATTTTTAGGTCAAAAGCCTTTGAAAACTGTAAGTAGCAAGATTTACTTAATACAGTTTATGACGTAAAAATTGAAATTTGATTAATAAAAATGATTTTTTTCTTAAAGAAATGAATTGCCAGGGAAAAATTAATCGATTTAAAAAAAAAAATTATTATTTTACGATGAAAATCAAGCGAGTGATGCATGTTTAAAGTTCACAAACAGGTATTTTTCAATATAGAACTTCGTCTTTTTTAAGAAAAATTTGAGCAAAATCTTAAATTGACGGTAACTTGGCTAAATTTCGTCGTAAAAAGATAAGTTTTTTTTTCTTCTGGAGTGGTTTTTCCCTGGCAATTAGATTTTCTTATTTATTTTTTAAAATTTTATTTGCCTAAAAAGTTATTTTGAAAATTTGGGGTAGCTCAGATACGAAAAACACGGTTTCTGACATAAAAGTGAAAAAATCTTTTTGGCACCTATCACCGAATCCTTGTTCACGATTTTTTTCGACTTCCTGAGGGTTCAAACTTCACGAAAACAAGGGTCGTTCCGGTGTGCCCTCAAAAAAAAAATTTACGATTCCAGGCTCAAGTTAAGTATCAATTTTAAAATATATGCTCATATACCCATTTTTCATGTGCCCATTTATCACCCACTCCCGTTGTTTATGACATTTTCCCCTTATTCTCGATTATTAAACTCTTTGGATTACATGTTCCATGTTTTAAAATTCAGCAATTTTAATATTAAATAAAAATATTTGATTTCTGAGCTAACAATAATTTGCTGTATTTTTTCAATATAGTTTTTCAAAGCTTAAACTTCAAATGAAATTTTTCCCTTTCATAGTTGAATGAAATTATTACTTATAGGAAAAATAAATTTTTACTAATAAGCTATTTTATCAGAAAATTAATTATGAAAATTAATAATACATTAGACCCATTTTGAGTAGTCTTGAAGAAAGTCACATTTAGACGGAATCAGCTATATGCAAAATACAATGTTCATTTTAATATGTAATGGTGTGATTCAAGCACATGTATGTTGATTATAATATGGATATATTAAAAAAAAATAACATTTAGATCATATTTCGTACAATAAAACGCATGCGCAATATGAATATGCTAATTCAACATGGATAGGTCCTAAAGGCTCCGCCCGTATACCTTCGTGTAACCCTTCAATTTGGTATGAATTTATTTGTAATATTATACGAAAACTACCTTTCCCTTTAAGGTATATGGCTAGTTACTTTGTATATTAAATATTTTGTTTTAAGTTCAAATTTTAGTTTTTTTTGGCTGGATGTAATGCACACAAGTATACATTTCAATATAGAATTCATTAAATATTTTGAACGTTTTATATTATTAAATGTGATTTTCATTTGAAATTTAAATTAAAAGAAAAAAAAGTAGAAGAAAAAGATAATAAAAAACCAAAAACTAACAATCCGTAAGGCCTTAAGCCCTCTCCCCTAGAAACTAATTTTTCTGGGAGGATTAAAAGTTTCATACATCTATATTGTTTCATATGAAAAATTACCTAGCAAAGTTTAAAAAATATTCAATGGCTGGTTTACAAACATTCATTTTTTTCCCTTTTGATAAGAACTCCATAAGAAGCCATTGGGCAAAATATATGTTTAGACATGCAATATTAAAACCTATATATTTTTCACTTGATACCTTTTTCAATAAATGCAAAAATTTGTATAGATTCAAAATACATTAAGTAAAATGAATTTTATGCTGAGCTATTTAGTATTATAATAAAAAAATATTTCTGAGTTATTCATCTATCATAATGTAAGTAAGATAAGTAAAAATAAAAAAAAAATAATAAAGTACTACTCGTAAAAATATTTTTCGGGGCAAAATAATTTTTTTATTTTAATTTTTGGATGTATAGCTGTAGAGATGCTTTTCTTGTATTTTGTATTATATAGTCTTAATATTTTTAGATTCAATTTCAAAATTTTTTCTCATGTTACTAAAATAAATATGGATATAATAAATTTTTTGAAAGAATTCTTTTTTCTCTGAGTAAGACTTAATTAATTTTTGAAAGTCTAAAAAAATGCTGCTTTGTATGAATTTCCAAAACAAAATCATTTAACAAGCATGAATATTAAATAAAGATTGTGAAAAACGCGGGATATTCTATTTTTAGGAAACGAAATTTTGTCCCAAAATGTATTTAAAAATTTCCTGTGGAAAAATCACTTTAGCAGCCAACAACGCAACTGGTAGCGTGGCCGAGCGGTCTAAGGCGCTGGTTTAAGGCACCAGTCTCTTCGGAGGCGTGGGTTCGAATCCCACCGCTGCCAATTTTTTTTTTCTTTTTTTTTTTTTTTGTAAAATTAAATTTTTTTATTTTTTTACATTTTTTTTTATTTTTATTTTAAAAAATTATTAACATTTTAAAAAATTTTTTAGTTAAAAATTTAACAATAATATTTGCATAAAATTACATGTTGATGCCTAGCTTACCGACATTTGTAACTTACTGTTAATAAGGTGGAGAATTTTATAAAATATTACTATTATCCATTTACGATAAGTTAATAGTAATTTAAAAAATTTTTTAAATTTAACTTTTAAAAAAATTTGTAAATATTCGAAAAAAATCGTATATTTACTAAATTTATTATATTATCGAAAAATTAGAGATTTCTCGATTTTTTTTTGTGAATTCACAAGAAAAATTGATAATTTGCAATTTTTTTTCAAAATTTTCAAAAAATACTTGTAAATTTACGAAAACAACTTTTTTCATAAATTCAAAAAAAAAAATCAAGAATTCTCCAATTTTTCGGTAATATACTAAATTTAGTAAATTTTCGATTTTTTTCGAATATTTACAAATTTTTTTATAAATTCACTAATTTTTCGAAAACATTCTATTTTTTTTGTTAATCTATAAGGAAGTTACAGTGTATATTTTTGAAAAATTTTTCCTAAAATGTTGTGCATTAAGATGTAAAAAAAATAAGTACACTTTTTTTCTTTTTGGACGTAGGACCTAATTTTTTTCTATATACAAGTACTAGTTTTAAGAAAATCATTTTTACTCGTTTTTTTTTGGATCCAACACCCAATTTTTTGAAAATTTTTTACAAGAAAAAAAGAAAAAACATCATCATTATTTTTCTTTTTGGATATAATACCTGGACATTTTCAATAGAAAACACGTACCATTATTTTTTTTTTCTTTTTAGACGTATTATCTAATTTTTTTATATGGAAGTACAAGTTTTATAGAAATAACATTTTAAATCGATTTCTTTCGATTACTTGGATCTGATTATAGCTAAACTTTTTAAAATTTTTGTTCGAAACTTTGGGTTGCTCAAACATGAAAAACGCGCTTTTTGAGAAAAAAAAATGGAAAAATCTTTTTGACACCTCTCGCCAATTTATTTCTTGTTCACTACTTTTTTCAGTTTTCCGAAAATTCAAAGTACCTCTGAAAACATAGGCCAAATCGATGTACCTTTGAATTTTTTTTATTCATTTCAGGGCTTAATTAAATTTTAGCATATTAGCCAACTTTTTTTTGAAGTACTGTATAATATTTGGATAAATTTAAAAATTAAAAAAAATTTTTCTCGACATATTTGACAAAGAAAATCAGCAATACGATTTGCTGCCGAAAACTTTGTATAAGCCTTGAGAAAAACGATCTTCTTATTTAAAGAACTAACTACTTAGACTAATATCTAGTTGAGTCCAAAAAAAATCTATTTGAGACAAGAATAACTCGTATATACTTGAAATAAGAAGAAAATATTCTTGATGGAACTATATATAAGGATATGGACTCTGGGAGTTAAAAATGGGGCCCACTTCTAGATCTGTTTTGAACCTTCAAAGTACATTTTCACCCTAAGAGGCTCATTTTTTCCTTCGGTGACAAGGTGCACCAGGTAAGATTGTTTTTAATGCCCAGCATAAAATTTAAAATCTTCAGAATTCATTTTTACCTCAAACACGGTTCGAGAATATTTTATTCTTGATTTAATGTATGAATTTATGTATGAATTTATGTATGTAACCAGTGATATTTCCGATTCATTGTGGTATTAAGACCTAATTTTTTTTTTAAACATTTTTCATCAAAAAATCTCGAATTTTTTTTTAAATGCGGGATATTGGTTTTAAAGAACCAAATATCTTAGATGGTAGTTCGTGGGTAATTGGGTGGGTAATTGCGTGATTATGAGATGATTTTAAAATTTTTACTTAAAAAACTTATAACTGGTTTGTGTTTTTACACAACCAACGATGGAACATGTTCAATATTATAAAAGTTTCAACGTATACTCCCTAATTATTATAAGTCCTGGGACCAAAATTATAATGAATCCCGAAATAATTCTAAGTCTATTTCACCCCCCCCCCCCTAGAAACGTCAAATTTTGTTTTCAATAATTTTGTTATTATACAGAGTTATTACTTCTGTACGTAATTAGTCGAACATTAGGAAATTAGGAATGCTAATCATCCTTGTAATAAAGCTAATTTTATTCTGAAAGATAATATTGATTGATAAAATTTTAAAACTTCAATTTTATCCAGAGAGTCCTTTACTTTTTTGGAAATTAATAATAAATTATTCAAATTTATCAAGAAATTTTTTTGATTACTTAATTTGTAAAAAACAAGAAAAAAAAGTTTTAAAATGTATAAATATGTAATGCAATTCACTTTTTTCCAGTAGATGGCTACGGTATTTTTTAAAGTCTAAAGTAAAATGTATTCTTCAGGGAATATAAGCACGTGAAATATATAATATATAGTTTAATTGTGTTTTGATATGTAAAAAGTGTTTTCAACCTTTTACAAATTTTTCTTGTTTTATCTTTTTTAATGGCGATACACAAAACAACAATTATTTAAAATTTTTCGAACCTGAAAATTTTTTGTTTTAAAAAATCAATTAATTTGATTAAAAAACCGCGTTTCAATTTATTGGTGAAAAAGTCATTTAAAAAGATAGTTGCAATCAAAATTGAGGTGCAATCAGGGAACCGGCGATTTGTGATCGAAATCTATAGTCGGGGCTGAGATGTAAAAAAAAAGGCCAAATCTCTAAAAAGCACGAAAGAGCTTGAATTAAGATTTTACCTATTAGTAGCGGCGCCCATACGATGTAGGGTGATTTTTTGACTAACCAAAGATAATTGCAAATGCACCAAACTACTTATGTAAGGATACCCACTGAGTCATATGTTAAGAGCCTTTGCGTACCTAATTAGCCTAGGCTGGTTAGCAAAAAATCACCCAGGTGAAAATTTTCTAACCGGATGAAAATTTAGGATATCCATAAATACACCCCCCAGAAGCTAATTACAAATCGGTTTGTGAAAAAACCGGTGCCGACCTGAGGGGGGAGGGGTTAAAAAATTTTTGACCCAAGGTGAAAAAATTGTAACCGCAAAGGACTTTGGCTAATGAATGTACATGCCAAATGTAGCATGTGTGCCAATCCGTACCTTTGGGAAATGGTTCCGGGTGCAGTTATAAGGGTCAAAAGTACCCCCAAAAATATCACCTAGGTGAAAAAATTCTAACCACATCAAATTTTGACAGTTGCTTTAGTTTTGTACCACTAGCCCGTGCCTTCAATGCTTTGGTAAAAAATAGGTGCTGAGGGGTGATATCCACCCCCAAAGATTTTTTCACCAAGGTGATTTTTTCTAACCAGATGAGCTTTACATATACGATTTGTTATGGTGCCAATAACAAAAGTTTTAAACGATTTGTTAAAAATCCGGTACCAAGGGTAATTTTTCCCCATCCGTTTAACCCTACAAGCAAGGTTTTTAATCAGTTTCAAAAGTTTTAGGCTCAAATATACCATCCAAGAAATTTTCGCATCATTGAGACTCTAATAACGTATGGTATCAACCCTTTGCAAAAAAAAATATTTTAAGGGGCAAAAACCAACCCCGAAAAATATTTCACCAAGGTGATTTTTTCTAACCAGATGAGCCTTACATATATGATTTGTTATGGTGCCAATAAAATAAGTTTTAAAAAATTTGTTAAAAATCCGGTACCAAGGGTAATTTTTCCGCATCCGTTTAACCCTAAAAGCAAGGTTTTTAATCAGTTTCAAGACTTTTAGGCTCAAATATACCATCCAAGAAATTTTCGCATCAACACCTGGTTAGAAAAAATCACCTTGGTGAAATATTTTTAGGGGTTGGATTTTGCCCCTAAAAATATTTTTTTTTACAAAGGGTTGATACCATACGTTATTAGAGTCTCAATGATGCGAAAATTGCTTGGATGGTATATTTGAGCCTAAAACTTTTGTAACTGATTAAAAACCTTGCTTTTAGGGTTAAACGGATGCGGAAAAATTACCCTTGGTACCGGATTTTTAACAAATCGTTTAAAACTTATTTTATTGGCACCATAACAAATCATATATGTAAAGCTCATCTGGTTAGAAAAAATCACCTTGGTGAAATATTTTTCGGGGTTGGTTTTTGCCCCTTAAAATATTTTTTTTTGCAAAGGGTTGATACCATACGTTATTAGAGTCTCAATGATGCGAAAATTGCTTGGATGGTATATTTGAGCCTAAAACTTTTGTAACTGATTAAAAACCTTGCTTTTAGGGTTAAACGGATGGGGAAAAATTACCCTTGGTACCGGATTTTTAACAAATCGTTTAAAACTTATTTATTGGCACCATAACAAATCATATATGTAAGGCTCATCTGGTTAGAAAAAATCACCTTGGTGAAATATTTTTCGGGGTTGGTTTTTGCCCCTTAAAATATTTTTTTTTGCAAAGGGTTGATACCATACGTTATTAGAGTCTCAATGATGCGAAAATTGCTTGGATGGTATATTTGAGCCTAAAACTTTTGTAACTGATTAAAAACCTTGCTTTTAGGGTTAAACGGATGCGGAAAAATTACCCTTGGTACCGGATTTTTAACAAATCGTTTAAAACTTATTTTATTGGCACCATAACAAATCATATATGTAAAGCTCATCTGGTTAGAAAAAATCACCTTGGTGAAATATTTTTCGGGGTTGGTTTTTGCCCCTTAAAATATTTTTTTTTGCAAAGGGTTGATACCATACGTTATTAGAGTCTCAATGATGCGAAAATTTCTTGGATGTTATATTTGAGCCTAAAACTTTTGAAACTGATTAAAAACCTTGCTTGTAGGGTTAAACGGATGGGGAAAAATTACCCTTGGTACCGGATTTTTAACAAATCGTTTAAAACTTTTGTTATTGGCACCATAACAAATCGTATATGTAAAGCTCATCTGGTTAGAAAAAATCACCTTGGTGAAAAAATCTTTGGGGGTGGATATCACCCCTCAGCACCTATTTTTTACCAAAGCATTGAAGGCACGGGCTAGTGGTACAAAACTAAAGCAACTGTCAAAATTTGATGTGGTTAGAATTTTTTCACCTAGGTGATATTTTTGGGGGTACTTTTGACCCTTATAACTGCACCCGGAACCATTTCCCAAAGGTACGGATTGGCACACATGCTACATTTGGCATGTACATTCATTAGCCAAAGTCCTTTGCGGTTACAATTTTTTCACCTTGGGTCAAAAATTTTTTAACCCCTCCCCCCTCAGGTCGGCACCGGTTTTTTCACAAACCGATTTGTAATTAGCTTCTGGGGGGTGTATTTATGGATATCCTAAATTTTCATCCGGTTAGAAAATTTTCACCTGGGTGATTTTTTGCTAACCAGCCTAGGCTAATTAGGTACGCAAAGGCTCTTAACATATGACTCAGTGGGCATCCTTACATAAGTAGTTTGGTGCATTTGCAATTATCTTTGGTTAGTCAAAAAATCACCCTACATCGTATGGGCGCCGCTACTAATAGGTAAAATCTTAATTCAAGCTCTTTCGTGCTTTTTAGAGATTTGGCCTTTTTTTTTACATCTCAGCCCCGACTATAGATTTCGATCACAAATCGCCGGTTCCCTGATTGCACCTCAATTTTGATTGCAACTATCTTTTTAAATGACTTTTTCACCAATAAATTGAAACGCGGTTTTTTAATCAAATTAATTGATTTTTTAAAACAAAAAATTTTAAAAAAATTCCGCTACTATATGGGAATCTCTTCTCAAAACCCTAAAGAACAAAACGTACAAAAATTCATTTTACAGACTGGAAAATTGGGTGAAAACCCCCCCATTTTTCACCCCCTTAAGCCCGAAAATTTCAATACATCCTTTTTTGTGATTTTAACGATCCCTAGTAGGTATTTTGGGTCGCTGAGTCAGAATCTAAAGTCGAAAATTGTTTTTAAGGGGTGCAACGCCCTTATTTTAACCTTTTCTACCCTTAAAAAATGCAATTTAGTACAAAACGTTGTTATTTTATTTTTGTGGCCCCTAGTAGGTATTTTGGGTCGCTGAGTCAGAATCTAAAGTCTATAATTGTTTTTAAGGGGTGCAACGTCCTTATTTTAACCTTTTCTACCCTTAAAATTAGCAATTTTTTATAAAACGTTTTTATATTATTTTGGTGGCCCCTAGTAGGTATTTTTGGTCGCTGAGTCGGAATCTGAAGTTAAAAATTAAGTTCAAGGGGTGCAACGCCTTTATTTTAACCCTTTTCTACCCTTAAAGAATGCAATTATGTATAAAACGTTTTTATTTTATTTTGGTGGCCCCTAGTAGGTATTTTGGGTCGCTGAGTCGGAATCTGAAGTCAAAAATTAAGTTCAAGGGGTGCAACGGCTTTATTTTAACCCTTTTCTACCCTTAAAAAATGCAATTTTGTATAAAACGTTTTTATTTTATTTTGGTGGCCCCTAGTAGGTATTTTGGGTCGCTGAGTCGGAATCTGAAGTTAAAAATTAAGTTCAAGGGGAGCAACGCCTTTATTTTAACCCTTTTCTACCCTTAAAGAATGCAATTTTGTATAAAACGTTTTTATTTTATTTTGGTGGCCCCTAGTAGGTATTTTGGGTCGCTGAGTCGGAATCTGAAGTCAAAAATTAGTTTTAAGGGGTGCATCGCCCTTATTTTAACCCTTTTCTACCATTAAAAAATGCAATTTTGTATCAAACGTTATATTAGTTTTTATTAGGTTTTTTTGGTCGCCAAATCCGAATTTAATGTACAAAATTACATATAAGAGATAACACCCTTATATTTAACCTTTAAAAAATCAATTCGTTAAAAATACATTTTTTTTATTCTGATTATCCGTAGCAGGCTTTTTTGGTCGCTGAAACTAAATAACATGTCGAATAAAATATTTTACTTTTAAAAAGCGATATTCCCTATTTTCACCCTTTCATCATTTAAAAAAAAATGTAAAAAATAATTTTGTGTATCAATCAAATTTTTTTACCAGCGCGTATTGATCTACACTCCCCTAAAAACAGTACAACTAATTTTTGACTTCAGATTCCGACTCAGCGACCCAAAATACCTACTAGGAGCCACCAAAATAAAATAAAAACGTTTTATACAAAATTGCATTCTTTAAGGGTAGAAAAGGGTTAAAATAAAGCCGTTTCACCCCTTGAACTTAATTTTTGACTTCAGATTCCGACTCAGCGACCCAAAATACCTACTAGGGGCCACCAAAATAAAATAAAAACGTTTTATACAAAATTGCATTTTTTAAGGGTAGAAAAGGGTTTAAATAAAGCCGTTGCACCCCTTGAACTTAATTTTTGACTTCAGATTCCGACTCAGCGACCCAAAATACCTACTAGGGGCCACCAAAATAAAATAAAAACGTTTTATACAAAATTGCATTTTTTAAGGGTAGAAAAGGGTTAAAATAAAGGCGTTGCACCCCTTGAACTTAATTTTTAACTTCAGATTCCGACTCAGCGACCAAAAATACCTACTAGGGGCCACCAAAATAATATAAAAACGTTTTATAAAAAATTGCTAATTTTAAGGGTAGAAAAGGTTAAAATAAGGGCGTTGCACCCCTTAAAAACAATTATAGACTTTAGATTCTGACTCAGCGACCCAAAATACCTACTAGGGATCGTTAAAATCACAAAAAAAGATGTATTGAAATTTTAGGGCTTAAGAGGGTGAAAATTGGGGGGGGTTTTCACCCAATTTTCAAGTCTGTAAAATGAATTTTTGTACGTTTTGTTCTTTAGTGTTTTGAGAAGAGATTCCCATAGGTAAAATCTTAATTCAAGCTCTTTCGTGCTTTTTATTTTTGAATAACGAAATGGACCCGACTACTATTTTTTTAGAGAATTCTTTTGTACATTTTTGAACTCTTTTTATCTAAATTCATACACTTTGGTGTAAGTTTTTGACGATAATTTACTTTTTTCAACACTTATGAATATTTTTTCATTTTTTAATGAATTTTTTAATTATTTTTGTACCTTATGTATAGCCTCCAAATTTTTCAGCTTCCAAAGGCAAAGATTATGGAGTTTATTAATGACGACTGTCTTGATCATATTTTCTCTTTCCTTCCTATGATTGATAGAATAAAGGCAGAAGAAGTATGTAAACGTTGGCAATGTTTAGCTCAGAGGTCTTGGGTACACTTTCCAAAATTAGATTTATCAAGAGATACTTGGGGAAGCTGGATCTTTGGTCCTAATCAAGCAGTAACAATACATAATGATCATATTCTTCAGAATGTTTTACAAAAGTACGGATATTACTTCAAAAGCATTGAATTAACATATTATCATTCTCCCAATAACAATAATTTTTATAATGGAGAATATTTAAGTATCAGTTGCATAAGGCACTGCGTTAATCTAGAAAAAGTTATTCTAAGAGCATCATTTAAAATTATTGTCGCACACATTATGAATATGATCAATCATTGTAATAACATTTTGGAATTAAATTTAACACATCTGCAAATTTCTAAAAACGAATTGATTGAGTTCTCTGATCTTGAAACTAAATTGATTAATTTATGCTCAAAGAATAAAAATTTAAAAGTTATAAATTTAATTAGAATTAATGTCAGTGATAATTTTTTGATAAACTGTTTAACAGATTCAATTAATACCCTTGCTTTACAAGAAGCATCTGTACCGATTGAACTTGTTAATTTAGAAAATTATAATTTTAATTTCAAAAATTTTAAAACCTTAATATTATGCTTGGGTTGTTCTGAAAAAAAATAAGAGTCTTATGAATGCAATTTCTATTAGCGGCTACAATATAACAGAATTAGATTTAAATTTAAACAAAATGTCTTATGAAAAGGAACTTGAACAACTATTTTCAATCTCTAAACTTGAAAAATTGAGACTTAAACATTCAAATATTACAGGAAGTTGTTTATTAAATTTAAAAGAGGACTATATTGAATCTATAGAGCTACAGGATTGTGATTGTATTGAAAACTTTTATTTAGTTTGTACACTCAAAAAACTAAAAAAATTTAAAAAAATAAATGTGCGGTTCTCCGGCACTTTATCATTTACTAATGAATATTTAGAAGTAATATCAAAACATTCAGGATTAGAACATTTACAATTAGAGTCTTTATCCAACACGGTGACATCTAACTGCTTAAATTTGATACTGTTATTGAATAATTTAAAAACTTTATCTCTCGTTCAAAATTCCTTTATAACAGACGATTATTTGTTAGCTGTTTGTAAGGTCTTGTTAAACTTATCAATTTTAGAAATTGCATTTTGTGACAATGTTACTGATGAAGGTATAAAACATTTAAGTAAATTACCGAACTTAAAACACTTGAGCATAGTTGGATTAGATATAAGTGGAGAAGGCTTCGGTATCATGCCATACTTGATAACATTAAATTTTACCTTTTGTATCGACATGAAGTATGAATATTTAATTAAAATTATTGAAAATTGTTTAGATTTACAATATTTTAATATCAACTATTCTATTAGTCCTGAAAATACGAACAAGTTTTTAAAACTTGCTTACGAATTTTCTTCTAAAAGATCAAATAATAAGAAAATATTAACAATTATAACTGACACAGGTGATATTTTTACAGAAAAAGTCAATCCAAATTTTAAATTTATAGTTTTGGACCAAGAACCTTATTATAGGAAGTTTACTCCAAAAGAGTACTTAAATTTACCTGAGTATTAATTTACTTAATCATATTAAAATTATTATCATTAAAATGTTTAATAAAGTAAATCTAAATATGAAATGGTTTATTAAAAATTTGATGAAAGGAATTAGCTGATATTTTTGAAAGTTACTGTTAAAATAATGCAAACTTAATATATTTTATATTTATTATATTAATATAGTGCATTCTATCAGAAATTGTAAAAATAAAATATTACATTATAAATAACTTAAGTATAATACATAAAAATAAATAAAAAGATATTTTTTTTTCTTCATAAACCGGATCCTTAAGTTTTTGAACCCACATCCAAACACGTGATATTTTTAATTGTTTCTAAAAATTATGCTAGTTAATTAAATTATTTTTATAAACCTAAATTAAATTGTTATTTATTAATTTTAAAAAAAATAATAGGGGAGCAATTAAAATAATTATGAGAGCATTTGGGAGCAATTAAAGAGCAATTATTTTACATAGGTTTCATTAAAAAAAATTAATTTTTAATTTTTGTCCCGGCCAACTTTACTCTAGTAAATTTAAATGCAATGATTTATAAAAAATTATATTAGTATTTTAAAATTTTCACAGCAACTTTTTTTGTTTTGAATTCAGTTACAGAATATTAATATTTTTTTGCTACAGCTAATAAAAAATCCTTTGAAATTAAAATTTTGCTGCTTAATTATATTAACTTATTAAAATAAAATTTTCTTCTGATTGTTGATTTTGGAATTAATATTGGGCTTCCAAAAATTAAAATTTTCTCAATTAATACTTGTGTTCTCATTTCTAAGAATAAAAATAGTTTTTATAAGGAAAATAGTATATATTATTTTTACTACTGGAAATTCCCCTTTTACCGATTTCACTTAAGTTCGCAGCTTTAAGTTTACTGAATTCTAATAATCTAAAAGATCGTTTTTTTTACCTCAGTCCTCCAATTTATGATTAATAAATAACATTATTTTAATCTAATTATTCAAATACTGCAGAACTCGATCCTGATGTAAGTTAAGTCATTAACGCCGGGGAGGAGAGTTTTGGAAATGAGCAAAAATAAGTATATTCCCTTATAGATAATAGGCTAAAAAGTTTATTTATATATAAAGTAAAATTTGGGGTGAAAGGAGTAAGTCAGGCATTATTAGGATATGTTTGGAAAAATCAATGAAAAAAGCATCCAATTTTATTGAAAAATGTTTGAAAATAATATTTTTTATGCAAATTTAAATAAACTTCGTATACATTGAGGTCTCATACATTTTGGCCCTATTTACAATCCTTAAAAGGTGAATAGGGGTGGTACTCCAGTCAAGATACGGTTTTGATTGTATTATCACTGATAAACACCAGATTTGTTCTACTATAGGTTCCAAAAACCTATTTGGGTCGCTGAATACGAAAATTGGAGTCATTTGGCAGAGAAATTGAAGCTTCACCCTTAAATTTGCAAAAACTACCTCCAAAAAGGTTTTTTTTTTTACATATTCGCACTTTGAGCACTCAGATTTGCACCATACGGGTTTTTTGGGTTGCTGATCAATAATTTCGACTTTTTTTACATAAATAATTAAAATTTCACCCCTAAATTGGCTAAAATTACCCCTAAAAGGGGATGCTTTTGCTATTTTCGTACTTTTAGCATCCAGTTTATGCTCCAGGCACGTATCCAGAGGGGGGGCCAAGGGGGCCATGGCCCCCCCCGAAATGAAAAATTTTTGAAAAAATAACAGCATTTTTTACCTTAATTTCAAAATTTTTAAATTTTTTATTAACAATTATTGCTTATAAACAATTTAAAATAAGAAACAATAAAATTTTGATTGATATTTAAGAAATTTAAACCATCAATTTTAATTTCATTAGGTTCTGGCCCCCTCCGAAATTTTTTGGCCCCTCCCGAAATAATTTTCTGGATACGTGCCTGTGCTCATGTAGGTTTTTTGGGTCGCTTATCAAGAATTTCGACTCCTTTTTCATAAATATTTAACATTTCAACCTTAAAATAGCTAGAACTACCCCTAAAGGGGTGTTTTTGCTATTTTTGCACTTTGAGCGTCCAAAGTACATTCTTATACATTTTTTGGGCCACTGATCGAGAATTTCGACTTCTTTTTCATAAATAATCAATATTTCATTTTAAAATAGCTAAAAATACCCCAAAATGGGTATATCCTCGATGCTCAAATCCATACAAAAAATTTGAATAAACTCGATATATTTTTTAAATTTGCGACAAAATTTGTGAATTAATAACTACCTTTGTTAAATTTACAATTATTTTTTGATAAATTAGAGCAAAAAATTGTGAACTTTGTTCTATTTTTATGAACCCAAAAAAAAACCAGAATTTTTGATTTTTCGAAAATATACTCATGTTTAACACATGTTACTTTTAACAATGAGTAAATAAAAAAATATATGATTTATCGATAAAGTGCAAAAATCTTACAAAAATGAAATAACTCGAGATCAATTTTCTTTAACTTATACGCGCGTATACCGCAAAATAATAGTATTATAGAGAGAGTATTATAAATAGAATAAATTTTGATTCGTAAATAAACAATCAAACATGTAAAAATGATGATATAATTGAAAAATTTTGATATAAAGTCAAATGTTATAAAAGGAGAAATACATAATTATTTTGCCGAAAGCAATATTTAACAAAAACAACCCTCTTATTGAAAGTATATGCTGGATGGATATACATATAGAAATTTCTGTAAATTAAACAGACGAAATAGCTTTGTAATCAAATCGACGATATGTTTAGATATGAATAGAGTTATTCAATTATTATTGAGATTATATACTATATCTCATTCACAACTATGAATTATAAAATATTTAAATAATACATAAATTGACAAAAAGCTCTTTGAACTTTTATACTCTAATTTTCAATAATCAAATTTTTGTATCAAATGTCTTAATTGTATTTGTATCTCTTTGATAGCATCAATTAATACTTATTTACTTACTTGTAAAATATTATTATTATCAAATTTATAAAAATATAAGAGTATAATTTTCGCGCAGTAATAATTTCTAATAATATTCAAATTCACCTTAAAATTTTTGGCCGCCATTTAATGGTCGTAACTGTCGTTGTCCATCCGGGTCATTTATCAGATCCTTAAAATCTGGATTTTTCGAGAACAAACCCATAAATGAATTTTGCAGAAAAATTCCATTCTAGATTCGTAAAATCAGAATGCAAAGTACAGAATAGGATAAATTCCGAATTTCATTTTATGAAATCTTGTATTTCATGCTAAAATTTTTCTTTTTGCAAATAATAACTTCTGATATTTTATTTACCTACTTTAAAATCTTTTTAAATTTTATCATTCTGTATTAGAAAGTTTGCATACTTAATTTTTGGGATTCGGAAAACTGCTATAAAACTACTATAGGTTGTTGGGTCAAAACAATGAACGTCAGCCTTTTTGATACAAAAATTGTTAACGCAAGTCATGAAAAATCATTTATGTCTGAACATTATTTATTACCTTATACAAATAAAATAAAGAAAAAGAATCTTAAGCAATAAAACTGTAAAAAATTTAATAGCTATTCAGTATAATAAAATTTATAAAATTCTAAACAAAGTAATATATCACTATTTATTTTAGATAAAAAAACCTATCTATAAAACTTATCTTTATAAAAAAAAAGTATTAGTTAAAAAAAATTAAATTAAGTTTAGTAGTCATACGTAAGTTTTTCTCGAATTTTTTCATGTATAATAAAAAATAATGAAATTCTATTCGGTCAAGGTGGCTTCAAAAGTTCAAGAAGAGTATGCTAAATTTTCAAGATTTACGTCGAATTTTTAGGTAAATAAAAAACAAAAATATGAAAAATTTAATATCGCTAAATAGTATATTCTTAAAAATTTTATTCATTTTTCAAAAATTCATTTTCATAGATACTTAAATGAAATATGTTTATAGGGAGTTTTAAACCTAAGCAGCACGGGTGCCTTTAGAAAACATCTGTGCACAGGTGACTTTTCAAGCTCGGTTAAAATTGGTCCAAAAATTACTTTTTTTTCCACCCGAGTTTTTACCCGTGTTTCTGAGGGTAAAATCATAAAAAATCTTGATATTTTGAGTTAACACCTTTTTATTGAAAATAATAATTTTACAGTAATTAAATTAAACAAATTATTAATAATAAGTCATGCCACGTAAAATACGTTTGCCAGAACAAGTATTTCCATAGTGCAAATTTAGGGCACAATTTTTTATTTGCAAAAAATATGAAATCTTACAAGTTTTTAGCTCTCTAGGTACAAAGCTCAAACGACATATCTCACAGTTTTAGAAAACATGCCTCTAAATCAAGTTAAAACCAAGATTAGAGCATTAATTATAGCAAAACGCGAGAATTTTGAGGTTAGAGGTTTTAAGATTTGTGAGACTTGGTCCATCAAAATAGAAAATTCAGTCATCCAAAAATAAAACTTTGAAATACTAATTTTAATTTATAGTATAGTAAATAATTTTCACATGAAATAACTTAAGAAATTCCAGTTCATAACTGCAGGTTATTTTCTGTGTTAATTTTACTATTTTATAGATTACTAAAATAAATGCAAGTATTCCTGAAAAATATTCCAAAAAACAGAAATTGGGTCTAATTTGCAGAGGGATTTTTGTATTTTGTACATAGAAACAATACTCCAGTCAAAATACGGGTTTAGTTGTATAATTTTTGGCCATCACCAGATTTGGTCTAGTACAAGTTTTTTTGGTCACTGATCACGCAAATCAGGGACTTTTCTATGAGAAATTGGGGCTTCACCCTTAAATTGGGCAAAACTACCCCTAAAAAGGACATTTTTGCTGCACTCACTTTAGCCCTCTAAAATTTGGTCTAATGAGGTTTTTTAGGTCACTAACCACTAATATTCAGAAATTTTCTATTAAAAATTGGAGTATCACTCTTAAATTAGCCAAAGCTACCCCTGAAAAGGTTAAAAATTATTATTAGATTATTAATGTTTTAAATAAATAATTCATTAAAATACCTGAATATTCTTGAGATACCCAAAAAACCCCCCCCTATACCAAATTTCAAAAGGCTAGAGTGAATATAGCGAAAATGCCATTTTTAGGGGTAGTGTTAAGGGTGAAGCCCCAATTTCTCATAGAAAAGACCCGGATTTTCGTGATCAGCGACCCTAGAAGGCGTTGCTCTTTACAAGACCAAATGTGGTGGTGCACAGATACAAAAAACTAAAATCGATTCAGGCACTATTTTGGTAACGAATACTCCATAGAGAATACTCGTTTATGATTTTTAAAAAATTTTCAAAAAGTTTCAATTTTATTCAAAGAGATTATTTGGTCACACGCATAATATTGTAACATAATGACAAAATAGGCCCAAATTAAGGGTTTCTATTAAGTATTTGCTACATCAGCAAATATAAAAAGGTCTAATAATAACAAGGAATGCTTTGTAAAATATTAATTAAGTGTACAAAATTTCGACACTTCAATTGAGTTCTTATTAGCTTAACGGGCGCTGGCCCACGTAATCCATGACCTTGGCGTAGACTTCCCCCATTCAGAAATAGTAGGAGAATTTGATGATTAGACAAATTCTCTTATCACTATATATAGATACAAGATTTGAGGGATTGGCCTCTTTAGTGTGGGCTCTTTACTCCGGTCTCTCTTTAGAGCGGTCTGTTCTTCGACCAACCATCATCTGAACTACTTCGTTTAAGAACTATCCATGGGACAACCACGTTGCACTAGAAATCAATAAACTAAGTATTATAAGGGTAATAATTGTAATCAAATTATATCCCGCGTAATTTTAGATTGTACGAGCCATATATAGGGAATGCATTTTCCCATATATCGGCCAATATATTCCCCATATATGGGAAAAAGTTTTTCCCATATATCGCCAGAGATTATATCCCATATATGCATAATATATGGGCCAAATAAATAAATAAAACGTTTAAACTCAACTTTTTTCAACTCTTAATTCAAATTTCAAATTTTAAGCAGAAAATGAGGACAATAAGTTATTTTAAATAAAAACAATTTTTTACTGACAAAAGATTTATTTTAAATATTTTAATCTTTGCGCAATTTACTTACAAAAATAATTTATAAACTAAAAAAGATTTTAGTTGCAAAAATATGTACATTTATTTTTTACTAATCCAGAAGAAGTACCGCAGCAATTGGTGGTTTTAAATTGAACCTGTAACAAACAAACAAAAAAATTCATCATTAGCATTATAATCGTGGAATTTGAAAAGATTTTCTAAATTTCAATTATAAATTTAAAAGTAAATTATTTTGTAAAAATGACGAATACAAGAAGAACATATTGAAAATCAAAAATTATTTTAAAAACAAGCTAAAAGTGCAGGTATTGTTACTATTTTTAATTGCTATTATTTGTGTATTCTAACAGAACGTAAATTACTTTTCTGCGATGAGAGTATGTGATTGATTGGAGGCAAATGAAAGGCACAAAATTTAAATTTTATTTTACCAGGTGCTTAGACGATCAGCAGCTTGCCATACAGGTCTATTATCAGCAAAGGAGGTTATGGTCCAAAATATTTCCTGAAAAATTAATTTTTTTATGATTTACAGGTCTATTTAAAACAAAAAAATAATACTTACAGGAAAAAGAAATTTTCCATACACCAGGTCACCAGGTGGACTTCAAAGATTTTACAATAAGAAATATAAATTACAGTTTACAATATTTTTTACAATTTTTGGACAAAAATTCCAATATCTGAACTTTTTTTTTGGCAGATTAATATTTCTTTATGAATACTTTTTTGTAACATATTTTTTTTCCTTTTTCCTAGATTTTGCTGATTTAAATTTAAAACTTGAAATTAAAAAAAAAAATTGATTGAATTGACTTATTTATTTAAATTATTTTTTTATTGGTTACGTCCACAACAAAAATCTAACATTGACCAAGTTCAAGTAAATAAATAAATTTGTTTTATTATAAATTTCGATAATACTAATTTGACATAACCAAAATAATTTTTTTGAAATAATATATTTTTCATTTTTATTTTAAAAATTATTTCTAATTAAACAAATAAAAATATAAAATTAATCCTTTAAAGAATATTTTGAATTTATTGAACAAATGGAATAAAATGTAAAAATAATTAAATTGAGTAAATAGGATAAGTGAATCAAGAAATTTATTGAAATAAAAAATCTTATGTTCCTGAAAAGATAAAATATTTTTAAATATTCATTGAAAAAACCTTTATGCTCATGATCTGGTGTATATAAAATTTCTTTTTCCTGTAAGTATTATTTTTTTGTTTTAAATAGACCTGTAAATCATAAAAAAATTAATTTTTCAGGAAATATTTTGGACCATAACCTCCTTTGCTGATAATAGACCTGTATGGCAAGCTGCTGATCGTCTAAGCACCTGGTAAAATAAAATTTAAATTTTGTGCCTTTCATTTGCCTCCAATCAATCACATACTCTCATCGCAGAAAAGTAATTTACGTTCTGTTAGAATACACAAATAATAGCAATTAAAAATAGTAACAATACCTGCACTTTTAGCTTGTTTTTAAAATAATTTTTGATTTTCAATATGTTCTTCTTGTATTCGTCATTTTTACAAAATAATTTACTTTTAAATTTATAATTGAAATTTAGAAAATCTTTTCAAATTCCACGATTATAATGCTAATGATGAATTTTTTTGTTTGTTTGTTACAGGTTCAATTTAAAACCACCAATTGCTGCGGTACTTCTTCTGGATTAGTAAAAAATAAATGTACATATTTTTGCAACTAAAATCTTTTTTAGTTTATAAATTATTTTTGTAAGTAAATTGCGCAAAGATTAAAATATTTAAAATAAATCTTTTGTCAGTAAAAAATTGTTTTTATTTAAAATAACTTATTGTCCTCATTTTCTGCTTAAAATTTGAAATTTGAATTAAGAGTTGAAAAAAGTTGAGTTTAAACGTTTTATTTATTTATTTGGCCCATATATTATGCATATATGGGATATAATCTCTGGCGATATATGGGAAAAACTTTTTCCCATATATGGGGAATATATTGGCCGATATATGGGAAAATGCATTCCCTATATATGGCTCGTACAATCTAAAATTACGCGGGATATTATAACTATTAACATTCAACTAGAATTCTCAGTGTTAATTTGTCAATAAATTATAGTTTAGTTAACCTATCTACTTTATTTAAATTGAACCAACCCTTTCGCACCGTTTAGTGTCGCATAGATGCAAGGCAATCTCATATAATATTAGTTACTCATTTCTGCATAAACTAGCAGCTTGCAATAATAATAATTTAGACGTAACAATATGACGCATTATTTTTTTTTTTTAACTTGGACAAAAAACTGAAAAAAAAAAATTTGAAGGGACATTGATATGACACATGTTTTCGGATAGTTTGAACCTTCAGAAAACCGAAAAAAATCGTGAACAAGAAATCGGTGATAGGTGCCAAAATGATTTTTTCACTTTTATGTCAGAAACCGTGTTTTTCGTATTTGAGCTACCCCAAATTTTCGAAATAACTTTTAAGGTAAATAAAATTTTTAAAAATAAATAAAAAAATCTAATTGCAAGGGAAAAACCACACCAGAAGAAAAAAAAACTTATCTTTTTACGATAAAAATTAGCCAAGTTATCGTCAATTTAAGATTTTGCTCAAATTCGGATTAAAAAAGATTGAAATTTTATTGAAAAAAGCCTGTTTCTGAACTTTAAACATGCATTACACTCTTGATTTTCATCGTAAAATAATAATTTTTTTTTTTTTAATCGATTAATTTTTCCCTGGCAATTCATTTCTTTAAGAAAAAAATCATTTTTATTGACCAAATTTCAATTTTTAGGTCAAAAGCCTTTGAAAACTGTAAGTAGCAAGATTTACTTAACACAGTTTTTGACCAAGTTTTTTTTTCTTTCGGAGTAGTTTTTCCCTGGCAATTAGATTTTCTTATCTATTTTTAAAAATTTTATTTACCTTAAAAGTTATTTTGAAAATTTGGGGTTGCTCAGACACGAAAAACACGGTTTCTGACATAAAAGTGAAAAAATCTTTTTGGCACCTATCACCGATTTCTTGTTCACGATTTTTTTCGATTTTCTGAAGGTTTAAACTACCCGAAAAGATGGGTCATATCGATGTCCCTTCAAATTTCTTTTTTTTCAGTTTTTGTCCAAGTTAAGTAGTAAAAAAAAAATATTGCGTCATATACTATGGAGGGTATCCATAATATATATACAAACACTTACAAATATACGTGTAAAAGTAAATAAAACGCAAAGATTCGAACTACAGCAGAATTCCAATTATCCGGAATCGTCGGGACATAAGAGTTGCCGGATAATCAAAAATGCCGGATTATCAAATGTTCATAAAACTCACATTATACTTAATATATAATCACTATATTGTTACAAATTCTATGTAAACTGTTGATTCAGGTTTTAAAAAACTAATAATTATACTAAAGAAAATAATTTTAAATTCTAACATAAGTTTCGAAAAAATTTTTTCTAATACTACAAAAAACGTAGGGTGATCGAAGCTGTTAATTTTGATAGGCTAATAAGCATTAAAATTTTTTTTATATCAATAACAGGAAACACTAATAATATCAAAAATCCTCTGCGGCAGGTCGAATTTCTCTCATTCGTATACTCAGAAGTTCAATAAAAAAATTTTAATTGCTTTTTTAAAAAGTAGAGATTGAAGCAACTATGACACATGTTTAAAAAAAAATCCCATAAAATATCAATTAACACTACATATTAAATATAATTGAGTTAGAAAGAGACCTTGAAGGCTACCAATGGTTTCTAATTTATGTCATTTTATTTTATTCTATTTACTTAACGGAAATATATTTTGGTAAAAAAATTTTTTTTTCTATAAATATAAAAATAAAAAGAAAATTTAAAAAAAATACATATGAGCTTGATCCAAAAAAGTGCCGGATTATCAAATGTTCCGGTTTATTGGATGCCGGATAATTGGAATTCTGCTGTATATAAAAAAACAAGTTATTACCATGCGGTTATTACATATATTTCATCTTATCTCTCATCTTTTAAAGATACATCTTTAAAATTTCATCATACTTTTAAAACTTATATTTATTTGATTCATCGTGAACGTGTGGCTCGAAGTTTTATTACTTATAATTTTTAAACTTTTAACGTTAACAACATGTAAAAGCAAGAGATAAAAATTATATATTCAACAACAACAAACTGATAAAATGAATTTAACATCTTTTGTTATTTCAGTGTGATACCAAATATTAGTGATACGTGCGAGTTTTAATAAAAAAAGTCGTAAATTTTTGTATAATCTAAAAAAAAAATGTTTATCAAAATTTATAAACTAAAATAAAATAATAAATTTGATTTTTTAAAATGATATGAGTAATCAGAATAATCAGGTTTTTTTTTTAATTTATCTACACAATGACGTAGGCACATTTTAAAATGAATAAGATAATAATAAAAAAATTTCTAGTTATTCAATTTAAGTGCAAAAACTAAATTATTAAAAAGCTGGAGCCTTGAAAAATGATGATATTTCTTTTAAACAGTATGCAGAGTGAAATATCATAAAATATGTGAAATTGTGATACTTTTTTTAAAAATGATAATAAATAATTAGCACTTTACTGTTAATACAAAAGTATACAAAATGAATAATAAAAATATAAAAAAAAATAAGTAAAAAAAAGAAAAATAAAAAAATGAATGCCAAGATAGTACACGTGTCATTAAGTGAACGTGTAAAATTACATTTTTTATCATTTGGTTATGGTTTATATTTAATATTAAAAAGATTTTTTAATTGGATTTGGAATCCAAATGAATTTTTTATATTACAACAACGTGATAAGCCACCATCTTGTTTAATTGATAATACATTTGGTAATCATTTGTTTATTAAACTTAAGGTAATATATTATTAAAAATATATAATTTTATATTTTATTGTTTTATTTATGTTATATTTTATAAAAGATTAAAAAATTATGAAATAAGTTTTTATTATAAAAAATAATCTTTATTTTAAATTTGACCTTTGATATAATGTAGAGCTGTTTATGTATTTTCTTTTTATTTATAACAAACATAGTTAAATTTCATTTTATATGCTATCGAATATCGGACGATATGACGTTTCGTTATATATGTCGCAGTCATTTTCTTCAATTCCGTCACTTTGTAAAAATACTAGGCTTTTTATTAAATAACGAAAGTAGTCATTTTGTAGCAAGCAAAAAGAATTATTTTAAGTTAAAAAAATACAAAAATACTAGTAATTTTACGGTTTTGAAAATTTTTCATTTTCAGTCGAGCTGCCGAATAGAATAGTGGATAAAATTGTGCGAAATTTGCGTTTTTTGGTCTCCTGAAACTGAATCCAAGGTCCGTTTTCACCTAAAAGTGGTAGATAAATTGTTATTAACAAATTGTTACGTAATAGGCCATAATTTGAGGCATGAAGCTAACAATTTATAAAATTTTGGAAAGGGATCAAAGAAATTTTATGTACTTCGATCTGTAATTGTTTAAGCTAATTTTTAGCTAATTTAAGGGTGAAATATTAATGTTACCTTCAATAATCATCGAAATTCTTAATTAGCGACCCAAAAAACCCTTAGAAACCAATTGTTTGGCAAATCTATCGACTCAGAACGCGAATACTTCTAAAATACCCCCTTTTGGGGGTAGTTTTTGCAAATTTAAGGGTGAAGCCCCATTTTCTTTACCAAAAGACCCCGATTTTCGTATTCAGCGACCCAAAAAACCTATACTAGAGCAAATCTCGCATTCGCAACCGTAAGTACACCCCCCCCCCCCGTATTTTGACTGGAGTAGAAATGAATATTTTAAATGATATGCTAAATATTGTTTAAACAATTAATTTGATGTTTTCAAAAATATAAAATTTTGTTGGTCCCTTTTTAAAATTTTATAAATTGTTAACTGCAGCCCTCAAGTTATTGTCAATTTTACAATTATTTGTTAATAATAATTAATCTGCCAGGAGATGAAAAAACTTATATGACATCTCTTTTATCTACGCCGGATGGATATCCACGAATGGTCCTATAAAAGATGTATATGATGTATGAGATTATATATTTTTGTATTTTATTAATACATACTCTTAAAATAATCCTTATAACTCGCTATAAAATAACTAGTACTTTCGTTATTTTTATGATATTTTAAATCCAAAATATAAAGTACCTAATCCGGCATCGTCACTTTATAAAAAGCCTAGTATTTTAATAAAGTAACGGAATTCAAGAAAACGACTGCGACATATATACAGTCATATCAGCTGATACATTTAAATGAAAGGTTTTAAATTTTAAGTATTTGGAAAAAATTTTGCTAATATGATTTGGTAACAAAATTCAGAAATTTTTATAGTTTTGAGTCATTTTTTCATAATGAAAATTTTTAAATTACATCATAGCATATGTAATAATAGAAAATAAATAGACATCTTATGATGAAACTTTGTGAAGCTTTTGTATATGTGCGGGATTTCGGATCATTTTTGGGGGTAGCAAAACACGTTTTCTTTAGGGGGGGGGGGGGTGGCAGTATATTTGAATAAATTTAAATTTATTTTACATGATAATCCAAAAAGAGCAAATGTTTCCCCTGTAATCCCTCCTATGCTTTTGTAGTTACTCGATTATATACTAATAACTGGAAAAAATGTAATATAGGAAACTCATTACGTGCAGAATATAATGTAATGAGGAAACTGTCTTTATCTCAATTACAAACATCTTTTATATTGATAATTAACACTATTCAGTTAATCATTTCCAGTTATCTAATAATTTAAAGATTTTCTTTTAAATTAAGGTTATAAGTATTAAAAAAAAAACCTATAATTGAAAATTTTTACGCCAAGCTTTAAAATAAAATATTAAAATTAGGTAAGAGTCATTCTGGATACCGTGTCATGAGGTTACCAGGTCATGTCTCTCGAGCCGGTTTTTAAATTTCTTCGGTTTTTTTAAAATTTTTATTTTTTTGAAATACATTTTTAAAATTTAATGGATGATTAGATGATTAAATACGCATAGATACTCATTTTGTTGGAGACGTGTGAATTAATGGACTGAAAATCTTCGAAAAATATCAATTTTATGTATATAAAGCATAAAAGTCATTTGAGTACAAATATGATTATAAAAGATTATTAGGTGCATAAAAAATTTGATTTTAATGTTGAAATTTTCTTTAAAAAGTCATTATTATGCTTCTAAAGCTTTTTAAGGGTATTATAGTCTCCCAGCAATATTCATCTCATAAAAATATATAATGCTTAGATCAAGGTTTAGACCAATTCTATCAAATCTGAAGCCCTATAAAAATTGGGGTATTTTGGTGATTCAAATTCTCCTGCTCTCAGCCTAAAATAGCAATTTTGAGCCACCCAGGGGAAAAATTTCAAAAAACTAACCTTGGATGCGGATTCATCGGGAAATTTTACAACTTTTTATGTCTTAGTACTATTTTTTTAAATTATTAAAAATTTATTTCCATAAAAAATAATAAAAATTTTCAAAAAACCGAGGAAATCTAAAAAGCTTGTTTTGGGTCTGAATAGTCCAGATCGCACGTTAATTATAGCATCCGAGGCCAAGCCGAGTAAACTGCAATCTGGGGTATTCTTTTTTTGCTTCCATGGATAAAATGCAATTTTTCTTTCTCAGTGAGGAAAAAACGCTTATCTTTCGATTACTTCGTGAGGCAAAAAAAGTGTTTTGATCCGCTAGTAAGAAAAGTTTATTTTAGTAATTAGCCATTTTAGACTAAATTATTTTGATAACTGTACAATTTCAAGGATCGTTCAAAATATATCTAATTTTGGCTGAGAATAAAAAGTCGATCATATTTGGCCATAAATTATATAATAGATTTTATCGCTCTTCTACAATTCAGTAAATAAATTTAATCGATATCAGGAGCTATAACGCAGTTTTTATTGTATCGAAGTTTGGAGAACCGATAAAAACGTTGGCAAAAATTTGTTATTTTTATAATGTGTTAAATACAAAAAACAATAAAAACGTAGATAAAAACTTTTATAGCTATAAAAATCAATTAAATTTATTTACAAAAAATAATGATATTATATAATAAAAATAATGGATCATTTTTAAACGCCCAATTTTTAAAACAATTAGAAATAAACGTAAATAATTTTTCATCACACGCACAGTTGCGTATCCAAAAAAGTGTCTCAGCCCCCCTGAGCCCTCCACGTGTGTGGGGGGCGCTCAATCAAAATTTTTCCCTTTAAAAGTTTTGCATACAAAAGGTATTGAAATTGCAAGTATAATAAATAGTTATTTGTTAATCAAAGGACGAAATAAATGTCTAGTGAGGGTACCAAGCGAGTGCAGTAACCCTTGGGGGAAAGCAACAGTAGTTACCAAAAAATTAATGAATCTATTTTTAGCCTAAAACTATGTAGAAGATGAAAAATTATAGAACTTTTATTTAATTTTCAGAGTGTAAAGTTTCATTACGTAGAATCTGGACCCAAAGGAGCTCCTGTTATCTTACTTCTTCATGGATTTCCTGACTGCTGGCTATCCTGGCGAGAACAAATACGTGTGCTTTCAAAAAATTTTAGGTTATTTTATAATTTTTTATTTTCTGTGAATCTTTAATTAATAAAATTTTAATATTAAAATAATAAAAAATAAATTTTATAGAGTTATAGCATTAGATTTAAAAGGTTTTGGCGACAGTGATAAGCCATTAAATACAAGTTCCTACAAAATAGAAATACTTATCGATGAATTAAGACAATTAGTATTTTCACTTGGTGAAAAAAGTTGTTGTGTCATAGGCCATGATATTGGTGGATTATTAGGATGGTACATGGTAACATTACATAATAATTTGGTAAATAAGTTTATAGCTATTTCTAGTCCACATCCAAATTGTTATTGGGATCGAATGTCAGGAGAAAATATTTTTAGTTATAAGTAAGTATTATATGGATAATTCCATATTATAAATATGGATTTTTTAAATCCTGTCTGTGGTTTTTGGTTGCTTGAATTATAATTTCAAATATTCCTAGAAAAGTCAACAAACTTATCCAAACAGTTTCAATTTTCGGTTATTTTTGGACCATTCTAAAAAATCTTCCTTTTTCACAATTATTAATATGGAACATGTTTTTTAGGAGGATTATATCTTGGAAATCGGAATAATAATAATAATAATAATAATAATAATAACTTAAAGTTACACACAAACCAGTTATAAATTTTTTTCAAAGTATTTTTATTTGAACTAAGATATGCTTGATAGCTTATAGTAGAATAAAAATAGAATTTTAAGTGCGAATATTGTATTGAGACCTTTCCAAAAATAAGTTCTTTATTTGTTTAATCCATTTTTCCATATTTAAAAAATCCATATTTAAGCAGAATCGCCATTAAAAAACAACTATATTTTAAATTAAATGTTACCCGTTTCAGATGGTTTCACTTTAGTAGATTACCATTTTTACCAGAGATAGATGCTTTGAAAGAAGATTTATCAGTCATAAATGATACTTTTAAACATATAAAGAAAAAAAATGTTAAAGAAACCAATAACGACTACGTCGAGGCGTATAAATATACTTTTAGTAGAAAAGGTAATATTTAACAAAAAAAGTTTTGAAAGATTATATCTATTATAAATAAAAATATTATAATTATAAATTTTTTTTTCACTTTAGAGGATTGGACGGGACCAATAAATTATTATAGGACATTACCTTACACTAGATTAGGTGATTGCAAACCAATCATGACAAAAACTTTGCTAATTATTGGAAATTCAGATTCTTCAGTTTCATTGGAAAGTATTGTACAAAGTACTGAGTATCTTGAAAACTTTAATGTAAAAATTGTTCCTGGTACAAAACATTTTCCACATCAAGAAAAACCAGAATTGGTAAACGAAATAATCAGAAAATTTCTTATCAGTAAGTTTTTAATGCAAAAGATTACTTTTGTTTGTACTATTATTCTTAAGTTTCATAAAAAAATTAAATTAAATAGGTCAGACTGTTCAAGAAAAAACGCCAAATAAAAGTAGTTATATGTCTTCGTGGTTAGAGTCTTTAAGTACGACCGTTAAATATGGGAATCAAGTAATAGATGCTGTACAAAAGCGAACTAATGGTGTTGTTAATGGATTACCTGTGAAAGCATTGTATTTAGGACATTCGAAAACGTAGTATAAGTAGCTGCTAGGATTATGTTTGAATTAGCAACAATATTTTAGTGAATAAATAGTTCTTGTGAACAGTAACAAGGTTTGTAAGTGAATTGCTAATAAGATTCATTTTATTTATTACAAAAAACTTTAGGTATACTTTAATACACAATTATGTAAGGAAAAAATTCAAATTTTTTTTTAAGGCGGATATCGCTTATAAACTACAAATTAATTCCCTTCTTTCTAAATTGATTTTTTGAGAAAATGATGCAAATTTTTAAAAATTTAGTTCAATATTAAGAAAGCTCTTTAGCACGCTGTCGGCAGTCATGAAATATATTTTAAAATTAAATTAAAAGTAATGAAAAATTAATTATTTAAAATTTATAAAGAATAAACTAATACTTATCTCCCTTTAAAATTAAATAATCTTTATTATCATAAGGCAAGCAGAATTTTGATCTGATTTTCACAGATCTGAAGTTTTTGGAATTTACTAACCAAAAGTTAACATGCTGTATTTGCATAAACAAATGAACATTTTAAATTTTTTTCTACTGATTTGTATAAACTGTCCTGTACTGAGCGAATATATAAATGTCAGTAGATGCATATATTTAGAAAACTATGGGCAATAAAAAGAACCACAGAATTTGTAAATTCTTCTTTTTTTTTTTAATTCTTTCGTGCCAAATTCAGAGAAACTTCATAAATTATTATAAGTAAATAATTTTTAAATATATCAGTTTAAAAATAAATAAATGTCTACAATCAGCGTGCTAAAGAGCATCCTTAATATATCTAGAAAATGAGTTTTCATTTATTTTTGGTACAATTCACGTGAAAAATTTTTTTTATTAGATTTTGCTACCAATGATGCTGAATTAAAAACCTCAAAGTAACTGCTTCTACTATACCATTTATGCCTTTCATTTACTTATTATTACCACTATCACCACTAATAATCAGATACAGGTTATCTTATACCTTACCTGGGTTTATAGTAAATCTCCTTAGATTCACTTGATAACCGATGTTGTTGACTTTCGGGATTCAATACCTATATAAACCAAATTATAAAAGAATTTTCTTCCACTGTTGTTCAAAAAATTTTGATCTTTGATTTCATTTCACAATTTGCAAATTTTGAAACTTGTAGCTTGGGCCAATTTTCAGAACCTTGCTGGAGCCAGCTTATTTACTTTCACCAAAGCATAGATTCTTGCAATAGTTTAGACTAGCACCTCTGGTAGCAATGTCAACTGGATTATTTTGGGTGTCAACATAAACCAAATGGGCTTATGAAACTGAGGTAATTATTTCGCTACGCAATTATCGACAAAGGTGTTTCCCTAGTCTATTTTTTTTTCTTTTTTTTTCCCCATTTCGTGTAGTCCACCAGCATGTCCAACTAGTCAAGACACAGTTAGTCAGCATACTGTACATATCCAGATTTATCAATTCCAGTTGAAGAAGGTGCAATTGGAAAACTGATCTGATGAGGAATGATCTTTTGTTTCACATTTAAATAGCACGAGAAGAATCGTATTCATCAGTAAAGTAAACATTTTCTTCCTCCTCGTACGATATAACGTCTGAATTTAAGGATCTTAGCATTTTAAAGATCTTTTCGCCAATTCTAATACATTGCAATAAATTTAACGGAGCAATAGCTCGGCCATGAAATAAGTTAGCAGTAATAAAACTAATCTTTTTTTCATTTGACGGTTCTCGTTGGACTGAGGTTACTTTGGAGTTAGAATTGTTAAGCAACCATTGTAACAACCAGTTTTAGCTGATGTATACAATTTTAATTCTGATTTTAGGAAGATTGTCCAATTCTTCCAGGGCTTGTAACTAGCTAATATTTCAGAGAAGTTACTCAAAATGATGTATTGATTTAACTTTTCTTTAATAAATAAAATGTGTACTTACTTTTATTTTAGTAGAATGAGTTGGTTTTTATAAAATATTGAAGTCAATAATAAAAATTTTATAACTTGAATTTATTTTTAAAATTAAACTTTTCTTATAAATTTTAAGTTAAGTGAGAATTTCTAAGATTATTTACTAACACTTTTTTTTACAATGATGTTAATTTAAAAAAACTAAGTTCAACGATTAACAATTGTTGATGTAGGTACCGGTTGATGGAAGATCTAGAATACCTCTCTTAGGCAAAAACACGGGTATTTAAGCACTTCAAATCCCGATAAGACCGCGCTCCCCTCTTGATAAAAATCAGGAGTGGGTTGCGGGTTTATCATGATATCTAGTCCTAGAGTTTGCCTAAGAGGGGAATATTTTGTCTATTCATTACATGCATAGATCATATGTTATTTTCTTATCAATGCGTGTACTAAACGTGATATTTCAAAACAATGGGTTTCACATAAAATTTGTTTTTATTGAATGAAAAATTCTGTTTATCTGACCCATTGTTTTTACTTTAATCTTGGACCTAATTTTATTTTCCGATGACAAATTACTTTAAAACCTTTTTTTCTCTTTTGATTTAAGCTAATTATAGGTTTCTTTAAAGTAATTTATTCATGGAATTAAGAACTTAAAACTAATGAAACTAAAAACTTGACTTTTCAATTTTTCATAAAATTTTCTTCATGAAAAGTCTCTTTCCAAATGATTTGAAAAGTTAAAACTTAACCATATGATTCAAAACTTAGTTATAAAATCTTATGCCTTTTCAAAATTTAGTTCTCTTTTAACTTTCACATATTAAAATTTTCTATGAACTAAATTCTGAATCTAGGCTTAACTTAATTTTATCAAGTTTAAATGTTTCTCCCTTGAGCTTTCCTTGCCATTTTAGAATTTTCCAATGACAAAAAAAACTCGCAAGTGAAAATTAAAACCTTGCTTGAACTTTTCTAGTTGCTTCATATTACCCAAAATGGAATCGTTTTTCTCGCAAATGAAAATTTAAGTTCTATTCCACAATCTAGAAAAGTATTTTTTCGTTGTTCCCATAAATTTCCTCAGTGAAAGAAAATATCTAAAAAATTTGAATTTATATACACTGAAAAAATTTATGGGGCACTAAGCCTTGCGCTACACGGGAAAAATTTTCTGCGAAGCCGAGGACTTACTTGATAAAAGTGGCAAATGTTCGAAGCATATAAAAAGTCCGAGAAAACGGAAAAGTCTGTTGGTACCACGAGTTTCTGGGAATCAAACAAAGATTCAATATAAGTTACCCACTCAATAGCAAATTTTTGAATACAAAGCAAAACAACAGATCTAGTTTGAGCATCAATTGGAACAATATATACTGAGTTGATATTTTGGCCCCTTTTAGTGATAGTAGTAATTTGATTTACTATTAATTGTCCAGATTCATCAAATCTTAACTTTTTTTGTGCTATCTCCTGATTGTAAAGAGGCGGAACATTTACTAATGTCTTTTATATCGGAATACAGGTTATATCTCGAATGATTAAGGTCCATTTTTACAGTAAGTATATTAAAGACGTCGTTACGGAATTTGAAGAGGGTGTATTTATCTCTAACAAATTGACTACTGGTTGAATATTCTGTCACTCGATAGCTGTTATAGGTGGTAGACATGATGGCTTTTTTTGAACGTTCAATGCAGATGCGACACAAGCGATTATTTTATTCGATATGTAAATTTTTCTGATTTGATTTCGCAGTCTAAAATTTTTAAATTAATAAATATGCCAAAAAGGTCTTTACAATCTTCGGTATACTTGAAGTTAAGTTCTTGAAGGCATTGTGCAGGCATAGTACTCAAAATTTGGCCTCCAAGCCCAAAATAACTTGTTCTCAATGTTTGTAACTTGGTTTGCATTAATAGAAATGTTTCCAATGTCTTAATGTTACTGTTCCGGTTTTACAGTAAGTCAAATTCTACGATATATCTGCAGCCGCTACCATTCAATGCAAGAATTAATTTATCAGAATATCCGAGTCTGTCTATATGAGAGGATTTCAAATTAATCAATATTCTGTTATTTTGTTTATTTCGTAGTCTAAAATTTTTAAATTAATAAATTTGCCAAAAAGGTCTTTACAATCTTCGGTATACTTGAAGTTAAGTTCTTGAAGGCATTCTGCAGGCATAGTACTCAAAATTTGGCCTCCAAGCCCAAAATAACTTGTTCTCAATGTTTGTATCTTGGTTTGCATTAATAGAAATGTTTCCAATGTCTTAATGTTACTGTTCCGGTTTAACAGTAAATCAACTTCTACGATATATCTGCAGCCGCTACCATTCAATGCAAGAATTAATTTATCAGAATATCCGAGTCTGTCTATATGAGAAGATTTCAAATAAATTAATTTTCCAACAAACATAAACCAATCTTCTAACCAAATATCCAATTATAAATGTGTCTGTTATTTTATTTACTTCGCAATCTAAAATTTTTAAATTAATAAATTTGGAAATATAGTCTTTACAACCTTCTGTGTACTTGAAGTTAATTTCTTGAAGGCATTCTGCAGGAATTGTACTTAAAATTTGGCCTCCAAGTTCAAAATAATTTGTTCCCAATGTTTGTATTTTAGTTTGCTTGAATAGAAAATTTTCCAATACTTTAGAGTTATTGCTATGGTTTAACTGTAAATCTAGTTCTATGATATCTTTGCAGCCGCTACCATTCAATTCAAGAATTAATTGATCAGAATATCCAATTCTGTCTATATGGAAGGATTTTAAATTAATCAATTTTCTAAAAAGCTTAAACCAATTACTATCTCCTAACCCCCTATTACAGCATTGAATTTTTAGTTCAGTTATTTGACTTCCATTTATATCATTTAAATATTCCCTTTATATTAATCTACGTAATTTTAATGAAGTTATATTTTTATTAATATGAAATAACGATTTAAGGGAGGAATCAGTAAATAAGTCTTGATTTTCAACTACACCTTCTCCAAGTAAGCTTTATCTTTGAATAATCTTGCAATATTTAGATGCTTCTTTGATACACCAACACGTTAATTCATCTTTTTTAATATTTATATCTAAATAAGTTAAATAAATGTTAGCTTTTTTATAACACTTAACAAAAAAGAAAAAAACTTAAAATTATGAGTGACAAAATGTTTGTAATCCTTTTCTTTTTTAATATCCATTATACAATTATTCAACGATTTGACATTAAAGAATACGTCTGAATGACTTTTAATTTACCCAATCAATTTTGTTAAAAAATTCTTTAGGTTTTTCTTGACTGGTAATGAATAACCTTGCTTTGCCAAAAAATCAAATTCATTAGCTATCTTAAGGATATCTTCCAGAATTTAATTTGTCCCTGGTAATTATTCATGAGCGTTTCTTAGGTTTTTTTGTGCTTCATTGACAAAACATAATGCTCTTGGTTTTTCTGTTAACTGCATTTGTGTTTCATTTATTAATTTGCTAAAACTTTTATTTACTTCTTTTGGTATACTCATTATCACCTCTCTATGTCTAGTTCTGCTTCTACATTAGGTTCAGTTAGTTCTGTTGGTACTTGTTCTCGTCTGTCTTGTATTCCTTCTCCCAGATGAATTCTAAGTTGTGTAACTGAACCCCATACTGCTCCTACCAATAAAAGCATTTTTAAAAGTTTTTTTACTTTATAATTTTTTAAGTTTTTTACTAATTTGAAGATATCATTAGAATTGCTATTAGAATCGTAATGTATTAACTTCAATTTTTCTAGGTTTGGAATAGTCATTATTTCGTTGAAACCAGTATCAGTGAAATTAAATTCTTTGAACTCTATTTTCCTTAAATTCTTGCCAGAGGCTATTGATTTTATTGTATTTTCAAGATTTTCCTCGAAAACGAAAAGGTTAATATGAATTTTACATATCTAGGGCAAAAAAGTCTATTTCCTACCCTAAGGAGACGGCTTTTTTGCCCGTTATATATAACATTTTCCAAGTCAACATTTGCATAATACTCTTCTATCATTACTGTAATAAATCCACAACGACAACTTCCGTCCATGACCCAAGTGGATTGATGCATTTTCCTCCCTTATCACCTCTATGTCCAGCTATTTGTACCGGAAATTGTACATTTTTATTTATCTTTAATCGACCTAATGGAACTAATTGTTTAAAAGAGTAAACTAAACTTTTATGCATTTCTTCACATTTACTTCTCGAAATTTCATCGATATACGAAATTTTTTCCGGCTTCAATATTCTTAATTTGGTTTGGCTTATACTGTAACAACCATTTTAGCTGATGTATACAATTTTAATTCTGATTTTAGGAAGATTGTCCAATTCTTCCAGGGCTTGTAACTAGCTAATATGAGCTCAGAGAAGTTACTCAAAATGATGTATTGATTTAACTTTTCTTTAATAAATAAAATGTGTACTTACTTTTGTTTTAGTAGAATGAGTTGGTTTTTATAAAATGTTGAAGTCAGTAATAAAAATTTTATAACTTGAATTTATTTTTAAAATTTAACTTTTCTTATAAATTTTAAGTTAAGCGAGAATTTCTAAAATTTACTAACACTTTTTTTACAATAATTTTAATTTAAAAAAAACTAAGTTCAACGATTAACAATTGTTGATGTAGGTACCGATTGATGGAAGATCTAGAATACCTCTCTTAGGCAAAAACACGGGTATTTAAGCACTTCAAATCCCGATAAGACCGCGCTCCCCTCTTGATAAAAATCAGGAGTGGGTTGCGGGTTTATCATGATATCTAGTCCTAGAGTTTGCCTAAGAGGGGAATATTTTTGTCTATTCATTACATGCATAGATCATATGTTATTTTCTTATCAATGCGTGTACTAAACGTGATATTTCAAAACAATGGGTTTCACATAAAATTTGTTTTTACTGAATGGAAAATTCTGTTTATCTGACCCATTGTTTTTACTTTAATCTTGGACCTAATTTTATTTTCCGATGACAAATTACTTTAAAACCTTTTTTCTCTTTTGATTTAAGCTAATTATAGGTTTCTTTAAAGTAATTTATTCATGGAATTAAGAACTTAAAACTAATGAACTAAAAACTTGACTTTTCATAAAATTTTCTTCATGAAAAATCTCTTTCCAAATGATAAGTTAAAACTTAACGATATGATTCAAAACTTAGTTATAAAATCTTATGCCTTTTCAAAATTTAGTTCTCTTTTAACTTTCACATATTAAATTTTCTATGAATTAAATTCTGAACCTAGGCTTAACTTAATTTTATCACGGTTAAATGTTTCTCCCTTGAGCTTTCCTTGCCATTTTAGAATTTTCCAATGACAAAAAAAAACTCGCAAGTGAAAATTAAACCTTGCTTGAACTTTTCTAGTTGCTTCATATTACCCAAAATGGAATCGTTTTTTTCGCAAATGAAAATTTAAGTTCTATTCCATAATCTAGAAAAGTATTTTTCCGTTGTGCCCATAAATTTCCTCAGTGAAAGAAAATATCTAAAAAAATTTTAATTTATATACACTGAAAAAATTTATGGGGCACTAAGCCTTGCGCTACACGGGAAAATTTTTCTGAGCGGCTGAGGACGTTACAATACCAAGGATCATCGCAATAAGAAATTTGGCGGTTTATTTTAACTTTACGTAGCTTTACTTTAACCTTAGAATATTCTTTAAGTTGTAATAAGACTACTTTTGTTTTACTTATCTTCACTTTTGGATCAGTATAGGCATCAGTATATCCTATATTATTGATATCAATGCTGAAATTTTTAATTCTTAGTTCGTATGCTCTGTTTCTGTTTATAGCATTTGAATATTATTTTAAAATAATATTTTCAGAGATGAATCTACATATGTAATGTGCGCCCAATGTTTGTATTTTGGTTTTTCTTATAAGTAATTTTGGCAAGGTGTCAATTATTTCAATATTTTTTAAATTCCCTTCCAATTTTATAGTAACTCCACAACCACTACGATTCAATTCATGAATTAGTTAATCGTGTAACGTCCAACTTTATTTATAAGAATTTGTATAAGATTATTATTATAAGTGATTTGCAGAGATCCAAAGAGATCTATGAAAATCAAAAGTGATCCAAAGGGACTTTTCGAAAATTCATCAGTTTCTGATCAAAAGTTGGCTATTTTATTTTAAATGCACTAAAAACATTGTTACAGGTATTTAGGATAAACTGATGAAAAAATTTTGGACGAAGCCCCATTGGGGTTGGCTTCCTCCTCCCTGAAGGGGGAAAAGAAATATTACAAAAAGCTATTGGAATAGATTAATTTTTGTGTTCTGAAACGAAAAGGTGAATATGAATCTTTTAATTAAATATGCCCCTTCCAAGTTAAAGACTTTAAAACTTTGATTTTTTCGAATGTAATAATCAAAGTAATCAAATTTAATTGATAAATTTATATTTACCTTTTCGTTTTAGAATGCCTAAATTAATTGATTCCAAACGCTTTTTTAACACGATTTTATTTTGCCTTCTCAAAAAGGTCGCAAAACAGCCCCAATGGGGCTTGATCCAAAAATTTTAAATGCCAAAACTTTTTGACTAAATTTGTAATGAACCAAATTTCACATAAATTTATGTTACTTTTTGGTGTTGGTGGCAAACCGAAAGAGTCTGTAATAATTTCCTCTACTGTCAACCCTAAATTTTTTTGTGATCCTGATTGATTATCTGATTCTTTCTGTTGTTTAATTTCAAATAATGTAGACGTTGGTCTGAACCACATGCAAAATTTTGTTGTTATACATTCGTTTTTGAAAAATGTCATAAATTTTCTGTTTTTTAAATTTTCTATTGTTACTATAACTAATTATTAAATTTTCTTACCATATTTTTTACATATAATTATATTTTTCACGTGAATTAATCTAAAATAAAAAAAAACCATATCAAATGTCTTGTTAATAAAATTGAATAATTTGCATCTAATTAAATTATGTTTAAAATATTTTATTTTATAAATGTGATCTTCTTACATTACGTATAATAATACATGTAATACATTAAATATTTTGTACAAAGACTGTTAAATATATATACAAATACGTATAATTATTATTTAAATGCATAAATTATATATAAGTTATATATTTCCTAATAAAATAATATATAATAGATTTATAATTAATATTTTTTATAAATTACAAAAAATTGTAAATTTTAAATTTTGTATTCTTTATAATAAGAAAATATTTTGTAATATTGATTAAATTTTTTAAAATCTCAACTATAGTAATTTAATTTTTATATGTTTAATTGTTTATTTATTAGAAATTGATTGTTATTTTTAATATATTTATAATAAATAATTATATTTATAAAAAAAATCTAATTCCATGTTTTTATTTTTTGTAACCACAGATTGAAATTTTTAATAAAAAATCTTTATACATCTTATGATAAATAAAAATAAAATAAAAAACTTATCAATTAAAAGCTTTTTATAAACATCATGATAAAAAAACCTGGGGTCTGATTTACTTTTTATCAACCAAATCGTAAATGATATGCATATGATATTAAAATATACAATAATAAAGATTGAATGAATTTTTGATTTAATATAAATATATTTAAAATAATTTATTCACAGCTATTTGTATGAACTGTTGATAAAAAATTATTTTTATTATTGAATTATTATTGATATCTTTATTACTGCTTCGTAATGTAATCTTCGTAATTAATTGCAGTATCAGACCCCTGCAAGGACGGATTTAAAAAGGTTTGTAATTTTTTATATATTAAATTTTACTACATTTTTTAATCTGTCAGTTTCTAATTGTTAAATTAATAAAACATTATTATTGTGGAAAAAAAACCTTTTATAAATTATTCTTATTTGAGCAATATTTTTTCTAATCGTTTGCATCAAAAGATTTATTGTTGAAAGTACGATATGATTGTCGCACTTTTTGTCCTTGCCTAGTTATAATTCTTCAACACTCAGCATTCTTCCTATTAATTTTCCTAAAAAATAAAAACAAAATTTATTACAAAACTAAAATAAATTCGTTAAAATAGTAATTTTCTATAAACGAAAAAGACGCGAAGTAATTTCTGTACGTTATAAAGATCTTCTAGAACATACTTTTATCGACATTTATCTTGCACTTACTTCCCAAAATTTTCTCCATCTTCAATACTTTCTGGTAGATCGCAATTCATAGTTTCCGGAAGCATAAGACACAAGAAAGCTCCAAATAACGCACTGACCCCAAAAAATAATGGCGGTAACCAAGGCGTAGCAGCAACCTGCAATAATTAAAAATTCATTTAAAACTACTCAAAATAAAATAAGTTGATGTATAGGTAAATGGTAAGTTAATTTTAATTCTTTCACTGGGGTGTGTAACAAATTGTGAATTTAAACAAATAACTTTATCCCATTTTCTCCTTCATTTCAAAACTTTATATTGACCTAATGCAATCTATGTTTTATCTTATTAAATTTTAATACAGATCTTATTTACTTTTTATCATAAGATAAAAATAAAGATTTTATTTAATTTAATTATAGAGTGAAACATATGGGATATTTAAAGTTTTTATTTGAAAAATTTTAACGCACAATAATCTAACAAAAAATTTATAACCGGTTTGGTGTAAATACAACCAAATGCATGGAACATTTTTACTACAGCTGAGGACTAGGTAAAATGCATAAATGTTATGCAATATTACAATATAATTTGCTATTTTTATCATTTGTAACTATCACCTTTACTAAATGTTAAGATCTTAAACTATAAAATTATTCTGATTTTCTAAACTCAGATTACTCTAAGACCCTTAAGTGAAATTATTCTAAGTCCCATTTGACCCTCCCCCCTTGATTTTCAGATTTCCAGAGTACCCCCTCCCTATAAACATGTTCCATATCATGTTAATAAATGGAAATACCCATATAAATATTGCAATATAAATATTTCTAACTGAATGCATATTTGGTACAGAATTATAAAAGTATTCGTTTGTATAATAACGTTTCGTTTGTATAGTAATTTAATTATATAAAATTATTATACAACTTACCATAGTTGCAATATAAGGTGCTATCATACTACCAATTCTTGCACATAAGCTACCACAACCAATACCAATATTTCTAACAACAGTTGGAAATACTTCACTACTGTATAAATAAATAGTTGGAAATGATATTGCCATACCAGCAATACCAAATGTTGCTAATGTTACTCTAATTGTTGGATTTTCAGTAAACATTATTAAAAGAAGAGTTACACCAGATAGTACATTGCCTGTTATTAAAATTTTTAATCTAGAAACTCTTGATATTAAATATAAAACTATTAAAGTTCCAGGTATTTCAACAGCAGCTATAATTAAAAAAAAAATTAGTTTTATATTTTTTACTAAGAAAAATATCATAATTTTTTTTTTTTACAAATTAATTAGATCTTTTTAATATGTTTCTTTGTAAATTTACTATATATTAATGACATTTATCTCTTAATTTAAAAATTCTTTGTTTTTAATAAGGTCAATATAACTTTTGAAAAAGAAAATTTTTATTTTTAATAATAATTATTTTATATTATTAATATGTACTTTTTATTTAATTAAAGAGAATGTGGTTTGTAATTTTTTATTACTATTATAATAAATGCAATTTATGTGTATGCACATTCCTTTTTTTTTGTACGTCTACTTTCTCAATTAGATTATAATGTATTTTATTATTATATTTACGTTAATTAATTTTTATTAACTTATAAACACGTATTTTAAAATTTTTTTACAGTCAATAAATTCATATTAATTAAATTGAGCATTAAATTTAATTTAATTTAATTAAACTTTTTTTATTTACCTGAAACTGCAGTATTAATAAAAATATTTCCATCTAATTGTCCCATGTATTGTGCAAGACCAAAGAAACAGGTACCACAAACAAACCAATTTAAACAAACGCATATTGTTTTAAGACGTAAATTTGGTGTGCGAAATAAATGTGTAAAATTATATTTTATGTCTTTATCACTTGATGATTTAAAATTTTTTTGATTTTTATAATGCTCGATTGCTGTACTAACGTTTCCTAGTGGTATATGATTTTTTTCAGCTGCTTTTGTTAATATTACTTCAGCTTCTTGTGTTCTGCCAACTGCTAATAACCATCTTGGAGATTCTGGCACAACCCTTGTAAAAAACAATGGAATCATTTATTTTTTCAGGAAAAATTATGTACGAATAAAAAATAGACAATTACCAATAATAACAAAGTAAAAATATTGGAGGTATAGAAACTGCCATTTGAAAGCCATACCAAGTTAATGTAAGGTAAGAAATTAATGGATTTAAAAGAAATCCAAGTAAAAATGGTACATGGAATAGTACTGAAAATGTAGGTCTCCATTCGGGTCCAATGATTTCCATTACTGAAAAAAAAGATGTTTTTAATAAAATATGATATATAATTAAGATGTACGATATAATAATAAAGTGAATATTTATATTTTTTACATGTTTGTTATTTATATTTAAATTAGCTACCCAGGTAAAAAAAATTTAAGACTAACCATAAAATTCTATAAAATCAAAAATAACTAATGTAAAGGAAAAATTGGTTAAAAAAAGTAGAGTATTTTGAAGAATAGTCAAAAATATATTAAAGTTTTAGGGTTTTATTTATTTTTCAGCTTTCTAGAACCAATCCTGCATTTTGTAAAGAAATTATAAAAATAATCTAAAATATTATCTTATTTTTTCTTACTTACTTTTCCAGAAAAACTTTTTTAAATTCGAATAAAAATTTTTCTAAAGACTGATTCTAGGATTAGGAAATTAATTTAAACTACAAATTCACGAAACAATTCAATTATAAAAAAATATAAAGGAATAATAATAAAATTAATTTTAATACATAAATTAAAATTTCTCAAGTGTATTTATAAGTGTGGATGGGGTCACCAAATCCGTTTCAAAATTTGAAAAAATTATTTAACATATCTAGGAAAAAAAATCCTATTTTACCCCCAACTTATATATGCTGTCTGTATACAATTGAATGCAAAGTCAAAACCAATATTTTGTCCCTTGTTTAAAAAATAGCTATTTCCTGTGTATAATTTCAGATTAAACGGTTTTTGTTCTAAAATATTTTAATGATATCTTCAAGCTAACTAAAGAATTTTAAAAACGCTATCTAATGGCTTTGGCATACATTTCGTCTTCCTCATTCTACGGCTCCGATGCAACCCTTACAGTTATTAAGTAATTTTCTTAGAAATCCTCTATTAAAATTGATAAATTAACAAAATTTCACACATTTTGACCCAAAATAGCAACTCAAAACTTTTTATAGTTAAATGTCGATTTCTTAAATGACCCATTAAGGACATATACAATTTACTATAACAAAATTGTAAAAATTTCAGCCTTATAGTAAAAATAACGTATCCTTTTTTAAAAAATTAAAATTTTACAGACTTTGTTTGCAGCTTTTGATTTCATAGTAATATCATATTTTGATTTCATTGTAAAATTGAAAATTTAAATTCAGAAATTCAGTATCAAGATTTATTGAATTTCTGTTAGAAAAAATCGAACTATGATAATTAAATTAAACAAGTATAGGCAATTATTTTTTTTAAAACTTACGTAAAACAAAGCTAATGAGCATAGTTCCTCCTGTTGCTACAGCAGAAATGAATTTGAAAATTAAAAATGCCTCATACCATGGTGAAATGACAGTAAGTAAACCTGTTGAAGATTGTAATAGAATTGCTATCATTAACGGTATTTTTCTACCAATCCTGCAAAAAAATAACATGATAAATATATTTAATTTTGAAAAATAAATAAATTTTTTACATTACCTATCCGACATGCTACTAAAAATCATATTCCCAATAAGTATTCCAAACATTGTACAAGATTGTGCAAAATTGGATAATTGACTTCTATCACATACTAAATCCCACTAAAAAAGTATATTCGTAAAATATAATTGTTAAAAAAATTTTATCAGAACATTTTTTAACGTCATTGAACCTATCATGAAAATTTTATAAGTTTTAAGGTACACGGCAAGGCTAACTTAGTTCAATAACATAAAACATGTAATTAAGAGTAAAAACTAATGCATTGAGCATGAATACTAAAACTAATTTCAGGGAGTAATGTATGAGGGATGTCATCCTAAACTGGGCCCAAGCTGTACTCAAAGATCGCAGAAATCGGACCGTACTATTTTTTGAAAAGTAATCTCAGCTTTCTAAGTCAAATCCTTGAATTTTGGAAGCCATTTGTATTTTTGGCCTACTTTGATAAATTGATTTAAAATATTCTTATTTTTGCTGCCAAATACTTATTTTTCAGTTACAAAAAATATTTTTCTTTTAGAGATTCTCCGCAGAATCCGATTTTGGGGTTTAAAATTTGATTTGAAATGTTAGGCTTAAATTAAAAATCTGATAAAAATTTCCTTTTTTTTTTTGAAAAAAGATTTTAAAAAAATTTTTTTAATTATTATGACTTTTAAAATCAAATTCCATTTTCCAATCTTTCAAAGCTTATATGCCAATGTGCAATTTTCCAAATTTTTGGTCAGATTTTAATTTGGTCTCGTAACATGGCGGGATATACAAAAATTTGAAAAAATAGTAATTTAAAAAATATCGATTTTGACCTAGAGCTTCCAGATTATTACATCCCACGGTTTTTTTGGGGAGGGGAGGTATGAAAATAGGTTTAAAAACAAGAAATTTAAGCTAATTGAAAATAGAATCCAACGTAAATTTATTTGAACAACAAAAATTTAATACTTAAGATAAAACATTTATAAAAAATTGCAAAAAGTACTCATAATAAGCACAATGACATAAATAATTTAAAATAAAAATAAATTAAATAAAAACCTGTGTAATAATAGTTTCACGGAATATAGATTTATCATACTCAAAATGAGTACATTTTTCATAAGTATGATTTCCAACATCAATATCACATCTCATTGACATAGAAATATTATCTTTTGCTAATGGATATGTACATGTAAAGTTAACCGGTGGTGCTAAAAATACAATTGATAATTGATGCCATGCAACTGGAAATTTAACTAATGATAATGCAATAGCAATAACTATATGCCATAGTCCAATTGATCCCATTGCTTCTTGTACAACATCCATTGTATTTTTTTCTAAATAGAAATTTTTTAAATATTATAAATTATAAAATAAGCATGTTAAATTATTAGTATTGTTATATTGTAATATTAGCACATGAGATTAACTTAATCAAAGTTGCTGATATAAATAAATTACATATATGCATATTAAACATTTTATTATGTTTATAGTTTAGTTCAAGAACGAGAATATTAATGTTTATGAACCTGAACTTTATGTATGTATATTAGCCTGGAAATTATTTTTAAAAATTATTCTAGAAAATTTTGGTTTTAATATCTGATTAATAATTTTTAAAAATAAATTAAATTAATCAGTAAAATAATATTCACTAAAATTAAGTATATGACATTTCATATAATAACAGTTGTAAAGATGCTATAACACCTGAGATATTTACAAAGAAAATTATATTATAATTATATTAATATATAATCTTTGTAATTTTAGTAAAATGAAAATTTTAACAAAGGGATTACACGAGTTGGATCTACTAAATCTTGAGTAAACTTTTATTATTAATAATCTTGGCTAACATTCAGCAGAACTCGCTGTTCTATGTCAGAAGGCCTGCGAGATTTTAAATAAGGTCTTTGGATTGCTTGAGTAATGAATGAGTATCACCTAGATTATATAGTGCTAAGTAGGTCAGTTTTGGTAAGAAGAACTAGCACGTTCAGATGATTGATGAACCAAACGCTGAGTTAAGGCGTCAAAAAGGCCCTGAAGGACTGACGCTGAGAAAAATTTCGTGTAAACAGCCATTGTACAGTAGTCAGTTAATTCTAAGCCCTAGGAGAAATCTAATATTGATAAGTGTGTTGTTTTTCAATTGAAGTTGTATGCTTCACAACCGTCAGGATTTCGTAGTCTGAAACTTGGTAGTAAATCCGTAAAAAATTTAGGCCCTTGTAAGAGTATTCAATGAATTAACCCAAAATGATCTGGAAAATCCATAGAGCGAAGAGCACTGTAGTTACAGCGATGTCTGGATCTTCCCCTTAAACATCTTAAAAATCTAGCAGAAGGCTAAACGGAGGTATCCCGCCAGTGCATACACTTATTTGCATCAGGTCTCCAGGATATAGAACCTAAAATAAGTCGATAAAATAATTTTGGTAAGGGATTTCGGCAAATAGGATCTCTAACTTTGGAATAAAAATTATCCCTGAAGAGCAAAGCATTTCGGACTTAATCAGGAAGTGGGTTTGGCTGATTTTCTGATCCTGGAGGAGTTGTTTGTTCTTGTGCTAGCGGGAATATTTTTTAACGTAAAAAGACGCTTTATCAAATGTGGTCAAGATTCGGCAGATCCAGCTGATGCACTCCCCTTATTAAAAGAAACGAAGACGAAATTGAGAAAATTTTTCCAAATAATAATCTGCATGCAGAAAAATAAGAAAAAATTCTAAAATACAGATCAACTCTACCCCCTGCTTTGAACTGGATTCACTATTATTATTAATTCACTATTATTACTAATTTTTACAAATGCACCCATAACATTGTCATATTTATAGAATATTGAGGCCTTACAAAATTATTTTCAAGATTTAGAATTAAAATCTTGTTTTCAATTTAGAGCATTTTATTATTTTTTAATAAATAATGGTACTCTTTTCATAGAAGATAGAAATAAATTAAAAAATGTTCAAAACAACGCCCAGACTAATATACATAAATAATTCAAAACGCTATTAGGGTAAATGAACCAGTGAATGGCCGGCCTCCAGTGAATGACCAATACCGTGTATTTCTTATGGAAAACGAGTGGTCATTTATTAGATTTTAACCGGTCATTCACTGGTTCAGTTACCCTATAGATATAAATATATATTTTGAAAAATGCATAATTAATCTAAAGTTCAATATACTCATAAACATACTTAATAATTTTTTTTGTCGTTATAGTAGATAAAATTTCTATTAAATTACTTATAATTTATATGTGAAAAAGCAAATATTTATTATTACTATTGTTGTTATTTTTATCGCCCATGATTTTTTAATATATATCGAATTATTATTCATTTGTTCCGAAATTCTCATGGTGATTAAATAGCTTCAAAAGAAGAAATTAAATAACTATCTAGTTAAAAAATAAATATTTTGACAAGGTTAATAAAAATATCTCAGTTTAATTAGATATTAATACAGTGTAATTTTAAAAATGGAAAGTTTCTTATTAAAAAATTCATAACTGATATACCTAAGAAAGTATAAATTACATATTATGATTTTTTCATACAGGGTCTTATTATTTATATAGTAATAGGTGTATATAGTCACATAAAAAGTATAAGCTTACAATTAATAATAATAATTTTAATCATGTTACAATTAAAAATATTCATTTTTTTAAAAAAACCTTCATAGTTGGGAAATTTTTTTTTTCAATATTTAAATTAAAATTATAATGATATTTTTACTAAAGGTTATTAATCTTATTCTTATAAGCACTGTAAAAATTAACTTTTTTAGATTAGCAAAAAAATAGTATACATTCAAAAAAAATTTTGAAAATATTCGAAAGAAATCGTAAATTTACTGAGTATTCTCGATTTTTTTTTTTTAATTTCCAAAAAATAGTTGTGAGTTTACACAGTTAATTTTTTTTTGTTGAAAATATACTAAATTTTCGAGAATATACTAATTTTTTTGTTAACCTAAGAGAATTACTTTTTACAGTGTATTGAAAATCTTATTTTTTAATATAATATCAATATATAAGTGCAATATTTGTCAGTACACGGAAAAAAATTCTAAGTTGTATTGACAAATAACTTTGTTGAAATATGCCAACAAAGTATTTGTTGAATTGTCATAGTTACTTAGTTGATTCAAACAGAGTGAAAATTTTATTTAAAAAAAATTATTTTTTTATTTTTTTTTTTATTTTTTTTTATTTTTTTAAATTAATTATTTTTATTTTATAATTATTTTTTTATATTTATTTAATATTTATTAATTTAAAATCTGTTAAAAAAAACCGAAGAAAAATTTTGACTGCTACTGGGATCGAACTCGAGTACTGCGGCTTCCGAGACAGCGTGATTATCCATTCTGCTAACAGGACAGTTGTATTTAATAAAAAAATTTTAAGTACTATATGTTACAGATAATAATTTTCGAAATTATATGCAGAGTAAATTATACATACCCAGCGAAATGCACATTTAAAAATAATAGTTAAAACTATCATAAATAATTTTTAGGAAATCCCATTTCTTTATTATAATAATAATGAATAATAATATAAGCAAAAGTAAATTATGCATTCCCGCAGTGAAATTTATATTATTTTAAAAATAACACTTAACTATCATTAAAAATTTTTAGGAAATTCCATTTCTTTATTGAATAATAATATAAACAAAAGCGCGCTGCTGAAAGAGAAGAGCATAATAGGATAGAAAGAGAAAGAATGAATAAATATTTTAATATAAAAGAAAAAGCATTGACCTAACTATTAAAATTAATCATATTAATGTTGTAGGTTGTTGGTTTATCTAACACTATGTTGATTCAACAAAGATTTAAGTGGTTAATTTAACAATTTTAATTTTGCTTGAATCAACAAAGTATTTGTTGGTTTAATGTTTTTATTTGACAATTCAACGTTTAATCTTTCCATTCAACAAACTTACAATACTAATCATATTTCAGTAACGTAATACGTTTAGTTTGTCTTATATTTTTTTTACGTGTATATATATGATATCTGAAACTAAAAGTATAATGGTATTTATGTGGTTTCTTATGTTATTTTTCTATCGTGTATACATGCCGGTAATAAGCTCAATATAACTAATAGAATTAATTATTGGGGGATAGTTAGATGAAATTGAACTTCAGAGGTTCTTGATATACAAAAAAGCTTTTATCGGAATCCTATTAAAACTTGTTGATTTTTAAAGTTTTTTAAGGTAGACATAAATTAACTTATTTGGGATAATAATGTTAGGCCGAAAGACTTACAAGGGGAGTCCAGTATTTTTGGAACATCAAATAACACTAAATGGTTATAGATCTATTTATTAAATTCATAAAGAACCCCAGTAACCGCAGTTTATTCCAGTAGACCTTCTGGACTTAGAAACACAAGACTCCATGTTATAAGATAGAGCTTTATATGCTATATAATATAGCGAATATTATAACGCTATCACCTTGAAAATCAACCTCAAATACCTCCCAATTGGTCTCATTTTTTTCTGCGAGGGCTTAATTTTAAGCCCCATATAAACCGCTTTCTTTTATCTGTAATTATCTCACCGAGATAGTAAATTAACTACACATCCACTTTTGGTCCAAAATGACCAATTTTTAAATTGATGACAAAATTAAAATTTTAAATTAGAAATTTGATAAATATTTTTCATATTTAATAATTTATAATATCTTTTGACAATGACACAATAGAAGTTACAAATTCTAGATCCCTGAAGAGGAGTATTTATGATACTCAAAATATTGGAATTATAAATAACTAAAAAATATATAAATTGGTTGGAAAAGGTCTTTTATTTATTCAATATCTATCAAATAACCAGACGTTAAATCTCAAAATAAAGTATTAAATTTCTCCTTAAAATCAGTCTTATTTGTCTCAAAAATTCTGTATAAGCTTCCATTTTCCAAAAATTTGTTACTTGCTTCTTTTCCATTATATGATAATTTAAGTCAGAGTTATAATGGAAGGTATTTTTTAAAGTTATTTTTTACTCATGTCAAAAACTAATCAAAAAAAATGAGTAAAGTATTTTAAAAAATATGAAGCTTGTACAAAACTTCAAAGAAATTCATAGGTTCAAGCTTTATAAATTGCCTAATTTCTTAAAAAATTTTAATGTTGGCTGCAGTTTAAAAATTGAAAATTTTGAGCCAACATAAGGTTTATTGACTATAACGGTAAGAGAATATTAATAATAAAAAATTATGGCTTATGGGGGTGATTTTAATGTGCAGTTCTACAAACTTTGTGCAGTTGTTTGGCCAATTTGTGCAGTTACTAACTTAGCAACTGCATAAATAAGCCCCACCTTTTTTTGGTCAACAAATGCATTGGTGCAGTTCTAGAAATTTCTTAAAATCACCTCTGGGAAAACCTTACAAATAAAAAAATGAGATTAACTCGATGTTTGGTTGACTTACAATACAGTCTAAAAAACCCTATATGTTATACCATCACAATGTTTTTCTAGACCCAGAAAAAATAAAGGCATTTGAGATATTTTTTTAGCATAATAAATCGATATAATTATAATCATTTAATGTAATTTAGTATATACAAATGTAATAGAGCCCCCTTGTTAGTAAATTTCATGAACATGTTTTTTTCAAAATTTAAGTAATTATTAAAAAAAAATATTTATTTAAAAAAAAAATAGAAAAACAACAAAATTCCTGAGAATTAAAATTCAGATTCTAGATAGAATTTTCGTAACTAACTTTGTCGATTACCAAATAAAAATTCTGATTTGATATTCGGATTCTTTAAGAAAATTTACTATGTTCCCATTTTTTAGCTAAATTTTTAGAAATCTTTAAAACTTTGTATAAAAGGTAAAAAAATAAATATAAACATAATGGAATGAAAAAAATTTGCCTGAAAAATGGGAGAATAAAGTAAAGTTTCTGTAAGAATCTCAGAAATTCTATTGATGAAGTAGTTCTGTTATTTTTTTAACTAAGTCAAAAGCTTCAAAAGATACAGATATTCGGTTTTATCCAACTTTCCCCTATATTTTTTTTACTTTATTTTAACCTATATTTATTATATTTTCTTTATAGGAATACCTATATTGACCGCAAATATTATTAAATACTCATTACATATTTTAGATAATTCTCATTAGTTTAGATAAATTTTTTTAACCCAAATAATTTTTATATGCAGATAAAATCATATGTTATTGAATTTAAAAAATAATTTTAAAAATAAGATTAGATATAAGAAGATATAATTAGAGAAAATTTAATTAATTTGGCCAAAATAGTGCACATTTCTTGTATACTAGGATGGTACCTATTTAAGAAATTTACTGTCAATAGAAAAAAGAGGATTAGATATTTTAAATGCATCAAAAAAATTGAAATGGAGTAATATGGGTCCAAAACAGTGAATCGTATGTATTTTTTTCTCTAAAAACGATTTTGAAGGTTTCATTCATTATCCGATAGCCAGTTTTAAGTAATTACTTTTATACCGCAAAAAATTTGCAAAAAATTCAAATTTTCTAAAATTTTCTGGGCTGTTGATGACGATGTTATTGCGGATTTTTTAATTTTTAATGTCGAAATCGATAATTTGAGTTATTTCAAACATTTTAAGATGATTTACAGTTTTTTTTGTCAATGATCACGGTTTTGAAATGAGATTTTTTATTTGACCAAAGAAAACTACTGTTAAAAAGATAAGAAAATCTCTGTTAAAATGCTTGAAATAGCTTAATCTACCAACAAAATTTTAAAATCCACTATTTTTAATTTGAAAAATCTGATTTTAGAATTGATCATCAGCGACCCCAAAAACACTAGAGTATTTTTTGCAAATATTTTCCGACATATAGAATTAATTGGATGGAAAAAAAATGTGGATATCAGAAAATGGATAAGACAATTAAAATTCTATTTTAGTAACCAAAAATACTTAGGATCTACTGAGGTAATAAATTTTTTGATGCTTTTAATATTGCTAGAATCTTGAATAATATTTTGATTCTTGTATTTTATGAAACATTGCTTAAAGGGGATAGCGTGAAATATATTTACTAAAAAAATTAACGAATTCTTCATAAAAGATAATAATATGAAAATGTACGAACTTTATAACCCAATAAAAATGAAAAAACTAAAAACTACCGATTTCATAATAGAAAAAAAAAATTTATTAACCAGAATAATCTAGAAGAAATTAAAACTTTGTTTTTTTTTTTTAGTTTTAAAACAATTAATGATAAACATAGAATTTCGTAATGTGCATTATAAATAATAAACTTTTGTTTGTTTAATATTTCGTAAAACTTATGGTATAGTGTTGTATTCAACATTTTCTAAAAATATTCTAAGAACAATCAAAATATTCAAATTATTCATTATTTATTATGCTAAATTAGCACAAAAAAAGAGGTATCGTATTTTTTAATGAATATAATTTATAAATTTACAAATATTTTGCACTGAACTACAATTCTTTTCCATATAAAAAAAACTGAAAACCAAAATTAAAAAAAAAATAATAATTTTACTGAGTGAAAAGTAAGGTACATAAACGCATAAAATAAGTGAAAGCATGCAACTGACTTAAATTTAGATATAATTTTGAGCTTACAAATAACGATACGAGGGTGTTGCATATTTATTTCCTCATTCTAATAAAATTCTACATCGAACACTCACCTTTTTTTAATGTTTCTTCAGCTTCTTTAAATTTTTCTTCTTTTGTCACTGTCATGATTAATTTTAATAATTCGATTTATATGACTTTAATTATAAACAAAAATTGATAAAAAAAAAATTTTAATTAAATATTTCACAGACACGTGTATAACTGCACTATATACGTCTTCTTAGTGTATAATGAACTCTCTTTCTGTTTTTATATTGCATTTAATGTTTTACCTTATATCTATTTATGTTATGTATAGAGACAACATTTTCTAATGTTAAACGTTAAGAGATTCTAAACGTACTGTATAAATTGAAAAACTCTCATATGTTTTAAAACAGTGTATACCTCATTATTATTATGTGTATATTAGACTGGTCAGTATTTTTAAATTTTAATACACTGTCAGCAATCCCATATGGTATAGATTTCACTATTTGGTTCGCTATTTGATATAATAAAAACTACTAACCAGTTTCTGTAAACACATCCAAAATACATTGAATATATTTACTTGTGTCTTGTAGCTAAGGGCTGGGTATAATGCATAAATTTTACGAAACATTACAATACAACTCTCTAATTTTCTAATTTTTAATTATCACCTTACTAGATGTTAAGATTCTAAACCCAAACTATTCTCCCAAAAGTCCCATTTAACCTTCCCCCTCCCTTAAATCTGACATATTTGCCCACTCCCTTGATTTTCAGATTTCCAGGATACCTCCTCCCTATAAACATGTTCTATATTAAAAGACCATCTATATAGTAAAAATTATTGGCATTAAATTATTAAGAGTGTATAAATAAGAAATAATTTCCCGTTATGATAATTTCAGATATGAAGAACAGGTGCAAGTGAGTCTATACTCAATATAGCCAAAAATCTTCTGGAGAAGCTTTTTGCTATATAAGGGTGAGTATTTCTCACGGGTATTTACTATAGAAATTTAAATATTTTAAAAGTTTAATTTTAAGAGTACTACCTAGGTGTGCTGAATTTTGTTTTGAAAAAGATTTATTTATTTTTTATTTTTATGGGTTTTGAAGATTTTTTTGAGTTCAGAGGAAAGTTTTCCCAATTCGTTTAATAAATTTTATAATATTTTGGCACAAGTAATTTTTAAAAGTAACAAAAATTAAGTTCGTATTTGAAATTTTGTAATACGGCCTTATTTTTAATTAAATTTAAAAATTTGTATGCCAATATATTCTAAATTGAATAAAGAAAGTGGGAAAACTTTCCTTTAATACCAAAAAAATTTTCAAAACCCATAAAAACCGAAGAAATGTTTATTTTTCCAAATGCGTAATAAATATTATAAATATTAAAAATTTTTTAGTTTCCCTTTTTTTGCTTAATTCTTCTTAATGCAATATCCAAGATTCCAAGATAATGTACACATAATTTTCGTATCCATTTAAATGCTTTAATACCTGAATTAAAACTACAAATTTAAAAAGAGTGCAATGTAATAATAATTAAATCAAAATTACAAAATGAAAAAAAAAAATTATATACAGAGATAACTAAAAAAACAAATAATATGTGTACATTCTTTTGCATCTTACTATTGTAATAGCTAATGACATAAGAAACTAAGGAAAGCAAAAACAAAAAAATCTCATTATAAATCAGAATCAACTTGCAGTAACTGGAATTTGATTTGTGTAAATTCTTATAGTAAATCCTTAGCGCCTCATATCAGATCTTTTCTTTTTCAACATCCGTTAATTTATCATAAAAATATTTGGGCTCCCCTGCATCGATGGAAGATTAACGCTCCCCTGCATCGATGGAAGATTTGCGCTCCCCTGCATCGATGGAACATTAGCACTCCCCTGCATCAATGGAAGATTAGCGATCCTCTGCATCGATGGAAGATTAGCGTTTCCCTGCATCGATGGAAGATTGGCGATCCACTGCATCGATGGAAGATTTGCGCCCCCCTGCATCGATGGAACATTAGCGCTCCCCTGCATCGATGGAAGATTTGCGCTCCCCTGCATCGATGGAAAATTTGCGATCCTCTGCATCGATGGAAGATTTGCGCCCCCCTGCATCGATGGAACATTTGCGCTCCCCTGCATCGATGGAAAATTTGCGATCCTCTGCATCGATGGAAGATTTATGCCCCCCTGCATCGATGGAACATTAGCGCTCCCCTGCATCGATGGATGATTTACGATCCTCTGCATCGATGGAAGATTTGCGCCCCCCTGCATCGCTGGAACATTCGCGCTCCCCTGCATCGATGGAAAATTTGCGATCCTCTGCATCGATGGAAGATTTGCGCCCCCCTGCATCGATGGAACATTTGCGCCCCCCTGCATCGATGGAACATTAGCGCTCCCCTGCATCGATGGAAGATTTGCACCCCCCTGCATCGATGGAAGATTAGCGATCTTCTGCATCGATGGAAGATTAGCGTTCCCCTGCATCGATGGAAGATTAGCGATCCTCTGCTTCGATGGAAGTTTTGCGCTCTCCTGCATCGATGGAACGTTAAAAAAATGTACTTTTAACTTTACAAGAGGGTTCTTTAGAGCAAGAAAAATGAATTTTCGTAGGAAAGCAACAAATTTTTCAAAACATATTGGCGGTTTTTCTAGATAGTGGATGGAGAAAACGTACTATACAAGGGATTTTTGTAGGGCATGATATATGAATATTCAGTGGAAAATGACGGACTGAAATAATTAATAAATATGAACTTATAACTTTACAAGAGGATTTTTTAGGGCAAATATGAATTTTCGATGGAAATATTCAATTTTGAAATCCCAAATATTTTCTAATTTTCCAGAATAGTATTTTTTGTGATAAATTTTTAATTTCTGTCAAGAAGATTTTCTATTTGTCTCAAAAAGAAACTATTCGGTTTTTTCAAGTTTTATTTGTAAATTTAAAATTTAAATCAGGTCTTATAAAATTGTCTGAAAATAAAATTTGATAAAATAAGATTTGGGGCATTCTTTATTTATGCACAAGGGCCGTTTAAAATTTTTTGCGACAGTAGCGAGACTTTCGTGGCTACGTACTTTCATGGCTACTGTACAGAAAAATATTATTTCTTGCTGAACATAAATTTAAAACAGACAATTAAGTTTCTGCGCGAAACGCCTTGAATCTAGTATATTAAAAAACATCCCCAATACCCACCTTATATTACGATGGGCCTCCGAGTGTAAAGAAAGCTCAATTTTTTTTAAATAGTATCTTTTAGTTAATCTTCCAAATAAAGCTGTTGCCTTGTAATTTAACCAAAACAAATCTGCTTGGTCTAATTTTTTTGCGGTAGTGTCATTTTTTGGTCTCCGTAAACCATAATTTTTGTCATTAATTGTCTTATCTTTACAGTCAATAAATTATAAGTTTTTATCCAAAATAGCCAATTTTCAAAAATAGGTTTTATTGGCCTTAAAAATTTTGAACAAACTTCAATTTTTATGAAAACTTTTAAAAATTCTTTACTTATCCCTTTTCGATTATTTATTTGCCCGATATTATAATTTAAACACAAAATCCTAATTTAAGGATTTTTAGAAGAAGTAACTCCACTATATCTTTATAAAGTCATAACTAAATAATCCTTAAAAAAAAGAGATAAAAAACCATTTTCAGAAACTTGAAGCCTGAAAGAAAATTTTTAATCCGGTTACAACCGGTTTGTGTAAACACAACTAAATTGCATGGAACATGTTTACTTCAGCAGAGGGGTTATAGATATAATGCATAATTTTACGAAACATTAGAATATAATTTACTATTTTTATAATTTTTAATTCTCACCTTTACTAGATGTTAAGATTTTAAACCCAAATTACAAACCCCTAAATCGAAATTATTTTAAGTTCCATTTGAATCCCCCCCCCCTTGATTTCCGGATTTTCAGGGTACCCCTTTCTATGAACATGTTCCATGCTAATAATTAATTTTAGAAAATTGCGGGTGATGCAGTTAGAGCAGGGCTGTAAGGGTGATGATACTATTCATACTTACACAAAAAAATAAGACCAACCAGAAAAGTTCTGTGTTATTTTGGTTAATTTGCAAGGTTGTAGCGTTTTGTGGAATATATTATATAAAAAATTCTTAATTTGCGTAAAAAATTACTTATAAGGTAAATTTGATATTATAAATCAAACAACCTTGAGCAGCTGTACTCCTTTTTTCATCGAAAACTTTGTAAATCTGACTTAGGAAACTGAAAAAATAATTTAAAATCTTTCACCATTATAATCATTCTATTCATTGTTATCATCAGAATCATAAAAAAAAAATAAAATTTTATGAAATTAGTACTGATGGCAATTTACGTGATTCTGTTTTTGGATTCTGTAGATTTTAAGAGATTATAATGAAGTTCATCATTGACAATGCAAATATCAAAATTTAAAATATTTTTATTGGTGGAACACCCTTAAATTTGCAAATTGACCCTTTTAAGGGGTATTTAAACAGTATTTTTAACAGGAGTTATTAATATCAATTTAAGCAGATTATAATAGTTTTTATGGCTTGCTATTCAAAAATTTGAGTTTCCTAAGTGTTTAAAGTTCATAAAACATCCCTAAATTTGCAAAAACAACCCTTACGTTTGCAAAAATAATGGTGAATTTGCAAATTTAAGGGTGTTTAACCAACTTTATGGACCTGAATTTTCCAAATTTGTTACCAGCGACCCCAAAAAGCTATAAAATCATGATCCTACCGTTTGAAAAGGATTGAATATAAAGTTTTCAAAAATAAGGGTTGATTTGCAAATTGAAGGGTGTTTAAGCAATTTTATGAAGTTGAAACTTCCAAATTCGTATTAAGCGACCTTAAAAACCTAATAAATCATGATCCTGCCGTTTGAAAAGGCTTGGATATAAATTTTGCAAAAATAAGGGTTGATTTAGAAATTTAGGGATGTTTTATCAACTTTACCCCCCAATTCGTGATTACCGAACCAAAAAACTTGTTATAATCTGCTTAAATTGTTATTGATAACTCCTGTTAAAAATATTGTTAAAATAGAATTTGCAAATTTAAGGGTGTTCCACCCTTCGACCGGCTCTGGGACCCCGAAATTCGTGATCATTTTCTGACTTTAAAAGTCTTAAATATTTTTTAATGGTATTTTAAATTATTAATTATTAACATTGAACCTTGGGTTTCGGATTTTCTGAATTTGAAAAATTTGCACGGATTGCCTTCAACGCTTATGAACAATAAATGGCTGACTGGTTCCATTATTGATAGTGCACGGAGGAACACAAAACCTTGCTGCAAAGAACGAACGATCTTCTTTGGAAAGACCCCCGAGGAGAGGGGAGAGGGAATAATTTTTTTTTAAATACTACACACCAAACCTAAAAGAGTTTTTTGTTACGCAGAAAATATTGAATGTTTATTTAATTCCTCTCTAAAGAATTAAATAAACATTCAATCTTTTCTGCGTAACAAAAAACTCTTTTAGGTTTGGTGTGTACGAATCGATTGATTTTTTGATTTTTTTTTTTATAAACAATTAGCTGTAACTCATTACTGAAAAGGTTTGGCGAAAAATTTTCCATGATACCTCCCCCTAGAATTGAATGATCTTCAATATGAGCTAAGCAGAATTTTGATCCAAGTTGCCCAAATCTGGAATCTTAGGCTTATATGAGCCAAAAATTACAAAAATTAAACAGGTCGTATTTATTAAAACAAATAAACATTTTCAATTTTTTTTTATACTCTTGTACAAAATACTGAAAAGCGTTGATTTTTTAATTAAAAAATTATTTTAAATAAATATATGGCTAAAATATTTCAGTTACAAATATGCTGCGCAAAAAACACCCAGTGGTGGATAAAACAACCTTAAATACCCAACTAAAACTGCACTCTAGTTATTAAATTTACTGAATTTTCTAAATTCCAGAAAAATGAAATTATTCCCTGACATTCCCTGACTTTCCCTGACCAAAAAAAAATTCCCTGACATTCCCTGACTTTCCAGAATTCCAGAAATGTGGCCACCCTGTGAAAAGGTAGATAAACATTTTTCAAAAAAATGCATCCCTCACCAGTTACTGCCCCCGGAAGTTTGATATTTTTTGGAATTTTGGAACCAAAATATTAATTAACTTCTACAATATTATCTGCAATCCGCGCTCACAGTTAAACCACAACAGCTTCAAATAAAATTCTTTCCTATTTCAAAAATTATTTTTTAGCATAATTCCGAGAGAATTTTAGGAAATTTTGTAGAATTTCATATTTTTTATGTGTAAACCCCAGTGAATCCTCTCCCCTCTCCTTCCTCCTCACACTATCATTCTACAGGCCAATTTTCCGGGCAAGCAAGAATCAATACAATTTAAGAATTTTGGCTTATATTGTGAAAATGTAAATAAAATTGTATGTTATTCTTTTTAATAAAAGGAAATTAATAATTCATTCAAGAGAACTTTGCATGTATAAAAGATTTTTTATTTTACAAACAAGTTTTATTAATTATAAAAATATTTTATTGTACAAATTTACAAAAAAAGTATTATTGTTAAAATACTTTTTTTTTCAAAAAGGCATTTTTAATTTTAAATTATTTACATAAATAACAAGTTATTATAAATTAAATTTGACTGTTTTTCAAAATGTTCATTGCATAAACTCGGTGAAAATAAAATCAAAATTTCATAAATTTCTAATATTATTATAAATAATTGTCAGTCTTCATTAAAATGAAACATTTAATAAAATAATAAATAAAATAATTAAATTAAATAAATGATAAAAAAAGAAGAAATTTAATCTCTGATAAAACGTTTAATCATTCTTCGAAAAAGCTGCTAACTTTGACATGAATGATCGTTTTGGTTGATTTGTTTCATCCGTTTCCTGATCATTTAATTTACGTTTTTTACTTGACTCATTTGTTTCATCGTTACTTGTTGGTGCGATTTCTTGTCCGTTAGTTTTTATTTCGTTATTAGCATTATTTGCAGTTATTCCATTTGATGGTTTTCCTGTATCTAATTTATAAACTTCGAAAGCTTTTTTTGTTAATTGACTAGAGTCCAATTCTGGAAATTTTTCTTCCAACATTTTTTTATTTTTACCAAACCAACTTACGAATGATTCTCTTTGAGGAGCAGCTTTTGCTTTTTTTGGTTTATTTATTGTCACTGGCAAAGGATTAATTGGTTTACTTGATTCAGGTACAACATCCAAACCAGCAAGTCCTATTAATAAATTTTAAATTTAAATATAAAAAACTTGTAATAAAGTATAAAATTGAAATTAAAATAGGAAGTGGCCTTAACTTTAAGAGTTAACTTTAGGAAAGTACAAAAACTAACCCTATAATTCCAATTTATCTTGTCAATAGTTCTAGAGCCTTCTAGGAAGCGTAAATATTCTAAACTAAATAAAGCTTCTTAACGTTAATTTTCAGTTATTTCAATTATTTTAATTTTTAATTTTTAAAATTATTTTTGTACTGAATACATGAACCCATGAAGCATTGAAAAAAATTGTAAAAATTATGTGCGAACTCTGGTGTAAACTGCAAGATCAGCTGACCAACATTTTGTTTTTATTAAAAATTGCTGAATAAACTCGAAGCGGGAACAAAATAATTTTATTTACAAATAATGATAAATTACGACTTTTGACTTTAAAATTTCACTATTCTTACGAAAAACCTTTTAAAGACATTAATTGATTTGGTATTAATATTTAAAAGTTTTCGCAGAATCCGAATTTTTGGTCGACTTGGTAAGGCATTTAAAATCTATATGAAAAGTAATTTTTTATGAAACCACTAAAATGCGTATAAGTTTTTTAACCTTGCCTTTAACCACCAGTAGATTTTTTCAAGCATATATAGCATATCGAAAAATAAGCCTACTCTCGATGAAAGTTTTCAAGTGATGTAGAATTAGAGATATGTTTAGAATTGAATATTTTTATTAACCATTGATATTTTAAAACGATTGAAAAGAGTGATTTTGAAAAGATGTAAACGTTTCTATATCTTAATAACCCGGATTCTTCTAATTGATTTTAACACTAGATTTTTATTCTAACTGGTATTATTTTCAGAGTATAGTCGAAAATTTTAAATAAAAAAAGTTAATTTTAAAACTATTGGGTTTTGGGTTTTATGAGTGCTTAAAATGAAAATTTTGCTAGTTTATTTATTTTGTTATTTTTTTAAATTGAAAGAATTAAAGAGGTATAAATAAAAATTAAATTTTTTCGCTCGTTTATTTATTTAAATCTGAATAATTTATTCGATAAATTGAACTAACAATTGTTTGGATATTTCGTCTCCTTTTTTGTTTTATACAAAAATTATTATTCATGGGTATCTACGAAAAGACTAAATAGTGTACGTACTGACGAGCCTCACACTATTTAGCCAGAGACGAAGTATCCAATAATTGTTAGCTCAATTTATCGAATAAATTATTCAGATTTAGGTATAAATACAATTTACCCATTTTACTTTCAAGGGGCCCAAGGAAATGAATTTAAGAAACTTAAAATGCTCTCTTTGAACCCCATATGGTGCGACCAACTTCACACATAAAGAGATCTTTAAACAATATAGACTTTCTACACGGAGAAAAATAACTGTTAAAAATAACCAAAATTGCTGGTTATGTTTACATTATAAAGTTTTGTTATTTTCTGTTCAAATATTTTGTAAATATAACCATGTTTATAGTTAGAATTACAATATTCTGACTTCATATTTGTAAAATTTACAAATTTTTTTTGTAATTAAAACTAACCCCGTTTTACTAAAATTAACCTTGTAAAATATACAAAATATTTTTCTCCGTGTATAGCTATTCTAGGATGTTCGAGGATTATGCAAGTTTTTGGGTAAGCTTTTTAAGTTAAGGGTCCTTGCAAGTTCTCTTACAAGTTTGTATCGCTTTTCCCGAAATTCAAAATTGAAAATCCGCTATCCTCTAAATTAAATTAAATTCTGATTGTCCTCTTGTGTGACGCACTCAATATACCTCTAATTCAAGACAATACGCCGTTTCAATCGGAGGGGAAACTTGCGCTAGATTTTCGGTGCCCGTTTCTCACGCAAAGGAGGAAAATCTTGCTTTAAAATTACATAAATGGGAACGTAATAATAAAATGAATAATAATAAATGAACTTATAAGAAAATGAATTTGGATGCACCTTCATGCACATTATATTATATTTGATCATGCTGTCAAGTACACGTCGTTTTTTTCCACGGGCATATATTTTCGAAAAAGTCGATTTAATAATTTAAAATAACAATTTGATCCTAATTTTTTATTGATTGACCACATCTGGATCCCGTGAGGATCTAGTTACCTAAACTATAATTGAAAGGAGGGTTAGTAGCAAAAATATTTATACAACACGTTACTTTTTTGCAGGGATTATAAAATAAAATACTTTTTTACGAAAAAATTTGTTTTCTTATTCTATTTTCCGATGGTTATTATTATAACGAATTTAAAATTTTACGTAAAAAGTTCTTTTTGCTGAAGTCAATAATTTTCAAGGTTTGAGTTAAAAAACTCCAAAATGAACGCAAAATAAATGAAAAAGAAAGATTTTTTTATTTACCTTTTGAAGTTTTAGCAGTATCTTTTTTTAAAAATGGATTACTACGTCGTCCAAATGGTTGACTAGGAGTTAAAGGTTTTATTTCAACATCTGAAGACAACGAATTTCTGGATGAAAGATTAAATGTCAATTCTTCTTCTTCCTCGACATTTTCATTTTTTTCACTAAACATGTCATCTTGAGTCCCCATTTCACGAATAACTTCATCAGAATCTTTAGTAACTGCTATTGATTCAAATTTATTTGCTAAAGCCATATTTCTAAGTCGAGATGCATATTTCATTGCTAATTCTATAACTTTCTGAGACGCAATTTGTTGACATAACTCAACAGCTCGGTATTCAACGTTATTACGACAAGCCAGCTAATAATTTTATAATATATTAAATAAAAAATTGAAAATTGTAAATTAAATTGTAAGTTTATAAAATATAAAACAAATTAAAATAAATATAATTACTCACAGCAATTAATGACAATACAGTTTCTTTCTCATCAACTGGATTACTTCCAAATTGCCATATTTTAGCTTCTTTTTCAGATTTATCAGTATCAGGTTCACATAATGGTATTAACAATGGTATTTCTGTGACAACTGGCCTAGGAGTTGTTGGAGGATATCGACTACCCTTACACAATATACAACGAACAGTTCTTTCTGATTCATCAATTCCAATAATAAAATAATTATCAAACTTTCCTTTATTCTATCATATAAGCAAATCATAAAATAAAAATTTAAGTACCAAGAATTTTTAAGTAGGTAATAATTACTAAAAAATTAAATTACCCTTCTATTAGTATCACATGCAACTCGCCATAAACAAGCCTTTTTATCATAAATATTTATAATTCCTTCAGTATCCATGATAGCTGGAGAATCTAAATCAGTAAATCCTAACCACATTAGGTTTGAAGAAGGTGAAAGTGGAATTTTTAATGTTTTACTTTTTAAATTAGGGCCACAGATACGTATTAACAGTAAACTAATATTTTGATCTTTAAAACCTCCTATTTTATGGACAAAAAAAACATTTAATATGATAATAACATTATTTAAATAAAGAAATTAATAAAAGTGAAAATTTGTCATACCTATACCAGAATGGTATGCGATTGCTATATTATTACCATAACCATTCATGCAAACTACTGGACCAGGCAATCCAATAACTTCACGCTGAGTTCCACCTGTCATAAAAATTCTTAAATTTCTTGTACTTGTAGCTACTGCAACAAAGCTACTTCCAGCTGCTACAGCTTCAACTTCTTCTCCTTCTGGAAGATCAATGCTCCACTCTTTGTTACCTGAACCCCAACCTTTAAAAATAAAATAAAAAGCTATATTAATTATTCCATTATTTCAGTCTTGCATTTACTCAAAATATAATTTATTTACCTTGCAAAGCAACTACAACAAGTTTACTTGGTTGATCATCTATTTTTTTACATGCTAGTGCTAAAGCTTCTATTGATAATGCTGCCATAGAGTGACCTAAATAATTATTTATATGCATAGTATGATGTACTGTCACATCATGAAAAGTTACATCTATATTACTGTCTTCTCCATCCTCTGAAGTATAACACATTATTATTCCAACATCGTTCCAGGTCTACATAAAAATTTCTGTTTAAGTTTAATTTTAAAAATGATATTTTAAAAAATTCCAAAAAACAAACGTTACCATATAACGAGACAACAAATTAATTGGTGAAGAACCAGGCTGAAAAGCCTCCTGCAAAATAATTTCAGGTACAGTTTTATGAACTGGTTTTGATTCTGCTTCAGATTCAAGTATACTTTCTTTATCATCATCTAAAACAGATGCTTTAATTTTATTTACAGATATTTCATTTTCGTCATTATCATCGTCATCGTCGTCGTCTATATTCGCATAAATATCATTTTCTGCACTTCCTGTTGAATCTGATGTTTTATTATTCATGGACTCATTTTCAACTGATCTGTCCTACAATAATTTTTTTTTATTTTGAGAAAAATTTGTGAAACGTATAATGAAATTTATAAATTAAAGTACTTACAACACCAATGCAACCAAGTTGACCTGTAGCATCAGCAAATGCAATTTCTGTTGATTCATCTGGTTTCCATACAAGACATGTGATTTTTGCCCTATCACTATGCTCTAAATATCCTACTACACTTTTACTTTGAAAATCCCAAACTATGACTTCTCCATAAATAGAACTTGCAGCTACCATAGTTCCACATTCCGAAAACTTGCATATACTAAGTTCCTAATTATTTGAGATATATTTTAATTTAAAATTTTTGAATTTTACTATAAAAACAAATAAATAAATTACATTTTTAATGTCACCAGATTTTAATTTAAAAAGTTCGTTCCATGTATTTCTCTCAGTGACAATAACTTCTTTATTATGAGGATATGCAAGGTATTCTCCATTTTTACAGTGGAAACTTGGAGTTCCATAAATTTTTGCAGTTTGAAAAGCATTACACTTTGGGATAATATTTTCCCATTTATGAGTAACTTTTTTCTCTTTTAAATTCCATATCCTAATAGATCCATCAGCACTTGACGATGCCTTTAAAGTAATTAAAAATACTGTTATATTTAATATTTTAAGAATTATATACAGTTTGTAAATTGTCTGCAATTTGTTTAAAACAAATTGAACTCACTAAAAATTCTTCTTTAGGATCAAGCGAAAGTCCTAAAATTGGAGCATTATGACCAGTTAATTCAAAACTTTCAAGACTTTTTAAATTATTTACTTGTATTCTCATATCGCTAAAATTAAATGTATATTTTAAATTATTTAATCAAAAACACTATGAAATATTATTTACCATGAACCAGAAGCTATGATATCACTTTTCTTTGCAGTTGCTAATGTTGAAACCGTAGCTGAGAATCTAGTAACTATACCTTCTTTTTCCAAATCAGGATACGAAAGAATTTGAATTGTATTATTATCATTTCCTACGTATATTTTATCATTCTGCATAAAAAATAAAAATAATAATTATTAATTAAAAATAAATTAAAAATAAAAATAAAAAAATATTTTATACCTTGCATACAACTGTTGTTGCTTGATCAGAAACACAACTCGCTGATGGATCATCATCCATTATATTTAGCCATGCTCGAACATCTCCATCGGCACCACAAGTTATGAGCCCACCTCTGCAATAAATAAATATATTAAAAAATTATTTAAATATTTTTAATTACTTTATTACTTTATAAATAAAATATTCATTTTTTAACTTACTTTTCACCAGTATAATAACAAACGTCAGTGTGTCCATCACTGTGAGCAAATCGTGTTGGTCGCTTTTTTAATGGCATATTTGTAAATTTTTTTTTTTGTATTAATTAAAATCAAATTTTTAATTAGTTATAGAAGATATATTATTAATTTTTTTGTTATTTCTTAAAAGCATTTGAAGATATTCATGTATATCTCTCCTAAAAAGTCCTAAAGTCAATCTTGGTTCTTTTAGCGCGTAAATTTTGCGCAAACGCATTATATGTAATTATCTAAGGCTGATAAAATAGAAATTATTTTTTTTAAATCACCTTCAAAATTTTACTTTTCTTTTCTAATAAAACTATTGCTATTATTTTATTTATTCATAATTTTAATAATAAACGAATTACGTTCATAAAAGTATATTAATGTTTGAAAAACTGACGGATAAGAAGATTTTCCGATTTTTCTTTGAACTATACTACTCAAAAAAACTTGGGTACAGATGGGGACACTATACATGCACACTCCGGCTGATTTTGACCATAAACTCACGCGCGGAGCCGCTGAATAACACTGAATAATAAGGGTTAGATTTTTCGACTTGTTGTTTATTTACAACAACGAGCGAAAAATGTACTCTATTTCAAAAACTACTCATCCAGCTACAGGAGTTGAGCATGCAATAACGTGTAGTTTTTTTAATCGTTCAGAAAAATGTCTTGTTGTAGCTGGTGCAAATATTATTCGGGTTTTTCGACTGATACCCGACGTCGATCCCGGCAAAAAAGAAAAATTTACAGGTATTTAAACTTACTATGACTCTAAATTAATTACTTTAATTTTATATTTATTTAAAAATTTTTACATCTTATCAGATACAAGACCACCAAAAATGAGACTAGAGTGCTTAGCACAGTATACACTGAATGGAAATGTTATGTCAATGCAGTCTGTACAGTTAGTTGGTTCAACGAGAGATTCTCTCCTGTTAAGTTTCAAAGAAGCTAAGTTATCTGTTGTAGAATATGATCCTGAAACACATGATCTTAAGACAGTATCACTTCATTATTTTGAAGAAGAAGACATAAAAGTAACCCATTTTTTAAAAATTATTTTTCTTTAATAAATAGTTAAAATTTTTTATTTACATAGGACGGTTGGACCAATCATTATCACATTCCAATTGTAAGGGTTGATCCTGAAGGTAGATGTGCTGTTATGTTAATTTATGGCCGTAAATTAGTTGTATTACCTTTTCGAAAAGATCCGATATTAGATGAAGGAGATTTAGAAACTAGTAAATCTTCATATAATAAAACACCAATTTTATCATCTTATATGATAATATTAAAAAGTTTGGAAGAAAAAATGGATAATATTATTGATTTACAATTTTTACATGGATATTATGAACCAACTTTATTAATTCTTTATGAACCAGTACGAACATTTCCAGGGTAAGTTAAAAAAAAAGATGATATTTATTTATTTATTTATTTCAATATATAAAGGATAAAATCCTTCGAATACAAATAATTTACAGTATTATATAAACATAGATAATCATATAACAAATTTTCAGTAGAGTTGTTTATAAAAAAAAAATTCAAAAAATTTTTATGATAAAAATAATTAGTTGACTAATTATTAATGCAGGAATATAATCTCTCTTTATACTTTAACAATACATTTAGTACACATTTCACCGGAATATTAAATTAGTAAAACCAAAACAAATTAGAACCATTGACAGAACTAATTTTACTCCAGCAACTTGCATGACAACCTTAATGAAATTATAAAAATTGAGTAAACAATTTTTTATAGCCGTATTGCTGTGCGGAAAGATACATGCGCCATGGTAGCTATTTCATTAAATATTCAACAAAAAGTCCATCCTATAATCTGGTCAGTATCGAATTTACCATTCGATTGTTATCAAGCAGTGCCAATAAAAAAACCATTAGGAGGAACTCTAATAATGGCTATAAATTCATTGATATATTTAAATCAAAGTATTCCCCCTTATGGAGTTTCGTTAAATAGTTTAACTGATAATAGTACAAATTTTCCCCTTAGTAAGTACTTTATTAACTTCTAATTTAATCATCAAAAACTTTGAATTTAATTCAAACTTTAAATTTATTAATCAGAAATTCAAGAAGGTGTAAAAATAAGTTTGGAAGGATCTCAAGTGGCATTCATATCTTCGGATCGTCTTGTTATATCATTAAAAACTGGTGAACTTTATGTTTTATCTCTTTTTGCAGACAGTATGAGATCTGTTAGAGGATTTCATTTTGATAAAGCAGCAGCTAGTGTATTAACGTCTTGTGTATGTATCAATTGTATTAATATTATTTATTGTACCATATATTTATGTATAATATTTGTTTAGGTGTGTTTATGTGCAGATAACTATTTATTTCTTGGTTCGCGTCTTGGTAATTCCTTACTTTTAAGATTTATAGAAAAAGAATCAGAACCATTAAATGATCCTAATGTACAAATATTTTCTAATATTAATAATGATGAGCCACCAAGTAAAAAAGTAAAACAAGACTGTCTAGGAGATTGGATGGCTTCTGATGTGTCGGCTATCAAAGATCCTGAAGAGCTTGAAGTGTATGGAAATGAAACACAAACATCAATACATATTTCATCTTATATTTTTGAGGTTTAATATATAATAACTATTTCAGTCAATAAATTATTAATTTTTTTATTTAAAATTTTAGGTGTGTGACAGTTTATTAAATATTGGTCCTTGTGGTAACGTTTCTATGGGTGAACCTGCTTTTTTGTCTGAAGAATTTGCTAGTTCGCAAGATCCTGATGTAGAATTGGTTACTACTTCTGGATATGGTAAAAATGGAGCTCTTTGTGTACTTCAAAGGTCGATTAGACCACAGGTTAAAAATCAGTTTTAAAATTCTAAGCTTTTAATCAAGTAAAGATATGTTTATTTAATTTTTTCTTAATAACAGGTAGTTACAACTTTTGATCTTCCTGGCTGTGAAAATATTTGGACTGTAATTGATTCAACAACTGACGCGAGAAGTAAAACAGATGGGGAAGGAATGCATGGATTTTTAATTTTAAGTCAAGAGGATTCTACTATGGTAATTATTTAATAAATTTTAAATTTATATTCTAAATTAAGCAAAAATTTATTGATTTTATAGATACTTCAAACTGGTCAAGAAATCAATGAAGTAGATCAAAGTGGATTTAGTACTCAAGGAACAACCATATTTGCCGGAAATTTAGGTTCAAACAGATACATTATTCAAGTAACACATATGGGTGTTAGATTGCTGCAAGGCTTAGAACAAGTATAAAAAACAATAATTTATTCAAAAATCTATAAACAATTTTTAAATAATTTATAAATTTCTAAATTTAACAGATTCAACATATGCCAATGGATCTTGGTTGTCCAATAATACAAGCTAGTTGTGCAGATCCATATGTTATTCTACTATCCGAAGATGGACAAGTAATACTATTAACTTTAAGAGAAGGAAGGGGGAATGCAAGACTTCATGCACAAGCTGTTAATTTATTATTTGTAATAAAAAATTTTATTTTTTTAATTATTCATTAATTCTTTAAAAATTGTAAAAATTTTATATTTTTTTATTCAGAGACCACAAATAGAAGCTTTATGTGCTTACAGAGATGTTAGTGGTATTTTTACAACACAATTACCTGATGATCTTGACACTGATCCATACGAAGGTGATAAAACTACTGAAGATTCTTCTTTTATACACAATATTGATAATGAAGATGAACTACTATATGGAGATAATTCTGCGTTTCAAATGCCTACGATTACGCAAATAAGACCTCAAGAAACTACAACAAAAAAATCTGCATGGTATGGGTTGATAATTTTTAATTACTAATCTTTTTTTTCTTGTGTCTTATTTAATATTTTTGTTTTAAGGTGGCAAAAATATTTACAAGAAACAAAACCATCTTATTGGTTATTTGTGTACAGAGATAGTGGAGTGTTAGAAGTATATTCGTTACCTGATTTAAGATTATCTTATTTAATAAGAAATTTTGGCTGTGGTCAACAAGTACTCCATGATAGTATGGAATCAACTACCTTACAAAAATCTCATACCCATGAACCTTTGAGCAGAGAACTTCAGGTAACTAGATAATACATTTAAATTATTTTCTCTTTTGGTAATATTAGTTATATTTTAAAATATTTTTTAGGTTCGTGAAATTTTAATGGTTGCTTTAGGGCATCATGGTAATCGGCCTATGCTTTTGATAAGATTAGATAACGAGTTACAAATTTATCAAGCCTACAGGTTTCCAAAAGGTTATTTAAAATTACGGTTTAAAAAAGTAGATCATGGCTTAATAACAGGTTTTTTAAGGTAACTAAATTTTTGATTAAAAAAAAAAAAAAATTGGCCTAAAAATGACTAAGCTTACATCCATTTAAAGGCATCAACAAAAAGAAGAAAATTTTCCAGACATGAATGATTCAAGAGTTGGAATGTTAAGATACTTTAGTAATATTGCTGGTTATAATGGTGTATTTATTGCTGGAGATTATCCTAACTGGTTGTTTTTAACTGGAAGAGGAGAATTACGAACTCATCCAATGAATATCGATGGGCCTGTTAAATCTTTTGCATCATTTAATAATGTTAATTGTCCACAAGGATTTTTATATTTCAACAAAAAAGTATACTAACATTTGAATAAAATTTTTTGTTTCTTAATTAACTATTATTTAATTTTACAGGAAGAATTAAGAATCTGTGTTTTACCTACACATCTTTCTTATGATGCTCCTTGGCCAGTAAGAAAAGTTCCATTAAGATGTACCCCTCATTTTGTAACATATCACTTAGAAAGTAAAACGTACTGCGTTGTTACAAGTGTATCTGAACCTTTAAAAAGTTATTACAAGTTTAATGGTGAAGATAAGGTACTGTTAAAATCTAATTTTCTTTTTTTTTACTTTACACATATAAAAAATATGAAACTTTAAAATTTATTTAGGAATATACCGAAGAAGAAAGATCCGACAGATTTATTTATCCTTCTCAAGAACAATTTAGTATTGTTTTATTTTCACCAGTTTCTTGGGATACAATACCAAATACAAAAATAGATTTAGATCAATGGGAACATGTTACTTGTTTAAAAAATGTTTCTTTAGCTTATGAAGGTACAAGATCAGGGCTTAAAGGATACATTGTAGTTGGAACAAATTATAATTATGGAGAAGATATTACAAGTAGAGGGAGGGTAAAATTAACATTTTTTTTTTTAATTAAGAGACTGATCTGTTTTTTACAAAAACTTTAATTTTTAGATATTTATTTTTGATATTATCGAAGTTGTACCAGAACCTGGTCAACCGTTAACAAAAAATAGGTTTAAACAGTTATATGCTAAAGAACAAAAAGGTCCAGTGACTGCCATAACTCAAGTTTCTGGTTTTTTAGTTTCAGCTATTGGCCAAAAGGTATTATTTTTTTGAAGACAAAGTTATTTAACTCTAAAATAAAAAAAAATATTTTAATTTTTCTAGATATATATTTGGCAATTAAAAGATAATGATTTAGTTGGTGTTGCATTTATAGACACACAAATTTATGTTTGCCAAATGTTAAGCATTAAAAGTTTGATATTAGTCGCTGATGTTTATAAATCAGTAAGTCTTTTAAGATTTCAAGAAGAATATAAAACTTTATCACTAGTTAGCAGAGTAAGAAATTTAAAATTTTATATCTTTAATTCTTAAAAGAATAATTTGAATTAAAAAAATTATAATCATTCTAATTAGGATTTCAGGACAACAGAAATATATGCTATAGAATATTTGATACAAAATAATGAATTGGGTTTTATTGTAGCAGATGGTGACAGTAATGTTGCGATATTTTCTTATCAACCAGAATCAGCTCAAAGTCTTGGTGGACAAAAATTAATTCGAAAAGCAGATATACATTTAGGTCAAAAAGTTAATACATTCTTTCGGATAAAATGTAAAACAGCTGATTCGGCAAATCCATTAAAATATTTTAGCGGGGCAGATAAGAGGCACATTACAATGCATGGTTAGTATAACAAAACTTTTATTTTATGTTCCGTATTTAATGGATAAAATTATAGCAACATTGGATGGAGCTCTTGGGTATATGTTACCTATACCAGAAAAAACTTACAGAAGACTGTTGATGTTACAAAATGTATTAATTAGTCACGTATATCACATAGCTGGTTTAAATCCTAAAGCATATAGGTAAGACAAAAAAAAAATTAATTTTTGCTGTATTAAGACTAAAATACTAATGTTTATTATTTCACAGAACATTTAAAAGTTCTATCAAGATGCAAGGGAATCCAATTAGAGGTATTATTGATGGAGATTTAGTATCAAAGTATCTAAATTTACAAATAAAAGAAAAAACAGAAATAGCCAAAAAAATCGGAACTGGTTCTCAAGAGATAATTGAAGATTTACAAGAAATTTATAAGCAAACTTCACATTTTTAAAAATTCTTTTTTTTAACAATTAATTAATTTTGTATATATTTTTGATGTATATTGATAATAATATTGTAAGGATATTACATCCAGTTAAATATTCATTTACTGGATATCGTTAAAATACTATTAATATTCTGATTATTAAGAATCAGATTGTGAACGTTTATTTTTTTTTTTTCTTTTGTAATTAAAATCTTTTTTTATTTATTATATTATTTAAAATCAATTTGTAAATAGAATATTTATATATAACCATTAAAAATCGCCAATAAATTCTAAAAAAAAAAAGCCATAAAATGTTCCTGGAATGAAAAAAAAAAATAAAAAAAATAAAAAAGAAATAAATTGTTTGTGAGAAATATTTTAAGAAAATTAAAAATATTTTTAACTTTTTGTGCTGTATATATAATAATGTAAGTAATATTGTTAATGATATTTTAAAATAACCATAGAAATATTGATTTAATAATAATGTTTCAATTTTTAGAAATTGTAAATTACAAACAAAAAAGTAAATACTAAAAGTAAGTAAATTTAATTTATTTTTTGCAAATAATTAATAATAATTATAATTTAGAATTTATTAAGTGTCTTTAGATATTGCCCAAGTTCAAAAAAAATTAATCGAAGCATTTGAAGTCTTCGATAATGCAAAAAATGAACAAGTCGACGCTAGAGATTTAGGAACAATTATAAGAGCATTAGGTAAAAATTATTATATTCAAATTTTATTTTTAATTTTTTTAAATTAAAATTTTTTTTAAGGTTGTGTGGTAACTGAAGCAGAATTACAAGAAATACAAGTAGAAGTTGAAGATGTTGAGAATAATTGTGTGCATCAAAGTAGATTTGTTGAATATATGTGCAAGGCAATAACTGAACAAAAGTATTATTATGTTTAAACATTTAATTTTTTTTCAATTTTGAATTACCATTTATTAGCTATATTAACTTTTAAACATTTAAAATAAACTATGATTTTTTTTTTTTACTAATGAATTACATACAAAAAAAATAAATTTCCAAATTAAACTTAAATTTTGTCCCTTTTTTTTGTTATATTTAAAAATTCAATTTTTTGCTACGCATTCAGAGATAAGAAATTATGGGCTATTTTCCTAACTAATTTTTTTTATTACTTATTTTCTTATTAAAAATTAGAAAAATAAACATTTGAAAAAAAAAAAGTCAGGTATAATAAATCTTTAGGTAACTCTTACACCATAAAATTATGCTCTGAAAAGAAACTACTTAATAATTTTTAAATTTGCCATTAATTTTACACTAAATGAAATAATTATTCATAAATTACTATTCTTAAATTGAAATTAGGTAATTACCTAATAAAAATTTTCAACTCACGAAAATCGACCAATTTTGTTTAAAACGACTTAAAATTTTTATAAAATATATATGTTTTAAATTTTAAATATATTATAAACATGCAAATAATATATTGCAATTTGTTTTGAAAAATGTTGAACCTAATTTTAGGTACAAACCAGCTGAACCAGAAGATTTATTAAAAGCTTTTAAAGTCTTAGATCCTGAAGATCAAGGTTTTATTTTAAAAGATGATTTAGTTAAAGCAATAATGGAAATTGGTGAACAATTTTCAACTCAAGAAGTCAAAGAAATGGTAACTTATGCTTGTGAACCTGAATCAAATAAAATTTATTACGAAGATTATATTAACTTATTGATAGTAAGTAAATTAATCAAATACATATTTTTAATTTTTTTAATTAAAGTATATTACATATATTTTTAATCAACACAAAATAAGATTTTTTTATTTCCTTAGGTACCTGATAATAAAAACATTCACCTATCTTATAAACCAGTACAAGTTAAAAAACAAGGAAAAACATAAAAAATATGATTTTTAAAATATAACATGTTTTTATAGAAAACGTTTGCTGAATATTTTTTAAATATAAAAATATATATTTTTAATCTTACAAATAGATCACTTGCATTGTTGCTCTTCAAAAATAACTTTTTATAAAAATAGTCTTAATTTATAATTTTGAAAAAACAATTTTATCATCTTTTGAAATACTAGCTGTCACTGCATTTATAAAATCTTCACTTTGCATCATAGCTTGATTCCTCAAACGCTGAAAAATTATAAATTAATTATTATATATTCTTGTTTTATTTAAAATGAATATTTTAAAATATTTTTCATACTATATGATTTAATCCTTCTTCTACAGTATGATCCCTTGAATAATTTAAGCTTAGCTTTGTACCCTGCACTGCTACTGGACTTTTTGATGCAATTTCTTTAGCAACTTCTAATGCTTTTTTCATAAGGCTAAAAATTAGTTATTATAAATATTTAACAAGATTTATTTTGTTTATATTTTCAAATTAACTTTCAAAAAATTCCAATTTTCATATATTTTAGAATTATTCATATCAAAACTATATTTTATAATCACCCCCTTATATTTTAAAGACTCAATTTCGTTTCTAAAGCTAATTATTAAAGTATTAGTATAAATGTCAAACCAACTTTTTTTTTCTTAAACTATAGGTGCTAACACTAAGATAGCTAACTTTCTTTTCTTTCTTATGTTCATAATTGAATTTTATCTCATTAAAATTATTTTCATAATTTAATAAATAACGTAAAAGTAAGCAAAAGTCATACCTTTCATGATTATCACAGATTTGACTTATTAAACCAACTTGCAAAGCTTCAGGAGCATACATTTTCCTTCCTGTGTAAGCAAGTTCTCTAACTAAACTATCTGAACCAATAATTTTAGGCAATCTTTGTAATGTACCAACATCGGCAGTTAAACCTATATCAACTTCTTTAATTTGAAAATAAGCATCTGATGAACAATATCGTATATCGGTAGCAGAAATCATATCTACTCCTGCCCCAATACAAGCACCGTGTACTGCTGCAATTACTGGTTTTGAGCACTAGAATTTTTTAAAAATAAATTTACTTTTAATGAATAATAAAAATTTTTTTAATGTAACTCACTTTTTCAATAGCATTAAATGAATTTTGATATTGCTGGATAACTTTATCTAATATCTTGCATTTTCTCGCTACATCTTGTACATCAGCCAGATCTTGAAATAATTTGGCACCATCAAAAAGATCAAGTCCTAAAAATAAGTAATTATATTTTAAATAAAACAAAAAATTATTTAAAAAAGAAAAAAAGGAAATAATAACCTGCTGTAAATATCTTTCCTGAACCAGATAAAATGATAACTCTGCAATCAGGATTTTCAGAGAGTTCGTTAAAACACTCAGTAAATTCTCTGGATAAAATATTTTTTTTTAAATTATGTTTTTATTAAAGTTATCAATATATAATTTTACTTACAACCACATTTCATTATTTAAGGCATTTAATTTATTAGGCCTATTTAAGGTAACATTTGCAACAAACTGAGAAGGCTCTGTTACATTTAAAGTATTGTAATTTCTACTTTTCATTGTAATATTTCTAAATTTATTGAAAATTTTTATACCTGAAAAATATTTTTAAAACTGTACATTTTTATTAACATAACTTATAAACAAAATATGTTATACTAATAACATTAGTATTAATAACATACTATTTGAACTTGGTTGTATTATTTTTGTGAAGATTTGTAACATAATAAATTATTTATTATAGCAAAATTTATTTTATGCAAAAATTAAAATTTTTTCCAATTTTTTCCCTGTTTATTTCCAAATTCTTTCTTATTGATAAAAGTTCAAAGAAGAGAGGAGAGTGGGGACTGGGGATTTCATTTTCGTGCGAAAGCGATATAATACCTATAATGTACTATAATAAGAAAATCATATGGTAAAAATCGGAGTCTTTGTTTTGTTTATATTTTTGAACAAAACAATGAATTAAATGTTTTTTTTTGTTATTGCAATTTTTACTTGATGTTGATAAGTGCATAGCTTAAAATTAGAGTGTAGGACACATAGTTTCGGTAGTGAAAAATTAAAAACCTTTTAATTAAAAGAAATTTTTAATATTTACAAAATTATATTATATTTACATTATCAGGATTTATGTTAAAGCCAAAAAAAATGCTTTAAAATGTCTTCATCAATTTTCTACATTTTTATTCCAGTATTTATTATCGCTGGATTATTAAGAAAATGCAGAGAGTATTCATGGGGAAGATGTAAAAATAAAGATAGATTAAATGGACGTGTTTTTATTGTAACTGGTGCTAATTCTGGAATTGGTAAAGAAACGGTTAAAGAATTAGCTAAGCGTTCAGCAACCATAATTTTAGCATGTAGAAACTTGCAAAATGCTAAAAAAACAGCAGTAGAAATTGGATCTCAATCACCTAATGCAGAACTAGTATTTATTTTTAATTTTTAACTAACGTTTTAAATTAAATTTTTTCAAAGCTAAGTAAGTTTTATTTAAATAGATTCCGATGGAACTAGATCTTGCTTCATTTACATCCATAAAAAATTTTGCAACAGAGATCTTACAAAATTTTGCAGAAGTTCACGTTTTGATCAATAATGCTGGTGTTTATGTTCCATTGCAAAATAAAGCAAGAACAAATGAAGGATTTGAAATCCATTTTGGAGTGAATCATCTAGGACATTTTTTATTAACTAATTTACTCCTGGAACATTTGAAGAAATGTGCACCAAGCAGGTTATTTATTTATAATATAAAATTATCTCATCTTGAATTTCTATTTTGATTTAAAAATGTAATATGCATTTTAGAGTCGTAATAGTTACATCAAAATTATTTGAATCAGGTATTATTGACTTCTCTAACTTAAATGGAGAAACAGGGTTACCAATAAAAGGACGCATGAACCCTGCATATTGTAATTCTAAATTAGCAAATACTTACTTTGCTAAAGAATTAGCAAGAAGAACTGAAGGCTCTGGACTCTCAGTTTATTCAGTTTGTCCAGGCTTTACGTACACAGGTCTTTTTAGACATGTCAAAAGAAGTTGGTTTCATTATATTTTATTTTCTCCGATAGCATTACTATTTTTACGAACAGCAAATCAAGTAAGTTAAATTTTAAATTTCATTTATAAAATGAATTGTCAAATTTAATACAAAAATAATTTCAGGGCGCACAAACAGTACTTTACTGTGCTACAGATTCTACATTGTCTAATGAGAGTGGAAATATTTATCGAGACTGCAAATTGTATAATTCAAAGATAAATTTGCAAACTGAGGTGGCTCAAAAACTTTGGGAAATAAGTGCTAAGCTTACTGGTCTCGAAAATAAATCTGATTTTGAATCAAGTGATAAAAATAAATAAGAATTTTCAACATTAAATTAATTTATATAATTTAATAAAAATTAGCAAATTAAGTATTTTTTTAGAAGTCCATCGTACAATTAAATACTCTTATTATAGTATTTAACTTTAATAATATTTAGAATCTAATTACATAAATATTTTCTCAGTGTGATTTAAAATATAAGTATTAAAAAAAAAAAAAAAATATTCAGTAAAGCATTTTTATTTTATTGAAACAAAAGCTATGATTTTGGTTTATAGAGCATGAGTTCAACCAGGTTTAACTAAACTTGATTTTTTTTCTTATAGTTGTGACGTTGAGTACGTTTGCACTAAATTTTTACTATAGATTTTCAGGTATTTATGTATCAAGTATATTAAATAAGTTTCATCTCTCGGTCACCTTTTAGTATTAGAAGAGTGAAGTTAAATGTTTCATAAAAACAATGATTAAACTACAGGTACCTACTTTATTTAGTTAATTCCTCTGATTAGTGATTTCAATATTTTTCTTTCTTTGTAAAATAAATGAATTATCATAGTAATTTAATAAAATAAAATTACTCAAGTATATAATTAATATATTTAAAAATATGGTACATTTTTACAATCGATGATTACAATCGTGGTCTCATCACCTTAAAACTTTTAGACTTATTAGCTAAGGCTTCAGTACGTGCAAAAACATTTTCTGAACTTTTACGGATTGAATCCATATATGTTGTAGATGTGAAATCACTAGTTGCTATAACATTATTTACAGTATTTGTAACTTCATTCTTTAACTAAAAACACGTATTTTAATTAAATAAATATTAATATCGTTAAGTATTGAATTTTAAAAATATTTTTACCAATAAATCACAGTCGGTTTCATCCAAAAATTCTTTGGGAATTTCTTCTGAATTTGAACTTGAACAAGCATTTGAAATCACTGTCTGATCTTGCCTAAAAACATTCTGCTGTCAGACTGGAATAATGAAATGTAACAAGCAAAATAAACAAAAATAAAAGAAAATTTGCAAATAATAAATTTAAGTAAAATATTTAAAAATATTTGAAAATAATCATTTTCAAAAATACTTAGTTTCATAACAAAATGAATTAAAGTTTTATAAATCACAAAATCATAGGGATAAAACGGGGATAAAATTAAAAACGATAATAAAAATACCTTTCAACAGGACATGTATTTTCATTTTTAACAGGGCTTTCTATAACTTCATGTGAATTCAATTTTATTTCAATTTCTTTTTCAAGAGACGATTTTGAACTAGAGTTAAGTAACACACATCTTTCTTCATCTTCAACATTATTTTTATCAACTATATCACATTTTTCTGTACTATTTTCACTAACTACATTTTTGGTTAACAAATTCTCATTATTTTGTTCATCGCGTGAGCACTGATTAAAATCATCAATTTTATTTAATCCATTACCACTAGAACTATCATCACCATCTTTTAAACTGCTACTTAACGCCATTTCACAACTACTTATGGAATTAGAACTTCTTTGCCTAGAATAAATTGGACTTTCAAAAATATCAGAAATACCTTTTTCTTTTGTTACTGACATTGGCACAATTATTTCAATATCATCTTCAATAATAGAATTATTTTTTTCTTCATAATTGCTTGTATTTTGTTTTAAGTCTATATTTTTAACAAGCAATCTTTCACTTATGATTTGACTACTACTAATATTAGAAATATTTACAGATAAACTAACAGCTGCATCATCTATTGCACTTTCTTGCGATTTACATATACGCTTTGAATCATTACTTAAAACATCTAATTGATTAATAGGATGATTCAAGCCTTGATCAAGAGAAGAACCAAGAACCGTTTTTATTCCTTTAAATTGACTAATAGATACCATGGTTTTATTGTACTTATCAAGTAAATTTTTTTGTATCGGTAATATGGAAGAAAAATGATTTTTATTCATACTTAAATCCATGTCTAAAGATGAACCTGAAAACGTTCTCTTCATACTATCTAATCTGTAAAATAAAAAAGTTTGATATTTTCAACTTCTTATTATAAATATATTTAGAAATTTTAAATTTACATACGTATAATTAGGTCTTAAATTGATTAAACCTAAAAGATTAGGTAACGTAGCTCTTAAATCGCTTGTTGGGAGGCCACAGTACCATCGCAGTTGTGCAATATTTTTATTTAATAAATACACTGCATAATGGAATTGTAATTTATCATTGCTTCTGGCAAATAATGGAAATCTGTAATTGTATTATAATTATTAAATTGAATCAACCCATTAATATTCAATTTGCAATTTTAAAGTATATTTACAATAACGATTTCTAGCACAAATTTGTATCAACAAATTTTTTAACTGAGGAATTAAAATTAGGTACATAAAATAAATTTAATTCTTACTGTCTTTCCGAAGCTGGAAGATTTTTATTCATGTGATCAATAATTTTACTTCTGGAACCATAATGTATTGTGGGGTATCTTGTAGGCACATTTAAAAAGTTAGCTATCATTTGGGTTGAATGAACAACAAAACCAAGAGCAATGGCAACTTGAGTATCATTTGATGAATCAAGTTTTTCACTATCTGGCAAGTACACATCATTTATTGCATATCTTTCTTCTGGTTCCTATTTAAAAGTAGTTTTAAATTATTTTTTGTTTCATAAAAGAAATAAATATTTGAATTAAAAAAAATTATTTACTCTTGATATACATGTAATAGGATATATGTATGTTAATTCGGATATAAGCTGCTTTTGTCGATGAGCAAGTTGTTCACTAATTTGAATAAATGTTTCTCTAGTTTGAATTTGAGTTTGTCGATGGTCATTTAATTTTTCTATATCTTTATTCAACAGACGATATTTATCCATCAATGCTGATCCTTAAATTAAAATATTAGTTTTATCAAAAATTAATGAATAAAATACATAAAAAAACTGAATACCATAATCTTGATTTTCTTCTAATAAATCTGTGAGACATTGATTTACAGATCTTATTTCACCTAACTTTCTAATTCTTTCGTGTTCTAAAAGTTTTGTACGAAATTTTGCTATTTCTAATTCTTTACGTACTTTTAATATTTCTACTTTTTTTTCTCTGTTAACTTTTTTAGGCTGAAATAGCCTATCTAAAGAAGTAAGCGGGTATTTTGGTGTTATTAAACTTTCTCCTGAAGCAATTTTATCTCTTAAAATTTTTACTGAATCTGATTGTTGTTTTAATTTTTGCATTTCCCTTCGTAAATCGCTAAGTTTACTTACTGTATAACTGTTTCTAATTTCTGAAGAATTAATACTTAATGAAAGATATTTTTTAGATTCTGGGGGATTATTAAAACAAAATGTTGGAGCGAAAAATCCACCATGTAAATGAAAAATTAAAGAATGTTCTTGAAGTATAGTTCCTAAATTACTCGGCACTTTTGGTCCAATATAAGCTAATCCATTTAACGAGATCCCCCATGTAAAGAGTAAAATATCTGATTTTTGATCATTTTTAACAGTTCTCCTCCACACTCTTATAATTAATTCTAAGTTGAAAAAAGAATTCAAATATTAATCAGTTGAAAGAAATTATTCAAAATTGGAGTGTTACCTGTGGAAGCGGAATAACCAGTTTCTTGTATAGAAATTTCTTCTATGACATCCCATTTTGGGCTAACATTATCTATAGGTTCACTTGTATAAATAGGGGATGACATAGTAGATCTATGAAAAGTATAATAAAACCAAAATGTTTCATTGGAATCTACCGTTTGTAAATTATATCCAATTATTTGTATTAAACTTCTAAGGCGGAGCTAAAGTAAGAAAAATTATTTTGTTTTATTTATAAGAATTAATTTTAAATTACTCTAGCAAGAAGAAATTACCTGTTGAGTAGCTAAAGGCAACCAAGTTTTATATCTTGGAGCAACTCGAGGCTGAAGCGTTAAATCTAATTCTTTAACCAGATTATTTTTATCTGAATTCTCAACCATTTTTTTTTCATTTTATTATTTCTTATTTACGTTAAATTAAATGATTTTTCATTTTTTATTATTTTCATATTCTTCTTGAAGCAAATAATAATTAAATTATTATTTTGTATTAATCCTTAATAATCATTATAAACTATATAGCAATACTTGTATGGTTTTCTTCTCTTTGTTTAGTAATAATGAAAGATTTAAATATGATAAAGCAAAGAATAATTTTATAAATTTATTAATTAAAACAATCATATTATCATATTACCTATATTTATTATTAAATTAAATACCGATTTTTATCAATCAAGGTTTCTTTTAACAACTAACACAAAAACAAATACACAGTATTATATGGAATTACAGTGTACAGATGTTCATTGTAACGCTAGCGCCATATAGTCGTCTGGGGAATGAATGAATCAGAGAAAAAAACATAACATTGTTATTATAAAACTTTTTTATTCATAAATATATAATATTCTAATAACTATATTATCAGTTTATCTTGTTATAATAAAAATGTATTCAATTTTAAATAAAATGTATTCAATATTTTTCTAACGTATCAATCACGTCATACGGTAAATTTCGTAATATGTGAATAAATTTTTTAGGTATATTGCTTACGTATTCATTTAAAATAATTCGGAGTTTTAAGGAAACTTTAATAAAATAAACTTCAAATATTTTTAATATAAAACTTATTTCATTATATATTTTATTAAATTGTTAAATATTTATCTGTCGCTTCGTTAAAAAGTAAACTAGTTTCCATCTGTGTACTTTATGTTATTATCTTGTACATATATGATCTTCTAACCACCTTCTAACACGTAAGTTATTGCTTAAAATTTTATTTTTTTATCATAATTAATTTAAAATTTTTAAGCGTTTCTTGAAATTTCAACTCTTTAAAGTTTAAAACATTTGTGTTCTTTTATCCTGTTTAATTTTGGAGTCATTTTTTTTTTAAAGTTATTTAATAATATTTTGTTGGTGAATATATCAAATTAAACAACGAAATTATAATATTTTTTTCAGAAAATGAAGTTTCTTTCAATATTTCTTATAACGATATTTATAATTAACAAATGTGGTGCTCCTCCAGTAACTAAAAACAATAATAGTGAGACAGAAAATGAAGTCGACGAAGATGATGCTTTGGTATGTAGATAAAATTTAGTTAAATTTTTAATTAAATTCAGTTAAATTTTTATTTTTATTAATTCCAGTTGAATATCGAGTATCATAGATATTTAAAAGAAATTATCCAAGCCCTTGAAACTGACAATGAGTTTCGGAAAAAATTAGAAACCGCTGATGAAGAAGATATTAAAGTGAGTATTAGTCATTTATTTTTATCTTATGAATTTTTAAAACGTAATTAATTCATATTAATTTTTTAGAATGGTAAAATTGCTCATGAATTAGAGTTTGTTAGTCGAAATGTAAGAACTAAGTTAGATGAAATAAAACGAACTGAACTTAATAGACTGAGAAAATTAGCAATTAAACAGTACGAGGAATCAAATGGTCTAAAAACAGATCATTTTAAAGTTCCGGAGCATTTAGATCCTACAAATGCACATACTTTTGAAGTTAAAGATTTAAAAAATTTAATAGAAAAGGTACAATTTTAATATTTTTAATTTTATTTTTGTTTTACTTAACATTACTATATTTTTTAATATTTCAGACTACAAAAGATTTAAATGAAGCTGATAAAAAAAGAAGAGAAGATTTTAAAAAATATGAAATGCATAAAAAGTTTGAAGAGGAAGAAAAAATTAAAAGTAATAAATTTATTTTATTATTCAACAAATTTTTGATTAATAATACATTAAAATATAAAAAAAATTTTCAGAAATGAATGAGGAAGAAATGAAAAAGTATGAAGAAGAACGTTTAAAAATGGAACAAAAACATAAACAACATGAACCTGTAAGATAAATTAGTTATTTTATTTATTTTTATTTTTCTCTTATTAAAAGTACATTTTTAAATTATTAAAGTTACACCATCCTGGTAGTAAGCAACAACTCGAAGAAGTTTGGGAAAAACAAGATCACATGGAAAATCAAGAATTTGATCCAAAATTATTTTTCCATCTACATGGTAATTTAGTATTTAATTAATTAATTATATTGCTTACTCAAATATTTTTAATTTTATTAAATTATTATTTAAGATCTTGATGGTAACGGATTTTGGGATGAGGATGAAGTTAAAGCTTTGTTCCTTAAAGAGTTAGATAAACTTTATGAAAAAGGTCATCCTGAAGATGACCTAATTGAAAGAAAAGAAGAAATGGAAAGAATGCGAGAACATGTTTTTAAAGAAGCTGATCTCAACAAAGATAATTTATTAAGGTAGATAAAAATAAGCAAAAGTATAATTTGTAATTTTTATAATTAGATTTTTATAGTAGAAATAAATAAATAAATTGACAATTTTTTTATTTTAGTTATGATGAATTCTTGTACCAGTCGAATAAACCAGATTTCCAAAAAGATCCAGGCTGGGATTCACTTGATGAACAACAAGTTTACTCTCAACAAGAATATGAAGCATATAAACAGCATGAATTAGAACAACAAATTGCAAATGGAATGGTAAGTTCTTTATTAAAAATTTGTGCAGTAAAAATATTGGTAGTTTTTAGTTAGTACAGTATCACACAGTATATAAAAAACTGTGTTAGCATGCTAAGATATTTTGCATGTAAGAAAATTCTGCAATTTTCTAAAGATTTCGCAATAAAATATAAAACGCTTGTGCATTATTCTTTTTTAATACAGCCACCAGGTCAACATCCTGATCAACAACATCTTGGACAAAATCAGGTAAGGATTAGTAGTTTTGAATTATAAGTAATAATGATTAATAATTATATGTAATCAAAAATTTGAACCTTTCAAATCATCATAAAATTAAATAAGAAGAGTTATTCTCTTAAAAAAGTGATATTTTACAGATACAAATTTTCCGTAGTATGATTAATGGGATTTTAAACTTTTCCCTGTACCAAAGCATGTGTATTATTTTTTATTTGTAGTGTCATTTTACAATTTTACTAGCATGTTTGTAGATTTGAGTTGATTTTGAAAAAGAATTTTTTTAATTTAAGAATAATTATAACAATTTCATACTTTTTTAATGAGGTTTGTGAGTAAATGAAAAAAAAAAAATGACTAAAGAATAGGTTAATATTGGTGGGTCCTCAAATTGATTATTTCTTTTCTAAAAACTTCAAATATAAATGTTTTAATTATCTTCTTATAAAATTTTTCTGATTTCGCTTGCATAAGAATATTTCACATTTAGGATTTTAAAATGGTTTTTGAATATACAAATATTACCCAGGGACCAGTCATAAGATTTTTCTTAAAAAGTATAATGGGTTACAATTCCTACTATTAATTTTCACAAAATTGGGATTTGAACAAAAAAAAATTATTTTTTTTTTAAATATAAATTTTTGTTAACAAAAAGGGTCTGAGTATGCTAAATTCTAGTTTTAAACTAAAATAAAAAAAAAATTGATCCTATTTTTCAGATCCCATAAATTTCATTGTGCAAGAAATATTAATTAATTAAAATTCTAAAGTTTTTTTAACTGTAACAAAAATTTCAAAATTATAAAAGCAAATTGTTTCCTGTTTGACTCTCAAAATATTTTTAACCGTAGATACACTAGAGACTGATTTTTAATAATAACTTAAAAAATTTTCGAATATGAAGCACATTTTATTACAAGTTTGCAATTCAAAAATATATAAAATTATTTATATTAAATTCATATCCTTATAATTTTTGCTAGTTATGTAATTTTCTTTTGAAAATATTTTTTTTTTTTATGTTGCATTCACCTCTTAATTTACAAACAAATTTAAAAATTTAATTTTTATTTTTAATGTCAATATTTTAATTTAAAATTTTGTTATTATAAGTAAAAATACTTTATTTATGCTCAAATTTATTTTTCAAATATTAAAATATAAAATTTTTAAAATTATAGTTTCCACCTCAACATCCCAACGTAGGACATCCTCAACCGGGATACGTGCAACAACTACCACCTCATCAGAATATGCAATACAATAATCAAGTACCTCCACAACAAGCCCAATATGGAAATCAAATTCCTCAACAACAGTATTATCAAGTTCCTCAACCAAATACTAACCAGAATTATCAACAACAACAGTATCCAAACCCAGCTCAAGGCCAAAATCAAATTCCTCCTCAAGTGCAAATTCAAAATCAACCTGGACAGGCAGTGCCAAATCAAGTTCCTCAACAACAATATCAACCAGTTCAAAATCAACCAGGACAGGCTGTGCCAAATCAAGTTCCACAACAACAATATCAACCAGTTGGCGGTCAACCACAAGTTCAACAAAATTCTCCAATAACTAATAATGCTCAACAAAATGTTCCAAGTAATCAACAAAATATTCCTCCAGCGCAGCCAAATGTTAATGAAAATATTGCTTCTTTGAATGCTGCTCCAAAAGATCAAAATAAAGTATAAAATAATATTATGATTTACTAAATTTTTTTTTTAATAATATTATTTTTGAAACTTAATTGAGGAATGTTAATAATTTTTTATAAAACTTGTTTATTGTTTGATTTTTTTTATGTAATTTACATTTTTATTTGATTATAAATAATTTAAATTATATGTTGCCAAAAACTGACTTAAAAATAAATATAAATTTTCTAAAAATATTGAAGTTTGTTATTTTCAAAATTTTTTAAATTTAAAAAATAATTTTACCTGATTCAGTTGTCATGAAATTATTTTTAAATTAATTTTTAACATAGAACATTCTTATAGGGGGCAAAGAGAAGAGGTGATTTTCATTTAAGAGGGGGGGGGGGGGTTAAATTGGACTTAGAATAATTTCGATTTAAGGACTTATAATAATCCGAGTTTTATTTAGGGAAATACAAGATAACTTAGGTTTAAATACATTGTATATTGACCAAAAAATGGGGGGAGGGGGGAGAATCTCGTAAAAATAACAATTATGATTATTTTTACGAGATAATTGTTATTTTTACAAGATTCAGCCCCCCCCCCCCCCATTTTTTTGGTACCTCCCGAAAATACGGATACGTGCAATCGAATACCGTTTATGAATTGTGTCCAGGATTTATTAACAAATTTCATACCTTTAGGTTGTGTTTACAAAAACCAGTTTTACCTTTTTTTAGCTTAATTCATGAAAAAAAAATTAATGAAGTAAAAAGTTGAAATAAAATCTAAGAGTCAAGCATAAAAATGAAAATAATAAGTAATAACATTTATTAAAATGTAATACGAAAATGTAATAAGATGGATTGCAAAGTATTGAATGATTTAGCCAAGTGAGGCTTACGATAGGCTAATTATATTCTTGCTGGATCCTTAAGTATGAGTGAAACCGCATTTGCCTCCTCGATTCCACTTTAGCAGACCACAGTGCAATAAACGGTAACGTTTTGTGGAACCTATCAAGGTATATAATATAGGTGTAAAAAAAATTTTTTATTATTTTCTAAATAATCAATTTTTTTACTTGCTACTTTATAATATAAATGATATCATTTCCTTGTTTAACACATAATCCAATATTCATTAAATTTATCTCCAGTAGAATATATGGATGCTTTGCAAAAAAAATTGTTAATTTTGCATCTTTGGAAGTACAATTTCTTTTTTGATTTGTGTACATAATAATACTTGTCCTAAAAATTACAATCAATTAATTGTATTTTTATAATTGGGACCACCTATAGGCATTCAGATTAAAAATTTTGCCCGTGCAGGTGTAATTTTGGTTTTTCAAATGTATCTTTGTTAGTACATAAGTATAAAATCAAATTATTTTTCTGAAATAAAAAAAAATTGCAGTATTAAAACTTATTTTTGAATGTTTCGGTTAATAAAAACAAAATCCTGAAAACCGTAGCTAATAAAATAACTTTTAAATCGTATCAATAAATAACAGGGGTTACAAGGAGCGAATTTTTGAAACAGCCAATGTTTTACCTATTTACAAATAGGTACACTGTTAAAATTAGCCTATAGTAATTATACAAAATTTTCGTAAATTAACGAAAAATTCGTAAATTTATAAAAAAAATTGTAAAATTACGAAAAAATTGTAAATTTATTCTCATATATTTACGAAAAAAAATCGTAAAATCACGAATTTGTTGTAATGTTACTAACGATTGTAAATTTACCTTTTTTTTAGTAAAATTACGACAAATTCGTAATTTTACGATAATTTCGTATATTTACCATGGGGTATTTTTAACAGTGTAGTCTTAAATGCTATAATATTTCAGAAATCTTTTTTTTTAAGAAATGGAAAATTTCATCATCTGAAGCGTTCAAAAACAATGAGGCTTTTTAGTCGTAGCTTGACTATATAAATAAAATTTCCACACGGACATAAGGTAAAAGTTTAAGCAAAGTACTATAAAATACCAAATGAAAACTAAAGCTAATACTGAGTAAAAATGAACCCCAGGTGGGCAAAGTAAGCCGTAAAAATAATAACCACTCTATATGAGCATTTATACCAGAAAATACGTTTTAATGATCATTAATAAAAAAATTTTTGACGGGCACACGCCTCCATGGTTTTCTGAAAGTTTGAACCCTACAGAATGCAAAAATAAACGTGAACACAAAATCGGCGATGGATTCTAAAAAGATTTTTCCACTTTTATGTCACAAACCGCTTTTTTCATATCTGAGCTAACCCAAATTTTCAAAATAAATTTTTTGTTTAATAAGATTTGAAAAAATAAATAAAAATTTTGAATTGCCTGCGGGAATAAATTTTGTTACTTACAATTTTCAAAGTCTTGTGACCTAAAAATTGAAATTTTGTCATAAAAATTATATTTTAGCTTAAAGAAATGAATTAACAGAGAAAAATTAATCGATTTAAAAAAAATATATTATTTTACGATGAAAATAATGCATATTTTAAATTCAAAAACAGGATTTTTTCAATAACATTTCAATTCAAATCTTTTTTAAGTCTTATTGGATTAAAATCTTAAATTAATGATAACTTGGCTGAATTTCATCGTAAACAGAAAAGTTTTTTTTTCTTCGGCAATGGTTTTTCCCTAGCAATCCAACATTTACAGCAATTTTTATAAACTTTTTTTATCAAAAAAGTTATTTTGAAAATGCGTGTTAAATCAGATATGAAAAACGTGGTTTTTGAAATAAAAGTTGAAAAATCATTTTGGTATCCATCGCCAATATCGTTTTTGCATTTTTTTTTTGAACTCTGTAGGGTTCAAAATACCAGAACATCATGGCGGTAGGTGTGTGTTCGTCAATTTTTTTTTTCCTTTTCGGTGTGATTAAAACGTATTTTCTGGCAGAAATTTTCATACACCTTTGTTTTTAAATTTTAATATCTGCAAGCTTAAAATTGATTCAAATATTAAAAATTAAGAATTTATGTCGGAAAATTCATTGGATCGATATTTAATTCAACAATTAATCTAGCCGTACAGGTAAAATTAGATTTTATTTAGCAAAAAAAGTAAGATTCCCAAAATTAAAGCTCATTTAATTACTCCCAAGTATTGCCACTATAAATTAATAAATAAATAGACTCTTATTGAATAAATTTTGTAAGCAAGTCTTATGCATCATCCAATCGCAAAATTACTTTATTTTTGGGAATCAAATTGCAAAAGTATTTATAAAATAAGTCTTTAAAGTTACCCTTGATTTTCCAACTGAATTTCACTAAGGAAATTGTTCCTGAAATACAGGTTCTAATCTCGTTCGTGTTTCAGTTATCAAAGAACTGATTCTCATTGGAATTAGACCTCTAAGCCACAATAAGTCCCCAAAAATCTAAAAAATTCCTTTTTTTTGGGATTTTTTAGATTTTATTTAATTTGTCCGATCCGTAAACAGATAACAATCTGCTCATAGGCTGAACAACTTAATATTTCACCAGTTTTCAAGAAATTTTTTTTCTCGATTTTATCGTAAATCGGTTTTTCAAACATAAAAAAAATATACCATTCTTAAATTTTTTTTATAGACCTAGTAGGTTGATAAACCACATTTTTAAATAAATTTTAAAGGAAGAACCACTTTCTAATACCAGAAAATTCCAAATCTTTTACTGCCGTTTATCCGCGCTTTTTGAAGTGCTATGAAATTTTTATTTTTAACAGTTATTACTATTGTGTTAAAAAATGCAAAAGCATAGTTATTAAACTGATTTTTATCAGTAGCCACCATACCGCAATCTCAATCGTACTATTCTCTCACTGCTGTTTATTCGCGCCTTATGCATATTTTTAAATGCCCCATAGGATAATCGGTTTTATAGGCTGTAAGCCAGTTTAAAGAGTAAAAGTGCTCGACCCAGCGTATTTCTCAATGAAGCTGAGGGGCTACAGCTTTATAGCTTAATAGTGTCGCATATAGCTTAAAAAACAAGTATTTTTATTTAAGTTCAACACATTGTTAATATAAATTGTAAAATTATTAAACTTTTCGAAAAAAAAATGAATGTGCATTATTTAATAAGAAAAAATGATTTAATTTTTGTATTCAGACCACCTGAATAGGCCAACGGACTTGCTGGTGAAATATATTGTAAAATAAAAAAATATTAGTAAATTTATTTTTCTGTACAGTGCAGCAACGAAATTACGATTTCCTGGCCGTTGCGTGAAATTTCTCGCTACTGTTGCAGAAAAATTTTATACGGCACTTGTCCATAAATAAAGAATGCCCCAAATCGCAGTTTACCACCAGTAATTTACGGGCGATTTGGGACATTCTTTACTTTTGTCTTTTCTGGACACAAGCCGTAAATATACTATTATTTAAAATTGAGAGTCTCGAGACTTTGATATTTGAGTATGAAGCTTTATATGCTGAAATCTGGCCTATAGGCTATAAAGCTGAAGCTGGCTGAAGCCACCCAGCTTCATACAGAAATACGCTAGTCGAGCATTTTTACACGGAGAAAAATAACTGTTAAAAATAACCAAAATTGCTGGTTATGTTTACATTATAAAGTTTTGTTATTTTCTGTTCAAATATTTTGTAAATATAACCATGTTTATAGTTAGAATTACAATATTCTGACTTCATATTTGTAAAATTTACAAATTTTTTTTGTAATTAAAACTAACCCCGTTTTACTAAAATTAACCTTGTAAAATATACAAAATATTTTTCTCCGTGTACTCTATGGGCAGGGTTATAAAGCCTATAAAACCGATTATCCTATGGGACTGCGACATTTATATAATCTTCTCAATTAAAAAAGAACTAAAATAGTATATATTCGGTGATTTTCCTTGGAACTATCTTAGATTCACATTCTCCTCACAGTACAGCTATTTGGATCAATTTATTGTCAAACTTTTTAATTTTTTATAATTTGAGTATGTGTAAAGAGTGAGCTTTTTTAACGATTTTAATTTCTGAAAAAAACACAACATCCTATTGCAAAAAATTTTTTAATACACCCTTTTTAAAGTTATTTAAAGAATCTTACAGCTTTCTAATATTAATATAAAATTCCTAGCATGCAAAAAATAAAAAAATTGATTAAAAACAAGTGTCAGTATCCATTATTTATAAAAATAAAATGTTATTAAATGAAATATTATCTCTTAAAGTCTTACATAAGGAATTTATAAGAATTGCATTTTAAAAAAATAATAAATTCCACGGAGGTTGGACTCTCTAGACAAACTGCAAAATTGCGTCGCCCCACCCGGTAACGTGGGGTAAGCTCCGCCTCCAGGTAGTTTTATGACGTCACACAAACACTTGTTACGCCTTGACGCGACTCTTGGCTTATGCGAATCTTGCGCGCATATCCTTCTGAGACATTCTTCATACAATTTTCTATCTCTATCTATATAGTATTAGATATATACCTCCAAATACAGATTTGCAAATACAACATCGTTAGATACTGATTATAAACCGTAACCACCAATGAAGTCTATGTAACCAAAATTGTGCCAATTTTTATTTTCATATTTATTTAAATATACATTTGGGTTTAATTGCTAAATCTTTTTGAATGTTTTTATCAGTCTATTAAAAATTCTAGTTGAAAAAAAAAAATTTTTGTTTTTAGAATTACAACTAGATTTGAGTTTTTAACTCGCTATTAGTTCAATTAATTTTTCCGTGCATATAATTTTACATGTGAAACATTTGAATCATGGAATGATTACAAAGCCTTAAAATTTTAACTTTATTAAAAACAATTTATTTCAGTTTAAATTACTAAAATAAGACCAACACGCCAAAAAGCTTTTAAAAGTTTAAAATGAGCTTTTTTCAAAACTTTGCTTAACACAAGCAGGTATAAGAAACAATTTTTTATTTTTAAAATAATGCTATAATAACGCTGAGGTTAAAATAACGGTGAGATACAGCTCTGCTACTTCCAAGTTTTAAAACAGAATTTAAATATTAAAATTGCTCAAACGTTTTTTTTTGGATAAGCTTTTTGAAAAAACTCCAGGACGACAATCCCTTGATCATTAAAATCATCGTGAAAATTTGATTAATGTAAAAAATAATTAAAACAAAATACAGAAAATGATTCATTAGATTTAAAATGAAATAAGTAGAAACAGAAGAGTTAGTCAGACATATATACATCGTAAAAAAATTTTTAATGAGGGATCTTAATAAAATTGTACTATATTATAAAATAAAATAAGTTAAATATATGTTGGTACTTTTATTTAATTTTTACACAATTTTAATATTCAAGAAGAAAAGTTCATATTAGACGCTCTTTTGTTTGCTGATAATAAAATAAAGGTTTTTTGATTTCTGCTGAAATAGTATATTACGTTGCGACCAGAAAACTAAAAAATGGTCCAAATAGCATGTAAACTGCGATTTGGGGCTTTCTTTTTTTTATGATTAAGGCTTGTGATTTTTCTCATCAGTGGCGAGAAACCGTGGCTTTTCTGGATAGGAATTGGTCGGTCAATACGTGCTTTTTGGTTGATCAAAATAAAAGAAATTCTTTATAAGCAATGGAAATAATCTTTGAATCGAATCCATGATTGACTTCTTTACATTTTTTTAGTGTATCTCAAATTTGTTGTTACTTTTTAAACAAATGGATGAAATCCGATATGAAATCACTCTATACTGGAAATCTCACAACTATGTAAATCTGATTTTAAAAAATTAGTTCCAGGGGACTTTTATTTATTAAGTAGGTTTTTAGAATTAGAGCATACACCTTTTTGAACATGCAGATCTGCACACACCAAGCCAATATAAGCATTTAGAGGCATTGGATTGACCCGGAGACCAAATTTCTCCACGAGTCGGAGAATTTAGAAACTTTTCCGTTTTTTGACCTGACAAACTTATAAGGCATGATTCTATCTATGTATAACATACATTTAGAATGATCGTGTCTAAATATTCGATGAAAATCACACGTATTATAATTAGGGGTGTGAGATAACCCAAAAATAGGTTCGGGTATCTGAAATTTCGGTCTTTTTTGACAGATTTTTGCAAGTCAGATTTCGTGTGAAGCCCGAAATTTCCTGAAAAAGGTCTTTAATGACAGTTTTGAATCGAAAGCTTCGTTGGATACCTCAAATTTGGCCCAACTCAAAGCAAAAAAATCTGAAATTACGGATATCTGACCCGACTTTCGGATAAGTACATACCCCTATTATAATAAAATGAAAATTTATTGAAATTTACTATATGCCTTTTACTTACAAATTTTTTAATTTTTACATTTTTTTTATTACGACTGTTAAATAGTGCAAAAATTACCCATGTTCATTTTATTTCCAGTTTAATTTTTAACCAGGGAAAATCTATAATTTAGCTAAGAGGTCAGAGATATTCGAATCGGGGTTATTTAAAAATGATTTTTTAAATCTGATATTGATAATTTATGTATTCCATATACAATATGGACACAGTGTATCTTACCCTGTGGATATGGGCCATTCTTTATTTTTTCGACCTTAGTTCATATAAAATACTACATACTTCGTTTCCTAAAAATCAACAAAAAGTTCTAAATTGTCAAAAAGTCTTTTCCGTGAGTTCAAATATTTAATCAATTTCACAGCGATACTTACGCTGATAATATTTATGAGCTATTTTGCTAAAGCAAAATAATAATCAAATTTATCAGGGAATCCTGGCGCCAGTAAATAAAAATTAATTTAAATTAGAAAAACGACATTAATATTCCACGTACTGATATCTAAATAGTGAAAAAGAAAAAAAATATATCCAAAGATTCGCCTTTCGTGAGAAATATTATGATAAAAAAAAAAGACACACATTGTAATTGTATTATGTGAAAAAAACTTATTGTTTCTCATTTCACACTTCCTTTCTCTAGATTTATAATAAAATAAATTAAAAAAAAAAAAAAAAATTAAACGATTATTTATTAAATCATCATCGGGACAAATTTATATTTAATTTAGATAAATTAAAAAAATTTTTTGATAATAATCAAAATTTCGTATAAAAATTATCTCGTGTGAATTTTTTTTTTGAATACTTTTTATCAAAAAAACAAATTTAATTATCTGAGATTTTTTTAAAAATAAAAATCAAAAAAAAAAGAAAGTAGTAATTACAAATTATGGTGGGGGAGAATTAAGATTCGCTTAAATATGTGCGTGTGTTAATAAAGTAAAAAAATAAAAATGAAAAGAGATTGGTCAGTTTGAGTATGGCACGCGAAACACAAACTATATATTGCCGATTTGAGAGTTGAGCAAAAGTTATATGGTAGTACTACTATACCATCATCAAAGAGTGGGAAATAATAAACGGCAGCATTAGGTCGCGAGCCGTCGAGCGCGACTGACACGAGCTTTCTGTATTTTTTATTGTGTTTTTAATAATATTGTATTTTGTGTTTTTATTCAATTATAATTCAAATAAAATGTGTTTTATTAAATAAATTGGTTTGTTTTTTGTAATTTTTTTTGGTTTTTTAAGTGAACATTATGTTGGTTATTAATTACAGATCATTGAAGAAAAAAAAATATAACGAACTGAAATTGAGTTATATTTAAGTGCAAAATTTTTTGAAAAAAAGCAAGAACGCTTTTCTTCTAAAAAATAAAAAAAAAAACTGAACAATAATAAAAAACGGCTAAAGATTATAAAAATTTTGATGGGATGCATCTCCCGGTGGGTTCAGTGAATTGTAGCAGTGAATCGTATGGTTTACAGGCTCAACAAATCCATCAACATCAACAAATACAACAACATCAACAAGAACAAGAACAACAAGAATCAACGATTTCAATTGGTACAACGATATCATTAGCACCATTAAACGGTAGATATAATCATCATCATCACAATCATAATCAAGAACATCAAGATACCTCTGAAGAGGCAGCTGAACCTGGATCTGGAGAAATGAGTGAAGGAGCTGCCGTCGGTGAATTATGGTGGACTGAAAGACTTGTTGGTGAAGCACAAGCTGAACATCCTGGAGAACTTGTTAGGACTGGTGCGTGAATTATTGTTTGTTATTTTGATTAATTTTTGGGTTTTTTTGGTGTTGATATCATAATTTTGTAATAAGGTAACAAATGATACTATTTACGCAGGAGTTTAGTCTACAAAACTCAACAAATTTATTACGAAAACGTGGTAACAGTTTAAATTTAATAAATAGCAATAATTTCAGTTTAAATTAAAATAAATATTTGCAAGTGGTTTACGTTAATAATTAAACCCTTCATCAAATTTAAGTAGCACAATTTTTTTCCTTAAAAATTAATTTGAGCTGAATTAAACTAGATGTCGTAAAAAGATCGATGATAAAAATTTATAATCGCATACATTTAACAAATCGGTTGTGAAAAAAATCGAGAATACAAAATTGTTACCCATTAAATTTCAAATTTATATCCTGAAAAATACTCAATTGAATCGAGCTTACAAGTTGATGCGTTAAAATTTTTTTTACATATTTCAAAATATTCTGATTACGCAATATTAAATATCATTTAACGACAATATATTAGCAATATAGCTCATAATTTTAATATAACCAAACTTGGTCTATTTTTGAGCAATGCGTTAAAAAACCTTGTAATGAAAAAATTCATTTTAAATCACAAATTTTAATCAGCTAAATAAACCACTCTAACTGTACTTCCCACGCTTTTAATTATAAATGAAATGGAATTATTAATTGTTAGTCTAATTGAAAGTTTAAATTTTAATTTCTCACTTCTTTTCGCAAACAAAAATTCTAAAAAAAAAATAATTATTTACCAAAAAAAAAAAAATGAAAATTTTGTGGTCAAAATAATGACTGTCACATAAATATAATTAAAAAATAACCTTGATCTTGTAAAATATTTCAAAAAATAATTATTAATTAATTTATAGGAAAAAACATGACTGTTTTTATTAACATATCGGTCCATTAATTTTAAATAAATAAATTTAATAATAAATCGATATATAATAATAATAATAATGGTTATATATATATATATTATGTTAAAAACAATTAATAAAGATTGATTTTTATATGGACATAAATATAGGATGTTTTAATTTAGTCATTTATCACGTACTTTAAAATTAAATTACTAAACTCATTTATCTGTAAACATCAAATATGTACAATAAATCTACAATTTATTTATATATAATTAAACATTTTTTATTTTAGGTTCTCCATATTTTCTCTGTAGTCAATTACCGACGCATTGGAGATCGAATAAAACATTACCAGTTGCATTTAAAGTTGTTGCGTTAGGTGAAATTGGTGATGGTACACTTGTTACAGTTAGAGCTGGTAATGATGAGAATTGTTGTGCTGAACTTAGAAATGCAACAGCACTTATGAAAAATCAAGTTGCTAAATTTAATGATCTTAGGTTCGTTGGGAGAAGTGGGAGAGGTAAGTTTTTTTAATTATTTTTCATTAGGAGCTTTATGAATGGTCTAAAATATTAAAACAAGTTTTAATTTTTAAAGTATGCTCATTAAAGTATGTTCAAATCATGAATGTTAAATACATTGATTGAATAAGTTACTTCCTTTTTCAGTTTTTCAAATTAAGTAGACTTTGAAAATTTTTTTAGAAAATTTTGTTGCATTAAGACATTATTAGATTTGTTTTAAATAAAATATTAAAAATAGAACGTATTGGGTTTCAATGTTAAAATTTCAAATTCATTAATTACATGATCCTGCGAACTGAATTTATTTCCGCATCCAACGGTACACTGATTTTTGTGGTTTATCTATAAGTATAAATATATACAATGGTAGCACATGATAGATTTAAGTAAAATAAAGATGCTTGTGCATCCATAAAAATTTCTGCAAAATTTTTTTAATTACAAAAGGATTATTTGATTAGATAAATGAATGAGTGGCAAAATTTTAATTTTTAAAAATTCAAAAACTATAAAAATTGGTAATTTTCTTTGGATTTGCATAATTTTTTAAATATTTCATTTATTTTTAGCCATATAAAAGCCAGGCAAAATTGCTTTTTAAAAAACTGCTTGAATAATCTATACTTATATTCTTACTGGCAAACAAAAAAATAATCATCAATCTGAATTTCTCGATCAAAAATCTTAAGTTTTTTGGTAAAAATTAACTACAGTAAGAAAAAATTTAATATTAACAGGAACATATTTAGAAATTTTTCTCGAGAGGGGTCAAAATATAGCAGGGGTGGGTGGAAAAATTTAATAAAAAAACGCTACCAAATTATTGGCACTACGGTTTCTCAAGCAATGACAAATATTTATATGAAATGAAAAATTTTACCATTTTATGTATCATATATGAGAAATCAAGTGACACCCAATGTATTAAAGCTAGAACTTCTGTGCAAAAAATTAGGCATTAACAAAAATAATGATGTGTTTAGGCGTAATTAGGCGTACTTAGAATTTAAGCATAGTTAGGCGCAATTAGTTTTTAGACGTAATTTAGTCTTAAATAAAACGTCAGAATAAAGAAAAAAGTGAGTTATTTTATTTTTTGACCAAAAAATTTTTAAATTAAAAAATTAAAAATTAAATTAAATTACTTCTAAAATGTAAAAAAATGATCTCATTTTTTTTTTTATTTATTATGTGAAAAATGTTGGTAAAAAATCTTTATAAAATTAGGTATCAAAACCAAAAAATTCGGTAATAACGAATTTCCTGAAACTAGGGCACCCGTGAAAAAGAAATAGATGTAACGTCAAAAAAAAAAAATTGGTGCTTTTTGTATTTTTTGGTGGCAAAAATTTTGAGACAAAAATTTTCAAAAAACTAATTATCAGATTGGAGACATCGAGTAAAAACAATATTTCTAGATATTAGATTTTTCATTTAAAAAAAATGAGGTATTATACACAAATTAAAAAAAAATGTAGTTTGAGATTTTTTGATGAAAAAATGTTAGAACACAAAATTAGGTCTTAATACCTACTTTAATACCATAATGGTTATGAATAACACCGGTTATATTTATACATAAACATTAAACATACATATAAATAAAAATGCATACATATACATAAATACATATACAAACTAACTCACACAGACTTTTTTTAAAACCGGTTTTTTAGTTTCTTGGGGTTGCAAAACGTGCTTATATGCAAAAAAATCAATTTACTTATCCCAATGGTTCTTTTAAATGAATTTTGTTAGGAAACAATCAAACAAATTTTGAAAATTAGGCAAAATGTATTGCCATTGGTAATACAAATTTTGCTATCCTTGCCCCCTAGCCCCCCTTCTGAAAACGTGCCTTTATTAATATTGACACCTGTTACATTTAATATTTTGCATTTTACAAGATTTTTGGATAAACTTTTTAAAATCATAAAAAGAAAAACTAAAAAAAAAAAATATTAAAAAATGCAATTTAATAGTACCACAAAATCGTATAAATAACTTATTAGAAAGTTATAAAAGCACAAACGTATAAAATATTGACATACAAAATCGAATAATAGTTAATCACATAAATTAATAGTTTTTGACATAATTTTCAAATACACAATAAAAAAAAAAATCATTTATACAATAATTATAAAGATCAAGTATAAAATAATAATTAGAAACAATATTATATATATATATTTCATTTTCTATATAAATGAACCCTCTAAAATCACAATTATTGTAATAATAACAATGATAATAATCATCATCATATGAAATTTTGCTTTGTCTATTTTAGATAAAGATAGAGAACCAGAAAATCATTCGCGAATTTTCTTCTCTCTTATGCAGTGTCATTGCCGTGTGTTCACGTTATTTTCCCCTCTGCATATATATAAATGTGTGTGTGCTGTAGTCATTACTCGATGTCCGCCAAATATATACATACAATGTTCATTTTAGCCCGCTGTGACCAAAATGCTTCTGTATGTCTATTAATCAGAAATCAACCTGTATATTTATATATATTCAGAGTCTTTTCAACCTCATGAAATTTCATTTTACTCGTCATCTACTCTCTTCGTGTTTTTAGTCTTTGTTTTATAATAATTCGATGATATACTCTATATTGTATTCTTTTATTCTACATTAATATAAACACAATATTAATTAAATATTTTTTTGATATTACCAGTTATGCACTTGGTTATTTTTAAATTATTCTAGTAGTTCAACTTTGCCCTAAATAAGTTTATTTTCCACATAATTTCAAATCAAGATTCTAAAAATCATTTATCTTGGTTATTCTATCAATTTATTATTTGGAAGTATAAAAGATAACAAAAATTGATAAGATTACATCAATTAAATCAATAATTGCGAAATTAATCAAATACAGAAGAATTTTAAATGAAAGTCAATTTAAATTTTACTATCAAAAACTAGTCATTTGCTTCTTAAATCTTAACCCCCTTGTGGCGGATCTTATTTTCTTCACAGTGTCAAATTTTTTTTTCAAATAAATTCTGAGCCAAAAAAAAGATCCTCTAAGCTACGACTAATAGATTCTCCCACCCCATTATTTTGATTGTCCTCTTTATATAATCTTTAGAAATTATTTTACTTACGACTCACTATACTTAATATCGTAAAAAACGAAAATTTTTTTAGTGACATTACGAAACAATTTTATACATATAGTTAAAATTTGAATTAAATAAAATATCTTCTACAATATAAATCTGTATTGGCTTAATATTAATACACTGTATTGACTGTGATTTTAGAGGAAAGCTTGAACAGGCCTGAAGCTGTTAATGACGATTTCCGAAGTTTTTCTTCACGGGCAGTTATCATACTCTATTAAACCACGTTACCGCATTGTGGGGAAAATACCTCAATATACCAAGAACTTCGTGTATAAAACTGTAAATGATCAATAATTTCTTTCCTTCTATTTTTGACCATCTTCTTGAAACTAAATCTTTCAATTTTATGAAAGCTTATAGTAATATACTGAAATCAAAAAATTGAACCATTGAAAAAAATTGAAAAAGTATCCATATATTACATAATATGTAAAATTGGTTAAAACAATAATTAATATAAAATGACATTTTGATAGATTTATTATAGATATAATAATTAAAGTAAGTCAATATTACATTTTAATAACTTACTATATACATATATGATTATAATATTTATACAGATCATTTATATATATGAGTAATTACTAATGGAAATTATTATTGAATTTCTACTGTACTATAGACTCATTCTATAGATATTTAATAATAAAATCATTTTTTAATTTACAAGGTAACTCCACAATTTTTGGCACCCTAAATATCTGAAACTTTTAGAAAAGTTTAGTTGAATAAACAACCCTCATACTTATAACTTGGTTGGATGGGGCTCCTGAATGAACCTAGATAGACCACCAAAAGACATTTTTTGGAAATATACCTTTACTTTCAAGATTTTACTTCTTTTGCTTGCAAAACTCTTCAGAATTACTTACAAAGGTTGAAATACTTTCTCAGCCAAATTAAAAGAGTGTTCCAATTCGATAAGACTCAAAATAATTCGAAACCTATACAATGAAAAAAAAAATCCGTTTGCCACTAGCGGAATAAATTTTTTTTTGTTTTAAATGGTTACAAATGGCATAAAACGTAAAAAAAAGTTCAAAAAAAAATTTTGATTTTGGTCCAAAAATTTTTGCGTTTTAAGCCATTTGCAATTGTAAACGAATAAAAATAATTCCAGCTCCCACAATCGGAATTTTTTTTCAGTGCCCATTGTAAAAAGTTGTTTGAATTTTAGGTTATCGAATGAAATGAGGTGCCATTTACCAAAAAATTAAGATTCCCAGAATTACGTTTTTCGATTGCGTATTGTCACCAAATACACTCGCAAATACTTAGGCTTTAATGTACCAAATTTTCGGTCCTATAAAAAAAAAAGTTAGTTTCTTGTGCTCGAAGGGAAAACTTGATACACATAATTCTGGGCATCTTATTTTTTTGGTAAATAGAAACTAATTTCACCCAGTAATTAAAAACCCACGCAGTTTTTTTAAGTAACTGCCAGTCTAATGCATACATGCAGAATATCTCTAAATACAGATGATATTATCTGTCTTTTTAAAATAAATTTAATTATTTTAAATGTATGTTATGTATATTTAAATGTATTTTCAGATGTAAAACTAGAATTCTCAATTTGTTATATTAGGGAGTGAAATCGTGCATCCCTCAGCTCTTGATATAACAATTGCATTTCATATATAAATTCAACTACATTATCTATCGATTCATTATCTCAAAATTCTACATTGATAATTTTAATGTATTTTATGTCTTTTTAACTCATTCAAAGTTTATTGATTATCTATCCATTAAATTATTAACTTTTCAAGATGTAATAAGTTATTGTTTTTCTAATAAGAGTTGGGTATCAATTTTATGCTTGGTTGTATCATTACTGGACATGTTTATTTTTTATAACTTAACCATATTCACGAGCATATTCATAACAATGTCTAAAATATAGGTGAACATTACTAATCGTGCTTCAATAATTCATTTATATCTGGTACATTAAAAATTTTACACGGAAAATTTAATTTGACAACATTTTTTCCACAATGTTTGATTTTTTATAAAATTCATAAATTTTATTAAGTTAATATTAGCAGAAAACTAACGAAAAAATCGAAAAACCTCAAATTTTTTTTTTTGAATTTTGAAAAATAGTTACAAAATGAAATTTTTTTTGACGAAAAGTAATTTTAAATTTACGACAAGTACACAGTTATAAATTCACAACCTTTTTGGCAATTTCACAAAAAGAAGTTAAGAATTTTCGATTTTGTTGTAAATTAACTAAAATTATTAAAATTACGATTTTTATAAAAAATTTGTTGCTAATTTTTTAGAAACAAACTATTTTGTTTTGTTAATCTACAGAAGTTACTTTTAACGGTGAATTTTTCACCGTTTTACTTATAAATATAATGCACATAAAGAGAGAAACAAATAATCCGTAATTCCCAATTTCGACGATTGACCGAATCGCCCGTGGCGTGTACGTAATACGACCGCGATTTATTCTCTCTCTTTTAGAATAAAACAAAATAACATAAATATTGTGCATGTATATATAGATATTTCAATATAATGTCAACGATTATCAATGAATATGTAACATATATGCATGCACAGTCTATGCATTTATAGATTTTCTAAAAGAGAGAATATCGTTTATTAATTTAATTGCTTTTATGATTCTTCCAATCATCTATTCATGTTTTGATCATTGAATTTACTCAAACTGCTTAAAAATTCACGAAAAATTCCCCTTTTCAATCTAGTTATATTGGTACTTAGTAAATCATATCTACCTAACATCATATCTTAGTTTTCATGTCTTTTTATGTTAGAAAAAATTAACTCAATCAATTGTTAAAACTGCGAACGCAAACCGTTACAATAATGACTTGATATAGAAAATTATAAAGTAAAACTTTTTTGTTTATCTGGGATAAGTACCAATTGGCATGATGAGGCTTGGAAAATTTTTGAGCAAAGAACAAAATATTTTTTTTATATTATGTTTTAAATTTTAAATGATAAACAGTGCAATTTGGATAATTCAGGCAGTAAGATATTTGCCCACCCCCTAACATCCATTTTTATACTCCTCGCCAACCAGTATTGATGATGTAAGATTTACCCGCAGTCTCCTTTCCTTTAAACATCTTCTATGTTGTCAGGCTGCTAAAAGACGCATAGAATTTTAAAAACTAATTGATTTTACTATGGACTTTTAATATTTTTTTAGATAATTCACAAATTCAATTTCTTTCCAAAAATTCTTATTTTGAGCTCCAGAATTAAATTACAAAAATTCTAGTTTGAAAATTTTAAATATCAAAATCACTTAAACTATATTGCTAATACGGATATTATTTGGGTCCCTATATGCTTTCAATGCACGCAAACAATAAAGAGTTTTAATTTTAAGAAAGATTTTCTATTTACTGAAGTTTTGACTGCAGCGAAAATTTATTGAATAAGTGTATACGTCGTAGTTGGACAATAGCTATAGCACCTGTTTTTCAATCTCAAAATTAGTTTTGTTGTTCTGCTTGGTTTAGTTGAAAATTGAACTCAATAGAAAAATTTACTAAACTTTTTTAAAATTAGTTGAATTTTCAACAATTTCTGAATTTTGGCCCTTAGTAAAAACAATAAAAGAAACAGAATTTATGAGATCTAAGCAGATTCTATACAGAATTTCTGGGACTTATTTTTCTTACTCAATTTTTGGATTTCTTGAAAAATTTGACTAAATTTCCCCTTTTCCAGACATGAAAAAATGATTACCAAAACCAAAGTTCAATACACCTCATGCACACTATCAACAATAAGTCTTATACATACACAAGCATGATAAAAACCATATCAATTAATAATAAAAAAAATATTTTTATAATTGATTTTGTTTACTAAAAATAATGAAAAAAATAAATTAATCATACAAAAAAAAAAATAAATAAAAAAGAATAATAATAAAAAAACATTTTATTTAATTGACTTTTTTTGTTGTTGTAGTTTTAAGTTATAAAAATATTAATGTTACATTTGATATTTTGTGGCTTTTTTTTTACTCTTTTTATTTTTTTAAATTTTTATACTCTTTGATGATTAAATAAAAAAAAAAAGTACCTAAAAAAAAAAAAAAAATTTAATCATCAGATTTTATAAATATTCCATTAAAATAATGAAATTTTTTTTTATCAATCAATAATTTGATGTTATAACACTTAAATACTATCAAGAAATTATCACAAAAAAAAGTATATCTTTTTGACACATAACAAAAAAAATTAAGTACTTAATTAAATCTAATTAAACAAAAAATCTAAAAAAAAAAAAAAAATGAATGCATTAAAAGGCTATAAAAATTGTAAAAAAGAAAAGCAAGTTCATATAGCACTTGAGTTATACCACATAACTATTACGTACACAGCATAGAGGGTGCCAAGCATTTCATTTGCATCCGGTGTTTTCTTCCCCTACATATAATATAGACTACTCAACAATTTCACCCTTTATTGATAGCTAATGTTTTTATGTTTTTTTTTTTTATTAAATCTCTCATTTATTTTGTACCTATTCATTTTTTTTTGTATTTATATCATTTAATATTGAATAGAATTTCAGTTTTTTTTTTCTTCTATTTTGTCATTATATTACACATATTACTTTCAGATATGTATTGCATATATTAAGTATTTTTTTTCTATAAATTATGGTTACCCACAAGATTCATTTCTTCGTTTTTTTTTTTTTATTAATGAATAAAGATTATACAGTTTTTTAATATGAAATATCTAATGAGAAAATACTTGTTCTTGTTGTGAAAGATAAAATAAAAAAATGAGAAAGATTTCTTATTGAATATATCAAGTTTAATGTAATTAAATGACCTGAATATTAAATTATACAGATTTTGCAAATTATTTTTTTTAGTTGCAAGTATTTTTTTGTACTTTTAGCAATTAAATACAACAAGATACTTATGTATTCCATGGAAACAAATTTCAGATTGATCATTCGTTTCATCCAATTTTTCGAGACTTTAATCTTTTAAAACCAATTTTTAAATTTTGACCTTAATTTATAACTATTTTTTTTTTAATTTAAAAATAATTTTAAATTATTTAAAAAAAGAGAGATGATTCTTTCTTTTAATAGTGAGAACCTTAAAATTTCATAAAGATTTTGTATAATTAATTGACCAGTACTGGGTTGAAATAAATTTATTTAACTAATCTTTTAAAAAATGATGTTTTTTTATTATTAAGTTATACGTTTCGCCTGTTTTAACTACAGGCCTTATCAATAACTGTAAAAAATATATGTTTACATGTATAAAAAAGATTAAAAAATTGTTAATACAAAAATATATATATGAAATATTTACCTATAATATATAACATATTTATCAGAAAAAAGTTGTACATTTTTTATTATTGTTTAAAGCTATTAACAGTGTTGGATTTCTATACATTGTCACTTAGTTTTTATAACTTTATCTTATATACTACTCCCGTTTTGTTGATGATGTTATCCAGTTTTCCTTTTTTGATGATTTTTCTCATATCCTTATTCAGCAATGGAATTACATGGTATTTGTCACTATCCAATATCTTTTTGATTCTTTGGTAGAAACCAAATTTGAATGGTATTCTGACAAATATTTTATTTCTATAGTTGTTGTTTTGTGGGTTTACAGTTCTTGTAAGATCGTAGTCATAATTTTTCAATAATTTCCATCTTTTATAGATGTACTTATTTAAAAATGATTTACAATAAAAACGGCCACACCAATACACACAGATCTATTTGTTATAAAAACTAAGTGACAATGTATAGAAATCCAACACTGTTAATAGCTTTAAACAATAATAAAAAATTTACAACTTTTTTCTGATAAATATGTTATATATTATAGGTAAATATTTCATATATATATTTTTGTATTAACAATTTTTTAATCTTTTTTATACATGTAAACATATATTTTTTACAGTTATTGATAAGGCCTGTAGTTAAAACAGGCGAAACGTATAACTTAATAATAAAAAAACATCATTTTTTAAAAGATTAGTTAAATAAATTTATTTCAACCCAGTACTGGTCAATTAATTATACAAAATCTTTATAATATTCAACTAAATATGGGTGATACATCGAATACTACTTATGAGAACTTAAAATTTCAATTGTATGAATTTATTTTTGATTATAGATTTAAAAATCATAATACCTGAATTAAAATATGGGACTATCTTTAAAACTTAAACAAGCTTTTTAAAATTTTTTTACAATTATATTTTTTATTATTATACTTAAATAAAGTAGTAGGTACTTTTCTTCAATGAAAATTTCATATTAAAATTTTTCTCACAAGTGAAATGAGTTGTAAAGGGTATAAATATAAGTAAATTTTTTTAAATTTCAAATTTTATTGTATTACAAATACACACATAAAAACTATGAAAAATGAATTCTGAAAATAAATGTAAAAATTAAATCAATCAAATAATCTTTAAAATTTAACATAATTTGTTTAAATCGTGTCTCTTAGAGTTGATGTAGACCCCTGTTTATTAAACATTTTTTATTCTTTCGATGAAATTTTTCACCGTATATAATATTGTATTTTTTAGGTCAATGAACACGAATATGATATCCATTTTTACAGGAAATGGTCTATTTGCCCACATTAGGAATTTTCAGGTCATGTTTTTCTGTTTTTTAAAAACTTTTATCGTTTACTTATGTTTTTTTGAGCTGTTGAACACGAATATTAAATTCTTTTTTGCCTAAAATGGCCCAGTATTTCATAAAAGGAACTGTCTAAGAAACTGAATAGAATTATCTAAACTTTTTTATTGTAAACAACTGGGCTATTTTAGGTGAAAAAGGATTTTACATTTACATTCAGCGAGTCGAAAAGCCTAAATAACCATTAAATTTTATAAATCCAAAAAACCTATAAAAATTCTTACTGTGGGCAAATGAACCATTTCCAGTAAAAGAGAATATTACAATCGTATCCAGCTACTCAAAAAAACTTAAGTCCCCGGTTGAAAATCCCATCGACTTGTACAGAATAAAAAACGTCTCCAAAACGGGGGCCCACGTCCAAATAGCCAAATAGCGGGAAATAAAATGTTTAGTTACTGAAAATTTAATCTTTCCTCTTTGCTGTACTAAATAACTTTGTTTCAATTTATTGACAAGAGGCTGCTAAAACTACTGTAATTTCTTTAATTTTTTAAAAGTAAAGTTCCTCTTAAATTTAAATTAAACTTAAATTTAACTTAATTCTTTAAAGTTCCTCTTCAATTAAATTATTTAAATTTAAATTAATTCTATTAAAATAGATACTCCTAATAAATTAATATTTTAAGACTTCAACGGAAGATAGTTACGTACTTTTTATTTTTACTGATTAATTAACCTTAAATACAATAAAGTATAAATTCAAGTAAACAAGAATAATAATATAATTAATATAATAATAATTATTATGTATAAAGAAAATTTCAATGAGTATACAACAAAACAAGATTTACTCCTGTCTCTGCAGATGACTGTTCCCATCATTGAATATTAACCGCACAGTTTCAACATTCTCCTGTTTATTATAAATTGGTATATAAGCTTTTATCATTATATTAGCCATCCCCTTTTAAACTATAAATTGTTCTTCTTTATAATTTTCTATTCAATTTATTTCTTTTCATTTATAGTATTAAAATTTTTTAATTTTTGAAAAATTAAGAAAATTGGGTTTTTTTGGGTTTTTTTGAAGAAAAAGAAAATTTCATTCAAAATATGAAAATTGATTTTATTTTATTTAATGTACTTGATAATTATTTTGTTTTGGTTTAATTTAAGTTGCAAATTGTACATTGCTACAGTAAATGCCAAATATTAAAAAAAAAAAAAAAAATTCTAAACTCTCTTAATACATAAAGAGATTTTCTAAAATCTGATTTCCATGAAATAAAAAGGTAATTCTAAAAGAAATATATTAGAAAGGATTTCTTGTCATATTACATAAACATTAAGCCGTTTAGCAATATCAAAGAGCTTGTAGAAATGGACATACTTAATATATATTACAAACAGAGGGGATTTAGTCTTGTGTTTCTATTAAATGTACGAAATATCATGTTTTAGGGTCCATTGTATAACAAACCACTTTGATATTAAGTTCATCCTGTGGTTCATTATACTTCATTTACGCATCCCTTATAAATATTTTGTCATTATTATAAATAATATTTTTATATTTTAGTAAAAGTACATAGGTTTTAGATTTTTTAATTATTTATATTTTACTTGAATTTTATCGGGGTTCTTTTAGGAAATTTTGATTTAAAAAGATTTGCTTTGTTTTTACTTGCTAGATGTCCAAAAAAATCAACATTTACATTTGAATGACTTTTCCAGTTTTTATTTTGATTATTATTGTTAATCCAAAGTATAAGTCTCAAAATTTACTTTTTATTAAAACTTTAAATTGAGACTCAGACTTTAAATTACCATATCTTATAAAGAAGTGATGGAAAAGAACCAATAAATGAATTTTTGGAAACATGAAATTTTACGAAATTAGGGAAGTTTATAGTAAAATTTGTTATTGACTAATTAAATTTGAGAATATTTTTCCTCTACGAGCAGGTAATAATGACTACATTCGAATTTTAAGAGGTCGTTTTTATTGCCCTTTGTATGAAAAAAACATTCTCAAATTCGTGTTAAGGGTCGATTTCATGGAGCGTATTCTTACTAGATTCTAGGGGCACTAGTGTAGAAATAATTAATTATTACTCAAAATCTATTAAATTTTTGCTCGAGCAGAATCCAGGAAATTACCTTCAAGCAGAATTTCAATAAATTTTTGGTGATAATTACTATAGTTCAATCTTATCAACTCTAGAGTCCCCATAATCTAGTAAAAATACGCTCCATGAAATCAACCCTTTAGAAATCATTATTATTTAAAATGCGACTAGAGTACCTATCTAAATATATCGCATTTGCCAGAATAAACTTTTCTAAGAATTTGACATTATAGATTAAGTGTAATAATGACGATCTGTTAAAATTTAAATGAGAATATTATTGCCTTCTACAGTACAGAATAGTACATTACGTAGTAAACTCTTAACCAGGCGTAACCGGGTCTTAAAAAATTTTATTTTGGCCAATGCGACTTAATATATTACTTATACGTAAATTAATTAGTAGTCGCATATGCCATAAAAAACATTTCATGGAGAGTTTCAGAATGTTTTATCTCTACAAAGGGTAATAATGACTACCTTTAAAAATTTTTCTCGCAAGAGAAATGAGTTCTAAAGGTTATAAATAAAAATAAAAAAAAAAAACCACAATTATAAAAAGAAATATATTACAAGAATTTAGGTTTATTTAAATCTTAAAATTTTAAGAATTTTATGTAGGTTTCATCCACTATTGAAGTTTTACTTCAAATTTGTATTTTTAACTTAGCATTTTTGAGTTCAGTGCAAATCCGACATTCAGCTTGCGAGAAAAATCTTGATTATGAAGTTAGCCATTCGAAAATGTATAATTGGTGCTTTGAGTCATTGTGAGAATATTGTGGATAAAAAGCTGCGGTTCATGAGAACGCTCATGCATTAAAAAAATTAAATCAACCGGAAGTTTTGTGGTTTAATTAGAAGTTAGCCTAGAGTTATTTTAAAGACATTCCTAAAAATCCCTCCAGTTTTATGATTTAGGCTAGTGGTTCTAGAACCAGAAAACTTATTGGTAAAAAAGATAGGTTACCTGAGATAATTTTTTTACTAAATAAATCGATTCCTGTCTATTTGGAGTAATTTAGATTGTCTAAAGTAGTAAACTCTTCTTGCTAGTCGCTTAAAAATGAATCTCTTTGTATAGGTATGTAAAAATGGGTTTCTCAAGTCAGCATAATACACTCAAAAAAATCGGTCAATTCTGCTTGCCTCCTTCTCCTTAATTGAATTGGTAGTAAAATCCTTATTAATAACAGAATTCTGAATTTATTTTAAAACTGTAAAAATAATGCCATTAAAAAAAGTTCCAAAAAAATGAAAAATATTTTTAAATTTGCAAATTTTAAAATTCGAACCTTATTTAAAAACGTGTATTATTTTTTTTATTTTTCTGAAAAACGATTAAAATAATTTATTTATTTTAATTATCTACGTTAAACTCATTTATTAACCACAATAATTGACAACATTTAAATACAAAAACAACAAATTTCTTTGATAAGATTTTTTATTTCGATAAATAAAAAATTATTTTTCAAAAATAATTAATCATCAAAAGTTGTTTACTTAAAAAAAAAAATATCAGTTGTAAATTATTGGAACTATGTTTGATATTTTTTAATTATAAAAAAAAATAATAATAAATATATGTAAATTTTCATTACCAAAAAATAATAAACGAAAAAAAAAAGTTCATGTATACATATTTCTATTAATTCAATGTTTGACCATTGACTTGACAATCGTAGAATATGTCATTTTATAAATGAAAACGTCAAGTTATAACATACAGAAAACAAAGCATCATCAAAAATAAACATACTGATAAAATTTTCTATACATACATAACATATTTATACATTCATTTCGTTTTATGCTACCAAAATTGACGAAAAGTCATCAACGATTCGCGACATGTGTATATGAGAGACGACATAAAAAACAAAACAGAAAAAAAAATATAGAAAATGCATTTTTACCCCTATTTTTTTTCATTCATATAGTTAATAATATTGTGTGCATGTACATCTCGAGGGACAATTCGATACTAACTATACAGTTAGGTACATTGGAGTTTTAGGAAAATTTGAAATATATCGAGATATAACATTTAAACATTGCTTTTGCAGTCAGTTGCAGTTACTGACTCTTCTAGGGTTCATCTCTTGGGTATATATATTTTCTAGTAACAGGGTGTTTGATGCTTGTTATCATGTTGACAGACATACACAGCAGGATGATGCACCTCCAAAATAAACTATTTTCCGAGGGAAAGTGAAGAGACGATATATACATTGAGACAATTACAAATCGTTGACATTTCTATCGTTTATTTACGCACACGATACTAACAAAAAATTGATGCACTATTTCGCGGATTATTTATCCATATATACAATAAAAAAAGCGATTGCCAATCTTTATTGCATTTCTATTTCTCTCTATACGTACCTATAGGTAAATTCAGAGTTTTATTTTCCTGATAATAACTTTACATGCAAAAAAGATTTTTGAAACTAATTTTTTTTTTAATAGACTCAAATTCGACTATTTTTCTTCTGTTTTTTATTTTTATTTACTGAACTTTTGATATAGAATCGATTTTTTATTTATGTGTACTGTTTTAAATTAATATCTGATCGAAATTTGATACTGTATTTAATTTTTTAAATTTTATTACTTACTAACCCATTTCGCATATTTCCTTGTATATTTATTATTCACTTCGCATATATTTATATTATTACTAAGTTTTATTTTTGAAAAAATACTTTATTTATATGCAAATTTATACACGAAAAATAAAATTTTAAATCTAAATAGCTAGTATTTTAATATTGTTACAATTAGTTTAAAACTTATCGTGCAAAAGCGATTTGCCTTTTAATTTATATGAAAAAAATTTATATAAAAGCAATTTTTGGCCTTGTTTAGAAACAATAAAAAATGAATTAAAGGATTTCTGAAAATTGATATTTATAAAAACTTGCTTCAAATCAAATTTAATAATTGCAGCTAAGTTGGCAGTTACCTTCATTAGATTCTATTTCGCATGCCATCTTAAAACATATTAGCACAGCCCACAATGTACCTACTGACTTGAAAAAAGTTAATTTTGCTAAAATAAAAGTCTCCAAATATTATCCTTACAACGGGAGGATATTATTATTATTTCATTTAAAAATAGTAAATTATTATTTAATTATAAACTATGGTGTTAATCATATATTATATATCCTTCAGAGGTCATTTCACTTGCGAGAAAAATATTGATACAAATAAAAAAAAATTAATTTTATTGATTTTTAAGAATATTTACATTTACTTTTAGTACTATTTAAAACAAATTATTTAAACTTTATTCATGAGTACCTTACTAAAAAACATTTTTATGAAATACTCGTAGATTCTCTAAAAAATTAGGTATCTCTCAAAACTTTACAATCAAAATTTGTTTTGGTTTTTTATTTTCAGCCCACACAAAAATCAACCAACACTTAAACCCATCATACATAAAACTACAGCGTCTGTCAATATCTTGCACTTGTCAAAATAAATTTTCTAAACAATGTTAAATACGTTATAAAAATTTCAAAAAAAAATGACACTCGCACATATACATAAAAATAGCATTAAAAGGAACTTGTAACAAAAAACCGCAAAAAAAATCTATTGTATCATTTTAATAGCTTGCAATATGCTTTTTTTGTGACTGCGCGTTGATGTTACTATATATTCGTAATAATAATATAACAGTTAATAAATTTTATTTGAGATCTCATAAAAATAATAAATTATCTATATCTATTCAATATATTTAAAAAAAAAAGAGTATTTTAATAACTACGCGTATAGGTAAAAGAGTGAGAAAAACAGTGTTAAAGAAACGTTTGCGTAGTTAATCACTTTTGTTAGACATTTATTATGAAAAATAAAAATAAAGAATTAATATAAAAACGATCTCATATCTTTTAAAAAAAACGTCATATTTTAATGATATACGAACTTTAAATGGACTCCACCTTGTTTTATAACTTCTAAATAACTTTGTAAATTTTTTTTGCTCTCCTCCTTCTTAACTCCTTTCGAGCTATTATAAATTTTTATTACAATTGTTTTTACTTTTTTTCATTCAAAAGTACGACGTCTTGTTAAATTATTTAATTAATAAAAATTATTTTTTGTTGCAGGTAAAAGTTTTAGTATTACAATAACAGTGTCAACTACACCACCACAAATAGCAACCTACACAAGAGCTATTAAAGTTACAGTCGATGGTCCAAGAGAACCACGTTCAAAAACTAGTAAGTTAACTAAAAAATCTATAAAATATGATGAAAATTTATCGACATTATAATTTAAATTTTATAGACCACAATTGTACCTTTTATTTATTATTTTTAATAGAAAAAAGGAAGGAAAAAAATTTATTTAAATATATTTTATAATAGAAAATGAGGGGGTTAGTTTTATATGGAATATTATAATAACGCAACATGTCACACAAATTTATATTTTATAAAATAGAACATAGATATCATCAGGTTTATGTGTGAGCTTTTTGTATTATAACAGTAGAAAATTCCGGATATTTCGAGAAAATAAGCTGATAATTCATGTTGTACTATTTTAGTAATAGGGGTCATTATCGACAACAGATGTTGCGCTTAGATGCACTCTCGCGTTTTACGTTTATATATTTTATACTCTATTTTTGTTTACATTATTTAAATTTTACAATATTAGATAAATATTCAACTTATATTTTCATTTTCATTTTTGAATTCATAAATTTTGATTCAAATATGCTATTTTAGTGATAAAAAACAAATTGTATTTAAATTTAATAAAAATATTTTTTAAGTCATTACACTGTAATTGGACCAATTTAAAATATTTTTTTATAGATTATGATGGCTTTAAATAAGAACAAAATATAACGAATTTACTGTCTAATAAACTAGATATTAGGTCACCCTATCCCAAAAATTTGAATATTGTGAAATTGTTCCATATCTTATGATAGTTTAGTCTTTAAATGTGTGTCAATCTGCTTAGCTATTAGACAATTATATATGTTTTTGTTACGGATGCGCTGTTACCCACTTATCGGTTTGGATCGATTTCGGGTTTTTCGCTTTTTTGCTAATCGAGTCAGGTTTTCGGTAAACCAGATATGTTTCAGAAGTTTACAGGTACGGTTTTTGGAATTGGTAATTTAACTGGAGTTAAGATTCTATGATAATTTGTTGTTAATTATCGGTAATAAATTATTATATATATTTAGGGTCAAGGATGGGGTTTTGAACACTTTAAGGAAATTCGTGACTTTACTAACGAATAAAAATAAAAAATATAGTATTTTTTAACGCAATAACTTTTTAAATAGCAATAATTAACATAATTCTTGAGGAATAAACGGTCATTTGCCTGATACGATCCATATTTTAATTTTAAATAGAGCTCTAATAGAGAAAACCTACAATACCAGGGTTTTGGACACTAAGTACAGGGTTTTGGACATGAAATTTATGGCGTTGTGGACACCATTCTTAAGACTTACTACATAGTACATTTTTTTTTATAACAATTAAAAAAATTATAAAAAATGGGTTTATTAATAGCATTTAATTAATTTTTAAATAATTTTTAAATAAGATTATAACTATTTAAATAAAAATTTTTAAATTAACAATTTTTAATCAATTGTAAAAGTTTATGTTAAAAACGACTTGTCGAATATAAGTGTACCTTGAGGTGTAAATAAGAAAATATTTTAATTAAAATTTTTTGTTTATTTTAATTAATTGTAAATAAATAAAAAAAAGGAATTAGATAAAAAGAAACTTAGTCGAAGTAGTGAGAGTTCTTCTCATTAACCGACATCACTGCATTACCAATTGGCATACAACGGCAATAAATTTTTAATTTTTCTAAATTAGATTTTATGTAATATTTTTTAATATTTGCTTTTGGATTTGACAACATTTCACAAAAGACACTGTTAAGAATAGAAATTTTACCTTTATTTTTAACAAAATAATCAAATGTCCAAAAATAAAATCCGTGTATGCTATTTTGGACATTCGAATAAAATACATGTCGAAAACCACATTTTTAAGTATATTCAGGATGTGTTCTTAGACATCTTAATTAAACGCATAAAAAAGGAAGAAAATGATTTTTGTTTGTTATAAATTTAATGTTTGATAATTACTTAATCAAATAAATGCAAAAAAGTTGTTATTTTAAAAAAAATATAAATAAAATAGTGATTTTATGTATCTCGTATCCTTAGTATTTTTTTTAAAAAACGATACCATATGAAGTAGTCTATTTTGATTTAAGGTTTTATTATTATAAATAATTAATAATTTCCAATCAAACTAGATAGAGAAGAAAGTAATCGTTTAAAGAATATTTTTTAAAAAATAATATATGTTTTAACTTATTTCTATCTTAGTTATTTGGTAAAATAACACTGGGTGTTCAAAACCGCATCGATGTCCACCACCCCATCCTTGACCCTAATTATTAATTATTATGTTTTTTCTTATCTGTTTCTCCTTTTTTCTAGAATAAAAAAAATTTTTTTAAATTATTAAAAAAAATATTTGTATCTGTAAAGCCAAGAAAAATTCAAAACTGTACTTGCAAACTTCTGAAACATTTCGGATTTACTTGAAAATTAGGGTAACCGCACACCCCTAATTTTTTTCAAAACTGACTGTATTGCTGGTGAAAATTTCCGTTTTTCACTACGTTTTTTTTTTATACCCTAATTTCTGTTTTTGTTTTTAATTTTTCAAGTCTGGAAAATTTTATTTGCATAAATTGATCATGGATCCTGGGTTCTGAAGTATAATTTAAAAGTTTTTTCTTGCCAGTTATAAAAAATAAAATTTTTTTTTTCGTATAATTGTATTTTAATATTTTAATACTCAAATATATTTAATACTCAATTAATTATTTGCAATTGTTTATTTGTATATTTACGCGTAAAAAACTTATAACTGGTTTGTGTTCTCACATAACCAACGATCATGAAACATGTTCATACTTACAAAAGTCTTTATAACGTATATTCCCTATTCAGGCCCTGATTCAGGCCTTGACTCCCACTTCAAATTATTCTAAGTCTAATCCCTAAAAACATCAATATTTGACCCCCCAAAAATATGTTTTTTCAAAAAAAATCCTGATTTAATTGTTCAATTTATAAACTGTGTAATTTAACTGAAATTTCGTATACGAAATACAAAAAAAAGTATTGAAACACTGTATTACTTATTACGATTAATTCTTGATTTCTCAATTAAGCAGTAACTTTATAAATGAAAAAAGGGTTATATTACACGTATTAAAAATATCTATAATTATAAATAAAAAAAATAAGCAAAAATAAACTGTTCCATAAATTTTTAACAGTTGCTTTAAACCAGTTGTAAATTTATTTTTAATCATACACCTACAACAAAGTTTTACCCTTTTAATAAATTAAAATGAAAAATGATTTCATAAAAATAAATTTAAAAAGAAAAATGACAGGTGATGAAAAAAAAAGTAAAAGAAATTTAATAAAATATAAAAAAATTGTATTTTAAATTATATGTATGTGTGTGTATGATCATGAATATAATTTATTCAGGGTAAGCAATGATAATTTTCTTGGGAAATCATTTTTAGGTATAATCATTCATTTTATAAAATTATAGGAAAATAAGATATAATTAAAAAGTATAAAATAAGGGAAAAACTCTAACGTATATTTATTTATTTATTCTCCCTGTTATTGAAAATCATTGATTTATCATTCAAAACTTATAAAATTCAATATAATAATATTTTAAAACTAAAAAAATTATACAGCCATAGTTTTTCTTGTGAATTTTAAAAATTATTCACATTTAATTATGACTGCTTTCGTTATTACTTAGAAAAAATAATGTGAATCATATTTAAAGGGTCATCTTTTAATTATAAAAGACCAAATGCGAGAAGGAGTGGTTGTATTTTCTAATTTTCATTAACTCAAGGGGGTGCTAGCACGTAATGCGCGAAAAAATCTAAGAAATAGTGTCTTATATATAATTTGTTGGTGGACTCGTTCAGTAGTTTCTAAATTTGACAATTTTTTTTTTCTTTGAAAATGAATTTTTTATGAACGATTTTAAGGGCATAGTGAGATCCTTGTATGAAAATTTTTCGTTTACATAAAGCCAGTTTTTAATTTTCAATTAAAATTTTGAGTTTTTATATAAGACAGTGAATTTTTTGTAAAAGAAATATTCAATTTTTATATACAATTATATTATCATATACAATTTTTTGCAGTTTCTGGCTGCTCACAAGGGAAATAGGGCAGCTACCCATTTAGCACTGCAATAAGATCAAAATAAGATCAATCTAGCCTAGGCAAGATTTTTTTCGGAATTATTTTCAAAACTTTATATTAATTTAAGTCCTTTTTTTATAATTAACCACCAAATTTTAAAACTGCTGCTATAAATACTTTAAATACTTCTATATAAAATATGAACCAGGCGGGTTGGTTAACCTAACAAGCAGACCTGCTTTAGAATAACAAGATTCAAATAAAAGTAATTATTCAATAGAAAAATAAAGGACTCAAAAAAGAGCATATTTTTAAGATACTTAAATGAAAATACGAATAAAACCCATTAACAAATCTTCTGGATATCCGGAGATAATAAAAATTAATACCAACGCGGAAATAAAATTTTCGGTAAAAATTGAGGTTTTTAAAGAAATATTTGAAATAATTTTATTTAAGAATGCATATCAATAATTTAATACAAAAGATCATATGCCTCAAAAGGAAATTCCTCAAAATCCATTTTAATTTAGCATATGCCTTATAAACAAAAGTTTCATCAAAAAATTCAAATATACAATAAAAAAAAAAATTATATAACAAAATTCTTAAAGTTCAATGTTCCAATACTAGTATGCAGATATAATGCATATATTAATATTTTCTCTTTAAAAAGCCACAATGCCACGTGTCATCCCGGAACAAAAAAAAGGTTGAAGGTGATTGTTGATGGTTCATTGTTAATGAAAATAAAGAAAAAAAAAATTTTTTTTACAATATGCATAATTTAATAATAAACAAAAAAAATGAAAGAGTAGGCGTTATCTATAAACGAGGAAGAGAAAATATGTTTAAATAAATACCGTTACTCGGAAATTTTATTTAATTTTATCATCTGTAAAATAAAATAGTTTCAAAAAAAAAAAAAATTTTTTTTACAAAAAACCACACTATTCATGGTTCCAATATTCATACAAAGTAGCCTGTTTCTTCGCGTGCCCTGGCTCACGACGACATATTGCATGCACGAGTATAGTACAAGAAATTACGTCACGCATATACTTTTTAACACATAATAATAATAAATGTAATTTTTTTATGCAGTAAGTAAAATAAAAAAAAAATCGTCATCAAAAACGTGTGTTTTAATATTTTTTGCAAAAATGTATAACCGACTTTATCGAATAATATTATTCTTTGTTTCGACTTAAACAATGCGCTAAAACACCTGTCACCCTTATTTCGTCTATTACATCGAATCATTTTTTTTTCTTGTAAATTAATAATGATTATTAATAGTTTTTTTTTATATTTTATCACATTTTTTTATGCTGAAGTGTAAATATATGTTTTTTTAAAATAGTTTATAGGAATTGTAAATAATATTTTTTTTAAAGGTTTCTGTCTGTCTGTTTTGAGCTTTACTTATACTACTTCGATGTATAATCGTGCGTGTGAATTATGAGACTTGAATAAACAATTATTATTATTGTTATACTTAAGTTTTTATAGTTATAAAATATTTATATGGGATAATGATGATAATTTGTTTGATTAGTTTGAGCTATTTTCATAACAACTAATGCATATTTTCTAATTTGAAACTTACATCAATCTAATGTATTCTGAAAATGTAACTACCGATGCTAAACTATTAATGACAAAATCGGCTTGAAATTCTTATATAGCTTTGAAAATTTATTTTAGAATTATGAATCGAAAGGGTCTGATAAACTAATTGTAAGAATGCTTAAAAACTTAAATTTAACATCATAAAATGGGAAACTTGACTCCAACTTCAACATATGCCATAAAAATCTCTGATAAAAAACGTAAAACTTAGATTTAAATTTATACAAAAAAGATTATTATATATAAATATACACCTTAAGGGTCGTTTTACCTAAATATGTCGATATTTTAGCTGATTTTCAAGGTAGGATTGTGAAATAACGGATAGAGATATTTGAATCAAATTTTTTTTATTGTTTAGAAATATATTAATAATTAAAAAAAAAAATTTTTTTTTGTTTTTTGTGACGTCATTTTTGCGTAAGAGGGGTGTATTTGCGTCTCTGAAAAAAAATAATCCAAAGTTATGTACAGGATATCTTGACTTAGCATAATCTAAAACATACAAAAAAAAAATTGGTAAGACTTAAAACCCGTAATTTCGGGATGACGTCGAGTTTTTTCAAAAAAATTAATTAGGAACAAAATGGCGGCTACACAAAGTTAAAATGAAAAAAAAAGCCTATAATTTTTGGGCAAAAGCAGCTGTAAAAATTTTTTGAGAACATAAAAAAAAAAAAACTCGACGTCATCCCGAAATTAGTGCATTTATTAAGTTGCTTAGTAAATTTAAAGTAAATCGGTGCAGAAGTTATCGCGTAATCGTGTACATGGTTTTCAAAGACGTTGTTTCGAGTAAAACGACTTTGAAGTTTTGGAATAATTTTTTCGGTACTTTTAGTTATTAAATTATTAATTTTTTTTTTTTATTACGTAAAGGAACATACAAAAAATATATTAGACCAAAAAAATTAAAATCAGTTGAGTAGTTTTAGAGAAATCTTAATTAGGTGTAAAAACATAGTTTTCAAAATAAGAATAAAAATTTTTTTTTCGTAGAAATTTAACAAAACATTTTTTTTTTGTATATTTAAGTATACTTATAAGTTATTAGTGATTTTGGAGCCATAAAGTTATCCTTCCGGTTTTCATACTGAAACTGTAGCTGATTTTACCCCTACTGCTGGGCCGATTTGCTATTTTTTACCATTTTGGCACGGCTAAATTTAGCGTCATAAACAATCGCGAATACTAGCTAAATTTTCTCATAATTTCTATCAGTGACCGGTTCCGACATAATTTCTAACTATTTAACAATAGTTAGAAGATATGTAAGATAATAATAGAGCCATACCGTTAAATTTTATCAAAAGTACGTTTGACGGTGCGCGCAAAACAGGCCAAAAAATATACTTAGGGGGGAGGATTTAAAAATAAATTTTTTTTACATACTCTTGAGACATATATAAAGTAATTAACAGAAAAAAAAAAAATTCGATTATCAAAAAAAAGTTTAGGTAAAACGACCCTTAAATATTGCGTGATAACTTTTTTTAACTGTCAACTGCGAATTAGTTGAAATGACTTATATAGAATTCGGATTGCATTTCACTTGCGAGAATAATTTAAACAAAATTTATTATCAAATTATGGTTCTATTGAACACATAACTTAAAAATTGTTTCCCAAAAAGCACATGTGCTATTTTTAAGTCTTTTAATTTGCTGCCAAATCAACCAATCATAATTTTGTACCCAAACTCATATTTAATCATACGAAGAATCAGATTTCTCAAATAATTGAAATATCGAAATGCATCGTATAAAAGCCTAAAATTTAGAATATTAATACGCGCATCAATCAAACAAAATAATATAAATTAAATAATATCAAAATATATACACACACATCTGTATATTCTCTTTATTTAAATAATAAATATTTGATAAAATTTTCTGTTATAAGATATAGATATTTATCAACCACAGTATTTGTTAAATCATCATAAATCATCAAAATCTGTACAAATTACTATAAAGCAAAAGTCAATTGATCGACAATATATATATTTGATGTTTATATAAAATTGATATTACAGAAACTTGCATAGATATATCAATCAAAAACACACATTTAAAATTTTACATATGCATTTATGAATTAACAAAAGAGAATGAATCTTTGATTATTATTATTGAGAGAACAAAACGGAATCAATACGCATTTCTAATATCCGATTAGTGTACAAGCAATATATTGCTTTAGCTGAAACATTTTAGATAAAGAGAGATAGTTAGTTCTCTAATAGCTTTGTGTATATGTTGGAGATTGTAGTTGTAGCACCCTTTTGCTTCGATCTATATTTACTATATGGAACGTATGGTATTTTCAGTATGTATAATCAAATTTCTTAATTAGATGTCCCTCAATAAGCTTCATTAGGTCAATTCCCTTATATATAAACACATTTATGATAAACCTTTCTAAAGCTAATTTTACATCGTTTCGTTTATTATGTCTATCAACAGGTATTTATTGTTGTTATACACATTGAATTTACATTGTTTTGCCTAGTTATTTGTTTATAATTTTAAAATTATTCTTAATTTTTGTATAAACTGATTATGTAATTTAAACACATTTTTTGGAATTCTATTATTATTGAATTGGTTGGTATTTTAGGCTTTGACTATTATTTCGTTTTACTCTTTTTAAAGCTTTTTAAAAAATAAAATCATAAGCTTGGTAAAAATAAAATAACAGAAACTAAATAAAACTCGGATTATTTTTGGCGGATTCTGGACAGATTTTCTGGGATCAGTTTTTTTCTGCCATTTAGTAAAAATTTTTTTAACTCAATTTTCAGATTTTTTTAGAAAATTTCACTATTGTATCTTTTTTTATCAAATTTTAAAAATTCTAAAATAATTTTAAAAAAATTTTATTATGTTTAATGCATTTAAAAAGATTAGCCAAAATCCAAAATTTTTCATATTTTTTTGAGCATTTCAGAAATATCTAAAGTAATATTTCCTGAATAATCCTAGAAAATCTAACTATTTTTTTTAACAGGAAATTTGATTAATTAAAAACTCATGAAAAAGAATAAGAGTATTTTTGAATTTAATTTCAGTAGTTTTTTGCAACCACAATTCATGGGTTTTATTAAGTTTTATATACTTAAATATTCAAAAATAATTAACATAAACTTATTACGATTATTATACATACGTAGACAATTTAAATCAATTCGAATAATATATTATAATAACATTTACATTTTAAATACAATTACACAGGTACTTACTTATATTTTGTATATTCATTTAATGAATATAAAGGCTGTACATTATAATTACATTTATATTTTATCATCTTAAATTTTAATGAACAATGAATAATTAATTATATTCATAAAATAGTTAAATTTTTTGCAATTTTTTCTGGGCAATTGTAATATTCTTAAATGATAGTATGTTTTCGATTTGTATAGGGCTGTACGTTGAATTAAAACCAAAATTAAAACGTATGCTGAAAGTATACTGAAAAAAAATGTACTTGAGGCAAGCGGAATATTTTTTAGAGGAACCCTGCTCACGACTAACAACATTTCGCTTGGGAAAGCAGAATTAAGTTTACATAGCAGCATTTTATTTTCTTACTCAAACAATTACAAATGATTTGAAACGTAAAAAAAATTAATACCAAATTTTTTTCTCTCATCGAACCACTACGCGCATATATAAAAATGCGCTTATCAACAAAAAAAATTTTTTAAGTTATTTGCAATCAATTGAACAAGAAAAAATCCACTAGGACATTTCGCTAGCTGCAAACGAAATTCTGCTAGCCGCAAGCAGATTTTTTTTTCACTAAAGAGATTTTTTTTATTTCAATTGTTTGACTCTGGAAGGGTAAAACTAATATTTTAAAACTTTATTTTATACATTACATAATTTTAACGATTTTAAACAAATATTGATTAAGTCGATTTTGGTAAAAAAGAAAATTTGTGATGAAACAGTTTAAAGCATACGAACCACTGAATTTTTATTTCTCTAGGTACTGCTTTCTCTTCTCTGCGGGAAATAATAAATACATTCCAATTTAAAGAGTTCGTCATTATTGCTCTTTGTAGCAAAAAATCATTTTGAAACCCGTTTTAAATATATCTATTATACCATATGCGATTACAGTCTCGTGGCACTACGCTCCTTGGGTCTATAATACAAGGAATGTTCCAAAACTAACCTTCCTAAGATTCATTTAAGAATGTACTACACTGCAAAAAGTAACTTTGTTAGATTTACAAAAAAAATAGAATTTTTTCGAAAAATTAGTGAATTTTCAAAAATTTTTGTAAATATTCGATAAAAATCGTAAATTTACTAAATTTAGTATATTCTCGAAAAATTCGAGAATTTCCGATTTTTTTTGTGAATTTACGAAAAAAATTATCAATTCACAACTATTTTAATGTAAATTATCAATTTTTCTTGCGAATTTCACAAAAAAAATCGAGAATACTCGAATTTTTTGTTAATATACTAAATTTAGTAAATATACGAGTTTTTAGAATATTTACAAATTTTTGCAAAAATTTACTAATTTTTCGAAAATGTTCTAATTTTTTTGTTAATATAAGAAAGTTACTCTTCACAGTGTAGACTTAATAAAATTTAATTTAATTCACCTCAAAAATCTTAAGCTGTTGTTGAATAAGTATCAAATATTAACTTCTGGAACAGATCTTTAGTTGTTTAAAAAAAGCAATTAATTATTGCTATACAAATTAAATAAATTCTATAGTAATTAATGATCTTTATGGTCTATTGCAAAGACAATTTACGTGTGTAAATCCACAGGGCAACAACACCAACAATACAGAGCACTTGGATTAGGACAAAGGCCATTTTTAGATGCACCAACGTCATTTACAACACATTTAAGAGAATTAGAATCTTACAGAAGAACAAAACATCAACAACACAATACGAATCATCATCACCATCACCATCATCATAATCAAAATGCAGCAAATATTCCTACTAGTGTTGGAAATGCCAATTGTAATAATAATAATAACAATAATAATATAAATAATAATAATAGTAATAGTAGTAATCAAAATAATACAAATTCATCGACATCGCCAAATTCGATGAACCATGTTCCTGGTAACGCATCTTCTGGACATCAAGATTGTTTTAAACACAGTCCACAACATGGTGGTAAGTCAAAATAATTTGCTTCTATTCATTTAGATTTAATTGGTCTGCGCAGTAATTCGTTACAAAGATATAAAATTATTTTTGTTTAATTTTGACAGCAACAAATTTTGTTAACCCTTACCTTAATCATGATTGAAAAACTTCGGAAAAAGTCATTTCTTGTGATTTCAGTTTCTTGATTAAAACTTTAATCCTATAACCAAAAACATACAAACAAACAAAATCGTAAACTTTAAATAAGACAGTGCTTCAAGAAAATGCCTTTTAAGATTGCTACTAAAAATATAATATTAAATTTTATAAGAATAAAGAGAAAGAGAGTGAGAGAGAGTACCTAAAGAGAGAATTACCCGTTTCTCAAAAGCTAATAGTTTCATACCTCGTTCCGGCTCTGCATCCTCTAATTCAATGTAATAACGACGTTCAACCTGTCATTTTTTTTTTATTTGTATATTTTCTTCACCAGACAGAAGAGGAATTATATTTTTTTTGTGCGCGTATAAAAATAGCATATTTTTCAATTTGACCAAACTGTATAATGCTACTATAATTGGAATTAAGTTTAACTGTTATAAAAGAATCTAACAGTTATTTTATTTCACTTATTATGTTTAATCATGTAAACACTGTTAATTATGACGTGTAACGAAATATAATTATTGAAATATTTCGCTCTTTTCGGCATAAAATTTTTTGTTACATAACTTTTGCGTCTAAAAAGACAAAAATATAGTAAAACTTTAGATTTAAGCTACCTAATGACATTTTGGATTATTAAATCCTGTTTATAGTTCACTCTTGAAAGTAGCTCCTGCAAAATCACAAAAAAAAATAGTTTACTTGTCATTGGTCAGATTTTAAAAATCAGAATAAATGAACTTCTAAAATATAGGGCTACAACCTTTAAAAATTTCTGAAATCATCTTTTTTAGGATTTTTCACAGTTATGTTTTTTATTATTGATAATAAAATAGCACTTTCTTATGAGAATTTTATATAAAAATTTTTCTCGCAAATGAAATGATTTCTAAAAGGTATAAATATAAGTAAATTTTATAAGTTATTCGAATTTCATAAAATTGTAAAACTTATCGTAAACTTCTTTAATTAATACTTAAGAATATAACATGTCGATTATTCGGTTTGCAATATTAGGGTTTCCTTGTAATAAAAATTAGCCCATTGGTTTTTTTTCATTGCTGTCCTTTTTGGCAATCGCGCAGCAAGCAAAATAGTATATTTACGGCTAGTGTCCAGAAAAGTAAAGAATGGCCCAAATTGCACGTAAATTACTTTCTGAGGGGAAGCCGAGGATGGTAAACTGCGATTTGGGTCATTCGACCCGCGCAGCCGAGGAAATCGAAATTTCTCGCTACTGCCGCAGAAAAATTTAATACGGCCCTTGTCCATGCATAAATATAGAATGCCCCAAATCGTAGCCTCAGCTAAAATTTAAAATTACGAACAAATGTCGAAGTAAGCCCTTATCCATAAACAAAATGTCCTATTTTTGTTCCATTTGTGCCATTTCTTACTTTTCTGCTCGTAATATGCTATTAGTAGCGAAAAATGAATAAATTTGCAATAACAATCGTGAATTTGACTATAACTCATTTTTTTGTTTGTTTTTGCAACGCTTATCTTTCATGAATTTCTTAAAATTTTTCGAGAATTTAAAAATTTAGGCATTCACAAATTCCTAAAAATAAATGTAAATTTTTAATTTTTCCTTACAATGACTAAAATTCGAAAATTCATGATTTTTATCGAAAATTTACTAATTTTTCGAAAATGCCTATCCTGCTTTTTTTTTGTATATTTATAAGAGTAAATGTTTATTAATTTTTACTATCATTGAGTTTCGAAGATGGTATTCAAAATTAACTTAATAACGATAAACTAATATGAGGTTTCTAAAACTTTTTGTTTTTTCAAAACTTAAATGAGGCAATTTACGCAAACCTGAAACAGTCAATATTGATTTAGGTTTAGAAAATTAATAGTATCCACATTTATATGAATTGCCATACTTTTTTTACAATTTAGGATTGCCCAGTATTTTTCTTCATTAATAGTTAAAATAGCACGTATTTTCAGGCTGATGGTTATAATATCAAATTATCTGTTACTTGCAATATAGTTGATCAGTTTAAAACGAAAATATGTTCATCAGAAATCTAATGAATTAAATCTTAATAAAAACATCTTTAAAACAAAAATAGCAACAAAAAAAAATAACCAATTAAATAACACTTATCGTCTAAGATCCCAATTAAGCACCAAAGTACAAAAAAAAATTCTCTTAATTTCATAAAACAAAACAAGCCTAATATAAAAAAAAAAATTATTTTAAATTATCAATTACCAAAAATTTTACAAGCTAAAATGTATGAAAATTTCTTCTTTACAAGTTCTCATAAATAAATTGATCAATCTTTATTTAATATATTTAATAATAAAGATTACTTATTACAAAAAAGATGCCGATAAAAAAAGAAAAAAATTATTAATAAATTCAATAAGTACTGTATAACAAGTGCATACTAATAATAATAATAATAAGATCTTGTAAAATCCACAGTTCATTTATCGTTTAAGAAGTGTACATAATATTATTATTATATTAAACTTAATCATAACAGCAGAAAAAAAAATTAAGAATTATGAAAAAGATGTAAAAAGTCAAAAGAAAGATTTTTTTTTGTACAATAAAGCTAAATATATCCCACACCTGTATGAAACTTCAATATCACTACTTAAAAAGTGATTCTGTCAATTATATTTTACATCAATTTATAGATATTAAATTTTAATAATTTTTTATGCATATAAGTAAAGGCGTTTAACCCTTAACGTTAATTCAGTGGCATATATAAAAAAAAAGGTTTTTTTTGTACCTTCTTTCTTACTATACGTTCTTGATATTTTTTTTTCGTTTATTCTTTAAATCTTTATAATACAAAGTTTACTTTCGTCTCACGCATCAGCGGTCTTGATCTGATCAAAGTTAAATAGACTTTTCGACCTTTTCTTATATATAAAATCGTGTATTATGCAAGATTTTAACTTACTTTGAAAGTTTTAACTCCATGCATCAGCAACAACAGCAGCAATAGGTTGTGGTTTCTGGCATTGATGCCCTTACTTAATTCCATAAGAGCAACAAGCACCTACACTTATTATTTAATAATCAAAATATGAACATGAATTTTCCATTCTATCGGTGTCTCTACCCAAGTAAAAAAGATTATATATTTTCAATTTATTATTAATGTATTGTTTATATTTTATTTAACCTAAAAACTAGAAAAATATAATTTTTAGGTTATAAACAATATAATAAAAACATATTCTTTTTTTACTTGGGTAATGTATTCATTAGCCTGGCAGTAATTTTGAAATATTGCTAAGATTTTCGGTTGTTCGATAAAATTATAGACGCCATTTACCAATTACTCCTAAGAATCAATGAGTCCATGAAAATAATATGGTTTCTTATATAAAACCGAAATCTCGCCCCAGCTCATGTGTTTGGTGGCGCAGTATTTAAAAATGATTTAATTAGCAATAATTTTGGTAATCATATTTTTTTGCTGATTGGAACATAATTTCTCTCCTGGTAATCAACAATCCAAGCAACTTTTTAAAATAGCTGCCAGGCTAATATACATATGAGCTCTTACTTAAATGGTAACTAACTTGTCTACTTAATGTTATAAAATATTGAATTTAAGTTGTTTCAAATTCGAAAAATTGATTTTATAAATTTCAAATTGAAACTGGCTGCAAGATTGTATATTTTAAAATTGGCCCAATTATTCTTTTAATTGCTATACCTAAACATTTTAAATTTTCAATGTTCAAAAATGAGTAAATACATTTATCAAACTATTTAGTCACAATTGAAAAAAATAAATTCTTGAAGACAAAAATGAACAAAAATTTAAAATTTATTTTATAAATATACTAAAGGGTAAAAGCTACGCTTTTTAAAAACAGTCTTATGGGCCGAAATTTTTAGAGCACGATTTTTATTTTACCCATACAGGTAAAAAAAACACTATTATTTTTTAATCAACACCATAATATGTATAAATAGAATTTAAAATGATAAACTTAGAAAAATAAACTACCAAGACTCCTTCAACCTGTAATTACCTTGTTTATAGCACAAGAATCGTGATAAATTTATATAGCTTCAAGGTGTAGAACTTTATTACTACCAGTGTAAAAAAAAATTATAGATCTTTTCTTTGAGTAGGTTTACTTAATTGAAAAAAAGTAGTATCAAAAGTAGTTTATTTTACGTTTACTGTGTCCTTGGGTTCTAATTATTTTTTTTTTCAATATCGCTTTAAGGTACAAATTTTCTTTTTTTCAATTTCTTGTACCTACACAAAAAAAAATGTGTATTGTTTACGGAAGGAAACTTTTCCTGGTAAAAAATAGAACTACATGTGCAAGAGTATTTTTTTTTCGTATACCATAAAATAAAATGTTGGTATAAGATTTTTTTTTAAAACTAGTTAATTCTTTATTTTTATATATAACTTTTTTCTTAATTATCGGTTATTTCTTTGTAGGTATATACATTTTATATATTATTATTATTATATATTATATAGTAAATTTATTTTACTTTGCTGTGGCATAATCTTATTTAACTTACTTTGTGTACCGCATTATACGCTGATATTATTAAGTTATGGTTTTTAAAAAAAATTATCGTTTAATAAAAGCTAATTAATATTGCATTCGTGATTTATAAAGATTTATTTATTCATTTTTTTTTTTAATTTTGTAAATTTTTTTTTTTATTTTTAGATTTTAATTGTAATATTAAAAAATGCAATGATCCTTTTAGCTGCGAGAAACGTACTCATGTAGGATGCCTTCACGCGAAATTTTAGAACGATAGTATCAGATATGCAATTAAAACAAAAAAAAAGTTAGTCTACTTTAAAATAAGAAACTAAAATTTCGAACACCTTAAATGTATTATTTTTAATTTTGCCCACGAAAACTGCAATTTGGGGCATTCTTTTTTATGGCCACAAGAGTCGTATATTATCTTTCCCGCCGCTGACGAGAAAAATTTTTCAAATAAAAAGTTCTTGAAAAAAAATTACGGGATATTTTCAGTGGATGTTTTTCGAGTAATATATTTCTCGCAAGTGAAATGAATTTTAGAGTATATATAATGTAATTTTTAACTTTCCATAAGCAACTGTATAACTGTTCTCATATAAATTTTTATATTAATAAATCTAATCGCTTTTGAATATTTTTGTTTCTATTATTTTATATAATTATTTCATTCTGTTTTATGATGTGTCTGAGTAATTGTAGAGTAGTATCCTAAGATATTTGGATACATTCAAAAAATGTAGTCCAAGCATTATATATATTAAAAATTTTTTAATGGCTTATATGAGGTCATTAATAACTATTTATTAAACAAGGAATAAAATATTGGTTTCGGCTTTGCATGCAGTTGTATGCACAAGCGAGCGTAGCGAGCGAACATTCAGTTTTTCATTAAAAGCGTAAGAAAGAACGCTTGCCGTGCAGAAAAACGATTCTTTCTAATTTAAATTTAACGCGTGTAATGAAAAAAGTTTTTATTCCAATAAAAACTTTTTAATGAATTAAATGAGGCCATTAGAAAATTTTTAGCCTTAGCTTCACGCTAGCTTCTTAAGCTATTGAAACAGAATTAACAATACAAATGTTTCTAGATTACGTGTTATTACAGCTCCTGTATCGGGCACTCGACTAAGTTAAGATCCTAAACTTATAAGCACAATTATACACGAAATCAAGTACCACATACAATGATTAAGTTTTTGAAACTATGCAAAAAAGTGAGTTTCTTTGTATAATACTTGTGAACAATAATAACTGTATTCCAACTTTGAGGGGCCGTCATTATTGCCCTTTATAAATAAAAAAACATTCTTAACCTAGAAATATTATTTTTACAAAATACGGTATACAGATCCGAGGCGCGCAGCGAAACCTTCGCATTTGGCAAAATAAACATTTCTATATGCGAGCTGGTGAAAAATCTACTATTTCTTTATTAGAACATTTTTACCTCCAGAAAATTTCAAATTCAATTTTAAAAATATTATTGATCATTAAAATAGGTTATTTTTATATTATAATACTATATATGTAATTTATATATTTGAATCACGTACGCTTAACTTAACTTTCTACCAACACCTCTGCGTAATACCAGGGAATCAATTGAATCTTTGAAAAAGATTATGCAAGTGAATTTATTCGTATTATACATATAAATTCACCGATACGTATTTTTTTTTTATAATAATTTATTTTACTTATTTATTTTCAATAATTTTTTCGCCATTTTTTTATTATACAATTATTAACGTACAGTATTATAATATCGATTATTTTCTTTTGATCAAAAGTACAGTATGCATAAATTAGGGTATCAAAAATTTAGATTACTTATAATTTGCGTATATTAAAAAATTATTTTCTTTAGAATTTTCTTTAGAATTGATATGGTTTGTTGCTTCTGGGATATTTAAACTCAAAAATATAGGTGTTTTTAGTAGAGGTATTCGGTTACATGAATATGGGGTTGGGTACCCGAAATTTCGGTCTTGATCGTCTCGAATTTTGTATAATGCCCGAAATTTCTCGAAAAATGTTTGCAGTTACAGTTTGGAATCGGAAAATTTTTTGACTATACAAAACTTGACCTAAATCTAAGTAAAAAAACTAAAATTTTGGGTAGCGGACCTGAAATTCGGGTAACCGCTGGTTAGAGGTCATTTTTTTCCATCTAAACTATTTTAATAGCAAATAAGGGGTATATAAAATTTTAAATCTGAAAGCTACTAAAATGACGAAAATAAGCAAAAATTTGCGGATAATATGCAAAAAATTTCAACATAATAGGAAGTAACATTTGTACCAACTTTTAGGTATTAATCTGATTAGATAAGATGGAATCTATTTTTGCTGGTTATTAGGAATCAGGGTATGAAAAAAATATCCTGTTTTTAAATATTCATGTAGTATTAAAATTTTATATCTTAATAATCCTTATAAATATTGAAAATTTTCTAGGGGCTGAATCTTGCAATTTATTATATATATACATATGTATAATAAGAAGTGGGGAGTCGATATAAGGCAAGAAATTACGTAATTTTGGGATTTTGGGTAGTTGTAAAAAATCCTCAGAATAAAAACTCTGTAAAAGTAAAATTTATTTCTTATCAAACTAAAAAAAGTTTCTTAAAATCAGTAGTGCATATCATAACGATCTAGTATAAAAATAAAAATATAAACTAATAATTAAAACTAATTGAAAATTACATATCCACGTACATAAATTACCTTCATATAAAAAAAACACAAGTTACACCTTATGCATAAGTGATACTTAATAACTTCAAATATAAATTATAAAATTTTATTAAAAAACTATTAACATTAAATTTAATATTTTTTAAATTAAATAAAATTAATTTTTAATATAATTACAAAAAAAAAAACAAAAGGTTTCAAAAAAATACTATTAAAAAAAAAAAGTAGGTAGATAAAAGTAGTAATAATTCATCAAGATTATTAAAAAAAAATTAAAGGTCTTATAATACTAAAAACATCGCATACAAAGTAAAAAATAAGATAAACGAGATAAAAATAAATATATAAGTACATATTATTCTCCCTGTCTTTTGTAACTACAATAATATTATACAAAGCTCATTTTTGTTTATGAAAGTTAATTCTTTTTTTCTTACTGTAATAAAAAAAAAAAAAATTGAAAAAGAGTTATAAAAGGTTCATAAAGTTTCATCTCTTCTTGAGAGAGAGAGAGAGAAAGACTCCTCGCGCGATCAGGGTAATGAGCATAATCAGTGAGTGGCAACGAACCGCGTTGAAATCAGAGATGTATAAAACGGTATCTTTGGGTTAAAGGATATGGTAAATATAAAAAAGAATATATGGCAAAAAGGAGCAATCACTTGAAGAGTGTATAAGAAATTTTGATTACGGGGTGTCAAACAATTATTATTCTTATTACCTTTTTTGAATCAGAGATGCCTTATGATTTTTAAATATGTAAATATTTATACTTGCAGATATGTTTGCTTGCTTTCAAAAAATACGTTAATCGAAACAAAATTTAAATATTTATGTTTCTGAAATTCTGCATAATTTATCTTATAAACCATTTTTTCTGAAAATTTTAGTACAAAAAGAAAAATGAACGAAAATTAAATAAAATTCTGCAGTTGCAAGGTTTTTAATTTGAATAAGGGGTTGTAAAATCGACTAAAAGTGCAAGGCATGAAACAATAAAAAGTATAAAGCTTGAACTTGCAAAGCCTAATGAATTTTGCGGTTTTATAAGTAGTTTCTTTACAGAATGTGCATTAAAATTTAAAACTGACGACTGAAAATAGTTTTTTTAACAACTAGAGGTTCTAAAGCTTACTTATGAACAAAAAAATAATCAAAATTCTACCTATTAAATTGATAGTAACCCTGAGTACTTCTACAAGTGGTAAAGGATGATTTTAACAATCAACGATTATGGGACATGTTGACCTATAATAGTTTTAACTTACATCAAATTATTATAAGGCTACACAGCTGAAAACACGTCCATTTTTGACCAATCTTTTAAAAATGTTAATTTTTCACTCCCCTGCCCTATCTACTTTTTTGAGGATCAATTTTGTGATTTTTAATATAAAAAAATCTAGCAAAAATCTAGTCAAAAGGCAGCTATTTTTGTTAACAGAGCTCTTATACTGTTTTTACACAATCAAAGTCCACGATGCCTTGATTACAAATCTGAAAGTAAATTAGATATTATTACCTGTTAATTATTTCTAGAGGACCAAGAATTAAAAAAATACCTACAAGGAAAATTGGATACAAACTTTATGATATTTATTTTTAATGTATGTTGCCCTTTTTAGAAAAGCAGAATTAATTTGATTTATACTTTGCATAGAAAAAAACAATTAAGTTGAAAAAAGCAGTAAATGATCTAATACAATTTAAAATTCATTAAACATAAAATTTAATCTATTATAATTAGATTTGATGCTGAAGAATAATAATAATTCTCATAATCAGTTAATATGCAAAGGTCACGATTTTTTATCTATTTACACTACATAATTCTATTTTCCAGAAAACAAAATGAGGTAGTACACTACAAAATAATAAATGACTTGCGCATTACACATGTAAAATATCCCAATTTGACCCTTTTATACGTTTGTATTATTCTTATTATAAACACAAATAAAACTTGTTTTATAGTCCTTACAGTAGTTTAGCCCAACAATATTCCCACGTATTTGTTTCCCTAGCATATAAAATCCTTACATTCATTTTTCTTTCATTTTACTTACTTAATTTTATATTTTTCTCTTATATTTTTAAAAAAGATAAATTTACATGAAATAACTTTTGTTTACATATACGTCCATAAAATTATGTAATTTACTTTTTTCTCATTTTTCCTGTATGTATAGAATAAAGAAAAACCTTTTTTCTTTACTTACTTTAAAAGTCTCATGAATAAATTTTCAAGTGTAAATGATAGGGTTGATAAGGTGTTTATATGCTTATGACACTTGCTTAATTACTTATATGTTTAGAGAGAAAAGACCCTCTTTAAGAAAATTATAACCCTTTTACATACACCTATATATACTGGTTGACATGTATTGTAATATACATATTTTTTTTCTTTTTCGCTTTATTGAACAATGTAAGGTTTGGAGAGTGATTCTGACCATGAAAATCGTTTATTGTAAAATAACTATTTTCGTGGTAAAAAATTGTGCTTTTACTGCAAGTATTAAGAATTTTGACTTAAATATTAATTAATTTTTGTTAAATTGGTAAAAATAATTAAATGACCCATAATAGGAATAAACTATACTATAAAATACATATACTACTACTTATAAAAATTTCTTATCACATGATTAAATGATGCAATCCTAAATTTTCTTCAGTTTTGAATTTTGCTCTATACTGTTTAGGGTCGTAATAAACAAATAGAATTTTGATAGACTGCAAATAATATTGAATACACTTCAGTACCTGTGGCAAGAACAAACAACATATTTACAGATATATCATACAATATAGGTAATTCAGAGTTTATTTATAATGTTATTCTATAAGAATTGATTATCCATATTTTGGTAAAAGAATAAATTCATTAATCAATACAAATTATAAAATAAGTATTTTGCGCTGGAGAAAATTATAATTAAAGGAAAATGCTACAATAGTTATTAGGTCTTCATATATTATTATATAAACGTGTAATTTTATTTTACTGTATAGATATTATTAATATTTACTTCATTTATATAATATCAGAAAAGCATTTCTCTTGCGAGAAAAAAGTTTTTCAAGTATTTTTTTGTGTTATTAAAAATTTAAATTTTAAAAATAAGTGCCACCGAAAATTTACGTGCAAAGGATTTTGCGTTTTAATAATTCTAATTTTTTGAAAATACATTTTTAATAATAATATTTTTCCCCTACAAAGGGATCCTTTTTTTCATTGTTCTTTCGGTTATTAGTAGTTCTTAAATCAATTATATTTATTTCTCGAAGATTCTTGGATTTATGTATCATTTTTTTTTATTTAAACATTTTTTTACAAAATACCCTTTTATACCTTAGAATTATGCTAAAACTTGGGAAGAATTTAAAGAATTCATAGAAAAAATGTGACCCAATTTTCAAGTCGAAATTTTTTTAGAAGAAAGATTAAATGAAAAGTTCTATTTCTTGGAGTAAATTAGTTCATAAAACCTTTCATAAATACGCTATTTACCTTACGCACAAATAAAATTCAAAAATTATGTTTTTATATAAACTAAAATAAAAATAGAAATTTGTTTTTTAAAAGATGTTTAAAATATTTATAAAAATTTAGTTTAAAAACATTATTGTGGTTTGAAAAAAAAAGTAAATAGTAAAGAAATGATTATACTTTTTAAAAAAAATGTCTTTTAAGAGCTGCTATTTCATACAAATTGTTTATTCTAATGATTCGCTTAAAAAAAAAAAAATACAATCTTTCATTATAAAAAATTTCATATTTACGACATAAAAATCATAATTTTTCATCTCGTAATAATAATAACAATAAAAAAAAAAATGTCTTTTATATATATTTGTTAAATAGATGCAAAAAATAAAAATAAAAAAAATTAAAAATATTATTTATATAAATATAATGGACTTTTTGCGTAATTGCATAGTAAAAAAGGATAGGCACGTTTATGATTATAAAAATATATAAAGTAACCAGCATCACAGTAAGTTTGCTTTTTTAAAAAGAAGTGTGTGTCCCGGGCTCTCTTCTGTTTTCTCGTAAACGAGTCTTCGATGATGCGCCTTTATTTTTTACTTAAAAAAAAAAATGACAAACATGACCGCAAAACTTAATTAAACTCGTAAATCCGTCGCCGGCAATGCGACTTATAGTCGTCATCCATTATTTATAATATTATTATTATATATATTTTCTTGTCCTTGTCTCTTTTTGTCAAAGTTCATAAAAAAAATTTATATACTAAATATTTTATTGCATTTTCTTTTTTTGTATATTTTTATTGTTGTTATTAATTTTTTGATTTGCTTGTTATTTTAATATGATGATTTTTTATATTAAAAAAATGTTTTTATTGTTGTTTTTACAGTAAAATGTAATTACTGTTGTTATGTAGTTGACAATATGAAAGTTTTTTAAATTATATAAAAAATATTATTTATTGTAAATTGTATACCTTTTTTTTAAATAAATACTCTTTATTTAGAAAATGACTTACTTTTTAATAAATTTTTAGTTGGGAGAAAATTACCCCGTATGTACTTTGTAACTCTTTTTTTTTAGTATTCCGGCTTAAAGAAAGCTTTCGGAGTTTTTGAGTTTTTAGGTATTTAAAGTGACCCAGTGTAAATTTAGAATAAATCACTGTTGATAAATTTTGTGTCATTTTACAGGATAACGTAAACTGTTTTTTCTAACTTATTTAAATTTAACTGTTACAAGATGGTTGTAAGCTTGCATATTTTATTTGAATTTGATTGATTTTCTTCTAAGAGTTTATCTATTTTACTTTTTTATACTGAATTCATAATTATAGCAATGAAAATTGATTTAAAAACTCAAAAATTGTGCTCAAAGTTAATATCTTGCATAAAAACTTCATTTTAATTTTTGATTTGTGGGCTAGAGCCCTTAGCCCCTTTCCTAGAGCTACACGCCTATATATCTTAGAATCAACTAACACCGTTCATCTACCGTCACATTTACCTTATAAATTTACATAAAAATGTATAATTTTACTACTTAATCAAATGTTATTAAATTTATAAAAAATTATTAAAAAACAAACAAATTATGATATCTCATAAAATTATTAAAAACGTGATTAAGTAATTTCAGTAGAAAAAAGAAAAAAAATTAAATAAATGATAACAGTTAATCATTAAAAAAAAAAATAACAATTGTTTGTTTTGAAATATAGAATAATAGTTATGAAAAAATCCCTGTTTTGCGGTAACACCGATTAATACTATCGCTTTAATTATCATTGTATCCTCTATATTAAGAGACAAAACATCCTTCAATAATTTTTATAATTTATTATTATTTTTTTCTTTTCTTATTTACTTGTTTTTTTTTATGCTTTCTTTTCTTTATGAGTATAAATTTTAATCTTGTTTGTTTTCTGTAAAATTATGATAAATTGATAAATTTAATTATTTTTGTAAAAATGTAATTATAATTAAGTAAATTGTTGTTATACCATAATAAGTATAAAACTTTGGCTCCAATGTATTAATCTTGGGACTTATCTTTTGGTTTTTAAAGTAAACCAACAACGAACAAATTAAGGGTGTGTGGTTACCTGACTTTTTGGGTCGGGTCGGTTTTCGGGTAAACCCGAAAAGTTTCAGATGACTGCAGGTAATATAGTTTTGAGTTAGAAAATTCACTGCCTTTACTATTCGATACAAAAATTTCTCGTTAATTATCCAGAATAATTATTTTTAATATGGGTTCATGTTCATTGACGGGGTACTTAAAAAAGGTTCCAAATTCCGGGTGACCTGCAAAAATTGTCTTTAGAATAATTTCGATCGGAAATTAAAAAATTATTTACTAAAATTCAAAGATTATAATATATAGTGTTATTTTTGATAATGATCAAATTGTTCATAAGGCATAGTCACTAAAAATTTAATTATGTATAACAATAATTAAAAGTAAATTTATTTCAAAAGGATAATACTACAATAGTTATAAGGAATTCAAAAATAATTAAATAAAAGTATTATTTTATTTTAATATAGTTATTGTCAGTCATTTCATTTATATAATATCAGAAAAGCATTTCTCTTGCGAGAAAAGAATTTTTCAAGCATTTTTTCGTATTTTTTAAAATTTAAATGTAAAAAATAAGTTACGAAAGTTTACGAGCAAAAAATTTTTAGTTTTAATAATTCTAAATTTTGAAAATACACTTTTAATTGTAATATTTTTCCTACAAAGAGACTTTAGAGGAAAACTCGAGAACTGTCATAAGCCAACACGTCCCATGCTCGTTAGTTGTTTTAACGCACAAAACAGTTATAAATATTTTTTTCTTTTTATTTCTATCTTTCTTTAAAATATTCATAGAATTAAATAACCAGGGAAATTTCTTATCTAAAACCGTACTTACAGACGGTTACCTGAAACCCCTACAAAAAACGGGTAACATTTTCATCCTTAAAGTTACATTCTTCATTCAGATCATATATCTATAATATTACAGTTTCTATAAAAAAGTCCTTATACCTAGTTAAATTATTGGAAGTTAATGAGGCAATTTTGTAACTTGTTTGAATAAGATTCGGAATTTTTTAATGGGCCCAGTTTTGTCCTTATATACTTTTTGGAAGGCACTTTCACCCCCAATTCCAACAGTACCATGCAAGTCCCTGTAAACATATTATACTGGTTTAAATTTTAAATTAAATTCTTGCCTAAAATATAGTCTCTTTACGTCTCTTTACTACTCAACTGATAAAAGTAACTCATATATATACAAAAAGTGAATATTAAACCTTCACCCAAAGCAGCTCTACCATGTAGTGTAGTTTATTTTATACTCTAGCTCTACCGTGTAGTTTTTTTTCAAAGAATAAGTAAATTTTAATAAAAATCCTAAATTTACTAATTTTCGATATTTTCGTAAAATTTCAAAATGTTGCAATAAGTTTACGAAAAATAGTTGTAAATTAACATATAATTAACATTGAGAATTTTTTATTTTTTTGTAAATTTACTAAAATCAGTGAATTCACGAAAGTTTTCTTTAAAAATTTACAATTTTTTTCAAAAATATACACTATCAGACTACTGCGCTTGAATTTTGCATGAATTTTCAAGCAAAACTTTTGTATCATTTTTGCACATATGATTAAATAAATCATGAAATTTTATGATGATTTGCATATTTTATTTTTTAATTTAATTAATATATGTCTTTGTAGCAGCCAGGAAAAATTTTGAAAAGCTGCTTGAACATAAATCAAGCCTAGCAGACTTACAGTGTAGATACTACATTTTCGCAAACTAATTATTTTTTTTGTTGTAAATTTACAGGATTTATTTTAACACTATGAACGAATCTAATGCAAGCATATATAAACTACAAACAATTTAATATCCTTTTTGCACTAATCAAAACCTGTAAATGACTATGCACCAAGTAAAAATTTCGAATTTGTTTATACAGCAAGCAAACAATTTTTTTCTCAGTGTACATTACAAAACTATAGATAGTGTACATAAAAACAAATAAAAATCTTATATTTATATATTCTCAATAATATTGTATAATAATTAACAAAACTGGTAATACGAATTAAATTTAAATTTATCCGTGTTATTCCCACGGTTGACATGAACATGTTCCAGACCAATGCATTATAACATTATACTTTTTTTTTTAGTAAATTTAATTTTTTTTTTTCTTATTCAATATTCAATACTTTTACCATTGATATTCTTCGATTATAAAAAATTTATTATTTTTATATTTAAATTTATAAATTTTTATGTACTATTATGCAAATTACAAGTATATCAGAATAGAAAAAAGCGAGAAAAAAGTAATCAAATGCATCAATGCACCGAGACATATTATGTTTGAAGTTCATCATATTTTACACGTTATAAAACAGTAGTATATATAAAATATATTATTTAAAAAAAAATTGAATCTTCATTTTTTCTGCGGATATCGACTTCAAAATGGTTTTGAAAAAAAATTTCTATAAGAAAAAAAAATTGTAGTTTGAAGATCTTCAATCACAAAGGAAAGACTACAAAGAAAATGAGATAAAAAATTATATTGATAATACATTTTGAAGTTTTTGAGGTTTCCTGATATATTGTATTTCATATTAATTTTTTTCATATTTATTATATATAAATATAAGCCTTTAAAAAAAAAAATAATTACGAGATTGCAAAATTTTCTTTTATTTAGAATTTATCTTCAGAAAAATATAATCCAAAGTATCCTGTAAAAAAAAATTTACGTGAGATCCGGGCTTTTATTTGTTTTTACGGTAACGAGTCTTGAAATTGGCAATGCAGAAAAGTCAAAAAAAATTTCTTTACACTTAAAAATTTTTCGCATCACCAAACTTTTTTTGGTGGGTGCGCAGCATTTACCCAATACGTCAGGTATCAGAATCGAAAATCCAGATTTTTTCGGAGTTTTTAGCTATAGGGATATTTTCGATTTACGCTATACCCATGCAGATATTTATCAAAACATTGAAACTTGATCTAATGCAACTCTGAACTTTCGGGTCAAATTAATGTGAACTGTTTGAAATTTTTTTATTAACTGTAAATTTTCATTTTTACAAATTTGCAATTAATCTGTTAAATTACAAATTAAACATTCCAATTTGGTGCAATTTGCACTCCATAAAAAATAGGTTTAAAATAGGCTATTTACATAAAGAGCTTTTTATCACTGACTAGCGAAAATTTGACAAACAAATTTTCCAAAACTATCATATAAACAAAAATTTTCATCCTTACCGTTATTAAAAAAAAAAGGATGACGTCCTTGTAAAAAATGTCTAATAAAATAAAAAAAAACTTGAATTAGGACATAAATTTTACATATAGACAAATAAGTATAAAAAAAAGAAATATTCTCATGATATTTCTCAGAAAATAAATAATAAAATTTCAAAATAAAAAAAAAAATCTAGCCCAAAATGACATCCACAAGGAGTCGATATTTAAATCAATAATTGATTTCTATTTTTACATTTTTCTTATAAATAATAAACAAGTACTAATAAATGTCAAAAACCACCATAAATTTAGTATTATAGAGCCACTGTTTAAAATTCCATACTACGTTATTTCTGAATTAATTAAAAAAAAAAAAAAGTCTGATTATACCTGACCAAAAAAAAAAAAAGTATAAGTTTGACCTGTTACCTCCACACTAACACATTACATAATTATAAGTTGGAATGTCTGGTGTAGCATATAAATAAGGTTATTATTTTAGAAAATTGTATCATATATATTATTATAAAACGTTATATCGTATAAAGTGTAATAAGTATATTCAGTAGCTCTCTATCAGTTAATATAATAATATATGGTAAAATATATATATTTCGTAACGAGTTTCACGGTTTCCTCCTCAAATTGCTTGTATGAATGTTATAATCATAAGAAAATAAGACATGCGTTGAAAAGGTGTTGAGCCGCAAAAATATTATGTAGAGAAATCTTTCTATACACAGTTTTTCAAATTATTTCATCTTGTAAGTTAACACTTATGTTAAGCAAATAGATTGGCTTTTTTTTCCTTTTACAAGTAAACTTGTTTTTTTGTATGCTGTGTATGGAATTACGTGCTTGATATATTAGCTTGAATGTTGTTTTTAAAGTTTTTTACATATTTGGCTGTTGAAAAATCGATTCATAGAAAAATTTATCGAAAATTATACGGGGTTTACGAATCCAATAAAACTTCAGTAGCCACGAGTACAATAAATTCGCGATAAATTCATGCATTTAAATACAAAAAAATAAATTAGTTTAGTATATCTTTTTTTTTATTTTAAGTTTCAATAAAAATATTTTCAAAATTTTCAAAAAATTGTTGCACTTTAAAAATTAAATATTCTTTCTTGTTCATGTATCCATAAATTGACTGCAAATTGAGCAATATTTATTTTTATGGTTTTCATTTATATTCTAAACATTGCACTAACTTTTTATGAAAAGTTTCGTGGACAGTTTGTAGGATTTTTTAAAGTTTTCAGGATCACTGACAGCGTACGAATATAATATTAGTTTTCATCGAAAATAGCCAAGTTTTCTATAATAAGTATTTAGAAGCTTTAAGCTATTTCTTAAAACTTTTCTTTTATAGGTAACTGGACCATTTTTTGTAAAAATGGTTATCGTATTTGAATTCAGCGAAATTACGAAATAAAGGTACACGATGAATCTACATACTTATGTTGTATTTATGCAAGTTCATCTAATATTCTTATTAAATGCTTAGTACTAATGCACCTATATTTAATTACATAAGCAAATAAAAATTATTTTTACATATTTTTATTACATAATAATTTACAACTTTTTTTATACAAGTAAATTGATACTTAGAATCAATAACATCAAGTCAAGCTATGAAATACGTGACATATTCTTATTAGACAAACATTACATATGATTAAAATTACAATTTAATCATGCAAATCATCTGCATGTATCCCATTACTTTTTATTAATATACAAAACAATTATTTTATTTTTACACCAAATTTTAAAAAAATATATAAATTATAACAAATTTCACAGTTCACTTAAGATAAAACAGCAAGTTAACAATACTAGAAATCGCTTATTTAAAAAGGAAATAAAGACTTTTATTCCAATAATAATAATAATTAAATCGTCATCATTTATAATTTTAAAAGAATTTTTTTTGTCGTATTTTTTTTTGTTTTAGTAAAATAAAATCTAATATTTCTTGTATTCTATAAATTTAATTGATTGTCAATAAGAGATTCTCTCGAAGCGTTGAAAATTGATTATTATTCGTTATCGCTTTCACTATCAATTTCCTTTTTTCATATCATGCATATTAGATTGATCCTTATTTTTTAAATTTTTAAGGTGTTTTGATGGTACAATGGATTCCTGGCTAAAGGTCTAGAAATTTGCTACGTTGGCGGCTTGTAGTGTATTTTAGGCCTACCAAGTGGTTTTCTAAAAGTCACCCAAAATCTTATGGGCTGCCTGCCTATAAAAATTGAAGAAATTTTAATTAGGACATGAGTTTGGTCAAGGGCTGCATTCTATTTTTGTCAATTTTTCACGAAAAAATGTAATAAATTTACTTAAAAATTAAGTATACCCTAATAATACACAGAAATATTAATTTTTATAAATTCAATTATTCTTCAAGAATAATGAATATTGAAAATATAGATTTGCTATACTTTCTCACGGTTACTTACTTCTTTCCTTAAAAATATAGTTAATTATTATTTTGTATGAAATATTAAATAAAAAAAAAGTGAATATCCCTAACAAAATATTAAAAAAAGAACGAAAACAAAATTTGTAAAATACATGATGAAAAAAAAGAATTATTGATTGAATGATGAGGAAAGGAAAGATGTATAATAAACTTGAAAAATAAAAGGAAGACAATTCTAAAAATCGTACCTTGTTGAAGCGCGAAAGCGAATCGTTAAAAGAAGAGCGTTTCCGGACATGCAATTTTTTAAAAAATACTATTCATTCATGACTTTTATCTCGAAAAATATATATATTTTAGATATAGATTGAATCAATTCACTTTTTTTTCATTTTTTTAATAATAAAAGTGTGTGTAGTTGGGTTAATGAAAAAATTTTGGCACGCTATGTCTTCACTTCTTAATGTTTGAGATGTATAAAGATTCTTAATTATAATATTTACGATATTGCAGATTAAAAACTGATAAAATATACTGATTTTTTAAATTTTATGCAAATTATGTCAGTTCGTTTTTTTTAAATTTTGCTTAAATTTTCAAGCATTTGGTATTTGAAGTAAATGAAAATTTTTGGTGTATTGCTTCTTGGGCTTTGATTCAAAATTTGTGCAAAGTAATCTGACATCTTAAGTGAAAAATTAATAATCGCAAATTTTTTCGGGAATTTTTTTATTTTTTTGCAAGGCTTTAATAGTCACTACTAATAGTCACGGTTCTGTTGCAATTTTTGTGAAAAAATTTATACATTTGTGTGCTATAATTTTTGCAGAAAAATATTTAAAAAGTAACTCCTTTTAAGAAACAAAAAATTTTGCGAAAAATTGGTAAATTTTCGAAAAAAATCAATAATTAAAGATTTTTTTCTTTTAAATTCGCAACTATTTTTCTTAAATTTACAACTAATTTTCACGAATTCAATTTCACTTTAATAAATTGTTTCGCGAATTCTCAAAAATTTACTAATTATTTGCAATCAAACTGTTTTTTGTTCTAAATTTCCAGAAGTTACTTTTTATAAATCTAGTTTTATCTGAAAATTTACAAACTTCATTAAAATTTTTCAGGTAACAATAATACTAATTTTCATTATACATTTCTAAATCAATCGGTATACTTTTGAAGTATAGATATACCAAAAATATATTATCATAAATTTAAATTTGCACGCAAATGCACGCATTATTTAAAAATTCATAAAAGAACAAAATATATAATTTCTTGAACTGAAAAAATTAAAAAAAAATTCAGTATTATACATAAATTTTGAATATAATTTTTTTTATGCTTCTTCCTTTCTGTTATACTTTTGCATCTCGTGATGCATACATAATATGTGTATACATTTATTTACAAACGGAAAGAAAGAAGTTCCTAAGCAAATTTCCTTCCTTTTGCCAAATATTTCTTTTAAAAGTTATTATATTGTTATTATCATTAGTAAAAATCTCGTGATATTTTGCTTTGGGGCATATATTAGCAAGATGTATCGTAGAAAATAATATATGTCTCTATTTAATATGTTTTAACCCTTTCAAACACAATTATATTTTTGTATAACAATGTAGAGAATTATCTAAGACTTTTTAAATTAGATGACGTCGGAAACGATTTTTTTTAAAAACGCTATTTTTTTCTCGCAATTGAAATGGTTTCTGAAAACTATATAAGTAGATGGACTTAACGCAACTATTTGATTCTTAGATTGCAACAAAAATCGTTTATTATTAACATATTTCAGAATATTTTCTCTTGAGGGTTCTTCTCCACGTCGGTCAAATTCTTTTTTGTAGTTACGTAGATACAATTAGGTGTACTATGTTTTTCGACCTGCTAAAACCGAATTCGGTATCTATTTTCATTTATAAATGGCATAATAATTGTTATACCTAGTACTAACAAGTTATTGTAAAATTAATAAATTGTTTAATAAATAGCTATTATACTGTAAGGTTGCTTGAATTTGTAACTTTCAAGCAGAGCAACCTGATAATGTACCTGTAAAGTATACGTATTAATGAGTCAAATAAATGAATCAAATCGATATTTCGACAAGAAATAACACCAAATCATGCAAAAATAATAAAGTGAGTAAGATTTGCAAAGGCCAAAATTTCTGTAAAATTTTTCCACGTTGGCTTCTATATATACTATCGATCAAAAAAAGATGTGGACCTCACGTATTTTTGAAATATTTTCCAGAAAAATGGTCCCAGAATGTTCGGGTAAAAAAAAATCTGTTTACAAATTATCCTTCGATCTCTGTAAAAATTTTTATGATTGTAACTTTATTAGTAGGGGAAGGACAGCGAGTAATGCATTAAAAAAGTAAGAAAAAAATTTTTTATTTTTTATGCCGTTTTTAAACGTTTAATTGGTGCACTAAAAATTATTTTAAATTAACCAAATTTTAACTGCAGGTTCTTTAACCCTTTAACTTTAGGAGAGCGTTGGAATTTTCAAAAAATATTAACAAATAAATTGTTTATAACAATTTAAGCTAAAATCGCTACTGCTTATCGTAGAAACGTAATTCTTTTTTTAAATGACAGGTAATCATGCCTGGATTACAATTTTAGAATTTGGTCAATGTCAAAATATGGGTTTGATAACAGTATCCAAAAAACGAGCGAATTTTTATGAATAGAATGCTAATAAATAAGCCCCATTGTTCATTTATAATCTGATGAATAAAAAAGTTTATGACCTAAACACTTGCCGATATCTTTATATTTTTTAAAGAAACAAGGTAAGCGTAGGCATTATTGAATACATATTATGATCAAGACAAACGCATTTTTAATATAAATTAAGACCTTAATTAGACAAGAAAACTCTGAAAAGGGCATATATGCCTTAAATCTTGCTTAAATAGAAGTTTCCCCTCGGTTTTTTCTGACGATGTTGCAGGTTCCATATCTGTTACGCTTACCCTAATTCGTAAAAAAATTCAAGGATATCTACGGGTGCTTCGATCATAAATTTTTTTATTCTTCAGGTTATTAATGAACAATGGGGCTTATTTATTAGTATTCTATTCAAAAAAATTCACTCGTTTTTTGGATACTGTTATCAAACCCATATTTTGACATTGACCAAATTCTAAAATTGTAATCCAGGCATGATTACCTGTCATTTAAAAAAAGAATTACGTTTCTACGATAAGCAGTAGCGATTTTAGCTTAAATTGTTATAAACAATTTATTTGTTAATATTTTTTGAAAATTCCAACGCTCTCCTAAAGTTAAAGGGTTAAAGAACCTGCAGTTAAAATTTGGTTAATTTAAAATAATTTTTAGTGCACCAATTAAACGTTTAAAAACGGCATAATTTTTACAGAGATCGAAGGATAATTTGTAAACAGATTTTTTTTTACCCGAACATTCTGGGACCATTTTTCTGGAAAATATTTCAAAAATACGAGAGGTCCACATCTTTTTTTGATCGATAGTAGCTATAAGACGAATTCATCACAAGTAATCCCTGCACCAGTTTGCCTCAATCTCCTCCAATAATTATGTATGTATCAATATGTATCAATCATATCATAAAAGTAATACAATCCTTTATAAAAGAAAAAAGATCACGTCTTTGCTGGTGTAAATGATACCAGCGACAAGAGTATCGAAAGATATATTATAAGCAAAAGAGAAATCCATTCTTTCATAACTTCTATAATGATATAAATATAACGTTCCTTTTCGTCAAGAAATATTTATTATAAGACTTCACTTTGCATTCATACATATATATATAACATTGACCCTGTATTTTTCATATTTACTTATACCTATGTGTATATGGTAAAACTTCACACGGATGTTGTACATTCGCATATATTGGAAAAATATATGAAAAAAAGCGTGTGTCACGCGTCTTATAAAGATCAACTTACCTTTATTATTATATATATATTTATGCACATCAAAATGAATATATATATTGGTGGGAACTGAAGCCCTATACCTTATAATAATAACGAACTTTGATTTTTTTTTTTAAGATATATTTCTTATTATTATTTTGTCTTTTCGTAATTTAAAAAATTTTTCTGTTTACTTCTTTCTTTTTTATTACTTATTTGCGTTTTTTATTACCCCCATTTTTTTAAACCGTTGGTATTCAAATATCAGTGATCGTGTTTTTGAAAATTTATAATATAAATTGGAATTTTTTAGCTGAAAAAATGGAAGCAGTTCAATAGTTTTATTTATTCTATTGCGAAATTTCTATTTTATTAGATAGTAAATACTGATATGAGAAAAAACATGAAATTTTATTTTTACATAATATCACCATAACCGTTTTTACCAAGTGAAATAATAATGCTTGCATGAGCTTAAAATCTGGATAAAGTACTTTTTTATCACAAAACTACACTGTCAGGTTGCTGTGTTTGAATTTTGCTTGAATTTTAAAACAGTTCAAAAGATTTAATCGAATTTGCTTGAAAATTCAAACGATTCGGGTATTTCAAGCAAAATTTAAGCACAGCAACCTGACACATGGAACACTATACTTGATCAGATTGCTTAGGCGCTTTCTACAATAGCCACATACACAAATAGATGTACCTATATGGATAGACATATATGTGTATGGCCAACCTAATTTTAAAATCTGCCTTACCAGCAGGTAAAAAGTCTACAATAATTAATGTAGAAAAATAGAGGGCGCAGTTATCTGAAGGTTGGCCATACACATATATGTCTATCCATAGGTACATTTATATTTGTGTATGTGGCTATTGTAGAAGCTGCCTTAGCTTTATTTCTGCTTAAATCAAAATCTCAAATCAACTAAAAAAAATATTCAAGTTCTAAGCTTAATTAATTATTGTCAAATGTATAAGTAAATCTAAAATTTAGTTGATTTAAAATGAAATTTTCATAAATCTCAAAATTGATGAGGTTCGTTAATTCACTCAGAAAATACAAATACTTATATATTTTTTAATCATATTTTTAATTTAACTTGGTGCTTAATTTGATTATTTTTATATTAATTTTTACAAAGAAAAAGTAAACATATCTTTTTCTTCTTCTTTTTTTTTGTGGTTTTGTGAAACCATTAATGGAAAGTTATAATCTTTCATGGGGGCTTATGACGTGTTCAATACAAGTTTGCAATCCTATTGGTATTTAAACTTTTAAAAAATAAATAAACAAGCTATACCTACAGACTATAGAAAATTAAATCAAATAAATATTAAAAATTCTAAATAGCAAAAATTTTTTTTAGATTGCTAAAGCAACTTGTTAATTTGAATTATTTAGAGTTTTTAAAAAAAATGTTTAAATTAAAATCGCAAAATATTGAAAATTTTTTAATATATTATGCTAGTTTCCAATGTCACATTGTTAAAATTAACTCCTGTACAAAACAAAGTAAATCGCTTTTTTGCAAAAAATTTGAAAATTTGCGAAAAAAATTCTATAATCACAAATTTTTTCGCAAAAATTTTCAAATTTTTATAATTTTTCGAAAATTAGTAAATTAATCATTTTTATCTAAAACATTCGAAACTGTACTAATTTGTCATAAGTTAGCTTATTTTTTTTATATTTATAGGAGTTACCTGTTACTTAAAACACTTTATTTTATAAATTCACTTATTTCTTCAAGGAACCAAAAATGGAATTCATAAAATTAAAAATTACAAAAAATAGCCTAAAATCCCCCTTCCCAAAAAATCAAAAAATTATAAAGCAATAAATAAAAATAATTTTAAAATATAAATTTAAAAAAAAAACATCATTGATGGACATCCGGATATTTCGTTAAGTAGGTGGCTAGAGTCCGAAAGACTAAGCACCAAAACCACCTTACTGTGGTTTCACACCCGCAGAGTAACTCTCGCGAAAGAAATAATACACACACACATATATATATATAGATTATAAAGAAATGAAAGAAAAGGGTTTGAATAAAAAAAAAAACGACAACATTAGTAAATAAGCAGAGCCACAGAAACTTGGTGGGTTATGGTCAAAAGGTTTGTCTTATAGGTCGTGTGAGTGGTTTTTTCAATTGCTATCTGAACGATCATCGTATAATATGTATTCGACATAACTATCTATATATACCAAAGAAATGTGAAGTAATTAATTAAAAAGATCTTTTATTTTGTGGTAAAATTGGTCAATATCTTTTTATTGGCTACTTAAATTTATTCTTAATTGTCTCTTTAGTTAATTAAATATTTACTTTTTTATATATATATATCCTAATTTTTTTTAATACTGAAAAATTTTTAAATTATTTTTGATACGCTATTTAAACCGAATATTTTACTACATGCAATTCATGCTTTAAAAAAAATTAAATCAACATAATAAACCTGTTCATCAAACATATGTTAAAAATTTTTTTCTTCAATACATAAAATTGCACATAAAATATAAAAGTCACCTGCAAAATGATATTTTTTTGTTTTTCAACAAAAAATTGTAACGTATATTACTAAAAAAATTATATTTTTTTTCTTCTATTTTTCAAATTTTAGCCTTAGAAATATAATAATATAATGATCTATATACAACAGTGTTTCTTTAATTATATAAGATGCGTGTGTTTCCTTTTAAAAAAGGTGAGATTTTTTTTCAATACAAAATACATAATGCATTTCTCATTTAAAAATTTGTATCCATTTGACCAGAAGCTATAAAAAAAGGTAAAAAGACTTTTTTGAAGTACGTTTATACATTATGTATTTGTAAGTTCAATTGTAAACAATAATCATACTGAATCTAGGTATGGCCTAAAGCATTTTGTTTGTTTAGAAATATATATTTTTTGTGGGTATATGACTAAATCCATCTGTTCTTATGCGATAGTAAAGGTTTTTCAAAAATTTAGTCACTAAAGCCCTGTTTAGACCTAATAAATTTTTTTTTTAATTCTATGTGCTTTTTCTATACCAAAGAGTATAGTCAAAGCTCACAAGATTAAAAAAATTTAATTAGGTCTAGAAAGGGCTTAAGCCTCAGGATTATATACAGAAATAGTGTAAATTACATAGTATTAAAAAACTTGATAAAAATTATTCTCGAAAGCGAAATGGCCTCGTGAAGGTATAAATACAATTGAATTAACTAAATTCGAATCATCTTCTTATAAATTTCTATTAAAATAATTTAACTAATAATGAATCTATGGCGATTTTTTTTAATTTATAATGTATCCTATGCATCAAAAATTGTTTTTATTGATTCTATCATCGGTTATGTAGATCACGGGTCCCCTGAATGAGCGCCAACCTGAGATGCGCTGCGATGTCGAGATTTCAAAGAATTCTTTTAATATACACATACCTGAACTAGAAAAAGTTAATTTTGAAATAATTGCCCGGGCGCTTTTTGAAAAAAGCTCAAAATTGAGCTTTTCTAAGCTGCCCATTCTTCTTTATTATCCCACCCCTTCTAGATATGCTCAAAAATTATGAGAAAAGAGTGACTTTACTAAAATTTCCTCAGGAATCCGGTCCTGCCATTAGTTTTCCAAAATTTTTCTGGAAAACCCGGAAAATGGAAAAATTCACTTTTTATTTTTAAAGTGCTGTAAATAAAAAACCGAATCATATTTTTTCTTCAAAATTTGGGAGGAGACTTGTTTATAAATATATTTTTTGGTGCCGTTCCTCACTCGATGCTAGCGGCCATCTTTAACCTCCAAATAACGTAAATTACACGAATTTTGATCGATTTTTCTCATACTTTTACAGTTTTATTGGATTTTCAGGCATTTGGTGACCTTATAATAATGTAATTATTGATACATTTGAAATTTTGCAAACCAGGGTATTTAAAAATAAAATTATTTTTAATATATCTAGGGCATTTGTAAAAGTTCCCTGGGAACCTGAATTCGACCTTATTTTAGGTATATAAGGTCACCACCTTTTTTACTCACAAGTTGTTAACTGAATCACTGCGAGAATTTTAGTACGAATATTAACTATTTTGATAGTATAATTTATTCTCCTATTTCAAACATTAATTCTCAAATAATAAATTTAATTATTAATTGTTAAATTTAATTTTCAGCTTATTATAGGCTATCAACAATTTATTGTTTTTAATAGTTTAATAAAAGATTTAAAATAATAGATACGTAAATGTTTGATTTACACTGATAGTAGGTATTCTCTATCCGATTTGTTATATAAAAAAAACACATTAAAAATAGTCAAAAAAAAAAAAAAAGTTCAAAAAATTAAAAAATTTTGCATACGCTTATGCATATTTAAAAAAATGCATATTAAAAAGGGATAAATAAGGAACAAAAAAGGCCAAAATAATTTTTGTTTCTTATTCTTTCTTTTATTCTAGTTGATTATGATGATGCGTTACATAGCTCCTTGTTATACAAAAGATCTTCCGAAATCTTTTTCTCTTCTCTTCATATAACATGTCGAATATGAAAAAAAAAAAAAATGAAGAGAAGAATTGCTATTATCCAACAGATGGCCTTTTTTTTTGTACCTTTTGTTTTGTTATTGTTGTTCCGGTAATTGCGGTATACTATACGAACCGATTTTGGTAATCACTTGGCAGCCTTTCTTTTATTTTTTTTTTATCTTACTCATTCAAAAAAAAAAAAAATCATATACTCTTTATCTTTCTTTTCGTCTTATATCCTATACTAATAATTTTATATATGGAACCAAAAAAAAAATGTTATAGCGCGGTACCCTTTGAGCACAAATCTTTTCGAAAAACGACCCCGACCTTCCGCCGTTGTGTAAGTAGGCGTTACGTTAGTTTTGTCCAATATTAAAAAAAAAAAGTATTATCTTTAAAGGAACCTCGACCTCGACCCCCTCGATATGGAATTTATATAATAATATTTTTCATGTAACTATAAATCCTAACAACTACTACACAAAAATACAATTATTATTACTTACTTTACTTTACTTTTTTTTTTTAAACTTTTATAATTTAGTTTTCTTCCTCTTTTTTTTAATATGTTAGAATGCGTAAGTTTAAGCTCTTTTTGTGGTCTTTTTATAATAATATTATCATCGATAACGAAAAATTATATTATAAAAAGATCATCGCGGTTTCACGATTCTCTTCTCTTGTATTCAACTTTATTATTATTATTATTATTATATAAAAGAAGAAATTAATAATTTTATAAAAAAACTACTTACTGCTGCGGTAGCAAGAAAGATTTTTCTTGTATTTATTGTTGTATAAAATTATATTAAGAAATTTTTATAAATTTAATAAAAGGATATCCGGATGATGTTCTTGATTAAATTCTTTTTTTTCTTTTTAATTAAAGACTTTTTTATTAAATGTTAATAATTATTAGGGGATACTTTGGGAGGAATATTTGTCTTTGCTAATTGTGATTTCTTTTGGAGCGTCCTTTGAATCTAGCTTTGGTTTGTGATTACACCCTTAAATTTCTCATATTATATATTTTTTATTCATTATTTTGGTGCAACTGAAAAAATTTCTAGTGCAAAATTAGTTCACCAGTTTTACTTATAGAATAGTAAATATGTATTTTTCAAATTTAACGTCCAAAAGTGACAATAAACTTCGAATGCACTATGACCAAAATCGCGTGTCTAAACTCAAATCAAAATTTTATTCCAATAAATGCATTAAGTAAAATCCTTTATTTTAAATTTTCAAGTAAAAAAACCCAATTTATAATAAGTTACTTCCCCAAAAAATGAATTTAAAAAAAAACTAATAGAAATAATTAAGAACTCGAAAAAAAAGAAAAAAACACAACTTCAAAAAATGATAATACACATTATATGAATGGGCTATTGAATGAGAGAAGTCAAGTCAACAAATACATATATTATTAGAATTGGAAATAAATAATATTAAAAAAAAAAAGGAGGAAAGAGAAGTACAAAATGTTTTTTTGATCAATGTTTCTCACGACGCGGATGAATTGGCCCATTTCGTTTTTTTTTTTCGATCCGGATGATGATTTTCTTGTGAATGTATTTAATATAGGTATATTATAAATATAAATATATAATAATACATAGAATATGGCGAAAATAAGAAGCAGCAGAAAGAAAGTGCGTTATATATGCATATAATATATTAAGAAGCTCATCAATAGATTTCAAGCACAAACTTCTTTTTTTTTGCGGTTCGGGAGTTTCCGGCACGTCGACACTTTACCCTTTTATATTAATTTTTCTTCATTCAAATATATTTTATATGTATTGCTTTTTATAGGTAGCTGTCAATATGTTTTTTTTTTTTTAGTAAGATGTAGTTTATTGTAAAGTAAAAGTTCGATGATCTTGTGATTGATAAGTAGTAGAAAATTTATTTTAAATAAAGATGATTTTTTCTGTTTGTGAGACTAAATAATTATGATTTTTATAAATAAAGGGTGAGTAATAATAACTGATAACTGGTTAATAGGGTGGTTGCTGAATTTAAAAAAAAAAACTTTTTTTAAAATTTAGTTCATTAACCCACGTCCAAATGTTGCTTGAAATTTCACTTATTAAGAGTCCACTTAATTGGCGGCAATTATTAACATTGGTCTAATTAACTAAAGGAATCAATTTTTCAAAATAATTGTATGCAAGTTTAAAAGTAAGCTTAATTCATGGATAGATTAATCGTACCTTGGGGTTTTAATTGTGACAGTTTCAAATCGGGTCAACTTTAGCCCCAAAAATAAGCTTATATATTTAAAAAACTTATACTACATAATTATTATGTTCTAGAACCGAAAATATTTTAAGTCCCTAAATTCAAATTATTTTCAGCCCATAAATTAAAAATATTCTACGTCCATTTGATCCCCCCCCCCTGAATTTGGGGCCTTTTTGAAATACACTTCCCTATGAACATTACCATATTAAAAAAAAAAAAAACACTTGATCTTGCTGAATTATCTTCCAATTAATTTAGGTACCAAATTTTGATAAAAAAAAAATATTAATATAAAAAATATATAAGACAAATTAAGTGACCAAAAATTAGTATAAAATATTTTAAATTAAGTATTTTTAAAAATAAATAAATAAAATTTAAATAATTATGTGAAAATATCTTATTTAAAAATTTCCAATTTGCCAATATTATCCAAGAAATCTAATTATAAATTAATACCATGGTTATATATAATTTTTAAAGTTAATTACCTAAAGGTTCACAATAATTATACACTGTAAAAACTTTAGGTATTTAACTTTTTATTTTATTTACGGTATTACACTCTTGTCATCTATACATACACACAAATACAAATATATGTATATATAAAAAAGTGACTTTCCGGTTGAACTGCTTCATTTCTACGACTAAAGAAATTGCTTCCTCTCAATTTATCGAAATCACTAACTGTGTGCATTTTTACAACAAAAATCTTGTACACTACCTATATATTTATTTATACCGACACAGTATACTTTATTGTATCTCTTGTTTCCTTGAGATTTTTTTAAGTGATATTATATATAAATAAAAATATTATGAATGGACCATCATTTTTGTTTTTTGTTTTTTCAAGTTCTAAGAATTTTACTAGAATTTTTATTATAATGTGAGAGTTGTGCAATTATATACTATAAGGTGCACATTATATCTCATTCAAGTAACTTCTAACATATCTTGGAATTTTCTGATTCTTACAAATATACAATGTAACAATATGGAAGTGTAGCTATAGGCAATTCTAAATATTAGAAGGTAATTAGGTTTGGAAAATATAACTAAAAGAAATTTAATACTTCTTATAAGTTTCACTGATTTCGAATTTAAAATTCATTTTTTTTTTAATTTTAATAGAAAAAATTTTAATATTTATTCCAAATCATAACATAACTAACAGTCTAAATGGTCCTTATAGATCTCAACGAGGATCTCAAACGCTAAATTTCGGTAAAAAGATTCTTATAATGGTTTCTAGAATGGGACGTTTCATGTAATATTAAGTTGTCCATTTAAAATTAAATTTTATTTTTTTATTTTTTGAATCTCTAAAAGTATTATAAATTTTGTTTTTGTCCAAAAAAAAACTAATTTTTTCATAAATAATATAAATTAAAAAAATAAACGTCGAATATATATTAGAATTCAGCATCTTTAATTTTCAATAAAATATTTCTCGCAATCGAAATGATTTTTAAATACTATATAAGTAAGGACTTACGAAAACTGTATACATGCTATTTACATAAAATCTTAACTGTTTATTATATTCAAATAATTATCTTTACCGAGTTAATTTATTGCAACGTATTTAAAGGATTTTTGTAGATATAAATATCTGCAATATTAATTTTAGCATTTTGAGTTCTATTTTACGAGTTATTTTTCATATGTTACGCCCCGATCGAGGGAATGCTCCGTTCCGCGGAACGGGACAGTCATCGGCCCATTCCGCGGAATGGGCTATGCAACCATGCCAGTCCGCGGAACGGGGCATCAAATTTAATTTTCATTCCCCGATTTGGGACACCCGAGTTTTAGATCTATTTTATTGGAAAAAAAATATAAATTTATTACATTTTATAATAAAAAAATTTTAATTTAATTTTTTTTTGTTATTACTTACAACTTATTGATTTATATTACAATTTTTTATAAAGTCATTATAAAATTTTTAAATACTTTTAATTTAAGGAGGTTTATCTGTTAACAAAAATAATGACAGAATGTAATAAAACGTGAATAGTATTAAAATTTAAACATTTTTGAGCTAAAATCGACTTATTTTTACTTATGTCACCGACTTAATTAAATTTTTATGAGAAAAGTGGTATTTTAACATTGCACTTATGGGAAAATTTGTTTCGACTTTATAAAAAATAGGGTACTAATGACACAGATCCATGAAACTTAATAAATCTGATAAATAATTGCTTAAAGATTACATTCCCAATTAGTTTAACATACTTTATCGACTTTATTTTCGTAAATTTAATAAAAAACACACAAAAACACGTAACAAAACCAAAAAATTGTATAATACTATGAGACTTTTTTTTGTTATATTCTTCGATTATTAATTGTTTTTTATAGTTTATTTTCAATTAATAGCTTCCAAAATAAACTTAAAAAAAAAAAAAATTTATGTCGGCAATCGTTTAACTTTTTTTGCATAATTAATTACAACTCATTACTTAAAATATAACTTTAAACATTGGCTCCCTGAAATTTGGGACCCTAAAAACAAAAAAAAATGAATTTTTCTCCTATAAAGCGTCGCACAGAGATCTAGAAAAAAAAAGCGGAAATAACTTTTACTTTGATCGAGTTTCCATCCAATTTTAATGCGGGTTGGCTTGTTTTACTCTTGAAGACCTGTATTTTACGAAAATAACGATAAGAAAATTTTTTCCCACATGATTTTCACCACTTTTTTAGAAAAACCAACCCCTAAAAAAAAATTTGTATCAAAATTATAATTTATCGAAAAAAATCTTCTAGGCCTTAAAAATTATTTATATGCTTAAATTTGATTGGAAAACAAAGAAATTATGTTAAAAAAAAAATTACCCCTATTCTACCCCTAATTCCCCAAAAACTATCCTTAAAGTTAAAAGGCTTAAATTTTTTTTTTTTTAATATTACATTAAATTTATATTGTAGAACTTTAGAAAATTGTTAAAATATGTTTTTTTTAGTTTTCAGTACTTGATTGGCCTTTTTGTAGGTCAAAACAACCCTTCTCAACACTTTTTTTCCAATTAAATAGGTCTAAAACTCGGGTGTCCCAAATCGGAGAATGAAAATTAAATTTGATGCCCCATTCCGCGGACTGGCATGGTTGCATAGCCCATTCCGCGGAATGGGCCGATGACTGTCCCGTTCCGCGGAACGGGGCATTCCCTCGATCGGGGCGTAACACATATTTAAATGATACATTTTGACTTTGTCAATTTAATCAATAACATTTACTTTGTCATTTGGCTTAAATATATAGAAACTTTTTAGTTTATACTTTTGATATTTAAATTATTATTTTGGGCTAGAATCCAATTAATTCTATGCTAGAATCTCATCATTTCAATTTCTTCTGTCATTTGACTTAAAAATATAGAAAATCTTAAATTTAAAAACATAATAAAAGTCATCCCCAAAATTCCACTCTGTCTCGTAAAACTAAAAACTTTTTAAATACAATAAAAATATTTAAATATAAAAAAATATTAGTCATCTTAAAAATTCATATAAATTATAATAAATAAAAATTTAATATAATTAAAATCACGTATCAACAATACATCATAAAAAGGTGTCGATATTAAAAATAAACTCTTTCTTTTAAAAAACACCTATGGAGACAAATAAATAAATACAAAATTTATTAACGTGAGTCATCTTATATATGCTAATTAAATTAGCTAATTAAATAGGCCTTATAGCTACGCTTAGTCATATTCAATATACAGCTTCTGAATTTTTACCTGTAACATGTATCTGCTTAAAGATTTAATTTATTAGTGTCATAAATTTAATAAAATATTTTTTTAAATAACATATAAATATACCTATTTTATATTTAAACATAAATAAAGTTAATACGAGAAATTAAAAAATAAATTTTGCCTTTTTTTCACAAAAGTGAAATAAAAATATTTTAAATTATAGAGATGCCAAGAATTTTATTTAAAAATTAATACCTGGATTATATGCTGTCAAGCATATTATGTCATAAGAATTTTTTTTAAATTATTTATAAAATTATTGTATTAAGATCATTGTTTGTTGATTCAATGTTTTTAAACATTAAATTAGAATATTTAAAAATTTTTCTTAAATTTTTTAGTTTTCTATAAGGAGCTCAAAAATTCAATTATATGTGTTTTTAAAATTTTTTAAATGGTCTTCTACATTTTTAAATCATGAATAAAAGAAAATTTATGTAGATATTTTAGCAAATTTGGTGAAAAAAATAACCGATTAGACCTGATATGAATAGATTTAATTTCAATAAATATTCCTCAGAAAGCATATATGCGCAATTTTCTGTTCTTTTATAAAAAAACAGAAAATTTTAGATAAAGCCAAAAATAAACAACCTGAGAGAAATAGTTTTGATATCAAATCTAAATAAATCTTCAGAGTGCTTATATTAACTATTTGACTGGATATTTGAGTCACTATTCTCGGACAGGCTCGCGGGAAAAAAATTTTTTCAAAAAATAGATGTACATATGCAGAAAGTTTAACTAACCGAATGTAAGCCAAAAGTTAGTTGACAAATTTCAAACCCAGTTCGAGCCTTGCACTTTAAATAAATCTATTTTTTCTCAGTTTTAATCATTATATCTATTTCAAAATAGTAAATGTTTTTTCTTGTTAGTGTCCAGAAAGTGCGTGTTTTCTGGCCGCTGCGCTATTCGAAAAAACGCATTTTCTCGACACTGATCAAGAAAAATTATGTTTTGTCCTTGGCCAAAAAAAAAGGATGCCCCTTTACTTTTGTGGCCATGGGTAAAAATATACTATTCTGTTACGATATACTTTTTTAACAAAATTTTATAATATAATTTTTCTCGCAAGCGAAATGATTTCTGGTGACTATAAAAGAAATAAAATATAAGTTTTAGAAGTGAATATTATATTATAATTAATACTTGAATTAATACTTATATTCATCAGTAAATTAATAGTGATAATTGTACTTAACGAATTTTATCAATTTTTTTTTTTATTTCCAAGATGGGGGGACGCGAGTCGCCGGAGCACCTATGGAGCACTCGACTTAATTTAAAAGCCCCTTGCGCTCAAATTGCACCGCGGAATGGCGGGGCTTAAAATAAAATTTTGTTAACCAAAAAGAAAAAATTTGTTTCTTCAACTACCTATTCTTTTGGTTTTATGTCGTTTGCAACTATTTTAAAGAAAAAAATTTTCAGCTCTCACAACCGGAATTCCGGTAGTGGAAACCACAAAAATTGCGACTGCCGCAGTAGCATTTTTTTTCAATGTAATATATTTTTAAGAACATACAAAAATTAGAAAATTTATAAAAAAATTGTAAAGTAAATGAAATTAGTAAAATGTATAATCGAAAATTATTTATGAGATTACAGTGGTGAACCTGACCACAAATAATTGTGCTACGTGGTTGTCTAAAGTATTAAGCTAGTGTTACTTACGATGTGTATCATGGCCCTGCTAAGTGAGGGTTAATAGTCAAAATATAAAAGGAAATTTCAAAGTTTGGAGTATTTTTTGGTTCCGATAAATCTTTTTAAAAGTAAAACTGTGTTTTTACTATTAAAAAAAGTTTTCAACATACAGAATTTAAGCTAAACTTTTCTACTCTAGCTGAAAATAATTAATGACCAATTAAATCTAACTCCATATAATTACATAAACATTATCTTACTTTCCTCCCAAAAAAATATGAATTTAAATATTTACGTCTGATTAATAATTTATTAATTCTACTGATAATATAAACCTATATACATATTTATATAAAAAATTTTCTTTTCAGATACAGGTACAAGTACAGTAACAGAATGGGCGTATCCAGTATCAGCACCTTATCCAGCAGTACCGGGAAATACAAGTGGTTCTTACTCGCCAATTCCAGCTGGTGCATTCTCTTATCCAGGCGAATCACTAGCACATCATCCAACCACTGAACCTGTACCCCTTCCAGCTAGTAAGTATATATACTACTACAATAACGTATATATACTGTTTTTCTACCATGTACTATACTTACTTACTTATCTTTTACTCACCTCTAACATATGATAATTTTTCAATTTTTATACCTTGCATTCAATATATAAAAACTTTCTATATAATCATATAAAAATAAGCATTTGCATTAATTATTAGTCACTAATTATGGGTTAAAATGGTAAATGAAAAAAAATTCATGGAAAATTAAACTAACTGTAATTTACTTCGGTGATTCTAGTTAATTTCGTAAATAATATAATTAAAAAATTTGAGGAGAGCTAATTCGTGAAATAAGTGTACAAAATCTCCCCTATTAAAATTGTAAAAATCTCCATTTATACTGTATAATTAAAAAAAACAAATGTATTTATTTTTCAGTATTACCAGATAATCAAGATGCTTACACAGCAAATTGCATATCAATGTATCCAGGGCAAACATCGAACAATCCATCATCACTTGGTCAAATTGTAATTGGAAAATCAGAACCAACAGATAATATATATAATACAAATAACACAACATCAACAGTTGGTACAGCTGGTAGTGTCAGTCCAAGTAACAATAGTTATTATGGTACATGGACACCAACACCAGCAACAACACAAGTACAATTTTCAACAACACATCATCATAATTATAATCCAAATTATCATCAAAATTATTATAATAATCCTGGACAAAATTATATTACTCCAACGACACCAATGGTACTTTGTCCACAAGTATTTACAAGTACAATTAATCAAAATCAAATACATTTACATTTAAGTGAAGAAACATTAGCTAATAGTAATTTAACGATAAGTAATAATAGATTAGAAATTGGTGTACTTGGAGAAGAAAATGAACAAAGAAATGATGTTTGGAGACCTTATTGAAAATATTTATTTTAAAAATGACGAATATTTATATTATTTTTCGAAATTTGGATTTTCTCATTATTATTCAGGTTCGTGTTTATACTTTTTGCATATTTTATGTTATTTTGCACAGTTCATTACGCATCATTAATGACTTTACTTTACTCCGGATACATGAATTATACTAAAGTTTCTTGCAGTAATTTAGGTCAGTAATTAGCAAAAAGGGCCTTAGCATAATATTAAAATTTATTTTTCTCGAGAAGGTTATTTAAATTTATATACATAAAATTTTTAATTTGCACAATACTAAAGAATACTGGGCAAGGGCGTTGAAAATGATAATTATAAGTTTTGCATTGTAGGGTCAATTAACGAATTTATAACTTTCACTTTTTTAGAGGTTGGCTCATCGGATATGAGTTTTACCTTGTTAAGTTTTTTTAGGATTTTTCTATTTTTTGAAATTTTGAAGAAAGCCCTAAAAATTAAAAAATAATTCGGAGTTCCGGTTGTGACAGTTAAATTTTCTGATTAGTTAACGATTATAATTTTTTAATATAAAATAATAAAAGAAAAATTACCACAATTAAGAAATTATAGCTTTTACATATAAATATATCTAATTAATTATTTTATTGAAAAATCTCATATTTCTAACTTTCTCTTTTTTATTCTTAATATAGGCAATAATAAATTTTCCAGTGGAATATGATCACAGTATGGCACACCTTCGCGTTGAAAAAGAATCTTAATGGAGAAAGTGTCCTCAACATCATCGTAAACAAAAAAAACCAATTTTTTTTATATAATTTGAAACTGTTTAAGTGGACATTTTTGTGAAAAAAAAACTTTTTTTTTTATTTCATAGTGTAAATTAAAAAAATAAGATCTCAATTTTTTGCTTACATGGTTTAAATATTGTAATTTTAAGAAAACCAAAGCAAGTAAAAATATTTATGTGTATAAATAATTTAAAATTTTATTATTATGGGCATTTTTACGTGGTTCAAAATTTTGACTTATATTTTTGTTAACTTATCTAAAATCATGAAAATCTGCAATTTTTAGGCTGTAAGAAAATAAAAAATGGTTTTTTTCTAAAATATTTTGCAGGTAATGAAATCTTATAAATGTCAACCGTTAAAATATTTATTTATTCCTATAAAATTGATATTTTATAGGTTTCACATGGCAAATACCGGTAGACTCATTAAATAACGAATTTGTATAATTCAGTTCTACATCCAAAATAATTAAAACCACCAAAAAACTCATTCGGTTAAAAAATTATAAAATTTGAGCTTAAAAAAAATCAGAACCACCAAAAACGAGCCTACAAATTTAAAACTCTGTAAAAATGCCTATAAAATTATCATAAATGTATAAAAGTACATTGTAAGAAAGTATAAATGTATATTATGTAGCTGTGAATAATAATTATTTTTAATTTTCTTTAAGAAAACGAGAACAAAATTATAATTTATAATGAATGAGTGAAAACTATTTTAATTGTTCGGTATATATGTATGACTGTATTTATATTTAAAAAAAAATTAATATATTGTAAATATGCAAATATTTTCCAATTATAAATATATATGAAATATATATATAATTATTAAATTATACTGTTCCTATTTCAATACAGTTGTTTTGCATTATTTTTACCTACCTTTACAGTAATTGTTTTTTTTGTATTACGAAAATTAATAATATCTGAAGAAATGGAAATATTTCTTAAATTTAGCACCAAAAAATTCGGATTCCACCACACGTTACTGCCCCAGCAGCATATAATCTACGAGTTTCTTAAGATACCAAAAAAAAATAATTGAGACGGTTTGAGCCAACGAATACAAAAATATTTTCATAAGGTTCTAAAATATTTTTGAAAAAAAAAACAAAGTTAAAGCATCATTTAAGCACAAACAAGAGACAAAAGCGACAAAAAAAAACAGTAACATAACAAATTTTTTTAAAATGCAACAATACTTTATAATATATGCGGGGGTGCAGACAGAGAAATGAGAAAACCAATAAATTGTAAAGTTTCATTGTATGTATGAAGGGAATATATTTATAATATATAATACATGTTTTAGATAATACTTTTTTTACGAGTATATGGCCAAACGCGCTATACATTTAATATTTAAAAGCTGCTAGACACTATATGAAGAGTGACGAAGCAATGGATTGTTGCGGTTTTTTCATCTATATATAGTAAACACTATGCTATATACGTGTTTATATGTATTTAATGCACTTTTTTAGTAATTTACGTAGATACTTACAAATTAACCGTTAAAAAATATTTAAATAATAATTGGAAAAGTTTTTTCTTTTTTTGATTATTTGTTTTGAAAATTTTCAAATGTATACTGCAAACTGCTTGTCCAGTAATTTTCTATCCAGATAGTAAATTTCCAGCAGCAATGTAGATTTACTACCCACGAAATCTTTTTCGCAAGTCCATGCTTCATTATTATCGTAGATTCCTCTCCTTTACTAGTTTGGTTCTTGTGAAAATAAGTAAATCGATTCATAGTCACCATCTGGATAGCTGCTCTTCGATCTCCGATCCTTAAGGCGAGACAAAATTGTCTCGAAAAACCAAATCTAGATGAAGTACACGCCTTCTCATTCTTGGTAAATAAATACCAATAAATACCTTGGTAAATAAATTCCCATGGGTTACCAGAATAATTTTGATTTTCCATAAAAAGCACCCACAGGTCGGATCCCAGAACGGAATCTGGGGCTGCATGAATCCATAGAAGCATTTTGCACTACAAATTACGATCTTCAGAAAATGTTTGCAAAAAGCAAAAAAATCTTTGTTTGAAAACTGCTATTGCTTTTTGGTTTTCCAAGTACAAAAAATTTTAATAAATAAGGGAGGTGCCAACAATAAAATAATTTTTTTGTAGATAGTATTATTTTGAAATATGAAACTTTTGCTTTGATATAGTATGAAAAAAACTCAATACATGCACCAAAAACGCAAATTTTTTTTTGCAATCTAAAAAAAAGAGTAATGTCTTTAAATCTGTTACACCCATCAATAAACAGAATGAGGCTGATGTTATAGCATTATAAAAGTAAAAAAAAAAAATATTTTATTTTTGCAAATAAAAATCTATGCATGCATATATTTAAATTTACAACATGCATACGAAAAGAACCGTGACGATCATAAGCTTATTTCTTTACGAGCCTATAGAATGACTCAAAAGTCTCTTTTTTTTCAAAACCGCAAATACAAACTATAAACGCTTGACATTTTTCATCTCTTTTCCTCATAAGAATATTATATAAGTTTCATTTATTCCGTCAAGAAGTTAAATGCGTACAGTACGCCTGTATATTTACTTCATATTTTTGTTATCCTTGTCGACGCATTTATAGTTATTTTCCTTGTCGTCCTCGTTTTTGTCAAAACCCGTTGATGATTATGATGATGATGATGGTTTTTAAGATTATAAATATTATAATATTTTCATAATGTACTTGCGTTAGAATATGATTTTTTTTAATTTTTTTTTTTTTTTTTAATAAATGGTGCATAAAAACCAATATTAATTTGTGTACCGTTTGAAAACTGCAGGGTATAATGCTCAAAACTAACTTTTTAATAAAAATCGTAATCTTACTAATTTTGTAAATTAAAAAAAAAAATCGAAAATTCTCAATTTTTTTCGAGAAACCACAAAAAATATTAGTAAATTTATGAAAAATAGTTGTATTTACATCAATAGTTGTATTTGTATCAATAGTTGTTTTGCATCGATAGTTGTTTTTGCATCAATAGTTGTATCTGCATTCGCGAAAAAGATTCGATAAATTTTCTTTGGCAAAACCAATTTTTTGCAAATAAACTATTTATTTTTTTACATTTATATAAGAATCATTTTTAACAGTGAAAGCGATTTTAATAACATTATAATTATGAGTTCCTTTTTTAGTCAAACCAAAATCAGAAATCAGAAATGAACTCAAATACAAAAAATTGTGAAAAAAGAAGTTTTGATGGACTTTTGCTTTTTTTTTTTAAAGGGTTATTTGGCTTTAAAAAAATGATATAAGCTATTATAGCAATATCTTTGAATTAAAAATGTAAGAAAATTTACAACCTGCATATTTATTTTGTTAAAATAATCATGCAGGATCAATAGAACTGAAAATCGATATAAAAAATAGACATATTTTAAACGATAGTTTGGACCAGGGACAAGATATTGGTTTTGACTTTGTATGCAGTTATATACATGAACGAGTATAGGTCGGACTCCATACTTTGTCCCGTGATTTAAAAACTATTTTTGAATATAATGGGCAAAAAAACCGTCTCCATAAAATAATAAATAGGCTTTTTGGCCTCAATATGAAAAGTACTTTATACCATTTTCTTTAAAATGACGAAACTTCTTCTTTAAAAAAATAAGAAACATAAAAATTCATATATTTACTCATATACATTACGTAAGACTTTTTTTAAAATAAAAATTATTATAATAATTTGCAATTTTATATTTTTACAGTTTTGAATAAATACTTATTTTATACAAATATTAATTTTTTTTATAAAAATTAAAAATATATAAGTACTGACAAAATGTAGGATTTTTCCAATGATTTTTAAGTAAAATTTACCCCTTTATAATTATACGTATTGTTTATTGTTTTACTAAAAAAAGATTTATAATAAAATATTTCGTGGTTCTTCTTTGAAATTATAGTTAAATCATTTTGATAGACTCAAAATCATTCAGGGGTGTAACTAACCTGGCGTAAAAAATAGATCCTGGAAGAGAATGGGCTTTTTTGGGTTAGAATGAAGTTCTGATATAACCGTTTAAGAGTATGGGAGATTCGGGGTACAATGCTAATTTTGGATTTAGACGACAATTTGCATCCAGCTATTAATTAGTTTTTCTTAGTATCTGATTTAAATCTGCAGAATCTATTTACTACCTAAAAAAAAACTTTTAAATCAGAATTTACAAAATAGATCATGCGGAAAAAAAGGAAAACAACTTGGCTAAGTAAATATTGCTGGAGTAATAATAATATACTGGAATCATAAAAATTTTTAGCCAATCTGAGGGATTGAACTCTGGATCCCGCGTTTGAAGCGTTTGAGGAGCAATAGCGCCACTACTGGACTACGACAAGCTCTCTAAATTCATAGCCGATATCATGGGCTTATGCTTAGTAAAATTCATTTCACTTTCAAGACAAATTTTAACCATTGAATTTTCGTAAAAGGACATCGTGCAAAAAAAAATAATTTGTTTTTATTTTTAAAATGAAAATTAAGTTTCCTCACTGTCTTTTCATCACAAATTTGAAATAAAAATTTTTCTCGCAAGTAAAATGATTTCTAAAGATTATATAAAGAGGACTAAAACGCTAACATATTTAACGCAAATATTATTTATGAAGTTAAAGTTATAAATCTAAATGTTCGAGTTCATGTCAGCGCAGTGTTGATTTGGAGTCAGACCAGTTCAGCCCTAGTGACTTTTAGGTCGGTTAGATAAAATGGAACTCTGCAATAGTCGGGTAATTAAAAAGTTTAAGGCAGTAAAAAGTAATGCATACTGAATGAAATATAAAATAACTGTTTGTTTTTGATAAAAAAATAAGAAATAAACAAAATTGTAGTCTTCATTTTTTTAAATATTAGGTAAATAACTACCAAGTTTCAGTTAAACTTTTAAATTTACAGACTTTTGCAGAGTTCCATTTTATCTAACCGACCTAAAAGTCACTAGGGCTGAACTGGTCTGACTCCAGCGATTTATTAAATCAACACTGTGTCAGCGACTCGTCTTTGGTATGGAACTTCTGTATACGATCTAGAGTTTATTTTTGAAAATACAATCTTAAATTAAATTTGAAGTATGATATTGAAACATCTCACGTGTGCGTTAAAATCGCCTAAATAAATTGTTTTGTTTCTAAAATTTGCCGATTGAACCTAAGTTTTTCAGATGTTTTTATATCTCGCAGTGTTTTGACGTGTTTTTCTTGTCATTTAATGAAATTTCGGATGCCGGATTAGGCACTTTACATTTTAATTAGTCGAAATTATTTTAAGACCCTAAACCCGCATTATTCTAAATCCTATTTGACCCCCCCCCCCCCCTTGATTTTCAGGTTTCCAGAGTTCTCCCTCCCTACAAATATGATCCATGTTATAACAATTAAATTGCTAATTTTAAAAATATTCTTAGGTATTAGGAAGCTTCCAAAATTAGGGCTGGAAGGGGGGGGGGGGTTATTTAAGATAATTTTTTCGCAATTTGTTAATTCAAAAGGAAGATATAATTTTAAAAACTTTTATTCTCTTTAAAGAAAACCATGATTTACTAATATCTTGGCTAACTCCGAGGCTAACTCGAAAACTATAGTTATTATTAATATAAGATCAGGACACCTAACACTTAGAAATGTATCTAGATTTAATGTTATCAACGATTCATTGTGCTCCTGTGGCCAAGATGAAGAATAAATAGAAGATATTTTAAAATATGTAATTTGTAATAATTTTAGTAATCGAAAACTGACTTTAATTAAGACTTTTAAAATATGTTTAGGTTTATGACTATAGAGTTGAAGAAATTGTTAATTCTTAAAACTCTATAATTTTTATAAGATATTTATAGAAGCTATCGGACTTACTGAACATGTGCAATTCTTTAATTAAATTTATATATTGACTTTTGAAAGATTAAATTCTAATATTATATTTTATATTAAAATAATTGATACAATGTTTAAGTAATTGTAATTTTAAAATAATTTTTTTTTTGTATTCAAATTATAATTTAGAAAACTGTCTGTACAAAATGTATAATGGATTGTATGGTCAAGTACCCAAACCTTAAATGCATTTTATTTTAATTTAAAAAAAATTTCGCGATAATTTTATACTCTCTAATGAAAATTCCTGACATAAAATATTGAAGAGTAATAAATAAAATACAAAAATGTTTTTAAATCTTTTATTATAATAATTTATTGACCATTCACAAAAATACTGGTAAATATAACAATCAAAGGAGATCTTTAATAGATCTCGATATATATTTTCTTGCCTTATATTATAATTATTATATAATATATATTTAATGTTTTATTTATTTTAATTTTTTAAAAGTATAATGTAACATATTCAAAATTACATTAAATTTTAAGTATACACTTAAATTTATTATTTAACATTTACACATATCTTTTTTTTATTGTTTTTTTTTTTTTTTTAATTCTTTTTTTTATATAAAACAGGTATTTAAAGAAAAAAAAATCATAAAGCATTAAGAAATAATACCAAATATATAGGCAAATTAATTTGATTGCATAGTTTAAAAAATTAGAAATATTTTGGTATAAATTTGGCATAAATCTTCAAATAAGCTTTTAAAAAACAAGGATTTTTTAATTTCCAAAGAACTAACCCCTCTAATTTTCTGAATAAGTTCTTCAAATTTTAACTTGAAAAATATTTTTTTTTTTAAACAGTAATATATTTCCCAGATAAAATTTTGAAAAATTAAATGCATAAAACTAAAGACATGAATTATGCCAAATATTTCATAAAAATTTTCCTAGTTTTGTATATTATTGCATTTTTTATAATTTTTAGGTCTTTATTTTGTTAAATAAATATTTTCAAGCACCTTAAATAATATTATATTATTTACATTTATAATATATATTATATTATAACAATTTTTTTCATTTATATTTTTCTTTAATTGATAAATAGATTATATTTAATTTTAAAAATTTTCTTTCTTTATTTTTATAAAGGCTCATTATTTGATATATATTACATAAAAATCATGTTATAAATTTAAATAATTATAATAATAATAATATGTATTCTTTTTCAAACATGTTTTAAATAAATATATAAAGGAAAAAAATTTTCTTTGGTTTTGTAAATGAAGGATTTCATCCCAACTGAATCTAAGTTGGATTGAAAGATTGCAGAAATCAGTTTAAACTGTTTTTCCCAAAAGTATGAGTAAAAATAAGTGCTATCGGACAATTTTAGCTTTCTAGGTCAAATCTTTGTCTTTTAGCAGCCATTTTTGAATTTTTAGTTAACTTTGGTAAATTGACTCAAAGATTCTTATTTTTGCTGCGAAATAAGAATTTGACAGGAAAAATAAGAATAATTAATGTACAAAAGTTACCAAAAACACAAAAATGGCCAAAAACTAAAGATTTCCTGTAAGAACTTAATTTTAGTTATACTTTCAGAAAAAAATAGTTTGTACCGATTTCTTCGACCTTTAGTTTAACTTTGGCCCAGTTGCAGTGGAATCCCCAAATATTAAAATTTTAATAATTCATATGTTTTACTTAAAAATTAACTTAGTTGAAAAAATATATTAATTTATTACTAAATGCACGTCAGTTATATAGTTTAAGCATGATATTTTTTATATAAAAAGCTAAAAGTAAATAATTTTATAAATATACATTGTATAAAAAATTTAATGCACATAATGTGAGCATATTATAGTTTTAAAAAATTTATTTTAAATTAAAGAGGAAGTTAAAATTAGATAAAAAATAATTTACGAATTCAAAAAAAAAAAAAAAAAATTTTTAATTATCAATTTTCAGTCTATAGATTACAACGATACGCTGAAGTAATGCTGATAATCGTTGTTTAAGAATTGTATCGACTGCGTGTCTGGTCAAAATCCTTGCACCGCCTACTAAAACCGGAAGTAAAGGCGCCAATCTTTCGTCCTGTAAAACAAAAAAATTAAAAATATTGTCCTCTATATTCTAGTTCTCTGTCTTATTTTTTTTTTTAAATTATATATAAATAATTGATCTCGTGGAAGTATTTTTGTTTTCTTCTTCGATTTATACGTACTACTCAATTGACATTAATGTTAATAAGGAATATGAGAAACCTATGATTTCATTTTTTGTTTTTTTTTTTAAACGAGTGACAATGTAAAAATCTTAGATTTTTTTGTATTTAAAGGCGTTTCTTAAAAAATTAGTGCATTTTTCGAGCTAAAAAAGCATTAATTACTTCAAAATAAAAACTTACCGGTAAAGATAAAGCCCATTCGATACTGACACTAATAATTTCAGCCCAAGTTTTTCTATGTGCATCGCTATCTTTGTTATCTTCAATTAATTTATCATCATCTTTATCAATACTGCTACTATGCATACATCTATTTCCGATAAAAATTTTTTCATTTTCATCTTCTAAGAATGGATTTGTTCTGATACCTTTTCTACTTCTTTCATATTCTTCCATAAGTACTTGTATGGTATTCATTTTACTGACCTCTACACGACCTATTCTTTCTTCTCTTTGTATTATTTCTTCGCTAATGTTTCTTTCATTTAATTCTGTCAATGATTTCGATCGTGACTGAAAATACAATTCTTTCTCGGAATCTTCCATTTCTCCTTTTAACACAAACTTCAAATTATACCTTCGCGATAATAAACAATCTTCACTTTTTCTTCTTCTTTCCTCTGATTTATTATTAATTTCCTCGGGCGTTATAGATTTTGCTCGACACGCGCGACTTTTTGATCTATCCATTAATACTGACATTGATTCTGGAGTTTTTGGAATTTCTTTTTCTAAGATATCTTCGCTAGCTGCACCATCAGAACGATCTAGATAAACCATTCTTGAATTGCTTGAACCTAATCTTGAAACTGGCCTTGATTCGTCAGTTTCTGGCTCTGATTGTGGCCCAGAATCTGTTGAATATTCTCCTGCTAAATCAGATAATCTAAAAGGTCTTATATCTTCATCTTCCTCGATATTTAATCCTAGTTCTTTAAGGGGAGTTTCTTCTTCGAGATTTCTTAAACTTTCAGCGCCAGCTTCATCTTCTGATACCGGCGTCGCACTATAGACAATACGATTCCTACCATTTTCATTTACGATATCATTTTCTAATTCGATTTCTGTTAGTTCTTCAGGCTGCGATACTAATAGAAAAAATTTTCTTTCCGCTATCCCATCGATTTTAGTGTATTTACCATGTCGATCGAGAACAATTTCGGCATAATTGCTGCAAAGTTCGCCAAATGTCGTGTGTAATAAATTTACATATTTAATTAATTCTTGATATTTTGGATCTTGTAAAAATTCGCTACAATCACATGATAACATTTTTTCAACAATTTTGCAATCAACTTCAGTCTTTGCAATTTCAATGATACAAAGCTCAAACAAGGCAAACATTTTTATAGTCCAAGCACTACTTGCTTGATGATAAAGGTTAGCTGGTTTTTGAAGATTCGCAACTTTTTGCAGAAGAAATTTTAAACCAGGCCTTGCATCAAATTTAAGAGCTGCAGCATATGATAGATCAATTGCAGAAATAAAAGCATCAATTGCTCGAGGTCCAATATTAGACAAAAAATTTGAAGTAGAAGTTTGCTTTTCTTTTGGTAACGACGCTGTTGGGCTCATTATAATTTGTGATATACTGTAAGCAAATAATATTCAGGATTCAAAATTTATATTATACTGTAAAAATAATAATTTTTGATAAGAATTTAAAATAATAATTTAAATTGATTTTACTAAAATTTTTAACTAAAAATAGGAGTGTGAACTTTTTAGGAAACCAATTTGCTTATAACTTTTCAGGGCAGATTGTTGTAGTTGAAAAAAAAAAAACACTCATACCCTAAGTTTACCTGAATGGACCTCCTGAACCTAAAAATTAGACCCCCTAGCAGGATTCTGTGCTACAAGATAGGGTTTTTAGGCTACATTCCTTCCAGTTGGTCTCATTTTTTTCGTATAAGAGTCAGCTTTTAATCCTCGTAAGCCGTATTTTTATCAGTAATTCTCTTACCCAATTATAGACCACCAAATGGCCATTTTTAGGTCTCAACATTTTAGGGCAAGCTCCTAGTTTTCAAAAATCTACTAATGAATTTTTCTATAAAATAGGTAGAAATTTTAATGTTTACAGTACTTGTATGTATGGTATTATATGGTATGTATGGTATTATTATTATGGTATATGATTTAATGATTTCTTTTTGACCAAATAAAAATTTAAATTAAATATATTTTTCAGGTTATCAAAAAGGCAAAATATGAGAGCTCTAAAGAGTTACATCTCTCTTGCGATCCTAAAAATATTTTTTTCCCAAAACAATTTTTTTTCAAACAAGTTTGCGATATAAGATATAAAACGCCTATGTATGATTATAAATTATATAAATAGATGTGAAATAATATTTAATATTGTAACAAACCTTGGAATCAATGCAACAGTATCTCGTAATAATACACTTGCTATACAATGCAAAAGCATTTGATGCACAAGTAAACCAACTATTAAAGCTCTCATTGGAACACGAACAATATATAAATCTGGGTTTAACGATGTTGCAACTGATGGCGAATAAAGTAAAAATACATAAGATTTTTCATCAGGTATTGGAAGATTTTGTGATTCTTTTAAACGTTGTTCTTCAACTAGAAATACCTAAAATCATATTAATAATATTTATAATAATTTTAAAATATATATGAAAAAAAAATATTTAATTCATTTTTTATGCAAAACGTACGATTCAATATGCGTTAGATATTTGTGCAAACCATTATTTTATTTTAATGCTTAATAATAATTTTTTTAATTATGCGACTTTTTTGTTCAGATTTATGGCGTAGATGAAAAATTTATTATTTCTTTAAATGTTTAACCTACTTAAAACTACTAAATTATATTTATGTTAGTACAATATTTACACAGCTCACTACGTTAGTTCAAAACACACTATATTTTATGCTGATACAACAATTTTTTTTTAGGAAAAGTCTCGAAGTACCTATATGGTATAAATGAACTGTTTTTATAATATATAACTTAACATGATAATACAGCTATACTATTTATGATTATTTTAAAAGCAATAGAAATTTACAGAAAAAGACTTGAGTCAGAATCGTTTAGGGTGGCTCATGTACAAAATGATCGTCAAATCATAAGGGCAAAAACTATTTTAAATAGGACACTTAACTGTATCCCTTAAAAATATGTAGGAAAAAAAAATTATTATTTTTCTATCAGTTGAATTTCTGGATAGTAATTATATTTTGGTCAACATAATTGATTAATCTCACGAGAATTAAATTTTAGTTTATAAAGATCATTTATTACAGTAAATTTTAATTTTTTTTTTACTTCGAGACTTTTACAAAAAATGTTTACATTGTTAATACGTTAATTAATTTTATGAGTAAAAGCGAAAAACTTTTTGCTCTTTGAAAAACTTGCAAAATATGTATTTGCATATTAAAGTTAAGTTTGAAAATTTGTGTCAAAATTAATGATAGGAAGTGAAAATGACTGAAATCTAATTTATTTTAGAATCAACTGAAATTCTTATAGCTTAATAACAAATAATTATTTTTAAAAAAAATTAAAATTTTGGCAAACAATTGAACTACAGATTATGGTTAGTAAGGATTTTAACTAAAGCTGAAACTAAAAAAAAATATTTTAAAACTTTTCTGTGAATGTATTTGAATTTGAAACATTCTATCGATAAGCTCAAATTTTTTATCAAACCCTGCGAAACGCTAAAATATTTTCAATGAAACGCAGCAAAAATCTACTGAAATTTTCTATAGATCAATTTTAACAAGATACTGAGTTTCAGTCAATTTTGAGTTTTGAGCTAAACAAAATTTAGCTTCATGGACAGTTTTCTCTGCTTGAATTATGATTAAAAGCTACTTCCGGATAAATACAGTTATTTGGCCCACACTGAAAAAAAATTCCGCTTGCCGCTAGCGGAATTCCGTTTGCCGCTAGCGGATTTCCGCTTGCCGCTAGCGGAATCCCATTTGCCGCTAGCGGAAATCCGCTTGCCGCAAGCGGAATTCCGCTTGACACAAGCGGATTTTTTTTTTTTATTTAAACCATTGCAAATGGCTTGAAACGTAAAAATAAACCTTAAAAAAATTATTTTTTTGAACTCAAAACTTCATAAAACTGAATTTTAAAGCTCAAAAGTTAAAAAAATCTTTTTAAAAATAAAGATTACTTATTTAGCTTTTAAAACTTTTTTAAGTGGAATTATTATTGAAAGGTAATAATAAAAAGTTTAATAAAATATATTTCATTAATTACTAGCTTTAGAAATTACCAAAAACAGCTGAAAACAACTCCAAACCTAAATTAACCAATTTTGGATCATTTTTAAAATAACCAAATCAGTCTCGTTTTTAATGATTTTGTTTATTACTAATTTTTTTACAGATTTTTTATTATTTACTTTAATTTTATATATTTTGAAGTAATATCTTTGTTGAAAATAATTTTTCTTTTAATTTATTTTAACGTCTTAGAGCAGTTCAAATGTTAAATATTTGGGTTTTTGAAAAATTCATGGACTTGAGATTTTTCTAGCAGATTCAAATGATGTTATAAACTGGACTAAAAGGTATATTCCCAAGTAATTTTTCCCGTACAATTCAAACTCACTATTTATTTTAACATTTTACTACGCTTTACAGGAGAAAAATTCATTTCTTTAGTTTTTTAAGGTACCAATTATGAAGGTACCAATTTTTAAAAGTTTCGCAGTTTTCAAGGAAAAATTATCTGAATAATATTTGCAAGAGTTACTTATATATTTTTTCCTCGGAAATTCGATGAAACCACTAGTTTTTTTATCTGTTGTTTTCCTTAGCCATAAAATCTTTTGTTTCTATTTTTACTGGTTTTGTCCAATCTTATATATTTTGCATTGGTAGCCCATTTGAGCTTAAAGGGTTTGAAATATTTAAAATTATCTTTAATAAATAAATAGTCAGGGAAAAAACACTCGAAAAAATGCTAAAATTTTTTGTTTTTTAATAAACGAGTTATCGTTAATTAAAGATTTTGCAAAAATTCTCCTACAATCTCAATTACACGTTACTTGAAGCACAATAACTTAAAAATTTGATAAGTCAGTGAATTTTCATCTTCAGACGAAACGATTTCGCATTTTTTTAAGCAGTTTTTTCCTATCTATTTATTTATTCAAGATAATTTTAAATATTTCAAACTCTTTAGGCTCAAATGGGGTACTAATACAAATTTATAAGATTGGACAAAGCTAGTAAAAATAGAAACTAAAGATTTTATGGCAAAGGAAAACCCCAGATAAAAAAACTATAGTGCTTTCAACGAAATCTCGAGGAAAAAATATATAAGTAATTCTTGCAAATATTATTCAGAAAATTTTTTCTTGAAGACTGCAAAACTTTTAAAAATTTGTCCCCTCATAACTGGTACCCTAAAAATCTTAAAAAATGAATTTTTCTCCTGCAAAGCATATTAAAATATTAAAATAAATAGGGAGTTCGAATTCTACTAGAATTAAAAATTACTAGGGAATACGTCTTTTAGTCCAGTTTATAACATCATTTGAATCTGCTAGAAAAATCCTAAGGGTACCGATCTTATTCAACACGAAAAAAATTGAACACAAGACTAAAACACACAAAACTTAACACGCATTTTTTTTTAACACTATTTTTTCCACACCATTTAAATCCAACACAAATTTTTTTGACACGTATTATTCGACACAAAAATTTTTTATGCAAATCGTGTAAAAACTAATTAAATTTTAGTTTTTTGTTTTGAATTTGTGTCAAATAAAATGAGCTGAAAATTTTGTGTTTTATTTAAATCGCGTGCAATAATTAGTGTAAAAAATATTGTGTGTTGAGTTTTGTATGTTTTAATTTAGGTGTTCAAAAGTGATGTGTTCAATTTTTTTTGTGTCGAGTAAGATCGCTACCATCGCAAGTCTATGAATTTTTAAAAAAACCAATATTTAACTGTTCTAAGACGCTAAAAATTAAAAGAAAAATTATTTTTAACAGAAAAATAATACTTTAAAATATGTACAGTTAAAGTAAATAATAAAAAAATCTGTAAAAAGATTAGTAATAAACAAAATCCTTAAAAAACGAGACTGATTTGGTTATTTTAAAAATGATCCAAAATTGGTTAATTTAGGTTTGAAGTTGTTTTCAGCTGTTTTCGGTAATTTCTAAAGCTAGTAATTAATGAAATATATTTTATTAAACTTTTTATTATTACCTTTCAATAATAATTCCACTTAAAAAAGTTTTAAAAGCTAAATAAGTAATCTTTATTTTTAAAAAGATTTTTTTAACTTTTGAGCTTTAAAATTCAGTTTTATGAAGTTTTGAATTCAAAAAAATAATTTTTTTAAGGTTTATTTTTACGTTTCAAGCCATTTGCAATGGTTTAAACAAAACAAAAAAATCCGCTAGCGGCAAATGGAATTCCGCTAGCGGCAAGCGGAAATCCGCTTGCGGTAAGCGGAAATCCGCTTGCGGCAAACGGAATTCCGCTTGCGGCAAGTGGAAAAATCCGCTTGCGGCAAGCGGATTTTTTTTTCAGTGCACAGAACCAAACCTAACCTAAATAGTAGGGCGGAAATGTTATTTAAAAACTCACTGATTCCCTCTAGATCATGACAGGTCGCCAAAAAACTTTTTTTTTGGGGGGGGGGGGGGGTTTTAGATTTTATTTAATTTTTCCGACCCGTAAAAAGATAATACTCAGCTCATAGCCTGGAAAAGTTAAAAGTTAGTCAACCACTTCTCAAGAAAACATTTTTTGGGGCATTTTGAATTTTTCGAAAATCGGTTTTTTGAGCATAAAAAAATATACCGTCCTTAAATTTTTTTATAGCCGGTAGGTTGAAAACTCATATTTTTTAACTTTTTGAAAAGTATCCTGGAGGGAGGCAAATAACCAAAAATTCAAAATCTTCTGCCATCGTTTATCCGCGTTTTTTGTACTGCTTTAAAATTTTTATTTTAAACAGTTTATTGTAAGTTATGCCAAAAGTGCAAAAGCATAGTTATCAAACTGCTTTTTATCAATATCCGTCATTCTGCAGTCCCAGTCGTGCTATTGTGTCATTACCGTTTATCCGCGCTTTAACCATATTTTGTTAAAAGCGCGGGTAAACGGCGGTACAAGATTTTACACTTTAAAGTATTAGAAACTGGTTACCCCTCCTAGAGATTTTTTAAAAAGTTAAAAAATATGGGTTATCAACCAAACAGGTCTACAAAAAAAAATTTAAGGATGGTTTTTTTTATGCTCAAAAAACTGATTTTGGAAAAATTCAAAATTATATTTTGGTGTCTTGAGAAGGGTCTAAGGGCCCCAAAAAATGTTTTTTTGAAAAGTGGTTGAATTTTAAGTTTTCCAGGCTATAAGCAGAGTATTATCTGTTTACGGGTAGGAGAAATTAAATAAAATCTGAAAACCCCCCCAAAAAAAACAGATTTTTTTCGGCGGCCTGTCATGCCCTAGAGGTATAACTCCAACAGGGATCAGTGAGTTTGTTGATGACTTTTTAGATGCTATTACTTAGGTTAGATTTGGTTCTGAGGGCCTAATAACTATTTCCTTATCCATACATTAGGTTTGATTCCAAGGTTCAAATCACTCTATTCATCCGGAAGTAGCCATTCTTGAATTTATTTCCATTTTTTTTACTTATCAATAAAAACGTAGTATTTACCAGAAAAACTTAAAAATTATAACGAGGTTCAAGCATAGCAAACTGACATTGCTTATATCCACCTCCTCTTTAATCATTCCAATACATAATACATAAAAATTATTATATTAAATTATATATATTTTTTATGTTTAAATTTTAGTACAAAAGCCAACAATTCTACGCACACACTCTTATATAATATTACAATACTGAAAGCTGTTATACAATGTTAATACAAAATTTATTATACATTACATATGCAAAAGATAAAAATTTTGTATAGTTTTGTGAATATTTTGAAAGTGATTTTTAAAGTATTTATGAAAACTAAAAAATGATTACTATATAATTACTTTTTTTAATATTTTATTGCTTCTTGTTTACAATTTTTAACAGATTTTATTTTAAGTTTTTATTTTCTAAAGTTTGGTTTCCTAAAAATATTTTATCTAAATTTTCTTAAAATCATGTTAAATAGGACCATGGACTCATGCCATGGATTTTATTTTAATTTAATATACAACGAAAAACAAACAACAACAAAATAAAATTAAAAAAAAATAATTTTATTTTTTCTTAACCAAGTTATAACACTTCTAGATACAATGAATTCAAGATCTGACTTATTTATTTTTTAAGTATTCTGATTCGACGGAAATTTTGGTACTTAAAGATCTCTTTTATATATTTTCAATAATCAAATTAAAAAATATCCAATAAAATATAACAAAAATTCACCCGATATTTTTTGCTAATCGATCCTTGTAATCAGATAAAGTGTTAAAAGTTTCGTAAAAAAGTATTAAAAATAGAGGAAGAGCCCATGTATGCAATGTAGGGTGAACTTTTGACTTACAAAACATAATTGCAAATTGACAGAGCTACTTATGTTAGAATACCACTGACAAGGGGAGTTCAATACATTTGGAACACCAAATTACACCAAATGGTTATGGATGAGTTTGTTATGTTGAAAAAACATGCCGACTACCCTTCGTTCATTCCATGGGCCTTCTAGGCCTAGAAACGCAGGGCTCAATGTTATAAAATAGAATGTTTTGGTAATTTTCAATGAAACGCCAAAACCTCGCAAGTTAACCAAAACGCTTCTAGTTAGTGTCATTTTTTTGTTTTAAGTACACCGTATACCGCAATTTATTATCAGTAATTCTCTCATCAGTATAGCCAATTAACCAAACGGTCATTTTTGGCTAAAAATGACCAATTTTTAAAATGCTGCCAAATTTGTAATTTTCGACGAAAATGGGTTTTATAGGTCTGAAAATTTTTACAAGCTTCAAGTTTCCAAAAATTTTTTACTTATCTCATTTCCTTGATTCGTTTATAAGAAATGACTCTTCAAAGTTAACATTAAAAATGAGCTTTTTTAAAAAATCGTAAAATTGGGTCTGTGACTACAAATTATCATATCTGGTTAACAAATAATTGAAAAAGATAAAGTCAAGAAGTTTTGGAAACTTGAAGCTTGTACAAATTTTTTCATACCTATAAAACCCATTTTTGTCAAAAATTACAAAGGACCCCGCACCATTAGCATTGGAAAATTGCAAATGGTGCGATTTTCTTCAAACTTTGGGAATCGATAGTTCAAGAGATTTTGAAACGAAAATGTCTTATGGAAAAATCGGAAATATTCATTCCCTTTTGAGATACGGAGGCTAGAACCTAGAAGTTTAAAAGGTTAAAAAATTATTTTGCTGATAAGTAAAAGATTTTTCTTGTAGGGATTACCGTCTGAATCAAGATTGGATTTCAATATGTTTTATGGGTCACTGATTCTAATAATGATGTTCCTAAAAACCCAAACGTATGTGTTAGCCCTTAAGGGCAAAAATGGCCCTTTTAAGGGTTTCTAAGTACAAATCATAAATGCTTACATCATAACTCAAACTGTACGATATTATGAAGGATAAACTCAATGATGGTCGTCACTAAACCCAAATGGTTTATGAAGAGTTCTCAAAGGGCTACATTGCCCTTTTTAGGTCTTTTTCTTGTAAGATCCTTGAGAACAATGTAAAAAACTCAAGATAAACTTTTTTTGGGTGGCAATATTACTTGACGACGATCTGAAAATCCTAACAGTATTTCTAAAGCCCTTATAGGGCAAAGTTGCCCTTTTTAGGGCTTACTATGTATGTATCAGTGACCCAAAAAACGAGTTATGATGTAAGCATTTATGATTTGTACTTAAAATCCCTTAAAAGGGCCATTTTTGCTCTTAAGGGCTAACACATGCGTTTGGGTTTTTAAGACCATCATTATTGGAATCAGTGACCCAAAAAACATATAGTTTGAGTTACGGTGTAAGCATTTATGGTTTGTACTTTAAATCCCTTAAAAGGGCCATTTTTGCCCTTTAAGGGCTAACACATACGTTTGGGTTTTTAGGAACATCATTATTGGACTCAGTGACCCAAAAAACATATAGCTTGAGTTATGATGTAAGTATTTATGAGTTGTACTTAGAAACCCTTAAAGGGCCATTTTTTCCCTTTAAGGGCTAACACAAACGTTTGGGTTTTTAGGAACATCATTATTAGAATCAGTGACCCATAAAACATATTGAAATCCAATCTTGATTCAGACGGTAATCCCTACAAGCAAAATCTTTTACTTATACCTCTTCTGTATCAGCAAAATAATTTTTTAACTTTTTTACACTTCTAGCCTCCGTATCTCAAAAGGGAATGAATATTTCCGATTTTTCCATAAGACATTTTCGTTTCAAAATCTCTTGAACTATCGATTCCCAAAGTTTGAAGAAAATCGCACCATTTGCAATTTTACAATGCTAATGGTGCGGGGTCCTTTGGCAGCATTTTAAAAATTGGTCATTTTTAGCCAAATGTGATAAAAATTTGATAAAGAAATTACTTATAATAAATTGCGGTTTACGGATTATGAAAGGTGATACTTAAACCAAAAAAATGAGACCAACCAGAAGAGTTTTGGTTATTTTGCGACGTTTTGGCGTTTCATTGAAAATTACCAAAAAATCCTATTTTATAACTTTGAGCCCTGCGTTTCTAGGCCCAGAAGACCCATTGGAAGGAACGGAGGGTAATCGGCGTGTTTTTTTAACATAAAAAACTCATCCATAACCATTTGGTGTAATTTAATGTTCCAAATTTATTGAACTCCCCTTGTGAGTCATTACTTACACCACAACCTAGCATATATCCAAAGCTCATCTGGTAACTAAAAATCACCTCGGTGAAATATTTTTAGGGGTTGGTTTTCAACCCTTAGAATATTTTTTTTGCAAAAGGTCGATATTTAAAAGTTGATAATAATGCAAATATTTCGTCGACGATATTTTTAAGCCTAAGAGTCTCGACACTGATTAAAAACCTGACTTTTAGGGTTAAACTAGTACACGCCCCGTGATTGAAGCTCTCGATTTAGGATTTCTAACAAAGCATTAAAAACACATGTTAGTAACACTACAAAAATGTATTATTCTAAAGCCTATCTAGTAACAAATCACCTAGGTGGAAAAATCTTTAGGGGTGGATTACACCCCTCGGTTCAATTTTTTTTACCAAAGAACATAAGGCACGGACTAGTGAAACAAAATTAAAGCAACTGTCAAAATTTTATCTGTTAGTAAGTTTTTCTCCAAGGTAATATTTTTTAGGGCAAATTTGCCCCTTATTATGCATGGATTAATTTTCGAAAGACACGGATTGGCACAAATGCTACATTTGTCATGTACATTCATTAGTTAAAGTCTTTGCGGTTAAAATTTTTTCAACTTGGGTAGAAAATTTTTTTAGTACCCCTCCCTCACCATGGTTCAATTTTTTTTTACAAACTAATTTAGAATTAAGTTCTAGGGTTGGGGGAGTATTAACGGATAACCTAAATTTTTATCCAGTAACAAAATTTTCTTTTGGATGATTTTTAAATTATCAGTCTTAGGCAAATTAGATTCCCCAAGGGTCTTAACATAATATGGTTTATGCCATCCTTAAATAAGTAGTTCTGTCCATTTGCCATTATGTTTGGTAAGTCAAAAATTCACCCTACATCGCTTGAGCTTTTTTATTATACAAGAACTCATGGTTAAATTTCGGTAAAAAATATTGATTTTTAGTGAAATTATTGCGTCTTGAAAATGATCATGAAAATTGTTTAGTTTTTTATTTCACTTTTCTGTCCTCTTTTTTGGCCATAACTTTTGTCCTAATTAAATTAGAAACTTGACCTTCAATATAAGAATAAATGAAAAAATTTAATCCGAATATTTATATAAAAAAAATAAAACCGGGTTCAAAACAATTAAACAACTTTTTTTATCCAACAGTACGTCATAACATCTTTATAGATTTTAAGAGATCAATTTTCACATAAAGTAATATTGTTTTCAAAGCCAAAAAAATAAAACTTTAGCGTCAGTTTGACTCAAGAATCTAAAATTTTATCAGAGACATTCTTTTTCTAAGAATTATTAAAAAATGCAAGTCAGATTTAGAAAATAAAAAATATCTTTAAGTGCTATTTTAAGCAGAAAAGCCTCATGTAAAATTTTTCTTATTTATGTAGTGCCTATTTCATTACTATTAAGCCAGTGAATAAGTATTAGATAATATATAGCAAAAAAGCCAAAATTTATTATTAGAATTTTTAGCCAATCAATTATATAATATATGCGAATTCTTAAATAAAAAAATATGTCTATAAAGCTTATAATTAATAGTACAATAGCTGAACCAATAAAAAAAAAGAAAATGTGATTTTTGGAAAAACCGAAAATGAGAGTATACACCGTTAGTACTAAAATTTAAGATTCTAAAAAATTCTCAAATTATGAATTAAAACCTGCAAATTTTTTTAGTTAATTTTGATAGTTTTGATCACAATACTAAATGCGACCGATGGACTATTGTGCCTGCAAAATCTAGTGCAAAGTACGAATGGGAAAGGATTAAACAGTTTTATTTAATTTTATACAAATAAAACTCATGTATTTTATAGTGCAAAAACTAAAACATAAAGTAAACAAACTAGAAATATTTTATTTTTATTAGTATTTAGGCCTACTTTTATGCAAAATATGTTAAAAAGGCTTAAAATAAATGATTATTTTATTCAAATACTTTATAATTAATGAAAAATAAAAAAATAAAAATTATTTGCGGAAATAATTATTTGCATAAATTATATGTTAAATAAAAAGTTATAAAATCCATGACGTGAGTTACCGTGGTAGGCTATAACCAATAAGGGGCCTTATTCGGTGATGTGTTTGTGTTAGGAGAGGGTGTCGTAAGCTGCTTGCAAACGACAGGAGTTGAGGTAGTTGATGTTGTTGCTGTTGTTGATATTATACTTGTTGAAGTTGTAGAAGTTGTTGTAATATTAGATGATATTGTTGTGTTTGGATTATTAAGATTCAGCTCGATGGTCATCACCTCTAATAATGTAGTCTTGGGAAGTGACGAAGAATTTTGTTTCTTGATAGCAGTCAATATGTCTCGTAGCTGGCTCACCTGATATTAATTTTACGAGTGGGATAGGCTGTAGCCTTGTTTATATAGGTTTGCTTATCATGCTTTTATTAATCATAGGCTCTGTTTACACGAGAATGAATTTCAGGGCTAAATTTATTTACGAGACAGCTTTGGTGTAAGCACTTTAGGACTAAGATGTAAGAAATCTTCTAATAACCGATCAAGGTTGTATGTTTCATTCTTGATGAAATTCTTCAAAAAATATTGTTTCCAAAAAATAAATTGTTGAACAAATAATAAATAAGTATTATAAACTTTTTTACTTACAATTAGCCCGAAAGTATTTACATAGGCGACTATAAATATTTAACCCTAAGATCTCTGCTTAATTTTAATCCGAATTTATGCGTTTAGCCCAATTCAATTCCTCTGTAAACGTAGCCATATTTTATTTGTACCATTTTTATTAAAAACTACTCATCAACAAATGATATTCGCATTTAGAAAATTAATTATAGGCTTCCTTTTTTTTCAAATAATTAATTAATTAAGTATTCACAAATTTTAAATGTAAGTAAGGATTTAATTATTATAAATATTTATAAATGCATGCAGATCAAAATTTTTGACAGAATTAAGAATTGGACTATGTTTACACGATGAAATTCCCAAATATTGCTAATGTTAATTACCGATTTTCAATATTACTTTAATATTTTAGAATAAAAGTCTTATATAACTCTTATATACCCCTTCGTAAGAATTTCATATTCATATCATCCCCTAAGTAGGTTTATATCTGTATAAGAAAACGGCCTTCTATAACCCTGTGTAAAATATTTACCAATAATATGGCCATAATTTATGGTGTATGCAATACCTCATTTATTTCCATAAACGTACTAGTATTTGAAATTATGATTTTTACTCGTAATCTCGAATCTAAGAATTAATTTTTTGAAAATTTGTTTCCCAAAATTTTCGACACAAAAAAATACAAAAAACAAGTTTTTTTTTTGGACGCGGTATTTAATTTTTTTCTATGGGAGTACTAGTTTTAGAAACCTCGTTTGTAGTAATATCGTAGGTTTGATACTTAATTTTTTCAAAATTTGTTTCTAAAAATATGGCATATGTGGTATATTGAAGTATTAAGCTCATTGTTTGAAGAACCTTAGTGCCAGCTAGTTGGCAGCGTATTTCTTTAAACGATGATTTAACTTCAACTAGATGGCCATAATTGATGACTAGTTTATGTCTCATGACCATAAATTATAGCCATAGTATGGTAAAATTTTTTTACAGGAAATTCAAATATGAATAACAGAAATTTCATAATTAATTTCAACAGTGTTTCAAAACATTTAAAAAAGTTTCAGAATTAATTGTAAAATTCAAAAACGAAAAAGGATCAAATTTTTCCAGTTCAATGAAACGACATGCTGTTTTGTTTGTCTAGAATTAATTGTATTGATACATTGCAGAATTTCCCAAGAATTTTCAATTATATCACAGTAAATTACCTTAATTTTATAATAATGAATAACATTCTTCATCAGAACAATAATAAAGGGAATATAATATATCTTATTACTATCAAAACTATCTTATAATTAAATCTAGCGTTACTTTACTTAAAATAATAAATTAATTTACACCTAATAAAACACTATATTTTAATATTAAAAAATCCTTATTTAAAATATAAGAAAAATGTTAAAAAAATAAATATAACAAACCTGAGCAGCTAATTGACGTAATCGTTCAGTTTCTTCAGGTGTGGCATCCTTACGTGCAGCAACCTTGACCTGTGCAACGTCCCCATAGAAGGATTCAGAACGAGGTGAGTAGGCCATTGTCAATTGATGAAGTTCCTGAAGTGAATTTGAACATGCACGATGACATGCTATTCCACAAACTTCCCATTGATCACTTGTTAAATATGGACCATTACTTGTCAGTACGTGCCTGAAAACCAAAAAAAAATTTTTATCTAATAATTGCCTTACCAAATGTTATTTAGATTTTTGTTTAATTTAGTATGACGAGCTTAACATAATATCAAAGTACGAGAAAATAATTCTAATATCAAATATCGATGTAATTTCACCTATAACTAGTTTTCTTTCATAAATATATATTGATCCATTCAATTGATTTTATTTATATATCATAAACAAGAAAAATTAAAACCACTGATATCATAAAATTTATATCTTATAGAAAAGCTACTTGAAATATATTAAATATTTATTTGATATATATGCACATTCTTACAACTCTTTATTTATTAGATGTAAAAATTATGCATATAATATTTGTACATTGATACTTCTTTCATATTTTTTTATAAAAAAAAATATAGAATTACTTATATGGGTGGACTTTAAATCAGTACCTTTCATATATAGGTATAAGTGTATATGGATACATTTTTTATATATTAGCCCAGAAGTAATTTTCGTAAACATTCCAATTGGAACATACACGAAAAACGTTTTATTTTGGGCTATTAGATGGGCTATCTATTGGGTACTCATGGAAATCCCAGCCAATTGAATTTTAAACCCGTATAAAAAAATCCTATATAGGTGATATGCTCAGTTTTGTGCACAAGTCTTTAAAGATTCTTGAAGCCAAAATAAAAAAACTTAATTTTTGAAAAAAAAGAGGCCATATGAACCTATATGGGATTTTTAAATTTTCAGCTATCTGTATACATTTTGAGCATAAAATTTTACGATTCATTGCACAAAATGATATACAAATCCGTGTTTTTTCACTTGGCCTGGTTCTCTCTTACGATAACTCGTTCTATGAATGCTTAATTTTAAAGCATTCAAGCTTTTGAAAAATCTCTGCAAGATTTTTGAGTATGTTACTGATTCAAACATCGGTTTCTCTTTGAAAACCTAATTTTAAGTCTGAAGAATACTGAAAAGAACTTATTACTGAGAGTATTTTGTAAAATTTATTGATAGAATTTACCAATTAAGTCTTCCCTTGATAAAATGGATAAAAAATAGTTTGAATTTTGGTACCCAGAAATTTTCATAACAAAAAAAATTTTTTTTACCAGTTTAATGTATAAATAAATAAATAACATTCATATCATTGTTAACTAATAACGTACATATTCATATAAACGTTGACTATATACGGGTGTCGAATATCAGTGGCTAAATATGATGTGCGTATGCCTCGCCCGACAGCCTGTCAAGCTTCATTATATCATTTTACACATTATATGTAGCATGGCCTCTTCAATATATTATATTTATTACATTTATTTATTTTGATTTTTTTTAACGTTAAATAATAACAGTTAACTGTAAAAATTTTTTACTTTTTAATTAATTTTATATTATTTACTTAATTTAACAGTGAAATCATAGAATTTAGCAATTAGTTAATCATATTTTAAGGAACCTCTGAGTGTTTCTTTTTTTTTTTTTTTTTGTTATTTAAGCTTCGAGCCTTCTTTGAGGCTATGCAGCTACGTTAACTTAACATTATTTTGTACAATTCCTATAGTAAATCTTGGTTTCATAATAAAAATCTCAGTCGAGAATTAATTACCACTATTAATAGACACTGAGTGTTTTATGCGCAGCAAATTTTGAAATTCAGATTTCTAACCATATATTTTTGTATAATAATTTTTTAATGAAAGAATCAATGCTTTTCAGTATTTAGCACAAGAATATAAAAAAAAAATTAAAAATGTTTATTTGTTTAAACAAATACGACCTGTTAAATTTTTGAAATTTTCGGGTCATAAAAGCCTGAGTTCCCAGATCTGGGCTACTTGAATCAAAATTCTGCTTGGCTCATATTGAAGATCATTCAATTCTAGGGGAGGTATGGTGGAAAATTTTTTGCTAAACCTGTTCATTAATGAATTTGTTTATAAATTTCAGTGTTTACTTTTAACTTTACTTTTAAACTTTTTTTAAATAAACAATTAGCTGTTACTCATTACTGAAAAGTTTTAAAGAAAAATTTTCCACGATACCTTCCCCCCTTGCTAGGTCTAGTTATAGAACTAGCAATTTATTGCCTCGCTAACTCCGCGTCTCATGCCGAGTTTGATTCTGAACGGGCCCTAGAATTGAATGATCTTCAATATGAGCCAAGCATCATTTTGATCCAAGTTGCCCAGATCTGGAAACTCAGGCTTTTATGACCCAAAAATTTAACATGTTTTTGTTTAAACAAATAAAAAATTTCAATTTTTTTTTTATATTCTTGTACCAAATACTGGAAAGCATTGGATATTTAATTTAAAAATTGTTACAAATTGTTAAAAAATCTTAATTTCAAAATATGCTGCGGAAAACACCCAGTGGCGGAGAAAGAGCACCCTTAATACGTTTCACTGTGCTGGATCTATGATAAACTTTTAATTGCTCAAATTGAATAAAACTTGAACATTGTATTATTTTTCAATTTTACCTTTTTTAAAATGTAAAAAGTAAAAAATATTTGTTTATGCATGATCGCTTTCCCACTTAGAAACAAGTTTCTAAAGAACGCTTCCGCAGGGATCGAGAACTTAAGTTTTTAACTTCTTATGAATTCTTTAAATTTCTAATTTTTCTTACATAAACGTAAATAAATTTTTCTTGCATTCCATTATAACACCGATATGTTTAACTAAATCATTTGACTGTACTTTTATTGTATGCAAAATATATATGCTCAATTCACTGATTTTCTAAAGTATTTTCTTATAAAAAAAATTTTTATCTCTCGAAATTTAATTAATTCATTTTTAAATATTTATTAAATACAAAATATATAAAATACAATGTTTTACTATTATTTTTAAACAAATTAATAATTAAAAAAATTTTATCAAACCTTATGCAGGCACATCCAAGTCTTGCAATGCTTTCGGTTGGTTGAGCGATGCATTCAGCCATCACTAAAAACAACTGTTTTAACATGAACGTTGTAGGTGGTATATAACTTTCATGTCTTTTAACGTCTGGTCCTTGAAATTTACATAATTAAAAATTATTAGATCAACATAAATTTATCGTTTATAAAAAAAGTTTTAAATTATATTTTATATATTATACCTTGTAATCTTTCGATAAATTCTACAACTAAATCTGTACTCAAGCCGCAACATTGTTTAAAATTTGGTGCAAAATTGTCCCAACCTCTATAAATTTTTGATGTTTTTCTAAGCCAATTTTGTACCATTGGTAATAACAAATGATTAACACAATAAAGTCCAAATAATGGTCCAGGTGTATTTAAAGTGTTTCGTAAAAGGTGAAATAAAGTTTCTAAAGCATACGGTTGATACTTTTTAGGGCAAACCATTGTTGCACTTGCTAGACCTTCGATAAGTAAATACCACACTTTGAGGACGCCGCTGGGCCGATCCATACTTTGAAGTGTTATTGAAGAGTTGTCATATGAATTAACTAAAAGTTCATAAGACACGTCTGGAACAATATCATGTAAATATTCTGATTTTCTATCAAAACGTGCAACTTCTTGATTTGGAATAATTGGGTCCACAATTGGTGGTAATGACGATACCCGTATGCGTTGAGCCGAATGAAAGATTGGGCAAGATGGCATTCTGTACATTGAAGATAAAATAGCACTGCAACTAAGAAGATATTTCAAACTTTCTAAGCATAGTCTAGTTCTTCGATTTTCTTCTTCGCTGGATTGTTCTAATGGATTTACGTCTTGATTTACCGTATTTGCGGTTTCTGGTTCTCCGAACCCACGTACGTGTTTTAATAAGCATAAAATGCAATCCAAAGCTGCATTGGCAAATACTAAAGGATTGTCAGTGCTAAGGAACACTCGAAAAACTTCTAATACTGGTGCCGATTCAACACTATCCGTGTGGCCCGTGGATGCTACTTTTAATGCTCCAAATAATGGCCTCCATCCTGATCTGATCTCAGTTCTATTTGTTTCGACAAATTCACAAATGCAGTTAACAATCTGTAAAAAGGAAATGAATCATTAATGAAAAGTGAATTTTTAATATTTTAACTTTTATTAATTTACGAGTTCTTACCTGGTCTTGAACGTCGTTATCAACCAATTCTAAACATAGTAAATTTTCAAATGGTTTGAATAGAGCTTCATTAAAATGGAAATGTGGTAGTTCTAATTGGTCATTTAATAAAGCCGCCATTGAATCATGAATTGATTGTACAGCTTTTTTCGAAACATCACGATCTTTATGACAAGCAGCTTCCATAAAATGGGGACCCAGAATACTCCAAACCCTCATAATATGAATTAAAGGTCTGCCACTTTTAACGCATTTTAATATTACTTCACCCAATCTTGTTAATAATAAAACATTCGTTTCTTCCTCTCTTGGTTTTTTTCGTCTCCACCAAATTTTACGTTTTTCCTTATTGCAGTCTATATTTCTGAACAATTGTTCTTTGCTGGCTTTACATAAGGCAGTTAAAAAGGAACAAAGTGATTTCAAATTTAATTTTAATGCTGCGTCTTCAAAAATACGATCAACCAATTGTGAAAGTACGCAAACTATTTTCGCAGCATAATTTGCAGGCAAAATACCATTGAATTGGATATCAGCTTTTGACTGTTGAATGATTTCGGGAATAGTATCTGCTGAAGGGCTATTGTAAGGACTTGAAAGGAAACTGTAAACGTCAACGCTAAAATTTTGAATATTAACATTAACATTTTTTTTAAAATTCAAATCGTTAAGCCAATTTTTAAAAATTACCAAGTTTCTTCGTCTTCGTCATCAAGACTAAAAGCTAGTTTAAGACGCTCTTGATTTAATTTACATTCATTTATATCTTGCTGATTTAATGCTTCTACTTCTTTCTTTTTGTCTTTTTTTGGTATTTTGGGAAGAGGTAAATTTTGATTTTTACCAAAGAAATCGTGTTCTAATTTACTTACGTAAAGGCAGCACCTATTCATTATTTACATTTAAACGTTGTATTCCAGATATATTTATTAATTTAATTTATTAAAATGAAAATAAAATTTATTACGTAAAAACATGAGGCCAGCAATCACTTCCATGACTTCCAAGTTCAAGGCCTTTTCCAAGTAATACATCCATACTTAATGCATGCGATGTATGTAAATTAGTTGCTTTATTTTGAAGTTTTAATCGAAGCACATCTTTCGTTCGTCTAAGCTTAGAAATTGATTGCTCTGAACAAGCAGCATTTGCAAGCAATGAAAAAATTGCACCACATCGGGATTGTAATCCTAAAAAAATTTTTCATAATAATTTGTGAATTCAAAAACAAATAAATTTTTTATCATTAGAAATTAAATTTTATTAAATCGCATAAGTCGAATTATTTTACTGCCGAGTGAATGAAAAAAAGCACTATCTAAATTTTGTAAATAAGGCTTTTTTCAATATAATTATATTCTACAAATACCGGATGGTGCTTTGAATCAGCCGTAAGGCAGTTTTATTACACGTAGGGAAAGATCCTTTAATTTCCCGAAAATTATAGATCACCTAATTTTTTAAAGATGAAAAATAAGATATAGTGATGATATAACTAATACCATTACTTTATAAATGTAAATGAGATGTTTAAAGGCAAATGAACTATTATAGGTTTTTAAAGAATCATACAATACTCAACAATAACCGAGAGGCAAAAATTTGAATGAGCTTGAGTGCTTCTTTACAACGGAAAAATTGAAAAATAGAGTAAAGGGCTGTATTGGATAATCTCTACAGAAATTTAAATGCGATGTTGAAATGCTTATCACATAACAAAAGGTTGATTAAGAAATATGTATCCATTATTTATAAAAAGTGAACGCTTTGGAAAGCTCTTAAAAAGATAGGAACTTCCGGCTTTTCCGGATAAAAAATAAAGATTTTTTATTTTTGATTCATAAAAAAGGGAGAATCTGAGAATAACAATAGAGTACTTGATTATATAGACTTCAAAAAAGATAACAGTTTTTTAAACTTTCAAGAGAAATTTCCCGAAGAAACTGGAAATCAAGTCAGAATTTTCCAAAGTTTTTATCTGTTGCAAGAAAAGAGGGTCCCAAAAATTCTTCTTCAAATTTGTCCAGATCCCAGAAATTCTTTTACTTTTATGCTATTTTTGTACCAAGGTATTGAAAATTTTCAAAGTCAACAGAGGCAATAAATATTAATTTATTAAAACCTTTAAGATATAATGTAAGGATATAAATAATTTTTTAATCAATACCAGATGTTACACCTATATTTTAAAATTTTACTATCGGCACCGGAAAGTTTATAAATTTATTATCCGGATAAAAGTAAATATTACAGTATAAAATTAATCTTATATTCTTTTGTTTTCATTTTTTTATGATAACTGCAGTATAGATCGTTATTATTTTCTTACACTATACTTTTATATAAAAATAGCTTATGTATTTATAAACGTACCTAAAATATTACTTAATATTGCAGCTTTATGTAATCCCTCAAGTGATAATACAATTGTATCCTTGGCATCCTTACTTCCTTCATCTTTTGCCAATATACTTTTTCCATTTTCTTCTTTAGCTGGATTTAATCCAACACTAAGTACAGCAATCATACTGTCCCAACAACATGTTAATACTCTTCTTGAAAGTTTTGCTCCAGCTTCCTCTTCAGGACTTGGTTCATTACGAGATAATTGAGCTTTTTCCAAACGTAAATAATCTGATAATAATTGTCCACCTCTTTGACATCCTGTTATCCCATCTATATCTACTAATACATTAACAAGTGCATTATTTTCTTTTGATGCTGGATCGTAACCACATTTTTCTAAAAGATTGCATGTTAAAATTTGTTGGTAAAGCTCTGATAACCATGTTGCTGATAGATATACAAGAACACCGGATCCATGTACTTCTTCGACAAATTGATCCTGTTTAAATTATTTTTTATTCTTTTAATAATGCAGTAAATTTTAAAGAAATTATTTTTAAATAAAAATTTTTGTTATTAACCTCATTTATTGGCACCGGTTTGCTTTCATTGTCGTAATACCCAGTACGTAAAAGTTTTAAATTTAATAAAAGAGCTGCATAAGTTGCTAAATAAATTCCATCAGCGTTCATTATTGTAATTAAAGCATCTGGAGTTGGTTCATTTTCATCTAATTTACAATGTTGTGCTGAAAACACCCCTAAAATCAAAAGATTACAAATAACTGAGAAACTTGTTTTTCACAAATTTAAAACATTTTCTACGATTGTAAGTTAGCCACGGAGTCTAAAAAACTTAATTCCAGCGTCTCATCACATAGATTCCAAATTTTTTAACAATAGCAACAAAAAAAACTTTAAAATTTTAAGAATCAAATTAAAAGATATTTAAATATTTTAAATTTTATTATAAACAATTTTTCCTCAGAGTATATTTTTACAAAATAAAATTACAAATCTTACCCTGACAATAATTTGATGCAAAACTTTGAATAGCTTCATCAACTTCAATATTAGTTCTAAGTCCAAGTACTTTAGGTAAAACAGTAGTTTTTAAAGTTTTAAAGAAAAATCTTGCATTATGTCTTTCTACATCCACATTACATTCGTCAACAAATTGACGACCAACATGTAGGCACTTTGGTAATCTTTCAAGTCTTAGTCTCTGACGTTCATTAGCTAATATATAATCTGGATCTTCGATACTATTATTATCATCATTATGATCAATTGATATATTTTGTTCATCGGATTCATTTGTTGGTCCTTCTGTATCAGTTGATTCACCATCTTCAGAGCGACCGTGACCAGATGAATCAGAATCATTAACTTGACTTTTTTTCATCAGTTCTAATTGTTCTCTAAAATTAAGAATTATAATAATTATTTTGTATAAATCTTTCGTCCAATTTTTCATAAAAATAAAAATTATAATTAAAATTTACCTATAAGTTTTTGGAAGACGTGCCATACATTGATACGTTAATGGACCCTTATAATCACAAGACTCAAGATCTTCAAAAAGTGAATTAATCGCATAAGTATAATTGTGATTAATGGCTTTACCCTCACATAATTCTTGTAGGGCAGAAAGCATTGAAACAACACAAGATACACTAGTATGTAATACTGATAAACCACAATTTGTTGATTCTTCAATAGAGTCCATTGATCTAAAAATAAAAAATTTAATTTAATAAAATTACTGAACTAATTCTAAGAAAAAAAATATTTTTATAATTACAATCTCATAAGTGCCATATCACTTTGCATTTGACCAGATTTCTCTTCGTCGGCTATGAGTGGTCCAGCGAAATCAACAATTCTACTAGGACTACGTAATAATTCTCTTAAGGCTTTTAAAGGTTCTAATCTTTCCTGAGGTGGAGGATATAATAACATTCTATGAAATACTGATTCTAAAACAGGACGAAGTGGTCCGACGCAACCAACTAATCTAACTAATTCTGTTCCAATACTGTAACAAATAATTAATTAATCATTTTTAATTAACAATGAGTATAATTTTTTAAAATATACCTGTAAACTGTTTTAGCTTGATGACTATCAAACCCTAATGAAGTTGTAAGGTAACCAGATCCACGACCAATTTCGGCATCCTTACCTTCACGCGATGTAAATGATTTATCAACTCTAGGTGTACCTAAAAATGCTATTAGTGCTGGGCAAAATTTTTGCCATAGGAACGTTGTAAAATGAGTATTTGTATGAATTTTTTGGGGTAATGATGACATTAAAGTATGCAAACATTCGAGAAGAAATATTACTGTACAACCATTTCGTGCGCTAAAAAATAAAAATTATAGATAATAAGTATAATAAATATTTTTGTTTGTTTGTCATAAAAATAATATTAAGCCTAGTTTTTTTAAAAAAAAAAATAAAAATTACTATTGATTTTAAATAAACCTACTTTTGTGCTTCATCTAATTTACAACAGATGTATTGTAAAATAGGAAGAGCTTCGTTAAAACATGAAACTCCATGTTCACGTATGTTTTTATTCCATTTTGCATTTTCATCCATTTCTTGACATTCTTCATCTAAAAATTTATTAATATTCAATTATTATTACATTTCATAGGTGATGAAATTTGGGGGAATCCCCTATGGAAACAATGGAACATGAAATGAAAATTTTAAAAAATTTATTCAATTACCTAAAAATAAACAAAATGAACGTAAAGTTTGACTTGTAGCAGCTTGTGCAGCGGTTCTAACAGCTTGATTTCCATTTTCAAAAGCTTCACAACAAGTTGTCATTATTGCTATTATTAATCGCCCATTCATTGTCCAATATGGGCAACATGCAACTTGTAATAAAACCTTGATAAAAAATTATCATTTAATAATTAAATTAAAAAAGAAAAACTCTAATTTTTAAAAATAATTACTTTGAGCAAATCTGTTTGAGTATCATCAGATTGAGATAGTAAAGAACCCATTGCATGCAGCATTTGTGCCGGGAGCCATAAGGAATCATCTTCCGGTTCGTAAGCTGATTGGAACCTATCATCCCTTAACATTTTCTAAAAATTTTATTTTTAATAAGTCAATATGTTTTAAAAATTTCTAATCAATATTCATTTTAAAAACATTTTTTTATTGATCAAACATAAAACATGCTTAAAATCAAAACATATTGTAAAAAGCGTTAGTGAAAATTTAGTTCTAATTTAAAAGGAAAATACTTACGTGTAAACCAGTGATTCCATATGAAACAAATTTACTTTTTTTCGTTTCCAACGAGAGCTGAATGACCCGAAGACACTTTGCTCGTAGCTCATGGGGTGGATCACGTAATAATCCCTGTTGTTTTTCCAAGAATTCTTAAAGAAAATTTTTAAATATTAACTATGAATCTTAAAAATTTGTCTATTTTAAAAATAGATAAGAAATATTTTTCAAAAAAATTATTTTACCATATGCTTCTTGTGCTGCTTGTCGTAAATTTTGTAATTTAGCATTTTGTGCATCTTTTTGTACTTGCAGAAAGAGGTCCTCCATGACACTGTATATAATATAAAACTTGCCGATACTCCCCAAGTATAATCAATATCAAAAACAGTAAAGCTTTTTCTATCTTTATCTTTTACTTCATTTTTGACATGCGCTTAACTTTCCGCATAATAAAAACATTGAAAAAAATTGTTTGTTATATTTTACCTACCAATATAAAAAAAAATTTTTTAAGAATCACGTGTTTTAAGCATCTTAGTGTAAAAATAGATTCAAATTAAAGGGTGAAATGGAATATATTTGCATAATTTATAATAAAACAATCGAATAAAAAAAAAGTTTATTTTTATTTTATTGATTCATGTTTTCTTTACTTTATATCTAAAATTTACCTAATAAAATTAATTAAAATACAATCACGCAAAAATCAACACTTTTCAAATTTCCACTTTTATAGCTTATTTATCATTTTCTTTGTGAAGAAGTTGAATCGTTTGATTCTACTTCTTCTCTTCGAATTCAAAATGTTTAAATTGCTCGTTTTAACAATCAGATATTAGAATTTGCATACTTTTCTTGTGATTTTTACTCGAATTTTGATTATTTCTGCGAAAATATTTTTAAAATTTTGCATTCGTTTTAGTGCTTTGCTGTGGAAAAACAGTCTATGAATTTTTGGAAAACTAACCCCTTTTTGCACTAAAAAAAAATAGCAACCCTTAGCAAATAAAACCCTTGACATCAAATGATTGACTTTTTTGAATTAACATAAAAAATTGCAACGATATATTGTCATTTCAAAGATTTTTATTTGCTAAGATTTTTTATCTTATTTTTTTTTCAATTTTATTTTTAGCTCTCTATAAAGGATATTGCATCCAATATTTTATCATTTTTTGGGCCGTTCTTCACAAATTTCAGAATATTTTCTATAATAAATTGGAATATCATCTTCAAATTTGCAAAATCTACCCCTAAAGTATGATTTTTTTTATGCATTGGTTACACTCTAAAATCGCAATGAACCATTCCTGAAATGGTAAATTTTTTCTCTATCATTTCACATGTCACATTTGCTTAACAACGATGGATCTAGAAACTTTCTCAGGGGTGAGGGAGGGGGGGGGGGGGTCATTATCTCTGTTCAGAGAAAAAAGTACTTAAAATTTCCCGAAATTCAGACTAGGGTGAAAAATTGACGTTTTTAGCAAGCTTTTAAGGGGGGCAGTAAAATAGACATATTATTAGGATATTTTTAATTTAGAGACTAAGAATAATTTTAAATTAGGGATGCTTATGATAATTTCAGGTCAAGGATAATTAGGAACTATAAGTCAAAACTGCCCATGTTCGTTGGTTGCATTAGCACGCAAAACAGTTTTTTTTTTCATTTTTTTTACTAGATCCCGAAAAGATTATTAACATATTGTTAAAATATCTGTTTAAAAATGTGCTAAACAACTACATACAGTAAAAATTCGAAAAGGTATTAATAAATAATCATTATTTTATAAAATCATTAAAAAATTTATTTTTTGTAATTGAATTGTTTTTTATTGTTTAATGAATAATAATTGATAATTTTTTCAATGTATAACTAATAATAAAATAATATTCAAAATATATGAGTTTTATATTGGGAACAAGTAACGTTACATTTAAGCATCTAAAATATTGTTGACCAATTAGTATAGAAGAAATATATTATCTTCGATTAATTCATCAAATGGCAAAAAAATTGACCATTTCACGAATTGGATAATCGAGTTTTTGGGTTACTGATCACAGATTTCGGGGTCCTCTTTATCAGAAATTGGCACTTCAAACTTAAATTTGCAAAAAAAAAATTACCTTTAATAAATTTACCCCTAAACAATTAAAATATTTTTTAAGTATTCGCACTTAGAATGTTCAGAATTTGTCTATTTAGGTTTTTCGGGCCTCTGATCAAGAGTTTCTAGTCCTTTTTTTTATTAAAAAAAAAACAGTCTGACTTCTTTTAAATTAAGAAAATTGCCCTCAATAAGGGGTGTTTTTACTATATTCAGACTTTAAACATTAAACGTTAAAAATTTTATAAATTTTTGGATACTTCACTATACTGTGAGTATGAAGATAAATTCCAAAGGATTGCTTGTTTAGAATTTTTTATTCGTGAAAATTGCAAATAAAGTATACTCATAAACTTTTATGCAAAAAATTTTTTAATAGTTATAAAACAATAGAGGTTCTTTAGTAGAAGAAATCATTATAAGCCCTTCTAGTTTTTTACTAACTCAGTAAAGTGACCTCAATCTTCGTAAATTTCGCTTCAGTACGAACCTTAACCAAAAATTATTCATTTAAACTTTTTAGACGGACCTCCATTGGGGTTAGTTTTTTGAAGGAGTAAAAAAAATCTTTTGAAACGACTAGAATCGATTCATTTTTGCATTCTGAAACAAATACGTGAATATGAATTTTTTAATTAAATGCACCCTTTCAACTTAAAGCCTTTAAAACTTTGATTTTTCTGATTGAAACACTTAGAATTTTAAGGACTATAACCTGAAAGGGGTGCATTTAGTTAAAAAATTCATATTAATCTTTTCGTTTCAGAGTGAAAAAATTGATCAATTGGAATCGCTTTAAATTAGCTTTGGGGCTAACCAACCCCAATGGGGGTCTGTCCAAAAAGTTTAAATAAATAAACTTTTTGGTTAAGGTAGTTCTGAAATGAATTTCACAAAGTTTGAGCTCACTTTTCTGTGTTGGTGGGAAACTAGCAATTACCTCGTTTTCATGAAAATTTTCTTATTTTTTTTTTAATACAAGTTATAGCAGATTAATTTCTGACCTAAGGAACCTAAAATTCAAAAAATTACACAAAGTTACCTTTCAATATATTCCAACCAATGATTAAGAATATAGTTTTTACCCTCTAAAATTAATTCCTCATGTGGTCATTTAAATTTTTTTTTGTATTTAATTGGGCTCAAATTGATAATATATCAAAAACACCCCATTTCCAATGAATATTTTTAATTTGGCAACTGATAATTAAAGATTATTGAATTTTATAATCGTGAATTTATTAAAAGACCCGTGTATTTTTCTTAAAATGAGAATAAGACTTTATAGTATTTAATTCAATTAAATTTTTCTTTATAATTATATATAGTAAATCTAATCTAAATTTCACTTTAATTAATCAAACTGTTAAAAAAAATGAATTTACAAAAAATCAATTTTTGGCAATGGAAAAAATAAAAAGTTATTGCCTAGTTGGAAATTTTGCAAAACCCCCTCAGAAAGTTAGAACCATCCCTAAATTTTAAAACTTTTTCAGGTTTTTTAATTTAGAAATGGTTTTAATAATTAAGAGATTTCTACTTCAACAATCGTATGTTTGTTTCTCCGTTAATTTACTAAATAATTATCGATTAATTAATTGGTAATGTATTTATTACCCGTTTTTAAAGAAAATTTACTATTCCCCTATTCAAGAGGGTGTTTTTGAAAATGATTTTGTAAAAAGAATTTAATTAAGTTGGCATTGGTATATCTTTATTAATTTTTGCTAGTAAAAATGGGGGAGGTGATATTACTTCAGTTAATATACAGTTTAGGTTGTCAAGTTTTCCGCCACCATCAGCTTTGTTCTTTGATAGTTTTTTTGGGTCGCCGATCCTGAATTTCTATTACATTTGCAAAAATACTCTAAATAGGGTCATTTACTATTTTCACACTTTCAGTGTCCATATTTGGTCCACATAGGTTTTTTGGGACTCTAATCACGAATTCAAGGGCCCCCCTACTAAAAATTAGCTTTTCATCCTTCAATTAAAACAAACTACCCATAAAAAAAAATATTTTATCTATTATATGTTTATCATGTTTTTGAAAATTTAAGGGTCAAGTACCAATTCTTAGTAGACAGGACCCTAAAATTCGTGATCATCGACCCAAATACTCATTAGAACCAAATCTAGACATTGAAAGTGCGAAAATAGCAAAATTACCTCTTTTAGGGGTACAGTATTTGCTAATTTAAGAATATTAATATAAAAAAAAAAAACAGTTCCTGATACTCGTGATTAGCTACCCAAAAAAAAAACCATATGAAACAAAGGACACTCAAAGTTTGAATACATAAATAACACCCCTTTTTAGCTGATCACAAATTTCGGGGTCCTGTCTACTAAAAATTGGAACTTTACCCTTAAATTTGCAAAAACATAAAATAGATAAAAAATACCCCTTTTAGGGGTAGTTTTTACTAATTTAACGATGAAACGCCAATTTTTAGTAGGCGGGACCCTGGAATTCGTGATCAGCAATCGAAAAATCCAAATCTGGTGGTGAAAAATTTACTTTTCCCCTTGTACATTAACTAGAGTAATCAGAGCATAGATTATATCTTTTCAACTTCTAAATATGTTTAAAGTGAATTGATTATGTCTACACATGTTCAGGTACACATGTTTATTTGGTAATTCATTTTGATAGTTTTGCCAAAACAAATTTCCTCCCTGGTGGGGAATAAAATCTTAAATCATAAGTTTCACCCCAAAAATTCTTTGTGGAGCTTTTTTGCTCAAAGAAGATCTATTTTGGAACTTTTGAATCCCTAATCAACTTTTACATCAATATTTCATTTTACCCCTAATGGGTCTACTACTATGCCCACAGGGAACAATTGGTATTCTTCGAATTAAGTATTATTTACCAGCAGATATTTTGTAAACTTTAACGGCCCATGTACCTATCAGTACTTAATACATTTATTTATAAAACACTTTACAGTAAAAATTATGTATCTTTTAAAAAAGATTGAGACCATAATTTTTCTGAAAAAGTATTAAATTATAATGAAAATAATATCCACTTTCTGACTCCTTACTTAAAGCATTTGTTGCCATATAAGCTAAGATATTTTGATTCATTAATTCATAGATTCCGCATCTACATTGATCTGGTTTTATAAATAAGAAATTATTATACTTTGCAACATCATTTATTTATAAAAAACATGTTCTTCCGATTACATTTGAAAAGATACATTTTGGAGTCCAATTGGACATCAGAAATATTGGAGCATGTTTGTTTCTTTTGATACAACTAAAGAACACAACTCCAGAACTCCAGGAAAACCAGGCTCTTTTGATTAAAATCTATATATACAAGCTAAAATTTAATTTTTTTATAATTTAACCATTTCGATTTTTTAGTATTCTCAAAATAATTAAACACTTTTAAGTATTTTTGATACAACTTATTTTATTAGTAAAATTATTTTTAAGTCTTGATTAAAAAATTAATATTTTCATTTCATTTTTTAACATAATAATTAATAAATATATAACAATTATTCAATTTTTTAAATTATTATCACTTATTAATTTGTTTATCAACAATTCTTTATTACATTTTATCTAAATGAATGCTGACTATATGTCGACCTGGTACCATAACTAAGCCAAGAGTTCTTGCTTCAGAAAAATCAAAAAGGTATTCAGAGCATACACCTAATATTATATTAGCATCCCTATCTGTGCACAAAAAAGCTCCTGTTAATGTCCGACCATCAGACATTTTAATTTTTAGATGTCGATTTAACCATTGCTCCAATTTCCGCTTCATAATATTTTGTTTTTTTTATTAATTTCTAATATTGTTAACTTATTTGGCAGTAATTCCACAAAAACAATCAAATTTTCTGATGAATATTTTTTTAGAGGTTGAAAATTCCAAACAGAAACAAAGTACAATACTAATACTATCACGACCTCTAGTAACTAGATTTATAAAATGGGGCGATTTCACTTTTCATGCGCAGCGCAGAAAGCGTATTTACTACTATTCTTACTAGATAGGGGCACTAGTAGAAATAATTAATTATGATTCAAAATCTATTAAAATTGGGCTCGAGCAGGATCCATAAAATAGCCTCTGAATAAAATCTTAATTAATTTTTAGTGATAATTATTAGTGTTCAATTTTTTCAACTTTAGTGCACCAAGAAATAAGAATCTTCTAGTAAATAAAATATTTCTTTGTTCGTAACCAAACCCTCTTTATCACTAGCAAAAACTTACCACGATTTACCAATGCCAACTGAAATCACAGAATTCATCGAATTCATTGACACATATTTATATATATGTATATGGAGCATTTCAGACTGAACGTGGATAAAACAAAATAAATAGTACCTAGTGGAGAGTTCACTTACCTACTAAGCAGTAGTATTATTCATGATTTTATTATTTACTTAACATATTCTATCGAATTATTTTATTCTTAGTTATTAAAATAATTTTCTTTATTTTCTTTTTTAATATTTTTAAATATTAAACTACATAGATGCTGTGAAAATTTGACTTCCTTTTACTTATCTGGATTTTCAGTTTGCTGCTTTTTCAGTAAGTGGATAAGTTTTTATTTTATATTAATCCAAATTTTAAAAATTAATTTATAATTTATATATATACAAATAATTTTAATATTGGTCAAATAAAATCCATTAAATTTAATTTGCAAAATAAAATATTTGCATCAGTTGAACATGATGAAATTTTTCACATTAACCTAACAAAATTTTTTAATATTGTGTGTCATTTCTTTTCTTCTAATTTAATTTTAGTTTTCATTAATATAAAAATTTATTAGGTTGAAATTATATGAAAACAAATAATGGAAGTGTTTAACAAGCTTCGAAACACTGTGAGCAATACTTTAAGTAATACAGTCAGCAGTACGGCACATAGTTTATCTCAGTTATCTGGTGTTTTACCTGGTAATCCAGTTACCAGAGAATATGAAATAACTTCACACATATGCAGTGCAGGGCCAGGTTTATTATGGAAAGTTTATAGTGGTTTTAAAAAATCAACAAAACAAAAAGCTGCAATATTTGTTTTTGAAAAGCGTTTGTTGGATCAGTATCAAGATAAATTAATAAAAGACAATATTTTAGAGATTTTAAAAAAAGGTGTCATCCAGTTAACAAAACTTCGACATCCACAAATCCTAACTGTTCAACATCCCTTAGAAGAATCAAGAGATAGCCTTGCATTTGCTACTGAACCAGTGTTTGCTAGTTTAGCAAATATTTTAGGAAATACATACAATTTACCTCAAAATGTTTCATCAAATTTAAGAGATTTTAAATTACTTGACCTTGAAACAAAGTTTGGATTGTTTCAGCTTGGAGAATGTTTAGCTTTTTTACATAATGATGTTAAAATGTTACACAGAAACCTATGTCCGGAATCTATTGTTGTTAATGATCATGGAGATTGGAAAATTTTTGGTTTTGATTTTTGTGCAATTAATCAAACACCAGAAGATAAGGTAAGACAATACAAATCGTTTATATTCATTGGTTTAACATAGTACCCTCGTGAGTGAAAGAGAGGTATATTTTTTTTTGGATCTCTTTCTTCATCTTGCGAGTTTTGTATAAGAAATTCAAAAATGTTTTTGTTTATATTTCTGTAAATAAACACCTAGGTGCTCTGAAATTTTGACTATGAGTTTTCATAATAATAAAATATATTTTTAATAAATATTATCAAAAACTGTTTTATAAATTTTTTTAAAGGTACTACCTTAATAAAACATTATTAATTTTTTATAACAGCCTAGTTGGAATTGCATAGACTATGATTCATTACCGCCTAGTTTAAGAATCTCTATACATTATCAAGCTCCAGAATGCATAAAAATTAATAATATAGGACCACCAAGTGATATATTTTCATTAGGTGTACTTATTTGTTACTTGCATAACTCTCAAAATCCATTATGGAATTCTCGAAAAGACACCACAAATTATCAAAGTTACTTAGATGATTTAAAAAACCTTGTTTTGTCTTCAAAAAATTTTGTTTTACCTGAAACGTTAAAAGATACTGTAAAACTTATGTTTCATAATGACACTGAATTAAGACCTGATGCTTATCAGTTTGTAAAAGTATGAAAAATTTATTTATTATAATTTTTCTTTATTTTGCCACTATTTTTTTAATAAAAATCATTTTTAGATTGAATATTTTAATGATATTGGTGTTAAGACACTTATATATTTAGATAAGCTATTCCAATGGGATAATCTTCAAAAATCTAAATTTTATAAAGGGTTACCTCAAATTTTACAACAATTTCCAAGAAGAATTGTGCTTCAAAAAGTTCTTCCAGCTTTGCAAAAAGAATTTGTCAATACGCCAATGATTCCATTTTTATTACCTAGTATTTTACAAGTTATGGAGGATTGTAATACAGAAGAATTCAATGAGAACATTTTACCCATGTTAAAACAAATATTTGTAATCAATGAACCACCTCAGGTAAAATTGAATATTTGCTGATTTTTTGATTTTTTAAAAAAGAGTTTATTTTTTACATCCATTTATATTTTTATTTTAGATTAGTTTACTTTTACTTCAAAAAATTGAACTATTACTAAAATGGTGTTCAGCAGATATAGTAAAAAACTTTATTGTACCAATGATGACAAGAGCATTAGATTCAAAATTTGAACAACTCCAACAACACTGTTTAATTGCAATACCATCTATTGTTACTATTATTGGTGGCCCATGTTTGAAAAACTCATTAATTCCTAGAATAAAAAAAATATGTTTGTCAGGAAAAACCGGCACATACAGTTTAAGTGTTCGTGTTAATTGTTTATTATGCCTATCAAAAATTATCGAACAAGTAGATGCTTGGGTAGTTAGAGACGAGATATTACCATTTTTACAACAAATACCCTGTAATGGAGAACCGCCTATTTTAATGCCAATTATAGGTAAGAATTGTTAACTATATTAACACATTTTTAGAAACTAATTTTTTAATAATTATATTTTATATTAGGTTTATACAAATTAATTTTATCAAACAGTAAGCTAGGAATTAGCAAAGATGTGTTAGCGACAAAAATATTGCCTTTTTTATTACCATTATGTATTGACCAAAGTTTGAGTCCTTCCCAATATGAATTATTAGTAAGTTTAGTTAATGACATGATTTCACAAGTAATAAATGAACATAGAGATGCATTACAACAATTACAAAAAACTAGGCAATTCCAAGAAAATATGACAGAAAGTTTAAATATTTCATCACCTATAACATCTGATCTAAAAGATATTTCAATTGATTCTCATCCAACAATTAATCGAAATCAATCAAATCATAAAATTCCTCAACAGTCTCTTAGTTTAGACGATAAACATAGGTAATTTATGATCTGATATTATTATTTTAAAAAAATAAGCTTAAATTATTAATTATTATAAATTTCATAAAATAGGTTAGCTAAACAAGCAGAAATGAATCTCACATTAAACAAAGATCCATTAATCCCAACTATTACTTCCCCAAGTTCAAGTAAATCGAACCCTAAAAATCTTACAGATACATTGTTAGCTAATAATTTAAATCAATTGAATTGGTCTTCGAATAAAACAAGTCAAACAAATTATGGAAATCAATCGACTGGTAATTTTGTAAATCTTAATACAAGAAATCAAATGCAGCCAACAACTTTAAATTGGAATCAATCGGCGACTAATAATTTTCAATCTAACACAAGTCCAATGCAATTGAATAAATCAAATATAAGTCCAATGCAATTAAACAAAACAAATACAAGTCCAATGCAATTGAACAAATCAAATATAAATCCAATGCAATTAAACAAATCAAATACAAGTCCAATGCAATTAAACAAATCTAATACAAGTCCCATGCAATTAAGTAAATCAAATTTTGGTTGGACTTCACCTCCTGGTTATTCTAATTTATCAACAAATAGTTTATTAGGTGATTCAAATTCACAGCAGCAAAATACACCAACTAAATTATCAACAGAAGAAATTATAGATTTCTTAAAATAAGTGTAATTAATTATTTAAAATTTGAACAATTAAAAATTTTACATTTTTTTATTTAGAAAATATAATTTTCTAATCTAATATCATTCCAAAATAATTGTTTTTATTTATAATTTAATTTACATTACATATTTGATAAAAAGTAAAATTTGAAAAGTTTATTTTATTTAAAAGAAATAAAAAATAAATTTAGTATTATAATAATAATTTGTGTAAATATTTTATTGAATTAATTTACATGACGAAAAATTTAAGCTAGTTTTAAATATATTTAACAATATTGTAAAAAATTTACTATGAAATAGTATTTTACATTTAAATAGTATAGTAAATTTTAAAAATCAACAATTTTTTCAGTGTAAATCGAGGTGTAAATGGTATTTCATAAAGTTACTATTTTTGATTGTCAAACAAAAAACGATTTTTAATATATCGATTTATAAAAGTAACATTTGCCCATGTTAATCAGTATTTCTAACGGCATCTAATAATCATGAAAACCAACAACAATATGATTATATTATCGATTTTACGTATAAAAATAAATAAAGAAAAATATTATGCTACTATTTAAAAGAGCTTTTGTTGTAAATATTTTGCAAATTCAATTTAAGGAAGTATAATTATTTAAAAAAGTTTTTTAAATTAAAATATTTAGTACTTATGTTAAATAGTTTTATAATTTCTAGTCTTTATAAATAAAAATGTCATCTTTTAAAAATATTTTTTTTTAATTTTACTGTTTTTGTGTTATCTATTATGATACATATAATTTGCAGTATATTATTATTTTAAAATTGAGTATTTTATTTATAAGGCTATTTACATAACCACGTGACTTCCAAGATGGCGATTTTTTTTTGCCAAACATTGTGTTTATTTACATGGGGTTTATATGAGAGCCTTCCACAAATGTATTAATAAAAAATTATTAAAAATGTTTTAACAAAAATGAAGTGAAAAAATAAATAAATAAATACTCAGTGCTTTAATTAAAAAAAAATTGTTACCATAAAGCTTTGAAAATATAATGAAAATTAATAAAATTAAGAAAGTGTGATAGGTTATAATTTTATAAAATTAGTAATATACTTTAAAATTATTAATTCTAAAGGAAATTAAAAGTAAAAAACAGTTCATTAGTGAATGTTCAATGATTCAAGTATCGCTAGAGCCATATTTTACTAAATATTATAACAGATTAGCTATGTAATGTGGTAACGACTCCAGCGAAATTGGATCCTGAAAGAAGAATTTGCTAGTTATTTAATTTTCAGGATTATAGATACAAAGAAAAAACATTTCTTATTCATCAAAAACTTTATTTTTATATTGTGACCATTTTTAGTTAGCTCAAAAAGCTAAATTAAAAAATTAAAGATGCAACATCCAGTACAACTTTATTTCTTATTGCAAGTAATAAGCCCAAAGTTTTTGACTTTGAGGTATTTATTTTAATAAAAAAGCTACATATTTTATTTTTCACTTTAAATAAATCATTTACATCTTTGATTAGGCATTCAATAATGCTTTCTCATTGGAAAATAATTTTTTCTCAACTTAGGCATAAAAATACATCAAAAAATAGATCTCAAGACTAAAATACCCTATCAAAAATGTAAATCATTTACATGAAGTAAAAAATACAATTTATAGAGCTTTTTTATTAAAATAAATACCTCAGTCAAAAACTTTTGGCTTAATACCTGCAATAAGAAATAAAGTTGTACTGGACGGTGCATCTTTAATTTTTTAATTTAGCTTTTTGAGCTAAATAAAAATTGTCACAACATAAAAATAAAGTTTTTGTTGATTAAAAAATGTTTTTTCTTTGTATCTATATTACTGAAAATTAAATAACTAGCAAATTCTTCTTTCAGGATCCAATTTTGTTGGAGTCGTTACCACATTACATAGCTAATCTGTTATAATATTTAGTAAAATATGGCTCTAGCGATACTTGAATCATTGAATATTCACTAATGAACTGTTTTTATTTTTAATTTCCTTTAGAATTAATAATTTTAAAGTATATTTCTAATTTTCTAAAATTATAACCTATCACACTTTCTTAATTTTATTAATTTTCATTATATTTTTAAAGTTTTATGGCAACAATTTTTTTTTTAATAAAAGCACTAAGTATTTATTGCTTTTTTTTTCACTTTATTTTTGTTAAAACATTTTTAATAATTTTTTATTAATACATTTGTGGAGGGCTCTCATATAAACCCCATGTAAATAAACACAATGTTTGGCAAAAAAAAATCGCCATCTTGGAAGTCACGTGGTTATGTAAATAGCCTTATTTAAATTTCATATGAATTAAGAGAAAAAGGTTAAACCATGATAAATATGTTCAAATGCGTTAAATTTAATATGATGAAACGTTTGTGTAAAAAGTATTGAAAAAATGTGCATCCTTATAGAGCTTTGTTAATATATGTTAATATCTATAAATTTAAAATATACACCAATAAAACAAATCTAAAACTAAAATGAATTTTTATTTTAATTTCTGATTGTCTGATACTTATGAGTATGCTTAAATGGGCAGGTTCAGCTGAAAATGTCTGAAAAAAAATTAAATTTTTTTAAATTAAAACATGATTTATTTTGTGTCTGAATTCTAAGTAAAAAAATTCGGTATAATATTTTGGCTCGTATTTTGGCTTGAGTTTTAGTTCGCAATCGTTATTAAATAATGCCTATGAAAGGTACTAAGAATTAAAAAAAATTTAATAATTATTTCTATCAATAAACTACAAGGCTAAAATGTAAATTATAAATTACAATTAATTACCAGAATGGCCCAAAATTTGATCTTTTTCACGAAACACGAAATTTCGTGAATCACGAAATTTTTAGGGCTTCAATTTATAAAAACTTTTTCCCAGATAATGGCCAGATTTTATGCGGAAATTCGGGGGGGGGGGAGGTTATCAATTGATTTTATTTGGCTATTTCAAAATTTAAACCACTACTAGATATAGCTTGAGCCAAATTTTAAATTATTTTTTTTAAAAAGGTACATGGGATTATGTATAATGATTTCGTACAAAATATTTATGAATGCAACATCCCGAATATTTTCGGGTGTCAAATACAACTACTTTTTTCCAGGTGGAATCGGAAGGAAATATTAATTTTTCTCTAGTCTCTAGGAATAATCCCGGAAGCCTAGTAGAAATGCAAATTAATAACAGAAATTATATAATAAAAAATGTAAAAAACGATTTTTCCAGCAAAAAAAATTAACGCTTTGATCTTGTTAGACACTTCAAAATATCTTAAAATTAGACCCGTTCGGGTCTTAACAAGATCAAAACGTTAATAATTAAAAAAAAAATTTTTTTTGTTTTGGAAAAATCGTTTTTTACATTAAGTACCTATTAATATCTTTTTAAAATCTGCTATAATTGTTTGAAAAATACATTAAAATAAATTTTGTAATTGTAAGATCCTAATTGACTAGTCCAGTTGGGTACCTGAAAGGGGATAGGGAATAATTAAATTTTTGAAATATAAAAATGGTAAAATATGTTCAGTAAATAAAAGTTTATTTATGCATACACTCATTAATTTGTCCTACATTAGGCTTAAATGTATTTTATATAAAACGTATATAAATCACAATTTATAAAATATATATTTATATATATATTTGTTTACAATTACAATAAATATACATTAGCTTGTCACTTATTTTAAAAAAGTTGGATAGAGTCTCTCTAACAAAAAAAATTAAGATCTCCAACTTTTATTTTGTGATCGATGCTTAATTTTACTTGTTAACCAAAAACAACTTTTTTAAAATAACTGCCAAGCTAATATACATATAAATTGTAGAAGATATATAAGAAATAAATCATAAACAATAATATGGCTTGGAATAAAAATTGATATAAAAAATGTGAAATTGTACAATTTTTCAATGTAATATAATAAAAATAATAATCTTGCCATAATATAATTATAAGAAATACAAAAAAAAATGTTGTTTTTAACAATTGTTAAAAATTGTTATCCATGCTTTTACATAATCTTATGAACCTATTATATATTTATACGTAAATAATTATAAAATTAAATAATAAAAAAAATAAACACGATTATTTATTTATTTTTTCGCTATATATATATAGAAATAAAGAAAAAATCATGCCTTATAGTTTTATAAATATAAAGCATTTTTTTTTTATAATTTTTGTCTAAATGAAATAATAATACATTATTACATACCGCACAACAAATATTTATATATAAAATAAAAAAAAAATTATTAAATTTATTAATTTTTTTTTTCTTTTTCCATTTTTTTATATGAAAAATTTTAATTTTGACGAATTTTAAAAAAAGTTATACTTAATAATATTAATTAAATTTTTTATAAATTTAAAAAAAATTTTATATGTTTACAATTTTCAAAATGGATTTTATAAAAGTTTTATATTAGTAAAGCTTTTGCTTTTGAATGAATAAAAAATTTATTTTTCTTAAATGTGTTTTTCGTCGTTCTTTAAACATTACTTATTTTTTTATTAACTTTTAATATTTTGAATAAAATATCATATTTTTTCTTCTTTACTTTTTCCCCATTTTTTATATACTTCTATATATTTTTAATTTTTTTATTTTCTTTTTTAATACAAAATATTTTTACTCAAATTTATATTGGCAAAAAAAATATTACTTTATCTCACGATATTAAGATGGCATCATATATCTTGTATTTTGTGGCAATATTTCACTCATATTAACAGCTTGCTGTTGAAGTGAACTTCCATCTTTAGCTAAGAAAGCTGAAAATGTTTGCATTATATTTGATTCTTTTTGCAAACTTTGTAATTGATGCAATATTTCTGTATTACCAGCTTTCAAAAGATTATTATCCCTTAAAAAAGAATTTATATCTTGCCTAGAAAGTGAGGAAGTACTATTATCGTGAGCTTTTTCTGACATATTACTATAATCTTTATTAGCGTCAACAAATATAACTTCTTTCTTAACTTTTGTTTTTTTAATACCTAAATGCGTTTGAGCGTGTTTATTTAAATGATCCTTCCGAGAGAAGGCTTTTTGACAAACGGTACATGTGAAATTCTTGTCACCCGAATGAATAACATAATGTCTTGTCAAATGTTCGTTTCTTTTGAATGATTTTGGACAAGCTGGACATTTGAAAGGTCTTTCATCAGAATGACCACGCATATGTTGATCTAAATGTTCTTTTCTCTTCAGCATTGCTCCGCACTCTTTGCACTGATATTTTCTTTCCTGAAAGTTTTAAAAATTATATACTTTGAAATTTGCTATTATAATAATTTTTATTACCTGTATGTGAATTTGAAGATGTTGCTCTATGTCTGATTTTTGTGCAAAGGCTAGACTGCATTCAGGACAGCAATACAAGGTCGAACCATCTAAAGCAATTGTGATTTTTATTTCTCCAGTTTTTGCTCGAAATTTCATTTTTTTTTCTGGTTTTGAAACTTCAGCTTGTGTACTATCTTCATTTTTTTTTGACTGACTTGGTTCTACACTACTATGTGCTTCAGGCTGTTCCTCTATGTGAACATTTACGTCACTTGGATTTAAAGTCATCATAGCATTATCAGAATTTAAAAATTGATTTTCTGAATTCTTAAATGTTGGAACATTAGGAATGTTTAATATGCTGTTTTGAATCTGTTCAGTTTTTTCTTCTTCCATGATTTTATCTTTTTTGGATTGTTCATTTTGAATTTTTATTAACTGCTGTAACGTTAATGGAAGAACAGATGCTGATGATTGCAACTTTTGAATATATTCTGCCATAACGACACTTTGTTGTTCAAGAGATTGTGAATTCACCTAAAAATCAAGTAAGTATTTATTTTGCATTTCAAATGTTTTTTTTTTCCCTTACCGTACTGCAATTTTGATTTTGACTTTTGTTATTGGGTGAATTTCTATCTTCTTCTGAAGCTTGCATATACGCACTTGATAGGGTTTTCATTGATACATTTTGTGATTGAGCATTCAAAACAGCTGTTGTCTGACTGAATGTAGATGGAATGTTTAAAGGGGCTTGAATTCCTTGTTTTTCACAAAGTTGTATTAAAGTATTCGGATCCGGCCACGTTAATAGCGGATTTGAGTATTTTGGAGGAGAGTTAACCTGTAAAATTAATAAATTTATTTATGCAAAAAAATATGTTAAACGCAAAAAAAAAAACAAATTCTTACCAATGTTTGTTTGGAACTATTGGATTCGGCGGCAGTTGTGTAAACACTGTTTTGCGTTATTTGTAGATGCTCATTATTTGTATTAGATACATAATCAGACGTGGTACTTGCAGTTATATCGCTAAATTGCGGTAATAAATTTTGCGGGATACTTTGATCCGAAAAATTCATTTTGTCTTTCAGGAACATTAACAATTATTTATAATATAATACCGGAGCTCTTTTTATCATAAATTATTTTTGATAACCTTTTTTTTAAAGCATTATTATTCTGTGTAAACTTGCCCTATTAGACTCCAATTTAAAATTTGCTTTAAAACAGATTTTGAGAGTTTTGTATTTACTAATTTGATAATTATTAAAGATATTGAACAACTGCATAACTTATTTTATTGGCACATTTTTTTTATAATAATTGTAATTAAAAAATTATTCACAGCGTTGCATTATTAAACAAGCGTCCAAGCGGGGTCTCTATTTTTTTTTTACAGTAATAAAAATGACCACAGTCAGCTCTAGCGCGCGTGCGTTAAGCGACCAATCCATGACACTCGCATTTTATTTACTTGAGAAAGAGGGAAATTTTAAATATATAAATAAAATAATTTTTTAAAATTCAATTCAAATAAAAATAAAAGTATAATTGTATTGTATATGTACTTTTCATGTTTTTTTCTGATTTAAAACATAATTTAAAGAAAAATAAATTCAACGTAAATTTTTGTTTTATTGAGTATAGCATTGTTATATATTGTTATATTTTTTTGTATTTGTAATATTTCGGTGTTATATTTCTTTTTTAATTCTAAGTTTTTTTTTTTAAGGATATTCATATTTTAAATTAATTTTTGTTATCCAATGATTATATTTCAAGGTAAAGTTTGTATAAATCAAAATTTTATTTAAAATAAAAACTTATATTTTAATAAAATTAATAAATTTAATTATACATTATATACATTTTGTTTACAATTTTTCATAAAAAAGTTTGTTGCAAAAAATATGCTTTTAAATTTTATTTGATAAATTTATTTATATTCCAAAGCATTTTTGCTTTAACGTGGGTGGTAATTTTTCAATTAATGAAGTTGGGTTAACTTCAACAGCTACCATTTCTGAATTATTTAGCCAAGCCAAATGAACTAAATGCTAAAAATAAAAACATAATATAAGTAATTTTTTTTTTTAAACAAATGTAACTAATTAATTAAATATAAAATACCTTGTATTTTTTAATAACTTTAAATGTATGTTGATTTAATGAGCCTGATCCTGTACTACTATCTTCTCTCAAATCACCATTTTCTAATTTAGCTATTTTTGTATTTAAATTTGGAAAATCAGCATTTTTATTAATAACAAAAACAGTTGTATCGTCGTGTAAAAGTATTATATTTTCATTATTTGAATCAAACATTATATTAATTATTGGAAAAGGTCTTACTAGCCACTGTGTAGGTAAATGACTTTGTAGATTTTCTGAAAAATCTGTATACCTACGTTTTGCAATGCTATATTCAATAATCTATTAAAAAAATATAGAATAATTTATAATATTTGATATTTTAAATCATTTTATTAAAATACTATAAAATACAAACCTTGTGATCTGAATAAACAACTACTAAATTATTTGTATCAGCCTGAACTGATAGAGCTGTAGGAGGGCAGCTATATTTAGGTAAACACCAAGATTCAATTTTTTTTGATTGAAAATCACAGTCTATATTGTAAATAGCAATACGTCCTTCAAAATCAGAACAAATTAAGTATTTACTATCTGGAGAGAAAGATATTAAACCAATTTGACTAATGCTTTCTTTTCGAGTCTTGAATGAACCATGTAACCTCAAGCATTTTTTTGTCACTGTATATAAGGTTACAACATTTTCATTGTCTTCGTTATTTACTGTCGCAAGAATTTTACTGTCAGAATTGAAAATCATTTTATGAATTCTTTTTTGAGTTATTTCATTGTCCATTCTGGAAAGTTCAGGCTCTCCATTATAAATATTAAAATTAAATACTCGCACATGACAATCTGTTGAGTAAATAATTATTTTTGAATTTGAACTAATAGCAGCGGATAAAATACTTTCATCATTTTTTGTTTTAAGTAATAACAATTTAGTTGGCACTTCATCTAAATTGTACAGTCTTCCATTTTCTACAATATCGTTATTATTATAAGATCCGAGTTTCCATAACTCTAAATAATTGTGATAACGTAACATTATGCATTTTGAGTCTTTACACACAAAAACACTTGGGGATTGAATTAATGGAGGATACTTAACAAGTGTTTTAGGAGGATAACTAGAATACGCTAAATAACCATCAACACCAGCTGAATATAATTTATTTTCTGCCTCTAAAAGAGTTCTAACATCATGGACATGCAACCTTCTTTCAATACCTCTAACCCATTGTGTTCTTCCAGTTGACTTTACAACCACTTTTGAAAAAGTTCTTATAACTGGATCAACACCAGCACAATAAATTGTATTCATATCATTAGACAAACATACAGTTAGAATATCTGCAGTATGACTTTCATGACTTTCAACAAGAGTACCAGTATTTGGATCCCAAACAGATAAAATTCCTCGTGAATCACCGGAAACAATCATATTTTCACTTGTTACAGCTAAACACCAGACTATTGTTTCTTTTTTAGCCTCTTTTCTAGATGTAATCATTTTGTGAATAGCATTACCGGTTGTTGCATTCCATACTCTTACTGCATCTGCAGATCCAGTAAAAATCAATTTGCCCGTTACATCCCATTTCATGCATAAAATGCGGCCTTTTTGTTTATCAAAAATTTTTTCATACAACAAAGATTCTTCTGTTATAAAAAATGTATTAATATAACCATCTTCGGTACCTATTGCAAGGCGAGTTTTATCATGATTTACATCCATACACCAAGCAGTACCACCAGTAACAGAAACTTCTTTTTTAATTTTTAAAGTTTGCAAATCATATTCTGCAATCATTCCTGTGAATCCACAAGAAAAAAGTCTTGGTCCAATCCATAATAAAGCTTCAATTGAATTATCAGCTTGACCAACAATTGTTGATTCTATAAAAGGAACATTAACTATGTTCCAAATTTCAATAGAATTATCATTTCTAAAAATTAAAATATATTCGCAGGTTATTTGTACACAAATAATAGAAAATAATAATACTAACCTAGCAAGAGCTAATTTTTTTAATGTTGGCTCATAGGACATAGAAGTTACTGATTTTGGTTCTAAATTATAAAACCTTACATTATGGATTTTACAAGAAGACATTTTAAAAATCTTTAATCAAAATTTAAATTTTGTCATAGTTTAAAAAAATTATACACGTGTTTCGGTATTTTACTCCAAAACAGACCTACTTGTATCTGATGTTTTACCAGCTGTTGGTAAGGAATGACGACTAAAACGGCGGGTAATATTTAAAACGTACGTACTTTTATTTTACAAACAATAATATAAATATAAAGCCAATTTTATTATAAATATATGTATTTTGATAACCCAATTCTGACTTCGATTTATAATTATTAAATAATTATGCATTCGTAATTTGCTAAAATTTCATTTGTTAAAATATGAACAAAAAAGTATTTAGATATCTTCTTTAAAATCAATCAAATCTTTATTTTTTTTTCTCCAGAATTTACAGAGGAAAAAAATTGTAATATTTTCGATACTTTTTTCTTAAATTTTTATTATCAGGATTTTTATTAAGACAAAAAATTAAACAAAATAAAGACAGCATTATATATATTTTCGTTATAATATAATTAATTAATTGTTTCCCTATTTTCGAGGCTCTTTTCTTCTCAATTTTCTTAAAAAGGATCTTTTCACCAAATTAAAGAATTTAAATAATATCACATTAATTTAATAAATAAATTAAAAAAGATAAACAATTTTACGACTTGTAAAAGATTGGAAATATTAGATTAGATTATATTTGGATATAATCTGCTATAAGCAGATGAAAATAAGTTGAATAGTAACATAGATAATAATTATATTAATTTCCGTAAATCAATATAAAAATATTTCAGAAATAGATGTTACTACTCGTGGCAATTTTACTTATAGGGGCTTGAAAAACATTAAAAATCTATCAAATTTAACATTTTTATTATCAAAAATGACAAAATGCGAATCGATGCAAATTATTTGACATTGTATTGAACTTAAAAAATTAAAAAAAAATCTGTTTTCAAGCCTTTATGGAATTAAATTATGAATTTTTTTTAATATGATAAATAATAAAAAAGCTTAACGTAAAGATAAAAATATTTTAAAAATTGTTAAAACTGCTAAGCGAGGTAAACTTTACCATGATCTCTTAAAATCTCTTAAAGATCAAAGAAATTACGGTGGGTGCATATTTCTTATATATATTAAAACATGTTTTCAAGAAAAATGATTATTCTGATAATAATGAAAAAAATAATAATTAAAATGTCAATTATACTACAGTTCTTAGATTCTCATTAGCAAATGAAAAAGATAAATAAATTAAGCGGGTTCAGGTTTTTTTACAAACATTTTTAAAATTATGTTCGGGTAGGCCTACTCAACAATATTTTAAATTTTCATACCAGAGACAATGAAAATTTAAGTGAGTTGTTCTTTGAGTTAATTGATTAATACTTACTTGATGTATTTTAAACAATATAATTATGAAATATCCAGACTGATGGATAATTTTTTTTCTCCTAGGATCTTTAAGGAATTGAGAAGGAAATATAAAATAAAAAATCATTAACAAAATTTTTGTTTAAAATTATTTATTTTTTATTAAAAAATATATATCCTCTGAAAAAAATAATACATTTTGTTGAACTATCCTTGCTGCAACACCTATAGAAGAAACAAAAAGGAAAATTCTTAGGCTTCCTTTATTTATACTTACCAAATAAAAATTTTTCAATTTCTAATAATAGTAACTAACTAGTTATAAAAACATTTGGAATCATTAAAGTAACTCTTAAATGGGTAAAATTTGTTATGCAATTTTTGAAATTTACACTAAATCCTCACTATAGCACCTCTTGTTCAAAATGTATTAATTTTAAAAAAATAATAATCATTATTGAATTTTGATTGAACTAATTCACAAATTTTAATAAGAAATTTAATTTACTTCATTTTAACTTTTTTTAAAAAAAAAATATTCTAATTTTCATTAGAAAAATCGCAACAAACAAAACTTTATCAAAGGCACAAAAGAAACCACAATCACCCACAAACACTAATTTACTTTGAGATGAATTAATAAATTATTGAGTATAAAAAAATCATATTAAATAATATTGTTATTGTCAACTTCTTTAATCGGGGAAATAATTTTGTTCAATTGGCAGTTTAAATAAATTTTTTTTTTCAAGGACACTAAATAATATGAACACAAGCACAATATAAATAAAAACACTTAAATCAACACTGCCAATTTAATGACAAAAAAACTTTCATTCGTATGATTTAACTATATTACTTAAAGAATAAGAAATATTTAAGTATTCAGAAGCCACAGGCACTAATTAATATTTTTGAAGATAAAAAAGGAATAATACAAAAAAATTTTATAACAAAAAACTAGTAAAAAATTATCACAGCACCTTTTTTTATCACAATTTCACTTAAATTTTAAATAAATTGGAAACTTTAAACAACATAAGTAAAAATTTTTACAAGAGCCTGTTTTTTTTGTCTTAAAACATGCATTTCTATTAATAGTAATTTCAGGGATTTAAAAAAGGATTTTTTAATAATTTTCATTGCACCCTATAAATATGAACTCATGTAACTTCAAACTTTTGCAGGTTTTAAATATTAAGAAAAAAAACACAATATTTCAATCTGCATCTATTTTTTTTTTTTAATTATTATAATCACCAAATTACACTTTAAACCACCACTATGCACCAATAATTTCATCATTCAAAAAGTGTACATCATTAGCTAAAAAAATTTCCAATGAATCTTTTTTTCTTGATATACATTAGTATATTTAGAAAAAAAATTTTTGTTGGAAAAAATTAGCTATAACGCACACAATTTGTGAGATCAAAAAAACACATACTTTTGCTTATATCACTATACACAAACTTTTTGAAAATATTTTGTTATCACAAAATCACTGTTTTTTTACTTAACATAAATTTTTTTTTTGTTTTTTAAATAAACAAATGAAGCTGAATAATTTTTCAGTCATTTAACTATTTTCTTAAATTTAAAAAAAAGTACTTTCCAAAAAATTGAATTTAACCTGTGAAAATTAATTTCACCTTGAAAAACCTCACAAATTCTTTTTTTCACACTATTTTTTAAATTTAAATACAAATATGAAAAAAAAAAAGAAAAAAAAATATACAAAAATCACTTAAAATCACTTTAAAATTGATACGAGTCACAATTATTAATAAGTTTTCTTAATATTAAAGTATTTTTGTTAATTTCAATCTGTACAGTTTTTTTATCTCCTATATAATCCCAGTACTTTCACATTATTTCTTTATCAAAAAATTAATTATCAAAACTTTCAATAAAGAAAAAAATAACAAAAAGTATTGCAAATAAATTTATCTTTATCAAATATCAAGTTGTGTGTTCAACAACTATATAAAAAAATGGTTCCTCACATTGAGGAACCAAAAAATATATTCATTTAATTTGAATTTTATGTATAATAAAAAAATGTCCTTAAATATGGCAAAATTTTTGCATAATTTTCTTATGCAAATAAATATTCAAATGCTTTTATTTCATAAATATTTGATCGAAAAAATAATGAAACAAAAAATGTGAAAGAACTGTGCACAAATTATTATGAAAAAATATTTTATAATACAAATATATATAAGCCTACCTATATAAAAAAGAAAAAAAAATTTACAACTTACAAAAATAATGGCAATAATCATTAATTTTTTTTGCATAAATTTGTCAATATGATAAATTTTTTAAATTGCTGTTTTACTTTAAATTGAAGTTATTATTTTTAATACTTTCGTTGATAATATAAAATCTCTTTTGTTAAGAAAAAAAATCTTACATATTTAAATAAAAAAAAAAAAACCTGGCATTTATTCATTTTTACATACATTCATATATATATATATGTATACACAAACAATCCTTTTTTACCAGTATACAAAAAAAAAATTTTTAAACAGCAATTTAAGCAAATATTGTTTTAATATTAAAAAATTCATTACCTTAATCAGTTCTCAAAAAAAAAAAAAAAAAACAAAAAAAAAATAAATAAATAAAAATAAAAAAAGTAGATATAAATCTTTTTGTGTGTATAATTATAATAATAAGTTTTTTTTTTGCAATTAATGCAATTTATAAAAATATATGTCAAATTTTTAGGCTTAAAAAAATTCTTATAATTAAATGTCTACGGTATATACTTATTTTTATCATGATTAAACTTTTAAAAGTTCCGCAACTTTTATTTTTATTTTTATCTGATTCTAAGACTATGATATTTTATTGCTGAATAAAATTTTGATTTGAAAACAATGAAAATTTTAATATTTAAAAAGCCTTAGAGATAATAATTCATGCAATCATTACAAGTTAAATTAAGCACTACCTCCTTTAACAACAACTATTACCAAATGATCTTCCTTTAATCCTTCTTCGCTTAAATTAGGACAAGTGCGCTTTAATAATTCTGTGGAAAATGAACAAGGAGGGAAAGCATATAAAACTCCAGTACTGTCTGTTTCTTTATTGAGAAGTGAGATAACACCAGCAGCTTCTTTTTGTTTTAAATAGGAAACCAAGTTGCGTAATGGTCTTGTTTGTACGTTAGCATCATCATTTGTAATTGCAGCACTAGAACCAGCTAAACCTAAAAATATAGCATGAGAACTAGATGTCTGTATTCTTTTTGATACATCATCTAATTTTGGTTGATCTAAACGCAATCTCTGAGTGATTCTCAGCATATTTTTACAATCATCATCTTTCATTAATGAGTCTATCATATCAGTATCACCATCGGTTAAATGAAACTTTGCAGGGAACAAGGAATTTTTCAAAATTAAAGCACCCTGCCAGATTGCTAGAGATTTTCTTGCTACATCTGGCAAGGTTCTAGATGAAGATAACAATCCAGATCTAGCATTTTCTGAGTCAGAATCTGAATCCACTGGTCTTCTACGGGGTGATCTTGACCTAGATCGGTCTATACCAGGTTCCCGAGATGAAGACCTTCTTATTCCTCGTGGTGGCTCGTATTCAACTTCAGGTGGTGGTCTCCTACCAGGCCATTCCGGTTCCTCTCTGACATAATGTTCTATGTAAGCTCCTCGATATCCACCCCTTCCACCACCTCGTCTATCGTGCCAATGACCTCGTCCTCTGAATCCTCCTCTACCTGTATAAGTAAATTCATGTTCTGGAGGATAAGTCTCATAATTGTTTTCGTATTCTGGTCTACCTCTAAATTCTCCTGTGTCCTCTTGATAAGTTCTTTGTTTGAAACCAAATCCAGGAGTAACATCAGCAAAATCTACTCTAAGGCGTCTATCAGGGCCACCAAGAGGGAATCCTCGCATTTCCTTTACAGCTGCTTGAGCTGCGTCAATTGAGTCATACAGTATATATGCATTACTGTCACCTTTAATATAATCTATTTTTTTTATAGCTCCAAATCTGTCAAACTCTCTTTCTAATTGAGGAACAGAAGTCCAAGGACCTAGACCACCAACCCAAATTCTAGTTGTTGGTGTTGCTTTACCATAACCTATTTTGCATTGGAATTTGCCAATATATTGTCCAGAAAGTTCAACTTTGCAACGATGAGCCATGTCCAAAGTTTGAAAACGTACAAAAGCATAAGCATTTCCAGTACCTGGAGGTGGTCTTTTTATGTCAATATCATCTACTATTCCATATTTACTGAAAATCCTTCTTAATTCTTCTTCAGTAATATTGATTTCCAAATTACCTGCAAACAAAGTTCTTGTTGCTAATGGATCATCTTCAGGTTGAACATGATGAAGGTAATTTGGAAATTTATCTTTCTTATTTTCAACTCGTTCGAAGCCATGTGGAGGATGTCGTACCATCATATGCCTTGGGGGTCCATAATGATGTGGTGGTCCTGGATGAACATGGGGAGGTCCAGCATGATGTAATGGTGGTCTGATGAATTCATGATGAGGAGGTGGAATTACATCGCGTCTTAACTCTCTAGGTGGTATACCAACTGGGGGTCCATAAACTCTATCGTATCTTTCAACTGGTCTATGACGTTCATTTGGAGGAGGAGGTGATCTTGCATAGTATCGATCATAATCAGGTGGAGTTATTGATCTTGGTCTGCGAGTATAGACTTCAGGTCTTTCATAAACAGATTCAACCATAGCAAGTTTATCATAGATGGGAATTCTGGGCTTGGCATATTTTGCATCTCTTGCATCTTCATGACTTCGAAAACATACATAGGCTACTCTTTCATCTAATTCATGCGCAATTCTTATAGAAAAATCACCAAACTTTTTGTATTCTCGATAAATGGCATCTTTAACTGCATCATCACTTGCTTTTGGATGTATTGCGCTAACACACAAAACTTTGTAACTGTAAGATGTTCTTTCGGGTGGTAACTCCCGTGAGGATCTTGAATATTCTTCTCGATGGCTAGCTGACTCTAGGTAACGTGCTGACCTTGGAGGTGGTGATGGACTGCGTGCACCGCGACTACGGCGGCGAATACGTTCTGGTGTAATTCTTTCATCACTTGAATCGTCATATCTAAATAATTTTACAAAAATATAATTACCAAAGCACTAACTTTTAAATTATAAATAAGTTATTTCATTTTCATCAAGAACTAAACACATTTTCACAGTTTTCAAAAATCTACTATAAAAACCACTGTTTACTTAACACTAATTTCACGTATACAAATATGCAATCACTGCACTAAAAATTTTAAATTATTAACTAAATTAATATTCTTTAAAATTTGTTTACATTGATGCACTTTTTAAAGTTAAATCGAAATTATTGATAAAAACTAAACCAGACAGTGAAAATTCTCAAACAAAATTTAAATTTCAAATAAAAACATTATTATACTAAAGCTATTGAAGAATTTCAACGATCAATAATAATCATTTGAGAAAAATCTTACCGTCCTAAAGAAGATCTACCACGTTTTACTCGTGGTGGAGGTGAATCACGACTTGAGCTTCGCTTCATTGTATTGTTACGGATTTTCACCGTAATTTTATGTCTATCGTCTCTCGGAATCCCAATCATTAACACTAGTTTCTTTTTTTAATTATTTATAAGACTTTTTTAAGTATATCTTTATCACAAAAAAAATTCATTAACTTAAAAATACAAAAACACAAGACGCAGTTCACCGTAGTAGCTGTTCTTTTCTGCGTGTTACATTACAAAATGGCGACAAATACTTTGCGTTTGCACACGATGATGACGTGATCAGTTTCTTCTTCAAAGCTTCAAAAAGATCACGTGATCAAATATAATACACCCAGGTTCCGCGCGCTTCGTACTCCATTGTAAATTGTAACAGTATTTACCACTTCACGCGAGTATAATATTTATTTGATAAGAAATTTTTTATCTTTAATTATATATATTTATTTATTATAATGAGTGAATGATTCACACAATATTATATAATTGATATTTCTATTTTATTTTATAGTTATCATATCTCTTTTACTAAAAGCTACTATTTCGTTTGATACAAAATAAAAGCGAATATTATAATCTAAAGAATAAATATTAATTTATTCAAAATATTTATTTATTCAATTCTTAGTAAGGAATGGGGATTTTTATTTTGCAAGAGCGTGGTATGAAGGTTTGTTCTTTTTCTGCCCAAAGGCCAAAATAGAGCCACAAAAGAACGCGCGTTTTTTTATGGCGGTTATTCAAAATACTTCAGTCAAAATACGGGGGGGGGGGGACTTACGGTTGCGAATACGAGATTTGCTCTATAGTAGTATGGTTTATTTGGTCCCTGAACACGAAAATTGGGGTCATTTGGCTAAGAAAATGGGGTTTCACCCTTAAATTTGCAAAAACTACCCCCAAAAGGGGGTATTTTTTATGTATTCGCCTTTTGGGGGTAGTTTTAGCTAACATAAGGGTAAAATATTAATTTTTCATTAAAAAATCCATGAAATTCGTTTTCAGCAACCCAAAAAACCCTTGTGGACCTGATCTTGGCGCAAAAAGTGCAGAAATAGCAAAAACACCCGTTTGGGGGGTGGTTTTTGGTAATTTAGGGGCGATATATTAATTATTCATAAAAAACCCATGAAAATCGTTTTTAGCGACCCAAAAAACCCTTGTGAACCAAATCTGGCCGCAATAAGTTCGAAAATAGCGAAAACACCCCTGTTGGGGGGTAGTTTTAGCTAATTTAAAGGTGAAATATTAATTTTAACTTCAAAAATCATTGAGATTCTTAATTAGCTACCCGAAAAAACCTTAGAAACCAATTCTTGGACAAATCTATCGACTCAGAACGCGAATACGTCAAAAATTCCCCCTTTTGAGGGTAGTTTTTGCAAATTTAAGGGTGAAGCCCCATTTTCTTAGCCAAATGACCCCGATTTTCGTGTTCAGCGACTCAAAAAACCTATACTAGAGCAAATCTCGTATTCGCAACCGTAAGTCCACCCAAACCCGTATTTTAAGTAAAAAAGAAAACATTTTCTTTGAATAAAATTTTTTAGAATAAAAATTACTTATTTACAAATCGTGTTTAATATAGCTTTTTTTCAATAACATTTATAAATAATCTATCATTCTTAATATATCATCAAAAAAAAAAAAAAATTAACCAAAATTTAATTAAATAACAATCTAGACTTAAAAAAAATTTTAAACAGGTAAGCGTGCATTTTTCTGCTCTAGGGATAATTTAACCAGTATAAAAAACGCTGCCAAACAATTTGCACTATGGTTCTTCATTAACAATAACAAAATGGTCTTAAGAGTCATAAGAAAAACTAAAAATGATCTTTTCCTTGATACTGTCAGTTTAACGTCTCATAGAAAAAATGAGGTTTTTTACATGAAAAAAAAAAGATTTTTCTACAGCAGTACATGATCTTTTTTTATGATAATTATAATTATGTATGTTACACAGTTTTTGGTGTAGCTGGAGTAGTTTTATTGAATTTCTAAAATTAGTATACTTCCATAGAAAAAAATTAGGTAATATGTCCATAAAGAATAAATTTATTGTTTCTTGTATTTTTGGTGGGAAAAGTTTTAGAAAAAGTTTTCAAAAAATTAATTATCTTGTAGTAAATTTAAAACTTATTGACATTTCACTCAAACATCTGCGGTAGAGCTGTTTTTGAATCACTTGGTTAACCGTGGGTGTCTGAAAATTTTCTACAAGTGTAGTAATATTACTAAATCGTACCCGGTGATGAAAAATAGTCAAAAAATAGTCAAAAATATGTTCATCGAAGGTTGTACCCTATATTAAAAACAGTCGTTTTTTTATCAAAAGACTATTTTTCATCACCGGGTAGTAAAATTACTAAACGGTAGTAATATTGTGTTCATTATTTTTTACTGTGTAATTGAAAATATCATAAGTGAAAATGATGTTTCTAAATTAATATTTTTATATAGAAAAAAATTATGTACTACATCCAAAAAAAAAATTAGTGATTTTTGTATTTTTTAAAGGGAATACTTTTGAGAAAAAAATTTTCAAGAAACTAATTATAAGATTCAAGGTATCGAGTAAAAACGATACTTCTAAATATTATTCATGGAAAAAAATGAGCCAAATTAAAAAAAAGTACCTCGAGATTTTTTGGTGAAAAAAAAGTTGGTCTTAATATCATAAATATGTCAAAAAATCAGAAATCAAAATTTTACCTAAAACAATGGTTCCTTTATGAGGAACCAAAAGTACATTTCTTCAAAGCCACCATTGTTTTGCTCTTTGCTCCAGAAAGACTGTATATAATATTTTTAAATTGATAAAATTTTTTTTTCTAATAAAGTAATTTTACGAATTATAGTCGTTATTTATACAAGTACAATACAGTTTTCTTAAATTAACACGTCATCTTTAATAATTTTTGCATAAATAAACGATGAGATATTTGACTTTTACTCAAAAAGCTGATAAAATTGGTATATTTTTGCTTGACATTCATAAAACTTTTTATATATTAATAACTTATCATCGCCCTTAAAAATAAATAAATGTTTGATTTACATCTATTCCCCATAAAATATTTAAAAAAACATGACCATTGTTTTCCTTATCTTCAACATAATTACTATAATTGCCACAACCTGAATCATCAGTGTTTTCAAAATTCTGTACAGAAAACTTTGTTTAAAGAATTATTATAGACAAACAAATTTATACTTGATCAGTACTAACGGCAGTTCAAGAAAGATTGTAATAAAATTCATAACTGCGGTAACATATGCTGAATTTTTATATTATTTATCACTTATTAGAATGCATAAAAAATAAATATTTCATCTAATAAGCATTTTTCGTTCATCTTTGAACCCATTCGTCAGCTATAACCTTTAAAAAAATGAATAATTGACCCCTAAAGTAGGCAAAAGCCTAAAATACTCATTTTTTAATATTGAAATTTTCATGTGCACAAAATTGGGCGATTGGGGTCTTATGGACGAAAATCTGAGTCCCTTTTTTGAAAAAAAACTGTCCCTTTATTCTCTAACAATTTAACAAATAGGGCTAAGAACCCTGAAAGGCGTACTTTTCATTTTAAATATGCTAGATTATACACACAAAAAAATTCGAAATTAGTAAAACTAGTGATTCTATCCAAAAAATTTAAAAACGAATGTCAGTTTTGTAAGACGTTCCGCACTCGTTAAAAATTAGGCAATTTTTTAATAACTAGTATATAATTAAAAAAAATTTAGATTCCTACCCATATAAAGTTAAAATAAATGAAATTAATGATGTTAATAAACTGTTTTACAAGGTTCAACAATAATTAAACTAATTTATTTTATTACTTAATTTTATAATTATTCGTGTATAAAAAGTTTTAAAAATTACAGTTATGAAAAATTCATGCTATAAAAAAAACAAATAAAAAAACTCTCTTTTATAAGAGTCATCATCATATTGCATTTGGAAAATTTTATATTTGGTAATCCTATAAAGTGCATAATGTAATTTTTCTATATTAAAAAAAAAAAAGATCTGATTCGACTAAGATAATGCAAAAAAAACTGTCTGATATTTATTATGCTCACATCATATAAATAGTGTATTACTTGATAGTGATAAACGTGCCCATTTACTTATAAAAAACTATTTTATTATATATATAAGTTGAAAGTTGAATTTTTTATTTTATTTTTTGAGCGCATTAATATCGAAGCTTCATGAGAGAGTCACGCGAATCATCTTATTTATTGTTAAATTTCGAAATATTATATCATGTAATTTTTTGTTTTCTATATATATACTTTTTTTTTAATTTATAATATTTTTATTTATATCCATAAAGAAGTTTAAATAAACCTTTTTGATGAATCAGCTAAAATTAGATTTAGTTATCATTATTCTGCATAACAGAAAGGGCGAGGTTTATAAAAATTGTTTTTTTTAATAAATAATATGCAATAATATAATAATCCATATTTTACACTTCTCTTCTTTTTTTAATAGTTTCGACACCTTAACTATATAGATAGAAATATAATAATTTCGAAATATTATAAAAGTGCAATTTATATAAGAAGAAGAAAAAAATAGGTATATATAATTACGGTAATAAAAGTATATGATATGCATTTTATAGTTTAGATTTTACGCCTGAAGATCATTTTATAATGTAATAAATATATTAATGTAACTACATCACTTTTTTAAGATTAATCAACAATTATTTTCAGTGTATATATGAAGCGTTCTGAATATTTGGGAATTTGGAATTTTAGATGCTGGTTGAGAGTCACTGGGAAGGGATGCCAAAGTGTTTGTCTTTTCTTTCAGAGACTGCTTTTTGAATGTTTTAAAATATTTTTTGCAAAAAAAAATGTTTTTTGAATTTGAGGGATTGGATTGCGAACAGGGTATTTTTAATAATCCCCTTAAACAAATTAATTAATCCAGATTTTAGTACTTGTCAAGGATTAAGCGTAATGACAGTGGCGGATACAGGGGGGGGGGTCAAAGGGGTCAATTGACCCCCCCTTATCGGTCACGTTTACCATTTTTAGCTAATTTTACGTTACATAATTAACGCGAAATACCGTTTTGACCCCCCCCAAAAAAAAATTTTAAGGACCATTTTTAGAAAATTTTTTGTAATTTGATTCAAATGACTAAGGTCAAACATAATCACCGTGGAAAAACATGAAACATTTAAGTTTTTAGGTGGAATTTGCAGGACAATTTAAGCATCTACGCAAGTTTGTAACGTTTTTACTCGAATTTAAAAAGCGCCAACTCCTTCATTAGACTGAATTCTGATTTATATATAATCTTTAGAAATCATTTCAATTTTGAGAAAAATTTCATCCCAAATTTCTGATTAAAAGATATTGTCTCAACAAAGTTTTCATTTTTACAATAAAAAAACAGCTATTTTTTTATATACGATGCCATTTTAAGAAAATTTAGTAGTAAAAATTTTTCTTGCAAGTGAATTGATTTTAACAGGCTATATAAAAATATGATATTGTCTATGAGTTTGGGGAAAAACTGTAACAGGTCAGGAACTGTTAAGGGTTGTCCATGTTTTGTTTCGATAATTAATTATAAAAAAAAAATGTTTGCTCATTTAAGATACGCGCGCAGTCGTATTATGAGCCAAATATAAAAATTTTTTAAAAGTAAAAAAATATTTTATAAAAATTTGGTTATATGTTTCAAATCATTTGCAATTGTTTGAGAGCAAGAAAAAAAATTCCGCTAGCCACAAGCAGATTTCCGAAAACCGCAAGTGGATTATATTTCCGCTCGCAGCAAGTTGGATTTTAATTTTTCAGCAGGTCAGTTAAGATTCAAATTTTTACAAAATTTTCTGTACTTGCATATGTACAATAATAATCCTCCTAACGATTCATTAAACGATTCTAAAGAAAATTCAATTTCTCGATTGAACCAGTTGACTGGAAATTACCCATATACAAATAAATTGTACTATAATAGTGCAAAATGCTTATATAAAGGAAAAATATTGTAATATATTGTAAAATGCTTAAGGGTATGTAAAAAAAGATGATATAATTAATCATATTTTATTTATTACACACATTATAAAATTCTTAATTTTTTCAATACTTTCAGAAAATAGTAGCAATAAAAATTAAAAATTCGTCGAATACATCCTTTTTTGGTCATCTATGCCCAATTATTTTTTGATTTAAAGCTTGTAAACTATGGTTTTTTTTAATTATTTTGGAATTTACATACGTCAATTAAAATAATTATTTTAATCAAATCGGTAAACTTCATATCATTGTAAATTCCAAATAATTTTGCAATAACTTTTTAGCAGTAAAATTTTTTTTCTAAATCAACTATATTGTATTCAAAATAAACCATGTAAATACTATTACAAAAAAAGTTAATTAAAAAAAAAATTTGTAAATTTTCGATAAAAATTGTATTTTAAAAAACTTACAGCCATTTTTTGTGGGTTTGCAAAAAATATTTTAGAACAGCTTTAGAATTTTATACCGACTGGTATTATCGAGTTTTTCTTAAACTTTTCAAAATTTATAAATTAGTAAAGTTAATAAAGTTACGATTTTTATCAAAAATTTGGTAATTTTTTTAAATTTGATATTACATTTTTCGTCTAAAATGTTTTAATATACTTTTAAAAGTTTAATTTAAATTTCTGAGCCTTCACTCAACAGTTAGAGCTAAATAATCTATCCAATTCTTTAAAAAAATTATTATATGCCTTTTATATTATTAAGGTAGAATTTATTATTTATTGTCTCCAATTAATTAATCCCATAATATGATAAACTTATCTCAAAATTTGACAATAATTCAAATCCCTTTAAGACCTAAAAAAAATTTTCCTCTGAATTATTTAATCCGAATTGATTAGACACGGGTAAACTCTATAGCAGGTACATTTAAGACTATAAAAAAGTATTGCAAATAATTGTAAAACGCGTAAATTATTCCCATCACATAATGAAATGCAGTTAGATTTTCAGCAATGCATTTATCATATTAACTTATACAATAAATTTAATTTGCAAATACTACATTTCAAAGATAAAATCATCCAAAAAATATATATAAATATAATTAAATATTATGTTAAATAACAATTTTCTAGCATATATACGCAGGTTCGTAAAAAATTTTTTAATGTAAAAAAAGAAAAAATAATTAAATACTAAAATTAATAATTACAGTGAATTATATTGTGAAGAAAAGTATGTTATAGATGATAGATTTAACTGTAAAAAAAAACATCAATTAGTTATAGAAGCATGTAAATTTATATATATATTTGCAATAACATATATTTATAAGGCAGAATATATAATTGAAACAAAAATATAGTAAGTCACGATTTTTAAAACAACTTATAATACTTATGTACTCCATTAATATCACGTCTCTCTCAAAAGGTATATTCAACTAAAAATAATAATAATAATTGATGAATGCATGGTGGAGAAAATTTATATATAAATATATTTTCATATTTTGATGGATGTTATAAATTTGTTATGTAATATTTTTTAACTATTATAATGTATTATTCATATAACTTATATGAGAAATTCCAAACTAATTTGATTATTACAACATTTTTTCTTTTTCTGATCCTTCAATATTGATTTCTTATCTTTTTATTTTATGTGTCATTATCAATTATACCAAAACAAATTTTTTGTTATTTAATGTCTCTCAGGTGTGAACAAGAGATTTAAGCACGATTACTCTTTATTTAACAGAGGTTGTCATTAAGTTGTTATTCAAAAGAGTAAAGCTATAGAAAATCTGTACCTGAAACTGATATTGAAAAACTTTTATAATCAAACCCCCAAAAAGCACCGTTAGCGTACCTACACTGTAAAAAGTAACTTTCTTATATTAACAAAAAAATTAGGACATTTTCGAAAAATTAGTAAATTTTCAAAAAAATTTGTAAATATTCGAAAAAAAACAAAAAATTTGAGTATTCTCGACTTTTTTATTTAAATTGATAATTTACAATTTTTTTTCGAAAATTTACAAAAAATAGTTGTGAATTTACAACTTTTTTCGTAAAATCACGATAAAAATCGAGAATTCTCGAATTTTTTGATAATATACTAAATTTAGTAAATTTACGATTTTTATCGAATAATTACAAAATTTTTTCAAAATTCACTAATTTTTCGAAAAAATTCTATTTTTTTTGTAAATCTAAGAAAGTTACTTTTTACAAAGTACCTTTTCATTTTTCCAACTTGACGAAATTTTTCATTTGTGCTCCACCGATTCAGCAAATAAAATTCTAAATGCAAGCAATTTAAAAAAACTTTTTTTTGATTGAAGGGTTATTTCGCTCAAATATGGCTCTTGGCCTAATCGTGGTGCATCCTAGTATACAATCATGATTTACATTAAATGAAAAGCGAAAAGAGTTAAAAACAATTTCAATTGTAAAAATTATAATATTTAAAAATTATTATATTCTGCAATACTTTTTTTTTTAATCAAAAATTTGCAAAATACCCTGATATAATCTTCAAATTTTTGTAATATAAGTATAAAACCTTAAAATATATAAAACCATTAACATAAAAGAAATTATTTTATAAAATAAGTACTATAATCTCACCTGTATTATATCAATCAAAGAAATAAATTTAAAATTTTATTGAAATTTGAAATACTTAAATGAAAATTATTATTTTCAATCAAATCTTGTTTTACATATAATTTTATTTCGCTATAATATATATATAATTATATATATTTATTATGATTCAGACATCATCAATAAAATGTAATATTACAACAAATAATAAAAAACTAAACAAATTGTTCATAATAAACACGTCAAAATAATAAAAATTATTTTATAAAATAAAATAATACTTATCCAGTGTATCTATGATTTTATATATGGCTGTTTCTTTTTGAAAATAGAATTTATATTTATTCATTGCTTTAGAATATATAATTTTAAATATAATTTTACGAATTCTTAGATTTTCTGGCTTTTTTTGAAAATCTTAAAAGCCTCTTCTTACTAATCTGGATCTTCAAATTTTTGATTATCAATAAAAGGGCCTTAGTTTAATTTGACTTAGGTTTAATTTTTACCTATAGAGGCCTAATAAAATCTTTTTTTAAAAAAAAAGGTAAAAGTTACTGAAGTTGAAAAAAAATTACGGAGGTTCATAACTTTTTATTGATATGCTAGTAGTGATATTATAAGAATTATTTTTTTTTTTTTTTAAATTTTTTTTTACGCTCCAAGTCACTGACAATTGTTTGTATTGAGATCGAAAAAAAATTTCCGCTAGCCCCAAGAAGTATTCAATTACTCCCAGGCGAAATTCTGCTAACCGCAAGTGGAATAATTCCGTTTAAGGCGAACGGATTTTTTTTTAGTTTATAATTATTTCTAAAAATTGGAGCTTTTTACTTTTTTCGGCATCGCAAGTATCTGAATAGGAACATTTTTTGAAAAATCGCGGTACTATAATGTAGAATTTCCTTTATTTTTGGCCTATAACAAAAAAAAATTACCTTTTTGTAAAATTATGTAAAGACGTGGTTTTTTTTATTTGGAGTACCTTCGAATGCATTAACAAATCAAACATAATTTACTGGTTAGTGGCCTGAAAGCATGTATTTCCCAGGTGTTGCGGGTCTGATAAAGACGTGTTTTCTCGCCACTGGCGTAGAAAAATTGTATACGACCCTGGGACATAAAAAAATAATGCCTCAATTTGCAGTTTAAAATCCTTGACTTCGACTCGGAACGATTTGGGCCATTTCTTATTTTTCTGGCCGTAAGTCGTAATATACTATTCTACAGACTCAAGGGTTAAATATGAGCTTTATAAATGTTCTTGTTTTTCCTTGATCTATCGTATGACTTTTCAACAACCCGTTCCTAGGGATGATACTTTTAAAACTTTAGACTCATCAACTTTTAATCCTTTCAGATTTCCTTAGGAAGTTGACCCAGATAACCCTAAAGATGGATCTGTTTAAAAAAAGAGATGTCCATATATAAACGTTTGATACTATAAAAGTTTTATAGCAATGCTATATAAATACAAATAGTATTGTATAGGTAAATTGAGAAAAATGAAAGAAAAAGTTAAAAAATAAAAAATTTCAGGCGAGAAATGGAAAATGTATTACTATACTACTTATATAGATGTAATACATTTATATATTACACGATGAGATTCTCTTGATAATCATCCTCTCACATGGGGTATATATATAAAGTTTTACAAAGGATTCTTTTAGTTCATGAGCATTAAATTTATCTATAAAGACCGACGACGAAATATTTTTTCATCGTCGAAATGCATTTGGTATATTATTTATTTATTGATTATCGTTAATTAATTAATAAAAGTTAATTATTTTTTGTGTTATTTGTTTAAGCTACTAGTATCAGTAGCAGTGTTCATCTCGTTGAAATTGTGTTTTGCTGCAAGACTTGATAACACATATCTACCTCCAGGTAATGCTGGTACTGCTGGTGGTTCAGGATTACAAGCACCAAATGCTTTTGGTAGAAGACCAGTTGGTGGAGCATCGTTTCCCGGAGGTAAATTATTTTATTTTTCAAAAGATTTTTAGAATATTTTTTGAATTTATTGACCAAATGGAATAAAATGAAAAATTTATGTATAGTTTACAAAATTTTTTTATTGCTGTTGTTAAAGCGACGTTTCGTCAACTGATTTGTTGACCTTATCAAGCTGTGCGTTACCGAAATCTCATGTAAAAAACAGCAATGATTTACGAAATAAGTTAAAAAATATTAATATACCGGATGATTACATCTTAGTATCATTAGATGTACAATCACTTTTTACGAATATTTCGGTGGAACTTGTAATCCAGAGTTTGGACCGTCGATGTGATGAAATTAGACGCAAGTGTCCATTGCCCTTTGAAGATGTTATCGATACGGTTAGATTTATATTCAATAATACATTTTTCACCTTCAAGGGCAAAGTTCATAAACAGATTTTGGGGTCTCCCATGGGATCGCCAATATCACCTCTTTTTGCGGACTTAGTTATGGATATGTTAGAAACTGAGTGTTTAGCACAATTAGGATTTCAACCACTGTTTTATTTACGCTATGTTGATGACATCCTATTGTGTATTCCGAAAGATAAAGTTAATTTTACAGTGGATATTTTTAATCGGTTTAATAACAACTTAAAATTTACACATGAAATCGAATCTAATAACAGCATAAATTTTTTAGATTTAAAACTTATAAGAACGGAAGCGAACAACGAAATTATTACAAATTGGTACCAAAAACCAACTTTTTCAGGGCGCGTTTTAAGCTTTAAATCGAACCATCCGAGACATCAAAAAATAGCGATGGTTTACAATCTTGTGGACAAGGCAACCCTACTTTCTGACGCGCAATTTCACGATAAAAATTTAAAATACGTGAAATCAATATTACTATTAAATGACTATCCACTGCATTTCATAAATAAATATATCAAAAAACGGAAATTTGTGAACTCTCATCACGACGGTATTAACTTGAGAGACATACGCAGCCGAATTTATGCACAAAAACTAAAAATAAAATTACCACTAAAAACGCATTATTTTGATGAAATTTCGCACCTTATGAAACAGTTTAACATTTTGCCCATCGTATACGTAAAAGATAACTTATCGAAAATTATTACTAAAAACAAGGACATAATACCATTATTATCGCGGCCGAATTGTGTATACTTACTAAAATGTACTAAGTGCCAAGCCTCATATGTTGGAGAAACAAAAAAAGCTTTAAGGTATCGGGTAAATAAACATAGACGCGATGTTAATAACGAACTTAATGAGGTGATACCTAAACATTGTAAAAATGGGCATATTATGGATTGGGAATCACCGCGAATTATTGATATCGAGCCGGTTTACAGAAAACGGACGATTTCCGAGTTAGCTCATATGCACCAACAACCCTATCCGTTAAATTCCAAAGATGACGTAAATAAACTACATCGTCCATATAAGCCGGTATTTAAAACAATGTGTCGTTTTTTCAAGACAATTTCTTAGATATATATATATATATATACACACGCATTGTATGTATATAAAATTAAAAAGCAAAAACAAAATTATTACTTTTCTCCGTATGTTCCTATAAAACCCTTTAAATTTAAATCTCGTTATAACATAAACAAAAATTAATGACAAACTCACATTTTAGTAATGTATTATACGTATGTGTATATTTAAAATTTTATATATATGTGTCACACTTCCTATAACTATATTAAAATAATCGGTACTTAAGAAAAAAATTGTAATCCGAATCTAATAAAATATCCAACGTACTTTAAATTTTAGACTTTAATAAAAAAATAAAATAAAAATAGTCTCAGTTTTACATCAGACTCAGTGATATGAGTGTATAAATATTATACACACAAAAATTGTTAAATCGGTAAATGAACATACATATATTGTAAATTTTAATATTGTGAGAAAAAAATTTTTTTAATTTTTATTAATTATGTAATTTTAGCTTGATAAGGTCAACAAATCAGTTGACGAAACGTCGCTTTAACAACAGCAATAAAAAAATTTTGTAAACTATACATAAATTTTTCATTTTATTCCATTTGGTCAATAAATTCAAAAAATATTCTATAAATTAATAAAAATGGAAAATAGAAGCAGTGATAATATTCAAAAAGATTTTTAGAGTTAATTTTGAAAATAATGATCTCTCAATTTCGTTTAAAAATTCATGATTTTTTCATGATTGCATAACAAAATTTTGATAGCACAAATTTTTTTCATTTTTGTTAAAATTTTCATATTTTTGAGTTTGGAAAATACTTATAAAATATTTTATTACTCATATGGGCAAATTTATTATTATGATTTAGACTAACAGAAAATGAAATTGGAGATAAATATACGAAGTGCTTCATGCCAAATTTTATACGCGATCGTAAATTTTTTTTTTGTGAGATAATTATTTAGTCATCTAATTGTTTGAGATATATCAATTTTTTTATTTTTTGATAATCTTCAGAAATCATTTTTATTTTGCTTATTTTACATATTTCTTAATTTTGATGGAAATTCATTTTCAAATTCACAAATAATTGACGTTTTTTTTTGGTTTTCCGAAAAAAGTTTAAAATTATTTAAAAATATTATCATCGGATTTCAAAAATTATTCAAACCTGAATATTTGTTAAATTGAATTTCAAAAACATTTTATCAGGGTTACATAATAGTAATAAAGAATTTAAAAATTTTTGAAAAAGAATTTTTTTATCTCAAGAAAATTACTCACGTTTCCAATCTAAAATTTTACCTGCACGTAACACATGCAATATTTTTTGCAATATAGCGTTCAAGGAGTGTAGAATTTTTTTAAAAAATTATTCATATTTTTTAAATTATTCTTCATTTAAGTAATATTATTATTGAAATTTCATTCTTGAATATTTTAAGTAAAGATCGTAATAAGAGATTGTTTTTTTTAAAGAGCCTGCAGTTTTTCGTGTATTTAATTTACTAAATTAAATTATGGAAAAAAAATATTTTTCTTCTCACGCAAACTAAACAAATAAATAAAAAAAATATTACACATTACACTGAAAAACAAATGCATTTGCCTCAGTAATAACTGCTGTATTTTTTTGTATTAAATGTGAATTTTCATTAATTGAAAATAATTCTTTGAGGTAAAATTTATTTTTATTACTCGAAATCCTACTTATTTAATCGAAGACTTAATTTACCTTCAGAGAACCTACAAACTTAATTTCTAATCAAAATTTTTTTTTCGTGTTAAAAAATGATTTTAAAAATGTTCCAGATCTAAATTTCGGATGTAAATTTCGGATTGCCCTTTAAATTCCGAATTTTTTACTCAATAAATTTAAAATTAACTACAAATTTTTAAAATTTATGAATTCTTGTATAATCATAAATATCTTTACAATATTACTAAAAAATTAAAGATTAAAAAAAAAAGTTCCCAATATTTTGTTATTAATATTTATAATTTTCACAATTAACAATGCTGTGATAATCCACATATTATAGTAGAGAATTTTTTATATAATAACAAAATTTTCTCAAATCTTTATTACGTTAAAATTTGTTTTAGTTTAATGAGTGTTAAGCTAATAATTAATTTCACCGTGATTCAGGGTATTTTTTTGGTCTATTATAGAGCAACAGAAAATTTTTCTTTTTTGAAAATTTTTTTGCCAGCCTGAATGTCTTATTTTTCACAATTTTGAAGTCGCTAACTGCGTTCTTTTTGGTAACTATAAAAAGAAAAAATCATTTTCGCAAAATTAGGATTATAATATTAATTTTTAGAAAGTTATTAATATATTTTCGTTTTATTACTAACGAGTGTTGAAAAAGTTTAATTTTACACTACTACAATTAATATAAACGGCGCAAGAGGCACTTCGAGGAATAATGATACCTATCATTCAAAAATTTTGCAAATTAAATTTAGTACAATATTTTTGTTGTCAGTAGACAGAAAGGGCGTATTTTTTGGCAGCTGCGAGTCCGACAAATATACAAGTCTCGGCTTCACCACAGATTCTAATTCTTTATTTTTCTGACCATGGATAAAATATCATATCCTATTTTGCATCGGAAAAATAATGTAGTTATTTATTTAACTCATATTTTACGATTTTACATTTTCTAGGGATTTTAAGTAAAAACAAATTTCAGAAATGAAAAAAAGCAGTACCTATTACCTACTAGATGATATTTTTAGCCCAAAATATTGATTCTTTCATTTAATTATATTAAAATGGTTTACTTGATGTTCTGATAATCAGCAGAACTCAATTGTAATTTTATCAACCCTTGGGCTTACAAATCTCTCGTAATACATAATGTCTTCAACAACTCACAATCAGTAATCAAAGAGCTAAAATATTTTTCATTTTTTCCGAATAGGATCTCCTGGATCATTTGGAAGACCTAATAACGCAGGTAATAATGGTTTAGGAAATTTCCAAAATCCTCAAGGTGGAGTTTTTGGAGCTAGTCCAACAGGAGGTAGTGGGAATCAAGGAGCTGGTAATTTTAATAATGGGGGTAATTTTAATAATGGGGGAAATTTTAATAATGGAGGTAATTTTAACAATGGAGGTAACGGAGGTAACTTTAACAGCAATAAACCCCAAATTCCTATAACTTCATTTTCAAATCAGAATAATGGAGACGGAAATTACCAATATAATTATGAAACTGGAAACGGTATTAGTGTAGCAGAGTCGGGTACTCCACAAGGTAATAAGTTAAAAATATTAAATCAATTTTTTTAATTCAACTCATTTTTTAAATACATTAAAATAGGTAAATGGGAAAAAGTTAGTGGATCTTACAGTTATACGGGACCAGATGGAAACCTTTATGCAATTAGTTATGAGGCTGATGAAAATGGATATCGCCCTCAAGGAGCTCATTTACCTACGCCTCCACCAATACCACCAGAAATTCAAAGAGGAATTGAACTTTCTTTAGCTGCTGAAGCTAGAGGAGAAAATCAAGATGGTAGTTATAGACCTGACGGTGAGGATCAAGGCAACTATAACCCAGGTGATTACTAGTCTTATTGCATGATTACTAATATTGTAGTCCTTATTTTGAAAAATTGACAGTTTCTTCCTTCTAGTCAGTTTTTACCATTTTTGGTCTTTATTTTAGATATTTTTAAAACATTTTTACTTAACTTTGAGTTGATCACTACGAAATTATGCTGCGGATTTTCTTAAAAATAGTTCATTCCAGTTGTAAAACTCTTTTTAAACTAAAAAATAAAAATAGTTTAGTAGAAATAGTATCGTTGATTTGTAATTCTGTTATTGGTAACTCAAATATTCTCCTTAACTTGTATGCTCTGTTATATACATTATCATTTTTCCAGGAAATAAAAGAGAGATTCGTAATTAGAATATAAAAAAACTACTTCAGTCAATATACGGGGGGGGGGGGGGTCAGTATACTCAAAGAAGATTAGTATAAGTTTTTTGTTCGCTACTGATAACGAATTTTGAGTTCTTTTCGGTGAGAAATTAGGGCTTCATCCTTAAATTAGCAAAAACTACCCATAAAGGGAGTATTTTTGATAAATTTACTATTCTAGTGCCCAGATTTGGTTCATATAGGTTTTTCGGGTAACTTGTTATGAATTTCGGGGCCCTGTCAACAAAAATTGGTGCCTTACCCATAATTTTGCCAAAACATGAAATACATCAAAAGTACTCCTTTCAAGGATAGTTTTTACTAATTAAAGGGCGAAGCCATAATTTTTTATAAAAAACTTCCCAGGATTCGTGATCAGCGACCCAAAAAACCTAAATAGACCAAATCTACACACCCAAATAGTGAATACATCAAAACCATACCCTTTTAGGAGTAATTTTTACTAATTTAAGGTCGAATCCCCAATTTCTTATAGGAAAAAATCTGAAATTCATTATCAGCGTCCCAAAAAAACTACATAAGACCAAATCTGGCGGTGGCCGGAAATAAGTGTAATGTCAAAACCATATAGTTATTGACCATTTATGAACAATGATCTAGCTATTTTCTAACAAACTTGTGAAAAAGTTTGCTCAAAAAGTAGGTGTAGCCTAAAGGACTAGCAATTGCTTCGTCATAATAAAGTTTTTTATAAAACGTTTTAGATAGAAATTTTTATAAAAAGTTTATAACAATATATTTTCTACTAGCGAAAATTTTTGAGAGGCCGTCATTATTTAGTAGAAAAAAAAATCTTGAAACTAGAGTTAGAAATATTTATTATATACCAAATGCGACTACAGCCCTATAATACAACGCATTTTCCAAAATTAACTTTTCCAATATCTGTTTTATATTGTAGAGCCTCCCCCCTTTAGACGAGTAAAGCTAGCATTCTGCAAAAATAAAATTTTTTACTACACGTTATCAGATAACGAATATTAACTAGATAACTTTTAAATCGCTAGATTATTATATGGAACTTATAAGGCAACAATTACATTTTTTTACTCAAGTTTAGGTAATATTGGATTTTAATTTTCCAAAATATAAATTACAGGTGGAGGCGGAAATATTGGCGGTGGCCGTGGAAATATTGGTGGTGGAGGCGGTGGAGGAGCAGTAGGAGGAGGAGGCCGCGGTGTTGGTGGATTCCAAGGTCAAAATTACGATTCTAACGGAGGGTATAAATATTAATTTAAATTTTAATTTAGAAAACAATGACTTTTGAAAACATAACTGTATCATTTACTTTGTATATACGTAAAATTAAAATGTAATACTTAAATATAAAATGAAAAACAAGTATTTTAAAATTTTATAATACATCAAATATTAATAATATTGTTACTATTTTTATTATTATTATTTAATATATTTTTTTATATATATTATTGTAATTGTAAGGAATGTCTTAAAATTTATATTTTAAATAATGCATATCCATAGAATTAATTTTTAATGTGATGTATTCATATATTATCCTAATGCAAACCAGATATTTTTAATATTTCTTTGGGCATAATATGAGGAATTTATGATACTAGTTTTTCTTCTAAGTTGCCACTGGCCAGAAAGCAAGTATTTCCTGGGCACTACACATCCAGCAATGGGGTGTTTTCTCACAATTGACGCAGAAATATCATATACGACCCCAGGCATAGGCCATAAAAAAGAATCATCCAAATCGCAGTTAACAACAATTTGCATGTGATTTAGGTCATTCTTTATTTTTCTGGCCATGGATCGTAATATATACTACTTTTACGTAACATTATATCGCATTACTCAGATTTTAATAAAATAAAATTATTTTTTTAAAATTTATTTTACATTTCAAGTAATTCGTAATTGTTTTAAGGGTCAAGGGTTTTCATTTGTTATATAAAATACGTGTTTTTTGGTCATTGCACGAAAACACATTTACATATCTCAGACGAAACTATGTTTTAAATCACGGGACAAAATATAGAGTTCGAATTTTGCATGCTGTCTGAACTCGCTCGTGCATACAACTGCATACAAAGTCAAAACCAATATTTTTTCCCTTGTTTAAAAAATAGCTAATTATCTTGCCTTTTGATAAAGACACAACCTTTGACCATAAAAAAGAATGCTCATTTTTTTATTTTTTATGGGCATAAACACGCTATTATGCCCATAAAAAAATTTCACCTAATATGTATGAAAACAACAGGAAAAAATGTATCAAATTTATAAAATTTTTAACAACTTTACGTAAGCAAAGATTAACAAAAATACAGAGCTTTCCAATTATGCCCCTATTAGCTATATAGAATTTTTTATATATTGTAAAAAATTAGAAATTTTCATTTTTTTAAAAATAATGTATGAATATAAAAATATATGTACTTAATTTATACAATAAATTTTAAATATTTTCAAATAAAAAATAATATTTATTTTGTATTTATTAAATTTATTTATTTTTTTTAAATTAAACTTTATCCAACAAACACATTATTGTTTAGAAATTAGATAAAAAAATACACCACAATTTTCATAATTAATATATTATAATTGACCAAAAATTTAAATAAATATAAAACACTTTAAAAAAGCTACCTCGAAAGCTACATCATAAATAAGTGCACTGTAAAAAGTAACCTTCTTAGATTTACAAAAAAAATAGAATTTTTTCGAAAAATTAGTGAATTTTCAAAATATTTTGTAAATATTCGATAAAAATCGTAAATTTACTAAATTTAGTATATTATAGAAAAATTCGAGAAATCTCGATTTTTTTTTGTGATTTTACGAAAAAAGTTGGAAATTCTCAATTATTTTTCGGAAATTTACAACTATTTTTTGTAAATTTTCGAAAAAAAATGGTAAATTATCAATTTTTCTTGCAAATTCACAAAAAAAAATCGAGAATTCTTGAATTTTTTGTTAATATACTAAATTTAATAAATATACGATTTTTTTTCGAATATTTACAAATTTTTTTGAAAATTTACTGATTTTTCTAAAATGTTCTAATTATTTTGTTAATATAAGAAAGTTACTTTTTACAGTGTGTATAAATCTAAGTATATTCCGAGGTATATTCAAAAATTAATTACATTTATAATTATTTGTTAAATACTGAAATATATTTTTGATTATTTAATATTGCATTTTTGAAGTTTTAATTAAAAAATAATTAAAACTTTTCTTTCTAAATATTCCTAATACTAATGTCTTATATTTACAAGGAAAGGTTTTGAGATTTGGGCTGACTTTTATAATTTGTTCTAAGTTCTAGTCAAACCTTTTTTATATTTATATATGAACCAATACAACGTATTTTATAAAATTTTTTTCTGATAATATTTGATAAGACTTGATAAAGTCATAAATCAAATATTGAAATTTAAGCGTTGCCAAAAATCTTAGATATAAAAGACTGACAAAGTTTTACAGCAACGTTCATTCTTTTAAAGTAATTATCTTACGTCTTTTAAGCCAAAAACTTCAATTTGAATATCAACAGGTACAACTAATCAGGTATTATAAAAATATAACTGCCACCTTGTAATTTGAGAAAACAATACCCATCATATGATTATTCTATTTTGCAAATAAATATAGAAATGGTTTCAAGTTTTTTTTTTATTTTATTTTTCATAATGGCGGATATTTGGAAAAATATAATGAATTTTATATATGCTTGTCTCAGAAATAGATTTTGATATGTTGTGAAGCAATAAAATTATAGTTTGAACAGAAAAGGGTGCTTTATCACAAACATTTTTTTTAGTAGTTAAAAAAAAAAAATTATGAGCCTAGAAGTCTCTAGACACAGCTATGATTTTTAATGTAAATTTTTTATTTCGTGATCTTGGAAGTAACGTTTGATTTATTTAAAAAATGTAAATTATTGTTTCTATTGCATTGTTTTTCGAATAAAATATCGAAATTATTATTTGTGATTGTAATATTATACAAGCAGATACGCACGTATATACGTAAAAAATAGTAAGTTTTTAACCATGAAAGCAAAAAAGGATAGCCCGGTGTGGCAAGTTATTTAACATCCGAGGCGAAGTTAAGGATGCTAAACTGTGATCTGGAGCATAATTTTTTTGCTCCCATGGATAAAAAACAATTTTTCTTCCTCAGTGGGGACTAAATTATGAATATTATTATAATAAATGGGTAGATTTAAATGAAGTGAGTGCGACTTACATGGTCGGGTCTTCAAAACTGCCCCAAAGTGTTTTTTTCTGAAAGTACTACCAAAAATAAGTAACCAGCCCAATTTTTAGCCTCCCAGAGCGAAATCTCGATTTTTGGCAGCCATTTTAGTGTTTTTGAATGTCGTAAAAAAAGTAAGAAAAATGAGTCATAATTTTTTTTATTATTGCTGTAAAAAACTCACATTATCATGAAAAATTTTTTCTTTTTAGGTCTGGATAGCAAATTTCCCTGGCTATCTGATTCCGGGGTCAAAAATTTTTTTTGAGTTGCGCATGCGCGAGGAATCGCTAAGATAGGCTGTTTTTTTTCAAAAGTTGATTTCTCAAATGCCTATTAGTAAAAAATCTTGTAACCAGGCTTAAAATTTTCGTTAAACCTTATATTTTTTGGCAAAAAAAACATTTCGATGGGACACTGCTTTTTGGGAGCTCTAGATAAAAAAATAGCAGCTTTCAAAACCTCATTTTTTACAAATTTCAAATTTCCCGCCAAGTCACGTGACCAATCAAAAATCTGATCAAAAATTTGGATTCCGCGGGAAATTTTACATAAGGATATATCTTTTCATGTTTTTAAGAGCGTTTATGTTAAAGCAGCGAAATTTTAAAATGAAAGATTAAAATATATCATTTATTAAGGAATTTTTTTATTTTTTAAATTATTCCAAATTATTCAAAATTATTCAGAAAATTCTTTATTATTTCACTGTTTTTCGCCGCTTTAACATAAACGCTCTTAAAAACATGAAAAGATATATCCTTATGTAAAATTTCCCGCGGAATCCAAATTTTTGGTCAGATTTTTGATTGGTCACGTGACTTGGCGGGAAATTTGAAATTTGTAAAAAATGAGGTTTTGAAAACTGCTATTTTTTTATCTAGAGCTCCCAAAAAGCAGTGTCCCATCGAAATGTTTTTTTTGCCAAAAAATATAAGGTTTAACGAAAATTTTAAGCCTGGTTACAAGATTTTTCACTTATAGGCATTTGAGAAATCGACTTTTGAAAAAAAACAGCCTATCTTAGCGATTCCTCGCGCATGCGCAACTCAAAAAAAATTTTTGACCCCGGAATCAGATAGCCAGGGAAATTTCCTATCCGGACTTAAATGGAAAAAATTTTTCATGATAATGTGAGTTTTTTACAGCAATAATAAAAAAAATTATGACTCATTTTTCTTACTTTTTTTACGACAGTCAAAAACACTAAAATGGCTGCCAAAAATCGAGATTTCGCTCTGGGAGGCTAAAAATTGGGCTAAATACTTATTTTTGGTAGTACTTTCAGAAAAAAACACTTTGGGGCAGTTTTGAAGACCCGACCATGTAAGTCGCACTCACTTCATTTAAATCTACCCAAATATAAATACACTTATTATTAAAATACAATAAAATAAAAAAAAACGCTGCCTAGTATTAATTGGCACTATATATAGTTCCTTATTAACAATAACAAAATGTTCTTAATGGTCTATTTTACCTAGTAAAAACGATAATTCTAGATATTAGTACTAATAAATTTTGAAAAAATTAAGTATCAGATCCTAAAAATTTCTATAAACCATATTTCTAAAACTTATAGTACTCCCATAGAAATAAATTAAGGAATGCATCTAAAAAGAAAAAAAAAATTGGTATTTTTTGTATTTTTTTGTGAAAAAAATTTTGAGAAAAAAATTTTCAAAAAATTAATAATCAGATTCAAGATATCGTGTAAAAACGATACTTCTAGATATTAGTACTTTTATGGAAAAAAATGAGGTATTACATCCAAATTAAAAAAAAAAAAAAGTAGTTTGAGATTTTTTGATGAAAAAATTTTTGAAAAAAAAATTAGGTCTTAATTCCTTTAATGGTTGTGAAATTTCACCGGTTACATACACACACACACACACACACATATACTTTTTTTAAAAACCGGTTTTTTAGCTTCCTGAGGTCTCTAAACGTGCTTATATGCCAAAAAATCAAAAAAAAATTTTGACCGATCACAATTTTATTATTCAGAAAACCTTTTCTCTTCAAACCTTCCTTCTCGAGTTTGAGACCTGAGTTTGAGATATTCTCTTTGTTAGTTTTTAATTGTTGTAATTTACTTAAATTTGAATTATTTATTTGTAATCATTTTTTTTCTTTAAAAGTAAAATAAATAAATATAATAAAATTTTCTTTTTAAGTTATTTATAACTTATACTTTAAGGGAGGCATTCTACCTTGAGACGTGTTTTTAGATCCTTTTTTCAAAGTGAATTGTGAAAAAAGTACAAAAGATATTGTAAAAAATTTTTTTAATATCTTTTAAAAATAAATTAAGTATATCACAGAAAAAAATTTTTTAATTTCTTTTCGTATAAGAGCACAGATAGCTTTGCAAAAATACATCTTAAAAAAAATATATAATCAGCGGGCAACAGAAGTCCATTATGTGGGTCATTTAAAAAAAAAATGTTCAAAAAATGGTAAAAATTCGAAAATCGCATTTCCAGTTTCCCACTGAAGAATACTAATTTTTTTAAGTATTCTTATAAAGATAAATTAAGATGCTCCGCTCTTAAAATTTAATATTTTTCTACCAGAAAATCCCAAAAATTTATTACTAATTATATTAAATTTTTTTTAAAAATTCTTTCGAAAAAAAAAATAAGACACACTCTAATCTAAGTTTTAGTAGATGTACCAGAAATAATAAAGTATAGTACTCCAGTCAAATCACGGGGGGGGGGGGTGGTATTGTTTGTGGCCGCCACCAGATTTGGTCTACTATAGGTTTTTTGGGTCGCTGAACACGAAAATCGGGGTCTTTTCTATGCGCAATTGGAGCTTGACCCTTAAATCGGGCAAAACTGCCCTTAAAAAGGGCATTTTTGCTGTATTCATTGTAAGCCTTTGAAATTTGGTATACGGGGGTTTTTCGGGTCGCTGATAACGAATATTGCAGTTACAACTATGAAAAATTACCCCTTCACCCTTAAATTGGGCAAAACTGCCCCTAAAAAGGGATTTTTTGCTGTATTCACTGTAAGCCTTTGAAATTTGGTATACGGAGGTTTTTTAGGTCGCTGATAACGAATATTGCAGTTATAACTATGAAAAGTTACCCCTTTACCCTTAAATTGGACAAAACTACCCCTAAAAGGGGTGTTTTCACTACTTTCACTCTATCCCTCCAAGATTCGACCTATTAGGGTTTTTTGGGTCGCTGATCACAAAAATCGTTGTCTTTTCAATTAAAACGTAATTCTTCACCCTTAAATTAGCCAAAAATATCCCTGAAAGGGGTAATTTTGCAACTTTCACTCTAGCCCTCCAAGATTTGGTCTAATAAAGGTTTTTGGGGTTGCTGATCACGAATATTAAAGTTATAACTATGAAAAATAACCCCTTCACCCTTAAATTGGCCAAAAGTACCCCTAAAAGGGGTGTTTTTTCTACTTTCGCTCTAACCCTCCAAGATTTGGTCTTAAAGGGTTTTTTAGGTCGCTGATCACGAAAATCGCGTTTTTTTCAATTAAAAATTAGGTCTTCAGCCTCAAATTTACTAAAACTACTCCTAAAAGGTTTGAAAGGTATAAATAAATGAATCATACATTTTACAAGTTATCTTATTTATAAAATAAAGGTAAGCAAATGTTTTATCATTTGAAAAATTTTTCAAAAATTAAAAAAAAATTTTTTTGCATTAAACAAAACTTTTATTATGCCTCAAAATAACCCTTCAAGGGCTGTTTATTGTGAAAATCGACCTAAAAAACCCTATTAGACTGAGTCTTAGAAGGCTAGAACGAATATAGCGAAAGTGCCCCTTTTAGGAGTAGTTTCGGCTAATATAAGGTTGAAGAGTTACGTTTTAATTGAAAAGACATCGATTTTTGTGATCAGTGCCCCAAAAAAACCTATTACACCAAATTTTGAATGGCTAGATTGAAAGTAGCGAAAACACCCCTTTTCGGGGCAGTTTTGCTCAATTTAAACGTGAAGGGGTAATTTTTCATAGTTATAACTGCAATATTTGTTATCAGTGACCCAAAAAACCCCCGTTTACCAAATTTCAAAGGCTTACATTGAATATAGCAAAAATGCCCTAGTTAAGGGCAGTTTTGCCCAATTTAAGGGTGAAGGGGTAATTTTTCATAGTTTTAACTGCAATATTCATTATCAGCGACCCAAAAAACCCCCGTATACCAAATTTCATAGGCTTACAGCGAATACAGCAAAAATGCCCTATTTAAGGGCAGTTTTGTCCAATTTAAGGGTGAAGGGTTAATTTTTCATAGTTATAACTGCAATATTCGTTATCAGCGACCCGAAAAACCCCCGTATACCAAATTTCAAAGGCTTACAATGAATACAGCAAAAATGCCCTTTTAAGGGCAGTTTTGCCCGATTTAAGGGTCAAGGGGTAATTTTTCATAGTTATAACTGCAATATTTGTTATCAGCGACCCAAAAAACCCCCGTATACCAAATTTCAAAGGCTTACAATGAATACAACAAAATTGCCCTTTTTAGGGGCAGTTTTGCCCGATTTAAGGGTCAAGCCCCAATTGCGCATAGAAAAAACCCCGATTTTCGTGTTCAGCGACCCAAAAAACCTATAGTAGACCAAATCTGGTAGCGGCCACAAACAATACCACCAAAACCGTGATTTTACTGGAGTATAGATTCTATAAGCTGATTTCAGACTACAGCCGTCTCTACACCATACTTAGACAATGATTATCTTTTTTTTAAATTACATTTCTATGCATTTTAAATAGTATTAACGTAATCATAAAATAAAATAATATCTTCTGGTGTAGAAAGGGCCTACGTCACGAGTGCAGAGTATACACTTAAAAATAACGCTGATAGAAACAGTTTGTGTACATTTTATATGGAGAAACGGTAAAATATTTTTTATTTTTATAAAATAATAATAAAATTGTTCTTTTTTCAAATTTTGGTAAACATTATTATAAAAATATAACATTCAAAGTAAAAAATAATACATAGTTAGTAACATTTTTGTTGAAATATAATTCATATTTTATGAACTAAAAAAAAAATCGTGTCTTTACGTGAAAAATCGAAGTCTCAAAAACACGATTTTTGATATTTTTAAATAACGCATGCGCATTAACTTTACACCGCTACTTTAGCTTTTTAATAAAAAAAAAATGCTTATAAAATAATTTTGAGGAAGCAATTTAATTTAACGCGGGAGCAATTTTTTGAGCCGTCATTTATCAAAATAGAAGAAACCGATTGCGTATCTCCCGCACGGGTCAAACGGATGATTGTAGAATGTGCCTTAATCTCATTAATCTACGGAAGCTTGTACCCGCCACCTATATATCGGCATTGTTGTCGTAGATGAATTTTTCAATCGCTGATCAAGAATTTGGCTGAATTTTTTAAAAATAATTATCATTTCACCCTTAAATAAGCAGAATCAACCCCTAAATGGGATGTTTTTGCTATTTCCGCACTTTGAGCGACCAAATTAAGTCTTAACGGGTTTTTTGGATCACTGAACAAGAATTTGGGTGAATTTTTTATAAATAATTATCATTTCACCCTTAAATAAGCAGATACATTTTTTAGGAATTTTCAGGAAAAATAAATGATTTTTTTAGGGTAAAATTAATTTTTAATACAAAAATCCCTCAAATCCTTGTCCAGTGCAGTGACACGAAAAACCCGTTAGGACTTAATTTCGTCGCTAAAAGTACGAAAATAGCAAAAACGCTCCTTTTAGGAGTTGTTTTTGCTAATTTAAGAGTGAAATATTAACTATTTATAAAAAATTCGCCCAAATTCTTGATCAGCGACCCAAAAAACCCGTCAGGAGTTAATTTCGTCGCTCAAAGTGCGGAAATAGCAAAAACACCCCCTTTTAGGGGTAATTTTTACTAATTTAAGGGTGAAATATTAATTATTTATAAAAAATTCTCCCAAATTCTCGATTAGCGACCCAAAAACCTATATGGACCTAATCTGGTCGCTCAAAGTGCGAAAATAGCAAAAACACCCCTTTTAGGTGTAATTTTCGCTAAGTTAAGGGTGAAATATTAATTATTCACAAAAATCTACCTCAAATTCTTGTTCAACGACCCAGAAAACCCCCCAAGACCAATTCTTGGCTAAATCTAGAAACTCAGTTTGCTAATATATCATAAAACCCTTTTTGGGGGGTAGTTTTTGCAAATTTAAGGGTGTTCCGAAAATATCTCCCGAAAATAACCACGATTTTGGTGACTAGCGACCCAAAAAACATATAGCAGAGCAAATCTCATGTTGGCCAGTCAAAATACACCCTAAACCGCAATTTGACTGGAGTAAATTTGTTAGTTAAATTTATGATATATCGATGCAGCTGTCATTTTCATTCTTTGTTGAGGTGTTGTCAGATAAAAAAAAAAAATTATACGTCTCTTTTTTAAATTCCATATTGTTTATTGATGTAATTATATTAAATGTATACACTAATTGAATTGTTTTTTATGTATTGTGTAATTTCTTTGGGTCAGATACAACTTTAATAGATACTCTACATTGTTGCCTCTGCTTTGGGTGTAGGTTGCATTTTATACTTCAAAACTTATTTCATTATCCCAATAACTTATCTGCAATTTTTTTTTATTTTTCAGATAATGGATTTTTTTAATTTTGATTGCCTTGAAAACATTTTTTATTTTCTTCCTTTAATTGACCGAGCAAGGGTTGAACAAGTATGTACAAATTGGAAAGATGTGGCAATAGAATCTACTAAATTCCCAAAATTAGACTTAAACAAAAAATTTTGGGGATCTTTAATATTTGGCCAAGAACAAGAAGTAACAGAAAATAACTTTTACATTCTTCAAAAAGTGCTGAAAAAATATGGTAATAAGATTAGAAGTATTGACATAAGTTATTGTTCTTCTTTTAAAAATCATTGCGATAAAAATAATTTGGATCTTAGTTGCATGAAAAATTTTTCACAATTAGAAATTGTGTGTTTGAAAGCAACTATTGAAATCCTTATTATTCAAATTAAAAGTATGATCGTTCATTGTAATAAGATTTCAAAATTAAAATTACGAGAAATTAAAACTGAAAAAGTAAATTTGAATGATTCAATCATTGATCTTGAGGATAATTTAATTACTTTATTGTTTAAAAATAAAAATTTAAAGAAAATACATTTGTATGGCATTTTAGTCACTGATAATTTTTTTAGGAATTGCTTTACCGATTCCATGATTGAAATTGTTTTGAAACATAAGCTAATTAATTTTGATAATTTTGAAAATTGTTTTTTTAATTCAAAAAATTTGAATATATTAAAATTATCATTTGGTTCATCTGGAAAAATTAAAAACTTTATAGACATCATTTCTAATAACTGTTGTAATATTACTGAATTAAGTTTGAATTTTAACGATTCCAAGGAAAGTTACGAAAACGAACTTAGTAAACTTTTGTCTGTAAATAAAATTAAAGAATTAAATTTTAATAGATCAAATATTACAGGATATTGTTTATTAAATTTAAAAAATGAGTTTATAAGAGCCATAAAATTAATTCGTTGTAATTTCCTTAAAATTTCTTATTTAACTTCGTTGTTAGAAAATTTAAATAACTTGATTAAATTAAAGTTTGATATTAGAAATTCACCATTAACAAGTTATTGTTTAAAAGCTGTCTCAAATAATTTAGCATTACAAAATTTAGTGTATAAAAATTTATCTGAAGACTTAATTACATCTAGTAGCTTAAATCATGTATTAACTTTAAAAAATTTGAAACTTTTAACAATCAATCAAACGCTTTTAGTCACTGACAGCTTTTTATCAGATATCAGCCAGCAACTAACAGAATTGTCAACTTTGAATATTGTCAATTGCAAGAACGTTACTAATAAAGGTATAAAAGAATTAAGTAATTTATCCAAATTGAGACACTTGTTTATTGGTGGTATTGATAAAATAACAGGTGAAGGATTGAGTACTTTACCCCACTTGGTAACGCTAGACTGTTTTAATTGTAAGAATCTAACAGATGAAAATTTAATTGAAGTAGTTGAGAATTCTGTAGATTTACAATACCTTGATCTTTGCTTATGTTATAAAGAAGAAAATTATAAATTTCTTAATTGTATTAATTCTATTATGTCAAAAAATCTCAACAATAAAGTATTAACAGTCGTAATTGATATTGATATTGAAGACAAAAATCTGCAAGAAATGAATATATCTCCAAATTTAAAATTTGTTAGCATAGGGGATTTTTCTGATTCATCCAAAAATTCATTTGATTATTTAAAAATACCAAAATATTAGTGTGAATTTTATTTTGTTTTATTTATTTAATTTTATTGTAAAAAATCGTAAAGAATTATAAAAAAGCTAAGGCTTTTTTATTTCAGGCACGATCACATATTCATTGAGTATTTTCTCTTTAATAACGTTGATGGGATCCACACCCTCATAAATTGAAAACTATTATTGATTATCACACACCAAGGCAATATAAGCATGTAGAGGCATCGGAATGACCTGGGGACCAAATTCCTCCATAAATTGGACAATTTAAAAACTTTTTTGTTTTTTAACCTAACGAACTTTTAAGGCAAGATTTCATTTATGTATTGCATACATAGGGTGATAGTGCCTAATAATCTATGTATTGCATACTTAGGGTGATCGTGCTTAAAACATAAATTTTAGTTAATTTAGTTATTGTAGGTCATTAACCATATTTTGGATGTATTAAATTCAAAACCAATTCATTTTTCAACATTTTTATCATTTTTTCATAATTTTTTTTGATATCTGAAATCAGTTTTTAGGACATTTCTCTGCAAGGACTTGACGAAATTACTTGAAATTGAAAACCCTGCAACTAGATTTGATTTCAAAAAATTTGGTCTAAGGGATTTTTGATTCATCGAGTAGTTTCTGAGATCTTGAGGATACACTTTCTCGAACATACATCCCTACACACACCAAGGCAATATAAGCATTTACAGGCATCGGAATGACCTGGGAACCAAATTCCTCCATAAATTGGAGAATTTGAAGACTTTTTCGTTTTTTAACATGATGAACTTTTAGGGAGTATTCAGACGAGAAAAAATTTGTAACCCCCACCTTCAATTTTTACTCCCTCTTGTCCCCATTCTAGCGTTTTAAATAATAAAAAGTGGGAGTAAATTTTAAAGGTGGTGGCTAAAATTTTTTCTCGTCTAAATGCTCCCTATTCTGGAGTCAAAAACGCATTTGAATCCCCCACCCTCGGTTGAACGCAGCGGCGGGTGGAAGGTACCGCTCACGAAATCTTAATTATTAGGCACTATCACCCTATGTATTCAAAGAGCTTATTATGTATGCAATACATAAATGAAATCTTGCCTTAAAAGTTCGTTAGGTTAAAAAACAAAAAAGTCTTTAAATTGTCCAATTTATGGAGGAATTTGGTCCCCAGGTCATTCCGATGCCTCTACATGCTTATATAGCCTTGGTGTATGATAATAAATAATAGTTTTCAATTTATGAGGGTGTGGATCCCATCAACGTTATTAAAGAGAAAATACTCAATAAATATGTGATCGTGCCTGAAATAAAAAAGCCTTAGCTTTTTTATAATTCTTTACGATTTTTTCCCTTATTGTTTAAAAAATAGCTAATTTTCTTGCCTTTTGATAAAGACACAATCTTTGACCATAAAAAAGAATGCTCATTTTTTTATTTTTTATGGGCATAAACACGCTATTATGTCCATAAAAAAATTTCACCTAATATGTATGAAAACTACAGGAAAAAATGTATCAAATTTATAAAATTTTTAAAAACTTTTCGTAAGCAAAGATTAACAAAAATACAGAGCTTTCCAATTATGCCCCTATTAGCTATATAGAATTTTTTATATATTGTAAAAAATTAGAAATTTTCATTTTTTTAAAAATAATGTATGAATATAAAAATATATGTACTTAATTTATACAATAAATTTTAAATATTTTCAAATAAAAAATAATATTTATTTTGTATTTATTAAATTTATTTATTTTTTTTAAATTAAACTTTATCCAACAAACATATTATTGTTTAGAAATTAGATAAAAAAATACATCACAATTTTTATAATTAATATATTATAATTGACCAAAAATTTAAATAAATATAAAACACTTTAAAAAAGATACATCATAAATAAACCTAAGTATATTCAAAAATTAATTACATTTATAATTATTTGCTAAATACTGAAATATATTTTTGATTATTTAATATTGCATTTTTGAAGTTTAATTAAAAAATAATTACAACTTTGTTGTCTGAATATTCCTAATACTAACGTTTTATATTTACAAGGAAAGGTTTTGAGATTTATAGCCTGATTTCTATAATTGTTCTAATATAGTCACACTGTAAAAAAAACTCCGGTGATTTTTCGACAAAATTGGTAAATTTACTAAAATTTAGTAAATTTTCGAAAAAATTCGCAATTTTTCGAAAAAAATCGTAAATTTACTAATATTTGTAAATTTGCGAAAAAATAGTAAATTTACGATTTATTTTTTCCTAATTTTTCGACAAAATCGTAAATTTACTAATATTTGTAAATTTGCGAAAAAATAGTAAATTAACAATTTTTTTTTTCGTAAATTTTCGACAAAATCGTAAATTTACAACTGTGTCGTAATTTTACGATTTTTGTAGAAAAATTGCAAATTTTAATCGAAAATTTGCGACAAACAATTGTGAAATTACAAGTCCTATTTTTCGTACCTAAAAACGCATAGCAAACCATTTAGAGTCATAAAATAATGTTTTTTTATTTTATACCATATTTAAGGACGCTCCGTCATTTGAATTTCCGAATAAAGACATATACATTTTGTTAGAGGAATGCCTCAGGAATCGAATAATATGGGCCATATAGTCGATAGTGATTGCCAGAGAATAACTACTCAAGAACAAAAAAAAACTTTTCTTTTGACAATGAAATTTAGCCAAGTTATCGTCAATTTACGATTTTACTCAAATTTTTCTTAAAAAAGACATTAAAAAAAGTCTGTTTCTGAACTTAAAATATGCATTATTCCTTTCTTCAAGAAAATAATAATTTTTTACCACATTTCAACAATTAGGTTAAAAACCAATGAAAAACTGTGTTAAATAAATTTAGCTAATTACAGTTTTCAAAGGTTTCTGACCTAAAAATTAAAATTTTGTGAACAAAAATGATTTTTTTTTTTGAAGAAATGAATACTCAGGGAAAAATTAATCGATTTTTAAAAAAAAAGTTATTATTTTACGATGAAAATCAAACAAGTCAGAAATAGGCATTTTTCAATATAAAACTTTGAGTAAAATCTTAAATTGACGACAACTCGGCTAAATTTCATCGTAAAAAGAAAAGTTTTTTTTTCTTCTGGAGTAGTTTTTCCCTGGAAATCAGATTTTGTCATCTATTATTTAAAATTTTAATTAACAAAAAAGTAATTTTTAACTTGATTAATGAAGTTATCGCCTATTTTATTTTTCTTAAATTATTTTGGGTTGCTCAGATACGAAAAACACGGTTTTCGACATAAAAGTGGCAAAATCTTTTTGGCATCCATCGCCGATTCCGTGATAACGTTTTTTTTTGCATTCTATAGGTTGCAAACTATCAGAAAATCATGGTGTTAATCGTTGCCTCTTAAATTTTTTTTTTTTTAATTTTTAGTGCTCATAAAACGTATTTTCTCGTAGAAATGCACATAAATTAGGCATTATTTTTTTTTTTTACTACTTAACTTGGACAAAAAACTGAAGAAAAAAAAAATTTGAAGGCGCATGGATATAACCCGTTTTTTCAGATAGTTTGAACCTTCAGAAAACCGAAACAAAAAGTGAACAAGAAATCGGCGATAGATGCCAAAAAGATTTTTCCACTTTTATGTCAAAAACTGCCTTTTTTCGTAACTGATTTTCGAAAATTTTTATTTCAGGGGTTTTTCGTGGTATTTTTAGGGATATTTGTTTGTGAAAAGTTAAAAAAAGTTCAAAACTAATACAAGCAAGGATTTAGCATCAATTTTTACACGTTTATTACCAATTTTTTCAATTTTATACAATACGTAATTTTTGACTGATTACGCATATTTTCAAGCTGTGGAATTAAATTAAAAGGGGAGTTCAATACATTTGGAACACCAAATTATAAAAAATGGTTATGAATGAGTTTATTATGTTGAAAAAACATGCCGGCTACTCTCCGTTCATTCCAAAGGGCCATCTGAGCCTAGAAACGCAGGGCTCATTGAAATAGGGTTTTTTGGTAATTTTCAATGAGACGCTAAAACCTTACAAGTTAACTTAAACTCTTTTACTCTTTTCTTTGGTTGGTTTCATTTTTTTGGTGTAAATACCACCTTTCAAACGCCGTAAACCGTAATTTATTATCATTAATCCTCTCATCACTATAGCCAATTAACCAAATGGTCAATTTTGGTTAAAAATGACCTATTTTTAAATTGCTGCCAAATTTGTAATTTTTGACGAAAATGGGTTTTATACGTCTCAAAATATTTCGACAAGCTTCAAATTTCCAAAAATTCTTTACTCTACTTTTTTGAATTATTTAATCATCAGATATATGATAATTAGAAGTCGGAGTCCCAATTATATGGTTTTATAAAAAGCTAATTTTTAATGTTAACTTAGAAGAGCCATTTCTTAAAAACGACTCAAGGAAATGAGACGAGAAAAATTTTTTAGAAACTTCAAGCTTGTAGGAATTTTTCAAGACATACAAAACCTTTTTTTATTAGAAATGACGAATTTGGCAGCAATTAAAAATAGGTAATTTGGTTAATTGGCTACATTAATAAAAAAATTAGTGATGGAAAATTGCGGTTTACGGCGTTTGAAAGGTGACACTTACACCAAAAAATTGAGACCAACCAGAAGTGTTTTGGTTAACTTGTGAGGTTTAAGCGTTTCATTGCCAAAAAACCCTATTTTATAACATTGAACCCTGCGTTTCTAGGCCCAGAAGACCCATTAGAATGAACGGAGAGTAGCCGTCATGTTTTTTCAACATAATAAACTCATTCATAACCATTTTTTATAATTTGGTGTTCCAAATGTATTGAACTCCCCTTTTAATTTAATTCTACAGCTTGAAAATATGCGTAATCAGTCAAAAATTACGTATTGTATAAAATTGAAAAAATTGGTAATAAACGTGTAAAAATGAAAAATATTTGGGCACATAATCATTAATGGAGTTTTATTTGCTTGGAAAAATATATTTTATGAGATAAAAATAAAATAGACAAAATATTTAAGATGAAAAAGTATAATTACTTCATTTTAACAAGAATTAAAAAATTGAGACTATAGGGGTTCCATCATTGTAGCGCATTAAAATAATTATTTTCGGGCATCTTGATGGTATGTAACAATCAATTTGGGCTAAAAATTATCAATATTTACCATTATAACTTGTACGTAGATTAAAAACAGCCTAAGGTGCAAGAAAAAGTAATAAAACAAAATTTGAAAAAAAGCAAAAAATAAATACAGGTTTTCAAGCTTATAAATGTCAAAATATTGTTAAAAATTGATGCTAAATCCTTGCTTGTATTAGTTTTGAACTTGTTTTAACTTGTCATAAAAAAAAAATCCCTAAAAATACCGCAAAAAACCCCTGAAATAAAAATTTTCGAAAATCGGTTAGCTCAGTTACGAAAAAAGGCAGTTTTTGAGATAAAAGTGGAAAAATCTTTTTGGCACCTATCGCCGATTTCTTGTTCACGATTTTTTTCGGTTTTCTGAAGGTTCAAACTACCTAAAAACACGGGTTATATCGATGTGCCTTCATTTTTTTTTTTCAGTTTTTTGTCCAAGTTAAGGATGATGCCTACCAAGCTGGGGATAATAGAAATAAGAAACTATTACTCTCTCTTTCTATCATATTACTATAGAAGCGAGAACCTTGCGCGCGCACAACTATACGATAGCATTGTTAAATAAATAAAATTTTCGTTATAAACAAACCACCCTAGTCTAAAATAAATTGAATAATTATATTCTACGATATGTTTTTTATATGTTATAATTTTTTCATCAAAAACTATAAGCAAAAAGTATTAAAATTTTCTGTTACAAAATGCCGTCCCATAAGAATCACGTGTATAAGATGCTCGGAGAACCAAAATTATTTTTAATTATTTAATAATGGAGGAGTCACCCTAGGATCTTATAATTTTAAATTTGTATTTTTTAATATGATTTCTTGTTAAATACCAACTTTCATTAAAATCTATACGCAAACAAAAAAGGCGAGCAACATCCTTAAGTAGTAAAAAAAAAATAATGCCTCATATACTAAAAATTATTATCAAAATTAATTTTTTTTTTTAAAGTAAAAATGTCCCATTTAAATTATAATTGACTCATCCTGTTTTTACTTATAATAACTTGTTCGTCCAGATTATCCTTTTTTACGTAATTAAAAATATTTTTTATTCTTAAAATATTAATAATTGTATACCTATTTAAATATAGTAATAATAAAAGAAACTTTTTTATTATTGATTGTTAGGTATCCAAGCCACAAAATTAATGAATGAGTATTTTTTTATGAAATTTGATAAAATAATTCTTTACACAAATTATGTTGAAAAAATTTTTTATTTATACAAATTATGTCATAAATTATTCCGTCAATGTGGACTTAAATTAAAAACGTAGTAAAAAATAATTTTACATGACGCGTTTCAACAACATAGTTGTCATCATCAGATGATTTAGATCTATATTAACATTTGATTAAAAAATAACAAAGTTTTATAAACACTTCACATTTTTTTTTTTTTTTTTTTTTTTTTTTTTTTTTTTTCTTACATTTAATGAACAACAATCACTCAAATAATATCAACTTTAATGACAACTGTATCCCTATACATATATGCAGTAAAGGAAGAATTATGGACGCTTTAGAAGAGTTCGAAATATATAAGCAAATAAAAGAAAATCCAAAAATTTTACTCAACGATAAACTAAATTTTAAATCACACTGTTTATATGATACTGCTATGTACCATAACAATAATAATCATAATCAATAACTATTACATTTTAGAATAACTTTAAAAATTTAAATTCAGTGTGTCTTACACCGCGCGAGTGTTAACATAAACAATCTATATAATAGAATGTGATTTTTGTGTATAAATATGTGCTTACATTTTATAATAAAAGAAAAAAAAAAAAAAAAAAAAAAAAAAAAAAATGTGAAGTGTTTATAAAACTTTGTTATTTTTTAATCAAATGTTAATATAGATCTAAATCATCTGATGATGACAACTATGTTGTTGAAACGCGTCATGTAAAATTATTTTTTACTACGTTTTTAATTTAAGTCCACATTGACGGAATAATTTATGACATAATTTGTATAAATAAAAAATTTTTTCAACATAATTTGTGTAAAGAATTATTTTATCAAATTTCATAAAAAAATACTCATTCATATACCTATTTGCTAAAAGAAATGTAGCGAAAAAAAATAAAAGTATTCATCTTTTCTCATGGTATAAAATCAAAAAACATTATTTTATGACTCTAACTGGTTTGCTATGCGTTTTTAGGTACAAAAAATATGGCTTGTAATTTCACAACTGTTTGTCGCAAATTTTCGATTAAAAATTGCAATTTTTCTACAAAAGTCGTAAAATTACGACATAGTTGTAAATTTACGATTTTGTCGAAAAATTAGGAAAAAATAAATCGTAAATTTACTATTTTTTCGCAAATTTACAAATATTAGTAAATTTCCGATTTTTTTCGAAAAATTGCGAATTTTTTCGAAAGTTTACTAAATTTTAGTAAATTTACCAATTTTGTCGAAAAATCACCGGAGTTTTTTTTAACAGTGCACCTTTTTTATAATAAATGAACCAATACAACGTATTTTATAAAAATTTTTTTCCGCTCAGATTTTTTTAACTCTATTTTTATTTGATAATATTTGATAAGATGTTTATAAGGTCATAAATCAAATATTGAAATTTAAGCGTTGCCAAAATAATCTTGGTAAAAAAAGACTGGCAAAGTTTTACGACAACGTTCATACTTTTAAAGTAATTAATTATCTTATGCCTTTTAAGCCAAAAATTACAATTTGAATATCAACAGGTACAACTAATCAGGTATTAGGTATTATCAAAATATAGCTGCCACCTTGTAATTTGAGAAAACAAAACCTATTTGATTTTTCTATTTTGCAAACTTCGTAAAGAATGGTATTGGTTAATAAACTCGCCAAAATGTGCAGCTTTATAAATTTAAAGATGTCCATGATATTTTCAGTAACATCACACTTTTTTAATCAAGTGGTTGTCCATAAAAAAATATTCATTTGTGTTATTTAGGGGGATTAAAAAAAGGGGGGGTAGAGTTCAGTTGATCTAAAATTTTTACATGTCATAATGGGCGATTTTATAGAGCATATTCTTACTTTCTGGGGGCACTAGAGTACAAACGATTAATTATATGTCTCAATATCTATTAAAATCTGCTCAAACAGGATCTAAGCAACTACCTTTAAGCAGAACTTTAATAAATTTTTAATGATAACTACCAGAGTTTAATTTTTTCAAATCTAGAATCCCCAGAATCTAGTAAAAATACGCTCTATGAAATCAAACCTATAACTAATCAGCACTAATTAAGACTTTTAAAAGAAGATGATAAACAAATATTTATTGAGTTTCAAGTCCCTAATGCTTTGTTTTATATTAGCCCTATCAAAATTGAAGTGTTAATCTATACATAATCTCATGTTCTTTCCTTGTCAATATAAAATTTTATAAAGTTTCTATTTTTATCTTATACTCGCATATTTTTATATAAAATTTATTATTATATTTTCAGTGGTATAAATATTAAAATATTTATCTTATAATCTAGAAAATGCATATGTAAGTATAAATATATAAATATATAAAATTTATAAAAACCTATACATAAATATTTTTTTAAATTATTAATAAATACAGTGGTAGATTTTTAGCAGACTTTTAAGAAAAATTAATTCTATAATAATATATAATTATGCATTTAAACAGTGCATTACTTTTTAGTTTACACAAAATTTTATACAAATATTTATAAATTTACAGAAAAAATATAATAATACACTCATATAGACATACTAGTGGAGAAAGGACAATTAGATATATTTATCTAAATAACAAAATGATATAAATTAAGAAAAAAACAAAATTAATTTAAGACATTTAAATGCAGCCAGTAAAATCTATATATTCTCAAAAATATATATTTTATACTTTTTTAGTCTTCATGGAAGAAAAATCACAGTTATCATAAAGATGAGAAATAATCTTAATAAATATAATTGTTGCAAAAAACAAAAACTATCATGAAAAAATATTATAATCTTTGCACTTTTTTGACAAAATATTACATTAAATACTTACATTTAGTTATTTTAAATTATTTTATGCAGACTTAGTTCGGTTTCTATTAGCAGTTCTTGCAAATAATAAAAATAATTGTTCTAATGTTGACGATAACACAGAAAAGTCATCGATAGAATTGTACTTATTTTTCAATCTGTTCATAACATCATACATGTTTCTCCAAGTTGTGTTTACATCGTTAACATGAGTCATTAGATATCCCTAAAAAATAAAAAAAAATTTTTATATATTTTTTAAATTTTATTTCTGGAAAAGATTCTGTGCCAATCGGTTTGAAATTGGAATGAAAGAATTAACTCGAATTCCATTACCTCGAGGTAATCAACTAAATAATATAATTTTTCCTCAGATTATTTATTTATTATCAAAAATGTGTTAATTTTTTTTTAATTGTAATTTTAGTTTTTAAACTATTACTCCAGTCAAATTGCGGTTAAGGGTGTTTAGTTACGGCTTTGGTCTACTTTAGATTTCTTGGGTCACTAATCACGAAGATCGGGGACTTTCTCTGGAAAACACCCTGAAATTTGCAGAGATCACCCTCCAAAAAGCGGTATTTTTAATGTATTCACATCTCAAGTGTCTAAATTTGACAATTTTTTATTTAAAATTTTTTAAATTTCTCTATGAGACCGAAAAAAATCATGTAACTTTAAATTTGGATAGCCTGAAAAATTTTACAGTATTGCAGTTTTTTTAGAAAAGGATTTTGAAGTTTGAAATTTTGCCATTTATAAATAAAAAACTATGTCTAATAAAATTTTTGCAGAAATCTATATACTTAAAATTATAGATTTTTATTAACTATTAATAAATTGTATGTTTTAAAAAGTGGGATTTCAAAAATTTTTCAGCTATTTTTTTTTTTTTTAATTAACCCTTTCAAATTAAACTTGCCAAAATAAAATCGAAAAATTCAATACCTATTAAAAGAAAAATTTTCAGATTTTGTATTTATGAAGTTTTAATGTTAAAATGTATTTTTGAAATTTTTAGCAACTTGGGATTCAAAACAAAATTTGAATCTTAGAAAAGGATTTTAATAGAAGTTTCCTGTTATCTTTTAATAAGAAAAAATTTTATTTGTTAGCCGTCGATAAGCATGATAAAAAAATTTAGAGCTTGTATAAAAAAAATGTTCAAAAAACTAAACTATTTGCCGAAAATTATTCGTTGATTTTAGATAATGTCGCATATAGGAGGTGGTCCAAGGGGTCGAAAACCTTTTTTAGCAAATTTTTCGTAACATGATTCCAGATTAATCCGCCCAAAAAAAATTTCTAGATCCACCCTTACTAGAGAACTAAATTTATTGTATTTTCGGAAAAAAGTAATTTAAGCTGAAACGTTCGGGGATTTCTCTATTAAACTAGGACCAAATCGGTATAGAATTTCTTACTTAGAAAATAAAAATAAATTTTTTTTTTACCGAATTCTCATCAACTATTTCACAATTTAGAGCTTCCAATAAATCTTTTTTTATATTTTCAATTTGTTCATTTGAGTTCTCAGGGTTTAATTTTATTTGAATATCATAACCAGCACCAAATCGTTGTTTAAGTTCTTGACAGGGCCCTATACAAACTAATTGTCCATTAACCATAATAACTAATCTGTTACAGAGAGCTTCACATTCTTCCATGCTAATAAAGATTATAAACAAAAACTTTTAATAATACTCATCTTGTAATAAATAAATATTTTTTAAATTTACCTATGAGATGTTAAAATTATAGCTTGTCCTACAGTTTGACAAGACTGAATAATATTCCACAATGATCTCCTAGCAGCTGGATCTACTCCAGTTGTGGGTTCATCTAATAAAACTAACTTTGGATTACCAATCAGAGCAATAGCAATATTTAAACGTCTTTTATTTCCACCACTGTAGGTCCCACTTGGTTGAGATGCACAAGCATTCAAATCTAAAAAATTTATTAATGTTAATAACTCTATAATTACTATTTCATTTATAAAAAATAATTTACTTAATCTATCAATCCATTTTTTGACTTCTGAATCAACTTCATGTTTTGGAATACCTCGAAGTCGAGCAAATAACGTTAAATGTTCAAAAGAATTTAATGATCTTATTAATGCATCATTTTGAGGACAATATCCCATTTGAGAAAGATACTGTAAAACAATATATTTATAATTAATTTTTCACTCATTTTTATTTAAAATTTATTTGACAAAGGTAAATATTTTTATATTACCTCTGATCGATTACTATCTAAAAATTTATTATCTAGACACATAACTCCATTATTGGGTATCTCTTCTCCTGTTATCATCCTAAACGTAGTGCTTTTACCAGCTCCATTCACACCTAATAAACCAAAGCATTCGCGTTGTTTAACGCCAAAACTAATTTCTTCTACAGCTAGCAAATCTCCATACTGTTTGCTTAATTCATATACCATAAACAAATAATTGCTCGGATTTCCAAGATTTGAAGTATCGTTTTCACTGGCATTATCTAAATTAGTCCCTGAATTAAGAAATTTTATTAGAATAAAAAATTTTAAACTTTTAATTTAACTTACATTGACTTCTAGCTTTAGATATTTCAAAAGCAACAGTGTGCTTTTCTTTTTTAACTTGTTCGTCAAAAACTGTATTAGCATCAAACTTTTTATTTTGAAATCTTGAAATTAATTTCTCAATGTATTTATTTTCTAACAAATATAAAATACAAAAATAAAATATAGGTGTAATAAGTAAGTAAATTAAACTTTCTTCTAACGACATATCATCTTCAAATTTCTTAAAATAACTTATAGATTTCTTACATTTACCATCGGCACATTCCAAGTCTAAATTTAAAATATATATATTACATAAATTTTACCAAAAATAAGTACTTAATTATTTGTATTTAGAGATAAAATATTAATTACCACAACACTTATCTCTCATTAAACATGTAACTTCATGCATTAGATTTGGTAGTCTCCTACATCTGGCATTCTGGGTTGCAGTACTAAAAAATGAAACTTGGCCATGGAAAAAACTTAAATACGGGATTAAAAGAAATATTCCTTTTTGAATTTTACGGATTACTTCAATAAATTTATAACTACTTAAAGTTATTGATATTACATGTAATATCAATTCTACAGAAACTGGAAATAAAAATTAATTTATTTTTAAGATAAAGAGAAATATTTTTAATAAAAAATGTTACATACCAAGCCCAATTGGAAATAAGATCAACAGAGTTATGACCGAACTTACAGACTTTTTTAAGAAACTGAATATATAAATTATTGGTATCACATTTATTGCAAACAAGATTAATATCATAATATTAATCACTAAAAGTATAAGTATAGAAATAAATACACATAAAATTTTTTTGATAAAAAAAGTAAATTTTTAACTTACTGATTTCTTTACTATGAAACATTTTCAAATCAACAACTGCATCCATACACATAAATCCTATGATAATAAGAATTATTGAGACTAAAAGCACGCTTAAATCAATTAAAAACATAGTTCCCCAATATTTAAAAGCAGACACTTGTGACATTCTTTGCAATTGTTTTATATTACTTAATGCTTCTCTTAAAGGATGAATAACAAATAAAGCTACAGCTGGATAAAAGAAGAATACAAAAAGTAAACTTGTTGCATAAGCGTCAACATTTTCTTTTGGAATAGCTGTTGATTGTAAAGAGTGAGGAAATTTTTGAGCAAAAATACTTATTGAATAATCATTTCCAACTTCTTTTCTTAATAATGCATTTGAAAGTAAATTAATTGATATTGGAATACTAAATATGGCATTTCCTGAAAAAAGAGCATTTGCTTTAAGCAAATTTTGGGTAATATTAAATTCTGCTGCAGCAATTATATCATTTCGATATTTCGCCAAATCTTTTTTACCAAGCTCTAACAAAGCTGTAAATACAAAAAATAATTTATGCACAAAAAAGCAATAAAAAATGTATTAAAAATTGAAAATTTGATTTACCATTGGTTACATTTGTAATCTCTCTAGTCTTCCCTCCAAAAATATTTGTTGAATAAGCATAAGCCTCAGCGATAGCTTTATTATTACTACTGTAATAAGTTTCAGGATTTTTATATTTGTTAAGTTCTAAGGGTATAAGAATAGTAGATTGGTTTGCTACATTGTAATCCATTGTCATCAAAAGAATACACAAGACGGGAAGAAAAATCTGGAAAATTGAAAAATAATTATGAGTAAAAATTTAAAAATTTAAAAATTTTTTAAAAAACCTACAATTAACAATATTGTTGTTATATTTTTTTTAGAATAAGTAATTTTTTTTTCAAGTAAGGCTAACGATGATTGTATAAAAAGTTCTTGATTTTTTAATTTCTGCATTATATCTAATGAAGTCCTGCAAGAATCTGTAGCGTCTTTATTGTCTCGTGTAACTCTGCAAAGAATATTTTATTAAATAATTTTTTAAATAATTAAACAAAATTTTTTTTGATGAAAATTATAGTGTTAAATTTACTTTAAAAATACTTGTTCCAATGTAATTAACGAAACGCTCATACCCGTAATTCCAAAATTCTTTTTTTTCATTTCTAACTTATCTAAATAATCTGGAAATTGTAAAGAGTAAGGAATGCTTAAAACTATTTTACTTCCATCAATATTTAATATTTTTCCATTAGGATCTAATTCATTCAAAATATTTTGTGGTTCGCTCCATGATTCAATTGATAAAGTAACTTCCATATTTCCTTGACCTTAAAAAAAATTATTTTGGTTAAAAATGTTTTAGTTATTAAAATTCCTGTATTATATTTAAGCATAATATACCTAAATGCTTTTTGAGAAACATTGGAGTTCCGTAACTTTTTAATTGACCCATGTGTATGATAGCTATTCTATCACCTAAAATATCAGCTTCTTCCATATCGTGTGTACTGATAAGTATTGTTTTTTGCCCTCTCATTTTCTTTACAAAAAATAATTAACGTTAATATAATATCTGAAAACTTTATTATTAATAAAATAAAATGTAATTTACTAATATTATATCCCAAGTATCACGTCTACTTTCTGGATCCATCCCTGATGTTGGCTCATCCAAAATTAATATCTAAATAAATAATTATTAATAGAAAATTAAAAAAAAAAAGATAAAATAACGAATACTCACACTTGAATCACCAATTACAGCCATTGCTAAGCAAACGCGTCTTTTTTGGCCACCCGATAAATTTTTTGGCAAGACATTTCTTTTATCAAATAATTTTAATTTTTTTAAAAGCATATTTACATTGGTTTGAATTGTTGAAGAATCTTTATGTCCTTTTAACTAAAAAAAAAATTTTTGTAAATAATTATTTGATTATTTTTTATTGGGCATTAAAATAACTTACTTTAGCAAAAAATTCAATTTGTTCAGAAACTGAAAGATTTGGAAATAGCATATCTTCTTGTGGACATAATCCAATATCATTCATTATTTTATCAGATTCAAGTTTTACATTCTTTCCATTTACTATGACTGATCCACTCGTTGGACTAATCATACCTTAAAAATTCATATTTTATTTTTTATTCTGAATTTAATATTGATTTAATGAAAGAAAATTAAAAAAAAATTAATTAATTTACCAGTTAAAATTGACATCATAGTTGTCTTTCCTGCTCCGTTATGTCCAAGTACTGATGTTATTTGACCTTTGTAAAAATCTACCGAAATACCTTTTAAAGCTTGAACACTCTAAAAATAAATTCTTAAATTTTAGTAATTTAAATTTTTAATTATGAAAAAGTATTATATCTTACAGTTTTATTAAAAAAATTTGTCAAATAAGATTTTTGCAAATTGCGTATTTGAATTCCAGGTGTATAAGCTCCTGCAGGAGTTGATTCAAAAGGTTTTCCTTCAGTATTATCGAAAACTAATTCCTCTAATTCATCATCCAAGTCGATTTTATTATTCCCTTTACCAAACTAAAATATAAATCATTAAAATTTCAAATTTGGTATTCAATAAAACTAAATTAAATTGAATACTTCTAAAAAAAATAATGGGTCTTTTTTTATCCCATATTTTCCAGGATGCACGGCACAAACATACACTGCCATTATAAAATGAAATGCTGCCCCTAATATTGAAAATATCAACATCACTCCTATACTTCCTGCAGTTTTATACACTGGATCACCAACTGAGAAAATATTACTCCACTGAATCCCGACCACTAAAATTTATATTATATTTTATATTTGTTTGAAAATCATTTAAATAAATGTACTTACACATGCTTTCATAGTTATTAACTTCTTGGAAAATTCGAAATAATAAAATATTTGGGAAGAAAAATCCAAGGTACGGAACAATACCATATAACATTGCCTTCACGCTATATTTTTGAATCATATTTGCACCAATGTAAAGTGATATAAGTCCAAATACCATGTAAACAGCTAAAAAACATAAAATTGTACATAATTTTTCAGTATATATAAATAAATATATGTATAAGATATAAATCTGCAAATTTTTCTTACATCTTGAGAAATAGGCTGCAATATGCATTCCAAATGCGAATAAATGGGTTACGTGAAAAATGAGTACCAGCCATAAAATTAAACTATTACCATGATACATGTAAGGGTAAACGTTACCGGAAAATGATGTATTGAATAATATCATTAAAGCGCTTATAAGTATAGAATTAAAAATCACGCCGCTGACTAGCCAACTCAATAAATTTAAATAAGTAGGAACTCCATTCATTGCCATTAAAACCTAAACAGTTAAAATGGAATTAAATTTTAATTAGTTAGATTAATTATTTAGAAAATTTACATTGACTCCAATAAATTTTTCGTCAGCTGCATAAGTAACTTCAACGCACAATGGAATTAAAAATGCAATTACCGCAAATGCACATATTAATATTCTTGTTATAGTATCTGTTTCACTAACTTTAATGTGAGGTGGGTAAGGCATTTGTTGCAGCGTTACTTCTGTATTAAAAGATGAATTTGTTGCTTTCAATTTTATAAATGATTCATCTAAACATAACTGTAATTGCACAAATGGTACAATATCTATGAAGGCTTGCGAAGCCTCAATTAAAATACCATCGATATCCGATTTATATAAATAGTTTTCAACTAAGTAAGATGCTCTTATTGTATATTTTAAATTTGTTGTTTGAGAGTTAATATCATCATTGTTGAAAATTACTGCTACTACATCGTTATCAAGAATTTGAGTTTGTAAAATTGCATACTTTTGTAACATTTCTTCTTCATCTAAGAAACCTGTTACTTCTAAAAAAAATAAAAAAATATTTAATAAATTTTATAAATATAAATTATAAAAATAAATGTTGAAAACTTACTTTCTTGCGGAAGATTTAAACACATTCTAACTTTTTCCATAAAACTTGTAGTAAAATCATTTTTAGGGACGTAATAAACAGTTGTCATTAAATTTAATTTTCTAATAAGTTCACTTTTTGTACTAATATCATAAACAGTATTCTCAGTAACATTAACAGGCGTTTCAGCAGAAAAATCTCGACTTGATTGTATAAGCATAAATAATAATAATGGAATAATAATTTCTACAAATAATCCCATTTTCCAATGTCTTTTACGTACTAAAAAGTTTTTGTATAATAATAATTTAAATATTCTAAACATTTCCATGATTGCCTCTGATTTATTATTTATAAACTTTTATTAAGTTATTAATAGAATTAAATGTTTTATAAATATCTTGTATCTATAGACTATAATATTGCCATTGAAACTTATATCTTTTAATCAATATTGCACTTAATGTCAGCATTTTCTTTACACATACACTTCTGCTAAAATAAAATTATTATTAAATTATTAAAAAATTTATACAAAAATTTTGGCTTTTGACTAATTAAAATTTGAATAAATATAGTATAAATCTTACCCATTTATTTTAGAAGACATGTTAATTCTTTTCTGAACTATTTTTTAAATAATGTATGCTTCTTATTTTATTTAAGATATTTTTATATTAATTATATTTTCGCTAATTACTGCTTTTTTATAAGGTCAACGCCCTGTTATAAACATGTTTATTTTATTCTTGCTTTGCAACAACATTTAAATTTTCATTTATAACCTTAGTGATATTTATATAAACCCATAAAAACATTTAAAAAAATAAAATTATTAAAACTTTTAGATGAGATAATAGTGTATTTAAAAAACTATTTTAAAACAATTATATTTACCTCTTCTTTGTTATGAAAATTACACCTAATGGCTAATTATAATACAGTATACCGACTTTATGTGATGAAGAAAAGTTGAAAACTGTTTGATGGCATTGTATAGCTTTTTTATGAGGGCTCTTTCTCTTTTGTTGTCATTTTTTATATTCCAATTATGCTATACCTGCAAATTTATAAGCCTGTTTTCCTTTGATTTTAAACAATATATATATATTTATATGCGGAATTCACCTTTCACAAAAAAAGGAGTCACAACTACTCTAAATACAACAACAATAATAATGATAATAATGATAAAAATCAGCTGTATGAATCCACGTCATTCTGTACAAATTTAAATACATTGACATAATATATAGGTAAGTTTAAATATCAGTACTGCACAAGTGTGTTTATAAACATATGGAAAAGATATTGTAATTAAAATATCCACATAAAATAAAAAGTATTTAATTGGTTCAAAAATGGAAACTATAGAGAATTTAAAAGCAAAAATTAATGACTTGGAAAAAGAACTTCAAGAATTAAAATCACAAAACATTCCTATGAGACAAAAAATTGAACAAATGTCTAGTGAAGTTATTGATACAAATCCTTACAGGTTTTTATATTCGATAATTTTTTAAAAATATTTTTCATTTAATTTACCAATAAAAATATTTTATTTATTTTAGTCGACTCTTAGCATTACAGAGAATGGGTATTGTTAAAGAATATGAAAAAATTCGTAAAATGACAATAGCTATTGTAGGAATTGGAGGAGTAGGAAGTGTAACAGCTGAAATGCTTACAAGATGTGGGATCGGAAAAGTAAATTAATTTATAACTGTAATAATATCAAAAAATTAAAAAATTTTTTATTTTTAGTTGATATTATTTGATTACGATAAAGTTGAATTAGCCAATATGAATAGATTATTTTTTCAACCAAATCAAGTTGGTCTAAGTAAAGTTGAAGCAGCAGCCAAAACTTTAAGATTTATTAATCCAGATGTAGAAATTGAAACACACAATTATAATATAACCACAGTAGATTATTTTAACAAATTTATTGATACAATTAAGTAATTATTTGTAAAAAAATTTTAATTATAAAAATTATTGTTTATTAATAAGATAATTATTTAATTTTAGAACTTCCAGTATTAACAATGGACAAATAGATTTATTATTAAGTTGCGTTGATAATTTTGAAGCTAGAATGGCTATAAATACTGCATGTAATGAAATTAATCAAAAATGGTTTGAAAGTGGGGTATCCGAAAATGCTGTGTCAGGGCACATACAGTTTATTGTTCCAGGAGAAACTGCTTGTTTTGCAGTAAGTATAAATATTTTTAAGTATTTCTTCAGACCATATCATTTCATTTTTTTTTGCCGATGCAGCAATATTTAATTTATTCAATAAAATTATAATCTAATTAAAAACAAAAATTACCTAAAAGACAAAGTAATTAAACTTTTATAACTAAAAATAATTTTTTGTTTAATTATTTAATGAAAAGAAATTTCCGTCTAATTTTTAGTGTGCACCTCCATTAATAGTTGCATCAAGCATTGATGAAAAAACTTTAAAACGCGATGGTGTTTGTGCAGCATCATTACCTACTACAATGGGTGTTGTTGCAGGATTTTTAGTGCAAAATTCATTAAAATATTTACTTGAATTTGGCACTGTTGCAAATTACCTTGGATACAATGCTATGCAAGATTTTTTTCCATCAATGACATTAAAACCAAATACCAGTTGTGATGATACTTATTGTAGAAAAAGACAAACTGAGTATGCTAATAAACCTAAAATTGAAAATGTCAAAGAATCTGTGGAAGAAAAACCAATACATGAAGATAATGAATGGGGTAAACTTTAAATATATTTTTTTTATGATAATCCATTAAAATTTTAATGAAATTTTAATGAAATAAAAATTTTTCATTCAGGTATATGTCTTGTTGATGAAAATATTCAAGAACCTGAAGAATGTAATATCATAGCTCCAGGTATTAAACAAGCTTATGATTTACCTGCAAAAAATACTGAAAATGATAATTTAAAAGTTGTTGATGAAAGTGAACAAAGTTTATCCGAATTGTTGTCTCAACTTAAAACCATGTAATATTCAAAAATTTAAATTGATTAGGCAATTTTTTTATACTTAAATTTTATTTTTTTAAAGATAGATAATAAATTTTACAAATTAAAAAATAAATATATATTAACATACAAATTAAAAAAATAAATACGTTTTTATGTATACATGATTAGCTTATTTTTTAAATATTATTTATTAAATATTATTTAATTATATTATTTTTAAATTACACATCAAATTTATCGTAACATATCGTATATCCTTGTTCTTCATAATCTTCTCTTTTAACAGTTAGGTTTGTAAAGTCAGCATCTTTTGATAATAATTTTCCACCTTCAAAGGCATATGTGATAGGACTGAAAAAATAAAAAGTATAAAATCAAATTCTTTGTTTAACAAATTATTAATATACTCACTCTTCTGGTAATTTAACATCTACTTTGAATTCATCAGGAGCTAAGCTTCTAACTTCTTTATAAACTCTTTCTCTGAAACCTGGGAATTTGACAGTGCCACCAGTAAGAACAATATTAGATAACAAATGAGGCCAAGTTTCTTCCTCACATGCTTTTAAACAATCAATTATAGCTTCCGGTATTCCCATTTGTTTAATTCCTACATCACTAGGGTGAAATAAAATTTCTGGTATTGAAAATCTTTCATTATTTAAACGTAAAGTTTGTTGTTCTGCAGAGGTCCCAACATCAGCTAAGTAACCTCTTCGTAAGGTTGTAAAATCTGGTAATACATAATCTTTAACAATAGAATTTTTACTTATTTTTGCTTTATTCATGTCTTCAAAAAAATTTTGAGATACAAAACAAGAATCTTCTTTAACTTGATTTACAACAAAAGTTTCATCCATTACATTTAATTGTCTATAGGAAATTATATCTTTCAAATGATTTGTTAATAATTTACCACCAACATCTATTCTTCGAATTCCTGCTTTAATTTTTATATTATTTACGTAAGGTATTATATGACAAAAACTATAACCACAATCAACGACAATGCAACATTTTGAATTTGGATTTGCATGTTTATAATTATAACATGATAATGTACTTGGATTAATTCTCAATAAACTTGCAACTTCATATTCTTCAAAAAATATTTCACACATAGCTTCTTGAATTGATGGAAAATTAAATAGAGGCTCAGTTATTATAAAAGGACTTTGTGTTAAATTGACAGAGCAACAATCTTTTGAAAAAATATAATCCCACACTGTTTTTTGAACATCCCAATTTATAAGGTATCCTTTTTGAAATGGCAATATGAAAAAAAGTCCAGAGATATCCCTACATTCTTCAATTTGGTTACCAATAAATGGCCTCCTTCTTTCACTTTTTGCTTTCATTATACAGTTTGGAATAATTCTTTTAAAAAAATTATTATAGTTAGTTAAAATAAAAATAAGAATTATAACCTTAAATTACTTATAATTGTTTTAACTTACTTTGCACTTTCATTAGATAATCCAACTTTAGCTGTATATGCTCCATTGTCCAAAATAAATGCTGGATTGTTATTTATTTTCATGGTAAGTTTTTTATATTTATCTTTAATAAATTAAATACACATTTAAACACACTTTTTTGAAAAGTTTTTTTGCCCCGGTTTTTTGTTTACAACTATAGACAGAGTGTATCATATAAAAAATACGCTTTATTTCATATCCGAAATACGGTGTATATAGGGTAAAATTTGAAATTTTTAATTATAAACTATTTTTTTGAGAATTTAAAAAGTCAAAAAATAAAAAAGATAATTTCATAAGTGTTTAATGTTTGTTATAGAATTAACAATTAAAAAAAAAATGAAAAATTAAATAATTGCAAATTAATTGTTTTACGAAGTTTTATATAACATAAAAATAAAATTAGATTATAGAATATACCTATATTGTTTTTTTTTTTAATATGCTCTTCTCTTCCTCTGAAAATAATTTTTTTTATTGCGAGTAATTGAAAATAACTCGATCTCATTAAGTTATCCCAAATTTTACTTATTTTCCAATTCTTTTATTAATTTTTGATAATAAATTAAATCTTTAGAATTTAGAATAAAAATAACAATTTAATATAGTACTCAATTTCAAAAAGAATGAAATATGAATTTTTCAGACTGAAAAACGAAGATACAAAAATCCAGAATGATCATCCCCGAGAATAAAAATATTTTAATACTGTTATTATCACTATAAGCCATCGCCTGACAAAAATTAATTTTAAATAAATTTGTAAACGGAAACGCAAAAATCAATAAAAAATTTGCAAATTCATTAGACTCATTGGAAAATTTTAGGGACCTATCAGTAAAAAAGTGACTAAGATACAGAGATTTTCAATCCAAATATGATGTGCCTAAAGCTATGAGATGAAAATTCAATTATTTTTATAAAATTAAATTGAAATAGGTATATAAATTTTAGAGAATCAGGGAATCTTTAAAAAATAAAAAAATTGGCTATAACAAACAGTTTATTTGAAATATTATTTTTTTATCAGATATAAATGAACAGTTTTTTTTTTCTTTTTTTTTTTTTAAATATTAATATTAAATACAAATTACAATAAAATTGAGTATAACCTAATAAAAAAAAATGTGTCAATTTAAATCTCATTTTTACTTTATTATTTTATTTTTACCATAAAAATGCATATATTAAAATATATATACATGTTATTGTTTATACACTGTTAATTATTATTTTCCATCGTCAAAAAATGATGTTTTTTAATTAAATTACGATATACATTATAATATACATTCTGTGTTATTCGTTAATATAAGTGTATTATATTTTAACAATTTCTACACAAATCTTATAAAAAAAATTATATATGTGAATTTTCTTATAATACACAAATATTTAGCACAGAATTTTTTGTTAAAGCATGAGATAATAATAAGTTATTTTCCATTTTTTCCATTATAATCAAACATACTTTACAACCACATGAACAATCATATATATAATAAAATTGAACAAGGACTCTATAATTGATAGCTGTTGTTTTCTAATACAACAAAATTTATTGGTATCAAATTATATAAAATAGCCGCATTAAAAAAATCTTATACTTCAAAAAGGCAGTTTTATTTTTCTATAATCATTAAAAGAGATGAAATTTAAAATTTAATTAAAACAGTTTTCAACTATACAAATATTTAGGATAAAAAATTTTATTAAAAAAAATTCTTTCTATACGACTTTTTTTGTTATTGATACCGTTTTATTTAATAGATGACTAACTTATGAATAAGCTCAAGTGGGGTCTTGTTTTTGTTTTGGGTTCAGATTAATGAGATTATCAATGTTGAGAAACAGGCTGAGGTATTATTGGAAAATTTTCGTGAGCTCCAGTCCCACTTCCAATTATTTTCTCCTTGATTCCCAAATCGTCTGAACCAGGATTTGACAAGTTTCCCATAGCTATACCATAATCGCCTAAAATTTATTCATTTATTAGTTGGAAATATTTTAATAAAAAATTAAAAAAAATAAATATTTAAATTTATATTTTTATATATAAATTCGTTAAAAAAAAAAAAAAAAAAAAAAAAATATATAGGTACATTCTTGGAATATATTTTAGTTTCCTAAATTTGATCATTAAATTGATATAAATAAATAAAAAGTAAAAAAATAAACATTTTCTTATATTTCTAATGTTACTACGTTAATTCACTAGTGAGGAAAAAGGATGTACTGTAATATTGTAACTTATATGCTTTTTTCATACAATATCAATTAAAAACGTTAATAAAATCGTAACTTAGAAGAAAAAAAAATTAGATGTGGTAAGTCCTAAAATTCATGTATCAAAATGACTTACTAAAAAACTTTGTAGGACAATTTGCTGTCGTAGTTTTAAAAACGATAAATATCCATTTAAAAAAAACTAAAATCATCGAATTTAGAAAAAGAAAATAAATTGTTTTATTAAACATTATTTTAAGACTAAGGGAATAAAAAAGTTGAAGTAATTATCCTGAAATTTAGTCACATAAAAAAACTTAATATTTTTTTTAAAGCCCTTCTTTATTTTCTCCTTAAAAATTTTATATACTTCAGCTAAATAACTGTTAATACAAAAAAATATCACTGTGTATACATACATATATACATACACACATATATATATATGACTTAATTGTACAAAATTTTATTATCAGTTATACATGTTTTACAAGTTCGATATTATTATATGAAGATTTATATTATTTATGTACACAATTCAATGTATTTTTCTTATTTTTTGTCGTATAATTGAAAATTTGTTTTATATAAGGCAATAATTTTATTGCACTTATATATTCAACAAAAAAAATGCAAAAAAATATTTTTTTCATTTTTATTTTTAAAAAATATAGAAGAATCATTTATTTTTTGTAAAATAATCAGATATAAAAAAAAAAAAAAATTTTTTTTTTTTATTTTTATATATAAATTAATAAAAATTTTTATGATTGAAGGACAAAAATTACATTTTATAACGATTTACAACTTACAATTAAAAATTACTATATTTTTTTAATCAAAAACCTTTTAAAAAACATTAAACTATTGAGATAATAATTTTTAAAAAAATAATCCTAATTTTTTTATTTTTTTCCATTTCTTATTTTAACAATAATTTTTTATATATAATAGTTTTTTTTTTTTAAAAGAATATTTAATAAAACAATAGTTTTTTTTTTTTTACATAACAGTGTTTTTTTTCCTATTGGTTCTTAAATAAATGCACATTATATTTAATAACATGTGAAATCATGATTATTTTTTCATTGATAATGTACTTTTTCAAGATATTAGGATTTTAGATGGATATTTAGAGAGAGAGAGAGTTTAGATTTAGAGGGATGTCATTACCTGGGCCGCTACTCACCTACAGGCAAAGAGCCTGTCATGGGAGTAGGTGATGATGACACCATTGCCATTCGACCTTGTTCTTTAACAATAGGATCTAAAAAAGAAATTTTATTCTTTATTTCTCGTTTTTAAAATTATAAAATTTATAACTTACAAAAATATGGATGATCCATGGCTTCTCTGGCAGTAAGCCTTTCATAATGATCATAACGTAATAGTTTGTCCAAAAAATCTAAACTTTCCGGAGAAACTAAATGCTGGTTATCTGAATGTACAAAACGTTCCCATCTCTTGCGAGAATGTCTTCCTAGAATGTCATTGAATCGTGGATCAAGCTCAATGTGATATTTATCAAGATATTCAAAGAGCTCTTCTGTTCCTAAAACTTTGGCAATCCTGACTAATTGATCGTAATTATCATGGCCATGAAAAAATGGTTCTTTCCTAAATATCATACTTGCAAGCATGCATCCTAAAGACCACATATCTAATGAATAATCGTACATCTAGAAAATAAATAAAAGACTTAATATAGAAAATAAATGATAAGATCAACTTCAATTATACCTGATAATCAACTAAAAGTTCTGGTCCTTTAAAATATCGTGAAGCAACTCGAACATTGTATTCTTGACCAGGATGATAAAATTCTGCTAAACCCCAGTCAATCAATCGTAATTTACGATTTTCATGATCAATCATTACATTATGTGGCTTTACATCCCTGTGCATTATTCCCATACTGTGGCAGTAATCTAATGCCTGTTTAAAAAAAAAAAAAAAAAAATACTTTTAACAAATTCATTATGTAGCTAAATGAAGATTTTGATTATTTTTGATTATTTTTTTTCTAGACTTTGTGGAAAAGAAAAGGATTTAAAAAATATTAATTTTTAAAATTTAGCCTAATCATGTGAATTTTCAATTCAATTATTCAGAAACTTAAAATATTCAAAACAAAATAAAATAAAATAAAAGGTAGATGAGAAATTGAAAGGGAGAAGAGCAAATTTTAAATTAATCTGTTAATTTTGTTACCTTTAATAATTCATACAGATAATATCGTATATCGTAGTCTGTCAAAGTTTGGTACAACTGTTTAAAATCTGTATTATTAACATGTTCAAAAATTAAAGCTGGAGTCCTAGAAACTGGATCTTTTACAACTGCTTGAAGGGTTATAATATTTGTTCCACCTCTTAAATTTTCCAAAATTTTTATTTCTCGTTTTATTTTCTTCTTTTTTACAGGCTAAAATTTTTTTAATTAATATCTCTATTTTAAGAACTCTTTTTGTTAAATATTTATTTTAGCTACCTTTAATATTTTCACTACACATTTTTCATTGTTTGTGATGTTATAAGCCTCAAATACTTCACTGTATTTTCCTCTTCCAAGTTTTCTCACAAGTTGGTAATCATCTTGTTGACTGAAAATTTAAAAAGAAATAGCTTGTTAATCCAATTGAATTAAAATATTCACTGCCTAAATACCCTCACGCAGATCACGTATGTATGTCATCCAATAATCTTTCATAAAAAAAAAAAATAAAAATGAATTGGAAAAAATAAATATTTTACAAAAGTAGAGCAACGAATTAAAATAAGCAGAATTTATAGAAAATTAAAAACTGTATTTTTATAAAGTTTTTTCTTTTAACACATTTGCTGTGAAAAGAAAACTTCCGATTAGGTCCTGTGTGCCTCATGACCACATGTTCAAATATATTTCTTATGTGGCTTTTTCATTAGCATGGTTGCATAAGGGTATTACCATAAGAAATTTTGAATTTGGTTTTCATTAAAATCCAAAGTGCAATGAGCCTTTCTTTTTAGAGGAAATGAATAATTAAATAAGCAGGCAGTGCTCTTGTTACATGAAATTTTATTAATTGCAATAGTATGTTATTATATTAGGAATAGCTACTTTTTCTGCCTTTTATGAAGCTTTTTAAATTAATCAATTAAAATATTCAAAATTCTGAAAAATTATTTGAAATCTTAATCTTTTTTTCAATTTTTATTTATCCCCAATAAAATATTATTAGTTACTCTAAAAAACCTTATGAAAAATGAATCAATATAAAATATTGAATTATCATGTTTAATTTATTATGGGTTATTGTGGAGTAAAGAAAAAAATTGGCTACATTAAGATAAATGTGGCTATTTATGATCTACATAATATTCAGAAAGAATTCATGATTAAATTTTTAAAAATACTAAACTCTTTTGAATACTTACCCCCAATTGACAACATATGATTCATAATCCCAGTAGTCTCTTGGTTTGTGTGAATTGACGTCTGTATAAACTCTGGCTCTACTTGGAAGCGCCATTATTTTTTTATCTTCAGAATAGACAAATTTTTTTCTATCCACAACACAAGCTGTTATTAGTTTGTCTTCTTTAACAGGAAATAATAATCTTTTGAAGTTGGAAACGCTTCGTTTTTTTATTACGTTAACAACATATGCATTGAGTAGTAGACCTAGAAAAAATAAAAATTATACTTAATTTAATAAGCAAAATATGTTTAATATACTGAAAAATTATTGCAATTAAAATTTAAATGTCGTTCTTAAAATAAAGCAAGTCTATGTTATAAATTAGCTATTACTTTTGGACATTAATTTTTAGCAAATGCAGCAGTAATAGAAAATAGTTATGAGTTTTCTTGTAGTAACTTTTTAGATACTAAAATAAATAAAAAAATTTTACTTCTGTTGGTATATGCTACGAATACAAGTGAAAAATATTAATACTCGTTGCATAAAAAATAGATAAAGAATATATTTCTTTTAAACAAAAAAATTATTCATACCCAGCATTTTAATAATGTAACTGAGGTTAAAGCCATTATATTATACTCCAAAATGACTTTATTGAAGATATCAACAGTTTTTTTTAATGATAATAAAATTTTGCTATAAAAGAAAAACACTCACTTGTTCTATTGATAACAAAGTACTTTTTTTTCTTAATAACAATAAAATAGAGAAGTTTTAGGAGTGCATATGTACAAATACACACATATATTCTGGTATTTGGGTGTGGGAGGGAAAAAAAGATATTCTTTTGATATTAAAAAAATTTTGGACTGTGTAGGACGCGTATAACCTAAATTTAAGATTAAAAAGATTTATTTATTTTAATAAGCTTAGCGATAATAAGCTTAAAAATGAAATAATAATTATAACAATAGGGATTTAAAATATTCTTTACATTAATTAATTATAAGTCTACTAACCTACCAAAAAGTAGTTAAAAAAAGGAGTATTACTTATTGAAGATACTACTACCAACAAGGGGCATCTTTTTCAAGCTCACGTAGGCACGCGCGCACTTTATATTACCTCGGCGCGCTTATCATTTTTATAATAACCTGTCTTTTCTTCACAACTTAAGTCTGGACGTCTCCCGTTCATTTACCCTTATGTTATGCGAAATGAGGTAAATAAAATGCGAATAAGCAAAGAAAAAAAAAGAAAAATTGCAAATGGAAAAAGGACATAAACTGGCACGTAACTGGTAAATCACGTGTAAGAAAATGTTTTAAAACATTCAAGTTTTAATATTGCTATTTTTTTTTTGCAAATAAAATAAGAATATTTTATTAAAAAGAATAACTAGAGTAATGTTAGAAAACTGGTACAAGTCTTAAAATGTATAACGGAAAATAAAATACTGTATATAAAAAGTAGTCAAATTTTGGCGTGCAGCGCTCATTATATATACCGTTGAAAAGTACAATAAGAAGGTATGCAAGTACTTACAAAATGTACTTGCAAATTTTCAAAATTAATGGTTTTTTTCTTACCTGGGAAACATTCCAATATTAGGTTTTTAGCAGCTTTATTGTAACACCAAAAAATTTTTTAAATATTGCAAAGGCCCTTTTTAAATGGGCCTTAAAGGGCTCCTGGAAGCCGTGCGACCGCGTGAAACTCGATTTTTATAGATCCTCGCGGGCAGCCGGCTTCCCAAACGAGGGCTCTTCAAGATGGCAACCCAAGAAGCAACCTTATGGAAAGTATATATTTACATATAGATTCGTTTACAAAAAACTAGTTCTTAAGAACTGTCCATAGATGGCTACCCTTATTTTTTACACTAACAAACTTTTTATTATGATAGTACACACACTGAATTTTTATTTATAAATGTTAAAATTATGATTTATTATTTTATTATTTTATAATTAATTTTTTAAATAAAAATTTTGATTATTTTGATTATTTATATTGCAGAAAATAACTTTTTTGCGAGTAAACCGTTTACTTTGTGACCCATGACTTTTTTATAGAAATGCAACTAAAATTTTGAAAGTTTTCAATTTTATCGATCGTTGACAAGGAAAAATTTTGCTTTTACTAAATTTTGTTTCAAAACACACGTGTTTTTTTGGAGCAAGAAACCACATGCTTTCTATTTGATATTTAAATTTTTACCTTTAAATAAATTAAAAATGGGTAAATTTGTTGTACGATTAAGTAGCAAAAAAAAGGCTAAACGATGGAGGAAAGGTCAAAGTGCAAGTTCAAATCCTGAAACTAAAAAATATCGTGAACAAGCAAGAAATTGCTTTTTCCAACCAAATCTTGGTAATAATTAATTTTTATAATTAAACAAATATGAAATATAATTCCTCAGAATTTAGAAATTAAATCTTTTGATACATTTTTATATCAATAAGGTTCATCAACACTAACAACTGAAGTTTTACGCAAACATGATGCTATACAAGGAAGTAAAGTTGAGGAAATGGATGTTGCTAGTACAGTTGAAGATGCAACAACATTCAGAACTTTTGATACATTTGCAAGTGATTGGAGTAATTGCTCAAACATTTCGTTTAATAGGTAATAATTTTAAATAGGATTTATTTTTGTAAGTATTTTATTTATTCCATAATTATTTTTTTAAGATTTTTGAGTCATTTTCAATCCAATTCTGCAATGCACAAAGAAATGTTAGCTGTATTAGCAGCAGTTACAGAAGTTATTAAGCAGAATGGTGGAACTGAATCATCAACTGAATATTATGCTGCTTTGGTATATCAGTTAACAGTAATCATTTGATGTTATTTATGTAACTTACATTTTTTTAATTTAGATGACAACACTAGAAGTTGCTGATACATCTGAATCGATTTCAGCTATTTTGTCTTTGCTAGGAATGGGCATGAAAACTGTGCCAAAAAATGTACTCAAATTGCAGTTTGGAAAAGCTAGCTCAGTATTTTTGCAAATACTAACTAAATATGCAGCTGATGAAAATAACTTGATTTTAAGACATGTTAGTACACATACTTACTAAACTTTTATTTTATTTTTTAAATTTCAATAAAATTTAATTAAAAATTTTTTGTAGAGTATTGGTTGTCTTTCAATTTTACTAAAGGTTCAAGAAGGAGCAGCTTGGTCTGATTCTTCAACAATAAATGTTTTGAATGCATTATTAGCTTTTATTACTCACACTAAGCCAAAAATAAGAAAAGCTGCTCAACATGGTATTTGTTCTGTTTTAAAAGGTTGGTATTTTTATATTTTTTGATTTTAAATTAGTTTTGTAATTTATAATATATATTATTAACTATAATTTAGGAAGCGACATTATGAAAGGAGAAGATGCTCCACCTTATCACCCTGCAGCCTCGACAGTTGCTAAACATTGCTTAGCTCAATTACAAATTGCTGCTCAACCAGGTCAATTAACTAGTACTCTTCATATCTTAACACTATTAAAAGATATTATTCCTCAAATACCAAAATCATATGTTAAGGTAAAAATGTTTCTCCTTTTTTTTAAATTTCTTGTCATACTTACAATTCACAAATATTTACATTTTAGACCTTATGTGAGGCATTATTAAGTATTATGACATTAAATAATGTTTTGGTAACATCCTGCTGTCTACAAACTTTACATGGATTATTTGTGTCAAAACCTTCAGAAGCTGTATTACCATCAGAATTAAATGCTCAAATAATTAATGCTTTATATGATTATCAACCAGCACCTGGTGATACTCAACCTACTTTAGCTTGGCTTGCTGTTATGCAAGAAGCTTATAGTAATTTGGCAATGTAAATATAATTTACACCAAAACTTTTTTTTGTCTATTATTTTTTTTATTTTAAGTTTTTTGATTTTCATAGATATTCATTAGAATTGTGCGCTATAAATATTCCTAGGATTATTGAAAAATGTTCTGAATTATGGTTATCTGATAAACCCGATATACTAACTGGAGCTTCGCATACAATTAAAGCACTTTTTGAAAATTGCTTAATACTATTGTGTGCTGAGGAAAATTTAATAACACAGTAACTTATTTTTTTTTTTTAATTTATGAAAAAATTTAAATTAATAAAAATTTTATTTATTTCAGATTTAAATCGGTATTGATTAAAGTAATTAATTTAATTCAAGAAGGTATGAAATATCAGTATAATTCTGCATGGCATCATGTACTTCATCTTCTTGCATTAGTATTAAAGGTAATTGTTTGATCAGTACTTAAATATTGATATATTTAAAAAAAATTTTAAATGTTATTTTTTATTAATAGATTATTGGACCATGCTGTCAAAATGAAGCAAAACAGATTTTAGAGTCACTTGCTGAGTTAAGAGAATCTTATAAATTTGTATATAATTCTGAAATTGAATATGCTGTTGGAGCTGCTATAAAAGCTATGGGCCCAGAATTTGTTTTAAATGCTCTACCACTTCAAGTATGTTTTATTATTTTTTAGTCAATCATTTAAGTTTATTTATTTATTTTTTCGTGTCAAATTTTCAATGAAAATTTCAACAATGAAAATAATTTTACAGTTTAAATTTTTATATTTATCAGCAGGCAATTCGATTATTCCTGCTTTAGTTAAATATATTTTTTTCTAAAGCAAATATTTTTTATTTTTTTCAGACAGCAAAAGGAGAAGTTGATATAAAAAGAAGTTGGTTACTACCAGTTTTAAAAGACTGTACTCAAAAAGGATCTTTATCGTACTTTTATAATAATTTGTTACCTTTAGCAAAAAATTGCGAGTAAGGAAAATTTTTTTAAAATATTTTATTTTTGAATTTAAATATAATTATTAAATAACTTTAGTGTACGAGCAAAAATTCTTCATAAAAAAAAGGAGAAAATTCAAGCACATAGTAATGAACTTTTAGTATCACAAATTTGGTCATTATTACCAAGTTTTTGTAATAATGCCCCTGACATAAATGAAAATTTCAAGGTAACTTCTTAAAATATTTAAAATTATTATCTATTAAATCATAATAATAGGAGTTAATTTTGAATAAAAGAAATTAGCGGAAACTTTAGGAATAATCATAAGAGATCGAAAAGATTTAAGAACTTTTCCTATGGCTGCGTTGAGAAAATTAATAACAAAATCTGTTGATAATAATAAACTTGAGGATATTAACGAGTTAGCTAAATTTGCAAAAAATTATTTACCTTTATTATTTAATATGTATACTACAAAACCAAATGGAACAGACGAAGAAGGACAAAGGTTATCTGCTATTGAAACTATTAAGGTATAAATTTTTGAATAAAGTTAAATATTTTTCTTTGTTTTAAATCATTTTTTTCTTGAAGGTATACTTAACAATAACAAGAAAGGAATTAATTGGGGAATTATTTGATGCTGGTTTAAAAAAATTATCTGAGACTACAGATAACGACTTTTTAAAAGAAAGTTTATTTGATTTGGTTAGATTATTAACGCAGTATACCGATATAGAAAGAATAAAAATTTTGTATGAAAAATGTTCACCACAAATTAACGATAACAAACACCTTAAAGATCAGAAAAAGGCTTATAGGTATTTTTTATACTTTTGTTAAAATTTTTAATTAAATATTAATGTTACTTATATTTCAATAGATTTTTAGAAGAAATCTGTGCAAGTGAAAGTGAAATTTGCAAACAATTTGTGCAGGAAAATCGTAAAGATATTCAAAAATTAATACTTACATCGGTTTCGACAGTGTTGAAGCCTAGCAAAGGTGTAAGTATACATAAAAAAAAAAAAATTAAGCTTTAAATTAATAAAGAAAAAAAAATTTGTTTTTACATTGTTTATTTTGTAGGCACGAATTCGCACAATAAATCATCTTGTTAATGTTCATCCACAACTTGAAAAAACCAAATTTTTAAAAGCAATCGTTCCTGAAGCAATAATGTGTACAAAGGAATTAAATGAAAAATGTAGACTTTCAGCTTATAAGTTATTAAATGATATTGCTGAAAAATTCATAGGAAATGAAGAAAATTTTTCAGAATTTATTGATATGTTAATTTATGGACTTCAAGGAGAAGCAGTATATTGTAGTGCCTCATTGTTAGCTTTATCATCAATCACATATAATTATAATGGTAAAATTTTTGAAATTTTTTAATCGCTTGAGACGTTTTTTTTTATTTTTGCGATTTCCATTTAGGCTCTTTAGGAATAGAAAAATTAAATGCAGTTCTGACACAAGCCTTAACACTTGTTACTGGAACAGTTCGAGAAATATGTTTATCTGCCTTATCATTTGTTAAAGTTTATATCACATCTATTCCAACACCTATAGTTGCTCCTCAACTACCAAATATGGTACGTATAAAAAAGTTCAAAGATAACTATTTTAACTCTATTGGAATTAGAATTTAATTGTAAAAAATATTTAGAATGTTGTGGCAAAATGCTGTTGATTTTATATGTTCATTAATTTAAATAATGTGTCACATAATCTTCTAATTCTGACCAGTTTTGTTGAAAAAAATTGTTCTAATAAAATTCTTAATTTGAGTGCAAGATAATTTCTAATGAAAACTTCATTTAATATTTAAATAATTTATATTGAATTTGTTTTAAGGAATTCTTTCTTTTTTTTTTTCACAAAAGAAAATTTTTGAATAATTAAACATTATTTTAGATGCAAGGACTTTTAAATATGCAAGAAGACTGTAAAAGGCATTTTAGACAAAAAGTTCGTGATATTTTAATAAAATTAGTAAGAAAATTTGGTACTGATACAATAACTAGTATGGTACCATTAAATGATAATATTATGTTAAAAAGATTAAAAAATATTCGTAAAGTAGAAACAAAAAAACAAAAATCAAAAGAAAAGAGAAAGTCAGATGATGATGAGAGCGAAGAAGAATTTAGTGTTAAAAAGAAACCAAAAACGTAAATATTTTACATTTATTAATTTAACGATATCAATGCTTTAAATCAATAGATCTTCAATAAAATAAATTTTTTTATTTCAGTTTGGATGAAATTCTTGCTGACAGTGATGAAGAATTTGATGATAGCGAGGATGAAAAATCAAATAAAAACCATAAACGCAAATCAAACAAGAAAATGTGGATTAAAGAGGATGAAGATAATATTACTGATTTTATTGATCCATCAATTGCTACTAAAAATATAACAAGTAAATTTAAATAGTATTAAGAAAACATTTCTATCAAGATGTAATATTAAATAATATAAAAATTTTTTAAAGGTACACTTCCTTCTACTGAAAGAGCAGCAAATGAAAAGAAAGCGGAAAAAGATTTTGGTTTTAAAACAGCATCAGATGGACGTTTAATTATTACAGATAATACAGATGACAGTGACACTGAAGATCCCGTTAATCAGAAAAAAAAGAAATCCAAGAAATTATCTCATTTGGCTAGTGATTCAGAAGATGATTATGGTGAATTATGAATTTTTGATATAAATAAATCATTGTTTCTTTTACTTATTTAAATTTTTAATTTGCAAATAACTTTTTATAGAAATGGACGACGATGATAAATCTGTAAAATCTTCAAAATCTTCAAAATCAATTCATGTTCCAAATAGAAAACGAAAAATAAGTGCAGGTACAGCAAGTGTCAAATCCGATGCTCAGTCAATGTCAAAATATCAAGGTAAAGTATAGATACATTTCTAATATGACAAATTCAAATAAATTCTTTTTTTTTATAAAAATATTTTTTGCTTAGCTGGAGGATCGGGTATTCATCGACCATTAAAGAAAGCCAAAAATGAAAAGGGTATTGGTACTGAATATAAATCTAAAAAAGGATCCGGAGATGTAAAATTAAAAGGAAAACCTGATCCATATGCTTATATTCCTCTTAAACGATCAACATTAAACAGGAGGTTTGTATATATGAACAATTCCATGTTTACTGGATCTAAGATAGACTAGAGAGGCATTAAATTTGATTCAGTCTATTTTTCCTCAAAAATTTAAAATAACTTAAAAAATAATTTTCCCTTATTCCATTTGTATCTGATGTTTTATTTATTTTATGCCAGCTTGTAAAATTACTCCTAAATTTTGTAACTTCTTTTTTAATTGTAAAAAAAAAGTTATAAATCTTAACAATGAAAGTCTTATTCTAATTAGCTTTTAACAAAGTCTTTAATTTTTTTTAAATCTTTTTTTGAACAAAGAAAAATTTTTGATGATAAGATTTCAAATATTCCGCTAACTTTAATTCTTTACGCGCGAACTAATCCAAATCTAATTTTGTACACTTTAGATTCCTATATGAAAATATTACATGATAAAATTTTTGTATCTTCAGTCAACGGCCAAAATGCACGTATTTTTGTGTATGGTTTCCCCATATTATGCCATTGACGAAAAATATCGTATATAATTCTAGAGAGTAAAAAAAAGTTTACTAAAATATTAACATAGGTACGTAACATCTCGATTTTCTTTATATTTCCACATCCTGGAGGAATCAAACTTAATTTTATTTAAAACATTGATTTTTTAATATAATATTACGAACCATGAGCTGAAAATTAAAGAATGGCCCATATCGCAAGTAAAAACTATATTAGGATAATAAACTACGATCTGGGTCAATCTTTTTTCCTATGACTATTATAAATTAAATTTTATAAGCTATACCACAAACTATTTTCTTAGTTAAATAATTGATTGTTACTATTTTCTTAGTTAAATAATTGATAATTATATTTCAAAAAAAAAAAATTATTTATGACTAAATTGAATGACGCCCTAGTCTACATTAGGACCAGTTAGCATGGAATGCTTCAAAATAATTTAAATGTTTGAAAATGTTTTAATGTTTTATATTTTTTTTTTCAGAAATAAAAAGAAAAATGGAAAAGATTTCAAACAGTTCTTTTCAAAAAGTAAAAAGGAAAAAAGACAAACAAATATGAAAAAAAGAAAATAATATATTTAAAAAAAAAAAAATAATATAGTAGTACATTTTTTTTTGTAGATAATTATTTTAACTTTTAACTGTGTAAGATCTAAAAAATTTATGTTATTAGGTAACATTAAGAAATTAGTAATTACTTATTCAAAGCATTAAATATTTAATGTATTTAAATCGAAAATAAAAATTAATAAATTTTTTATTGTTAAGTGCAAATTCCGTGCAAAAAATTTCTAAATAATTTATATGAAAATAATTTTCAATTGAAAAATTACATTTTTTAAATTATAAAATAAAAAATTATATAAATCAACAAAAAAAAATTTGTATGTATTTACTCCTTAATATTCCTTTTTTGAAATAAATTGACACCGAATTTCTTAAAACTAGACTAGAACTAAGTTGATGAAATATCTATTTTCTCTATTTTCAGAAATTACCATTATTAGTTGTTTCTGTTCTTGTATACAACAGCGTTACACTTGTATTCATTATCTGGCTATTTTCTGGTCTTAAAGCAGAAAATCTTGCTAGTTTCTGCCCATTTTATGTTTTATTTGGCAATAAAGGTAAAATGTTTTAATTAAAAATTACTCTCTTCAAAAACTTCACTTAAAAATTTTATAGATTATAAACTTTGAGAAATGATAAAAATTCTATTAGTTTTTGCATTTTTTATTAACTACTTATGAAGGTCATATTTTATACTATTACGCAAACTATTACGTATATTTATTCCTTAAAAAAAATGTATATTTGATTCGGGTCTTCTTTTTAGCGAGTGTAACTTAAGATTTCAAAGATTTTTCTTCTTATCCGCCTTTTATGTAGTTTCTAAAAAAATATTAAATGCTATTGAGTCTGACCCTTCCCCACTCCTTCTTTAAATTTAGGTCTGGCACCAATGACAGAAGTTAAAAATTAGCGCTATTAACGGAAATTTCTGTAACTTTAGCTCCGGAATTTAAATCTGCCAATGAGAGAACGATAAAAATTTCTTTAGAGTGGGGAAGGGTCGGACTCAATAGGCCGCAAAAATAAAGAATAGCCCAGATTGGCACGTAAATTTCAATCCGAGGCGAAGCCTAGGATGGCAAACTACACTCTGGGATATATTTCCTAACAAAATTTTTTATTTTGAAATTTTTTTATCAAATAAATAATGTTAAAGAAAAAATTTTCTAAATTTTTAACGATTTTTACAAAAATTTTCATAAAACTGATATTATGGAAATTTATACATAATTATAAATTTATATATATTTTTGTGAAAATCGTTACAAATTTAGAAAATTTTTTGCTCGCTAAAAAGAATAATTTTTTACAATAGATATTGTAGTGAAAATTAATATATTATAAAAATGCTCTAATATTATGTACCTAAATTGATACCTTTGAATTAATGACGCGCGCTATTAAAATATTCCAATAGAATATTCCATTGATTCAATAGAATTTCCGCTAATGTAATGTCGTCGTTATTGAATTAATAGATAATTTTATTCATTCCAATGGTGGCAAAACATAAAATAACAGAATTTTTATTGATTCAATGAAATTTTCTATTGGAATATTTTAATGTCGTGCGTCATTGATTCAAAAGCGGCAATTTTTCGGTGTGCATATATTATATTATAGGAAATGGCGAGTATAGGCAAATTGGTAAGAGCAACTAAGAAAATTTTTCACTTACCACCCACACCTAACTTGAACGAGCGAAAAGTCGAAAAAAAATGACGACAAAATCTGATACTAGAAAGTTTTTGGGAATAGTTTGTTATTTTCATATTTCCATAGCAGTAAGTTGGAGCTGCTCGTCTAAAAAATTTTTAGTCAATTTTGTGGGTGACTGAGAGATCAAAATCCGAAAATTTGATTTTTAACAATAAATCTTTATCAAATTTAAAGAAATAGATGAAAAATTTGGATTGCCAAGAAAAAACCACTCCAGAAGAAAAAAAAACTTATCTTTTTTCGATGAAATTTAGCCAAGTTATCGTCAATTTAAGATTTTGTTCAAATTCGTCTTAAAAAAGATTGAAATTTTATTGAAAAAAGTCTTTTTCTGAACTTTAAACATGAATTACTCGTTTGATTTTCATCGTAAAATAATAATTATTTATTTTAAATCGATTAATTTTTTCCTGGCAATTCATATCTTTAAGAAAAAAATCATTTTTATTAACCAAATTTCAATTTTTAGGTCAAAAGCCTTTGAAAACAGTAAGTAGCAAGATTTACTTAACACAGTTTTTGACCTAAAAAAATTGAAATTTGGTTAATAAAAATGATTTTTTTCTTAAAGAAATAAATTGCCAGGGAAAAATTAATCGATATAAAAAAAAAAAAATTATTATTTTACGATGAAAATCAAACGAGTGATTCATATTTATAGTTCAGAAACAGACTTTTTTCAATAAAATTTCAATCTTTTTTAAGACGAATTTGGGCAAAATCTTAAATTGACGATAAATTGGCTAAATTTCATCGTAAAAAGATAAGTTTTTTTTTCTTCTGGAGTGGTTTTTTCTTGGCAATCCAAATTTTTCATCTATTTCTTTAAATTTTATAAAGATTTATTGTTAAAAATCAAATTTTCGGATTTTGATCTCTCAGTCACCCGCAAAATTGACTAAAAATTTTTTAGACGAGCAGCTTCAATTTACTGCTATGGAAATATTAAAATAACAAACTATTCCCGAAAACTTTGCAGTATCAGATTTTGCGGTCATTTTTTTTCGACTTTTCGCTCGTTCTAGCTAGGTGTGCACCAAATGAGAAAATTTACAAAGTTCGGTACTAGACTTGGTTCTAGAATTTTTTATCCAGATCAGGATTCCGTAAATTTACTAAGTACCTAATTTTTTACTTTTCTAAGCCTTTCTTTGCTTTTCTGGATATGGGCTCCTAATATACTATTTTTCGCCACAGACATAGAAAAATTTTATACGGCCCTTGTCCATAAATAAAGAATGTTCCAAATCGCAGTTCTCGACTTCGCCTCGGATGGTAATTTACAAGCGATTTGGACTATTCTTCACTTTTCTGGACGCGAGCCGTAGTTTTTTAGTGCATTCGTTTAGAGGAGTTATTTTTAATACTATGCAGAAGACTTTGTTAAAAAATTTTATGGACATAATAGTAAAAAAAAGTGAAAAAAAAGTATTTTAATGATAATTCGTCTTCTATAAGAATAACATGGTATTGAACATTAATTGAGGAGGGGGGAGGGTGATAATTAATCGGTAAATTCAACCTATATTATATTCTATAGATCTATTTGACCATGATATCACTATTTTCAAATCCGCAAAATAATTCATTGTAGATAATAGTCTTTAGTGCTGTCTAAAGAGATAAATATAATTCCCATAGGTAAAATCTGTATTCAATCGTCATCGTGGTTTTGAGAGGTTTGGCCTTTTTTTACTCCTCAGCTCCGACGATTCTCTAAATTGAATCAATTTTTCTTCTTCATCTGTTTCCGTTAGATCATAAAGAATGACAACCGTAAAATTACGAAATGTTGTAAATGATAATCTTAATGCAGTTAAAAAGGAGTTTGGATTTTTAAACACTGTCCTATCAGAATAACCTAAGCCCCATAAAAAAATTTTTTCTGGACTAAAAATGAAAAGTTTTATTTAAATATTTTATAAAATACAATTTTTTTTTCAAAATGAGATAATTACAAGTTTTTCTGTTAGCATATTTTAATTTTGTTGATTTATAAATTTATAATCGACGAAAGAGTTGTAGTAGTCGTCAAAATTATTTTGAAGGAGAAGTATATTATAATATTTTCTTCGTCTTTGAAAATTAATGAATCAATGATAAAAATTAATAAAATTAATGACATTATTGCAATAATATCATTAATCAATCAAGTATAATATTTAATAGTCTTGAGAAATCAATATTTTCTTCAATTTTTTGTAATAATTTCATTGCAATTTGATAATTTTTTATCTTTATTCTTATTGTAAATAGAATGAAAATTCCTAATAAGCATTATATTTTATTATTTAAATCTTGAAGAAGAATGGATTCCTTGGTAATTATGGATTGCTATTAAAATACCCTGCCAACTAGCTGGCACTAAGGTTCCTCAAACAATGAGCTTAATACATTAATATGCCACTGATATCGCCGATTACAACCATGTAATCATACATACATTTCTCTCTTAATTCCATAGTAGTTGTGAAATATCACCGGTTACAATTATTATTTACAATAATATTTTCAGATATTAGTACTTTCATGGAATTAAATCAGGTATTACACTAAAAAAAAAAAATATTGCAGTTTTCTTAATTTTGAGAAAAAAATTTTTTAAAAATTCGGTATCAAATCCAAAAAATTACTATAAACGAACTTTATAAAACTAGTACTCTCATAGAAATAAATTAGGTACTAGGTCCAAAAATAAAATAAAATTTGGTGTTTTTTTGTACTTTATGTGACGAAAATTATGGGGAAAAAATTTTCAAAAAATTAAGTATCAAATTCAAGATATCAAGTAAAAACCATACTTTCAAATACAAGTACTTTCATGGAAATAAATGAGGTATTACATCCAAATTAAAAAAAAAAAAAAGTACCTAGAGCTTTTTTGGTGAAAAAATTTTCGAAAAAAAAATTAGGTCTTAATTTCATAACGGTTGTGAAACATCACCGGTTGCAATATTTTCAGATATTAGTACTTTCATAGAATTAAATGAGATATTACACAAAAAAAAAAAAAAATATTGCAAGTTTTTTAATTTTTTTGTTTTTTTAATTTTGAGAAAAAATTTTTGAAAAAATTCGGTATCAGATCCAAAAAATGACTATAAACAAACTTTCTAAAACTAGTACTTTCATAGGAATAAATTAGGTACTACGTCCAAAAAGAAAAAAAAAATTGGTGTTTTTTGTATTTTTTAAAAAAGGTGTTTTTTGTATTTTTTCGTGAAAAAAATTTTCAAAAAATTAAGTATTAGATTCGAGATATCAAGTAAAAATCATACTTTCATATATAAGTACTTTCGTGGAAATAAATGAGGTATTACATCCAAATTAAAAAAAAAAAAGTACTTCGAGCTTTTTTAATAAAAAAATTTTTCAAAAAAAAATTAGGTCTTAACTCCGTAATGTTTGTGAAATATCACCAATTACATATACACACACACACACACACACACACACACACGCACGCACACACACACACACACACACACACACACACACACGCACACACACACACACACATACTTTTTTTAAAAATCGGTTTTTTAGCTTCCTGGGGTCTCAAAATGTGCTTATATACCAATAAATCAAAAATCGAAATTCGAATAATCCTCTTTGAGGAACCAAAATATTTTTGAGCATAGGAAAAAATTTTCTGGTTTCAAATTTGTTGGCAATATATTTAAAAAATAGCTCAAAAATCATTACCAGAATGCAGAACAGTGCTTGAAAGTATATTTTAAAACTTTTTTTTCGGTACTCAAAGCCAACGAAGCTCATAAAAAAAATATTTTTGACCAACCGGAGTGAATCTAGCAAAACGTTGGTTTCATATCTGTTATCAATATTTTTAAAAAATAGCTCCAAAATGATTCCCAGTATACAGAAGAGTACTTGAAAGTATATTTTTAAACTTTTTTTTCAGTATTCAAAGCTGACAAAGCTCATAAAAAAATATTTTTGAGCATAGGAAAAAAATTACTGGTTTTAAATTTGTTAGCAATATTTTTAAAAAATAGCTCAAAAATCATTACAAGAATGCAGACAAGTGCTTAAAAGTATATTTCAAAACTTTTTTTTCAGTACTCAAAGCCAACGAAGCTCATAAAAAAATATGAAATCTGCTACTTTTTTCAAAAATTTTACTTTTTGAATCAGAGTATATAAACAAGGTTTTAAGCATGTTTATATGGGAAGGTATCCTGGAAATTCGAAAATTTGTTAAAATTATTTTAAAATAATTTCGATTTAGGGACATATAATAATCCGGGTTTATAGACTTAAAATAATATCAATTTAAGGACTTGAATAATCTGGGTTTAGGCATTTAGAATATTTAAGATTTAGGGAGTTACTAGAATAATACTGGCTGAGGTACTCAAAATAATTTGGGTTTAGAATCTCAACATCTATTAAAGGTTATAATTACAAATTATAAAAATAGCAGATTGTACTGTAATGTGGGGTGGTTCTAAACTTCGCGGGGCCCTAGGAGATATGATTTAAAAAAAATCTAATATGCTTAAAATCTAATATACACGCAAAAAAAAGAATAGAAAAATTAATCTATAAAAATTTAGTAAAAACAAATTAATATAGATTGGTAAATCTATATAACCAAAAAATTAGTAAATTTTTCAAAAAAATTGAGGTTTTAGTTATATAAACAAATTTTATTAGTGAATTTTACTAATAATTTATAGTGACTTTTAACCAAACTGAATTTAGTAAACAACATCGTAATTTTAGTTATATATACTAATTTTTTGTATGCGTGTACTTTTATATATCTTTGTAATTTTTTTTTGCAAAATAATAAATTATCAAAGGAGTTAATATTTTATAAATAAAAAGTACTTGCAAATTAAAAATTAAAAATAAAAATATCATTTTTGAATTTATTATATTCAAAAAATTATAAGCTCTTGTAAGCTTAAATTTGTATGCTATAATAAAATATTTTATTTTATTAGACAATAAACACGAGAAAATTTTACTGCAATTTGTTCAGTAAATGAAGCATGAAATTTAAATAATTATTTATTCTTTATTATCTATTCTTGGCATGCATTTTTAAAAAAATACTGTATATTTTTGAAAAATATACTATAAAATTTAGTTTTAGAATTATGGTTTTTTATATATTTATTAAAATTATTTCAGTTTAATAATTTTAAAAATTGACTTGTGGATCAGCAATTGTCCCTGTTGTCCAAAATTGACGCTTTCATAAAGAAGAGTAAAAAATGAGTGTTTTTGAAAGAGGGGTGGGGGGTGAAATATTTTTGTTTTTAGAGGTACTTTAAATAATTTCGATTCAAGGACTTAAAATAGCTTTGGTAATAATTTGATATGAGGACTCATAATGATTCAGCTGTAAAGACTTAAAATAATTTTAGTAAAGATAATATAAAAATTGCGAAAAATTTAATTCCCAGCATTCCAGGAAAAAATTTTAACCGAATTTTAAGGTCGCCTTTTCTGTTTGTCTCCTCAATAACCCCCTTAGGGTTACATAAAAGTTTTGAAAAATAGGGTTATATTTTTACCAAAAAGAATCTTTGTGCCAAATTTCAATCAATTAGCTCAACTTTTAATTTTTGGCATTATTTTTCGGACTTTTGCCAAAACACAGAATCTAAGGTAGAAAGGAGGTCAAGCGCCATGTACTCCAGTCAAATCTCTGGGGGGGGGGGGGTGGGGTTGTTTGAGTACTGGCCATCATGAGCTACTATTTTAGACATCTGATCACAGATTTCAGGATCTTTTCCGGGAAAAATGGATGGAACACCCTTACATTTGCAAAAACTATCCCTAGACAGGGGTATTTTGTATTCGCACTTTGAAAAAGTAATATTTCATCCTTAAATTAGCAAAAATGACCCCTAAATGTGATATTTTTGCTATTTTCGCATTTTTAGTGTCCAGATTTGGATAAGGATTTTTGGATTGCTTATCATGAACTTCAGGGCCACGTTTACTAAAAATTGGCACTTTTTCCTTCAATTTGCAAAAACGTGAAATACAACAAAAATACCCTTTTTAGAGGTAGTTTTTGCTAATTTAATGGTGAGGCGCCAAATTTTAGTAGACTATAGCTCGAAATACGTAATTAGCGATCTGAAAAATCCATAGGTACTAAATCTGGATATTTAAAGTTGAAATGCATAAAAAATAACCCTTTTTAGAGATAGTTTTATACTGCAAATTTAAGGGTGTTACGCCAATTTCTCCCGGGAAAGAACCCGAAATTCGTGATCAGCAACACAAAAACTTATAGTGGACCTAAGCTTATGGTAGCCAGTAACCAAACATCTTAAACCGCAATTTAACGTGAATAATGGGGCCTTAAAAAATTACATATGTTTTACATCTAAATTATAAAACTTATTGATTTTTTGTTCCTATTAAAATTTGAAATTCTAATATGTATTTTTTACTTGGTCAATAAGGAACTATCTGTTGTTTTTTGTAAAGTTCAATTTATTACATTTAGTGTGCACACTAGACAAATGTAATAAATTGAACTTTACAAAAAACAACAGATAGTTCCTTATTGACCAAGTAAAAAATACATATTAGAATGTTTTACATCTATAATTATTTAATGTATATTAAAAAAGTGTAAGCAGTTGCAATATCTTAAAAACCATTTTTCGGTACTTTCGATCTCAAAAAAATCGTTAATGGACCTGGATATTCGGTTGGATTCTTTTGCTGGAATGTGTGATGTCCAAATAAAGTTTTGGAATAAGATGAGCTTTATATATATTTATTCCTACAGATGCCTTAGTTATAATCATTTTAGGGTATAGAATAAAACTGTAGGTGTCCCTTCGTTGATTCTGTTAACTATAAGATTTAATTTTTTTTTTCTTTTTTTGTATCATTGTATGTAAAACCCAATTTTCCCATGGCAGTTCTAGACCAAGGAAATATTTGTGAATTCTTTGAGGCACCTCAGTGTTAAAGGTTTGGTAATTTTTTTTATATGAATCAATTCATGTAAAGATAACAAATTCCAATTAATAATTTTAGAAAAAAGACTTAGTCTAACTTTTAAATGATGAAGAAACTCCTTATTTTGAAAATGGTTAAAATCTCTAGTTCCCTGAAAAATTTAATTTTTTAAACTTATTTGCCTTCATTTAACATAGTTTTAAAAAATAAAATAATTTGTTTTTAATAAAGTAATTTTTATATATAATACAAACCATGTCCATGAAATGAAGAATGACCTATAGACTGCACATAAATTTTTATTCAAGTTTATTCTATAGGAATGGTGAATGGTGATCTAACAGGGCAAAGAGTTCGAATATGAATTTGTCTTTGATATTGACAATTGCAAGAAAATTTTTATTGAAAAACTTTTAAAATAGCCAATGTCCAAACATAACTATCTTAGAAATTTTTCCCTTATGTTTTTGAGGATTAAAAAAACAATAATAATCATAATACATATTATAATTCGTAAATATAGATAAAATTACAGCTATTTATTTAAATATATTTTTATTAACAATATTTATAAATAATAAATAAATATGTATATTTTAAAGTTCAATAAACTTTTGAAACAAAATTTTTTACTTTTTAACACATATTTTAATGTCTATAATTAATATAATTATATTTAATACATTTTTTGCATTGACATATATTCGCATTTATGTTACTTATATTTACAATAAAAATTATTTAATATATTAAAAAAATATACATAATTATATACACAGTCACTTCAGTCAAAATCCAGTTATAAATAATAATATAATATGCACATATTGATGATTTATATTGAAAAATCAAGTTTTTTCATAGTTAATATTTTGACACTTTTAAACTTTAATATATTAATATTAACATATCACAAACCTGCAAAGAAGAATAAAAACATAAAAGTTGAAAGATAAATAATTTTCGATAATTTCGAAAAAAAGAGTAGGAAATTGTAGATTATGAATCATTTTCTTTTCCTTATAGCATTTAATTATTTTGAAATATTATTTACATATACACATTTAAACATTTTTTATACATTATAATAAAGAATAACTTAAATTATTTTATAAATTCATAAACACTCTTCAATTTATTAAATTGTAATATATATTGAAGACTTAAATCTAATCTTATCTAATATAATATAAAAAATTTTGAAGTAAAATTAATATAAATATAATAAATATAATAACTTAAAAATTTACCAATCTATAGTTTCTTCAATTATGGTTACTAAGGAAAGTTTGTTTTGTAATTTATTTACATTGCACATGATATTACTAGCGTTTGTTTTAATTACTAAAATATTTTTATCACCCCTGTTCAATTTAATACTGTTTATTTTTTCAAAAAAATTTTTTCTAAAAATTACATTACTTTCATAATCGGTAGCAAAACGGAATTTTTTTAATTTTTTAGAATTATTTACTAATTTTATTATACTATCAGCATTGATATTAGAATCGCATTGAACTATATTTAATTTTTCTATGTTTGGAATAGACATTATTTCGTCAAAACCAAAATTTGTAAAACTAAATCCTTCCAACTCTATTTCTCTCAAATTCTTACAAGTGGCTATTAATTTTAATGCATTGTCAAGATTTTCCTCCGTGCTGACTTCGATTTTTAATTTTTCCAAATTTGTTAATCGACTAAAATATTGACCTCCCTTTTGAGTAATTAAGTTTTCTTCAATGCCAAACAATTTCAATTCTAATAAATTAAGACATTTGCTTAATCCAATTATAAATGTGTCTGTTATTTTACTTACTTCGCAATCTAAAATTTTTAAATTAATAAATCTGGAAATATAGTCTTTGCAATCTTCTGTATACTTTAAATTAATTTCTTGCAGGCATTCTGCAGGAATTGTATTTAAAATTTGGCTTCCAAGTTCAAAATAATTTCTTCCCAATATTTGAATTTTAGTTTGCTTCAGTAGAAATTTTTCCAATATTTTTATATTATTGCTATTGTTTAACTGCAAATCTAAATCTATTATATCTTTGCATCCGCTACCGTCCAATGCAAGAATTAATTGATCAGAATATCCGATGCTGTCTATATAAAAGGATTTCAAATTTACTAATTTTCCAACAAGCTTGAACCAATTATTATCTCTTGATCCAATTTTACAGTATTGAATTTTCAGTTCAGTTATTTGAAACCCATTTATGACATTTAAATATTCTCCTTGCATTAATCCACGCACCGTTAATGAAGTAATATTTTTGTTATTTTTAAATAATGATTTAAGTGACGAATCAGGAAATAAGTCTTTAAGTTCATCAATTCCTTCTCCAAGTAAGCTTAATTTTTCAATATTTTTACAATATTTAGATGCTTCTTTGATACATCTAGACGTTACTTCAACTTCTTTAATATTAATATCTAATTTCGTGAAATAAATACCCGCATTTCTTATAACATTTTGCAAAAAAGAAGAATACGTAAAATTATAATTAATCAAATGAGTGTAATCTTTTTCTTTTTCAATATCAATTATAAAATTATTTACATTACTCCATGATTTCTGGCTAACGATTTGCCATCTTTTACATACTGATTTAATGCTCAACCTGTCTTCCAACGGTAAATTAAAAAAAATTTCAAGCAAACAATCATCCTTAAGGTTATTAATATTTTTTTCAACTTTTTCTTCTCTTCTTTCAACAGACTTTGAAACTATAATTAATAAATGTATATTAGTATATATTTTCATATAATAAAATAATTAATAGAGGTAATCATTACATCAAAATGAGGTAATTAGTGCTTTTCTACACTGTAAAAAGTAACTTTCTTATATTTAAAAAAAAATTAGAACATTTTCGAAAAATTACTAAATTTTCAAAAAATTTTGTAAATATTCGAAAAAAATCGTATATTTACTAAATTTAGTATATTAACGAAAAATTCCAGAATTCTCGATTTTTTTTTGTGAATTTGCAAGAAAAATTAATAATTTACTATTTTTTTTCGAAAATTTACAAAAAATAGTTGTAAATTTCCGAAAAATAGTTGTGAATTTACAATTTTTTCGTAAAATTACAAAAAAAAAATCGAGAATTCTCGAATTTTTCGATAATATACTAAATTTAGTAAATTTACGATTTTTATCGAATATTAACAAAATTTTTTGAAAATTCACTAATTTTTCGAAACAATTCTATTTTTTTTTGTAAATCTAAGAAAGTTACTTTTTACAGTGTACCAATACATAAAAGTTACCACAATCTTTGTGAAATTGGTTTCAACACCACTTTAGCCAAACAGTTAAGGCATTTAAATTTTTTGAACGAAACTTCATTGTAGTTGGTTTGCCCTTTCCTAGGAGTAAAAAAAATGTCAAAAAAAGCGACAGAAATCGATTAATTTTTGCAATCTAAAACGAAAAGGTTGATATGAATTTTTAATTAAACTTGCGCCTTACTAATTACAGATCTTAAAACTTTGATTTTTCCGAATGAAATACTTAGAGTAATCAAAGTTTTAATGGTTGTAACTTGAAAGGGGTGCATTTAATTAAAAAGTTTCTAATTATATCTATCGGTTTCAATAAATTGATATATAATGGGCTTAACCCAGTATAAATTTTATATTTAATAAACTATTGGCAATAGAAAGAACGACAAATGGCTGGTGGACGCACAGACTGATTCCGAATCGGGAGGCCTGGATGGGACGCGAAAGTTATTAACAAACAATATTTTAATAAATAATATTGATTTTTAGTGTGATTTTATCTTCAAAGTTAAAAAATAAAAAATATAAAGTATGCCAAACAATTGTGATTTATGGTCACAAGCGACTATGGTCAATAATTTTTAAATTATTACCAATGCTCTATAATATAGTTTGAATCCTTGACTTATTAGAGATGGCACCATTAGTGTCATTTTTTACATTTATTAGTTTGAATTTTAACTTGAAAGGACGCAGCTAAAGGTTTAAAAAAAATTTTATTCGCCGGCAAACCAACCTCAACGGGCCTTCAGTTTAAATGCCAAAACTTTTTACCAAACTTTACTTTAGCAAATTTCACAAAAATTTAGGCCGCTTTTAGTTGTTGGAGGAAATTTCGAAGTTCTGTAATGATTTAATCTAATAAACGTGTAATTTATGTGTAGTTACTTTTGAGAGCCTTTACTTTAATGTTACTCATTCTGGTTATATAACTTTATCTGGTAACAAAAAATCTGAAAATAATATTATGAAATTGTAAATTTTTATTTTAAAGAATTTTAAATATTTACTATGCAGCAAGGGCAAATTCGTGAAATGATCATGATCATGAGTTCAATTCCTGATAGGTCAACCACTCAAAACTTATATCCGTTGGTTTACAGGAGAGGGAGGGGATATCTGAACTTTTAGCAAAACTAAGATATTTAAGTCTCTATCTGATTAATTTATGATTGATAAAACTATTTTGCTGATTCTAAATTTTGATTCAAATAAAACGCGCTTTAAAAGAATTAAAATTTAATAAAATTAAACTTTAAATTTTAAACTGATAGTCGTGTCTTAAAATCAGTTCCACAATATTTTTTTGCATAATCATACTGCTGAAAATCTCCATGGCAATTTTTAGCTTTGAAGGTTAATTGCTCTGTATTTTGATCACGATAGAAATCGATGTAATTTTTATAGGGGCTTCATATTATAAGAAAACACATAAAAAAAAAAATTTAAGATAATTGGTTTTCATTTAGGAGATCTAAAGCTCCAAAGTTGAGTCCTTATACATTGCAAGCATAGGAGCTGAGTCAAAAATCAGGGTTTGAGATTTTTATGTTATATGTCAATATCAAAACTAAACGATGGGTCAAAAAAGAAAAATAGCACCACGTTAATTAATTATTGAAGAAACTAGTATTAAATTTTTAAATAAATTGTGGATTTCATATAAAAGATATTTTAATTAGAAAAAATAAAAAACCGATAAAGATCTTAAGGCGATAACGTCGCTGTTTAAAATACACGCATAATATTATAATAATAATCATGTAAATAAGAAACGCGCACCTATAAATATACAGGGGTCCAAAGGCCTCAAGCGCTAAAAACAGTGCAATAACTATTTAAGGGCCGGAAGCCATAGTGCATCCATAAATTTTGGATCAATAACTAACCTTTGCTTTAAGCTGATAAAAGTTTAACTATCTACTTAAATAATGAAAAAATTAAAATTTTTGACCCTGTTTCTAAAAAATCATTTATCTATGATATATATGATATACCTTACTGGAAAATAGAATTTGACGTGAATAATTTAGATGCGAACATAAACTCAGAACACATTCCTTTAAATAATAAAATTATTGCATACTTAACGACGAGAAGTAACTGAAATTATGAATTAAAAGATAAATCTGATAATAATAATACATTCAGATGAGAAATTAGATGCGATTAATGAAAATTTCTGTGAATAATTTATTTGAAATTGAGACTGGAGTAGAAGTTGACTTAAATGATGCCATTTTTAAAATAGTTTAAGAGACAGAATTTTAAATAATCCTGATGAATCGCTTTTGACTAATAATGAATTTGAAGAGAAAAACGAATTAAATTTTGATAAACACAACAATGTGTTTGTTAAAAATAATAGAGAAATGTTATGTCATGTTAGAATGGGTCATGCATCGTTGGGATATTTAAAAAGATTTCAAAAATTATGTCCAGAAATAAAAGATTTAAAAGACGCGAAATTCGATGAGAAATTTTAGACTGTGAAATATGATTGATTTCGAAACTAAATAAATTACCATTCAATACCGTAAGATTTAGAGCAAATGAACCGTTACAAATAGTTCCTCTGATACAATGGGTTCTATTAGTCCTATGACTTACCCATAAAGGTATAGATACATTTCTGTATTCATAGATGATTATTCTAGGGCGGCAATGGCTTTTGGCATGAAAACAAAAGATGAGACAGGAGCATACCTTGAACTGTTTGTTAAAAGTGCCAGAAAATTTAATGGACAAGATGCTAAAGATTTAACCAAACTATTAAAAAGGAAATACGCTCGTTAACGAATGCCGTGAAACTTCCCGAAAATATGTGGGATTTTTGGGTGCGGCTGTCTATGCATATAACCGCACACCTCATAAGTCTGTAGATATGAATATGCCGTTATACAAACTAAATTTCAGATTTGAACCAAAATTAAGCCAATTAAAACGTTTTGAATGCTTATCATTTATTAAAATACATAGAAAGATAGGTCCTAAATTTAAGAAAATAGTGTCGAGAGTTGTACTTGTAGGATATAAGTCAACTGGTTTTATTTTTCTTAAACCTGAAGAAGGAAAGTTTTATGAAAGTCGTAATGTTAGGTTTAACGATAAATTGGTTTTTGGTGACAAATATAGAAAGAATAGCATTGCAGATTGGGAAAATGCCTTTGATGAGATAAATAAATAAAATTGATTCGTTAAATTTGATGAGGAATCAAAAGAAATTGCTAATAATATACAAAGAACGAAGGGAGCGTTAAAAAGACAGAGGCAGACCTAGTGAAAATATCATAGTAAACTCTAATAATGTACATTTAGAAGAGTCTGATGAAGAGACTGAAAATTTAGATAATTAGTATTATCATGGATTACTCACTAAAATTAATAAAGAACCAGGTTCTTTTAAAAAAGCCATGGAATCAAATGAGAAAAATATGTGAGCTAAATTCGATGGATAAAAATAAAGTATAAAATTTTTTTTAAAGACCTCTTGTAGATGAATATGGTAATAAATCAAATAAAATTGATTCGAGGTGGTTTTTAAAGAAAAAGATAGAACCAAATGGCAAAATCAAACATAAGGCGAGACTAGTGATAAGAGGGCTTAGAGATAAAAATATGTTTTGAAGACGAGATTTACATGAAATACCAGAAGGGGTAAATGTCTCAGAACATTTTAGACGAGGAAACCTTTGAAAGATAGAAAGAGCACTATATGGTTTAAAAATTAGCCCTAAAAAATGGAATGAGCGATTTGCTGAAGTAGCTTTAAAAATTGGGTTAACGTCACATTATGATGAACTATGTCTATTTACGTGGAGAGATGGGAGTAAATTTCTCATATTGTTACTATACGTAGACGATATGTTGATCGCCAGTAATGATTTAGTAAAACTGGAGCAAATAAAACTGAAGTTTATAGATGAGTATGAATTGACAGATCTAGGAGAGCCTAAAAGTTTTCTTGGGATTAACTTGGAACAAAATAGATTGGAGAGAATTTTAAGTTTATCACAAGAAGATTATGCAGAAAAAATGTTAGAAAGAATTGGTTTTAAAGAAAAACATCCGCAAAGAACGCCTATGATTACGCAACAGGTAGCAAATCGAAAAAGAAAAGAACGAGAAGAGTCTGATGATGATGAGAAGTTGAATAAAAATCTACTTATGGCTAATACACCTTATAGAGGAGCTGTTGGTTCTTTAGCATATTTTGCAAACGTTACTAGACTAGATATCACGCAAACCATAAATATATTAAGTAGACACCAGGTTGAACCAACTGAAAACGAGTGGGCTATGATTGAAAGAGTATTTCGATATCTTAAAAGAACCATAGACATGAAATTAACATACACAGGTTTGAATAATAAACTAGTAGGGTATTCTGACTCTGGTTATTCTGATTGCAAGAAATCATTAACAACTAGTGGATATGTTATTAGATTGTTTGGTGATTTAATAGCCTGGAAAACACGGAAACTGTCTCATGTAAATAATATGAAAAAAATTTTTCGAAAACTTGAAACTTTTCAAAAACTTTTAAGGCCTATAAAACTCAATTTCGTCGAAAATTACAATTTTGGCAGCAATTTAAATAAATTCAAAAATTGGTCATTTCGGGTCGAAAATTACCAGTGGGTAAATAACCTATAAATAAACTATGCCGCTAAGAGAAATAGTGATAAAAATGTATGGGTTACGGTGTTTGAAAGGTGACACTTATACCAAAAAAAGTAGACCAACCAGAAGTATTTTAGTTAATTTTTGAAGTTGTAGCCTTTTATCGAAAATTACCAAAAAACCCTGTTTTATAAGATTGAGCCAACATGTAAATTTACGTTTCTAGCCCCAAAATTCCCTTTGGAAAGAATGCAGGGCTCTTTGCATGTCTTTACTTGTTTTCCAGTAAGAATTATCATTTTAAAACGCTTTTTGGCTTTTGTGAAAATTTGTATAGCTAAAAAATCAAAATTCCCATGTTATTTAAATGGGAAAATTGAGGCGGTTACAGGCACGTGTTTTTGCAAGGCGAAAGCAAAATCCTTGGAACTGGGAACTTTTTATGACTAAAACAAAAAAACCCGGGGAGCAAAGTTTTTCCACAAAGTCCAAAAATAGGTCCACTCTAATAAATATATATATATAATAATTGAATGCTAAAAAGCTTTCTTTCTTTTTTCTACTAAAACTGTGGAAGACTACTCGATCCTACAAGCTATGGCGTTTAGTACCACCTTTGGGCTTTTTCAACTTTAGTCAGAGATGTTTTTTATCCCTGCCAAACTCAAAAGCGTTGTGAAATTTGGGTACTACATATCATAATCTCTTCAAACAAGGCTATTATATAATTACAATTGAACTACACTTGATACAAGTTAGTTTTATTCTAAATAAATAGGGCAAAAACTATTGTTTCCAATGTATTAGACTGTTTTAACTGTTTTAATAATATTCATGCTATTTAAAAAAAAAAAAAAGTTATCTCAAAAGTAACATTCTTTTTCGATTTAGTAGAAAAATAGACCCAAGAGTTTTAGCGGTTTGCAGATTTTTGCGGTCCATTTTACCCATTTTACCTCCATTTTCCTCTTAGGAGGGGTTGTACATCAAAATAAAATAGATTAGGTATCAGCAGCAAATTTTACTACAGGAACTCCATTGAAAACAAAAATCAAAGTATTTTAAAAAATTTTCGTAAAAATTACTCCTTTTTATCCTTTTGCAACACCAAAATTGTCCATTTCACCAGAATCATCCTTATTTTGAATATATAAAGAGTTTTATGTTAGAAGTGATATTGGGTTCTGATTCAATAAAAAAAAATAAGATATATAAACATTTTAGTAGTTTTTAATACTTTCAAGTCCATTTCGCCTATTTCATCCCAATTTTTAACTTCTAGGTGGGGTTGTATCTCAAAATAGAATTTGAATCCGGATGAAAAACAAAGAAATAATATTTTTAAAGTTCTGGAAAAAAGCCCCTAATTCACCGGATAATGGTGGAGATCATACCAGATAAAATATGTAGTCAAATTAAGAAAAAGATATTTTATGAACTTTTTATTATTATTTTGTAACATTAACAGTCTGTTTCCATCGTTTTTTTGAAATTCAATAGGGGGAAAGCATAGTTTATAAAGGAAAACAGTTATTATTACAAGCATAAAGTAATTTTGATTTAAAAAACGTGAATTTTCATGAAAAATTGAGCAATGTCGTAGCAAACTACTACGAAAAAGAGTGCGAAAGACGGAGACGGGTGATGTCTTGGTTGAGCTGAAAGAACCTAGTGACAAAATAGGTTCTTTCTCACAAGAAGTCAGAAAAGTACTGGGTGTACAGGTCGAAGTTAGAGACCTTGCTCCTAAAAGAGTCATCCAAATACTCGACTTGGACTGTCTCACCCAGCCAATTGACATGCCATGAAAGGCAAAGAAGAAGACACGGAGATAGCTAAGGTGACTATCACTAAGATTAAGGACGTATCTCAGTGGATTGAAAGAGAGAGAGGTCTTTTCGGACCTCTTTCTTTCTCTCGCGAGTTTTGTATAAGAAATCGCAAAATGTTTTTGTTTATATTTATGTAAATAAACATCTAGGAGCTCTGAAATTTTTTCTACGAGTTTTTATAATAATAAATTATATTTTAACCAAATATTATCAAAATCTGTTCTGTAAATTTTTTGTTTGGAGCTCTTAAAATCTCTTACGTGAAATATGCATGTGATTTAATAAGTACGTATTGTAAAAAATTTACAGAACAGATTTTGATAATATTTGGTTAAAATATAATTTATTATTATAAAAACTCGTAGACAAAATTTCAGAGCTCCTAGATGTTTATTTACATAAATATAAACAAAAACATTTTGCGATTTCTTATACAAAACTCGCGAGAGGAAGAAAGAGGTCCGAAAAGACCTCTCTCTCTTTCAATCCACTGAGATACGTCCTTAACGCAAGAGAACAGAGAGCTGCTTACGTTGACCTTGAAGATCCGCCTTTAAAATGGTCAACATGAAGCGTATCAAAATTGGTTGGATAAGCTGCAGGGTTAGGTTAAGGACCCCATTAACCCGCTGTTTTAAATGTCTGCATTTTGGTCATATAACCACAAAATGTAACGGACTGGACAAGAGAGCGAAATGCTATAAATGCGGAGGAGAAGGTGACAAAGCAACTGACTGCGCAGCAAATGCAAGGTGTATGCTATGCTTGGAATTCGGACTAAAAGGAAAGGAGTTGAAGCATGACCTTGGAAAAGGAAAGTGCGAAGCGCTACGGAGGGCTCTTGCAAAATTAAGGAGCGGCGCAGACTCTAGCCAAAGAGCTTATACTAATAGAGTACTTCATGTTAAAGCGAGAGTACGTAAAATATCGAACGGTGCAGACTATAATGGGTAAGGCTTTCTTCGTCTTACAAAACGATAAGAAGGGAGAACCCTGTAGGGAAAATATACTAAAAGAGAATGTAGGAGAAAAAAATTCATTTTATATATTTTTTCACTTTTATTATTACAATTACATTCGTGAATGTTATTTTTTTATACAATTTTTTGATAATTAATTTCAATAGAAATTACTATATAATTAGTTTCTTTTATCTTGATTGTATTTAACGTTCGACTAATTTTTCAATTTAAGTATCAGAAACAATCTTTTTAAGATAAATTTCAGCAATAATATGAAATATTCACTTGATATTCATCGTAAAATAATAAATTTTTTTTTTAAACAATTAATTTTTTCCAGTGTATTTATTTCTTTTTATTTATATATTTATTTATTTCTATATCAAAAATTACCTCTCTGGAAAATTTATGTTTTTTATCTATCAAAGCCCTTCAAAATGAGCCCAGTTAGAGCAAATTTGAGCCGCGGGAACCGTCAAAATTAAAAAAAAACCAAAATTTTTTATGGGCTTTGTATTTGTATTTGTATTTATTGTTTACCTCTTTTGAAGGCTTTCTTGAAGATAACAGGGGGATTGTCAACTGTTTGGGAATACGATTTGCTTCTAACTTTCAAAACAGTTTATGGTAGTTGAGAAAACATCCTTCATACCCTTAGTTTACCTGAATGGTCCTCCTTATCAGCAAGGGTAAAGGGGACCCTAGGATGTCAAACTATTGGCATCCTCTAGGATTACTTGACATAGACGGGAAAAATTATGAAAAGATGCTGCAACCACGGATACTGAGGGCTGTAGAAACTGCAGGAGACCTTTCTCCCCGACAATACGGGTTCCGCCGAGGGAAGTCAACTATCGATGCCATAAGAATTATCACCCATGTCATTAAGAATGAACATACAGGCAATCAGTACTCTAGAAAAATCACGCTACTAGTGACCCTAGATGTGAAGAATGCCTTTAATTCAGCAAGATGGAGCGATTTTATGGATGGGCTAAGGAACTTCCAGGCGCCAAAATATCTGCGAAGAATCATCAGCAGTTACCTGAGCGATCGAGAAATAAGATTTGAAACTGCGCAAAGAACAAGATTGAAGAGAGTAACTGCAGGAGCAGTTCAAGGATCGGTTCTCGGGCCGGATCTATGGAACATCATGTATGATCTGGTAATTAGGCTTCCAATGCTGAAGGATACTTTTACCGTCTATGATGCTGACGATCTGGTCCTAGTCATCCAGGCAAAAGATGTACAAACTGCCGAGGAGAAACTGAACCAGGCGATGCATGGAGTCAACTACTGGATGGAAGACCACAATCTAAATCTTGCGATGGCGAAAACTGAGATTGTCTTATTCTCCCGTAAATATGTATTGGGGAGGATAGGATAGAAACGAAGGATTACTTAAAGCACTTCGGAGTGCTGTTGTACACAAAGCTGTCCTTTAAAGCGCAGATTCTGAGAAGCACGGAGAAGGCTGCCAGGCTTACTGCTGCGTTAAGCAGGCTCATGAGAAATACATGCGGACCTAAGACTGGAAAGCGCAGGCTTCTTAGGTCAATCATACTCCTGTATGGTGCAGAAGTATGGGCTGGTTGCATAAAGAAGGTCAGTTATGCGTCTAAGCTAACGAGCGTCCAGAGGCAAGGAGCCCTGTGAATCTCCTGTGCCTATCGCATAGTGTCCTTGGAGGCTGCTCTAGTTATCGCCGGGGTAATCCCTATAGATCTGCTGGCTCTTGAGATACGGTATATCTATCTGAACAAAGAGAGGGAAGACATTGATCGCGCAAAGGCTACTTCGCGCCAGATCACCCTAAGCGTTTGGCAGAAACGTTGGACCAACTACTCGGAGAGCAAATGGACCAAGAGATTGATAGAAGAGATATCACCTTGGGGACATTAATTATTTTTTGACCCAATTCTTAAGCGGACATGGACTTTTTTGCTCCTACCTCTTTGGGATCCAGAAGATAAATAGTTCTGAATGTATATACTGTCCTAGCAAAGAAGACACGCCGGAACACACTTTCTTTAAATGCAATAGATGGACTGTTAAAAAATTTCAATTAGAAGCTAACATAGGTCAAATAAAACCTGAAAATGTAGTTGGCCTAATGCTTCGAAATGAATAAGTATGGTCCGAAATCAGCCAGTATGTGGAGTACATACACCGCAATAAAAAACCTAAATTCCAAGGTATAGGATAATATTGAGATGTACTGCGGTTATCCAGATGACTGCAGGTATTGCACTAACATACAATCATTCCTGCACTTACTCTTAATACCGCAATCATTCGAAGATGATAGGATAATAATTATTTATTTATTTATTTATTTATCTATTTATATATTTATTTATTACCTTCTCTTTTGGCGATAATAGGAAATGACTTATATTTCAGCTAACATATATTTTATTGAAGATGACTGCACAAAAGACGAAATTTTAATCAGATGGAACGACGGAGTCCTTAACCAGACTGGCGAGTTATTGGACGCACGTCAAAAGATGGAGTTCATGACTAGAACTAAATGGCCTTGAACCTCTACTGAAGTAATGTGAAAACGTTCCCGGGATAGGCTCGCATAAGGTAGGAAGGAAGTGGAGTTTTAGTGGGTAAGGGCAAGCTAAGTCAAACCCCACATAACTGTCAGTCCGGATGCTGAACAGTATACGTATCGCATTTCTCCATTTAATTCCTACGCAAAAAAAAAAGTAAGAAAAGAAAATTTTCAAATTTTTATATTGGAACGTGCAAGTATATATACAGACGTATTTTATGTTCCTTTGGAAATAAGATTAAAAACCAAATATAAATATAACAAAATTGAAAAAACGCTGCCAAGTGATTGGCACTATGGTTCCTCATTAACAATAGCAAAATATTTATAATGGTCTATTTTATCTAATAAAAATTATAATTTGAGATATCAGTATTTCATAAAAAAAAGTTAAATACCGTATTTTAAAAGAAAAAAAATGTTGCTGTGATTTAATGTTTTTTATTTAACAAATTTTTAGAAAAAAATTTCAATAAACTAGGTATTACACTTAAAAAAAAAACAATATTACAGATTTTTTAATTTTTTTGTTTTATTAATATTGAGAAAAAAATTTTGAAAAAATTCGGTATCAGATCCAAAAAATTACTATGAATAAGCTTTCTAAAACTAGTACTCTCATAGAAATTAATTAGGTACTACGTCCGAACAAAAAAAAATTTTGGTATTCTTTGTATTTTTTTGTGAAAAAAATTTTGGGAAAAAAATTTTCAAAAAATTAATTATCAGATTTGAGATATCGAGTAAAAATCGTACTTTCAAATATAAGTACTTTCATGGAAATAAATGAGGTATTACATCCAAATTAAAAAAAAAAAAAAAGTAGTTTGAGATTTTTTGATGAAAAAAGTTTTGAAAAAAAAATTAGATCTTAATTCCATAATGGTGGTTAAATACCACCGATTGCAACATTTTCAAATATTAGTACTTTCATGGAATTAAAGGAAGTATTACACTAAAAAAAAAAAAAATATTACAGATTTTTTAATTTTTTTGTTTTTTTAATTTTGAGAAAAAAATTTTGAAAAAATTAAGTTTCAGGTCCAAAAAATTACTATAAACGATATTTCTAAAACTAGCACTCTCATAGAAATCAATTAGGTACTACATCCAAAAATAAAAAAAAATTAAGTTTTTTTTGTATTTTTTGGTGAAAAAAATTTTGGGAAAAAAATTTTTAAAAAATTAGTTATCAGATTCGAGATATCGAGTAAAAATCGTACTTTCAAATATAAGTACTTTCATGGAAATAAATGAGGTATTACATCCAAATTAAAAAAAAAAAAAAGTAGTTTGAGATTTTTTGATGAAAAAATTTTTGAAAAAAAAATTAAATCTTAATTCCATAATGGTTGTTAAATACCACCGATTGCAAAATTTTCAAATATTAGTACTTTCATAGAAAAAAACTAAGTATTACGTCCTAAAATAAAAAAAATTTTGGCATTTTTTGTATTTTTTGGCAACAAAAATTTTGAGAAAAAAATTTGGAAAAAATTAGGTATCAGGTCCAAAAAAATGCTATAAACCATAGTTCTAAAACTAGTACTCTCAAAGAAATAAATTAGGTACTACGTCCAAAAAGAAAAAAAAAATTAGTGTTTTTTGTATTTTTTTGTGAAAAAAATTTTGAGAAAAAAATTTTCAAAAAATTGGTTATCAGATTCGAGATATCGAGTAAAAATCGTACTTTCAAATATAGGTACTTTCGTGGAAATAAATGAGGTATTACATCCAAATTAAAAAAAAAAAAAAGTAGTTTGAGATTTTTTGATAAAAAAATTTTTGAAAAAAAAATTAGGTCTTAATTCCATAATGGTTGTGAAATTTCACCGGTTACATACATACACACACACACACACACACACACACATACAGACTTTTTTTAAAAACCGGTTTTTTAGCTTCCTGGGGTCCCAAAACGTGCTTATATGCCAAAAAATCAAAAATCAAAATTTCATCTATCACAAAGGTTCCTCTATGAGGAACCAATTAACTTTTTTAATTATAAAAAAGCTAATTACGAAAACATATTCACCAAACTAAGTTAATTGATTGGGATAATACTCTTAATAATTTTTATTAATATTAATACTAATTACTACTATGATATATTAAACAAAATTATTATTGAAGAAGTTCCTACTACATTATTAATAAAAGATAATTTTCCAAAATTTTTTTCAAAAAAATTTAAAAGATTAATTAAAATTAAGAAAATTTATCATAAGAAGTATAAAGATACCAAAAAATTTTACCATTTACCAAAAATTTAACAAGCAAAGAAAGTATTGTAAATATATATACAATTTAGGGTGCGTTTAGATGGTCTTCTTATGCCTTCTTACTTCTTATGCTTCTTAGCGCAAAAATTCAAATTTTTTTTTTCTTTTATACATTCTACAGCCTAATATTAAATGTTTTTATTAAATATTGAATTTTTGCAAAGATTAAACTTAAATAACAATAAAAACATTATTTTTTACTAAAAATTACAAGCAAAATCGTTTATTTACGATTGCTTGAATAATATAACCTAAATTTCTACTTCTTTCTATTATACTATACTAATAATTACATTCAAACTTATATAAAAAATTAATTTGCATGATTTATTTGATTAATTATTAACTTAATTTAAATAAATCAATATTTTTCGGCATGTAAATTAAAAAATAAGAGAATTGAATAATATTAGTTTGAATTTTTGCGCTAACAAGCATAAGAAGTAAGAAGGATAAGAAGACCATCTAAATGCACCCTTAGAATATAATAATTATATTGATATAATACCATACAAATTGAGGGGAAATTTTTAAAAAGTGGTGGGGGAAGATTTTTTCGTGCCATTAGATTTTGCGTAACTAAGAAGGGGAGACCGGATCATTTGGGTCGCCAAATTAGAATCTATATTTATGGATGACTTTAATATGTTGATAAAACACCAAAGATACCCTCCATTTATTCCAATGCACTTTTTGGGCTTAGGAACGCAGGGCTCAATGTTATAAAATAGGTTTTTTTTCGAAATCTTCCATATATCACTGTAATCTTGCAAATTAACCAAAATACTTCCAGCTGGTCTCATTTTTTCTGTATAAGTACCACCTTTTAACTGCCGTCAGCCGCAATTCTTCATCACCTATTCTCTCATCGCTATATTTAATAAACCAAATGCCTATTTTGGGTCCAAAATGACCAATTTTTAAATTGCTGCCTAAAATGTAGCTTTTGATGAAATTGAGTCTTACAGGTCTAAAAAATTTTGTACAAGTTCCAAGTTTTCAAAAATTTTTTACTCGTTCTTTTAGCTTTAATTGTTTTCGAGATATGACTCCACAAAGTTAGTGATAAAATATGATTTTTTTAAAAAGCTTTAAATTGAGACACTGTTTTTAAATTATCATATCTGCTAAATGAGTAATAAAAAAGAAGCGAGTAAAGCATTTTTCCAAACTGAAAGCTAATACAAAATTTTTGAGACCCAAAACACCTATTTTTATCGAAAATTACAATTTTGGCAGCAATTTAAAAATTGGTCATTTGGGTCCAAAAAACGGCATTTGGTTTATTCACTATTGCGATGAGAGAATAGATGATGGAGCTTTGCAGCTGACGGGAATTAAAAGTGAATACTTTACCATAACTGGAAGTATTTTGGTTAATTTGCGGGTTACAGCGTTATACACAGAAAGAGGTTTGAACCGCTCAAGTCGGTTCTAGTAGGAACCGAATATTACTCTTACCATCAGAACGGAAAATGTTTATGCCTAGAACCGAGATTCACGGTTCTAAACACTAGTTAAAAATCTTCTCTTAAAAAATTATTATTTTTTTCAAAATCAAAATTAGTTACAAATATGTTTTTTAATTTAATGTACGCGATTCATAAAAGAAATATAAAAAATATTCTTTTAACTAATTTTGACTTTGAAAAAAATAATAATTTTTTAAGAGAAGGTTTTTAACTAGTTATTTAGAACCGTGAATCTCGGTTCTAGCATAAACATTTTCAGTTCTTATGGTAAGAGTAATATTCGGTTCCTACTAGAACCGACTTGAGCGGTTCAAACCTCTTTCTGTGTATGTAAGTTATCGAAAAAACTCTATTTTATAACATTGAGCCCTGCGTTCCTAAGCCCAGAAGGCGCATTGGAATAAACGGAGGTTATCTTTGGTGTTTTTTCAACATATTATAGTCATCTATAACCATAGATTGTAATTTGACGACCCAAATGTTCCGGTCTCCCCTTTTGGCCTTTTTAGTTATTATTTCATTATTATTGCTGAATATAGACGTAGGTATAGGCCGTATTAGAAAACGAATTTAGTAAATTACTAGATTTATATTTATGTTGGTACTAAAGGGGGGCGGAATAATTTTTCGTATTTATAAACGATTTTGGGCTTTTGATCAAACTTGGGTGTTCTCTTTTTATGTTTTTATCATGATTTTTCAGTTAAGTTATTTTGTTGTTTAATTATTTTCAGATTATTTTATGTTTAATGTTAAGAAAAAAAGATTAAGGTATCAAAAATTTTCTCGTTTCTCTCTTTATGTTTTTATCATGATTTTAAGTTAAATTATTTTGTTGTTAAATTATTACACTTCATACTTAATACTTATTTAAAAATTAGGTGACAAATTAAATGAAGGAGACTTATTAGCAGAAATTGAAACTATGGGTTTTGAAACTCCAGAATAAGGTTACTTAGCAAAAATTAATTTTTGTTAATTATTGTTAATTAATTAAAAATTAATTATTGTTCCTTCAGGGACTAAGAATGTATCAATTGGAAAATTAGTATGCATAATAGTGTCTGATGAAGGGAGTGTAGCAGCGTTTAAAGATTTTAAAGATTCAAGTACTCCAGCACCTACTGCTTCAGCTACACCACCACCTCCAGCAGCTCCCAAGCCTTCTTCACCTCAACCATCGGTTGCTAGTGCTCCTGTTTCATCTCCCATTCAACAAGGAGACAGAATATTTGTAACTCCACTTGCAAGGAAACTTGCCTCGGAATTTATTTTTATGTGATTTTCCATTTTACAATTATTTAATAATAAAATAAACAATTGTTTATTTATTCTTTGTTTATTCTTTTTAATACCTGAATCTTTTTTTCTTAACATTAAACATAAAATAATCTGAAAATAATTAAAAAACAAAATAACTTAACTGAAAATCATGATAAAAACATAAAAAGAGAACATCAAAGTTTGATCAGAAGCCCAAAATCGATTATAAATACGAAAAATTATTCCGCCCCCCTTTAGTACCAACATAAATATAAATCTAGTAATTTACTAAATTCGTTTTCTAATACGGCCATAGTATGCTTATCCTATCCTAAAAAGTACATGTCTTCGATACAGTAACTATGTACATTGTTATAGCTAAAAACCTCTCCTGATTGGTTAATAAAAATGCATTGCTCAAATGTTTTTATTTTAAATTTGAAAATTTATTTATAATTTTATGAAGTTAGGTTATAGCATGAATATTGTAATAAAAACAAAATTTTAAATATAAAACCTCAAAATTTTTAGACATATTTGTTTTAAATAATTTTTAAATAATTTTTGAATGTTTTCAAAAAATGTGCGGTTAATTAAGAAAAGCTAAAAAATCAGATCCTTCTAAATTTATTATACCAAATAAAATAGTTTGTATAAAATTTAAAAATTAAGGGCACTTTAAAAAACCATTTTTAAATAGAATTCGAGATAGAATTAATGAGTCACCAAGTTATTGGTACTATAAGGGTACATTTACATGGTCATTCTTATTATGGTTCTTACTTCTTATGCTTGTTAGCGCTAAAATTCAAAATTTATTTTTGTTTTTTTAAATTCTTCACCATAATATTATATTTTTTTAATTAAATAATGTATTTTTACAAAGATTAAATATTAATAACAATAAAAACATTATTTTTTATTAAAAATTAGATATAAAATCGTTTATTTACGATTGGTTGAATAACATAACCTAACTTTCTATAATACTGATAATTGCATTTAAAGTTATATAAAAATTTATTTACATGGTTTATTTGTTACTAATTAACTAAATTTAAAAAAATAAATATTTTTCGGTATATAAATTAAGAAAATAAGAGAATTAAATAAAATTAATTTGAATTTTTGCGCTAAGAAGCATAAGAAGACCATGTAAATGTACCCTAAGTTATGATACTGGAAAGATAAATAATTAATTAATCTTTTATCTTTCAATAGCTATGAAATGGTTTAAAATGTATTGCACGTACAAAAAGAAAAAATAACTATGGTTTTAACAAATTTCCTAAAATTAGAACTCTCGTAGAAAAAGAAAGGGATATTATTTTTGTATATTTTTTTACTATAAAAATGATAAGACTAAAATTTTCAAAATTTCAGGTATCGGATACCAAAAACCAAGTTATAATAAAATTTTTGGAATCTAAAGCTTTAATAAAAAGAATTAGGAATAAAAAAATGGTAGCTCCCTTTTTTTTGTTTTAATCTGTAACAAGATCCAAAAACACACACAATACGGACTTTTTTAAAAATCGGTTTTTTAACATCTGAACGTCTCAAAACATACAAAAAAATCATTAATAAAAATTTGTTTACCCCTTCCAGGAACCAGTATATTATTTTGCGGTTTAGCATATTCTTCATTTGAGCATGTATGAATAATTTTTATTCATGACCACTCGTTTTCCATAAGAAATACATGGTATTGGTCATTCACTGGCGTTGGTCATTCACTGGTGCATCTACCCTATATCTACAAAAATGTAGATAATTTGTGGAAAGAAAAAAGACCTAAATGGTTTTCCAGTAGTAAAATTAGATCTTTTATAAGTAAAATTTATTATTGTTGGATAGAAAAAGCAAAAAATATCTATTTATTCAACGTGTCAAAAAATATATAGGTCTATTTAACTTTCCATGACGTTGTGAAACAAGCATCGAATAATTGAACCCTGTGTTTAAAAAATAATGGTTTGGTAATGGAAAAAAATAGGTGATTGTTTAAGAGATTCGTGAAAGCTAAATGAATAAAAATAGGTGATTGTTTAAGAGATTCGTGAAAGCTAAATGAATAAAAATAGGTTTTTGAATTAAGACTAAAATTTGGTGGTTCAAAAACACCTGTAGGGTAAAAATTCGTAGCAGAAAGGCAGTTTCATGAATGATAAAACAATTAGTAAATGTAGCTTTTTAAAGATATAACTAGCTAAAATTAATAATAAGTACCAAAGAATGACTATTTTTGTGGTAATATTAAAATTCTTAGAATAAAAATTAATTATCTTTAATAGACTTCTCTGATCACTGTAAAGTATAGCTCTTTTACTGATCAAGTAAATTTTATTTACTAGAGAAAGCTATTTTTTCTGAATATACTAATTTCATTTAACTACTCTTATCGAGACTCTTATACACTTTTATTACATCAATTTATTAACATGGAACATGTTCATTGGATGGGGTATTTGAAAAAGTCCGGCTCGGCAGGAGGGGTCGAAATATTGACGTTTATAGGGAGAGGGGTGAAATAGACTTAGAATATTTTTGATTTAGGGACTTAGAATAATTTGAAGTGGGAGTCAGGGCCTGATCAGGCTCTGATAAGAACAAGAATACTTTAGGTTTATGGACTAAGGCTAATTTATATTTCGGGATTTATATTGTAATTTTTGTTTTAGGACTTATAATAATTAGGGAGTATACGTTAAAACTGTTATAAGAGAACATATTCCATAATCGTTGGTTGTGTGAGAACACAAACCAGTTGTAAGTTTTTAAATATAAATAACAAAAAAATAAATTAATAACAACTATATGAGGGATTCCACGCCAATTGGGCCCAAGTTGAAATGAAGGGTCTCAGAAATGAGTCTAAAATATTTTTTCCCAAAATTACAACTAATGATAAGTTTCCATACCAATTTTTAGTTCAAATGGTTTTAACGATTAAATTTGTTTTTTTTTGTGCAAAGTTCATTTAAAAGAATTATTCTATCTAATTTCAAACAATTATAACTTATTTTTTGGACAAAAATTAATTAATTACAGAGAATAAAAATTTTTTTAAAGCTTTTAAATAAATTAATCTGGATTTTTGAGAGAAAAAAAATGACTGTCGGGATAAATTTAGATTTCAAAAGCTAAAAATATCTTACTTTAAAAACGCTTAAATACGCTTCCCAGTAAATTTATTTTTCCCCTGCAAAATTATCTTTAGTGCCTTGAAAAAATAAATTCTTTTGTGTTATTGCGTTTACTTTTAAAATTATTTTCCACTTAAAAGCTTAGAAAAAGTGACCAAAAATTTGACTGACTGTGGCTAGAAGCCAAAGTTGAGATTTTGAAGCTTTGTACTCATGGAGACTTTTGCAGAGAATAACGAAACCTACAATTTATCAAAAATTCATACAATTTGACTGAAAATTAAAAATTTTTTAAATTTTTACTTCATTTCCTATCCTTTTGTGCAGGTTCTTTTTAAGTCATGAAAGAAAATAATTACTTTGGCTAAAAAATCCTTTAAAATTAGATTAAAATTAAATTTTCAACGTATGAACAAACTTTAAAGGGTAAAAATGAACTTTTATTTAAAAGTTAAATGTTTTATAGTTAAAAGTTTTATACTTTTTACTAGGTAAATGAAATTATTGAACATAATGTCACCGCAAAGAATCAGGGTCATTTATTAAATTAGAATTTATCATTTACAATATTTTATCTGCTTTCAAATAATAATTTAAAATATTTTTAATAAATAATTGTTTGATAATGAATAAATGGTAGTCATTCTCTGCGCCAAGCGCAGTTGTTTCTATTAATATTAAAAAAGGAAAATAAAGGTTAATAAAAGTGAATTACAAACGTAAATGAATTCCTAAAGCTATATTTAGTCGTATCTGGCTGGAAAAAAATAAACTTTTTTTACTGCAAATTGTAGTAAAATTACTATTTTTTTATTAATATTACTAAACTGTAGTAAAATTACTAAACGGTAGTAATATTGTGTTTACAAAGAACGTAAGAAAATTTAATTTGTCCTGTTATTTATTATTGAATGAAAGACTTCATTATTATTTTTGTCTTTTACTTCATTAGTGGTATAGATTATATATTTTTACCCAACTATTTCAATTTTTAGCAACATCTTGAGCGAATAAAATTGTAAAAAAGCTAATTTGAGAATTTTAAAAATTTGCCTACTTTAAATCCACGCAAAATCTAATGGCACGAAAAAATCTTCCCCCGCCACTTTTTAAAAATTTCCCCTCAATTGGTATGGTTGGCATGCATTTCTGCACTTTTGCACTTTATTTCTTTTAAAATATTTATCAATTAATTATTATTTAGTAATAATTAATTTTTATATGAAAGACAATTGATTTATTAATCACTTTGGCTAAAAGTACTCAATTTAATCGATGTAACTAATTTTGGATTAGTAGGTTATAATAAATATGACCAACTTCATTACTTCAGTAATTCAGTTTTATTTCTAGTTTATAGTAATATAGTATAAAATGAATTTTTAAATATAAAAAGAAATAATTATTTATTTATTATTGATATAATAAAAATTACTCAGTTTCAAAAAAATAAATTATTTATCATTGCATTTTTTAATTTTTTTCTGCACTATTTTAATTAGATTAGATTATTTGATTTATTATTTTAAAATTGATTATTTGTTGATTTGGTAAATTTTAATCTTTTCTGTCCCTGATTTTTCAAAGGAATGATAAAATAAATAGCTAATTTATAAATTTAAATATTAGACAGTTATTATAATCTATCAAATTTCTAAAATACTTGTGTCATTTCGTACAACTTTTTTTTTCTTTTTTTTCTGCACTTTATTTACTTTATTAGTGGAGACCTCAATTTTTTAATGGTCTTTAGTTTTTATAGTTTAATTCTGGTAAAAATTTAAATAAGTGTATTTAGGTATCATGAATAGAAATTATTTTTAAATAAATAAAAAGAAAAATGCGCTAGAAAAATATGCATCAATTTTTAAATAATTTAGATTGGAACTTTTTGTAGACCCAATTTTAAATATTGACTAATTTTTTTAAACTCTCTATATGAATATGAGAAAATTTAATTTTTAATTATATTATATCTCCACTTTTCGGTGCTATAATTACAGGCTATTTATGTTGAAATTTAAGTTTGAAATTATTATTTAAGAGCCCTCTTTATTTTTACCTGGTCTCGTAACTGTAGTTATCCTGCTTGCTTATTTCTCTTCTATAAACCAAGCAGGGGACCTATTGGATAATGCAAGCGAGAGCTTCTTAAAGGAACCTCAAATTATTTGACCATTTCGTGAATTGGTAAAAATAAATTAAATTTGTTTTACTAATTGGTCTACGTCAAATTTTCATATATAGCACAAACTTCGTAATGGCACCAAGCGTATTTCTCATCATAGTCTTATGATATATAATAAGTGAACAAAATAACACAGAACTTCATCGAAAATTTTCGGATTTACAAGAGCAGTTCAATACATTTGGAACACCAAATTATACCAAATGGTTATGGATGAGTTTGTTATGTTGGAAAAAAATGCGGTATATCCTCCGTTCATTCCAATGGGCAGTCTGGGCTTAGAAATGCAGGGTTCAATGTTATAAAATACGGTTTTCTTGTAATTTTCAATGAAACTCCAAAACTTCGCAAGTTAACCAAAACTATACTGGTTGGTCTCATTTATTTGTTTTAAGTATCACCTTTCATACACCGTTAACCGCAATTTATTATCACTAATTTTTTGCTAAAAAAGACCATTTTTTAAACTGGTGCTAAATTTGTAATTTTTGACGAAAATAGGTTTTATAAGTCTCATTAAATTTCAACAAGCTTTAAGTTTCCAAAAATTTTTTACTCGTCTCATTTCCTAGATTCGTTTTTAAGAAATAGCTCTTCAAAGTTTGTACAAATTTTTTCAGACCTATAAAACTAATTTTCAAAAAAAAAAAAACCCAAAAATGACCGTTTTATTAATTGGCTATATTGATGAGAGAATTAGTGATAATAAATTGTGGCTAAAGGTGTATGAAAAGTTATACTTAAACCAAAAAAATATTTTAAAAAATTTTATACTTTAAAATTATTTATTAATTGTAATTAATGTATACAGTGTTAAGTGCATTTATTATTGAAATGTAATATTTATTATAATGTTTAAATCTTTTTGCTAAAATAATATTGCTAAAATTTATATTTTATATTTTAATTAATTTTCATAGCTTCAAATTTAAAATTTATTCATTCTTTAGCCATCAGGCTTTATATGTTTAGCTTCAATATTTTTTATATAGTAGACACTTAGCATTGTATTAAAATTAGATTTTTTATTGTCATCTGTTCACCACAATTACCTCTTTGGTTAATTTTTATGCAATTATTAATTTTAGTCTCTTATTTTTACAATTTAGTAATAAATTGTGGTAGGTGGAATGTTGTTTGTGTAAATATGTAAATATATGTAATATAGTGTATGTGTGTATGTCTGAGCGCTCTCCTCCTTTTTTATTAGTATACTATCTCCGGGCCTTAGTGCTCGCCGAGATCGCAAGCTAGCAATAGTTATTAATAAAGTTATTAAAGTTATTAATTAATTAGTGCGATTATCATTATTTTTAAACACTATCACCTTTACCATCCAATACATCCTTAACACTTTTATATTTTAATTAAGTATTACCATCTTACAAAATTATAAATACACCAAAATAATTGCCATATTCTGCCGAGCATAGCTAGACCTTTCAGCTAGTAATTTATTAAAATTTTTTATTTAATATTTACATTTATTATTTTTACATTTATAATATTATTTATTTTTATATTTATAATACATATTTATTTTTTTTATATTCAAAATTATAATAATTTGCCTTAAAAATATAGTATAAACTGAATAATAAAATTGTAAAAAAATAAATTATTATAAAAAATAAAAATATATTATTACATGTTAGAAATTTTATTTAGCGTCTAAATGTTAAAAATATAATTATAAAATTACATATTTTCCATTTCTGTTTCTTATTTTAAAAGTCAGTTGATTAAAATTTTTTAAATGATTTAAATCGAATCCAAAATTGTCAAAACTACAAATTTTTATTCTTAAATTATGGCTATCTCCTCGTTCGAGTTTCAAACGATTTATGGTAGCAAAGAAATCAAGGGTGAGACTACTGTGTATTATAGAATTACATTTCCTGTAAAAAAATTTTTTTAATTTAAAAGAATCTCGAATAAAATCAACCAGAGATTCTATATTTACATTTGACTCACAATCAGAAAGATAAAGATTTTCTAAATTAGAAAGTTTTGAAAAATATTTAAACCCTTTTTCTGTGAGCGTGAAATTAATAAGTTTTATTTTTTTTAATAATCTACAATTAGATAAGGATTCTATCAAATTGTCTAATAACGCACAAGAATTAATAATTTTAATTGCTTCTAAATTATCGAATAAGCAAAAATATTTTTCTCCATCAGGAGTTAGCAGATATTGATGGATTTGGTTGATGTAAATTTTTTTCAAATTAACACACTCTGATAATCCGCGAATGCAAGTATCTGTTAAGTAATCAATTTTAAATGTGAAATAAGTTAAATTTTTAAATCTATGCATGTGTTCTGACGCTTTGTCATCGTAAATTATATTTAAATCTTGAAGCTCTTCTGTTGGCAAGGTTCTTAATATTTCATGAATTTCGATGTAGTTTGTATTGAGCTTAGATAATTTTGTTTGTTTGGAGAGAAATTCTGCAAGCTTTAGTATGGTTTTTTTAAACCTTTTTTTGATAATATCATAATCTATATTCAAACTAATTTCAGATATATTCTGACAATTACTTTTTTCTAAAATTGGAAAAATTCGAAGTTGGCGATATTTATTTATCAGAGCTTTTCCGTCCACGTCTAATATTTTTAAATTTTGTAAATTTGAGTATAAAATCTCTAAAAGTTTTGGTTCGATTGCACAGCCTTTAATTGTTAAATTTTCAATAAGTTTTAAATTCAAGGCTTCGATACAATTTCTATTAATTTTTGTGCGGCAAAGTAATATTGCAGAAATTTCAGAATTATTTTTAAGCAATAATTCAAGTTTCTTGTCAAAGTCACAATCTTCATCAGAATTACAGAATCCAATTAATTCCAAGCTATTTATATTTTTACAATTCTCTGATGCTGTTTTTATTATGTCAGAAAATGTGCAATGAAATTCATTTCTTAAGACTAGTTTATTTATATAATAACCAGCTCTAACTATTACATTTTTAAGCATGCCAAGTAAATCAAAAGATCTGTAAACGAGACCGTAATTATTACGTTTGAATAAATTATTATATTGCGGATTTTGAAAATCTACTATTAAACTTTTTACATTGTTCCATGACATTTTGCCAACTCTATTCCATCTCCTGCAGACTAGTTCGATAATCAGTTTGTCTTTAAGAGGTAAACATCTAAATACTTCCATTAAAACGTCGTCATTCAAACAATTAATATCAGAAGGTAGATCATTTTCCTTTTTTATTTCTTCGACTGACTCTGAGTCTGTGAAAAATATTTAACAGATTAATTAAATTTTTTTATTATTTTGAAATACAAATTTTAGATTTTTTCTTGTTTACTAAAATGACTGTATATGGAAAAACACTGGCTTGAAATTGAAAGTTCAGGTTAAAAAAATATTTTTTAAATTTTTTTTTCTTGTCAGCAGCTGCCAGTAGTCACATGTATCTAGACAAAGATGTGTTTTTTCACCACTGATGACAAAAAATTGTATATGATCCTTTACCATAGAAAATAATGCCCCAAATGATATGCAACTAATATTTCATTAAGGACAAAGCACAAATAGTGTACTACGAGCCCGTATTCAGAAAAGTAAAGAATGGCCCAAAACGAACATAAAAACGAACATCCGAGGCGAAGCCGAGGTTGGTAAATTGCGATTTAGGTCATTCTTTATTTATGGACAAGGGTTGTATACAATTTTTCTTCGTCAGGGGCAAGAAAACACGTCTTTTCCGGTCGCGCAGTGGTACTCTTATACGATAATTATTTTATTTGCTAAAATTTTTTTAATCAAAAACTATCTTCTAAAAAATACTAAAACTTAGTATTTAATTTTTTTAAATTTTATTCCATAAGAACCGCGTGTATAAGATGCTCAAAAAAGGTAAAAATTATTTGCGATTATTAAGCAATGAAGGGTTCACCCTAGGATCTTTAAATATCCAGTATTTTTTTTTTTAAATATGACTCCTTATTGTATACAAATATTTATTAAAATCTAAGCTAAAAAAAATAAGGTACAGGGTAACAATTTTTACATTAAAAATTACTAACTAGTAGTAAATCCACTAATACTATATTTAAAAACGTGATAAAATATTTACTGATGAGAATTCACTAACCATTTGTAATTTTTAATGCTAAAATATTATCGAAATCCATAAAGCAGGTAGTACCTTCATTTCTAAAATTTTGTTATTTTTACAAAAAATATTCTTTAATGTCTTTTCAGGATAAATTACCCTGAAAATAACAAATATTTGAAAGTTGCCGCAATTCAGTGACGGATTCAGCATGGGGTGATCGGGGCAAAGAGACGACCACACTCTGAGTGTAAATTTTGTAAGCTTTCTAGAAATATTTTGGAAATTATGTATTTTTTGGAAATCGACCCCTCCAAATAGCATTTTTTTAGTGTACGAATTATCGTGATATGATCTATAACTGAAAGCTTCATTTTCAAGTCAGTATTATTTTCTTTTTTCATTTCAAGAAATAAAAAACACTTCAATAATAATAATGATAGAAACTTATATTTGGGTATTTCTTTTTAAAATCAAACAACCAACCAATTCTTCAAAAATAGACTCATCGTGGAAACATGAACATAAAAGTCACCAGGATTTTTTCCTGAAACCCATTTTATTCTAGAGCTTTTTCACGTTAATTTAAGACTGCAGTCTTTACCACGACATGTCTGCGCCCTTCTATGTTAAAATAAAAATTTGGTTTTGGAAACTACAGAGGCAAATGGATTTTTGTTGTTGATTTTTTTAAGCTTTGATGTGCCTATTTTTGGACAATTTGGGGTCCTGATTTCAAAAAGAATTGCATGCATCTACATCTTACCTTTGATTCTTAAGGTTTCTGAGCGATTGCTCATCTTGCAATTTTCTTGAAAAATGTCTTGGATCCTAAAAATTATCAAAACAATTAAAGAACGACTTTTACTTAAAACAGCATGAAAATACTGTTTTTTAGACTTAGCAATTATTTTTAATTTTGGATTTCTTTAATCAACTAGGGGGGGGGGGCAAGCCTCCTGTGCGTTGAAACGCACCAACCCACTGAAATCATACTATATATTTCAAAAACACTTATACACTAAGATAGAGATTGCAAATAATGAACTTTTTCCATAATTTTAGTAAAGCATTGTTATTTTTATGTTCAAAATTTATCTAAAAAAATAAATATGTAGTATTGAATTTAAATGTATTTTAGATTTTAAGCCTTATATTTTATGTTATTATAGCTGGAAATCTTAAAGTCTTTGAAATTATGGTTTTAAAATTTTTTTTTTAAAGAATGGTTTAGTATTTTACAAATTATCTAAGATGTAAGAAAAACTGTTAATATATTTTTAGATTTTATCTCATTTTATCCGAGAAAACACAAACATGAGCAAAATCTCGTTGTTGACATAAATATATTTATTATACTAAAAACTTTTTTAAAATTTATTTAAAATTAATGTTTCATCTACTCTTAATTAAGTTTAAATATTTTGGTTCCTCAATGAGGAACCATTGTGATGGGTCAAATTTTGGTTTTCGATTTTTTGGCATATAAGCACGTTTTGAGACCTCAGGAAGCTAAAAAACCGGTTTAAAAAAAAATTCTGTATGTGTATGAGTGTGTGTGTGGGTATTTATCCGGCGAAATTTCACAACCATTATGGAATTAAAAAAGTAAAAATAATATTTTATTGACCAGAATTTTTTTTTTTCAAAAATTTTTTCATCAAAAAAATCTCAAAATACAATTTTTTTTTTAAATTTGGATGTAATACCTCATTTATTTCCATGAAAGTACTTATATTTGAAAGTATGATTTTTACTCGATATCTTGAATCTGATTTGAAATTAAAAATTTTTTTCCCTAAATTTTTGTCACAACAAAATACAAAAAACATCAAATTTTTTTTCTCTTTGGATGTAGTACCTAATTTATTTCTATGAGAGTACTAGTTTTAGGAAGTTCGTTTATAGTAATTTTTTGGATCTGATGCAGAATTTTTTCAAAATATTTTTCTCAAAATTAAAAAAACAAAAAAATTGAAAAAACTTCAATATTTTTTTTGTTTGGTGTAATACTTCATTTAGTTTCATGTAAGTATTTATATTTGAAAATATGGATTTTACTCGATATCTCGAATCTGATAATTAATTTTTTGAAAATTTGTTCCAAAATTTTTGATGAATAAAAAGAACTTTTAAAAGTTAATAGAAATGTATGTATGATTGCATGCATGTCACATAGAATATATTCTATGCTTGTAATCGGTGACATCTGTGGGATATTGAAGTATTAAGCTTATTGTTTGAGGAACCTTAGGCAGCTTCTTCTACAATAGCCACATACACAAATATATAAGTACCTATGGATAGACATATTTGTGTATGGCCAACCTTCAGATAACTGCGCCCTCTATTTTTCTACATTAATTATTGTAGACTTTTTACCTGCTGGTAAGGCAGATTTTAATATTAGGTTAGCCATACACATAATTATATGTCTATCCATATAGGTACTTCCATATTTGTGTATGTGGCTATTGTAGAAAGCGCCTTAGTGCCAGCTAGTTGGCAGGGTATTTTTTTATGTACATCATGGATAGATTTAAATGAAGCATGCATGAACTGTATGGTCGGGTCTTCAAAATTACCCCAACGTATTTTTTTCTGAAAGTACTACCAAAAATAAGTCACCAATCCAACTTTTAGTCTCCCAGAGCAAAATTCCGATTTCTAGCAGCCAATTTTGTGTTTTGGACTTTTACAAAAAAAGTAAGAAAAATGAGGGATAATTTTAATCATTATTAACATGAAAAATTTTTTCCTCTCAGGTCCGATTTCGGGGTCAAAGCAGCAAAATTCTAAATTGAAAGATTAAAATAAACATCTAATTTTATTTTTAAACTATACTAAATTATTCAAAATTAATCAGAAAATTCTTTATTATTTAGCTGTTTGAAAATAAAAGCGCTTAAGGTCTTAAGAGCGGTAGAATTAAAATGCAAAATAAAAGCTGAAACTTGGAGAAAGTAAAGTAAATATAATTTAATTTTACACGTATTTTTTTTTTTTATAATTGACCGAATAGTTATTGAGAAAATAAATAAATAAAAAATAAATTAACACAGGCTCTTATGGGGAATTTTAAAAAATGAAAAAAAAGCATTTAAAATACAAAACTTAGATATTTTTTTTTATAAGTTGATAAATAAAGTCCTAATAAATAAAAAGAGACCTTAAAATTTACAATCGACCGTCATTTTTTATGGTTTTCCTTCTTTTTCATAAATAATCAATATTTCACCCTTAAAATAGCTAAAACTGTCCCTAAAAGGGGTGTTTTTGCTATTTTCGCACTTTGAGCATCCAGGATATGCCCATTTAAGTTTTTTGGGTCGCTATTCAAGAATTTGGACTCCTTTTTTGTGGTTAAAAACCAGCTTTTACTTTTTACCAAAATTAATAACCAGGGATTTTAGAGATTGATTAAATAAAAAATGAATATAAACAATTATTAGATTTACTCTAAGGTCTCATTTATACAAATTTCATTTTAGTGGAAATATTTAATATTTATAAGTTTCTAGCTCTTGCTATATGAAATTCAATACCTTTTATATGCCGATTTTGGAATTTACTGACTCCTCGAAACCCTTTATATAGATTTTAAAAAACAATAATATTTAATTTTCGAAAAATCATATATGATTTTAAATACTATTTATAGTATTTGATTAATTTGATTTTCCGACTCTCAGTGTAAGAATTTTTCAAAACTAATGGCAGGGAAATTTTACAGGAGTGACTCTTTTTTCAAATTTTTGAACGTTTCTGGAATAGATTGGATAAAAAAGAAGAACAGGCAGCTCAGAAGAGCTCAACAACAGCCTTTTATTTCAATATAATTTGCCCTGGGGTTAGATTTCAATATTACGGGTTATAAAGAGGGGAAATAACGTATTTTGACTAGGAAAATGGAACAAAAATATCTTTAGCCCAATTCAACGATCCTACTTGGAAGGTTTTGCTGATTTCACTCTGAATTGCTCTAAAACATAATTCGTTATAATGAATTAAAATAGTTTAGTATAGTTTTAAGTAAAGAAAATTTTCGTTGTTCAAAATTAACCCATTGTGGACGGAGTGGTTAAACCGCGCTATTTGATATCTAGCAAATTTATTTTTCAAAGAATTTAGAATCTAAAAATCCTTTAGTATATATCAGTTTTATAATCAATTCAAATCTACAACCTTTCAGGAAATATATACTAAGGTTATAGCATTCAAAAAATAACGATTTATATCATGACAAAAGAATGAGTAATAAAAAATAAATGACCCAGGAACCTTATCTTTTAATGATATTTTTAATTAATTAAATCAAAATATATTTATTTTAATTTATTTATTGATCCTTCTTTTTACAACTTGTTTTTGTATAATAATTAGACGACTAGTTTCAGGAATAAATTCCCATCATCAGATCTGTATTATAATTAAACTAAATTTATTTAAAACATTTGAATATGATATTGTAACTTTAGATTAGATGTCTGTATAGACTCACAATTATTTTATGACTAAATGAAAAAATTTTTTTTTTGTTGAATTTTTATTTTGTATACATATGAAGATTTTATACTATGAAGATTTTTAATTTATTTCTAGTTTTATAATGTAATAAAGAATTTTAAAAATTTTAATAAGTGTTCGAAATCACATCTGTTTTTTCTAATGTGCAAGTGCACCCTAGGAGGAAGTTAATATATAAAATATGTTTTTTGATTCGTTTTTTCTATTTCATTTCTTTTTATTTTTTATTTTTTATTTTTGCTTTTTCTTATTTTTTATTATATAATATGTTTTTTTATTATTTTATCAAATAAAACGTTTTTTTTATTTTGTAACTTATCATTAATTAATTTATTTGCATTTATTTGTGTATTTTTATAAATTTCAAATTCTTCTAGTGTATCCAAAATTTTACCTTTATTGCAAAAGTGTATCGGTTTTAAATTTTTATGTATATTGTTAATTTTGTCGTTTGTGTAGTCATGGTTATTATTAATTAAATGTAATCCGTACTTGGTATTTACTTTTTCTAATTGTTGTGTATTATTTATATTTTTTGTTTTTGGTATATGGTCGTTAAACCTTTTTCTGAAGCTGCGTCCCGTTTGCCCTATGTATATTTTATCACACGATTCACATGATATTTTATATACACCGGTTCTATCAAGAAAATTGTTATTTGTGTGATTTTTCTTTTTAAAATGTTTTTCTAATTGATTATCCGTTTTAAAACCTATATTATACCCATATTTTTTTACTGCGTTTTTTAGAATACTTGGCAATTTCGTTGTGTATTTTGAACTTAAATATTTATTTTTATAAGCTTTATTATTAAATGCATTATTTTTCTTGTTTTTATGTTTTTTAATTAATTTGTTTATAATTTCTATATTATAACCGTTATTTTTCGCGATTTGTTTAATTATTGCTATTTCCGTATTAAAATCTTCTTTGTCCATTGGTATATTTACGGCCCTGTGTATAAGCGAGTGGAACGCAGCTAATTTTTGACTTCGCGGGTGGTGTGATTCGTTATGTATAACCGTGTCTGTAGTTGTTATTTTTCTAAAAATTGAGAACTTTAATTTATTATTATCTTTTCTTATTTTTAAATCCAAAAAATTAATACTATTGTCTGTTTCTAACTCTTCTGTGAATTGAATTTTTTTATTAAATTTACTTATGTATTTTTTAAACGCGTCTATTTGCCTGTTAGTACCTTTATAAATTATAAAAATGTCATCTACATATCTGTTGTATGAATCTATGTTCTTTTTATGTGGATTTATGTCGTTAAATATGTATTTATTTTCGAAATCATTCATGAAAATATCTGCCAAAGGTGAGCTTAATGGGGATCCCATTGCTAATCCCTCTTTTTGCAAATAATATTCATTATTGAAACAAAAATAATTTTGGCTTAATATTGTTTTTAAAATAGAAATTATTTCATTTATTTCCAAATTATTTAATTTTAATGATTCTTTCAATCTAGTATTTAATATTTCTATTGTTTCCTCTATAGGTATGTTTGTATACATACTTTTTATGTCGAATGTTACTAATTTATAATCAGGTTTTACTTCTAAATTCTTAATTTTGTTTACAAATTCAATATTATTTTTAATACTATAATTTTTATCAATTTTTAAGTTATTTTTTATGATATTATTTAATTTTTTAGAAATTTTGTAGCTTGGAGCTGTTTTATGATGTATAAGGGGTCTACCAGGCATACCTTGTTTTTGTAGTTTTATGAGTGCATTGAATTCCGGTGCTTTTGCCTTTATTTGTTTTAATGCAAGTTTTTGATTATCTGGTATTATTTTGGTACACTTATTTATTTTATCATTTATATCTTTTACATATTCATCTGTTGGATCTTTATTTATTTTTTCAATATTATTTTCATTTATGAAATCATACGATTTTTTCATTAATTCATTTTCGCCTATTATAACCACCGTTTGGCCTTTATCTGCTTTTACAATTACAGCATTATTATTATTTAATTTATTTTTTATATTTTTTATGTTTATTATATCTTTTTTAAATTTATTCAGTTTTTTGCTTTTTTTATCAATTTTAAAAATATTATTTTTTGATAACTTATTAATTTTGCTGTTTATTACCGTTCTAACTTCATTTTGTAAATCTTGTGACTCTATAGATTTTATTGTTGTTTCTGCATTAATTATTTCTTTAAAATCTATGGTTTTCTTATTATATTCAGGTAAATTATAACTTAATCCCTTTTCTAATAACTCGATTTCCGTATTTTCAAATTCTATATTTGTTAAATTTATTAATCTTGGATAAAATTCATGCGTGACAGTTATTTTTTCTTTTCTGTCATTGTGTTTTTTAAATAATTTTTTAAATTTATTTTCTTTTGTTTTGATTATTTTTTTAATTTGCTCTTCTAAATTGTAATTAATGTTATATATGACTTCGTTAACTAAAGTGTTATTTAATTTATTTATAAGTTCTAAGTGTGCTAAATATAATTTTTGATTTAATAAGTTCTTTTTCTTATATAATTCTTTTATTTCTAATTTGAGCCATATTATTTGAGCTTTTTTTAGTACTAACTTTGCTATTTTTGATTTTGAATTTGTCTTGATATTTATGTAGTTTGGAATTAATCTTGCTTTAAGACACTTTTTGTTAAATTTTATATTCAAATTAGTTTTAAACATTTTTAATTTTATGTTCCTGTATTTGTAAACAATATTTGCTTGATCGGCTTCAACCATTTTGGATTTTTATATAAATATATATAAATTCAAATTAAGTACACTGAAAAAAAATTCCGGTTACGGCAACTGGAATTCCAGCTTTGAATTTTTCGTCACTATTATTATTATTTTAGAGTTTATTTTGTCTGAGCAAAAATATAGTTTTTACTCTTGTTTTTACATAGTCAATTAATTAATTTAATATTTAAATAAAAATAAAATAAAATCTTTTAATAAATTAAAATTAGTAAAAATATTATGTACATATTTCTGAGATATTATGAGAAAAGTAATAAATTGCTTAAAACTCCTAAAATAAACTCCGAAATAAGGACAATTCAAAAAGTCAAAAAAAATTGACGCCTTGGAATCAGCTAAAATTTTTTTTACGTAAAGTGGACCTTTTACCGGATAAAATGCGATCAATAAAATGAAATTTTGAGTAAATTCAAAGGAATTGCGTAATTTTAAAAATCGGCAAAATAAGGCTATTTTTGGACCTTTAAACGGCCATATTTTAAAAATAAGTCACCAGCCCAATTTTTAGCATCCCAGAACGAAATCTCGATTTTTGGCAGCCATTTTCGTTTTTTGGACTCTTATAAAAAAGTAAGCAAAATGAGGGATAATTTTTCTTATTTTTTCTGTTAAAAACTCTCATTAAAATAAAAAATTTTTTCCTTTTTCATCCGGATAGGAAATTTCCCTGGCTATCTGATTCTGGAGTCAACAATTTTTTTTGAGCAGTGCATGCGCGAGAAATCGCTAAAATAGGCTGTTTTTTTTCAAAAGTCGATTTCTCAAATGCCTATTAGTTAAAAATCTTCTAACCAGGCTTAAATTTTTCCTTGAACTATATATTTTTTGAAGAAAAAAAATTTCGATGGAAAATTGCTTTTAGAGAGCTCTAGATAAAAAAACAGCAGCTTTTAAAAGTTCATTTTTAACAAATTTTCCGCCAAGTCACGTGATCAATTAAAAATATGACCAAAAATTTGGATTACGCGGAAAATTTTACATAAGGATATATCTTTTCATGTTTCTAAGAGCGTTTATGTTATAGCAATGATATATTAAATTGAAAGATTAAATTAATTTTAAGAAAAATAATCCCGGCACCGATCTGCCGCCGTAATTTTTTCCATTCCAGTGCCAGTGCGATAACAGGTCTTGGCCGGAACTTTAAATCCCGGCACCAGACTTGGGCCGCGATTTACCATTGGTTTTGTTTCTCTTCAGGTGGGTAAATATAATTATATGTAGAACCATTTAACTATTTGACTATTATAACAAAAATCGTTTTTATTTCCTCAATAAATACATTAAATAATACTTAATATTATAATTATTAAATTTTTTTACACACATATTTAATTATTTTTAATATTAATTTAAAATTTTTAAACTTATTAAATATTAATTAATAAAATAATTAAAAATTAAAATATTACTTAAAAATATCAATTATTGGTAATTTCAAATATGTATGTCAGTTTAAATACTCCCACGTCCAACTTTAAACTCAAAAAAAGAATAATTTAGTTGGTATAAGTTGTCAGCACTGCGAAAAAATGACATGTTTTCTGAAAAGTTAATACTTTTTTTAGATTATCGGCGCGGTAAATGTCTATCGTATTTATCAGTATAACGCATATCGGACGAAAATCGTACAGAATCAGCCCCCAGTATAAGATATTTTTTTCTAATAGTGTAATTTTTAAATTTACCAATTATATGTTGTAATTATAAAATATTACCTCGTATACGATGTATAACACAAATTTTTACACAACATAGATTGTAAAAAATAATTATTACCAGCCATAGAGTGATGTTGTGTAATTTTGTACATATATTTACACCATAGTGTTTAGAGAGGCACACTTATACTCCCTTAAGGGAGTATATTAAATTTTCAAATTTGTTACGGAAGATTTCGGAGCCCTATTAAAAATACATTGAGCCATATGGATCAAAATGGCCTATTTGGCTGTAAACTTGTTAATTAATTATTGAATCTGAAATTATTATAACTCCAATTCCTAACGCATCAAATTGGTTCAAAAATGCTTTTAACATTGAACATGTTTATAGACAGGGGGTATTAAAAGTATGTCATTTTGGGGGAGGGGCTCAAATGGTTTTGAATAATTTCGATTTAGGAACTTTTTTTAAGGACGTTTTTTTGAGGGGGGGAAAGTGACGTTTTTAGGGGAGGGGGGTGAAATGGACTTGGAATATTTTCGATTTAGGGACCTTTGGTGCAGAAGTACCTAGGGAGCATTGATGCAGAAGTACCTAGGGACCATTGGTGCAGAAGTCCCTAAAGATATATTTGGATATAAATATTGATATTATGAACAAAATAGATACTTTATAATCAGTGTTATAAGTATACATGTTCCATGCTCTTTGGCTGTGTAGTTACACAAACCGGTTATAAATTTTTTTAGAAATCAAATAAGCTTAAGATACATCATTGAATTTTCATGTGAAACATCTAAGAATTTTTTATTTTAAAAGTCAGTAAATCATAATTATTATTTCTTAAATGACTGAGGTCGAAGCTGAAATTGTCAAATCTACTTATTTTTATTATTAAATTATGTTTATCACCGCGTTCGAGTTTCAAACGATTTATGGTATCAAAGAAATCAAGGGTGAGATTATTTTGTCTTTCAGGATTAAATTTCCTGGAAACAAATTTTTTTAATTTAAAAGAATCTCGAATAAAAGCAATCAATGATTCTGTATTTTCATTTGTTTCACAATCAGTAATATGAAGATTTTCTAAATTTGGAAATTTTGACAAATTTTTAAAACCTTTTTCTGTAAATCTGAAATAAATAAGTTTTATTTTTTTTAGTAATTTACAATTAGATATAGATTCTATCAAATTGTCTGATAAGCCAGAAGAACCAATAATTCCAATTACTTCTAAATTTTTGAATAAGCTAAAACAATTTTCTCCATCATGAGTTAGCAAATATCGATGGATACGGCTAATGCAAATTTTTTTTAAATTAACACACTCTGTTAGTCTTCGAATGCAAATATCTGTTAAGTAATCGATTTCAAATATGAAATAAGTTAAATTTTTAAATCTGTGCATGTATTCTGACGCGCTTTCATCGTAAACTATACTTAAATCTTCAAGATCTTCTGATGGCAAAATTCTTAATATTTCATGACATTCGATGTAGTTTGTTTTCAGTTTTAATAATTTTGTTTGTATTGAGAAAAATTCTGCAAACCTCTTTATAGAATCAAGTCGTGTTTGAGTATAATCTATTTTCATACTAATTTCAGATATATGTTTGCAATTACTTTTTGTAATTATTGGAAGTACTTTTAGATGATGATATTTATCTAACAGAGCATGATGGTCTACATCCAAAATTTTTAAGTTTTGTAAATTTGAGTATAAAAAATTTAATGATGGTTTATTTGGACAGTCTTTAATAGTTAAATTTTTAATAATTTTTGTATTCAAAGCTTTGAAATACTTTCCATTAATTTTCGTGCCACGAAATACGATTGTAGTAATTCCAGGATTATTTTTAAACAATAATTCAAGATTCTCGTCAAAATAATCATCAGGATAACAGAATCTAATTAATTCTAAGCTATTTATATTTTGACAATACTCTGATGCTTTTTTTATTAAATCAGAATATGTGCAATGATATTGATCTCTTACGACTAGTTTATTTATATAATGACCAGCTCTAACTATTACATTTTTAAGCATGCCAATTAAATCAAAAGTTCTGTAATTTGGACCGTATTTACATCGTTTGAATAGATTATTATATTGCTGATTTTCAAAATCTACTATTAAACTTTTTACATGGTTCCATGACATTTTGCCAACTCTGCTCCATCTTTTACAGACTAGTTCTATAATCAGTTTGTCTCTAAGAGGTAAAAACCTAAATATTTCCATTAAACAGTCATCATTCAAACAATTAATATCAGTTGGTTGATTATTTTCGTAATTTATTTCTTCGCCTGATTCTAAGTCTATGAAAAATATAAAACAGTTTTAATTATAGGTCAATTAAATTTTTTATATTCATTATTTTCGAATACAAATTGCAGAATGCTTCTCGTTTACTAAAATGATCGCAAAGAAAAATACGAACTGTTTTTTTTTCCATATTGGGCCAAAAATGGGCAACGGTCTTATTAATCATTTAGCAATGAGATCATTGATGACGAAAAATTGCGGGTTATGGGGATGGTGATCGGTTAATTTGCGAGGTTACAGTATTATATGAAATATTTCAAAAGACCCTATTTTATAAAATTGTCATAACATCGAGCCCTGCGTTTTTAGGCCCAGAAAGCGTGTTGGAATTTTGGATGTTTTTTCAACATAATATTAAAGTCGTCCATAATTTTAGATTGTTATTTGGCGTCTCAAATATTACAGTCTTCCCTTGTTAGGGTGTTTCCAGGATAAATTACCTTGAAAATAACAAATACAAAAGTATAATTAGAGAAGAAGTACAGAAAGTTGTATCTTTTAACACAATCGTAATTCCGGTTGCCACAATTGGCCTTTTTTTCTTACTGTATTTTAATTTAACTTTAAAATAAAAAATGCATATTTTCAAGTCAGTATTATTTTCTGTTTTCATTTTGAGAAATAAGAAGCACTCTAATATTTATGTTTATATGGGTGATTCTTTTTGAAATCTAACAACCCACCAGTCCACCGAAATTAGACTAAACATGCACGAGGGCATTTGGATATTTTTATGAAACGTCAATTTTGACGGCTAGCATTTAAAAAACTGCAGGTCCAAAATATAAGAATAAGCAAAAAGCAATATATTATTTGAATATTGCATGAATCGAATGGTTTTTTATTTTTTATTTTATTTTGATTTTTTATTTTTTGGTTTTTGATGTTTTTTGTTTTTGATTTTCCAAAATAAAATAATAAACAAAAAGCAATATATTATTCGAATATTGCATAAATGGTTTTTTCAAAACAGGTATTTTAACAACAAAACGATTAAATTTTTTAGTATATAGTAGAAGAAATAATTACAAATCCTATGAGTGGTACCACTTGAAACTTTTTGCATCGTTTCATTTTTCAAATGTTATATATATCAAACTTTTTTGGATGGACCCCGAGGGGAGATTGGTTTCCCCATTTTTGTAAATCTGGAACACGCGCCGTTTTTAAGATCCTTTAAGGCCTGTTAATAATATTGTCCAAAATCCCAAAAAAAATTCAAAAATAAAAATTGAGCTACAGACGTGAAATTTGGTAAAGAAGCTTTTTTTAAAAAAAATCATTTCCAAAACTTTTTGAACCTTGTTTTGAACAATCAAAACAAAAGTAAGTTTACGCAAAATTAAAAAAAAAATATTTTTAAATTTATTATTTATTATAAAACAAAGAAAACAAGACCATCCTGATGCTGATAAGTTTATTTATAAAAAAGTTTTATCGATGCTATGTAGTTTTTAAAAAACTTCAACTTTGACTGTTGATATCTCTGAACCTACAGGTTTAAAATATAAAAGTTATAGCGGAAAATTGTTTTTTTTTTTGGTATATACATTAGGGTGTTTCTTATTTCCCAAACTGCGCAGTTTACGGGCGCCCTTAGAGAAAAATACTAGCTCGAACATGATACTTCAGGCCATAAAACTATTATCTAAAAAAAATTTTTTTATAAATAACTTGATGTAGTGTGTCGATTTGCAAATGAAAATCGGTAAAAACCAGGAAAAAGGTTTTAAAAACGTTTTAGAAAGCTTTTAGAAACCTTCACAAAAACTTTTTACTTCTAAAATGTTCTAAAAGCTTATTAGTAACAAGAAAAAAAGTAAATTAAAATATATTTTATGATATTTGAACTTTATTTAAAATTTACAGTCGTCTAAAAAGCAATTAACCACGCCAATTGCAATTTGACTGTCTTATTCATTGATTTTTTTTTAAAATGCACATTTCTTATTTTAGCGAGATGGAAATAAAAAAAGGCTTCTTTAAATGGCCAAAATACCTAAAAATAACCTCTTATATTATAGTTTACAGTTTTTTCTAGATATATTGTTACTAATAAGTTTTTTGAGCATTTTAGTAGTAAAAAGTTTTTGGGAAGGTTTCTAAAAGCTTTCTGAAACGTTTTTAAAACCTTTTTCCTGGTTTTTACCGATTTTCATTTGCAAATCGACACACTACATCAAGTTGTTTATAAAAAAAATTTTTTTTAGAGAATAGTTTTATGACCTTAAGTATCATGTTCGAGCCAGTATTTTTCTCTAAGGGCAGTTTGGGAAATAAGAAACACCCTAATATACATTATGTATATATCAGTAGTTTAGAATTTAAAAATTTTAGGATTATCTGAAACAAATTTTGATGTAATTTTTTATGAGAAGTAATAGCAAAATTTGTGGGTATTAAAAATTTATAAATCCGAAACTTCTTGATAAAATTCCCTGCTAGATATTATTACAAAAAAAAATAAATAAATAAATAAATATATAAATAATCGTAAACAAATCGTACTTGTTATGTTTAAATTAATATTATATTTACGGATCGTGTCCAGAAAAGTAAAGAATGGCCCAAATCGCACGTAAATTACCTTCCAAGACGCAAAATATCGCTATGAACTTGTTTCTTAACCAATAAGCTTCTTGCTTAATCTATTTTTAAGTATGTATTAATATTGAAAAATTAATTTTTCGTGTCCTTAAGTGGGCACTGGCTAGAATTTCGCCCAGGAGCAATTATATTTTAAATCTACCCTTTTCCCCTTAGCAGGCTCAGTAAAAGACTATCATTTTGTGTTTTTTATTTTGGATACTTAGGTTCAGAAATATCAACAGTCAAAGTTCAAGTTTTTTAAAAATTTCATAGCAACCACAAAAATTTTTGAACAATAAAGGTATCTGCTTATGGATGGACTTATTTTCTTTGTTTTTATAAATAAAACTTTAAAGAAAAAACTACTTTTAATCATTTTAAATTTTTACCTGCCGCGCCGCCACTCAGTACTTAAAATGGACACTTTAGGTTTAAAAATTTGAATAAGCTATAGAAAAAATAGTATATTACGATTCCGTGTCCAGAAAAGTGAAGAATGGCCCAAAGCGCACGTAAATTACCATCCGAGGCGAAGCTGAGATTGGTAAACTGCGATTTGGGCCATTCTTTATTTATGGACAAGGGTCGTATACGATTTTTCTTCGTCAGTGACGAGAAAATACGACTTTTCCGGTCGTGCAGCGGCCGGGAAATACGTGCTTTCTGGCCGCTGACAAGAAAAACTAGATCCTTATTCTGTTCATTTGAGACCACCCACGTTCCTCTGTACGAAAATGAAAATTCCGTTCAAGCAACTGGCAACGATGGGTCTTGATTTCAAAAAGAATCGCATATATCTACATTAAGCTTACCTTCGATTTTTGCTATTTTCTTGCAATCATTCATTTCTGTTAATTTCTCGGTGGTGGAGTAGTAAAATTTATAGAATCCTAAAAATTACAAAGCAAATATTAGTAAATACTTAATTACTTTTATGAGCAAGAAAAAACTATTTTCAGACTCTGCTATTTATATTTTTTCAAACGTTCACTTTCTTTTCAAACAATTGAATTGATTTTTATTATCTTGTAACGATTAATAATTAAAAATTTTCTGTCACTTTGATAAATTATTAATAATTAAGAATGCCCCAAATCGCAGTTTACCATCCTCGGCTTTGCCTTGGTGGGTAACAGTGGTGAATTCAGCGGGGTGGGAGGTCAAAAGGGCGAGCTCCCCCCAGAGCGTAATTTTTTTTTGTGTATTTAAAATTTTTTTGGTAATTTTACGATTTTAAATGTATTATTTGGGAATTCGCCCCTCCCACAGAGGTGCTTTCTGTATCTGCCTCTAGAGGGTAATTTTCATCCGATTTAGGCCAATTTTCAATTTTAAAAAGTACACAATCCGAGTTTACATGTATAACACAGAAAAAAAAATTATTTGACTTAATTAATGAAAAATTAGTTAAGTATTTGACCTTTTAGGGTAGCTCTTTCTTTAGGAGTGCAGCTGTAATACTTATAAATTCTTATAGGCTAAAGTTGACAATAAACGATGGTATAAAACTTTTAGCCTAAAGCCGTCCAAATTTTCGAGTCAAACTAGATTTTTAAGACGAAAACGAAAGAGTGCATGAATAAAACCGGTGACGTTTTAAACTAGATAATCTATAGCTTCAAATTAAATTTGGCTGTAACCTTGTAGCCATGCAAATTTAAAGATTTCCGTGAACTAACCCGGTTTAACTTTATAAAAAACAAAAAAATTTTTTTTTAAATAAAAAAATTAAGTAAATTAAAAATAGTTTCACAAGTTTAAAAAAAATTCTTATTATTATTTTGAACGTTTAACATTAAATAAAACTTTATGTTTGGACGGGATCGGGAATTATTATTATTATAACGAGGGGGACACCTTAAAATATAGAAATTAACTATTTTTAAAGTTTGCAATCAAATGATTATAAAAGAAACGAAAAATTCATACCAATTAATATTAACTTTTAATTTGAGTCAAAAAATATGAATATTGTTTTTCATGATTCATAATTTCTATTTTATAATAAATAATATAACGATAATACAAAATAAGCTTGTTGTTTCCAATTTAATCAAATATTAAAAATTAAGAAACTATTAAAATACTTTGAGATTTACCAATATTTTTGACTCGTTATAGTTGTAGATGCAACTCTCGCTACAAGGATTCAAATACGACTGTCTTAAAATAAAATTTAAAAAATGCTTTTTTTCAATATATAAAAATCTTATTGGTTGTTTCAGACAAATCATTTTAAACTTATGATAAAAAGAAATAATTTATTTGAAAACACGAATTTAAGAGAACCTTTTGTTTCATATTCAATACAATATACCCCTATTTCCATGCGACAAATATCCAATGAATATTCAGTAACATAATCTATATTTAATACTTTTAAATGTTAATACGAAGAAAAGTAGATTATTGTTTTTGAAGAATTTATTTTTTTGATTCTAATAACAGATAAAAAGCATACACGACACATGCAGTAAAAAAATTCACACGATATAGTATTTTACTAGAAATTTGTTTTTTGTCAAATTTTCTTTTGATCACGTAATGAACAAATTTTAATTACTAATATGTACCAAAGTGATCCAGTCAATATACGAGGAAGGGAAGGGAAGAGCTCTGTTTTTGGTTTTTTGATTTGCTGATCACGATTTTTACGATCTTTTCTGTGAGAAATTGGTACTTTAATTTGCAAAAAACTACCCCTGAAAAGTTTTTCATTTTGAAATACGAATTTCGGGGCCCTGTCATTGATAAATTATCGATTCATCCTTAAATTTGCAGAATCTAGATCTAAAAAAGGGTTTTGATGTATTCGCTTATGTTTCTATTTGTATCTGTAAAATTCTGTTGAAAGAAAATAATAAATTAAAAGTTTTATAAATTAATTTCAAAATTTCTGTTTATTTTGGGTCATATTTTGGACTAGAGAATTACCAATACAATTGCTCATAGAGAAGGCCCCGAAAATCATTATGACCGACTCGAAAAATGTATTTCACTCTAAATCTGATGAAGGCCAGTAACCTTACACCTTAAGCCGTTATAAATTGACTGAAATATAGTAAAAAGTAAAAAGGCCATGAGCGGAATTTCGGAATGAATAGTTTTATTTCGAGTTTATGGCAAAACATTTCACACTTTTATGGCCCTTGAAGTTAACATATATTTCGTATTCGAAAAATTGCATAGCCCATGAAAGACCATGTGATAATTTTCAATTTTAATAAAATAGTACATTACGATTCATGGCCAGAAAAATAAAGGATGGCTCAAATCGCGCTTATACATATTAAACTGCAATACGGGGGATTCTTTTTTTATGGCCAAGGGTTGCATGCGATTTTTCTGTGGCCACTGGACAGAAAAAAATATAATTGATTTGTTGGTGGCTATTTGAAACAATTTATGCTTTATAATTTTATTTAATTTAAAAATAAAATTCCTTGTAAAATTCATACATAGCTTGATGCAATAAAATTGTTGTGATAAGGTATTTTTTTTAAATATTATTTTATCTAAAAATATTTTAAATGTACTCGTTATTTTATTTTTTAATTAAAAAACAAAAATATATTTCATAATCAGTATTTAATGCGTAGAACATGCACTTAATATTTGCGTAAACACTTATTAGTTTGATAAAATATATATTATTATTTAATTATATTTTATTATTATAATTTAATCAGTACATATTAATAAAAGATTTAATAAGATTTCATTATTTAAAAATTTTATTTATTTTAATTACTTCAATGTTAATTTAAAAGCGAATGTTAAAGAAAATTTAAAGTGATATTGCACACGTGAAGATTTTCTAACCCTTTAAATTATCAAAAACACTACTTTTTGGGGGTAGTGTTTCAACATTCAAAATTTTGAGAATTTTTCACGTGCATGACAGCAATTCTGCAATGACTGCATCTCTGGTCTCACAACGCGAGACCAGAGACCAAAAATGCATACAAGAATCAAACTTTTGCTATAATTTGAGAATCTAGAAAAATCATACCTGAATAGAAATTTTTTTCCCCAATTTATGATTGAAAAATTTTTTATGCGCAGCTCCAAAAAACTACACTGTTGCATACTAAATTTAGTAAATTTACGATTATTTTCAAAAATTTACTAATTTTTCGAAAATATTCTATTTTTTTTGTGAATCTAAGAAAGTTACTTTTTACAGTGCAGGGTATACCCTGCCTATAAACATGCTCCATGTTAACAGTGTGTGTAATGGGCTACATTTCATTGCAGTTTGTGGATATTGCAAAAACATCCTTAAAGAGGTGTTTTTGGCTTATTTAAGGGTGTCAAGCTAATTTTGCATGAGCAAAACCTTGATTGGATTCAAGTAGCATCCAATGTTAAACAATTTTTTGTCGGGTCCTTTCTAAGGGTATTATTTGTGGCGATCGGTAGATGACCTTCTGTTGATGGTAAATCCGGTACTGAACCCTCTTTATTTTTAAAAAAGTTCATTTAACTTTCAAAATACAAAACTCATTAGATAAGAATAAAAAACGTGTTTCTTTCTCAAAAAATCAATAAAATTCGTAATCAGAGGGTTTCATAAAATAGGTCACATAAGGTTTTACATAAATTTAATATAATAGGGATTCACGACTGGCATAAAAACGAATATGATACTTCTATTGAAAAGACAAAAACGTATAATATTTTCTTCTTTACGTATACAAAGTTTTCAATAAACGCAAAAAAAGAGGATAAGAAGAAGAAAATATATTAATGGTTACAAGTGAATGTGGTTTACACGTTTGGTCCGTACAATATTTGTAAGTATAAGTGATGGTATAGGTATATTTTTTTTTTTATTTTATATCCATTCAAAGTCTAACAACATTATAATATCATGCCTATTAGGCCGATTCAGTGCACCGACAGCCTCAGTGCCGGAAGGTCTGTCCGCGCGTATCTTTTCTTATTCATATACCATCAGGTATATTTTTATTTGTTTGAAATAAATTGTGTTTTTTTTAATTTTTATGAATAAAAATTTAATTTTTTTGAACCGGTATTTTTTAAATTGTAAGTAAAAAAAATTTTTTTCAAATTATTGTATGTTAATTATTTATTTAATTGTAAAATTAGAAAGAATTTGTATTTTAGTTGTGTGTTTACTGTAGTTAAATATAGCCTCATTTTCAATCTTGTCGAAGATGATCGTTAACACAAAAAAAGAAGTATATTATCGGTATTTTTTTATATAGTATATATGCAATTTGAAAAAAGAGAAATGAGAAATGAGGATCTTGTGTGACTTTGTGCTCAATTCCTTGTTTTTGTGATTATTAGTATGTTGTAGTTTGTTATTTTTTTTTTCAATTATTTTGAATGAAAATATTTATTTTCATTGTCAAAAAATTTAGGAGAGACTTGAAAAAATACGTTTATATTTAAAATTCAAAAAATATCTTGTTTTTTCTACCTGAAATCACATAAAGAATTTTTTAAGGATAACAAAATATTTATTTCTTCTGTTAAAATTTTATTTTGAATTAATTTATAAATTATGATATTGTAAGAAAGAGAAAAATAATATAATTGATGTTATATAAATAGACTGATGATTAATATAATTTTTGATAGTTGACTTGGAAAAATTTAGTAATAATGATTTTTCAAGTTTACCGGTTTATTGCACTTTTTATCCGCTTCTGAACAAATCAATCGTGTGGCATTTAAATGAGGGCGGGCTTTACGTTACATGTCATTGATCTGTTTCTTTGCTTTGAATTTCTGTTACAGTTGATGTGATTAAAATCATAATAATTAAAATTATGTATGTAGTGGTCCTTATTTCCCATGTTATTTTTTTTCTTAATAATTCTTGTTCGTCGACATACATCCTGGATAATATAGTAGATAATGTGGGTGATATTTATGTTTTTTGGTCTCCTGAAACCCAATCCGGGGTCTATTTTTAACTAAGAGTCTAACAAGTTATTGCAAAATTGGACATAATTTGAGGACTGAAGCTAACAACTTTCAAACTTTCAAAAAGAAAAGTAAATTTTATGTATATAATTTGATCTACCAAATCCAAATTTTCTTAAACAATATTTAATTGTTAAAAAAGTATTGCAAAAAATCGGTGAAATTTATGTGTAATATATATTATTATAAATTTTTTGATCAGCTGAACTCAAATTTCTAGTTTATTTTGCCTAAAAAATTACTAGTTTCTTGTTAAATAACAAACTACTACAAAAAATGGCCTAAAATGAAAATGAAAATTTTGAAATAGTACGCTACATAATATTGTTTGAACAATTAATCTGATGTATTTTCAAAAATAGAAGATTCGGGTTTAGAAGATCAAATTAAAGGACCCTATCAGAAAATTTTAAGCGTGAATTAAAAACGAGCAAATTTTTAGTCATTACTAAAAAAGACTAAAAAAGAGGTTTGAATGCAATATTATTCTTATTAGACTCTTATGACAGTAAAATTTCACTTTAATGAGATTTTTAAATTACTAGCAAAAAAAAAATTTTCATTTTAATGAGAGTAAAATTTTATTTCGTAAGAGTAAAAAACATTATCTATATTAATATTATTTCCTGATCAATATTGGTCATTAGCAAATAATTTTATTTATAAATAAATAAAAATTGTTTATTAGAGTTAAATTTTACTCTTGTATTTTGGTCTCAGGGTCTCTCAATGGGTTCTAAAAAGGATATTAGTTATTTAAGAGCCATCATCAAATACTACATTTGAATTATTTAACTTTGGTAATGTCATTCTTTTTTCCCTAATTGCTTTATTAGTCAATTTCATAAGCTATGAGGATTCAATTTAAAATCAATTTCTTTAATTTGCTATATTACAAAATAACGAAAACAAAGATTTATTTTCCCACCACATATGTTAAAAATGAATCACTCCTAAATTTATTTTACTATTATGAATTATTATAAGTTATGAAAAAACGTAAAAATACATATTGTTAATTTATTAAAAGTTAAAAACAAGTGTTTACTATATTCAAGTAATTTTATTTTTCCAAACGTAAAAACGTATGCAATAAAAAAGCAGTAATTTTGAATACCTCATTATTATGTTCATTATATTATCATAATTATTATTATTAAAGATGATTTTAACAATTTTTTTAAAGAAATTTATTTTATAATTTATGCCTTGCAAAATATTATTCTGATTTTAATTTTATTTTTTTGTACAATTTTGTTTGTTATTTATCTTAATTAACTAATATCAGATTAGTATTATCTTGTGGAAAAGTTTTAAAACGATGTGTAATAAAAATAAAAAAAATAATTACTTTTTTTATTGTTTTACATAATTTACAGATTTAATTTTTTTATTTACACAATATTTTTTTATGGATAGGATTTTATTTAGCTTGTGTTCTAGACGTAGAAAATTAAGATTTTAAAAGGCCCCAGTAAAAAAAATAACTTAAAAATATGAACAGAATTATTAAATAGACAAACTTGAGATATTTTTGAAACGCTGATATTCGAATAATTTTTTTTTTTTTATATCGATCTTTTTAATTTTATGAAAATTTGTAAAACATTTCAGAAATTTTTACCTAAAATTTGCTCTGAAAAAGAACTTTATTAAAATTTACTAAGGAATCCGAAAATTTAGTCAGAATTTTCATTCGTTGACAGAATAAGCTGATCCGTGTGAAACTCTAGCTAAAGTCTGATTTTAGTAATTCTGCTACTTTTATATTTGTACTTTTTTTACTACACTGAAGAAAAAAAAATGGAATGCTTATACGATTGCGGCTACTGGAATTCCGATTGTGGCAGTCGGATTCATTTTTTAAACGGTTGCATAGAGCTTTATTTACTTAAAATGCAAATACACAGCATTTTGGGACTTGTAAAAAAAATTTTTTTTACACTTATCTCTTTAGGTTTTAAGTCATTTGCAACCATTTAAAAGAAAGAAAAAAATTCCAGCTGACACAACCGGAATCCCGGTATTGGCATCCGAATTTTTTTTTCAGTGTAGAGATAAAGAAAAAAAAAACGAAAATCCGTTTGCCACAACTAGAATTCCGTTAACATTGAGATACATTTGTGGTAACCATAAATTTCTAATTATGACAGAAAATTATTTTGATAAAAAATTCACCCTCTAAGTAGGTGTTCTCATTATACCAAACTGAAAAAGAAAAAAATAATAACTCCCAAATAAATAAAGATCTTTCTCATAAATATTTTGCAAAATAAATTCCAATATGAGATAAGAATTTTCTAATAAAAATTAATGTTTTTAATTTAATATTTAATTTATTTATTTTTTTATATTATAAGATTTAAAATTTTTTTATAAAATTATCATGTTTGACATAAAATATTATTTAATTTATTTATTATAATAACAATAAAATAAAAAAAATAAAAATATACAAAAAAATAAAAAAAAATATTAAACTTCACATTTACGTTATTTACATATAAAAATATTTTTTAGTGTAAATAAAAATTTAAAAGGGTCATGGTTTTTATGTATTATTAATTATTTATAAATAAATGAATAGATAGAAGATTGCTTAAAACAAAAAAAAAGTAAATAATATTTAAGAAAAAGAAGAAAAAAATATTTGAGGCTTTCTTGGGTAAATTAGCTTTTATTTTGATAGTTCATTCTGCCGATTAATTTTGCCATATAGCTTGTAAGGCCAGCAGATTAAGAATGCTATATATTTAAGTTTTTTTTTAGTTTTTAAGGAGGTTTATCCGTTAAAAAAAATAATGACAGAATGTATAATAAAACGTGAATAGTATTAAAGTTTAAACATTTCTGAACTAAAATCGACTTATTTTTACCTATGTTACCGACTTAATTAATTTTTTATTCATAAAATAAAAGTCGTATTTTAACATTGCGCTTATGGGAAAATTTGTCTCGGCTTTATAAAAAGTAGGGTGTTAATGACACAGATCGATGAAACTTAATAAATCTGATAAATAATTTCTTAAAGTTTACATTCCCAATTAGTTTTACATACTTTATCGACTTTATTTTCGTAAAATTAATAAAAAACGCATAACATAACCAAAAAGCTCATTATTTTAGTGACGTTTTTTTAAATTCTATAATACTATGAGACTTTTTTTGGTAATATTCTTGGATTATTAATGGTTTTTTATAGTTTCTTTTAAATTAGTAGCTTCCAAAATAAACTTAAAAAAAAAATTTATGTCGGTAATCGTAATTCCTGCAAAAATGTAGTAAACAACGGATAAACCTCCTTAAACACTGCCTGAATCAAATGGCCTTCCAACGACAATGCCGAATTTTTTGATTCTTATGGCAATTTTTGAGTTGCCACAAGGCTTGGCGTTTTCATATATGCATAACAAATTTATAACATTTATTCGTGAATTTTAACCAGAGCAAATATTGTAATTTTCCATTACCCATTACAATTAACGAATTTGTAATAAGTAATGGAAAATAATCATGATATATTAATAATATTACAAATTATTATCCATATTACATACTTAATTTTAAAAAAAAAGCTAAAAATTGCGTTTTTAAAGTATTATTGCATGCTTATAGCAATTTTATGGGTAAAAGTTTGTAACGCCTTGCAATTTTATTTCTATTGAAACTTATTTCAGCATTTTTTAAACCCATAAGAAGTTTTTCCTTGGCTAAGAGTTTATGAATTAACAAAAAAAAATTGACGAAATCTTCTGAAACACTCATTGGAAACACTGCGCTGAAAAAAATCTGGTTGTGGGAAACGGAACTCAGTTTGTTGCGAATTATTTTTTTTAAACGGTCGCAAATGTCACAAAACGTAAAGAAAATTTAAAAAAATAAATTTTACCTACTTGGTTATCTGGCGCCACGGTACCTTGAAATCTTTGAAAATTTTTCTATGAATTCGGGAATTTTTTTCCATAGTATGCGAGGACATATATTAGTTTCTATATAAATTGTAGATTTCACTTTTGACTTCTTTTGACTTTTGCTTAGCAGAAAAGTTTTTACAAAAATTTACCTGAAGTTCATATGATGTAATGTCCGTCAATGATTCGGAAATTCATTTATTATTTAAAATTTTATAATGAATTTTAAGAAAATCCAATATTTGCTCGATAATAATATTTATTATTTTTTATTTTTAATAGGTAAAAAGTTACACATATCTTATTAAAATGTTTTAAATATTGTAAAAAATTGACAATAAAAAAATATTACAATCTATTATTTATAGATAACAAATTCTTTAATACCTGTTTTAGAAATACATTATACATTTTTTGATATAAATATTTACATTTATAAATCTTTAAAAAATATTAATTTTAGCAAGTAATTTTTACATTTTGGTATTCACCCAACATAAGTAATTATGCGATACAAAATATCATAAAAATTAATTTATAAAACAAAACAATTTCTTATAAATTGAATAAAAAACAAAATTAATAAATTATATTGTATTTTAAAAGTTTGCAGATATTAGGGCAAATCTCAGCAAGTGTTTACATTTATAATTTTTTAAAATAAATTTTATTTTTTGGTGCACAATAAATTATGAAATTTTGACAGAAGTTTAATAAAACAATAAAAATTAAGATTTTCTTTGCTTAACTTAATTTTAAGCTACGGCTTTCAATATAAATACACTTCTTACTCAATGACTTAAAATACAAAGTTACATAACAATAAATTTTTTTTCTGTCCAAAAACCAATAGTAATAACATAAATTTTCAATTATTTGTAAAACAAAAATTCAACAGACACTGCGTTATATATAGATATTAGCTGAGCTCTCGGAATCTTTAACTTATTGCTCACGTAAAATATATAGTATAGATATTATTTTAAAAAAGTTTACATTTTTATATTTCATATGCTTTTAATTTGCAAGATCTTTTTGATTGCTCCAAAAAATCACTCAAAACATTCAAATTATTTGTCTCTAAACTTCCTCTGACTAAAAAATTCTTTTTAAAACATTTCTTTATCTTTGTAGCTAATTTTTATTTGACTACTGTTATTTATTTCTTTAATTCTTGAAACATTTTTTTAGGGTTTTTGATTTTTTCATAATGTATATTTCTTGAAATATAAATTTTAATGATCCACGAAGTATGACCTATGATTATAAAATGTAATTTTTTTTAAAGCCCTAAAATCAAATCAAAAACATTTTCTTTTGTACTAAAAATGAAATATACGTAACCCACATAAAAAGATTAAGCTTACCGAAAGCTTACGGCAGTAAGCTTACCCATTATTAAGCTTACGGTAAGCTTAATCTTTTTACGTGGGAACTCATACATGTTTGTTATTTTTAGATTATTAGTAAACAATGCTTCTAAATTGTACGATTATTTATATGAATAATCTTATACATAAAACGCTATGAATCAAGCTATGCCGCTTTTTTAAATTGAAATCTGATAATGATTTGCATAAATCACAAAAGATTTTGCGAAGATTTTTTAATAATTGAATCTGTGCCATTAAAAAATGTAATTTAAATATTAAAATTAAGCATCGACAACAAAGCTTTTGAAGTCGATATTTCTAAAATTACTGAAAGTAATTTAATAAACTTTTCTTTAGTCGCTTTCAAATCGTGAAACGTTTTAGAGATCTCACACAATAGTTAAAAGTGATAATTGTTTACAGTATTTGTTTATGACTTGAAAATTTTTTGTTGATTGTATTTATTTAAAAACGTGGCTACCAGTTTTTTAGCAGGAATAATTTTTTTGGAAAAGGAGCAAACTGTTTTAATTATGTGCCAAATTACATTATTAATTTATGAAAATCTATTTATAAAAAGGCAAATATTTTTACGGTATTTCCTCGATAACGTTAAAAATATGAAAAACCTAACATAAGGTTACCAACAAAATATGAGGCATTCTTATCTCTCCAAAGCTGTTAATTCATAATAATTGAAGAAATTGGCCAAAAATATTTCTTCAGGATTGAGAAAAAGTATATTTAAACAGATTTCAATAATTTTTTTTAAAAACAGAATGCCGGATTTTCATTAAAACCCTCCTATATGCAATATAATCACTTAGTGAGATATGCCCATTACGTAATTTATTAATTTATTATTTTGAATATTAAAAAATATTTATTATAACTATAAAAAAATGTAATTTATTTTATATAAATTAGAATATATATTATCCTATGTTATTAATAGATTAACTTGACGCTTTTAGATTTTATACTGGCTGAACAATTCTAACTTTGTTTTTCAATATTTATTTTTAAACATTGTAATATTTAAATTAAATTTACAAAATCACAATTCAGTCAAACTAACAAATATGAAACTACTCCTTATCGGTACAGAAACTAATTTTTAATTTTAATTCAGGATTTAAAACTGATTCAAGAGCTGAACCAGAATATTCTTTTAGATTACCTCGAGTACCAATCCATTGCCTTAAAATATTGTGACCATCCTTTATTGAGTTAATTTTTTGAACGTTAGGCTTTATTATGAGTTTTGTATAAGTTTCATAAAGTTTTGATAATATATGTATGGCATATTTATTATATTCTTGAGGTAATTCAAGGGTGCAGTATTTGTCAGCTTTCATATCTTCTAAAATTATCAGAAGTTTTTCAGTCATTGTTCCCGAAAAATCTAAGTAATTTTTCTTTATTAAGGTATCATAAATTTCTTCAGATAATTTAGAATCAATATTATTAAAAGCAGTAAAATATTCGGGATAAAGTCGTCCAACAAGTTCAGCTAATCGACGAACCTCTTCTATGTCTGTATAATAGCATTTGCCAGCAAATAATTTCACAATCGTAAGCAACTTATTTTCTTGCTCGGACAAACTAGCAGTTATAGGGAATTCAGATGGTCCATTAATGTCGTTAATATGAATTAAAATATTATCTTTAAGAGTTTTATCGAAAAAAGACTTTATCCATGCAGCTTCTTTCCCTGATAACAATATTAATATACTATCCTTATTTTCATTGTTAACATCATAAAGTCTATGAATTAATACAAAATCGACCGGTCTTAAATAGTTATCTAAGAACGGAATAGAAGCACCTTCAATTGTTTGAATATAATTTTTTGTCATATATATTTTATTATTCCAAATAATTTTTTTCAAATCAGCAGGATCCTGAATAAAATCTTTAATCTTTTCTATTAACATAAAAGTTCCTGATTTTTCAACCCATTGAATAAAATTGGGATCAGTAATAAACTTAACATCCCAAAATCTTTCTGTAAAAGGGTTACGACTTTGTACTTTAATTAAAATTTCTTGTTCTTTTATAACTTCTTCTTCCACTTCTTTTTCTTCGTCATCATCTAGCGAAGATTGGACAAATCCTCGTTCCAAATAATTTGCTACTTCTCCCCAAATAGACTCTAGCTCTTTTCTGAAGATATTTTTATTTTTTTTGTCTATGACTTTTTTATATATTTCAGATTTAGTCAATTTTTTCTTTTTTAATTCATCTTCAATTTCTTTCCAAAATATATAAATTCGATTAGAAATAAGCTTATATAATTTATCAGCTAAATCAGCATCTTCTGGTGTTGCAGCATAAAATTCATCTAGAAAATAACTTTCTTTTTCTTGGCAATATTTCAAAATAGAATCCAAATTTGTAGGAGCTTCCTTCAACCAACTTTCCGCTTGCTTGGAAAATTGGAAATTAATTTTTCTTAAACTCACAGGAAACAAATCTTTGTTTATACTGTTGGTTGTATTTTGAGTTACATATTTGATAACTTCCTTGCTGTTAATTTTAGTAGCATCAATTGAATGATCTCTTGTAATAGCAAGTGTCACCGCCTGAGTACCCCATAATGAAACTGATTGTTTTTGGGCTAGTTGTCTTAAACGCATAGCAGCTTGCATTAATTTATCCTTTTCCATTCCTATACCGATTGTTAATATTGCGTGAGCATTCAAAGGAAGTTTTAAATCTGTACCACGAGTATGAATATCATCTAGGTATGCAAATAAACCTTTTTTATCTAGATAGCAATCTTGTAGTTTCATTATTTTTTGATTTCTGGTTAGAACGGATAAATTATTGCTTTCATCGCAAAAAAATATAACACCCTGAAAAGTATCAGGTAAATGTTTTATTAAAAAAAAAGCAACTTTAAAGTTGGATAACCCGGTAACTAAGGCTCCTGCATCAATCAATGCGTGACAATTATCTTGTTTCTTTACATAAACGCATAATTCTTTTAATAAATCTTCTACGGCTTCAGATTTTAATGAATAATAATGACTATTTCGTTCTTGCGTAAGAACAGACAGCAATTTCCCATTAGTACCTTTTTGTGATTCCGAGCACAATGATTTTACTTGAAAAGGCATAGTTATCTTCTTATCGTCTGTACCAGAAAAACCTAAAGTTGGATTATAGCCCACTAAAGAATGCGCATTAGCACTGATTTTTGAACGATACTGCGTTGCCTCTTCTACTAAAATAAATTCATTTAAATATAAAAAAATGGCTAGATAATTACTACTTAGGTATTTATGAATTTTTGACAAGCAGTCTTCATCATCTAAATCTAATTGCATCTGTGAAGTAAGTAACTGTGATGGAAATTCATCTGATTGAGATTCAATCCAAGTTTTACTAGCATCAACCCAATCTCTGAAAACTTTATCTGCTAAGTGTTTGTTATATTTATTTTTTAATTTTAAAATGGCTATTTTTAGTTGTTCTTGATCCAGGCCTTCATACAAGTAACTAATAATAGTAAAACCCAGCATTACATCAGGATGACTAAATTCTGAACGAAGGGAAGGTGCGTCCTTACCCCAAAACGGAATAGCAATTTGCTTTAATTTTTGCCCTTTTACGTGTAAATTTAAACCATACTGTACTCTGTACTTAGCATTTAAAACATGGAATAAAATACCATGAGAAAGCCAACCTTTAGCAATTAGTATTTTCTCCTTTAAAATACCTTTATCACTTAAAAATGTCATAACATTTTTTTCCATACAAGATTCAAGTTCCCCCGAAACATATTGCCTTAATGAACAAACTTCTCCATCAACATCAAACAGGTTATCATCTGCAGTAATGTTGTACTTTATAAAGGTACTTAGATTCTCAACGAAAAATTTTTCAATTAATATAGGCTTTATATGCTCTTTATAATACTGCTCATCTAAAAATTGTATGAATGGTACACCACCACATGGACTAAAATACTCATTGAATATGGTGAAGCCTTTAGCCTTTCCTGATTTTATAAGTTTCCTCAAATCAATGTCACAAAAAACAGTTTTAAGAAAAAATTGTGGTATTTGCCATCGCAATTCTCCACCATCAAATTGGTATTTGTCACCCATGCTATAGTTCAGTTCCTTGCCATGTTTTAAAACTTCATCAGATTCGTCCAGTAAATTAATTGTTTCTAAATTATGTATTTTATTCAGCAAGTCAAGCTTTTCTTTACTATTTTCATAAGCCAACTTAGAATTAAATGACAATTCATAGAAGGCAGCTTTTAAACAACTCCATTCTCTAAAACTAGTGTCACCAATGCTTTGTTTAAGCTTAGAATAGAAAAGTTGCTCTAAGCTACGCTTAGGTACTTTTCGAATATTATCACCAGCATCTATGAAACCCTGATTTTCTAAACAAATTTTAAGATGCTTATCTTGCTCACTAAGAATCTGCTGAATTTCTTGTTCGGACACATCCTTATAATCTTTAATATTATAAGGCGCTCTTTTGCGATAAGTATTCCAATTAAATACGTTATTCGCGTTAATCTGTTTTTGATTCTCAAACAAAAGTTCTCTATATTTTAACTGTAAACACATTTGATGCTCTGGAGTAACCAAAAGAATATCATTATCAGATTGACATTTTTCGAGCATTTGTAAAATTAATTTTAAATTTTCTGAAGAAGTATCAGTACTCCGATAAAAAGGTAAGGTGTGAACACGTTTTTTTATCAACCCAGAGAAACAATTTTGTAAAAGATCTTTCATGGTGTTCAATAAAGATGGTAAAACAATAATTCGTAAAAGTTGTTTGTTTTTTGCCAAGTTGTAACTTAATAGCGGTAGGATCACAGATGATTTACCTTCACCCATGTTAAGCTGATACATAACTTTGTCACTTTGTTCGAGCATGTTGAGAATTAACTCACGTTGATTATCCCTTATAATAATTTCATTTTCTAACTGAAACAACAACCAATGAGGAAATTCAAAAGATTTTTGACATATATTTTCTTGCAAACTTTTTACTAATAACTGCCTGATAGAAAACTCTTCCGATTCGCTCTCAACTTCTTTATACTGATTGATTAAACCCAATATTCTGACTATTTTTAATTTATTTATTTCATTACATACATAACAAATTATGTTCTGAATAATATCATCCTGTTCTGCTTTTTTTGAGATTGGATTATATTCAGACATTTTGTATGGGTGAATTAATAACCTCAGTATATCTCCTTTGTGATAATGAGGAGATTGTCCAGCATGAGAACGCAAAGCAAAATAATTATCTGATTCACTACAAGGCTTATTCTTGAAATTGATCATTACATTGTCCCAAGTCTGTTTAGTTTGGTTACATATTTCTTCATATTTTAAATTCAAATCATTTTCTAATTCGTTTACGGATTGTAATCCGTAACTCCAAGAATAGTCTAATTTGATTTCCGTCTTATGCAATTCCCAACTACTTTCCAGTTCACTATAAAATTGTTTTTGAAATTCGCTACTATCAGAATCATTTAATATTGATTCAAAAAGGAAATTTTCATTTTCATAGTTTTCTTGATTTTTGTCAAGATATTTTTCAACAAATGTATCCATATTAAGCAACAATGTCTGGTCAAAAACACAACATGTGCCTGGATTTATTTCTTCTGGTGTCAATGTTGAATTTCTATTCTGTGGCTCTTTAATTATTTGTATACAGTTTGGAATGAAAGGAATTATCTTCTGACGTACGCCAGAACATTCTTTTATTTTATCGCATTTTTGTAATAAACTAAGAACAAAATTATACATTGCATCATTAAATGCAACTTGCGCATAAATATTCCTAAGGTTAATTTTTTTTATAAATGAATTTGAGGTTTTAAATTCTATACGTTTTTCATATTCAACAGTAAAATTACTATAACGATAAAATCTACTTAAATCTTGATGTAAATAATTCGGTGTGCCGTTGCTATTTAAATCATAATCCCTAAAATTGGCCCAAATGAGTTTATTTTCTTCATTTTCAATCTTCAATTCTTCAGATCCTTTTCCAGGGAATTTTGGAAACGATCTAAATACCTCGGTTTCATTAATAACTCTTTTGGATAAATCCACAGGTGAAAACTCTTCATTAAACCAGTAAGGGTATTCAGGAAATAATTCAGGTTTCTCAGCTACCAGAAGAAGACTACTGGCTAATAAAGTTATTACATCAAATTTTACTTCTATTGATGAACTATGTGTTTTTGTCTTAATAACGGCAAAATGCAGTAAATAACGGTATTTTATGAAGGACATAGAAGAAGACTTTGCAATCTCGTATAATTTTAAAAAGTTATCTAAAAATGATTGATCCATGGTACTTACGAAATTAAAAAAAATAATGTCTTCTTCTTTATATTTAATCTTTAAAGAAGTAAAATCCTTTGTAAATGTATTAACAAAATTTTTGTTTTTCAAGAAATCTTTATAAAATAACCGTTCGTAAATGTGATTATAATGCTCTTTAACTTCTTCTACAGGTAAAGTTACTTGAGGTTTACGTTCATGATGAAATTCATAATAATGTTTGAATGAAGAAGAGTATCTTTTAATTAAATTTTCTTCTTCGCTAAGGCTTAATCTTATGCGCACAGGAATAGATTTTTTATTAATTAAGTAAACATTTATTAGTTCAGGAAGTTTAGCTTTGCAAGTATTTAGTAATTTGGAGCTTCTTTGTTTATTCTGATGATTAACTTTATCGGTATACAGAAATGCAAATCGTAAGCTATCAATAAGTAAAGAAATGACTTTAAGGAAAAGTGCTATGCGCTTAAAATAAAAATCGCGTATTCCTGATGAAATATCAATAAATTGTTCAATAATATCTAATTCAATAGCTTCGTAAGGTTGATCTTTCGAGCATGCTTCCAAATTTTCTCTGGCTAAATGAAACGAGTTACAGGTGGATAAATTATTATCATCCATAGAAGCTGAACAATAGTAAACTAAAGCCAAATAGAGTTGTGCACGAATGTGATGACCTTTTAACAAATTTGTAATGGGATCTTGATCATAAACAAAATAGCTAGATGATTTAAATACCCGTTTATGATTTACTGTCTTCTGAGCATACAAATTATCTTCAATTTCTAATCTGTAATGAGGAATAATAATTTTTGTACGTTGAAATTCTGAGTTTGGTTCTTTCTTCTCTAAGACTATGTAATTTGAAAATCCATTAAGCGAACTTGTGTACTGTTGTTTATGAAGAGTATAACCATATATTTGCCTTGAAAAATATTCACCTTCAATATAATCAAAACTTAGGCATAATCGTGAAAAATTAAAAGACTTTACACTATTATCAATAGTGGACGCAATTATCTGTATGTTTTCAAATGAATCGATACTCTGCAGCCATTTTTTAAAATTAGATTCTTCTATTTGATCCAAAGATATAATGTACCCATCATGCTGAAAAGAATATACAATATTTTGTTCTAAATTCCAATGATACAAAATTTTTCCTTGATGATCCTTAACGATTATCTTTTTTTTATTACTTGAAATCCAATGTTTTGAATCCTTAATGCAATGTGGTAATTGGCAAAGGAATTTGTAATTATTCTTAGAATTAGATGTTTTAAACGATTTTTTCGCAGGCATAAATAAAAGGTATTCGTTTTCAATACTTAACTCTTCAATGATCAAATTTTCTTTTGTCAAAGTCAATCTTATTTTCGGTGTCCGATCGATTGACTCGTAACACAGGTATTCCTTGTTATCAATATCAAGAGTTGAAGGGATTACAGAAAAATTCTCTTGAGAGAAATATTTTTTATAAACTGGGTCTTCGATAACAGCATTTGGGAGCCCAGTTAAGGGCTGATTATGATAGTAAATAGCCCCTTCAAACGGTAAAATAGTAAAGTCTTGGCACTTGTATGAAAAACTGGATGTAGTTTTTTCCCACATATTCATTTTACTTGCATTATTGTGCCAATTTGGATTATTTGATAACATTATATCATCAAGTACAGTTGGATCTTTGTCTATAGAACTCTCAATCTGAGGGTGTAAAGTAAAACAAGCGTTATTCAAGTAATAAAACTTGATATTATCCAATTCTATTCCTTTAGTTTTATACTTTTGAATTACAAATAAAGCTTTTAATATAGTCGGTATATCGTCTCCTGAGAGTACAGGTACAGCTTGTGCAATTATAATTAAGTAAGAATTTAAATGTAATAAAGTATTACTGTTATTTGTCGGGGGTGCTTTTAAAACGTTTTTCAACGAAATAAAAGCTTTATTAATTTGTTTAATCATTTCCAGCCTGTGAGTTTCAGGGTAAAAAGTGAGTAATCTTAAGATAACTTGAATTACGTTTCCAATAACATGATGTTGAGTTAAACGATATTTCATTTCAAATATTTTGTTAATGCAAAGTAAGCCAATTTCATGAATTAAAGAAGGATTATTGATAGCAGTCCATTCTAGAAGACTGAAAACTTTACTTTCTTTTTTTACCAGTAGGCTGATTTCAAAGAGAGTTTGATTAATTAAAATATTTTCTTGTTCATTAGCGAAATCCAACTGTTTGTCTCTAATAGCAATATACAAACGTTCTAACTTTAAACAATATTCGCTTTGTAGAAAACCTAGTTCCATATAATAAGCACAATCCACTGGCTTTTTATCTTGACTGCAAATTATTTCATTTTCTGAAAAATGATTATTATTTTTACCAAAGTTTTCTTTTCTAAATATAAAGCGTTCATACGAGTTTTCATCTTCTTCTTTATAACTGTCTTTTAAGAGATATCTTGATTTGTAAGAAACATTAAGTTTGTTCACATTAAAAGTGTTTAATTGAAATTTAGCTTTGGAAATACTTTTACATTTAGATTTATTTTTTTTTACTTTAACATTTTCTGAAGTCCAGTGAAAATTAAATTTAGTGACATCTTTTATCAATTTAGCGTCACTAGGAAAACCCATCAAAGAACTTTTAGCAATGTAGGCTACAGTTTGTAGTAAGAAAAAAATTGGTGGCAGAAATTCTGGCTCATACAAAAGAGCGCACCATTTTTTATGAAATTCATAATCTTTCAATTCAAGATATTTCTCAGTAAAAGATCTGTAATTTGTCGTAATATACTTTTCTAACAATTTATTTGCAAAAATTAAATCTTCATCACATTCATTTTGGCGAGTCTTTAATGTAATAATAAATTTATCTTCAGTATATCTTTTATGCGAAAAAAGTGTAGATTTATTATCTTTGGCAGTGAAAAATTGTTTAACAGATAATAAAACTTTAAGCCATCGATTATCATTGATTACAAGATGAGGAATTATTTCATCCAGGCTAAGAGTTTCGTTAGTTGCTGTACTAAGATTATAATCTGATAATAAAGGACCTATTTTGTTATCACGAAGATTTAATGAAGTTATTATGGCATAAGCAAAAAATTGAATTACTATATTTTTCGAATAAAATTGTGGTTGATAGGTTGATCCTTCTAGACAAGCAAGTAACTTTGCTTGACAAAAATAAAAAATTTCAGCTAAATCTTTAATTAAACCTGCAAAATCTTCATCGTCAGAAGAAAACGTACAAGATGATTTTTCAAGAATATCCGAATTAGCAAGGTATTCGATGAAAATGACTTCAATGCCATAACTTAGTAATGTTAAATATTTAATATCATCAAAAAGATCTAATTTAGTATCAATGAAATTAATTTTAAATGATCTTAAATAGTAAACAATATTATCATTATCTGTTGGTCTTATAAATATTGGATATATTTTTAAAATGTGTGGTTGAAATTCTTTACTTGATTTTCTTTTAGATGGAAAAATATCCTCAGTTGGAGTGTAAGTAAAGCGAAATTTTAATGTAGTTAAATTTAATTCATTAATTATGAAATCATTGAATAAAACATTTTCTTTTTCGTTAAAATATTTTTTAATCACAATTTGAACTTCATTAATAAGCTTTAATGAATTATTTTTTTGTTCGATATCTCCATTTTTAAACGTTTGCTGAGCTACATTCTGACACATTTCTTGAAATAAAAGAAGGTTTTTTTTTTCACATAAAAATGATTCTGATTCACTAAATCGTAACATTTTTTCTAATAGGTATATTTTAAAACCTGTGATTAAATTATGGTAAATCGGAAGGTAGGATTCGCCTAGAAAATATTTTAAAAGATAACGAAACGTATGAATAATAACTTGATAAGTGTGAACGGGTGGAAAAGTAGAATAATTAACGAAATCTTCATTAGGTTCTGAAACAAAAGCAATTTCACCATTGAGATGAGGTAATAGCCATTCGTATAAAAAAATATTTTTTGTAATAAAATCATAATCCTTAACATAAGTCGCTTTTAAACTTATTAGCAAATACAACCAATCTTCTGTAATATCTTTAAGATCAATGTTTGAAATTTTTAAATAAGCATTACTTTTTTTCCCTATTAATTCTGGACAAACTTGATGATAACCACTGCCAGGGTCTACCTGAATCCAATCAACACTATTATTACCCCGTCTTTCCAATACAGAAACACTAACATTTTCATTAATTTCTTCTTTAGAATTGTTAGATAGGCCGTTTGGAAGTATCAAAATATTATCTGTTTTTATTCGCGTTAAAAATTGCTGAGCTAATTCTCTTATACAAGATTCGGACTCGGACTCAGAGTATTCGTCACCAAAAAAAGATCCGGGTTGAAATTCGGAGTATTCATCTATGTTAGATTTTATTTCATAAAATAAATTTAAATCATTGGTCCATGTTTTTAATAAGTTGCTTATTTTATCTATTGTATCTGCAAGTGAAGTATCTTCTTTGTATTTTTTATTTTTTATAACATTATCCAAATATCGGTACAATAAAACGACTAAAGATTGTTCATGATTATTGATTTCGAAGTCAGGTTTAAGTTTAGGATTCACATAAGATTCTGCAAATACAATCCAAATCGCAGCTACTGTCTCATCTTCAGATAAATATATATTATCCGAGATATCACCTGAGTTATTATCCATTTTTCTAAAAATTTAGATTTAATAAAATAAAAAAAATAATACATACAGGTTAAATGAAACTTAGCATGGTTGTTTAGTACTAAGTAAAACAATTTTCCCAAAAATTAATGAATTTTTCTTAAGCACAAAACTTACAAGATTAAACACAAAAACCAAACCATTAATAAATATGGTGTCTACTAAACCTGAAGAAAAAAGTAACTGGTTTGTGCGTTAACACAACCAACGAACATTGGAAATTTTGACTCATAACAGTTTTAACTTTGTTACTCCCTAATTATTATAAGTCCCTAAACGCATATATTATAAACCATTAAATCGAAATTATTTTAAGTCTATTACACTTCCCCAATCTGAGTTTGGGGCTTTTTTTAAGTACCCCTACCTATGAACCTGACCCGTGTTAAAAAAAAATACAATTATATATATATAATATATTAACATATTAATATTAAAAATAAAAAACAATGTTATAGATAGATATACCCTCATAAGTGAAAACGGAAGCCTGTGCGTTGTAAAGTGGTGATAACTCGAAGCTTCATTTACAAAGTGAGAGAAACGTTTGATGTCCACTTTACAAGACTACCCCTACTATTTGAAAGTGAGCATGTAGGTTGATTCCACTTTAAAAAGTAAACGCAAGCCTTTTTGACAATTTGAAAGTGACTTTAAGGGTAAATTCCATTTAAAAGACTTAAAAAAAGTGTAAAATATAATTTTTATACCCAAATAATTTTTTATCAAAAAATAATATTTCAAGATGGTGACGAAAATAAATACTAAATTATTATTTAATAAATTAGACTTTTTAATAAAATTGTTTTTGAACCCGAATCGAATATTTGGACTGAAAAATCATTTTTAATGGTTTCAAAAACTCTCAGTAGTAGTAAAAATGCGAATTCTTTAACCTTGCAGTTTATTGCTCCGCCATCTTGAATTCCCGAAAAATTGTTTCGGTATCAAAAAATGAAAACTTTTGTTTAAAAATCATTTTAGTGTAACCGAAAACTCTCGAGAGCAGAAGAATTGTTAACTTAGTATTTATTTTACATGCTCACTTTCAAATCGTGAGTAAGTAGGGGTAGTCTTCAATTTGTAAAGTGGGATATATTAAATATGATTTATGAACTGGACACACTTTACAAAACGACCAAGTACTATGTGATAAATTAACTAAACTTAATCAAATTATAAAAAGCGTTTCTAGAACGTTTCTAAAATGCAAACAGAAACGTATAACCGCATTAATCGCGTATACTGGGGTTTTTCTGTATCTTCCAAAAGCTCTGTACATACAATCAATCTATTTACAAGGTAAAACCTTTGGGAAGCAAATATAAATTTTACTATAAAATTGGCCTTCTTACCATGAGAAAAAGTTTCAATAAACAAAAATTGTCTTTCAAAAAAAGATTTCAAAACTTTCTAGTTTTTTTCCAGAGATAAGTGGACACCATTATTATTGATTTGTAATTATGAATACCTTTATTATTTTTATTTTAAAAATCTTTTGGAATGGCCAGAGAATATTGCATTTTTACTCTAGTCATTATTCAAAATTTCTAAACAATCACCGCAACGCATTTAATCTTAAATAATAATCAATAATGTTACTTTACTTACAATTTATTCTATGGAGCTAACATTCGTATGGTTTGCAACTTTTTTTATGATTTTGTTTTTGCACTCTTCATGTGATAATCTGAAACCAAATCAATCGAGAAAAAAATGTACTCAACATTTTAATAAATTAAATATTTGTTTTACATAAACTTAAATTCTAATTAATTTTAATTGGTTCCTCATAGAGGAACCTTTGTGATAGGTGAAATTTTGATTTTTGATTTTTTGGCATATAAGCACGTTTTGGGACCTCAGGAAGCTAAAAAACCGGTTTTTAAAAAAAGTCTGTATGTGTGTGTGTGTGTGTGTGTGTGTGTGTGTGTGTATGTATGTAACCGGTGAAATTTCACAACCATTATGGAATTAAGACCTAATTTTTTTTTCAAAAATTTTTTTATCAAAAAATCTCAAACTACTTTTTTTTTTTTTTAATTTGGATGTAATACCTCACTTATTTCCATGAAAGTACTTATATTTGAAAGTATGATTTTTACTCGATATCTCGAATCGGATACTTAATTTTCTGAAAATTTTTTTTCTAAAATTTTTTTCACAAAAAAATACAAAAGATACTATTTTTTTTTTCTTTTTGGACGTAGTACCTAATTTATTTCCATGGAAGTACTAGTTTTAAGAACCTTGTTTATTGTTATTTTTTGGATCTGATACTTAATTTTTTCAAAATTTTTTTGTCAAAGTTAAAAAAATAGAAAAATAAAAAAAAATGCAATATTTTTATTTTTGGGTGTAAATACCTCATTTAATTCTATGAAAGTACTAATATCTGAAAATATTGTAACTAGTGATATTTCAAAACCATTATCGAATTAAGACCTAATTTTTTTTTCAAACATTTTTTTATCAAAAAATCTCAAACCCCCCCCCTTTTTTTTTTAAATCGGATGTAATACCTCATTTATTTCCATGAAAGTACTTATATTTGAAAGTACGATTTTTACTCGATATCTCGAATCGGATAATTAATTTTTTGAAAATTTTTTTCCTAAAATTTTTTTCACAAAAAAATACAAAAAATACGAAACTTTTTTTTCTTTTTGGACGTAGTACCTAATTTATTTCCATGAAAGTAGTTTTAAGAACGTTTAAGTACCTCGTTTACAGTAATTTTTTGGACCTGAAACTTAATTTTTTCAAAATTTTTTTCTCAAAATTAAAAAAACAAAAAAATTAAAAAATCTGTAATATTTTTTTTTTAGTGCAATACTTCCTTTAATTCCATGAAAGTACTAATATTTGAAAATTTTGCAATCGGTGGTATTTAACAACCATTATGGAATTAAGATCTAATTTTTTTTTCAAAAATTTTTTCATCAAGAGATTTCAAAATACTTTTTTTTTTTTTTAATTTAGGTGTAATACCTCATTTATTTCCATAAAAGTACTTATATTTGAAAGTATGGTTTTTACTCGATATCTCAAATCTGATAATTAATTTATTGAAAATTTTTTTCCCAAAATTTTTTTCACAAAAAAATACAAAGAATACCAAATTTTTTTTTTGTTCGGACGTAGTACCTAATTAATTTCTATGAGAGTACTAGTTTTAGATTAAAGCTTATTCATAGTAATTTTTTGGATCTGATACCGAATTTTTTCAAAATTTTTGTCTCAAAATTAAAAAAATTAAAAAATCTGTAATTTTGTTTTGTACATACCTAGTTTATTGAAAATTTTTTTCTAAATATTTGTTAAATAAAAAACATTAAATCACAGCAACATTTTTTTTCTTTTAAAATACGGTATTTAACTTTTTTTTATGAAATACTGCACACCAAACCTAAAAGAATTTTTTGTTACCCAGAGAAGAATGATTGTTTATTTAATTCTTTAGAGCGGAATTATTTTGAGGTTAATATTTTTAAAAACAATTATTTTTGTTTTTATTCTGTTCAAAAAGAATTAAATTGAAAATAATTGTTTTTAAAAATATTAACCTCAAAATAATTCCGCTCTAAAGAATTAAATAAACATTAATTCTTTTTTGGGTAACAAAAAATTCTTTTAGGTTTGGTGTGTGATATCTCAAATTATAATTTTTTTTAGATAAAATAGACCATTATAAATATTTTGCTATTGTTAATGAGGAACCATAGTGCCAATCACTTGGCAGCGTTTTTTTTTTATGCAGTAGTAATATTTAAATTATAGTCCGGAATATAATAGAATATGGCCCATAATATTGGAATCGCATTGAAATATCATCTTGATTTTAGTAGAAAATACCGGTTCATTAAACAAATACCAATTTGGTTTTTACGTTTTGGTAATAACTATTTTGAGATATGATGTGATTCCAGTAACAACTATTTTTAGTTTAATTTAAAATATATATGGGTGATTATTTCTCAACTGTATATAAAGTGTATGGGTGGGTCGGCAAATCAACCCCAAACCAATTTCGTTCAAAAATATAACTAAAAATGGTAAATTTCCCAAATTTTTAGCACTCTAGATCCGATCCTCTCTTTTTGACAGCTGTATAAACTTTTTTCATTTTTGGTCAGATTAAATTTTAAAAAAAGCATGTTTTTCTTATTTTTTATCGTAAACGCTTATTTTTTGATAAAAAAACATTTCCTTCCAGGGCCCCATAGGAAATTTCCCGTAGAATCCGATTCTGGGGTCAAAAATTTTTTTTAAACTGCGCATGCGCGAGAAAATCTAAATTTACGCTTTAGGTGACCTTGACTTTGGGCTTTAATATCTCCGTAGCAGAAAAAAAGTTTTCTACCTAACTGGTCTCAAAAAACTTCATTTCTTATGTACTTTTGATGCATCAAAACATTTTTTTGGGATTTTCACTTTTCAACGCGCTATATTCAAAAAAGTGATTTTTTAAAAATTCAAAAAAATAATTGCTTTATTTTATCACTTTGAAATTTTAAAAATGGCCTCAGACTAAAAAATGTATAAAAGCTTGGTCTTTTTTTAATGATAAGTTATTTTAGATAATATTTTACATAATTGTATATTTTTAAACCCCTTTATTAACCCATTTACGCTCAAGCGGTCGTAAACGGAAAATCATAAAAAAAATAGGTTCCCTTATAGATCGAGGCTTTTTGACTATATGCCTTTCAGTAAAATTTCATGCTCTTACCGAATCTGAAGTCAGATTTTACTTACAACTCTTTAAATGCCCCTAAAATAGGGGTAATGAGGGTGAAAAAAGGGCTAAAATAAAAATGGCGAAAAAATCAATAAAAAAATAAAAAAATGATACCAAAAAACAATTAAATTTACTTTTTTATGCAAAAAACTTACATTTTTTATGTATTTGGAAAATTTAATTGAATTTCAACCCTTATATTGCAAGTAGGGGTAGTTTTTCCCAAAAATTTCAAATAATGTTTGTTTTAGCTCCAAATTGGTTCCAATAGGTAAATTTTAGTCCTAATTCTATATTTTGAATTTGTTTTAAGCTAAAACGCTTCTGTGAGCATTAAAAGAGGGGTAATTGGGGCTAAATGGAACATATAGAATTTATAATTCTTATATATAGTAAACAAAATTTATGAATTGCTTAGAGTATTTATCATATTATTCTTTTAGGTAAACTTTCTTACTTTACATACTTTTTTTAAGCTTTGTTTCATTTTGTGCTTATAATATATACTTTATGTGTCCCATTTCACCCCCTTCACCTCTATTGATATGTTAACAAAAGGGTTTTTGCTTGATACTATCATAAGCTTTGAATTCAGCAATAAAATATTACTATATGGACCAATTTGAAAGAAAAAAATAGATATATACTTATATTTTTTAAAAACCACCCCTATTTACCTTTTAAGGGTAATTTTTAAGGGCATAAAAGTTATCCACGATAAATACTCAAAACAATTTATTCTATTTAGCTTTGATTACCCCTATTTTAATGCTCATAGAAGCGTTTTAGCTTAAAACAAATTCAAAATATAGAATTAGGAGTAAAATTTACCTATTGGAACCAATTTGGAGCTAAAACAAACATTATTTGAAATTTTTGGGAAAAACTACCCCTACTTGCAATATAAGGGTTGAAATTCAATTAAATTTTCCAAATACATAAAAAATGTAAGTTTTTTGCATAAAAAAGTAAATTTAAATGTTTTTTGGTATCATTTTTTTATTTTTTTATTGATTTTTTCGCCATTTTTATTTTAGCCCCTTTTTCACCCTCATTACCCCTATTTTAGGGGCATTTAAAGGGTTGTAAGTAAAATCTGACTTCAGATTCGGTAAGAGCATGAAATTTTACTGAAAGGCATATAGTCAAAAAGCCTCTATCTATAAGGGAACCTATTTTTTTTATGATTTTCCGTTTACGACCGCTTGAGCGTAAATGGGTTAATAAAGGGGTTTAAAAATATACAACTATGTAAAATATTATCTAAAATAACTTATCATTAAAAAAAGACCAAGCTTTTATACATTTTTTAGTCTGAGGCCATTTTTAAAATTTCAAAGTGATAAAACAAAGCAATTATTTTTTTGAATTTTTGAAAAATCACTTTTTTGAATATAGCGCGTTGAAAAGTGAAAATCCCAAAAAAATGTTTTGATGCATCAAAAGTACATAAGAAATGAAGTTTTTTGAGACCAGTTAGGTAGAAAACTTTTTTTCTGCTACGGAGATATTAAAGCCCAAAGTCAAGGTCACCTAAAGCGTAAATTTAGATTTTCTCGCGTATGCGCAGTTTAAAAAAAATTTTTGACCCCAGAATCGGATTCTACGGGAAATTTCCTATGGGGCCATAGAAGGAAATGTTTTTTTATCAAAAAATAAGCGTTTACGATAAAAAATAAGAAAAACACGCTTTTTTAAAAATTGAATCTGACCAAAAATGAAAAAAGTTCATACCGCTGTCAAAAAGAGAGGATCGGATCTAGAGGGCTATAAATTTGGAAAATTTACCATTTTTAGTTATATTTTCGAACGAAATTGGTTTGGGGTTGATTTGCCGACCCACCCATACACTTTATATACAGTTGAGAAATAATCACCCATATAAAATGTTCTATAAGTTAATTAACATGGAAAATAGAATCAGTGTTAATATTCAAGTCAATGTCATTTTGTCCAAATAAGATTTTTCACCAAAGCTTTTCTTAAAAGACCTCTTAGATCCAGAGAAAATCCAATTTTAGAAAAAAAAAAATGACATTTTTTTGCGTTTTCGATCACTCACTTCTGAGTAAGTCAATATATCTCAAAACCATTTATTTCTTCCATTCAGTGCATCACAAATTGAGTGTTAGTAGAAACAATGAAAAAGAATTTTAAGTATTATTTTATTTTTATGTTTTTAATTACCGGAAGGTTTTTTCTAATATATTTCAAATGATTAATAAATAACAATTTCATATGAACTGAAAAAGATTTTTCTTTTTTTTAAGATCAATTAATTATTTTCACAAAATTATTAAGGGGCCTGTCTCAAAATTGGAATTTTTTTTTTCATTTTTTTTTTATTTCATTATCCTATGTTAAAACATTTCAAGAATCTATAAAACAAATTTCAAGAAAAAAAAAAATATGTTTTTTAGATATTTCGATTTTTATGGGCCGTAGTCATATGAAAACATAAGCATTTAAAAACTTTAAACGCGTTTATCTCAGAACTACTTCTTTGAAATCGGTTGCCACGCTAGCTCAAAAACTAATTAAGCTATCGACGTGAATCTTGTTTCATTGTTTTTGTTATTGAAATATCTAGTGCCTAAACCGACAATATCAGCTTTTTATCGAGGGGTTGACAACTCAGAAGTTCACCGCACTTCTAAGACTTCTATGCACTTCTACCGAAATCTTTAAAAATAAAAAAAAAAAGGTTTTAAATATATATCTGGGGGTTTTTGGGTGTGCTGAGTCCGAATCTGGCCACCAAATTCCAAAATTCGAAATGGCGGCCTCAGAATTGGCCAATTTTGAAAAAAAAAACACCAAATTTTAAATTAAAAAAAAAATATTTTAAATGTATATCTGGGGGTTTTTGGGTGCGCTAAGTCCGAATCTGACAACTAAACTTCCAAATTCAAAATGGCGGCCTTGAAATTGGCCAATTTTGAAAAAAATAACCAAATTTTAAATTAAAAAACAAAGATTTTAAATGTATATCTGGGGGTTTTTGCGTGCGCTGAGTCCGAATCTGACAACCGAATTTCCAAATTCAAAATGGCGGCCTCGAAGTTGGCTAATTTTGGAAAAAATAACCAAATTTTAAATTAAAAAACAAAGATTTTAAATGTATATCTGGGGCGAGATCTGGGGTTTTTTGGGTGCACTGAGTCCGAATCTGGCAACCAAATTTCAAAATTCGTAATTGCGGCCTCGAAATCGGCTAATTTTGAAAAAAAAACACCAAATTTCAAAAAGAGAGAAAAAGGTTCCAAACCTATTCTTCGGGGTTTAAAATGTATATCTGGGGGTTTTTGGGTGCGCTGAGTCGAGCGCTGAGTCGGAATCTGATAGCCAAATTTCCGAATTCAAAATGGCGGCCTCAAAATTGGCCAATTTTGAAAAAAATAACCAAATTTTAAATTAAAAAACAATGATTTTAAATGTATATCTGAGGGTTTTTGGGTGAACTGAGTCCGAATCTGATAACCAAATTTAAAAATTCGAAATGGCGGCCTCGAAATTGGCCAATTTTGGAAAAAAACACCAAATTTCAAAAAGAGAGAAAAAGGCTTTAAGCCTATTCTTCGGGGTTTTGAGATGTTCTGAATCAGAACAATTCTAATTTCGAAATTCAAAACATTTATTTCAAGAGTTTAAAGGTTAATTAATCAACCAGGCACTATAAATACAAATAAACCTATTTTTTGGGAATCTCACCATTATTATTGCAACTTGGTCCATTATTATAATAGAATTAAACGTTTTTAACATTTCATAATTATTTGAATTCAGAGAATAAAATTAGTCTTAACATGGAACATGTTTATAGGGAGGTGTACTTGAAAAATCTGTGAATTAAGAAGGTAGGCTCAAAAACTGTCCGATATAAGAGGGAAGGAGTAAAATGGACTTGAATAATTTAGCTTTGGAGACATAGAAATCATAAAGACTTGAGGGATTTAGAACCATTTTGATAAAAAGGGACTTATCATGATGTAAGAAATAATGCGACAGTTTTGGTATCTGAAATAAGAAATAATATCCAATAGAAATTTCTTCTAGTTCTTCGACATCATTTGGAATTTCATGAATATTTCCATCTCGTCTTGGAGATTTAAAATTTTTTTGAAATACATTATTCATTTAGAGACAATATTTCTATGACCGACATTCACTGGTCATTACTGTCGTTGTCCATCCAAGGCAGTTTTCCGAATCCCGAAAATTAAGTATAAGAATTTTTTGATGTAGAATAATAGGGGGCTGAAAAACAGAAACATAAAAATTCCTAAATACCAGTGCAAGTTTAATAAAATATCAGAAATAATTATTTATAAAATAGCAAAAATATATACATGAAATACAAGGTTTTATAAAATAAATTTCGGGATTCATCCTATTTTATACTTTAATGTATTCTAATTTTACAAATTCGAAATTGAGTTTTTCTGCAAAATTTATTTATGGGTCTGTTTTTGAAAAATCTAGATTTAAAGGTTCTGAGAATTAACCCGGATGGACAATCGACAGTTATGACCAGGGAATGACGGCCATTTCTCTATAAATACTTATTTATATTTTGTATTTTCTTTAATGTCTTGTTTAATTTTTGGAAATTTGCTTGTCAGATTCGGACTCAGCTCACCCATAACCCCCCAGATATACATTTAAAATCAATGTTTTTTAATTTAAAATTTGGTGTTTTTTTTTTCAAAATTGGTCAATTGTGAGGCTGCAATTTCGAATTTGGAAATTTGGTTGCCAGATTCGGACTCAGTGCATCCAAAAACCCCCAGATATACATTTAAAATCTTTGTTTTTTAATTTAAAATTTGGTTATTTTTTTCAAAATTAGCCAATTTCGAGGCCGCCATTTTGAATTTGGAAATTTGGTTGTCAGATTCGGACTCAGCGCACGCAAAAACCCCCAGATATACATTTAAAATCTTTGTTTTTTAATTTAAAATTTGGTCATTTTTTTCAAAATTGGCCAATTTCGAGGCCGCCATTTTGAATTTGGAAATTTAGTTGTCAGATTCGGACTCAGCGCACCCAAAAACCCCCAGATATACATTTAAAATATTTTTTTTTTAATTTAAAATTTGGTGTTTTTTTTTTTCAAAATTGGCCAATTCTGAGGCCGCCATTTTGAATTTTGGAATTTGGTGGCCAGATTCGGACTCAGCACACCCAAAAACCCCCAGATATATATTTAAAACCTTTTTTTTTTTATTTTTAAAGATTTCGGTAGAAGTGCATAGAAGTCTTAGAAGTGCGGTGAACTTCTGAGTTGTCAACCCCTCGCTTTTTATACATCAGAAAAAATTTTATTGTCCGTTTTAGGCGCATTTTTTAACGTCAAAAACTGTTTTTTTTGTTTTTTGTTCACCAAATGGTCAATTTTTAATATTTTTCCTAATCGCCGCTTCAGGCACTAGATAATACCATAGAGATTAATATTCCTTTTTATTTTTTTGTTTCCGATGCCTACAATAGGCTCTATGATGGCAACCGTTTTCCAATTTTTTTTTCGAGCCTCTACTTTCACGCCATCTACAAAGTGTAAAAAAAAAGCAAATGGAACAAAAATTTTTTTATGTTATCTAGAATAGTTTTGTAATTAGCAAAAAAAAAATTGTAAACTTTTATAATAAAACAGATGAGAAAAAAAATGTTGAAAATCCTTTAAAAATCGACACAATTTTGAGACAGGCCCCTTAATTGCTTAATTTTTCGCAAAAGCATTTAGCAAATTTAATGAGTTTTACATTTCCCAATTTTATTTTTTTCTATTATTTAAAAAAAATAAAATTTGATATAATCTTTTGTATTTAACAAGACAGAAATATTTGTATTTGTAAAATTCAATAGTGGTTAATAAGTTTCCTAAACAACCTAGTTTTGTAAAATTAAGTATTTATTTATCGGTGATTCTTAGCTATTTTTAATCAAGTCTGAGGTCGATGTCTAAAATTTTAAAAATGTTGGTTGCACTGTGGTATGTAAAAATATAGTTACTGGCAAATTTTTAAGGCTTCTAGGTGGCTTGGTTGCGATCTCGGTTGCGATTTGGCAGCTGTTTTTCCAATTTTAATTTTTTTCGAATTCTTACTAGCCACTTTCCTGTTTTTTTGGTCCGCCATCTTGGAAAATCGGAAAATATGTTGGGGTGAAAAATGAAAATTATACCTCCAGGATATCAGCTTTTTCTAGGAGGGTCCATTTTCATCCCGAAGGTCTCTTGGAGATAAAAGAAATTATTTTAGGTCAATAATATACCTTATGGTAAATCATATGATATAGTATATATCGTCACGAGTTACGATACAATGCCTTTATCGTAGTATGGCGAGAAAAGAAAAAATAAACAATAACAGAGCATTTTTTTTTTTCTCGTCATACTACAATGAAAGGCTTTGTATCGAACGAGTGGCGATATATTTTTTTTTCAACAATATTCGAATACTCATCGTCTTTTAGACAAAATATAAAATATTACTAAAAAACAAAACTTTTTTTTTCTACACATTATTTATTTGCATATACATTCATTTTTAATACGTTAGAAAAAATGTTACATTTATTTCTGATTATTTATTTCGGCATCTATATTATTATTTTCGTCTATAATAAATTATCATCTTCTTCTTTAACATTATTTTCCGACATTTTATGTTTTAAACAAAAACACGCTCATGCGTTCTATACAACGGCCACGTTACAACTAAATTTTATTCGGTTCTTCATCGAACTTTGATCATGCGCAGTCTCTACCTCGGTCTCTACTATTACGATAATACTTTTATACGTACGAGTAGACTCTATATCGTAAGAGTAGAAGCCCTCTTGCGATAAAGGGCCTTTATTTCATATACTACGGACCGTCTATAAACGATACATATTCGAATAGTGTTGTAAAAAATCATTATGTTTCTTTTTGTGCGAGAATGATAAAAATTCAAAAAACGCATTTTTGGACGTATTCTAATGCCTAGACATAAGATAATATCCACAATAACTCATTTTTTTCATTGAACCCTCTAGTTTTCAATGTCTATTGGTACTTTTTTACTTTGAATTTCACACCTGTAAAATGATAGCTGTACCATTAAGAGCTGATATTAAAAAATCAGAAAAATCCAAAAAAGATAAAACATAGTTTTTTTTTATAAAATTAGTTTTCTCATAATTTTGTATTTTTGAAAACAAAAAAATCCAGACCGCCGAGGTAATTATAATATCACGATGATTCCTCTAAAAATTTTGCCAAAGCTGAGAATTAAATGTTTTCTACATATTCTACACTAAAAAGCAGCCAATTTTGCACTTTCACTTTTATACTTTTGAACTTTAGTTTCTAAATTATAAGCAGTCAAAATTAAAACTCTCAGCTCTCGCAAATTTTTTAAAAATATGGTCGTATTTTATTACCTGAGTGGTCTAAATTTTTTCATTTCCAAAATAAAAATTATGAGAAAACTAACTTTATACAAAAAAAATATTTTTTATCTTTTCTTAATTTCTTCTGATTTTTTGATTTTAGCTCTCGATAGTTTAACTACCATTTAGCAGCTAGGTAATTCATAATAAAAAAGTACCATAAGACATTGAAAACTAGAGGGTTCAATAAAAAAATGATCTATTGCGTATTAATTTATTTCAAAAACTTTGTTGTGGAAAAGGATGTGGCTGATTTGACAAAATGGCCCATATATATTTTTCTTGTTTTATTTTTACCGTTTTATTAATCCCATGATTAGGAAATTAACTTGTGCAATTAACTTTTTACATTAAATATGGCCTCTTTTAGAACTTCATGATATACATGTGACTCTAAGAAACAAATCCAAAACTATATTTTCTATGTTTAGTTATTTACAGGATTATACTTTTTATAGAATTGTTTCTTTTCAAAGTATTTGGAGTTTCTAATGCGCCTGCAGAACTCGAAAATATAAGTAAAAAAATAAGTTTCTCGTTGGATTTAGACAAAAACATCTATTTTCAAGCCTACACGATAGCTCTTGAAAGTTTTTTTTAGCCTCCTTTAAAATTGGTAATTATTTACTAAAAACTTAAGATTTTTCCAATGGATTCAAATCGTGTTTTATATTATTTTAAAATTCATAGTTTTCCCCGGAAATCTGATGAAAACATTTATTTTGGCTTTTGAGAACGTTTTATAGAAGAAAAATCGATTTTTGTCGTTTTATTGGGTCCCAATTTTAAGGAGACCTAATTTAAAAGTTCTGTAGTTTTTGAATAAATTTTTTTGAATATTATTAACAAGAGAAATATGCGTTTTTCCCCCAAGAATCAAATGATTAATTTCTTTTCAAAAAAATTTTATTTGCCAATTTTTTTACGGAATTTCAAAGAGTACTCATAAACACTTCTTTCCTAATAATTAGAAAAATGTGTTTTTCATAAGTCTCGAGATATTACAGCGTTTAGGCATAAGAATACGTCCAAAAATGCGTTTTTTTGAATTTTTATCATTGAAACGCGTTTGAACTTGTCTATAAAAATTTTTTTAGGTGTATTTTTTTATTATAAATTTTTTGAGACCTCCTGCATCCCGTTAGAAATTCAAGTTATTCGTATAATAATTTCTAAGTGAAGTCCAAAAACTGACGCGGGTTGGCAAGTGAAAGGGGAGAGGGGGTTACCAACCTTTGAAATGCAAATTTATTTATTTATTTATTTATTTAATTTACATAAAAAAATAAATAATAACTTAAAGTTAATAAAAATTATCCTTTTTTTTAGCAAGTCATTTTTTGACCCTTTTATTCTCATTTTTAAGACCGAATGGAAATTTTCCGCAAAAAGGATGATAGAAACGTAATGCCAGGGAAATTTCCCACCTAAAAACTATACCTTTAGACCCCTGAAGCTTTTCGGGTAAAACCGAAGACCGACCCGACCCGACCCGACCCGAAAAAAGTAAAATCGGTCTTTCGGGCGGGTACCCGATATTTGGGTAACCGCACACCCCATTTAAGTTAAATGCAAATGAAAATTCTGACTTGATTTTTGCATTCCTCGGGAAATTTTACGTAGAAAACCCATCTGGGTAAAATTTTAGAGACCTCGGTAACGCTGTAAAACAAAGAAAAACAAAGTAACGTACTGAAATCTAACGAATAAATACAATAAATATAGAATAAAAAAATAGCAAACAAAGGCCGCTATAATTTTACCCAAAAGGGTTTTCAAGGTAAAATAAAAATTTTTCGACAATCCCGAAAATCAAGTTAGAAATATCATTTTTGGTCAGGAAAATCGAGAAAATTCAGAAATTGCAAAATTTTTAAATTCTATTTTTTGAGCTTAAAATGGGTTTTTAAGTACTTAAAAGGAAAATGGGACAAAAAAGGAGTTTACCACCATGAAAAGTATGGGAAAACACATTAAAAAAAAAAGTGACGCTTTTCAAGAAAATTGTGTTTGAAAGTTTTCTTTAGTTTTTTCTAATTTTCCGGGTTTTCCTGAGGTTTTTCCAAAAAAATATGGTCAGATTCGATTTGGGCGAGAAATTTTACTACCTACTTTTTTAAAGAAAATTCGATAAAGACGTGTTTTTTCGCCACAGTCGCAGAAAAATCTACACCCCTTCGGTTAGATTAGACTATTTTTTTAAAAAAAAGGCATTATCACAGTAAGGCATTCTCTAGAATTAGGGCAAGGTGGGCTGAAGAACCCCTGCACAAGTTTGTAAGTAAATGCTGCCCCATACTGTGACAATGTCTTTTTAAAAAAAATAGCCTAACCTAACCCTAGGGGTGCATTATAACTATAGAACTGATTACTGGAACTGAGATATGCATTTTTAAAAGAGTAGGTAGCCTAACCTAAGCCTTGGGAAGGCCTTATAGCGAGAGTCATACACTCAGCGACTATTGGTATTGTGGCAGCACCAACGTTCAAAAGAACAATAGACTAACAATACCAATAGTCGCTGAGTGTATATGATATGTAATACAAATTTTTTTTTAGTATGAGAAACCGCTTTCATGGACTATAACTGACAAGGATTGTTTAAAGTTAATTTTAATAATCGTCTTCGTGGACTTTAACGAAAATGCTTCGCTAAAGTTAACTAAGCTAAGTTAAAACTAACTTTAACGGTTGGAGGTACATTATTGTTGCCAAAGGTATGGATGGTATACTTATACCGTTACTTATACTTATCCATAGCCAAAGGTAAAAATATATGTATAGAAGCCCAGGATAAAAAGTATTTCATAATTCGTCACGAGGAACTCATACTATAAACAAAATAACACGGTTAGAAACGGAGCACTCAATTTGTATGTAGTTTATAATATGAAGAACCGGTAAAATTTTTTTTATTTTTATAAAAAATAATAAAATTATTTTTTCAAGTTTTTATAAAAAAAAAAATATAACATTCAAAGTGGAAAATTATACAATAATACATAGTTAGTAACATTTTTGTTGAAACATAATTCATATTTTAGGAGCTAAAAAAACAAAAGTCGTGTTTTTGAGACTCCGATTTTTCACGTAGACACGATTTTTTTTTAGTTCATAAAATATAAATTATATTTCAACAAAAATGTTATTAACTATGTATGTATTATTTTTTACTTTAAAAGTTATATTTTTATATGTTTATCAAAACTTAAAAAATGTACAATTTTATTGTTATTTTATAAAAATAAAAAATATTTTACCGGTTCTCCATATAAAATACATACAAACTGAGCGCTTTGTTTCCACGGGACTCCCTTATCTTCACTTGTGACGTAGTCTAAAATCAGAAAAAATTCGAGTATATTTCCAGGAATTTAAGTTATAAGGAATTAAGTATGGTATTATATACTCTGCTGTTATTAAAGACTCTCAAATTTCAATATTCATATTTAAATGCATATTTTTATTTGATAAAATAAATGGCTAAATTTAATGTTTATAATATTTTATCTGTTTATAGTTATAAATCGAAATGATTTATTATTGGTCCAACAACGTCGTAAAAAAAAAATTTTATTATAAATTTTATAATTGGACATATCAAATATTAAAATCAAATATTATGGTATATAATATGACTTGACTTACCAAAAAAATAATTAAATCGATTTTTCCGCATTAATTAATGCACCATTCTCAAATTTTAGTCCAAAATTCTTATTTTATTAGTATACAGCGAAACTGAAAATTCAATACAACTTTGAAGTAAAATGTATTCTCTTTTTATGTGTTATCTTCTCACAAAAAATAAAATTATCTGTCTGATTGTCTCAAAATCCGGTGGCGTCTTCAAAGAAGCGAGGAGAGAGTGGGGGAGAGAGTAACTGGTTTCACTCAGAGTGTGTCTGGTTTCACTTCTACACGCATGAAAAAATAAATTTAAAAAAAAAAATTTTTTTAACACATTTTTATTTATATGCTCTTAAAAATTAAAAAATAATTTTTTTAATTTTCTAGCTGAAATAGCATTTTTATTCCCGTTTAAAATCAAACTTCTAAAAGCGTGGATGCTATTTTGATCATGAAGTAAATAAGAAAAATTTTCATTTGCATTTACCTTTGAAAAAAAAAAGATGGAGTAATTTATTTCAATGTGTACCTACTTTGAATGTTGTTTTACCATTAAAACTTTAAACTACTATACCAAAACAATACTATCAGATACTATTGAAGCTCTTTGACTATTGAGTCCGGGCTTTATTTTTATATTCCCTTTCTCCTTTTACTGCAAAACGCCACTCGCGGCAGTTGTTACAACTTTAGATGCTCAGAAACTGAACAATTACGATCACGTTTGAAAATTCTCGTTACCGTTGCACATGAAGTTACGAGTGCGGCCACTAGTTTCGCTACCTTTTTTTCTCTTTAAAAGAGGGAGAATTAAAAAAACAATTACATGTAAAAATTAAGCTACATGCACTTGTATTTTGGACTTTGTTTTTATCTGTAAAATTTTTTAAAACTTTTTAGATCTGAAAAATTTTACGCAAGTTTTAAAAATATTTAAAAAATACATAATATCTAAATTTGCTGTATTGAAAATTACCAATTATTATCTGAAACGAATTGACCCATAATTAATCCAACTTACAATTAATGAAAATTATTTTAAAAAATTTTGCCATCAGACCGCCAAATAAAAAAAATGAAAAATTTAATTTGTAAAATTTGCAAAATAAATATATCATTTTTTTATAATTAATTAATGGCCTGACAAGTTTTATTAATTAATTTTTCCTATATGGCTCAATTTAAACCAAACCGGGTTAAGATGAATGGTCGGGTCTTCAAATCGGTTCCAGAGTATTTGTTTCCCGAAAGTACTACTAAAAATAAGCCTCCACGTCAATTTTTAGCTTATAAGGTTCAGTCCTCAATTTTTGCAGCCATTTTTGTGTTTTGGACTCTTATAAAAAAAGTAAGAAAAATATTTTTCTTATTTTTTCTGTAAAAAACACACATTCACATGAAAAATTTTTTCCTCTTTGGTCCAGATAGGAAATTTCCAGTAGAATCCAATTCTAGGGTCGAAATTTTCGATAAATCTCTAAAATATCGCTTAAACCCCCTTTTTTTTAAATTTGAATTTTTTAAAAGTATATAAAAAAAAAATCCTATAGTAGGTTACAAAATACTTTTGACACTTCAAATTTTATTATGAAAAAGACAAACCACTGGGGGTTATTGCGTTTTGAGAGCTCTAGATCAAAATATAGCAGCTTTAAAAGTTCGTTTTTTATTAATTTCAAATTTCCCGCCAAGTCATTAAAAATCTGATCGAAAATTTGAATTCGGCGGGAAATTTTACATCAGAATATATAGCGACATCGAAAACATATCACGAAGAATAAAAAACGAATTTTTGTCGTTCACAGCCACTTGAAGGCTACTCTGGGCTTAGTTGACCCCTAAAACGTCCTTAAATGACCTGAAAATTGGCATGGAGTCATATTTTAGCCTAAAATTTTAAATACTTCAGGAAGAGTATTTTTAGAGCACTTTTTTGTGAATCACCTTAATATATATAGTTTAATATTGTAGAATACATTCTGTCGTACAGATCAAAAACCTCCGTATCTACATTTTTATGAAAAATGAGTTTTTTATATGGGCTTATTCGTCGCGAAATTATCTATCAGATGGTGAAAATAATTTTTTCTAATCACTTGTAATTTGCAAGGTCTTCTGTATTGATAAAAAATTTTACACGTATTTCTAAAAATAATACAGGAAGGTATGGCTCATCTACAGATTTTTGTAGATATGGTCCATATCATATGGAGGTTTTTCTCTTGTATTGTACCCGCGCGACTCACGTATTTTTAAAAATAATACACGAGAAATGGCTCATCTACATAATATGGACAATGTATTAAATGGCTCATGTACTTATGGAGGTTCTTCTCCAGTAAAATCGAGAAAAATTTTTTCACAAATGAAAAGAGCGTGCCCGAATTAGTATGAAAACGTTTTTAATTTTTTTAAAACTATTTAATAACACTATCAAATTAATTGAAATTAAATCATTAAATCAATCATTAAATATCTCGAAATCGTTAAAATGTAGATATGGAGGTTTTTGATCTGTAGGGCAGTATTACAATTATTCCTTTAAATTTCGCCGCTTTAATAAAAAAACTCCTGAAAACTTAAAAAAATATGTCCTTATGTAAAATTTTCCGTGGAATTCGAATTTCCAGTCAGATTTTTAATTGGTCACGTGACTTGGCAGGAAAATTGAAATTTGTAAAAAATGAACTTTTGAGGCTGCTAGATTTTGATCTAGGGCTCTCAAAACGCAATAACCTCTTTGTCATCATAAAATTTGAAGCGGTAGAAGTATTTTGAAATCTACTAGAGGATTTTTTATTCATATAGAAATTCAAATTTAAAAAAAGGAGGCTTAAGCGATATTTTAGCGATTTCTCGCGCATGCGCACCTAAAAAAATTTTTGACTTCAGAATTGGATTCTACGGGGAATTTCCTATCCGGACCTAAGAGGAAAAAATGTTTTATGTAAATGTGTGTTTTTACAGAAAAAAAAAGAAAAATTTTTTCTATTTTTTCTTACTTTTTTTATAAGAATCCGAAACACAAAAATAGACGCCAAAAATCGAGGGCTGAACCTTATAAGCTAAAGATTGACGTGAAGGCTTATTTTTAGTAGTACATTCGTGAAAAAATACTTTGGAACCGATTTGAAGACCTGACCTCACTTATTTTTAGTAGTACATTCGTGAAAAAATACTTTGGAACCGATTTGAAGACCTGACCTCACTTATTTTTAGTAGTACATTCGTGAAAAAATACTTTGGAACCGATTTGAAGACCTGACCATGCATGCCATGCATCTTATCCCGGTTTGGTTCAAATTGATTAATTTTTTTCCATAGTATATGGGTATGACACATTAGTTTCTATATAATTTATAGTTTTCACTTTTGACTTCGAATACTTAGCAGAAGAGTTTTTACAAAAAGAAGCCTAAAATTCATGGTGCAATGTCCGTCGGTGACTCAGGAATTTATTTATTTTTTTTAAATATGTAAAGTTATATACGTACCTACTTAAAATTTTTTTATGTGGTAACAAATTGACAAAAAAATAATACAACATATTATTCATAAACATCAAATTCTTTAGTATTCTAGAAATACAATATGAAGATTTTTTGAAATAAATATTTACATTTGTAAATCTTTAAAAAATATAAATTTTAACAAGTAATTTTTTACATTTTGGTATACCCGACATAAGTAATTATACGATATACAAAAAAATCATAAATAATTAATTTACAATACAAAATAATTTCTTATATAAATTAAATAAAAGATAAAATTGATAAATTCTAATTTATAGTTTTCTATTAATTGACCAATACTGGGTAAAAGGTTGTTAAAATAACTAACTTCTATTAAATTATGAATATGCATATTGTATATTATAGGTAAATATTAATTTTTATGTTAAATAAGAAAATTTTTTAATATAATATATGGGTTGATATTTCTCAAGTGTATGAGGTCCTAATTCTTGGGTCTTCAAATCGGTCCCAAAATATTTTTTTCTCAAAGTACTATCGAAAACAAGTTACCTCCTCAATTTTTAGCCTCCTAGGTCTTCTCCTTGATTTTTTACAGCCAAATTACTTTTTTTTGTGCTTTTTATTTTTTTTAATTTTAAGAGCACAAAAATTACTGAAATTTCTCTCAAACGCTTATTTTATCGCAAAAAAACTTTTCCTTTTAGGCCCGGATAGGAAATTTCCCTAGCTATCCGATTCTGTGGTTCAAAAATTTTTTCGAGCTGCGCATGCGCGAGAAATCGAGTAAATACGTTTTAACTTCTAGCATTCATAACTCCCCTGCTGACAAACCAATTTTCATTTTGAAATAGCCAAAATTCTTGTCTTTATGTATATTTTTTATGGTAAAATTTTTGTTGTGTTTTTTGGCTTCCTTAAAAAACTAGAGCAAAAAAACTGATTCCAAAAATTTCTTTTTTTAAAAATTTCAAATTTCCCGCCAAGTCACGTGACCAATCAAAAATCTGACCAAAAATTTGGATTCCGCGGTAAATTTTACATAAGGATGTATCTTTTCATGTTTTTACAAGCTTATATGTTGAGACAGCGAAATTTGAAAGAATTTCCTGATTAATGTCGATTAATTTAGCACAATTAAATTAAAAAAAAAAAAAAAATAGGTTTAAATCCAGCTAAATGGTGTCGTCCTGCAAAGTGACCTTCACCAATTGACCCCAAATTTGGCAGATGTTTTTATATATATGGAACATGATTCCTCCCAATTTTTTAGCCCTCTAGGTGCAAAAGTGCCCACATTGGGCCTATTTGAATTTTTTTGGAAGTTTTCAAATTACTCATAATTTTTTTAGCAATTAATTTATAAAACCGAAAAGATGCAAAAAAAAAATATTTTCAATAGATATCCCTATGGAAAATTTCCCGGTTAATTCTATTTTTTGGTTGGTATTAGCCTAAAATGTTTCAAGACGCCAGAAAATGAAGATTTTGACCTCTGATTTCGATTTTTTAGAAATTCAAATTACCGCATCTGTGGTCGAAATCTTCATTTTCTGGCATCTTGAAGCATTTTAGGGTAAGTAGGGTAGGTAGGGTTTACCCACCAAAAAATAGAATTAACCAGGAAATTTTCCATAGGGATATCTATTGAAAATATTTTTTTTTTGCATCTTTTCGGTTTTATAAATTAATTGCTAAAAAAATTATGAGTAATTTGAAAACTTCCAAAAAAATTCAAATAGGCCCAATGTGGGCACTTTTGCACCTAGAGGGCTAAAAAATTGGGAGGAATCATGTTCCATATATATAAAAACATCTGCCAAATTTGGGGTCAATTGGTGAAGGTCATTTTGCAGGACGACACCATTTAGCTGGATTTAAACCTATTTTTTTTTTTTTTTTAATTTAATTGTGCTAAATTAATCGACATTAATCAGGAAATTCTTTCAAATTTCGCTGTCTCAACATATAAGCTTGTAAAAACATGAAAAGATACATCCTTATGTAAAATTTACCGCGGAATCCAAATTTTTGGTCAGATTTTTGATTGGTCACGTGACTTGGCGGGAAATTTGAAATTTTTAAAAAAAGAAATTTTTGGAATCAGTTTTTTTGCTCTAGTTTTTTAAGGAAGCCAAAAAACACAACAAAAATTTTACCATAAAAAATATACATAAAGACAAGAATTTTGGCTATTTCAAAATGAAAATTGGTTTGTCAGCAGGGGAGTTATGAATGCTAGAAGTTAAAACGTATTTACTCGATTTCTCGCGCATGCGCAGCTCGAAAAAATTTTTGAACCACAGAATCGGATAGCTAGGGAAATTTCCTATCCGGGCCTAAAAGGAAAAGTTTTTTTGCGATAAAATAAGCGTTTGAGAGAAATTTCAGTAATTTTTGTGCTCTTAAAATTAAAAAAAATAAAAAGCACAAAAAAAAGTAATTTGGCTGTAAAAAATCAAGGAGAAGACCTAGGAGGCTAAAAATTGAGGAGGTAACTTGTTTTCGATAGTACTTTGAGAAAAAAATATTTTGGGACCGATTTGAAGACCCAAGAATTAGGACCTCATACACTTGAGAAATATCAACCCATATATTTAAATATTTTTTAGTTATTGAAAAGACCTGAATTTGAATCAGACGAAGCGTACAACTTGGATAATAAACAACATCATATTTTTACCCAAAAAATAAATTACATATTTTAACAACTCTTTACCCAGTACAGGTCAATTAATAGAAAACTTCAAATCAATATTAAACTAACTATAAGTGATCAATTGAACAAAATGAATAATAACTAGTATATTCTATTGTTTTTTTTTTTAATTTGCAAATATTAGGTATGCTTTAATTATTTTAAACATTACAAAATATTTATTAATTATAAAAAATTCTAATTTATTTTATAAATTACAATATATGTTATTAATAGATATAAACTTAGCGCTTTTTGATTTTATACTGGGTAGCGATCTTATACAAAACAAAAAAAATTGAACACGTCCTTTTTGAACACCAAAACACGCAAAACTCAACACGCTTTTTTTAACACTATTTTTTGCACATCATTTAAATCCAACACAAATTTTTTTACTGTGTTTAGATTTGCGTGCTTTAATTTTGGTGCTCCAAAGTGATGAATTTTTTTCATGTCGAGTAAAATAATCAAATACTGGTTAACAATTCTATAGCTTTGTTTTTTAATATTTATTTAAATTCATGTCAGCTTTTTCTTTAATATTATATTTAAATAAAATCACAATTTAGTAAAATTAACAAATAAGAAACTACCTCAGAAACTACTCCTTATCGGTACAGAAACTAATTTTTAATTTTAATTCGGGATTTAAAACTGACTCTAGAGCTGAACCAGAATATTCTTTTAGATTACCTCGAGTACCAATCCACTGCCTTAAAATATTGTGACCATCCTTTATTGAGTTAATTTTTTGAAGATTAGGCTTTATTATGAGTTTTGTGTAAGTTTTATAAAGTTTTTTTAATATTTCTGTATCATATTTTTGATATTCTTGAGGCAATTCAAGTGTGCAGTATTTGCCTGCTTTCATATCTTCTAAAATTATCAAAAGTTTTTCACTCATTATTCCCGAAAAATCTAAATAATTTTTCTTAATCAAGGTATTATAAATTTCTTCTGATAATTTAGAATTAATATTATTACATGAAGTAAAATATTCCGAATACAGTCGTCCTACACGTTTAGATAATCGACGAACTTCTTTCATTGATGTATAATTGCATTTTCCAGCAAATAATTTCACAATTGTAAGCAGCTTCTGTTCTTGCTCAGACAATCTAGCAGTTATAGGAAATTTAGTAGGTCCATTAATGTCGTTTATATGAATTAAAATATTATCATCAAGAGTTTCATCGAAAGTAAACTTTATTAATGAAGCTTCTTTCCCTGATAACAATATTAATATACTATCCTCATTTTCATTATCAATGTAAAGTCTATGGATTAATACAACATCGACAGGTCTTAAGTAGTTATCTAATAACGGAATCGATTCACCTTCAATTGTTTGAATATAATTTTTTGTCATGAAAATTTTATTATTCCAAATAATTTTTTTCAAATCAGCAGGATCCTGAATAAAATCTTTAATTTTTTCTATTAACATAAAAGTTCCTGTTATTTCAGCCAATTGAATAAAATTGGAAATAGTAATCAAATTAACATCCCATAATATTTCTGTAAAAGGGTTACGACTTTGCACTTTAATTAAAATTTCTTGTTCTTTTATAACTTCTTCTTCCACTTCTTTTTCTTCATCATCATCTAGTGAAGATTGTACATATCCTCGATTTAAATAATTTTCTGCTTCTTCAATAATAGACCGCAGCTGTTTTCTGAATATATTTTTATTTTTTAGGTCTATGACTTTTTTATAGATTTCAGTACCAGTCAGTCTTTTCTTTTTTAATTCATCTTCAATTTCTTCCCAAAATATTCTAATTCGCGTAGGAACAAAAGCATGTAATCGATCAGCTAAATTTTCATTTTTTGGTGTAGCAGCATAAAACTCATCTAAAAAATAATTTTCTTTTTCTTGGCAATATTTCAAAATAGAATCTAAACTTGTAGGAGCTTCTTTCAACCAACTTTCTGCTTGCTTTAAAAATTGAAAATTAATTTTTCTTAAACTCACAGCAAACAAATCTTTGTTTATACTGTTGGTTGTATTTTGAGTTACATATTTGATAACTTCCTTACTGTTAATTTTAGTAGCATCAATTGAATGATCTCTTGTAATAGCAAGTGTTACCGCCTGAGTACCCCATAACGAAACTGATTGTTTTTGGGCTAGTTGCCTTAAACGCATAGCAGCTTGCATTAATTTATCCTTTTCCATGCCTATACCGATTGTTAATATTGCGTGAGCATTCAAAGGAAGTTTAATATCTGTACCACGTGTATGAATATCATCTAGGTATGCAAACAAGCATTTTTTATCAAGATAGCAATCTTGTAGTTTCATTATTTTTTGATTTCTGGTTAGAACGGATAAATTATTGCTTTTATCGCAAAAAAATATAATACCCAGAAAAGTATCAGGTAAATGTTTTATTAAATAATCAGCAACTTTAACGTTGGATAACCCGGTAACTAAGGCTCCTGCATCAATCAATGCATGACAATTATCTTGTTGCTTTACATAAACGCATAATTCATTTAATAAATCTTCTACGGGTTCAGATTTTAATGAATAATAACGACTATTTCGTTCTTGCGTAAGAACAGAAAGCAATTTCCCATTAGTACCTTTTTGTGATTCCGAGCACAATGATTTTACTTGAAAAGGCATAGTTATTTTCTTATCGTCTGTACCAGAAAAACCTAAAGTTGGGTTATAGCCAACTAAAGAATGCGCATTAGCACTGATTTTTGAACGATACTGCGTTGCCTCTTCTACTAAAACAAATTCATTTAAATATAAAAAAATGGCTAAATAATTACTACTTAGGTATTTGTGAATTTTTGACAAGCACTCCTCATCATCTAAATCTAATTGCATGTGTGAAGTAAGTAGTTTTGGTGGAAATTCATCTGATTGAGATTCAATCCAAGTTTTACTAGCATCAACCCAATCTCTAAAAACTTTATCAGCTAAGTGATTGTTATATTTATTTTTTAATTTTAAAATGGCTATTTTTAGTTGATCTTGATCCAGGCCTTCATACAAGTAACTAATAATGGTAAAGCCTAGCATGACATCAGGATGACTAAATTCTGAACGAAGGGAAGGTGCATCCTTACCCCAAAAAGGAATAGCAATTTGCTTTAATGTTTGTCCTTTTACGTGTAAATTTAAACCATACTGTACTCTGTACTTACAATTTAAAACATGGAATAAAATACCATGAGAAAGCCAACCTTTAGCAATTAGTATTTTCTCCTTTAAAATACCTTTATCTCTTAAAAATGTCATGACATTTTTTTCCATACAAGATTCAAGTTCCCCCGAAACATATTGCCTTAATGAACAAAATTCTCCATCAAATAGATTATCATCTGCAGTAATGTTGTACTTTATAAAGGTACTTAGATTTTCTGCGAAAAATTTTCCAATTAAAACAGGCTTTATGCGATCATTATAATACTGCTCATCTAAAAATTGTATAAATGGTACACCACCACATGGACTAAAGTTTTCATTAATTATGGTGAAGCCATTAGCTTTTCCCAATTTCAAAATTTTTCTTAAATCATTGTCACAAAAAACAGTTTTAAGAAAAAATTGTGGTATTTGCCATCGCAATTCTCCACCATCAAATTGGTACTTGTCACCCATGCTATAGTTCAGTTCCTTGCCATGTTTTAAAATTTCATCAGATTCGTCTAGTAAATTAATTGTTTCTAAATTATTTATTTTATTTAACAATTCAAGCTTTTCTTTACTATTTTCATAAGCTAACTTAGAATTAAATGATAATTCATAGAAAGCAGCTTTTAAACAACTCCATTCTCTAAAACCTGGGTCAAAAATGCTTTGCTTAAGCTTAGAACGGAACAGTTGCTCTAAGCTACGCTCAGGTACTTTTTGAATATTATAATCAGCATCAATGAAACCCTGATTTTGTAAACAAATTTTAAGATGCTCATCTTGCTCACTAAGAAGCTGCTGAATTTCTTCTTCGGAAACATCCTTATAATCTTTAATATTATAAGGCGCTCTTTTGCGATAAGTATTCCAATTAAATACGTTATTCGCGTTAATCTGTTTTTGATTCTCAAACAAAAGTTCTCTATATTTTAACTGTAAACACATTTGATGCTCTGGAGTAACCAAAAGAATATCATTATCAGATTGACATTTTTCGAGCATTTCTAAAATTAATTTTAAATTTTCTGAAGAAGTATCAGTACTCCGATAAAAAGGTAAGGTGTGAACACGTTTTTTTATCAACCCAGAGAAACAATTTTGTAAAAGATCTTTCATAGTGTTCAATAAAGATGGTAATACAATAATACGTAAGAGCTGATTATTTTTTGCTAAATTGTAACTTAACAACGGTAGAATTAATGATGATTTACCTTCGCCCATGTTAAGCTGGTACATAACTTTGTCACTTTGTTGGAGCATGTTGAGAATTAACTCACGTTGATTATCCCTTATAATAATTTCATTTTCTAACTGAAACAACAACCAATGAGGAAAATTAAAAGATTTTTCACATATATTTTCTTGCAGACTTTTTACTAAAAACTGCGTGATAGAAAACTTTTCCGATTCGCTCTCAGCTTGTTTATACTGATAGATTAAACCCAATACTCGGACTATTTTTAATAAATTTATTTCATTATATACATAATAAATTATGTTACAAATAATATAATCCTTTTCTGCAAAGCAGTTCGGATTATATTCAGCCATTTTGTATGGTTGAATTAATAATCTCAGTATATCTCCTTTGTGATAATGATGACACTGTCCAGCATAAAAACGCAAAGCAAAATAATTATCTGATTCACTACAAGGATTATTCTTAAAATTGATCATTACATTGTCCCAAGTCTGTTCAGTTTGATTACATATTTCTTCATATTTTAATTTTAATTCATTTTCTAATTCGTTTACAGATTGATGTCTAAGCCAAAAATAGTTTAATTTGATTTCCGTCTTATGCGATTCCCAACTACTTTTCAGTTCATTATAAAATTGTTTTTGAAATTCGCTACTATCTGAATCATTAAACATTGATTCAAAAAGAAAATCTTCATTGTCATCTTTTTCTTTTTTTTTGACAAGATATTTTTCAACAAATATATCCATATTAAGCAACAATGTCTGGTCAAGAACATAATACGTGCCTCGATTTATTTCTTCTGGTGTCATTGACGAAATTCTATTTTGTGGTTCTTTAATTCTTTTTATGCAGTTCGGAATTAAAGGAGTTATCTTCTGACCTACGCCAGAACATTCTTTTATTTCATCGCATTTATGTAATAAACTAAGAAAAAAATTATACATTGCATCATTAAATGCAACTTGTGCATAAAGTTTCCTAAGATTGATTTTTTTTAAAAATGAATTTGAGGATTTAAATTTTGTACGTCTTTCATATTTAAGAGTAAATTTAACCGAAAGAAATTTAAATAAATCTTGATGTAAATAATTCGGTGTGCCATTGCTATTTAAATCATAATCCCTAAAATTTGCCCAAATGAGTTTATTTTCTTCATTTTCAATACCTTCTAATTTCGTTTTATCTTCTTCAGATCCTTTTCCAGTAAATTTTTCTTTATTATGATCTTTAAAATCATATGGGAGATAAGATCTTGGAAAAGATCCATATACCTCAGTTTTGTGAATACCTCTTTTGGATAAATTTACAGGAGAAAACTCTTCATTAAACCAGTAAGGGTATTCAGGAAATAATTCAGGTTTCTCAGCTACCAGAAGAAGACTACTGGCTAATAAAGTTATTACATCAAATTTTACTTCCATTGTTGAACTATGTATTTTTGTCTTAATAACGGCAAAATGTAGTAAATAACGGTATTTTATGAAGGACATAGAAGAAGACTTTGCAATCTTGTATAATTTTAAGAAGTTATCTAAAAATGATTGGTCCATGGTATTTACAAAATTAGAAAAAATTATATCTTCTTCTTCATAATTAATCTTTAAAAAGGAAACATTTTTTGTAAATATATTGACAAAATTCGTATTTTCCAAGAAATCTTTATAAAATAACCGTTCATAAATGTGATTATAATGCTCTTTAACTTCTTCTACAGGTAAAGTTACTCGAGGTTTCACTTCATGATGAAATTCATAATAATGTTTGAATGAAGAAGAGTATCTCTTGATTAAATTTTCTTCTTCGCTAAGGCTTAATCTTATGCGTACAGGAATAGATTTTTTATTAATTAAGTAGACATTAATTAGTTCAGGAAGTTTAGAGTTACAATTATTTAGTAATTCGGAGCTTCTTTCTTTATTCTGAAGATTAACTTTATCGGTATACAGAAATGTAAAGCGTAAGCTATCAATAAGTAAAGAAATGACTTTAAGGTAAAGTGCTATGCGCTGACAATAAAAATCACGTATCACTGATGAAAGGCCGATAAATTGTTCAATAATATCTAACTCAATCGCTTCGTAAGGCTGATCTTTTGAGCATGCTTCCAAATTTTCTCTGGCTAAATGAAACGAATTACAGGTGGATAAATCATTATCAGCCATGGAAGCTGAACAAAAGTAAACTAAAGCCAAGTACAGTTGTGCACGAATGTGATGACCTTTTAACAGATTTGTAATGGGATCTTGATCATAAACAAAATAGCTAGATGATTTAAATACCCGTTTATGATTTACTGTCTTCTGAGCATACAAATGATCTTCAATTTTTAATCTGTAATGAGGAATAATTATTTTTTTACGTCGAAACGATGAGTTTGGTTCTTTTTTTTCTAAGATTATACAACTGGAAAATCCATTAAGCGAACTTGTGTACTGTTGTTTATGAAGAGTATAACCATATATTTGCCTTGAAAAATATTCACCTTCAATATAATCAAAACTTAGGCATAATCGTGAAAAATTAAAAAACTTTACACGATTATCGACAGTGGACGCAATTATCTGTATGTTTTTATATGAATCGATACTCTGCAGCCATTTTTTAAAATTAGATTCTTCTAATTGATTCAAAGGCACAATGTACCCATCATGCTGAAAAGAAAAAACAATATTTTGTACTAAATTCCAATCATACAAAATTTGTCCTTGATGATCCTTAACGATTATCTTTTTATCTATATTTGAGAACCAATGTCTTAAATCTTCAATGCAATGTGGTAATTGGCAGAGGAAATTATAATTATTGTTAGAATCAGATGTTTTAGCTGATTTTGTTACAGGAATAAATCGATGGTATTCGTTTTCAATAGTTAACTCTTCAATTATCAAATTTTCTTTTAAAAAAGTTAATCGCATTTTTGGTATACGATCGATTGACTCGTAACATGGATATTCCTTTTCATTAATATTAATAGTTGAATAGATTACAGAAAAATTCTCTTGAGAGAAATATTTTTTATAAACTGGGTCTTCGATAACAGCATTTGGGAGTCCAGTTAAGGGTTGATTATTATGGTAAATAGCCCCTTCCAACGGTAAAATAGTAAAGTCTTGGCATTTGTATGAAAAACTAGATGTAGCTTTTTCCCACATATTCATTCTACTTGCATTATTGTTCCAATTTGGATTATTTAATAACATTATTTCATCAAGTACAGTTTGATCTGTGTCTACACAACACTCAATCTGAGGGTGTAAAGTAAAACAAGCATTATTTAAGTAATAAGACTTGATATTATCCAACTCTATTCCTTTAGTTTTATACTTTTGAATGACAAATAAACCTTTTAATACGGCCAGTATATCATCTCTTGAGAGTTCAGGTACAGCTTGTGCAGTGATAATTAAGTAAGAATTTAAATGTAATAAAGTATTACTGTTATTTGTCGGGGGCGTTTTTATAATATTTTTTAACCAAATAAATGCTTTATTAATGTGTTCAATCATTTCCAGCCTGTGAATTTGAGGGTAAAGAGTGAGTAATCTCAATATAACTTGAATTATGTTTCCAATTGCATGATGTTGAGTTAAGCGATACTGCATTTCAATTATTTTTTCAATGTAAAGTAAGCCAATTTTATGAACTAAAGAGGGATTATTGTAAGCAGTCCATTCTAGAAGACTGAAAACTTTACTTTTTTTTTTTATCAGTGGACCGATTTCAAAGAGAGTTTGGTTTATTAAAATATTTTCTTGTTCATTAGCGAAATCCAACTGTTTGTCTCTAATAGCAATATACAAACGTTCTAACTTTAAACAGTATTCGCTTTGTAGAAAACCTAGTTCCATATAATAAGTACAATCCACTGGCTTTTTATCTTGACTGCAAATTATTTCATTTTCTGAAAAATGATTATCATTTTTACCAAAGTTTTCTTTTCTAATTATAAATCGTTCATACGAGTTTTCATCTTCTTCTTTATAACTGTCTTTTAAGAGATATCTTGATTTGTAAGAAACATTAAGTTTGTTCACATTAAAAGTGTTTAATTGAAATTTAGCTTTGGAAATACTTTTATATTTAGAGGCTTTTTCTAACACCCAGTGAAAATTAATTTTAGCGACATCTTTTGTGGGAAAACCCATCAAAGAACTTTTAGCGATATAGGCTGAAGTTTGTAATGAAAAGAAAATTGCTGGTAGAAATTCCGGCGTATACAAAAGAGCGCACCATTTTTTATGAATTTCACAATCTTTTATATTACGATATTGCGTAATGAAAAATCTGTGATTCAACATCGTTTTATATTTTTCTAGCAATTTATTTGCAAACATTAAATCTTCATCAAATTCATCTTGGTGAGCCTTTAATGTAATGATAAATTTATTTTGAGTATATCTTTTATGCGAAAAAAGTGTAGATTTATTTTTTCTTGGAATGAAAAAGTTTTGAACAGATAATAAAACTTTAAGCCATCGATTGTCATTGATTACAAGATGAGGAATAATTTCATCCAGGCTAAGAGTTTTGTTAGTTGCTGTACTTAGATTATATTCTGATAATAAAGGACCTATTTTTTTATCACGAAGATTTAAGGAAGTTATTATGGCATAAGCAAAAAATTGAATAACTACATTTTTCGAATAAAATTGTGGTTGATAGGTTGATTCTTCTAGACAAGCAAGTAACTTTGCTTGGCATAAGTAAAAAGTTTCAGCTAAATCTTTAATTAAACCTGCTAAATCTTTATCGTCAGAGGAAAATGAACAAGATGATTTTTCAAGAATATCCGAATTAGCAATATATTCGATGAAAATGACCTCAATGCCATAACTTAGTAATGTTAAATATTTAATATCATCAAAAAGATCTAATTTATTGTCAATGAATTTTTTTTTAAATGCTTTTAAATAGTAAACAATATTGTCATTATCTGTTGGTTTTATAAATATTGGATATACTTTTAAAACGTGTAATTGAGCTTTTTTACTCGGTTTTCTTTTATAACGAGGAACATCCTCAGTTATTGTACTAGTCATCTGATCTATAAATGTATCTAGAGTGTAAATCGAGCGAAATTTTAATGTAGTAAAACGTAATTCATTAATTATGAAGTCGTTGAATAAATCATCTTCTTTATTTTTCAAATATTTTTTAATCTCTTTTTGAACTTCATTAATAAGCTTTAAGGAATTATTTTTTTGTTCGATATCTCCATTTTTTAAGGTTTGCTGAGCTACATTCTGACACATTTCTTGAAATAATAAAAGATTTTTTTTTTTACATAAAAATGATCCCGTTTCATTAAATTGTAACATTTTCTTTAATAGGTATATTTTAAAACCTGTGATTAAATTATGATAGATCGGAAGGTAGGATTCGCCGAGAAAATATTTTAAAAGGTAACGAAACGTATGAATAATAACTTGATAAGTGTGAACAGGTGAAAAAGTAGAGTAATTAACGAAATCTTCATTAGGTTCCGAAACAAAAGCAATTTCACCATTGAGATGAGGTAATAGCCATTCGTATAAAAAAACATTTTTTGTAATAAAATCAAAATCCTTGACATAAGTCGTTTTTAAACTTATTAGCAAATACAACCAATCTTCTGTAATATCGTTAAGATTAATGTTTGAAATTTTTAAATAAGCATTACTTTTTTTCCCTATTAATTTTGGACAAACTTGATGATAACCACTGCCAGGGTCTACCTGAATCCAATCGACGCTATTACCCCGTCTTTCCAATACAGAAACACTAACATTTTCTTTAATTTCTTCTTTAGAATTGTTAGATAAGCCATTAGGAAGAATCAATATTTTATCTGTTTTTATTCGCGTTAAAAATTGCTGAGCTATTTCTCTTATACAAAATTCGGGCACGGATTCGGAATATTCATCAGATTCGGATTCATCGGATTCGGAGTATTCATTAATGTTAGATTTTATTTCATGAAATAAATTTAAATCATTGGACCATGTTTTTAATAATTTGCTTATTTTATCTAATGCAAGTATAATATCTTTGCTGTATTTTTCATTATTTAAAACATTATCCAAGTATCGGCATAACAAAACGACTAAAGATTGTTCATGATTATTGATTTCGAAGTCAGGTTTAAGTTTAGGATTCACATAAGATTCTGCAAATACAATCCAAATCGCAGCTACTGTCTCATCTTCAGATAAATATATATTATCAGAGATATTATCTGATATATTATTCATTTTCCTAAAAATTTATATTTAATAAAATAAAAAAAATCAATCATACAGTTTAAATGAAACTTAGGATGGTTGTTTAGTACTAACAAGTGGAGACCGGAACATTTGATTCAGAACTTGCTAGTTTTTTCCAGAGATGAGTGGACACTATTATAATTGATTTGTAATTATGAATACATTTTAATATTTTAATTTTTAAATATCTTTTGAAATGGCCAGAGGATGTTACGTTTTTACTCTTTTCATTAATATTTTATTGAAAATTCCTAAACAACCACCGTATTTAATTTTTTGTAACGATAATTAATTTAACTTACAATTTATTCTATGGAGCTAACTTTCATATGATTCGTAAATTTTTATTATCATTTTGTTTTCACAAAGTCTTCCTTTGATAGTCTGAAACAAAATTAATAGATAAAAAGAAATGTACTCAACTTTTACAATGAATTAAAAATTTGTTTTGCATAAACTTAAATTCTAATTTTAATTATTTTTTATGCAATGGTGATATGTATAAATGTTATTCCTGAATTTAAAAGGATATGGACCATAGCATTGAAATACAAGTCTTCATTTTAGTAAATATACCCGAACAATAATATTATTAAAATATTTAGAAAATTAAAAACATTTAGAAAATTCAATGAAGTTTACGTTTGTGAATTTTATTTTTTTCAATTAAAAAAAAGAAATTTCAATAGAATATTTTGTGTTTAACAGCAGGGGCGGATTCAAGCCCCCCCTCCCATTTCATGGGGCCATATTAGTCAAGTCAAGTATTTTTGAATGTTAATTTTACCTTAGTAAGTGGTCTACAGGGTGAGTCATTTTAATCGATGCACTCAAATATTTCAAAAACTAAGAAAAAACGAAAAGTATTTGAAGTGAAAGTTGCTAGGTTTGGAGAGGGGCATCTGATAATAGGCATAAAATTTGGGTCTTAGTGACTCATCGGGCTCAGCAGGACCCAACTTTGAAATTTTAAATGGAAAGTATACTTTTTTATTTCAAATTCTGATTCTGCAGTAAATTTTAAATCCAGATATGATTTTGGATATAAAATAAAAAATACAAGGCCCATTTTTAAGACCCAAAATAACCTTTTATACGGGTATATTAAAGGTGCCCAATTTCGCTTTTTCAAAAACTCAATACGAAAAAAATGATTACTTAAATGTTTCTTAACATTATTATTTTAAGTTTATTGTGGGGGAAGACTTTTGATGATTATTTGAGATTTTGGGTCCTACGGTAGGGCCCAGAATCTAAAATAACCATCAAAAGTCTTCTCCCACAATAAACTTAATATAAAAATGTTAGAAAACATTTAAGTAATCGATTTGTTCATATTGAGCATTTAAAAAAGCGAAATTTGGCCCTTTAAGGTTGGCGAGACCCAAAATCTCAAATGATCACCAAGTCCAATGACCACAAAAAACATATAATTTAAATGGGTTTAACTTTAAAAACATCTCGTTTGTTCATTTTGAGCTTAATAAAAGCTGAAATGGGACCGTTTGAATCGGTAAGGCCCAAAATTTCAAATAATCACCAAAAGTCTTTCTCGACTACAAACATACAATGAAATTTGCACTAACTACGAAAAATAGTTTTTTTTTCTCATTTATACCCGTATACAGGGTTTTTTGGGTCTTAAAAATGGGCCTTGTATTTTTTATTTTATCCAAAATCATATCTGGACCTAATAATATTTCCATTTAAAATTTCAAAGTTGGGTCCTGCTAGGCCCGATGGGGCCCTAAGATCCAAATTTTATGCGCATCATCAGATGGCCTAGCTTCCCCCTCTAAACCTAGCAACTTTCATTCGAAAAATTTTTCGTTATTTTGCTTTGTTTTCGAAATATTAGAGTCCATCGATTAAAATGATTCACCCTGTATAATTAAAATAACTTATAACGGTTTGTGAACTCAAAAACAATGAATATATAATATGTTTAAATTTATATTTTGAATCTTGAAGCCTTTATACTTTTAAGTCCATAATCCAAAAAAAAATTAGCTCCAAAAATCCTTTTTATTCTATACCCCTTTATCGAAATTAATCTAAGTCCCTAAACTTAAATTATTCTAAATCCATTTGACCCCCCCCCCCTAAAAATGTCAATACTTCACCCCCCTCTTAAAACTTCAATTTTTCACACCCCTCCTACTGAGCCAGACTTTTTCAAATACCTCATCCAATGAAAATGTTCCATGTTAATACATGACAAACCTTACCCACATAACCTAAGGAAGCCGTAAATAAAAAATAAAAAAACTATACCACTAACCTTACATCCACATTACCCAAGGAAATCATGTATGAAAAAAATACAACTCGATACATTTTTACACCCACACAACCTAAGAAAATGGTCTATAATAAAAAAAAATAACGTTACTCTAAACTTTACCTCCACATAACGTAAGGAAATGGTCTATAATTAAAAAATGACACGTCAAGCCTTGTACCCACCAGAGTTTCTTAAATCTTATAGTATTTTTGGGGGCTACGCTTGGGTAAGGTTAGGTACTGTTAAATATTTGTGCACCTATTTCAAATTTATGATTACTTTAATGTAACTAATTTTAGTAAATGTTTAAAATTATTATGTGCAAAAATTTTATTTCGCTATTTGAAACGCAAAATAATTGTTACCCGGCCCAATTTTTTATGTATAGGGGCGCCATATATTTAACTGCATCTAACCTTACCCAAGCGTAGCCTCCAAAAATGCTATAAGATTTAAGAAACTCTGGTACCCACATGAACGAAGGCAGTGTTTGTAAAAAAAAAACGACAAGAAAATCTTACACCTACTTAATCTAAGGAAGTGGTCTATAATAAAATAATGACACGGCAAGCCTTACTTTGTGTGAGTAAAATGTATGTATGTTACGTACAATCTCCTAATGAAATTTTTTATTATATGTAACCGTTTTCGAGATATTCGTAAAAAAAAAAAAAAAAAAATTTTTTTGTCCTTAATATTTGGCACTTTCAGGAAAGGCGGTCGACCAAACTTTGATTGACATAAAAGTACTCCCCAGTAAGTTTTATTTTCAAGTATTAGTAGCTCATATTAGAATTTTTTGGCACTTTAATACCTTATTTCTTGAACTATAAATGGTACAATTATAGAACTTGCTCTATGATTGTACAACGACCCTTTTACAATCCTGAAATTAGATAATTTTTATTACAATAATGCCATAAATTTGTATTTATTTATTTTTTTTTATTTATTCAAAAATCAACGGGGATAAGACCCCTTACAAAAATTTAAAAAATATTATATAATAATTTCATTTTCTTTATACGATGACGCTTACTCAGTACATAAAATAACATAATTTTAATTTTATCGCTTATCTAATATTTCTTATATGATATAATGTACTTTGGTTTTTCACTAATTGCATTTTGCTAAAATTAATTTTATTTAATTTTGATTATTTCTTTAAATTTAAATATTAATTTAAATTAAAATTTTTTGATGGATCAAAAATAACAACGTTATCACTTTACTATTATATGTTTGAGACATACTGTATATTGATGATTTATGTTTAGAGTCTTTGAGTTCGTACTGTAAAAAAAACATTTTGTAAAATATTTCTGTTTCTCAATACAGTAAAATCAATTTTAGCTAGGATTTCAATTGCATCTATGTTATTATTTAATATATTATAAGAAAAATTAATTTCACTAATATTTCTAGCTGATTCTAATTTTATCATATCACTTGATTTAGATAGTCCATAATAGCTGTACTCTCTATAATCAAATGGAATTTTCTTAATTGAAGCATAAATACGAAAATATTGATGTTGTACTTTTTCAAAGTCTTATATCAGATTCTTGAATGTAGGAGACCAGATTACTGGTCCATACATAAGAAAAGATTTTATATGTGCATTGTACATTAAATTTAACGATTCAGTTTTGCTAAAAGATTGCAATTTATTTTTTAGCAAATATAATCTTTTCTTTGCTTTAGAAGTTATGAAATTTATGTGAGTAGCAAAGTTCATGTTTTCTTGAAAAATATTCCTAAGTCTTTTAGTATTGATACTCTTTCCACCACTTCACCCTCTGATATATAATGGGTATCGATATTTAAGGAGGAATACCTTTCTTTGAAATCCATAATCTTGCACTTCCTTATATTAAATTGCAATCCATTGTTATTATTACAATGAATTAAATTCTGTATATCTTCTTTAAATAATTTTACATCATCAAAATTCTCTATGTTTTCATATAATTTCATGTCATCAATGTACAAAAAGGAATTCTAAGTTTTTTATACAGTTTGATACAATCATTTATAAAAATTATATACAATAAGGGAGCTAAATTTTATTAAATTTATGAAATTAAAGTATGTAAAACTAGTTAAGAATGTAATCTTTAAGTATTTATTTATCAGATTTATTACAATAATGACATAACATTTTTTTTCTTTATAATATAATTGTTTCACATAAATAATAACTCTTAATAATTTCTTATCAATTTTATTTTATTTATTTGCTTTTTCTTATACCACGAAATAATAACCATAACAATTACTTTGTAATTAAATTAGACACTAGACGAGGAGCCCCTTTTTGTACTTAATAGTTCTACGAAATTTTCCAACCGATATTTATATTTATTAGGTCGCTGAACACGAGTATGATATCGTTTTTTACCGAATGTTGTTCAGTTACACGCAATAGATAATTTTAGGTTAATTTTTTGCGTTTTTTTCTATATTTGAAAGTGTTACTTATGTTTTTTGGGTCACTTATATGAAATATAAAAGCTATTTTTACTAAAAGTGATTCAGGTGCCCTCAATAGGCTCCTTCAGGATATTTTTTGAGATTTTCTAAACACCCGCAATATGCTACATTTATTCCAACGCGTTTTCTGGGACCAAAAATGCAGGGTTCAATGTTATGAGAATGTTTTAAAATAGTATTTTTAGGCGATTTTCCAAATAAAGCTGACGCTGTCATCTTGAAATTCAACTAAAATACCACCAATACTTCCTATTTTCTAAAATACTTTCAATCCTCGTAAACAGGAATTTTAAATCATTGATTCTCTCATTGCTATAGTCAAAAGACTAAATGCTCATTTTTGGCCTAAAACAACTAATTTTTAAATTGCTTAAATAAATACTTAAAGATTACATTCCCAAAAACTTTTACATACTTTATTGACTTTATTTTCATAAATTTAATAAAATTTATGGCATCAATGTAATAAAATGTATCTAATTTCAGGATTGTTCAATTACGAAGATTAAATATATACTGTAAATTATATACTGTGCTGTGAATTAAATATTATTGAAATTTCAATGTTCACATATTTAAATGCATATTTTTATTTGATAATATTTTTAATTATTCAATTTTTTTTTAAATGGAAATAAATGGCTAAATTTCATATTTATAATATTTTATCTTTATTAAACATCTATTATGGTATTATATAATATATAATGTATAAGACTTGACTTACCAAAAAATAAAATCGATCATCTCGCAATGAACCTTTATCAAAATTTATTCAAAAATCTCCTGATTTTTATTTTATTATAGCGAAACTAAAAATATACAAATTCAATATAAATTTGAAGTAAAATGATGTATTGTCTTTTTATGTGTAATCTTCTCTGATAAAAAATAAAACTATTTGTCTGATTGTCCAAAAATCCGGTGTCGTTTTCAAAGAAGTGGGGAGAGAGTTACTTCTATAATATAGAAGTATATATTATAACTTCTAGTATATCAAGGCCGGATCCAAAGGGGGATCAGTTGTGTCAATTAACTTGCCCAAATTGATGAGTCAAATAAACGATTAAAAACTTATAAAGAAACAAAATTTTGTGTATTTTTTCAAGATAAGAATATTATTTATGAAAAATTATTTATATTCTAAATAAATTTCAAATTATATAGTATTTTTAATATGAAGCATAATAATTGCAAAAAATTTGTACCAATTCATACATAACCATATCGTAGGCTACATATTATAATAAAATATTTATAAACATTAAATAATCTTTTCAAATTTGAAATAAAATAAACAGCTTATTTTAACTCTTAAAATACGACAATAATTTTTTATTTCATTGATATTATTATTTTTTATCTTATAATTGTCTTTTATCTTATCAGGTCAAGTATATGCTAACCTCTTGAATTCCATCTCTCCTTACGTTTCCTCCATCCTTTTCCCATTTCAAAAAAAATATTAAAACATATTTTTCAAATTTAGGTTGTCAATAATAATTATTTGATGGTGAAGTTATATTTATTACTATCAAATATCAGTATTATTATCAATATTATTTTTTTTTTATTACCAGAAAGTTTAATACACTTACACAAACATAGTACGATGATCATGAAGATAGTAAACTATCCGTTTATAAATCCGGCTTAAAAGTCAAGACACGATTAAAAAATATTAAGTAAAAAAGTAAAGATATAATAAAAAATTTACAATATAAAAATATGACATTTATATAAAAGTTTATAAAAGTAAATAACTCTAATTAGTCTAATTAATAAAAGGACAAAGTCTTGATGATTTTATTTTTCATATACACTTTGAGCTCTTATTTAACATTTTTAAAATATTTAGTAGTTTATTGAAATTTCTAATTACTGCAAGATTCTATATCTGCCGATACTTTTTTTTACTTTTGATAATAATGCAATTAATATGCTTCTGGTTTTAGATTTCGACTTTATAAATGGGTCAATATTTGTGAACTGTATATGACTTTGCATGGGTGGGTCTGTAAATGTACTCCAAAGTATGTTTGGTCGAAAGTATATATAAAAATAATAATTTTCCCCAATTTTTAGCTTTTTAGATCCAATCCTCTATTTTTTACAGCGATTTTTGTTTTTTTCAATTTTTTGAAATTTTTAATTTTTGAGAAATTTATGTTCATTAATTTTTCTCGCAAACGCGCACTTTACAATAAAATTTTTTTTCCTTATAGTACCCTATAGGAAATTTCCCGTAGAATTCGATTCTGGGGTCCAAATTTTTTTTTGAGCTGCGCATGCGCGAGAAAATCAACTTTCTTGCTTTGCCTTTTCTAGCTTATATGCCTCAGCTGCAGACAGCTCAATTTTCATCCTGTTGGTCTCAAATTGTAGGTTTTTTCATATACTTTCAGCATATGAAATCATTTTTTTGGGTAAATTTATTTTAATAGCACTAAAATTGAAAAATAGCGATTTTTAAAAAATCATTTTTCACAAATTTTGAATTTTCCGCCAAGTCACGTGACCAAATGAAAATCTGACTAAAAATTCGGATTCAGCGGAAAATTTTACATAAGGATACCAATTTTCGTCTTATTTCATTAAATAGTTTCTAAGATATCCCATTTTAAAGATAAAGATTAAAATTGACTTTTTTTAAAAAACCCTTAAAATGGGACTCTGACTTTAATTATCATATCTGCTAAACAAATAATTATAAAAAGACGAGTAAAAATTTTTTGGAAACTAAGGGCTTTTAAAAAATTTTTGAGGCCTATAGAACTCGTTTCTTTTAAAAATTAGAATTTTGGCAGCAATTTCAAAATTGGTCATTTTGGGGTAAGAATAGGCATTTGGTTTATTGACTATCAGCATGAGAGATTTAGCGACAAACAATTGCAGCGTACGGTAACTGAATGGTGACACTTATACCAAAAAAATGAGACCAATTGGAAGTATTTTGGTTAACTGGCAAGTTTGCAGCTTTGTATTAAAGATTATGAAAAAAATCCTATTTTATAACATTGTTGTATTTTGTAGCTATTATATCTTATTTTCAATTTTCCGAATTTTCTAGTTACCTAATGAAAATTTTGACGAAATTTTCGGATTCCTCGAGAAATTTTACAAAAGACCCCCTTTTTGGAAAAGTTTTGGATGTTTCCGTAACGCTATAGAAATAAAAGAAATAGCAAAATACTAAATAATTACAAAATATCACAATGTTATAAAATAGGATTTTTTTCATAATCTTTAATACAAAGCTGCAAACTTGCCAGTTAACCAAAATTCTTCCAATTGGTCTCATTTTTTTGGTATAAGTGTCATCATTTAGTTACCGTACACTGCAATTATTTGTCGCTAAATCTCTCATGCCGATAGTCAATAAACCAAATGCCTATTCTTACCCCAAAATGACCAATTTTGAAATTGCTGCCAAAATTCTAATTTTTAAAAGAAACGAGTTCTATAGGCCTCAAAAATTTTTTAAAAGCCCTTAGTTTCCAAAAAATTTTTACTCGTCTTTTTATAATTATTTGTTTAGCAGATATGATAATTAAAGTCAGAGTCCCATTTTAAGGGTTTTTTAAAAAAAGTCAATTTTAATCTTTATCTTTAAAATGGGATATCTTAGAAACTATTTAATGAAATAAGACGAAAATTGGTATCCTTATGTAAAATTTTCCGCTGAATCCGAATTTTTAGTCAGATTTTCATTTGGTCACGTGACTTGGCGGAAAATTCAAAATTTGTGAAAAATGATTTTTTAAAAATCGCTATTTTTCAATTTTAGTGCTATTAAAATAAATTTACCCAAAAAAATGATTTCATATGCTGAAAGTATATGAAAAAACCTACAATTTGAGACCAACAGGATGAAAATTGAGCTGTCTGCAGCTGAGGCATATAAGCTAGAAAAGACAAAGCAAGAAAGTTGATTTTCTCGCGCATGCGCAGCTCAAAAAAAAATTTGGACCCCAGAATCGAATTCTACGGGAAATTTCCTATAGGGTACTATAAGGAAAAAAAATTTTATTGTAAAGTGCGCGTTTGCGAGAAAAATTAATGAACATAAATTTCTCAAAAATTAAAAATTTCAAAAAATTGAAAAAAACAAAAATCGCTGTAAAAAATAGAGGATTGGATCTAAAAAGCTAAAAATTGGGAAAAATTATTATTTTTATATATACTTTCGACCAAACATACTTTGCAGTACATTCTGAGACTCGAAAATCCAAACTGTATACACTTCACAAATATTGACCCAAATATTATTTTAAGTTTATTATAATAGCTTATGATGGAATTTGCAAAGTATAAGATTCATTAATTTTTAGTACTTTATCGCGTCAGCTGATAAAAAATTTTTTAAATTTAAGAGTAACCTGGAATTTGAGCCATTTTATCAGTAAAGACAGGTTCAAACAGGTTTCTGTTATAGCTATCACGCCACGTGATGTTTTAAGGAGGAGAAATAAGCTCTGAAAAAGTTGAGGCATTTAGGTTTGCAAAAAGTACTAACATTCAAGTGGCAGGCTGAAAATAAATTAATGGAGATTTATAAGGTTCGGAGTGTTAAAAGATTTGAGAGAAACTGAGTAAGAAGAATTTATATTTATACTGAAAATAGAATGATTATAATTTTGCTGAATTGAAATTGAATGAAATGTGTTGTAGCGAAGGAAGACTACAAGTGGAGTTTGTGATAGAACTGAGAGACAGCGAGAGATTGAGACTGGCTGAGGAGGAGGAGTAAAAGGAAGAGTTGAGGTTGGGAAAAGGAAGAGGGTTTAAACTGAAAGTTTTGTTTTTTTGGGTATTGACGGGGCTGAGAAGTGTTAAGTTATTGAGGGGCTGAAGGTTGAGTGAAAGATGTGTTGCGTTTACTGGGAAAAGATTGAGAAGTGGAGTTTACAAAATTGATTCAATAGTTATTTTTTTTATCAGTATAACCATAAATTTTATTTTAATCCTTCTATAAAGTTTTTACCATAATATGGCCATAATTTATGGCCATCTGATTGATGTTTGACCATAATTTTTTTATCAACTTTTTTTACCTACACATAAAATCATCATCTATGCCCCTTAAAAGCCCGTAGCAAATGAAAAATAGCCGTATCATTTTTTTGAGTTCATAAAAAATATAAAAATGAGGTTTATAAGTTAAATAATTACAGTATTCAAATTTTAAATTAATTTACAAACTTATCAATGGTTTACAGATGTAATAATTAAATACTAAAAATGATAGGCTTTTGATAAGAAAAATTGAATTGTATTGTGCAATATTTTGTTAACATTTTATTAAAAAATTGACAGTATTTTTTTATGAACCTTATTGGCGTTGAATTTTCTGTATTCTGGGAATGATTTTTGAGCTATTTTTAATTTTTCGAGAAATTTTGTTTCAGGGTCCATAGTTAAGTGGATCCATAGGTTAAGAGCCAGTATATAAAATTTGGATCTTATATTCGCATAAACCAAACAATTAATGATAGAAAGTGTTGTAAATCTTTCTATAATTTTCTTACGTAATACATAAGTACTCATTAAATATCAATCAAATCCATTGTAATATTATAATACAATAATTACTGCTATTTTATCTAAGAAAAACTCATATATACGCATTTTTTTCAACACTTAGAAGAATATATATATGTACATAAATAATTAATTATTATTTGAAGTTTTTTTTTGCATTTAAATAATAATAAAAATATATCATAAGAAAAAAAGCGAATAATCTCATCACACAAAATATTACATTAAAAGAATTTCAGCATAAACTCTAGTAAATAAGATTTATACTTACATATTATATATAATTTAAGTTGCAAATAATATTATGAAGAGGATGTGAAAGTTATATGCATATGTATACTAAATCGATATAAAAAATTATTATTACGCTACTTACAATAAGTATTACCTAGACTTTTTTTTTTAGTATTTGTTAGCAGAAATAAAGAAATTAGTAATTAAGAGAAAATTGCACAAAAATCATTAATTTATCGAGGTATTTATGTAACTAGATAATTCAAATTGAGGTAATTTTGTGGATACATTTATCAAAATAAATAAATTTATCAGAATTTTGAGAAGACTAAAAAAGTTTTAGGAATTTAAAAAAAGATATTGCTGAAAGTTTGTACTAAATAAATAATAAGTAAAATTTCATTTTTTGGCATAAATATAAAAAAAATTAAATTTTTGTACAATTATTAATTTTTTTTCTCTGTTACATTTATAGAAATAATCCATAGAAATTTAGCTTTAAAAAAAAAAAAATTTAATCAGAAAAATCTGTATAAATTTTGATAAAATCTACCATACTGATAAGCACTAAAATTGGATTTAGTGCATTTTTATTCAAAATTTTCAAAAATTCGATATTTTTAACATACTCTGTCTAAAATAAAATGAATTGGTGACAAATTAAAAATAAAAAGGAAAAATTTTCTATTATTTAGTCAGTTGACATTGAAAAATATTAAAAATATTTGACATTGATAATAAACTTTTTTATTTCTACCATACGTTAGTTTATTATATTTTTTTTACTATATAATAATAATTTCTTTATAAGGAAGTTACAAATTATACCTACTTTCTCATCAAAAAAAAAACATGTATCTATAAAATATAAGACTAGATAATCACATTTTTACTATATTATAAAACTTCTACATATACTCATTATAAATGTATATGGATTATTTGCAAATTAATGTTTTGGCGAAAATATTTTTAATAATAAGTGGGTGTACGCTGCTAGCCAAAAGTAAAGGTTTTTGAAAAATAAAAAAAGGATATATTTTTATTGGTATTGTTTTAATTTTAAAAAATTTAGTGTCTTCGGTTATTAACTTGCATTTTAAGAGATTAATTAAAATTGAATCTAATTCATAAATAGACTGCAATCGATTGTTTTGGACTTCTTAGAAACTGTCCGTTACTTTGGCTCAATAAAGTACTAAAACTTTGGCTGTTTTAAAAATTTTTATTTCTCTTTCTTATACAAAAAATTTCATTGGCACATTTCAACATATGCACAACGAAAAGTCTCGTCAAGTTATTTAATAAATGCTAACAGAATAACATTTTTTAAACTTGCTTTAATAAAAAATAGTGACCGAAAAATTCGCCCCTTTTTTTGCAACCTCGTTAATTTTTTTTAGATAAGAAATAATTCCAGAATCCAACAAAAACAATTTTTCCCCTTACGCCTCTTACATTACAAAGCTCTTATTTACTAAAGAACAATGTTAAAATAGCTTTTTTTAAACAAATGACCAAATATTTGTTTTGAATTTGCTTGCAGTTGTATGCACGAGCGAGCGTATCGAGCAAGTGCAGATAGCTTGTAAAAGTCGAACCCCATATTTTCTTCCATAATTTATAACAATAAAATGAGCAAAAAAGCCGTCTACTTAGGACCAAAAATAGGCTTTTTTGCCCTGGATATGTAAAAAATTATTAGTAATAAACGCTTCTATTCTTAAAGATTCAATTTTTCACTTTTTTGCAAAAAACCCATATATATATTATAAACTTAAAACTACTGCTTTTATAAAATCTTAATAAAGTATGTATGTGTGTATAATTTTCTTTTGAATAATAATTTAATTTCTTTTTTATTATTGCTATTATTTATTAAATTCTTAAAAAATTATATAATTATTTCCTATGATTTTTTGTTTTAATTAAATTTTAATATCATACAATAAAAATGTACTTTTTTTGTGATTATGAGCGTAAAAACAGGATTGAAAATGAGAAATCTTTATTATGTATTGTATTGCATTAAAATAATTACATTTTTAATAATTAATGGGATTGGGAGCTGCATGACAAGATTTTTTGTAATTTCAAGTTCTTTTTGGTTACATTGATCATAATTATAAGCTTTTAGACAAAAATGAGCTTTTTTAGTCTTTAAATTCTCCAAAAATAATCTTAAAATTTATTATATTTGTTTATAATAGTACATACTTAGATAGGTTACAAAAATTAATTGTATTTAATTATGAAATCTTTTACAATTCCGTACATCATGCGTAAATTGAAAAATAGAATATAAAATCAATCTAGTTTTATTGAAATTATTAACTATTTCATAAATTTCGGTAGCTAGAACCAACTTCCGTTTATTATAGGGAAGTCGTGGAATCAATAAAATTAAGTAATTTGGAAAATTTTCTAATTGATTCGTTAAAAAAATATTTTAAAAAATGTAATCAAAAAGATAAAAATCTATAACAAGATATATTATATATTGAAATAATCAATTTTAATTACAATGTAAATGCATTTATAATCATAATTTAAAATTGAACATAAAGAAATATTATATAGACATTTTGACAGATAAATCTTAAATTGTATGATAAATTACTGATTAATTCATTTAATGCTTATTTTATACATTAAAAAATAATAAATGTAAATAAAATATTTTATTAAGTAGGCGTATAATTGATTATTTATTTATGATTATAAAAAAAAAAAAGTGGAAAAATTGATGTTAAATTTAAGTCACATTTTTATTAAAATTTTAATCAGTTTTGTTTTTTAATAAAAGATCATAAAAATTATAAGTACTTTTTTTTAGATATTTTGATTTGTATGATTAAGTGCGGAATATTTTATTATTACTGACTGGGCAATGAATTTTAGCAGGTTTTAAAAAAAAATTGCCCGAATCGAACGTTAATTATCATCCTAGGTGAAACCGAGGATGACAAACTACGATATGGGTTTCTCTTTTTTTGCTACCATAGATAAAATGCAATTTTTATTTCTCAGTTGGAAAAAAACGCGTCTTTTTCGATCGCACCGCGGGGCTAAAAAAGTGTTTTCGAGCAAAGAACAAAATATCTTTAATGTACAAAACCTCCACGTGGATGAAATAAAAACAAAGTAAAGCATTTTAACATATTATCTTTCTCCTCAACTTATGAAATCGTGTCGGTGTCTATTTATACCGAATGATATCGTATATGAAAAATTTTCTCACAAGTGAAATGTATTTAGAAGTATATATAAGTAGCGTTAAAGATTAAATTTACTGATTTTTAAAAAAATGGTACACATTTTTCTAAAACTATATAAAATTTTAAATATCGCTCTTTGAAAGTAGTCTACTACTCATAAGATTTTTAAACAATTTTTGAAAGGTCAATCTATTTATTTCTTCTTTTAAACTTAATAAAAATTTTGAAATTCTTGTTTTTTATTGATGGGTTTTTTTGCCGAAGTAGGTACTCAGTAACTTGGTTTTTATAATTATAATTATAGTCTCTTGGCAAAATGAATTTTTATAATGAAATATAAAATTAAAAAACTTTAGTGGGAATATATTTACATAATTCGACTTCCATATTTATTACAAAGTATACATATATTTTAAAATGACAACAAATAGTTTAGCAATACATATCAATTAAAAGATATAGAATATCCTTTGCCAATATTTTTTAATTAAAAAAATTAAAAAGTATACCTGTAACTTTTAATATACATAGAAAAAAAAAATTGTGTAATAATATTAATTTTGTTTTTATTCTCAATTTTAAGATCACGGTCTTGCTCAAATAATATTACGTACAAATTATAAACTTCATATTCAAACTAGTTTGTAAAACATTCTAGATCAAATAAAATTATAAAAATGTGCGTGTATATGTATCAACCTAGAGTGTTGTTGAACTTGTCATAATTAACATAAAAAATAAGTATTTTGTAATAAATAATCTCGCAACCCCTCATAATTAACTTTTACTATTTGCGTATACGTAAATGAAATTTTATATACTTGTAGTAAATTTCCGTTCTATATAACTAAACATGAACTCAATATTTTACTACTTTTAATGTATCATTGATTATTTTGGTAAATTTATATCTTATTGCATAAAAATATTTGAAATGTGAAGGTCTACTTCGATTATATATACTGGTTTTTTTTTTCTTTTTTTCTTAAATGCATGTAATTAACTTACTTTTTAAAATTAACTGAAAGGTCGTATTTACGCATTTCACGTATTATAGAGTAAAATTATTAATGATATTATTAGTTCTTGTATCATAATATATTTGCAACGCTCTGTAAACTTATCTGAAGGATTAAATGGAGCAATTATGATTGATTTTTTTAATTATTATTACTTTTCAATTTTTTCTCATTGATATTTTTCTGAATGTATTAAAAATAGTTACGTACGGTAATTAAAATTTTGTGTAAGTAACGGAAGTGACTAAGTTTTCTTTCTACTGACGAAGCAAAATTTTATGCACAATGCTTGCCCATAAGTACATATTATAATATTTAAATATAATTTAAATAATACTTTTTTACATTTATTAATTATTTAGATTTAATATATACTTATTTAATAAGTATTAAACTTTTAATTAAACTTTCAATTAAAGTAAAATAAATTGAACCGAATTTCATGTAAATTAAATTTATCCTATCAATTCAGTTATTATATATCTTTACAAATTCATTTCGCTTGCGAGAAAATTTTTTTTTGAAAATATTCATAATAATGAACCTACATTCGTAATCTAAACCAAGATGTAAACATCTTAAAATTATTGCGAAAATTCTACCGTTTCCATTATATTCAATTAACGAAATTTCATCGGAAAATTAACTGAAAAATTAAAGTCACACAGACTGAATCCAAAAGTATTAGATTTTAAAAAAATTTTCAATTTTCGTATTAGCATTAAAAAATGAAAAGTTTTGTAACTTGAATTTCACCTTCCCTCATCAAATCCTCCATCCTGAAAACATTAATTACAAAACCTCATTAAGGACTCTATTTTCATAATTAATGATTACCAAAGCTCATTCAAAAATTCGGAGTGATTTTGATAAAATTATATTTAAATCAATTAAATCTATATCTTACTGCTTACAAAATCAAACAACACTATAAATCTTTATATTGCACAGCATTCAATAAAATATTACCGGATTAAAGGCAAATATCGAAATTCCAATCCATATTCAATTATTTTCTCATACCGGCGCTAAATATACTTGATTTTTTTTTACTCTTTCTAGAAGCTTTTTACGAAATAATACAATAATTTATTTCAATTTAAAACTTGTTTTATCTTTGTATAGAATTTAGTTATTAGTCAAAAAAAAAAATAATTGCTATACAGCAATTTAGTAGAAAAAAATGTGTGTGTTAAAATTTTTTAAAATTCTTATACAAAAAAAAGCTTTTTAAATATCGAAAAAAAAAACAAATATGCAGTTTGCAAAAAACTAAAAATAGTTGTTATCTAATATTTCCTTTTTTTTAAATTATTTAATAAATTTTTATTAAATATTATTTTAATTTGTGTCTTTTAAGTTATTTAAAAAAAAAACTTGTATTATATTTATATAAACGTCCTTAACCCAGTAAAAAATATTACTGGTTTTTCAATACACGCTAACACCGTACCACCATTATTTTATAACGGTATTACCTTTTTTTGCCTAAAAAAAAAAGTATTCGATGCATTTCACCGATCGAGATTTATTTATAAGATATTTATATAGTTAAGAGTTAAACTTGTATTTTATTATATGCGGTGAATTAATTGATATAAAAAAATTCTTTACTATTAAAATATGCATTTGCTTAGAGAAAAAAAATTTATATTTATGTTTTATGTATGTAGGTGATGAAAAAATTTTAATTAAATAAATTTTAAGTAGGTATTAGTCAGTTTTTATTTTTATGCAAATTTTGTGGCGAAAAAATTAATTATTAATTCATGCTAAATTAATTTTCAGTTATATGTATGAGAAACATTTTTAGCTTTAATTAGAAATTTTTATTGCGAACTAGGATAGTAAGATCGTCGCAGGCAGCGCACAGTGGGCTAGAAAAAGTCAAAAGGGAACAAAATTCGGCTTCAGCGTAATTTTGACTGAAAATAAAATCTAAAAAATGGAATTTATAGGTTTTCATATATATTAAACGATAGGATACCGCTTTTTTTGAAAAAAAAATATTGGAAAATTTTTTTAGGCGTGGGAAATCAGGAAAATTTTTTTTAAATTTGGCACTAAAAATGGGACAAAATGTCAAATTTATAAAAAAAAAGTTTTTTTATGATATATATACATAAAAATATGCTGAAAAAACCATAATTAACCTAAAAATTTTATCTCAGCTGTGTGTGTCTACTATTGTAAGTGTGTTAGTGGAATATTCGAAAAAACTTAAAAATTAAAAAAAAAATCAGAGTTTTATTAATTTTTCGGATTTTTTACTTCCTAAAACGCACAAATAAAGTATATATGGGTTTTTTGCATCTACCTTGGTCTTATCCTACATCTTTATTTTTATGTGTCTGTATGTGAGCGTGTGTAAAATTGAATTTTTGCATTTTTAGTAGATTTTTTAAAATTTAATCATAAAGATATTAAATAATGAAATGGTTAACTTGTTTATAGATGACAAAACTTGAATGTATGTGTGTATTGATATAAAATTTGTGCAGTTTTGTCTATGGAAGTATGGTTGTATGTGTACGTGTGTATGTGTGTGTGAGTTAAATCGCATTTTCGTATTTTCAGTTGGTTTTTTCTAAAATTAATCATAATGATATTGAATTATAAAGTGGTTATTTTTTGTTTTACACACGCTCACATACAGGCACAAAAAAAAAGATGTAAGATAAGACCAAGGTAGATGCAAAAAACCCGTATATACTTTATTTGTGCGTTTTAGGAAGTCAAAAACTTGAAAAATTAATAAAACTCTGATTTTTTTTTTTAATTTTTAAGTTTTTTCGAATATTCCACTAACACACGAACAATAGTAGACACACACACAGATGAGATAAAATTTTTAGGTTAATTATGGTTTTTTCAGCATATTTTTATGTATATATATTATCAAAAAACTTTTTTTTTATAAATTTGACATTTTTTTCCATTTTTAGTGCCAAATTTTAAAAATTTTTTCCTGATTTCCCACGCCTAAAAAAATTTTCCAATATTTTTTTATCAAAAAAAGCGGTATCCTATCGTTTAATATATATGAAAACCTATAAATTCCATTTTTTAAATTTTATTTTCAGTCAAAATTACGCTGAAGCCGAATTTTGTTCCTTTTTGACTTTTTCTAGCCCACTGTGCAGCGTGTGCTAAAAATCATGTTACCTAACAAGGAGATTCTATGATCTTTGGGTTCCCAAATCACTTTAGGTTGTGAAAATACTGAAAAGTAGAGATCTTATAAAAAACTGAAACCCACCTGAAGTTATTTGGTAAAAAAATAAACTAACGGTATTAAAGATAACCTAAAGGCTGCTTTGCTTGAAATTTTTTTGTTGCTTGAATTTTCAAGCAATTCAAGCAGCCTGGCCTTGTCTTTTTAATTCAAGCCGGACCTAAAGTTATAAAAATCGCCGTTTCATAGCTCCAATTTTCTTTTGGAGTGAGGAAGGGCCGGACTCAAAAGATACGTGCCTTTTTTAGCCCACGCAAGAAAAGCAAAAAATTCTTAAACTTTTTCATTTTCACAGGATAAAAATTTTAAATAAATTTTTTTTATTATTTTTAGTATTTAATTTTCTGTTAATTAATTAAGTAACTGTTTTTGTTTATTATTTTTTGTCATATATTATATATGTATACTTAGATACCAATTTTTTATGTGAGGAAGTTGACGTACTGAAAGAAATTTATTTAATTAACCTGTTAATGAATTAAAAATATAATAATATAGCGCTAAAACAAAAGAAACGTCATTTCAACAAAAAAGTTTATTATGTATTTAGATAATACACTGAAAGATTGATGTGTAATTCTTAGCTTAATAGTTAAAAAAGTCACACTTATAATCATTGGGTAAAATAAGATACTACTTTACCTTACCTTATGAACTCACAATCAACGAAAATGGAAAATGTTTAAATTTATATTTTGAATCTTGAAGCCTTTATAATTTTAAGTCCTTAATTTAAATCCTTTTCCTTAACCCCCAAAAAAAATATATTTATTCTATACCACTTTATCGAAATAATTTTAAGTCCCTAAATCGAAATTACTCCAAGTCCATTTGACCATTCCCTCAAACGACATCCTTAAAATACCTCCCTTGCCTATAAACATGTTTCATATTAAAAGACCTCTGAAGGTGAAACTAAATTTACAAAAGAAAAATGCATGAATTCATTGAATCAAGGTACCTTTTAAGGATGATTTTTTAACTTTGAACGTGAAAATCAAAATTCGGGGTTAGAATACACTAAAAAAAATTCCGGTTGTGGCAACCAAATTGTTTTTTCAGTGTAGTTCCCTGGGAAATATACTAATATTTTAAATCCTCTAATGGGTCTTGATTTATGTATTAATATACTTGTTTCTATGATTTATTTAATATTTATTTTTTAACATGCTTATAGGCAAAGGGGTATTTCAAACACGTTATTTTTGGGTGAGGGGGGGGGGGGGGTTATATTCAAATGGACTTAGAATATAAATTTGATGATGGGACTTAAAATAATTTCGATAAAGGGAAATAGAATAATAAGGATTTTAGGAGCTTAAAACTAATACTTAAAGCCTTAAGATAATTTTATTTTAATAACTTAGAATTATAATAGCTTTTTGAACTTTAAAAAATTTCGATTTGGGTATTGGAGTCAAAGGTTCTAGAATATAAATTTAATTAAAATATAAATTTAAACATGTTCCATGTTCGTTGGTCGTAAGTTTACAAACCTATTGTAAATTTTTTTATCAATAGTCCGAATATTGTATGAACTATTTCCACATTAAAATAGGAATCGAATTTCATCCCTAAATGTCAATTGTATTTCTATACCAGTACAATTTTTGGAATAAAAATTAGTTTCTTTACCATTTCTAAAGCTAATTTATTTACCTTAATATAAGGAAAATTATAAGGAAAATTTTAAAAACATTGTAAATTATTAAAAACTTACATTTGTTTTCCTTAAAATTCCAAACCCAGTAATCTAACAGCATATACATTTGATAATTTTAATAATGATTATGTTAATTAATATTTTTTTTATTGATACTTAGACACTTTTTTACAATTAACAATACATTATACTTACACGTATAAATTTTAATGATCATGACCTTGTCAAAGGAAAAAAAATTTTCATCGTCTATAATAATAATTTATGTAATTATATTAAATTGTCGAAAAGAATTAATTATTTACAATTTTTTTGTTGTTGTCGTGTTTTTATGTTATTAAAATATCTATTATTAATTAAAAGATAGATGGTAATGATGAATTTAATGAGTATACGTGTTTATTAAATTTTGAATTTTTATTTGTCTTTGATTTAAAAATTTTTTTGGGAATTTGCAAATACATTTTTTATTAGCAACAAAAATAAAACACTTGGTTTTTTGTTAGATTGCAAAAAAATTCTAGCTATTCAATAAATTTTATAAATTTTGTTCTTTTAAATATCATTAAAATAAATTAAAATATTTTATGAACCATAAAAACTTTCTTTATGTATTTACAATGGTTTGGTTAGAAAAAAAATTAATGATTTATTTATAGGTCATTTTTATTGAATAATGGAGTAATATCAAATTGTAATCTCGATTTTTGTTTTAAAATTATTCTATTGTTTTTTTTTTTTTATTAAAAGTATTACAAAAAATCATTAAAATTAAGTTATTTTCCTCGAAATTTGAATTTCGTAAAGGTAAGAATTTCATCAATTTCCAATTGTATCCGTATTATAATTTTTTTCGTGAAGATAATCAGTGCACATATTTTTAAAATAAAAATCCCTGAGGCAAAAGAGTTTTATAAATTAAAGGGTCCAAGTAACAGTTCATAAATTTTATTTTGAGTTCGAGATAAAAAGACATCATACCAACACATCTTTCATTATTACAAAAAAAAACTACTTTTTTTACAAAATACCATCTCAAGTAAATTTACGCTTAAAATTTTTCTCATTAGTAAAATGAGTTCTACATAATATGAATTTAGAAAAAATTAAACAGGCCTTGAATTGTTTAGGGCATTCCCCAAAGTTTACTTTCACAGAGTAATACAAAAAGAAAATAAGACCAACAGGCAATGCTTTGGTTTACTTGAGAGATTGCAGCATACTAAAAAAACCCTATTTAGTAACGCTCATCCCTATGATTCTAAACTCAGAAGACCCATTGGAACAAACGGAGGGTACCGGAAATGTTTTTTAATCAAAAAATATTTTTATCTAATATCTAAATTTCAACTATAAAATATTAAAATTAATGCATTTTATGCGGAACTTACATAATAAGTAAAAATATAACTTAAATTTGAAGAAAAAAAAATTATATTTTAAGGAATTATTAAGATCAGTAATTTACTAAATAACCTGTTTGTTTAACTGTAGCAATTCAGATGCTTTAAATTATAACTTGTGGTTCTTTTTAATATCAAAATAATTTCTTTGCTGCATACCACCATAAATAAAATGTATATACAAATATGTACAGTATTTACCGCTAATAAGCTTGTGGTTAATTTATTTCCGTAAAATTCACACGAAAAAATTTCTAATTTGACATTAATTTTTTTTTTATAATTGTAATGAAAAATATTTGCTTTAATAATTGAGTAGACTAATTTTTTTTTTTTTATTTACATTCCTTTCAAAAATTTTGTAAATTTTATCATAATTAGCAAGTTTACGCATTTATTTTAAATTTATTAATGTGACAAAATTTTTTTTTTTTTTTAATTGGATTCGAAAATTAGGTCATCAGGTAAAAAAGATTTCATCAAAATGCTACAAAATTTTCAAAGTGTTATTTTTTTTAAAAATAATTTAAAGTAGTTAGAAAATTACAAAGAAGCTGTCTGTTGTTTTTGCAAATAAATTTGCCCCTATATGCTAATCCGGAATCCAAACGCCTATATAATTATATACTAAAGATCGCCATAGTCCCATTCTTTTGTTAATTAATCCAAAAAGTCCCAGTTGTTTAATGTTTAACTAATATGTTTATTGAAAAATTAGCTTTTTTTATCAGTGGAAAAAAAGTCTGCCTCCTCGCCAATTATGAAGAAAAATCGTATAAGACCCTTGTCCACAAAAAAAATTCCCCAAATGGCAGTTTACTACCAATTACTAGCGATTTGGCCCATTTAGTCCAGACGTGACCATTTAGGCTTTAGGTTATATTGCCTGTGTGCATGGTGATTTTAAAAGGAAGAGACCATTACAAGCTAAGTTTTTTGGTATGCTGGTTACATATTTCTTGGTCCCTTTTCCAGAAAATGGTCACGTTCTTCGCAATAGCCCAATTTAAAATAGTAATCCTAACCAATGAAAATTATGTCATCTGATACGTAGATTATGAAAAAATTAGCCTCCTTTCCAGAAACTAATTAGTTTTTCCGACTCTTTTTTTTGAATCCAACATATACTCAGGCTATATACAATTGCAGATCCATAAATTGCACTACCTTTATTTTAATTTTTTGTCTGGTCAAAATGTACAAAACCCATCAGTTTTCGGCCTAGAACTGAAAATTTTAATTCGTGGGCAGTACATGAAGAATAATCAAGATACATCTAAATTAACATCCAAGCTCTCGAAATATATATATATCATTTGCGAAACAGCTTGCAAATATTTTTGGATACAACCTTGGATATAATACAAACAAAAGCAATGGGGGCGGGGGGTATAGAAAAATAATTAATTTTGGTATGAAACCAAGTTCTGTTATACGTAAGTACCTCGTAAGTACCATACCAAAAATGTATGATAACTGTAAAAATAATTTTTTTCGTTAATATAGGGCAAACCCCTACTTTATACCGAGAAATTTGTCTGGTCCGATGAACACGATTCAGAAGAAACCTTTTATTTGAAAATTATGCTTTCATCATCGTGTAGATGAACTATACAAATTTTGACTCAAATTTTGGTTACAATTTGGTTATATGGTTACTAATTTGTTTACATAAGTATCAGATTGTATGCTTCAGTCTACCTATTTTTTAAGACGGCTAATAATTAAAAATAAAAAAAGAATCTTAAAAAAAATCAAATTTTCCTCAATTTATTTCTACCAGGAAAATTCATAATTTACACAGTACATATTAATTATCTGTACAGGTATTTATTTTTTAAATAAAAAATGGCGTTGATTCATTTTATTTTAATACATAACAAATTTTCATAAATTTTTTAAAAAGATAATAATTAACTAAAAAAATTTTTTTTTAATCATACATAATATATCAAATAATATACTGAAATGTGACATTGTATAATTTTAATTAGATGTTTGAATAACATTTTTATATAATTCGTATACATCCATCAATTTTTAAAAATAATAATGACATTTTAATATCTTTATCAAAATATACAATCGCAAATAAAATTTTATAAACATTTTTAAGCAATTACAGTTTAAATACCTAAAAAAAAAAATATGTTGTTAATCATAAATTGTTCAGAACTCTTTAAAGAAATATTTTTAACTCTTGGGATGATAAAATTTATAATTAGTAACTAAAAAAACGTACAGGAACCCAAAACTTGTTCTCTCTAATAAATATTGTAACCCTATAAATTTAAAGGATGTTTTTCAGATTTAAGGGTACCATTATTCCTCCCTCTCTTCTCCATCTCTGGAACCACAAAAATTATATCGAGTAACTTATAGTAATCCAAAGCACGATGTTTCTTGAAAATTTTGAAAAAATTGAAAAAAAGTTTGGAGGGGAAGAGGGTAGAACAATAAAAATATTTTTCTATTGCTTTATTCTATTTGAATAGTTCAAAATAGTAGGTAGATCTATACCCTAGTATAGAAATTTGTTTTCTTGTAAGCGGTCAGAAAGCACGTATTTCCTGGTCGCTTCGTAGCCGGAAAAGACGTGTTTTCTTTCCACTAACGAAAAAAAATCGAATACGATCCTTGTCCATAAATAATGAATTTGTGGCCCAAATCGCACGTAAATTAACATCCGAGGCGAAATCGAAGTCAATGGTATTTTACGTGCGATTTGGGCCATTCTTTACTTTTCTGGACACGGGCTTGTAATATATATACTATTTCTGGTCAGCGGCCCGAAAGGACGTATTTTTCTGCTGCTGCGCGGGTTTTCTCGCCACTGACGCCGAAAAATTTTATACGACCCTTGTCTATAAATAAAGAATTCATTAAACCCAAGATTGAACCGCAGCATTCTTTATACTCTTCTGGACACGATATTTTAAAGCCTGCGTAACTTAGTATCTACACGCGCAGTGGCATAGCGAGAGGTAAAAAAATTTGTTTAAGAAAAAAAAATTAAAATTAATTCGAGACTATAAAGATCACTATCGAATCAGGAAAATTAATATTTTGACTTTTTTAAGATCAGTAGTTTTAACTAAAATCATTACTTCAATTAAAAATTTAATTTAATGTAAATTGAAATTAAAAAAAAAATAATATTTGATATATATATATATGGATTTGAAAAAATCGTAAACTAAATAATTAAAAAAAAAGAGGCAATTAATTCCTCCACCCATCAGTTGAGTTATAAAAACAAAAATTGATTTTCCTGATTAATTATCGTTAGAATCTTGAATTAATTATTAATTATAACATTATATTAAACGTTTAATTTTAATAAATAATTAATAAAAATAATTATTTAAAAATTGCATAAATATGAAAAAAAATCATCTTTTATAAGCCAGATTCCGTTTATCACAAGAAAATTTTAATTTACACCAAAAAAATTTTTTTTTCGTTAAAGTTAACAAACGCTAATTTTAAAATTATCCATATTTTGATCCAAAAACCTATAAATTCGGTAAAAACAGAATTTTTTAAAATACACTACCATTTGTTAATACATTTAAAATCAAATTAAATACCAAAACACTTAATTTTTTAATAGTTTTTTTTAACAGCATAAACCATAAACGTTCATTTCATTTTCCTAACATCTATTACCAAACAATACAACTAAAAGAACCATACTTTACAAACAGTATGAAAACACAATAAATAAAATAAATATAATTCATATGATTCAATAAATTATTTTTATTTTTTTTAAACTATTACCATATTACATTATAACCAAAACAAGTAGCTAAAGCAAGCTAAAGTAACAATAATTTAACTTTATAATAAATTATAATACATATCTAAACATATAAAAAGATATTGCTTAATAAAAAAAAAAATAAAAAAATTAGATAGTTATCGCGCAATAATATATTTAAGTACAATAATACACGTTTCCTACTATGCATATTAATGTTAAGAAAATTTATACCTATTAATTATCGTATTATAAAAAGATTTAGTTTGAATTTAGTGATTAATTAAATTTATAAATAAAAAATAGAATTTTTTATTTATTTATAAAAAAAAGTAGATATCGTGATTCATAATGAGGTATTAAAAAAGAAATTTCGAAAATTATAAAAAAATTATTAGCAATAAAAATCTTTTTTGTGTATTTAATAATTAATTATTTATTTTATTGTAACATCCTTTATTAATTTTTGTTTTATTACAAGGATGATTATTACTTTTCTTTATCTAAATAATATCCTTTGAAATAATAAAAAATAGTTAAGGCTTTTAAAAAATGAAAGTAATGTAATGAATATATTTTTTGGTCTATTGTGAATTTCAAAGTCAATGATTGCTTAAAATAATATTATTTTTATTGCTTCTTTTATGTATTTTGATTCATTAAAATAACTTTAAGGGAAAATTTTAGGTTATTTTTTTTAAATGTTTTTATTCCAATATTATTTTTTATTTATTTATTTAAACGCGTTAGAAATTTTAAGTTTCCATCGGCAATTTTAAGAACCAACGGTGCGATTTTTTTTTATAGATCAAGCATTTACAAATTTTTTATCTTAAGGAATCCATTGGTATAGATCTCAATTTTGCGATAATTCGTTTCTGCGAATTTTCTAAACTTATGCATGGGAGTTAAAGAAATTTTTTTTTTTTATGATCCTACTTTGAAAAGAATTTTCTTCTTTACATTATTAATACCTCTTTTTTTAACGTGTCTTTACATAATTTACACGTAATTATAGACGAATCATTTTAGGAGTGATTCCATGAATTTAGATAATAAAATAAAAATGTATAACGCAGTTTAAAAAAAAATACTTTTACATATTATATTATTGAAAAATTTTTAATGCCTATATATTTATCATAAAAAGGATCCCCCACCAAATGTATCTAATTGAAACTAAATGATGGCGGAAATTGACCCAAAAAATATATCTTCCGAAAATGCAACTAAACTAAGATTTTTGACATTCATTTTTGTATTCTTGGCATTTTTTCTATTAATGCAAAATTTCCTTATCATTCTTATCAATAATACCTAAAAAGAAATTATTTTCAATGTAAAATAAGTATTCAGCAGCAATTATAAAAAAATTTTGTTCAAAAATATAAAAAATCTACCGAAAATCGTAAATTGGGCCTGAAAAGCTAAAATTGGCTAAATGTACTTATTTTTAGTTTTCTTTTCGAAAAAAATATTATAAACCGATTTCCATGACCTATCAGTTCAATCTCTTATAAACAAATAAAATAATTTATATCTAATAAAATTAATCACGAATTCGTTGATTTAAAAATACTTTTATTACATACTAATAAAATAATTTATTGATATTGACACAATTATAAAATAAAATTGAATATGAAATATTTCTTAAATAAATATTACATTTTTATTGATATATGAAAATTAATTTTGCATATAAATTCATCTTCACACTTTAATATCATGACATAAAATGACATATTTTCATAAAACTAATATTGTTATTATAATGTTGAATAAATACACACGTCTTTTTTAATAATAAATTATTATACATTGATAATAGCGTGTTAGAAAAATTAAAATTATGTAATATTTATATAGTATTAATGTATCATTAAAATTAATTAATATCTACTAATATCATCACATGAATAAAATTTAATTGTAGTTTTTATGCATGTATTTTTATTACATAAATCTTGGTGTTTTAAGTTTAAAAATATAAGAACTTAGTTTGGTAATAAAAAAGATTGATTTATGACCCATTTTAATTATTAAGTTAACATTTGTTTTTTAGAAATATTTTTGTATAGGTTAAAAAATATTGGCTACTTTTTAAAATTTAAATACTTTTTTATTTAATTTAAAAAATTTAATAATTTTAGCAAAAATATCTATGTTGATAACAAAAACTTGACTTGAAATTTTGCAAAATAGGCCCAGGTTAATGTAAAAAGGCCAAAAACACGAAACTGACCCAAAACGTGTCTGTTAAAAATCAAGATATAGTAGGGTTACATTATTCAACATATAGAATTTATTTTACCTAAAGACCGTAATTATAGGTTGAATGGTATATTATTTAAAATTTTTCTCGCAAGTAAAATGAGTTTGCAAGAATATAAATATTAGGGAATTTTTAATGTTTAATTGAATTATAATTATTATATAAAGTATAGAAGAATATTATAGTAATAATTTTTATTTATGAAAAAGTAGATTCGCTTAAATTAAATCTGAAGATTAGGTAACATCCTTTTGAATTTATCAGGCTTCCTTTGTTTCTCTGTTAAATTCAAAGAGGAATTATATTAGCCCTTTGGTAAAATTAAGTTTTTTACTTAGTTCCTGCGCATGGATTCTAACACGTGGTGAAAAAAATATTTATTTCTTTTAGTATTTAAGTTAAATTTAAATTTTTGTTTGTTGGTTTTGATAATTTTTTTCTTTTCATTTATCAAATTATGAATCTAGACTGAAAAAATATTCCGCTTACGAAATATTATTTTTTTTTTATTATTTAATTTTAAAAGTCGATAGAAATCTAAAAAATATTCTTAAAAGTTATATTTGATACGAGAAAATTATATTTTAAAAGCAGCATCATCGTCTGACTTACAAAATGCATAAAAATAAAAATTTTATAATTTTGAAAATAAATTTCATTAAAAATATTACGAAAAATTAATGTATTATTTTATGCTTAAAATATCATTTTATTAATAAAAAGTAACTTTTAAGATTGTTTTTTATGATTCTAACGATTTTTCTAATAAAAAAAATTTTTTTAACTAAACATTGGGGATTTTTTTTCAGTGTAAGTCTAATTTTTTTATAGTAACAGGATATTATGTGTCAAAAAACAAAAAAGATTCAAACCCGATAAAGTTTTTTTTTAGTAGAAAAAAACGCTCTAATTTATAAAAAAGTTTTAACTTTTTTCAGCGTGATCACATATTCCATTTAGTTTTTCGGTGGTTTTCAATTGTTAGACATCTTCAGATGACTTAAAATTAAAAAATAGTTCAATTTTTAGCATTTTTTACCCTAAATTATCTAAAATCGGTGTTTTCATTATTACTCCACAACGACTCGAAAAAATTACTTCATATTGAAAACCCTGCAACTAGGTATGATTTCAAAAAATTTGCTTTAGTGTATTTTTAATTAATTGAGTAGGTTCGAAATAGTTTCTAACAAAAAGAGGATTCACCTTTTCGAACATACATCTCTAAACACAACAATTCAATAAAACTATGTTAGAGGCTTCGAAATGACCTAGGGACCCAATTTCTCCACGAACTTGACATTTTTAAATCATTTCTATTTTTTGACCTGACAAACTTATCAGGCACAATTTTATCTATGTATTGCATATATAGGGTGATCGGGCCTAAAAATTTAAGAAATATTTATACCTTCTCAGAAACTTAATTTCGAATTCAACTTATTTCTGACACAAAAAAAATAGAAAATAGACTGATAAAAATAAGTTTCCTATGGCTAAATCAAGATAAAATAAAAATTCAAACTCAAGCAACTTAAAATTTTAATTGTATCTTCCAAATGGTACCAAATATTTGTTGTATGCCATAATAAAATTTTAGAAAAAATAAGAATTTTTTTTAAAATCGACCTAAATTATAAAAAAAAAATAAATTAACACTTTCAGTGTAAGCCTGATCCATAAACAAATATTTAAATTTAATATTTACACATTTCAGTTAATTGCGATAACTTTATTTAATATTTTATTATAAGATTTAAAAAAATTTATAAATTTTGTGAAAAAAAAAAATATTTATTAGACTATTCTCGAAATATAAAAATTTATACATTAATTTATTCTAATTCTTCTTGTTTCAGGATTAACGTCATCATCAGCAAAAAAAATTCACACAGGACCTTAAGAGAAAAAAAAACCAAAAATTAATATTTTCAAAAGAACAATCTAGAAGAAATGTAAAAAAAAGTGAAGATAAAAGAATTTTTTTTATTTCAACAGATAAACAATAAGTGTTAATAATAATCATAAGTGCAAATTAAAAAAAAAAAAAAGTACATCGGTGCGATTTTCGGTCTTGCATACTTCTTACAAATATCCCCCCGCTTCAACAATAAATAATATATTCTCTTCTCTGATTTGCTTTTGTGTGTATAGCAGTAAAGGCAGCGCAGAAAGGACTTTTTAGTAAAGTGAATTTTATATAGAACATTCAATCTTACAAGATCGTGTAAGAGGTGCGGATCGTTTTATTATGATAAATTAACGAAATAAAAAAAAGTTGTTAAAAGTGATAAAAAATTTTTTTTTTTTTAATAATTTTAATTTAAAAAAAATATGTCCAGAATGTCTGTGTTACGTTCAACAGGTGATATTATTGGTTTTTTATTATTATCGATATTTGCGATAATTGAAAGTTTAATACGTACATTAATACCAAAAAAATATAAAATGAAAGATATTGCTGGTGAAATAGCATTAGTTACTGGTGGAGGTGGTGGTTTAGGAAGACTTATATCATTAAGGTTGGCTGATCTTGGTGCTATTGTTGTTATTTGGGACATTAATTCACAAGGTAATTTTTGTTATTATTTATTAAGGTCGATCGTACTTATTTAAATAAAAATGAGATTAATTTTTTTTTTTTCTTGCATATTAATATTGCTAATTAACGTACCTGGAAAATTATTATTATTAATTATGACTTCCTATATCATGAGTATGCTAAAAGTAAAAATAAAAGATTTCCACTTTTTTTAAAACTTATATTATGGCTAATATTTACTTTTTAAAAGTTTTATTATCCTTTTTTTTGTTACTACTTTGAAGTCTTAAAATAAAACACTAAATTATATATTTAAATATTTGAACAAGAACTATTCAAATGTTACTAATTTAACAAATTAAGTTTTGGGGACAAGTCGAATTTTTGGGGTTAAATTAGAAAAAACTTTTTATGCTCTTCTGGATTATTTTTTTTTATTAGGGAGCATCCATAAACTCCAGAAAATTTTCGAGGTTTTTGGGACTTACCTACCCTTTGTCAGTAATTGTCACAAAAAAGTTGAACAACCCTCATTCCGGACGTCACAATTTAATTGTAGTACCCCTACTAAAAAAAAAAAATTATAAATCAACAGTTTGATTTTAAAAAAATTTTAATAAATTTTTTTTTTTAATTTAAAAAAAAAAAAAAAAATTAAGGTTGCTCACGGTATTAGGTCCGCATATTTTATGGTGACGTATATGTGAATATTGAGAAGTTATTATTAATAATAATGCATTTTCTTTGAAAAAAATTTTTTTAAAATTTTTAAATCCAAATCATTTTATTGAAAGAGACCTGCGACTAAAATTATGTGTTCGGCAACTATTGTATTTTTTTCTTAGAAAAGTTTATATTTTTGTTAAATAACACGTATGTACAATTTTATCTAAAAAGATTCGTTATTGAATGAGTACGAAGTAAAACAATATCAACTCCCATAAGAACGTGTGTTAACCTTAAAAATTTTCAGTTGCTTATTTCTTTCTTAATTAATCGGGAACCTGGGTATTTTTTGGGATCAATGAATTTGTTTTTTTTAATTATCTTCATCTCCAGTAAATTTTAGTTCATATTATTTGATTTTTATAAACTGCGTGAGCCACCTTAAATAATTTTTTTGCACAGATTCAACTTTAAATTTAAAAAAAAACGTGACGTCCTTTTTTTCATTACCTGTACCTTCCCCCTTGTCACAGATGGTCACATTTTAGAGTAAACCTACCTACCCAAAACTCTGGACGTCGTTTATGGATGCTCCCTTACAGAAATTTTAATATTTTAACTTTTTTATTCATTATTTGGTAGTCACGTATTTATTTAAATATTTGTAAAATTTTTTGAATTGTTTAGCAATCATTTGATGATCAAGAAATTCAGTTTTACAGAAAATAATTATATTCTTTTTTTTTTGTGAATAATTTTATTATATTAAATTATTACCTATTTTTACAATTTCGGAGAAAAAAATTAATTTGGGCAATTTTTTTTTATTACTATAGCAAAAATTATACGATATGTCAACTGCTTTGAAATTTTATTTTGATAAATAATTCTAAACAATTTTATATTCAAATATTATGATTATACTATATAATTTTAAAATGTTTTATCCTGAAAAATTCGATTTAAAAAATACTCTAATTATATTTTTACTTTAAAGCAATTTTAAGATTCTATAGTTTGAGAGTTATTTTGAAATATCGAAAATTTTGTTTGAATATAAAAAATATAAAAAATATTGTGGGTATAATTACTCACCATTTACCAAAGCAATAAAATTCTCAAAATGATAGCTCGTTTAATCACTCCTAAGTATTGCCATCGAACACGTGAAAATAACATTGTTTATTATAGGACAAAAAAATTGCTCCATAAGAGCCCATTCGGAGTCCATGTATTTGGTGGCTCATAGTTAAGAACGATTTAAAGCGATTATTTTGAGAATCTTATTTTTTTTTTGGTAAATGGCAACTAATTTTACCCGGTAATCAAAATCCCAAATAAATTTTTTAAAATAACAATCAGACTAATATATACTTAAATCTTAAAGGAATATAGTTAAAAGACAAGTTGCATTTCATAATTTTTATGATTAGGTCTCGTTTTTTCAGCGTTTCGGAAGTAATTAAGTTTTGCCTCAATAAGGACCTTATACATAGTATAACTTTCCGAATTTTTTTTTTTTGGAGGATGGGTCGAATTTTCATAGATTTTAATATTGTAAAATGACCAAAAAATTACTAAATATTCCAGTGTATATTAAGAAAATAATCCTTTTGTGACAAAAGGGCTTAAAAAGCAATTTTTTAAAAGTATGCAGTACCTCAAAAAATAATAAAAAATATTTAAATTACTAAAAAATGTCAATTTGTAAGATTATCTAAAAATCCCTACGAAAAACCTCACGTATCCACAAACTTTAAGATAAGAAGCTGTTTAAAACTATTATTAATTTGATACTTAAAAAATAAATGATTTGTTAGAAAATTTAAGTTGTCAAATTAAATCCTTCCTCCTTCAGAAAAAAAAAATTTTTTGGCTACGTGTTTTTTCACATGTTTCTTGTCCAAACGCTCTCCAACGTTCAACCTCTTTTATCTTATTTTTTTTTTTTTTATAAAATTTGCAATAATTTTATACTTTTTGGTACCTTACAAATTTAGCAATTGTATAATTACAATAATTTATTATTTTAAAAGCAATTATTTTATCCATTATTAAAATTATTTGATTTAGCAATAACTATTCTTTAAAATCCTTCGAGTGATTAAATTCTTCATATACTCATTAATTGTTCAGTTACCTTTGTTTCGCAAAAATACTCAGTAATACCCAATAAATACACATAAACTTACAGCTTAACAAAAGAAACTATACGTGTGTCATAAACATTAAAAAAAAAAAAAATTGCACTGCTTAACGAGCATCGGCATTTTTTTAACAAATACGTAAAAAAAAAAAAAAAAGTAACAAACTTGTTTCTCATTTAATATATTGATAAAAAAATAAAAAAAAGAATGTACATTTTTTTTTAATACCTTCTATAGTTGGTCATTGTCTCACGAAAGAGTTAAAAGTTTTTTTTTTATAAAAAATTACTTATTACTACTTAGTTTTCTATATATTGTAGAATATTAAAAGGATTGCATCAAAACAATTTTTCTACTTGAATTTTTATAATCTATGACTTCTACTATATATAAACAATATTTTATAGGCTTTTTTTTTATTCTAAAAAATCAAGTAATTTTAATTATTATATAATTTTATAACATTTATAGATTTTTTATTTATTTATTTATTTTTGAAATTAATGTAATTATTTTTAATTGAATAGATTTTATATATGGGTTATTTTAGGTTAATTTTTAGGATTCCCAATATTTTTGATATTTGAAATTAACGTTCCTTAGTTAGTGTTATTAGTTTTTAAAGCTATATTTTATAAATATATTTTGGTTATTTCGTCTAAATTGTAATGTAATGTAATGTAAATGTAAATATTCTTTATTTGTCTAAAACAAAATTTTATACATAATTATAACATAGTAACAGCATAACATAGTTTAAATTTAATATTATTTTATAAATATATTGATTTAGTAAATTTAATTGAAAAATTTAATTGAAAAAAAAATTAACAGTATGGTAATAACAGTGGCAAATAATAGTAAGTAACAGTGATAGCATTTTGTAACTAAAATTAAATGATTTACATCACAGTCAAGTTATTATTAATATTAACTATCAAATAACACATATAAATAATGACAATAATATATAGCAATCCAAGTAATACATGTCAACATATTTTATCTTTTCTTTAAAAACATAGTTTATATACACTTAAAAACCGAGCCCTCATATGTATAATTTAGGTTTGATAGGTAGGTAAATAAGGCTGTCTTGAATGAGTTTAGTGAAGGAAGGAACCTTATTTTAGAAGGAAGGGAATTCCAACTTTTTGTGCCTTGAACTTGAAAGGAAGAGTTGCCATGCCATTTTTCAAGTTCAGGTAAAACTAACTCACGAGTTAATAGTTCACCTCTGGCTGTCTGTTTCGAAGTGTATCGAACAAAAATTTGAGCCAGATATTCAGGTCTACCTAGACGAAGGACTTTATACATTATGATTAATGTAAAATATAGTCTACGCATGTAGCAGGTTAACCAGCCTAGTTTTTCCCTATATGGAGTAATATGACTATCCCTACGAACCCCAAAGATGTACCTTAAACAAGAATTATTCAATCTTTGTATTCTGTCATGTAAGTTCGTTGAGCAGTCTAAATAAACCACAGAACAAAAATCCAAATGAGGAATAACTAGAGCCTGTACAAGCTTAATACGCAGAGCTTCCGTTGTACATTGTCGAATGAACCTGAGTGTATACAGAACTCTATTTACCTTCTTGCCTACTGATGTTATGTGAGATTTCCAATTTAGTTTGCTATCTAAAATGACTGATCTGAATTTTTGTAAAAAACTTAGAATCTTGGAATCTTGCAAGGTTGAATGTTCCAAAATATTTTGAACGAAATTGGTAGAAATTAATATTTTTCAAAAACAAAATATTCGATTCTTAATTTTTCTCAATCCTGTATTCATTTTGGATGAAATTAATATTTTGACCTTGAAAATATTAAATAATTAAAAAAAATACTTCATATAAGCCTTAACTATGAAAATACTTAGTTTTTTTAACTACAAAATCAATCAAAAATTTATTTTAACAAATTTTGTAAATTTACGTTGGGAAACTCCATATATCACCTATTAAACTTTATAACAAAAATATATGCGTGTGTATATTAGCTGTATAGCAAAAAAAATATATATATTTTTTATTATTATAATCCATTCACTTTTTTTATTTTTTATAAATTTATGCGTTAAAATAATTTTTCTCTATAATAGCTTTAAAATTTTTTTTTAATTAATAAATAAACAATGAAATATTATATTTATAATTTATGGATTTTTAAATTTTTTTACATATAAAATAATCTTATAACATAACCAAAATATTTCTTAATCATTTTTTGTATATAAGCATAAAAATTTTTTATTATTTTGTTTATATACTGTTAAAATTATGTATAGTATAATTTATTTTGATGTATTTTTAGTTATTCATGGTTGATTTCTTAAATTTTTATATATTAATTAAAAAATAATTTTATATAGCGCAATTAAAAAATTGGGTCACATATATATCGTAAATATAAAAATGAAATGCTACAGTTAAAGTATTGTTGATATTTTATTTTTTCTTTAAAATATATCTCATTATTTGATTAAATAAATAATTTTTTTAATCGATAAGAAATTTCTTCAGCAGAAAAATAGCAAATATTTTAAAATAATGTCTATGGATTACACTAATTTCTAGGATTAATTCTTCAAAGTCTTTCTAAGTTTTTCTCCAAATTTAGAGCTGTCTATATAATTTTACATGCCATAACTTATAATTTTAATCTTTGCAACCTTTTAAGATTGCAAATTTATCCGTTATCTATTGCAAATGGACATTTTGTTAATTTTAATTAAGTCAAAATAATTTAGTAAATTATTCAAATAATGTATTTTTAGATTTTATAAAAGAACTGATTTTTATATTTTGTTATTTATGTATTTGCCTACACAGGCTGTAAATTTATTAATTAAATAAATAAATAAATATTATTAGTTGAAAAGTATCGCGAAAAAAATTTTATCTTAAAACTATTATGAAAAACTACAGAAAACTACCGTGAAAAAACAAGGTAATTTATAATACTATGCGTTTTATAATTTTTTTATAATATTTTCTGTCCAGCGGCCAGAAAGCAAGTATTTCTCAACCAAGACGTATATTCTCAGACGTGTTTTCTCGCTCTTTACTTTTTTGGATATGATTCTTAAGTATATTATTTTCTCGAAAGTGAAATGACTTTTGATGGTTATATAAGGGAGACTTTATTATAAAAACATTACATACTATACTATTACAATCGAATGTTGGTATTATCTTTATTATACATTACTTATATTATCATTAAAGTGTAAAATATTCATCTATTTTTTCCCGTGTTCAAATAGTTTCAACTCATTTTGTTGGAGTTTCTTTACGTTACAAAACGTTTGAAATCGTTTATAACAAACTTTGGTTGTCATAATCGGAATTTTTTTAGGGGTGATATCTTGATGCCTTTTTAGTAAATTACTGAATGTTAGCTACCTACTACCTATTTCTAAAATGTCATAAGGTCAGAACAGTTTTTCATTAGTATACATAAAGTTATTTTTTGAATTTCGTGTTCTTAAAGAAAGCTAAAAAATTTTACGCACCCCTCAGGGGCTGGATGCTAAAGTCGATGTATGGTCTATAGCTTAAACGTGTAACCTAATACTTAATTTTTATAATATTATTAATGCCCTATAAAATTAACTTATGTTATTTCTATACGGAATATAAAAAACGCGTATACAACATAAGCCAATGCAAATGGTATCTGTATTGCATTCTGTGTACATATACTATACAACATCAATATGATCTATATTTTTCAATACAGATAGTTGAACAATTATGTATAGGACTATATTTAATTTGTATACACCTGCTATAGACCATACAACGACTTTAGCATCCAGCCCCAGGAGCAAAATTATCAATCGCCGAAATGACGACAAAAAGGATTGTAAAATAATGCATCAAATACACGAAAAAAAAATCAAAACCAGAAAATCAGACCTATTGCTCACTAAATTCTATTTTAAATACCAGTATACTCGAATGAAAAATTAGTACTGTCAAAAATGATTTCAAAAACTATATGGATAATCGATGATAAAAGTAAAATGGAAAATATAATGTAAAAATAAAAAAAATGTAAATATTTTAACAATTACTGGTTTTTTTTTCTTCAAATTATTTACAGCTTAAAAATATACGTAAGAATAATAACTGATTAAAAATATTCAAGTCAACTTTAATCGCATCTAGATAATCGGGTCCGGTTTTCTGGTTTTGATTTTTTTCATGTATTTCGTACATATTTTCAAAATCCTCGTGCACTTTTCTTCGTTATTTCAGCGAATGGTAACTTTGACCCTTAGTGAAATGTGTAGCTATAATTTTTTTTCCAAAAAATAAATTTTGTGGTTAAGTAATTTAAAATTTTTTTTATAATTGAGATAAGAGCATTTTTATAATAAAATTCAAAGATTTATACCAAACATGATATATCATTATGATATTTAAAATTAAATTTCTTAAATTTAAAATTTTATAAACACGTTCATTCTGTGCAGATTAATATAATTTTATTATTATAAAATTACAAAACTAAAAAATTACATTTAAAAACCTACACTGTAAAAAGTAACTTTCTTATATTAAGGGTCGTTTTACCTAAACTTTTTTTTGATAACCGAATTTTTTTTTTTTCTATTAATTACTTTATATATGTCTCAAGAGTATGTAAAAAAAATTTATTTTTAAATCCTCCCCTCTAATTATATTTTTTTGCCTGTTTTGCTGGCGCCGTCAAACGTGTTTTTGATAAAACTTAACGGTATGGCTCTAATATTTTTTTACATATCTTCTAACTACTGTTAATTAGTTAGAAATCATGTCGGAACTGGTCACTGATAGAAATTATGAGCAAATTTTGCTAATATTCGCGATGGTTTATGACTCCAAATTTAGCCGTGCCAAAATGGTAAAAAATAGCAAATTGGCCCAGCAGCAGGGGTAAAATCAGCTACAAAATCAGTATGAAAACCAGAAGGATAGTTTATGGCTCAAAAATCACTGATAACTTATAAGTCTACTTAAATATACAAAAAAAAAAATGTTTTGTTAAATTTTTAAGAAAAAAAAATATTTACTCTTATTTAGAAAACTATGTTTTTACACCTTCTAATTAAAATTTCTCTAAAACTATTTGACCGATTTTTATTTTTTTGGTCTAATTTTATTTGTTGTAAGTTCCTTTACGCAATAAAAAAAAAAATAATAATTTAATGATTAAAAGTACCGAAAAAATTATTCCAAAACTTCAAAGTCGTTTTACTCAAAACAACGTCTGTAAAACCCTGTACTCGATTGCGCGATAACTTCTGCACCGATTTTCTTTAAATTCACTAAGCAACTTAATAAATGCACTAATTTCGGGATGTCGTCGAGTTTTTTTTTTTTTATATTCTGAAAAAATTTTTACAGCTGCTTTTGCCCGAAAATTATAGGCTTTTTTTTTCATTTTAACTTTGCGTAGCCGCCATTTTGTTCGTAATTAATTTTTTTGAAAAAACTCGACGACATCCCGAAATTACGGGTTTTCAGTCTTACTAATTTTTTTTTCGTACGTTTTAGATTATCCTAAGTCAAGATATCAAGTACACAGTTTTGAATTTTTTTTTTTCAGAGACGCAAGTTCACCTCTCTCACGCAAAACTGACGTCACAAAAAACAAAAAAAAATTTTTTTTTTTAATTTTTAATATATTTGTAAACTATAAAAAAAATTTGATTCAAATATCTCTATCCGTTATTTCACAATCCTACCTTAAAAATCAGCTAAAATATCGACATATTTAGGTAAAACGACCCTTAACAAAAAAATTAGAACATTTTCGAAAAATTAGTAAATTTTTGAAAAAATTTGTAAATATTCGAAAAAAATCGTAAATTTACGAAATTTAGTATATTATCAAAAAATTCGAGTATTTTCAATTTTTTTTTGTGAATTCGCAAGAAAAATTGATAATTTACAATTTTTTTTCGAAAATTTACAAAAAATAGTTGTAAATTTCCGAAAAATAGTTGTGAATTTACAACTTTTCTCGTAAAATCACAAAAAAAATCGAGAATGCTCGAATTTTTCGATAATAATTTAAATTTAGTATATTTACGATTTTTATTGAATATTTACAAAATTTTTTGAAAATTCACTAATTTTTCGAAAAAATTCTATTTTTTGTAAATTTAAGAAGGTTACTTTTTACAGTGTATACTTTTGCATTTTTATTTTTTAAAAAATCTGTTATTTAACAGAACATATAAAGAAAATTTATGAAAACTTTTATTTAACAAAGATCGTACATATAAGATTTTTCAATGAGATACAAATAAAGATAAAAATAAAATTATGAAAATGTCTTTTTTTAGAAAAATATAATAACAAGATAGACGTAATAGATACAAATTATAATTATAATTACATACTTTTTGATATTAAAAAAAAATTATTACACTCTAAACAACCTTAAAATAATGCGCAGTACTACAAAAGTTAAAATTAATTTGAAATTAATTAACCTTCTGTATTTAAGAAATCGTTAACTCCAAAGGTCAATTATACATCTGAATAATAATAGAAATTTTAATACAGACTTCCTGATTTTCAAAAATTTTTAAATTTACAACCCATTAACCATGACATTTAAATGTAATTTAAAAAAAATCTTAATTATTATTTAAAACATGTTCAAAATAATAAATTTTTTATTACATTACAACATACTTTTTATGAATCCTAAAAATACAATCATAAATTATAACCTTAAAAAAAATATAAAAATCAGATTAAAAATACACAGTAGTACCTACTTTCATGTTTTTTACGTTATATTTTTAAAAAACATTAAAAACAATAATGCAATGTCAAAAATATAAAAAATGTGAAAGTATTTTATTATCAAAAACAATCAAGGTGGTCATGTTTCTATGTAAAGGAGATATATTATAATGTCAAAAATTTAAATTAGAAAATTTTGCATGCAAATGTTAATTTTATTTTTTCGTAAATAAAAACAACCTGTTGAATTTTATAATCAGTCGTTATCTTTTGTGCCATAATAGGTCCTTTTTAAAATTAAGTTATAAAATTAAGGAAATAAATGTATTTATGCGTATCTATAAAATAATAAAAGAAAAATATACATTAAATAAAAAAAAAAGTGAAATTTTCGCGTGATTTCAATCACATAAGTGAAATGAATTATATGTTCCATATAAAAAAAATATTAAATTCACGGAAAATTCTTTTCTTTTTTTTTTGTTAATGTATTTTTATTATATCAACTGTAATTATAGAAAGAAAAAATTTTTTTATACATTGTATTTTTTTATGTTTTACATAAATTTATTTTTTATAGTTAAGTATTATTTAAATATAGTTATTATTTATTAAATAAAAATGTGTAACGATACTTATATTACTTTGATATAGTTCATTTAGGAAGTAAACGTAAATGAATTTCAATTTAATAAAAAGTTTCTCGCAAGAGAAATGACTTTGATATGTTATTTAAGTAAAGCATGCACATGTAAAATCCAAATTATTTATTCAAAAATTATAATTATTAAATAAGGTCTAAAGTATTTGAATTCTTTGTTTCATTAAGATTATTGAATTATTTCATCCTCAGTTCTGATATAAATTTATTGCGCTATTTGTTCTAAGAAACCAAGCATCGAAAACATTAACAACTAGGCTTGTTTTAAAGCTATAAAAATTTTAAGAATTGCGTGGATACAAAAATTTCCTAATAATACAGGTGCCAGCCATACTAATCCACACCCAAATATTAAATTTTTCCAAGTATAAAAATAAGTGGTATTAATGTTTTTCGACCCGCTGAATACGAATCCAGGGTCCGTTTTGCAAGTTGACAAAACAAAATTCGCAAAACGGACCCTGGATTCGTGTTCAGCAGGTCAAAAAACATAAATACCACCTATTTTTATCCTCGGAAATAGTATATTACGGTCCTAGGCCAGAAAAAAAAAGAATGGCCCAAATCGCACGTAAATTACCTTCCGAGGCGAAGCCGAGGATGGTAAACTGCAATTTGGGTCATTCTTTGTTTATGGCCGAGGATTGTACAAAATTTTTCTGCGACTGTGGCGAGAAAATACATCTTTGTACTTTCGGGCCGCAGTACAGAAAAAGAAATTTAATTTTTTGATTTTTGGGCATGATTAGTATGGCTGGCGCCTAGACTATAAATTATAAGTTCGAGGTATTATTTTTGCAAAATTCTCATTGGCATAATGATTGTGATAATCAATTTTTTTTGTTTTATAACCAAAAATAAACATTCGTAAAATAAAAAAAATAGTCTTAGCAATATTAATCGAATTTTTGGATATTCGAAAATTTTCGAAAGGATGATACTATTTAAAAATTTCTTTAGATTTTTAAACTATGTTTCACGTGTTGTTTTATTACGGAGGGCATGATACTCAGTTTTTAAATATTAAAACAATAAATTTTGTTAAAAATCAATAAAAATTCTATATTTTTGAACAAGAAAATGATAATTTCGAAATTGTTTAAACAAATACAACATATTAAAATGCGGCTTTTAAGCAAGCTGTAAAGCCAAAGAGTACCAGGTCTGGGTTGTTTGGATCAAAATTCTGCTTGACTTATCTTGAAGAGCTTTTAATTTCAGCTCGTAGGAAAATTTTTGTAAAAACCTTTTTTATCATGAGTCGTAGCTAATCGCTTATAAAATAAAAGCTAGATCTAAACAAAATTTTGTTCTAAACAGTCCAGACCTGACACTCTTTATTCTAATACGGCGTATTTGTTTGAATAATTTCAGCATTTAAAATTTATATAAAACGTCAACTATATCGTAGATATATTATTATCAATTATTATGGCCAAATATCTCAGTTTCAAAAAAAAGCTACGATTAACTCGGTGCTCATGCAAGAGGCAACTTAAATAAATAGATTAAAGATTTGACTGTGACATAAATATTTATTTAAATGCATTTATAATGATTGATATAATTATAATCTTTAAATAATTTATTGTTTTATTTAATTTGCGTTAATATTATTAAATTTTATCAATAAAATTTTTCTGAAAGAAAATAAGATTAAAATACTTAATAAATGATAAAATTCAAGATAAAATTTAAATGAAAAAAAGAGGTTTTTAAATAATAACTTAACCTTTGATTAATTTTTTATTCTGCAGTTGTAAACAATTAATATTGTTATTTTATAAAATGTAGATTGAAAATTATTTGTTATTGATAATTTGATAAAGATAATAAAATTATAATAAAATAATAATTGATATTGATATAAATATTTTTCGGAATTTTGTATTTATTTGCTCATTTTTATTTATTACTTAGAACAATACTATTTAATGTTGTAAATTTTACTTGTTATTCCAAGGGGCCATCAGAACTCTGCAGTTATTTTCATATTCTACCAGTTGGACTGAAGGGTCGCGAAAATCGGTTCAAAATATTTTATCCTGAAAAGGCTACTAAAAATAAGTCTTCATACTAATTTTAGTTTATTATAAGTTCAATTTTCGATTTTTGATACACTAAAAAAAATTTCTGGGTCGCTATCGGAATTCCGCTTGTGGCAGACGGATTTTTTTTGTTCTTATAAACTATTGCAAATTGTTTGAAACGTAAAGAAAATTAAAAAAACTGATTTTCACCTATTTAAAATTCGAGCACACTTTCATAATAAAACCAAATATTGGACCAAAAAAATATTTTTTTATTTTTCTTTAAATTTTATATTATTTTCAATCTTTTGAAAGAAAAAAACTTGCTATGCCAAGAATTCCAACAAGAGCAACATGATTTTTTTTTCTGCTGTGTGGCCTTTTTTTTTGTTTTAGGCCTTTTAAAATTAATTCAAACATCTTTTTATTAATTGCTGCCAAATAATTATGTTACGGTGAAAAATATTTTCCGATTAAGTAATAATACGAAATTTCTCATAAATTTTGATTCTAGGCGAAAACTTGATTTGTACTGCATATCCGTAAGAAGAAATATTTGTGTTTTGTTTTTTGAGCTTAAATTTCTTAAATTTGCAAGCGCGTTTTCCACCTTATTTGGCATTAACAGTTTGCTTTATAATCTATTAAAATTTTTATTTGATTTCTCTAACCCAGTTCAACTTGGGTCCAGTTGGCGTGGGATTATTCAAGTATAAATTGAAATTTTAATGAATTTGGCAATTAAACATAATATTTTTAATCTATTATATAAAAATTAAAAACAAAATTATATAATTAAACGTTGCCGTATGGCATAATGATAATTTATTATTTTACGTATTTTTTTGGCTATTTTGAGTTTCTTGCTTTCAAGGATACTTGACTATTATATAACAGGTATTTGTATACAATTGTATACAATTTATAATATTTTTTTAGATTTTTATCCTAAGAAAGCCCTGAATAATTAAAAAATTTTTTGTTTTTGGAAATATTGGTAACTTTAAAATCAATAAGAATTTTTCAAAATATTTTTTTAGGTCAAAACCTACTTTTTTAATAAATTTCAAAAAATTACAAAAATTTGAAAAATCTTCATTTATTTTAAAACAAACTATATTAGAATTTTCCTTAAAAATACGAGTCTTTAAGTGGTCCATGCAAAACTAACGGTCAATCCCACTTTCTTGTTTATAAGAAACGTTCACTCTTTATAACAGGTATCGTTTAAAGAATTTAATAGATTTTATTGAGAAGAGTTCAACATAGAAAGATGTTTTTAATTTTACCTTGTTAATATTGCATATAAAAATTTTTTACATTCGATTATACTGAAAATATGGGATTTTCTACGACCTATTGTGTAATATGAAATTGTAAAAATAATTTATTTCATTTTTTAAGTTAATCTCTGATTTTTCTAACAATTTAGGCAAATTATAACTGAATATTTTTTAACATAGTCGTCTTTGAATTACTTAGAAAGGCACTTTGTGTCTCTGCTGAACGCTGAAAAATTTTATGCATTATGTAAATTTTAAAACTGAATTCAAAAAAATTTTGTGATCTCAGAAATAGTAAAAATACCCTGCCAACTAGCTGGCACTGAGGTTCCTCAAACAATGGGCTGTAATCTTAATTTACAACAAATATTATTGATTACAACCGAGATTACAACCATGCAATTATACATACATTTTTCGTTTTTAGTAGCTGGTAAAGTAGATTATTAAGATCATTTTGTTATTAAAGTGAAAATTCTAGCGTCCATGGATTGGTCGCGCCGGCGTTAATGGATTTTAAATCATTTTTGCATAATTAAAAAGAGAGAAATATAAAAAAAGCTAATTTTATTTTTTTTTATAAAAGAAATGGTTGGTAACGATGCGAAAATTACAAATATTCGCTCAATTATTATAAAAAGATAGGAGTTTTTACCAGAATTTATAATAATTATTCTTATAATTTATTTTCTCAGTGTACTCCTTGCATTTGACCAATCTTCCGCAACAATGATAATAATAATAATAATAATATTTTGTAATACAAAAAATAGCCACATTAATTGCTTCAAGATTTTAACATTATTTATATTATTTCTATTAATCACAAAATAATAAATTATTTAATTCTATAAATTGCTTGATTCTTTAAAAAATGCCAATATAACTTTTAAATCTTAATTTTAAAATGCAAACATAACCATTTAATATTTTTAGGCTGTTTATTATTGTTTATAATTTCATGAAGCTGCATACATAAATAAACATAGCAACGAGCAAAATAATCCAAGGAAGTGAAAAAGAGGCAAGATTTCCATCACTCTTTCTTGTGTGTTATAATTTATATCAAAATAAAAAAAAAAATTGTGATCGGATACAAAAAATTACTATAAACTAAATTTCTAAAACTTGTACTCTCATTAAAATAAATTAGATATGTCGAATACGAAAAATAAATTTGATGTTTTATGTATTTTTTTGTAACGAAGATTTTGGAGAAAAAAATTTTCAAAAAATTAATTATCAGATTCAAGATATCGAGTAAAAACCATACTTTCAAATACAAGTACTTTCATGGAAATATATGAGGTATTGCATCCAAATTAAAAAAAAAAAAAGTATTTTGAGATTTTTTTAATAAAAAAATTTTTGGAAAAAAAAGTTAGGTATTCGTTCGATAATAAATTGTTTTGGAATATCACTGGTTACAATATTTTAAAATATTAGTAGTTTCATAGAATTAAAAGAGGTATTACACCAAAAAAATATTGCAATTTTTTTTATTTTTCTTTTTTTTAAATTTAGATAATAAAAATTTAGAAAAAATTAAGTATCAATTCCAAAAAATTACTGTAAACGAGGTTCTTAAAACTAGTACTTCCATGAAAATAAATTAGGTACTAAGTCCAAAAAGAAAAAAAAGTTTCGTATTTTTTGTATTTTTTGTGAAAAAAATTTTAGGAAAAAAATTTTCAAAAAATTAAGTATCAGATTGGAGATATCAAGTAAAAACCATACTTTCAAGTATAAGTACTTTCATGGAAATAAATGAGGTATTACATCCAAAATAAAAAAAAAAGGGGGGGGGGGGTTTGAGATTTTTTGATAAAAAAATGTTTGGAAAAAAAATTAGGTCTTAATTCGATAATGGTTTTGAAATATCACTAGTTACAATATTTTCAGATAATTGTACTTTCATAGAATTAAATGAGGTATTACACCAAAAAAAAAAAACAAATACTGCAGTTTTTTTTATTTTTATTTTTTTTTTTTAATTTTGACAAAAAAAATTTTGAAAAAATTAAGTATCAGATCCAAAAAATTACAATAAACAAGGTTCTTAAAAGTAGTACTTCCATGAAAATAAATTAGGTACTAAGTCCAAAAAGAAAAAAAATATTGGTATTTTTTGTATTTTTTTGTGAAAAAAATTTTAGAAAAAAAAATTTCAGAAAATTAAGTATCAGATTCGAGATATAGTGTAAAAACCATACTTTCAAATATAAGTACTTTCATGGAAATAAATGAGGTATTACATCCAAATTAAAATAAAAAAGGGGGGGTTTGAGATTTTTTGATAAAAAAATGTTTGAAAAAAAAAATAGGTCTTAATTCGATAATGGTTTTGAAATATCACTAGTTATAATATTTTCAGATATTAGTACTTCCATGGAAATAAATTAGGTACTACGTCCAAAAAGAAAAAAAAAATTTGTATTTTTTGTATTTTTTTGTGAAAAAAATTTTAGAAAAAAAATTTTCAGAAAATTAAGTATCCGATTCGAGATATCATGTAAAAACCATACTTTCAAATATAAGTACTTTCATGGAAATAAATGAGGTATTACATCCAAATCAAAAAAAAAAAAGTACCTCGAGATTTTTTGGTGAAAAAATTTTTGAAAAAAAAATTAGGTCTTAATTCCATAATATTTGTGAAATATCACCGATTACATACATACGCACACACACACACACACACACACAGACTTTTTTTAAAAACAGGTTTTTTAGCTTCCTGGGGTCCCAAAACGTGTTTATATGCCAAAAAATAGAAAATCAAATTTTGACCTAACACAATGGTTCCTCTTTGAGGAACCAAAAAATTTTCAGAAATAATATATTAAGTCCCTAAAAAATGTAGAATCCTAAATGATTAATATCAAAAACTTAAAATCCAATTATTCATGTACAAAATATAACATAAACACATTACAAACCACATAAAATTTAATTTAATATTTATTAACTCATAAATGTAATATATTTTTCGAATAATGAAAGATACATGAAAAAAGATGGATCATTATCATTTTTAAAAATACACATCTTTATCACTTGTTAACATACAAGTGTAAAAATAAAAATTATAATTTATTTTTTTCACTACCTAGATTTTAAATCTTATGTATGTACGTATAAGAAAAATAAATCTTTAAAAAAAATGAAAGTTCAAGTTAAATGTTAATAACCGTTACAACTTTGCATTAACGTGTTTATTATTTTATGCATAATAAATAGCAATAAATAACATTTTTTTTTTAAATAATAATAATATGGTCAAGTGCAATTAATAATTTATTAATAAGTTTTGAAAAAAAAAAAAAAATTAATTATTTTAATAGGTTGAATTTTTTTTTTAGTAATACTTACTTACGTTATGAAACTATGCTCTTGCATGAAATCCTTCAATAAACACGTTTTTTTTTACATAATAAAAATACAAATAGTCGTCATAATTAATTTTTATACAATTAAATTTTTTTTTTTATGATAGTAATGATATTTTTCTTGTTGTAATGATTTATTGTATTGAAAGAAAAAAAAATTATTGGTTAGTACGGTGTGAAATTGAATTTGATTGAAATTCCTAATGTTTTCATACAATTTTAAAAAACATTTTTTTAATGTATAAAAATTGCTCCAAAATTTTCTGATACAAAAAAAAATGTATACATTTTTTAAAAGATGATTATATTTTTTTTTAATTTATGGACTCAATTTTTAAATTTCAGTGTGTTCTTAGCTGTGCCTTGGATTTTATAACATCTAGAAAGTTCAATTTTCGTTGCTTATTATGTAATGTGCTATTAAAATATAAAATGATAATATAAAATCGGATTGAAAAAGGGGACAAACAAGCAAATTTCTAAATTTTATTGATATTTTTTAGGTAGTAAAACTCTGAACCGAGCTCTGAATCACGTTTTTTTGATAATTTGCCTTTTCAGGAAGGAAAATTTATGGAATCTATTTGAGTTGATATTTGTGAATTAAATGTTTGCACAGATGCGAGTCTCTAAATCTGCTCCAAAATATTTAGGACAAAAGTATAATTAAAAAAAAATCATTTTCCTCAATTTGGACTTTCTAGACTTCATCCTCTCTTTTTTACACCAATTGGATATTTTTTCGTTTTTTGGTTAACTTTTGGTTAATTTTTGGACATGCTTTTTTTCTTTCGTCTTAGAGCCCATGTGAAATTTGTTCAAAAGTTTTATCTGATTTGCATATGCAGATAAAATCAACATCATTTTAATTTTTCTAATAATATCCCAGCTGCAGGCCCTTTAGCTTCCTTACTGTTGGTCGCAAATTATATTTTTGTTAATATTTTTATACTTTCAATATAAGAAACTAATTTCGGGTACATTTATTTTTAAAGGATCAGCTTGCGAAGTAATAGTCTTTAATCAATTTTCCGCTAAGTTACGTGAAGAAAACAAAATCTGACAAAATATTTTTAATTTAATTAAGTTCAAAGAACAAAACGAACATAATAATTTTCTTGCACATACGCAGTCTGAATACATTTTTAGACCTTGGAATCCAATTTTGCTGTAAATTTCCTATAAGCACCTAAAAATAAAGTATTTTTCAGTTTCAAATAAATTTTCTGCAGCAAATTAAAAAAAAAGAAAAAAACTAAAAATTAGAAAACTAAAAATTACTGGAAAAAAATATTTTGGACTGATTTTCGCTCAGAGTTAGAATCAGGTTAGAGTGGGTAAATAATACCACTTGTATTTTTACGCATCTTTTTGGAAATTTCACCTCCTGGAAGGGAAATTTTCTATAAATCCCCTGTAGGTTTTAGGTCCTAGGGGAGTACTACATCTATGGAAATATTTTAATGAATCGTTTTCCAAAATACTCTCTGGATCCACCTCTGTCACCAAAAATCTTATTTTGATTTACAAAAAAAGAATACTATAAAATAACAAGTAAAGTTATTTTGCTTACGTATAAAATTTTTATGATAATTTACAATATAATTATTACTCAATAAAAAAACTTTCACACTTGAATTTATTTAAATCACTTTTTTTTACAACTAAAAAAAATTAATTTAAATATAAACATAGTATTATGCCTATACTTATAATTGTAAACAAAAGTTAAATATCATTTTTACACATATATAATAGTGATACAAGAGTGTATGTGTGTGCGAATATCAGATATGTATATTACTTCCTTATTAAATGGATGATAATATTATACTGTACACTAGTTGATAAAACAGCGTGACGAGGAAGAAATCATATACTTTCTATATAATATGAAGGAAGTGGAAATTATATTAAAGGATCATTGATTTTTTTTTTTTTTTTTAATTCACCTGTATATACTATAAATTTTATTGAGCTATGTACTCTTATTAATGTAGACATAAATCATAAAAATTACAATAAACTTTTCTTTTTTCTAGTTTTTATATACCTGTAATTTATGTACGTGCTGTTGTATGTTATAAGGAATTCGATTTATTTTCTCTTGTGATTATTTAGTTTCTTGTATTTGATACCTAATAATAAATTAATCAATTTTGGAAAGAAAATTATTTTTTTTATGTTAAATTGGATTTTTATAATGGGGAGAAGGGTATTTCAGGAAGAGTAGAAATTTTAGAAAAAAAAATTTATGAGAAATCAAATGAAATTTCTTGAAAGTAAAAAAAAAAATTCATTTTTTTGTAAACACGAAAAAATTTTAGTCCAAAATTAAGTATATCCCAGATTTTCAGCAAACAGATCTTTTTTAATTTTCAGAAAAAATACTAAAATATTCGTAATTTACGAATCAGAAAACATAATTTCTAGTGGTTACGATTGACTTCTTTTGTTACCAGAATTTTAAATACCAAATAATGATCAAAAATAATACCCTAAAAAAAGTTGAAAAAGCTGCAATGGAAAATTTGACCGATTTTTGGCAATAGGGCTAATATTTATTTATTTTTTTTTATTTATTAGACCAGAAAAAATTTTACAAAAATTTCCTAAGAGACGGGGTAACCCCATCTGTGTAAGGATTCTGGATACTACAATAGTATATAAATATAATTAATTTAATACAATAAAATAATTAAATATAATAAGTTGAATTATAATAACATTAATAAAATTAAATTAAAATTTTAATAAAGTTAAGTCATTAAAAAACTAATAACAATTTGATATAGTAAAAATTTAATATAAAATAATTTAAGTAATTTAAGTATAAACATTATTGCATATTTATTTTGTTGATTTAGATATAATATGTTTCTTCAGTCTTGACTTTCTTGCCTTGTTTAGATTGCTGCCATTAGATGTTGTGTCATTTATATTCTTGAGGTCATGATTCAACATGTTAAAACTTATTATGGCTGTATAGTAGGAGCTTTTTTTAAATATTTCTTTGTTAATACCTGGAATTTTTAGGCTTTTATTTCTTGTTTTGCTATTTGATTGGTTGTAGTTTCGGGAGAATTTGTCATAGTGGTGTAGAAGTGAATGCAATTTGAAAGTATTTTTTACATCTAGTACTTCTGATTTTAGTTCTGGAATTCTTTTTAGTATTCTGTTTAAAAGATTTTGCAAAGGGTTGGTCTCTTTACTATAAGCACCACCCCAAGCTGTTATACCGTATGTCCAGATGCTATGACACAGAGCATAGTACATGATTTTCTTAATTTTTGAGTCTATGTGGTTTAATTTGTATAATAAAAATAGGAAATATCGTAGCCTTTTTAATATGTTTTTAATATGTGAGTCCCATTTTAGGTTGTAATCGAAGATTGCTCCAAGATATTTGACATTTTTGACTCTCTTAATATTTGTTCCATCTATTTTTATCATAATTGCATCTTCTTCCGGAACACTATCATGATAACAACCAAAAGTCATGTAGTATGTTTTGTTGATGTTAATGGTTAATTTATTACTTTTAAACCATTTAGCGACTAAGTGTAGTCTGGTGTTCATTAATTTTTCAGTTTTCTTCCAGGTATCGGCAATGCTAACTATTACTGTGTCATCTGCATATGAGACGACAAAATTATATTTTATTAATAGGTCATTGATGTATAGTATAAATAATATAGGACCTAAAATTGTTCCTTGGGGGACTCCAATATTTATTATTTTTGGAGTACTCTTAATATTTTGAAGTCTCACTATCTGAGATCTATTCTGCAGATAATTTCGCATTAAATCCAGAGTGTTACCTCTAATACCATATCTATATAATTTCTTTAATAAAATTTTATGATCAACAGTGTCGAAAGCTTTTTTGAGGTCAACAAAAGTTGTAATAATTGCGTTGTTCTGATTTATTCCAGAATATAATTTTTCTGTAAGTTCAGTAAGTGCCTCTTTAGTGCCTTTGCCTCTAACAAAACCATATTGAGTCTCTGATATGATTTTATTTTTTTCAATAAAATTAATCAATCTGTTGTAAACTATTTTTTCAAAGATTTTTGCCAAATTTGAAATTAAGGAAATCGGGCGATAGTTGCCGGAATTATGCTTATCCTCGCTTTTATAAATTGGAACAACTTCAGATTGTTTAAGGCAGTCTGGCCAAATACTATTATCGATACAAAGATTAATTATAAATGTTAGTGGATCAGAAATGTGTTCACTGATAATTTTTAATGTTTTTGCTGTGATGCGGTCTACCCCACCTGTCTTATTTGGAAGATTAAAAATCAATTTTTTAATTTCTTTTTGGTTAGTATGAGTTAAAAAGAAAGAGTTTGTGTTGAAGTCTGGAAGTTCTAATTTGATATCTGTATTAGGATTGTTGATGTCTTTTGCCAGACTAGATCCTATGCTTGTATAGTATTCATTAAAAATATTTGAAATTTCTTGTTTATCTGTTATTTTGTTGTTTTCTTTATTTAAGTATAATATTTCAGTATTTGATTTACTTTTTTTGTTGTTTTTACCAGTAACTTTATTTATAAAATTCCAAATGTTCTTCGAACTGGAACATGATTTTTTAGCTTCTTCATTTTCATGGAGTTTTTTAGCAGCTTTAATGACTTTGTTTAGTAGTTTATCATAATTCTTGTATTCTTTTTTAAGCTGACTAGTCATATTTTCTCTATATAAGTTCCAGAGAAATTCTTTGTATAATATCGAATTATGAATTCCTGGTGTCATCCAGTCCTTCCTAAATATTTTTTTGGCTTTTGAAATTTTAGTTGTTTTATCACTGTTAGTTTTGATTATTTTGATGAATTCATTTATGGCTTGATTAGGATCTGTATGTTGATATACTGAGTTCCAAGAAATTTTTTTGATATTATTTATAAGTTTTTTATAGTTTATATATTGATATGTGTCATTTTCAGTTTGATTTTGTTGTAAGTCAATTGAGCAGTATATTGGGTAATGGTCAGGGTAGATGCATGAATATATGAAAGATTCTGTGTTTAAATCAGTTTTAGCATAGATATGATCAATACAGGAGCCAATGGTTTTCCTATCTGATCTATCATTGGGTCTGGTTATTGAGTGTATTAATGAGGCAAATCCAAATTCTGTAAAGTTGTTGAGCAGGTTCTCAGAGTCTTCAGAAATATTTATTAAATCAATGTTAAAGTCTCCTAAAATTATGTGGTTTTTTATGTTTTTGCTTTTTTTAAGAAATATTTTAATTGCATCAATTAAGGTTGAGCTTTTAAGATCATGACATCTGTAAAGACCAGAAACTTTTATACTGATTTTATCATTTATAGAAATATTTGCTGTCAGTATTTTGACTTTGTCATGTTCAAAAATTTCCACAGAGTGTTGAAAATCATTTCTAATATACATAATTACTCCATCTGTGATGTTTATTTTGCTTTTGTTATAAAAAATTGTATATTCATCTAAATGGTAGAATTCAGGATAGTCTAGAGATCTAGTTTCAGAGCATATGATAACTGAAGGTTTATTATTTAATGAACATTGAGTATGTCGTTTTAATAATTCAAAGTTTTTATTTAATCCTCTTATATTATAGTGAGCTATTGTAAAATTATTAGAATTTATTGCACTGTTAAGATTCTCAATTGTGTCACATATTTTCTCATTATTTAATACGTCTATGTCTATTTGAGTAAAATCCATTAAACATAATGAATGTGTTTTTTCATATTATTAACAAGTGCTTTGTATGAGGAACATTTTTTATAATCAGAGGCACAATGGTTTGTTGTATAGTTAGTATTAAATTGTTTGTTTGAGTACTTACAATTAATACAGGAGTTATAATTTGATTCACAATTTTTAACGTCGTGTTTACCAGAGCATTTGGAGCAGCTGATGTCGCTGTTGCATTTATTGGCGTTGTGCTTGTACTGGTTACATCTGAAACATCTATTTATGTTGAGGTCTTCGAAGACTGAACAATAACTCCATCCTATGTATATTTTTTGCTTATTAATTAGAATGTTAAACGATTGAGGGTCACACTCAATGAAGGCAGTAAATGAAATTTCACCATCATGGGCATTTTCTTTAATGTGCTTAATGTTGATGAGGATATTATCATGATTTAATTGATTTTGTTTTATGATCATTTTACTTAGCTCGTCATTGCAGAACTTTTCAGAGATGTTAATGATTTTTATTGATGGATTTTTTAGTTTTTCATCTTCAAATGTTAGCGAGTTGTTTAGCCTTGAAGAAAGAAGTTCAAGCATATTTTCTTTGTCCTCCATAGAGTCATAACAGATTTTAACAGTTGGACCTTTTGTGACTATTTTTACATGTATTTTGTCCGTTTGAGGATTAATTTTAGATTTAATTAAAGAAACGATTTGTTCATTATTTAATTTTTTATTATTGTTATTGTATATTAAAGTAGATGGTATATTAATCTTGTTTTTATAAGTGTTATTAGTTTGACTAGTAGATATAGTGTTGGCGTGATTAGTTTTTACAATATTGGAAAAGGATTGTTTATCATTTAACTTTGTTTCAAGGTTTTTGATTTTTTCTTGTAGTGATCCAATTTTATCTATTAGTAAATCATTTTTATCGATTAATAATTCATTTTTATCAATTAATAAGATGTTCTCCTTAGTGACAAAATGATATCTTTCCTTCCAGATATTGTAAGTGCTGTTGTCAGTTTTTGATGAGGAAGATAATAAGGATGTATCTGCATCAATGTTTTCATCTTCAATTTGTGTAGTTAGTGTGTTTTCTTTTAATAGATTTTTATATTTAATTTGCAGGATTTCAAATTCGTTTTTAATTTTATTATGTTCAGATAATTCGTTGTTGTATTTATCTTGATATAGTTTCAGCTTATTACGTTCCTCTTCCAACTCTGTTAAATTTTTCCTTAAGTTTTCATTTTCAACCTTAATTTTATCTAGTTCACTATATTTATTATGTATATTTTCGTAATCTACTAACCAAAAAATTAATTGCCATTGCTTAGGATAACTTTTATTATTACAAGTACTTGGAACTTTTAAGATAATGGCCAAAATTCCCTAAAATTGGCAATCATGGAAAAACTGACTATTTTCCGGAAAAATTAAATATTTCCCAATTAAAACGATTATTGAATCCTCGTAAAAAAATCAACTCTCTTTTACGCGCTTCAAAGAAAATTTGAAATTTGTTTTTAAACCCAAGGATTCAAAAAACTGTGTATGTAACACGTGCAAACGATTGAAAACCTTCTCGTGGACACTAGCACTCTTGCTGAAGATAGGTTTTCAATTCGTAATGCACTTGCTACATAAATAACTATTTTATGTGTAGTGCTTTCAAATTTATCTTTGCTGTAAAGAATAAGAATGACTTTCGTCAATATCTCAATTCTTTATTTGTAAATTAATTTTAAAAAAAATTTTTTGATTATTGTGATCAGAAAATTCTTCATATTTCATAGTTTTTAATTGATAGTTTATAAATTGAATAAAAAAATTAATAAATCCTGAAAATACTTTCATAGTTGGATAGTAAGAAGCCCAAAAATAACAGAAACTTAAAATCCATGTTTCTTCTCGTGCTTAAGAAAATTATTAAAAAATATTTTTTTCAAAAAATCATTTTATAGTAAAAAATATTAAGCAATAATTAACCAAAAATCTTGTTCTTTCAACATATTTTAATTTTTTTATATAACTAATTAAGTATTTACCATTAATTTAAAATGAAAATTCCCAATGTTGATTTCCTTTAATTTTCTATTTTAATTATCTATAACAAAATCATTTCTCTAAATTTTTTTATCAATTGTTAAGATAAGAAAATAAGTTGCAAGTAATATTTAGAAATAATTGATAAGATATTATTTAAATATTAATTAAAAAATCGAATGACAGCCTAGTTCCATTGATTTTTAGTCACAAATGTTACACAAGTAGATAGATAGATACTTAAACTTTATTTGTCAAAAACTAGAGTTAATGCATTTGATTGACCATAGCAGTCTTTTACAATAAAATATAAATATTTTAAATAAAACAATTATGTTGAGTAAAGAATATTTAAAAATATGCGATAAAAATCTTTTTTACAAATGCTTATGGATTTTTCGATAAAGTTGAAAAAGAAATTTTATTTTTTTAAATATATCTATTATTTGTTTCTTTGATAATACATTTTAAAAATCAATCAGTCAATAATCAGTCAACAAATAGTTCCTAAATCGAAATTATTCAAGTCCCATTTGACCCTACCTCCATAAATTGAACACATTTGACCCTTTACCTTAAAACCGGACAAATTTGATGCCCCCCCCCCCTAAATTGGACAAATCTGACTTCATGAAACGAACATATTTGACCCCCCCCCCTTAAAGTTCCAGGGTGGCCTCTCTCTATAAACAGGTTCCATATTAAAATAGAGGATTTAGAGCCCTAAAAGGCTAAAATTTGAGAAAAATTACTTTTTTTATGTATGTTTTTTAATTAAAATATTTTGAAGCACATTTCGAGACTCGAAAATCCAAACTATACACACTTCACAAATATTTACCCATATACGATATAAAAATTCTAAGCTGTGCTAAAATTTATTAAGTCAATATGTATAAAATATGTTTAATTTAATGAAATGTATGTACACTGAGAAAAAATGTAGAAGGAAATGTACATTTGCAACTGGAATATTTTACTATTAATTTTAGTAAAGTTATCCGAAGAATTGAAAATAGTACATTTTACTATAATTAAGGGTAATTTTTCTTGAGTAAGATTTTCTACAAAATATTATTATACTCTCACTCTCTCACATGTGTATAACTTTTATTTTTTTTTTTTTTTTTAATTTTTTTTTATAATTTATATTTTATAATTTATACAATTTTCATTCCTTATATAGTATCTGAAATCAAATTTTGTCACTTGCGAGAAAAAATATGTAAAATAAATTCTACTAAAATTAAGGGTAATTTTTTTTTCCTTTACGGGTAGTTTATAAAATACGTGTTGGTAAAAAAAAACTTATAAACAACCAAAATGCATGGAACATGTTTACTTACATTTACATCTGTAATCTTACAGCATAGACACACAAAAAAAAATACAATTTCCTATTTTTATAATTTGTAATTATCACCTTTACTAAATGTTAAGATTCTAAACCCAAACTATTATGATTTTCTAAACGCGTATTATTCTAGGTCCCTAAATCAAAAAAATTTTCTAAGTCCCTAAACCCAAATTATTCTAAGTCCCAAAATTGAAATTATTCCAAGTCCCATTTGACCCCCCCCCTTAAATGGGACATATTTGACCCCCCCCCTTAAATGGGACAAATTTGACTACCCCCCTTAAATGGGACATATTTGACCCCCCCCCCTTAAATGGGACATATTTGACTACCCCCCTTAAATGGGACATATTTGACCCCCCCCCCCCTTAAATGGGACATATTTGACCTCCCCCTTAAATGGGACAAATTTGACTACACCCCTTAAATGGGACATATTTGACTACCCCCCTTAAATGGGACATATTTGACCCCCCCCTTAAATGGGACAAATTTGACCCCCCCCCTTAAATTTCAAATTCCGAAGTACCCCCTCCCTATAAACATGTTCCATGTTAATAACATAAAACGCCATTTTGACAACTTCAAATTATTTTACTAATCAAAAGGGTAATTTTTACCAATACAATTTTGTGAGTGTAGTAGCCAAGTTAAGTTAAACTTTCATATCGATATAAATAAATTTAAAATAGAATTTAAAACATTAAAATAATCAATGTAAAAATCCAAATGTACAAAACTTATTTATTTACTGTATAGTTACATACAATAAAATAAGATTGCTTAAGATCAATAGCGCGTAAATTTTATACGCAAAATAAAAAGTGCATAATAAAATTATTCAAAGACACGAAACTACATATTTAAATTGTCTTTTTTTTTTAATAATATAAACGGTTTTAGAGATATATATGTTACCGTTAGAGTCCGCTCTCCCGATAAAGTTAACATTAACCAGTTAAAGTTAACTTTAGCGAAGCGTTTTCGTTAAAGTCCATGAAGACGATTAAAATGAATAAAAATATAACATTTGCGGCATCATGTTCGTTAAAGTTAACTTTAACCAATCCTTGTTAGTTAAAGTCCATGAAAGCGGTTTCATATAAGAGTTCGAGTTTGTATTATATATTATATACGACTCTCGCTATAAGGTACTCTCAGGGCTTAGGTTAGGCTCATAAAGATATTGTGAAACATCTCTATGGTTAGGCTACTCTTTTAAAAATGCATTTCTTAGGATCAGTAACCAATCCTAATTATAAGACACCCCAAGGGTTAGGTTAGGCTATTTTTTTTAAAGGAATTGTCACAGTATTGTTTACAAATTTGCGCATGGGTTCTTAAGTTCACCTTGCCCTAATTCTAGGGAATGCCTTACTGCGTGAAAATGCCTTTAAAAAAAAAATAGCCTAACCTAACCCTAGGGGCGTGTTATAACTAGGATTGATTACTGGTCCCAAGAAATGCATTTTTAAAAAAGTAGCCTAACCTAAATCCTTGGATGCCTTATAGCCAGAGTCGTATATAAATATTATAATACAAATTTTTTTTAGTATGCTAAACCGCTTTCATGGACTTTAACTGACAAGGATTGGTTAAAGTTAACTTTATCGTATACACACCCGTTAATGTTGTATTTTTATTCATTTTAATCGTCTTCGTGGACTTTAACGAAAACGCTTCGCTAAAGTTAACTTTAACTGGTTAATGTTAACATTATCGGGAGAGCGGACTTTAACGATAACATATACATAAATACAAGCATGTAATAATTACAGTATTGCTAAAAAAAGGCATTAGGATAAACTCGACATTTTTATAAATTGTTGGAGATTGAAGAATTATTAAAAGAAAGGAGAAAATTTTGCAAGAATCTTATAGTAAACTTTAGATTTATCTATTCGAATTTATTTTATTTTTTTTCAATAATTTATTTTTTTTAAATATAATTTATCATGACATGATTTTCAATTTATTGATGTTTATAGTTTATATTACATAAAAATATGTTTTGAACAAGTGTACATACATTTGTTAAATATAAAGATTCAAGAAATATTGTAATGGGGTTTGTTTGTTTTATTTTTTAATAAATAAAAATGAAAGTTTAATCATTTTTCCCCATGGATTATTTATTTATTGATAATTTAAAATTTTTTATTTGAACAAAATTTGATTTGTAAGAATGTATTTTAGATCAAAATTCAAAAATTTAAAAAAAAAATTTAATACAGCAAGAAATTTACTCTAAGTTTGATAAAATATTTATTGAAATTACTGAAGAACTTTAATTTATGAATATTTAGGTTAATATTTCAAGGTCTTGTAAATTTTCGACTTTCAATGTCTAATCAATTTTCTAATGGTTACTCATAATACGAAAAAAATTAAAATAAAATCTATTTTATAAAATGATTTTTGTGATTCTGAATGTTATTTATAATGAGAAATATTGATAGCCTTTGAACTAACTCAGGCATTAAAGTTATATACCTATTATACGATACTGTGAAAGATTTACTGATAGAAAAATGCTAAAGCCCTGAATTTTGATCTCTTTGAAATTAAAATTCTAGAATTATACTTATGAGTTTACTTTTCTTAAACACTTCAGTAAGAAAATATCCGTTTGCGACAAATGGAAAAAATCAGCTGACTGCAAGCGGATTTTTTTTTCAGTGTAGTAGTAAATTATAGTTATTTAATTTAATTTATATATCAAAAAATCTAATTTTATATTATTATTTTTTTTATAGGAATTGAAGAAACTAAAAAAGAAATTCAAGAAATGGGTGGTACATGTTACAGTTATGTCTGTGATTTGTGTGATCGTGAGGATGTGTATAAAAAAGCTGAAATTTTAAGACAAGAAGTTGGTAGGGTACGTATACTGTTATAATTGTTTAATTCTCTTTATTTTATTTATAATACTAGAATAGCCGCGCGACTAGCGCGCGCAGAATAATCACTTTTTATAATGATTTCCTAATAAATTTATGTATTTCAAATAAAATAATAATACCAGAATCTGTTTTAAAATATTATAATCTGACCCGAAAGTTCGGTCTTTTTTGTCAAAATTTTGCAGGTCAGATTTCGTGTGAAGCCCGATACTTCCTGGAAAAGGCACTTGCATTTTTGAATCGAAAGCTTTCATGGATAACCCAAATTTGACCCAACTTGAAGCAAAAAACTGAAAATTTCGGGTACCCGACCCGACTTTCGAGTAACCCCACACCTCTAATACTTATTGATGAAATACTATCATTTTTTACTATGAGAAATTTTTAATTTTATGACGCAAGAAGTATCTAACTTATTTGGTGTTTTTTATTCACAAAAAATTTGTTTTTTTTCACTACATTTGGATATAATTTTAAAGAATAGTAAGAGACATTTTTTAATTAAATTTTATCTCAAAAATCGAATCTAATTTTCATGAAGCTAATTTGAGGCTGTTCAAAATTTACCCATTTTGAATCCAATAATTTAATTCGCCATAAATAGTTATTTTGAATTATCAGAATATTCCTCTCTGAAATCCAATATTACTCTGAGAGGCTGCCTTAACCGAAGCCTTTACATAAATTTAATTCTGAATTTTCTTAATTGATATTATTTTTTAAGTACCTAATTAAAATTATTCCCTAAAATTGATTGACTTTTTAAAAGTCTCAAAATCCAGATTCTTTTGAGTCCCTAAGTTGAAACTATTTTATTTCTCTGAACTTAAATTATTCTTCGTTTCAAACCGGAATTATTTTAAGTCCTTAAATCAAATTTCTCTCAAATCCATTCAATCTTGAGTCCTTTTCTCTCCGTCTACTCCCAGCAGTTATATTATCTCGTAAAATAAACATAATTTTAATAAACATATTTTGATGTTTGTATTTGAGTAAAAATAATAGAATAGAGTCGATTAGTCGGTCAATTATCCATTAATTTATAATTTCCGAGCCTTCCCTACTTCAACAAAAAATTGGAGCTGTGAAACGGCTATTTTTATAACTTTAGGTCAGGCTTGAATTGAAAACAAACAATTAACGTATCCTCCGTTTTAAATATTTTAATTGTTAAAATAATTGTTAAAATATAACGATATTTTAAATAGTAATTATTTTAATTATAAAAAGGTTTTTAATATTAACCATAATATTTTATGCAAAATTTTTACTTATATTTTCTATTCAAGCCGGACCTAAAGTTATAAAAATCGCCTTTCCACAGCTCCAATTATCTTTTGGAGTGGGGAAGAGCCGGACTCAATAACAGCTATTCATGAATTGTTTAAAATTTGTTTATTATTTAAATTTCTTTTTTTACAATAGTAAATTTTTCGGATTTTTAAAAAGCATAATTTTTATATATAATCTTTAATTTCTTATTTTTTAATTTTTAATAATTTTTTTTTTTTTCTTCATCTACCAAAGCCGAAATTAATTTTTTTTTTTAAATTAGTAAATATTTTATAAATAAAACAAGCTTTAATTCTAACCTCTTTTTTAGGCTTTCTCTCGTGCTTATTTATTTATAAATAAAATAAATATCATAACCATTAATTTTATTCATTTAGATTTTTTATATAAACATTAAACAATATACTGTTTAATAATCTTGTCTGGTTATTAGTCTTTATTTAAAATTTTCAGAATAGAATTAAATTATTATTTTATTATATAAATATTTTATAATATTGATAATAAATCGCATCAGTTTTAAATAAATTCAAATTTAATCGAATAATCGATTTTAATTCGGCCAATCAGAAGGCGAATAAAAAGGTTGAATAGAGCAACTTCAGATCTCCATCTATTTTCAATAAAGGGATAAAAAATAAAAAATTTAGCCTAAAAATTTAAATTCTGAATTTCAATAGCACAACAAATATTTGCATTATATTTTAGAGCACTGCACATGCAACTTTATTAATTCTATTTATTATATCTAGTCGAAAAGTATTTTATCGGAAAAGTCATTAGTTATTCCCCAAAATGGTGAGGGAATTTTAAGATTTAGGTGGTAACGCACTGCATAATATCGTAATGCATAAAATACTCTTCAAAGATATAATGTGCTCCTTATAACTTTTTGGAAATATTATATTTAGAAGTCGAGTTGTAAAACTTTTCCATTTTCCATAAGAGCCTGTACAAAATTTTAGGTCCAGTAATTTATAAAAACTAAGTTGTGAAAATTCTTTAAATAGCAAATTCTTAAATCTGGTCAATTTTTAGAAAAATCGTATATTTTATTCAATCTCTGCACAGTAAAAAAAATTGTACACAATGTTACTACCACAGATTACTACAGTTTAGTATTTTTACTACACAATTTAGTATTATTACTACGAATTTACTAAAATGACTACAATCTTTAGTAAAATCACTACACTTGTAGTAAAATTACTACAATTTGTAGTATTATTGTAGTATTTATTATTAACATGGAACATAGGGAGAGAGTACCCTTGAAATTGGAAAATCAAAAGGAGGAGTCAAATGTGTCCGATTTAAGAGGGAATCCTTTATATTTATCATTTTATCTCCGTAATAATCCTAGATACTCGTTAATATCACAAAAATTCATTTTTACCCTGGGTTCCTAATAAAGGTTTCTATAGGAATAATTGTGAAATATATATTCTTAGTTTTTCATTATTTTAGAAATAGTTTGTTTTTTTTTTTTTGTAAAAATTTGACGAAAAAATATTAAAATTATAAATTTATATAGATATAATCTACAAGCTTACAAAAAATTATATAAATATAACAATAATTTAAATACACATAAATTTTAAATATTGAATAAAAAAAAAACAATGAATGCAAGCAAATATAAAAAAATGCACGTATAAATAAATTTTTTTTTTATGTGTATTATTTATTGTCTTATAAATATTATAAAAAGATTTTATCAAGAACATAAAGGAAACTTGACGAAATTTATTCATTATTATAAACATTGAATTGGAAAAAAAATTATGTTTATATGTTCATATATTATATGCATAAAAAACTAACCTAGCATAACAAATTTCTATATTTATATTACAAAACTTTTTTTATGTATTGTGTAAGAAAATTATTAAAAAAAAAGAAATTATTTTTATTCTTATTGTAAATTTGGCATTTATCTTTCAATTAACTTATAAATTAAAAATTATATTCAATGAAGAAAACATTTAGTGTTTATGTTAATGAAAATTTAAACATACCTCGCAAAAAAAGAAACATAGTGATTTATCATGTGATTTACCATATGATTTACCATAATGTATATTATTGACCAAAAATAATTTTCGTTATCTCCTAGAGACCTACGGGATGAAAATGGACCCTCCTAGGAAAAGCTGATATCCTGAAGGTATAATTTTCATTTTTCACCCCAACATGTTTTCCAATTTTCCAAGATGGTGGAACAGAAAAACATGAAAAATAAGTTTTTACGTTACCTGGGGGTTTTCGAGGTTGAGAAAAACGTTTTTATGAATGAAAATTTTCATTTTATCACCCCAACGTGTTTTCCGAAATTTATTTCAATTTTCTTTACTTCAACATTTCAAGTCCTTTGTAATCGTTTCAGCAAGTGTAGTATCAAATGTCACTTACAATCAGGGACTTGTGTGGGTCACAACTTTGATAATTTTTTTGCATATTCTGGAACTACAGATAATAAAATTAAACTCGTGTTTAAAAAAAATTTTAAATAGGTTTCGAAAATTAGAGCTGTTACGTAAAAATGTATTTGAATACCTATTCAAAAAAACAAAAAAATACGAGCTTAATATTTTTTAATGTAGTTTCAAATTATGCAAAAAAAATAATTAAATTACAACCCATACAAGATCGCTTAGTTAGGCCACCACACTGCGCACCATTTGTGAACCTAAGTCCTATGCGTGTCTAAAAGCGGGCGGTTTGCTGAAACCAAATCTAGAGTCAATTTTTATTCAAAAGTGGTAGATTATTTTAATAAAGTCTAGCAAAATTGACTATATTTTAAGGGCTAAAGCTAACAGTTATTAAAATTTTAAAAAGGGAACAAAAAATTTATGCAATTTGGCCTCTTGAATTTGAATCTCTTTTTGATTTCGTCTAAAAATTGTAAGCCTGAAATGAAGATTTCAAACAATTGTTTAAACTATTAATCCGATGACTTCGAAAATAGAAAATTTGGATATAGCAGGTTAAATTACATAAAGCTTTGTTGGTCCATTTTTAAAATTTTTAAAATCGCTAGCTGAGCCCTTAAAATAAGACCAATTTTACAATAATTTGTTAATGACTTATACTAATCTGCCTTTTTCAGGCAAAAATGAATCCCGGATTCAGATTTAGGGTACCAAGAAACATAAGTACCAACCAATTTTATCCACGCAGGACTATCCGTGCATGAACCTAACAGCTGTATAACAAAAATATATCATAATTTTTTAAAAACCAAAAAAAAAAAGATAAATAAAAATGATAAAATATATTAAATAATAGGTTATAAAATAAAAAATTTAATCATATTATCTTAATTATATATTATATATAATTTACATAAAGTATATTATTATTTAATTTAAAAGATTAAATAATAGTTATATATAGTATTTTATTATCAAATTAAAAAAATAAAAAAAAATTATAAGTTCATTTTACTCTTTTTTTTACAAAGATAATATAATTTATATGCCTAACTCTTGTATTGTAGAAACAAGTAACGAATTTACATTGCCTAAAGCTATAATACAAAACAAGTGACGATTATTACGAAATATTTACAATTTTATAATATTGCGTCATAACATATACTGCAGTAATATGCACTTATAACACGTATTATATACGGTCAACTTATAACTCTTTATATTTATAAAACCTAGTTATAGTAGTAATTCAATTTTTAATTAAGAAATAATTTATATTTATTTTATTATCATTTAAATATATCATGATTAATTAAGTAAATATTTGTATTTTATTATATAAATATGTATTTTAAATTAATTAACTATAACTTGGTAAATGCTTGTATTATTATTAATTTTCTTTTGATTTAATGAGGTACTGGCTTATTTAGATTGGGAGGCTTATCAAACTTCTAATTTTGACATAAATTTGAATCTTCAAGCAACATGTTTGGACATTTTCTATCGTTAAAAACTTTTAATCCAAAAAATTCGCAACTACCATAAATTTATCCCTAGCTACGACTTCTAATTGATGAACGGTTAACCATTGAACGCTATTCAACAGCTAAAAAAACCTTGCTCCTTAATAAAATGATAATTAAGCTTTTTGAAGAGATTAAAGCAGTATCTGCATCTGCTCGAAATTCTTTTATTAGTGATCGAATTACAAGGGAAGTGTCAATTGTTTTGGAAGCCGATTTAAGTTTCAGGACAGGTTATGGTAGTTAAAAAAACGTACCCCATAGCCTCAGTTTACTTAAATGGGCCTCCTGGGTCTGGAAATTAGAACTCTTAGCAGGGTTCTAAGCTACAAAATTGGGGTTTTTAGGCTATATCCTAAGCCATATTTTTATCAATAATTATTTTATCTTTATAGATATTAAACCATATTATTAGCCAAAAATGACCAATTTTTAAATTACTACCAAAATGGTAATTTTTGCTAAAATTGGTTTTACAGTTCTCAAAAATTTTTTAAAGTTCCTTTTTTTTTGCGTAAGCATCACCGTTTAATTTTCATAAGTCGCATTTTTTTATCAGTAATTCTCCCATCGTTAAAGCCAATTAATTATATGGCCATTTTTTGCCAAAAATATCCAATTTTCAAATTGCTGCCAAAATGGTAGTTTTCGACGAAAATAGATTTTATAGGTTTCAAAAATTTTCTGCAAGCTTCAAATTTCCAAAAATTCTTTACTCTTCCCTTTACAAATCTTTATTTTCCAGAATTGATAATTTGAAGTCAGAGTCTTAATTTAAGATTTATTATTAAACGTTAATTTTAAAAAGCATTTTCACAGAGCAATATTACGAAAACTAACGAATCAAAAGGAACTTGAAAGTTTAAAAAAATTTTTGAGCCATATAAAAGCTATTGTAGTCAAATTTTTAATTTAAACATTTTTCGGTCAAAAATGGGCATTTGGTTTATTCATAATAACGAAAGAGAATTACTTATTAAAAATTTTTGTTTAAGAAAATTAATTCACAGGAGTTATTTTTAACAGTGTCTTTTTACATCTAACAACATCGAATTTGCAAAAATATATTCGGGCCACAGCTTATTTTAAAAAGCTCAAGACCCATCTATAAAGATTTACTCGTATATATTTTATTTTAATTTTATTTTTATTTACAAGCGGATTTAAAAACTTGTTAAAATAAAAAATCAATGTCAAAACAATTTTAATCTTATTAATTTTCTATATAAAACTCAATTTACAGTATAATTGCTATATTGATACATTAAAATTAAAATCAACTTATTATTTTATATTAAAATATAATAAAACGTTTTAAATGCATGTTTTTTTTTCTTTTATTTTGTCAATGTCAACTTTTTTGAATAAAAAACACGTATCTAAGGTTAAGATAATAATATAATTTTAAAGGATTGCTAAATTGCTGCTTGTACTTGAACATAAGCAATTTTGATAAATATTAACTCTTTAAGGACAAAATATTGAAAAGAATAATCGAGTTGATGAAAATTTGAGTTTTCTACGATTGCTTTAGGGGTGTTCAAAAAATACAAAACGCAAAACAGGCATGCAGGGTTAAAGGAAAATATTACGGTCCTATCGAAACAACATTAAAGTTACTAAAAATATAGTGTTATTTTGTCACGCGTGGATGGGTCTTTTCATAAAATTCGTGTTACATATTTTTTGAACGTCCCCTTACCTAAAAAAAAAATTAAAAAGACCAAAATTGTTAAGAGAAAAAAGAGCATTAAGTTCACTTTCTTAAGTAACATAGCATCTGAAACGAAAAATAATATTAATTTTTATTAAAAATTATTATTTGCATAAAAATTTAAAATATTAAAAATAACTCATGTCGCAGTATTGCAAAGTTTGTCCCACTTAAGGGTCAACAAAATAATGAATTTCTTTAATAATTTTTTGAGGTTCGTAAAATAAATAGCAGAGCATATAATGATAATCAAAAACCTTCAATTTAGGGTTATGTTTAATTAATTGAAAATATTTTTTTAAAGAAGTATACAAATGTTATAGCAAGCGTTCAGATCAACGATATTTAATAACATCACACAAGACGTTTTAATTATTATTTTAATTTTAAAAATATAATTTACTTTTTGACCTTAACATTTTAATACTAGGATATATATTTATATTATTGATTTATAAATTATACAAACACATGTGCAATTAATAACATACCATGTCATGATTATTTTTTTTATTGCAATTTTATTAATATAAAATTAACATAAATTATTTTTTTATTTTAGGTATCAATTTTAATTAACAATGCTGGCATTGTTAGTGGTACTAAATTTCTTGATACGACAGATCAAATGATTATACGTACTATGGATGTTAATGTTATGAGTCATTTTTGGGTAAGTTTAATTATATACTTCGTAATTACTATATGAATTTTTAAATGCATTTTAATTTAATTTTGCATTTTTATTTGTCAAAAATTTATAATAAATTACATACTAAACTTGACTGGAGTTATTTCAAAAAATTGCTTTAATTCTTGATTACAGGGACGAAATTTGTATAATTTACCTAGAATTTTAATGAATAGTCTTTTTTTTTTGGCTGATAGGTCTATAAAATTTTGCAATAAATACTTGATTTTTTTAAGTCACTTAACGTAAATATGAAATCCGCTTTTACCAAAAATGGTCCAGTTGCTCACCATAGGAGATTTTTTTTTTTTTTGCAGATTTTATTATTCTATTATTTTATCATTTTTATTCGCTACTTCTGTTTTTTGGGTCCTTAAACTTGAATATGATACCTAAAATGTTTTAAATACTCCCAAAAGAAAATATTTAAAAAAATCAGAAAAAATAATTGAAAATTGTTTGTTATGGGTAAATGAGCCAATTTAGATAAAAACAGATTCCATATTCGTGTTCAGGGACAAAAACTAACTGCCTTATTTTTTTTTTTTTTTTTTTTTTTTTAGTGAAAATTTTTTGCTTTATGAAATAAAGAAATCACCAAAATCTTTTGGACGTAACACCTGATTTTTTGCACGAGAGTTCTAGTTTTAATAGATTTGGTGTGACTTCATTTTTCATATATTATACATAAAATTTTAAAAATTTTTTTACTCATATGAATATTTGTCATTTCTTAAATAACCGTAGTCCCAACAGTGTTTTTTATTGTTTATAAAATTCAAATTTCTTTAAACTCAAATTCTATAAAATGATTAATGTTTTATTGCTTTTTATAAATACTTTATTTTTTGTGTATTTTGCAAAAAAGTGTTTTATTTTTTTTTATTACGTAAAGTTCAGGATTTATACTTGTTTAAAAAGATACATAAATACGCAATTTAAAAAAAAAATAATATAAAATCGTTATTGCTTAAATATTATTCGCAATTGAAATTAATTGAAAGTTAATTTTATAAAAAGAATATATCTATTCCTAATAATAATAAAAAAAGAATTTTGCGGATATATGCAATACTTAACATTATGTATATTAGGGAGTTCCCAATTTCCATTAAATATTTCTAAAATTGTAGAAAATTTTTCAAGATTTTTTTTTAGCAATTTTAATTTCTGAAAAAAATCTTCTTTTTTTCATATATAATATACACATCAACTTTAATTTACTATCCATTAAGCTTTTTTTTAAACTTTTGGTCAACACATTGAAGAAAAAATTTGGTTGAGGGAACCATAATTCCAGTTGTGGAAAACAGATTTTATTTCGTTTAAACTGTTGCGAATGTCATAGAACATAAGGAAAAGCTAAAAAACAAATTTTTATTTAATATTGCGCGCCACGGTACTTAATTTTTTGACGTTTTTGGACCATTTTCAGCAGCTTAAACGAAAAAAATATTGTAGACAACAAGAATTCAAATTGCGGTAACCGAATTTTTTTCAATATACTGAAAAAAAATCTGCTTTCCATTATCGGAATTGTTACGTTTTACGCAAATGGAATTTTCCGCTTGTGGCTAGCAGAATGTTTTTTCATGCTCAAGTGATTGCAAATTGCTTAAAACGCAAAGAAAATTTAAAAAAAAGAATTCTGTTCAATTAAGATATACGTGCAGCGGCATAACGAGTCAAAAAAAAGTTCTTGAAAAGTAAGAAAAAAATTTTTCAAATATTTTTAAGTCATTTGCAATTGTTTGAGCAAGGAGAAAAAATTCCGCTAGCCACAAGCCGAATATTTCCACTTTCGGCAAGTGGATTTTTTTTCAGTGTACATATTATGTAAATAGTTTTTTTTTAATTTTAAAATTTTTATCCAGATGACTTATAATTAAATAAATGCAAACTAGTCCAATAATTCGCAATAACATTTTACCAACAAAATATAAATCATTTTTTTTTAATAAGAGAAAGTATAATTCAATAACTTAGAAAAACTGTTACACCCTAATATATACATGGTATAATCGTTGCAAGTTTACACGAAAGTGGCAATGAACTTATGAATTTTCTTTTATATCTATATGTATATATACCCAGCATGTAATTTGTAGTTATATATAAATCTCGTGATCATATAATAATGTATCCTATATACGTCAAAAATAACGTAGCATGAAATAATGGAATAAAATTTTTTTTTATACGGTATACACAGGTACATGTGTAATTATTTTTAAATTAATTAATTTTTAACTACTATATCGGTAGTTCTTAGCTATTTTTACCCAAGTCTGAGGTCGATGTCTTGGATTTAAAAAATACCAATTGCACTGTGTTTGGTATGTAAAAATATGGTTACTGGCCAATTTTTAAGGCTCTAGGTGGCTTGGTTGCGATTTGGCAGCTGTTTTTCCAATTTTGATTTTTTTCGAATTCTCAGCCACCCGTTTGCTTTTTATTTTCTGGACGCCCTAAATAAGCCTAAAAAATATTTTCTATATAAAGGTGGGTAGTAAAAATTCCCGCCCAATCCGAATCTGACCATATTTTTTCGGAAAAACCTCAGGAAAAGCCGGAAAATCGGAAAAACTAAAGGAAACTGGAAAATACAAATTTCTCAAAAAGCGTCACTTTTTTTTTTTTTTTTTTATTTTTTTTACATGTGTTTTCCCATACTTTTCATGCTGGTAACCTCCTTTTTTGACCCATTTGCCTTTTAAGTACTTAAAAATCAATTTTAGGCTCAAAAAAATGATTTTAAAAATTGTTCATTTTCCGAATTTTCCAATTTTCTCGCTTTTCCTGATAGAAAATGAAAAATCTGACTTGATTTTCGGATTCCTCGGGAAATTTTACATTGAAAACCTTCTTGGGTAAAATTTTAGAGGTCTTTATAACGCTGTAAAAAAAAGAAAAACAAAATAACCTGCTAAAATCAAACATAATTAAACATAATTAAATTTTGCTATTTTTTTATTCTGTTTATTTTTTTGATTTTAGCAGGTTATTTTGTTTTTCTTTTTTTTACAGCGTTATAAAGACCTCTAAAATTTTACCCAAGAAGGTTTTCAATGTAAAATTTCCCGAGGAATCCGAAAATCAAGTCAGATTTTTCATTTTCTATCAGGAAAAGCGAGAAAATTGGAAAATTCGGAAAATGAACAATTTTTAAAATCATTTTTTTGAGCCTAAAATTGATTTTTAAGTACTTAAAAGGCAAATGGGTCAAAAAAGGAGGTTACCAGCATGAAAAGTATGGGAAAACACATGTAAAAAAAATAAAAAAAAAAAAAAAAAGTGACGCTTTTTGAGAAATTTGTATTTTCAAGTTTCCTTTAGTTTTTCCGATTTTCCGGCTTTTCCTGAAGTTTTTCCGAAAAAATATGGTCAGATTCGGATTGGGCGGGAATTTTTACTACCCACCTTTATATTGAAAATATTTTTTAGGCTTATTTAGGGCGTCCAGAAAATAAAAAGCAAACGGGTGGCTGAGAATTCGAAAAAAATCAAAATTGGAAAAACAGCTGCCAAATCGCAACCAAGCCACCTAGAGCCTTAAAAATTGGCCAGTAACCATATTTTTACATACCAAACACAGTGCAATTGGTATTTTTTAAATCCAAGACATCGACCTCAGACTTGGGTAAAAATAGCTAAGAACTACCGATATAGAATTTCTGGTATATGTATACTTTCAAATTATTTAGCTTAAAATTTGCTTCAATTTTCGAAATTTTATCTTCAAGCAATATGATGAAAATTGGAAACAAATTTAATGGGAAAAATATCATAAACAAAATTTAAGTAAATTTTTTAATATAAATTTTTAGTTAAAGTTCTTAGATTCTGTAATAAAAATTTAAATATTCGCTCGAAGCCAACCCAAAAACTTATCTAAATTCGTCTCTTGAAAAGTACCGAATTTATTTCAGAACCAGGTTCAGGGCCACTGCAGTTACTGCTTTGTTTTTTGTATTTACTTGAGACTTGTTTAGTTCTTGATGAATCCTTTTCTTCCCTTAAATTGTAAAAAAATACCTCCAATGTAAGTTGTTACTTGGGTATCCACTGAGTGTGAATTTTCACTAGTAAACTGTTAGTCTTTTTTGATATAGGCCTCTGACTCTCATTTGCAGATTCACTAAATAATTAACAAATTGAAATCCTTCCTATAAAGTATCTAGAACTGAAATATTTTTTAAAACTATTAAATCTTAAATATTTATAAGTTTCTTTAGAAAAATTTCAAGACCAAAAAAACTCAATTACATTAATTTTTGAATAAAAAAACCTATTTTTTAAAATAATAAAATTATCTTAGTATCTTGTATGTACTTTAGAAAATTACAAAAAAAAATTTTGCTTGTTACTTGTCTTAATTATCAAAATATGACGAAATAGGTAATACACTTAGAGTCATAAAAAAAAACATTTCAGAGAATGATAATGAAACTAAAAATTGAGAAAAAATAAAAGTATAAAATAAAACGATTTACAAATGAGTAAAAAAAATATAAGTTTGAAAATAATCTATGTATTTTATACCCGCCACTTTTTTTTTATGTAATTTTGACCTAAATTTTTTATAAAAATAAATGATTTGTTAAATAAGTATATAATATAATGTAATATACATATGAAACTGTACTATTGTAAACTTACATTGAAAAAATAAAATGGATAAATAAACAAATAAAAATTAATGTAAATGGTATATTTGTGAAAATTTTATAGTATAATTATTTAAAGTAGTTTTTATTTATACTTTTTTTTTATCATTGTAAATAAAGTTAATTGTAGTTGGGTATGCTTTTTATTTTTCTAAATGGTCTTTTTTTTTAAATTGTTTAAAAATTTAAAAATTTTCAAAATTTATCCTGTTTTCTGAATAATTCAGAATAATAGTAATTTTTTGCCCAGGCGGATCCAGCGGGGGGCGAAGGGGTCATTCGCCCTTTCCTGGGAACCGAAAATGTACATGTTATAATTTTGCATAATTTTAAAAAATTTAATAAAAACTCGCAAATTTTTACTGGTATCACCCCTCCCTGAGAATGTTTCTGGATCCGCCGCTGCGGCACTATTGCACAAATTTTGTGCCTAAAACTTGTCAATTAAATCTCACAAAACTACAATAAGAAATTACGAAAAAAAAAAAAAAAAAAAAAAAAGTGCCTGTAATCAATAGGCGAAAATTTAAGCACATGATTGTTAATTTTAAGCTTATTTTAGCATTTATTTTAAAAAATCGTTTTGACGTTTTTTGAACAAAATTAATTAAGATTAATAAAAATAATAAAATTTCTTAAAGTAACAATTATTAAACCACATCATGAGAAATTGGGGGCTTTACCCTTAAATTTGCAAAAACTACTAATAAAAAGGGATATTTTTTATATATTCAAATTTCGAGTGGCCAGATTTGGTACACATAGGCTTTTTGGGTCGCTGGTCAAGAACTTCAGTGATTTTTTTAGGTAAAATTAATATTTCAGCCTTAAATTAGCTTAAAGTGCGAGAATAGCAAAAATATCCTTTTTAGGGGTATTTTTTGCTAATTTAAAGGTGAAATGACTAGAGTACCGCTGAAATCTCTGCAGAACTATTTTGTAGGGAGGTGTGCCCTGGGAATCTGAAAATCAAGGGGTGAAAGAGGGGAGGGAGTAAATGTGTTCCATTTAAAGTGGGGGGGTCAATCAGAATAATTTCGATTTAGGGACTTGGAAAAATCTGTTTTTAGGGACTTGTAATAATTCAGGTTAAGAGAATTTGGGTATTTTCGATTTAGGAACTTATAATAATTAGGATTCAGGGAATCTTAACATCTAGTAAAGGTACAAATTATAAAAATAGCAAATTGTATTGTAATGTTTCCTAAAATTTGCATGTTACCTAGCCCTCAGCTGTAAATAAACATATTCCATGCATTTAGGTTGTGCTCACACAAACCGGTTATAAGTTTTTATGACATAAAGAAAAGTGTTTCGGAACTCCTGGGTTACTCTCCTCTACTGATCCTATAAGAGCACTAATTAGCTCGTTCTTTAAGTTAAATTAAAATGACCACACTTTATACAGTGAATACGAATGTATGAAATCCCACACGCAATTTAACATAAATTTGACATAAATTTTATTTAATACAAGTGCATATTATGATATATTATATATTTCGGCAATAGGTAAACGCACTTGTCGACCTTGAGTGCATTAGAAAAATAAATATAAAAAAAATTATTGAAAAATATTTGTCCAGTCTCTCAACATTATTATATATATTATAAACAAACATAAATATACTTGTATGCACCTACATATAGATAAATATGTGTAATAAATTTTGCAAGTTTTGCACGCGATTCCATTTCCCCGTTTTTCTTAAGTCATTCACATGTACATTTTGCACACCAAGGATCACTAGTGCATTATATCTGCTAATCCCAATGAACGGTACATTACTGTGTTGGTCAAGTACTCTCTAACCAGTCCTTTACCTGTATATATAAATTTGTTATTTACACATACAAAAAAAAATATTTAATGAGAATATAATATATGTAATGTTATATATTTACTGCTTGCACATTTATGAATTAGTAATAAATTATTTTCTATTTATTAAAGTAAACTAGTTGTGCTAACCATCTTTATTATTTTATTGCAGATTTATATATTATAAATTAAATACAGTTAAAATATTACTGACGTGATGATTATGTTGAAATTAATAAATATGTCTTGTTTTTTTTAATATAATTATATATTTTTTTAGTTTCCTTTGATGATTAAGCTATAATATTGGTTTTTTATTGTATGGTAGAGTCCGGAATAACGTGACACGATAACCTGAATATTGATAGGATTTGAAATAAAAATATTTTGACAAGAAAGTTTTTTATGGTTTAGATGATCATAAATTTTGTGAATGATTAAAATAAATTGCGGAATTAGCTTTATAAATTATTGCATTAAAAAGATCGTATGCTCTATTTCGGAAAAAAAAAATTTGTTTATTTTCTGGGATAAAAATGAATTTTTATCTCAATTGAGCCTAATTTTAAGCCAAGTCTGTTTTTTAGTAACAAACATCTATTCTCCGATCACTATATAAGTTCGTGGCGAAGACAAATTCTTTTAGCTCTGACGTAAAAAAACTGTATATATGATTCTTGACTATAACGAAGACTGCCCCAGTTTGGACTAAAACCAAATACGAAAGTATAATTAAAATTTACTATCTCATGGTATAGATTGATTCGAGTCGGCGTTACAGCGTAGGCCTGAAGCCCTTTTTAGTAATCATTATTTTTTGCTGATAGGTTTTCCAATTTTCCAATGAGTACTTATGTTTTTTGGGTCTCTGAATATATTATTTGTTTTTACCTACAATGCGCTAGCTGCCCGCAATACGCAACTTTAGATAATTTTTTTTAGTTTTTTCCACATTTTCTTTTCTGGGCAACTAGAACATTTTAAGTAAAAACTATTATCATAATCATGTTCAGAGGACCAAAAAGTATAAGTAACAGATGTTGAAAAACCTGAAAAACAGAATCTTAAAATTCCTATTGTGGACAAGTAAACCGTTTCCAGTAAAAATAGATTTCATATTCGTATTCAGCGACACCGATAACATAAATACTCATTGGAAAATTTAATGGACCTGTCAGCAAAAGAAAGTGATTATGAAAAGGAAAAAATGATTACGAAAATTTAATTATAGCTTATATTATAGGGTATAAATCTTTTATAAACATTAAAGAAAATTTTTTTTCGAGAAAAATGAATAAGCAGGAGAGTGAGAAAGAAGAGGGGAGTGAGAGGAAAATAGGCTAGTGCATCAGAAAAACCCAATTGAGAAACTAAATTGTCAGTCGAATTCCAATAATTTTGATAATAAATTTTTGTTTTCAACAGCAAATACACATGAAAAACATATAACTAATTGGACGTCGTTAAAGGCAACATATTTACAATAAATTAAATTTTTCATATATACTATTTCTTTATATTGTTATATAACATTTTAATGATGATTTCATGATTCTCAGTAAAAAATTTTATTTCAAAGATTTAGACACTTTTTTATAAAATTAAATAGTAATTATAGAAAAAAATAAGGGAAAGTTGTATAAAATCAAATATTATTTTGTTTTTATATTATTTTACGAGGGAAGTATATAGCTTTATGATTGAAAATTTACCTGGTGTCAGAACAATAATTGTATTAACATGGAGTATGTATATATAGGAAGGGGTTAATCTGAAAATCTGAAAATCAAGGGGGGAATCAATGTGTCAATAATTTCGATTTAGGGACTTGGAATAATCGGGGTTTAGGGACTTGGAATAATTCAGGTTTAGGGACATGGAACAATATCGATTAAGGGACTTAAAATAATTCAGGTTTAGGGAATCAAAATATTTTGGGTTTAAAATGTTAACAGCTAGTAAGGTGATAATTACAAATTATAAAATTAGAAAATTGTATTGTAACGTTGAGTAATATTTGTATTATACCTAGTCCTCAGCTGCAAGTTAACATATTCCATGCATTTAGGTTGTGTTTACACAAACCGGTTATAAGTTTTTTCTGGTCAGCAACCAACTTATATATTACCCAAAAAGGGCTTCTTTTCTCGCCTATGCAACAGAAAAATTTTGACAGAATATTAAATGCATGAACACTTGATTAGAAATTTTTGGATAAAAAGAATTTAGAATTGCTATTCTCATGAAAGTTATTTTAGCAAGCTATAACTTTTCGTATTTGGTTTTATCTAGCTCTCCCCTAATATAAAGATATTTAACAAATATTCAAAAATTTTAATTTATTTATATTAAAAATAATAGTAATGAAAACTATCGAGCCATAAATTTTATACACAATTACATAATATTTTAACAAATAAATTATATTCATCGAGAAAAAAAAATATGTTAAATAAATTGATGCCATCTATAATGAAGTAATATTAACTTGCTAATAGCAAATTCAAGTCAATCTAATAACAGTTATTAACAGTAGTAATATTTAAACTTATAAAAACTTTCTTCACTTTTGTTTACGTAATAAATTTTTTTTAATATAATATAGTATATGCTAATGTGTGCATATATAAAATTAATTTTAGGTTTTCGATAGTTTAATGTTTTAAGAATTAAGCATTGGCTAGACGAAAATTACCTACTATGGTGAGTTAGCTGGCTTTTTTTCTTTTTTATGTATGAGCCTTGGAATGAGCAGATCACGAGGCAGATCAAAATATACGGATAGTTTTGCAATTTCATTTCGATAAATAAAAATATAGGCATTTGATTTTTTGAATTTTTTAAAAAAATATATGTTTGGAAACTATAAATTATAATTTTTCTCGCTTCTTATAAGAGCAATAATCTAAATATTTGAATTAGTCCGAAATTATCATTATTTGCAAGAATTATTAAGTGTAGGTTATTTAAAAAGTAGTCTGATAAATTCTTCAAAAATTTTCAGTTGGGGTCCAGAATACCCCAAAAATCTAGTTTTATTTTCAAATTTTTTCATCATTTTTCGGGTTCTTAAAGCTTCTAAAAAGATAACCAAAGAGTTTTAGAATTGTTTGGAAATTTTAAAAAAAAAAAAAATTACTTGCTTATAAAAAAATTAAGATTTTTTTTTTTTTTTAACAACTGGTCTACGATTTTTGGGGTCCAAAATTCCCAGTGTGCAGGCTATACGTAATTTTATCTTAAAAAATTTTATTTTAAAAATTCAATTTAATTTTCTAAATTTAGATTTAGTTAACTTAAATTTTCATAATATAAATTTTTATCTGTAATATTATTGTATATTTTATACAGTTTAAAAATGTTTAACTTTACATAATATAATTATGACATAGACAATGAGTTCCAGTAAATTGTAGCGTAAATAAATAAGAAATTAGATATAATTCATAATGATGAGATAACGGAAAATTTTTTAAAATTATTAGATCGCAACTGACAACGAGATATTTATATTATACTTCTCTTGTGTTTTCTAATGAGATTAATGAATAATATTTTAAATTGTTGAATTTTCATTTAATATTGGCAAGAAAGATCGATAGTTTTAAATTGTTTCAAATTTAAAATATTGGAGTTGTTAATTTGAATATTTGATTTATAAACTGCATTATGGATATCTTATAGAAGCCAAATTTAAGAAAAATCTTAAATTGACGATAGGTTGGCTAAATTTCATCGTAAAAAGAAGTTTTTTTTCTTCAGGAGTGGCTTTTCCCTGTCAATTCAAAATTTTCATCTATTTTTTAAAATTTTATTTACCAAAAGAGTTATTTTAAAAATTTGGGTTAGCTCACGAAAGGAACCCATTTTTTATGCATTTGTCAGAGACTATTTTAACAGTATAGCTTATTTGCAATACAATAATTGAATGCCCATTAACTGAATAATGCTACTAACAAATTTTCCAATTTTTTCTGATTGCAGAAAAACAAATAATTAAAAATAACAAAATATTTGAATAGCCAGGGGAATTCCATTTCTACTTAAAATATGTTTATTTTAAATAAAATTTGAAATATTTAAAAAAAAAATCAAAAAACCTATTGACAATGATTATTGTCAATGAACTTACTAATACAAATTTACTTATCACATGAGACAAATTACAAGAAAAAAATTCGTGTACACAATAGAAAAAAACTTTTGGACCCAGACGCATACCCAAAGGCTTAGTAATAAATTAATTCAATTTTTTGTAATTCTTAGTTTATGATTCTTCTAAATTACAATCCTATATCAATATTCCCCAGACTCTCCTTTCAAAAAATCTCATAAAAAACGTTTGAAAAAAAATTTAACAATTAACAAGTTTGAAATATATGATGACATGCAAAATAATTTTAAAAAAACACTAACTCCTAAATGAAAAAAAAAATAATAATGATTTTATATTTTTTTAATAAGATTTTTTTATATAATTTGCATAAAATGTATACTAAATTATTTCCTTATAGATATATTTTATTACTAAATTATAATTTAAATTATAAAGTTTGATAAAAAACACTAAAATAATAACCATGTACAAAGAAAATAATAATAATAATTAATAATGATACTGCGCATTTAACACAACATAAATATAGAAAATGTGCCATTCTCATGCGATAAAAGAACTTTTTATGAATAATAATAATAATGATAATAATAATAATCAGTATTACTGTCTTTGACCGAGTGCCCTCGGATGTATGTAAAGCTGGTCCCATATAGAATATAATATAATCATTAATAACAGAAGACTGGATATTTCAATGTCAGGGTCAATTTCAAACTTTCTTACTTACATTAATATTCTATATGAGTCAAAATATTAATTTTTTGAAACGGCTAAGTGCTGAGTATTTAATGGAAATCTTCATAAATGATAATAAAAAATATAAAATGTTAACCCCCTTTTAAAGCACACTTAACCCAATTTTGCTATATAATTAAATAAATTTTACTTTTTTCTTCAATATGATTGAAAATGGCATTTCTCGATAATCTGAACTAAATTTCCAAAATATTTCAAAAAAATACCCTAAAAAAGATAGTTTTTGCAGTTTTAAGGGTGTTCCGGAAATATCCGACATTAAAATCGTAATTAGCGACCCAAAAAACCCCCCGCTACCTATTTTCATGAAAATTCGTTCACTTTCCCCCGAGATATTGAATATTTTTTTTGTGCCAAAATTTGGCCACTTTCGCACAAAAAGCAAAAATCAGAAGTCGTTTAAACAACTTCTGTTTATATCATTATTAACAATCCACAAAAGGTTTCAAGCTGATTTGAGCTCTTGCTATTTTCTTAAAGGTTTTACAAGAAAATTCAATCCTTTCAATAAAATCAGGCTATAAATCAGCATTTTCATTCCTCATAAACAATATCTTTAAAATTATAGATTCATTTTATAATCTTATAGCTATGATTTGAACAGGTTAAAAATTTTTTACTCAATTTTAGAAATAATACATTTTTTTATTCATTAATATTAACATAAATTAACCTAAGACTTAATGAGTACATTTCTATAGTTAACATAATATGTTTTAATATTATTAGTTTTACAAATTACCTAATTTTAGTATTTTTTATTGCGGAAATAATATTTGATTCTTTATGAACAAGTGATGCTAAGCTACTATTCAATTTTGACCAATCTTTAGTAACTTTTAAGAATTCAATATTTTCAGCAGCAACTTCAATGGCTCTAGTTTTTAAATTTTTAGATTCATTAGAATCAGCTAAAATAATCATATCGATACAATTTTTCATATCGATTTTTTTAATTAATTCCATTTCACATAAGTTTTTCAAGTCTTGAATATCGTATTTACTTGCTGCAATAAAAAGATCTGATGTGATTTCTTGTAAGTTTTCTACTTGACCAGTATAAATAAAACGTAGCATTTCTTTGACTGCAACGTTTTTGAGATTTTTTATTTCAATTATTTGTTTTTTACTATTGTCATCGAGAATATTCATGAAAACTGGACTTTTTGCAGATAATATTACTTTATGTGCTGGATGGCTTACATTTTCAACTATAATTTCTACGTCACTAAATCTTTTATTATTTAATACATTTTTGTACTTATTACAATTGCCACAATCGTAAAACTCTTTATTATAATCAGATGGTGTCTTCTTGTTGAAATCAAAAACTTTATTAAAAATTACGAAAACAAATGAAACGTCATTAGTGCCAGTTTTAGAGAATGGGCTAAAATGGGTAAGCCATGGCGTTTCAGCAAATTTTCCATTAGAAAATTCTGGATATCTTAGATCTTTCTTAAAATTAAATTCGCATTCTTCTATTTTCATATTATCATCAGTTTCAGTAAATCCAATATCTATACTAAAATTTGCTTTTAAAGAAAAGTTTCTCGCAGATTCCGTGTAAACGCCTAAATTATACAGAAAATATTTCTCTCCATAATCTTCTAAGTTTAAATCTGCACTTGATGAGTATGGCTTAAATATTGAAATGTACCAAATAAGGTCGCCTTCAATGATTGGAGGAGATCTAATTATTTCACCTTCTTTTTGTTTTTTGAGAGTTTCCTTAAGATCAGAAAAATACAATATTGCAATAATTTTATCTTTTTCTATAAATACACTGTTAATTTCAAAATTATCACTCATTATTAAAGTTTATCAATTTTTCGTTCACAAAAAAAAAAAATATTTAAACCAAAACTATACAAAAAGTATTTTCTGAAATTCAACAACAAAGCAATGACAATGCAAATTGCAATTTGCAAATAACATAAAGGCGCGAACATAACCTGTCTTTATGACTGCAACATTGGCGGCGCGTCTTATGGCTGACAATTTTTTCCGTAGACGGCAGCACTTCCTTATATTGTACAGAGTGTCTGATATTGTAAGTGAAAAGGCAAGGAAGCCGTTTGTGGCATCAAAAATGTGGGTTGGAAACACTTTTTTGTATGCTTCCTAATGTGTGCAAGTGAGACAAGCCTACTTAAATTCGCTAAAATGATGCCCTAAACGGCAACCCTGTGAAAAGGACATGGATGTGACCAGAGTTGAGTGGAGAAGATGCCATACATATTCTCCCATACCATAATAATGGTATGATACCTTAATTTGAATCTATATCTAAAAAACTTATGTGATGATTTTTTTGTCTAATTTATTCGCGTTCTGATTAGTCGCGATGATTTTGTCATGCACGTGATTTATATTTTCATTGGCTGCTAGCGGTGTAACACATACAAGTTCTCTGTCACATACTCTCGCGCGTTTTTTAATTTTTATTATTATTTATCTTTTAAATACTTAATTATTAATAAAATTTTGGGTATTTTTAATTATAATTAAATATATTAAAAAATATGAAAATAAGAAATTCGTAAGAAATATAATAATTTTCTCATTTTATTATACAATCTTTTAAAAATTTCGTCTTCGATTTTATCTAATTAATCGATTCATTTTTTTTCTGCTCAGCCGCGCGCAGTATAAAAATTTGTAAAACAATTTTAAGTATTAATTTTTTAATTTATTATTATAAACTGTAAAAATAATTATATAAATTTTAATGAAAAATGTTTAAACTAATAGAAAATTAATTATACTTGTAGATGCAATACATAACATATGAAAATTAATTCGAGTATTTCGTCATCATATTAAAACATCCTATACAATTCGTAATTATTACGTTTATCAGTTGTTAAGTCTCTAAATTCAAAATATTTAAATTTTTACAACGCCTATTATTCTAAATCTCTAAATGAATACTATTCTAAAATTAGTAATTATTAATGTGAATAATAATAAATTTTATTCTAATGATCTTGTCAGATTTTTGTAGTTCAGATTTTGTGTGAAGTCTGAAACTTCACAAAAAATATCTGCAGTTGTAGTTTTGAATCGAAAGCTTCCTTGGCTATCCAAAATTCGACCCAACTCGAAGCAAAAAATCCGAAATTTCGGGTACCTGACCCAACTAACCGAGTAACTAACTCGGGGAACCCCTAATTCCAAGTCCCTAAAACAACATTATTCTGAGTCCCTAATTCTGGACTATTCAAAATCCTTACGCTCAGATTATTGTTAGCCCTAAATTAGACCCCCTTACCATCTCTTGCATTGGATGGATTTAACGTACCCCCACCCTTGAAAATGTTCCATGTTATGTTAAAATATGTCTTTTTTAAACCCAAATTTTTAAAATTATTTTAGCCACATCTAATATGAATATTAATACTCATGATTTACCCCATAAAGAACAAGTGAAAAATCTAAATAATTTTATTAGTATTGGTATATAAATTTCTAACGAAAAATTTTTTTTTGAAATTTCTACAATTAATATGGTATTCTAGGTTGAAATTAAATCTAGCAAAGATAAAACAATTTTCTAAAGACGTACTAATTAAAAATATTACAAAATTTTTTATGACAAAAAAATTTCAAAAAATTAATAATTTGATTCATATAAATTTTACCTTATTACATATTAAACTTGCATAAATGTATATAATACATATGCCATAAAGAGAAAACCTGTTTCGCAAGGATAATAAGGTATAGATATGATGGTGATAGTGATTGCGGATGACATACACAGCTCATTTTCGTTCTCACTTTTGGTTTATTTATGTATTTATAGTGTATATTTGCACTTTACATTAAGAATGTCCATTCGTGTCCTGAATTCCTTTTATTTTTTTATTTAAAAAGATTCATTATTATTACATTTTTTTACCTGATATGTACACTCATAAATTAAAAAATATGCAATATATTACATTTCCTGTATCATCTCAATTTTTGTATTTTAAAAAATTTAACCCACTTTAAATAATCAAAGTACGGTTATATTTGATATTATCAAATTTTCTTTCGCTCACGTGTAAAATGAGAGGTAGAATACAATTATTTATAAAGAATTTCATAATTGCCATAACTAGAGAAATAAAAAACAAGGATAATAGAAATTTTTTAAAAAATATTATGTAATACCTAGAATTTTATAATAAAAAATTTACATTTTGAACTTCTAGTATAAAATTAATAAAATTATCAATAATCTTAAAGTTGAATTAAAAGTTTAAATGTATGTCATGACATAGTCTAAGATTTTTATCGCTTTGTAATTTATATTTGCTCTTTTGCAATGGTGTACCAACTACGAAGGTATTCTATTGCGGTTTTGTTTAAAGATGAACTGATGAGCCTCTTCTCATTGTTATTTTCTTTATTTTTTGCAAGAAATTTTTTAATATTGAATTTTTATTGAGTAATTATGAGTATTTTATTGGCTCTTGTTCTACTTTTATAATTAATAGACTATTGTTAAAATAGACTTTTGGGACCAGTATCAATAGATGCATAAAAAAATTATTGTTTTGTAATTTGTAAAAAATATTTTGTTTGCAGTAAATTATTGCCTTCAGAACAAATATCTTACAGATTTTAATAATTTCCTGGCAAAAAATATCTCTTTCTATAATGGAAATATCATCATTTATGCGACTGCTAATGACCTTAATAATTATATATTTAATAACTATATTTTGAAAAAAAATAACCAGTTATCTATATAAAAGTAACATAATAAATTTTTCTTATTTTTTTATTTACAGACGGTGAAAGCTTTTCTTCCAGGGATGTTAAAAGAGAACAAAGGTCACATTGTTAGTATTGCTAGTTTAGCTGGACACGTAGGAATTCCAAAATTAGTCGATTATTGTGCTTCGAAATTTGCAGCTGTTGGGTTCGATGAGGCACTTCGTATGGAACTTGAGGTAAATATTTTTTTTAATTATGTATTAATCATTTTTTGCTTATTGTACTATTAAATTGAGTTTCTTGAAATTTCAAACAAAGCAACTTAAACGAGTAAATTTTATAAATTTGCAAAAGAAATAGTTTATTTGTGAAAATTTAAAAAATTTTTGATAAAGTAAATTGAATCCATTTCTTTTAACGAAAAAAAAGTTACTTTGTAGCATCATAATTATTTTCCAACTATTTCCGGTGAATTAGGGAAAAAATATCAAAAATTTATTAATTTTTCGCGAATAAACCATTTTTTCATAAATTGATAGAAGCTATCTTTACTTTAATTTATTAGCATAAACTTTGTTTGATATTTAAATAAAGAATTTTTTCATTGACCAACCGACATTTACTTATTTATTATCACATTTAGTATTAATTAAATAAAAAAAATAGTGTATTTATTGCTATTATGAAATTTAACATTAAAAAAAGTTGTAAATGTGCACTGTAACTTTTGTCATTTTAAAATAAATAATTTATTACATATTATAAAATCTTTTATTAAAATTTTAGCACATTAATCATAATTTTAATGTAAAATAAATATAATAAAATAATGCATAATTTCTTACGAAATTTAAATTATTGTTCTATATGCACTTTTGTCATAATTTCATTTATACTATATGGACTGATTCATGTAAATTCTACTTTTTTTTCTTTAAATTTTTAAATTTATAATAACAATTTTATACAAAAACAATGCAAAAAGTAAGTCAAAAATTTCATGCCCTAAATTAAGCCAGATGAAAGGGAATTTTTATTGGTTGCACGGTAGAGCTGCTTTGGTTGAATATTCAACCAATTGGTTGAATTTCGCAGTTTTTGGTTGAATTTTCAACCAATTGGTTGAATATTAAACCAAACACTGCGATTTTCAACCAAAAACTGCGATATTCAACCAAAAACTGCGAAATTCAACCAATTGGTTGAATATTCAACCAATTGGTTGAATTTTCAACCAAAACTGGTTTAATTTTCAACCAAAAGCTAAAATACAAAATAAAAACGATGTTTTTATAGTACAGGGTAAGAAATGATCAGGGCATCCATTAAAAGTGAATGAATTTTATTATATTATTGTAATTAGTAATTTTTTATGTACTACTTCTTTTGGCTTTGAAACTGAGGAATGACTAATTAAAAAGGTTATCATACGATATAGAATAACAAAATGGCGGCTACCTAGAGAAAGTTAAAATGAAATAAAAAGCCTTTAATTTTCGAGCAAAAGTAGCTGTAAAATTTTTTTTAAAACATAAAAATACTAAAACTCGACGACATCCCGAAATTAGTGCATTCATTAAGTTGCTTAGTAAGTTTAAAGTAAATTGGTGCAGATTTTATCGCGCAATCGTGATCATTACTTTTCAAAAACGTTGTTTCGAGTAAAATGGCTTTAAAGTTTTCGATGAATTTTTTCGGTACTTTTAGTTATTAAATTATTTATTTTAATGCAAGAGATCTGATCAACACAAAATTATTCGACACATCAATGATTCTACACAAAAAAGTTTTTCGGAATCGTTCTATACCAAAAATCGTTTTGCTAAAAATAACACAAATTTTTTTTAGTCAAACTATTCAACACTTATTTCTTTCGTATGCTAGCATAAATAAATATCACTTAAAACAGCGTATTGAATATTTCGATTACACTGAAAAAAAAATCCGCTTGCGGCAAGCGGATTGCAAATTACTTGAAACGTAAAGAAAATTAAAAAAAAAATTTTTTCCCGCTTGCTTGGGATATGCGTATTTCGGTATGACGAGATTTGAGAAAATTTTGGAAAAAGAAAAGAAAAAATGTTTTTTTTAAATTTTCTTTACGTTTCAAGTCATTTGCAATTGTTTGCAAAGAAAAAAAATTCCGCTAGCCACAAGCGGAATTCCGCTACCCGCAAGCTGTGTAGAAAAAATTTGTGTTGATCTTTTCGGTACAAGGATTTTCGGTGTAGAACGATTCCGAAAAATTTTCTTGTGTAGAATTATTGATTTGTCGAATAATTTTGTGATGATCAGATCCCTTGCCTATTTTAACATGGAACATCTTCGTTAGATAGGGTATTTGAAAAAGTTTGGCTAGGCAGGGGGTGGGGTGTGAAATGGACTTAGAATATTTTTGATTTAAGGACTTAGAATAATTTGAAGTGGGCTTACGAGAATTTATATTTCAGGATTTATTGTAATTTCGGTTTTTGGATTTATTACTGTTATGAGTGACATGAAAATGTTCCTCGATGTTCCATGCTCGTTGGTTGTGTAGTTACACAAACCGGTTATAATTTTTTTTTTATTCATTAGAGAAATTTATAACAGAAAACTCTAGATCAAAAAAAATAAAATCGGTCTCGTAGTTTTAGAGAAATCTTAATTAGAAGGTGTAAAAACATAGTTTTCTAAATAAGAATACAAATTTTTTTTTGTATATTTAAGTATAGACTTATAAGTTATCAGTTATTTTTTAGCCATAAAGTTATCTTTTTGGTTTTCGTACTGACCCTGTAGCTGATTTTACCCCTGCTGCTTGTCTGATTTGCCATTTTTTACCATTTTGGCAAAGCTAAATTTGGCGTCATAAACAATCGCGAATATTAGCCAACTTTGCTCATAATTTCTATCAATGACCAATTACGACATAATTTATAGCTATATTTAACAAGAAGGATTTGAAAATAAATTTTTACTACATACTCTTGAGACATATATAAAGTAATTAATAAAAAAAAATAATTTGATTATTAAAAAAAAAATTAGGTAAAACGACAGGAAGTTAAAGCATACAATATTAGGTTTAAAAAAATTTATCATACTATGTACATAAAAAATTACTAATTACAATAATATAATAAAATTCATTCACTTTTAATGGATGCCCTGATCATTTCTTACCCTGTACTATAAAAACATCGTTTTTATTTTGTATTTTAGCTTTTGGTTGAAAATTAAACCAGTTTTGGTTGAAAATTCAACCAATTGGTTGAATATTCAACCAATTGGTTGAATTTCGCAGTTTTTGGTTGAATATCGCAGTTTTTGGTTGAAAATCGCAGTGTTTGGTTTAATATTCAACCAATTGGTTGAAAATTCAACCAAAAACTGCGAAATTCAACCAATTGGTTGAATATTCAACCAAAGCAGCTCTACCGTGTGCAAATGAAATAAAAATTTAAAGACGTTCAAACAGCTACTGGGCGTAGTCATGTAGCAAATTTTTAAACAGATCAATATTTCAACTATAATAATTTTTTATTGAAAAAGTTAATACTTTTCGGGATTTAATACCAGAAAATTTAAGAAAAAAAATTGAAAATTTTTAATTTTAAAAGCAAAAACGACATGTACATTTTATGAAAAATTATGGGTCGGCCTAAGATTTTAGGTTGACATTAGATCAAAATTCTGCTTGGCTCAAATTGAAGAACATTCAATTTTAGGAGGAGGTCTTGCGGGAAATTTTTCGCTAAACCTTTTCAGTAATGAATTACAGCCAATTGTTTATAAAAAAAAACTTATAACCGGTTTGTGTACACACAACCAAAATGCATGGAACATGTTTACTTACATCTGTAATCTTAACAGCATAGACATACAAAAAACAATACAATTTCCTATTTTTATAATTTGTAATTATCACCTTTACTAAATGTTAAGATTCTAAACCCAAACTATTATGATTTCCTAAACGCGTATTATTCTAGGTCCCTAAATCAAAAAAATTTTCTAAGTCCCTAAACCCAAATTATTCTAAGTCCCAAAATTGAAATTATTCCAAGTCCCATTTGACCCCACCCTTAAATGGGACAAATTTGACCCCCCCCCCTTAAATGGGACAAATTTGACCACCCCCCTTAAATGGGACAAATTTGACCACCCCCCTTAAATGGGACAAATTTGACCACCCCCCTTAAATGGGACAAATTTGACCACCCCCCTTAAATGGGACATATTTGACCCCCCCCCTTAAATGGGACAAATTTGACCCCCCCCCCCTTAAATGGGACAAATTTTACCCCCCCCCCCCCTTAATTTTCAAATTCTGAAGTACCCCCTCCCTATAAACATGTTCCATATTAAAAGGTTAAAATGCTCTAAAATTTATAAAGCTGTAACCTATTACTAAAAAGGTTTAGCGAAAAATTTTCCAATTTATCTCCCTCTAAAATTAAATAATATGAGCCAATTAGAATTTTGATTCAAAGTTTCCAAACCTGAACTCTCAGGTAAACAAAAATTTATACAAAAATTTAACATTTCGTATTTGCTAAGCAAACAAACATTTAAAATTTGTAAATCATTTTCTGGTACTAAATACCGAAATACGTATAATAAATAAATAATAAATACACTTTTATTCAAAAATTATTAAAACTAAGTCAAAATGTGCTACACGATTACTGCACCCAAAGGCAAAATAGAATTTTTGTTCGGTGGTAACTTGCAAAAACATGCTCAAAAAATTCTAGTTCTTACAATTAAAATTTTTTTTACAGTGGTAATCTTTAGTTATTGGTTTCAATTAACGTAAATGGGTTAAAATTTATTGTGCGAGAACTAAAACACTTTTATATATACTTTTTAGTAATGTCACTAAATGCAGTTTTCATAGAAATATATACTCCATTACCATAGTAGGTGCCATGTCAGATGCTCTGTTTAAATTTTGCAAGTTCTCGAAAAATGAAAATTCAATAAAAATTTAAGCACATCAACTTAACGATAGATTTTTTGTTTTTTGGTCTCCTAAAACTGAATCTTGGATCCTATTTCACCTACAAGACATTGTTATAATATTTTATTAACAAATTATTTCATAATTTGAGGGCTAAAGCTAAATTTTTCATTTCTTAAAAAGAACTTATAAACAACAAATATTTTTCAAACTGAATTGAATTTTCCCATATATAAATGTAATATAAATAATATTTAATTTATGTGAATTTTGTAAGCGTAAAATTTCATAAAAAAAAATTTAACATTATTTTCATTCATACATATTAAATTTTTATACTTATTAAAAAATATGTAATTTGTATTTGTCTGTGGTACTCATAAATTTGAAGGTTATCTTGTTTTAATATTTTTTAAATAAACGTGCATTTAAATATTTATTGTCATATATATTATGGTTATAATATAATTTTTATGACGAAACATTATTTTTATTACTTATTTTTTTCAGATTTATGCATAAATTTATTTTAAATTTATTATTTTCTAATATAATGTGTGATATTTTTTTCTTGTTTATTTTAGGCTGATGGATACAATATTAACACCACTGTGATATGCCCATATTTTATTCGTAGTACTGGAATGTTTGATGACGTACAATCCAGGTAAATTTTTTATTTATTTTAATTAATTTTATTAAAATTGATTTTTTCATCCAATTGTGTTAAAAATATTAAAATTTTAAATAATATTTACTGTTTGATAATAATATCCTCCCATCAACAGGAAAATCAGCTTTTTGTGTTTTTTTCTAACATATATGAACAAATTATAATTATCTAGTCTTATAAGTCAGATTTTATTTACGATCCTTTTAAATGCCCCAAAAAAAGGGGTAATGGGGTCGAAAAAGGGACTATAATAAAAATGACGGAAAAATCAATATAAAAATAAAAAAATTATACCAAAAAACATTTAAATATACTTTTTTGTGCTAAAACCTACACTCTTTAGGTTTATGGGAAAATTAATTGGATTTCAACCCTTATGTTGCAACTATGGATAGTTTTTCTCAAAAATTTCAAATATTGTTTATTTTAGCTCCAAATTGGTAAATTTTACTCCTAATTCCATATTTTGAATTTGTTTTGAGCTAAAACGCTTCTTTGAATATAAAAATAGGGGTAATCGGGGCTATATGAACCTATAGAATTTTTGGGAAAATGCCTACTCGGCACATCGGATTAAAACATATACCTACTCGGCACATCCGTCTTATCGGATAATAAAGATTATTTTACAGAAACCGAATTCATATGTGGGTAGATTTAAATGAAGTCAGGGTGATTTGTATGTTTTATAATTTATCTAATTTTTTGATACTACTTAAATAGGATATGCGGAAATTTACAAAGATCTAAATTCCGAAATCGGAAAACATTTAAGATGGTGTTTTGGTCTCACATTTTTAGATCCTTTAGAGGTAGAAGATTGCTTCGTAGAAGACTTAATGTCTGAGGCGCCAGCTGAAATCCACAATTTTTGTGACTACTTACTAGATAATTAGATACTAAATAATGCCAAATTCCCACCTTTTATGTGGGCTTCAAATATAAACACAGTAGAAGGAACTCTAAATCTAAGGATAATCTACTACTTATAAGTGCCGAATGGGACCAACGCCCATGTGCCGAGTAGGTCATTTAATCGCATTAATTTAAGATTTTATCTTACGGATGTGCCGAGTAGGTAGCCCGAATTTTTTATTTTTATATAGGAAACAAAATTTATGAATTGCTTGGAGCATTTTTCATATTATTTTTTTAGGTAAACATACTTACTTTATAAACTTAGGGTAACTTTTATGACCTTAAAAATTACCCTTAAAAAGTGAATAGGGGTATCCCCATTTCGCCACTTTTACCCCTATATATATATGGTAAGAAAAGGGTCTTGATACTATCGTCAAATTTAAATTCAGTGATAAAATTTACCTATATAGACCAATTTGAAAGAAAAAAATAGGTGTACTTGTACTTTTTTAAAAACCCTAGAAAACGTAATATCATCCCCTAAAAATGGGGTAAATTTTAAACGTTTTTTAAATTTTATTTAAAATGATACTGGGTCAAAAAAAAACGTCTCAGGGCATATAACATTTTATTAGGGACAATGAATAACACAAAAAAAAAAAAAATTTATATCAATTTGTCATATTCGACCCTCTCAGATGGGGTGTAAAAGGGTGGTATTATAGCATAATAGAAAAATTCAATATTTTGGTCTAAAAGTCTTACCTAGTAGGAAATTTGGGGTTGTACGTTAAAACAGACTTCGGAAATGAAAAATTCAGCTCCTTTTACCGTCTAGGTAACATTTTTAGGCCAAAATATCGATTTTTTCATTAAAAAAAATTCAAATGGCTTGCATGTGTCGATTGGGCACTAAAGGGTTTATTATAAGTTGTAACAATGGTCTATTTTCTATCCTCAGGTAATCATTTTTTTCGATTCTTATAGGAAAAAATTACGTATTAGACCTCTGATCAGAATATGGGATTCAAACTTTGCATATAAAGTCAGATATCATTTTATTTGTTTAAAAAATAACTATTTTCTTGCAATTAAAGAAAAAAAATAGGATTCTAATTTTCTATCATTTTATTTTATAAAAAAAAAAAACATTTTTGTAAAACCGTCTTTTCATTTTTTCAACATTACATTTAGCAAAAATTATTATAGTATATTTAACTCGCAAAAAATATCTCATATAAATATATATGCAATTTACGTGTTTTTATTACAATAATTTTCAGCTTAGCAATTTCTTTACATATTCATGCAACATTATAATTTAAAGAAAGTATAAAAAAAAAATTTTATAATTATAATTTTTTTTTTCTTCAGATTTGTTCCTACATTACATTCAAATGAAGTAGCAGATAGAGTAATTACAGCTATGCGATGTAATGAGAAATTTGCCATACTTCCAGGTTATCTACAAGCCTTGTTGTCCCTCAAATGGTAATATAAATTTTTAAATTTAAATTTTATAATTACTTCTGATTGAAATTAAATTTTAAATTACTTTTTTTTATTTTAAATTAAAACTCGTTGGATCATAATATATGATGAATTTTTTTAATAAATTTATGTATGCATGTCATTAATAATTATTTATTTCTTTTTAAAAAATTTCTTATATATGTTACGTGCAAATTTTGAAATTATACTCGAAATTTTTTACTTTTATAGGATGTTCCCTTGGCCATGTGCAGCAATGTTCTTAAGAGGTTTAGTACGTGATGCATCACCAGAACAAAACAAAAAATCATTAATAAAAGAATCATTAGATATTAAAAATACAAATGAAATTATAAAAGAACAAAATGGTACACCACCATTACACCAACAATTGACTAGAAGAGTTTCTAATTCTGAAAGAAAGCCTTAAATTTTAAATTGTACAAAATTTAAACAAAAAAATATACAAAAACAAATATTTTTCCATTATTACCTCCAGAAAATTGTTATGCAAATATTGTAAAGTTAATAATTAATTTAATTTAAGTTTTATTTGACAGTAAAACCTTTTGAATTTGAATACTAATAAAAATTCGGGTTAGTTAACAGTTTAGTTTAATCCGAAAAAAATTGCTTAAATATTATGAAAAACTTGGAAATTTTAAATGACATAAAAATTTTTTTAAAAAGAAAATTCAAGTAGTATAAGTTTAAAAAATTTTTTCAGACAAGAATTCAGTTATTATAAAATTAAAAAACTTACATTTTTTAAAATTGGTTCGAATTCTAATGGTTTTACTGTCGTAATAATAAAAAATTACCAATATATTAAGGAAGTTTTTACTTCCAAGATCAAAGTTCATTCAAAGATATTTATATAAGTAAAATAAAAAACATACCATAATTTAATTGTTAATAAATATTTTAAATAAATGTCTTTTAATGAAATATTCACTGTATAAATTAAAAATCAAATATTTTTTCTACTTTTATTAAATCAGGGTATAGAATATATTTTATATAGGATATATAAATATACAAAAATTATAAGGGACCAAAAGTTATTTAACTGTTGAGCCAATATAGCTCGTTTTTATTGACCAACAGGTGCCTTTTGGTTTTTCAATTAAAAATTTAGTCCGAAATAGTTAGACATAAATATTAAAATATAAAATTAAAATTTGTATAGAAAGTTTAATATTGATGATATATTTCAATAAGGTTTTTTGGATATATAAATATTATTTTGGATACAGAAATTTTGGATATTGAAATATTGGGTCATTTTTACTTTTAAATAAAAAAACATTTATCCAGTCAATAATAACAAAAATTTTTTCAATTTTTCAAAAATTTGACTTGCTTATTTAAAATTCAGTAAATGTTCCAGAACTTACAAGGCTACCAGTAAAATATCAATAGACCATACCCTACTACCATAGTCTAAGCTCATTTACTGGAACATTTACCCATTGAAATAGATCATTGATACACGTAGCATAAAATATATTTCAAAATACTTTGTCAATATTATTTTATTATATAAATAAAACGGATTAGTCAGAAAAGTTAAATGATATTATGTAAGTTAATTAATTATAAAAAATCTGTAATATAGAGTACACTTTTTTTTCTTTTTTTTGTATAAATTTACCTATTATTAAGTTATTTTATCAAGTCATCATTTTTGTATTTTTTAATGTTAAGTTTTTTAATGTTAGTGTTATTACATATTTTGTACTTTTTTTTAGACAATTTGTAACTATGAAATTTGGGGCATATTGGTACTTTCAGGATGTAACATTTATTACTTTTTCGAACTATTGCTCTCAGTTATCAAATATATTTGACTAAACACTTTTTGGGTTAGTTATTTAAAAATTTTGTAATTTTTAAAAATTGATCATTTTAAAACTTCAAGTGCAGTTAATCCAGTCAAAAAGTACCTATTATTAAAGTCAATTTAAAATTATAGAAATATAAAAATACCAGTCTAATTTTTATTTAAATTATGATTGATATAATTTGGTGTTACTCTTTTAATCTGTTATAGAATAAATTTTTGTTAAATCTGAAAATTATATCAATCAAGCACTTATTTTCATTTTTAAAATAATTAATAAGAAAAAATTGGAAACTAAAAATATAAAATTTATTACTGTATACTTGCTTACTTTGTAAAAAAAAGATTATGTAATTAAAAAATTCTTTATTACTTTTTTTTTTTACAACAAAAAATTTTTTTTATAAGTGGCTGTGGGATTTTTTTTCTTCTAAATGTCTAAGTCAATAACTACTTATAAAAAAAAATTTAATTTACAATCATGTATAATAAATATTATGGTGCCTTTTTTCATTAATTAGAATAATTTATAAATAAATTTAAGAAAAAAAAAGAAAAAAAAAAATTAATTATCAAAAAAAGATTTTTTTGTTAATAAATAAATCGTGATGTTAAAAATTTTTTTTCTTTAAAAGTTATTTAATATTGAATTTAATTAAATATCTTTGTCACTATAGTCTGTAAAATTTTATTTATGGATGTACACTCAGAAAAATAATTGTCCTTGTGTTCAAAGGCGTAATTTAACTAAATTTTTATACAATAAAATGGAAGTTCTATTGTGACAATTTCTATATTTGTAAAATTAAAATATTTAATATTATTTCATACTTTTGTTAATGATTTTTTTCTCAGTGTATAATATTTTGAAATGTATAAATTATCAATTTATGATGTTCAATGTTTATATTTTATAACTATAATTAAATGGAATCAATATTTTCAACAACAAAAAACATCTTTTTATTTTTGCACAATTTAAATTTTCTTTGCATTTTTTAATATTAGTCAATGCGCCAGCAATGTTAAAATAAATTGTATCTACACTGAAATGGATCCATCCAGTAAAACGTATGTATTATTGGTCACTATATAGTTATAAAACCAATTTTGAAGGTTTCATCTGTTTTCCGACGGCCAATTTTGTGTAATGAATGCTATACCATAAAAAATTGACACAAAATTTGCAAGATTGGTAAGTTCTTGAAAACAATTGCTTATAAATTATTTTATTAAACAAGTATATATACTTGCACGTTCCAATACAAAAATTTGAAAATTTTCTTTATTATTATTAGGTAAATAAAAATAAAGACGATCAAAAATGGAACAAATTTAGAAATAATTTATTTATTTCGACGTTTCGAAAGCTCAGGCTTTCATTATCAAGAAAATCTGTAACAATTATAGTTATAATTTTATAAGATATTGTTTCTATTTATACAGAATATTTTTAAAAAATTTTTGGTTCCTCATAGAGGAACCTTTGTGATAGATGAAATTTTGATTTTTGATTTTTTGGCATATAAGCACGTTTTGGGACCTCAGGAAGCTAAAAAACCGGTTTTTAAAAAAAGTATGTATGTGTGTGTGTGTGTGTGTGTGTATGTATGTAACCGGTGAAATTTCACAACCATTATGGAATTAAGACCTAATTTTTTTTTCAAAAATTTTTTCATCAAAAAATCTCAAACTACTTTTTTTTTTTTTTAATTTGGATGTAATACCTCATTTATTTCCACGAAAGTACCTATATTTGAAAGTACGATTTTTACTCGATATCTCGAATCTGATAACTAATTTTTTGAAAATTTTTTTCCCAAAATTTTTTTCATAAAAAAATACAAAAAATACCAATTTTTTTTTTCTTTACGGACGCAGTACTTAATTTATTTCTGTGGAAGTACTAGTTTTAGAAATATCGTTTATAGCATTTTTTTGGATCTGATACTTAATTTTTTTTAAATTTTTTTCTCAAAATTTTTGTTGCCAAAAAATACAAAAAATGCCAAAATTTTTTTTTTTTTAGGACGTAATACTTAATTTTTTTCTATGAAAGTACGAATATCTGAAAATATTGTAACCGGTGATATTTCACAACCATTATGGAATTAAGACCTAATTTTTTTTTCCAAAATTTTTTCATCAAAAAATCTCAAACTATTTTTTTTTTTTTTTAATTTGGATGTAATACCTAATTTATTTCCATGAAAGTACTTATATTTGAAAGTACGATTTTTACTCGATATCTCGAATCTGATAACTAATTTTTTGAAAATTTTTTTCTCAAAATTTTTTTCACAAAAAAATACAAAAAAAACTTAATTTTTTTTTATTTTTGGATGTAGTACCTAATTGATTTCTATGAGAGTACTAGTTTTAGAAATATCGTTTATAGTAATTTTTTGGACCTGAAACTTAATTTTTTCCAAAATTTTTTTCTCAAAATTAAAAAATCAAAAAAATTAAAAAATCTGTAATATTTTTTTTTTTTTTTAGTGTAATACTTCCTTTAATTCCATGAAAGTACTAATATTTGAAAATTTTGCAATCGGTGGTATTTAACAACCATTATGGAATTAAGATCTAATTTTTTTTTCAAAAATTTTTTCATCAAGAGATTTCAAAATACTTTTTTTTTTTTTTAATTTAGGTGTAAAACCTCATTTATTTCCATAAAAGTACTTATATTTGAAAGTATGGTTTTTACTCGATATCTCAAATCTGATAATTAATTTTTTGAAAATTTTTTTCCCAAAATTTTTTTCACAAAAAAATACAAAGAATACCAATTTTTTTTTTGTTCGGACGTAGTACCTAATTAATTTCTATGAGAGTACTAGTTTTAGAAAGCTTATTCATAGTAATTTTTTGGATCTGATACCGAATTTTTTCAAAATTTTTTTCTCAATATTAATAAAACAAAAAAATTAAAAAATCTGTAATATGTTTTTTTTTTTAAGTGTAATACCTAGTTTATTGAAAATTTTTTTCTAAAAATTTGTTAAATAAAAAACATTAAATCACAGCAACATTTTTTTTCTTTTAAAATACAGTATTTAACTTTTTTTTACGAAATACTGATATCTCAAATTATAATTTTTATTAGATAAAATAGACCATTATAAATATTTTGCTATTGTTAATGAGGAACCATAGTGCCAATCACTTGGCAGCGTTTTTTAATTTTTACTTACATAACTTTTATAGAAAATAAGTAACCAAACTTTGAAATCATATAATATATAGTTCGAGAAATAATATCCAAAAATCCTTTAAACCCCCAATAAATTCCAAGACTAAAAAATTTTTGGGAAAAATTTTTCGTATTGATGTGTACAATAGGGGGAATAAGTTTTGTCAATTCCCAGGGGGTAGCTAATGGGGGAAACACCCCAAAAAAGGGGGGAATTTTATGTTTTCGAATTTTGAGTAGCCAGATTTGGTTCACATGGGTTTTTTGGGTCGCTGAACAAGAATTTCAGGGAGTTTTTTATGAAAAATTAATATTTCTCCCCTAAATTAGCAAAAATTACCCCTCAAAAGGGGTGTTTTTGTTATTTTCGTACTTTCAGCATTCAGATTCTGTTCATAAGGTTTTTTTGGGTCACTGAACAAGAACTGCAGGGAGTTTTTTTATCAAAAATTAATATTTCACCCCTTAATCAGCAAAAATTACCCCTCAAAAGGGGTGTTTTTGTTATTTTCGCACTTTCAGTATTCAGATTCTGTTCATATGGGTTTTTTGGGTCGCTGAACAAGAATTTCAGGGAGTTTTTTTATCAAAAATTAATATTTCACCCCTAAATTAGCAAAAATTAACCCTCAAAAGGGGTGTTTTTGTTATTTTCGTACTTTCAGTATTCAGATTTTGTTCATATGGGTTTTTTGGGTCGCTGAACAAGAATTTCAGAAAGTTTTTTATTAAAAATTAATATTTCACCCCTAAATTAGCAAAAATTACCCCTAATAAAGGTAATTATAAGGTAAAGATTATTTTTAAAAAAATGGCATTAGATATTTGAATATGTGAAAGCGCGAAGTATACAAAAAGGAATACAGGTACATCAAATAATAAAAATAAATTGCTAAAAATAAATTTTATTCTTAATTAAATACAATTGTATAAATCAGTCAATAGAGTTATCTTCCGTTGCAGAAACCCGTTCCAATTTTCTATATCCATATTCAATTATAACTGCAATAATGTATTATGTAAAATTATTACGGGTGTTTTTTAAAAATTGTTTATTTTCATTTTTTTAAAAAATAAAAAAAATAGAGAATCACATTGTTTATATGTGTATACATATAAACCTGTTGCATCAAAACAATTTAAAATACTTAATATATATTTGTGCACAAAAAAATACTAATGTATACTAAAAAGTGCATAAAAAAATACATAATTACTTACGTTATTAACAGATTATAAATAAATAAAAAATTAACATCTGTTTTAAAAAATTATTTTATAAACGCTTGTATTTCTTTAACACACAAACACCGCCATATTATATACTAACTGTCTTTCTGCTGTGTTTTCTATTCTCTCCTTTGGTATATAACGCAAGCGCATAACCTCGGAGTAAAAAATCAATAAATACATAGCAACAGGTTTTTGAACGTGTTACATTTAATCGATTTTGCCATGGGCGATGGTATCCTACTGAGTTCTTATTTACATGATCGGATTAAGAAACTTCTTAAGAATAAAATACAAAAAAAAAAAAATCGATATTCAATTTCAGTTTTAAACGGCTTCAAAAACTTTTCGAAGAAACTTGAAAAATTTCTTGCATGGAACTAAATGCAATTTTAGCGTATACATAAAAATTCGCAATCGCAAAAAAAAAAATAAAAATACCATCAAAATCTGCATAAAATTACGATTAAAATGAGACCTAGCTTATTGTTGTAACATTTTTCATAAAATAAATATTCTCAAAAGAAATTCAGAGGTAAAAAAATTAATTTTTTTTTTTGACTGGCCAAATCTTTCTGTTGTAATTTTGGAGGGCGTATAAAACATATTTAGATTCCGCAAACTGAAATCTTTTCCTGATGATATACAAAATAACAACTAAAAAAAATTTTTTCAAAATTTTTATTTTAACCCCCCCCAAATTGGCCATTAAGTTAAAAGAAATTAGTTCCAGCTGAAATTTGTCCATGTGGAAAAAATTTAAGAGAAAATTTTTTCAAAATATTTTTTTATTATTGACAAGGGTATTAGCAACCTTGTGAAGAATTTATTTTTTATACAAAAAAATTGTACGTTTTTAAAATTCAGTTTTTTTGGACCGAAAGCGGTATATTTTTATCATATAGGTATATCAATAATGCGCGCGGAAGTCAATTTAAGGTACACTTTAATTTTCAATTTTCTCTGGATGGGTAGATCGTACGGAAAGGTATAGGGACTCATTTCATAGGGGATTGGATTGGCCTTATTTTGCATTAAAAAATTTTTTCGTATCTTCAATATTTTGCGGGTAATTTAAAAAAAACTCAAAAACCAAAACTGAAAATTGATTTGCCGAAATTGGCTACCCCCTGGGAATTGACAAAATTTATTCCCCTTATAGTACACATCAATACGCAAAACTTTTATCCCAAAAGTTTTTAGTCTTAGAATTAATTGGGGGTCAAAAACTATTATTTCCTGAACTAATATAAAAATATATAAAAAATAGTATACGTTATAAAAACAGAGTCGACCGATATTTGTTTATATTATAATAAGTTTATGAATGTGGCTGGAGGACTGTTTTTTAACTGATCCATTTGAAGAAATTATTTTATTTTATTTTTATTTTTATTTTTAGAAATTATAACGTATTTACGTGGGAGAGGGGTAAAAAATTTTTTTGGAAAAGATTTTAAGACTTTAAAAATTTTATAGGAGAAAAAAATTTTTTTTATAAATTGTAGGAAAAAATTTTTTGTAAGAAAAATTTTTTTAAATTGTAGGAAAAAAATTTTTTTAAATTTGTAGAAAAAAATATATTTAAAATTTTTTTAAAAATTTTTTGTAAGAAAAATTTTTTTAAAATTGTAGGAAAAAATTTTATTTTTTTAATTTAATTAAGGTAGGTTTATTTTAAACGTTTTTTTATTAGGTGTATTGTGTTTTTAAAAAAATATTTCATTTTTTGAGTGTCTTCTCTACGGTTTAAAGTGTGTTCAGTGTCTTCTATATGCATCATTTCACTAAAAAAGCGTCTGTAAGGATTTTTTTCAGTGTCTAAAATTTTAATATTTTGGAATTTAAAGGAAAATTTGTGTTTGGTTTTTCTTCTGTGGATAAAGAAAACTGAGTTTTCTTTTTTCTTTTTATAAGCTCTTTTGTGCTCGTTTATGCGTTTACTGAGTTTACGTCGGGATTGACCAATATACGAGAAATTACAATCTTTAAATATATTTTTTTCTACAAATTTAAAAAAATTTTTTTCCTACAATTTAAAAAAATTTTTCTTACAAAAAATTTTTTCCTACAATTTATAAAAAAAATTTTTTTCTCCTATAAAATTTTTAAAGTCTTAAAATCTTTTCCAAAAAAATTTTTTACCCCTCTCCCACGTAAATACGTTATAATTTCTAAAAATAAAAATAAAAATAAAATAAAATAATTTCTTCAAATTGATCAGTTAAAAAACAGTCCTCCAGCCACATTCATAAACTTATTATAATATAAACAAATATCGGTCGACTCTGTTTTTATAACGTATACTATTTTTTATATATTTTTATATATTATATGATTTCATAGTTTGGTTACTTATTTTCTATAAAAGTTATGTAAGTAAAAATTAAAAAAATTTTTTAAAAATATTCTGTATAAATAGAAACAATATCTTATAAAATTATAACTATAATTGTTACAGATTTTCTTGATAATGAAAGCCTGAGCTTTCGAAACGTCGAAATAAATAAATTATTTCTAAATTTGTTCCATTTTTGATCGTCTTTATTTTTATTTACCTAATAATAATAAAGAAAATTTTCAAATTGCTTATAAAGCCCATTTTTAGTATCTCTCTAGGTTTTTGAGGTCGTTGCTAGCGCATAGACTATAATTATATGATAATAAACGAAGTGTGAATTCGAAATAAAGTCCATCACCTAAACTATACAAGAGTAAAAAGTAACTTTCTTAGATTTACAAAAAAAATAGAATTTTTTCGAAAAATTAGTGAATTTTCAAAAAATTTTGTAAATTTTCGAAAAAAATTGTAAATTATCAATTTTTCTTGCGAATTAACAAAAAAAATCGAGAATACTCGAATTTTTTGAATATACTAAATTTAGTAAATATACGATTTTTTTCGAATATTTACAACTTTTTTGAAAATTTACTCATTTTTCGAAAATGTTCTAATTTTTTTGTTAATATAAGAAAGTTACTTTTTACAGTGTAGAATATTATTGGTACAATGTATTTTAATAGTTTAGGGAGCATCCATAAACGACGTCCAGAGTTTTGGGTAGGTAGGTCTACTATAAAATGTGACCATTTGTGACAAGGGGGAAGGTACGGTAATGAAAAAAAGGACGTCATGTTTTTTTTTTTTTTTTTAATTAAGTTAAAACTGTGCAATAAAATAAAATAAATATTAAAGTATAGTAATTTTATGAGGTACATGACTTAAAAAATGACATTTAAAAAAAATTTATTTAATTTTTTTTTATTTTTTAAAATAACAAAAAAAAAAAGTATTTATATGCTTTTGTAAAAAAATAAGAAATTTTTAGCCTTTTTTTAAACTAAAATAGCATCTAAAACATTAATTTAAAGTTAAATAGCTGTTGGTACAGCTAAAATTAATTAAAATACAAACTTTAAAAAAAAGAAAATAAAAATCCATGCACTTGTTTTGCTTAAAACACCAACTTCTTGATAGGAACGGTAAAGGCTTTTTTATCATATTTTAGCCACAAATTTTTTTTCAACTTAAAATTTTGTTAATTTTTATGATGTATGGTCAACAACTTTTTAAAATAAAACTTTAAGACAAAAAAATTTGTAAATTCTTACTTCAATCGATATATACAACCACGTGACACTATTTTTGCAAAAAAATGAAAATTAGCGATATATATGTTAGTCCATATAACATGGATAATCGATTTGTTAAATCGATTCTACCCCAAACGGAACCACCCCCAAGAAGCAGAATAATTATATATGACTTAATACATAAAAAAATATTTTTTTAGCTCAAAAATAATATAACTTTTCAAGTTATGGTTATTCAATAGCCAGTTAGTGCTATTGAAAACGATTAAAAAAATCCACTTTACACCCGTATCGGTATTTTAAAAATGGGAGGGTACAGTTGGGGGTACGGATATGACATATGGGTCAACTTTTTTGTGATAATTAGTGACAAAGGGTAGGTAGGTCCCAGAAACCTCGAAAATTTTCTGGACGTCGTTTATGGATGCTCCCTTACGGGAGTGAAAATGGGTCCCTATCACAAAATTTTTTTGATTTTCATAAATGTGCTAAATGTCAGAAATGAAAAAAAAAAAGATTTTTTTTTTAATCTCAGCACATGAACAATATATTTACTACCAAATGACAATCGATAGGTTCAAATTGTTCAATGCTTTTTGTTAATGTATTGCAGTTTTCTGTTTGAAGGCATGTGCAAGGTTCTTATCCTTATTTGTTAAAAATTTAGAATAAAAAATACCATTTTTAACATGGAACATGTTTATAGGCAGGGGGATATTTCAAGCATGTTATTTTGTGAGGGGAGGGGGTCAAATGTACCATATTTGGGAAGTTGAAAAATGTTTTTTTTTAAAATTGCATATGTATGGGTGTGTGTGTGTGTGTGTGTGTGTGTGTGTGTGTATGACTGTAATCGGTGATATTTTACAACCATTATGGTATTAAAAACCTTTTTTTTTTTTTAATTTTTCCATCAAAAAATCTCGAACTACTTATTTTTTTTTCAATTTGGATGTAATGCCTCATTCTTTCTGTGGAAGTATTAATACCTAGAATATCGTTTCTATTCGAAAACTTGGATCTGATTTTTGATTTTATTTTAATTTTTGTCTCAAAATTTTTGCCACTAAAAAATACAAAAAAAAAATATTTTTTCATAGTATTAATTTTAGAAATATCATTTTACTCGATTTCTTGGATCTAAATAGTTAATTTTTTGAAAATTTCTTTTATCGAAATCAACCATTCTTGGGTAAATTCAATTCACGAATATTTTAGACTTAAAATGTTACTAATAGATTTAAAAATAAAAAGGAAAAAAATTGCCTAGCATTCCGTGTAAAAAAAGTTATAAAATTTACATCAACTCTTCGTGGCTTTAGTTATGTTTTTGTTAGGTGCAGCAAAAAACAACCAAATTATCTGTTAGGTGACATTTAGAGTCCAAAATATAAAGTATCTATTTTTTGTTAAAATTCAACTCTTTATTAAATATTCACTTATCTAAAATATTCATTATTTCATATAAAAAAATTTTCATTCACTGCGCGATAATTATTAAAATTTTCTAATTCTTATGAACGCTGCATGAGGTAAGCGGTATGATTTTTGTAAATTTCTAAAAAAAATGGTTGTTGAATAAGTGTACCGAAGTTTTTGATGAGGATAAATTATGAAATTAAATATACATACACTGTAAAAAGTAACTTTCTTATTTTAACAAAAAAATTAGAACATTTTCGAAAAATTAGTAAATTTTCAAAAAAATTAGTAAATATTCGAAAAAAATCGTAAATTTACGAAATTTAGTATATTATCAAAAAATTCGAGTATTTTCAATTTTTTTTTGTGAATTCGCAAGAAAAATTGATCATTTACAATTTTTTTTCGAAAATTTACAAAAAATAGTTGTAAATTTTCGAAAAATAGTTGTGAATTTACAACTTTTTTCGTAAAATCACAAAAAAAAATCGAGGATTTTCGAATTTTTCGTTAATATACTGAATTTAGTAAATTTACGATTTTTATCGAATATTTACAAAATTTTTTGAAAATTCACTAATTTTTCGAAAAAATTCTTTTTTTTTTGTTAATCTAAGAAAGTTACTTTTTACAGTGTAAAACTTAACACCCCCCCTTCCAAAATTTTGGTATTCCTGTTTGGCAGCCAATATTAGTAACAAATCATATGAAAATAAGGGTAATTAGGGGAAAAAATTTTAAATCAATGAAAAAAAGGATATAGGAGACAAGACTTAAAATTTATAAGGGTGAAAACGGATTTTTTTGGACTCGCTACGAACCCTGTGGGTGCAAATGCTTGAAATACAAGAGTAACGTTAGTAAATCAAATCTAAATCAATAAATTTTGTATTTTTAAATTTGGCGAACCCAAATTTTCTCTAGTGTTTTATTTTTGTTCTAAAGTGTCGCAGTTTTTTTCTAAGTAACGTATAATTCCATTAATAAATGCGCTTTTTATATAATGAAATTTTACAGAGTTTTGCAAGTCATTGTGGCCAAAATTGAAAATTAGGCAATCATAAATTTAAATTATATCAATTTTTAGTATCATAGAAACAATAATTGTGCATGTAACAGTATTACAGCCTAAAAAAAATATGATTTTAAAAGCTGCCTCCAATTAAATTTCAAACCTGAAGGTCTTCGAAACTTGGGCAATTTATTGAAAAAATAAAGCAAATTATTGTTAGCTCAGAAATCAAACATTTTTATTTAATCTTAAGACATCATGTTTGATAATGGTTGTTTCTTGATTTTCCAGCGGAGAATAAAAGTATGATGTTGACCTTCGAAGTATTATTATATTGCTCACTTTTATTTTTTCAGTTGAAAATATTTTTTAAAAAATGGTGTATGACCTAAAGAAAATTAAAATAAATTCTCTTAAAATAAATTAAAATTTTATATTTTACTTTGTTAGTTAGTAAATAACACGACTAAGTCATGAAATTCCTGGTCATGTTAATTTTTTGTGCAAAGATTATCTGAAAATAAATATTCAAATTCTCATCATTTCCATCCATTATGGATGATCCTTAAAAATAATTGGACAATTATCTGCGTAAATAATTTATGAAATAATTTAATTTAATAACTTTTACTTGATTGTTCAGAAAAATTTCTGGAAGCCAAATGTTTCCTAATGGATCTTTATAAAGAAACTCTGATATTGGTTTATTATCTTCCCAGATAGCTTTTAAAGATGAACCATCCGAAAAAGTATAAGTACCTTGACCAGACATTTTATTGTTATCGTTAATTTCGCCAATGTATTCAGCTTTATTACTGTATCTTCTCATGTATAAAAAATTGTTTTTTTATTAAATAAATTTAATTATGATGTCTTGCTTAGATAAATTTTATTTATACCTAATTCGAATATTTGATTTAAAATTATCTTCATGCCAAATTCCCTCATAAGTATCTAAGTCCTTTGTCTTATAAATACCGTAGCCTATCATAAATAATTGCTTTTTTATTTAAACTTTTAATGAAAATTTAAAAATATTATTGATAATCTCTAAAAAGGTCTATTAAAACGAGTCGAAATTTAATTATGAAAAAAATTATGAAACTAACAAAATATAAACCTGTTAAATTCTGGATTTGAAAAGACGTTAGAAAACTATTTTGTGCGTAGGAAAATATTCATATATATGTATAATACACTGTTAAATGTAACTCTCTTAAATTTACGAAAAAAATTCTAATTTGCCAAAAAATAACAAATTTTCAAAACAATCGAAAATTCTCATATTTTTTTTTTTTTTGATTTAACAATTATTTTTCGTAAATATCCAACTATTTTTCGCAAATTTGCGATAAAAAATTGGAAATTGACAACTTTTATTGAGAATTTTCAAAAAAGTTTGAGAATTTTTATTTTTTGTAAATAAACCATTTTTAAGTGAATTTATAGTATTTTTAGTATTTTTATAAAATTAAAGTATTTTTATAAAATTTAAATCTTAACAGTGTAAGCATATTTAAGAGAGGACTGCACTGAAAAAAATCCGGTTGTGCCAAAAGAATTTTTTTTATTTGGTTAAATGGTTGCAAATGAATTGAAACGCAAAGAATAGTTGACACAATTGTTTTTCGCCTTTGTATGTTTCTCAAAAACCTGAATAGTAATATATTTGCAAATAAAACAAGACTTAACTGTCTAATTATTGACTTTTTCGCAATAAGTAACTGTAAATTTAGCCAGTTTTATGAAACTTCATAACTTTGAGACCAATAAAATAAAAAGTTGCATAAAAAGTAGCACACAAGGTTTTGAATTAAGGCTTTACAATTAAGCTTTACTGCTATCTTAAAAGCTTATTATATCGTTTTTATTAATTTATCTGAAGCAAATTGGTGTATCGATAAAATTGTCTGGATCTTTAAATTTTATGAAAACGCTCCAGAATCGATTTTTTGACTAAAATGAAGAGATTCAAAGCTCCAAAACTATCAGTTCTATTAAAATTAAGTTTTTCATTGGAGTCGTCTGAAATTTCAATGATTTGAAATTTTTCACACCATAGCGTGTTACATAGAGTCCAAAATACTAATTGCGGGTTATAAATATATTCAAACAATCATATTTACAATGATGCAATGAAAAATATAACATAGCTTATGTCAAAAATTAGTATATTTTTATATCAATATATTGATATGCTTCACGTTAAAGCGTCTGACTAAACACGTCTGTTTCTACTTACACGAGTTTTGTTGCATACAGAAATGTTTCTTTTTTTTATTTTAAAAATTTTATACTTTACCATGACGGAAAATTTCTTTTTCATTAATAATAATACAATTCCCTGCATAACTATCTCCATTAGAAAAATTGAATGAACAATTTTCTACAAACTTTATGGTATTTTCTTTTTTAATTTCTGGTTCTTTTGAATTATTCTTTTTCAATTTTTTTGCAGAAGTTTTTCTTTTCATTTTAAATATTTATCAACCGTGTAAATAAAATAACCTTTGTAACAAAATTTTATTTAAAATTTATGAGTGGTTTGAAATATATTATCGGATACTGTAAATTATAAAGACGCCAATTTCAGATACGAAAAATTAGAGTTTTAATTTTACAGACTTTCAAATTTTATACTAAACATAAAATGAAAAACAAAGTAAATTTTCTTATTACCATTCAGAGGTTATTTTAAACATTAAATTAATTAGCACTAACTTAAAATTAATTTTTTCAATTTAGGTACATATATTATAAATCTGGGAATATTTAAAACCACTCTTAATGTTTACATCTCACAATCAGTCAAAATTTTCTATACAAACTATTAAATTAAAATTTTAATGAAATCCTGCAATATTTTGAAGAAATCATTACTTTAATCATTACTTTAAGAAATGAGGTAAGAAATTTTTATTAGATAAAATAATTAAATTAAAAATAATAAATTATAGAGCAAAAATTCAAAAATTTTTTATTTATTACTAATGCCGATAGTGTACAGTTTAATTACAGTAATATTATATTAATAATATTATATATAATTAATTACGTATATCATGATCTTAATATTAATATTTTTTTATAAAAAAAAGAAGAAAAAAAATATTAAAACAATTATTACATTTTTCTTTTTTTGAAATTCAAATGCGTTAACTATATAAACATACATTTAATATTTCAGAATTACAATTATTATACTTAATTAGTGTCATTTTTTTTTCATTATACTTATTAGCTAATTAAATTTTCTTAAAAATAAACAATATTTTTTTTTATTTTTTACAAACTTAAAATTATTAAAAATTTGATAAATCAAAATAAAAATTTTCATTGAAAAAATGATATTTATAATAATCTTTTTTGTATTTGCTAATTATAAAATTTATGATTTGTTTAGCTAAATTTTAATGAATTTTATGCTAAAACATATTTTTGAACAAAATTTTATTTTTTAAGATATTTTAAATACCTATAAATTAAAAAAAAATGTTCTTATCTTATTCCTTAAATATTTTATTTTAAGCATTAATTATATTAACTTAAAACTTAACAAGGAAATTCGGATTATGTCTTTTTTTTTCATTTTTTTTTTCATTAAATGCTTCCATTTTCTTTTAAATATTCTACCAAGCAACATTTAATACACATAATAGCGTCAAAAAATATTTAGGAAAATTGTTTTCTTAAAATAAAAAAGTTTTTTATGTATAGCACCAATATTCATTAAAAAAAATTTAACTGAATATTAAGTTTTAATGTTTTATTTTTCAGTAAGTACTCAAAGAATTATAATTCAAAGGAGCATAAATGTATTTCATATCCAAAAAATAATTATTTTTTCTTTTTTCTGAAGTTTCGTTACTTTCAGTATCACCATTCGCATAGTTTTTCATTTCTGTTGTTTCTCTTTTTAAATTCAAATTGGCTATAGGAACTGAAGAATTTTGCACAAATTGTTCAACTTTAGAGGAATCTGATCTTCTTTGAGTTTCATCAATATTATTGTACAATGATTCATTAACGTTTAAGGAATAATTTTGAATTTTTGTTGCTTCTTCATTTTTAATATTTTCAACCGTTTCATTTTTAACACTAAATGTTTCAGTTTTTGCGTATGTCATATCGTAAATAATTTTTTCATTTTCTGGCTCTTTTGCATTTGCTTTATCATTTGCTTCATGCATACTAAGATGTTCATTCAATGCGCTACTTTTCAAAAATCCTTCACCACATCTCTTACATAAGTATGGTCTGTCACCTGTGTGTAGCATCATATGAAAAAGTAATTCTTTTTCACGATCAAAATTTTTGCTACAATATTCACAAGTGTAAGCTCTTTTATTGTGAGTTTTTAAGTGTGCTGTTAAAAATTTTCGTTTTGAAAATATTACATTACAAAATTGGCATTCATACGATTTTTTATTATCTTTAAAAGGTGGTTTAGTAACAACGGGTAATTCTGGTTTTTCAATTTTAATATAAAATTTTTTTAGAAAATCTAATTCAGAAATATTGGAAGAATAACCTTGGGTTTGGCTTGTCATATTTTCACTTCGGGAAAATGATGAATTTTTTAATAATTTTTGAATTTTCTCATCTGTTAAATTACGATGATTATAATTACTATGCTCGCCACCTTCTATATTTTCAACATCTAGAAAAAAGTCTTCAGAGTTTCCTTCAATAACTTCATTAGTCACTACTTGACCAGAATTATTATGTACAATCATTTGAGTTAATTCATTTTTTTGATCAAACATATTAGAACTTACTTCGTTAATAACATACTTATAATCAGCGTTATCTGAAATAAATTGTTTTTTACATGAATTACATTCGCAATCCCATTTATGAATTTTTAAAAAATAATCGTTATTACAATCATTATTAAAATTAGATTGGTTACCTTTTCCATGTTTTAGTAAATGTGTATGGTATTTAGATTCTGAAGTATATTCTTTACTACAATACTCGCAGATAAAAGTTTTTTTTTCAGTATGATTAACTTTATGCCTGTACAAATATTCGGCTTGTGAAAAAGCTTTATCACATAAATCACATTTATAAATCATTTCTTCTGCATGACTCGTTTGAAGATGGTTAGTCAAATGTATTTTTTGCAAAAATGTTTTATGACAAAATTCACAAATAAAATTTTTTTCTCCAAAATGCTTTCTTTCGTGAACATCAAGATTGGCAATTTGGGTAAAAGTTTTATCGCAAAATTTACATCTAAATGGTGAATCTTTTGAATGCGTACGAGAATGATTGTTTAAATTAACTTTTTGAGCAAAAGACTTATTGCATATTTCACATTTAAATGGCTTGATACCAGTATGTATTCTTTGATGAACAACAAGATTTGCCACTTGAGAAAAACTCTTTTCACATGTTGTACATTGATATGGTCTTTCTTTTGAATGAGTGCGAACGTGATATGTCAAATTAATTTTTTGTGAAAAACTTTTTTCACAATATCTGCATTGATGAGGTTTTCTTACTGTGGGATCTGACATTTTTTTTCGGCCTCTTGGAGAAATATTTTGAAATGAAAAAATTGATTGTGCTTTAGAACCTCTACCCATGCTTTTATTTCATTCAATATTATAACTTAAATTTAATTTTAAATCCTGTATCAGAGATCGAAGAATCAAATTTCAATTTTACCTGTAACAAACAAATTTTTTTTAATGAAGTATATAAAAAAATTATTGTTTTTGTTACATGCAAAAATCATTCTTTTTTCATATTCAAATATTTATCTAACGTGCATCTATAAAGGTATATCATTTAAAAAAAATTTTAAACCATTAATTTCATTTTTCATCATTTATATAATCCAAATAAGAGCAACATAAACTTGATTAATATGAATGAGTTTAATTAAAACTATAAATTAATTCAAATTTTTAGACAGTTAGAAGCTTTTATACTTATCAATAAAGAGACAGCTAACAAATAGTTTGAAAAATGTACTTCATCATTACAGCTACCAAATATTGGACTCAAAAAATAAATTACCATGCAAGTTTGCAAAAAAAAAAATAATTAAATAAAACATAGCTTGCATAAAACATAACCTTTAAAAAAGTTATTTTTGAGAAATGCAAAATGCAAGCAGTTAATTATATATATAAGCAACATAAAAAGTTTTAAAAAATTGTTGAAACTATAAATTAACTTAAAAATTTGATATTTACTGTCTTTTAAAATAAAATAGAATTTTATCTTTATCACATAAGATCTTAAGCAGTTTATTTTTATTTGAATAGCCCAATCCCCAAGTATTTTTTACATATAAAAAAAAAGCAAAAAAAAATTATTACAATTGTTGTTTTGAAATGGAATGCTCCTCGGATTCATTCGCATGCAATAAGAAATGGTAAAAAATCATGGAGAATGCTCCGTATATGTATTACATGTAATATGATTACAAAAAGAAAAAAAAAAGAAATAGAAGCAATACTTACAGATATCCTAAATTTCTTCATATAACCATTTATATGCACACAGCACAAGTATATTTAAGTTTTTTTTCAAATTATTATAAAAAATGTCCACTTAAATTGCCTTGAATAAAGTATAGATGTATATTATACTTTTGCTTTTGTTATGTATACAAAAAAAACTGACAGACTACTGACTTTGAAAACAATCATAACACAAGCATAAAAACGATTGTATTTATTAAAATTTATAGTCACTTTGAATATAAAAAAATTATTTTTATTTAAATATAGTTAATTTGCACTTAGAATTACACTAATTTTAACATAATTATTAGTTTTATGCTAAAAATTAGACAATAAAAACCATCTCAAAACTCACTAAAAAAAAAACCAAGCTATACATTATGTTGACCATGGGAGAGGTAATTCATAGTAGAGATGAAAGACTACTAAAAATAAAATTCTTAAGTGCGGTTACCGGTAGATATTATTTTACTACTTTTAATTACTTAAGTAGGTCTTTTTAATTACGTATATTGTTTACTGATATTTAACAAAATATTTTTAAAACGCTATTAAATCTTCCTCTTACTTCATTTTGATTTTACGAACTTAATACTTTTTTTTTTACAAAACTGGGCGTCAATGCGCATGAATGTGCAAAATGGCAGCACAAGCGCATCCATATTTCCTGAAAAAAACCCTCGAATTTCAAATTTCAAGTATAGTATAGATACCTATACCAAACAATACTATTGTTTGGTTTTTTTTTTTTATTAAATGAATATTTTTTTTTATTGACTGAATAATCATATAAGAATTAACTATAATAAACATTGTAAATTTAAAGTGTTTTAATTATAATTTAAAAAAATAAATAAATAAATATAAGTTAAATTATTAAATTAATATTATTTAAAATTTTGAATAAATATTAGATAGGTAAATTTTTCAAACAATTTTTATGAAATTTATCAAATAAGAGATTTTTTAAAATTAAAATTGTTTTATTAAATTCACAAGAAAAATGGAATTAAAAAAAAATTCTAAGTAACATTGTTCATTATTTATCGAGCTGCAAAATCTCAGTAATCTTATTAATATTTTTATTTCAAGAAACTATTTTGCATAAATATCACGCCAATTTGGCGAAGCAAATTAAAAATCAAATTTGTTTTTACATAATATCTATACCATCGCAGATACCTACTGTATTGCTGAATATTATTAGACACTTAAAAATATGTAGATTTAAAAAAGAAAAAAAATTTTTTTATACCACCTGCGTTTTGCGGAAAATTACACATAGAAAATTGATAAAAAATTAATTAAAAAAGTTAAATTAAAGTTAAATTGTAACTCGTGACGTCATTATGTTATTAACCACGTGACCTTGCAGACGACCTCTGAATCTAATAACAATATCACACTAGCTGCTCCGAATTTGCTTTCGGAGCAGAACGCGGGATACGAGTAAATCGAAGATTGAAACGAGAAAGAAGTAGTAAAGACGACATTGTTAAAACAAAGAAAAAACATATACTCATTAAAGAATAATAGTGAAAAACTCCGAAAAATATTAATTATTTTAGAATAAACAATCGAAATAAAATAATAAAATATAACGTTATTAATTAGTTTTAATTTGATATTTAGTTAAAATTTAATTGGTTATATAAATATAAAAACCATAGATACAATGTTAAGAACGACGACGAGTCTTCATCGAGAATTAGTGCGAGCAACGACCAGAAGTGCAACCAGGAATAACATTGTAAAGTGTTTAAGTACCCAATGTTTACACAGAAAACATCAACAGAGGTATAACAAATGTGAACCCTTTAAATTTATTTCTAAAAATTTCAATTCATTTCCTCAATAAACAATTAAGGTTAGAATTATTTTGAACTTTTTCAATGACTCCATTTCTTATGACATTGAAAATTTTTTTATGATTTTCTCATTTTGACTTTGATAATACAAATGTAAAATTAAATTTCATATATTAGTTTTAATATAATTAAAAATAGTAGAAAAAATTTTTTTTTAAATTTATATCATCTTTTTACTTAGGCTTCTTGAGCAAAAAAATATTAAGTTACCAGTTCAAGTATGGCAAACAAGTATACGATATTATGCAGATTACCCAGATCACGTAAGAGTTTCATTACCAGCTTTATCGCCAACCATGGAAACCGGTACAATAGTATCATGGCAAAAAAAAGAAGGTACGTTTTATCATTTAAATAAGTTTTTGTAATATATACACTTCCTACTTAATATTTTTTTTTAAATTAGGTGACAAATTAAATGAAGGAGACTTATTAGCAGAAATCGAAACTGATAAAGCAACTATGGGTTTTGAAACTCCAGAAGAAGGTTACTTAGCAAAAATTATTGTTCCTTCAGGGACTAAGAATGTTTCAATTGGTAAATTAGTATGCATAATAGTGTCTGATGAAGGGAGTGTAGCAGCGTTTAAAGATTTTAAAGATGATAGTTCAAGTACTCCAGCACCTGCTGCTTCAGCTCCACCACCACCTCCAGCAGCTCCAAAGCCTTCTTCACCTCAACCTTCAGTTGCTAGTACTCCAGTTTCATCACCCATTCAACAAGGAGACAGAATATTTGTAACACCACTTGCAAGAAAACTTGCTTCAGAACAAGGATTAAGTTTACAAGTATTTAATTTTAATATTGATTTTTAAGATTTAATTTATAAGCATAATAAGCAATAAAAAAAAAACGGAATTTAGTATCATAATGTTCTTTAGTACAATCTTACAATTAGTTTAATTTTTACATAAACTTTTGAATGTTTGGTTTATTGTTATACAATTATTAATGATTATAAAATAATTGACAGGGTTTGAAAGGATCTGGATTATTTGGTGCTATAACAACAAAAGATTTGAGTGGTGCATCTCCAGCAACAGCAGGTGCAGCTGTAGCTGCAGCTGCACCCTCAATAGGTGCTGTAGGTACAGCTGGTGGTCAGGATATTCCAGTTTCTAATATTCGGGCAGTTATTGCAAAACGATTATCAGAAAGTAAACAAAATATACCACATTATTATTTATCTATTGAAGTTAAAATGGATGAAGCCTTAGCCATGAGAGAACAATTTAATAAATTATTAGAAAAAGAAAATGTTAAACTTAGTGTTAATGACCTTATTATTAAAGGAATGGCTATGGCTTGTAGAAAAGTTCCAGAAGGTAACAGTGCTTGGCTTGGTGATAAAATTCGGCAGTGAGTTTAGTTCATTTATAGATTAATATTTGTTGCTTCTAAATTAGTTTTAAAAAATGTATACTTTTAGATACGACCATGTGGATGTAAGTGTAGCTGTTAGTACAGATAATGGCTTAATAACACCAATTGTTTTTGGAGCTGATGTTAAAGGAATTGCTCAGATAAGCAGAGATGTTAAATCTTTAGCTGCCAAGGCAAGGGAAGGCAAACTTCAGCCTCAAGAATTTCAAGGTGGTACAATAACAGTTTCAAATTTAGGAATGTTTGGAATCAAAAGTTTTTCAGCAATTATCAATCCTCCTCAGTCTATAATTCTTGCTATAGGAACAACAGAAAAAAGACTTATACCAGCAGATAATGATAAAGGGTACAAATAATTATTTAAATACTATATGAAAACATTCATACAAAATTTATTTGAATCTTTTCATTAATTTTTAATTTTTTATATTTTCATTTCAAATTTCAGATTTACTACTGCACAATATATGACTGTAACAGCTAGTTGTGATCATCGGACCGTCGATGGAGCTGTAGGAGCACAATGGTTAACGGCATTCAAAAATTTCATGGAACGTCCAACAACTATGCTTTTATAGTGAGTAAAAGGGTTTAAATCTTTTTATAATTATTTATTCGCATTAAATGTAAATAAAATTTTAAAAAATGTTTTAGAAGAATCACAAAAAATTTAAAGACTAAAAAATTTTTTAACTCAACTGCAATCTCAGCTAGTTGTTTATAAAAACCTAAGGTCTTGCAACCATTCTTGGAACCGCAAAGGTAATTATAGTTCTAAATAGGTAGGCACATATTAATTTCAAACAGAAAATTTGTCTTGTAAATAAAAATAAAATAAATGGAAATTGTTTAGTAAATTGTTTTATTAGGTTTACTTGATACAAATAATAGTTCACAATATCGCAAAGAAAAAAAAGCTTGCGCTGTATAGTTACTTTAATTCAGATGGTTTAATATTTATATATATATATGTGTAAAATATTATTTAATAAATTATATAATAAAAAAAGTATATTTATTAAATTGTTAAATATGTAAAAATTAATTTTTGTCTTTTTAAATTGTAAACAGTCATATTTAATATTAAAGTAATGCAGTAAAATTAAATAATGAGATATATTTACTTTAAAAATATGTTACATAAGTTAAATATAATACAAATTTATTTACGACTAAAGATCGTCACTTAAATTGTTAAAACTTTGCAATATATAGAAAGATTTATTGCATTTCACCCAAATAAATTTGTTTATCACTGGAACCTGAACAAACTGTTAAAAAAAAATGATTTTTTAAGTAAATTAATAATATAATTTGAGTTAAAATTAATGTTTAAAATTTTTAATTTACCTATTGGCTCTTGTGGATGAAAATCAACATCATTAATTGAACCATTGTGTCCAGGAAGTTTATAAATAATTCTTCGGCTTGTTGTATCCCAAATGTAATGAAATCTATCAGAGGATCCAGCAGATACTTTTGTACCATCAGGTGACCAAGCGCATCTTAATAAATTTTTTTCAAAATTGTGTTGATGGCCAGCAAACATTTTAACACATCTTTCATAAGGTGCATAAGGCCTTATATCCCATATCCTTAAAGAATTATCCATTGAATTTGATAGAACATAAGAACCATCTGGGCTAAGACTTAAACCTGTTACTGTATCTGTATGACCTTTCATCTTATAAAGTACACTATTTTTTCGTAAGTCCCACACACTAATATCATTATCAATTCCACCACTTATAACTTGTTCTGCTGTATCATTAAATGAAACTGCTGTAACCTTTACAATTATTTATAAATTAATGTAAAAATACTTGTTATTTGAGCAAATAATTTGGTATTTATGTAAAATATGTATTATTTAACCTGATATGTGTTGTTTAAAGATATGCATTGTCCTTTTTTACGAGGATCCCAAACTCTAATAGTACTATCATCACTTCCAGAACATAATTGGGTTAATCCTCTACGTGCTCCGCTTACAGAATTAACAAAAGATGTATGACCCCTTAATTTTTTAATTCTTACTCCAGCTATCAAATCCCATAAACCTAAAGTTAAATCTGTACTTGCAGTATAAATGTGATTTCCATCTGGACTAAACTGTAATTCCATAACTGCACCGCTATGACCAGACATAACCGATATATTTTCACATTCTCCATAAACATTCCAAATAACTGTAAATTTTTACACATTGATTAAAATTTAATAAAAGTAATTAAATACATTTTTTGAATACTTACAAATTTGCCTATCAAATCCACTAGAAGCTAAATATTTTCCTTCCGGATGAAATGCTAATGTATAAATATCTCCTTGGTGTCCTTCCAAGAGCATAATTGGAGACAATAATGATGATGTCCTTGGAGGCCCCTAATCATTGAAAAATTAAATGAAATATAAATAAATGGTTAAAAGTTTGATTCAATTAATTTATTTATTTAATTTGAGGTTATCAAACTCACACTTTGAATTACTGCTTTTTCTCGACTGCTAAAAACAATTTCAGTTTTTGTTTTTTTAGATGCTGGAACTAACGCCAAAATATCATCTCCTTTTCTTTTATCCAAAATCGGCATGTTGATAAATTTTTTATTTACTATTACTTTTTAAAATAATAAACAATAATATCGCCTCTCTGGGCATGCACAACCACAACAAATAAATGAAATACACCGTGCGCGAACATAGGCCTGTGCGTAAACATCAAACACTCTCGCTGGAGAAAGTTACACGCTCTGATTTTATCAGAATGACAGAATTAGAGGTATACCTATATTTAATTACGTTGCATTTAGGAGCTTATTTAGAAGCTTTAGGGTTTCAGCTAAAGCAAATATTTAGAAAAAATAATTTAAAATTAAAGATAAGAAATCTTTTTTTAAATATTACTAAACAAATTTTCTATACTTGAACCAAATAGAAAATATTTTTGATTTTATAATCGTTAGCTTAAGCTATAATTATAATTATAAGCTCAAATCTTATTTAAATCTGGAAAATTTTTTGAAAAAATAAAAGAAAAAATGTTTTTTTTTTAATTTTCTTTATGTTTCAAGTAATTTGCAATTGTTTGCAAAGAAAAAAAAATTCCGTTAGCCCCAAGCGGAATTTTTTTTCAGCGTAATATTAATAAAGCTCACAATAAATAAAATAAAATTAAAGATTAATTTATATTAACAAGTCTTTATTGTTAAAAATTTTTTAAAAAACAAAACAATAAAATGAAATATTTAAATATACTGTACAAAAAATTTTTTTGCAAAACTATTCACTGTATAACTTTTGCATTTTTTTTTTTTAATAGCTGAAAAAGAAGAAAGGCATTTTTTAAAAGTAGAAGAAGAAAAAACTGCTAGCTAGCTGTATTCCAGAATTGAAAGATGTACCAATGGTTTTTAAAATCCTGGTACAGATGTAGTTATATTTTCAGATTGCTTGAGGGTGAAAAGACATGGTGGATGTTATTACCATTTTTTGTTCCCATGTTAACCATTAGAAACTAAAAAAAAATAATTATCAGGATCTAATTTTAAAACATTAATTTTTATGTTACCAACATTATTCAATAATTAGCAACATCTGTATCTTATAACAGTAACAGTATATAAACCAAACGTATCAAAGCAATTTAGAGTAATTCAGAAACACACGAAATGCAAATGCGATTGCATAGTACAAAAAAGGTGAATTTTATGTGACTTGATAAGATTTCTTTATTATACTGTTTTTTTTTTTATTTAACAGGATTATAACAAAAAATAATTTTATGAGAGCTGTAAGTTTAGGTATAAAATTAAAAAGTCTACTTTCTTCTAAAAGCGTTACGATCACGATTTTTCACCCCGTGGCACGATCTAAAAATACATGTTTTCTCCCAAATTATTTGATTTAAAATATTAACTATTTTTGGATATGTTTCATTTAAAGATGGCCATATAGGTTCTGTAAATTTTTTTAGACAGATATAACGTATTTTAACTCGAAACTTTTTACAAGCCAAATTTATGAATATAATAGTAGTAGAATATTTAATAATTTACCTGTGTTAATTAATTAGTTTTTTTAATTAGTTTTCCACATATCTCTAAGGTTTTTTATAATCTTGACTCCAGATCATAAGCCAATTACTCTCGAATTTATTAAAAAATAACTGAGATATAAAATTGATGCCATTTTTGAACGATTCTTCTCAAAATTGCGATTTCCTATATGTTGTTTACAAAGTTGACAAATTCAGAAATTAAATTTTTCTAGACTTCAGAAAATTTCTATGACATTTTAATTTTTTCTCCATGAATTAAAAAAAATTCTTTAGCTTTTCAGCCTTTTCCAGAAGAGTGAAAATTTCTAATAAAACTTTTTGTATAGAAACATACTTATCCAAGTCTGTATAGGGCAACATTTTACAATATCTGAACTAGGTGTAGGTTATGAGGATTGGTTAATAGACATTTGATCCTTTTTATTGAAGATTTGACATTTTTATGTGACCCATAGAAGTAAACGAAGTCACTTTATTTAAATTAAAAATTAAAAAAAACATTCATAAATTCAAAAAATGATAAAACAATATATATGATTTCATAACAATATACTTACTAATTTTTGTTTTCTTTTTTTACTTTCATCATCATTATTCATCATTTCTTGAGTTTTTACAAGTCTTTTTTGATGCCTACTTAATTTTTGTTCATCTTTCAGTCTTAATTCTAATTTTTCTGTAGATTGTAATAAGGCATCCTTTAAATGTGAACTAAGCTTAAAACTGGGTTTTTCAATTATACTGCTATTATTATGATAAGCCTGAAAAAATGGATGTTCTTTTAATTGTGTAACAGTGGGTAGTTCTTGTTTCAAGGCTTCATGTGATAGGATTATATCTAATAGATTTTTTAATTTAGAATCACAGTGTGGTAAATTTGTATTAACAATCATTCCTTCCATTAATGGTTTTCCAAAAGTCATTTCATACAATACATGACCAAAAGCATATATATCTATGTGGCTCTATTAAAATTTTAACAAACTACATTAAGTATATTCAGAATTTCCTATCCAATAATTTTTTGATGATTTTTACTGATTGATTATAAATTTATTTTTAGGCTTTTAATATCATCCAAAAATTACTGAAAGTGGATAATGCCATAAATAATTTTACTCACAGTTGCATATATTTTTTTTCTTGGTATAATATACGGGCGATAAAAAGTTGGCAACCCTAATATCCCATTTTCTACATCTAATAAACGAATACCATTTGAAGTTATTACAATATTTCCAGAATGCAAGTGACCATATGGTAAATGTTTTTCATGTAAAAAACTAAGTGCCTCTAAAATCTAAATCAATTGTTAAATTATTCATGACTAATATTAATTTTCAAAGTCTTACTTGGTAACCATATTCAGCAATCTCAACAACTGTCAATGATTTGGTTTGCTTTGGATTTCCATATTTTTTCAAGAAAGATTGCTTTGGCTTACTATTGCACAAAATATCTTTTAATGTACCATCCGGGTAAAAATTACGAATAATTAAGGCACCATTCTCAGAAACATGTTGATGGATGATGGGTTCTATAAAAGCACACTTCAAATTTCCAAGATGTTTAAAAATACCTTGCATATCTTTAAGTTCTAAATATTTATCAGGTCCATATTCAACCCAAGATAGTAACAATTCTTGTTTAGGATTTTGTTTATTTTTAACTGTGTAGTAATGCTTTCGTAAACGCCATCCTATATCAGGAACCAAGCTACCAATTTCAAAGTTAGTATCACTTCTTAATGCTAATGATACTTGTTGTAATACTATTTCTAATTTATGCAATTATTAATTAAAAAAAATTTTAATTTCAAAAATATTATATCTCAATAAAAAACATACCATGGAAAGGATGTGAATAATTGTCTGGATCTAGAAATTTTTTTAACGGTAAAGACGAAGCTAATATTGGATTCAACAACACAGTTTTTAAGTAATTCTAAAAACAGAATAATAAAAAGTAAAAATATTTTTCTCTTTTAATAAAAAATTAATCAAATAATAAATTAATAAAAATTTACCTGTAATGCTGCTTGTCTCTGAGCTATGAAATCTGATCCCATGTTACCAATAATTTTTTTTGGTGGAAATGGTAAATCGATACCTGATGTTGATAAAGCTGAATGCAATTGCACAAATTCATTATAACGCCTACTAACTCTCCAAGATTTTTCAGGTAATGGTCCTCTTTGTGATTTTATAACATACTCCTGCAATAATAGTTATAATTAAATAAATTTTTTAATTATAAATGTAATTTACAAGTTGTAAAATACAATAAAAAAATAAATGAATCTAAGTTTTTGCAATAAAAATAGTTTAAATTTACTTACTGTATGATCATTTATTGTTCGAGCATTTTCAATTTGACTAGTTATAATTTCAGTATCATCGAGTAAGATTTTATTAATATATTTTTTTTCAAAAAGAGCCATTGATCATTATAAATATTATGATAATTTGCAAAAAAAAATTCTGTAAAAATATAGTAATAGTATATGATCTTTTAAGAAGAAAACTTTCTTTGGAGCAGCTGCACAATGATATTAATATTAATAACAATATTGAATCTAAAAATTAGATTGAAAAAAAATATTGTTAATATTATTAATTATTAATTATTTAATAAAAAGTGCATTATAAAATTATATGAATACGTGTAAAAACTAACCTTACCAATAACAAAATCATCATAATCTCTCAAACAGTCTTATATATATATATGTGTACGATTCTTTCTCAAGCCGGCACACCTCGGTTAACTTAGCCCCCCAAAAAAATTAATTTGTATTTTTTATAGCTCAAATTAATCCTTTTTAATTGTACTAAATGTACATCGAATTTATTTTTTTGTGCAAAATTGTGCTTTTCTGCAAAACGTATAAAACAGGCGGGGGGCTAAAAATTTAGCCCCCCAATTGAAAAACTTATTTTTCTGCTGAACTATGCAATGCACAATTAAAAGCATTAGTGGAATAAATGTACAAATAATTGTGCAATGGACTTGTGAAAAAATATTCACTAAATTGTTGACTAATAAAAAGTTATTAACAATTGAACCAGTTTAAACAAATTATTTCATTTGAAACGTGTACACCATACTACTGCCATCTTACAGAAGACTTGGAAGTATATAGGGCGCTTGTTTTAAATATTTTTAGTTTACTATATATGTTACGCCCGAAAACTTGATATTTACTTAACTTGGGATTCCACTATTGTCGAAAATATTGATCCCAAATTATTTAACAATAAGTGAGGTTTTATAACTTTATTTTTATTATTTATTGGAGCCGATTGACCTCTCAAAACTTAACCCGGGTCAAAACTTATCCGTGGGCTTATGGGGAAGGAAACACATAAGCTTTAAAAACATTTTTTCAATTAAGTCGTTATTAAAATTATTCCTGCTGAAGCCATTCCTGACGTTATTTTTTCGAAAAATACTCGTTAAACCCCAGAAAATTGGAAAAACCAATGAAAATCAAGATATTAAAAAAACGTGTTAAAAATTGCCCGGAATTTCGGCTTTATTACAAGAACGTATAATTTAAATATTTATTAATAAAATAATTAAATATTAAAAATTATTTTAATTTTTTTTCTAAAGTTAATTTAATTATTACAAACAAAGTAAATAAATCATAGCGTTAAATAAATATGGTTAAAAAAGGAGTTTATTAGTCTGTACCTAAGCTAGGGCTGAAAACTGTAGGAAAATAACTATTATTATAAAGTTTTGTAAAAAATCATAGGATAAAAAAAAATTGGTATTAGCATTATAGAATATTACGGGATACGTGTTCGTTTTTCAGATTATGCCAAAAAATAGATTATTTATGACTTTTGTAATAAATTTTAAAAACGTAATAGAAATGAGATTATAGGATTGATTTATAAATTAATTGTAAAGTAAAAGTATATATAAAATTTAATAACAAATTTTTAATTTTATTATTTAAAATGTTTTAACAAAAACATTTATAATACTTTATGAAAGTTAAATTTCAAGTAAAATATTCCAATTTTTTCAAAAAACCTAATTTGATTAAATTGATTAAAAAATAAAACATCAAACAATTATTGCAGGTTGAAACTTCTGTATTTCGGTTAACGTTTGGGAAAAGTTTTGATGTTAAATAAGATATGTAAAAATGATAAAATTTTGCATTAAGTCGATTATAAATAAAATATAAAATACAAAGTTAATGTAAATAAATCGAAGATACAATAATTTCCATTTTTAAAAAAATTATTTTTTACAGTTGAGTTCAGAAACAACTTATTCACCCGATGGCAATGGAAACTAATTGCAAAAATTGAATTTTTTTTTTTTTTTAAATAAATTGTGGACAAATTTATATGCTCTCTCCGATATATTGCAAATACTTATTTTTTTAAAAAAATTTCAATTTTTACTCGAGAAATAAGAAATTTGTTCAAATATAAAAATTTGTAATTTCTGAGAAAAGTTCCAAATTAAATCATTTTTTTAGTTCATTTCCTTGTAAAAATATTTAATTAAACGCAAAATGAGCTTCGAATTAGCCATGTATATAATAATATCATGAAATTTTAAGAGAACATCATAAAAAAATTCTCGTGTGAAATTTCATCATCTGGTAACAGTAATATAATTAATAGTTTAGTATATATGTCATGGTTAAAAAAACTTATTCAGTTCATACTTTTTGCTTTTATTTTTTGTGGCGTTTTTTCTAATTATAATGAAAGCAAAAGAAAAAGCCATTGAAAAACTTTATTATTTAAGCCCATGATTTAATTGTAGTTACATATTAATCACGATTAAACCGAAGGCTTCGCCAAAAACCATTAATATATATATATTTAAATTTATGCTTTAACCGTAGCGTATATACAACAATAAAAAATTCTAAAAATTTTATACTTAATTTCTATTAATAGCCTACATTAAAATTTTTTTTTAAATACGTATACATACCTAAACCCCAACTATATTTTAAAAAATAGTAAAAAGGGTCAGAAAATTGTTTTGTAAATACGACCTTGTGTATAGATTTTGTATTAAGGAATATGCTTAAGTCCAGCCTATTTCATTAGGCCAAAATTTTATTAACAATTTTTTTTGCTTATATTAGCCAACTTTTTGTGGTTTTGCATTTATATGTTTCCACAGAAATATATTATTTATTGTTTTTCAATTGTTACCAGATTATCCTCATGAATAGGTTAAATATCTTACAAAAAAATAAAAAATGATCAGGGAAAATTTTTTTCGTCGCAGTTCTTAATATTTCGAATTTAATAAATAAAACACGATTTTAAAGTTTGCGTAAAGGAAAACTATACTAAATTACTTTTTCTTGTCAGGGCGCTCAAACCGCGATGTAAAAAAGCACTATTTCCGCTAAATGGTCGGAAAAATATGTTTTCTCGACACTGTCAAAGAAAAACCGTATGCGGCCCGTTTCCATATATAAACGGCTAAACGCTTCGCCTTAGATTGTAATTTGGGCTTTAGTCGTTCTTTAATTTTCTGGGTACGAGTTAATGATATATACCTACTATTAATAATAGGATATCATTAAAAATTTTTTCTTCAAAACAACTATGGATTTAGTTTCTAGTACCTAATATGAATTTTTGGCCAATATTTAAGTTAGCCTTGGCTCAATTTACTCAAATTTATAGTAAGAAAATTTAAGTAAATTTTATGTCAAAAATTTCTCCTCATAAAAAAAACTACAAAAAAGTAAAAAATTATTTTTTTCCCAATATATTTCGAATAATTTTTTAAATCAATTGTCCAAAAAAAGCCAAAAATTACTACTTGCGTCATTTTAAGCAAAAAAATAATATCTTTTGTTTTTTTTTAGCTAATTATGGGAATCTAAATTTAGTTTTTAGCCCACTTATTGCTAAAATACTTAAACTTTATATGGGTAAATGCTGGAAAGTCACGATGCAAAATACAAACCCACTAAAATAATAAGTTCCTGAATGCATTTATTCGAAAATTTTCTTGACTAAAATCGATATAAAAATAAGTTTTTTGAACTTCCAAATACAGTAGGTACTAACAGTTGCTTTTTTTTTTAATTATATTAAATTAAATTTTTTAAATGGGATGTTCAAAATATATATATGTAATTTGAAAATATTTCTTTGTAATTTTTTAATATGTAAAAATATGTTTTAATAAATAAAGGTCTTAAAGAGTTTCTCGTTAGATTGAGACTCGGATTGAGAACGAAATATTGACAAGAGAGAAAATCAATGTATTTTGAATTTTCCCTTATAATTTGTCCAGCAAGGTTGATTTCAACTCAACTAAAAAATAAAATATCCGTAAAAATGCGTCAACTTTAGACTATATTTGAGCTTTAAAAAAAAAAAAAAGGAAATTAATTTTCTTCTGAAGAAAAAGTATAATTTCTCATAATTGTACAGTTTCCATTCTCTCTGTTTAACAGTTTCTTTGATTTTTTTATCACGTTTTTTTAATATCTTGATTTTCATTGGTTTTTCCAATTTTCTGGGGTTTAACGAGTATTTTTCGAAAAAATAACGTCAGGAATGGCTTCAGCAGGAATAATTTTAATAACGACTTAATTGAAAAAATGTTTTTAAAGCTTATGTGTTTCCTTCCCCATAAACCCACGGATAAGTTTTGACCCGGGTTAAGTTTTGAGAGGTCAATCGGCTCCAATAAATAATAAAAATAAAGTTATAAAACCTCACTTATTGTTAAATAATTTGGGATCAATATTTTCGACAATAGTGGAATCCCAAGTTAAGTAAATATCAAGTTTTCGGGCGTAACATATATAGTAAACTAAAAATATTTAAAACAAGCGCCCTATATACTTCCAAGTCTTCTGTAAGATGGCAGTAGTATGGTGTACACGTTTCAAATGAAATAATTTGTTTAAACTGGTTCAATTGTTAATAACTTTTTATTAGTCAACAATTTAGTGAATATTTTTTCACAAGTCCATTGCACAATTATTTGTACATTTATTCCACTAATGCTTTTAATTGTGCATTGCATAGTTCAGCAGAAAAATAAGTTTTTCAATTGGGGGGCTAAATTTTTAGCCCCCCGCCTGTTTTATACGTTTTGCAGAAAAGCACAATTTTGCACAAAAAAATAAATTCGATGTACATTTAGTACAATTAAAAAGGATTAATTTGAGCTATAAAAAATACAAATTAATTTTTTTGGGGGGCTAAGTTAACCGAGGTGCCGGCACCACCGGAATTTCACCGAAATTTCCCAACGTATAAGACATTTTTTTTTCCGAGGTTTTTTTTTTAATTTTGAAATAAGAAGATAAAATAAATGCATTTATCATTTCTATTTATTAGCTATTCAATGATTTTTCAATTTCAGAAATTTTTTTCCAAAGTCAATTTTTTTTTTATATTTGACAACTTAAAATGTTTTTTCAATGAGAAAATCTATTATAAAAAGAACTGCTTTTTTAGTTAAAAAACTCTTTTTAGTTCTGAAAATAACTTTTTTAACAAATATTTTACGTCTCTATACCCGAATTTTTCTAAAACCCTAAATTTAAATTGTATTAGCCCCCCGTATACCTAAATTATTCTAAAACCCTGAATCAAAATTGTCGCATCTTTCAAAGAAACCAATTGGACCAATTATAATGACAGTGTAGGTTGCTCTCTCTCTCTCGCATGGTCGCATGGAGAATTCAAAACTTTCCCCACTCCCATTGTTATAAACCCTCTTCAATGGGACAATGGATAATCAGCTGTGCACAGTGTTTGTTGAAAATAAAAATTAATTAAAATGTTTAAATATTATATTACAATTTTATTAATAAAAGTGTTTTTGGTGACTTAAACTTAAAATTGATTAAAAAGAAAAAAATTTTATTTTAATTATTATAATAAATATAAAATTACTCATATTAAAAAATTTACTACATAAAAATGTTTAAAAATTTATTAAAAATAAAAAATAGTGTTAAAATTTCTTCCCTAAATAGATTATTTTCAGATTCTGAATTAAAAAATATTATGAAATTAAAAGAAAGAGGGATGATTCAAGAAATATTTCCAGATACTAGTGGGTAAGCCATTTAATTATAATTTATAAATGTAAAGGATAGTATATACCCATTCAATTTTCACATGTATAAAAATATTAAATAAATAAATATGTTGAAATTCTATAACTTGTATTTTTATAGAAACTTTTAATGTAAAATAAAATCAGTGACATTCACAAAAAATTAGTTTAATTTTTTTTTTGCAGTAAAAGTATTAGTTATCTTTGTGAAAAATCACCTCAGTCCATCTATGCAGGATTTGATCCAACAGCAGACAGCTTGCATGTAGGAAATTTATTAGTTATAATGAATCTCTTACATTGGCAAAGAGGAGGGCATAAAGTATTTGCAGTTCTTGGAGGAGCAACAGGATTAATTGGTGATCCAAGTCACAGAAAAAATGAGCGTGTAGAAATGGAGCAATCGTTAGTAAATGAAAATATAGACCATATAAAAAAAAATATTTTAACTGTTTTCGAAAATCACAGTAAATATTTCTGGAAGGACAAAAATTACAACCTATTGCCTATTACATTTATAAATAACATTGAATGGTATGAAGATTTCAATGTTATTGATTTTGTACGTAATATTGGAAAGCATTTTAGACTTGGTACAATGCTGGGGAAAACCTCAGTACAGTCTCGACTTAATTCAGATACAGGAATGAGTTACACTGAATTTACTTATCAGATATTCCAAGCTTATGACTGGCTTTGTTTATTAAAAAAATTTGATTGTCGGTTTCAAATTGGTGGAACTGACCAATTAGGAAATATTATGGCTGGGCATGAATTAATAAGTCGGACTGAAAAGAAAGATGTTTTTGGAATTACATTACCTTTAATAACTGCAGAAGGAGGAAAAAAATTTGGGAAGTCTCTGGGTAATGCAGTGTGGTTATCTCCAAAAAAATCTTCAAGTTTTCAATTATATCAATTTTTTATCAGAACTGAAGATGCTGATGTAGAAAAATTTCTAAAATTTTTTACATTCTTGCCATTAGCAGAAATTGAAAACATTATGGAGGTACATAAAAAAGAACCAGAAAAACATGTTGCTCAAAAAATATTAGCTGAAAATGTTACTTTATTGGTACATGGAGGTATGTAATACAATATCATTTTAAACTTTTTTAAATATGCTTAAAACTTTTATAATTTTTTTCATTTTTAGAAGAAGGATTAAAATTAGCTAAAAATGCTTCTTCATTATTATATGAAGGCTCAATTGATTCTTTAGCTATTTTAAACCAAAATGATGTTATACGTATTTTTCAAGGAGCAAGAGTAATTGATTTACCAGCTGAATCTAATACAACTGCTTATAACCTCGCAATAAAGGCAAAGTGTTTTAAAAGTGAAAAAGATGCTTCAAGAATAATTAATGCTGGTGGATTTTATATAAATTACAGTAAAGTTCACGACCAAAATCAAGTTATTTCTCAAGATAAATATATTTTACCAAATAAAATTACATTATTAAGGACAGGAAAAAAAACTTACCATATTGTAAGATGGATACCTTAATTATTTACTATTAAATTACATGTATAAAAAATTTGTTAAAATTTGTAAATATTTATAGAATATTTATTTAGAGAGATTACTGCGATCATGAACTTTGTAATGTCAATAAGATTTTTTTTATTTCATTTTGTAATAATGGAAAGTCATTTTGAGTTTGCTGCATAATTTCTTTTAAATATTCATTTAATTCTTGCTGTTTTTGAAATTCTTCATTTAAATTTACTTCATTTTTTATATTCATTTTGTAGTGACCATTTTTTAAATCTTGAAATAGTTTTACCTTATGTTGTTTTCTTATTAATATTTCTAAATTCTAGAAAATGTAAAAAACTGTTTGAATTTTTCTTTATTTAATTAGCAAACTTAAAAATTGTTTTTTTATTTATTGTAATTGATATTTAAAAAAAAAAATTGGTTAATATTTTTTTTTGATTTATTCAAATATTTTTACTTAAATATTTATTAAAAAAACGTATTTATTACATACATGATGTTTTATGATTTCAGACTCCATTATCTTTTTTTCAATTTCTGGTATAACTTCCTCAGTTTTTCTTAATAACTTTTTGCCTTCATTCAAAGAATCAAAAACATTCTTTTCTTCCAATTCAATTGATGTTATTTTATTTTCTAATTGTTTTATTTCCTAAATAAAATAATTTTATAAAAAATTTTAAACTTTACACAAATTTTATTTTAATGAATAATTTCAATAATTAACATACTTTATTAATTTGTTTTATTTTAGACTTTTGATCATCTAATCTTTTTTTAAGTACCATTTTTTGATTGTGTAAACTTCTTGGATTTCTTTTTTCTCTAGCTATTGCATCATCAATTATATTTTCTCTTCGAGAAATACAAAATTCCATATCTTGTATTAACTTTTCTTGAGCTTTTCGAAGACAACTTAATCTTAATTCCATTTTATGTATTTCACTTTTCATCATAGTGATTTCCCCACCAGAATTTCTTTCTTCTTTATAAATTTTGTTGGTCTCATTAGCTAGGTGAACTTTTTTTTCCCATGACAGATGCTCTTGTTGCAATAAATTTAGTTGCTCTTTGAGTAAATTTTTCTCATTAAGTGACTGACTAATGTCAGTTTTTAATTTAATTAATTCTAATTCAGCATCTTGCAGAGATTTTATATAATTAGTTTTTGTTTGATTATTTTTATCTTCCAACTCATTTTTCATTTCTTTTTGAGAAGCCAATCTTAAATTAACTTGTATCAACTTTTGTTGAAGAGAATTCATTGTACGTAAAATATTTGCTTCTTCCTTTTTTTGTTTTTCTAATTCTGTTTCTAATTTACAATTTTGATGTTCTAACGTTATTATTTTTTTACTTATGCTACTTAACTGTTGCATTTGTTGAGTCTTTTGTTGACTCGCAGTTGCAACAAAATTTTGTTGTCTAAGCCAAAATTGTTGAGCTGTTTGAATTTTTGTTTCACAATCTTCTATGTTTTTTTCTAAACTTTTAATTTTCATGTCTAATGGATTTGTCTCTTGCCCATCGTTAGCAGCTATCATCTAAAATTTATTTATTTTAATATTTAAATAAAAAGAAATTAAATAAGTTTTTAATTACCTCATCGATTTTTCTTGTTAAAAATGATATTTTTCTCTCTTTTTGACTGTACTGTAATTCTGTATCTTTAATTTCCAAATCAATTTTATTAATTTCAGTTTGCTTATCATTATTTTTTTGAATCAATGAATTTAAATCAAATTTATCATTTTCGATACAAGAATTAAGTTTTTCTATATCAAGAAGACATTTCCCATAATTATTTTCAGTTTTTGTTTTATTTAATTCATTTTCAATATTATTATCATTTAATTCACGTAGCAATTTATTCAAATAAAGACAAGTTTTATCATGTACAACGTTACTGTCAATTTTTGATAAAATTGAATTTTCTAATTCTTTTTTGTGATTTTGATGTTTTTCTAGTTCCTTTTTAACAAGTTTTTCTTCGTTTAAAACAGTATCATATTCCTAAAATAAATTAATTTATCATAAAAATATTGAATAATTAAAAAAATAATAATAAAAACTACTCACTGAAGATACATTTAACAGTTCTTGTTCATTTTGTTCAATTAATTTTGAATATTTATAAATATTTGACTCTAAATTAATAAATTTTTCATTTTCTAAATTTCTTAATTTTGTAACATGTTTTATTTCATCGCTTATTCTTGAATGCAATGTTGTTAAATGTTCATTTTTTTCCATTTCTTTAATTGATTCTTTTTTTAATTTTTCAATTTGTGATTGTAAATTTTGTAAAGATTCTTTTATTTTTCTAAAAAAAAAAAATTAAATTGAAAAATAAATTTAAATAATATTTTATGAAATTTACTTTTGTTCTGTATGAATTTCATCATTTATTTTATCTCGTTGACTTATTAACAATAATACAGTATTCCATTTTGAATAAAATGACTTTTGATCTTTTTCTAAAGTTTCTAAATCAACATTAGCATCAGCTATAGTTTGATTTAAAACAATTTTTTCTTGAATTTTTAATTCTAATTGTTCATTTAAATTATTTAAATCATATTTTAATTTTCTAATTTCTTCTTCCAATTTTAATAATATTAAATCTTTTTGGTGTTTTTGAAATAATAATTCACGTTCAACGATTGAATCTTTTTCTGATATTCTTTTTGATATTTCTAAATTTCCAGTTAATTCATCCTCCCACTTTTTAAATTGTAATTGTAAGGCATTTAATGTTTCAATATTTTCTAATAAAAATCTTTCTTTTTGTTTTTCAGCTTGTAATTCATCGACTGATTTTTTATGATTTTCTTTGGTTTTTTTTATATGATCTTCAATTTCATCTTTTAAATTTATTATTTCATTTAACATTTCTTTATAGTTATCGATAGCTGTTTGTTGTCTTTCAGCTTCTTGCTGTAATTCATAAAGCGTTGCACCCTCATCTTCTCGAATCTTATTTGCTTCTCTTAATTCTGCTTCCTGTAAATTGTTAATAAATTTAAGTAAATTTTTATAGAATTACTAATACAAAAAAAACTACTTACAAGATCAAATATTTCAGAAGAAAGTTTATTATTAATTCTGTTCAGATGAGCATTTAAAGAATCTTGAAATCTTTTCATTAGAGGATCATCAGGATCTAAAACTTTTGATTGCTCTTCGTAATCATCAATTAACCATTTTTTACTCGAAAAGAAACTCCTTTTTCCTTCAGTTGTTGATAAATCCGTTTCATTATCTTTATTTTCTTCGCTTCTCTCTGAAATCTCATCCGTGTTCATCATGGTTTTAAAAATTTTCTAATTGAAGAAATTTTTCGAGTTTTGAATTTAAAAAATTGGCATGAATAATATTTTAGTTTCATGCAAATAAAGTCTCCAAAATTTAATCAATAATCTTTAATGTAACTATGGTAATAATTGTAAAAAAACTCCTAATAGCTTTTATAAAAATTGAAATGAGATTTTTATCGTCTTAAAATATATTTCTAAATGAAAATTTAACAATAAAATTTTAAAATTTGATGCATAAAATATAGAATACTAATATTCATTTCGTAATATTAATTCATAAATTTCAGACAATTCAAATTTGATTTTTTTTACGCTTCATATGAACAACCAATAAGATTTCTGTATATTATATATATATACACCTGTATTGGAATTGTGCGTTACAAGTGATAAAAAAAAATGTTGCTCAATTCGCAAAATAATTGCATTGCAACCTGCAGTTTCAGCCAAATCATGTTATTTGAAGAAAAAAAATTATAATCTTATGTATAATTTAAACAAACTTTTGTAAATAGTCATTTGTAAATGAAATTTTCTCTTCTGAATTCATGAATTCCCGATTAACAAAATCTAAAACACCGTGTACAATTTTCATGAAAATAAATTTATTTTTTGCGTCATGTGTATTCATCTCGATTTATATTTATACCGCCAAAAAGAATAGTCAGTGCATGGTGTTCATACAGTTCTCGCGCCTTTTTTACGTTATTTTAATTGTTTTCTTAATTTTTCAAGAAAAACTATTGTTTAATTAATATTATCTTTACTGTTAATATACTTATAAGCCTGTTGCAGAATATTATATTCAACAATTATAACGCCAATTTCAGAAGTCAACGTTACAATCATAAAAGGCTTATTGAGAAATTGGTGCAAAGTTTAAATTAAAAGGAATCTTTTTATTTTATTTATTAAAATCGTGCAATGGCTAAAGTTCAATTAGCAAATGTTACCGTTTTGGATAATCCATCACCATTTTTTAATCCTATTCAATTTGAAATAACATTCGAATGTATTGAAGAACTTAAAGAAGGTTAGTTTTTCGTTATAATTTTTTTATTTACATTTTATATTTTTTATTTGTAAAGTAAAATATTTTAATTTTTATCTCTTAAAAATATCTATAATATTTTTATTGTAGATTTAGAATGGAAAATGATATATGTTGGTTGTGCTGAATCTGAGGAATTTGATCAAATTTTAGACACAATTTATGTAGGCCCTATTCCTGAAGGCAGGCACATGTTTGTTTTTCAAGTAAGTTATTATTATTGTTTATATTTATAATTTATCGTACGTTAACTTTATATCTTTATTTAAAGGCTGACCCTCCAGATGTAACTAGGATTCCAGTAAATGATGCCCTTGGTGTTACTGTAGTATTATTAACATGTTCGTATCGAGGTCATGAATTTGTACGAGTGGGTTATTTCATAAATAATGAATACACAGACCCAGAGTTAAGGGAAAATCCACCAACACAACCTGAGTTTGATAAAGTGCAAAGAAACATTTTAGCTGATAAGCCACGTGTAACGCGTTTTAAAATTAATTGGGACGATAGTCCAAGTTCGCCTGCAAATGCAGTTGCTGAAAATATGAATGAACAAACAGGTATGGAAGAAAATACGGAGGACATTCCAGCTTTAATAATGGAAAACACACAAAATAGTATGGAAGTAATGTAAAACTTTCCCTTATTTATTATTAACAGTTTGTGATCTTGAAAAGTTTTTACAAAAATATTCCTAAGAATAAATTACCACTCACCTCTATTAAAAATGTGGCTTTACGAGATATGTATCAGAATTTTTCTTTACTAATTCTTGTACTGATCCTAATTTATTTAATTTTTGTAAACTGTATAAATATTATTAAGACTAAGTTTTGAAAAAAACTAAAATAATTTAATAATTAAAAATAAAATTATTTTTTAATGATATTATTTGAAAAATATCAAATCATCAATACAATATTTATTTTAAAATTATTTTCATTGGAAAGCTCTTTTTTTAAAAATAAATTATCAAAACGATTTATTATATTTTTTTTTCTTAATTATAAAAACTTCAAACAGTAATTTTCTATTACTTCTTGATCTATTAAAAGTTACAAAAAAAAGCAAAAAATTAAATTTTTTATAGTTTTGTGTTAAATACTGTGATTAATAAAATGCTAATTTAAAAAGAAAAAAGTAAATGTTGTTTGAAAATAATCTAGTAATTATCAAAATTAGAATACAAAATTATTTTTGTTAAATATTATGTACATATTACTACTGTATTAAAATTGAAATTTTTTCATACTAGAAAATTGCATTATTCGATCATTTTTTAATATTCCCAAGTTTAAATTACCTTCTTATTACTCATAGTGAAATTCTTTGTCTTAAGCATCTTATTATTTTAATATGATGGTTAAAACATTTAGATACAGGTTTAAATAAAGACAGAAAGAAATTTATGTATAAACATTGAATTTTAATATTAATTTTGTGTACATAATGAAAAGGTAACGAAAGGTATATATATATATAATATTTAGTTAGCAACAATGGTATAATATGGTATAACAATGTAACGGTTTTTTGTAAAACATTTAAATTTCTAATGGTACAGCCAGGATGTATAAAATATGTTCATCCTGGATACAGCCAATTAGTTGTTATTCTGAAGATAATGTATTGACATCGGATGATGGTTTTTTAATATAAAAAATTAATTTATCCATCACAGAATGTCAATTTATATAATATATAATATATATATATAATATATATTATATATATACATTAAACATTTAGCTGCGCAGGTACCATAATAGAAAAAAATTTATCATTTATTACTAAAAGCACTTAAATGCAGTCTATATTATTAACTATATATGGAATGTTTGATAAATTTGAATTAATTATATTTACTTGGTGCTTTAAATATAATTCTATAGGCGATACTTATGTGTTTTATTTTATTACATCCGTACCATTAAACAAATATAAAATTATATTAAAAAAATATACCTATTACTGCAATAAAAATTAATATACTAAAGAAAATAAATTTTTAATACTCAATATATATTTAAAAGGCTTTATTTTATTCGTTTGACCTACGTCATAGGTAAAATTCTAAGTATTTTTGTTTAATATTAGTATATTAAAGCAATGTTAATTGAAATATTTGATTGATTGACTTACGTAATTGGCAATTTAGTCGTAAATTTAATACAAAATTATTAACTTTTTGTTATTTAAATTATTAACATATATTCGCTTGCCTTTTAACTATTCTCATTTTCATAGTACAGATGTAATTTAATTTTTCGTATGTTTGAATATGTATATATTGTCGATATAATATATAAGCTATGTAATACAATCTTAATAGTTAAAAAATTGTTTTAAATTATAAGGTAAACGTACCAATAACTAATACATTTACCTTCAAATATTTTCATAACATTACAAATGCTGATAAAGTCAATAATATTTAGAATTTTCGTTATCTTCGTTATTTTTAAATATTCAACATTGATATTTACCATGTATTAAGTAAAATTTATATTATATTTATGATTTCATAACAACACATTAACTATATTTATGTTTATTTAATAAAGTATCTGGTCAAAAATTTCATGAAACGTTTCTTGATAATAATATTGGATACAATTTTTAATGATTTGGATACTTTAAAAAATAATTGCTATATAAATATATAAAATTATTAGGTAGTTTGTTTTGTTTTCTTTTTATTTTATTATATAAATTTTTTTTTTGGGTATTGAACACTGTAAACAGACTTTATATTTGAATATATTTATAAAAAAATTTAATTAACCTGATCACTTGGTTTTCCTTATTTTTATTAGTTTTTAAATTTTCAAAAACATTTTTACCTAACTACTTAACTTGTTTTAGTTTTAAAATTTTTACTTCAAGTCTTCTGAATCAGTGAAATAAAAAATCAAGTGAGCGGCTTAATTAATATTTTAGGATTCCTAAACCATAATTCAAAAATTTATTCTATATAATTGTCATTTTAAAATACTTTTGTATAAAAAGAAAATTAACTATATAATTTGCCATTAAGTTTTTTTCTTACATATTCCAATATTTTAATTTTCCACTTATTTTGCATGATATTGAACTTTAATTGACAAAATACTTGAAATTAATAAAAAAAATTCATCACATACTGACAAAAGGCTATAACTGGTAGTTCTACTTTACAACATTTAATGATTTTGACTTTTTTTTTCAGCCGATGCTATACAAACATAAACTGGTCTATAAAGTATTAAGGGCTGCTGACTAGTCAAGTGCTCAGAACCATCGTAAACTTGCCCTAATAAAAATTCAGGACCAACATAACATCCTCCTTCAACATGTTCTGATGCCGTTTCTTTAAAAAAAATATTTTCTTTTTAAATAAATTTGATTGTCAAAAAATTAAATAAATAGTTACCATATTTAATTTGAGGTTGTTGAGTAATATTAGGTATTCTGAATGGAACTGTTGCAACTGTTATAGGGAAATGCATTTGCATATCTTCACCTGATTTTTCTAATTGTACACTGACCTACAATTTAGTAAATTATTAATTTATAATTAATGCCCAATTTAATTTCCAAAAAAATTCTTTTTACTTTTAGGACATAATATATTTGAATTAAACGACAAACTCCTATTAAAGTTGGTGGACAAACAGGTAAAATCATTTTTTTTGATGAATCCCATTTTACTGCTGTTCCTGGAGGAACTGGTTCACCTTTGTATTCCAGAACAACTTTTTGTACTTCTCGATTCGTACCAAGGACCCCTCGGTCAAAGAAAAATTCTACGTACTGTAAAATTAATTTTATTTTAGAAATCAAAATTTTATTATTATTATAAGCATAATTTCTTACCTGAGTTAATTTGACATTCAGCCATGCTTTTTCTAATCCTTTATTATCAATTGCTGCTTTAAGTTTTATACTTTCTCCAGAAACATAAGCGCTTCTTTCTAACTGAGCACTTAATTCTACAGGATTCCTGCGGCAACAAAAGCAACATGAAGTGTGTACTTCACTACCTATCATTGGTTTCTGGAAAAAAAATTTTGAATGTTTATCTTGAATAAAAAATAAATGTTAAACAAAAAATTTTATACCAAGTATTGCTCTTCCATGCAATCAATATGAGGTCCTATAACAGTAAAATATTTTAATCCTTGAGGCGGGCTTGCATAAGGTCTATCGACAGTGGCTTTAACGTAATAACGAATGTAACCAGTACGAGACTCAAAACTGCAAGGTAATGCACTCTCTGGTAAATTAAATCTAAATGGGAATTGATGTTTTCCTCTTGGTAATATGGGTATAGGCCCTTCTGATGAATCTGTGAAGTTTAAGATAAAAATTTTTTTTTCTAGTTTTTTTTAATTAAGACAATGTATTACCATGACCCCAAACTACAATACGTTCATCAACAAAATACTGATCATCTTTTACATTTCTCCGATCTCCACTTACTAAAATTTTCCATTCAGCATGAGCTTGACCTCGCAGTGCTAATCTCATTGCTACAATAAGAATTGAATTATTAAAAATGAAATAAATATATTCAATATATATAATGTTAACATTTAATATTTATAACTTACATTTTAAAAATACCTACATGGTATATAGGTGTATGTAAATAAAGGCATGTAAAACAGAAAATAATAAAAGGCTGGCATTGAAATAAAAACTGCAATATTTAATAAAATCAAAAAAAGTTTTATTTTAAACATTTATTTTTAATTTCTTTTTTCAATGTTTAATAAAATACATATAACATAATAAGGAACCTTCTTAATCATGCACATGAACTAAGCAATAAAAAAATAACAAAAACATTTATGTATTTAAGTACTTTCTAATCTAATAATTAACATGCTATTTATTTTTTGCTAATTAGCAAATATAATAAAGTAAAATACAATTTTGTAAAAATTTTAAACACAATTATAATTGTTTTTATGACTTATTGTTAACATACATCTCAATTTGAAGTTTTCGGTTGTATGCAATAGCACATTACCACGAATTGTTTCTCCAGCATAATAAATTTCTTTTTCAAGTTTAATATCAAATTCACTTATGTTATCCATTTTTAAAATTCTGTAAAGTTTTTTAGCTTTTCATTAGTTAGATTATTTTAAACACTAATGTAATAACCATTGAATTTTTTTTTTTAACAGTTAATATAAAGAATAACTCGAGGAATAACTTAATTATACCCGTATGGCAATTTTTTTCTAATAATTTTACTTTAAATATTTTGGTGAATTATTAAAATAATTATTAAATTAGTTAAAATAATCTAGCAAATATCAAATATGTCTATTTCTGTCTTAAAATGGCTAAAGTATTTTCAGATCCATTATTTGCAAATTAAAACACTTGTATCTTCCAAAGCACCACAAAACAATATTTTGCATTTTAACTTTTAATTATTAATTTATAAACAGAAACAATATATCTCACAAAAAGTTTTTTATAAGCACGCCCTTACGAAATGTACTTTTCCTTTTTTTCATTTAATGTTTATACTTACAGATGTATATAGTATTACAAATGTTTAATCTATATTTGTGTATGTGTTATATTTATTAAATATTCATAGATGAAAGATGAAATGAGAAATTTCATCCAATCTGATAAAAAGGATAATAAATCTTTATCCGCATCTTTATTATTGCGATAAAAATGGCTCAAAATGATACAAACCAGATACAAACCCCCCGTTTGATGAACTTCAAAGTTCAAGCCGACTGCGCAGCGCAATAAAATTTAGCTAATGAAGTTCGTTGAAAATACACGAAAGGCCAGAAACACGTGTTTTTTAGCTTGAAAATGAATGAAAATAGTAAAAAAAAATTAAAATTAAATTTATTTTTAGTGTAAATATTTCCTTATAATTTTATGTGCTTATAAAAAATAATCCGGTTTTATAAATAAAATAAATATTGCATAATTTGATGTCTTCCAAAATTATGATGTCAAAGGATTATATCCAAGCTGAGGTAAAATTAACCGAAAAAAATTCATCTAAAATAGGCTGGTATCTAATTGGCATTTCTGGTAATTATTTTTGAATTTTATAAAATAATTTAAAAAGCATAAAGTTTTATATAATTTTTAATTATGCAACACAATTATTTTAAAAGGTGGTATAGCTGTGGCAATCAGTGCTATTTGTTTACCATTTGTTACTCCAGGCTTCAGAAAAATATGTTTGCCATATGTACCTGCTACCACTGCACAAGTTCAAAATATTCTTCAAGCTTTAAAAGGAAAGTCTGGGCCCGTTGTAGATTTAGGGAGTGGTGATGGACGAATTGTATGTTTGTAAAAAATAAAACTGTAAAAAAATTTAGTTCATTTAATTTTGATTTAATTTACATTACTTCTTACAGGTTTTAGCTGCTGCTAAAGCTGGATTTAAGGCTGATGGAGTAGAATTAAATCGCTGGCTTGTTTATTATTCAAAAATTTTAGCTCGACTTCAAGGTTTCTCATCCAAAGTTTCATTTTTTAAAAGAGATTTATGGAAATTCAATTTGCAAAACTATAATAATGTTATTATATTTGGTGTCGAAGAAATGGTAATAATAATTTTATTTCTCAAACAATCATAGCATTCTAAAAATAATTTCTAAGTTATTGTTGTACTTAAAATAAATTTTTCTGTTTTAGATGGGTACACTGGAAAAAAAATTTCAATCTGAACTAAAATGTAATAGTTCAATTATAGTATGCAGATTCCCATTACCAAATTGTAAGCCAATTTTAACAATTGGCGAAGGAATTGATACAGTTTGGGTATATCAAACACCACTAAAAAATTAAATTTTGAAAATTTTAGTCCATTTTTTCATAAGTAAGTAAAATATTTTTATTACAAATGATTTTCATAATACGATAAAAATTAAAAAAAAAATTATTAAAGGTAATTTATTCAAAACAGAAATATAAAGAATAAATTTCATAAAAAAAATTAATTAAAAATTGTTTTCAAAAACAAATTGTATATGAAATAGTTTTTTTTCGATTTTAATCAATTTTGATATTAATTGAAAATAGGTTAACAAAATTGTTGACAAAACGTCGTAAATTTAACAATTAAAAATTTGCCAACTTATATAAGTTTCTTTTTTTCTCCTTTAGGTCAATCAATTTCTAAGTTATTTTTTTAGATTAAAAAGTAAAATAATTGAAAATTGTTTCTTTTTCAATTATTTGTAACATGAAATGCTTTGCTTATTAACAACTTCATACTATTAAATTAATTTTTTCTCTTAAAATTTATAATTATTAGCCATGAGTTTAATACCATTAACAAATACAAGCAGATATTTATCCCAAGCAAAATGAAAGTTCGCTTTTTAGAAGAAAATAATTATTTATTTATTTAAATAGTATATTACGAGCCCGTGTCTAGAAAAGTAAAGAGTTTGGTCCATTCTTTATTTATGGACAAGGGTCGTATACGATTTTTCTTCGTCAAAAACATAGTGGTATTGACCACCCACCTTGCCAAATTTACACATACATGGTTATGTCATTATTAGCAAATGAATCTAAAAATGTTTTACACTTTTACAAATATTATCTATATCTCCCTTCTCTCAAAAAAAAGAGCAAATTTCACATTTACAACCTATACTAACCTACAAAATTTCTACAATTGTAGCTTACAAAGGTGAGATATTAACAATATTTATAAAATTTATTACAAAAAATTTCATGTTAAGTTACCTAGTATTTATGAATGTTTATAATGAAATTTACATATATTTTATTGTTATTGCTTTTAACACCCCGAAATCCTCTTTCGATGTTCCAAAGATTCCGTGAAATATAAATTGACCAAGCTCTCTTTCATTTAGTCTAGCATTTATCACCCGATTTAATCCATACATTACAGAATACAGATAAAGGGCGCCCAAACCACTATAATTTATTCTAAGTAAAATTGATCTAGGGTTAGAAACACCTACTTCATCTCCTGCCCTAAATTGAACCTCATAACTTAATTCATAAATTAGAAAGTTAATGGGAAAAGAAGCCCTATGGTTTGCTCTCACTGAGACTGCTAAACACAAATTTGCAAATTTCAAGAGTGCATCCTTGAACAAATAAGCCTCTACCTTGGGTTTAGATAATAAATCTAGAAATTCGGGTACATGACTCATGTGCTTTGTTGCTTGTATTACGGCATCACGGTATTATATTTCTTTCTATACTTATCTTCTGTTTTCCAATAAGTCAACAAGTTAGTTATAACTCCAAGGCTTTGTGGAATTGAACTTCAAAGTTCAGGTGAGAAAGTTAGACCTTCACAAAGGCCCATGTGTGCAGTAGTAAGATTATATTCTGATAATTTTTCCCAGAGTTTTTCCTCTTTCTTTTCAGGATTATTTCCTACTGGGAACCTAGAAGTACCAACCCTCAATTCTTTTAATCTTGCTTTAAACATGCTATACAAAGATATATGTGGGCATAACGGAGACATCCATTTCATTTTTTCCATATCACCAGGTGCATAAACAAACCCTAATTCCTTTGCACAATTAACTAATACGTCAGCAGCACTGTCACCGGAGATAAAGAAATCTAAATTTGAATATTTAAATCCCATGTTTTAATTTTGTTTCTTCTTTAACCCTCGCCTCTCCTTTCTTCCTTAACAAATAGTGATAGGTCCTTAAAACACCAAGAACGTTTGCACCAAATGCCAAATTGTTAATTGACACCTTATTGGTAGTTGTTAATTTTTCCCATAGGCTTACTGTTGAGAATGCGAGGAAAAGATGGACTTTCATTTTTAGCATAAGATCTGCAGTTACATTAACAAGAGGTCTTTGAGCCGCTCTTGCTCTCTTTTGATTCTGTTTGTTCTGATTGAAAAACAATGAAATTATGTTTAAAAAAAATTAAACCCTATTCTACCCCTAATTCCCCAAAAAAATCCCCAAGTATAAATTTTATGTAATATTTAAAAAAAACCAATTTTATAAGCTTTTTAACTTTAAGGGTAGTTTTTGGGGAATTAGGGGTAGGATAGGGGTAATTTTTTTTGTTAACATAATTTCATTGTTTTCCAATCAAATTCAAGCATATACATAATTTTACAAGGCCTAGAAAATTTTTTTTGATAAATTATAATTTTGCTAGAAAATTTTTTGTTGGGGTGGGTTCTTCTGAAGAGGAGGTGAAAATTATGTGGAAAAAATTTTCTTGTCGTTATTTTCGTAGAATACAGGTCTTCAGGAGTAAAACAAGCCAACCCGCATTAAAATTGGATAGAAACTCGATCAAATCAAACTTATTTCCGCTTTTTTTTTTCTAAATCACTATGCGTCAATCCAAGGCGTGAATGTAATCTCTTGGTATTTATTACCTTCATCATCAACAAAAAAAGCGTAAACATAAGCACCTAGGAATTAAAAAATTTATAATTACTATTGGCATAAATACGCATAAATACATAATTTTTAACAGAATACAAACACCCTCTCATCCATGTATGCTCTCACACCCCCCCCCCCCTTTGCTGGACTTTTACTTGTACCTGCAAAATGTCAGGACTTAGAAATATTTAAAAAAAATTTTTACAATTTTTCGAAACGCTTAAATTTTTGAAGTCAACCTGATTAAAAAAAGTATATTTCCTTTATAAATTTACTGTATATTGTTGCATTTTGCTCACAATAGTAAATATAAGCTTCATGAATATTTTAAAGCCTTCTTATTATTTTTAACCTTTTTATGCCCAATAAAAGTTATTTCCAAAACACAGTTGGATGCAGACTTTGCATATAAAAAAGCTAAAGGCTGCCATTGTGCCTAAAATAATGTTTAGAATGCTCCAAAAAATTGCAAGATATTCATGTTAACTATAGCGAGCGAAATACTTCATTGCTATAATTCTTGATGAATTCGACAAAAAAATGTGCCTATGCATTTACTGCAGCAACAGGTTCTTTGTCTAGCGTTCTATTTTTTATTGTTTCACTTTTAATAACTTTGATACAGCTTTGTTTCGCTTTATATTTCAAGGGTTCGTTGATACTATACTTAAATCTGTTGCTAATGAGTTAAAAATTAATTCCCATATTTAGAGTGTTTTCAACTCGAGCTCCGTAGGTAACTTTATTGTCTTGTTCTTTGCGAAGAACTCTAATTTTAATCTTGTCGCTTTCAATGTCACGCAGTTTAGAATAACGTACCCTTAAACTTTGCAAGAGCTCTGTCAAATCATGGGCACTGACTTTTAATTTACTGTTAATTAAAGCTTGATTAAGGGTTTGTCTCCTGCTTTCTTAAAGATTTCTGCTATTTCATTAAATATTTAGTGCTTGAAAGCAGTTTAAATTATTATTTATATAACATCTGCATATATCATTGTACTGGGTAAATCTGTTGACGATGAATTTAAAAAGGTAAAATTAAAACATTTTAAGTTATACTCTTCAATTGAAATATTATTGAAAGCTAAAGAAGATGAATTTAATAGAATTGAAGAATACCCAGTAATAAAAATTTCTGGCTGATTATTGGCTTGTTTTATATACTCTTTCAAAAATTTTATCAATGATAAAACATTTAGTTTTTCACTCAAATCGTGAGCTAATGAAATCAAAATATCATTGTTCATTTTTAATACTAGAGCAAATAACATAACTTTTTCAGTTATGTAATTTTTACAGATAAATGGCTCAATGCAATTTTCAAAATATGATATGAAAATTACAGGGAAATTATTTTGAATCGTCATTAATTGTTTTCCAAATTCTAAGTGGTCTGGTGTCCAATAAGAAACTTGAAATGAGCGAGGACTGAATTGTTGAATAACTGAATTAAACTTTTTCTTTTTGTAATCAACATTGATTACATCCCGATTTCTCAAACTATTTTCGGCCCAGTGAAAATTATTATTTGATGGAAAAAAATAATTTTTAAATTCTGTTAAGATGTTACCTTTATTTTGATTCACTCTTTCAAAGACATTCAAAATGGTGTCTGTTTTAATAATATCAATAGCATATATCCAAACTGGGTCCCCTCATTTATTCAACTTTTTGTTCAAATCAAAATTTTTTTAATTTTTTAGTATTTTTATGATTTGATCCTTTGGATTTCTAGCAGTTGGAGGCATTTTCATGAAAGTTCTAGATCAATTCTGGGTAAATAGTCAAAATCTTCTTCAACATAATGCGCAGATACATTATGCTGAGATCTGTTACCGGCTGTACAATTTGATGCCACTGTATGGGTTTCAATGAATAATGTGGTACATTTTAAACACGAAAATAATGATCATGGGAAAATAAGCATGAGAAAATTAAATATTCTTTAAAAAAACCTATCTGTTAACTTTACTTTGATAAGTCCTTCTTTCAGTTAAATGTGTACGATCTTTTGTCATAACATTCCTAATTTTTTCTGAAAAGAGTAGGATTCACGAGTATTATTATATTTCATACCCTAGTAGAAAAAACCTCTTTGCCCACAACCTTCACGTTAAAGTTGAAGGGAACATTGAAGGAACATTGAACATTGCATACAACATTCCATGAAAGATTATATTTTAATGTTTAAATTGGAAGGTTCCGTGGAATGTTACATAGCACGTTCTATAAAACGTGAAATAAAAAAAGAATTTTTTTAAAAAATATATTAATAAATAAAGAGTGGAATTATTTCAATAAAAAAGTAGTGAAATTTGAAATAATAAAATTTGATTTTTATTAAAGAAAAAATGTCAGATGACTCTGAATACTGTAAGTGCCTACAATTAAAATAATGTATTATTTAAATTATTAGTACAAGAGCAATGCATACCAAAAAAATTTTAATTATTTAGTTAAAATAGAGCTATTTCATTATAAGTAATAAACTATGATAAATTAGCACCTTTTTATAATGACTTATTTCAATTTACATAATTTACAAGCTATTTTTTTTAAATATTTAGGAGTTTTGCATGGACGCCATTTTTACTTGGATAAGTGAATCAGAGCACTGGGATCTTTCTCACCTCCTCATTAACTTATAGTTTTAATCAAAATAAAAACAGAAATAAACAGAAAAATAATCTCCGAAAAATTCTTCGCACGCAATGGCAGATCAGACGATTTGTTGATGCAAAATATTTATTATATTCATTTATTTATTATATTGTTTTATGAAAATCTTCCCAGACTGAGCAAAGTTATCTTATCTTAAAATTAAGTTAATTAGGAAGTAAGAAAGTTCCCGGTGCTCTGATTCACTTACACGCGTTAAAATGGCGTTTATACAGAACTCTTAAAATTCTAGTTATACTTAACATTTACTTATTTTCCATAAATAAATTTAAATAATTTTCTTTAGTTATTTTCATAAAATATCCATTTAATTACTGTAAATTTATAGTTAGTTTGTAATCTCCTTTATTTTATGGCTTAATTGATTTTTGGCATCGTTTGCTTCTGAAGGTACTTAAATATGAAAATATATTATTGTTTAACAAATAATTATATAAATAATTAAACTGTAAGTACAAAACAATTACAAAAAATTATTCATAGCTTTCATTTCAAACAAAATATTAAATAATTGTTCTGTTATTTTAAAAACTTTAAATTCTAATCTAAGAATCGTTGCTAAACTAAATTTTTTTTTCATTTATATTTTTTACACTTATTTTCGTAGCCTTTTTTTTGTTATTCTCTAAAAAAAAAAAAAAAACAATTATCCTTAATTGTGTAATTATGCTTAAAAAATATAACTTCAGGATCTTGAGAACAATTACAATTAATACCTTGATATGTATTTTTTTAATATTGTTATCGCTGGCTGAGCTGTATTTCAAAGGCTTCTTATTTACGATACTTATTCTTTTTAAACTTTTGTTATGGACTTCAACTATTGAGCCTGTAGCAAATTATAATTTCTAATGTGTAATTATTCTTAATTGTAGACAATAAAAAAAATTGAATTTAACCTGCTAAATGCAGAACTTTAGCATCTTTCCAAATATACTCCTCACACTCATCGCCATTAAAACACTTTTCATCTGGTTCAAAACTGCATTGCTTGTAGCAATATTTCTTTCCTTCGACGAAGTCATCAGAATCTTCTGGGCGAATACTATTTTCATCTTCCTGGTGTTCAAAAATGTAGGATATACGTACAACATCGGATTTATTGTATTTTCCAAAGTTTTTTTCTCTAAAGACAATGTATGCGTAATTTATAGAACTTGCTGGCATTTTTCAGCTGGCACCTATAAAAACGATTAGTAAATTTTACACCGTGTTGACAAAAAAAGTTATTGTTGGAAAAACGGGAAATATGCTAGGGCAAAAAAATAAAAATTTTCATCATTGTAAACATTTTTCTCAACCCTTAAAACCCGAAGGTACTGTAGAAAGTGGCTTTTTCCATGTATTTTGGTCCAAAATACTGGAAAATCGGAAAATATGCAGGGGCAAAAAAATAAAAATTTTCATGTATGAAAACGTTTTTCTTAACTTTTAAAACCCCCAGCTAATGTAGAAAGTTCAATTTTTCATGTTTTTTGGTTTCATTTTTGGCTTTTGTTACAGATGTTGACCATTATATTCATTACACTCTTTACTTTATTGATTTTAACTAAAAAATATTTTGCTATATTCAAAATATGTATAAAGATAAAAATTTAGCAGTAAAAATAATGACTTAATTATTTTGCTAATTTTTAGTGAAGAAATTTTTAATTTTGTTTAATGTTAATAATAATAATAGTTTCTTACGGACGAAATACTGATGTTATCTTCCTGTTCTTGTATCAAAGTTTTACTTGTTGGCATTGAACCCTTTTCTTTTTAATTTGTTATCGATGTCTTCTTTACTTAAAATGAAAATTTTTTTAAATATTTTCGAATATATTATATATTATACTGTAGCGAGATGAAACTTAATAATTTTTTAATTATTTTTGGTCACGGGTTACACGCAAAATCGTATGGATTTTGCAGATTTCAATGAGTTATAATTATATTATGTTATTTTACCCAGTTTAACTGTTAGCAGGTTATTATATAATGAATATACTTACAATTGATTTATTCTGGTCTTTAGAAATAACTTGAATTTTTATAAGTTGAACAGTAATTTATTTATTCAATTAAAATTTTATAAGATTCGTTTATAAAGAAAAACTTAGAACTTAAGTTTTACAATGAAGTTTAATAGATAACTAATTTGAATTTGATTATTTTATTTATAAAATTGAAGAGTTAAAATATTAAATTTACAAATGAAATTTAGAATTTAAGTTTAACAATAGATATCTAACTTGAATTTGATTGCTTTATTTTATATGAAAAATATTAAGAGTTATAATATTTAATTACAAACGAAACTTAGAATTTAACCTTTAAGAATTAAGATATTTGGAGAAATAAGTCAATCTCGACGTGAAAAAATTAAAATAACTGCGGATTAACCTTACTTGGTTAATAGAAAAAAAAGGTCGAGGAGAATTAGTCTTAACTGGACTAATAAAAAACTTGAACTGACCGGTTATAAAATTTGGGGGTTTATATATCCCAAAAATTGATAGATAAGCTCATCAAGTGTCAACTCCTATTTATCAATTCATGGAATTTACCCTATCAGTTAAAAATATTTCAATAAAAAAAAATACGTTGACCCATTTCTCCAATATTATCTGGACAATAACAGGAAGTACAAAATAAGAAAAAATATAGAAATTAATAATTAAAATTAAAAATAATATAAAATTGATAAAAATAAAGAAATGAATAAAAAAAATTAGACAGTTATGACCGGAATTCATAAATTTAGAAGAAAAAGAGAGATAGAACAATAAAATAAATTTTTATACGGTATTATTCCGTAACAATACAGATAAATCGCTTTACCTCCAAGAGCAAGAATAAGACCATCAATGTAATAAATGTGTTCATGTTCAGTTTGGTAAAATTCATCGTACTTTTATGAAATCCAGTAAAGTCTCTTATTTTCAAAAGACTGATCATTTTCTGGTTAAATGTGATTATCATAACCTTTTTTTATTTTTATGTTAGTTTTAGGAATATATTCTTCTCCAAAAAATCTAGTTTTTGGGCAAGAATTGTACTTAACCTTTGCCAAAGATATTCGATTTTCAACACTTATATTTAAAAAAAATCTTGTTTACAATATTTTTAAGATAAAAGCAACCCTGTTAATTAGTTTTCAAATTAAGATTTTGTGAATCAAAAAATGTTATTTTGCATACAACTTACTATTTTCTTATTTTCAATTAATGTCATAAAATGAAAAACTTTAAAATCAATAGTAAATGTAAATTTAAAAAGAAATAAATTCGAGGATTTGATTTTCGTTTTAGAGGGCAATTAAGTTAGTTTTTAATTTAGGCAGCCATAAATTTATACTAACTGTTTCATAAAGAAATCCAAACATCTCAATATCAGTTGGCGTGTCATCCTCCCCAATCTTTTCCTCAATTTCTGTGTAGCATCCTGATAAAAATTCATGTTCTGTAATTGATATTTCGTCTTGTTTATCCAAAAAGTAACGTATGATCGCTTCTTCCATTGAAGAAGCATCTACATTTTCAAAGTCAAAATAATCTTCAAAAGGCGGAAAATTTGATACAGAATTATTAGATTTTGAGTTAGATTCCAAACAAGTTTGCATATTATCTACACAATCATGGGCAGCATTTTTACTGACAGAAGTGTCACTCTAAAATCATAAATCAATAATGTAATATAACACAGAAAATAAATATTCAGAAGATAAATTTTTGAGTTACTTGAGAAAAAACCGCTTTCTTCAGTTTTAATTTGGCATATTTTGTTAATTTTTCTTTCTTTAAAATCTTTCGAATGTTTGCGCATTTTTATGTATAAAGCATGATAAAAAAGATAAACAATATCTTTGCATTGTGCAAAATCATATTTAAAGTATCCAATTATAGCTATAACTAACTTTTTGTTTCCCAAATTTTTTTTCCGTCAAATTTTTTTTTCCAGCCTACAGTAATTTCCGAAAATATTTTTTCCAAGATGTTGACATTTATATTTTATTTTTATCATACAAATTATTTTTTTTGTGTTTAGACCCTTAGACCCCATAATTTAAACTTTAAAGCTTAAATTATCTAATTTTATTTAAAGATTTTTTAGGTTTGATTTACTATATTGCATGGAAAACTCCATGTGTATGGTTTTGTAAATCAAAACATTGTATAAAAAAAAAATTATCCTTTTTCTCCTTTAAGACACTTACTTTTTGATAATGTTAGTCATATTCTTATAAAAGGGTCAGCGACGTGATGCAGCATCAATGCGCATCGATGCACGCAATGCAAAATTTTTTTAAATCGGAATTCTGAACCCATAAGTATTCAGAAAACATTTTGGAATGCATATAACATTCTGTATCGCTATGCATCACAATATCTAAGGTGCTAGCGATGCTAAGAAATTTCGCATTGCATGCATCGATCTACATCGATGGCTGCATCGCGTCACTGACCCCTTGTATTATATTATACGGAAATACTCATATATGAAACTTAAATTACATTTTTAAATTACAAATCTTAGCTTGATTGACTATTTCAAATCCCTTTTCTGCGTTTATAATAGTGAATTTATAAAAAAATTAAATTATTATAAGACACTTACTTTTAGGTCTTGGTTTTTTCCTAATTTTTTCCCAGTTTTTGCGCCATCTGTTACTCTTCCTGTTTGTACTGGAACCTGAGCTGTGCTGGAGTTTAAGGAGTTATTTATATTTTGATCCTCTTGTATACCAGAATCATTTGATACATCCTAGTCTCTATTTTCATTATCGTGGGAACTGTTATTCAAATCGGAAAAATCGATTTCATCAAGGTCAATAATATCTGACCCATTTGATGGCTTGTTGTATATACTGGTAATATTATTATCAACCTTATTCGCAACTTTAAAAGGGATAGATGAAGTTTTTTCTAATATTTTAACTCTACTGCATTCCTTTGGTTGGATGCTATTAAGCCGTACTTGCAGTTGACGTTTTGCCAAAAAATCGTTCTTATCTGTTTGAATAGATATAATATCTTTAAAATCTTCCCATTGAGATTTCATATAATTATAAAACAGTAGTAGCTTGTGTTTTTCCAATGAAGAATCATTGCACATAACATACAAATTTTGAATTCTAATAAGAATTTTATTTACTGGGAGGTATGCAATGCAACAAGCATGATCTAAGATTTCCTCATTTAATAAATTGTCCCAATATATGTTAAATTTTTCTCCGTTTCGGAGAACATAGGACTATCAAAGCACACTATCAAACACTTAACACTATCTGAAGCTTGCTATATGCCTGACTCAATTAGCGACATTTTTTCAACATCCTAATTGGTAAGGATTTAAATTCTGTAGTATATTTACCATTTGAAAAGTATGAAACTACTAAACGAGTTTTCACACGATCCGGTAAATAAATGAGATCAGTAATCCTTTTGGCTCAAGTCTAATAAGATTGCCCTGATATGCTGCGATAGCGTCAATTTTAGCGAGTGACATCTGCAACAAAATAAAAAAAAAATTTGTTAATAAAAAAGTTATTTATCAAATCTAGCAGATATTATTAACTGAGTGAAACTGAGAATAATATGAATTATTTGTGTTTAAAAGATGTAGATAAAGGTTTTTGTAATACAGCTTGCTTAATTTTTTGGCACATTTACCAGCCTTCTTTCTAAGATAGACAGTAAGCTTGTATTTTCTTGCAATAAAATAATCTAGTGATTCTGGGTATCTATGATATTTTGTTCTATCATTCATATCTGGATGAAAATAACTATCTGGATTTATGACTTCATCAATAGTATGTCTTATTATCACAATTATTCCACAATTTTGATGTCTATGTTTTCATCGTAAAACTTTAGTTGGTTCATATTACTGTTGGTGCACTATTCTCATGAAGTATGTAGCCCAAATAAGTTAAGGGCATAACGAAATTTAAGTTTTCACAAGCTTCCAAAAAATAATTTAATATGGTTCTATAATATCAATAAAGACTTTAGTTGTAGCTGTAATCAAAGAAATATGAAAATATGAAAAGACCTGTTAGCACCCATCCAAATACCGTATTTTGTGCTACCGGAGATGGATAGGCTCCTTGACAAAGGCCCTTACGAATGGCTATAGCCTCGGCACCTAGGATGCAATCGATCCATCCTGGTTTGTAATATTCGGAATCCGCTAAATCGAGACCCTTATGATGTGACCATTCCTGGTTTTGGACCTGTACATTTGGAAGAAGGTCAGCTGATTTACGCAAAACGAGAGCATAAATATTCATAGTGAAAATAGTATTTTTTGGAGAATTTATGACACATGTTACTAATGAATTAGGGGGAGAGTCGATTGAGCTCCCAACCCCTCTTACGCTTGTTGATACTGGATTCCGTTTTAAACAGAGGGCCTGAGCTACGTGCTCAGTCACAAAAGATTCATCTGATGCTGGATCCAGTTGTGTTCGAACAGTTATATCTAAGCACCTGTTGAATGTGTACTTAGAGATTAATCCAGTCTCTTTCAAAGATGATGCGTATTTCGCTATGCGCTAATCCTCAACATATTTGCTACAATCCGTAGCAGAGTCTTAATCTACGCTTTCTCTAGCAGCAGCGGCTGCTATGAGTATTAGAACAATAAAAATGTTCATGTCTATTTTATTTTGATCGCTTAAGGTTTTATATAATAAATTTATTTTGAAAAGTTTATAATAGTTTTCACTTTGATTTAGATTACTCAACAAATAATTAGCAGATAGCTCAGTTTTGGATACTCTCAGTATATATAAATGAAAGTAACATTGTTATTCCAATTTACATTAGATGGTTAGATTTGAAAACACATTCTTCTTCAAAATAACATCAAAGAACATATACACTTTTGATAACATCTTGTACCTCTAACTGTGTAACTATTAATATCACTAAAATCTATTAAATCTCTCATTTTTTTTATCTCTAAATGGTGCCTTCAGAGAGAATTGAACTCTCAACTCCTGGTTTACTATTGTGAAACAAACAACGTTATAGAAATTCTATAATTAAAAAAATCTCATGTTTGCAAGTTCTTACAGAATACCCACCTTAACCTGCATCGAAATTCTCAGTTTTTGTCTAGCTTTCTCGTATTATTAATTTACGAATTCGTAATCTATTTTAATTTTCTTGAATTTATTTACTGAATTATTCACAACAAGCTGTCTAGAATTTTTAAATTCATAACTTATTAGTTTTTCATTTTTATTCAAGTTGAATAAATAGTTTTTGTTAAATAATGCAATTTTTCTGTATATAGCACCTTTAAATTATTTTCTTTAAATGCAGTCGTTTACATCTAAGACTTATAATAATAAATAAAATAAAATATAATAATAATTTTTAAAATTAAGCAGGTAGAACAATAAAAATTAACAAAATTTTAAATTTTATATGACCATTGACATTTGTTTTTTTCTGCATTATACTCCAAACTTTGGCCATTTTTTTGTCGTCCTTTCAAAAATGTCATCCAAAAACTCGGCCTTTTTTTCTCTGGTACTTCATTGTCTATTAAACACTGGTTGTATAAATCTGTAACATAAATAAAATACCGATCATATTAAAAAGCCTGTTTGTATTTTGAACATATTTATATAACATTTTATTAGGGCAAAGTTTTTTAACTAACATATTGCACATCCAAATTTCCTAGGAGTTAGTCTCTTTATACGAAGATCGTTTTTTGAGTCTTTGCCAAACATAAACACTGTAGGCCAAGCTCTTCTTTATAAATCAAGCTTATCACATCATTTAGGAAACCTTCGGGTTTTTTTCTGTAATATACATTGTTCCAAGTCGTCACTGTACAGTTTACTCCTGGTGCTAAATAAACCTAAAAACAAAAACTAATTTGCTCTACTATCGGTTTGAAAAAGATACGAACTTTGCCCCGCAGTGAATTTCATTGTTTTCAAATTAAACCTCGAAGATTCTTTTGTAATTTACAACAGTGCACCTGAATAGAGGTTCGTATCCAAACCGATAGTAGTTAGCAACTTATCAATTATTTTTTTTTCGACATCAAAATTTTTGAAGAATTTACAATTACCTTGTTAGTTCCCTCTATAACCTTTCCTATTTTAAACAACTTGGGTGGTTTTAAAATTGACTTGTCTATAAATATTTTATGATTCCAAATCGTAACAGAAACGTTTCCGAAAATCTTTTTCGGTTCTGGTATAGTCTCTAATCCTGATCTACTTAGATTTCGAAATACAGGAGTAAATGAAATATGAACACTTGGACTAGATTCGATTAAATTTTGGCCTACCGAAGGTTCAGATCCAGGAATAAATTCGTCCATATCCGAGTCATCTAAGCTTAAGTTTTGGGAACCTATAATAAAAATTAAGTTTTATTTTTATAAAAAAAATAAAAAGTATTAATTTTCATGCTGATATTAAAATGTCATGCTTCTTTCGGACAAACAACTGAAAAAATTATATTGAAAAAATCATATTCTATATACAGTGGAAATTCAAGCATTTATCATTAAAAGTGTAACTTAAAAACGATATTTTTTTAATTGAATATTAATATTTTAATAAAAATTAAAAAAATAATAATTTCTTTTTTATAAACTTTAATAATAAAAAAATTAAACATTTTGAATTTCGAGTTACCATTTTTTCATTATTTTAATTATATTTACCAAGCTATATATAAAAATATGACTTCCAAATAATTAAAATTCCACTGTAAATACTTCAAAATAATCGATAAAAATTAATTTAAAAATTTAATAAAATATATAATATATAAATTTACTTAGAAATTGATATTAAATAAAATAATTAATGAGATTAATAAACTTAATATAATTTACTTTCTGATTCAGTTAAACTATACATAATTAAAGTTTCTGGAAATCCATTAACAATATCTGCAAAAAAAAAAGAAAAAAAAATTTAATTATTTAAAAATTTTTAAATTTAATTATTAATTATCTTAGTAATTAATTTTATATTATATAATTAATTTGATATTATATAATTTTACTGCTACAAAAATAATTAACAGTATGATATAAAAAATTTCAGGTTAGTATCCAATATTCAATATTAGCACCTAATAAAGTAAAATTTTGTTATATATTTTGCCCATAAACTAAGAAATATACCACTTAATTCAATTACATCTATTTTTTCATTACTACCTAAATAAAAATAAAGATCTATATAATTTGTTTTTGAAAAAAATTATTCAATAATTTTAATATGTATACATGAAAATCATTTTGATAAAATTTAATTGATTATTGTAATTGTAATATTGTACATAAAAATGTAAATATTTAATTAAAAATATAATTTTTATTTATTATATATTTTTAATTAATGATAATTAAAACTTAAGATAAAGAAAATAAATTTACCATAGTATTTGGGTATTTAAAGTAATTTATGAGCAGTATAAAGGCAAAGACCGCTCATTAATAAAATTTTAAAAAATGCTGGAATTAAACCTGCGATTAAAATACCTCAAGGTGTTGACAATATTGAAGAACTTAAAATAGTATTCTAAACAGCAAATCTAAAAGAAAAGATTTATATATTTATTTGTTCAAAAAAAGCATAAAAATTGTTTTATCTAATATTAATTGATTAAGTTTAAGACTTCTTATGTACATTTGTATAAATTTGTTAATATTTTTTAAAATTTATAATAAAGTTAATAATTTATTTAAATTGTATTTTACTGTATGAGTTTTATTCTTATAAATGTTATGTTCATCCTTTATTATTAAAATATCTAATATTTTATTTAATTGAATCAATCCAGTAAATATGGGACTAATCAACAACGTAAAAGAAGCAGTTATAAAATGGTAAAAGATTCCTAGTTTTTTGACACGTATTCATTTTCATAACTCTTAGAACATTTGGAATTTTAACTCCAAAATTTTTTAATTTCTCTTCATGTAACTATAGCATTAAAAAAAAATAAAATTTTAATTATTTCAATTTTTCCTTAAATTTTTCTGCATGTATTAATCAATGCAGAGAGTAAAAATGTAGCATGTATATATGTTAGAGTGGACCTATTTTTGGACTTTGTGGAAAAACTTTGCTCCCCGGGTTTTTTTGTGAAGTTTTAGTCATAATAAGTTCCCAGTTCCAAGGATTTTGCTTTAGCCCTGCAAAAACACGTGCCTGTAACCACATCAATTTTTCCATTTAAATAAAATGGGAATTTTGAGTTTTTAGCTATACAAATTTTCACAAAAGCCAAAAAGAGTTTTAAAATGCTACACGCATACAAAAAATTAGTAAATATAACTAAAATTACGATGTTGTTTACTAAATTCAGTTTGGTTAAAAGTCACTATAAATTATTAGTAAAATTTACTAATAAAATTTGTTTATAAAACTAAAACCTCAATTTTTTTAGAAAAATTTACTAATTTTTTGGTTATATTTACCAATCTATGCTAATTTGTTTTTACTACATTTTTATAGGTTAATTTTACTATTCTTTTTTTTGCGTGTAATTTTTACTGGAAAACATACTTTTATATATTGTAAAGACATACAAACCGCCCTGCATTCATTCCAAAGGAAATTTTGGGGCTAGAAACGCAAAGGACCTGGCACAAAAACATAGGAAATGGCCGTACAGTGAAAATGGCTGAATTTTTGATATGTTGTTATTCAGGTCATCCTGATTAAATGTTCTCATGGGCCCCAAGCTCCAAAATCAATATTTTGGCAGCTGCCAAGCTCCAAAGTTCCGTGGCTTCAAAATAGCTAAAGTTCTATGACTAAGTTATTAACCTTTTTAAACCATCTTTTTATTTATTTTATTAATATATTTTATATTACTGAAGTCATTGAGTTCTAATCAGCTGTAAAATTCATAAAATTGACAGTTGAAAGCTGTCAAATAGATGTCAAATACTCTTTTAAACATGAAAAAGCTACATTTTTTGCATTTAAATATGATTCTGAGAACACTGATTTTAAATCTGCTAAAGAATTATTTGACAGCTGTCAATTAGCTGTCAATCACCTTTCTTAACATTTTTTTGCTGTACACTGTGTTTTTGAGAATGCTGATTTTATATCTGCTAAAAAATATAATAAAACTGTTAGTTGACAGTTTTACCCATTAATCCTGGTTAAAGTAAAGAACGGGTAAAAATAAATAAAGACAATAATAACGTACTTTATATCTAAATGACAGCTGTCAACTGTCAGTTTTATAATTTTTTTAGCGGGTATAAAATCAGCGTTCTCAAAAACAGTATACAACAAAAAAATGTACTTTTTTATGTTTAAAATAGTAATTGACAGTTAATTGACAGCCGTCGACTGTCAATTTTATGAATTTGACAGCAGATTAGAACTGAATGACTTCAATAATATAAAAATATATTAATAAAATAAATAAAAAGATGGTTTAAAAAAGTTAATAACTTAGTCATAGAACATTAGCTATTTTTGAGCCACGGAACTTTGGAGCTTGGCAGCTGCCAAAATATTGATTTTGGAGTTTGGTGCCCATTTGAAAATTTAATCAGGATGACTTGAATAAAAATATATCAAAAATTCAGCCATTTTCACTGTACGGCCATTTCCTATGTTTTTGTGCCAGGTCCTTTACCGAGTCCCAATTTCAGGGTTTTCAAAAAAAGTCAATTTTTATCATTATCTTTGAAAAGTAATATCTTAAAAACTAATTAAAGAAAAGAGACGGGTAAAAAATTTTTGGAAACTTGAAGCTTGTAAAAAATTATTAGGGCCTTTAAAACTCAATTTCGTCAAAATTTACAATTTTGGCAGCAATTTAAATAAATTTAAAAATTGGTCATTTCGGGTCAAAAATTACCAGTAGGTTAATTGACTATAGCGCTAAGAGAAACAGTGATTAAAATATACGGCTTACGTCGTTTGAAAGGTGACACATATACCAAAAAAAGTGAACCAACCAGAAGTGTTTTGGTTAATTTTTGAGGTTGTAGCTTTTTATCGAAAATTACCGAAAAACCCTGTTTTATAAGATTGAGCAAAAATGTAAATTTGCGTTTCTAGCCTCAAAATTCCCTTTGGAATGAATGCAGGGCGGTTTGTATGTCTTTACAACATATAAAAGTATGTTTTCCAGTAAAAATTAGCATTTTAAAATGCTTTTTGGCTTTTGTGAAAATTTGTATAGCTAAAAACTCAAAATTCCTATGTTATTTAAATGGGAAAATTGATGTGGCTACAGGCACATGTTTTTGCAGGGCTAAAGCAAAATCCTTGGAACAGGGAACTTTTTATGACCAAAACTTCACAAAAAACCCCGGGGAGCAAAGTTTTTCCACAAAGTCCAAAAATAGGTCCACTCTAATATATATGATTACAATAAGGATCTGGGTAATAAGCCTGCCATAGATGTATACATTTGAAAATTTAATAAACATGAAATTCAATATATTTTTGGTATCCAGGAGAATTTATCCATCAATGCAAACGATTCTTATATGATTCGTATTGAAGTAAGTGATACAATTCTAGAGTCACCGTTTAAGGAGTTCAGCTTTTGATAAATTTAAAAATTTAAGTCTACCTTTATGGTATATCTAAACCTCTCTCACGTTTTTTATCTTATGTAATTTATGGACGGCCTCTATACTATATTTTCAGTATTTTTAAAACTATAATATAAGGCCAAAATACAATGAGAAACATCAGAAATTTTAACTGCAACATAGTAAGTACTTCGAAAGTTAATACAATTCATTTTTATTTTAAAGCATATATGCATTATATATAATATGAAAAAATTTGAAGCATTGGATTTTCAATATAAAAATTTTTGTAAGCTAAATAGAACAATTATAAAGCCGCATACGTCGGACCAGCCAGTCTCGTGTGTGTGAGTTTTATCTGGACCATTCAAACTGACGTGCTTCTATATGCAATTGACATCGCCTAATTAGAAAGTATAAATGGTTGCGTACCAGTGATTTTCTTCTTGATCTCCACATTTTTTTATGTAAAAAAAGAATGTCATTTAAATTATTTAAATTAGAATCAAAAGTTCAATATGAGCTTTTGTTTATTGACTGTGATGAAAAGCCAAACATAAATCTACAATTATTGCATTTGCGGTAAGATAATTAAATACCCTGCCAACTAGCTGGCACTGAGGTTCCTCAAACAATGGGCTGTAATCTTAATTTACAACAAATATTATTGATTACAACCATGCAATTATACATACATTTTTCGTTTTTAGTAGCCGGTAAAGTAGATTATTAAGATCATTTTGTTATTAAAGTGAAAATTCTAGCGTCCGTGGATTGGTCGCGCCGGCGTTAATGGATTTTAAATCATTTTTGCATAATTAAAAAGAAACAAATGTAAAAAAAGCTAATTTTATTTTTTTTTATAAAATTTTATTTTATTAGAATATATAATTATATATCCCTTAATAATTAAAATATTGGGTAACATGATTTTTTTGTTTTGTCAAAGAAATGGTTGGTAACGATGCTAAAATTACAAATATTCGCTCAATTATTATAAAAAGATAGGAGTTTTTACCATAATAATTCCTTATAATTTATTTTCTCAGTGTACTTCTTGCATTTCAAGATTTTAACATTATTTATATTATTTCTATTAATCACAAAATAATAAATTATTTAATTCTATAAATTGTTTGATTCTTTAAAAAATGCCAATATAACTTTTAAATCTTAATTTTAAAATGCAAACATAACCATTTAATATTTTTAGGCTGTTTATTATTGTTTATAATTTCATTAAGCTGCATACATAAATAAACATAGCAACGAACAAAATAATCCGAGGAAGTCAAAAAGAGGCAAGATTTCCATCATTCTTTCTTGTGTGTTATAATTTATATCAAAATAAAAAAAAAATTGTGATCGGATACAAAAAATTACTATAAACTAAATTTCTAAAACTTGTACACTCATTAAAATAAATTAGATGTGCCCAAAACAAAAAATAAATTTGGTGTTTTATGTATTTTTTTGTGACGAAGATTTTGGAGAAAAAAATTTTCAAAAAATTAATTATCAGATTCAAGATATCGAGTAAAAATCATAATTTCAAATATAAGTAATTTCATGGAAATGAATGAGGTATTACATCCAAATTAAAAAAAAAAAGTATTTTGAGATTTTTTTAATAAACAAATTTTTTGGAAAAAAAAGTTAGGTATTCATTCGATAGTTGTTATGAAATATCACTGGTTACAATATTTTAAAATATTAGTACTTTCATAGAATTAAATGAGGTGTTACACCAAAAAAAAAAAAAAAATATTGCAGTTTTTTTTATTTTTCTTTTTTTTTAATTTTGAGAAAAAAATTTCGTATTTTTTGTATTTTTTTGTGAAAAAAATTTTAGAAAAAAAATTTTCAGAAAATTAAGTATCCGATTCGAGATATCATTTGAAAACTATACTTTCAAATATAAGTACTTTCATGGAAATAAATGAGGTATTACATCCAAATTAAAAAAAAAAAAGGGGCGTTAGAGATTTTTTGATAAAAAAATGTTTGAAAAAAAAATTATGTCTTAATTCGATAATGGATTTGAAATATCACTAGTAGTTCAAGAGACAAAGCCTAAATAACCCTTAAAGCCCCGGGTAAATATAAAATCTGAACATTACTGCTGAAAAGAATACCTAAGAGGGGGTACTAAAAGGTCAGCCATTGTTCACATGGCCACTTTGGCCGATTGTGCCCAAAATTTATGCCGAAAACGCCGCATTTTCAGTTTTTGGCCAATATCTCAAAAACGGTTAGAGATATTAAAAATTACTAAGAGAGAAAAATGAAAGCCGAGAAAATTCCTGATTAAAAGCATGCTTCAATTTTTTCAACAAAAAAATATTTTTCGCAGAAAATGAAAACAAAGTTAGCGTAAAAAAATATATTTTTTGAAAAAGTTGAATTTTGTTGAAAACAATATTCTGTAAGTACCAAATTAATCCCTAGGGATAAGAAAATATTTATATATTTATAAAATTCAATTTTTTCAACAAAAAAATATTTTTCACGGAAAATGAAAACAAATTTAGCGTAAAAAAACATATTTTTTGAAAAAGTTGAATTTTGGTGAAAAAAATATTCTGCAAGTACCAAATTATTCCCTAGGGATAAGAAAATATTTATATATTTATAAAATTTTCCAAATTTTCTCGGAAAATTTTGGAAAAATAAAAAAAAAAATTTTATTTAAAAAAAATTTTTTTTTTATTTTTTAATTTTTTTAATTTTAATGTATATATCAATTTTACACAAATAATATAAAAATTTTATACAAATTTATATAATATTTATATAATTATATAATATGAAAAACTCCGATTTCATGTGTGTATACATACAAAACTTATAGAATAGTAAAAAAATGCAGACGAAATAATATACTTTCAAAAAGGACGCAAGCGCACTAGCGCTTCATTGTGTTTAGAATACATAAAACCGGACCCCTTGGATTCTTACAATAATAGTGTGAAATCATGCATTAACATAAGATCCAGTTTTTTTCGCAGCGTAATCCTTGAAAAAATTTTGACAATGGGAATGTAAAGAGAAACTATTTTTCTTTTATATACAAAAAAAAAATTTTTTTTAAATAATATTTTTTCCCATTAAAACTGAGTTTAAAAAATTTTTTTTTTTTTTTTTTTTTGTGGAACTATTGCCAATAATTGGCCAAAAACAAAAAATGTATCAAAAAAAATCATAAAAATTTTGCTTACACCTATAATTAGATGTTTTGTCAGTAAAATGAGGCCAACTGCACAATCATAAATAGATTTTTCAAAAAGTTGTGAAGATTTAAACTTTTCGGATCAGTTTTTTCAATTTTTTTTGTGCCGGGAGAGTTTTTGCAAATTGACCTCATTTTCGCAGCACAAAACATATAAAGATTTTGTTTATTGAAACAAAGGCTCAAAGGGTTGCTATTTAGGAGCTCTGAAGGATTTTTGAAAAAATTAAAAATTTGACCCCAAAATTTTAGCCAAAAAAAAAAAAAAATTTTTTTTTGTCCCCAAGTGCCAAAAAAAGTGCAGGCGGTAATTTTTTTTTTTTTTTTTACATTTTTTTTTAAGGTGTAGGGTTTTATCTTTGAAATGGTGAATTGAATGTTTATTTGTAACAAGTAATAAGGACAAAATAGCTAATTTTTTACGTGCGAAGACGTTCTTTTTACACGTATACCTACTTCATACTTACGCGTAAAAGAGAATTTAACGTTAACGTTTGCACTGATTTTTTATGAAATCTATAACTTTTACGGAAAAATGTGTGAGAACATAAAAGCTGAGAAATTTTGTCGGCTTTCATTTTGCTCTTTTGGTCATTTTTAATATCTCTAACCGTTTTTGAGATATTGGCCAAAAACTGAAAAAGCGGCGTTTTCGGCATAAATTATGGGCACAATCGGCCAAGGTGGCCATGTGAACAATGGCTGACCTTTCATTTTTCCCTTCGAAGTACTCTTTCCAGCAATAACCTTCAGATTTTAGACATACCGTTAGGTCGGACCCTTTTGTCTCTTGAACTATAGTTACAATATTTTCAGATATTAGTACTTTCATAGAATTAAATGAGGTATTATACCCAAAAAAAAAAAAATATTGCATTTTTTTTTATTTTTCTATTTTTTTAATTTTGACAAAAAGAATTTTGAAAAAATTCAGTATCAGATCCAAAAAATAACAATAAACAAGGTTCTTAAAACTAGTACTTCCATGGAAATAAATTAGGTACTACGTCCAAAAAGAAAAAAAAAATTTGTATTTTTTGTATTTTTTTATGAAAAAAATTTTGGGAAAAAAATTTTCAAAAAATTAAGTATCAGATTCGATATATCGAGTAAAAACCATACTTTCAAATATAAGTACTTTCGTGGAAATAAATGAGGTATTACATCCAAATAAAAAAAAAAAAAAAGTACCTCGAGCTTTTTTGGTGAAAAAATTTTTGAAAAAAAAATTAGGTCTTAATTCCATAATACTTGTGAAATATCACCGATTACATACATACGTACACACACACACACACACACACACACACACACACACACATACAGACTTTTTTTAAAAACAGGTTTTTTAGTTTCCTGGGGACCCAAAACGTGCTTATATGCCAAAAAATAGAAAATCAAATTTTGACCTAACACAATGGTTCCTCTTTGAGGAACCAAAAATTAGTTGATTTTTATAATTTAATAAATAGGGTAGGCAGAGCGTTTTTTACCAATTAATGCAATTTTTTGAAATAAAATTCGACTAGAAATATAGTATAATTATTATAACCAAAGGCCATATTAAAAAAAATGCCGTACAAATTTTTTTCAAAAATTTTCATTTTATGACCCATTAATTTTTACTTAAAAAAAAAGTCAGCATTTTTAAGTTTTCTGATGGCCATATATTTTAAACCGTAATTATCACCTATAAAGGTTATATCTATTGTATTTTATATTTCATTTACAACAAAAACTATTATTATTACTAAAATTAACCATTTTTCTCGAGCGCCGGAGTCGGGTTTTTGAGAGTTCCGTTATATGTACAGTCCAGGTACCAATGGCGCACCAATGGCAAAATCTGTGAGTTAATTTTTTTTTATACTAATTAATCGTAGGTTCAGGGTCTTTTGGACCAATTTCCTGAATTATTTGAAGAAAAAAAACCCGCTTAAATATCTAACAAAAATATTGCACACAAAATAAAATGAACTGAAACCCTCTCATTAGAAATATTGTTACAAATTTTTATATAATAAACATTTAATACATACCTGCTTGCTGAAGTTACACTACCCCTTTCATTAAGAACACATCGTTAATTGGACTTAGTCATTAAAAATTGGTAACTCATCTTGACATAAATAAGCAGTACTTTGTGATGATGCATGATATATTGCATCATTATATATTTATGATAATGAATATGAATGAATGTTCATCAAGTCCACTTTAAAAAAAAAATTTTTGGTTCCTCAATGAGGAACCTTTTTGATGGGTCAAATTTTGATTTTTTGGCATATAAGCACGTTTTGGGACCTCAGGAAGCTAAAAAACCGGTTTTTAAAAAAAGCATGTGTGTGTGTGTGTGTGTGTGTGTGTGTGTGTGTGTGTGTGTGTGTGTGTGTGTAACCGGTGAAATTTCACAACCATTATGGAATTAAGACCTAATTTTTTTTTCAAAAATTTTTTTATCAAAAAATCTCAAACTACTTTTTTTTTTTTTTAATTTGGATGTAATACCTCATTTATTTCCACGAAATTACTTATATTTGAAAGTACGATTTTTACTCGATATCTCAAATTTGATAATTAATTTTTTGAAAATTTTTTTCCCAAAATTTTCGTCACAAAAAAATACAAAAAATACCAATTTTTTTTTCTTTATGGACGAAGTACTTAATTTATTTCTTTGAGAGTACTAGTTTTAGAAATATCTTTTATAGCATTTTTTTGGACCTGATACTTAATTTTTTCAAAATTTTTTTCTCCAAATTTTTGTTGCCAAAAAATACAAAAAATGCCAAAATTTTTTTTATTTTAGGACGTAATACTTAATTTTTTTCTATGAAAGTACGAATATCTGAAAATATTGTAACCAGTGATATTTCACAACCATAATATAATTAAGACCTAATTTTTTTTTCAAAAATTTTTTCATAAAAAAATCTGAAACTATTTTTTTTTTTTTTTTTTTTTTTTTTTTTATTTTTTTTATTTTGGATGTAATACCTATTTTATTTACATGAAAGTACTTATATTTGAAAGTACGATTTTTACTTGATGTCTCGAATCTGATAATTAATTTTTTGAAAATTATTTTCCTAACATTTTTTTCACAAAAAAATACAAAAAACACTAATTTTTTTTTCTTTTTGGACGTAGAACCTAATAGATTAAGAGATAGCTATGGTAAAGTGTGCGTGTATTTAAGACACTTGAATCTTCGTTCAGACGTAGAAAACACCAAAACGTACTAACCTTCTATGAAAAATTTTTTTCGCCAGCGGTATCCAAAAAAGTTGTGAGTTGCTAAAGTTGGCCAATTTTGGGCAAAAAAAAAGTGAAGTTAAGACACCTCGGAATAGTCTAATATTTTAGATAAAGCCAAAACGTACGAGGTTTACATTTGAAATTTTTTTGTATCTGGTGTTTTAAGGAGGGAGTCGGGCCCTGGAAGGTTTAAAATGGTCAAAATCAGAAATATTACTTGAAAGGGAATCTGGCACCAATAACCGGCTTGAGAAAAGGCTTACTATAGGTTTTTTGGGTCGCTGATTCCGAATCAGGGGTCCAAATCTAGAAAAAAATCTGGGAACACCCTTAAATGGGAAAAAACTACCCTTTTTTACGGGTTTTTTTGCAATACTTTGGGACTAAAGCTAAGATAACTAAATGATTGAAATTTTTCAAGAGTAATTAAAAAAATATTATGTGGTTATTAGATATTAGACTAAAATTAGGCGAATAAGGACCAATTTTAGGGGGTAAAAACTACCCCTAAAATAAGGAAAATTACGAAAAACGGTACTCCAGTCAAAATACGGATTTGCTTACACTTACGGTTGCGAATACGAGATTTGCTCTAGTATAGGTTGTTTGGGTCGCTGAACACGAAAATTGGGGTCATTTGGTAAAGAAAATTGCGCTTCACCCTTAAATTTGCAAAAACTACCCCCAAAAGGGTGTATTTTTGATGTCATCACCTTCTGAGTCAATAGATTTATCCAAGAATTGGTTTCCAAGGGTTTTTAGGGTCGCTAATTAAGAATCTTGATGATTTTTCAAGGTAACATTAATACTTAAGCCCTAAATTACCGAAAACTACCCCCATAAGGGGTGTTTTTGCTGTTTCTGCACTTTTTGCGTCAAGAATAGGTCCATAAGGGTTTTTTGGGTAGCTGAAAACGAATTTCATGGATTTCTTAATGAAAAATTAATAATTCACCCTTATATTAGCTAAAACTACCTCCAAAAGGGAAGCCCTTTGGGTCTAGTCTGAACTCTTTGGACCTAACCTTAACGCAGAAAGTTTGAATATAGCAAAAACGCCCTTTAGAGGGTAGTTTTAGCTAATATAAGGGTGAAATATTAATTTTTCATTAAAAAATCCATGAAATTCGTTTTCAGCTACCCAAAAAACCCTTATGGACCTATTCTTGACGCAAAAAGTGCAGAAACAGCAAAAACACCCCTTATGGGGGTAGTTTTCGGTAATTTAGGGCTTAAGTATTAATGTTACCTTAAAAAATCATCAAGATTCTTAATTAGCGACCCTAAAAACCCTTGGAAACCAATTCTTGGATAAATCTATTGACTCAGAAGGTGATGACATCAAAAATACACCCTTTTGGGGGTAGTTTTTGCAAATTTAAGGGTGAAGCGCAATTTTCTTTACCAAATGACCCCAATTTTCGTGTTCAGCGACCCAAACAACCTATACTAGAGCAAATCTCGTATTCGCAACCGTAAGTGTAAGCAAATCCGTATTTTGACTGGAGTACCGTTTTTCGTAATTTTCCTTATTTTAGGGGTAGTTTTTACCCCCTAAAATTGGTCCTTATTCGCCTAATTTTAGTCTAATATCTAATAACCACATAATATTTTTTTAATTACTCTTGAAAAATTTCAATCATTTAGTTATCTTAGCTTTAGTCCCAAAGTATTGCAAAAAAACCCGTAAAAAAGGGTAGTTTTTTCCCATTTAAGGGTGTTCCCAGATTTTTTTCTAGATTTGGACCCCTGATTCGGAATCAGCGACCCAAAAAACCTATAGTAAGCCTATTCTCAAGCCGGTTATTGGTGCCAGATTCCCTTTCAAGTAATATTTCTGATTTTGACCATTTTAAACCTTCCAGGGCCCGACTCCCTCCTTAAAACACCAGATACAAAAAAATTTCAAATGTAAACCTCGTACGTTTTGGCTTTATCTAAAATATTAGACTATTCCGAGGTGTCTTAACTTCACTTTTTTTTTGCCCAAAATTGGCCAACTTTAGCAACTCATAACTTTTTTGGATACCGCTGGGGAAAAAAAATTTAAATGGAAGGTTAGTACGTTTTGGTGTTTTCTACGTCTGAACAAAAATTCAAGTGTCTTAACTACACGCACACTTTACCATAGCTATCTCTTAATCTATAATTTATTTCTTTGAGAGTACTAGTTTTAGAAAGTTCGTTTATAGTAATTTTTTTGGATCTGATACCGAATTCTTTCAAAATTTGTTTTCTCAAAATTAAAAAAACAAAAAAATTAAAATAATTACAATATTTTTTTTTTTTTAATTGTAATACCTAATTTAATTCCATTAAAGTACTAATATCTGAAAATATTGTAACCGGTGATATTTCACAACCATTATCGAATTAAGACCTAATTTTTTTTTCCAAAAATTTTTTTATCAAGAAATCTAAAACTTAAAAATTAATAGAAACGTAGGTATGATTGCATGCTTGTAATCGGTGATATCTGTGGCATATTGAAGTATTAAGCTCATTGTTTGAGGAACCTTAGTGCCAGCTAGTTGGCAGGGTATTTTCCGTAGTATCAATTGTTTTTGATTTTTACAAAAAACTTTTTCACTTTGTTCATTTTAAATAATTTAAGTAGATTTATTGATTTAAGAAAGTATCATAATATTATAATTTGACAGCTAATTCAGAGTTCGAAAACTACAGTTATGACTTCAAATTTAAATTTAAGGTAATTTAAGCAAAATGTAATTACAAAATACCTAAATAGTGTATTACGAGCCCGTGTCCAGAAAAGTAAAGAATGGTCTGAATCGCATGTAAATTACCGTCCGAAGCGAAGCCGAGGTTGGTAAGCCGCAATTTGGGTCATTCTTCATTTATGGACAAGGGTCGTATTCGATATTTCTTCGTCAGTGGCGAGAAAACGCGTCTTTTCCAGTCGCGCAGTGGCCGGGAAATACGTGCTTTCTCTCCACAGACACAGAAAAATTTCATATGGCCCTTGTCCATAAATAAGGATCGGAAGGTAATTTATTGGACTCGAGCCATAAATATATTATTTCTAGGCTCAAGAAATAGTATATTACGACCCATGGCCAGAAAAATAAAGAATGGCCCAAATCGCACGTAAATTACTTTCCGAGGCGAAGCCAAGGATGGTAAACTGCGATTTGGGACATTCTTTTTTTATGGCCCAGGGTCGTATTCGATTTTTCTTGTTAGTGTCCAGAAAGTGCGTGTTTTCTGGCCGCTGCGCTATTCGAAAAAACGCATTTTCTCGACACTGAGCAAGAAAAATTATGTTTTGTCCTTGGCCACAAAAAAAGGATGCCCCAAATCGCAGTTTACCATCCTCGGCTTCGCCTCGGACGGTAATTTACGTGCGATTTGGGCCATTCTTTACTTTTGTGGCCATGGGTAAAAATATACTATTTCTGCATCAGTGGCAAGAAAACACGTCTTTGCCGGACGCGCAGCGGCCGGGAAATACGTGCTTTCTGGCCGCTGACCAGAAAATTAACATTAACATGACACTATGTATACCGTCCCTGTGAAAAGTATCCATATGTGTTGTTATTACAAAAAAAAAAATTATTTTATATAAGAGTAGCACATATTGTGGGATAATGAGCTTCAAAAATTAAGATTAAAACCTCCCCTAAAACTGTTTCAAAAAACAAATGTTTTAAATGGAATTCCAAGAAAAAGGCGATTTTTTTTTCTGTTTCGTATCATTTAATTTACCCTATTTTATTTTTTTAATTTTTCTTAATTATCTAATTTTAACAAAAAACCCGCCATAATTAAATTTACTCTAAATTACCCATTATGTATATTTACTATAACACATAGGAACTTTTTTAGAGCTAAAGACCCAATATAATCAAGTATACTTTCGAGATTATACTGTAGAATATTTATATTTTTGGTAGGGAACGCTATCTGAATCTGACACGTTGTTTAGTTTCTTTTAAATAGCGAAAAAAAAATAATAGACACTATCTACAAATGTTGGATAACGTTGTTTTGGATGTGGACCGCAGTATTTTTATCAGATTCGCCAATTTTCCTGTTGAGATATAGGTATCTACGGGTGAGATAGGTAACACATCTCAAATAAGCCTAATCTCGAACTTGCTGTTCTGAAACACCGTGTAATATGTAACATGTAATGTAAAAGTAAAACTCTGGTATAAAACGTAAATAAATACCTATATAATTAAACCAACGCAGCCAAAATAAATAAAAGTGTGTTTATATATACAAATAATTATAGCACGTAATTTTTTTTATTTAAAAGCCAAATAACTTTCTACTTATATGAAATAATAAATAATAAAAGTGCTAAAAATAAAACGAAGAACTTATAATTCAAAATGGATGCTGGAAATGAATCAGATTCAGAATCAACAAATTCTAATGAATCAATCGAAAATGGTATATTGTTTATAATTTTTCTTTTAAAAACCTAAAATAATTAATTTTATATTTGTATATTTTCATTTTTTATAGGAAACTTATTTGAAATTTTGCAAAATGAAATCACTGCTCCTGATGTACACAATGATGAACAGCAACCAAATGAAGATTCTTCTTCAGATGCACCAACCCATGATTTTGATTTAAATTTGCCCACTGCTCATTCAGTGAGTTTAATTACAATCAATTTCATAAAATTAATTACACGCTATTTAAAAAATGTATATTATTCAAAAGTATTTAGGAGACAATCTTCAAGAATTAAGAGGACGTACAATACTTGATGAGGGTATATACGTAAATCTTCCATTACTTGTTCAAAAATCTGTTGTTTTATTTCCTGGTCAAACTTTACCAATGACTGTATTTCAACCAAATGTTATTAATATGTTAGAAAAATGCATAAATAAAAATAGGACATTTGGAGTTGTTTGTGTTACAAATAACCAAGCTAATCCTGTAGGAACAACAGCTGAAATTTATGAATATATGCAAGGTTCACCTGATGAAGGATTTTGTATAAAAGCCAAAGGAAGGCAAAGGTTTAGAATTTTACGCATGAAACAGGTTACTTATACTTACTATTAATTAAACTTACTACCTATAATAATTAATTATAAAATAAATTATAACCTGCAATTAAAATTTTTTTTTTTTAGGAATATGGAGAAATAACAGCAGATGTTAAAATAATTCCTGAAATTGTCCTTCCGCCACCCTTCTACGATCAAAGACTGATGTCATTAGATAATCAAAGGATTAATTTACTAGAAAATGTTTCTAGTAATGATAAAACAAAACAAGAAAAAATAAATAGGATTGAATCCACACTTACATATTGGCCTTCATGGGTTTATAAACAGTACGATGCTTTTAAATTAGCCAATTCTGTTCGACAGCATCTTCAGTTCATTGAAACTAGTATGATATTTCTTAAATTATAAATATTTAGATCTAACTTGTATAGACCAGTATAAAATTTGCCTTAAACCTAACACAAAAATTTTTTAAGTTATGTATTACCATTTATTATTTTTAGAAGGAAGTTACATACCTACAGATCCAGTAGATTTATCTTATTGGGCTGCTCAAAATCTACCATTTGATAATGATGAGAGAATAATGTTGTTAAGAAATGATTGTGCAATTTTATCATTACAAAGGCAATTGAAATACTTAACAAAAGTAAGTTAAAAAAATAAACATATTAAAAAAAATATGTATAAAAAAAATTTTGTATTTTTTTTATAGAATCGAGTTTTAGTTTGCTTAAAGTGTGGTACCCGGATAGCTCAACAATCAGACTTGTTTCCAATGAGCAAAGAAGGACCACAAAGTACTTTTTGTAATCAAGGTGGACACATTTTTGATACCATTACATTGTATCATGCAGAAAATCTAGAATTTAGTGGTAGCCCTCCTTCAGCTGAGTACAGTTGGTTTCCTGGGTAAAAAATATTCTTGTGTCAAGAGCATTCTTGATTTGTTTTTATCTTTCAAAAAAAATAATAACAAATTTTTTACAGATACTGTTGGACTATCGTAATATGCAAAACTTGTAGATCGCATTTAGGATGGAAATTCACAGCAGATACAGATAAGCGACTAAAGCCACAATCATTTTGGGGATTAACTCGTAAAGGTTTGAAATCAAAAAAAGTAACAAAAAATAATATAAAAACTTCCGTTACGAATAGTGATACTACACAAACTGATTCAACCGATGAAGACTGACTAAAAAAAGTTAATTTATTTTCAGTTCTTTGTGCCATTCTTTAAAAATATATCTTTGTATGATTATTATTTTTTTTTTAATTTTAATGAAAATTACTTTTTTTGTAAAAGAAAAAAATTATTTATTAATTAATACTTACTTGAGCTGAAGGTTTAAATTTTTATACTTTGAACACAAAGAATTGAACTTTTGTTAATGAAAATTATAATTTGTAATGTAGAATTCTGCTTAAGTATGAAGATCTCGTAAATTAATTATATGCGGGTATGAAAAAAATCATTGATATTTAAACATGCTTCATAAAATTTCAAAAAATTATTTATAAAAAACTTTAATATATAATATATATATTAATTATTAATAATAATTTCAGTATTTATTTTTTTGTATATAGTTTTTATTCTTAGGTTTAACTGAAATTTGTTTTAAAAAGATTTATTTAATTGGCAGTTTTAAAAATACTTAATTTTTTATATTGTAAGCATAATGTAACGTTAAGTTTTCAAAATCATTTAATAAAAATAAAATTTATTGCAATAAATGTTTTTTTTTTATCATTTTCAAATTTTACCAAGCATGTTTTATACTATAGTTTGAAAAAAAGAGGGTTTTAGAGAAAGCAAATATGTTGAATAAGAAATTCATTTTTTTTCTTTTTTTAAGTATTTTATATCGCATTTTTTTAATATATTTTTAATTACCTTGAATAAATTTGTTTATATGTGTTTGTGTGTGTATGTATATATACATAATATTTCTTGTATATAATTAATCACACTCTCATTTTTTTGAAGTATATAAAGCGACAATAATTTCTTCTTTTTTTTTAATGTACATAACTCTTGTGGAAAAAAGTTAATAATCGTTGAGTCGCATTGCTTTCTTTTAGCTTCTACATTCAAGCTAAACAAGTAATAATTATACATCTTTACACAACAGGTCCAAAAAAGCACCTATATTTATATACCAGCTTTTAGAAAATTCCTTTCCAACTAACTCCTCATCATTTTCTTATACACAATAGCGTTTTTCTTCGTAAGAATGTCATATTTAATTAAAAAAATCTTTAATTTTGACTAGAAATTTAAAAATTGATTTTTCATATAGATGCAATATTTGTAAATAACCGTTTTAGGAATGTTTGTTTTATTAAAAAAAAAAAAGAAAAGAAATAAATCAATTTATATAACAAGCCCTATAAATTAATAAAATTTTTTTCAATCTACAATTAAAGCCGAGCACCTCAATAAAATTTAGAAAATTAAAAGCATTTTCTAAAATATTTTTATGTTATTAATTTTATTAATATTATAAATTATTTATTTTGTTTAAGCAATAAATTAAAAAAATTAAAAAGATTTTTTTTTTTTAATACGTTAAGAAACACATTTATAATGTGTATTAACATAAAAAATTTCTATAACGTTAAGTTATAACTTAATCAAATTATAAATACAAATGTATAAATTAAGGATTACAATTTTCTTTTTTACTTTATCATTATAAGCAATTTTTATTAAATTAAAAAAAAAAAAATTTTTCTATTTGTTTAATTTAATTATATAAAAACAATTTTTTGAATGCATTCCTAATTAATATATGGGCACGTCCAGGGAAGCACGACCAGCTGAAAAATAAAAAAAAAAAAAAATATTTTTTTTGGGTCATTTTTTACCTGGGATTTGTGAAATCACTCATACTTTACACTCCCTGATGCATTATTTTGAGATACGGCTGCTCCAAAGTTGAATTTTTCAATTTTTTTGATTTCAGCTGTCCAGTTCAACCTGAAATAACTCAGAACCATTCAACTTTTTATATATACATATGATTGGGAAAAACTTTTATTTTTACCTGAACTACCTAAAAAAAAAAAAAATTTTCCATTTTGACTTATTTCACTTTTTTTTCTCCTCGACGGTAGCTTTCAAACATCCAGAAAATTTGTTTCGCCATGATTTTTTTCCCTTTTTTTTTTCTTAAAATTTCCTCCAAAGTGTCCCATTTATGCCCTGAAAATCCTGGGATGTGATATGCCATGATCGGTCCACAATCTTAAAACTTGGTTCTTCCGTTTACCTAAAAATCCATAAAAATGTTAAATATTAGAGTGTAAAATTATTAAAATACTAAATTTAACCTTACCAAATTGTTTCTTCTGTTAAATCTTCACTTTCAGGACCACATAAACATGTTGTAACATATAAATAAGATCTTCTAACATTTCTGATGCTAAAACACCCAAGATCAGCCTCGCGTCAGCATCCAAAAATAGAAAAAAACTGGAAAAAAAATGATTTTGGTTAAAAATAACTACAAAAATAATTATAAACTATTAAAAAAGACTGAAAAATACTTAAATTAACTTACCAAATATGTTTATAAGCAAATTAGAACTTTAAAACTCCATACTGACAAAATCTGGAACCTGGAAAAAAAGTAAAAAAAAGAGAATAATTCTTAAATTTTTAAAAAAAGTTACATAAAAAAGTTTTATACTTATCTGATCTCTATTTTCCTGGTGCAACTTCATCTTCTTCATATAAATTAGTACCTAAAAAAAATAATTAACAATAATCAACAAAAACATGTGTACCTTATACCAATTGTTTATAAAAGTGATGATAGCAGACCAAAAAAAATATTACAATAAAAGTGTCCTCATCATGGGCATGCTGAAAGAAACCAAAACGAAACTACCAGAAACTACTTTATCATTTGTTGGTTTCATATTTTTTTTTCTATGATGCATTATTCTCATGATGAGGACACTTTTATTGTAATATTTTTTTTGGTCTGCTATCATCACATTTATAAACAATTGGTATAAGGTACACATGTTTTTGTTAATTATTGTTAATTATTTTTTTTAGGTACTAATTTATATGAAGAAGATGAAGTTGCACCAGGAAAATAGAGATCAGATAAGTATAAAACTTTTTTATGTAACTTTTTTTAAAAATTTAAGAATTATTCTCTTTTTTTTACTTTTTTTCCAGGTTCCAGATTTTATCAGTATGGAGTTTTAAAGTTCTAATTTGCTTATAAACATATTTGGTAAGTTAATTTAAGTATTTTTCAGTCTTTTTTAATAGTTTATAATTATTTTTGTAGTTATTTTTAACCAAAATCATTTTTTTTCCAGTTTTTTTCTATTTTTGGATGCTGACGCGAGGCTGATCTTGGGTGTTTTAGCATCAGAAATGTTAGAAGATCTTATTTATATGTTACAACATGTTTATGTGGTCCTGAAAGTGAAGATTTAACAGAAGAAACAATTTGGTAAGGTTAAATTTAGTATTTTAATAATTTTACACTCTAATATTTAACATTTTTATGGATTTTTAGGTAAACGGAAGAACCAAGTTTTAAGATTGTGGACCGATCATGGCATATCACATCCCAGGATTTTCAGGGCATAAATGGGACACTTTGGAGGAAATTTTAAGAAAAAAAAAAGGGAAAAAAATCATGGCGAAACAAATTTTCTGGATGTTTGAAAGCTACCGTCGAGGAGAAAAAAAAGTGAAATAAGTCAAAATGGAAAATTTTTTTTTTTTTTAGGTAGTTCAGGTAAAAATAAAAGTTTTTCCCAATCATATGTATATATAAAAAGTTGAATGGTTCTGAGTTATTTCAGGTTGAACTGGACAGCTGAAATCAAAAAAATTGAAAAATTCAACTTTGGAGCAGCCGTATCTCAAAATAATGCATCAGGGAGTGTAAAGTATGAGTGATTTCACAAATCCCAGGTAAAAAATGACCCAAAAAAAATATTTTTTTTTTTTTTTTATTTTTCAGCTGGTCGTGCTTCCCTGGACGTGCCCATATATATATATACAAAATCTAGTTTTTTGATGCTCAGCATATATTTTTAATCTATCGAAGCAATAATTAAATTTTACCTGCCTAAAAATTTAATATAATATATAAAATGACATTTCTCTCAGCAGTATTTGAAATTGTTTTTTTTTTGCCAATTAAATAATTTTAGAAAATTTATGCAAATCTAATGCATTTGAATTGTTTAAATATAGGGGGGAAAAAATGTCACCGAATAAATGAGAAATAATTTTCTTTGTAAGATAAATTAATAATTAAATATTTATAGCATATTACAGTGACTAATAAAAATTCTTTTCTTTTAGAGTTTGCTCTTTTATATATATATGTATATATATATACATATATATATGTATATGTAAATATATATGTGTGTATTAAGAGCTAATACTGAAGAAATTATGAAAATTATATGGAAATATTTATAATTCTATTTTCTTTATATATATGATTATTATACGGTTTTTTGACAAAATTGCAACAAAAATTAAAAAGTTGAAATATCGATTAACTCATATATTCTCTTATATTTTATATATATATATTTTCAGTAAATATTAATTATTCATTGGACTTGAATAAAATATTATACGGAATGAGGGACAGGCATGTACGCTCTTGTTGTTGATACAATCAGGAATAACAAACGCTATTGACTGTATACTCTTCATTTTTTGCTGGTTCACTTTCTTTTTTCTTTTAACATCAAAAAGCTGCACTCTTCGCCGTGCTAGTACTTTTTCTTATTTGTAATCAATTGTTTATATATCTAGAAAATTATGATTTTATTTAATAACTTAAACTCATATAATTTGTATTAGTTTGGCAGTTGTTAATTGAATAAATTAATAATTTCCTTTTTAATATAAAACATGTTCACAGGTAAAAACTTGACTTTTTTTAGGGGAAGGAGGGAGGAGTGGAAAAGTGAAAAGATTGAAAAGATAAATTCATTCACTAATTTTTTTTTTTAATCATAAACATTTTGACACATTCTTATCCTTGAACTTATTTTAAGCCTTAGTTAGAAAAAATAAGTGAAAAAGTAAAATTATAGGATAAGACATGGCATTATAATGATAAAACTTAAAAACAAACGAACTCAACATGGAATTTACTATCGTAATTCAGCCAAGTTTCTTAGTGTCAAAAAAAACTTTTTTTTTAAATTTTCTACTCTACAATCGACTGTAGCTGTATTTTTAATTACCAACAAATTTCTTAATATCCGTAGATGATTGAAACAAATTATATTAAGATTTTTAAAAATTTAAGCATGATTCATTTCTTAATTAAGGTGAAGAATAAATTTAAAAAAATCAATCTCTTTTCATTTCTTAGAAAGGATAGAAAGAGAAGCCTTAAATATTTTTGGTATCAAATTCCATTTTCTTGCTGTTCAGGATTCACTAATTTTTTTTTTAAAACAGTAGCAAATCACAGATCAGAGACAGCGAATTAGAACCAATAAACCAAAAATAAAATGAGAGTTTTTAGTTAAAAATCAAAAAAATTTTTTAGTTTTAAAAAAATTCAAAGAACATCCGACATGGGAACCATCACCTACAAGGCGGTAAGCTACATACCCCTTATTCTCTAGTCAAATTAAATTAGCAAAAACTACCTCTAAAAGGGGTATTTTTTTATGTACTTCACATTTTTGCAAATTTAAGAGTGAAATTTTGAAAGTGAAATGCCAATTTTTAGTAGACAGGACCCCGAAATTCGTGATCAGCTACCCAAAAAACCTACAATAGACCAAAGCTCATGACGACCAGTATACTGGTAGTTATAGTTTAGTTTAGTTATAACTAAACACCCCCCCTTGATTTTATAAAAATTTGGCAACATATTAGCTAGGTTTGGAATTAGAGACAGATTATTGGAGATTCCAAAAAATGGATAAATACCCAATTCATTATAATAGGAAAAAAAGTATAAGGATAAATTTAATAGGCAGAAAACACAGGAATAATATTGTAACTGAAAGTTTGAATTTTAGTTTGTACTTAAAACAAACTAAAATAAATTTTTTTTTATAGGATCTTATAAATGAATCTCAGAAATGATCTCTAAAATGTTTAAAAATGTTTTTCTTTGCAAAAAGATGCAATTTTTTTTTGAATTTTTTGCATTTTCCACATAACTAATAAGGAAATTTAAAAATAAATGGCACCATTGTGTAGCCAGAGAAATTTCAATTCATAAAACAGTATACTTTAACACTTGTTTTATCTTAAATAGAACTTAACCAAACTAATACATATAAATATTAATTTAAAAAAAATTAAATCTTACTTTCGATTTCTGATCCCGCAGAGATAAACTTTGTATGCGCTTGAACAGCTGTGCTTACTTGTTGAACATTTAAGGGAACGCTGGGTGTTGGTGCAGAAAATCCAGGTGGTGGTTGCATTGCCCAATGCTGAGTTGTAGGTGCAGTCTGTTCCTAAAATAAAAAAAATTAGATTTAATTATCATAGATATTAAAATAAAATAATTAAAATTAAATTAAAGTTTTTTGTGCAAAAATAAAAAAATTTGGAGAAAAGAAAGGTTGTAGACCAAGGACATAATTAAAGGATTCTCAGCAAGGTACTTTTTTCGTCAGCATAGTAGCTTGTGAAACGGTTCAAGTACCTGCTGGGTATTAAAAGGCACAGTTTGTGTAGGGTGCACATGAGGAAATTGCCAAGTGCTCATAGAACTCTGTAATGGTAGTAGTGGCCTGGATGAACTCACTATGGCTGGATCAACTGATGTCCAATCTGCAATCGATCCAAAATTATTCCAACTGCTTTTTGGATGTAAATTTTGATGATGGTATTGGGCTTGTTGCTGCTGCTGCTGTTGTTGCTGCTGTTGTTGTTGTTGCTGTTGCTGAGAGTTTATATCGCACCAATCTTTTAAAGTATATATTGCGTCATTAGCACATTTATTAACTCCTATAACAAGAAAATTATTATTAATATTTATTCTTTTCAATAAAATAAGTATAATAATTACCTTGTGAATTCAGTAATTGATTTTGATTTTGAATATACGGTGTCTGTGTAGGTTGCTGACCTGTAAATAGTACACCTGATGAATGACTCATGAATGGCAGTATTTTACTGCCTGTAGACATGAGAAGATCTGTGAGAGGATTTGAAGTTGGTGCTGGTCTTGGAATACCAAGACCAAAAGAATTCATGTGATTTGGAGTTGAACTTGGAAATCCTGGTGGAGGAAGTCTGCTTCGCTGACCAAGACTAGCAACGGTAACTGAACCTTGGACTGGACTTTGGTTACCACCATTTTGTTGTTGCAAAATATTCTGAGGGAGCCTAGACAACAACGTGTGTGGCTGCTGTAAGACATGCAAATTTTGTAAATGTTGCTGCTGCAAATGTGCTAAATGAGCAAAATGATGTGGCCCAAGATTGACAGAATTTTGTTGATGGTGCACCCTATTTTGTTCTTCCCTTTCTCTTTGTTGCTGCTGCTGCTGATATAACCTTTGCTGCTGTATTTGCATTTCATTTTCCATTAATTCAGCTAAAGCTTTCTGCGTTTCATGGAATGGATCAAAACCTAAATCATCGTCTGCTTTTAAGACATCTGATCCTTGATCATGTTTCTGAATTTCACTTAATGATGCATGACCATTTTGTTTTAAATAATCACAATTATCTTGATTCTGTTGATTCTAAAGATTTTAAATAATTAATACTTATTTAATTAATTGTCAAAGAAATAATATTAATTTTGATTAACAAGTATCAACAATAAATTACTTCAACATGTGTTTTATAAACATAAGTTATAAATCATGTTAATAAAAAATATTATTTTTATATATTTGTTACTAACAAATCCTATTTTATACAAATACGAACTTTTACTTCCTTATTTTTCACTACTAGTTTTTTAGCAAAATGGAAATTTGTCAAGTTATAAATATACAGTAAAACTTTTATAGACATCTCTCACAATGAAAAATTAAATTGCTTAAATTTATAATCAATTTAAAATTCAAACAATATTATATAATGCAACACTAGCCAATACAGGACATTTTCTGGGACCCAAAATTACTATACCAAAAACATATAAAAATACTTTTTTTAAATTTCTCACCTGTAAAGATAACCTCTGTTGCAAAGAATTCTGTTGGAATTCAGCCATGAATTTGGAAGCAGGAGTGTTGGCAAGTAAACTAGATGCTATACTTGTAGGATTTTCTGATAGCACTGTATTAAATTGAGTATTAGTATATGTTTCGTCATCAATAAAATTATCAGTACTAAAAGGTATTCTTGGCGAAGGTGCGGGACTATTAGATTTTGGCGTAATATGAATCGATGATCGCGTTGGTAATTCAGTCTGAAAACCAAATGCGGCTTGCCAGTCTTCACTGGAATAAACCGTTGGTAATGAGTCTGGAATTTGCGTTATTCCTGGATTCGTCCAGTCTATGCTTGAGTTGCCTGATGGTGTAACTGCTGTAGGAATTTTCTGAAAGCTGTTTGAGCTGAAGAAACTGTTATTGTCTGATTGAAAAATAGATCTATGATTTATCTGTTGCTGGGATTGTTGGGATCCATTTACAATGCTATTTGTGGAATGTAATCCTGGAGGTGCTTGCTGAATGATTTTTTGAGACGAATTTGTACAAGTTGGAGAAGAACCTTTGAATAAATTTACATTTTTTTTATTTGAATCAGAAAAAATAATTATTCAATTATTTGTTTTATGTTCATGTTTTACAATAATTTTTTTTATTCGTTTACCCATAAAAATATCGTAAGTAATTCAAAGAAAAAATATATAATTTGAAAAGCCAAGTTTCATTAAAATACATGGGAGCGTTGGTTCGTCAATAAAACTAGTATCGCAATGAACTTGTTAATTAAGACCTGATACAAATTTTTACATATTTTTACTAGTTGTTTCCGAGACTTTCGCGGGGTGGAAGTTAAAATTTTAAACCTATGTAAAATATAGCTTTTGGATTTGCCTCAGACGTTTTCTTACGATTATTTGCATAGAAGTTTATTTTTTTACATTACAAGAAAAATTACAATTTTTAAAATTTGGATCGCGGGAAAATGATAAATAAATAAGTATTTTTTAACTTATAAAAATTGGATTACATACTTAAACGCAATAGTTTTTATAAATTAATTTGTGTATCTGTAACTTTTCTTCTAATTTACATCCGTTTGCTTAAAATCGCAATTTACTTTTTTATGTAATATGTGGCTCAAGTGTCAACTTTTATGGCAAAATGGTTAAGATTATAATTCTACAAAATTCAACTAAGTTCTGTACTAAAGTAAATATTTTTAAATATTATTACTTTAATATAAAATTTAATAGAAGTAAATTTTTTTTAACAGCAATTTTAAAAGTGAGCTTAAATGTACCCAACTCACTGTTTAAAAAAAAAAATTGTATTATTTCATTCGAATTAATAATAATTTTTATAAGATGCAATACTTACTTAAAACTGTACTACTATTATTCTCATCATTTGTTTCTATTAATCTTTCTGCTGCATTATTCACATTTGAATCTTCAGATCCAGATATAGTACTAGCTGGAGTACTACCTTCCCTTTGTGAATCCATAGTAATAATATCGCTATTATCAGCATGATTTTGCTCTCCATTGTGTATGATCCCATTAACTTTGAGATCTTGAATTTGTTGCAATAATTTTGTTCCCTTAATTATATTATTTTGCTGCTGCTGTGTAATATCAATTGTTTTTGACCTGTTTGTTGATTTTTGCAACACAACTTCGCTATTTGTTATTGTTGTTGAATCTAAAACTGCAACAATATCTTTTTGACCATTAATTTGCTGCTGCTGAATCTGTGTACTATTGTTACTTGATATCGATGTTATGGTTGTTGTTGTATTGTTACCTTCTGACCTCGTCGATGTCACTCTACTTGCTGTTGTAGTATTACTGTGCTTTTCCTTATTTTGAGAATTTTTATGTTTATTTCTTGCAGTTTGAGCTTTACTTTCACTGTTATTACTTTTTCCACGACGCGCTGCATTTATATCACTTTCACCTTTATTATTGTTATTTTGTTTCTGACTGGATGCTGCTGTTGCAGTATTATTTTGTTGTAAAGTGTGATTACTTCCATTTTCTAAATTATTTTGTTGTACAGATTGTTGTATCGTTGGTGATGATTCTTTACAATTTACTTGAGTGTCTATATTTATAATCATTAAATATTTATTTTATCTTAAACAAAAATTATTTCAAATTATAAAATACTAACTGTTTGTTAAACCTGGTTGTAACGATGGCCATGCTTCTTTAGCTTGTGGATTTGGAGCTAGATCCCTTGTATTCCCTGTTACAGGAGGTGATGGTGTAGGTTTCCGTTGTATATTGTTAATATGTAAAGATTGCACAAGTTTCCTCTCGTATTCTTGATGTTTACCATGATGCATTTCTTCTTTAGTAAAAGAAGCTTCCTGATCTCCAAGATCATGGAGATACATGCAATCTGGCTTAGGACAAGTTTGATTTCTCATAAAATGTGAACAATACTTTGTTGTTCCTAACGATGTTTTTATTGTCCGCCCATCAACAACAATATTATTTACAGCTTCAATTGCTCTCAAGGCATCTTCTTGTCTCTATTTTTCAAAACAAATTATTGGCTACCTTATAAGTTTACTGACATTAATACTATGAAAAATATTTTTTACCTGGTATGTGACATAAGCTGATGCACTTGGACCTTGTGAACCGGCATATGAAGTACTTTGATTAATTACAACTTTGTGTATTTTACCAAATTTACCAAAATATTCAGGTTTTTTCAGTGCCTGTTAAAAAAAACCTCAATAACTCTAATATTTAAGCTTTCAAGCAAAAATACTTACATCTGCATCAGCAAGTCTCAATGGTAATCCAACTACAAATACAAGATTTTTTTGAACTACTCTAACATTTGCTAGGTGTTTACGATTTTCAGCAACTCGCTGCTTTCTTTGCTGATCTTTTAATCTTTTTTCTGCTTTCAGCCTGAAATAAAAATTTGAAAATTAGTATATATTCCTGACAAAAAAGTAATTATTCAATAGATAACGTACCTTTGTAATTCTTCTTTTGTCAATGGTTTGAAATCAGCTGGATTTTCTGAGTAGGCCTTACGACAAGCTGGGCACAAACCATTTTCATCAGTACGAATTCTATGCCAACAAAATCGACAAATTTGATATCCGCATGTGCATGGAAAAAAATTCAAGTCATCGACTTCCAATGGTTCCATACACAGTGGACATTCGACCAAATCATCTCCACTTTGATTCAGTACTGACATTCTTTTTGATGTTACACAATATTTTTTAATTTTCTTTTTATTCTCAATTATTATCAACAACAAATTATTCTTCAGTTATAGATCTATCGATAAATTTAATAAAGCTCATTATAAAAACACTTTTTTTATTTTTTATTGCACTTAAAAAAAAGAATCACTTTAAATTCCTTATTTTTTTTTTACTCACTTGAAAATTATTATATACAGAACACTTCTCTAGGAAGAAATAGTAGAAGCTTTAATTTTCAATCAACTCCCCTCTTGCAAATCTGTTGATAAAAATATAATATTTATTAGTTTATAATGTATGTTATAATTTTAATTAAACTTATACTTAATTAAAATAAACTATTAAAAAATTATTTAATAAATTTTTGTCTAGATTTTCATGTAAAATTAATTAAAATAATAAAAGATAAGAAAATATGCTAGTAGTGTCATTTGTACACATAAAAGCAAGAAAGAGAGAAAGAGAGCAATTTATGAGTGAATGAGAGAGTCAGAAACAATCCCTACTACATTCTCTCACAAATCTATAAGTACAAAAATTTTTAATATAATTTTATATATATATTTAGATAACTCATTCAATTTTAGTAAAAAAAGAAAAAAAAATTTTTATAAATTGTTTCTATTTATTCATTATATACTTATATTCAAAACTCGAAAATAGAATATTTTAAAATTGGTTAACTCTCTTTTCATAACTAGGATATAAATATTGCTGAATTACATATAGTAAAATTACTCATATATATGCACACACCTAGCTAAAGTTATATATATTTTATATTAGATTAAATTAGCAATTATTTTACACATTTATAAAATAATCAAGCAATTATTTTTTTTAATTCACAAAATTAATATTTTTTTATCTAAATAACTTTCTGTTTACAAATTTTGATATCCTTTTATTTTTTTGGAGTTAAATATCATTGCTCCGAAATATAAAATTTTTTAAAGCTGGCAATATATACATCATTAAAATCGTCATTTTGTCTACCTTTTTCTTTTACCCACGAGGAGATTTATGATTTCTCACGCACACGGCCAAAAAAATGAAAAAAAAAAACTGTCACTTATTTTTTTAATGATTTTGACATTTTTTTACTATTCACACTTATAAATTTTATTACACAAAATATATTAATTATCTTCACCATTCGTATATACACACACAGAAAAAAAAATCACCAATTAATACATGAACAAAGGACGCGATGCCCAGAGTTAATCAAAGATACCTAAGGCCTCTCTCGTCGTTGTAGAAAAAAAAAAAACGTATAGTAACCGTAGTCTCTTCGTCGTCGAAGTCGTCGTCGTCGTCGCCGTAGCTTCCAACAACTCTCGGCACTATTTTTTTAATCAGATATTTGTATGTATGTAATACACATGTACAAGTTGTAAAAAAAAAAATGTTAATGCTTTTTTATGTGACTTTTTTTTATAAATATGTATATATAGTCGTAGACTAGTCGTAGAGTATAGTAATCATCATCGGCCATCATTCATCCTCCTTTCTCTCCCTTTCTTACTCTTACTTACATGATATTATATGAGTAAGATGTACATAAAGTGCATATTTTCTTTAATACATTTACAACACATATACTATAAAGATTGCATGCATAAAAAAGTCCGGACTCTGGCATTTATAATAATAATAAAAGGCAGAACCCGAGGAATTTCCACGTCCGCGCCGTCACCCACAGCTAGACTATTGTAAATATATACACCGTGATATACACACACAAGTAAATTTTACAAGTACCACGGGAGTTCGTTCTTCGTTCTTTCCTTCTCTCCCTCCCCCTCTCTCCACCCCACCTCTCTCTCGCTCTCATACTCATTTTGCTCTCTCTTGTGTCGGCTCGCAAAGCCACCATCATGCTGCGTATATATTTATTATTTTACAAATACATTTATACTATAATATTAATCAAAATACACATAAAATGATGAAAAAATGAATGCAACTTTTCATGTTACAATTAAAAAAAAAAAAAATTTTTTAAATTTTTAGAGAGAGAGGAAAAGAGAAAGAAATTGTATACTACTGTAGGGAAAAAAGGAGTGTCATTATCTCGAGTTAAAATCATCGTCGTCGGCTTTTTAATCACATGTATTTTGGGATATTTTAGTCGCATATATATAACGTCTGATTTAATTTATACACACATACATATACATAAACAATTCATTAAGAAAAAAAAATGTAAATAATAGAATAGAAAAATAAAATGTTATCCTTCAAACACACAGTATATATTATATTTATTAAAATCAAAAGGAAAAACAGCTGCTGTGTGTGCATGTGTATATATATACATTAGTTGTCCACACATATATATATATATGTATTTATTTGCACATTTATGCACGCACAATATATATTATATTATAGAAGGTATATGGTGTAGTATATAAAAGATCACAAAAACGAGAGAAAACGTCAGAGTTGTGCGAGGGAGAGGTCAAACAACTCAATTTTTTTAAAGGGTAAATCTGAAGATGAAGAAAAAGAATATGAAAAATTTTTTGTTCAAACATTATTTTTGTAATGTATATTACAACATTCCATAGAATTATGATTTAATGATTAATATACAACGAATTTTTAATGTTTAATTACACAAATATTATTAATTATCATATTGTTTACATTGACTCCGATTTTTTATTTTCGACTCCGATTTCTTTTTCGACTCCGATTTTTGTAATTTAGTGATCTATTCGCTTTAACTTTATTATTTATTTTTAAAAAATGTGTAGGTAATAAAAATTATTCAATTGGATGTAATTTAATAAATGAAAAAACGAGAATTTAGTTTATTGTATATGCTTAACGAATTACACACGAATTACAACAATGCAACTGGAAAAATAAAAAAAATGAATGCAACAAGAGAGATCGTCCACCTTTTGTGACCGACATCATCATAATCATAATTTGTCAACAAAATTATTACTATTATTTATTATCACGATTTTAAAAAAAAATAATACACCTTTATAATTAAAACGTTTTTCATTTCTCTTCTCACATTCACTGTTGCAATGCATCAACAATAAAAGTTCAATAAAAATAATGATCTTTGTCACTTTATAAAATTTTTCAAAGTGAAAGAACTTTTTTGAATAAAAAAGAAACCTTGCATGCGCTTGCCTCCCTGAGAAAATTTTTTTTTTTTAAGTGAGGTATTGTGCGTATATAAAATGCAAGTATCATACATATATACACACACACAAAGATACAAATGATGATATTATACACATTTTTAATATATAATGTATTTATAAAATCTCCATTTTCTCTTGTTTATGAATAAAAAAAACAGATACTATATTATATACATTGCAGGTATTTCAGCTTTAAATTTGATGCATATAATATATATTATGCATAATATTTATTTAAAGTTGCAGTACAAACACTATTGTATTGAATCACTAAATCAGCACCGATTATTATTAGTGTTTAAATTATTATAACTTTTTTAACACATATGATTTTTTTTTCCTTTAGCACGAATTACTCATTCTGTTATTCACTTTTTATGTATGCGTAAAGTAGTAAAAAAAAAAAAAAAAAAAAAAAATTTGATAAACTGTTATAAAAATCTCTTACCCGTTTTTCTTCTCTTGTACGAAAGTTACACAGGAAATATATATTTTTTTTATTTAACTTAGTGAACTTTTTATATAAATTATTAACATTTTATATTATTATTTTTTTGCTAGTTGACGATATTGTTGCAATGATAAAATAATTTATAAGAGAATGGACGCAAACTTCTAGAGAATAAAACGAGTAATATATATATATATATATATATATGTGTGTATATAAAATTTTTTTTATTTTCTACGTATGTGAACGTTAGAAGGAAATGGAAGAATATGAAGGGGAGAGCATTATATTGAATAAAAAGAGAGCGAGAAAGAAAGAAGGCACTTTACGGTTTTAACCTTAATTTCGAGGGAAATTAAGGGGCGGACATAAGAATATTTTTTTTTGCGTGTATATTATTGAAAACACCAACTAAAATATTCATTGTCGTTGTTGATTGATATTTAAACACATTTAATTATATTTAATTAATTATATTAGAACTTGTTATAGCTTTTTTTCCCGTTATTGTTTACTTACTTATACGTGGATATATATAACTTTTGCACTACACACAATACCGAATCGCACTGGGTATAAATTTTTATTATATGGTGTGTGGATTGAGATTCTTTGTTCATTGGTCAGAGTTTTCATATAGATTTATTCACAATGTTATAATAATAATCAATGTCAAATACAGCGCCCTCTGAGATTATAAAATTTAATTATTTATCGTGTAAATTTATTTATTTTTGCTCCGATTTTTTTTCATTCTCAAAAAAAAAAAAATAGTTATATATTTTAAAAAATTTTTAATTTTCTTTCACTTTTTAAAAATTTTGCTAATGTTTACAATTGTAACTGATTATTTTTTATCGAAAATTTTTGTGTTCAACTTACGTGTTATCGGTTAAAATTCAAATTATAGTTTCTAATCACATTAATCTAATTACTAATTATTACTAATCACATGAACTCACTTTTTTTAAAATAATTAAAGTGTATAATAGTACTTTATAATGTATGTATATTTCTTAATTACAGACTATTATATATATTATTATAATTGAAATTAAAAAAAAAAACAATTGTTAATTTTTTAGGTTAGTTACTGAATGAATATAAGTAGTTTTTAAAATTTAAACATGTGGCTTAACAACAGTTGTTTTGATTAACTACTAAATTTGTAATAAAAGAAATGCCAGGTTTGAGTAGTAAAAATTTATTAACTGAAAACGAAGAATTTAACAAATCTCAAAAACTCATGGATAATACAATTGAAGATTCGCTATTAAATAACACACAAACATTGAATCAGTCTTTAAATCAGACATTCAAATCTGATCTTATTCCAAGACCTCATACTGTAAACTTCTTTTTGTTAATTTTAACTTTTAATTAATTAATTTAAACTAATTTTAAAAATATTTATTTAGTTACAAGATTTAATCGAAAAAGAGGCCTTAACGGTTGTTACTTCTAATTCAACTTTTGGCCTTGCTGATCTTGATAGTGATGATGAAGTATGGCTGATGGAAATTCCAATGACTGTAATCATATTTTACAAAATTAAATATTTTATTCATAAGAACAAAGTATTAAAAATTAAAATTTATTTCATAGATTAATCCAAAAGAACTTGAAGGACAGAATTTTGATTTAGGAAATAAATCTAAATTTAAGATTTCTCAGGGGCAATACTGTGCTATAAATCGAGGATGTTATCCAAGCACAACGTGTGTTATAAGTAGCGATAAAAGTAATAAAAGTTATCAATTAGGTAAGATTGAAAAAATTAAGTCATTTAAAAAAAAAGATTTATTGCATTTAATTATTATCAGAACTCATTGACCTTTAAGAGTAATGAATTATAAGAACTTTTTTTGGTTTCATTGTGAGCTTTACTAATTAATAAAAAATATATCAAATTTAATTTTAGTGAATATAAAACCTGACGGCTTAATTCAAATAAGAAGAAAACTCTCTGGAAAACAGTTGGAAAAAGAAAAAGTAGTTGTAGAAGAAGAAGAAGAAGTGAGAAAAGTTCCATATCCAAAAAACATTAAAATAAGAGATCCATTTCTAGATGCAAAGAGTATTAAATCAGAAAAAGTACAAAAAAAGAAAAAGAAGAAATCGTGATTTCTAGAAAAATTAATTAACTTTTATGGATCAATAATATAAAAGAATAATAGTTTTAAAAAAATTTTTATATTTAAGAATACTCTTTGGTTAAATTATATTTACTAAATTTACTAATAATAAGAGAGTGAGAAATATTTTAGATAATAATTGTTTCTTCTTTCATAATAGTATAAGAAATGAACATGTAAATATGAAAGTTACTAAAGTATAGCTGCAAACATAAATTTCATAATAAAATAATAACATTATAATTTTAAATAATTTCAATATTAATTTAATATTTATAACAATTGTTTTATAAAATAAAAATATTTTAATCAAACAGGTATATTTGATTTTAAAAAAATTTTTTCTAATCTCTATAATAATAACTTAAAATGTTGTTGCATCCGATATTATAATAAAAATTTTTAGAATATCATTTTTGAAAAAAAAAAAGAAGAATTTTTAGAAGCCCCCTAGTGATTCATTTCAGAATCTGGATTCTCGATTATTGCGCGTGATCCTGAATAGGACGTAATAATTCTTGTTCTGCGTTTATACTTTATTAATTGCTATTAGTCCGTGATAAGTATTGTTGCATGCTTATTGGTTTAAACAAAAAAGTAGCAGGGATTATTTTAGATTACACCGTGTATATTTAATGTGAAGGAATGGTAAAATAAAATGCACAATTTTTCAGTTAAAATCAAGTATATACAGTGTATATATGATATTTACATCACCTTGTTTCCGCCTTTCGCTTTGCCTTTTTCGTATGTGTGTGAGGAGTAAAATTTTTAGAAAGTTTTTAAAATGAAGTTTTTGAGATTTTTATACTTGCGAAATATAGTTTTGCGATAAATCAAAGAAGTGATAAATTTAATGATTTATTGTAACATAAACAATACTGCTTATAAATTATGGAGTCTCAGATCGAAGAGAATTCTATGAACAACGATAATACCGCGGCTACGGTTGTCAAGGATGAACCAATCGAACATAGCATTGAAAAACAACAAAGCATTCAACAGGCAAAAATTACATTGCCCAGCGTTTATAACAACAATGCATCAAATGAAGAAGATTTAGAACAACAAATTGATGAATGCACTAATACTGTTGGTCAAGAAGAAGTTGAAACTAGGTTTGCTCTGACAAAATGCATATTTTGTTCCAAAATTGTTAGCACAGAAGATGATCCTAAACTTTTAGAATGTCTTCATGCTGCATGCTCTAGTTGTATTACCTCTAGAATAACTGAAAACCCCAATTCTCTTGATAACGATGTTATGCGTAAGTTAATTTTTGTTTATAATTTGCTGTAATTTAAAAAAAAGAAATGTTTTAATTTTGCTTTGATTCAGTTGAAAGTGTGGTATTGTGTACATCTTGTGGAGTTAATTCTTTGCCAGAAAATATTATTGAAAACAGATTTTTTACAAAGTTTATAGATGATGATATTGCCTCAGAAGAAGAGCCAAAAGATGTAGCGGAAGAAGAAAAGAAATGCACTAGTTGCCGTGACAATGTCACGGCAACAAGCTGGTGTATGGATTGCGAAGAATTTATATGTCAAAATTGTGTCATGGTAAAGCTAATTATTGATTTTATACAATATTAATATTTTTTAGAGATTTAAAACACTTATTAATAATTTGAATAACAATAATTTGAATTCATTTTAGGCTCATCAAAGGTTAAAAATAACAAAAGACCACACAATAAAACCAAAGGAAGAATTTTTAAATGAAACAGAAAGCGTTAAAAAAGGAGATAAGAAAATTCCGCATCATTTTAATTGTTTAGTACATCCAAATGAACAATTGTCCTTATTTTGTCAATCATGTGATCAGTTAACTTGCAGGGATTGTCAATTAAGTGATCATAGAGAACATAAATATAAGTTCATTCATGAAATAGCTGCTGAAACTCGAACTTCAGTCTCTACTTTGCTCAGTGAAGTAACGTAAGTTTTACCATATTTAGAAACTTCCCTTTTAAAATTAATGGGATTATTAAAATAAAAAAAAAATTAAAAACTAAAATTGGATTAATGACTAAGGATGTTTCTTATACTTTTACTTTGTTGAAATAATAGTTTACATGACAGTTTCTTTTTTAATTTTCAGGTATAAAAGACAATTATTAAAAAGTGCTATGAAAGTGATTGAAGATAGGCAGGTATTAATTTTAGAGAAAAAAAAGAATCTTGTACAAGATATTACACAATTAGTAGTCCAGTAAGTATAAAAATATTTTCAATTTATGTTTAATGATTTCATAAAAATGTAATTATAAATTTTAGATTAACTCATGCAATAAGTTCAAGAGGAAAACAATTAGTGATGCGACTAAATGATGTTTGCGATCAAAAACAAAGCACTTTAAATGAAAAAAAAGTTGCACTTGATCAAATTTCAAAATTAACAGATCATTGTATAAAATTTGTTAAATTTTCTTTAGAAAAAGGTTCAGATATGGAATTATTACATTGTAAAAAATCTATTAGCAATCATTTACAGCGAATAAAAAGTAAGAGAGCTGATATTCCAAATCCAGAAATTCCTGTAAGAATACATTTATCAATGGACAAAGTACAAGACTTAATAAAAGGTAATATAAAATTAGTTCAATTAATTTAAAATATTAATTTGGTTTATATTTAAGTAATATCTTCGATTGGTGCTATCGTTGTTGATGGTAGAGTATATTCAACCAACTCAACACCATCTGAGCCAAGTACACCAACAACCCCTATTAGCGAGCCAGTTGAAAATAAACAAGCAAGTTCATGTGCAGTTGTCAATACACCACCAATGCTAACTCAACCAGCGACTGGAAATTTTAATACCCAAAATACAAATAATAATAGCTTTCCTGTAAATTCTTATATCAATCGATCAATGAATGTTCCTATGCAACAACAACCAATGTTAACCCCTCCACCTCCGCAAATACCTCCTCCTCCGATACAATCTCCAAACCAAAATTATTTACAGCAGCAACACTATAATCCCCTTCCTCCACGATCTTCACCCCAAGCAAGAATCCCATATGGTATAAATATGAATTATAATAATCGTATGCAACAGCCAATGATGATGAATCAACGTCCAGGTCTTACAAATTGCCATCAGCAAGTAACATCTTCAACTCATCCAAATCAACAACAGTTCCAAATGGTGTCTGATGCTCATCTGGGTGCTCAACATGCAAATCTTCGTGGATTGCTTGCACCCAACCCACCACCACCAGCATACAGACCTCCAAATAATCTCCAATACCGAATCCCTCAAAGGTATCGATATCCAGTAACCACCCAAGTTCAAGCTAATTCTCAGAGACCTCAAATAACTCCCCAAAGTTATCAGAATACGTCGTCTTTGTTAACAAATATGCCGATGCGGCAACCACCAGTCATGCAACCATCTCAACTTCCCCCGTATCAAGTAAATTATCAAAATCAGCCATTACAGCAACAACAGTCTAGTAATGTAAGATGGCACATTCCACCAAATATGAGTCATACTGTACCTCAATATCCAGGGAAAATAAATCAAGGTCAGCAGCCTTCATTGCAAGAGAATAATTACAAAATAATGTTAAAATCTCAACCTACTGCTTCCTTGTCAAAAAACAATAACAGTGCAAGTTTAAGTAATGACAATATCGGACAAAATTCTGCATCTAATATTGTTAGTCATGCAGTAAGTTCCTCAATGCCCAAAACACCAAGTCCAAGTTCACATGGTAAAATTGATGAGACTGAAAAAAGCTTGGACAAGTTTTGTCAAAAGTCCTTGAATGATTTAATGTTGACAATAGCTAAATTAGATAGTAACGGAATAATGGTGATTCCTGAAGCTCAGAAAAATCATTTAGATTCTACACAAGTTGACAGCTCTACAGATGAAGGAATCAATGTTATGACAGATAATTCATCAGCAACATCCATGACAAAAGATGATCCTAACGAGGACTGGTGCGCAGTTTGTATGGATGGCGGCGATGCTGTTTTATGCTGTGATAAGTGTCCTAAAGTCTTCCACTTGTATTGTCATATTCCAAACTTGAAAGCATTTCCACATGAAAGTGAAACATGGCAGTGTATGTTGTGTACAAATGTGCTTGATTGTTCTGAAGACTCATCAAATGAAAAAAGGCCAAATGGTATGAGCAATCGCGATTTTAAGATTGCTCAAAGAATAGTTTTAGAGTTGTATTGTCAATACGAACAGAGTTTACCATTTAGAGAAGTTGTTTCTCCAGAAGTAAGTAAAATTTTTTCTCGTATGAGCAATTTACTAAAAAACTTAAATAAAGGAAAGGTGATAAGAAAGGGTTTAAAACAAATCGATTTTATCGGGTTTAGTATGAAAAAATTTAGTATTGTATCATTTTTTAAAGTTTTAGATTCAAAGGTTTCGAAATAGCAGCAGTTGTTTGATTTAAAATTTTTTTTCGGGTATAATTTTTTCCGCTCTAAATTATGCTAAAAAATAATTTATTTAAATTAGGGGGTATGTAAAATATCCTGCCATTAGTTTTTTGGTAAAGTCTCGCGGAAATGAGGAAAAGCGAGAAAAAATGACGAGATCTTCAAATTTATTCAAATGCGAATTTTACAAACACCGGTTCTTTTTTTCTTCTGATTTGCCTTAAAATGTTTGTTTTCCCATAAACTTTTTTTTACTAAACAGTTTTAGATTTTTTTAAATTGAATTAGAATTTTTATGTGGTGACAAGAAAAGCCTAAAAATGAAAAATTATCAAAAATAGGTTTTTTGAGTATTTAAGTATACTTAAAAGGCAAAAAATCTCCAAAAACTGTTTAAGATTCCAATTCTAATCTAAACTGTTTAACAAAAAGATTACGAGGAAAAAAAAATTTAAAGGCCAATTAGAAGAAAAAAAAGTAATTCGTATTTAAACTTCTCAGTTTTACTTCTTTTCCGAGTTTCCGTAGGATCTTCACACAAAACTAAATGCTGAATCATCTTCAGGAAATTTTATATATATAATTTAGAAAAGCATTTTTTACCATCATTCAGTGCGTAAACAATTCAACTCATAAAGTTTATAGCTCAAAATTTTGAAAATAATTAAAAATCGAAAAATAGCTGCTATTTTGAAACCTTCGAATCTAGAACCTTAAAACTTGCTTTTTTTTTTTTAATTCCATCTTTCCTTTAGTAAAGTTTGACTAAGAATTACCTAAATATCTATCTAATAAATTTTTTTTTTCAATAAATTTTTCGTTTAGATTGCAGAGTATCACAAAATAATCAAAAAACCAATGGCATTAGAAATAATAAAAGAAAAACTAAAACCTGAACATGAAAATCACTATACCGATTTGAAAGAAGTCTTGGCCGATATCAGATTAATGTTCAAAAATGCATTTACATATAACCAGGTAAGAGTCCTAATACCTACTTTAAATACTTTGAACATTAATAACAATGAATAATTTGTGTTTAAAAGGCGGGTTCAGTAGTTTTTCAAGAGGCTAAAAGCTTGGAAGAATTTTTTGAAAAATTACTTTTAAAATGGGCTCCTCAGTATGCTTATGATGATCCATTTATTTCAACAGAAGCTGAAGATGTTTATCAACCAAACAGAAAATACAGAAGAATCATCAACGATTAACGGACGAGTAAAAAATTGTTACGATATTATACTATATAATATAATATATTTACATATAATTTTACTAATTAACAAATATGTTAGGCATCGACTATACTTAAGTTTAATTTTCCTTTTAATGTTTGTATTTAGAATATATAAATCTGAAAATACTTATTTGAAGAAATTTAGAATGCAAAACATAAGCAAAAAATAATGCTTATTTTCTTTTGTTTTTTATATTAGACTTCAAAAAATAAGTTCTTTGTTTTAAAAATATGAATATAATTAAACTATTTAATAGCTGATTATAATGAGAACAAATATTTTTAATACTGATTAAGAGGTAGACAAATTTTTTAATCTGTAAAATTGCTTAATTGTACTCGTGGTTTTAAATAAATTATTTTTAAAATTAGGTATATATAACTAGACTTGATTATTTTAAGTAAAATTATTACCTAAATAAAATTAACCGAAATCCATTACGTTTATATCTATATTTATTAACATTTGTTAAACGTTTAAGCCAATTTAATCCATAATTTTTCATTTAATACAAAGGAATTTGAAATTCCCTATTTTTTTTTCATTGTAACGCGTAAATATTATTTTAAGATAAACATTAATGTTAAAATTAAAAATTGTACTTATTTAATTCTAAATACTTTTGATTATTATGTAAAAAAATAAAGATGCTTTTTAATTTTTCAAATTTTTATTATAAATGCATGATGAATTTATAGCAAGCAGGTAAATTATAAAAAGAAAAGTACATATATATTCATTTTTTGACAAAAACACAACAGCTGTCTTAAATCTATTAAAAAAAAATACTTTTGATTAAAATAGTTTTCAGATTTAAAATAGCTTTTTTTTTTATAAATCAAAATTATACTTGAAATATCCTAATGAGAAAATGATAATTTTTAATGTTAAATTTTTTATATAGAAAAAACTGAGAAAAATGTATAAAAAAAGCAAATAAATATGAATAAATTCATTGCTTTAGGTATTTTAATAAATATGATGCTTTTAATTAACAAACCACTTATCCAATTCCTTTTATCTTTGAAGTTTTTAAAGAAAAAAAAATGACATTATCAAATGTCCCTAGATCAGCTTACCCAAGGCTCATACTATTTTAAATGACAATAATAAATAAAAAATAATTTTTTATCATAAATTAATAATTTATTTACAATTATACATTTGAGGCACAGATAGATTATTTTCAAAATGATAATAATATACATTAGCATTTTATTTCTTAAATTTATATTATAATCTCATTTCATTGATGCTTATAAAAAGAAATGCAAATAAATTAAATAAAAAATATATATACAAATAGTTGATTTTATATACAAGCTTTTTTGAATAATTAATGAATATTATTTTGAATAAAAGAGTTTTGTAAACAAAACTTACAAGTTGGAATTACTCGCTGTGTTTGTCCTGATATTAAACTATTGATACCCATACATCTTTCACATAAAATGTTTCCACAACACCAACAATGACACTAGCATATAAGAAAATAAATAATTTTTTTATAATTTTAATTAATATTAATTTTTATTATTAATATTTATTATTTTACTTTTTTATTAAATGCATCAAAAATTGTTGCACATTTACATTCTTCCATTCCACGTGAAGAATTCCATTCTAAAGCTACATTTTTCATATTACTTATTAATTCTTTTATTTCTTCCTTTTTTGAATCATTTGATGAACTTAATTTTTCTCCTATAACATCTTTTAAGTACTTAAAATCTGGAGGATATTTATAAGGAGATAATGTTTGATCAATATCACTCAAACCAATTAAAGAAATGTTCTAAAAAATAAACAAATAAATATCCTTAAGTAAATTTTTTAAAATTACATTTTACATACTTTTGTTAATTCCTTTACATGCTCTTTTAACGAATTAGTATGATTAGATACTGTCAACAAATAGTCATCATACATTTCCCTTGGATGAACACCATTTTCAAACCTATGATAAAGATTCCTCCACAAACTGTAAGCACAGATAGTTGAAAATAAATCTCGTAATAATGTCCTAAACTAATTATACTATGAATGAAACTTACATGATATTTTGAGGATAGAGTTTTGGTCTAAGTATTTCTGTAAGATCTTCATTGTGGCTCTTACATGAGTATAAAGGGTTTATAAATTCATTGATATGTTTTGCCATATATCCCCAAAGAGAGTAAGTTTTTTCTTCCAATCTTAAAAATAAAAAAAAAATCAATAAAATAAATTTACACATTTCTTTTAATCACTTTTATACTTTAAAATTTGTCTATCCTTTTCGCAGTTACCAACAAAAGTACCATGTCTGCAGTTATAAACATTATCATGTAAAGCTATTAAATACTGTTCGTTAAATTGAAACATATAAGGATTTTGTTGCAAAAGTTGATAAGTAGCATCAATAAATTGAGTGAATATTGGAGCCAATTCTTTAGTATCACCAGCAATAGTACCACAACGATCATTAAACTTATGACCAAACGAAAGCCAATCTTTTTCTATTAAAACCTTTATTAAACAAAAATAATTATTAAAAATTATTATTCATTTATGATTTATCAAAATTAACTTACTTGAAAACCATGTATAGTTCTGTAATATGGATCCAGCATTAAAGCAGCTAAAGAACACACTTGAGCAGTGCGGTCCCATCCGTCACTGCAATGAACAACTACACTAATTCCATTTACTATATTTTTTGTAATAAACCAAGAAGTTTCTAATATTGCTTTAATATGCTTTAACCATCCACAATTTTCAAGACCACTTAAAAATGCACTCATAGATGTGCATTTTTGAACTATAAAAATAAAATTAAATCAATTATTGTGCATTTAAGTATTGAAAAATTTTTTTATACATACGTTCTATTAACTTATTCAGACTTGATCGCATAACATGAATATTTTCAATACCAAAAAATTGAAATTTGATATTATCATAAAAATTTTCATTTTCATAACCTTTTCCAGCCGCACGATTAGCCATAGCGTTTATCTGAAAATTCAAATAATTAATACTTTTTACTTTTAAAATACAAATTTGACGCATTAAATTAATTTAAATAATAATAAAATTTTACCCTTGGCCTCGTATCAATAACATAAAGATATTTAGAATTAGGATTAGTACAAAGTAAATTATAAAGCATTTGTTCATCCTTTAAACATCTTGCATTAAAACCAGATAATGGTTGACTGCATCGACAAATTGAAGCCTAATAAAAATATTACATTTAAAATTGATAATAATTACTAATGAAATGAGAATAGTAAACCTTATTTGTAAATAAATAGGTTAATACTGGTAATCTTCCTTTACTACGAAATTTAGCACTCCCTGTCAAAACACTATTGCAACATGAACTTGGAACATAAATATACTTTGGATAACTTTCACATAACTAGAAAATGTTACATACATAAATAAATAATTTGGATATATAAAATAGAAAGATTTTTACAAACTTCATAGTTAACATTCAAATATGAAATGGACCATTCTTCATTTGGAACACCTTGCCTTTGGAATTCATCTTGCATATTAAAAAGATTCCATCCAACTTCTTGTGATAAATTATCGTTTTCACCTTTATAATTAAAACAGTACAAGTCTTCTAATTTAACTAAAAATAGTTTTTTTTTAAATAGTTGTTTGGATATGTATTTTGAAATAATTATAATAAAAATAAAATTTACTTGGTGAAGATAATTTTTGAAAAGTTAAAAAAATCTCATGGCAGTCTCTTTCTTTAGGAATAACAAATGTAACCACAAAAAAATTTTTGCATTTTACATATAATGGAGAACCATTTGTCAATAATGGAAGTTTGTCAACGCTTGCTACATGAGTATTCAAGACCTAAAAATTATTCAATTTAGTACATTATTTTATAAGTGATTTTCATTTTTGAATTACCCATATCTTCTTTTTTCCATTAGGTTCCATAAATATGAAATGTGTTTCAGTTAAAAAGAAAGTACCTAATGTATGTTTTACTCCATATTTATCCAACATCAATACATTTTCAACCTGGTGACAAAAAAAAATTATTTATTACAATAATTTAACTTACTATCATGCAAATACATATTCAAATTGCTAAGAATTTAATTTTAACTCTCCATAAATTTTTTTTAGAATTGTAAGAAATTTATAAATATGTTCACAAAAATGCAAATAAAATAAATTTTAATATACGTTAAGATTTAATAAAAAAAATATAAAACAATAGTAAATTTATTCGAATAATTAAAGATTAACTTTACAGGTTTTAAATTCAAATATTTTTTAACAAACCTTTTGCACTTTGATTAAACCTGAAGTATTCATATTTTTTTATTTTATAATATCAATGTAAAAGAATTAAAAAATATGTAATACGTTAAGCTTTATGTATCTAATCATTATACCTACAAAAAAAAAAATTATTATAATTAAACTATTATTAGTAACTACAAATGATACATTTATTTTACATACTTTAAACTTTAGATTAACATTCGTCATCTTAAACAAGTAACTCAAACTGAGTAGGTAATTTAAAACATTTTATATTAAATTTTGGAATAAAGTTTTTGTGAATGATGTGTATACATGCAGAATGCAGATTGCAGATGGTATGCAGAAATCCAGATTGCAGATTCTGTTTATCTGTAAATCTAATTGTTCCAATTCTGAAGCACCATGTAAAAAGCACTAGGAAAGATCGATACTTTTCTTTTTGTTTGCATTTTGCTCTTTTGCAAGCTTCTTTAGGAAAATTAATATAAATTGACAAATTTCTTACAAAAACAACTTTTTATTTTTTTTCTATAGAATTTTCTCATTAAATCAATTGAATTTTTTATTTCTAAAATAATAATTTAAAACAGTTTAAAACAACAACAAAACTACAAACAAAATAATAAAATATTAGTTATAAAATTTAGGGATATTTAAAGTTTTAACGAGCGTTAGTGGTACTTTTGGTAAGAAAATAAGAGCAGCTAGCTGCTTCTCTTTTATAGGTTATGGCTAGCGCTAGTTATGGCTGATTATGGCCAATTACAATGGCTACTATTTTTTATCTAAATAGTTAACTAAAAATTTTTTAAAATTTTTTAATTATATTTTCTAAAATATTTATTATTTATTAATTAAAAAAAAATTTTAAGTTATTTTAAAATTTATATTTATATTAAACTATAATAGTAATTTTAAGAACGCGCTTTTTTCTTTAATGAAAAAAATGTGATTAATCTTTGATCAATCTTTAAGATTGATTAGGTTCTGAAAAAGAAAAATGAAAAATTTAATAAAAATAAATTATTTTAATTTAAAAAGTTATTTTCAAATGAATTTATACAGTTAGTGTAATAAAACACCCATTTACAAATGGATACTAATAGTGATTATATTAGAAAATATTTGGACAACTGATTTTTTTTTTACACTGTAATTTAAAAAATTATAAGATTTCAGGTAGTTGTTATTCTTAAGGTATTATTAATTATATATCTCAAGAATTATTTATTTAAAATTTTTATTTTATGTTTGTAATTCATTTTTTCAAAATTTTCTTGCAGATGTTTGGTTCTATTCAAGTAAAAACAGAATATACTATGGAAGAAAGAACACATCAAAACATTGTAACAACAAACTCTAACGTTGACTATCCAGTTTTTAATAATGCTGCTATGGAATATACATATCATCAAATTCCACATTTTTGGAGTCAAACCCATCCTCAAGCTAATCAGTACCCAAAAGATTTTTCTCAAAAAAGCGAAGGAATAATTCGACAAGATATTCCAAGAGTAAGTTAAGATTTTTTTTTATTTTATATATTACATTTTTTATATTACATTTGATTAATATTAATAAAAATTTCTATAATATAGACAACAACCACAGTAAGTCCTAGTTATGTAAGCCAACAGCAGCCTCATTCAGTTTTATATAATACTGAACAACCAACGGAGAATCATTCTCAAGTTAATCAAATACGAGATCAAATAGCACCATGTAATGTTGAAACAGGACATGGGGAATCTAGACTTACTCCTTCGGTAATTAATAGTACATCCCTAATTAACAACCCGTCTTTAGGTACAGTGCAATCATCGAGTTCTTCATTAAAGCGTAATAATGCTGGTAGACCAGCAAAATCTTCATCTACTTCATCTCCTAGTGTAGCAAAAAAAATAAAATGCCAATGTGAAATTTGTTTTAAAGAATTTGGTCATAAAAGTAATCTTTTTATTCACATGAGAACTCATAATGGTGAAAGGCCTTATAAGTGTAAACAATGTGACAAGTGTTTTACACATAGTGGAAATTTAGCAATTCATATGAGAACACATTCTGGAGAACGTCCATATGCATGTCAAATTTGTGGCAAAATGTTTAGTCACAGTGGAAATTTATCAACACATTTACGCACTCACTCAGGTGTAAAACCATACAAATGTAAAGTTTGTAATAAAGAATTTCGTCATAGTGGAAACTTATCCATTCATGAGCGAATACATTCTGGAATAAAGCCATTTCAGTGCAAAGTATGTGGTAAAGAATTCTATCATAGCGGAAATTTAACTACTCATATGAAAAAACATCCAGTAACCATGAACACGGAACAGTGTGAGAATAGAGTGATTCCATTATTAAATTCAGATTATGTTTGTAACAGTGTTCAAGTAAAAGAAAATGAAGATACTGATGATCTTGGAAATTCAACTGATTCATTAATTGAAAATGAACTTAATGAAGAATCAAATACAAGTTAATTTATTTATTTTTGAATTATTTGAAGCCAAGATCTGCATAATTAATAAATAAGCATTTAGAAGTTACATTATTCATTCCTAATAATGTGTAAAAAAACATTTTGCTCGTTTTTTTTGTTCAAAATCGAACTATAAAAAAAATACTCTAAGAAAAAGTATCAATTGATAATTTAGTGTAAGCTTTTTTTTAAATCTAAAAAAAATAATTGTGAGTAATTTTTTATTTATATCGTTTATTATAATGTAATTATATATAAATATCCTAAAAAAATAGATTTAAAACTAATCAAACTCAGTATAAAAAAATTATATATAGAAGATATACTTTAATAATTATTAATATTTTTATACTGAAATATAAATTTAGGTTTTTTTATTGTAATATAAATATAATTAAATTCAATTATCAAGTTATACATATATTAAATTTTTTATATTTAAATATTTTAAGACTTACTACTACGATGTAATAATGTATTTAAAATTAAAATAAAACGTAGATATTTTTAAGATTTTTACTATTTATAATTTCGCGTATATAATGATAATGAAAAATGAAGATGTAAAAAGTTAAAAAAAAGGTTTGCATGAGGTTCATTGCTATGTAAGTAGCTGTACCAGAGAAAAAATTTTATTGGAATTTTTTTTTTTATTGGCAAAGTTTAGATTTTGGGTTTGCATTTTCATAAGAAATTTGAATCTATTTTACTTATTCTTCAAATAATAAAGTCTTAAAATTTTAAAGATATTTGTTTTTACAAACCAACAAATATTTCAAAAACATTTCATTTTTTATTAATGCACGTGAATAAAAAATTTTTTCATAGACCACTTCCGGTATGTTAATGCTTTGAATTTTTCAAATCAACCAAAACCAAATTCATCTTATACTTATCTTTGGTCATAAACTTAATGAAAAGTAAACATAAATAACATTTTGGCTAAATATTTGTTAGTAAATATTTAAATATAAGATTGTACCATATGTTTGTAGCAAATGATACTGAACTTGGTTTTTGGCTGATTTGAAAAATTCAAAATAAAGATATTTTTTTAATTTGATTTTCCTAAATTTCGAGATAACTCACTTATATTCATGATCTATCATTAAAATTAATGATTAAAGACGATGACTAAAAAGTTTCTCACTAATATTCATGATCTATAATTAAAATTAATGATTAAATACGATGACTAAAAAATTTCATCTAATCAGATACATTAAAGTGGAAACATTGTTTTTCCGGGAATTAATTTAAAAAATTTTTCACTTACGATTTTACAAAAATTATTTGACAAAATATTATTCAACCCAAAAGTTATAAAAAATATCTTACATTAAGCTTCGGATAACTCTATGATGATTCAGGCTGTAAAAAAATGATAATATTTTTTAATAATACACAAATTCTAAATATTCAAAAAATAATAGCAAATTTGAATGGCCAAGGAAATTTTGGTTACTAAAACAGAATTTAAATTATTTTATTCTGAGTAGAATTCAATTAGATGTTTAAAAAAAATCAAAATAACCCTGTTTCTAATATAGTGAACAATCCAGTCATATCAGTTAATATAAGGGGAATTTAATACGAAATAAAGTAAAGTCTGTTAATGAAAACGCATTGATTTTAAGTTAGATTATGAAATTTTTTAAAAAATCAGTTCTCAAGCCCCTAAAATTGAGCCTTCAAAATTTATGTAAAAAAAAATACAAGTTAAAAATCTCATTTGCCATTAAAAAAAAAAAAAAAAAAAATTTCCAAAAAAAAAATTTTACTCCAGCAAAGTGACTCATATCATCCCATAATGGTATTCGCAGCTAAATTGCTTTGGTTAAATATTTAATCAAAATTAGGTTTTCAATCAATGGTTTAAAATTTGAACAAAGCAATCTAATAGTATAGTAATTCTGAAAAAAATTTTCTGTACAAGTTGTAATTTAATATTTAAGTTTTTTTTTCATAATTTTAATTTAAAAAAAAAACAAAATGATACATAATAAGTAAATGTAATTAAATTTTTAAAAAAGTTATGAAAAGATGTTTTTTTAAATTTCAAGTATTTGCTTTTTTTTTTTAATTCAATTTTTTTTTCTAGAATATTTTAAAAATAAAAATAATCAATAACAGTGTATAATGCATTTATTTTTTTTTTTTAGTACATTGTTTTTAAATTTCTTTAAATTTTTATATGGTATTAACAAAAAAGCACACACTGCAAGTCAATCACTCGTTTCAGTAAAATACTTTATGTATACATAAAAAAATTAGTAAACGAATATACATTCACCTTATAAAATTAAATTAATTTTTTTTTTACATAACAATAAAATACTTTCAAGAGTTAAAAATAAATAATTTTACAATTGTTTTTTTCTTACATAAAAATATAATACACATATTTTAAGTCACTTGCGCTGTAAAATTATTTCATTTTTCATTTATATTTAATAACAAGAATTGATTTAATAAAAAAGTTTAATAAAATATTAATCCCAAAATGATCATAAACAAAATTTTAAATTCAGCATTATTTGCTCAAAGCCTTGAAACAAAAGAAACAAAAAAAAATTATAATTATTGAAAGTGTTATTAAAGTATCAAAAGAGAGTTTAATTTTTTTAAAGATCTCTTGCAAACTAATATTTATTAGTGATAATTTTACCTTGAATTTAACAATTGGCGCAAAATTTTACATGCTATTGATTTTTGTTTATTTACTAAATCTCCCTCTTATTGCAAATTATTTATAATATATATATATATAGTACACGTTTTTTTAAGAGTTACAAAATTTACTACTATTTTTCAATGTTAGAATTAAATGAAACTTATTTACTCACATAAGTTTATTCAGTATTCATTTCATCCGTGTAATTATTCACAGTTAAAAAAACAGAACAATAATTAATACTGTACATTAAATTATTTTAGTTACATTCATTTACTTTTGTACAATAATTATTTCACACTAGATAGAATCTATTAATCACATAAGAATTATTATAAAAATATATTGCATCTTTTAATATTATCATAGCCATTGTTTTTTTTTTTTTAATATCATTATTTTTTTAAATCTCTTCAGAACTTAATAAAAATTATTATTAAATTATCACATTGCGTCCGATGGTTTAATAAATAATGCTGATACAGCAAAAATTAAAAATACAATCCCTCCAATAATTGTTACTATAAAAAAGGAGTATTTATTAGAAATTATTAATATTAGCATTAATTAATTTTTTTACCTGTTCTTACTGATATTTTTTGAGCAATCATTCTACCACCCAAGACTGCAAGCCCTGTACAAAAAGAGTGCCCTAAAACCCCTCCTAAAACAACTCCATAAACATCCTCTCTTGCTGCTAATATTATTGTAGTAATTTGAGATCTATCTCCCCATTCAGCAAGAAACGTAAGAGAAAAAGCTTGGAGGAATATTCTTGATAAAAGCATGAATGCACTTGTTTTTTGTGTTTTTCTAATTACACCAGTTTCTGGATCCTGCACTATAGTTGTCCCATTCTCCCTTTCTAACTAAAAATTAAACATTAATAAAACACGAGCAAAATAAATAATTTAAAAAATTAGACTCTTACTTCATCTTCTCTTTTCCTAAGATCAGATTGAACTTCTTCAAGTTCTTCCTGGCCCTCGTTAGGAGACATATAATAACCATCCTTTAACATTTTTAAGCCGAACAAAGCAAATAAAGCAGTAGAAATATAATAAGTATAAGCTCTAGGAATTATTGTTGCAGCATAACCAAATATAACTGTAATATTTTCAAAATTAATTTATAATTTTTACATGAATAAGTTTTTAAAAAAATTTTACCTGAAAGTATAGTCATAACAGCTAAAGCACTTATAGCACCTATAAAAACTGTTAATCTGGGATGTCTCATAGCCATAATGGCTGCAATAAAAAATGTCTTATCACCTAATTCAGAAACTACTATTACAGACAATGATGCTACGAAAGCATGGATAAATCCTAAATTTTCAAGCTTGCTATCTGGTGAAATATTTTCAATTTTCTAAAAAAAGAATTTTCATTATTATTAAATTAATAAACAACGTATAAAGTAAATTACCATTGATGAAATTGGAGATTGTAATTTATCTAGATCTGATGGCATCTTATCTCCCAATGTAAAATTTATTATAAGAAAATAAATAAAAAATTGTAGGTAAATAATATTTGTAAAAGTCATTTTGACAAAAAATAGGTATTGTGTTGTTCTCTAGTTGTTAAATAGTATATTAAACACTTAAAAATATAGGAAGATTTTTATAAAAATTTCTTTGAAGGTAAATGCTGCAATTCCACAGTAAAAAGTAATTTTTTTACAAATAATTAAAAATATAAAAAAATTTTAACACTGTTCATAAAAAACTGTTTTTTAACGAATTAAATAATTTTTTCATTATTTAAATTTATTGAAGTTAATCTTACACAACCATCAGGTACACTCTCATATTTTATTAAAAGTGGTAGGTGCACTTATTAACTTGTGAAGTATTTTTCTCTCTCTGAAGATAACAAACGTCAAAAGTGTGCTCACGCGCAAGAAAAATGTTTTGGCGGTGTACAAAAGTTACTCATTCAATAAATTCGGTTTTGGTTGTATTGTTTCCGGTCAACACCAGATTTGGTCTAGTATAGGTTTTTTGGGTCGCTGATCATGAAAATCGGGGTCTTTTCTATAAAAAATTGGAGCTTGACCCTTACATTTGCCAAATCTCAAAAATGCCATTTTTGCTATATTCGCTTTAGCCCTTTAAAATTTGTTATAGGGCCAAGGTTTTTTGGATCACTAATCACAAATATTGAGGTATTTTTAATAAAAAATTAGACCTTAGCCCTTAAATTGGCCAAAACTGATCAGGCCCTGATTTCCACTTCAAATTATTTTAATTAAAATAATTAAAATTATATTTTAAAATTATTTTATTATTTTAATTAAAATAATTTGAATCGAAAATATTCTAACTTTAGGAAGTCCAAAGTCCATGCATTTGAACGTTCGGAAGGGGGAGGAGGGGTTACCCCCTCTAAAAACGTCAAATTTTCACCCCCGCCCTATACTGAATAGAACTTGTTCGGGCACCCCTACCTACATGAACATGTTCCATGTTAATAAATTTTACCTTATAGTTAGTTATAAGTGGTACGTGCCACAATAATACTTTATTTAAAACTTGAAAAATAATAGTACATTTTTGCTCCCATGGACAAAACGAAATTTTTCTTTGTCAGTGGAGAGAAAACGCGTTTTTTTCGATCTCGTTGTCTCGCGAAAAAAATGTTTTCGACCTGCGCTAGAAAGAAAAAATTTTATAGTAGTAAACTTCCTACTTAATTTATAAAAAATAGTACATTTTTAACCAAGGGAGCAAAAAAAAGAATGGCCCAGATCGCACGTTAATTAGCATCCGAGGCGAAGCCGAGGATGGTAAACTGCGATCTGGGGTATTTTTTTTTTGTTCCCGTGGACAAAACGAAATTTTTCTTTCTCAGTGGGGTGAAAACGCGTTTTTTTCGATTTCGTTGCGGGGCGAAAAAAGTGTTTTCGGCCCGCTAGGAAGAAAAAATATATATGGGTGTTTTTTACATAGGAACATTATATATATAGCGCCACCCACCTCCCCTTATCCACTTATACCCTAAACGAAAGCTCTTTTAAACTTTTTTTTCTTTTTAAAAAGTTATAATACATAATATTTTTTCAAAGTCCAAATCAACTGCGAAGTCTCAAAAATTCATTCAACCCACCGGTGGTGGCGCCATTTAAATCGGCCGACTCGAGCTTGACTACCGCGGTTTCAGTAAAATATTACATATTTTTTGCAAAATTATTCTGTTTTTATAATAGCAATGATGGCATATAATATATATAATAATATATTCCATCATTTCTGTTATCAAAGCAGAATAATTTTGCAAAAAATATGTAATATTTTACTGAAACCACGGTAGTCAAGTAGAATTTAATGGCGCCTGCACCGGTGGGTTTTACATGTTCCCACTTGCTGTCTCTCAGTTTTAGCTATTTTTAAGCTTCCCACCATTTTCATAATGCGCAGCAAATATATTTTTTTTTACTTTAACTTCTCATACATAAGTTGTAGAAAAATTAAAATTTTGATAATCAGAATTTTCTAAAGAAGCGTTACTCTGGGTATTGGGGTACTCGAAATTCCAAAAAAAAAGCGTTATACGTTAAAAAGTTTTGAAAAAAAAATTTTTTATTTCACCTTAATTAAATAGTTAAATAAATTTTAAAAAGTTACGGTCGATATATATATAATTATATAATGCAAATAAACTAATTTATCTCATAAAAATATAATTTATTAATTTAGTACAGTTTGTATTATACAAAAGTAATTTATCTTTTTAGTATAATTTTATCATGTTTTTAGATATAAAAATATTCATATTTTACTTTTAATTCTTATCAAAGTTAATTCTCTAAAAACTAACGTAGATAAATTAAAAATAAATTATAAGTATATAAAACTATAAAAAATATAAAATTTATCTACAAAATATATCAATTTTTTGGATTAGCTCGCTATATATTATTATCTTTTAAAATAAAAAATAATAATTTAAAAAATATAATTTTTGAAATAATAATTATAAATATAACATTTTCAAAATTCTTTTATTAATTTACATTTGGTACATTTTGTGTTAAAAAAGTGAATAGCGAATATCATAAAGATAATTTAATATTTGGTTTATCATCAGAAATAATTGATTTTTTAAAAACAACGGTTTTGATTTTCAATTTAATAGGAATATTAAATATACAAATAAAATATTGTTATCATAAAGAAAAAATTTTATTAAAATTTAAAAAAATTTTATTATTATAAAAATAAACATAATTATTTTTATTTATTTATTTTATTATTTAATTACTTAATATTATTATTTTCTATTTATTATTTATTATATTAATTATCAGATTTGAATGTTACACTGGTTTTGTTGTACGTACAGGTGTTATATAATAATATATAAATATTTTAACAAAATATGAGATCTCAAGCATATGATCTGAGATATTCGAGACCACTTCGCGAGTCTCAGTCAAGATCAAACTTGCTTTTCTACTCACCATTGAATCGCATACGTAGAAGTTGGAATTTAGACCCGGAACTCCAAATTTCCTTAACTAATCTGGACCAAACCCAATTCAGGAATTTTGTGAGGTCTAAATACCTTAAAAACTATGAATAGCTCTCTTTCATTTTATTTTCACTCTTATTTATTATATAATTATTTCATTATGATTCATTTTATTCGCTATTTTTAATCAATTCCATTTAACCTGCTGAACCTCTTTGTTTAGTAAAATAAATATATTTTTATTATAAAATGCAATTTTATATATTTAAATGATTGTTATGTTACTAGTCATATTTTATTATATATATATCAAAAAAATTTTTTATTAGTTAACATAAATAATTTTGTAAATTTATTGTATCAAGGGTAGAAATACCTGTTAATTTTGAAATAAAATAAAATAAAATAAAATTTTATAAAATTAATAATGATTTCATTTTAACTCTTTTTTTTTTTTTATTATCATTTTTGTATTAATCATGTCTGTTGCGACAAATTACGTTGTTTCTGTATTTGTATTTTTGAAAATAATTTTCTTTATTTATTTTCATTATTAAATTTTTCTCATTTTATTAGTTGGCTTATTTTTTTATACTTTCCATTATTATTTTTTACAATAATTCCTTATAAATATATATTTTAGGTTTCTAATAAGTTTTTCGCGTGCAAACTGCGCCGAATATAATTAAGGCTTTTTTTTTGTATCTTTCAAAATTATAATCGAAAATTCTTTTATTTCTTCAGCTATATAAACGTTACACCCGAAACGAGGTAACGGTCGGTTCCGCGGAATGGGGCAGTCATCAGCCGTTTTAATTAAATTATGAATAAAATTTGATAAGTCAAACAAATTTTTTATCTTATAATTAATCAGTATCATTCAGAAATGTATTTTAAATGTAAAAGTAATTAAACAAAAATTATTTTTCTTAGAAAATTTTCTTATTTTCAATGTATTAACACGTATTAATTTATTTAATTTGATGCCCCGTTCCGCGGAACCGGCCGTTATCTCGTTTCGGGCGTAACATAAATACTTATAATTATTTATTTTCTAGTAAAAATTTTAATTCATCTTAAGAAATTTTGATTTCCTATAATTATACCTTTTCGACCTAAACGATTTTTTAATTAAAAATTTATTGTTTGGTGAAAATTTTTCAAAGCTTATCTGATTTTTTATCAGATATTCTTATATTTGTAAAAGTTTAGTACCATATATGACAATAGTTTGAGGTGAACAATTCAACGTTTTAAATAATAGAATTATTTTTTTCCAAATTTGCAATTAAATTTTTTTTTTCTCAAATCATTTTTCGATCTAACGTTTCCAAATTAGGGTTTAGGATCCTAATCCATAGCTTCATATTTGCAATATTTCAAAAAAGAAAAAAATCGTCAAGGAAAAATAATTTGGCTTTTGACCGCGCTTTTTAGATTTATAGCGCATGCGCAATTCAAAATAATTTTTGAACCTTAATATAATATAATTTATCAAATCGTTTTATAAATTTAAAACTTATATTTAACTTTTGCAGTTAAAAGAAAATTCACAATGTATTTGTATTTGAAAAAATAACAGCACGCTGATATATCAACAGTAATTAATTTTCATAATAATAGCTATTATTATAATTACTCGATTATAATATCCAAAAAATTTTTATTTATAAATATTTTAACATGGAACATATTCATTGGATGGGGTATTTGAAAAAGTCTGGCTAGGCAGGGGGGGGGTAAAATGGACTTATAATATTTTCGATTTACGGACTAGGGATAATTTGGAGTGGGAGTCAGGGGCTGATAAGGCCTTGATAAGAACAAGAACTTAGAATACCTTATAGGTTTATGGACTTAGGATAATTTTATATTTCGGGATTTATTTGTTTTAGGGCTTATAATAATTAGGGAATATACGTTAAAACTGTTATAATTATGTGAACACGATCCATGATCGTTGGTTGCGTGAAAAACACAAACCCAGTTATAATTTTTTATTATTCTGCAGATGATTAAGACAATTGCAACATTGTTGGTCATTTTATTTCAATTTCAATTACAAAAATTTTCAATGATACAATATTCAGATTAATTTAGCCATGACATCACAAGATGCAAATCTAATTCTTACATTAAAAGTTAGATTAATCAAGAACATATTTGTTTTACTAAAGTGATCTACTAAACGTTCTTTGTTAAATTTATGAATTAATATAAAATTTAAAATTTTTATTTGTTTTAAAATGAATCTCACATATAAATATTCGAACCGATAAAAGTTTGAAATGTTTTTGGTATATTATACAAAGTTTACTTTAGACACTAGCTACCCGATTGAGACTTTGAAAAAAATATTAAAATTTTTTAAAAGAAAAAAAAAATGCAAGCTTTTTGTTTCGGATATAAGTGTGTGGGGGGGGGGGGCAGTACTATGTATACCGTTCCTGTGAAAAGTACGTACCCATGTGAATATAGAAATTTTTTCCTAATTTTAAGCTAAACTCAACTTATTGTCTCAGAGCCCTATTTCGTATAGTCACTTTTTGTCGGTTAAATATGTATTTTGGGTCCTGAACACGAATGTGACATCAGTTTTTACCAAAAAGTCTCTAGTTGCCCACTAGAAGTAAATTTAGATCATTATTTTTAATTGTTTTGAAATTTCCTTTTTTATTGGCTTCTGAAAAAATTTAGGTAAAAACGAATAACATATTTGTATTCAGAGACCCAAAATACGACAAAAATCATAAAATAACCGTAAAAAAAAGTGACTATATTATAAGAAGTAACTAGACTAACTGTTAAAGACGATTAAAATAAAATCAGGTAACAATAAGAAACGGGCATGACATCCCGAACACCCATTCTCAAATAATTTAAAGTGGGAGTAAATATCGAAGGTGGGGGTTGACATTTTTTTCTCGTCCTAAAAATAGGTACATATATCTACAAATTTGGCGGTTAATTCTTTGAGAGCAAGAAGGACAAATATATAAACAAAGATGGGATTCGAGGAACTCTCGTGATGCACTATTTGAACTTATTTTTTTCCATGCCTGCATGCCGACCACTCTTGTCAAAATATTTGCAAATATTTACAATATAAATTGAAGATATAAATATTATATTATGGAAGAGTTTGAAAAAATTGATTGGTAAGTTTTTATTTACATTTATTATTATTAAATTATACCTGACAATTATTTAACATTTCTTTACGATAGGATACAACCTATAAATGACCTCTTAGATAATGAATTTGTGAATTATGAAAGGTTGAAATCTGAAGGGTTGATGTACAAAATTCTTAATGGGAAATTAGAAGATCCATTTAAAGATATAAGAGTTTACCAATTAAATGAACCAGCATTATCTGCAGATAGAAATAAAACTCATAAAAAAGAATGTACCCCCAAAAAAAATGGTGGTAAAAGAAAAAGAACTAAGAGGAAAAAAAATGTAAATAAAAAGTAATTTTCTGTTTTGAAGTGTGTATGAAATATTAATTTTAGAATATAAGTAAAGTTTAATGCATACTTTACAATATATTATTAATCTTTGATATTTAACGTTCCATAATTAAGCATACTTAATAATTTTATTACTATCAATTTAATCAATTAAATATAAGTTCTTAAATTTAATCAAGAAAGTACAAAATTAATTATAAGTATAATGTTCATTTAAAATGTAAGGAAATTATTTTTATATTAAAATAATAAGAAAGTTTAAACTCAATTATTTTTGTGTAAACTTTATTTAAATGCCATTTAAAAAAAACAAACAAAATTAATATTTATCAATTTTATAAAATTATTAGTTAAAACTTAAACAATACAAGTTTAGAATATTAATTATAAACTATTTATCGAATCTTTGTGTCCAACAAGTTTTACAAAAGAAATTTTCATTTCACTTTGAATAACTTTTCTATATGTTTCATAAGAACATTTTAATTCTGGATATTTTAGTCGAAAGTCTTTATGCATATCTTTAACATTAAGATCCATTGATAAATAACGTCCTTGATTTTGAGTAATAGGGTTAAATGTTTCAACATGAGCTTTTATAATTTCTCTGTTTAATTTCTTACCACCCCTATTATCTTTATGTTTTGGATTTGGTACAATGTTAAAGTTCAGTACACCTCTTATCATTGAATTACTTTTACTAGAAAAACCTAACGTGTTAAGAAAGAATGATTTACACACTTTGACTAGAGTACCATCTTTATTTTTCAATTGATAAACTATTGTTCGTTTTCTTCGAGATTCTTCAGAATTTGTTGTTTTTCGAGATGTATTTTGGCTATTTGCATTGTAAAATATGAACGAACGTCTGTCATTACGATTCATTTCCCAAAACTGATTGTTAATTAATAATCTTTGTTTAAAGTCAAATTTTGTTTCACATTTTCTAGGACAATTACTATGACAACCACGTTTGATAGGATGCTTTGTTTTATTTTTTTCTATAATTTGATATTCCTTTTCAGTTAACTGATGAGAAATTTCTATTTGTTTTTTCTTGTCTTTTTTAAAAGTAATTGACTGCTTATTTAAATGTTCTTTATCCTTTGCACTGCTTGGCTCAATTTCTGAATTTCTTCTTTGTAACTGATCTTCAGGATTCAATGCTGATGTATTTGAATATGCTATTACTTGGTGGTTAATTTCAAGAGCATTTAATGCATCTGGTTCAAGTGTTTGTATTTGATCATATTGATGTTCAGCATCTGTTTTAAGAACTTGAAGATTCTCAACTACTAACGGGCAAGGATGTTGCATTTCACTGTGATTAAATTGAAGATTATAATTATTTACTTCAGCAATTTCGCTAGATTCATAATTTAATTTGTGCATGCCTTGATGCACAGCTTGATTTTCAATCATTTGAATAAGCCCTGTATTTTCTAAATTTGAAATTTGTGTTTTTTTATTTTTAACATATGATTTATCAGTCTTAGAAAGTAATTTTTCAGGAATATTTTTAGATTTTTTTGAAACAACTTCAGAGTTTAATACATCTCTTATTATTGAATCGCTATTATTTGAAAAACCTAATGTATTAAGAAAAAATGATTTACAAACATTAACAAGAGAACCATCATTATTTTTAAGCTGATATTTAATTGTTCGCTTTCTTCGCGATTCATTAGATCCTGTTGTTTTTCTTGATGTATTTTGACTGTTAGCATTGTAAAATATGAAAGTTTTACGATCATTTAAATTCATTCCCCAAAATTTTTCATTTATCAAAATTCGTTGTTCTGGATCAATTTTTGATTCACATTTTCTAAAACAAGATAATTGACAACCACCTTTTACAGAATGTTTTATCTTATTTTTATTTATTTTATCTTCTTGAGTTTCAGAGGACAGTTTTTGTTTTTTACTAGATTTTTTCAAATTTGTTTTTTTATTATTTTTTGTGTTTTCTTCTTGATTTTCTTCTGTTGTGTCATATAAATCCATTTTAATCTTAAAATAAAAAGGAATTATTCCCAAAATATATTTTTAAATTTTGATTCAATAAATATTTTATTTCAAGTTCTCAGTACTTTTTTTTTGTTTTTAACAAAAAATAAGTACTAATTTTCTATATTTATCATTAAACTTCTGCATTTTCTTGCATACAGGTTATAATATATTTTCATGTACGAGGTTTTTCAGAATTGGATTCAAGTAAACAATGTTTATAGTTTGGTTTAGTCTTCTGCACAATGCACAGTGCACTGAATGCACATTAGATTTCATATGATTATAGGTGATGATTAGATACATTTCGAAAAACAGTCATATAGAATAATAAGCCCCCTCTCCACCATACACCTTCACTAAAAATAAAAAATCTTACTATAGCAAAAATGTATAGTATATACCTGTAAGCTGACAGGTTCTGTGTTTATATATTACGCATGAAGAAGTTTTATATTTCTAATTTTTTAATTAAAAATTTCTTTGTAATATAGTGCTTAAATTAAATATATTATTTAAAAATTTACAATTAATGTAAATAAAATATTGAACTTCTAAACAAGGTAAAAATCAACAAATTAAAAATATTTTTTAACTTTCTATGCCATATATACATGTTTACATGATTAATAAATAATATCCTTGAAATTTTTTTTAGAATAAATTCGTTTATTATTTTGTCCTTTAATGACTATAAATATTTATACACAATGTTCAGTATCAGCGACATATTATACAATTATTAAAAATTTTCTATTTATCAAACAAATTTCGTAATTATGGTATTATCTGCAATTTTAATCGAGTTAGTTACAAAAATCTTAAGGTAAGAAATTTAATAACTTTTTTTTATAGATTTATATAAAAAGATAAATAACATTTTGTCCCTTTTATAAAGGAAAATTTTTTTTATAAATCATGGAGTCGATTTACAAAGATATTATTCAAAAGCTCCAAAATTTAATTGTTGACGATGTTGATATTAACAATGGCATAATACTTCCCTTAAAGACTGAATATATATTAAAAGATGATGATATTTCAAAAATTCAAACTGCAGGAACAAGAGAAGAACAAACTCAAATACTATTAGAGTTACTTCCAGAGTAAGTTTTTATATTCATAAATAAAAGAGAATTTGATTTTTAATTTTTAAATGATTTTTTTTTAATACTAGGCGAGGATCAAAAGCATTTGAAGTGTTTCATAAATCATTAAAACATCATTACCCATGGTTAAGCGATAAAATAGATGAAGAATTAAAATTTTTCTCCACTGAAATTGCTAATGAAGTTGATTTTATTTATCCAAACATCCAACCAGTGGCTCCATTAACTGTTGATAGAATAGAGATAGTAAGTTTAATAATCGCAAAAAAAACTTATTCAACAAAATTTAAAGCTTATTTCACAAAACAAATCAATTAATATTTTTTAGACTAAAAAATTAAAAAATGCTTTGGAAAATTTGGAACCAAGCAGCTATGTTGCATTTCATGGAATGAAGGGATTTGGAAAATCATCTTTAACTGCAAAAATACTCCAGGAGAAAACTTTTACAAAAGTTAACTTTGGAGTAAGTATTAGATAATAGTTTATTTTGCAATAAAAAAATTAAATTATAATTACTTTTTTTCAATTAGAATGAAATATATTGGATAAAATTTAGTAATAAACAAAGCATCGATGAAGAAATTTTGAGTCAACTAAATCATCTTTATCAACAAATTAATAATTTGTCATCTACAGAATCTGTTTCATCGGAATCCCTTGAAAATTATTTGAGAAACGCTATTAATAATCATTTTAGAAATTCAAAGCATATAAAATCTTTATTAATATTAGACGATGTTTATGAAAAAAAAATAATTGATAAATTTGATTTTAAATGTAAAACTTTAGTTATTACAACTGATGTAGGAGTTTTAAGGGGAAAGAATCCTTTCATAGTTGAAGTGAGTGAATTTATTGGTTTAATTCATTAGTTTATTTTATTTTATCTTATTTGATTTTTGTTTTTTTTTTCCCAGATGGATCATGGATTTACAGAAAATGAAACTTTAGGTTTATTTGCAAAAGTTTTAGAAATTAACGTTAACCAGTTACCTGTTGAAGCAAAAAAAATTCATGAAGAATGCAAAGGAATGCCGCTATTGATTGCTATGCTAGCTGCACAATTTAAAAATTTCAAGTATGACATGAAAAATAATGGTGGTAGATGGGCTTACTATTTAGACTGTTTAAAAACTAAAAATCCTAAAAACAAGTAAATACTTGTATTTTATCATATATTTCTCTTTTTTGTTGCAAATATCTTTCTTATATTGTTTTTTTTTTTTTTTTTTTTTAGAGTAATTGAAGAATTTTTTAAGATACAAGAAACAACATTTGATGTCTGTTTAAATCAATTGGACATAAAAACTCAAAAACGTTATGAAGATTTAGCCATTTTTAGCGAAGATGTCAACATTATGCCAAAAGTAAGTAATTAATAATTATAAATTTAATGCAGCTAATTATTCATTTAGTATTTATTATCCTTATTTAATTTTACTTTTTATTCATTATAAATTTAAATGGTATAATACTTTTATGTAAAATACGCGTTACTTCAAAGGATTCTTTACTATTTTAAAAAGTTTAAAAAAATATAAATTAAAAATACTGATAGAAAAAAAAGATTTTCATATAAAATAATTAGTTACATAGTTCATAATGCTGTTAAATCAACTATAAAATCTAAATTTTTTATATCTTTCAATTTATCAGACTTTAGAGATTTTATGGGAAGAAGAGCCATATTTTGTGGAAGAAGAAATGCTGAAATTTTGTTGTAAATCTCTTGCAGCTCAAAAATGGAACGAAGATTTGCAAAGTTACATATATGCAGTTCACGATTTACTTTTGTGTCATTTAAGAAAAAAATTAAATTCTTCAGAATTGAAAGAACTGCACAAATCTTTTGTTGACAAATATAAAAAATTTTGTAATGGAGACTTTTCAAAACTTCCAGATGATAATTATAGTTTTTCTTACATTGGACATCACATGGAACAAGCTGGTTTGATTGATGAATTTCCAAATTTATATCTAAATTTTGAATTTCTTGAAGCTAAAATAAATCACAGCGGTTTGAGTGATTTATTTATTGATTTAAAAAAATATAGGAAGTACATAACAAACTTTGAAAGTAAAATTTTAAAAGATAAACTTGAAAATCTTGAAAGATTCTTACAGTCTAATGCTAATATTATAGCCAAACACAGATTAATGAAATGTTTAGATTTAATACAAATAGCGTTAAATTATGAAGATGAAGGTTTTGTTCAAGATACTGCATGCACACTTGCAAGAGAGAGGCCATCAAATTTATATATTTGCCATCAAATTAATGTTAATCATAAATATACAGTATTTTGCGAAGATATTGGCATACATACAAGTACTGTAGTTTTCACTGATGATCAAAATTATATTTTAGTCGGTAGTACCGATGGAAAATTAATTTTATGGGATTGCAAAAATCGCACAACTATATTTTTTAATGGCCACAATCAAAATTATTCTATTAAAAAAATTCTACTGTCAAATTCTGGTAAATATTTTCTGGCTTTGAGTGAAGATGGGGTATTGAAATTATTTGAACTTAAAGATAGTCATTATTTAATAACTGATAACAATCATCCTGTACAAAGTCCAAGGCAAAAACAAACTTTTTGGAAAGATTGTTTCTTAAGCGATTCTACTTCAGATGATAGTTTAGTTACATTTTCTGTTAACTATGAAGTTATTACTGATATGACCTTTTCACAAAATGATGAAAGTATTGCAGCTTGTACAAATAGAGGATCTGTTATTGTAAGTTTTCTTCCTTTTACTGTTTTTTAAATAAGTTTCAATATATTTAAAAAATTAAAAAATAAAAAAAAAAATTAACAACAAAAAATTTTAGGTTTGGAGTCTCAATGGAAAAGAAGAATGGAGAGATCATGTAAAGCAGTAAGTATAAAATTTACTTTGTTGTTTTAACATGCAAATAAAAAAAAATTTATTTTTCATTTTTTTCTTTAGTCAAAGTTTTAGTAACATAACGTTCACGACAAAAAACAGGAAAGATCATTTACTGCACTTGATGAATCCAATTACCGGTTGTGTAAGGATTTATAAAAAAAATAACAAGGGATTTGAGTATTTGTCTTTGTTTAATCTTAAACTCTTTAATACAACTGTTGTGTATTTTTCAAGAAATTTAGAAGATGAAAGTTGCCTTGTTATTGTAACAAATAAAAAGGCATTGTTTTTAAAATGGTTTTGGAACAATACGGAAAATGTTCACAGTTATGAAGTGAGAGAAATCATTGAAATTGAAAATGAAAATGATGATACTTTTTATACAGCTGCAACTTTAACTTATGATTCTAAATATTTGATAATTGGGAATTCAAAGGGAATCATCGAAGTAATACATTCTCAGAAATCACCAAGAAATTGGATAACTTCATTCAAAGGTCTAGTGAATTCTTTAGATTCTTACAACATGAATGAAGAAGGACATTTGGTATTATATATTACTAGAAACTTTAGTTTTTTATCATCAAAAAATTAATTCTATTATATTTGATTTCTTTCAGATATGTGGGAGTGAAAAAAAATGGATTCATGGTTGGAAACTTGGTGCTGACGAAAAGCCAAAATCATTTGCAAAACCATTGTTTGTTGCTGAAATGTTAAATCAAAAATGTGATAATAAAATTTTCTTGAAAACTTCAGCGCAAACAATTACTGTTTGCAAAGGACAAAATGTTTTAACTAAAGTGGAATCAAATCATGGCAATATAGAAATTATAATTTTATGCAGCATTGATAAGAAGTTAATTTACATAACAGATAAAGGTGCTGTGGTAGAATATGAAGAAGCAAAAGAACAATCAACAGTTTTAGCAAACCAAATAGTTCTAGAGGATTTTATTACTATTTTACACATAAATGATAACCATGAAATACTCTGTAGGGATGTTAACAACAGCTTAAAGGTAAATTAACTTGAAAGTCTTTTTATTTCATTATATATTATATTAACAAAGTATTTTAAAGAAGAAAAAAAAAACAATAATACGCTATTTTAAACATATTTTATTATATAACATTCATCTAAATTACCTTAATAATTATTAGGATGAAATTTAATTTTAATAATTTACGGTATTATTATGAAGGCTTCTGCATATCGACTATTTTAAAAACCTTATAAAATAATAAATTTTCTTGCATATTCTATTACAATTTTCTTTATACTGTGATTCTAAGTTAAAAGCAGCTATTTTTAGTTTATTTTTGAAATTTATTTACTAAAATCAATTTTTAAATTGCTCAAAAACCTTTTGAAAACTTTTAAAAGAATTATCTTATAAACTTATCTTTTATTTTTGTTACAGTGCATAAAAAAATAGTCTAAAAATAAAATTTCTAAAACTATTTGATATTAACATTTATTTATTTTAATTTTTGTGATTTTTGTATTATTATTTTTAGAATAAACGTGTACTGTTGTATTGCATAATTTTAAAATTGAGAAGGATATTTTAATTCAAAAATGATTTTCCACGTACATTACTTTCTCTTAAGTTTCAATTAATTTTTCCAAGATTTAAAAAAATATTAAATTATTATTCTTACTTTTCAAGGTAAATCATAATAACAAGATTTTCAGTCACGTCAGAGATTCAGGATATGTAATTACAGCATATAAATATACTGATAAAATTGTTATAACCATATCAAAAGATTGTTTAATAAAACTATGGTTCATCGATGATTATAAATGGATTTTATTTCATGAAAACAGATACAATAATGCCACTGTTTTAAAAACATGTTTGAGCTTTTCCAAAAAGTATCTTTCAGTATTAACTGAAGAGCAAACTTTAATTGTATTCAAAATAAATGATTTAGTTGAAAAGTTAAATAATGCTTGTGACGAGCAATACAAAAGTTACATCGATATTCATTTGATATGTGAATTAAAATACCAATTAAATTGCTGCGAATTTTCACGAGATGAAAGATATTTAGCTGTTGCGATTTCAAATGGAGACATTCAGGTAATGTAATAGTTATTAATGTGGAACATGTTTATATAGAGGGGAGTTCTCCAGAAAGCCTGGAAATTGAGAGAGGGTGGGTCAAATAGGACTTGTAATAATTTCAATTTAGGGACTTAAGATAGGGTTTAGGGACTTAGAAAAATTTTGACTTAAACTTTGGTTATAAGGACTAAAAATAATTTGAGTTAGACACATATTTGAGTTTACAAGGTATTTTAGCAAGCTTAGCATCTAGATAAATAATATACAAGTATTCAGTTAACATATACATGTTCCATGCAAGCTGTTTGTGTTCATGTACAAACTCAGTCTAAGTTTTTATAATAAATTTTATTAAGTATTTTATTAAGAAAGTTTTTAAATTATAGATTTTTGAAATGTTGGAGGGATCGCATTTGGGTAAACTACAATTACACAGCAGTTCTGTAAACCAGCTACTTTGGGCACCAGTTGATACTGATATACCAATTCTTTTATCTGTCAATTGTAACGAGTTAGCATGGTGGAATATTTCATTTATTCATAATGATAAATTTATGATTAAAAGAAGTCGGATGGGTTCTTCTCGAAGTGCTAGGAATTCGATGGTAGCTTTGAGTCCAAATTCAAGTTTGCAGATATCCAATTCAAGTAAATTTCAAGATAAGTTGGATGATAAAGTTTATAATTTTCTTGAATTTTGGAAGAAAAAATTGCCAAAAAACAACATAGAAAGGCCAGGATTATTAAGCGTTGTTCAGTTACCATCATTATGCATGGATAATATAAATATCTGTATTTCAGATGACTTTTCAAAATTTTTAACTGTCGATGTTCATGGTATGGTTAGTGATTACACGTTATTTGAATTTACTGACATAAATAACGTTTAGCATTTAATTGGTTTTTTAATATAAATAATGCATAAGTATAAACTTTATAACTGATCTCATAATACTTTATTAAATAAGAATTGGTTAATTATTGCAATCTTGTGATATCGAATAAAATTTAGTATAAAGTGCAAGAAATTATTAAATATGTTAATAATTTTTAGAAATTTTGAGTAAATGCAAGTGAAGAAAAATATTTATAAAGTACATTTAACATTTTGTGCCATTTGACTGTAAAAAAATGACTTTTTTTGTTAGCGGAGCATTTAATATTTTATACTCATAAGTTGCCAATGAGAAAGATACTTGGATACAGGAAAAAAATTGTAAATACATAAATGAAAGAGAAGTGCCTTAAAAATTAATTAAGAATTATGAATGCAAAGAGAAATAGAAATATAATCTTAATAGATTGAAAATGAATTGAAAGAAATTTTTGAAATGATTTACATTTCTATAAAAAGGGAAATTAAAAAAAAAATTTCTTTCTTAAATTTTATTGAAAAATATTTTAATTTAAAAATCATTATTAACATTAATTTTAGTATACCTACTATAAAAATATCAAAAAACAATCAATTTTAAAAATATTATTAAAAATAATATATTTATACAGTATACTTTTTATACCTTTTGACTAAAAAGACTATATATTATACTATTGTGCTACTATTTAAATTAATTTTTTAATTACATATTACATGCATAAAGTGCGTACATATAATAAATTTAACTGAGCATTTTTCATGTCAATTTAAATTTAGTTACATTATCAAATAATCAAATAATACCTATTATAATTCTATTAAATTTTCTTATTTATAAATTTAGATTTTTTTGATTTAAAAAAAAAGTGCAATAGGCTATATAGCTTTAAATGGTAACTTTTGGTTTTAAGAAAATCAAATAAAGTTTTATTTTTTTTTAATCAGCATTCAAATTTAATTTTTTGTTTTTCGAAAAGTACACAAAAATAGAAAATTGAATTTTGAAAAAAAAAATTTTACGAATGTATTATATGACTAAATTTAACTCTAAAATTTAAAGATTCTGTATTTTCTAAAAGTCTGCAAATCATAAATCAAAATTCTTGTATTTATTTTAACTTAATTCTAAGCTATTGTATCGCCAAGAATCAGATAAAGCTTCTTTTTTTTTTTTAATTTTTATGTATTTATACTTACATAAAGACTATGATTTTAACAACTTTTTGTAACTAAAAAAAAATCTATTATACGTTTTTATTTAGTAATTTAAAAAGCGGTGAAAAACTAAAATATTTAAAAAAGCTTCTTTTCTACATTTTATGAAGAAACGACAATCTATAAAAAAAAAAAATCTGTAAGATATTTTATTTTTAATTTTGTAAATTATCCAATTTTTAGATACCTATACCTAAATGATGAAAAATTGATTGAGTAATATTTTTAATAATAATATAATGTTTTCTAATCTTTTATACTTTTATAATGAAAAAAATAACAAAAAAAAAAAAAAAAAAAAAAAAAAATAATTAAGAAATATATAAATAGTTATTTGTTTATACAAAATATAAAGTTTTTTATTTAACAGCTTTACCTATGTACCTTTACTGAAATATTGTAAATTAGGTAAAATAATATAAAATAATTATAGTTTCTAAAAACATTAAAAAAAATTATAAGAAAATAAAAAATTTTTGTAGCAATGAATTAAAATTGAATATTTCTTGCTCACTGATGAATTTCATTCATTTTGTAACAGTGATGGATATAAGCTGATCCTGATAATTTTACTCAAACAAAATTTTTTTCTTTCATTGAATATTTTCATAATTAATTATGATCTTCAGGTTTCGTTATTTGAAGTCTAAATATGCGCAAATTATGCGTCTGATTATATTGAGATTTTGAATCCAAAAATTATCTAAAGAATTTTTTTCCTTATAAATTATTAAATTTTTTTAGTTTAATCTTTTTTATTTATATTCTCAAAACACAAAAATAAAAAATTAGGGAAGACCCGCATAGATTAAAAAAAAATAAACAAATAAAAAAATATCTCAAACAGCCTGTAACAAATTACTATCCAAGGCAAGGACAAGGATCGTAAATTGCGATTTGGGGCATTTTTCTTTAATAGCAAAGGGTTGTGTACGGTTTTTCAAATTTCAAATTTTCTAAGTTTTAACTAATTTATATAAATTTTCGCGACTTTTATAATAAAAAATCCTGTTAAAATAAAAATAACAAGTTTTTGTAATAAAAAAATACAATTTAAATTATCATAGCATCTATATTTTTAGTAAATTTACGATAAAAATTAAATTAAAACAAAAAAAATTTTACAATAACGAAAATAGTTGGATCGACCCATATAAGATATTTTAACCGGAAAAAGTTTAAGGTTCATTCAACTATTTAATTGATTTATTATGTACATAAGAAAGATATTTAAATACTTATATAATATTATCATTATTATTTTCTTAGGCAAATAAAAAAAACACGCACACGTGTGGATTTAAAAAAATTATTTTTAAAATGTAAATAAAATTGTAACATATAGGTATATAAATATAGTATTAAAAAAAAAAATGTGTTGAAATTTACAAATATTATATACATGTAAATAATTGAAAGAATTTTAAAAATTGGCATCAATTAAACGAGTTATTTGCTAGTTATGTAAGTTTATGGGATAAATTTGGCAATACTTCAAACATGTGCTATTCAGTGCTACTCAGTCACCTATACTTTTTTTTATAAACAAGAGTTGCATTTTTTTTGAAGGTCAATGTCAATATAATTAATGAATGAAATTACTAATTGAAAAAATCATGTAAAATTATCAAATTTATTCTAATTCTATGTGATAAAAAGTATAATTATTTTTAAATAAATTAAAATTTTTATGTTAGTTTTATTGATGGGAGATTGCAATTTCCGCGGATAGAGAAGTTAATTATTGCTATCTCATTAAATTTTTTTTTATCTTTGCTTATTATATTACATAAGCAACGCGATATATAAAATGCAAAAAAATTTTCTAACAATTACAATTTTTTTAAAAACTACTTTTACAAAAAAAAATTGCAAAATAAAACGGTGATTCTTATTCGCAATGCAATGATTTAATAATGCAATGCAAAAAAATGTTGATAAATAAAATTTTTAGAGTGGTGGAAAATAATAATAATTTTTCTATTTTGTAAAAAAAAAGTGGGGATAAAATTATCATGTTTTTAGTGAAAAGAAGTGGTAGCGCGTGTGCGGAGAATCATCAGATCGACGTCAGTTCACCGAGGCCCTGAAAAAGACCGCGTGGCCTGGTGCTTTTGAACGAAAAATCTTTTAATTATTAATTTTTTAGTATTCTCAAAATTAACATAACTTTTTTTCTTACGTTAGTTTAAATTAAAATAAAAATAATCATGTCTGCTGTACTTTATCAAAATTCTATGAAAACTATTGGAAAATTTGTTCCAGAAAAATTACAGCCTTTGTGGAAACATCCTGCAGGTAAAAATAATTTTTTTTTTTAATTTATTACATAATTAATCAATGTTTTATTTTAATTTTTCAAATAATATAATCATTTTTTTCATTTTCGAGAATTAATTGTTATTAAATTTGATATTGTGTTAATTCAAAAGAAAATATTTATTATACCCTCTCCTGACAAGGAGATACATGTATGTCAAGGTTGAAGATAATGAATCGACCAATCGATATAAAGAGCCTATTATTATTATTTTTTTTTAGTAAAAATTGTGATTTGCATTTTTGAGTAAATTTTGACATTTTTATTATCTGTTCGCAAAATGTAAAGTTTTTAATGCAATTATATTTATATTATGTCTTTTTTGTATTAACAAGGCAGACGAGATGAAAAAAAAAAAAAAATTAAAAAATTTTTTAATTAAATAATATAATAGGAATTGATTTAATTTATTATTAAATTATGGTAAATTAATAAATTTAGTGCATTGATTAAAAAATTAAAATAAGAACAATACGATTTAGCACAGGATTTTTTATCTAAAATATAAAAATGAACTTTGTACTGCAGAATATATAGGAATAATGCATACCTAGGTCAATGCAACATGACCTATATTATACTTTCCTTTTAAATTTATTAGTGACGTTATTTATCCCTACTCCAGAATTCTTACAATTCCTTCTTTTACACCCTCCTGTTGATTCGAATTAGAATTAAATTGCAAAATAACACATTTTTTGTAAACTTACTCAATATTTTTTTTATATTTTTTATTTCTTGCTCTGGCTCATTTTTATAATTTCATCAACTAGTTACTAATATGTAGTAACATCTTTTTTATTTTTATTTATAAACTATTGGTAAATATTATTCTTAAAAAATAGATATAGTTTTTTTAATTTTTTGGTCTTTGTTCAACAAAAAATTTTTAATTTCATTATTTTTAACGTTATTGTTATTTTTTTAGGTCCGCAAACAGTATTTTTCTGGGCACCAGCATTCAAATGGGTAAGTTATTTTGCGAAATTCTAGGTGAATAGGTTTCGGAAAAAACTCTGACCTTGAAAACGGGTTTTATAAAATTTTACTATAAATATATTAAAATCTCAACTTGAACAACAAAACATTTTTAGAAATAATCAAATTTTTTTGCATCACAAAATCTGCGTCAGAATTTTTTTCTTTATGTAAATAGGTATTGTTTGATAAATATTTATTTTAATAAAATAATGAAATTTTAGGGTTTAGTATTAGCTGGTTTAGGAGATCTTCAAAGACCAGCTGATCAACTTTCGATAAGTCAATCAACAGCACTTGGCTTAACTGGTACAATATGGACAAGATATTCTTTGGCAATTACACCTAAAAATTGGAGTTTATTTAGTGTCAATTTGTTTGTCGCTTTCACAGCAATTTATCAAATTTCTAGAGCAATAAGGTATGTTATTAGTTGATAAAAATTAATTTTAGAAATTCAAAAACTCCTTATTCGGTAAAATGGATTGGCACCAAAATAATGCATAATTTTTTCATTACTGAATTTTATGCTTTTGCCCTTTTGTCCTTAATTTCCTTTTAACAATTTAGTAAGTAAACCCAAACGTTAATTTTTTATTTAAAATTGCCGATACAGATTCTTCAATCGTTGGTAAAATTCTAATTTTTGACTTTTGAAGTAAACAAATTCGAATATTCAAAAATTTTATGTATATATAGGTCCCATTTTTTTTATTTGTTTCCAGTGTGCTTAAAGTTACCCTACTTTTGTTGGAAAATTTTATGCACTTTAATGAAATTTGTATTTACCTAAAAATTATAATGATCTTGATGATGAGGTAGGATAGGATAATCGAATTTTGTAATGAGAAAATCTTGTGGAAATTTTCTTAGCAATCCATTTTCCTAAACCTAAACTTTCCTATTAAATATCAGCGCATTAAATAAAAATCTACTGTTTTTTAGGTACAAAATGGAACAAGAAAAATTAGAAAAAGCATCACAGAATAGTTAATTAAACAAAATAAAATTTAGTACATTCCTTCATTATTTTATTATTAAATATTATTATTAAAATTCTTGCCAATAAATAAATAATATATTTTATAATGAAAAATGGCAAGCGATATAGATAAAATTAATCAATAAGAATGCACATCGAGTTAAGATAAAGTATATAAGAGGGAAGATAATGTAACAAGTTCCTTTTAAAATGTTATGAAATTTAAAACTATAAATGTGCAATATTTTTTGTTAAATAAAAAAAAAATTGTGATTATTTTTTATACATACCAATTAGGTATATCGAAACGAACATTAATTAATAATAATATAGAAACTATTTTTATTTGTCTAAAGTTAATAATTATTTTAAATAATAGAACAAAATCTATAATATAATAAGATAATATATATTAAATATGTATATTATACTTTATTATAATTATAATTGTAAATATAAAAACTAAATACTGTAATAGTAAAATTGTGTTTGATGACTAGACTTTTCATTTAAGGAAATATAATATCATTATATTTAAAAAAATTGATATTATCTTAATGAAAAAAAATATATATTTTCTGTAAAAATCATTAAAAAAATAAAATTAAAATAATTATTTTTTCATCAAAAAATTTACTATTGTTTTTATTTTAATTTACCTACATGTCTTATATGTTTCATTAAAATTTATATACAAAAAAGTTCCTATATAACTTCTTTTATAATTTATTATAAATTTTTTTTTTTTATTTTGCAAAAAAAAAATGACTTCTGTTACTTTTTTTATGAACATTGTAGTTTTTTTTCATTTATTTTCTAAACGTTGATGTATATAGGTATATCAATATCATTATAGGTATATCAATAGAATAATTATATTTCTCAATAAATTTGATCAGTCAATAAAAATTTGTTTTATTGTTTAAAAATATTATATAATTATATGCGGGTATATAAGAATTTTCCAGTATCGGAATATTAGAAAAGTGACCCTTTGTCCTTTTTATCGTATGATTGTCCAGATTGTCTGATTGTTACATATTGTTAGCAAACTGCGTTTCTCCTGGCTGTCTCTAACTCTGCTATTGTGGGGTAGGGGGAGTAAGAGTATAATTTATGAAAGGCATAAACAAAGCAAAAGGATTATAAATAGTATTATGTAAATGCAAAAAGAAAGTTTTGCAAGAAAATTCTGTTTCTATATATTATTTTTATTCATCCTTGTACCTAAAAATTACTTTTTGAATATTTTTATCGTATATAGCAGACTTCATATGTTATTTTTTAAAAAAAGAATTATTTCTGATGAATTAATTATTACTTTACATGCATTAATCAAACAATAATGTAGAAAACTTTGTATACTTCTTAAGTGTAAATAATAATATTCTACAATGGGTCGTGATAGAAGGTAACTTTAATCTTTATTTTTTTAAATAACAAATTCATTTAATTTAATATAATAATTTAGTCGAAGCAGAGAACGAGACAGAAGAAGAAGATCTAGGTCTTGTTCAAGAAGTAGATCACCAAGAGATAGAAGATTTTGGGGAGAACGAGATAAAACTGGTTTAAGTAATCGAGGTAAAAACCAACCAGGAGCAAATTTAAAAAAACCAAGATGGGACTTGAGTAGATTGGAGCCGTTTAAAAAAGACTTTTATGTACCTTTAGATATTGTTAGAAATAGAGATAGTCGTCTTATTGAGCAATACAGGTTTGAAAAAGAAATAACTTTGAGAGGGAAAAATATTCCAAATCCAGTCTTTAAATTTGAAGAAGCTGGTTTTCCTGATTTTGTTTTGAATGAAATGAAGTAAGTGAAATATCACGTGAATTAGATTGAATTTTTATTAAAAATAATCTCATTTACTTGCAGAAAACAAAACTTCAAGGAACCAACTTCGATTCAAGCTCAAGGATGGCCAATTGCTCTTAGTGGAAGAGATATGGTAGGAATAGCATCAACAGGATCTGGAAAAACGCTTTCTTATATTTTGCCTGCTATTGTGCATATTAATAGTCAACCTAGATTAGCTCGTAAAGATGGACCTATTGCTTTGGTATTAGCTCCTACTCGTGAACTTGCCCAACAAATTCAACAAGTGGCTGATGATTTTGGTTATTCATGTGGTATTAGAAATACTTGTCTTTATGGAGGTGCTCCTAAAGGTTCACAAGCCAGAGATCTTGATGATGGGGTAGAAATAGTTATAGCGACTCCTGGTAGATTACTAGATTTTTTGGAGTCTGGTAGAACAAATTTGCGAAGATGCACATATTTAGTATTAGATGAAGCTGATCGAATGTTGGACATGGGTTTTGAACCACAAATTAGAAAAATAATTGAACAAATTAGGCCAGATAGGCAAACGTTAATGTGGTCTGCAACTTGGCCTAAGGAAGTAAGGAATCTTGCTGAAGAGTTTTTAAAAGATTATGCTCAAATAAATGTTGGATCTTTACAATTATCTGCCAATCATAATATTCTTCAGATAATTGATGTTTGCCATGAAACTGAAAAGGAAAGCAAGTAAGTACAAGTGACTAGATAGAATTTTTATCAGTTGTAATTATTAATAAATATTTGCAGATTAAATACATTATTAAAAGAAATTATGGCTGAAAAAGAAAACAAAACAATTGTATTTATTGAGACCAAGAGAAGAGTAGACGAGATTGCAAGAAAAATGAAGAGAGATGGTTGGCCAGCTGTATGTATTCATGGTGATAAAACACAACAAGAAAGAGATTGGGTTTTGCAGGGTACCAAATTTAAGTTTTACATTGTTATAAAATTAACAACCTAAAAAATTGTATTTTAGATTTCAGATCTGGTAAATCTCCTATACTTGTTGCAACTGATGTAGCAGCTAGAGGATTAGGTAAATTGTTTTGTTGATAATATTTTAATGAAAATTTTATCCTAAATCATTATGTGATATAATATGTTTACATATTTAATTTTATTTTACTTTTAAGGAATTATATTTGTGGAATAATTAAAGAGAGATATTTTTTGAACCATTTTTTTCATCTGGCGAGTTTTACTATAAGAAATCCCAACATGTTTTCATTTATATTTATGTAAATAAACATCTAGGAGCTCTATAAAAACATTTTGGAATTTCTTGTATAAAACAAGCAAGAGAAAAAAAAAGGTCTAAAAAGAAATATCTCTCTTTCATTCCATGAAGGTACTACCTTAATGAAAATAATAATTTTTAAAAAACTTGTTTATTTTAATATTATTTAATACTATTTTAATGTTTATGAAATTTATTAAGTTTTTTAAGAATATTTATTTAAATTTATTATTTATATCACATGATCACTTTTAAAATAGTTTTAACTAAGTTGTTGGATATTTGCTTATATTCCAGAGGCACATTGCGCGCAGGCCGATGCCGGGTAATGCAAATAAAGCATCAACTATGAAGGTGCTCTTGCCGCCAGGTACAATTGGTGGTTTTTTTGCACAATCAAAGTGCTTGCATTGTCTGCGCTGGCCAGCTGCGTCGTGCCTCTTCTGGTTACCGAGAAGGGCCCATTTTAAAAACTTTGGCTTTTTTTCTACACTCCGTCAATGGGAATCAGGAACGTCATCTTGTAAGGTGGATACATGCAATCATTCTCTTTAACGGCATTGAACATTGGCCAATTCAAGCTGAACATTCGAGGTTCATTGAGGTAGTGGCATATCCATGATCAATCCAATGCCAAAAATCCTCAAAGTGAGCCTAATTTTGTCAGCAAAGGAATGGCGAAGGCCACTCATAGCTGTAAATTGTTAACAAAACATATATTTCCCAATATCTCAATTTTCATGTAGAAAATTAAACAGTATGATAAATCAATAATGTTTGTCATTATATTAATAACATGATTTTTAAATTTTCAGTCTAATATGATTATTGATATTTAATTATTTAGTTTTTTAAAATTTAATGTATGTAAAATTATTAAAATTTGCATTTAAAATAAGCCCTAAAAAGTCAAAAATTTTTTTTAAATTTACGATGTTTGTTTTTAGAAAACAATTAATTCTTATATTTTATTCAAAAATTAATCAATTTCAAATTCGTAAATTGCTAAATTTTAAAAATTAAAAGTAAATACAATTAATTTAAAATTTTACAATTATTGTTTTTTTTTACATAAAATTTTTCATGGTTTTTGAATAACAGTGTATTATATTTTTAATAGATAAATTTAAATTGTTACTTCCAGATGTTGAAGATGTAAAGTTTGTAATTAATTTTGACTATCCGTCATGCTCTGAAGATTATGTACATCGTATTGGACGGACAGGAAGATGTCAAAAAACCGGAACAGCATATACTTTTTTTACACCGAGTAATACAAATAAAGCAAAGGATTTAGTTCAAGTATTAAAAGAAGCTAATCAAGTTATAAATCCAAAACTTTTAGATTTAGCAGAAAAAATTGGAAATTATGGAAAAAATAGAGGTAAATTTATTTTTATTTAAAAGTAGCTTGAAATTATTTTTGACCATAATTTTAGGAAGTAGAAGTAGATGGAGATCAAAAGCTATGCGAAATGATAAGAAGCGAAATATATCAAGAAGCAGGAGTCGTAGTTACAGCAGAGAAAGAAATGGTAAAACTTGGAAAAGAAGTTCTAGCCGCAGTTATTCTCCTTATAAAAGTTGTAGTCGTAGTACAAGTCGAAGTCATAGTCCAGAATATACTTATTCAAAATATTAATATTCAATACATTAATTTTTATTCCAATATAATTGGAAATGATTAATGATTAATTATAAAATTATTTTATACAAATGAAATTTTCAATATATATATATTTTAAAAACTTGAAAAATTTTCAAGTTACTTTATATGCTTTTCATTATCCATATTTGGATAGTAAAGTCAAACTTTTAATACTCATTTAATCCAAAAATGATCAAGTATAATATTTAAATTTTAGACGAAATGCAATTGTATAAATGTTTTTATAAGTACCCATAGGTATATGAATATGTGAATATATTTTTTATTTAAATTGAGAGATTATTTTATATAACTTTTAGTAAGTAAATTAATAACTGATCAAAGTAATTTTAGTAGAAATATTTAATTTTATTTTTTATTTATAAAATGTAACAAAAATTGTGAATTCCTATATTTTTCAAAATTTTAATTTTAATAAGTACCTATATGAGACTATTTTGCAATAAAAATATTTTCATTCCTGTATTTATAAAATACTGTAAAATATTTTCAAGAGGAAGTACAAATAATAAATAAAGTATTGTTTTTATCCATAAACCACTCTATTTTTTATTTTTATTTTTAAATTTAAAAAAAAAATCAATAAAAATTTTAGATTAGTATTTTTTAACATTAAGTTGGCAGTAAAAATATATTTGTGTTCAATGTTCATAAATAGTCACGTGGTTTAAGGCTTATTTACTAAAAAAATATAAGCGCGCGCATGTTTACAATGAAAAATTTTTTTTAAAGGTGCAGTTAAAAAAAGAAAAAATTTCCTATTTTTTAGATGAATGTTTTGAATTAATTTTGTTTATTCATAAAGCATCTGCATTCTGCTTCTGCTTTTTTTACACCTTGTAATCATTTATGAACACAATTTAATTGACTATACCAACCTAATTTTATTTCGCATATAAATATATTTTAATTAAGTTAAGTCACATGATTCCCCGTTCCCGGAATCTCCCGATTCAATCCGATCAGAAGCGGAAGTCTTGACCAGCTGCTTGCTTCCGTCTTCCCAAAGCCTGTCGTCCATTAAGCTCCTTTAGCCGGGCCTTTTGGTAAGTTAATTAAATGAAAAATCTCCTTCTAAAATTATTAAATTTTTTTTTTTTAAGAAATTTTTATTAAAAAAATGTTTTTTATTTATGTATTCAGGGTTTGATTGGCTTAGAAAAAATTTTTAGAAGTCGTAATAGTCAAGTCAGGACTACAAATACACACACATACATAAAGACAGAAGGGAGTCAACAGTGTAAGAAGAGAAAGTCATCCAAACGACTTCATTTTTTTTCAAAGAAAAAAGTTGACATCACAAACGTTTATCATGTATAACAATGGATATCCAAATCAAACCCCGTAAGTTAATTTTTATAATTTTTACAATTTTTACAATTGCAAGTTCTAGATAGTTAATGATGGCCGAATGCCATGTTTTTATTTATCTCATAATTTAAACGGACATTCGATGTATTTAATTTAATGAGCTCTGTTCATTATTTGTTTAGTGAGGACTAGCTTATTAAAAAAAAGCATGCATTATTAAAATTTTACTTGTAATCAGTACAGAATTATTTATAGGTACTGATTGTACTGTAATTTTTGCATATTTTACGTAAATATTTTTCGCTAATAATATTTGCGAGGCTTGTCCATGCCAGGGTGCGAGTGTGTGTGTGTGTGTTTGAGTGTTTGTATGAGAGTGTTAGAGTATAATATAAATAAAATACACTTTAGAATTCCAATCTTTATAAAAATATTGGTAAAATGCCAAATTGCAATTTTTTTTATCTAATTTTTCTAGTTAATTTACAAAACTTACATGTTCAAAAAATTTTTTTTTTTTACTTTAGCTCATATAAAATGTCTGCTTTTTAGCGTTTCAAAAATTTGTAAGCAAATTGTAATTAATATCTGTAGATTTAATTTGAATATTTTTTTATTTATCATGACATGTTTTACATTGAACCATTAAAAACATTAAATTTGAAAGAATATATTGCTTCAATTGAACGACTAACGATAGCTATCGATTAATACACCAATTTATTACCTGTAATCAGAGTGCTATTCCCTATAATAGTGTCTTTTTGAAGATAGCTGTTTTTAAAGACATTAAATGTGTTATTATGAAAACTTAAGGGCCAAAATCAAAACACTTTTGTAAGCCATTAACCCTTTATATATTAAATCTGAATTTATTACATTTTATTATTTTGATAACATTTTTAAAAATATTATTTTTCTTCTTAAGAATGAAAAATGTAAAATAAACTCTTTATCACATAATTAAGTTAAATTTTTGATACTTGAAGACATTTTACTGGCTTAAAGTAAAAAATAGTATATATGCTTATTATTTATTTTGCATTTAACATTGAGATTACTCATTTTATTAAACAGTAAAAAAGTTGAATTAGGTGTGCTAAATGGTCTACCAATATATTAAACTAACGAAAACCCAATTTAATTGGCAGGTAGTAATTGTTGCCTTATTTGTACTTGCATAAATTTTATGAATTTCCATAAAGTTTGAGTGATTGACTTAAAAAAAGAAGTTTGTTTAAACTGTTGTATAAAATAATACATAAATAATACATATCAAATTATTATATCTTATTACAATGCTTTAAATGTTAACCTTAATAAACAAGTTATTTAAAAAAATGTATTTTCAAGATTCAGGCCTAAGGGTAACAGAGACTTTACAAACAGAAAAGGAGGTCCTGGAACATATTGGAATACTAATCAACACCAAAAACAAGCCAATATGACAAATACTCAAAATGAATTATCTGATTTAAATGGAACTACAAAGAAACAGCAAAATCAAAAGAAAATTCCAGGAGACTTGTTGATTAAACCAAATTGGGAAAATGTAACGTTACCTAGGATTATGAAAAATTTATATATTCCACACATGAACATTATGAATCGTTCAGAAGATGAAGTTAGTCAATATTACGTTGGAAAAGAAATTACTGTTAAAGGAAACAATACTCCTTTTCCAGTACAAGCATTTGAAGAAAGCAACTTTCCTGACTATGTTATGGAAGAAATTCGAAAACAGAGTTTTGTTGAACCAACTGCCATTCAAGCTCAAGGTTGGCCAATTGCATTAAGTGGTCGAGATATGGTTGGTATTGCACAAACAGGATCAGGAAAAACGCTTGCTGTAAGTTAATAAATTTATTATATTTTAAAAACTAAACTGTTAAAATGTAATATTTAAATTTTTATTTTAGTATATGCTTCCTGCAACTGTTCACATAAATAATCAGCCACGTTTAGCGAGAGGTGATGGTCCAATAGTTTTGGTGCTGGCTCCAACAAGAGAATTGGCTCAGCAAATTCAAGCAGTAGCAAGAGAATTTGGTTCTTCATCTTGCATTCGTAACACGTGTATTTTTGGTGGTTCTCCCAAAGCTCCACAAGCTCGAGATCTTGAAAGGGGTGTCGAGATAGTTATTGCAACTCCAGGAAGACTTATTGACTTTTTGGAAAGAGGAACCACCAACTTGCGAAGATGTACATATTTGGTTCTTGATGAAGCTGATAGAATGTTGGACATGGGTTTTGAACCTCAAATCAGAAAAATCATTGAGCAAATTAGGCCAGATCGTCAAGTGCTCATGTGGTCAGCTACTTGGCCAAAAGAAGTTCAAGCTTTAGCTGAAGATTTCTTAAATGATTACATTCAGATAAATATTGGATCCTTAACATTGGCAGCCAATCACAATATTCGACAAATAATTGAAGTTTGTGAAGATCATGAAAAAGAAATGAAACTGACTCAGTTATTAAGAGAGCTCAATTGTGAACAAGGAAATAATAAGACTATTATTTTTGTTGAGACGAAAAAAAGAGTTGATGAAATAACAAAAATGATTAAGCGAGTTGGATATCACGCAATTGCTATTCATGGAGATAAGTCTCAACCAGAAAGAGATTATGTACTTTCTGAATTTAGGAATGGTAAAACTTCTATTCTTGTGGCTACTGATGTTGCAGCTCGAGGATTAGATGTTGAAGATGTCAAATACGTCATCAACCTTGATTATCCAAATAGTTCAGAAGATTATATTCATAGAATAGGAAGAACTGGACGTTGTCAGAATGCAGGAACCAGTTATGCATTCTTTACACCTAACAATGCAAGGCAAGCTAAAGAACTAATTGCCGTTCTCACAGAATCAGGTCAGGCAATAAACCCTGCCTTATCTAGTTTAGCTAATACTCAGAAGAACGCTTTTGGTAAGGGCAAGCAGCGTTGGAATCAAAATCGAAACAACACAATGAAAGACAATTCTTTAGGAAGTCCAAAGTCTGGTTCCAGTCCAACTCAAAACACTTGGCAAAATCATGGTAATGGACAAATTAGACCATTTAACCGTCAACAAAATGGGTATCAGAATCGCCAAAATAATTATCAAAATGGATATCAACAATCATCTCCAACAAATATTCCTCCTTATCACCAACAGCCTCAAGCAGCATCGTTTTCAGTACATCGTCAGAATGGATATCAAAATGGATACTATCCACCAAATGGCAATAACTATACAAACTCAAACATGCAAAGATACCAAGATTACGTAGCACCTGGATATCAAAATAATCGATACAATAATCGTCAGAATACTTATAATGGTAGTCAAAATAGACAACAACAACAACAACAACAACAACAAAATCTATATTCTATACCACCAGCATTTATGATGCCTTCAAATACTGATTCGAGTATTCAAGGATTAGTTAACAATAAATTCTTTCAAACTAATCGTACGCCGCTACCAACAACTGCTAATCCATGTGCATATCAGTCTGTAAGCTATGGTCAATATCAAACAGTTCCACCTTACAATTACGCTTATCCAGCAACACCAGTGCAGCAGTAAGGTTTTTCATTTAAGAAATATGGGTTTCTCAACAAAAAGTAATCTTTGTATAAAGTCCTTTCTAGGCATAATTAATTATTTCTAATCTCGTGTGCTTTGTCTATACTTTTTGATGGAATTGAAATCATAGAATTATAAAGAATTTATTAGGTCTAGAAAGGGCTTTATACTATTTCTTATTTTCAACATAAAATGAAGAAATTAATGGTAAAAATTTTTTAACAATTTATTTTTCAATCATAATTGTATGGAATTATTTTTATTATCGTTTTTCTGTTTTTTGTTTAACACTTTTTTTTTCTAAGCACTTGACTGGAATGGTAAAAAGATAAAAAATTTTAACAATAAAAAATTTAATAGTATAAAGCCAATTTAATTATCTGGTAATATTAAATAATACATTCCAGTCAAGGTAATTAAAAATATAGGTTTCCTTCTTAGATAATAATTCTTAGTAACAAAATATCCATATATGCATAAATATAAAAAATATATAATACTTATTGGTAAAATGATCAAAAAATTGTAGCATTATTTTTGATCATATTTCTGTGGTAAATATTTAAAGCATTAAAATAAATTTGATGCAATTTAAAGATAAAAAAAATTTTTTAAACTATGTATACTACTTGTATGCTTTTCTGAAATGCACGAAACATATAGAAGGGGAAGGGGGCCATGGGTTTTATAGAATATATAATAATAATTTATAATTTATTTATTAAAACTATCGAGTGCATACAAAAATAAGAGAAGCTCTTACGCTGACGTGCTTGATATAATATTAATCGAGTATGCCGAATTAAAAAAAATAAACTCTAGTTACATATAATTCTTATAGATATATATATAAATAAAAATAAAAAAAGACGTTAATATTCTGCGATACTAAAAAAAAAATTAAAGAGCGATTGATATTTTTAACTGTTATATGGGATAATAAAAAAAACGTTTTTACTTCCAAAATAAAAATTAAATTCGAGCAGGTTTTGATCTTCAACTTGAAGGTATCTAGTTGTAAAAAATGTATAAAATTTATTGTGAGTAAGACTTATTTGAAAACTTGCGTGATAAATTATCAAGAATTTAGAATTCTACTTGTTATGAGATTAAGAAGGTCGTTACATAAAAATTGTAAAAAATTTGTAATTTATTCTATGTTGGAAGTTTAATAACATTATTTGCATAGTCTTTTAATGGCTGTGTACATGAATTAAAGAATTTAGCTCTTTCTATTAGTATCTTAATGCAATTTTTATAATAAAATTCAACGAAATATTAAATATGCGAATTATTATAATTTTTTGTTTACATATTGAGACAATTACGTACGCAGTAAAATGACTCGTTATTAAAGTTTTTACCAATTCAAGCAGGTTGAGGCTTATATACATAAAATTAAATATTAAAAATAATTATTACCTGTGGTGCGAGATAATAATAAGCGTTCTCCAAAAAAGTGTACCTGTGTTACTTCATAATATGCATGTAATGTAATTTTTTCTTTTTTCTCGTCTCTTATCGTCGTTAATGTTTTAATCAACTTTTTTTTGTGTTATTAAGAAGATATAATTTTTTTCGGCTCGTGAAGTATATCATTTATATTTTATATTAATTAAAAAAAGAAAAGGAAAAAAGCTTTTTTTAAAAGAATCCCAGTTATATGCTTTTTTTTTTTTTGTTAATTCAATATTGCATAAACAAATGCTCTGATATTTTGTTTTTTTAGCATTTGTTTTTAATTATAAAGAAACGAAAAAGATAAATTTAAAAGCTCTATTTATTTGGTTTAACTGTTTTACTCCAAGTATGTACTAATTAATACCTATGATAGAAAATATTAGAAAGAAGAAAAGCTAATCAATCTTTTTTTTTTTAAATATTAAATAAGCGAACCCTCCAATATTTGTATTTTATAAATAAATAAAAGTGGCAAAGAAATTAATTTTATAATAAAACGCACATTAATAATTAATTTCAAAGCCAAATAAATGACACAAAAAAGTTTGAAAAATTAAGTGATATTAATAATAATTTGATTAAGAATTTATAACAAATTTGGAGGTTTTTTCGCATATTTTTTGCGCGCACCCTTTAAATAAAGTAAATTTTTTTTTTTAAGCGCTGTGTTAAATAATTAATTTTCATCAAAGATAAAAAATTTTTTATTATTACTTCATTTGCTATTATTTTTGCTAAATGTAAATATCGTGGTAAATATGTATTACGCCCGTCGACATGTTAAGCTAAAAATAAGAATGTCTTTCAAAGATGCGCGACGTTATATTTAATTTTTTAATGTTTAAAGTTCCTAAAATATGCAATGTATTGAAAATAAAACCTACAAAGGAGCTTAAATTAGGACGTTTTTTTATTATAATAAATCAATAAGATATAAGGAGAGAAAAACATTTCGTTTGTCGTGCGAATTCAACTATGTAAATATTTGGGTGCGCGCGTAATTCTGTGATATGTACGACGTGTAGCGTTATAAATATTTATAAAAAAAGTAATAATAACGAGAAAAAAATAAAAAATAGGCGACAAAATAAAAAATTTTTTTTATTTATTTAAAAAAAGCCTATATATCCTAGCGCGCGTGCGCGTAGGCGAGTTTGCGTGGTTTTTATGTTTTAATTATATTTATTTAAATAATAAATTAAATAATTTTTTTTTTTTATTTTTTCTTTGTTAAAAAAAAAAGAAACTGAAAAATTTAGCGCGCCAGATGATTAAAAGTAGGAAAAAAAATTGTATACACTCGAGGTTATCTACAATAAATAAATTTGAATATTTATGCACTTAACTACTATACTACTACTACTATTATTAATAATATATATGTTAATATAGAGGTCTAAAGGTGTATAAATGGCCCATTTTTTATTATCATTATTAATCTCAAAAATAAAAAATACAAGAGAAGAAGAGATTGTTTTTTTTTTTTTTAAATAAATAATTTGTTTAATAATATTGTCTCTCTTAAATAATTAATTCATATTTGTAAGACTCATATTCCTCTCTCTCTCTCTCTCTCTCACTCATAAATAAATAAATATGTAATTTTTTAAGGTCCTCCGCTACAGTTAACAATAAAGCGCATAAAAGTGTTTTATTAATAATTCTTTGTATATTCTATGAATATAATTGTATAATTTTTTTTGCTGAAAACTTATAAATAGACCAAAATTAAAGAATGAATTAATTAAAAATTCATTTATAAATTAAAAAAAAAATGTATATATAATAAGATTTATAAATGTTAAACTGTGTACAAAAAAATGTGTCGTTACATAAATAGTTTATGAGAAAGATAGGTGTGCGATTAACCAAATTTTTTTTATTGTGAATTTTATCACATTTAAGACTTGTATAATTAAGTACAAAACTTTATTTTTTTTTTTTCGTTTACACATTTTGATGCTCATTGTGATAATATAGAAATATAAATGCACTTAAAAAATATAAATATGAGTGTATAGAGAAAAAATGAATTAATAATTTTATTTTTTTTGCAAGCGCAGTGCGCTTAATCTCTATATACTATTTATTATTAATTTTCTCAGTTATATTTTATCAAAAAAATCATAAGTTAAATGTGAAATTAAAAAAAACACTGTGATATCGCGATATAAAATAAAGAAATATAAATTTGTTATAAAATAAGGGCGATTATTAAGCTGAATGCGAATGCTAATTATAGATGTATACAAATATTAAATGTAGATGATAATTTAAGGGTTTATTAATTGGGAGTTTGGGAAATATTTTAACGATACTTCATTTTTATTTAATGGAGGAAATAATAAAAGAAAGACTGAATTTTAATCGCCAAGTTATATAATAATAAGTTTTTAAATAAGTAATCGCGAAACAGGGTTTGTAATATTAAAACTTGCATTTATACGATATTTCAAGTTAGTAACGTCCATTCTTAAAAAAATAAGTTTTTCTATATATTACAATTGAAAGTCTATTTTTTGATAATTAGATGTCTTTCTAAATAATAAAGTTACCAAAATTTTGTTTAAAAAAGGTAACAGAATGCCTAATTTTTTTTTTATTGTAAAAAATAAGTGCTGATATATTTATCTATATATGCAAAATGGCCAAGTCTAATTTTTTGTGATTTTTTCTTAATAATTTAAAAGAAATGAATTTAGACGATTAAGATTAATGTAAAATAATGAAATGGTATTTATATGATAATACTATTTTGATATCCTACCTTTCTCGTACAAATAACGAACACAAGTAATCAACAGAGCTGTAATCAATTTATAAATTTTTCTTTTTTTTTTTTGTTTTGAAAATCTAAAAGTTTTAGCTCCCTGTATTAAAACATGCTTAGAAATGTAGAATAGTTTAATACTAAAAGCTCTCTTTTTAATTATCGTTTCAACAAATACATTATGTATGGTGTTCTAATTGGGTAATCAGGTATAAAAAAAAGAGTATTAGTGTTTTCATCAATTACTAATGAATTCTAGTCTAAATTAATGATAACCTATAAAAAAGTATTCATCTATTTCATATATTATAAGCGAAGGACCTTTTTTTGAAAAATATTTAATAACATTAGGGGGGATTTAATAATAAAATACTATTTTGTAATTTGCAAAGAGAGAGGCCTTTAATATATATAACTTTTTTCATAAAAACAAAACCTCTTTACTTTTATTAATTATATAAAAAAAAGAAAAATATTTTAACGATAAGATTGTGTGTAAAGAATTAAAATATGTAAGAAAGGGAGAGAGAAAATTAAAAAAATAAATTTGTGAATCGAGCAAACTTGTGATGGGCTCACAATTAATATATTATATATAATATATGTTTTTATATTTGATATATACTAGTTTAAAAAATATATAAGAAATGGAATGAAATGAGTAAAAAAAAATATAAAGTTTCTTATACAAAACGAAACTTTATTAAGAAAAGTGTATCAATATATTAATAAATAAAATTAAAAAAAAAGCATATAGAAATACTAGCGTTTATGCAATAAGTAAAGTATTTATTTTTTGACCATGGCATTCAAATAAATATAGATTTATAAAAAATAATCAGATATGTCAATTTTTATATTAAAAAAATAAAAAAATAAACAAATATTTTAACTTTAAATTTCTTGAAGAAAATAAAAAAATAGAGATATAAAAAGTTAAGTTTTAAAATAAAAGATCTGTGTAAAATTTAGAAACTAACAATAAGCCCATTAATAAAGAGAACTTAGTTCTGCTCACCCTATATTATTTATTAAGTTTTATTAACAAAAAAAAATATATATATATAACTGAAAGAAATTAAAAATAAAAAATGTTAAATGTATAGAGACAAAATTATTTATTATTTATTATATGCGTTACTGAAAAAAAATTTGCAGGAAAAAAATCTAAGATTTACTGTTTCAATTCTCTTCTTCTGTAGGTTTCACTAAAGTGCATTTCTTGTATGTTATACAGTATTATTAATAGAAAAATAAAAATAATAAAATTAATAAATAATTTAAAACTAAATACAAAAATGATTTTTTTATTTCATATATACCTATACTAAAATACCAATTTTAGATCCTAAATATCATCCTAAAATTTATTCAATTTTAAATTAAATTGAACTGAACTCAATTGTAAGTTAAATTGTAGGGATACGATTTATAAAATGTTAAGAAGATAAAAAGATTGTTGAACGGTAAGTATAATTAACTGTTATTTTATGAAAATTCCCCATTGGTTGTAATAAAAAAATTTATTCCTTAAAATTAATTAATAAATTAATATAATTTAATAACCCTTCTATTTTTTATAAAACTTTTTAAATCTATTTGTTGAATATAATAAAAATAAATAAATAATTAAATTTATAAAAAGAATCCTTTCTATATTATTTTTTAAATGATCATACTCTAAATAATTTAAATGACTCCATGGGGTAAGTAATTATAGTTTATAACAGCCCAGCCTCATTGTGACCATAGAATTAGGGATATCATATTCTATGATTATGACAGGATCAAATTGAAATTAAACATGAAATTGAAAAATAATCGGTGGAAGGGGAATCCGAGCTTTTTAAAATTTTTGAATAAAAATTAATTATAAAATAAGATAATAAATGAAATATTTATCTTTTGTTAGTTAATTGACTTAAACACGTAAGCAAATAATAAATTGTTAATAAATTTTAACTTTATGTCAATGGATATGACAGAATTTTGATTTATTTTTAAACCACACCCAAAGTAGGGACCCCAGATTACTCAGAGACAGACAGATTGGGGGGCCGTTTTAAGGGTCAATTTCATGGAGCGTATTCTTACTAGATTCTAGGATCACTAGAGTAGAAATAATTAATTAGTAATCAAAAATTATCAAAATTCTTCTTGAGCAGGATCCAGGAATTTACCTTCAAGCAGAATTTTAATAAATTTTTAGTGATAATTAATAGGGTTCAATTATTTCAACTTCCAGAATTTAGTACATGATCCACGAAATCGACCCTTTTGGTCGAAACCAAAGTAAAAAAATTAATTTTTATTTAATTACTGCTTTAAGATAATGTTTTTTTAAGTATGCCAAAATAAATAAAAATTAACTTTAATTAACAAAAAAAAAAATTAAATTTGAAAAAATGTGGGAAAGACGGAAAATGGTGGAACCAATCAGCAAGAGTTGCTATATTGTCGCCTCTCCAATATACATGCAATACGCACTCTGCTTTGGATAGCAAACCAATCAAATCCCAAAATCTTTTCGTCAGCGAAATAAACCCATAGAGATATATCTATGCATAAACCTTGAAAGTTGATTGGTTAAAAAGCGTAAAAAGCGAGATCAAGTGCACTGTAATGCACGCAAGCGCAAAATTTCTAAAACCCCCTTTGAGTAGATCACATGACTACTAGGAGTACCACGTGATTCTTGAAAAACTATTCAATTGGTTTATTATTTAATCACGTGGTTTTACGTATTTCCTGTTTCTCCTCTAACACGTCACCTGCATCCTACTTGTCTTTCTTCATCGTGTTCTTTCTGTTTCCAATAGCGGTACGGGTAAGTTCTCTCTTAAATTAGTAGATAGAATTTAGCTGATATATTTAACTTTTTAATTTTTTCAAGGAGACAAATTTGTTTCTTTTTTTATTATTTTTTATTATTAATATTAATTTAGGAATGTTATCTAACACATACACATTAAATAGTTGAATTATTTTGTGAATTGCAGAAATCTTCACCGCTGACAAACCACCATCTTATTAATTTAAGTTTATGCTAAAACAACTATTTAATTGGAAACTTGAAAAAGCAGTTTTTAATTTCTCCAAAATGTAAGTAAAATTTTTTACAAATTTCCTAAAAAAATTATATTGAATTTCTCTATGTATTTAATATTTTTAAAGCATTGAATCATATGTCAGCCATGTTTGATAAAAAAATTATTAATTATTAGTTTTGCTTTAACAATTCTAATAAAATCTGGTTAATATTAAAATTATTAATTTTTATATATAAATAATGAGTTGTCATCTAAAAATATAAAGAATTATTAGCATTGTTCATAAAAAACTGTCCTCTTATTTTGGCATGCCTCCATCTTGTATTTCGATGGAGCATGAATGCTTGTAAGAGGAATATTAAAAGAGGTGAGCCAATGCCTTCGGTATCCACACGTTTAATGTCTGGAGCCTTATTCTCAATGTTCACTACAAAATTATTTCTTAGATCATATTAAAATGTTAAGAATTTAAATTTTTTACAAATAAAATTTAAGATGCACGTGTTCGTAAACTTTATAGAAGAGCATTCATTTTAACGACTTCGTAATTTTAATAAAATAAAAAGCAATTTTATATGATCAAATATATTTTTTAGGACTTACGCAAATTCATCAAATGCTGGTTATCGTAATGATGGAGGTAACAGGCAAAAAAGTTTTGGGGGTGGAAATAACCGTTTTGGAGGTCGAGGAGGCAAATCCGGTGGATTTGGAAATGGAAATAAATTTGGTAATGGACGCAGTAATTTTAACAAAAATGTGAATACCAATAACGCCGGAAACACCTTAAGTAAACCAGATTGGGAATATGAAAGTTTAAATCCATTCAAGAAAGATTTCTATGTTCCTCATCCCGATGTTGAAAATCGTCATCCACGTGAAGTAAAGAAATTCAGAGAAGAGCACAGTATTACATTGAAAGGAGATTTAGTTCCAAATCCCATTACATTTTTCCAAGAAGGAAATTTCCCAGATTATGTAATGCTTGGTATTAAGAAACAAGGGTACCAAGAACCAACACCTATTCAAGCTCAAGGATGGCCTATTGCTATGTCTGGAAAGAATATGGTTGGAATTGCTCAGACAGGTTCTGGCAAAACATTAGCTTACATTTTACCAGCCATTGTTCATATTAATAGTCAAGCACCTCTGAATCGAGGAGATGGTCCAATTGCTTTAGTTCTTGCACCGACACGAGAATTAGCCCAACAAATACAAACTGTAGCTAATGATTTTGGTTCATTGTCGTATGTAAGGAATACTTGCATTTTTGGTGGAGCACCTAAAGGAGCACAAGCTCGAGATCTTGAAAGGGGTGTCGAGATTGTTATTGCTACTCCAGGAAGACTTATTGACTTTTTGGAAAGAGGAACTACCAACTTACGTAGATGTACATACTTGGTTTTGGATGAAGCTGATAGGATGTTAGATATGGGTTTTGAACCTCAAATCAGAAAAATCATTGAACAAATTAGACCAGATCGCCAAGTACTTATGTGGTCAGCAACATGGCCAAAAGAAGTTAAAAATCTTGCTGAAGAATATTTAGTAAATTATACTCAGCTTAATATTGGTTCTTTACAACTTGCAGCTAATCACAATATTCTTCAAATTGTTGATGTTTGCTTAGAAGAAGAAAAAGAATCAAAGTAAGAATATTTAAAAGTATTATTTTAACTTAAATTTTAATATTATTTCTTTTATGATGAAACATTTATATGAATGGTTTTGATTATAATTTAATTATCCTCTAAGAAGAACTGATAAAAAACAAAACTTTAAATGAATGATTAATGTCAAAGATAAAAAGATATTAACTAACAAAATTTTTTTATAGGTTAGCAACATTGTTAGAAGAAATTGGCAATGCCAATGAAGATGGTGGAAAAACAATAATCTTTGCAGAGACAAAAAAGAAGGTTGAAGCTATATCAAGAAATCTTCGTCGTTATGGCTGGCCAGTAGTCTGCATGCATGGTGACAAATCTCAACAAGAACGTGACTATGTATTAAGAGGTAAATACTTCATTCCTGTTTCTTTTACAAATTTTTTTTTTGTTGTATTAATTAAATATTTTATATAGAATTTAGAAATAAGAAAGGATCTATATTAGTAGCAACTGACGTCGCAGCGCGAGGTCTAGGTAAGTCTTACTTATGAAAATAAAAAAAAAATATTTGGGTTTACTGTGAAATAGATTTGGAAGGGTGGCGATGTAGCTCAGACTGGTTGGATGAAGTGATGCCTCGCTAGATATTTATTTTGTTTCCATTTCAATTCAGGGTTAAATGTAACTGATAATCATTGATTTTATTATTTCAGTAATTTAGTAATTTAAATTGAACGTTAATATTTGGAAAACAGTGTATTCCTCAATTCTCTACTTCTTTAGTTATGTTTGATTTTATTTTAAATGTTCTACCATTACTTGTGAAAACTAAGTTTATGTTTATTAAGTTAATTTTCACGTTAATAGCATATTGATCATTAGAGTTGTTTGCTGCAATAAAGTCGTCTGAAATTTAAAAGGTTAAATTAAAAAATTTGAAAAGGTTGTACGACTTTATTGTAGTAAATAGCTCTTTTAATACCATTAAAGATTAAATTTAGATACTTGATTCATATTTTATTTTAGTACAAATTGATCAAACTGTCTTAGCTAAAACCGTGCCTTGAGATACTTAAAATAACAAAAAATTTTAACATTAAGGAATTGTATATGATTTTAATTATCAGAAAATATCAGGTCACAAGATTAAAGGTAACAAGATGTTTTACTAAACATTTTTGCTAGTTTTATAATTTTTTATACAGGTCAATTTATTTTAAAAATTGGTTTAGTTAATTTTATTACTTATTCATTTATTTGTAAAAATTGTTTTAAAGTCATTTTATTTCATAGTGTAAATATATCAGTAGAATTTGAGTACTTCATCTATTTTACAAATGGTTTAACTTTATAAAAATATTTTTAAATTTAATTTAAATTTTTGAATCTTTAAAATTGTAATTTTGTAAAAATAATAAGGAATTGTAAATGAGGTTTAAATAATATAAGTTGAGCGTAGGCATCTTGTATTTTGTGTTGATCAGTCTGGTTGTCTTTTGTTTCAGAGGCACATGATGTACAGATTCTGTTGAGTGCGCGATGAGCAAGTTTATTCAAAACGATGTGAACAACAAATTTAATAATTACCATGGCTCACTCACTGTCTGTGCTTGAATTTCATAAATGAAAAAAAAGCTATATACTTGTGGTATATAGATAAAATAAAAAAATATGTGCCTCTGTGTACACTCCTTGTGCACCATTAAAACATGTAAATGATGGGAATAGGTAGTGGTGCGATTCTCAGGATTTATCGAGACAACAAACATGATTTAGCTATTATCGCTACTCAATGACCAGGCATTATGTGAATACACTCTGAACATGCATTCAAGAAACAGCAGTATTGTGGCTCATTTGAGGAATGCATAGTTCAGCTTATGTCATGGTTTGTATTTTTATTTCATGAGCAGCTGCATTTTTTTTTTTTTTTTTTTTTTTTTAATTTTTTTTTATAATTTTATTAAATTCTTGGGGAAAATCAATTTTAAATTAAAATTAAAATTTTTTTTATTTTTTTTTTGCTTCAGTTGCATTTAAAAAAAATTTAATATAAAGCAATTATTAGATTACCATACTAATAGATTTTTTTCATGAATAGACGTTGATGATGTTAAATATGTCATAAATTTTGATTACCCCTCATCTTCTGAAGATTATATTCATAGAATTGGAAGAACAGGTCGCTCTCAAAGTACAGGAACGAGTTATGCATTTTTCACTCCACAAAATGGAAGGCAAGCAAAAGATTTGATTAATGTACTTCGTGAAGCAAATCAGACAGTTAATCCAAAATTAGTAGAACTTGCTTCCAAAGGACACGGAAATTCTTATGGAGCACGAAGTAAGTATATTTACGTTAATGTAAATAAAATATACAATATAAAAAAATAAAATTATTAACAATAAATGTTTTTTTTTTTTTTTTTTTATATAGATAATCGTTGGGGATACAATAACAGAGGACGTGAAAACAAATTCACTGGATCGCACAAAAGATTTGACAACGGAAGAAATGATTACAATTATAGCTGAATTTTTTTATCTGATTAAATAAATAATTTAATTTAATTTAAATATACTATTTAAATAAATACTGAATATAAGTGGAAAGTTTTAGATTTAATTATATAATGATCTGTGATTAGATAAAAAAAATAATATTTTTAGTATAATTTTTAAGATAAACATTTATATTAAATTTTCAACAAAACGTATTAAAAATATTAACAATTCGAGGTTACAAATATTGATTTATTTTAACAGAATTTATATTCTGATTTACTCGAAGAAAAAAATTTTTATATAATTTAATTTATTTAATTAAAGGAAAACTGTACTTTATTAATTAAAGTATAAAAGAAAAAGTAACAAACTTTTCAAGAAAATAAGTACAAAAGTTTCTCGATGTAAATTGATTTGCTAGTAAAACAGTGGTATGTTTAAATAATGAAAATTAAATCAAATGGACCATTTATAAAAGTCGCAATATTCATTCCAATAAAAATAGCACATTTTCATTTTTCGTTTTGTTTATATAGTTCATAATTAATTTTAAAAATAACTTTTTTATAAAAAATTATATAAAATTTTTCTTGTAAAAACATTGTTTCGTTTCTTGTCAACTCGACTGCGTAAGTGAATATTGAAATTTCAGTTATATTTACGATTCATAGTTACATTAACTAAAAAATATGAAAATACAAAAAGTAATAAAAATTTTAAATAAAAAAATTATTTGCTATTTTTTCATTTATCTTATTTCCCTATACTTATTTTGGATACCAATTTTGTACATAATAAATAATACAAAAGTTAATTAATTCCAGTTATTATCACTAAAAATTGATTTGAAGCGATTTTATCCTGCTGGAGAAATATTTTAACAGATTTTGAGTCATAATTATGCCCTTAAAAGAGCATGCCCTTATAAAAGATGTAGTAAAATTACGCTCCATATGGAGTCGCCCCAATCATGCTCAAATTCTTTAATTCGGTGTTTCGGGGCGATGAAAATCACTAACTACACAATATCAATTCTAAGATGACCAGATTTAATATCGACTTTTAATCTGATGTAGAAAGAGCTTTAAAAATAGCAGCAAGACATTTTTTCATATTATTTTATAAAATTAATAAAAAATCACAATGACCCAGAAAAGTCAATGACCCCCCCAAAAAATTTTCTAGATCCGACTCTGCTTTACATAATAACATACCCGAAAAGAAGGAGGGGTACCACGTGATTAAGCATTAATGCTCCCTAGGGGGGGGGGGGGAGACATAACAAAACTGTATCTACCATTATTTGTAAATTCGTTAGCCAGAGCATCCATAATGAAAATAAATGTTACACAATTTCAGAAATTCTGGCAATAATAGGTAACTAGGTAAAGTGATTTATACAAATAAATAAGGATTTATATAATCGTATTTTTTAAAACAATGAGTGCTCAAAAATTATTATCTGTAAATGCACAAGAACCAGGAGGTCTTGAATGGGTAAAATTGAAAGAGGAACTTCGTGAATACGAGACTGAATCTCGTGGAGAAAAGTTCAAAAAAAAATTATTTGAAAATCCACTTGTCCCAATAGGTAAATTTATTGATTAATTTTAAAGTTTAAGCAGTAATGTTAATTATATATCATTTAGGAGCCTTAGGTACAACTGCTGCTTTAACTTATGGTTTGATACAATTCAAAAAAGGAAATAAATTTAAGCAACAGCAAATGATGAGGCTTAGGGTAAGTGCACAAGGATTCACAGTCATGGTAGCAGTTGTTGGTTTAGCTATTTCTGGTTTACTCACATCTGGAGGTACCAAAGAAAATTAGACGAAATAGCAAACTACAACAAATGTAAATAATTTTTATATTACTTTAAATTTGTATCAAACTGATTTTTTATAGATTATTAAATTCTGCACTTTTTCAATTCATTTTAAATTATGTTTAGGAAGTAAATAATTTATTGTTTTTTATAACTTTTTAAAATGTATTATTATGTTATTTATCATGTATTTTAATGCAATATGTATTTTAGCTGGTTTTACAATACTTGTATGTTTGTAAATTGTAAATTACAAAATTTTTTCATTTGCAGTGAGTGCAAAAGAATCCTTTGAACTCACTAATAAGTCAAAAGTATTTTCAACCCAGGATGTTTGAACCAGCTTAAATAAGCAGCATAAAAATAAAATTTTATTTGAAAACTGAAAGAAGTAAATATATTGATATTTATTTGTAAATTCATTGGCAATAAAACTTTTTAGAATAAGTTTCCTATTTGTGTAACCAAGTTATTAATCGTTCTTATTATTTTTTTTATTGGTGATGATAATTCAATTTTTGGGTATAAATTACATACTAACTACAAAGAAAGTTTTTGAAATTTCATATCTTAAATCAAGTATATTTATTTATAAATTCATTTAAAAAAATTAAAAGTTAAATAAAATTAAATTATTTTTTTTGATCTTTATCTTTATTTTTATTTTTATCTTTATCCTTTTCTTTATCTTTATCTTTTTGTAATGACCCTACCGCTTGTCGTACTGCTTCTGATTGTGGATCAACACCTGGTAAATTTTCAAGGACTGACTGAAGGAATGCTGTATCGGACATAACAGCTGCATAATCTTCTTCTACTTCCATAGGTTCTTCTTTTTGTGTTTCAACTTCCTCTGTAAAATAAATTAATTTTATAAATGTCTAATGTTTTTACAAAATTATATAAAATTAAAATTTACGTTGATCTTGCATAGACATCTGCATTGCAAAAGCAATTTGTTGTTCTTCAGTCATATGGGAAAAATCAAGCACACCACTACCGGATGATGGTTCTATAATTTCAGCAGGCGCAGAAGGATCTTCAGTACCTTCCATGGACATAGCAAGTGCTCTTTTTAACATAGCTTCTTCAGATGGTATTTCTTTGGCAGCTTCAGGCTCTTTTGTTGCTGAAGGATCATTTGTTTGAGCTCTTCTGGCTTCATCTTCTTGCCTTTGTCTTTGTTCTTCCATTGAAACTCGCAAAGCCTAAAAATATATATTTGTTATTGTAATTATTAATCAAATTTTTATTTGAAACAGTCTTGTTATGAAGATATATTTAATTATAATTTACCAATGCAAGTTCAGGATCTTCATTTGGATCAACTCCAAATTCAAATGCTGCGCTACTCATTCCTGCACCACCCATACCATCTTCTCCTTGAATTATTGGCGAAGATATTAAAGCCTCTGATAAATGAGGTCCTGGAGGTATAGTAACAAGATGACTCCCAGTTCCATCTTTTCCATTAAGTGCATTCACAAAAGCAGTTAAAACTTCATTGTTAATACTTTCTTCACCAAAACTAATAATATCGACATTAACTTTCTCTTTTTTTAATCTTTTTGCTAGTTTAACAATTTCTTTTTCATCAATTTGTATTGGACTACCTACAAATGCAACAATTCGCATTTTGTGATTTTTTCCTTGCCGATGTTTTAAAGCTAACTGAAATACATTTACAATTATTAATAGAAAATTTTCCATTACGACTGATTTGCAACATTATTTAACAAGCATAATATTTTCTTATAAATAAATGACATTGCTTACGTGTGCTATCCTAATTCCAGTTACCAAAGATAGATTTCCATTAGGCTGAACCTGATGAAGTTTTGATAAAATTCTGCCAGCATCACTGGTTAAAGTTGCCAATACTTCAACGCTGTATAATAAAAGCAGGTAAGTAATTTTGAAAGTTTAAATTAATACTTGTTATTTATTTAATAATGTTCATTAAAAATATACTTTACTTGGCAAGAGTTATAAGGCCTACATTGTTTTCAGGATTTGAACGTGTTTTAGAATGACATACTAAATTAACAGCATCTTGTTGTGCTTGTAAACGAGTAGGTAAAAAATCTCCATTCCTCATGTAATCACTATTATCAACACTAGATTAAATAAAATAAAATTTTTTAGTTTATGCATTTATGAATATTAAAATACGCCTGTGACATAAATTTAGGTTATTTTACAGTTTACTTCTGATAAAAACTTTTTTCCAAAATTAAATGTTGGTATATTAATAAATTTAATATTGACAAAATAAAATAAAAATTTGAATAAAACAATTATTTTTGATTTGCAGAAAATAGTAATTTAAGTTTTATTTTATTCAACTTTGCAAAGTCACTCTGTAAATAACCCCAATACTTGTAACAAAATAATAAAAGCTTTTATTGAATAAATTTATTCTATGATACAAATTAATAGATATTTTGTATCTTTACTTATAAAATTAACATTTAACAATTAATAAAAATATAAATTAAATACCATATCATAGTACTTTCGAGCACCATTTTGACAAACAATAGTCAATAAACTAGCCTTTACTTTGCTTTGTACCAGGATTTGTACTTTTGTGGTTAGTCACGACTCCGCAGTTCAGTTCCAACACTTCCAACATTTCAAATTTTCAATAGGTTCAAGGACAAAATTATAGCAGACGAAATGATAAGCGTGCTAGTATTCAATTTCAATTAGTCCTTTAAAAGTTGCAAAACTTAATTTTTATAAATATTTTTAGTATTTTGTTGAAATTTTTTCATACAAGTATTTTTTAAAATTGTGATGTAAATATTTCTGTTATTTTTTAAAGTGAAAATATTAAATTTGATTTTAAAGGGTTCATTTATATGAAAATATGCACGTGTTGTAAAAAGGTTAGTAATTTTTATCTAATATTTAAATTAATAACAACTTAATAGCATTTAATAATTCGCTAGTCTTAATAATTATTTATTTCTGTTCAAAAAATTGATAATATTTTTTTTCTCAAAAAGATTAATTTTTATTATAAAATATACTTATTATAATTTTATTAAAATTAAGATGTCATAAGTTGGTCTTGTATTTTGATTGTTAAGCATTTATTATTAGCTTAGCATGAAGTAATATTTGTCCATGCTTTATTATATTTACATTAGCTTATTTATTGATTTTCTTTCATTATTGCATTATTAATTTTTATTGCTTCTTATTGATATATAACAAATTAAAAATAAATATAATAATAAAAAAAAATTAAATTATAAATAAAAAAAATTTACTAAATTAAACTTTCTATTTAGTATAAAAAATAAATATAAAAAATGTTAGTACAAGAAAAAGATATTATATTAGTGGGCGATGTTTTAAACAATAAAGAAAGACCATTAAAAGAGCGTTTTCGAGCTTTATTTACTTTAAAAAATATTGGAGGACCATTAGCAATTGAACAAATAAGAAAAAGTTTTAGTGATCCATCAGCATTATTGAAACATGAACTTGCATATTGCCTTGGACAAATGAAAAATCGCTTAGCTATACCAGTACTTGTAGATGTTTTAAAAGATACTAATCAAGAACCCATGGTTCGTCATGAAGCTGGTAAATATGTTGTGTAAAAAGTATATTAAAAAAATATATTGATATTTATATTTGAATAATTTAATCAAATAGGCGAAGCACTAGGTGCAATTGGTGATCCTAATGTAATTCCTATTTTAAAAGATTTTGTTAATGATCCAATAATAGAAGTGGCAGAAACATGTCAATTATCGTTAAAACGGTTAGATTGGTTAAATGATACAAAAAATAAAAATCTTAATTTATCAGAAAATCCGTATGCCTCAGTTGATCCTGCTCCACCTGCTGAAACAATTGATATAAAAAATTTAACAGATACATTATTAAATGAAAAAGCATCATTATTTGATAGATACCGGGCAATGTTTTCATTAAGAAATTTAAGAACAAAAGAAAGTGCAGTTTCATTATCTAAAGGTTTAATCAACTAAATATTATATACCAGTTAAAATATTTTTTTTATTCTTGAAAAATTACAAAAGTCTATTTTACAGGATTAAAATCAGGTAGTGCTTTATTTCGTCATGAAATTGCATTTGTGCTTGGTCAATTACAAGATGAAGTTAGTGTACCATATTTAAAAGAATCGCTTGAAGATTCTAATGAAAATGAAATGGTTAGGCATGAATGTGCCGAAGCACTTGGTGCAATAGCTACACCCTATTGCCTGGAAATATTAAAAAATTATACAGAAGATAATAAACGTGTTGTTCGTGAAAGTTGTATTATAGCTCTAGACATGTGTGAATATGAAAACAGTTTGGAATTCCAATATGCAAACAGTTTATCTGATATTCCTTCCTAATGAAAAAATTGTGAATATATATATTTTTTATGTAAGAATATTATTTAAATATTTATGGATTTCCATTATCAATACAATTATTTTTGATATTGACAATTATTTGTCAATATCAAAAATTTTAAATTGTTCTGAACTATATTCTAAAAAAGTATTATAATAAAGCTTATACTATTGTTTGCAATTATAACGACTTTGTTGAAACCAAAAAATCGTAATGTTTTTGCAAAAAAGAAATGATAATAACTGCAAATTTTTTAAATAAGACATTTCGATACCAATTGGATCCATGTTTGACTGAAGCATTAAATAAGTTTTATTATAAATTTTAACTCCATTAAGTTCAATTCTCGATTTTTCATAGCTATTTCTATTTTTCTAACCATTTTTAAAAAGTAGTTCATAATTTTCTTATTTTTTAGTTTAAATAATTACTTCCCAAAAAATCTGATTTTGCTAGAGCTCAAAAAGCAACTTATCTTTACTTTTATACGTATTTTCTGTACCGATTTGAATGCATAAATAAATTAAAATTAAAACAAAATTATAATTGTAAAAAACCACTATCTAATATTATTTATTTTCATGCAAAAAATGACCGAAAACTCCGCCCGTTTCTTTGCAACGCCGTTAATTTTTTGCAGAAGTAAAAAAATGTTTTCCTCTAAAATTTTTTTTATTATGTGTCTTTTCCAAAATTCAAAAAAAAATTTCCTTAACCCTAACACTCCAGCGCCCTTTTATTTGCTGAATGTTAAAATAGGCCATTTTTTGTTAAGGAAAGATTGAAAAATAAAATATACATTTATTTATTTTTTTAAAAATATGGTTAGTTTTTACTCATTCTCACGCCCTGGGGAGGGTTTAAAAAATTATATAAAGGTCAAAATAAGATAAAGCATTTTCAAATTCAAGATTAAAAAAAAAAAAGTTACATGATTTTTTTTCATTTCTTTTTTATACTTTGGAGGTATTTTAAACTTGAATAATTAGAACTCTAATATTTCACTTTTGGTACATTACCAAACAAACCCAATATTTTGTTAATTACTTTTGAAAAATGGTATTTTACTCCAGTCAAAACGCGGTTTAGGGTGTATTTTCGAGTGGTGGCATGAGATTTGCTCTACTATATGTTTTTTGGGTCGCTGATCACGAAAATCGGGGTCTTTTCCGGAGATATTTGCGGAACACCCTTAAATGTGCAAACATCACCCCCAAAAAGGGGTTTTTTTTGGATATATTAGCAAACTGAGTTTCTAGATTTAGCCAAGAATTGCCTAGGAGAGTTTTTTGGGTCGCTGAACAAGAATTTCAGGTAATTTTTTATAAATAATCAATATTTCACCCTTAAATTAGCAAAAACAACCCCTAAAAGGGATGTTTTTGCTATTTCCGCACTTTGAGCGACTAAATTAAATCTTTCAGGGTTTTTTGGGTCGCTGATCAAGAATTTGGGGGAATTTTTTATGAATAATTAATATTTCACACTTAAATTAGCAAAAACAACCCCTTTTTGCTATTTCTGCACTTTGAGCGACCAAATTAAGTCCTTCAGGGTTTTTTGGGTCGCTGATCAAGAATTTGGGGGAATTTTTTATGAATAATTAATATTTCACCCTTAAATTAGCAAAAAAAACCTTATGAGCGAATATTAATTATTCATAAAAAATTCCCCCAAATACTTGATCAGCGACCCAAAAAACCCTGAAGGACTTAATTTGGTCGCTCAAAGTGCGGAAATAGCAAAAACATCCCTTTAGGGGTAGTTTTTGCTAATTTAAGGGTGAAATCGGGTGAAATATTGATTGTTTATAAAAAATTACCTCAAATTCTTGTTCAGCGACCCAAAAAACCCTCCTAGGTCAATTCTTGGCTAAATCTAGAAACTCAGTTTGCTAATATATCACAAAACCCTTTTTGGGGGTAGTTTTTGCAAATTTAAGGGTGTTCCGCAAATATCTCCTGAAAAAGACCCCGATTTTCGTGATCAGCGACCCAAAAAACATATAGTAGAGCAAATCTCATGCTGCCACTCAAAAATAAACCCCCCCCCCCCGCGTTTTGACTGGAGTATTTATTTGATTTCTTTAGCTTTTGTTCCATAATATTCAAAAAAAAAATGATAATAGGGTGTTTTTTTGAGTTAAAGACTTTACCTATTTTCAAGCCACTTAGGATTCCAAATTCGGATTCAGCACAACAAAAAACCTATAGTTGACCTTTTTTAATTCTGGTTATCGAATCCGGACACCCTCGCACCACATTATGACTTGATACGGAAAAATTTTTTAAAATAAATTCTAGAAAAGGCAAAACATAACGAAGATTTCACACTTTGGTCCTCTTCGGCAAAAAATTAACGAGGTTGCAAAAAAGTTATACTGAAGATTTAACATAATTTTTCCTGAAATATTGAATAAATAAATAAATTTATGAATAGAAGTTCGTAGGGAATTGTTACTTGGATTACGCTCGAACTTTGCTCGTACTCCTAGTTTTCTGTTATTTATTTTATTTTGGTATAATACTAAAAAAAATTGATACGAGCAAAGGTCGAGCGCAATCCGAGGAACGAATTCCCTACGCGAGATTAAAAAATAAATAAAAAAAAATTTTAATTTTTTCGATTCAATAAATTATATTGTTCATTTCAAAAGTATGATAAAATTATGCAATATTATATATAAATTTTATTAGTCAAATATTATTTATTATTATTTAATAATAAAATATTTAATAGTCAGCTAAAATTTTATCATAAAATAAAATATTAAACATATAATTATTATATTATTATGCAGTCTTATTTTACAACATGTTATTATCGCCCACAAAATCTTTTGTATAAATTTTTTATGGTTAAAAAAAATTGTTTTTGTAAAAGAAAACTTAAAAAAAAAATTATGTAAATTTAATGTACTGGTTAGGCTTGCATTTACATTACTTTGCATGCTTTTTTTGCATTGTCAACGTGTTTGTATTCAACAACCATTTCATCTAAACATAGTAAGTACTTGAGTAAGTACCAATATTATAATCGTGCATATTAATATTTGAAAAACAAAATGTCAAAGTATGAACAAAATTATTGTAATTTTCAATTTATCAATTTGTGTATTCAAAAAGCATATAATGTGTTAGTGTTTATAGAAGCTATAAAGCATTGATTTAAGCATGAATTTAGGCGTCTATTTAGGAAATTATTTAGCAGTTGATAATAAAAAATTTTAATCAGATTTAACAAAATTTTTAAATTAGTAATTACTTGAAATTTTAAAAAAGAAGCTATTTTATGAAAAAGAAATTCTTTAAACTCTGAACAATGTGTTTCTGTGGTCTAAAATGGTAATAGCTATTTTTTAAGCAAGGAATAAAATGCAGATTTTGATCGACCTGGGTTGATATTATATGCTACAAACAACATAGTCAAACCCTATATGTTGCCTCTGGGTTTAATAATAATTCATTAGGAATGTGTAAAGTTTCTGTATAAAGTATTGTAAGTGAATCTAAATTTAGCTGATATTTAAGTAATTAATGACAAGTTTAAAAAAAATAATGTTGCTCAATCAATTCTTGTCAAAAACCATTATGGATATATTTAGTTTTGTTTTTCCTTTTTTTTAACTAATAAAAAAATAAAAGCAACAGAATCTTTTTTTGTTATCGAAAAAAAATTTTGACTCGATTTTTGAATAACTCGGAAAAAATTTACTGAAGGCCCTTTTTACAACACAAATTTTATGGAAATTGATTCAAGTCAAAGTTTTTCATATTAGTTGAGCTTTAATATTATTAAAAAGTTTTAGTTTTTAATTGATGGTAATCTTTAGGTTATTCTAAACAAAAGTATCCATAAACAAAAAGCTCAAAAATGTATATAATAGTTTTGGAGTTATTGAGCCTACATTCAGAAACTGAACTAAAAAAACTTATAACCGGTTTGTGTAAACACAACATAAATGCATGAAACATGTTCACTACAGCTGAGGTCTTGTTGTAATGCATAAATGCTACACAAAATTAAAGTGTAATTTGTTATTTTTATAATTTGTAATTATCACCTTTACCAGATGTTTAGATTTTAAACCCGAATTATTTTGATTCCCTAAACCCTAAGTACCTAAATCAAAAATATTACAAGTCCCCTCGCAAGTCCCTAATCCCGGATTGTTCTTAGTCCATAAGCTTGAAATATTCTAGGTCCGAATTGACCCCCACTCTTAAATCGGACATCTAACATTTTTTACTTATTAATACAAATTTTTAGTTCGGTCCCTCAACGTTGAAGGCCTAATAAATCCAAATATATTCTTTTTCTAGCTATTGCCCATTGAGATTTTTGCTCGGAGCAGCCTAAAGAGTACCATATTAAATTTTTAGACAATTTGACAGGGACCAATTTCCATAAGATTTGTGATTAAGATATAAATTAGTAAGAAATATTTTAGATATATCAGAAACACATTACGAAATTTCATAATATTAAAAATATCAATACATGGTAATGCTGCTTAGATTTTAGAAATTGCTATTGAGCGTGTCGTATAGCAGTCCCCGGTCCCGCAGGTGGTCCTACCTGGAAATCCTGCTTGAGAGACCGGATCATGTCGACCCATCTGGCAGAGTTAAACGTGTTTTTTACGTACAGCGGATTGCGTGCCGCTTTTTTCTCTCATCTTCTACGGTACCCATGACACGCCGGATGACGTCTATCGTGGAATGCCCTTCCCGGAAGCCAAGCTGCTCCTTGAAAGGCTACCGCATTCTTTGATGGCTTTTCTCAGTCTTGCCTGAAGCATGCTCTCCATCAACTTTCCAATGGTATTTAGCATAGCCTTTCCAAGGTCTGTAAGATGATGGAGAGTCCGGGACTCTTCCATTACCCTTGTTCAAGAACACGACGCGTGCCATTTCCACTGCCTTGGGAATACTCCCGCCATCAAGCACGCATAAAACATGCTTAACAGGATACCCGGAATTACTTTGACCACTTGTTTGAGAGCTTCCACTGGTAACCCGTCTGGTCCCGGCGCCTTGCTATTTTTCATGGTCTTCATAGACTTGACCATCTCGTCTTCGATGAATAGCGGTACTTTCTCCTTGGGTATCACCTCTACCGGGTTTCCCCGGATAGACTGCTCAGGGAAGAGACCACCGACAATCCGTTAGGTTGACACCGCGTCCATCATGTTGTCAGACCTCCTGTTCAACTAGCCCATTACGACTTTGTAACCCAGACCCTAGGGGTCTTGCTTTGACGGATAGCCTTGGGTAACCGATGTTTCGCACCTTTGGTTTCCGAGAAAGCACAGCAGTCTCGGGCCTGTCCCATGCTCTTTGCGCCCTTCGTCGCGTCCTGTGACATTCCTTGCGGAACTCCGGTTTCCGAAGTCCACCAGTAAACTGGCATTCAAACCCCACGTAATAGAAGCGTTACTTTCTTGACTAAGGCTTTGCCTCCCGGGGACCCCTAGCTCCTTCATCCCAAGCGGAGATGGACGTTGACTCGATTCGAAAGCAATCCTCAAATCTGTCTTCGCCCATTTTTAGGACATTCCAACCCATAGACAGTTTCTGTACAAAGGTCGTTGTGAAGTTCCCTCCAGCACCTAGATGGCAATGTACGCCTTTCAGTCGCAGATTCTCTTAGAAGCACTTTCTGTTGCAAAGGTTATGTCTTGGATAGAGGTAGCCCGACCCGGCCTCTCATACCTAGCCAATGTCATCGGAATCTTAGGTCTAGCCAATATCATCGGAAAGCCAGTACTTGTGGTTCATGTTTTTATCTGATAAAATATGCAATAACAAGTATATACAATAAATACATAATCAATCATCTTGATATCTTCTGAGTTTGCTGATTGCAAATATGAGCGTTCCATGTCTTGATTTACTATATCAGTATCTTTAGTGCTGTCGATAGTGACAATTGACACTATTACAGTAGATGTATTATTTGTACTTTCCCACAGAGCATTTAAAGTTGTTTCAATAACTTCCTTTCTTGATAAATATATACCCTCAGTTTTGGTATAATATACAAATGAGCCACGAAAAATTGCTTTAAAAATTCTGTAATACTATAGTTTTTTGAAATTTCTTTCATGATGCCCATTCAATACTTTTGCCTCACAATTTTCATGATATCTTACAATACCATTACCTGTTATATTTTCAAAGCGTTGCTAAACTTTGTTAAATATTTTTTGTATAATCTGAATATATGAACTTGATAATTAATTTTCGATTACTTTTTACCTTTTATAATGTATCTATCAGAAGCATCAGTAGCACAGTAGATACATTGCAAATCGTATCAAAATACCTCGTTTTAAGTACATCGGAAGAAATTTCTTTGAGATTTTCAAAACTTTCTCTATCATGGATTGCTTGTTTTCAGCATAAATAATTCTTTAAACATTGCTCATGAACATTAAGCCATTTGGTACACAATTTTTGAACCTTTTGTGTTTCTTTACATTTTCACTTTGCTAAAACATATAAGTTTCTATCTTTCATCTGGTCTTATTCGAAAGAATTTGCACTTTGCAATCAATGTTGACCTTATCTGGTCACAAAAAGTGCAAAAATAGCGAAAATTCTCCTTTTCGGGGGAAGTTTTACCTAATTTAAGGGTTAAATATTCATGTTACCTTATAATGATTCTTATTTAGTTACCGAAAAACCCTTGGAAACCAATTCTTGGCCAAATATATAGACTCAGAACGCGATTATATAAAAAATACTTCCTTTTGGGGCTAGTTTTTTCAAACTTTGTTCTGTCCATTTCTTTACCAAATAACCCCGATTTTAGTTGTCAGCAACCCAAAAAACCTATACTAAAAATCTGTTATTCGCAACTTTAAGTACAACCAAACCCATATTTTGACTGGAGTAATATGCTTTCAAATTTTTTTCTACAATTCCAAGGTAAATAATAATAACAAAATAATAGCATGGAATCTAGCCAGAAGTAATTTCGATTTAGGGACTAAGAATTATTCCATGTCAGCTTTTCTCTTGTATTGTTATTGTTTTAATTTTAAGACATGGCAAAGACAAGAATTTTTAGCTAAATCATCAAATTTTAAACAATTTTATTTCATAGAAATTTTATAATACATAGCACTAAATCACATATTTTAGTTTAAAAATATTCTTACTTTAGTTATGATAAATTCATTGTTTAAATCAATGCAATGTGTCTCTATTAGAATAATTGTATCTCTTTTGGAATAGCACGAATATAATTTATTTGCACTATGAAAAATCTAGGTATTTCGTATATTACGATATTAAATTTATAGCACTGTTTATGTGACTGCAGATAAGCAGTATTTACTAGAACTTTTTATACATGACTTTTTCACCACTTGCTTAAGGGGGGAAGGCTATGAAATGCTATGTTTTTTCAGATAGGTTTTTTTTTATCAAGGGGTTGAAATAAATGAATAAAATTTTAGGAAAATATTTTTTTAATATTAAATTTGAAAATTGTAAATTTTGGGAAAAAATTTTTCCAAGATGGCGGAGTTACAGCTGTTAAAAGTCGGCGTGTTTTGAAATTGGCGTGACATCTGGAACATCCAATATAAGTCTTTAAAAAAAAAAAAATATATTATTTAAACACGTGTATTTTCTAGATGAACCTAAAAAAAAAAAAATTTTAATGATTTTTCAAAAATAAAAGCGTTTTTGGAAAAATTGACCATTTTTTCGGACTTTAAAACAGGCCAAAAGGTGCCTTAAACTCAGAGAAGCCGTTTATGGCATAATGGTGTTTAAGTTGGTGACATTTTTTATATGTTTCTCTTGTGGGAGAAAGTGAGATGAACAATGGTATAAATGGGTTGGCATCACTTGCTCCCATAAGAAAAGCATGGTAAACAATGTTACCAACTTAAACACCATTATGCCATAAACGGCTTCTCTGCTTAAACTTAAGATATTTTATAATACGTAGGTTCATCTACAGTAAAATAGGTATATAATAATGTTCAAAAAAAAAATTCAGGCAGATCGGATTAGCCGTTTTAGAGTATTTTGTCACGCCAATTTAAAAAAAATAGTTTCGAGAAAAATTAGTTTAAAGTTTTGAAGAGTAAAAATTTGAAGAAAAAGTTTCTTACCTATTATTCAGCGATACCGGGATCATACATTAACCCTTTACAATAGCTAACTGTTATACTAATTTTGGAAGTATTACGTATTGAAAAAGTGTTTTTACTGATAATAATTTCACTCAAGAAATTGGTTTCGAACGAAAATAGTAAAATAATTGAACCGCGACTACTCTCCGTAAAGTGGCTATAGCATCCAAAGTAGTTAAGATCAATACTTAAAAATTTATTTACATACTTTTGAGGTGTTATACTAACTTTTTAAATAAAAAAAATTTTTTTAATCTTGGATTTTATTTTCGTAGCCTTCCCCTCTTAAATCCATGTTATAGTTGTATAATAAGATTCATCGTAATGTGAGATGTTATAAGTTTAACTGTAATTTACATTTTATTTATTATTTGAACTTTGCTGAAAACTTCATATCAAAGGAGCTTTTTTAGTTCAACCTCTTTCTTTTAACTTAATTTAAATACTAATAGAATTAAATACGCTGTAAATAAACGGTCCTTGATTTTATAGCCCGATAGTTATTACTATCGAAAAGTAAAATCAAGGGCAGATTTTTAGAACTAAAGGCACTGTAAAACCTATTTTTTGCACAGTAGCCACGAAAGTACGATTCCGAAATTTCTTTCTACTGCTGCAGAAAAATTTAATTTTATACGGCCATTGTACATAAATAAAGAATGCCCCTAATTGCAGTTTACCATCCTCAGCTTCGCCTTAGAAGGTAATTTACGTGCGATTTGAGCCATTCTTTACTTTTTTGGACACGGGCCGTAAATATACTATTATAGATATATTGTGTATTTTAAAAAAGTTTTCTTGTCTTCTGGCCGCTGACGTTTATCGCCTGATAATATCATAAAACATTTTTGTAAATTTTTTCCCCTTAACCACATGCATTTCATTATTTTCTGATGTAAGTGAGAATTTACATAATATAATGTTTTATTTTTCAGTTTTACGTTGTTATTGGACATACAAATTTTCTTGCCAGCTATCTTTATGATTTTTAATAAAACATAATATGATCTACAGTTATGAACTCACGTGAATTTACGTAGCTGCAGCAATCGTAACGTGAGTATATTAATTTATCTATCATTTTTTTTTAAAGAACTTAAACTGTAAAACAAAATTTACTTTATAGTCAAAATTTACTCTATAGTCTAAATACAGTATCGACTATAGGGACTTTGCACAAATTAGAGGGGGGGGGGTAGGAGGTATTTAACATGACTTTTTACGACAAGTAAAATCTATAATGGCTATTTCTTCGATTTTTTCTGTCAGAGAGGAGATAAGAGTATATAAAAGTAACATAAAATCTCAACTTAATGACTACGTACTTTTGAACGATCCTCATAAAAAATCCAAAAAATATCAGCAAACTGATATAAACTATTTTTTAAAATTAGCCTTTTATAAAAAATACCTTTGCGATTCGTTCGGAGTTTTCTTTATAATAGCTATAAAGTTGAGATTTAACTATTTAGTTTTAAATACTTACCTATAATTACCAATAATAAATATGTGAAAGCAGTTTTTAGGACCTTTTAGAACAAAGTAGCATCGGGACTAAAGTGAGGCTGCAAAATTTCAGCTATGTATCTATTAATTGGTAAATTTGCATAGAAAATTTTTGGAATTTGGAGCTGTGTTATAATGAGTATTTTGGAACCATGTTTTGGAACATACTTAAGTATAAAAAATTTAATAGTTTGCTGAATTATCAAATACTTTAAAATTCTAAGCGCGAATTTCGGCAAATTCATTATATTAATTAATAATCAAGGGGATTTCATTGAAAAAGAATTTTGTTAAAATCCTTTTTTCACTTACTAATAATTAGGGCTTATTTTTCTTCTTTAAGCTTTAACAAAAATGGTAAATTTTGCAAAAAATAATTCCCTAAAGAAAGCTAAAAATCATAATAAGTAAAATATTACATCATCTTTTTTTTTCTACCTATTGTCTCTTTCTTTTGCTCTGCAATATATAAATACTAATATAATAAACGTAACGTTATTTTAAGTTTAGTACACTAGCGAGCGTCGTATAGTTTGTTTCGGCGATTCAATATAAAGTGCGTGTATGAGTATAAATTTTTTACATTATGAAAATTTAAATAGAGTAGTGTATAACAAGACGAATTTACCGGATAGCTCACGGGTTAATATCGCGAAGCTAATATAATATCAAGGTATTTACTAATATTGATAATAATTTACTAAGAATTTTAAAATAAAAATAAACCACGTTTGTATTATTTATATTTTTAAAATAGCACAATATAATAAATTTAAATTTTTTTGAAATAAATTGAGGTGAGAAAATTAGAATAAAGTTTTTGATTAAAGTGAATTATTTAGCAGAGTATAATGATATAATTTTAAAGCGGCACGTGGATTCTGTTTTTTTATTATTTTACGTTTGTGTACATATCCGGTAAAAATGGTCAAAAGAAAGAATAAATTTTTAGAGGAGAAATATAATAAGCAATAAAAGGAACCAGAATTTATGTTATTTTAAGAAAAGGTATTTACATGATAAATCTGTATATGAGTAATACCATGTCAATCAAACCAAGTTTGATACAACCCAAAATGAATGACTAGAGGGCCCCTTGTTTTATTTTCAAAATAGTTTTGACAGACACATTATTTGAGTAATTATCAATTCCAGTTTTAAAAAAATAATTTTTTTTAAATTTCAAATACAATGAAATTAAGTAATATAAAGCTTGCAACATAATATAAGTGAAAGAATTTTTGAATTTTCTGATTGGGAAGTGAAACATCCGACGCGAGTTTTTAGAAGAAAAATAGCAGTTTTTGCTTGGAACCCGTGTTGGTGTAAAAATTAGTCAGTAAATTGCAGTCATTTATAAGCTTTTCATGTAGTCTTGTCGACAGAAATAGTAAATTCAATTTAATAAATTCATTATCTATGGAAAAAATGGGCGGTATTTGTATTTTTCGACCCACACAATGGGATCCATTTTGCAAAATTCCTGGTTAGTTTTGGAAAATAAACACCGGATTCTACCAACATCCTTTTGATACCTTCGAGTACCTAATTACATTTAATAAAAAATCAAGAAAATCGAACAGTTATTACATAATAGAAAATTTTTTTTTTTATGTAGTAGCTATGGTATGTGTAAAGGTATGGGAACCTCAAATTCTTGTTTTTTTAATTGTTTAGCATCAGAAATTTCTTTCCATTAGTAGTGCTTTCAAACAGCAGCAGCGCAAAAAACATAAAAAATGGAACATTGTTTATAGTTATAAATTTGAGATTTTGCCAACTGAAATATTTTATTTTTTGAATCAATGGACTGCTTTTTCCAGACTTTTTAAGCAGTAACAGATGTCCACTGCACCGCACAAAGATGTAAAAAATTTTCTGGAAAACGCACCGACTGGTAAAAGGCTGAAATTTTATTTGCAGCCTCACTGTATAATATAAAACATTATATATAATAATTTTTCCATAACACTCAGTGATAAAAGGTTCCCATACCATCTCAAACATTTCAATATTTTTTATTAAAATTGAAATTCTAGAATGCAAGGTATGGAAGCTTCTTAGCACTAATTGAGAGGAATTGGGAATGCATTTAATAATATTTATGACTACAATGAAGCTTCAAATAAAATTTCAGCTTATTAAAATTTAAAATTACTCAGTGTTTCCTTCTAGACTAATTTGGGAAGAAAATTTTTCACTATCTACCATAGAAAATTGTAAAAATCCTAGAAAAGTTTAATTGTGCTTAAACTGAGCAAATCAAGCTCTTTCTTTTAAGCCAAAAATTTTAAAAATCTCTAATTTTATTTACAAATGCTCAATGGATATTATCAAAAATTCGGGGTACCTTTTATATTCTGATCTTATAAATCTATAATGTCAAATCAATGCATAAAAATTTCACTGAAATACTTTAATTTAATGAATGAAAATAAATGATAATAATTTATGCATATTAATAAATTGTATATATTTATAAGTTGATAATATATGATATTTTATTAATTAATGTACTTGAAAATATTTAAATATTTATAATTAAAAAAAATATATATATTAGGTTAAAAGTTATCAAAATTTGATTTGTTTAATGTACATATATAAATATTATTAATATTTTTTGTAAAAATTAAATAAAAACCTACAACTGATTTGTGAAGATGTTTAAATTTATACTTTAAATCATCGCTACTATTTTGTAACCATTAAGGATGATGAGTACTTTGGTGGGGATGATAGACATAAGAAACTATTACTCTCTCCTTCTATCATATTACTATAGAAGCGAGAATCTTGCGCGCGCACAGCTATACGATAGCATTGTTAAATAAATAAAATTTTCGTTATAAACAAACCACCCTAGTCTAAAATAAATTGAATAATTATATTCTACGATATGTTTTTTATATGTTATAATTTTTTTATCAAAAACTGTACTCAAAAAATACTTTAATTTTTTATTGTAAAATGTCGTCCCATAAGAATCACATGTATAAGATGCTCGGAGAAGCAAAATTATTTTTAATTATTTAATAATGAAGGAGTCACCCTAGGATCTTCTAATTTTAAATATGTATTTTTTAATATGATTTCTTGTTATATACCAAGTTTTATTAAAATCTGTACTCAAACAAAAAAGGTGAGCAGCATCCTTAAATAAATAGTATTCTAGGATAATGATTGACCCTTTATCGAACTTATTCTAAGTCCCTAAATCTAAATTATTCTAAGTCCATTAAAAATACCTCTCCCCAAAACTTTACCTACACTGTAAAAAGTAACTTTCTTAAATTTACAAAAAAAATAGAATTTTTTTGAAAAATTAGTGAATTTTCAAAAAATTTTGTAAATATTCGATAAAAATCATAAATTTACTAAATTTAGCATATTATCGAAAAATTCGAGAATTGGCGATTTTTTTTTGTGATTTTACGAAAAAAGTTGTAAATTCACAATTATTTTTCGGAAATTTACAACTGCTTTTTGTAAATTTTCGAGAAAAAAATTGTAAATTATCAATTTTTCTTGCGAATTCACAAAAAAAAATCGAGAATACTCGAATTTTTTGTTAATATACTAAATTTAGTAATTAAACAATTTTTTTCGAAAATTTACAAATTTTTCGAAAATGTTCTAATTTTTTTGTTAATATAAGAAAGTTACTTTTTACAGTGTATAAACATGTTTCATGTTAAAATCATAAAGATTAAATTATGTTTAATAAACGAAGAGGTCAATATTAATAATTTTGCATATATTTGTCGTATATGTATGAGCAAATTTAACAGAAATATAGACGATGATACTCATAAAAGTTAAATTATATATTTTAGAATACTTTTTATAAGAAATCTAAAAAATTTTCAAATTAAATGTCAGAAAACTGTCTATAAAAAGCTAGGGAAAATTGCGAAATGATAAACAATTTTTTTTTAGGTGTTTTAAGTGTGTAAGATATTTTCTTAGGCGGTTCCCATAATATTATCGAAGCACGTATACACTTGAATTCGTATTTGATTAGTGAAATTTCAGGTTATTTCAGGGTATTTCCATAGTTTTTATTAAGTTATTAATTATTTAGGTACAAAAAAAAGTATTGTACCCAGAGGGTAGACTTCCTGGTAAGGGGGTTTTTGGAAGTGCTAAAACCGAATATGACCATTAAAAAACAATAAAGTTACTCAACTCTCTCTTAACGTCCCAATATACCTCCCAAAAGCATAAAAAAATTTTTCTTTTAGAAAAATGAAAATTGAACTATATACAATCATGTTTTTTGGGACGCTAAAAACAAAGATATATGTAAAAAATGTTTTTAATGGTTTTTAACTAATGCTTGGCCCTCTAGATCACCCCAATGCCTCTAAGTCAGATTTTTATCAATATGTACTTCTTCGAGACCCTAAAATCAGACCTATATTTTTTCGCTTTTAAAAAAGTAAAAAATATTTTAAATGCCAAATTTTGATCCTAACATATAATCGACAAAAAATAATAAGCAAAAAATTAGGAAAAATTGTCATACATATATAACTTTTGAGTTCATGCACATAAAAATTTTCAATTATCATTTAATAAATAGTTATAATACAATGAGGAGAAAAATTACGTTAATGCAAAGTTACTAGGGTTCACTGAACATATAATAAAAAAAAATTTTATTGTATTTTCTAATGTATGTTGTTATTTATTTGAAATATCAATAACATAAAATTTATCTGATATATGTTAGTATAATTAGTATAACTTCATGGAATTTAAAATAAAAAAATTAATTAAAAAAATGATTAGAAAAAAATTAATTTTAATGCAGTATACAATAATTGAAACGCCAGATACAAGCACAGTTTTTTAAATTTGTAATGAAAAAAGTCACTAAAATTTTTATTTTACACTGTCAGGTTGATTTATTTAAATTTTTCTAAGATTGCTTAACAATTTAATCATTTTCTTGGACTTCTAAATGAAATTTACTAATTTGAAAATCAAGCAAAAATTAAAAAATATTTCCATTTTACCTGCATTTTACGCACTTTGTTTAAAAATATCGATGTAAGCTCGAAAGTTATTTTCAAGTGTGGACTAAGAATTCAATTAAAATAAAATGTATTACCATAATTAGAACCACAATCTTAGTCAACAACTAAGTTAGACGGGTGTAATACCCTTATTTTTACCCTTTTAACCCTTAAAAATTAATTTTTCTTAACAAACTATTCTAATTTTTATGGGACCTAGCAGATATTTTGGGCCACTGAATCCGAATCTATAATCCTAATCCTAATCTATCTTTTTCAGAAAATTATAATTCAAGGGTTAAAGGGTAAAAATAAGGGTTTTATACACACCCCTTTTACTTAATGTTTGACAATAGATTCGGATTCAGTGGCCCAAAATATCTACTACATCCATTAAAATGTAAAAAAAGTTTGTTTTCAAGAAAAATTAAAATTTAAGGGTTGAAAGGATGAAAATAAGGGTGTTACACCCCTTTTACCTAAATTTTGATGTTAGATTTGGATTCAGCGGCTCAAAATACATGATCGATATTTTCAAAATTGCAATAAAGTTTATTTTTAACTTTTTAGGTTTATGAGGGGGGTTCGGGAATGTTTTTCAACCCATCGTAATTTCCGGAATTTTCGTTTACCCCGCTTATTTCCTTACGTATTCCTGAATAGATTCCAATTATTTCACATAAAAAATTCTCTTTCGGAGGAGTTTTGGGTGAGTTCACAAAAATTTATTTTCTTTAAATGATTGCAAAAGATATAAAACCTGAAGAAAAGTTCGAAAATTTTTTTTAAAGTCTCACCATGTTGCAGTGCTTGCATTGTAAACTGTGATTTTAAATCAGTAAAACTCATTTTTTTAAAATTTTCTTTACTTTATAAGACATTTGAAATCATTTGAAACAAAAAGAAATTTCGGCTGACACAACCAAATATTTTTTAAAATTTGAATATCAAAAATTAGTTTAATCAGTAATATTTTGTAAGAATTTCTATTTTTTACAAATTTTTGGCTGATCTATAACTATTGACTCTAAACTGACCATAAGAAAATCGGTGAAATCTAAAAAATCATTTTTAGTTAGAAAAAATACGTAGGACCCACTGAGTTTGATCCATTTCCACCTATTCGAAAATATCTGATATATCTAACATTACTGGTGCCTTAACTAATATTTCCATTTTAATTTTCATCTCGATTTTAATTGAGTTTTTAATTAAAAAATACTTGGAATAAACTTATACATCTATAACTTTATAATATAATCGGTTACGATTAGCTTATATAGGATTAAAACTAATAAAAAGTTAATTAGTGGCTGAATATATTATAAATTATATATTTTATTACAATTAAATGTATAAACTATTTACCACACACATATAAAATAAATTTCTAATATTATATTAAACCAATAAAAAAATAAACATGTTTTTATTAAATGATTTTTAAATTGAAAAAAAAAATTATTCATTTATAGAATTTTTAATCAGATCAATCATAAATTATAAAAAATTATCAAGACTATAAATACCTGGAGTGCAAATATTATTAATAACTTTTAACTTATATAGGGGAAATTAAGTAATTTTCGTAGAAACTTTTGAATTAGAGTTGCAGATAAGAGTATATTTTTTTTAAATTCATTTATTGTAATTACAGGATTTTAATTAAATTAACAAAGTTTACAAGTATAATTTTAAAAAGAAAATAATATTTTTTCAGGAAAAATATTAATTTGTAAAAAAAATAGAAGTAAATGTGAAATTTAATTAAGTATATTATTTATTTATTTATTAATTTTGTTGTTAATAAATATATAAATATGTAAATTATAAAAGTAATAATTATAATAATATTTTATGATCATTTTTGATATGTTCTCGGATATGTTATCAGTATTATTTTTAAAACGAAAATTTAATAATACTATACCTATTATTTTAACTTATATTATGTGAAACTGCATGTTTAAATATTATAGAGTTAACCGGATAGTAAATATACCTGGATAAGATTGTTTTTTGATGTAAATGATGTTAATACTGGTCATAAAAGATTTTCGATAGAATTAATATACTGATCGGTGCAAGCAGGCATGCATCCAGCATATTCAGGAGGATACTAGGGTAGTTTTAGTTTTTCAAATATTATATCCTGAATCATTTCTATCTACCATTTTATTAGTCATTTTTTACAACCATTAAGCTAACGAATCTAGAATTTAGTTTAGAGACCCAACTAAGGGCCCCCGTGAGGCCACGTGACTTATGGTGGCAACATGGTGGCAACCCACCCATCTTGTTTGCTCGAGGAATCCAGGCTTTGAGAATATTTATACAGGCAATATAGCAAGACTTCTAATATCTTCCCTATTTTTCAGGCTTGCTATACATCCATTGCAGTCTACAAAATTTCCTCCTTTCCAGGTCCTGCCTGGGACATATGTTCTGAATTCTTGCCTTTAGATAGAGTATCGCTTCTCTGACAGTATTATATTGGATCTACCATATATTTCGCTACTTTTATCTTTTTTACAATGCGTCTATTTTAGTCTGCAAGGTTCTTGATCTCCAATAGCTGTTGCACGTTCTTCGGTGTACCTGATATTGCTTTGCCCTTTTTTCTAGTGCATTATTCCTTCACTGTTCGTTCCAATTTCTTCTTATCTTTACAGAATTCGCCCTTTACTAGAGCAATCTCTTGATTTGCCAATTTTCCTGACGATTGAGTTTGCTGATCCATCTCATTATTGAGATATAGTTTTCTCTTTTATTCCCCTCGTTCTAGAAACTAGGTCTTAGTTTTAAAAAAAATGAATCTCAGCTTTTTCGAATGTTCTATGTATCAATTTTAATCATGCATACATTAAAAGTGAATTAAAATTTTTTATTTTGGAATTATGTGACATAGATTTTATATCTAGTTTACCTTACATCGATATAAATTGCTTATATTTACATAAGATTATTAAATATTCATTTTTCTTTTATAATTTTAATTATATTTATTAAACTTATAAAAATCATTTTGACATTAAATTTAAAGAAAATAAAGCGCATTTATTATATAAATATTTTATTATATTTAAATATAAAAAAACGGTATTAAGTAAATTAAATTATATAAAATTTTTATTATGATAATAAAAGTAGTTGATTCAGTAATATAAACGGTATGTTTAAATAAATATTGTAAAAGAAAATAAAATAAAAATAAAATAATTTAAATTTATATAAATGATTTTGTAATAAGTACCCTGTACAAAATACTTACCATAATATGGCTATAATTTATGGTGATGGTTCGGTTTATGAGTACAAATTATGGCGATCTGATTGACAATTTTTTTTCTAATTTTTTTCCGAGTTTTTTTCATAAAATCATCTTTTATGTTCCTTACAAGCCCTTAGTAAGTTTAAAATAGCCACCTTTTTTTGAGTTCATGAAAAATTTAAAAATAGCTAAGTACTATAGTACCTATACCCACAAAATAATTAATTCATGAACTATACATAGTTATAAAAATAACGGCTTTGAATACTAACAAACTAATTCCAAAATATACTTTCACGCACTGTTGTGTTTTCTGGAAATAATTTTTGATCTATTTTTTAAAAAATATTGCCAAAAGAAATGAAACTAAGGCTTTTATTTCCTTTGTTCAAAAATATTTGTTTATGATTTTCATTGGCTTTGAATAAGTAATTCTTATTTATTTGAACATTTAATTGCTTGTGTTTAATTATTACGTAAAACGTAATGTTTGATATTCAAGATAACGAAATTTTATATTTTTAGAGTTTTACAATTTCTTTTATGAGTTATGTATGTATCAACCAAGCCGTGTATGATTTAAATCCTTGCATATGTTTTTAATAAGGGCATAAAAATAAATAGTAAGTTTAATTGAGGCGACTTTTTACATTTAATAAAAATATTGAGCCAGGATATTCATGCTCATGATAATTTAGACAATTATAGTTTATAATGTAACTTTGATCCCTTTCAATAAAATTTAAAAAAAGATTTCATAATTTAGTGCTAATTAAGGGCCCTAATATTCGACCTTTTTGCTTTTAAATTTTTTTCGGGAATTTGAGTATGTTCGAAGTATGTTCTAACTAAAGTTTTGAACTTTCGGGTACTTTTTTTTAAAGACATATCAAATATGAGGCGAGTATGAGTTGGATCAGCCAGATCTTGACCAAACGAGGCATAACTCTCTTATGTTGAAAAATCTCCCAATAGCTTTAGTTGAATCTTATATGCCTCCTGAGCCTAGAGCAGAAGAAAAAAAATTAAAAATTTTTATCGTAAATCTTGATAATTGTATTTTTATGGACTTTAGAAAAAAGTTTTGGATTTCTCACGCTTGCTTGCTAAGGCTTTGGAGGGGTATAAATGATGTTTTATAGATCATAATATGGCCATAATTGTTGCTCAATTTATGTCCCATCGCCATAAATTGTGGACATAATATGGTAAAAAATTTTCACAGGGTATATTGTACATTTAATTTATTAAAATAAAATTAAAAAAAAATCTTTCAAAGCGTTGTATTTAAATTTAATAATATTATTTTTAACTTGCAAATTCGTATAAGAATCTATATCTGATTCTATATTTTATGTCTGAGTTCATAGGAGCTGTTATCAGTATTTTATTATTAATACTTTCCGAGATATTTTCATTTATTTAGTTTCAAGCCTTTTTCAAGAATCTTCCTTATTGAACTTTATAAAAAATCTCTTTCTCAAGTATTATTTTAATTATTGTTATTTTACACTCTTATACGACAAAAGTCACAATCAAATTTTATTTAATTAATGTACACCCGGGTGAGAATGGACCTTGGAAAGAATATGTTAAGAGTACTCCCGTACAATGATCGAGGGTCGAAAAATCTAAGAATTTTGCTCGAAAAAGTATGTTTTTAATATTCCCTGGAACAAATAGTCTAAGATACGATGATAGTTAACATATAAAAATAATATTTTTTCTTACTTCATAGTAGTAAAAAGAAAAGTGAGAAAGAATATTTTTAAGGTAGTAATTTAAACATTGGTAAACGGCATCGTTCTAATATGGAAAAAGTATTTATTCTTATATATTTGCCCGTGATTAATTTTATTTATTCATAGCTTGGCGTAAAAAAAGTGCTTAAAAATATTAAAAGAATACTTTTTCAATCCTTGTTTTCTGTACCGCCTAAACATTGAAAAAATAATTTACTTGTTAGTAAACTTATTCAAACCACCTGCGAATATATACTTAAAACATACTTTTTCGAAGCTCGAATATTAGCATCGTAAGAGCACTGAAATGATATTTTTTCTTATTCTCTATATTTTGACTCATCATAAAATTAAGCTGCGTATATATATTCGAAAAGCACTGATTCGGAGGTTGTATAATCATCGTTACGATATGATTTTATTTAATAAAAAACAGTGTGCCGATAATTAAACAGCTACGAAAAAGTATTGTAATAATAATGTAAACGTTATAAAAATATTTTTTTAATAAGTAAAAAATATTTAAAAAAAAAAATTTTAATTTTTATAGCCATGATATAATAATATATTAAATATTTTTTTATTTTTTTTTTTTTTTTAATGATTTGATGAGGATTTGAACCCGAGTCCACCGCTTGATAGTCCAACACTTTATCCACTGCTCCATTATGACTGCATGCAAAATAATAAAAATTTGATATATAAAAGAGCAAGAGTTATAAATGAACTTATAAATTTTTTGATTTAGACGAAAAATCAGAGCAGTAAAATTATTATAACAACATTTATTCTAAGCAAACATTAAGCTTCGTAATTTTTCGTTGCTCAGTACTCGTTCGAAAAAATAATTAAACAATACTTTTTCGAGGGTCGGCAAACTCATATCCGTTTCAAAGCAGATATAGTATTCAAAAATCATGTTTTCAGTGATTCTGTTGACGCGAATACCGATCCTACTTCACATCGATGCGAAGATTTTTAAATTTTTCCTTGCTCAGTAATCGACGAAAAAATACTTAAACAATAGTTTTTCGAGGGTCGGCTGGCTGCAAAAACGTGAAACGTAAACGACAATAAAATACCCTTCCCTTACTATGTTTACAATATCCTAATGATATTAAAACGGCGATCAAAAGGAGCAGAAACTAAAATAAATTCGGCAGATATTTTTTAATTCTGCAAGTTTTTGTCATTAATAACACAGCCTTAAAAAGCTTCAAAAAATATCGTTTCGAAGATGATTTTACTATTTAACGAATTATAAACTCATATCCGTTTCGAAGCAGATTTAATATTCTTTTAGTATTCAAAAGTCATGTTTTCAGTGAATCTATTGTCGCGAATACCGATCCCACTTCGCATCGATGCGATGATTTTAAAATTTTTTCTTGCTCAGTAATCGTTCGAAAAAATACTTAAACAATAGTTTTTCGAGGGTCGGCTGGCTGCAAAAACGTGAAACGTAAACGACAATAAAATACCGTTCCCTTACTATGTTTATAATATCCTAATGATATTAAAACGGCGATCAAAAGGAGGAGAAACTAAAATAAATTCGGCAGATATTTTTTAATTCTGCAAGTTTTTGTCATTAATAACACAGTCTTAAAAAGCTTCAAAAAATATCGTTTCGAAGATGATTTTACTATTTAACGAATTATAAACTCATATCCGTTTCAAAGCAGATTTAATATTCTTTTAGTATTCAAAAATCATGTTTTCAGTGATTCTCTTGACGCGAATACCGATCCCACTTCGCATCGATGCGATGATTTTTAAATTTTTTCTTGCTCAGTAATCGTTCGAAAAAATACCTAAACAATAGTTTTTCGAAGGTCGGCTGGCTGCAAAGACGACAAACGTAAATAATAATGAAATAGCCTTGACTTACAATGTTTGTCCATTATAAAAAGTGACACGTCAAGCCTTTCACTAGAGTAACCTAAGGAATTTGTTTATAATAAGAAACGACACGTCAATCCTCACACTAGCGTAACCTAAGGAAGTTGTCTAAAATAAAAACGACAGGACAAGCCTCACACTAGCGTAACCTAAGGAAGTAGGCTATATTAAAAAAACGACACGTCAAGCCTTACACAAGCCTAATCTAAGGAAGTTGTCTATTATAAAAATGATACGTCAAGCCTTACACTAGAGTAACCTAAGGAAGTAGGCTATAATAAAGTACGACACGACAAGCCTTACACTAGCGTAACCTAAGGAAGTTGTTTATAATAAAAAACGACACAACAAGCCTTACACTAGCGTAACCTAAAGAAGTTGTCTATTATAAAAAATGATACGTCAAGCCTTACACTTGCGTAACCTAAGGAAGTTGTCTATTATAAATAATGACACGTCAAGAATTACACAAGCGTAACCTAAGGAAGTTGTCTAAAATAAAAACGACAGGACAAGCCTCACACTAGCGTAACCTAAGGAAGTAGGCTATATTAAAAAAACGACACGTCAAGCCTTACACAAGCCTAATCTAAGGAAGTTGTCTATTATAAAAATGAAGTAGGCTATAATAAAGTACGAAACGACAAGCCTTACACTAGCGTAACCTAAGGAAGTTGTTTATAATAAAAAACGACACAACAAGCCTTACACTATCGTAACCTAAGGAATTTTTCTATCATAAAAAACGACACGACAAGCCTTACACTAGCGTAACCTAAAGAAGTTGTCTATTATAAAAAATGATACGTCAAGCCTTACACTAGAGAAACCTAAGGAAGTAGGCTATAATAAAAAACGACACGAAAGTCTTACACTAGCGTAACCTAAGGAAGTTGTCTATAATAAAGAGTAACACCTCAACCCTTACACTAGCGTAACCTAAGGAAGTAGGCTATAACAAAAAACGACACGACAAGCCTTACACTAGCATAACCTAAGGATTTTTTCTATCATAAAAAATGACACGACAAACCTTACGCTAGCGTAACCTAAAAAAGTTGTCTAAAATACAAAACGATAGGACAAGCCTTACACTAGCGTAACCTAAGGAAGTAGGCTATATTAAAAAAACGACACGTCAAGCCTTCCACTAACATAACCTAAGGAAGCTGATTAGAATAAAAAATGACACAGCAAGCCTTACGATAGCATAACCTAAGCAAGTAGGATATATTAAAAAAACGACACTTCAAGTCTTAAACTAACGTAACCTAAGGAAGTTTTTTATTATAAAAAATAACACGTCAAGCTTTATACTAGCGTAACCTAAGGAAGTAGTCTATTATAAAAAATTACATTTTCATTTTTTTATTAAAGCATATTTCCTTAGGTTACGCTAGTGTAATGCTTTTCATGTCGTTTTTTATCATAACCTACTTCCTTAGGTTACGCTAGTGTAAGGCTTGACGTGTCGTTTTTTATAATAGACCACTTCCTAAGGTTACGCTAGTGTCAGGCTTGACTTGTCATTTTTTTATTATAGACCACTTCCTTAGATTACGCTAGTGTAAGGCTTAATGTATCATTTTTTTACTATAGACCACTTCCTTAGGTTACGCTAGTGTAAGGCTTGTCGTGTCGTTTTTTATTATAGACAACTTCCTTAGATTACGCTAGTGTAAGGCTTGATGTGTCGTTTTTTATAATAGACAAGTTCCTTAGGTTATGTTAGTGTTATGATGGTCGTGTCGTTTTTTGTTATAGACAATATTTAGGTTATGTTAGTGTAAGACTTGATGTGGCGTATTTTTATTATAGCCTACTTCCTTAGGTTATGTTAGTGTTATGCTTATTATGTCGTTTTTTATTATAGACAATTTACTTAGGTTACGTTAGTGTAAGTCTTGACGTGTCATTATTTATAATAGACCACTTCCTAAGGTTACGCTAGTGTCAGGCATGACGTGTCATTTTTTATAATAGACAACTTCCTTAGATTACGCTTGTGTAAGGCTTGACGTGTCGTTTCTTTTAATGCAGCCTATTTCCTCAGGTTATGCTAGTGTAAGGCTTGACGTATCATTTTTTATAATAGGCAACTATCTTAGGTTAGGTTAGTTTAAGGATTGACATGTCTTTTTTTAATATAGCCTACTTCCTTAGGTTACGCTAGTGTAAGACTTGACGTGTCGTTTTTTATAATAGACCACTTCCTTAGGTTACGCTTGTGTAATTCTTGACGTGTCATTATTTATAATAGACAACTTCCTTAGGTTACGCAAGTGTAAGGCTTGACGTATCATTTTTTATAATAGACAAGTTCCTTAGGTTATGTTAAAGTTATGCTTGTCGTGTCGTTTTTTGTTATAGACAATATTTAGGTTATGTTAGTGTAACACTTGAAGTGTCGTTTTTTTATTATAGCCTACTTAATTAGGTTATGTTAGTGTAAGGCTTTACTTGTCGTTTTTTTTAATACAGCCTACTTCCTTAGGTTACGCTAGTGTAAGGCTGGACGTGTCATTTATATAATAGACTACTTTAGGTTAGGTTAGTGTAAGGCTTGATGTTTTGTTTTTTATAATAGACACCTTCCTTAAGTTATGTTAGTGTTATGCTTGTCGTGTCTTTTTTTGTTATAGACAATATTTAGGTTATGTTAGTGTAAAACTTGACATGTCGTTTTTTTATTATAGCCTACTTCCTTAGGTTACGCTAGTGTAAGGCTTGACGTGTCATTTTTTATAATAGACAGCTTGCTTAGGTTATGTTAATGTAAGGCTTGACGTGTCATTTTTTATAATAGACAACTTCCTTAGGTTACGCTAGTGTAAGGCTTGACGTGTCGTTTCTTTTAATGCAGCCTATTTCCTCAGGTTATGCTAGTGTAAGGCTTGACGTATCATTTTTTATAATAGGCAACTACCTTAGGTTAGGTTAGTTTAAGGATTGACGTGTCTTTTTTTAATATAGCCTACTTCCTTAGGTTACGCTAGTGTAAGGCTTGACGTGTCGTTTTTTTAGTATAGACCACAACCATAGGTTATGTTTGTGTAAGGCTTGACATGTCGTTTTTTTTTTATACCATTTCCTTAGGTTATTTTAATGTAAGGCTTTTCGTATTGAGTTTATTTTGTAAACCTCAACTAAAGGTCATGTGGGTGTATAAAGCATGTAGGCATTAAATTTGTCATATTTTTCAAAAATTGGAAAATTTTCAGGGCGCCATATTGAATTTTGAAATTCGGATTCCAGATTCAGTCTCACCGCACCCGATAATTCCTTAATAGACGCCTAAAAGTATTTTTTTTATTATTTCAAAAATCTAGGGAATTATTTTGAAAATTAGCCAATATTAAGCACGCCATATTGAATTTTGAAATCTGGATGCCAGATTCGGTCTCAGCGCATCCAACAATAGTTTTTCGAGGGTCAGCTGGCTGCAAAAACGTGAAACGTAAACGACAATAAAATAACCTCCCCTTAATATGTCTACAATATTCTAATGATATTAAAACGGCGATCAAAAGGAGCAGAAACTAAAATAAATTCGGCAGATATTTTTTAAGTTTGCAAGTTTTTGTCATTAATAACACAGTCTTAAAAAGCTTCAAAAAATATCATTTCGAAGATGATTTTACTATTTAACGAATTATAAACTCATATCCGTTTCAAAGCAGATTTAATATTCTTTTAGTATTCAAAAATCATGTTTTCAGTGATTCTCTTGACGCGAATACCGATCCCACTTCGCATCGATGCGATGATTTTTAAATTTTTTCTTGCTCAGTAATCGTTCGAAAAAATACTTAAACAATAGTTTTTCGAGGGTCGGCTGGCTGCAAAAACGTGAAACGTAAACGACAATAAAATAACCTCCCCTTAATATGTTTACAATATTCTAATGATATTAAAACGGCGATCAAAAGGAGCAGAAACTAAAATAAATTCGGCAGATATTTTTTAATTCTGCAAGTTTTTGTCATTAATAACACAGTCTTAAAAAGCTTCAAAAAATATCGTTTCGAAGATGATTTTACTATTTAACGAATTATAAACTCATATCCGTTTCAAAGCAGATGTAGTATTCTTTTAGTATTTAAAAATCATGTTTTCAGTGATTCTGTTGATGCGAATATCGATCCTACTTCGTACCGATGCGATGATTTTTAAATTTTTTGTTGCTCAGTAATCGTTCGAAAAAATACTTAAACAATAGTTTTTCGAGGGTCGGCTGGCTGCAAAAACGTGAAACGTAAACGACAATAAAATAACCTCCCCTTAATATGTTTACAATATTCTAATGATATTAAAACGGCGATCAAAAGGAGCAGAAACTAAAATAAATTCGGCAGATATTTTTTAATTCTGCAAGTTTTTGTCATTAATAACACAGTCTTAAAAAGCTTCAAAAAATATCGTTTCGAAGATGATTTTATTATTTAACGAATTTTAAACTCATATCCGTTTCAAAGCAGATGTAGTATTCTTTTAGTATTTAAAAATCATGTTTTCAGTGATTCTGTTGATGCGAATATCGATCCTACTTCGTACCGATGCGATGATTTTTAAATTTTTTGTTGCTCAGTAATCGTTCGAAAAAATACTTAAACAATACTTTTTCGAGGGACCGTTGGCTGCAAAGACGACAATCGTAAAGAATAATGAAATAGCCTTGAGTTACTATGTTTGCAATATCTTGATGATATTAAAACGGCGATCAAAAGGAGCAGAAACTAAAATAAATTCGGCAGATATTTTTTAATTCTGCAAGTTTTTGTCATTAATAACACAGTCTTAAAAAGCTTCAAAAAATATCGTTTCGAAGATGATTTTACTATTTAGCGAATTATAAACTCATATCCGTTTCAAAGCAGATTTAATATTCTTTTAGTATTCAAAAATTATGTTTTCAGTGATTCTTTTGATGCGTATACCGATCCTACTTCGCACCGATGTTATGATTTTTATATTTTTTTATACTGAGAACTTGTTTAAAAGTGTACCTAAAGAATACTCTTTCGAGGGTGGACGGGCTAACGATTTGTCACGTGTAGATAATGTTAATTCAACCTTACTTAACTATGTTTTTAATACTCTAAGGATATTAAAACGGTGATTAAAATAATTCAATACTGAAATTAATTCAGCCGAGATTTATCAATTTTGCAAGTTTTTTTCAGTAATAACCCAGTCTTTAAAAGCTTCAAAAAATAGCCTTTCGAAGATGATTTTACTATGTTATGAATTATATACTCTCATCCGTTTCAAATCAGATTTAATATTCTTTTAGTATTCAAAAATCACTTTTTCAGTGATTCTTTTGAGGCGTTACCAGACTCTATTTTGCATCGATGCGATGATTTCTATATTTTTTTATATTGAGAACGTGTTTAAAAGAGTACCTAAATAATACTCTTTCGAGGGTGGACGGGCTATCGATTTGTCACGTTTATGTAACGATGATATAAGGTGATTTAACTATTTTTTGAATATCAGAACAACATTGTAACGTTGCTTAAAATTATTAGAAATTTATATGATTTTAGCTAAAATTTATTATTTTTAAAATTTTGTGTCGATTAAGACACAGTCGTAAAATGCTTCAATCAATACTATTTCGGATCAACTTTTTAACACTCGCATTCAGCTCCGCGCTGATGTATATTATTCAGATTTAAAATATTTCCTAAGGACTATAATGATAGATTTTCGTAGTAGTTATAAGGACTATTTTGGGTTTTTTTTATAAATATGCGCTGGTTTTATTCATTTTTACGTTTATATTTTTGACTGTAAAAGTATTTATTTAGTGTTTTTACTGACTTTGCTTTCGAAGCGTTTCGAAGTCTAAAATAATACGAAAGTATTAGATTCCATCTATGAAAGAATAGAGAAAGAATACGCTAACATACTATGAAAAATTTAGACCAGAATTTTTACTTGTTAAAATATCTGAGGAGTATTTATTCAATCTTCGTAACGGAGGATATATGTTTTTTTAAGCACCGAAAACACAGTTTATCTGACGTAAATACATCTGATACAGAGCAAATTCCGATATGTTTAAATATGCTTTTATTAACTTTACGGCGCTTGCATTTTAATATCATTATAATATTCTTTCGGACATGAAAAGGAGTTTTGTTCGGAGTACACTCGAACGGGAGTATTTAAAGAGTATTTTTTCATCTCCGTTTTTAAAAAAATCTCCGTAGACCTTCGTAAATTCTCACCCGGGCACAAAAGATAATATAATAAATATAAAAGTATATAACAGTAATAAAATAAATAAGTATAAAGCACATTAATATATTTAAGAGTCATAAATGTAATCAGTAATTTAGGGATTAAACAGTGGCAATTAGGTTTATGTCTAGAGAAAAGTTAGTCAATTAGGTCCAAATGCAGTATTTGCAGAAAAGTGTGTTACACAAAGTCTGGGTGCATCAGTCGAAAGCCAATGAATAGAACAAATTAAATATCAAAATTTGTAACTTTTACATTTTTTTTTTTAATTTTCAGTATCTAGACTGAAAAAGGCACTACGATTCATCAAGCAATAACAAAATATTCTTAATGGCTGAAAATCCAAATATAATATGAAAAAACTAAAAATGACTTTTACATTCATAATTGACTTTCATTTCAAACTCGCATGGAAAAAGTTAGGTATTACGTCTTCAAATAGAATAAAAATAAAAGCGTTTTCTTTATTTTTTAATACACAAAATTTTGATGCAAAAGTTTTCAGAAAATTATATATATCAAAACAGAAAAATCGAATAAAATAGATATTTCTGAAATTATTTTATCTGAAAATCTGAAATTATTCCATAGAAAATTTCATATAAAAAAATTTAGTTTTACGCTCAAAAAGAAAAAAAATAATGGAGTTTTTTTATTTTTTGACACCAAAAATTTTTAGACAAAAATTTTCATAAAATTAGGTACCTGCAGGTTCCAAAAATAGAGTACCTAATAAAAATTTCCCTAAGACTATAGTACTTCCCGGTACTTCCTTTCAAAAACATAAATTATAATTTTTTTTACAGATATATTTTTTAATAAATATTTTTACATTGATAATAATTTGATAATACTTTTGTCATTGGAAGCTATTTTTACATTAATTATTTTAATATGTTTTTTTAAAAATAATTTTTGTCAATTTAAAGTTAAGATTAAAAATGATTAAAATATTTAAAATATTGGGAAACTGGGGCAAATTTGTATAACATCTTCGTAAACGAAATAATATAATATTACTCACATGTTGTAATAAAAATGCTTCTTTTGACAAGGAGCAAAAAAGACGTTCCATATAGGTCAGAAAATAGATTTTTGTCGCCTTATATATGAATTATTAAAAGTGTACTTGAATCATTTAAATTTAAATATTTTGATGAAAGAAAATCTCAAATTCATATCTTTTTTTGTGCAATCTATTACCTAGATTAAAAATTAGGTCTGGACCATTCATGCCCAAAGAAAAATTTCTAATTTAAATTATAACCGCTCTTAAAATTAATCAGAAGCAGTCTGTACTATTTTCTGTTGATGATTTCTTAACTGACGTCAAACTTTATAATATCGTTTTACCACTATATTGGTTTAGTTTCCAAACTTTGTATATTTATAAATAGTACACTGTAAAAAGTAACTTTCTTAGATTTACAAAAAAAATAGAATTTTTTCGAAAAATTAGTGAATTTTCAAAAAATTTTGTAAATATTCGATAAAAATCGTAAAATTACTAAATTTCGTATATTAACAAAAAATTTGAAAACTCTCGATTTTTTTTGTGAATTGACCAAAAAATTTGTAAATTCACAACTATTTTTCAGAAATTTACAACTATTTTTTGAAAATTTTCGAAAAAAAATTGTAAATTATTAATTTTTCTTGCGAATTCACAAAAAAAATCGAGAATACTCGAATGTTTTGTTAATATACTAAATTTAGTAATTGTACGATTTTTTTCGAAAATTTACTAATTTTTCGAAAATGTTCTAATTTTTTTGTTAATATAAGAAAGTTACTTTTTACAGTGTATATTTACGGCTCGAGTCCAGAAAAGTAAAGAATAGCCCAAATCGCATGTAAATTACCTTCCCAGACGAAGCCAAGAAGGATAAACTGCGATTTGGGGCATTCTTTATTTATGGACAAGGGTCGTATAACATTTTTCTGTGTCTGTGGCGAGAAAATACGTATTTTCCGGATGCGTAGCAAAAATATATTTTTGTTATAAAAATTGTACATTTGACGTAAAATGAATAATATAATTAGACGTAAATGTGGTCAAAAATTAAATGAAACGCAAATTAATTTATTACCACAAAAAAATAATAATAATAATTCTAAGACTAAATAATATATACATTACAAAATACAATTTTTATCAATATTTAGAGTAGATAAATAAATTGTGCCTAAAAATATGATCGTTATCTTTTTATCATAATATCTGATAATATATTTTATTGTGAATATCGAAATTAAAAAGCATACTTATAAATTTTTTTTTTTATTTTCAACAGAATAATTATTAAGAATTTAAGTTCGAAGAAGAAGCATCAAAATTCAAAACGGAGTCGTATTTAAGAATAAAAATTAGCAATCATGACGATACCAGATAGAAATGAAAATGAAGAAACAGTAAATATCAATAATATCCAGTTTGATGCTAGTAATTTACTTAATGATAATAACGATAGTAATAATAAAAAAAGAAAGTCAATAATAATACCAATATCAACAAAAAATAATAGTATTAGTAATAGCAATGTAAATAATAATAATAAATTAATAGATAATAATTTACCACCTGATGGTGGGTTTAGAGCATTTTCAATTGTTGCTGGTAGTTTTTTAGTTAATGGTATATTATTTGGTGTTATTAACTCTTGTGGAATGATTTTTAGTGAATTAAAAACACAATTAGAAATGGCAGGAGAAACAGATGTATCATCAAAAGCATGTAAGTTTTCTTTTTAATTTATTTATTTATTTATTTTAATAATTTTTCGATAAATCTTTTAAAATATCGCTCATTTTATGCCAAATGAGTAGTTATAAAAATTTTATTTATCAATTAATCGGTAAAAGGGATAGTAGAGTTACCATAAGCGATCCAAAGGGTTGTTCATTTTCATGTGAAATTCCTAAGTTTCTTTAATAAATATTTCAGTTCAACCCTAAAAAGGGATATTTTGGATATATTCGAATTTTGGGCGCTCAGATTTGGTCCATTAAGGATTTTTGGGTCGCTGATCAAGAATTTTGAGTACTTTTCTATTAAAAGTTAATATTTCACCCTTTAATTAGCAAAAATTACTCCTAAAAAAGGGATGTTTTTGCTATTTTAGCACTTTAAGTGTCCAGAAACGGTTTTTTGGGTCTCTGAACAAGAATTTTAGGGAATTTTTTGTTAATAATTAATTTATCACCCTTAAATTAGCAAAACTACCCCTGTCTCTGAATGAGCACATCAAAAATTGTAATTGAACTAAATGAATTTACTAAGATGAGTACCTGATAACGAAAAATAATATATCAAACGGAAACAAAAAGTTTTCTTAATTGACATTTAAATAATATTACAGTCTTTAGCTAAAATTTTAATATTGGGAGGGGGGGGGGCGGGGTTGTAAAAGGGTAATTATATTTTTTTTATCTATCGATATTCGTTATTTGCTACTTATATTACTTTTTTATTTTTAATTTTAACGAAAGTTATTGTCCTCGTTCAGGAGCTTCACTCCCAAATCATTTATAGAGTTAATTTTTCAGGGTAAAAATCTAAAGCGATTGTAAAAAAATGAGGGAAATTCATCTATTGCTTAAGAATGTCTTGACTTCGTGCATAAATATATTTTATTATCAAAAATTTTCGAAAAATTAAAAATTGTAGCGCAATAAAAAAAAAATAATCAAATTACTACCAAAATTTACAATTATCGTCAAAATAAAAAATTAATTTAAAAGCCAATACATATATAACTTAATTTATACATAAGATTTTAAAACTCCATTAGCATGCGTAATTTTTGCAAACTCATGCATTTATATATTTATGTAAATCTAAGCTATTTTTGTCTTAAAAAATTCTTAAGAAAAGTATAAGTTTACGTTAGATAGTAATAAGAATATCTTTTGATATTTTAAATTTATATTTATTTTACAAAATTTTACCTTTAATATTATAAACCATTCATAAATTATATAGTACTACATTTATGAGGACATTTGTAATGGAAGATTATTAAGTTTATTATACTTATCATAAAATAAATTTAAAAAATGCATATATTTATATTTTTACTTAAATTTATATATTGAGCCATAACTCGCCATATAAAGATATTTGCTCAATTTAAACCAAAACAACGTAAGCCTAAGAGTCCTTAAGAGTCGGGTCATCAAATCAGTTCGAAAGTATTTTTTCCTGAATACATACCTCCAAAAAACATACCTCCACGTAATTTTTTAGCTCATAAGGTTTAGTTCTCGATTCTTGGCGCCCATTTTCGTTTTTGGTCATTTTCAAAAAAGAACAAAAAAAAAAAGATTTTACATATCTAGGGCAAAAAAGCCTACTTTCTGCCCTAGGGAGGCGGCTTTTTTGCCCATTATATGTAAAACTATTCTTTAGAACACGGGACAAAATATGGGATTCGACTTTTGCATGCTGTCTGTACTCGCTCGCTACGCTCGCTCGTACATACAACTGCATGCAAAGCCAAAACCAATATTTTATCTCTTGTTTAATAAATAGCTATTTCTTGTCAGCGTCCAGAAAGCACGTATTTAACGGCCGCTGCATGACCGGAAAAGACGCGTTTTCTCGTCACTGACGAAGAAATAGTATATTTACGGCTCGAGTCCAGAAAAGTAAAGAATGGCCCAAATCGCACGTAAATTACCTTCCGAGGCGAAGCCGAGGATGGTAAACTGCGATTTGGGTCATTCCTTATTTATGGACAAGGCTCGTATAACATTTTTCTGTGTCTGTGGCGAGAAAAGACGTCTTTTTCGGACGCGTAGCGTCCGGGAAATACGTGTTTTCTCGACGCAGACCAGAAAAAAACTTATAACCGGTTTGTGTACACACAACCAAAATGCATGGAACATGTTTACTTACATCTGTAATCTTACAGCATAGACACACAAAAAACAATACAATTTCCTATTTTTATAATTTGAAATTATCACCTTTACTAAATGTTAAGATTCTAAACCCAAACTATTATGATTTCCTAAACGCGTATTATTCTAGGTCCCTAAATCAAAAAAATTTTCTAAGTCCCTAAACCCAAATTATTCTAAGTCCCAAAATTGAAATTATTCCAAGTCCCATTTGACCCCCCCCCCCTTAAATGGGACAAATTTGACCCCCCCTCCCTTAATTTTCAAATTCCGAAGTACCCCCTCCCTATAAACATGTTTCATATTAAAATCGTATACGCCCCTTGTCCATAAATAAAGAATGTCCCAAATCGTAGTTTACCAACCTTGGCTTTGCCTTGGATGGTAATTTACGTGCGATTTGGACCAATCTTTACTTTTCTGGACACGGGCTCGTAATATACTATTTTTTGCAAAAATCTGATTAACGTGAAGATAATTGAAGAAATAATTTTCTTCTAAGGTCCAAATAGGAAATTTTCCATAGACTCGAAAAATTTTCAAAAGTCGATTTCTCAAAAGCATATTGATGAAAATCCTCTATAAGGACTCAAATTGCTTCTAACAATTCAAATTTTTTTGATTGTGCGTTTTAAGAGTTTCATATACAAAAATAGCAGCTTTTAAATATTCACTTTTTATAAATTTTAAATTTCCCGCCAAGTCACGTGACCAATTTAAAATCTGACCAAAAATTTTGATTTCCGCGAGAAAATTTTTATAAGGCTAGATGTTTTTCACAAGGGTACATAACTTTATTTTTTTTTGATTGATTTTATGTTGAAACAGCGAAATTTTAAATTGAAAGATTAAAATATCATCATATATATATGATAATATATATATTTAATTTTTTTAAAGATTTGAAATATTTTCCGTGAAATTCAAATTTTCGGTCAGATTTTAAATTGTTCACGTGACTTAGCGGGAAATTTGTAAAAAATGTATATTTAAAAGCTGTTATTTTTGGATCTAACTAACGCAATAATTCATTGGAGTCTTTTTTTCAAGGGGCGGTCCACTTAGCGCACACCGAATGTGCGCCACGAGTGCGCCACGGGTGCGCCTCATGTGCGCCTATTGTGCGCCAAAAAAATAGCGCACTCCTTAGAAAATTTTTATTACTGATGCTGGGTGTGCTTGAAAATTTATAATTAATTGATTAGAACCTATATTTAACCTTACCAGATATTTATATTTTGCAAAATGAGTATACTTGTCAATTAAAACTATAAATTCTAATCAATTTTAGCGACAAATTTTTATGAAGTAAAAATATAATTTTCTTTTTCGTAAAACGAAGATTTTTTTCAAAATACGTTTTTTATACTTTCTAATATATTTTCGGTGTTCCTTAACTCGAAAATGAGCATCCCAGTGTCCGGAAATGCCTTCAAACCCTTAAAACACAAAAAACACCACTTTTTTATCAACATAATTTTTGTATTATATAGCTAAAATCGTATATATAATACGAGACATCTGGACATCAATACGGAACATCTGGATCGTAAATTACAATTTATAGTCATAGATGTCCTAAGTATCCAAAATTCCTTCTGTTTATTCAAACGCGCCTTTTGGACCGAGAAACGCAGGGCGCAATTCTATAACAACACTAATGTTATAAGATAGGGTTTCTAGGTAATTTTCCAAATAACGCTGTCATATTGTAAATCTACCAATATACTACTATTTGGTCTCATTTTTTTGTATATGTTCTACCTTTCATTCCCAATAAACCGAAATTTTTTATCACTGATCCTCTCATCGCTATTGTTAGTAAATCAAATTTTTTGCCAAAATGACCAATTTTGAAATTGCTGTTAAAATTGTAATTTTTAAAGAAAATTAGTCTTATAGGTCTCCAACATTTCGTACTAGTTTCAAGTTTCCAAAATTTTTTTACTCGTCCACTTTGCTTTAGACCTTTGCGAGATATGTTTCGACAACGATATCGATAAAATATGATTTGTTTTAAAAAACGTGAAATTGAGATTCTTTTTTTAAATGATCATATCTGTTAAAAAAACAACCAAAAAGTAATGACTAAAAAATTTTTAAAAACTTAGAACTTGTACAAAAATTTTGAGACCTTTACAATTCAATTTCATCAAAAATTACAATTTTAACAGCAACTTATAAATTGGTAATTTTTTGCAAAAAATGGACATTTGATTTACTAACAATAGCGATGAAATAGTCAGTGATAAAAAATTGCGGTTGACGGAGAATGAAAAGTAGAATTTATAAAAAAAAAAATAAGACCAAATAGTAGTATTTTGGTAGATTTGCAATATGATAGCGCTATTTGGGAAATCACCTATAAAACCTATCTTATAACATTGTTACAGAATTGCGCGTTTCTTGGCCCAAAAGGCGCGTTGAAATAAACGGAAAGAGTTTTGGGTACTTTTCAAATATCTGTAGGTCATCTATAACTATAAATTGTAATTTACGATCCAGATGTTCCGTAATAATGTCCAGATGTCTCGTATTATATATACAATTTTTGCTATTTAATCCAAAAATTGTTGGTAAAAAAGGGGTATTTTTTGCGTTTCAAGGGTTTTTAAGGCATTTTTAAGGCATTTTCGGACAATGGGATGCTCATTTTTGAGTTTAGCGACACCGAAAACATATAAGAAAGTATAAAAAAGGAATTTCGAAAAAAATTTCGTTCACCGAAAAAGAAAATTAATTTTACTTTGTAAAAATTTGTCGCTAAAATTGATTAGAATTTATAGTTTTGATTGACAAGTATACTCATTTTGCAAAATCTAAATATCTGGTAAGGTTAAATATAGGTTCTAATCAATTAATTATTAACTTTCAAGCACACCCAGCATCAGTAATAAAAATTTTCTTGGGAGTGCGCCATTTTTTTTGGCGCACACTAGGCGCACATGAGGCGCACTCGTGGCGCACATCTGGCGCACATTCGGTGTGCGCTAAGTGGACCGCCCCTTGCTTTTTTTAATTAAGAAATTTCAAGCGTCAGAAGTAATTTGAGTCCTTTCTAGAGAATTTTCATCTAATTACTTTTGAGAAAAAAACGATATATTTTATTCATTTCTCGCGTATTCGTCGCGTATGCTCAGCGCAAAAAAAAATGTTAAGCCCAAAATCGGATTCCATGGAAAATATTGGAAAATATCCTGTTTGGACATGAAAAGAAATGATTTTTCAATTTAATATGAGATTTTTATAGAAAAAATAAGAAAAATGATCTCTGTTTTTTTTGCTCTTATTTGAAAATGACCAATAACGAAAATAGCCTCCAAAAATCGAGAACTCAACCTTATGAACTAAAAAATCACATTGGGGCTTATTTTTGCAATCCTTTGGGAAAAAATACTTTGGAACCGATTTGTTTCACACCAATTCAGTTTAAATTAAGCCACATATATTTTTTAATTATTCAAAAAACAAGAAATCTTAAAAAGTTGGTTTAAAAAATAAAAAAGTAAAAGAATAATGAAAGTTATTTAAAATTAAATTTTTTTAAATATAACTATATAGATCAATTAATTATAAACACGTGTTTTGCCTAATAGAGAATAATAGAATAAATATAAATTACAATCAATTGTTTTATAGCTTACACATAAATGAATAAATACGACAAATTAATGTTAATATTTACAACTCCTTAATCAACAAACAACAAAAAATGCACAATCCAAATAATAAATTGAATTTTCTTTTAATTGACTTCAATGTTACACATAATAAAAATGTATGTCTATTATAAATTTAAACTGTCTATATTTAAATTACAGTTTATATATACTATGTAATGAATACCAATATATATGTCATTTAATTTAATTTTAACAAATGTATGTTACGTACAATATATTTTAATAGTTATAAGATTACCTTCTGTTCTATTCACGGTTCTATTATATTATTAACTTTTTATTTTTTTTCCTTTTACGTTTTAGTTAATAAATTGTTAATTTAAGAAATTATATCAATTATGAATGTATATAAATATATATATATAGATAATTTGAATTAATGAATATTTATTGAAAATTTATTTAATTACATTAAATAGTAAATCTTAAAACAATTTTTTATTCAAATTAAATAATCAATAATGTTACTCTGTAATTTATAGAATATTGAGTTTCTAGGAAAAAAACGTCAAAAGATTATGAAGGTTACGATTTGGATGATTCTGTACTGATTATTTTGATATTGTGTATTATTTTCTATATTATGTATGTAACGAAGTCTGAAAGAAAACTGTCCACACAACAAACGAGCTTGAAACATGTTGATTAATAACATTTTTAACTAATATCCCAAATTATTCTATTATGCATAAATCAAAATTATACGATATCCAGTTACCAGCCCCCTAAAAACTTTAATTTTTGAACTCCGTTCCACCCCTTATGTTCGAAACCTTTTTCAGATACTCCTCCCTGTGAACATGTTCCATCCCGAGAAAGAGTTACACACGGGCTTTCGGGTTGCCTCTCAAGGCCCCTTCAAGTTATACTCAAACAGTTCGCAGGCCCTGAAGGTTTTTGAATGGCTATTTTAAGGGCTAACTTCTAATGCTATGTCATGAACTCAAATAGAAACGCGATTACTCATTTAGAAGAAGAAATAAATACATATTTTTTAGGTATCTAGGATTTTTCCACCGCCACAGTGAAATCACTTGAAACTTTACTCATTTGGTTAAGTTTTGTTTCAAACAAATTCCTTATATATCAAACTTCTTTAGGCAAGCACCCAAAAGGGAGTAAAATAAATTTTTTTTTTTTTAAACTCTATGAACCGATTAATTTTTTGATTTTAAGACGAAAAGTTGGATAAACATTTTTCAAACAAATGCATCCCTTGGCAGTTATAGCATCCAGAAGTTTGATTTATGCCATTTTAAATTTGCAAAATATCAAACTTCTAGGGGCTGTAATTGGCAAGGGATGCATTTTTTTAAAAAATTTTTGCTTACCTTTTCGTCTTAAAATAAAAAAAAATCAAATAAAATTAAATAAAATCAAAAAAAAATTTTTTGAAAAATTTAAGCGCAAATGATGCCATAGCACATTTATTAAACTATCTCTACAAAAAGTTAGATAATAGCAAACCATGAATTGCCACCTTTATCGATAAACTAGAGCAATTGGAAATCAGAGGTTTAGTACTAAAATTAATCAAGAATTATATTAGTGACAGAGTGAAAGTTGTCAAAATGAACAATATTTTGAGCAATAAAAAAGTAGTAAAGATAGGTATACCGCCAGGGTCTATTTAGTATAGACCTTACCTTACTAAGCCCACTTTTCTTCATCATATATGTAAATTACCTATTGGACTTGATTGACAATATAAAATCATACGCAGATGATACTGTTCTATTATGTTCAGGACATACGTGGAGTGAAGCTGAAAATACTATGAATTGTTATGATCTGGCTATTGTTAATTCTTGGTATTACTCCTTGATAATCACTTTTTAAATAGAGTTCAAAGTACAAGTTATATGTGTGTTATTTTTTATCAAAACATCAAATGGAAAGAACATATAAAATCAGTATATAAACGTACCAGATACTTTGTTTACATATTTTCAAGGCTAAAAAACATTCTAAGTTTCAATAATCTCATTTCAGCTAATTTTGCGTCTTTCCATAGCATAGCTACTTAGGGTATAATTGCATGGGGAAGTGCGTATAAAAAATCAAAAAATCTGCTTCTTCTAAATTTACAGGAAAAACTATATAATATTTTTACAAGAACTCTAAGAAGAATAGTATTTTAAATATTAATCAAACATATATTTACAAATCCATCATCAGTGAATATCAATGTCTAAAAGATAAATATCTCAACAGTAATAGTAAAACCAGAAACAAAAGTGTGATATTGTCAGAAATCAGATTAAATATAGGGAAAAGGAGTCATATATTTACAGCCACAAAAATTTATAATAAGTTGTGACATAATTTAAAAATATTATAGATTAGATATAAAGAAGGAAATTCCCAAAAATATAATAAAATAATGGATCTTGCTGTCTAATCTCCAATTATAATTTTGATACAAATTCTGATCAATTTAAACTTTAATTAATTTCTTGTACATATAAATTCAAATATTTTATATTCTTCAGTAATTTTAATTGACAATGATACTAGTCTCTTGTCAATTATTTAATTTATTAATATTATAAATATTAGAAATACTTTTGTAACAGATTCTGTATTAATTACTTATTTAAACTATATTATCTTGTAACAATTTATGTAAATTACAAACAAGAAATAAATATTACTACTACTACTACTACTAGTCTCTTGTTATCAATATATTTATATTAACATGGAACATGTTTATAGGGAGGAGTTACTTCAGAACTTGAAAATTAAGGGGGGGGGTCAAATGAGACTAAGAATAATTAGGAGACTTTGAAAAATCTGAGCTTAAGGACTTAGTATAATACAGGTTTATGGACTTGGAATAATATTGATTAAGGGACTTAGAATAATTCAGGTTTAGGGAATCAAAATAGTTTGGGTTGAGAATCTTAACAGCTAGTAAGGTGATAATTACAAATTATAAAATTATAAAATTTTATTATAATGTTGAGTAAAATTTGTATTATACCTAGTCTAACAGCTGGAAGTAAACATGTTCCATGCATTTAGGTTGTATTTACACAAACCGGTTATAATTTTTATTATAAATTTTACGAAAACAAGAGATTTTGTCATATACATACTTTATACAATGTTTTTATGTACATTGAAGAAGGCTAACAGTTCAACGTATATTATAATTGGTAATTTGAACTCATTATATTCATCATTAACTGTGATTTAATATTACTAGCATATAATATACAAAGATTTATTACCTTGACATTGATAATGAAATAATAAAATAAATGAATAATTTCATTGACTTCATAGTTGGGTGTCAGATTAAAAATTTTACTACTTTTCAAAATGACTGAAAAAATTTATTTATTACCATTTACTAAATTTTAATTGATTGTAATACTTGTTACTGGAAGATATTTGAATAGTCCATAACAATACACTTAAAACTAAAGATGAACTCAAGTTTTTCAAGCTTGTAAAAAAGCTCTAGGAAACGTTAAAAAAAAAGAAATAAGTTTTCGATGTGATATTGAATGAGGGCTTGTAATAATTCAGGATAAGGGACTTGGAATAATATGGGATTTGGGGAACAGAATAGTTTGGGTTTAGAATCTTAACAACCAGTAAAGGTGACATTATACAAATTATAAAACTAGCAAATTGTATTGCAATGTTGTGTAACATGCATTATACCCAGATCTCAGCTTTAGTGAATATGTTCTATGCATTTAGGTCGTGTTTTCAAAAATAGGTTTTAAGTTTTTTATTGAGCTATCTGGCCTAATTGTAATGAAGAATTTAATAAAAATGATTGTAATTGAAAAAATGATCTAATATAAACAATGTAATTACACAGCAGGCACGTATCCAGAAAATTTTTTCTGAGGGGCCAGCAGATTTCGAAGGGGGACAGAAACTAATAAAATTAAAATTAATGGTTTAAATTTCTTAAACATCAATCAAAATTTAATTGCTTCTTATTTTAAATTGTTTATAAGCAATAATTTTTAATAAAAAAGTAAAAAATTGTCATTTCGAGTTGTCCTACACACTTACATGCATTCAATTGTCAAATAGTCTCCTAGTTTCCTTGAACATATGTTCATTTTTTTTGTTGCCATGGTATTGTTATACACAGATGGTTGCGGTAGTAAAATGGTTTGTCACACACTGTATTAGCATAGAAGCGTAATTTTCGACCTCTTTACAACTTTTGATTTTACTCCAGTCAAAACGCGGTTTAGGGTGTATTTTCAGCTACTGACATGAGATTTGCTCTACTATATGTTTTTTGGGTCACTGATCACGAAAATCGGGGTTATTTCTGCCCGAAATTTTCGGAACACCCTTAAAATTGCAAAAACTACCCCCAAAAAGGGGTTTTTTTGATATATTAGCAAACTGAGTTTATAGATTTAGCCAAGAATTGGTCTTAGGGGGTTTTTTGGGTCGCTGAACAAGAATTTCAGGTAGTTTTCAATAAATAATTAATATTTCACCCTTAAATTAGCAAAAATTAACCCTAAAAAGGGGGTGTTTTTGATATTTTTGCACTTTGAGCGACCAGATTAAGACCTTACGGGTTTTTTGGGTCGCTGATCAAGAATTTGGGGTAATTTTTGATGAATAATTAATATTTCACCCTTAAATTAGCAAAAACAACCCCTAAAAAGGGTGTTTTTGCTATTTTCGTACTTTGATCATTGACCCGAAAAAACTGTAAGGATCTCATTTGGCTGCTCAAAGTACGAAAATAGCAAAAACACCCTTTTTAGGGTTTGTTTTTGCTAATTTAAGGTTGAAATATTAATTATGTATCAAACATTCCCCCAAATTCTTGATCAGCGACCCAAAAAACCCGTAAGGACCTAATCTGGTTTGAAATATTAATTATTTATTGAAAATTCCCCTAAATTCTTGATTAGCGACCCAAAAAACCTGTATGGAGATAATCTGGTCGCTCAAAGTGCAAAAATATCAAAAACACCCCCTTTTTAGGGTTAATTTTTGCTAATTTAAGGGTGAAATATTAATTATTCATTGAAAACTACCTGAAATTCTTGTCCAGCGACCCAAAAAACCCCCTAAGACCAATTCTTGGCTAAATCTATAAACTCAGTTTGCTAATATATCAAAAAAACCCCTTTTTGGGGGTAGTTTTTGCAATTTTAAGGGTGTTCCGAAAATTTCGGGCAGAAATAACCCCGATTTTCGTGATCAGCGACCCAAAAAACATATAGTAGAGCAAATCTCATGTCAGTAGCTGAAAATACACCCCCCCCCCCCGCGTTTTGACTGGAGTATTTGTGCAGAGCCCCATTTATATGTAGAGAAAATATGTAGTTTTTACAATGCATTAAGATCTTGGCCTACTATTTTCATTTACATGTATTGTATTATTTCAAACATGACATCGAATCGTAATGAGTTAAATTGTTGAATTATTGATTTATAAGTTCGTCTAGCATTTTAAAATATGAAAATTGTTCTAAATATAAATGAATGACAATAATATATAGGTTAATTGTACTCATTTTTTAAATATAAGATCAAATATAAGATTAAAAGTTTTCAAGACTTAAATAAATATAAAAAATTATTTGAAATTATTTTACTTCAAGTAGAAAAACTAGTCAATTTACAAAAAACATGCACCTGGGCTCTTATATTTATTACATGCAGGGTTTTTTGAAGTTTCCTTGCGTCATAGCAGGGATCGGTTAATGCCATTACTTTATGAATCATTACTTTGCCCAGAAAATGCAATAGCGATGTATAATTACTCCATTACATTTTGTAATGAGGAATGAAGATTTGCCATTACAAAAAGTAATTGTAATGGCCATTTTCCATTACAAATTACAAAAAAGTAATGAGGATTACATTACAGCACATAAACAATTTTTGACCCTTTAAATAAAATTTTTATTTTAACTAGAAAATATAGGAATGTGTGTATTAAACATGAAATACAAATAAACAGATTTTTTAGGAAATTAAATAATTTTTTTTTTAATCTAACAGAATATAAACACATATTATTGTCAATTGACTTCTTCATTTTCAGATTTGTGATATTTTTTATAAAAATAAACACAGTCAATGGTATGATTAACCGCTATACATATACTGAGTGTATATTTCAAAAATTTCAGTTTCTTTACCTAATAGGAGTTACCAACCATTTTTTTTAATTAATTATTAGTACCTATTTTAAAATTTTTAAATTAAAAATTTTTTCTATCATAAAAATATTGCAAGGTTCATGCCATTCTTTTTTTTTAGAGATTATTTAAATTAATACACTGTAGCGTTGCTGTGCTTGAATTTTACTTGACATTAAAAATTCAATCAAAATTTAAGCACAGCAGCTGTACTGTGTACTGTTAATGTTTTTCATGAAATAATTAAAAATGATTAATTTTTCTGATCATAAAAATATTTGAAATATTAAAGTTTAATTAATTGTCCTTAGTTTCATTACTATGAGTTAATTTTAAATTGACATTTTAAATACATTATCTTTTTTTTTTCAAAAATTGTATATTAAAAAAAATATTTTAAAGAAAAGAATTAATATAAAAAATGTACTGAGTTATAAAAAGATTAAAATACCTACTATATTGTCTATAAGATCATATAGTTATGATAACAATTATAATTAAAAATAATTATTATTTATTTTTTATGTCTAATTTATAATCAAAAATTATTAAAATTTTGATCAAATAATTATTTCATATCTACTTAATAAATTTTGATTGAATTTTTAATGTCAAGTAAAATTCAAGCACAGCAACCCTACAGTGTATTATTTTAAATAATCTCTAAAAAAAAGAATGACATGAACCTTGCAATTATTTTTATGATAGACAAAATTTTTAATTTAAAAATTTTAAAATAGGTACTAATAATTAATTAAAAAAAATGGTTGGTAACTCCTATTAGGTAAAGAAACTGAAATTTTTGAAATATACACTCAGTCTATGTATAGCGGTTAATCATACCATTGACTGTGTTTATTTTTATAAAAAATATCACAAATCTGAAAATGAAGAAGTCAATTGACAATATTATGTGTTTATATTCTGTTAAATTAAAAAAAAATTATTTAATTTCCTAAAAAATCTGTTTATTTGTATTTCGTGTTTAATACACACATTCCTATATTTTCTAGTTAAAATAAAAATTTTATTTAAAGGATCAAAAATTATTTATGTGCTGTAATGTAACCCTCATTACTTTTTTGTAATTTGTAATGGAAAATGCCCATTACAATTACTTTTTGTAATGAGTAATGGTAAAAGTTCATTACTCATTACAAAAAGTAATGGGTAATGGCAAAACTTCATTATCCATTACAAAAAGTAATGAGGGCAATATTAAATGATTAATGGCTTTTTTCATTACACATTAAAATTTCTGTTACATAAATGAGTAATGGCAAATTACGAGTTCTCCGATCCCTGTGTCATAGACATGAATAATCAATATCTCTTGATCGCTGGTTGATGCTTCCCCGATGGATACGAGTCCAGTTTAAGATTTTAAAGGCGGTTGTTTCGGATAACCTATGTACTCTAGACAAATCATGGGATAGGGGGTTGTATTGTTGCGGGTCGTCAACACATTCGGTCTACTGGTTGTTTGGGTCGCTGACCACGAATTTCGAAGTCTTTTTTAAAAGAAATTGGGGCTTCAACCTTAAATTAGCTAAAACTAACCCAAAAAGGTGTTAATACTTTGAATTCCCAGATTCAGTCTAGCGTAGATTTTTTTGCAGGTTTCTTTGGGTCACTGATCACGAATTTATAAAGGACTTTATTATAAAAAAGTTCCAAAAATTTGTGATCCTTTATATCTTTGATACCTTTTTGGGGGTAGTTTTTACTTGACCGAATCTAGATTTTGTAGTGATAATTTTTTCTAATTTAAGGGTAAAACCCCGATTTCTTTAAAAAATACTCCGAAATTCGTGATCAACGACCCAATAAAACCTGTACTAATCCAAATTTGGTGGTTGCCAATAACAATACAACCAACCCATAATTTTACTAGAGTTATGTTGGTCAATGTCAGATATGAAAATAAAAAATTTTTTTATTTCTATTAAAAAATAGTTTTTTTGAATTATTGAATTAAAGTAAATTTAAACATTAATTTTTTTTGTAGCACTCGTTGGTTCGTTAACTATTGGTACAACATTTTTTTTATCAATGATTGCCGGAATTTTAACTGACAAAGTTGGTATTCAAATGACAACATTTCTTGGAGGTGCAATAGCTTCTGCTGGAATGTTGTGTTCATCGTTTTATACGGATAAGGTAAAGTACAATAAATATTTCTTTAATAAGATTGATTAACTTTCTATCATTTGAAATGTACTTTGAAACAATGGTGCATTTGAATCAATGATGTGGTATTAATATCGCGGTATTAATAAAGCCAATAAAATATTCCTTTGATGCAATAAATGTTCTATTAATTTAATGTCACGCATAATTAATTCAGAGGCGTCAATTTTTCAGTTATGATGCAGTATATTGTACGAGTCATTTAATTTAGTTAAAAAAATTTTTAGTCCAAATTAGTACATACTGGATTAGTACGCCACTCAGGATGCCGCTGACACTAAAAAAAATTTTTTTCTGGCAATCAAAAGCTTTTTCATTTTTTTCATTTTTTTTTCATTTATTTTTCATTTTTTTTTCTTTTTTTCATCTATTTTTTAATATTTTATTTACCAAAAAATTTTTTGACACCCATCACCTATTTCGTGTTTTTTTTTGCATTCTGTAGGGTTTAAACTACCAGAAAATCATAGCAGTAGGCGCGAATCCGTCAAAAATTTTTTTTTCACTTTTGGTGCTATTAAAACGAGTTTTTTGGATATACATTTCAGAAATATAAACCGATATTCCATATGCAATTTATATGCAATCACTTATAAGTAATACTACATTTGAATTTTAGTGTGTAATATATAGTAATATGCGTATCTAGTAAAAAGACAAAAAATTTGGTATCTTTGTAAATTTTAAATTATTATATAAATATGAAGAAAAAAAATTTTAATCCTTATATTATGCTAATATTTTTTTAAAATCCTAACTGAACTCCCTTTGGATCCAGCCTTGTATTACTTGAAATTTAGTACCACAAGCATTTTTGTATTCTTGTATACTAATATTTCTTTACTATTACATTTTAATCTCGCTTTTAATTAAAAAATTAGGTACACAAGAAAGTACTATATATTATGAATTAAAATAACTATATAATTTATTATATTGAATCTTGAAAATTTTTTTTAAATATAAATTTATAATTAAATAAAACTTTTTTTTTGAATAAAATTATATTTTTTTACAGGTGAAAATTTTATACTTAACTTACGGTGTGATGTATGGTCTTGGAGCAAGTCTTGCTTATACTCCTAGCTTAGCTATATTAGGTCATTATTTTAAGCGTTATTTAGGTCTTGTTAATGGAATTGTTACTTGTGGAAGCTCAGCTTTTACAATATTAATGCCTTTTGTAATTAGTAGTTTATTAAATAGTTATGGACTGCAAATTACACTCAGATTTATAGCTGCGCTCACGACAATTGTTATGGCATGTGCAGTACTTTTTAAACCAATACCTCGTAAGTTTAACAAAATATTAATCAACGCAAAAAATTTTTGTTCTTTTTACCTGAAAGAAATTCTGGCCTATAAAATTTTTTTAAAAACACATGACATTTTCAATTAAACGGAGCTACTTAGATTCATAATCTTTCATGTTTGAATTAGTATATTATTTTCTTCAAATAAGGATTTCTTGCAGGTTGACAAAGATTCAAGCAAAGGCTTTATTAAAAGTTATTAATTTACTATTAATAATTTTGTTTATAGATAATAATTTACAAGAAAAGAATACAAAGTTAAGCAAAAACAAATTTCGTTCAGAATTGAAGAGTGTACTAAATTTATCAATTTGGAAGAAAAAAAGATACGTTGTGTGGGCATGTTCAATACCATTAGCTTTGTTTGGGTTGGTTTAACAATTATGATATTATTATACCAATTATGAAATCACCATAAAAGACGTAGTAACATTTTAATTTCAAAAATTCTGAATTTCACAGGTATTTTGTACCATATGTTTTTATTGGGAATTTCATTGAAATTACTTTCCCAGGCGAAAAAAAAGAAGTGCCTTTAATGTGTATTGGAATTACATCTGGTCTAGGTCGTCTTATCTTTGGGTTTATTGCTGATTTTCCACGTGTAGATAGAATATTTTTACAACAGGTTATTTTAAAAATAATTTTTTTTTTTAAAGTGTTTAGAAGGTATTATTTTTTAATAACAGAAATTATAATGAAAGATATAAAATATTAAAGATAAATTATTAAAAAACTGAAAATATTTTTTTGCAACTTTTACCAAGTAATTTTCTTTTAATTAAGAAAAGAAAATAGACAGTTTAACATTGCTATTATGTAGGGTCATCTTTGGAATTTAAGGAGGACAGAATTGAATGACACAATTTAATGTTTTATATCATGATAAATGATTAATACCCTTTATAACACCTTAAAAATCTTTTATTTTTTAAATCTGATTAACATTATTAACATTTTTTATTTAAATTTCAGATGTCTTTTGTCAGTATTGGTATTTTAACAATGTGCCTATCTACTGCAGAATCATATGCAACTGTTATATGCATATCTTTAGGTATGGGACTTTTTGATGGTTGTTTTATATCACTTCTAGGTCCTATAGCATTCGATATTTGTGGTGCTGAAGGAGCTGCACAAGCCATTGGATTTTTACTTGCTATGTCTTCAGTACCTTTAACAGTTGGTCCACCTATTGCTGGATTAATCAAAGATCATTACAGTAAGTTATATTTTATTATAAATTTTATTTTACATATTAATCGCATATTAACTTTTTAAAAAAGTCAGAGATACCCTTGAATACCCTGTTCATTCCAATAAGCCTCCTGCACCTTAAACCAGTAGCCTACTACAAAAGTGGGGTATTTTTAATTATTTTCCAAAAAGCTCTACGACCTTAAGCCCTGTAGGTTTCGATTTTTTATTATTTGTTGTACTTTTAAGATGATCAATAAATTAAATGGCTATTTTTTACCCAAAACTTAGAAAATAATAATTTTAAATAAATCAAAATAAGTTTTATAGGTTTTTAAGTTCACCCAAAAATTTTTGACTGTTCTTTAATTAAAAAAATTGGTATTTTTGGGCTTATATTACTTTGGCAACAATTAAAAAATTGGTATTTTTGGGTTAATAACGGGCATTTCAAGGTAATTAATAATTTTTACGACAGATCATATTCACACAAAAAAAGTAGAGCAATCCGGCGCAACCGAAAGTTTTTTATTTTTATTTGGTTAAAAAATGGTAGTTTTGATTGAAATATAACTGAAAATGCAATGTTTAATAATACATATAGAGGTCTAAATGTTTAAAATTTAGAAAGCCCATCAATAAAAAGTTGAATTCAATGAATGGTGTCATTTTTGCATTTCAAAATGAATAGTGAACTTTTCCAATAGAGGTTACTTTTATTGGTTATTTGGAAAAACTTGTTATTTTAAATTTCAGATTCATATCAATTGCCTTTCTTGTTGGCTGGTATACCACCAATTGTTGGTGCAATGGCAATGTTCTTAATAAGATGTGTTAAAGATGATTCTGAAAATAAAAGAGAAGATCATGAACAAGGAATGATACAAGAACCTTTAACAGATCCTAAATGGCAAAGTGGTTAGTTTTTTTTTTTACTTTTGTTTTGAATGAATTTTGAAATGAATTAACATTTTCTTAAATAACATTTAATAACAAATTCATTTTTTTTTATAATAAATATTTTTTATTGAGTTAAATAATCATCTTAAATAATAATCTTCCTTACTATGAAAAGTGCATTTAAAAAATTCATCGTTAAAGATTATGCTTGTTTGCAATATAGATAAGCAATTAAATTAAATATAAATACGTGAATATATATATTTTTTAAATTAATGTTTATAGTATAATAATATGCATTTAATATATAATTTAATATGAGGTATTCCATGTTATTTGTACAAAAAATTTCTTACGAAATGATTTTAATCTTGATAATTTTTGAAAAAAATCTTGAGTCGTAAGATTTACATGATGATAATATTATTATACTCGTTTTTTCATACGTAAGACAGTAGTTTTAAAAAGTGCCAAAATTATAGGAAAGCTATAATTTAAACGTTTAACCCTGATTAAAATAATATAATTTTTTAACATGGAATATCTCATAAATACATAATTTCTAGTAACACAGTGTATAATTTTCATTATTATTTTATTTGTGTCATTATCATTTACAAAAAATAACTATGACAATATTTGTATTGCGATATACGCTAGTTGTTGCTATACCTACTATGGAAAGAATTACTTGATATAATAAAATTAATAAACTGTTTGAAAGACCTCGCAATATAAATTTATGCTCCAATGTATTGTTAATGTAGAAATGGTCAATATGCTATAAACTGAAAGTCAATTTTTTTTTAAATCTTATAAAAATTCTTTATCAGCAGAGAATTATTTATGTTAGATATGCAAATTAGTCCAGAGATATAAGATGCTGCTTTTTAGGAAAATAAAATAATATAATGCAATTATATAACTTTTTTTTATAATAGACTCATAGGAATTTACGTCCATGGATATAAAATCATCTAAAAATTGTTTCACGATTAAAAGGTTTTTTAGTATCTTAATATCCTTTGTTTGTATTTATTCGTTCTTGCCAATTTCTGATGATGTTTGTTTTTTTTATATAAGATAAATAATTTTCTCTTGGTAAGTAGTATAGCTATTAAGACTTTGATGTTTTGATTGTCTCAAAGTTTCCCAGTTATTTTTTTAGTGTATTAATCGGTATTACTGTACATTTGCTAGGTCTTTCCAACAGTTGTGATCATATAAAATAAAAAAAAAAGTAAAAAAACAAATTTAATGTTGAAATATTTCCGAATTATTTTTAGAAAAAATGTGACATATTTATACATACTTTACACATAATTATATATTTTTATAAAAAACAAAAAAAATGTATATAATTTTTCTAAAAAATTCATGAAAAGATATATTTTTTATAATATTGCTAATATAATATGATATAAGTAAAAATCAAAAAATTTAAAGATAAAATGCAGTTATTAAAAATATAAATAAACTATAACGTTTTAAATAGATAACTGTGAAACTTGTATAATTAAAGAAAATTTTTCGAAAATTTATAAAAAATATTTCGAATTATATTAAAGTTGCACTAGATGTATGATAAACTTACCTAATTACTAAATACAAAATATAGTAATTGTATAATCATAATTATTAGAGTAGTATTTTAATCGGTATTTTATAAAAAAATAAAAGTAGAGAAAGCTTAGTTTATAATAAAGAGTAAACATTATTTTAATGAAATCTGATAAAAAATTGCAAAAATTTTTAAAAAATATTAAAAGTTTGCAAAATTATACAAAATTTTTCAAACATCTGTTTGTCTCTAACTATCTATATTAAATTTTAGAATTATATATAACTATCTTTCAAATAATAATTGCATATTTAGTAGTAAATTTTTTTTAACGGTATTTTAAAAAAAATCTTGATTCTTGTAGTTTAAAAATTAAGATATTAAAAAAAATAATTTTACAATGAATAGCAGACGACTTGGTAGACTTTGGACATGTTGCGGCTATATATTTGGCATACATTTAGGTTTTGAAGTCCAATTTGATATTTAAGGTTCATTAAAGCTCGTGCCTTCTTCCACATAAATTAAATTCGAAAAATCTAGAAAATTGAAAGATTTTATTTATAAGATAACTATTATCGTTACATTTGTATTATTTCCTGCAAAAAATTTTTTAACATGCATATTAAGCTTTTTCAACTATCTCGAGACATTTGATAACACTTTTCTGTGAAGTATGTAAATTTTATTACTGAAGAAAATTGCGATTCATTCGTTTTGAAGAGATAGTTATACTTTTATTAAATAACGATATCTTTTATAATGAAAAACTTTTTTTTTTATACAAATATATTATTTAATAATTAATAAAATGAATATATGTTTTAAATGCGTAAATAAAAAACTTATCTGAAAAATATAATCACTTATATTGGGTGAATAAAATCGTAATGAAAGTAATATCGACTAAAGCAAAAACAAAATCTTGTGAAGACTTTCTTCCTTTATGGAAATTCATAATCATGCATTATTTTTTTATATTTGTTTATATCTATAGTATTAGATACATAAACTCTATTTTACTCTTTATGATAACAAAGGAGTGGGCAGTTATTTAAAATATCCTTTATTTCAAAGGTTTTAAAAGGGAAGAGAAACAGTTTTTTCAACTGAGCTATTGGAGAACAGTTAAAAAATGCGTAGTAATGAAATATACGCATTTGTGCATAATATAAATCTTCTAATATTGAGTCTATGTATGTATGTTCACTCATACTCATTTGGTTGACTCTTTTGTAAATTGGTCTTATTTCATATATTGGTTTTCCTTCTTCCTCCAATAATAATTAATAACTAATGTAATCCCTTTCGTTCTCTTCAGCGGAGAAAGAAAATGCTGCTTCTAATCTGCAGTTCATTTCCTTTCCCGCAGACATGAAATATTGGGCTATTGAGCCTAATTTATCCAGAATGGTTTAATAGCCGACTGTCTTTTTTAACGGCGTGGCTTCTCTTTACGCCGCAAGGCTTGGCGTAACACTTTTTTGTTATGGAATCAGTTGGAAGATCGTCGACTGATTTTTCGACAACTTGTTTCATAAAAGTTGTGTAATAATTAATGTCTCTTGTGTCTTGTTCAATATCAATTATTATTAAAACACGTATCGTTGTACTCTCACTAGAGCAAAGTCAAAATTCTACAAATTTAAAATTTTTACCAAGTTTATTTTCAGGTAACTGATGTTCTCTAATATAGATGATGTTCTCTATATAGCCCCTATAGCGAAAAAAATGCTTATTCAAATTATATTTTTATTTTTTGATGCAAGAATTTATAAGGAAAAATTGTTCACCGTTTTATCTATCATATCCGAAAAAAATTTTTTATATAGAAATAGGTATTATAATTTTTTTTAAACTAGAACTCTCAAAAAAAAATTAGGCATTATGCCGAAAATAAAAAAATTTTTTTTTATTTTTAAATAAAAAAATTTTTAAATTCAGAGAAATTTAGAAACAATAAATTTCTTAAAAGTAGAACTCACATAAAAAAAATGGTACTTATAAAAATAAAAATTAATAGTAATTATAAAAATTTTGCCAAATTTAGAATTCAAATTAGAGAAAATGAGAAATAATGAATTTCTTACAACTAGAGGGAGATTCAATTCAGAAAAATTACGAAACGCTGTTTGCTAAGAATTAATTTTAACGCTAAGTATTCTAAGTTTGAAAAAAAATTAGCACACTCACACTCACACACACCCATCAATAAATACTCTTTTTAAATTAAAAACCGGTTTTTAAATTCTGAAAGTCGCAAAACGTACTTATGAGGAACCAAAAATTAGGATGAATTTATTTAAACAATTTTAATTCCACAATAACTTATTTTTTAATGGAACAATAATTTTTTTTTTAATTGATTAATTTATTGCCAGTTATTCAAACATTAGAAAAAAATTGAATTATTTTACTGTTACTGCTTCTTTTTAGCCAATAGATAAGGACAAAAATACTTATTGTTCAAAAAATGAAGATTTGATTTTTGAAAATACTAAAATTTTTTAATACAGTATCCGAAAACCTAATATTGTAGGATACTTTAGTTCCAGTTAGGGAGGGGGAAACATTGCGGAAGGCACTTCTTATAATATTTTGTTTTTCAATGATTTTTTAAAACATAAATATAATTGTTTTCTAGAGAAGTCTTTAAAAAATGACTAGAATAATTTAAAAATTTGATCAGGCATAACTTTGGCGGATTGATACCAAAAAAACCTAGATTCAATTAAAGTTTATATTTCGTATGTGTGAACCTCCAGTAAACTTGCGGATGAGTTTTGACAAAGTGACCTGGTAGGTAGTAACTGTCTCACAAATTTTGCTAAATAATGTTTTATTTAAATTTTATTTAACTAAAGATTTACAAACCTATGCCCAATTTTTATATTCATTTCTGATGCTGCCTTCATATACATTGAAAAGATAATTCTATTTTTGTTCTGACCAGAACAACTATCACTATAAATCATGAAATCTGTAACGCCTTCTTGGCTTTGTTCCTTAAAAAATTCCCAAACAAATGAAGAAATTTCATTTCCTTCGCGATAGCCTATTGTCTCATTCCAGACGTGGCAGGTTCCAATATGTTTAGCTAAATCGAAAATAGTGAAATTCCAGACATTCAGTTTTGATAAATAATAAAGTGGTCCGATTCCTGCTCTAGGAGTTGTAAGTACTTTTTGAACATCGATATTGATCGTTACCATTTTTGAATTTTCTCGTGAATTAAGTTTATCAATTTTCATCAAGGATCTTACAGTAGAAATTTTTTCCCTATGAACACCGTAAGTGGGTTTCATAAATGCTTTTTCAGCAGCAGCTTTACTGTTATAAGTTTCTTAATAGGCACAGCTGTAAAATACAATTATTATTCAAACGCTAAGATATAAGCTTTAAACCTGTCGCATTCTGCTAACAAAATCATGTATGGTAAATCATTAGATTCGTAGAAATTAATTACATTCGATCTATGTTCCTGGACTACATCATCGTCACAGGTGATAACTTTTTCATTATTGTCTAAAACCCTTGTTATATAGTGACATACATGTGCCAAATTAGAAACATGGAACAAAACTTCAACTACTTCGTAATGTTTTTTTTAAGTAAGTATTTAGTTTTCTTCTTTAATGCTAAATGGCAGGTATGTTTGAATCTATCTTTCGCTGATTGATTGTAGGTAAAAATTTTATGATGCACCAATAAAAGTTTTCCTGTGTAGCTTATTTTTCGTTTTTCTACAGTTTCCTTCAAAACAATCTTCACAAAGCGCATCCATTAAGGTACATTGGTTCTACGTATCTTTTAATATATCCATCAATTCGTAAAACTTATTGTCACAAAATTTCAAAACGTTAGCCCTAAACGAAGAAAAAATTAAAAAAATCAATTCAAAATATAAGTATGAAAAAAATCTAGACTACCTGATGCTGTTATCAGGTGAACCACCTATACTCATTCTGACGTGTCTACAACGCTCGCAACTTAGGGATAGGTGGTCTTTTGTCAAAAACAGGTGTTCGACCTTAAAATAGGAAATCATATTGAATAGGAATTCTTGCGCATCTTGATTTCTTGTATATCTGTACAAAGGTGTATCTAAAACTGTATCCACTTCCTTGCACAAGTCTTGTAGTCTTAGTTTCCTGCTAATAATTTTTCAAGGTATTCATTAAACTTTTTACCTTCTGCTGTTTTAGCATAATCATTGTGTATATTATTATTCGCAATAAATTAAAATGCAGCAATTGCATAACACGATCTTCCGAGGTTTCTTATTCCCCTCATCACCGCAAGGAAATTAACAGCCTTATTTTATTTATTAAAAAATACTTAAATGTTTATGATTTATTTTAATCTTCTTCAGCATTCTGTAAAAGCCGTATTTGACATTATTTTGTGAGCCTGTGAACAACCTGAACGTCTTTATCGAGCCAATTGTCCTGAAGAATCCCTGAGAGTGGCTCTGATTAACTCTGAGAAGCCTTGATGCATTAAAATTCTTTTTCTTGAATTTTTTTATAATGTTTTTTCCAGGCTTCCCCATTTCCGATGCTGCTCGCAAGTTGTCACCAAACAAACATTTATCAGGAACCGTATCCTCAACAAACGCTTTCTTGGAATCATCAAACATTGGTAATTCTTCTAGCTTTTGAAATTCTATGATGCACCTGCAACATCGATTTCCCAGCATCCCAAATAAATTTTAACAATTTATCTGTGTCAACATCTTCCTCAACTTCATTTACCAGCATTGCTAATGCATTATTACAAATTTGACGTACCGGCACTAACAAACACGAAAAACACACTGAAGAGCCTCAGTGGAATTGGCAGACTTGAGCCGGTAAAAATTTTTTATTAATCTAAAGACGTGATGCTATTTAGGGCCGGAAGACCCTACAATATGTTAACAGTACTAAAATTTAACTACCACTTTTAGTATTTCAAGCAGAAGTATTTAAGCTTTATCTTCAGCATTTGTTATATTGCTCACCTTTAAAATTTTTAAAATACTCTCTTGGACTTTTGGCCAATTTTTTATCATTCAATCACCCTTGTCTGCTGCTATAGGGTTGTTGTTAAAACTGGCATTAGCTACATGATAATAATAAATCAAATTATTTACAAGTATTATACATTATACAATTAAGAAAACCATAAATTAAAAAAATAAAAATTTTTAACCGAATCTTTTCTATTTCCATTGCATAGAAATATATTAAAATATTGATTACTTGAAAAATCTTTAATCTAGAGCAATTCTCTCCTTTCTGTTAATGTGTTTATACAATATTCAGTAACCTTACTCAAAGGACTTTTTTACCACAGAGGCTTTTAATTAGTATTATCTGACGTCTCCGCATCGTACACTACTAATGACAAAACTTTAGTGATTTCCACTGATTCATCTTTTCTTCATTTATTTTTATCGACGTCAAAATAATCATTTTTGCGGCCTATATCGTAAGACTATTTTTGCTTTTCACGCGCCTTATCTATAAATTTAATTACAAATACTTGGAAATAATCTAACATTTTGATTCTATCGCACTTTAATTCTTGATCAGTACTTACGACCGTAGATTTATTCGGCACTTCTACAGATCGTTTGAAACTTAATGAGTTCTGAATTTCTACTAAAATTTAAAAACGCGAGTAAGAATTTAGTAATGGCTTTTGTCACCGTATTCATCGCGCTACTAAATGTAGGCAAGTGTTTGTAACAATCCCTATGATCAATTCTAACAAATATTCGGATCATCCCCTTAACAACTCAATTTTAGCGTTATGTAGGGTTTCTTTAGAGATTATAAGAAGGGGTAGTTACAAACTTAATATTGTATTTATTGAACATCTCTCTAATATCTCTATTATGGAATTCTTTACCATTATTGGTCAGTCAGTAAATTATACTACCGAACTTAAACAATACTAAATACCCAAAATCTCTCTTACTTTAGACATATTTATTTATTCTTAATTGCTTGTAACAATACAGCTCTGTAATTGGCATCTACAAATAAAGACAAGATAGAGTACTTATATTAAAAACGTATATAGTATATAATTTCTAAATTTATGAATAAATATCATATTTATACAAGAAAATTTATTTTTTCCAATCGAAGATTTGTAATAAGCTTCTGCAAGAACATTAAAGAAATACTTCTGTTTATCCAAGCCATCAATCAAAGTAATAGAGAGCAAAACTTCTTAAGTAGGTCCCTTTTTTCTTTTTTAACAACAAGGATCTAGTAAATATTAGATCTGCAATGAATATTTTTAAATTATCAGAAAGTTACACTTATAAATTTATTGGTTTGTTTTTGTATACTGATCTGCCGCTTACCATTATTAGCAAAATTTGATTCTAGTTTTGTGCCAAAGAACTCGTAACAGCAGCTACTTTCTTCATCGGACAATTGAATCGAGCTTAATTCATTTTGATCTGAATTATTAAAAACCAATTCTGGTGAAGGTAAATGATTTGCTCCTGTTTGTCGTTGTTCTTCATATTATATTATTTTTATTTCTAATGTTCTCATATTTCAAAGAATTTTTCGAAGTCGATGGAAAATAATGTTTTAACAATTTGTCATGATTATCATTGACCATCAGGTATTAAATTTTGTTTCTCAAAATTATATCTATTAGCTGCACTAAATTGGTTGCCAATTAATGGTTTTTCCAAAAAAGATTTTCTTGACTCAAAAAAATGATTATGCTGTTCTGCTGATGAAGGTTTAGATTTAAACTGCAAAAATACATTTAAATCAAACTTCACATTTGAATCATTATTTATTAAATCTTAATTTGCTGAACTAATAGGACTTTCTTTTCATTGAATCGGTAAAAGCATTTCTAATTGCATTTGTTTGAAGATCAGAATTAGGAACGCAAATGACATCTTGATTTGAATTAATAATTTCTTCAGAGACTTCAAAATTTACAAAAATGGCTGAAATTAAAAAAAATAAATAGACAGTTTTATTATTTATATAAGAGTTATTAAATTAAATACCTTTGTTTATTGTATTTTTCTTATGTTCAACTACAAAAGTCATTTTTACGTAATGTTTGAAGCCTTTTTTCTTCTTGGCTGCTCCATTACCAGACTTTCAGTTTCATATTCTCTTAATGATTTTTCTTTGGAGTCATAAATCTTAAATAACTTCCATCGATGAGCACAAACATCAGCTAATGTTGAATAAGAGTAAATTTAAAAAAAGTATTCGATTAAGGTATTAAAATAATTATCAATAACTTTATTGCGTTCATTCCAAGCATTTTCTTTCATTTCTGTTACTTTATTCAACGATGAATTAGTTACATATAAGCATGGAAAAACTTTTACTATCTCTATAAAGTATTCATCGTTGTTTTCATCCCATGAATTAATTATCTAATACTCTTTTTTCCAATAAATAATTTTTAAAATTGGTTACAATCACCAAATTGTCCACATAAAAATAACAATGTAGATATTCTTTAAAATTTGCGCTTTATTCAGAATTCACATTCAACTTTGAACGGGTAAATTCTGTATGCCAACGTCTAGTATAGAACGTTTTATTTAGTTGGTTACATACATTATCCTTTCCACACGGCATTCCGTTGCTCAAATAATATCCACGGTTTATCATCATTTCCCTGTATAACCGTGTAGCTTACAAATAAGACAAACTTAAACGAGTACTAATCTTTAACGAGTACTAAAAATTAAGAGCTCCTGATGACATCAGGACCTTTTCGGGGACCTCGTCAGGGACAAATACTCCTTGTATTTTTTCATATAAAGTTCTGACCTTTGAATCTTACGAAATCAGTTTTCTTTTTTTTTTTTTTCATTTGATTCCTATTGGTGCATTTATTTCAAAGAAACCTCTAAAATTTTATATAAAATAATATTAACTATGAACGAAATCATTATAGATTAAAAAGTAAAAAATATAAATAATTCTAAATATATGATACCGTTGAATAAATTCTAGTGTTATAGCTACATCTGCGGAATATTTTAAATTAAAAAAGAAGTAACTTAAAAAAGTTGTTTTAATTTCATCAAGAGTACTTGACAACTTTATAAATATTTTTCTTTCTATTACAAGAAAACATTCTATGTTTTTCTAGAAAATCTGACCTTGAAAATATAAAATATAATTTAAAAAAAAATGCATTAATGGTTATTAATTATTCTAAATTTATCATTTACAGTGAAACTTGACTCAATTTGATCAATTAATTCCTAGATACTTTCAGTATTTACATTTGGAACCTTAAAATAGTAGTATAATACATAATATAGGTAGATAATTAATATTCGTATAACATATGGTACTGAATATTTTATATTATAAAATAAAATATTTAGATGTCAACTTACCATTTAATATTTCACTTAACTTTTTTTCTTTTAATCACCAACAGTCTCGAAAATATATCGGAATTAATAAATAACAATTAAATTTAAATTATACAAACAAAGCACAAGGCTCAATTTAAAAATTTTTGAATGTTTTTTGATGATGGTTTCATAAGAACTAAAAGCTAGAATTTCATTTCTCATCTCTTCTTGCATGATGATTTTTTCAAAAAAATATGATGCTTTTTTCAAAAAAATATGATGCTTTTTTCAAAAAAAAAAAAAATAATAAAAATGATGACGTCACGTCTGCTATATACAAATACATTGTGACGACAGACCTCTGACAAAAATCTGGTTTTTAAAACCTCTATAATTCCGTTAGTTTTCAAAAATAATACGTATCTAATATATAAAAAAATACGTATCTAATATTTTTTTATATAATTTCAGATTATGCACAAAAATTACCTAATTTTTGACCCATAGAAGCTCCCTATTGACTAAAATACTTAAATTAGATATCAAAAAAATAAAATTTAAAATTATTAATGTACTAAAAAAGGCAGTATATAATAAACATTAAAAAACCCTGGAAAGGTTTTTCGAGGTTGTTTTGTTTTTTTAAATTGGAAATACTTTATTAAGATCAAAAAATAATTGAGTTGTTAAATATTTGCACCATTTAAAAAAGTACAAAAAGATTTTAAAATGCGAAAAAAAGATTAAGGGACTAATAAAAAGTTTTATTTATGATTTAGAAAATTTAATTTTTACAAATAATTAGTGGAAAAAGTTACTTTTTTGTTCTTAATGGCATCAAAATTTGGTATCAAATGTGAGGTTTTTCATTTTACCTTAAAATTAAAATTAACGCTAAGTTATAAAAAAATTTTTACTTTTATAGACTTATAGCTATCTAATAGTTTTATGAATTAAATGTTTTTAACAATAATACTTATTCTTAAATTCTAAAATGGTTTCATTAATTACATTATTTAGGATTTTTAGTTAAAACTAAGCCCTGTAAAGTAACTTAAACATAATAATATGGTCTCAAGTTATTATGAAGAGACATGCATAACGCATAATTGCCATATTATGTGAAATTTTTTTGATAGGAAATTTAAAAATTAAAAAATTGTATGAGATTCATTTTGAACATTTTAGTAAATATTTGTATCATATCCTACCAACAAATCTCTTGCACTTGAATACGCATCTATGCTTTTAGTGTTACCATTAATAATATACTCAAGTGCACACCAAACGTGCGGAATGATGTTGCCAAAAGGGTGTCTCTTTTTAGTTGGTACTGGCAAGCTTCTGATAATTTTATATGCCAAATCTAATGCATCCAGAATACCTCCTGTAACCCGAAAGATAACATCTTGATTTGAAACTACGTAATTTTTGCATTCATAAAAACTAAGGCCAACGGAAACTACTCTTGGAAGCTTTCTTGCGCTATCTTTTTGAAGTCTATATAAATCATTTTCATTTTTAATAATCTCTTCTAAAACATCTAGGTTTTGATCCAACTAAAAATATAATTACAAGTTAATAAACTAATTGTAAGATAAGATATTTCTTTATTAGGTTGGGTATTTAAATTTTTATTCTATACATAAATGTATTATTTAAAAAAAAAAGTAAACGCACTTATGCAATCTTATTTGCGCAATTAATAAAGTCCATTATTATAAATTATCGCTATATTTACCTGTAAATGTTGAAATAAGAATTTTTCAGGCCCCCGTTAATTAGAAATAGAAAAGGGACTTTTTTCCTCTTTTACGCATAGAAAAAATAATAGCGATATGAGATGAAGCCATACCTAAAATTCTGTAATTCTATTTTTTTTTAACATTTATTAATATTTTATTAACTAATCGACCTGTGTATATTTTAACCTTAGCCATTTCTGTTATGGAATAATTTAAATTTATTGCCAAAATTAGAATAAATTTTACCTTAAGAAGAATTTTCTAAAGGAAATAAATCAAATTGGTCAGTTTGACTCCAAATGTCCAAAATTGTCACATTAGGGTCTTAGGGTCTCGTTTTGTTAACATTGTCGCTCTTGGTGCCTGTCAGTTGGTTTTTATTTGTCTCGGCTTGTATTATGAAGCTATATATTAAGCGCTTCAAAGGATAAGCCTTTGCCGTTATTGGAAGATTTGTTCATAAATTCAAACGACTGTACCTCGGGAACAGATATCATTATCGCGTTGTAAAATGCGTCACGTTTTTCTTCGTCAGTGAAACCTTTTGCGTTTTCTAAATTATCATAATTATGTATGACCTCTTCAAATTTGATGATGCGGTTCCTTTACCTACGTCATATTGTAAAGCGTATAACTGTTTCCTAATTACTACGGACGACAAATTTGTCTCACATCTCTTAATTTCTTTCAATTTTTGAACGATCTCCTGGGGATCAAGAATTTCGGCAACGCGAGATAATTATTTTTGATCAATTCTATTAATTAAAATATCTCTAACTTTGAATTTATGTTTTGATTTCGTGTCTTCGTCTAATCTTTTAATTTTGTCTGAGCTATCGTTTGGACTAATTACATATAGAAGATCGTTCTCTCTTAATTCTGAAGTCAGATTGTCATAAAATTGCTCAAATTTTGACTGTGTCGTGAGTTTGTAGTCACGTTTGGTCGAAATGTTTTTATTAATTACTTCAAATTGAATAACATCTTTAGCTGCAGGTGCTATATTTTTGTCTTTTAAATTTGTATTATTTTTGATATTGACTTTGTTCAACTCTTCTCTAAGTATTTTAGCGATATAGTTCCGATTTACAAACCCTACATTTGGAGAGTTTAACAAACCCTCAAAAAAATTTTACTAAACTTTTCCTTTCATTTAATACCTTTTTCTATTTTATTTGGCTTATCATTATAACGCTTAATTCCTAAAGAAACTATTAAGTGACCCTTACATACATAATTTAGTACCTTAAAGTCTATTATGTATTCTATAGACAAAAAATTAAATAAAACTAAGTCAATTACTAAGCACCCTTGACTATCTATAAATGTGAAGTTGCCTGGACTGTCCCCTGCAAATCTGCCGTTTGTAATGTGCAAGTTATTACGCTCGCAATATTCTAGAAAGGCACGCCCTTTCTTGTATATTTTAGTATCTAAACTTGTTCTTTTAGCGCTGTAAAACGATTCTGATTCCATCCTATCAAGGTCGATTGCGCCTTCTCCTGCAACCCTTGCATTGAAGTCCCCACCTATTACTAACCTTGTATTACCATATTTATTATATATAATTGAAATAATTTCTTCTTTTTCATTTAGTATTGGTTCTATTTCTTTTAATGGACTAATGTAAACTAGGCCCACTATAATATAATTTTATATAAGCATTAAATATTTTCAATTAAAACCGTATTAAAACTAATCCTCTTCAAAAAGTACAGACAAAAATATAAGTTCTTTAATGTGTTCAGCTGTGAGTTTGTTTGTGTCATCACTTTTTATATCTCCAGCTTCTAAAAATAGTCTTTTAGTAGAAACAGATGTAACTGGAATACTCAGGTATTTAAAAGTAATTATGCTAAAAAAGGATAAATACGTTGATGGGTTTTCCAATATAGAAAAGGGTTTTCCGTCCTTAATCGGCAGTTCTTGCAAGTAATGTGTCGCCTCAGAAAATATGTGATCATCTTTGAATTCTTTTATTGTTGTTTTTCAAATAGAGTGTCATCAAATTTCCAGATACTTATTTGTATCCTTTAATGTTGATGGTAAGTTGTCACCTGATTTTAATTGGATTTTTGGACCACTTTTTTTCAATTCATTTTTAATCATTTGCACAGCATTCGAACTGCAACTGCATGTTGGAAGTGCCATTTTTTAAATCGAAGATTACAAATTGTTGATACGGCAAATATAAGCTTCAATATCTTTAAATTGAATTTTCGATTGAGCCAATAATATTTCTTTAAATTCAACTCCAATCGCTGTAACTGTTTTTGTTTCTTCAAATCCATTTCTCATACCATAGGTCATCCCCTCATCAAAAAAGCACCCACAAATACACAAAAAAAAACCTCTGAAATTGCCGAAAAATTTCGGCGTAATTTCGGAATCCGAAAAGAACACTGAAATATACACCGAAAAAAAGCTAAAAAACACCTAAAATAAGACAAATAGAACACTGAAAAGTTGGGTGTAATTTTAGAATCCAAAAAAATACACCAAAGTTGACACCGAAATAAACAATAAAATACTGGAAAATTTCGGTGTAATTTTAAAAATTAAAACGGAAATTCAGTGTTAATGTATTAAAAAAATACCAAAAATTAAAGTGTAATTTTTAGGTTTTACAGCCAAATTTCTCTATATTTTTATTTAAGTGTTATTTTTAGTGTTTATTTTAGTGTATATTTTGGCGCAATATATGGTAGATATGTAATATGTGAATACTAGAAACTGCGTGTTAAAAACTTTTAGTGTTTATTTTTATATTAGTACCTTTTCTCCATGCTATGTATTTATAATATAAAATTAGAAAAATATTTTTAAAATGTGTAATTATAAATTTTGAACATTATATTCCTCTTTAACTATAATATTTTTTGTTTTGGAGTTTCTTGATGCGTTTTTAAATTTTTGTTGCATTGCCTATAGAAACATTGATTCTTTATTTATTTCATCCGGAAAATAGTTGAAGACGTGCGTTAACTATTTTAAAATTTTCCAAATACAATAAATTACATCCTATATAACTTTTCATGGTACAATCACTCCATAAATCAGTGCTGATGCAGTAGTTTTCTAAAGATGCAATTTTTTTTAACATCTCGCTAGCATCATGGTATTTTACTTCTAGCCTATTGGTTATGGCGTGACAACCAGGTGGTTCATAAAGAGGTGCACAAATTTTGAGTATAAACTTCATACCAGGCTTCTCGGTAGTTTTTAATGGAATTTTCACAAATGGCATACAGCAAGGCATCATCAATTTTTTAAGCGTTGCTAGGCTACCATTTTCTAAAACAAAAGTTTATACGGTTATTAAAATACGTATAGTTTATATACTCATTAAATAGTATTAAGTATAGGTTCATGAAAAATTAGTGAAAAAACGCTGCCCAATTATTGGCACTCATCAATAAAAAAATATACTGAATACTCTATTTCAGCTAACAAATTATAATTGAAAAAAAAAAAAATTTATTTTGAAAAATTTTTTCAACTTTCGATATTCCGCGGACTAGTAGAAACACGGCCCGTGACGTTCAACAAAAACCTATACTTAAAAATAATTTTTAAAAAATTTATTTTTTATCATACTTACTTTTAAATGAGTTAGCATTGATAAGCATATTTTCTATGCTATTATTTTTACTGCTATTATTGCTTTTTGTCTGAAATTTAATAAAATAATTTATTTATTTTGATATTTGATCTTACAATATATACTATGGTATTTAAAAATATAAAAACCTTTTTTATTTGTATAATTTCCAAATCAGAATCAATCATAGATGTATCCACCAATTTTGTTTTTTTGAATTTTTCGCTTATTTCTTTAGAAGAGTGGTTCAATCTTACATGTTTAGATAAATTTGATGCGTTTCCACTATTAGCAACATCAATGTTGCATTAAAGGCAAAAGCTAAATTTTGTACCTTTCTTGCTCTCTGTAAAATAATCCCAAACACCAGTGACAGATTTCTTTCGTCTAAGTAGAATAAAAATATTAAAGCTATTTAACATCATATAAATACTAAAAGAAATATTTCAGAAATTTAAGGGATCTTATTACTTCATGTTTGCAAACAATTAGGTGAATTTTCAGTACCGCTTTTAGAGACTCGTTTAAATAACCTTTTAGATTACCTTTTAACTTCTAAGACAATAGTGTAGACTATCGTTGTTCTTTTTCGTATCGTCTAAAATTCGTCTCATATTATAGTTAGATAAAATTACCTTCACGATGAGTTACTTAAACATGATGCTGTTTTATAGGGCCGGCATCATGGACACAAGGATTGAATTCATAAGTATTTATTTAAAATAATATTTGTAGTTATACAAAGGGGATCCTGAAACTGGAGTGGGGGGTGGATGGTGGTGGGGGTAAAAGAAAAATACCTCGAGCAGTCGTGCGTGCGTGCGTGCATGTCTGCGTGCGTGCGTGCGTGATCCAATATGGCTGTCGTGTATACAATTGCGTGAGGCCTCTGTGTGTGTGTGTGTGTGTGTGCGTGCGTGCGTAAATGCCCGGGAGTCAGACTTGGGGGCAAATACCTTAAGCCAAGGGACGTGACCCTGACCTTGGGGGGGCGGGGCGTGCAATTGCACGAGGTGGGTGTGTGTAGTCTGCAATTACATGACGATTTTTTTTGTGTTGTGAAAAACCCCACGTATTGTATGATACTCTAGTGCCCTATTAAAAAGAGCCGCGGTATGTCACCTTGTGACGCGGCCCACAAGCGGCACTAAGGAGGGCATCCTACAGACCACCTGACTTATAGTGGCAACCCGTCCGACTTTTTTGATCTGGTTTATTTATTTATTTTATAGGATTGGAGAAGCATTATGATTAAAAAAAAACAATTATTTGTTTATTATTTTTATTATTAGTAGTAGTCTGTTTCATAAAAAATTAATACAAAAAGAAATATAAAAATATTATAGGAAATTTGCAGAATATATAGGTCTTTGAATTGTTGCTACTTGTAGACTTGGTGCATTAGGACTTATATGATTAAAAATTTGATGATTAGAATTGCTTGAAGTTGTTGACGAGTTTCTGTTTGTCAAAGCTGTTCGTAAAATATTTCTGGTACTCATACCAGTTGTTGCTGTTAAAGGAGTACCATTAGCTAAAGTATTAATCTCGCCTCTCTTCTTTTTTGGTGGTGCCATTGTGCTCTAGAAAAAAATTTAAACTTTAAGAAAAAAAACTTAACCTTAAATATTATTTTTTTTTTTTTGCTATAAAATTAACCTTAAATTTTTTTTTAGTTTAGTTTTAAAATATTTATGGTAAAAAAAAGAAATGGCTTTTAATAATTTTTTAATTAGAATGTATATATATATGAGCGTCCCGCTAGAGTATGGGCGCATAAGTTTTACGATTATATTTGAATTGATTTAATAGTATATGTCATCGCTCTATTTCAATTTCAATAAATTAAATTTGATGAATGGATCTGTTATTTTTTTCAGTGTACAGTAAAATTATTTTTTATAAATATCACAATTTAAATTTATTCATGATAGTTTTTTTTTTACTTTTTTTATGTAAAAATCAAAATTACTATCATGTTTTTGAGGTATAAAGCAAATATCTCAACATTTAAAAAACAATAACTTCAGATTAAAGTTTTTACGTACTTGTTAAGAAAAATTGTGTAAATTTTTGCTAAAATAAGTTAATAAAGTGATCAATTTTTTATCAGATTTCTAAATTTAGTAAAATGTAAAATGTAAAAAAATTGCGTATCATACTATTTTGTTAAAAAAAATGATTTAAATTAATTGTTATCGGCAATTACTTTACAATATAAATAAAGTTAACAATTATTTTGGTATAGTTAAAAATTTTTAGAAAATTTATTTTTTACTGCTTAGTTTATTATGTGCTAAAATAATATGTAACTATTGTGTGTTAGCAGTTAAGTTTAAATGTATAAAAATATTAAGAAAATATGTAACGATAAAAAAACTGTAATCCTAGACAAATATCGAAAATATAAATATTATTTTAATAATTCTCTACATAATGAAAGAAGTGCTTAAAATTAAGCTATAACAAATATCAACATTTTTTTAAGTTTCATTTCAGTAATCACTGTAAGAAGCAAAAGAAATGATAAAAATTGTAAAAGTTAACTATATATATTTCATACTTTTTACATAATTAATAAAAATCATTTTTACAAATTATAAATGCAGCATTTTCATTATTTTGAAATTAAAAATTACCTTCTTATATTATTTATAAATTAAAGTATAATCATTTGGTAATTTACAATAAGATGACACAAATAATTTTTCAACTGATTTATTAAAAAAATAAATAATGATAATAATAATAATAAATTGAAGACATTAACTCTGAAGATAATTTTGACAAAGGTAATATTTGAAAAAAAAATTTTATTTATAGGCTTTGAATTGCACGATTTGCACATCTAAAATATTTATAATATCACTGTTATGCTATATTTCGTATATAATTGATATAATGCACTGAGCACGATTTATTATAATGCATTTACTTATAGATAATAAAATTTTTATTATGCACAATTAAAAAAAAATTGTTTTAAAATATTTTATTAATTTCATTTTATTTATATTTTCAGAAAAAATAAATCAAACTAAAGGAATTCAAGATAATGTGACATTATCAACAAAGAATAATGAACAAAAATCTACATAAAGAGTGATAAATTTTTTTTTTATTTATAAATATGAAAAATTAATGTTAAACACGTAATTTTCTTCATTTTGGAATTTTCTAAATTTTTATACTCCAATCAAATCACGGTTTTGTGGTTGTTTTCGATGACCAAGATAAGAAAAGATCTATTAAGTGTTTTTTTAACTCACTGTTTCTAAAAAACAAGGTATCACTCGTTCAAAATTTGTCTAATACCCTTTAAAAACTATCTCTTTTTAAGATTATTTTTGCAATATATAAAAACCGTAACAAGAATTCGAAGGTTTTTGAAGCTGCTAATTACATATTCAAAGGTTCTCTGCATGAAAAATGAATCAAACTCTCTATTATGGGTGAGTTTTTCTGTATTGAATTCGCAAATTATAACAAAATTTTGCCTCCAGTAAGTTTTTTGAATCTCTGAAATTGAATTTCTAGGTCCTAAACCTAAAAAGTTCTCAAAACTTGCGAATTTACCCTAAAATGGGTATTTTGTACTTATTTAAAGGTTTTGCAAGAATTTCGACTGAGCGAAACCTTGATTATCTGAAACAACAACACAAAAAACCATTAGTAAACCTTTTCTCATCTTGGTTACCAAAAACAACCCTCCATGATTTGACTTTAGTATTAGAAAAAACCAATTTTTAATTAAAAATGTAAAAAATCGAGATATTTTATATTCTTATTTATTTGTATATTTTAAGTATAGATCGAAATATTGATTTTATAAAATTGATAGTTTTGATAAAAGATATTTTTATTAGGTATTTATATTAGATAAATTGTAAATCTTGTTTTAAAAGTTTGAAATTTGAGCCCAATTTTTGATCCTGAAAATTTTAGAAAACGGGTAAAGATTTTAAAAATTAACAAGTAAAACCATGCTGAAAGTACATTCCTAGCTGAAAACTTTTCATTCACGTTTGAAAATTTTCATTATGTTACTAAAAATTTCTAATAAATAAATAATAAAATCAGAAAAGATATTTTTGGGTTTATTATGAGTACATTCATAATGCTTTTTTGGAAAATATACACAAAAAACTCCACTTGTGGGCATTAAAATGTAAGTTGTATAAAACGATTTTATTCAGCAAGGAGTTTATTTTCTATATAAATGTCAATAAAATGACTGCTTTCAAAAATTGTCAAAAAATTTAAGTTATGAATCTTCCTTTTATAAAAGAAAAAATATTACATTTTAAATTTCTTATTTTTGATTTTGTAAAATTTTTCAATAAAAATTACAAATCTTTACATACAAATTCTAAAATTTCAGGTTAAAAGAAATTAATTGTTATCTTAATGATCAAAAAAGTGTATCAAAAAATAATTAATCAAAATATTTTATATTCGAAAATATCACGTATAAAATGTTTTCATAAATCATTTGTTTCCTATTGCATTTTGATAAAGATCTCAAAAAAAAAATTTTACAAGACTTAGCACTAAAATTTACAATTTAAAAATTGTTTATCTAAAATTAATTATTCGTTATGGTATTATTTGCCTTTTTATAAAGTATTTAATAAGTTAAAACAATTATGTATAATCAAAAATGTGTTAAAAATAGTATACATATAAATATATTTATTAATAATATAGCCTTTTACAATAAATAAATTATTAATTTTATGATTTTTAAATGTGTTTATTTATTTTATTTTCGAAAATAAACCATAAATAGCTATTTATTCAACAAGGGAAAAAATGATTTTCAATTTTAAAATGTATGCACCAGTGATGAGTGCCTCCGGCCAGACAACATTGAAAGTATAAGATTTCTATATTTTTTGTGCTAACATGATCATTATTTTAGCTTATACCCACATGGAAAAATGGATTCGATCCAATTTTTCATAGTAACTTCACTCGTTCGCTTCGCTTTCACACACAACTACATAGAAAATTAAAGACTATATTTTGTCCCTTGTTTAAAAGCTAGCTATTTGTAAATTTCATAATTGAAAAATTTCACGTACAACATATTACATATATGACCTATATAATTGTGCAGAAAATAGAAAATTTTTCGAAAATTAAGCTTTGATACCCCAATTTTAATGAATTTTAAATGAAACTATTATGTTTTTTATTAATAATTGCTTGGAAAAATATTTTTAATATTGTTCCATATTTATATATAATTTCCAATTAATTTTGAGTGATTTTTGATTTTAAAATAGGTGAGTAAAATGTTGCAAATTTATCCCCATAATTCGTTTCTCAAGTAAATTATTTTATGGAATAATCTAGAATTATGATAGTTGCTCTAAAAAAAATTTCAATTACTTAAAAAATTTTTCACATAAAATTCAAACTTAAAAACTTATTTTACTCCATCTCTGAGAAATTTGAAAAATCTAACATGAAAAATCGAAAATCCGATGATAAACTAGAATTTTACAAAAATTCGCAAAACCGCCTGATGGCGCCAACTATTGTGAAAAAAATTAAGTCAACACGAACGTCAATAGACGCGGTAATATGTATATACATAATAATAGCACAGCTGCTGCTTTTATCGTAATATTTGCAATTACACAGACAAGGAAGATAGTATTTTATAACATCTCACACTTTTGTGGCTGCTGCCAGGCTGCTGCACTTTCTTGTGTTGATGGCTGGTCAGTCATCTAAAGAGTAGTCGAGTGATATGACATATTAGACACTCATTTAAATTTATAATGTGTTCATAAAAAAATTTTTTAAATTATTTTTAAAATAAAATTAAACATATATATACAAAGGATATAATGTAGTAAACAATAATTAGAAAATTTATGGGTTATAGTCCATTCACACTTCTTAGTCATTGTGCTTCCAACAGGTAATAAATATAAAAATTTATTATATAAATAAACTATTATGATAATTTTAGTGTTAATAATACAAGCATGGATTTTTTTATAAAATATGATAAATATACCCTTGACTTTTGAATAATTTGGGAGTAAATTTGAACTATGTACATTATAACAAGAATTAGTATTTTTATTTAATGAAAAAATATTTTCTGGTTATATGCCAATTTTTTTCTTTTTCTTTTTTTATGCAAATTTTTTATGTCTGTATTTTTGATTCTTAAGTTTTTTTTATCAAAAGATTATTTTGAAATTAAAGATTAAAAATTTATGAATTCAATATTATGAATTAATACAAATTTAAAATGCTAAGATTATTAAAAGTTAATAAATTAAAAAATAAATACAAATTGCTAAAATTTTTGTAATCATATATTTGAATAAAAAATTTTTTTTTTTTAATTTTGATTTTTGAAAAGCTGCTTATTTAGAAAGAATAATTTTTGAATAAGTTCCAATCAGATTGAGTATAAATGATAAAAAAAAATTTGCATGAGAAAAGCACTTATTTTTTTTCCACCTGTGCCTACTTGTTTGTAAAACTCGTAGCGAAATTTTCTCTGTTTATTGTACTCACAGGTAGGCAAAAAATATCGTAAGCACCATGGTGAGACACTAACGTTCGTAAACTTGCAACTTTTGCACCCTTGAAGCTTAATATAGAATTTCAAAAAAAAATTTATGAAATTTTCATATGAAAAGTTATAGGCTGGCCCTAAACAATTTTTTAAACATTAGAAAAAATTTTTAACGATTAGAAAAACTATAATTTAGTTATTTTTATATATTTTGTATACTGTTTACGGATACTGTACTAAAATTCAAATACAAATAAATAAGTAAAACTTCTTTACTTTGTATTTTTCTTGTAAAAGCCTATGAATAAACTTAAAAAATAGTAGATTCTTTAACAAGGGTGCAAAATAAGAAGTACTTTCTGTAAGTTATATAATAAAGGTGTAAAAAGTAGTTAAATACAGGTGTTCAATATGGGATCAAAGTTGTTAAATTATCAGTTTTTTCGCTGGGCAACGTTTTGAAATCAAATTTTTAGAATTAAAAGTGATAGGTTAAAATGACAGATTTATAACCTCGAAATCGATAATTTAAGTTATTTCAAGCATTTTAAAGATATGTTTATAGTTATTAGAGATGTTGATCACGATTTTAAAATGCAATTTTTTACCAAAGAAAGTTTATAAATGTATGTTAAAATTCTCAAGCTTAATAGAGTAAACTACCAATTTTGAGGTTAAAAACTTAGGAATCTATGATTTTGAGTTCAAAACCCACAAGAGCATAATTATCAAAGTTTGGCTCAATCAGCTGCATCTTAAAATTTAAATATATTTTGCAATTTTTTCGCTTACTTTGCGTAATATATTCAGGACAAAACTGGCTATCAGGAAATAGATAAAACCTTCAAAATCATGTTTAACTACCAAAAATACGTGAGATCCATTGAGCTGGATTCATTTTGTTCCATTTAAAATTTTTGAATACATTTAACATTGCTGGTGCCTTGACTATTTGAAGTCTTTTAATACCCAATGAAGTTGCAAGTAGATAGTCTTGATTTAAAAATTCATATTAACCACTAACGTGTTAGCATTTTTCGGGTAAATTAAAATTTTTTTATTTGCTAATTATTTGTCTTCAACAATTACATAGCAAAAGAAAAAAAATTAAATAATAAAACATTGACGTTATTAAAAAAATAGAATATAGTATTAAGGACGCTCTTTCACTCACAGGATGTAGTTATGTAGCACATTTTACAACTGAGATATTTCAGATATTTATTTGTAACAATTTGTTTGTAAACGAGTCGATACTTTTCAGCATTTAGTATCAGAAAACGAAAAAAATAAATAAACAATTACATATGTTAAATTTTTGTAAATTTTGCATCATAAATGCCTGAAATTCCAGATCTGGATACTTTATATCAAAATTCTGCTTGCCTCATATTAAAGAGCATTTAATTTTAGGTCAAGGGACCAAAAAATTTTTTTCGATAAATCTTTTCAGTAATAAGCAAAAGGTAATTTCTTATGTTTTAGAATACATATTAAAAATTTTGTTTTTATTAAACAATCGGTTGTAACTTATTTATACTAAAAAGGTTTTGCAAAAAAAATTTTGCACCAAATACTAAAAAGCATGGACTCTTTTATTAAAAAATTATTATAAATCAATATGATTGAAATATTTCAGTTTTAAAATGTCCTACGAAACTACCCACAATGGGTGGCAGAGCGTGTTCAAAATAAAAAAAGAATAGTACACTTATTAATCTTAAATTTTTATCTTCAGTGTTCTTTATTATGGCTACGAGCAATCTATATTTATGATTTCAGAAATGATATATTAAATATTAAATTTCATTAAAAAATAATAACAATGAAAAGAATTTATTGATTGAACCTGTAAAATAAAAAGTAAATAAAATTTAATGGTTCATATCATAAATATGTTACTCATATATTTTCCATTAATCTTTTGTTATCTTACAAATATTGCACCAATACATTGCTTACTGTTATAATAAATAAAAAATTGATATTGCAATTATGTATTTGTTTTAAAAAATTCATAATATTTTATAGATTAAAGTAATTTATAATTAAATTAATTTTGATTACTATGAAAATTTGCATTTTGAGATCAAATAACATCTTAATTAAAAACAAATATGAAAGATCAATATTGAAGTAATTTTAATAGTTTATAGAATCTTTCTCGTATATGAACTGGTAGTTTATGTATATGAGCAATTATTTTAAAATTGATACTTAATTCGAGCCTGGAATCGTAAATTTTTTTTTTGAGGGCACATCGATATGACCCGTGTTTTCAGATAGTTTGAACCTTCAGAAAACCGAAAAAAATCGTGAACGAGAAATCGGCGATAGGTGCCAAAAAGATTTTTTCACTTTTATGTCAAAAACCGTGTTTTTCGTATCTGAGCTACCCAAAATTTTCAAAATAACTTTTTAGGTAAAAAAACGTTTTTAAAATAGATAAGAAAATCTGATTGCCAGGGAAAAACCACTCCAGAAGAAAAAAAAACTTATCTTTTTCGGATGAAATTTAGCCAAGTTATCGTCAATTTAAGATTTTGCTCAAATTCGTCTTAAAAAAGATTGAAATTTTATTGAAAAAAGCCTGCTTCTGAACCTTAAACATGCATTATTCGCTTGATTTTCATCGTAAAATAATAATTTTTTTTTTAAAATCGATTAATTTTTTCCTGTCAATTCATTTCTTTAAGAAAAAAATCATTTTTATTGACCAAATTTCAATTTTTATGTCAAAAGCCTTTGAAAACTGTAAGTAGCAAGATTTACTTAACACAGTTTTTGATCTAAAAATTAAAATTTGGTCAATAAAAATGATTTTTTTCTTAAAGAAATGAATTGACAGGAAAAAATTAATCGATTTTAAAAAAAAAATTATTATTTTACGATGAAAATCAAGCGAGTAATGCATGTTTAAAGTTCAGAAACAGGCTTTTTTCAATAAAATTTCAATCTTTTTTAAGACGAATTTGAGCAAAATCTTAAATTGACGATAACTTGGCTAAATTTCATCCAAAAAAGATAAGTTTTTTTTTCTTCTAAAGTGGTTTTTCCCTGGCAATCAGATTTTCTTATCTATTTTAAAAAAGTTTTTTTACCTAAAAAGTTATTTTAAAAATTTAGGGTAGCTCAGATACGAAAAACACGTTTTTTTGACATAAAAGTGAAAAAATCTTTTTGGCACCTATCGCCGATTTCTTGTTCACGATTTTTTTCGGTTTTCTGAAGGTTGAAACTATCTGAAAACACGGGTCATATCGATGTGCCCTCAAAAAAAAATTACGATTCCAGGCTCGAATTAAGTATCAATTTTAAAATAATTGCTCATATGCAGGTACTATATGTGTGGTTTGTTAATTTAGTAAAATTACAGTGAATAAATATTGTACATAATGGAAACCTAATTTCACGACCCATATAATATTATCTTTTTCTTCATTAAATTTATGTAAACAAAGTACTCTTTTAATTAAGTGGTAAAATAGAAAATTTTAGTTTTAGCTATTTTTATAAAATTGGTTCAGTTTGCCTGGTACTAATTGCATTTAACGATTATTTTTATATAAAAGTTTTTATCACAGTCAGGATGCCCTATTTGTGATTTTTTGAATTTTCAACTAATTAGCAAAAATTTTAAATTTTATTTGTTTGAATGTTTAAGCTAAATTCAAGCAAAACTTTTGCATTGGTCTACAGACTAATAAGTATGCATTGCATATCATCTTTGCATCTTTAAAAAATTTCTTATAATTATAAAAAAGAATATTTTTTTTCTGGATAGTGGCCGGAAAGCACGTATTTTCCGGCCACTTCGTGTCCGGCAAAGACATGTTTTCTTGCCACTGACGCAGAAAAATCGTATACGACCCTCGGCTATAAAAAAATTGAAACAAACCGCAGTTTACATGCGATTTTGGACATTCTTTATTTTTCTGGCAATGAGTTGTAATATACTATTTTTTTCTTACTCCCCTTCTACTCCAGTCAAAATACGGGGGGGGGGGGGGTTGTATTTTTACTGGCGAACATGAGATTTGCTTTACTATATGTTTTTTGGGTCGCTGAACACGAAAATTGGGGTCATTTTGTAAAGAGATGGGGGCTTCACCCCTAAATTTGCAAAAAACTACCCCAAAATGGGATGTTTTTTACATAGTTGCACTTTGAGCGCTCAAATTTGCACCATATGGGTTTTTTGGGTCGCTGATCAAGAATTTCGACTTCTTTTTCATAAATAATTAAATTTTCACCCCTAAATTGGCTAAAATTACCCCCGAAAAGGGGGTGTTTTTGCTATTTTCGCACTTTGAGCAACCAGAATATGTTCATATAGGTTTTTTGAGTCGCTGATTAAGAGTTTCGACTTATTTTTCATAAATAATTAAAATTTCACCCCTAAATTGGCTAAAATTACCCCCGATAAGGGGGTGTTTTTGCTATTTTCGCACTTTGTGCATCCAGGATATGTATATATAGGTTTTGTGGGTCTTTAATCAAGAATTTCGACTCCTTTTTCATAAATATTCAATATTTCACTCGTAAAACAGCTAAAACTACTCCTAAACGGTGTGTTTTTGCTATTTTCACACTTTGAGCATCCCGATTATGTCCATTCAGGTCACTGGGCCGCTGATCAATAAAAATTTGTTATTTTTTTTATAAAAAATTAATACTTACCTGAAAAATAAATTATTATAGTGAAGGTAAAAATGAATAAATGAAACTTAATATTTTTTTTTTTTATACTGCATGCTCAAGAAATATTGAATATTTATGAAAAATAAGTCGAAATTCTTAATTAGCGACCCGAAAAACCTATATGCACATATCCTGGTTGCTCAAAGTGCCCAAATAGCAAAAACACCCTCTTTTCGGGGGTAATTTTAGCCAATTTAGGGGTGAAATTTTAATTATTTATGAAAAATAAATCGAAATTCTTAATCAGTAACTCAAAAAACCTATATGGACATATCCTGGTTGCTCAAAGTGCGAAAATAGCAAAAACACCCCCTTTTCGAGGGTAATTTGAGCCAATTGAGGGGTGAAATTTTAATTATTTAAGAAAAAAAAGTCGAAATTCTTGATCAGCGACCCAAAAAACCCGTATGGTGCGAATCTGAGCGCTCAAAGTGCATCTATGTAGAAAACACCCCATTTTGGGGTAGTTTTTTGCAAATTTAGGGGTGAAGCCCCCATTTCTTTACGAAATGACCCTGATTTTCGTGTTCAGCGACCCAAAAAACATATAGTAAAACAAATCTCATGTTCGCCAGTAAAAATACAACCAAACCCGTATTTTGACTGGAGTATTCATCCATGCGTAACAATTGATTTATATGCAGCCTCTTTCCTTTTTCAACTGACAATTATACGGACTATCCCATATAGAGATTGTAACAATCTGCTGTAGTTAAAAATTTATACCTGCACAAGACTTTTCTATAAATCGATACCATAAATATTTTCCAATTCTAAACAATTATTTTTTTTTACTTTGTTCAACTTAAATAACTTTATACTAGACTTGAGTAACTCTTCAATTAACTTTCTTTCATTTGCATTATATTATTTAATTTTATAAGTTTAAATGAATTTTTAACATAACGCAAAACAGGAAGTAACTAATAAAAATGATAAAATTTTTATAATTTGTTGCATGTAAGTATTATTTAAGTTTATCTTTACACTAAAATCGTTTTTGACAATTTTCAAAGTATATAATTACACATAATTATAATAAAGTATAATAAATAAATTTAAAATCACTTTCTTTAAGTGTAATCAAGTACAAAAATTTTAAATATTAATTTATTACAAAAGGAAATGTTAATAAACGAAAATTACAATTGTGCATTGTTAGTTGCTTTTGTTTGTTAGGAATTGATGTTTTTTTGTAACGACTGAACATTTCACGCATCATAATTCAGGTTACTTGATATCATTAAAATCAGTTCGAAATTGAATTTTCTTATGAATGGGATATTTTTAGAAACTTTCGATTTCTTAATCTAAAAAAAAATACTAATGTTGCATTAATTCAGATAAAATTTCAAATTAAAATTGGCACTGATATTAAACTGAAATACTGAAAAAAATATTTTTTTTTATCTTTTAAATCCTGTCAAATTTCAAGCAAATTTTTGACTTTTTTCTCATAATAAAAAAACGTTTACTGTATCATCAGTCTGTTGAGCTTAAAAATGCAGGATTTTATTATAAGCTGTCTTTCTAACAATACTAATGAATTATTTTTCGCTAAATAACTTCCCAGATCTGTAACTTACAGTTTGTCATGACCGAAGTGTTAGTCATTCTTTGTTTTGATCTGAGCTAAAATTACAATAAACAAAAATTGAAGAATTTTCAAATAATTTCGAAAATTAGAATTTTTGATTAATAGATTCATAAATTTCCAATTTCGCAGAGTTACGTTTAAAAAATTATATTAAAAGACGAGCAAAGAATTTTTAAAGCTTTAAAGCATGGACAAAATTTCAAAACCTAATTTTTTACTCTATTTCTAATAAAAATAAATTATGAAATAAGAATTCAGTATAATCAACATTATAAAATTGTCGTATTATTGCTTCCTTTTTTTCAAAAACACTCGATAACCTGAATTTTACTGCCAAACTTCATGCATGTTTGTCAGCTATTAAGTAAATATTTCAGAAATCAATCTTCATTCATTGATAAGCACACAATAAAAGCAAAACTATACATCCTTGATATTCTTCAAATTTCTAAAGATTAACATTTCCATAAAAATTGAACAAAACCTTGCTGTATTATGTACAATAAAATCTGCTAGATACATAATTTATCATAAAATATCAGAATTTATAAATAATAATATTATTTTTAGCAAAATGCATTTATAAAATATCGATTTTATTTTACAATAAATTTTATTGATTTTGCACTACTATTTAGTGGCTTTTTTTTTAAAAAAAGTATACAATTTTATTATAAACTTTTTTCATTATTAAAATAGAATAATGTTCGTTTGATCGTATTTTCTATCTCTCTCTTACTCTCGTTTTTCCTTTTTAAGAATTGATATGAGTATAAATAGAAAATTGATAAAAGAAATTTTTGATTTATTTACTGAATTTAGGAGAATTATGATCAAAATATTAATTTTTGAATTTAAATTGATGACCTTTTCAATCCCCTAAGTTGTTCCTTATTAACATCATTTGTATTCTTAAAATTAATGAGACTAATAAATAGTTAATAAACTTGAGAAAAAAAATTTTTTGCATGTACTTTTAATGTTAAGAGAACAAAGTCGCGTGTCAAGAGCATGCTTTTCTTTTTAATATCGATTTTTTTTTTTGTATTTTTTAAGCTTTTTATAAAAAAAAACAAAAGTACATTTATTTTAGTTATACAGCAGGTTGATATTGAAACTTCTGTTTTTGTGTTTTTTTTTATAAAATATTAATTTTTTTTCATTATTTAAGAAACTTTTTATGATATTTCTATATAGGTGGTGAAAAACGATTGTTGCTTTAGTATTAAATTTTTTTTATATTGAAAGTTTTCGAAATTCTTCTTAGTTTTTGGTATATAAAAAAAGTTATTTGTTTGAAAGTTGGTAAACACAGCCATATAGATAGAATTCATTTGGTGATTTTGAAGTAAAAAGGGTTTAATTACTATAATGAATATTGTATGAAAAATTTATTTTAACATTACATGCAAGACTCAAATTTTTTAAAATTTATCAAGCAAACACTTGGAACCACATAATACCATTAGAAAATTTCAAAGATCTACACGTCACTCTCAAATTCAAAGATTTTGATAACAAAGTGGTAACAAATATTTACAGGCATGTATCTAAAAAATTTTTTCGGGAGGGGCCAAATTGATGGTTTAAATTTCTTAAATATCAATCAAAATTTAATTGTTTTTTATTTTAAATTGTTTACAAACAATTGTTAATAAAAAATTATTAAATTTTGAAATTAAGATAAAAAATGTTGCACTTTTTGGAAAAAAATTTTCATGTCGTGGGGAGGGGAATGTCCCCTTGGCTCCCTTCTGGATACGTGCCTGAATAATTTATTTCTATATTGTTTTAAATGCAATTTTCCAAGTCACAGTAGTGATGTTAAAAAAGCTCCTACTTTTATGAAGACCATATAATATAAAATTTTTGTAAATATTTTAATTTTATTCACAGAAAATTTCATAGGGGTTGTTCAAAATTTTGATAGTAGTTAATAGCATTTTGGTAGGCTGTTAAATAGTTTAACATTAATAAAATAAATTTATTAAAAAAAATAATTTAAAGCTATTTTACCATTTAGCTTCAAAATTATTAAGCCACAAAATTGAACTTGTGTATTGCATTCCAGGAATATACCCGTTAATTTTTTGAAAATGTACGTCGTTATAATTATAAGCAAATAAAAATTTTCTAAATAAATTATTAACTTGATTAATAAAATAATTATTTTAATAGAATTCTTACCCGGGCTGTCAGATGAGATTCATATAGATACAAAGGTTACTTTCGGATAAGTTTAGTACAGTGATTTTGCCCGTGTAATCAAACCTAACCTAAATAGTAGCATCCAAAAATTTATCAAAAAACTCACTGATTCCCGTTGAAATTAGACCTCTAGACCTTGACAGGCCTCCGAAAACCTAAAGAAACCGTTTTTTTGTTGAATTTTTTAGAGTTTATTTAATTTTTCCGACCCGTAAACAGATAATACTCTGCTCATAGGCCCCGAAATATAATTTTGAATTTTTCGAGTTCAAAAAAAATATACCATCCTTAAATTTTTTTAATAGTCCTGGTAGTTTGTAAAACCATACTTTTTGGTATTAAACCACTTATCCGCGCTTTTTACTGCTATGAAAATTTTATTTTAAACAGTTTTTTGTTGTGCCAAAAATGCAAAAGCATACTTATTTAACTGATTTTTATTAGTAGCTTCCATTGTGCAATCCCAATCGTGCTATTCTCCAACTGCTGTTTTATCAAAAACTTGTTGAAATAGAAAATTAAAAAAAAAAATTTCTTTAATTGATGCACCTGGTAGTAGGAAACATGCTGTACGTCACTTTTGCAAAAAAAACGATAAAGTGCCTTATACTGCTTATTCTGCATCAAAATATGTCATCTAAAATATTTCAAATTATTATATGTATTATTCAAAACTAAAAAAAAATCTAAAATATTTAAGAAATCAATTGAAAAAATATATAAATATATTCAGGGCCGGTTCAAAGGTCAAGGAAGTAAATAAAAATATATTTGCTTATTTGTACTTTATTTTTCAAAGAAAAAAATCATATATTTAGGTATTAAATATCAGATTTTGATTTATTAAAAAAGTCTTAAAAAATTATTGCAAACTTATAAAGTCGAAATATTATATCTTGATGAAGATTTAAAAAAAATGCTTTTCGTTTTTTGGATAAGATATACAGTTCTATATTGTCAAAATTTTTTGGAACTCAACGTTGATTTTTTTCATGTTTTTTAGGCACCAAAAAAGCGTAAATATATACCACGAAATCAACAGTTTTCTGAATTTACGTTATTTAAGAAAATTTTTTTAAATAGGGGGCTTGCATGGGTCGAAACATTCATGATTTTTTTTTTATAATCTAATAAACTATACACTGTAAAAAGTAACTTTCTTATATTAACAAAAAAATTAGAACATTTTCGAAAAATTAGTAAATTTTCAAAAAAATTTGTAAATATTCGAAAAAAATCGTAAAACTAAATTTAGTATATTAACAAAAAATTCGAGTATTCTCGATTTTTTTTTGTGTATTCGCAAGAAAAATTGATAATTTACCATTTTTTTTCAAAAATTTTCAAAAAATAGTTGAAAATTTCTGAAAAATAGTTGTGAATTTACAACTTTTTTCGTAAAATCACAAAAAAAAATCGAGAATTCTCGAATTTTTCGATAATATACTAAATTTAGTAAATTTACGATTTTTATCGAATATTTACAAAATTTTTTGAAAATTCACTAATCTTTCGAAAAAATTCTATTTTTTTTTGTAAATATAAGAAAGTTACTTTTTACAGTGTAGATAAAAAAATATTAGATACAAACTGACAGGGCCCGCAGACTCACTTTCTAACTTTTCTCACTTTCTCACTTTTTTTATATAAAAAAAGCAAACTATAGTAAAAAATCATATCAAAGATTATTATAAGATGAAATCATTATTTGTATCAAGTTTACATTTTCTAATGTTTGATATTTCAGTGGCGGATACAGGGGGGGGGGGGGGTCGAAGGGGTCAATTGACCCCCCCTCAGCAGTCAGTTTTACCTTTTTTTAGCTAATTTTACGTTATATAATTAACGAGAAGTACCATTTTTACCATTTTGACCCCCCCAAAAAAATTTGAAGGACCTTTTTTAGAAAATTTTTTGTAATTTTATTGAAATGACCCCCCCAAAAAATTTTCTAGATCCGCCTCTGTATTTTAATTAATATGATACGTTTATTTTTTTATATGATTGCAAATATTAATAAACAGGATGTTATTAAATAGGTCAGATTTAAAATATGGAATCTTGTATTCGTTTGTTTTTTATTTCGATACGTAAAAATATTTAATTACCTCTCCCCCTGAGTCTTCATTTTTATATCCACATGGGGATAAAATAATTTTTAGTCTCAAATAGCCCTTGTAACCCGAAAAAGTTTTTTTTTTTTAAATTTGCTAATAAATTAACTGTTGTTAATGTATTAGCTTATAAATTACCTGGAGAAATGCTTGAAAATTATTAATTTAGGCAACTTCAAAGAAACTTGACTGTGAAATTTCTCTTTCGCTCTCTAAAAAAAACTCGCTTTTTTCTCACTTTTTCACTTTTTTTGACTAACTCACTCTCCGCGGGCCCCGTACGTATTTTTTTGTTACGTATTTAATTTCATAATAGGGGGTAGATTTACTTAGATTTTATTTACTTAGATTTATTTTGTTAAGGTTAAAAATCGGTTAAAATCTGGTAAATGACTGTTCACTTTCCATAAAAAATACACGATATTGGTCATTCACTGGAGGTCGATCATTACGATTCACTGGTAAATCTACCCTATGCAAAAAAATTATTAAAATTTTAACTCATGCAAGCCTTTTTTTGAGCTTCAAATAATCCCGAGAATAATCCTTTTTACATAAAAAAAAGTATTTACATTTTTGTCAATACCAGCACTACCAATTTATACATATGGTAGCTAAATTTTTAAATTAAAAATTTTTGTCGAACAAAAACTAAAACGCAAATAAAATTGTACACATTCACGATACTTCGATTTTCAATGCATACCTGCATAATAGCTTCATTTTGCATATCTTATTATATTTATGCATATCATATCAAATTGAAAACAATGTATGTGAATTATAATAGTAACCAGTTATTAAATAGGAAGTAAAAAAAGTTTTTATAATAACATTTGTATTTATAAATATGAATAATATTGATAAAGTGTCTAAAAACTTTTAGTTTATAAAATAAACTTGAATGCATACAAAAGTTTAATATGACCTCGAAAAAACAAAACTTATAATTTCATTAAAAATAATATATAGTTGTTATAACATGCATTATATTAGCCTGGAAATTATTTTTTAAATTTATTTTTTGAGGTTCTACCAACAGCATAATTTGAGGTTGAAAAATTTATAATATTTGTATTTAGTTCGTTAGTTATCGAATTAAAGTTTGGCTATTCGTGTAAAATATATGTAATAGACAAATATAAAGTTCTCGAAATATCCAAAAAAATATGGTGTACAAAAATAAAAACTTTTTGACTTTAAATTTATTAATACATTTTTCTTATAAGTTCATGCACATAAATATAATTTTACTGAAATATGACTTGTAATAAAATGTTATTCATCCAAAAAATACATCCATTCAGTCCCATCTAGTCCTTTTAAAAGTTATCTCATATAGCACAAAGTTTAAATCTAAGCAATCCGTTTTGATCCATGCACGAATAGTATAATAAGCATGCTATATATTTTATAATTATATTATGAATGATAAGCTCTGACACATTGACCTTTAAAAAAAAAAAACTTTTTTTTAACAACGTCTAGACTAATATAAACGAGAAACGAAAAAAGAAGAATGTAATTATTTGTAATAATATATAATTAAATAAAAAGATAGCAAAAAAATTTTCTTTAAAATTAAACAAATAAATTATTAAAAATGACATTAATTCAGTTTATTCAGTATTTTTTTTAAAGTTTTAATAATATAGGGGAAAGCATATCGAATGTTTCATAATTCTGAATATTTTCTAATGTATTATGTACCCTGAAATTATTTTATAAAAAGCAATTATCCACAGGAAGAGCTAGAAAAAAAAAATTTATTCGGTGTTAGTTAAAAACCTGGTTTGCGTGTCGAGCATGGACTTATAACAGTTTTAACTTATACTTCCTAATTATTATAAGTCCTAGAACTGGAATTATAATAAGACCCTAAATTGAAATTATCCTAAACTCATAAACCTAAAGTATTCCAAGTCCCTAAATCAAAATTATTTTAAGTCTATACATCTAAATTACTCTAAGTCCCTAAATCGAAAATATTCTAAGTCCATTTGAACCCCCTCCCCTAAAAACGTCCCAAACAGCCCTCCATATGAACAGAGTTGGGCAAATATGACAGAAATAAATTTTTTTTCCATATCCATATTCCATATTTTTTCATATATGGAATCCATATTATGGCAATTTTTTTTCTATATAAATATGGAATCCATATTATGGCACTCATATTAATATGGAGAAAAAAATGATCATATTTGGATTTCATATTAATATGATATGGAATCCATATTAATATGATATATGGATATGAAAAAAATATGGAACCCATATGGGGGTCATTTAGGGCCCATATTAATATGGTAAACACGAATTTCATATTGATTTTATATATAAATTTCATAGTAAGAACTTTGCTCCCAGGGTGTTTTCGGGACATCTTTTTTGAATTTTGTGAAAAATAGCATGATAATAAGTGAATAGCGTGAAAATAAAATAGCGAATAACTTCATTTTTTTTCTCCATATTAATATGAGTGCCATAATATGGATTCCATATTTATATAGAAAAAAAATTGCCATAATATGGATTCCATATATGAAAAAATATGGAATATGGATATGAAAAAAAAATCCATTTCTGTCATATTTGCCCAACTCTGCATATGAACATGTTTCATGTTAAAAATTTTTTATCTGGCAAGAATAGTATATTTACGGCTCGAGTCCAGAAAAGTAAAGAATGGCCCAAATCGCACGTAAATTACCTTCCGAGGCGAAGCCGAGGATGGTAAACTGCGATTTGGGTCATTCCTTATTTATGGACAAGGCTCGTATAACATTTTTCTGTGTCTGTGGCGAGAAAACACGTCTTTTTCGGACGCGTAGCGTCCGGGAAATACGTGCTTTCTCGACGCAGACCAGAAAAATATATTGTATGTACCTGTCACTGTGTAAAAACAAAATTTTTTGCCACTGTCGACGAAAAATGTCTACAACTCTTAAAATCGAAAAAGAAAATGCCCCAAATTGAAATTTAATAACCAAAGCAAAGGCACAATTTTCACGCGATTTGGATCATACATTATTTTTTTAATAATCAGTCGAAATTTGCTTTTTCGCAACGTTTTTTGCCAAAGTGGAGGGTAGCGAAAAAAATTTTTTACCCTCTAAAACCTCCGAAGCACCCGACTTAAGTAATTTAAAAGCCCCTAGCGCTCCAAGATTTCGCAACTTTATAATTCACTAAATCTGAATTAAAAGTGGATACACGAGTACCTTTGCCTATACGAAGTCCAAGTACCCTTAGGATAATAGGGTTTTAAAAAATGTTCTTTAATGCGAGAAAACGTTTAATAAGTACCGTCAATAAAAAAAATGTAAAAATTACTATAGCAGAAAATTATGTATGAAAAAAATTATTAAAAATAGTACTATGTAATTAGCTAAGAAATTTACTTTAGCAAATAATGATAACTAAAAATAGAATTTTATAAAAATATGCTATTTAGGTATCATTAAAATTATTATCATAAATTTCACAAATTATTATTCATTAAAATCTTATTTTTCATCCAATCCTTCATATCCTTTTTTAAAAATGACATGCTCATCGCAAAACAGTAACTATGTACATAAAAGGTCATTCTGATTGGCTGATAGAAATTTCATTGTTTAGAAATTCAAATTTGAAATATTATTAATTTTAATTATAATTTTTCAAAATTTCTTTAATATTTTTAAATTTCAGTATACAGAGATTAATACACGCGACTAATTAAAAATACAAATCTCAACAAATATATTTTTTTGTTTTCAAAAACCTTATATAAAAATAATTGAAGAAATAAAGATGATAGTACATATCATAATAAACATCATTTTTTTTAAAAGAAACTGAATGAAAACATATTTATAATACATTGATCAGTAAATATCGCGTGCAATTTTCCCCTTCATAAAATGCAAAAAAAAATTTTTTTTGTTAGATATCTCATTAATAATAAAGAGAGAGAAAAAAATTGAATCGTCACAATAGTATGAATGTAAGATTAGTTCGCGGATTTCGAGGACTAGTTCTTCGATCCCAAGTTATTCAAACACGTGTATTAATTTTTTTACTTCATAAACAATTAATTTAATTTTTTTTTAATCAATTATTTTAATTATTTCAGATAAAAAAGAAAGTTTTTTTATATTTCTTGATAATATAAGAAAATTTTTGTAGAGTATAAATGTTTTCATACGATGGTTATTCAATTAATACACTTCCAAATATTCAAAATTTTATAAAAAATGGATGGATCGTGGAATCGTCAGTTCAATGTTACCATTAAAGAAGTTTTGCAAATGCGGCGGTTGAGACAGTAAGTACTTTTGTAATTTTTAATTTAAAATTTTTTGTAAAAATATTACGTCCAAAATACTGGACTTTATTTGATAAATTTATTGGTTTTTAATTAATTAAGAGGTCCAAAAGAAAAAATAGGCCAATATTTGTTTTTGCTTCGTAAGATCAGTTTCAAATGCGGATCAATTTTCATTTTTACTGCATTATTTAAAAATAGTTTTATAGTTATTGCAGTTTAACATCTACAAACCTTCCTGTGGACTTGAATTTTATGAGTTTAATTTCAATAAAATTTTTTAATTAATAATAAATTTTTTATTTCTCAAATTTTCGTTACACAGCTAGGTCACTGTGATTGAAATTTCAAGTTGAATCGAAAGTTTACTTAACATTTAAAGTTTTTAAACTTTATATATTTATATTATATTTAAATTTAAATTTAAATTTATTTTCAACGTTATTATAGTTATTTAGGCAAAATATTTAAACAAAAGAACTTCTTTTTAACTTCGTACGTAAAGTTGAACTTGACGTGCAAATGGGACAAATTTTCTGCCTTTTTTAAATAAAACTATTTTTGAAATTCATCCATATTAATGTTCTTAACCTACTGAGATTTCGGTACTTCGCACTTTAATACACAATTTATATGACTTGTTTCAAAAAATACTATTTCTTAACTGATATTATGCGGTGTGATAAAAATCAGAAGCACATCTAAAAATTGAATACTTTTGCAACCTAATTCTTTACTGTAAAAAAATTTTTTAATTTTATCATAAAAAAATGTTTAGTATGTACTTCCATAAAAAATGATAAAATTTTCATTTCAGCAATATTTTTCTATTATACATTAAAAAGCCTTATAGAATTTTTAAAACTTATAGTCGAACGTGCTTCAAATAAATATTTACTAGATATTTTTTTTAAAGATAGTAAAAAAAAAATATTTTTTAATGTAAATTAAGTACTAATGAAAAACAAGAATAATTTGAATATTCATAAGATTTTATTTTTCATGGAAGTTCAACGTACTATTAGTTATACTCTTGGAATTAATGAATATAAACTTTTATGATAATTTGAATTGATTAAAAAAAAAATGATTTATTGACTTTTGAAATATTACAAAATGAATTGAATTGATAATTTTTATATTGAGAAACTCTTGATGAAAAATTTTTAAAAAGGCTCAATTACTTTAATATGTAACTTTTTAGAGACTCCTAATAAAATTGAGGTTCAGTTATTTAATTTATTCCAATAAAATTTTATTTAAATGAAATAAAATAATTGCATTAAAAATCAATTGAAGTAATAAATGTCCATTTATTATTATTTTTTTTTTCATAGTTAATGTCTATTTTGCAGCTAAAATTAATTAAAAAAATGACCTCTAAACAATAGATATTATTATGAAACTTAAAGATTATATTTCAATTGTCTATTGAATAATGTCTAATAATTTAATATTTCACTTATAACTTATAATTAGCTTTTAAAGTATTTGTAATCTAAAGCTTCTTTAAAGCACTTCTTGAATCCATATAAGTTCCATATATAACTATGTGTTGTATTTAGGTGTATAATAAGCTATTAGACTAATCCAAATTATTTCATTAAATTTTTTTTTTTTTTTTTTAATTATGAATTTTGGGATTTATAATTTAATTTGATTTTTGAAAGTATTTTTAACTTTGTATTTCAGGAATAGATTTTAATTTTTGAATATTCAGCTGAATTTTCAACAAAAAAAATTTCTTTTTAAAAATCTAAAAAATCTTTCTTTTTTATATTATTAAGTTTAATTAAGGTTCACTGCTTTATAGTTTCAAATTTTTAATAAAAAATCTTCTATTTTTATACTTTCAATGAGATTTCCCCAGTTGTGCTCTTCTTAGTGCTGAGTGGGCAAACATGAACCGTCAGTTGTTTCAGATTAGGTCTAAAAATTTAAGTGTTAATAGTTATATGCCAATTTCAAGCACTAAATATTTACTGCAGCAGGATCAATGATTTGCCCAAATTTTTTTTAAACCCGTTTGACATGAATTTAAGCTTTAAAGCTTTTCACTGATCCATAGAAATAAAAACTAGATTACCGCGAACAATAGTGAGACTGAGCGAAGCCACTGATATCTGTAATTTTATAGGTTTATTTAATGATTCCTTATAAAGCTTAAAATTATGATTTCTTATTAAAAGATAAGTAATACTATTATTATTAATAATAAAAGTTCTTTCATTTTAAAGGCTATAGCATAAAGCATAGTGATTTGGCCCCCCTCCCCAACCGCAAACAAATTATTTGTATCCGAAAAATATTATAAAAACTAGCGATTGGGCCCAATAGGCACCTGGATGGCCGAATTTTGTCTGTTGGTATTTATTTTATCATTTTTGACTCATTTTTACCCCTACAGTCCATTTTTATCCATGGCAATCAATTTGAATATCACTATTTCTTTTTTAACCGGTTGGGCCAAATAGGCCTCTGGATAGCTGAATTTATCATGTTGAACCGATTTTTTACCTCTATAGTCGATTTTCGTCCGTGGGGATCAATTTATAAATCAGGATGTCGTTTTTACCCGATTAGGCCCAACAGGTCCTTGTATGGCTGGTTCTATCCGTTGGTATTTATTTTATCATGCTGGATCCATTTTTTACGACTACAGTCAATTTTTATCCCTCAAGATCAATTTGTACATCAATATCTCATTTTTTCCGGATTGGGCCCAATGGGCCCCGGTATAGCTGATTCTATCCGTCGGATTTTATTTTGACATCCTCGACCCATTTTTTACCCCATCAGTCCATTTTCGACCCTAATCAATTTAAACATCATTATTTCTTTTTTACCAGATAGGGCTCAATGGGTCCCTGGATAACCGAATTTATCTGGTAGTATTTATCTAATGTTTTGTTAAAAAAAATAAAAAAAAAATTTCTGTATACAGTGTCTGTATTCCGCGAAAAACTGTATGCAGGGCTGTATACAGGGCTGTGTACAGGGCTGTATACAGTTACTGTATATACGACTGTATACAGTGGCTTTGTACGGGATTAAGCCTGAGCAGAAACTGTAAGTTATATAACCATAAAACCGGTTTCATTTAGGGCATTTAAACATGTTATGTGAAAAAATAAAATTTTTTTGAAAAAAATTCGAAATTGGGGATCAATATGGCGGACACGAAAAACTAAATTTTGTTATTTTTTGGTCAAAATTTGTTTACTAAAATTTGGATATTTTTGGGATGCTCATTACGAATATCTATCTATTTTTCAAAAACTCGAAATGGCGGATCTAATGTGGCTACTGAAAAATGCGAAATTTCGAGATTTTTGACGATTTTGAGCCTGAGAAGAAACTGTAAATAGTATAACTGTAAAACCGGTTTTATTTAGGGCATTTAAACATGTTATATGAAAAAATAAAAATTTTTTTATTTTAATTCAAAATGGCAGATCAATATGGCCGACACAGCAGAAACTTACAGTTTCTTCTCAAGCTCGCCATTTTGAGTTTTTGAAAAATAGATAGATATTCGTAATGAGCATCCCAAAAATACCCTGTACACAAATTTTGACCAAAAAATAACGAAATTTAGTTTTTCGTGTCCGCCATATTGATCCCCCATTTTGAATTTTTTTCAAAAAAATTTTATTTTTTTAAAATAACATGTTTCAATGCCCTAAATGAAACCGGTTTTATGGTTATATAACTTACAGTTTCTGCTCAGGCTCAAAATCGTCAAAAATCTCGCAATTTCCAGTTTTTCAACGGCCATATTGGTTCCTCCATTTAAAATTTTTGAAAAATAACTATATATTCGTAATGAGCACCCAAAAAATACCATTCACACAAATTTTTATCAAAAAATATCAAAATTTAATTTTTTCTGACCACCATATTGTTCCGCCATTTTGAAATTTGTTTTTGTTTTATTTTACTAATTTGAGTCAAATGCCCTAAATGGAATAGGTTTTACAGCTCTGTCAAATGCAGTTTCTTCTTAAGATTTAATGGGTTAATCATGTAGGGGCAAAGAAACGCGTTTTTTGAATTTTGAAGGGGTGGGGATGAGCTCCCCCTCCAGGACAAGACTGATGTCGTTAAAAAATAATTTTCTTTGCCTTTTTAGTCCAATTTGAAAAAATGAAGGGCAGGTATAATTTTTTAATTTCAAAAAAATTGATTTTTTGAAAATGTAAAATCAATCTTTGGGCCCTTAAGGTGGTCTTAAGTGGTCATAAGGGTCTAAAAACAATAATTAATGAAATATATTTTAGTTAAAACGTAAAAATATTTGCTCAAAAAGATTAAGGGAGGTTCCAAAACGAATTTTCGCAATTATATTGCATTTTAATCGTAAAGAGACAAAAAAACGCGTTTTTTGAGTTTTGAAGGTGTGGAAATGAGCTCCTCCTCCAGGACAAGACTGATATCAGTAAAATATACTTTTTTTCACCTTTTTAGGTCAATTTAAAGAAATTAAACGCAGGCTATTTTTTTATGCTCAAAAAACCAATTTTTCGAAAATTAAAAATAAATTTTCAGGGTCTTAAAATGGTCTTAAGGGTCTAAAACCAATGAAGGTTGAAAATACATTATGTGCCCTTTTTTTCTACGCACGTTTCAGATTAATACCGTATTGCAGCCAGTTTTCGAACGTATTGGTTTTCGATCAAATACACACAAATTAGCTTTTATATAAAAAAGTATGCATCATTTATCTAAAACCGAGTTATTATGAATTATTATGAAATTATTATGAAACTATAAACCCTAAAGAACTGATTTTTACCTTACCGATGTTAAAAAACAATTTAAATTAATAAAAAAAATAAGAAAAATGCTCTCTTGTACAACCTTAGGAGATTTTTCTCATCCTTTTCACCAAATCTCGTGTTTTATTAAAATCGAGTTTTAAGGATACCTACTCTATGCCGAATACTAAAAATGCTTTTTATTACGTTGTGATGCTTTAATAAATAAAAATTTATTTTAAATTGGTATATCGATAATCGATTCCTAACTTTTTTACACAAAACAGGTTTTCGATATTTTCAATAATATTACACATTTTTTTTATTTAAACGATATTTTTTTAATTATAAAACATTACATTTATCACTATTACATTTTTTATACTATATTTCACAACAATTAACAAAATATTTACTAAATTTTCACATAAAAACACAATTTTAAGTATTTATATACTTATGTATCACTTTGATTTAACACCATAAACTTGCAATAAACCCTTCGTTTTAATAAAAAATACGTAGAAACACTTTAAAATTAGAAAAAAATCTTTATTTTAATAGTAAAAATGTATAAAAATTATATTTTAACACTTTTTTTTATAAAATTAATGCTTTTTTTACTTTTAAAAACACAAATAAATAAAGAGGTAAATAAACGCTTGTGTTTATAATAAAGCTGCGCGCCAACTGAAATAGGTTAAAAGCGGGTTGCATACACACGGCGCGGCATCCATTTTATTTCTTTAGGTTTTAAAAACATTATATCAATTATAATCTTTCGTTAATTAAAATTAAAAAGCAAATTTTAATAAATAAATGTTTAAAATACATCATTTTACAAGAGTGTAGTTCATCTGTTGTGTACTATACTTTATTCTTATTATAGGTATTTTATATTAAAAAAACAAAAAAAAGAATTGAAGAGGGAGTTAAGAAATAGGTATAGTTATACCTATAAGAATTCTATTAAAACGCGCACGATTTTAACTTAGTTTTAGCGATTTTTAAATTATCGAAAATTAATTCGATCAAAATGATACTATTATCAAAAATAGAATTTGCATTATCGAAATTACCTTACCTTGCACACTTGTAATAAATGTAAAATATTAATTATTATCCATCAATAAATTTGATATTTTTTTAATTAGAATAATAAAATAAAGGATTTCCCTGATCAAATGCAACAATATTTAACTCCAAATATTAATTTTAAAGTATATTTTTCAACAAATAAAGATACAGCTAGGTATAAGAAAGTGACTTCTGATCGAAAACCGGCTCCTATACGGTAGCTCAACACAGTGCGGAAAAACAAAAAAAAAACGCAAAAAACACGATTTTTAAGGTTTTTTAAGGTTTAAGGGCGCTTAATATGGGCTTGGAATCTAATTCCAATGACGATCAGCTAGTTTTTATAATATTTTTTGGATACAAATCATTTTTTTGCGATTGGGGAGGGGGGCCAAATTACTATTCTTATCCGGCAATAGCCTTTAAATGATTTAACATAAAAATAATTACTATTTTTTTTCATTAATAATGATATTAATAAATATCGTTTTTTAATTTGTGTAAAAACTTTTGTTTATCCTTAAAAGAAGCGCATAGTCGAATAGAGTCGTATCTATATTTATTATAATCTTTTATTAAAATTAAATGTTTAATTGATTTAGCTCTACTTAATCCTACGTAAGTTATGCCTAATTGTTTTTCACTGTCTCCTATGTGGAGAAATATTTTATGAATAGTCTGTCCTTGCGACTTGTGTATTGTTATCGAATAAGATAAAATAAGTGAAATTAGTGTTCTGCTGCATTGTATTTTATTATTCGTCCATGTTCGTGTTAGTGGAATTATCGGAAACAAACTTTTATATATTTATATATATTTATGGTCCTCAGTAATTGTCAAATTCTACTATGATTGCTTCTGGTAATTGCGGCGGTGAATCATTGTCAGAATAAATTATTTTTCCGACATGACCTAAAGTAACATTGATTAAACCTCCAATAGTCCATAAGTTTGCCCTTAACATTACACGATAATTTTTAGATAAATATAGGATATTTTGTAATCCTGAAGCTTTTTCATCCGAACAACTCATGGCTACATTGGGTACATTTGTACCTACAATGCGAGCTACTGCGTTTCCTGTGTTTTTTAAATATTTTTCGTTATGTGCATCTACTTCTGTGCATTTCGGGTATAAGTGTATTGCATTTTCAAATAAATCTAATTCATTTTTTGGTATTATGGTTTTCCGTCTGTAATGCTTCATAACTTTCCTGGGACAATTCTACGTTTGCAATTTCATCCAACAATTTAGAGTATGGCGTTTGATTACCTTCTTGTCGGTGTGCATTTTTTAAACAGAAGTATTTCTGAAACTCATTAAAAACAAGTTTTCCCTGTGATTGCATTTTGTCAGTATGTTTTTTTGTACTAAATATTGCTGTGTCTCCTACGGATGTTAATTGGTTATAATCGCCGAATAAGTAGATTATTAATCCACCGAATAGTTCATCAATTTGCATTAGCAAAAATTTCTCTACACCGTGATTCTATTTGGAATAAAGTTCGTAAACCTATTAATGACATTTCGTCAATTATTTCTTCTTTTGTCAGTTATAGTATTTGGATCCTCATTTGGACATAATATTTTATATAAATTATTCCATTGATGATCTGCAGCACTAAGTGCAAAGAATATTGTTGGTTTTTTCAACTGTTTAACCATAGTAATAAGTTCGTCACACCGTTGATACCAATAACAGTTGATAGATCTATTTTAGAAGAATAAACCATAATATGTTACCAGAAATTTTTATCCTTTTCTAATTTGTTTTTTAATTTTTCTATAGTGCATTCTTATAATTTCGATTTGTTCACGTAAATTCCTGCTTTTTGTAACATTCCATGACGCATAACGATATTCAAACAAAAAAATCTGAATCTTGGATCTTGTGCGAAAATTTTATCTTTATATTTCATAAGATGTTTGAAATATTGATCTAAAGTAACTTTTATTTCTCTAATTTTTGAAAAGTCTGCTATTCCTCGAAATAAATGCGGGAATGCACAAGCTATGTAACCTTCCGTTGTGAACTCATTAATTAGATCGTTTTCTAATGTTGGGTAATTTATATGTAATTCTTGGTTTATCTTATGATCTTGATTAATAATATATATATATCTGGCACAAATTTGTTTCAGTTATTGTTTTATCATAAATTTCAGATGAATTATTTGATTTGTAAGAATTATTTACTGTATTTTTTATTATATTAATGATTGTCTAAAGATTGTAATTCGTTAGATATGTTTCCATTAATTGGTTTAAAATATCTTCATATATTTCTATATTTTTGTAATATATATTATTTAACTTAAGCCATACAAGTGCATTTTTAATTTTTTTAGGACGCACTTTGAAATCACTAAATCCACTTGAGTATTTTTATGAAAAATTAATGTAGATGGTAATTTATTTGGATGTATAGGTAATTTGTTTATATACTCATCAATATTTTGTCGAAAGTTAATTATATTTCCAGAATAAGATTATTGATTTCCTTTAATTCAATAAATTATCGGATGGATCCTAGTTATTAACATTTGTTCTATATAACTTAAATTACGTAATTCATCTGGTACTGTTCCCGGATCCATATTGTTATCTACAGTAAATTGGTTTGATTTTTTGCAATCAGTACAAATGTTATTTTCATCCGTATGAATGTCATAAAATGATCTGTTACATCTAATACATTCTTGAGTGAAAATATTTTGACATTCTTTGTCAAATAAATTTCCAGGGGGTTTAACTTAACTTTTCAAGGGGGTTTTTTAGAGTAAGAATTATGAATTTTTGGTCAAAAATATTTCCACTCAAAATTCATGTTTATCGTTCTAAAAAACTCTTTTGTAATATCTTGTAAAATCGGTAAATATGTTGTTGAAAAATTAAATATTTTCCACCCAAAATTCATATTTCTCGCCTTAAAAACCCGCTTGTAAAGTTAAAAGTTAATTTTTTTAAGTTTTATGGTCCGCCATTTTGGAAAATCTGAAAATATATAGGGTTGAAAAATTTAATATTTTTTACCCAAAATTCATTTTTTTAGACTTTAAAAACTTCCTTGTAATGTGATAAGTTAATTTTTTAAAGTTTTTCAATTCACCATCTTGGAAAATTGGAAAATATGTTGATTTGAAAAATTGAATGTTTTCCACTTAAAATTCATTTTTTTCGCTTTAAAAAACCTTCTTATATGTGAAAAGTTGATTTCTTCAAGTTCTTAGTCCGCCATCTTGTAAAATCAGAAAATATGTTGTTGAAAAATTAAATATTTTAAACCCAAAATTCATTTTTCTTGCCTTAAAAAACCCCCTTGTAAAGTTAAAAGTTAATTTTTTTAAGTTTTATGGTCCGCCATTTTGGAAAATTAGAAAATATGTTGGGTTGAAAAATTTAATATTTTTTAACCATAATTCATTTTTTTTAGACTTTAAAAACTTCCTTGTAATGTGAAAAGTTGATTTTTTTAAGTTTTTCAATTCACAATCTTGGAAAATTGGAAAATATGTTGAATTGAAAAATTGAATGATTTCCACTCGAAATTCATTTTTTTCGCTTTAAAAAACCTTCTTATAATGAGAAAAGTTGATTTCTTCAAGTTTTTAGTCCGCCATTTTGTAAAATCGGTAAATATGTTGCTGAAAAAATTGAATATTTTCCACCAAAAATTCATTTTTCTCGCCTTAAAAACCCCCTTGTAAAGTTAAAAGTTAATTTTTTTAAGTTTAATGGTCCGCTATCTTGGAAAATTGGAAAATATGTTGGATTAAAGAATTCAATATTTTTCACCCAAAATTCATTTTTCACGCTCTAAAAAATCCCGTTGTAATATGAAAAGTTGATTGTTTCAAGTTTTCCAGTCCGCCATTTTGGAAAATCGGAAAATATGTTGGGTTGAAAAATTAATATTTCCCACTTAAAATTCATTTTTCTCACCCTAAAAACCCCCTTGTAAACTTAAAAGTTTATTATTTTAAGTTTTATGGTCCACCATCTTGGAAAATCGGAAAATGTGTTGAATTGAAAAATTAAATATTTTCGACCGACAATTCATATCTCTTTCCCCAAAAACCCCTTTATAAGGTTAAAAGTTAATTTTTTTAAGTTTAATGGTCCACTAACTTGGAAAATCGGAAAATTTGTCGGGTTGAAAAGTTAAATATTTTTCACGGAAAATTCATTTTTTTCGCCTTAAAAAATTTCTTTGTAACGTGAAGTTGATTTTTTCAGGTTTTTAGTCCGCCATCTTGGAAAATCAGAAAATATGTTGGGTTGAAAAATTAAATATTTTAGACCGAAAATTCATATCTATTGCCCCAAAAACCCCCTTGTAAGGTTAAAATTTAATTTTTTTAAGTTTAATGGTTTTCTATCTTGGAAAATCGGTTTAGTTGAAAAATTAAATATTTTTGACCGGAAATTCTTATTTCTTGCCCCAAAAACTCCCTTGTAAAGTTAAAAGTTAATTTTTTTAAGTTTAATGGTACGCTATCTTGGAAAATCAGAAAATTTTTTGGGTTGAAAAATTGAATATTTTTCACCGAATATTTATTTTTCTTGCCCTGAAAAAATCCTTTGTAATGTGAAAAGTTGATTTTTCAAGTTTTTAGTCCGCCATCTTGGAAAATCGGAAAACATGTTGGGTTGAAAAATTAAATATTTTCCATGCAAAATTCATTTTTCTCGCCCTAAAAAATTAAATCTCCTTCTAATGTGAAAAGTTGATTTTTTCAAGTTTTTCAATCCACCATTTTGGAAAATTGGAAAATATGTTGGGCTAAATAATTAAAAATTTTATTAATTAAAATGTTTTTTTCAACCTCGAATACCCCTAGGTAATGTGAAAAGTTCTTTTTTATTCGTAAGTATCGAAACTCTCAATATTTTAATTTTAAAAAATGTAATTTTTTGATGAGGAGTTAGATTTTTCGCTATTATTCTTAAATGTGCGTACCAAATGGGCTACAAATTTAATCAGTTCGTCTTTGTCTCATTTGAGACCATCTGTGAAATTTTGAAGCCAATCGGCAATATCATTAAAGAGTTATCGTGCACACAAACTCGACATTCTGTCGCGGGAATAGACTGAGCTCAGCTCAGAGCTTCGCTCTGAGCTTCGCTCAGTCTAATTACCCTTGGTTCATTTGCGATTCAGAAAACAAAAGAATCAATAAGTGAAAAAAGAGGGGTAAAGCTATCCCTCTAAAATTTTCGAATCCTATGTAAATTAAAAAAAATAGAGGAATTTAATCAAAAAGTTTTCCCTTAATGTTAAATAATCCTTTTTACGTGCCTTAAATATTTCTGGTAAAATGAAAATCAAAACTTGAGATTAACCCGAGGATTAACCTCAAATAAAGTAAAAATTAAATTAAATTTTCACCCACATTCAACCCTTATTGAAAAAAAAAATTCGATTGCTGCTACCGGATTTTTTTTTCTTGCTCAAACTATTGCAAAGGACTTGAAACGTGAAGAAAATAAAAAAATTTTTTTCTTTCTTAAAAAAAATTTTTTTCATTTTTGCATCTTACCACAGCGCAGATATGCTTAAAAAAAGCGAAAAATTATTTGTCAATTTTTTTTACATTTCAAATTATTTGTAATTATTTCAGAAATAAAAAAAAATTCCGCTGACCACAAACCTGGAATCTAACTTATACATATTGGTTGAAGTTGAATGCTACTATGACCAAAAAAAATTAAAATAAAGGAAGCATTACTTTTATCTTAATTAATTGCATATAAAATTATTCCAATCATCTAAAATTTTAAATAACCTGTTTTATTTTGAAAAATAGCCCTGAATTTCGTCTAACCATCGAAGATCCAAGCAAAATTTTAAATCAACTGTCATACCAATGTATAATAGAAGCAAACCAAAAATCTCAATCTTATAATTTTAGCTATTTTATATAGAAATCCCTCCTGAATTTAGAGGTGCAATTCATTACCATATTAAACGCTCAATAAAATTATTCAAATATATAATGATTGGCTTTCTGTATGACCCAATAAAAGCTCTTATAATTTATCCAGTACATCTAAAATATGAAATCACTAATATATAATAAGTAAAATGAGCCTAAAATTGTGTCAATATACTCTTCTTTCTCACTCTTTCCCCAATAACGTATAATTTAATTTAAATAGAAATGTCAGAAACATCTAATATTTAAAATTGAATAAATACGTAGCTTTGATATATATTTTAATTAGAACAAATTAATAAGAGAAGAGTAAAAAAATTTATAATTACTTTTGTTTATAAACAGCATATAACTACGTTGAAGAAAACTTTGAATTAATTAAAACTATAACGAAATACGTATTTATATGTAAAAGCATATAATTATATGAAATGAAGCTTATTTATATGTATTTAAAAATTTAATTAGGATAAAATGGATGAACAAACAAGCGTGTACAAACGAAGCATACGTGCCAACATTAATAGAACATATAGCAAATGTTATAACACATGGGATTTGGATATTTCCAGCATTATATGTTGCATTAGAGCTTATTCAATTATCGTCAAATTGGCCACAGTTTATATCAGCAGTAGTTTATGGTTCTTCTTTGTTATTAGTTTTTACAGTTTCAACAGTCTTCCATAGTATTCATTATTGCTACCATGATGGGTAAGTTTTTTTTTTAAATTTTGGAAAATGAGCTTTTTTACGCTTTGTATGTTTAGCCTGAAAATTTTGGTTTTTAAGTATTAAATGGTGTTCAGTTGTGTTATTTATTAGTGATTTGAGCCAAAATATTAATTTTATAGTTAAGAAAAATTACAAACGGTTTTCAAACTTTTAATTCAACCCTTGAAAAAACTTATTTCTAAAAAAAATGTTAATTACCAAAAAGTACTAATTTCATGTTTAGAACGGGTCAGGGAAGGGTCAGAGAGTTGTCTGTAAAAATAATTAAATTAGATAACCTGCGTAAAAAATAGATTACATCCCTCCACCCCCCTTACATTCGTTAAAGTGAACGAACTGTTTTGAAAAACATGTTAACTTATACATTTTTATTCTTGATTTTTCATTAAAATATAAAAAATTCTAAATGTTCATTTAATTTCTTTGCAAGCTCTGCAATATAAAAATCACCAAAACCTAATTTTAATGAACTTAACCAGTATATCATTAGAATAATTTAAACATCAGCAAAATAAAATAAAATAAAATCGTATGAGATTAAAATTTTCACATCATTATAAATTCTACTAAAATTTAATTATTCAAATTTATGTCAAAAACGACTCTTAACAAAAAAAAAGTACAAATCCAATGAAAAATTATTCTTTTCTTCTGTTTTTAACAAGGTTGACCTGAATTTTTTTATACTGCATTTTTAAAATGTATAAAAAAAAATAAAAGAAAAAACACCAAAAAAAATTACACGAATAATTAAAAAAAAAATTATTTAATGCTTTAATTTTGATTATTTTAGACAATTGAAAGATTTACTTCATAGATGTGATCGTGCAATGATATACGTATTTATAGCAGCATCATATTTTCCATGGTTAAATTCAGAAGAGTATCCAAAAAATGTAACATTTCCAACAATGAGAATATTAGTATGGATAATGGCTGCTATTGGTATTCTTTACCAACAAATATTTCATGAAAAATATAAATGGCTTGAAACTTTATTCTATGTCATTATGGGAGCTGGTCCTAGTATTGCTGTTCTTGGAATTGTAAGTTTTTCTTCTTTTTTTTAAATATATAATATTATTCTTGGTTTTTTCTTTTTTTTTTCTTTTTTTATTCTCAATGAAGAGATAAAAAAAAAAATAATCCATTAGGTTACTTTAAGAGGATTGAGCTTTTCGTATAAAATTGAATTTACAGTTCAATGGATTTTGTTTATATACTTTTTTTTTTAATTTTCTTTCAGTTTTAAGTAAATTATTAAATTTATTTTTTACTAAAAAAAAATAAGAAATTTAAAATATAAAATGTACTTTTTATATATAAGAAAATGCATAAAAAAGATAATTATGTACTCTAAATAATGTGCTATTTTATATAGGGCAAGACGGGGTAAAACAGATAATATGTTGAAGAAATTTTTGGCATTATTTATAATAAAATGAAAATATAGGAATAGCAATTTTTAATTTGCCTTTTTTACTGTACTACTACGACTTTTACATAATTTTTATACATTTAAACATTTTTTTTTTAAATTATGAACTATTTTGCCCCTAATTTCCGTTCATAAAAGTTTAATTCTCTAAAACTTTATTTTATTACTTTACACTTTATTGTCAGTAAAATCTTTATTAATATCTTTATCGCACTAAAATATGTCAAAAATAACTTTTAAGGAGACTCTTTATCATACTGAGTTATGTTATGAAACAGAGATTTTGAAACTGAGATGTTTTAACCGTATTTTCTTTAAATAATAGAGTAGATGAACCTGTGAATGACCGAGCTCCAGTGAATTACCGAATCATGAATTATTATTAACTTCTTACATTTTATTATTTTATAAAAAAGTTAATATTAATCCACGATCTGATAAATAAATGTATAAATTTTCATTTCATATAATTACTTTAGACACAGCGTCTACCGCAATCGAATAAAAAGTAATAATAATCAGGCTATTTTAAAAGACTATGAAAAAACGCCATTTTTTTTAGTAAAAGTATGAAAAATCGGCCAAACTGGGAAATTCTATTTAGAAAAATAAAATACCACTTAATTTAACAAAGTTACAAAAAAAAAAAATTGATTTCGTAATGTAAGATTTATTTGAAAATACAAGAATTTGCTTGAATTTTCAAGCATTTTCTTGATTTTTCAAACAGGATTTTTTTACAGTGTTATAAAACCATATCATATGAACATGTTCCATGTTAAAAAAATATAGATACACTGTAAAAAGTAACTTCCTTAGATTAACAAAAAAAATAGAATTTTTTCGAAAAATTAGTAAATATTCAAAAAAATTTATAAATATTCAATAAAAATAGTAAATTTACTAAATTTAGTATATTATCGAAAAATTCGAGAAATCTCGATTTGTTTTTGTGAATTTACGAAAAAAGTTGTAAATTCACAACTATTTTTCGGAAATTTACAACTATTTTTTGAAAATTTTCGAAAAAAAATGGTAAATTATCAATTTTTCTTGCAAATTCACAAAAAAAATCGAGAATACTCGATATACTAAACTACTGCTAATATACTAAATTTAGTAAATTTACGATTTTTTTCGAATATTTACAAATTTTTTCGAAAATGTTCTAATTTTTTTGTTAATATAAGAAAGTTACTTTTTACAGTGTATATTTATAATACTTTTAAAGCAAAATTCAAAAAAAAAAAAAAAATAAAAAGAGTACTTAAAAATTAAAATAAATTGAAACTATATGACCTTTGCTCGCAAAAAGGTCATAGTTTCAATTTATTTTAATTATATTACTCTCCTTATCATCGAGCGATAAAAAAAGTTGAATATTTTTATTCAAAATTCATTAAAATACATAAAAATATTAATTTTTTGTCTTTTTTATTTACAGAATGAATACAACAATATTCAAGAATTAAAAATAGGTGGTCTTATATATCTTACGGGTTTAATATTCTTCAAGTCCGATGGCCGAATACCATGTGCACATGCAATTTGGCATCTATTTGTAGCTGTAGCTGCAGCCTTTCATTATCATGCTATTAAATATAATTTATTTACAGAACTTAATGATAACAATCGAAATATATTCGAAAGGCCTTATTCTATGCTATTTTCGGCTTCAACTGGTATCACAGAAACTCATTCTGAATTTTAAGTATAAATTATTTTATTTTATATAAAAACAAATGACAGACCGGAAGTTAAAATTGTAAACATGCATTACAAAGATACAAATTTTAATTTCGGTTATTAAAAAAAATATAAATAACTTTTGAATTTTCGAATATCCTACACAATTAAAAAATAATTAATTTCCGGTTTCATGAAACTAGCTAAATTGCTCATCCTTATAGCCTGCTCTAGTGTACAATGTAACAATTCAATAAAAATCTGCTGATTTCGTAGAATTTTATTTCATCCATTTATTTTTTTTATGGAAAACTGCTACTATTTCGAATTTTTAATATATTTAAAAAATTGTATTCAACAGGGTTACCAAGTTTATTTAAATGTAAAAAACGTTATTTGTGGACACTATTATCTGTTCCCTAAAAAAAGAGTAATAATTTCGAAAAAGTTGCAGATTTCCATTAGAGAAATTTAGTATATGAAGAATTTAAAAAAATAAATGGGTGAAAAAATAAAAATATGAAATTAGCAGATTTTTGATATATCGACACATTGTGCGGTAGTTAAAATATGGTTGAAATTAAAAAAATTAAAAAATCTCAAAATTATCAGGAGATTTGAGTGCCACATACCAAAAAATAATAATATAAAGTTACGATTAATTTAAATTTTTAGACTCTTTTAATGCCAGAAATAAAATTATTATGAAGCAATTTTTTGGTGCCATAAACCAGGAGGCAAAATTTAAAAGTTGTTTTTACGCCAGGGCACTGCTCTTCCAATATTTAAATGTTTGATAATAGTTGCCTTTTAACTGTCTCTATTAGTATTTAGGTAGGTAATTTAGAATTTTAAATCTAAACATAATAAAAAACTCAGACATACCGATAAAAAAAAAATTTTTTGTAAATCAATAGTTTTCCAAAAAGTATGCTTCCTATACTATTAATAGAAAATATTATCCAAAGTATAGAAATACTACTAACTTCCAAATAAACTATAAAAATGCTTAATTAAAAAAATAAGTGCAAAATTGTTATAAAACTTTTTATACCAATAATTGCTGTACAAAGAACAGTCTAAAACCAAGATTTTTGGTTTATTAAAAAAAATTGTATATTATTTGCGCTCTTCCGCCTTTCTTTTTATATTTTTTTTAATTTTCTTATAATTATATATTATTTTTTAATGTTATATATATATATATTACCTATGTGTACAGTAGCTATGCTATAAATTTAGCTAATAAATATTATTATTTAAGTATGTAGATAAAAATGTAGTCAAATCACATTGTGATATTATATTTGTGAATAATATTTACAAAATACAAAAATATTAGCTAATCACATCAAGTTCATATATTTAATAAAATGTGAGTACAAAGAAAAAAATAAGGCAAAAAATAATGAGTATAGTATCAATTTGTAAAAAGTTAATTTTTTGTATTATAATGTTTTTTCCTGTGTAATAATTTTATATTGCAAAGAAAAAATTAATTTTCGTTAAAAAAACATATCAAATCAAAATTATTTATTACGATCTTCAACCAACTGAAAACTTTTTTGCGAAAAAAATTTCAAAACTCTTTGCAAATCCATGCAACTCTATGTGGAGTTTTAAGTGGGTTGTGGATTGATTTATTATTTTTTATAAAACATTTTTTTATTTTTTAGTTATATTTTGTTATAAATTTAAGCATATAAACATTTAAGAGGTTCCATGCTAATTTCGTTTAAAATATTTTTTATTTTTCGAAAAACTGCAGTTCAAATCAATATTTTCCAATCATTTTTAGCTTTAAAGGTGTAAAAAATTATTGATTTATAGCAACTATTTTGGTTATTTTAAGTAATTTATTTAGTTATAGTCTGATACCTTGATAATTAGTATTCGAAATGTCCTGATTTCACAAAAAATTTTTTCGGCTTAGAACAAAAAAATTTGCTGCTAAAAAACGTAATAAAAAAGTAATTCCGAAGTCAACATTTTTTTACATTATTTTGTTATTTTGTAAGCTAAAAAATTGATGAAAAAAATATTTTGAACCGAATTTGGTGACACCTCGACATAACATATCCACTATAAGCATGGAATCTTTTATATAACTATATAATATATATATTATTTTATTGTTTTCGAGATTTTTTTCGGATATTTTGGTCATAAAAACCTCCAGCTCCAAGGGTTTTGGTTTTCGATTTTAAAAAAGCCTGGGCCACCGAGCACTTGAAATTTCCCATTTAAATAACATGGGAATTTTAAGTTTTTAGCTTTCTAATTTTTTAAAAAATTTTTTCAAACAATAACTAACAGATAAAAAATGATGTTTAAATATATAAAAATTGATCCCCAAAATTGTAGAAGTTCCAGAACACTTTATTTTATCAAAATAAAATCTTTAAAAATCGCAATTTTACCTTATGAAAAGTCAAAATTCCCATGTTATTTAAATGGGAAACTTTAAGTGCTCGGTGACACAGGTTTTTAAAATCGAAAACCAAAATCCTTGGAGCTGGGGGGTTTTTATGCCCAAAATATTTGAAAAAAATGGGGGGAACAAAAAAATCTCGAAAACAATAAAATAAGACACTCTCTAATATATAATTATAATATATAGAATATTTTTTTATTTTATTTTTAATTAGTAATCTGTGATTTTTTATAATAAAAAACCGAAAAATAGAGCAAATTTTAATAATTTTTATTAAGTATGTATGTAGATCAATCTAGTGAATTAAAATATGGATAAATAATTATTGCATATATAGATAAAGGTTGTGATATTTAAGAAAAATATATATATATAAATAATTTTATAATTATTTTCATTTTTATTTAAAAACCAAAAAAATTTGTGTTTAATATAAAATAAATAATCCATATAAATATATATATATATATAATAAGTAAAAATTATACATAGAAAAGCTAGTTAAAAAATAATATAATATGTAACAATTTATTGTAATATATCTATAAAAAGTAGTGATATCTTATTAAATAAAAAAGCACTATTCCAGATAAAAATGTAAGTAGTGAGAAATTATTATAATGTTAGCTGTATAAGTATAATTGTTGCAATTATTATGACAAGCATAAGTAAATTAATAAAGCTATAAGAAACTATTAATTTAAAATTTATTAGTTTTGTATAAGTAATAATATTTTTTTTTTTTTTTTTTTTTTTTTGCTGACAAAAAGTTTGTAATCACAAATTCATAAATTTTTGACATTTTTAATTAAAATAATTTAATTAATTTAATTAAAAGATATGATTTAATTTATGAATAATACACATAAGAAATATTAATATGCAAAATTTAAGCTTATAATTGTGTTTTATTTATGGTTAGTTCTGATAATGATTTTTAACTAAAGCAAGTATTTACAAGATAAATTTAAATGTTATTTCTTTGAACAATTTAGTTATTTAATTAACTTATTTATATAAATAATATGTCAAAGTGTATGAGAAAATCTTGATGCGAAATTTCATACTTCGTGTTTGCTTTAATTCAATTAAAACTTAATAACTAAACCCAAGAAATAAAATGCATAAATTTGAACTTTAATCAACATCGTTAAAACATTTGGTTTCTTAACAAAAGTACAAACGGTGTTGTTTACTCATTGGAAAAAGGTTTTAAGTCACTGAGCTTTTGCTAACTACTACTTCTTCCAGTTTGTAAACGACTACCTTTACACCCTTGTTAAGAAATCTACTCTTTATTCTGTTACACAGATATAAAATTAAAATAATTGTAATATGGCTTAAATAAAAAAATTATAAATTTTCACAATTGTAATATTTTTTTAAAAATTATAAAATTATTAAAAAATGTTTATACTTTTATAAAAAAAAAAATAAGAAAATTGTATCTCAATTTGTGATTAATAAAAAATTACAATCATTAAAAGCATAAATGTTGAAATGATGTTTTTTTAATATTGTCGCAAATATTAATTTTTGTTTATAAATAAAATTTTGACAATAGTTTATACATAAATTATATCCTATACATAGATATATGATATCTGTTTTTGTCAATATTGTAAAAATATTGCTTTCTTTTAATAAAAAATTAAATAAAAAATCACTTGGCTCTTTCGAATTATTTTAAAAGAAACATATACTTATTTGGATCCTTGTTGTACCCCATTCAAAAATTTCATTACTGTTTTAACCACGTCAAGTTTGATAGCTTAGATCTAAAAATATTTTCTTTTAAATTATAGAACTTAAACTTTTGATTCCTTGATTAAAAAAGATTTTTTTAACTATTAATCATTACCAAGTGTATCGAGTCAAACTTAATGTGCAAAAACCAGTAATGTAGTAGTTTTCCAGTGGGGTACATAGTACTTATTCATGTAAAAAATTAATTTTTTTGTATATATATAAAATTATAAAGCTATAAAAGGATCATTAAATATATTGCACATTTATTTTAGCAAATATTTCAAGATATTCCCAAGTTAAAAAAATTTATTTCTGGTAATGTTTTAAATTATCAATACCCATTAATTTTTTTTATTTAGTAAAATAACTGGTTCATGTAAAAGATTTTTTTTTTTTTGTAAAATATAAATAATTATTTAATTTTTATTACTGTCTTTTTTTTTTATAAAAAAAAATGCTACTTATATTTGATCAAAAGAGGATACTATAATTACATTTGGTCTTTGAATTTTAAAATCATTCACTGCATCTTCTGTAACACTGGTACCACTTACATCTAAATATTCTAATGTTGATACATTTGTTGTTAAATATTTTAGTGTTTCGTTTGTAATTCCAGCATAATTTCTAAAAATTAAATAAGTTTTAAAAAAATTATTCAGATCTAGACTAATTATTATTTTAATTAATCATACCTTACTACCACTTTTTTAAGATTTGGATTATTTAAAGTTGATTTTTCACCTTCCATAACTTGAAATCCGTTTCTTGTATTATGAATTATTCTTCGATTACTTATATAATTACCAAGGGTACAAATAGCTCTATCAGTTAACAAATAGTGGCCCGAGTTATATTCATCAACCAACTGCAATTAAAAAAAAATAATATTAGATTTTTGCATTGTTCATGAATAATATATTTCTTTAAACCTCAATGGGTTGATTTTCTAGAATTTGATTTCCAGCAACATCAATTCTTATGGTAACAACTTCTCTATTATGAGGTTGTTCTTCAACTAGTCGTTCAACTTCCGAATTAGGGCACTCTAAATAAATTTCTTTTAACGATGTTGAACTACTGAAGCAACTTATTTCACTATCTCCAAGAAATGTATCTCGTAAATCAAGAACCTATTTAAATATGATTGTAAATAAAGTTTCTTTCCTTTCAAAAATAAGAAATCAAAAATAAATATTACCTCCAAACTTTGTAATCCAAATCTTGTTGCCAAACTTGTATATGCTAGGCATTCACCTATACCGTAACATGAATTCAGTCTTAATTCTTTGAGTTTTTGTATTTTACTTATTACCATAAATGCTTGCGCCTTAACCCACTTACAATTACTAAGTATCAAACACTGAAATCATACAAAATATCTTATAAACATACATAAATAAGAAAATAATATATAAAATTAGTTGATAGGTACTGTTAAGTTTGGCATAAATATGTTTATTTGAAATAAATAAGATTTTTGTGTAATTAATTTTATATCACATCCTTTTAATGATAGTAATTCAAGCATTCTAGGAAAATCCGATATACGTATCTGAAAAAAAAACAGAATTTATTAGGTGAAACTAAATTACAGTAATAAAATAAATAAAATACCTTTTCTTGTGAAATTTTATAGTTTTCTATAATTAATTTTTCAAGCTGACTGCATTTTTTCACAATGGTTTTAAAAAAATCTAACTGGAGTTCCGACAAAACATTTGAATTTATTTTTCCATAAACTGCTATAAATTTCGTGGAAGGTTGCAAAAATTTATAATATTCTTCTAAATCTTCTAGACATAAAGATTGATCCCTTAAATCTAATTCATTCCAAAGGGTTCTATCACAGCATAAATGACTTAGTCTGTTACAGGTACTGTAAATATTGATAAAATTATTATAAAATACTGCAATCTATATCGATTAATTTAAATTTTTAAGTACTCACTAGTATAAAGCCAATAGATCAAAAGGTGAAAGGTATTTACAAATATGCAAAAGAACATCATCTGAAAAATTTAATAAATTTCTATACTTTTCACTAGTTGCAGTATCAGTCTTGGACTTTTTGATGATAATACTGCTACTTGGTTCTGGAGACTGTGATTTGGAGCGCTTCATATTTTGATAATTTGTTAATTTTATTTAATAATATGAACAAAATATTTGTTAAGGCTAGCTATATAGGAACATTTATTTATTTTCAACAAGACATCAAATCATTTCAACTTCATTTTAGCTTAGAAAGTGTTCTCATAATGAATGTCATTGTGAAATAGGATGCAAAGTCAAAAAAATTTGAAAATTTGTTTTACCCTCCTTTAAATACTTAGAAAGTTTCAAGTGCATGTGCATATATACATACACCGTAGCACCATTACATACCATGCACTTCTTTTTCACATAGATTAGCACTACTAAACAATATACAGAAACACTATCTGCTTTTATTAATATAATTATTATTTTCACTGACGCAACGCTTTATGTACTGGGTATCCCAGAATTGTATTTGCTTTCAGACTGACCAATAGCATGAATTCTTTAAGGCCTGTTTTACCACTTACACTTGCGTACAATTCTGATACACGGTGAATACACAGATTATACTTCAATGAAAATGTGTAAATATACTGTGACCCAGTAGAGGATGTTCGGAAATTATATAGTTTAAATACAGTGTATAAAAAAATTTATTATGATAGCCCATAGTATAATGCCTTGTGATAGCCCAGCTATAAGTGCAATAACAATAAATTTTACTCACAAGCTATTTTAATTTCAACATGTAATGTTAATCCATTTCAAAATTGTTCAACAAAAATTGTAATCACACAATGTAATCATAATAAATAAAAGAATATTTTTCAACATTTTAATTTTAGTAAACTTCTTAAAACTTCAACAAAAAATTCTACTGCAATCAGAGGAAATGTTGAAAATTTTGTTAAAAATTATAATTATATTTTTAGTCAAATAGTAAAGTTAAAAAATAAAATATTTGCAATTATTAAATGAAAATTAAACCCTACCATAAAATTTTAGTTAAATTAAAAGGATGTCATTTAAAGGAAAATGAAAACAAAAAAAATTTGTAATATTAAAATAAATTTATTGCAAATTAAGCTATGAATTCATAAGGAATTGGAGCTAATAATTTTGCTGGTTCTTTTCCAGAAACAGTGTGAGCTGGACGAGGTTGAGCTGGTTGTCTTTTCAATACAACTTGGATTTTCTTCTCTTTAGCTTCTTTCCTTAATTTTTCATTTGCTTTAACTCTTTTCAAAAAGTCTTCTCTGCATTTTGAATGAGTTACATGTTCAACTCTGATGTTGATGCGTTTTGCTAGGATACGTCCACGTACCCTTTTGTTAACAATAACACCCAAAGCATGAGCAGTGACGTTGAATACTCGTCCAGTTTTACCGTGATATGCTTTGTGTGGCATACCTTTTTGTACAGCACCATTTCCTTTGATATCAACAATATCACCAACTTTGTAAACTTTCATATAAGTCGACAATGGAATTGTTCCATGTTTTCTGAATTTGCGAGAGAATAAATCTCTGGTGCTACGACGATAACCTTTTGAGTTTGTCATCTTGGCAGATCAACCTGAAATTATAAAAAGTTTAAAATTAAAAATGAGAAATTATTTAAATAAAGATACAAGAATAGCGTATAATTCAATAAATAAAAAAAAAAATTGCTTTTTTTTTCAGAAAAACTTAAAACTTTTTAATATTTTAAATATTATCATTATTGCTTTTAATTTAAATTTTATAGATCATAATCTTAAGTCTATATTAAAAACTATACACAATAATTTAAGAAATTGAAAAAAAGTTTCATTTAACTATTATCAACATTAACAATAGATTTAAATATAAATGAAAAAATTTATGGTAATATTAAAAAAATTAAATTTTTGCATTAAATTCAAGCAAAGCTATTGAAATTAAGATTTTAACTCTTTTACACTTGTAAATAATCATTAAAATATAGTATTTTAAAATTGAATTAAAATTAAAAAAAAAAATCTTTTTATTAAATTTATGATAGAATATTTTGAAAATTATCCTATGGGTACAGTGTTTATACGTGTTCCATAATACAGTAACATAACCACATGACATGATTTGAGGTTAAAAATGAATAAACAACTGTTTTTACTTAAATAAAAACAAACAGTTATTAATTATTTTAAATTTTTTAATTTTTATGAAAATTTTATTAAAAATTAATTATTTTTTAAAACAAAAAATTCAATATTAATAATAAAACGGAGCATATTGAATTAATTACATACAATGCACGTGTGTAAAAGATTAAAAACACTTTTCACTTTACCCGATTATTGAAAAAAATCGCAAGTTTTTTTTATAAATTAGCAAATAAAACTTTTTTTTATAAAATATTAATAATTAATTAACACTTTTGCTTAAATTAGTAAAATAAAAAACATTTTTTTATTAAAAAACTTACTTATCGTTCCAAGCAAACACTGCCGAAAGAAAGTCTTGATGATGGCGGTGTTTTCCGGTCAATGAAATTTAAAACTACCGCAGCGCCAATTTAGGCGGCATTTTTTAATTTGTTTATAATTTAAAATTAATTTTAAATACTTGTCGAATAAAATTTATTTTTTGTAATTACTTAACTTTAGAATTTCTATTAACTAAAAAAAATATATTGCATTAAATAATTTAAATTTAAAATAAAAATTCAATTTATAAATACGTACTTAATTATTTAATTTAATTAAAAAAAGAAATATTTCTATAGAACAAAATTGATTTATTTCTATTTAGAAGGGCATGAACATGAATAACCTTTAAGTAAAAATAAAAGTTTTTAAATAAAGTTTAAAAAAAAAAAAAGTAAAATAAGCACAAACTTATAACCACATAAGTGTAACACATAAAAGTTACTGTACTTACATATGTAATTAAATTAAAAAAAATTCATAATACATATTATATACCTATAAAAATTTTAGTGAACTTTTCATACACGTGTGTAAACCTAATTTTTTTTATTCAATTATATATCTTAAGCAGTAAAATCAATAAATAAATGTATAATGTAATATAACATTAATGTAATATGTGTAAAAAAATATTTACAGAAAATACAATAATTATATAAAAATACATAAAATAAATTTTGTCTATAACACGAACAATATTGTGTTTTTGTGCAACTAATTTTATTGTTTTACACTCGTGTTAACTTATATAATATTAATAATTAGAGTATATTATTTATTTAAATTTTTGAGAAAAAAAAAAATTTTTTTTTAAATATAATTTTTGTTTTTTTTGTTAAAGTATGGGAGGACTGCTTACACTAAATAATATAGGTATATAAAAACTAAAAAAATCTATATGCCGCGTATAAAAGAAATTGCATATATTAAGCATAAACAGTAAAAAAAGAGTAGCAAACAACTGTGGACATATAAAATAAATAGTTACTCAAAAAAGTGTTAAAAAATGTTATCAATATCATATTTCAAAAATTTAATAAATAAATACAATAACGAAACACCTGGTAAGTACTTACTGTAAAAAATATTTATTTAAAATTTAAATTACATTTTTTTTTTTAGAAAAATTAACTGCTGATTGGTTTCCAATAAAATATCCATGGCAATTGAATTTTTTGATTTTAATATACATTTATGTTATATTAATATGGGGGCCAAAATACATGTTTAAAAAAAAGCCTTATAAATTAAAATTCTTGATATTCACATACAATATATTTCAAATAGTAACTAATTCGTTAATACTTTATTTATTTTACAAAAATAATTTATTTTATGATTATTCACCAATTTGTTATAGAAATAGTAATAACAAGTACAAAAGAAATTTAGGGGTGAGTACAGCACGTACAAGTGTATATACCTATTTTTTGAAATTAAAATATTTTTACTTTTACAGTTTGCTAAAATAATATATTGGACAGTGATATTAAAAATATTTGATTTAATAGAAACAATAATATTTGTATTGCGTAAAAAATACAATCAAGTATCGATATTACACGTTTATCATCATATAAGTACGATATATATTGGTTATATGGGATTAAAATATTTTCCTGGTGCTTCATCTTCATTTCCTATTGTACTTAATTCAACAGTACATATTATTATGTACAGCTATTATTTAATTAGTAGTGTATCAAATATGAAAATAATTAGTAATTGGATTAAACCGTATATAACTATCATACAGTTGGTAAATATCACAATTTTTTTATCTTATTTTTTTTTAATTTAATATTTGGGTTTTTTTGTACTGTTAAAATGATTTTTTTGAATGTAATTTAATCTAATTTTGCTTCGAATTATTATTTATAGCCTGATAAATCATTTTTACCTAAAAAAATAATTTTTAACCAATTTTAACTCCTAAAAACCCAATTTAACTTTCTGAGTCTATTTTTACTGCCCAGACCTCTTAAAATTTCCAATTTTACCTCGAAAACCAATTTTTTCAAAAGTCTAGTTTTGCCCTGGATGACTAATTTACCTTTTAGAAAATAAGGTTTCTTAATCTAACTCTTAAGTTAGATATTCTTAGAATTCTAACTGATGATTAATATAATTTTTACAAAAAAATTTTTTTCTTATTTTCTTTTTGTTAACTGCATTTTTATTAAATTTTTTGTAATTTATTGAAATATTTGCTGCTATGTATTTGAAAGATTAAATAATTCATTTTTACAGTGTATAATATAATACTTACATGAAAGCTCTTCGGTTCAATTATTGAATGGCCGGTCTACTTTTTGTAATAACTTAAGTCACGACAATATCTTCAATAATAAATATTATTTTATGCAAATAAAATAAATTACATATCCCTATAGTAAAAGAAATAACATAAAAACAATATAATTTTTCCAATCTGAGGGTATTCTGAACAGATTCAGGTCAGGATTTTGGGGACCAGATATTAACTTTTACCGATTGAAAATTCGGACTTGATTTTTGGTTACTTCGGGAAATTTCACTCAAGCCCCTTTTTTCAGGCAAATTTTAGATATTTCTGAAGCATTTGGCAAAAAAAAAAAGAAAATAAAACACCATGAAATTTTATAAAATTAAAAGCACCGATATAATAAAAAAAAATTAGCTAAATTTAATAATTATTATATTTATCCTACTTTTTTTTGTATAAAGTTTCAGAAATATCTAAAATTTGCCTAAAAAGGACTTTTTTTTAATATAAATAGCACGATTGCTCAAAGTATCCCAGATCCCAGATTCTGTTACTTTTAATTTATTTTTTTCCTATTTTAAATCCATAAAAACTACTTTTGGTAAGTTTTAATTCAAAAAAGTTAAATAATAGTGCTAAATTTATTTATTTTTTTGCATAAAGATTTTTGAAAATAATTTACGGTACTTTGAACAGAGTAATAAGTTATAGTTGCTTTTTCTTCACTTACTCGATAATAGCGTGTCGCGGTATAATTAGTTTTAAGTATACAAATCGAATTTGTCATTCAATTTGAACAATTATTTAATAAAAAAAAGTTTGTAATATTTAATGTTAATTTTACCCCCCAAAAAAAACACATGGCATAAAATTGAATTTTAGTACTTTTGGTGTTGAATTACCATTGAACTTATTTCATTTAGGGGTATTAGCTTGAATATTCAAACAATCTAGATATATAGTCAAAATTAATTTCTATATCTAAACAAATTGTATTTTAGGTACCCCAGTAAAAAATAATAACATTTATTTAACAGAATTCTGGGATCTGGATTAATTTCGGAAATCATATAATAATCCTTTTTTCAAGCAAATTTGCGTTTTTACTCGATATCTTGAATCTTAGAACTTATTTTTTGAACATTTTTTTACACCAAAAATACCAATTTTTTTTTTTCTTTTTGGATGTAGTACATAATTTTTTTCTGTAGAAGTACCAGTTTTAGAAATATCGTTTATAGTCAAATTTTGGATCTGGTACGTAATTTTTTAATAATTTTTATCTCAAAATTTTTGCCACCAAAAAATACAAAAAACGGACATATTACTAATTTCTGTCTATGAAAGTACGAATATCTAGAATTATCGTTTTTAAAAGATTTCTGCATCTGATACGTAATTTTTCGAAATTTTTTTTCTCAAAATTTTTTAAATAAAAAAATTTTAAAAACATCATAATTTTTTTTCTTTTTGGACGTAGTACTTAATTTTTTTCCGAATTTCATTTTCATCCGGTGTCAACAAAAAGCCGATCCAAAGCCAGAATCTGTCCATGAAACTTCCTGATTCCAAAAATTCTGTGTTCTTTTTTTATTTTTTTTTAATCAATATATTTTAGAGAAACAAAAATTCAATGTTAAAAAAATGCAGTATTTAATAGTACTTTAAAAAGGCCCCTAATTTAGGAAGAGGGGGGTCAAATGGACTTGGAATGATTTCGATTTGGGAACTTATACATTAGATTAATTTCGGTTAAAGGATAATTAGGTACTCTGAATGGTAATCTTTCGTCTCAAATGGAAATAATTTGATTGCTCCTGGCAGATTTTTTTTTCTTCTTAAACTATTGCAAATGACTTACCGCAGTCATACTTAAACATAAAAATAAACTTTTAACCCAAATTTTCGAAAAATATTTTTTTCATATATATAGAATATTCTTGATGCAAGAATAATTTTTAATAATTTTTTTTTATTTTAATTTTCAGGTTCAATTAATTCTTCTCATAGCTTATGAATTTCAAGGAGTAATTAGCAACAATTGTTTAACAAAAGATTGGTTTTCCATGATGACTGTATTAGTGATATCAGTTGATTTTATATTATTTTGTAACTTTTATCGAAAAAATTATACTAAAAAATTAAAAACTAATTAATTAATATATTATTCAATTATAAAATATAATATATATTTATACCTATGTATTTAACGTTAATCGTTAAATTAACTAAGTTAGATTAATTAAGTTAGATTTTATTAGAATTCTAAATGTTAATTGATAATTTTTTTGTAAAATATAGATTCTTCAAATTATAACTAATAAATATAAATATTTTTGTTTTAATAATAATAAAAATAAAGCTTTTTTTATTACTCTTTAAAAATATTAGTAGGTAATCAATATTTTTAAATTAACCTACATTGAATACAAACAGAAATTATTGGTTTTTTGTATTTTTATATAGTTTAGTCTCATTGGGATTTCATACACCACACCCCTCGTTGGAAAATTACTGAATCACTGGATTTTTACGCTTTATTGCAAGTTATAATTATTATACATATATAAAAAAATTGTTTACACTACTGCTAATAAAAAGTTTTTAGCCCTCTAAAAAAATTTTAATATTAGCATTTTAGGTAATTTTTGAGTAATTACTCAAAACGTCAAATCTATACAGTTAATATTACTTTTATAAGAGTGCCCACTGGTATTATATGAAAATCCTGAGTTACCCCAATTTGAATAGATACTCCATTCAAATCACGTTTTTGGTGGTATTGTTTGTGGCCGCTACCAGATTTGGTCTAATAAAGGTTTTTGGGGTCGCTGATCATGAATATTGAAGTTATAACTATGAAAAATTACCCCTTCACCCTTAAATTGGCCAAAAATTAAAAAACCCTTTAAGACTAAATCTTGGAGGGCTAGAGTGAAAGTAGCGAAAACACCCCTTTTAGGGGTAGTTTTGGCTAATTTAAGGGTCAAGCCCCAATTTAGCATAGAAAAGACCCCGATTTTCGTTTTCAGCGACCCAAAAAACCCATAGTAGACTAAATCTGGTGGCGGCCACAAACAATACCCCCCCCCCCCCCCCCCGTAATTTGACTGGAGTAAGAGTGATAATCTTAATTTTATAGTATTATTAATTCGACGTTTTGTGTGATGATTCAAAAATATAATGATTAATTGATTAATACAAAGAGATAGTCAAGTATAAGAATGCTAAAAGATTAATATTGGCAAAATAAACTTCTAAAACCATAAAATAATAAAATATTGAAACCAAATTTTGCATACTAAAGAAAATCTTAATATTTTTGGTGAAAACTAGTTTGGAAAAAAAAACAAAAATTTTCTTTTATTTATATAAACATTTTCTTTAAATTCATTTATTAAATAGCATTTAAAGCAAAATTTATAAATTTTTCAATTATTTTTGAAATGTCCAATAAATTAAAAAAATAACCAAATTACAATTATTTATATTTTCCAAGTCATATAACGTTTATATTCAGCTGGTACTTCTTCATCCGAGCAATCGTAATCATTAAATTCTTCATTTTCAATATTTTTATTATCTTCATTAAAATCTGAATCATCTTCATCTGCAAACAAAATTTCATTATTTAAAAAAAAAATTTTAAACAATTAAAAATTGAAAATAAGTTCCTATAATTACTTTGATTTTCAGTATTAAATTTATTTTTCAAATTTTCTTCACATACTGTTTTTATTTTATTTAATATTTTTGAATATCCTTCAAGTTTTGTTTCCTGTAAATAAATACAAAAATTATTTATTTAGTCTACTTCGTAAATGCTAAAATATGAACTTACATTGGTTATTGATTCTGGTTTTTCATCAATATCAATAAAAACTATATTTTTATTTACATCCATTGCTTCTGTTAGTCTTTCAAGGCCTAAATTTTGTATCAAGTTTTCTCTTAAATCAAGTTTCTGAAAATAAAATTAAAAAATTTTTATTTTTCTTTAAAATATTTCTAATTATAAAGATATAACTTGAAAAAAAATTAAATTATAAGCAATCGCTAGCTTTAATATACAAAACCTGCTAAATTAAAGCTTTTATTTAATTATTTTTATTTAAAAGCTTTTTTTTGAGATTACGAGCACAAAAAAATTTTGAAATTTATATTTAGAAAAGTGCTTTTGCAAATCAGTTATGAAATTTATAAAAATATCTGGCCGCATATTTTCAAATTTTTTAATAAAATGTTTTATTGATCGATTGTCATCTATTCCAAGGAATTAACTTACTTTGATAGAAATATTTGTCTTTAAAGCCCAAGATAACTCTGAAGCTCCAAAGCAAGTTAAATTTGTCCTCCTTAAATGTAATTCTTCTAATACATCATTTTGACTTAAAGATTCTCTAATTGCCATTGGTATTTCATCCGTTAAAATATTGTAACCAAGATCCAAAATTTTTAACGTTTTTGAACCAATCTATGATTCAAACATAATAATTTTTTTTATGAAAATATAATTGATACCCATCTTATTAATTATTATTTACCAAAAACTGATTTAAATTTATTTGCAAATAAATTAAAAATTTTATTAACAAATTGCTTTACCTACAATGGCCGCGTTAATATGAGGTGCACATCTTTTTGTTAATGAATTTGATTTTATGATCAATGTTTTAAGACCTGATACTACTCTTCCATAATTCATTTGATGTGTCAGTCCATTTATTACATTCCAAACACCATCGTCTTGAATATTATTATCACTAAAATAAAATTTTTGTTATTTAAATTTGTTTTTTAATTAACACTTAGGTATGATTTTTTAAACAAATTTTAGCACCCTTTTTAGGAAACCTTCATAATTCATATAAGTCATTTCATATAACAAGCCATACGGTTTTCAGATCGAATATGCTGATTTGTCTCATTTTGGGCAAACATTTTCAAATATACGAAATATCAATTCTCTTAACTTTTTAGCCCTCTATGTACAAATCTGCCTAATTTAGACCAAAATTACGTTTTTTGGCCATTTTTCCATAGTAAAATTTCCTGCTAAATTCGAATATCAGTTTTTCAAAATTTTGCCACTGGATGGATATATTCACTATTTTTGGCCCGAATCGCGAAAATATAAATATCTCCAATTTCTCAATCTTTAGAAAATTCAAAATTTGCCAAAAGGCTTTATTTTAGATAATATGTCACATGTTAGAGAAAATCCTCTGGTGATAAGAACATGGCTTAAAAAGTTATACACAATTTAGTGGCTTCATAAACAATTACTTTTCACAAATTTTAAATTGCGTACCAAGTCACGTGACCAAATGAAAATCCTACAAAAAATTCACACAAATACACAGGGGTACCGATTTTAGAGTCTTTTGAAGGGTTAACAAAAATAGCGAAGGGACCCCGCACATTTTATATGGAAAACGGTCTTCCGGTGAAATTCGCTAAAAATTTGGGAAATTGTTCGTTGTGTACCCCTGATCAAAAGTCTCAATGGGGTCGAAGCTCAAAATGCCCATCTTTAGGCTCTACGGCAATTTTTAGTGTACAAAAATGGCAAAAATTCGTTTTTTTTTTTTAAATTATGTTTACTGCTCGGAAATCGTTCGTTTTGTATCCCTGATCCAAATTGTCAATGGGGTCGAAGCTCAAAATGCCTATCTTTAGGCTCTATAAGGCAATTTTTTATTACGGCAAAAATGAGCTTTTGCCGTTTTTGTCTACTAAAAATTACCGTAGAGCCTAAAGATGGGCATTTTGAACTTCGGCCCCATTGAGAATTTTGATCAGGGGTACAAAACGAATAATTTCCTAAATTTTTAGCAATTTTCACCGGAAGACCGTTTTCCATATAAAATTTGCGGGGTCCTTTTATTTAAAATAAAAAGTCGAATTTCACATTTTATTTAAAAAATTTTTCAGAATAAAATAAATTTTGATCGAAAAAATGTTAAATTACGACTTTTAATTTTAAAATTTTGCTATTTTTGCATTAACTTTTCAATTGGTTCTATGTAAAATTTGCCGCAGAATCTAAATTTTTTATCGGATTTTTATTTAGTCACGAGACTTGGCGGGTGGTGGATCCACAGAGTGGCGATACAGGTGATCGATCCCCAAGCCTAAAAATTTAATGTTTTTTGCTACTTATTTCTGAAATTTATTTTACAATTTTTCTGAAAAAATACATAAAATTTAACTAGTACTGCACCTCCGAGATACTTTTCTGGAACCGCCACTAACTGTTTTTCGGATAAGATCACAAAAAAAAATTTATTAAAAAATAAAAAATGGCTAAAAAAAGTAATTTGTGTCTAAATTAAGCAGATTTGTACCTAAAGGGTTAAAAAGTTGAAAGGATTCATATTTCATATATAAAAAAAAGTTTGCCGAAAATAATCCAAATTGGGGTATTCGATATGGCGACCGTATCACTTCTTATAATATGGAATGATTCATATATTAATTAAATTTTAATTTTAACATGGAACATGTTTATAGGGGGGGGGGTGGTAAAGTATCCGATTTAAGGAGAGGGAGTCAAATGGGACTTAAGGGAATAATTTCAATTTAAGGACTTCACATTCGTATTCAACGACCCGAAAAACTTTTAACTGACAAAAATCTTAAAATAACCGCAAAACATATCCTCTAAATTCTTATTGTGGGTAACTGGACTATTTTTTGTTAAAACTGATTTCATATTCGTATTCAGCGATCCAAAAAACATAAATCTCGTTGGAAAATTTCATGGACCTATCAGCAAAAAAAAAGTGACTTCAAAATAGAGCTCTACGACTACACTAAATGCAATATAAGCCTCCTTTTGTAATTTTTTCTCGATTCTGACGTTTCAAAGATTGAAGGAGAAATTAAAATAAAATTAAAATTAGATTTTTTTACTCTTGAGAATTCGAGGCAGTTTAAAATTTTTTCGACGTAACAATTTTACGTAAACATTTTAAAATTAATTTTTTCTAGAAACCTTGAAATATAGTATGTCAAAAAATTTGTTAAGCAATTCATGTAAATTGAAGCCGAATATTGGACATAAAAAATTTATTTAAAAATTTCTATACTGACTTATACATAAATAACTAACATTTATTGTATAAAAATGGGTTCAAAGTTTTAGCAAATTCTAAAAAAAACATACCTTAAATCAAGAAGTTGCAGCCTATTGTTAAATCTTAAAAGAGTTTGCAAATGTAATGTGTCAGCTATTCCTAAATTATTATTTCCAATATAAAGCTCTTTAAGTGCCATATTGAATTTTAATGCCACAGCTAAAATCAAAAAAGGAAATAATTATGGTTATAACAAAAAAATTTTAATTTTTATAAATTTACCATTTTTTTGAAAATTTCCTATATAGATTTAAAAAAAATGTAATAAATTGAAATCATTAAAACTATAGTTCTAATTGACACAACTACTCAACGCAAAGGGTGAATACAAACGACAAACTTATAGTTGTAATATAGTTAACTATTGAAATTTCATTCAAGCATAAATAGCTTCATTCTAGAATTTGAAGCTTAAGAAAGTTAATCAAAGTTAAGACTATTAATTGATTTAAGTTTTGATAGACGGTTGATTTATATGTACACTGTAAAAAGTAACTTTTTTAGATTTACAAAAAAAATAGAATTTTTTCGAAAAATTAGTGAATTTTAAAAAAATTTTGTAAATATTCGATAAAAATCGTAAATTTACTAAATTTAGTATAATATCGAAAAATTCGAGAATTCTCAATTTTTCTTGCGAATTCACAAAAAAAAAATCGAGAATACTCGAATTTTTTGTTAATATACTAAATTTAGTAAATATACGATTTTTTTGAATATTTAGAATTTTTTCGAAAATTTACTAATTTTTCGAAAATGTTCTAATTTTTTTGTTAATACAAGAAAGTTACTTTTTACAGTGTATATTTACTTTATAACAAAACAAACTGTTTGTAAGAAACAGAATTTTGTAATAAATTGTTGTCAAATTTTTTGAAAAATTTTAAATTTTTGAATAAGATTAAAATTACTATAACAGTAATGCTATACTAAAATTTTAACAAATTGTCAAATGTAACTGTAAATTCATAAATTTTGGTCCAATATTTCATCAGGTTAGTGTGATTATAATTTGCAAAACTGCATGGAAAATACTTGAATATTACTATTAATTAAAAACTCCTTAACCTCAGGAAGAGCTGAAAATTTTTTTGTTTTTTAATTTAAGTTTCTAGAATACCTACTTGAATAAAGTGTTTCGCAAAAATTTTGTTTTGTGCGATAAATTTATTCAAATAGGTAGGTATTATACCGATACAGATAAACTGAAATTTCGAAATGGCTCTTCCTATTTAGGATTGTTAAGAAGCTTTTAATTAATCAAGTATTTTCCATGCATTAATTGATCAGTATTAAAAATTATTTTCACTTACCCAATAAACTAAATAGACGTCCAGTTAAATTACAGTATTCCAATTTTAATATATGAAGGAAAGAATATCTTAAAAATCTACTTAATATAGTCATATACTCTTCATTAAAATTCATATTGTTTGCATCGATTCTTTTTAAAAATGAGCACTACAAAACGTACAATTAAATTAATCCATAAACGTAAGCGTAAAGTAGTTTACAAGGTATATAGTTTATAAATAAAATTTTACTATGTAATTAGGTATTATTTATTTATACATACCTTTTTTGTAGCCCTAGCACATGCTATCCAACCATGTGTTAGAATTTTATGATTATTTGATATGTCTAAATGTACACACGATTCATAGTATTCAAAAATTTCAAATAAAATTTCTGCGCTCTAAAAAAATTTTTTTTTTTTAATCAAATTTTGAAGAAAAATTGAGATTTTAAAAATTCATACTTTATCGTTCTCAATGGCACCATGTAAATCAATTTTGTTGAATAACACTCTACGAAATATCTCAGCTAACACTTCACAATTATTTTCATTCAATGTTTCGCCCCTGAATGATATTTCATCTTGACGTTTATCAAAATCTTTAAATTTCTAAAAAAAATAAAAAATTGTAAGAAATTGGACTCAAATTTTTAAAAAATATTTAATAAATTACCTCTAATTGGGAAATAATATTTTGTGACGGTTGCATATGATATTGTTTGCACGAATTTTCATAACATTTAACCAACATTTCGTTGTTTAAATTTTCACCTGTAATCAATTAAAAAAGAAATAATTAAAATTTTTTATTTTCAAATTGTTTTCCACTCTATAATTAGTTTATTTTGAAACTAAATACCATTCGATCGAAAATTTAAAATAAAAATTTATAAGCTATTCTTGTAATTAAATGACTTAAATACATTGCAAATCTTTTAAAAAAATTTAAATTATTTTTATAATCAAAATATTTTAAGTGTTTATATTGGAAATCCCAATAGAAAAAATATTTTTTTTCTTCGTAGCTTAATTTAAGAGAGTAAACATGTCAAAAATATTGACAATGACCTACTTTAATAAATTTAAATCCATTAGTCAATCAATTACATAAAATAAACAGTAAAATTTAATTTGTTTATTTAAAAATTTAAATTTTAAAATAGATTTTTATTAATTTAAGATTTAAAAAAATTTTTTTTTTGATTATCAATTTTTGGTATGAAAACAAGTAATTTATTAAATAACTTACGATATTTCCATGGATTTTCTGGTTCAAATATGTCAGTAACAATCTGATCATCTAAAAAATTGACAAATCTTTTTTTCTTTTTTCTATTTATTAATAACGAACTTCTTTTAACTTTTCCATCAACAATTAAAAACGGTGATTGTGGTGGTCTTTTTGTGGACGAAAACCATCTTGGTCTTGTTTCTTCTATTTTTATTAATCTTGGTGGTAATAATTCGATATCAATATCTTCTTCGTTATTATCACTCATTTTGGTTTTTTATTAAAAAAAAGTAATAAACAAAAAAAATTTTGCTTTTAAATTATTATATCTTAATTGTGGGTGCAAAAGTATTTAACTAAAAAAAATTTTTCTTCTTCATTTATGTGTCTTATAGAAGACGAGTTTCAAATAAGTGTGACCGGATTAAGGTCAACATTGCGAGACTTTAAAATACCAAAAGCTATAGTTTTGATAAATGAGAACGTTTTTATTTAATTTATTACTCTATTATATTTCAATTTCTTTTTTCTTTTTTTTTATCTCATTATAAATTATTCATTTTTTTCACTTTTTTCTTTTAATTTTTATATTTTATATCAGCATGTTTAGCTAAAATGGCCTAGCAAAATTTAATTTAAATTAATAAAGTTTTTTTTTTTTGATATGTGCAACTATAGGTTTTACGGTTTTGAACCAAATTTTAAAGGAAAAAATTGGTTTTCTGCGATTTCCAAAAATTCAATTTACTAATACAGAAATCATATTCCGGAAATCTTTTCCGCGGGTAATATCGCGATATTAATTTCGAGCTTTAAGAAAGAAAATCTTTGGACTCAGTATATTTGCATTAACAAAAATCTGAAAACAAAATTATTTTCAACATGGAACATGTTTATAGAACAGGGGGGGGTACATGTCATTAAGGGGGGTTTGCGGTCAAATGTGTCATATTTGGAGGGGTGGTAAAACGGACTATAATAAATAATTTTCGATTTTGGGGATAGAATAATTTAAGTTTAAAGACTTTAATAATTTTGATAAAGGGTTATAGATAATAATTAGAGGCTTTAAGATTCAAAATATAAATTTAAAAATGTTTCACGTTCATTGTAAGTTTTTTTTTTTTATGTAATTAATTATCGGGCTTTAATTTTGTGTAATAAATAAATAAAAAATAAGTAAATAAATAAATTTTAATTTTTTTTAATTTTAAAAATACAAAATTTATTTACATTTTTTTAATATATTATAAACATATTATAAAAGTAATAACAAGAAAAATATATATTTATTATGTATTAATATAATAATAAAGTTAAAAAAAAAATATTAATCCCACTCATCTTGTGATTCATTTTCACTAGTTGCTGAATTTCTATCAGATGTAGATTCGCTTGGTTTTGGGGGTGGTGGAATCATACTAGACATACGTTCAAGAGCATTAATTGCTGAACCAGCTATGCCTTTTCTTCTTAATGAAAGTGCATTATGCAAATCTGCCATAAGATCACCTCCTACAGAAGCTGAAGACCATCTATCGTTCGTTTTTTCTACTTCTTTTGCCTTTTTCAATTTTGCTCTTCCGATTCCTCCAGCATTTCTAATAGCTTCCATTAAATTACTGCGATCATCAGTTATGACAGGCTTTGCAGATGCTGGCTTTCTTAGAGGTTTATTTTCTTCTTCACTAGGAGGAATGCTGGGTGGAGGTGGTGGAGGAGGTGGTGGTGGAGGTGGAGGAGGTGGCACTGATTGAGAACTTGGACTTTTAGTTAGTGTTGGTTTCTGCGTTAATACTTTTTCTTCTGGTTTTGGTACTAATGGTCCTTTACTGGTGGGTTCAAGATTTTTAGGTTCTAAAATCGTATTTGCAGATTTCACATTTGTTTCTTTTTCTTTACTAATTTCTTTCTCTACTACATTAGTTGTTGTACTTTGTTGAACAGTTGGTACAATTATGGCTGAAGAAGGTGCTATTGGGTTTTGTAAATTCAAATCTAAATTAAAATCAGCATTATCAACTACTCCTGGTAAGTCTGGCAATGACATTGGTACATTGATTTGAGGTACCTAAAAAATAAATTAGATTTTAGTTATTCATTTCTTGTAATATACCGCATAAACTAAAATATATTCAAAATATTGTTTTGAATGGTAAATAAAAAATAGCATTTTGAAAATTCAAAAATTAAACTTACTTCACCAAGAGCTGGTGCATAAAAATAACTTGAAGGTGTTTCAACTTCTGAAGAATGCCATGGTTGTAAAATTGAATCTGGAGCATCTCCGATTTTATTACCAGAAGCATTGGCACTTTGATTAGATTGTAAATTTACATAATTTTGGGAGTCTTTTGTATAAAACGGTAACAAAGCTGAAACAGAAGTGATAATCGATTGAGACTGATTAACTTGATTCTTAGATTTTTTTGAATCTTCAGGTTTTGATTTAACATAATAGTACTGCAATTTTTCTTGTAAATTTAAATTTGGAGCATACTGTACATCTTCTCCTTTATGACTAGAGTTTGAATGTAAATCTATTACATTAGATAGAGGTACAGGGCTTTTGTAAATTTTAGTTTTTGAATATTCTGTTCTTGATTTAGGTTGAATTGTTAATTTATATTCCTTATATGTATTGAGAGCTGGATATTTTGCTGCAGAATACATTTTGACAGCTTTTAAATTTAAATTAGTCTGAAGATAATTTAACTGAGTTTTTAACTTTGCAGCTTTTTCTTCAATAGCTTCAACCCTAAATAAATTATCAATAAATATAATCATAAGAAATCATAACTTATAATTAACTGACCAAATAATATTACCTTTTGCTATTTTCAGCAATTCGTTTATTTATGCAATCAAATATATGATTTACAGCAAAATCTAAATTATCTAAAGCTTCAGCTACCTGTACAATTGTTTCTTCGTGTCTAAGATCTTGAGGAATAACACCTAATTAATTAAAATATTATAGTTAGTATACATTTACAACTTTGAAAAATTTCAGATAAATAGTGCTAATAAAAATGAAAGAAAGTTTATACTCACTTATTTCTATTCGTTCTAACATGATAATACTGATTCATAAAATCCCTAATATCTAAGTAAAAAATTTAAATATTCTAGCTAAATTTCCATAATTAAATAAAACTATCAAAATTTTATTGAAGTTTTGATTCTTCAAATAAAAAATAAAATATAAACAAAAACATCTGATTTAAGAAAGTGTGAGGAATTTAGATTCGGAGTCATAAAATTCCTTGTTGGTAATGTCGGAATCTGCGGTCAGTAATCTCGCATGAATATCGGGTCTTTTAAAAGCAGCAGTCCTACGCTGCAGATCGATGAGGGATTGAGATATTTTTTATTCTAAAATTAAAATAGCAATCAATTAGTTATTAAATTAACAAAATGGTGCAAAAAAAGGTGAATTTAATAAATTATTAGTGTATTTTTATATTTTTTTAAAAATATTAATACTTTTTAAAATTATTTAAAATTAAATTAACGTGATCTTAGAGGTTATAAATGTGACGAGAAAAAAATTATTTCAAAGATGTTATTTGTTGTTGTTATTTATAATTTTTTAAATTCTAAGTTTATTGTTAATGAATAAACAATAATTCTTTATTTATTTTTTATGCAGCCCAAGAAGAAGGTAGGAAAGAAAGTAGCTGCTGCACCTTTGGTAGTAAAAAAGGTTGAACCCAAAAAACAAACTAACCCTCTTTTTGAAAAAAGAACCCGTAATTTTGGAATCGGTAAGAATTAAATAAATATTTAAAAATTTAATATTATAAAATATTTTATGTTTATTCTAAATAATTTATATTAAAGGTCAGGATATTCAACCTGCCCGAGATCTTAGCCGTTTTGTAAAATGGCCCAAATATATTAGAGTTCAACGTCAAAAAGCAATTTTGACCAAAAGATTGAAGGTTCCTCCCCCAATCAACCAATTTACACAAGCCTTAGATAAACAAACTGGTAAATTAGATAATTAAATTTATTACTCAAATATTTTCTTGAATAATTTATCAATTTTTTTTTAATTAATGCAGCTACGCAGTTGTTCAAACTTTTGGAAAAATATCGTCCAGAATCTGCAGCTGCTAAAAAGTTAAGATTGAAAGCTAGAGCTGAAAAAAAAGTTGCTACAAAAGAAGATGTAGCAACTAAAAAACCAAATGTGATACGGAGTGGAATTAATACAGTAACAACCCTTGTAGAACAAAAAAAGGCGCAATTAGTCATAATAGCACATGATGTGGACCCAATTGAGGTTAGTATTAAATTATTTTATTATTTTTTTTATGAAATTTATTTTAATTACTAAAATATTAAAAATTAGCTTTTCCAATAAACTTGATTTAAAATTTACATGATGTTTGAATTTCTTCACCTGACGTCAAAAAATATTATTTTTGATTATAGGATGATACTTGACTCTGATAAATATTTATAATAAACTTTTTATTGCAATGTATGTATTATTTAGCTGAATTTCATAGAAAATACAAACTTAAACATATTTTCAGGTTGTTCTATTTTTACCTGCGCTATGCCGTAAAATGGGTGTACCATACGCCATAATTAAAGGAAAAGCTCGTCTTGGAAGACTTGTAAGAAGGAAAACATGTACAGCTGTAGCTTTAACACAGGTAAAAACTAAAATATATTTAAAAACAAAATACAGAAAAATTATCATAATTGAACAATAACATAATTTATTTTTCTTATTTTTAATGCTTAAATTTTTTTATGAATTTAGGTTGACTCTGGTGACAGAGCCAATTTCACAAAAATAGTGGAGGTCATTAGGACCAACTATAACGAGAGACAAGATGAAATTAGGCGCCACTGGGGAGGTGGTTTATTGGGCAGCAAATCTGCTGCTAGAATTGCAAAAGTTGAAAAAGCTAGGGCTAAAGAACTTGCCCAAAAACAAGGTTAATTTCTTATAAGAAAGTTTCATCCTTGATTTTATATTTGTAAATTAGTAAATATGAATATATTTACAATTATTTCAAAAAATAAATGTTTTTACTTTTAAAACTAACCTTTGTTTTAAATGTTATTTCAACATTTAAAAACTCTTTATCTTTAAAAAAATGACATTTGGATATAAAATTTGTCATAAATATTAATATGCAGGAATTTATTTTTAATTTAGAAAACAAGTAAATGGTTCAACATTTTTATAAATTTTTATTTTAATTAAATCCTGTTTACCTATATTTTTTGTTGAATGAAAATGTTTAAAACTTAACAAATTTTGTTTTAAAACTCTGGTAAAATTAAGGGAAGCTGATTTTCTTTATTAACTTAAAAATATATTTTAATTTTATGCAGATTTATAAGAAAATAAATTTTTAATCACCCCATTATTAAAATGCAAATACAATTTTTTTTAAACTGAATCAGGAATTCAATTAATACTTTATACAAAGTTAAGTTTATTTGGTGAAGTATTTTATTTTTTTTATGTCTAAGAAAAAAAGAAATTTTTTATCGTTTCAGCACGAGTAGAAATCAATAATTTGATATTACTGTGGAATTACAAATTTTTTTTAATTTAAATAAAAAAGTTAAAGCTTTAATAATTTTCTAAGTTTACTTTTTTTGACACAACGTGGGACCCTTTTTATATAGTTTATGACTAATTTCTTGAATATTTTGGATTTGATTTACATTTTTTTAAATATTTTGTAATAATTTTATTACAGAAAAATATTGAGATTACATTATTGCAAGTATCCGTAATTTATAAAATAAAAAAATTTGACTTGCGAAAAATTAAATTATTTTTGGAAATATTTATAAATATTCTATAAAAATCGTAATTAGTATACGAATTTTTATCAACTTACGAAAAAATTGAAAATTCTCGACTATAAAATCGTAAATATGCAACGACTATAGCAATCTCGATTTTTGTCGGTAATAATTTACAAAAAATAGTTGTGCTATATCTTTTTCGTGAATATTTGAAAAATCAAGAATTTTTATTATTTTGTTGTAAATTTGGGTATTAACCCATTCTGTATTTTTGCGGCCTAGGACAAAAATATACTATTTAAAAGTTTTTTTTTTAATTATAAAAAGCGACGGTCGATTTAAAATTTTAAGGTCTTATTGTAATTAGAACTTTTTTTAAGACCTTAAAATTTTAAATCGACCGTCGCTTTTTATACAGACCGGCCACACTATAAGAAAAATTTTAATTTAAGAAAAAATTTAGGAAGTTCGATGGAGGGGGAAACTGTTATTTCATCGATAATCAAATAAAATTAAGCTAATAAATGAAATATTTATCATAAATCACTTAATTAACTAACAATTACGTGAATAATTAATGATTTATTAATTTTAATTAATTATTAATACGCAAATAATTAAATTTTAAAAAGCGCGGTTTGCCCCTCCATGGATAATTTTTAATTTTTTCATTAAAATAAAATTTTTCTTATAGTGTGGCCGGTCTGTTAAAACTTCATTAAAAAAAATTTCAAGTTTTGTATTTTAAGGTCTTACGTATACGTTAGGATTTTTACCAAACTCGTTGATTTTTACCTATCGGCATCTTTGTCTTAGACATGTATAAAAGTACGGATTGCAACTTCAAATAAATAAAAAATTTTTTTCAGTAATACTTAATTATTACTATTAAGGTCTTACGTACGTCCGAGGTAAAATGCAAAAAAAAAGCTAAAACTTGGAGAAAGTAAAGTAAATATAAATTAATTTTACACGTATTTTTTTTAAAAATAATTGACCGCACAGTTTTTGAGTAAATAAATAAACAAAAAAAAAATTAACACAGGCTCTTATGGGGAATTTAAAAAAATGAAAAAAAAGCATTTAAGGTCTTACGTACGTCCGGGGTAAAATGCAAAAAAAAGCTAAAACTTGCAGAAAATAAAGTAAATATAATTTAATTTTACACGTATTTTTTTTTTTATAATTTTTGAGAAAATAAATAAATAAAAAATAAATTAACACAGGCTTTTATGGGGAATTTTAAAAAATGAAAAAAAAGTATTTAAAATACAAAACTTAAATATTTTTTTTTATGAGTTGATAAATAATGTCCTAATAAATAAAGAGACCTTAAAATTTTAAATAAAAATAGCATTTTAAAATTATTTTTACATTAATTTATTAAGAGGGCTGCTTGTCAGCCATTTTTTCAGCTCTCGACCAATCAGAGACTATAGTCTTTTACCTATAGGTAAAATATTAATTTTGGCAACCAAAATACAGCTTTAATTTTCAATTAAATTAAAAAACAAAATTGCCAAATTAATCTACATTAAATGAAAAATGTGGCTCTGCTTTTCCTAGGCTTGAAAAAATTCTCTTTCTCAGTTAAAAAATGAAAGAAAATCTGTAGTACATTCTAACCAAAAAAGTGAGTGAAGCAGACGAGGTTGGGTTTGCAATTTCATTTAATTTTTTGAGAAGGAAAATTTTGTAATATCTAGGAAAAGCAGAGCCACATTTTTCATTTTATGTAGATTAATTTAGCAATTTTCTTTTTTAATTTAATTGAAAATTGAAGCCGTATTTTGGTGGCCAAAATTAATATTTTACCAAGTCTCTGATTGGCTGAGAGCTGAAAAAATGGCTGACACCCAGCCCTCTTGTGCTGGAAATTCAAATCACAAACTCGGCGTTCAATTATTTTTATAAAATAATTCTTATAAATAATTACAGATTATAACATTTTTGCATTCATATAAAAAAGAAAAGTATTATGAAGTTTTCGTGCTTTTTCTACTTTTCCTCCCGAGGACATGGTTAGGTTAAATTTTCCCGAATAAGCCGGTTCGAACCACAGAACTTTCATTTTTTTATGCATGCGCAAAAACATATCTACAAAATATTGCTGGCTTAAAAAAAATGAGATTTTCATAAAAATTGGATCGAACGCCTGCGTTATATACAATTATAATTGAAAATTTTTTACGAGTTTTGCACCTGCGCTATATTGATTAAAAAAATTTGTTTACATATCTAGGGCAAAAAAAGCCTATTTTCTGCCCTAGGGAGACGGCTTTTTTGCCCATTATATGTAAAACTATATTTTAGAACACGGGACAAAATATGGGGTTCGACTTATGCATGCTGTCTGCACTCGCTCGCTACGCTCGCTTGTTCATACAACTGCATGCAAAGCCGAAACCAGTATTTTATCCCTTGTTTAATAAATAGCTATTTTATATTCAGAATATTTTTTTCAACAAATGAAAATTTTCTCGCATTCTTTATTCAACTTAGAACATTTTGTAATAAAAAATTTGTCAATATAATAAATGCAAGAAAACTTTCATTTGGTGCAAAAAAATATACTAAATAAAAAAAAAAATTAGAAAATTTTAACAAGAAATGGATGCATTAAGTGCAAGATTCTTAATTTTTTGCTAATAGATTTTTTTTATAATTACAGGAGTTTCCTTGTAATGTAAAAAATATTTCTACAAGATAGAAATCACTTGTCACAAGAATCGCATCCAAGTAGTACATTTTATTTTTTTATTTTTTTTATCAGTTGACAGAAACCGCGTATTTTGCATAATTAATTAGCTGAGCTTGAAATTTTAAGCAAAGCACATTATTTCTAGGATTTTTTTTTAATTTTCAGTTGATGGTTTAAACTATACATATAGTCATAGAGTATAGCTGATTCAAAAAAGTTTAATTTGCATCTTTAGCCTGAATTTTAATTTATCAACACCAATATAATTCTATAAAGGACCCCGCACAAAAGGATAGGAAATGGCCGTTCGGTCGAATTGGCTGAATTTTGGATATGTTATAGATTTCATCATTCTGAACAAAAGTCTCAATGGGCACAAAGCTCAAAAGTCCCAACTTTGGCTGCTACGGAGCTTGAAAGCTCCAAAGCTCCATCATAACAAAATTCCTTAAAAACCTTTTTTCTTTTATTTTTAAAGTATATCTTTATATTTTTGAGGTCGCTGACTTCGAATCTGATGTCAGATTGACAAGATTGTCAATTGACAGCTGTCAATTAGCTGTCAAAACTGTGAATCACCATGTAAAACTTTATAGATTAGCTGGTATTTATGTTTTTGAGGTCACCGATATCGAATTTGATATCAGATTGACAAGATTATTAATTGACAGCTGTCAATTAGCTGTCAAAATTCTAAAATATCGTAGAAAACTTTATAGATTAGCCGAGATTTATGTTTTTGAGATCGCTGATTTCAAATCTGATATCAAATTAACATTATTGATAGTTGGCAACTGTCAATTAACTTTCAAATAGCCAAAAAAAATAATAACATAACAATAGATTTTAAAAAGATCTTATGATTCTAATGTCACTTATTATGAATTTGTCATCGAATTGCCAGTGTTAACATTTGACAGCTGTCAATTAGCTACCAAATGCTAAAAAAAAACTTTACATTTTAAAGGGAATAAATGGTTTTGAGGTTACTGATTATAAATTAGATAACAATTTGAAAAAAGTTGACAGTTGACAATTGTCAGTTACCTTTTACATAATAAAAAGCGATTAATCAGCCATGCATTATTTTTTGTACGTTAAAAACCTTTATACAATACCATACGTTTCTTATTAGTTATTTTAACTTTTATTGGACAGCTGCCAACTGTCGAATTCTTTTACACAGGGATCAGTATCCGTCACGTCCACTTCGTTGGTCCTGGGTAAAGCTAAAAACCCGGATTTTTATGACTAAAACAGTTATTTGACCTTCATGGGCTATTTAAATTGACAGCGGTCAACTTTCAACTTTGCCTAGTATGATATAATATAATATTTAACAATTGGTGACTTCAGAAACATAAAATCTTTTTAAAATCTATTCTAGACAGCTGTCAATTAATAATCTTGTCGATCTGATATCAAATTCGAAATCGGTGAACTCAAAAACATAAATACCAGGTAATCTATAAAGTTTTACATGGTGATTTACAGCTCTGACAGCTAATTGACAGCTGTCATTTGACAATCTTGTCAATCTGACAACAGATTCGAAGTCAGCGACCTCAAAAATATAAAGATATACTTTAAAAATAAAAGAAAAAAGGTTTTTAAGGAATTTTGTTATGATGAAGCTTTGGAGCTTTCAAGCTCCGTAGCAGCCAAAGTTGGGATTTTTGAGCTTTGTGCCCATTGAGACTTTTGTTCAGAATGATGAAATCTATAACATATCCAAAATTCAGCCAATTCGACCGAACGGCCATTTCCTATCCTTTTGTGCGGGGTCCTTTACAAATGCTAAGCAAATTTGATCTTGCTTAAAATTTTAAGTGCACCAATCTAATCAATTTATTTATTCATTGCACAAAGTTTCTTAACAAGACTAAATAATCAAAAAGTTTTGGGTGCAAATTATATAATTATTTTAAAACAAATTCGAAGACTATACCACCTTTTTTTGTTGCATGTGTATCTGCATGACCATGATAACATCGAAAAACAATATAATTTTGATTATATAAATACAGCTTCGAATGTTAATATATAAATAGTATATTGTGGCCTACGACCGGAAAAAATGACCTAGACCTTATTTAATTTAAAAATAAAAAACTCATTTTGGTAAATTAAAATAAGATCTGATTCTTTTGTTACGATTTATAAGTTTGTATTCGATTTTTCTTTGTCAGAGACGAGAAAATACACATTTTTATTTAGTTACGAGAAAACGCTTTAACATGGAACATGTTTTTAGGCATGGGGGTATTTCAACAATGTAAAGAGTACTTTCTTATATTAACAAAAAAATTAGAACGTTTTCGAAAAATTATTAAATTTTCAAAAAAATTTGTAAATATTCGAAAAAAATCGTATATTTACTAAATTTAGTATATTAACAAAAAATTCGAGAATTCTCGATTTTTTTTTTGTGAATTCGTAAGAAAAATTGATAATTTACAATTTTTTTTCGAAAATTTACAAAAAATAGTTGTCAATTTCCGAAAAATAGTTATGAATTTACAACTTTTTTCGTAATATCACAAAAAAAAAATCGAGAATTCTTGAATTTTTCGATAATATACTAAATTTAGTAAATTTACTATTTTTATCGAATATTTATAAAATATTTTTTGAAAATTCAGTAATTTTTTGAAAAAGTTCTATTTTTTTTTTGTAAATCTAAGAAAGTTACTTTTTACAGTGAAGCATGCCATTTTGGGGGGGTCAAATGGACTCAAAATAATTTCAATAAAGGGGTATAGAGTAGTCAGGATAAAAATATTTTTTTGGGTTAAGGATTTAAAATATAAAAGGCTTCAAGATTCAAAATGTAAATTTAAACATGTTCTATGTTCGTTGGTTGTGAGTTCACAAGCTGGTTGTAATTTTTTTTTATTTTTTGCAATATAGTGCAAAAAGATGTATAACTCGCGGCGTTGGAAAAAACCGGTACGTTTTGAGCTTTTTTTTCGAGTTTAGAGCTTGATATTAAATTATTTAAAATTTATTTTTTATCCCTCGAGCCGTCCTAAAAGACTCATTTCAGTTTGGTTTTTATTAAAGACCGGATTCAAACTGTTATGATAATTTACATATATAAATTTTGATTTCGGTCTTTATTAAAAGCCAAACTAAAATGAGTTTTTCTTTCTAGGGCAGAGAGAAATTTCGCCAAAATCTTTGAAATCATATTAAAACCCCGATAAGTTCAAACATTTATAAGAAAACATCAAAATTTTGCAATTTTCAATTTTGTTAAAAACCAGTAAATTTAATTATTCGCATGGACACTTTTTTTATTAATATTATGAAGTCTCACAGAGTATATCCATGATAAAAATAAAAGTATAACCAGCCAGGGAGATAGCAGATTAAGGTCAACGTTGTATATATATTATATATATGTTACTTATTATACAATAAAAATAAGGGGTGAATAAATGAGAGTACAACCAACTTAGCTGATGAATGAGAGCAGATTCTCTTTTATAGTTATTATACTTACCGCAGTATACAAAATATACTTACGAATATAATTTTTTAAGATAAATTAAGGGTGTAGTTCATATTATAATAGGATAATATATTTAGGGAGGCAACGCATCCCTTTTCGTACTAAATATCATGACAAAAAAATGTATATTTCTCATTTTCAGAATACCAGATAATAGATTTTTTAAATATAACAATTAAAAATAAAAATTTTTACTTCCGTAAAATTATTAAAATAATTCCAAAAAAAAATTAATTAAAATATAAATAAATAATAAGAGGCAATTTTTAATATCGTTAATTAAAAAAAAATAAATTGAAAATGTATATAAATAAAAATCATTTGTGATAATAATCAGATGTCTGACCAAACGTTCTTTTTCTACTGAAAATATGAAGCATATAGTACAAGTATATAATATACATATACCTATGTGCTCTCCTGAAATTCATTGATATAATATACTTTACCTATATATGTTCTGGAAATGAATTGACAAAAAAAATATTACAATTTACAATTATTAGAAAATTTAATTAAAATTTACTTGTAATCAATAAATTACTTATTTAAAACAAAATTAAAAAATAATAATTTTCAAGTAATAAGATTATAAGCTCAAAAGTAAGGAGTAAATAGATGAATTATACATTGAACCGGTGTAACTGTAAATATGGATTAACAAAAGGATATGGTTATAAAATACATTTTTGCTTGTCGGCGAAACGACTCGATGGTGTGCGAGATATGGATGGTGGAGGGTAAAAAAACGGTAGTCGGCGCGCGACTATCGATTCTTGTATACTATGCCAAAAGATTGCCGGAGTCTCGTATATGAAAGCGTTTTAACTGAATCTGTCAGTTATGTATATATATGTGTATATTCATACATATAAAACTACTAGAAGATGAGAAACCAATCGTTTAGAGGCTATTCTATACATATTATTTAATAGTTAAACATTTAAACAATAAAAATATTTAGAAAAACAAAGTCTTTTTTTAAAAATTCAGTTAAGATTTAGATATATTGGCCTCGGGTTACTATAGTTAGTTTATAAAATTAAAGAAAATTTTCTAGGTTACGAAGGAACCACTTTACGTAATTTTTGATTTTTCTTTTAAGCAACCACCTTATACATGTCTATAAATAGTTTAATAATAAATACTGAATGCATACTCTTTTTTCTTGTCAAAGAAGGGTGTGGGTGGTGAAGTGCAAGTGAACAGTTTTTGATTTTTATTTTTTTTGTGCATGTGTGTGCATACCTATATTCTGGAAGTATAATATTTGCATCTTTCGTGCGTGAATTAAACGTGCGCTAAAAATTTTTGTCTCTTTATACCTGTAATTGAAAATTGTTCAAAAATTTTATACAAAATTTTTAAGAGACATCAATCACATGACAAGTGTATTTTGTATTGTACAATACATAAGTGCCTGTTGTTGTAATTTATCTTATTTCAAGATTAGTAAAAAAAAATTTGTAACATAAAAGATTGTGAAAATTCTTCAGAATCAGTGGCAAAAATAGCATTGAAAAAAAAGTAGTCATATTCATCAATTCAGACTGATAGATATAATAATTATCTAAAATTTCAGGAAGAAAAAGAAAACGACCCGTATTCTTGGTCCGTTGACACTTTTTACCTTTTCTTCAACCTTACCTTTACAGCCTTATAAATTCAAGTAGATTTTTGTGTGCTTGTGTATATGTGCATATACTTGCATATATTGCATATGAAATTTTTTGCCATCATCAAAAGCGCATTCACATTTCACATCACATCGATCGCGCGCGCGCGCGCTCTTTTTACTATATAATATTTTATAGTATATTAACCTGAAAGAAAATATATAATCATGATGATGAAAATTATTTGAGAATTTATTTGCAAGATTGAGATTCTAAAATCTCAGATTTTTTCAATATTATCTAGTATCATAATTTATCAGGATGGCGAACTCAGTTAATATGGGTAAGTTATTGATTGAATAAATTAATATAAAATTATATTAAATTTTTCAAATTAAAATTTATTCTATGCTGTTAAAAAATAGTTTATTATTAATTAAAATTAGAAATAATTTCATTTCTACATAACTAAATATTTTTCACTTATATTTTTTTATCATAAATTTCATTCATTAAAAAATGTTTATCTAGCTATTTTATAAATTTAGTAAGAATTATAGTTTACTTTCTAAGCAAGAATTTATTTCATTAAGGTATGGACCCTTGGGCAGTTTTACCACAAGAGCGAGCTCGCTACCAACAACAATTTGATACTCTTAAGCCCATTAACGGTGTTGTTACAGGAGTACAAGCAAAAGATTTTTTCCTTCAATCTCAATTGCCACCAATGGTTTTAGGACAGATATGGTTGTTTTTTTAGCAATTTATTTTGCAAAATTGTTTTACATATTTCTTTTAATGCATATAAATATTTTACAGGGCATTATCAGATACAGATTCAGATGGAAAAATGAATATACATGAATTTAGTATAGCATGTAAACTTATTAATTTGAAATTAAGAGGGTTTGAGGTACCTAGTGCATTGCCACCGTCTTTAGTTCGTAGCATACAAGCTTTTTCTAGTGGTAAAATTATTTTCTCTTAAAACATTCATGAAAAAATTATAATTTATTCTAAAAAATATCTTTTTCTGATATTAAAGGAAATGCTAGTCCCGTTAATATGCAACAACCAGTAACAGCCATTCCAAATATTCCAGCCATTCCAAAGCCAGCTACAGTTCCAAATAAAATTGGACCTCCTGTGCCACCTATGTCTGTGCAACCAACAGGTAAAATTTTTAAAATTTACTTATTTTTTAATGTTTCAATTAAAAAGATAAAAGTTAATATTCCAAGAGTTTTAAATTAAATCATATATTTATTTTGATAAATTGATCCAAGGTGTAACCATATAACGACTTACAGATCTTGTATTTGTTAAAACCTTTAAAATAATAATTTTTTTTGATTTTACACTATAATTTTAATATAACTAAAGTAAATGAATCAAATCATTAAATCAAAATTTAATAATTTTAAATGTTTTTTTAAATTTTAATTCTTTTAAAAAATATCAAATACAATCCTTAATAAATTAAAAATTATTATGCATAATATACACAGCTTATACACAACCTGTAGCTGCCAGTACACGCAATACTCCATCAAAGCCACCTCAACGACCTCCTTATCCTGTTGGTATGTTGGAATCCGTAATTTAATTTATGGATTTTCTAACAAACTAAAATTTTTGTTCATTCAGTATTATTGTAAATTTGTTTGTCCAATTTTATTTACATAATCTGTTTAAAAAAAGAATTGTTGGTTTATGTATTTTCTCTTTATTTTTTTAAACTTATTTTAACTTATATAAAAATCAATTTAATGCATACAAATCTTTCTTTTAGCTAATTCTTTTAACAAACTTTTTTTTTTATGGATTATGAGGTTAAGACATAAATTATGCAATTTTATAATTTATCATTTTGAAACTAAACTGCCCAAATTTTATAATATTAATTTAAAAAAAAAATTCTTAGATTGTATAGTCAGCGTCTTGGCCCTCAATAATTATGTTCATTTAAATATTAAAATTTAAACAATCTTTAATTATCTTATCTATATTTTTGTCGGATGTGTTAATATTTTCTTAATTTAATTTTTAACGTAAATTTTTTATTAATATTTAAAGCTTTGTTGTCTATGTTGTCTAATATTCTAATGTCTAATGTTTAATAGTCTAATATTCTATGTTGTCTAATTTTCTTTCTATGCTCGTAACACAAAAAGGAGACTCCACTGATGTTATGTATGAAAGTGGTGATCTTCCTCAAAGGCCTGCGCCTCCTGACAGTATTGGTATGTTTAAATTTGTCAGCGCGCAGCAGTTCATAGTAGATTATTATAAAAAAGCTAGTTCTTTAAGAAAGCTAATTAAAAAAAAAAATAGCTTCTTAAAAATAAAAAAAAAGTTTAAGAAAAAAATTATCTTTGTAAAATAATTTATTTTCTGAGTAATAATGCTAATTCAGACCTGCTGAGGTTAAATCTGGTCATATCTAAGTCAGACTTATATTTTTACTTGGGTAATAGATTAAGCTAATTAATACTATAATAATTTATAGAAGTTTTTTTAAATAACTATTTTATTATTTTCTTATTTTTTTTAATTTAAATAATAAGGCTGTAAATATAAGCCTGTTAACCTGATTAGAAATAAGGAAATGATACATTTTTTTGTATTAATTATTGCTTCTTTTCTATTTTAATTGTGTTGTTTATTTTAGAATTTGCACTTAAAGGAGAAAGGTGCATTAAATATATAGATATAATAATAAATTAATTTTCTTGTTTTTTTTTTTTTTTTTTGTTTTTTAAATTTAATTTTGATATTTAAAAAAGTAACTTTAAAAAAAAAAAATTTAAGATGTCAAAATTTTTGGGCTAATTTTTCAAAGAATATAAGATAAATCTTATATTCTTTGTTTTTATATCTATGTAATTAAACCATTCCTCCTTAATTTTTTCTGTACAAATAAATATAATTCTTCGTATCATTAAAAACGTAAACTTTTAAAAAAATGTATAAAAAGCTTGCTTCTGTAAATTTTTGATTTTTGCTTTTAATAATTTGTTTTATTTATAAAAGATATATATCTGAAGTAGTTTAATTTGGTTTTACTTACACTAATTAACCATTTTAAGGGTTTGTACAAATAAGTGGCCCACCACCAAAACCAGCACCTCCTTCATTTCCATCTAGTCCAGCAACTACATCGCCAGTTCAACCATTTGTTTCAACAGTTTCACCCATTCAAATGACTCAGTCTGTTCCGCCAATATCAAATATAGGTAAATTTAAACAAAAATTATAGTTTAACTTTTTATTTAAAATTTTTTCTAAAATCATTGGATATAAAATTATATGTGCATTTTTTACAGATTTATTTGATCTTTTAATGTCAAAAGGTACTTATATAAATTCAAAAACTTAAGAAATATTTGAAAAAATTCTTAACAGATTTTATTTCTATTTAATCTGTACATAGCTTATTAATAAAAGAGTACCATCATAAGTCATAATATTTTTTATTAACTTTTTTTATTTAATTGTACCGGTGTGTTTTGAGTGTTTTTTAATTAAACGAAAAAAAAGTGCTTTTTCATTCATAAAACTTAAAAATTTCAAACAAATTTTTTCATTAATTTTTTTTTAACTTTATAAAGAAAATTTTTGTAATTAATAAATATTTTTAGTTCCAATTGCACCAGCTGCACCCATAGCGCCATTAAATACAGCACCAGTACCAACAGCGGCCTTCAGCATGGGACAAACGGTACCAATGCAATCCATGACTGCAGGAGTTATTACAGCTCCTATTGTTACTAGTTCGACTGTTGTTCCTCCAGTTGTACCAATTGTACCAAGTTAGTATACATTAGAATATTACAATGTAATTAAAACAAGTTTGAAAATAATTTTAACAAATGAACATTTTATTAAAATAATATATTAATAAAATTTTATTAAATTATTCATGTTATTTTGTCAAAAAATAAATTCAATTAAACTTAAAATTTTATAAGAAAAATTTCAATTTCAGCAACTGGAGTTGCAGCAACAGTAACACCGCCAATGACTCCTTTGCCACTTGGTGGTGTTGTAATGAATGGAAGTGTTATACATACACCAGTATCAACAAGCACTCCTTTAAGTACAACAGCTAGACCTCCTAGCATAGATAGGGTAGGGTCAATAGATTCACAGCATAGTCAGCATTCTTCAGCAGGTACACCTCAAGCATTAGAATGGGCTGTGCCTCATCAAACTAGATTAAAATATACCCAAGTTTTCAATACGTGGGATAGAACAAGATCAGGATTTTTAACTGGGCCACAAGCTAGAAATATATTAGTACAGTCACAGTTGCCACAAACAGTTTTAGCACAAATATGGTAAAATTTCACTAAATATTTTATAATTTATTTTATTTTATAAACAATGGAATACAACTTTGATTCAGGGCTTTATCGGATATGGACTTAGATGGTAGATTAGGTTGCGAAGAATTTGTTCTAGCAATGCATTTATGTGATATGGTAAAACTTGGAGAATTAATTCCTGCAGAACTTCCACCTGAACTTATTCCACCAACTTTCAGGAGACAAAGACAAAGATCAACTTCATCTCAAGGTGCTCCTGATAATATGGATCCTTTAGCAGGAATGCCTCAAGTAAATATCTGTTTAGAATTTGATTTTAATTTTATAAAACTAATTTTTGTTCTATTTTAGTCATCATTTGAAGATAAGAGAAAAGAAAACTTTGAAAAAGGTCAAGCTGAGTTAGATAGGCGAAGAAAGTCATTATTAGAAATCCAGCGTAAAGAACAGGAAGAGAGAGAACGAAAAGAAAGGGAAGAAGCTGAGAAGCAAGAAAAAATAAGGTATTTTATTTATTTAAGATAAATATTTTCTTTGAATAAATTAAATAAGGAGTATTTTAATTTTTAATTATTGTTGCTACAGATTAGAGCAAGAACGCCGACGGCAATCAGAAATCGAACAAGAATTTTTGAGACAAAAAGAAATAGAAGAGCAAAAAGAAGAAGAAAGAAGACGTGCTCAAGAACAAAGAGAAGCTGCAAGGAAGTTAGTTTTGTTTTAAAATTTAATTAATGGTTTTTAGAGAAGATATAAATTTTTTCTTTTTTGAATTAGGGAAATGGAAAGGCAACGTCAGTTAGAATGCGAAAAACAAAAATTATTAGAGCTTACAACTCAAAGGCAAAAAGAGCAAGAAAATGTTTTAAAACTTAAGGCCAAAAATCAATCTTTAACCATTGAACTTACTGGATTGGTAAATTAATTAATTTTAAAAAATTTCTTTTTAAAAATTAAAATATTTTAACATAAATTTCTTTTTTTAATGTTGATAGAATGATAGAGTAAAAGAACTATCACAAAAAATTTGTGATACAAGAGTTGGAGTTTCGAGCGTAAAAACAACAATTGATGGAATGCGTACTACTCGAGATGAACAGCTTCAGGAAATGGCAGCTTTAAAAAATAAGCTAAGAGAACAAAATCAGAAACTTTTAGCTGTTACTCAAGAAAAAGCAAAAATTGAAGCAAAAAATAAAATGAGTTCCTCCCAGGATCAGGAAGCAGCAAAATTGGCATTTGCAAATAAGCAAATTTTACTGAAACAAATAAAAGATAAAATAGAAGATTTAGAACAACAGATTAAGGACAAGCAAAAAGATATTGAAGAGAGTAATAAACAATTAGAGGAATTGCAAAATCAAATGAAAAATTTGATTGAAAATTGCAAAAAGTTACATGTTGTGTTTGAAGAAAAGAAAGCAAAAATTCTTGAAATGCGAAAAAGCGGAAATGCTAAAAATTTCGCTGCTGAAGCTTGGGGTGATGATGCCTGGGGTGAACCAGCATCTGCTGCAACTGATGCATGGCCAGTTGAAGATAGTAAGACTATAAAAGAAGCTGATACTGGTGTAAGAAAATATAGAGCACTTTATGAATTTGTTGCTAGAAATCAAGATGAAATCTCATTTCAACCAGGAGATATCATTATGGTGATAAACTTGTTTTAATATAAAATTATGTTATTATGCTAAAAAAACCAACAATTAATCAACAATTTATTTAATATTAGGTTTCCCCAGTTCAAAATGCAGAGCCTGGTTGGATGGCTGGAGAAATTCGTGGTCATACGGGTTGGTTCCCAGAATCATATGTTGAAGCAATTGATTCAGATGTCACTGTAGGAGGAGGAGATGCTTTTGCACACCAAGATAGTTTAGAAAAAAGAACTTTAGAGTAAATATAATTGCAAATTATTTTTTTGAATTGAGAAATATATGTTTTTCATAAAAAAATTAATTCCAGTAAATTAAGATCTTTCAATTTTTATAAAATAAGATTACTTATTTTTCTTGTGAATGTTTAGTTATTTACAAATTTATTATATCGAATAATTTTAAAATTTTAGAAAGAAATTTTTCTTTGTCAGCGGTTTTTGCCCTTTATTAACAAAAAATTTTATATGACCCTTGACCATTCTTTATTCTGGTTGTAGGTCTTTTTTAATTAAAAGTGATATATTATCTTAACTTGCATTCATTTATAAATTTATTGACAACTTTATAGTTAATATTTAGTTCTTCTAATAACGAGTTCCAAAATTTCATGATTTTTTATACTTTGTTATTTCAGAGAAATAGTTGAAGTTCCTGAGAATGTTTCTGATGCTGGATCATTAGTTGGTGAAGGTCCTGTTGTAGAACCTTATACACCACAATTAGGTGCTGGACAATCGTGTAATCTCACAGCAAGCACTCTTTATCAATATCGCCCTATAATTGAACAGCACCTTACTTTTGGAAAAGGAGAAATATTATCAGTTTCTGAACAACAAGTAATATCAATATTACCTTAAGCTATGCATTTAATGTATTTAATTAATTTATTGACCTAAAATTTTATTAGGGTGATTGGTGTTATGGAAAATCAAGTTCTGGGAAAACTGGATGGTTTCCAAAATCTTATGTTATTATATCTGCACCTCAAGATGAACCAGTTGCAAAGCCAATCACTGATAATTTAAATGAATATTACATTTCGCTTTATCAATATGCTTCAAATGAACCTGGAGATCTTAATTTCAATCAAGGAGAAGTTATACTTGTTATTAAAAAAGATGGAGATTGGTGGACTGGAGTAGTTGATAATAGAACAGGAATTTTCCCTTCAAATTATGTTGAAAAATATGATTTGCCTATTCAGGTTAGTAAATTATTTTTTATATAATTAATTTGCTTTTTTGAAAACATTAACTTGTCTAATTTTGTTATGTTTGTGACGTCCTTTTTCTCAGAATAACACAGCTAATGCGGTTCCAAAAACTGAAAAAACTCAAGTACCAAATGCAACCCCTGAAAGTGTTATATCTCAGGATAAACCAGTGCGTATAATAATATTTCATGAAATACAATTTTTTTAAAGCGTTTTTTACAAATGATTTTTGTTTTTACAATTGATTGTTTAAATAAATCATTTTAAAGTTTGTTATTTTTCAACCATTATCTACAAGTAAAACTGCATGTATTCCTTTTTAAAACTTGAATTTATGAATAATACATAAAAATAACTTGTTTAAACGTTTTTAATTTCATATTAACTTTAATAATACTAACATTAATAATTAAAAAATAGCGAGAAAAAACTGCAGAAGAACTTGAAGAAGAAAGAGCTGAAGCAGAAGATAGAGCTGAATTACCAGATTTTGCAGCCATGGCTGCTCAACAGGTAATATTGTTAAATAATTTATGATTGTGATCAAAATTATCTCTATTCTAAATGTAGTTAGTGTTTGAATTATCTTTGATAACAATTAAAATACTTTGTTTTTTTTTTTGTGTTTTTCTGGTTCTGGTTTTCATCTTTTGTCTGATGATCATAATGCTTCATAAAATAGTATACAAGGGTAAATATAGTTATCTCAAAACTATTTATTTTTCTTCTTTATATTTTAATTAATAATTCAAAATCTTTTTAACGTTAATTTTAAATCAACTTTTCAGAAAGGGAAAAAACCAGAAATTGTACAAGTTATAGCACCCTATAAAGCCACAAGTGTAGAACAATTAGATTTACAGAAAGGGCAATTAATTATGATTCGTAAAAAAACAGATTCAGGATGGTGGGAAGGTGAATTACAGGTAAATAAGAAAAATTTAATTATTTTTTTTCAAATTCAATTAATAAATTTCGCGATATAAAATTTAGGCTCGAGGTAAAAAACGACAAATTGGATGGTTCCCTGCATCTTATGTTAAAGTACTGACAAGTAATAGTAATCGTAGTACTCCAGTGTCACATAGATATCAAGATTCGCCTACAGATTTATTCCAAGGTTAGCTTTAATTAGTAATTTCTTAATTATTAATAAAATTTATAAATTAAAAATTTTTTATTATTTTCAGAAAAAGTTATGGCTTTATATCCATATAAGGCACAAAATGAAGATGAATTAAACTTTGAAAAAGGTGATGTTATTACTGTTATTTCAAAAGACGAAGAATCTTGGTGGAAAGGTGAAATGAATGGTCAGACAGGCGTTTTCCCTAGTAATTATGTAACTCCAATGTGTAAGTATTCTTAATTTACATATTTTAATTAGTATATTTTTTCACTTAAAATTAATTTTATTTTCTTAAAAGTTTTTGTTGTTGAGTTTTTTTTTTAAATATTAATAACTAGTCAATCAGTTTTTAGATAACTTAATTAGATATTTTTTATTTTATAATTTTGTATGCAAACTTTAGTTATACAACAAATTTCATAAATTGCATCATTTATAATTTTAACAATTAACCAAAAACTTCACTCATCCATCACCATTTTTTATTTTATTTCTTATAATATTTTTTTTTTAATTTGAGAAAATGAAAAGAAAAAGTATTAATTATTTTTGTATGTATAATGTTTTGCAGATACCTTAATTTTTATTATATTCACATTTTATGATATTAACTGAATGCGTTAAATATTAATTTTACTCCTACAATTGTATTAAATTACTTACAGCTAAAAAGAGTATAAGTCGGAAATTTTAATTAAATAATTTATCATGCAGGATCTAATGTACTTTTTTTTGCCGTGTTTATACAATTGTATTAAATACAAATTGAAATTGTTTTATTTTATATTGTTTGATAGTATTTATTGGGGGTGTGCAGGAGCTCAAAATTTCAGACTGGGTATATCGGTCAAAATATAAAAAGATTATAACTTTTTAAAAAAAATTGCTCATAATAACGTAAGTTAAACAAAAGTACCTAATCATTTCATTATGACATAATTATCAAAGAGTAGATATTGCTTGAGATATTGTTAAAGCTCTTATAATGAGCAACATAGAGGACTAAAGGAACTTGAGCTCCTATATATCAAAATCAATATAGTGGAAATAAAAGTTTTAAATAAATTGACCAACAAGTAAGACTCAGAAATTGAAGTTAAATTTTCTAGGCCCATGAAGCTTAGAAGAATAGAATGAAAATTATTTCTAACCTAATAAATTTATTAATTTATCTAAAACTTCTATCAGATGAAAAACTTTTAAGGGGCTTTTGGATACTCGATAACCGGATTTTGAATGAACCAACCTGGGATTAAATTAGTTTAATCAATAAAATATTATTTTTGGTTGTTACAGTAATTTTCTTTTCTGTTTATAATCCAGCCCGACAAAAAACACACCCCTAAATACTATTTATTCTTTTCAATTGGAAAATTGAACAGTCAAAGCAATATATAATTTATTTTTAATTATTTTAAAAAATTTTAATAAATTTGGTGCATGTAAAATTTTTATAATAACCTTATTGCTTGTTATACCTATATATAATATAAATATTTTTATTTGCTAATGTCAGTATGCAAAATTTGAATGAATCAAACAAAAATCTCACTAACAATTCATTTTTTTCACCACATTTGTATAATTTGTTTAACTGCTTATATTTGTAATATTTTTTGCGTATTTATTGTATAATTAAAAAAATTTAAAGCTTATAAATTATGTTATTTAAAAATAACTTTTTTTGATTATATCGCATCTTAAAATTTAATAGAAAAATATTATGACTATTAAATTGAAAATTTTATTTATTTATAAATGTATCAAGTTTTATTTTGTATTTATCGTTGTATTAATGTTCAATTATTATTTTTTTTATTTGAAAATTTAAAAAAAATTTTTAATGTTTCTGTTTTAAAAAATTTTTGTATTACCTTATCTTTTTATATTATAAATGTTTGAAAAGTAATATTTAAGTATATTTAAGTACAAGCATCTCTTATGTTTCACTGTTATTTATGGTTTAACTACAATTAGGGAGATCTTAATTTTATGATTTAACTTACTTTCTGTTTTATTGATTTAAGTAAAAATTATATTTTTAAGTGAAAAGATGGTATGTTGCTACTAAAAATTTAATTAATAAGCTGCAAAGAGGACTTTTTTGATATCCTTTTTAAGATTTTTCATTATTACCAAAAGCAAGTTTCTCTTAAAATATTATCAATAGTATCTTGAATTTTTAGTTATCCTTATTTTTGCACTCATGACCATAAAGTAAATTTTATGGCTTTGATTTATAGAATTTGCAACTTTTTTGCAACCGAATCTGTGAACACCAAGAGATACCTGTATTTGACCAAAAAAAATTTTTAGTAATTAATATCTCAGGAACATTAAAAATTTTTGACTTAAAAATTAAAAGAAAAAATATTTTCTTGATACTAATGTATGTATTTTGCCTGTGCTTAATATACACAGCGTAAAAGGATAACATTCAACTTAGAAAAAGGATGTGCATACTTCTACAATTAGTGGAGACTATATAAGCAACGATTTAAAACTACAATTTTTCAACTCAACTCTTTGGCTGAATGGATAACTATAAAAAATTTTTTTTAAACGCTTTTGCATATTGCATAAATTATCTGTATTAATCAACGACTATTATAAAAATGAGTACTTACTCGGAAAAAATTATGATGTTAAAATTGGTGATGGATGCAGAATTTATTTGTTTTCTTTACATAGTGTGGTATTTTTCTGATTATATACTTATACTCTTGGTGCCATTATGTAAAATTTTCTTCCCTTTAATTTTATGATTTCAAAAGAGACTGATAATGTCCTTAAATATAGGTTTAATAAAATATGCTAATATTGTTAAAAACAACCAATCTATTTATTAGTGCTTACATATTAAAATTAATTGGTATGTTTGTATGTATGCTTTTATTAAATATTAAAATAATATTTAAAACAATGTATCACAAAAAAATATGTTACGCTAAAAAATACAGAAGACATTAACTTATATAATTATATAACTATAATATAAAATGTAAATATTATGAATGTGTATTGAATGCATGAAAATTTTTAAAAATATTTACAGAAAAGTGATATATTTTATTTTATTTTTTACTTGATTTTTTATTTTTGTTGTTATACTTTATTTGAAAAAAAAATATATATATATACATATAAATATAATTAAAGATTATATTTTTGTTTGAATTAGCTTTTCTTTTTTTTTCTGTTACTTTAAAAAATATATATGAATAAGAAAACAGAAATTTATTAACAGTTGATATGATATACTAAATAGTTATAAATAATATTAATAAATATATTGTATTATATAATTTATCATTTCTTTAATTAATTTGCTAACAAAAATATAAAAAAAAAAAACGGCTTAAAAATGTATAGTAATATTTTTTTGTGATAGTTTTTTGTATTAGACAATGACAATAATGCATTTTAAGTTTTTTAACAAAAACAAAATATTCACCAATTGAGTAATAAGTACATATTTTTTGTTTTAACGTTGAATTTTTGTTTGATTTAACATTAATGAGTCAATATATATGCATTATAATGTGAATAATAAAGAAAAAAAATTGCCTTTATAAAAAAAATGTTGAGCATAAAAAAAAATTACTTAAAGATTTAGATATTCTTAAGTTATAAATTTTCATGTTATCATTTAATTTATTACTAATATTTCTTTACAAAAAAAAAAAAAAAAAAAAAAACTGACCAGATTTATCCTGGTTTTGTTTTAAATAAAAATAGTTATATATAAATACATATATGAACCAAAGAAAATAAAAACAAAAAGTAGGTAAAAAAAAAGAAAAAAACCCCATGAAATAATCACAAAATATGTAGCACACAAAGACTGGTTGTTAAAAAATTAGATGAGAAAAATCTATAGTTAAGAAACAAAATTTAGATAACGTCTAGTGTTTATTATTTATTCTTATGTATGCGTTTACTTGTGTACATTAGTCTGGGAGAAATTTTAAAACGTTAGTTTTGATTTAGGTATGCCAGGTAAGGGGTCCTATTTATCAAAAAATTTGAGCAAAAATTATAGAAACTATATTTTTATTTTGCTAATTAGTACCTCATGACACCTGGTTATTAAAACTAAACAGCTTTTAATAAATCTCTTAGACTAATTTATGCAGATATTTTATTTATGTATATACGCATAATTTACCAATAATTTTTTTTTTTTTTTGTTTCAAATAAATTAAAGACGCTGCAATGCATAAAGTAAAAAATTGTTTTTGTTATAATTTTTAAATTATATAATTCATAAAAAAAGAATATTAATACGCAGAGCGTATAAATAATAAATAATAAAATATGGGATCATATTGTTAATGTTAATTTTTTGTTTAAGTTTTTATTTACAATTATTTTGTAAAATACTGTTTTATCAAATTAATTAAAAGTTGAAGTGATTTCCTGGTAGGTACTTTGTTTAATATTGTTATCAATATTTTATAAGTTTTAAGACCAGAATCACAGAATTTTTTTCTTTCGCATCGAAAGAAAGTATCAAATTAAAAAACTGTTTGAGAGTAAATTTGATAAAACTGATGTGTTTAAGGCGTAACATGAAATACATAATATATATTTAAAATCATTCAATAAGTGAATAAAAGATGTGTAGGACTGATTAATAGCTTAAAAAACTTTTGTTAAAGCTCAAATTTTTTTTTTAATTTAAAAAAAAAATAAATAGAGAATAAAGTCTTATGTGAAAATTTATATGATAAGGAGTAATTGTATGAAAGTATAAATATTTGGCATATATTTATTTAAAATTTATATTCATGACATAATTAAATTTCATATCAAGCAGTTTATTTTGAATTCATTAAAATATATGCTAATAATTTTTTGAAAACATGACATTGTAACAGCTTAATTTTCATTTAATAAAAAAAAACGTATACTAAAATCACTTGACATTATATATAGCAGCATTTATGTATTATTAAGTAATAGAAAATAAGTAGATCATAAAAATTTAGTCTATAAAGCATTAATTCTTGAAATATGTGCTAATGATAAAAAAGTATTATATCAAACCTCAAATAAAAAAGTTTAGTTGTAAAAATATTACAATGGAGATAAAAATATATTAGACCAAGCGTGTCGAATGATTTTATGAAAAATTTTCTAACCGTCTGATTTAGAGATATTCATATTTTGTAAGCTTAAGCTTTAATAATTTTCAAAATTTTTAGCTTAGCTTCTACTGGATAAGAGTCAAAAAGAAAAAAATTAATATTCCTTGTTTTGAAGTTAGAATTACCTGACTTTTCTTGACTTGTAAGATTTAAAAAATAGAAAAGGAAAACTTTTTGCAGTTGAAAAATTTTTATTAAGATTCCTAAAAACAAAATGTTCACCTTTTTAAACTTTTCCTTTTTTACTATTTTGGTATTTTTTTAAGAACGCTCTCTCCACTACTAGGTGTTTCTGCGCAGCTCATTTTGAAATTAAGATTTTTTGACCATATATTTATTTATGATAATTTATTAATGACAAAGTCAATGCTAAAATATTTGGTACAAGAATATTAAAAAAAATTGCAAATGTTTATTTGTTTAAGGAACTCTGACAAGTTAAATTTTTGTAATTTTTGGGTCATAAAAGCATGCATTTTCAGATATAGGCAACTTGGATCAAAATTCTGCTTGGCTCAAATTGAAGATCATTTAATTCCAGGGGGTGGTATCGTGAGAAATTTTTCGCTAAACCTCTTCAGTAATGAGTTATAGCTAGTATTTGTATTTTTTTTTATTAGTTAGTTTTTATTTTTATGAACAATTAGTTATGTTACATGTAACTTATTACTGAAAGGATTTAGTGAAAACTAATCCTCCCATAATAACTCCCTATAATTAAATGATTTTCAATATTAGTCAAGCAGAATTTTGATCCAAGTTGTTTGATCTGAAAACTCAGGCTTTTAAAAGCAAAAAGTTTCAAAAATTTAACATGTATCTTTTTAAACAAAGAAACATTTTCAATTTTTTTTTGTTTGTATTTTTGTAGCAAATAATTTAGCATTGACTTTTTCATTTAAAAATTATCATAAATAAATATATGTTTAAAAAATCTTAGTTTCAAAAAGAGCTGCGAAGAAAAACCTACAAAGTGGAAAGAGCGTCCTTAAATAATTTGCTGATCTTACAAAATAGTTACAATTGTAAATATTTAAGCTGATAAAATAAATATTTCTTTATCTGACATTATAGGAGAGACGTTTTTTAAGACCAATTACTCCACTTGTCCACCTCCATATATTAAAAATCGATAGCACATATTACATATATATTTACCATACTTTTAAATGTGTTAATATTATTTGCCTCATATCACTTTATCGCATATGCAATGTAAAAATTACATCTTATTAAGAAAAAAACATAAATAAATAAATATATATACATTCATATTACATATTATTATTAATGAATAAAAAAATTTTGTAAAGTCAAAGAGAACAAAAAACCACAGCGTAATAAGAGCATATATAAATAAGTATATATTAATTAACATAAGTATTAAGTAATTATAATAAAAAAAAAAACACAAAAAAAAGCAAAAAAAAATTTTAAAAAAATGAGTAAATGTGTAATAATTTAAGAAATTTGCACAGTGTGGTTGAATATTACTTTGAATATACACATGTGTACAAGAAAAAATATATTGTAATTAAAAAAAAAGAAAGATTATATAGTAATTAATTATTATTATCATTATTATTATTATAATTTTTACTTATTGTGTAGCGGCTATTCCTGAGATTGTTAACAATGCAAAACTTATACATATTGTTTCTCGTTGTATTGTCGGAACTTAATAAAAAATATTTAAAAAAAAAGCTCAATTACATTAATTTTTTTATTTAATTTTAGTAGAAAAATGGTTTTTTTAAATGCTTTTTCTTAAACAGTTAATGACTTTAATCATGAAATCCCATCATCAAGACTTGATCCGATTGAGAGAAAGCGTCAAGATTATATTAAAGAACTTATTAGTACAGAACATGTATATATTCAGGATATGCGATTGGTCCATGAGGTGATTTTTTAATTTTTTTCTTTTTCTTTTATCTGGTAGTTTCTTTAGAATAATTTAGTGCTTTTAAAAATGTCTATTTTATAATTTACATAGGTTTTTGAAAAACCTCTTGTTGCAAGTAGAGTTTTATCTGATGATGAAGTTGAAAAAATATTTGTAAATTGGAGAGACATCATAGTATGTAATGATAATTTTTTGAGGTAAATAATGAGAAACTAAACTGAAGAATATATACTGATTCTTTAACAAATATTTTAAAAGTTTACAATGAATATATATTTTTTTTTAAATAGAACCTTAAGAATCAGACGGGATAATAGCGAAGGTGGTATTGTAAGGATGATTGGCGATATCTTATGTGAAAATGTAAGTAAAATTACCCAATTTTGATGCATGACAAGCAAAAATAAGTTCCGTTTTTTATGTGACTCATAAAATACACTTTTAGATTCCAAGAATGTCAGTTTATATTAGATTTTGTAGTTGCCAAATATCAGCAGCAATATTTCTTCAAAAATTAACTGAAACTTCACCACATTTTGTTGAAATTGTACAACGATGTCAACAAGATCCTCGCACTAAGGGTATGCCCTTAAGTTCATTTTTAATAAAACCAATGCAAAGGATAACAAAATACCCACTAATTATTGGAAAGGTATACATAAATTTTATTAATTAAAAAAGTTAATATTGGATATTAATTTATCATTTTCTTTTAGATTTTGGAATATACGCGACACGATCATCCAGACAGACAGTATTTGCAAGAAGCTTTAGCAAAAGCAGAAGAATTTTGTATACAAGTAAGCAACTTCAAAAATTTATATTACTTTGTTTTTCAGGAATTACTTATAAAAATTTTTGTAGGTAAATGAAGGAGTTCGAGAAAAAGAAAACAGTGATAGATTGGAATGGCTTCAAACTCATGTAGCATGCGATGGATTAGAAGAGCCGCTTGTCTTTAACTCCCTCACGAATTCTCTAGGGCCAAGAAAACTTTTGCACTATGGTATTCTTCATAAGTTGAAAAGTGGCAAAGAATTAGTTGGATTTCTCACAAACGATTTTTTATTGTTTGCACAGCCTATGAAATCTATTTCATCTGGACAGCAATTTTCATTTGAAAGAAATGAACATCATAAATTTAAACTTTATAGAAAAGTAAATATACTTTTTATAATTTTTTAAATTTCCTGATTAAGATTATTTATATTCATTTGTATTTTGATTTTAGCCAATTTTCTTGCAAGATTTAACTTTGTTTGGTGACCCTGAATTGAATGGTAATATGTACGTAACATATAATGGTGGAGATATTTCTGATAATAGAATATTAAAATTAGGAGACACAAAAAAAAATATTACTTTATTAGCTCCTTCAACAAGTGAATGCTCATTATGGATAAAAAGGATAACTGAAGCAAGAAGAAAATTTGTTGAAAATGAAAGAAGCCGATTACAACGACAACGTTCAAGTAAGTTTAAGTAAATTTTATCAATAAATTTTATGCAGGTATTCTTTGAAGACTTAAATTTTTATGACCATAAATTTTTTAAACGTTCACAGGACAAGCACAATTTAAGGCATGTGGTCGTTTACTTGTGACTGTAGTCGAGGGTTTGCACTTAAAAGTTGTTTCAGGTAATTTTTAATAAATTAACCAAATTTGTATTTTTTTAATAAAAATTTTGATTTTTAGGAAAATGCCATGTATATTGTAAAGTTTCTATGGGTTCTCAAGAAGAACAAACAAATGTAGTTACAGGTACAGACTGTCCTATTTGGAATACTTCAATGCAATTTCAAGTTAAAGATTTATATGAAGATACATTATGTATAACTATCTTTGACAAAGGTTACTTTAGTCCAGATGGTAATTATTTACAATTTAATAAGACTAATAATTCAAATTTATAGTAAAATTTTAAACAAAACTTCTTTGTAGAATTCTTAGGTCGAGCTGAAATAAGAATTGTAGACGTCTTAAGAGAAACAAAAGATGCTTATGGACCAATCACTAGAAGAATAAAACTTAGAGAAGTAGTAAGAGGGGACGTTGTTATGAAATTAGATTTTCGAGTATTTGGTAATAATCGTTAATTTTAATAAATTTTGTAAATTATATTTTGTTTAATTTATTTTTTTGTATTTTTGTTAAGTGTGATTAACTTATAATCATGAGATTCATTCCATTTCTTTTAAATAGTATTTGTAAATATAAAGTCTGATTTTATAGTATTAATTAGTAATTATATTTAAGGTATACATAATTTAAAATAATGAAAGTATAATTTTATTGTTGTAAAAATATTTTTATTATTTAAAAAAATATTTTTATATGTCGCTTTACGTATAAAAAATAGTTTTTTGTTTTTATTTATTTTAATGTATTTTTATTATACATTTATTGTTATTATTGATTAAGACTGAAAAAGAAAATAGTAAATTCTTAAATAAAATTAAGTTTTCATAAAAAAATAATTACATATAGTATTTTAATTATTAGCTATCAGGTCTTTTATTGAATAAAAATTTGCGAGATTTCATAGATGGATGAAATTTAGAATAGTAAATGACCATACATATAATACCTAAAATAAATGGTAAAATATTTGATACTGAAATAAGGTAATGATACCAAGCATCAAGTTCACTTGGAAAACCTAAAGCTATCACACTAGCCATAATATTTTCTAATAAACAAATAACGTAATAAGTTAAATATCTGAAAAATGTTCCACTGTCTTCAGGATTTAAATAATTAAAAATATATACAAAACCGAGTACACATGAAAATAAAACCGATGAAATTCTTTCGGTTATTGTAAGTGGTGTATGAGGTATTCGTTTTGAATTTTGACAAAATATTATAACGCCTCGGGATTGCATTATAATCCAAGTTGTCATTCCTATCCAATGAAAAAAACACGTACAAATTACTAGAATTTCAGAGATTAAACCCAATGCACATATGCATGAAATCCTTGAAACTAAAAATTAAAGAAAAAGAATTATTTTAAAGATAAAAAGTTATTAATGTTGTTACTCACTAGTAATAAAAAAGTGCCATAAAAATTGAAGAATTGTTCCAGGAAGAGTAATATTTTTTTTATCCCATTGTGGTAATCTAATACTTCGATTGTAACTAGCCATAGACCATGCCATTAGGACAAATGAACTTATAATGTTAACAATTTGATGCAGTGCTAAGAAATAAAAAATTTTTTAATGTTTAAGTAATATTTAAAAATTATGATATTAGACTTACACATAACAGTTAATTCTCCTTTGTAATCTTTAATTAAAAAAGATAATTGCAAAATTTGTTGAGGAGCTGCTTCAATAAAGCACTCAAGTACCCTAAGAAGTGCCATATCCTCTTCCCCTTTTAACATTTTAATATAGAATTTATGCTGATCTAATTTATTATTTTGAGATTCATATTTACGGGACCTTATTGCATAAGTTAAATTTTTGAAACACCTTTGAGTCATTGTCATTTGAAAAATTACAATAAAACATCCAAATATAAATTTTTTAATTTTTTGCCAAATTGAGCAGTTAGATTGATTATTAACTCCAAATTTTTCCTATAATATCATAAAATATTTTATTAATTAAAGAGATTTCTTTTAGTTATCCACATAAGAAAGAAAAAATACCTCTTCATCTTTTTGATACATTTTTGAGCTAACGATAGTAATGATAAATGATGGAATAAGTATCAAAGATATTGTCCATATGAAAGTTTTTATTTGGTCATGTAAGTAATACTGAATCATAAGGTTTATATCAACAAAAATATCTATGATATGTGTAGTGATTGCAAATCCTAAAAAAAATATATCCAAATTGGATATTCTGGAATTTTTGGGAGGTATATCTGTTACATCAGTCTTATTGTTACAAGAATTTTTATCGTTTGCAATGTCATCATACTTTTGCAAATTACCATCTAAAGCTTTATTTTCTTCCATTTCCATTTTTTTTATTTTTTATTGAAAAAAATCACTGGGTTCATTTGTTTTTACACAGTATTTTTCACAAGTAGGTATATATGTAACTTACAAAAATTTGAATCAGATATAATTTCTATTATATATATGATTTTGTATAAAAAACTATATTTTTGTTGTAGAAAAAATTCAAAAGAGGATTATATCTCATTTTTTTAAATATAGGTAAATAATTTAGAGAAAATATAAAAGAGAACTGCTATTTATTTTCAATATTTACAATATTTAATTTATGTACGCCATTTTAATGCTATAATATTATTGGACGAGATTATTTTATTTTTTACCCTAACAACTTCTTTTTTTTATTTAAAGTTTTTAAAAAAATTTACCTAACAATAAAAATTTTGGCCCAACAAATTTTTGGGTTTGTTTGTTATTTGCACTGTGTGTTTTTATTGTTTTGATTAAATGTGTGCATGTTGCAAAAATAAATAATATATAAGGTGTTTCGGAAATGGAGTGTTATAAATTTTGATAAAACATCTGATTCCGAGACAATCCATATATTTATAGTTTTTGCGCGCGTCTTACTCATATTTATAACGTCTTTCCGCTAGAATTTTTTGATAAAAATTTTGGGATACGTGTATTAATTTATTTATAATTTGAGCTATATCAAACTTGGTCTATAGTCTACATATTGCAAGAAGTTTCTATTGAAAATATTAATTCAGGAAGTATGGGAAATACGACAAGAAAAATAAAATAATTTTTTGAATAAGAATAAATTTATTTATTTCACGCAACAAATACTTCAGTGCCATAATTTTTGCAAATGCGATAACAAAAGTATTTGTTCATTTTGTTTTATTTTTATTTTTAAGCATATTTTGAGTCATTTCAGTGTGAAAAAGAAATCAAGAAGTGAATCAATGAGTTTAGAAATAAATTATCTTTCAAATTAAAAAGAATATATGAAAGAAAAATTTGACATGTTTCCAATTATTAATTACTAAAAAATTTATTGCCATCGATGTATCTAAATATATTTTTTTGTGATAACTGAATAAAAAGTTTTAATCTAAACAAAAGCTGAAAATATGGGTATCATTTTTTCCAGATTTCGTGTAAGTATTTATAAAAATTTTACTTTTGCGAAAATTGTGGGTTATGTTTAAAAAAAAATTAGATATTTTTCATTTAATTTTTTTTCATATATTATAACTTGCAAAATAATTGATGAGTTTACAAAAGGTAATAATTAATGCATCAAAGCAATGTTTTTTATAAACATAAATGTAAATTTACTAATTAGCATATAATGAAAACTCGAATGAAAAATTGAATAAACATTTTAAATTAATTTTAATTAAAAAAACTAAATAAGAAAGTATTTTAAGTTGATATTTTTAACAGATTATAATTTTAATTGAAAATAAACAGATTAAAAAATTATCTTTTAATTTCAGAAAAAGAAAACAACGATTGAAGTTTTAGAGGAACTTGAAAAGGTTTGATACTATTTTGATTTTGTTTTATTTTAAGTTATTCAATGTCTATCTTTATTTTACCTATAACAGAAAATCAATGATATCGAAGAATATGGCCAAGATACAGAACAGAAGCATAAAAAAATAGTTGGAACTTTAATAATTTATAGCGTTGCTTTATATGTTATAACTGCTATTGTTTTTTATTTCTATTTTTTCCCTGCAAAACTTTATGATCAGATGTTTTATATTACACCTTTATTATTATTTCCATTTTTGTAAGTATTCCAAAGTAAAGAAATTTTTTTACAGTTTTTAATACTTAATTAATGATTTTTTTTTAGGATATTATTTACAAAGAAAGGTGTATCATGGTATTATAAAAGAAAAATATCAAGAAATCAGGAAAAATTAATATCAATGCAAAAAGAAAAAAAGAAAATTTTAGAAGAAGTTACAGAAACTGAAACTTATAAAAAAGCTAAAGAAATCTTAATAAGATTTGCTCCTGATCAATTACGCATGACCCCTGTTAGTAAAATATAAAATGGATAATTTAAAGATGTTTTAATATTGATAAAATTATAATTTTCTTTACTTTTTAGTTATCTCCTCAATCTAATATTATTAAAGTAGCTAATACTACTCCAATTAAAACACCTCAACCTATTGTTAATCAAGAATTACGTAAAAGAGCTATAACTTCTTCAATAATTAATCAAAACACTAAAAAAATTGAAGGTCCAACTCCCCCTATTACGCATTCTCAGACTCCTACTACGCCTTATAGATTAAATAATAGACCTTTAAATTCTGGAACGCCAGCTAGTAAGTTTTTTTGAATTGAATATTATATCACTTAAAATTATTTAAAAAATTTTTATCAGGAACTCCACTTCCAAGACCAATTTTACCTCAACAAAGAAGCTATATTGATCGCTTAGTAGAGTATGTAGTTGGTGATGGGCCAAACAATCGTTATGCATTAATTTGTCGCCAGTGTGATGGTCATAATGGAATGTCTTTAAAAGAAGAGTTTGAGTATTTTGGTATTACTTCTTTATTGAATCATATCATATATATATATATGTAGACAACATAAACAATATAACTTAACTTAATTCATTTGTTCAATAGCATTTAGATGCTGTTATTGCAATTTTTGGAATCCAGCCAGAAAACAAAAGCCTTCAGCTCCAAAACTTGAATTAGATTCTAGTCCAATATGTCCCAGAAGGATTTCTCTTGAAAGTACAGGATCTGTAAACAACATGTTAAAAGCAAACGCTCAAGAATCTGACAACATTGCTAGTCATTCTGATACAGGTAATAAATTTGAAAGTTTATTATAACCTTTAGTGTGCCCGTACAATTTTTATTTTTTTTAGATTCTGATATTGAAGTGGTCGATGTAGGAGCACATGAAAAACCTGCCATAATTAGCGAATATAAAGAAGATGAAGATGATGATACTAAGAATAAAAGTATGCTGTAAAAAATAAAAAAATATTAAATCATAAAAACTAATTACACATTATTTATGTAGATGAAGCAGCTTCAGAATCTCAACAAGAAAATGAAAAGATGGATGTTGATGAATCTCCTAAAATTTCCAAGTGAATTTTTTTCTTAAAAAAAAAAATTGATTTTATTATCTTGCAAGTTTCTTTGATATACAGTCTGAGATTTTGAATTGTTTTATTAAGAAAATATTTTTTTATCTTAACGTAGAATTACAATTAATTAATTTAAAATAATTGCCATCGAAAATTTTCTAAAAAATAAAATATATATGCCCTGTGAGTAATTTAGTAAATAATAATATAGTTTTTTTTCTTTTACATTTAATATATATTGCCAAAAACTGATGCATGTGTCAATAATTTTTAATATTTTAATGTAAATAAATTTAACAGTTTAATTTCATGCATAAAATAAATTTTCTTTTTATGAAAATTGTATTTACATCATATTTTTTTTATTATATCATTGACAATTTCGTACATTTTCTTTGTAAATAAAATAAAAATCATCTGAATTTATAAAAACTTAATATACAAAAAAAAAAATTTAATTTTCTTATTTTAAAAACAATATATTCAAATAAGAATTTTTTATGCTTTAATAAAAGTAAATCCAAAAAATTCGCGAATTTAAATTAAAAAAAAAACGAACAATATATAATTAAAAAACATAATTAAGTTACATAAAAAATACTCTGAAAATGTAAAATACTTAAAATTAAGATATGAAAAATATAAATGTATAGTCTAATTTAAAAATTATTGTTAAAAAATATTGACTGATACGTTCTAAGTAAATGAATTTAGTATACAATTAATTGCATGAATTTAAATGTTTATTCTACATTTTTTAAGTAAAAAAATAAGTTCAAAAATATTATGTATTTTTTTTTTATTATAACTTTGTAAAGATCTTTATATTGTAAATATGGTACAAAAAAATTTTGGCTGAAATAACATTAATTTATATTAAGTAATGTAAAAGTGATTAATACCTAAGAGTTCAATTATATATAGTTAGTTTTTTAAAAATAAATAGTCCTGTAATATATAAAACTGTTTTTATTACTATATACAAATTTGCTTTTCATGTTTAAAAAATGAATAAGAGACAAAATTTTAAGAAGACAAAATTGGCTGATTCCTTTAGGCAAGAACTTTCATGATAATTAAGTTCTCTTGAATGCTAAAAGTCTATATGCTAAAAATAAAGCCTAGATTAACTTTTCTAGCTAGAGAAAGGTTGATTTATTTTTGAAAGAAAAGTTCCAAGTATTCTGTAGCAATCAATTTGTAAACAGATTGGTTTTTTATGATAAACAAACCTTCAGATATGTTATTATCAATTTGAAATATAGGCATGTGGTTAATATTTATTAAAGTTGGTTGCCCTTTATGCTTTTTTAAAATTCTGTTTTCAGCACGTTTTTAGCCTATACTGAAAAAATATAAACAAAAACATGCACCTAAAAGAACGAAAAACTTTGAAACAAATTATTTTTTATAAAAAAATATTATTTTACTTATTTATTGCAAAGAATTTTTTTTAAGCAATAAAAATTATAATCAGCTACAATTCTAGTAAATATGAGATAATCTAATTTTTTCAAAATTGTTAAATTACACAAAAAAAGGTGAATTTTTTTTAAAATTTTAAATATTTTAATATTTAGATAACTTGCGTCATCTGAATCCATCATCTTTTTTCCAGATTAGTATTTTTGTCGAAGTTTTGCGCGCGCATTCTTAACGAGGTACGCCATGTGAGAATATTGCCTCTTCTTTTGTGTTAAAATAGTTTTAAGGCGGCTTAATTCTTCATACAGCTTAGCGATTAAAAATAATTGGTAAATCTATAATTTTTTAATGCATCCTTATAATAATCTTAATTTTATGCTAATTTTGTAACTAATTAAATATTAATAATTTTATTTTTTATAATAGTCAAAAAGATTTTTTATTATTTGATAATTTTAACCTATTTATCAAAGTTGCTCAGATTTTCATAAATTATGGTTAATTTATTAATTTTAAATATTTAAGATCATTTTAAATTGATAATTATTTGAATTTGTTTATTATAAACTCAGTAAATAATTTTTTTAAACTTGATTTTTTTACTAAAATTACTTTGTGAAGTAAAAAAATTTTGGAGCAAATAAAACGATTATCATTTTTTATAAAGAATAATTTTGTCTGAAAGCTTTATTTTCATTTGTAAACAATTTCTATGATTAATTAAAACTATCTTTAAAGTTTTTAGATAATAATTATGTTTTCTTTTTTTAGCAAAAATGCCAGAATTAACCGAATTAGACAAAGCTGATACATCAGCACCAACTAAAGTAGAAGCTGTAGGTTCTGATTCTGATTCAGATTCAGATGGAACAATTCCAGAACTTGAAGAGGCTGCAACCGGAGGAGCTGCCGGTGCATTTTCCGGAACTCCAAACTTGGAAATGCCTATTGACATGGTTTCAAAAGCTAAACAAAGTCGAGGAGAAAAAAAAGCAAGAAAACTTATGAGCAAATTAGGTTTAAAACCAGTGAGTTTTATTTTTATCACCAAGTAATACGAAAATTAGTCAATATTTATAATCTTGCAGTAATTAATTTAAATTTTAACTTTCAGGTTCAAGGTGTTACAAGAGTGACCATAAGAAAATCCAAAAATATACTTTTTGTCATAAACAAACCAGATGTTCTTAAAAATCCAGCTTCTGATACTTATATCATTTTTGGAGAAGCAAAGGTACATAAAATTCAAACTCATAATTTTTATTAATAATTCTAAAATAAAGCATATTTTTTTGCACTTCAGATTGAAGATTTAAGTCAGCAAGCACAAGTTGCTGCTGCAGAGAAATTCAAGGAACCTCCTGTAGTATCTACAAATGAAGCTGGTGGTAGCGCAACTGTAAGAAATTTTTTTAGTTGAAAATTTTTCACTTTTAGTAAAATCATTTTATTTTTATTAAAACATTAATTATTTTTAAAGGTTGTTGCACCAATCCAGGAAGAATCAGAAGAAGAAGTTGACGAAACAGGTGTTGAAGAAAAGGACATTGAACTTGTTATGAATCAAGCAAGTGTCTCCAGAGGGAAAGCCATTAAAGCTCTTAAGAATAATCAAAACGATATCGTCAATGCTATTATGGTAAGTCAATTTTGTTTTGTATTTAATTAAATTATTTTTTGAGCATACAAGTATACATGATGAGACACGTGAAAGGTTTCGCAAATATATTCACAGTCAGAATATAAATTTTTGATGAAAATCTTGGCAGACTGATAAAATTATTTTTATTGATATTTATTGAATTGATGAAAATTCACAGGATTAACAAAAACAATGTGTATTTTTTCTTTTTCAGGAATTAACGATGTGATAAGAAAAATACCAATTATTAGGGTTTATATCAATATACTGAGACTCACTAAGTGAGTTCATAAGTTTCAGTCAACTGGGTTCATCTAATGCTTTTGCATTTTATCATGTTGCAGTAACAATTAAAAAAAAAAATTTTAATTTATTAAACTAATTTCATATTAAAAAAAATGTATATACTTAATTTCATATGATATAATTAAACGTCATAAGTCTTATTCATAAATTATTCTTGTATTTATTTGTTTCAATAGTTCATATTAGTCCATAATGTTAATAAATTTATAAAAGACGCATTTAAATTACATATCTTTATTGTTAAAAGAACAAATTGGGATTTAATATAAAAATATTTATTATCATGTTAAAACGTAATTTATTCTTTTTCTTTGCCACTGTAAATTAGTTTATTTATATGTATTTATAAATTTTTTATTAGTTCTCTAATTTAAAAAATTGTCCATTAAAATTTTGCTATGAATTCAACTATTTAATTTAGCTTCCAATTTTTCTCAGCTGTATAATAAATTTAAAAAACGCAATTTTGTCCCTGCGAATTTGACAATGTAAAAATCCTAAATTTAAAGTCAGTCGATAAAAAGTAAAATCAGTGTTAACTTTCAATATTATATTAAAAGTTGTTATTAAATTTGGTCATCTTTAAGATTTATATAGTACGATCAGGAAGGAACTCTTGTTCACGATTAATCATAAATAATTCCTAACTGCAGGATATAAATTTTAAAGATCACTAGATTTAATATCGAATTTTAATCTGATGTAGAAAAGGCTTTACAAAGGTTTTTATATTGGCCGATAGTAAGTTTTGATCATCGATATTTAGAACTTCTATTATTTTCAAGTAAAAAGATTTTATTTAATTTATTATTGTTAGGTGACACAGGGCATGCTCAAATAATTTATATGATAAAATAATACTTTTAAATTGCCTTTATGAAATAAGACAATTTTTGCCCAGGTGCACCAGCCGCATTTCTAAAAAATTTGTCTTTTAGCTTTAAAAATTCAAATTGCAAAAAAAGAATTACCATTTAGTAGACAACTCTTGATTTTGCAAAGTTTTGATATTTTTATTCATAATTGATCTTTACCAGATGCTGAGCATACGATTCTAGTCAGGACCACGAATTGTGGGACGCAATAATATTAATTACATTAATAATAATGCTTGGAAGTTTCGGAAGAATCATGTAATTAGCAATATTTAATTAAATTTTAGCACCGCACGCCTCCCACTTTTTCCTTATATTTCTAGCGGCAATTTCTGTATAACTTATGATACTCAGGTGGTTTAAGTTTGAAAATTAGTATAAATTAAAATAGCATTTTTAAAATAATTGTTTACCTTTATTTATTTAAATTAATTTATTAATAAAAGATAAAATTAATTTTAAATATTTTAGAAATTTATTTTTAATAAAAGAATTAGATTATTTTTTTTTAATTTACGCTTGGATATAAAGTTAAAGCGATCGCCGCCGAAGTACCTATTCTCCGAAATTTAGAAAAGCAACTATTAGCGAGTAAAACCAGGATGAACTTAGATGAACTTAACAAGGTGGAGTATCTATGTTAACTGTATCAGCCCGGCCTAGGGATGGGCGATATTTATCGATACTTGAAAGTATCGATATTTAGAAAGCGTAAATATCGATATTTTAATTCGATACTTCTGGTAACCGATACTTCGATACTTCGATATTTTCAGGCAGTATCGTATCGAAAAAATTTTTATAAATTTTGTTAATAAATATTTCTCAAAAAGGTCAAAAATCTGTTAAAAAAAAAAAAAAATGATTTTATTTATTTGTGAAAACTTATAATTGCAACATTTAGCACATTTAAATTCAATCTTATCTGTTTTCGTCATTAAAAAAGCTTCTGTCTTCTGCTAAAATTCTTTAAAAACTTTGATTTTGATTAGAGTATCGATACTATAAAATATCGATATTTTTGACTCAAATATCGATGCTCAGTATCGATATTAAATCTAAATATCGATACCACCGATTCTCGATACCTGACCAGTATCGCCCATCCCTAGCCCGGCCACACTATGACTTGAAATTGAAATTAAAAATGAAATTGAAAAATAATCGGTGGAAGGGGAAGCCACGCTTTTTAAAATTTATTTATTTATTTGATAAAAATCAATAAAAATAAGGTATTAAATGAAATATTAATCTTTTATTAGTTAATTGACTTATAAACACGTAAATAAATAATAAATTGTTAATTTTAATTGATTTTTAATAAATAAATAAATAAATAAATTTTAAAAAGCGCGGCTTCCCCTTCCACCGATTATTTTTCAATTTCATTTTTAATTTCAATTTCAATAACACTCCGTTTTCAAGTCATTACAATTTGAGTAAACTTACCCAAACTCACCACGAGGCGGCAGTATAATTAGCCGGTTCCGGTTATTCTGACGGTTATATTATACGTGTGAATAATAGTAAAATTATATAAAGCACATGTTTTTGTTTATACATTTTTTAATAATATAAAGTATATATCATATAATAATATGAGCAAATATGCAGTAATTTTTGTTTTTTATTATGTTTTAAAATTTTTGATAAGTGTATGATCATCTAATGATTAAGCAATAATTTTATGTTTTTACTATTTAAATAATAATACAAAAATGAAAGAAGTTTGTGCCGTTCTTAATTGTGACTCAAAGAAAAAAACTCATCAAAGTTATTCTTTCTTTAGTATTCCTAATCCAAAATTATCAAGTTGGTCTAGGATTTTAAAGAGTAACTTAAAAAAGACTTCTTTAGTCTGCCAAAAGCATTTTAATGATGATGCATTCCACCCTGATCATTACCATGCAAAAACTGCTGATGGAACTGTGCTACTAAATGTAAGTTTTTTTTAAAAAGAATTAATCCTTACTATTTATTCCATTCGTAAAATATACTATTTAAAAATGCTGTATTTTTATTCAATAATATTTGTGATAGGTTCCTAAGAAAAGAAAGCGTCTGAAGAAGGATGCTGTTCCAATAGCGAATGAAGATACTGACAATAATGTACGTTTAAGTGATTGTGTGAAAAATGAAAATTTAGTGACTATATTTACTACCCCGAGTAGAAAGGAAAAAGAAAAATTTAAATCACCAAAGAAAAGCGATGCTGAAGATACTATGGTATTTATTTAATAAGAGAATAATTTAAACTTTGCCTTTAGCTAGTTATTAATTTTTTGTACAGAATTTTTCGGAAGAAAACTTAATGCAAGACTTATTGTCATTTAATGAAGATAAATTAATTGAAATGACTACTACTCCTACTACTACTCCTACTGCAGGAAAAGAATTATTTCCACGGCTAGAATTCTCAACCCCATCGACAGAACCTGTAATTTTCATTAATCTAATAAATGAATTTTTAATATGTATTACACTTTTACTATATTTTTAGTTGGAAATCAGTACTTGCAGCAGCATTGATTCATTATTAAATGATAGCGTAATGGAATGCTCCGATTCTGACCATGTTGAAAATCAAAATATTCACAATAATACCATTAATGATGCTGAAACTGAAAAATCTAAATATTTAAAATTAATTGAAAACGTATATAATGGGAAGTGTGTTATACAATTACCCAGCAATGAATGGAAGTTTATCAAAGCAAGAGAGAATCAAATTAATTTTTGTAGGGAGCATGTATACCAAGAAAAGCATTCAACTTTTGTAAACATTGAGTTTAGTAAGCAGGTTTGTAAATATGTATACTGTTTTACTGAATTATTGTTTAGTAAACATATTTTATTTATTAACAAATCTGAATATTTTACAGTTACGTCTTAATGAAGAAGGGCACGCATTAATGTTAAGGCATCAACTTTTACCTAAAAATTGTAAGTTTTCCCCTTTAGAATTACCAACAGACAAGGATAGCTTAGAGCTAATGTTACGCAATATAGATACATATAGACTTTGCATGGGTGGTCCTAATTTGAATACATATGCTAACGTTGATTTACGTTGTGTAAGAAAAGATCCGCCAGTTTGGAGACATATTAAGTGCTCTTTGGTGATGGATCATGGAGGTAAAGTATGTACAAAATGTATTTCACTGCATACACTGTTTGGACAGAAAATTAAGCGTACCCAGAAAAAACATGTAGAAAAAGCTTTATTGCTGAAAAGGAAAAATATAATAAGATTAAATCAATTTAAAAGGGCGGAATCGATTAACGTTCTAGAAAATAGTACTCCTAGAACTAAAAAAGAATTTAAACAACTGAAAAATCAAAGAAATTCATTTAAGAGAATAATACATAAGAGAATCCTGAGTAAAACAAAAACACGTGCTCATAAGTGATGCATATAAAAACTGCATATAACCTAAATGAACAATTTGGTTTAGTGGTTTGAAAAAGGTGAAACAATATATTTTTTTTTATTTGAATTTAAAGAATCTCAAAAGTAAATATAAATTTTTTTTTATTTTTATTTTAGATGAAAGAGGAAAATGCGACTAATGATATTGGGGGTATATCCAGAGTTGGCTCCAGAGGGAAAGTCATTAAAGCTCTTAAGAATAATCAAAACGATATCGTCAATGCTATTATGGTAAGTCAATTTTGTTTTGTATTTAATTAAATTATTTTTTGAGCATAAAAGTATATATGATGAGGCACGTGAAGGTTTCGCAAATATATTCACAGTCAGAATATAAATTTTTGATGAAAATCTTGGCAGACTGATAAAATTATTTTTATTGATATTTATTGAATTGATGAAAATTCACAGGATTAACAAAAACAATGTGTATATTTTTTTTCCAGAAATTAACGATGTGAAAAAAATATCAATTATTAGGGTCTATATCAATATACTGAGACTCACTAAGTGAGTTCATAAGTTTCAGTCAACTGGGTTCATCTAATGCTTTTGCATTTTATCATGTTGCAGTAACAATTAAAAAAAAAAATTTTAATTTATTATTTACATGGAATGTATATTACATATGTAAGCGATGCTTGTGATATTTGTATAATGGAAGATTTATTTATTCAGCAACAGTTATTAGCATTAGTGATCCAATTTAGTTTATCAAATTGTATCCTACGTTATGAAATTGGAATGAACCTATATTTCATGAATTACATTCTCGTTGCGCTTATAAAAAATCAAATTATTCCGATATTAAGATAACATCTTTGCTTGGTAAAAATTATCATTTTGTTTATTTAAAAAATTACTATAAAATAAATTTTTTTTTTTCAATAGCTGCGATAATAACTATGGTTATAGCCATATATGGCCATTAAGCTAATGGTAATTGGATTAGTGATTTAGATCCAAACAATGAACCTTTGCATTTCCAAAAAATATATTGATGAACATGCAGATAAATTATAAATATTTCAGCATAAAAGGAGAGCTAAGAATAGAATTCGCAATAATTATAGAAAATGAGCCATTTGATGTCAATCTCATTGACAAAATGTAAGTAAAGCAGCTCCGGTAAATGCAAAAAACTATTAAATGTAATGAATTTATAACAATGGTAAATAATAATTTATTTAGTAATGTGGAAATTGTAGTAAATGGGAAGATACATTTAGCCCACTAAGCTATATATATTAGCTGCAAAAAGTCCCTTATTCAAAATTTAATGAAAAATAAATCAAATTAAGTTATTGAAATTAATAACATTAATGATAAAGTAATATCAGAATTGGCACGTTTTAATTATATTGGTAAAGTCAATAATATTGAAGATGTAGCTCTTGATCTTTTATCTTAATTCTGCAACAAAATATTAAATAGAATAGTTAGAAAAATTATGTGAACAATAAATAATTAAAAGCCTTAAATCAGAAGTTTTAATTGACAGGTTTGTTTATGCATTTCATGACTTTTCTTTTAAATCTACGTATGTTAATGATGTTCATGTTTTATATATAGAAAGGGGAGAGGGCTTTCAGGTTTTCTAGGATTTCTTCTTTGCTTAAGTTAGTTTGGATGCCTTTAATGATAAATTGACTGGAGACACAATTAAAGGGGTATAAAAGCTTTCAATTTTTTTTCCTAAAGTGTAAGATTTGAAAGAACAGCCTTGGCTGAATACCTGTTTTTGTGAATTACCCTTACTTTATTGAATTCAGCAGAGTGAATACTTTCTATATTTTTTTTAGAGATAGGAACAATTATCTGAGCGACTTTCAGTGAATCCAAAAATGTGGGTTTACCATTAGCATCAAGAACAGGTGTAATAGGTTGAATAAAAATTTTGAAAGGACCATAACAGTTATCAGTATATATAATGGGGTAATTAACATTTTTTGGAGAGTAAGAAAAATTCTGACTTCAATTAATATCATTAGATTCACTTCCTTGCATCAGATATCTTTCTTTTTTTGAATCTTTACATTAGTATTTCTCGAATCATCTGATATTACAACTTCTTTCTTATTGTTTTATTTCAACGTTCTGTTGGAATCATCTGGAACATTTTGTTTACCAATAACCTATGCAATGTAATCTTGAGACATGTTCTGAAAGTTTCTATTATTTTATAAGCTAAGGCAAAGAAAATATAACTAAGCACTCTCATATATGGAGCATCCAACTAGCGGTGCTCTAGTGGAGCTCTGTTTGAGAAATTATTATTAGTTAATTATTATTGCCATTTGTATTACATGGTTGATATCGTCTATTAGTTCTAGTGTTCGATTTTATTTTCTCAGTTTGTTTATTAGGATCTTGGTTTGAATCATAATCAGGACTTTCTCTACTTATTACCAATTAATAATTTATTTTATTGACCTAAAAAAGGTTTTTTCTAAAATTAGATATTTTACTTATTTCAAATATTATAAATGTTTAGTTTTTGAATGAAAGGAATTTTATTCCACAGAAGCTATAATAATGAATAGTATTTAAAATTTACCTGAATTAGAATTTGTTAAGTTTTTTCTTAGTTTGCAGCAAAAACGCCCAAGGTACCGTTGAAAATTTTTTTTGAATATTTCTTCAACGTCGATTCCTCTAAATCTAACATTTTCATACTTTCTTTCTTGGCTATGTTTTAATTGTAGCTTAACTTGGATCTTAAAAATTTCTGCGAGATTAATAATTTTGTGGAGTAAAACATAGATATTAAATAATCCGCTGGATAAACCGATGACAAATCTTTCAGCAGCAGTTATTTTAGCGAAATTTATAACAGTCTGAACTGTGTCTTCATCATATTTTACCTCAACTGCTCGAATAAATTCTTTAAGAAGCATCCGAGCTCTTTGACCATACGATTGCACTGACTCTTCTGGCTCTTCTTGCAAGTAATTGATATCCGCATTGCATTGAAAGTACGATTTCTCGGTGGAGTATACTGATGTTAGTAATTTATTGCATCCAGAAATAAATGTCCAATGTTGTGAAATATTTTTAAAAACCGAGAATATTCTTGATTTTTAATGTAGTTTTAATTAAATAGTGATGGGTACATTCATCCGTAAATGTAACGAGGTAATTCATATCTTTTTTTACAAATAGTAAACGGGTCATCCTGACATTTATTCAAGTTTAGCATAAATCATCATTTAGAACAATAATAATTTTAGAAATAATTTTTTAAAAATAATTATAGATTTAGTTTTAAAAAATTAAAATGATGATTAATTATAAAAATTACTGCAACCAATTTTTATATTTACAGCCTTCCATAAAGCTTTCATTTTTTGACTTTTTCCTCCTTATGATGATCTTTCTTCCACAAATTTGGTCTCAATAAGTCCTGGTTTATGACATTTTCAGTTATTTCAGGACTCAGTATTCTGGGTTTTTTTTTTTTATAAATTCCCTAGTTACGGGATTTTTTTGTACCTTTCCCAGGTTTTGAAATTTTTATTGCGTCATTTTATTTCTGTATGCCTTCATTTTCAATTTTTCCATTTCCATATTTCATATTTTTTTATATATGAAACCCATATATGATAACTTTTTTTTCCATATAAATATGAAAAAAAAGGTCAAATATGGATTTCCTATTAATAAAAAAATACATTTCCTATTAATAAAAAATAAAGTCTATAGGGGGGTCATGTAGGACCCATATTAATATAATAAACACGAATTTTATATATTGACTTTATACATGAAATTCATGGTAAGAACTTTAATTCTGAATTTTGTTAAAATTAGCGTGAAAAAACCCTGGAATCAAAATACCTACCAGTTCCTATGAAGTACACATATAAAGCCAATATGAAATTCGTGCTTATCATATTAATGTGGGTCCTAAATAAAGCCAATTTTTCCATATTCATATCATAATAATATAAAATTTATACATGAAGAAATATGAAATGTGGATACAGAGAAATTATCCATATCAGTTTTTTCTGTACAAATCTGTTTATAATACTGTAACTCGTCATCATTGGCTCCTTCACTTTATAGAAAATTCACATAATAAATATATGAGGCAAATAAAAGTTCTAAATATATAATTTAAAGTTACCCTTTTTAACAATACATAGAAATAAACAAGTGAGTTAAAATGTTAAAAAATTACTGCTATTAGTGAAATCAATTGAACGTGTCGCCATGATTCGGTTCGTTGGCGCTGGCCATATGTCTTTCTCAACATTTTTTCTAACGTATTGTTGTCTCTTTTTAGATCCCTGTTCTGATTTATCAGTCTTACTTTTGGATGTGAGTTTGGCTGCTTTGTCCATTGCTACTCCTGGCCCATATTTATCATCAATGGCTATCCAGACTTGCGGTACATATCCAGCCATTCTTCTAATCAAGTCCTAAAGACTTGATCCGCTGTAACCTAAGGCTTAACCATTGTAATGGATAGTAGTTATTAATGTCAGAAACATAGCTATAAAGAGATACACTTATAGTTTGGATAGTTGGTTGATCTACTGCTCTAAATGTGAATGTTATTAACTTTATGATTGTCCGGTAAACATCTGGAATCGTGAGCCAGCCTAATAACATTAAAAATGCAAGTATTAATACATTCATATTGTTGTCACCAACTCCTGGCATGGCTCGTGTGATCAAAATCATAGCAATAACTGGCCAAATAGGTTGCATGTATTGAGACAATCCAGTTCCATGAGATATGCAAGCCATGGCTGCTAAAACTATTAAACAAATATAACTGTCAAAATTAAGTAGTGAATATTTATTCTTGTCATAACTATAAGTAATTTCATCATATAAACGTCTTTCAGTCGGTTTTGTTAAAATCTATATTATCTTATTTATAACGAAGTAAATCGCAAATCCTAAAAACAGGATTGAGTTAGTATAATAGTATAAAAATATATGTGCTGTAATGACTAACTTGTGACTTACTTTACTAAATAAAAAACATATAAAACTGTATAATATCATTTGTAACACTATTATTAAGGATTCCACACTAGCTATTTCTAGCTTAAAGCCTGGGACATATGGGTTTATAAAATCATATATCAACCTTGTAAAAAAATTTGGCCACCATTGTTAAACTCATTTTTAATTTTAACTAGTGTGAGGCTTTGTCTTCTAGTCCTTTTCTTGCTTATGGGACGTTGCTCAGCCCCACGCTTTAAAAAAACGCACTTCTCATTTCCTCAGTTATGGCTCTTATCTCTCCTACAGTCCAAATGGCTGCGCGTACTGTGACAACTACTTTCTTTTGACCCATCATGTTTATGATTTCTCTTTCTCCTAAGACTGCTAATAAAATTTCTACTACACTACTCTTTACTTTAGTGCACCAGTACTCTTGCCCGAACCATATGGCAGTGTTCTTGATTTTGACTTGTAAATTATCATTCACTTCATCAACTTACCGCAGCCATCTTTTGCAAGTGTTTTTAACTTTCTTTTTTTAATAAGGTGCAGGCACTTTCTTTTTTTAATAAGGTGTAAGCCTCTCCAGCCTCATGAGGCACTAAATTAATATTCCAAGACAATATTTCGTAAATATGTTGTAATTGATTTTTGAAGAAATTAGACACTTTTTTGCGTTGTATCGCTTGTAATTTATTAACAATTTTCTGATTATAATTATAATGAATTACGTATAAACAACTAGGAAATTTTACTATTATTTAATACATTAAAGTTTTTTATGTATATATATTATAGACTTTAAAATGATACATCTTTACTGCTTAAAAGCGGAAAATGAACAGACCAAACATGTGGCCTTTTTAGACGATATCCGGAAAAATATAAAAAATGTATAAATTGTCTTATACTTTGACGGTAAAATTACAAATCTTTAAATTTACAAAATGATAAACATTAATTTAATTATTAATTATAAAAATATGTACGTGCGATCAAATAGTTTCAAATGAAAAAAAATATTAAAATGCCTCAATTAAGGGTCTAATGTGTATCAATGTGTATTAAGTGTAACTTTCATTATATTCAGTAGAAAAAGTTATGTCTAGTCAGACACGACAAAAATTTAATAATTAAAACAATAGTTGTATATGAATTAACTGTATGTTATTTCTCGCTAAATTTTAAATAAATATTGTATAGAATTTAATTAATTGTTTATAATAATAATATAAGTTATTAATAAATTATATTTTTTAATTAAAATCAGATGTGCAATTTTTTTTACAAGCTATAAAAAATAAGGAAAAATTTTTATTTTTTGTATAAAATTTGTAATTTATTAAATAAAATTTATGGATGTTATTTTGTATTTATAATAAAAAAAGGAGAAAATTTGAAAATTATAAAATTGTTACTTTAAATTTTTTCCTCAAAACTCTAAATAACAAGAAAAAAAAATTATTTTTTTATTAAATGTACATAAAAAAAATTCTCATGTAATATAAATAATAAATGAATATAATAATAATAACATCTGGTGCATCTTAATTTCAGCCATTTTTCAGAAAACTAAAATTCACAGTCTGCTCCACCTTTACAGTACAGTATATATATATATTTTTTAACTTTTTGAAACGCTTCAATTATTTCTTATCGTACCCGACGCCGACGCTTCACATAAAAACTTAATTTTTTTTTTCAAGGGGGCTGTACCACGTAGAATTGGCTTCGGTTAATTTCTTGTTTCTTCTTATATATATAGTACATTTTTTTTTTTTATATCTTGTGATATATTCTAACTTGCGGTTGGCTGTGCCGACGAGATAAATATTGGTTATATTCGCTGAAGCATTAAGAAAGCTACCGACGATTTTTTTTCTTTTTTTTTTCAATGACGGGATATGAACGATCTACTCGATTACCTCAAATACTAGCTTTTAAATCCTTACTTTTATTATTTTTATACTTTAATTATTTTATGTTTATTATGTATATTTTCTTCAATACAGATTGTATTCCAAGAAAAATCAATCGATTACAAGAAAGTATAGAGCAATTAGATAAATTATTAAGGACAAATTATACATAAAAGATATATATTTTTTTTTGTTCTTTTCTTTTTCAAAATAAAATTTATGGTTATTATGCAATATTTTTTTATGCATGTACATTAGGCTGGGTGTTATTTTGAAAAATTGGTTTTATACTTGGTTACTTGATTGTTTGATATTTGAAATGCACAGACATTTGTTAAAATAAGAAATAAAATTTTCAGCTTTTTTAATAAATTTTTAAGACTTGCATCAATTGTACAGGCTTTTACTGACCGTATTTTCGGGTCTAAGAAACAATGTATTAACATGGAACATGTTTATAGGGAAGGGGTACTTTAGAACTTGAAATTTAAGGGGGGTGGCCAAATATGCCCTATTTAAGGGGGGTGGTTTAAGGGACTTAGAATAATTAAGGTTTAGGGAATCAAAATAGTTTGGGTTTAGAATCTTAACAGCTAGTAAGGTGATAATTACAAATTAGAAAATTAGAAAATTGTATTGTAATGTTGAGTAACATTTGTATTATACCTAGTCCTCAGCTGGAAGTAAACATGTTCCATGCATTTAGGTTGTATTTACACAAACCGGTTATAAGTTTTTTTCATACACATATTTGGTGACAGTATTGACAGCTGGTCAAGGCCGTCTTATCCATTAGGCGCTTGAGGTGGCCGCCTACAGGCCTCCACAAATTTGAAAAATATTGAGTTGAAATTGTGATTAATTTAATTTGGGTCCCTTGAAAAAAGAGTTTACAGCAAAATCTACCTCAATTGTGCAATTCAAATATTATTAAGGTGTTGCCATCCTTAGAAATTATTAGAACAGATTTTCCGGAAAATAGCTATGATCTATAATGAATTGGGAGAAGTAGAACTCAACCCTCTAAACTCTACACATTCTATGTAAACTTCATAGATAATAATTTTTTTAATAACATTAAAACAATTTAAAATAATTAATTAACAGTATTTTTAGTTTAGTTTAAATGATCCTTTATAAATTAAACACGTTATATATATTTATTAAACACACACACACACACACACACACACATTTAAAGTATAATATTTTATAATTAACAAAATTTCGTTAAAAAACGTGCTTCCTTATAATAATATATTTTTTAAAAATTTATGCATGTTATACATTCGTAATTAAAGTTATTTAGTATAACCAATTATATTTTCAATTTCCAAAAAAATAATATGCATATTACATTTTGTACTGAACACGTTATAAAAAAAATAACCTATTATTATAAGCTCATAAATTAATACACTATAAATTTAATTTTTATTTTTTATCAAAAAAAAAACAAAATTTTAATTTTGGCTAAAAAAAAATTGTTTCCTCATTATTACACCTACTTACACGTCCGTATTAAATGAAATATTATTATGTATATTAAATTTTTTTGATTACTTTTATGTATACACAATTTTTTAAAAAATTATTATTTTTTATATTTTAAATTTATGTATTAAACGTTATAATATTTAATATACGATGTATATTTTTTGAAAATAACAAAATTATATGAGAAAATTGACGGTTCCGTCTATAGACTTAAAAATATTTTTTTTTGCGCGCGAAGATTTTTAAAGTGTTCTTCTTGAATTTTATGTTGCATTTTTTGTTTTATGTTTAATATTTTGTTGTTCTTTTAAATCTTCTTTACACATAGGTACTTATGGCTTTCTCTTTGTGCTCTACACAAAAAAAACCTATAAATTTAAGAATGTAATAATTTGTAACTTTACAAAATGGTTGAACAATTTTTTGTTTTCTTTTTAATGCATTTAAATTATATGGGCTAATTCAGGTGATTTTATAATGGTACGCAAAACCTTAGAAAATTTTTTAAATTTTAGATGGCGCCATAAATTATCATTAATGCTTTTAGTTTTAATTAGAACCTGAGGATTTAAAGTAACTAACCACGAGACAAAAAATAAAGTTTCTAAAAGTAAATTTCTGCATTAGTTTTAGTTTCAATTATTGATAGGTTTTGCTTAATTTTAGAAACATTTTTTCATTTTTTTGTCTCTTTGCATTCTATTTTGTACACATTTCTAAATTCGTATATTGAGGAAAAAAATACTTCTTAAAAATTACTAAAGACTATACTTTGACTCAGTCGCTGTCTCTTTTTCGCTTATAGACGACTAGCTTTTTTTTCAATTTTGCAGATTATTTCAGATTCTGTATAGTAGTAAAATATAGTAGTAAATTTAAAAAGTGGTTAATTTTTTTTTGGCATAAAAAGTCATTTTTTCTCAAAAAATGATACCTGAGATATCTTTTTCTTTAATTATAAATTCATTAGACACCAAACGGATTAAGAGGAAAATTTGGGATTTATCGATTTTGACCTATTTTTTATTTATATTTATTTTGCTTGACCGAATTCAAAATAAGGATTCTAAATGTGAAGTACAAGCGATTTTTAATTAATCCATGCAATTTGTATCTCAAATACTGATGAAAAATCATCGAACTTTGGTTTTTTAATATTTGTTAGAGTAGTGTTCATTGAAATTTTTTTTATGCTTAAAAAAACTGACATTTCAATTTAATTGGCTTGTTGAAACAAAAAACTTTGGCAACGGCTTGTAACAAAACAAGGTACCTAATGCATCAATGGCAAAAATGGTTTTATTATGGTTTTTTAAAATTGATATTTTGAAAAAATTAAAAGCTTAGAACTTCGTATAACTTCAAAAAGAATTTGGGCTTTTTTCTCACAATGAAACAAAAATTTAATTTTAAACACAACAATAACTTGACATGGAATGCTTCACATACACTCATAAGAAAGATTTTTTAATGGCTTATTTTTTTATTTTTTTTAAGTATTCATATATGAGTCTTGAGGCAATTTACATAATATTGCAAAGAGATGAAAGATGATGAATTTCTTTATATATTTTTTTTCTTTTTTGCAGGTATAATTTCATGTAAACATTATAAAATATTTATATGAATATAATGGCGTGTTTATTATTATTAATAAAAAATAAAAGTTTCACACTTTTAATAACTGTAATAATTACACGAAATAACAAGCTTTTTTTGTAAAGAAAAGTAATTATTGTACTTAAAATTTGGAAAAATAAAATTTAAAATTTTTTTAAATTATCTTAAATTATTTTAAAAATCAATTTTAAACAAGTATTATGCCAAAATTTTTTTCATAAAATTTTTATAGCAGATAATCAAAGACAAACAGTAATTACGTAAAAAATATTTGCTGTTATAATTAAATTTTTTGGCTGCATAATTATCTTTTTTAAAATTACTTGAAAAATATAAATTGCCTGTGGCAAAAGTAAATCTTTGTCAATCTTTTTGCAGTGGATTTAAAAAGTGAGCTTCCAATATGAATTCTAAATGTGATTTAAATGCAAAATTACTATTCCATTTAAAGAGTGACCGAAAAAAACTAAAAAATCCGCCCCTGTTTTTTGCAACCTTGTTACTTTTTTGCTGTAAAAAACTCAATCAACTTTTTTTTTTGCAAAATTTTCGTTATTATTTGCTTTTTCCAGAAGTCATCAAAAAAAAATTTGCCCTACTTCTAATATCCCTCAATTCATTAGATTACTAAATAATTCTTATATCCTTGTCATAATGTAGTGTGAGGGGTCTCAAATCAACTCTAACATCCAGATTTAGAAAAGGATAACTGTAGATTTTTTTCCCCTATAAATCTCAATTTGAGATATAGTGGCTAGAAAATAGGGAAAAATCCTTAACTAAGTAAAAACTACCCCTTTTAAAAGATTTTTTGCATAATTTTGGAACTAGTAATCAAATAAACGCCATTTTTAAAGAGTTATTTAAAAAAAATTGATTTTATTTAATGATGTGTCAGAAGTGAAATAATAGAGTTAATAAGAATGTTACCCCTAAAGTAAGAAATAATTTAAAAGACACAATGCAAGTTTATTTTCTTTACTTTTTTTTAATTCTTATATTTGAAAATGTTATATCGTATCTTGACCCTCCCCAAGGGGCGAAAATGGGTACAAACTACCCCTAAATTAAAAAAAAATTTTTTGTGCATTATTTTTTAAAATTTTTTCACTTTTTTATCCGTAAAAGTAACTTTTGTTTTATAAAAAATAATCATTTCAACATTGTTCTTTAGCAAATAAAAGAGCGGAGGAGTTACAAGGGTGGCAAAATAATTCTGAAAAAAGCATCTAATAACAAAGATTTTGCAGGAAAATATTTTTAATAGGTGCCCTTCTGAAAAAAATTAACGAGTTTGCAAAAAAAGGAGCGGATTTTTCGGTCACTCTTTGTAAATCCGATAGCTTATTTATTTTAGTGAATTCTGTTTTTATGGAAATCTTTCATCATATTTTTGCAAAAAATTTACTATTTCTTGCCATTTTATACAAAATTCAACTAAAAAAATCGACAATTTAAAAGCTTTTAAGTTTCTGCTTGCTGAAATTAATTTTTGCCAAGTATGTAATTGTAAATACTTTATAATATTAAAAAAATAATAATTAAAATAAAATTGCTTATTCTATGCTGAAAAAGATAGATGATATTAAAACTTGCTCAACTCAGATAATTTTTATGACTTAATTTACAGTTTTTCGAATGCAATAATTTCATAAATATTTTTCCCATGGAAGTGAATTATTATATCATTCCATAATTCAAAAAATTTTATTCAAATTAAAATTTTTTGTTAATACAAGTTTTATATTCCCAATAAATTTAATAAAAAAAAAAACATAAGTTATTGTTATAAAATTAGCATTTTTTTATTTCTTATAATAATGGAACAGGATATAATAAATTTTATTTGATTGTTATAATAAATTGTTATTATATTCATTGAAAGATCAAGTACACGCAAGTCGTGATGAAGCTATATGTTTTTTTTTCTTAAAAGACTCATATATGTATCTTGAATTTTTTTTTCAACAATAAAGGTATTTTTTTGTATGTTACAAATAAAGCCTATTGATATTACAGGGATGGAATGAAGGAGCTTTTTTTTTCTGATACATGATATAAAATTATATTATATCATTGAATTAAAAAAAATAAAATAAAGTTAAAAAAAAAAATACGGCCATTTTGGACCACCCAAGTTGCTGGCAGGTCATAAAAAATATGAAGTTCTTTTAGGGCCGCCTTTTTTCCATGCCGCTTAACCTCACGTTTGCAATATAAAATGTTACAATATGGATATAGCATATAAGGCGGTACATACACGCGCAGTCGAAGGAAGATGAAGGCAGTTTTTTTTGTTGCAGATATATCTATATATTATACAAGTCTCAATATTATAAGCCTTCTTTTTATTTTCTTAAATTTAAAACCTGACTTTTTTTGCCGACGGATAAAAATTTTATAAATATATTTTTTTTATATATTAGAGTGATTCTTATTTTTCAAATTTGGTAATTTTTGGGATTTTTTGGTGCCAAAACTGGCGAATGGTCAAAAACATAAAATTTTGAGTATTTCAGCTCATGAGACCTCTAAAATGGGATTGACAAAATCTGAGTAGGTTATTCATTATAAGAATTTTTGTTTTCAAGTAAATTAAATATGTTTATGTAAATGTTCAAAGAAAGCTTTCATGAGCTTAAATTAATTAAATTTTTGAGATTGAAAATATTGATTACTGTGATTTTGATTCAATAAATTATAGTAAAAAACCAGCGAGTGCAGACAGCATAAAAAGTTGAAGCCCATATTTTGTCCCGTGTTCTAAAACATTATAGTTTTACATATAACGAGCAAAAAAGCCGTCTCCCTAGGGTAGAATAGGCTTTTTTGCCCTAGATATATAAAAGCTTTATTTTCTAGCTTTCTGCATAATCGCTTCAAAAATAAAAATATTTTAACTTCCTTTGTTTCCTTAATTTCCTTTCTGTTAATCGCAGCCCAGTAAATTCTACATTACTTTTTGGTACATTCACAAAACGCAAAATGTTTAACCCTCATTACCTATATTTGTACCCATTTTTAATTTTTCAAAAATATAAAAATATCATAAAAGGGACTAAATATTACAGTGACAGTTAAAATTTTATATCGCTTGAATATCCCTTTAATGTAGGCCTGAACCCCGGTTATTTTTTTTAATGTTAGGCCCATAAAATTTTCAAGACAAAACCTCAAAATTCCTACTGTGGGCAACTGGGCCATTTTTGTTACAAACAGATTTCATCATATTCGTATTCAGGGAACAAAAAACATAAATTCTCATTGAAAAATTTTATGGACCAATCATAAAAAAAGTGCTTACAAAGTACACTACCTAGAAAGTTTCTTTTGCAATTCGTGTTTTTTTTATAAAAAATTAAATTTTCAGAATAAGGATCAGCCTAATATAGATTAAAGTATTTAATAATATGGATTTATGAAAAAAAAGGAAGATATTTTCTTCTTCTTTTTTTTTTATTTATATCATGTCTATATAAAAAATATGGTATATATTATTATTTGTATGTTGAAATATAATTGCTTAGTTATATACTGATGAGTTTGTAATCCACAACAGGTTTATTATATTTAAAAGCTTTAAAAGATCTTATAATGAAAATATTTATTTTTTATATTTTCATTTTTTTTTTTTTTTGCAAATATAAATATAAAACTAAAATTTATTTGATTTTTAAGCTACGGAATTTTTTAAAAATTTTATTGCATTATTAGCATACTGATGCATACGAGAATTCAAATTGAGTATAAATTGAATAATATTTTATCTATGGTTATCTGTAATGCTATAGATAAGCATTTTTAAAAATTATGATTGCAAATAAAAATCTTTTATTTGGTCGTTTTTTTCATCTGTAAGGGGCTGTGATAATTAATCCAAAAAATTATATAAATAATAAAATATTTTCTCATCAGTCATTACAAAATAGTATAAATGTATAGTATAAATGTAATATGAAGCTTTACACCTAATTTCATTATTAAATAAAAGCATTTGAATATAAAATTTTTCTATATCAATAGCAAAACGGTTAAACGAAACTAGTTAAAAAATTTTTGCAAAAGCTTTTTAGTTTTTGGTGTACAACTATAGTTTATAAAACTTGTCTGGAATTTTCTGCATTCATTGTGTGCCACAAGTGATAACAAAAAAAATAGTATAACCAGGGAAAAATTTTAGATACAAAAGTGTCAAAAATTTTTCACCTTAGAAGTTTAACATTTAAATCACTAATATTTTACTACCGTTAGTTTCTTAACAAAAATCTAAAAAGTTTTTACTCAAAAACCATAATTCTCCATTTGCAAATATTGAAGTTTGTTATATATTGAAGTTTGTTTTGAGCTTTTTGAATTGATTTAAAATGTAAATAATGCTTTTCTTCTTCTTGACAGCTGAATTATGCCTAATAAATAATTTTTCTTAAATATCATCAATGAATACATTGTGCATAATAAATATTTAAAAAAAAAAATGATTGACGTTTTTTTAAAATGATGATTCGCACATATTCAATCATAAAATCATTATGGAAATAGGTATATTTCATCAGTTAATATCTCAAATACATCCTGCAATATTTTTTTTGACATGCTTTTTAAAATATTTTATTTTTTCAATTTTCAAATATTAAATTAAGATATTATTTATTATAAAAAAATATAATAATAATCAAAATATTTAAATATTAAAATTAAAAAATTTTTTTTGCTCAAAACTTGATTATTATCATAAAATTCATTATAATTTTTTTTTATTTTGGTTTGGTTTTTTAAATCAAATTTTATAACCTGTTTTTATTAAAGGTACCACCTGGGGCAAATAATTATAAAATTGCATTGGTAAAAAAAAAAAATTAAAAAATTTGTTTCTGATGATCATCATCAAGTCAATCCAAGTCTTAATTTTATTTTAATCACGTATCAAATGTAATGTGTATAAAATTTTTTAAATTTTTTTATGTTAAAAATTATAATTGTTTTTTTTTTCTTAATCTTTTTTTTTTTTTGAACAATTTTGATAATTGTTTGTATAAATTGTTTCAAGAAATTTTAATTTATGTCATAATTAAAACAATTAAAGTGTTTTTTCTGTTTAGTTTTTTTAAATACTTGAAGTATTAGCAAATTGTTTGTTTTTGTGAGTTTCTTTTAAGATACATTTTAAGATATTTGAATCACGAGTATAGATAATGAAATATATTAAAAGATACACTGAAATCGTTTAAATTCTCAAGCTATCCAGCTAAAACTTAAGGTGTTTAGAGATTTAAATTTTTGATAACAGCAATGAATATATGTTATAAAATATTAAATATTTCAAAAATATTAAAGTATTCAAAAACTGAAAAATTTTTTTTTTGCAACTTTGCCCACTTAATTTTCTTTTAATTAGGAAAAGGACTTCCAGAATTGAATTTTTACTAAATAAAGATTTTACTTCAAACTATTTTAAGTCCCTAAGTTGAAAATATTCTAACATGATAAAAGTTTATTTTTTAGTTTTTTTTTGTGGAGTCAAGTATTTAAAAATATTTTATGCTATTTTATGCTATTTTAACCATTTTAATCATAAAATGTATTCAACCCCCGGGGGAGGGTTAAAACAACCCCTGTTTTCACAAAAAAAAGTAAAAAAAAATATAATTTTATCATTTTGGATTTTTATATAAATATATATAAATTTCACTTTGTCCTAAGTTGCAATATTTATGATATTTTTAATTAATTATGTTTTTTATGTATTTATAAATTTAGGGTCTGTTTTAACTCCCCCCCCCCCCCCGGGGGGGTTGAATACATTTTATGGTGGTTAAAATAGCATAAAATATTTTTAAATACTTGACTCCACAAAAAAAAGTAAAAAAATAAACTTTTATCCTGTTTTCTCTATTTTTTTTTAATTTTAAGGGTAGTTCTCACCCTGTATAATTAACCAATATATCCTAATTTTGGTCAATTATTATAAAAAAATCGCAATATATTCAAAATATAAAATATATTTGACCATATTAACTGTACTTTCGAAATTTCGCAAAAAAAAAACCTTTTAAAAAGGGGTAGTTTTTGCTGATTTAAGGGTGTTCCTCTATTTTCCAGCCCTATTGGATACCGTATTCAGATTCAACGACCAAAAAAACATATAGTAGAGCAAATTTTAGCCTGTCAACAGGTTTCGACCTCCTCCCCGTCCATGCTTTTTGACAGGAGTATAGGGCTTATTTCTTAATAGCGCAGCCACTTACTTGACAATAATAAAAAATCTTTCGGTGATTCTGACAAATATAAATAAAATTTGTAATTTATCTTATTTTGGGAAGTAAGAAAGGGGGGGGATCAGAATATGTCAAATATTTTCAAATGTCATTTATGTATGGCAAATTAAGTAGATGATGGAAGATAAATCATATCAGGTATTTGCTTGAAATTTCAAACACAGAAATCTTACAGCGTAGAAGAAAATAAAAAAACAAGTAAAAAAATGATGTATTTAAAAGGTTACAGACGATTTTCAAAGAAAAAGTACACATTACAACAAATAAAGTTGAGTAAAAAAAAAAAAGAAATTGCATGTGGTCGAGTGATGATCATTACTATATATGAAAGGTAAAATCAAGACATTCCATTATATATGTCTGAATTGAGCTTACAAACATGAACGATATATAACTTAAAGGTTTTCTACCTATATAATCATTTATTTTTTTATTTTTATTTGATTCGCTTAGTTTCTCTTCGCGTATTCGCGAATCTTTTATTTTTACGTCACGCCCCCTCGATTCATTCTCCCCCTTAATAAACATTTAAAAAAAATATTTTTTCTTGATTATCTTATATATGTATGAAATATTTATGTTATTTTCTCTGTTACATATAAAGACACTATTTTTCTCTCATCTCTCATCTTTTAAAATTAAGTTTTAAAAGCCACTAGTTTTGCCCTTTTTTTTTAAATTTATATATTTATTATACCTTTGAATTTTTTAATCTATATTATTCGATCTTTTTATTATTTATTATAAATATATTGCTTTATATAATATCCTTTCTTTTTTATTTTGTATTATGCAATATTTTATAAATTATAGCTTTATATGATTATTAGCCGAGATTATAGATTATGAGTATACATTTTTTTGTAATATTCTGTATTGGTAAAAATCGTGCGTAAATTTTTTTTTATAAAAATTGTTTTGATACTTATTTTTTACGCCCATAAATGCAAAAAAGTTTATAATGAATATTACTTTTAACCTGGAGCAAGATTATTAGTACGTGCATTAAGGAATGAATTTATTTATTTCTAATCAGTCAATAAATTGGTATGTTTAGGTAGGAAGATATGAGAAAGAATTTGAGTTGCTGGTATATCAAAAATGAGCTACTCATTATTATTTAGATATAATTTAAAGCTGAACAAGAAAATGAAGGTAAATATTTAAAAAATGCATTTAATGAAAATTAGAAAAAATAAAGAGTTGAATGAAAAAGTGAGGTATTTCATGCCCTTTCAAATATATCTACACTGTAAAAAGTAACTTTCTTGAATTAACAAAAAAATTAGAATAGTTTCGAAAAATTAGTAAATTTTCGAAAAAATTTGTAAATATTCGAAAAAAATCGTATAATTACTAAATTTAGTATATTCAAAAAATTCGAGTATTCTCGATTTTTTTTGTTAATTCGCAAGAAAAATTGATAATTTACAATTTTTTTTTGAAAATTTACAAAAAATAGTTGTAAATTTCCGAAAAATAGTTGTGAATTTACAACTTCTTTCGTAAAATCACAAAAAAAAAATCGACAATTCTCGAATTTTTCGATAATGTACTAAATTTAGTAAATTTACGATTTTTATCGAATATTTACAAAATTTTTTGAAAAAATTCTATTTTTTTTTGTAAATCTAAGAAAGTTACTTTTTACAGTGTACTATATAATTTTCAATCTCTAAAAAATTTAGAGAATACTTAGATACTATAATACTTTAATACTTTAATACTCTGATCTGCGGAAAATAATTCTGGACAGATTTGTTGGGATCTGTTTTTCTGAGATTTAGAAAAATTTTGACTCAATTTTCGGAAGTCCTCTTTTTCAAACTAGGTATTTTTGAAAGCTGTACAAAAAAAAGAAAAACAATGAAATTTATTTATTTTTTTTTGAACAACCTTTAAACATTTATTTTAAATTTACCTGAAACTTGGGATTCAAGTAAAAGTTCTCAAGAAATTCAAAAATTTAGTCGGTGTTTCGGGGAATTTTTATTTTTTGTCAGAAAATTAGGCCCCAGAAACTCTAGCTAGAATCTACCCAGATTCCAGAAATTCAATCGCTTTTTGTAATTTACCATGGTTCTTTATACTAATTTTACTTGAAAACTATATAAGGCAGAATTATGTATTATATTATGTCGAAAATAGATGTTTTCAATGTTAATCATTCCTTAAGCCAAACGAGCTAAAAAACAAATTAGTATAAGCCCTGATTGTGAGTCTGGCTTGAAAAAATTTACTTTTTGTAGAAATAACCGAAAATTTATTTTAGCACGAAATCCAAAAAGTCAGATATATCATAATAAATATTAACTTGCATTTTTAATGTTTTGAGCAGCAGGGTGCGTAGAATTAGTCCAAGTTGTTTATTTTTTATCATTTTTCTTTTTCTGTATTATATATAATTATAATAAATGTCTTTAAAAGTCACAATATTTAATGACAGATAATAAGTTTAAATTACCAAAGAAATTTAATTTGAAAAAAGAGAAAAAGGATTTAAGAGAGTAAAATATTATAGTTAATTTATATATACTTTCATTAATTAACTATAACACACCGTTAAATTATTAAAGTATTTAATCCATTTTAAAGGAAACTAATCTTTTTCATTTATAATAACTATAATGGCATATATTTTTAATTAAAATGATTTCTATTTTTTTTTTCAAATAAAATATATTTGTATATATAAGCCTGGTAGTTATAATTATTATAACAAAATATTAATTTTTTTTTTTAAATCGTTTACCTTTTCCCTGAGTATTCAGTTCTTCAAGAAAAAAATCATTTTTTTACCACATTTCAACTTTTTAGGTCAAAAACCAATGAAAAATCTGTGTTAAATAAATTTTGCAGTTTTTGCTACTTACAGTTTTCAAAGGTTTCTATGACCTAAAAATTAAAATTTTGCCAATAAAAATGATTTTTTTCTTGAAGATAATAATCAAGCAAATAATGCATATTTTAAATTCAGAAACAGACTTTTTTCAATATCTTTTTTAAGACAAATTTGATTCCAATCGTGGCTAGATTTCATCGTAAAAAGAAAAGTTTTTTTTTCTTCTGGAGTGGTTTTTTCCTGGGAATTAGATTTTTTCAACTAATTTTTTAAATTTTATTTACCAAAAAAGTTATTTTGATAATTTGGGGTAGCTCAGATACGAAAAACATGGTTTTTGACATAAAAGTGTCAAAATCTTTTACTCCAGTCAAAACGCGGTTTAATAGGGTGTATTTTCAACTACTGACATGAGATTTGCTCTACTATATGTTTTTTGGGTCGCTGATCACGAAAATCGGGGTTATTTCCGCCCGAAATTTGCGGAACACCCTTAAATTTGCAAAAACTACCCCCAAAAAGGGGTTTTTTGATATATTAGCAACCTGAGTTTATAGATTTAGCCAAGAATTGGTCTTAGGGGGTTTTTGGGTCGCTGAACAAGAATTCAGGTAGTTTTCAATGAATAATTAATTTTTCACCCTTAAATTAGCAAAAATTAACCATAAAAGGGGGTGTTTTTGATATTTTTGCACTTTGAGCGACCAGATTATGTCCATACAGGTTTTTTGGGTCGCTAATCAAGAATTTGGGGGAATTTTCAATAAATAATTAATATGTCACCCTTAAATTAGCAAAAACAACCCCTAAAAAGGTTGTTAAAAACCCGTAAGGACCTAATCTGGTCGCTCAAAGTGCGAAAATAGCAAAAACACCCCCTTTTGGGGTTGTTTTTATTATTGTTTATTTTTATTATTGTATATTGTTTATTATTGCTAATTTAAGGGTGAAATATCAATTATTCATTGAAAAATACCTGAAATTCTTGTTCAGTGACCCAAAAAACCCTCTAAGACCAATTCTTGGCTAAATCTATAAACTCAGTTTGCTAATATGTCAAAAAAACCCCTTTTTGGGGGTAGTTTTTGCAAATTTAAGGGTGTTCCGCAAATTTCGGGCAGAAATAACCCCGATTTTCGTGATCAGCGATCCAAAAAACATATAGTAGAGTAAATCTCATGTCAGTAGCTGAAAATACACCCCCCCCCCCGCGTTTTGACTGGAGTATTTTTGGCATTCATCGCTGATTTCGTGTTCACGTTTTTTTTTTGTATTCTATAGGGTCCAAACTACCAGAAAATCATGTTGGTAGTCACGGCCTCATCGATTTTTTTTTTCATTTTTGGTGCTGATAAAACGTACTTTCTCGTAGAAATGTACATATGAGATATAAACTGTTATGAGCATATATTCCGCCCATAATTTTCCGGTCCTAACCCTTTAGAGGAGTTACCCCTATAAGAAATGAAAATAATTTGTGATTTTTTACTTTTTCTCCCTTTTTAGGGGTAGTGATCCCTTTAAAGAGTTAGGACGGAAAAATCATGAGCTGTAAATACGCACTGAATAGTTTTGATTTAAGGTATGGGTAAAGTGTTTAAAAAAATAAGGCAGAAACTTTTTTTGGATAAAAGTCCAAAATAAATTCAAAAAGGCCACAAATTTATGTTTACTCATTTGAAAGTGGTTGTATATGCAAAAACCATTGTTAAATTCGAAAAAAGCGACTATTTTTTACCCTAGAAAACAGAATAAAGTAAATTAAAGTAAATAAAGTAAATAAAATAAATTTAGAATAAAAAAAAGTTTTTATAACAGTTTAATTATTGAAACTCCAACTATGTATAATTGGAAAATAATGCGAGTCAAGTCCCTGAATCAAAATTATTATAAGTCCTATTCGAACCCCGTCCCCCTTTAAATTGGACACATTCAACCCACCTTAAAAATACCACATTTTTAAAATTTTTAAACTAGATCAATCTATTTTCTATTCAACAAAAACCTATCCAAAATAAAATTGAAGTATAAATTTTGCATAGCTGATTCAAGTAAGTTAATGCACGTATCAGGAATTTGAATCCACATTTTCTGTTTTTTATTACACGATTTTATTTAACTTGACTTGTCTGTAATATTAATAAATATAAATTGATTTTTGGGATACTTCTGGTCAACTTTTTTGTTTTTTGATTGCAGATTTTTTTTAATCTTCAGTGACCATATAATTTAAACAGAAAAAAAAATTGTTTATAACAATTTTTATATTTTCATCCCTCTGTAACGCATTACTTTTGATACTTAAGTTTTTTTTATATGGTATTTAACTAAATTAATGTAAAAACAGCTTTTTGATACCCAGAATTCTCTTTATTTTTTTTTTTTATTGCCTAGAAAAAAAAAAAACTTATAACCGGTTTGTGTAAACACAACCTAAATGCATGAAACATGTTTACTTCCAAATGAGGACTAGATATAATACAAATGTTACTCAACATTACAATACAATTTTCTATTGTTGTAATTTGTAATTATTACCTTACTAGTTGTTAAGATTCTAAACCCAAACTATTTTGATTCCCTAAACCTGAATTATTATAAGTCCCTGAACCTGAATTATTCCAAGTCCCTAGATCGATATTATTCTAAGTCCATAAACCTGTATTATCCTAAGTCCTTAAGCCCAGATTTTTCAAAGTCTTTTAATAGTATTTTATTTATTTATATATACTTACCTAATTATTCTAAGTCTTATTTGACCCCCCCCCCTTAAATAGGACAAATTTGACCCCCCCCCCCCTTAAAAAGGACAAATTTGACCCCCCCCTTAAATAGGACAAATTTGACCCCCCCCCCCCCTTAAAAAGGACAAATTTGACCCCCCCCCCCCCTTAAATAGGACAAATTTGACCCCCCCCCCCCTAAATAGGACAAATTTGACCCCCCCCTTAAAAAGGACAAATTTGACCCCCCCACCCCTTAATTTTCAAGTTCTGAAGTACCCCCCTCCCTATAAACATGTTCCATGTTAATAATAATAACATACGTAATGCTATATAAGCATTTATTTTAAAATTGATACTTAACTCGAGCCTGGAATCGTAAATTTTTTTTTTGAGGGCACACCGGAACGACCCTTGTTTTTGTGAAGTTTGAACCCTCAGGAAGTCGAAAAAAGTCGTGAACAAGGATTCGGTGATAGGTGCCAAAAAGATTTTTTCACTTTTATGTCAGAAACCGTGTTTTTCGTATCTGAGCTACCCCAAATTTTTAAAATAACCTTTTAGTTAAATAAAATTTAAAAAAAATAGATAAAAAATCTGATTGCCAGGGAAAAACCACTCCAGAAGAAAAAAAAACTTATCTTTTTACGATGAAATTTAGCCAAGTTATCGTCAATTTAAGATTTTGTTCAAATTTGGGTTAAAAAAGATTGAAATTTTATTGAAAAAAGCCTGTTTCTGAACTTTAAAAATGCATTACTCGCTTGATTTTCATCGTAAAATAATAATTTTTTTTTTAACATCGATTAATTTTTCCCTGGAAATTCATTTCTTTAAGAAAAAAATCATTTTTTATGACCAAATTTCAATTTTTAGGTCAAAAGCCTTTGAAAACTGTAAGTAGCAAGATTTACTTAATACAGTTTTTGACCTAAAAATTGAAAAATGATTTTTTTCTTAAAGAAATGAATTGCCAGGGAAAAATTAATCGATTTTAAAAAAAAAATTATTATTATACGATGAAAATCAATCGAGTAATGTATGTTTAAAGTTTAGAAACAGGCTTTTTTCAATAAAATTTCAATCTTTTTTAAGACAAATTTGAGCAAAATCTTAAATTGACGATAACTTGGCTAAATTTCATCGGAAAAAGATAAGTTTTTTTTTCTTCTGGAGTGGTTTTTCCCTGGCAATTAGATTTTCTTATCTATTTTTTAAAATTTTATATGCCTAAGAAGTTATTTTAAAAATTTGGGGTAGCTCAGATACGAAAAACACGGTTTCTGACATAAAAGTGAAAAAATCTTTTTGGCACCTATCACCGAATCCTTGTTCACGACTTTTTTCAACTTCCTGAGGGTTCAAACTTCACGAAAACAAGGGTCGTTCCGGTGTGCCCTCAAAAAAAAAATTTACGATTCCAGGCTTGAGTTAAGTATCAATTTTAAAATAAATGCTCATATACACCATTGACAAAATGAATATATATTTTTTTATTATTGATTTTTTTTATTTGGCCAATTAGTTCAGCAAGTTCAGCAAGTTCAGCGAACTTTGAAAATGTATTTAATACATAATTTGAAAAATTTTGATTTTCATATAATATTTAGGAATAAACATTTGCATTTACCAGCAAGTTTGTACATTAATGGCTAAAAATTATAAAATAAAAATAATTAAAAAAAATTTTTTAAAAACATTCTTTTATTTAAATGTACTAAAAAGTAAAAAATAATTTTTTTAATTTTCTAGCTGAAATATAATTTTTATTCGCGTTTAGAATAAACCTTATAAAAGTGTGGATGCAATTTTGATCATGAAATTAACAACAAAATAAGAAAATTGCAAATTAAAAAAAAAAAAGTAGTTTGAGATTTTTTGGTGAAAAAATTTTTCAAAAAAAAATTAGACCTCAATGGTTGTGAAATATCACTGGTTACACACATACATACATATTACATACACACACACATACATTCGTTTTTTAGCTTGCTGGGGTTTCAAAGTTTCTATGCCAAAAAATCAAAAATCAAAATTTTACCCATCACAATGGTTTCTCTTGCGGAACACAAATTATTTTGACTTTTTAGTACATTTAAATAAAAGCGCGTTTAAAAAAAATTTTTTTTTATTTTTCTGTAAAAAATTGTGTAATGTATACTAAAATAAAATACATTTTATTCATACAATTTTATTATCTCCAAAAAATATTACTTTAGATGATAAAAAAAAAGATTAGTCATATTGTTTTGAAATAGTTTTATCTTTTTATCTTTTTATCTTTTTATCTTTTTTTTTTAATTCATTTAAAAAAATACATGTCTTCTTAATTGGTTAAACTATTAATATTCAATAAGTTACAAAGTGTTTATTTTACATCAAAAATGAATTTTTTTAATTCATTATGGGTAGCAGGTTTAGCAGGTAATTTAGTATATGAAGTGTAATGAAATCAGTTTCAGTTTATTAATTTTATAGTTCTATTTGTATATTTAAATTTTTTTTTGCAAGTAATAAGTTAGCTGTGTATCTATATAGCTAACACATTATTATATAGTATAAATAACCAAAAAATAGCTACTTTTTAAACAAAGGAAAAAATATTTTTTTTATTTTGCATACAGTTGTATGTTGAGCAAGTGCAGAGAGCATGCAAAAGTCGAACCCGATATTAAAACATATTTTTGCATATAATGGGTAAAAAACCCGTCTCCCTAGGGTAGAAAATAGGATTTTTTGCCCTACACTGAAAAAAATTCCGATTGCCGCGTCAAAGACTTAAATAAAAAAATTCTCGATGATAAAAATAAATGTTTTGAGAAAATAATTTAAATTTTCTATACTTTTTAAAAGTTATGTATACATTTATATTGTTTATTACGCATTATTTATTTAAACTATTATTTGACTAAAACATTTTAAAAATTACAATAGTATTTGACACAGAATATATGACACTATTATTTTTATTATTATTATTATAGAATTTATTTTGTCTGAGCCAAAATATAGTACACTCTTGTTTTTACATTGTCAATTAATTAATTTAATATATAAATAAAAATAAAATAAAATCTTTTAATAAATTAAAATTGGTCAACATCAGTAAATATATTTTTCATATCAGCGGCCAGAAAGCACGTTTTTGCAAAGACATGTTTTCTCGCCACTGATGAAGAAAAGTCGTATACGACCCTTGTCCATAAATAAAGAATGACCCAAATCGCAGTTTAATTTACGTACTATTTTGAGATATTATAAGTAAAGTAACAAATTGCTTAAAATACCTAAAATAAACTCTGAAAGAAGAACAATTCTTGGAAAAATCATCTGATCTGTTAAGTTTTCATTGTAATAATCTTCCATTCGATCATATTTCCTTTAAATTTCTTTAAATTTGAGTTTGATAATTAAACATTTTCCACTAATTTTTATTACTTTTAATCAATTTTTTACATTTAGTACGCCCAAATATTATGAATTGTATAAATTAGCTTTTAAGGATCCCAAAATAACTATTTTTTTTGCTGAATAATTTAAATTTATTATACGTAAGTCTTGAACCACAGTAAAATCCATCATTTCAACATTAAAAATTGATTCAATCCTTTAGTTAATTTAAACTGACGTATTTTCGCTCTCGATTTTTCATATTAAAAATACAGGATTTAAGAGTTATTGTGAGTATAATCTTTTACTGAACCATTAAAATTTGTTTAAATATTTGTTTTTCTCAAAATTTCCTTTTTTGGAAAAAATTTGTTTGGCTCAGAAAAAATTGAAACTTGAAAAAACTCAAGAGTTCAGAATTATTTAATAGGTTTTTTAGGGGAAATAGGTTAGTTTTACTTAAGGTTTGATACAATTTTTTGTGTTAAAATAATATATTTTAGTGTGGCTGAACACTTAAATGTAGAATATTAAACTTATACAGAAAAAAATTATTTCAGTTAAAAATTCCATGGAAATTTGGAGGACCCTCCTATAAGTTAAATTACGAAATTTCTGATATCCCGCGTAATTTTAGATTGTACGAGCCATATATAGGGAATGCATTTTCCCATATATCGGCCAATATATTCCCCATATATGGGAAAAAGTTTTTCCCATATATCGCCAGAGATTATATCCCATATATGCATAATATATGGGCCAAATAAATAAATAAAACGTTTAAACTCAACTTTTTTCAACTCTTAATTCAAATTTCAAATTTTAAGCAGAAAATGAGGACAATAAGTTATTTTAAATAAAAACAATTTTTTACTGACAAAAGATTTATTTTAAATATTTTAATCTTTGTGCAATTTACTTACAAAAATAATTTATAAACTAAAAAAGATTTTAATTGCAAAAATATGTACATTTATTTTTTACTAATCCAGAAGAAGTACCGCAGCAATTGGTGGTTTTAAATTGAACCTGTAACAAACAAACAAAAAAATTCATCATTAGCATTATAATCGTGGAATTTGAAAAGATTTTCTAAATTTCAATTATAAATTTAAAAGTAAATTATTTTGTAAAAATGACGAATACAAGAAGAACATATTGAAAATCAAAAATTATTTTAAAAACAAGCTAAAAGTGCAGGTATTGTTACTATTTTTAATTGCTATTATTTGTGTATTCTAACAGAACGTAAATTACTTTTCTGCGATGAGAGTATGTGATTGATTGGAGGCAAATGAAAGGCACAAAATTTAAATTTTATTTTTCCAGGTGCTTAGATGATCAGCAGCTTGCCACACAGGTCTTTTATCAGCAAAGGAGGTTATGGTCCAAAATATTATCTGAAAAATTAAGTTTTTTATGATTTACAGGTCTATTTAAAACAAAAAAATAATACTTACAGGAAAAAGAAATTTTCCATACACCAGGTCACGAGGTGGACTTCAAAGATTTTACAATAAGAAATATAAATTAAAGTTTACAATATTTTTTACAATTTTTGGACAAAAATTCCAATATCTGAACTTTTTTTTTGGCAGATTAATATTTCTTTATGAATACTTTTTTGTAACATATTTTTTTTCCTTTTTCCTAGATTTTGCTGATTTAAATTTAAAACTTGAAATTAAAAAAAAAAATTGATTGAATTGACTTATTTATTTAAATTATTTTTTTATTGGTTACGTCCACAACAAAAATCTAACATTGACCAAGTTCAAGTAAATAAATAAATTTGTTTTATTATAAATTTCGATAATACTAATTTGACATAACCAAAATAATTTTTTTGAAATAATATATTTTTCATTTTTATTTTAAAAATTATTTCTAATTAAACAAATAAAAATATAAAATTAATCCTTTAAAGAATATTTTGAATTTATTGAACAAATGGAATAAAATGTAAAAATAATTAAATTGAGTAAATAGGATAAATGATTCAAGAAATTTATTGAAATAAAAAATCTTATGTTCCTGAAAAGATAAAATATTTTTAAATATTCATTGAAAAAACCTTTATGCTCATGATCTGGTGTATATAAAATTTCTTTTTCCTGTAAGTATTATTTTTTTGTTTTAAATAGACCTGTAAATCATAAAAAACTTAATTTTTCAGATAATATTTTGGACCATAACCTCCTTTGCTGATAAAAGACCTGTGTGGCAAGCTGCTGATCATCTAAGCACCTGGAAAAATAAAATTTAAATTTTGTGCCTTTCATTTGCCTCCAATCAATCACATACTCTCATCGCAGAAAAGTAATTTACGTTCTGTTAGAATACACAAATAATAGCAATTAAAAATAGTAACAATACCTGCACTTTTAGCTTGTTTTTAAAATAATTTTTGATTTTCAATATGTTCTTCTTGTATTCGTCATTTTTACAAAATAATTTACTTTTAAATTTATAATTGAAATTTAGAAAATCTTTTCAAATTCCACGATTATAATGCTAATGATGAATTTTTTTGTTTGTTTGTTACAGGTTCAATTTAAAACCACCAATTGCTGCGGTACTTCTTCTGGATTAGTAAAAAATAAATGTACATATTTTTGCAATTAAAATCTTTTTTAGTTTATAAATTATTTTTGTAAGTAAATTGCACAAAGATTAAAATATTTAATCTTTTGTCAGTAAAAAATTGTTTTTATTTAAAATAACTTATTGTCCTCATTTTCTGCTTAAAATTTGAAATTTGAATTAAGAGTTGAAAAAAGTTGAGTTTAAACGTTTTATTTATTTATTTGGCCCATATATTATGCATATATGGGATATAATCTCTGGCGATATATGGGAAAAACTTTTTCCCATATATGGGGAATATATTGGCCGATATATGGGAAAATGCATTCCCTATATATTGCTCGTACAATCTAAAATTACGCGGGATGTTCTTAAGGTGGATTAAGTAAAATATTTATCTACACAATATCAGAATTAAATAAAAATAGTCAAATATTAGTTTAAACAAATAATTCGTAATAAATAATATTAACGTTAATAATTTAATTAATAACTTTTAAAAAGTATAAACAATTTAAATTATTTTCTTAAATCGTCTATTTTTATAGATAGAATTATTTTATATTATGTCTTTGATGTAAAAAAAAATCCATTTTTCAAAGCTGGAATTGGATTGGACGGGAGGTAAACTAGGTGAAGGCTCGTGCATCCTCGTCAGTTAACCTCCCGTACAATCCCGTCAACGAGTTATATGATTTATATTATATTATATTATATATTTTATGTTATATTCTTTCATCTCATTGTGAAGCACATAGTTTTTTATTTTTAGATGTAAATTGGTGCACCTGATGAAAAAATAAAAAATAATAAGATTATAATTACATAAATATTCAATAATTTACATATCACAAACAAATTCAGAGCATATCATTATAAAAATTCGATTTTAACACATATGCAATGATAGCGCAGTGGTAGCGTTTTAGATTTGTAAAGAATTTTCTGCACTCGTTCTACGCCTAGGTAGGCAAAAAATATTGTAAGCACCATTTGCGAAATACTTTAGTCACTTGCGTGAACACTTATCACTCGTGTCCGGCTTCGCCAAGCAATCGTGCTAGTGCCAAAACTTTTACGCCCTTGATACTTAATATACTATTTCGACCCGCTAGGAAAAAAAGAATTTTAATGTAATCCATATAAACCATCAGATTTTTAAAACTCTAAAGGATTTTTATATATAAAAAAAGATTAAAATTTTTTAATTTATCCATTTTTTAGTAATTATGCTACACATTCAAATAGGAGCTCATTTAGGATGGTTAAAACTAAATTTGTTTAAAAATCGTCAGATTATTGAATTTCATAGGCAATTAATCATGGCCTCTTGGTTTTTCTTTTACGTAGGGAAATTCTTAGGAATGATAATAGGAGGAATTTCGCTACAAATTTATGGAAGTAAAAATTCAATATTTTTAGCTTTTATTCCATTTTTATCAAGTTGGATTTTACTGCTAATAGTATATTCAGAGACATGGTTTTTTATATCATGACTTATAGCTGGAATAGGAGCTGGGATAGCATTAGTTAGTTCTCCCATTTACTCTGCAGAAATTACCCATTCAAAGAACAGAGGAATTTTCTTCGCAACGATATCAATTGGTATACCATTGGCTGTTACAATAGAGACTATTTTATTTAACAATCTTTTGGTTACAATATCAAATTATGGTCTGACATATTTAGCTATTTGTGTAACTGGAACGGCACTTATGTTATATTTGCCAAACTCGCCTCATTACCTGGAAAAAATTGGTAATCATCAAGAAGCGACAGAATCTTTACAGTGCTACAGAGAAAAAAAAGACGTTGGCGAAGAATTAAAAAGTATTAGGAAATACATATCGAGAAAAAGTATTTGTACAAATTTTAAAAACAGTAAATTTTGGATAAATTTTTTCGCTATTATAACATTATTCGTATTTTTCGAAATAAGTAACTTTTTAATTTCAGTTTTTTTTACAATAAGTACAAACATTGATTTGATTGATTATTCAGAAATGTACATTTGGATGCAAATTTTAAGCCTAGTTTTTTCAATTTTATTGATATTTTTAATTGAAATTTTTAAAAGAAAAACATGGCTAAAAATTTTAAATGCTGTTCTATGTTTATCAATTATAATCTTAAGGGTCCTTTGTGCTAAATGTGTTTTTGAAAATTACTTTTTTTTTTTGCATAAATAACCTCATATATGTCTCAAGAACATGTAAAAAAATTTTTTATTTAAAATTCTCTCTCTAAGTTTATTTTTTGGCCTGTTTTGCGCACGCCGTCAAACGCGCTTTTTTTTCTAATATTGAATAGATATCCATATTATCCTCGCAACCCTTCCTAGGTCTTTCAAATTATTTATATTATATTAATTAATATGTATTGTATTATTGTATACTCATAGAATGTGTATATTTACGGATTTTTCCATCAGTAATAAGTTTTAATTCACTATATAAGCAGAGTTGGCCAAAAAACAAAACTCTGACCAACAAAACGAAAAAAGTCAAGTAGTAGTAGAATATGAGCAAACCAAAAGGGTTATTGTATGGACCCGGGATCGCAGACGACTGGTAAGTTGAAAAAAAAATAATAATTTTTCATTTTTTCAAAAAAAAAAAAATTTGTTTTTTTTTTGAACTACGTATTTACTCTTTCTACTTAACATTTCTGCAAAAATTATTAACCGATTGTAATGTTTATGGTCTAGATTTTTTTGTTTTGAGTTGTTCTAAACGAAAAACAAAAAAAAAATAAAATTATTTAATTGAAAGTATCGAAAAACTTGTTTTGAAACTTCAAACGCGTTTATCTCGAAACACGTTTCTTGCTAGCTGTGTACACGATTAAGCAAAAACTATTCTAGCAATTTACTTCATATTTGCTGAGTAGTTAAAAAAATATATTTTTCAGGGGCTGACTTCGAGTTTTTTTAAAAAAAAGTTCTCAAAAAGTTTTTACAGCTACTGTAGTCCTAAATATTTAGGCCTTTTTTTGCATTTTAACTTTAAACAGCCGCCATTTTGTTTGTAATTAATTTTTTTGAAAAAACTCGAAGTCAGCCCCTGACATTTGCTTTAAACTCTTACTAATTTTCTTTTTTTTTGTTTTAGATAAGCCTAACTGGAGATATCCTGTACACAGTTTTAACATAGTGCCTGATTTACGCACGTGTAACGCGGAAGTGACGTCATGAAAATAAATATAAAAAATTTTTTTGTAAAATATAAGACTTAAATAAAAGAATAAACAAAAATTTACTCAAAAATCTGTAACCGTCTCTTCGCAATCCTTACCTAAAAAATCGTCATATTTAGCACAAAGGACCCTTAACTATTTATATTTTTATATTTTATCATACCACAGAAAAAACCAATTTTCAACTATTACTTATAATTTCAATGATATTAGTATATTCCATTAAAGTTGGATTGTTTACACTGCCAAATATTTTGTTAGGAGAAATTTTTCCATCAAATATTAAAGGAATTGTGTCTTCAATAACAAATTTATTGAGTAACCTGGTCAGTTTCTCAGGATTATTAACGATAATGAATGTTTCGTATCCTATCTGTAGAGATTTTCGTGTATATTTTTTACTTTTCTTAATTGTATTGTTAGGATCAACGATTTCTATATTGTTTATTCCTGAAACGAAAGGTAAAACATTACAAAAAATAAAAGAAGAGGTCCAATAAAATAATTTTTAATGATTAACTTTAGTCTTTAATCTTTCAAAATTTCGGTTTTTATGTCAATGACATCTTTGATATAGCGGTGGCGCTATAAAAATTCTGATTAATTTATTATTTATTCTACTTCGGGATTATAAATTATTGCTATCTCTATGTTATAATTATACCGAATTGTGATAACCTAAAAAAATCGTAGTTAATTAAATTTTGTAAATTAAATTTTTCTGGTCAGCGGCCAGAAAGCACGTATTTCCCGGCCGTTGCGCATCTGGCAAAGACGTGTTTTCTCGCCACTGATGCAGAAAAATCGTAAACGACCCTGAGCCATAAAAAAAGAATGCCCCAAATCGCAGTTTACCATCCTCGGCATCGCCTTGGAAGATAATTTACGTGCGATTTTAGCCATTCTTTATTTTTCTGGCCATGGGTCGTAAATATACTATTTCTTTTCAGCGGCCAGAAAACACATAATATAAACAAAGAATGACCCAAATCAGTTTATTAACTTCGGCTTCGCCCCGGATGGTAATTTACGTGGACTATTCCTTACGTTTTTTAACACGGGCTCGAAATATAAAAAAAACTTGTTATTTCATTTTAGACGCGATTTATAAATTGTTATATATTAACATGGTTAGGTTGCTTTGCTCGAAATTTCAAGCAACAAATACAAAAAATAAACTATTGGTTAAAAATAAAATATTCAGGCCAAATAGATAATGAAAAATAAATATAGAATGCTAAACTTTGTTAATTTTTTACTACCTATGTTAGTCAAAGCATCAGCAATGTTAAATACGTCTCAAGAATTAATTATAAAAGGGCTAAAATGGACCCACCTTAGTTATAGATCTTACTATTGACTAAAAATTTGCAAAGAATATTTAAATTATTGAAAAAAGTAAATTTTGGGAACTCATTTTAGGTTTTGAAGATTACTAATAACTCTAGTCGTATTTTTAAAATTAAAAATGGAGGATTGAATTGGCGAATTCCCGAGCGGATTCCTGTAACCTCAAAATCAGCCATTTAAGTTATTTCAAGCATTTTAAATTTGAATTCACAGTTTTCGGAATCGTTGTTCACATTGCTGAAATCAGATTTTTAATCTGATCACAGAGGACTTTTAAATAGTAAATGTAATAATACTTGAAATAATTCAAATTAACGATTTAGTAGATTAGAAACTTAGAAATTCTCTATTTTAAATTTTAAAAATATGACTTTAGAATCAAAAAATGACTTAATCAGCAATATTTTTCAAGAACTTGTATAGTAGTTCAGTCAAACTTCAGTGTACTCCAGTCAAAATAAAGGGGGGGGGGGTTTATTTTCACTGGCGAACACGAGATTTGTTCTACTATAGGTTTTTTGGGTCGCTGAACACGAAAATCGGGGTTATTTCGTAAAGAAATAGGGGCTTCACCCTTAAATTTGCAAAAACTACCCAAAAAGGTTTTTTTTTTACATATTCGCACTTAAAGCTCTCAGATTTGCACCATATGGGTTTTTTAAATCGCTGATCAAGAATTTCAATTTCTTTTTCATAAATAATTAAAATGTAACCCCTAAGTTGGCTAAAACTACCCATAAAAGGAATGTTTTTGCTATTTTCGCACTTTAAGCAACAAGGATATGCCCTTATAGGTTTTTTGGGTCACTTATCAAGAATTTCAACTTCTTTTTCATAAATAACAAATATTTCAACCTTTAAATAACAAAAACACCCCTTTTAGGAGTAGTAGTAATAGGTTTTTTAGCACTTTGAGCGTCGAGGATATGCCCATGTAGGTTTTTTGGGTTGATATTCAAGACTCCTTTTTTGCGATGAAATATTGATTATTTATGAAAGAGCAGTCGAAATTCTTGATTAGCGGCCCAAAAAACCTATATGGGCATATCCTGGATGCTAAAAGTACGAAAATATCAAAAACACCCCCTTTTCGGAGGTAATTTTAGCCAATTTAGGGGTACAATTTTAATTTTTTATGAAAAAAAAGGTGAAATTATTGATCAGCGACCCAAAACACCTATATGGGCATATCTTGAATCCTAAAAGTACGAAAATAGAAAAAACACCCCTTTTAGGGGTAGTTTTAGCTATTTTAAGGATGAAATATTGATTATTTATAAAAAAGAAGTTAAAATACTTAATCAGTGACATAAAAAACTCGTATGGTGCAAATCTGAGCACTCAAAGTGCGAATGAATAAAAAAAAACCCTTTTTGAGGGTAGTTTTTGCAAATATAAGGGTGAGGTCATTTCTTTACGAAACGACCCCGATTTTCGTGTTCAGCGACCCAAAAAACCTATAGTAGAATAAATCTCGTGTTCGCCAGTGAAAATACAACCAAACTCTTATTTTGACTGGAGTATAGTGACCTAATATAATCAAGATCCACAGGGAATACAATTAACATTGCTGGTGCTTTAAATACGTTTAAAATTGTATAGTTTAATATATTTTAAAATTACTAAATTTTTATAATTATTAAGTCGTAATTAAGTTTTTAAATACAAACCATTTTTGTAAATACGTAAATATATATTTTATGTAAGGGTTAAAATAGTAAGATGTATGATTAAATATGTTAATGAATCTAGCAAAAAATTATAAATTATGTATAACAATATTTAAATTATAAGATTTCACGATTAAATAAAAAAATATCAAAAAAATTCAACTTTATAGTATGTATAATTTATTTTGTCAAAACATATACACTTGTTTATAATTTTGTTTATAAAAAAAGCAATATTTTTCAATGGGCATTTTGGGGCTTCTACACTATAAAAAATAACTGCGACAAAATTAGTAAATTTACGAAAATTTAGTAAATTTTCGAAAAAATTCGCAATTTTTCGACAAAAATCGGAAATTTACTAATATTTGCAAATTTGCGACAAATTAGTAAATTAACGATTTATTTTTTCGTAAATTTTCGACAAATTGTAAATTTACAACTAATTCGTAATTTTACGATTTTCGTCGAAAATTTGCGATAAACAGGTGTGAAATTACAAGACATATTTTTGCGTCTAAAAACGCATAGTAATGTCCACATTACCCTTTTTTTACATAATTAAAAACATTTTTTATTCTTGAAATATTAATAAATAATTATATGTGCATTTCTACGAGAAAATACGTTTTATCAGCACCAAAAATGAAAAAAAAAATTGACCAGGCCGTGACTACCACCTTGATTTTCTGGTAGTTTAGAGCATATAGAATGCAAAAATAAATGTGAACACAAAATTGGCCATGGATGCCAAAAAGATTTGCCACTTTTATGTGAAAACTCGTGTTTTTCGTATCTGAGCTACCCTAAATTTTCAAAATAACTTTTTAGAATAAAATTTTGATGCTATAACATGTAGTTCCGATAAATCAAATTTTTTGAGCTTTTTAAAAATAACTTCCAGAAAAGAAATAAGCAAAAATTTTTGGAGTAAACTATATTTTTAAACTTGCAATTAATAGCAGACCGTTATACGTTATTATATAGATTATGTTGTAGGTTCCCTAACGAGAGTCAGTAGAAATTTATAAAAAAATAGTAAATTTACTTCTTGAGTCCAAAAAAGTAAAGAATAGCCTATATCACATGAAATTTACCTTTCGAGGCAAAGTCGAGAATGGTAAACTGCGATTTGGGGCATTGAGGCCGTTGCGCAACCGGAAAAGAAGTGTTTTCTTGCCACTGATGAAGAAAAATCGTATATGACCCTTGTCCATAAATAAATAATAACTCAAATCTCAGTTTACTAACCTCGGCCTCGCCTTGGATGGTAATTTGGACCATTTTTTACTTTTCTGGAAATGGGCTCGTAATATACTATTTTTGCGTCTGTGGCGAGAAAACAGCTCTTTGCTGGACACGCAGCGTCCGTAAAATATACGTGCTTTCGGGCCGCAGACCAGAAAAAACATAAAAATTATTGATCATTAGGTCAAAAATCATAATATATATGAGTGTGCATTTGTTAATTATTTTATTATAATTATAAATTTTGATTTAATTTTGTAGTTTTAACCGTGAAATAGATAAAAGAAATTATGAAATATTGCTAAATGTTTAATTCAGCGGGGATTCCATGAGGTATAAGGGTCCGAGGAGGGGGACAAAAAAATTTACATGTTTTTAAATATGATATTTGATATACTTAATTAGCATACATTTTTGTTTTAAAAGTTTACTTGTAAATATTATTTTTTTTAAATCCCTGTAGAAATAAATAATTATTAATTTGCATTAAAATCTCCTTATATCCTCCATATTTATATTGTAATTTTGTTTACTTCTTAAATCTTAGAAGCACAAATAAATTAAAAGTTTATTTAACAAAAAAAATTCACTTACTTAATAATACACAATAAATATTTCTGCAGAATTTCTCGTGACTATACTTCTTAAGGAAAATAAATATAATGGATTATTATGAGAATGGGTGTATGGGAGATTCCACATCTAAAATAGTGGTATTATATCCTTATTACTAACAACCATTTTGGATCTAATTAATCAAGAGTTGCTAAAAAAGTTCCCCAGATTATATTTATATACACCATAAGTATATATAAAAGACATATCTCATAAATATTCAAGAGTACTATATATATATTGTTGTAATCTTTATCAGAGTTGCGGACGGCACCTGTGGTCCCATATTTGTATATATAGATTTTCATATATAGAAGCTCATATATATACAGATGTTTTAGTTGTTTATTTATATATACACAGGTATATTGCATATATAAATTCACATATAATTTTACATATATTTATAAGAAAGAAATCCTTTTTGCTCTTTTAAAAACCAGGCTCGTAAATATTGTTCTCTATCTTAACGCCAGTGTCCTACTACAAGCAACAGCTAAACAACTTTTCTTACTTTTTTTATTTTTTAATCGTATATCAAAAGGTGGAAGCTGATAGCTTTGAGAAATCTTGGGATGTATCATTGAGTTTATAGTATATAAGTTTATATTTTATCTTTAATATGTTTTTATATTTTTTTAATTTGACTTTATTTGCTGGTATAATGTTACATTTGATATTTTATTAATATCGAAGGGTAATTGACTTGGGAGTTTTTTATAAAAAGTTTTGAAAAAGAAGTTTTAGAAAAGTTATACTGAAAAAAATGTTCTATGCAGTACAAACTTGTAGGCCTTAATCGGATTTTTCAAAAATTAGTTAGATTTTTACACAAGACAAAAATTTTTTATTTTGGTTAACCAAATTAAATTAGAACCCTATACTTCTATCTTATCATAAGATTTGGATTTATTTGGATAAAAGAGGAAAATTTATAAAAATTTTAAGTCTTTATGATTCTTCTTGTAATGAATATATTTTAGTTTAATGTTAAAAATTCTTCAAAACGGCTTAATTGTAGAAATATTGCGAAAATTTCATGGTGTTCTAGAGACATTAACTTAGAAACAAAAAAACAATTAGGTACGTTATTTGTATCTTACATTTTTTGCATATTTGGAATATATTAATTTTTGATTTTGTAATGTTTTAAAAAACTGCCTGTTTTAAATGAATCTTTGACCAGAATACCGTAAAAATTTGATTTTTAAAAGTTATAGCAAAGGTTGTAAGCTTGAGCCAAAATTTCACGATTTATTTATTATTTCATCAATAATTTTATGGTTTTCATGTTTATTGCACATAATAATATACACAAAAATAAAAATAGCCTGCAATAAAATTTGTATTTAATAGTAAGGTTGCATATAGAAAAACATAAAACGAACTATAATAAAGAATAAATAATAATAATAAAAAAATTGTTAACAGTTTTACAAGCGTTGAAAACACGCGACTCATTTTTGGTAATAAATCTACATAAAATAATCGCATAAACTTTTAGCTGTTTTGATTGATTTCGATAGGAATCTATAATGTTTACGAGTTATTTTATGTAATGGTAATATAAATTTTTTAATTTTCATCATCTTAGAGTATTAAAAAAAAAGTATTAAATTAATTTAAAATTTTTGTTGTAAAATCTTGAGTTTTATAATAGATTTACAATGACATATAAGATAGAGCTTCGCTTTATAATTAATATAAAAGCGAGTATAAAAGTTAATTTTTGGAATTTTTTTTTTTTTTAAATCGGTAGTCTATCTTCGTACATACAAGTTGTAGGTCATTTCTCATTTTACAAAATTATTTTTCCTTCGAAACTATGCTGAATTCGATTTTTGTCGCTTTTTTCTACTTTATATAACAACGTCTCCTGAAGCAATTAAAAATTATATCTAATAAAGTATAAGAACATAAAAAAACTAATAAGATCTTTTCTTGGATATTGTCATTTTAATCTCCCATTTGTGATGTGCTTTTTAACATGGAGCATGTTTAAAGGGTGGGAGGACCTCAGAACTTAAAAATAAGGGGGGAGGGGGTCAAATTTATCCGGTTTAAGGGGGGGGGGGTCAAATAAGATTCAATTTAGGGATTTGGAATAATTCAGGTTTAGAGACTTGGAATAATTTTGATTTAGGGTCTTAGAATAATACGTTTTTTTGGAAATCAGATTAGTTTGGGTTTATAATCTTAACAACTAATAAGGTGATAATTACAAATTATAAAATTAGAAAATTGTATTGTAACGTTGTGTAACATTTGCATTATACCTAGCCCTCAGCTGAAAGTAAAAATGTTCCATGAATTAAGGTTGTATTTACACATACCGGTTGTAAATTTTTAGCTACAACTCATAGATAATGAAATATTAATCCTTAAAGTAGGGTGAATAACATTGGAAACGCCAAAAAATTATTTTACACATAAAAATTAATTATTACACCCTTTTTTAGGAGCTGACACTCCTTTACCAAGGGATTGTAAGTATAAACGGACTTGGATATGGAAAAGTCTGCTAAAAAAATCGACTAATTGAGAATTTTTTATCAATATCTAAAAAAAAAAATTAAACGCAGATATTACTGATATTTTTTTTGGAGTTCTTTAGATCATATATAGTCACGAAAAGTGATGAACAAAAATAATTTTGCTTGTCCCATAGTTTTTTGGTTCCTCAATGAGGAACGATTGTGATGGGTCAAATTTTGATTTTTGATTTTTTGGCATATAAGCATTAGTAGTGCATACTAATACCCACACACAAAGACACATATAAACACACATACCCACACCCAATACAGATTTATTCTTGGCTATCCTAAAGGGACTGACACCTTATAATATTCGAAACACGAAATTACACCAAATGGCTATACGTCTGTTTATTATAATATCACATCAGGTATCTTCCGTTTACATTTGTTAGTAAGCCTCCTGAACCTAAAAGTAATAATAATCTTCTAAATAATACTCCCACCTTTTAACTCAACCAAATACTTTCCAGTTGGTCTTTTTTTTTCCTGTAAAAATCGTCTTTCCGCAATTTGGGTAACTGATTCTCTCATTGCTATAGCTAATTAACAAATTGGTAATTTGGCCAAAAATGACACATATAAACTTGTGTTTATATTAAAAAAAGAGAAAAAGTTTTTGAAAAATTATACTAGATACCGCCAATGGCGGCCAGAGCGAAGCTTATCATGTTAGAAAAAAGTTTCAGTATTTTTTAAATTTTGGTATTTTTAATTTTGAAAAAAACATCACCACATGACCTCCGTTGGTGCCAATGGGCCTCAAGACAGATTTAATGTTAAGAGATCAGAATTCTCAGGTCATCTTCATCTCATTCTCAGCAGATGTTGTCATGAGAAAAAATTTATGAAGCAAAAACTATAAAATAAAATATTTGAAAAATAAAATGTAAATATTGAATCTCAAGGAAAAAATGATTTTCGCATGTGGAAGCTATTGAAATTTAAATCAATTTAGGTTCAAGTGCATAGAATTAAATGCATGAGTCCTAATTACAGAAACACAATGACAACGTTTAATTATATTTAAACTACCAAGGAATAAAATATTAAAAAATGTTTTGTATTTAAAAACGTTTTTTTTTTTACTAAAAAATATAAATAATAGATTAGTAAATGAGTTTGACCATCTGACAATGACATTTTAATCGTAAAACACTAATTATTAATGCATTTAAATCAATATACATTTAAATAAATATAAAAAGCAAAATCGTTTTTTACTCTAAATACAAACAAAAGTAAGAAATGAATAGTTGCATATGAGGATTTACTTATGAACACTGCCATTTTATGTAATTAAAAATTTTTTTTTTTATGGCTCATTTGTACAGATGGTAATTTTAACATTCGGAGAAAAAAATTATGAACACACGATAGCAAATGGCTGCAAAAAATATTTTCACTTTAAATTTTTCTGTGAATGCTTTGAAACTAGCCTTCAAATGTGCTAATTTCTGAGTCACCGTTATATGGTCAAGTTGAAGTACGAATCTATTATTTATTGAAGGGCGTAGATGATTCAGCATTTCCGTGATAAGGACTCGTGCACTTGTGAACTGATTGATTTTTCATTGATTTTAATTTATGTTTCACACTTGTAAAAAATTATTTTTCTAGTGTTTTAACGTTTAATTTTTGTTTTTCAAATATGTTGTCAAAGCAAAGGTGACTAAATTCTGTTCGTAGTGTGTCATGTTCTCTGGTTAAAAATAAAAGTTTTGTATTTTCTGCTTAGAGTACTGTGAGTGGTTTCGATGTCTAAAGTCCAAAGAAAAAAATAAAGTATATCAAAAAATCTCTTTGAAACTGTTGAATTCTTCGGTAAAAAGTAAGTCAAAATATTTTCTTCCCCTAAAATTATAATCTGATTAAATTATATTTAAAAAATTATTTTTGCAAGAAAAAAAGAAATTGTAGAGTAATATATGCTAGTTTCTCCAAGTAGAATCGATATTTTGTTTTCTATTTTTTTCGGCTATATCAGCACATTGTGTGATAAAAAAAAGTTCAAACACTGAAATTAAATTTTTTTCAATAATCCTAGTAGATTTTTGAGTTGAAAAACGTGACGCACTATTTGGGTATAATATGAAATTTTGCATCTGATTTTTGATCCAGCCACATTTTTACCAATCACTTTTTTCCATAGTTTTTATTTCCAAGCTAGTATTTTTACCAAAAAATAAAAGTACCAAAAAAAAACCTAATAAGAAAAAGTTAAAATTTCTAAATAAAAATATTAGAAATATTTAAAATTATAGATCATTTGAGGAAAGCATAAAAAAGGTTATTCTGTACAAACAAAAACTAAATTTGAATCGATCCATGGTTTCTTAAAACCAATGGCGCGAAAAATCGCCATGATTTCCTATATTTAACAAGTTACCTTTGGCCCCTTGACGATTTAAACTGTGTATCGAGAGGGAAGGGGGGAAGGTGAACAGTGTTAGATTTAATAGGAAATGGGTTTAAATGTATACGATTGAAGGGGTTGGGGATAACAGAGATTTAAATAAATTTGATATTGGGCCTTAATAAGATTATGAAAATTTTATTTGAATAAAAAAAACAAACATTAAAAACAAAACAATTTTAGAATTAATTAATTTATTTCAACGTTTTTAAAGAATTAATCTTTCATTTTCAAGAAATTCTGTAACAATTATATAATTATAATTTAACAAGTTGTTTTTAAGAATTCTAGAAAATTAAAAAAAAATCTTTTTACTTACATTTAACTGTTTTATATTAATTATTTTATTGAAACCATATAATATACGGCTGCTTTTCACAGAAACGATATACATAGTTCCACCCGCCCCCCGTTAACCGAAATAAAAGCTCTTTTTTATTTTTTTTATTTTCAAAAGTTGATAAATAATATTTTTTTAAAGTTACAATTTACTGCACATATTTAACTAAGGTTAAAAAAAGTTTTTTGGGGCATATTTTTTAAAAATTTCGCGAAAAAATTAACTTTTTAAGAGCTTTATAATGACTTTGAAACAGAAATTTTTGAAAAAATAGATATTTTAATAAATTTTCCATTTTTGATTCTGACAATAAGGCGAGGTGTTACATACATACTGGTTAAATAGTTTAATTGTGCCAAAAAATAAATAATTTTATGATTTCTTGGAAAATAAATCCAACATTGATTATGCAATGGAGTAAGTGAATTTTTTTGCGTGCCCTTAATTATTTAATAAAATTTAAAACTATTTTTTATGCCGTAGTAAAAAATGAAAAAAAAATAAAGCATCGGAACTTTTTGATTTTTTATCAGCAAAGAATCACTAATGTTATTATGATTAAATCCTTTTGTCTTTAAAAAATATCATTTTAAAAACCAATTTGCAACCCTATAAGAAGCGGTTTTTAAAATAATAGCGTTGTTTGAGTCAGATATACACTGTAGAGCACAAATTTTTTAATTGTGTGCCCTTCCCAAATTGCTAGCCGGAGGGAGTGGTCCCGAAAATTTTGCGCAATTCTGAAAACTGGGACAGAGTAGCGAAATACGTCATCTTGTTGACGAAAAAGGAGGAGGACTTTTTATCGTAGAGAGCATTCCCATCTCTAGACGGGAGGATGGCAGTGGCCAGTTGACTAGGCTGCGCGTTCCAAACCAAAAATATACCTGAAAAGAGAGTTCTGGTTTTTGATATGACATTTTTATTTAAAAAAAAAAATAACTTAAATAGTTATGCATAATTACATAATTATCTTGATAATTGTTTAACAGCAATTTTTGAAACCATATTTGAATATTACTTATTAAAATAACTATACATAATTAAAAATAATAAAATATGAATTCTGAATTTGATTCTGATTAAACAAAAAAATGATATAATTTTTAATAACTTCAAACTGATCGCCTCAATTAGGGTCAAGGATGGGGTTTTGAACACTTTAAGGAAATTCGTGACTTTAGTAACGAATAAAAAATGAAAACGTAATAAAAATTAACGTAATAACTTTTTAAATAGCAATAATGAACATAATTCTTGAGGAATAAACGGTCATTTGCCTGATACGATCAATATTTTAATTTTAAAGAGAGTTCTAATAGCAAAAACCTAGAATACCAGGGTTTTGGACACCATCCTTAAAACTATCTACTTTTTTAAATAATAATCAGAAGAATTATAAAAAATGGGTATATAATGGCATTTAATTAATTTTTAATTAATTTTTAAATAATTTTTAAATAAAAATAGAACTATTTATATAAAAATTTTTAATTATTAATTATTACCAATTTTTAATCAATTATAAAATTTCATGCTACTAACGACTTGTCGAGTATAGGTGAACATAAGAAAATATTTTAATTAACATTTTTTATTTATTCTAATTAATTGTAAATAAACAAAAAAAGGAAACAAGAGAAAAAGAAACCTAGTCGGAGTAGTGAGAGTTCTTCTCGCTAACCGACATCACTGCATTACCAATTGGGATACAGCGGTAATAAATTTTTAATTTCAATCGAAATTAAATTTTATGTAATAATTTTTAATATTTGTTTTTGGATTGGACAACATTTCACAATTAAATACTGTTAAGAATAAAGATAATATTACCTTTATCTTTAACAAAAAAATCAAATGTCTAAAACTAAAATCCGTGTATGCTGTTTTGGACATTCGAATAAAATACATGTCCAAAACCACATTTTTAAGTATATTTAAGATGGGTTCTTAGACAGATTTTTTTGTTATAAATTTAATGTTTGATGATTACTTGATCAAATAAATGCAAAAAACTTGTTATTGTTAAAAAAATATAAACAAAATATGAATTTTAAGTATCTCATATTCTTAGTATTTTTGTTAAAAAAACGATACCTTTATCAAGTCGTCTATTTTGATTCAAGGTTTTATTATTACAAATAATTAATAATTTCCAAACAAACTAGATAGAGAAGAAAGTAACTGTTTAAAGAATATTTTTTTTTAAATTATATATCTTTTCACTTATTTCTATCTTAGTTATTTGGTAAAGTAACGCTTGGTGTTCAAAACCACATCGATGTCCACCACCCCATCCTTGACCCTATGAATACGAAAAATATTTTTAGCTATTAAAAGTTTTAATCTTTAAAATTAAAATTTGTATCTTTTTTCTTTTAGTAAAAGAAGTTGGAAGTATGAAGGTCATAAGAATAGCTTGCATCTTGCAACTTTGGGATATGACTCAATCAAATAATATAAACCTTTTTACAAGACAGCTTCTAAACGAGGTTCAACCTAGCCACGTAACATTACATTCGGATACCAAGGGAGGTCAAATAATAAACCATTGCAGTTATCAACCAATCTTTCAAAACTTAATAAGTCAAGTTCCAACTGCAACTGTAGATCTAAATCGTCCTCCACCATTTCTTGGTTTGCCAGGTTTCAAAACTCAATATAACCGTAACATCACCTCACCGTTGCATATTATTGTTCTATCTGAAGATGAAAAGGGTAAACTACTGTTCAAACTATGGATAGCAATAAGATTAATACATGAATCTTTATTTTATTTAAGTGGAACTAAAATTGTTCTAATAATTAATCGATATAAAAATTCACCTGACCTAATTAACAAAATTTACTCAATATTAAAGCGTGTGAATTTATTCGATTCTGTTATTCTACAATGCGCTAAAGGCCAAAGCTTATTAATTATTAGGCATAACTTTTTTCACGGTACGAGAGTAGTAGAAAATTATAAACCTAATAACGCGATTGTTAAATATTTTCCAAAGAAGTTTGATCAAATTCGTGGATACACTTTTAGAGTAGGAGTAAAAAAACAGAGATGGCCACAGATTTATAAAAATTATTCCTTTAATTATGATTATCCCTCCGATGAATACATCTATATAAGTTTATTTAATTCATACGAATACTTTATGGACTCGCTGAATATAACTGGACAAATTATACCCGATGAATTTAGCGATCTAGTTGATAATGTAATAAAAAAAAATAAATTAGATATTTCTCTTTTTATAGCCATTTCATTTAATATTGGCACTATTAGTAATTCTTTCACTGTAGCACCAATAAAAAGTGTTCTTGTAGTTCCAGTAATTGAAGAAAAGAGTATTACATTTTTTAAAGAATTAATTTGTTTTTTTCTCTCACTATCTGGTGTCATAATTTTATTCATGATCGTTGCTTACTGGTTGAAATTATCAAGGGAGGAATGGTCTGTACTAAATATTTTCAGTTTCTGTTTGGGGATTAGCGTGAATATAAATTTTGAAAGAAGCTTAAAAACTAGAATACTATTTTTTATTCTTGTGGTAACAACACTTTTTTTAATTAACGAGTTTGCTTCTGATTTGATGAGTATACAGTTCGAAGTTAATGAAATTGAGGTTGTTAAAACTTTCGATGACATTTTTAAGAAAAATATTACTTTTGTATATAACGGAAATAAGTTACTTATAGACTTTCTGCGACCATTTTTATCTGAAAAAGCTTTAAAACTTGCTGCTATTGTTAAACTAGATTCTAATGAAAAGCATGCTCTGAATAAAGTTTTTGCATTAGATTATAAAACTGCATATAAAGTATTAGCCAAAAATAAATTTATTTTAAATGAAATAAAACATAAATTAAGCGACTTAATATTTTATGAAGCAGTTTCATCAGTAGTCTTCGATCATAACTCTCCATTTCGACCTAAGTTTGCTGAAATTTACATGAAGATATCAGAAATTGGGTTAGATGTGAAATGGAGGTCTGATTACGATAATGTGAATAAAATCGATAGGCGAATAGGTGCTAATTATGACGAAGACGATGAAAGCGCTTTACCAATTATTCTTTTCTTTACAATGATTGTGGGAACTATTATTTCATTGGTTGTTTTATTTTTGGAATTATTATGGTTCTACTATTTGTCAAAAATAGATTTGATAAATAAATTGAACTCAGTATTTGAAATGATAAAGAATAATCCTAAAAAAAAAATCAAGATACATAGAATCAAAGTTCAGCCACGTAAAATAAAAGTCGTTTCAACTGTTTGATAGTTTGTATTAATGATATTATTAATTATTATTAATTAACCAAATATTTTCTTTTGTAATTTTCAGTATATTTACGCATTACCAGAGAATTTTTGTAATTTTTGTAATTTATTTTAAAGAGGGGGGGGGGGAATATTCGGCGAAATCTGCTCTGGAGAGTATCGACTTGAGATTCTCAGGAAGTGGCGAGGGAAGTGGTGCTTTTTTGGTAACAGAAAACCAACCGAAGTCGGTTTTAAATTTTTAGTATCGGTTTTGACGATATTGGCTAAAATGTGCCCCATTTAAATAACATTGTAAAAGTGATTTTTTGAAAATAGCGCGAAAAAATGGGGGCGTTAAACTTTTCTAACTTATACTAATCGACTCGAATATCGATCACCTTCAATCTCCATATGATAAATTGAGGGTCAATTCGTGTGCTCATACTTTTTAAAGCTGTTTTCTGAGCGGAAGTTTTCGTTTTTAATTTTTAAAAATTCACTACGCCAAATAGAAACAACCGATTTGGGCGTGCAAGGTCTCAAAAATGTGAATACTGTTGTATTATTGATAACTAAAAATATTCATGCGGTTATTTTTATCTATTTTTTCTATAGAATTTGTAAAATTCAAATAATCATGCAAAAGCAAATATTTTTTAAAACATGCCATTTAAATATTTAACATAATACTATAATATATACAGATCAGGCGTCACCCATATTTTTTATTAATAATTTTTATTATTAAATATTGAGATGACGCGTCTTGGACTAAATTAATATTCCAAGACAATATTTCGTAAGTTGTGTTGATATTGGTTTTTTGAATGAAATATACACTTTTTTGCGTTGTAACTTGTTAGTTTATTAACAATTTTTTGATTAACATTATGATGAATCACGTATAAATAACTAGGAGATTTTACAATTTTATACATTAAAGTTTTTATTGTATACATATATTAGAGACGCTAAAATGATACGTCTTTACTGCTTGAAAGCGGAAGATGAACAGGCCGAACATGTGGCCTTTTTTAGACGCTATGCCGGAAAAATATAAAAAATATATAAAATGTACTAGGTTTTGGAAGTCACGTGTTTTATACTTTGGCGGTGAAACTACAATCTTTAAATTTACAAAATGATAAAATGAATTTAATTATTAATTATAAAAATATGTACGTGCGATCGAACATTCTCCCCCCGTTGAGAGGTTACGATCAACAAAATATTTGAGAGCGTATCGAATATATTTTTATCTTATTGTTTTGCATAAACAGTTTTGAAAATATTACAACATAACAATTAATATATTACAATATGACAATTAATATTTTTAAAAATTGATTTCTTTGGCGTGATGTTATCTTTGGTTTGAAGTGCTTTTCCTTGGATTGGGCTGCTTTTTGAGCTTAGAATGATTGTTGAAGAGATACCTAGTTTTGTGAATGTTTGCTTTCTGAACAAAAAATAAATGATTAAACGTAGCTTGATAAATTTAAATTTCTTTGAATTTTGTACTTTACTTGAATCACCATTTTAAGCTGTTAATTGAATGATTTTTACATATCGTGTAATTTAAGATTTAACTTATAAGTCAATTTTAGTCGTACGATATGAAAATATTTGCATTTTTATAACATGAGTCTAATGGTCAACGATTTTGAAGTAGAAGTCTGAAGGTTGTAACTGTACTGTTTTTAATCTATTGATTGGAAATTTTATAGGCTAATGTAAACTAGAATTTATAAATTTTGAGACTATTTGTATATTCTTGGAAGGTTCGCTAAAATAAATTTAGAATAAATTGATGCACGAAAAAAGTTTTTTTTTTTTAAATATTTATGCCTGGCACAATATTTGTCCATTAACAAAAGAAGAAAATGAATTTAGCTTTTAAATTACGTTATTAGGCATAAAAACATCTTACATTTGTTTGTTGAAAATGCATACGTAAAATATTTTGGACCAATCGTTTGTTTATTTAATATGTGAAACTGAATTAATGTAGAATTTTAAATAATTCGAAAATTAACTTAATAAAAGTTGTGTTTAAGTATCAGAAAGTCGTCTCAAATGATTTCTAGATTTAACATACCTTTGAAAAGGTTAATTTGAATTCAAAAAATGACGGACTGTTTTTTGACCAGCACGAATTTTGCATTGATAAACTGAATTATTTTCAAAATAGTGCCGAAGATTATTACACGAAAAGTTAAGTTTTGTTTTTTCATTAATAGCCTCGCAAATTAATAATTCTTAAAAACCTGTCTGTTACGTATAGGATTGTTTTTGTCTAAAATGTAAGAAAAATATTTTTTTGAAATGAGTTTAAAATCCCGTTTTGAAATTCTTTTTTAAAAAACCTTTTAATCGATGTAATTGACTAGTTTATTGCCTTTTTAGTACAGTCTTTTTAATATAGTATTGAAAATTTTTGTAGTTTAAATCTTGGTATTGTAAATTTGAAGTTAATTAATAAATTTAAATCATAAATAAAACTTATGTTATGAGTATTATAATTAACAAATAGAAGTTGTCATTGTGATAGTCTGTCGTGTTAAATTCATCTGTTTTGTGAATTGAGTTATTTTTAAATAATCGTATGTGATGCATAATGGACATCTTGCATTAATAATGTGACTTGGCACATAGCATCTTATTGCTTATGAGCATGATGCTATTATCGTATTTCGTATAAATCATGTGATTATATTTGCACATGAACCACTTCGCATAGTAAAACTGAGCACATGATGCTGTTTCATGAATTGTGCAACATGTGACTTGGCACATGACACATTTTCGTATTGGTTATATGCAATACATGACTTGGCATGTAAAACATAATTTTTTGTATTATCAATATTAACCTTGTGAATTGGCCTGACCAGTTGCTTTTGATCGAGCATCACATGGATTGACTTATGATAACTCCTTTCGTAATGAACGTCGTCATTTTAGTTAGTGAAATGTCAATTCGTGTATTAAATTATGTCATCATATCTAAAATCATTTTTAGTGTATTTTGACAAGAAGAGATGTGTTTTATAACCATATTGAAATAAATAATTTAGTAAACGATGCGTTAAGATGTTTTTACAATTTTTATTTTCTTATATTTGTGTTCAAAAATGCGATATTTTATGCGATAGATTATGATTGAAGAATCGAATTTAAATTTTTCGTAAAGTTAATTTAAACTTTTTTCATTTTCGCGAAAGTAATATTTTTAACAGAATTAGAAAATGAGAACTGTAGTTGAATACAGTTTTAATAATATGCTTTTATTCAATGGTTCCAAAATACTAAAACCTGAATTGAGAATAAATGGTATTATTATTATTTATTATTTTATTGAAGTATGAATTCAAATTAAAGGTGTACTTGTTTCGATTTGAATATTTTTGTTTAGACTTGAAAGATTCCAACGAAGTCAAATTCTAAATAAAGCTTATACTGAATAATGATAGTGAATTTATAATATAAATTGATTAAGATGCGTTTCGCTAGCTTAAATTGTGTTATAATCTAACTAATTTTTTGAAAAAAACTACGTAAATGCTATAGTACTAACGTGCAAATATAGGCGTCATGCGATAAGACCTGGCCCCGAAAAATGTAAATTTTTATCGCTAATTTTATTGCGTGAATTTGAAAATTTTGCTCGTATATAGGTTGATTTATTACCTTTGAATTTTCATACTTGTATTCATTGCTTGTATTGAAATAGTTAATCGCGATTTGGAAAGATTCTGTAAATGACTGAATATTTTAAAGAAAATTACGGGTTTTCCAAAATTTATACATGACTTTATATAACTTAGATTTTGTTGTCTATATTTGATAAAATTAGGAAGGCAATTATGTCTAATGAGGCTTTTATTTTGAAATCTAATTATATAGTCATTTAAATTTCGATTTATTATGATTTTGCCGAAATATTGAATTTTTATAATGATTTAATAAATGTTAAATAAATGTGAGATTGATTAAATAAATGTTAGATTTTCTCTGCGTAAGTAATTTTAGTAATCAAAAAAATTGTGATAAGAAACTGAATTTTTTGATTTTTGAGTATAAGAGAGTATATATTTAAGTATACAAGATTTATTCTGCAATTTTAGACGAAATGTTTACTGCTAACCCAAATTTGCATGAGGCAATGATAAATTTACGTATAATCTTATGCCTGAATGCTTATTATGTCTAAATTTGATTGCACTTTGCCTAAATTTTAATGCATATTTTAATTTGCAAAAGCAGATAACCAAATTTCGTAGATCAAATTTATTAGAAATTTTTTATTGTTAGTAAATATAGAAAACTTTATGTGAATTTTTTATGAAAATGCATTATGTTTAGCCCTATTTTAAGTTATAGTATTTAATGATTTTTCGTATCGGTGAAATATTTCTATATTATAAAGAAAGAAGACGTTACGTTCAAGAAAATTTCATTTTTTAAAAAACCTTGATGATAAATAATTAGAAAGTGCAATATGTATTTTAAAAAGCTAAATAAAAGTTTGAATTTATATAATTTTGCTTAAAAATATAAAGTACTTTAAGTGTCAGATAAAACGATTTTGTAATATAACTTTTGAAACTTAAAATAATATTGTAATATAATGATATTACAATATCATTATATGGAAATTGATTTATATGGAAATCTATAAACTTAATATAATATGTGACGAGATTGCATGCAAGCGTATTATTTTAATTTTTGTTTGTAATTTATTTTAATACATAACTTATCAATGTGTGAAAAATTCACCAACATTGTTTTTATAAAAATCAATTAAATTATTGATTTAGGATTTTCAGAATTTATATCTGGAAAAAATTGTAACTATTTATCATGCACCATGCAATAAACCTCAGCAATAAAGACAACTCTTAACAAGCAATATTTTAAAATCTTATTAGCAATTTAACCAATATCCAGTATGAACATTTTTTTAAAAACTTTTTAATCTTCACTTGATACTGATTATAATGTTTATGTAGTTTTCTTGAATCTCCTAAAAAGATTCAAGAAATGTTTCTTATACTTAAATAAAATAAATGCAAAGCCTTTGCGCGGTCAATGCCTTCCCTCTCTTTGTTCAGAGTGATATCAAAGAAGATATATTAATATTATGTTCTTTGGTGATAAACAGTATCTCAAGAGCCAGCAGATCTATAAGGATTGCCCTGCGATAATGACCGACATAAGAAGCCTGCGCTTTCCAGTCTTAGGTCCGCATGTGTTTCTCATGAGCTTGCTTAACGCAGCAATGAGCCTGGCAGCCTTCTCCGTGCTTCTCAGTATCTGTGCCTTAAAGGTGAGTTTCGTGTCCATTAGCACTCCCAAGTACTTTAAGTAATCCTATCTTATTTTCTTTTTCTTTGTATCCTATCCTCCCCAATACATATTGGGATGATGGTCTCAATATGTTTACGAGTGAATAGGACAATCTCAGTCTTCGTCATCGCAAGATTTAGACCGTGGTCTTCCATCCAGTAGTTGACTCCAATGCATTGCCTGGTTCAGTTTCTCCTCGGCAATTCGTATATCTTTTACCTGCATGACTAGGACAAGATGGTCAGCCGATGTACCCGACCGTATATGATGTTCCATAGATCCGGCCCGAGGACCGATCCCTGGACTGCTTCTGCAGTTACTCTGCTCAATCTTATTCCTTGCGTAATCTCAAATATTATTTCTCGATCGATCAGGTAACTGCTGATGATTCTTCGCAGATATTTTGGCACCTGGAAGTTCCTTAGCCCCTCCTCGAAAATTGCTCCATCTTGCTAAATTAAAGGCATTCTTCACATTTAGGGTCACTAGTAGCGTGATCTAGAGTAGTGATTGCCTGTATGTTCATTCTTAATGACACAAGTGATACTCCCGTTGGGAAGAGTTACTCGGATTTCGATGAAATTCGTTCGTTTTTGACTCGGTTTACGAGTAGAAAACAAGAAACTGTGTATATTACATTTTTTACACGTATACGACTCGTTTACCGAGCGCTATCCGAGTATATTTTTTATTTTTTAAAATCACTACAAAATTAAATAAAATTAATTTTATATGCTTTTTTATATAAAAAATGATACAACTAATCCTAAATATTTAGTAATTAACATTATAAAGTAAATATGTAATTCATTAGAACAAAATATTACATGATTTATGTGAATATAGTCTGCTGCTATGAAGAAATATAGCGCCGCCATGCGTTCTTATTTTTGTTTTTTTCTACAATATATGCTAATAATGCTACATTATATGCTCGAAATTTCCGCGGACGCCCAATGTTAAATTTCCTCGAATCGAGCGCGATCCGTGTAGCGAATTCCCTACGGGCTGCTTATGGCGGAACCCGTATTGTCGGGGAGAAAGGTCTCCTGCATTTTCTACATCCCTCAGTATCCGTGGTTGCAGTATCTTTTCATAATTTTTTTCGGCTGTGTCTAGAGAAAATCCTAGAGGAAAGAAATGGTTGTTGGATAATTGGATTGTCCGATAAAAGAGTTTCGGATAATAGCGACTTTACTGTATATAAAAGATTTAAATTTTACTTTAACAATTTTTCTTAAAGATATTCTGTCGTGTCATAAAGATATTCAAAATATATTTATTTGACTATTCTTTTAACCTGAATCGTTAAATTTTATTAATGTAATGCTAATAATATTTTAACGTCATATGAACACTCTTTAAATATTGTAATGAATATTTGATTTTAGTTTTTTGGTTCAAAATTGATTTTACATTTTTTTGACTATTTACATAGTATAATGTGTTTTGTCTTTTAACTAAAATCTGACAAAAAATTGACTTATTCTTATGTCAAAAATATATTAAATATATATTTTAGTGACCATTTTTTTACCTTATTATGACATTAAATTATATATCATTTTTGATAATAATACTTAGTTTTTAGAACATAAAAAAATAGGTGTAAATGACTGAAAATATAGTACTAAATTTTATGAAATTTTTCTGGCGTCATTTGAATGTTTTTGTAACATTCATCAGACAGTTAAAATAACCTGATTTGATTGTATAGTTTTTCTTAAATGTATATTTTTTGGATGTTTTTTTTACTATATGCTGACTATTAAAAATCTATTTTTTAAATATTTGAATTGACTATAAACGTGTATGTTTTTTGAACATATTTTTGACCTTAAATCGACTATAATTTTGCTATCAAATTTTTGACTGTCTGCGACGAACATTCAAAATATGTTTTTTTTACTATAAAATGACTTTGCGGACAATAAAACAGTCAATTTTCACATTTATCTATACATTTCGCCTTCTTAGCTCCTATATACCCACCAGAAAAGGTGGTTATGATAAATATATCCATATAGTTGATATTTTTACTTTTTGTAAAGTTCTAGTAATCATTACCAATTACTCAAGTCAAATCGCGAGGGGGGTGTATTTTCACTGGCCAACATGAGATTTGCTCTATTGTATGTTTTTTAGGTCGCTGATCACGAAAATCGGGGTCTTTTCCGGAAGATATATTCGAAACACCCTTAAATTTGCAAAAACTACCCCCAAAAAGGATTATTTTTTATATTAGCAAACTTAGTTTCTAGATTTAGCCAAGAATTGGTCTAAAAAAACCAAAGAAGGTTTTTTGGATCGCTGTTCAAGAATTTTAGGTAATTTTTTATGAATAATTAATATTTAGCAAAAATAATACCCTTAATTAGCAAAAATAACACCTAAAAGGGGTGTTTTTGCTATTTTTGTACTTTGAGCGACCAAATTAAGTCCATACGAGTTTTTTGGGTCGCTACTAATGAATTGTGGGGATTTTTTTGTGAATAATTAATATTTCACCCTTAAATTAGCAAAAACAAAACCTAAAAGGAGTGTTTATGCTGATTTAAGGGCGAGATATTAATTATTCATAAAAAATTACCTCAAATTCTTGATCAGTGACCCAAAAAACCCTCTAAGAGCAATTTTAGGCCAAATCTAGAAAATCAGTTTGCTATTTTATCTAAAATTATACCAGCATTATAAATTAATTATATATATATTTAGTAGTAGTTTTGATTGATTTGGTAGAAAACTTTAATGTTTATGAGTAATTTTATAATGGTAATAAAAATTTTTTAAAACTTATATCATTTGAATTACATTTGTGGTGAAAGTATTACAAAAAAAAGTATTAAATTAAATTAAAATTTTTGTTGTAAAATCTTGACTTTTATAATAGATTTACACCTTTGTATAAAATAATAATAGTGTGACGGCGGAATAACATTTTTTTTAAATCCTTTGTCGGCGTTAAATTACCAATGTCCAGATTCTCAATTACAAAATAAACCTCGACAAAAAAAAAAGAAGTAGTTTGACAAAATTTATTATTCAATGACAGTTTACCTGGTTCAATGTTTATTGGGATAATTTAGCCGTTGGGTTTTCACAATATAAATTTAGTAACATTTTAATGCTAATTTAATCGTTTTTTTTTTATAATTTTGAACAAAAAGTATACTTCTTTCTCACAACCTTTAAAGTATTTTCAAATTTTTTTTAAAAGGATTCTATAAAATTTAATAAATTTTGTTTTCAACGAAATATTTGAATTTTTTATGCCTGAAAATATTCAAAATTTTAATTACCGGAGAACCAAGTGTTTTTGATTTTTTTTTTGAACTATCAATTAGTGACAGAAAATCAGTACTATTTAATATTTTTTTATAACAGGGAGTTAAAGGTTTTAAAAAACCTTAATAATATTTTTCCTTTGAAAGTTTAAGTGTACCTAAAACACTACTTTCCGCCAAATGGCAAACGACTTGGTTGAAACGCGGCTAAAAAATTAAATATAGCACAAAAAAGTTGAAAAAATTTGCTTGCAGTAAAATAAAATACATTCAATCTAAGTCCTAGCCTAAGCAGATGAAGATGATTTTGTTAACAAAGAAATGGTTAACATAAAAATTTCATTCAATTAATAATAATTCTGAACATTTTACTATTACACATGTAAGTAATAATACACAAGTCATTTATTCAATAAATGATGTAAAATTAAAAAAAATGAATGAATCCCAAAAATACAAATAACGGATATTCTCCTCAAGTAAGTAATTCACCTTTTTTACTATTATTATTATCTATTTTTTTTCTATTTTTAAAAATTCCCTCCTGTAGATAAAACGATTTGTAAAGCTAAACGAAAACATTGATTCATTTTATAATGTAAACATCCAGGTGTTATAAAGTCTTACACTTTTATTTTTTTCTTTTATTATTTTCTGTCAAATATCACCACATGAATATTGTTATAATTGTATGTATTCATAACCACGATTTTATGTGCTTATAAATATAATAATGAAATCACATAATTTTCTAATACATATGAAAAAAAAGGTCAATAAAATTTATACGCGTGCATGCACGTTTTTAAACTTCCTTGATAGTTTTTTGTATATTTTTAGCTGTGATTTTTGTTTGAAATAAATCTTAGCTCGTCTTACTTGGAGGTCTCTTTTACTATTATTGTAAATTTTGATCAATTTAACTTCCTTTTTTATAGAGAAGACATGCTGAGTTTAACTATCTTTATTTTATATACAACTATTATAGTATTTTTTTGACTTTTTTTTTATAAACTTAAGAACTTTATAAAATTCATCTATAAATATTATTATGCAGTGAATAAAAAAAAGATATATGTTTATTGAAACACGTGTAAATATTTAAAATACTCACATTCATATATATATTTTTTGAAATAAATATAAAATTTTAGAAAGTCAAAATGCCTATTTTTAGTTTATTTTGATGCCTAATTTTTTAAACATGTAAGTGTAAAAATAAAATATTTGTGGGTGGGTCAATTTTTTTGAAAATTTTGTAAGAATAACAAATTTTTGCTATGAAAATTAGAAAATCCTTTATTTAGGTGACGCAGATCTAATTTTGGTAAGTAGCAGCTTTTGAATATTTTTTTGGCTATTCAATACAGCTTATTTAAATTTTTGAATTAATTGTTATTTTTAATTTAAAAAAAATATTATGATGTTGTAAAACCTAATATTTCACCAAAAAAAGTTTATTATTGTACATTTCCATTCAAAGCTCAAGCAAATTATTGCATATTTAAAGCCGAATAGCTTGTTTTAAAACTTGAAATCTGTTTTTCTTGAAATCAGAAATTTTTGGTACAAATCTGATTCATATAAATTTAAAAGGATACAAATATTTTATTTGTAATTTTGATTTGCACTATCCGTAAAAAAGACACAATCTACACAGTAAAACTTCGCAACATTTGAATTTCTCGCTTTACTACTTTGTATTCAATTTTTTGCCGCTGTTAGGTTTAGGAAATTGGAACTGGAAATAACTTGGATAATTTAGAGCGATTGCAAAGTACCTCATCTTTGTGGCCTCTGCTTCTAGACACTCTACATGCATGATGATACCTACAAAATAAAATTTTAAAAACGATTGAACTTAAATAATTATACAACAAATTTATTAATATTTTGCTTGAAAGTAGTTTCCTGGATCCTGCTCGAGTAGAATTTTAATAGATTTTGAGTCATAGTTAATTACTTATCTGCTAGTGCCCTACTAGAATCTAGTAAAAATATGCTTCATGAAATCGCTCCATTAGGATAATTTCAATTTAGGGACTTTTATAATTTTGGTTCTAGGACTTATAATAATTAGGGAGTATATATATTAAAACGAAGATGTTATAAGTGAACTTGTTCCATGATCGATTGTTGTAGCGGCAGATCCAGAAACTTTCTCAGGAGGAGACTAATCAGTAAAAATTTACCAGTTTTTATGAGATTTTTTAAAATTATACATAATTTTATTAAAAAGCATTTACATTTTGAGTCTCAAGAGGGGCGATTGCCCCCTTAACCCCCGCTGGATCCACCGCTGGTTGGTTGTGTAAACCCAGTTATTTCTTTAAAAATTGGAATATCACCCCAAATTTCACTTAATCAGTAGGTATAACTTTGGCTTCAATTTGTTAGAACTATTAATCAACTCAAATAGGAGGTTTAAAAAGCATTAATGTTGGGTTTTGGAGGCTGACTAAGATCCCTTTTCTAATTTTTAAAATGGGATGTAAGATGCACTTTATAAGTTGGGTTATGAGTTCTTTTCCTATGTAAACTTGTATTAGTTTTATTTTCCACGATTTATTCTTAAAACCAGGTTTTGTTTACCAATAATAATATTACTTTTTTAAATGGACAGGAATTACATTGAGCCAATGAGCGAAGTTGTAAAACTAGAAAAGGTACTGGTTATGTTGAATACTACTCAATTTTGTCAAAAACAAATTCTGACAGCAATGTATTCAAATTGCACAAAAAAATTATGCGAATGTATGCATTTTTATGTGTGGTTTTAGCAGTTTTTATGCTTCAAGGTCTTGATTTTTGAACATAGTAGACCAAAAAATGAACCCTGGCTGTATTTCCTACATATTCTCGTCAATTTTTCTTTTTGCGAGCTTAGATATTTTTCTGTCTTACCAAGCAAAAATAATTTTGGTTAGCCTAATTATATAATGTATATCTAACACCCTCATATGTTTGTGTATACGCATATGTGTTTTTGTTAAAAAGAAGACCACAGGAGGATATAAAAATTACGTGACACGCGTCTTACACATTTTTTAGTCTAAAAAGTTATTGTATTTTTTGAAGCTTACAAGCATAAAAATGTTCAAGAAACATATATTTATAGGAATGAATAAGTAAGTTTTGCTTTAACTAAATATATTAATATAATAGAAATAAAAATCAGTAAGAAATAAATTTTCCTTGTGTGGGGTCTAATCACTATAGGGGTCATTATTATTTAAGTAAGTGGACATAACATAATATATAGTTAAATTTAATGTTTATATTTGTCCTGATATTCATTGTTAAAAATATCCTGCTGTGGTTTTTTTAATAAAAATACATATGTATACATGTATATTGCTAAATTGTGTTGTACAAAATTACCTATTTCCTATGGGGATATCATGGTTGTACTGCGTATAAATTTTTTTTCTTTTTTTTTTTTTTTTGTTACCCTTTGTATTCAAGTGACATATGTAAGTTTAAAAGGATATTTTACTTATTAAAGATGAAATTGTTAGTTTTTTATTATGTGTATTAGGGTGGCTCGATATTTTTTACAGTTTTGAAATTTATTGGTCTTTTATACTAAAAGGTGTCCCTATGGGGTCTCCAATTTCCCCCCTTTTTGCTAACATAGTAATGGAAGATTTGGAAACTGAAGCCTTAAGCAAACTTGACTTTGAACCGGTATTTTACTATAGATATGTAGATGACATCATAGCTTGCATACCGAAAAATAAAATAGAAACGGTCATTAATACATTTAATAGTATTGACAGCCAAATCCAATTTACATATGAATTAGAATATAATAATTCTATTAGTTTCTTAGATTTATTACTTATAAAGCAAAACTCAAATATTATCACTGATTGGTACCAAAAACCTACATTTTCAGGTAGACTTTTGAATTTTAATTCAAATCATCCGATGCATCAAAAAATAGGCATAATTTATAATCTTATAGACAAATCGATTAACTTGGCAGATAAAAAATTCCATAATAAAAATTTAGAATTTAGTAAAAATTTACTATTACTGAATGATTATCCTTTAAAACTCATAAAAAAATTTACATATAAGAGATTGGAAAAAATAAGAAATATGAATAATAATTCTAATAATGATGCTGATAGTTCTGGTTATAATCCAAGAACTCGAATTTTCTGCCAATTACCTAAAGTAAAAATACCTTTTAAAGCCCAATTTTATAGTTATATTAGTAGAATACTAAGAAGGCATAATATTATAGCAATACCCTATATAATAGATAACTTGTCAGGCGTAGTCAAAAGAGGTAAAGATAAAACGCGGTTTCTGGATAACGTCAATTTAATATACAAATTAAAATGCAGGAATTGTCCTTCAACGTATGTGGGACAAACAAAGAGACCATTATTTCATAGGGTTAAAGAGCATAGTGATGATGTTAAATTTAATAGAGATACTGTAGTCGCGGATCATTGTAACCACTTCCAACATACTATTGATTTTAATAAAATATCAATTTTAGATTTTGAGAGTAATTATTATAAAAGGAATATGTCAGAAAAATTCTATATACAGATGCAAAAAATGCCCTTAAATGTAAAGTTAGACACAAAATTTCTATCTCAAAATCATAAAAAATTAGCTAAATGTATGTCTGGACATTTTAAATGAATCATTAATTTCATAATATACATAAAAAATTAAAATAATTAATTTTTTTAAAAAAATTTTTTTTTTTTCTGTTTTCAACGTTCTTATAACAAATTTCGTATAAAAAAACATTTTTAAATGAATTATAAAGTGTATAATATATATAACATATATATATACTGTCGGATAAAAAAAGATGCGACCCTATGAACTTTTATTCATATTTCCCATAAAAATGGTCGCAAAACATCCGGATAAAATTTTTCAAATAGGAAAATGTTTCTTTTACTCCTATACGGAAGGTCAAGTTTCTAAATTAAATAGGGCAAGAGTTATGGCCGAAAAGGGAGCAAAAAAGTGGAAAAAAATCTGAAAACTATTCATGATCATTTTCAAATCGCTATAATTTCACTAAAAATCAATATTTTTTCACCAAAATTTAACCATGGGTTCTTTGACTCTTTCACTTCCCGATGCCGTTGGGTTTTTAAAAAAATATTGATCAAAAAAAGAGTTATAACTCTTCAAACTTTTTTTATCAAAATTGGTTCTAATTATCCAATCGACGCGACTTTTTTTTCTCCCGATAGAATATTTATTTTAGATCTTAATTCTCGAATTTGATGCGTGCACAAATCTTGGTTTGATAGTAGTATCAATAAAAATAAATAATTTTTATGTATAGAAATCTAATAATTACTTTTCCCATTGTTTTTGAGCTATGAATGAAAATAAAATTTAAGGTACGACCGCCTGTGGAGAGTTTTTGATACACTGTATGAAAAAATTTCTTTTATTCGTGTTAAAACAATGGATAGATATTTAAATCAGTAGAAAAAAAAATAATAAAGACAGAGAATTTCTTTCTAAAATTGTTTTATTTTTTCATGGTGCATCAAAAACTCTCCATAGGCGGTCGCACCTTAAATTTTATTTTCATTCATAGCTCAAAAACAATGGGAAAAGTAATTATTAGATTTCTATACATAAAAATTATTTATTTTTATTGATACTACTATCAAACCAAGATTTGTGCACGCATCAAATTCGAGAATTAAGATCTAAAATAAATATTCTATCGGGAGAAAAAAAAGTCGCGTCGATCGGATAATTAGAACCAATTTTGATAAAAAAAGTTTGAAGAGTTATAACTCTTTTTTTGATCAATATTTTTTTAAAAACCCAACGGCATCGGGAAGTGAAAGAGTCAAAGAACCCATGGTTAAATTTTGGTGAAAAAATATTGATTTTTAGTGAAATTATAGCGATTTGAAAATGATCATGAATAGTTTTCAGATTTTTTTCCACTTTTTTGCTCCCTTTTCGGCCATAACTCTTGCCCTATTTAATTTAGAAACTTGACCTTCCGTATAGGAGTAAAAGAAACATTTTCCTATTTGAAAAATTTTATCCGGATGTTTTGTGACCATTTTTATGGAAAATATGAATAAAAGTTCAGAGGGTCGCATCTTTTTTTATCCGACAGTACTTAAAAATCTCTACATTAAAAAATTTAAAAGGTATAATATTTATACTGAAAAATTTTTTTTAATTTCCGGGTCAAAAAACAACACGTGTTAATGTTTACATTGAAGTTAATATATTTAAAGCTTAGAAGATGAATCATATAATTTAGCAATAAGTTCTTTAATACTAGAAAAATTTTAAACCTTTTTGTATTTTGTTTATAATATCAAAATTCGTTGATATGCGGCTGACTTTTTCAATACATACTTGTAAATTTAACTTTAGTATTTAAAATGTACTCAGTAGAGAAACATAAAATCTGTTTCTCAAATATTTCTATGTAGCTTTTAAGAATATATTGATGGTATGTTTTTAAAAAATAATTAATGAATATTTTGTTAAAAAAATTGTAAATTTCATTGTAAAAATTTATTTTGAATAAAAAATTTTTTTAGTCTGAAGAGGTTGGTGGTATACCAACGAAAGCTTACAACAAAATAAAAATATGTTGTTATAAATTACCCTTAATGGTCAATAATCTCAAATAATCATTTAAAAAACGTTTATTTTTTTTGAATGGAAAAATAAGTTTACTTAGAGTTGTTATCTGAAATTTTAAATTTTTGTAAGAAAATTTTCCTAAAAATGTGTTAATGAAATTCTTTATCTTTTTATTATAGGTACGCAGCATCAAAAAATATAATTAATCATAATAATCAAATGCTTTAATTATCAATTTAAGAATAATTTAAGTTTTCATAAATAATGCAAAAAATTAAGAAAAAAAGTTTTAGTATGATCTCAAAATAGTTGCATATATAATTATTTATTGTTATCCAAAGTTATTAAACTGAAAATGTTTACAAAAACCACTTTTTTACTGCGTCAAAAGTCACCAGAAATTTAGGATTCTTTAAAAAAATTTTTATTCGAAAATTTTGATCAAATGAAAATAGTATTTTTTTTGCAAAACCAAAATTTTTATTGTATTTTTATCTGGAGTTTATTAATACTTAAAATTGGTAGTTTGGCGCTGTTGAAAATAAATTATTTCGAAATTTCTGAAATTGGTGATAAACCGAGTACTGAAACTAATAATTTGGCAAAATTTTTTAAATTTTCTTGTGATGTGACCTACCAATTTTTTATTTTCATAGAATGCAAGTACAACAACAACAGAACTACGTTTTTAAGTAAAAGTAAACCTCAGATTTACTTAGATATAGGAGCCCAAAAAATACAACTTTGACTTACATTTATCCACGCAGGACATATTATATGTTTAGACATTATCCAAATGTAGTTGCACTATAGTGCTACAAGTTTTTCCACCTAACAATTTTTTTTTTTTTTTATTTTTACAAGAATCAGAGTATCATTGAGTTCGCATTTTCCAATATTCAATTTTTTTGAAAGTCTAATGGTTATTTTTGCACTAAATTAGCGTTTTGAGAACTAGCAAGTATCATTTAAATGTTAGCCGCGTGTATGCATTTTAGAATTTCCAAAAGTTAGTATACCAATTAAGCTTTTGTAAGTGTTTAAATGCACACACTTGCAAATTTTTACCTGTGTGTAAAATTTTTAAGATAGTGCAGCTTATAATTTTAGAATGAGAAGTTAAAATTATAATTACATATTTGATGAATGCAATCGTGCATGTGTTCATTTATTTCGAAAGTGTACGTTTAACTTAATTGGACACATGCAAACTTTATGCATATATTATTTCGTAATCTGTAGCTTTACTGATCAAAAATAAAAATCTACTTCCCAAATTGGTGGTCTATAATAATAACAATATTATATACATCCTAAAAAAATTTTTTTACGAACTCTGTACAAAAAACTTATCAGCAATTTTAGTTTTTGAATTTATAAATTTATAAAAATTTTACAAAAACTATTACCCTTAAATAAAATTGAAAAGTTTGGCAAAAAAGTATCAGATGAATAATTTTTTTCAATTTTTTTTTTATTCCAAGAATATATATTATTATTATTATCTAACACGTTTTACACATCTAGTATTAAATCCATTAAATATTATAACAAAAAATTTTACCGCAATATCTGTAAAACCAATAACCTCGAAGAATATATGAAAAGAAGAGCAAAAAAAAAAGCATAGATAAAAGAGGATGATTTTTGTTAAACGAGGTAACATCTGCTTTATATTGAATCTCTAACCCTCGAGCTTAAAAAAAATATATATAACAGCCAATGTTCCTTTATTTTTTTTATTAGTTGTTATATATATGTGAGGTAAATACATCATTTTTATCCCTACCTTTAATATAATAATGTGCAATATAGTGATTTTAGTCACGTGTCCAAATTTCGCCCTTGAGGCTAGGGTACCGTTGGGAACGAGCCACACCCTTCTATTGCAATAGCTCCACCCTTATGTTATAGTGTACTGATGTTTGAGTTTTATATACACGTGAGGAAGCAAAAAACCGTGCTGATGGCATGTAGACGATTAGATCAAGAAGATTAGCTGCATCGTTCATGTGCGGTTTATTTTATTTTATTTTTTTTTTTAGAACCATCATTTTCTCTTACTTCTTCCATATTATATATTAAATTGTTATATATGTGTATTAACCATATGTGCTTATATTGGATAATTTTAGAATATGTATGTATACGCATACTACTTGATTTTGTTGTAACATGGTTTTTTTTTTATCTTTTGTGTTGGTAATTGGATTCTATCATAATTATACTTTAAATAACTTATTTAATTTAATAATTTACTTTTTTAAACTTATTAAGATATTATATTCAATTAGTTTTTTATAATTTTTTATAATTCTATGGTATTTATTTTGTAAAAATTTTTCTTTGATTTTATTAAAATTATTGAAAAAATTTCATTCAACGAAAATTCGTTTAACAAATTTTTATAAAGTAGGTAACTGGTGCAAAATTTAATATTTAAAATTGCAACTTTTCAAAAAAGGAATATTGGTTTCAAAAAACTTTTTTTGTTTCTATAAGAATATTAGGAGAAACCTCTAAGAAGATAATTTAGCACCGTTATTTAGCGATGTACTTTAGAATTAAACTTATGAGCTGAAAATTAAATGCGATTGCAAGCGGGAGAAGAGTTACAGTTACATCGGCTACACATTGGGTTTGAAAATACCCAGAATAGCCTCTAGTCAAGAAAAAATAACCATATTTGAAATCAACTATCTAATAAAGATGTATTATTATCAGATTCATATAGCATAAGCGCATGCGTAATCAATTATTGAAGAACCCCAGTTGGCACAATTTTTATTTTGAATTCAATTCGATTCAATATGAATTCCGAAAATGAGAGTATAAATGAGTTCAAAGCGAGTTCAAAATGAATTCAAAAAAGTTCAGAATGAGCTCAAAATAAATACAAATATAAAAAAAATTATTGTGATAATTTAATCTTATTAGCTTAATAATATATATTTATATCCTTAACAGGGCCAAATAAACACTTAGGGGGCCTAAATACGGCGGAGGCCTAATTAACTCATTAACGCCGGGGCGGAGAGTTTTGGAAATGAGCAAAAATAAGTATATTCCTTTATAGATAAGTGGCTAAAAAGTTCATCCACATAGTAAAATTTCATGCTTTTTTAGAATCTTTCATTAGTTTTAACCTACAACCCTTTAAAATACCCTAAAAACGGGGGTGAAAGGGGTAGGTTAGGCATTATTAGGAAATGTTTGGAAAAATCAATGAAAAAAGTATCCAATTTTATTGAAAAATGTTTTAAAATAATATTTTTTATGTGAATTTAAGTAAACTTCGTATACATTCAGGTCTCTTTCATTTTGGTCCTATTTACAACCCTTAAAAGGTGGATAGGGGTGGTAGTCCAGTCAAAATACGGTTTTAATTGTAATATTACTGACGAACCTCAGATTTGTTCTACTATAGGTTTTTTGGGTCGCTGAACACGAAAGTCGGACTAATTTGGCAGAGAAATTGGGGCTCCACCCTTAAATTTGCAAAAACTACCCCCAAAAAGGGGTTGTTATTACATACTCGCACTTTGAGCACTCAGATTTGCACCATACGGGTTTTTTGGGTCGCTGATGAATAATTTAGACTTCTTTTTCATAAATAATTAAAATTTCACCCCTAAACTGGCTAAAACTACTCCCAAAAAGGGGGTGTTTTTGCTACTTTCGTACTTTTAACATCCAGGACATGCCCATACAGTTTTTGGGTCGCTTAAAAAGAATTTCAATCCCTTTTTCATAAATATTAAATATTTCACCCTTAAAATAGCTAAAATTACCCCTAGAAGGGTCTTTTTTGAACAGAACGTGACAGGAATAACAGGATAAAAAGGCTTGAAAAATATTGATTAGTCAAATTAATGTATATTGAACAATCCGGGTACCATTCACTGCTTATTACTGTCGTTGTCAATGTATTGAATATTATATATATATTATATTAATATATTCAATTATTATCATGTCAGTTTTCAGAACACCGAAAATCAAGTGTAATAAGTTTTTGATGCAGAATCAAAAAAACTAAAATCGCTAAAAACATAAACATCAAATTTATCATCGAAGACTTGATAAAATATCAAAAATAATTATTTATAAAGTTGCAAAAATATACATGAAATACCAGGTTTTATAAAATAAATTTCGGAATTCAACTTAGATGTAATCTGATTTTACAAATTTGGAATTAAAATTTTTCTGCAAAATTTATTTATGGGTCTGTTTTCAAAAAATCTGGTCTTCCGGATGGACAACGACTGTTTACGACCAGTGAATATCAGATAACAATACTAGGATTTTAGATTTAAAACCCCTAAAAATGATTATTTACATTGCTTAATTAACGAAGACAAAACAAATATTTCAAAATTAATTTCAATTCGATATTTAATATACCTAATTTGGAAAAGCACGCATTCCAATTTAATAAAAAAATGTAAAAACTCAAAAAAATTAATTAAGATTTAGTATTACAACATTATTTACACTTACGCGAAATTAAGTGGCTTATTTTCATTTGTTTCAATAATTTTCTAATAACTTATTTTTAACAACGTAATAGCAAATAACAAATGTTTATATATATATTTATAGTATTGCGAGGTCATTTTACTTGCGAGAAAAACTTAAGTTCAAAATTGCAATTAATTTCTCTTCTGAACATACATTTATTTCAATCACTTTATAAAACATTATTTTTAGGTAGTTAACCTTGTGAATCATATAAATTTAGCTTTAAATAAAATCATTAAAAATATATGATTTTAAAACAAATGCCCCATATGAATAAAAAATATAAAATTTAATTTCATTAGGTATAAAATAACTTTGTATACGTAAACAAAAAAACCACACTTTTAGGGGTAGTTTTTGGTCATTTAAGGGTAAAATGTTAATTTTTCATTTAAAAAATTTCCGAAATTGATGATCAGCGACCCAAAAAACACATAAGGACTAAATCTGGATTCTTAAAGTTCAAATACATAAATAAAACCCCTTGTTAGGGATAGTCTTTACAAATTTAAGGGTGTTTCGCACATCTCTCCCAGAAAAGACTCCGAAATTCATGATCAGTGACCCAAAAAAACTATAATAGATCAAAGCTCATGACGGTCAGTAAATAAACATGTTTTGGATGCACCCTAAATCGTGATATGACTGGAAATCCATTCCTGCTCAAATGGGTTTTTATAAACAATTTTTTAAGTTTTAGAATTGAAAAGAAGTCTAAATAACCAAAAGTCTAATATATTAGATGTATTTATGATGTATGTTTTCCTTTGCACATATAATTATTATTATTTTTATTGTTACGGTTGGGTACTTATAAGTTTCAAGGGAGACTTGGTCAATTAGATATAAAGTGCGAAAACCTGCGGCAAAATAACACTAAATAAAATGCTTATAGTTAGTTATGCATTTTTTATTTATAAAAAAATTATTACATATGTGACTTTTAAAGTAAAGTAATTATATATAAAGTTGCGATGCTTCTTGCTCATAATATTCTAAAGTAAAATTAATTACAACTATAAATCGTTAAGGAAGACCTTTTTGTTATAATATATTATATTATACAGCGGTTTCATGAAAGTCTTAAACACAATATTCTTTAGGTTCATTAATATATGAAAAAGGAATTCATATTTTGAATTATGTGTGTACATGATATAATTAGATGTTTTTAACCATCATGCATGTTTTGAAGAAGAAAAAAACTTTTTATACTGCAAGAATTGATTTAAATTAACGGAAATTGAGTTTTTATTTAACTTTAAACTTAATTATTTTATATTTCAAAGGATTATTTTTTTTTTTTTTTAGTTTTAATTGGTAAGAAAAGTATACTGAGCAACAATTAAATTATTCACGTGCAAAAAAGTAGTAGTACTTTAAAGTATTAAATTATGGTAGCTGTAGCTCCTGGCAGATATTTTTTAAAAACGGTTTTCCTAACAGAATGTGCAAGAAAATCTAATTATCATACATTTTTTTCTTCCAAAACTAACAAAGGGTTTAAAGATCATACTAATTTCTGGAGGCTAAAAATATATATAAAAAAGATGGAATATTTTTGTAGTAAAATTGTTTAGTAGAAAAAATTGTCAATTAGGATTAAATTTTCAAGTTAATAATGGTCTTAAATTGCTTTTCTGCATAGACTTAAAAGTAGTTTTAGGTTCTTAGTTCAAGAAAATTCAGAAAATGGTTTAATTCCTATAAAAATAAAAAATAAAAAAAAACTTTAAAATTTATTTTTTTTAATTAATCGATTGAAAATGTAAATCAAAAAGCAATTGGAATAATCAAATGCAAATTTATTAAAATGTGTACTTATTGTGGTTTGTGGTAAACATTTTCTTTACAGTATCAAAAAAAGAATTTTATCCTGTGGCCAAAGAAAATATTACTCTATTAAATAGTAAAAAAAAACTTTCATAAAATAAATATTTGTGTACTTTACAAAACAATTAAACTGACAATTAATTAACGTTCAAAAAATGACTCTTTAAAAACAATTTTTTCATTGTAATTTACCTAATTTAAATAAATTGAAATATTTTCATTTAAAAAATTTAATACACACGTTGATTCAGCTGTCTTCATTTCTTTTTTTCAACGTAATATAATAAAGAAATAAAAAAAAAATGGTTTGAATATTTAAATAAACAACAGGTGAATTAAAGTACGTACAAAGAAACTCGAATGTTAATTTCTTTTGTTTGAAAAATAAAATTCTTTATTATAATTTCAAAGATTTATTTCGTTCGTAATTTATATTTTTTAATTAGAATCATAAAAGAAAAGTAAAAAAAGAGTTGTATCATTGGTTTTATTGTAATTAAAAAATAAGCTACCAGTCATTACTATGTGACTAATTGAAGAAATAAAAATTCTTTTAAAAAATATTAAAATTTTAATTATAAAATATGGTTTTTATTATATAAAAAACAGTTAAAATAAACGCCTTAAGCAAATCCTTTTGATATAGAATTAATTATAGCGGTTGTATATAAAATAATGTGCAAACACAGAGTCTCAGCTCGTTTTGCTTCTCTCCGCCCTGTGTGCTTGGGTAAAATCGACGGATTGGTTGATTATTTACTTACTTTTTTTCTGCGCTCTTTACCTGATGTAAAATACCCTTTTATGTAATAATTTTTTATAGGGTTTAATGTATCTGATATAGACTTTATTTTTTAATTATATACTTTTGTAGTTCTGAATTTATGCATGAAATTATTAGCGAGTTTTTCATATTTTTTTAGAAAAATATTTTTTATTAATTTGTACGTTTTTTTAATATTAATTATTGTATTGGGCGTTAAGTAAATGAAGCATGCGAATTTAAGTATTTTACATTTTTATGATAAATTATTGCTCAAAATTGAAGAAAAATAAATCGCAGAAAGTTCCACCTTGGTTAAAAATTTAAAATAATACAATACGGCCCATATGACCAAAAAAATAAATAATAACCCAAAATGAACTTCAATGAACTTATGAAGTGACACCATGGCTGTTTACCTGCTATTTCGGGCATTCTGTTTTATGGCCAAGGGCGAGAAAATATTTCGATTTTTACTTTGCGAAAACGGGTAAAAAAAGGTATTTCCTGATCATGAATAAGAAAAAAAATAAATTTTCTTGCCCGAAATCGCAGTTTACATCCTTGGCTTCGCTTCGGAGGGTAATTTAAGTGCAATTTGGGCCATTCTTTACTTTTCACGTCATGTGTCATAATGTACTATTTTTATGTTACTTACAGGCTAATATACATTATATACTTATACTGAAATCATAATTTTGTGGTCGTGAATACATCCTGTTTTTTATAAATCTCATTTATAAAATTATGAATTATAATACAAAAAAAAAGGGAAAAAACAAACCTAATAAAAAAAAAATAAGAAACGAGCAAAAAGTAAACTTAATATTAAATATTAAACATTTTGCAAATAAAAGAAACTAAATAATGTGTATATACAGTAACATTAAAAATAATTAATTTTTTATTTGAAAAATATAAAACGTGATAGGCATGTTTCAATTTTCGATTTTTTTACTTTTTTTAAATTCAAGCAAGATTTTGTCTATTATTTCCTATTTTTTATGCACACCAATATATAAAGGGGGCCCGCGTTACGTGTCATAAGATTGATCTCTCCGGGAAGTTACGATTTAGAAAAAAAAATCTTCGTTTCTACCTACGATAAGGACCATTCTTTATTTTTTTTAACAATTGGTCATATTATAATATAAATACATTTTTAAATTATGACCGTATTTTCGCCAAAAGCGAAAATTTCCTCCATTTTCGGCAAATAAAAAAAAATTGTCAGTGTGTATTTTAAAAGTATGGTTTATTATTGTGCTTGGTACTCGAGGTGCCAACAATGGCAGTTTTTGGGCGTTTTTAAAATGAGACTGTTGATTTGATCAAAGAAAGCTTGTAAATCTGTTTTAAAAAGCATGAAGTAACTTAGATGACCGATTTTACAGTTAGAAATACAGAATAATGAGTTCACCATTTTTAATTCAAAAAATCTGGTCTCAGAATCGTCATCAGCAATCTCGAAATATACAAAAATTAGCTCAATCAGTAATATTATTAAAAATTTGTATTTTTGCTTTGACAACTGGCCTATATAGGAAATAGATGAAACCTTTAAAATCGGTTTTAGTGACCAAAAATTTTAAGACCAAAAAAATTGATTTTTATAAACTCATAAAACGAAGCTCCAATTGACATCAATATTTCTTATAAATTTTAAAATTTAATGAAACCTGAAAAAAACCGATACTTTTTCTCCGCCTTTTAAAAAAAGGTATTTAAAATTTTTTGAATTTTAATTTTATGAATCATCCTCTTTATACAGTTTAAAGAGTTATAATAAATATCGCAATATTTTCAGGACATCATTACATCGACGACACTAATACTATAATTTTATAATAAAGCGTGAATCATTTAAATAATTTCAAAAACAGAAACGCCGAAAATAAAAAGTGTAATAAAACATTATTTTATTAAATAAAAGTATCAAAAAAAATCTCATTAAAGGTAATTTAAATACACATGACTAATAAAAATCGGCAAAACTACAATAAATACAAAGATAGATATTTATCCAAAAAATATTTTTATGTTTTTGACAAAATAAGGATACGCTAAAATTTAATGTAACATCAATAAAAATATATCTCTATAATATAATTAATTTTCAAATAAATTTAACAAATATAGACACATTTTAATCATTTATTTTGACTAAAGTTATAAAATATTTAATTAAAATGCAAATTTTTTATCTACATTTTTTTAAAAAAATGTCTTTAAAAAAAATTAGTTTTCTATGTTAAATAAGCTTATAAATTTATGTGATTTTAATTTTAACATGACATAATTTGTTTGTACCATTAAAATTGGATATACTGCTAATTTAAATTAATTATATTACGCTAATAAATTTAATACTGTTTTACATTAAAAACGTATTAAAAAATAATCTACAATTATTTCATTTGATAACTTTTTTTTAGTTAAGTAATTTAAAAATTTTGCAGCTGATCTTTTTCATTTTATTTTTTTATTATAAATTTCTTTATGCAATGGGTTTAAAAAAAAAGATTCAAAATCGTGCTGAAATCGCTTACAAAGAACAACAGCAAGTAAGCGTTTAGTAAAATATAGAGAGAAAAAAAATAATTTAAGAATCCTGTACAAGAAAGAATTGTTCACGAAGAATATAACATTAAACAAGAAATAAGGGAAGATGGTTTGTATCCGCCATTGTTTTGGTTTATGTCAGAAGGTATGCAGCTATATATTCCCCTATTAAGACTAAGGTAAACTGTTAAAAAAAAAGAGAATGCAAAAAAAACATATATATACATATGTGTATGATGGTGAGCATGCAGAGAGATTCACGAACAGGCTAATAATGTATTTGTTAAATTTTTATATATGAGCTTGTTTTTTAATTTTTTAAGCATATTTAAGGATACGGATTTAAGAAGTTAAAAATTTGATGTTTTATTATATTGCCAAGAAAAAAATGTTTATTTTTTAATTAAGTTTGTGCTACTCGGACATGTAGACAGGATTTTTGTTGTGAGAGAGCTGGGGGAGGCGTTAATGTAAATTTTGAAGATAGTTCAATAACAGTTAAATTCGAGAAAGGGCTTAAACCTTCCTGACCAGGTGTTTGGGTAGGTATTATAAGACTTAAAAAATTGTTTAAGGTACCGGATCTAATTGTATTTTTCAAAAATTTTATTTCCAACTATTTATACCTTCAAAAATTCCCTCCTGAAATATTTAGGCAAAATTCTGCTTTATAACGATGTTACACGACTCTAAACGAGTGAAATACTTAAGAAATAATACAAAAAAAAACTTTCAAATTCGATTTTCTCGAAATTACTTTTTTTCAACTATCCAGGAGTTAATCTCCGGATGGGCTGGGCGATTTTCAAAAACTTATGTGCGTTATCTTTATTAAAGTATATTACAAGGCAATTCACCATAAAATTATAAAAAAAATAATTTAAATATGCTTTTACCAAGCTTATAGGGCCAAAAAAACGTCCATTTTTATAATTTCTTTTTCCGGCTTTTCCATTTTTTTATTTTTTGGGTTTTTTTTCTATTTTAAGTGAATTGCCCTATGAGACTCATCACTTATTAAAAATCTTTTTGATGTTTTTGTTTCGGACATACCAATCCTGAGATTAACTCCTGGGGACCAAATGAATTTTCTGCACCTGTACTTTGGCGCCCTCTATAAATATAACTAACCATAAAAATTAAAAAAAAAATTTTTTTTATATGTATATAAATACCAGCTAATAAATACATAAAAAAAATTGTACACTGATAATTAATAAAGGGGATGAGAAATTAAATAAAGAAAAATTAGATCCGTTACCTAAAACAGAATTTTTTTTTTTTTTAAGACTTTCATTTTGCAAAAGTTAAAAAAAATTCTGCTGCCGCACCCAAACCAAAAACAAAATCCTACTACTTTTTTTATTAAAAAAACCACTTTTAAAATAATTATTGTCATTTCGTAATATTTTAAGAAAAGGGCATTGAAAGGGAAATTAAAAAAAAATCCGATACCGCAAAATCAAGTTAAATTGGTTAATTTTTATCACAGGACAATTTTTCGATTATTTTAAGGTAAAATTTTTCTACCTGATTGATTCCAAGAAAAAAAAATTGTTTTCACCATAACCAAATTAAATTTTAAAAAATTACGAAAGTTTTTGGCCAAAACAGTTAACATTAACAAAGTATTTTAATTGGTTAATTTTATTTGATATTTTTTTTTCAGTGTAGTTAACCAACGCAGTCATTCCAAATACAACGTTAACTTCCTTAATTAAGTCTTCTCATACGCAAACATAGTCATTGATGCGAAAAAAATATTTAAACGCGTACTTTTTTTCTCACGAAAACATTTTTTCATAAAAAATTCATATGTTATTAATATTAAACGTTTGATAATTTGTTTAAAATTAATTCATCAATAACGAACACGAGCTTTTATGATTTTACGTGAATAAATGTTGGTTTAAATAATCATGTTAAAAAAAAAGAAGAAAATAATTAAGAATTATACCATAAGTAAAGAGATAATGCATAAAAAAAAGAGTATAAATTGGTATATGCCAAAGTACTCTTACATTATTAGGAATATAAACCTGTACAGCACAAATTGTCGACATATCTTATAAGCAAGCAAAAAAAACTGGTTTAGTTTCTTAGTATAATTACGATCCATAACGATCAGTTCATCAAATTTCATCTCTTCAATTTAATGTTTTCATGAAGAGGATGTGTGTGTGTGTGTGTGTGTGTGTACCTATATTTATTTTTATTTATAAATATATTTCTTTGGTTAACCTGATCATTAATTTCTTTTCTTTTTTTTAAACTATTTTCTTTTATTACAACAATGGCTTTTTAAGTCTGGACTAAATGAAGCTCTTACACGTAGCATGCAAGATTGAGTTTGTTATATGATCAACACTCATTTCTTTTTTCCTGTTTATATATTTTATGCGTGCATGTCTATATATACTTATCTCATGTTATACAGTACATAAAAAATAATTTTAGTCTGCACATTAGACTGGAAGTTATTTTTAAAATTGACTTACTTATGGGAAGTGGTATTCAGAAGGTGCTGTCATCTTACATCTATGAAAATTGAACCCCTAAATTTTTAGCACATAAAACGACTTTCGAATGGCACTTTAATTTGTATCCAGATTTTCAAAAGACCAAATTAAAACCTTGTATTTTTGGAAGATGTAGTTTTGTAGATATATAAAATTAGAGTTAAAATTTTTCGAGTTTTATTTTTTTTTTTGAAACCTGCACTTTTTTTGGACTTATTGATTGTAATTCACAGTCCATTTTCAAAACAATTTCCTAGCTAATATATTATATGTTGGTATTTAAGATATTATATTGGTGATCATAATATTCCATTCGATTATTATATAGGAAGAATAATGATTGCCCTGAAGTATTAAACGTTGTCTGCGCAGTATATCTACACTATACAAGGATTAATAAATATTCTTTGCACAAATTATTTTTTTACAGTTGGGTTAGACAGCAAATGCATATCGTTTATTAAGCAGTTCGTCAGCTTCAGGCTAAGGATTATTTTTATTATTGTCATTGATATTTATGTATTCACAATATTTAGTTTATTTATTATTAAAAAAATAAAAGATTAATAAATTATTGAGAACTTTTTATGATTTTACAAGCTTTATTTTTATATGCTTAATTTGTAAGTCAAATAGTTTGTTATTAAAGGAGTGTAAAAATTTATGCTTTTGATTTGGTGAAGCATTTTATAAAATGAATTTTATTACTGGATTATGATAATGTATATTTTAAATTTCAGGAGAATTTAAAAGCTTTTTTGGAAAAAAAAATTCAAACCCAAAATTTACCTTGAATAAAATGTATAAAATTATAACTATAAACATGGTACAGCAGAAAAGTTTGCCAAAAATTTTTGACCAACTTGCCTTTACAAAATTTTTAATTTTGAAACCTTTTCGAAAATTTTAGAGTGGTAAATCAGCGCCACGTTTATTTGTGGCTTATGGCTGCGGCCAAAAAAAATTTCCAGAGAGAGTGAGTATGTTTTGGCCTTGTTTATCTATGAAAAAAAATTTAGCTGTCACATTTGCCTAAAAAGTTTTAATAAAAAATTATTTAATTGTATACACGAGTTCAAGTGAAAACTTATGAGCTTTATTTGAGCTTTATTTTAAAAACTTATAACCGGTTTGTGTACACACAACCAAAATGCATGGAACATGTTTACTTACATCTGTAATCTTAACAGCATAGACACACAAAAAACAATACAATTTCCTATTTTTATAATTTGTAATTATCACCTTTACTAAATGTTAAGATTCTAAACCCAAACTATTATGATTTCCTAAACGCGTATTATTCTAGGTTCCTAAATCAAAAAAATTTTCTAAGTCCCTAAACCCAAATTATTCTAAGTCCCAAAATTGAAATTATTCCAAGTCCAATTTGACCCCCCCCCCCCTTAAATGGGACAAATTTGACCCCCCCCCCCTTAAATGGGACAAATTTGACCACCCCCCTTAAATGGGACATATTTGACTACCCCCTTAAATGGGACATATTTGACCCCCCCCCTTAAATGGGACAAATTTGACCCCCCCCCTTAATTTTCAAATTCCGAAGTACCCCCTCCCTATAAACATGTTCCATGTTAAAAATCGAACGAGTGTTTAATAATATAAGGAAATACGGAAAATCGTATATCCTTAATCCTCAGCTTGCATGCGTAGAGTAATATAAGCATGCTTTTTTTAAAACTTCATAAATATAAATCTCGTGAAAAAATAAAACAATTTTCTGGGTATACTAAAGTATATCTTATAGTTGTTTCAAATTCGATTAAAATCTATGATAATAAATTATAATTTAAAAATATACAAAAACTTATTTTTACTGACATAAAATTCCATTATTATTAAAATATAATACAAAATATTATTATATATATTCTAAACTATATATATTTTAAAAACTACACACAAGGTAAAAAAAATACATATATATATTTCAAAAACAATCATAAATAAAAACTATCTTGCTTAAAATATAATAAAACTCACCAGGTTACTTATGGTACTTGATTTTAAAGTTAGATATTATCAAGGATCTCTTAGCGGCATATATAACGTGTTAACGTTGTAATATATATATATATATATATATATACAATGAAGATGAATAGGATTTATATTTGAAGAGGTACTCGCGGTTAAGATAGTACTTACATTATAGTACTATGATCATACTTTACTTAAATGTTTAACCTCGTACATATATAGTACTTGTTTATATATATAATATAATGTATGGAGTAGCAATGTGCAGTAAAGCACGTTTTATTCAAATTGCAATTTAATATATATTTTATTAAACAGATATATAAACCTTTTATTTTTTAAGGATACATTGTTTTTTAAGTTTAGTTTTTATTTATTTAACATATAACTATTTAAAAACGCGTAACTAAATTATATATACAAAAATATTATTATATATACTCTTTGTATTTGTATGGTTGATTGGAAGGTTGATAATTTCTTTCTTTATTTATTCTAAAGTTACATGGGAAAAGTTTTTGTAGAATAGTTTTATGGCTTATTCAAAAAAGGATGACACGTTTTTAGGGTATGGAGGGTAATAAATTTTGATTGACTGTGGCACGTTATGGAAGGTAAGGGGTAGAAGTGTAGAATAAGGGTGTCGAAGTTAAAAATATTTTTTTAACACCTCTATTTTGAGTTTCGTTTATTTGAATTGTTTTTATGAAGTTATCTTATGCTAGATAATTGAAAGAAGTAATCTCTCGATAGGTAACCCAGATTTCGGTTTAGGTATCCGAAATTTCGGTTTTTTATATAGTTAGAATTATGTAAGATCAAGTTTCAACGGCTAAAGCCCAAAATTTTTGAAAAAATACTGCAGGTGTTATTTAACTCGGATTTTCGGGTTGATTACCCTATATATGGAAAAATGCATATCCCTAGAAAAGAGTAAATGAAATGAGGATCGAATTCGGGCTATAAATAATTAAAAGCGAGTGTTAAGAATTTAGTTAATACCAAACATAACCGGATTATTTCTCGAAAAATTTATGAACTCTGCCTTATGCAATTGAAAAGAAATAATGAAATAGATGTCTACTATTTTGTATTGTTCATAACTGAGAAATGTTTTGGCAGAATAGCAGTGCCGAGGAGTTACTAGTCACCATAGTTACACTGGTACCGAGTGATATTATTCCTCTCACTTGAATATAGAAGCAAATGAGGATTTTCCAAATATTTGAACGTAGTGAACATTTGGATAAAAAAACTTTTAAAACAATGGACTTTTTCTGAATTCTAACTTGTTTTGGCAATTAGTATCTCAGAAAATATTTTCAAAAAGTCATGACATTGGCATTCTTGCCTTACAAAATTATATTCAAAAATTTTTTATAACAAACTATCGGATCAATAAGTTTAGTGATTAGGTTTCCAGAAATAAAATATAGCAAATTTCAAGTTTAAAAAGTTCTCCATTTAATTTCGAGTTAATCTAATCAAATTCCAAACTTACAAAATTTAATTTTATAAACAAATTTTGAGAATTTGTAATTATTACAAATGGTTATTTTTGACCCCATTTTATTCCACAGAAATAATCAAATTCTAAACATAACGTCTATATGTTAAAAGTTAACTGTCTGAATTGATACAACATTGGAGAGAATAAAAGTATTGATATATTTATACATAATAATATGTAATAAGCAGATGTTACTTTTTATATAGGACATAATTGAGTATTGGAAAGGCGACAACAAAATCAGTATTTTTTTTATGTATTTAAGGGTGTGCACGGTAGAGCTGCTTTGGTTGAATATTCAACCAATTGGTTGAATTTCGCAGTTTTTGGTTGAATTTTCAACCAATTGGTTGAATATTAAACCAAACACTGCGATTTTCAACCAAAAACTGCGATATTCAACCAAAAACTGCGAAATTCAACCAATTGGTTGAATATTCAACCAATTGGTTGAATTTTCAACCAAAACTGGTTTAATTTTCAACCAAAAGCTAAAATACAAAATAAAAACGATGTTTTTATAGTACAGGGTAAAAAATGATCAGGGCATCCATTAAAAGTGAATGAATTTTATTATATTATTGTAATTAGTAATTTTTTATGTACTACTTCTATTGGCTCTGTACATAGTATGGATAAATTTTTTTAAACTTAATATTGTATGCTTTAACTTCCTGTCGTTTTACCTAATTTTTTTTTTAATAATCAAATTATTTTTTTTTATTAATTACTTTATGTCTCAAGAGTATATTATAAAAAAATTATTTTTAAATCCTTCTTGTTAAATATACTAGTTAAAATTATGTCGGAACTGGGCATTTTGATAATATTCGCGATTGTTTATGACGCCAAATTTAGCCGTGCCAAAATGGTAAAAAATGGCAAATCAGACAAGCAGCAGGGGTAAAATCAGCTACAGGTTCAGTATGAAAACCAAAAAGATAACTTTATGGCTAAAAAATAACTGATAACTTATTATAAGTCTACTTAAATATACAAAAAAAAAATTGTATTCTTATTTAGAAAACTATGTTTTTACACCTTCTAATTAAGATTTCTCTAAAACTACGTGACCGATTTTAATTTTTTTGATCTAGAGTTTTCTATTATAAATTTCTCTAACGAATAGAAAAATTTATAACCGGTTTGTGTAACTACACAACCAACGAGCATGGAACATGTTCACTCATAACAGTAATAAATCCAAAAACCGAAATTACAATAAATCCTGAAATATAAATTATCGTAAGTCCATAAACATAAAGTAATCCTCTAAGTTCTTGTTCTTATCAGAGCCTGATCAGGCTTCCACTTCAAATTATTCTAAGTCCCTAAATCAAAAATATTCTAAGTCCATTTCACACCCCACCCCCTGCCTAGCCAAACTTTTTCAAATACCCTATCTAACGAACATGTTCCATGTTAAAATAGGCAAGGGATCTGATCATCACAAAATTATTCGACAAATCAATAATTCTACACAAGAAAGTTTTTCGGAATCGTTCTACACCAAAAATCCTTGTACCGAAAAGATCAACACAAATTTTTTCTAATCGAAATATTCAATACGCTGTTTTAAGTGATATTTATTTATGCTAGCATACGAAAGAAATAAGTGTTGAATACTTTGACTAAAAAAAATTTGTATTATTTTTAGCACAACGATTTTTGGTATAGAACGATTCCGAAAAACTTTTTTGTGTAGAATCATTGATGTGTCGAATAATTTTGTGTTAATCAGATCTCTTGCATTAAAATAAATAATTTAATAACTAAAAGTACCGAAAAAATTCATCGAAAACTTTAAAGCCATTTTACTCGAAACAACGTTTTTGAAAAGTAATGCACACGATTGCGCGATAAAATCTGCACCAATTTACTTTAAACTTACTAAGCAACTTAATGAATGCTAAAATTTCGGGATGTCGTCGAGTTTTAGTATTTTTATGTTTTAAAAAAAATTTTACAGCTACTTTTGCTCGAAAATTAAACGCTTTTTATTTCATTTTAACTTTCTCTAGGTAGCCGCCATTTTGTTATTCTATATCGTATGATAACCTTTTTAATTAGTCATTCCTCAGTTTCGGAGCCAAAAGAAGTAGTACATAAAAAATTACTAATTTCAATAATATATTAAAATTCATTCATTTTTAATGGATTCCCTGATCATTTCTTACCCTGTACTATAAAAACATCGTTTTTATTTTATATTTTAGCTTTTGGTTGAAAATTAAACCAGTTTTGGTTGAAAATTCAACCAATTGGTTGAATATTCAACCAATTGGTTGAATTTCGCAGTTTTTGGTTGAATATCGCAGTTTTTGGTTGAAAATTGCAGTGTTTGGTTTAATATTCAACCAATTGGTTGAAAATTCAACCAAAAACTGCGAAATTCAACCAATTGGTTGAATATTCAACCAAAGCAGCTCTACCGTGTGTATAATTTTTACCGCACATCATATTTATATATCTGTATATTTTGTCCCTCCTATATTTTTTTAAATATCTTTCACGCTAGTCTAAACTATGATAGAAAATATAATAAACAGTTGTATTCTATAAGCTTTTGACTTTTTTTTCTTCAAATTGATGAAGAAGATGAACGAATCATTTACAACGTTATAAACGTACAACCCATGTTAGCCATTGTTGTTTCGAAGACATTAGTTATGTTTTGTAGCATCGCCAGATGGAACAAACCATTTGCTAACGTTGTTATTCTTTATTTTATTTTATTTTTTTTCCTTCTCAATATGTGTATTTGTGTATACATATATATATATTTTATATATTATTTTTTAGACGCCCAACCCTTATGAACCGTAAAATGATTATGGTTTTAATGGCGTTTTTAACCACAAATAAAATTTTTTTCTTTCACAAATTTATTTTTAGTATGCTCATATATATATTTATATATATAATAATAATAACAATACAAATAAAATGTTGGCTTTTTAATGTAGACTTTAAAAAATTTTACAAATATATTATCTTATGATTTTTCTAGACGATATGATATGCATAACTGAAAATATTTATTTACGATTTCTTTGTACCTAATTTAATTTTTTTAAACAAAAATATTCAAATTATTGTTTTGTAAATAATAAAATTAACAGATGTATTAACATTGAGTTGGTAAAAAAATTAAATAAAATAAAAAAAAATATTACTAATTTAGGTACCCGTAATTCTCGAGTAAAAAATTCTTGCTAATTTAATTTCAAAAATTTAGAATGGGTTCTTGAAATGGCCTTCATATTAGAAGCGTTTCTTGGGATAAAACTTGCCAACAGTGGATGTAGGGAAATTTGAGTAATAACTTCTAATCAAATTTCTCTCTATCTACTAAAGAACAAACAGGACCAACAATCACTCAAAATCTTGGTTAAGAAAGTAACTAGTCTACTACGAAGAGCTTGTAATGCATGCAAACCTCGCTGCAAACCGTGGTAAAGTTTCCTGGTGGATTCCTGAAATCGTGCCCCTCCAGAAAAGTCACAGAATTTTTCGAAGAGCGCGGGACCTACCCGAGCTAGCAGCTCATCGCATTTTCTGGATCATAAGGGTTCTAAACACCAGTTGGGCACCTAAACTAGGGGTCGGATAGCACAATGGACACAGAATTCACTGGCAGAATTGTGGATGTATTCCGTCTCGATCAAGCGATATCAAGCGAAAGCAAAGTTTATTTTGCCTTTTGCATTGTAATCAGTAAGAATCTGATACATTGTAGTGAACTACATTTCATGACGTAGTCGCCGAAGATATGGAAATGGAGGCAGAAATTCTTTTTTATTAATTTGTACGCACTTAGGTGACCAATGGACTTTGTGGGTTATAAAGTTTCGGGTCATAAAGTTTGGATATATATGTATCGGGATTTCATGATCTGCGAGATTTTCATTGGGTTGATGCCAAAATTAACTTTTCTTCCCGCAAAAAAAAATGCTGCCAAGTAATTGGCACTATGGTTCCTTATTAACAATAACAAAATATTTTTAATGGTCTATTTTACATAGTAAAAAGGATAATTTCTGTATATTAGTACATTCATAGAAAAAAATTAAGTACTACGTTCCAAAAGAAAAAAAAATATTGTTTTTTTAAATTTATTTTGCAAAAAATTTTTTAAAAAAAATTTGACATTCAAAAATTTGTCAAAAAATATACGGAATTTCGTTGAAATTAGACTTCTAGGCCACGAAATGCACCCAAAAACCTGAAAAAAACCCCAAAATACGGTTTTTTATGCTTAAATTAATTTCTCTGACCAATGAACCGATAATACTCTGCACATTTTAGGAAAAGCTTAAGCCATCTGGGTTACCCCTCCCTATAAACATGTTTCATATTAAAATCATGAACATAACAACACGGCCTGCTTTCCCCTTCTAAAACTTTGTGATAAAAATTATTAAACATGTTTAGCCATTTTTTTTTTCAGACATGATTTTAAATAATTTTTTTATGAGCTATTAAGAACTTGAAAAATTTCGTGCAACATGAAAATGTAATTCCTTTAAAAATAATCAAAGTTAAAATTTTATTTCTTTAATTATATTTTTATTTCAATGTCATGAAAAATATATTTTTATTTTGCAATAAAATTATTAATTATAAAAAATTAAATTAAAAACAAGGTCAAATAAGTAAAATATTAAAAACAAAAAAGTTTCCTAATACTAATACGAAGCATTTTAATTTTTTAAATTTTATTAATTATAACAGGATCAAGTCCCAAAAAACACTACAAAGTTTAGTTTATTCCTGCATCCAAAAGTTATCATATTGAATATCCAAATTTCCAGAATCATACCATTAAATATTATGCCGCAGCTGGACTATATTTACTTATTATATCTGTTATATCTTTGGGCACAGATCCAGTATATTGTTCTAACTGAAAAATTAATGTAATAAATTTAATGAATCTAAAAAACTTAATAAAAGTTATAATACTTCTTGCTTTATTATTAAAAAGTTAATTTTAGATAGAGAATGAGATTAATATATTAAAAGATAAAAATTTTTAACTAATGGTAGATTAAAAAATTAATTTTAAATCATTCACAAAAGGATTAAAAAAGTATGTCACGAATGTATTAAATCTGTTTCGTTGAATTTAATTTTTTTCGTAAACATCATTCAACCCTTTATTAAATGCAGTTAGCAACTTTTTATAAATTCTAAAAAAAACAGTTTCCTTATTTAGAGTATATCCATCGATAATACATGTTAATGATAAGTTTCTTTTTATTTCTTTTAATTATCGAGTTATTTGCAATATTAAATTTAATTTATATGCTGTAATCATCGAAGTAACACAGATTGCAAGGAATTTCAAATTATCAAAGATCAGTGCATTAAGTCATTTACTTACCTTTTCTCCATTTTTAAGGAAAACAAATGTAGGCATCCTTTCAATATTATATTTGCTGACTTCTTCTTCTTCTTCATTAACATCAACTAGAATAAACTCAACATTTCCTGCCAAATCCTTAAAAAGAAATCGATGAAAATTTTAAGTTTTTAAGAGCAAAATTATTACGTGGTTAAATATTATATGGTTACGGCGTTATAAATAACATTTCGTAAGAATGACATAATAGTCAAAATACGATATTATTATTTATTTATTTATTTATTAATTTTATTTTTTTTATTTTTTTTTATGAATTAGAATAGAGGTCACAATGGAAATTATTTGAACGTAGAAGTAACCAGGCTGAAATTTGATTCAGTATTACTTTTTAATCTCCTAAAAACTATGCTAAATATGACTTTAAAAAATTTTCAAGTTGACAGTTATGCCCATTTTAGGTTAAAAATATCTGAATTTAACTTAATACAGGGTGTCCATTAGATTTAATTAAAATTAGGGGAATCTTAAAAATTTTAGGTCTTGCTTGAATTTAAAGTGCAGTAAACTAACCGTATAATTAAATAGCGAATCCTCACTGTTAAAAATACCCTATGGTAATTATACAAAATTTTTTTAAGGTACCAACTCAGTGAAATTTTGTGTTTTTGTAATGATTTTGTAAAAATTATTTTACTCAAAAAGTATGTTTATTAGAGCTTTCAAATTTTACATGATATTTAATGAAGGTTAAAATAACACAAAAAAAAATTTTTTATTCGATGCCCACTTTTTGGCTTCAATATAGGTGGCGTTGAAGTTGCGCCGGAAAAAAAAATCTTGCTCCACGGCGGACAGATTATCTCGGGATCGGCTCGACCGATTTTGAAAAAAGTGGTTTTGTTTTATTTGTTTACTATTTTTGTACAGGAATTAACCAGAAAAAAAAAAATTTTTGAAAATTTATAGCTCTTTTTATGGGAGAAAGGTTGGTCCATTTTTTTTTTTTTTTTTTAACACTTGTCAAAATTTTTCCTATTGCATTTTTTTTTATTTTCTGGTTAATTCCTGCGTAAGACACTTTACTAATTATGATTTTTTTTTTTTTTTTTTCAGATGATCCAATCCGGAGATAATCTGTCCGCCGTGGAGCAAGATTTTTTTTTTCCGGCGCAACTTCAACGCCACCTATATTGAAGCCAAAAAGTGGGCATCGAAAAAAAAATTTTTTTTTGTGTTATTTTAACCTTCATTAAATATCATGTAAAATTTGAAAGCTCTAATAAACATACTTTTTGAGTAAAATAATTTTTACAAAATCATTACAAAAACACAAAATTTCACTGAGTTGGTACCTTAAATTAGCGAAAAATTCGTAAATTTACTAAAAAAATCGTTATTTTACAATTTCTTTAGTAAATTTACGAATTCTTTTAGTAAATTTACAATTTTTATTGTAAATTTACTATTTTTCAGATGTAAACATACTACGAAACTTCGTAAATATACGATTCTCTCGTACATTTACGAAAAAAAATCGTAAAATCACGAATTTGTTGTAAATTTACTAACGATTGTAAATTTACGATTTTTTTAGTAAATATACAATTTTTTTAGTAAAATTACGACAAATTTGTAATTTTACGATAATTTCGTAAATTTACCAGAGGGTATTTTTAACATTGCTTTTATTAAATAATAAATGAATACCTTTGATAACTTTTCTATAAATGATTTAATATTCTTGCATGGTCCGCACCATTGTGCATAAAAATCAACTACGACCAACTTATCGCCAGCAGCTAGTATTTTTTGATCCAACGAAGATAAATTGGGAATGTCCTAAAATAAATTTTTTTTTTTTTAATAATTAATGAGGAAATATAAATAATTGTTTAAATTATCAATGATTTTTGTTTGAGTTTTAATTTGTAATAGTAAAATATTTTTTTAAATGAATTTACGAGTGAATTTATTTGACACTTAAAAAATTATATTTTACAATTAGCATTATTGATATTTTAAGTAATTAGTATTTAATAGATTCTTTGATATAAGAAAAAAAGAAAGAAAAAAAGGCTAATGCTGTTAAATGTGAAAAAAATTTTTGTGCTACACTTGTATTTTCTCTTGTCATGTGGTGTGAGTGTAATCATCCCATTTTTTATACCAATATTATTTAAAATATCATATAAATTGCACATTTAAAAACTTTCCTTAAGCAAATTTCCGTTTGTCACAAATGGATTTTTTTTCAGTATAATAAATTTTGAAAATATAAGGCTGAAAACTTTTTTTTTAGACTCAAATGATCTAATTATAATAAAATAGTTTAGATATATTTTAGCCTAAAAGAAAAAATTATCACAGGATTTTACGTAAACTTAACAAATCTTAAATTTTCAAACATTGATTTTTTGAGCTACACAGTTTTGCTTAATATTTCAAACAAAAAAAGCTAACCGTGCAAAATTAGAGAAGGTAAAGTTCCATATTTATTTTTGCTAAAGCCTATTTTTTCTTATCATTGATTGGAACATCAAAAAAAGAAAATTTTTAAAACAAACTTAACAGATACAAAAATGTCATGAAAAATTATTTACTTACTCCAAGACTGTAACTGGCAAAACAAAGTAAACTAAATAAGACTATAATTTTCCTAGACATTTTATTTTAAAATATTATTACAATTGCCTTTAAAAGTTGATAATATACTAAGTTTTATAAAAGATAAATGTTTAGTATTTATACTAATTTTTGAATAATTAAACAAATATAGGGGAGACAGTGGTATTATGGTGCACGGAAAAAATTTTAACTTCGAGGAGTGTGAAAAAATTTGATTTAAGTATTTTATTAATAAGTCCTTTTTTTTCTTTACTTTAGAGCCGTATATATTAATTTTATAAAAAGAAAACTTTATTAAAAAGAAATTAAATTTAAAAAAAGTTTACTCGTCGAGTATTCTGGCGCAGGTAACGGGTATTATGAGGCAGCGTGTTGGGTTTAATGGCGCAGGGATTACGTACACACTAGACTCCATAAAATTTTGTTGTTTTTTTAAATTGAATATTAAATAAAATTTTTATAAATATTCACATGTAGTTAAATAAAATAAAGAAATATACATTTGTTCATCAAAATGCAACATCCGTAAAGAAACCTAGTCCAAGTAGTAGCATTCAAAAACTTGTCAAAAAAAATTACCGGATTTCGTTGAAATTAGACTTTTAGGCCACGACATGTACTTAAAAACCTAAAAAAAACCCAAAATACGGTTTTTTATGCTTAATTTAAAATCTCTTACCCATGAACCGATAATACTCTGCACACTTTAGGAATAACTTAACATATCATCACTTGGAGCTTATACCCTTTCTCGAGCTTTCTGGGGTAGCCCTCCCTATAATTATGATTCATATTAAAATCATGAACAACAATACTGCCTGCTTTCTCCTTCTCATACTTTGTGATAAAAATTATTAAAAATATTTAACTATTATTTTTTTCAGACATGATTTCAAATAATTTTTTTATGAGCTATTAAGACTTGAAAAAATTTCGTGAAACATGCGATTCCTTTAAAAATAATCAAAGTTAAAATTTTATTTTTTTTTAATTTTATTTTTATTTCAAAGTCATGACAAATATATTTTTATTTTGCAATAAAATTATTAATTAAAAAAAAAATTAAATTAAAAGGAAGGTCAAATAAGTTAAATATATAAAACAGAAAAATTTGCTAAGGACAATACGAAGCATTTTAATTTTTTTAATTTTATTAATTATAACAGGATCAAGTCCCAAAAAACACTCTTTAGTTTATTCCTGTCTCCAATAGTTATCGTATTGAATTTCCGAATTTCCAGAATCATACCGTTCAAATTACATCAATCATTAACATTGTCAAGATCATTCTGTAATTTGAAGTCATCCACAATGAGCAAAAACCTAGAGTTCATGAAAAACTTCAGAAACTATAGTAAATTTACACAAACTAGAGTAAAATTATAATTTTTATGAACGTTGTATCTAATGGGATTGATATTTAACTCCATAAGAACTCTAAATAAAAGGGAATGGGATAAAAAAGTAGTTAACCACCATGAAAAGTATGGGAACACATTAAAAAAAAAAGTTACGCTTTTTGAGAAATTTGTATTAGAAAGATTTATTTAGTTTTTCCAATTTTTGAGCTTTTCCTGGGGTTTTTTCGAAAAAATATGGTCAGAATCGGGTTTTGCGGGAAATTTTATTATCCAACTTTATTATTGAATGTGGTATTTGAAAAAGTTTTGCTCGGCAGGGTGGGGTTAAAAATTGACCTTTTTAGAAGGGGGGGGGGGTTAAATGGACTTAGAATATTTTCGATTTAGAGACTTAGAATAATTTGAAGTCAGGGCCACATTAGGCCCTGATATTTACAAGAAGTTAGAATACTTTAGGTTTATGGATTTAGGATAATTTATACTTTGGGATTCATTGTAATTCGGTTTTTACTGATTTGAGTAAACATGCTCCATGATCGTGGGTTGTGTGAACACGCTATCCAGTTATAAATTTTTAGCAACGATAATTGACAGCATAATTTTTTTTTTTAAATATAATATTAATTAGCAAGTAAGGAAAGCCTCAGGGATTCGTAACATAGACAGGGACATTATATGAAGAGGAAAAAAATAATCTTTAGGGGCCAATTGGGCCCATCTGTCTCAATATAAAATACTAATGTAAAAATGGGTCCCACATGATAAAATAAATACCAACAGATAGAATTAACTATCGAGGGGCCCATTGCGACTAATCAGAAAAGAATGAGATCTCGCTGTACAAATCGATTCCCAGGGATAAGAATGGACAACAAGGGTAAAAATAGGTTCAGCAGCATAAAATAAATAACAACTTATAAAGTCGTCTTTTCTGTGTCCTATTGGGTCCAATTGAAAATAAATAAGGTCCTACTGTACAAATCGATCTCTAGTGATGAAAATAAACTATAAGGGTGCAGAATTGTTTCAACAGGATAAAACAAATAACAACTTATAAAATCATCTATCCTGGGTCATATTGAGCCCAATCGGGAAAAAATAAAATATTGCTGTATAAATCGATCCCCAAGGATAAAAATGGACTGTAGGGGTAAAAATTGGGTCCAACAGAATAAAATAATACCAATGTATAAAATCGGCCATCCATCAGCCTATTGAGCCCAATTGGTTTAAAATGAAATCCTGATGTAATTAATATACATACCCACACTCCCACAAACACACACAATTTTATATGCCAAATAATCAGAAATAAAGGTTATAAATTTGCTATTATTCTCTATAAGCAGCAATTTAAATATTGATCACTTTGGACAAAAAATGGCCATTTAGTTTATTATAAAATTAGTGATCAATAATTGTGGTACAGGGGACTGGAAAGGTACTCTTGAAAGACACGTTTACATAAAGAATTATATCTACTAGGGGTGTTTTAATTTATTAACAAGGTGGCAAATTTTTCGGAAGATTTTTATCTTATAACAAGGAGCTTGTACATATTTCTAGGCCCAGGAGGGCTTATATTAATTCATCTGCCTACCAAATTGTCTTTAATTAACAAAAAAAATTTGCTCAATATACCAAGGCTTATTTAAAACTGTTTTTCCCCGCAATTATTTATAGTAATATTGATTAATGATTATATTAAAAAAAAAAAAAGAAAAGTTAATTACATAAAAATATTTTCCAAGTAAATATTATTATAAATGCAGAAAAAGAGAAACATAAAGAAAATAAAAAACATAAAAATAACAAGTTATTTTATAGTTATAAAATAAAGTTTATAAAGTTTTATATACTTGATTACGTCGAAGAAGTAATTTTACTATAAATACACTTGTCGGCAAACAATCTTCATATATTTATGATTATAAACTTTTTTTTTTAAAGCTTCGTGTTAAAAAGTTGTTCTTTGTAAGCTAAAAGATATATATATAAAGGCGACGAACCATATAGTTTCTTTCCTTTGTGAATAAACTTTTTGTTTTGTACATATTACTACTATAAAGTTTTTATTTTTAATCATTATAAGTGCAAACAACAACAAAAACAATAAAAATAATAATAATAATGACAATAATGAAAATAATAATAGGTAGTAACTATTATACTACTAGTTAGTAAGTAGTATATTTTTATGCTTGTATGTAGTAATCATAAGTAGATTTTTTAAAAAATAAAGATTCTGTACAGCTCGTTAGTGTATTGATGAACTCACGTTCTTTACATTATTATATGGAATTTTTCCTGAACAGGAATATAATATGGGGTAATAGGTAAGAAGACTTGAATTCTTATCGTGATATTTCCTTTGTTCTTTTTCTCATTTATGCTAAGTTTTTTTTTTATTTTTTAACCCTTTTCTGGTTTTTTGGTATGTATATTAGTCTGGATTTGTTTTGCGAATTCAGTCAGAAATTGAGTACTAATTTATTTTAAAAAAATCATTGGCACAATTAATTGATCTTAATAATTATGTGCTGATCGTACCTAAAAATAAGACCTAGAAATTTATAATCAATAGAAACTTTACCAACTTAGTGTCCGGAAATTTAAAATCCTAAAAAGGTTACAATAAATATTGCTGCCTATGGAAGGCGAGAGAAAATACTTTAAAAAAACAAATTAAAAAATTTTTTAATTAAAAATAGATTAATTAAAAAAATAATACTAGATTTAATGACTTAATTTTATTAAACTAAAATTTACATTAATTTTGGGACAGGTCTAAAAAATAAAACGGTGCTTAAAGCATAATTTACTTTATTTCTAATTCTAATTTTTTTTATATTTTAAAATAAATTGAAATTTCTATTATATACAGGAAAAATGAATATACATTGTTCACTTAGTCTAAAAATAAATTTAATTAAGGTTCATACTATCATTACTATAAAATATAATACTTTTTGTTTAATAATTGGTTATTACTTATATAAGATTAATATTTTAGAAAATAATATAACTGATTAAATTTTAATGAATTTAAAAATTACTCTTTAAAAAACTTTTTACGTGCTTTGGTGGCTGCAAATTCATCAATAACTTCATCGTAACTTAACAAAAGTGTCAAATCGCGCTCGATAAGTAACAATGAAACAGCATTTAGCCTATCTTGTTCTTGGTTGGATCTTAAATAATCTTTAACCCGTCGTAATGATACCTGAGCAGTTTGATATCATCAAAGATAGATATATGCATAAAGCAATGTTGACATTTGGATAAATATCTAATAAACTATTTTTATGTAATATATCTAATAGCTCTGAAGCAGTTATTTCATTTATTTTTTTTACATTTAAATAAGCAGCTAAATGTTTACATTCATTACTTAATGACTCTTCTAAATCATCTTGATATTTTGATACTAATTTTTTACAATTTTTATCAATATCCTCATGTTCAATCTGATGAATTTTCGTAAGGTATCCGAATAATGTGTTTAATTTTTGGTAAGCTACTAATCTTTTTTCTAATTGAGATATTAAAGCAGAAATTATTACGTTAAAAAATTCGATTTTTAAATCACTCGATCCTGATCTTGTTTCTCTCGCATCTTCTGAATGCCATAAAAGTTCCATGGAAAAAAGTGGGTGGTATTTATGTTTTTTGCCCGCTAAACACGAATCCGGGGTCTATTTATCAAAATTCGTCGTCAATTTTATTAAAAAAATTACCCCACTTTTAGGGGATGATATCGCGTTTTGTAGGGGTTGCACGTTAAATCGAACTTCGGAAATGAAAAGAGCAGTCCCGATTACCAACTGGGTAACATTTTTAGCTCAAAATATCGATTTTTTCATTAAAAAAAATTCGAATGGCTTGAATGTGTTGATTAGGCGTTAATGGGTTAATTTTTAGAAAATTGGTCAAAAAATAATACTAACAATACAAAACCACATAAGAGCTAATATTAATCTCGTTATTAGCCCTACCCTGATTTTTGTTAGCACCATTTCTTCTTAATCAACAAGCAAAAACCTAAAATATCGATCAGGCTAATATACATGCATGCACTAAAACTTTTATTTGTTACTTGTTCCTTATTTTAAAAAAAAATATTACAGTATTATTAAAAATATTATTTTATAAAGAGAGAAAAAAAAAATTATACATATTAAGTTAGTGATTTTTATTTATTTTTTCTTCTCATAATATAGTTGATAATCACGATAACTATGACTATATAATATATATACCTAATATGTAGTACGTATATTATTCATGAAGTTATAATATATTGTATACCATACATTTTACTACTATATTTCGCACTAAAGCGTGATGCAGACAATTGAAAAGAGGGTTTAAATCTTATATAAATCAAGTAATCACGTGACTTAAAGTCATTAAATTTAGTATACTGTTAAAGTACTTATAATGTGTTATGTATGGTTTATATATAGGTATACCAACTTACTAACTAACCAAAAAAAAATTTTCTTATAATCTCTGTCACCTAATAATGAATTTCCTTGAAAGCGCGATAAGTATTTAATATAGTGTGTATTATCTGGTATTATAATGTACACGGTATATACTGCACTCGTGCTTTGATTCTATGTGTGGTTTATGTGTAAGGAAAATTTATTTTTTTTTATTTGATTTAAAATCAGTGATAATAAACGTATTTTTATATTTGTTCGTTTACTAAATGATTTTACAGAATTTTTTACTAATTTTATCTTATTAAAATTTAAGTGAAAATTTTAAGCCAATTAGGTAATTATTGCTTATGATAAATTTAATTTCACAGATATTATTTCACAGAGATACTCAATAATAAAAATAAATTTCGATATTTATTGGCACATTTAGGACTCATGGCTTTGAAACTTCAAATTAGCATGAAAGATGAAAAATCTATTTGATATAGCTGTATTTTATATTTTTTCTGGACAATGGCCAGGAAAATACGATATCCTGGCTGCTGTGTGGCCAAGGGGATCGCAGTTTCTCTAATTGATGTAGGAAAATACGATCCTTGGTCATTTCCTCGGCTTTGTCTTTGTATTTACTTGCGATTTGGGCAATTTTATATATGTTTCTGGCCATGAGTTATAATATACTTTTAATTTATTAGTAGCAAGTATCGTTTTAAAATTATTTATACCAAATTTGTATTATAAATGAAGGTTTAATTTTTTTTTATCATTTAAAGATATAAAAACCAATTAACTAACAATTGATCAATAAAAACTTAAACAGATCTTTGTCTGCAGAGCTTCAAATGAAATTAAACATTTTGATATTAAATTAATACATAAATAAAAAATTTTTAGCCCAAAAATCAAAAATCTTAATTTCTTTACTAGTGGGCAATAATGACTATATTCCAATTTTTAGAGGTCGCCAATATTGCCGTTTGTAAAGAAAAAAAATATTCATAACCTCATCTAGAAATATTTATTATTACCATATGTGATTACTGGAACTTGGCTCTACGCGCCTCGTACCTTTAAATCTCTGCATTTAGCAAAATAAACATTTCTGCGAGTCGGTTAAGAATGTACAATACAAGTTTATTTGCAGCATGAAATTTCGTCAAAGTTCAAAATGAGTCAACCATTGTAAAAAATAAATGCTGATAATTATAACAAAAGATCACGAATACTTAATTTATGGCGAAGATGAAAATGCATTTTTAAGTATTTTTGAAAATGATAAAGAAAATAACTTTAAAAAAAGTCAGAAAAAATGTTTCTGAAATTGATAATATAGAAGAATGCTTTAAACTTAACTGAAAAAGAATTATGCTCCAATGATAATTTATTTAAAGAAAGCAACAAAAAAATGCAAATTATCATTCAAAATCATTTCTATTCAATTGGTAAAATTCCTGCAAAAGCAAACTTACAACCTCTATGAACTCCACAAAAAATCGCAATAGGTATTAATTGTATAATTTTATTATATTATTAAAAATTTAAATAATAAAGTACGAAGATATAGATATTAAGGTATTGTTCTTTATATAATATGAGAAAGACATTTCTTTTACGATAAAAAATACGACATCTAAGTTTGAATAACGAACTAAAAAATTGAAAATTTATATAATCAAACAAAGAAGCTTAAAATAATTACTAATTAGAAAATATTGTACAAATGTTAATAAAGATAATAAAAAATGCAAACTTCATTAAATTTTTTACTGTCTGCAAATATCTAATAATAAAAATTGTTAACATTTTACTTTTTATACAGACGTTTTATTATCATTTATCAATAGACCTTCAAATGATGACATGTGAAAATTTCAAAAATGAATACAATCATTTTTATAAAATGTACTAAATACATTTTAAACATCAATTATTAAATGTATAAAACGATGTTTGTTTGAATGACGAAGCAGAAGAAAGCCAAAAAAATAAAATATACATGATTGTGGTTAATAATCACACTTGGGTGCCAAAAAATTTGCCCATATTCTTGTACTTTAAATTTTCTCATAGAAATATTTCAATTTTTATTTTTATGTAATTTGATTCTTATCAGCCAGCTGATAACGTTTTTATGGTATATAAATAAAAAAAATAATATTAAAAATATTTTATGGAAATTTTCTAATATGTAGAGGTAATTAAGGATAATTAATAAAGATTTTATTTTTTTAGGATAATTTTAATATTTTATTAAGATAAAAAAATATTAATTTTTTTTTTAAATAGAAAGTTTATAATAATATATTATTTTATAGAAATTTTTGTTAAATTTATTAAAACGAATTTTTTAAACTGTGAGAAAAGAATTTTAATCTTTTTTTTATATTATATATATTTTTTTTATTATTTCATCAATAATTAATGTTGGTATTTCTTCACATATAAGTAAGATGTAGTTACATCAAGTTAGGTATTACTCTTAAAAAATTTAATTTTTGAATTTCAGGTAATTTGCTCAAAATTTATCAGATGATTTATGAATTTTCCAAAAATAAGTTATTTACGATAAAATATCATAAAAATAGGCTAATTTTTAAGAACCTGTTCATTTTGGATCCAAAAAATTTTTGTAAGTGGGGCATTATTATTTTGTTACAAAGTTCAAAAATTTTATTTTTTTAAGTAACCAGAATTTATGTACTTGGTTAAAAAAAATCTATTCAAGTTTTTTATTTTTAATTTCAGTTCTTATATTGTTTTCTTCTTACCACCACCAGGGCCGAGGGTCATTTATTTTCAGTGAAGTAATTGTCCCAAGACAAAAGTTTTGGGGATGATAAACGTATCGTTATCGAAGAGGTTTGTAAATCTGTATGTATAAATGTAGTCTGAGTCAAAAAATTACCAAAAGTACTGTCTGAATCATTTTGAATTGTATACTCATAATCTGTGAAAGAAAACTTTTGTGATTTTCCTAAGTAGTTGAGGACATTCTTAAGTATTTCCTTAATTCATAACATCCTTAAATAACCTGTAGAAATAATTTCATCTTTCATTTAGAATGGTTAAACAAGAGGCTTTGACCATTCATGAAATTACATTTACAGCAGCAAGAAAAGTCTCACGTAAATAAATGATCGTGGGATCTATAAAACTCACGAGCTAACATTTAAGGTATCTTACATTTATTTGAGAACAAACCCAATTTCTAGATCTCAAAGATCATTTTAAAAATTCCCATGTTAAAAATCAATATATCAATATTTTAAAAAACTAACAGTTGTGTATAAAAAAATTTATTCTTTTGATGTGGTATATTAAAATTTTTAAAATAATGCACCATACAACTTATTGATACACCGCTTTTTTTCTTTTAGTTTTACTTTAATATTAATTATGAAAAAATCTGCCTTATTTGTTATATAAAATCAACATGAGGTCTCTTGAACAACAATAAAAAAATGACCTGAAAAAGCAAAACTGCTCTATAAAAAGTATTTAGCAATAATATCCTTGTACCTTTAAAAAGTCAAAATAATTTTAAAAATAAAAAAAGGATTTTGTAGGCGTAAAAAATTTAATTATTTTTTTTCTCTTATATTGTTGAAATAATAATTATATTATAACCATAAAAAAAATATTTAAAATATGCTGAATAATAAAAAAATTTATCTTTTTTTTCTTTCAAAAGCAAAGATTATTGATTTTTTTTAAAAGTTATATTAAACCTAAATTAGCTGCGTTAAAAAATGTTATAGATATTCTGGCGCATGGCGCGAATATAAAATATATATAAAAAAAATGGTGTAGAAACAAAATGATGCATCTTTTTTTGGGGGCAGTGTCTGTTCATCTCGTATTTTTGAAAGATACAACATTTTTTTTTATATATGTTTTGGAATTGTGTTTTGACGTGTTTTGACAAACGAACACTATTAAATCATATGGCTATAAGGTTTACATTTAAATTTTGGGTTGATCCAGCAGTGCGACCTAGGTGGTCATAACAAAAAAAAGGTTCTATTTATGTATCTTAACAGGATATTTCTTGTATAATCTAAAAAATATGTAATTATGTTTAATATGGCAAAAGAAACATTTTATATTTTAGTTACTGAATTGTCCAAATATTATAAAAATATGATACTTTTATGTTCTTCATCTGTCACTTAAAATATTATATTAGTGTTGATGACTACAACATGTTTTTTTTTTAAAAGTATTTTATATATAAAGGATCATCTTAATAAAATAATGATCCTATTTTTTATCTTTTCTTAATGGTGTATTATTCTTAATTATACTTCATTTTTTATCATTTTTTTTGAATGAAGAATTATTTATTTGTTTGTGTCTATTGATTTATTATATTTTTATGTGCATTATAGTTCATATATATTTTATTGTGTGTGATCAATGGATGATAATTTTTTAGATTAAATTTTAGATAATTAATGTGATTTGTCAGTAATAATGGTGTTTAGTATTGTGTATTTGGACATTTGATTATTAATATTTTGTTTGTTATGTTTTGTTGGTGTAAGGTTTTTGAATTTTTACAATAGGAAAGGATTTAGTGGAGGTAAATAACATTTTTTACCTGCATTGATATTAATGCATTATTAATTCTCAAAAATAACTTTTTATGTATAGCATTACAGATAATAAATTTTTAAAAAATACCCTTGGGAGAGGGAGTTAAGTTTCAAAAAAATTCTGTTTCGGGACAGGGGAAAGATTTTCCAAAAATTTTTTATAAAAGTAAAATAAAACTTTAATGGCTTGACATACTCATCTAGAACCCAGATACCGAAAAATGCCATAAGGAAACTGAGTATGTTTTCGTCTAATCTAATAATCTAGGCTAATCCGGGGTGACATATTTTCAGTTTTTTTTGCGAATAATTTTCCAACTTTGTGGACCTATAACTTTTTCTAGAACCCGCGACCAAAAAAACTAGGATACAAAAGTGAGTATGTTTTGGTATTGGCTATCTCAGATAAAAAATTTAGTTGTCATACTCACGTACACTGTTTACCATAGCCAGACCCGAAGCTGTATCCGAATTTCCTTTATTTCTCAAGAAATTTTATATTATTTGAAATTAACCTTTATAATTCAACTATGAAAAATTTCAGAAATTACGCGTAACTTATAAAATCAATTTTTTAACCCAATATAGACCAATATAGACTATTCCTAAAGTACTAAAATCTCTTAAAATTATAATCAGCATTCCACGGCAAAAAACAATTTTTTTCAAAATTTCACGTTAATACTAATTATAATACTGGACTTTCTAAAAAACCGAGTGAATTTCTGTTGTTTTACTTACTAAATAAAAAAATTTAAAAGATATTGCAAATATTTTAAAATTTGAAATTTGAGCACGAAAATATCTTTAGCATATATTAAATGCTTTATTAGACGACGTATAAGAGAAAATTAAAATTAATTAAAATTCCAATGAATGATTCATTAAATTATAAAATTTCTAAACAATAAAATTAATTAAATTATAATTATCGTAAGTTATTTTAATAAACTTTTCAAGAAATAAAGTTAAAAAAATAAATAATTTACGCACACAAGCACGGAATAAGAAAAATGTCTTAATGATATAAATTCAATAAATTAATTTTATTTTTCTAAAACACTAATTAATTTCTTTATTTATCCACTATTTTAATTAAGAAACAAAAACGCATGCTATATATTTCTGAGCTAACAATATAATATGCGAATTATTTTGTGTGAAAAGTTTAGCCAAGCTTGTGCTGCTCTCTAGAAAACGATATTGTATACTTCGAAGCTATAACATATTCTTGTATGTTTTTTACAAAAGTTGCTACCCGTCGGACAGGTAAAAGTTTTTATAATAGCAGTGGTTGCAAAACATTGTGCATTTTATATAATGTGAAGTAATGTTTTAATATCATTGGTTAAATTTTTTATAGTTTTATGAAGCCAACTGGTTGAGAGTAAATTTTTTTAAAGGTTTTATTATTGCTTACTTTTAGAGTAATTTTTACTCAATTTTTAAATGAATCCAGTGAAATTTTAAAACAATATTTTTCTCTTCTCTAAGATATTTGAGACCAAAAATTAATTTATCTGAAAATTTAAGATTTCAGAAGTCCAAATTTCAGCCAATAAATCAATACATTTTTTCTTAATTTTTATATTTATGAGAAAATTTATTAGCATTAATGTAGCAATTGCTACTACTTTAATTAAAAAATTGATCAAGAATTTTTGTAAAACAAAAAATTGCAACAGCCCAAAACAAAAATTACCTTCAAGACCTTTTTTTACAATTTTCATATTTCACTTTGAACTTATATAATTTATCTTCAGTTCAAAATTTTCTCAAATTAAACGTAATTAATATTTAAAATTTATTGTGTAAAACAATAAAAAAGCATAGAATGAAATAAATTATAGAATAAAACAAAAGTATTGCTACCTACATTAATAAATTACAAACAATATAATTGAGGAATAATTAAAAAAAAAATTACAAGTAATAGTTGATTACTTAATAAAATACTTAATTTATTATAAAAATTTCTATGTAATAGAGGAACAGATGTATAATAGTCATTATTATGCTATATCATGCTTAAGAGTCATATTTATATATATAAATAGCTAAAATTTATATTTATTAGCTAAGTATGTATATAGAAACAATTGGTATTTTACAATAGCTTTATTGTATATTAAAGCGTATTTAGGGCGTAACCAAACACTTATAATTATCCATAATATTATAACACACCCTTTTCACTTGAATTAAGTACAATCAATAAAGTTATTGATTAATACAATGTTAATTAATTTAATTTTTTAAGTGGTGTTATATTTTATTGTAATTAAATTTTAATGATATTCACGTATCATTGGTTTGTATCTGAGTTTGAATTATCCATGAAAAAATCAATTAATTGTTGTTAGGGCGAATTTTCTAGGCCACTAGTCCAAGTGAAATTTCGTCGTGAATGCTTAAATATTTACAAATATCAGCTCAATTTTGTAATAACGGTTCCTTTAACTCGAAAAATCGAATTTTGAGAGTAAAATTTTGTTTGATGAATATTTTGTTAACAAAATGTAACTATTTTTTCATGGGTTTACAATTGTATTACTACAAAAATCCATTTCTGATTTCAAAGACTGGTGCTAAAAATGAAAACTTGAAGTAATTAGATATATATAATGTAGGATACAAATAAAAAAATTTATAATTTCTAAATAAATTTTTATAATTTTTTTTTCTGATTAAAGAAAAAAATTCATTAGTTTTTAAGCATAATATTTGTATGCAAATTTTTAAATTAAAAAGTTTCATATTACAAAAATATTGTCGATTATATTTTAATAAAATATTTTTTAACGGTTGTAACATTTAATTAATATAATTTTTTTTTTATTGTTTAACAAACTATAGTATAATCCGATAACTCGTTTATTTATATTTACAATGTATATGGGCAATTTGCAAAAAAAAAATACTCATGTCAGCCATTAAGAATGCAATTAAAATGAATCTACAGCTATAATTTAGAATTTTCTGTAAGAGAATATTTAGAAACAACTTTTTAGGACTAATAAAGATTTGTAGTGGCTTAAGAATAGAGAACTCACTATTCGATAGTAAATTTACTCAGGTTAAAAACTTATTTATTTAATATTAAAGACTTCTTTAAATTTTATAAAATTAATTAAGAAGTATTTCAAGATTGAAAATTTATATCTCCGAATTTTTTTGACCGTCTCTTTACATTCCAAGACTAGTCAAAATAAATTTACTGAAGCGACGGAACAGTTGCAAACGTAGAGACTTGTATTTGTACCCCTTCAACTAATCTAGTGATATTAAAAAAACATTAAAAAATTGCAAATCACCCATATATATATAAATAAATTAACAACAATCAGAAGAAAATATAATCATCATTACTTATAAAAAAATTTCTATATATATAAATAAATTTTTTTTAACAAATATATATAATAATTTAATATAAATAAAAATAAATATCTATTAAAAAATATTATTCATGTGAAAAAAATTTGCGGTTAATTTTGTTTTTTCTCTCTTTTTATTAATAAAATTACTATTATAAATATATCCTATCAATTTTAAAGAGAATAATTTCCGACCTGTTTGCGGTATGTTCACAAGAAAATTAAAAAAAATATATATAAAAAAATTTATATAATAAAATTTATATGCATAGTTAAATAAAAAAAAAGGTGCTGTTCACATATTTAAAAAGTTTTATCTATGTATTTAAAATAGTGTAAATAAATATTTATGTATGAAAGCTTATTTTAACAGTTGCAAATTTTATTGGCCTGCTTATATATATTTTTGAGATTATCTTAAAGTACCATTATATTATATATTCATTTTTAAAAGTTATCTCCTTACCACAAAGATTGAAATAATCATGCTCACACATACACATTTAAACTAATTTTGTTATATTATTCAACAACTCATATTTATAAAAAAAGTATTGGATAAATTAAATTGATAATTTAAAAATTATATTTTTATTGTACAAGAAGAGCTGTTTTTTCATTTGCGGTAGGGTTTTTTTTTTCTGAGTTTTGCAAAAACATTTTTTTTTTCAATATTGATTGAAGTTAAAGCGTTTGGGGGTATTGCACACGTGTATTGAATTTTTGATGGGAATAAAGAATTGAAATAAACGTAAAATTTTACTACATTCATCAAAAAAATTCGGTATACAATTATTGTAGGCAGTCTGAAAATCGAAATTTTTTTGTAGTAAAGGCTTGGACCCCTGTTTCGTAGTCACATTTTTTGCTGATAGGTCTATGGAATTTCCTAATAGTTACTTATGTTTATTAGGTCGCTCAATACGAATATTCTCTCAATTTCAGTTAAAAAAGGGCAGTTGCTCATAATAGGGAATGTAGGTTACTTTTTTCCATTTTCGTGGAATTTTCGTCTTTTTTGGGCTACCGAATACGAATATGTCAGTTTAACAAAAAAAAAAAAATAAAAATGCCACTTGCCTGAAATGGGCAAGTGGTCCTTTTAAAATGATTACAGGAAAGGTTACCCTGGAAATCTGAAAGTTGAGGTGGGGGTAAAATTTGTCCGATTTAGGGGGGGGTGGTTAAATTGTGTCCGATTTAAGGGAGGTCAAATGGGACTTAGAATAATTCAGGTTCAAGGACTTAATCAGAGCTTAGGAGCTTAGAATAATTTTGATTTAGGGACCTAGAATAATACGCGTTTAGGGAATCAAAATAATTTGGGTTTAGAATCTTAACATCTAGTAAGGTGATAATTACAAATTATAAAAATAGCAAACTGTATTGAAAATTTGTGTCTCTATGCTCAGCTGAAAGTAAACATGTACCATGCAATTTGACTAGTTGTGTATACGCAAACCGCATATAAGTTTTTATGGTAATGGAAGCGGATAGTTTATTTAGTATTCAGCGACCTAAAAAACATGATTATCCGTTGGAAAATGTACCTAGCAAAAAAAAAAAGAATTTGGGATCTAGGCTTGCGCTGTATTGCGAAATATAGAAGTTTTGTTTGTTTCTTTTTTTTTTGATCACAATTTCGATTACTCACACGAATAGTATTGGATTTCTATAGTAAGTTACGGGCCAGGTGCCAGCAAGATGACGGACTCAAATTTTTTTTTTTTAGTTTGGGTACTGCCCTTAACTTTCCAGAAATCTATTTTTTTTCGGGAAGATTAAAATCCTTGCTTTTTTACATTTAGTGTACTTTCAAAAAAAAATTCTACATATAATTTTTTAAGCTCTCTGCTCATTAGAAACACCATGTACTGAACGTAAACAGTTTTAAACCATAGATAAACGAGTTTTACTATGGGTTATAGTTCTAGAATAAAAATGTCAATTCAAATTTCGGCCTTGTTTTCGTATTCTGTGACCCCAAAAATTTTCACATACCAAGTTTCAAAAAGCTCTTTTTTCTGATTATAAATGAGGGGGGGGGTGGATATTAAATTACCGATTTTATCTTTTTAGAGTTGTTTTTGGTAATAACGATTTTATAAAACTTTGGTCAATAAATGCCTTTTTAAAAGAATTGACATTCTTCTTATTATTTTTTAAAATTTTCTAAACATTATTATTAAAAATATTCGCTCAAAAAAAAAGAAACATTAATGAATCCATCCTTTTTTGCATGCTTCTACTATTATTCAATATTTTATTATCATACATTAGCATAATTAAAAGTAAAACTTTATTTTAATAAAAATGTTATTGACAAGGTCACCCACATGACAGCAACTCAAAAAAAAAGAAACAAAAGGAGACAAAAAAAAAGTATTATAATTTCATTATTATTTTTTTGCACATGTCTACAATAGTTTTTATTGCAATATTAAAATTTCTAAAAAAAAAAGTTTGTTCTTTTTTAAAATTTTAGTTTAAAAATTCAAAGAATACTACATGATTGAGTTTAAAAAAATTTTTATAATATATATGTCATAATCAATCAATCTATATGGTATGATATTCAAAAAAAAAAAAACTTTTGAAAATAATCTTGAGCACGCGACTTCGTAGAATAAAAATAAAAAAAAATTTTTGTTCTTCATATTTTTCTACTGTATTCTTAACTTGCTATAAGCAATATTATAATATGTGTGAATACCGTTATAATTTTTTGTTATAAGTTCTTGTAAATCAATTCAAAAAAAAATTGTTCTTACATTTTCAAAAACTTTATTTAAGTTTCTTTTTTTTTCGGTAAAGATTAAAAGTTTATATCTCATCAGTCAATCTTTCTTGAGTAATTTTAAAAAGAATGTGTCAGTAATACCAGTGGAAAGTCATGACATTAAAGATTAACTTGAAAACTTTTATATTTCAATTTAATCTATTGTATTTATTATAATAAAAAAAATGTTTCTTTATAAATCAAATTTTGTATTATTATTTTTTCTTGAAAATTAAGCTGAGTAAGAATCCAAGGAATGTATAAAAGAATGTAAGCCACTGTTCTGGTAACTATAGAATGGTCTTTTTTAGTTTTATTCAAATTCAGCTGAACATTTAGTATACATGTCACACTAATTAACAGAATAATTTTAAAATAATGAAAATACTGGAAAAATGACAGTTATTTAAAAATATTTAATTTTAGGTACCTCAAAGGGGAAACGAATTTTTATGCATATATTATAAGGTTCCCTAAACGTTAAAATGCAATCGAATAAAAATGTCTTTATATGTCTAGGGCGAAAAAATCTGTTTGTATTTTCCACTGCGCGGCTAAAAAAAATTTGTTTTTTCACTGAAACCGAAAAATTTGATACGACCCTTATCCATAAACAAAGAATGCCCCAAATCGTAGTTAATCATCCTAGACTTCGCCTTGGAAGGTTCGATTTGGATCATTCATTACTTTTCTGGGCACGAGCTGTAAATATACTATTTTACTGATATTTTAACTTGGCCTCCCGCCTTTTTTGCCCTTTATATGTTAAACTATATGTTTTAAATCTCGGGTTACGATATAGGGCTCGACCATACGCTGGCTCATGCATACAAGATTTCCTTCAGAATCTGAATTTCTGGTCCAATTTTCATTAATCCATGAGACTGACGCGTTAAAGTTTAAGAAAAATAATTTTTACATATAAAGCCTCTGTGTATAATACGTGCAGTTTTTTCAGAAGGCATTTAACTTCTGGGGCTTGTGAAAAGTCGTTTGTTTTGTTATTTTCGGGGTATCAAATGACGGATAACAATTAGTTTGATACGGCATCCGAAAATATGTACATGCAAAAAGTTTTCCCAAATACTGAAGAAAAAAAATAGGGTTTATTTTTTTGCAACTTTGGGAAAATAGCATGTAAATTATTAAATTTCATGTGTTTTTCTGTAAGAATTTTCCTAAAATAATGGTGGCACCAGACTCCCGAAGAAATTTTGAAAACTCCCTTTGCTCATAATTTTTGAATGTTTTTGAAAGAGATGAGGTTATAAGAAATGGGCAGTTCAAATGAGTCCAAAAACACATTTTTAAAAAAAAAATTTACTCTGGTCTTAAATTTAAATATTAAGGGCTGAAATTCTAATAAAATTTTTAGCTTAAATTTAGATGTTTATAGAAAGAAAAATACAAATACTGAATTAGAACCACAAATGGTATTACAGAAGAACTCAATATTTTTGGTTTTTCATAAAAAATATTCATAAAAATTTGTAGATACCAGGGATAGTTTTAAGACTAGGTATACCTTATGCTACACTAAAAGTTTAAAGCAACTTGGCCACCCAAACAGTTTTGCCACTCCCCTTGTTAGTATATAATTTATTGACAATATTAATTGACAAATCACCTTTTTTTAAAGAATAAAAAAAGTCATAAAATATCCATAGAATATAAATTCTGAATGCAATGTATAACATAATAAAAAATTTTTATTTGCAAATATAAATGAACTTATAAATACAAATATAATAATATGTGCAAAAAGAAGGATAAGAAAAACAGAATAAAAAAAATCATAATGAAAAAAGAAGATGAAATGAAAGAATATACAGATATGGCACGCCCCTACTAGATAGGGCGCTTTACTTCAATGGCGTTTTATATTACGGTTTAATATGTCGATTTCATAATAAAAAAAACTTTATAAAAATTGATTACATTTAAAAACTGTATCTATGCTACCTGGTTGGATCAATTTGAAATATTTTTTTTTACGTACACATATAAATTAAGGAGGGTCAAATCTATTATTCAGGTTAAATAGAATATCGAAAAAACGAATGTGTTTAGACTTTTTTGGTAAATATAATGACACCTTTAGTGATCTATGATATTTGGATGAATTTATGTTTATATAAATATGAGATACATTGTATACAAAAAATTTAGTCAATATAATAAGCGACCTGAGATGCGGCCTGTTTTTGACGATTTTTTTTTCGCTATTCCCATGGTGTGCTCTTTCGCAAATCATGTGCCCTTTACAAGTCATTTACAAATTGATCAAGCACTGCACATATTATGTATTTTTTATTTCAGATTCGAACTGTGAATATGTATTTTAAGTATGTTCTCAGACATTTTTGGTCTTTCAAAGAGGTGAAAAACTCTTTCAAAGAGGAGGGGGGGGGCTGTATCGTTATACTGGCAACCAACATATTTGGTTTTGTATAGGTTTTTTGAGTCACTGATCACGAATTTTGGGGTTTTTTAAAAATAAATTAGTGCTTCACTCTTAAATTAGAAAGAACTTCCTCCAAAAAGGGGTATTTTTTATATATTCGCATATTCGGTCCCCAGATTTTGATCATACAAGTTTTTTCGGTCGCTGATCAAGAAATTCGGTGATTTTTTGTAATGAAAATTAATATTTTGCTACTTTTGAACTTTAAGCTAATTTAAGAGTAAAATATTATAATTTTACCTATGTATACCAAAATTCTTGATCTGGGAGCTAAGAAACTCATATAGGCCAAATCTGGGCGCCCAAAGTGCAAAGATATTAAAAATACGCCTTTTTAGGGGTAGTTTTTACTAATTTAAGGTTCAAGCCCCAATTTATTTAAAAAAATACTCAAAACTTCGTAATTAGTGACCCAAAAGACCTATACTAGACCAAATCTGGTGGTTGTCAGTATAACAATACAACTAAACCCGTATTATGACTGGAGTAAAAGTTTCTGAGTCAAAATTATCCTAAAAATAAATACATTGGACTCTCCCCTTAAATCAAAAACATTTGACCTCCCCCCCCCCTTCGATTTCCAGCTTGAAAATGTATACCCGCTTATAAACAAATTTCATGTTAAAAATTATTTGGGGGTATAAATTGGAAACTTGGTTGTAAATTGGAATATAAAATTAAGACTTTGAACAAAGCAGTTATTAACATGGAACATGTTCATTGGATGGGGTATTTGAAAAAGTCTGGCTTGGCAGGGGGGGGTGAAAAATTGACGCTTTTAGGGGGGGGGTCTAAAATTAACGCTTTTAGGGGGGGGGGTCAAAAATTGACGCTTTTAGGGGGGGGGTGAAAAATTGACGTTTTTAGGGGGGGGGGTCAAATGGACTTAATATTTTCGATTCAGGGACTTTTGGTGCAGAAGTACCTAGGGACCTATGGTGCAGAAGTCCCTAAAGACCTTTGGTGCTGAAGTACCTAGGAACCTTTGGTGCAGAAGTCCCTAAAGACCTTTGGTGCAGAAGTACCTAGGGACCTATGGTGCAGAAGTCCCTAACGACCTTTGGTGCAGAAGTACCTAGGGACCATTGGTGCAGAATTTTTAAAGAATTTATTGTAAAAATTAATAAAAAATAAATTCATATTATTTAAAAATCTATAATAATTTGAAAATTTAATTAATTTTATTCACTTTGATGTCTAAGCAGCATGATTTCTATAATAAAAATCTAAATATAAATATTTGCATATAAATATTTATATTATGAACACAATAGATACTTTATTATCCGTGTTATAAGTGAACATGTTCCATGCTCGTTGGTTGTGTAGTTACACAAACCGGTTATAAATTTTTTAGAAAATAGTATAGGGTAAACTCAGTTTCAATCCTAATAACATTAGTAAAATAGTCCTGGAAAACTAACAAAACTTTAAAAAATTTACTTCAGCATTTGACAATTATGACAAAAGTATGAATTAGAAATCAATGAACAAAACGATTTTAACCCATTAGCGCCGTTGCGACCATCGATAATCGATTTTTTGTCTTTTTTGGGGCCGCCATATTTAATTAACGGTGAATAATATTAAAAATCTGACTCCAGAATCTTGTAAAGCAAGTCGTTTTTAGTAAAAAAAGACTTTAAGTTTAAAAAAAAATCATTTTTTTACCAGTTTTAAGCGAAAATCCGAGCGTCAGTGGTATGGTCACGCCGGCGCTAATGGGTTAAATGAACCTAAAACGGCAATTATAATACTACTTTCCATAAATTTTTCTTGCAAAAATGTTTATATAACTGCAAAAATTTGTTTGATAAATAGAAAACCATTCTGATAAATTAAATAGCGTTTTTTTTTAGATATTTTTATATCAAAAAATTTGATCAAACTTTCTCACATTAAAAGAAATTTAATCAATCGATCTTTTGAGAGGCCTATTAATTGTCCAAATACTTCTCATTGTTATTTGTAAGTATACACACAGAATGAATGATACATAGTAAACTTGATGCAGAATCAGAAAAAAAAAGCAAAAGAAAAAAAAAAGTTAACATATTACACATAATCCGATATTGGTATGCTAGTAGTGCATTCCAGATCGTCTTTTGGTGTTTGTATATGTGCTACTAAATAGTCATATACATGTAAAAAATACCAAAAGTGTGAGTTTTAAGTTATTTTTTTATATTTTTCTTATGGTCTAAGTTTTTGTCACACAACGGGGATGCTTGTATATATGCGCTCAAAATTTATGTAATATATTTGAAACATGCGAAAGAAGAAGAAAATCGTAAAAACGCGCTTCCTGCATAAAATTATTTTATAAAAGTTCGCAAAAATACATAGGCGTGGATTTATGAGGGGCCACCCAAGTGGGTCTATATTATTTTTCTCAAGGTGTTGTGCGTGTGGCCCCTCGTGTGATCGGACTTATATTTCTTTGTCGCATTTAAGGCGATTACCTCTAATAAAAAAAAAAAAAATACATAATAATAAAATACTTCTTCCTTACACGATAAAAAAAAAAAATTTATGTATATGTATACTCATTATAGTGTTATATTTGATCTCGTCAATCGCATTCTTATAAACTTATTAAATCTCTTATGTGATCGCTACTTCAGGAGATTTTTGGTTTATAACGTGTATCATAATATAAATATGCATGATTACATAAAGTTTCGATTTCTTTTTAGCTTCTGTCATATACTTACATTTCGGTATTATATTGCTAATCATTAGCTTTTTTAATTTATTTTTGGTTATTAAATCGTTATCGTATTACTGGAAATAGTAATTCTATATAATAATGGATTAATTTGTTTTTTAATAAATATGCGTTTTAAATGTTTAATTAAGATTTGTATTTGAATAAATTGTTAGTGCAGCATAAATAATGTTTTGGTAAAGATTTTGTAATTTTGTAAAAATTTTTATTAGATTCGATTTTATTTTGCAAACTGATGTGGCAGAATCATTGGAATGTTACAAAAGATAATGATTTTGCATTAAATATACAATATCTGATAATTTACTTGTTAAAATATTTTAAAGAGCCTTATTTTATTATATTTTAAAAACAAAAAGTTTTTAAAATTTTAACTGTTGTTTAATACATCATAAAATACCATTTTAATGTACATTTATTAGTCTGAAATTGTAATATTATTAACTTAGTGGTTTTAGTAATTATTCCATAAATAACTAAAACCAAAAAATTAGTCAGAAGACGTTTATTTATTCAATTAATCAACCATTTTATGTTAAGTTTATATCGTAATTCTTATTTTATCTTTGCAAATAAATGTTAGATTTATTATGAGTACTTTTGTAAATAAGACTGCTTTTTTGCAATTAAAACATGAACATATAAATATTATATTTGGATTTTTAACTTCTGCTCCCAGGGTACAACTTATTTATATATTACAAAAAACTTTTTGTTTGTAAGATTCATGCCATCTAGATCTTAAAATGTAAAATGAACGTAAAGTAAGAAAGAGACAGAGAGAGATCAAGAATCAAGGTGTATATTCCTATTGATATGAGTGATTTTAAAAAGGAATTATTCGTCCTATTTTTATCAAAATCCGTAAAAATCGTAAATTTATTAAAATTAGTAAGTTTTCAAAAAAATCGAAATTTTTCAAATTTTTTTTTTGAGTCCAAAACTATTTCTAGTAAACTAAATAACATTCTTTACTGCATTATGCAAGGTTAAAAAAAGAAGAGAATTTTAATATAAGTTACAAACTTTTATTTAATTATTTATAAATTACCCTATTTTAAGAGTTGACATTTCTTTTCTTGGGAGTGAAAACTGAAAAAGGACGTTGGAAACGGAAAAAACCCAAATTACCTACTAATTTAAATTTTCAGTCCAAAAAATAATTTTTCACCTCTTTGGAATTGGAAATAATTGTCCGTAAAAAATTTAAAAAGACTTCGTTTTTGTATGAGAATCTTTTAAAATAAAGTTTATAAACAATTACAAATCCTCAAAATACAGTTAGTTTACAAAAAAATAAAAACGAAATTCATCATGAAAGATATTTTTTTTCCTATTTCTTTTTTTGAACATTAATTTGAAATATTTATATTACTTAGAATATTAAATTTCAATTATTAAAAATTAATAAAAAAATTTTTTTGTATAAGTTGTTCAGAATTTAAAATTATATAATGTAAGCGCGCTACAAATTTTAACAGCCAATCAGATTGTGAACACCAAAAGCCGGGGCTTTCTGCTTATATGTCACATGGCATTGTTATTTTTTTGTAAGACGAGAGAGACGTGAAAAATAATTTATTTTAAATTATCTACATTAAACTAATCATCACAAAATATGCCGAAGAATAAAGGTAAATATAGATAAAAATTAATTAAAATAAGATATTTGAAAATACACAAAGTTGTTGGTATTTATTCATCAAAAAAAATAATGAATTAAAAACAACATAACCTATTTTTATTTCGGAGTTTAAATTATTTGTTATGTTTAATTTTACGAATTATTTTATATGTTTTTTATATTATATTAATATTAATAATAATTTCACAAATAATTTCACAAATTTAATTTTTAGGAAAGGGAGGTAAAAATAGAAGAAGAGGAAAGAATGAAAATGAATCAGAAAAAAGGGAGTTGATTTTCAAGGAAGATGGTCAAGGTAAGTTAATTCTAGTAAAAAGCAAATTGACATTCATAAAATCATATGAAATTGAATTAAAAGTTTATCTTGTTTTTAAAAACATTTTATCAAATTTGTTTTTACCTTATAAGTATTATTTTCAACAATTTATTCTGAGAATTTTATCGGATTGGATACATCAAAAAGTATTTTTATGAAATACTCATACTTATATGTTAATTAATTTTAAAAATATATGTAAATATGAATGTCAGAAAACATCATCTTTAATAAACATATAAAATAATTTCATTTGTATACTTTCAATTTTTAGAATATGCTCAAGTGACAAAAATGCTGGGAAATGGTCGTCTTGAAGCGATGTGCTTTGATGGTGTCAAAAGATTGTGTCATATTCGAGGAAAATTACGTAAAAAAGTATGGATTAATCAAGGAGACATTATTCTTATTGGATTAAGAGATTATCAAGACGCTAAAGCTGATGTTATTTTGAAATATACTGCAGATGAAGCTCGTAATTTAAAAACATATGGAGAATTCCCAGAAACTGGTATGATTAATTGCTCGAAAATTAATTTTTTAGATACAAAAAATACAATTAATATTTTTATTACAGTTCGTATCCATGAAACTGTCACATTTGTCGAAGATGGTTTTGATGAAGATATTGAATTTGGTGATGATGTTAGCGATGATGATGAGGATGATGTTGATAATGTAAGTAAAAAACTGAAGCATCTTTGTATAAGATACTATTAATTTTATATTTAGTATACAACTTTGTAAATATAATTAACATAACCTCAAAATATTTTATGGCTACATTTTTATAATTCGGATCCAAGGATTTATTATAATTAAAACACAGAAAGAAATGAAAAAAATATTTATTTGTTCACATTTAAAAAAACCGTGTAGTTTATACTATTTTAGAGTAAATTTGCTTTGAATCGTTTATTTATTTTTTCAATATTAAATTCTCTTATGTCTTGTATTCTACAGTAAAAAATTATATAAAGAATATTACTACAAATTACAGTAATATTATCATCATTTGTAGTAAATTTACTACACATGCAGTAATATTATTACAGAATTGTACAATTAATAACCTGTGGTAATATTGTGTACATCATTTTTACTGCGAAGTATAAATAAATTATATAGATATGTTTTGATCGTATAAAATTGTTAGTTGAACATTTGAACAGTGAAGTTAAACACATGTATTGAAGTATCCAATAGAATAGTTTCATTTGATTCGGATATCTGTAAATTGCAAGAATGTTAGACTCAAAAACAAAATTTTTTGATTTTATCTTTCTTAAATATAAATATTCAGATACTTAGGAATTAAATTTTAACATGGAACATGTTTATAGGGATACCTCAAGAACTTGAAAATTAAGGGGGGGGGGGGTCAAACAGGACTTAGAATAACTTCAATTTTGGGATTTAGATTAATTCAGGTTTAGGGATTTAGATCAATTTTGATTTGGGGACTTGGAATAACCCGGGTTATTACTTAGCTGTAAGTAAACATATTCCATGCATTTTGGTTGTGTTTACACAAACTGGTTATAAGTTTTTTTTTTTAAGTAGAAGTTGAAAAAATTAACATAATTTACTATTAAAATTTTTCAGATTTAAAAAACTCAACTGTGCCTAGAAAAAAATTAGATGACACAAAAAATAAGGAAAGGATTTCTAGATCATTCTCATCATGTTATATTGTATAATATTTTATAATAAAAAATTGTACAAAATTCAATTTCGTAATAGAAAATATATCTATAGGTGCATTAATTTGATAATTTATGCAAGAAAATGCAAATATGCAAATATAGATTTAAATCATCACAAAATATTAATACACAAATTTTTAGACTTTATTATCTTATAATCTTTCAGTCATCTAGATTCTTATAAAATATTATTTTTTATAGTTTATTATATAATGTTAGGTTAAAATAATATTGCATTGAGACTTTGTTTAATAGATTTTATTATACAAAATTATTTTCTTGACAAGATTTGTAAAGTTATTTTTTCTTTCATTTTTTCTAATACATTTTTTATTTAATTTTTTCTACAAAAATAAAAAGTTTAATTTAAAGTAACCTTTGTTTAAAATTTTATTTGTATTTACCTATCCTATTTTAATATCCTAAAAAATTTTAATTAACTTTTAAAAAAGTTGAAGTAAACAAAAGGAAAAAAAAATCGATAATTTAAGGGGAAAACTTTATAAAGTGGACCCTACTCGCCAGGTTTATTAATTTTATTCTAATGTGTTCAATTTTAAAACTAGAAAACAAGTTTCAAAAATTTTAAAAAGTTCAAAAATCATACTAGGCGGCCTACGAACCATGGTTCAATTCGATTTCCTTTGAAGGGTTTGTGCAAAAATGATGAAATTTAAAATTTAAAAGCCATAAATTAACATTTAAAAAAAAATAAATTAAATTATATCATTTTTTTTTAAAACTAATTAACGAAAAAAACCTTTTTACAATTAATTGAATTTTTTTTTTTTATTTATTCTTTTTTATTTATTTACACTTTGAATTTCAAATTTCGCCATTTCCACATAAATATACATCAAGACACCAAAAGAATCAATATATTACATATATCCTTACCTTACTCTGAAGATGTACTAAAAAGATCCATGATTTGAAATTTCCGGCAAAATCCTAATTCTTTAGTAGATTTTCATTTAGTCGCGTGACCAAAGGGAGGAGAGCGGGGGGGGGTTTTAAATGTATAAAAAGTGATTCTTAATTAACAGGAGATTTTTTCTAAATTACGACATATAAAAATACCCTGCCAACTAGCTGGCACTAAGGTTCCTCAAACAATGAGCTAAATAATTCAATATGCCACAGATATTACCGATTACAACCATCAATCATACACTCATTTCTATTAAAAGTTAAAAGAAAATTTATGTATTGAATTAACTAAATCTATTTTTTTCAAATAAAATCTAACTTAATTCATTGCATAATAATTATTCAAGATAGTACTTTCATAGAATTAAATGAAGTATTACACAAAAAAAAAAAATATTGCCGTTTAAAAAAACTTTTTTAATTTTGAGAAATAAGTTTTGGAAAAATTCGGTATCAGATCCAAAAAATACTATAAACGAACTGTCTAAAACTAGTACTTTCATAGAAATAAATTAGGTACTACGTCCAAAAAGAAAAAAAAAATTGGTGTTTTTTGTATTTTTTTGTGAAAAAAAATTTAGGAAAAAAATTTTCAAAAAATTAAGTATCAGATTCGAGATATCGAGTAAAAATCATACTTTCAAATATAAGTACTTTCGTGGAAATAAATGAGTTATTACATCCAAATTAAAAAAAAAAAGTACCTCAAGGTTTTTTGATAAAAAAATTTTTGAAAAAAAAATTAGGTCTTAACTCTTTACTTTTTTAACTCCATAATGTTTGTGAAATATCACCAATTATATACATACACACACACAGACACACATACACACACATACACACACACATACATACTTTTTTTAAAAACCGGTTTTTTAGCTTCCTGGGGTCTCAAAACGATCTCAAAAAATCAAAAATCGAAATTTGACTTATCACAAGCCTCTCAACCAATTTTGCAGGATTAAATATATTTAGAATTGCGTGATTTGGGCTAAAATAGGGACTATGGCCATTCAATAGAGGCAAAATTTAAAAATACTAATATAAATTTTGAGTTCAGCGGGAAACTAGGGCCAAAAAACGTAATTTGTATTTAATCTGGGCAGATTTATACCTAGAGGGCTAAAAAATTGAGGAACTTATTTATTATGTATTAAAAAAGTTCGCCCAAAATGTGGTTCCATTTTGGCAATTGCCACACATCATAGACGGAATGACTCATATATTGCAATAAAAAATATGTATTATTTTTTCACTAATACTCAAAATTTTTTTTTATTAAAAAAAGTATAAAATACTAATAAGTATACAATTATTTCACAAGCATATTACTTATATCTTTAAAAAAAATAAATAAAAGATAATATTATGATATTATTTCTACAGATGTTTAAATATTTTTCTTTTATATTATTATTAAAATGAATTTCCTGATACTTAAAAAAACACCCCAATCTAATAAAACTTTATAGGCATACCTATTTTTTTCTTTAATGCATTTATAATTTTTTTTTATTTTAATATAAACCACAATAATTCTTCATATAAATATATAATCTTCCGGTGATAAATGCAAGTCTGAATGCTTTTATTATAATAAAAAATGTATATTTTTTTTTGATATTTATCAACAGGAAATATATACTTATATATATAGTTATTATGTTCATTAAAAAAAAATATCAATAATAAAATTTAATCTAATTGTTTTTCTTTAAATAATTATTATAAAATTTTTTAACTTGAAGGATCGTTAATATTAAGATTTTATATAAAATTGCATAAAGAAACCTCGTAAAAAACATTTATGATCGGATTGTAAATTCATAATTAACAGAAGCGATTTTCAAAAATTAAAGTTATAAAATTAATTTTAAAATAATATTTGATATTTTTCTTTTAATGCTTCCTAATAAAAATTTGCTGGTCTATACGCCATGGCATACTTGTTCTTGTAAAAATGGCTATGCAGTTGTTGCAGTTATTGTAATAATCTACTGAAAAATTACTTCTAAAAATGTGGCTTATTATACTCCAGTCAATATACGGTTTAGGTTGTCAATTTTCCGGTCACCACCAGATTTGGTATACTATTTTCACGCTTTTAGTGTTCAGATTTGGTCTAAGTGGGTTTTTTGGGTCGCTTATAACTTATTTCAGTGTCTTGTCTACTGGTTGCCCTCAGGATTCAGAATCGTCGATATGCAATCGTTGTATTTTGATGAAATTCAAAAAAAAAAAATCTTATTTTTATAAAATAGAAAATATAATTTAGAGTAAGACTGTTATTTAGTCCTATTTTAAATTGTATTTTCTGTTTTATGAAAATGGGTAATTTTTTTTATAATACAAAAAATACAACTATTGCATATCGACGGTTCTGAATTCCGAAGAGTCGCCATGCCTAGTAAAAATGTTCACCTCACCCTTAAATTTGCAAAAACATAAATAAAAAATACCCTTTTAAGGGTGCTCTGCACATTTTTCAAAGAAGAGACCCCGAAATTCGTGATGATTGACCCAAAAAACCTGTAGTAGACGAAATCTGGTGGTGGCTAGAAGCTTAGAATCCCCCCCCCACGTATATTGACTAGAATATTCCAAGAAGAGCCTAGTACTCCATTTGGAATTTAAAATAATTTATCTTATAAATAATGCTATTACCTTTTTAGTTTAACAAATACTTTTCAGATTGGTCTTGTTTATTTTCTGTATAAGGGTTTGCTTTGAAGCCTCCTAAACTGTGATTTTTTATCATTAATTCTCTTACTTTGTTATAGTAAATAAGCTGATTACCTATTTTATGCCTAAAATGATCAACTTTTAAATAACTGCCAACAACCCCTAATTAGTTGAATTTTATTTTTTTTGGTAGTATTTTGCAGTTTTTAGTTTAATTTGTAACAAATTGGTTGAATATTCAACCAAAGCAGCTCTACATTTATCAACAGTGAAGTCTCATTAAATTCTAATATATTGTAAAATTTAAAAATTGAAAGATATATTTTTTAATTAGAAAGTGCATTATAAAATAACTCAGCAGAGAATATGGGAAAATTGATATAGTCTAGGCGCCAGCCATACTAATCACGCCCAAAAATTAAAAAAATTTTAATTACACTTTTTTCGACAAAAAATTTTTCTGACCAACTCATGTCCTTATTTTTGACTAAATTAAAAAAGTGTTTATGCCAAAATTTTCTAAATTGAATAAACAAATCGAGACTACTCTAATAAGATGCAAAATAAATTTCTAATTTAATAAAAAAATGAAAAAGAAATATAAAATTTGAAAAACTAAATGGCGCGGGTGCAGGATTCTTAACAAATTATTGTCTAATTTTGCAATAATTTGTTAATAACAAAAAATTGATCACGAAATTCGCAAAACGGACCCCGGATTCGTGTTCAGCAGGTCGATAAACTTAAATACCACCTATTTTTATCTTCGGAAAAAGAAATTTAATTTTTGGGCATGATTAGTATGGCTGGCGCCTAGACTAATTATTTGGGAAAAAAAAACTGAAATAGTTAACTAAGAATATGTAAACAAGATCCTTTTTATATGAGATATAAATATATATTTTAATAAATACTAAATATAATTTAAAATTTTAAACTTTGAGTTTGTTTTCTTATATTTATAGTACTTTAACATCATTTCACTTGCGAGTAAAATTTGCTTCTTAACTGGCTTAATAAATATTTTTAGATGAGGTTAGGAATTGTTTATTTCTTTACAAAGGGCAATATTTACGGCCTCTCAAAATTTAAAATTTGGTCCTTATTGCCCGCTAGCGAGCCCACTAGTAAAGAAATGAACATTCTTGACCAAGTTTTAGAAAATCTTATGGGCTCAAAGGAACAGTTTCGTGTAATTAATATTAGTTTGAATAGAACTCCCAAATCTAAGGAAATTTTAATCAGAATAAAAATCTGTAAACTCTATATAAGTAGAATACATTTTTATTTAGGATTAACCCTGATAACATTAATTGTAAATAATTTACAAAATTTTATCAATATCTCTAGGTTTTTCCTGTTTAATATTTTTATAAAAGAAAGCCCTAAAAAATGATCTATACTATTCATACATTAAAGTTAATAAGTCAAGTATATAATTTCATTTAGATCAAAATTCAAAAAAAATTGATCCTTTTATAGAAATCGGTAAATCTTAAAAGATGACACATATAATTTTCCAAAAAAAAATTTGTCGCTCATACATAAAAGGTATATATGAAGATCTTGATATTTATCTTATTTCTGGCTTATTTTTTCTCCTTTGTGACAGGTATCTATAAAACCAATGCATTTTTTTATTTAAAAGAGAATAAATAATATTATAAATAGGATAAAAAAAGCCGCAAAGTCAAAATAAAGTAATTGTTCTCTTTTATACAAGGGTGATCAAAACTGTAATATAATAATGTTTGATGCATCAAATAACTTTAATAGAAAAAAAATGGTATGATTTTATTTTTTTTACCAAGTTTCTATTGTATTTAACATATTTTGCGACAAATCCGTAACAAATTGTTAAATATATAGAAAAATTGATACTTTTAGAAAAAAACGAATTTTTTCACATATATATTATATCTGTTTTTGATACCTTTTAAAGGCGGTATATTTGATTTGACAGATATTTTCTTTTATATTAATTGTGTTATGTGTATCTACTGTAAAGGTATCAAATTTAACTAGTTTAAAAAAAGTATATAAATGTATGTTACTTTTTTTAAATTATTTGATGGGTCAAAAATGATAAAATTTCTCACACATTTTATTCTATTGTTATTAATTTATAGTCATTTATACGCATCCTTGTATTTGAAGATAAAGAAAAAATATAATATTTTTTTTATATTTTTCTTATCACAAATAAAATCAACCGACGTATCATTTTTTTGAACATCATTGTGTTTTATATAAAGTCAAGTAAACCGTTGATAATTGAATTAAAACATGAATAAGCCAGGCATTTATTTTTCTAAACATTTGTAAATACGGTATCTATGCACTTACAATAATATTTATTCAACAAAGAAATTTGTTGCTTTGTCGTTATTTAAAGCCCTAAATGGAAAGAAATATTTTACTTTATTTGGGTAAAATATATTTTACTCAAACCTTAATTTAAATCGGTGAAAATCTGATACAAAATTAGGCCCTATATAACTTAAGTTAGCAATTGCTAGCAAGGTGAGTGTACGAGTAGAATCTGACAAATCTTGACCTCGCTTAGAGGAGCATTTTCTTATAATTATTAGGGATACAATCCCTAAAACTCATAGGCTTTCTGTGCCTGGAAGAGCGAGCTTGAATGTTATAAAATGGAATTTTGGGTATAATTTTCCGCACAACGCTGTCAGTTTATAAGTCAATCAAAAATATTCTGGTTGGTCTCATTTTTTTGTGCAATAGTCTTGTCCTTTCCCGAATTTTTATTTATTACTAATTCTCTTATTGTGATATCCAATAAAGCAAACAACCATTTTGGTAAAAATTCGTATTAGCATTAATAAAATTTGGTTTACGGAGCTTAAAACTAAATACACAAAAAATAATACCAATCAGATGTTTTCTAATTGACTTGCAAGGTGGCATCATTATACGGAATAATACATAAAAATCATATTTACAAGTTTATTAACATTTAGACTCGCTGTTTTATTTAAGGTTTGAGAAATCAAATTTGAGATGCTGGGAGTGTTTTTTCAACAAAAAAACTCTCTGTCAAGTGGAGTCAAGATCTGGCAGTCCCAACTTGTACACTCTCCTTGAAACTTTGTATTTTGTACAAACGTTGTACTTTGATTGTAATTGTAATGCGATCGCTTCTCTAGAATTTTCATATGCCTATCTTGTTTTTTTTCAAGATGACTTTTTGGTGCTTCTGGAACAATAGATATTTCTGTGCAATAGGTTTTTAAGAAACACTATCCAACTACCTATAAGAGGTTTCTTCATTGAGAGGATTAAAGAGGATTTTTGAATACAATTAGGTTTATATTTGCTTACGAGCGACTGTTAAAAATAAGAAAAATATTAATAGTAGTCCAGAAAAGTAAAGAATGACCCAAATCACACGTAAATTGTCCAAAACTGTGATTTGGGGCATTCTTTATTTATGGACAAGGGTGGTATAACATTTTTCTGTGTCTGTGACGAGAAAATACGTCTTTGCCGGACAATTAGCGTGCGGGAAATATGTGCTTTCTCGACGCAGACCAGAAAAACTATGTGTTTAATTTGGGCAATTTCGTACTTGCTGCTGGAGGATTTAAATTAACGCCATCCTAAACCCAAATGTGTCGGTAAGAATTTCTTAAACGTCGGCTTTCTTTTTTAAGCTGTAGAAAAAACAAAAAAAATATTTTAGGCTATAAAGAATGATTTTTTTTAGTGAATGAATCAATATGAAGCCACAAATTTTATTAGAAATGGATTGACGACCTTTTTCAAAATGAACTCTGCCTTGCCGACTCAATGTTAAAAACATAGGGGTTTAGGATGGCGTTAAAAAAAAGAAACCATATATTTTTTTTGCAAGCAGAAAATAGTTTCAAAATTTAAAATTAGATCAAACCAAAATTAACAAATTTTAAAAGATCTCTGCAAGTGTTTTTTTACACATTCACGAATGCATTTACAGAATAAGTGTCAATTGTATACGGTTTAATATTAATAAAAAGTACAAAAGAAAACATATATTTATTATATTATGATGAATTGTTCATTATGACAAAACTTTTTCATTGTTGAATTAGTTATCAAATTTGTATATATAGGAAAAAAGAAAGATAATATTATGCTCAAGTCAAAAAATTACAATGTGTATTTTATGAACATTGTTGTATTTAATAATTTTTAATAATGTATAGAATTTTTTTTTGTTCTTTAAAAATATTACCTACTTCTCTTTCATCACATTTTATAGTTTTCTTTTATTCTTTGAATTATATTATTTATTTATATTTTATTATATTGTTAAAATAAAATTAACATACAATATAAATTTTACATCTGTTAAATTGAAACGTCATTATGTTTTTACAATAATTATCATCATTCTTTTACGTAATTGATAAGTTTTTTATTACATAGATCTATTCATTTTTTTAAAAATGATGCCATAAAACTTATTGATCAAGTGTAAATTTTTTCAAGTCCTGTCTTTAATCAATATTTTTTTTGTAAATATCTGATTAATATTTTTATACTCGGGAGTTTTATAATTTTTAAAAATTTAGTTTTACTTTATTCCTCAGATATAAGTAGTTATAGTTGACTTTAATATTATAAAAAACACTAATACTCTACCCTGTAATTATTCTATAACGCGTCTTCTGGGTGCAGAAACGCAGGGCTCAACAAAATTTAATAATGTTTTTTGGTAATTTTCAATATAAAGCTGCAACGAGGCTGCAACATTGAAAGTTAACAAAAGAACTTATGTTAGTCTAATTTTTTTTGGCATAAATATCACTTTTCAAGTCCCGTAAACCAAAAATTTTCATCACCAGTTTTAAGACTCAAAATATTTTTCCATGAAGCATTTAAGAACATTATTTTTTAAAACATTTTGTAGAAATATAATATTATCTACACGAATCGATATTATTAATATTCCAATATAACATAAATTATTATTGGAATTAATATAGACGCAGTTTATAACACTGTATTGAGGAGTTTATTTAATAAAACATGAAGAAGCTCCATTCAAAAATGTATTTAATAAAGGTAATTTGGCATAAATAACACTTATCAGAGGTATAATTAACTAAAATGATACGTTGTAATGTTTATTTTGTAAATATTCAATTTTATAATTTTTTTCAGAAAGTAATACTTATATATACCTTTGCAAAATCATTTCATTTGCGAGAAAATATTTTGTCAGACTTCGCTAGCAATGAGTAAATTGTAAATTCTTGTAGAATCATATTGAATTCATATCTATAACTCTAAAGGAGAAATATCATCAAAATTTGTTCCTCGATTTATTCGTGTTTTGATTGGTCGCGTCGATTTTATCATGCGCGTGAATTATATATTTTTTATTGGATGCTAACCTGTCATATAAACTCTCGCGTGTTATTTAATTTTTATTATTACTAGTATTAAGCGCGCGTCGCGCGCAAAATGATTTAAAACTGTCAACCTTAATTATTTTCATAAATACCAAAATTTATTCTTACTATAATTTTTTTATTCATATCAACTACTCGACGTACTATAACTAACCTCAAAAATAATAAAAATATAATATAAACAATAAAACAATTAATTTTAACCTATATTAACAATGAAATTTATATGAGCCAATCAGAATGACTCTTTAGCTATAACAATGTACATAGTTACTGTTGCGATCAACATGTCCTTTTTAAAAAAGGATTTAATATTTTAATATAATTATTTTAATATAATTATTTATTAATAAAATTTTGTGTATTTTTCATTATAATTAAGTATAAATAAGAAATATAATATTTTTCTCATTTTATTATACAATCTTTTAAAAATTTCGTCTTCGATTTTATCTTAATCGATTCATTTTTGCTCTGCAGTGTCTGCCGCGTCTGTATAAAAAATTTGTAAAATAATTTTAAATATTAATTTTTTAATTTATTATTATAAACTGTCAAAATAATTATAAATTTTAGTAAAAAATGTTTAAACTATAATACAACATTACAACTGTAGATGCGACATATATAATATATGAAAACTCATTCGAGTATTTCGTCATCCTATTATTAAATTTCGCTGTCCAGGACAAAAGAAAAATTTATTTCGAGTCATAGTAATTAGTATTTATATTCAGATGCGATATTAAATATTTTTTTCTTGAGGTAAATTTCTACCTCTAAAAAACTCATGTGACATAATTTTTCGTCTAATTTATTCGTGACTGGTTGCACTGATTTTTTCATTATTTATTTCGTTAATTCTAATTTTAATTATTTTAAAATACTTAATTATCAATAAAATTTTGTGTAAAAAATACGGAAATAAAAAGTTCAATAATTATTTTATTATGCAATTTTCTAAAAATTTCGTCATCTTTATCTATTTGGTCGTTTTATTGATGCTCTGTAGTGTGAGCAGCACGCTGTATACAAATTTGTAGATAAATGTAAATATTAATTTTTTAAATTATAATAATATAAACTGTAAAAATAATTATAAATTTTAATGAGAAATGTTTGAACTAATAGAAAATTAATTATATTTGTAGAAGCAACACATAACATATAAAAATTAATATGAGTATTTCGTCATTTTATTAAAATTTCGCCGTTCAGAACAAAAGAAAAATTTATTTTGAGGGATGAAAAGGGTTGTAGCCCGAGGTGCGTAGCACCGAGGGACAATAATGCAATATTTTTTTTTTTAGATAAATTTTGAAAATAAAAATAATGAAAAGTTTATTAAAATTCTGAAAAAAGTTCATTATTTGAAATTAACATCTCACTCTAAAATTGTTTTTATTTCGATTAAACATGAAATGATCTGAGGGGGTTGGCGCGCTTCAGCGCGCAGGGGGCTTGCCCCCTAGTACATTAAATTCCTAAAAAAAATTAAAATTATGTTTAGGGTACGAGGTACTATCAAGAAAAATTACTGTTTAACTTTTTGCTTAAAATTTTTTTTCCAATTCATAACATTAATAGCACAAAAAAAAATAATTAATTTTTTAAATAAAAGAAAAACAAAAATAATTGTATTTTATCAGAAATATTTAAAATAAACTATTGATGTAAACAGTAGCTCAAACATATTTATAATTTTTTTTATATTTATACATAATTATATATAATACACAATTATATATATTTTATTATTATTCTTTAATGATCTTTAAGTATTTTATAGCTTACACACGAAATCGTGTGGTAAGAAAACAAGTTTCACGTCATAATTTATTATACGATTCGCGGTGATATTAAAAAAAGCCCAAATAATTATACCTAATTTTTCATGATAAAGTCCAACCAAAAGGGGAATAATTTTTTTTTATTGTTATATAACTATGTACTACCATATTATACATAGATGAAGCTATATCTTATGTTTGTAGTGTAAATTTTATGTATAGGAGCCTTTTCACATTATGTTTCTACGAATCAAAAATATATTTTTTTATTCAAAATTAAGAAAAATTAAAAATCTTCTAGATTAATTTCACAGCTAAATTGTCTTCGTATTTGTACTTTATTCATGAAAAAAAAAATTGAAAAATTCTTGAAAAAAAAAATCCTACATAAAAAACTGAGTTTACGTGAAGCACCCCATATAATCATAAATGATTACTCACGTAACTGAACTAAAAATATAAAAATTACATTCCGAACTTCTGTATAACAACACACGCGATAAAATTGTTATAAATTTATATACCTATATTTATAAAAAAAAAAGGGAAACCATATGACGTGAAATAATTGAGATTTTTTTTTTCTTCATTTTATGATGATGATATTTATAACATCTGGGATAAAATGTTATTGGCATAATTTTCTTTGCAAAAAAATCTGGCGCCTATTCGCATTTCTAGCAAAATTGAATGTTATTTTTTTTTATACTAAAGGTAAGCTGTTTTTTATTAATAAATAAATGAATTCGATAAGCGAATAAAAAAAAATTATCAAGAATTTTTATTTACAAGACTATATTTGTTATTACCTTCTGTAAATATAAGTTTTTTAAAGAAAACAACTTATCAAACAAGTTTTTTATTGTGTTTTTCATATTTATTATTTTTTCAACTTTTATTTATTGTATATCTTAAAATTACAGCATTTACTCATTATTTTACAAGTTTTTTTAATTTTTTTCAAAGTCATTTCCAAATGTAAAAAAATTAAAATTTATAGAGTAAAAATTGTTTTAATTTTCATTCAAAAAGATGAAATTTTACATTAGGTAGTTTTTATTTACGAGGATTCTCTTCACACATTTTTGGACTATTAAAAATAGAAGTACGAAATTGTTGTAAATTTATACGATTTTTTCGTAAAACAAAACATATTGTAAATTTACGATGGATGAATGGTAAACTTGCCGCAAATAAAATGCAGTAAAAGGACACAATCCTAAAAAAATAAATTTATGTACTTTTGAATTTTTACCGTAGTATTTTGGTGATCTAGTGAGGCAAAAAAGTTTGCCAAAAATGTTTGGCCAATTTGCTAGTTATTTTTTTTACCTATATTTTCGAAAAATACCGAGCGATAAATCGGCGCCGCATCTAGGGTACCCCGCATATATCCTCAATTTTCATGGAAAATATCCATTTGAGCTCCATGAAAATTGCGAATAGATGTGGTCCCAATCGGTCACGATTTTCTGCTCAGTATTTTTCGAAAATACAGGGTAAAAATATCTTCTGTAAAAGCCCGATCAGAAATCGAAACATGGGATCAGCTGGGACTGAGGGTGGTGGACTATGTGCCCACTGTTGGCAACAGATTAGCTGCGTCATTCAAACGCCAAGCTCAGCCGCTTATCGCAACAGGCTTCTGACCGGGGCAGATTGGCCAAAAATTTTTACAAAACTTTTGTGCCTCAGGAGATCTCTTACGACAAATGCTGAGTATATGAAGCATCAAACGCGCAAAAATTTTGATACTGTTAGAGTCTAAATCCATCGAACCCTAAAATATTTTTTGCCTATCTTGGTGCACAACGAGTACAGAATTTCACCGAATTTCACGTCTATTTAAACACCAATTTTATGCGCGTGTGAGCAAAAAATATATCTTTTTTAAAACTTTTTAATAATGAAAAAATTTTTTAAAAATATTAGACGATTTTTATAACTTTTTAATGCCCCATATAAATTTTATAATTGATATTTAATACGCTTATTTTTATATTTATATAAGGATTCGTCTACTTAGTAATATGAAAATTAAATAGTATAAATCACTAGTTTTTAATTACTAAACAAACAAAATACCGTTTTAGAAATATTTTATTTATTAATGTAAATTTTATTAATCAATAAAATTTCTATTTTTCAAAATTAATTAGTGTACTAATAAAAAAATGATTAATTAAATATAATGATAAAAAATAAATCAAAATTTTTAAATTAATAAAAAAAAAGTTACAAAAAAATAAAGAAAAACATGACCTAACCAACAAAGTAAATAATTAATCAAATAATTAATAAACATAACCTCAAAAATCACAATTTTTTTTAGAATAATAATAATAATAATCATGATAATCGTTTAATAATAATATCAAAAAGTATACCACCAGTAAAATCAGGCAACATTATAATGGGTTCTAAAACATTTTTAATAATTCGTGATGAAAGTGATCTTAGAGAATGGTTAGCAACGTCAGAATCATCAAATAATAGTACTTATTCTGATTATTCGTCTGATTCTTCAATTAATAGTGATTGTGATAAGAAATTTCGAGCATGTCCAATTCATCGTAATTAAGGTTTGTTTATTTTTTTATTTATTTAAAAATCAGTAATTTTTATTTTTTTTTAATAAAAAGTTTTCACAATTAAATTAATCAATGGGGAATTCAAAAAAATGTAAATGTGGTCCAGACAAGTCACCAAATCGATCACACCCATCAACATCTAATAAGATATTTGATGATGATGTTTGTTCGTTTGCTCATAAAAATGATCACAGCTCAGTAAAGCAAGATAATAAAAAAGAAAAATCTAAAAAAAAAGAGAAAAATACATGCTCTTGTAAATTACCTACTGATAATTTTAAATCAAAAAAAGTATTTGATGATCAAGAAAATAATTTAAATTGCGAATTTGTAAATTATAAAAAAAAATCTAAACGTAAGAAATCAGAATCAAAAAAATGTAGTGATTGCAAATGCCCTGATAATCATTTGGATGATAGTCAATCACCTTCCTGTAGCAAAAAACATAAAAAGTAAGTTTTCATTTAAGTTTTATATCAAAGTATATTAAATGTATTAAGTTTATTTTCAATTTTAGAAAAAGTAATGAAGAATATTGTAAAAAGTTATGGAAAAAATTATGGAAAAAAGTAATATTTTAAAAAGTTCTTTTTATTTTATGATTTTATGACTAAATAATTATTTTTATAATTTAGAATTGCAAAATACCAGAAGATTATATTATTAATTATGAGAATGAATGCAGAAATAATTATGGAAATATTCATAAAGCAGAATCGAAAAGTATCAGTACTGAAGCGTCAATGTCAAGTCTAGAATGCAAAAAGTGCGAAAGAAAATATAAATCAAAAAAATTTGATGAAATGGTTAGTATAAGAATAATTAAACCAATTTTCATGCGTATAAACCAAAATTCAGAGGGAGATAAAAAAATTTACAATAAAGAGATTTGATCTACATTAAATTTTAACCCAAAAAGGTTAATGATGACGAATATTAATTAATTTAAAATCGTTTACTGGGTTGGATTCATTTGATCCGTTTAAAATGTTTGGATGCATTTAAAAACTTTATTTTTGAATTTTTTTATTTGTTGCCCGAGATTAGTTCATAGTTGACAATTTTTTAATTAGCGAAAAATGGCAGCCTTCAAATTCTATGTTTATAGAAACCAGTTTGTATAGACGCAACCAAAATACATGGAACATGTTTTCTTACAACTGAGCACAGACACATAAATTACAATAAAATTTGCTATTTTCATAATTTGTAATTATCACCTTTACTAAATGTTAAGATCCTAAACCCAAACTGTTCTGATTCCCTAAACGCGTATTATTCTAGGTCTCTAAATCAAAAATATGTATTAAAATATGACCCTTAAACCGGATTATTACAAGTCCCTAAATTGAAATTATTCTCCTTAAATCGGGCATATTTGACCTCCCCATTAAGTTTAAGATTTCCAGGGTATCCCCTCTTTATAAACATGTTTCATGTTAAAACTAGAAAATAAAAGGTTTAAGGCTTAACTGATTTTAAAACGCTGAAAATCAAAATTTTCTGAAAGTTTCTACTTCCCTAAATAAACAAAAATTTAATAAATTAAGTTTTGATTTTTTACAGTCAGATGATTTGATTCCTGAAAATTTATCATTTTGTGTTGAGGTTAAAAAATGTCCAAAATTATCTATTTCACAAATGAATAATTTTGTTGAATCTAAAAATGATAAGGTATTTGAAAATTAAAATTACAAATTTGAAAATTAATATTCAATAAATAAAATAAAAATTAATTCCAATTTTTTATTTAATATTTAATAAGGATAATTTCAAAAATGGTAAATCACATTCAAAAAACACTAAAGATATGCAAGAAAATTCAGAAAGTGAAAATTATGCTAAATCAGTAAGTTTAAAAAAATAATTTCATTTTTTACAATTTATTAATTAGTCTAGAAGCCGCATATGTTAGATGCATGCACTTTGTTTCTAAGTTTTGTGCAAGGCTATTTATATGTAATAGGTAAGTTTTTTGACATGCTGATTTCAAATTATTAGCTCCCGACCCCGAGAAATTAGCCCTAATACCAAAAGGCTGTATTTTTCGGTCAATTTTGAAGGTGGTGATAATTTATATGGGATAAATATGTAACATATAGGGAGTACCAAAAACCGAGACCATAAATGTCATTCGGAGAAAGTTTTCGGGGTCGGGGCCTAATTATTCTTATTCATGACCTCAAAAATATATTATTACTTATCATTTTAATAAGGACAATTAGAAAAGTTTTTTGTAAAATATGTCAAAAAAACTTTCAAAATTTACCAACAATTACGGTTTTGCTGTATTAGGGCTAATTTTTCGAGGTCAGGACCTAAAAAAAAGAAATATGGTAAAACTTACCTACCACAATGAGTAGCCTTACACAAAACTTAAGAAAAGAGTGCATTCGTCTAACAAATACAGATTCTTGACTAAATTATTGATATTATTTAATCAGGAAAATGAAGATGAAGTAATTGATCAATTAGAAGAAGCTTCATCTTCTAAAATAGAAAAAGATTCAAAAAAATCTAAAAAGGACTCTAAGAAAGAATTTAAAAAAGAATCAAAAAAAGAGTCTAAAAAAGAGTCCAAAAAAAATGTTGAAACAGAAACAAACAAAGAATTAATTAAAGACGATAAAAATGATTCTAAAAAAGAATTTAAAAAAATGAGCAAGGTACATAAAAACCACTAACAATTTTTTATTTATTTAAATACTAATCAAAGCTAATCAATACAGAAAAAATCAAAAGATGCAAAATCTAAAGACGAAGATGACTCAAATTCAACTAATAATAATATCAATTCAGCATTCAGCACAGAATCAACAGCAAATTTAAAATCAGATGAATCAGATGAAGCCATAAATATAAATGACAATTATCATCAAAATTCAATTAATGACAACATTATTGAAAATTTATTAAATAATGGTAACAAAAATAACAAGAGTAGAAAATCATTCAAAATTTGCGTTGACGACGATAACGTTAAAAGAAAATTTTGTATTAACGAAATCAAAGTTTGCCGGTGTACTAAAGGTAAAAATTTTTTTCGTTTTATTAACTCAAAAATTTATTGACTAATTTTTACTTTTTACAGATTAAAATATACAAATCACCCAAAATTGATGTATTTTTTTTTCTTTTATACTTAATTACATGAAAATAATCTTGTAAAACACATCAAAATCTTTCTATTTGTGAAGCTAAAAATAAAAAAAAGTAAAAGTGATATAATATTTAAATAAAATAAAAATGTTAATAAGCCAGTCTATAGGTAATTTAAATCGAATAATAAAAATAAAAATCCATACACGGAAGAGAAGAAAAAAAAATTTACAATGGGAAAGAATTTTAATCTGAAATTTTTGTTGTTGTTGGGTTGATCGATACATTTAAGATATGCATATGGTAGCATAAATTAAATATATCAAGATTCAATAAATGAATGACAATAATGTAGGTAGGTAGATGTTATATGTTATGCTTTGATATATTTTGCATGTATTTTATTTTTAAATTTTATATTGAATAATGATCAAGTTTATTTGAATATTAATTTTTTGCTATATTGTAAGTCTGTTCCTATTATGTATTTGGTTAGGTTACGAATTTAGTGAGAGAGAGGATCTGATCTGAACATCAAAGTACAGCTTATGGGAAGGTTCGTTTTGATAAACACTGTAAAAAGTAACTTTCTTATATTAACAAAAAAATTAGAACATTTTCGAAAAATTAGTAAATTTTCGAAAAAATTTGTAAATATTCGAAAAAAATCGTATAATTACTGAATTTAGTATATTAACAGAAAATTCGAGTATTCTCGATTTTTTTTTGTGAATTCGCAAGAAAAATTGATAGTTTACAATTTTTTTTTGAAAATTTTCAAAAAATAGTTGAAAATTAACGAAAAATAGTTGTGAATTTACAACTTTTTTCGTAAATTCACAAAAAAAAAAAATCAAGAATTCACGAATTTTTCGATAAATATCTTGTGATAATGTAGGATCAAAGCAATATTTACACCTTTTATGTAAATATGGTTCTATTAAGGACAAATTTTTACTCTTTTTTTGGAGAACTGTTTAATTTTTTGAATATTAGAGGCCAAAGGGAAATGACCCAGAAAACGATGTAGAATTCTGAAACTTTCCAAATGACCGAATACGTGTAGATCACAAATGAGTCTCATTTTTAAGCTTTAAAATATAATCGTAAAAATCTAAACGTGTACACTAGTATCATGGAATAAGTATTATCTCTATCTACATCTATCAATAAAATATGTATTCGATATAAACGCATAAAAAAATTGTTTAAAAAATTTTTTCTCGCAAATGAAATGCTTTTAAAAGTATATATAAATGATAATCACATGAATTATTTGTATCTAAAAATTCGTTGTCTTTTTAAATTTTATAAATCTATATTTTTATTCTTTACTTCTGTAAATTTTTATAATTAAATAAATAATCGATTCGCAGTCATTTCGGTGTGTGATGTGATGTATTATAAGTAAGATTGATCAATGTTTCCTTGGATCATTTCTCCTATTCAAAAATGTTATTTAAAAATAATTGTATTTTTTTAGTTTTTTTCGTTGACAAGAATTCTGCGCAACAAACCTAACACGATAATTTTAAAATTAAATTTTTTTTGCAATCATTGCATCATAATATTAAAAAAAAACTTATATCTCAAGCGATCTCAAGGATCTGGAAAGTAACAAAGTAAAATTACCGGAAACCTCTACTTGTAGCCCAAATGAATTATTATGAAAGATACTATAATAATATCTTTTTTTATTATTAAACCATGGATACACAACTTATATGGATATAACGTCCTGTATATCCATATAAGTTGTGTATCCATGTATTAAACTAATTAAGTTTTGAAATAAAAACAAAAAATCTAAAAATGAAACAACTGAAGGCGATAGTTTTTATTTAAAATCAGATTTTGAATGATTATATTTTAAATTACACAAGATTTAGTTCACTCTAGTTAAACTCTACCCATATTTTTCTGCATAATAAAACCCTAAACAATTTTTTTATAGGAACTTAAAAGATTTTTTGCAATTGTAAATATGCAAACTTTTTACTTAAGACAGAATAGAAACAGATAAACAATATATCAACATTTGTTTAAAATATTTTTATTTGATTTAGTTTAATAATTGTAAATTTTACCATTTGAATGTTTAATTCTTTCAGATACCTTTTTGTAAATTTAATTTTTATACGACAAATTGTTGATGTCTGAATATAAAAAGGACAGGTTTTGTAGACTGTGATGTGTTATTTATACACATTAGATTTATACAATTATATTATATTATTTTATCTTCTTTTTATTTAAATTACAAAAGAACTTATGCATGCGAAATTGCTCGCATAATAACAAAAATTAAGTTTAAGTCTCTGTTCGAGAGTAATTTAACAAACTTAAAAAATTGTAATATGCATGTGCTAATATTATAATTATAATTTTTATTTTATTTAAAATGTTCCGTAATATTTACAAGTATTATAGAATTTCATAAAATAATGTTGTAGGGTGACTGTGCCAATTAATGATCACATCCCAATTAATGTCATATACCATGTTAGGAAGGTGAATGGAATAGGGGAAACTCATATTTATTATAATATTACAAAATTACAAAATAAAATTAAAAAAACAATTTTTTTTTTCAATTAAAAGTGTTTTTCCCACCTAAAAACGTTTTTTTAAAACTAATTTAGTCGTTTAGAATAATTTCCTAACGAAAAAAATGCGATTTGATGGAGGGGGGGGGGAACAAAGAAGCACCATATTTATTTCTTACATTTAATATTTTAATAAGTATTTTAATACTTTTCGTCAAAGATTTATCTCGAGATTTATAATGTGTTCTATACTAATTATTTCTCGCAAGCAAAATGCGCCTGTAAGGATATATAAGTAACAAACGCAGTAAAATATTGTACGTTATTTCATTTAATATTAATATTAATATTAATTAACTATAAAGTTTTTCTGACAAGGAACTTTCTTTATTGAAGTTAATCTAGCTCATCGAAATTCTTCCCCATGCAAATTTGCTTCTAAATTCTGCATAAATTTATCAATTAAATTGAATCCATCATGTTTTCATTATTCATGTAGAATACTGAAATTGTATTTAAAAGTTCTTCATCTTTATAGAGTTTAGAAAATAAGTTGTTATTATATTAATAATTTAATAAATAATTCTAATTATTTTAATTATTTATATTTATATGTATTTAAGAAAATAAGTATATTACGACCACAAAAAAAAAGATTATTGCTAAATTGATATTAAAATATCAAAGCTTAAAGATATAAACTCTGATAAATGTAATAAACTATTAAAATATATATAATTTAATAGTTTAATATAAAATTATTTAAAACAACAGGTTGTTTCTTGTCAGTTATCTAAAGAAAAACTTGTAAGTAGTTAAATGTATTTATATTGTGGTTTAACAATCCATGACCAATTTTAATGGACAGTATATAACCTTAAGCTATTTTTTAAAATTTTAATACTTATTTTAAAATGTCAGCAGATCGTTGTTAAATTTAACATTAAAATAACGAACATTTAAACTGACGTGAAAAAGCTGCTTCGGGTATATTTTAATTTTATTGTGTACAGGTAAGTACTGTACAATAACATTTTCTTTTTTCTTTTTTATATATAAAGTAATTTCATGTCAAGTTTTCATATACTCTTAGATGTTAAATGTAAATTAAATATCTTTGAAATTTAATTTATTTTAAAAGCTTCATGTAAGCAGTGAAATAGAATCTACATTTTTTTTTATTTCAATTTAATTTTTATATGTATGTACTTTTTTGGTAGCTCCTCAAGCTAAATTTTTTACTGTAGCTAATTTTTTTAGTTCTTTTTAATTTTTAAGAGAAGAACTAAAGTTTTTTTTTAGTATTTGCATATTCCATTCGATTAAATTATCTGATTTAGGATAATAAGGATATTAAGGGGGTCCTATGGATAACTACTATTAAACTATATTCAAAAAACTTCGACCTACAGCTAGCAATTTGGTAACCAATAAAACTTACATTTTTTCTTTACTTAAAATAATTTATTTATAAATTTTTGAATATTTAAGATAAATTTAAATATAATAATAAAAAAAAAAAATCATAAAAATCCATTTTACTTATATTTTTCCCACGAACAATAATCATAATAATCAATAAATACTTTATACCACCTATAGTACAATAGCAATTTTTTTATATTCTCCAAACCCAATTGTTTTTTAACGGATTTATTTAAAAAAATAAAATTATAAAATATAAATAATATGCCTGAATGATTATATTACACTCTACATAATAACAATTTTTTAACTTAAAGTAAAAAGAAAAAAATAAAGTTATATTTTTTTGCTTAAGGTAAAATTTTTCCTCGTGCAGTTATGTATAGAGAGAAAATAATCACAGTAAAAATATATATAGTTAATAGTTTGCAAGTATAGTTTTCAAAAAGCATAATCACCTGTCTCGTTCGTCATGTAAGTATCATATTATAAATATACATACAAAGTATTGCATATATAAAACCCACGCAGATCAAGACAGTGATGTGTCCTGATGGCTTTTCAACGAGCCGCCCACGATGTATTCATATATTATAATAATAAAATGCCTTAAAGTTATATTTTCAACTTGGGTTTTTTGATTATGCTCTCGTCAATTATGTATTTTATTTAAAAATGTTTTGATTATTAAATTATTATTATTTTTTACTTTATTTTTAAAGTTTTATCATGGGTAGGAAGTAATGTAAAAGAAATTATTAATTATTTCTTTACACAGTTTTTAGTTGGTAACAAAGGGGTGTTTACTGATATATATATAAAATTTTTGTCGATTTATAGGTTATTGAGTGTTTACTTTTTAAGATTTTCTGAAGAAATCTGTTCAGTGTACATTTATTGAAAAATATCTATTCGATATAAAAGTATATAAAAAAAATTATAAAAAAATATTTTTCTCGCAAATGAAATGCTTTTGAAAGGATATATAAGTGAGAATTTTGAAAATATTTTATATCTTCTAATAATAAATGTAAAAATTACTAAATATATGTTAAAATAATTAAAAATAAAATCAGTTTTTCGATTATTTTTTTTAATCCATCGTTTCTACTACGCAGTAATGTCATTTGTAAATAATGTTATTTGTTTCTCTTCTGTAGCAGCTAAGACTTTTATCTGTCATAACGTGAAAATTTCAAAATTTTCTTTTTTTTATTGCAATTATTGTATCACAATATCAAAAAATATTGACTTTAGTTAACTCATTAACGCCGACGCGGAAAGTTTTGGAAATGGTAAAAAAGCAATAACTTTGATTGTTATTGCCCGTTTTACCCCTTTTAGCCCAGTTTTTTGAGCACATACAAGAGCTATAGGTCAAAACTAATGATGGGTTTTAATGAAAAATTTTTTAGCCATGAACTTGCAAGGGAAATTGTTATTTTTTACCATTTCCAAAACTCTCCGCGTCGGCGTTAATGAGTTAAAGCTAATTACAAAAACCAAGAAAACTTCCCTATAAAAATTTGTAACAATTATTTATGATACAAAAATAAAGCAAATAAATATTTTATTACATAACAAATCTTAAGTGAACATTGTAATATTCCTCTTCAAGAAATTGTTGTATCATTTTATTCAAAATGGACATTCTGGACAAGTACCCATACATACTGTAAAAGAACTTGAACCTATATAATATAATAACACAAATGAGATAACAAATGATTTTTCATATCTTTGACATTTAAAAAAAAATTCAATTTATTATTTTTTTTAATACGTTTATTATAATCCTTGTTAACGTCCATCATATTATATACTTTAATCCACGAATGACCTTTTATAGAATTAAGTACAGTATATATATATGCGTGTGTGTGTGTAAGTACATACAACATTCTTGCCTTCTTAACACTTGTCATTTTCAAAAATAAAAAAATTTTTTTTTTAATTATGTTAAATAGTTTTAAAAGGGTGCTTATACAAATATTCGCACATTCATACTTGTATACGAATATATTTTAATATAAGACAAGCTTGACACGCGCCGACGTATAAAAGATATTTAAAACAGTAAAAAAATATACGTTTACTGTATACAAGTGATTCTATCATTTTAAATTTACATTGCATATTAAAAGTAATTTTGTGTATATTATTTCAGGTATATGAGCTAAAATGTGAATTTGCTGTATTTTTGTGTGGAAAAAATAATTACATATCAATCGGTTATAAAATATGTAACATACCACTACTTGATTTACAGGCCTTCGGGGGTATTCCTTTTCATAAACTACAGTCAATGGGGATCAAAAAGTCACGATTGAGGGAAGAAATAGAGATAATGTTGATTAAAGAATTTCAAATGATTCGAGTATGGGGACTTTTTAATAATCTAGGTTTAAGGACTAAGAATTTTTCTGTCGCTGATAACGAATTTCGGGGTAGAAAAACTAAATAAAATTTTCGGAACACCATTAAATTTGCGAAAACTACCCCTAAAATGAGGTATTTTGGATTTATTCGCACTTTAAGTATCCAGATATGGTCGATATAGGTTTTTGGGTCATTGATCACGAATTCAGAATCCAGCCTACTAAAAATTGGCGCTTCACCCTTAAATTATAACATGCTTACCCTAAAAGGGGTATTTTTTATGTATTTCATGTTTTTGAAATATTGGACCTAAAGCGAAAATAGCAAAAATACTTCTTTTTAAGGGTAGCTATATTGCAAATTAAGCATTTTCCGCTCATTTCTCATAGAAAAAACCCCAAAATTCCAATAATCAAAAGCCAAATCTGGTGGTGGTCAGAAAATTGACAACCTAAATCGTATATTGACTAGAGTACTTAGAACAACACAAGCTTAGTCAGTTATAGTTGTATATTTTTTCAAAGCTCCTGTAATTTAAAAAAAAAATAGCGAATTTTCGGGCAAGCGAATCTTTGAAGAAATTGGTCATATTCCGAAAAAAATTGCTAATTCACAATTTTTATCGTTAATTCACAAAAAAAGAAGAATTTTTGATTTTTTCATAAAATTAAATGTAGATAACTAAAATTGGTAAATTTATCGTAATTAAACCATTTTTTTGTAAATTTATTTCTTACAGTGAGTATTTACAACTCGTGGTTACAAAAGTAAAATTCGCCTATAGGCCCCACATAAATTTTAATCTAGGTAATTCTTTTTTTATGAGAGGTTCTTTGAGGTCTGAAATACATCCAAATATCTTATCAGTAACATTAAAAATCCCCTTAATTTTGAGTTAAAAAAATGTTAAAAATGAATATTTTAAGTCATATAATTTTTCTCTCGCACAATTTAAATATGACAGCTTTCTTGACTCATTCAAAAAAAAATAAATATAAATGTACATAATCCTATATATTTAAACATTATAGGTATAATCGTGAGAGATGATCTTTAAATTTACCTGCCGAACACAAATACCACCCGCTATGAATTAACTGATTTGCTTTGGCATATTTTATTTAATAAACTATCTTTATGTTTTTATATAAAATGGTATATAAATAAATGTTTTCATTGACACTTAAAAGTTATAGAAACCTAAAAATTCCTGTTTACATTTAATAATATGATACCTTGTTTTGTATAAAAATTTAATATATTTGGACATAATGTTTGTCTCGTTTTCATAAATTTTACACATCAATTGTTAACTTTTTTTTTTCATTCATTCTTTTTTTTTTTTCTTAATGATTTTGATATTTAGGTAAATTCTTCCTTTTTTTTCTGATACCACACACATGGTATTTTTTTTAAATAATAAAATATCATAAATTTTTTACTATTGTGTGTTTTATATTTTTTTTACGCACGATATTTAAATCTTATGATAACGAGAGTATCCTGAAAAATATTTATTAAAATTAAAGATAAAATAAAAATATGACAATTTAAACTTATTATTTAAAAAAATAATTGCAGGCAAAAATAAAAAATACTAAGATAATCGCATGTGAAAATAAATCATTAAGAAAATATTATATGCGTAAAATGTAATAAAATTTTAAAATAATGCAATTTTTTTTTTTTTAGATAACAAAATTTAAGACAATACAATACGAATTATCTTTTTTGAATCATTTAATAATAAATCATTTTATTTTTTATTTGTTTTATTTTTTTAAATTATATCATATTATGTTTTTTTGTTTTACACTTGAGTGCTAAGTAAAATCTATGATAATAATTATATTTTATTATATTTTATGAAAATTTCAAAGAAATAAAAAAAGGCTAGGTCTTCTCTCGTCCCCGTACTTCTGTGAAAAGCTTGGTACATACTAAAAAAATTCGGTTGCCGTTATACCAAAATCCTGGTTACCGATGCAAAAATATTCACAATAGGCCAAAATATATTTAATCGAAATATAATAATAAAATTGAAAATGAGCCCTTTATTAATAAAATGTTACGTCCAAAATAGCCAAGTGGCCAGCAATGTTAAATGCATAAAAATTGAAAATGAAGTAATATGGATCCCAGTGGGTCATATGTATTTTTTGTCGCTAAAAATGATTTTGAAGGTTTCATCACTTTTCCGCTGGTCGGTTTTGAGTAATTCACGCCATACCGCCAAAAATAGCCAAAAAAATACATTTTTTTTTAAAACTATGACTGATTAAACTAAATTTTGTTAAACTTCTTAGGTTTTCGGCGTTGCTAATGACAATTTTGAAATCAAATTTTTTAAACTCAAAAGGGCGAACTATAAATCCCGCATTTCTAAGTTTTCAACCTCAGCATTGGTAATATAAGCTTTTTTAAGCATTTTAAAGATGAATTGTAGATTTTGGAGTCGTTAATCACGGTTCTAAAATGAGATTTTTCGACTTGATCAGATAATGCTTGCAAATATAAACGTTAAAATTTGTGAGTTTAAAAACTTAAAAATAAGGAATTCAGAGTTCACCATTTAGAATTTAAACTAGCTATCGGGGAATGGATAAAAACTTCAAAATCGTTTTTAGTGACCAAAGATACGTATGAAGCACAGGATTGGACCCATATTATTCCATTTAAATTTTTTGGATGCATTTAAGATTGGTATAGTGTCTTGTCTAAAAAAAATGCTAAAAAATATTTTCATTAATTTTCAACGCCAACAATTAAACAAAAAGTTAAATTACTTTAGGTATCAAATTCAAAAAATCGAGTAATAGCGAATTTCCTAAAACTACAATATGAAAAAAAACCGGCTTCTTTTTAATGGTTGCAAATGACATAAAGCCTAAAGAAAAGTTAAAACAAAAATTTTTTTTTGTGTCCAACAGTTTTTTTTCAAGTCCTACAATGCTGCGGTGTTCGCATTTTAAATGAGTAAAAATCATTTTCAAATTTTTCATATTCACACTATTTTACATTCAGTCTTTTCATCCATGGCTTTACAAAAAATAAGGTATATAAAAATTTAAACATTTTATCTGAATTTTATAAGTAAAGAGAGTACGCGAAAGTGTTGTGGAAATAAATAATTACAATAAATAATAACAAAAGATGTAAAATTTTTAACAATTACATAATTCTATTGAGAAATGGAATTATAAAAAAAATGTTTGGAGCTTTAGTTAATAGTAATTCATGGGAACAAAAATATTTAAAATATCAAAAAATGAAAAAAATAATTTTGGAGAGCTTTATAATGAGACATTGTTGTTTGGTTATCATTGTTTAGTTCAATATGCGAATACAAAACTTTTTAGATTATTTACATGGATGTATAAAAAATATTCACTTTTTTTTTACCTGAACTTAATTAATCTTGGTTGTTTTATAAAATATACGTAGGTGCAAACTTACTTATGGGCATCCAGCGTGAAAGTCATTATTTTATTACGTCAAGATACATAGAAAGAATTAACTTTTATAGAAACAAATGATCAAATTTTTTCATAAAAATAAATTGGCAAAAATGAATAAAAATGCCATTCAAGGATGTTTTTTAAAATCCTAATAATTATAATTCTAATAAAGTAAATTTTAAATCAAAATCATAATTAAAACATTTTTAAAATATAATGCGTACTTTAAAGGTGTAAATAATTTGCAAACAAGTAAAATTGTGTAAATATTTAAATAGTTAATTAAAATGAGATATTGATCAAGAATTAACGAAGCATTATAATGTTAATATAAAATTGTATACAATTTTTATGTGTTTAGATTCTAATTTATAAATGTTGAATTTTTCTGGGATAATATAAATTTCTATAAAATGATTTTGTTAGTATAGTAGGTTTCCAATGAAAAATATCATTTTTGTGTAAAAAAATTGGATCTATTGATCAAATGGAATAAAGGAAAATTTTTTTAACACTGTTCTTTAGGTTTTATGTCATTTGCAACCATTTAAAAGAAAAAAAAATTTCGGCTGCCAAATCAAAAATTCCAGTAGCAGCAACCGGATTTTTTGTTGTTGCAATGTAGGAGTTAAATCGTCTATAGTTTATTAAATGTCTTTGTATTATGCACATGTTATCATTGGAAGAGCAAAATGTTGCTAAATAAAAAAAAATGATTTTCACCCCTAACTTGGAAGGGCTATGTTATCCCTAAAAGTGGTTTTCCGCCGATATAATTATAATACGAGTTTTACTTTTTTTGAGAACAACAGCATGGATTTCAATTTTAATTCAAAACTACCAGTGCACTATCATTTTTATGGTTCTGTAAGAGTCAAATACCTGGGTAGTGCCACCCAATGCTCGTGCAAATTTATATTTTTTAGGACTATTTTTTCGATCATGAAAGTGATAATTTCGTAACTAAAAATTGTTTTAAATAATCAAACTTTAAAAGCTAATATACACATCATTAAATGTAAAAAATACACACATATTTCTATTTTTAACATCTTTATTTAATTTGATAACTTAAAAAAAAAAATCGTTATACAATAGCATTATTATTTAAAAAGATTGTACATTATATATGGAAAATATATGTAAAAAAGAAATCTTATGCGCAAATCACAATCGCTTGTACATAAATATATATATAAAGAAAAGAAAAAGAGATCGTTTTCTATACATTATAGGAAGTATCAAAAGATTGTTTAAACATGCAATCTTTCTTTTCCTTTAAAATAATAAAAAATAAAGGGAGGAATTGTTATTTGCACGTTAAAAGAAAATTGAGAGTTAACGAACCATAGAAAGACCGCTGACACTTTTACTGGTATATATAGACCTTCGACTCGAGGTATTACAATGATGCTATCCTAACCAATCTTCATGTACATATAAAAAAAAATAATAATAATAATATGTGTAATGTTGTAAAATTTATATAATATAGAAGAGTCACACACAAGCTGTAATCGCGTAATGACCCAACCACAGTTGACAGGTAATTTATTTGCGTGTATATTGTAAAAAAAAAAAAATAAATGTAAGTATAACTATACGCCTTTAGCGAATATATATAAATTATATCGAAATGGGTACCCTCATTGTAAGTTTTTTTTTTTTGCAGTTTGCATTTTGATATAATAATGTAATTTTTTATTTTTTTGTACGTAATTATTTTTAAGCATTGGTGCATTTTTTTATTTATTTTATAATTCATGGTATTATTTTGTTTTTTAGTTTTAAAGTATTAAATTTTACGCGGAAATTGCGTTTTTAAAATTTTTTAAGGTCTGAAAGAGCAAGAAGAAAAGATTTTTTTCATTTAGTATTTTAACTGTTTTTATTTATTTTGGTTATTTATGAAAAATCAATTAGCAAAAATATGAGAAATAAAGTTTGCCGAATTATCTTACCTATTAAAAAACTGTAGGTAGCTTGTTGTTTTATATAAGTTTTCTGATGTCACATGCAACTTTTTTTGGCCCTTAGAGGACCCGAGGAGCTCTTTCAAGAGTTTGGTCACAATCATTAGTTTAGAACTACCAAAATAGATTTAAAAAAAAAAAAACATTTTTCTAACAGCACTTTATTCAAAAGAATTTATTCTATATTTTTGACAATCTGAATAAATCTAACTTAATTTGAATTTTGTAACAAAAAAGAATTCAAAAATATAAATTTCGGATGAATACAAATGAATATAGTTTAAGTACTTAGGAAATCATAATAAAAGTAATAAAATGAATAATCTCATTTGAAGGAATAATCTTCACTTTAATTTATACTTTGAGAAACACATTTTACTTTCGAGAGAAAAAAAATGTAAAAACTGCCTATTAAAAGTAAAATTAAAAAAAGTAGATAATCGGAAAACAATTTTTATTAGTTTTATTGCATTAAAATTGCAATTTAAAGATTGGAATTGCAGGATAAAATTATTTTAAAATTAATTGTATGTGTTAATTTTTGAGGTTGCAGCGCTTTATCGAAAATTACCGAAAAACCTTATTTTATAAGATTGAGCCAACATGTAAATTTGCGTTTTTAGCCCCAAAATTCCCTTTGGAATGAATGCAGGGCTGTTTGCATGTCTTTACAACATATAAAAGTATGTTTTCAGTAAAAATTAGCTTTTTAAAACGCTTTGTAGCCTCTCTCAAAATTTGTATAGCAAAATACTCAAAATTCCCATGTTATTTAAATAGGAAACTTTAAGTGCTCGGCGGCACGGGTTAAAAAAATCGAATATCAAAATCCTTGGAGATGGGGGTTTTTTATGACCAAAGTATTCAAAAAAAATGGGGGGAGCCAAAAAATATCGAAAAAAAAAAAATAAGACACACTCTATTATTTAGTCATTTGAAAAATACGGAAACAATGATCGTAAATACTTAAATCCCAGCAAGTTGTATATACTAAAATATTCTCGATTGGAAAATATGGTTTTTTATATTGTGAAATTAGTTCTACTACAAAAAATACAAATAAGGGTTAAAAAACAACAACAAAATTTTTTTGCTGAAATATTACAAATACAGGTTCTGTTACAATTCAGATAAAGTCTAAAAAAATTCAAAGATCGATGAAAAACCAAATTATTTTTCAAATAAATGTGAATTATGGATTTAATTAAATTTTAGAAATAAAATTGCTACAGGGAAGCTATCCAGATTAACAAAAATTTATTATTTTACATTTTAAAGAATTACAAAAAAATTTTTTTTAATCAAAAATTTAAAAATAATTTTCTATTTCGTACACGATTTTTGTATAAAGGTATTATTTTGTATTATATAATTACATAAAAAAAGTAAAAATTGCATATTTACACTCATGTACATATTTAAGTACTATACAAAAAGATATGCAAAATGAGATAATGTCAAACGTGGTAATTACAAGACTTAGAATTAAAAAAAAAAAAAAAAAAAAACTAGTAAAAAAAGTTTCCGCCACTTGTTAATTAGTAACATATTTATGCGCTTCTGCGTGCAGATAATTTGTATAAAAACAATTTAATTTACACTGATCGCGTAGGTAAGATTTAAATGAAAGCTTTTTTATGTGTTTTTTTAAAATATATTACAAAGTAATAATATGTTTAAATATTTGAATATAAATTATGAAATTTTTTAATGTAATAATAAACTTAAATTTTATATCTGATAAAAGTTCTTCGTTATTAAAGCACATATTTTTAGTACGTGTAATTTATTTTGAAAATTTGCATATTGTTTGATGGAGGAGTTGATTCTGGAAGTTAGTATGATTACTAACAGAGAAAGAATTGCAGACTTTAAGTGACAGTATACTGTTCAAATGATGATATTAATTATTTACAGCATCAGACACAATATCAAAAATCACCATCTAGGATGGTACCAAAGCAGCACCAGATGTTCCAAACTGTAACTAATTTATGGTATTCATACAATTAGGTAGTTATTTTTTATTTGTATCGAAAAATTTGTTAGTTATTTTAAAAAATAATTAGTGATCATACTTATGAGTCTCATACTATTTACCCAAAGACAAAATAACTAACTTTTTAGTAGAATTTATCGATATAATTTATATTCTTATAAAATTAATTCTTCAGTCATCAGAGTTTTAGTAAAAATCTAGTTAATTAAGATTTGCAAATCTGCAAAATAAGAAATTAATTTTTAGAATTGAACTGGGTATATGCTTTACAGCCAATTCTTTTACTTTTTGAGTAAAAAAGATAATCAAGAAAAAATCCATAATTTATATTTAAATTTCTTAAATTAATTTACTGCAACAGAAAAATACCAAAAGATATTTCATTTGATATAACATAAATAACTTTAGTAATTCAAGTAATTATTGATAAATTTAAAATAATGCCAAATCAAGTTTTAAAAATTATAATTTTGTTTTATAAATAAGACACACATATTAGAGTATTAGTTTTTTTTGTCTTTGTTGACCACGTAATTCTATGTTTCTTAAATTATTAAGTTCATATTTGAATTTTCAAGCAAAATAATTACAATCACTATATTAAAGTATGTGTTTTAATTGTTTAAAAATTCAAGTAAATTGTTTGAATAACGAAGTTAATGGATAAAACATAATTCCAAAACAATTATTTATATGAAAATAAATTATAATTATAAACATTAGAAGTCTACAAATGTGAAGCTGAAATTTGATATTATAAATTATAAATAGAGTATTTAAATCCAGCAATTTTTAGGAATAGAATAGCATTGTAAAAGTTTAATTATTAAATTAGTAATTATTCAAATTTATAAAATAAATTAAAATGTGCGTAATTATTTTATTCTAAGTTTCAAACTTTTATAACTTACAAATGACATTTCTCTTACAAGAAATTAATGCGCCACCTATGTGTTAAAAAATAAACTAAATTTATGTACACTCCGCAGAAATTTAGAATTAAATTAAATAAATATACCTAATTATTTACTAATTTTCAAATCATTTGACTTTTAGTTTATTTTACTTTTATTTTTTTATTTGGAATATAGTTTCTATATTATTTGAACTAAATTTACAATATAAATTACTAAAATAGCATAATTTTTATAAAAAAAATTCATTAAATTAAATTTTTATAATTTTTGGAATAATTTATTTCGTTATCATTTTTAATTTTCAACAAAATATTTTTATTTATGATTTGAATTGAGGCTAGAAATTTTCTATTAAAGGCGAAAATCTGTGAGTTTTCTAAAATTTATTTTTATCTTTTATCTTTAATTTTTATTAGATCCAAAATATTAAACTTAAAATCCAAATAACGCCTGCTCATAAAATTAACCTAAATAACTACTGTAAAAGATTTTTTAAACGGTTAAGAAAGCTGTCTTCTAAAATTAATAAAAAATGAGTAGTCAAAATCTAGTTAGTTTGTGTTTAATATGAATAAAAGAAATTTAAAATTTCCATAAAAATTAAAATAAAAGAGTTAAAAAAATTCTTTCAATTACAATAATTTATGTACATATTTTTGTTTTTGTTACAAAATACACACAAAAGCTGAAATTGATTAAATGAATGTAAAAAAATAAATTATAAAAGTCATTTTCATGTAATTAAACCTATTATATTACACAAAAATTAAATCATCTTTAAAATTATAATAAATTTTTGGTCACTTTGAACAATAAAACAGATGGCTTCTTCTTTTTTTTAAATTTAAATATTTTAATTTTGTAAATGATCTGTAAATGATATACCTAAAAAATTTTTTAAAAATTTCTATTCTCTTATTTTTATAGACTCATCGCCTAAACATAATAAATATATCGACACCTGATGGTATATTTTACCATTAAAAAATAAAATATTTTATTTTGCCAATTCTGTACCCAAAAAAATTCTTACAACAACAATATTTTTATTATCTTTTTTCAGTCTATAAAACATATATGTGTTCATCATCATCATTATAATAATAATAATAATAATAACATACAAGAAAGTTATAACTGCATTGGGTAAGAAAAAAAATATGAAGGGAAGAATGATGATAATAATTTAGACCAGCCTTCTTCTTCTTACAGCCTTCTTCTCCACATGGCGTCGCTGTTTTTTTTTTGCTGAATTTCTATAGGTACATGCACACTTTTGTAAATTATATATCTAAAGAAATATAATTACAATTTTTTTTTTAAGAAGATGAAGATAGGTTAATTTTCTTCTTCTTCTCTTCTTTTGGAATAAAGATAATTAAGTTTCATCGATATAATGATGAGATTGAAGAAATCTTGATTGTTTTTTATTTTTTTATTTACTTATATTTTTTTAATGTATTGATGAGTTTATAATATTTAAAAAACTTGTTTATGAAGCAATTAATTGTCTAACGAAAATATTTACTCCTGCATAAAAAAGTCATAAATTTAATGAGTTTGTTACATTATTTCTTTTTATACTTAAATTGATTCTATGCATACAAAAATTTACGTCTACATATTTTGATGTCTCCCTTTTTTTGCCTAGAGGGTTCTTTTTCATTCCCATTGTTGTTTTGGATGTTTGAAAATATAATTGCAGAATTGTATTTTTAAATTTATTATTTATTCGTCTCTCTTTTTTGCTTGTGTTTTTATGCCTTTTTGGAGACTTGAAATTTTCTAAAACCTTAATTATTTTGTTAAAGTCTTTTAGCAAGAAAAAAATTGTAATGGAATAATTTTTAGCAGACATGTATATTACTTTTTTTTTTAAGGGTTTTGGATTGGTTTATGTGAGCGACCATTTTGTTGGGTTTGTCCTGAGAGAAACGTGAAATTAAGACTGTAGCTATTAAATGTGTTGAAAATAAGTTTGCTGTTTTATTACTGTATGGTTTTCAGACGTGGTTTTCAAGGTGTTTAAACATTTTGTTAAGAGCTGCTGTCCAAAAAACATAAAATTTTTCATTTTTACTGAAAATATTTATAAAAAAGCTTGAATATTTTATTGGAAAAAGGTGAAAAAAGTAAAATATTTTTGTAAAAAATTTCAAAGCCTTAATGTAGAATTTCAAATTTGAAAGAGCTATCGAAAATTTTAAATATTTTTATTTGTTATTCTTTTACCAAAAAAAATAGATTTTTAGCAAATTATACGATTTTTTCTAGATTAAGGATTAAATTTATCAAAAAACTATTTTACAAAACGGTTGGACCAAAAGTCGAGAAAAAATTTGAATTTTAGTAGCGTGCGGATATCTGAACGCTGGGTCGGATATCTGAAATTTCGGCCTACCTTGTCAGGTCAGATTTTTTGTAAAGCCCAAAATTTCTTGAAAAAGGTCTGCAGTTACAGATTAGAATCGGAAGCTTCCTCGAAACCTGATCCAACTCGAAGCCAAAAACTCAAAATTTTGGGTACCCGACCCGACATTCGGGTAACCACTTAATATGATTTAATTTATTTTTTAGATATTTTATTAACATTTCATGGTTTCAAGTTGAATTTTTGATATAAAAATGCCCATCCAAACAGGGTAATTTTTATAAATTTCGAGCTTTTTAGTATTTAAGTAAATTTCATATCTCTAAGAAAATCCTTCACTTCGTCATTGTCTTCCCCTAAAAGTTATTTCTAAATTTACATTTGCTCTTTGTACACCCAAAAAATTTAAAAGCTTTTAAATACTTTTTTGGTTCAGTAACCCATGAAGATATTTTTGGAATAATTTTCAGTTCATAACCTACTTAAGATGTAAAATCCCAATGTCAAACATCCAATTCGTATAGAACCAACAAAAAAATTTGTTAAAAAGCTCTGAACCTACGGTTAAGAAAAAGTTTAATACTACTCGGAACAAAATATTAAAATTCTCTGAACGCTGTGTAAAATTTTGTTATTAAGATTTATTTACCTATTGTTTTTAAACTATAGGATAAAAAAAACGTTCAATATATAGTTATATATTTGACTATTGGATAAATAATAACAACAACAACAGGATATTGTGGTTTGGTCACGATATTTATATATAAAAAAAATGGGCGGTACTTTTGAAAGTTTCTAAGCCGACATTACGAACGAAAGATACATATGCACATAAGACCGGTCCTTAGATCTTTCATGGTATAACATTTTTTTTTTACTATACCCTCCAACATTTAAAAAATCTTTCTTTGCCCTTAAGGAGGTGGAGGACTTTAAAAAACGAAAAAAAAAGTTCCAATGGGTGGAGAAGAAATGACTGGACCTAAAAAACATAATGATAATAATAATAATGTTAAGAGAGAATAAGGTAATATAAAAATCAACAATTTCGAATATACACTATGAGAAATACCTTTTTTTAAAAAAGAAGAAATGAAAAACCTGTACAGATTAGTTACATGTATATATAAAAATGAAACACAAAAGGATCTCTTGTCAGCAACCTTTTTTTTTTTGTATGTGTGTAGTATATATATACCCCTTTGAAAAAAAAGAAATTTACTTTCGTTATCGTTGGATAAAGTTATGGTTTGTCTCTTGCTTTTATAAGATTTTTGCCGCATTTTATGTACACAAGAAAGAGCTTTTTTCAGGACAATAGATTGCCGCGTGAAATTCTCTATCGATATATATATATATATATATCTTTTTTAGATATGTCTTTTTAAACTTTCAGAGGCTCTTTTGAAAGACATGATAATATGATATTTATATGTGTGTTTACTATATAGAATTGTACTGTACACTTTTTTTATAAACATAAAAAAAATACCTTTGATGTTTTAAGTGTTATGGGATTTTTACCGGACGTTTTCATTAAGTTTTTTTTTTATCAAGTTTTAAGTGCGGCTTATTTTTTGTTTTATTCGCTTTTTATATATAAAAACATTAAAAATATAAAAGCCTGAGAGTATTTTATATAAAACGATAAATTTTTGTGGGATCTTTAAATTTTTGTTTGTTAAATGTATATTTTTGGTTAAATTTTTTTATTTTAATGATAAAGTTATAAAATTAATAATTTTTAATCTTTTTACCAAATTTTTATATGACTTTTTAAAAGGTGAATTTAGTAATAAGTAAAATTTATTGATAATAAAAATATTTTATTTGCTTTTTTTTAAATAAATGTAAAATTTTAATCAAATTTTGATTGGGGAGTTTGTCTAATCGTTTATTCTAAAATTGGTTTTTTCGTTTAATTAATATTAATCTTTAGTTTAAGTATTATGAACGTGCATATATATTTGTAATAATTTGGAAACCCATGATGCTGATTTGTAAATTTTTTCAATTCAAATATTGAGCCACTGGTTTTAAAATTTTGTAACTGTAAATTAAATTTTCTTACCTGTAACTTGCTGATTTTTGTTTTTGTTCAGTTAAAATATAATCATCAAAAAATATATTTTTTTGGTCCAAAATTTTTTTTTGATTTGATAAATAATTTTTTTTCAGTTTAACATTTAAAATATTGAACAAAAACACACACAAAAATCTAAGTGCAAAAAGATAAAACATCTTGCTTGCCAAAAGCGAAATTTTTTTCTTTTCAAGAATCTTTTTTTAATTTGCTGAAACGATTGGGAATAATTTGAAACGTAAAAAAAATTAAAAAGAAAAAATTTTATCTCGCTTGCAACATGATGGCTTCAAAAAAATTTGTTTGTCCTCCTGGGCGTAAAATTCGTGCTTAATACTTGGCACAGAATTTTCTGAACTAATTCTATGCCTAGGTAAGCAAAAATTATTCTAAACACCATGGACGAACTAGTTGCTCCGTCTGGTTCTGGGCTGAAGTGGGGTTTTCGGCTTCGCCAAGCACTCAGGTTAGTGATCACATTAGTACCAAAACTTTTGCGCCCTTGGGACTTAATATTTTATTTTTACTTTTCTTTACGTTTGAAATCATTCGCAATCATTTGAAAGAAAAAAAACTACTTGTCATAAGCGGATTTCTAGTATTCATGATCAGAATCCGTCAAACAAAAAGATTTCGCTAACAGCAAGTGGATTTTTTTTCAATTTATAAATAAAATTTTTTATAATGACGGGAGGGGCGGGTAAAGAAGACTGATTCCTCTAAATCCTTTCGCTTATAATTGAGCTTCTCTGAATATCCATGGCTATACTAAATGTATTATTTTCAAATAAAATATTTTCTAGAATAAAAGATTTTTTTCTTCAATTTCGTTGTGTATACTTTAAAATATATATTTAACAAGAACAGTTATTTGGTATTGTTTTCTTGAAGTTTAAGGAGTATAATTAGCATTTGGTAAAAATCTCCTTTTTATTTTGAGAAATAGAAACCTTCGTTCTTAAAAATCCTTTTCTATTTTGAAGAGTAATCTAGATTTTGGTCCTTGAGAGATCTCTTTAATAACGTACTTTCCTATACTCATTTAAAATATAATTTTAGTATGAGCTTATAAATAAAAGATGAAAAAAATATTACCTTGCAATAAATAATATTTTTTTTTTATTTTAAACTTTAATTGAGTGAGTAAAAAAAATGAAAATATTAAAAATATCCTTGAAAATAAGAACCTGTAAATTTAAATTTATGATTTAATTGGTATTATACAAGCTGTAGTTAAAAATTACTAAATAATAAATAATCATGAAAACTTCTTTTGTTTTTTCATCCATAAATCTAAAACTTAAATTTTTAACAGTTTGAAGCAGTATAAGAGCAAAATTTAGAATTTATTTTTATTAAAAAACCTTTTACTCTATAATTGACCCCAACTGATTGAATTTTAAAATCAATAGCTTCACAACTCCAACAACGCAATATCCAAGCACTCAATAAAAAAAATTACCTTTAACTATCACATAAACAAAGTAGCAATTCTAAAGTACAGATTTACCCATATATAATAAATATCTAAAATTTATTACACTTCAAATATCATAATTTTAAACTAGAGAAAATAATTTTTAAAGATAGAAAAAAAAAAATATAAAATTGATAGCGGTATAAATAAATTTATATATTATATATGATTGATGACAAGTGATGAATTTACGAGCAATTTAAAAATCTTAACGACTTAATGAGATGTATAGACTCTGTTATATTATATAAAATAAAATCAAAGTTTTTTTCTTTACCTTGAAAATAAACAACTACTACTACTTAGTTTTACAGAAAAGATTTTCATCATCATTTTTATGCTATAAGGAAATACGATATTTTTTATCTTTGTAATTAACTGATTTTTTCTTTCTTCTTTTTTTATAATAAATAGTTTTATATGAATAAATAATGTTTTATTTGTAATTATACGTTTTGTGGGTAATAAACGTTAATTAAGATCTTTGTAATTGTTTTAATTTTTTAATTACATATTTTAGAATAAATCTGTAATTTTTATTTGAATAATTGTTATAATGTTTGAATTAATTTTGCTTTAAGCTTTTGATTGATTTAATTAATTAATTAATTAATTAAGTATCTAGACATTGTTTATTTAATTTTATTTTATAACTGGTTAATGTATATTGAAAGCTTCTTGAGCAAAGTAAGGAAAGTTCGGGTTATTGTAAGCTAGATGGTGACACTGGTTTTATAAATATAGAGAATTTAAATTTAAAAAAAAATTTTTTTTTGTGTATTGAATTTTTATTTTAATAGACTCGTTGAATTTTCATTTAAATTTAATATAAATAATTTTTATTATTTTGCATACAATAATGTTTTTTTGCTTTTTATAGTTTCAAATAACAAGATATTCGGTCCGTCGGAAAGAAAACAATATTGGAACAAAAGTTATTATTTTTTTTATTTGAATGCAATTTTGTTGTTTTTTACTTTATATTTTTTAATTAAATTATAATTTTTTAATAATTAAATTTTATTTTTGCAATTTATTGGTTTCTCGATGCGGGACTATTTATTTTTTAGATATACGGAGCAACTATATTTCCTAATCGGATATTATGCAACCCATGGCCTAAATATTAATAATTATTAAGATTACATTGAAAAAAAATTGGGCGGTGGCAGCCAGATTTTTTTTTTAGCAATTGCAAATGTCTTGAAACGCAAAGAAAATTAAAAAAAAAATGATTTTCTCTTATTTAAAATGCGACCACCGTGGCATGGTGAGGCTTGGAAAAAAATTTTTGAACCAGAAAAAAAAATATTTTTTTTACAGTTTTCTTCAGGTTTTATGTCATTTGAAATCATTTAAAAGAAAAAAAAAATTTCTGCTACCATAACCGAAATCCTGCTAGCCGAAAATTTCGGTTGCTGCAACTGGATTTTTATTTCATTGTATGCGGTGGAAGATATTTTTTTTACGGCTAAGGGACAGGAGCACTCTACAATCATCCGCTAAACTCTTGCAATAATAATTTTTTTTCTTCAAGGAAGTGCTTCTTTCATGGCATGACCGCCAATAAAAATTTCTTTTCACTAAAATCTTCCTTATAATTAATTATTTTTGTTTTTGCAAATTTTTTTTTTTTAATAAATGTCAGTAACTTAAGTTTTCACAAACAGTGTTACATCTTTTATATTAAAATAGTGATTTCACAATAAGAGCTATAAAAATCTATCAATTAAAGTTAAGAACATATGCATGGACTTGTGATCACTTAAATTTTGGACTGCGTTTCTTAAAATTAGGGCAATTTTTAAGATAGGATTCAGGTAAAGCCTAAAACATTTTGAAAAATGTCTACAGGCTAGGAATTTAAAAATTTCTCTGGCTAAAAATAATTTTAAAAAAACTCACGTTTTCGGGTCAGACACATAATGTTTCGAAAATATTTACACATTTTAGACAATTAGAAAAAAAAATATTAATTGTAAAGGTATTTCACTATTGTCCATTAATTAATTAAATTGACGTTAATTAATTAAACTGTGGGCAAAGCTCAAGAAATTTTATACTAAAAAGGAAGCTGATTTTAATTTTGCAAGGATAACCCAAAAACATTTCCTTGAACCGACGGATTAAACTTTATTTTAACATATTACAAAACAGGGTAATAATTATACTTATATACATAATCTTTAAAAATTGTTGCTACATCTAGAACATAAAAAATCTTATATTATTTTTTAAATAACTTCAAAAATTGCAATTTAAGTTAAAACCCAAAAAAATATAAATCACGATATCCACAGCATATATCTTTTACTCCAGATCGATACATGCAATAGATAACATTCTTAACTTAAAAAAAAAAAATAAATAATATTAAAAATTCCCAAATATTTTAATATATTTAAGCAAAAAACATGATAATCTTTATAAATAACCTAAATAATAATCTGACGACCAAAAAAAAAAATTATAAACAGTAAAAAAAAAATTTTTTTATTCAAAAAAACCATATCTTAAATAAAAAAGCCATAAATAAAAAAATAATATTTAATTTAAAAACCATTAATATATAATGATTATATTAAAAACCACAAAGATAAATATAAAATAAATAATAATAAATACTGACATTAAATATCAAAACCTTTATTTTTTAATAAAATATAATCTTATTGAATTTAATCTTTTAAACATAATTTTCCAAATCATCATCAGTATCTGTAGTAGTGATAAATTTTTTTTTATTTTCAAAACTCGATGATTATTATATGATCCGATGTTGAAACGTGACTGCTGTGTGTACGATAATTTTTTAAAACTTCCATATCGATAAATTCAATTTATTATATACAGCGAATTGTTGTTATAAATAATCTTCACTGTATTATAAGAACCGTGCTCTCTCTTCTCAAATTATATATGGTTAAAACTTACAATAGTTGTTTTATTATTTTTTATACTTATAATAAATACATGTAAGTTGGATTACTTATGTGCAGTTACATACCTGCATTTATGCATGTAAGTAATATAAATTGCAGAAGAAAAAGGAACGAAAGAGAATATAAGGCGCCGACTACTATATATTGGGACTTTCAACTTGGGTGGTCTGCAGGTCCCTGTCGACTCCCCGCGCCTCGCGCGCCACCTCGCGTGATCAGGCCCCTCGGAATTACCCCTTCTACTTTACTTTTAATACTAAAAGACCTGCAGTTATCTTTTTTTTTGCAATTTTTCCCCACTCTGCTGTAGAATTTTATCTTATAACATGCTTGAGAGAAACTTTGCGGCTTTTGCGGGCCCTTTTAGCCACTCCTGTTGTTGTTATTATTCTTGTTATATTCTTGTTGCTGTTCTTTTATTATAATATACATATATATATTGATGTTGTTGTGATCGTGCGTAACATAATCAAGCTATTCGCACGCAAAAGCAAACAGTGCGTGCGTGCTTTTATATATTAATGTAGATCATCATAATAAAAATAAAGAAAGAGAATATAATTTTTTCAGTTAATAGCATATTGACAGCTGTTATCTTTTATTATTTTATTTAAATTTTTTTTTTTTTTTTTTTATTTAGTTGTAAAAGGATTAAGTCTTTTTTTCTCATAAGTTAATAAAAAATTTTATGGTTTGAATAGCTTAAATGTTGTAGTATAATAAAAATTGATTTGAGTGAATTGTTATTAAAAAATTATTACATAACAAAAATATTTAATATTTCAGTTCAAAATGACTGAAAATTTTATAGTTCAGTTTTTTTTCGTAATTTTTAGATCACATTTTGCTTGTTCGATTTTTACACCTAATTAATCCTCAGCTCAGCACCAAAAAATTTTAAATTTAAACCTCGTACGTTTTATCTTTATCTAAAATATTAGCCTATTCCAAGGTGTCTTAAGTTCACTTTTTTTTTGACCAAAATTGGCCAACTTTAGCAATTCATAACTTTTTTCAAAGCCGCTGGCGAAAAAAAACTTTTCATAGAAGGTTAGTACGTTTAGTGTTTTCTAAGTCTGAACGAAAATTCAAGTGTCTTAAATACACGCACACTTTACCATAGCTATCTCTTAATCTATAAGAAAAATAATCAATTCAACGTAATTCTCAAGGATAATTTTTTATCAATCTTAATCATTTACTTTAAAGTAAACGCAGAGATATACAACAAGTAGAAGCTGATATTAAGCCAACTAAAAATTACCAAAAATAGAGAAGAATTTTCAAAATTATTATAATATCATCTTTTTAAAACTTTTTCATTACATAATATTTATTAAATTGAAAAATATATACATTCATTTAAATTTTGTTACACGGTTTATATAGAATGCAGAATGCATTTCACTTTCGAGAATAATATCTTTTAAACTTAACTCGGAGTGACTACTAAACTAGTGTTCAATTTTTATTTAATTTTTATTTTGTTTGCTATTAATTTTATAGCATTAGGCTTCTTTACAAAAGAATAATACATTTTTCAATAAATTTTTCTTAACCTTAAGCTCAAAATTTTAAATAAAATTCCGGGTTCTTTTTTTAATCTAGATCGTCTAGATTCTAGAATAATTATAATTGCAGGAAAATATTTCAGAAAACTAGTTATTTCTTAGACAATTATTTTTTAGACAGAAAAATTTTAATTCAAAATTTTATAAGTAAAAGACGCTAAACTTGCTTACAATATTCAGGCAAATAATTGATTTGATATTTTTGACCACGCAGTTAAATTCTATTAATAGAATAATTATAATTATAATTATGCTCATAGCATAACATTATGAGCTTTTTTAATAAATCATTGTCTTTGCTATATGCTTGCTTGAAATAAATTATTGGTCTCTTAAAACATGTAAGTAACTGTAATATAAAAAAATATTTGGAATCTTTTATCAAAAGTGGAATAATTTAAAAATAGTCAAATTAAATTTCAAAAGATATAAAACACGTTGGAAAAACCCAATGCTCATAAAACTTATTATTTAGGCTATACTGCCTAAAGTTTTTAAAAACTATAATGTAACATTACATCTCATAATCAGATATAAAAAATATATAAATTTTATCAAAATACTTAAAAATTAAGATGCACTTTACTATAACCGTACGTTTAAAAATTCTTTTATAAAACAAAAATAAAAAAAAGTTAAATAAATATTATTTTATGAAAACGTTGACATGCTACATACATTTTATAAATGATTTACATGTTTAATTAAAAAAAAAATCTTATGGTATACCATTTCAACAAACTTTTTATTTAAATTACGATTGTCAAATCTTTAAAGATTTCTCTTTGTTGGTCATTTATATTCTTGTAATTAGATAGCTCCCTGATCTTTTTTTTTTCTGGTACATTGATGAGTAACGTACGTCATTATACCGCGGCCCGTGTGGCGTGCCAAAGAAAAGATCCTTTACGATGCCTGAGTTGCTGCACGCTTAAAAATAAAAAAAAAAGTCCTTTTTTTGTATATATCGAAGAATGCCATCAAGAAATATATATAGTAGGATGTTTATTATACATACTACTAAACATACAAAGTTAAAATGCGACTGGCGGACATTCTTAACTTGCGAATAAAACAGAGAGATCCGTGAGAAAAAAGAAAAGATGTTTAAAAAAAAGTTATTCACGTTATCTATATAACATTGCGTGAAATACTGTGTTTATTCAACTTACTCATGATTATTGGTGCAAATTGTTTTTCTTCTCTTATTTATCAAAGTTAATTGATTTTTTAGTTTAAATGTTTATATCATGTCTTTTTATTTTTTGCTCTTTTTTTTTCTTTTCTTTTACAAATTGTATTATTTTATTTATTAATTAAATTATTTAAGAGAAATTTCTTTTTAAAAACAAATATTTAAACGTTATAATTAAATTTAGTTTTAACAATAGAACAAGTAGAAAGTGAGAATTATAAAATTTATTTTAAATAGACAATTGAAGCTTTTTTAAAAGTGTAAGATTAGTTTTATATTTTGGAAATGGGAGCAATATTTTTCTATGGTGTGCTAGTAAACGTACATTCCACTTTTTTAAATAGATTGTATGAATTTCAAAAATTTTAATTAAAAATACTAGTTAGTCTGATTGAAGCGCAGATTATACCATTAAAATATGATACCCTTGTGGAAATGTAATCTTAATTTTGGTTTCACCAAGTTTGAACTGCAAATGATGGACATTTTTTTCTTTCTCAATATCATTTTTTAAGTTAAGTTTACAATTATTTAATTTAAAAGATTGTAAATTTAAGAACAATTTAAAATTTTCAATAAAAAAAAAAATAATAAAGAATTATAAAACAGCTAAGGCTTTTTTATTTCAGGCACGATCACATATTTATTGAGTATTTTCTCTTTAATAATATTGATGGGATCCACACCCTCATAAATTGAAAACTATTATTTATTATCACACACCAAGGCAATATAAATATGTAGAGACATCAGAATGACCTGGGGACCGAATCCCTCCATAAATTGGGGAATTTGAAGACTTTTTCGTTTTTTAACCTAATTAACTTTTAAGGCACTATTTCATTTATGTATTGCATACATAGGGTGATCGTGCCTAAAAAATAAATTTCAATTAATATAGTTATTTTAAATCACTAACCACATTTTGGATGCATTAAATTCAAAACGAATTCATTTTTCACCATATTTATCACTTTTTCATAATTTTTTTTGATATCTGAAATCTGTTTTTCGGACATTTTTCTGCAAGGACTTGATGAAATCATTTGAAATTGAAAACCCTGCAACTAGATCTGATTTCAAAAAATTTGGTCTAAGGGATTTTTGATTCATCGAGTAGGTTCTGAGAACTTGAGGATATACTTTCTCGAACATAAATCCCTACACACACCAAGGCAAGCATTTAGAGGCATCGGATTCTCCACGAATTGGACAATTTAAAGACTTTTCCGTTTTTTGACCTGACAAACTTACAAGGTACGATTTCATCTATGTATTGCATATGGGTGATCGTACCTAAAAATTGATTTGAAATATATTCAGTACATATGATATGAAAATATAATGTAGTATTTACTTGTTTGAATGATCGTAAAATAAAAATATTTATAAAAAGGGTATGTCTAACTTTCTTGGGCAAATATGGTATATCTTGGTTTTAAAAAAATTTATAACCAAATTCTCATTTTAAGTCCAAAATATACCGTTCTTGACTGCCTATCATAAAGCATGTCTCTTTTACTCTAAATCGACTATATTTAGTTTAAAAATTTATTATCATACCTAAGTATATATAATATGTGTAAAATAAATGCATTAAAAAAAAAAGTTATTATTAAAATTAAAAATTAAATATTAATTATATATGATTTTATAATTGAAATAAAGTATTAACGTGATAATCTCAATTTGAACAAGCACATACTTTATTATATTGAAATAGTGAGAAAGAGAGACAGAGAACGAATAATTGAAGAAAATTTGTCGGAATATATATGACCCTCGTCAGATTATGAGAGGGTTAATTTGAGGCTTGAACGTGTTATCTTCTCTACAGTTTATTTGTACAGTTTATCTCTATATGTATACTCCCCCTATAAAAATAGTAATTGAATTAAAGATCATATAAACATGAATTTAATACAACACACCCTCATTTTATTTTTAAACCAATCCTCTCTTGTTTCTGTATTAAATATTTTATTATATTTATGTGCTATAAAATTAAGCTTTTCAAGGCGTGTATCATAATCGTTTGATATTAAAGTTATTATATAGTTTTATAAAAAATATTATTTTTATCATATTATTTTAATTAAAAATTATTAATTATGTAGATTTCAAATATCTATTGTTTCTGTAAATGATAATTGCGCATTGTACTTTTTAGTAAACTAATAAATAAAATTTTTTAAATATCATTATATTTTTATTAATAACAGTAATGTCAGCGCAATTTTTAGCTATAATAATTAATAACAAATTCAGCTTCGCAGTATTGACTAATTAGTAAAAGTTACATTGTTAAAAAAACTCCTGTGATTTCACGATAAAATTAGTAAATTTTCAAAAAAGTTTTTAATGTTTAAACTACTTTTTGACAAATTTAGTAAATTAACGATTTCTTTGTCATAAGCTTTCAACAAAATCGTACATTTACAACAAAATCATACATTTACAACAAAGTCGTAATTTTATGATATTTGTCGAAAAATTGCAAATTTTTTATTGTACTTTTACAACTTTTTGTCGCGAATTTTCGATTAAAATTTGCTATGTTACGACATAATTCATAAAATTACGACTTTGTTGTAAATTTTAGATTTTGTCAAAAATTTACGACAAAGGAAACCGTTAATTTACTACATTTGTCGTTATTTAATAATCGTCGTAAATTTGCGATTTTTGTCCAAAAATTGCGAATTTTTTCGATAATTTACTAATTTTTCGTAAATTCACTAATTTTATCGTTAAATCACAGGAGTTTTTTTTTAACAGTGTATGCATAATTAATGCTGACTTGAATTAATGTGTTAAAAAGCTTAATATTTTGCAAATAAAAAATATTTATTTATACAGTCTGTTTTTTTTTCTAATAATCAGAAACTAAGCTGATTTAAAAAATTTTGTTAATTTTTATTTATTTCATTTATAAATTATTTCATTAATTTTTTTATATAATAATTTAATTAATGCTATTGAAAAAAAAAATTCCAAAAAAAACATTTGACTCTTCAAATTATCTCCATGAAATTGAATGCGCATTCTGTATATATTTTTAATTACTTATGCTCTAAGGTTCTGTTTTTGGGACAAAAATTTGACATAATGTCATCAATGGCTAAAAAAAATCTGCAATCAGAAAACAAATAAGTTGGCAGGAAATGTCCCAAAAATCAATTTATATTTATTAAGTCGAGTTAATTAAAACCATGTAGGAATTCAATTTAAGTAAGAAATCAATTTAAGGTATTAGGATAGTAAAAATTTATGATAACAGAAATGAATGAAACTTTTAAAATATAAAGATAAAGACTTTAAAAAATGAAATAAACTTTCTTTTACAACTTTGGTTGCCTAATTATTATTTAATCAAGAAAAAGGTGTAGGTAGTTTAACATTGCTTATGGAAAATCATCTTTGGAGCTTTTGAAAAGTATGATTGCGATAACACAGATTAATGAAACTTAAATATATGGTAAATAAAAGCTCAAAGATTATATTTCCAATTTGTTTTACTTGTTTCATTGCATAATTATTAAATAATTAAATAAAAAGTATGTAAATAACCTAGTATTATACTAATACATATACGATTTTACATATGTATGTAGCGTCGATAATTCAGAAATCGAAAAAAAATACCAACAAAATGGCGTATTACTATCCTAACACCTTAAACAAATTTATTCATGGATAAGAATTCAAAAATATAAATTTAGGAATAATACAGATCAATAGTATATGTATTGAAGAAGATCACAATGTTGAATAATAAAAATGAAAAACATTTATTTGAAGGAATTCTTCACTTTAATATATACTATTAAAATCACATTTTACTTTCGAGAAAAAAAAATATGCATAAACCATCTGTTAAAAATAAAGTAGATAATCACAAAACAATTTCTAATTAGTTTCATCTGACCCCCCCCCCCCTTAATTTTCAAGTTCTGAAGTACCCCCTCCCTATAAACATGCTCCATGTTAAAACAAATATGTAAAAGAAAAGTAAAGTTTTCTTCAAGCCTTAATTTTTGTGGACCTGGGCTAATTCGGGTTTGGTTGTGAAGATTCGCTCTACTATAGGTTTTTTGGGTCGCTGAACACGAAAATCGGGGTCACTACGTAAAGAAATGGGGGCTTCATCCTTAAATTTGCAAAAACTACCCCCAAAGAGGGGTTTTTTTACATACTCGCACTTTGAGCGCTCAGATTTTCACCATACGGGTTTTTTAGGTCAATGATCAAGAATTTCGACTTCTTTTTCATTAATAATCAATATTTTACCTTCAAAATAATTTTCGTACTTTTAGCATCCAGGATATGTTCATATAGGTTTTTTGGGTCGCTAATGAAGAATTTAGACTTCTTTTTCATAAATAATCAATATTTTACCCCAAAAAAGGAGTCGACATTCTTGAATACCGACCCGAAAAACCTATATGGACATATCCTGGATGCTCAAAGTGCGAAAATAGCAAAAAAACCTGTTTTAGGGGTAGTCTTAGCTATTTTAAGGGTGAAATATTGATTATTTATGAAAAAGAAGTCGAGATTCTTGATCAGCGACCCAAAAAACCCGTTTGGTGCAAATTGAAGCGTTCAAAGTACGAAAATGTTAGAAGAAACCCCTTTTTGAAACCTATAGTAGAGCAAATCTCGTATTCGCAAGTGAAAAGACACCCCCCCCCTTTCCTATTTTGACTGGAGTATATCTCATGAACCTGGCTTCGCCTCGGAAGGTAATTTCCCTGCGAATTAGACCTTTCTTTACTTTTCTGGACACAGACTCGTAATATATTATTACATCATTGTATAATTATACAATTAATTTAGTACGCGTATTTATGAATTTAATTTTATATCAAGCGCATGCTGAAGATAAGAGCAATACACACACATACACACACACACACAAATACAGACTTACTCACTCACACACAATATAAACTTCATTTTTACGTTTTTCCCTTGCCTTACATAGGCGGCAAATTTTTAGCATTAGGCGGCAAAAAGAGTGAAAACGGCCCTGCATATTTTTTGCCAATTTTAACATGAATTCCTTCCACCAAAACCAAAACTTCCTTTTAAATAATTCTGCAATATGCATGTAAATATTGTAAATAATATCCGGTAATTGAATATTTTAAAGTTCATAAATATTCCAATAAAAAATATTTGAGATTCTAATAAATTATGATACAAGAATTTATCGATATTAATTGTAATTCAAAATAAATTCAAATGAAAAAAAAAATATCGATATTTATCAAATACTGAAATTTATATTCAAAATTCATATTACGCATGATAATAAAATATTATGTATGAAAATTTTCTCTTTTTTTTCTTATCAAATCTCATTAGCTTTTAATTTAAAAATACAAATTTATTCATTTTATTTTAGATAATCGTTATGTATTCTTTTACCTTTTTTAAATCTCATATAGATGTATTAGCAGCTGAGTGTTAAAAAAATCTGATAAGTAAATTATTTATTAATACTAACATACTTTATTTATTCAAATGATTTTTTAAACTGAGATTTTACGTAATAATCTAGGTCAATCAAGTGTATAAAGTTCATTACAATATAGTAACCTTTATTAATATTACATTTTTATAGTACTTGAAATATAAACGTTGATAATGAAAATTTTAATTTAAAATATTGTGCTGATGAATAAATTAATATTTTTATTAGTTTTTCAGGATATGAAGATAAATTTTTTTATATTAAAATTCATTTTTTTTCCAAGGAATGATGTTTGAGATTAAATTCTTAAATCTTTTTATAAAAATTTAAGATAAAATTTTTTACTAATAAGGCTTATTTTTACAGGGAAAATTTATAGTATTTTACGACCTATTGCCAAGGAAAATAAACAGTGGACCAAATCATGCATAAATTATTATCCAAGGCGAAACTAATGTGGAGTTTTCTTTTTTTAAGGCCAAAAATCGTCGGTGGCAATAAAATTAAATACTGTATTACAAAATTCTCCAAGCATACAGCATTTTTTATAACAAACTACTTTTCCTATCCTTATTAATTTTAGGCCAATTTTAAAATAAAATCAAATGAAAATAAACATTTCTTCTGTTCTGTTTTGTATTACCCATTTCTTATTATTAATAATGAAACAAAAAATTACCTTTGTTTTTGTAATTAGTAATACTTGAATGTACTATTTTATAAGCATGGATTTATTTTACATTTCTCGTTATATTTTGTAATATCTCTTCAGAGTCAGGATAAGTGTATAGTAACAAAACCAAAACACCAAAAGAAATAATAAATATTTATCACAGAAGTATTTTGAAATCAGCGTTGGAAAAACATTCTCTATCCTGCCCCACAAGAATCTTTAATTCGGTAAATGTCATAAACGGTTCTATAAATTGGAGACACATATCGATGAACAAACTAAATTACAGATGGAATGAACACCTGAATTGCGATTTTATTATTATCAAAACGAGGACAGTGTAAAAATGCCATCCGTTAAACTGAGATATACTAGAATTATCGAGAGAATTATATGGCATCGACGTAGATCAAGCTGACATCGTCTTAGGCCAAGCTTATTGTAGAAGCTACTTCTGGTGCAACCTTAAAGATAAATTAATAATTAATGAAATTTTATAATTTATTAAATTGATTAGATTAACAATCTGAAACTACTCTTAATAATAATAACATTTATTAATATAAACATTGTAAATTTCAAAATTTTGCTTAGATTTTATTTATTTATAGTATTTAGAATTCATTTCACTTGCGAGAAGTGAAAGTCTGTTAGTGGAATAATGGAAACTATGGATAATCAGAAATAAGAATTCTTCAAATCATTTAATTTCTAAGTGCTATAAGTATAAGAATTTTAAATATTACAAATTGTATTGTTTTGCACCAGTTTATACTCGGTTTATACATTTAATTCCGAGGGGCTGACAACGCGATTTAAAAAATTAGCGATTTAAAAAGCGATTTAAATACTTTAAATACTTTGAATCGCTTTTAAATTATTGCTTTAAATTTAGTTTTTTGGCATAAAAACTGTTTCTAGGGGTTTTTGGGGTCACGAAAATTGAAATTTTAACCGGATTTAACCCCAGGTTTATCCCTGCCCATATTTATGACCAAAAAATTGGCCAATTTTTCAGAAAATTTACCAAATATTTTAAATTGCTTTTAAATTAATGCTTTAAATTTAATTTTTTGGCATATAAACTGTACCTAGGGGTTAGCGGGGGCACAAATATTGAAGTTTTCATTGGATTGAACCTCAATATCATCCCTACCCTTACTTAAGACCAAAAATTTGGCCAAATTTTCGGAAAATTTGCCGAATCTCTTATTTTTTTTACATTTTCGCACTTTGAGCGCTCAGATTTGCACCATACAAGTTTTTTGGGTCGCTGATCAAGAATTTCGACCTCTTTTTTATATATAATCAATATTTCACCCTTAAAATAACTAAAACTACCCCCGAAAAGGGGGTGTTTTATCTATTTTCGTACTTTTAACATCCAGGGTATGCCTATATACGTTTTTTGGGTCGCTGATCAAGAATTTGGACTTCTTTTTTATAAATAATCAATGTTTCACCCTTAAAATAGATAAAACACCCCCTTAAATCTAAAACTACCCCCGAAAAGGGGGCGTTTTATCTATTTTCGTACTTTTAGCATTCAGGGTATGCCTATATAGGTTTTTTGGGTCGCTGATCAAGAATTTGGACTTCTTTTTTATAAGTAATCAATATTTCACCCTTAAAATAGCTAAACCTACCCCTAAAAGGGGTGTTTTCACTATTTTCGCACTTTGAGCGTCCAGAGTACGTTGTTATACGTTTTTGGGCATCTAATCAAGAATTTCGAATTATTTTTCATAAATAATAAATATTTCACCCTTAAAATAGCTAAAACTACCCCCGAAAGGGGTGTTTTTGTTATTTTCGCAACCTTAGCGTCCAGTATGCCCATATGTGCATTTCTACGAAAAAATCCTTTTTATGAGCACCAAAAATGAAGAAAAAAAAATTTACGAGGCCGCGACTGCCACCATGATTTTCTGGTAGTTTGAACCCTATAGAATGCAAAAAAAAAACGTGAACACGAAATCGGCGATGGATGCCAAAAAGATTTTGCCACTTTTATGTCAAAAACCGTGTTTTTCGTATCTGAGCTACCCCAAATTTTTAAAATAACTTTTTAGGTAAATAACATTTTTTAAAAATAGGTATAAAATCTGATTGCCAGGGAAAAATCACTCCAGAAGAAAAAAAAACTTTTCTTTTTCCGATGAAATTTAGCCAAGTTATCGTCAATTTAAGATTTTATTCAAATTTGTCTTAAAAAAGATTGAAGTTCTATATTGAAAAATGCCTGTTTCTTAAATTTAAACATGCATTACTCGCTTGATTTTCATCCTAAAATAATAATTTTTTTTTTAAATCGATTAATTTTTCCCTGACAAGTCATTTCTTTAAGAAAAAAATCATTTTTATTGACTGAATTTCAATTTTTAGGTCAAAAACTGTGTTAATTAAATTTGCTACTTACAGTTTTCAAAGGCTTTTGACCTAAAAATTGAAATTTGGTCAATAAAAATGATTTCTTTCTTGAAGAAATGAATACTCAGGGAAAAATTAATTGATTTAAAAAAAAAATTTATTATTTTACGATGAAAATCAAGCGAGTAATGCATATTTTAAGTTCAGAAACAGGCTTTTTTCAATAGAATTTCAATCATTTTAAAGACAAATTTCAGCAATAATATGCATTATTCGCTTGATTTTCATCGTAAAATAATAAATTTTTTTTAAAAATCAATTAATTTTTCCCTGAGTATTCATTTCTTCAAGAAAAAAATCATTTTTATTGACCAAATTTCAATTTTCAGGTCGAAAACTGTGTTAAGTAAATTTTGCTACTTACAGTTTTTAAAGGCTTTTGACCTAAAAATTGAAATTTGGTACATAAAAATGATTTTTTTCATAAAGAAATAAATTGCCAGGGAAAAATACATCGATTTAAAAAAAAAATTATTATTTTAGGATGAAAATCAAGCGAGTAATGCATGTTTAAATTTAAGAAACAGGCATTTTTCAATATAGAACTTCAATCTTTTTTAAGACAAATTTGAGTAAAATCTTAAATTGACGATAACTTGGCTAAATTTCATCGGAAAAAGAAAAGTTTTTTTTTCTTCTGGAGTGATTTTTCCCTGGCAATCAGATTTTATACCTATTTTTTAAAAATGTAATTTACCTAAAAAGTTATTTTAAAAATTTGGGTTAGCTCAGATACGAAAAACACGGTTTTTGACATAAAAGTGGCAAAATCTTTTTAGCATCCATCGCCGATTTCGTGTTCACGTTTTTTTTTGCATTCTGTAGGGTTCAAACTACCAGAAAATCATGGTAGCAGTCGCGGCCTCGTAAATTTTTTTTTCTTCATTTTTGGTGCTCATAAAAAGGATTTTTTCATAGAAATGCACATATAGGTTTTTTAGGTCGCAAATCAAGAATTTCGACTACTTTTTCAAAAATAATAACTATTTCACCCTTAAAATAGCTAAAACTACCCCCAAAAAGGGATGTTCTTGATAACTTTGTACTTTAAGCGTTCAGAGTAAGTTCATATACGTTTTTTGGGTCGCTTTTCAAGAATTTCGACTTCTTTCTCATAAATCTTTACTATTTCACCCTTTGAATTGTCCTTAAAATGGATGTTTTTGTTATTTTCGCAATTTAAGCGTCCAGGATATGCCCATATAGGTTTTTTAATATATATAAATTTTTAATAAATATATATATAAATTTGCAAATTAACCCTTACTTTTACAACACTTATATCTAAGCCTTTTCAAATGGCAGAATCATGATATTATAGGTTTTTGGGGTTGCTGATTACAAATTTGGAGAATTAAGCCCATAAAGTTGGTTAAACACCCTTAAATTTGCAAATTCTCCCTTATTTTTGCATAATTATGTATACAAACCTTTTCAAACGAAAAAAACTTACTTTCATAGTCTTTTTAAGCTGATTACGTCAATTTGGGGTCTCCAAAGCTTTAGAGTTAATTGAAAGACCCTTAACTTTCAAATTTATCTTGATTTTTGCAAAAATATTAATATAAGCCTTGCTAGTACTATATTATATTTACCTTTCACCAATATTTTTTAAGTTTGATACCCCATAAGTCATCAACTGAATAAGACTATGAAAGCAAGTTTTTTCCGTTTGAAAAAGCTTGTATACATAATTTTGCAAAAATAAGGGTGAACTTGCAAATTTAAGGGTGTTTAACCAACTTAATGGACCTGAATTCTCCAAATTTGTAACCAGCGACCCCAAAATCCTATAAATCATGATCCTGCTGAAAAGGCTTGGATATAAGTTTTGCAAAAATAAGGGCTTATTTACAAGTTTAGGGATGTTTTATCAATTTTACATTCTTGGGACCCTCAAATTTGTGATTAGCCTGAGAAAAAACCTATTATAGCTTGCTTGAATTGTCATTAATAAATCTTTTTAAAAATATTATTTAAATACCTCTTAAGGGTACCTTGTCTGAGTTTTCAAATAAAAAATCAATTTTTTTTTTTTTATTGACTTGTGTTCAAAAAGTATTCAAGAATATGGAAAAAAAATTGTAAATGAATCCCGCAAATAATAAAGAAATTACAGCGCCTAAAAGTGAAATGATTACTATGCAAGAATACAAGATCCGAAACTTCAAACGCGTTTTTCTCAAAACGAACTCTTTGAAAACAACCCACACGATAACAAAAAAACCATTGATCCGAATTCAAATTTTTTTTTTTAATCGATTTATTATGAAATTCTGCATTTTTTGATCTGCAATCAACCTGATCGGTAGATTTTTTTGGTCTCTAGGCTCCGTTTTGTGGCTAAAAATATGGACAAATTTCGACTTTTTTCTATTTACCTACATAACTTTTTTAATTTTTAATATTTTTTATTGATTGTAGATCATTCCAAGCAAAAACTCATGTACTTTAAGGTGTTTTTTTTTTTTTTATTTTAGACGATTCTAAACCGAGTTATGATGTGGGCCAATTTGGAACTTTTTTTTTAGACACCAACTTCAGCGTGTGAAAAAATCTTTTTATTATCTAATAAACTTTTTGAGAAAATTAATAAGAAAAATTACGTTATTTTTACTCAAAACTCAGACAAGGTACCCTTAAAAGGGTGAATTTCCAAATTTAAGGGTGATCTACCCTTAGACAGGCTCTGGGACCCTAAAATTCGTGATCGGCAACCTAAAAAATTTTTAAACAAACAAACCTCATTAGTAGCTAAAATATCAACCGCAATCCCGTGATATGAGTACCAGTTTCGCATTCTGCATATTTAAAATAGAAATAGAAATTAGTTATCATCGAACATATTTATAGGGAAAGGTTATACTGGAAATTTAGACTTCAAAAGGAGGGGGGGGGGTCAAATGTGCCCGTTTCTGCATATTCCAAAAACCCAGAAAATATTTAGAATACAATTCCTTCTATTACCCAGGTGATTCGCCATTTGAAAAGGCTTAGATATAAGTGTTGTAAAAGTAAGGGTTAATTTGCAAATTTATATATATATTTATTAAAAATTTATATATATTAAAAAACCTATATGGGCATATCCTGGACGCTTAAATTGCGAAAATAACAAAAACATCCATTTTAAGGACAATTCAAAGGGTGAAATAGTAAAGATTTATGAGAAAGAAGTCGAAATTCTTGAAAAGCGACCCAAAAAACGTATATGAACTTACTCTGAACGCTTAAAGTACAAAGTTATCAAGAACATCCCTTTTTGGGGGTAGTTTTAGCTATTTTAAGGGTGAAATAGTAATTATTTTTGAAAAAGTAGTCGAAATTCTTGATTTGCGACCTAAAAAACCTATATGGGCATACTGGACGCTAAGGTTGCGAAAATAACAAAAACACCCCTTTCGGGGGTAGTTTTAGCTATTTTAAGGGTGAAATATTTATTATTTATGAAAAATAATTCGAAATTCTTGATTAGATGCCCAAAAACGTATAACAACGTACTCTGGACGCTCAAAGTGCGAAAATAGTGAAAACACCCCTTTTAGGGGTAGGTTTAGCTATTTTAAGGGTGAAATATTGATTACTTATAAAAAAGAAGTCCAAATTCTTGATCAGCGACCCAAAAAACCTATATAGGCATACCCTGAATGCTAAAAGTACGAAAGTAGATAAAACGCCCCCTTTTCGGGGGTAGTTTTAGATATAAGGGGGTGTTTTATCTATTTTAAGGGTGAAATATTGATTATTTATAAAAAAGAAGTCCAAATTCTTGATCAGCGACCCAAAAAACCTATATAGGCATACCCTGGATGCTAAAAGTACGAAAATAGATAAAACACCCCCTTTTCGGGGGTAGTTTTAACTATTTTAATGGTGAAATATTGATTATTTATAAAAAAGAGGTCGAAATTCTTGATCAGCGAACCAAAAAACTTGTATGGTGCAAATCTGAGCGCTCAAAGTGCGAAAATGTAAAAAAAATAAGAGATTCGGCAAATTTTCTGGAAATTTGGCCAAATTTTTGGTCTAAAATAAGGGTAAGGATGATATTGAGGTTCAATCCAATGAAAACTTCAATATTTGTGCCCCCGCTAACCCCTAGGTACAGTTTATATGCCAAAAAATTAAATTTAAAGCATTAATTTAAAAGCGATTTAAAATATTTGGTAAATTTTCTGAAAAATTGGCCAATTTTTTGGTCATAAATATGGGCAGGGATAAACCTGGGGTTAAATCCGGTTAAAATTTCAATTTTCGTGACCCCAAAAACCCCTAGAAACAGTTTTTATGCCAAAAAACTAAATTTAAAGCAATAATTTGACAGCGATTTAAAAATTTGCGAGCGATTTAAAAAGCGATTTAAATACTTTAAATATTTTAAATCGCGTCGTCAGCCCCTCGTTTAATTCTTATATTAATATTATGTTACAAAACTATACATAGTAAATTTTGTAGTAAATAATCGTATAAAATAATAAGTAGTAAAATAATTACTATGAATTAATTTTTTTGCAATTTTCATTCTGTTATTTTAAAATTAAAAAAAAATTATGCATGCCAAAAAATATGCCCCAACCTAAAAGAGATGAAAATTTATTGATTATTTAATTTATTAAACATACTTTTTTTTATGTTATTTGCAATGCTGATTAGACCTGTGACGAGTTAACGAGGCAACCTTTTTTTCGGCAAACTAGGCGAGGTCGTAAATTGATAGTCTCATTATGCCAGGGCGAGACCAAGATAATATTTTCAAATTCTCGGTCCTACCTTGGTCTCGCCTCGTCTCGCGAACCTCGGATGTATATATTTTTTTATTTATGCTGGAATCACGGGAATCATTCGCGAATAATGTCAAATTCACCAAAAAAATTATCCTATTCTTTAGGATAGAATTTAATAATTTAATATACTTTCCATTATTTGTTTGCGTGATGGAATAATAATTCAAAGTTTGACTTTGAGCCAGAATTTAAGATTTTTTAAAAAACATTACTTCAAAGCAACATCTTTGCAAAGTTATATCGCGGAAGAACTAAAGTCAAAGGTACAAGTAAAGATTTTTTGGAAATTTGGAGTTTGGTCACAACTTTTGAGACCCATGAAATCTTTTTGAATTCAAGATTACAATTTTGGTGCATTAATTTAAAATCCAGTCACCTTTAGCCGTTTGTCGGCTATCACGGAGATAATGTACGAAAAAATTCATAGTTTATACGAGGTTCAAAAGTAGATTCTTAAACAAAAAAATTAAATAAACCAGAAGTTATTTGCATAAATTACTAAGTTACAATATTTTTAGAAATTAGCCTAAAAGGTCTTATTTTACGATATGGACCCCAAATTTGTAGGTCCAGGAGGCTCATTCAGGTATACAGAGGATGTGGAGAATAATTTTTTAAACATCTCACAACTATGCCTGAACGTCCGATGCCAAACCAATATAAAGATCCTTTTAAAACAAAATTGCTTCAACAAATTAAAGTAATTATTTCGTGTTATTTAAATAGGACCTTAGGACGAGGAATTCTCGGCCGAGAACGATGCGAAGCTAGCGGGGGCTAGATCTCGTTCTCACTCTCGGTAAAAAAAGTAAATTCTTGCCTAGCCTTGCTATCGTCACAGGTCTAATGCTGATAAGTAAAGATTTTTTTTAGTTGTCAACTTCGACCCATAAAATTGAGTTTCCGGTTGATTTTAAAGTAACTTTGACTTTAGATTCTGAAAATTAAGACTTTTATATATAGGGATATATTTTTAGAAATATAAATTTAAAAGTTAAAACCCGATTTTTTTTGCATGGCTCTTTCATGTTTTATATCGCAATGCAAAAATTGAACGAAAATCTAATTTTTTACATTGCTCTTGTTTATATTATTTCTTAACGCAAAAAATTTAACTTAAACCCAATTTTTTGCATGGCTCTAAAAATTTTTAAGATAAAAAAAAAAATTATGTCGGTAATCGTAATTCCTGCGAAAATGTAGAATCAACAGATAATCTTCCTTAATTACAAAAATTACTATGCAACTAGTCAAAATTATCGGAATAGTTATTAATAAAGACACTAAATTACTGAGATATTAGTCTTTCGTAAATAATATTTTTTTTATAAATAAAACCAAATACTTTTTTCCATCCGCCATTTTTTAAAACGCAACAATACAGGCAAATTATAATACTAACAAGATAATTACTCATTTAGATGTTCATATGTTATTATAAAATTTTCCATTTTACTTCTTTAATTAACTCAAGCAACCAAAAGAATATTTATATATTTGTAAATTGTACTACATGTACATATTAAGTAATTTCACACAATTATACCTCTTTATATACCTCTATATGTATCATTTTTTATATCGATTTATATTATTCATAAGTAATAATTTGTTTAATTTTTATTTATAAGGTAAAAATAAAAAATTTTATACAAATTTATTAATTAATGTTTTATTAATTTATATAAAATCATGTATATAAGGAAGTATTTTGAAGTACAAATTTATAAGTTATGATAATTTCAAGAAATGCAAAGAACCAAAGTTCCGCATTTTTATTTGTATAATTTAATGTTATAAGACAATGTCAGCAAAAAAAATATATACACACGGTATGCATGTAAAGAAAATAAGAAATTACCAGACCATTATTAATGGTATATGTATGTGTATGGAATTTTTTTTTCCTCAAAAAATACGTTGTATTCAAATATAGTATACAATGTTTATATTGTATAATTTTATTATTAATAATATCATTAATTGAGGATTCGCCGTTAGGAAAATATCATACTGTCTTTTACGACTGAAAACAGTTATTTATATATAAGGGGGTTTCAATATATTTGGAGCACCAAATTACACCAAATAGTTATGAATTGATTTTTTAAGTCGAGAAACTTACAACCAGTTTGTAAACTCACAATCAACGAATATGAAACATGTTTAAATTTATATTTTTAATCTTGAAGCCTTTGTAATTTGAATCAAAAAAAATAATTTTAAGCTCCTAAAATTATTCTATACCCCTGTATTGAAATTATTCTAAGTCCCAAAATTCAAATTATTCTAAGTCCATTTGACCCCCCCCCCTAAATATAGTACATTTGACGCACCCCGCCCCCCCCCCAAATGACATGCTTGAAATATTTCGTAACTAAAAACATGTTCCATGGTAAGGAAATTCCTTATTTTTCTCGTTAGGTAAAAAAATTAAGTATTTTGAATTTAAAATATCATTAAAAATAGACAATAAAATTTAGTTTTGCTAACAAGGAGAGATTAGTAATATACAAAGTGCTATAAATTTTTAAAAATCTCAAATTGAGACTTTGACTTCATAAACATATATCTCTTCAACAAATAAAATAAAATGGAGACACACAAAACCTATTTTCAACAAAAATTGTAATTAAAATTTATTAATTTTTTACCAAAAATGGACATTTAAGTTATTGACTGTCGTATTCACAGAACTAGTGATTAGAAATTACAGTTTAGAGGGCCCCATGACAAAAAAAATACCAAACTAGAGTTTTTGGTTTGAAGTTCAAAGACGCCATCTTAGAGCATCCAAGCTAGCTGTTTCAAGTTCAGGAGACCAATTAGTAATTAAGGAACCCGTTATCTTGTAAAAAAAAACTTTAATTTTAAGCAATTTTATCTGCTAACCTATTAAAATTCTATATTTTTATGCACATTTTAATTTTTTATCAATTAATTATATAAAATAAATTCATAATTCAATCAACAGTATTATATAATTAAAAATTAAAATTTTAATTCACATAAAATATATTTTATGACAAGTTTATTAATATATTAAAAGAAAAACTTACAACTACTTCGATAATAAATAAATATATTTCATTAAAAAAAAAAAATTCAAATGATAAAAACATAAATTAAAAATGAAAAAAAAAAAAAAATTAAATGAAACATAACTCGTTGGCAGCATTTAATTACCAATGTATCAAGAGTGCATAAATATCTTTTATGAATTACCGACAGTAATTTAATTAACGGTCATTTTAATAAAATAAAATATAAGTGTAGGTAAATTTATTTTTCATAGAATATATAATTCATACATGGTAAAAAGTTTAAACTGGAATAAATTTCCTTGCTTGGTTGATACTACTGTAACTTGAAATAGAAATTTTTTAACTTCTAGTTTATTTAAAATAGAAAAATTTTAAACTTGTTTCATAAAACTTATCCTTTTTGATTATTTAATTAAAGTTAATTAATTTAATTAGTAGAATTTATGAAATTTGGGCTGATTCGTGTATCAAATATTTTTAAGGTTCAAAAAATTTATTTTGGTATAAAAATTTTTGTAAAACTTCGTTTCTGTAACAATGATAAATTTTCATTTTATTGGTATAACAATTTAAAACCACTTTTTTCATTTATTTTTAATATTAAAAGATCATTCTGTTTAGTATTTTAGAATAGAGCTTTGCAGGCTTCATAATTTTTTTTTAGGTGCATATCTTAATTGCATTAGGTATATATCTTAATTCAAAAAAATCGTATTTGTCTTAGCCTCACAAGGATACTCCATCAGTTTGAAATCACCTATTTTGTTGATATTGAAATATTATGGTGTACTGCTATAAAAAATAACTGATATCTATTTTTTTTTTTTTTTTAACAGTGGGAAACCAATAAACCGTTTCTAGAAAAACATCTTTCTAAAGTTAGGGATGAAAATGATATTTATTCGTTTTTTAGCATATGAAAGCAAAATATTATTAAATTTATAAGCGCAATAATTATTATGAAATAATAAGAAAAATAAAATTCTATTTAGTATCAGCAATATTAGCGATTCCAAGCTGGGTAAACTTTCTTGTAAGGTAGTGATTTATTGGCAATTTGGGTAATTCTAGTTTCAATTTATCTATGGACCATGATAAAATTTTAGAAAAAACTAGTGAAGATGGAAATTCGGTATCTCATATACAGAAGAGTAAAAACATTACAGAGAGATAAAATATTAATTAATTTGAGCATTTTTGGGAGCATTAATTTAGTTATTTCGCCTTCTCCTCCCATGTTAAATTTAGGTTCGTTATTTTTAACATTTAGCCAGATTTGCAATTATTATTGAAAAAAAACAGCACACTTTTATTTGTTCTTTGTTCATATCCCCGTTTTACCTTAAAATTTATGTTTTTACAAATTTATCAAAAAACAAAATTTGGCTATTTTTTTTCAAAAAAATTTACCAGCAGACTGAGGGTGGCTCACACCAGATTATAACAAACGACATTATTTTATTATTCAAATTTCAAAAACACAAAAGTATACACATAACATAATACTTAGTGATTAATTAACCTTTTCTATTATTTATATGGTTATATCAGTTAAAAACATACTTTCATAACAATAATAATATTCTGTAAAATAGGTTCATAAATGCAACAGCACGTTCGATTAAACATCAACTTCTTTATATAGTTAACTCTATCCCAATGAAATTTATATTTACATGAGCACGTTTAATATATATAATATATCTTGTTTAAAAATCTGTTTTGGATTAAAAAAATATTTTATATTACATTGTATATTTTTTTAAAATTTATATCTAAATAATTAAGTTATATAATAAATATTTTTTATTATATCTTCTCACGTATATTATTAATAATTTTTACTTTTTTATATTATCATTTTTTTTTTAAACTTTATTATTAAGAAATAAACTTCAGTTTTTTAATCTTTTGAATCTTTAAATTATTTTCTTGCAAACATTTTAATTTTACGTATAATTTCAGTTTCGTATTGAGATTCTTTTTTAAAAATTGATAAAAGTTATATTGTAGGCTTTAGTTATAACCTTTTGAGCAGTTTCTGATCTGTTTTGGAATTCACAAATTTTAAATCTTTTGTTAAAAGCTAATTCATCCTGAATTTATTTTAAAGGTCCACTCAAAGAGTCCAAACTGATCAATTATCTTTCATTTTGAATTTTCCAAGTTGCTCATTCAGGTTCAATGTCAACAATTGTGAAAGCAAATTAATCATTATAAAAAAATTTTTTAAATTAAATCTTTATGATTTCCAGAATTTAGGGTAAATAATTCGTTTATCTTGTCCTGAAATATTGAAAGTTCAGTAAGATCAGTAATCTACTATCGGTTTGAAAAAGATGCGAACCTCGAGTTTTTTATTAATATCTTCCCCAAAAATAAAGATAATTTAATGAAATAAAATTTTTCTAAAAATTAAACCATATTTTTATTCGAATCTCAAAGGAATTTAACGCAAATATTCTAGAAGTGATTTTATTGCAAAAACAAATAAAAAAACGAGAATTTTAAGAATTTTTTTTTCGCTCTATGACTTTAGACCCAAAAAAAGAGTTGAAGGAATCATCCGATTTTGACAAAAATTTAACCAGTGATAAATACACCTTTCTTGTGCATGATACAATTTTGAAAATTTAAATATTTCAATTCGCAAATTTTTTATGGGCTTCAGAAGAAGAGGCCTTCATCTCATCAACAAATTGTCGTATCGGCTTCGTTTTTTTTTTAATCGATAGCTTACTGTTTGTAGATTAAAAATATATATTTTGTTAATGTAGCGAATTATCGATTTCTGAGCAATAACGATTCTAAAATACGGACAGGTGCATTCTATTCATCTATTGTTTTTCACTGTTTTAACCCGTATTCATGAATAATTAAAGAAAAATAATATTCTTCGCCTCTCATTATTCTTAATTTGTTCGTTCATGCTACAACATCTGGTATGAGAAATAAAAATTAATTTGCAAATTTTTAAAAAAATTGCAATTTTTAATTACCGTATGAAATGTGCCGATTAATCTGCCTAAAAAGAACTTTGAATCGCAAAAATCCGCCAAAAAATGGTCAATGTAGAGGGTTAAAATCAAAAGGGTAAAATTTTTTGTTTTGCTGATATCAACGTCGGTTTTTGACCGATTTTTACGATTCAAATTGCTAATTAATCAGTTTTTTAAATAGAGAAAATTGGCAAATGGAAAATAAAAATCTTTGAGCAATTAGCAAAAATGAAAAGAAAAATTTTGAGATCGGATAGACAAAAGAGATATCTCGCTGCGAAACAGTTAAGGTTGGAAAGATATATTTTTTTGGGTCTCACCCTGGTCTCAGCGGGATAAATAAAAATTTTTTTTATCTATACGATCTCAAAATTTTTCTTTTCATTTTTGCTAATTGCTCAAAGATTTTTATTTTCCATTTGCCAATTTTCTCTATTCAAAAAACTGATTAATTAGCAATTTGAATCGTAAAAATCGGTCAAAAACCGACGTTGATATCAGCAAAACAAAAAATTATGCCCTTTTGATTTTAACCCTCTACATTGACCATTTTTTGGCGGATTTTTGCGATTCAAAGTTCTTTTTAGGCAGATTAATCGGCACATTTCATACGGTAATTAAAAATTGCAATTTTTTTAAAAATTTGCAAATTAATTTTTATTTCTCATACCAGATGTTGTAGCATGAACGAACAAATTAAGAATAATGAGAGGCGAAGAATATTATTTTTCTTTAATTATTCATGAATACGGGTTAAAACAGTGAAAAACAATAGATGAATAGAATGCACCTGTCCGTATTTTAGAATCGTTATTGCTCAGAAATCGATAATTCGCTACATTAACAAAATATATATTTTTAATCTACAAACAGTAAGCTATCGATTAAAAAAAAAACGAAGCCGATACGACAATTTGTTGATGAGATGAAGGCCTCTTCTTCTGAAGCCCATAAAAAATTTGCGAATTGAAATATTTAAATTTTCAAAATTGTATCATGCACAAGAAAGGTGTATTTATCACTGGTTAAATTTTTGTCAAAATCGGATGATTCCTTCAACTCTTTTTTTGGGTCTAAAGTCATAGAGCGAAAAAAAAATTCTTAAAATTCTCGTTTTTTTATTTGTTTTTGCAATAAAATCACTTCTAGAATATTTGCGTTAAATTCCTTTGAGATTCGAATAAAAATATGGTTTAATTTTTAGAAAAATTTTATTTCATTAAATTATCTTTATTTTTGGGGAAGATATTAATAAAAAACTTGAGGTTCGCATCTTTTTCAAACCGATAGTAGCTTGATCAAAAGTCCTGAAAACTACTTAGGTCATTTGAAATTTATCCAACTGGCAATCATTTAATATTTTAAAGAATTTTTTTTCTGCACAGTAATTCTACATTTCTTTTTACTGCGTGATTAATTTTTTATTTGTAGCTGAGCAGTCAAACACTGATAATTAAAAAATTGCTTAAATCTACAAACCGATGCTGAATGATATCAAACCTTGTGTCACTAAAATGACTTCTCTTTCTAGAAATTTAATATTTCAAAAAAAATCAGAAGTACTAGCACTCAGCCATTATTTTTCTAGCCAGACCAAATTCCTTATACCCCATAAAAAAAAAAATAAGCAATTAATAAAATATAAAATTAAAAAATCTTTTTATTTTATTTAAAAAATAAAATCTTTTAAACTTCCTGCAATAAATATTCATTTAATCATTATCGATTTATTTGTTTATAATTATTAGTAATAATTTTACAAGTTACTTAAAAACTGTAATAAAATAATAATTTTTCACCATTTAAGAAATATACTTATTATCCTTAAAAAAGTGCATAATACATTTTAAAATACAAATGAGAAATCATAAAATTTCATTTTCTCACGTATTAATATTTTTTTAATAGTTTTTTTATGTAAAAAAAAAAATAAATTTTTTTTAAAATGGTTATCCAAAATTATAATTAAATATCTATTTATTAATCAAGTGCATAATAATAATAAAGAATAAATTGAATTCTGTCGTACGTAAAAATATGAAAAATCTATTTTGCAAATTCTCCATATACTACAAGTACCATACAAAGAGATACTTAAATAAAACATCACTCGAACTGAAAAAGACTCGTCGGTGAATCGTTAGTAACTCTGACATGTAGTACTTGCTTCACATACATACAATCTGGTTCGTCCTTTTTCTTTCAGTAATAACTTTTTTTTTTATCTTTATATAATTTTTTCTTTCTTCTTATTTATACATATAAGAAAAGAGACTTGTAAAAGTCTCCCATCGTTTTGTAACATCGAGTTTATTTCTTGTGCTTCTTATATTCAATTCGTGTTGTTACTGTCAGCCATCGCTTTGGTGATATAGAGAAGCTGGTTCATCATTGACTTCTTCTTTTTCTCTTTTTTTTTTATTCTCTGTATATAGAGTTCTTATTTGTTCAGAAAAAAAAATTGCAAACTGTAATGAGAACTTACAGAAATAACACAACGACGAAATCCTTTCGAAACGACAGGGACAAAGTACCTTTGCTCAATTTATATTATAGGAATGGAGAACTTATATTCTTTTATACTTTCAAGGCATTCCAACTTGTTGTTCTTTATTTTAAAAATAAGAGTATTGGCGAAAATTTAATGTAAAAACTTGAAATTCTTTTTTTTATTTTATTTAACGTATAATTTTTGGTTAAATTCGAACATTTTTTTGTTTTTTTTTAATTTACAATGTCTTTAAAAATTGTATATCTATATAAATAAATATAAATGTTTAAGAAGAAAAGTTAAATGCCGACATTGGTACAGAAAAATTTTTTTCGAGCAATTAATGCTATCATGAGTTTACTTGAATTTATTGCTTACAATTTAATGTAGTGTTGATATTTTTTATTTTGGAATTTATTGTGCTTTTTTTAAACATTAAATTTTAATTTTCTTTTTATGCTGGTTATCTAACAAGAAAATTTATAATAATTTTATTTAAAAAAATAATAAATTACTGTAATTGTACTGCTGCTTGTTAAAATTTTATCGTCAATAATTGAAATTACTAATAAAAATTAATTCACGTGCAAGGGAAAAAATGTCAAAAAAATTATTTTAATGGAACATTGAGAATTTAATTTATGATCAAACTGCTTTTAAAGTTTTTAACAAAATTAAAATTTTTGAAGTTGAACTTGAAAATATACACGCAAAAAAAAGAATAGTAAAATTAACCTATACAAATGTAGTAAAAACAGTAAATATAACCAAACAATTAGTAAATTTTACTAAAAAAATTGAAGTTTTCGTTTTATAAACAAATTTTATTAGTAAATTTTACTAATAATTTATATAGTGGCTTAAGCAAACTGAATTTAGTAAACAACTTCGTAATTATAGTTTTATTTACTAATTTTTTGTATGCGTGTATTCGAGCGTGTATTGATTGAAATTTTTAAATTTTTAAACCAAAAATAAACAACATAAAAATTCGATTTTCAAATCAGTTCCCAAATATTTTTTCCCGAAAGTAATACTTAAAATAGTTTTTTCCACCAATTTTTTGCTTCTAAGGTTTAATCATTGATTTTTGGTAACCATTTTTGTTACTTTTTTTTTGGTTATTTTTATTTTTTATTTTTTTTCTCGGTAAAACATTATTAAAAATTTTTAAGTTTTAATAGCAAATTGAATTACGATTATTTTCAAATATAAATCTAATTAAAATAAGATAAATATCCTGTAATATCTGAGAAAAAGCTGAGAAAAGTGCTTAGTAATAAATTTTCTCATAAACGAAATGACTAGGCAAGGCTATATAAGAACCCAAAAGGATCAAACTTCTGATTTAACAATAACATTATAATTTTATGTAAAGTTAATATAAATATACCTTCAGGAATAATATTATTTATTTATTTATTTATTTATTTATTTACGGTTTCCCTTTTACATAAATTACATTGCAACTATATGTGCTTATTTATACAATATTTTGAGATTAAAAAATAGAAAAGAAAAAATATAAATTTAATAAAGTTAAAAAAAGTATGTGCAGTATAAGATTAAAAATTACAGTTAATGTAAGATAACTTCTCAACAAAACTCTTTTTGATTAGCACAATAAATTGTTTCAAAATTCAAATTTAAGTACATAAAATTAGTGTATTATATACAAAAGACCTTGCTAGAATATGGTTATATGAAAAATGTGAGAAAAAGAAAACTAAGTTAACCATATTCATGCAAAGTCTTTTTTACATGATATGCAATTGTAGTGGTTTTCGAACTTGATTTTAGAATGTTAGGAATTTTTATATAACATTTGTTATAAAGGGTCGATGATCTTTGAATCATCTCTCCTTCAAGATACTTAGATTTAATAGTAACACCTTTAAACGGAAGGTTGCATCTTAATGGATAATTGTTTAATTTATTAATGGGGTATAGATCATATAGGGGGGGGGGGGAGTTTATTTCCCCATTCATGACCCTATGAGTGAAAACGACATCACTTACTTTCATTGATGACTCTATGGTTGGTATATTTAATTTTTTTGCCATATTGGTGTAATCATGGTCATACTTATCCATGGGGGTTCCTGATTTGTATGCCAGGTATCTAATCGCCCTATGGTTAACCCTTTCGAGCCTTTCCATTGCGCAATCAAACACCGGGCGCCAAATATTAGAAGCATACATAATTGTTGACTTAACAAAACTAAAATATAACATTCTGGTAGTATTTGAATCAAAACTACCAGTATGCCTTTGAATAAAACCCCAGGACCTATTAGCTTTACTAACCACTGATGATATGTGATCGTTGAAGTTTAATTTTTGATCCATGATGACACCAAGATCAGTTATGGCTTCTGTTTTCTGACAAAAAATATCATCTGCTAGTTGATACTCAAAGTCAAAAGAAATAGAACGACCAAAAGAAATAGAAATACATTTATTAAAATTTAAATTTAAATTGTTCAACGAACACCATTTTTTTATGTTATTCAAATCACTCTGAAGATTTACATAGTCAGCATAGTCGTCTATTTTTCTGTATAGTTTGATATCGTCTGCAAAAAGTAGTATTTCAGAAAATTTAATGAACTCGGTAATATCATTAATAAAGATTAAAAACAATATCGGGCCCAAGTGTGACCCCTGACGTACTATTATAAATAAATATTTTTAAAATTCTTATATTATACTTAGAACAAGCTTTTCATATCATGGATTCATAATATTTTTTCTCTACAGTTTATTTTTGTAGCGATCTTTTTTCGGTAGCTATGAAATAATGCGCAATAGTTCCTTACAAAAAGTTTACTTACTTATACTTTATAATCTTATTGGATACATTCCTGGATATAAATGATACTTTTTTTTAAAACTTTGTGAAATTTTCAAATGAAAATAAACCTTAACTTTGATTAGATAATTGAGTTTTAAACTTTTGTGAAGCAAAACACTTCTTCAAACTTAATACATAATTTATAAAAAAAAGTACAAAATAAATTTTCATTTTTCTAATTTCTTTTAATCTTGGTGATCTCTACTTGTTCAAAACTTAAAAAAACGTAGAAGAACGATTGTCTTAGGTATACAGAAAACGAGTCTAGTTATTTCATACTGTTTGGTCACTCCCTGGTGAATCTACCCTGACTCCATGGTAATTTTTTTAATTTATCGTCTTTGAATCTTTGACGTGAATTCGCTCCCAAGTTCGCTCCTTCAACTTTTTATTTTACGTACATTTTTTTATTTAGATAATAGTACATTTTTAAACAAGGGAGCGAAAAAAAGAATGGCCCAAATCACACGTTAAATTAGCATCCGCCGCGAAGCCGAGGATGGTAAACTGCGATCTGGGGTATTCTTTTGTTGCTCCCATGTATAAAATGCAATTTTTCTTTCTGAAAATAATACTTTTTACCTAGCGGGTCAAAAACATTTTTTTTTGTCCCGCAACGAGGTCGAAAAATCGCATTTATCGGTGCTAATTAACGTGCGATCTGGGCCATTCTTTTTTTTTGCTCCTTGGTTAAAAATGTACTATTTATATTAATAACAAATATTTTCTATATAATTGATTGCTAAAAAATTAATTATAAGAGTCTCGAGGCACTTTCAAAGTTTCAAGCAAACGCACACATTCAAAATGACGCATAGATGAATGAACACGATTTTGAATCAGAGGGCTAAAGCTTTTATTAAAGGTAAGTACTTTCGGTCAAAAACGTTGTATTTTTAAATTTTTAATTTTACTTTTTACGAAAACTCCTCTGATACAATATCTATATTTAAAAAAAAAAAAAATATTTCATTAGGTTGGTTCGAACAAAAAAAAAATTTTAATTAAAAATCTTAAAGGTGCATTTATCCATTATTTAAGCAATTTACTAAAAATTAAGAAAAAATTTATGCGCGAAAAAAAAGTTTAAAAATTTTTGCCAAACATTCTATTTTCCAATTATTATTTTTCCTTAATTTTTTTATCACCTTTTGGTAACGTTTATAGGTAATCAAATTAAAAAAGTTCAATTAATCTAAACTACTAGATTCTTTTTCCACTAAATTGAGACTTTTGTACATTGCTCCAAATTTTGGACAGGAGGGGATAACTAAATTTAAAAACCATCTCCCATATGTGAAGCTCCAATTAAAGTGAAAATTATCATTATAATTTAATAACTACAAATACCCACAATAATAACCATAATTAGGTGTAAATTGATTTTTAATAAATAAAAACAAGAGCAATATTGTACATTTACGTAAAGCATACAAATATGTCCATTAAAAATGTAACATTAATTAATTTTATATCCATTAAATATATTACTATATTTGGTTACTAAATGATTATTTTAGTATAAAAAAAAATTTACGTAAGCTATTTAGGTATTAAAATATCCAATTTATAATTTAGTTTATTCTTAATTACATTGTTTATTAAGGACGTTTATTATATTTTTATAAATAAACTTTCTCTTTTTTACACCATATTTTTTACCTATACATCTTAATAAATGATTTTTATTCATGTATGTAAAAAATATTCATTAAAGCAATTATTTATATAAAATTATTTTTAAAAAATATTGGCGTATCTCATTAGAGAAAAACAATTATTATTATTATTTTACAAGGTCAGAATTGAAAAAAAAACGTCAATTTATTTGAAAATCTATATTGATTATTTCTATTTTTTGATACACATAATAAATTTAATACAAATACGAATATAATAAAGTAATTATAATATATATAATTTATTAAATTGAATTATTTATACAAGTATAAATTTTTTTATATGCCTCTATTTTAGGTTAACTTTTTTTATTTATTTCAATCTTATATTTATAATGAGTAAAAATGATATTGATCTGTTTTTTTTTAACTGTTAAATCAATCGTATGACATTATACTTTGTTATAAAATGATATATATTATTAAAGAACAAGTTATATTCCCCTTTATAGAAAATTGCATAAAAAAAGGTCAATATTATTTTAAAATTCAAATAAATTTGTAATACATTAATATTTTAACATTTATTTTATTTTGATATTCGAGATTTTTTTATTTATATATGAATTATTCTATGAGAAATGGACGTAGTTTATAGGGATTTTAGGATTTTTTGACAGAGGATTTTGATTACAGTTAATTCTACTTTTTTATTTTTGTTCTAAATGTTATTTGTAACATTTGTAAAGAAAAAAATAATTTAACTACCATAACCAGAATTCTGGTATCGGTAATTGAATTTTTTTTTTTAATGTATAAAGCTACACTATAAATAATTACTATTTTACTAATTTATACTAAAACAAATGTTGCTAAGTTATAATGACGATTTTCACATCGATTGAACCTTTAAATACTGTGGATTATTTTTAAATTCAGCTATCAACTTTTATTCTAAATTAAAACGACCTAAAAAGATATTAAATTAGTAGAAAAAAAATCTAGTTTTTTAGATTTTTAATCAATGATAGCTGCTAAAAGATGAGGAAAATTAGAAAAAATTTTAGAAAAAATTTTTAAACACTTTCATTCTATAAAAATTTTTCCTTATGACACATAGATTTAAATTAATGAACCTTTAACCTACAGTTATTTCAAATTTTCTAAATTTTTGTTTTTCACAGCTGCAATTCACTCCAGTCAAAATACAAGTGGTAGGGGGGGTTGTGTTATTACTGGCAATCACAAGATTTGATCCAGTATATGATTTTCGGGTTTCTGATTATTCGAGGTCACTTTGTAAAGAAATGTGCGGAACACCTTTAAATTTGCAAAAACTAACCCCAATTTAGGCCCATATGGGTTTTTTGGGTCGCTAATCAAGAATTTTATTGATTTATTTAGGTAAAATGAATATGCAAGAAGCAAAAATATCCCTTTTAGGGGTAGTTTTTGCTAATTTGGGTGGAATATTAAATTTTTATAAAAATATTCCCGAAATTCTTTATCAGAGACCCAAAAAACATTTCAGGACTAACTCTGGACGTTCAAAGTGCAAAAATAGTAAAAATACACTTTTTTGGGGGTATTTTTAGCTAATTTAAAGGTGAAATATTAACTTCATCTATAAAAATCGCAAAAATTCTTGATTAGCGACTAAAAAATCCCCTGTGTGCTAAATCTGGGCACTTAATGAGCGAATACAAAAAAAGTACTCCATTTTTGGGGTAGTTTTTGAAAATTTAAGTGTGTTCCTCACATTTCTTTACAAAATGACCCCGAAGTTTGTGATCAGTGACCCAAAAAACCTATAAAAATCTAAAAACAGACTAATCCTGGTAGTTGCCAGGAATAATACAATAAAACATCTATTTTGATCTGAAGGACATGAAACGCGTCTTTGGTAACTAACATAAAATGTCTAAAGCCCTCTCTCCACATAGGTTTAAAAGAACGTAAAGTCGATAAAAATAAACCTGTAGAGAAACAATTTTTGTGTGCCATTAACGAAAAACCTGCCATCTCTTATTCGTTCGCATAAGAGATGGTGTAATATTCGCTATTGGGATGGGTTTATTATTTCTCTTTTTTTTCATGATTCTTCCGGCTACACTAGGCGATTTTTGAGTTTTAGTAAATTTAAGTCTATGTGGAGAGAGAACTTAAAGTGATGGATATTAGGTACAATCCGAAAAGGATATTTATAATAGTGATGAACCATCTCTATTTTATTATAAAGAAGAAATAGCTATAGAAGAGTTATTTAAATTAACTTGCTTGAAATTATAAGATATTGTTAAATCAGAAATTTGTTCCCGTGAAATTCTTATATAGCCTCACCTAGTCATTTCATTTGCGAGAAAATTTATTTCACAAATTCATTATTTTTTTTAGATATTTCTAAATATTTTCTTACTATTATAGATTAATATTTAAATCTCATAAATTAATTTGCTATAGAAACTTTTTAGAATATTTTATACAAAATCGCAATTTCAGCAGCAATTTAAAAATTGGTCATTTCGGGACAAAAAATTTTGGTTTACGGTGATTTAAATGTGTTATTTAGAAAAAAAGACCAAAGTAAGGTATTTGGTTAAGTTCCTATAGGTATCAAACATCTTTTAGAAGTCAGCCTAAAAACCCTATCTTATAACATGTCTGTTTTTCTAAGACCAGGATGCTCGGTGGAATAAACATAGGTATCGGGAATATTTTTTTAACAAAATAAACTTATTTATAACTATAAATTGTAATTTGTCGTTCCAAATGTTCCGAATTTCGTCTTTTTAGTGGAAATAAATAAATTAAATCTGCATTTCGTAAAGAATCACTCATATAATTTGTTACAAATTACTAGTAAAATATAAAACCATAAAAATATTTTTTAATTGTTTATTAAAAAAATATTAGTAATACACATTAAAATTAATTTATACAAACAAATAAAATATTTGTTATTTTGTATAAAACATAAACTAACAAGATTGAAAGAATTGATGTATAAAAAAAAAATAAAAGAAAGAATGAAAAAAAAAATATAAATAAATAAGTCGATATCGAAGATTCTTTTAGTTAACAAATTTGAATAACAAGATACACACGGAAATAGACATTTATCTTATTTTATTCTTTTTTTTACTACTTTTTTAATTTTAAATTAGGTATATATAAATAAGCTATTTTTCATTTTATATTTGTAAGTATGTATAAAATTTTCAAGGTTTTTATCATTATTTTTTGTTTTGCAAATTTTTTTAAAGGACTTTTATTATAATAAATATTAAATGACTTGTAATATGATAATAAATTATTTTATGTATTACTGTTATGTAAAAAAAATTAAAAAAAAAAAATGATATTCAGTAAATATTAATTAATAGAAAGATTACATCGATTTTATATAAATAAAAAAATTTATACCTATATAAATATTGCGCATTTTTTATTTATATTAATTTGTAATAATTGTAGGCTAAGATAAAAAGACAATTTTTTTTATAAAGTGCTAAAAGTGATTTGTTATATCATTCCCCTTACCTCAGGTTAAAAAGGCAGTGGAACTCTTTGCCACAGAGTCTTAAAAGTTTATTAGGTCAAGACTGTTTTAAAACTAATGTATATATAGGTTCTGTTTAAATTATTTTGACTCAAATTAGTCTTTTTTACATTATGATTATTATTTTAATAAAAGAAGTATATTTTGCGCAATTCACTTTGGTCTCTATTGGGATGGCTTGATTTTGGTTGCCAGCTATGGTCATTTATTCTAGTCATATAGGCAAAAATTAAATTAAGATTAGACATTTAGACTAATGGTGTTTTAATTATTGTATCCGAATTATATTTGATTATTAATGCATATTATTTATAGGACTTGAATTGATGTAAAATTAAATATTTTAAAATTGTAAGTTAGTTAAATTTTTCCTAATCAGAATAATAATTTTCTTTAATTAATGACAATGTATAAATTATTTTTTATATGTACAATTTATTTTTAAAAAGCATGTATTGGGTGTATAGCCCGTTATTTATATATAATAAAGAAATAAATATTAAAGTTTTTTTTAGTTATTAATATGGCTAGATTGTCTAATCGTTTCATTGTTTTGAGAGTGAAAAATATTTTTAGATAAACTTATATTCCAAATATTATCGATTTATCAATGCAATGATAACTCATTGTAGTATACCATATTTGAAAATACCATTTTATTACATTAGCTATATAAATTCAAATAGATCGATCTAAATTAAATTAATAACTTTTAAATAAGAAGAAACGTAGTAGTTGAATACGCTTACTCGGCCGACAAGACTTCACACCACTGGCGCAGAAAAATTTTATACAGCCCTTTGTTCACAAGGCTGGTTCTACAAATGCCGTAAATGAGGGTCGCAACCGCAAGCACAGCCGTTAATGCGCACAACACGATTTTTCGTCTCTGCGCATTTTATTGCGGTTGCGACCTTCATTTACGGCAAACGTAGAATCAGTCTAAACAATGAATGCCCCAAATTGTAATTTACTATCCTCGGCTTCACCTTGGAAGGTAATTTCCGGTAAAGTACGTGCAATTTGGGCCATTCTTTACGTTTGTCATCACGAGCTGTAAATATAATATTAAGTTATTAATATTCTATTCTTGCATTTAAAGAACGTATAATGTTTTTAATATTCAAATTTATAAATCCTGGGGGGTAATTCTTGTTTTCCGTTTTATAGTATTTTATAGTTTTCTTACACATAACAACTTCGTTTAAATAACATTACGTCGGTATGGCAGAAAACTACAAAATACAATTAAACGGAAAACAAGATTTAAATCGGTAGAAGATCTAATTCTAAAAAGAATATTTTTTTTCATTTTATAAAAACAATGAAGAGTTTATTAGCGAATAGTTATTTAAAAATAGATATCAAAATTAATAAAACATAATGTTATTTAGAAATTAAAAAAAAAATAGTATTTATTAATTAACTTATTGGCTTATATTTATAGGCTGGTAGTTACATTTCTCTTTCGAGATATATTATTAATTAATACTAATATCCATGAAGTTTTTCAATCTATGAATAATTGTATTATTAAGGTATTAGGATAGTGATACGCCATTTTGTTGGTATTTTTTTTCGATTTCTGAATTATCGGCGCTACATACTTATGTAAAATCGTATATGTATTAATATAATACTAGGTAATTTACATACTTTTTATTTAATTATTTAATAATTATGCAATGAAACAAGTAAAACAAATTGGAAATATAATCTTTGAGCTTTTATTTACCATATATTTAAGTTTCATTAATCTGTGTTATCGCAATCATACTTTTCAAAAGCTCCAAAGATGATTTTCCATAAGAGCAATGTTAAACTACCTACACCTTTTTCTTTATTAAATAATAATTAGGCAACCAAAGTTGTAAAAGAAAGTTTATTTCATTTTTTAAAAACTTTATCTTTATATTTTATAAGTTTCATTCATTTCTGTTATCATAAATTTTCACTATCCTAATACCTTAATCAATTTTTATCATGAAAAAAAAAATATTTTTTCTTTTCTCATAATTTTCAAGCATAAAATTCCAAAATTTTTTTTAACGACGCATGATTCTAACTACTTCTAAGTTACTATTTATTATGTTATTACTACTTTAAATAAGAACAAGTTTTTGAATTTTTAAAAGATTGAAATTTTTAATAAATATTTAAGTTTCTATAGAAATTATATATTAATATGCAAATTAATTTGTTTTCTGAATTACCTAATTACTTGACTGTTTTTTGCAATAGAACAAAGAGTGCCAAAAACAATTTGATAATATCAAAGTTCGAAAACAGATTACCAAACCAAACTTCTAATTTTTAATCATAATGTTTTACAGTATACATAAAAACGAATAGGATTTAAGATTTATACATTCTAAAAGAAATATGCATTTTTTAAAGACAGTAAAAACTCTGAACTCGGATGAAATTTTTAGTCATAATTTTATAATTATAGATTAATAATATTTTTTAGAAATAGATTTATTAAGAAATATATAATATAGAATTAATTCTACAAAAATTTACCTTTTATTTATAGGTTACAAGTTACATTTCTCTTTCGAGAAAAAAAAAATACATACCTAATAAAATTAATATTAAATAAAAATACTTGATTTTTGAGCTAACAATATTTTCTTTATTTTTTCGATGACTTTCAGTCTTTTATATCAATAAAATTTTTCTATTCATAAAGTAATTCGTTGTTTTAAAATAAAAATATCATTCTTTAAAAAATTGTATTTTCCTGTTTTGAAATTTTCTTAATAACTAACATTCTCTACATATAAACCGAGATATAAACTTCAAATCCAAATGTTAAAAATCTCGTTTACACAAAATTTTAATAACAATTAAATAACCCATTAAAGACAAAAAAGAAGATTATAATTAAAATATTAAATTTCTTATAAACATATTACATAATTAAAATAATAAAAAAAGTTGAGAAATATAACAAGTTAATATATGTATAAAATAACAATATAATAAATATACATATTAATTTACTGATTATGAATAAATATATATATAAATGTAGGTAATAAGTACAAAAGTATAATGTATTACTATGGTAACATAATATTATATTGATTAATTTAAGTGGGCAAGCGCATTTTTATTCTATTATAAAAATTGCAATTTAATTTATATAAGGTTTCGTTTAATAAATATAATGACATTATATAACTTATTTTGCAAAAAAAAATATATTTAATTCAGAAAATTACTTTATATTGTATGTAAATGTAAGTTTATGTGAGTATTAACAACTTTATAAAAAGGGTTAAATCAAATATATATGCAGAAAATTACTTTAACAAAAATGATAATATTAAAACCACAATGTACAGTCAGCCATCAAGAAAATAATATTACAAAGTAAAAGGGCGGAAATATTGTAGTATAAAAACAAAATATAAGAAGAAATGAGTTTTTTTTATTTTAAAAAAGTAGCCTATAGCAGAAGCCCTAATATTATTAATTCAGTAAAAAATAAAGGAAGAAAAGGGAAAGCGACGAAGCCAAACAGAGTGTATAATATTAGTCTGATGATTTTATATATAAAAAAAAAACATGAAGGGCTAAAAAAAGGAAGAACTTGTATTATATCGATTTTGATAGGTAAAAAAATTGTATTGGTGTAATAAAATTTATGTATTAAAAAGAAGAGAAGAATGATTGATACATTAGTTCTGGAACGCTATATTATATGATACCCACCCTATGTTAGATTAAATTGATTTATTTTTTTACGTTTAATAGAAAGAGATAGATTTAGAAGGTTTTTTTTGTTTGGATTGTAAGATGTCTATATAGTTATGAATTATATATATTTCTATGAGTATGTTATTATCTATTACTTTATTATTATGCTAAATTGTTATTCAATTATGCTCATTTTTTCTTATATGAAATTATCTAAAAATTAAGTACTTATATTTAATAGAGACTTTTGGAATGGAAATTATGTATTTTGTCTTGTTTATATGTAATTTTACTATTTTAGTTTCAATTTTATGTAATTTTTAAGCTAATAGCCAAATTTTCGGTTTTTAATATGCCAGGTACTAAAGTTGCCTAATCAAAAAAAACATTTAAAAAATTTAAGTTTAAAATTAAAATCACTGTAATTTCTCAAAAAATTAATTTTAGAATCTTGCTCCCCCCTCGCCTTTTTAAATAAAAAGTTTTAGTAAAAATAATGTTATTTCAGATAATACTATTAATATAAATCTTATATACTATGTTTTTCTCGTACATGAATTGGCTTTGTGAGAATATATAAGTATCTCAAATCATTACTCTAAAATGTTATATTTTCTATACCAAACGATATTAAAATGCATATTGTGTTAATTTAGAATTTCATATTTCAATGTTTTTAAAAATATAATTATCTTTTTAGAGTTAAGCAATATGCTTTGTTAATCATCAAAAATCGCTAAACACACTGCTTAAACTCGGCCTATAAATGTATTATAAAGGCCGTGTATTATCAAAGAACATAATATATATTATGTTCTTTGGTATTATACACGTCTAGTAAGCGAGTGAAGAAAGGGCTTTTGATTTCTCTTGTTAAATTTCTCCGTTGTCAAATTTTCCAAAAGTATAAGGACAGATTTGCATTAAATTAGCGAAAAATTAGAGATTCCTTTTCTGAAAACCTGAATTATATGTTAACTTAGACCTTTTTAAAAGTTGCTTTTACGTGTATTAAATTTTTTGAAATTTTTTTCTTAGTCAAAAACTGTGATCAATTTTATTTGTGCTAAATTTTTTGTTTTCAATAAAACATGGGATTCTAAAAGTGTTCTAATTTTGGTGTTGAATTTCATTGTGTATAGAGAATTTTTTGCTTAAAACTAAGGCTATCATGCTTCGCTTACCAAAAGTAATTTTATAATTTCATACAGCATATCATTCACATTCTAAAATTTAAAAATAAATATTTTTACTTATTTTATTTCCATAAGCATTAAATCTAATTTAAATAAACAAAAGAAAAAAATAATCAATTTAAAAAAAAATAAAAAGCAGAATATATAAATTTATTTAGTAAAAATTTCATCAACTGATGGAATAAAGTTTAGATATATTTCTCACAATAAAATATACATTTGGATAAAAAAAAAAGTAAAGTAGTAGGTATATCCTATACCTTTTATAGAGAAACAAATGAAATGTAAAAAAGGCTATGAGAGATCTGTATAAATGTAGTCTGACTGTAAAAATCAAGAATGAATATATAGTAGTATTCCGACGGAATGTTGAAAATATATATCTCTTAAAAAAAATAAAATAAAACACGGTGTGAGAAAAGATTCAAATAAAAAAAAAATGTTTACTATTTAATGGAGGAGGATGTGTTGCTGCTGTTGATGTTTTAGTAAATTTATATATAATACTCACACGCCTTTTCTCGAAAAAAAAATGTTTCCTTAACACCCTACTAGAAATTCAATTTTCAGCTTGATTTGTCAGACCGTCAAGAAGGAATCAAGAAACAGGAACAGAATATTATATTATCCCACTCGACTCTCTTTGGCCTCGACAAACAGATTTTCTCGTGTTATTATTTTTTTACGATTTAACTTTTAAGTAATACTAATACTTACTTTTTTTTTTTTTAAATGAAACGTCGACCTTTATCTCTTTTTTTTTTATTGTATAATCATTTTTTTCTTTAAGTTTCAATTTAATACTGAATATTTTTTATTCTAATTTTCTTATCTCCAATACACTGAATTTCTTATTTCTCTAAATGAATACTTGTTCAAATTGAGATTATACTTTTAGATACATTAAAATTTTTTTTAAATTTACACTTTTTTTGTAATTTTACTTAATTTTTTTAAAATTATTATTATTATTTATAGAGATGTTATTTTCTGTCAGGTATCATTATAACTGTTTACACTTTTATCTTAATCTCACAAATAATTTAAACGGTAAAATTATTATAAATTGTTGTTAAAAAAAATAATAATTGTTTAAAATTAAAATTTATTTTCATGTAGGTATTTAATTTTTGAATTTTGTGCTGAATATTAGAATAATTTTTCTCAATTAGCATGTAGGCATCTTCTTTTTACTTCGCGAATGTTTTTTTTTGCAAGTACAGTAAAAACATTCATTTTAATTTGATAATTATTGTTTGAAGTAACTTAACGTGTTATTAGTTATTTATGTTTTTTTTTGTTTAGCTGTAAAAAATAATTTTCAGTATTTCATTTTTTCTAATGCTTTTGTTCGAGTTTTTTATTGAAACTAATTGTGACAGTTTAATATATGCCAGCTGTTGGAAATATTTTTTAGATTTTAAAATTAATTGTTAGGCATAAAAAATAGTTGTAATTTACAAACTATGGTTTGGGTTATTGGCATTTTTTGTTTTCTTTAAGATATAAATATTTCAGGAAAGTAAAATTTTTTGTTTGAATCCGAATGGTTTTCTATATGTACACTAAAATTATATATTTCTTTTTGCCTTATACAAGATTTAATTAGGTATTTCAATTCAACTGGGTCCTAGATGGAGTAAATGGTCGCCGAAATTGGTCGAAACTATTTTTTTTTCGAAAGTACAACTCTAAAAATAAATATTCTTGGCAAATTTCAGCTTTCTAGGTAAAATCCTTGATTTTTTGCAGCCATTTGACTCAGTATTTTTTCTGCCGAATACTTATTTTTGCGGTTAAAAATATTTTCCTCTTAGACGCTCATAGGAAATTTACCGCAGAATTTGATTCTAGGGTTTAAAATTTAATTTAATCTGCCCATGCACGAGAAATTATATTTTTCATCACTACACTTTTCAGCTTAAATAATAGAACAAGTACATATTCGATTTTCTTCTGCATGGGTTTAATTACTTGTTTTATAAGCTATTTTCGCTCACAAAAATAAATCCGTGGGGTACACTGATCTGAATGTTTTAAAAATTATTACTTTAATATTTCGCTATTTTTACAAAAATCCTTCAAAATTTTCCAAAAACTATATATACCTACATAAAATTTCCAGATAAATTAGAATTTTTTTTCAGATTATCATTTGGTCAAATAACTTGAAGAAAAATTCCGAAATTCAAAAAAAATAGTAATTTAAAAAATATCATTTTTTCATCTGAAGCTTTCAAATCAGTATATCCCATGCAATTTTGTTGAGGGAATGAAAAAAAGTTTATTTTCGGAAACTAATTGTGTTTTTTATATTGTTGATATATAATAATAACGATAAAAGGAGAATTACAAAATGAGTAAAAAATTAAAAGCAGGTTTATAGCAGGCCCATATTTTCGTTTTTTAAACGATAATATTACAATTCATTATAGTAAATAATAAATTTTTTTATATTAGATTAAATTTAGACTCATCAATCTTGATGGCTGCATCTAAGTAACTTCAAGATAAAACTATTCAGCAGAAATAAACAACAAGGTTGATGATGGATAAATATTCAAGAACTTCAAAGAGGAATGATGCAATATCAATGTATAAAAAAAAAGGAATTAAGAATAATTATAAGATAAAATTACATATATAAAAATCAATTTTTTTAAAATCGACTCCTATTTATATATACTTTGAAACACATTTCGTTTGCGAGAAAAAATTTATTATGCAGTATAAAAGATATTAAAAATTAAAATCATTTTAACTAATAAATTGGTAAAATAAAATCACTGTTAATATATTCAAACAGTATAATTGGTTTACTTCATAAAATTTGATACTGAAATTCCAAATTTAAAGTACAAAACGAATAATATACAAAAAAAATACCACAAAATATGTCGATATAACACAAAAACTCTAAAATCTGAAAGGCTTCGGACAATATTATCAAAATTCTTTTTTTCTGATCATTTCCATATCCTTATTTGACCATTAAAAAGTAGATATTCTAAGAGCTCGCATTGTTTAAAAGTTCAATGTCCATTAAAAAAACATCTTCAAACGAACGTTAACATAAAATCATAATTTTAAAAAAATGATCAAAACGTTTGTGGTAATAACAACCAATACATAAAATAGCGTGTCTTATTAAAAAAAAAATATATAAAAAGTACCTAAAAAAAAATTTTTTTATACAATTTTTAATTATATTTTTTCTCAACAAAAATATATAACTTTTTTCTCATAAGCTTCATAAGTGTATCAATTGATTGAATAAAAAAAAAATAAAAATAATATTACAGCATTTTTTTGTAATTATCGAATGTATTGTTAAAAAAAATTTTTTATTTCGTACATAACCTAATAATAACCTTGGCAATTTCAGCTGTTCATCTTCTTCGTATAAATGCAGTTACTAAAAAAGAATTGCAATCCAATATCATCAAAAATACGTTCTTGTTACTGATTCGAATTAAGATTAAAAAAAATCTTTTGTAAACATTAAATTAAAAAAAAAATACTCGATAAAGGTCGAAATGTATAAATTTAATAAAATTGCATACATGTAGAATAATAATATAAATAGTTTATTGATCATTATTACGTGTATGTTGATTTATAAGTATTTTATGTTGGTATTTATTGATGATAAAGATTATTAAATTTATAATCAATCATTTTTATTTGTATTAACTTTTTGTTTATTAAATCTACGGTATATTTAATTTATATTTATTTAATTAAAATGATTAATTATAATTTTTGACGATTATTACTATTTAATAAATTAAAATTATACTTTTAAGAACGTGTTATGAATGGTACCATTTATAGTAGGTATTTAAAAATTAAATATATTAAAAAGATATTAATTTAATATTTGATTTTATAAGTATTGTGCTTATCGTGATTATATAAATTATTAATTAATTAATATTATTATGGATACTTAAGCCTAGATTTTATTTTAAATACTTGTGTATTATTTGAAGGTTTTAATGCTCGTTTATTATTCATTTAAATTAAAAGTTTTATATTTTCAATTCTGAAATTATAATCTACTCTACTACTGGTCTCTTAATTCACTGATTAAATTTTAGGTAATTTTTTACTTGTGAGATTGGAACTATATCTTAGGATAAAAAATAATAGACACTCTAGTTTTAACATTTTCTCTCTAATTGTTACAAGTCCTAGAACCGAATTTATAAAAGTCCCTAAATTGAAATAACTTTAAGTCCACAAATCTGAAGTATTCTAAGGTTCTTAGAAGTCCCTTAATTCAAAATATATTAAGTCCATTTGATCCACTCCCGTCTACTGAAAGGGATTTTTTTGGATACCACTCCCTATTAACATGTTCCATGTTAAAACAATTCATAAATCGGTTGTTGCACTTGAAATTTCAAACAAAACGTTTAGAATTGAAAAATTTTTAGAATATTTTTCTAATTTGAAGCAAACACTTGAAGCCAAAGTTAAAGTGGCTTTGCTCGAAGCTAAATAGAAATTTGTTGGTACAAAAAATTTTTTTAAAGTTTTTTCGCGGTGAAGTAATAATTTACGTAAGGTAAATCCAAATTATCAAAACATTTTTTTACGGGAAAAAAATTCTGGATGGCACAATAGGAATCCCGGTAGAGGCAACCAAAATTCCGCCAATCACAATCGGATTTTTTTCTCAGTGCGAATTTCGCTTAAGATTTCTCGAAGATTTCTAGTAACTTAACCGTGTTTGTAGGGGTGTTGATGAACGATATTCACAAATAGTAACAAAATTTAGCCATCTTTATGTTTCGGGTCACTGAGAATAGATTTTGGATACTGCTAGCATAAAAAAAAATACGCAGAAAATGTGATTCCTAAATGATATTGGTACAATAACATTCAAAATAGGTGTTTTTTGTTAATTCAAGAATATTTTTTACACTTTCCAAAAAAACTATCATAAACAGAAAAAATATTCCGCTAAAGTTGACTAGAATTCCGTCAGCTAGGAAAAATTTGCCAGTGGTAACCCGAAATTTGCCTATCGCAACCGAGGATTCGAGCATGTGTGTATGTGTGTGTATGTATATAGTTTTGATATGGACCTACAGGGATTTCATGAGACAATTCAGTGGTAAATTTAAAATTTGAACTCAGGTAGTACAATTTTAATTTTTTACCGTTTCTATTAATTATTTTTTTATGACTTTATGGATTAAAAAACTGATAAACAAAAACTTAAATTGTAATAAAAATGCGTGCAAAATGCGTGAAATTCGTTGCACAAATATTTCCAAAAACATTATATTAAAATTTCAAAATTTTTTGGTCCTTCGGCCCTCATTGAAAGTAATCGTAGTCACATTTGCAGACCAAATATTTAAAACAAAAAACAAAAATTTTTAGGTAATATACCAAAAGAATATACACAGAAAAAGGTTGGAACCGCTCTAGTCGGTTATAGTAGGAACCGAGATTACTCTTACCATAAGAACTGAAATTATTACTGTCTAGAACCGAGATTCACCGTTCTAAAGATCTTCGCGCGCTATTACGCATCGTGTTATAGTAAAAAATTCTAACATCACGTGTATTATTATTATTATTATTATTATTATCAATCTTTATTTGCCAACTACAAAAATATATTCAATACACTCAATTGTCAATTGATAAATAATAAATATAAAAATAATAGATATATAAATAAAAGCCTTATTTGTTTATGAATAAATATTACAAATTAAATATTATAGTTTAGAAATTGAAATAAAAAAAATTAAGTGACAAGTGCTATTAAAGATTAAACTAATTAAAAGATTATTATATACTAATAACCTGAGTATATTGATTTTTTTTATAAGTAAATAAATAAAGAGAAAGTATAAGAAATTTATAACCTTCATATTACTCCAAAATAAATATTTTATTCTTGGCTGGGTAGCATATTTTTTTTTAATGTGATGTGTTTTTTGTGATATTCTTTATGTGTTAATTAACTGCCTTTGCTCAAATTACGTTCTGCTTGCCTATAATACTGCATTTTTCAAGAACAGCGCGCGAAGATTTTTAGAACCGTGAATCTCGGTTCTAGACAGTAATAATTTCAGTTCTTATGGTAAGAGTAATCTCGGTTCCTACTATAACCGACTAGAGCGGTTCCAACCTTTTTCTGTGTACTATCAGACAGGCACGTAGCCAGGATTTTTGTTCAGGCTTTAAGGAGGGGGGTTATAATGTAAATTTTCCCCCTCCCAGCTGTATTTTTCCCCCGCGTTTGAAAAAAAATTATAACCGGTTTGTGTAAACACAACCTAAATGCATGGAACTTGCTTACTTCCAGCTGAGGACTAGGTATAATACAAATGTTACTCAACATTACAATACAATTTTCTAATTTTATAATTTGTAAGTATCACCTTACTAGTTGTTAAGATTCTAAACCCAAACTATTTTGATTCCCTAAACCATAATTATTTTAAGTCCCTTAATCGATATTATTCCAAATCCCTAAACCTGAATTATTTCAAGTCCCTATAAATCGATATTATTCTAAGTCCATAAACCTATATTATCCTAAGTCCTTAAGCCCAGATTTTTCAAAGTCTTCTAATTATTCTAAGTCATATTTGAGCCCTCCATTAAATAGGACAAATTTGACCTCCCCCCATAATTTTCAAGTTCTGAAGTACCCCCTCCCTATAAACATGTTCCATGTTAAAAATATATATATAAAAAAAATTTTGGGGCTTGCTAAAGCTCCTTCAGCCCCTTCCCTGGCTATGTACCAGTATCAGGTTGCTCTGAATGATTTTCGTTTAAATTTGTGAATTTCTAAGAATTTTCGAAAATTCAAGCAATTGCTTAAAAATTACAAACTCAATTGTAAATGGGCGTATTTTTAAAGTAGTATAATTGCTTTTTTACATTATTTCAGCAGTGCTAAATAGAAAATATCGTAAGACTATCCTCATTTGACTACTCCCTAATAATTAAACAGAAGATATACCATTAACTACTAAACTGCTTATAAGAAATTTAGATTCACACATTTTCTTTAAAAAAAACACATAAAAACAAATATCTAAAATAAAAAATAAAATTTTCCTATATATATAACGCATTATCTGCATGAATAAAAATCTCTGAATAGTTTTTATTTAAAAATTCTTAAATATTATTACCATACGTATACATAATTAAAATAAACTAAGGTCATATAATATTAAAATTTATTCGTGCGAAAGTTTTTCTTAACAAATTCGCACGAGATATTCTCTCGCTCTCATCTTATTTGTATATATATTTTTTTAATATAAACTACTTATAATATACAATGTCTTTTTAGAAAAATAAAGTAAAAGAAAATATAAAAAAAAAAGTTTATTCGAAACATTACAACTTACTTTTTATTTGTTGCTAAACTAAGTATGTAGATGAATAATACAAAGTTTTTTTCATTTTTGCATATTATAATTATACTTTTAATATACATCATATAATTACATACGGTCAACCAAGAAAAAAAGGATAGAAATAATTACATGTATAATTTAATGCATTCTTAAAATTTTATTTTAAAAATATTCACATCAGGTACAACGTTAAATAAATGATACGAGAAATCATTTAATGAATCTAAATTTAATAATACATCGATCTGATCTCCTTTTTTTGCACCATTTGTCATCGATACATACCATATATATATGAGACTAATCGAATTTCTAAGAAGGTCTTCTTTAATTTCTTTTTTTTTGCCATTTCATTGATTCATTTAATTTAAGTTAATTAATGATTCGATTTATATATATTTTTACAAGATTAGATTTTAAAACAAGATAATATTTAACATCAGGTATATTATGTTGTAAATAATGATTATTATTATTGGACTGTAGTATAAATAAATTAAACTTTTTTAATATAAATTTTATTTAATGACATTATTAAATAACATTCAATGTTTTAAAACATATATTTAAATTCCAAAGGGGAAGATTTGAAAATGACTAAAGTTTTATAGTATAAAATAATGTGTCAAAAAAGTTGCAAGCTTTAAAAAGCATTATAATAGAATATTATCATATATGAATGGAGGGTTGTGAAAAGTTATGTAACAAAAAAAAAAAGCATCCCTTATATCATGAATTTTTGGTATTCTAAACACGCGCGTCGTGATTCGTTTCGCTTTAAATGTCATGTCACACACCCTTATGTATAATATGCCTCGTGAAATTTCAAAATTATTAGTTTAGAGAAAATATTTATCATTTGTTTTACTTCTTTTTTTTTGGTAGTGTTGGTGTGAAGAAAATTTATGACTGTTTTATATCAAGATGTTAATATTAACTTGATAATTATTTAAGTGCCTTATGAGCGTTTGTATCTTAACCACTGTGTTTATAGATTTAAAACTGAATTTCGAAAAATGCCAATAATGTTCATTATGTAATAATGACCTTATGTACTATAAATCTAAAGATTCTAATTTTAAATTCTAATATTAAAGAAAAAAAGGAAACAGTCATTCGGTACATTCTTGATTCCGAGCTTAATTCGGTAAACTCTAAAAACAAGAACTAAAAACACACAAGAACTATCTAAGAACTGCAAAAAAAAACTAATATGTTTATTTTAATTTACCTAAACGGTAATACTGCTTTGGATATATACAACTAATTGATTGAATTAATTTTCAACAATTTATTAACAGCTATTGCCGGATAAGTATAGTGATTTGGTTTTCGCAAGCAAACCTAGCTTAACTAGTAGCATTCAAAATGTTGTCAAAAAACTCACATAATTCCATTTGAATCAGATCTCTAGTCTTCGACAGGCCACCAAAAGCCTAAAATACGCCGAAACATACAGTTTTTTCCGAGGTTTTTTCGGTTTAATTTAATTTCTTCAACTCATGCACAGACAATATTCTGCGTACTGGCTGGAAAATTTAACATATCATCACTTTTAAGGACAATTTTCTTTTGGCCTTTAGGACCCTGGAATACAATTTTGAATTTTTCGAGGGGGGACCACATTTTTGAATGCATACATAAGGCGCGGATAAACGGTGGTAACATAATAAGACAATTGGGAATACAGAATGGTGGTTATTGATAAAAATCACTTTGATAACTATATTTTTACATTTTTGGTATAATAGTAAACTGTTTAAAATAAAATATTTTATCGCTGTTATAAAAATTAACAGAAGATTTATAATTTTCGGTTATTGGAAACTAGTTCGCCTTTTATCAAATTCTCTAAAAAATTAAAAAATATTGTTTCTTGCTCCACCAGGGCTACACAAAAAATTTCAAAGATAGCATATTTTGTTTATGATCAAAAAACTAATTTCCGAAAAATACAAAATTGTACTTCAGGTCAAAATTGTATGTCTTAAAAGGTCCTAAAGACCCAAAAAAAATGTTTTATTGAAAAATGATGATATGTTAAGTTTTCCTGCCCAGGTGCAGATTATTATCTATTAATGGGTTGGAGAAATTAAATTAAGTCTAAAAAACCGTATTTTTGAAGTCTTATCGAGGGTCGTACTTAGACATAAGCAAACGAAGCAATTGCATCGGGCAGCAAACTTTAGGGGTGGCAAAATATTCAATAAGATATCTAATTCTAACAGAAGTGAGTTTTTTGACAACGTTTTGAATGTTATGACTACTAGGTCTGACCTAGTGTTAAGGCTACTATTGTTTTGAAAAAGATATAAACTGACTCTTGCAGTGAAGCTTATTGTTTTCTGAAGAATGATTTGTAATCGACAAGAAGACACCTGCAAGGCAGTTTTCACAATTTTTTCAAACCTATATTAGGTTTGGTTGCGGAGGTCAAATTACTCTATTCTCATCCGGCAATAAGCATTAAAACTTATATTTATATTAGTATATTAGCAATTCAAAATAAAGATTCATCGGCTGGTCTTAAGTTTTTGTTCTCGAATTTCCCATTACTAGAGCTTATAATCTAAATAAAAACTTAGCTCAAATTCCAAGGAAATGTACAATTGCAATTATAAACACACTATCCTGTTATATTAGATAATAAAATTTACTTTTAAAAGTAATTTTGTTTGCCTTTGTTTATGTCAAAGTAGCAATTCAAGCCGACAATATACATATTAAAACGTATAAATTTTATAAGTAATTAAGTTTTACGTTTATGTTTCTTCCTGTTTCGATGAACGATTAGTCTTGCCTCTAGTGAAACGCAGAATATAAAAATATTTTCTTCGGATACGATCTTTGGAAATCATTTGATATTGCGATGAAAACGCACTAATATTTTTAGTTGTGCTCGGGGTGGTTCTATAAACTGCCGTAAATGCTTAAGTTATATATATGTATATGTATAACAAAATAGGCCTCAATGCAGGTGCAAAGCAATACAAATTGTATTACACTGCGGTCTGAGTTTTTTTTACGGCTATTAGAAGAAAATCCTTATCATTTATAAAATAATTAACTGAATTTAATCGCATCTTCTTCATGCAATAAGTATATTTGAAAACTGTATAGTTTGTAATCAAATTGCGAAAAATCTGGATTAATTTTATGTGATTTTGTGTTGTAAGTTTTAAAATATAATATATATATTGAGTTACTTCTGTAATAAGATAATCACCGGTTCCGCAGAATTAGGCGATTTTTTATTGCCAATTCTGCGAAAGGAAAATGTTTGTAAATGTTTTATTTTGAAGTTTTAATGGTATTCTTGCATTAAAATCTACCACAGGATTTAAAAATTTTATTTATGAAATTGCTTAAATTTATTTAGAAGAGCTGTGAGTTAAAATAATAAATCCTTGAATGTTTTATTAAGCTTACGTAATTTATGTTATTTCTACGTATGGTATTTTTTGCTAAAAATTTAACTTATTACGAGCTATTACACTGTAAAAAGTAACATTCTTAGATTTTCAAAAAAAAATAGAATTTTTTCGAAAAATTAGTAGATTTTCAAAAAATTTTGTTAATATATTCGATAAAAATCGTAAATTTACTAAATTTAGTATATTATCGAAAAATTCGAGAATATGTAAATTCACAACTATTTTTCATAAATTTACAACTATTTTTTGAAAATTTTCGAAAAAAATTGTAAATTATCAAATTTTCTTGCAAATTCACAAAAAAAAAAAAAAAAATCGAGAATACTCGAATTTTTTGTTAATATACTAAATTTAGTAAATTTACAATTTTTTTCAAATATTTACAAATTTTTTCGAAAATTTAATAATTTTTCGAAAATGTTCTAATTTTTTTGTTAATATAAGAAAGTTACTTTTTACAGTGTAGCTATAAGAACTAGTTTTATGGAATTAGTACCTTTTGCCTTTTATTACTTACCGTTAAAACCTAAAATTTAGTTCCCAGCCGGAAACTTTTTCTAAATCCTGCTGAATTTCTCTTGAGTACATTCATTTCAATATTCATTTTTACTCTTCAGACGTTTCTGGTTTCATTTTTCACAATAAATTATTTTACATAATCTTCAGAATCCTGCAAGCATAAAAAATTCAAAACATCATACAAATTAAAAACAAGAGAAAATAATTATACATTCTGATAAACAATTTTTTATAAGAAATCATTAGAGAGATTTTATCAATAATTACGTGTAGATAAAAAAAAAGTTTATACAAAAAGTGTTTTATGTAATTTTATATCCATTTTTTTTTAAATAAGATGTAATTATTTTATAACTACTTTATTTATTGTAATATTATCCGCGTACGTGTACTAAAAAGATGTTTTATTATAAATAAAAATAATAAAAAAATATAATATACAATAATTTAGTGTAATAAAAGAAATATAGTTAATTACAAAGAATTAGTGTCAATAAAATAACGCGGTAAAAGATAAACGAATTAAAGTTTATAAAATTATAAAGTGTTGTAAATTTTGGGATTTTAAGTCTTAACATTTTTATGATGTCTAATGACGAATTATATTGTTTTAGGCTATTTTTTATAAAGTTAATTTAGAAACTCTTTTTTTGTTAATTGTATAATAATTAAAGTTTTTAAAGTAATAATTTAAGGTAATAGCTTTAAAATTTAAGATCTTAGGGACTAAATTTTTCTTATCAGGTATGCAAATATTAGCTACTTGGTTTCTGGTTAAATAGAAAACAATGTTAAGTAAAGAATTATGTACTAGTTGTAAATTTTTTTTATAGATTTTATTTCAGTTAGATATCGAGACTAAGTAAAATTATTTCAAAATCTGTAGTACTGTTATAAATAATGTAAATATCGAAACTGACCCTAAAATCCAAAGCTATCAGTAATGATTTTTGATTCTTCAAATTCTTTTGTCCAAGTTTTTGTCCAAGAACCCATATTAAAAACTGAAAAACAAAATATTTTCTGATTGGAAATTAAATAAAACTCAATTAAAATAAATGAACATCTTCAATAACATTAAAAATATGTAATTTCAAACTTTAATTTAACTAAAACCATACGAAAATTCATTATTTATTATTTTTAATTTTTACATGGGAAACAATAAACTCAATAAAATTTAATAGCTTTAAAAAAAAACATTTTTTTATTAACACAGTCAAAATAATATAAAAACGAATAAAATACAAAGACTGAAGTTTATAAATTAATTTATGTGTGTAATTATTTTATTATATGTCTTTATTTTTTAAAATAATAAAAGTAAAAAAAATGGGTTAATAAAAATATAAGCTAAAAAAAAATCGTAATAAAAAAAAAACTTGTTTTAAATTTTTTAATATTACAAGAAACAAGGTTTAAAATTTAATGTGAAATAAGAAATGTTCATTTGGGTGCAAAAATATTAAACAAATTAAACTTATTTAATAACGAGATAGAGAAAATATAACTAGGATTTTTTTACTTATAAATTAATTATTAGCAATTTATTTAAATAAAAAATATTTCCTTCTCCAAGCATATTAGAAATCGCCTCGAATTTATGCAAATAACTGCATCCAATTATGTATATAAGTAAAAAAAACTATAAAAAGAAACTGCACCTTGTTAGAATGCCACAATATTAAACAACTCACGTTTCTTTAAATACCAGCATGCAAAATATTTCAATTTATTAATTTATTATAAAATGTCTGACTATTATTTACTTTTTCTACTTAATTTAAAAAATTTTTTGCTTAATCTGATATTACACAAATGTAGTTAGTTTTTTGTATTGTTATAAATTTCTTTTATTTTTTTTTATTAAAAGGTTAAGGGATATTATTATTATTATTATTATGCTTGTTGGATTGTATGTTTAAAAAATAAATAAAAAAATAAAGCAGGTATTATTACAAACAGCGAAATACGGTATAAAGGACCATGATGACACACGTGATTAGATCAAAATCTTTTGAGTATTTTTTTAAATGCTCGTGCCTTCGTTTTTTTATTTTTTATACGTTTCATCTAAATAAATATACGCCCTTTTATTTATACCTACATAAGCTACTGTTTTACTCTTTATAATGAGCTGATTATTTTTTTTAAATCGGTTTTTTTTTTTTTTTGGTTTTCTTGTATTTTTTTTTTTAAGTGATGTAAAAAATAGATTTAAAGTATGCATTTTTAAGTGAAAGAATTCTAATTATTTTAAAAATGATTTAGTTTAAGTTAAGTAAATTTTGAGTTCAGTGTTGTAAGGCAACAAATATTTTTGGTTCTTACTTGGTTTATCTGATTTTAAGTTGCAAAAAAATTTGAAAACCAATTCATATTCGTTTCATATTATTTTTCACAGCAATATAAATTTCTTAAATTAGGTAAAAAAAACCCAATACTGGAAAAATAATATTTTCGGAAAATCATATTAATTTATTACCAAAATTTTTTTTTATTTTTAAATTGACTTCAAATTAAATATTCAAAATCATTTTTTCTATTTTGGTAAAAAAATGGACACGAAAAAAAAACCCTATCAAACCATTGGCACTGAGGTTCCTCAAAAAATTGAAAAATATTTTCTTTAACTAGAACTGCATTAATGAATGGCAATTAGTTTGTACATCCAAAAATATAAATAAGAAAATAATAAAAAAATAATTTTCTACATTAAAATTTAAATTGGAACGTGAAAATAGTATTCAACACTTTTTTCAAATTAAGAAAAATTACTTTTTTTCTTACAATTTAATAAAATTAATAATATTTTTTAAAATAAAATTTTATATAAAATTAGGTATTGGTTCCAGGAATGCAAGTAATAACAGATTCTTTTAAACTAGTACTTCCATTTAAAAAAATTAGGTATTAAGTCCAAATATAAAAAACAGGGTAAACTTATTATTTGTTGACAAAAATTTTCATAAATTTAGGTATCAGATTCAGGATGTCGAGAAATCACAAATTTTTTGAAATTAGTACTTTCGTATACAAAAATTAGGTATTATATCTAAATTGATAAAAAAAAATTTTGGTAGACATCCTTGAATGGGTAAAATTTCAGAGCACACCCACACAAACATAGACGTGACGTAAAAATTAGCATCTGGGGGTTACAAGGCATGCTTATATGCAAAAAAAAATGCAAATCCAAATTTAAATATTTATTACACTGAAAAAAAGACCTTTCTATATATTATAATTTATTATTTTTGGATATTATATGTTGTAATATATTCTAGGTTTCTAATTAAATGTATACCTAAGTATTGTTTTTTATTCTCACAAATGAAATGCGCCTGAAAAGATATATAAGAATCAAAAAAATTAACAGTATATTTATACTTCAAATTATTTTTTTTACTATTTCATTATTTTTAATTAAATGTCTAGCTAAAGAAGGTTTTCTAATTATCATTTACATATATTGAGATTTTTGATAATATAGGGTTTTGCAGTTTTTTATTAAAATGCTGTCATCTTAATAGTTTCTAACGGTGATATTGATATATTTTCTTATGGTATATTAACATTTTTGTTAATTTTAATTCGGTAGTTTATATGATTCTGGAAACAGATTTTTGTGAACTATAGCAAAAAGTAAATACAAAAATTCTTATGATCTATCTATCTATATATATGTCGCAGGCGTTTTGTTATTTTCCGTCACTTTGTAAATAGCCTAGGCGATTTATGAAGTGACGAGGCCGGATTAGGCACTTTGTATTTTAAAATAAAAATATAATTTTTAAATAAAAATTACCATAAAAATAACGAAAGTACTAGTCATTTTGTAGCGAGTGAAAAAGATTATTTTAAGAGGATTAAAAAAATATAAAAGTACTAGTCGTTTTAAAGTTTTGAAAATTTATCATTTTATGCCTCTATCAATCTCATATTTGTTTATTTACGTTTATTGAAAATTTAAAATAGCCTAGTCACTTTCTAATTTCTTTGTTCGCAATTAAAACTTGTTTATTTTTATTCGTGTTTATTAACGTTCGTAGTAACGAAGCTTATAATGGTATGAAAAGAGCAGCTGAAGACATGCTACAAAACAGTAATAAAAAATTTTGTCCAATTAATATTGGGCAAACGGTTTTAGTAGGTGTACCTAAGGTTGACCGTGGACCTTTAGATGCCCATAATATTCTAGGCAGTCGTAGATTTTCGGAATGAACTTTATCAAATTTCAACTACCGCTGGTACCTTAAATAATTGGTACCTGCGGAATGAATTACAGCCAACAGAAATCGAAATAAATGAGCCTCTTCAAAAAGAAGGTATTTCTTTGCGAGAAGCAGCTGCTAAAATTTCTATTTTTGGTGGCCAGGGTGTTAGCAAATGCAATTGCGCAGCATTAAAAAATAAGTGTTAAATCTTAAAATGTTCATGTTTTAAAAACAAACTTTTATGTAATTCACGATGCCATGGTAAATCAACATGCGCAAATAAAACCTAGTTAACTTTCTTATTAAAATACAAAAATACGTTTGAAAAATATTGCTAATAATTTTTTAATATTATTTATATTTATATTATGAGATTGAATGAGTCATTAAATGATAAATTTTCAAAACTCTAAAACGACTAGTACTTTTATATTTTTTTAATCCTCTTAAAATAATCCTTTTCACTCGCTACAAAATGACTAGTACTTTCGTTATTTTTATGGTAATTTTTATTTAAAAATTATATTTTTATTTTAAAATACAAAGTGCCTAATCCGGCCTCGTCACTTCATAAATCGCCTAGGCTATTTACAAAGTGACGGAAAACAACAAAACGCCTGCGACATATACATATAAATAGAATGCGTTAAAATAATTATGCTTTTTTGATCGTGCGAATAAATTTGATAGATTTGAAGTAAATTGAGCTTTAATACAATTTTCTTTAGAAATATAACTCATTGAATAATGATTTTGGTGTATGGGGCAGAAAAAACTTGTTAGCCCCACTGATGATTCCTTCAGGTGTTTCCAAGACGAAAATCGTTTTCATCCAATTTTTACATTAAAAAATTTTTTTAATGCATTTTTTCAGGAGTTTATATTATAATTGTCCACTTTGAGGGGCAATTCCAAGCTTAATGAGATTAAATTTTTATTTTTTCATTTTTTAGAGTTTTGCTTTTATTTTTATTATTATTTTTTAATGATATTATTTAGTGATAATTATGTAAATTGACAGAGAAATTCTATCCTGCATGCATGACATTTTGTATTCACTTTTGGCTATTATTAAATTTTTTCTGTTACATCTAAATAAAAAGTCTAACATATTCTTTACTAAAAATTATCCCTATGAAAGTCGAATAATGAAAAGGTTTCATTATAAAAATTTTTTGCATTAAAAATATGAAAATCATTAATAATTTTTTTGTATTAAAAAAATTTATTTAGTTTTTTTTACCCTAATATATATAGGGCCCTTTTGACAAGTAAGAAATTAATTTTTTGCTGTTCATAAAAAATTCTTTTCCTTCCTGGTGGGACAAATACATTTTTCTGTACTGCGGCCTGAAAGTACACTGAAAGGACGCTGCGGGTCCGGCAAAGACGTATTTTCTCGCCACAGTCGCAGAAAAATTTTGTACTATCCTCGGACATAAAAAAAAGAATGACCCAAATCGCAGTTTATCATCCTTGGCTTCGCCTCGGAAGGCAATTTACATGCGATTTGGGCTATTCTTTATTTTTCTGGTCTAGGACCGCAATATACTATTTTTCATCCTATATGGCGTTATAAAAAAAAACAAAACGCGTTTTCTCCCTAGTGTGAAAGAAAAATTGCATTTGAATAATGAGAACAAAAAAGGAATGTTCCAGATCGCAGTTTTTCCTTGACTGCCCCTCAGTTAACAATTAACATGCGATCTGGACCATTCTTTCTTTTTTGCTCCCTTGGTTAAAAATGAACTATTTCTATGTGTTTCTTAATTTTTTTTACCTGTGTGAATTTCAAAATTTCATAATTTCATTTATTAATTTCATTAATAAATTTAATCGCAAAAAAATTCTCTTGAATATATCTTGAGTATTTGATGTTTTTGCTTAATTTTTTGGTCTCTCATCATTGAGTCTCATCCAGAGCCGTTTTTACAGGCACGCCAACCACGCCATGGCGTAGGGCGGCAAAATTTTTATGGGCGGCATTTAAAGAAAAATATTAAATATCTTTAAAAATTAATTTTATACCTTTAATTTTTGAAAATTATTTTCATAACTAAATAAATTAGATTTATCTTTATAAAGTTAATACTTAATTTAAATAAAAAAATAAGTCAATCATTTACTATATAGATTATCATCTATATTTTATTAATAAAATATATCATATTGTGTCCATTTTCATCCCTTGGGGGCAGTTTATACGTCAGGATTTTATTTTAACTCATTAACGCCGGGGCGGAGAGTTTTGGAAGTGAGCAAAAATAAATATATTCTATTGTAGATACGTGGCTAAAAAGTTCATCCCGGTAGTAAAATTTCACGCTCTTTCAGAATCTGGCATTAGTTTCCATTTACAACCATTAAATATACCCTAATATCGGGGGAGAAAGGGGTAGTTAAGGCATTATTAGGATGTTTGGAAAAATCAATGAAAAGGGTATCAAATTTTATTGAAAAATGTTTGAACTTTGAAATTTGTTGATTCTAAAGTTATTATTAGCTTTGTGGTAATATTATTCTGCACCCACTACCATCGGGATGAACGGGGCAAAGCAGGTAAGCGCGGTAAAGTAGCCATATTAGAATTGTTTTTATGACAAATGACTTAAATTTTAAATTTGATAAAAAAATTTACAGTTTTCTTCGGGCGAGAAGAATAATTTTTATTTTTTCCAACTTAATTTATACGTTTGTATTTTTCACCCCCTGAATGGTATATAGGTGTATGACCGAAGAAAAATGTAACTTTTTTTTGTATTTTTAAAATTTAAGTCTAATGCGGCTACTTTAACACGTTTACCTGCTTTGTCCCGTTCACCCCTATTTTAGAGGGTGTGATAAAATTTTTGCACAAAACTAATGTTGAATTTCAAATTAGCAGCCAATTTTACTTAAGAATATAGGATGCGTCGAATATAGTTTTAATTATAAAAAATAAGTTTTATTTTAATTTTTTTTTAAACTACCCCTATCCACCTTTAAAGGGTTTTAAATAGGGCGAAAATGAATGAGACCTCAATGTATACAAAGTTTACTTAAATTTACACACAAAATTTTATATTTAAACATTTTTCAATAAAATTTGATACTATCTTCATTAATTTTTCCAAACATTTCCTAATAATTCCTTACCTACCCCTTTCACCCCCGTTTTTAGGGTATATTTAAGGGTTGTAGATGGAAACTAATGTCAGATTCTGAAAGAGCGTGAAATGTTACCCCAGGAACCTAACAAACTTTTTAGCCAGGTATCTACAAGGGAATATATTTATTTTTGCTCACTTCCAAAACTCTCTGCCCCGGCGTTAATGAGTTAACCCGATTGAGCCCAATAGGCCCTCCGAATGGCCGATTTTATCTGGTAGTATTTATTTTAATTTGATGGATCCATTTTTTACCACCAGAGTCTATTTTTAATCTCGGGAACCAAGTTTTAAATTGGTATTTTATTTTGGGCCGAATGGGCTTATTTGGCCCCTAAGGTTTATTTTGTTCCTCTGAGTAGCGCATAATGCCCTTGACCATGTTTCACAACCGAAGGGCTCATTTCTTATGTGCTAATTAGTGTTTCATTTAATATCAATCTAGGATAAATATTTTAATATCGTCGCTCGTATCATCGCTAAGTACGATTAAATTAAAAATATTAATCATAGATATTGAGTAAACCTTTTTAATTAACTAAGGAAAAGATTAATCGTAAACATTTAATTTTGATAGCGACGAAAATCTCATTTTTAATCGCTAACGTTTAACGTTTAACGTTTAACGTTCTTAGTATATTTAATCAACCCCTAAACTTTATTATTAAAATTATAAAAAAATAACTACACATGAATGTTTGATAAAATATTTATAACTTTGTTTTTCAAAACATTTAAAAACCCTTGAAATTAATTTTTGATCAGCCCCCAAAAAAAGTATAATCTTAAATAAATCTCATTTTTGCCCAATGAGAAAAGATAAATTCCAAAAAAAAAAATAAAATCTTTAATATGCACAAATATGCACATTTTTTTTACATAACACACATTCACACTTACACGAATTTTATTTACGACTTGATTTATGACATTTTCCCTCGCCTTACATAGGCGGCAAATTTTTGGCATTAGGCGGCAAGTAAGGCAAATACGGCTCTGGTCTCATCATAAGTTTAGATGCCCAGAAAACTTGAATTTAACGAGCATTAAAGGTTATAAAGCGCCTTATTACTTTGATAAAGTACTGTCGCTTGATAAACGCACTCTTTTAAATGGTCAAAATACTAACTTTCCTAAAAACATTTAACTCTATTAAGCTTTTCACGTGCGATACAGCTGTGAAATGAATAGGCCCTTTCTACACCAACACATAATGATGTCTTATGATAATCGTGTTTGTTGGATATTTTGTGGTACAGCTGGGATATTTGAAATTAAAGTTATTGCAACATGGCGCCACTAGTAGTATTAGTAAATATTTTTTATAAAAATTAAACAATAAAATGTAATTAAATCGTATTTTAACTATAGATTAAGTTATTTATTATAAAAATTATACACAATTAATGCAATTAATCAGTTTTTAATGAGTTATAATCAATTTAAATATTTAATTTTAAGGTTATGTTTTTAGTACGGTGTAGCTGGGTAAAAAATATCCAACAATCATGATTATCATAAAACATGGATTATTTGTTAGTGTAGAAAGGGCCATAGAGAATCTAACCACGATTAGAAACAAAACTGTTAATATATCGCTTAAGGTCTTACGTACCTCAGATTCTAAATAGTTAAGATGGCAATACTTATTGTTAAAACACGGAATAAATACTTTTCATGAATCAGAATAATAATGTTTCATGTGTGAACCGGACATTCAAAATGAAACACTCTTTAGTGAGATATTTAAATCAACATAAACCTAAAGTTAAAAAGTAGTTTGAAATATGTAAATTGTATTAAAATTCGTATTTCTTATATATCCTTTTAAGAGCATTTCATTTGCGAGAATAAAAAAAAAATACTTATTGTAAGTCACACATTTTAACTGGATACCCAAAATATATTATAACATATAAGCTCTGAAAGATATGAAGAATTGACTTTTACGAAAAAAAAATATAATTTAGATCTTTTTAAATCTGCGTTTAAATGAGAATATCCAAAAAGCTCAAAATTTAACAAAAAAAAAAACAAAAATCAGATTCAAAAATTTCTCAAGAAATAAATATCTTTTACATGTAAAAATCTCAACGGTGACTTTTTTTAGATTATGACTTATTATAGGCCAATTTCTTGCTAAGTCACATAACTTTCTTTATAATCTGGTATACATTAAGAGTTAATTTATTTTTTTTCCCAAAATAGTCTATAAAATAATATTTAAAAATTTGTGAAAATAGCAATAAATTAAAAGAATTTATCAAAACTCGTTTTTATTAAGAGTCCTTCTGAGCCAAAATAGCCATTGTGGGCAGGAAGGGTCATTGGATCAGCCCCATGTTTTTATAACATAAAGATAGGAAACTCCAAAAATTTTCGGCCCTTTAAATCTTAAACAGCCTGAGTTATGGTCAATCAAACTCATTGGGCACCTCTCAACCAGCGTTAGTGTTTTTCGGGAAAACGCTTAAAAATCATAAAAATAGGCTTGAAAAAAAATTCTGAAACTGTGTGTATTTAGGAAAATCCATGGATACATCGATTTCTGCTATTAGTTTTTGGGAAAAACTCAGGTTCAAAACTCAAATTTTTTCAGAATGCTTATGATTTTTAAGCATTTTCTCGAAAAACATTAACGCTGTTTAAGAGCCAACCAATGAGTTTCCTATCTTTATGTTATAAAAACATGGAAAAATTTTTTGGCGATCCGGTGACTCAACCTGCTCACCATGGCTGTTTTGGTTCAGAAATATTATTAAGTTTTAATAATTTTTCTTTGTTAAACGTTGAATTGAAATTTCCTATAGTTTTAAATGCACCAAATTTTAAGTATCGTTGCAAATTGCGTAAAAGATGAAGTCAAAATTAAAAAATAAGAAAAAATAAGAAAATTATATGAAAATTAGCATTTAGCCACTACAAAATTTATTAGCCTCGAGAAATCTTTATATAAAGCATATTAGCTTTTAGAGAAGTTCTCACATAAATATATTAAGTTTCCATAATATTAAAAAAAATTTTTTTTAGTTTCTTAGAGTTTATCTGATAATAAAGAATTTATATTTGGACGAAATTCTCACAGACAATTTTTTACTTATGAATTAGTCAACAGTAAATCTATTCAGTCTGAAAATTTAATATGTATACTTAGAAGATTACTTGAGTATTAAAAAAGAGTTGCAACATTAACAACAATATTACACCAAAAAAAGGCACTTTTCATGTTTCTTCAAAAATAAAATAAAAAAGTTTCTTTAAATTTTCGATTCTTTTTTATATATGTAACGCCTTATCTTTTTACCTCGTCAATATTATTACTATAAACTGGCAAAAAAACGAAAGACTTTAGCGCGTATATATGCTTAAAGATCCGATCTTTATTTTTTATAACGATAATAAAAAAAAATGTGCGCGCGAGATTCTTTTAAGATCTCATTTATTTCACTTGAATATAACATTTACAGAACCAATATAGTTAGCGAAATAATAATAAAGCTTCTGTATATTATTATTATTATTATATAAAAAAATATACAAAAACAGTTGTTTATAAAAATACAAAAATAAAAAAAAGCTAACGAGTATAAAAAAAAGGAATAAACTATTAGAGCTTTTTTTTTATATATTATCCTCTTTGTCGCTGTGGGTAATAAGACCCTGTATATATTAAAGTTCGTGCTGTTTGGCGCATATAATGACGTGCGATTCCTTGCGAGAACATGCTCGTATAATACCGCGCGTGAGCCCTAAAAAAAGGAAAAAATGAAACAAAAATACACACATACTATATATATAAGATACCTGAAACGTGCGTGTATAGATTATTGTAGGTATAAATAAATAAAATGAAAAGTGGGAGAAACCTCGAGTGTGTCGGCACCTCGCCGGCATTGCAAAAAAAAAAGTTAAGACCACACACGTTGTCTTGTAAGGGGTTCTCAATTCCTATGGATTTATTTACTTATGTAAGAGAGAGAAGGTTCTGAAATTCAAGATTAATTGGCTCGAGATATACAGCCTTAAGCTGAATTCTTTAAATATACCCAGTGCAAGAGATTCTTTTTTTTAAACATATTTCTTTAATCCTTAAAATTTTGTGTGTGTATGTCTGACTAGTACTGTACTTCTTCTACTGATTATTTCTTTCTTTTATTATGTGCCTATATTTTACAAAATTTAAATAATAATCCATGGGAATCAATAATACAATATAAAATCTATAATATATTATATAAGCCGACAAATCTCATTTATATTATATCTATACCTTTTTTTTTGAGATTCTCCACCCGCATTCTCGACACGCTTTTAGAAGATTCCAAAGCCGCAAGAATCTAATACGTAAACCAAAAAAAAAAAACATATAATTCATTGGCTAATAAATGTTAGAGAGGCAAAAAAAGGTCCTTATGTATAACTACCTGCGTTACGCCTTAAATTCTTTGATTCTTTATGTCAAAACAGATCAGATAGTTTTGACTTTTTTTTTATTTCTTTGATTTTGATTTCTTTTATTTATCTTATTCTTTAAATCATTGTGTATCAGGTATCTTTTTTTTTTGAAGGAATGATTGCGAAAAATTTTTGTTTAATGATTGTTTATTTAATGAATTTATGATTGTAGGCAACTTTTTTTTTCTTTTGTAGTTGATATACTTTTTTTTGCTGAAGATTTTTTTGTTTTGTTATAGTAACATTTTGAATTTAATGATTTTTCTATTAAGTGGCAAAGTATTTTAGATTTGAAAGAGCGGTTCCTAATATTTAAAATCAAACTAAATCGCTTCCCTGTTTTCCAAATAACGAATAATAAAACTTAAAGTAACTTTAGTATTGGTTCCTCATAGAGGAACCTTTGTTAATAGGTAAAATTTCAGTGTTTGATTTTTTTTCCATATTTGCATGTTATATAGCCCCCTTAGATGCTAAAAAATCGATTTTTACATCACATCTGCATGTGTATGTCACATATAGCACGAAACATTTGTAAAATGTTTCAATTTAAACTAAAAATGTAAGTTGAAACATTTCTAAAACATTTGAGAAACGTCGTATAGGTCATAATCGTTTGATTGAATATCATATTATTTTATTACATATAAACGCTTTTTACACAGATAAAAATTATTCTAGTTGTCCTTAAATTTTTTTTTAATATGTCCGTATCAAATTTCTGATTTTACTTTGAGACTTTAAATTTAAAGATTGAAATATCGAATATTTCAAGAAAATTTTTTTTTTCTTAAAGCATGCTGCAGAATTTATAGCTTAGAAATTATTTACGAAAAATTTTTTAAAATATATTCATAGAATCGTAAAGCTAAGAAAATTTCTGAGTCAAAACTATAGCGACATACATACCTCTAAAGTTTTTTCCCGAAAACCAACTAGACCCAACTCGAAAAAAACTTACCATTCCAAATTATAAGAAAAAGTAACTTATAAAAAACATTGTATTTTTTATTTGCTTTTTTACTTAATAATTTATTTTTTTAAATATGAATATAAAAAATACATTAATTAAATATTATTTGCGTAAATTGATATATGACGCATTATTTTTTTTTACTACTTAACTTGGACAAAAAACTAAAAAAAAAATTTGAAGGGACATCGATATGACCCGTGTTTTCGGGTAGTTTGAACCTTCAGAAAACCGAAAAAAATCGTGAACAAGAAATCGGTGATAGGTGCCAAAAAGATTTTTTCACTTTTATGTCAGAAACCGTGTTTTTCGTATCTAAGCTACCCCAAATTTTCAAAATAAATTTTTAGGTAAATAAAATTTTAAAAAATAGACACAAAAATCTAATTGCCAGGGAAAAACCACTCCAGAAGAAAATAAACTTATCTTTTTCGGATGAAATTTAGCCAAGTTATCGTCAATTTAAGATTTTACCCAAATTCGTCTTAAAAAAGATTGAAATTTTATTGAAAAAAGCCTGTTTCTGAACTTTAAACATGCATTACTCGCTTGATTTTCATCGTAAAATAATAATTTTTTTTTTAACATCGATTAATTTTTTCCTGGCAATTCATTTCTTTAAGAACAAAATTATTTTTATTGACAAAATTTTAATTTTTAGATCAAAAACTGTCTTAAGTAAATCTTGCTACTTACAGTTTTTAAAGGCTTAAAATTTAATTTACCTAAAAAGTTATTTTGAAAATTTGGGGTAGCTCAGATACGAAAAACATGGTTTCTGACATAAAAGTGAAAAAATCTTTTTGACACCTATCGCCGATTTCTTGTTCATGATTTTTTTCGGTTTTCTGAAGGTTCAAACTACCCGAAAACATGGGTCATATCGATGTCCCTTCAAATTTTTTTTTTCAGTTTTTTGTCCAAGTAGTAAAAAAAAATAATGCGTCATATACCTATATATACAATATATATATTTACGTATAAGTAAAAAACATTATTGTTCCATTTTAATATCGGATAATACTAATTACGTCAGTGATACATCGAATAATGGAAATTTATTTAATCCATTAATGGTTTAAATATAAAAAATAAATATTAATTAAATTTTGCTATTTTAAAAATATTATATAATTAACTTTTTATTAAATAACGATGAGCTGTATAAATAAATTATAATTTTAATCCTAAATATATATATATATATATATATTATTAATACCAATTCAATTATAATTCCTATTGTATTATTAATTTTAAAATATTATAAATAATCAAACGATTTTATCATTATCAAAATTAAATAACTATATTTTCTGGTCAGCGGATAGAAATCAGTAACCACACTGCGTGGCTGAAAAAGACACGTTTTCTCGCAAATAATTACAACAAAGTAGGGCTTTTGTCTATAAATAAAGAATGTCCAAAATCATCATTTACCTTCCTCGGATTTTTCTCCAGGAAGGTAATATATTTGCAACTTGGGTCATTCTTTACTTTTCTGAACACGGGCTTGTAATATATTGCTTAATAACAGGGATCTGGATTTTATAATTTTCCTGTAATTCAATGCAAAAAAAATATGGTAAATTTACCTCTATACATTTAGTAAATACAAATTAATAAATATTTGCAAATATAAACAAAAAAATCGTAAATTTTGCTAAAAATTAAGAGTGAATTTTAACTAAGCTTCATTTAGTAAACAAAATCGTAATTTTCATTATATTTACTAATTTTTTATAATCTATTTTACTTATAATTTTTTTTTTTATTTTTATTTAGAATTTAGAATATACAAATATACTGATTAAGTTTTTCAGGTTTAAAATCAATAAAAGTTACATCATCCTAAATATTTAGTATTTTTTGGATACCAGATCTAAAGCCACGAATCTTTCATTATAAGTAAAATAATAGTAGCTAGCCATAAAAGTCAAAAAATGAAGTAAAATACTGAAGAGGTAAAATTATTTAAATAAATATTCTTCTTAATTAATTTGATTTACTTTTTTAGAGCAATAGCAGAAATTTAATAGTAGATAAAAATAGGAAAACTCCTATGGCTCTTTAAGATTCAGTTAAAGTCATTAATAAACATGACAACAAATAGGTGTAATAAAAAACTTCGTAATAATTTCCAATGTTAATATCATATTTAAAATTAAATTTTATTTTATTAAGTTTTTACTTTTATACATTTTCAAATATATTTAGGAGTGCGAGATGATTTGCCTTTATATACACTTTGAAATTCATTTCACTTGCGATTTATTATTTATTCTGGAAAAATTTAGCGCTGGCGTGGCCGATGCGCAATGTATTACAATTTTGTATAAAATATAGTATAGTACATAGTACATAGTATAGTATAGTACACATAAATATTTGAATATGAAAAATAAAATTAAAATTATAATATTTAAATAAACAATAAAAATAAATATTTAATCTATTAATTATAACATTTATTTATATAATAAACTGAAATGATGCTAAACATACACTGTATAAAGTAACTTCCTTGGATTAATAAAAAAAATAGAAAATTTTGGAAAAATTTGTAAATATTCGAAAAAAATAGTAAATTTACGATTTTTTTCGAATATTTACAAATTTTTTTGAAAATTTAATAATTTTTCGAAAATGTTCTAATTTTTTTTTGTAAATCTAAGAAAGTTACTTTTTGCAATGTAGTTTTAGCAACAGGAAAAGAAATTTATAGAAATTTTAGTGAATATAATTATTTTAAAAACTTTTACAAATATATGTAACGCATGTTAGTGTGTAACTAAAATATTTAGGGACTCAATAAAATTTTAACTTACGTTATTTTTAAATTAAATTTCAAAGCATACCTAATATCAAAAATTTTCAAGATTTGCATTAGATTTCATTATATCCAGAATTAAAATCTTCACTAATTTACTACAATGTCGGTTCCAAAAACTTTGATATAATTTTAATCAATATTCGGCATCTAAATATCGATTAATCTATAAAAATAATTGACATATAATTAAATGAAATCAATATTCCCGATCACTCATACTAAATTTGCTTACAACCTAATTTCATTTACAAAAAAAGCAGCATCCATAATTTCACAATTTATTATCTTAAAAAAAAAAATTATTATTAATAAATCAAAAACAAATAAAAAATGAAATAAATTACCTAAAAAATAAAACTTTAATTATATAAGTCATAATAATTAAATATTTTTTTTTTATATATTTTTAGATTTTGATTAATTATTTATGACTTCTGTACAGTTGAAAATATTTTATAATATATTACGTACACTTATATAAAACACTTTGTTATTATTATTATTATTTTGATTTGTCGGTAGCTGTATTATTACGCTCTTCGGTAGCTAATGATATTTTAACTTTTATAAATCTACAATATTATTATCTACCGCATAGCTGATTGATGTTTCATTTTTTATAAGATACTCTCTATGTGGTCTTGATCTTTGAGAATTTTACTTTTTCTAATTTAATTAATGCGATTACTATTAAATTTAATGGACCTAAATCATAATAAAAATTTAATTTGCGGACTCTTTGTGAATATATTTATTTAAATATTTAATGAGTTATACCGGAAGCTGGTACCTTGACCTCTCTAAAATTAATTAAATGGATCGATTTAATTTGCAAAAATTATTCATTAGGTTCTTAGTTTAATTTTCGCAGGTGAATCTGAAAAAAAAGTTCCGTTTTTGTAATCAAAATACAATAACGTTTTTAGTCAGCTGGCCAAAGGCGTGAAAATAACATTTCCAACTGAGTAGGTAGTGAGTAGAAAAACCTTCACCTTGAGAAGAATTTATTGGCTCGTTAATTTGTTATCTTGATTAAAAAATCCGATTTCACTCATCGAAACATTAAGTTATGCAGAAACATTGATATGAGTTACCCTTATGCTCGTAAGAACTCCAAAAGAAGAAATTTTTAGCATACCCTTAGGTTGCTTTGCTTGTAATTTTAAGCAAGAACAAAAATTTTTTTTAATGTAAAATTTTTAGTCATAATTGGTTATAAATATAATGATGGAGCTTTTCAGGTTGGTCATTTTATTTCAATCCACTTTGAACATGCATAAAATAAGGATCTAAAGTAGCCCGAACAACTTGCCGACGTAGCTAAAACGCACCACTTGTAAAAATGGGGTTAAAAGTCTTCCTAAAAAATTATTTACACTGTCTATTATTTATAAAATTTTAACTCAAAAACCTCAGGTGGCACATTTTGACGCGCCGGCAGTAAGAATTTTCAAAAAATAGGAAAAATTAATCATTATATACCTAATATTTTATATTTATTGAACATTGAACACTTAAATAATATTTCCGGACAATTCTCGTGGTTTGCCCAGCTGGACCCTTGTAAAGTGTCCGAAAATTGGCCTCCGTAATATCATTACAAACCGAGAATGCTAGAAAAATTGGGAAAACAAAATAGGGATTTCAATTGCGGAAAAGTTACTTTAAAATGCACCTATTTAGTGTTGGTGAGGTAAGTGAAAAGCGTTTTAAATATTCTGGCTCAATAAATTCAGTTTTTTTTTTAAATCTTTATGTCTTCAGAAATGCTTGACTAACCGCAAAAATTGAAGGAAAAATGAAAATCGAACTTTCTTTTATAAAAATTATTGTATTTATTTTTTAATTTATGATTTTTATATTTTATGATTTTTTCGGCTTACTTTGAATCATCAATTTATGCATATTTAAAGTGAAACCCGAAAAGCCACTTCATTCCCTACCTAATAGGTTACTCAGGCGAAATATTAAAAAAAAATCTTTTAGATCAATATTATGCATATATACTCTGTTTAAAATTTCAAGCAAATTACTTGAATTGTTTTAAATTTGAAGCATTTGGTTGAAAATCAAACAAAGTAATCTAACCAGGTAAGTTACATAATTTTTAAGAAAATTAACATCTACAAAAATCTTAAAATCTGTCTAGTCTTCTAACTAGTTCTAAGCCCTTGACAATCCATCAACAGGCAACAGGTAGGTATTCATTTTTTTTCGAATATCATTAATAACAAAAAAAATATTCTCAAGTACCCAATTCTTTAAAAAAAATTAAAATATTAATGGAGTTAATGTGCTCCACTTTCTTAAAGAACAAGTAAATTAAATAATCTATTTGAGTACACTTGAGACATGTTTATACATTAACTTATTTTGATAATTAATTATTATACTTTTTTTTAATCATTTTTTATCTTTACTCATGAATAAATTGAAAAAAATTTTTTTTGTTCAATCATAATTAGGTCAAAAAAATAATTCTATTTATTGTTTTTTAACATGATAATTATTTAAAAATTTTACATAATTTCTTTCTTTTTTTTCATTAATGCTAATCAGTATGCGATAATCGATTTATTTTTTTAGGTAATATAATTAAATATGAATATAATTTACCTGAAAAATTGATAATTATATATCTTAAAGATGTCAAAATATGTCCAAAATTTTAATGAAATTTAAAATTTTATATTTTTTAAATTATACATACACACATGTCATGATTGATTAGTCATGACTAATTTTTTTTCTTCAAAAAAATCTTTCACAAAAAAATAAATAAATAAATTTTAATAGCTTATTATACAGTAAACCATCAACATTAATTGTTTTTTTAGAATACATTTATTTTTTTTCAAAAATTAAAAAATTTTTTAAAGACACAGCAAAAAAAATAGTATACTAATAAATATAAACTATGTAAAAGACCGAAAAAAAAATAAATGTCTTTAAAATAGATTGATTGAGGTATAGTTACAAAAAAAAAGGATAAAAATGAAAGGATTGGCTCTATAGGACGTCTTTTTTGTATTTTAATGTAAAATCCTGCTGTGTAAATTGGTAGCATTATAAATAAAAAAAAAAGTTATATTTTGACTATTTTTGTAAAGTTAAAAAATACGTTTTTTTGAATTTATTGCTTTTTAATTCTATATTTAAAAATTTGAATTTTTATGTGTTAAATTATGTAGATTTTAAATTTGATATTAGTAAAATATGTGTATTTATTAAATTTATCAGAGTATGATCTTAATTTTGAAATATTTAGGTAGGAATATTTGCAAAAAAGTTACATTATTTATTACATTAAAATATGTTTGTAAATAGTTAGATTAATTAACCACAGTAGTAAAAATTTGGTATTAGTAAATTGAGTTTGTTTCTATAATGTATGTATTTGCAAATAATAAGATATTATATTTCTTTTAGACTTTTATTTGCACAAACAGGTATAAATTATGCATGGTGTTTTGGGTGAAATCAAGTATTTAATGTTGAGTTACATGAAACTGTAAATTCTGAATTGGCAAATATTTAACAAAGCATTTGTTTATTAACCTGGCAGTTATTTTTAAATGTTTAAACCAAAAGACTATGATTCTCAAATTTATAAAAAACATATCTATAAACCTTTTTAGGCTTAACAGGGAGGTTTTCGTGGAATACAAACATGAATTTAGATAGGGCGGAATAAAAAGCATTGTTTCGAGATCAACCTTTAAAATCTACCGTTTCTTTTATTTCTTAAAGCATATTTAATATTATAATTTTATAATTAAGCGAACTAATGTAAAGCTCGATTATATAAATTACGCGAAAACCTTTTTTAAAAATCTAAAAGATGCCAAATTTGATAGTTATTATTTTTAAAATTCGTAGAGTTAAACATTTATAATATTTATAGTCATACGCAACAAGCGAGAGTACAGACTTATATACTTTTAAAAAGTCGTTTCACTTGCGAGAATTAATATAAGACTAACATCCATCTTTTAACATTCAAAATTTTAAATAATTAATTTTGATTTATCAAAAAATATAGACAAATTTAATTACACTCTATTTAAAAATTTATAGGTAAAATAATCTTTTATGATACACTTTAGAAAAAATTTTTTAAATAAAATATAAATAATCTAAAATTGTTTAAAATCCTAGCGTCCATGAAGCTAAATAATTAAATATAATTTATTTTTAGATCACCTTCAGAGACATTTTTAAATAAAAACCAATTAATTAATTAATAAAAAATACAATAACTAATTGCCATTATATACCCAATTATAATTAAATAACGTCATAAATTTTCATACAAAAAACCTATAAATATATAAATCGATCGTTAAATAATAAATAATTAATTAGTACCATTAATATTAAACTTCTTTCAATAATACTAAATAATAGGAAGCTACCATATGGTAAATGTAGGTTAATAAGTTGAAATTTATTTTTAACCATATTGTATGCTTTTAAAAGAAACACATATCAATAATAATATTTCAAAAATGTTAGTTTAAATTTATTCTTTAGAAAATAATAAAATAAAAAACCACAATTAAATAATAACTTGCATTATAATAAAACATATTTTTTTTTTTTTGAATAATAGATAAAAAAAATGAGTAACAGGTATTAAATTATAATTTATCATTGAAATATATGTCAGAAGATAAATTGTTTTGACTTTTTATACTCTTTGAGAAAAATGAAATTTAATACAGCCATAATATTATACGCGTAACGAAAAATATTTAAAAAAAAATAAAATTTCAAAAAAATATAGGCAGCCAGTTAATTTATATAGCGCCTCTAAAAAAAATAAAAAAATTGTATGATAATTATTTAAATATGGAACGAATTATGTTTTCAAAACGCCGATATTATTGTTAAAAAAAAGGAGGTAGAGAGAAATGAGTTTTTAAGTATAAAAAAAAGGAATTTGTATTATAATATTATGACCAGATATCTTTTTTTTTGGACACCTGCAATTCTAAACGAACCGAAATTAATAGCATAAATATAACTTTTTTTTTTAAAACGGTTACATTTTTTATAAAAGATGATGAAAAAGCAAAAAAAAAAAAAAATTTTCTTAATTAAAAAAAATAATTTTCTTTAAGAATCTTGATATTTTTTAGTTAAAAATAGTTTGTAATAAACGCATTTACCAAATATGGAATTACCTTTTGCACGACTGGATATTTATAAAATAAAAAACAGGATAAAATGCAATGTAATAATATTCTAATGAACAAACATTTTTCTTTATTCTAATGAGCATACGGAAATTATGTGAGTTTTTAACGAGCATATATTACTTTAGTTACTTGCTTATTATCATCTGCTCAAATTATATGGTAAATGGATAAGACAATAAAAATTTTTTTTTTTTATTATTTATGCATTTTTTAAAAATTTCACGGTAATTTTTATGCTAAATAAGCGATATGGTGATTGAGGATTTTATTTGGTATTGGTTTTCTAATGAGATTTTTTAAGCAAATATTTTTTTTTTTTTTTGATGCAATATTTTTAGGGTTCATTTTTCTAGGACAAATTAAAAAAAATTGTTTTTATTTACAGGAAGAAATTCGGTGCCATCGATGAATTTTTGATGTCAGTTAAAATTAGGTCACATTTCGTCAATTGCAATTTGATCACATGGAAACTATTATCGGTTTGAAAAAGATGCGAACCTCGAGTTTTTTATTAATAACTTCCCCAAAAATAAAGATAATTTAATGAAATAAAATTTTTCTAAAAATTTAACCATATTTTTATTCGAATCTCAAAGGAATTTAACGCAAATATTCTAGAAGTGATTTTATTGCAAAAACAAATAAAAAAACGAGAATTTTATGAATTTTTTTTTCGTTCCACGACTTTAGACCCGAAAAAAGAGTTGAAGGAATCATCCGATTTTGACAAAAATTTAACCAGTGATAAATACACCTTTCTTGTGCATGATACAATTTTGAAAATTTAAATATTTCAATTCGCAAATTTTTTATGGGCTTCAGAAGAAGAGGCCTTCATCTCATCAACAAATTGTCGTATCGGCTTCGCTTTTTTTTAATCGATAGGTTACTGTTTGTAGATTAAAAATATATATTTTGTTAATGTAGCGAATTAACGATTTCTGAGCAATAACGGGTAAAATTTTTTGTTCTGCTGATATCAACGTCGATTTTTGACCGATTTTTACGATTCAAATTGCTAATTAATCAGTTTTTTGAATCGAGAAAATTGGCAAATGGAAAATAAAAATCTTTGAACAATTAGCAAAAATGAAAAGAAAAATTTTGAGATCGTATAGATAAAAAAAATTTTTATTTATCCCGCTGAGACCAGGGTGGGACCCAAAAAAATATATCTTTCCAACATTAACTGTTTCGCAGCGAGATATCTCTTTTGTCTATCCGATCTCAAAATTTTTCCTTTCATTTTTGCTAATTGCTCAAAAATTTTTATTTTCCATTTGCCAATTTTCTCGATTCAAAAAACTGATTAATTAGCAATTTGAATCGTAAAAATCGGTCAAAAATCGACGTTGATATCAGCAAAACAAAAAATTTTACCCTATTGATTTTAACCCTCTACATTGACCATTTTTTGGCGGATTTTTGCGATTCAAAGTTCTTTTTAGGCAGATTAATCGGCACATTTCATACGGTAATTAAAAATTGCAATTTTTTTAAAAATTTGCAAATTAATTTTTATTTCTCATACCAGATGTTGTAGCATGAACGAACAAATTAAGAATAATGAGAGGCGAAGAATATTATTTTTCTTTAAATATTCATGAATACGGGTTAAAACAGTGAAAAACAATAGATGAATAAAATGCACCTGTCCGTATTTTAGAATCGTTATTGCTCAGAAATCGTTAATTCGCTACATTAACAAAATATATATTTTTAATCTACAAACAGTAACCTATCGATTAAAAAAAAGCGAAGCCGATACGACAATTTGTTGATGAGATGAAGGCCTCTTCTTCTGAAGCCCATAAAAAATTTGCGAATTGAAATATTTAAATTTTCAAAATTGTATCATGCACAAGAAAGGTGTATTTATCACTGGTTAAATTTTTGTCAAAATCGGATGATTCCTTCAACTCTTTTTTCGGGTCTAAAGTCGTGGAACGAAAAAAAAATTCATAAAATTCTCGTTTTTTTATTTGTTTTTGCAATAAAATCACTTCTAGAATATTTGCGTTAAATTCCTTTGAGATTCGAATAAAAATATGGTTAAATTTTTAGAAAAATTTTATTTCATTAAATTATCTTTATTTTTGGGGAAGTTATTAATAAAAAACTCGAGGTTCGCATCTTTTTCAAACCGATAGTAGACATTTCATTATAACTGGCACCAATTATGAAAATTTGAGAGCTGCAAAGTTTTCAATCTTACTTTTAGTAAATTAAACTTAATTTTTCCCCATATTTAAAAATATATGAGCCCAATTCCTTTCGTAAAACAGCATCCAAATATACATTGCCAAAGTGTAAATAAATTTAATTTTCATTTGCATAAAATTAATTTTGCAAATTGTATGCAAATATTTGACAAAATTACATTTACAAAAATGTTAACTGTGTCTTAAACTAAAAAAAAAAATTATTTTATGCAAATTTTAAAACTAAAGTATATGTTGAAAATTTTATAATTTTTTTTGTAAGAATTGGTTTACATAATATGAATACTCAAGACTTTCAACAATTTTTTTTAATACACTTTTTTTTATTAATTATAATATGTAAATATATTTGTAAAAAAAAATTTTATACATATAATTAAGTTTAAAGCGTCAAAAAGTTTTATTAACGCAGTTTTCTTTTTTGTAAATAATAACGTGTCCGAAATCCATTTATAAATGTAATTGATCATGAAAGTTTTTTTGCATATTTATTGGTTATATATTAGAAGACTGGTTATTTTTTATTTTATTAAATATTTTAATCAATTCTGTGTCAAGATGCACCTCTATATACAATTTTGGTGTAATTAATTGCGAAAGAGGTGTGAAGAAAAGAATTCAAGGATATTCTCTATTATCTTATTGCACGACTTTTTGCACCTTTTAACAAATCTTTGCACCTGTGCATATCTTTTTTGTAATTTTGATGGTTACTTTTACTGCTGCAAACAAAAATGAATGGATTTTAGTGCAAAATTTAGTTTTAAGATTCTCAAGTTTGCATTTTTACAGTAATCTATTTTTTTCTCTTTACGATGTATGTGTCGCAGCCCTATAGACGAATCCGCTTTATAGCCTATAAGGCGGCTTATAGACGAATGAGTCTCGAGCGCGGTGCTCGAGCTATAGGGCTAAACCGCGTCAGCTTTATAGGCTATCGGGCGCCTTATAGCCTATAAAGCTGATTCGTTTTAGCCCTATAGCTTGAGCCCCGCGCTCGAGACTCTAACAGTTGTTCAAATAGCCGTAAAATATTATTTTTAACATTAGGATCATCAAATTCGTTAAGATGATTAAGTACCAATTGTTCCTGAGATTTGGTCCAAACCGATTTATTATTTCTCTTAGGGTATAATTCAAAAAGTTTCTCGTAGAAATTATTTTTATCCACGAAATCAAAATCTTCAGAAACTTGATCAATAACTGAATTTTCACCATTTTCTGTCATTTTAAAAACTTTTGATTAAATACGCGTTTTGATTTGAAATACACGTTAGCGATTAAGAACCAATGACTATACTAAAATAATATTTAAAAATGGTATATGACCATCCGATAAATTTAAATACAAATTTTCTTATCTTTATAAATCAAAAATAATGTTGACGAAGTTTGTTATCATTTACTTATAAATTGTATTCAATTCACTATAAATGTAAATAAAATTTATTAAATAATAATTATAATAAAAATATATCACAAAATAAATATTAAAAATTATCATGCTATTATTAAATATGATATAAAATATCTTTATAAAATTAATAATAATAATTATTTATTGATAATTAATATGAATTAAAACATTTTACGGCTATTTGAACAACTGTTAGAGTCTCGAGCGCGGGGCTCAAGCTATAGGGCTAAAACGAATCAGCTTTATAGGCTATAAGGCGCCCGATAGCCTATAAAGCTGACGCGGTTTAGCCCTATAGCTCGAGCACCGCGCTCGAGACTCATTCGTCTATAAGCCGCCTTATAGGCTATAAAGCGGATTCGTCTATAGGGCTGCGACATATATATATATATGTATAAAAATTTTATATTTACAATATATTGTTGAAAAAAATAAAACATTTCTTTAAATAGTTTTTGGTCTTTGCGGTAGACACATATTGTAAAATGCATCTTTTTTCCAAAAGTCCTTTTTTTTCCAACCGCACCAACCTTTATTAATAATTGTGTTCAGATTTTCTTGACCTGTATAATGAGGATCTAAGATAAGGAATCGTACGTCATCAAAAGCTTCATTATATGATACACCAAGGATTGTATGAGCTAAGACTCCTCCACCTATAATTTTGAAAAATTTTATTTCAATGTGAATAAAAAAAATATATAGTTTAATTAGAAAATTGATTTCTATTAGTTAATTAAATAATGTTTGTGTACCAATCATAACAGGTGTTCCTTGAGTTTCAAAATGATGAGCTAGATCGGGGACCATAGATACCATTTCATCTCCACTTGATGCACATAAAACCCTAATTTGAATTTCTAATAAAGTCTCAAGCACAAAACCAACTTCGGTAGATCCGATCCACTGTTTACTGTTAATAAAATTTGTAGGTTTGTCTCCAATATCTACCAAAATTTTTTGAATATCTTGATGAGTTGGTATCGGTTTTTCTGTGTAGCCTTGTAACCTAATATATATGTTAAATTTTAAATAATGAAAAAATAAGTTTTCACATACAAATTAAATCATTTTACCTAAACCATGAAATAATAGTTTGAAGTGATCTATAAGCACAACCCCATCCACTATCATCAAATCCATCTTGCATGTAATGATGATAATTATATGAACCATAAACCAGGTTTACCTTTAGATCTAATACCAAGAAAAATTAATGCAATTTAATAAGATTTTGTTTTTTAATAAGAAAATACTTACTTGCAGGGTTTTGAACAGCTTCATGTGGATTTATAGGATAATCTGTATCTTTTAAATCATTTTGAAATATAATAGCATTTCCTTTTTTAAAATGAGGTCTAGACATGTCTAAACCTAAACGCCTATGCAAACTTTGTCTATACTCATCTAAAATTATTTTAAAAATTAAAATATTAAATTACCAAAACAAAAAAAAAAATTAATAAATTTAACCCTACAAGAATCTATAACTGATAACCCAACAGGGTATACCAGTGTCAGTAAATGCCCAAAATTAAAAGGTTTGAAATGCAATGGTTCTGGGAGGCTTAATTTTGCATCTTCAGCATCTAATTGTTTTTTTAATGATTCATTAGTAAGCTTTAAATTTTGGCAAACTGATTCAACAAGGATTTCATACAATTGTGTCATTGTAGCATTGTGTCCAACAAGTGATAAAGCATCTATTTTAATATCAAACTTGTAATATTCAACTGACCCTATTTTGTAAAAAAATATTTATTAATTAATTTAACTGGACTAAATTATTTTCTTTTAAATTATCGCAATACTTTTTATGTGTTGTACTACCGGGGCATGTTTAGATTTTTCTTCTGTATTGTCATTTGTCATTTTTAAGAACATTCCTACAGTTACAGAATTCTATGCAAAAATAAAAAAATGCTGATAAATTAATAAAAACCTAATTATTAAAGATTACACATACCATAGTTCGAGAATTGTTACAAGTGTTTGATGTTGAATTTATTTTTAGCAATTCCTTGGCAGATTTACTTTCCATTTCATCATTCAAATTGCTACCCAATAAATAAATATTACTTGAAACAAAATGAAATCCTACTTTTCCTGATACTAACTAATGAAAATAAATTCAATTAAATATACACTATAAATTTAAATTAAGCAAATTTTAAGTACTTTTTTTCTTAAATCTTGGAGGTTATCAAGTAAATTAGCTTTTTCTGATGTAAATGGTAAAGTAGCTTGAAGTCGAACATATGTAAACTTTTTCATAACTTCTTCTTCACTAATTATTTCATAAGTTATAGGCTCTAGTTTCTCATGAATGTAATAAAACGCATTAACATCAGCTGCATCAAGCGAATATTTTATAAGCAGAGGATTATCTGTTACATCTATGTCCTATTTTTAGAAAAATTTGTATTAAAAGATAAATTATTCAAATTTTATTTAATAGTTACTTTGAATGCATCGGGAATGTCTTGTTTATATTGATCAACAGATAATATTCCAAATAAATCCACTTCTACAGGCATACACAATTGCAAATCAATATTTTGAATTACATGATCTTCATCATCAACTGGGTTTATACTAAATGTTAAAACCGTTAATGCTTCTTCATACATAACACCATATAAATGACCAGTTACCGCTGCATTTAATTTTGCTAAGCGCTGAATAAACAAAATTTCATCAACAAAAATTTTAAATTATTGTATATATAAAATATACTCAGAATAAATTATCAACATTCATTTTTATAAAACTTATTTTTCAGTTTATTGCATTGATTATTCATTGGAATACATAATGACTTAAAATAAATTTGGAAAGGCATTGTTCATTCCCAAACGCCATGCAATATTTTTATATTTTATCCCAGTGCTTTTAATACTTTTGGTACCTTTGGTATCTTTAGAGCCTCGAGGTCGGAAAAAGTGGGCTAAGAAACAATTTTAATTTTTAATTTTTTTGCAGTCTTTAGATTTCTAGACAGTTTTTTACTTGGTACATCCATATGAACACCGTTGAAATTGGTCAAAAGCCAAAATAGCCAATTGTCTAATATATACAATTATTATCATATAAATAAATGTAAACATAAATAAATAAATAAAAAAATCATGAATAATAAGATGAGTTGACGCATATATTTTAAACGTCTTTCATCTTATTAAAAACATGGCAGTTTACTTCATTTATATTATACATGTATGATCACGCACGTAATATAATATATAAAATACCTGTCTCATGTATGTATAAGTATTTTTTGTATGTGAAAAAAAAATTTACTTTCAAATACACCTCAATCAAAATAAAAATTTTTTTTTTTTTGTTGAATGATAATAAATAAATAATAAAATATTTAAAAAACAAGTCACTTATGGTAGTCAATTAATAATTTTTATTATTTACAGTAATAAAATCAATGATTTTTTTATTTGAAATATGCATTTATTATTAAAAATTTAAATAATTTTTAATGTTTATTACACAAGAATTTTAATTTTTAAATCGAGAATTAATGATGATCATTAAAAATTTTTATTTATTAATTGATGCTGAAATTTAAATGATTACGGTCAATTGATAAATATAAAAAATACTTGTAATGCGTAATTATTATTTTGCCTTGTAAATAATAAATATTTTTGTTTAGCTTCAAAGAAATTTTAAATTATATTGTTTTTTTTTCAATTTGAGAAACCTAATGAAACTTGAAAAAAAATCTATCTATGATGTGCCTAATAATCAAAGCAACAACATCGATAAAATTAAAAAATGCTTGGGAATGGATCCACTTCAACGGTTCTCATCTTTTATTGGCCATTAAAAAAAATTTTAAAGAATTATTTCATATTTATATGGCCAAATTTGAGAGATTAATCCCTCAAACGCCAAAAACAAAAAACACTTTAACATTAACAATAGTTTTTGGTATTGCTAATTAGTTTTTTAAAATCAAATTATTACAAATCTAATAGGGAACTTTAAAAGAAGTATTCCTAAAATCAAAATCAATTATTCGCATAATTTTAAGGGTAAATAAGAAGTTTTTTAGATCACTGATGGCAATTCCAAATGCAGAATTTATTTTAAAGCTATAATGTAAAAGTAAATAACGAGTAAAAAATAGATGGAATTAATTGAGCTCAATAATTTTCATTAGATTTATTTTGAATGAATTTAATTTAATATTTTTAAAAAAGCTAACAAGTTGACTTTTAATTTATTTAAAAGAAAAGTAAGCTAGGAGCAATTTCAATAGCTTTTAAACTTTTATTGCTATTATCTTTCTCGAAAGAGAATTGTGTTTTAACGCCTATATAAGGGATATCTTGGTATAATATAATTATGAATTGAAAAATTAGCATTTTTAAATAATTTATTAACCATAGGTTTGCTTGGAACAATTCGTTATTAGATGTGTCATTCATTTCTATGAGCTCTGCTGACAAATTATAATTATGAACATTGACGGCTATTTGTTGTGTACATTGCCTTCAATGAATTCCGAAATTCGTGCGCCCGACGCTAAGGTGTGAGAAACTTAACCTAACCCAAGTTTAGTTTTGTGCAACTCAGGTTACAAAAGATAAGCAATTAACACATATTAGCCTTAAATGATAAGTTCCCACGTAAAAGGATTAAGCTTAATTTTTACTGGAGTAAGCTTACTAAAGTAAGCTTACGGACTAACCTAAATAGGCTTAATTTTTAAAATTAAGCTTACAAACTAACCTAAAAAGACTTAATTTTTAAAATAAACCCAAAATTAAGCTGAATCCTTTTACGTGGGTGTTGTAACTCCAATTTGCTAAAAACAAAATATTACAATAAATTAAGAAAGAAAGTCCTGTATTTTTAGTATTTACATCCAGGATGTAACAGAAATCAGAATTAAACTTAAGTTTATACGTATACTAAACTATAGTTAAGTCGCAATAGTTGGGCAGAAAACAAATTTAAAACGAAACACCTTCGTGCCATGCTCACGTATTTCGGAATACTCTGATTGTTAAAACTTCATTATTAAAATCTATGTAAATCATAATTATAAACATTATTGACTGATTGTTAAATTCCTGGCGTTGTAAACTCTACATAATTTTGTTCAGAGCTTAATGCAGTAACTGTTTGATGTTCTTAATCTTGTATTGTTTAGGTTCAAAGTTGCAATATGTAATAATGTTGTTTACCTAAATTGTTACTATTAGCTAATGAACAAATTTCAGCTAACGCAATCAAATTTTTAGGGGTTTTAAATATTAGATTCTCCCGGTCCAAACTGGTATTGACATACGTATTTTGATCTAAAAATGATGAAATAATTTCGACATTTAAAATAATTAAGATATTATTTCGTTTAATAGACTTTTTGGCCTGATTCTCGTGGACTAACGTAGTCATAATTTTCAAAATTTGACGCCTTAAAAATGATAAAATAGTTTAGTTTCAAATTGGAGCGTTCCATCCTCCACTATGATTCGATTTTCGATCTAAAAAGTGGTATCTTTTACGTTTCATAAATTCAAAGACCTAAAAATTTGATTTTTGAGAATAAAACTGCTCATGACTTACGCATTTTTACCTGACAAAAATTATGGTACCATTTGTTTTCAAATTGGAAGATGCCATCATCCTCTTTGATACAATTTTGGACCCAATGCAAATTTCGTTCCGAAATCGAATCCTAGCAGATAATGGTAGAAAATTTTTTTGGAAAACTAAGATCAGCATTGTTTATAGCAAATCAAAAAGTGTAAGTAATCCCATTTTCAGTATGGGCACTTCTATGTTTAAATCATTCTATTGTAGCGCCTACACTGTTTTGAAGATTAAAAAACTAAATTTAGTTAAATGACAATAGATTTCTTAAGGTTTCCCCCTTATATGGTGACTTGATGTTTTGCCAATTCTTATTTTTTCAAAGGTACATTCGTCCACTGTTTCTTTTTATATAAAAATATTAATCTTTAAAGTCTAGATGCTCGCATACTGCATCTTACCGAGGGATCGGAAACCAATAAAATCTCTGTACGCTTTGTGTTCTAACATTGACTAGTTTCCAAGCTCTTGGTTCGCTGTGCAACGCGTTGAAACCCTGATACACAATGAAACTATTTAAAGCTATAAAAATAGGGTACACCGTTTTCTCGGCGGGTCAAATAGGACTTATTACTAGAATAATCTGAGTTTATTTGTGTTCTCATACGAATCTGTTATAATTTAAAACTTTCGTTTGTAAAGTATGTTGAAAAATTTTGCCATTTTTTGCTAAACCCGAAGCTCCAATTTTCAACTATCTTGAACCCACTTCTGGAGATGAAAATTCAGTACTCTCTTTTCTTTTACATTCCTGCCTTGAAACTCAACAAAAATTTAATTTCCTCCTTGAAAAAAAGAATATTATTTTTTTTAATTAATTAATTAACATTATTCTAAAAGCAATAAATAAATACAAAATAAAATCTAATTAAATAAAAATAAAGAAAAAAAAAGGCAAATATTTATATGGTAAGCACTTAATAAATCAGAAGTTAAATATATATAAGTAAAACATCCAATTACTTTAGGAAAAATAAAATAGATGTATGTATATTCTATATAATATAAAAGCTTTTTCAACTTACTTACATTCCAATTGTATATAAATGTATAATTTACTTAAACTATGGTATAGGTTCTTACTTTATGGTTTTATTTATTTTTATTTTGGTTACTTTTAAGTAAATAAGTATATTATTTTAATATATTTAAAAGAGAAAATATAAATCTTATATGTAAATTAAAAATTAGTATAAAAAGACATCAGAATATCTGATAGGCTGATAAATGTAAATACAAATAGGGAGAATAATATTTTAGTCCCACGCGTTTATTATACCGTATAAACTATTTATAATATAGAAAATTAATACTTGTGCGAAGGGTATCAAATGTAATTTAAGCTATATAAAATGTATGAATTCCCCCTTCGATAATATTGTTTTGTATTTCTATGTATGGGTGTGGCTAAATTATATTATATGAATGATGTTCCCTTTTTTTTAAGAGGATTAGGAAAATCATCACAGATTATGTTGGATGTTATTGGCTTATATTATCTGCTTTACACGTGTTTATCTGTTATCATTATTGTTATTAGAGATATTTGCAAATTTTTCGAATATTTGGATGTTTTGTTTTGTTTAATTTTATTTGTTTTGTTCATATGTGGGTCTATATAGGTTTTATTTTGTATTTTTTTATATTTTGCGATAGGCATGAAAAATATTTTTGAAAAATTATATAGTGTTTTTTATAAAATTACGAATGGAATAAAAATTACTATACCTAAAGTGAATGTATTCTTATTTATCTCTATTTTTTGTAACTGTGACCGTCATTTATAAAAGTGACTTAGTTTTTGAAACAAATCTTATAGTTTGGAATAAGGAATTTAAGCACAATTATGAGTTATTTTCAAATATAAAGTTTATTGTCCTAAAAATGGTCAATTATATTAAGTTATTGTTAATTTTTTATATTTTAACATGGAACATATTTATAGGCCGAGGGAGGGGATACTCCAAGCATTTCATTTTTACTATATTTGGGGAGTGATCAAATATGCTATATTGGGGGGGTCAAATATTTCATATTTGGGAGGGGGGGTGAAATGGACGTAAAATAATTTTCATTTAGGAACTTAATGTACGAATAATATACGTTTAAGAAACTAAGAATAATTTCAATAAAAGGGTATAGAATAATTAGGATTTTAGGAGCTTAAAATTATGTTATTTCATGGAGCATGTTCATAGGAAGGGGTACCCGAAAAAGTCCTTCTAAGTAGGGGAGATCAAAATGTGACACTTTTAGGGAGAGGTCAGAAATTACGTTTTTAGCGGAGAGGGGGGGGGGTAAATTGGGCTTAGAATATTTTCGATTTAGGGATCATACCATACCATAGGGACCATACCATACCATACCAAGCAGTTTTTTTTCGTTTTGCATGCAAGCAGGGATGACATGTGTACGATTGAAAAATTTTACAGAACTGCAATTCTGCAAAACTGAACAATTTTATACATGTTCTAGGTGAGAATGCGTTACATTTCAATGGGCCCAGCACCTAGATTATGTCGGACGACATGTCAACAAGTCAGCCTAGAACCGTTTATCACATTACTTCGGGTTGACTTGAAGAGACTGTAGCATCTTTTCCAAGCTTTTGACTGCCGTGTTCAGAAGTCCCAGCGGTCGCTGGTACGATATTAGTGTTGAATCACCGTTTCCCTTACTAATAAGGCCCAGTAGAGCTACTTTCCACGTAGTAGTGGTAGTAGTAGCAGTATTATACTTTAGGTTTGTAGACTTAGAGTCATTTTAATTAAGAGATTATTTTAATTAAGTGGTATACGTTTAATTTTTTATAAGCGAACATGTTCCATTCTTGTAGGTTGTGTGAACACACAAACCAATTATAAGTTTTATTTTTGGATTAAGGACTTAAAATTACAAAGGCTTCAATATTTAAAATATAAATTTAAACATATCGCATGTTCATTGTTTGTCAGTTAACAAACCGGTTGTAAGTATTTTTTTATATTGCACACGAATATGATACCATGCCCATTAAAACCCACAGAAATGTCACAGCTTGCTAAGGCATTTTTTAGTCCAAGAATCTGCCGTGGCCCATCTTCAAGGCAATTGTACCCCAAATACATTTATATAAGCGGAGTTTAGATTAAAAATAAAAAGTGGACTCATGTATCCGTCCATCATAATTCTAAGCAGTTGTCAGAGATATGACCTTTTTCAAATTTGGGTAAAAAATTGACGGTTGGTGTTTATTTGGGGCATGGTTGGTAATTTACTAAGACCTAATTTTTTTACTTTGTATTTTCAAGCTGAGCTTCAAAGTTACCTAACAGACCAGGTTTATAATGAGAATTTAGTACTTATACATATCTTATACATTATATAATTATTTAAAAAAAATGTAATTTAAGATTTGACCACAACTATTAAAAACACTGTATAAAAATTCAAAGAAATATTTATTAAATTTACAGAATTTTAAAAAAGTTTTTGCATAAGTGCAAAAAAAAAAAGTTTTAAAATTACTTTTCAACCATATTTCTGTGTTATAAGTATATATAATTCTCATATAAATATATAAAATTTTTATTATATACCTACGTTACAAATAAAATACAATATATTTTTTTACCCTATTTTTTTCCAATACATAAAAAACTATAATTAAATACTAAACTTACTATATTTAGTAGTAAGTAACAACTGTCATTTAATAATAATAAAAAAAAATCTTTTAATTACATCCAATAAAAAAAGTAAGAATTATTACTCAATAATAATAACCTACAGACTATAAATGTTATCAACCTAAAAAACATCAAACGACTAAAATAGCAAGTTTTTTTATTGTGTACCCTCATCACGCGAACATCATAAGAACAATATAATAAATATTTTTTTTTTAACTGTCAATCGTACTGTCTGATTGAAATTTTGATCTTGATATTACTTTATAGTATCAATAATAAACACAACTGCTATATATAGAAAGTACAGATCATCAACTTAGCAAAAAATATTTTTTTGTTTTTTTTTCGTTCCTGTAAAAATATATAAATTTTATAATATTATTAATACTGCATATGCGTGCAAAAAGGGTATAAAGCAAGAGTTTCATATATGGGCGGATTTTTGTATATAAAAAAAAAGTATATATATATATATAAGCGGGTGAGCGACGCCTTGATTTCCCCTACAGTTATTTTAGGCTTAAAGAAGGGATAAACAAAGAATGATTGGTTTTTTGGTATATTGGATTTTTTTTTTTAAGGGCCAGACGTTGTTTTCTCCTACTGCATTACTGTTGTTGTTATTATTAAATTTTAAATAAGTCGTTGGTCTACTTTAATGGTATTTATTTTATATTCTAATATTATAATTTTATTAGTATGTATATCTCTATTTATTGTGTAGAGAGGAGAATATTAAATATTATTAAATATTTTATATAAATACATCAAGATGGAAATTATGTAATAAATCAAAATTTTTGATCTCTTATTATTATTTGGTATTGTTTTCGTTGGTATTATATGCAGATTTTGATGTTGCGTGAGAGTCGTTTGAAAATTTATGCTTGGAAATTTTTTTGAGTTTTTTTAGTAATTATTTATTTGTGCATAGGTGGAGAATTATTTATTTGAAACTTTTACTTTACTGATAAAAATATTACAATAGGCAACAGGGATTTTTGGTATGTGGGGAAATTCTGGGTGGAATTTGGAACCTACTTTTCTGTCACTGAAGGAAAATTCGGGTAAATTCTGATACGATTTTCGGATTTCTCAGGAAATTTTACTTCGGTTAATTTTAAATGTTTCTAAAACGTTGTTAGAAAAAAAGAAAAAAAATAAATAAAATTTCATAGATATTTTTTAAAAAATATTACATACTTTCTTTTTTTTTTTTGCTTGGTCTTTCAGAAATATTTTAAATCTGCCTCAAAAGGGGTTCTTTAATAAAATTCTCTCGAGAATCCGAAAATTGTTATTTTTTTACCAGAATAGCAATTCAGAAAATTCAAAAAACCCAAATTTATTTCTCAATTTCAATAAATATTTTTGCATACCTCATCAGAAATTGAGGTTTCCACTGCATATTTCTTTAAAAATAAAACATACACAATCATAACTTAATTATTTTGTAAAAAAGTAACTTTTATTTCGCCTTGAGTCAAAGTAAATTTTCATAACGAAATTTTTCGCGCATGAGTGCTCCTGTTAAATTTTTACGAGTATATGTAAATTACAAAGGTGTGCAAATTTCCTTTAAAAACATAATTTTAAAAAAATTTCACGATTCAGCTATATATATAAATTAAGCATAAAAAAATATACATAAATATAAACATATTAAATACAAGACAATGTAAATATTCTTAGATAAATAAAGATAAAATTTTATTTAACAAAATAAAATTGCATAAAATATAGTCTTATATTATTATTATTATTATTATATCAATAAAACATCAATGAATAATAAAATAATATTATATACGGTGTACGTATAATATCAATTTTTCGTGACTATGTAAGTTATTTTATATTTTTTATATTCAGCTGAATCATTATAATTTATTACTTTTTTTTTTATTTATTTCTTTTAAGGATATTATATCCTATACTTTGTATTTAAGTTTATATATAATTAACCTTAATTATATTATTTTATTATTATTATGATTTTATATAATATATTGTTGTTCACTTCACTCTTTTAAAAATACTCGTAAAAATATAAAGTAATAATATTATTTGAGGGGAATAGGATAGAATTTGGAATTATTTTTTATTGTTTAAAAACATTTTTTTAAATATTTTATTATGAAATTTTTGAAGGATTAATATTAAGGGCATGTATCTAATTTATTTCAGAGGGGGGAGGGCAGAACCTAATAATGATAATAGTTACAGTTTAAATTTCCTTAATAAAAATCTAAATTTGATTGTTTTTTATTTCAAATTGTTTAAAACCAATATTTGATAAAAAAACAATTTAAAATTTTTGAGATTTTGGGCAAAAAAAAAATATTTCTATTTTTACTAAATATATACGTGCCTAATTGGGTTTAACTTTCTTTTACAGGTTTTGATTTCTATACACTACATTCTGCTTTGCGACGGAAAGTGGTGCTGAATAAATATTGGTATAGAAGTCAATTTTATAAAGAGTATATTGATAGTTGCATCATACTAAAAATAACGCCAAGTCTAATGGCCCGAAAAAATCTTCCACGTGTTTAGGGTTATGTCATATAAAATAAATTAATTATAACCTAAACTAATTAAATTCCGAGGTAATGCATGCATGTGCTTTCTATGCGCTTTGCACTTTTTAAATTTTATACATTTTTATATAATTTTTGTTAAATTTATTGAAAATTAGAGGCATGAACTTTCTTATTGGCATGAAAAACCAATTTTTATAAATATTTTTTTTTTAATTTTTTGTCGAATTTAATTTCCTTTTAGATGTATTTAAAGCTTTATAGATTTTTCATTATACACAGGTGTTCTTGTCAGAACATGAAATACAAAACTTAGTTCGATTAAAATATTTTTAGTATCAATTCTTTTTACAAAAAAATGTATTACTTTTTTATTCACAATTTTTTATAACAAAAAAAAATCAAATTTATTTTTTTATCATCTGAATCTAATCATGTACCATCAAAAACTCAATAAAAACAATTATGGCATTAAAAAATTAAACAATCAATGTTGCTATTAGTAATATAGTAACAGATAAAAATTTAAATTCAAAATTTCAAATATTTTATATTTTCTAAAATAATAAATTTTAAAATGAAATTAATGTAAAATTTTACAACTAAGAATAAAATTGAAAATGAATTAATATCTTAAAAAATCTTCTCATTTGCGTTCGTAACAACAGGATAAAAAGTATAAATAATTGGATAAATTATTAAAAAATTATAGTATGCTTGGACAGAGTTTTATATAAAATATTAATGATAGTCGCAGAGACCACATCGATGCTGCTGACTAAATACTTTTTGCGTGTATATACGATATATTTTTTTTCTCGAAAGAGAAATGAGTTTTTAATACTATATAAGCAAGTACATGTAGCCATTGATACAATGTAAAAAAATATAAATATTGTTTTAATATTTTATGTCATCGTTAACGCTTAAAATTATATTCTTCTTTAGAAATGATTATTTTTCATGTAGGGAATATCCTACTATATCATTAAAAATTATCCTTGCGGTATTCAAAATGATTACTACAAATTGTGTTTGCATACTGTTAATATTTACGATTAAATTTGAATATTTCTGATCTTTGAATTATAAAAATATAGTGAGTAATTTCATGTATTTAATAAAATTGATTTAATCCACAATTATATCCTCGTCACTAACAAGTTCTAAATTTTGTTAGATGTTCTTGCAATCTCAATTAACTTTTGCAACAATATTTTTATTTTTTTATATGACTATGAATGCTCCTAAAAGTTAAATTTTTGATGACTTGTCTTGTTTTCTAAAAATATATATAAATTAATACATAATTTTAAATGCAAAATTTTTCAAAAAAGTACAGACCTTTAAAATCTTAAATAATTTTACCAGCCTGCTAAAATTAAATAATTTTAATAATCCACAACCAAAAAAAAAAAAAATTTGCACGGATAAATATAAACACAAAATAATCAATGCTATAAAATCTCAAACGTATATAATTTTTAATATTTAAATTAGAATTTATATTTTCAGATACAATAAATTATGCTATAAAAAAAAAAGAAGAGAAAATACAAAATTTCGACATTTTTTTTTCAAGTATAAACATCTGCAGTAGTAGTAATACATAAGCAAAAAGTATAAAGCATCAGGAGAATGATAAAGAGCTTATACATACGCGATAGTGCGTGCTTCGGTATTTGCCGGCAGATAAGACAGGTAATCATTATACCTCTATATGGCACATAAATTTTAAATTCTCTTGTATATAAAAAAAAAAAGATTCCCCGCAGCATAATAAGTATGTTACAGTCGAAAAACGTGTTTTTTTCTTCCCAATCTATGCATTATTCATTAATACACACACACACATATAAATAAATAAGTAAATAAATAAATAAATACATATATGTTTAATATATCTATTTATAATCTAAATATACAGTATGCTGCTTTTTTTTAGTCAATCTTTTTTTTAGGGTTTCAATTTTTTGAACCAATCCTGATTCAAGTTCTTTGCACCCGTCGGATATAACCTTGGTGAACATGTGCCACGCCTACCTTGATGATCCTGTTTTGTTTTTTTTTTTTTTTGCCTCTTTTTTTTGAGAGAGGAGTTTCTTTTCTTTCTTTATTTTTCTCATCTAATTTTTGTTTCTTTATAATAAACTTGTTTCATAAAAAAAAAAAAAATGTTTAAACTTTTTTGCTAAAAATTTAATCAAAGTTTTATTTCTTAAAAAGGAACCGTAAAAGAATTTTTTTTTAAATTATATTTCTTATTCGGTTTGGATGAGTAAAGGATATAATCAAAAAAAATTTGTAATTTATGTCACAATTAAGAAAAATATAATAACAATAATAAAAAATTGATGATTTTATTAATTAAAAAAAAAAAAATTATTACAACTTTAATAACTTACCAGTATTGTGTACATTTACACTAATAATTTCTGAGAAAAATACAAAAAAATAAAGAAACGTGTACATTAGAAGAATTTTTAGTAAAAAAAAAAAAGCTAAAAGTTTGTATATTTTTGGTTCCTCAAAGAGGAACCATTGTGTTAGGTCAAAATTTGATTTTCTATTTTTTGGCATATAAGCACGTTTTGGGACCCCAGGAAGCTAAAAAACCTGTTTTTAAAAAAAGTCTGTGTGTGTGTGTGTGTGTGTGTGTGTGTGTGTGTGTGTGTGTGTGTGTGTGTACGTATGTAATCGGTGATATTTCACAAATATTATGGAATTAAGACCTAATTTTTTTTTCAAAAATTTTTTCACCAAAAAATCTCGAGGTACTTTTTTTTTTTTTTGATTTGGATGTAATACCTCATTTATTTCCATGAAAGTACTTATATTTGAAAGTATGGTTTTTACATGATATCTCGAATCGGATACTTAATTTTCTGAAAATTTTTTTTCTAAAATTTTTTTCACAAAAAAATACAAAAAATACAAATTTTTTTTTTCTTTTTGGACGTAGTACCTAATTTATTTCCATGGAAGTACTAGTTTTAAGAACCTTCTTTATTGTTATTTTTTGGATCTGATACTTAATTTTTTCAAAATTTTTTTTGTCAAAATTAAAAAAATAGAAAAATTAAAAAAAATGCAATATTTTTTTTTTTTTTGGGTGTAATACCTCATTTAATTCTATGAAAGTACTAATATCTGAAAATATTATAACTAGTGATATTTCAAAACCATTATCGAATTAAGACCTAATTTTTTTTTCAAACATTTTTTTATCCAAAAATCTCAAACCCCCCCCTTTTTTTTTTTATTTGGATGTAATACCTCATTTATTTCCATGAAAGTACTTATATTTGAAAGTATGGTTTTTACACTATATCTCGAATCTGATACTTAATTTTCTGAAATTTTTTTTTCTAAAATTTTTTTCACAAAAAAATACAAAAATACCAATTTTTTTTTTCTTTTTGGACTTAGTACCTAATTTATTTTCATGGAAGTACTACTTTTAAGAACCTTGTTTATTGTAATTTTTTGGATCTGATACTTAATTTTTTCAAAATTTTTTTTGTCAAAATTAAAAAAAAATAAAAATAAAAAAAACTGCAATATTTTTTTTTTTTTTGGTGCAATACCTCATTTAATTCTATGAAAGTACAATTATCTGAAAATATTGTAACTAGTGATATTTCAAAACCATTATCGAATTAAGACCTAATTTTTTTTCCAAACATTTTTTTATCAAAAAATCTCAAACCCCCCCTTTTTTTTTTTAATTTGGATGTAATACCTCATTTATTTCCATGAAAGTACTTATACTTGAAAGTATGGTTTTTACTTGATATCTCCAATCTTATACTTAATTTTTTGAAAATTTTTTTCACAAAAAAATACAACGAAACTTTTTTTTCTTTTTGGACGTAGTACCTAATTTATTTCCATGGAAGTACTAGTTTTAAGAACCTCGTTTACAGTCCCACGTAAAAGGATTAAGCTTAATTTTGGTTAAGCTTAATGAATTAAGCTTACTGGAGTAAGCTTACTGGATTAAGCTTACTGAAGTAAGCTTACGGACTAACCTAAAAAGGCTTAATTTTTAAAATTAAGCTTACGGACTAACCTAAAAATACTTAATTTTTAAAATTAAGCTTTTTTAGGTTAGTCCGTAAGCTTACTTCAGTAAGCTTAATCCTTTTACGTGGGGTAATTTTTTGGAATTGATACTTAATTTTTTCAAAATTTTTATTATCTAAATTAAAAAAAAAGAAAAATAAGAAAAATTGCAATATTTTTTTGGTGTAATACCTCTTTTAATTCTATGAAAGTACTAATATTTTAAAATATTGTAACCAGTGATATTCCAAAACAATTTATTATCGAACGAATACCTAACTTTTTTTTCCAAAAATTTTTTTATTAAAAAAATCTCAAAATACTTTTTTTTTTTTTAATTTGGATGCAATACCTCATTTATTTCCATGAAAGTACTTATACTTGAAAGTATGGTTTTTACTCGATATCTTGAATCTGATAATTAATTTTTTGAAAATTTTTTTCTCTAAAATCTTCGTTACAAAAAAATACATAAAACATCAAATTTATTTTTCGTATTTGACATATCTAATTTATTTTAATGAGAGTACAAGTTTTAGAAATTTAGTTTATAGTAATTTTTTGTATCCGATCACAATTTTTTTTTTTATTTTGATATAAATTATAACACACAAGAAAGAGTGATGGAAATCTTGCCTCTTTTTGACTTCCTCGGATTATTTTGTTCGTTGCTATGTTTATTTATGTATGCAGCTTAATGAAATTATAAACAATAATAAACAGCCTAAAAATATTAAATGGTTATGTTTGCATTTTAAAATTAAGATTTAAAAGTTATATTAGCATTTTTTAAAGAATCAAACAATTTATAGAATTAAATAATTTATTATTTTGTGATTAATAGAAATAATATAAATAATGTTAAAATCTTGAAGCAATTAATGTGGCTATTTTTTTTATTACAAAATATTATTATTATTATTATCATTGTTGCGGAAGATTGGTCAAATGCAAGGAGTACACTGAGAAAATAAATTATAAGAAATTATTATAAATTCTGGTAAAAACTCCTATCTTTTTATAATAATTGAGCGAATATTTGTAATTTTCGCATCGTTACCAACCATTTCTTTTATAAAAAAAAATAAAATTAGCTTTTTATATATTTCTCTCTTTTTAATTATGCAAAAATGATTTAAAATCCATTAACGCCGGCGCGACCAATCCATGGACGCTAGAATTTTCACTTTAATAACAAAATGATCTTAATAATCTACTTTACCAGCTACTAAAAACGAAAAATGTATGTATAATTGCATGGTTGTAATCAATAATATTTTTTGTAAATTAAGATTACAGCCCATTGTTTGAGGAACCTCAGTGCCAGCTAGTTGGCAGGGTATTTTTAAATTAGGATAATTACGTTTAAATAACTATACATTTTTTTTTTCGTGCAAACACACACACACGTAAAATATTTATATGTAATTATATTGCTATATTATACTGTAAATTAAACATGAGAAAAACTTGTTTAGTATTTTTATAAGATATACTTTTTTTAACGATAATAATAAGTAGAAAGAAAAAAAAAATTATTTGTTTTTATATATTATTTATGTTGTAATTAATATTTATAAAGACGCAAGTTTTTTTATTTGTGTTGTATTATGTGAACACATAAATAATTACTTCATTAAATATATAATAATTCTAATGTTCGTATTTATATTCATTTGTTTACTTGGGTAATTATGTGTATTAGAAAATTAAATTAAAAATTATATCAGCAATTATTAATAGAATTTTGACGAGGATAATTTGTATTCCAAAAAACAATACAGTGAGTAATTAATTCAAACACTCGTGGTTAGCGCCAACCACTTTTATCCCAATTTCGTGATGAAAAGACACCGAAATAACACAGTTTTCATTATTACAGTAAAAAACAGCTCATTTTTTAAATGCAGCGCTATTTTAAGACAATTTAATAGTTAAAATTTTTCTCGCAAGTGAATCGATATCACCAGGCTATATTATTCTAGAAGGAAGTGATACTAACTAAGAATTTAGGAAAGATCTAGCTGATCATAGTTAAGGAAGTAGCACTAATGCCTTGTAAGCGTAAGGTCCTGGGTTCGATTCGCCGTTATTGCAAAATTTTTGTGTGAAAATATCTGTTATGCATTTACTACGGCTGGTTCAGGAACTTATTTCCAATATTGCTGCGTCTGACAGCAACATTTATATCCAGGAAACTTACTTGCCAAGTGTAATTGGCAGAGGAGACATTTTAGATACAATGAAGATTGACTTAGATGCAAAAGATTAAAGTACAACAAAAATATATCGATTGTTTAATTACAATTATAATAATTATAATAGTATATAAATGAATTTGAAATTAAAATATTTTTGGTAACTCTTATATAGAGGTTATAAGACACTTCTCTTTCGAGAAATTTAACTTTAAACTGAATTACATCGCGGAAAATAAGAAATGCGGGCAATTATTCTATAAATAAAAAAAAATTATTATTTTTTAAATTTAGACTTTAGTGTAGATATACTCAAGTAAACTGTATTAAAATTACTACTGTAGAAACGTATTAACAAAATTTTTTTAGTTTTAAAATCATTTTCTAAATAAAATATTGAATTAAATATTATTTTAAATGGGCCCGAAAACTTTCCGGTTAGCAAAAAATGCTAACTTCTTATTATGTCAGTTTTTCAGTCTGTTTTTATGAATTGAAATGATTTTTTGAATGAAAATTTATATATTTTTTTAAGTTGTTGAAACAAAAAATACAAAGCAAACAATTTTACATTAATTTGTACACAACAAAAATAATTTTTTGACTGACTTAAAACAATAGGAGTACAAATAACTAAAAAAAAATTCATAAATAATTCACCCAAAAGAAGCAATTCAATAAATGTTCACAAGTATCATACAAAATTAAAATAACTTAATAAAAAAATTCACATTAATGAATTCATAAAGCGTATATTAAGAGCTTAAAATAATCAAAGCAAAGGTATAACTTTCCCTTACAAAATACCTTATTATTTTGTATAGCAAAAGATATCTCATTTTAAAAACGTACACACACACACACTGAAAAAGTCTCCCAAAAAAAAACCTTTCGTGATTTAGCAATGAAAACGATTTATTATCTCGACGGACAAGCGAATATATAATATTTAAGTCCAAAAAAAAAAATATAAAAATAAAATTGGTTAGAAAAGAGTTTTAAAGAAGGGAATATACTTAAATTTATATTGTACAGATGCTTTAGGGTTTAAAATTCTTGTTTTATATACCCATACAAAAAGCAACATAACCTATAAGCATAAATTACGTTATTATGTTTAATTTTTTTTTTTTTGGTTTGTAATATAAAGGCAATAAGATATCTTCTTCCTTTTTTTTTAAAGGGATTTAAAATAATAATAATAAGCAACGATTTAAATTTTTTTTTTTTTAGGTTATGTTTCAATAATTCACTTTATTTCTTTATTCATAGAGGGGTATCCTGTACCTTTATTATGAAAAAAGGTTATTAGGCATCGAAACGAATTTATTAATAAATATCATATTTTCTATCTTTTTTTGATATTTAAGAAAAAAACAAAGATAAAAAACCCAAAAAAATAATTTTTTTCCCCTTTATTATAACTTTAAAATACAAAATATTGAGGCATCTGCTGTAGGCTCTAAAGATAATACATTTATCAAAAAAATATATTCTTATATAATTTTATACCGTAAAATTTAACAAATGCATTAATAAATTAAAGGTAAAAAAAAAAAATAAGGTTATATATAAAAAAAAAAGAAATTATTATGTATTGTAAGAAATGGAGGAGGAACATGCAAAAAAAAAAAAGATTTTAATGTGCATGTGTAAGTAAAAAAAATTTTTATATGAAGCAATTTTATACGGTTAACGATAATGTCTATAAAGAAACAAAATACACTGCAGTGTAAAAAAAAAAAATATGTTTGTAAGGGAAAAACGAATTATTACTTTAATGCCTTTAGCAATAACTATATAATACATTGAAGCAAAAAAATAAAGGACGAAAGAGATAACGAAGCTTGAAATTCTTTACATACATAAAAAAAAGAAATATAAAAATTAGCTGACAGCAGAGTGTTTGACGACAGCCGATGATGTTGGTTATATATATATTTCACTGCGAAGGGATGACTTTTAACATTTTTTTTTAGGTTATTATAAAAAAACGTACGCTTTTTAAAAGAGGTGGTTACTTAAATATTATTGGTTTTTGGGTTTTATTCAGGGCGGGGATTTTCATATTTTATAGGCGTTTACTTTTAATGAAGAGTAGTGGGGGAAGCAAGGTAAAAAAAGAGGTAAAAAATAAAGATAGAAGATATTGTAATATGTTTTTATTTTTGTGTGTGTATTAATGAAATATAGCTGTTAAACTACTTGTTCATTCAATTTATTGAAGTTTCTGATTTATTGATTTTTATTTCTTACTTTATTATTATTTTTTTAATTTTTAAATTGGTTTTTTAACATTTTTCAAGTTTTATCGTAACAATGAAGATTTGAAAAAATTTTTTTTTTAATTTACACCAGATGACGCTAATTTCCGCTTAAAAAATTTATTAATAATTTAATTAATTAAAAAAAAAATCTAAATTTTAAATTTTTTCTAAATTTTCTCTAAAAGTTGTATTTTGATAGTTTAAAAAATCGACGGAAGTTTGAAACAAATTAATAAATAAACAATTGAATAAAATTTTTCAGAGCTTAGTTGGTAGCTCCATCATCATCCGCAAGTTAAAATATTTCTTTATTTTTTCTCCCCACTCTACTAGCATAAAATGTAGCCATTCTTTGCGCATCAGTAGTCAGAAGAGTGGGGGTAAAGCAATAAGTTAAAAAGAGATAGAAAAGGTAACTGGGCGGAGCCTAACTTTTATAAAAAAAAAGGTATAGTATAATCCGTTTTGTTAATAAAGATACAATCGTGGCTTACCACACATAGCAGAAGTGTAGGAGGTGAACATAAGATAGTATACTAAGGAATCAAAAGAGTGGGGGGGAACATCTTAAAAAGTGGGAGTACAAATAAACTGTATAATATTGTATTTGTATTGGTAAAAAAAAGTAGTAGGGAGAATTTACTTTCTTGCTTAGTTTAGACATCACCGAGCGACGGATGGACAGCCAGTCAGACAGGTCACGGCACTCGTACTATACGATCGTAGGAAGAAAAAATCTTCTTCTCGTGTTTAAAAAAATTCGTTCTTTTTTAAAAAATATTATTACATTATTATAATAACTTACTTTATTCAAATTGAAAATAACGATATAGTAAAAACTTATACATTCTTTTTTGAGTGTATGTTACATTTTTAATTTTTTTGTTAAGTGCTAATATGATTAAACGTGATTTTAGTGTTAATCAAAATTAGAAGAAAATTTGTGCAAAAAAAAGTAACTTTTGACAAGTGTTAAATAATTTTTTATAGACACTTTAAGTGCTATATTTTTATTTAAAAAAAAGTAAAGTTATTGAAAAATAATGAGCGTTGCTTTAGCGACGATGGAGTCAAGATACGGGCTCCGTTTAGGATTAACAAATCATCATTTAGAACATCACCATCATTTACTACAAAATAATTTAAATTTAAATTTACATCATTTACATCATCCATTACTAAGTCACCATCATCACAATATTCGTCAATTGACAACAACAACAACACCGCCGCAAAGTCCACCAGAATCGCCAGAAATAAATGTACACGAAGAAGACGAAGATAATCAACGTGATAATGAAAATTCAATAGAAAGAAATTTACGATTTAGTATGGTTAACATATTAAAACCAGATTTTGGACGTGCTGCAATATTAAGTACATTAAAAACACAAGAAAAACATAGAAAAAAATTAAATACAACATCAAATTTACTGCTACCAAAAGATTTAAGTTTAACATCATCATCACAAACATCATCTGGCAGATTATCAGTACAATCACCAGTATCAACAACATTAAGCAGAAGTAACAGTCTTGAAAGTTTAGCAAGTAATAGAAGTTCTTTAACTGGTGGAAGTGGCTCAATAAACGGCGGTGCGACGCCGTCAATTTGCTCATCTTCAGCATCAACAACTTCTGGCATCGATTCGATAAGTAGTAACGACAGTAATAATTCAACTAATAATTCAAATAGCAATAATCAAAGTCATTGGCCAGCATGGATTTATTGCACAAGATATTCAGATAGACCTTCTTCTGGTTAGTATTATAATTCTTATCTTAAACGGATATAAATTGATAAATTTTTTTTGCAAAATTTTTTTAACAAACCGGAAACATTAAGATATCTTATAATATTCTATTTATTAATAAAAATTAATCTCGTTTATTTAATATTTCTTAAGATTTTTTTGATGATTTATTGCAATCTTTATTTAAATAGGAAGTTAAATTATCAATATTATGTGGGCAATTAAATTTTAGATATTTCATAATATTAATCGACCGGATTTCTTGTATTAAATTATTGCATTAAAATTTATTTACACAATTTAATTTATTTATTAAAATAAAAAATGTCATAATTTTTAAATAAATGAAAATGTTCACCATTTTTGCACTGTTATTAAAATAAAATGTATAATTTTATATTAAATGATACTGTTTTTTTAAATAGCATTTTTTATTGTAATTTTGTCATTTCCCACACTACAGGCTAATTATGTTAATATTTCCGTTAAAGTTGAATATTTATTATTAATCAAAATTATTAAATTTAATTACAATAAAAATTTTTTGCTTTAATAATCAAAAGAAAATTATACACTGTTTTTTTTTATAATTACGTTTTTCTTTACCCCCTTTTCTGTATAAAAAACTCAATTTATGTGCTTTTGAAAAAAAAATTGTTTGTTTTTTATTATAAGTAATGAAATAAATGTGTATGAAACCACATACAAGTTTTTTTTTATTTTAATTTAAAAAATAGTTTAAGAAAAACTGACTGTTTTATTAATTTCGTGTGAATAAAGATTTATTTTTCTCTCACTCTTTAGTGGTTTTTTTTTTGTAAGAAAAAAGTTTATTACGAAGGTTTTTCATTACTTGTACATTTTTGCGGTTAATGTGTAATTTAATTATGTAATAACGTTTTGGTGTTTAATGTGTCTATTGACGTTTTATTTTTAATTTTTGGGATTTTATGGGTTTAATTTTGTAAGAAAATTTAAATAATTTTTAATAACGTAATATTTTAATTTGCTTGTTACAGGACCACGATCACGTCGTATAAAACGTACCCCTAGTGAAAAGAAATCATCACCAGAAGATAAAAGACCACGCACAGCATTTAATGCTGAACAATTAGCAAAATTAAAAAAAGAATTTGTCGAAAATCGTTATTTAACAGAACAACGTAGACAAAAATTATCATTAGATTTAGGTTTAAACGAAGCACAGATAAAAATTTGGTTTCAAAATAAACGTGCTAAAATGAAAAAATCAACTGGACAAAAAAATCCATTAGCAATAAGTTTAATGGCACAAGGTTTATACAATCATTCAACAGTACCGGTTGACGAAGACGGTGAAGAAATTTTAACATAAATTTGTATAGAATTTATTTATTTGAAGAAAAATTTTTGTTTGTGATCATATTTTTAAGTCTTATATTTATATATGCAATATTTATTATTAAATACCAAATTATTTTTTGATTTATAATTTAAATATTACCCCAGTGTCTTCAGTATATTTATCGATATAAGTCTTATTATTTATTTGTCATTTCTCACGAAATCATGATATTATAGGAGTTTTCCACTATCACTCGTAGAAAATTATATATTTTTTTGATTTAATAATTTATAACAAAATAAAAAACTATAGTTTTAATATTAGATAATAATGCAGTTACGATATAATAATAATAATATAAAATTTTTATTTTCTTTTGTCGAGGTTATAGACAAATTATTATTATTATGGATTAAATTGTCAACTTATATATTAGGTATATATACTGACTATTATTTATATGTATATGTGTATGAATATAATTATTATTAATTTGAAAAATATATTTATTTTATTTTCTGTATATATTAAAAAAAAAATTGAAATATGAATTGTAAATAATTAATTGATAATAAAAAGTAATAATTATAAATAATTTTTTTATTGTGTCTTTTTATTTTTTTTTTGGGTATGGTAGGGTTGAGTTGATTCAGAGTAGTTGAAAAAAATGGTTCATAGGAAAAGTGGACAATTTTTGGGAGCTGGTTTGGACTCAAAAATTAATGAATAAAAATGGTAAGTTTTGGAAAAATCTACTTGAAGTTTCTTGCAAACAGTTATTAATTAGTAATGACTCTATGGTAAAGTTATATTGCACAGAACCAATGCCTAGTTTACTCTGGATGCTTTATAAAATTACTTTCTGACATTTGATCAATGAATTCCTATTTTACCTTTTAAACCACAGGAAAAAACCTCTTTGTTTCTAATAGAATAAAAAATTTTTGCTGCAAACAGATTTTTTGCATCTTGTTCAAGCAATTGCAAAAGATTAAATAACAAAAAATTATCTGTTTACAAAATTTCATTTGTCACAAGTGGGTTTTTTCAAGAAAAGATAGTAAATAGTACGTATCTTAAACAACTTAAAAATATTTATCGTATTTTCGCAAATTTTAAAATTAACTGCTGTAGGAAAAAAAATTCGCAAATAATTTAACTTTTATATATTAGAATAAAAATAATATGTTTTGACTGCTTCTGGACCACTGTAAAATTTTCCCCTTTTTTTAATTTTTTAAAGTCATATATTATGCATAATTAATATTTGGAGTACTCGTCTCAAAAGTTCTGCCTTTTTTTCTAGTCAGGTCAAGTTTTGGATAAATTCGCAAATTTTTGAAATTGATTTGCAGGTACAGTTTAGAATCGAAAATTAATTCCCTAGCCATTAGATTGTAGGTATATTTTTTTTAACATAAACAGTAAATAAATACTTAAAAATAAAATACAAAATTTAATTATCTACTACACCTTCGCTTTATCACAAAAAATATTTAAGAATTTGCATATAGCCAGGGAAATTTTCAATTCAAAACTGTACCTACAAACTTTTTGTGTTTACCTAAATTCAAAAACCTGACCTGACTCGAAGGAAAAAACTCAAGCTTAACCCAAAAATTTGGATAACCACACATAATCCAATTTAATTTTTTTATCTTTAATTCATTACTGACGTACGCTGAAAATTATCTCCCCTTGCCGAGAGCAGATATGCTCTTCTTGCCGTGGCAAACGAAATTGCAATTAATTTTATTTTATTTAATCCCAAAAAAAATGGTTGTATAATTTCTTGCAAAAATTCAGAAATTTTAATATTTAAAACTGTTATTGATTCAATTAAGTTTTCAATGTAAAAATCAATTTTAAAAATTTTTAGACTTTATTTTAGCTGTTGAATTATAGTTAGCAAATTATTTAAAAATATGTGGAAAATTCATAGACTTATTTAATACTATTATAAAATTACTCTAATTCCCTGAAAAATTTCTCTTTACATATTTATTAATATAAAAATTTTAAATAAAAATATGCTGATAATTAATAATAAGGTTAATGAATTAATAGTTTAAACTTATATAATTAAATAATTATATCGTATTTACAATACATAAAAATTATCTTAATCAAATATTAATTATATATCCTCTGTCTATTTATTACCATTAACTAGGTAATAATAATAATTAACTACGACGCTATATAGATTATTAATTAAAAAAATATATAATATTATTTTTTTTTTAATCTATTTTTAATTTTTAATGTTTGAATTAAAAAAAATAATCTTATTATTTCAATATGACTCAATAATATTATTTTATGCTAATATTTTACTGTGTTTATTTTCCTCTATATGAAGGCTATCATTTATAAATACCGAACTGAAAATTTTATATTTGTAATTTTCAATACTTCCTTGAAATTAAAAAAGCAATTATTCTCTTTTGTAAAAATTAAAATTATGAAATTAAAGTAAGAAAAATGTTCAAATAATATTAAATTTTCCCAAAATTTTTCCAAAATTAATATGTTTAAAAAAAATTTTAATTATTCGAAATTTCTTTACTATATACTACTATTGTTATTTAATTAAAAAGTTATTGAAAGAATCAACAACATTTGTTATATACAATTATGTACATTGAATTCTTATACCAATTTCATGGGATCTTTCAATTTATACCAAGCAGAGCCCATATACAAATTAAGGCGAACTTTTCAGTCACCAAACATAACATCCAGTGGACAATACTCTCGACAACACTACTTATGTTAGAATACCAATTGGGTGTTATCTTAAGAATTTTGTTTGATCCAAATTTTCTTAGACTCCGAGGAAAATTTTATAACCTAATTAACAAAATCCTGCTCCCCGAAAGTTCAAACCGAAATTGAATTTGTAGAATCTCTAAATATCAATTAAAATAATTTTTTGTTTTAATAAAGCAGTTTCTGTATCTTTTTTTTTTATTAATTAGTTGTAGGTTACAAATTGAATAAAACAAAAAAATACTAAATTTTTAACAGAAAGATGTAATAATTATCTAGAAACCAATATTTACAAAAATTATATAAAAGAGATGATTAACCGACAAAAATTTATTGATTTACAAATTCATGTACCAAATAATAATAGATTTGATATTAAAAAATAGTCGTTAAAAAGTGTAAGTTAGAGTTATAATTTTTATATTTTGTTTATTATGTTCCATCGCGTAAAACATCTAGAACATGTGCACATTGTTTTAAAGAATCACAGATTAGCTAATATAAGATCTTTTTACTAGTATATATGATCATTAGTGGAGAATATTATAATTTATTATATAGGTAACATTAATTTTAAATATGAAATTGTAAAAAACTTTTTATAAAATTGTAAAATAGGAAATTTTTAGCATTGATAATGAAGACTGAAAGTCTTCAATATGCGGGCATAAATATTGCATAAAAAAAGGAAAATATTGTTAGCTCAAAAATCAAGTATTTTTATTTAAAATTAAGCAGATAATAACACTGACATTATTAATATAAAATATATATTTTAAATGATACCAAAAAATTTATGTTACCTAAAACTAAAGTAGACTGAATTAATTTATTGTGTAAATAATATTTAATTTATTAACTTATTAAATTATTAAATGTAAATTATTTGATATTTTGTAATGTTATGTTACTTTTATTATGTTAAAATGTCTTTTCTCTTGTGGTGATAGGCGACATCTACATTTTATTAATGAACTTTTATAGTAAAAACAAAAGCAAACATGTTAGCTATTATTATAAGTAATTAGGGAAAAACTTTTTTTAAATTTTAAATTAATTTATTTTTTGAATTTTGCATTTGTCTGAATTTCGAAAAACAGATAAACTAAATCCATTTCGGTAATAAAAATAAAAATAAGAATTAAAATTATAAACTTTTTGATAGAAAAAAAATAGATCAGAAAAAAGTATAATTTTACGAATCAAAATTATTAAAAAATGTTAGAATAAAGGATTTCAGAGTTTTGCATATAAAAAGCTATGTTTTTATTTTGTATTACCAATTTAAAACTAAGCGTTATTAAAAATGATAACTATAATTGTTATAAAATAATGTAATTCTTAAGTTTATTTGATGAAAATAGAAACATATACAAGCCACCAATTTACGATAAGTTTTATTAATTATAGCAGAAAAAGCATAAGATTTTAACATGTAACATGTTTCTAGGGAGGGGGTACCTCAAAAACTTGAAAATTAAGGGGGGAGGGTCAAATTTGTCCGATTTAAGGGGGAGGGTCAAATAAGACTTAGAATAATTTCGATTTAGGGATTTAAAATAATTTTGATTTAAGAGCTTAGAATAATTCAGGTTTAGGGACTTACGTAGGGAGACCGGAACATTTGGGTCGCCAAATTTCAATCTATAGTTATGGATGACTTTAATATGTTAAAAAAACACCAAAGATACCCACCGCTTATTCCAACGCGCCGTCTGGGCTTAGAAACACGGGGCTCAATGTTATAAAATAGGGTTTTTTTGAAATCTTCCATATCGCTGTAACCTTGCAAATTAACCAAGATACTTCCGGTTGGACTCATATTTTCCATGTAATATTTCTTGTATAAGTACCATCTTTTAATTCCTTCTCTTTCATCGCTATAGTCAATAAACCAAATTCCCATTTTAGGACCTAAATGACCAATTTTTAAATTACTGCCAAAATTGAAATTTTCAATAAAAATAAGTCTTGTAGGTTTCATAAATTTTGTATTTGCTCAAAGTCTTGAAAAATTCTTTACTCGCTTCTTTTTGATTACTCATTTAGCACATATGATAATTTAAAGACAGAGTCTCAATTTAAAGTTTAAAAAAAAAAATCATATTTTATCACTAACTTTGCGGAGCCATATCTTACAAACACCTAAAGCTAAAAGAATGCGTAAAAAATTTTTGGAAACTTGAAACTTGTACAAAATTTTTGAGACCTACAAGACCTATTTTTAATGAAAATTGCAATTTTGGCAGCAATTTAAAAATTGGTTATTTCGGACCAAAAGTGGGAATTTGGCTTATTGACTATAGTGATGAGAATAGATGATGGAGCAATGCGGCTGACGGAAATTAAAATATGGTACGTATACAAAAAAAATGAGACCAACTGGAAGTATTTTGGTTAATTTGCAAGGTTACAGCGTTACATGGAAGATTTCGAAAAAAACCCTATTTTATAACATTGAGCCCTGCGTTGCTAAGCCCAGAAGGCCCGTTACAATGGACGGAGGGTATCTTGGGTGTTTTTTCAACATATTAAAGTCATCCATAACTATAGATTGTAATTTGGCGACCCAAATGTTCTGGTCTCCCCTTGTTAGAGAATAATTTCGATTTAGAGACTTGGAATAATCCGGGTTTAGGGGCATAGAATATTTTTGATTCAGTGACCTAGAATAATACGCGCTTAGAGAATCAGAATAGTTTGGGTTTAGAATCTTAACATCTAGTAAAGGCGATAATTAAAAATTATAAAAATAGCAAATTGTATTGTAATGCTATGCGTAACATTTGCATTATAACTAACGCTCAGCTGTAAGTAAACATGTTCCATACAATTTGTTTGTGTTTATACAAACCAGTTATAAGTTTTTTTATTTAGGGACCTAGAATAATCCGGGTTTCGGGACTTGGAATAATTTCAATTAAGGGTATTAATTTAAAGTTACATACTTGTTAAAAAATTTTTTAAATAGACTCTAAAATTTCTATGAATTTCTTTTCTTGTTGTTAAAACTATGTCTAGCATCATTTCAGTCTATTATATAATATAAATGAAGGTTATAATTAATAGATTAAATTAAATTTTTATTTTTATTGTTCATTTAAATATTATAAATTTAATTTTATTTAATTTTTATTTTTCTTTTTCATATTCAAATATTTATGTTACTTATACTACTATATTTTATACTTTTATGCATCAGCCACGATATTTTATACTTTTATGCATCAGCCACGCCTGCGCTAAATTTTTTCAAAATAAATAATAAATCGCAAGTGAAATGAATTTCATAGTGTATATAAAGGCAAATCATCTTGCATTCTGAAATATATTTAAAAATGTAAATAAGTATAAACTTTAAAAAAAATTTAATTTGAAATATGATATTAACATTGGAAATTACATGTTTTTTCTTGTATCTTCATTTTTATTATTTGGATGTTTATCTGACTAATTTATTTGTTGTCATGTTTATTAATGATTTTGACTGAATCATAAATAGCCATAGGTATTTTCCTATTTTTATCTACTATTGAATTTTGCTCTAAAAAAGTAAATCAAATTAATCAAGAAGAATTTTAATTTAAATAATTTTACTTCATTGTTTGACTATTATTTTACTAATAAAAAAAGATTCATAGCTTTAGATCATATATTCAAAAAATACTAAATAATTTTTAAACTAATAATTTCTCATGAAAAACTTATTCAATATAATTACATTCTAAATAAAAAAAAAATTGTAAGTAAAATAGATTAGAACTAAAAGTTAAAAAAAAATACAAATTAAAATAAAATCAGTATTTATAATTTGTATTTGAGATCCATTAATTCCTATACATTTTTAATATTACAGGTTAATATGCTAAATGGGACAAAACTATATAAAATAAGATAAATTTTTTTAACATGGCACATGTTTATAGGGAGGGGATACTCTACACCGTCATCCAGAGCGGGACGTAAATTTTTATCAATGTAGTATACATAGCAGACTGTTGAAAAACAGAAACTTTAAAATTTATAAATACCAGTGCAAGTTTGACAAAATATAAGAAAATAATTATTTATAAAATGACAAAAATTTTCAATATCGAATACAAGGTTTAATAGAATAAATTTCGGAATTCATCCTATTTTGTACTTTGATGTATTCAGATTTTACGAATTCGGCTCACCTCTATTTTAAAGCTCCAGACCGGAATTCGCTGTAAAAAGATCTAAGACATGCAGCCTAAGCATTTATTAACATTTTGTCCTCACTCTACTTAGGAAGAGTTTCTTATCGTAGGATAGGAAAATGTGATAAACTTAGCCCATGTCATTGATCGCTTAAAACATTGTGCTACGTAAAGTTAACCTTTTTTATCATTATTATTATTATTCAGTTTATTTGTCGTAACAAAATTAGTACACTCTTTTATAATCATTTAGAAAATACATTAATACAATATATATATAAATATAAATAAAATTAAAAATGAAAAAAATAAAATTTACAATTTACAATTTACAGTTTAAATCTTTATAATTTGAATAGAGTAAAATTTTAAAGCATCAAGAGTCAAAAACAATCTGTCAATAATAAATGATTAAGTTAATAAAATTTATTAAAGTTAATAAATAAATATATTATATATATAACAAGTTGCTATAACGTCAATAAAATTATAAGTAAATAATAAGTCAAAAAAGAGAAAAAATTAAATTAATAGTTAACAATATAAAGTCAATAAATGTATAAGACATGTTTATTTGATTTCCAACCCAAATAAGTATATTTGAATGGCTTTTTTGATTTGTTTGAATGAAGGGAGATCACGTATGCACGGTGAGATTTTGTTCCAAACTTTGGCATACTTGACTTGGAAAGAGTTCAAACCCCAATTATGTATAACAGGAGGTATTTCCAGGTCTTTACGAGGTCCCCGAGTTGGTCTGCCTCTTATGTATGGCTTAAATAATGGTAAAAGAAAAGGAGGTTGTTTCATACGTATTATTTTATACATAGTCAGAGAAGCAAAGTAGTCCATACGTGTAGTTATTTGCATCCAGTTAAGTCGTCTTCTATAAGGTGTTATATGCTCCTAGCGTTTTAAACCAAAGATATATCTAATACTCAAGTTATAGAGCCTCTGAAACTGGTCACCTAATTGTTTAGAAATATCAGAGTAGACGACACTACAATAGTTCAATATTGGCATCACTAATGACTCAACTAGATGTATACGAAGAGATTGAGAGGTACAAGGTTTAATGTCCCGAAGACTATAAAGTACCCTATTTACTTTTTTGGTGACTTGTTTAATTTGAGAACGCCAGGAGAGGGTACTGTCAAGTATAACACCTAAGCAGGTAACTTGCTCCACGAATGAGATACTATCACCGTTCATATTAATATTTATTTTTGGTATATCTAGCTTTTTAAATATGTTTATGGTTTTACAAGATCCAAAAACAATAGCTTTGGTTTTTTTTATATTTAGTGATAAGCCATTTAATTCTGCCCATGACGCCACTATTCTTGCTGACTTAGATAATTGTGCTATGCCCTGATCAATTAAAAGAGTGGGAGTTTGAACGTATATATGAAGATCATCAGCATACAAGATCCTAAAAGTGTTATGCTCATCCAAGTGATCCTTTAGATCATTCATGTATATACAAAATAGGAGTGGACCAAGTACTGAGCCTTGGGGCACTCCAATGTTTATATCACGATAAGAGGAAGAGGACACTTTGGAAGCAACATACATGGAACGACCACTCAAGTAAGACCAGAACCAGGTTAATGACGACCTTGAAAACTCAATTGCCTGTAGTTTTTTAAGAAGCTTGGATGGTGAGACATTATCGAATGCCTTGAAGAAGTCAAATTGCAATAGCAGAGTGGCTAGCTTCTTTTCCTTGCCCATACGTATATCATCAGTTAATTTGATTAAAGCAGACTGGGTATTATGATGTTTACGAAAACCTGTCTGATATATGTCCAAAACTTTTCTTTTGGTCAAGAAGTCAAGTACCTGATCATGAGCAAGTTTCTCCAAGACCTTCGACAGAAAGCATAAGAGAGATACAGGGCGAAAGTCAGAAGGAGACGATGGTATAGGGACTTTTTTAATTGACAGTATTCTGGACTTTTTCCATTCCGTTGGGAAAATACCCTTAAAAAAGCGAGGCATTAAACAGTTTGGTGAGATGTACAGCTATTTTTGGCAGTGCCTTAGATATGACCCTTTGAGGAATTTCATCATCACCTTTTGCCTGTGAATAAAAATGTGAAACAGCCAGAATAAATCATTCATAGACACCTCTTTGAAAACAAAGCCCTCTTGTGAAGAACTGTGAATTATATTTGACAGCAGTGAGGGGTCTTCAGTAGGAGAGATGGAGATATTTGAAAAGTATGAATTAAATTCTTCTGGTGAAAAGCCATGAAGGGCATCATTTACTTTTGGAATGAGTCCAAGACTCTTCATTTCCTTCCAGAAATTTTTATTAGCGTCTAGACTACCACAAATTCTATTATGCATATAAGAGCAACGAGCACTCTCAGACTGTTCCTCATATTCATTAGCAAGCAATAGAAATTCATTTAGATACTTTTTAGAGCCTGTCCTATGGTATCTTCTGCTAGTGGCATCACGCTTAGATTTTAACAAGCGAAGCTCAGAGTTGAGCCAAGGAACTTTCTCAGGTCTTAAAGTTTTATCTGGGGCAAGTATGTCAATAGCACTGTGTATGTTGTTTGTTAATGTTAAGAGGCCCTGCTCAATGTCAAAGTCATAAGTCTCTAATGAAAAGGCTTTCCATTAGTTTGTTTAGATAACTGTTCAAGCTATGTGCTGTTATCATATTAATAGCCTTGTATTTAATTGGTACATTTGGAGGGTCAGGATAAAAAATTTCAATGGTGACTGAAATCATGTCATGTCTACTCGGCAAATTCGGAAGATGGCGATCAGAACTTAGTACAGTATCACATTTATCAACAAAAATGCTGTCTATCCAGGTATCTTTCTCGTCTGTGTGATGTGATGGACCTGTGTTTATTAATTTGACTGATAAGTCGCTCATGATAGTATCTAAAAAGCGCGTGTTGGAGTCATTAGTGTTTAGTAAGACAGTATTCCAGTCACCAATTATGACCTTGTGACTGTAGTCTGAGATATGTAGGCGTAACAAATCAACAAATGTACGATCTGATCTAATATTTACGTCAGGAGGACGATATACATAGGCTATTAAACTTTGAATAGAATTACCCTGCCAGATAGAGCATAGCAAGTATTCTGGTCTCAGGGGTATACCTGGTTGTTCAGTTTGTGATAAACACAATATCTTGGCCTTGAAGTTCTCTTTTATATATAAGAGAACTCCGCCGCCATGCGTATTGCGGTCTTGTCTTAATATACTATAACCTGGTATATTCATTATAGTGTCACTTACTTCTGGTCCAAGTCTGGTTTCAGCAATGCCAAAAACCTGATACGAATCATTTTTAGTCAAAAAATTACGAATTTGCCATTTATGCTTCTTTAGAGAGGAAGCATTTAAAAATCCAACTTTTAATGATGTACTGTTGGATACAATCTCTTTGGTTCCTAGTCATATTGGATTATGTGCTGTTGATCTATTTAACCTACTGATACTTTGATTAAAAGAGGGACTTGTTCATTCTCAAAGTAGTTCGCACGTACGCTGCCATTTTATGCCAATTAACTTTGGTATGTGTGGACAGCATTACCTCCAGATAGGGTGTGTTACTGGATAACTAGCTCTGTAGTATCCAACTTATCCACGCATTATAGGCATTTATCGTAATTTACCTTACTTTTTGTTCAGTTAAATACCGAAATATTCGTACCCCGTTAGAATTGAGTGAGGTAAAAACTAATTTTACTGTAACCATCGTTGGTCCGAGCCAGCATTACAAAAAAATTATTATATAATATTGATATTCATATAGGGTTTTAATGCTGAATAATTACTTTTATACATATTGGGTGTCAGAAAAATTTTCCCTCTAATAAAGCCGTACTGTCCCTTTTAAGTGGGACAATTTTCCTGACACCCACATATTTTATTAAATTTAATAATAATTTTAATTTATTTCCCTAAAAAGTAAGTGAAAAATTATATGAGGTATATTAAATGAATTCTGAAACTATAATTAAAATATTGGATAATTTCGTAATTGATTAATTTCATTGTTCAAATCCCCTTAATTTTTGTTATTAACAAGTATTCAAAAATATCTGTAAAAACTTTTAAAATTACAATATTGTTAAACGTTAAAGAAAAATAAGTAGTAATAATTTTGTTTTTGTGTTAAGAAAATCAATAAAACTTTGTTTCTTCATGATGATATATTATGTCTGTTAGAAAACAATAAATAAATTATTTATATACATATGGGTAATATTTATTTATTTCTTTTAAACATTTAATTTAAATTATTATTATAACTGTCATTTTTTTTTTACTTTGCAAGTTTTTTTTTCTTCAAAAAAGATATAAATCTAATATATTATTTTTTAGAATTTTGCGATGACTTGAATATTATTATTATTGTTTTTTAAAAATATAATTACGCGTGTAGGTATAGTAGCCTGGGTATTATTAAAAAAAATTTTTTTTTTTAAATCTATACAGTAATCAAATACATGAGTTATAAATACTGTGAATTCTTCAGATAATGTGCCATAAATTAGCAAGTGTTAGCTACTATTTCTACTATGTTTCAAAGTGGATAGTCTTTCATCAAAAATCAGCTATATAATCTTAAAAACCTATAAAAAAAAGCCCTATAAACTAAAATTTTCTGTATCATCTACATTTTGAACTAAATGATCAATTTTATCCCAAAAGAATTGTATAACAGCTCCCAGGCTAATATATATGCACATTCAGTAATCCTAGTTAAAAGTATAATTTTCAGTTATTTTTTTTTCAAACCCGTAAAATTTACAGTAGAAAATAAATTCATAGTGATTTAAGATAAATACATTTTGCAATGAAGGGGGCGTTATTTTGTCGACTTATTACGCGCATTCGCATCATCGTTATTTCGTGTTATACTGTACTATTATATATATAAAGAAATAAATTACTTGTTCTGGCCATTACATATAGTTAACTTTAGTTAAAATACTAGAAATTCTGTCGCTAACCAAGAGTATATAATATAAATGCAAGACATGCTAAAATTTATACATATTGTTATCTATATATATGTTATTTAAAAGGAAACAAGGGTAAAATAAATATACACACACAGTGGTGGTCGAAATAATTTTCTAAAGATTATAACTGTAGTATATATAATAGAAAAGGTTATCTTCAACGAGAATAAATGTGAGAAAATAGAAGGGTTGTTTTTGTGGTCAAAATTATAGCTACCACGATAGCCATTAATGATCTTTAGTTAGACCACTATAGTAGCATACTAAAATTTAATTTCTTCTTTCTGTACAATTTAACTATAAATTAATGGCCTTTAGAATTTATACTAATATTATGCTTGTTTAGCTATATTGCGGTAAACATATTATGCAGTTATAAACTCTTTTTCGTTTTGCTTTTTTCTATAAGAAATTTTTTATTCATTATTTTTAGTTCTAGATGGGCAAACGAACTGTTAACTTTCATTTAACAAATTTTTTGTTAAATTTTTTATTAACTTCCAACTTAAAGAGTTTACTTTACTATAATTCAAATTTGAAAAATTGAAGAGATCCTACATTACATTTTAATGTCAAAGATATAATTTAGATTTTAAAATATATTTGCAGATATAAACACAAATAACTCGTAAGAAACATCTCGAAAAACATTTTTATAATCACTAATCATATATATCTATTACATAAATTCTAGCTTCCTAAAAAAGTACTTTCAAAAATCAAAGAAGTCCAACCCGGATAATTCTGTTCCTAAGCCCAGATCAATAAATCGAAATTATTGTAAGTTCCAATTACTATCCCTCAGGCTTTCTTTACAGGCTTTCTAGAATAACATGTTTCATGTTAAAGGAGTTGGTGCATTTGTTAAATTTATAATAATTCATTTTTAAGACCAAATATGAGTTTGATATTTTATAATCTAATATATAAGAAAAAATTGGTATCAGAAAAATTCATGCAATATCGATTTAAATTATCAATAAATATATTCTCGCAAGAGAAAAGCATTTCAGAGTATATATATATTGGGAAATATTGATGTGAACAAATTAAATATAGTCTAACGAAACTTAATTAATAAAATTACTTTAAAATTAAATAATTCTAATTGCATCTGTTGAAAATTCTATTCAAAAGTTTATCATTATAATGATCCTTGTTGCCCATTATGTTCTGGTAATATTTTTCAATTTGCTCTTACAGATTTTTGTATTTAATAAATAAATTAATTTTTAAGTATTTCAAATTTGCATTTTCCGCTGTTATGGTATAAATTTCACCACCAAAGCATTAGCATAAAGAAATATTAAATTCATGTTACCTTTACCTCAAACTTGTCCGCATTGAATTTATTAGTTAACTCATTAACGCCGACGCGGAGAGTTTTGGAAATGGTAAAAAAGCAATAACTTCGGTTGGTATTGCCCGTTTTACCCATTTTAGCCCAGTTTTTTGAGCACATACTAGAGCTATAGGTCAAAACTAATGATGGGTCTTAATGAAAAATTTTTTAGCTATGTACCTGCAAGGGAAATTGTTATTTTTTACCATTTCCAAAACTCTCCGCGTCGGCGTTAATGAGTTAAGTAAATTTTTAAGACCAAAAAGTAAATCAAAAAGCTATTGCTTAAATTTTCAAGTAAACTGCTTGAAATTTCAAGCAAAGCAACCTAACCGTATATACTTATATCATTAGTAATTAAAAAATAGAAATAAATCTTAATTAACAAAATAAATATAAGAAATAAACTTGTAAAAGAAATTCAAAAAATCTTTAAATAATTTGAAATATTTCATACTCAAGTACATTTATATTAGCTCTTGAAATGTAAAGCTATGTAATAATAAAATAAAATTAAAAAAATAAATAAGTAAAATAAAAAAAAAAAAAATAAAACACGTTAAAGAGTTTAATATCATTGTTGGTGGCCCGTCAATTCATTTGGGTGGTCTAAATGTATTCGTCGAAATATAATGAAAAAAAAAAAATTTTCGTTTCATAAAAATTACTTACATAAAACTAGAATTTTAACACAAAGATTTCCTTACATTTTTTTGATAATAATAAGCAACATCTTTAAAATATATTAACCGTACAGTACTTTAACGCCTTTTGCTTTAAAAATGGTGTCAAAAAAAGTACCACTGAATAAAAATTTATTGCCATAATTTTCAGAATATTAAAATTTCTTTCATCTAAATATTTTTTTCATCGAAAAAAGAAACAAAAAAAAAATTGAAAAATTTAATGTGTGAAAATCTTTTGAAGAGCGCAGTTTCATAATAATAATAAGAGTAATAAGAAAAGATACATAAACTCGAGTAATTAGTTAGCTATAAATGTATCTCTTTTATATAATCTTAAACAGATGTAAAAGCGTAATAGATCATATTAAAATATATATGACATATTTCTATGTACAACATAATATTTTTAAAGCAAAATTTAAGATTTTATGACAGAGCTATGAAATACCGTGTAATGATTTAAAAAAAAAAAAAGAAAATTTTTAATGAATTTACTCTTTAAAAGTATGTAAAATAGTTAAAAGGTTAAATATAAAGTTGAAAGCATAATTGGTTAGCTTGTGAACATGATATTAGATCCTCGTTATCCTAACGAGCTAAAATATATATTATACTAAGCTTTATTCGCATGTAAAAGAGAGAAACGAGGAGAGAATGAGAGTTAGTTAAGAAATATTCTCTTGTGTTATATAAAAGGTGCGTGAGGTTTTTAGGTAAAATATTAATGAAAGTTGTTTTTTAAGACCAGTAGCTATATAAATTATGAATCATGCGAGATACTCAAAATTAAATGGCATAAAATTTTTAAAAGATATTTTTTTTAAAGGTGATTTTGGGCCGTGAAATTCATGCGTAATATCTTATTCTGATTTATAATAGTTGTTTGATACTTGGAGTGTAGGCTAAACAATTATTAGATTTTGTGTTGATATTTTTTTGAGGATTTTATCAAAGAATATAATATACTGCATATTATTTGAATCTAAAGTTAATAATTTATTGTACAATAAAAGTTCAGCCAATTAAAAAATGGTTTGGACGAAATAAAATTTTTCCAAATTTCCATCAAACAGTACCAATAATCAAAATTAACTTATTATGAAGTTGACCATATTTATCAAAATCCATAATTTTGCATAATTTTACATAAAATTTTTCAAAAAAATATGAAAAATCAATAATAAAATTAATTATTGTCAATTAAAAACTTATGCTTAGTCTCTCAAACGCTTAATTTGCCATGATTTTAAAAAATAAGTTCCTTAGAATAAAATAACCATTCATTAAAAAAAAACCTATCCACTTTTTTTGAATTCAAAATCATCAAATAGTACCGCTTCGTTAGTGATTTGTCATCGAAGATGCCTCTTTTCATTGCAAATTCATCTTCCGAATATTCTTTGATTCGATGGATGATTAATTATTCGTAAAATGTTCTAAAAAATACTTGCGCTTCTCACAACACCTTCGAAAAAATTTTATTAATTAAATTAAGCTTTTTTCCTTCATTAACTAAAAAAATAATTTAAATTAAAATATTTAACTCATAAATCAATTTTAATTAAGAATTTTATATATTTAAAGTTAAATATAAATTTAAATAATTTTAATAGATTTCTTGTTTTTCCGACGGGAAATTAGTTTTCTTTTTTTATGCATTTAAAAAAAATCTTTTCACGATGTACAAAAGATTTGCTTCGTTTTCTTTAAGATATTTAGATTATCCTTGCGCTCGAGTAGTTAACAAGTAAAAAAAAAATAAATAAATAAAATATAAATAAAGTAAGTATAAAAAGACACACAATCACAAAAGGAAAAAAAAATTTTTTTTATTTTGTTGACTTGAGTCAGCCCGTTAATTGCATAGGTTCGTGCCAAAGTCCATTGTTTGCAAATTTTTTGTACGTTCGGCATATTACAGGTCTTTTTTATTTTAAAAATTTCTTTCTTTTTTCTCTCTCTCACTCTATCTTTGTTTGTATAAAAAAAAAAGATTTATCCAATGAGGTACGAAAGTAAACTTTGGCGAGAAAACGTACAACCATACAGTGCTGAGTATCGCTTATCTTCTCGCGAATCCTGCGAGTGCATTACGGATGTAACGGATTGGACATGGTAACAAGTACATATATATTAGACCCCTTTAAAAAGACAAAATTTTCTATAAACCTTAATCTTCCAAAAGGATATCAAAATTTTTGATAAAAAAGTAATTTTGCCGTCAGTTTCAAGTACAAAAATGGATGTCTTAGCTGTTGATAGCGTTAAAAAGTTTTACTTTTTAATCATTTTTAGCCGACCAAATCAGAAAATTTTTTAGTTTTTTCCTGGTCTTACGAACCCATCTAACCTTCTAAAACCGATGAAGGGGTCAGAATTTAATATTTGCTTTTACTTTAGAGGAAAGAAGAAAAATGAAGTTTTTGCAATTTTTTTGTTTTTTTTTAAGAGACTTGCAATTTCAAGCTGTATACATTTTTTTACCAAAATTTTACAGAATATTTTTCTCCAGCCTCGTTTATGTATTTTTTCCCCAGGAATCCGTAAAACAATTAAGAAAGCTCAGAATTGACTTACTCGAAACCAATTAGAAATATTTTTTCATTGAATACTTGGATATCCAGTTGGAAAATTAAGGTTTCGAAAAACTTTTGTTTTTTTGAAAGGGTCTAATATATTATATATTATATGTGCTCACGCGTCGATATTTCTTTTATATAAACATACATATTGAAAAGATAATGTTAGCTTCAGTAAAATTACAATTTTTTTATTGTGTATATATGAGGGACCAATAATAAGCTTTTTCTTTTTTGAAATTGGATCCGTTTGGTAATACACGTAGTTATTATACATACCCTTTTTTTCAATATTATGCGCATATACGATACCCTTTAAAATTGAACATACATGACGAGTACGATATAATATTAGATTTCTAATGAAATAATTTGTTTCGGTAACAAAAAGATTTTTCTTCATGCTTTAAATTGATTTTATTTGCTATGTACTTATATTATTATTTGAATTGATAAAAAAGATATCAATTAGAGTAAAAAAAGGGTTAGTATATGCTACACCCCAAACGCGTAATGAACCAATTCTTGAAATCGTGAAATTTTTTAACAGTTCTTGAAATGGGAAATGGGCTTGACCAATGCATTAATTAATCAAATAACTTGAAGATTTCGTTAATTGGTCAGAAATAATGAATTAAAAAAAAGAAAAAGTTTCAAAGCTTATTTGAAAGAAATACTATTAAAAATCGAAACAAAGATTTCAAATTTTCTAAGTTTGATTATGCTTTTTGAAGCAAAAGTTATAACTTGTACAAAAGGAGTTCCACCCAAACTGGGTCTCAGTTGAACTGAAGGATTGCAGAAATCGGCCCAAACTAAGTTAAGCTAAACATTTTATGCCCTTCTCTTGTAATTTTTAGATAGTAATCAATAAAACTATGCAAATATTATTCATTATTAATTTATGAAAGATTTTACCCTTAGTAGAGAGTACTTATTTCAACTGAAAATAACTACTGTCAACCAATTTTATATTTTGAGATCATGTTGTCCTATATTTACAATTAAAGTCACCTTTCATCTTTGTTACTTACTTCTTCCTGTGAACAAAAAAAAGAAAAAATATTGTATTATTTTGTAAATGAATATAAATTTAAATATGTAGTAATAAAATGGTAAAAATTACAATACAGCAAAGTTCAAATAATTATTTATTTAAGGATTTAATATACTTATAAATTAAAGATTATTTAAATATATACGTTTATGGTTTTAGAAAATATAAACTGTAATTAAATAAAATCAAATTATTAAAAAATTTATTTTATTCCTTCGGCTAAATGTATTTTTATTTCGTGGACTAAGAAAATGGAAAATTTTATTTCGGGACAATAGCCACGAAAGTAAGATTTCCTGGCCACTGCGCGGCTTCGGCTTCGCCTCGGAAGGTAATTTACGTGCGGTTTGGACCATTCTTTACTTTTCTGGAGAAGAGCCGTAAATATACTATTAAAGGCCCCGCGTATTTAAGGTAAAAATGTTTATTTTTTAGTAAAATAGGAGTGTAAATTATAAGGTACACACGGGAAAAAGTATTGTAAAATTAAACAAATTTTATCAGTGAATTTTACTAAAAATTAAGAGTGACTTTTAACCAAACTTCATTTAGAAAAAAAAATTGTGATTTTGGTTATATTTATACTAATTTTTGCATGCGTGAATGACTTTTGAATCTCACCTTAAGATAAATAATCGTTTTATATAGTTCAAATAATAAGTAAATTTTTTTTGAATAATATATCCATATGAAGTCATAGACAGCCAACAAACTGTTGGAAAAAATGTTCATTTGATTATAAAATTATCATCTAAAGCCCTTTCTAGACCTAATTAACTCTTTAGTTTAATAAAAGCACATGAAATTAATGGCTAACGTTCAGAAAAGTAAAGAATGCTCCAAATCGTATGTAAATAACTAATCTTATATTATTAAAAATAAATCTTATATTATTTTTCTGCATCTGTGGCGAGAAAAGACGTCTTTGCCAGGTGCGTAGCGTCCGGGAAATATGTGTTTTCGGGCCACAGACTAGAAAAAAATTTTATTAGGTCTAGAAAGGGCTTAAATTTAAATTTTCTCACTATGCAAAATAATGTAATACGATCGTTGATAGTATGCAACAACATAAACAAACTAATATTCAAAACTTATTTATAGTTCAGTAAATGCATTTAAATTAAATAACTTACTAGTCGGGTCTATTCCGTAATTCAAAAATGAAAACCACGACCCTGGCTGACTTACGATGAAACCTATGGGAATCTCTTCAGACTAAAGAACAGAATGGACTTCAAAAAAACTTGTGCTTTTGAAAATTGGGTGAAATTAGCCCCAATCCCCCCCCCTTAAGTCCTAAAATTTAAATTGATCTTTTTTCGTAAATTTAACGACCCCTAGTAGGTTTTTTGGGTCACTGGACACGAATATGATGTCGAGTTTTAAAGAAAATGATTCAGTTGCCCACAATAGGCAACTTTAGGTTAAAATTTCGGTATTTTTAGAATAGACCCTTTTTTTTTTGTAATTTTAACGATTCCTAGAAGGTTTTTTGGGTCACTGAACACGAATATGATGTCGGTTTTTACCGAAAATGATTCAGCTGCCCACAATAGGCAACTTTAGGTTAAAATTTCGGTATTTTTAGAATAGATCCGAGTTTTTTTTGTAATTTTAACGATTCCTAGTAGGTTTTTTGGGTCACTGAACACGAATATGATGTCGGTTTTTACCGAAAATGATTCAGTTGCCCACAATAGGCAACATTAGGTTAATTTTTGGGTATTTTTAAATAGATCTTTTTTTTTGTAATTTTAATGACCCCTAGTAGGTTTTTTGGGTCACGGAACACGAATATGATGTCGGTTTTTACCGAAAATGATTCAGCTGCCCACAATAGGCAACTTTAGGTTAAAATTTCGGTATTTTTAGAATAGACCCTTTATTTTTTAATTTTAACGATTCCTAGTAGGTTTTTTGGGTCACTGAACACGAATATGATTTAATTTAATTTTTTTAAATAATAATGTATTTAACAATCTTCGTCATCTTCTTCAGACTCGTCAGAAATTATATGAAATTGGCCGTCTTCTTCAGCCGCTTCATCCTCGTCACTTTCATCTGCGGTTGCAAAAATGTTGGTGCAGTTGCTGCCGTAACAATTGATACAGCTCGGTGAACATTCTAAGCCACTTCTTCTACATCCACATTGTTTGCCGCAGCCTTTTTTACAGCCGCAAACAATGACATTTAAAACATTTTGTGGGGCAAATGGTTGCGTCATTTTTACAGGTTGTAGTATATTTCCTTTTTTTCTCCAGCCCCATTCTTCTGGATTTAAGGGATTAGTGTGGTTTAAGAAAGCATTTTTTTTAGGGGAGTGCTCGTCAATACCCACTGCCAAAAAATTTCATATATTTTTTTTTTTTTAATTTTTTGTCATATTTGTTAAAAAAACTAACATTTTTTAACGCTTTCTTTAAAATCAGGGTGTTGCAACCCTTAAATATAATTTTGTGTATGAAATTAGGATTTCGCGACCAAAAAAACCTAAGGGTCGTGAAAGTGAAAGAAAACGACTGAAGTTGCCTATTGTGGGCAGCTGAATCATTTTCCGTAAAACCCGATATCATATTCGTGTTCAGTGACCCAAAAAACCTACTAGGAATCGTTAAAATTACAAAAAAAAGGGTCTATTCTAAAAATACTGAAATTTTAACCTAAAGTTGCCTATTGTGGGCAGCTGAATCATTTTCGGTAAAAACCGACATCATATTCGTGTCCAGTGACCCAAAAAACCTACTAGGAATCGTTAAAATTACAAAAAAAAAGGATCTATTCTAAAAATACCGAAATTTTAACCTAAAGTTGCCTATTGTGGGCAGCTGAATCATTTTCGATAAAAACCGACATCATATTCGTGTTCAGTGACCCAAAAAACCTACTAGGGGTCGTTAAATTTACGAAAAAAGATCAATTTAAATTTTTGGACTTAAGGGGGGGGGGGGAAATTGGGGGTAATTTCACCCAATTTTCAAAAGCACAAGTTTTTTTGAAGTCCATTCTGTTCTTTAGGGCTATCTGAAGAGATTCCCATAGGTTTCATCGTAAATCAGCCAGGGTCGTGGTTTTCAGAGGTTTGGCCTTTTTTTTTACACCTAAGCCCCGACTATACCTATACACCTTGAAAGCCAAACTGCTAATTTTAAATCTAAAACAAAAGTCTAAAAGTTTCAATGAAAGTTTAATTAGGATAATATTTTATAAAATTATCAAGGTATTAAAATAGAATTACTGACATCAAAATTTACCATCTATTTATAGGATAAAAATTACATTTCTCTTTCGAGAAAAAAAGATATGCCTAAATTATATTATTATATCAATACAATTTTTCTATCCGTGAAGAATTTCGTTATTTTTAAATAAAAAGGTCATTTTTCACAAAAATATTTTTTTCTATTTCAAATTTTCTTAACAAATTTCCGAGCAAATTTCAAATTAAATTTTTTAAAATCTACTCCTAGCCAATTTTGGCAGCCATTTTTGTATTGTTATCCTACTTTGATAAATTGACTTAAAATATTCATATTTTTTCTGTAAAATTCTTATTTTGCGGTATAAAGGAAAAAACTATTAGCTAAAAAATCAAGTATTTTTATTTAATATTACTAATATTAAATAAAAATAATATTAAGAATATTTTCTTCTTATTTGCTAATAGGAAATTATTCAAAATTTGATTCTGAAATTCAAAATTTGAAGCCATAATTTTACATTTTCAAATAAAAATTAATTTTTGCAAAATTATAACTTGTAAGTTATTTCACTATTTCACATAAATCCTTCAAAGTTTATCAAAAGTTATATTCATTAATTGATTGATTAAGAAAGTTTATTTATATACACCCACGTAAAAGGATTAAGCTTAATTTTGGTTAAGCTTAATGAATTAAGCTTACTGGGGTCTTATGATGAACAGACGATATGCAAGTCTATAGGATATGTATGCAGAGGTTATACATAAACATGTAGGATATATCCAGATATATCCTATTTCTATACAAATTTTTGCGTATTTATATTTTTAATTTTTACACCAAATATTTATTGAAATTGAGTCAAAAAGATATTAATAGTCAAAGAAATTAATAAAAAATGTTTTTGACTCTAAAAACAAGTAAATTTTAAAACAATTTTCCCAATAAGAAGATAAATAGTGTATATTGATTTTGAGGTTATTTCTGTTTATGAATATTTTGGCTATGCTGTTATATTGATATACAACTCGTATAAATTCGTATATCCTGTTCATCATGAGACCCCTGGAGTAAGCTTACTGGATTAAGCTTACTGAAGTAAGCTTACGGACTAACCTAAAAAGGCTTAATTTTTAAAATTAAGCTTACGGACTAACCTAAAAAGACTTAATTTTTAAAATTTTTAGGTTAGTTTTTTAGGTTAGTCCGTAAGCTTACTTCAGTAAGCTTAATCCAGTAAGCTTACTCCAGTAAGCTTAATTCATTAAGCTTAACCAAAATTAAGCTTAATCCTTTTACGTGGGCATAACTGTACAAAAGATTAAATTACAATAATATTGTGCGGGCACGCTTATTTAACTATTTACAAAGTATTAATTATATAAAAGTAAAAATAAAATAAAAAATATAAGAAAAATAAATCTACAATTTAGCAAATAATAGTTTAATTTATGTTATTAAAAATATATTATGATTTGAAAAAAACATATATTAAACTTAAAAAAGGCTATATACATTTTTGTTTTTAAGAGTCTAGAAATAGTTTATTTAGTAGTAAAAGTTATGGGAAGGGAAAGAGGATGAAGAAAGTAGGAAGTAATCAGCAGAGGGATGGGGAATTGTCTTTGGATTTTTGAGGAATCCTGGTGTAACAGATGTTAATAGATGTTGTGATTAAATGAATCTATAGAAGGAGCAAGGCGGATTTGTTCAGAGAGGGTGTTACAGAAGTTTAGCACGTGGAATAGAGAAGAGTTATTAAACTTGGAATATTTGGAGGTAAGGTCAGAGAGGTGAGGGAGTAGATGAGGACGTAAGTCTCTGGATGGGGTATAAATTTTTAATTTTTCCTTAAGATATAAAGGTGGCTAATGTCTTAGGTTATTGTAAATAATGACAGCGCACAGTGATGGGCGAGACTGAGACGAGACGAGACGAGATTTTGGGTCAGTCTCGTCTCGATCTCGAAAATTTTCAAAAAATGAGGTCTCGTCTCGGTCTTGCTTCGGTCTCGTTTCGATGTTCGAGACAGTCTCCAAAAAATCTTGAGTTATCTTTATGTGCACTTTAAAAATCTATATTACGATATTTTAGGCGTTTATTATTTTCTAATTGTAGATTATTTTTCCTCTCCGGTCACAATTTAACAATAAAAACAATAATTTGTTTATAACAATTTTTTAAATTTTCATCTCTATCTAATACACTGTTTTTGCTAATTCATCCAAGTTTAAAGCTGAAACTGCGCCAACGAAGAAATATAATTTTACATAATTTTTCAAAAGTATTTTTTTTTATTAATATGCATCATAATATACCAGATCAATTCTTTCACAATATCAATAATTAATTAAGACAAACATTTTTAAGGTAAATCTTTTTATATTTTCATGTTGCAAAGGAGATTAACACCCCCCTCCCAAAGGATGTTGATACTTAAAATTAAATTGCTATATTTTTACAAAAAGAAATTAAGTGAATTTTAAAAATTGAATATAAAATTATAAATATATAAATATATTAATTTTTCTATCTATTGTTTGAAATTTAAAATAGCATATTTATTTATATCTGTTCAATTTTACTTTGATAAAGTTATTTATTACCTTTTATAATTTTATTATTCTAAAAAATCATATATTTTTTGTATAGAATTTTTTTGTAATTTTAATTCGTTAAATGAATTCATGATTAAAGTTGAACTGTTTAAAAATATAAAATATTTATGAGGGCAGCTGCGAATTTTAAAGCAAAAATTAATAATTCTATATTTTTTTATTATACTTAATAATTGCGAATGTATAAAAAAATAAGAATAAAATATTTTTTATTACATTTTTTTTGGCAAAATTTTGATCCTACCATGATCCTATCGCAATTCAATTCACATATAATAGGTATGCAATAAAAGCTTACGTAAGATTTCTTTGTACTCAAATTTAAATTTTTCATATAAATTATTTTTCAAAAAAAATTTCGAGATCGAGACGAGATCGAGACCAAAAAATATCTGTGCGGCACAGATATTTTTGGCGTAGTCTGACGTTCATCCAGCCGAATTATAGCCTCCCGATCAAAACATAATGGTGGAATGCCATCTTTTGTGACATGACTCGGTGGTAGTCCGAGGGAGGGTGGGCAGCCATCGGGCCGCGTGACATAAAGGTGGCAAGCCACCTACTGTTTTGATCGGGCTGGCAAGAGAAGTCTTATTGGGGAATTTAATGTCTGACCCATAACTAACGGTGGCATTTTGAAGTTTTTGAAGACGGTATTATTGATACCCTAAGAGCTTACCTATTAGGACGGCATCATAATCGAAGAAAGGGAAGATCAAAGAACTGACTAAACGTTTACAAAAAAAGGGGGTGATGAAACTTTTGAACTATCTAAGTCTGTAGAGAATATAGTCTATGGATTTGGTCATATGCTTAAATTGGGAGCTCCAACTCACATCAAAGTCGAGGATGAGGCCAAGATTTTTTACAGATTTAGATAAGGGCATGTGTACACCATTGAAGTAAAATGATGATCTGTTTATGCAGAAATGTTGAGATTTATTACCGAAAATGATGAATTTGGTTTTTTCTTTATTTAGGGAAAAATTGTTTAACCTATGTGATCTCTTTAACCTATCCGACCTCGCCCCGGAAGTTATTTCATACAGAATATATTATATACTTTAACTTTCAACTTTCATCCCGTATTGTGTATACTATTTATACTTGGTTGAAAGCTCAGTAAACCACATAAAATCTATAAATTTTTAGCCAACCTTTCATAACCTTTCAAGCTTATTTTGTTGTTTATTTTAGCTATTTCCATCGAGGCCACAGAAGCCTAAATGAAGAGAGGAATCTTTTGGAACCAAAAATTTTAAAAGAGTTAATTAAATAAGCTGATCCATTTGCTCCTTGAGTGATAAAATTTCCATTTGGATCTAATAACATAAAACCTAATTGTAAAAAAAAGAAATTTTTGCTTTTTTCAAATTAAAAAATATTTTTTTAGAGCCCTGCATCATCAAAAAAGTATTTTAGAGCTAAATTAGGTCACTTAAAAATCGTTGTCTCCCATGCATAAAAAAATCCATTTATCATTTCTTTGCGTTGACAAATGACATGACCTATTTATTTGTAAAAGTGTAGCAAAAATTATGAAAATACACTCTTTATTTATTTTTTCAATTAAAACAAAACAAACCAATCAATTTATTGATACAAGCTTTAAATAACCAAACAATGACAAAGTCTTGCAATTATATGCATCAACAAAAAAGAATATACATATGTAATTTCTCACATATATATAGATTGGAATAATATATTATTTTCACAATTTAAACAATTCGAAAATGTCCTTTCTTTCTCTCACGCCGCTAAACATTAAATGTCATGTATATAAAAGACAGTACTGATTGTATAAACTTTTGTTTCTTTTTTTACAAAAAAGAAAAGTTTGGCAAATGAATTACATAAATAAAAAAAAAAAGATATATAAACAGTGAATAAATAAGTTCGAAAAGCCGGGAGCGCATCGTATTGCATGATGGGAAGTCACTGCAAAAAAAAAGAAGGAAAAAAGGAGGAGGAGGGTGCAGAGTTGCAATAGAGTTTATTTATATGTGTGTATATAATAAATATAAGTAAAGGGACCACAAGTGCTTAAGAGTGGTAAGACCACCCAACGCGATCGCGCAGCTCGCGCGCGGTAATACTTCTCTTGTATGGATAAATAAAATAAAAAAAAAAAGAAGTTGCACTTGGATTGTGTATTATGCACATGTGAAAAAGAGATCGGTTTATAGAAACTTTTCAAGGGAGGAATGAAGAGAAAGTCATCTCACGAATTAAAAAAGAATCTTTCGAATGGGTCATTAATGTGCTTGGCAATCTATGTTTTTTCTTATATTTAATTTTTTTTATTTAGGAACATGTAATGGGTGGATATTATATGCAAGCTCTCGCTCTTGACCAAATCAATGACCGATTTCGTTTCATTCCCATTTGACGTATATGGTGATTCATCCCTCGCGTGTATATTATGAAAAGGATCAAAAAATAAAGATGAACATATATAAGTCTCATGGTAATTATTATTACCTTGCACAATTAGCCTTATATATATTGGTAAAACTGCATCCTGTTTTTTTTTTTTAATATTCTATAATGTATTTTTTTTATTTTTAAAATTTCAACAAACAAGTCTCGTGTATTTAAGTGAAAAATAACAGGGTAATTTTTCACTTAACTCACGCGAATAAATAATTCGACATGTACATATATGTTATATTTATAGCAATAATTTAATTATATATAGATATAATAAATTCATGGCATGTAAAATAAATTATTATAATATTTTCTCTGAATTAGTATTATTTATTTGTACTTAATTAATGTAATATTTTGAATTATTACAGTTTTTTTTTGCTAAATTGTATCATTTTTTTTCTTTTTAATTATGTACACTGAGAGAGGAAAGTTATGTTTTTGAAGGAAATTTTAAATAATTTTGGTGATTTTTGAGAAATTTCAAGGAAATTTTGTGCATAATTTCATTAAATTGTCAATATTTACTGAGCTGTCTTATTTTGTTGGAAAAATATCCTTCTAGCTATTAATTAAATTTAACAAGCCACTAGAAGCAAATAATTTACAATAGCCTCTAGCTAAATCAGTAAATGTTATAACATAATCATTTAAGTAAACGCATATAGTCCAAGAATTACAATTTTTTACTTCCTCACATATATTATACATAATTGAAGATTGCTAAAGTCTTAAAAACAATTTAAAAGAAATTTAATTTAAATAATTCTAAATCGACTTTTTAATTTATCATTAATTTCATACTTTTAAAAGGTTATAAATGAAGAAGCAGTTAAAAAAATCAATTTAAACAATTAAAAAAAAACCGATTGGATTGATAATCATGGTTATAAAAATTTTTTTTACCGAAATTTAGGATTTTTTAAGATTTATAAAAAAACTGATGATGAATTCGAGTCCCGAGTATAATTTACTTTCCGGAAAAATTAAATTCAATTGGTTATTTATTAAATAGTAGACTTTACCCAAAGCTTGATAAAGATTGGTTTTATTTAGTCAATTTCTTCATAATAATAATTGTTGAAAAATTAATTGTACGTATTTTAAAATATTTGAAAAATATTTATACAGTCAACGTGTAAAAATAAACGTAATTAACGGAATATTTGGTTTATAAAATTGTATACAATATTTATATCAATGATTATATATATTTTTTATCGAATTTTTATTATTAATTTATATGTTCAAAATTTTGAATTTTATATTCTCGAAAGAGAATTGGCTCTTGCAATCTATATAAGTCAGTAAATACAGTTATAATAATGTAAACAAAACACATATGTATCAATATTTAAATAATTAACTGTTACAGTTTAGGACGGAAGTGTACAAATTTTTATGAGTACAAGCTTCTTTATTCACCCTGATGGCCTCTTTGGAGGATTAACCTTCAGCCATATGATTATTCTCAGGTTGTGGCGAATCGACGCGAGTCAGAGCCAGTAAAATAAGAAGAAGAACGTCTTTCTGATTTTCTATGATAATTCTTCACAGCTTCTTAATTTTGTAAAACATTATTTTGAGAGTAGCTTTCTTTTTACGTGAAAAGAGACTACCTATACCTTTGAGCATTGGATAACATGTTGATTATTTATTCTTTGCCGTTAATTTGCTTATTTGCTTTAATATTTGGTCCAATAAATAAAACGGTTTTTGGTATTTTAATCTTAAAACTTTTGTTTTACTCAAAATTTAACTTCATAAACCAAGACTGTGTTACAGTGAACATACCAAACTCCTTTTATACATAGATAAGCGTGTGAAATATGCATGCTCAAGCTCCGGAAAAATCATATAAAAGAAGAATGTTGGTTTCTTTATCTTAAAAATTTTCTACAAGTTTGCAAATCTTCCCCTCGCTTCGCCCCTTATGCATTGATCGTTTCCAAGGCATGGCTTTGTAAAGATAGTAATAAAAATTATTTTTTTTTTTAAACCTAAAATTGGGACTTTGAATTTAAAAAAATCACATTAGCTAAATAAATAATTGTAAATGGACTAGTAAAGTATTTTTGGAAACTTCAAGGTGATATTTTTGTACGAAAATTTTGAGACTTATTAAACTAATTTTCATCAAAAATTACAATTTTAGAAGCAGAAATTTTAATATGGTCATTTTAGGCGAACATGGGCATTCAATTTATTAACTGCAACGGAAAGAGCATTAGTGATATATATTGCGATTTAGTTAATGCTTATACTAAAAAAATTGATTAACCAGAAGTGTTTTAATGAATTTCCGAGCTTGCATTGTATATACAGAAAATTACCAAAAAACCATATTTCATAACATAGAGCTCTGCATTTCTAGGCCCAGAAGACCCATTGGCACACTGTAAAAAGTAACCTTCTTAGATTCACAAAAAAACTAGAATATTTTCGAAAAATTAGTAAATTTACGAAAAAATTTGTAAATTAGCAAATATTTTTTGTAAATTTTCGAAAAAAATTGTAAATTATCAATTTTTCTCGTGAATTTACAAAAAAAAATCGTATAAATACTCAAATTTTTAGTTAATATATTAAATTTAGTAAATCTACGATTTTTTTCGAAAAATTACTAATTTTTCAAAAATATTCTATTTTTTTTGTGAATCTAAGAAAGTTACTTTTTACAGTGCATGAACGGAGAGTATATGGTATGTTTTTTTAACATAATAACCTGCATCAATAAGAAAATGGTGTAATTTGGTGTTCTTAATGTAATGAACTCTCCTTGTGAGTTAAATCACTTTGAAAAAAATGTAACCAATTTTTGGGCTGATATACAACATATTCTGCCTAAAAATTGAATTTTTTAATAATACCATATCCCATTTTTTTGACAACAAAATTATTTAAAATAATTCAGACCATTAGAACCAGGAATTAGCCTTATAGAAAGTAAAAAAACAAATAAAAAGAACTTCTGATATGTAATTATTTTTTGTGGTATTCGGAAAATCGCGTAAACAATTATCATTCATTTTCGCTCTCACAAAACTCAAATTAATTCTCTACCTTTTTTTCACTTGAACCAATATCATAAAAATTAATTTTTTGCCCTCCCGGGCGTAAAACTCGTGCGTAAAGAATTTTCTGAACTCGTTCTACGCCTAGGGGGGCAAAAAATAGTGTAAGCACCATGGGCGAAATACTTTAGACACGAGCGTGAACACAAATCACTCGTGCCCGGCTTTGCCGAGCACTCGTGCTAGTGCTCACGCTAGTGCCGAAACTTTTACGCCCTTGATACTTAATATACTATTAACAATTAAAGAACTACATATCTTCCATAGCCTTTTAAATCCATCCTGTTAAAGACACATTTTTTTTACTTAAAAAAAACTAACAATTTTATGTATTGGTATAGAATCGTATTAAATTTTTTCCATGGGAATTAATTAATTAAAAAAATATATTTTAAACAAACTGTTTACATAAACTTGCATAAGATTTTATTTTTTACACAATTAATCAATTGCTTAAAAATAAATAAAATTTAATAGTTTTTCATTGTAAAAAAAACATTTTATAAATAAAATGTAAGAAAATTTAATGATCAGTTTTGTTTACTTTATAAGGTTTAATGTTAAGTATGTAGTATAAAACCAAAAAAACTAAAAAATTGTATTCTCAAGATATCAAAAAATACGCATTTGTTTTTTTACAAACTAACAAAAAAAAAAGTTGATGTTATTGTAAAAGAATAATTTTAATTATAATATAATAAAAACTGTAACAGGACACAAATAAATACCAAGAAAAGTTTGATACCCATTTTTTTTTTGTATAAAAAAAGTGAAATATATCGAGTGAGTGTGTTTGCAGTAATTAAATTCTTTAAAAAAATAAAAAAAGAACGATTTTGGAATGTCAGAGAGAAAAAAAAAGTAGTTGTAGTACGCAATTAAAAGGGAAATGTTTCGGAGTCTAAAAAGACTTTGGTAATTAAAAAAGAATACGACTTTTACAATTGGGACTACTAAAGTCTCTTTTTTTATTTTATTTCCTTAACTGACTAACTACGACTCTAAACTTTTATATCCCTGCTTTTTTTTACCCTCTTTGTAAATTTTTTTTAATATTATCTGCAATTAGATTAGATATTTTTAATTTTCAAGTATTTTAATTTTTTTATCTTAAATATAAAACGTACAGTAGCAAAAAAAGTTGTGATAAAGAGAAACATGCAAATTTTTTTCAAATTTTAATTAAGTATTTGATATATTATTTTAAATAATTTAATTAATCAAGTAGGAAAAACTTTTTTGCAAAATTTGGAATTTAAAAGATATGTCATGAAAAAAAAAATTCTGTAAAAAGGGGTTTGAAAAAAAAAATCTTTTTTCTCTATCTCTTTTTCAATATTTTTCTACCCTTGATGTTTATTTAACTCGAAGTAATTTGATAAAAAAAATTTAATCAAGTTGGATTTTTTAAACATGTATTTGTAAACTGTGGCGAATCAAGTATATAAATTTTTTAAGAGTAGGAAGAAGAAAAAAAACAATAAAAGTTAAAAAGAATTCTGACAACCCCTACTATTTTAGGAAGAGTGAGAGAAAAGGGATAGTTTAATGTTACATTAAATTTTATATATGTTTTATAGAGAGGTTAAATCGAATCCTGTTGAATACGTGTCTCGTATATCCAATCTTAAAAGACATCATCGATATGCAAGACTATTTATAATAAATGTGATGCAAAGGAATTTACTTTTTTTAAATATCATTCGAGATTTCTATACGTTCTTTTTTATTTTGCACACATATTATATTGACAGAAATTTGAGATTGCTATACTTTAAATTGTGAAAAAAATTTAAATTAACTTTATTTCCTTGACTTTTTTTAAATTTAATCAAAACTTTTAAAAATATCAAATTAGCTAAAGTGATTCTTAAAACTTTCCGATTGTGAGTTGCTAATAAATATCAAAAATTTTGTAGACTTATTTTGTTGCTATAAACTGAAATCAAATTCATGTCTTGAAAATAAGGCAATGCGTAATTAATATTAATTTTCAATAATAATCATTGAACACTTTTTTGTATATAAATTTTAAATACAATTTGTATACTATTTTTTGGGAATTTTTTTCGATAAAAATAGTTTGCAAAACAAAAATGTCAAAATCAGATCATTTGAATAGAAATTTCATGTTTTGCAGCTATTTGACGTATTTTGAAATTTCTTTAATAATTAGCTTTAAAAAAATTTTTAAGAAGTAATTAACTAAATTGAATTTTCAAAATTTTCCTGCGTTAAGGTAAATTTGCTAGTTAGTAGAAAATCATTAAATAAAATTTATACCGTGATTTTTCAAAATTACTCTTTTAATATCCATTGAAAAGTTTAATTTAATTTTACTAAATCATATGCTTTTGTCGGAAGGAATTAATAATAAATTTACTATTAAAATTAAAACATCATATTGAAAATAAATGATATTGGAAATATTAACTATTTATCATTATAATAAATATAGTACTGAAACCCATATTTTAATTATAAAAGGCTTTGCTTAATATAACTTTTTTTTCGTTTTAAATTTAGTAAAATCAAGCAAGATTAATATTTTCATAACACGTGTTGGGATTTAATATTTTTAAAAATTGGATACTCTCACAGGTACGCATCCAGATATTTTTATTGCAGAATGGAGCAAACCCCAATAAGAATAATAATTATGGTTTAAATTATTTTAATAACATTCAAAATTTAAATGTCTTTTACTTTAATTTCTTTAAAAGTAATATTTTTTAATAAAAATTTACAATTATTGAAAATAAGGCAAATATATTTCTATTTTTACTACAGACTTTTATTTAGGGTGGAGGGCCCTCTCTGGATGCATGCCTGCTTGTATTTAACGAGTTACATTTTTATAATTACGTTCTCGCAAGAGAAATGACTTTTCGAGTATATATAAAGAATCATAAAAATATAAACTTAAGGTATATAATATCAAATAAATTCTAAATTTAAATAAAAATATTAATTAACGTATAATTGGTATAAATTTACAATTTTATATTTGCAAGGCTAATATTGTTATTGAGTAAAGTCTAATAATTAGATGGCTGAAAAGTCAAAATTCCCATGTTATTGAAATGGGAAACTTCAAGTTCTCGTAACACGGGTTATTAAAATCGAAAACCTAAGTCCTTGGAGCTGGGGGATTTTAATTACCAAAATATCTGAAAGAAATTTCGAAACCAAAAAAATAAGACACACTCTAATACACATGTAAGCATTGGAATTTCAATATTTTCAAATGGTACATATTTTTGAACATATTTTTTGATAGTTCAGTGCGGTCCATAAAGATTGTGTGCATGGTAGATTCAAAAGGAAATTAGGCATTTCTTGGTCGCAGTAGATCATTTTTAGCCATTTTTTTAATTTTCCGAGTTCCTGTTACAAAATAAAGTTATCCTAAACACTGGCAATTATGTTTGGTGCGTAGATTACGGGAACATGGATCATTTTTCAAATGGAAAATGATTAATTTCTCCAGTGCAGCCCATTTTAGGGCATTTTCGTCAGTTCCGTATATCTCTAACAATAAAAAAGTTTTCCTAATCAATAGAAATTATGATTTCTATAGAAAACTTTCCTATAGAACGAAGAAAAAGTTATCATTTTCCAGATGAAAAAATTAAAAAAAAAATTACCTATATTCCCGTATTCTATGTACCAAAAAACATAATTGCCAGTGGTTAGGATAATTATGATAATTTCAAATTCTTTCTTAGCTCGCTCTTACCAAAAACTACACAGCTTGAACCTTTGAAAAGTAATTTTTTTTAATTATCAATTTTTAATTTTTAATTTGGAAATAATTTCATTAAAGTTTATTAATAAAAATTAAATAATAATAACAATTTTAATACTACTAATCGTTTTGAATAATAAACATAATTATTTTCATCACTCAAGTGTATATATAAACAATAAATTTATTATTTCCTGTTTTTATAGGGATGAATATGTTTTCTCAAGAGAGGGCTAATCTTTTTATACAGTATAGTTAACTTTAAAGGCGTATAATAGAGGGATATAAAAGATAAATATAAAACATTCTATCACACCCCATTTATTTTTCATTCAAAATTAACTTTATATCAATTTTCTATTTTTCTTTTAATTGATTTTTTTTTAATATTGTTTCTTCAAAAAATTAATTTCCTTAATTATACATGAGAGTATACTTATTAATTAATTAGAATAGAATATGTTCATTAGCTTGATTACAGGCTACAAAAGGCATGTGTACAAAATAGATAGATTCAATACTCATGTACATAGTATCACTAGCTGTTCATGATCTTATAATATGAATGGGTCCCATACTTAATGTTTTGGTTCTAGTATTTAGAAATTATCTATAAAAAGTAGTCCAAGCAAGCTAAAGGTTTTAGAGGAAAATTACTCCAGTTAATATACGGGGGCGGGGGGTTTCAACTTTCCGGCCACCACTAGATTTGCACTACTATAGGTTTCGTAGGTCGCATGATCACGAATTTCGAAATCTTTTCTACACTGAAAAAAAAATCCGCTTGCCGCAAGCGGAATTCCGCTTTTAGCTAGTGGAATTTTTTTTCTCGTCAAACGATTGCAAACGACTTGAAACGTAAAGAAAATTAAAAAAAAATTTTTTCCTGCTTACTTGGGGTATGCGTATATCGGTGTGATGAAATTTGAGAAAATTTTGGGAAAAGAAAAGAAAAAATGTTTTTTTTTAACTTTCTTTACGTTTCAAGTCATTTGTAATTGTTTGCGAAGAAAAAAATATTCCGCTAGCCACAAGCGGATTTTTTTTCAGTTTATTTGAGAAATGTGGGGAACCCTTAAATTTGCAAAAACTACCCCTAAAAGGAGGTACCTTTGATGTATTTGAACTTCAAGTTTTTGCAAACTTAAGGGTGAAATAATAATTTTTTTTAAAAAATCCCCGAAATTTGTGATCAGCGACCCAAAAAACCTATGGTAGAACAAATCTGATGGTGGCCGGAAACTTAACAACCTAAACTGTATATTGACTGAATTAAATTTTATTTTTTTTTGTCTGTAACATCCAAGTTACCGTTGTAATTATAAACTATAGAGAACATCTTTAATTAATTATGCTTGTTTAATTAATATATTTCTTCAAAAAATATAATTTATTTTCTGATATATTCTTATCTTATCCAAATCTTATAGCCTATTTTGGATCACATCTTATGCATCCATTCTCAAAAAAAGCTTAATTTTTATATCCTTTGAATGTAACTTACAATTAAGAGACAAAACTTAGCAAAATGATAAGACCATTTTTGCACCCCCTTTCCCTTTTTCATTAATTTTTAACTTCTTACGTGTTTTCCTTATGAACATGTTTCCTAAGTAAAAAAGAAACTCCCTATTCATATACTTTTTAACCTTAAAAACTAATGATAAATACTTCTTAAGAATTAAAACAAAAAATTACAAGTACAGAATAAATTAGTTATTTAAAAAAATTTTCACTTACAAAAAAAAAAAAAATAGATAAGCGTAGCAAGTAAATTTATATAAGTAAACTCATTTATTTCATTACATTTAAAGATGTTTTATTTTTTGTAGATCGTAAAATTTACACAACTTTTCTCATTGAAATGCACCCTTTTTTTTCTCTGTAGTTAATAGGAGTAAAAGTAGTCTACAAAGTGTCTTTGAAACATTAAAAAAAAAATCTATATATAAATACAAGTCATTCTCAGTTTATCGCCCTATTTCAATTCATCGTTGTGGTTATTTAATCAAACATCCCAAAAAATAAAGTAAAGGCAGCTGTTACTATATGTGTTATAATAAAATATATTCTTTTTCCTAACATTTTTAAGGGTAGTTACACCCCTCTTACAAGTGTATATAAAGGAATTCATAGTATAGAAAATTTACTATATAAACTTCCATATTATATTAAAAGCTTTAATAGTATAAATCCACTAGTTTTATCACTAGATCTTTACACTTTACCACGCTTAAAGGTATATACTGTAGTTAACTTTTAGAAAGGCTATTTGTCACCCTCATGGGAGCTTTTATGTTTTATATGTTGTGTGAGTGATGATAATAATGATAATACTTAAAAGAAGAAGAAGTATAAAAGCAGATAAACAAGATGAATGAATAATTTAACGTGATATTTAAAACAATATGTTACTTGTCAATATAAATCAATGTTTTAATTTATTTATTATTAATTTTTTATTTTTATAATAAAAAAATATTTTTTTTAATGGTTAATAAAATAGTTATGAAATTCTGAAAAATTATAAAATTAGAAATTATTACGTTATGGTACATTAAAATTCTCTATACACTGATGCAGTCTGTTTAACATTTGCAACAATTTTTTAAAACTCGTTGACAAACATGTGGAAATACACAAAATATATATTTTTACTTTTTTCAACAAAAAAAAATGTATTTAATGATAGTTTAATAAAAGTTGTCAACAAGTTTTTATTATTTTATTTTTTTTGAAGTTTTATAGTATGACATCGTTGTAAAATGAGACCACCTTGAAGTAACATATATATATTTTCATAAAAATTTAATAATACTTTCACTTAATCATACTTACTAATTTTAATGTTTATTTTTTTTTTTTATTCGTTTTAAATATTTTAATTGCATAATTGATTTTAATTTATGTTTTTTAATTTATTATACTACTACTACTACTTTGCGAATCATAAAAATTTTATATATGCATATATAAAGTGTATATGGAAAGAAGCATTTATATAATTTATTATTAAATTGCATACATTTTAATTATAAAATTTATTTGCATAATTAGTTTATTAAAATTTAATATTTTTATAATTTAATTGCGGATTATTCATTTTTTTAAAAATATTTTTAATTAGTCACAAGGGATGCCATTTTGTGGTGATTATTTAAAGTATATTCTACAGAAGTTCTTTAATATTGATAATTATTCTAAATATTTATTAATAATTTTTTTTTGTTTTACTAAACTACAGCATAACTACGTGAATTGTTTTCAAAAGTGATGAAACAGTTGATAACGGCAGGGTATAGAATCATCAGTGGAAAATGCTTAAGAGACAGCAAGAGCTACTGGAACCATAAATAAAAATAAGTTAGGTAAAACAGAAAAGAGAAACGACTGGTGCTAAAACTAAAATAATAGAATCAGGTCCCAGGGGACTAAGTAAAAAAAAAAAAACAAGAAGCTAATTAACTTATGCAATGGAAGCAGTAAACTGACTATCAGAAGAAGACGTCTAAAAAGAAAAACCAGCCAAGTGGATAGACAGCTTTAAGAGCAATGGTTTTAACCAACAAAGCAGCATGAAAGTCATCCAGGGCAAGAGAATCGAGGAATCCTAAGAAAAATTTTTTTCTTATCTTTTTCTCAGTGACTGAAAATATTGCCGAAAAGGAAAACGAAAAGGTAAAAAATCTCAATTTTCAAAGAAGGAAAGAGGCCCTGTTAATAAATCTAGCAGTTGGCTGCATATTTGCAATTTTTGCAAATGTTAATCAAAATCAAAAAAAACGTAAAGCCCGAGGGTTCTGGTGCAAAATTCCACCGAACCCTTAAGATCTAGAATGAAAGTAGCTTAACTGAGCTGGTATCAATGGGGAACGCTGGAAAAGTGTAGAATTTATTTTTAACTGAAGTGATATTACTCACCCCCCTTCTTTAGCAAGCAAAGCTCAAAATACGAGTCTTAGTTGGAGTCACAAAAAAAAAGATAAGCCGACTCCAAAGAAAATGACGTTACAGATGTAAAACTGTGTAGAACTGATACTTTTGTCATTTTCAAGATCAGAAGCACATGAAACCGAATGGCAGTCGCCGGAATATTGGAAATCGACACTCTGTGAGTCACCAAAAAAAAAAATTCCAATTTGTTGGTTGTCAAATAGAGACGTGCAACTCCGTATAGTGCAAATTGCTGCTTTAGATATCTGGAGGCATAATCAGCATTTAGGTAAAAATAAGTTTTTAGGTATAAAACTGCAATTTTTTGCTAAAAATAGTAAAATAAATAATTTAAGATTAAATATTTCAAACGCAAATAATAAAACAAAATTTTATCATTGGGGAGGTTTTAAACGGTTTTAAAACACACTTTTTGCAAGAACAAATAAAACTAAATAAAAACTACTTATGTAAATTCAGAGATAAAAAAAGTATAATATAACTTTTAACACTCCATTTAAAAAATTATAATTCCATAAATTTAAAATTATATGTGTATGAACATAATAACTATAACATATAAATTTGATTAATGAATAAACTTACATAATAGTTAAATTAAATAAAATTTTCAAACTATGAATGTTTTCAGACTGATAAGACAAAATGTTAAATATTCTACATTATATTTTAAATTCGTGCTTTTGCATTGAATATTTGATAATCAAGTAGAAATTATACAATAACATACACGCAGGCGTGAAAAAAAACCTTTCGCTTTTCTTATAAAACATAAAGTCGATATAAAATCGCTATAATATAATCATTGATTTTGGCATAAATCATCCTGTTGAATTTCTAAAACAATGTAACACTTCATTAAGTCAGATTTTCATTTTATTATTGAATTTATAAACTGTACGTATAAATCAATGTCTTGTATAAAGTTTTTTAAAAATACAATTTTTTAAAATAAATTTTTATAGATTATATAAGATTATAAATTTTAATGTATTATTTATTTTGTATATAATTAAGATAAAGAGATATGATTGTTTATTATGAATTATTATTTGAAAATTTATCATAATATTATAGAAAATTGATTTAAATAATATATAGGTATATACTGGGGTTTTTTTTTGGTTTAATTGTAAGTATAGAAATTTTGAATAATATCTAATAATAATTATAAGATTATATATATTGTGAAATAATCTGCTTATAGTATCTTATCTTAATATTTTAGGATCTTATAATATTTCAAAAATATAAATAATTTAATACCTGCTAGTTATGGCGAAAAAATTTAATATTTGCAAAATTTTCATTTTATATAAATATTTTTTGCTTGTTTAATTGTGAAAAAAGGAATATTATTTCTCTGATTATACGCAGTACGCAGTTGTAAAAGAAGATATCGGTTTTTCTTTTTATAGAAGATTTTCCTGGAGGCGGAGTCTTAAATGAATTGTTAGTAAGGAGAAGGGTAAGTTTAATAGTACATATACATATTCAATAGTCTGGAATTAAAAAAAAAAATTATTATTTTTGAATACTCCGTGGAAGAAAAGTTTGCATTTCTAGGCAAAATAAAATATTAAAAAGCATGAATCGTAAAAAAGAGCTTCCAATTACCACCAAGTGGTGCCAGCAACCATATAGGCTCTTACATACCTAACAATTTGCTCCATATTAGTCCATGTATTTGTTGACAGAATAATTTATTTTATTTCAGATCTGTTTTATTTAAATTGTCTCCAAAAGCGCGGGACATAAAATGAATCGCTTTTCTTTCATTGAAAATCAAGCCAAAAGAAGCCTGTTCATCCCTGGCAGAGACGTTATAAGCAATTATAGCTACCGTAATTTCGGTTGATTGAAAATGACAAAATCTAAAGAAAGGTTAAAAAAAATGAACATTTTGCCCAAATGTTTTTTTTTTAAGTTCGTCTATGCTGTGTTGCTCGGATTTTAAATACTCTTTTTTTTTTAATTTTCTTTACATTTGAAAACCTTAGCAATGCTTCCACAACTGGAAATTTTTTAGTATAGGTATTACTCCAGTCGAAATACGGGTTTGGGTGTACTTACGGTTGCGAATACGAAATTTGCCCTAGTATAGGTTTTTTGGGTCACTGAACACGAAAATCGGGGTCATTTGGTATAGAAAATGGGGCTTCACTCTTAAATTTGCAAAAACTACCCCCAAAAGGGATGTTTTCGCTATTTTCGCACTTTTTGCGACCAGATTAGGTCCACAAGGGTTTTTTGGGTCGCTGAAAACGATTTTCGTGGATTTTTTAATGAATAATTAATATATCACCCCTAAATTAGCTAAACCTACCCCTAAAATATGCGATTTGCTGTTTCTGTATTTTGTACGTCCAAATTAGTTAAAAAAACTCTTTGGACCTAGTCTGAACGTAGAAAGTTTAAATATTGCAAAAACGACCCTTTTGGGGGCTATTTTAGCTAATATAAGGGTGAAATATTAATTTTTTATTAATAAATCCATGAAAATCGTTTTCAGCGACCCAAAAAACCCTTGTGGACCTAATCTGGTCGCAAAAAGTGCGAAAATAGCAAAAACGCCCCTTTTGGGGGGTAGTTTTAGCTAATTTAAGGGTGAAATATTAATGTTACCTTAAAAAATCCTTGAGATTCTTAATTAGCGACCCAAGAAACCCTTTTATTGTCAGAAGTGGGTATAGTCAAAAACACGATTTTTACTTTTTTTTACTAAAATTAAATAAATCTTAGAGATCTTTTGAGATGCTGTTTAATGCAAATTTTTTATTAGGTAAAATTGTATTGATTGAACGTTATTTGATTTGAGCTCATTTTTTTAACCTATAGCCATTTGATGGCCGAAAGTTCCAAACTTAAAAAAATCAAACTGATATCTGTTCTTTGAACGGTATTCTATAGATACTTTTTTTTGTTAATAATACGATATAAATAGGCGCGTATTTAGGGAGAGGGCCAAAAGGGCCTTGCCCCCCCCCCCTCAAAAATTTTTGATTTTTTTTTTCTTTTAAAATTTTTTTTCTAAAAACTACAGCTCCAAAATTTAATGCAACCCGCTGAAAAAACTATAATTTACACCTTTACTTAAATTTATGCAAAAGTTTTGTGAAACAGCAATAAATTTTTCAATTTTTATAACATACGCAAAGAAATTTTGAAATCTTGAAACAAGGTGTTTGGTAATATAATTATATAAGTAAAAGCTAATAAAGTTGATTATCTCATAAAATGTGATTAAAATTTATATCAACATTTTGGCAAACAAAATTTATTATAAAAAATATTGAAAATTAATTATACCATATCTTCCTTTATACTAAATTGAAATTAAAATTCTGTTAATAAAAATAAAAATTTAAAACAAAATTTTTAAACACATGGTCATATAAATGTCTTCTATATAATTTTTAACACACCAGTTGATGTCAAAAAATACATATAATCACCAATATTATGTATAATATTATAACCTATAATTTATTTTTTATTTTACCTGCATAGAAAAAAATAAAAATTGTAATATAAGATATCGATAACAAAAAAAAAAGTACATTTATTTTTAAATATATTAATCATAAATTATAAATTTTTGTTTTTCTATATATGCATAATAAATTTTTTGACATATTTATGTATCAAAATAAAGAATATTAAAAAAAGAGAGTCATTGACTTTTTTAGTATCGAAAGTCTTAAGATACGATAATAAGTAATTTTTTTTTTTAACTCAATCTGGAATGCTCTCTTAAGAGTCATGAGAGAATCAGAGCTAAATATATGCATATAAGTATAGCCACAAAGTCACTTAAAGAATGAGGGAGCAGCTCAAAAGATGTACACATTACACAGGTCCTAACCCTTTTGGTGTTTTATTAGTGCTTTATAAAAGAGAGAGACGGGGAGATTGAGAGAGAAAAAAGGATATATAGGAAGAAAAAGATGTAAAGTTAAGGTGGCTTAGTGATAGATGCAAGGAAAGTATGCCAACATGGGTGGGCCTGCCCCATCACGTGATGTACCAGCCACCCCGAAGACATTGGCCGGGACCACAAAGGACTATATTTATTTATTTAAGTAACGATATCAATCCCGCGGATTCCTATCTACCTTGAAGGGCGGATCTCACTTGTTTTCTTGTCGTTTTAGTTTTTTTTAGTTGTCTTTGTCACTTATATACCTTTTACTTTGGGATAAAGTCACGAAACTTTTAACATCGTAAATGTCAAGGACTTTTTAATGTACCGGATTAGAGAGTTTAACAGGCTCTTTAAAACTGCCAAAAACTTTATGTTTTAAGAGAAAGCGTGAAAGTGAGAAAAAACTATTTTAATCAAGATAAAAGAGTTGAGAATGAGTCATATTATTAAATATCATTAAAATTAATTTAATTTAATTCAAATTTACATTTCTATCTATCAGCAGACAATTTTTTTTAGTCTGGGTGACCTGTCGTTTGAACCAAGATTAAGTGAATTTCACAGCTAAATTTATCCTGGTGATTAAAGTTCATACATTTGGAGAAATAAACTTTTCTTGACAGCAGGCAAAAAACACATGGCAAAAGCAAATTTTTTCGCCACTGGTATCTTACATTTAAACAAGTGTCGTATACGATATTTTTTCTTTATTAGCAAAAACATGCACAGATTCGAGCTTTCAATTCGCTTGCTCTAATAAGAAAAATACTATTTCTATCAGGATGGAGATATTCACACCAGTGGATATTAAAGAAATTGCACATAAAGCCTCGAGGAAAGCAAAAATTTCTAAAATAATGCACAAAGTGACCTATAATAGTATATTTACGGCTCGTGTCCAGAAAAGTAAAGAATGGCCCAAATTGCACGTAAATTACCTTCCGAGGTGAAGCCGAGGATGATAAACTGCGATTTGGGGCATTTCTTATTTATGGACAAGGATCATATAAAATTTTTCTGCGACAGTAGCGAGAAAAAGCAGGTCTCCTTGGCCGCGCAGCGGCCAGGAAAACGTACTATCGTGGCTACTAAACAGAAAAATTATTTCTTCTACAATAGAATAAAAATAAAATATGACTATTAAGCAATTTTATGACCCATTAAATAAATGCAAACCTGCAATAATTTAAAAAAAAAGGAATTTTAAACTCAAATTAAATGATTAATAAATTAAATGACGATGATTTAAAATTTCATTATAAATTCAAATTATCTAAATAAAGATAAAGTGTGAGAAAGGAAAAGATTTCTTTAAAAAAGGTTACACACAGTAGTCTAATAAACGTGAATAACATGTTCTATAGGTATATATATATATATATATATAATATGCCTTCTGGGCTTTAATTAGTTGGAACCGCCAGGTCTAACGATAAGAATCGATCGAATTAATTATAACATAGATAAGAGAAAAAATAATCTATTTCTTTTAATTCTTATTCCTTTTCTCGCCATCAAAAAGAGTAGCATAAAAGAAAATAAGAGATTTCTTATAATATACATAAATATGCATGTTTTTAAGAAATTAAGGAGCATGTTTTTCTGTTTTTTGGCCTATATATGTTTATATAGAGATTTGAACGATCAAGCTTTAGGCGGAAATATGCTTTTAAAGGCGTGGATCAAAGAAACTAACCGTTTTATTTTTTTTTTGTCGGCAATCTTGTTTCTTTTTCTTTCTCGTTGCCTCGTTAATTCGATCGCGTTTAATATCATCGATTGATCGCTATATATTAAATATATGTATATACTTTAATCATTAGGCCACTATATTTTTTAACCCCCGTCGTTTTAACTTATTGGTCGCTTTTTTTTGCAGTAGCTCTTTTTTATAAATATGTATTGGTTATTACATCGATTAGATTTTTTTTATTGCCTTTTTTTCTGCTTTTTTTTGAGGTTATGTCACGTTCATTTTTCACGTCGTTTTTTTTATTTTACGCACGTTATTAATACTGAATTTTTTTTTATTAATGACATTTTTTTTTGATTGACTGAGATTAAGAAATATTTTTGTATAGATTTTATCAATATGATTAATAATTTTTAATTTTTCATTAATTCATTAATTAATATTAATTAATTTTGATATTTTGGTTTAAGATTTTGGATTTTTTATATTATACACTAGGGTGTTTCTTATTTCCCAAATTGACCGTAGAGAAAAATAGTGACCAAAATTATGATTCTTCAGGTCATAAAGATATTATCTAAAAATGTAATTTTTACCATGTTAATATAGCGTGTAGAATTGCAAATGAAAATCTTTAAAAATTAGGAAAAAGATTTTAAAAAAACTTTAGATAGGTAGCTTTTAGAAACCTTCCTAAATTTTTTTGAAAAGCTTGTACGTATTAAAATATTGTAAATCTTTCGAAAAATTTTTGAGTCGGTATTTTTCTCTACAAATAATTTGGGAAATTAATAACACCCTACAATACATACATAAATAACTATTCCATTTGGTCAATAAATTCAAAAAATATTCTATAAATTTAGACAAAATGTTCATTTTATTAAAAATACCAGCTAAATCTAAATATTCAAAATATGTTAATGAAATACGCTTGCATGCGAAAATTCAACGCAATAATATTATAAACTTATTTTTCTGACTCTTAATTTAGTAACTTGATCATTAAAAATGTTAAATAACGTCAATTCAAAGCAAACTGTTAATAATTTATTTATATAAATTTTTACAATATATATAAAGGTAATTTAGATTATGTAATTCAAGTGATTTGATATACTGTCATTCAAAAACGTATTTTTCATAGACAATGCCATACCTTCAAAGGAAACAAAAACTTTAATTTTAAATATGAAAATTATTTATAATTATCAAGGTATATAATATGTACTTATTTTAGTTACAAGTACATAAATAGTTTAAATATTAGTTAAATGTTTTACTAAAACTAGTATTATACTGAAAACTATAATATTCAATATTTTATTAGATAAACAATAATTTCACGAATGTGGTAAATACGTGTATCAAAATTTATCCTCTATTTATAGGTTAAAAGCTACAATTCTCTTTCGAGAAAAAAATAGATATACCTAAATTATACGATTATTTAAATAAAATTTTTCGAATCATTTTTTAGAAAAATATTTTTTCTTTTACAAATTTTCTTCATAAATTTCAAATTTAATTTTTTAAAATCTTAGTTAATCAAAACTTAAATTATTATAACTCTAATGTAAAAGTCCCCCCCCCCTTCAACTGGGTTCAAGTTCAATAAAAAGTACTCTCAGCCAATTTTAGCTTTCTAAATCAAAGCCTTGATTTTTAGGCGCCATTTTTGTGTTTTTGGCCTTTCTGATAAATTAACTCAAATTCAAGCAAATTATATTTATTTTTGCTGTCAAATGCTTATTTTGCGATGAAAAATAGTTTCTGCTTAGGCGCTTACAGAAAATTTTTCGCAGAATTCGATTCCGAGATTCAAAATTTAATTTGGACTGCAGATGGGCAAGAAATTACTTTTATAATCACTATGCCTTTCAGCTTAAATAAAAAAAAGTACACATTTGATTTTCTTCAACTTGGGCTTCAATTTCTTGTTTTATAACCTATTTTAAACCTCCGAAAATAACTCTGTGGCTTAAGTTAACCTGAAACCTCCAGATCAAAAAATTTTATTCTTTAAATTATCATTTTTTCAAATTTTTTAATTTCCCCCTAAGTAACGTGATCAAAAGAAAATCTGAAGAAAAAAATTTTAATTCCTCGGAAAATTTTAAATAGGCATAATACTTTTCTTAAAATTTGAAGGATTTGTGTAAAAATGGTGAAATTTTAAAGTTGAAAATCATAATTTTGCTTTTTTTTGAAAAAATTTTTAAACATGAATTTTTAACATGTAAAATAACCCAGAAAACCCATGGTATTTTCTTTATCTATTTCCAACCCTCCTCCTCCTCTCTGAGGAATTTTACTGTAGTATTAGAATTAAAATCTATTGTATATTATAATATTGTCAATTTATAACTGCAGGAGAGATGTAAAATTTTAAAATATCTAGAAAATATTAAATTAGTTTACGTAATTATAAATTTATGAAGGAATTTCATGATGATTCTTCTTTCGGGGATCACTAACTTGTTGCAATGAAAAATTAAATTCAATTCGGAGAGTGCAACTGTGTGGTATGATTGGAGAGCGAATAGCCACTCTATAAACGAGTTTTATAAGCGAATGAGAGCTAAAATTAAAAAAGGTTGTATCCGAAGGAAATGACACAATTGCATGGTCCGGAATTACCTTTCATTAAAATTGACCCACCCATTCCATAAACCATACCTGGCTTACATTTCCATTTAAACTTACATTTGCAATACTTATATATTTTGAATTACATATTTTAACTTCAATTCCATGATTGACGAATTTTTCCTGCGTTATATAGTCTAATTTATTGGTAATAAATATATAAAATAAGGTCTTAAAAAATTGTTAGGTATCCTGGGAATAAAAGAATCATAAGAATTACTTTCTGACAAAAATTGAACTTTCTTACAGAAATCAGATAAGATCGTTCTAGATCCTGAGAATTCTGAAGGAATTAATTTAATAATATTTGACTTCAACCACAATGTATCAAAAGAAAGAACGATATAAACCCAAAAATTTGACAAATTATAATCATCAAAGAATCGCAATATTTTCAGTTTGATAAGTCAGTAATAATTTTTGCAAAATTTATAAGGGAAGGAATGAATAGTACTAGGTTAGTTTTTGAATGACTCAGTGAAGAAAATTTTAAAGTATATAGAACTATAAATTTAAATGTACCCTTTTAACTTGACAGCTTTGATTTGAAAGAATGTGTGAAAGCATTCTTCATTTCCTTTTTATTTTAAAAATTTATTTTTGAAAGGTTTGAATACTTGAAGTGCCCATTTACAAAAAGACCCAAATTTCTGAAAATTTCAACTCTTGAGATATGTCAAAATACCATAGTATGGGATAATTGTTCCTTACAAATTTCTCTTAAATAAAAATTCGTTTAATAATAAAATTCATAAAAAGCAAATAAATTCGGTAAAAAGAGTCAAAATATGCATAAAAATAATATGCTCATAATTACTATTTTCCTGTACATAGTCCAATAAATAAAGAAAAAAAAGCAATAATAAAAGAAATTAAAAAGGATACAAAAAACCAACGAACCAAAAAATAAGTCCATAGACATTTCATTTAGTACAATTAAATAAGTATAATAAAGGAAGAGAGCTTGCATGTTCCCAAAATTATATTAAATGGACATAATTTTTCTATTACCTATAATTGAACTAAAGAAACCACCATTACTCTCAAGGCAATTTGTCTGACAAAAATAAATAAACAAAAAAATATATATATCATTGGTTCAATAATATACAAGCTTATTATATTGTACCTCTCTTATATAATAATAAACATATAAAAGAATTGGTCAAAGATCTCACAAATCAGAAGGATACGCACGCACATATGTTAAAATAAATGTGCAATATGTGCTGCAATATAGTACCTTTTCGTCTCTGTACTTTTCTTTTTTTTACAATTAAGTAATGTAACCAAGTCGCAAATATATATACGCGTGGAACATCGTGTGTGGTCTGTACTATAATATATCCTTCTTTTTCCTTCTATCCGGCTGCCATCCTGCCACTCTCTGATCTGTGTCTAACTACTGATACCATAATACTATACATATATATATATTTATCATTGAATGTCTTTTTTATTTCACGACTTTATGCTAAGCTAAAAACTCATGCTTTATACTTTATAATAAACTTAAACATTTTTTCATTTCTTATCATTTTAATATTTATTTATTAAAAAAAAAGTCTACCGTTACTTTTTTTTTTTAATATGAGTATTAAAAATTTATTCACTTTATTATTTATTTATAAGACATGTCACTTATTCTTCATTTTTTTTTTGTAGGGATTAGATTATTTATTATGTTTTATGGAAATATTAACGTGCGGATATTGGTTTTATATATCTTGGGTGTATGGAGTTATGGTGATAAAAATTTTGTTATTTTTAATTTTTTTATTAAGATTCTGACACGTATCAATTACATTGACTTGAAATTTTATAGAATTTTAACTTAAAAACTTGGTTTTTCTCAAAAATTAAAATATTTCTAGCTCGAAGTACCTTAATGAATAATCCTATTCAAAGATTCAAATTTAAATGATTAAAGAATTATAAGTTATATAAACAGAGTATTGTAATTTAGACTCATAGCCAGAAAAATAAAAAATCGTCCTAATCACACACAAATTGAAGCTTCAGATGGTAAATTGCCATTTTTTCATGACCAAGGGTTATATACAGTTTTTCTACTTCTGTAGTAAAATGCCAGCATTTATTTTACCATTTTTTTCATAATTTTCTATAAAATTTTTTTCAGCTGTAAATATAAAGAGAGGAAGAATGTTTTTGACAACCAAAATAAGAAAAGATCTAATAAAGTTTTTTTGGGTTGCTCACTTTGAAAATAGCCACTTAGTTTGTGTGAAATTTGTCGAACACCCTAAAATTATCAAAATAACAACCCTTTTTAGGGGCGACTTTTTCATATTTGCAAGTTTTAAGAATTATTCACTTTTAGGACCCGAAAATCAGCTACCTAATTAACGTACTGGAGGCAAAATTTTGTTATGATTTACGAATAAAGAAAAATCACTCCTAATGAGGGATTACCAATTTAAGTTTTTTTAAGTTTTATTTAAGTTTTCATGCTGCAGACGTTTTAATAAGTACTTAGTAGTTTCAAAAATCTACTTGCTAATTTAAGAATGTTAGACGAATTCCGAAAGAGCAAAACATTGATTTTTGGATTCAATGACCCCAAAAATCCTACAGAGACGTTACCTCATCAATGATTTGACTAGATCATAAGCAACTAATGAAAATTAAATTATGAATAGTTATAAATAACTTTTTTGTTGAATATTTTTAAAAACCAAAATCTTACTTTAAAAAAATGTAGGGCTAAAAATTTAGTCACAAATTACTCGTAGCACAATTTTACTTATACAATTTAAAAAAAATCATGCAAAATTAAAAATAAAAAAATTAACCTCAAATTTTCAGTTTAAAAATTATATCAGGTAATATCTGTAACACAAAAAATAAAAATTAAATAAAGTCATTAAATAGATGTCCTTGTAGGTATTATAATGTAGACATACCAAAATATAATGATTCATCGAACTTCAAAAAAAAAAAATTTGATCTGAATGAATAATAATCAAACCATAACATGTTACTTTTTCTCACGCATATTAAACCCTTATGAAAAAAAATGTAGATACATTTTTACAACGCTAAAAAAAAATTTTTTTTGTTTATTTTATTAATAAACTTCTTATAACCACATAATAAAAAAAAATTCAATCAAAAAATTAACTATATTACAATTTATGGCCAGCTATTTATACAAAAACATAATATTTAAATTATAAAAGGTATGTAACGTATCTATTGATTTGATCAATCATATTATGATTCTTGGCATGATCATATAATAATGAAAAAGTATGAGTCATCGACAGTAATTTTGTGTATATTAAAAATATTTACACACATTTAAGAGATAAGTTTTATTATTCTATTAAATGACAATAAAATAAAGTTTGCTAGTTTTTATTTAAAACAAGTACGTAACTGCAAAAAATTATTTTAATATAATTCGCGGTTATAGAATTATGAGACGATTCTTAAAAGGTTAATATTTATTACGTAATGTATAGTAAAAACGTGATTACTTTACGTGCTATATATGCGTAAAAATCTTATTATATATAAAAGAAGGCGGCTTTTTCAAGATAGGAAAATTATGGTTGTTATAAGCACGTCGTCATTAAATGTGTTTTACTCACCGACAACGTCTTTTTATATCTATAAATTATGATAGTTTGTGGTTTTTTTTCGGTAGCTCTCTCTTCCTTTATTTATTTATTTTTTTTTATTAAAAAAAATTATGTATGTAACGTTTAATTTGTGATTTTTTTTTTTAATCATGAATTTTTGACAAGTTTTTTAAAATTTATATACGGGTGACTCATGCTTGATACAATGGTACTACCCCGTTATATAGTAATAAATGTCAAATATTGTGGTTACCAGGTTTTTACTATAAATTTTTATTTCGAGAGTATCGGTTTAAGATCAAGTAAAAATAAGGAATTTTAAAGGATTGGCTTATATTTTTTAAGAAAAATTTTGATTCTTTTAATCATAATTTAGGGTTTCTAGATTATTATTCACAGCTAAAATTAGGCTAAGTATCTTTTATTTTAAATTTCAGTTAAACCAAAAGAAGAATTTAGGATTCGCCAATTTTTTAAATTTTTATTAATTTTCGCGAAAATTAGTCTTAAATTTTAAGTAAAATTTAGTCTTTTATTTTATCCTTAAAAATGTTTTTAATAATTTTAGATCTTGGGACATTATGAAATTGAAACCTGAAAATGATGTACGAAAAATTTGTATTCGATTTTTTACAAAAAGTTAATGACCGATATTAAAAATTTTCAACTGAAAAACTTGGTAAAAAAGCACTGAAAACCCTTTAGAATTTTTTTGTATGTGAAATAAAAGCATAATCCGCTCTTTGTAGACATCCATGAGAGAATACGATGAACTGCACTTTTATTATTAAAAACTACTTTGTATTATATTAAACAAGTAACTGTTGAAAAGTAACACATATGCAGCAGAATTTCTAGAATAAGCTAAGATTTCTGGGATCCAGTTTTTTGTCACCGTATTAAAAATTCGTAAAAATCTTTTTCGATTTTCCAATTACTCAAGAAATTTTATTATACTCGCCTTCTCAGGCAAATTTTTAATCTTTTTGAAACACTGTAGAAAAAAAAGAAAATAAAAAACAATAAAATTTATATAAATAATTTTTTTTAAATGTCAGTTTCTTTTTTTTATGTTGAAAATATCAAAAATTTGTCTAAGCAGGAGAACCCGAAAATAACAAGTCAGAATTTCACGATACAAAAATCGGATCATAGAAATTCTGTTCAGAATCAATCCACATTTCAGAACTTTAGTTGCGTTTATGTTTCTTAACAGGGCATAGCAGAAAAAATTAGCAATATTTTTTATTAAACTTTTTTTTCTCGAAAGTGAAATGAAATTTTAACACTATAAATAAGAGTAAAAATTACAGTTTTAATATATAATTACACAGTTATATTATTATCATAGTTGCTTGGATGCATAACTTCTTTAATTTAAATATACCATTTCAGAATTTGTGGATGCCTATTCCAAAAGCAGATTGAAATTGGAAAATCCAGATGCCGAACGTGTTTTTGCTTTTGAAAAAATACTGTCAACTATTTCCATTATTAGTATTTTATTGTTATCTATCGTATTGACTTCATTTAAATAACATTAAGTCGGTACGATAGAAAACGACAGGGTGAAATACAGCCTTTACACATCTTAGCGACATTCACTGGTCAATACTGTAGGTTATCAATCCATGGGAGTTTTCATAACCCCAAAAATTAATTATCAGTATTTCGATGCAGAATAATAAAAACTATAGAAGGGTTGAAAAATAGAAACATGAAAATTCCTAAATAACAGTACAAGTTTGATAAAATTTAAAAAATAATTATTTATAAAATACAAAAAATTCGCAAGAAATTTACATCAAATGTAAAGTTTTTTAGAATACGGAATTTATCATATTATATACTTTGCTGTTTTCTGATTTTACAAATTCGGGATTGATCTTTTCTGCAAACTTATTTATGAATCTTTTCAAAAAACCAAGTTTTTTCGATCCAGAAAATTGACATGGGTGAACAAGGACAGTAATGACTAATAAAATGGCGGCCAAAGAACTTGCATGTAACTGACTATCTATTACTAACAACATAGCTTTCTAATGTACCCTCAAAACTGCATTAGTCTGTAAGCTCGGTTTAGTATGTCCCTAAATCAAAATTATTTCAAGTCTCTAAGCCCAGATTATTTTAAGTCCAGATACGTAGCTAGCTATTGAAAATATTTTTTATTTTAATAGATTTTTTCGCAATACTCATATGTTTCAAATATTTTTCATGAGCGCTGGTCCCTAAAATTTGTGATCAGTAGCCCTAAAACTTACAATAAGCTAATGTACAAAAAAGCAGTAGTAAGTTCATAAAGCCAAAATACTCCTAAAAACAGGGGTTTTACCATAATTTTGTAAATCTAACTCCAAAGTGTTAGCTATTATGAATCAAGGTTCCATTAATTATTTGAAATTTTAAATTAAAAAATATATAACATTTTTTTCTCCATCCCATCCCAGTATACATGTTTTACTTAAAATTTGGAAAAAAAATGGGTAAATTGTAGAGTGGAGGGGGGCAAAATTTTTCTACCCCCCAACATTAGTCTCTTAGAATAAAAAAAAAAATTTACTCAAATAAACGAATACTAAAATTATAATTAAAATAGTATATATCACACATCAGTATCTATTTATAATAGAACTTTTTTTCGTAGACTGGGAAATTTAAAGAAATAGTACATTTTTAACCAAGGGAGCAAAAAAAAAGAATGGCCCAGATCGCACGTTAATTAGCATCCGAGGCGAAGCCGAGGATGGTAAACTGCGATCTGGGGTATTTTTTTTTTGTTCCCATGGACAAAACGAAATTTTTCTTTCTCAGTGGGGTGAAAACGCGTTTTTTTCGATTTCGTTGCGGGGCGAAAAAAGTGTTTTCGGCCCGCTAGGAAGAAAAATTATATTACCCACGAGATGTCAAATTCGATAAACTACTAATTCAATGAACTAACAAAAAAATAGAAATCCTATAGATTTAAATATTGTACATAAATTTCAAAATTCAGCTTACATTATTGTACTCTAGAAGTCATGTTCCCTCTAGTTTCATTGAAGAACACTCAACGGGTAATCAAATGAGAAATTTTAATCAAAGATGTTATGCACAATAATAAGCTGAATCCGAAAACGCGTGTTAATTGATAAATTTGTCCCATTATTAACTTTAAAAAATATATATACAAACATATATACAATTTATTAAATAAATATCTGTGCACATGTTAATTTAATTTTTATTAAACTTTTATTTTTCTTTTACAATGCAAGCACGATAACAAGAAAAGTGTAACATTAGTTAATTGTAGTCAAAAACTATAATTATATCGCTATACAGTTCTTATATTTATTAAAATTTTTATTTAATTTGTAAGTATCTGTACTGTAATTTTTACTCTTATTTATAGTGTTAAAATTTCATTTCACTTTCGAGAAAAAAAAGTTTAATAAAAAATATTGCTAATTTTTTTTTCTATACCCTGTTAAAAAACATAAACATAATAAAAATTCTGCGATGTAGATTGATTTTGAATCGTTTTGAACAGAGTTTCTAGGATCCGATTTTTGTTCACATATTTCGTGAAATTCTGACTTGTTATTTAATAGGGTTCCCCTTCTCAGGCAAATTTTTGATATTCTCAACATAAAAGAAAGAAAATGACATTTAAAAAAAATTATTTATATAAATTTTATTGTTTATTTTTTTTCTTCAGTGTTTCAAAAAGATTAAACATTTGCTCGAGAAGGGCGAGTATAATAAAATTTCTTAAGAAATCGGAAAATCGAAATAGAATTTTAGGAATTTTTAATACGATGGCAAAAAACTGGATCCCAAAATTCTGACCACATTCTAGAAGTTCCGTTGCATATGTGTAAGTTTTTTACCAGTGTAGATTCTACTCATATTATTTAAATAAACATTTTAAATATAAAAAATTTATAATAATGTTTGTAATCTTTACGCCATCGTGTAATGTAAGTACTTTATGCCCGTTTTTCTTAAAAATCTGTAATTAAATGTAAAATTTACAGTACTACAATTGGTGTTTAAAAAATATTATGATTCAAGTGTAATTAAATTTTACTACTGCTATTTTAAAATTTATTTTGGATGACTCACCTAACCGCAAACTGTCCTATTAATTACTTGGTTACGATTTAATCAAATAAAATTTACTAAAATGATTATTTTATTCCAAGAACATAAATATAATACTTAATAAAATGGTAGAATAGTTGCGGTTTAAATAAAAATTAAAAAAAAATTTTACTCTGATTTACCGATTACAGCGCAAAACATCAATAAAAATTTAAAATGTACATCTTGTAAATTATATTATTGAAAAAAATAAGTAGGTTTTTATTGATTTTAATGTTAAGTATCGAAGTAATAATTAACAGGGATTTAATTTCTTACTTTTTTGGAAAGAAAAGAAGTTATTTAATAGAGTTTTTAATGAATTTAATTATAAAATTTCGTAATTTAAAAAAATTTTATGAATATTAAGTACCAATGCTGGATGACTCATACTATTTATCTTAAATGTATTCATACAATTAATTAATTGGTCGATAATAATTAGGTAATTTATACTTATTATAAGTAGTTTTTGTGGCTGTATCGAGAAAGACACATAAAATACATAATAAAATAAAAGGTGAGTAAATTAAATATCTAATAAAAAGTAGTAGTTTTTTCACACGAATAAAAAATTAAATACCTGGAATTTAAAATGACTTAATGATCTACAATTTTTAAGTGGGACATAATAAACATTATTTTTGTATCGTTTTTTGTAAAGAAAACTTTAATGTTTTTGGTTATAGACGAAAAATCACGATAAAATTTTAAAATTGAAACATCTTCATTGTTAAAATTAACTCCTATAAAAAAAATAGTTTCAGAACATTGTGAATTTTTAATAAAAATCGTAAATTTACTCATTTTAGCAAAGAAAATCAATATAGTATTGAATCATTTTTCATTTGTGAATTCACATTCATTTTAGGGAATTTGCTACCATTTTTCACATATTATTAAAAAGATTCTCGAAAAATGTTGTTTTTTCTTTAAATTTACGAAAATTAGTGACTGCAGGATTTTCATCGAAAATTGACTAATTTTTTGCAAATAAACTTTTTTTGTGTATTTATAGGAGCTACTTTTAACAAGGTATAACTTTATCAAACGTTAAAATGTCACCAATTTGTAGCCGATTTTTAGTCTCTATGAATTATGACACGTATAATGTTTAAGCATGAAAGTAATTCCATTTTCCACAGTTTTTTTCCTTTAAAAACAAAGAAAATACCAGTTTTTCAAAATTTAATAGTTTTTCTGGAATAAGTAACAAAAATTTTTTGCACTGAAAATGTTATCTGATTTTTTGTAAAATAATCGCATTAAGATTTTTTACCCGAAGCTTAGTTAAATAAATTATGAATATTATGGTTTAATAAATATTATGGCTATATTAAATTTTAATTTAAAAGTTCTTGATTTTTTATATTTGTGACCAAATTTTCCAAAATTTTGCAAATAAATTGCAAAAATGATGCCACCTAGCATGGAATGATTTTAATGATGAATGGACGTAAATTCTTTCAAGCTCTTACTAAATTTTTTTCGAATAAATGCAAAAATTTGGGAAAATTTTTTTTTTAATTTTCAGATTAGATTTTTATAGGGTTTTTAAAAAGATTTTAAACCATATATTCAAATTGTGTTCTGATTTTTACTCGCAAGCTTCAAGTTTTCAGTGTGTAGCAAAAATATATATTTTACAAAATTACCAAATTAGGTTTTTGAAGAATCTTATATCAATTGCCAAATATGCGGATTTTTTTAAAGTTTTTATACCATTTGTAACAATTTAAATTTACTATTTTTTGTACACCTGAATAATTGAAAATGTTAAAATTTATCTTTTTTCTAATTCAAAACACATTTTTTAATATCAAAGACTTAAGTTTTAAGAACTAAAATATTTTTTTAATAAAAAGACTACCTTGAAAACTATAGTTCAATTCTAAAGGTCAATCTAAAATTTTTACTGACATGTCAGAAACACCTCAAAATAAAACTTTTGTGGTTTCACATAAATAATACGTTTAAAAAAAAATGCCTATCTTGAAGAAAAATCAAAAAAAGTCATTAAAAAAAAAAAAAAAAATCTTCATAATTAATGACAATATTAAGTGACAAATTTTTTTTGAGCTTAGATTTTAATATACAATTAAAAAAGATACATCACTTTCAATCAAAACACATCTAGCTATTATTTCCTGTCCAAAATTCCATAGGTTTAAATAATAATAATAATATAAATATCGGATTATTAACATTAGGTATCCGTTACATCTTCTCACGCTTCACAGTCTTGTCTATATATGCCATATATAAAAATACTGATTATAATCAACATATTACGAGTCATACACTATGATGAAATTATAGCTTCTGTTATACCTGATGTATTATAATATTAATAAATATAGCTTTTTTTTCCATATCATTTGATGGAATAATTTATAATGTCATGAAAGAGTTTCTAAAAGTCTCCTGTTGTGTTTTTAAATATTTCGCGTTTGGAATTTTTATATATTAATCAATTATTTAAATATAAATTATCTCACAATAATATTTAATATAAAAAATTTTTTTTTTATTAAATAAAAAAACCTTTCATCGAATTAAAGTCAAGTTTTTTTTTTTTAGTGTGGTTATGTTATATATGGAATTGTAACTTGTCCAAAGGCGTAGATGCGTAAAAAGGGACATGACATTGCGAAACTAAATACCTGCGAACTAAAACCACAATAAAATCACTTTATAAATATAAATATATAGAATATTTAATATACTTATAAAACATGCAAGAAAATTTTTTCTTTTTTTTTTTTTTTTGGTTACAAATTTTTTTTTTAAATTATTATCATTTATGCGCAGATGTATAAAATATATATGAAAAAGATCAATTTACTTAATTTTGTTTTGTACAACAGGATAATCTGGATTTTAAAGATATATATATAAAATATCTTATGAAACAACAAAGGGTAATCGATCTGACAAAATATTTTTAATACATGCAAAACAAAAAAGAAGCCAAAATTTTACTCTAAATTTTTATTTATTTATGCATAATATTTTTTTGAGAAATTTTTTTTGTTTTTTTGGTTTATATATATTTTGGCATTGATTTTTTAAGAAGGAAAAAATGGATCTTTAAAAAAAGTTTAATATTCAAAGGATACGTTTTATCTTTCTTGATCTTAATATATATTTTAAAAAATGTATCCATGTAATATATGCATGATTAAAATAGACATTTCAGGTTAATTAAAAATTTATATTTTAATTATTTGGGTTATTTGTTTTTTGGATTTTTTCATGATGGTTGAGGCTGAATTTACAAAATGGGTTTTGACTGATTTTATTTAAATTTTAATACACAATATGCACTGCATGAAAAACTACTTTTCTATTCTAAATTTTAGGTACTTACCGACGAAAAATTCTAGTTATTTCAGCTCCTTTTGATTTTTTGAAATTTACTATGATTATACAAGAAAAATTTACTTTTAAAAGCATATTTTCAGCAAACTTTCTTTGAACTATGCTATTTTCAGATTCTTAAGATTTTAACCATGGTTTTTCTCATAATCTTTTGTTATGTATCAGTACCATGTCTACTTTGCAATAGGGGTTTGCGTTTACACGAAATAATGGATACCTTGGTGGAAACCTTATCCAAAAATTCAGGTTTTTCGGGTTTTTCAGGTTTTTTGAATTGAGCCAGAGAAATAAGAAATATTTAATTCTATACCTGCAGCCTTTTCGAACTTTACTTGAAAGTTTATCCAACCTGACGTAAAAAAAACTCGAACTTTTGAGTAATTGAACCGGAATTTTGGGTAACAAAACAAGCCTACATTTAAGCAAAAAAATTTTTTCAGGACCTATATATTTTTTAACTTCAAACATTTTTTTACTTGTCTTTTCATTACCTCCATATATTCTCAAAAAAGGTTATAAACTAATCGGAAAAAGGTTTAAACAGGAAGGGATTTATTAAAACATAAATTTATAGAAAAAATACTTCCTCAGATATTCTTAGGTTTTGTTGTCAAAAAGTTAATTACACAGCCTCGCGAAAAAAATTTCTAGGACAAAAGCACGAATAAAGTTTTCATGTGTATTTTTCGACACTAGTTACGAATCTGAAGTCAGATTTTGCCAAACAACCCTTAAATTTAGCGCTAGCACCCTATACCCTATAAAAATGTTTTAAAAAATTTTGCAACTAAAGTTTTTTATTTATTTTTCGACTCTGTGGGAATTTATCTCTATACCAAGTCATTTAGCCCTATACCAAGTCATTTTTACCAAGAACAAAGTCATTTTTTATAATTGAAATTACTTTTATTGGGCTTACATATTTACAAAAACCATTTACGAATAAATTTACATCGAAAAATTTACAGTTGCTTATATTCATTAAAAAATATTTTTACATTTCATAAAAGCAAGTAGATTAAACCTCAAAAATAAAATAAAAAAAGAAACGTCGATAAAAATTCCATAAATTAAAAAATTAGCTGATTGATTTTATTTGAACATGTCCTTAAATATCAATCTTGTCATAATTGATAATAATAATGCTACTAAAAAGATAATAATAATGTATAAAAGAAAGACGAGAAGAGTATTTTCTTGTAATGCATTATCTAAAATATTTTGTATCTTCGATTTAATAGCCAATATATATAAATAAATTTTAAAAAAAAGAAGAGAGACAGGTTATTTAATATTAACTGACTTGATTCATTCGTCGTTGGTTATATTATGAATGTATGTGAAAATTAAATAACTTAAATATATATGTGTGCTTTAATGAATGAATATAAATACTAATTGAATTGAAAAAAAAAATGATTATCGTTTTATATTTGCCATTAATTAATCAAAAAGACAAGATATTGAATTTATAGTTGTTTCGTGTGCAATTTAATAAACTTATATTTTTTTTATTTGTATTTACGATGTGCAATGAAATTCTAATGCTAAATATACATGTTACGGACCAAATTCCATTGTCATGTGTCAAGTAATTTTCAAATATCATAATTTTCTGGTGATTATGTTGATTAAAGTTTTTATCTAATTTTATTAATTAGATTATATTTTTTGGGTCAAATTTTCAAATTTTTTAAGATCAACTCACTTTGTTTTTCAAAAAATTTTTTAATTCAACCCATTTTGTTATAAAAAATAATTTTGTTCGTAATTTTTTTCATTTTTCAGTATAAACAATCATTAAAAATATTTCATTATCAGTTTAGAAATGATATTGAAAATTATACGTGATGTATGCTAATAATTACCATAATTTTCATTGACCAATAATACAACACAGTAAAAAAGTACCCGAATTTGACAATCATAAACACAAAACATAGAGGTAAAATACATCTAAAATATTAGATAAATAATATTGTTGTTGAATTTTTTATTAATCCAACAACCATATATAGATTCATGTAAAAATACATCGCTGTCAGATTAGAATCTTTAGAACTTGACAGACTCGCGCTTCTGTCTGTCAATGTACGTAAACGTGAATATAGTTAAAGTATACATAAATAAAATTAAAAAATAAAAAACCCTTAAGCACATCACTGAGAAACTCTTTCTCGATCTTATATTTAATATTATAAATGTGGGGTCAAAACATATAAGACATATCGAAATGAAGGAAAAAAAAATGAAGAAGATCCATCGTTTTGATTGTTAGCTTATTATTCTTCGTCTTGAAATCTTTACAAATGATACTCGTAAAAACTGCATAATATTGTATTAAAAAAATAACAAAACAACTTGCATGGCATTCTTTACTTTATAGATTCTACCCTTATAACATTTATAAGATTTATTTTATAAGGATTTATACAAAAATATAAATATTTATTGTGTACGTGAGGTCAAGGCTCGATTAAATAAGTTTTTCTATCATTATTTTTTATACAATGATCATTTTTTATATTATTTGTCTTTATAGACTTTTCATTTCTTCCTTTTTTAGATTCTATTTTTATAACTTTGAATTATATCTAATTTTTTGAATTTAATATTTTTTTTAATTATAGATTTATATCAGTTTATTTCAAAGGTAATGATAAACTTTAATAAATTATTTTAGGTTAGATTTATTAGACCTAGATGGCGTATATCTTTCTCATAAAAGAAATTGTTTTCATACGTTATATAAGCGATGATTAATTCAAAAGAAAATCTTTAATTTAAAAAAAATATTATTATAGAAAATTCTTAAATAGAATTTTTTTTTGTTACGAAAATATCCATGACCTGTTAGAAACTGGATGAGGTAGAAGTCCACCTACCTATGTTGGCTTCCCATCATTTTTGACATACATTTTTGATTATATCTTACCGATTTATTGCAAAGATTGAATAAACTAACTTAAATACATTGAACTAATTTGAAGTACTTAATAAATATTCGATTACCTTATTTTTATCGCATATTTTGTATAGAAACAGTCGAATTACGAAGAACTTAATCGTGTAGACCTAGACTCCTATTTTACAGTCACTTTTTTTTTATAAGCTTATAAAATTTTCCAACAAATGCTTTTTGGATCACTGAAAACGAATATGAAATCTTTTTTCAACAAAACTGACCCAGTTGTCCACCAGAAGAATTTTGAAGTTATGTTTTACAGGATTTCTAACGTTTTTATCAATTACTTATGTCTTTCCGGACCCTGAACGCAAATATCATATCTATTTATACATAAAACTATAGTTGTCTACAAAAAAATAACCTAATTGACATAAGCAAAAAACAGATGCAAATGTTTAAATTATATTAAAACATAACCTCTGTAGATGTGACATATAATATATGAAAACTCATTCGAGTATTTCGTCATCCTATTATAAAATTTTGCTGTCCAGGACAAAAGAAAAAATTATTTTGCGGGATGAAAAGGGTTCTGGCAATAATGCAATATTTTTTTCTTGAAATAAATTTTGAAAATAAAAATTATAATGGTTTATTAAAATTATGAAAACTTTGTATTATTTGCAATCGACATTTTACTATACACAATTGTTTTTATTTATGAATTTAACCACAGTTTTATTTCGATTAAACATGAAATTTGAGCTGAGGGGGTTGGCGCGCTTCAGCGCGCAGGTGGCTTGCCCCATATAAATTACCTGTGATTTTAAAGTTTAAATTTTTATGTATCACTTGCATTTGATTTTAAAATTTGGTTTAAAAAAAAGTTAGTTAAAAGTTATTTATTTTATTTTCAAAATTTTTTATATTCATCTTTATTCATTTAAAAATTTCTATAAGTTACATATTAATTAAAGTTTATCACATCCAGATGGCTTGTACCTATCTCGTAAAAGAAAATTTTTTCATATATTATATAAACAAAGATTTTATTGCTATTAAAATGTAAGAAACAAATCAATTCAAAATATTATATTTTTTAAAAAATAAAATTAAATTGATTTTATTGATTACAGTAAGTGGTTCTTCCTTTGCAAGAATTTATTGGTATATGTAAAAATTTTAAATATCATTTTTTATATTTTGACTTAAATAAAATTATTATACGCGTAATTATTATATTTAATTTTTGTTAAATTCTTAAAATAATTGGCTATTATTTGTTTAATTAACAATTTTGATTGAGACTATTATATTTTTTATTGAATATGAATTTGGTTAATAATACATTTTTAACAAAGGAAGCAAACAAAAAGAATGGCTCAGATCGTAAGTTAATTAACTACGATCTGGGTCATTCTTTTTTTTGCTCCCATGGACAAAAAAAATTTTCGTTCTCAGTGCGGAGAAAACGCGTTTTTTTCGATCTCGAAAAAAAGTGTTTTCGACCCACTAGGAAGAAAAGTTTATTTATCATCGACTGTAAAAGTATCAAAATTAATGCTATGAATTTAAATATTGCTTAATTTACTACAAAAAAATTTAATCTTAATAGAGTTCCTTTTACTGCATATTATAAAAACTATTTTTTTAACAAATTAATTGATTTTAAAAGTAAACTATTTTTTCCAAATAAAAAATATTTTATATGTAAAACAGATTTATTTATTTATTATACAAAAGAAACCTTGAAAAAAGTGTCATTTTTTCTTTATTAAAAAAAAAATGAGTTAGATCAACAAAAAATTGACATTATACCGAGCATTATACCTAAATCAGAGCTAAAATTCATTGAAATGCTTCTGGTTTCGAAAAAACATTTTTTATATTACAAGGCGTCAACCTTTCAAAAAAGTCAAAAATAAAAAAAAATTGAAAGGAATGTTGTTATAGATAAGAAATACTACCAATTTCTTATACCTGTTTACAAAAAAAGGTATTCATCATTTTAATTATTTAACATATAAAAATTTCTTTATTTTATTTTGACGCCTACGATTAAAATGACATATTATTATATTTTATCTTCATTTTCTAATGTTTATAATGTTGTTATGTTACATTCACATACATATAAATATGAAAAATTACTTACAATATGTCATATTTAAATATTTTTTTACATGAATGAATTTTTTTTAAATATAGTTATATAGTTTACTAAAATAGTTAATTTTATTAATGTATAAACATTAATTTAAAAAAAGAAAAAATTTTTTCATTTATCAAAATTAATTTTTTTTTTTATTTTGGGATAATATATAAAGGAATTTTTTTGTTAAATTTTTTTTTTTGACTTTCAATATTTTTTTTTTTTTAGAATTCGGCATATATTTATGATTTTGAAATATATATTCCTGATTGAAACGTGACACATGAGATATAATAAATAAAAAATTTTTTAAATTTCATTGTATTTATACATGTAAATTATACGATGTATTGGTTATAAAAAAAATATACCCATAAAACTAAATATTCAAGAAACATCGAAATATTTACAATATTGAATTATGGTCGATGTACGCTGTAGAAAGTATTGTAGGAAAATTTTCTTGAAAATTACTTAAAAATTTTGAACAAAAATTTTTTAATAGCTATACTCCATGCAAAATTGCACTGCAAATAAGCATCTGCTTAGTTTTTTAGGGAGATAAAAAGAGAGGTAAAAAGTTTATTATATTACGAAGGAAGGAGACGAAAACTGAAAATACAAAATCAAATTTCGATTATAGTTGGTTTTGGAATTCTATATTTTTTAAATGCTAGTTTCAATTTACTCGTAATTAGAATCTTGTTAATCAACATAAAGCAGTCATAATGCGGGAGAGAGTGGTTGATTTTCCCAAAAATTAGTCGAAAAAATTTTCCTTGCTATAAAATTTTGGATTGCCTGAAACCGAAAATTGTAGTTCTAATTGCCAAAAATGCTCTTTTAGAGGTGTTTTCGAATTATTTAGGAAATCCGAGAAAATACGATTTTTTTATGGAAGGTAAATATGAATTTTGGGGTCCCGTACGTCGAAAAAGAGTATTACACCCTTAAGTAATTAGCAATATTTACAAATACTAACAAAAAAACTTTTAAATGATTTATGTTCAACCTAAATGCAAGGAACATGTTTACTAATAACTGAGGGCTAGGTATATAAATTTTTAGGTATATAATGAAAATTGTATGCAAAATTATAATACAATTTGCTATTTTTACCTTAACCTAAATTATTACAAGTCCCTAAATCGAAATTAGAAACGTACTATACATTATTTTTTTCACAGGATTTGTGAATACTGCGAAATCACCCCTAAATTGCGATTTTTTTTACTAATTTAAGGATTTTAAATCAATTTTAGATGCACGCCACCCTGAAATTCGAAACCAAAAGTTTATTGGTTTTGGTAAATATTGATAAAATTTCTATTTTGAGGGTGCACTTCTAATTATTGAGTCATTGGACCAAAAAATTAACAACCACTTTAAAACTATACAGTAAATTCTGCAGTAACTTATAAATCTGTTTAGCGTTTGTTATATGCAAAAACGCTTCCTGCTCCGTGCATTTCTGACGAGGAAAACCGGGTTTTTCCTGTAGGAAAAAAAATTACCTTTAAAAGAATATCAACCATAAAACCATTATTATTGTATAGCAAGTAGTAAAATTTAAAAATTTGTACGTCAACGTAGTAATGGTTCAAACAACCATACACACAATGAAGTCCCAGATGCTTAGGACCTCCACCAAAAGAATTCGAAGGATGGTTCCAGATAGAGAGAAATATATACAATAAAAGTAATATTATTTTTTAGAAATATCAAGGTATACAAATTATAATTACTTATATAAATATCTACGATATATTTATAGGTTATAAGTTACATTTCTCTTTCGAGAAAAAAAGATACATATACCATATTATTATATCAATAAAATTCTAATTATAAAATAAAACTATTATTAAATAAAACTATCATTTTTTACAAAAGTATTTTTTTTTCTTAATAAACAATAACTTAGTAAATAATTATTTTTTTGCTGAAATAGATAGTTTTATATTAAATATTTTCATAATTAATAATTTCTAGAATTTTTCTAGAGGTTCGAAATTCAACTTAAAGGTAGCCAATAAGTATTATTAACGAATTTTAGCACCCTCATTTTTGGCAGCCATATTTGTTTTTTTGACTTAATTTGGTAAATTGACTCGAAATATTGTTATTTTTGCTGCCAAATACTTATTTTGCGATGAAAAATATTTTCCTCTTAGGTGCTTATAGGAAATTCCCTGCAAAATTGGATTTTGGGGTTTAAAAATTGATTTGGATTGCACATGCGCGAGAAATTTCGTTTTTCATCCTTACGCTTTTAAGCTTACTTTTTAAATTACTATATCTAATCAAATTTTGAATCCTACATTGAAAAAAAAAATCCGGTTGCCAGAACCAGAATTTTTTTCAGTGTGCAACCAAATTCTGCAGGAAATTTCTTGAAAGAAAAATATTTTTTCATAGGTAATAAATATTTGGTAGTAAAAATAAAAATTTTTTTAATCATTATACCATAGTAGGGCAAAAACATAAAAAAAGATACTTTCGGAAAAAAAAATTGGGCCGATTTCTACAACCTTTTAATCCAACATGGGCTCAATTAGGGTAGAATCCCTGTTATAAGTACATTTGCAAAAATGTATTTAAAAAAATTTAAACCTATTTATAATTGAATATAAAAAAAATTATTTCTTTACCAATATCTTAATTATTATTTATTTTTATTTTATAATTTCAGTCAACTTAATTAATTGATCAAAATAAAAAGTTAATAATTATGATATCCAAGATAGCATGTCATATATAACTGTCATCAATTAACTTAAAATTATACCATAACAATAGTAAATTTTTATCTAAAAGTAATTTCTTGAGCTATGTGAGTTTGACATTTAAAAATATTATTTGCTTATTCAGACGAGAAAAAAAAGTTTCAATACTCTGATATCACACATTTTAAATAAAAAATCATCTTTTATTTTGAAAGCACTGTTACTAAATGAATAGATTGTTTATTTATAAAACCAACAGCATACATATTTTATTTTTTATCATCCATCACTTTTTATTAATGTGTTGTTATTATAATAATATTTTTTCTTCTTCTCTTTTGTTGCAGTAAATTTAATATTTTTGGCATGATAAATTTTTATTATGATAATGAATCAATTATAAAGCTTAAAAAATTAAGTTATTAGTTTTTAGCTGTTTTTTAAGGTATGTTTGGTATTTGTTGATGATTTATTTTGTTACGAAAATATTAAAATTTAATTTTGAAAAATATAAATCCATTGTGAATAATGAATTTTCTTTTATATAATATTTATCCTGAATAGTTTATCTAGGATTCTCATTGTATCTTTTTAAAATGTTAGCATTACATATTAAATTCTAATCAAACAATATTTTTCATTAAAAAACTATAAACGATCTTGTGATCGTTTATATGGGATAGGTTATTTAAATGTAAATTTGTTTTGTGTAAATTTGTTTTGCTTCTCGCAAGTGAAATGTATTCTGAATACTATAAATAAAATAAAATCTAAGTAAAATTTCAAAATTTATAAAATTTATAATAATGAACATTACTGTAATTTAGAAGTGTTTAAGATTGTTTATCTGATTTTACTTTATAAATTTAAGAGATTTAAAAATTTTATTATTACTTTATATTTAACAGTACAAGATTAGTTGGAGAGATAAGTGTGCAAAAAACGAGCGAAACACCTCATGAAAACTCCATTTAAAACCTGTTAAGGGCACGAAAACTCCCGGTACCTCCTTGGTTATATTTTCCTATGCTGGGGTATTTTGGCTCCAGAAGCATCCAAAGTCGACAATTTCAACCAGTGTTTGGAGTGAAAACCTATCCGAATAAAAATACGGGAGTTTTGTTAACGATATGAAAACTCCCGGTTACTAATTGTCTTTTAGCTCCTAGGATGGGGCATTTGTCCAGCAAGAGTCGAAAACATCGATAAATTGCAAGTTTAAATTGTGTTTTATAAGAGTTCAGTAAAGTAAGAATGTTTTAGGGGTTCTCCAATTTTTGCCAATTTTTTTGTTTCGATTAACCATAAAAAAAACTTTTCTATTTAAAATTTAAACGCTTCAACCCTTCCGGGACCTAAATAGAAGTTTAAAATTTTTTCTGTATTTTAAAATTATTAGTTCATTTTATTAGTTTCGAATCTGCAAATTAATTTGACAATGGTTTTGAATGATGAAATAATATACTACTGTTTTAATTTAAATCAATTACGAATTTTGAATTTTCTGAATAGAAATCTTTTGTAGCGAATTTTTATATTTATAAATTAAATTATTTTTACTAAAAAAAACGCTGACAAGTAATTGGCACTATTGTTCCTTATCAATAACAAAATATTTTTAATCGTCTATTTTACCTATAGTAAAAACAATAATTTCAGATACTCGTACTTTCATAGAAAGAAATTAAGTACTACGTCCAAAAAAAAAAAAAAATGGAGTTTTTAAGACAAAAATTTCCAAAAAATTACGTATCAGATCAAAAATTTGACTAGAAACGATTTTTCTAAAACTAGTACTCCCATAGAAAAATAAATGAAGTTCTAGGTCCAAAAAGAAAAAAAAATTGATATTTTTTGTATATTTTGGTGAAAAAAATTTTGAGAAATAAATTTTCAAAAAATAAATTATAAGATTCAAGATATCGAGTAAAAACGAGTTTTCTTGATATTAGTACTACTATGGAAAAAATAAGTTATTAAATCCAAATTTAAAAAAAACTTTGGAAACAAAATTAGGTCTCAAAAAAAACGTAACGCCCTTTTTCTGAAATTTTGGGAGTTTTGATGTCATAATCAAAATTCCTGTATTTTTATTCGGATGTATTTCTACTCCAAATCCTGAAAAAATTGTCAAGTTTGCGCGCTCCTAGAGGTAACCGGGAGTTTTTATATCAGGAACAAAATCCCGTATTTTTATTCGAATGTGTTTTCACTCAAAACACTGGTTAAAATTGTCGACTTTGGACGCTTCTGCAGGCCTATTCTGTATTTGATTCACGCTGTTTCACGTGAAATATAAGCGTGAAAACACGTGAAAGCATGCAATTTTAGGTTAAAAGTACGTGAGTCGAAGGAAATTAGTTATTGAAAATGTGAGTTCCTAATTTTAGGTTAGATTTTATTGCGAAAACACTCTGAAATTGATTCCCTTATAACCGAACTTTATTCGCGTTATACGAATGAATGAAAAACTATAACGAAAAATTCGATAAAACCTTTCTAAAATAGATTTCTTGACTAGGTTAATTGAATTAATCGTAAAAAATTAAAAATTCTGCAAAATATTAATATTTACTGTTAATATATTTGTAAATTTAATTACATCTTTTTAATATTTTAAAATGTAAAGCATCATTTAAAAGCCTCACATAAATGAAATAAAGAATAAAATAGTCTTTGGCCCCGATACTTTATACCACTTTTTTCTTTTCTATTAAAAAAGTATGTTATATTTTTTTTTGTAAAGCGTTATATTCCACTTGATATGCGGGTTTGGTTGATATACTAGCCCTCACCACACTGTAAAAAGTAACTTTCTTAGATTAACAAAAAAAATAGAATATTTTCGAAAAATTAGTAAATTTTAAAAAATCGTAAATTAACTAAATTTAGTATATTATCGAAAAATTCGAGAATTCTCGATTTTTTTTTGTGAATTTACGAAAAAAATGGTAAATTCGCAACTATTTTTTGTAAATTTACAACTATTTTTTGTAAATTTTCGAAAAAAAATGGTAAATAAAATTATCAATTTTTCTTGCGAATTCACAAAAAAAAATTGAGAATACTCGAATTTTTTGTTAATATACTAAATTTAGTAAATTTACGATTTTTATCTGTAATATTTACAAATTTTTTCAAAAATTTACTAATTTTTCGAAAATGTTCTAATTTTTTTGTTAATATAAGAAAGTTACTTTTTACAGTGCACGTTTGGTCTAGAATAGGTTTTTTGGGTCGCTGATCACGAATATTGAGGTAATTTCTATAGAAGATAAGGCTTTACTCCTAAATCAGCAAAAACTAACTCCGAAAAAAAGGTATTTTCGCTATATTCACTACTCTAGCTGATTTAAGGTTTATTTAATATAGGGCTCCGAAATTCGTAATCAGCGACCCAAAAAACCTATATATTAGAACAAATCTGTTGAGAGCAAGTAACTATTCCCCCCCTCGCCCCACTGTAATTGAGTGTTACGACTATTAACATGGAACATGTTTATAGGGAGGGGGTACCTTGAAAATTAAGAGGGGGGTCAAATTTGTCCGGTTTAAGGGGGGGGGTCGAATGAGATTTAAAATAATTTCAATTTAGGGACTTTGAAAAATCTGGGCTTAGGGACTTGGAATAATTCGGTTTTAGGGACTTTGAATACTTTTGTTTTTTAAAAAAATTCATCTATCATGAAGTTATTTTTTTCACTTTATTATAAAGAACTAAGAACCGAAAATTCCAATTTTTTTCACTTTCTTTTGTAATTTACTTTAGTTGCTTTTAATACGAATCCCTCGACATATCCTTATCATATTTTGCTAGTTGTAAATTGTTGTTTTGTCATTTTCTTTTTGGCATGCTTGAATTTTCTATATACAAATTGATTTATTCAAATTGATATTTATTGATTTAATAACGACCTTTAGAGTAAATATCAAAAAATAAATACAAATATTTAAACGAATTTCAAACTTTGGTTATAACTTTGTAAAAACATCAATTAATTTTTATATAGAGAATCAATCCGAATCGTTTTTAAACTATTTTATTTTCTCATAAAATAAAACCATTTTTACCAACATATAGCCAATAATATGATTATAAGAACTCTTCTAAATTGTTTTCATAAACTTATATTTCAGTTAAATATAAAAATTATTTATTTATTTATTTCAAAAATAAAAAACATAGGTTATAATAAATGATTATGCAAATTTGTAAAATAAAAATTTATTTTGTTTCATTCGACTCATTTTTTTCATATTTCACTAATTCACGTGAATTAAATACAGAATAGGCCTGCTGGAGCCCAAACGCCTCAGCCTAGAAAAATAAAACTAACGAGGTACCGGGAGTTTTCGTGTTCTTAACAGGTTTTGGAGTGAGTTTTCATGAGGTGTTTTCACTCGTTTTTTGCATACTTATCTCTCCAACTATGTTTTCCTCTTCTGATGGCAGAATTACCCAATGCTAACTATTATTTTAATTTTCGACATTAAAAATCTCGTCCTACTCAAATTCCTGTTTAATAATTTTATATCAATATAAATTGGCGATTTTATTGGAATCGATCATAATGACCTTACTATTGGCGTCATAGAATTAATGACTCATTTTTGAATTTGATATGTCATTCTTTGGTGGGTATGATATTAATATTGTAACTTATTGCGTCACACCTGTACCAATTTTGTTATAATCTTTAAAATATACTATATTTTGCCTATACCCAATAAATTTTTTTTTTTTTGTAAATTGGTTTTGCTTCTTGTAAATGAAATGTATTCTTAATGCGTTTCTAGACCTACAAGATCCATTAGAATGTATAGAGAAAATTTGGCATATTTTTTTGATATAATAAATCGATCCATAACAATAGTGTGATTTGGTGTTCCAAATGTTTTTGAATCGCCTTGTTAGTTAAATTCGGCTTATTTAAAAATAGAAGGGTCTCAGAAAATTTACAAAAATGTAAACCAAGTTTCTAAAGGATGCAAATTTATACATTAAAATGCTTCTAGTCTATAATTCTGTATTATTCTTTTATATTATTTTCAATTTTTAATTAAAACGCAGGAGGCTTACCTTATGAAAAAAAAAAAATTTTTCTTTGATGGAAGTAACCAAAATGAACAGTGTAAGCAAGGCAACTGTGCGAACAATTTTAAGGGCAGTGAATTGCTTTATTAATAATATTTATAAAAAATTACACAAATTTTATTTCAGAGAAAAGAAAATTATCAGCACATAACATAAGGTGGTTATAATTCTTTAATTAAAAAATTGCCAAAATTTTCGTTATATTAAGAATCTATCTAAAGTTATGCACAGTTTATATAACATCTGTAAAACCATAAAAAGATGCGTCCATAAAAATTAAAAAATTCTTGAAACCTAATTTAACGTCCATCTCTTCAAATATTTATAGGCTAATAAAAATTAATAAATATTTGTTAAAAATCAACTAACACATGAAAAATTTACAGCTAAAAAATATTTATGAAATATTTATCGTTTCCATATCTCAAAAATTCAGCTGCTTATATATTATAAAAAAAATAAAAAAAATTGAAAAGAAAAGTATTTTATTTGGTTATAAAATTTTATAAAGGAAAAAAGTCATATAAAATATATAAACTATAAATATTAAATATTAAGGCGTTGGTTTTATTATATTTTTACAAGCTTTCATATACAAAATGAAATGAGGTGTAAGTTATATATTTTATAAATATGCATAAGCGTTAGATTGGATAATATAGAGTGTTATTCCGTTGAATACTACTACAATATTATAAGCGATGCAGAACCCTGTATTTTATTTTACTCTTTTATTTTTTTTGCGAGTAGGCGTGGCTCTGTACTGATATCTGCGATGGCCACCTTTCGACGGTAAATCAATCGATATCAGGGGCTGAGTTTTATATGCGTACAGTTTCTCTTGAAAAAGAGTTGAAGAAAGATGAAAAATAAAAGGATATAAAATGCATGCTAATCTTAATGAAGCATGCGCTGAAATGTTTAAAATTTATATTTAATATTTTAATATCTTGATTATAAAATTGATTTTTTTACAAAGATTAGATAAATTTTTATATATTTTAGATTACTTTGGCATACTTGGTTTTAATATTTAATAATTATTATTAATATGATGATTGCTGATAGAAGGTGCAGCAAGAATTTTGCAAGTAAATTACTATCCAAGTAGGCTACGATCTGGTTAAATTATAATTTGATGCACCCATTTCCAGTAAGATTTTTAGTTTGCATTTAGTAATTTTTAATCACTTAAAACCAAATTCTGTCTACTATATTTTTCAGCGTACCAATTACGGTCGAGGGGGTGGTTTTCTACACAGTTAAGAAATTAATGACTGCGTTTTTAGACACAAAAACATTTATAATACCTGAATTCATAATAAATATTGAGGGTAAAAAATCTATTTACGAATTTGAAATACTACTTTAAATATTAAGTAACTTCGAATATTAAAAACCTAAAAAACTGGGGTTATAAGCACTAAGTGCTTAGTTTATTAATGGACAGAAAATTAGTTACTAACAAAAAAAATTCTTTTCAAAACATTTTTGTTTTCGTTGTAAGCCCCTGCAATCAATTTTTTTCTAGTTATTCAGCTTCTATTTACAAAAAACAGTAAGTGACTAAAATCACATCGATGTCAACCACTCCATCCTTGACCCTACTTACCTTATCTTTTAAAAGAAAAATTTCAGGAAATAAAAATGAAAAAAAATTTTTCACTTGAATATTAAATATTTTTAATTAAATTTTTTTTTCTCAAATAAACTGCTCACCTTACAATTTTACAATGAACAATATTTTAGATCTTAAACATTAATTTTATTATAATTTTTCATAAATTATTAAACAGTCTATTTAAATATATATAAAAAGCAAAATTTATAAGATTGCCTAAAAAAAGGCTATTATTTTATTTACAAGGATTAATCAAAGAACAGATAATAATTTTTCGTTGACTTTTTTGACTGATCTCTCTTCGTTTTATAGTATCGAAGATGAGATTAAAGAAAAAATAAAACATATACATTTATATATATATATTGCACTTTTGCAATTTTTTCGTTTTTTTTAGATTATTTTACAGTATTTTACAATAAATTATATTTATATTAGTAGTATTTTTTAAAAAATCTGCACTTTTTTGCGTTATTAAGTTAAAAATTTTATTTTATTTTCTAAGAATTACATTTATAATTCTTTTATTATTACAGATTTTTTATTACGAAGAATTCAGTTCCGTTTTTAATTTATAAATTTTATATATCAATGAATTTACAAGTTTAGTAGTTTTATGTTATTTTTTATTGCTTATATTTATTATCGATGAAAAATTTCTAATATTACTCAGCTAAGAATTTATAAAATTTTTTTTATTGTAAAAATGGGTTACCGAAGTAAAAATAAGCTGTAAAGATTAAAAATGAGTCTCAGGGTTCAAAATAAGACTTTAATTTAAAATCCAGCAATTAACTACCCGAGCGAAACAATCGGGTGGATTGTAGCGCCCGACTTTAAGGCTGCAATCTGCCCGATTGTTTCGGTAGGGTAATTAGAGTTTTAGTACTTATTCTAGCAAAATATTGCTCTGCTTGCTTTAGTTTATTTAATTTACTTTAAATTTTGCTGAACTATTAAAAACTGAAGAAATTCAGGAAAGATTCAAACAAAGCAGCTTAACAGTACTCTAAGGACTTTTCTTTCTATTTTCATTCCAAAAAATAAGTTAAATTTTTATATTTTTCAAAATTTCTGATTTCACCGATAAAGTAACGTTCTTTAATCAAGGCTACATCATTTTTCTCCTTTCTAACTTTATTTTTACTTCAATAACCTATAATTTTCACAAAAAAGAAAATTTCTTTATTTTTTTTCTACAAATTATCAAAAATTCGATTCTATAGTATGAAAAAGATGGGTAACACTTTAAAGTATTAACTATTTTAATTTTTTATCAATATTTATTTATAGGATTACAATAATATTTTTTCAAAAAATGGCACGGATAATTTTAGTAATATTTTATATAAAAATTGAAATTAAGATTCAATATATACTTTAATATTCACAATTTATTACTTTTTACAATCAACTTTTTTCGAACAATATTTTTGAGCTATCAAATTTTTAAAGTAGTTAAGTAAATACAAATTTATTATATAACTGGTTTAAAAAATTTTATTCAACGGAACTTTTCTTTCGCAAATATTAAATAATAATTCAATAAATCAGCTAAAAAAATATAGCTTGGGACTAATCAAAATTTATATATATATTTATATATATATATATTTAAATGGAACACTTAAATTTTCTTTTTTTTTACATTATTAATAAATTAGATTAAAAACTAAAATCACAAATTCTTCAAAAAATTCACTTCATTCATTCTTCAATTATTTTTTTTTAATAAAGTCTTATCTTTTTTTAAGGCATTATTTAGCTTGTAATTCAGCTGCTTGTTCAAGTTCTTCTTTAGATAATGGTACTGTTGAATGATTGTATAAACCTTGTGCCATAAGTTGAAGTGCTAAAGGATTTTTTTGACCACTAGCTTTTTTAATTTTAGCTCTTTTATTTTGAAACCAAATTTTTATTTGTGCTTCATTTAAACCTAATTCTCGAGATAAGCTTTGTCTTCGTTGTTCTGTTAAATATTTATTTTCTGTAAATTCTCTTTTTAGCCTGGCTAATTGTTCAGCACTGAATGCTGTACGTGGTCTTTTTTCATCTGCTGCTGATGATGGCGTTGGACTTACCGCGTCAGTATTGTATGGTTTTGGTTGTTTTGGACGCCTTGTACGTGGACCTAAAAAGCAAAATTTTTATTTTTAAGATTTCTGTTTACACACATTTTTAAGATAATTTGAGCCAAATTTCATAAAAATTTTAAATTTATTATTAGGTCTATTTAGTAAAAGTTCATAACCCGAACCAAAATGAAGATTGGCAAAGTTTCGGACAGGGCACGACTTGGACGCAAAAACTTTTTGCCGGGAACTGCCTGAAACTTTATAAACTTTATTTCTACTTGGGAATATTTAAGTACATTTGCTTGTAACGAGCAATTATTTAGCTTGATAATTTTTAAACAGAATTTATTTTGCTAAGTTTAACTTAATGAAGAAGTAAAACTATTATAAGCCACTGCATAGAGTTTTCATAATAATATACATAAAAATAATTAAAATTTTTGTATTTTAATTAAGCGAAAATGAATATAAATAATTTTATACAAAATTAAAATTCTTCTATTTAAAAAGAAAAAAAAAATAGTACAAAAAAAAAATCCTTTATTTAAAGCAAACAAAAAAATATTTAAATTGTACGAAGAAAGTTAGTAATTAAGAAAATGATATAGTTAAGTTAAACTAAAAAAAAAGGTAAAGACATGTCTAAGATGGCATACAAAACTCTAATTACTTAAGAGAAGTCTCGTTTCACCGCATCGCATTGGAAGCAAAAATCTTCTGTCTTAAATATACGTACACAGAAGGCTTTTAAACTAATAATACCAAGACGTCTTTAACATTTACAAGGTGAAAGAAATATATATATATATATATATATTCAATACTTTAGGAAAGTGCCTGACATGCCAACTTGAAATGTACTACTATTTGGAACCACTAATTTCTATCTTGAGTTAGACATTAGACAGCAGAAAATTAAGGAAAGAGTAAAATGAGAAATTCATTCTTACAAAATATATTTGTTTAACGTGTACATAAAATTTAAAGAAAGTCATTATTCTTATTTTATTGGTAATACTAGCTTTTACATAACTTATTTAGTGAATTTAATTAATTTTACAGATGGTAAGGTTGTATTATTCGCACAAAGATTATGTGCTAACACTAGATATTTAAAAACATACCAGGAAGTAAGCAATGTAAACGTAATTTTGAGCTACCTTTTATTTAATTAAAAAGCATTTTGCAAATTGATATGATATAAACAAATTTTTGTTGTTTATTTTATATACTTAATATCACAGGGTTATTTTTCTAAAAATCGCGGTTATTATATGAAGGTTTTCACCCCAACTAAACCCGAATTGAACTGAAGGGTCGCAGAAATCGGCCCAAACTATTTTTCTCCGAACTAAAAATAAGTACTTTCAGCCCAGATTAGCTTTTTAGGTCAAATTTTTTATTTTTGGCAGCCATTTTTGTGTATTTGGCCTACTTTGATAATTTTACTCAAAATATTCTCGCTTTTGCTTTATTATATAAAATGCTTATTTTCCCGTGAAAAATGTTTATCTTCAATATTTTTAGATTGGCGTGTCTCACGGATTATTTTTAAGGGTTGAAAATAGGTTATAAAATAAGTAATTTAAACCTAAGTAGAAGAAAATCGAACCTGCAAATTTTTTTTATTTCAGGTGGATTTGTAGTGATGAAAAACGTAATTTCTCGTGCGTGTGTAGTCCAATAAAACTAACAATTCAAATTATGCGAAAAATTTCCTATAACCACCTAAGAGTAAAATGTGTTTGACCGGAAAATAAGCATTAGACAGGAAAAATAAGAATATTTTGAGTCAATTTACCAAAGTAAGCCAAAAATACAAAAATGGTTGCCAAAAATCAAGGATCTAACCTAGAAACCTTAAATTGGTTGAGAGTACTTATTATTATTTAGTTGTAGGCCAATTTCTACTACCCTTTAGTTGAACTTGGATCAGTTGGGTTGAGAGGGGGGGGGGGTTCATAGCTATAAAAATTTAGGCCTTGAATAATTCATATTAAAAAAATAAATTAATATCTTTATTTAAAAAATTGAAAAAGAAAAAAATATTTTTGTAAAAAATGATATTTTTATTTGAAAGCAACAAATTACTTCACGGATAGAAAAATTTTATTTACGTAATAATGCAGTTTAGATATCTTTTTTTTCTCGAAAGAGAAATGTAACTTATAACGTATAAATAGATGGTAAGTTTTGATGTGAATAAATTTATTTTATAAACCTCAACAATTGCAAAAAATATTATTGCTATTAAAGCTTATCAAAATTATGACCTATATTTTAAATTAAAATTTTTGCTTTCTTCAGTTTTATTTCTGGTTGATGTTTGATATTTAGTTATTATATGAAAATACAAAGGTAGAAAAACATATACATTCTATATCGTTAATAAATGCAGAACGTAAAATAAAATTTAAAGGAAAACAATATAAAATGACAAAATTAGTTTAAATTTAAAAGTAAGCTAGTTTTACAAGTATTAGTTCATTAATAGAATGATTGTATATAAAAGGGGGGTAATAACATAATTTTTGTCCTGTCGCCGCTAATAAATCTCGTAACCCACTTTTAATTTCTTAGTTCCATGGATAAAAATATGTGTTCTAATGTTTTTCGACCTGCTAAAGCCGAATCCTAGGTCTATTTGACCTAAAACTAGCAGTTTAATTCTTATCAACAAATTATTGCAAGATTAGCCCAAAATTAAGCAAAATTGATTTATAAATACTAACAAGCTTAAAAAATTTGATAGTTAAACATAGGTTTCTGATGTACTTTAAATTACAGTTCATAAATTTTTTAATATTTTATAATTTAAAATAATTGCTTAAACAATTTTCAATTGAAGTATTTTTCGAAGGGTTGTATGAATAGACGAAATTTTTAAATAAAAAGTCATAATTTTACATTTAAAAAAAAATGTCTATGTTCTCCAGAATAATTGGAGGATTCAACTTATTACACAGAATGTCTCATATCAAAAATTTACTAATTAAATAAAAAATTTAATTCTTCATTTAATCACGTAATGTCATCAAAAATTTAATTGTTCAACGTACAGAAAATTTATGAGAAAAAAATTTTCACAACAAATCCAGTAATTTGAAAAGTCTGGACATTATAACTAGACGTAATAATGATTTAAAAAAAAAAAAATTAAAGAATGTCTTAACGATCACATGGTATATAATAATTTATTATTTAACAGTGCATGAGAAAATAAAGACTTACGCAGTGTCGAAAAGACCTTTAGGCTACGTAGTATAAAAAAGTGCATAATACACATGTCGACTGTTTCAAGTTTTTTAGCAAAAAATTTATAATAACTTTTTTTTTTATAATAATTTTATAAAGAAAAATCACGAGTAATTAAATTTCTAAAGCTTTTTTCTAATGTAGAGACTGAATAAAATTATTAAGTAATTAATTTGTTTTCTTTTTTAACACAAAGTACTCAACTAATAAACTATTCTTAAGTAAAAAAATTATTTGTGATACAATTAAAAATTTCAACGAGTTTTTATGGGATAAAAAAAAGTAATGTATTTTATAATATAAATGTAAGTATAAATCTGTCTTTTCTTTTTACAGAAAGATTTAAAACTTGTAAGTGACACCATCTGATTACTTGTCCAATGTTAAAGAAACTTTAATAATATTAAATTTCAAAGAAAACCTAGCAAACTATATAAAGTTAAATAAATTATTCTATAAATTGTCCTGATTATACAATAATTTAAAATGTCTTTTTTATCAAAGCTTTTATAATTTAATTTAAGAGTAGTTTTAAGCTACATTAAAATTTTATACATTTTTCTGATATGGATAATTAAATTACTAGAATTGCATTCAGGCTATATATGAAGTCAAGTATTCAGATTTTCAGATTAAATATTATAAAAAACAGAAATCATGAAAAGAAAAAGTAGACACTGTAAAATCCGTCCAGTATAAATATAAATTAAGCCTACGAAATTTATTTAGTTAACAATTTTATTCGTTATTTACCAAATTTGTAAAATATCTAAAAAAAATTTTTTTTTATAAACTTTTATACTTTACTGAAAAAAAATTCCGCTTTCGGCAAAAGGATATTTTATCCTTTAGATAATGATCAATGACGATAAATGAAATTGAGGTACTAGCGTACTTTTAATCACGAGTGCTGTGAGTTCACACTAGTGTCTAAAGTTTTTCGTCCATGACGCTTACTATATTTCTTATCTGCTTAAGCGTACAACGATTGCAAAAATTCCGGGCCAAGTTAACGCACGAGTTTTACGCCCAGGAGGGCACTTTTTTTTCATCCTCATCTTATCGCGGTGCTCGTATTATATTAGTCTGGCTTCTCATGTGAATCCCCCAAAAATTCTACGAAAATGAATTTATTTAGCTGAACCCTAGTGGAATCTTTTCAGGATAACCTAAGGAAAAAACCCGTATAAAATAAATTTCGGGAGCTTAAAGGGGATGAAAAACGCCCCCAATCACCCCCCCCCCCATTAACCCAAAAAGTTTAAAATAACCTCTTTTGCAATATTGAAAGGATCTAGTCGGTATTTTGGGCCGCTGAATCCGAATCTAACGTCAAAAATGAAGTAAAAGGGTAAAAGGGGTGCGAAAACAGAAATATAAATTTTTTAGTTGATTTTAAATCGACCTTGCTAGACAAATTATAAGGGAAAATTTAAAAAACTTGTATTTCTCTCTTGTCAATATTTCGTTCTCAATCTGAGAACCTCTTCAAGACCTTTATTTATTAAAACAATTTTTTACATATAAAAAAATTACAATGAAATATTTTCAAATTACATATATATTTTGAACATACCATTTAAAAATTAAAAGACCTAACTTGACATTAAAATATTCTAAATTAAATTTTAAAGGGTTTATCATAAGAGGAGGTGTTTAATTTCTGTTTTATTTTTAATTGGAACGTCATTAGCTTACATTTTTTTTATTTAAACTTATTCTCTCAAACATATTTTCTTTTTTTAGTTTCAGATGTCAAGTTAGGTCTTTTAAATGGTATGTTCAAAATATATATGTAATTTGAAAATATTTCATTGTAATTTTTTGTATACGTAAAAAATTATATTAATAAATAAAGAGTCTTCAAGAGGTTTTCAAATAGAGAAAGAAATATTGACAATAGAGAAAATCAAAGTTTTTTGAATTTCCCCTTATAACTAGTCCAGCAAGGTCGATTTAAACTCAACTGATATATAAGATATCTGATGGACGTTCCACTCTAATTTTCAAAAAGAAATATAAACCAAATACACCTTAAACAAAATTTTTAGATTTAGAAATAAGGAATGTTAAAGTATGTACCATTGCAAAAATGATTTCCCACAACATTATACCGACTATGGATGCGTCAATAATAATATACAATTCATGAGTATTAGGATAAAATTTAATATTAAAAAAAAAAAATTTAGTATCTACAGTTTAACAAAAATATTTTATCAGGGTATTTATAATATTGAAAATCCATTTCTCTTTCGAGAATCAAATATATTTATTAAATTACTATTGATTTGAATTTATTAAATAAAATTATTATACGACTATATTATAAATTAATAAAATAATAAAAATATTTAAATCAATTTCTCTTTTAAATATTTTATTTTAAAAATTATTAATTTTTTTTTTAATTAATAATAAATACAATATAGTAGGGTAGAGAAGGGGGTTTTCGCCAGTGTATACAGTTTTCGCCACCCTCGTTATTTGAACTTTAACCTTTTAAAATGTGGTGCTAATTACCTTAAAAGTCTAAAAAATCTATTTTTTAATGACTCATTGCATCTAGCCACAAGAATATTGACCCATTTCGCTAATATGCTTGGTGGCGAGAACCCCGGTTTTTCAGGGTTTTGGACCTAAAGGTTAGGTTTTACAAAAAATAAGTTTTGGAAATTACCAGGGTCGGAATTTTAATTAATAATTATCTTTCTCAAAAACATTTAAACACTTTTTAGCCATGCATTTGCATAATATTTTAAAATATCCATAGTTTAATTTCAAATTTTCTTAATGGTGGCGAAAACCACCCCTAAAATTGATCAATCTCTTTTAAAATTTATAATCCCTGACATGGCCACTACCTGCCAAGTTGACCTTTCAAAATTTACTCCTGGAATAACAAAAGAGGGATGAGGGGGAAGTTCTACTATCGAATGTTCATTAACTGTCTCTAAAATTGAGCGTCCTGTGTAGTTCTCAAATTATTCAAATTATGTTCGATAAATCTTTTTTTAAGTATTTTTCAATTTCTTTAGTCTTTCAATTTCGTTTGAGCAAGAAAACAAAATTCCGATAGATGCAAGTGGGATTCCGGAATATATCCGCTTTCTACAAGTGGATTTTTTTTCCAGTGCAAAAAAAAAGAATGTTGCCATAATTTTGCAAAAAAAGGCCCAAAATACGAAAATGGGTGTAAACAACCGAGAACTAGTTGTAGAAAGCTAAAAATGTGTGGGCTGACTTATTTTTAGTTAAATTTTCAGAAAAAAATATTTTTGAGCAATTTCAGCCCAAACCAGTGATCCTTCAACCCAAATTGGGTCCAGTTGGCGTGGAACCTCTCAATTATAAGTTATCGTAAAATTAAGATTTTTTAGAATAGCATCCTTTTTAAATAATAAAAATATATCATTATTATCATGCATTAAAATGCATTTATATAGTCTTCTGAGCACCACAATGACAAGTATTGAAAAACGAGTTTTATTGTATTTTATTAAATTGTAAGTATAACTAATTCAACCTATTCAAATTTAAATGTTAAATTTTGATTTAAAAAAAAATCAAATAGCTCTTAATTATAAATCTGAGCACATAATATTGCCCATGTATAAATTTCTGTATATAAAGAAGTTGACATGAATGAACATCTGATTGGAATGTCATTTTAAATACGTGTAAGAAAAATTATATAATTCATGAATTAGAACGAGTTGAATTGATGTATCTTGAAAATCAAGACATATAAATGATTATAATATTTTTGTGTTGTATTTATAACGAAAGTGATATCCTTGATGAACTTATTATGTTTAATATTTTTATTTCAATCTTTACAAAATAATTCATCATTTTTCAACATCTTTTATAAATTAAACCTGATTGAATTGACATGAAAAGCAAATTTTTATATGGATACCCGCATTTTTATACAGAAATGTTTTTATTAATTTAAATTTATATTTAGAAAATAACTCAATCCATGTATAATATAATAAAAATTTATTTATTCAGTTTTATTATATTTTTTTGGATTAAATTTATTTAAATACATAAATTTTAGTTGTAAAAAGAGAAAATTGTTTGTTTATTGATTTCATTTAATTGATTTCATTAAATCTAAATCTCGTCAAGCAATTCACAATCGAATAGTAACTTTTACTCTATAATATGATGATAAATTTTCTTAAAACTTTTTGTAATATTCTTTATCGAGGCAGTAAATGGCTGTACAATATTTTTTTCAGTGTTTATAGTATGAAAATTTACCATATCTTCTTGTTTACTTCCCTGATGAGGATGATTAAATATAAATTTTCGGTAATTATTAGCACATAAATTGAAAAATTTTGTTTAAATAAAAAAATTTGACTGAATAAATGTTATATTTATTAAGAAATAAACGACAAATCGAACACAAAAATAATAAATTAGCGACCGGTAACATATAACAAAGAATAACCAACTTTGTCCCCATATCGTCCCTTATAGCAAAAATATAAGATTCTAATAATTTAAAATAAATAAATCATATTATTAACTACAGATAATCCCATGTATTATACTTAGATTAAAATAGCATAAAAATTGAATAAATATTTTGGCTCACATTATCCTATGTTTGAAATTGGATTAAAGTCACCGTTCTTTGTTACTTACTTCTTCCTGTGAACAAAAAAAAGAAAAAATATTGTATTATTTTGTAAATGAATATTAATTTAAATATGTAGTAATAAAATGGTAAAAAATTACAATGCAGTAAAAGATATAAGTTCAAATAATTAGTTATTTAAAGATTTAATATACTTATAAATTATAGATTATTTAAATATACACGTTTATGATTTTAGAAATTCGGCTAGAAATATTTTGATTTCGTGGACTAAATAAATTAACGATATTTGAAAGCCCCACACATTGATGAAAATTTAGTCAAATAGGGGGTTGATAATTATAAGGTATATTAACTGGTATATTAACTATTGACTTTTAACATGGAACATGTTTATAGGCAGAGGGGGTACTTCAAGCATCTCATTGGGGAAGAGGGTCACACGGACTTAGAATAATTTCGATCTAGGAACTTAAATAAAGGAGTATAGAATAATAAAGATTTTAGAAGCTAAACATTTTTTTTTCTTAAGGACTTAAAAATTATAAAGGCTTCAAGATTCAAAATATAAATTTAAACATGTTCTATGATCGCTGGTCGTGAGTTCACCGTTTTATAGCTTTGAAAATAATTACACAAATTTTTTTGATAATATATTCATATGGAGATATACACAACTAACCAATGTGTCAGACTAAATGTTTATTTTATTATTAATTTATCAGCTAAATCTAAATATTCACGCTATACATTTATAAATGCTCGTTGATTGAATGCAGAACGTACACTAATATTGAAAACTTATTTTCCTGACTCTTAATTTGATTGCTTAGCTATTCCAATGGGAATTTAGTAACTTTATCAGTCAAAAATTTAAATCATAAAGAATAAAACACTCAAAAATTTTACCTTACATGAAAATGGAAACGATTAATAAAAAGCTAGAAGAACAACAAAAACTTTAATTTTAAATATTGGTTATATAACAGTAAAAGTATTTTATATATTTATTGATATGTATATAAAATATAATTATTAACGTCAAAATTTACCATCTATTTATAGATTATAAGTTACATTTCTCTTTCGAGAAAAAAAGATATACTCAATAAAATTTTTCTATCCGTGAAGTAATTCGTTGTTTTCTATAATAACAAATTCATTTTTTACAAAAATTTTTTTTTCTTTTTCAAATTTTCTTAATAAATTTCAAATTTAATTTTTTAAAATCTGAGCTATTCAAAACTTAAAATTTTTTAGCAATAATGTATGAGCCCCCCCTCCCCCCTCCCAACTGGGTTAAAGTTCAACTGAAGTGTATCAGAAATCGGTTTACATCTAATAATAAGTACTCCTAAAAATCTCGGTTATTTTTTGGTAAAAATATATGTCATGTTCGTGTTCACCAACTCAGATATAATAAAAATTCAAGATAAACAGCAAATTATATAAACTTTTTCTATAAAATTTACAAAAAATCAGAAAATATGCATTAAAAATGTATCAAAAAATATTGACATAAAATTCTTAAAAAATGAATTACAATTTTGCACACTCGTATCATATAAATTAAAAATAATACAAACATAAATAATATAATATGTTACATTAGATACAAAGATCTTTTTTATTCACTATTAAAAATCTATAAACATATTTTTGATAAATATCTATAAAATAATTATAATTTAAAATATACTATATCATTTAATGCTGCGTTATTCTTTTAAAATTTATTATAAAATTCTCACATAATAAATTATATATAGATTATCTACTAGGTAGCATTTTCATATATATGTATATGTAATAAATATTTTATTATATGTAAAAAAATTTTTTTTCTTATTCAAAAAAATATTATATTTCCGATATACATGTTTAATGTATATTATGTGCGAATAATAATAATAATAATAATAACGATCGTGATATCGATTTAGATTTTAATATATACCATATTATGTATTGAATCTTAACGCACGATCAAAATATATATATGTGTGCTGTATTTATCGATATAATCGATATTTTTAAAAAATAGTTGCATACAATACTGCACTATATGAAGATTTTTGCAAGATTGCTGTTAAATAGTTTTATTTCATATGGGTGTTTATTGAGCTTTTTTTATTATTCTCAATTGTCGTTATGTTGTAAATTTTACATGTGGTAAAAATATAGATCATTCCGTGTTATTTGTTAAGTAAAAATTTTTGCCTTGCTGTAGAAAATTTATTATCTATGTGCTTTTTACTTTAGTCAAAACACGGTTTCGAGGTTGTTTTCGAGGCAATTGGGACGAAAAAAGGCCTACTAGGAGTTTTTCAGAGCACTTATTCCAAAAATTGAGATTCGCTTGAGTAAAATTTGCCTAACCCGCAATAATAGCTTTATTTCAAAGCAGATTTATTTTAAAAATTCAACGAACACATTTATTTAACATTTATAATTTTTTCCGAACGCACAATGTAAAATAAACAGGTAATAGTCGTAAATATAATGAATCTCGTATTACACGCTTGTAAATAACGATTTGTAAATATAGCATACCTTATGTTAGTATAGTAATAAATATATGCATATAAATTTGCCTAGCAGTTAGTTTAAAAAATATCTTGAATTTTCGATTACCGAGTGAAAAAAGTTGCCAATTACCAAAAAATAAGATTCCCAAAATTATAGCTCATTTTATGATTCCCGAATTCTGCCGAAGTGTTGCCACAAAATACATGAGCTCTTATAGGACAAAAAATTTTTTTTATAATAGCCTACGTATTTGAATCTTATTTTTTTTAATAATCGGTAACTTTTTTTACCCGGTAATAGAAAATTCAAGCGATTTTTTAAAATACCTGCCAGGCTAATGTAAATGAACATATACATGTGTATTATTATTGTTGTTATTATTATTCATCTAAAATTTGATAACATTTTGATATGAAATAAAATTCAAACAATACAAAGCATTAATTTTTTATTTAAAATGAATTTTATAAGAGGTTTTATAACATTCGTTTCTGGTAAGTAATAAAAAAATTAAAAAATATTGTAAAATTTATTTTATAAAAATATTTAAAAAACGCTTTATTTTTGTAGTTTTTGGAATCTGTTTGGCTGATGAAACGAATTTTTCTACTGATGAATCTCTGATACCTAGTAAGATCTTTTAATTATAATTCATAAGGAATAATTTGTTTTACAAAATTTATTTATTTATTTTAGAGCGCAGAATGTCCGGTGGAGAAGACGTATTAAAAATTAGTGAATATCCATTTATGGTTACTTTAACTAACGATATCCTTAAAATGTTTTGTGGTGGCAGTATAATATCAAAATATTACGTCTTAACAGCTGGACATTGCATTAGTCCAAAATATCCTGAAGAACACTTTGTAAGAAGTGGTTCAGTATATAGAATCGATGGTGGAAATGAGCATTCAGTTAGTAAAGCTATTAAACACGAAAAATATGAAATTCTAGAAGACGGCGTCAGAGCTGTAAATGATATTGGATTGATCAAAGTAAAAAAACGATTTAGATTTAATAGTGAATGTCAACCAATTGGATTATTTAATTCCAATGAAACAATAAAAGAGTCTTATGGAACAGTAATAGGATGGGGAAAAATTGACAAACGGATTTACCCCCTGTATTCAAAAACTTTGACATTGCCGATTCTTTCAAAACAAATATGCAATGAAACGTATTTTGAAGCTTATGGTGAAATTTTACCAGGGCAATTTTGTGCTGGATTTATAAATGATAAAGGAGAAAAAAATCTTTTTCCTGGAGATTCAGGAAGTCCTCTTGTTATTAATAAACGAGTCGCTGGAGTGGCGAGTTGGACAAGGGAACCTTACGGTTTAGCTGATAGTCCAGCTGTATTTACTGAAGTTGCTAGTTATCGTGATTGGATCTGCAATAACAGTGGCAGAACAGTATGCTAATTAAATTAATAGAACAAATATAGCTTTTTTATAAGGGGTTTTGTGAACACCAGCATTTTAATAATTTCTTTACAAAATCTTAATCTATATATAAAAAAATATTAGATAAGTATTGGGCACAATCAGAAGTTTACTTGAGATATAAGATATCTAGCACGGAACGTCATCAATTTTTTAATTTTAATTTTTTTTTTTTTTTTAATAAAAAAATATGTGTTTAATATTCTTATAATATATAGTTTTAAATTATATAAAAAATAAAACTAAACGTGAATATAGTCAATCTTTGTTAAATCCTTTCTTTCCTTAAACAACCTAATTTATTATTAAATTTAATAAATTTACGTATATGTAATTTTTATAGTTTCATTAATCAGCTTATTTGTAAAATTAATTGTTAATACAAAGAAAACCAAAGTATATAATGGTTTTTTGGGGAGGCAGAAAAATACGGAAAAACAATACATGGAGTTACAAAAGGGACCCATTACAAGTAGAGTAGGATTTAAATATTTGGGATATATACTTTTGGAGTAACTGGACCCGTGAAAAAACACATTGCTTGTGTTGTGGGCAAGGCAAGGAAAGCAATAAATGCAGCATGGTAACTGATGAAAAGAATCGGGCTAGAAATACTAAGTAAAAAGATGCGTTAACTACAGGCACTAGAAGGAGCAGGATGTTTGAATGGAGTAGAAATGTGGGGTTTAAAAGACGAGAATTAGTCGAAAAATGCAAGGAAAATATGTAAAAATGATAATGGGCTTAAATAGCAACACACCAGACTACATATGGAAATTAGAAGCGGGTATTAAAAGTTGTTTGTACAAGAGACAGAGCAGTCAATCACGTTGCTAATATTTTAGACATGGTAAAAGAGAGATAAAATAAGCTTAAGAGAGGAAATAAGAGCAATAGAAAATGGGAAATTAACTAAAAAAAACATAAAAGTATTTGGGAGAAGGCGAGAAAAAATAAATAAGGGCTGCTTATAAAAGGCATGGGGGCAAGGAAATTTCTGAAAAAAGTGGTAGAGGCATTAAATATCTTAAATGAGCAAGATAAGAACAAGCATTTATTGGAATCGACAAACCAAGGTACTGGGAATTAAGATGGAAATTAAACTTATAAGGAAAATTGCAATAGAGAGCAATATTCGGAAGAAAAAAATATAAAAGGGAAATGATGAGAGCATTACACGAGATTTAGGTGCGTTAATATGAGTAAAGAGGAAAAGAAGGGATTCATTGATACAAAATGCAGTATGTGCAAATTAGAGGGAAAAACCTTTAACCACTTCTGGGCTTGCCCTGAGACTAGAAAAAAAATCATGCAAAAATTGTTAATGGCTTAAAAGTTTGGAAAGAAAAAATGGGGTTCACAAATAGAGATTGGGAAGGTGGTTTGAGAAACGATGACTGAAAAACCAATTTTAGAAATATGCAACTATGCAATAGAATTAGAAAAAATTATAACCTATATATGTATAAATCTGTATACAACTTACACATGCATAAGTTACACAGAAATAAATGAATAATAATTATCAGCATATTCGTATATACTACGTATGTGTAATATTTTATAATAAAATTTTCTAAGCTGATTACAATTTTATTTTATTTTTTTATTTTTTCATTTATAAAACTTTTTAATAAGAATATTTTTTTATGCTCTTAAAAATGATGATTAAGCTTTTATTTGCATTCGCCGTAAAAATTCTTGCCTAGGTAACAACTACATGGGTAATGTATTTACTATCTGGAATTTTCATTTACTATTTGTAAGTTTCAGATAGTAAATTGACTACCCAGATAGTAATTACTGGGACAAGAATTTTCACTTGGTATGTCTTGCAAGTTATCCACTGTAGGTCCAAACATCAAATTTTAACAGCAATTTTTTATTTTATTGGCGATTTAAGCAATAAAAACAGCTAGTTATATTTTTTTCTGCTAATATTCTGGATTAAGTATTTAAAAAAGCATAACACTAAAATTGAAGTATTTTCTCTGTGTAATCGTTTGAAACATTAGTTTTTTCATTTATTGAATTAGTCTTTTTAAGGTTTTTGTATAAATTTTTGAAAAATAATTTTGTATTTTTCTAGTTTATTTATAAAATGGTTCATAAAAATTATTCATCGCAAATCACGACTTCATTTAAGATCGTGTCTATAATCACCACGTAAGTATTATGGATCACGTATGACACGTTTTTTATAACCCAAAAATCTATATAAATATGTACATAAGTTACAGTTTCATATTAACAAAATTAAAAAAACAAAGCACAATAATTTTTTCTTTAAAATGAGTTTTCTTAAAGTTTTTAGCATATTCATTTTTTGTAAGCAATTAGAACATTAAAATATTTAATTAATAGATACTTATTTTTACAAAAAATTTAATTTTTTTTTAGTTTATGGTACATGTTTAGCTGAAGATGAAATTAATAATATTTCTGGTGGTTTGAACGATCCAACTAATGAATTAAATAGTTTGGATAATGAATTGGATATTCAAATTAAATCTCCAAGTAAGATTTTTTTAACTTTTAATAACTCATAAAAAATAATTTTTTTTCTTCAATTTTTTTATTTATTCTTTTTTTTTTTGGTAAGATTTAAGAGTTTCTGGTGGTGATAATGTACGAGATATTAGTAAATTTCCATTTATGGTTAGTTTAAATAATAAAAACATTGGAATGCTTTGTGGTGGCAGCATCATATCAAAATATTACGTTTTGACAGCTGGGCATTGCGTTACACCAAAGAAACCTAAGAAACACATAATAAGAAGTCAATCTGTACACACTCATACTGGAGGAGTATTGCACCAAGCAAGTAAAGCTATTCGACATGAAAAATATGAACTTCTTGAAGATGGAGTAAGAGCCATAAATGACATAGCCTTACTGAAAGTAAGCAAACCATTTAAATTTGGTAAAAAATGTCAGTCTATTGGATTATTTAACATCGGTGAATCAATAAAAGAACCTAAAGGAAGAATCGTAGGATGGGGAAAAATTGATGAATGGAATTACCCATATTATTTACAAGTTTTAGAATTACCGATTATTTCAAAAGAAGATTGTGATAAAGTATATGCTGAATACAATGGGATCCCAGAAAGACAAATTTGTGCTGGTTTCGTAGATGATGATGGATCCAAAAATATTTATCCAGGAGATTCAGGAAGCCCTTTCATTATTAGTAGCAAAATCGATGATAAGCTTGTTAAACGAGTTGCTGGTGTTACAAGCTGGACCAGAGAACCTTATGGCAAGCCTAATAGTCCAGGTGTATTTACTGAAGTTGCTGAATATCGCAAATGGATCGATGATAATATTCAATAACTTATTAAAATGTAAAAAATAAAAAAAAATTTTTTTTTTTTTTTTTTTTAATTAATTCAATTTTTTTTTTTTTTTTTAATTAATTCAATTTCCTTGTAAATTATTGTAAAAATAATTAATATTAAAAAATATAAATTTTATTGAATTTTATTAATATACAAAGATAATTTAACTTGTTATCTACTTATTGAGGTCGAATTCCAATCACAATTCGTTAATTATAATCTTACTAACAAATCACGAATCAAAAGTAACAAACTATACCAAATCACTTAAAAAACTCAAGAAAAGCAATTTCACTCATAAAAGATGCTATTTTATAAAAATTAATACTAAAAAAATTATTTAGAAATAAATCTATTTTTAGAAATTATTGTAAGTTCTTTGAAAATAACCCAAATTTATTATTTTATACTTTTTCCTATTTTTCGAACACTCGTGTTATTAGCAATGATCACTTTGTGTATCAAAGCTTTTGCGACCTTGACATTTAATATACTATTTTAAAAGTATTTTTGAATAAATTTTTTGTGTAACTAAATTGTTTTGTTATCTGAATCAGAACTTTTGTGAAAAAAAAAACATTTTTCATACTAAAACTCACCAGATTATGATAAAATTTTGACCACTACTCAATTTTCATAGGATACTTGGTACTTCTAATCATAAGAAATTTTAACCTTTCACAATAATTTTAAACTCAACAGGACTGTATTTCCAGAATTAAACTAACGCAATATAATTTTTGTTCCAAAGTCAACATTTCTAGCTAAATTTATCAGCTGATCAAATAGGATATACGATAAAAAACACTTATCGGTATTTAGAACACTTATTTAATCAATTAACTTACAATTTTAATAACTTTCAATTAAAAATTACATATTTTTACTTTATTTACAAAATTTATTTAAAATTTTTAAGTATTTAACTTTTAAGTTGACGTAATTAAAAAAATGTTAGTAAACAGTTTTTGTATACTCTTCAATGGAATCATGAACACTAATAACTTGGGTATCTAGTAAAAACTAAAAGTTTTTACACTGTAAAATGTTAATTATATTAAATAAATAATGATAAAAAAAATAAAATTTTAATTACGAGAATGAATAATAAATGAGTAATTCTTAAAATTCTTTCACTTTTTATTACATTTTTTTAATTTGATATCATTACCACTAATAATAATTGATAATATAATTCTTAATAATTATGCAAAATAGTAAAGTTTTGTTAATAAAAATATGTTTAAATAAGATAATTAAATTATAAAGAAAAACAACAGATATGTGGGCGATTCTTTCTAAACTAAACCATCCCCATTCATTTTAAGTTTATAGTCTAGCAAGGGAAATGAATTAGCAAGAGTATATAAGAAAGCTAAATTAATTTAGCTAAAACTTAATTTAGCTAAAGCTACCCCCAAAAGGGGCGTGTTTGCTATATCCAAACTTTCTGCGTTCAGACTAGGTTCAAAGGGTTTTTTAGGTCGCTAATTTTTCATTAAAAAATCCATGCATTTCTTTTTCTGCGACCCAAAAAACCCTTGTGGACCTAATCTTGACGCAAAAAGTGCAGAAACAGCAAAAACGCCCCTATAGGAAGTAATTTTAGGTAATTAAGGGGTGATATATTAATTATTCATAAAAAAATCCATGAAATTCGTTTTCAGCGACCCAAAAACTCTGGTGGACCAAATCTGGCCGCAAAAAGTGCCTAAATAGCGAAAACGACCCTTTTCAGGGGTAGTTTTAACTAATTTAGGGGTTAAATATTAATGTTACCTTAAACAATTATAAAATATTATTTTATTATAAAAATATTCTTGGATAAATCTATTGACTCAGAACATGATGGCATCAAAAATACCCCCTTTAGGGGCCAGTTTTTGCAAATTTAAGGGTGAAGCGCAATTTTCTTTACCATCGTGTTCAGTGACCCAAAAAACCTATACTAGAGCAAATCTCGTGTTTGCAACCATAAATGCAACCCCTTCCCTCCCCGTATTTTAACTGGAGTAATATCCAAGTATAGAAAGAATCGCTCATGTACATTTTTTTAAAAGAAATTTATTGTCGCTAATCTATTATTTAAAAAAAAATTTTTATATGTAATAAGCCTTTAGTACATTTTTAAAAATTTTAATTTATTGATATCTTCAGAGACACAAATACTTATATATTGCAGGTGAACTAATTTTGACACAATTGAGTTTAAATTTTTTTAGTCTACAAATTTTATTAATGAAAAGTATAATTTAAACATGAATTTATTTCAAATATTAACTATCGGTAAGATATTAAAAAAACTTTTTAAATTCAATAGATAAAATTACAAAGTAAATTATTCTTATTAATAATTAATTAATTTCATTTTTATAGTGAGTTACTTCTGTTTAAGTAACGGAATGCCTTTGGTTCGAAGTAAGTTTCAAACTGCATTAAAATTTATTGTTACAATTGTTCTAATAAATATTTTTATTACTTCAGAACCAAGGATGACTGGTGGAAATGATATAAAAGATATAAGTGAATATCCATATCTGGTCACAGTTTATAACGAAGTTAAACAAACAATTTGCACTGGTGTAATAATTTCAGAATATTATGTTCTAACAGTCGGACATTGTTTAAGTTCCGAATATCCACAAAAACATTACATAGGAAGTAGTTCCGTGAATATTTATGCTGGAAATATTCATTCAGTAAGCAAAATTAAAGTGCATGAAAATTTTGAAATACTTGAAAATGGTGAAAGAGCAGTTAACGATATTGGTTTATTAAAAATACAAGATCCTTTTAAATTTAATGAATATTGTCAATCAGTTGAATTGTTTGAAGCTAATGAAAAAATACCTGAAGGTTCCAGTGGAGTAATTGCTGGTTGGGGTGTTGTGAGTTTGGAAAAGTTTTTATTCAGTTTACAGACCGTGACCTTACCAGTGGTTTCAAAAACAGTTTGTAATGAAAAGTTTTTAGAAAATTATGGTGGGATATTAAGTGGACAAATTTGTGTTGGACATATAAAAAGCGATTATCAAAGAAATATTTATCCTGGAGATTCTGGAAACCCTTTGATAATAAATAATCGTATTGCTGGAATTGTTAGTTGGGGAAGTGAGCCAGGTAAATCACCAAATAATTTAGCTGTTTTAACTGAAATATCTGAGTTTCGTAATTGGATAAATGAAAATATTAAAACAGTTTCATCAACTAATTATATTTCTAAGATTATACAATTCTTTAAAAATCTTGTGACTTAGATTTTTATCATGATTCAACAAAAATAAAAATTTTTTAAAAATTTAATGTCCCAGCAATTAGAAATTATAATTATGGGAATTATTTTCATGTATTGATATTAGAAAGATGAAAATATTGAAACATTTTCATCGAAGAATTATTTATTTAAACTTTGATTTTTGTTATAATTCAAGAAAATTTTGTCAAAATTTGATGTTCTTTGGATTTTGTGGAAATTAGAATTTCAGATGCTGAATTTCGGAGAATCAAAGCTGTATTTGCAATTTTTTATTTTTGATGTATTTTGTATACTTTAATAAATCATTTAAAAAATATGCAATTATTTTTATTTTTTTTCCAAACGATTAGTTCTTAACTATTATTTGGGCCACGTGTACTGAGTAGGGATACAAGGAATGTTTAAGTAACTCCCCTATATTAGCTGTTTAAAAATACTCATGCAGACATATGATATACAATGAGCTTAAACAGGTTGAATTTTATTTTTTCTTTCATGGTATCTACTGGCTGTCAAATTTTGGGATTCAATTCTCAAATCAAAGAAACAAAGACTCAGAATCAATACACATGGGTTATTTAAAATATATATTAAGTTAAAAAAAAAGACATTTGCTATTTCTTTCTAATGCATTTTAACATGGAACATGTTCATGTACAAATGACGTTTTTAAGGAGTGGGTGAAATGGGCTTAGAATATATTTTCAATTTATAGGGACTTCGAATAATTTGAAGTGAGCGTCAGGGCCTAATAAGAACAAGAACTTAGAATACTTTAGGTTTATGGACTTATATTTCGGGATTTATACCTAGTAATTCGGTTTTTGGATTTATTACTGTTATGAGTGAAAATTTTCCATGATCATTTGTTGTGTGAACACACAAAACAGGTATAAGTTTTCATTTATTTCAAAACAGAAACATGCAATAAAAATGGCTTTTATAGCTTTCATATTTTAACAAAAATAAACAAAATTTATTCGATTAAATTATTCAATTATCTATTCTTTTTCAATCATATACAAATAAATTAAAAAATAAAACCTACGTGTTTAAACTTATTACAAATAAGAATATTTCGAATAATTATTATACAACGAATAATAAAATAAAATAAATTATAATTTGTATAATTTAAAAATAATCAAATTATACGTATAACTAGAAAAAATATATTTTTTTAAACAAAATTATTTTCTTTGAAAATTATAGGAATAATTGTTACTTTAAAATAATTTAAATATATACTCCTTAGTACAATTCTTTTTAAATTATTATCAAAACAAGATTTTTTATGCTGAACATAATCGCACAGAAATTTTAATTAATTAAAAATATTTTAATGTTATTTCACATTTTGCTGACTGATTTATTTTTTGATCAATTTGGCAAGTTTGGTAAGTTTTAAGCTTAGTATTTTTATTTTTATTTTAAGAGATAAAAGTGAATCTTAAAACCATCGTGAATTAGCGTTGGCATGTTTGTATTTTATTTTTTTTCTACCCCCTCCTCTTAATAAAGTATGAACATTAATAACAATTTTACAAAATCATACTCACCCCTTTTTAAATTTTCAGCATTTACTTCACACTAAAAGATAATTTTTATCATACTTATAACCCAAAAAAAAGTTAAAGCCAAAAAACAATAACAGTTACGGTTAATTTATGCCCTTTGTGTGCCCATAAAAATATAGTATTTTTTAACGTAATAACTCTTTAAATAGTAATAATGAACATAATTCTTGAGGAATAAACGGTTATTTTCCAGATACGATCAATATTTTAATTTTAAATAGAGCTTTAACAGAGAAAACGTAGAATACCAGGGTTTTGGACACTAAGTACAGGGTTTTGGACATGAAATATATGGGGTTTTGGACACCATTCTTAAAACTAACTACATATTACATTTAAAAAAAATAATAATCAGAAAAATTATAAAAAACGGGTATATAATGGCATTTAATTAATTTTTAATTAATTTTTAGATAAGAATATAACTATTTAAATAAAAATTTTGAAATTTACCAATTTTTAATCAATTGTAAAAGTTCATGTTACAAACGACTTGTCGAGTATAGGTGTGAATAAGAAAATATTTTAAATAAAATTTCTTATTTATTCTAATTAATTGTAAATAAACAAAAAAAGAGAACAAGAGATAAAGAAATCTAGTCGGAGTAATGAAAGTTCTTGGCATCACTGCATTACAAATTGGCACACAGCAGCAATGAATTTTTAATTATTCTAAATTAGATTTTATGTAATATTTTTTAATTTTTGCTTTTGGATTTAACAACATTTAAAAGATAGACATTGTTAAGAATGGAAATTTTACCTTTATCTTTAACAAAATAATCAAATGTCCAAAACTAAAATCCGTGTATGCTGTTTTGGACATTCGAATAAAATACATGTCCAAAACCACATTTTTAAGTATATTGAAGATGGGTTCTTAGACATCTTAATTAAACGCATAAAAAAAGGAAGAAAATGATTTTTTTTTGTTATAAATTTAATGTTTGATGATTACTTGATCAAATAAATGCAAAAAAGTTGTTATTGTTAAAAAAATTTAAACAAAATATCAATTTTACGCATCTCGTATTCTTATTATTTTTGTTAAAAAAACGATACCTTTATCAAGTCGTCTATTTTAATTCAAGGTTTTATTATTATAAATAATTAATAATTTCCAAACAAACTAAATAAAGAAGAAAGTAACTTTTAACTTATTTCTATCTTAGTTATTTGGTAAAATAACGCTGGGTATTCAAAACCGCATCGATGTCCACCACCCCATCCTTGACCCTAATTAAAAATAACAGCTAATATTAATATATAATTTATTTTGAAACATATAGCTTTTAAAAGTTTTAAAAATTTCATTTATATTTTTAGAAAAATTACGTTTACTAAGCCTAGAAATTTTATTTATATTCTCAACAACGCATTTTTGCTGCGAGAAAAAAATGTTTAAAAATTTTAATATTTCTTGACTTTTTTTCAATAATAATTTTGTATTAGTCATTTTATATAAGAAGTAATACAGATGCTTAAGCAAGTCAACCGTTTGAGCACATTTCTAGCACACTTTTTGGCTATACAAAATGGCTCAATTTAAACCAAACCAAATTAAGATGCATGGTCAGGTCTTCAAATCGAGTCCACAGTATTTTTTTCCGAAAGTACTACTAAAAATAAGCCTTCACGTCAATTTTTAGCTTATAAGGTTCAGTCCTCGGTTTTGAGAGCTCTAGATCAAAATATAGCAGATTTAAAACTCCGATTTTTACAAATTTCAAATTTCTCGCCAAATCACGTGATCACTTAAAAATATGTCCGAAAATTTGAATTCCTCAGGAAATTTTACATAAGCATATATTTTTTTATGTTTTTAGGAGTTTTTGTATATTAAAACGGCGAAATTTAAAGCAATAATTGTAATAAATAAAAATACCTTATACTATCGATCAAAAAAAGATGTGGGCCTCTCGTATTTTTGAAATATTTTCTAAAAAAATGGGCTCAGAATATTCGGGTAAAAAAAAATCTATTGACATTACACAATTATCCTACGATCTCTGTAAAAAATTTTATGATTGTAACTTTATTAGGAGGGGAGGGACAGCAATAAATGCATCAAAAAAGTAAGAAAAAATTTTTTTTATTTTTTAGGTCGTTTTTAAACGTTTAATTAGTGCATTAAAAATTATTTTAAATTATTGAGAATTTTCTGAATTTTGCTTTTAATTCGCTTTTTATAATATTAATTATATATTTTACTGAAAAATAAATCCGTACAATTGATAATTTAATTTATGAAAATTAATGGATTGGTTAAGCTAATACATATTCATAAATTCTTATTCTTGCGCCTAATATTACATAAATTCATTTCTTACCTTATAAACTAGACTTGAAATAATACAAAACGTACAATTTTTACCAAAATTAAACACTATACTGACATTAAAATAATTATTATATTCAAAAATTATAAGTTTTTATTTAATTAGTTCAGTTATTTAACGATATAATCTTTAAAATGAGTAAATTTCTTTATAAAAGTGCTAATATTTAAACATTAGTTTAAATTCTTAAAATAATTTTAAAAAAATTAATAGATATTTAGAGCACAGTATCTTAATAACTATTCAACTGAAAAAAAGTAACCCCAATTTTTCAATATAAATAGATCGTCAAGAAAGACAATTTTCAGTTGGTAAAAAATATATCATTGCTTTAAAACATCAATTAAAATTTTAATTATTCGCTATGAATTTTTCGCAAGTTTTCAAAACTTTTATTTTTGGTAAGTACTTATATAATATAACCATATTAAAAATTATTGAGATTTCAACCGAAACAAAAAATTATATTTTAAAATTATTCGATAATACATAAATTTACAAAATTTCAAAATCATTACACATTCTTTGAACAGTATTTCAAAAAAATTTACATTTGTTTGATTTTATTTTTAATTTTAATTTTTCAGTTTATTTAACCTGCTTAGCTGAGGTATTGCCATTAAATTTTCGTAAGTTATTTTTCTTCAATATAATAAATTTTTTTATTAAACATAATAAAATGAGCTTCTTTTTAGAATATAAAATATCTGGCGGTCACACTGTGAAAGATATTAGTCAGTACCCATATATGGCCAGTTTGGTTAATGATAATATTGATATGTTTTGTGGTGGCAGTATCATATCAGAATATTACGTTTTAACAGCTGGGCATTGCGTTACCCCAGAATACCCTGAAAATCACTTAATAAGAAGTAATTCTTTACGTGTTCTTGACGGTGGAATCGAACATGAAGTTAGTAAGGTTATAAGACATGAAGATTATAAACTGCTTGAAGATGGCGTAAGAGCAATTCATGATATTGGATTGGTCAAAGTAAAGGAACCATTTGTATTTAATGCGGGTTGTCAAATGGTTGTACTTTTTAATCCTACACAAAAAATATCAGAAAACTCTTTTGGCACAATTATAGGCTGGGGAAAAATTGATAATTGGTATTATCCATATTCCTTGCAACATTTAGAGTTACCGCTTTTGTCAAATCAAATTTGTAATCAGACATACTTGGAAGCTTACGGTGGAATTTTACCCGGACAAATTTGTGCTGGATTTATGAACGATGATGGCAAGAAGAATACTTTTCCCGGAGATTCAGGAAGCCCTTTAATTGTAAACAATAAAATTTATGGAGTGATAAGCTGGGGAAGAGAACCTTACGGAGAACCAAATAGTCCTTCCGTGTTTACTGAAGTTTCTAAATATCTTTCTTGGATTGAAGAAAATATGAAATGAAGGAATCAATAAAATTTAAATTAATAAATATAATAACTATCTGTTTATTTGAAATTTAACGTACTTTTAAGAAAATAATATCTTTATTATTAAATTATATTTACACTGAAAAAAAATCCGTTTGCGGAATGCAGGATTATCAAGCTTGCGGGATGAATTTTTTTTTCTTCCTCAAACGATACAAAATGAAATTCAAAGTGAAATTCATTTTCAATAAATAACAAGATTTTTACTAAATTCATGTGTTATTTCATTAACCCTATTGATACATAATTTTAATAATTCTAATTATAATTTTCTTAGAGTATGGGCAATCAAGTCAAGATAATTAAAAATTTTTTTTCTTTCTTTAAAAAAAACTTTCTGTTCACATCCTGTTGCTGCGCACGTGTCTTAAATGAACGACATTTTCTGTTTTTTTTACGTTTTAATCGTCATTTTAGGTCATTTGCAATCATTTGAGCAAGAAATAGTATATTACGAACACGTCTCCAAATAATGGCTCAAATCGCACGTAAATTACCATCCGTGGTGAAGCCAAGGATTGTTAAACTGCGATTCGGGTCATTTTTTATTTATTGACACAATTTTTCTTCGTCAGTGGCAAGAACAAACGTCTTTTCCGGTGACGCAGGAGCGTATTTTCTGGCCGCTGACGAGAAAAAAAATTCCCCCATGGAAAGTCTGCTAGCAGCAAAAACGAAAGTTCGATTGCGGGTAATTGAAGGATTACATTTTCCGATAGCGGATTTTTTTCAGTGTACTTTTATGAGTATTAAATTTGTTTAATGAAAATTTGTATTTTTTTTTTGCAAATATTTTAATAATAAATCAGTATTTTTAAATATGAATAAATCTATTCGATTCTTTGAGCTAGCAATTTTGGTAATTTCTTCCCTGGCTTAATAGTGTGAGGCTCGTAAGTATGTACTCTATTTAGCCTTTTCGTAGATAACTATGAAAACTATATGAATAATAATTTTTAATAAAAATTTTACAGTTTTATTTTAACGATTTCATGGGTATATTCTTATTCAATTTAAAGATACTAATGTAAAAACAATTGAACTTTAGTAAGTATTACCAATAATTTAGCGAAGTCCTTAAAGAGCGATTTCATGGAGCGTATTCTTACTAAATTCTAGAGGAACTAATAATTAATTATGACTAAAAATCTATAAAATTCTGGTCGAGCGGGATCGATAAAATCGCCTCAGAGCAAAATTTTGATAAATTTTTAGTGGTAATTACTAGAGTTCAATAGTTTCAATTTTATAGGGGTGATTTCATTCAGCATATATTTTTATTAGATTCTAGGGACACTAGATTTGATACACTTGATTGTAACTTAAAATCTATTAAAATTCTGCTCGCAGGATCCAGGAAACTAGCTTCAAGCAAAATTTTAATAAATTTTTTAATCATAATTACTAAAGTGTGACTAGTGTCACCAGAATCTAGTAAGAATATGCTCCATGAAATTTCCCCTTTAAAGAATATTTTTCTGGAGCAGGATTTCGCTATATTTCTGGTAATAGTTACTGAAGCTTATTTGCTATAACTTCATTGTCCCTAGAAATCTAATAAAATCTGCTCCATGAAGTTCCACATTATGAAATTTGGTATGTTCTTTTTTCAAATATATCCAGTTTTATATTCTGAATATAAAATAATCATAATTAAAAATTATTACCAAAATTATTATTACTAATAATAATTGATAATATAATTCTTAATAATTATGCAAAATAGTAAAGTTTTGTTAATATAAAAATATGTTTAAATAAGATAATTAAATTATACAGAAAAACAACAGATATGTGGGCGATTCTTTCTAAACTAAACCATCCCCATTCATTTCAAGTTTATATTCTAGCAAGGGAAATGAATTAGCAAGAGTATATAAGAAAGCAAAGATATCTGAATTTGTAATAGGGTGAGTGTACCAATTAGTGACCAAATTTTTCCCTATTAGTGACCACGCGTCTACCATAAGCATAACATACTATTGGGCATTAATTGGGGATGTGGTCACTAATTGGTACAGTCACCATATAAGAAAAATTTACTTAATGTTTATTAAAGGTGAAATAATAAATTAAGGGTGAAATATGAATTTTTCATTAAAAAATCACAAAAATTACCGATTATCGACCCAAAAAACCCTTTGGCCTAGCCTGAAAGCAGAAAATTTGAATATAGCAAAAACGCCCCTTTAGGGGATAGTTTTAGCTAATTTAAGGGTGAAATATTAATTTTTCATTAGAAAATCCATGTACAAAATCCAAATCCAAAAAAACACTCGTGAACCTAATCTTGATGCAAAAAGTGCAGAAACAGCAAAAACGCCCCTTTTAGGGGTAGTTTTAGGTAATTTAGGGGTGATATATTAATTATTCTTAAAAAGATCCATGAAATTCGTTTTCAGCGACCCAAAAAACCCTTGCGGACCAAATCTGGCCGTAAAAAGTGCGAAAATTGCGAAAACACTCCTTTTCGGGGGTAGATTTAGCTATTTTAGGGGTTAAATATTAATGTTACCTTAAAAAACCATCAAGATTCTTAATTAGCGACCCAAAAAACTTTTGAAAACTTATTCTTGGATAAATCAATTGACTCAGAACGTGATGACATCAAAAATACCCCATCTAGGGGGCAGTTTTTGCAAATTTAAGGGTGAAGCGCAATTTTCTTTACCATCGTGTTCAGCGACCCAAAAAACCTATACTAGAGCAAATCTCGTGTTTGCAACCATAAATGCAACCCCTCCCCTCCCCGTATTTTAACTGGAGTAATATCCAAGTATAGAAAGAATCGCTCATGTACATTTTTTTAAAAGAAATTTATTGTCGCTAATCTATTATTTAAAAAAAATTTTTTATATGTAATAAGCCTTTAGTACATTTTTAAAAATTTTAATTTATTGATATCTTCAGAGACACAAATACTTATATATTGCAGGTGAACTAATTTTGACACAATTGAGTTTAAATTTTTTAGTCTACAAATTTTATTAATGAAAAGTATAATTTAAACATGAATTTATTTCAAATATTAACTATCGGTAAGATATTAAAAAAACTTTTTAAATTCAATAGATAAAATTACAAAGTAAATTATTCTTATTAATAATTAATTAATTTCATTTTTATAGTGAGTTACTTCTGTTTAAGTAACGGAATGCCTTTGGTTCGAAGTAAGTTTCAAACTGCATTAAAATTTATTGTTACAATTGTTCTAATAAATATTTTTATTACTTCAGAACCAAGGATGACTGGTGGAAATGATATAAAAGATATAAGTGAATATCCATATCTGGTCACAGTTTATAACGAAGTTAAACAAACAATTTGCACTGGTGTAATAATTTCAGAATATTATGTTCTAACAGTCGGACATTGTTTAAGTTCCGAATATCCACAAAAACATTACATAGGAAGTAGTTCCGTGAATATTTATGCTGGAAATATTCATTCAGTAAGCAAAATTAAAGTGCATGAAAATTTTGAAATACTTGAAAATGGTGAAAGAGCAGTTAACGATATTGGTTTATTAAAAATACAAGATCCTTTTAAATTTAATGAATATTGTCAATCAGTTGAATTGTTTGAAGCTAATGAAAAAATACCTGAAGGTTCCAGTGGAGTAATTGCTGGTTGGGGTGTTGTGAGTTTGGAAAAGTTTTTATTCAACTTACAAACCGTAACCTTACCAGTGGTTTCAAAAGCAGTTTGTAATGAAATGTTTTTCGAAAATTATGGTGGGATATTACCTGGACAAATTTGTGTCGGGCATATAAATAGCGATTATCAAAGAAATATTTATCCTGGAGATTCTGGAAACCCTTTGATAATAAATAATCGTATTGCTGGAATTGTTAGTTGGGGAAGTGAACCAGATAAATCACCAAATAATTTAGCTGTCTTAACTGAAATATCTGAGTTTCGTAATTGGATTAATGAAAATATTGAAACAGTTTCATCAACTAATTATATTTCTAAGGTGATACAATTTTTCAAAAATCTTGTGACTTAGATTTTTAGCATAATTTAACAAAAATGAAAATTTTAATGAAATTTGATATCCCAGCAATTAGGAATTATGATTATGGGAATTATTTTCAAGTATAGATATTAGAAAGATGAAAATATTGAAACATTCTCATCGAAGAATTATTTATTTACACTTCGATTTTTGTTAAGATTCAAGAAAAATGAATAGCATTTCTCAAAATTGGATATTTTTTGGATTTCTGGGAAATTTGAATTCCAGATGCTGAATTTTGAGGAAACAAAGCTGTGTGTGTAATTTTTTATTTTTGATGTATTTTGTATACTTTAATAAATCATTTAAAAAATATGTAATTATTTTTATTTTTTTTCCAAACTATTAGTTCTTAACTATTATTTGGGCCACGTGTACTGAGTAGGGATACAAGGAATGTTTAAGTAAGTCCCCTATATTAGCTGTTTAAAAATACTCATGCAGACATATGATATACAATGAGCTTAAACAGGTTGAATTTAATTTTTTCTTTCCTGGTGTCTACTGGCTGTAAAATTTTGGGCTTCAGGTCTCAAAACAAAGAAACAAAGACTCGGAATCAATACGTGTTATTTAAAATACTTATTACGTTAAAAAATGACATTTACTATTTCTGACGCGTCCTATTTCTTTCTAATGCATTTTAGCATGTTCGTTGGATGGGATATTTGAAAAAGTCTGGCTCGGCAGGGAGGGTGCACAATTGACGTTTTTAGGGGGGTGGGGGGGTGAAATGGATTTAGAATATTTAGGATTTAGGGACTTAAAATAACTTGAAGTGGGAGTCAGGGCCTGATCAGGCCCTGATGAGAACAAGGGCTTAGAATACTTTAGGTTTATGGACTTATCTTTCGAGGTTTTATAGTAATTCGGTTTTTGGATTTATTACTATTATGAGTGAAAAATTTCCATGATCGTTGATTGTGTAAACAAACAAACCAGGTATAAGTTTTCATTTATTTCAAAACAGAAAAATGCAATAAAATTGGCTTTTATTGCTTTCATATTTTCACAAAAAAAAAAAAATTTATTCGATTAAATTGTTCAATTATCTATTCTTTTTCAATCTTATACAAATAAATTAAAAAAAAACCTACGTGTTTAAACTTATTACAAATAAGTAGTTCATTAAATTCGTAAGAATATTTCGAATAATTGTTATACAACGAATAATAAAATAAAATTAATTATAATTTGTATAATTTAAAAATAACCATTATACGTATAACTAGAAACAATATATTTAAAAAAAAAAAAAATTATTTTTTTTGAAATAATTTTGGGAATAATTATTCCTTTAACATAATTTAAATATACTCGTTAGTACAATTCTTTTTAAATTATTATCAAAACAAGATTTTTTATACTGAACATGATCGCATAGAAATTTTAATTAATTAAAAATATTTTAATGTTATTTCACATTTTGTACTGACTGATTTAACTTTTGATCAATTTGTCAAGTTTGGTAAGTTTTAAACTTGGTATTTTTATATATTTTGCGGTAGCCAAATGTTTACATGTTCGTATTTTATTTTTTTTGTCTACCCCCTCCTCTTAATAAAATATAACCTTTAATAACAATTTTACAAAATCATATTCAACCCTTAAATTTAAATTTTCACCATGTTCTTTACGCTAAAGATAATTTTTATCATACTTGATTTTTTGGTGATTACGCTCTCTTTAAAAAGCATTTTTTTTTATTTTCATATCTTAGCCCAAAAGTTAGAGCCATAAAACAATAACAGTTACCGTTCATTTTTGCCCTTTTTGTGCCCATAAAAGGGCTAATCATTTACACTATGTTCTGAAAGGATATGGCATAATTTCTAAATCTTCATACGAACAGATTCCGCTATTAAAAGTAAAAATCCTTTATTTATAATTGTTACGTTACTTTTCAAAATTAAAAGTCTTCAGCCCCATACTTTAATATGAAAACTCATGCAAAATGTAATTAAAATAACAGCTAATATTAATGTCTATTTTATTTTGAAACATATAGCTTTAAAAATTTAAGTTTTAAAAGTTTTGAAAATTTCATTTATATTCTTAGAAAAGTTACGTTTATTAAGCCTAGAAATTTCATTTATAATCTCAACAACGCATTTTTGTTGCGAGAAAAAAATCTTTAAAAATGTTAATATTTCTTGAATTTTTTTTAATAATAATTTTGTAAATGTAAATGTAAATATTCTTTATTTGCAATTGAACAAAAATACAGTAATCAAATAAAATATCTTAGTAAATAATTGATAATTAACATCGATACATTATAATAAGTTTAAAATATAAGTGATAACATTATTAAATTTTTATAGTCAATTGAAATAAAGTAATTAATAAATACTTACAGTCTAAATAGATCAAATTTAATAGTTTGACATTTAATAGACATCACAGTCAATTAGTTGCATGTACATGGTTAATTCTAAATTAATTATTAAAATAAGTAAAATATATTAAAATAAAATAATTGTCTTGTAACAAAAAGGTGGCATGTCATATTTATGACATATTTGTATTAGTCATTTCACATAAGAAGTAATACAGATGCTTAAGAACACACTTTTTTGGCTATACAAAATGGCTCAATTTAAACCGAACCGAAATAAGATGCATGGTCATGTCTTCAAATCAAGTATTTTTTCCCTAAAGTACTACTAAAAATAAGCCTCCACGTCAATTTTTAGCTTATAAGGTTTAGTACTCGATTTTTGGCGGTCATTTTTGTGTTTTGGACTTATGTAAAATTTGCCGCGGAATTCAAAATTCGCGTATTAAAGCTGCTATATTTTGATCTAGAGCTCTCAAAACGCAATAACCCAATGGTTTCTCTTTTTCATTGTAAAATTTGAAGTGTCAGAAGTATTTTGAAACCTACTAGAGGATTTTTTATTCATATACTTTTAAGAAATTCAAATTTAAAAAAAGTGGTGTTTTAGCGACATTTTAGCGATTTCTCACGCATGCGCAGCTCAAAAAATTTTTTTCACCCCAGAAATTGATTCTACGGGAAATTTCCTATCTGGGCTTAAAAGGAAAAAATTTTTCATGTAATCGTATTTTTTTACAGAAAAAGTAAATAAAATTTCTCTCATTTTTTTACTTTTTTTATAAAAGTCCAAAACACAAAAATGGCTGCCAAAAATCGAGGACTGAACCTTATAAGCTAAAAATTGACATGGAGGCTTATTTTTAGTAGTACTTTCAGAAAAAAATACTTTGGACCCGATTTGAAAACCCGACCATGCATCTTATAATCCGGTTTTCGGAAGGCACCCGTGCTGCTAAGGGTTAATTATATTAATTTAATTTATGAAAAATAATGGCTAAACAATTAATGATTGGTTAATTAAACAAAATTCGTTTTCTTGCGCCTAATATTACATAAATTCATTTCTTACATTGTAAACTAGATTTCAAATAATACAAAACCTGTACAAAAACGTACAATTTTTACCAAAATTAAACATGATACTGAATTAAAATAATTATTATATTCAAAAATTATAAGTATATTTTCATTTAATTAGATCTGTTATTTACACTGTAAAAATTAACATTCTTATATTAACAAAAAAATTAGATAATTTACGAAAAATTTGTAATTCTTCGATAAAAATCGTAAATTTACTAAATTTAGTATATTAACAAAAAATTCGAGTATTCTCGATTTTTTTTTGTGAATTCACAAGAAAAATTGATAATTTACCATTTTTTTTCGACAATTTACAAAAAATAGTTGTAAATTCCCGAAAAATAGTTGTGAATTTACAAATTTTTTCGTAAATTCACAAAAAAAAATCAAGAATTCTCGAATTTTTCGATAATATACTAAATTTAGTTAATTTACGATTTTTATCGAATATTTAAAAATTTTTTTGAAAATTTATTAATTTTTCGAAAATATTCTATTTTTTTTTGTTAATCTAAGAAATTTACTTTTTACAGTGTAACGGTATAATCTTTAAAATGGGTTACTTTTTTATAAAATTTCCAACGTTTATTAATAGATATTTAGAACACAGTATCTTAATAACCATTCAATTGGAAAAAAAAAAAACCCAATTTTTCAATATAAATAGATCGTCAAGAAAGACAAATATCAGTTGATAAAAAATATATCATTGCTTCAAATTATTAGTTAAAATTTTAATTATTCACTATGAATATTTTGCAAGTGTTCAAAACTTTTATTTTTGGTAAGTACTTAATATAAGCATATTAAAAATTATTGAGATTTAAACATAAATAAAAAATTTTAACTCAAAAATATTCGATAAATTCGTACACAAAAAAAAAAATTTCAAAATCACTACAAATTCTTTTTTTTTTTTTTTTTTATTAAAGCTTTCAACTTTTACATACAAAGAAAAGTTATTTAGCTGTTACATTGTTATAATACAGTTTTACCATACAATATTTCATTTTACAATTTTATTACAAATTTACTTATTACATACCATCTTCTCTTTTTTTTAAACATTTAAATTACAGTTTTCCAAAAAATTAAATATTTTTTTTATAAATATGCTATTTGGTGCCCAGAGAAACATCTTTATATCAAATGGAGGAAATTTTCGGTGCTTTGACAGCTCATTATATAATTGTTTTCTCTGGTTATTATATAAATCACATTGCCAGAGAATGTGATTAATATCCTGTGTATCATAACCACAGGTACACGCAGGACTATCTATAATTTTTATTTTGTAAAGTGAGGCATTAAGATTGTAATGTCCAGATCTTAATCTATTTACTGTCGTGATTAGATTTCTCGGTAATGAGCTATCAATGAACCAGGGTTTTGGAGTATCTTTATAGTATATTTCAAAATAGTCTTTTCCTTTCGTTTCTCCATCTTTTTTTATTTGATCATTTTTTCTATTTTTGAATATTTTTTTAAAATATGCATAAAAGAATATATGGTATAAGAATATTGCTAGGATCGTTTTCAGTAGCTTGCTTTGCCAATTCATCAGCCTTTTCATTGCCAGGTATACCAACGTGTGCTGGAATCCATACAATTTGCAAACTATCGTCATCAAATAGTCTTAAAAGCTCTTTTATTTTATATATATAAAAGTTGATTTTTACATCAAAATTATGCGTATTTAAAGTTTCCAGCACACTTAGTGAATCTGTATAAATAACATACTTATGCCCGTAGTTCTTTTTAGCAAATTTTAAAGCTTCTAATATGGCAAAGCATTCAGCAGTATATATTGATGCGTATTTTGGTAGGTCTTCGAACAGAATACATTTGTTTGATTTTATTTTTAATTTTAATTTTTCAGTTTATTTAACCTGCTTATCTGAGGTATTTCCATTAAAAATTCGTAAGTTATTTTTTCGTCAATATATAATAAATTTTTTTATTAAACATAATAAAATAAGCTTTTTTTAGAATATAAAATATCTGACGGTATTAGTGTGCAAGAAGTTCGTAAGTACCCATATATAGTCAGTTTAATTAATCAAAATGGATTTTTTTGTGGTGGCAGTATCATATCAGAATATTACGTCTTAACAGCTGGGCATTGCGTTACACCAGAATACCCTGAATATCACTTTATAAGAAGTAATTCTTTACAGATATATATAGGTGGAATTGAACACGAAGTTAGTAAGGTTATAAGACATGAAGATTATAAACTGCTTGAAGATGGAGTAAGAGCAATGCATGATATTGCATTGGTCAAAGTAATGGAGCCATTTGTATTTAATGCGGGTTGTCAAATGGTTGTACTTTTTAATCCTACACAAAAAATATCAGAAAATTCTTTTGGATCAATTATCGGCTGGGGAAAAATTGATAATAGGAATTATCCTTATTACTTGCAACATTTAGACTTACCGCTTTTGTCAAATCAAATTTGTAATCAGACATACTTGGAAGCTTACGGTGGAATTTTACCGGGACAAATTTGCGCTGGATTTATAAATGATGATGGCAAGAAGAATCTTTTTCCCGGAGATTCAGGAAGTCCTTTAATTGTAAACAATAAAATTTTTGGAGTGGCAAGCTGGACAAGAGAACCTTATGGACAACCAAATAGTCCTTCCGTGTTTACTGAAGTTTCTAAATATCTTTCTTGGATTCAAGAAAATATGAAATGAAGGAATCAATAAAATTCTAATTAAATAATATAATAATTATGGTTATTTAAATATTCCATGTATACCTTTAAAAAAAATAATATCTTTATTAATAAATTATATGTACTTTGATAAAAAATACGTTTGCGACAAGCGGAATTATTACGCTGCGGGTAGTGGATTTACCACTTGCAGAATTTTGTTTTCTTACGCAAACGATTAAAAATGACTTGAAACTTATTATTTTCAATAAAAAACAAGATTTTTAAGCCATAAATTCATGTGTGATTTCATTCGCCCTATTGATCAATAATTTTAATAATTTTAATTATAATTTTCGTAGATTATGGGCAATCAAGTCAAGATAATTAAAAATTTTTTTTCTTTCTTTAAAAAAAACTTTCTGTCCACATCCTGTTGCTGCGCACATGTTTTAAATAAGCGACAAAGTTTTATTTTCAGTATTTTTTAAGTTTTATTCGTTATTTCAGATCATTTGGAATCATTTGAGCAAGAAATAGTAAATTGCGAGTCCGTGTCCAGAAAAGTAAAAAATAGCCCAAATGGCACGTAAATTGCCATCAGAGGCGAAGCCGAGGTTGGTAAACTGCGATTTGAGTCATTCTTTATTTATGTACAAAGGTAGTGTACGATTTTTCTCAGTCAGTGACGAGAAAACACATCTTTTTCGGTCACGCAGCACCCTGGAAATACGTGCTTTCTGCCAGCTGACAAGAAAAAAAATTCCAGAAGGGAAAATCAGCTAACAGCAAAAGTAAAAATTCTATTGCGGCTATAAGGGGGGATCCCATTTGCCAAAAGCGGATGGATTTTTTTTCAGTGTACATTTTTGAGTATTACACTTGTTTAATATAATTGTGATAAATTTTTAGTGCTTATTACTAGAGTTCAATATTTTCAACTCTATAAGGGCAATTCCATGGAGTGTATTTTTATTAGATTCTAGGAAAAATAGATTTGATACACTTATTATAACTTCCAATCTACTCAAATTTTGCTCGAGAAGGATCCAGGAAACTACATTCAAGCAAAATTTTAATTAATTTTTTAGTCATAATTACTAAATTTCAATTGTTTCAACTCTAGAGTCCCCAGAATCTAACAAGAATATTGCCCCTTTAAGGAACCGTTTTCTGGATCAAAATTTCGCTAGATTGCTGGTAATAGTTACTAAAGTTTCATTACTGTAACACCATGGTCCTAGAAATCTAATAAAAATCTACTCCATAAAATCCCACCTTATGAAATTTGGTTATTGTCTTTTTCAGTTTTATATTCTGAATATAAAATAATCATAATTATAAATTTTTACCAAAAAAAATATTAACAACAGTAAGATTAAAAAAAAAAAAAAGAAAAAAATATAGGCAGAAAGGCGACACGCTTCAGATGACAGGCGAAGACACATGAACTTAGTCAAATATAAAGTAAATAAAAATGATAATAATAAAAACATCATTGTAAAAAGCAAAAAAAATAAAAATTAAATAATAAAAGAGGCTAAGAATTAGTCCAAAGTGAGAATGGGTTATATAAAAAAGAAGGAAATCCAAAAAACGTGTGGAACGAAAAAAAAAAATAAGACATATATAACATAACTATATGGTGGTCGAGTAGTTGAAATTAATGTTGTTCATTTAATTGGAGCCACTGAGAAAAGAGTGTGTGTGGCCAAAGTGGTGCTCAACTAAATACATAATAATATTTAAAACTGTATTAGTAATAAAAAATTATTACATTAATAAATTACAAATTTTTTACTAATAAATTAAATTTTATTTTTAATGCTATTTATACATTAATAATAAAAGTTTTATTACCAAAAAAATGTATAATCTTTTTGGATTTTGCTGAATTTAAATAAGTCGTTATATAATATGATTATATAAGGAAAAAACTACTGAATAAAAATTTATTTATAAGAAAATAAACAATTGATTATTTTTTCAATAGATTTTAATTACATGAATACTTATTGTTATAGTTTCGGAAATTTCTCATATTTTTTAAATTTCGTAACAACGTACTTCCGTTTCTTTAAATTAAAATTTGATTTACTTTGTTACTGCATAATTCATCTTAGATAACTAAATTGTTGGTATTTTAATTTCAAAGGCTTTTTTTAAATTATGATGGTGTGTAATGTGCTGTTTTTTAACAAAATTTACAATTTTAATAACAAAATTATATAGTTGAAAAATATTTGTTCGAGAAATAGAATAAATTTTAACATTACAGTAAGTACGTATTTCTAATTTCAAAACGTTTCAAATATTTAAAAGTTATGTGACAGTCATAATATGCACCGAGTGACAACTATTAGTATGCAACTAATTTCTATACTTTCGAATTTCAAGTAAAATCGGTTTTAGCGCGGTTTACGTGTAAAAATCAAGTAAGAGTGCATTTAGTAAACAATTAATGATATTTCATCCTAAATATTTAAAATTTAATATTATTAAATTTATATTTAATTTATTGAAATAACATATAACCCTAATTTATGTAATTATAGTCTGCATGGCACAGCCATGTGTCCTAATTCAAACTGGCTTATCATTTTTTCTCGGTTTCCAAACTACATTCTACTATAATTATGCTGAAAATTTACACGGAAGGCAAATATTAAATTTTGTTAGATCAAGCGCGATTCGATCAGCGAATTCCTTACGGGGTATCTTATTGATCCACTCATTATCTTAGTAAACGCCAAACAATAAGACTAAAAATCAATAATCCAAATTAGGTAATATTAATTTTATATGTATATCACATTAAATCATATTATTCATATTATACACAAAAAAATAATTGCAAAGCAAGATTTTATAAGTCCATAGGATAATTATAAATTCTAAATAAGAAAATTTCACAACAAAAAATTATAAAATGCATTTAGAAGTTAATGAATATTTGATACACTTATATATATACTTTACTTGTCATTTTGTTTATGAGGTAAAGCGCCATCTGTTTGATTAGCCCTTAACTACATTTTAAATGTGAACATTGACATAAAATTAAATTTTGTCGCCTGGTGTAGAAAGAGCCTTTATTCCCTTTCAATAACGAAATTAGAAATAATATAAAATTAACATATAATTACTAAAAAAAAAAATTTTAATAAATATTATCATTTAAATAACTTTAATAAATAAAAAATGTTAATATTACGCACATGATATAAAACAATTTTCTTAATACTTCCATGCAGTCATCATTATTTAAGGTACATTACAGAAACTTTATTACACATACACGAACTTTTTTTTTGCTATCACGCAAAAAAAAAAAAAAAATTTAACGTGTTAATATAATTCATGAAGTTATATTCCAGAATGTAAGTACTATGCACAAGGTAGCAGGTGGAGGGTTAAATATTATAACGTTTTACATGTTTTACATATTATTATTATACAGTAGTAGTAGAATTGTTAATGAAAGATTCAAATCGACCCAAGCTTGTTTTTTTTTATACAATTACATACATAAATCAAACAGTTTTATATATATTTTTTTTTTATAAATTTTATTCCCATAATAATATGCAAAAATAAATAAAATTTAAAAATATGATGACTATTAAAATAAAACAAAATTCTTATAAAAATTAATCAAAAATTTTTTTTTTCACAGGTAAAATAAATTCTGGCGTATGTATAAAAAACAATATAATATAAATGTTTTTACAGTTTTTATAAGAAATCACATAAATAAATCAAAGTTATAATATAACGTGTCGTATATAATAAAAAATGCTACTGTATAAAATCAATACGCAATCAATAGAATTTTTTATATTATAATAGCCTGAGAAATAAAAGATTCTATGAATAATATATTATTTAATTATAGGTACATAAATACCAGAAGCTATAATATTACCAATGTATTATTGATAGATAATTTTTTTTCAATTAGTCATGCGGTTTTTTTTAAAAAATTGTGTCCGAAGAATTTTGAATTAATATACTATTTGGAATTATTTATTTTGGGTGAGAAGAGTATAAAATGTGAAATTTTTATTTTTAATAATTTGGTATTTTATTTTTTGGTTATATATGGACAGGTTTTTATGAGTTTTAAGCTCAAGTTTATAAATTGGGCTCAAAAAAAATTTTTTTTTTCAAAAGAAATTAATTTTCCCAATTTTGAAATTTCTTAACCTCATTTTTTATTTTTATAGTAATTTAAATTTTTTTTTTTTTTTAACTTTTTTTAATGTATTAAATTTTTCTGGGCTTTTTAATTTTAAACCCTTTAGATCGAAAAATAACTATGCTTAAAATGTAACTTCTTTAACTTCTTACAAATTTCCGCTAAGTCAAAAGACACTGACAAAAAATTCAAATTCTGTGAGAAATGTTAAATTACAGCAATCAAAGTGTCTTTTAGATGCCACCTTTAAACTTGACGGATTGTTAATTAAAGAAAAATAAAAAATATTTAAAAAAGCAAATTTTGTAAAATAGGCACTATTTTTATTGGTCCTAACGATTTAAAAATAAATTTTCCTAAAATAATTTGCAACTAATATAAAATAATGACGTTTACAAAGCCAAAATTTTTTGGATAATTTATTTTTTTTTATTAATATTTTTGAAAAAAATGTTTTTAACCTAATTTAAAAATTTGTATATCATACAACTTCAGAAATCTACCCATATATATAAAAAATGTTTATTTTTTAAAGTAATATTTAAAATTTAAATGTATTCAAAAAAAAGTATTTATAATTAATTTAATTAATTTAAAAAATTTGGTAGTATAAATAACTAATGATTTTCTTATAGAGATATTAAAACATGATCATAATAATAAGAAGCTTTTAATTTTTTATAAATACATTTCAATTTATCAATTTTTAAAAAATGAGATTTGAAAATTTTAAGGTAATGAGATTTCAGCTAAATTAAAAAGTTCTTATAGCAACATTATTATTTTTATTTATCGCAGAAAAATGGGTAGGTATTTGCGCCTTATTTTTTATAGATACAATTTAGTTCAGATCTTAGACTGCATTACAGAAATAGAATTCGTATAAGGAAAAGTAAGTGACAAACTAAAAAATCTTTGGTATATGTTTTTTTATCCAATTCGTCTATTTTAATGCAAAAATTAAGAAAATCAAACCTTCAGATCTTTTTTATATAAGCTGAAAGGCGTGTAAATAGAAAACGTAATTCTGTAATGCTTCTGTTTAATTTGGGTCCAGTTGGGATGTAATCCCTCATAAACAAAAAATGTAAGATTTTCAAAATTGTAGCCCATCTATTAATATTGACATCAAATAAATAGACTGATAGACACCATAAAGGTTTTATGTGTAGTACACTGAAAAAAAAATCCGTTTGCCGCAAACCGGAAGTATTCCTTGGGGCTAGCTAAATTTTATTTTCTTGCTCAAACGATTCAAAATATTAAAAAAATATGATTTTTTTAATAAAAAAAAAAATTTGTTTAGCACATCAAAACGCTGCGGACATATCCTAAATTATCAAAAAAAATGTTTTATTTAAAATTTTTTTTTCATTTAATTTATTCGCAATCGTTTGAGCAAGAAAATAAATCCCGGTAGTCGTGAGCAGATTTTTTCAGATCTTAAATTTTGGAAAATTAATTTTTATTGATAAAAAGCAAAATCTTGCATCTGATAATCGAAAATCAGAGCATTTTTTAAAATTTATAAGCAACTACATTTGGAACACCCCACCCAATTTTATTGTATTATTCGAATTTTTTTGTTTTTTTCATTTTAAACATAAAATTGACCCATTCTCTACTTCTTTTAAAAAAAAGTAATGTCCACTGTGCATCCGTTAATAAATATAAAGTCGTTCCATAGAGGTGATAAATTCTTGCATATAAAATGTTGCATGTATCTAAATAAAGCAGTAAAAAATATGAATTTATTATTTTTTAGTCTGCGCAAAAAAAAAAAAAATTTCTTTTGTATATTTTATTTTATGATAATAATTGAAAAACATGATTCCCATTCATTATATAATTTATTGATTTTCATAAATATTAAGATATCATAATACAGCAAAAATATGAATAAATTAAAAAACAAAAATTCTGACTTATAACAAGAATCTATTAAAACTTTTTTTCTTCTTTAGCTTGTTATACCAAAATTATATACACGAGTTAAAAAGCATACTCAAAAAAAATGATAATGATAATAATAATACTGTATAGCAAAACAAAAAATCAGCATATTTATTTAAAATTTACAGTCATAAAAATCAAAGAAAATGAGTCAATTCTCTCTGTCTCTTCCATATAAATATCATATTACAATGTTATAAAGTGAGAAAACAAGTTCTTAAATTCTATATAGGTGTGAGAAATGTCACGTAAATTATTCAAAAAGTGGTCCCAAAACAATATTTTTTTTTTTTACATATTTTTCTATACAACATTTAGAAATATGCAAGGCTCGTGCGCGTATAATATATAAGGATTTCAGCACATATAAAAAAAAACGAAAGAAACTTTTAAATATATAAAAAAAAAGTGATGCGGGTGGGCCGCACCGGGGCGGCCAAAATTTTGCGTAGGCGTCGTGGGACATGCAAATTATCCGCACTAGATTCAGCGATACATCTTAATTTCGTGCTTGCTTAAAAAAATATACTACGCCACCGGCTTTTATGAATTGTTTTTTTTTTTTTTTTTTTAATACAATTGTATGCATATGAGTTTATACAGTGCGCCACCGTTGTTGAAAGTATAATAATGAATATATATATAAATGCATCGTGATGTTTTAAATATTATAATATGCTTTACATATATGTAAAGTTAACTGACTGATGTTTACCGTCAGTTGTTACACATTTTTATATTATTATACACTGATGGGTAAAAATTTAGACATTTACTTTTGTTTTTCTCCGCATCTCAATTAGTCAGCATTGTCAAAAGAAATGATATTTTTGTATTTTTTTTTTCTTTTGAAGTTTCTTTTTTTTAAGAATAATATTATGATTAATTTTCGATAATGTATTCATTTAATTTTTTTTATTTATGCTTTTTGTAACTAAAATTTTTACTTCAAAGACTTATGTTTTGCAATATTTTTCTTAGTATCAATTAGGCAGAGGAAATTCCCTATTAATGAGGTAGGCGTAAATAAAAGGGTACCCATAATAAAACAAGCATTTAAATATCAGGCTAAAATTATCTGGTTAAAATTTCATCTATACTGGTTAAAAGTTCCACCAAAGCAATCTAGTCACACAGTAAATACTAAAGTACCCAATTATGTTGTGCGACCCTTAAAAACCTCCTTAAAGACATGGTATATAGCATTTTCTTGTTGTTTAAGCTTTCTTTATTGGATTTAAATATTTAAAATGATTTCAAACAGATTGGATTACCCATAATTGAGTGTAATTGCATAATATTCTATTGTTTTAACAATATATAAGCCAAAACTACATATTAATCTTTTCAGAAAGTGTACTCTTATGCAGCCCTAAGAAACATAATTGCTTTATATAAACCTTCGAAATGATGTTAAATTAAAGCATACTTCATTGTAGGTAACTTTCCCCTATATTATCAAATATTTATTGAATTATTTTACTATTGCAGTGAAATTCGAAATCATATAACCCAAAGAAACATTTATTAAAATTTAATTTTTTTAATTAACTCATCTGGGTCATTTGTATAATAAAAAATGATACTTTTTTATACTCTTTATAAAAAATGATAGCCTAAATTAAATACTATAAAATGATAATAAATTTGTAATACAATATTATAGGTTCAAAAAGTTAAAGAATTTTTCGTCTTTTAAATATACAAACATTTGTTAACCTGATATCAGATGCCTTTTAAATTCATTTTATGTATAGTTAACAAAAAAATAAATAAATTTTTTTACAAAATCTGACTTGTAAAATGTTTTAAGTGTGAATCATTAGATTAATGTTTCTTAGATAGATATTATTTTATTTATTAGCCACGTGAAAATAATATGGCTATTTTTAATTTAAAATTCATTTTCAGTAAAGGTTAGCGAAAAATTATCAAATTTAAATGTTACATTGATTGGTTAATTTCTTTAATTTCTTATATTAAATTTCTAAACCAAATATATAATGTCTAAAATTGGACAAAATTTTGTGATTTAATTTAAAAATTTTTTACTAAATTTTTTTTTTTAACATTAACTTAAATTTTCTCGGAGGACGCCGTGGCGCGAGGTAGCGCCTACGAATGCTACTCAAAGACTTTATTTTTTGAGGTAAATTAGAAATATTTATTGAAAAATTTTGTTTAAAAAGTGATCCAAAAGTATTAAAAAGCAAGTGAAAATAAATTAAAAGATCCGGATCTCGATCCGGATCTAAAATTATAGAAGAAATTAAAACAGGAAATATTTGGAAAAAAAAAACTGAGGTTAAAACACATGGAATCTTAAATGTATAAAGCAGCATAAGAAATACAGAAAAGAAAGAATTTATATAAACATTCCTAAAGATTAATGATTAATGAAACTTATACTAAACAGCACATGCTAAAATTTTTTACCTGTGAGTCTAATTCTAGAAAGGCTAACTCAAGAAAAAACAATTGATAAAAAAACAACATCATTTAGGATAAATGAAAATGAAACTTGGAATAACCTCTAGAAAAGCGAATTAAGAAAAGAAAATTTGATTAATTCCATAAGAATTTCCAATGGAAATTGATCAAAAAAATAAACAAAAATTCCAAGTTTTTAATAATTTATACATGCTTAACGTGGCTAAACTGTCAAAGAAGAAAAAATAAAAATATAAAATCAAAAAGAAAAGAAATGACAAACAAGAAAAGAATAAATCAAGTAAAAACAATCATTGAAAAATAGGAAAAGAAGAACAAAAGAAGAAATAAAATTAAAATTTAAACAATATATAAGATAAAAGTTAACTTTAGCTAAAGATATCAAAATGTAACAATTTTTTTAAATAATTTATTTTTAAGTAATTAATTAAAAAAAAAAAAAAAACACAAGAAGAGGCCATAAGACTCCCTCTGTGCAATAATTATTTAAACGTATTGCACTGTGGTATTTCATTTTAATAATTATGTTGGTATTGGGAATCACGATTAAATTCATGCTTACATTTTTACCCCCTCCACACGTAGGTGTGTATAAAACATGGCTACTCTTTTTCCATGAATAACATAGGAAAAGTAACAAATAGTTCATTATTAGTTAAAATAAAGTTATTAAATTGAAAAAAACATGTATTTAATATGATTTATCCATGGATGTATCAAGCATGATCTTGTAAAACAATGTATATGTTAAACAAGTAAACAAACTACTACTAATACTACTTAAATTTTCTCGCAAGAGAAATGCGTTTACAATGGTATAAATAAAAGTATTATGTCAAGTTTTTTATATCATTATAAAAATAATTAATAAAATCAGAATATTTACGAATTGAAAATCGTATCACTTTAAAATATTAGAATTTTCTAAAATTTTACCATTTTTAATTATTAGTTTTGGGTTTAAACAATTTAAAATTTGTTGTCATCATATATAATCCAAATTTTTTGTAAGATTTTTTTTTAATTTGTCTCGTAACTTGACAGGAAATTTGAAATTTGTAAAAAATATATCCCATACATAGGACTTCATTCTTTCCGAAAGGTGAAAATGAAGCTGTTAATTGTTTGATTGAAGCAACAAACCTCACACGGTTAGGTTCAAAGATTTTGGGTTACTTAATTTCAAGCCAAATTATTTCTGTTTAAAATTACAAGAAAATTTTTAATTTTTGTTTAAATCAATAACTATTATTGTAATATGTACTACATAAGTCTTATTTACTTTGATTCGCTTTATTTCGCGACTTTTTTACAAGTTTCTTGTGGCAAATGTAATACATTGATTTTTATTTATTTCTAATTTTCTAATTCAAGTATGACGGTCAATTTTGTTTTAAACTTTTCAATAAAAAAATAAAAACATGTATTAAATTAAAATATTAAAATAATTTTAAAGAATATGTTAATTAAATGGAAATATCATGTATTTAATAATGTGTCAATTCATAAATCATCATTAATCTTAATATATCTTTCTTTTAGAAAATAAAAAAAAATGAATAATCTACGTTATTAAAAAAATATTTTTATATTAAAAAATACAAAAATTTTTTTACATAAATAATTTTTTTTTTATCTTTTCTTTTTTTTTTTATTGAAAAAGTAATTAACCTTTTTTTTTATATTCCTATGTCAAATATTATACTGATAAAGTTTTTAAAAAATTGTCAAATATAATATTTAAATAATGGTCAATGAATCATAAAAATGATTGTCGGTTTAGATATTATGTATTAATTTTTTTGTCTCTTTAATTATATAAATGTCAAAATTAAATAATGCAAATTTTTTTAAAAAATATATATTTTTTATGAATTAAAAATTTTTAATTAATAGATAATGATTTTTATCTAGATGGATTTGATATTTTAAAAAAATGGGATTTCTACATTATTTTAATCATTCATTTTTTGTTTTGTCTCGTTTCTTACTGGTTGACAATTTTATAGTAATTTGCAAGCTTATTTTTGATGATTTGATAGAGTTTAAGACTTAAATAATTATTCATTCAAAAAAATAGTCAGTTCAGCCCTATCGATTTGTGTATGCTAAATTAAAATTAAAATCATCCAAAAAACGTTCTTCTATATAGCAATTAAACTATTTAGTTTCAGATTTTTACTTTTTCATTAATAAATTAATATTACTGAAATTAAAATAAGAAAGTACCAAAAGCAATGGACAAAAACTCAGGCCAAAATATTATATTTAACAAAACGTCCTTTATTGGCATTCATTAATAATAAATTTTTAATTTATCAAAAATTTATGAAAATAAAAAATATTATAAACAATTTCATTTAACATTCTAAAATCAACAACCTTCATAATTTTAAACCTGATATATTAAATATTTCTTGCTTGTATACAGATAGTCTCAATATTTATCGTTTATCACAAAATTCCTATAGATGTCGCTTTACTTTCTCGTAAAAGAAAAATTTTTCGCATGATATATATAGAATGAATGTTACAAAATTTTTTTAAATATTATATTAAAAATGTATTCATTATATTATTAATTTCAGGATTTTTCGTTTTAATTACAAATTATCTTCTTGTCTGATAAATGTTTTTCTTTATAGAATAAAGCATATTCCTTGATGACAAGAAACTCTTTCGTTGATCATTGTAATTTTTGCATAGTTCAAAACTATCTATTTCTGGCTGCAATCCACATTTTTTGCGCATTTATTTCAAAAAAATTATCCATATAAAATAACTGAGACTTTTCAGAGTCGTCAACGCCATGATCCCTGATATTCTAAAACTATTTTGATTATATGTCTAGTATTAGACAAGTATTTGTAAAATTATTATACAAACTCACAGTAGGCTCGTTTAAAAAATTACTACTCAAATTAAGTAAAAATACAATATATTATTGATATTGACCCTTTGAATCACTCTTCTCATCAATATTAAAATGACTTATGAAATATCAAACAATTAGTCTTATTTAATAAAAGCCCCAACATAATTATTTACCGATGATATCATAATTCCAGCATAAAAATACTAATTACTCTCGAGGCAAAAAAGTTTAATTAAAACCCCACACACATAGAAGATATCTTTATATTATTAAATAAAGCTAATAAATTGTTCTAAAAGGAAATATAAATATCGATATAATTAAAATGAATCACTTATTTAGATAGATTATTTAAATTTAAAAAAAAAAAAAACAATTTAATCCCATTTAATATAAAGATTAACTTTAATTGGACCATATATAGCAATAATATATATATATATGAATTGAGATTTATGAAGTAAATTCATTGTTTAAAATCAACTACTACTACTACTATAATATATCCAGAATAAGACGCGAATGGACCACCAACACTGTTTCTCTTCTTTTTTTTTTGCTTTTTTTACTTTATATACCATGCTTTCTATATATCTGATTCTCTCTCTTAAATATTTGTTTGCATTATATATATATGTGATATCTTGTCTTTTATATTATTATTATTTATTTATTTATGTGTATTAAAAAATATTCATCGTTGCATATTATATTCAATCTGTCTTATTTCTATCAAATAATGTCGTCCTCTTTTCTTGTTCTGTATTTATTTTTTTATTTTTTTTTTTTGCATGTAGAAGAAAGAGTTGACGACGCGAGAAAATTTGTATATATTTCTTCTCTTTGTATAATATAACAAATATAGAACATATATTATGGCTATCAAAATTTTCTGCCAAGTACGTATGTTTAAAATTAAGTCAAACGTAATATTATGAGACTTTTTTATCTTTGTGTTTTTTCGTTATTTTGACAGATTTTTATATTGTTAGGCTTTTTGTCTGACAGATTTTATGTATTGTGTTTGTTGGAGTGTTTTTTTTTTATTTGTATAATTTAATTTGAGCCAATTGTTTCGAGTAAATTGGGTTAGTTTGGATATCCTTAAATTCGATGCTCTAAAAAATTGGCTGACTCGTTTTCCTGAAGATTTGATTCCAAATTGTATTTAGTTTTTATTTGTCGCTAATTTTTTGCGGCAGGTTTGACCCTCAGCTCTTGCGCATTTTTGAAATATCCTCAAATTAGCCCAAAAATTTGTAAAATGACAAAAGTCGTAAATTTACGAAAAAATCGAAAGTTCTAAATTTTCCGTTTTTGTGAATTCACGACTATGTTTAATATTGTAAACTTTTTTCATAAATTTTCTTGTAAATTTTCAAAAACTATTTTTTCAATAATTCTCATATAATTTTACTTTTGATACGTGCTCATATTACCCATACTGAAAAAAAACCGCATGTGGCTAGTGTAATTTTTTTTTCTTGTTCATTAATGATTGTAAATTACCTGAAACACAAAGAAAATTGTAAACAAAATTTTTACTTGTTTGCACGCAGCGGTACGTTGCAAAAAAAATTTTTTTTTTAATTTTCTTTACCTTTTAAGTCATTTGCAGTCGTTTAGACAAAAAAAAAATTGCGCTATAGCCACGGATTTTTTTTCAGTGCATACAATTTATTATTAGGAATCTCCAGAATTCGTTCTAACTTTTGAAAAATCCGAAGACTATAGTGACATAAATAACGCAATTTTCATCTGGCAGCAGAAATTAAGTTTTAAATTTATAATTAAATAAAAATAAAACGTAAGATTAATTTTAATTTTGGCAAATTGTTTTTACTTCATTTCAAAAACGTATAATAAAATGCTAGTGACATTTGCGAAATCCCAAATTATTAAATATTTTAAAAAATTATCAAAATAAAAAAGAGTTAAATCAGAAACTTAATAATTTTATTAAATATTTTCACGAGTATTTTCATGCACGTTAGCTGAATCAAAAAAGAGACTAAATTATTATTATTGGTTTAAAATATATTAGTCAAGGCTACATAAATAAAATGCAATATAATTATATATTACTGGTTGCCAAAAAATTTTTCCCTTCATATATTTAAATAAATTTAATTTTTTATACTTATATATGGAAGATTTCATTTAATAATTGAAAATATTGGTTCTATAGGAAACACAAGAAAAAACAGCAAATTTTTTTTAATGGCACGGGAATATACGGTACTCTGCAAATAATCAAACTGAGAATGTGTATAAAATTTGAAGATCACTAAAAATTTTTTTAAAAACGACATCAAGATCTAAATCAAACAATATTTTTAAAAGACAAATGGTAATATTATATAACTAAATCATAGAAAGGCTTAAAACAAGTTATTTTTCCTCGTTTTTATTTGCATTAAAAAAAAAGTTTAAATATCTATTTAACAAATGAGGGATTCAGATCAGAGAAAAAATATGGTTTGATTTTAAGTTTTTTAAATCGCAAGAATTAACTTAATAAAAATTTGCTTAGAAAAATAGTTCGAGGTTACTTCGTTTGTTTTTGAAAGACTTTGTTCAAATAGCATGAAATCAAAATTTTAAGATACTGTACTGACATGAAACGCGCCATATATAAATTCATACTTAATTTAATTTGAAATTAAGCTATACAAGTAGACTAAATTTACTTATTTAATGACGCAAAATAATTATTTTAATGAGAAAATTTATAAATATATTATCCAAATATACACACAATGTTTTTTAACTAATTGTTACAAATTGTTATATCTAAATTATATGTAATTATAAAAAAAGTTTTAAACTTTTAAATAATTTTTTATTTTAGCTGAAAAAAGTTAGTAATTTTTGAAATTCATTTTGCTCTAAATTTTTTTTTACTTTTTGAAATATAAGATTTATGAAATAAATTGAAATTGTGTATTTATTTTCTCATGTTTATGACTTTTGTTCAATATTATGACCTATATGTCATTCAAATGTATTTAAATTTTTAGATAAACAGATAAACTACATAGCTATAGGTCAGGTCTTTTGAAATTTTAAGTAAAGCTTTTAAAAAAATCTACAAAGTGAACATTAGAGTTGAAACTGTCAGATCTTGACCCCACAGGCAGACAGTTTTCCGGTATATTTAATTCAATCTTATAGAAGTCTTCTGGGCATATTTTTGGACGAAATTAGTACGTAAAATATTCTAGGTTTACGGTGCTAAAGTAGATCCTTAAACAAAAGGCAGTGTTCTACGGACATTTCAACTTTTCAAAAAACGTTCTGCCAAATGGGGCCAAGATTAGACATATCCAACTCGTAAAAAAAATCTTTTTATTTTTAAACAAAACATTTATTTTGTAATATAATTTTAAATTCAACAAAAAAATAACAAATTCACTAAACTAAAATACGATTTTAAAAAACTTTAAATCCTTTTAGTCATGATAAATTAAAAAATTTTTGTAAAATTGTATTTTTCGTTATCAACGATGCAAAATTTATTCAAACACAATAAATTTAATTTCAGTAATATTAACAAAAGTAAGATTTTGAAGTTAATAAATTAGAAAAAAATTAGTTATAATATTATGACCATAAATATAATTTTTATGATGTTTTTTGAAAATTTCAAAATATATCATTAATTATATCTTTTTTTTTATTACAATATACTAATTTTAAACACAATTGAAGAATTAAAAAAAAAAAAAATTAAACAATAATTTATAAACTAATGTCTTCATAAAACCACACAAAAAACTAGTTATGTTAAAATTATACACATCACATAAATCTTTTAATTTTGTATTATAAGAAAGAGTTTTTTTATTTGACCAAGTCAAGTATATAAATACTAATATTCATTTAGATATTTTTAATTTTATACACGTATTTATATTTTAATAAATAGATAGATAAATAAAGTTTCAAATTACACTCTATGACTCATCGATGTATTCGAATTCACCTGTTCTAGACAAAAATTTTAAGAAAATTATAAATTAACAAAATTTTTAAAAATCAGCTCATTTATGGGTATATTTTTTGGTGAATAAAAACGTGGTATTTTTTCATTTTTTTTAGGTCACTTATTTCAAAAAAAATGAAAAGGTATGAGCAAGTCGGTTATTGAAATTATAATTATTGATTGTGATACAAAGTTTTTGCCGTTTAAATGAAAAATAAGGATTTCCATCGAATTTTCAGTTTCTCTTGAAAATCTGAAAATCTTTATTTTTGACAATAGTCTTGCATCAGTTAAAAAAAAAGTTATTCCGATTAAATAAATAATTTTTACAAAATGTCATTTTCTTTTTTTTTGTTCAGCTTTTCAGAAACTTTTTAATACACCTAAACTAGAAACCCGAAAACCAAGTCAGAATTTTTTAATATTTTCATCTGGTGACAAAAAATGAATACAAAAAATTCTGTTGCTTTTACGTCATTTTGTTTACCAGGGCAGGTATGCCCAAAAATTTTTCCCCTTAAAAAAAAGTCAAGAATGTCAAAAAAAAAATTCCTTCGAAGTCTTCAAAAACCTCTCACAAGTATCTGTGGTTTTAGCCTGATTTCTCCCCAAAATAAAATTTCTTAAAAGCAATAAAAAAAAAGTCCAAGATTTGAATTTACATTTGATACGATACCCATATAATATTGGTTTTAGTAATACAAGATTAAATAAAATAAAGTAACATTAAAAAAGATAATCTTATGGTTTATATAAAAAAAATCAGCTACCAAATCATATAAATGATACTTTTATTCTTCTAATCAGCTTTGAAAGATGATATGATCGAAAACTCCATATACCATAAAGATTATTTATATCGAAGGTATAAGAATTGCAATTTTGATACCTTAAAACAAGAATATTTTTTTTCTTCTCATTTTTAAGAATTTTTTATATTGGTTATTCAAAGAAATATTTATTTAACGAGATTTCGTTGTTGTATATAATATAAAAGAAAATAATAAATTTTATTTATTATTTCATATATAAAATTTTAATTCTTTTAATATTATATTGGTAATTATTTTGTCTTTTATGCAGCATTTAAAATCTCTTGAAATCAAAAGACTATAATATACCATGTATAATAATCATAAAATATAAAATAAAATTATTTTAACTAAAATCTACTGTAATAAATACAAGGATTTTTTTTTTCATTTTAAATAATTTTATTTTTTCTGTTTAATATATAATAAAGGAACGAAATTAAATAATAAAAATTTGTAAACTGTATTTAATTGCCATTTATGTTTGATACATTAATACTTTGTGCTTTCTTTTACCAAAAATATATTTTTTACAGCATGGAGTATTTCATGTCATGTTTCATTTTTTAAAATTAGGTATCAATCCTTAGTTGCAAAATAATACTAAAATAATTTTAGCAACTTAAAAGAATATTCAAGATATGCTTCAAAATTTCTCATTGCAACAAAATATTTTACAATAACTAGATGATTACGAATAATAGTAAGTAAGATAGTGTAAGTTTAAAGAAGTCACTTCCAAAAGAATTCAATTATTCACATTTTCAAGGTATAAATAAATGGAGCCGAATTACATTGTTTCTTAGATTTTTGCTTTCAGAGCCTATTCCTTCTTTCTAAATCACTACATTCAAATTTAAGAGACCAGGCTCAGTTACTGACCATCTACATACTTGACCTGCTTAAGGTTCTTGGGTCGTTGATCACGAATTTTGGGGTCTTTTCTATGAAAAATTGGAGCAACACCCTTAAATTTGCAAAAAATAAGTCTAAAACGAACACTCAAAGTTCGAATACATAAAAAATACCCCTTTAAAGAGTAATTTTTGCAAACTTCAGGGTGAAGTGCCAATATTTTTATACAGGATCCCAAAATTTGTGATCAAAAACCTAAAAAACCTGCTAAAAAACGTGTATAGACCAAATCTGGTGATGGCCAGTAAATAAACACCCTCCTTTCGTTAATCGACTGAAGTAATACTTTTTTTATGCTCAGAAAAAAATAAAGTTTTTATTTTTTTTTATTCACAAAATAATTTTTAATTAACATGGAATCTCCTGTATATACTTGCACCTTTTGAAACTGCAACTTCATGTAAATAATTCAATAAAACTGAAAAAAAGAAGAAAAAAATTTTTATTATAATGACTTTTTTTTTAATTTGAGGTCATCAAATTTAATAGAGATGCAAAAAAAAACGAGTATAAAAATTTTGTTGCATTTTTATAACTATATAATATTTAAAAAAAAACAACATTAAAAGGTAATTTTTCAGGATCAGCAGGATTTCATTTAATATTTATTATTATATTTTTTGTTCTATAGGTGTTAGTATTTTTGTATATATCCAAAAATAAACTTGTTTTTTATATACCCATATAATAACATGACTTTTTTTTTTTCTTATTTCTGCATAAAAAATTTCAATGATTCACTTTATTTATGAATATTGTATAAAAGTGTACAAAATATGTAAAATGATAATAAAAGAAAATAAAGAAATCAATTTAATTTAATATAATGTGCATTTTTTTTTAATTTGGGAATATTGGGGTAAATTGAACTCTTGGTTGATTTAGATTACTTGCGAAAATTCTGTTATGTGTGCAAAAGATTTAGGTATAAATTTTTGTTTGTTCAAATTTGAAATTTGATTTTAAACTGTCAGTACATACTAATTGAAAAAGAAGTATTCAGATTAGCCAGTCAGTTATTTTAAAAAGCTGCTTATGCTTTGGATAACGGGTGAAATTGGTTGCCATTTATTCCAAAAATATAAAATTTCCAGAATTATAGCTCATTTAATCACTCTTATATTTTAACACCATAGAATTAGCGTTGTTTTTTATGGGACCGAAAATTGGTTAAATAACAACCCATGTATTTGGTGGTATTACTTGAGAATTATTAAGTGAGCTATAATTCTAGGAATTTTATTTTTTTGGTAAATGGCAGCTAATTTCGCTAGTAATCAAAAATCTAAGTAACTTTTTAAAATAACTAACAGACTAATGTTGGTAAAAAAATTAGTTTCTGACTGGTGTTCACGATAATTCATTATCATTCAGAGGTTCTTCAAGGCGCTTTTCGTCGTTTGATACATCCTTTTAAAATATTGATAAATTCCTTCAAAATTAAAGAAATTTAATGCTTTTATTATGTACCTCAATTCATTTTTTTACTTGAATTTTCAATTTTTCATTTAAAAAGCTCTGAGAGCAACTGGACGCGTTAAAAAGATCTTATTTCAAGTATTTTACAATTATTTTTAGTGAATTTCATTTTCGGCCCTAAAAAAATTTAACAAGAAACTGAGATTAGAAATATGTGGTAAAATTTTGCTCCATGAAATCAATCCTTTTTTGTTACAAAAAATTTCTTTGAAAATCGATTTATAGCCACTAGAACCTTCTTTTTCAATTTATAGTTATCAGTTTTCAATAATTTTTTGCATCTTCAAAACTGCTTTCAAATTTTATTGTCTTGAAAAATTGGGAATCCAAAGAAAAACTTTACACTGTAAAAAGTAACTTTCTTGGATTTACAAATAAATAGAATTTTTTCGAAAAATTAGTAAATTTTCAAAAAAATTTGTAAATATTCGATAAAAATCGTAAATTTACTAAATTTAGTATATTATCGAAAAATTCGAGAATTCTCGATTTTTTTTAGTGATTTTACGAAAAAAGTTGTAAATTTACTAATTTTTGTAAATTTTCGAAAAAAAATTTTAAGTAATCAATTTTTCTTGCGATTTTGCAAAAAAAAATTGAGAATACTCGAATTTTTTGTTAACATACTAAATTTAATAAATATACGATTTTTTTCGAATATTTACAAATTTTTTCGAAAATTTACTAATTTTTCGAAAATGTTCTAATTTTTTTGTTAATATAAGAAAGTTACTTTTTACAGTGTACTATATATGGAAAAATATAATTATTTTTAAAATCTAAGTTAGGCAGTTTATCTTTTTAAAAACCATCATCTTGATAGGAAGTTCCAAACCCTAAGAGCTTTTGAAATATTCAAGAAATATAAAACACACAAGTGCATTATATGAGGAATATTTTTTTTTTTCTTATTTGAAGGTTTAAATGTGAAAACTTTAAAAAAATGCTCGATAAAAGGAAAAAATTAAGTGAAAAGGTGATATTTTCGAAATATTAGTGAATTTTCGAAAAAATTTGTAAATATTCGATAAAAATCGTAAATTTACTAAATTTAGTATATTAACAAAAAAATTGAGAATTCTAAATTTTTTTTTGTAAATTCGCAAGAAAAATTGATAAATCACAAAATTTACAAATTTTTTCGTAAATTCACAAAAAAAAAATCGAGATTTTTCGAATTTTTCGTTAATATATTAAATTTAGTAGATTTACGATTTTTATCGAATATTTACTAATTTTTTCAATTCAACAATTTTTCGAGAAAATTCTTTTTTTTTTGTTTATCAAAGGAAGTTACTTTTTACAGTGAATTTTAGTAAAAATTGTCCGTTTATTTTTACACTAACATACTTATCTTAATAATTTTAATAAACTATTGAATCAGTTCGAAAAAATTTATAACAATAAAAAGGCAGCTGTAATTCCAGGGAAGCTGGCATAAATTAAAACCAAAGTCCTAAAATTTTGAATTAATCAAAAAATTTTGCAACAACCTCAGCTGCCCTCCTTATTCATATATAAAAATAAATTATTGAAATTCACTATTATAACCTAAAAACATAAAAATTTTATATTTTTTATTCGAAAAAGCAATAATAATCTTAAAAAATATGTCTTGTTATAGCTAAGATTTATTGAGTTATTAAATTAAGAATTTTTTTTTATTTCAATAAAATTACAATGTATTTTTATGACACAAAGAAATATTTAAAATAGTGTCTTATTAATAGTGTTTTTATATAGATCGAAGAATATCAATTAAAATATTTTTTTATGTGAATTTTAGAAAATAAATTTTAAAAAAATTTTTATTTCGTACTCTATTCTTTTAAATAAAAGTAATTTATATCGATAACTTTTTATTATATAACATGAATTTTATTAATTTTTTTTTTAGAATTATTAAACATAAATTAAAATTAAATGAAAGGACATTTTTTATATTTTAGTATGTCTTTCTCATCGTTAAACTAATCGTAATAAAATTTTATTCATATAGAAGACGACTCTCACCATGTGTCTAATATTTAGTTTTGTGGATTGGAATCCATTAAATTTTTAATGAAGAGGCTGATTCAGTTCTGCAATGTTCGATAAGTCATACTGTTAATTTCTGATAAGGGCCAGATTTATGTCTATCGTAAGTTCAACCTTAAAGCTCATTTAAAGGCATCAAAATTTATATCTAGATGTATAAATTTTTGACGTTAAAATTTTTAACCATGACCATTAAAATGGGTAACAATTATAATGCGCTGCGTGAGACATGTTAACTAAATATAAAGATTTTTAAGTACACAGTATCCAATAAAAATACTGATATCCAAAGCACTGGCATTGGAAATTTCAGTTTAGTACTTATGGAAAACTTAACTTTTTATTTCTTTTTTGAAGATTCAGTATAAATATGAGGTGCTAATACTTGCGATACTTATGCTTAATTTCATTTCGGGTACGTATTCATAGGGGGGCTTACCTTAAAAATAAAAATTTTCAATAAAAATAGCTATATTTTTTTAGTTATATTTTCAATATAATAGTAATCTTTTTAAAAACAAATATTACTTTTAAACAATTTAAAATAATTAAATTTTGATTATTATTAAACAAATTTTAACCATAATTAATATTATTTTTCGGTTCATTCCCTCCCCCGAAAAAATTTCTAGATACGCGCCTGCTAAATTACTTTATTATCCTTAGATAGATGCTTCCTTTGAGATTTACAAAATTTTTTTAATAAGTCTAATTTCTCTTTTTCCAACAATGAAATAAATTCGCTCATCTCTTTGAAACAAATTTCATCCCTTTTATCTGATCACATTATTGAATGTATGAACAATTTTTATAAATAAATCCAAATATGTTGACAAATTAGTAACTTAAGACAAAAATTGTCTCACACGCAGAATACTATAAAATTTGAATCTTCATTTTCAAAAATGAAATATTGTAACTCATATATTTTTAATTTAATTAATTTATTTTCAACAAATTTATATTTTTGGGTACTTAAGCCCTTTTTAATAAAAATTCTAGGATTCCAATCTTCGATTTCAATCAATTTTGAAAAGGAAATCAATAAAAATTACATTATACATAATTTTAAATATATTGCTCACATTTTTTTGCCTATGTACTATCTACAGAAAGCATAAAAGCTACAGGAAAATTCAGAGAGGTGCCTAATATTGAAGAGGACCTACATTCAAAAAAAATTTCGGTTGCGTCTACCGGAATTTGAAGTGGAAGCAGCCGGAAATTTCTTTTTTGTTTTCAATTATTAGAAATACCTTGAGACATAAAGAAAATTTAAAATAAATAAATTTCAATTATTTGAAATTCAAGCCCCGTGGCAAAATGGGACTTTAAAAAAATTTAAATACCAAAAAAAAAATTTTTTTATTTAATTTTTCTTCGGATTTTTTTTGCAACCATTTAAAAGAAAAAAAAAATCGGCCACCATAACCACAATTTTGGTGGCTGCACCAGGAAATCCGGTAGCGTTAAACGGAATCATAGTATCAGAAAATGGTAAATCTGGGTTTATAAATAATTTTTTTGGTATAAAATGGACAGTCAAGTCATAAATTTAGGCTATGGGTGAACATGACAAGAAAGAGAAATATTTTAATTAAAAATGGTCAAAAAATTTTAAAAAGCCCAGAACTTACTGGAAACAACTCCCATAAAAAAATAGCATGACAAAAATTGCAAATATTTATTAATAAAAATCTATTTTTATCAAAATCATAATAACAAAGAAAATAATTCAAAATATTTAACTAAGCATGCAAAAATGTGATCTCAATATCCTCTTAAATTAAAAAAAAATCTAATATTGTTTATCTTTCAATAAAATACTTAAAAACCACTATAAAAAATTTTTTTTATTTATTTATTCAAGTAAATTAGACTTATCGACACTTAAAATTCCCAAGAGTATCTCATCTTCTTTTTATAACATTTAACTTTGTCACTTTATCCATCTTTCAAATATGTGTTTATAATGAGGAAGTACGGGTGAAATATACTGTAATATAGTCACCCACACACACACTTAAATACAACTCTTTTATTATAAGGGTCCTTCAAATATAAATACAATATAGTTAAAGTTACGTGATCACATAAAATATCATGGGAATATAAGAGGAAACGATGAATGAGTACATAAAAAAAAAAAATAATTGGAGAAGGAGGCGATGGTTTTATTCGGCGCGTCTAAACTGACCACGAAAGGTGGAACGTTTGAATATATACTCGTAATCGAGACATGCCAATAAAAATGCTTGCGATGTCAACAACGCAAGCTTTTGTAACACAAAAGCCCATAATAAAAAAAAATAAAAAATGAAGAAGAAGAAAAGACCACCAGCAACGTTATCTAAAAGTATAAAATGCATGTTATATTGTAGTTTTTTATTTTTTTTACTCAATGAATGCTCAAAATTTTTATTGTGTAATATACTTTTGTTAAAAATTTTTTATACAAATTTTTTTGTCGTAAAAAGCAAGTATTTTATTAATAAATTTATCATTTTTCATAAAAAATTATTTATCTTCGTTTTTATACGTGCGTGTGCTAATGAATGAAGACTTAGTGTCCAAATCTCTCGGAACTGGTGTCAAAATAATAAACATGAAACCTGTGGGGGGTACATTGTGTTTTTATTATTTACATGATTCGCACAAAACTCTCAAAAAATAGTCCTGGTTTTTGTATTTTTTAACAATCTTGACATTTATTTCCTAATCGAATATTTACGACTACCATTGTTTATGACAATTCGAGGGATACTGAATTATCAAATTTTGCATAAAATATAAAATTATGTTTCAATATTTCATACAAAAAATTTTATTAATAAAAAAAAATGCTAAAAATTTTATAATTTTTATCACACAAGAAGACCACATAGTAGAAGTGTAACTTTAAAAACCAAAGAATTCGCATAACACAAATTTTTTTTGTAACACGCGATACTACGATCATTTGATATTTCTTAAATTTTTTTTTTAAATAAAATAATAATAATAATAATCATCAGTCATTCATTTAAATAAAAGCACCAAAAAAAAAACTAAGAATTTTTTTTTATAATATGAAATTAGAGATTTGATAGACTCGTCAAATTATGTTATAAATAAATGTAAAAAAAAAAAGATTGTTCCAGTTCGATGCTTCCAGTCAATATTCTTGGCGGTCCAACTTTTTTTTTTTTCGTTTTGTGTTTTTTTCATATTAAACGAGTAAGAAAGAGATGTAAATATACAAGAATATTAAAAACGGTTAGTTCGAGAGAGTCTGTATTATGCCCATAAAAACGTCAAACTTCCCCTAACCTAGAGAAACATCTTCATTTAATAAACCCAACGAGTTTTTTTTCTTCTCTTTTTCTTATACATACATTTTAAAATATACAAAAAAAAAATCTTGTTATATATTATTATTATGGCTTTAAGACTTATTAGAGATTTATAAATATTTGCTTTGTCACCAAAAAAAAAGGATTTAAAGACCAATTAAATTGACCTGAAATAAAAAATTTTTAATTAAAAATTAAGCATGTAATATTTGGTAATTAATTAGTTGTTAATTAAAATATTTTAGTTTAGTGAATAATAAAATATTTATTTTTAAGTAGTAACAGACATGTTTAGTAAGACAATTTTTCTAAATTATTAGGACCTGAATGAAAAAATTTAATCTGAAAAAAATTTTAAGATATCAAATTAAAAATATGAGTATCCTGAAATATTATTTAATATAAATATTTTGTTATGATTATTTAGCAGTAATGTGATTCCAAGTAATTAAAATGATATCAAAAAAATATTAAGTTCGAAGAAATGGACCATATTTATATAAATAATATAAACAAAAAGTTTTGATTATTTTTTATTAATCATTTTAAAGGATGTGAGTCAGTGCTTATTCTGAATTCAATCAGTTAAGTTCAAATTGAAAATATTCATAAGTTGTGAGTTCTATGATTTTTCACCAAGCAGTTTTGCGTTTAAAAATAGTTAGGAAAAATCAAATTCTTTAATCGAGAGTAAAAAGTGAGTAAAAACAAATAATTTTTTTAATATAATATTAAGTAACTTCTTGAAATTTTTTTGCTATGATTACGAATTATTTTTAAACAATTAAGTATTCATCTGAAATTTAAAGTTTAAGAAGAAAATATTTATGTACAATTAGGAAAATTCCAAAAAAACCTGATATTTTTATTGTAAGCAAATGACTCTAAAAATTTAGTAATTTATAAATTAATCATTTTTATAGCCAAAGTAGGTATTTGGTTTGTTTCCACTATCACAATTGGAAAATTAGGGATTAAATTGCTATGTACGAGATGTAAAAGTAGGCACTTGTAATTAAAAAAAATAAGACCAACCGCAAATATTTTCATTGATTAAAATGCGGTGATCACGTTATTTGAAAGAATAACAACCCAGGGCCCCGTTTATTTAGGAAAATTGGAACTTAGTATAGACTGGGAAAAATACGTTTATCAAAAAACCTGTTTATGATTAGCGGAATTGCCCTTGTGACTGGCGAATTTTTTTTTGCTCAAACGATTGCAAATTACTCGATATGTAATGAAAACTGAAAAAAAATTTTTTTTTTTTTTTTTTTTTAATTCTTTGCATTGAACCACCACGCACATATTTTAAATAGACAAAAAAAAATTTTTTTTTAATTTGCTTTATATTTCGCTTGAACAAGAAAAGAAATTCCGCTACCCACAAGCGGAATTTCACTAGCAGCAAACGGAAAAATCCCCTTCTCTGAAAACAGAATTGCGCTTACCACAAGCAAATTTTTTTTCAGATTATGAGTGCTTGAGATCAGACATGCATATGTATAATATTTGATTTAAATTTTACTCCTACTAGACTTAATTTGGCCCACTTATGAGCGAGGCCCAGAAGGCTCATTATAACTGACCGCGACTGGTTTTTAACACATAATAACCATAATTATTATATAATTTTAAACTTGACTTCTTAAATTTTGCGTATTTCGCTCTAAGTTAATTATATTGAAATATCTTTTTCAATAATTAAAATCAGAGTTCACATCCACACAACCAGTAAAATAAAAAAGCATTAATAATTAAGTCTCCTATAATAGAAAAGCATGATTTCGTTGAATAAAAGATTTATATACCTACAAGTTAAAAAAAAAAAATTAAATTTTTTTGAAAAAAAGAAACCTAATATATAATTCATTGATTCAGAATGATTAATCTCTTGATATAATATGATGTGCATATAAAAAATTTTGAAATTTAAAATTCCAATTAATTGAATTTTTTTACATCCACATAGGCACACATAAATTTAAAAAAAAATCAGAATAGAATTTCTAGACAGTCAAACAGACAATCTGGCATCTAATATATTTTTCTCGTACTTGCATTAAATTTGTATACATAATAAACGAATTGAATTGTCAAAAAAGTTGCAAATATATTTATATATATGAAAGAAAACGAGTAAAAAAAATAAAAAGATAAAAAAAAAGTTTAAACGTCGTATCGACCGGTTTGTGAGAGAAGTCTTTATAAACCATTTTACCTTCGTGTGTGTATTATATATATATATATATATAAATATATATATAAAGAATCGTTCAATTGAGCGATACGCGAAGTTAGGCCACACACGGCCAAGAAGCACATCAGCCTTCAAGGTTTACCCCGCGTGTCGTACCCGACACATACGCTAGTACGAGATATACACTATTTAAACTTTTTTCTTTATTTATTTTTATTTATATTATTATATATGAATCATCCTTTCTTTTACGTATGTGTGTGTGTTTTTTTGTTGCAATTGTCTTTTTTATCAAATACTTTATTAAGATTATCATCACATTTATTGTCTTTTTCTGGTGGTACTTCTTTATTTTTATCGTGATTCTGATTATCTATATTTCTTTTTTATGGTGTCAATTTGATGGAAAGTTTTATTTTTTTAATTTACAGGAAATAATGATAAGAAATTTAATTAGTTTTATGGTGTTTTGGCTAACTTTTATTTTGGCAGTTCCTTCACCAAAAAATTTAGGTATATAAAGGAACCCACTAGTGGTTAGATATGCTGATGTTCGGGCGTAGTTATATATAGGTAAATCGTGGCTCTAGATAAAATTTCAATCGAATTCTGTCTCAAAAATTAGCAATTACATTCAATTACATTATTTTTAAAAAGTGCAAACAAACTTTTTATTACAGTATTTTATCAAAAAAATAAATTATTTGCGAAAAATTAGTAAATTTTCGATAAAAATTGTAAATTTAAAAAAAATTCAAAAATTCTCAAATTTTTTTTTAAATAACCACAAAAATAGTTATAAAATCACAATTTTTAATTACCAATTTGCGAACAATAGTTGTGAATCACCATAAAAAAATTAAGAATTTTAGGTTTTTTAGTAAATTTATTAAATTAATAAAATCACAATTTTTATTGAAATTTTACAAATTAAAAATATTTACTAATTATTTAGCAAATTAACGCTATTTTTTTTTGTAAATTTACTGACCTGAACTGACTTTTAGTAGCGTATAATCAGTGATGAAATTAAGTTTATGGTGACTTTTAGGCAGTAAACGCTTAAAAATTGGTATGGGTTTATTCTTATGACTTTTTTGTTAGGGACAATAAGCTGTACCTATAGTCTGTCTGAAAATGGTGAACCTGGCCCTGGGTTACCAGCAGCTAGAAAGTTAATTATTTACCCTAAATATTTAACAAATGTAAATCAGGGCTCAATTCCTCTCGAAAAACTAAAAAAAACCTGTTAAATCAAAAATCATCAAAAATCCCATCAAATTTACAAAAAAAAATCCCAAAAACTGACCTACCCTAACATAAACTCAAAAAAAAGTGCCCAGCACAAAAACATAATTACAATATCTTTTTTACTCATTTACACACACACACATATATAAAATAATAAGAAAAAAAAGGGCAGCATTTAATATAACGATTATTTATACACACATCATGAAATAAAAGCAAATATTATACATGAACCCCATTAATACACGTTCACAGATCTGAGTAATATAGAGCTCATAATATAAGAAAGAGAAAAAAATAAAAGATGTTTAAAAGAGCGTGTGTGCAAATAATAATATAATATGAATTGGTAGCTAAAAGGCTTATAGTACATTATTATTTACTATTACTGTAATTGTCTCATGTACTTGTACATAATAATAATTTTTTAAAAAAAGGTAAGTATAAAACTACATTTTATATCCATGCAATTTTTTTTAATTACCCAATGCTAATTGCATTGATATTAATTTATAAATAATTTTATTGATAATTAAACTTGTATAATTATATGATAATTAAAAAGAAATTATATTTATGCGACATTAAGAGAAATCAAAGTTGACAAGAGACATGATAACATGACAAATTTAGACTAAATTTTTGAGTAAGCAAAAAGAGTGCGAATTACACAGTAGTTTTATTTTGTTATTGAGTAATAAAAATACTTATTAAAACTAAGTGCAAAAAGAAAAAAAACTATGATTTGTATATGTGTAAATCTGTATATATATAGAAGAAATGAGGAGTGCCTTTATGGACCACCCACACGTATAGCCGCGGGACCACCGTGCTAGCCCTCTGGCATACATTAGGCTATATATACAACAATGTTATATCTTCTCTTGTGTGTACTATATGGACCCAAAAAAAAAAGTATAGCAAAAATTTTTATATTAAACTAAATTCTTCTTTGCCACTCTCATTTCCTTTTTTAAATTTGACCCTTTTTTTTATATATCCTTTTTTAATTGTCCAAATTATTTATTTATTTTTATTGACCTAGTTTTAAATATTTGGTGTAGTGTAATCTGTCATTTTATTAAATGCTTGATTGACATTACAAAAAAAAGTGTATTTTATTTTTAAACTATGTGTAAACAGAAAATTTTTTTTTAGCACTGAATTTAATATCATAATATTTTCTTTTTGTAAAAATCAATTAATATGTCTATTATATATGGTTTGTTTCAACAGTTAATTGCTTTGGTTTTTTTTGAGAAATTTTTTGTATACAAGGGCGATTAATTAAATATAATTATTGTAAAATTTTTAAGGACGTTTAATATAAATTAACTCGTCAAAAAATAAAAAAAACCTTCGAGTATTATACTTGTCAAATGAATGATCTTGTCATCTTAATATTGCATGTAAAAAAATATTTTTTTTTTTTTTTTAAGTGTGATTCATGTGGTATAAAATTTTGTTGTTATTATTATTTATGTTGATAATTTTTTTGAAGTTTAAATTATTCGTGACATTTTAATCTCTGTGTTATAAAAATTAAACTATATTTAATTGATATTGACGTGTAATCATTAAAATATATATAAAATTGGCTTATTTTCATTTGATTTTTTGATTAATTAAAATATGATTTTGAGAATGAGGTAATTTTGAGAGTGTAATTTAATTTTTTGGTGGGGTGAGGTTGAATTTTAATTGAAATTACGTGTTTGTATTAAAATATTTTATTTTTTTGTTTTTGATTATATCTGATAATTTTTTTTTTGTTATTGAATATTTTATTGATATTTTTGTAATTTGATACTTTTTTTTGTATATTAGGCTAGAAATTTATTTTTAAGATTTTTGTGGCTGAAAGGAATCTATCCCTAAAAATAAAGATGTTAATATTTTACACAAGTAGTAAATTACTTGGTAATTCAAAAAAATGTTAAGCAAAGCAATTTGACAATAATTATATAGTTACAAAAATTTATGCCCCCAATTTTGGAGTCAATTTTTAAGATAGTTTAAGGTTTTAAAAAAATCAGATTTGTTTATTTAATGACAAATCTTAACACCACAAATTTGAAAAATAGGCAAACATTTTTTTAAATAATTACCAGTTTAATATACGTTAAAATTTTTTTAGACATTTACTTATGAGTAATTAACTTTTATTAATTTTATAATCCCCAAACTTATATTTCTACATTTTTGATGTCTAAATTTTTAATTTTCGTTTTTTTTATCAATAAAAAAACTTTTAACAAAATGCCGTAGTATTCATATTAACTATATATACAATAATAATCATAAATCATAAAAATATCGCTACATATGATATGCAAAGTAAGTAAAAAAAATTCATTTGAATATTATTAGTATATATCAATTTCAAAATAATCTTTATCAATAAAAAAATCTATACGAGGCATTTCACATCAAGCTGTCTTTTGTATATTTTCTGTTTTGAATAACTCAAATTGGGGATTTCGACCTAATTAAATATTTTTTTTTTGTATTTGAAAAAGAAAAAGGTACAGGTCGAAAGAGACTTGATATTGATTAAAGGTTAGATGAAGAATTGCCGAAAAAAATCAGAAAATAAAATTTAATTCATGATCCTTTTGTACATTAGCAGACACTTATTCACAAAGGGGAGGGGGGGTCAAAAGGGCCAAAAGGGTCATGCCCCCCCCCCCCAAATTCAAATTTTTAGTAAAAATAGCAACCTTTTTGGCCATAATTTCAAAAGCTTTATTAACAAATATTTTTTCTAAATTATTTAAAATAAAAGACAATTAAATTTTGTTTGTTATTAAAGAAATTTAATTTTTAACTACATTATTGGTTCTGCCATCCCACATCGTAAAAATTTCTGTTTATGTGCCTGCTCTAGTTATAAAGCAACTTCTGTGAATTTACAAAAAAATGGTTTATTTGCAAAAAATTAGCGAATTTTCGATAAATTCGTAATTTTCAACTTTTTTCATAAATTTACAAACAGAAATATCTATTTTTAAAATAAAATTTTTTTGGCAATAATAAATAAAAAATAAACTAAAATTGTCTAGTATGGGCAATTGGAGCTTTTTCAGTAAAAACAGATGGCCTATTCTTGTTGATCGACCCAAAGAACACAAAGCTCTCATTAAAAATTCCATGGACCTATTAACAAAAAAAGTGCCTACAAAATAGACCTCTATACGCCTAAACTATTTAATTTTTTTTTTCTAGCGGGTCGAAAACAGTTTTTTTGTCCACCTGGGCGTAAAATTTTTTGTTAAATTTCATCACGAGTTTTAAGCCCAGTAGGGCAAAAAATAGTGTAAGCACCATGGGCGAAATACTTTAGACACTAGCGTGAACGCAAATTACTCGTGCCCGGCTTCGCCGAGCACTTGTGCTAGTGCTCACGTTGGTGTCTAAACTTTTGCGCCCTTGATACTTAATATACTATTTCGTCCCGCAACGATATCGAAAAAAATGCGTTTTCTTCCCACTGAAAGAAGAAAAATTTCGTTTTGTCCAAATTGATTATGTTGTTTTCGTGCAAAATTTCCCAAGAAATCCGAAAATCGAATCTCAAATTTTCATCCGTTAATAGAAATGTATTTCCCAGAAATTCTGCGCGGAAATTCTATTGCTTTTTTGTTATTTTTTTACCAGGGTTAGGCTACTTGTTAGGCTGTTAAGTTATTTGGCTTGTCACAAACGGATTTCTTTTTGCATAGGCAAAATATATTAAGATCTGAATATTTATTAATAGATGAGCAGATTTGTTATATAATTACTTAAAATGTATCAATATAGTTATAAACCTTACTCTAAAATGGCAAATTTATTAATGCTAACAACAAAGAGTTGCCTCTAATAGATTATTCCAGTTGTTGCTAGAACTTTAAAATTTTATAATCTTTGATCCATTTTAAGTGTTATTATCCACTGAAAAGAAAAATTTTTTGCTACTACCAGAAATTTCCGTACTCCACAAACAAAACCCCATTTAAAAATGATCTGATAAAGTGAATCTAAACTTCACAACTCTGTCAATCAATTAAATCATAATAATCATAAATTATAAATTAGTTAACAAATACATAAAACTATTAATATTTATTTCAACATACATAAAAATTATAATTTTCCATTAAAAAAAAAAAAAAAAAAATAACTCACTACTGCATTTAATAAAATGAAAAAAATCCATCAATCAAATAATACAAAAAAGAAGATAAAAGTTTTATAATAATTCTTGTTAGAAAAAACGACATATAAATGAGTGTAGGTATATAAATATCGTTGACCGTATGTTCACCACGAAGATACACCATATAAAGAGGTAAACTCATTAGTCATATAATAAATAACAAACTTTATAGAAAATTATTTTAATTGACTAACCTTATAAAGATAATTTTATAAAATTATTTACCTATTTCTTTAGCTGCATATGTAATTTTTCACCAAATAGTAGTAATATCAAATTATCAAAACTCACCTGAAACACAAAAAAAAAACAAAGTGTTAAAAAAATGATAAATATAAATTGTTAATTAAAATTATTACATAAATTAAATCCATAAAAAATTTAAAATAATCATCAAGTCATGGCTCATAAATAGCTAAAAGCATTTTATTAATTAACAACAGTAAAAAAATAGTTTTTTTTCCTTAAAGATAATAAGTGAATAATAATAATTTTCTAAGAAATAAAAAAATATGCTTGAGTTAATATAGCTTAAAGGAAAAGCATATAAGGGGGGTAAAAAGGTAATTGGCAGATCATTTATATGGTCATCATATACATGTATTATAATATTATGAAGAAAAGAAAAAAAATTAACAACAATTGCTATAGGCATAATGTATTTTATAATATAAAAGTCATATTTATATTATATCGTGAATATATTTACAGTAGCAACAATGTTGCACGCATTTTATAATTTAAAACTCATATATATCAATATTATTATTATATACGCATTTCAATTTTTCTTCATACCATAACTGTTTTGTTAATATTTGAATATATTATGTCCTGTAATATATAATGCACAGACTACATTCTAAGATTTCTATGAGTTATTGCAAGCTCTGAAGAGGTTAATGTTTCATTGGAATATTGAAAAAAGGATAGTTTTGAGGCAAAAATAAATAATCTTAAAATCAGTTCCAAAATGATTTTCTACTTGATACAAAAAAAATTCGAAGGGTCATTTTTTCAGTGTAAGAAACTGGGCTATTATTATGCATATTTAAAATGTCGTTTTAGAATTGTTATTAAATAGTTAATGTTAGAATTGTTGTCTACAAGGATTTTAAGCTCACTGATTACGAATTCTTAGATCCTAGTAATTTTCTAAAACTGCAACATTATTATTACGTTTTAACAGACACGTAGCCCGGAGTTTTGTTTGGGGACGGTTTCATAAGGAGGGGGCAATAATATAAAATTTCCCCCTTCAAACTACATTTTTCCTCCATTTTTGAAAAAAATACATTTAAATAACATTTTTCGGGGTGTTTCAATCCCCCCGAGCCCCCTCTCTGGCTACGTGCCTGGCTTTGATCAATTTATTGAATTAATATATAAAAAACGCTGCCAAACAATTGGCACTATGATTCCTCTTCTTATGGAAAAAATTAGGTTTTTTACATAAAAAAGGTAGATTTTTCTACACCTGTACATGATCTTGTTTTATGATAATAAATTATGTCAGTTAGACAATTTTTTGTGTAGCTGGCGTAATTATATTCACAGGGACTGTGATCACATAATTGGTAAAATTTACATTTATGTCAAGGGTTAATTCATAAATAATTTTATTTAAAAAGTACGTTAAAGTTATCCCCCAGTGAGTAAAATTAACTTAAAAAAATAAATTTCTTTTTTATTTTCCTTTTATAGCAATAATTTTTTTTTATTCGTTAATTATTATTTAGCCATTTTTTAAAATTTTAATATTTAGCTTATACTCAAAGACACTTAATGAATATTATGTATAAATAAAATAGACAATTTGTATTATTAATTAATTATTTGTTTAAATTTTAAATTGTTTCTCATTTAAAATTGAATTTGAGGGGGTTGTAATATGGATTAAAATTAAGATTCAAATTTTTAAATTTAAAAGTTTCCATTTGCCTTTTTTAGCGCCTTTAGGCATACAAAAATGTCGTAAAATATGTGAACGACTTTATCGACTGATATTATTATTGTTGTTATTATTAAAATCTAAGTCATTTTATTGGTTAAAAAGTCAGCCCTAGCAACACAACAAGTAAAAAAAGAAGAGGAAGAAGAAGTCATTTTATTACTTTTATTCAGTACTGGATATAGGTAATTATACTTTTAATGGTGCTAAATTTCATTTACAAAATTATTAATTCAATTTGTTAGTTAAACAAAGTAAGGATTAAAAAATTTTGACTTTTATTGCACTCCATTATTTTTAGTACTCTTGCTGTTACAAGCCGTTCAAGTTTTGACAGGCTTCTATAATTACAAAACGAATGAAGTGCAAAAAAAATATAATAAAATTTTTAAGTATATAATTTTTATAAAAAAAAATTATGTTTGATACCGTTTTATTGTTAAACAATATAACCAAACAAATGAAAGTAGTTGGCGTTTACTGTACCTACAATTAAGATAATTGATCGGTGAAAACGATTTAAGCATGCATAATAATATCTACATATAACTTTTTTAAACAATATAATAAAACTTAAAATCTTAGTATTATTTATTAATTTCCTATTTTCATGTGCTTTGCTTTTTTCTAAACTTTTAGTATAGATTACAAAAAATACCTTGCATTAATGATAAAAATATTATATTTTTAATTACTTCTAAATTTTTTCAGATATCAAAAATCTTTGTAAGAACTTCCCTCGATATCTGCAACATTCTGTCAACTCATAATGTTATAACAAGACAAATATAATAATTTTGGTGAGTATAGGTTTAAATAATCATCAAAAATTGAATTGCTTTATATTTTTCTATAATTATATACCTATTAAATAAAATTTGAAAACTTTGATAATAGTCAATTTAAAGTAAATAATTTTAATTCTACAATCTTCTTTTTTTGGAAATTTAAAATTTGATTATTTTTGCTTATTAATTTATTTTTTTTTTATTTTTTAAAATTGATTACTTACAAATTGTATTATGTGAACCATTATAAATTATTTATTTGCATATGCATAATTTAATTAATTATAGTTTTGCTAATATGAATTTTTTTTATTGTTGCGCTTTCTGTGTGAATAAATCAAATTAATAATTTCATACATCGGTTCTCATATGCATATTATTTACAACATAAAATTTATGTAAATGTTGATTCAAACATTAAATCAATTTTTTTAATATTTAGGTTCTTTAAGAAAGTTATAAAAGAATTTTAAGATAACCTACAAAACACACCGTAAACAGTCTTGGCATGATATTCTGAAGAAAATTCTGTGTGATTGTGCTTTGACCTAATTCCAATATTTTCAAGTCTGCAGATTTTTTGTTGGTGAGCAAAATTTTACTATTATAAAAGTATATCTTTTGTGTGTTCATTTATGTAATTAACATCCAAAGTTAATTATTTTTTTTTATATCTTCAGAATCCTATAAAAGCAAATAAAAATGGACACTCTTGCGGAAAAAAAATTAGCTATAGATCTGATTACTAAATATGCAAAAGAAAAACAAAGTGAAATACAAAAATGGATAGATTATTTTAAGTCCAAAAGTGAATTTGGATTATGGTATGACGCTAAAATTCCAGAAGAAGAAAAAACTTATTATTATTGGCTTGCTCTTTTTAGAATAACTAACAAAGAAGAGGCTACCCAGATAATGGAAGATTACAGAAACATTTTCCAAGAAATACGTGATATTGATTACATGAAGAATGATAATGACTTAAGCAGTATCAAAGTAGCTTTAAGTAAAATCGAAAAGTTATTTCAGAAGATAATGGGAATGGAAATCAAAGCAGGAATAATGTTAAATACTTCTAGTAGTTCTACTGTTTACAATTTAAGCAAAGATTTCAAGAATAGCAGTGCTCAATTGACAAAAAGACTAGAAAAAATACAACTTTTTGTTACAAAGCAGCAAGTTGAAGATTTAGAAAATAAATGGGAAAAGGGTGCAGATATATTGGACAACCTATTACAGGTAAATAAGCAAGTGTCTGAGAAACTAGAAGAGACTAGAAGAGAAAACGAAGAATGCAAAAAACAAATAGAAAATTTACAACAAAAACAAAGAGAATTAATGAAGGAAAATTTAAAAAATACTGTTAAAGAAAAGTTAAGAAGAATCCTGAAGCTGCCATTGAACTCAGAAAGAGAATTAGATGTAACAGATGCAGTTATTCAGTCAAGTCAAACAACGAATGTTCAAGATTCAAATCTAAATCAGCAACGGGAATCAATTAATGATGCTGACGTACAAACAAATGCATTACTAAATAATCTGCAAAGTAGCCTCTCAAGTTCTGATACTACTAATAATTCAAAGAGTACTTTGATCTTAGATCACTTTGATCCAAGCATAGGTTTTCCAACAAGTTAATTAAATACTCGGTCATAGATCTTACGCAACTCTTCTTAGATAGTGATGAAGATAATATTGAAATTATGTCTAAGTCGCAGTCTCAATAGATTTAAGAAAAAGCATATTTTTGTATCGAAATTCTAATTTACTATTATTTTTTATTATTATTTACTATTTTTCTATTATTTTATAATAATTATCTCTTATATCATAATTAATTACATTAATTACATTAATACTTTCTTATTTTTTAAGCAATCAATAAATAAAATTATAGATATACACAAAGTTTGTTTTAATCTTATTTAAAGTTGCAGTACACTTTATAATTTTTAGAAAATTAAAATTTTCTTTTAATTATAGTTATTAATTTACTAATTTTTAAACGTCTTTGATTTTGGTAAATTTACCATATGATATTTCAATTTTTAAGAATTTTTTAAAACTGATTTTTATTTTTTTGAATAAAGCTTCTATTTTTATATGTCTGAAGTAGTATATAACGACTTAGATATGACCACCAAAAAAAATCGGTTGCCACTTGTGGCTTGCAGAATTTTTTTTCTCTTGCTTAAACTATAGCACATGACTTGAAACGTATAAAGAATGTTTTAATTTAATTTTCAAAAATCGGGCAAAAACAAAAAAAAGCTGCCAAAAATCAAGGGTTTGATCTGACAAGATAAAATTGGCTGAGAGTGCTTATTTTTAGAAATAAATAGTTTGGACCGATTTCAGCGACCCTTCAATTTAACTTGGGCCTAATTGGAGTTTAATCCATCATATGCCGGAAATACATAATTTTCAAAATTTTAACTAATTATTTCTAAATATTGTCTCCAAATACATAGTCTGTAAGGCACCATAAAGTTTTTATGTGTAGTACACTGAAAAAAAAAATCGTTCGCCGCAAGCGTATCGCTGTGCGCATATTATGAATAAAACCAAAATTTTTTTTTTTAATTTTCTTTACGTTTTAAAACATTTTCAATCATTGAAGCAAGAAAAAAAAAAGAAACCCGCGCTAGCAGGTACTACTAAAGGCAAACCGAAAATCCGCTTGCGATAAAAGAATGTCCCAGATAGCACAAAAAATGCTAATCCAAAGCGAAATCAAAGATAAATAATTGCGACTTTTAAGGGCTTTCCTTTTGGTTAATTGGCGAACGTAATTTTAATCGCAAGTTTCCAGATAACCATAGAATAAGGTTGCGATATAGAAAAATCGTATTTAAAAAAATCTATAAAAACTTGAAAGTTATTACTAAAAAAAAAAAAAAATAATCATAATAACATCATAATAAAAGTTAAAATTTTTTTCAGTGTATAAATAAAATGAAATAAAATAATTATTTATATTATTCAGCATTATACTAATTTAATTTATATGGCTCATTATCGTTTTTTTTGCAAAAGTGACGTACAGCACGTTTTTGACTACCAGATGCATTAATTAAAAAAAATTTTTTTTTTAAATTTTTAATTTCGATAAGTTTTTGATGGTACACCATAAAAATCAACATATTTTAATGTTTTAACTACTATAAAACATAAAAATATAGCAAAAAAGCCTTTACCGTTCCCTGTCACAAAGGAGATTCCTATACTTTGAGTGTCTGTTACTCACACCTATCAATTAATTATCAAAAATTTTTATTTGGGGAATAATTGCTATACTATAAGGTTAAACTTTTTCCATATAGAAAAAATTTAAACTTACTTTTCCTAATTATTACAAGGGTGAGAAGGTGTGTCACACGATTTTACAAAATATGTACGTAAAACGTATTTTATTTATATTAAATTTGATTTCTCTTCATAAAAACATTTTTAAAACCTTTTAATCACATAAATGACAACTTAAATACATAAAAAATAAATTCTCACATCGAGAGCACTTTAAGAGGTCCTTAAATATAGGAAAACAAAATGGGTTTAAGTTCAGAAATAACGAAGGGACAAAAACAAAAGCCTTTACCGTACCCCCTAGATCTCCTATTAAGAAGCGTTGTAATTAAAATATTAAAAACTTAGTAAGTTTCAATCATAAAAATACTTTACTTTCCAAACGGAAAAGTTTTTTTGTTCATTTGTCTACGAATTATTTTGATTTTTCTATAAAAAAGCCTTTACCGTTCCTGCCTTTACCGTTCCTCTTTTTTTTTTAAATTATTTAATACTTTTAAAATTTACCTCCAAAACTCGTTTTTTTAGTAAGAATTCTTTAAAAATATATGATATTGTTCTCTAAAATACATAAAACCTAGAAAAATTCATACATTAAGGCCGTATGTAACGATTTTGGTTTTTAATGGTTTTAACCTGTTTTTACCTTATAATTATATGAAAAAATGTAATAAATTGATGTAAAAGGTTCGTTATGGTGATTTTTATGCAACACTGAATAAATATTGGTGAAAAAAGCCTAAAAAGTCTTGTTTGGACTTTAAAAAAGGAATTTTTTATTTTTATTTTTTGAAAGCTATTTTTTCAAAAAAAATGAAAACGAGCCATATACTTGAACAAATAAAACATAAAAAATTACATAGTATATACCTATATTTTAAAAAGGAAATAAATAAATAAAAATCTCATTTATTATGATAAATTTTAATCTGATTTATGATTTAAAAAAAAAAATTATTAATTTATGGTGTTAAATTTTTAAAAAATGTATTATTTCCTTTAGATTTACCAAATTAGTAAAATAATTATGTATCTTGAAAAAAAAAAACAATATTTATTATTGCACGGTTTTATGCATACAAAAAGTAAATAATACACTTATTTATAAGTGAAAAAATGCAAAGAAACATTTTATTGTAATTATGTATGCATTTAATGTAAAAACGTTAAGTCTTGATAGAGTACACTAGTATTTTTTACAAAGAATATTAAAAAAGTTCGTCCTATTTGTAACTATTTTGTTCTTTAAATATTCAACAAAAGAAAAAAAAAATTTTTATAATTATATGCAAAAAAAAGCATTATAAAATCAAAACTTTATAAAAGTTAGTTCAAACAGAATTTTTAATCAAAAAGAAAAGAAAGAAAAAATTTCTTTAAAAATATATAAATTTACAAAAGATAAAAAATAAATATAGGTACCTATATAGTTGAAAATCAATAAACAAAGTTGTACTATATAATATTCTTGCGCTCTCATGTGTAGGTACTTAAATTTTATACTTTATTTCATATACGTTGATAACATATAATTAAAAACAATTAATGTCAATGTATTATAAACAAACAAGTAAAATATACTTGGTGGGCTTACATCAACTTACTTTGTTACATCCATTAAAGAGTCTCATCTTGGAATTATTTTGTTTTTTAGCCTAAAGGCTAAAACGTTTTGTATTTTTTAACTTTGAATAATGAAAGTATATATATATTTTTGACACACCTCCGCCCACCGATAACGACTCTTTTAATAAAATACTTTCTGACAATTGAAAAATGTATAAATTCAAAATAAGGTCACTGGGATTTTAACAGAATATCAGTCAATAATTATAACCATTCGCATTTTTATTAACGTGTATTATAAATTTAGACCAAATTAAAAGTGTTATTTATCAGACTTGGGCTAAATTGGCATGTCGATTTCTGTATTCATACGTATTGTTCTTTTTAAAGGCGGTAAAATTTCAAGATTGATTTGAATATTTTTTAGATACCTACTCCTAAACATTTTTGAAACTTATACGTAAAATTAAAAAAAAAAAATCAGTCGGAATTTCACCGTTTACATGGATATCCGTTTTTACTGATTCAAAAAATGACGTGCCATTTTTATCATTTCCACCCAACTCTGTTGTCAATGTTGTAGATTGAGAGACATTTTTCAGAATTACATTAAAATAAAAGTGTCTCAAATAATTTTTTTGCCGTAACTACACTGTAAAAATTCTATAAAGGTATTTTAAATACCTTATTTACTATAATTATAATAAATTTACTATTCAGCACTAGCAATTTCTAAAAATTTCGACAAGAAAATTCCAAGAAATTTTACCATCATGATAGATAGTGCAAAAAAGTGCTCACTCAAATTCGTAATTTTACAATAAGAACAAGTGTAAAAAATGTATTACAGCTTGTGATAGGTAATATTACTAACCTGTACCTAATAATATATTGAGTGCATTAATTTTTATTTGGTATATAGCCCATTCCCTCGTCTTTTTAAAAATAATCATAAACCGAATAACTTTCTTGTTACCCAAAAATATAATTACCAAACTTGAGAATATCGATTATTATTATAATAATATTTTAATTATTAAATTTAAAGCAATTATTTTATATAGGTGGTGCCTCATTTTTTTCTATGCAAGTACTAACATCTAGAAATATCTATGTTACTTGATATCTTGAATCTGATAGTAAATTTTTTTTTAATTTTCCTCTCAAAATTTTTGCTTTAAAAAAATATACAAGAACACCATTGTTTTTTTCGGACTTCCCACGTAAAAAGATTAAGCTTACCCAAAATTAAGCTTAATCTTTTTACGTGAGTTAGTACCTAATTATCTATTTTATAAAAAAATATTAATTTTAGAAACATCATTTGTACTCGATTTTTCGGATTTTGGATTTAATTAAAAAGTAAAAAAAACACCATAATTTTTTTTTGACGTATAGTACCGAATTGTTTTATTTAGAATTACTAGTTTCAAAAAACGTCGTTTTTACTCGATTTTTTGGATTTGATACCTAATTTTTTGATAACTTTTTTCTTAAAATTTTTTGCATTAAAGTCATAAAAAATATCTTAATTTTTTTTCTTTTTGGACGTAACTGCCGATTTTTTTATTTGGAAGTACTAATTTTAGAAAAATCCATTTTATTCAATTTCTTGGATTTTATACCTAATTTTTTTTTCATAAAAGTTCCAATTTAAATTCATTATTTATCCATTTCTGTGGTATCTAATCAAAATTAAAAAAAATTTTTGTTTCTAAATTTTTTGCGTCAAAAAATAAAAAAACTCCATTTTTATTTTTTTTTGACGTAATGCCTTTTTTGCACTAATATATATAAAAGTAAGTTATATAAAATGGTGAAAATTTTCAACTGATATAAATATTTGTCATTGCTTGAGGAACCGTAGTGTTAATAATTTAACAACTTTTTTTTCTTGGCAATTTCACCGTTTTCAAATATACCTTTCTGAAAAAGCTGAAACTTCTAAATCTTGTAAAATTTTTCATGGAATCTAAGCCCCAAAGCAGATTTTCATTTAAAGTAGCTTAACGAAATAGTAGAAATTAATTTAGCTTATAAATTCCCACACCTTCGCCCACCGATGACAACTCTTTTGACAATTAGAAAAATAAGTTCAGAAGTCAAAAGATTCCAGTTGAAATAATAAGTAACCGTAAATTTGTGAATATTATGAACTAAATTATATAATAATTATATAGATTCAAATTATAAGATTCAAATTTTTAAATTTAAAAGTTTCCGTTCCCTTTTTTAGCGCCTTTAGGCATACAAAAATGTCGTAAAGTATGTGAACCGACTTTATCGACGAATATTATTATTATCATTATTATTAAATATATATCTAAATCATTAATCATTATGGATTTACTTTTATTCGGTGAAGTAATATATTAAATATTAATAGTTTTTTATTTGAATATATAGATAGTTATATTTTTAATGGTGCTAAATTTCATTTACAAAATTATTAATTAAATTTGTTTATTAAACAAAGTATAAGGATTAGAAAATTGTGTCTTTTATTGCCCTCCATTGCTTTTGGCACTCGTGCTGAAAAATCCGTTAGAAATACAAGCCGTTCAAGTTTAGACAGGCTTCTATACGTGCAAAACGAATAAATTGCAAAAAAGAATTTAATCTTATAAGATTAAGAATATATTCAGAAGTGTAATTAAAATTTTTAAGTATTTAAATTTGTATAAAAAAAAAAATTATATTTGATACCCTTTTGTTGTTTTAGGAAACAATATACTAACCAAACAAATGAAAGTAGTTGGCGTTTATTATGTACCTATAACAATTAAAATCAAAAACGACTTAAGCTTTTGGTAAGTAAAATTACGTCTATCTATGCAAAAAATTATTAAATTTTAAATTCAACCATAAAACCTATAACTTTTTTAAATAATATAATAAAACTTGAAATCTTGATATTATTAATTTCATATTTTCATACTTGCATTTTCATGTGCTTTACTTTTTAAAAACCTATAATTTTTTTAAATAATATAATAAAACTTGAAATCTTGATATTATTAATTTCATATTTTCATACTTGCATTTTCATGTGCTTTACTTTTTTATAAACTTTTAGTAAATTAAAAATAATATCTTATATTAATAATAAAAATTTTATATTTTTATATACATCTAAATTTTTTCAGGTATCAAAAATCTTTGTAAGAACTTCTACCCTCGATATCTGCAACATTCTGTCAACTCGTAATGTTACAGCGAGATAAATATAATAACTTTGGTGAGTAGCTTTAAATAAAAAATTGAATAATTTTTTTTTTTTTCTATATAATTATATACCTATTAAATAAAATTTGAAAACTTTTAGAGTTAATTTAAAGTAAAAAATTTTAATTCTACAATCTTCTTTTTTTGAACATTTTAAATTTGATTATTTTTGCTTATTAATTTATTTTTTTTTTGATTTTTTAAATTTGATTACTTACAAATTGTATTATGTAAACCATTAAAATATTTATTTACATATTATTAATTTAATTAATTATAGTTTTGCTAATATGAATTTTTTTTATTGTTGCGCTTTCTGTGTGAATAAATCAAATTAATAATTTCATACATCGGTTCTCATATGCATATTATTTACAACATAAAATTTATGTAATTGTTGGTTCAAACATTAAATCAATTTTTTTAATATTTAAGGTTCTCTAAGAAAGTTATAAAAGAATTTTAAGATAATCTACAAATCACACCGTAAACAGCCTTGGCAGAATATTCTGAAGAAAATTCCATGTGATTGTGCTTTGACCAAATTCCAATATTTTCAAGTCTGCAGATTTTTTGTTGGTGAGCAAATAATTTTACTATTATAAAAGTATTTTAAAAGTTTTTATGTCTGTACGTGGATATCTTTTGTGTGTTCATTGATGTAATTAATACCCAAAGAAACAAACCAATTGATATCAAACCGATATCAAAATTAAGACAAAAAGTTTTTGGATGACAAATGTAAATATTTTGAATTTTTTTAATGTTTTTTTATTTTTATTTTATTAAAATAGACTTAACTATTTTTCTGTCTACTGTTAGCCCAATTTTGTTTACCCATGTTGTTTAATTCAAATCTTAAAAATATAATAAAATTTTAAATCAGATTGTAATTAAATTATTCAAGTTAAAAGTTTTTAATATTAAAATTTATTTAAAAAAATTATATAAATTTTTTAATAATTTGAGGGGATTGGAGGGAAAAAAAGAAAATAAAAGTATTTATGTACAATTTTAACCATGGACTTAACTTAATTTTTCCAGTGCGAAAACTATTTAAAAAATTTTTTTTTTTTTCGAAGCTTTTATACCTATATTCTCAATTGTATTTTTTTTTTTAATTGAATAGACTATTATGAAAAATAAAAAACAAAATTAGAATTAATCAAAATGTTTATTATAATAAACAAGTAAATCAAAAATATTTTATTTAAATTTTCAGATTTTTATGTAAGAAATCTTTCATGTCTCAGAACTCATCAAAATTACAAATATCAACTTAAGATTGAATTCCAAGTTTAGGATATTGCCAAGGAATATGTATATTTGTTGATATTGTATTTCAAGTAAGTTGCTAAAATTTGAATTTAATCAACATCAAATAAGTTAATTAAAAAGTATAATATTTATTTATTTAAAATTTACAGTGAGAGAGATAAAATAATTTAAAATGGAACAGGAAGATTTTAATCTTTCTTTATCTGCAATTTGGCTTGTGTTTGCTGATACTTATTTGAATCATAATAATGCTCCTCATACTCATCCAGACAGACGTGAAAAATCATTAGTTGATTTACTCAGTAACTATTTAAGTAACGAAATTAATCAGATATATGAAAAATCTGTGATCGATAAATTAAAAACTCTTCAGCAGTTATTAGAACTATGGTCCAGTGATTTAACTCTAATTTATCAAGCAAGAGAAAGCAATAATAACGAATCGTATGTTAGACAAATAGCTGATCAATTTTTACAGCGAATTAAAAATTTTAATAACTGTACTATTGTACCTAATGGGTTAATAGCAGCTGAGCGTACACAAAATCATGAAACTGTTTGTCTTGCCATATTAACAAGACAAAATAATTGTATTAATTGGATTCAGGTAGATCCCGGTAGTAGCTACCATCAACACTGCAAAAATATTACAGGAGAAGAAAGCAATTCTTTTCTGGAGATAACCAATATTGATCCAAACAGTATAAATGAAGAATGGTTGTATTTACTAATGGGTTTAAAATGCATCAGCCTTGGAACAGAATTTTATTACAAAGATATATCTTTATATCAATGTTTATTATCACATCTTAATGGAGAAACCTACTTTCAACCACAGAAAAATAATGACTTTGTTACATATTCTCATACTACACCTGGTCATACTTGGTTTGTTATTAAACAATCATTTCGATATTTGTTAAAATATTTTTTTGACGATTCTTACTTGGAAATTTATAGTAAATTAATAACAGGTTTTAAGCTATTTTTAACAGAAAAAGTTTTTTTTGCCTTCAAGAGCGGATCTTTACAAAATGATCAAATGCAACAATGTAAATTTTTACTTCAAGAGATGTGCCGTGATATTGCCAAACAGGCATTATGTCAAGGTAATATGCAACAAAAAGATTATACATCTATCCTTATAAATGATATTAAAATATGTATTAATAATTATTGCCGCAAACTTGAGATGCAGTTATGTAGAGTATCTCAACTAGATGAGCCGAAAATATTATCTTTGTCCTTTGAATCGCCATACATAAAAAATTGTACATCCTCATCATGTGGACTAAGACCTCCAAATTTAAAAGTTAGTCCTGTTTTTGTAAGGCCAAGAAACAACGAAGACATTATTGATTATTTACGCCAAACTAAGATAACTTTCTTTGATAAGTTATTGTATTCAAAAAGTATCCCCGAGATAGCTTTGCTCAGTTATGGTATTGAAGTATTTTTTATTGACTACCTTGCTGAGACAGATATTCTAGCAAAATCAACAAACTCTTTTTCGAAAGACGATGAGTACTTGACACTTATGTTAAAAGAACTTGCTGAAATTTATTATGGCTGCCAAAATAATTTAGTTAGTCATTTAACAAATCTTCCATACCAACCTCAATTTTATGCGAAAAACATAATCATACAATTTTTTACTTATGCAGCAATTGCTGCTCTTAACTTTCGTGATAGAAATATTGGACCATTATTAGCTGAATTTAATCTTGATATTTCTTTAAACTCAACGCTTTCTTTAAGTGAAATTATATCTCAACTTTTAATTGATGATGCTCGATGGCTAAAAGTTTTATTTATTACACAAGAATTTTTTAATCCCAAAAATGGCAAAACAACTTTATTTTCTTATAAAAGATTTGAAGAAAATATGATTAAATTTTACATTAAAAAAGATGCAAATTTGAATGACGTTGAAGTACAATTTGCTTGTCGTTTGTTAAACAATTATCCGGATCTTAGTGCAAGTTTTGAAAATAAATTCCGCCTTCTGCCAGAATCTAGAATTAATTGCAAATGGAGAGATCTTTTATACTCCGATTGTTATTTACCTTTACTGTATAAAACTTTAACCAAAGTTGCTTACACCGCTAAAGCATCTTTGATAGGACTTACTAAAAGTAAAGATATTAATAAGATTAAAACAGAGTGGGAACTTCACCATAAACCTTTGTGGTACAAGCCAGTAAGTTTTCTTTTAAATTCTTCAGAAATAAATACTTCCATTCAATCAGTTAAACTCTCAAGCTATTTATTAAACAGTGATGATGATCCTTACGAACGTTTAATTATCACACGTGCAAACATAGGTTCAATTAAAACTCATATTTCCGAAAATCAGGCCATTGCTAGTCAAGATAAAAAACCAGAAACAATGGACTGTATTCATTACTTGCAATTGAGTTTTCTTCAAAGTGAACCTCTCATTAAATTTGAACGGTTGTATATAGCTCTAAAAGACCAGCAGGTGGATTTCACTTGTGAACAAGAAAGTATTCTAATAAAGCAAACTTTATTTGAAATCAGCTTAACCATGAAAGTAGAAAATAAACACTGCAGCTTATTAGAGTGGACTGCTCACCATAATCCTAAATTAATTCATGACTTAGGATTACTGTGCATTGAAAAGTTATGGGCTATGCAATATCGCTTGACCCAACACAATGCAATTGGTGAAATGCTTGAAGTCATCCAAGGTTTATTAACATACTATCCACAGTTTTTTAAAAATACCTTTATTAAAGGTATTGAAGATATTTATCATTTGTTAAAAAAAATTGTATCAGAACCACCAACCCATTTAAGTAAGCAAACTTTATTATATCTAAATGCATACTTAATTATTAGCGTAAAACCTGTACCTTATATGTTAAGAACAGAAATATTAACTGTCTTAAAGGCATTGCTAAATGTTCAAAACTTGACAGCTGAAGGTATTATTTTAAAAAATAACTGTGCATTGCAGGTACATGTATCGATTAATACATTATGCTCTCATATAGAGTACTACCTGGAACAAAATTTAAATTTGCTTAACAAATTCATGTTAAATGTTGTTCCAGTGTATGATCAATCAAATATTTGGAAAAAAAATGTGTCAGGTTTATTATATACCTGTGGTAAATACTCAATAACCCCTTTGACCGGTAGTATATATTGTTACAATCAGCCAATTGAAAAATTGCCTGAAAAAATATCAGAGCATTATATTTTTAAAGAGTGTTTGGGTGAAGTAAATTTTTCAGTAATTTCTGATTCTTATGAAGCAAATGGTTTAGAAACGCCTTGCTACCTATCCACCAACCGCAATCCACAAGTTAGATTAACCTTGATTCAAAATACTTTATTAATAGAGGAATGGGTTGATAATGAATATCAGCGTTATATTAGTCCAAAAGAATTATTAGGTCACAGTGAATATTCCAAATTGCTATATGAATTACCAAACAATAAAGAAATTTTATCACATTGGTTATGTAAAAATCAAAAAATACTTATAAAAGATCAACAACGTAAAATTATTTATGAATGGAATTTAGAGAATAATTACTTGTTTTCTTTAATACATCAAGAACACGTCGTCCCTTGGCAAGAACTAAAATCATCGAATTTCAAAACATGGTTAAAACATATTGAATCATCAGACTGGATAGAAATTTTCGCTATGCAAACCACTGACCATTCAGACATAACTTTTAAATCGTTGCATTTTTGGCGTTTGTCTTTAAATTTTGATTATAAAGAAGGTAAATTTTTTTCTAGACAAATTCATGGCTATGCTCTTTCAGAAGTTCAGCAAATAAATACACTGCATGGATTTTCAAACTATTTAGTTTTAGAGAAAACACAAGCTAATTTAAATTTCAAACAATTTAAAATAGTTATACCTCATAGAAAAATAAGACCTGGTGGTAATTTTTATATGAAAACTGTAATAACTGATCTCGATGAAGTAAAAACTCCAGGATATTTTATTTTTAATTATGATCCTAAATCACAATTGTTAAAAACTCATCATATACAAGCTCAATTATATTTGGCCTTAATATATTTCTGTTCAGCCTCACTGGATGAATATGATTTATCAAATTGTAATTCTTATCATTTGGCAAGAATAAATTTAGAAGCTTGTTGGAAAGATCAGCCATATGATAACGTAGAGTTAAATATTTTCAAGCAATTATTAAATCCCAAAACAATGCGAGACTACCACAGTTATCGCGTAGCTATTTTTCTAAAAATTGTTTCTTTATTAATAAGTAGCTTAAAACTACAATTTTTGTACACTGACAAAAATTCTGAAAAAAACAAGGAAATGAGCCATAAATTACTAAAAGATTGTGACAACATACTTCCACAATTAGTTTCAATTTACATAAAATTTAAATCTTCTATTTTTTCTAGAATAAGACTTAGTCATGAAGAAGAGGAAGATGTGGTCAAGCATTGCTTTTCCACATTTAAACCTTACTATCAACTTTATTTCAAACGGCAATCTCAAGAAATTTTATCACCAGCTATTAAACCATTTTATAAAGATCATTTTAAACAGTTATTTGATTTGCAAAACTTTAAGCAAACTTCATTTTTAAATGTTTTTAAAGAAAAAATAACTTTAATCAGTTTTACTTTTGATGTAACTGGCGTAAATTTTTCTTCCGGAATAAATGGAATATTTTTAAATGAATTTTCATTAAATAATTTTATTACTTTATATGATATTGCGAAAAAATCAATTGTGAAATTTAATAAATATTTGTATCTGTTACACCATATGGTTTTGAGAACAAAAATCGATTTCGTGAAATTTCCAAATCAATTAGTAAATATGCTTGCTCAAGCTCTCCTTTTAGTTGCTGAGAACCCATTAGAATTTCCTGAGTCTCCTAAATGGTTTAATGAAAGTGTTTTGCAAATTGACTTATTTAAAAGATCAGTAACCGAATCTAAAATGCTTGAAAATTTTCCTCAATTCTCGTTCACCCCTTTAGTATTTTATAGCACTAATGATGAAAGAAAATTAGCACTAGAAGAAGCAAAAAATGCAGATCAAGCCGAAAATAAAAAAATTTGGAGTCATTTTTCGATATATGATTTAGATTCTTCAGAAGTTCCTCTTGATTTACCTGCAGAACCAAATAATTTTTCACTACGGTATGAATCATTGATAATCATTAGTAATCAAACAAAAAAAAATGCTGTAAGAAAAATTTATTTAGAAGCCGCATATAATGACGCAATGTACCAATTTTTTGTTTCTATTCTAAAAAAATGTGATCAGTTAAAATTTAATTCGAAAATAGGTTACAAAATAACTCCATATAGTGACAACCCCATTAAAATGAATTTTGTAGCAAATGAAAAGCCAAGCTTGTCAGAACCTGTTTTAAATAATTTAGAAAAGTTTTTAGTTCCTAGTCAACCATTAATTGTTTTAGAGGAATTTTTCACAATTAAAACTCAAACAGAAGAAAATCAAAATTTTATTTTTGAGTCTGAGCTTGCAGAAACAGGAAACGGTTATCAGGATGTATTCTTTAATGAGTTAAAATCCAGTTGGTCAACTTACCGCAGCCAAACAAATTTAATTTATTCTTGGATTGATTCAAAATCCTTGAACACTTTAGAAACTCAGCTGCAAAAAATATATATAGGGATCAATAAAGAAGCAACTGTAACTTGGAATAATATTTTATCAGATTTAAAGAAAAAGCCTAATGATGAGCCTGACAATTATTTTTCTTTAAGCTATTACAGTGGTATGGTAGATCATTATTACAAAGGTGATATTCTTGCTTTATTGATGAATCCCGATAAAATTATAGATTATAATCCAAATTGTTTTATTGAAAAAGATAAAATTATCCAACAAATATTAAAATACGTTATTGATGAAATAAATGCTGCCAAAATAATTAGAGTGATCTCAATTATAGAGCAATATAAACAGACTGATAGTGAAACAGAACAATTTTCTTTATTACAAGATTTGGTTAAATGTCTACAAGAAGATTTAGACCCAATAGCTTTCAAGTTTCCTCATTGGTTCCTGTTTCAGTTAGAGAATGAAATTATTGTAAGGGATAACCAAAAAGAACTTATAACTAGTATGTTGAATCAAAGTGAAAAAGCTATGTATCAACTTAATATGGGCGAAGGTAAAACATCAGTTATACTTCCTCTATTAAGTTGTAATTTAACAAATGGTCAACAAATATTACGAGTTATTGTTCTCTCGTCCTTATTAAATACAATGAAAAATTTTTTGCGTCAACGATTTTCAGGCTTTATAGCTAAAAGGGTGTATATGCTACCCTTTCATAGAGATACAGATATATCAGTTGAAAATATTTTTAAAATATTTGAAATGATTGAAAAATGTCAACGTGAAGGGCATATATTATTGTTAACTCCAGAACATCGTTTAAGTATACAATTAAGAATCAGAGAATTAATTTTAGAGTATCAAGCGCAAAAAACGGCAAGCAATATTTTTGATTGGTCGACTTATCGACTAAGAGTAGAACGCAGAATCGGGATTTATGAAGATTTATCTGAAGAAGCAACCAGTCAGTTGTTAAAAAAACAAGATCAACAACTTAAAACTTATTTATGTAATGAAGCATACCTAGATTCCTTCAATAATATTCTTAAGACACCTTCTAGTGGACCAGGTTTTAAAAAATTCAGCCAAATTAAAGAAAATATCAATAATCAAGAATTTAGAGAATGGAGTTGCCTTAAAGCTGCTTACAAAGAACTGATTTGTAAATCTAAGCTTGGTTATGAGAATAGTTGTGAAAAGCTTGAGCTACTTAAGAAAATTAATGCATTTAAATCGATTGATTTGTTGGATGAATCAGATGAGATTCTCAAACATGGGACAGAATTGAATTACAGTATGGGTGATAAACATGTTTTTGATGGAGGAGAAATGCGCTGGCAAATACCTCAACTCTTCCTTAGAACTATTTTTTGTGATCCTAAATTGAGAGAAATTATAAAATCTGGGAAATCTAATGGATCTACCGTGATAAATGAGCAATTCAATTTGCACGGCGGAGTTCCTTTTATTCAACTCCTCAGTGAAAGTTTCTACAAAAATGAAATTAAGCCTTTTTTAATTAATAAATTTTTACAGAAAAATTATTATAGTTTTTTAAAATATGATGTAACTGCTGATGATGATTTATTTGAAAACGAAGTAAGTTCTTTAAGACAGTATATTTCTGCAGAACTTTCACTTGAGGTAGAAGAAAAAGTAATTCACTTTTTAGCCGATAAAGGACAATTAAAAGAAAAATTGCTGATAGCAAAAGGTTGGCTTTCTCATGGAATATTATACCATGTATTAAATGCTAAATATAGAGTAAATTATGGCTTAAATTTAAATATACAAGGCCAAGTGCCAAAAAAAATTGCAATACCATTTCTTGGTAAAGATACGCCTTCAACGCGTTCAGAATTTAGTCATCCTGATATAATGCTAGGTTTCACCATTATTAGTTACTTGTATGAAGGCCTTGATGAGCAACAGATTAAAAAAGCTATTATGAAATTAAAAGAAAAATTTAGTAACAAATTAGCAGACGTACACTTGAAACATTGGGCTGATGCTGGCCGAGATTTTATTGAATCCCAAGAAGGAAAATATCCTCCTTTAGTCCTCACGTCCCTTCGATACATTGATTTAGCAGATCAGCAATGTTTGTCGAAGTTGCACAACTTTTTATCAGCAAATTATATGGCAATTTTGTTTTATTTAGATAATTTTGTTTTAATCGAAGAAGCTTTACAATATCGATCTAAGATTAGTGGCAATGCGCATTCTTTAGTAGGTTATAATTCGGCATTAGGTTTTTCTGGAACAGATGATAGAAAAATAACGATGCCATTTCAAATAAAGTCATTGCGTTCGGCATCACAGGAAGGAACGAATGGAAAACTATTAACCGTTCTAACGCAAGAACGCAATGATCACTATTCGCCGTGAGGGTAATGGCGGATTCTAGAAAGTCACGTGGTTTCCCCTTTTTTATTGGGAAAACTTTACACGTAAAGCATAGGAAAAATTTTGAAAATTGAAAATTAAACAATTATAAACTGTATTTTGGATAAAATTTTTTTAGCATAGCAATTGTAATAATAAAATGTATCTTTATTTTATAAGATAAAAAGAATATATAATTGTAACTTTTATAAAAGTTAATTTTATTTATGTTAAGAGGGTTATGTGCGGTATTCAATGCAAATATATTAAATTAGTTTTTGTGTTACAATTTGATTAAATTTGATAAATTATTGATAGAAACTGTTAATAATTGTTATCGCTAAGAAAATGCAAGCAATAATGATATTTTTTTTCTAAGAGAAAAATAATATCAATACTTTTGAGTCATCAAACAGAAGATTGTAATGTTTTTATTGTTATTTTACAAAGACAAAATACTTCTTTGTGTTGGGATGAATGTATTTTATGCTAATTAATATTCTTTAACAAAAAATCTGCAAAAAATTCAATTATTTCACCCAAAAACAATAAAATATACACAAAAAACATATGATCATTGGTAAGAGTGAGCATTATTTACTTATTTCAGAAGTGTAGTATACGGAAAAATTTATAAGAATAAAAAAAAATCAATTTAAATACATTTAGAACTTATTTTTTCACTATTTATAACAAAATACGGTTATTAAAGAATTTTTTAATTAATTAAAAAATATTTTGTGTATAATATCTATATATTTGCATACATATATTTCCCAACGCGGACTATTATTTACGCCACCGCGAGCGCGTCGATCGAATTTTTTATATCCCTTCTACCATTCGCCTCAGGGCGAATTATACGTTGGAAGTAGAAAGTACAGAAGATCTTTTAAAAAAATTATGCAGTTATGTAAAAGAACGAGAAAATTGTCATGCATTGATTGATGCAGGAGCCTTAATAACTGGAATGTCCAATTATAAAGTAGCTACATTTTTACTTGACAATTTGCCTTTATCTTACTTAGGAATTATGTATTTTAGTGACGATGGAAACAACTTATCCGTCTTAACACGAGATAAAAAAATAATATTATTGCAAGATTGTTATCTTGACAATCGATTTTTGTTTGCCTATATGGATGACATTCATACACGGGGCACTGATATAAAACTTCCATTGAATTCTCATGCCATGTTGACTATAGGAATAGGTATGCAGAAAGACAAACTTATGCAAGCTGCAATGAGATTAAGGCAATTAGCTCAGAAACAGTCGGTTTCATTATGGGGCACACAAGCAGTAACTTTGGCTATAGGAAAAGATAATTCGATTAATGCATCCAATATTAACAGCCACGAAGTGATTAAGTGGGTCACAAGAAATACAATAAAACATATAAATGGAGATTTATTTGCAGTAGCGTTAAGAAAAATTGAATTCCAGTTTTTAAAGCAAGCAGAATTTTTGATGAAAGAAGCCCCTACGACATTAAATTGTTTAGTTCAATATTGTGAAGAAAAAGAATTGTATCTTTTGGAAGAATTTTATGCGTTATCTCCACGATGTGAAGATTTACGATTGTATTTATACTCGTTGATTATAAAACGAGTTAATATATTTTGGGAAGAATTGGATAATGAGTTAAAAATAAAACAGCTAAATGAAACGGTTTTTTATCAAACAGTTTTTAATCCATCCACTAAAAATGCATTTAAAACCATGCTTTTAACTATTTATGAAGAGCTTGCACCCTATCTTCAAGAAGGTTTTATTCATTGCAGTCTCGATAATAGTCAAGAAAAAGAAGTAGAAATTGAAATTGTTCAAGAGCATCAGATATTGGTTTCAAAAATAGAAACTCGAACAGCAAATTCAGAAGTAATTTGGGATGTTAAGATAATTTCAGAAAATAATTTTATATACTTAGCTGAACAAAATCAAATTATAATACCTATTAACAACATAAAAAATTTCATAAATGAACCTGTTAATATTAAAAATATTATTTGGCACCCGGATATTTACATGTCAACTAATTATATTGAAAGCGTTCACAGATCAAAATCAACAGATTCACTAGATAATTTTTTGCGTCCAGTTGATGTTATTTTAATTCATCGTATTCAAAATAAGAATAGCAAATTTGTATTATTATCTGGCCAAGAAGCTTCAAGAATAAAATCAATTTGTCAAAAACTTGATAATAATCTTATGGTACATATCAATGATATAGATGGACATACCAAGTTTCCAGCAGATAAAAATGTGTCAAAAGAGGAATATAAATTATTGACCATTATCAAATTATTTGCAGGAGAATGTCACTATACGAATATAAAAGAAGTTCAACGTATAGCAAAACGCCTTGGACGTTTGTATCCAAATTATTTTGCCTGCCAGAATCAAAAAATTGATTTAAAAATATCAAATAAAATTTATGAAGCTTTGGTCCGCAAAAAGTATTTAAATTTTGCAGGTATCATGACCAAAAAACTTATAAGCTCTTTGAATGAAGTAAATTCAGGGTATTGCCCAAATTTAAAACTATACGGATACGAACAACATAATCAGTATATAGTAACAAAACTATACAGAATTTACACCAAACTTATTATCAATCCATCAGTAGGTTTATTAAAAGATCATCATAAGACCTTATGGCAATGGGTTGGTACTCGTGGAAGGTTGAAGGAGTATACAGGTTCAGCATTAGAATCTGTTTTGAATATGGAGTATTGCTTAAAAGCTTCAATTTAAAAAAAAAATTTTTTTATAGGTTTAAACCTATTTAATTTTTTATACTTTCCATGTATTTAATATTAAAATTTTGAATAATTTAATTTGTTTTTTAATTAATGGATTTAGTTTTTAATTATATTATGAAAATCTTACAAAAAATTAAATATTATATTAAAAAAATTTTACAATTTAAATAATAATAATACTTATTATGTAATAATGTAATCTTTTTTAGTGTTTGCATGTATGCCTATAATAGTTTTTTTGATTTTTCGTTTATGTATTTTAACTGCACATTTATACAAAACTAAAGTTTTAAATGTTAGGTTAAAAATTTTATATATAATTTTGAATTTAATAAATCTTTTTTATTTCCTGAATTTATAATTTTATGCAAATCTATAATCTTAAAAATAAGTTATAAGTTTTAAATCTGTAAACTAATAATTAAGCAAATGTAATTTTATAAATGATTACCTATATGTTATATACGAATACGTATATAGATTTTTTCAAAATATAAAAATAATTTTTTTAAAACAAGATTTGTAGTTAGTATTATCAGTATAAAGATAATTTATAGCGATATTTGTAATAATTTTTGTATTGTTTGTATCAATAAATATAAAAAAAAAATTTTTTGTATATCTAATTATTTTAAAATATTTATTCTAAAAATTTACTTTTTTAATTAAGTGTTAAATATACCTATCTATGTGTTTAATTTTAAAAAATCCTTATATTTTCATGTTTAATTTAATTATACCATCATAAACCATGTCACAATTCCTTGTCCATTCCCTTGGGTCCAGAAATTCGGTAAAAAGTAATAATTATAAATTGTTACTTGTTTTTATTTTTTGGTAGTAATCAATAATAATCAGTATTGCGAATTTTATATGAAATGTGAAATTTAAAAAAGAGTACTATAAAAATTTATAAAATGATATACCTACTTATATTTAATTTTTAAAAAAATCATAAAACCATGCTAGATGGTACCCATTATAATTAAATCAAATTTAGTAATTTATTATTGATATTGTGCAATTTATCACCCATATTTAAATTAATATTAGTATAATTTATGTTTGACTTTAATATTTTAAATTAAAGCTCGGCTTAAAATTTTAATATTGATATACCTATACCACGCGTGATACCTATATAATGTAAAATTATTTTTAGAGTCATTTTATAATAGATTAATATACCTAATTAAAAATAATTTTACTTTCATGGTAAATTTTCAATCTTGTTAGTGAATACCTGCACAAGAATTTTTACAGTATAATTATTATTTGGAAATTATTATAATAGTATAAAAAGTTCTAAGAATTCGACTAATATTTACTATCGGATAGTAAATTTTTTGTAGTCATAAGTACCTGAAAAAAATTTTTTACTGTTTTAATGTTGTATATTTTTAGAAAAATATTGGACTCCGTTTGCAAATAAATTATAGGTACCTATTTAATTTATAATGAAGAGTGTTTCCGAATATATTTTTTTACGATTATTTATTTATTTATTTATACTTTTTTTAAATTTACAATTATTTTTAAATATTTTTTATCATGAAGAAAATATTTTTTTTGTAAAGATTACTACAAATACTTAATTTCTCAATTTTATTTCTTTTTTGTACTGCGGCCCGAAAATACGTATTTCCCGGACGCTGCGCGTCCGGCAAAGACGTATTTTCTCGCGGATCTCGCCACAGTCGCAAAAAAATTTTGTACAGTCCTCGGCCATAAACAAAGAATGACCCAAATCGCAGTTTACCATCCTCGGCTTCGCCTCGGAAGGTAATTTACGTGCGATTTGGGCCATTCTTTATTTTTCTGGCCTAGGACCGTAATATACTATTTTCTAAATTGACAATAAAATTTTATTTTTACTTTTTTTTTTAATATACCTATTCAGGTATATCCTGTTACTACTCATGGAACAAACTAAAAGATTATTTTTTTTTATTGTAAATTTTAAATTAAACTTATAAAAACTATAGCAAATTTGGATAACGCAGTTTTTTTGTACTGCGGCCCGAAAGTACGTATTTTCTCGCCACAGTCGCAAAAAAATTTTATACAATCCTCGGCCATAAACAAAGAATGACCCAAATCGCAGTTTACCATCCTCGGCTTCGCCTCAGAAGGTAATTTACATGCGATTTGGGCCATTCTTTATTTTTCTGGCCTAGGACCGTAATATACTATTTTCTAACGCAATTTTCGAATTAAAAAAAAAATAATAAAATAAAACAATGAATAATAAAATATTGAAAAACAAGGGCGAATCCAGACCTTAGGCTTGGGGGGGGGGGCATAGCCTATAAGATACATAAAAATTAGTACCCTAAAGTAATCATAATAAAATTTAACATGCTGACTTGACTACTGGATCTGTGGCTGTGTCTGAAAAAGAATTTTCTTTTTTATGCTATTTTGAATCTTTGTTGTTTTGCGCGCATCATGATTAATGGCGCGCATACGCATAGTTTATTACAATCGACGTATGGTATAAACAATTGCTACCTAAAACCTGTGAATTGTTGCGATCTCTATAAACGTTAATTATACAGTTGTATGTATATAAAATTTAATCTCTGATAAAATTGTGATAAAATACAATTTTTTATTATTTTTTTAAATTAGTTGTCTATATAAAAAAAATATAAAAAACGCGGGTTATTTGTTGCTTGTTGTTTAGCGCGCGCAATATAGCTTGGCGATGGCGTTGGCGTTGGACAAAGTTTGTCTGTGCAAAAAAAAACTTGATACTTATATTATTTAGATAATTCATTAATTGTAATAATTATTAAAGTTAAATTTATTATAATTTATTATAATTTATTATTATATACATATATAATACTATACATTTTGAAAAAAATTATTTCAGGGGTTGCAGGTTGTAACCTAGTAATCTGGTTGTAATTATACTTTAATGAATTACGTACTCAAACTTCAAGCATTTTTAAGCTTTTGGTAAGTCTATAATTATGTCTATATGCATAAAATTATTAAATTTTGATTTCAACCATAATACCTATAACTTTTTTAAACATTATAATAAAAATTAAAATCTTGATATTATTAACTTCTTATTATTCATTCTTATATTTTCATGTGCTTTGATTTTTTAGATACCCAAAAAATACTCTTGCATTAATGATAAAAAAAATGTTTTATTTTTGAATACTTCTAAATTTTTTCAGGTATCAAAAATCTTCTTAAGAACTCCCCTCGATATCTGCAAAATTTTGTCAACTTGTAATGTTACAGCGAGACAAATATAATACTTTTGGTGAGTAGCATTAAATTTTATAAATGTAATAAAACAATCAGCTTAATACAATAAAATAATTTAAATTTTTCTATAATTATAATTTCTATATACCTATTAAATAAAAATTGAAAACTTTGACAGTCGATTTTTAAAGTGAAAAATGTTAATGCTACAATATTCTTTCTTTGAATTTTTAAAATTTGATTTTTTTGGCTCATTAATTTTTTTTTTTGTTTTTTTTTTTATAATCAATTACTTATATAAAGAATTATGTAAACCATTATAAAATATTTATTTACATGCATAATTTAATTAATTGTAGTTCTGCTAATATGAATTTTTTTTATTGTTGCGCTTTCTCTGTGAATAAATCAAATTAATAATTTCATACATCAGTTTTCATATGCATATTATTTACAACATAATATTTATGTAATTATTAGTTCAAACATTAAATCAATTTTTTTAATATTTAAGGTTCTTTAAGAAAATTATAAACGAATTTTAAGATAACATACAAATCAGGCATACAACAGCCTTGATACAATATTTTGAAGAACATTCAGTTCGATTGTGCCTTGGCTAAATTCCAATATTTTTGAAGTCTGCAGATTTTTATTTTTTGTTGGTGAGCAATATTTTACTGTTATAAAAGTATTTTAAAAGTTATCATATTTCTGTATGTGTATATCGTTTGTGTGTTCATTTATGTAATTAACATCCAAAGAAACTAATCAATTAATATCAAACCGATATCAAAATTAAGACAAACAGTTTTTGGATGACAAATGTAAAGATTTTGAATTTTTTAATGTTTTTTTATTTTTATTTTATTAAAATAGTCTTTACTAGTTTCCTGTCTAATTTTAGCCCAATTTTATTTATCCATTTTTTTTAAGTCAAATCTTATATTATAATAAAATTTTAATTAATCTTGTAATTAAATTATTCAAGTTTAAAATTTGTAATATTCATATTTCTTTTAAAAAATTATATGAATTTTTAAATAATTTGAAGAAAAAAAAAAAATAAAAGTTTTTATGTACAATTTTAACTATGGACTTAACTTAATTTTTTCAGTGTAAAAACTATTTTTTAAATTTCTCTTTTTGTTTTAATTAAATAGACTACTATGATGACAAATAAAAAACAACAATAGAATTAATCAAACTATTTATTATATAATAAATAAGTAAATCAAAAATATTTTATTAAAATTTTCAGATTTTTATGTAAAAAATTCTTCATGTCCCAAAATACCTGTCAACTGCAGATTTAATGCCAAGTTTAGGATATTGCCAATGAATATATATATTTGTTGATATTATATTTCAAGTAAGTTGCTAGAATTGGAATTCAATCAACATTAAATAAATTAACTAAAAAATATTTATTTATTTAAATTTTACAATAAAAGATAAAATAATTTAAAATGGAACAGGAAGATTTTAATCTTTCTTTATCTGCAATTTGGCTTGTATTTGCTGATACTTATTTGAATCATAATAATGCTCCTCACACTCATCCAGACAGACGTGAAAAATCATTAGTTGATTTACTCAGTAACTATTTAAACAGCGAAATTAATCAGATATGTGAAAAATCTGTGATCGATAAATTAATAACTCTCAACCAGTTATTAGAACTATGGTCCAGTGATTTAACTTTAATTTATCAAGCAAGAGAAAGCAATAATAACGAATTTTATGTTAGACAAATAGCTCATCAATTTTTACAGCGAATTAAAAATTTTAATAACTGTACTATTATACCTAATGGGTTAATTGCAGCTGAGCGTACACAAAATCACGAAACTGTTTGTCTTGCTATATTAACAAGACAAAATAATTGTATTAATTGGATTCAGGTAGATCCCGGTAGTAGCTACCATCAACACTGCAAAAATATTACAGGAGAAGAAAGCAATTCTTTTCTTGAGATAACCAATATTGATCCAACTAGTATAAACGAGGAATGGTTGTATTTACTAATAGGATTAAAAAGTGTTTGCCCTGGTTTAGGATTTTATTACAAAGATATATCTTTATATGAATGTTTACTATCACATCTGAATGGAGAAACTCATTTTCAACATCAGCAAAATAATGACTTTGTTATGTATTCTCATACTACACCTGCTCATACTTGGTGTGTTGTTCAACAATCATTTCGTTATTTGTTAAAATACTTTTTCTCCAATGATTATTTAGAAATTTATGATCGATTAATGACTGGTTTTATGTTATTTTTGACAGAAAAAGTTTTTTCAGCCTTCAAGAGTGGACCGTCTTTAGAAAATGATCTAATGCAACAATGTCAATTTTTACTTCAAGAAATGTGTCATATTATTGCCAACCAAGCGCTTAATCAGGGAAATAAAGAACAGAAAGACTACTCATTTAAACTTATTAATAAAATTAAAATGCATGTTAATAAATATTTGGATATTCAAGAAATACGTTTACGCGAAAGTTTGAAATTAGAAAAACCTAAGATTTTATCTCTCTCCTTTGTATCACCGTGCATAAAAAGCTATAATTCTTCATCTTGTGGGCTTCAATCATCCAATTTAAAAGTGAGCCCAAATTTTGTAAAACCGACTATCAATGATAATATTAGTGATTACTTGCTCCAATTTAAGAAAAACTTTATTGATAAATTATTGTATTCAAATGATATTAATGATGTAGCTTCACTCAGTTTTGGTATTGAAGTATTTTTTATTGACTACCTCGCTGAGACAGATATTCTAAAAAAATCAACAAACTCTTTTTCGAAAGACGATGAGTACTTGGCAGTTACATTAAAAGAACTTGCTGAAATTTATTATGGATGTCAAATTAGTTTAGTAAATTATTTATCAGATCTTCCATACGAACCAGAATTTTATGCGAAAAACTTAGTAATTCAATTTTTTGCTTATGCAGCGGTTGCTGCTTTAAATCTCCGAGATAGAAGTATTAGATCATTATTAACGAATTTCAATTTAGACGTTTCATTAAGTGCTTCACTTTCATTAAATACAATTATACCTCATCTTATAATCAAAGATTCTCGCTGGTTAAAAGTCCTGTTTGTAATACAAGAATTTTTTGAAGCAAAAAACAATCAAAAAACGTTATTTTCTCATGAAAGATTCGTAGAATCGAAATTTAAATTTTATGTTGAAAATGAAGCAAATTTGAATGATATTGATGTAATATTTGCTTACATTTTGTTACAACAAGATCCAAATGCTTACAGTCGTTTTGTTTCTAATTTTACTCACCTACCAGAATTTAAAGTTAATCAAAAATGGAGAGAACTTGCATATTCAGATAATTATCTGCCCAAACTGTATAATATTTTAGCGAAAATTGCTTACACTGCTAAAGCATCTTTGACAGGATTATTTAAACGTAAAAATATTAACAACATTACAACAAGGTGGGAGTTTCACTATAGTCCTTTATGGTATAAACCAGTAAGTTTTATATTAAACTCTTCAGAAATAAATACTTATATTGAATCAGATGAATTATCAAGCTATTTATTGAAAAATAATGATGATCCTTATGAACGTTTAATTATTACTCGTCAAAATATAATTGATCAAACTCATTTCTTAGAAAACCAGATTATCGCAAGTCAAGATAAAAAACCTGAATTTATGGACAGTATTCGATACATGCAATTAGGTTTTCTACAAAGTGAACCACACATTAAATTAGAACGATTGTACATTGCACTAAAAGATCAGCAACTAGATTTCACTTGTGAGCAAGATAGCATATTAATTAAACAAACTCTTTTTGAAATTAGCATACCAATGAAAATGGAAAAACTGAATTGTAGCTTACTGGAATATACTGCTCATCATATTCCAAAATTAATTAATGCTCTAGGATTATTGTGTATTGAAAAAGTTTGCGCTATGCAATATCGCTTAACTCAGCACCATGCAATTGGTGAAATACTTGAAGTAATCCATGGCTTATCAACATTTTATCCAATTTCATATAAAGATAACTTTCTAAAAGGTGTGAGAGATATTTATTATTTGTTGAAACAACTTTTGTTAGAACCACCGACTCATTTAAGTAATCCCACTTTACTATATTTGAATGCATATTTAATTATCAGTTTAAGATCTATACCTGATATGTTAAACACAGAAATGTTAACTATTTTAAAGGCATTGTTAGCTATTCAGAATTACAAAGCTGAAGGAATTTTCTTAAATAAAGCTTTTCTACTGCAAGTGCATATTACAGGTTTTGAATTATGTCCCCTTATTGAGTACCAACTGAAGTACGATTTAAATATACTTAACAATTTTATGCTAAGTATTTTTCCAAATTGGGATAAAACGAGTATATGGACTAGAAGTCAGTCTGGTTTATTATTTACTTGTGAAAAATATTCAATTACCCCCTTGACAGGTAATATATATTTTATGAACCAACCAATAAAAGGGTTGCCAGATGAAATATTAGAACACCATATCTTTAAAGAGTGTTTAGGTATAGTGAATTTTTCAGTTATCCCAGCTTCATATGATATGAATAACCAAGAAACATCTTGTTATCTATCTATTAATCGAAAACCAGAACTTAGATTAACATTAATTCAAGATACTTTATTGATAGAAGAATGGGTCGGTACTGAATATCAACGTTACATTAGTCCAAAAGAATTATTAGGTCACAGTAAATATTCTAAATTACTATATGAATTACCACACACCAAAGAAGTTTTATCGCATTGGTTATATAAAGATCAAAAAATACTTATCAAAGATCAGCAACGCCGAATAATTTACGAATGGAATTTAGAGAATAATTATTTATTTTCTTCACTTCACCAAGAATATGTAGTTCCTTGGGAGCAATTAAAATCATCCAATTTCAAAACATGGTTAAAATACGTTGAATTATCTGAATGGGTAGAGATATTTGCTAAGATTTCAACTGACAATTCATTTATATTTATTGATTCTTTACACTTTTGGCGCTTGTCTTTAAATTTTGATTTTAAAGACGGTAAATTTTATTCTAGACAGATACATGGTTACACACTTTCAGAAGTTCAACATGTTAAAACACTGAACGGTTTCCCAAATTACCTGGTTTTAGAGAAGAATGAATCAAATTTAAATTTTCAGCGTATAAAAATTATTATACCTCATAGAAAAATAAAACCTCTGGGCTCTTTTTATATGAAAACTGTACATTCTGAACGCGATGAAGTAGAAACTCCAGGATATTTTATTTATAATTATGACCCTAAAACGCAATTGTTAAAAACTCATCATATACAAGCGCAGCTATACTTAGCTTTGATTTATTATTCATCATCTTCTCGAGATGAAAATGACTTTTCCAACTGTAATTCTTATCATTTAGCTAGAGAAAACTTAGAAGCATGCTGGAAGGATGAACCTTATAATAAAATTGAATTAGATATCTTCAAGCAATTACTAAGTGTCACAACAATGAGGGATCACCACAGTCATCGCGTAGCACTATATCTTAAAACAGTGGCTTTACTGATAAATAGTGTACGCCTAGGATTTTTATATATTGATAAGACTGCTGAACAAAACAAAAAAGAAACTTATAAGTTATTAAATGAATGTGACAATATTCTTCCCCAATTAATTTCAATTTACATAGCACGTAAATCTTCCATTTTCAAGCGAATTAGGCTGAGCTTTGAAGAAGAAAAAGATGTTATACAAAGATGCTTGTTCTCATTCAAATCTTATTATCAACTTTATTTTGAAAATCAATCTCAAGAAATTTTGTCATCAAAAATTAAAAAATTTTATAAAGATCATTATAAAGACTTATTTGATATTCATAACTTTAATCAAACTTCTTTTTTGGATGTTTTCAAAAATTATATACCCATAATTACTTTTACTCGTGATACAAAAGGAGTGAACTTCTCCTCAGGAATCAATGGGATATTGTTAAATCAATTCTTATTGGATAATTTCATTACTTTATATAATATTGCAAAAAAGACAAACATAAAATTTAATAAATATTTGTATCTTTTACACCACATGGTTCGTAGAACAAAAATTCATGATTTGAATTTTCCAAGTGAATTAGTTCATATGCTTACCCGAGCTCTTCTTTTGGTAGCAAAGAATCCAGATTTATTTCCTGATTCTCCTAAATGGTTTAATGAAAGTATTTTGAAAATTGAATTAGCTGATAGAGAAATAGTTGAAGCTCAAATACTTGAAAATTTTCCTCCATTTACTTGGGCTCCATCAAAAAGATATGACACTGATGATGAAAAAGAAACAGCTTTAGAACAAGCAAAGGAAAAAGATCAAAAAGAAAATGAACAAATTTGGTTGTATTTTTCGAAATTTGATTTGGATACTCTAGGGATTCCTCTTAATTTGCCTACAAATCCAAATAATTTTTCACTTCAATGTGAACGTTTTGTAAAATTTAATAATGAAATAAAGCGAGATGTAGTAAAAAAACTTTATTTAAAAGCAGCATTTAATGATGCTATGTATCAATTTTTTGTTGATATTCTAAATCAATGTGAAAATATAAAATTAAATTCAGCAATAGGTTATAAAATAGCTCCATTTAGTGACTACTCAATTAAAATGAATTTTGAAGCAAACAAAAAATCAGAGTCATTAGTACCAGAAACAATAAATTTAGAGAAAATGTTGATCATTAATCAACCATTAACTGTCTTAAAGGAATTTTTTATATCCAAAAGTCATCAAGAAGAAAACCGAGATTTTATTTTTGAAACTGAACTTACAGAAATGAAAAAGGGTTACTATAATCAATTTTTTAATGAATTGAAAAGTAGTTGGTTATCTTATCGCAGCGAAATAAAATATAGCTATTCTTGGGTTGATTCAAAATCTGCAAATCATTTAGAAACTTTACTGCAAGAAAAATATAAAGAGATTAGTAAATACTCTAGTGTAACATGGAATAATATCTTAAAAGAGTTTAAGCAAAGGCCCAATAGTGAATCTGACAATTATTTTGCTTTGCGTTATTATGGTGGAAATGTTAGTCACTATCACAAAGGAGATATCCTTGCATTGTTAATTAAGCCTAATAAAATGATTGAATACAATCCAGATTGTTTTAAAAAAAAAGATAAAATTATCCAAGAAATATTAAATTATGTTATATATGAAATTAATTCTGATAAAATAGTTAGAGCAATCTCAACTATGGAACAATATAAGCAGCAGACTGAAAGCAAAACTGAACAGTTTTCTTTATTACAAGATTTAGTTAAATGTCTGCAAGAAAACGTAGATCCCATATCTTACCGTTTTCCACATTTCCTTCTCTATCAGTTAGAAAATGAGATTATCGTGAGGGATAATCAGATAGAACTTATTACAAATATGCTAAATCAAACCGAAAAAGCTATGTATCAACTTAATATGGGCGAAGGTAAAACATCAGTTATTCTACCTCTATTAAGCTGTAATTTAACAAACGGTAAGCAGATATTGCGAGTTATTGTTCTTCCGTCTTTATTAGTTACAATGAAAAACTTTCTGCGTCAACGTTTCTTAGGTATGATTTCAAAACGAGTTTACATGTTACCATTTCATCGAGATACAGATATATCTATAGAAAATATTTTAAAAATTTTTGAAATGATTGAAACATGTCAACGTGAGAGACATATATTGTTGGTTACACCAGAACATTGTCTGAGTTTACAATTAAAAATTAGAGAATTAATTTTGGAATATCAAGAACAGAAAAGTGCCAGCGATATTTTTAATTGGACGTATTACCGAAAAAGAGTAGAACGTAGAAATGAGATTTATGAAGATTTGTCTGAAGAAGCAACAGAACAACTGTTGGAGAAACAGAATAAGCAATTAAAAACTTATTTGTGTAATAAAGGGTACCTAGATTCTTGCGACAATATACTTAAATCACCTTCTAGGAAAATAGGACAATTTAAAGAAATTATTGAAGACCAAGAATTTCGAGAATGGAGTTGCTTGAAAGCTGCTTACCAGGAACTACTTTATAATTCTAAACGTAGTTTTGAGGAAAACAGTAAGAAGCTTGAGTTATTTGATAAAATTAATTCATTTAAATCGATCGATTTATTAGATGAATCTGATGAGATTCTTAAACATGGAACAGAATTAAATTACAGCATGGGTGATAAATTTAATTTTGATGGCGGAGAATTGCGCTGGCAAATACCTCAATTTTTTCTAAAAGCCATTTTTTGTGACCTTGAGTTAAGGGAAATTATAAAGTCTGGAAAATCTGATGGTTATACGGTTATTAATGAGCAATTCAGTTTGATTGGCGGAGTTCCTTTTATACAATTTCTCAATGAAAGTTTCTATGAAAATAAGATTAAACCTTTTCTAATTAATATGTTTTTCATCGAAAATTTGCCTACTTTCTTAAAATATGGAGTAACTGCAGATGATGATTTAATTGACGGCAAAGCAAGTTCTATAAGACACTATATATATGCTCAACTTCCCTTAAAAATAGAAGAAAGAGTATTGAGTTATTTAGCCGATAAAGGACAACTAAAAGAAAAATTGCTGATAGCAAAAGGTTGGCTTTCGCATGGAATATTATACCATGTTTTAAATGCTAAATATAGAGTAAATTATGGATTAAACTTAAATATGCAAGGTCAAACTTCTAAAAAAATAGCCATCCCTTTTCTTGGCAAAGATACGCCTTCAATTCGTTCAGAATTTAGTCATCCAGACGTTATATTGGGATTCACCTTTATTAGTTACTTGTATGAGGGACTTGATGAGCAACAGATTAAAAAAGCTATAATGAAATTAAAAGAAAAATTTAGTAACCAGTTAGCAGACGCGCACTTAAAAAATTGGGCTGATGCTAGTCGAGTTTTTATTGAATCTCAAGAAGGCCAATATCCTCCCTTAATACTCACTTCACTTCGATACATTGATTTAGCAGATCAACGATGTTTAACGAAATTATACAAATTTTTGTCAGCAAATTATTTTGCTATTTTTTTTTATGTAAATCATTTTGTTTTGATAGAAGAGGCCTTGCAATACCGATCTAAAATAAGCGGTAATGCGCATTCTTTAGTGGGTTATAATTCAGCATTAGGTTTTTCTGGAACAGATGACAGAAAAATAACGATGCCATTTCAAATACAGTCATTGCGTTCGGCATCACAGGAGGGAACCAATGGAAAACTATTAAGTGTACTGACGCAAGAACGAAATAGTCGTTACTATTCATTGCAAGTAGAAACTACAGAAGATCTTCTGAAAAAAATATGCAATTACGTAAATGAACGAGAAAATTGTCATGCATTGATTGATGCAGGAGCCTTAATAACTGGAATGTCCAATTATAAAGTAGCTACATTTTTACTTGATAATTTGCCCTCCTCTTTATTAGGTATTCTTTATTTCAGTGATGATGGTAACAGCTTATCTGTTTTAACGAGAGATAAGAAAATTATGTCATTGCAAGATTGTTATCTTGACAAAAAATATTTATTTGCATATCTAGATGATATTCATACACGTGGTACTGACATAAAACTTCCTCTAAATTCTCATGCTATATTAACGATTGCTATAGGGATGGAAAAAGATAAATTAATGCAAGCTGCTATGAGACTAAGAAAACTGGCGCAGAAACAGTCTGTTTCATTATGGGGTACCCAAGCAGTAACCTTAGCTATAAAAAAAGAGAATTCAATTGATGAAGCAAAAATTAATAGTTTTGAAGTAATTAAATGGACTACAAGAAACACTATTAATCATATAAATGAAGATTTATTCGCAGTAATATTAAGGAAAATTGATTTTCAACTTTTAAAACAAGCAGAAATGTGGTTAAAAGAATGCCCTATTACATTAAACAGCTTAGTTCAATATTGTCAAGAAAAAGAGTTATTTTATTTGGAAGAATTTTATGCACTATCTCCGCAGTATGAAGATTTGCGAACCCGTTTATTCTTAATGCTTGAGGAACGAGTAAAAAATTTTTGGAAAAAATTAGATGAGGAATTAAAATTAAAAAATTTTAATGAATCGACTTTTTATCGTTCAATTTTTAATCCAATTACTAGAAATGAATTTGAAACCAAACTTTTAACTATTTGCGAGGAGCTTGCATCTTATCTGCAGAAAGGTTATATACACTGTTCCTTGGATAATAGTCAAGAAAAAGAAGTAGAAGTCGAAATGGTTCAGCAGGAACAACAGATATTGGTTCAAAAAATAAAGAATCATGATGCGAACTTGGAAAAATCATGGAATGTGCAGTTGATTTCACAAAATAATTTTATTTCTTTAGCTGAACAAAACGGTATAATTATGTCACTGAAAAAAATCGAAAACTTTATTAATGAACCTATTAATATTAAAAATATTGCTTGGCACCCTGATGTTTATATGACAGCTAATTATATTAAAAGCGTTGAGTACACTAAATCAACGGAATTGCTAGATAACTTTTTACGTCCTGTTGATCTTATATTAATTCACCGCATTACGAATAAAACTAGCAAAGTTATTTTACTATCTGGCCAGGAAGCTTCAAAAATTAAATCAACTTTTGGTCAAAAACTTGACAATAATCTCTTGGTACATATCAATGATATAGATGGACATACCAATTTTCTGACAGATAAAAATGTATCAAAGGAGGAATATAAATTATTGACCATTATCAAATTATTTGCAGGAGAATGTCACTATACTGACATAAAAGAAATTCAGCGTATAGCCAAACGTCTTGGACGTTTGTATCCAAATTACTTTACTTCTTTAAAAATGAAAATTGATAATGATCTCTCAAAAACAATTTATGAAATTTTAATCCGGGAAGGATATTTAGATTTTGCAGGCGTTTTCACTGAAAAACTTTTGAAAATTTTAATTGAAGTGAATTCAGAACACTCTCCAATTTTAAAGCTATATGAACATCAACTATATAATCAGTATATAGTAAAAAAATTACACAAAATTTATACCAAACTTATTATTAGTCCAATAAGTCCTTTAAAAGATCATCATAAAACATTATGGCAGTGGGTTGGTACTCGGGGCAGACTAAAAGAGTACACTGGTTCTGCATTAGAATCTGTATTAAATTTGGAGTATCACTTGAAAGCTTCAACATAAAATAATAAGTTTAAGATACCTATATAATTGAAAACCTAACTATTTTATTCGAACTTAATTTTAAATAATTTTTAGTTTCTTTTTTATCAATAGAATTAGTTTTTTATTATAATTATAAAATGTTACATTGTAAACAAAATACAATGTCTTATATTATATAAAGTATCACATTAATCTTTGTACTATTTAATTCATTTTTTCTTGACAATATTTAAATTTACGTAATTTGAATGCATTTTAAAAATAGAATAATATACTAAAAAATATATTTTGTACAAAATCTGTTCTAATAATTAAGATCCATATATTAAATTAAAAAAATATTATTCGATAAATAATTATGTTAAATTAAATTTTTTTTTTTTTAATTATAAAAATAATTTTTTTTGTAATATTTTATAGCCATATAGTAATATAATCCAGGATGGATATAATCTAAGAAAGATAATTTATACATTTATGTTTTAAATAATTTTATATTTGTCATAATTTTTGTATTTTTTTGCATTAATAAATAATAAATAATTTTTTTTACATATATTTAATAAAAATTCATATTTATTTTTACAGTTTACTTTTTTAAATATTTAAGAGTATACCTACTCATCCAAAAAAACTGATTCTAGCTTTTTAGAAAAATATTTTTTTCGCTCACTTGGGGTATGAAAAGACTTGAAAAATTTTTTTAAATTGAAACTTAATTTTTTTTTATCTTTATAGGCTTTTACAGACCATTTTACAGTCACACTATTCAAAAAAATTAAAATTAAAAAAAGAATACAAATTTAATCCCATGGAGGTTGAACCCGCACTTTTTAAAATTTATTTAAAAATTAACAATTTATTATTAATTCACATGTTTGTAAGTTAATTAACTAATAAAAGATAAATATTTCATTTATAACCTTAATTTTCTTTGATTATTAATAAAATACATAACAGTTTCCTCCTGCACGAACTGTCTAGTCTGTTGAGTCATTAACAAACAAAAAAATACGTTTGCCACAAGCAAAATTTTCATTCAGCGTATTAAAATTTAAAAGTTTAAAAAAATTCCAATACTTTAACAGATGCACCTATATCTTTAGAAAAATATTTGACTCCGTTTGGAAATAAATTATAGGTATACCTATTTAATTTATAATAAGGTGAGTGTTTCCGAATTTCGAAAACATATTTTTTTTACGATTATTTATTTATACTTTTTTTAAATTTGCAATTATTTTTAAATCTTTTTTATCACGAAGAAAATATTTTTTTGTAAAGATTACAAATACTTAATTTCTCAATTTTATTTCTTTTTGAAAATTGTCAATAAAATTTTATTTTTACTTTTCTTTAAATGCATTCAGAAATAACCTTTTACTACTGGAACAAACTAAAAGATTATTTTTTTTTATTGTATAATTTTTAAATTAAACTTATTAAAAATTATAGCTTTGGATAACGCAGTTTTATAAAAAAAATATTATTATATAATAACCGAGATAATAACGTAAACTATTTGTTGAAACATTGTCGAAATAATAGCGATTCCTTATTCATTTTTTGGCAAAGTAAAATTAAATGATTTATTGTAAATTTTTGTAATTATGATAAATTTTAGAGGTTTTAATTTAATAATAATAATAATAATAATAATAGCAGGTATAAAAATCAGTGGAAAAATCGTTTTTTTATAAATAGAATTCATGAAAAATTTCTAAATCTAAAAAATGTCAAGTATCTACCTATATTATAAAGAACAAAATTTAATTTTCATATCCACGACAATGGTGTATATTTTGAATCTTTTGTTGTTTTGCGCGCATCATGATTAATGCTGCGCACGACGCATATTATTTTCATTATATATTACAATCGACGGTTGGTAACAATTGCTATAAAATAAAGTGAATAAATAATTTTACTGTGATGTGAATTGTTGCTATTTCTTTATAAATGTTAATTATACATAGCCATTAGCCTCCATGATTATACAGTTGTATGTATAAAAAAGGCGATAAAAAATACAATTTTTTAATGTTATTTTTTTAAATTAGTTATCTATAAAAAAGTATAAAAAACGCGGGTTATTTGTTGCTTGTTGTTTAGCGCATATTGGCGTTGCTTTTCAGTTGTCAATTAAGTTTGCACGTGCAAAAAAAATCTTGATGATACTTATAATATTTAAATAATCCATTAATTGTAATAATTATTCAAGTTAAATTTATTTAATTTATTATAATATATATAATACTATATATTTTGAAAAAATTTATTTCAGGGGTTGCAGGTTGTAACCTAGTAATCTGGTTGTAATTATACTTTTATGAATTACGTACTCAAACAAATCAACAAAGAAAATTTTGCTTTTTCAAGCAACAAAAATATTGTGAATGCTGTGATTTATCAGGTAAATTTAGCCAGATTATGAAATTTATTGCCATTTACCTACTTAGAATCTTCATAATTATATTACTTTCATTATTTTCTTCCATTTATTTTTTATTTTCAAGAACAAATTTTTTTTTAAATGTAAAATAAATTTTTTGATACATGTGAATTTTTGTAGGTATTAGAAAAGAAAAGTTTTGATACTTTCAACAATCACCTCGATAAATAGTTTTATGGGCCTTTAATATTAGGTATGTACCTCGGTATGTACAGTGAAACCGATGAAATATCTTTTGGTGAGTTATATTTACAATAAAATTAAATTTAAAATTTTATAAGAAATTACAAGAAAAGTTATATAATTCTAAAAAAAAAATTTTTTAATTTTCTAAACTGAAAAATCATGATCTTTGGGGCCTTGGAATCTGTTTTTGTTTGGTTTTTGTTCTTTGAAACTTGGTAATAGAGAAAGTTTATAAATAATTTATTATAATTACAGAATTTTGTTTTTTTTCTTGTAGTTTTACTAAATTTTTATATTTATAAATGATTCTCAAACTGACATATTTACACTGCCAATAAATTGTAAAATTTTTGATGTGAAATAATTTAAATTCTTAATATACTGCATAAGAATAGATTAGAGATAAAAATTTAAGAATATTAGTAGGGATTATGTAAATGACAATTCTGAAATTTCTTTCAACTAATTTTTCCTTAAACATTTCAGATTTTCTCTGTAGTTTTTATGTAATAAACAACTGGATGGTCATATCTATAATTATAATAAAACGCTTCATAGAAGATACTTTTCAACTTTAATGCAGCCTGAATTTTCATACTCAAAAAATTTTCAGCTTTTTATAAATAATTGGTAAGTGAAATAAAAGAATAAAAAAGGAGCAAATTCATAAGTTAGGTTTTAGCAATTAAAATAAAATTTTAAAAGAAAGCAAAGAAAAATATTATTAATAATTAATTTTCAATTAGTTAAATGTGTTGTGCAAATAGCATTTTGTATTTTTTTTTTATGAGAAAATTCTTTTTTTTTAATTTTTATAAAAATAAATAATGATTTTTTACAATTTTATTATAAAATTCTGAATTTATAAAAAAATTATTAATTGTTTATGTTACACTTTTAATTTTTTGTGCGATTTTTAATTCTATGAACATACATGTATATTGATATGAATATTATTTTTAATTTCAGATCTAAAGAAAAACTTTTAAAACATGAAGGAAGAAGAATTTGTCAATGCTTTGCAGGCAGTGTGGCTTGTTTTTCCAGATTCTTACTTGAACCATAACAACTCACCTCGTACATTGCCAGATCAGCGAGAAAAATTATTAGTTGATCTTTTAAGTTATTTTCTAAGTAATAAAATAAACGATTTTTCTTCTAATCAGGTATATGATAAATTTACATTAATAGGTTTAACCAATGTTCATAAGTTATTAGAATTATGGTCCCAAGATTTAAATTATATTTATGAAATTAGAAGAACCTTAAATAAAGATTCTAAAGATTTGAAAGTAAAAGAACTTGCTCAAAATTACTTTTTGCGTGTTAATAATTTTGATAATATAACAGTGATTCCTACTGGTTTAATATTTTCTGGACGTACTCAGCGTCATGAAAGTGTAAATATTGCCATTTTAAAAAAAAAAAATAATTATATTGATTGGATTCATTTTGATCCTGGTAGTGAATACCATCCATATTCCCCTGATATTGTTGGTGAAAAAAGTAATTCTTTTTTAGAAATTAAAGAAATTAATCCTATAGACATAAAAAAAGATTGGTTATATTTATTAATTGGCTTAAAAGCTGTTAGTCCTGGTGATGGATTTTACTACAAAGATCCATCATTATATGAAATCTTATTATCACATTTAAATGGCAAGACTTTGGAACAGTCAAACGATGATGCAGATACTTTTGTTTATTGTTCTCATTCTACACCTGTTCATACCTGGCAGGTTATTGATCAGGCATTCCATTATATGTTAAAACATTTTCTTCAGAATTCATATCAAGAAATTTACTGTAGATTAATTATAGATTTTAAATTATTTTTAATTGAAAATACTTTTGCTGTCTTCAAAAATATACCTTTATCGGATGATCAATTGGAGCAATGTCACTTCTTGCTTCAAGAAATGTCTAGGATTATAGCTAAGCAAGTTATAGACCAAGGAAATGAACAACAAAAAGATTATACTCGACCATTAATTGATTCAGTAAAAAAAAATCTCCAACAACGATGTGAAATAATAGAAAAACAAGACTGTCTTCGATCTCAATTAGATGCGGTTAAAATTTTGTCTCTTTCCTTTGTAGCTCCTCAAATAACAAATATTGCCTATTCTCCAAGCCAAATAACAATACCTGTTCTTCATATGGATCCTGTTTACACAAAACCATCTAAAACAGATGATATAATAGATTATTTGGTAGAATTTAGACAAAATTTTATTAATAAATTAGTTGACTCAAAAAATATTAATGATACAGTTCTATTAAGTCATGGAATTGAAAAATTTTTTATAGACTACCTGTACAATACCGATATCCTCAGTAAATCAAACAAATCTTCATTTTCAAAAGATGATGTTTATTTAGCTAATTCTCTTATAGAGCTCGCAGGTATTTTTTGTTGTTGCCAAAATCGATTAATAAATAATCTTTTGTCAAATGAGACACGTCAACCTCAGTTTTATGCAAAAAATGTTATAATTCAATTTTTTGTTTATGCTGCAATAGTTGGCTTAAACTTTCGTCATAAAGATATTGGACCTTTGCTAAAAATGTACAATCTAGATGTTGCAATGAGTTCATCATTAACATTAAACAGTATTATACCTCATTTGGTAATAGATGATAAACGATGGCTTAATGTCTTGTTTGATGTACAAGAATTTTTTACATTAGACAAAAACAAAAAAAAGATCCTGTTTTCCTATAAAAAATTTGAAGGTTCGAGTTTTTCTTTTACCATTCATAATAACGCTGATAAAACTGATACCGAAGTAGATTTTGCTTATCAGTTACTACAAAAAGATACAAAAGCTTATATACGTTTTTTCGAAAGATACCTTGAATTAAAAGATGAAAAATTAAATAAAAAATGGCATGAACTTACTTATACAGATAATTACCTACCTTTACTCTATTGTTTGTTAGCAAAAGTGGCATACTTAGCTAAGGTTTCTTTGTTGAATTTCCCATTGTGCACAAATAGTAATACATTGAAAATTAAATGGCGTGAAGGGCTACCTCCTCCAAAAGATTGGTTTTGGTGGTATACTACCAAAGATAATATAGTTTTCATGGCTACACCATATTGGTATTCGAAAGTAAATTTTCAAATAAACTCATGCTGCATTTATATCCAAAGCCTTTCAAACGAACCAACAAGCTATTCATTAAGACCAAATAATACCTTGTATCAAAAGTTTATTGTTAGAGAAGAAAACATAGGTGCAAGCCATACTCACTTTTGGGAAAACGAAATTATTGCAAGTCAAGACAATAAACCACAAAGCATGGACCGAATTCGATACATGCATTTAGGTTCATTGCAAAGTGAACTTTGGATAAAATTTGAAAGGCTTTTTATTGCCATTAAAGACCAAAAACTTAGTTTTTGTTCCAAAGAAGAAAGCATATTAATTAAGCAAACTCTTTATGAAATTAGTATTTTGATTAGAACTAACGACTGCAAATTTCAAAGTGCTTTAAATTGGCACGTTGATCGTAATTCAGATCTTATTAATGCCCTAGGTTTATTATGTATAGAAAAAGCAAAAGCTATGGAATATCGATTAACTCAACATTATGCAATCGGTGAGATTCTTGATGTTGTTTTAAGTTTACTAACATTTTATCCATCTGAATATAAAGCTGATTTTATAAAAGGTATTAAAGAACTTTATTATTTATTAAAAAAGATTTTAAAACATCCTCCAACTCATTTAGGTAAACATACTTTGTTGTATCTAAATGCATATTTAATCTACAATTTGAAAGTTTTGCCTGATTTATTAGATACAGAGACTCTAAGAATGTTAAAAGCCATACTTTCAATTCAAAATTATAAAGTTGAAGGCTTAGTATTAAATAATACATGGTTATTGCGCATTCATGAAACATGTCTTACTTTGTACCCTGTGATTGAGTGTAATTTAAAACTTGATAACGGCTTGCTTAACAGTTTAGTAACAGAAGTTGTAAATGAATGGGATCAAAATAGTTTATGGAGACAAGAACCAACTGGTTTGTTATTTACTTGTAATGACTATTCAATAATTCCATTAAAAGGTGGAGTTTATTATAAAAATCAACCTGTCAAAGGATTGCCAAATAAAATAACAACAAACCCTATCTTTAAAGAGTATTTAGGTTTTATAAAATTTTCAGTAATCCCCTCTTCGAAAAAGTTAAATGACCAAGAAGTACCTTGTTTTGAATCTGTTGAATATTTGCCCCAGACAAGGCTTACTTTAATTCAAGATACTGTGTTGATAGAAGAAAAAATTGAAGGTAAATATCAATTATATATCAGTGCTAAAAAATTATTAGGTCATAGTAATTATTCGCAGTTACTGTACAAGTTACCACTTAATTATGAGATTCTAACACATTGGTTAAGTAATGATGGCACTAAGCTATATGTCAAAGACCAAAAAAAAAGAATTATTTATGAATGGAATTTGAATACTAATACAGTGTTTTCTATGCAACATCAAAAAAATATTATTTCTTTGGAAAATCTTAAAACATCTTACTTTAAAACATGGCTACAAAGAATTGAATCATATTGCTGGATAGAAATCACTGCCAAGCCTCAAGATGGCATTTCTGATATTTTACCCGAATCTGTACATTTTCCACGTTTATCATTAGTTTTTGATTACCGAGAAAATAAATTTTTTTCCAGACAAATTCATGGCTATTCAGTTGCTAAATTACAACATTTAAATACTCTGCATGGGGTTTCTAGTTATTTGGTTTTGGAAAAGAAAGAGCCTTCCTTAAATTGTAAACGTATTAAGATAATTGTTCCTCATAGATATATTAATCCGCAAGGTACCTTTTATTCCAAAAAAGTATATGCTTCTCAAGATTATGTTAAAAATCCAGCATACTTTGTTTATGACTATGATTCTAAAACAGGCCTCCTGAAAGGACAGCACATCCGTGCTCGGTTATATTTATCCTTATTATACTATTGTTCAGCTTCTTTTGATGATAATGATTTATCTAAAATTAATTCATATCACTTAGCTAGAGAAAATTTAGATTTATGCTGGAAAGACCAACCATATGATTCAATTGAATTAAGTATAATAGAACAGTTGCTCAACAAAAGTAACATGCGTAGCTCTCATAGCCATTTAATTGCACTGTATCTTAAAGTTATTTCTTTATTAAGCAATAGTTTACGCCTAGAATTTTTATACATGGATGAAGAAGCTGCGAAAAGTAAAAATATAAGTCATGGGTTATTAAGGCAATCTTTTCAGAATTTAGCTCTTCTATACCTACAAAATAAAAATACTATTTTTTCGCGTATAAGACTTAGTCATGAAGAAGAAGCAGACTTTCTTCAACACTGCTCTTTTACAGATTACCTCAAACTTAATTTTGGAAATGTTTCTAACATAGTTTTATCTGCTAATAATACTAAGAAAGTATATAAATCACATTACCGACAATTATTTGATAAACAAGAATTAAATAAAACCAATTTTAGTTCAATTTTTTTAGAAAACTTACTAAAATTTAGTTTTACTTATGATAAAAAAGGGTTAAATTTTTTATATGGTATTGATGGTATTTTAATAGATCGATTTCGTTTAGAGCATTTTATTACATTATATGATATTGCAAGAGCTTCTACTGTATCTCTTGAAAAATATCGATATTTATTACACCACTTAGTTTTTCGAGCAAAGATTAATTTTATGACCCTTCCAAATGATGTAGTGATGATGCTAGCACGCGCCCTTCTAATAATTGCAGAAAGCCCAATGCAATTTAATGAATCTCCTCCTTGGTTTGGAAAAAAAATTTTTTCAGTTGAACTTTTTAAAAGGCATATAACCAAAACAGAATTACTTGTATCTTTTCCTCATTTTGAATGGTATGATAATCATAAATATAAAACCTATGAAGAAGCAGGAAAAGCTAGAGAAAAAGCTAAAAAAGCTTATGAACAAGAAAATGAAAATATTTGGTATTATCTGAATAGATTTCATTTAGATAGCGAAGGAGTACCAACTTCCTTACCAGAAAATCCACAAAATTTTTCTCTTACATACGAAAGTTCTGTAAATTTTACCTCTGATTATACTTCGTTGTTAAAACGAGATAAAGTTAGAAAATTGTACGTAGAAACTGCATACAATGATAGAATGTATAAATTTTTTTTAAGTGTCTTGATAAAATGTGACCAATTAAAATTTAATTCATCTATGGGTTGGATTATAGCCCCTTTTATTAAAAATACTATTTCTTTAACTTTTATACCAGAAAAAAGAAACTTGCAACCGCTAATGCCAACTACCAGTTTAGAAAAATACAGCAGTCCTCAAAGTCCATTAATTGAATTTTGCAAGTATTTTACTGTCAAATCACAATTGTCACAAGATAGAGATTTTCTTTTTGAATCTGAAATATGCCAATCGAATGGTGGATATCAAAGTCAATTTTACAGTGAATTAAAAAGCAGTTGGTTGACTTACCTAAATGAAAAAAAGTCTTCATATTTTTGGGTTAATTTACATTCAATAGATAAATTAGAATTTTTTTTGCAAACAAAATATTATGAAATTTGTTCGCTAGCTGATAATACTTGGAACCATGTGGATAATCAATTTAAACAAAGGTCAAATAGCAAAACGGTTGACTATTTTGCCTTACGGTGGTATTCTGGTGAAGTAAAACATTTTAATAAAGGTGATGTTCTAAAATTATTAATTGAGCCTCATAAAATAGAAAAATTTAATCCTGATTGTCTTAAAAAAAAAGAAAATATCATACAGAATTTAATAAACTATGTGATTTATGAAATAAACTCTGATAAAATAGTTCGAATACTTGAATTTATTTATCAATACAAACAAGCTAGCAGCGAGCCAGAAAAGCATTCGATTTTACAATTTTTAGTTAAATGTCTGCAGGAAAATATCGATACCAATTCTTTCAAGTTTCCCCATTGGTTCCTATTTCAATTAGAGAATGAAATTATTGTAAGAGATAATCAATGTGAGCTTATTCTTAACATGCTTGACCAAACTGAAAAAGCAATGTATCAACTTAATATGGGTGAAGGTAAATCATCTGTTATTCTACCATTGCTAAGTTATAATTTAGCAAATAGTGATCAAATTCTGTGTATTGTCGTATTACCGTCATTATTAATAACAATGAAAGATTTTCTACGCCAAATTTTCTCTGGTTTAATTACAAAACATATATATACCTTGCCTTTTCACCGCGACACTGATATTTCTACAAGAAATATTGAATCTATTTTGCAAATGCTCAAAGTATGTCAACGTGAACAGCACATTCTGCTGGTTTCACCAGAACATTCTTTAAGTTTACAGCTAAAAGTTAGAGAGCTTATGTTGGAGAATCAAGAACAAAAAGGTGCAAATAATAATTTTAATTGGGAAAATTATCGTGAAAGAGCTCATAGAAACATTATGGCATACAAAGATTTAAAATATGAAGAAATAAAAGATATTTTAGAAAGACAAGACCAACGTCTTAAAACCTGTTTGAAAAATGAAGGCTATATAGATTCAAATAACCGTATCCTTAAAGTACCTCCTCGAGGACTTGGGCGTAAAGCATTTGCTCGATTCAAAGAAACTATTAATGACCCAACATTTAGAGAGTGGAGTTGCCTGAAGGCTGCACATCGTGAATTGTTATATAATTCTACAATTGCTCATCAAGACAGTACAAATAAACTTGCTTTACTTAGTAAAGTTAAAGATCTAAAATTTATAGATTTATTGGATGAATCAGATGAAATTCTTAGGCATGGTACAGAGCTTAATTACACCATTGGAGATAAGTATTTGTTTGCAGGAGAAGAATTAAGGTGGAATATTCCACAATTTTTCATAAAAACGATTTTCTGTGATAAAACTCTAAAAGAAATTATCCTTAAAGGAAAACCGGAAGGGTTTACGGTATACAATGAACTCAATAGTTCACATAGAGGTGTTCCATTTATCAAACTACTTGATAAATCTTTTTATGAAGAAAAAATAAAACCAGTCCTTATTGAAAAATTTTTTATAGAAAATTTAAGGACACTTCGAAAATGTAGAGTCATATCAGCAGACGATAATATTGTTGAAGGAAAAAATAGCTCTTTGAGGAGTTATGTAGCGGGTCAGCTTCCTTTGAGTACAGAAGAAGAGGTAATGTCCTTTTTAAAGAATAAAGAAATTTTATTAGAAAAGGTGCTGATCGCCAAAGGTTGGATTTCACATGGTATTTTGTATCATGTTTTTAATGCCAAATACAGGGTACAATATGGTTTAAATATAAATTTTGAAAATTTTATTCCCAAAAGAATTGCTATTCCATTTTGGGGTAAAGACATGCCTTCCACTCATTCGGAGTTTAGTCATCCAGACGTAATGCTAGGATTTACTATTATTAGTTACCTATATGAAGGACTTAATCAAAAGCAACTTAAAGAAACACTTATTAGATTGAGGAGTAAATTCAGTAATAGTATAGCAGATTCAAACTTAAAAGAGTGGGCTGAAGCAAGTCGATACTGGATTCAAATGCAGATTGATCCGACAGAAGAATTCCCGCCAACAGTGTTATCTTCCTTTCAAAATTTAGATCTTGAGGATGAACTCTGTTTAGCAAAAGTTCACTCTTACTTATCTGGTAATCATTTAGCAATTTTGTTTTATTTGAATCAATTTATTCTATTAGAAGAAGCTATGCAGTATCGTTTTAAGATTATGGCAAATGCGCATTCGTTGGTAGGGTACGGAGTTGCATTGGGATTTTCAGGTACGGATGATAGAAAAATTACGATGCCGTATCAGATAAAGTCTTTACGATCTGAGACACAAGAAGGTACCAATGGAAAATTGATTTCAGTACTTACACAAGAACGAAACCGTAATTATTATACTTTACAATCTGAAGATACTAAAAATTTGTTAACTGATTTATGTGCTTACGTCAAAAAACAATCACATTGTCATGCAATTATTGATGCAGGTGCTTTAATTACTGGTTGGACTAATCATGAAGTTGCTACATTTTTGCTTGATAATTTACGCGATAATTTACCTACGAGATATTTAGGAATTCTTTATTTTAGTGATAAAGGTAACAATTTAATGGTACTAACTCATGATGGAAAAAGCATACCAAAACAAGATTGCTATCTCGATAAAAAAAATATTTTTGCATACCTGGATGATATTCACACTAGGGGTACTGATATAAAACTTCCACTAAATGCTCATGCAATTTTAACGATTGGAATGGATATGCAAAAAGATAAATTAATGCAAGCAGCTATGCGCTTAAGACAACTGGCTCAAAAGCAATCAGTGTCACTTTGGGGCACTAACGATGTTACCCTCTGTATTTCTAGAGATAATTCAATCGACAAAGCAAATATCAATAGCTTAGAAATAATAAAATGGACTTCAAAAAATACTCTGATGCATATTAATTCAGATTTATTTTCTGTGGCAATTAGGAAAATTAACTTCTATTTTTTAAAAATAGCAGAAAAATGGTTAAAAGATGCCCCTGTAACTCTCAATAGTCTAGTTAAATTTTGCAAGGATGCAGAACTTTTTTATTTAGAGGATTTTTATGCAATTTCTCCTCAATATGAAGATTTAAAAGAACGTCTATTTAATTTAATTGATGTGAGGGTAAAAAATTTTTGGAAAGATTTTGAAGATGAATTAGAAAGAAAAAATTTAAAAGATTCAACTTTTTATAAAAAAATATTTGATGATTTAAATAAAGATGATTTCAAGAAAGAATTGCATTCCATTTGTGATGAAGTAGCAGTTTATTTAAAAAAAGGATATTTACATTGCATACTGGATAACGACCAAGAAAAAGAGATCGAAGTTGAAATTATTGAAGAGCAGCAGGTTTTGGTTTCAATAAAAGGCCGAGATCCTGATTTAGAAAAAAATTGGGACCCACGTTTAATTTTGCAAAGCAATTTTATATCTAATGCTGAAAAACTTGAAATTCTAATGCCTGTTGAGTATATTAAAGATTTTATCGATGAACCTTCTGGTCTTAAAAATATCACATGGAATAATAATATTTATATGACAACAAATTATATTAATTCAGTCAAATCCAAAGCCAACGAGCCACTAGATAATTATTTAAGGCTTGTTGATGTAATATTAATACATCGTAATAAAAATGATGATAGTAAGCTTATTATTTTGTCAGGAAAAGAAGCTTCCAAAATTAAATCAACTTGTTATGAAGAACTTGATGATAATTTGCTTGTTCATCTAAAAGATATTAATGGCACTACTCAGTTACCTAAAGGAAGTATTGTATCCAAAGATGAAGAAAAATTACTTACAATCATAAAATTATTTTCTGGGGAATGTCATTATACTTCTAAAAAAGAAGTTTTACGTTTAGCTAAACGAGTTGGTCGCTTAATTTCTAAATTCTTTACTTCTTCAGAAGTTAAAAAAGATAAGGCTATTGAGATAACTGAAGACTGTTCAGAAAAGATATATGCCACCCTAATTAAAAATGGTTATTTAGATTATGCTGGAGTAATGACTGAAAAACTTTTGAATATTTTAAGCGAAGTAAAATTAGGACATAATCCAACTTTAAATTTAAATGAATATCAATCTTATAATGAATATGTTTTGAATAAATTATATAAAATATTTACTAAACTCATTGTTAAACCATCTTCGTTAAATGATCTTCATAATACATTATGGCAATGGGTTGGTACTCGAGGAAGATTAAAAGAGTACACAGGTTCAGCATTAGAGTCTATTCTTAATTCAGAGTATGAAATCAAATTTTCAAAGTAAATTTTTAAAGTTTTGCAAATTTTAATATTCAAAAATAGTTACATCATACATTAATTTTAAATTCTTTATAATAATAGATATATGGTACACAATGTTTGACTATTGATTATTTTTTAAAAATATAGCCTACTTTATTGAAAATAACCTAATTTTACCAATAGGCAGAAATACAAATAAAAAATAATTACTGAATTAAGATTGTTAAAAACAGTTTAATATTAACAAATTAATTAAAATCCAATTAAAAATGAAAATCTGTCAATTATATATTATTTTATTACCAATCTGAAAACAGGTATATCAATCTGACAATCTAAAAATTTTTTTACTAGACTAAATTTTTGAGTAATTTTAATATTTATTTTCTCATATCATTTTTGCATGAATAATTCAAATTTTAGCTGAGATCTATTCAAATTTTTTCAAACAATCCATAGTATCTTTTGTTTTGTTTTAATCTTAATTATGTGTTCATAAAATACTTGATTTTATAATTTTGTTCTTTTAATATATGTTTAATAATTATTATGATATTTTAAATGTAAAAAGATATTTGTGTGTGTCAAGCTAAGATGATATATACTAGCATATCTTTAAGAAGCGGTTTGTAAAACTGATTGTAAAACAAATTTTTTGAATGTATGTTACCTATTTTTATTTGCTACATTTATAATAATATATTATCAGAAATATTAAAAATAAGGAATGGAATGCTTATAATAAATAATGCGATAAGACTTTTAGTATGTATTTTTTAAAAAATGTGATTGAAACGTTTTGATAAAAATAATTGAAGTAAACCAAACTTATTATCTTGATTACAATTTAGCTTTAATAAATAAATATTAATACAAAAAAAATTTTTTTTAGTTTCAAGCAATGTACATTAGATTTTAAGTTTGTAGTATTAATAAATATTTTATAATTTTTGTCTTTTATTGATAATATAATAATGTAAGTAATTTTTTATAAGTAAATAACTCATTTATATTACCTTTTATTTTAAATTTTATTTTTTGTTATTAGACTTCATAAATAAAAATTAAAAAATGATATACTATGCAAGTTCTTTAGCTTCATTTTATAAAATAGGTAAATAGTTTGTAAACTTATTTTATCCATTATTTATGTGTGTACTCCACATATTTATAATTGAAATTATTAAATGTATACCTATTTCTTTCTTTATTTCTATATAATTATGTCAATTAAAATTTTTCAATAAAAATATGAATATTTTCAGTTTTGTAAAATTGTTTTGAATGTAATTTTATGTATAATTTCTATCAATAAATGTAATATTTTTTAGTCAATTATTGTGCTAATAAAATAAATTTATTACAAACAGCAATAAGTATACCTACTCTTTTTTTTTTTTACAAATAGTATTTTTATAATACAATAAATTATTATAATCTATTAATTTACTAAAATTATCTATAATGACATAATTATTCATTTTCTTAGAAATTACACCTAAGATTAAAAAATAAATCATACATTTTTTTTTTCTAAAATTATTAAATTTTGTCACAACATTTAAATAAATAAATAAATTAACTTTTAATTAAAATTAATAATCTTCTAAGGGATATATACTATACCTATGTATTATTTTTTATATAATAACTTTTTATTTTGTTAAAAAGTAATGATTTCCAATAAAAAAATGTCTTCATTAAATTTTGACTGCTTTACAAGTGAAAGTTAAAATTGAATTGATTTTATTTTAAAAAAGATTTTTATACAATTTTTTCAGAATTCCAATTAATTTTTTAAATGGAAATAAAAATTTTTTTATTTTTAAAGATACCTATACCCCTTTAGGTATTTTTTTTGTTTTGCACTTATATATATTAGCTTAATTTGAAATAAACTAAAAGAATACCTATTTATTCTAAAAATTAAATTTAACTTTTTTAAGTAAATTTAATTATAAAGTACCAGATCTGTTCAGTACGTGATTTTTAAACGCATACCTATTTAAAATGCAGAATTAGAAAATAATTTAAAATCCAAGAAATTTTTATACTTTATACCTATACTATTTAATTATAACTTTTTTTAAATGTAACTTAATTGCTCAAACTTTGCAATAATAATAGATTCCTTATTTTTATTATGTTTTGGCAAAGTAAAATTAAATGATTTATTGTAAATATCTGATTAAATATATACCTAAATTAAAAATTTTAGATTATAAAATTAACTTTTTGAATAATCATTTTTGTTTTTACACTGAAAAAAAAATCCGCTTGCCGCAAGCGGAATAATTCCGCTTGCGGCTAGCGGAATTCCGCTTGTGGCCAGCGGAATTTTTTTTTCATTGCAAATAATTGCAAATGACTTGAAACGTAAAGAAAATTAAAAAAAAACATTTTTTCTTTTCTTTTTCCAAAATTTTCTCAAATCTCGTCATACCGATATACGCATATCCCAAGTAAGCGGGAAAAAATTTTTTTTTTAATTTTCTTTACGTTTCAAGTCATTTGCAATCGTTTGACGAGAAAAAAAGCATTCATAAAAAATTTCTAAAGAAGATTTATATATAGTAGTTCTTTCATCCTAAAAAAATATTTAATGTTTAAATTTTATATATGTATGTGGACCATAATATGGTGTGGTGTAAATTTTAAAATTTTCTTACTTTGCGCGTTTATATTTCATTGGTTATATTAGAAAACAATCAGCGGTTGGTAACAACGCTGTAAGATAAAGTTAATTATATTATTGTCATTATTGAACAATTTACTGAACATTATTATATTAGAAATGTATAAAATACATGATAAAACAAAATTTTTAAATATTATTACTTGTTAAAATTAAATATTATTTTTTTTCTAAAAATAAAACATAATAAAATTCGCGGGTTAATTTCATTGTTGCTTGGCAAGTTTGTATGGCGCTGCAGTGCTTCCGCAGCTTGCCCCTTTCTCACATGCACTCAGTTTGGCACGCAGTTTGGCACACGGTTTGGCAGTTCGTTACGTTATTTTCTTTTTGCATGTTCAGACTTGTGTTTTGTACATTACAAAATTATTAATTATATTTTGCGAAAATAATTCAGAATATTTATTAGTGTAATAATTTCTTATAAATGATTTAATCTATTAAATTTTAATATTAAATGATATTTCATAAAAACTCATTTCAGGTATAGGGATTGAAATTCCTTCTATGAAGCATCTATGAATACCTCAGTAATCAACAAAGAAAAATTTTGCATCAAAGAAAATATTCAAAATGCTGTAATTTTTCAGGTATATTTAATCATTATACATATCTTAATTTATCTTATTTTCATTGCATTTTAAAGTTATTAAAAGTTACTACTTTGCTTACTTCGAGGCTTACTTAGAATCTTAATTTATTTCAATTGATATTTTCTTCTGTCTATTTTTTGTAATTTTTTTATTTTCAAGAATAAGTACACAAAAATTAAAATACAATAAAATAAAATTTTTAATTGAATTATAATTAAATAAATATCCAAGTTTTTAATTTTTAAATTTATATGTAGGTATACAAATAGAAGTATTTGAAAAATACCTACTTAATTGGACACTAATACTTTGCAGCAAAACAGATTTAATTCCTTTGGTGAGTAACTTTAAATATAAAATTTAGGAGTAAAGACAAATTTAATTTTAAACTTGATAATTCAAAAAGCAAGAAATATTATATATAAATTTTAATCGGCAAGTTTAAAAATTTTCTTAATTGTATAAAACCATGATTGTTAAGGTCTCGGAATCTCTTTTTATTCTTTAAAACTTGAAAATTTAAGTGAAAAAGTAATTTATAAACTTAAAAAAATTCAGTTGTATCATGTTAGAACGATTATACTTATGAATAATTCTCAAACTCACACTTGCAACTGTAAAATTTATGTTTAAAATATAAAATAACTCAATTTACGGAAATGTAATTTTCAACTGATTTTTACTTAAACATTTCAGGTAATTTTTGAAGGTATATAGAAGCAAAAAAGTGAATGGTTTCATCTAAAATTTATCATGCTTTGCTGGGGATACTTTCCAACTTTACTATATCCTTAATTTTCACAATTTCAAAAATTTTGCAGCTTTTTATTTTTCACTGGTAAGTAAAAGAAATAGACAAATAATAAAAACCAATAATCAAATTTAATACACTAGGTACAGATTTTAAAAACTTCAAATATAATTTTATTATATTATAATTTTTTCTGATAAATTTTTTTTTTTTTTTTTAATATTAAATATAATGGTTTTTAAAACTTTCATATTCATAATTGTCAATAAATTAAAAATAAGGGTACATAATAATATATTATATATGTATAATATAATTATTATTTTCATATGTTTAATTTAATTAGTGACAATTTTATTTTCATTTGTTCCATTTTTTAAAAAAATGGATGTTACTATATTGGTAAGTTCATTTTTATGTAAAGATTTTGAAACAAAAAGTTTTAGTTATTCAATTTGAATAAGTATATTGATTTATGCACATAAACACTATTTAAGGGTTTAATTGCTTGAATACTTACAAAATTTTGATGTTACGCTAGACTCGGAATCCAATTTTTTTTCATGTAATCATTTTTTTTTTAAGTGAAGTATTATTGTAATAAATCTTATAAATACATGGTAGTTATGAGTATTGATGTAGATAATAAAAGGAAAGAATTTTTTTTTTGTTCTATTAAGATTTTTCTAAATTCATTAAATAAATTTTTGTATACATGTATTTGTGCACATGCACTGCAACCTTAAATATTCAAATAAAAGCATTAGCTATTTCTTATAAAAATTTATTCTAAAGAATAAATATCATGTTTATTAAATTTTTTTTATTAGGTATCTTCGTGGAGATTAATTCAAGAAGCTGATCAGGGCGTAATTCAATCCTCCAACCAATTAAACTGGACAAATGAAATATTACTCTACAAGCTACATTTAAATAATTATCAACTGTTTGCAGTTTTTTGATTGGTGAGTAAAGTATGAGATTGATAAGTTGATATCTTTATTAGTTTGATTTTTTTCATATGTTAAATAATTTAAAGAAATGTATAAATATACACACCAAATCTTAAAGTTCCTTTTTAAACTATGAAAAAGGTTCAATCAGAGGTTCAATTTACAATTAATCCTTTTAAAACTATTAAATTTTAAATTGATTTATATGACTATATTTAACTTTCATAAATTAACAAATTACACATTATCGCTTTATTAAATGATAGCATTCTGTAGTTTCATTTAGCAAATAATTGGTCTTGATGTCACTATGTACTAAATAATTTAGTAGTTTGAAATTATCTCCTTTTTGCCTTATAATGAGTCAGTAGATGCATTTGTACTTACAAAAATGAAAAAATTTTACAATAAAAAGTTCAATAAAAAATTCCATCATTTCAAAATAATCTTAGTGATGTCTTTAAAAGACTATTTTTTTGAGCTTTTTAATTAAAGAATTTAAATACGTTTTGGAAAAAAAAAATTATTATTATTTAATATTAATATTGTTTTATATTTAAATTTTTTTTAACTTTTGAGGTTCTGTGTTAAATCTTTTAGGCCAGGTCTATTTGTCCAGAAAATTTTCAATTGTTTCTGGTTAAATAGATTTTCTGGTCAAATAACCAAAAAAATATCAAAATTTTATTCAAAGGTTTTTATTGAATAAAACTAAAATTTAATTTAGAATTTCATAAATTAACAATTTTTAAAGTTTAGAAAATTTAAGAATTGATTATTTTTTCAAAAAATAGTGCAGAGTGCAGAAATGCAAGCATAACTTTACTCCTCGAAAATATTGAGGTTAAAAATATTTTTCACTTTTGTTTATGTGTGAGTAAATTTTACACAAAAATTTTATGGACAAATAGCTCTTGCGATCTTGGCCTAATGCACTAAAATAGCTTTTTAACTTTTAAAAGCTATTTTATATACACTGTTCAAGGTATTCATCAAGAAATATTTTTCGTGGGTGTCGCAGAACCCAATAATAATGATAATAATTATAGTTTAAATTTCTTCAATAACAATCTAGCTTAAAACTTTTGAAATTACGGAAAATAGATTGTTATTTTATTTTTAATAAAAATTTTCATTTCGGCGAGAAAGGTGCCACACCTTGCACCCCTCTTTTGATTCGTGTCTGCTGCTTGATACGTTGTCCTTTAGAAATATGTATTATTTGGATTAAGAACAAAAAAAATTTGAATCGAAAATTGAAAAAAAAAAATTAATTGATAAAAAAAAATTATTTAATTCGTATAAACTTTAAATTTTAATAATTTTATAAGAATATTAAGAATATAAAATTTAAGTTAAAAAATAATACTTTTTGGTAAAATAATAATGAACGTTTTCTTTTTGTAATCGATTATTATATTTTTAAAATTCAGTAATACTTTTAAAAAAACATAAGCATATTTTCAAAAACTTTGAACAGAATTTTATTATTTTAGTTATGTGTATTTCATATTCAAAATAACAAAAATATTCATAATATTTACTTGTATTATTATGATAAAAATAACATAATATTTTATGAAATATAAAAAAATTTTTCTATTGATTTATTAATCGAGTTATTAATTAATATAATTTTTTTTATGCTATCAAAGTATCATTACAGAGAAAATAAGAATAATTTTTTAATAAAATAAGAATAATTTTTTTTTTTAAATTAAAATTTATTCTTCTTTTTTAAAAGAACAACATATTAAAATTATAGTTTTTCTTCTCAACTTTGGGTATTTTCAAATGCAATATACATGGAAATTATAGTTGGGAATTCAAAATAGTTCGAATTAGTCCAACTGTCTAAAGTATTCTTAATCTTTTTTTTTTTTTTTTTTTAAAGAGCTATTTTTTCTAATTTTCTGAAGTGATCAAATTATTTTCATACAATAATTCAATTTCCACTGAATATCCTGGATTCCAAGGTTTAAAAGTTATAAATAGCTTCATTTCTTACATTTTTAAAAATTTCAAATTTCCCTCTAAGTCACGTGACTAAATAAAAATCTGACTAAGGATTCCGCGGGAAGTTAGTCAATTTTAGATGCTTTGTATAAATAAATAAATAATACGGATAATTTATTAATTTGGTAAAATTTAGAAACTAGCTATTGAAACTAGCTATATTTTTACCTATAAATATGCTAAGAAATAGACAACAATAAGATAATTTATTTCCTTTTCAAAATATAAAAATACATTTATACACATATAGGTATATCAATTAATTTTATTGTATTTTATTTTTTTACAATTTATTCCCTTTTATACATTACTTGTGAATTAACAACTATGTTACAAATTTTTTTTTTTTTCAATTTCAGGAATTTTCACGTGGTAATTAATTCCAAAGAAACCTTATGAAGATTCATTGATGAGAATTTAATTTTATTGGTGAGTCCAAATCATCATTTTAATAATTAAATTTTTTAATGTAGTTAATATTTAATTAAAATGTATTTTTCAGATTTTAAGATAATACATATTTTTGCAACTATGGAGGAAGACAATTTTGTAAATTTGTTGCCAGCTATTTGGCTTGTATTTGGGGATACATATTTGAAACATAGTAATGCTCCTATTATGGAATTTGATAGAAGAGAGAAATCATTAGTAGACTTACTTAGTTTACATTTAGACAAGGAGATAATTAATCTTTCTACAAACCAGGTAGATAATCAAACACTGATAAAATTAAGTTCTGTAGTAAAATTATTAAATCTGTGGTCAGATGACCTACAACTCATTTATAAAATAAGAGATAAGGGTTTAAATAATGATTTAGAAATTAAGAATTTAGTTAAGAGATTTTTAACTCGCATTGAAGATTTTGAAAATTGTACCATTATGCCAAATGGTCTAATAAAAGCAGAGCGTACACAATCTTATGAAACTGTAAATCTTGCTATATTGAAAAAACAAAACGAAAAAATTGATTGGATTCAGGTGGATCCAGGAAGCTTATATCATCAGCATTGTAATAACATTGTGGGTGAAAAAAGTAATGCATTTTTACAAATAACAGATATAAATCCAAAAAATATTACTTTTGATTGGTTATACTTATTATTAAGTTTAAAGTCTGTTAATCCTGGTGATGGTTTTTATTATAAAGATGCTTCCTTGTACGAAATTTTAATATCGCAGCTGAATGGGAAAACTGTTTTTCAATCTGAGCCTGATGATGATTTCATAATGGTTTCACATGATACTCCGATTCACACTTATCAAGTTGTGAATCAAGTCTTCCGTTATCTTTTAAGACATTATCTTGGTGAATCTTACCCTGAAATCTATAATAAGTTAATTACAGATTTTAAAATATTTTTAATAGAAAAAACATTTGCTGCTTTCAAAAATGAATTATTAAATACTGATCAAAAACAGCAATGTTACTTTTTGCTAATAGAGATGTGTCGATTCATGGCTTTACAAGCCTTACATCAAGGTAATGAAGAACAAAAGATTTATTCTTGTAATCTTATTGATAATATTAAAAAATCCATTGAGCAACATTCTATTCACCAATGGAAACAAACATGTTTCCATTCTGTGCTTGATAAGCCCCATGTTTTATCTCTTGCTTATATTTCACCGCATATAAATAATTATGTTTCTTCTTCAAGTGAACATGCATCATTAGATTTAAAAGTTGATCCTGTTTTTGAAAAGCCTTGCATGGACGATGATATAATTGATTATTTAAAAAAATTTAAAATAAAGTTTATTGATAAGTTAATTAATAATTTAAATATTAATGAGACTGTTTTACTAAGTAATGCTATTGAAGTATTTTTTGTTGATTATCTTTCAAAAAAAGAGATTTTAACAAAAACATCAAAATTTTCGTTTTCAACTGATGACGATTATTTAGCACAAACTTTAATTGAATTAGCAGGAATATTTTATTATTGCCAAAGACGAATAACAGAAGAATTTTTATCAAATTTAAATTACCAACCAAAGTTTTTTGCAAAAAATTTAATAATACAATTTTTTGTATATGCAGCTATAGCTGCTTTGAATTTTCGAAATGAAAGTATCGGTACTTTATTAGAAATGTATAATTTAGATGTTTCAATCAGTGAATATACGTTTGATAAAAGTATATCTCATTTAGTAATCGACGATACTCGATACTTAAAAATTTTATATGATACGCTAGAATTTTTTAAGCCTATAAAGAATAAAGACAGCCTCTTTTCACATAAAAAATTTGTTGAAAATAAATTTAATTTTGAAATTTTTAATGATTCAGATGAAAAAGATATTGATATAGCATTTGCTTACCAATTATTAAAAAAAGATAAAAATGCATATAAACGCTTTATTGATGATTTTCAAAAATTAGAAGATGAAAAATTGAATAAAAAATGGTGTGCTCTTGCATATTCAAATAACTACTTACCTTTTCTTTATTGTACATTATCAAAAACTGCCTACTTTGCTAAAATATCTTTAATGGGTTTTAAGGTAAGAAATGAAAAACTTGATAAAATTGAATGGAGTTCTTATGAAACATGGAATTATAATGTATATAAAAATCCTTATTGGTATAGTAAAGTAAGCTTTCGATTAAATAACTCAAATGTTGTAATTGACATACAACAGTCACCAAGTTACTTGCTCAAAAATAGTTTCGACCCTTACCAGCGACTAATTATCCGCAAGGAAAAAATAGCCAAAGAAGATACTCATTTTTTAGAAAATGAAATAATTTCATCGCAAAGTGAAAAACCGGAAACTATGGATCGTGTACGCTACATGCATCTAGGTTTTCTGCAAAGTGAGCCATTCTTAAAGTATGAAAGGTTATTTATTGCAATAAAAGATCAACAACTTGATTTTTGTTCTGAAAAAGATAGTATTTTAATAAAACAAACTCTTTTTGAAATAAGCATATTAATAAAAGCAAGTGATAAGACTGGAAATTTATTAGAGTGGGCAGTTTATCATAATCCCAAATTGGTTCATGCTTTAGGATTATTATGTATAGAAAAAGCAAAAGCAATGCAATATCGATTAACTCAACACAATGCGATTGGTCACATACTTGAAGTTATCTTGGGCTTACTAAGTTTCTATCCATCAGATTACAAGGCTGATTTTATAGAAGAAATAAAACAAATTTATCATTTATTAAAAAATATTATAACTCATCCACCTTCTCATTTGAGCGATGAAACTTTATTACATATCAATGCGTATTTAATTATTAATTTAAAAGCCGTGCCTGATTTATTAGAAACTGAAACGCTTAGTTTATTAAAAGCTTTAATAAGTATCCAAAACTACAATGCAAAAGCTATAATAATAAATAATGATTATTTATTGCGTGTGCGTGAATCAAGTTTTGAATTATGTTCAAAAATTCAGTATTATTTAAATGAAAATCCGAAATTACTTAATGATTTAATAAAGACCATGATTCCGCAATGGGATGAAAATAATACATGGAAAAAAAAAGAAGATGGCTTACTATTTATTTGTGGAGATTATTCCATTATTCCTCTTATTGGAGGTATTTATTTTAAAAATAATCCAATTGTAGGATTACCTGCAAATATTACAAATCATTCTAAATTTAAAGAATATTTAGGAAAAGTAAAATTTGCAGTAATTCCATCTTCTCGAAAAATAAACACTGAAGATGTACCGTGTTATTTATCTATCGATTATAAACCACAAACTCGATTAACTTTAATTGGAAAAGATTTAATTATAGAGGAGGTAATTGAGAATATTTATGAAAGATATTTGAGCCCTAAGGAGTTATTAGGTCACAGTAGATATCCTCAGTTACTTTATCAACTGCCTGATAAAAAAGAAATACTAACACATTGGTTATATGAAAATGAAAAAATATTTATTAAAAATAAACAAAGGCAGATAATTTATCAATGGGATCTAAAAAGTAACAACATTTTTTCTTCACGACATAAGGAACATCTTGTTCCTTGGGAGCAGCTAAAGAATTCATATTTTAAAAATTGGCTTAATCGTATTGAGTTATTCGACTATATAGAAATAATGGCCAAGTCAGTATCTGATAAAACAGATATTTTGATTTTATCTTTGCATTTCCTACGATTATATTTAAATTTTGATTACAAAGATGGCGAATTCTTTTCAAGAGAAATTAATGGTTACATTATTTCTCATTTACAGAATATAAATACCCTGCATGGGTTTTACAACTATTTAGTTTTGGAAAAGAAAGAAAAAATTTCAGGTTTTAAACGTATGAAAGTTATTATACCACACAGAAATATAAAATTTGCAGGTTCTTTTTATGTTAAAAATACAGTTGCCAATCTTGATACTGTTAAAAGTTCAATTTATTTTATTTATGATTATGATCCTAAGACAGGTGTACTCAAGGGACATAATATTTCTGCGCGTTTATACTTAGCATTAATTTATTTTTCTTCAGCATCTTTAGACGACTACGACTTATCTAACTGTAATTCATATCATTTATGTCGTTTAAATTTAGAAGATTCTTGGAAAGACCAACCTTATAATAAAATTGAATTAGACATAATTGAAAATTTTCTCAATCCTGCAGCAATGCGAGATTTTCACACCCATCGAGTTGCTTTATATCTTAAAGTACTTTCATTACTGATTGGTAGTTTATCACTAGAATTTTTATTTTTGGATGAAGTTTCTGTTGAGAATAAATTAAGAAGTAATAAATTGCTTGAAAACTTTTCTAAGCATATATCAAATTTAGTCTCATTATATTTAAAAAATAAATCTACAATTTCTTCAAGAATACTTCTAAGCATTGACGAAGAAAAAAACATCTTAAAAAATTGCTCATCTTCTTTTTCGGATTATTATAGTCTTCACTTGGAGAATAAATCTAATGTTACCTTATCGATGGATGCAAAAAAAATTTATAAAAGTCATTATCAAATGTTATTTGAAAAAGATGATATAATTAAAACTTCTTTTCTTAATATTTACACAAAAAACATACATGAATTTAGTTTTGACTATGATTCAAATAATCCATGTTTTTCTTTTGGTTTTCATAAAATACTTATCGATAGATTCCGCTTACAACATTTTATCCCGTTGTATAAAATTGCAAAATCGTCTGATATAACACTTGAAAAGTACCGTTATTTATTACATCATTTGGTATTTAGAGCAAAGATTAATTATTTAATGCTTTCAGAAGAAGTAGTAATAATGTTGGCTCGTGTACTCCTTATTGTCGCTGAAAATCCTGCAGAATTTCCAGAACCTCCAGACTGGTTTGGTAATGTTATTAAATCAGTTAAATTATTTAAAAGAAATATAACTAAAGATGAGGTTATAAATTCATTTCCTACGTTTTATTGGCAAGCTGATAAATATTACAAAACCGTCCGTGAAGAAGAAATTGCAGAAGAAAAAGCCATAAAGGCTAATAATGAAGAAAATGATAAAATTTGGAATTATTTTAATCGCAAAGATTTAGATAGCAGGGGCATACCTTTTTCTTTACCAAAAAATCAAAATTACTTTACTCTTCAGTATGAAGCTTATACTTATAGCTCTACAAATAAGCGAGATTCTGTTAGAGAACTATACTTACAAGCTGCGTGTAATAATGATATGCATGAATTTTTTATTGGAATTTTACAAAAGTGTGAAAATTTAAAACATAATTCGAGTATAGGTTGGACTATATCTCCGTTCATTAACAAATCTATTTCAGTAAATATTACAGCAACTAAGAAAGAAAAATCAGCAGAGTTATCTGAATCAATAAATTTAGAGCAATGGGCTATTCCTCAACAGCAATTAGTAGATTTCGAAAAATTTTTTACTACAAAATTACAAGAAGCTCAAAAAGAAGATTTTCCTTTTGAATCAGAATTTTTAGAATTAAACAAAGGGTATCAAACACAATTTTTCAAAGATTTAAAAAATAGTTGGATACACTATCATAATGAATCAAAGATTCACTATTCTTTGCTCAACGAGCAATCAATAGATATATTAGAAGATGAACTAAAAACTAAATTTAATGAATTTCGTAATAATATTCAACAAGTGTGGAATCAAATAGAATTTGAATTTAAAGAAAAGCCAAACAACAAATTAGATAATTATTTTGCTCTACGTTGGTATAGTGGCAATGTTTGTCATTATAATAAATCAGATATTCTTAAATTAATATTGGAACCACACAAAATAGTAGAATATAATCCGAAATGTCTACTAAATCAAGATCATATTATACAAAATCTTTTACATTATATAAATTATGAAATAAATTCTGATAAAATCATCAGAGTACTTGAATTTATTGATCAGTATAAGCAAGCTGCAAATGAATCTGAAAAATTTTCTGTTTTGCAATTATTAGTGAAAAGTTTACAGGAAGAAGTTGATTCAACGTCTTACTGTAATCCACATTGGCTTTTGTTTCAGTTTGAAAATGAATTAATAGTAAGAGATAACCAGAAAGAATTAATACTAAGTATATTAAACCAAAATGAGAAAGCTATGTATCAGCTTAATATGGGGGAAGGTAAATCCTCCGTAATTTTACCACTAGTTAGTTACAATCTGGCTAACAAAGAACAGCTACTGCGTGTAATTGTATTACCACCCTTATTGACTACGACAAAAAATTATTTAACCGAAATTTTCGTTGGTTTAATTAAAAAAAAGATTTACACTCTACCGTTTCATCGTGATACAGATATTTCTATGGAAAATATTTCATCTATTTTAGAAATGTTGGAAACTTGCAAACGTGAAAAAGGTATATTACTTGTTACTCCCGAGTATCGACTAAGTATACAATTAAAAGAAAGAGAATTGCTTTTAGAAAATCAGCAACAAAAAAACGCCAACAATATTTTCAATTGGCAAACTTATCGACAAAGAACAAAAAAGAATTGTCAAGTTTATGAAGACATGTCGCAAGTAGATATAGAACACTTGTTAGAAAGACAAAATCAGCGTCTCAAATCATGTTTAAAGACTGATGGCTACTTAGATTGTAATGATTGTATTCTAAAAGTGCCTCCTCGTGGCCTTGGTCGTACCATTTTTGCTAAGTATAAAAATACTATAAATGACAAAACTTTCAGAGAATGGAGTTGTTTGAAAGCTGCGTATCGAGAGCTATTATATAACTCGACACTTGCTCATGAAGACAGTTCTTTCAAACTTGCTGTAATAGATACAATAAATTCATTAAAAGCCATAGATTTATTAGATGAATCTGATGAACTGTTAAAACATGGAACAGAACTGAACTATTCCATAGGTGATAAGTTCATTTTTGATGGTGGTGAATTAAGATGGAATATACCTGAATTTTTTATACGTACCATTTTTTGTGATTTAAGTTTAAGAAAAATCATAATTGCAGGTAAAGCTGATGGTTTCACTGTACTAAATGAGCTCTATAATTTAAAAGGTGGGGTGCCTTATGTACAATTTTTAAATGAATCGTACTACACAAGTTACATTAAACCCTTTATTATTGATAAGTTTTTCTCAGAAATTTTACCCAGTTTGAGAAAATTCCAAGTTAGTATAGAAGATGATTTAATAGAAGGAGAGAAAAGTTCTCTAAAGCAATATATAACAGGGAGTCTTCCTTTGCATACGGAAGAAAAAGTAATTGCTTATTTAACTAATAAAGGAATGCTTAAAAATAAAATATTAATTGCTAAAGGATGGTTATCCCATGGAATATTATATCATGTATTAAATGCTAAGTACAGGGTTCAATATGGTTTGAATTTACATGTAAAAGGTCAAAAACCTAAACGCATTGCCATTCCATATTTGGGCAAGGATACTCCATCGCTTAGATCAGAATTCAGTCACCCCGATGTGATGTTAGGATTTACAATAATTAGTTATTTATATGAGGGTTTAGATCAACAGCAAATGAAAGAGACTTTGGTTAAGTTAAAAAATAAGTACAGTGAAAATATAGCAGATACTTACTTGAGAGAATGGACTGAATCAAGCAGAGCTTGGATTCAAGCAAATTCAGAGATATTCCCACCATTAGTACTTACTTCTTTTCAGAATATGGACATTGCAGATGAGCAATGTTTAACGAAAGTACATAATTATTTATCAACTAACCACCTTGCTATATTTTTTTATTTAAACCATTTTGTCATGCTCGAAGAAGCAATGCAATATCGTTATAAAATAATGGCAAATGCACATACTTTAGTTGGCTATGAAAGAGCGCTAGGTTTCAGTGGTACGGATGATAGAAAAATAACTTTACCATATCAAATAAGATCTTTGCGTTCTTCAAATCAGGAGGGTACAAATGGTAAATTACTTTCCATACTCACAGAAGATAGAAATAGTTCTTATCACTCAATACTAGCTGAGGATACAACTAACTTATTAAAGCACTTAAGTCAATTTATATCAGAACAATCAAATTGTCATGCTCTAATTGATGCTGGTGCATTAATCACGGGGTGGAGCAATTTTGAAGTAGCTTCATTTTTAATAAAAAGTTTACCTTGTAAGTATCTGGGTATACTGTACTTTTGTGATAAAGATAATAGTTTAAGAGTATTAACTCGAAATAATTTGAAAACAATAGCAATAAATGATTGTTATCTAAATAAGCAAAATATTTTTGCTTATTTAGACGATATCCATACACGAGGAACTGATATTAAACTTCCCTTAAACGCCCATGCAATATTGACAATTGGGCTGGGGATGGAAAAAGATAAGTTAATGCAAGCTGCTATGCGTTTAAGACAACTTGCACAAAAACAATCAGTATCGTTATGGGGTACACAAGCTGTTACATTAGCTATCGCGAGAGATTATTCTATTAAAACAACAGAAATTACTAGCCTAGATGTAATTAAATGGACTACAAAAAATACGATAGATCATATTAATTCGGATTTATTTGCTGTTGGGATTAGAAAAATTCATTTTGAATTTATGAAGCAGGCAGAATCGTGGTTAAAACACTCCCCAACTGTGTTAAATTGTTTACTTCAGTACTGCCAAGAAAAAGAATTATTTTTTTTAGAAGAATTTTATGCGTATTCACCGCAGCTTGACAACTTAGGAGATCATTTATATTGGTTAGTTGCTAGACGAATAAAATCTTTTTGGCGAGAGTTAGACTGTGAATTGCAAAATAAAAATTTGAATGATACCGATTTTTATAAAAAAGTATTCGATCAAGCAAATAGAAATGAATTTAGAAGAAAACTTTTTACTATTTGTGAAGAGCTGGCAATTTTCCTTCAAAATGGTTATATACATTGTACTTCTTTAGATAACAATGAAGAAAAAGAGGTTGAAGTAGAAATAATTGAAGAACAAAAAATTTTGATTAAAATAGAGAAATGTAATCCTAAATTGGAAAAAATATGGGATGTTCAACTCATTTTAGAAGATGATTTTATATCGATTGCAGAAAATCATGAAATCATTATGCCTATAAAATATATAAAAGATTTTGTTCGTGAGCCAAACCTTAAAAATATTATATGGCATTCTAATGTCTATATGACATTTAATTTTATTGAAAGTATTAAATGTTCTTCAACTACAACATTAGATAATTATTTGCGACCTGTTGATGTATTTTTAATTCACCGTAATAAGGATAAAAACAGTAAAATTATTTTATTAACAGGAAAAGAGGCTTCGCTGATTAAAGCCACTTGTTACGAAAATTTGGGAAATAATTTAGTTGTGCATATGAAAGATGTAAATGGCTTTACACAAATACCAAAAGAAAATAAAGTAACTAAACAAGAGGAAAAATTATTAACTATAGTTAAATTATTTGCAGGTGAATCTCATTTTGCCACTTTGAAAGAAGTTTATCGTGTAGCTAAGCGTGTGGGAAGAATTTATCCTGAATATTTTACTCTACTGAGTGATGTAAAAAAGTTTGACATTGAAATTAACAGCGAAATTTCTGAAAAATTGTTTGGAGTTTTAATTGAAAAAAAATATTTAGATTTTGCAGGCGTTTTTACCGAAAAACTACTAAATTTACTGAAAAATATGAATTTAGAAGAATCTTTAGTTGTTGAATTACCTGACGAGTACAAACATTATAGCAAATATTTATCAGAAAAATTACAAAAAACGTATAAAAATCTTATTATTCGCCCAACAAATGCATTAAAAGATGATTTTATAACCTTATGGCAGTTTATAAGTACCAGAGGAAGATCCAAAGAATATGCAGGATCAGCACTTGAATCTATTCTCAATACTGAGTATCAAATCAAAGCTTTGATATAAGAATAATTTACTATTAGATAAATCTTCATATTATCTAATAGCGAGATTTTACTATTAAATATTATTTAATTTCATACAAATAATTAAATTAGCAAAAAAAATTTATTTTGTCATATTTTATTTAAAATAAAAGTTTATCCCATTTAGATTATTTAAAGATTTTTTGCATACATTTAATTAAAAAAAAACGAAATTTAATTATGTTATAATTGATAGAATTTTTAAAAGTATGATTTTCCATATTATTATATCATAATATTGTGTAAATTAGTTTGTATTAGTGCTGTTATTAAATATTTAATTATAAGATTTTATAAAAAAGACCAATATTTAAGATTTTTATTTTACTAAAATATTATGAATATTATTGTAGTCGTTATTCTTACTATACCTCGTGTATGCAAAAAAAAAAATTTTATATTTTAAAATTTATAGGCTTATATAGATGCATTTATAAATTAAGTTAGATTTTGTTATTATAAAAAAATTTATTATCAGAACTACACTGTAAACAATTATGTACTACAAAATCACTGTTTTTCTTATAAGAATGATATAAATCATCTTTAGAGAGATATATTGCATATTTTTTTTAAATTTTAATTATTTTATATTTGTTTATAAAATTTCAAGCAACTGATCTAACTATGCATAGTATCGAGATGGTATATATAAATAATAAATTATTTAGAATTTAAAAAAAAATAATAATATTTGTATAAGGATTAAAAATGTATGTTTTTCATCTTTTTTATATTTAATGTAATAATAATTTGTTTAATTAATTTTAAATGCTTTTTGAAGAAAAAAAATTTTATAGCTAAATCATGTATATTAAGTATTAGATTTTAAGTTTTTTAATTTGAATGTTTATTTTATAATTTTATGATTATCATAGTAATGCAAGTAATTTTTTAATAAATAAATTTTAAAATATATCTATATTATTTAAAAATTATAATTTTATTATGTCACATTTATTTTATTTCTTGTATACTATTCTACCAATTTAAAAAATACTGTCCTTAAATAGGTCCAAATAGCATTATATTATGTTAAATGATTTGATGGTGTTAAATTTGTATTATTTTTCTATGTATTTTTTTTTAAGTTTAAGCAACCATTGTATGTATTTTATAAAAGAAATTCATATTTGCATGTGATTGTAGTCAGAGATTAGTAAACTAATCTTTATAAAATAAATTAATCTCTATTATGGTATATCAAATATAAAAAATTTTGTTATAAGAATTTAAACTTCTTATATATTTTTTTAGAAATTAGTTTTAAAATTTAGTTATAAGGATTATAATGTAATTTTATAAAAATCGTTCTTATGAATTTATACTTAATATTATGTAAGAATATGTATAATTTAAAGTTTTATTATTACTATTGTAATAATTTGATATAAATTTAAATTTTATAATAAGTTTTAAAATTTTAAGTTTTTAATATTAATGGATATTTTATAAATTTTGACTGTAATTAAAGAATAATGTATAAGTAATTTTTATGAATAAATAACTAGCTTAATACCTAATATTTAAATAATTACATTTTTTATATCAATTGTATTCTTGTATTTTGTACCTTCTTTTTCTATCGTAATAAATAATACTGACTTCGAACAAATTATTATAATAGTAAAATTTGTATTCGAAGAAAGTATCTTTGATTATAACCTTTGTACCTATCTTATTTTAATTCTAAATTTTTATATTTATTATGCAAAGCTAAAAAATAAAAAAACTTTTTTAATTATGCAAAAATTAAAAAAAGAATTTACCTATAATTTAATTTAAAAAAGTCCCTATAATTTCAAAATATTTAATAATTACCTATTACAAATATTTTATTTTTAATTTTTAATATAAGTAGTAGTCTAAAGAAACTATTAGAAATAATTGTTTATAATTTTGTTAATTTTATCGATATCAAGTAATACCTTTTAATCTTATATGTATATAATCAATAATTGCATTTTCAAAAAATTTTCTTTTTTTTAAAATAATACCTAGTTTAATGTAATTTAAAGTATTTAAATTTTTAAAAGTTATGATTTATTGTAATATATTTTTATACATCTAATTATGTATTTAAAATATATAGGTACAATTATATTTTTAAAATAGATAATAAATTAAATAATGACAGTTGCTTTTTAATTTAAATTTTTGAATGATAAAGTAAATATATTTTTACTTATTTATTCACTGTGCAACTTTTTTACAAGTTTTTTACAGGTATACATAGTTATAGTGGATAATTACAATAAAGTACCAAAAAAATAACAGAAATTTACAAAAAGAATAAATTTAACACTCACATACATAAAGTATATATATATATATTTTATTTTTTAAATTCTTTAAAAATAATGAAAAATTCAAAATTTTTGTAATTACGACCTTGCTTGATAATTTAACAATATCTCTGAATATTTTAATTCATATAGTTAGTTAATATTAAATAACATTTAAAAAAAATTATTTAAAGGTTTTTAAAATTTTGGCGCCTTTTTGAATTATATAACATATGCGCACGCGTATTACGCATGTGGATTGCCTTTGTGTCTTGTGCATTTGTGACTTCTTTGCAGGTCTCAGCTTCTCAGGTCTTGTAAGCTTTATCAGTGCTTTATAACTTGACCATTATAGGTCTGCACGTGTGTTTGATAGATCAAAGCTGCAGCTTATTTATTAAAAGTTTAAAGTAAATAAAATATTTAAATAGTTTTTTTTTATAGAGAAGAACACATACATAGATAATACATCATGTTAGTTAAAAATTATATTGAATTTATTTATTAATAGTGTCGTTACTAATAAAAAATAAAAATTTTTAAATAAATTTTGAAAACGGTGAATGTAGGATGATCGATTAAATTATTTTTTTGGTAAGTCAAGTCTTATTAAATTTAGCCAAATATTATCAAATAAGAATAATATGCATTTAAGTAATTTGTAAACATGCAGTTTTCAATGCATTAAAATTAAAAATTTTTATATTTGATTTATATATATTTAATTTCTTTTTAGTTGAATTCCTGGAAAAACACTCGAATTTTTTCATATAATATTGTAATATATCATACTGTCTGTTATAATATATAATTATAGTGTTTTAATTTTAAAAAAATTTTTACAATTTGTTCTATTTTGTTTATTTTAAAATAAATTAAAAATAAATTCATTATTTTAAAAAACACATTTTATTAAAAATTTATTGAACGTTTTGTAAATGTTTAAAATGAAATTAGTATTTGAATGACCTTGATCGAGTTTTTAATGAAAAAATTAAAGTCTTGATTTTTCCTAGGATATTCTTCGTGATCTTTGATTTTGTCAGGTTCAGTTTAAAAAATTAAATCTAATATATTACATATTACAGTAAAATTAAAACAAAAAATTTAATACTTATTTAAGCATAAAATGTATACCATAAATACTAAGAAAATATCGAGAAAATATTTTCGAAGCGGTTATTAAAATACCTACAGTACTTTGTTTCAACCACTAGTACTGTGCGATTTGCTTAAATTGAAGTTATAAAATAAATTTTTTTTATTAACAAATTTTTGTATTGATGTTTTAATTGTGATTGTGAATTTATATTATATATAGATAGCAGAACAAAATATTTGAGGATATACTCAACCATTAGTCCAATTTGTCAACCAAAATTTTCATTATAGCTCATGCATGTAAATTTTAGAAGATATTGAGCAGAATTTTCAATGAATACACCATTTTTTCATGCAAAACTAATCAGCGTATTTATTGTATATTTGAATAATACACCATCAAGATAGATTACCATTGTTATGGTGAGTTATTAAAAATTTTATAAACATTGAGACTTAAATTAATCAAGCTAAAAATAAAAATAATATTTAAATTTATACAGATCAAAAAATTTTTTAAAAATTTTATTAGCTAATTGTAAAACTTTTGGTCTCGGAAACTAATTTTTTTTGTAACCTTCTGCATTTAATAATTTTTTGCAAATTTTTAAGTCGCTTTTAAGTTAAGAAAATAAAAAGAAATGAATCAAATATGTATTTAAATTTATGTTTAATATAGTAAAATTATTGAAATAATGAAAAAAATTTATATAAGTTAACACATTTTTTTATTGATGTTATATTTATGATTAATGCTTATGAATTTATATTATATAGATATCAGAACAAAAAATTTGAGGATATACTCAGCCGATACTCCAATTTGTCAACAGAAGCTTCCATTATAGCTCATGCATGTAAATTTCACAGGATATTGAGAAGAATTTTCAATCAATACACCATTTTTTCATGCAAAACTAATCAGCGTATTTATTGTATATTTACATAATACACCATCAAGATAGATATCATTGTTATGGTGAGTTATAAAAAATTTTATAAACATAGAGTTAAATTAATCAAGCTAAAAAATAAAAACAATATTTAAATTTATACAGATCAAAAAATTTTTTTTAAATTTTATTAGCTAATTGTAAAACTTTTGATCTCGGAAACTAATTTTTTTTGTAACCTTCTGCATTTCATAATTTTTTGCAAATTTTTAAGTCGCTTTTAAGTTAAGAAAATAAAAAGAAATGAATCAAATATGTATTTAAATTTATGTTTAATATAGTAAAATTATTGAAATAATGAAAAAAATTTATATAAGTTAACACATTTTTTTATTGATGTTATATTTATGATTAATGCTTATGAATTTATATTATATAGATATCAGAACAAAAAATTTGAGGATATACTCAGCCGATACTCCAATTTGTCAACCAAAACTAATCAGCGTATTTGTTAATAATACACCATCTAGATAGGTACCATTTTTTTGGTGAGTGATTAAAAGTTTTATAAACATAGAGACTTTAATTAATCAAGCTAAAAAATAAAAATAATATTTAAATTTATACAGATCAAAAAATAATTTTAAAATTTTATTAGCTAATTGTAAAACTTTTGGTCTCGGAAACTAATTTTTTTTGTAACCTGCATTTCATAATTTTTTGCAAATTTTCAGTCGCTTTTAAGTTAAGAAAATAAGAAACGAATAAAATATATATTTAAATTTATTTTTAATATAGTAAAATTATATAGTGTCTAATTATTTAGAATAGTATGCAAATATGTCCAATTCAGATCCAAACCAAAATAATTAAATAATTTGAAAGAATAAAAAATTAAGTTCAGTTCCAATTCTGGTCAGTAAAATAATATGACATCAAGACCTAGTTTTTTTTTCAAAATTTTTTTCATCAAAAAATCTCGAGGTACTTACTTTTTTTTTTTTTTAAATTGGATGTAATATCTCATTTTTTCCCATGAAAGTACTAATATCTAGAAGTATCGTTTTTAAGGTTTAAATGAGAAAAAATTAAACGAATAAAAATAACGCCTAATCTTAAAAAACTTATTTAAATAATTCAGTGTCATGTTTATTAAAGTTTTTTTTTTATTATTTTTTTTTAGGTGTCTTCTACAAGGTTTATTAAAGGAGCTGATTTGCAGATAAACCAATGCCAGAACCATTAAAACTCGACAAATGAAATCCTACTACTCTACAGGCTATATCTAAATAATGATCAAGTTTTTGCAGCTTTTTCATTGGTGAGTAAAATATGAAATTTTTCATAAGTTAACATTACATGTATCTATTAGTTTGATTTTTTAAAATAATATTAATCATTTAAAGAAATTATTAATAAGAGCAAATGAAAAAGTAAATTAAGAAAACATTAAAATAATTATTGATATTTATATTGTTTGAATTGCCTTATTAAATAATTTAGTATCAATTAACGAATATTAAAATTCGAAGTTAAAACTTTCATGCTTTATAATGAGTCAAAATATACAGACTTTTGCTTATAAAAATAAAAAAAAAAATTTATTTTAATAGTTCACTCAGATAGCAAAAGCATTATATAAATATAAAATGATAAATGCACATTTGAAATAAATATTAAAAAATGAAAAATTTTGAGATATTGGTATACATATAAATAATAAATGTGTGATAAAAATGTTGATAAGCGATATTATTCCAAGTTGTTTATTTCACATATGCAGTAATAAAAAGCTCGATAAAAAATCTACTTAGAGCTATCCTTTTATTAAATTAAAACTAAAATTTAAATATTAATTGAAAATCATTGAATTATTTTAAAACTCGAGCTCTATAAAAAGTTAACTGTTATTATTAATGTTTTGGATTAGGTCTATATTTTTAGTCTTTTAAATTTTACGCTCAAGGAAGAATAATTATTCTTTATAAAGTTAATTTCGCATAAATACAATTGAAAAGTACTACTAATAAGCAACTCTCTTAAGTTAAAATTTAATTTTCATTAGTGATTATACATTATCTTAAATATAAATTTTCAGAAAATGGATAATAAATACTCATACGACGAATCCATGATAGCTGCAATCTCTATCGCATTTGCTGGACCTTATGTAAATTCTAAATTGGATTTTGACTTAAAATTGAATAAATATGAAGAATCTTTAGTTTTCTTACTTTACCAATTTTTGGAGATTCAAGTAAGCTCTACAAATTACAATGAAGATATTTTAAATATAATTGATAAAATAAGTAAATTATTAAAAATTTGGTATAGCGATTTGAATCTTATTTATGAAATTAAATCTAAAAATTATGAAAATCGTGAATCTGATGTCAGAAATTTAGCGCAGCAATTCCTTACGCGAATACGAACTGATAATTTAATGATTCTTCCTAATGGTTTAACTAATGATCCTGATGAAGAACTGAAAGATAATATTAGTGTTTCTATAATAGAAAAGCATGATAATTACGTTGACTGGATTCAGGTAGATCCTGGTAGTGGTTATCACCAAACTTGTCCAAAATTGATAGGGAAAAAAAGTAATGCTTACTTAAAAATATCAAAAATTAATCTTGAAGATATTACAGAAGATTGGTTGTATTTATTAATAAGTTTAAAAACAATTTATGTTGAGCATTATGATTTTAGAACTAAAAATGCTTTTTTATATGAATGGCTATTACCTCATCTCAATGGTGAAATTGCTTTTGTTTCAGAACCTAATGATGATTTTGTTAATTATTCTACTTTTACACCCGTTCACACTTATCAAGTTATTATTCATACGTTTCGTTATCTTTTAAAACATTATATTGGCGAATCTTACCTCGAGATCTATAATAATTTAATAACAGGTTTTAAAATATATCTAATGGACAAAATTTTATATTTTTATCGTAATAAGTCGTTTTATTTAATTGAAAAAAAGAGTCTTTCGAGGAATTTTTCTTTACTTCAAGAAATGTGTCAGAATTTAGCTCAGGAAGCATTAAAACATGGAAATAGCAAACAAAAAAATTATTCTTTAAAACTTATTAATGATTTAAAAAAAGAGGTTAAAAATTACTTAGAAAAACAAGAAGATAGTTTATCTAAAAATTCTCAAATTGATCAGTTATGTTTTTCAGGTCTAAATTTCAATTCAACTTATCATGTCAAAGAAAAAAAAAATACTAACCTCGTTCATCCATTGAATTTAAAAGGCCACAACAATCAGTTTGATTCTTTAAAATTAGATCCGATATTTAAACGGCCAACAGAAAATGATAATATAGTTGAATATTTAAATACATTTATATCAAATTTCGTTGATGTCTTAAAGTCTTCTGATAGCTTAAAACATTTAACCCTACTGAGCTATGGGATTGAAGTCATTTTCATTGAATACTTTGCCAATACAGATGTTCTTAAAAAATCATCTTGTTTATTTTCCAATAATGACGACAATTTGGCAAACAAAATTAAATATCTTGCTGAATCTTTTTATTATTGTCAAGCAAAATTACTTGATTGCTTAGAAGGATCAACCTATAAACCACAAATATATTCAAAAAATGTAATTATTCAATTTTTTGCTTATGCCATAATAACTTCCTTAAATCTTCGTGATAAAAAAATAGGTCCTTTATTATCAGATTATAATTTAAGTACTGCAACTTACGAATCTCTTACTTTAAATGAAATAATTCCTCAACTTGTAATCAACGATAAACGATGGATGAAAGTTTTATTATCTGTTCAAAAATTTTTCATTGCAAAAGAAAATAAATCTAAACTTTTTTCGTATAAAAGATATACTCAAGATAAATTTATTGTAACTGTAAAAAATTTCCAAAACGATACTGACGTTGATACTTCGTTTGCGTATAAATTACTAAAAACAAACAGAGCAAAATACAGACGTTTTAATGATGATCATGGTAAATTGGAAAATAACAAATTTCATAAAAAATGGGCTTCTTTACTCTGCTCAAAAGATTATCTGCCCTCACTTTTTTGTATACTACAAGCTGCAGCTCATACTGCTAAAGCTTCTTTAATTGGTTTCCCCTTAAAAGCTTTTTCTGAATTTAAATTTAACTGGGTTATTGTGGAAAAAACGTCTAAAAATGTTTCTGAACTATGGTTTCAAATTAACAATATTTGTGTAAGTAAAAACAAAGTTTGTTTTAAAGCTTACAACATTAAAAATATCTCAAAGGAAACTTCATATGAAAGATTAATATTCAGAAAAGAAAACTTTGATAAAAATCAAATTCATTTTTCAGAAAATGAAATAATTGCGAGCCAAGATAAAAAACCGTTAGATTGCGTTAATTATATAAATTTAGGCTTTATACAAAGTGAACCAATTTTAAAGTTAGAACGACTGTACATTGCTATTAGAGACAAGCAGTTGGATTTCACTAATGAGCAAGAAAATATTTTAATTAATCAAACTCTTTTTGAAATTAGTTTACTAAAAAATACAGAAGAAAAGTTTTACAGTCTTTTAGAATGGACTTCTTGCAACAATCCAGATTTATTTCATAAATTTGGTATACTTTGCGCTGAGAAAATAAATGATATGCAATATCGTTTGACTCAACATCATGTGATTGGAAACATAATTCAAGTTATGTTACGGTTACTGACTTTTTACCTTGAAATTCACAGACATGATATTATTGAAGAAATTGAAGGCATTTTTAACAGTTTGAAAAATATTATAGAAACGCCCCCTACAAATTTGAACAGTAATACTTTATTACATTTAAATTCTTATTTGATTATCATTGCACAAGCTATACCCGAACTCTCAAGAGATGATATACAAACTATATTGAAATCTTTGTTAGTCATTCAAAATTATAAAATTAAAGGAATAGAGTTGGACAATATTAGATCTTTTCATTTCAATAACGCTCGTTTTGTTTTGCATCCTCGGATTGAGTGTTGTATTGATGAAGATAAGAGTTTGCTTGATAATTTAATGTTATTAGAAAATCCAAATTGGTTAAACGACAAAAATGATTCTAGTTCATGGGAAAAAAATGCATCAAGTTTTTCCTATAAATCCCAAAACTATACCATTTTACCGTTGGAAGGGGATATTTACTATTATAATCAACCCTTAGCTGGACTCCCGAACGCTATAGTTGAAAATCCAATTTATAAAAAATATTTTTGCCGAGAAAATTTTACTGTTGTACTTTCAAAGTGTATAATTGGAAAAAAAGAATATTTTTGTTACGAGTCAACCGATCGTACACCAAAAATGCGATTAACTTTGGTCAAAGAAGATTTGATCGTTGAAGAGTTAACTATTGATGATGAATATCTGCGATTTATTCCAGGTAAAAAGTCTGATGATAATAATGATTATAATTTTCTTCGTCAATTACCACATCGAATAGAAGATTTAAGACATTGGTTCGCAAGTAAGGATAATAAAATTATTATTAAAGATCAACAAAGACAAGTATTGTATGATTGGGATTTAGAAAAAAATGTTGTATATTCTTTGCAGCATAAAGGATATATTGTACCTTGGACTAAAATAGAAAAATGCAAATTTAAAATATGGTTAAAACGCATTGATTCCCCTGATTGGATACAAATAATTGCGTCCACTACCGATAACCGAGTAGAGTCGTTTAATTTTTCACGATTATGCCTAAATTTTGATTATATTGAAGGTGAATATTTTTCAAGACAAATACATGGTTATTATCTTCATAAGCAACAGTATACAAGTATACTAAATGGATTTTCTAGTTGTATAATCTTAGAAAAAAAGGAACCAAACTCAACGTTTCGACGTAAAAAAATTATTATTCCTCATTATAGATTAAAAATTGAAGATCATTTTTATGCTCAGAATACAGTAAATCGGGTATTTAAATCTCCAAGCTATTTTGTTTATGATCAAGATCCCATTACAAATTTGTTAAAAGGTCCTCATATTCGTGCTCAACTATATTTAGCATTAGTATACTATTGTTCAGCTTCTATGAATGATAATGATTTATCCACCTGTAATTCGTTTCATTTAGCCAGAGAAAATTTGGAAGCATGCTCCAAGGATCAACCTTTCGAAGCAATGGAATTAGATATTATTGAACAATTTATCGGCATTTCATCAGTGATACGTGATTTTTATTGTCAGCGCATAGCACTTTACCTTAAAGTCATTTCTTTACTTATTAATAGTTTACGCTTTGCATTTTTGTACACCGATAGTGTTAATCTTAAAAATAAAGAGAGAAGTACTCAACTGCTTGAAATTTGTGATAAAAAACTTCCAGAATTAATGAAGATTTATTTAATGAATAAGAACTCAATTCCGGTCCGTATAAGATTAAGTTTTGATGAAGAAGAAAATCTAATTAAAAGATGCGTATCTTCATTTATGTTTTATTATCAGTATCATCATGAGCATAAGCCTCAAGTAATTTTACCAATTGAATTTGCAGAGCCTTATAGATTTATTTACGAACAATTATTTTGTAAAGAGTTCTTCAAAAATACACTCTTCATTGAAAATTTTACAAATAATTTTTCATATTTAAAGATTTATTGTAAAACAGAAGGCATCAGTTTTTCTAATTTCGTAAACTCTCTGGACGAATTTTTTCCAAGTAACTTCTTAAAATTATACACGATTGCAAAATCTTCTTCTATGTCCTTAATAGAATACCGTTATTTACTGCATTTTGTAGTTATTAAGGCAAAAATAGATAATTCAAAAATAGAAGTAAAATTTGATGTAATAATTTTATTAGCCCGAAGTCTTCTTCTGGTAGCTGAATATCCTAAATTATTTCCTGAATATCCTTGCTGGTTTGATGAAATGTATTCCCCTTTAAATTTATTTAAAAGATTCATTAATAAAACTGAGATATATGAATCTTTTCCTCCTTTTAATTGGGATGATCAGAATAAAAAAAAATTCGCTGGAAAAGGATCTAAAGAAGATAAAATGAAGTTAGAAAAAATTGAAAATGTAGAAAATAAACTTATTTGGGCCAATTTTGCAGAATATGATTTAAACAGCAATGGTGTACCAAATTATTCAGTAGAAGAATTACCTAATCTAATTTCTATTAAAAACTTTGCTCTTCAATATGAAAAAAATGTTAAATTTAAATCCTTAAATTCATTGATAAAAAAAAATAATATTAGGAAACTGTATGCGCAAGCGGCATTTAATGATGCAATGTATAATTTTTTTATTAGTATTTTGGAAAAATGTGATGAAATAAAAAAATGTTCTGTTGTTGGCCAGAATATAGCTCCATTAATTATTACCAGTATAAAAATAATTAAAGAACCACAAAATAGAATTTCAACATTGATACCAGAAGAAATAAATCGAAACACGCGTTATGTTCCTGACCAGTCATTGTTGCTTAATATGGATATATTTGTTGAAAAATATCTTGACAAAAGACAAGAAAACGATGAAAATGAAGATTTTCTTTTTGAATCAATATTATATGATTCAGATAGTACTGAATTTGAAAAGCAATTTTATAATGAACTGAAAAATAGTTGGGAATTGCATAAGAATGAAATGAAATTTAACTATTTTTGGCTTAACATAAATTCTTCAAGCCTTTTGGAAGATGAATTGAAAACAAAATATATGGAAATCGGTCATGAAGCTGCACAGACTTGGAATGACATAGTAAATAAGTTCAAAAATCAGCCTTGTAACGAGTCAAATAATTTCTTTGCTTTACGCTCTCATGCAGGGCAATCTTGTCATTATCACAAGGGAGATATACTCAGATTATTAATTCAAAATTACAAAATGGACGAATATAATCCAGATTGCTTTTTAGAAGCAGATAATGTTATACAAAAAATAATTACATATGTAAATAATGAAATAAATTTATTTAAAATAGTCCGAGCATTAGGTTTGATTCATCAATACAAGCAAGCAAACAGTGTAACAGAGCAGTTTTCCATAACTCAATTTTTAGTTGACTGTTTAAAAGAAAACGTGAGTGAAGATTCTTATCGTTTTCCCCATTGGTTATTGTTTCAGTTAGAAAATGAAATTATCATAAGAGACAATCAACGACAGCTTATTCTTGATATGCTGAGCCAAAATGAAAAAGTAATGTATCAACTTAACATGGGCGAAGGTAAATCATCTGTAATCCTACCATTGTTAAGTTACAATTTAACAAAAAATAATCAACTTTTACGTATTATTGTCTTACCATCTTTATTGAACACTATGAAAGATCTTTTACAAAATTGTTTCTCTGGATTAGTGAAAAAGCGTGTTTACACATTACCTTTTTATCGAAGTACTGATACATCTTCAGAAAATTTAAAATTAATTTTAAAAATGCTTGAAAAATGTCAATCTGATAATAATATTCTTTTGGTTACACCTGAGCACCAAATGTGTTTACAATTAAAATATAGAGAACTATTGTTTGAAAATCAACAACAAATTGGCGCAAATAATGTTTTTAATTGGGATACTTATCGCAAAAGAGCACCACATGATGATAAAGATTATAAAGATTTACCTGAGCAGGAGGTTAAAGTACTGCTTAGTAATCAAGATAATTATCTTAAAATTTGTTTACAAAATGAAGGGTTTATAGATGCTTGTGATAATATTCGAAAAGTTCCTGAACGTGGTTTAGAGCAGCTACTGCACTCTAAACTTAAACATGTTATTGATGATTCAAGTTTTAAAGAATGGAGTTGTTTAAAAGCTGCCTTCTATGAATTGTTATTTAATTCTAAGTTGGCTTATGAAAATAGCAAAGAAAAGCTTGATCTGCTAAACAAAATTAATAATTTAGAGGCCATTAATTTATTAGATGAATCTGATGAAATTTTAAAACATGGCAAGGAGCTAAATTATAGCTTAGGTGAAAAATATCAATTTGACGGTGGAGAATTGCGATGGCAAATACCACAATTTTTTCTGAAAGCTATTTTTTGCGACCTTCAATTGAGGGATATTATAAAATCAGGAAAACTTGATGGACTTACCATAATTAATGAAAACTTTAGTACTTGTGGTGGAGTTCCATTTATACAATTTTTAGATGATCAGTATTACAAAAATCAAATAAAGCCTATATTAATTGAAAAATTTTTCATAGAAAACTCAAGTACCCTTAAAAAGTACAAAATTGCTGCAGATAGCCTGGTTGATGGAGAAAATTGCTCGTTAAGAAAATACGTATCTGGGGAACTGGATACAAATATGGAAAAAAAGGTGGTTGAGTTTTTAGGCGATAAAAGAGCTTTGAAAGATAAAATTTTAATTGCCAAGGGTTGGCTTTCTCATGGAATTCTGTTCCATGTATTTAATGTTAAATATAGAGTGCAATATGGTTTGAATTTGCATATAAAGGGGCAAACACCAAAGCAAATTGCTATTCCTTTTTGGGGTAAAGATGCTCCTTCCCTTCGTTCAGAATTTAGTTATCCTGATGTAATGCTAGGTTTTACTATTATTAGTTACTTGTATGAAGGCCTGGATCAAGAACAACTAAAAATAGCAATTTTAAAATTAAAAAATAAATATAGCAATCAGTTGGCAGATGAACTTTTAAAAGATTGGGTTGATGCTAGTAAAATTTGGATTCAATCTCAAACAGATGAATTTCCGCCACAGTTGCTTACTTCACATATGAAATTAGATTTAGATGATGAGGAATGTTTATCAAAAGTTCATCATTACCTAAGCAGTAATCATCTAGTAATTTTCTTTTATTTGAATGAATTTGTTTTAGCAGAAGAGGCAAGGCAGTATCGTTTTAAAATCAGTGCTAATGCGCATTCTTTAGTCGGTTATAATCCGTCCTTAGGTTTCTCTGGTACTGACGATAAAAAAATAACTATGCCTTTTCAAGTAAAATCATTGTGCTCAAAATCACAAGAAGGTACTAATGGAAAATTACTTTCTGTTCTTACACAGGAACGAAATAGTCGTTATTATTCATTACAGTCAGAAACAGTAGAAGATTTACTAAATGAATTATGTGATTATGTTAGAAATCAAGAAAATTGTCATGCATTAATCGATGCAGGTGCCTTAGTTACCGGATTGTCCAATTTCCAAGTAGCTTTGTTTTTTATAAAACATTTACCTGATACTTTTCTGGGTGTTATCTTTTTTTGTGATAAAAGCAACAATTTAACTGTTTTGACTAAAGATGAAAAAGTAATGAAACTACAAGATTGTTATTTGGATAAAAAATACTTATTTGCCTACCTAGATGATATTCATACTCGTGGTACAGATCTAAAACTTCCTTTGAATGCTCATGCAATATTAACAATTGGTATAGGAATGGAAAAAGATAAATTGATGCAAGCAGCCATGCGATTGAGGCAGCTTGCACAAAAACAATCAGTTTCATTGTGGGGTACTCAGGCAGTTACACTTGCTATTACAAGAGATCCTTTTATCCAAATTAATAGTAAGCTGGTAATCAAATACGTAACTCAAAATACCACAAACAGTATTACAAAAGACTTGTTTGATGTAAGTTTAAGAAAAATGAATTTTCAATTTTTAAAACAAGCAGAAAGTTGGTTAAAAGAAGCTCCTACGAATTTAAAGTCTATCCTAAAATATTGCCAAGAAGAAGAAAATTATCTTTTGGAAGAATTTTATGCAACATCGCCAAAAAGTGAAGATTTAAGTGATCGATTATATGCTCTTTTTGCTGCACGAATCAGGAAATTTCGGCAAGAAATTGAAAATGAATTAAAAGAAAAAAATTTGCTAGACACTGAAATCTATAAAAAATTTAAGGACCAAAAAAATCAACAAAATTTTAAGGAATTGCTGCATTCTATTTATAAAGAAGCAGAAAATTATTTAGAACAAGGATTTGTCCAACCTTCACTAGATGATGATGAAGAAAAAGAAGAGGAAGTCGAAATAATTAAGGAACAGGAGATCTTACTGAAAGTAGAAGGTCGAAATCCTGTTTTAGAAAAAATGTGGGATGTTAGTTTGATTACTAGTCAAGATTTTATTCAATGTGTTAAAAAATCAGGAACTGTTATGTTAATAGAAAAGATCAAAGATTTTATAATTCAAGATTCTACTGATATGAAGAACATTATTTGGAGTAGGAAAATATATATGACTAAAAATTACCTACAAACTATTGAATATTCATCTACTCATTGTCAGTTCTTAGATAATTATTTGAGACCTGTCGATTTAGTTTTAATCCATAGAATTCATGTAGATAATGAAAATGACGATTTTAGATTAATAGTTTTATCAGGGAAAGAAGCTTCAGCTATTAAGTCTACTTTTGATGAAACTCTTGAAGATAATATTTTAATTCATATAAACGACATCAATGGACCATCTAAATTCCCTATAACTGCTGCATTGTCTGAACAAGAACAGAAGCTGCTTACAATTGTGAAATTATTTGCTGGCAAATGTCATTATGCAACAATGAAAGAAGTTCGTCGATTATCTAAGCGTTTAGGACGACTTTATTCAGAATATTTTATTGCCTGTCATAATATTGATTCTAAATTATCTGAAGAAATATACAATACATTAATTAAAAAAGGTTATTTAGATTTTTCAGGTATTATGAGCAGAAATCTCCTGATGATTTTAGAGGATATGAAAGACAAAAAATTTTGCACCCTTGAATTACCTAAAGAATATGAAAAATATATTGATGAAATTTTAGAAAAGCTTTCTAAGACTTATAAAAAAATTATAATTAAGCCTGACATTAAAAAAATTAATTCAATAAAAGATATTCACAATGTTTTAAGGCAATGGATCGGTATTAGGGGTAATTTAAAAGAATATTCTGGTTCAGCTCTTGAGTCGATTTTAAATCCCGAATTTAAATTAAAAACAAGTTTCTGTACCGATGAATAATTTTTGTTAGTTTGAATAAATTGTGATTTTGTAAATTTTATGTAATTATATAATTATAATATCAAACAAAAAGCTGACATGCATTTGAATAAACTTTGCCAAAATAACTAGAATTATTAAATTATTATAAAATCTTATTGGGTTACCTAGATTAAGCTTTGTATTAATATAATATAAGATATACCAGTTGTAATTTATAAAATAAATTACTTTATTATTTTAGTTTATAAATATTTTTTAATATTTAGAATAATAAATGTACGCATTGTACATACAAAATATCTGTACATTTTTAAAATTCAATAGAATTTATTAGTTTAGTTTTTTATTTAATTTATAAGCAATCGACAATTTTTGTTTTTTATAAATAATTTTCTATTGATATATATGTAGTTTGTACACCAAAAGTTAAAAAATCACTTGCTAAAATATATATTTTTTAAAGATTTATGAATGTTAATATAATAAAACTGTATTGTATTTTTAAAATACTAAAGAATTTTTTGTAAAAAAATAAATGATAAAAAATCAATTTTTCTTTATACCAACAAACTGTTTTTTTTTTTTAATTTTATTTCAAATTTTATATTTTTTTACCTTTTTTTACCTTTTTTCCCTAATAATTAAAGATAATTTTGTATTCTAAATAATACATTTACCATAATATCCAAATCCTTAAGCAAATTGTGATTATGTAAAAAAAGGATTATTAAAGTTTGTAAAATACATAGTCAGAATTTACATAGTTAAAATTTTTCAATAAATTAATAAAATTTTTAGTTTTATTGTTTTCAGTTTAATTTTATAAATATAGTTTCTTTAAATAATTCTATATTATATTTTTTAAAAAATTTAAAAATTAAAAAACTTTGATAAAAATAAGTAATTTTCTGAAGATATGTCGAATATTATTTTTTATTTGATTACTTTCTCTTTTTCTAATCTAAAATTAAAATAATGATTCCTTCATAAATTTTGACTACTTTACAGGTGAGTGCAATATTAAAGTAATTTAATGTTTTTAGACAATTTTTCATGGAGTTTTTTTAAAAATCAATTTAAGTTTTTAAATACAAATGACGAATTTTTTTATAAAGACAATAAATAAAACTAGTAATTTTTGATTGTATATTTTAAATAAATTAGGTACTTATTAAGATTAAATGAGTAAAAAAGCAGTCTATGTAAGAATAATTAATAATTTTAATTGCAATTAAACTTGTGCACTGTAAAATATTATATTTATTATATTTTTTTTAATTATCAATGTAAAATATATCTAATTGATTAAAATATATCTAATTTTCATAAGTATAAAAATCACAATATCTTAATAATATGATGTATTAGCTATTAGGTATACTCAAATATCAAATAAATTATGCAAATCTTAAAAATGCTCAACAAGGTATTTTACGACAAAGAAATTTTTGACTTGACACTAAAAATTACTTTTAAGTATTAAAATTTGCCAAGTTATATATTTTTATAAGCAATTTATTACTATAGGAAGTTTTTAAGGCGTTTGATATGAATATCTGTATTTGTTCAATTAACAAGGGAAAAAAAAGTAATTACGAGTGCAGACAGCATTGAAACTAAAAATTCCTACATTTTTTCCCGTGTTCAACACATAGTTTTTCATTAATTCGAAAAAAATCACCTGAAAGTAAGAAAGTAGATTTTTTTACAATGAAAAATATATTTAAAAGTTTGAAAGATAAATTTTAATTATTGACTTTTTTTATTTAAATATCAGTTCCAAAAATTATACTGAATATTATCGAATTTTCATTTTTTAATTTTTATAATAGTTTTATGAGTAATAATAAGTTAATAATAAATAGTAGTAATAGTACGAGTAATAATAAATTAATCGTAATTTTAAGTACATTTTTTTTTTATTTCGTGTTAATTGGCTTGACCTTTTAATTAATTATTTTTTGATAAATGTTATTGATTTTTTATTATCAAGTTAAGTTAGATAAGTTAGTTTTATTATAAAATGAAATTTTTATACAATTATTATTTTAATTTTACCTTTAAAATAATTTTAATTATTTCCCAAATATTTAATAAGAATTTCAATTTTAACATTATATTTGAGCATTGTATAATTTTTATGTTAATAATTTTATCATTTTTCAATACAAACTGTACAAAAATAAATTTGAATTTCGCGGCCATAATTTAAAATTTTATATATCCGACCATATCCGACGTGAAGTTGTGCGCATATTCATTCATTAATGATCTCGTTGCCGGTGCATGCAGTGCATGTGTGCAGTTCTAGTTCATCTTTAAGGTACGATTTCACTGATCACGCTAAAGCGTTTTGCGTGAGCGTTTTTTGTTTTTTTTTGTAACTTTATAACTACTTTATCGGCCTAGTAACAATATTGTAACTAGAGACATTATTTAAATTTATTTTTATTTAAAAGTAAATAAGTAAAAATATTTATTTATAAGAATTAATCTACTGTAAAATTTGGAACTTATATTATTTTAAAAAAAAAATTATTTTTTTTGCTCTGGGGTTTATGACCAAAATTTTTTTAATAAAAATTGGCTAATCTTTTCAATATGATATTAATAATTATAACATATTAAATATTAATTTATAACATTACTTGAAAAAGATTAGTGAAATTAATAAATTATTTAATTATTGAATTTGATCGGAGTATTTTATTTTTTCATTTTATAAGGTAAATTAAATTAAAATGTATTATTGTTTTTATTTTATTCTCTTGCTATTTCAGATTGCTACTTAATGCTTTGTTTGTTGTAAGGGAACAATAAAAAAAAAGAATTTGGCAAACTTGTAACATCAATAACAAATGCAAAAAAAAAACCAATTTAATTGTCATTTATTTATGGTAATGATATTAGGAGTTGAGATCATTTTAGTATTTGAGAAAATATTTATTTACTTTATAAAATACTCTGATTCTTCAGCTCAAGTATGCAGTATTTTTAAAATGCAAGTTTTTTAGGTGCTGTATAATATAATTTCAATAACTATTTCAAACTATATTTATATTTTAATATAAATCTGGACACCAGAAAGATTAACTCTTTGGTCACCTGGTTTAGCAATTTATTACAATATTTGATACATATATTATCATTCGAGTTATCCGATCACCATCTGAACTATGAGATCAATCTATAGATTCAGCTTCGTCTTCATTGAGCAATGGGTTTTTTTAACGTTTCAAAATGTTTTACGCCTTTGATTTCTTTAGATAAAACAAAATTTACTTGGAAATACAGAGCATTAAAAGTTGATATAAAATAATTTTATGGTGCATTATTGCTCTGAATTGCAAAATACAAAGTATTTTTTAATTTAAACAAAATCGTTTTTGTATTTAATTTTATAATCAAAGCGGTTTTTGATGTTAAAAAATTTTATTAATTTATTCAAAAATTAATGCGCCTCTCCTGGAGGCAAACTTATATCATTTTTTCCTTTAAAAATTAAAAAATTTATGTTTCATTCGAGTATCATTCATATTTAATCGAGTTAAATTTACAAAACAATTGTTAGAAATTATTTTTGAACCCAGAAATAAAAATTTTATTTACATGTTTTTATTTGTATTATAACTGATTTAACACAAGCGTAGATAATTAAAATAATTGACATTATTATTTTTTTGTGTTGAAGTACATTTAATTATTGTACTTACTTTTTTGCAAACAATCTCTCAATATCAATTAATATAATCATCAAAATAGAAATATTTAGGTGTATTTTAACAAAACATAAACATCGAGAGAGGACTTTGTGTTTCACGCGCGAAGCAAAAAGTTAAAATATTTTAACTTTTCTACTGAGTCGATAAAGCAGTATATTACTAGAATAAAAAACGCTCACGCAAAACGCTTTAGCGTGATAGGTGAAATCGTACCTTTACTGTGAAAAAAATCGATAATCAGATCAGCTGATCAGAGCTATTGTCAACACACAATTTATTATTTTATTTAATTAATTCTGTATAGGTAACATAAATTAATTATAAATTTTTATTTTATATTAAGAGTATATAAGAAGAATTGTTATAATTTATAATCTGTTATAATATTATTATTATCATATAATTGTTTTTTGTTGCTAAGGTGAGTGGCGCTGCCTTCGGTTTCATTTCCCGCTTAAATTACAGATATTGCATATATGTGTGTGCTTGTGTTCACTTGTGTTAGTATATTCCAAAAAGTTCGTTATATAACTTCATTGCACAAGCAGAACTTTTTAGATTTGGCAGTTGCATTTATATAAGATTGGACAAAGCAAAATAATTTTTGATGACATTTGAACTGTAATATTTTTTATTGGAGATTGTGATAAGTATTGTATCGTATTATAAAAATCGTGCTGAAGTTTTTCTTTGTAATGTGTCTTTGGTCTCCGCGAGGATGCTGATGGTGCTTGATGGGAACAATATTATAGTTATTTTTCTGCTTTTTCAATTGGTAAGTTTTGTGCATGTCTATTTAATCAATTTATATTTTTAAAAATCATTAATTATATTCTCAAATTAATAATTTGAATGATTGAATCCTTTATATAAATATTAAAGCAAAAACATTTTTGTTAATTTTATTTTCATTTGTTTCAAATTTTTATTTTCATTTGTTCTATTTTGTTAATATTAAAATAAAAATTTATTGCTTATATGTGATTTATGTGATGCTATAATCCAATGCATGTTATTTGTTGTAGGTATCCGAACAAAAATTTTGAGGATTTTCATTGATTTTTTTCAATCATCAACAAAAACTTTCATCGATTTAATTGTTTTTTAACAGCGAAATAGATCTTCATATTTGGGTAAGTTAGGTTAATTATTTTCTAATTAAAGATTTAAAACAGAAGCTTAAACTATTTGATTAATTAGAAATAAAATTTGATTTATGAAATTAAAATGCATGAATACTAATATTTGAAAATTCTTGCGTTGTTTACTTGTCAAATTTATATTTTACTGTGGACTCGGAAACCAATGATATACTTTAAAAGTAACTAACTCAATAATTTTTGTATAAACATGAATAGTGTAAATGTATATTTTAAATTAAAAGTAAAAAAATTAAAATTTAAAACTAATTTAAAATTTAAAACTAAAAAGTTATTTAGGTTTAAATAAGAAAAAAACTAAACCAACATTAATAACGTCTAATCTTAAAAAATTTATTACAAATAAGCAAGTGTCATGTTTATTAAAGTTTTCTTTTCTCATTTTTCTTTAGGTATCTTCTACAAGTTTTATTGAAGGAGCTGATCTGCACTTAAACCAATTCCAGAACTCGACAAATGATATCCTACTATACTGTACAGACTACATATAAATAATTATCAAGTTTTTGCCGCTTTTTTGTTGGTGAGTAAAATATGAAATTTTTTATTAGTAATATAACATATATTTATTAGTTTGCTTTTTTTTTTTTAAATAAATAATTTAAATACATTTAATAAGAGCAAGAAAGTAAATTTTCAAAACATAATTTCCAAAATAAACTTAAAAAGAAAAAAATTATATCGGTAATTGTAATTTATACAAAAATGTAGAATAAACTCCTAAACCTTCTTAACTTTGTAAAGGTAAAACCAAGTTTATTTTGTTTAATTTTTTTTATTTTTATGAATTTAATGATCGAATTGAATGTAACTAAATTAATTTTAAGACTTTAACGATAATTAAGCAAACAATGAAATCAATTTTTGATTTATTTAACTCAATACTGATAGGTGGACAAATTAATTTATTATTACAAACATGTAGCATTTTAGTTAACGTTATTAATTTAAAAAAAATTTTTAATTTACAAGAAATTAAATTTTTTATTTATAGAAAGGTGTTAGATTGAACTGCTGATCTTTAAAAAAAATACTACATGTTAGGTTTAAAAAAAAAAAGAGAGATTAATTCGTCCACCTATTAGTATTAAGTTAAATAAATCAAAAATTGATTTAATTGTTAGCATAATCATCCATAAAGTCTTAAAATTAATTTAAAAATGTTTAACTTTAATAAATTTCCAGTTTAATTAGTTATATGAGCAGTTATTTAATCATTTTTATATACCCTTATGTTCTTCTTAAAAAATATATCATTATTTCACAAAAATAATAAAAAATTTTGTGTATTTCATTTTTCAGTTGTAATTTCAAAAAAAAAATTTTTAATATAAATAAATAATAATATAATAATAATAATAAATTTTCTGAAATACCAAAATTAAAATATAAGTATAAATTAAAAAAAAAACATTGATAAAAAGAAATATTTCTAGGGATAAGGTATATGACATAATTTTTTCTTTCTTTTTTTTTCTGCGCTAAATACTGAAATTCATCTACAAAGTATATTTAATTGTAGTAATTTTTCAATAAAAAAATAGTAAAAAATATTTATTTGCTTAAAAAAATAGATGCATTAAATATTGCTAGCTTTTTGGTTGGTTTATAAATGCCATTTGGAACAAAAAATTCTTCATGTTAAAGAACACTCAATTTTTGAGTAGGTACATAGGGATTTTTTGATAAAAGTTTTTAATATTTTTTTAAACCTTTTTTTTATAAACAATTAAAATTCTTTACTTCTTTAAACAATTAGATATAACTTATTACTAAAGGAGTTTATCAAAAAATTTTCTTGTGTGCCCATCCCCCCCCCTACCCTGCCATTTCATTTTCATTCTTTTTTCTTTTTTTGGTTAAAGTTATTGTAAGTAAATATGGTTAATATTTTTTAGTTTCACAAAATGCCAATGACTAAACAGACTTCTAAATAAAATATTATGTAGCTGTTTCCAGGCGATTAATTATTGTTAACTTACATAACTTTTGTTTATTGTAGGCATTTTGCATATAGTAGGTATTTTATTACAAGAGAAATTTTTTATTTCTGTATTTGCAGTGAGAATAACTATATTTAATTCATATTCTAAATGTCAAAAATTTAATTTATTCTAATATTCCCTTTTATTAAAATTTGATTAAGGCAAAATCATTTTATTATTTTACCATAATATAAAGAGCACAAAATAGGTGCACTCAATGTAAAATGTGTTCTTTAAAAGTAGTTACAAAAGAAAAAAAAATAATTGTAAAAAAAAGCATTTTTTATTGAACTTACGAACAGTAAAATCAAAGAAAATGTACTAGTAGTAAAATATAGTTAATAGAATCAGTAAAGTAAAGATAATAGTAGTAGGATAGTCGTAGTTTATTCTTTTCAAGTTATAAACATAATTGTTATAAGGTTAAAAATTATTACAAAATTTAAATTACATAAAAATTAAATAAAAATAACATATTTTAAAATATTAAAATCTTAATGAATTAAGTAAAACAATCTAATTTTTTGTTTTTAACTGGAATTTATCTTAGCAGCACCTTTTTCTTTTTACTTTTTTTGTACACTTTGTAGATTTTTTTAACTTTTATTTTATCTATTTTTTCTTTAAGTAAAGATAATATCAAAGTTATAAAAACTTTTTATTAGTTCATGTATTTTAATTTTTTTTTCAAATGTTAATAATTTTTGTTTTTTTTTTCATTTGATTTCAGACTACAAAAAAAATATTCTACAAAGGAATCTACAAATCAAAATATTAATCCTAGTTCCATAGAGTAAATTGTAAGTATTATTATCATATTCTATTATTTAAATGTGCTGGTTGTTTGGATATTTTTATTAACTACCTATTAATTGCTAGTAAAAAAGTTTAAAAGTTTATTATTTTTTTAAATAAGAAAGAATAACATAAAATCACCAATCATTCAATTATTTTATTTTTGTGTAACTATATGTCTATATGTGTATAAAAATATATAAGACAATTTTTAATATTTTGGTGCAGGTGTGTATTAGCTAAATTTTAAAGACTATTACAGTTTTATGCTAAAAAAAAAAAATTTACTTAATATAAAATCAGTTTTAGATTAAAATAATACCAAACAACATCTTTAAGTTTTACTTTATTCCAGTAGTAATTATTTTTCTTTTATATAAATTTTCAGAAAAATGGATAATTTTAATTTATCCGAAGAATCTGTTTTATCTACAATTTGGATTGTGTTTGCAGAGTCGTATGTGAATCCTAAACTCAAGCCTGATTTTAAATTTAATAAACATGAGCAGTCGTTAATTATTTTACTTTACCAGTTTTTGGAGAATGAATTGAACAATACAAAATACAGCGAAGATATTTTAAATATAATAGACCAAATAAGTAAGTTACTAAAAATATGGTCAACTGATTTACATTTTATATATAAAATAAGATCAAAAGATGATAAATGTTCATTTAACGAAGTTACTGAATCATATATTAGAAATCTAGCTCAGCGCATTTTAGAGCGAATTCAAACAGAAAATATAATTGTTATTCCTAATGGATTAACTAATGATCCTGGAGAAGAACTTACGGATAATATTTGTGTGTCTATACTAGAAAAGCGAGATAATTGCGTTGAATGGATTCAGGTAGATCCTGGTAGTGGTTATCACCAAACTTGTCCAAAATTGATAGGGAAAAAAAGTAATGCTTACTTAAAAATATCAAAAATTAATCTTGAAGATATTACAGAAGATTGGTTGTATTTATTAATAAGTTTAAAAACAATTTATTTTCATCATTATTTAAATTCTCAAAAATATGACTTTAATTCTAAAAATGTTTTTTTATATGAATGGCTATTACCTCATCTGAATGGTGAAACGATTTTTGAATCAGAACCTAACGATGATTTTTTAGATTATTCTCCTTTTTCACCAGTTCACACTTATCAAGTTATTATTAATACCCTTCGTTATCTTTTAAAATATTATATTGGCGAATCTTACCTTGAGTTTTATAATAATTTAATTACAGGTTTTAAAATATATCTAATGTGTAAAGCGTTAAATTTTTATCAAACAGAATTAGGGGAAGCAATGTTGAAAAAAAAAAAACATCTCTTTTTATTTCAAGAAATGTGTCGCAATGTAGCTCAGCAAGCATATAGTTATGGAGACATAGATCAAAAAAATTTTTCTTTACATCTTATTAATGAAGTTCAAAATGCGATTAAAAAATATTTTAATGAAAAAGAAGATGTTTTATTGAACGATTTTACAATTAATCAATTATGTTTTACTCGAGGTTTTTCTTCATTAATATTTAACGTATTTCATACTGTAGATAAATTTATAAATCAAATGACTAGTGAGGTACCTACTTACAATCCTGTTCTTACTCGTTTATTTAAAAAATCAAAAAGTAAAAAACCTCAACCTCAAGTTTTAAAACTGAATCCAATATTTATAAAACCAACAGATAATAATAATATTGTTTACTATTTAAAAGCATTTAAAGAAAATTTTATTGATGCTAAATTAGAGCTTACTGATAATATTAAAAATTTAAACCTACTGAGCTATGGCATTGAAGTCATTTTCATTGAATACCTCGCCAATACAGATATTCTTAAAAAATCTTCTTGTTCATTTTCTTCAAATGATGAAGATTTAGCTCTTTTAATTAAAGAATTAGCTGAATTTTATTATCTTTGTCAAGCAAAATTACTTGATTGCTTAGAAGGATCAACATATCAACCACAATTTTATTCGAAAAATATAGTTATTCAATTTTTTGCTTATGCTATAATAACTTCCTTAAATCTCCGTGATAAAAAAATAGGACCTGTATTATCAGATTATAATCTAAGTACTGCAACTAACGAAACTCTTAGTCTAAATGAAATAATTCCTCACCTTGTAATCAATGATAACCGATGGTTAAAAGTTTTATTATCTGTTAAAAAATTTTTCGCTTCAAAAGGAAACAAAGATACTCTTTTTTTGCATGGAAGATATACTCAAGATAAATTTATTATTACTATAAAAAATGACCAAGATGAATTAGATGAAGATTTAACGTTTGCAATTCGGTTGCTAAAAAAATATAAAATAGATCACAGATCTTTTATTGAGGAATATCGTCATTTAAAAGATTATGAATTTCACCAAAAATGGAGCAATCTTTTGTATACTTCGCATTACTTACCAACACTGTTCAATACACTACATACTTCGGCTTATATAGCTAAAAGTTCTTTGATGGGTTTTCCCACAAAAGATATCGCTAAAATTAATTTTAAATGGGTTTTAGAAAAAGCGTCTAAATATAAAAGTATTTCTAAAGCTAAATTTCAATTAAATACTTTTAATGTGAACAAACTGAATGTTTCTCACAAATCAAGATACCTGTTAAAAGACAGTTACAAAGAACAGAACGAAAACTCATATGAACGTTTTATAATTAGAAAAGAAAACTTTGGTAAAAATAATAATCATTTTTCAGAAAATGAAATAATTTGTAGTCAAGATAAAAAGCCAGTAAATTGTGTCTATTATATGGAACTAGGTTTCTTACAAAGTGAATCTCGATTAAAGTTAGAACGTTTGTATATTGCCATTAGAGATAATCAGTTGGATTTCACTAATGAACAAGAAAATATTTTAATTAATCAAACTCTCTTTGAAATCAGTCTACTGGTAAAAAATGGAAGCAAAGTTTTCAGTCTTTTAGAATGGACTGCTTACAATAATTCCTCTTTAATTCATAAAATTGGCTTACTTTGCATTGAAAAAATAATTGAAATGCAGTATCGCTTAACTCAACATCATGCAATTGGAAACATAATTCAAGTTATATTAAACTTACTCACTTTTTACCCTGAAATTAATACGGATGAAATTATTGAAAATATTAAAAATGTTTTTAATTGGTTAAAAAGTATTTTAGAAAATCCATCGAAAAGTTTAAACAATAACACTTTATTACATATAAATTCTTATTTAGTTATCATTGCACAAGCTATACCTGAACTCTCAATAGATGATATACTAACTATATTGAAATCTTTATTAGTCATTCAAAATTATAAAATTAAAGGAATAAAATTAGAAAAGATGAATTTTTATCATTTAAATCAAGCTTGTTTGAATCTACACCCTCAGATTGAAAGTTGTATAGATGAAGATAGAGGTTTGCTTGATAATTTAATGTTATTAGAAAATCCAAATTGGTTAAACGACAAAAATGACTCTAGTACATGGGAAAAAAGTTCATCAACTTTTACTTACTCTTTTGAAGAATATATTATTGTACCTCTAGAAGGAGCAATTTATTTTGATAATCAGCCCTTAACTGGGCTTCCGAATGCTATTATTGATCACCAAGTTTATCAAAGTTTTTTCTCACAAGAAATTTTTTCTGTAATACCTTCAACGCATGAAATAGATCAAAAAGATTATCCGTGTTACGAATCAATTGATCGTACGCCAAAAATAAGATTAACTTTGATTAAAGATAATTTATTAATTGAAGAATTGACATTTGAAAATGAATACCTCTTATTCATCCCTGTTACAAAACCGAATAAGACATGGGAGCCTACAGATAATTACAATTTTCTTTCTCAATTACCTCACAGTTTGCAAGATATTACACACTGGCTATCAATTAAGGATAAAAAGATAATCGTTAAGGATCATCAAAGACAAATTTTATATGATTGGGATATAAAACAAAATACTATTTATTCTTTTCAGCATGAAGGATGCATTGTACCTTGGGATAGATTAGAAGACACTAATTTTAAAAAATGGCTACAGAGTATTGATTCATATGAAAACATACAGATAATTGTGTCTGATAATCATGTTAAATCTATTAATTTTACACAATTATGTTTACATTTTGACTATCAAGATAGCGAATATTTTTGTAGACAGATTCACGGTTATTTTATCCATAAGCAACAGTATATAAGTACACTGAATGGATTTTCAAATTACATAGTCTTAGTGAAGAAAGAACCAAACTCAGAATTTCAACGTACAAAAATTATCATTCCTCATTACAGATTAAAAATTGAAGACTATTTTTATTCTCAGAAGGCTTTAACGACTCAACGAGCATTTAAATCCTTAACTTATTTTGTTTATGATCTAGATCCCATAACAAATTTGTTAAAAGGTCATCATATTCGTGCACAACTGTACTTGGCTTTAGTATACTATTGTTCAGCTTCTATGGATGATAATGATTTATCCACCTGTAATTCGTTTCATTTAGCCAGAGAAAATTTGGAAGCATGCTGGAAGGATCAACCTTATGAAGCAATTGAATTAGATATTATAGAACAATTTATCGGACTAACATCAGTGACACGTGATTTTTATTGTCAGCGTATAGCAATTTTTCTGAAAGTAAATTCTTTACTTATTCATAGTTTACGGTTTGCATTTCTATACACCGATAAAGTTAATCTTCAGAATAAAGAGAGAAGTACTCAATTGCTTGAAATTTGTGATAAAAAACTTCCAGAATTAATGAAGATTTATTTAATGAACAAGAACTCAATTCCTGTACGCATAAGATTAAGTTATGATGAAGAAGAAAATCTAATCAAAAGATGCGAATCTTCATTTATGTTTTATTACCAATATTATTATGAGAATAAGCCTCAAGTAATTTTACCTGTAGAAACTATTGTGCCTTACAAAAATAGTTACAAAGACTTATTTTCCAAAGAAGTCATAGAAAACACCTTTTTCGTTGAAGGATTTAAGAAAAATTTTTCCTCTATAAGGGTTGATTCTGAAACACAGGATTTATTTTTTTCTAACTTTGTAATTAATATTGACGAATTTTTTGTAAACAATTTTTTAGAACTATACAGTATTGCAAAAGTTTCTTCTATGAATTTAACACAGTACAAATATTTGTTACATTTTGCAGTTGTTAAAGCAAAATTGCATACTTCATCAGTAGCAACAAATTTTGTAAATATATTAGCTCGAGGTCTTCTTCTGTTAGCGCAAAATCCAGAATTATTTCCTGAATATCCTTATTGGTTTTGTAAACAATATTCGCCTGTTAATTTATGCAAAAGATTCATAAATAAGAATGAAATTTGTGAATCATTTCCATCTTTTAACTGGAATGATTACAACAATAAAATATTAGGTGGAGATGGATCTGAAGAAGATAGAATAAAAGCAGAAGCTTCTGAAATTGAAGAAAATAAACTCATTAGGGCTAAATTTATGGAATATGATTTAAACAGCATTGGTGTACCAAATTATTCACTAGAGGAGTTACCGCAAATGTCTTGTGTTAAAGATTTTACTCTTAAATATGAAAGACACGTGAAATTTACCTTATATGAATCGGTAAAAAAATGTATTGTTAGAAAACTCTATGCACAAGCTGCATATAATGATGCAATGTATAACTTTTTTCTTAGTTTCTTGCAAAAATGCGATGAAGTAAAAACAATTTCTGATGTAGGTCAAGAAATAGCTCTTTTTCAAAATGTTTCTATAGAAATAATAAAAGAAACACAGAATAGAATTGCAAAGTTGACACCTGAAGAAATAAATCAAAACAAAATGTATATTCCTGAACAGCCAATGATTGTTAATATAGATAAATTTCTTGAAGATTTTTTTGTCAAAAAAGAAGAAAAAGATGAAAATGAAGATTTTCTATTTGAATCTGTATTAAATGAAGCAGAAAATGAATATCAAAAACAATTTTATAATGAATTAAGAAACAGTTGGTTGTCATATAAAAATGAAATTAAATTTAACTATTTTTGGCTTAACATAAATTCTTTGAGCCTTTTAGAAGATGAATTAAAATCAAAATATATGGAAATAGGTCATGAAGCTGCAAAGACCTGGAATGACATAGTAAAAAAGTTTAAAAATCAGCCTTGTAACGAGTCAAATAATTTCTTTGCTTTACGCTCTCATGCAGGGCAATCTTGTCATTATCACAAGGGAGATATACTCAGATTATTAATTCAAAATTACAAAATGGACGAATATAATCCAGATTGCTTTTTAGAAGCAGATAATGTTATTCAAAAAATAATTACATATGTAAATAATGAAATAAATTTATTTAAAATAGTCCGAGCATTAGGTTTGATTCATCAATACAAGCAAGCGAAGAGTGAAACAGAGCAGTTTTCCATAACTCAATTTTTAGTTGACTGTTTAAAAGAAAACGTGAGTGAAGATTCTTATCGTTTTCCCCATTGGTTATTGTTTCAGTTAGAAAATGAAATTATCATAAGAGACAATCAACGACAGCTTATTCTTGATATGCTGAGCCAAAATGAAAAAGTAATGTATCAACTTAACATGGGCGAAGGTAAATCATCTGTAATCCTACCATTGTTAAGTTACAATTTAACAAAAAATAATCAACTCTTACGTATTATTGTTTTACCATCTTTATTGAACACTATGAAAGATCTTTTACAAAATTGTTTCTCTGGATTAGTGAAAAAGCGTGTTTACACATTACCTTTTTATCGAAGTACTGATACTTCTTCAGAAAATTTAAAATTAATTTTACAAATGCTTGAAAAATGTCAATCTGATAATGATATTCTGTTGGTTACACCTGAGCACCAAATGTGCTTACAGTTAAAATTTAAAGAATTATTGTTCGAAAACCAGCAACAAATTAATGCAACAAACGTTTTTAACTGGAAAACTTATCGCCAAAGAGCACCACATGATGCTAAGGATTATAAAGATTTATCTGAACAGGAAGTTAAAGAGCTGCTAAGTAAACAAGATAAACATCTTAAAATTTGTTTACAAAATCAGGGTTTCATAGATGCTTGTGATAATATTCGAAAAGTTCCTGAACGTGGCTTAGAGCAACTTTTATATTCTAAGCTTAAACAAAGCATTGGTGACACAAGTTTTAGAGAATGGAGTTGTTTAAAAGCTGCCTTCTATGAATTGTTATTTAATTCTAAGTTGGCTTATGAAAATAGCAAAGAAAAGCTTGAATTGTTGAATAAAATTAATGATTTAAAGACCATTAATTTATTAGATGAGTCTGATGAAATTTTGAAACATGGAAAGGAACTAAATTATAGTATGGGTGACAAACATCAATATGATGGTGGAGAAACGCGATGGAAAATACCACAATTTTTCCTAAAAGTTATTTTTTGCGACCATGAAATCAAGGAAATCATAAAATTAGGAAAACCTGATGGATTTACTATAATTAATGAACATTTTAGTCAAAGTGGTGGAATTCCATTTATTCAAATTTTAAATGAGCCATATTATGAAAAATCTCTCAAGCCTGTGTTAATAGAAAAATTTTTTATCAAGAACAATGATATTCTCAGAAGATACAAAGTAACTGCAGATGATAACCTGTTTGATAACGAAGTTTGTTCATTAAGAAAATATGTTGCTGGTGAGCTTGAAACAAATTTGGAAAAAAGCGTAATGAGATTTCTAAGCGATAAAGGAGTTTTGAAAGACAAATTATTATTGGCCAAGGGTTGGCTTACTCATGGAATTCTATTCCATGTATTTAATGTTAAATATAGAGTGCAATATGGTCTGAATTTGCATATGAAAGGGCAAACACCAAAGCAAATTGCTATTCCTTTTTGGGGTAAAGATGCACCTTCACCGCGTTCTGAATTTAGTCATCCTGATGTAATGCTAGGTTTTACTATTATTAGTTACTTGTATGAAGGTCTGGATCAAGAACAACTTAAAAAAGCAATTTTAAAATTAAAAAATAAGTATAGCAATCAGTCAGCAAATGAAATTTTTAGAAAGTGGGTTCATGCTAGTGAAACTTGGATTAAATCTCAAACAGATGAATTTCCGCCAAAGATACTTACTTCATTAATGCAAATAGATTTAGATGATGAGGTATGCTTGTCAAAAATTCATCATTTTCTAAGCAGTAATCATCTAGTAATTTTCTTTTATTTGAATGAATTTGTTTTCATAGAAGAGGCAACGCAGTATCGTTTTAAAATCAGTGCTAATGCGCATTCCTTAGTCGGTTATAATCCGTCCTTAGGTTTCTCTGGTACTGACGATAAAAAAATAACTATGCCTTTTCAAGTAAAATCATTGTGCTCAAAATCACAAGAAGGTACTAATGGAAAATTACTTTCTGTTCTTACACAGGAACGAAATAGTCGTTATTATTCATTACAGTCAGAAACAGTAGAAGATTTACTAAATGAATTATGTGATTATGTTAGAAATCAAGAAAATTGTCATGCATTAATCGATGCAGGTGCCTTAGTTACCGGATTGTCCAATTTCCAAGTAGCTTCATTTTTTATAAAACGCTTACCTGATACTTTTCTGGGTGTGATCTATTTCTGTGACAAAAGCAACAATTTAAATGTTTTGACTAGAGATGAAAAAACAATGGTACTACAAGATTGTTACCTAGATTATCGGTGTTTATTTGCATACTTAGATGATATCCACACTAGGGGTACAGATATAAAACTTCCTTTGAATGCTCATGCAATATTAACTATTGGTATAGGGATGGAAAAAGATAAACTGATGCAAGCAGCCATGCGATTGAGGCAACTTGCACAAAAACAATCAGTTTCATTGTGGGGTACTCAGGCAGTAACACTTGCTATTACAAGAGGCCATTTGATTGATACAGAAATCAATAGCGAGCAAGTTATTAAATATGTAACTCAAAATACCACAAACAGTATTAATAACGAGTTATTTGCTGTAAGTTTTAGAAAAATTAGTTTTCAGTTTTTAAAACAAGCAGAAACTTGGTTGAAAGAAGCTCCTACAAATTTGGATTCTATTTTAAAATATTGTCAAGAAAAAGAACAGTTTTATTTAGAAGAATTTTATGCTGCAACACCACAATATGAAGACTTAGCTGATCGATTACATTCTCTTGTTTCTGAACGAGTTAAAATCTTTTGGCAAGACATTGAAAATGAGTTAAATAAAAAAAAATTAACTGGTTCTGAAATATATAATAAGGTTGTAGACCAAAAAAATAAAAATTTCTTTAGGAAACAGTTGCAAACTATTTGCGAGGAAGCAGAAAATTATTTAGAACGAGGATTTGTTCAATTTTCACTAGATGACGATGAAGAAAAAGAAGTGGAAGTAGAAGTTATAAAAGAACAAGAAATTTTAATTAAAGTACTTAGTCGTAACCCTTTCACAGAAAGATTATGGGATGTTAATTTAATTACCGTTCCTAACTTCATACAATCAGCTAGAAATTCAGAAATTATTATACCAATTGAAAGGATTAAAGATTTTATTCAAGATCCTGCTGATTTAAAAGGCATTACTTGGAATAATAAAATTTTCATGACAAAAAATTATATTAAGACAATTGAAGGTTCATCGATTCAGTTCTTAGATAACTATTTAAGACCTGTTGATGTGGTGTTAGTTCATAGAATTCATGTAGATAATGAAAATGAAGATTTTAGATTAATAGTTTTATCAGGGAAAGAAGCTTCAGCTATTAAGTCTACTTTTGATGAAACTCTTGAAGATAATATTTTAATTCATATAAACGACATTAATGGACCATCTAAATTCCCTATAACTGCTGGATTGTCTGAGAAAGAACAGAAGCTACTTACAACTGTTAAATTATTTGCTGGCAAATGCCATTATACAACAATGAAAGAAGTTTGTCGATTATCTAAACGTGTAGGACGACTTTATTCAGAAGTTTTTACTGCTTGTAATAATATTGACTCAAAATTATCTGAGGAAATATATCAGATTTTAATTGATAAAGGTTATCTGGATTTCTCAGGTATAATGAGCGAAAAGCTCTTGATAATTTTAGAAGATATTAAAGCAGACAAATTCTGCAACCTCCAGCTAACTCAAGAATATCAAATATATGCTGCTGATGTATTAAAAAAGCTTTATAAAATTTATACAAAACTTATAATAAAGCCTAATGTTAAAAGTAGTTCATTAAAAGATGGACACAATACCTTAAGACAATGGATTAGTACTAGAGGTAATTTAAAAGAATACTCAGGTTCAGCTTTAGAATCAGTTTTAAATTCTGAATATAAATTAAAAATCAGTTTCTGTATCGATGAGCAGAGTTCTATAGAACAAAGTTCTAATTTTTTCTAGATTTTCACTAAATACAGAATTTAAATACTTTATTAAAATATTAAATAAGAATATAAAAAATTTATAATTATAATTTATAAAGATTATTTATTTAATTGTTTGTGTACTTAAATTATATTTTTACATTTTTAATTATATTATTAAGTGAATGTTTGGATTAAATATTATATTTAATATTATGCAGTTTTCCAAAACTTTTTAAAAAATGGTTGATTTAGATTAAAGTATTTAATTAATTAAAGTATTATTATTATTGCATTTTTTGTATAATTCAAATTAGTAAGTACTGTGTGTTAATATATATCTGGATATATATTAAAAAATTTGTGTTATTTAATGTTTTATATGTATACATATAATTGTGTTTTTAAAATAAAAGTATGATCGCATTAATTAAAATATTGTGTAAATGAAAATGAATAATTTAAAAATAATTTGTCCCTTAATCCTTATCCTTTTGTTTTTATTACTCATTTATTTAAAATTTAGTTTTTTTGGCTTAAAAAAAAAGTTTCAAATTTATTTTATAACTCTAAAATAACATATTTTTAATGCCAAATATTCTGTCAAATATTAAAATCTTGAATACCCAAAATTAAAAATCATCAAAATTGTTTAAAAAAATTAATTATTGTTTTTTCATTTTTATTTTTAATTATAGTTTTTCAATTAATTAACAAAATTACTTAGTAATTTTTTATTAACAACAAAAATAAAAATCATTTATTAAAAGCAGCATGGTTTAAATAAAAAAATAAATCATGTTTAAAATTCCATTTTTATTTTTTATTCCATTTTTAATTTGATAATACAATGATAATGTTGATAAGAATGGTTTATTAGTAAATTACTATAATTTTAATAAAAATAGATAAGTACTTATTTATTATAGTTTTATAAAGATTTTTTATAATTTAATTAACATAAAGGTTTTTTAAATTTTAAGATAAAAACATTTGCAACAAATAGATATTATTAATTTTTTAATTAAAATAATGCAAAATCAAATATCAAATCAAAAAATAAACAAGTTTAAATAATACAAATATTGGCGCTTTTAATTTTTAAATTTTACCACGTCATGTGTTCATAGTGGCGTGGGTGTAGCTGATTTTACCGCCGATTTGATTATGAAGAATTGTTATTGTTATTGTTGTAAATGGACAAATTGCAAATAAAACGAGTTTAATTATAAAATATTATTTATTTCAAGTATTAATATTAATTTAAATGATTCTTTTAGTTTTATATTTTAACTTAAGTGATAAAAAAAATTTCATAACAATATGTGTCAAATGATTGTAAATGAAAGCATTAATATTTTTTAAGGTTAGTTTTATAATTAATGTTTATTGTTTAAAAAAAATAAATCCGACATAAAGTTTAAATAAAAAATAACAATTGTTTAAATAATTGAAGCGAATGAATAGTTAAATAACAAAAGAAACTAATTGAAAGTTAATTATTGATAAATTAAAAATTTCGTGTTTAATGTTCAAACAAAATAATATATATTTATTTACAAAAAATTTAAATAATCTTTAAATCATTGTAGTTAATTATAAATTTCTTTCTTTTTGTTTCTCTTAATGTTTGTAAATAAAAATTGCAAGAATTAAAACTTTATTTATTTCACTTTTATTTTCATTTTTTGAAAAGCGAAATAGAACAAAATGATGTCAAAAGTAATTTATAAACATTTTATTATAGATATATTTAATTAGAATGATTAATTGTATTAAATCTAATTATAATCAAATATAGAAAAGTAAACATAGATTAAAAATATATCAATCCTTGTTTTAGTAAGTAGTGCTTAATCGTAGAAACATTATCTCGCATAAAAGATAAATTATTCAATTGTAGATTTTTTTATTGATTACTATAGATATTTAAAACTATTAAAAAGTTATTTGAATTCTATTATAACAAATTATTAAATGTTCAAATGAAATTGTTTTGTTTTTATTTGTAATTTTATGGAAACATAGTCAAAGCGTAGGGTAACGAGTTAAAAACCAATTTTAGCTTTAAATGTAACTTTCATAAATTAGTAGTTATCTTTTTTTTAAAGATTATTAATACAAATAATAACTTTAATAAATGTATCAAACAAATATCACTGAATAAAATGGCAAAAAGATGATAAATTTTTAAATAATTTAAAAAATGGAAGATTAAATCAGAAATGAGATTCAAAATTAAAGATTTTCGTTAGCCATATTAGGTATGTATTTTGAGTTGTAAACAAGAATTTTATAAAATAATTTAACCCTATGATTTTATTTAAAATGTTTAAAAATAAAAATTTTTCACATTTAAAAATCAATGGTAAGTAATAAAACTATTTTAGTATAATTTAATAATTATAATTTTATATAAATAAGAATGTGTTATAAATTCAAATCAATCATATTTACTGCAAAAATGACCAAGTTCTTTAACGCATAAATTATGCAAGGCATGATACATAATTCCATTTTGTTTAGTGAATAGCTGTAGGTTTTTTTTATTAATTTTCAATAACCATGGTATTTGAACTAATAGGTGAAATTAAATTAATATTTGAATATTTTTTTATCCAAAACTTAGAAAAAAAAAAATTTATTTTTAGTGTTTTTTGAATCATAATATAACAGAATTCTTACCATAAAAATTGATAATAAACTAGAATAAAATGATTATACTAATGATTTCAGTCAAAAATATTATTTTAATTCACTAATAAATTATTAAAATGCTCAAATATTTGTAAAGAATGTTTTTTCTATGTGGATAATATATTTTTTCCCCATTTAATCCTATACATTAGTTTTTTATGAATAATAAACTATTTTATTTTGGTCATCATCAAAAATCATAAATTAATTTTAATTTTTGTACTTTAAATAAATCTTGATTTGAGGCAAAACACTATTTTAAAGCTCTTTTACAATGAATTGACTGATTTCAGGTAAGAAAAATTAATAACTGTTAATTTATAACTCGATTTTTTAAGAAGTATATGCATGTAAAAACTGAAACTTATAAAAAAATAAATTATTCTTATATTTACATACCCAAATTTAGTTTTCCTTTTAAAATTAATAATTTTCAGACTTAAAGGTAATTTGTTTTGTAAATTTTTTCCATTTATCATGTTTAAAAATGATTTAAGAATCTATTTAGTTAGGGCCCCAAATATATCACAAATAGTATATAAATAATAAAAGCTTACCAAAACTTGTTCGTTGGTTATTTAATTAATAATGATGTATAGTTTCATATGATATAACTTACCTAAAACAAACAAAGTAATATTTATGATTATTCAAGTGATTAATAAATGCAAGAATTTTTAATTTTCCATAAAAATATTATTTCTATATCAATATAAATATTAAATATAATAGTTTTTTGCAACCCAAAACCGTAATAATAAATAATTGCCTTGGATGGATGGTGATTTCGAGGCAATTTACATACAATTCGGGGATATTCATTTTTTATAGCCAAATATTGTAAAATTTTACTTTAAAAATTTGAATTCTCTTCAAGAATTTAGTATACCCCAATAATAGCTGCTCCAATTTTGCTTAAAATGATTGTTTCATATTTGCCAATAAATGTATGACTTTAAAGACCTAATATATTTTTACTATCAAAGTTGCTCACAGATTTGAAATCAAAATTAATACAGTGGTGATCAAAAGTCTGGCCCCAATCCCTATCATGCGATATTTTTATTCTCATCAGAAATGTATTTGTTTAAAATAGTAAAATTATTTATAGAAATGCAGTGCTCCTCGCTATAATTGATAAAAAAAAGTAATTCAAAACAATTTTAAATAAGAGATACAAGTCAATAAAATGAACTGTTGCAAAAATTTAGTGTTCAAAAGTCTGGTCCTACCCGAAAGTGTTCAAAGAAATTAAATATTCTAGCCTAATCATATAATTTTTGATGTACGATCTGGACCATTTTTTTTGCTCCCTTGGTTAAAAATGTATTGTATCTAGTACTAATTGTATCACAAGGAGACACTTCATGAAGGTAAAATTTTATTTGTATTATAAACCATTTTTTAATATTTTTTTAAATCTTATAAAAATAACATACATCATATTCAAATTTTTAACAAAGTTGTGCAGTGTATTTTTTTTTTACAACTCAAAAAATGTGAAAAATTTTTATAATTTTAATCAAATCGTCACCCAGTTTGAATAAAAATTTATTTACCCCTATATACCTATAAAAAGATAATCAATTTTAGAAAAAAAGATATTTTTCTTATTATAGGTTTTTATCTTGTTTTACTCAAAATAGTATATTATGCATCAAGGGCGCAAAATATTTTTTCCTCCGCGAACGCGTTTTGCAATTTGATAAAAAATGTGACGCTCGTATTTTAGGCCTGGATGGACATTTTGTATCGGATTTTAACTTAGATGCAAACTGCATTCAATTCTGATTTTATTCACTTACTTATAAAGTATATTTAGGGCAAAACTTTGTATTTAATTAAAGCTTTGCACTAAGGTTTGATTTAAAATTTTAGATTCTCTGCAATCTAAATTTAAAAGTTCGGCTGGTTAATACGTACTATTTTGCTTATTTTCAGAATGTTGGAAGATACCAGTATATTCTTGAGTATATTAATTGCAAAAAAATAATTCTGCATATGAATCAAATGCCTTAATTGCTCAGCATGTATGTCATATTTAATTTTTGTAAGTTTTATATTTTTTGAATTTCATTCAAGCAAAATAAAAATCTCAAAATTTCCTGATTTCTTTTTTTTTTTTTTTTTAATTTCAGATCTACTGTAAAATAAATTTTTGATAAAAATAAAATTAATATGGAATATGGTAATTTCAAACGCGATCTGCCTGCAATTTGGCTTGTTTTTGCTGATTCTTTTTTAAATCATGAAAATGCTCCTAAACCTTCTGCAGATCATCGTGAAAAGTCATTGGTTGATTTATTATATATTTATTTGAGATTTAATCTAGATAATTGTTATGCAAAATTGGATAGATCAACATTAACAGAATTAGATAATATTTGTAAATTATTAAAAATTTGGTCAGAAGATTTGGATCTTATTTATAAAATAAGAGAAGATGAAGAAGAAGATGAATCGAAAATTCAAGAAATAGTTCAGCGATTTTTTCAAAGAATTCAAAATTTTGATAATTGTACTGTTATTCCTAATGGTTTAATTTCTGCAAACCATTTTAAAGGAAATGAAAACGTTTGCGTTGGTATTTTAAAGAAACAGAATGTTTTTATTGATTGGATTCAGGTGGATCCAGGTAGTGGATATCATCAAATGTGTCCAGATTTAATATCGAACAAAAGTAATTCTTATTTGGCTATTAAAAATATTGATCCTGATAATATTACAGAAGATTGGTTAAACTTATTAGTCAATTTAAAAATATTTGGTGAATATTGTGCGAATAAATCTTTGTATGAATGTTTGTTAGCTCACCTTAATGGTGAAACTATTTTTCAATCAGAACCTGATGAAGGTTTTATTAATTATTCACATACTTCCCCTGTTCATACTTGGAACGTTGTAGATAAATCTTTTCAGTTCCTGGTCGAACATTTTATTCCTGATATTGGTTTTGAGGTTTACTGTATGTTAATAACAGGATTTAAAATATTTTTAATTGAAAAGACATTGTTTTTTTATCAACGCGGATTATCAAAACAAAATGAAATACAAGAGTGTGAATTTTTATTACAAGAAATGTGTCGTAATGTAGCTCAGCAATCATTGAAACAAGGAAATTCAGAGCAAAAAGATCAGACCTTAAAACTCATAAAATCCGTTAAAGCTGCAATAAAGGAATTTTGTAAATCTCAAGAAAAAAACAAAGCCCGTAGTTCTCAACTTAATGGAGCCAATGTTCATTCACTTAGTTTTGTCAAACCTAATATAATTAATTATGCTCAGTCTTCGAATGAATTAAGTTTTTGTGAATTAAAAGTTGATCCTCCTGTTCTAAGACCAAATGCTAGAGATGACATAATTGAATATTTAACAGAATTTGAAACGTCTTTTATTGACGAGTTAATTAATTCCAATAGCGTTAGTCAATTAGTTTTGTTAAGCTATGGAATCGAATCATTTTTCATTGATTACCTTGCTAAGACAAATATTTTAAAAAAATCGGTAACAAGCCCTTTCTCAAAAAATGATTTATCATTAGCAAAAAGTTTATTCAATATTGCAAAAATTTACTTTGGTTGTCAAGGGCAATTAGTGAATCATTTATCGGAGTTAACTTACCAACCACAATTTTATGCAAAAAATGTTATAATACAGTTTTTTGTATATGCAGCTATTGCTGCCTTAAATCTCCGAGACGAAAACATAGGAGGTTTACTCTCATTGTATAATCTAAGCACTGAGATACGTGAATCTATTACATTGAATAAAATAATTCCACATCTTGTGATTGATGATAAACGATGGTTAAAACTCTTATTTTCTGTTCAAGAATTTTTTAAACCAAAAGCTTCAAAAGGAGTTACAAAAACACTGTTTTCACATGGACGATATCAATTTCATCAGTTTATATTTGATATTTCAAATAATCAAGTAGATGTTGATGTTGATACCGCATTTGCTTATAATTTATTAAAAAAAGATAAAAGAGCTTATTTAAATTTTGAAAAAAAGCATCTTGATTTAGAAGATGAAGAACTCAATAAAAAATGGAGAGATCTTGTATACTCTGAATCTCATTTACCTCCGCTTTATTCCTTATTATACACAGTAGCTCACATAGCAAAAGTATCTTTAACAGGATTTCCCAGAAGCAGTGATAGGAATCGTCTACATTTTCATTGGACTTTAGATAATAGCCCTGACTGGGCTTCTAGAGCCAGGTTTAGATTGGATCGTGTTTGTCTTGATACTAATTTTGTTTCTGATAAATTATCGAGTTATTTGATTCGCTCTAACGGTGAATATGGAAATGATCCTTACCAAAGATTTATTATTCGAAGAGATAAAATTTTAAGTCATCATTTTTCAGAAAATGAGATTATTTCAAGTCAAAATAAAAAACCAGATACCATGAATTGTTTTCGTTACTTGCAACTAGGATTTTTACAAAGTGAACCACTTTTAAAGTTAGAGCGCTTATACATAGCCTTAAAGGATCAACAGATTGATTTTACCTGTGAACAAGAAAGTGTTTTGATCAAACAGACTTTGTTTGAAATTAGCACAATACAAGAAAAAAATAATAAGGCCTACAGTTTATTAGAACAAGCTGTTGATAAAAGTCCAGATTTAATTCATAAACTAGGTTTACTTTGTATTGAAAAGGCTCTAGCCATGCAGTATCGTTTAACTCAACATCATGCAATAGGAAATATACTTGAAGTTACTTTAAGCTTACTCACCTTTTATCCTAAAGCATATAAAAACGATCTCATAAAAGGTATATCAAATATTTACTATCTACTAAAAAATATTTTGGAAAATCCTCAAGATCATTTAAGTGATAGTACCTTATTGCATTTAAATGTATATTTAATTATGAGCGTTCAAGCTAATCCTCAATTATTAGAAAAAGACCTATTAATGGTATTAAAAGCATTATTGTCAATCCAGAATTATAAAATTCAAGAGATAAGGCTAGACAATAGTTGGTTGCGTCAATTAAATGTTTCGTGTTTGAATTTATCTCCACATATTGAAAAGTTTTTAAACAGAGACTTAAGTCTACTGAACGAATTAATGTTACTAGTTAATCCAGAGTGGGACCAAAACAATATTTGGCAGAAAAATGAAGATAATTTATTGTATACCTGTGGTCATCACTCATTTATTCCCTTAAGGGGTTCCATTTATTATAAAAATCAGCCACTTAGAGGATTACCAGATGCAATAGCTGAACATTCTGTTTTTAAGGAATATTTAGATAAAGTCAATTTTGTTGTCATGCCTGGTTCTTATAAAAAAGGTTCTCAAGAAATACCTTGTTACTTAACATATAATTACCAACCACAGATGAGATTCACTTTACTAAAAGAAGATTTATTAATAGAAGAATTTATAGATAATGATTACCAATGCTTTATCCCGGCTAATAAACTTTCAGATCATAGTGATTATTCACGTTTGATTTATCAATTGCCTCATAATAAAGATTCACTAAGGCATTGGTTACATAAAAATAGTATACTGATTAAAGATCAACAGAGAAGAATTATTTACAAATGGGATTTGAATGACAGCACTATATTTTCCATAGAGCAGAATGGTTTCGTTGTTCCTTGGGAAGGATTAAAAAAAGCTCGTTTCAAATCGTGGTTAGAACGAGTTGAGTCACCAGATTGGATAGAACTAATAGCAAATAAAAATTTGGATCTAATAAATATACAAGCTTTAAATTTTCTTTGTCTAGGATTGCATTTTGATTATGTAGAGGGAAAATTTCGTTCCAAACAAATACATGGTTATGTTCTTGCCAAGGAGCAGCATATAAATACTTTGCATGGATTTTGGAATTACTTTATTTTAGAGAAAAAAGAACATAACTCAGTTTTCCGACGTGTGAAAGTTGTGATTCCTCATCGAGAAATTCAGATTCAGGGTAACTTTCATTCAAAAAAGATACATGCCATTAGAGAAAATTCTAAATATCCTTCTTACTTTGTTTACGATCGTGATCCTATCACAGGTTTATTAAAAGGCCATCATATTCGAGCACAATTATATCTGGCTTTATTATACTATTCTTCAGCTTCATTTAATGATTATGATCTATCTCATTGTAATTCATATCATTTAGCTCGGGAAAATTTAGAAATATGTTGGAAGGATCAACCTTATGATTCAGTTGAGTTGGATATTATCGAGCAATTTCTAATTCTTGAAACAATGCTTGACCATCACAGTCATCGAATAGCAATTTATTTAAAAGTTATTTCTTTACTAATCAGTAGCTTACGACTTGCATTTTTGTACAATGATAAAGTCACTAATCATAATGTAAAGAGAAGCCACGAACTGCTGGAAAATACTGATAAAAAACTTGCTGAATTAGTCCAGATTTATTTAATAAATAAGACTAAGATTTTTTCACGCATAAGATTGACTGATGAAGAAGAAAAGGACGTCATAAGTCGTTGTTTGAAAAATTTTGAGTTTTACTATCATCTTTATCACGAGAAGGAATCTCAATTAGTAAAGTCATTGCAAACGAAAAAATTTTACAAAAATCACTATGAATCATTTTTTGACAAAGAAGCTTTAGAGAGTATACAATTTGTTGATATTTTTAAAAATAATCTGTCATTATTCAGCTTTTCACATTGCGGTTTAGAAGATGTAGATTTTTCATCTGGAATAGATACTATTGATTTATTTCGTTTAAAATACTTTATCCCTTTGTACAATCTTGCAAAATCATCCACAGTTAATTTTAAAAGATATCAATACCTGCTGCATCATATGGTTCTTTTTGCAGAAATTAATGATAAAACATTTCCAATTGATTTAATGACGATGTTAGCTCATGCACTACTTTTAGTATCTGAAAATCCTGCTGAATTTCCTGACTCCCCTAATTGGTTTGGAAAAGGTATTTCATCAGTCGAATTATTCAAAAGAAGTTTAAATGAAATTGAAGTAATAAATTCTTTTCCCTCTTTTCAATGGACAGAATCAAGACATTTTATTAGTATTGAAGCAGAAAGAATGGCTATGAATATAGCAAAAAAAGAATATAATTTAGAAAACAAAAGCATTTGGATCTATTTTAGTAAATTTGATCTAGACAGGCAGGGAATACCAAATCATTTACCAGGAGATATGACTGATTTTACTCTTGCTTATGAAAGCCGAATAGATACAGTAAATGAAGATAAACAAGAGGCCTTACGAGATCTGTATTTGCAAACAGCATGTAATAATGACATGTTTGAATTTTTCGTCGATGTTCTAACAAAATGTGACGAACTTAAATATGATTCTGATACTGGATGGGATATAGCTCCATTTATTCCCAGAAAGATTGATGTAACATTTGAAACGAACAAAGCAGAATCATTACCCAAGCCCAAACCGATTGATTTAAGAAAGTGGCATGTTTCTGAAGAACCTTTGATTGACTTAAAAATATTTTTCTCTGTTAATTCTGAAAAATATGAAAACAGAAATTTTCTCTTCGATCAGCAACTTATAGAATCTGATAATGGGTACCAAGAAAAATTTTTCAAAGAATTAAAAAATAGCTGGGTAATCTATCACAATCAAACTGAGTATACTTATTCTTGGCTTGAAGAAGGATCAATTAATAGCTTTGAAAAGCTTTTGCAAAAAAAATATAAGAAAATTCGTAATCAAGCTGGTCTGATTTGGAAACGTATAATGTCATTGTTTGAAGAAAGGCCTAATACCGAGAAAGACGAATATTTTGCATTGCGGTGGTATGGTGGGGAAGTTCCTCATTACCATAAAGGTGATATCTTGACATTATTAGTGGAGATGCATAAAATGTCATTTTACAATCCATTCTGCTGTGAGAATCAAGATGATATAATCAAAGATTTATTGGATTATATAAAATGTGAAATTAATTGTGCCAAAATGACGAGAGTTTTGGCTTTGATTAATGAATATAAATCAGCTGAAAATGAACCAGAGCGATTTTCTATTCTGCAAAGCTTAGTGAAAGGCTTAAAGGAAACCGTGGATCCAACGTCTTATCTTTATTCTCATTGGATCTTGTTCCAGTTAGAAAATGAAATAATTGTACGGGATAACCAACGTGAACTTATCACAAATATGTTGAAACAAACTGAGAAAGCGATGTATCAGCTAAATATGGGCGAAGGTAAAACATCCGTAATTTTACCTTTGTTAAGTTATAATTTGGCAGATGGTCAACAGTTGTTACGCATTATGATTCTACCATCTTTGATGATTACAATGAAAGATTTCTTGCGCAAACGTTATTCTGGTTTAATGAAAACACGCATCTACACATTACCTTTTTATCGTGATACAGACATTTCTTTAGAAAATTTGGATTTAATTTTTGAAACTCTTAAAACGTGTCAACAAGACCATTGTATTTTACTCGTCACTCCTGAACATCGTCTTTGTTTGCAGTTAAAAATCAGAGAATTAATGCTTGAAAAACAACAACAAATAGGTGCGACTAATATTTTCAATTGGGACACCTATCGGCAAAGAGCTCAACGCAGAATTGAATTGTATTCGGATTTAACTGAGGAAGAAGTTGAGAGAATATTAGCAAAACAAGATCAACAACTCAAAAACTGTTTAAACCAAGAAAAATTTCTGGACAAAAATGATAATATTCTTAAAGTACCTCCTCGAGGACTAGGGCGTATGGCCTTTGCCCAGTTTAAAGACATGATAAATGATCAAGAATTTAGAGAGTGGAGTTGTTTGAAAGCCGCATACCGAGAATTGCTATATAACTCTAAACTAGCTTTCGAGGATAGCAGCAAAAAACTTGCTTTACTTAGTAAAATATACGACTTAAAATCTATAGATTTATTAGATGAATCTGATGAGATACTTAGACATGGAACAGAACTAAATTACAGCGTAGGTGATAGATACGTATTTTCTGGTGGTGAACTACGTTGGCAAATACCGCAATTTTTCATAACAAATATTTTTTGTGATCCAGAAATTATCGAACTTATTACAGAAGGAAAACAGGACGGATTCACTGTAATTAATGAACACTTTAGCCCCTGTGGGGGAGTTCCATTTATACAATTTTTAGATGAGCAGTATTATAAAGACCATATTAAGCCTGTACTAATAGAAAAATTTTTAAATGAAAACGAAAGTACCTTTTTAAAGTATAATGTTGCTGCAGATGATGAATTGGTTGATGGTGAAGCTAGTTCAATAAGGAATTACATTTCTGGGCAACTTTCACTAGACATCGAGAAAAGTGTGATGGAATTTTTAAAAGATAAAGGGGCATTGAAGGATAAAGTATTAATTGCAAAAGGTTGGCTTTCTCATGGGATCTTATATCATGTATTTAATGCTAAGTATAGAGTTCAATACGGTTTAAATTTGCACATAAAAGGTCAAACACCAAAGCAAATCGCTATTCCTTTTTGGGGTAAAGATGCACCATCTCCTCGTTCAGAGTTTAGTCATCCTGATGTTATGTTGGGTTTTACAATAATTAGTTACTTGTATGAAGGCCTGGATCAACAACAACTAAAAGAAGCACTTCTAAAATTAAAAGATAAATATAGTGCTTATGTGGCAGATAAAAATTTAACAAAATGGGCTAATGCCAGTAAATCTTGGATCCAATCTCAAGCAGAAGAATTCCCGCCCTGTGTGCTCACTTCGCATGCACGTTTAGACTTGGCTAATGAGCAATGTGTCTCTGAAGTACACAAATATTTGGCAGGAAATTATTTAGCCATATTTTTTTACATGAATCAATTTGTATTAATGGAAGAAGCTATGCAATATCGTTATAAGATTAGTGCAAATGCACATTCCTTAATTAGTTACAATGCAGCATTAGGGTTCTCAGGCACAGATGACAGAAAAATAACAATGCCTTTTCAAGTTAAATCACTATGTTCCAAATCAGAAGAAGGTACTAACGGAAAATTACTTTCTGTACTAACACAAGAACGAAATAGTCGTTACTATTCATTAAAATCAGAAACCACCGAAGATTTATTGCTTGAATTATGTAATTATGTAAGAAATCAAGGAAATTGTCATGCATTGATTGATGCAGGAGCATTAGTAACTGGGTTGTCCAACTACGAGGTAGCCTTATTTTTACTAAGTGAGTTGCCTTCAACATTCTTGGGTATTCTATATTTCAGTGATGAAGGAAACAATTTATCAGTTTTAACCCGAGATAAAAAAAGTATGTCTTTACAAGATTGTTATCTTGATAAAAAATATTTATTCGCCTATCTAGATGATATCCACACACGAGGAACTGATATTAAACTTCCTTTAAATTCACATGCAATATTAACAATAGGTATAGGAATGCAAAAAGATAAGTTGATGCAAGCTGCTATGAGATTAAGACAGTTGGCTCAAAAGCAATCTATTTCATTATGGGGTACTCAGGCAGTCACGCTCGCTATTTCAAGAGATCATTCGATTGATGAATCAGAAATTAATAGTCTTGAAGTGTTAAAATGGGTTACGCGAAATACTATTGATCACATTAATGGCGATTTATTTGCAGTAACTCTCAGAAAAATAAACTTCCAGTTTTTGAAACAGGCAGAAATGTGGTTAAAAGAGGCTCCTACAACCTTGGAATCTTTAGTAAAATACTGCCAAGAAGCAGAAAAATTTTTGCTTGAAGAGTTTTATGCTGCAACTCCGCAGTATGAAGACTTAGCTGATCGTTTGTTTTCTCTAGTATCAATAAAAATCAAAGTATTTTGGCAAGAATTAGAACAAGAATGTAAAATCAAAAAATTAACTAATACAGAATTTTATAAAAAGATATTTCACCCAAATAATAAAATGTCATTCAGAAAACAACTGTACGTTATTTGTGAAGAAACAGCTATTTATTTGCAGTCTGGATTTGTACAAACTTCGCTAGATGATGACGAAGAAAAAGAAGTTGAAGTAGAAATCATTCAAGAGCAAGAAGTTTTAACTAAAGTAGAAAATAGAGATCCTTGCACAGAAAAACAATGGGATTTTACATTAATAGTTAATAAAAGTTTTATACAAGTTGCTCAGAGAAAAAATATTGTCATTCCAGTTGAAAATGTAAAAAATTTTGTACAAGAACCATCTAACATTAAAAATTTTATTTGGAGTCCTGATATTTACATGACTAGAAACTACATTGAAAGTGTTAGATCTAATCCTAACGAATCACTTGATAATTATTTAAGGCCTGTGGATGTAATATTGTTTCATCGTGTTAAAAATCAAAGTAGCAAAGCTATTCTGATTTCTGGTTATGAAGCTGCTCAGATTAAATCAATATATTCAGAAGGTCTTCAGAACAATTTCTTGTTGCACATTAATGATGTTAATGGACCAACCAGATTTCCAAAAAATGAAGAGTTATCAAAAGAAGAAAAAAAACTTTTAATTATTATTAAATTGTTTTCAGGAGAATGTCATTATGGTACTATGAAAGAGGTTGAATTTATAGCTAAACGTGTTGGGCGTCTTTATCAACATTACTTTATTTGTCTAGAAAAATCTATGGATGAAGAATTTTCAAAAGAGCTTTTCACTATCTTAGTTAAAAAAGGTTATCTAGATTTCTCTGGTGTCATGACTGACAAACTTTTAAAAATTTTAAATGAATTAAAATCAAGAGAATTTCGTAATTTGGAATTAACTGCAAAATATCAACTATATAATGACTATTTGCTAAAAAAGCTTCTTAAAATTTATGATAAGCTTATTATTCGTCCAACAAGTACGTTAAAAGATGGTCATTGTGCTTTATGGCAATGGGTAGGCACTCGAGGAAGACTAAAGGAGTATACTGGATCAGCATTAGAATCGATTTTAAATTCAGAATTAGATTTCAAATGCTCATTATGAATAAAAATAATCAGATTTTTAAGATCTCAATCATTGGAACTTTAAAAAATTTTTAGATGTAAAACTAACTTTGCTGGATTCAAAGTTATTTTTTTGCATAAAATTTCTGCAATGAAGATAATAAAGATTATAATTACTCAAGAATCACAAGATAAACACACACATCAAACTTTAATTAACTTATAAGCAAATTTTTAATTATGAATCAGCATGTATTTTTTTACTTAATTTTAAATTTTGTAACAAATTTTATTTTTTTAAATATTTTTCAATCATGCATTAAATGTTCTTATCGAATAAGATTTTTATTCATATTAATTTTTTGACACAAAAAATATTTACAAGTCAACATCCTAAAAAAGCATGAATTTTAATAAAATAAAATAATTATAATTAATTATTCATATTGTAAACTGCATAATAATAAATAAGCTAATAAGCATTAATTTGTAATAAGAAGTTTGAAAAAAAACAATTTTTTTTCTTAAAGTTACATCCGGCGGAACATGTGTAACGAGTTGTTAACAAGTAATACGTCAGAATTAAAGTGTTGTAACATATATAAATAAATGTAAAATATTATTTTCAAACGTTTTTCCTTTTGTAATTTAATGTAGTTTTTTGCTTATTATTATTATGTGAAATTATTTTATGTAATACTTTTGTTTTTTGAATAAATAAAAAAGGCTTTTTTTGTAATTTTTTGAGATTTTTTGTTAGTAATTTATTGTATGCGTTTTCCTGTAGTTATCGATTAGACAATTAGTTACAGTTATTAGATAACATCCAACAGTTTTATTATTTTAAAGTATTTTTAGAAAAATTTACATTATTGATTTTCCAGATAAAGACATAAGTATGTAAATGAAGAAAAATTATAAAAAACTCATAAATATATTTAGAATCAAAGTTTAAATAAATAATAAAGTTCATTGTCCACTGAAAAAATCGAACAAAAGAAAAAAAAAGCATGTAACAAAGTATTTATTACTATACTTATAAATGTAATTACTACTACCCTTGTTTTACATTAAAAAAAAGGCACCCCCCTGTAAAGAGACAATTATCTTAGTCACATATTATATAATATGAACATAAAGTTTTTAATTGTAGAAAGAAACAAAACAGGTGGTAAGTATATTATTATGTAAGTATATGAGAAGTTTAATAAAATTTTTTTTTTTTGTCAAAAAGTTTTTTACATAATTATAACCAAAAAAGAAATTATATTCTTCTTTAACATATTGTATAATTATTATGTAGGTCTATATGGTTATAGTACATTGTCACTAAAATGTCTATAAGTATTGAATTGATCGATTGATAATTATTGGTTATAAAGTTTTATTAGAAAAAATTGTGTTTTTCTTTTTCTTATATACAGTATTGATAATTACGATTAACGACAAAAAAACGTCTAGAATTAAAATAATGATATGCTTGTTAGAAACAAAGAAAGTTTTTTTTTTTAGGTTGCAAATTTTCTTTATTAATTTTTTTGTAAAAACTAGTTTTATATGGAATTTAAAAATTTAAAAATCTTTTTGTAAATGAAATCTTTTATTTGAAATAAATTACCATGTAATATTCATTAAAAATTTTCTCGCAACTAAAATATGACCCGTTATAGTTTTACATATTAGTAAATTTAAAAGTGCATGCTTCGTAATTGTAGGGTCAAGGTTTGATTCCCCGTTAAAGCCAGAATTTTTTTTCATGAAAAAAGTTTAGTTACATTACTTCTTACAGTAGGTCAATGTCCTGTTTATTTCATAACAGAGTAATAGCAGGATTCCATCAGTATTCAGATCGTTCACAATAATTCCACAGGTGCTAGTGCTGCATGAAAAAAATATACACTGATTTTCTATCGTATATTACGAACCATGGCCAGAAAAATAAAGAATGGCCCAAATCGCACGTAAATTACGATTGGTAAACTGCGATTTGGGGCATTCTTTTTTTATGGCCCAGGGTCGTATACGATTTTTCTGCATTAGTGGCGAGAAAAAATTTTTTTTATTGCCTTGTGGGAAGGAGTCTAAGAAAAACAATTTTTTGATATCAGTGGAAAGGTTTATTATTAAATTTAAATTTATGGCTAAAATGTACGTCAAGGAACAGATTACTTTACACCCTTGTTAGGAAAATAACTATTCCCAACTGTTTAACTTTGAAGACCTTATCCTTTTTTTTACAGCGGTTTTAATTTATGTTTTGTTTTTTGACTTTTTTAACTTTCTGACGTTCTTTTGTTATCATTTTTTATCTCAATGGCGTATCTTAGGGTAAAATTTATTCTTAGGTCCCATAGAAAATTTCCCGTAGAATACGATTCTGGGATAACATTTTTTTTAACTGCGGATTCGCGAGAAAATTAAATTGTTTGCAATTAACTTTTCTAACTTTAATATTTCAGCTATAGAAACTTAACTTCAATTTTCATTCTGTTGGTCTCAATATTCACGTTTTTTCAACTTGGGAAATCATTTTTTGGGAAAAATTAATTTTTTAAAAATTATAATTTTGCGAGTTTTGCAAGCTGGTGCTTTGAGAATAAATTTCTTTTAAAAAAATGGTATAATAAGTTTAAAAAAAAATGTGGTTGAGATAAAAAATAAGATAAAAAAAGTATAACAGAAAGTTAAAAATAGTCAAGAAACGAAAATAATTAAAACTGCTGCAAGATAGCGAGGATAAATCTAATCTTGACAAATATTAAGGAGTTATGACCCTAATTGGAAATGATGACAGAACTGAATGAAACAGGAAAATTATTAAAGCTAAACATTTTTAAAGTTGAATTGAACTTGGTTTTTTATCTATTACCATATTAATTATCTTTTTATTGCAAATTAAAAGTAGGCAGTTTAACATTGTTCTTATGGAAATTCATATTTGGAGCTTACAAAAAGTATGATAATGATGACACAGAGAGATGAAACTTATTAAATATGATAAATAAATTGTCAAAGATTATATTTCCAATTTATTTTACCTAGGTTACCACATTCAATCATTAATTATTCAGTGAAAACCAAGTTTTAGCAAGTACCATAACCTAAAATAATAATGTTTTTTCATAATTTATAAAATTAAAATAATTTTTTTTGCAATAATATTACATAATAAATACATTTTTTAATATTTTTACAACTAATTTTATTTTAAACTGCAAATTATTAAAAAAAAATAACGTCGGTAATGTGGATATTTGCTTTTTTTTTCCAATTGGGGTCATAAGTCCTTAACCCACCTAATTCAACCAATTCTTTACAACAATAATTATTAATAATTTATTTCCTATTAAGTTAATGCAACCCTTTTCATATAAATCGAGATATAAATTCATTTAAATAATTTTCATTTTATTAAATATTTTATTTTTATAAATCCATAAAATCAAGGAAGTAAAAGAAATACCTTCGTACTTAAACCAAAGGAAATAAATATGAACGAGCGAAAAGGAAAATAATGTCTAAAAGAACCTATAAGGTTTAGGTGTCAGAAGCACGTTTTTTTAGTTGGATATACAAGAAGATGATAGGTACAAAATAAAATATAAAAAGTCTTATTACCATAACTCTTACGTCGTAATTCAAGTCATAATTCAGTCTTATAAGATGTAAATTTTATTCACATCTTGTTAGAAATTGAATGACGTTTATTTAATTTTATTTTAACGTTTTAAATATTATGAATGAATTTTCTATTTATTAAATAACTGCTTCTAAATGCAGACAGGTACCCATATTAAAACAGGTAATAAAAAAAAATTGATAAAAGATATTAACCCATATAATATTCAATTTATGATAATTTATTTAAACTCTTTTGAATAAAATTAATTAACTAGAAAAATATTTATTCTTTATAGAGTAAAAACTCATTTATTTTCATCAACATTTTTTGATCTTTTTCGTTGATAGCATAATTTTAAATCATAAAAAGTATATTTTAACAATTTAATTTACATTAATTATTCATAGCTTCCGGATAACATATTTTTTAAAAAATAGAGTACCAACTCAGGTTATCATCATTTTATGATTTTCATTTTAAAATAATAATAATAATTGCTAAAAGCTTTGAAAATACACAGAAAGCTTGTTATTTAAAATTTTCTTTTTTTTTTATGAAAATTGCCATGCTAATTGCAATAATGAGAAGCTCTTTTAAACATTTTACACAGACTATGCATCTTAAACGTCAACTCTTCCGGCGATCGCCAAAGAAGAAGAAACAGAAAATAAAAAAGAAACAAGTATCTTCTCTCATATAATAGTACAACAAGTAAGTATACATAAATTCTTTTAAAAGTTTTTCTTTTTTTTATTTTATACTTCGTTCATTCTTACTTGTCTACAATTCGATGATTATTTGTGATTTATTTACATTTTAACTTTGAGCAATTAAACTATTTATTCTCACGCAATTATTATTAAAAGAAATTTATTTATAAACATTAAAATTATATATATTTTTAATAAAATAATTTTAATATAATTGCAATTTTGTTTTACATAGTAATGATCTTGCATAAATTTTAAATAATACGTTGTTGATGGATGTATATGAGTAAAAATATTAATTTTCTTATACATGCGAATTTATTTTTTTTTTGAGGTTTATTTGCTTTTTAGTGACCTAGTTTTTTTTTTCAGTATTTTTAGAGCATAATATTTTAAGACACTTTGTATGTTAACTATGATAAATGGATAGTAAACGTCGTAATAAAGTTTTAAATACAAAAAGTGAATTTCAAAAATATAATTTAAACTTATACTACTTGTTGACATCAGCAATGTTAATCATATGCAAAATTTTTGGCATCGCGGTTGAAATTTATTATTTTAAAAAATTTCACAGATTTTCCAGCAAAAAATTTATAGTTTTATAAAAATTTATTAGCTAAAATTTTTAAATTTTAGTTCCGAAAAAATTTATATGGACATTATAATTTTTTTGTCAGCGGCCAGAAAACAAGTATTTTCCAGCCGCTGCGTGGCCGGAAAAGACGTGTTCTCTATCCACTGACGAAGAAAAATCGTATACGATTTTGTCCATAAATTGGAAATCCCTTCACGGCCAGGCTGCTTTGCTTGAAAATTCAAGCAGTTGCTTGAATTGCTTGAAATTTCAAGCATTTGCTTGAATTTTCAAGCATTTGCTTTAATTTTCAAGCAATTTGCTTGAATATTCAAGCATTTGCTTGAAAATTCAAGCAAATGCTTGAAAATTCAAGCAGCAAATAAAATTCAAGCAAAGCAGCCTCGCCGTGTTGTTCATAAATAAAGAATGCTCCAAATTGGCTTCGCCTCGGATGGTAATTTGCGTGCGATTTGGGCCATTTTTTACTTTTCTGGACATGGGCTCGTAATATACTATTTCTTTTCAGCGTTCGAAAGAGTGTATTTGTATTCCCTGGGTTTTGTGCGTCTTGCAAAGACCTGTTTTTTGCCCCTGACGAAGAAATAATCGTATACGATCCTTGGGCGTAGAAAATGCCCCAAATCGTAGCTTTATATCCTCGTCTTGAATTCTAAATTACACGCTATTTGGGTCATTCGTTTTCTGGCCATGGGTTGCTAGTATCTGTACCAGTGTGCAGTAAAGTGCCAATTTTGACAGAATTTGATTATATGGCATAACGTCGAATTTGCCAAAATAAACTAATCTTAGGCCCGATTAATTATAAGAATGTCAATGTACTATTAAAAAATCTATTATTTTCACTGCAAAAACTTTTACTATAAATATTAGCATTTCATTTAAAAAAAAGTTTGAAAATTAAAATTTTTACCTGTGTATACAACAATGATTATAATAATTAAAATACTGTTGTAAAAATTATACATTATTTTATTATAATAAAAATAAGGTAATAATAATATTATCTTACAAATTATCTTGTAACAAAATGTATTAAGTAATTAAATTTCTTTTTTAATTTCAATTTGTATGCCAAGAAACGGCCTTGTCGCGTAGTTTGAGCGAAAAATTTAATCTACTGAATTATTAGGTCTAAAAATTAATAAATGTTTGAATTAGATTTGATAATGAATATTTAAATAAAGTAGTATAACAGTGTATTAATCGTTAACTAGTTAATTATATAATTAGTCCGAGCGAAGCTCATTAGTTATATAACAAAGAAGAATACAAGAATGTTAGTCTGAGTTACGCTCAGACTAATAATTTAATATCATTGATTTGAAATTGTATAAAAAAGTAAATTTACACTCAAAAGAAAATCTCTATCCTTAAAATAAGTTGTAAAATAATTAACTTTTGCGTAATAAATATCTCAAAAAATGCTAAAAAAAAAAATTATGTATCATGTGTGAAAAATAAGACACAAAATATATATTTTATTATATTAGTTACATTACAATGTAAATTTATTTCCTATTTTCACACGTACGAAAAAAAAAGTTAACCATATTATAAATCAATCATTGATACAATAAGGAAAAAAAATCAAATTATGTTTTCCTATATGTTAATCCGGTCTTGTACACGTAGAAGGTGCGGCAACAGCAGAAAAAAAATTTTTTTTTAACAGGTGTTATACAATTTTATAACAACAAAAAAAGAAGTAATAATATTAACTGCCAGTAGTAATATAGATGATTTTAAAACTCTCAACCCTTGAACTTTTTTTTGTATGTTTCTTTATTATTATCATTATCATCATCATCATCATTTTTAGCTTATTCTTTCTTTTTATACTTGTAAGTACATGACCAATGTTTCTTAAGTACAGTCGAAAGAGAAACTTACTTCTTGTATGGGTTTCACGTTCATGTAATGTAGTTATTTTATAAAATTATTGTTATTACTTTTTTTTCATTTTAAACGATTTTGACTACCGTAAGTTATACAAAAATATTATCTTTTTTTTTTACAACTTTTTTTTTTTGCTTTAAAGTTTATTTTTTTTAATTTTTTGTTCTTAGAAAGGTTATACACTTAAATGATTTATAAAAAAAAAATTGTAAAACTATGCAACTAATCTTTTTTCTAAAATCTTTGTCCACGAAGTGTGAATTACACTTCTCATGTTAACTTTTTTAAGATGATACTATGTCCTTTTTCTTTTTTGATTCTGCATTTTTGACTATAAAAAAAAATGAGATCAAAGATTCTTCTTTGATTTTACGACGTCAAGGACATTGTGAAATTTGAAGACTTTTTGAAAGGCGACTGCACAAATTCCGTAAGTATTTAAAACAAAAATTCATTCATTATTATATTTTTTATCTTAGATTTAAAATTTTTGATAGTAATTTTTTTTTTTTAGTCTGCGCCTATATGCATATTTAAAATTTTTATTCCTGATGTAATTTTTTAATAAGCTGTGCTAAATTGTCGAAGTATTAATAATTTTGTTAGTGACAAAAAAATGAGCTGATTCATTTTTTTTATAGACGAAAAAAATTTATTAATTAGCATATTGTGAAATTTTTTAAATATACACTGTAAAAAGTAACTTTCTTAGATTTACAAAAAAAATAGAATTTTTTCGAAAAATTAGTGAATTTTCAAAAAATTTTGTAAATATTCGATAAAATTCGTAAATTTACTAAATTTAGTATATTATCGAAAAATTCGAGAATTCTCGATTTTTTTTTGTGATTTTACGAAAAAAGTTGTAAATTCACGAGTATTTTTTGTAAATTTACAACTATTTTTTGAAAATTTTCGAAAAAAAATGGTAAATTATCAATTTTTCTTGCGAATTCACAAAAAAAATCGAGAATACTCGAATTTTTCGTTAATATACTAAATTTAGTAATTATACGATTTTTTTCGAATATTTACAAATTTTTTTGAAAATTTTCTAATTTTTCGAAAATGTTCTAATTTTTTTGTTAATATAAGAAAGTTACTTTTTACAGTGTATGATTTTAGGGAACATTGAAGATCTCATGAAAGATGTCACATAAATTTGAATTTTCGCTACCAAGGAGGGGGAAGAAGCTCCCTTATCATATTTTGTCATAAAAATACAGACTCTCCCTTTCCAATAGATGTCACAAAATAAATTTTAATTCCCTTTTATTGATAGTAATATTTTTTATCAGTAGCAATATTTTCAAAAATATATTAAAAAATAATGCTTAATAAGGGTCTTTGTAAAACTAAATTAAAAAAAAACCCGAAATATAAATTCAGTAATTAAGAAAACGAAAATTAACGAGCGTGACATCTAACATTCTTCAAGCCTTACCTCCCTGTTCTTCACAATTCCTAAAATCACACTCCCCCTGTACCCTAACAGCGTTGCCTCCTTTATGAATGCCTCTTGGAACACTGTTTACATTTTTAAAGTTAACTGTAAGCAGTTGATACTACTATAATATGTAAACCTTTTGTGCAAGCAACCCTTTCCTCGAAGAAATTAATTTTTATAATTTAGAAAAATTTGCTCTTGGATAGTACTATTTTTGGATGGAAATTTGTAGATTTAAGGTGTAATATTTATTCCTCAAGTTCATTTATATCCGCTGAAATTTACTTAAGACCTCGCACAGTCTAGCTTTGAAGCGTGAACTCAAATAATAAATTACATTTTGGAGTGCTAAGTACCTGATTCAAAAATAGTACTTTTCGAAACTCGAGCTTAAAGCAACTATTTTTAAAACCATTAGCAATTCTAAGTAATTAAACATCTATCGGCCACAGCTCGATTTATTTAAATTCAAAATGCATTTTTTGTTTAATATTTAGCTATAGTACTGTGTGGCATAATACAAGTACATATTTGTAAAGTTATTCTTTACACATTCTACAGTCTTCACTCACTGCATAAACCCTACTTTATTTCGTGATACGGCAGCATAAGGGCTAGCTGTTATACGTAAAAATGATAAAAACAAAAATATAGATAAGTATACATTGATATATTTATCAGCGAATTAGTTTTTATAAAATGAACTTTTTTGTGCCAATTTTAAAAATCGTGTTAAATTTAAATAGCATAAAATAAGATTATCTTATATACTTGATAATATACCTGCAATATACATTTATTTTATACAAGGCTTAATAAAGTGATCAATAAAAATACACAGGCATTGTACCTCCCTCATATTTTTATGTATGTTTGCATGTACATTAAGAAAAAAAAATATTTTAAACGGTAGCAATTCTAAAATTTTGATAAGCGAAAAAATAACATACGAAAGAAATATATACACTGTAAAAAAAGTATCCGCATGAAAAGAAAGCAGAAAGTAGGTATATAGCATGCATATACCTATATCGTGTATAATATAAAACGCGTGTAAGCAGTTGAAAAATTTTGCGCGCGCGCGCCAAGCTTTGAGGGCAACGGGCATACGGCGCGTTCCTCAACCTGGGTGGTCCCGTCCAAGAAGGGACCGCACGCAGCGACCACCTCTTTCACTTAAACTCCCTCCATTTAACTTTTATGTGATATTAACCACCACCAAAACTATATCAAAAAGCTTTTTATTTTTTTTTTAGTTTTTACTTCTCCTTCTACTCCTCTTTTAACTCCCTACTTTTGCTAATCTGCCATGATACTTTTTACTGCAGCTATAGTCTATCTCGATTGTTGCACACGCGTTTCGTCTTTATACTCGTCATGTTTCTATACCTATGTATTGTAATATTTGAATTATAAAAGTGCATTTATGTATATGTGTAATTTTTTATCAATAAAATCTTTTATTATGTACAAAAAAGTGTATAATTAAAAAAAAAAAGTGTTTTTTATATATTTTTTTTTTTAAATTGTGAGATAAAAAAAATAATTTATTTTTAAGTTTGTGCAGAAATATTGTACTATTATATATGAAAAACTAAACTATAAATAACTCTTATCTATATAAATTTATTTATGCTTTATTTTTTTTACTGTTTATGTTTTAAAATTTTGTTAAAAAATATAAATCATTAAGATAATCGTAGACAAATGTATCATCATTTCATCATCAAAAAATATATCATTTATGAAATATATATATATTGTAATTTTTTTTTTGTTCAAGATAATAAATAAAATATAAAATTAAAATATGGTGTAGTATTTTTTTTATAATTATTCTTTAATTCTTTAATGATAAAAATAAATACACTGTGAGAAATTGTTGAATAGATTGGCAGAAGCGGTTTGTAAATTTGCAAAAAAAAAAGCTTTTTATAGCTCAAAAATATTTTTAAATCATAATTTTTTTTTATTCTAAGAAGTAAAAATTTTATTTGTTGCTTGTAAATTTATTAAACAATTTTTAACAGTGTACCAAAAATACAATAATTTTTTTTTTTGATGGAACCTTTATAGAATGAATAAAAAGGTGAGATCTGTCTATAAGTTCAAAATTGGAATTTATACGAAAAAAAGCAGTCTTATTTTGATTCTGCAAAAAAGAAAAATTTTTAATTTCAATATAAGCAAATATGTCAGTATATGTGAGTGTGTAAATGTATGAATGTAACCGGTGATGTCTCCGAACCATATTAAGGTCTAAATTTTTTTTTTTTTGAATTTTGAAGCTTTCTAATTTTTTATTAATTTAGTACGTGTAAATATCCGCTGAATTTTCGCACAGAGATAGTCAAGGTCAAAAGATACTTATTTTTGTATCCTAGTTTTTTTGGTTGTGGGTTCTGGAAAAAGTTGCAGAACTACAAATTTGACCAATTTTTGGAAAAAAAAACTGAAAGTATGATACTCCGGATTTGCCTAGATAGCGTACTAATATACATATAACATATTTTGATATTTTAATTCTAAAGGGTGTGTTGGGCCATTAAAGTTCTGCCGTTTACCCGCGCTTTTCTACTATATATATGATTTTCAGCGCGGGTGAACGGCGGGTAAAACTCCTGAAGATTGTCAAGTTTATGATTAGAACATGTTTTGGCTTAATCTTAAAATCTAGGCTATTCCGTATTGCCATACTTTCAGTTTATTCTTTTTTATAAATTGGCCAACTTTTTGGACTTATAAATTTTTCCAGAACACGCAACCAAAAAATTTTTCTGTAATAGAAGAATATATTTTAGTCTTCACCATCTTTGTGCAAAAATTCAGATGACATACTTAGACGTTTTTCATTATTTAACATTTTTTCCGCTAGTGTTTATATATTTCTGAATTTTCATATCAAATGAGATGAGATTTTAACCTTTAAATTTATTTATTTCATTTCAGCCTTTTTGTAATTACTATTTATGACTAAAGTAAAAAATTTTTTTAATATTAAAATTTTACATTTTATATACATATCGACAAAAGTTTACTGAGTCAGAGATACAGTAATTTATTACGAATTTTTTTCTTTGTATTTTCGAAATGCAGTTTGATTGCCTAATTTGCCCCAATAGCCCCCTGTACCCTCCTACACCTATGGAGGGGTATCAATAATTAGTTTTGTGTAAAAATTCAAAATGTAGTAAAAACTTAAAATTGATACATATTTTTGGCGTTTTGGTGTAAGGGAACTGAAAATATTTATGCAATCTTTTTTCAACCCTCGCTCAAGCCCTTGAACCACCCCTAATATCGGCCAGTACATCTTCTAGGTTTCTTGTATAAATTTAAAAAAAATGTTCATTCTTATGTATATTTTAATGTAAGAAAACTGAAAATATTAGTGCAAATTATTTCCAATCCCCACATCAGCCACTAAATCATCCAAGTAGGGGTTGTCACACTCCCTGGGGGTAAAATTTTTTACAATTTATATTAAAATTTTATAAAACACAAATTTTCGATGCACTAATGAATGAGTTAGGAGGTACTAGGATTGGATTTGTGTCTGATTTTGGTATTAAATATATAGTACTCAAAAACATTTTTTGGTTATATGCACCAAAATAGAAACAGGTATTAAATTCCAATTTTTACTAGAAGAAACCAGTTTTGACCCTCAGGGGTGTGGTGACCGATACTGGTGATGGTTTAGGAGCTGATATGGGGTGTGAAAACAATTTGCATAAATATTTTCGGGTTTCTTTCATAAAAATACCTAAAAATATAGATTTATTCTAAGCTTTTATAAGAAATCAGTTGTTGACCTCAAAAGTAATTTTTAACTTCTTCCCTATGGGCATACAGAGGCGTGCAGAGGAACCTGGTAATCAAATTCAACTTCTGATGGCAAATATCATTTTAGAACACCTTAAAAACTTACATTAGCTCAGGTCTACCTTCTGGGTTTTGAATTTTTGTTTTGGTGAGCCTGTGATGCCTGATGCGTATCATCATTTAAGGAGTTATGACCCTAATTGGAAAGGATGACAGAACTGAATGAAACAGGAAAATTATTAAAGCTAAACATTTTTAAAGTTGAATTGAACTTGGTTTTACCTTAATTACCACATTAATTTTTTTTTAATTAAAAAATAAAAATCGGCAGCTTAACGTTTCTCTTATGGAAATTTATATTTGGAGCTTATAAAAAGACGATAATGATGGTACAGGGAGATGAAACTAATTAAATATGATAAATAAATTGTCAAAGATTATATTTCCAATTTATTTTACCTAGGTTACCACATTCAATCATTAATTATTCGGTAAAAACCAAGTTTTAGCAAGTAACATAACCTAAAATAACAATGTTTTTTCATAAATTATAAAATTTAAATAATTTTTTTAGCAATAATATTACATAATAAACACATTTTTTAATATTTTTACAACTAATTTTATTTCAAACTGCAAATTATAAAAAAAAAAATAGCGTCGGTAATGTGGGTATTTGCTTTTTTTTCCCAATTGGGGTCATAAGTCCTTAAGAATAGTTTCTGGTGAATGTTTAATTGCTAAGAGCAGATTTAATTTATTATTATATGATTATAAAAAAAGAAAAAAAAAATACAAGTTTACTTATTTTTAAATGAAAATCATTCATCAATAGTTTTTTCTATTTATAGGCAAATCAATTTATTATAAAGCTGAGTTATGCAAAAAATTCAAATATTTAAGGAATAGTATTTTTATGAATTTATTTTATGATATATTATAATGTTAACAAGATATTTGAAAAATTTATTCCTGGCATACCATCTTATATACCATTTAAGAAATTTTTCTTAAACGAGAAAGTCTTGCGACATCTAGATTTTTATAAATGAATAATTAATGTAGAGATTATCTTTATTATACTTTGAAAATGCAATACTTATGGGACAAAGGGAAATAAGTCTGAAGTGGAGCCCAATATTATTTTCTATAACGATTTTTTTACAGCAAAAACAAATTCATTTTACTGCAGAAGATTTTGTTGTTTATATCAAGTAGTAATCGGATCCAAGTTATAATCTTGGATCCGATTTTACATTTATTTTCTTTTGCTTTAAAATCAGCGCACATTTTCTAGTTATTTTTTATCATTAATTGTAATTAAGATGATTAAAAATTCGTATAGAAAAGGTTTTGATATTTAATCGTGTCATATTTTCAATAGTACACTACAAGTGCTATAGGTATTATATTTAATTTTTTTGGTCTATATATCTATACAGACCCAAAAAATTAAATTTCTCAAACTTAAAGTTATTACAATAAACATCAGTTATATAGGATCACCTGTATACTTTGTACCTATTAATTTATTTTCTTATCTACAAACTAAATAAAATATGAATGATTAAAAAATATATATTTAAAAATTAATATTTGTTCAACATATTTATCAATTGATAAAATCAATTAAAACTAAAATTTTCAACAAAAAAAAGTAGTATCAATTTTATAAAAATTACATATTGTGTACGTACATGATATAAAAGAAAAAAAAAAAGGAATTGCGAAAGTGTGACGATTTCAAGTTTAATTATCACAGTTAACATACATAGAGAGAAAATTACACGCACGCAAACCCACACTTAGACATATAAATAAAGAAACATGTTCATCATCATTGAATGAAGATAAAAAAAAAAGAGTATATAATTCTCGTATAATCGTACAGAAAACAGTGGAACCGATTGATAGATCGCGACATTACGATCATTTTCAACCTCGACCACCCCAGAGTTTTTTTTTTGTAACAAAAACGTCCACCTTTTTTCTTTCCTTGTCTTCATCATCATCATCATCATTTTTTTTATCTCTTTCACTTTTTTATATATATATATCCAGAATAACAGCATAATTCAGAAACTTATATATAATGACGTATAACGAGAAGCAAACGTTTTTATTTGCTTCCGTATACCGGAAAAATATATAACTAACGATTCTTGGATTTAATATTATATCGAAGGCCTCACATTAAGTTTACACTCTCTTGAAAAAGAGATTATATTATATTCATTTAATGCAATTCGTTTAAGATATATATGATCATTAAAAAAAAAAACGAAGATGAAATCATCTTATAAAACGATTTAAAACTTGACTTTTATCGAATTATTTTCTTATATATAAATGAATTATATTCAGCCAGAGTAGAGATATCAAAATCATCTTGATATTATATTTTAATGACTTATTTTTCAGTTGAATACCATACTAAATTTTATACATATACGATTATATGAGGTATTCCATATCAAGATTTATAATTATAAATCAATTTGATGGAGCATATGCTTTTTTAATAATTTTGTTTTTATAGATTTAACTTTTTCAGGTTTTGAAGTTATTGGGTGGTCAAAGATTGTAAATTAAACAAACTTTTAGACTAGGTAACTGAATTTTGGATAGAACAGAGCAGCCTGGCAGTGTTGAGGTGATCAGATTTTAGTCCTAAACACTCTTAAATTATAAAAAATTGAAACTCATAACAACAAAATTAAAAAAAAATTAATATTTTTATTCCAATGCTCAAAACCACTCACATTAAAACCAGAATCATATACTTAGCATATTTATTACATAAAATTACCATATACGATAAATATTCCTCAATTAATAACATATTAGCTAGAATATAATTTTCTTTCATACATTGCATACAGCGTTACATTGTATCCTACACTAAAAGGAAGTAGTATAAAACTGCATTATAAAAATTTTTCTGCCTCAATATATAATAATAAAAAAATACATAGTTTACAATATCTTGTTAAAAAATAATTGTCTTTTAAAACACATGTTATTGTCATTTTCTATAAAGCATTTATTATAAAAATTTTCATTGTCATTTATAAAATAATTTAAATCCTTTTTTTTTTTAAATAAATGCTAATTTTATGTTACAAAAAAAATGTGTAACAACTTGTTAAGTAAAAAAATTCGTGCCAACGGTTTTACTGTAGTTTAAAGAGAGCATTTATGCCTTACACAAAACCGGGGTCATTGAGAAAATTGTAGGGGGTTCTGTTTGCACTGTCAAGTTTTTTTTATTCTTTGCATCGATGACTGGTTTTTTTTTTTTTTTTTTTTACAAGAATATAATAATATTATATCCTTTTTTTATTATGTTGCTGCTTCTTTATGGACTAAATTGCTCTATCAAGGATGTATTTTATGTTATAAGAAAGTTTTTGATCTATATAAAAAAGGTATATAATAATGATAGTATGAGAACAGAATTTTTTTTTTAGTGTATATGGATTCTAATATTGTTATAAAGATCAGACAACTAAATTATCATCATCATTTGATTTTTTTATAATTTAGGTGTTAGATCAGAAAAAAATAACATTGCCAACGACGCTTCTGTCTTTATAATAAATTTGTTTTTTCTTTTTTATATTTCTTTTTTGGCTGTTAGGTTATAAGTGATTTGCCAATAAATTGCTTTGGTTAATTTAAGATTTAACAAAATATTTTTGTTTTATACACTTTGATACTTTTGTTTATTTAGAAATTTAATAATAATGTAAAGTTATTTATAGTTGGCGAAAAAATTTAATGTAGTGGGCGAAATTTAAGCAAAAATTAAAAATTTATATATTTTCTTATTCTAGTCCATAAAAATTCAAAACCTGATACTTCGTATTCAATAATCCGCCCGTACCTTCATTCAAAGTTTATTTTATGACAGACTAATTAAAAATTACTTTAGTTACATGACCGTCAGAAAAAAATTACTTTTTACTATATGAGTAAAAAATTAAACACCTATATGAGTCATTCCATATATTAAATCCCTTTCATTTTCAGTTCTTTAGGTGCAAATCTGTCCAAATAAGACCCAAATTTTGTTTTTGGGGAATTAAAATTTTTTTTGCCATTTTTTACTTATATATCAATAAAACCAGTTAGAGCAGTATCGAAAATACTTTTTGAACATTGTCCATGGTAAAATTTTGCGGTTAAATTGAATATGTCATCAATTTTTCAAAATTTCGCTTTTTGGTTGCTCTGTATACTCTATTTTGGGAAAAATTGCGCGATCTAAGACATTCCGATTCCACACATTTTATAAGGCTAAGAATTGGCCAAGAGGTTTGTTTTTAATGGTTATATATACGTTTAAAATAGTTAGATGTGTATTTTATATATTTATTATACGCATTTTAGGGGTTAAATACAAAAATACTTCTCGTAAATTTTAAAATTAATGACAAGTCATGTGACTAAATGAAAATTTGACCGAAAATTCGAATTCTACGGGAAATCATACGAAGGTAATCAGGTATGGATATTTTGATGAACGATTTGTTTGAAAATGGCAAAATTTAAAAATTAAAAATGTTTCTTAAATGAATATTAATTTGATCACGTGACTTGGTGGTAAATTTAAGACTCATTTAAAGTGCTTTTTTATGGAGATCCTAAATACAAATAGCTTTCTTACTACTTGGTTTTATTTTTCAGGAGATTTTTCGTTACCGCCAATTTAACTCATCAGCCACCCCAAATTTACAGGTCCTTTGATTATTTTTTTTGAGCGTTCCAAATCTTTGATATATGTACAATAAATTTTTAAAACATCCACTTCAACCAATTTACTCAAATATCATAATGAACAAGTTTATACCTAGTATAAATTATTAAAAATTTTACCATAAAATAGCAATAAATTAATTATAAAATAACATTTGAAAATTTATTATAACATTAAAATATTTTATTGCATTTTGTTAAATTAAATCTTTAAAAGTATAAAATTATAATGACTTTAATTTCATTAAAAGTTTCGCGTGTTAATTTCAAATAATTTTTATTTAATACAATTAAAATTTAATTAACGATTTATTTTTATTATTAGAATTTAACTATTTATAACATGAGTAAATAAAGTCGTAAAAATTCTTAAAATCATGTCAATAATATGCAATACACGTACAAAAGTAATAAAAAATATAATTTAATTTTCAGTTATATAATTAAAACTATTAAATTTACAACAACTTTTACCATAATTATTATTATATTTTAATTAATTATTTTCTATGCTTTTTTTAAAAAAAAATAATAATATCCTTGTATATTTTAAAAATTTCTTCATAAAATTTAAAGAAAATCCATTTAATTATGAGCCCCTATAAAAAATGTTTAAAATTTTTTCAAGTCTTCGATTCGCGACGATCGTTATTTTAGATGAAGAATAAAAAAACAAAATAAGTAATTTGGTATACTGTTATGCATTTTTAGGTTATAATATAACACGTGTCTAAAATTTTCAATAGGGTTTTTTTTTGTCTTTTTATTAAAAGCTTCTGATTCTTATCCCTTTAACGTTACGAAATAATTTTAAAGAGTATGCGAAATTGATTTGTTACACTAAAAAAAAGAATTTCATTTTTTGTTTGCCCTTTATGCTTTTTTGTTAATGACTTTTAACATTGCAATAAACTGCAAAAAAATTTCTTTCTTTTTAATTTAAATAATATAAAGGCATTTTTATGAAATATTTTAAGAATTGCAATAATGAGTAATTCAAATTATGCTTTAAATTTCTGATAGTCAAATTCTGAATTCTTTCTGAAATTGATATTTTGTTAACCATTTTAACAGCACATAATTTAAATAACTAAATTTAGCTTTCATATAATAAAAAAGATATTTTTTAAAAACTTTATTCAAGATTTTTACGTATTACGTAATCGCCTAACTCATTTGACGTATGTATAAAGCCCTTTCTAGATTAGATAAATTTTTTTAAATCCTGTGTGCTTTTACTATAGCAAGCAGTATAGTCAAAGCAAGCAGGATTCAGAAAAATTTATCTAGTCTAGAAAGGGCTTAATCGTTTAAATATATAAATAAGGAATGAACGATCTTGACAGACTATTTAAATAATTTAAAAATTTATTTAATTAAGCTCAACGTTTCAGTTCAATCTTTTTGAATCCTCATTCAGGACTATATTAAAAAATTAATTATGTAACATTTTTTATGAAAATATGAAACTATTTAACTTAGATTTATTAATTATATACATTTTTTGGTTGATTGAGATCAACAGTCTACAAATCAACAACATGTCTAAAATGTATTATGTGACTTATTTGTTTTACTAATTGTAAGCCAATAGAAAGGACCCCGCACAAAAGTATAGGATTTTGCCTTTAGGTCGAATTGGCCAAATTTTGGATATATTGTAGATTTTATCATTCTGAACAAAAGTCTCAATGGGCACAAAGCTCAAAAGTCTCAACTTTGGCGGCTATGGAGCTTGAAAGCTCTAAAGCTCCATCATGGCAAGATTGCTTCAAAACCTTGGTTCTTTTATTTTTAAAGTATACCTTTATGTTTTTGAGGTCGCTAATTCCAAATCTGATGTCAAATTGACATTATTGACCGTTGGCAGCTGTCAACTAAATTGATAACAGAATACAAAAGCAAGATCCTAATTTGTAAAGACTTTAATTTAATAAAGCCCAACGCAATTTATTAATGAGAAAGCAAAATTTGGTATTATATAATTTTAAATTTGCGTTCCTGAAGGCAGAGCTTTAACCGAATTAGATCACGTACAAGAGGTGAAAGAAATTAGAAATAACCAGTTGAATACTTGTAAGGTTAAAACTATAAAGTAGCTTGACAATGTCCACTCAAGACGAAAAAAAAACCTTATGATATGATATATTAGTAAGTTTATAAAAAAGAGTAATTTTATGTCAACTAAGAAAATAAAAGTTTTTTTTATAAATACTTGGTTTAATACTTGCCAACTAATTACTTTAGTTGGATATATCAAAAAGACATTAGTGTTACATGGGATGCAGTGCTTGAAAGAGTATTATAAAAAGCAAAAGCATTTCACAGGTGTTATCGAATATGTGTATATGGATCAAAGTTCAAAGATCGAAACCAATTATCAACATCAATGGAATTGGCAATGAAAATCAAAGTAAACAGGCATCTAAACGATTTAAGTTAATATTAAAAGCCAACTTTTTTTATTGTATTTATAATGTAACAAAGTCATTTCACTTGCGAGAAAGATTTTAATAAAATATACTATAACTTGATATAATTTTTACTTTTTTATAATTAAGCTTGTAACTGTGAACTTCTGTTATTTAATAAAATTTAATTTTTTTCAAAGCTGATGGATACATTAATCACTCCTAAATTCTTCCATCAATCCATACCCAAAATAAGAAAACCTGGTAAGCTTTAAAATTTAACAAAAAGCGTATGTAACTTCAAACAAAAAGTAATAAAGATCCTAAAGAGCAATTAATAATTTTGTCATAAAATAACTGTACTTTTAATTAAAACATTAAAAAAAAAAAAATACGTATTTCATTACATTTTATTATTCTTTTGTAAAAAAAAAATCTTGACAAAGTTCTTACGTCGATGATGGTTTACGATAATGTAAAATATATACGTAACAACATACTTGAATGTAAAGAAAATACATTCTCTACGACCTCGCTAAAAAAGAACGATGGCTAAGTAAAAAAAAAAAAATTATATACGAATGACTTGTATAGATGTTTTTTTTTTTTACAATAAAAAAATAAAGAGAAATGAATTGAATTCTTCTTTTGTATTTATAAAAAATAAAATAACATTGAAGGGGCGTAACGCAATTTTTATTTTCTTTATCTGGATCTAATAAATATTTACTAATTGTTTTATAAATACTTACTATTTTTTATGTAATAAAAAAAAATTGCTTCATTCATTTTTTTTTTTGTAAAAAATTACTAAAACAAACTTCATACAAGGAAGAAGAACCAAGGACGATAAAAAGTTTAGCGAACTCTTTAATATAACATTAGCCCTAAAGGTACAAAATTTAATGTAGATTATATGGTTTAGTAATTCAAAAAAAAAAATAATTAATAATAATTTCTGTTTTTTTATTCATATAAGGAAAAAAAAAAGACAATTTAAATTAAAAATTTTATATCAACCAATAATTTAAAAGAAATTAATTTTACTTCAAAACGTAACACCTGGAATTATCACTTATTCACTGAATTTTCAAAAATTTTTATATAAACATCTGCAACCTTGTATTAAAAAGAAAAAAAATGAGATAAATTAATTGCATTTTACAAATAAAGACATTAAAAATTATTTATATGTCAATTTTTATTTATTAATTGTTTATATATATAAATAAAAATGTTAATTAAAATATAAATTTTTCTTTACTTAATTGTGATAGTTGGTAATTATCTTGAACTAACTATTTTAAATAAAGATTTTTTTTTTAAATATATAATTATACTGCAAAGTACGTTATATATTCAAAGAATGATTAGTTTTAAATAAAAAAAAAAAATGTTGATTGCATAGTAATTAATTCCTTTTTTTAAAAAGAGATATAAAAATAACGTCGTTTTATGTACAACAATCTATACTTTGTTTAAGTAAATTTATTAACTAGTTACTTTTTCTCTCTCATAATTATCTGGTTATTTTTTTAATTATTATGTGAATTTTTTTTTTTTTATTGAAAGAAAGTGAATTTTTTATTGTCTTTTATGGAGAAAAGGCAAATTTATTATGTTAGTTGAGTGAAGAAAGTTATGTTCAAAATTAAATTTAATACTGATCAGTAATTCAGTGTGTAATAAAGTTCAAAATTTCAGACTTCATTTTTTGTGCAATAATAGTTATATATATTAAGTAACTAAATTTTAGTATAACGTAGGTCCGAACCCCTTTTTCACAGTCACTTTTTTTTGCTAATATGTCCATGAAATTTTCCAACGAGCATTTAATTTTTTGGGTCACTGAATGCGATTATGAAATCCGTTTTGACCGAAAATGGTCCAGTTAGCCACAATAGAAATTTTGAGGTTATGTTTTGCAGATTTTTAAACATCATTATCTGTTATTTATGTTTTAGCATAAAAAAATGTGACTACGAAATAGGGCGGTCATTCATTGTTTTGCAGAAGCGTTAATGGCAATGCGGGTCCAAATTCATAATTTTAAAGAAATTATTACCTATAAGTTCCAGAATTTTTTTATTTTAGAAATTGGAGTAAATAATTTTAAGAAAAGCATTTCACAAAAAGAATTAAGTCCTAAATAAAAAATTTTATTTCTTTTTAAGTCATTTTCCCGAATTCGTATAAAGCATAATATTTCATAGTTTTGCATTAAAACGAACAACTTCAAATTCGGAAAAATTCAATTCTGGGCCTTTCAATTTCTTAAAATTATAATATTTAGATAATTGAATATAATTTTTAATCGGATATTTTAAGAATACTGCTTAGTACTTTCTGACTTTTGACTTAGCTATTTTTTAATGTTATTTTAAATTCTTAATTCTTAACTTTGAACCTTGGGATTCGGATTTTCGGAATTTGAAAAATTAACACAGATTGCCATCAACACATCTGAGCAATAATTGGCCGCCGTTTATTTGATTACCAGCTTAAATATGATTATCACGAAGTGATTGCAAGTTGATCAAAATTGCAAAAAATTTATATACAATAAAAAGACCTATTTTAAAAAAAAGTTAAAAAAATTATGCTGAATCATCCCATACGTTCTAAAAATAAATAAAAAAAAAAACTTTCCACTTACAAATACTAATCAATTTAATTTATATATACTTATATTTATAAAAATCCAAAATTAAATAAGTTAATAATAAAAGCAAATAAAAAAAAAAATTATTTTTGGAAAAGAAATTTTTATTTTAATTAATATTTAAAATATTTAAAATAATTGATAAGAAAAATTAATATTCATGTGTAAATTGATTAAGAAATTATTTTTCTTAGAATTCTATTATATACAATATAATTATATAACATTTAATAAATGTAACATCTCAATTTAATCAAGCATTAAGTACTTAATTAATAAAATAAAAAAACTATAAAGATAATTATCGCATAATTAAATTTTTATTTTACAAAAAAAAATTAAATAAAAAAAAAAATGAAGGGCCACCCTGTCTGTTTTTATATAATATAAATCGTAGGTGTTAAAAAATTGTCATAATGCATAAAGGTGTGGGTGATCGTAGTATATATTTTTTTTGCCCACGGGCTGTCGGAACTATTAACATCATTAACTATAATAATAATTTTCAAAAAACACAAATACTTGACACACGCAAACATATACATTTTTTTTTCGCTTGATTTTCTCATAATAATTTTCTCCAATATTACTATAATAATGTGTATTTGTCTTTTATATGTGTTAATTTTAGTATATTAAATTTATCAAAGTGTTAAATCTAAAAAATTTGTTATTAATAATATTTTATGCATGAATTTATTTAAATTTACCGATTTTTTCTATTTGAGTAACTGTAAAATCATTTTTTAACAATTCGATTTTGTGGTAGATGAGCTGTGATTGCACGAAATTACTTTATGTGTTTGAGTTTTCCAATCGATAAGATTTTTATAATCATTTTTGTTGTTTAATAGTGAGGGTTGAAAGTAAATTACCCAAAAATCTTTAGGTTATTTTCAAATTTAATAAAGCCATAAATAATATGGGTAAGTTTATTTTAACTCATAATAATAAAAAATCCGACCAAATAATAGCTCTAAAATATAAAATAAATATCAGAAGTTCATATGTCCAAAAAATTTAATTTTCCATTTAGTGCCTTGCCAAACAAAATCAATATTTTTACACTTAAGACATTGTAGGTACATATAAAATTAAGTTAGGGGAATTTAATCATTATTTTCCTTTAGATAATAAAATTCATGACGAAAAAAAGACCCTTTTATAAATTTCGACCCTTAAAGGTTCAATTGAACTTTGACACGTTGTAAATTTTTTTAACTTGAAATTCCAAACATTCCATTTAGACATTATAAAAAAAAATTCAAAGAAAAGGGTGTCTTAAAAAATTTTCTTCGCTGAATTTATTTTTTTAATTTTCTGCATAAATAAAAAAATTTTTTGTAGGGTTGATACCCCAAATGATGTATAGGTTTCTTATATCAGAGTAACTTCAGCGCTCGCTGTTTTTCGAATTTCGTTTAAAAATCTTGTTTAGGTATTTACTTTGAGATAAAAAATTTAATATCTTGATGATAAAATTTTCTTGGAAAATCTGCAAAATTCTTAAAAATATTGACTGTCAAGATAGTAAATATGCTTTCACAAGATCCTTCACAAGATTTTTTGATTTCAAAAATTGGTCAAAAATATTTTTTTTCTAAAGTATTTTTAAAAATGAGCTTTTGGCCTATACTTTGGTTAATTGAGTTAAAATCTTCTTATTTTTGCTACCAAATGCTTTTTATGTGGTGAAAAATGTATGTTGCTTTCAGGAATCTGATTCTGAAATTCAAAATTTGATTTGGACAACAAATTTTGGACTACGCATGCAAGGAAATTTACGTCTTTCAGCTTAGATAAAGAAAAATTGTCAGGCTCAATTATCTTCTACTTAGAATTAAATTTTCCAATTTATAGAGCTTTCAGATTAGCTTATTTCTCTGATTTCTTTTTTTTTTTTAGGAGGAGGGGGGAAAATTGTACTTGTTAATTTTTTTTATTTAAGCTAAAAGGCGTAGTGATGAAGAAAGTGCATGCACTATCTAAATCAAATTAGTAGGCCAAAAACGCAATAATGGCTGCCAAAAATCAAGGATTTTGACCTAAAAAGCTAAAAATCTGCTAGAGTACTTATTTTAAGTTGTACTTTTGGACAAAAATAGTTTGGACCGATTTCTGCGCCCCTTCAGTCCAATTAGGGCCTAATTAGGGTGAAATCCCATAACATAATAAAATTAAATAATATAATCTATATGCAGTGATTGGGTTCATAACCTTATACCTCGAATAAGAAACATAACTATATAAAAGTTATTATGCTCATACTTAATATTATATTGATATAATTTTGCGTGATATAAGTTTACTGTCGAAAAATGATCGATAAAGTAACGATGATTATATTATAGAGTTAACAAACTACAACTACAACCAAAGTATAAAGAGTTCAAGCAAGCAAATTAATATTATTATTGTGTGTAACAGTAAGGTATACATTATAAAGCTATAATACACGCGCGCATGCTAAATTGAATGTTTTATTTTATAAAAGCATCAATTATTACTTAACTTTCTTTTTATGTGTACATACTTATAAATTAACATTATTATTTCTACTTTACTTTTTCTTTTTTTTTTTTTATTTAAACAACTGTGTTTATTAAAATAAAATTAATTTTATTCTTATCACGAGTTACCAAAATTTAGTACTCAAACATAGACTTATGACTAGACATCAGAAAACTCGTCTGTTCTTTTTAAAAGTAACATTTATAAATTTATGTCCTCAAAGATTATGGAATTTCTTTTTTATGTACAGAAATCCAATCTTTGATGACCAGTCAGTCATTCCAAGATAATTTATACTTATAGTATGCTATAACATTCAGAAGGGAGATCAGTATATAAAGTATTTTTTTTTGTATTTAACCCCTTTTCTTGGCGTGGGTGGCCCAAGCGTTCTTATGTGTATAATGTAATATGTTTTACTTTTATTTTGGGCTTTAGTATATTATGTACTCTTCACCTACAAATAAAAATAACTACCTGACTACCGGCTAATAGTATACTTATTTCATCGATTTAAATTTAAGTATCTTTCAAGCATACTTTTTACTATAAACTGTACTACACTAAAAATGAGTTTAAATTATTTTCTTTGATTTAATTAATAATTAAAATAATTATTTACGTGGATTTTAAATTAATTTTTCCACGTATTTATTATAAATGTTAAGTATTTTGGGTAATTTATTTTATTTTTTTTAATTGTAACTGTTGTCTTTGCATTTGATGTTCATTAATGCAATATCACCATTCATATTAAAAATTACTAAAATTGCTCAATTCAATGGATAGTACTGACAGACCCAAAGAGGAGTGGTGTTCTAGGTGTTAATAATTCAATATTGGTGTTGAAGCTTTATTAGAAATTTGGATTATGCCAAACGAGTAATTTACAGTCGTTAAATCTTTAGGTTCTCATTTACTAATTGAAAATAGCAAACTGGGTGTAAATGTTAACCAAATTTTGAAATTGGTCTTCCTTATTTTCAGGTCTAATCTACCTGGGTCTCAACCAACAGCAATGGACCTTCAGTGTGCTATTATTTAAAATAACATTTTTTGAACTCATTAACCCCAGAATAACTATAGAAATATCTTAAATTTTTTCTCAAATTTTTTAGACTCAAATAATTCAAAAATTAAAATCCATCAAAATAAATCAAAATAAATGACTAAAACAAAAAAAATTTTAATGATAAAAAATAAATCAATAAAATAAAATATATAAAATAAAACATTAAATAAAATGGAATTTAAAAAATTCAATTTATCAAAGAACACACATACAACTAATTTAAGTTCTTAAATCTATATAAACTAATCATAATAAACTCTTTATTATTATTATTATACACAATTCCTATGGTCAATATAGTCATAAATCCTATTTTTTTAAATTTATAATAATAATATAAAACATACACGAGATAATATATATTGCGTGCATCAATTACTCGAACAAAAAAAAATAATAAAATTGATGCAGTAATATAAATCAAATCATAAAAACGTCAAGTTTAAAATCTACATAAGTAATAATAATAATCTTGTGTATAAATAAATTTTTTTGAAATTAACAGTGAAAAATAAGTTATTTTCATTATATTTTTTTTTTTTGGCACTGTAGGATCTATAAATTTTTTAAATTTACGTTGTGTTTGTGTAGGTAGGTTATGATTGATAATAAGATATTTTGCCCGTGCTGGGTATATTAAAAATCATTTTTTTTTGTCTTGACACTTTATTATAGCCATTTGTCCTCGACAGGAGCATTTATGTTAAAATCAGTCATTAAAAAAAAAATTATTAAAATAAGAAACTAATATAAATAAAAAACACCCACTTTTTTGTTACAACAAATGTTTCATTTTGTCACGAAAAATTTGTTGAAAAAATTATTTTTAAAATATATATAACGTCAAAAAGTAAATAATTTAAACAAAGCAAAAAAATTTTCTTCCTGTTTGTGTATATCACTTCTTTAAGACATCGACCCCACTATTTTTTTTTAAATATTTTTTTATTAAAATCAATCTGGGTTATAATATACCATGCGCATTATTATACTTTCTCTGATATTATATAAAGTCAGGATATTATATTGTTATATGCACGCGTTTTATATGTATGATACTGCATTTAAGTTATTTTCTTACATCCGTTTATTCATTTTAATTCATTCATTCTTATTCTTATTCTTGTTCTTCTGTGCATGATGATAATTAGTTTCAATCAATAATGATTAAATTATTTTTAAGAATGCAATTTGTGCTTTTTTTTTTTTTTTTAATTGATTTTAAAATTGAGACTTTTTTTGGTTTTAGGGAAATTGGTCAAAAAATTTAATCAGTTTGTGTGGTTAAACATATTTTTGAATAATTAATCAGGACTTGAGAATGGTTTTGTTAGCTGAAAACTTTTGGATCTTATAGTTAATGGTCTCAGAGAGTATTTTTTTGGTACTTCCTTAAACTGGTCAAAACTTCTTTGAAATCGTCATGTGTTACTTTGACTGTACCAAGATATTATTTGTGACTAAATCAACTCTTCGTAGGTGGCATTACATTGAAAAAAAATTTCGTTTGTGGCAGCCGGATTTTTGTTTTGTTTCAAACGATTGAAAACGTCTTGAAACGCAAAGAAAACTTTTAAATGAGCTTTTATCATTATGGTGAAATTTATAAAAAAAAAATTTGAAAAAAAAAAAACACTTTTTTTTAGGTTTTATGTCATAAGCAACCATTTAAAATAAAAAAAAATCCGACTGTCAATGCCGTACGGCAGAGATACTAGACTCGGTAATTTCAAATTTTCTAAATTAAGGGTCGTTTTACCTAAATATGTCGATATTTTAGCTGATTTTTAAGGTAGGATTGTGAAATAATGGATAGAGATATTTGAATCAAATTTTTTTTATAGTTTACAAATATATTAAAAATTAAAAAAAAAAATTTTTTTTTGTTTTTTGTAACGTCAGTTTTGCGTGAGAGAGGTGAACTTGCGTCTCTGAAAAAAAAAAATTCAAAACTGTGTACTTGATATCTTGACTTAGGATAATCTAAAACGTACGAAAAAAAAATTGGTAAGACTGAAAACCCGTAATTTCGGGATGTCGTCGAGTTTTTTCAAAAAAATTAATTACGAACAAAATGGCGGCTACGCAAAGTTAAAATGAAAAAAAAGCCTATAATTTTCAGGCAAAAGCAGCTGTAAAAATTTTTTCAGAACATAAAAAAAAAAAACTCGACGACATCCCGAAATTAGTGCATTTATTAAGTTGCTTAGTGAATTTAAAGAAAATCGGTGCAGAAGTTATCGTGCAATCGAGTACAGGGTTTTACAGACGTTGTTTTGAGTAAAATGACTTTGAAGTTTTGGAATAATTTTTTCGGTACTTTTAATCATTAAATTATTATTTTTTTTTTTTTATTGCGTAAAGGAACTTACAACAAATAAAATTAGACCAAAAAAATAAAAATCGGTCAAATAGTTTTAGAGAAATTTTAATTAGAAGGTGTAAAAACATAGTTTTCTAAATAAGAGTAAATATTTTTTTTTCTTAAAAATTTAACAAAACATTTTTTTTTTTTGTATATTTAAGTAGACTTATAAGTTATCAATGATTTTTGAGCCATAAAACTATCCTTCTGGTTTTCATACTGATTTTGTAGCTGATTTTACCCCTGCTGCTGGGCCGATTTGCTATTTTTTACCATTTTGGCACGGCTAAATTTGGAGTCACAAACCATCGCGAATATTAGCAAAATTTGCTCATAATTTCTATCAGTGACCAGTTCCGACATGATTTCTAACTATTTAACAGTAGTTAGAAGATATGTAAAAAAATATTAGAGCCATACCGTTAAATTTTATCAAAAACACGTTTGACGGCGCCAGCAAAACAGGCAAAAAAATATAATTAGAGGGGAGGATTTAAAAATAAATTTTTTTTACATACTCTTGAGACATATATAAAGTAATTAATAGAAAAAAAAAAAATTCGGTTATCAAAAAAAAGTTTAGGTAAAACGACCCTTAATACTTTTTAAAACTTTCAATGATTGCCTAAATACTACCTATCACATCATATTTCCCCCTTCAATTGCACCCAAAAAATGAAAACACAAGATATTTTTAAATAAAATGCAGCCTTATAATTATAATATTTTTATTTTTTTAGCTAAATAAATAATATGAATATATACGATTAATTGCATATGACTTGAATAAAAGTTACATAAAAAAATATATAATAATTTATAGGTTACATGTTTATATAATTCGCTCAAATAAAAATCATTCTTTAATTGATTGATTTACTTTTTGATTTGTGGTGATTGACATTGTAATTGAGATTTTTACATTTATTAAATGCACAATATGAATAATAATTTATTATTTATGTTGTATTTATAAAATATAATTACTAACAATTTTTTAGTTATATACAAGACTATTTTTTTTGAATTCATATAATAAATGCTAGTTTTCATTTTACGTGTGTCTGATTTTTGAAGAATATCATAATATAAGGAGTTAAAAATATTACAAGTATACTTGGAGATTCAAAATTATGTAATTTTCAATTCAAGAATATACGCGAGCAATAATATTTTATATTTTCTTAGCTGTTTTCTTTTTATTTTATAATTATTAAAATTGACGCAATTTATTTATCGTTAGCCTATAGTGTAAATCAGAGTAGGACTAAGCAAAATGACAGAAACGTGTTATAATTAAAGGATTAATTATTTTGAAGATTTCTAAGTAGCTTGTTATACGCTAATTTCGTGAATAACCGTGATTGAGCGAAAAGTGTAAATTTATAAAAGTTGATAAGCTAATAGAAGCTCAAAGATCTACCTTGAGGTCCTAATAATTGAAAATTTCATACAATAATATGTTTAGACTATATAGACAAGCAACTTTGTTATATGCAAATAAAGAAAATAAATAAAAACACAAATTAAAACTAGATTACCGCGAACAATAGTGAGACTGAGCGAAGCCACTGATAACTGTAATCTTATAGGTTTATTTAATGATTCCTTATAAAGCTTAAAATTATGATTTCTTATTAAAAGATAAGTAATACTATTATTATTAATAATAAAAGTTCTTTCATTTTAAAGGCTATAGCATAAAGCATAGTAATTTGGCCCCCCTCCCCAACCGCAAAAAAATTATTTGTATCCGAAAAATATTATAAAAACTAGCCGATCGCCGTTAGAATTAGCTTCCTAGCCCATATTTGGCACCCTTAAATCTTAAAAAACCTTAAAAGTCCTGTTTTTTGGGTTTTTTTTTTTGTTTTTCCGCACTGTGTTGAGCTATTAATTTGAAAATTGCGTAGAAAAAAAGGGCACATAATGTAACCTTCTTTCAACCTTCATTGGTTTTAGACCCTTAAGACCATTTTAAGACCCTGAAAATTTATTTTTAATTTTCTAAAAATCAGTTTTTTTAGCATAAAATAAAATAGCCAGCGTTTAATTTCTTCATATTGACCTAAAAAGGTGAAAAAAAGTATATTTTACTGATATCAGTCTTGTCCTGGTGGAGGAGCTCATCTCCACACCTTCAAAACTCAAAAAACGCGTTTTTTTGTCTCTTTACGATTAAAATGCAATAGAATTTCGAAAATTCGTTTTGGAACCTCCCTTAATCTTTTTGAGCATCTATTTTTACGTTTTAACTAAAATATGTTTCATTAATTATTGTTTTTAGACCCTTATGACCACTTAAGACCACCTTAAGAGCCCAAAAATTGATTTTACATTTTCGAAAAATCAGTTTTTTTGAAATTAAAAAATTATACCTGCCTTTCATTCTTTCAAATTGGACTAAAAAGGCAAAGAAAATTATTTTTTAACGATATCAGTCTTGTCCTAGAGGGGTAGCTCTTCCCCACCCCTTCAAAACCAATATGGTAGTCAGAAAAAATTACATTTTGATATTTTTTGTTAAAAATTTGTGTGAATGGTATTTTTTGGGTGCTAATTACGAATATATAATTATTTATCAAAAATTTTAAATGGCGGAACGAATATGGCCGTTGAAAAACTCGAAATTTCGAGATTTTTGACGATTTCTCGTACAAAGCCACTGTATACAGTCGTGTATACAGTAACTGTATACAGCCCTGTATACAGCCTTGTATACAGTTTTTCGCGGAATACAGACACTGTATACAGAAATTTTTTTTTTTATTTTTTTTAACAAAACATTAAATAGCACATAAGAAATGGGCCTTACGTATGGTCAGGGGAATTATTTGCTACTCAACTGTACAAACTAACCCTATTAAGCCAAATCGGGAAAAAATTAAATCCTGATGTATAAATAGAACCCCAAGGATGAAAATGGACTATAGAGGTAAAAAATGGGTCCACCATGACAAAATAAATACTAACGTATAAAATCAGACGTCCAGGGTCCCATTGGGCTCAACTGGGTAAAAATGAAATTCTGATGTATAAATTGATTCCTAGGCACCAACATGGACTGCTGGCGTAAAAAATGGGTCGAAAATGATAAAATAAATACCAACAGATATTTAAAATAGACTATTGGGATAAAAAATGGGTAGAGAATAAAAAATAAACACCAATGGATAAAATCGGCTATCCAGGTGCCTATTGGCCCAACCGGGTAAAAATGAAATCCCGATGTTCAAATTGATCCCCAGGGATAAAAAAAGACTCTAGTGATAAAAAATGGGTCTAGAATTATAAAATAATTATATAAAAATCAGCCATCCAGGGACCTATTAGGCCTGATCGGTCAAAAATGATTTTCTGTTCTACAAATTGATCCAACATAAGAATTAAACTTTTATTTTATCCCAAAAGCTACGTTTTACGATTTCACCAGAGATAGCCGATTTTACATGGTAGTATTTATTCTATTATGCTGAACCCATTTTTTACCCTTACAGTCCATTTTGATCCATGGGGATCAATTTGTATATCAATAATTCATTTTTACCAGGTTAGGCCCATAGGCCCCTAAACGCCAACTTTATAAGTTGATATTTAATTCACCATTCTCGACCCATTTTTACCACTACAGTCCATTTATATCCTTGGGGATCAATTTGAATAACAGGATTTAATTTTTACCCGATTGGGCCTAATAGGCACCTGGATGGCCGAATTTTGTCTGTTGGTATTTATTTTATCATTTTTGACTCATTTTTACCCCTACAGTCCATTTTTATCCATGGCAATTAATTTGAACATCACTATTTCATTTTTAACCGGTTGGGCCAAATAGGCCTCTGGATAGCTGAATTTATCATGTTGAACCGATTTTTTACCTCTATAGTCGAATTTCGTCCGTGGGGATCAATTTATAAATCAGGATGTCGTTTTTACCCGATTAGGCCCAACAGGTCCTTGTATGGCTGGTTCTATCCGTTGGTATTTATTTTATCATGCTGGATCCATTTTTTACCACTACAGTCAATTTTTATCCCTCAAGATCAATTTGTACATCAATATCTCATTTTTTCCGGATTGGGCCCAATAGGCCTCGGTATAGCTGATTCTATCCGTCGGATTTTATTTTCACATTCTCGACCCATTTTTTACCACATCAGTCCATTTTCGGCCCTAATCAATTTAAACATCATTATTTCTTTTTTACCAGATAGGGCCCAATGGGTCCCTGGATAACCGAATTTATCTGGTAGAATTTATCTAATGTTTTGTTAAAAAAAATAAACAAAAAATTTCTGTATACAGTGTCTTTATTCCGCGAAAAACTGTATGCAGGGCTGTATACAGGACTGTATACAGGGCTGTATACAGTTACTGTATATGCGACTGTATACAGTGGCTTTGTACGGGTTAAGCCTGAGCATAAACTGTAAATTATATAACCTTAAAACCGGTTTCATTTAGGGCATTTAAACATGTTATGTAAAAAAATAAAATTTTTTTGATAAAAATTCGAAATTGGGGATCAAAATGGCGGACACGAAAAACTAAATTTTGTTATTTTTTGGTCAAAATTTGTGTACTAAAATTTGGATATTTTTGGGATGCTCATTACGAATATCTATCTATTATTCAAAAACTCAAAATAGCGGATCTAATGTGGCTACTGAAATATGAAATTTGAATTATGCTACTGAAATATGAGAAATTTCGAGATTTTTGACGATTATGAGCCTGAGAAGAAACTGTAAATAGTATAACTGAAAAAACGGTTTTATTTAGGGCATTTAAACATGTTATATAAAAAAATAAAATTTTTTTATTTTAATTCAAAATGGCAGATCAATATGGCGGACACAGAAGAAACTTACAGTTTCTTCTCAAGCTCGCCATTTTGAGTTTTTGAAAAATAGATAGATATTCGTAATGAATATCCCAAAAATACCCTGTACACAAATTTTGACCAAAAAATAACGAAATTTAGTTTTTCGTGTCCGCCATATTAATCCCCCATTTTGAATTTTTTTCAAAAAAATTTTATTTTTTCACATAACATGTTTAAATGCCCTAAATGAAACCAGTTTTATGGTTATATAACTTACAGTTTCTGCTCAGGCTCAAAATCGTCAAAAATATCGCAATTTCGAGTTTTTCAACGGCCATATTGGTTCCGCTATTTAAAATTTTTGAAAAAACAACTATATATTCGTAATTAGCACCCAAAAAATATCATTCACACAAATTTTTATCAAAAAATATCAAAATTTAATTTTTTCTGACCACCATATTGGTCCGCCATTTTTAAATGTCCACCATTTTGAAATTTGTTTTTGTTTTATTTTACTAATTAGAGTCAAATGCCCTAAATGCAATAGTTTTCATAGCTCTGTCAAATGCAGTTTCTTCTTAGGATTTAATGGGTTAATCGTGTGTCGGCAAAGAAACGCGTTTTTTGAGTTTTGAAGGGGTGGGGATGAGCTCCTCCTTCAGAACAAGACTGATATCGTTAAAAAATAATTTTCTTTGCCTTTTTAGTCCAATTTGAAAAAATGAAGGGCAGGTATAATTTTTTAATTTCAAAAAAATTGATTTTTCGAAAATGTAAAATCAATTTTTGGGCTCTTAAGGTGGTCTTATTTATTTATTATTTATTTAGAAAAAATTATGTCGCAGGCGAGGCCGATGCGCAATGTGTTACAATTGTTTAAAATATAATACAATTTAATTTGAGTACATGTACGTATGAGTACTTAGAATATAGGAAATAATAATATAATTTTAATTACAATTAAAAATTTTTAGAAAATAATAACATGATAATATAATAACATTAAAAGAAAAAAAAAATCAATTACATAGATTTTGAAAATTAATATAAATTAGTGTTGATTTAAACACCAAAAATTTACTTGTAAACATAAATTAAAATATTTATAATTATTTGATTATTTATTTTTAATTGAATAATTAAATTTAAAGAAAAATATCATGCAAAGAAACATAGATATTAAAAATATATAATAATAAATTGAAAATTAGCTTATAGATACTTGAATTGAACAATGAATTTATAGAAATTATCAAAATTTAATAATTGATTTTTAATTAAATACATCTATAAATACACAAATTTTGAAATAAAAATAAAAATAAAAATAAGTGTTGATTTACACACCAAAAGTTCACTTGTAAACTTACAGAGATATAATTTAGAATATTTATTGTAATTTCATTATTTGTTTTTAATTTAATAATTAAATTTAGAGAAAAATATAAAGTGAATAAACTAGATTTAAAATGTATATAGAAATAAATTGAAAATTCAAATGTAGAGTTAAGGATAATAATATAAAATACTTAAATTAAAATATGAATGCTATTAAACTGAAAATTCGCTTGTAAACTTACAGATACAAAAATTGAAATATCGTTTTACAGAAATTATCATAATTTAATTATTGATTTTTAATTAAATTCTTAGTGAGTAAAATTTCTAGACAAATTTGTAATTAATGAACGTAAAAATAAAAATTACATTAAAATAAATTAAATAAATTTTCAAGATCAGTAGTTGGGATGATAGGTTCAGAGGATTGACCCTTTAGCTCGCGAAAATGGCACCTTCATAAGAATATACGTAGACATCTTTATTATTCTGGAAATGCTTTTTGACCCGCTGATATTCAGTATATAATTCATTGCTTAAAAGATCATTTACATATATTTTCTTATTTGCTTGTGAATGACATATAAAAGCTGAATTCAAAATATCTTGAAATGTTATTTTACCATGACGACGCTTGAGATCCATGACAAACTTACGAACTTGTGATGACGAAAATTTAATAACTAAATTTATTGAATTATAGTTTTGATCTGATTTCTGATTGTTAGCTTTGAATTGTCTTAAGTGGTCAAAAGGGTCTAAAAACAATAATTAATGAAATATATTTTAGTTAAAACGTAAAAATAGATGCTCAAAAAGATTAAGGGAGGTTCCAAAACGAATTTTCGCAATTCTATTGCATTTTAATCGTAAAGAGACAAAAAAACGCGTTTTTTGAGTTTTGAAGGTGTGGAAATAAGCACCTCCTCCAGGACAAGACTGATATCAGTAAAATATACTTTTTTCACCTTTTTAGGTCAATTTAAAGAAATTAAACGCAGGCTATTTTTTTTATGCTCAAAAAACCAATTTTTCGAAAATTAAAAATAAATTTTCAGGGTCTTAAAATGGTCTTAAGGGTCTAAAACCAATGAAGATTGAAAATACATTATATGCCCTTTTTTTCTACGCAATTTTCAGATTAATACCGTATTGGAGCCAGTTTTCGAACGTATTGGTTTTCGATCAAATATACACAAATTAGCTTTTATATAAAAAAGTATGCATCATTTATCTAAAACCGAGTTTTATTATGAAACTATAAACCCTAAAGAACTGATTTTTACCTTATTGATGTTAAAAAACAATTTAAATTAATAAAAAAAATAAGAAAAATGCTCTCTTGTACAACCTTAGGAGATTTTTCTCATCGTTTTCACCAAATCTCGTGTGTTATTAAAATCGAGTTTTAAGGATACGTACTCTATGCCGAATACTAAAAATGCTTTTTATTACGTTGTGATGCTTTAATAAATAAAAATTTATTTTAAATTGGTATATCGATAATAGATTCCTAACTTTTTTACTCAAAATAGGTTTTCGATATTTTCAATAATATTACACATTTTTTTTATTTAAACGATATTTTTTTAATTATAAAACATTACATTTATCACTATTACATTTTTTATACTACATTTCACAACAATTAACAAAATATTTACTAAATTTTCACATAAAAACACAATTTTAAGTTTTTATATACTTATGTATAACTTTGATTTAACACAAACTTGCAATAAACGCTTCTATTTTTATAAAAAATACGTAGAAACACTTTAAAATTAGAAAAAAATCTTTATTTTAATATTAAAAATGTATAAAAATTATATTCTAACACTTTTTTTATAAAATTAATCCTTTTTTACTTTTAAAAACACAAATAAATAAAGAGGTAAATAAACGCTTGTGTTTATAATGAAGCTGCGCGCCAACTCAAATAGGTTAAAATCGGGTTGCATACACACGGCGTGGCATCTATTTTATTTATTTAGGTTTTAAAAACATTATATCAATTATAATCTTTCGTTAATTAAAATTAAAAAGCAAATTTTAATAAATAAATGTTTAAAATACATGATTATACAAGAGTGTAGTTCATCTGTTGTTTACTATATTTTATTCTTATTATAGGTATTTTATATTCAAAAAACAAAAAAAAAAAAAGTGAAGAGGGAGTTAAGAAATAGGTATATTTATACCTATAAGAATTCTATTAAAACGCGCACGATTTTAACTTAGTTTTAGCGATTTTTAAATTATCAATAATTAATTCGATCAAAATGATACGATTATCAAAAATAGAATTTGCATTATCGAAATTACCTTACCTTGCACACTTGTAATAAATGTAAAATATTAATTATCCATCAATAAATTTGATATTTTTTTAATTAGCATAATAAAATATAGGATTTCCCTGATCAAATGCAACAATATTTAACTCCAAATATTAATTTTAAAGTATATTTTTCAACAAATAAAGATACAGCTAGGTATAAAAAAGTGACTTCTGATCGAAAACCGGCTCCTATTCGGTAGCTCAACACAGTGCGGAAAAACGTAAAAAAAATGCAAAAAACACGATTTTTAAGGTTTTTTAAGGTTTAAGGGCGCTTAATATGGGCTAGGAAGCTAATTCCAATGGAGATCAGCTAGTTTTTATAATATTTTTTGGATACAAATCATTTTTTTGCGATTGGGGAGGGGGGCCAAATTACTATTCTTATCCGGCAATAGCCTTTAAATGATTTAACATAAAAATAGTTACTATTTTTTTTCATTAATAATGATATTAATAAATATCGTTTTTTAATTTGTGTAAAAACTTTTGTTTATCCTTAAAAGAAGCGCATAGTCAAATAGAGTCGTATCTATATTTATTATAATCTTTTATTAAAATTAAATGGTTAATTGATTTAACTCTACTTAATCCTACGCAAGTTATGCCTAATTGATTTTCACTGTCTCCTATAGGGAGAAATATTTTATGAATAGTCTGTCCTTGCGACTTGTGTATTGTTATCGAATAAGATAACATAAGTGGAATTAGTGTTCTGCTGCATTGTATTTTATTATGCGTCCATGTTCGTGTTAGTGGAATTATCGGAAACAAATTTTTATATATTTATATATATTTATGGTCCTCAGTAATTGTCAAATTCTACTATGATTGCTTCTGGTAATTGCGGCGGTGAATCATAGTCAGAAAAATTATTTTTCCGACATGACCTAAAGTAACATTTATTAAACCTCCAACAGTCCATAAGTTTGCCCTTAACATTACACGATAATTTTTAGATAAATATAGGATATTTTGTAATCGGGAAGCTTTTTTATCCGAACAACTCATGGCTACATTGGATACATTTGTACCTACAATGCGAGCTACTGCGTTTCCTGTGTTTTTTAAATATTTTTCGTTATGTGCATCTACTTCTGTGCATTTCGGGTATAAGTGTATTGCATTTTCAAATAAATCTAATTCATTTTTTGGTATTATGGTTTTCCGTCTGTAATGCTTCATAACTTTCCTGGGACAATTCTGCGTTTGCAATTTCATCCAACAATTTAGAGTATGGCGTTTGATTACCTTCTTGTCGGTGTGCATTTTTTAAACAGAAGTATTTCTGAAACTCATTAAAAACAAGTTTTCCCTGTGATTGCATTTTGTCAGTATGTTTTTTTGTACTAAATATCGCTGTGTCTCCTACGGATGTTAATTGGTTACAATCGCCGAATAAGTAGATTATTAATCCACCGAATGGTTCATCAATTTGCATTAGCAAAAATTTCTCTACTCCGTGATTCTATTTGGAATAAAGTTCGTAAACCTATTAATGATATTTCGTCAATTATTTCTTCTTTTGTCAGTTATAGTATTTGGATCCTCATTTGGACATAATATTTTATATAAATCATTCCATTGATGATCTGCAGCACTAAGTGTAAAGAATATTGTTGGTTTTTTCAACTGTTTAACCATAATAATAAGTTCATCACACCGTTGATACCAATAACAGTTGATAGATCTTATTTTAGAAGAATAAACCATAATATGTTACCAGAAATTTTTATCCTTTTCTAATTTGTTTTTTAATTGTTCTATAGTGCATTCTTATAATTTCGATTTGTTCACGTAAATTCCTGCTTTTTGTAACATTCCATGACGCATAACGGTATTCAAACAAAAAAATCTGAATCTTGGATCTTGTGCGAAAATTTTATCTTTATATTTCATAAGATGTTTGAAATATTGATCTAAAGTAACTTTTATTTCTCTAATTTGTGAAAAGTCTGCTATTCCTCGAAATAAATGCGGGAATGCACAAGCTATGTAACCTTCCGTTGTGAATTCATTAATTGGATCGTTTTCTAATGTTGGGTAATTTAGATGTAATTCTTGGTTTATTTTATGATCTTGATTAATAATATATATATCTGGTACATATTTGTTTCAGTTATTGTTTTATCATAAATTTCAGAGGAATTATTTGATTTGCAAGAATTATTTACTGTATTTTCTATTATATTAATGATTGTCTAAAGATTGTAATTCGTTAGATATGTTTCCATTAATTGGTAATTGTTTTAAAATATCTTCATCTATTTCTATATTTTTGTAATATATATTATTTAACTTAAGTCATACAAGTGCATTTTTAATTTCTTCAGGACGCACTTTGAAATCACTAAATCCACTTGTGTATTTTTATGAAAAATTAATGTAGATTGTAATTTATTTGGATGTATAGGTAATTTGTTTATATACTCATCAATATTTTGTCGAAAGTTAATTATATTTCCAGAATAAGATTATTGATTTCCTTTAATTCAATAAATTGTAATTATCGGATGGATCCTAACTATTAACATTTGTTCTATATAACTTAAATTACGTAATTCATCTGGGACTGTTCCCGGATCCATATTGTTATCTACAGTAAATTGGTTTGATTTTTTGCAATCAGAACAAATGTTATTTTCATCCGTATGAATGTCATAAAATGATCTGTTACATCTAATACATTCTTGAGTGAAAATATTTTGACATTCTTAGTCAAATAAATTTCCAGGGGGTTTAACTTAACTTTTCAAGGGGGTTTTTTAGAGTAAGAATTATGAATTTTTGGTCAAAAATATTTTCACTCAAAATTCATGTTTATCGTTCTAAAAAACTCTTTTGTAATATCTTGTAAAATCGGTAAATATGTTGTTGAAAAATTAAATATTTTCCACCCAAAATTCATTTTTCTCGCCTTAAAAAACCCCTTGTAAAGTTAATTTTTTTAAGTTTTATGGTCCGCCATTTTGGAAAATCTGAAAATATATTGGGTTGAAAAATTTAATATTTTTTACCCAAAATTCATTTTTTTAGACTTTAAAAACTTCCTTGTAATGTGATAAGTTAATTTTTTAAAGTTTTTCAATTCACCATCTTGGAAAATTGGAAAATATGTTGATTTGAAAAATTGAATGTTTTCCACTTAAAATTCATTTTTTTCGCTTTAAAAAACCTTCTTATATGTGAAAAGTTGATTTCTTCAAGTTCTTAGTCCGCCATCTTGTAAAATCAGAAAATATGTTGTTGAAAAATTAAATATTTTCAACCCAAAATTCATTTTTCTTGCCTTAAAAAACCCCCTTGTAAAGTTAAAAGTTAATTTTTTTAAGTTTTATGGTCCGCCATTTTAGAAAATTGGAAAATATGTTGGGTTGAAAAATTTAATATTTTTTACCCAAAATTCATATTTCTTGCCCCAAAAACTCCCTTGTAAAGTTAAAAGTTAATTTTTTTAAGTTTAATGGTACGCTATCTTGGAAAATAAGAAAATTTGTTGGGTTGAAAAATTGAATATTTTTCACCGAATATTTATTATTCTTGCCCTGAAAAAATCCTTTGTAATGTAAAAAGTTGATTTTTCAAGTTTTTAGTCCGCCATCTTGGAAAATCGGAAAACATGTTGGGTTGAAAAATTAAATATTTTCCATGCAAAATTCATTTTTCTCGCCCTAACAAATTAAATCTCCTTCTAATGTGAAAATTTGATTTTTTCAAGTTTTTCAATCCACCATTTTGGAAAATTGGAAAATATGTTGGGTTAAAAAATTAAAAATTTTACTAATAAAAATGTTTTTTTCAACCTCGAATACCCCTAGGTAATGTGAAAAGTTCTTTTTTATTCGTAAGTATTGAAACTCTCAATATTTAAATTTTAAAAAATGTAATTTTTTGATGAGGATTTAGATTTTTCGCTATTATTCTTAATTGTGCGTACCAAATGGGCTACAAATTTAATCAGTTTGTCTTTGTCTCATTTGAGACCATCTGTGAAATTTTGAAGCCAATTGGCAATATCATTAAAGAGTTATCGTGCACACAAACTCGACATTCTGTCGCGGGAATAGACTGAGCTCAGCTCAGAGCTTCGCTCTGAGCTTCGCTCAGTCTAATTAAAAATAATATAAAGAATTTTTGTACTATAACGATTCCTTTCTGATAAATGCCCTTATATACACTAAAAATTGCATTTCATTTACAAGAAAATAAAGAGCCATCTAGGTATTAAATACGGTACTAATCTACATTATAACCTGTTAAAATTCACACTCTTGAGTTATCCTATTAAAAATTAATTTTATTTAAATTATAAAAAATAAATCAATAAATAAAATCCATACAATTTATATATAAATAATATCATAAATAACAATGAACTAAATGACAATATTATTTTTTTTTCTTTTTGTAACGATTTCTCAATATGATTAATAGCGATTTCTCTAATGATTTTTTATACGTATTTGTATAAAGTATGTCTTGCAATTCAAGTTTTATTAAACTTTACTTGATCAATTGTAGATCGACATTTTGATAGACATATCAAACCGCTGCATGTGTTTTATTATAATAATAATAATAATTCATATATAGTATAAATATTTTTACATCTTGTGTAAAAACAATATAAAACTAATATGTCATAGATAAAATAAAATTTATATTATATTATTTTTATTATTATTATTATAATTAAGCTTTTAGTGTATTTTAATATACGGAAAATTCTGAGGTATTAATAAAAAAAAATTTGTTTAAAAAATAAAGGAAAATAGTAGGTTATAAATCAAGGGCGTAAAGTTTTTGCACTAGCGTAATCATGAGCTGAAAAATATTCTATTATTTTTTTGCCATTCTGGATGTACTAATTGTACAATTTCTGCTTACTTATAAATTTTATCACTGCCTGGCCGAAAAAAACGTATTTTACCTTCTGAGGCAAAATTTAAGTACACTGAAAAAAAAATCCGCTTGCGGCAAGCGGAATTTTTTTTCTCGTCAAACGATTGCAAATGACTTGAAACGTAAAGAAAATTAAAAAAAAAATTTTTTCCCGCTTACTTGGGATATGCGTATATCGGTATGACGAGATTTGAGAAAATTTTGGAAAAAGAAAAGAAAAAATGTTTTTTTTTAATTTTCTTTACGTTTCAAGTCATTTGCAATTATTTGCAAAGAAAAAAAAATTCCGCTGGCCACAAGCGGAATTCCGCTAGCCGCAAGGAATAATTCCGCTTGCGGCAAGCGGATTTTTTTTTCAGTGTACTATTTGGGCCATTCTTTACTTTTCTGGACACGAGAAGTAAATATACTATTGATTAACTGCCTCTGAAATAGTTCATTTTTCTCACTCGCGAAATATAAAATTGCATACAAAATATTCTCGAACTCGCGATTGTATAAGATAAACGAGGGCTCCTATTAAAAGCTAGCGATGTTTTTTAATGTCTTAGTTAAAAATAGCAATATATTTTTGTGTCTCAAAACCTCACGTGGTTTTTTAGGGTCTTGTTAAAACATCGCTATGTTTTTATTGCTTATTAAAAGCTAGCTATGTGCTATATTAAAGCGAGGTTTTGAGACACAAAAATATTTAGCTATTTTTAACTATAACATTAAAAAACATTGCTAGCTTTTAATAGGAGCCCTCGAAATAATTTACTCAAAATGTGGTTGCAGAAGAATATAACTCTAACTCTTCTATACCTAACCGTATCAAAAAGGCATAAATTAATTCTGCATTAGATTTAATTCAGTATAGATTACCCAAAATAAAAATTTGCTTCTAAAAAAAAAATTTACCTAAGAATTTCCCATATATATTTACGTAATAATTTCTAACATGTATAAATTTTTAATATATAATTATTTAATAAATAATATTAATCATAATCGACAACAAAATATTATTTCTTCCGTTATAAATAAATTTTTTTTAAATTATGGCACTCATAATAATCTAAGATTAGATATTTAAAAAAAAAATTAACCTATATTATATTGATTTATTTTATTAAACACACACTTAAAAATTTTATTATCTTTATTTTATAATTCAATGGATTTCAAAAAATAAATTTTAATGTAATTCAATTATTTATATGAAATCAAGTGCATAATCATTATCTATGAACTTTATTTTTTTCGTATTCAAATTTGTTAAATAGACATAATGATAATTATGAAAACATTTTTTTAAATTTGGTTTTTAAATTATAAATTAAGTAAATAAATTAAATTAATTTATTAATAAAGGGAAATCGAAAATACTGGAAAGGTTTGTCATATTTTTTCTTGGGAAATAATTTGATATATACAAACTGACATTTCGTTTAATTTTTTGTCCTCAGATCTGTGATCTGAAATTTAAAATTTGGCCTATTATATATTTTCAATTTCGAAAATTCCAAGAGCAATTTATTTATTTTGTTAGAAAAATATCACAGTAGGCAAAAAATATTGTAAATTCTATGGGCGCAAAGCTTTAGACACTAGCGTGAACTCAAATCACTCGTTACCGGCTTCGCCGAGCACTGCTGCTAGTGATCCCGCTACACAGTGGGCTAGAAAAAGTCAAAAAGGAACAAAATTCGGCTACAGCGTAATTTTGACTGAAAATAAAATTTAAAAAATGGAATTTATAGGTTGTCATATATATTAAACGATAGGATACCGCTTTTTTTGAAAAAAAAATATTGGAAAATTTTTTTAGGCGTGGTAAATCAGCAAAAATTTTTTTAAATTTGGCACTAAAATTGGGATAAAATGTCAAATTTATAAAAAAAAAGTTTTTTGATGATACATATACATAAAAATATGCTGAAAAAACCATAATTAACCTAAAAATTTTATCTCAGCTGTGTGTGTGTCTACTATTGTAAGTGTGTTAGTGGAATATTCGAAAAAACTTAAAAATTAAAAAAAAATCAGAGTTTTATTAATTTTTAGTGTTTTTTACTTCCTAAAACGCACAAATAAAGTATATATGGGTTTTTTGCATCTACCTTGGTCTTATCCTACATCTGTGTATTTTTATGTCTCTATGTGAGCGTGTGTAAAACAAAAAATAACCACTTTATAATTCAATATCATTATGATTAATTTAAAAAAAAACCAACTGAAAATACGATAATGCGATTTAACTCACAAACACATATACACGTACACATACAACCATACTCCCATAGACAAAACTGCACACATTTTATATCAATACACACATACATTCAAGTTTTGTCACCTATAAACAAGTTAACCATTTCATTATTTAATATCTTTATGATTAAATTTTAAAAAATATACTAAAAATGCGAAAATTCAATTTTACACACGCTCACATACAGACACAAAAATACACAGATGTAGGATAAGACCAAGGTAGATGCAAAAAACCCATATATACTTTATTTGTGCGTTTTAGGAAGTAAAAAACCCTAAAAATTAATAAAACTCTGATTTTTTTTTAATTTTTAAGTTTTTTCGAATATTCCACTAACACACTTACAATAGTAGACACACACACAGCTGAGATAAAATTTTTAGGTTAATTATGGTTTTTTCAGCATATTTTTATGTATATGTATCATCAAAAAACTTTTTTTTTATAAATTTGACATTTTATCCCATTTTTAGTGCCAAATTTAAAAAAATTTTTGCTGATTTCCCGCGCCTAAAAAAATTTTCCAATATTTTTTTTTCAAAAAAAGCGGTATCCTATCGTTTAATATATATGACAACCTATAAATTCCATTTTTTAAATTTTATTTTCAGTCAAAATTACGCTGAAGCCGAATTTTGTTCCCTTTTGAATTCTTCTAGCCCACTGTGCGCTATTGTCAAAAATTTTGCTTCTTTGATACTTAATATACTATTTTAACTCATTCGAGCTATGAAATAAAAAGCACACTAAACTCGCTAACACATAACTAGAAACGTTTTGGGATGATCCACTGTAAGAGGATTTAGAACAAGGAGGCTAAATGCCAATAAATTTCAGTAAAATTGGGTTTTACAAAATATCTTATGAATTATGACTCTTTGACAAATATACCACAAAAAAAAAATTATTTTATCATTTTTTTTTTATATTGATAAGTGATTAATAAGTAGTTAATTATTAAATTAGTCAGACTTCAAAAAAACGATAAATTATATTTACTAAAATAATTAAAATTAACTTTTTATTAATTCAGAATCTGAAAATAATTGAATTTCAAAGCGGCATATAGCCAGCACCCAGAAAATAAAAAATAATGGAATTTAAAAAAAGTAATTATACCATCGTTTGTGCGTTTTTAATACCATTAAAACGAGCCCAACTAGACGTTTGTGCGTCTCGTATTTTCCGAGACAATGAGAATTTTCCGAAATTTCATCACCCGGACAAAAAATCATTAATTTCTCCCTTAGAAATTAATTTAAAAAAAAATCTGTTTATAGGATTTTATATATTTTCGTTTGTGCTTTCATCACCCCGGAAAAAAAATAATTAAAAATATTCAAATAAACAATTAAAAATTAATTCAACATTATTTGTTCAAAAAAAAAAACACGCGCATGCGCAATTAAACAATAATTATTGGAGTAGAATTTTTAGAAGAAATAAATATGTTATACTTAATTTATTGTTTTATAAATTATTTTTATTTTGTTAATCTTTTATTTCTTTAATTAAATCTTTTATTTTTTAAATTAATAAATATAGGCGCACGGGGCCTTCGGCCCCCTGTTACTTCGGTTTTCCTTTGTAAGAAGAAGGGGGGCAACAAAACAAACATTTTATGCAGTTTTTAATAATTTAAATAAGTTTTTTATTCTTTAATAATAATTATGCAAAAATAAAAACCGGAACCAATAATGTATGTTTCATATTATCATTTCTCTGCTCTATTTTACCAACAAATTTTTACTCCAGTTTACTTATAAGCATACGCGCGGGTTATTTTTAACTTTAATTAATATTTAATTGTTCATTAATTATTTTTAATTTTTTTTGCGAGGTGATGAAAGCACAAACGAAAATAAACAAAACCCTATAAACATATTGTTTTTAAAATTAATTTCTAAGGGAGAAATTAATGATTTTTTGTCCGGGTGATGAAATTTCGGAAAATTTTCATTTTCTCGGAAAATACGAGACGCACAAACGTCTGGTTTGGCTCGTTTTAATGGTATTAAAAACGCACAAACGATGGTATAATTACTTTTTTTAAATTCCATAATTTTTTATTTTCCGGGTGCTGGCTATATGCCGCTGAATTTCAAATTTTTAGTATACAAAATTATTAATTAAAATAAATTTAATTAATTAAAGATAATCTACTTAATTATTCTACTATATAATTAAACAAGTAAAAATTTCTATATTATTATTATTGTAAGCCTTGAAAAACCATAAATTTAAATTTTTATAAAAAATTCAATTATTAAGCAAAAAAAAAAAATTTACTTATATGTGACCACTAAAAAAAGTAAACGTACACACATACACACATGCATAAATAATTCATCGTGCGAAAAAGAACAATTGGCTTGTTAGATGTTTTCATACAAGCCACATTATAAAATTCCTTGTGTTATAAAACAATGAAAATTTAAAAATAAAAAAATAAAAGGTGAATTTCCCAAACATGTTTTAAAAAAAGTAAATTTTATTTAAATTTATGCAAAAAAGTAAAAAAAGGTTTCGATGTGTTTTTTAGCTTTTATTTTTTTTATAAAAGGTTAAAATTATGATATTTTAGGTTATTCATCACTACAAAGCTATATTGCTTTTTGATGTTTTTTTTTAGTTTTAGTTCCAATTAAAAGTTCTCTTGCAGCCCTTTTAACTTGAAACTTGAGTTTTTTACATTACGCATATTTTTTTTAACAGTTCTAGAAAATTGATATTTTCTAATTTGCTGACAGTGACTTATTTTCTTGCAATCAGCAAATTATGCAACCTTGATTAGTATAAACAGATGATACCCGAAATTTTAGTTTTTTATCGCATTTAGGTTCATCTTAAATGGTAATTATATGCGATTTGGGCCATTCTTTTTTTTAAGGCCAAAGAACGTCTGTCATTCTCAAAATTAAATACACTGGAACTCTGCTAATTCGAAGTCTTTGGAAGGAGGATCATTTCGAATTATCTAGTTTTCCTAAAAAATTTTTGGTGACTATTTATTTTGTTCTCTTAGCTTTTTGGTGTAAATATAAATGTAAATTGACTGTTAAATGAAATATTATTATACTTTTAATTGGATTTTAGAATAATTTTTACTTGTATAACACGGTGTAGAAGGTACTTTAAACTAAAGTTTTATAGTCTATAGTGCGTGTTAAAGATAAATAAAGGGTTGAGAGCTGATTTTTTGGAGAAAATTAGTTGTAGTGTCAATATTTTTTGTCTTTTAACAAATATTTTTTTTCAAATTAATGGTTCAAATTATCCACTCTTGGATTAGCGAGGTTCTAGCGTAACTATTAAAATGTAAGTATATTATTTAAAAGATATTTTCTACCAAATGTTTTTAATTTATTATTTGCCAATTTTCTGCAGAACTTTTTAATTTAAGAATATTGATACTGGACTTAGGAAAGTATTTCAGAGATACGTCAGCCATTGGAACTGGAGGAATTTTCATACCCAATAAGAGGAATTGAAAATGTAAGAAAAGCTTTGAAAATTGGACTTTAAATATCTTTGAGAAAAAATTTTGTCATAAATGCAATTCGTAGCATAGATAATTTTTTTTAATAGCACATAATTTTATAAATTTGAAATCAAAAACCATAAGGTCACCTGCATATAAATGCTCTTCATTTTATAAATAATAAACTAAAAAAATATTATACCATAAATATATAGGGTAAAAAATAAAGATTACATATATTTTTTTTCATAATGTCACCTGCATTATACGCTTTTTACCTCATAAATAATAAACTATAAAAATATTATATATTTTTTCTATATACTTAAACTATATACTTATAACATATTGTTTATATTATAAACAATATAAGTATTCAGTTTAAGTATATAATAATAAAGTACGTTTACTTTTATTATTAAATATTTCTAGGGATTGATAAAAAATACATGCCTTTTTTCCCCTACTAAATCAGTAACATCATTATTTTTCCTCGAGGCTTTTTTTTTTATTTTTTCTTTTGTCTATTTAAATACATACTTTTTTAATTATTTTAATTCAAATATCACATCATTTATTTATAACAGTAGCCTATATTTATACAAAGAATTATTTATTTAAATAAAATTTTCTATTATAGTCTATAATATTATCTTTATTATAATTGAATTAATTCAAATTTTAATAAGTAATATGGGTAATCAGTTAGCTTTTTTTCTACAATAAAATTTTATATAAGTGTGCTTAATTGTAATTTATTAATGAAAAATATATACGGTTATTTCTTTTTGAAAATGAACGGAACGTTCCCTCCTTGCCCAAATAATGACGCAACATAAGGACGTGGAGAATCTCAAAAATTAGGCAAAACCGTAGATTGTCATTAAGGGTATGTGGTTACCTGAATGACGAGAAGGTTTGGGTGGCTAAGAAAATACGAAAAGACCAAAATTTCGTGGTTGAAAATAATATAAAACCTTAGAAAATTTTTTTTTTGTATTAAAAATTTATTTTTTAAGACCCACCATGCCACTGAGCTCGCATTTTAGAAGAGTGTAACTCATTTTTTTCAAATTTTCTTAACGTTTCAAGCTTTTTGCAATCGTTAAAAAAAAAATGCTTTGTCCATGACCGGAATTCTGGTAGAGGTGAAAGCTATATTTTTATTTGCATTTCATATTTTTCAGTATAGGCCCAGAAGATCCATTGAAAAAGCTTGGAAAAAAGGAGTTTAATTTTATATAGCAAATTTGGAGGTTTTATCCTATTTATCTTTTTACCTATTGAGCTGAGTAAAATTTTAAATTATATTTTATAAAACACACTCAATAAGTATTGCTTTAAATATAATCTCAAAACATATACCTATATTTGTAAATTCTTCTAGCCCTCTTTTTTCTTACTCAATAAAAATCTAAAAAATACACCAATTCACCTCATTTTCCCCTACATAAAATTATAATTGTGTGAAACTCAAATTAAGAATATAATATATATAATAAAAGATAAAAATAAGATCAAACACTTAAAAAAAACTGATAATAATTTTTTTTTATATATATTACAGCACGATTAATACTTTTTATCATGATCAGTCATTAAGAACGAATAATAATAATAAAATATTATTAAAAAAAAAAAAATCAATATATCTTAGTTTAATCAAATTTTTAAAGAAAAATATGTCAAAATAAAAAAAAAATTTTATTCATAATTTATCATTGAAACAATGTCTATTAGATAAAGTGTTGAAATTAAAGTTTGCAAATTAAATGTCTCTTTATGTATAAAAACTTATGTCAGATAGTTGCTAATAATCAATATATAACATATTGACATATTTTTATCAATGACTTAGAAACTTTTTATTTTTTATTATTCAATATTTATGCGGTTTTAAGTTTTATGTGGTTTATAAGCACATGTTTGTTTTTTAAGATATTTTATAATTTAAACTTAACTAATTAAAAACTTTTAATTATTGTTAATAAACTGTTATTTTTTTTAATGTTTAACTATAGGGTAAGTTAGAATGTAATGGACATATTGAAAATTTTAATTGAAGTTTTTAAATTACATATTTAAAAAATATATTTTTTAACATGTTTTAAGGGAAACTTTAAATTGAAGTGTAAAAATTTGTTTAAATATTGAAAACCATTCAAGTTTACACCCTATTAAGTAATCAACTTTATAAGCCATTTTGTAACGATTAAATTTAAGATTCAAGAAGTTAGAAAATATATTATTATTATGAGTTAAAAACGGTTTATAATATTTTATTCAAATTTTTCTCACAAGTGAAATGACGGCGTGAGAGTATATAAGTATTCGAGATGCACAATATATTTATGACATAAATTTATACTTTTTTAAAATTATTAGTATAGGTAGTACATATTATATTTTTTGAGTGTTGATTGTAGATTTTCTTGTCTTTTTCTTTTTATTAAATAATTGTTAGTGATTTTAGAGATATAGTTATATCGATCTCGTAAATCATTGTACTACGAAGTTAGTCTGTAGTGGGGACAAAAAATAATTCCCATGTCCCTGATTCTGTTAATATATCATTTTTATATTCTACAATATTATGATATCTTATATTAATCAATGTAATGAAAAGAGACAGCAATATCAATTAAAACTTTATGCAGCCTGAATATAGGTGCATAATTCAAACCCACTAATTGCAAAAACTAGCAACATTATAAAATTAGGTCTCTTATTTTTGTCTATGGTTCGAGTTCTACAAGTGCTAATGCTTATACCTGAATCTAAGGTTTAGGTTGAATATTGAGTAAAATATTTATTGAACGTTCAATCTGACGGTCTAATTTATGCGAACAATTTTGCGATTTGATACTTGAAGTAATTAATGCATAAATTTCAAATTGCTCCTTAATATATTTATGGGCTTTTGTACTTATTCTTTTTATACACAGAAAAATATGACTATAAACTAATTCTTTAATTACTAAAATTCATTGTTCAAAATTTTCCTTAATATTTAATTTTTGCATAAATTGTTCAGCTTTTTTTCACATATACCAATAAAATTATCAATTAGCAATCCTTTTTATTACAAAACTTTATTTTTAATCCAACAATAAAAAGAATTATATTATTTAAAAAATTAAGTAATTAAAAATATTTTCATACACACTGCACAAATAAATTTATTTTTCAATTACATATGTTTATAATAATTAAAATAATTTAAAAAAAAAAAAAATTTATTTAATAGTAATATTAACGTCTTAATTTCTCAACTATAAATATAGATCATACATAATAAACATAATAATTAAAAAAATAAGAAAAACTTTTTATATTTTTTCTAATAAAGGCATTCATTTGCTAATCAGCTTGAGATTTGCACGTATAGATATAAGTGCGTGAAACATGAAACTTAAATTTTTTTTACATGCAAAATGAATATGATGCACGTCAACTTCTTTAAAAAAACAAAATAATATTGCAAGATTATTCTATAGAGATTAATTCAGTTAATGTTTTGGCAATTATAAAAGAATATTATAATAATCAAGATAATAATAATAATAATAATAAAAAACGCGTATCTTCCGGCGGCAGTAAGTCTCACACGTATTTTCTTATTTCTATATCTTCTTTTTCAACATAATGTTATATTATTTATACCCTCGAGCATGTAATCGCATGTGTTTATATTACCCTAAAATGTAAGGCCCACTCTCTCTCACTCTTTCTCTCAAGGGTTAATCAGCTAATGCTTCGAGCTATGGATTGTATTTAATTTCTTTTTTTTAACGTTTAATAAAATTTACTATTTTTATTTAACACACACGTTGATGATAGACTGCAAATTTTTTTTTTGGGTCCTTTATTTCATCAAGTAAAAATTTATCGATGATGAATTGACAATATGTTACACTTTCTTTTGGGTTATTGTAAGTTTTTAAATTCTTTTGCAGGTCATTTAATAATTTTTTTTTTCACACTGTGGTTTTTTCTTCAAAAAATAAAATAAATACTTTGTTTTGTCTCATTTTTTCTTCAAAAGGGGGATAATAATAAAAAAGTATTCAATTTTGCCTGCAATTTTTTAATTTTATTTTTCAAGAAATATATGTTTTTAAAAAAAAAACCTTATCTGATACAATTTTTTTTTTTCTTCTACTTTAGTGGTCTTTTTTTTAACAAAAAGTTATTATATTTAATTATTTATATAAGCATGTAATATAATAAATACGTTTTTCTAAGAAAGTTATTAAATGTATGGCTTGTGTAGAAGAGACATTTTTTATTTGTTGTATGGTGTATATTAGGTCGAGTATTATTAAGTTGCTCGTCCATGCAACAATGACTTAACGAATGTTCATAATTTTTTTAAATATTATTTTAATTTGAATTTGAGATATTTGAGAAAAATGACAAATCTTTTTGATCATTACAGAGGTCATTTTCAGTGAACGAAAATTTTGGAATGTATTTTTCAAATCTTTTAACAAACATTCAACAAAATAAGGCTCATTTAAAAATGTATAATTTGAAATTCTAGGTTCAATAATTATTCATAAAATTTCATAATATGTAATATTCTGACTTATTCATTCAAAAACATGCTACTGGAAAATTCAAAAAAATCAATTTCCTGCTACTCTTTGGGATATAATAAATTTACAGGTTGCATTTGATGGATACGCGTGAAATTCAAAGAGTTTTTACTCAGTCTAATTTTGAAAGGGTTTTATTATTGTTCTTGGTAGAGGAAAAGCGTTCTTAACTTTATGTAAGAAACGTTTATTTTACCAAATATGAGTACAAACATCCGCCGCTACCTGCTTTTGGTCTGTAATTCTTGGCATTTGACAAAATAAATTTTTCTAAAATCCAGTTAAGAATCTACTATTCTGTGCATAAATCACAAGTTGTAATGCGTTTTTTGAAAACTAATATTTGGATATTTTATAAAGGAAAAAAGAGAAAAAAATGTAGCTTCATTATTTACTGAGCTTGCACCCCTTTTTGGCCAAAACCTAATATTTTGTAACGAGGAATTCAAGAATTGTACTGACTCTAGCCCTGTAAAGCTATCTCAGGCTTAAAATGTTTACAAGGTAATTTATTAACACCATCTTTTAGATTTTGACTGCCACTTAGATTGCCCTAATTTAGTATTCTACATAAATTAATTTAACAAATTCTGTACGTCAAATACTTATGCTTCATAAACATTAAAAAATTTTGTGATTTCAATCGAAAATAATTTTTTAAATTTATTATTCTGAAAAAATTCACCCTCTAAATAATAAGTCGTCGCATTCAATTAAGTTTATAGTACTTGTCTAATAATGCTTTTATTTAGCTCATAGTAATACACAAAAATAGAATATTCCTTAAAAAAATCATGATAGCAAATCCAAATTCAAAATTTTAGAAAAATTTTTTATATAAAAAAACCGAACATAAATGACAACATAATGTATAATAATAATAATAATAATAATAATAATGCAACTATATCTTTTTATATTGAATTTTTAAGTTGTACAAAAGATCTTTTATATCTATTATTGTATGACTTATATTTTCACAAATACATTTATAAATGCATTAGTTAACAGGTGCACATTCAAATAAATATATATAATGTTTGTACTAAAATGAAAATTTATTATTATCAGAAGAAATAATGATAAAAATTAATTTAAAAGAATATATTGTACTATTGTGAGTTTAAGTAGTATAAACAAAAATTTAGAGATCCAACGATATAAATTAATTTAGGTGAAAAAGGGGTTTCAGAATCAGAACTAAGTAGGTGCATTACATAATGAAAATTCTCATTTTATCCTTCAAGCAAGAAAATTAAAAATAAAAAGAAAATGCCAAAAATTATATTGCACAATTATAGTCTGTATCTAACTCAAATTATAAGACAATAAAGAGAAATTTTTTAATACAAAAAGTCTTGTTAAAAACGGAAATGAGTGGGAATTAATATATGACGACAACATGTGACGAGCTTATCTTTTCTAATAATAATAATAATTTTTTTTTGTATTTATAAAATATTCATAAATATAAATGACAATAGTCATTAAATAATATTATTATAATGAATGAGCATAGTTGGTGACATTTTTATTATTATTGTATTTGCTTGTATATTTTTAGTATTCAATTATTTAGTGATAAACTTTTTATGATAATTAATTTTTTTATTTTTTATCAAATTAACTAAAGTGTTTGTTAAATTGTATTTAATTAAAAACGATAGGTATTAATTGACACACGTGTGAATTTGAATAATAGATTAATCAATATTATTTTAATGAAAATTTGTTTTTTTTCTATTTAATCTTTGTTTTAATTCATTTACTTTTTTGCTTCATTGTTAATATAAGAACATCGAATGTGGAACTAATTTTGAATAACATTTTTAATATCATGATTTATCTTTTTGATCAACTTACCAGAAGAAGGTCTGTCCGAATACCTCGTGCAGTAAACCCATGCTGGCCATTGCATAATTTTTGACGAATCTGAACCCTTGCCACTTCCATCACCACCACTTCCACCATTGCTACCAGTAGGACTAACAGCTGGTAAACCAGGTGATGTGTTTCGTGTTGACGATGACTCGGAACCTCTATCTGATCCTTCTGATGAACTTTCTGCACCTCCAAAATCTTTGCTAAGATCTATAGGAACTGGTGCTATTGCTTGTCTTTTTGGCCTCGAACGTTTTAACGATATAGGATCTGTTATTCTTCTACCGAAATCTGCTTTTAATATATTGTCTATGCTAAATTTTAAATTTCCTTGATGCTGAATACCGTTATCGTTGACAGGAGCATCCGATCTGGATGATCCTGTGCCATTTGTCGCTAATGCTAATGGTAACGATGCACCACTAGCAGTTGAATCTGGACTACCAGGTAATAATGCCCTACTAAGTGACGCTAATGGTTGCAGTACTTGATGCATTGGTTGCAATGCTAACAATCTTGCTGCAGGGTGTAAAGGTAAAATACCAGCAAATGCCTGTTGCTGTTGTAAGTGCTGTTGATGCTGATATATTTGAAGGGGTGGCATTCTACCGACGGGACTGCTATTACTACTTACTGTACTATCTGATATAATAAGCGAATTTGCCGGTGATGGTGACCTAGCTATACTATTGTTATTGTTATTATTGCTATTGCTATTGCTGATGCTGTTGTTATTATTATTGTTATTATTGTTATTATCCTCGGTTTCGGTCAGCTCGGCTAAATTTGCCGGCTCGTGACCGACGCTCAGCACCTCGCTGCTGTCGCTATCGCAATCACTGCCGGTCATGGCAGCTCTCACGGATATCTAATCAACCTACCTCCACCTGCCATTCTTTTTAGTAATAACTTTTTTAACAAATTTTTTTTTGTTCATTTGCTTTCATTGCATTCTAATTTTATTTTTTATCACTCAAAAAATTTTTTTTTTTTTTTTTTTTTTAAATAATTGTTTTAATTATTTTTTATTTTTTGTTTATTAACACTTGACACACACTCACAAATTAAAATTTTTTAAGGAGGTATTAAAAAATCCTCCATTTTTTCATATAAAAAGAAATTATTGATTTTGAAAAGAACGCACGAATAAATACACTGAGGAAAAAAAACAAAAATATACAATAAACACGAAAGAGTAGTATAAGCTTGAGGCACGCGGTTTTAAAAAAACTCAATATTACCGGCCTTACTGGACCGGCTGCTTGCCACGATGCTTCTGACTCTTAACAATGTATAAAATGTACTGTCAAGTGGGCGGGTATTTTAGGGTGTGGTTTAGTTAATAAACTCCACCTTTTCATAAAAAATTAACTAACCCCTTTCTTTTAAATAGGCGGTGCTGAAATATAATCTAGCGAATCAAAATGCAATTTAAATTTCTGTGTAAAATTTTTTTAACCAATCACATTCTGAGTTCTCCCACTCTTTTATATTATAAGGTGATTGACTCCGGTTCGTTAAAAAATTAAAGAGTGGGGGTAGATGAAGAAGTGTATAGTTGTATTATACTATAGCAATTTTTTATAGCATAGTATATGTAATAATGTATGTTTTTTCATCTTATTACGGTTTGACTGGTTATTCCTGCAGTAGTGTTTTTTTATCTTTATTTTTTAAGGGAACCACTTTCTTTGAATTTAATATACTTAAACCCCTTTTTTAGGTTACATTTTCTTTTGTATTTTATTTATATGTAGATGTCAGTGTACATGTATGCGAATATTTGTATTAAATTCTTTTTTTCAAAGCTTTCGGTTACATTGGAGCCTTTAAATAAGGAATTATTATATTATGTACGATATATATAGATATATATTTTAAGTAGCATAAGAAATTTTAGAACGTCGCGTGTGGCCAAATAATCAACAGTTTTATTTTTTTTTTCTGTAGTTATTGCAAATTTTTTTTTGTATTTGCTGATCCAATTTCTTTTCTTTTTTTTTGTTTTAGGTATTGTTAATGTTTGATGTTGAATTTTTTATGCAGTAGTATATTTAACCCTTTATTTGCTTTTATTTTTTGTATTATGACTTACAGAATTAATATATTATGGAACTTAGTAAATAAGCAAACTAAAAACTTTTTATTAAACAAAGGGTAAAATTTAATATTTTAATTGGACACAAAGCAATAGGCGGGCAAAAATTTCATAAAATAGAGTTATATCAAACTTTTGTGGCGTGAAAACGATTTAAAAATTTGAAGGGTCAATCCTTAAGATTATTTTTTTAAAAGCCAGAGGCCGCTACCTTACAGAATACAAGTTAATCTTTTTTTAGCTATAAGAAATTACAGATAAATAAGCGGAAAAATTTTGATTAAAGATTTTTGCAAACAGAAACATTAAATATCGAACTTTTGGTCGTTCCCATGAGAAACAATTTTATTTTGACGTTCCCGGTGACAATACTTATAGGAGTGATTAAAAGAGCTATAATTCTGAGAATCTTATGTTTTTAATTAACAACTTACTTCATCTGGTAATCGAAAATCTAAGCAACTTTTTAAAATAACTGCTAGGCTCATATAACATATTCAAATGTATGGTGTTAAAAAAAAGGTTTATAGCCTATAGTTACTTATTACGAAATTTTGGTACAAGCAAATTTAGCAAAAATAAGGTAAACAAGAACTACAAATTTGTTTACGTATTTTTTTCATAAAAGGGGCAAAATGCAGATTGGAGGAGAAAATTTTATATTAAAACCCCTCCATTCCTTCCTGAAGCCATCCCCGAACAAAAATCTTGGCTTCGGGTCTGTTGATGAAAAGTCAAATGATACCATATTGCAAGATCAGTCAGTTTATTATTCATATAAAGAATGCAATTATTCTTATTGGCCTTCTGGGCCTTTAGGTAGTTTAAAATTTTTGCAAAACTATCTTGCAAACGAGTCTCAGCAAATAGAGTAAAAATTTTTTGGAAAATTCAATAATGTGCAAAATTTTTTGACTCATGTAACTTTTTATATTATTTTGCAAAGACTTTAAAAATTGACAATTTCGGGAAGAAAGGGCATTTAGTTTACGAATTATAAAAAATTCTCTATAGTTTACAAGGCTTATGTGAAAAAATTGATCCAAACAAGAAGCTTTTTAGTTGTTCAAGGTGACAGAGTTATAAGCAAGAATGCAAATCCTATTTAATAGAATAGTGCCCTTTAGTTTGATTTAATTTTCTAAAATTATTGTAACTTTTTTAATGCATATAGAGGAAACAAAATATAGTAGCGAGCTGAGCATACATCATAAAATCAGGACAAATAAATGTTAAGATATTAATTAAAATTATAGCATGAAATTTCACACAATAAAATAAAAAATTTTCGTTTTTTTATTTACATATCAAATAACAGAAATGAATAAAAAGTAAAAATGTAGTAGCTAAAAATTATTAGTCAAAATGTTTTTTATTTATTTGTTACACGTATTTACACTATAGAATTGAATATTACACAATAGAGATAAAATAAAAAAATGTATTGTGTAACTTTTTACTTTATTTTATTGTTTTTTTTTCTTTTATTGATATACATAAAATATCTGTAAAACTTAAAAAAAAGTAAAAAAAAAAATATTCGTTTTTGTCATTAAAATTATTATTAATACATATTTGAGTAAATAGAAAACCATTGCAAATTGGTTATTAGACACAAAAGAGTTAAATAAGAATAATTTTTTTCTTGTTCAATAGAAACATATATTAAATAAAAATTCAATTGATTTGTGGTACAAATATAAATATATATATATTGAGAAATTTTTTTGTTCAAATTATGTATTTGTGTGTATCTGTACAACAATGAAAAAAAGTTAACTTTCTTTTAAATATAAAAGAAAAAACGGAAATATTATATAAAAGTTTCCTTCTTTTTATAAATTTATAAATGAACCACATAAATAGTCTGGTTAAAATAACTTTTTTTTTTCAATAACTAGACCTGTCAGTATTAAACCATATATATCCTGGACGATCGTGGTTTCCTTATTATTTTTATAGAAACTCTACGGGAATTCTTGTTTACCTTATTATTACATCTTGTATGTTTTTATGTTCTTTTTTTTTTAAATTTTGTAAATTGGGTTCAAAATTAAATTATTCAAAAATTTCGTTTTTTTGGGGGGGTTCAATAAATCTTAAATTTTGCAATGTACTATATTTTCAAGTTGTCAAAGTATTCGTTTTTGTTTGAGAAAAATGCATGAAATATCAAAAGTTTGGGAGGTATTGGAGTAAAAATATATCCGAAAACTTTTCTAGCTTTTGACTGTCCATTTCAAATTGGAGATATTAGAGATTTTGCAAAAGTTACAATGATTTCTAAAGGATATAATTAGATATCAAAACTTACTTCACCTAAAATGTTCAGAGTTTATTTAAAAAGATTAAGATCAGACAATCACTGCAAAATTAAATTTATTTGCAATAAAATTAATTGCAATAAAAACAATCAGGGCCAAGAAAACCCATTTTTGTAAAAAATTTTGGCAGCAATTTAAAAATTGGTCATTTTGGTCCTAATGGTGTTAATATCTTAACATTTTTTAGTTTTATAGAATATTTTATAGAATATCATCGCAATAGCCAAGTAACCAAAGTGCAATTGTTGGCCAAAAATGACCAATTTTCAAATGATTTTATAGCAGAAATTAATTCATAAAAATTTAGGTCAATTGTATAATAAAAAACAATGAAATATTATAAGGTAGCTCAGTACACCCCAATCACCCCTATAAAATAAAAAATGTTAATAAAAGCAAAATATTTCTAAAGTATAGAATTACTTAAAGCAAAAGTCTGTATGTATCTTTAAAGTGCAAAAGTTGTTTCTCTTTTTTCCCTGATAATAGCAGATAAGTATACTTTAAAGCACGCGCGCAACCTGTTTTTCTTAAACTATAGGGTATATACTTTGTTACTACTTGTCCTATATTGTTACTATTTTATTTTCTGTGATAGATAGTACAGATTATAAGATTTTTTCTTCAAACGAACAGCAAGAATAATATAATTTTCTAAAATAGATCCAATTTATACAAGCTGTTTGAATCGTTACCTTGTTAGACGTTTGATTACTAAATTTGTAAAATGTAATAGTAAAATATATATTATTTACTTTTTATTTATATGTAATTTAAATTATTTAAGATTGATTTTTAAATTACATGTTTGAGTTTGCTTATATAAATAAATTGTTTTAATTTAAGTATAGGTAAATACAAGTTAGTTTTTGTATGAAATATGATTTAGTTCTTAATGTTTAATGAATGCGGACTATAAGCTTTTAAAAATCTTATATTTATAAAAATTCAAATGGGTTGTATGTGTCCATTGGGCGTTAATGGGTTAATTTGTTGGTCCCTAAATCAAATTTACCCTCAATCGAAATGATTGGAAGTTCCTAAACTCATATTATTGTAAGTCTCTAAATTGAAATTATTCGTAATCCTATTACACCTCCCCCCTAAAATCGTCACATTTAACCCCACCTCTCTTGAATCAGACAATTTTGTTCTTTCCTCCCTTGATTTTGCGATTCCGAAGGTACCCCTCTCTATTACATATGTTAAAAATGTGACCGACCAGAAGTGTTTTTATTACCTTGCGAGGTTACAGCTTTATGTTAAAAGTTACCAAAATACCTTATTTAAAAGTATTGTGCTCTGTGTTTCTAAGCCCTTAAGGCCCGTTGGAATAAACGGAGGATATCGGGAGTGTTTTTTTCAAAATATTAAAGTCATCAATAACTATAAATTATAATTTGATTTCCAAGGGCGGTTCCAGAGGGGACGGTAGGGACAATCGCCCCCCCCCCCTGAGCTCTAAAAAATTACATGTTTATTTTTAATTTTTTTGTTTTTTTTACAATTTTCTTGAGAAAACATATAAAATTTTGCTTGAGCCCCCCCCCCCTGAGACACTTTTCTGGATCCGCCACTCGTTTTCCACGGTTATTGGTTTCTTTTTGTTAGAGAATGTAAAGTAAATTTGAGTTCTAACTACATTTATAATAAATAGATTTTTCCTTCTTATTTACACATTAATATTGAAGCCAATCCAATCAAAACTTTCAAAACCCGGAATTAAAAAAATTACTAAAGCTTTTTTCTAACATGGTTACCTTCGTTGTACCCGTCATTGACGGTATCTAGTAATATATTAGCAATAAAGTAGATTAAATTCCGTTTAGAAATAAAACATTATATAACGCGTTCCCTTGCTATGTGATTCACATTGTCCCAAGGCCCAAGTATTTTAAATAAAACTCTAAAAATTGAAATTCTGAACGTTTTGAAGCATTATTAATACGTTTGGACATCTTCAGGCTTTTTACAAATAACGATATACCTTTTACACCTAGACCTTTATTTAAAAGTCGTTTTTTAACCCGATGTAACGAAAATTTTGAAAGTGCATTGCAGTGCCATCTGTAAAATGGAAAACAAATTAAAATTATTTTTGTTTAAGCTCTTTGACCACGGTAGGTAAAAATATTTTTTACTTTGTTGATACATTGCTGACAGTCGTTAAAGTAGTTATTTTATTTAAAAATTATTATCAGTGAATAAGAATAATGATATGTATATTTACTGTACATTATATTTTTTTTTGATCGATAGTAATAGAAACAAAAATTTTTTTTCTTGGATTTACGTTATCACCGAAATTTCCAAAAATATGATTTTTGACTAAAAATTTCTGATGCTTGAAAAATGGTTTTTTTGAGATTGATTTTTAGGACTGCAATTTTTATACATTTTTATTATGATAGGGAAAATTTTTTCTTTTCATCTGGACTACCCAACAATGGTATAAAAATTTTATCCTAGGTCGTAAATAAATTTTCCAGATCGCATGTAAACAGCCACCAAAGGTTAAGTCTAGGTAAACTGCAATCTGGGGCATTCATTTTTTACGGCTGAGGGCAAAACATAATTTTTCTTCGTCAGCTGCAAGAAAACACGTATTTTCAAAACGCGCTGCAGCCGGGATTTCCGTGCTTTCTGGCCGCTGACAAGAAATAAATTGTTATTTTTTTTGTCAATTTCATTGCAATCGGCAATTCATTCCAGTTTCATTCTTAGTTGTATAAATTTTTGAAATTTTCCGGAAATCAAGTTTTTTATGGTTAAATTTCCTTAAATTTTCCCAGAATTTTGGTCTATGTGTCAGTTTGTCCCAAAAATTTGAAGAAAAAAAATTATGATCCGCTGTTTTAACCTGGAACTAGACATATGTTAACGTTCAGTTAGAGGGATGGGCCATTCCGTGGTCCGTTCTATGGAATGGACTGTTGCCTGTGAATCTAACGAAATAGTCAAAAATATTTTAAAATCAGGGATCGGCGGAATGGGACTTCAAATTTTACTTTCGTTCTCCGATTCCCGACAGTTAGGTTTCTAATAGGATAATTTATTTTTTTTCATGGATTTTTTTTTTTTTAGCAAGGAAAGATAATTTGTCTTATTTGTTTTATAAAAAACTCGGATTTATTTATTTTATTTCCAATAAATGTACAACGAAGTGATACATTGATACATTCTAAAGAAGGTAAGAGGCCTGTATATAAGTGGATGTTTTGAAAATTGTATAAAAATAATTTTAATTATGTTATATAATATATTTAAAAAAAAATATCATCATTAAATATATAAATTTATCATAAAAGCATATGAAATTAGTCAATCATAGAAATTTACAATATATCTATTAAACGAAATAAAAAATTGAGATCAGTTTGTAGAATCTACATTTTTAATTTTTTTTTTTGAGCTTTTTTAATCAATATCTAATATTTTTAAGGCATTGGATAGTTTTTTATAAGTTTAAATAGCAAAATTTATATGATTGTTGCGGAAATTCAAGACATTTTTGATGTACTTACAGAATGATTATGTTGAAAACGCTCATGATATTTCAACAATTCATTCTCTAAATTTTTTAGTACAGTTTATTTAAGTAAAGATAAAATAGCTTTGAAAATTTGAATAAAATCAAAGAATTAAATTCTAATTATTTTCACATTACAATAGAGGAAATTGAAATTAGCATTAAAAAGCTAAAACCTTCTTCCAAACCAGGTCCAGACGGGATACCTTCCATTTTTATTAAATATTGCTGCCTATCGTTGCTAAAACCATTGTTCGTTCGCTTTAATTTATCTTTACAATCTGGTAGTCTTCACCCGTTTTGAAAGTCAGCTCATATTAATCTTATTCATAAAAGTGGATCTATTCAAAATATTGAGAATTATAGGCATGTTGCATTAATTAGTGCAATACCTAAGATTCTTGATAATATTATGTCCGGAAAAATTAAAACCATCTTGCCTGATATTATATCAGACAAGCAACATGTTTTTATGAGCAATAGATCTACAATAACGAATTCAGCTATATACACCAATTATATCTATTCATGTTTTGAAAATAAATCACAAGTTGATTCTATATATTTAGATTTCAGAAAGGCATTTGATCTGGTTGATCATGATATTTTGATTTTTAAATTAAAATGTTATGGTTTTCCTGATATCTTAATAAAATGGATTGGTAACTATCTTAAAGACAGATTTTTAATTGTTGACATTAATGATGTAAATTCAATACCTTATGAAGCTAAGTATGGGGTTCCACAGGGGTCACACCTTGGACCATTACTTTTCTTAATATGCATTAATGACATTATTAATGCAGTAAATTCATCTGAGATACTACTTTTTGCCGATGATGTTAAATTATTCAGAAAAATAATGTGTGTAAATGAACATTTATCTTTTACGTCATGATTTGTTGAGACTATTAAAGTAGTGTAGTTTGAATAGACTTGACGTTAATGTCAAAAAATGTTTTATCATTTCTTTTAATCGATCTAACAATTTCAATGATTTTAACTACTATCTTACTGAAACAGAATCTTGCGATAGAGCAGCTCTGATTAAAGACCTTGGTGTTATTATGGACTCCAAACTTACCTTCAATGATCATATTACTTTTACAATTGCAAATGCTAATAGATCTTGGAGTTTTATCAGAAGACATTCTACTAGATTTAATGAAGTAACTATAAAAACTTTGTTTAGTAAAATCTCAAATTATGTATGGATCTAGTATCTGGAGGCCAATTTATAAAAATTGTATTTATAGACTTGAAAAAGTAAATCATAAATTTATTAGATTTTTAGCTTTTAAATCTGGATCACCTATGAATGTTATTGATCATAGCTACTCTGAAAACGCTTTAAAATTCAATGTCTCAACAATTATATCTAGTATGAACGCAAATGATATAATTTGGATGCAAAAAATATTAGATAACAATATAAAATGTTCTGAATTATTTAATATTTTATCTATCAATGAACAATTGTCTTATAACTTTAGGCTGATTAGAAAATTCTCATTGAACAATTTAAAACCAAATACAGAATTTGTTCATTGTATAATGAAAATCTTAATAAACTTCAATATCAAGCTTATTAAAATTGGATCATCAAATTGATACTCTAGCATTTCATTTAAAAAAAATAAAAAAATTTTTAAATACTACTTTCACTTTCCTTTGTGAATATTCAATTTATTTAAAGATCTATTAAAAAATTTATTTTAGAAATGTATTTATTACAATTTATTATTTTACTTATCTGCACATTTTGATAGATTCAAAAAAAAAAAAAAAAAAAATTGTATAATTGTATTATTAATTTATTTGTACAAAACTTTATATTTTTTTAATCAAAAAGAACATCTATATCTAGTTTTAGAACATTTATATCTAGTTTTACTGCTACTGTTTTGGTATTTAGTTTTTATACTAATGCCTTTTTTTTAAGTGGCAGAGGTAGACGCGTACCTAGTACTATAAGTCTTACAACTAGAGTCTACAACACAAAAAGCCAAAGAAGAGCGGATCCAACGACTTAACGTAGCTTTAGTTGCAGCTTTATAAGGCTTCCTAGTTCTAATAAACTACTAATCAGTATCATTCCTTAATGATCCTCGCGTTGAAGCTACGATAATCTCAAATCTATTCCTAAAAAATGGAAGAATTAGCAGTGGTTGCTTTGCTTCTGGTCGTAAAGTCTTTATCAGATCGGTAATACTTATAACATAACCAATCTCTGATTTTTCAATATTTGATAACCTAATTAGCAAAAGAGTTTCAAGCCTTTGAGCAGTAGCTAAAGCCAACAATAAGACTAGTTGCATAGACAGCTCTGCCAAAGACAAGTTTTCTAAGTGAAATAGTGTAGCTAACTTATCTAACACCGGAGAAATATCCCATATCTCGTTATATTTTGAAGAAACTGGTTTTAGTTTATAAACTGCGTTCATAAATCTACGAAGTAACGCATTTTTAGAAAAATCGCTTTTTGATATAAGTAAAACAAGAATTAAAAAATCTGAGACACTGAGGGGTTAAAAATGCTATAATGCCGATCCTTTGAAAATTGAATCCACTTTTTAATAGTTAAGGAATATTGTTTAATAGTACTATTAGCTAATGAAGAACACAAGATCTTCGAATATCCACAGAAAATCCTATTAATAAAAATCCTTTCCTGATAATCTCGCCGCAATCAGAGACTAGTGGCTGGCTAAAGGATGAGGTATTTTCCTGCAAAGAGATAATAATAAATTAGATGACTGTTCCAAAATAATTATATCACTTAGAATTAATTTAGAAAAAAAGGGGAACCAAGTTTGACTCGGCCAATTAGGCACAAAAACCACGCCACAGGCCTCATCCACCAACATCTTTCTTAGGATCATAAGAATCAAAGAAAATGGAGGAAAAGCATAACATTTTAAATTATGCCAACTTAAAGTAAAATTTTCGATCTGAAAACAATCTGGATCTAAACCTCTAGCACAAAATTTTGGACATTTTACATTGCACCTCGAAGCATCAACTTCAGTAAAACCAAACTAAGTTAACATAGTTACCAATATCTCTAAACGCAAAATCTGTTAATAATTCTATATCTAAATTTTTAATTCGAGATGGCTTATCCGCTGGATTATTTTCCGATTTAATATAAGTTGCAAATAGACAAATTTTTCTATTTTCACACCACTGACATATTTTCCTCGCCATGTAATTCAACTTTGAGACATGAATATCACCCATCCTATTAATATAGGCAATAGCCATGGTGCTATCAATGTGAAGCAAAACTTAAAAACTGCTAGAGTTAGATAAAAAATATTTGATAGCAAAGTAAACAGGTTTTAATTCCATAAAATTGATGTGAGAACGCAAATATTCCTTATTCGAAAACCAGATAATTCTTTACAAATTATACCCTTTTACCCTCGCAAATCGCTCCCCAGCCAGATAAGGATGCATCCATGTATATCACAATCTCATAACGAAACTCCCTAATCGGTTGAAAGCCATCCTTTAAAATTCGATTCCACCAATCAAAATCTTCAGCCAAATAAGAAGGGATTTGCATCCTTGCATCATAATTATCATTAGTAAACAATAAATAAGCTCTAAACTTGGCTTTTCTAAAAGTTTGGTGTACCACCAACTATATTGAATAGCAGGACAAGCAGTTACTAAAGAGCCTACTAAATGTGCAAACTGTCTAATCTTACAGATAGTAGGAAAATAAAATTCCAAACCAACTGTATTAAGGAATCTGTTTTCTTCTGAGGGAGTTCAAATTTCATTTCTTTGGAATTAATAACAAAACCTAAGTATTGGCAGACTTTCCTCGGTACAAATATGCTTTTTTCAAAGTTAATGATCCAACCTAAAGAAGTTAATAAATTTAGAGTACGGTCACATTAAATAAACATTACTGCATATCCTTGCATAAATAAATCTAAAATTTTTATAACTACCTTTATGTAAGGGAATCGTCAAATTAGCGTTCTTCAAATCAATTTTGGTCATAAGACAATCTCTAAGCGATAGCTTTAACGCGGTGCGTATATCATCTAATTTAAAATGAGGGGCAAAAACAAAATTGTTTAAATTTTTTAAATATAACACAAAACGAAACCCTTATCAGACTTTGAGAATAAAAAATAAGAGGAGACATATTCTCCTTCCATATGGCAATACTTTTTAATAGCGCCTATAGAAATTATGTCTCTTTAACTTTATCAAACGCTTCAAAAGCTGCTTTATCTTTTGAAGAGAAAGATGGTGGAAGACGAGATTGGTGTGGGATTTCAATAAAATTTACTACATAATCTTTAATGGTAGATAAAATAAAATTGTCTTTAGTATGACAAGCCCAATTACTATAGAATTTTTTCAAATCCTGTATCTTAGTTACTTTTTGCTTTTGTGAGATCTGTTGGAATCTTTCTTTGGCTTGCTGTTCTTAAATATTTCAGGATAAGAACGAGGATGACGAGACCTCTGTAAATTATCAATTTTTCTTTCGAATTCACAAAAAATCGAGAATACACGAATTTTTTGTTAATATACTAAATTTAGTAAATTTTCATTTTTTTTGAATATTTACAAATTTTATGAGAATTTACTAATTTTCGAAAATGTTCTAATTTTTTACTTAATATTAGGAAGTTACTTTTTACAATGTAATTAAAAATTTCTAATAAAAGTTATCTAATTAATTAAGCATAAAAACTTTTAATTAAAAAAAATAATTTTTTTTTTTTAAACTTATTTGTTTAAACATAAAAATTTATATGTCAAGAATATTTTTGAAGAATAAAATCATTGACGTTATAAAAGAAATATTTCTGTCGACGTTGATATCTACGTATGATCCTACTTTCCCCCTCGACGTCGTGTAGCACTACTTCCCCTCTTACCCTAATTGACTGAATCAATTTGACTACAGGTGATATAAAAATTTCTATGGAAAAAAAACAGTAGACAACATTGAGAATTTAATTATTTCCTTATTATTGAAATATTTTTTTAATAGAATAATAAAGTTATCAAATTAATTAAGCATAATAAATTATTTTGATTAAAAAATAAAATAAAAAAAAAAAACTTATTCGTTTAAAAATTAAAAATTATATTTCAAAATATGTTTTTGAAGAATAAAATCATTTACGTTATTAATAGTCCAAGAATATCTGTGGAAAAAGGTCAAATCTCTATCTAATTATGAAAATGAATAAATCGAGATAAAACCTTTTGCATTCTGTTCAGAAATATGTCAGGAAAATAAGGTCAGAAAGGAAAATAGGGTAGTATGCAGATGTGATTTTTGACCCCATTATTATATTCCATTTACTCCATGAGTATAAAAATATTTAAAAAATGATTTTTTTCAATTCCAAGAAGTGCATGTAGATTTTTTTAGTAACAGAATTCAACAATAATGTACTAATTGCAATTTAAGCCATTTAGCAGGAGGGGGGGGGTGAATTTTCTCTTTTTTCACCTCTTTTACCTCAAAATATGTAATTCTTTCACCCCTTTATATTCTGCAATAAATAGATTGAAGAATTAGCTAAATGATAAAATAATATCCAGATAATCCAGACAAAGATGTGAGAGAAACTTGAGAATTTGGCTATTATCATATATTTACTATTATCCTGGTGACCTTCCATTTTGACCACCTACCATTGATGCCCTTGAACGACATTTAAAAAGGGTTTGTTTTAAAGTTCCAGAGATAGGCACCTTGTTTAATCAGATAAACCCCTTAAATCCCGAAGATTGGGGCTAGCAGAAAGCCGAACAAATTCTGAAACTAGTGAAAATGAATCAACCTATTCCACCAAACAATGTGTTCAATATCATAATCTGTACAATCAAAAAGGTTGCGGATTTAATTGTTCATGTAGGAAAAGTGGTTTAGAATGGACTTTTGCCTGCGTAAATTGTTGTCGATGTACATGTACAAACAGTGTAACAGTTCCTGCATGAATGAAAAATTATTCAAATGAAACGATTGCAGAAGAAGAAGAAGATGAAGATACTATCGAATATGAAATTGTGCAAGATATGGAAGATATTCAAATCATAGGAGATGGGAAAGAAATTTCTGACGATGATTTAAATTTATTTTTGGATTTATGTACATAAAATTGAGATTTTAATAATTTGCATCAATGTAATTTTAAAAAACTTTAAATTTTGTAATTAAAATAATGTTTTTTACAAAATAAACCTAATTCATTTTAAATACCATTTTTAACACAATTTTTAAACTCCGTTACCCAAAAAAACCCGTTGGAAAAAACAGAGCTTTTAAAGAATTACATGTTTTTGGGGTAAAAGGGGTTAAAAATGACAAATTAACACCCTCCCTCCCAAATGGCTTAAATTACAATTCTGACATTATTTTTGAATCCAGTGACCCAGAAATCCCATTTGCACAAGTATTACATATTTTGGGGGTAAAAGGGGTTAAAAATGACGAATCCACCCCCCCCCCCCAAATGGCTTAAATTTCAATTCTGATATTAATTTTTAATTCTGTGACCCAAAGAACCTATATCGGCATTTTAAATTTTTAAATTATGTTTTTAAATTTTCAATTTAAAGTCTTCTTAAAGAATTACTTATTTTGGAGTAAAAGGGTTGAAAAAAGAGCAAATTCACCTCCTCCCCCAAATGGCTTAAATTGAGATGTGATTTTTGACCCCATTATTATATTCCATTTACTCCATGAGTATAAAAATATTTAAAAAATGATTTTTTTCAATTCCAAGAAGTGCATGTAGATTTTTTTAGTAACAGAATTCAACAATAATGTACTAATTGCAATTTAAGCCATTTAGCAGGAGGGGGGGGGGGGGTGAATTTTCTCTTTTTTCACCTCTTTTACCTCAAAATATGTAATTCTTTCACCCCTTTATATTCTGCAATAAATAGATTGAAGAATTAGCTAAATGATAAAATAATATCCAGATAATCCAGACAAAGATGTGAGAGAAACTTGAGAATTTGGCTATTATCATATATTTACTATTATCCTGGTGACCTTCCATTTTGACCACCTACCATTGATGCCCTTGAACGACATTTAAAAAGGGTTTGTTTTAAAGTTCCAGAGATAGGCACCTTGTTTAATCAGATAAACCCCTTAAATCCCGAAGATTGGGGCTAGCAGAAAGCCGAACAAATTCTGAAACTAGTGAAAATGAATCAACCTATTCCACCAAACAATGTGTTCAATATCATAATCTGTACAATCAAAAAGGTTGCGGATTTAATTGTTCATGTAGGAAAAGTGGTTTAGAATGGACTTTTGCCTGCGTAAATTGTTGTCGATGTACATGTACAAACAGTGTAACAGTTCCTGCATGAATGAAAAATTATTCAAATGAAACGATTGCAGAAGAAGAAGAAGATGAAGATACTATCGAATATGAAATTGTGCAAGATATGGAAGATATTCAAATCATAGGAGATGGGAAAGAAATTTCTGACGATGATTTAAATTTATTTTTGGATTTATGTACATAAAATTGAGATTTTAATAATTTGCATCAATGTAATTTTAAAAAACTTTAAATTTTGTAATTAAAATAATGTTTTTTACAAAATAAACCTAATTCATTTTAAATACCATTTTTAACACAATTTTTAAACTCCGTTACCCAAAAAAACCCGTTGGAAAAAACAGAGCTTTTAAAGAATTACATGTTTTTGGGGTAAAAGGGGTTAAAAATGACAAATTAACACCCTCCCTCCCAAATGGCTTAAATTACAATTCTGACATTATTTTTGAATCCAGTGACCCAGAAATCCCATTTGCACAAGTATTACATATTTTGGGGGTAAAAGGGGTTAAAAATGACGAATCCACCCCCCCCCCCCCAAATGGCTTAAATTTCAATTCTGATATTAATTTTTAATTCTGTGACCCAAAGAACCTATATCGGCATTTTAAATTTTTAAATTATGTTTTTAAATTTTCAATTTAAAGTCTTCTTAAAGAATTACTTATTTTGGAGTAAAAGGGTTGAAAAAAGAGCAAATTCACCTCCTCCCCCAAATGGCTTAAATTTCTATTATGACATTATTTTTGAATTCTGTGACCAAAAAAACCTACATGCGCTCTTTGGGATTGAAAAAAAATCATTTTTTAAATATTTTTAAACTTATGGAGTAAATGGGATGGAAATCCGACGAATTGTCCTGAGATCTCCGGAGATCTCGCTAGATCTCTAAATTGGGGAGATTTCCGGAGATTCCTAAAATTGTTTTTAATTATTTCAAATTATTGAAGCTTATAAGCACAATATATTATGCTAAAAATACTTATAAATAGCTTCAACAGGCTCACATTATTCATAATATGTAATACATGCAAAAAAAATTGAAGCTGTATTTATCCTTAGCTAAACCATCAAAACTTGCCTTTTAATCAAATGAAAATCTATAAAAATATTATTTTTTTCTCTATTAAACTATCATAATAGAATCATAAACGGCTTCAATCATTAAATCGTTTTTTAAACGAAATCAATGAAAAAAATGATTTGAACAACACATGTTATTGTTTAGGGTACTTTGAAGTACTATTTTTTAGTCTTTATTCAATATATTACTCAGCAATTTTTCAACACCTTAGTTGAACAAGGCTGCTGCGAGACCGGAAAAGAGGTGTTTTCTCGTAATGTACTATCAACTGAAAATGGTTCGGTTCCCCACGTTTATAACGTGATTTTATTCTTATCGTGATTTTATTCTTATAAAATTATTTTATTCTTCAAAAGTATATTTTGAAATATAAATTTCTATTTTTAAACGAATAAGTTTTTTTTTTAATTTTATTTTTTTAATCAAAAGTATTTATTATGCTTAATTAATTTGATAACTTTTATTGGCTATTCTTATTATGATAAAAAAATATTTCTATAATTAGAAAAGAATTAAATTCTCAACGTTGTCTACTGATTTATTTTTAGAAATTTTTATAACACCTGTAGTCAAATTGATTCATTCAATTAGGGTAAGAAGGGAAGTTGTCCGACACGACGGTGAGGGTCTTCTTAATGAATTACATACTTTGGGGGTAAAAGGGGTTGAAAGTGACGAATTGACTTTCTCCTCCTCCTCCCCCAAATGGCTTAAATTGCAATTCTGATATTATTCTTGAATTCTCTGGCCCAAAAAATCTTTTGATTTAACAAAATCAATTTTTAAATATTTTTATACTTATACTGGGCAATTTGGCTGGGAAATTGGAGTAGAAATAAAAATTCCATACTACCCTATTTTCCATTCCGACGTTATTTTCCTGAAATATTTCTTAACAGAATACATAAGGTTTTATCTCTATCCATTAATTTTCATAATTGGGTAGAGTTGGTTTAACAGATATTTCTGGATACAGGTTTCTATTAAAATATATAAATAATTACCAATAAAATAAAATAAAAATGTTTAATGCATTTTAAGAATTTGAGTGATAAGCTTCTTTTTATCTCAATTTTTATAATAAAAATTTTGTGTTTGTAAAATTAAATTTGAAATTTTTAAAAAAGTATTTTTGTTCATAAATATTTTATTACGTGTACCTGATATGTATGGAATAGAATTCGTTTATTAATTGTGAACGCATGGATGATTTTTACTATGTAATGTTTAAAAAAAATTAGTTTTATTATAATTATCATATTCTCAGTATTGTTAAAACTATTTTTGATAACCACATTAAAAATTTTTCAAAATTTTTTGTTCATAAATATTTTATTACTACCTGATATAGATGGATTACAATTAGTTTACTAATTGTGAATGCACTGATGATTATGATTACGACTATGTAATGTTAAAAATAAATTTTTTATAATTATCATATTCTCAGTAACATTAAAACAATTTTTGATAACTACATTAAAAATTTTTCATAGTTTTGTTTATAATTTAAAATTACTACGATTATTACCGTATGGGAGCTAAATTTCGATCAGAAGTCACTTATCAAGTGATAAATGATGCATACTTTTTTATATAAACTCTAATTTGTGTGTATTTGATCAAAATCCAATAAGTTCGAAAACTGTCTCCTATACGGTATAAAAAAAAAATATATCCTTACAATATATTATTATTTGTATAAAATTATTATAGTTATAATGGAAAAAATAAATTGACCCTATTGAGTCCCCTTGGACCACTCTTGTCTTCAAATTTCGAAATTTTATGATCTTGTATTAGCTTTATAATATTTGCTGAATTATTTTAGGTCACATAGAAATAAAATAAAATAAAAAATTAATTAAAATAAAATAAAAATTAAGTATTTAATTTATTTTATCCTATGATTAAAAATTTTAAATTATTTTAATTAATTTTAAATTTTATATTAATTTTATTTCAATTCAAAATTTCTGTAATAAATTTTTACATTTTCAATTTAATCTTAAAAATACTCTTAACTGCATTAAAATTTGAAGTTTAAATACTTAAATTTTGTTTAAATTAAAAATTTGATATAAGTAATAAATATTCTCTTATAAAAATTGTCAATAAATAATTTTTAATTTAATTTTTTGCGCAAACAATTTTTAATTATTTTGAGGAAAGTAATTATTAAGTTATTAAATTATATTATTTCAAAAATTTCATTTTGTTTATTAAAGTCAAATTAATAAACACTTAATAATATATAATATACGTAATAATAAGCAAAATTAATAAAGGCTATCTTGTCAAATATATCTCTATATTATATCATAAAGTTATAAACGCTGCCGGCTGTCGCGTTAGACCTTTAGCCCAAAATGGTCTTTTCGGGCCAAAGTGGACCTTCTGGACTAAGCAAGAGTTGTTGCATAAGTCCTTTGATTAAAGTTTCAAATCTTACATGAAAAAGTAAGGTTTCCTGAATTTTCACTTTTGGCTCAGTTTTTGATTTGTTCTCATAATTTTCAATTAATTGGAAATTTGAAAATTTTAAAAAGTGGTTTTTTAATAGTAATTTTTTTGTGAAAATGAATTTATACTCATGTGAACTCGAGGATCCAGATCAAGAAAAAAAAATATAAAGATATAAATCACTTTAAATGAGCATGTGTAGATAAAAAACCCCACTCTTACTTTCTAATCCCATTTTTTCTAGACTATTGAATAATTGGATGTATATTTATTCATTGACTAACATATTTTTATAATTATTATTTAACAAGCTTTTAACCAAGTTAGACAGCGGTTATTAAGATATAACACAAAATATAAAAATTTATTTATCTATCTACTATTAAAATCAAGTTAATTTGATCAAAGAAATAATATTAAAGAAAATGAAAGTTGCTGTTATTGGGTCTGGATTTGCTGGGTTAGCAGCGCTGAGACATTGTGCAGATTCAAAATATAATATAAATGTTACTTGTTTTGAAAAAAATGATCAAATTGGTGGAACATGGATTTATGTACCTGAAATTGGTAAGGATCGTTATGGATTACCAATACATTCAAGCATGTATGACAATTTAAGGTAAATAAAAAATTTTTTACTTAAAATATTGCAGATAAAAAATATTTAAACGATGTCAAAGCCACTGTTTTATCTTAATGTAAATATTAAAAAGAAAAAAAAAATTTTTAAACTTCATTTTTGAAGTAAATTTTAATCAAACTTTCATATTTATACATTGTTATTACGTTTTATCTTGTGACGAAAGTTAATATTAATTTATCTGCTCTAAATATTTATATAATTATGGCAATTTTTTTTAATAATTATGTGTGTGAATATTCATGACGTTATATAAAATGTAAAATTACAAACTATTTCAATACATTCATAAACAAACTATTTGATAAAAAAAGTTTGATATCCTGAAAAAATTTTTATTACACTGAAGCGGAAAATTTTGAAAGTGGTAAAAAATAGTGATAATAGTTCCCTTACAGATTCATGGCTGAAAATTTTAAAACCCGTCATTGGTCTTATACAGCCCTTACATAAATCCAAAAACAGGAGTAAAATGGGTAAAATGGGCATTACACATTAAAGTTATTGCTTTTTTCCACTTCCAAAACTCTCCACGCTGGCATTAATGAGTTAACATAAGTTAGAAGCAACTTTGAAAAAAATGCTTACGGGAAAAGAATTAATGTTTGTGTTAAGTTTAAAATTTTCGATATCCGAGATAAACTTTACTCTAAGCCATTGCATGGATTGATTTTGCAAGGGCAACTTTGTTAAGTTTTTCCTAGAATTCATATTTGAGTAATTTTTATCCATCCCATTATACTAAGTTCTAATTTTCCTTCTTATACAATGTTTAGAAATCGTTTTAATTGCGCGAAACATTTGATCACAAATTTATGGTGAAAAGACACCACGTCACCAAAATCTTTATTTTTATAATAATAAAAAACTGACAGTTAAAAATTTTCTAACTGTTGAAATAATTTAATTTGAATATCCATAACATAAGGGTATGACTTCAACTGTGTATTCAGGGTTTGAACAGGCCCTTGAACTGTTAAGGGTAATCCTTTCAATTTTCCTTCAAGGATTGTTATCTACAGTAAAAATATTATGAAATTTCGTTAAAATATACATTTTTTAAAAATAAATATTATATTAACATCGCATTAATAATATTTACAATTGAATCATATTTTAAAAACAATTAAGTAATAAACGTAATATTTTTTGTTTTTGAAGATTGAGATAATTTAAATTTTTGATTTATTACTTTAATTTTAATTATAAACACTGTATTTTATTTACTTAATTTTTTATCTTTTCTTCATTGAATTTATATTAAAATTATAATTTAATATTATCTTAATACATTTTCTTAATGTATAAAATACTCGGGAAAAATTTTTTAGATCTCATTAGATCTGACCAGATCTGGATTATGGCCCGATGAAATTAAACTTAATCAGTTCATTTCAGATTTGGTTTTTATTAAGAATTTGAATTAAAAATAACAAATATTTTATGTTCAAACAAATTATTAAAAAACGTCTTTTTGTACTAGTTGCTGGTATAACTTTAATATTTGTATTTTTCAATTTCTTAAAAAGCAAAAGTTACCTTACATGAGGTATCCACAATTATATCCATAATTCATTTTTTCAAATATAGTATATTATGGTCCTAGGCCACAAAATAAAGAATGGCTTCTTTGTTTATGGCTGAGGATCGTACAAAATTTTTCTGTGACTGTGTCGAGAAAATACGTCTTTGCCGGACGCACAGCGTCCGGGAAATACGTACTTTCAGGCCGCAGTGCAGAAAATTTTCAGAAAACGCGCTTTTCGGTACATCCTGTAAGGTAACTTTTGTTTTTTGGGGAGTTGAATATTACGAAAATCAATATTATAAGAGCAGCTATTCCAAAAAATCGTATTTTTAAAATTTATGTTGCTCAGACATTCAAGGTGCGGTTTTTGGTACAACCGTAAAAATCTATTTGGCATGCAAAACCGATTTTGCGTTAACACTTGCAAATTTAAACTAACAGAAAATCATGTTGGCAAAAACAATTTTAGCATATGGAAAATATGATTTCTCGTTAAAATGCTTATTTATCTATCATTACAGCTCAGATTCTTACAAAAAATCAAATCAAAGGATGAATTGCAATTAATTTTAATTTTGGATAAATACTTGTTCTTTTTAACTCAAACCTTTAATAAAAAACAAATTTAATTAAACTAAATTAAAAGACTCAATACTGTTTAAAACCCGTTGCCAAACATGGGTTTCGGTAATCTTCTTACAAAGAAAAAATCGGATACAATTATGCTATGCTAAAAGATATTTAATTAAAAAATCAGATCTCAAAAAAAGTAAAATTTTTTAGATAAATTGGTTTCGGAAACATGCTTTAAATTTGGATATACAATTAGTGGGTCGAAAAGGGTGATCACCCCCCCCCCCCCCTACAGAAAACTAAAAATGTACCTGTTTTTTTTAACACAGTTTTGTTTAATTTTAATTTTAATTTTAATTTTAATTTGTAAATTTTCACTGAATTATCTCCTCCTCTGTGATAGTTTTGTATTCATCGCTGTTTATAATGTTCGTAACAAATTTATAAAAAGATTATGTAAAACAGTCAGTTTCTAAAAATGCATAAGACATCAGATTATAAAGTGTTTTTTTACGATACGTTATAAAAAAAAGTGTTTTCGCTCATTTTTATTAAAGCATTTTACAAACAGAAAAAAATTTTAACGTGTCTTTGTTTTAAATATTGTCACCGATACACACATGCACACACACAGAGGTTTAAAATGTATGTTCTAGAGACATTTATACAATTATTTGCACCAAAATATCAATAAAAAAAAAATAATAATATACAAAAAATATACAATACTGTCGCAAAATTACTTTGAAAAATTGTGAATTTGCGACAGTTTAAGAATGTATGGCTAGATTTTTTTACAACAAAATTTTGATTGAAATCTCTTGTATCAGTGCATATTCTTGTAAATAAATAAAATATTATTTTTAGTTTGAAATAACTGCAGTTATTAGCGTAATTAGATTGTAGTTTTAATTTGCTTTATTATGCTTTTGTATTGTCATCGTAAAAGTTTGGATAACAATTAAAAATCAATGGATTAATTTTTTTTTCATTCTTCCAGGTCTATTAGTATAGTCCAAAGTAATTCATAAATATAAATACTTTAATAATTTTTTAGGACGAATCTTCCAAAAGAAATAATGGGATACCCAGATTTTCCAATACCTGAAAATGTAGAAAGTTACCTTACACGTACAGAAATTCTAAGATTTTTAAACATTTATTGCGATCACTTTAAATTACGTGATAAAATTAAGGTACTTTGATTATTATTATTTTTATTCTTATTTATTGAATTAAATTTATAAAAAAATTGTATACAGTTTTTACATAATGTGGAAAAAGTATCAGTAACAAATTGTGATGAAGAATCGTCGAAAAAAAAGTGGACGTTAAAACTAAGAGATTTAGAGAAGGATGAAAAGTTTGAAGAATATTTTGATGCTGTTATCGTATGTAATGGTCATTACTTTGAACCATCACTGCCAACAATTAAAGGTATCGAAACGTTTAATGGGGAAAAAATTCACAGTCATGATTATAGAATACCTGACATGTTCACTGATAAAAACGTACTTGTTATAGGAGCTGGACCTTCTGGTAATAATTTAGTATTTTAATTAATTCATAATTTCATGTATTTTCTTAGGCTTAAAAATAACTACAATTTCAACACTAAAAAAAAATAGCTATTTTTTAAGCAAGAGACAAAATATTGGTTTTGACTTCGCATGCAGTTGTATGCACGAGTGAGTGCAGACAGAAGGCAAAAGTCGAACCCTATATTTTGTCCTGTGATTTAAAACATGGTTTTGTTCTATAGATAAGAAAATTTATTTTTTGTTCTTCTTATTAAACGATTACAAATTACTTGAAACGAAAAAAATTTTTTTTTAAATTATACATAATTTCTTAAAATAGCAATAGAATTACTGTGGTAACTCAAGCGAACTGTTGTACTATTTTCTTTCTTTTGAAGCAAATTTATCAATAAAAAAATAAATAATACAATAACAAATTAATCTTCATACGAAAATAAACATTTATTCTTGCATTAAATTATCTCTAAAATTATAATTTCAAGTATAGACGACTTCATGATAAATATTTACTTTTTTAGGCATCGATTTAACTTTGCAAATATCAAATAAGTCAAAACGAGTTTACTTTAGTCATCATTCAAAAGAAATAACTTCGATGAAATTTCCAAATAATGTTGAGCAAGTAAATAACTTTTTAAATAATTTGCAATACAAAATTATGTTCCAATTATATAGTACTTGTTATTATTATTTTTTTTTAGAAAATGGATGTCAAAGAAATAAGAAATGGTACAATTATTTTTCAAGATGATTCTGAAGCAGAAGCAGATGTACTATTTTACTGTACAGGTAAATTATTTCAAATTTTTTTATAATAAACTGTCAAGTTGTTCTGTTTGAATTTGGCCTGAATATTTAAGCAATTTGAAAATAATTTATTTAATAGTTAAGTTTTTTTTATTTTTAATTCTTAGTAAATTATTAAAAATAATTTTATATATTAAAAATTCAAAACTAGGTTATCTACATTTATTCGTGCTTAAAATATTAAATTTTTAGAATTATTTTAAAAATTTAATTAAAAAATGTTTGTAAATATTGAATGAATGGCATATCTTGAATACCCCATTTTTTACACTAGTGATTGTAACGCAATCATTTTACAGGCGTATTAAAAAAATACTATGTACACTATGAATTGACTTTGCCACAAGGCCCTATAATATATTCCTGCTGCTAAATTCGTAAACTAAGGTTGACCTTAATGATTTTAGTAAAATTTCCTGTGTAGCTAAATTTATAACTTTTTGAAACTTTTACTATTTACTGATAAAAATATTCTTATGAGACCAATTTGTGATAAATAACTTAAATGTGTATAAATTCAATTACACGAGGTTTAAATATTTTGGAAATTTTATTAATTAGTTTATAATTTCATAGAGTTTCTGCATTTAATCAAATAAAGGTAAAAATAAATTTATTTGATTATTCTGCAAGGCTGTTTTACGTAAAACGTTTAAAAGACTGGGTTCAAATATTTATAGATTGGTTTATCCCAATATTTTTCTGAAATTATTAAACTGAGTCAAATTGTTTACCAGAACTTTAGATCTTTTTTTTTTTATTTCTGAATAAAATCTTTTAAAATAAATCTCCCAGTTAAATCATTTTGGGAAAATGTTCAAAACGAACACAATGAAGATTTTTTTATAACATGCATACAATTACTATAAATACTGAGATATATGATTACTTCACGCTTTACCAAAAATAATTTACACGTTAATAACTGAGAATAAAAGTCCTGAGGTACTCTTGCATGTAGTATAAAAATTATATTTACCTAGCTCCTACAAGTAAAGTTAAATATGACTTTCGATTTCTAGTTAAATATTATAAAATTGTTGTTAAGTTTTATTTAACCCAATTTTTATAACTAAAACTTTTCTAATTTTTCTTAAATAAATTATTTTTATATTATTCTTAGCCCAAAAATTTTTAAATTTATTAAAAATTATATGATCTGAGCTTAACTTTTCTTTTAACAGACCAACCATAGTCAAAGTTTTAGCAGTACATGTTTTTATACAAAATTATTAAGAGTAACTGCTGATCAATTTTCAAAAAACTACTATTCCTTGAAAAAATTTGTAAATTTACCAAAAAAATTATTACAAAAATGCTTTTGATAAACTAAATTCTCAAATTTTTAGAAAGAGTAATAATCTTGTGGTTCGAAATTGTAAAATTCTATATTTTGACCGTTATACAATTTAATAGATTTTTTTAAAACAATTTTTTCTTATTTTTTAATCTTATTTTATCTTTATATTACAAATTTTGAAATAATTATTATAATATTTTCCATTCAATGTATTTTTTTTACCTGTTATGAATCATAAGAATTAAATTGTGTCTTTAAAATTAATATTAACTTTTTACTTAAATTTAAATAAAATATATAATTTAAAATAATTTTTTTTAAATATATTATTCATTACTTCATATTATGAATAATTTGTAAATTACATAATTTTTTATCTTATTTTAATAAGAATTTAATTAAAAGTTCGTTTATCACTATACCAAACTTTCAATCTTAAACAACAATACTTACAAGGAGAGTTCAATACATTTGGAAACCAAATTACACCAAATGGTTATGGACGAGTTACTAATTTTCTCATCTTTATATAATAGCCAATTAACCAAATGGTCATTTTTGGCTTTATAAATATCATTATTTCCACAAGCTTCAAGTTTCCAAAAATTTTTTACTCGTCTCATTTCTTTGAGCCGTTCTTAAGAAATGGCCCTTGAGAGTTAACGTTAAAAATGAGCTTTTTTAAAAAAACCGTAAAATTGGGACTGCGACTGCAAATTATCATATCTGGTTAAAAAATAATTGAAAAGGGTAAAATAAAAAAGTTTTGGAAACTTGAAGCTTGTGCAAATTATTTGAGACCTATAAAACCCATTTTCGTCAGAAATTACAAATGTGGCAGCAATTTGAAAATTGATTATTTTAGCCAAAAATGGCTATTAGGTTAATTGGCTAAAATGATGAGAAAATTAGTGATGAAAAATTGCGGTTTACGGCGTTTGAAAGGTGATACTTACACCAAAAAAATGAGACCAACCAGAAGTGTTTTAGTTAACTTGTGAGGTTTAAGCGTTTCATTGAAAATTACCAAAAACCCTATTTTATAACATTGAACCCTGCGTTTCTAGACCCAGAAGGCCCATTGGAATAAATGGAGAGGGTAGCCGGCATGTTTTTTCAACATAATAATCTCATCCATAACCATTTGGTGTAATTTGGTGTTCCAAATGTATTAAACTCTCCTTGTTAGCAATTATATTAAATACATATTTGAAAAATAAAATTTTTGTGAAAAGCAAAAAGGAAAAAACGCCCGTAAAATTTGAATTATCGTTGAAGTTATACTATGCTAAGACCTAGGTTTGGTGGAGAATTAATATCATCATATTTTTCAGGTTATAAATATAGTTTTCCATTCCTGGACGAGAATTGTGGAATAAAAGTTGATTCAAATATGGTAACACCGCTTTGGAAACATATTGTATCCGTAGAAAATCCAACTCTTGCATTTATAGGACTGCCTTATAACGTCTGTGCTTCTAATTTGTTTGACTTACAAGTAAAGAAAATTTAATTAATAAAACTCACAATTAATTTTTATTTCAATAAAAATTATTTTTTTTTTTTTAATTATAGGCTAGATTTGTTTTAAAATATTGGTCACAAGAAAAACAGTTTCCATCACAGGAAAAAATGAGAGCCGATGAAAAAAATGAATTTGAAGATCGTAAACTTCGAGGTTTTACAAAACGACAATTTCATATGATGGGTCCATTACAAAGTGATTATTATAACGATTTGGCAACTACTGCTGGTATTGAAAATCTTCGACCTGTTTTATTAAAATTACATAAGGAAAGTATGACGAGATTATATAAAGATATTAATGCTTGTCGTAAAGATCGTTATAAAATCATTGACGACGAAAATTTTATACGAGTTAATTAATTATTTTTGGATAAGTTAATTTAATTTTTTTAATAGAAATTAAATTTTATCATTTAGATGTGAATAATAATTTTTTTATCAATATAGTAATAAATCATTCATAGAAATTTTTTGGTCATTATAAAATATAAGAAAATTTAAAATGTTTACTGACAAAGAACATGTTATAATTAAAAACAGAAAGTATTGAAACAATTTGACATTTGATAAGTACATTAGAATTTTAAAATCATGCGTTTATATTAAAATTATAATTTAATACAGTTTATTCAATTGAAATATTCTTAAAATAGGGTTTAATTTATAGTAGAGGAAATCATTACAGACCCTTTCGGTTTTCCATCAACACCAAAATGTGGCCTAAATTTATGTGAAAAACGCTTCATCACAACCTTATCCAAAAATTGGGGTTGTTACAAGTTTTGGGCAAAGCCCCATTAGGGTTGATTTGCCCCTTTTGTGAGGGGAAAAAAGAAAATTATTTAAAAAGCGATTAGAATCAATTAATTTAGGCATTCTAAAATGAAAAGATGAATATGAATTATTTAATTAAATTCACCCCTTTCAAGTTACAGCCTTAGAACTTTGATTACTGTAAATATTTAATTCGAAAAAATCAAAGTTTTAAGGGCTGTAACTTGAAAGGGGTGCATTTACTTAAAAAATTCATGTTAACCAAAAAGGTTAACATGAACAAAAAGTTTTAGAATGCAAAAATTAATCGATTCCAATCGCTTTTTGTAAATTTTTTTTTCACCTACAGGAAGAGGTAAACCAGCCACAATGGGGCTTATTCCAAAAAGTTTAAATGCCACAACTTTTTGGCTTAGGTAGTACTGAAGCGAATTTAACAAAGTTTCACAAATATTGAGGTCACTTTTAGGTGTTGGTGGAAAAACGCCAATTACCCCATTCTGATGTAATGATTTCTTCGAGGATTTCTTCTACTATTATTACAGGATAGTAAATTTACTAATTCTAATAAAATTAATAATTTTTTTAATTAAAATATTTCCAATATTATAAATTATTTAATGTCAATGTACGACTTATATATTTATTTAATATAGTTCAGTAATCTTAAAGCTTGTATTGTTATAAAAATAATGTATTAATTAAATAAACAAGGAAATTGATAAGCATTATTCTTTGTGTATGTATTAATAAAGTCCTAACATAATGCCTATAGTTGATTTATATTAAATAATAATCCAGGATAAACATTATCGCCAAACAAATTAAAAATGGTTCATACGAGGGTTCATAATGTATTTAAATAACCATCATTTTATTATTGGTAAGGATTATAAATGATTTTAACATGGAACAGGGTGGGGGTAAAAAAATGACGTTTTTAGCCAATCCCCGTAGAGTAAAGAAGGTAGTGTAATGTAGTTACTTATGATTCGTACTTTTCTGGACCCTAGCCATAAACGGTTCAAGTTTAAGATTTATTTTGGCTATTCTCAAATAGTATCGTTTCGATGCGGTGGCGCAGTATTCATGCGTATTCATGTACCACAATAAATTTCGAATTTGAAAAGCAGTAACCATCTCATTACCTTATATTATTCGCATATTCCTACTAATATAATCCTTAGAAATTATTTCACTTGCGAGAAAAATTTGATCCCAATTTCTTGATAAAAAGACACTGTGTCAACTGTCAACTCAGTTTTCATTTTTACAGTAAAAAACATCTAGCTTATATTATACGTATTTTTCTCGCAAGTAAAATGATTTCTGCAAGCTATATAACGATGCGATGTCTTTGAATTGCAAAGACTTTGTGTGCATTTTTTCGGTCAATCCTATAACTTTTCTTTCGTGGGCTGTCATATTCGAACCTAAATTTTATAATATAGTGATTTTTACAATATAGAAATTAAAGAGTTCAGAATTTAAGTAACTTCATAGCAGCCAAAAAGATTATCAGTTAAATAACCGTTTAAAAAAAATGCTCAAAAAAATATTTACAATATACTAGGTTATAAATAAAAAAATATTACAGTAAGGTTGTAATTGATTTGAATTTGCCTTAGGGATAAAATGGACTAAAATTTCAGTCCACTCACAATCAGTGGCAAACAATTACTCTGTATAAAGTTTATTAAAAATAAAAAGAAGAATTTTCTTGAATTATTCTGATAACTTTAAATTTATTTTGTAATCTATACCATCCTTTTCGGAGAAGATTTAAGATTGACATTGTGTAAAGCACATTTCCAATTAAAAATCAATAAACTGAGCATCCAAAAAAGTATCCGACAAATTCATAAAAATATTTTTTTCGTTTTTTTGAACCCCTTGGGATACATATAATTCTTGAAACATTTGCTTAGTAAATTCAATTTTTGAGGTGCTATAAGCATGATAATTATCTACAACATTTTAAACATTTTGAAAAAATTAAATATTAACGCCATCTCTTGTAAAATCATAAAATAAAAACTCATAAAATAAATATTGTATACGTATATTAAATAAAATATTTTTTTAAAAGATAATTTTTATCTGCTACAAGCATAATGTGATAAAATAATCAAATTATTTGAGTATTTAATTTGATAAAGTTTGTTTTGTATACTTTAATTCTATTACGTCAGTTAATAATTCATAGATAATTGCAGTTAAATTATATTATATTAGAATTTTAGTTTATTTTTAAATCTATCGTATAAAAAATTAAAATAAAAAATGAAAATAGCTGTAATTGGTGCTGGATTTGCAGGATTAACTGCTATTAAATATTGCATAGATCCAAAATATGAAAAGTATAAGATAAACGTTGTTTGTTATGAAAAAACTGATCAAATTGGTGGAACGTGGGTTTATGTGCCTGAAACCGGTAATGATCATTATGGATTACCAATTCATTCAAGCATGTACTATGATTTAATGTAATGAACATTTTTATTTTTATAATGCATCTTTTATTTTGTTGTTATTGAGTCTGACCCTTCCCCACTCCAAAAGCAAATTGGAGCTGTGAAACGGCGATTTTTATAACTTTAGGTCCGGCTTGAATTAAAAATAAGTAAAAATTTTGCATAAAATATAATGATTAACATTAAAAACCATTTTATAATTCAAATAACCACAAATAACTATTTAAAATATCTATTTTAACAAGTATTTTAACAAATCAAATTTTTAAAACGAAGGATAGATTAATATTTTTTATGTTTTCAATTCAAGCCGGACCTAAAGTTATAAAAATCGCCGTTTCACAGCTCCAATTTTCTTTTGGAGTGGGGAAGGGTCAGACTCAATACTATTTTAAAATTTTCACATTCACTTCTTCGAACAACACACACCACATTGATTTATCCAATTAATATTTTTATTATTATTAGTCTGAGTGAAGCATGTGTTAGCATTGTTTTTCAACTCTACTTCATTATTAAAAACATAATTTAACCAACTTTCTAGTTTATTTGGATAGTTATTATTGAGTAACATTCTTTTGATTAGTTCTAAATTTTGAAATGCATTATTTTCTAAGGCCTCTAAGACTTAATCTGCAAACCAATTATTTGTACAAAAATCAATAGAGGCACTCAAAATATGTTTGCAAAATTTATCGTTTAATTTAAAATAAGTTGCATCTAATAAAAATATTATTCCACTTAAAAATTCTTTCCTCGTTAATGTTAATATTTTAATACAAAAATAATTCCATTTTCTGTCCACTGCTTTCAGAATTAAATCATCAGAGTAACTTGGGTTTGAAATCTCTACATCTAATAAACGTGATAATTAAAAATTTTGAAAATAGCAAATTGTACTGTAATTTTGTAACATTTATGCATTATACCTAGCCCTCAGGGGCTCGATTTTCGAAATCGAGGGAGCGAGGGAGTAGAGGAATTCCCTACTCTTTTCCCCGGTTTTTAAAAAACTCAATTTTTGAAAGCGAAAGGAGAACTCTCCGGAGAACATATTCCCCAAAATGTACTCCCCACGTACAGTCGCGATCATTAATGGCTATACCAGCTATAATCGCTTTGTTTAAAAAAAAAAAAAAATCTCAGGAAAAATTAATAATTCTAACACATGTTTAATAAATAAAAAAAAAAATTTTGCAATAGTAAAATAATGGTGAATTTTATCGCATGTATTTAATCCATTCTTCAACCCGATCAAAACAAAGTTTGAATTGCGAAAATCCACCGGGAATTGGCAAAAATAAAGAGGTGATCATAAAAGGGTCTTCTTTTTAAAAAACTTAATACTGACTTCATTTCTTAACGCATTTTCGCGATTCAAACTCCATTTAAATCAGGTTAAAAAGTAGAATCCGATAAAGTGTAAAAAATTGCATTAATTTCTAAATTTGCAAAAATTAAAAAAAAAATTAAAAGATAAAAAAGATTTTTTTTTCGTCTTCTCCTGGACTCTCCGCAGGGCGTCAAAGAAATTTCTTTTGTCTTTTTTATCTTTTAATTTTTTATTTAATTTTTGCAAATTTAGAAATTAATGCAATTTTTTACACTTTATCGGATTCTACTTTTTAACCTGATTTAAATGGAGTTTGAATCGCGAAAATGCGTTAAGAAATGAAGTCAGTATTAAGTTTTTTAAAAAGAAGACCCTTTTATGATCACCTCTTTATTTTTGCCAATTCCCGGTGGATTTTCGCAATTCAAACTTTGTTTTGATCGGGTTGAAGAATGGATTAAATACATGCGATAAAATTCACCATTATTTTATTATTGCAAAATTTTTTTTTTTATTTATTAAACATGTGTTAGAATTATTAATTTTTCCTGGGATTTTTTTTTTTTTTTTTAAACAAAGCGATTATAGCTGGTATAGCCATTAATGATCGCGACTGTACTATAGCAAGGGAATCAGGGAACTCCCTCGTTTTAAGCATAGGTTTTATATTATAATAATAGACTCTCGCGCTTAAAAGACATTTATTTTTTATAATTTTTATGCAAATATATTCATATTATAGTTAAAGTTAATATATTAAATAATATAATACATTCTAATACATATTGTGATTTTGTATATATGGAAAATTAAATTAAATTTTTTTAAAAATAAAAAAAATAATTCAAGTTTTAGATAAATTCATTAATGAATAAATATAAAATAATAAATTTATAAAAAAATATGGCTAAATCTGGAAGCCAATTTGCTGGAATTGCTTGAAAATTACAGAAAATGCTTATACTTTCAAGCAATTCAAGCGAATTTCAAGCGCTGCAAATATGCGTGTATAGTGCTATAGCAATAAAAATATCTATACGGAATAATTTTAATAATTTAATATCATATTAGATGAAAATGAAGCTATTGAACATAATAAAAGAAGCAATGAATTTTTTTTAGCACAAAATATTATGATAATGCAAAAAAAAAAAATTTTTAAACAAAAAAATTATAATTTGTTCTTAAATTTTATTTATATTAAAATAACGATTATTTTTATGTAAAAGACAATGTATGCATGTCATTTAAAAAAAAAAATGTGTATCTCAGCATGAGGTGATAAATTTAGGCATGCATTAAATTCAAAAATTTTCTATTATTAATATTGAAAAGAATAATTTATAATAATAAATTAATCGACGCACATAATTACTTTTTGTAGAATATGTAATACACATTTTTGGTATATAATACACTAATGGTATCCAGTTTTCAAAATTTTGAAATTTTCTCAACTTGAAGATTTTATTTTCTAGTTATATTTAATAATTAAAAAATTTTTTTATTATAAATTGATAAAAAATTTTTTAATTATTGTCTATTTTTATTCAAATCTATTTGTTTAATTTACTTTTTACTAAATATCAAAATATTACTTATAAACTTATATTTATTTCCATATCTGCAATATAATTATAATACATATAAAATTTTAAAAATATAAATTGAATTATGAAGAATGACGCGCTTTGATGATCTATAATTTTATTGGTTAAGAGTACACATATGTTGCGGCAACATTGCGCGAGTATTCTCTCCTAGTAGAAACGGGGAAAAGGGAAAAAATATCACTCCCTGTTTTTGAAAAATACGTCTTTTTATTTTTTGGGGAGCAATTTTTAAGAGGGGAGTTCCCTTACTCCCTCATTCCCTCGATTTCGAAAATCGAGGCCCAGATATAGTAAACATGTTCCATGCATTAGGTCGTGCTTCCAAAAACCAGTTAAAAGTTTTTTTGTGTGTCCAAGCGTCAGAGGTCCAGGGGGTCTTTCCGAATTCGGCAAATTCTTATGTATATGATTTTTCCGAGTTTGGAAAATAATATATCCAATTATAATCATAAAAATAATGAATATTTTCTGACAAGTAAAAGTAAAGTATGTCTAAAATTGAGCAAATGCATTACGGTTTAGACAAAGTCAAAGTTGATAAATAATAATTGTTTTTCTGGTCGAAGGTTCAAAACTTTAAGATTTGAACAAGTTTTTTCAGGTTTACTGCAAAATAATTACTTTAAACATTTTTACAGAACCAATACTCCAAAAGAAATAATGGGATATCCAGATTTTCAAATAAAAAATGACAAAAGTTTTCTTACTCGTTCAGAAATTCTAAAATTTGCAAATGATTATTGCAATAACTTCCAACTGCGTGAAAAAATTTGTGTAATATTATTACTTTTTTTCTCATATTTTATCTATAATAATCAAAAGTATATTAAAGTTTTTCATTTTTATACAAAGTTCTTACACAATGTAGAAAAAATATCTCTGACAACAAGTAATGAAGATTTTCAAAAAGGAAAATGGAAACTTCAAGTAAGAGATTTAAAAAAGGATGCAATAAGTGAAAATTATTTCGATGCTATTATGATAGCTAACGGTCAATATTTTCAACCATATATTCCAGTACTTAAAGGTATCGAAACTTTTAATGGGGAAAAAATTCACAGTCATGATTATAGAGTACCTGATAATTTTAATGGTAAAAATGTGGTTGTTATTGGAGGAGGATCTTCTGGTAATAATTTTATTTGAAGTTAATTTTTTAGTCAAATAATAAAAATATCAATATTTACATTAAGAACCTTTACTGATTTTTTAAAACAATTTTTTAATTTTTTGACAATTATGTTTTGAGAATTATTTTTGAAAATGGCTCGCACTGTAACTAAAAGAATTAATTATCCGATGGACTTCATTCTTTTTTTATTTTATTAAATTATTAAATACCTTGTTCGTGAACCGAAAAAGTCTAATAAAAAATATTTTTTTGGCTCACTGTTTCATTTATAAGGTCCAATTTCGTGTCCAAAAAAATTTGTTTTTTTTTTTAATTGCTCGGCATTCTTTCATTTTTTCGAATTTTGAACTTTTTTTAATTTCACGAACAAGGTAAAATTGTTCTAAAAATAACCCAGTTTTTTTTTGGCTACTTGGATAGGAGATATCGTGCAAGCAGCGAGAGACCTCAGCCTTGCAAGCTCCACTATGACGCGCTATATCTGCATAACCAAACTTGCAAAAAAAAATTATTAGTTTAGGAGTTGTATAAAATTTTAAAAAAAGCTTTCGTAATTATTCAGTGAAATAAAAAAATTAAATTAAACATGTTTTTTCACTCAAAAAATCAGAAAAGGGCCTGAAACAACTTTTTTTTCTGTAACAACGAATATTGCTTATAGGAAGGGACATAACTTGGCAAATATCCAGTAAATCAAAGCGAGTTTATTTAAGTCATCATTCAAAATATTTAGCTTTTTGCAAATTTCCAGAAAATGTGGAAAAAGTAAATTATGTTTTAAATAATTTATTTATTAAATAAATATTAACATTAATAACTTTTTTTTTGGTTATTTTCTAAGGACTTCTAATTAAATTTTTTGTTGTTGAAAACTTAATTTTAAATCAAAATAAATTTTCTATTTTTAGAAACAGGATGTCTTGGAAATAAAAAATGATTTGGTTATATTTCAAGATGGTTCTCAAGTAAAAGCAGACGTAATACTTTATTGTACAGGTAAAATATGTTAATGTAATCTTGTTCATACGACAGTTTTAATGTAAAATATTTCAAAAATACCTAAATCTTTTAGCTGAAATATTCTATTTCAAGTATACAATATCTAATTGAATAATTCATTTTGTTAATAAATTTTTTGTAGTTTATAAGTATAGTCTTATTTTGAGGAAAATGAAATTTATTGACAGAAAGCACAATTAGTAAAATCAACTTTTGTGGTCTAAAGAGGTTGGTGGGATAAGAACCAAATAACAAAACTCAAAATTAGTCTGTTTTTCTAATTGGCCTTTTAGCCTTGTTTTGTTTTCTTATATAGTCAGTGTGCCTATATACTAGTCTTCCAATAAATTTTAATAACAAAAATCGAAGATAGATTTTGTAAAAAACACTAGATTTTTAAAATTTTTTACTATTTTTCAGTGTAATAATAATTTTTTATTTTAGGCTATGATTACAGTTATCCATTTCTTGATAGTGATTGCGGGGTTAAAGTGGATTCAAAAATGGTAACCCCACTTTGGAAACATATTGTAGCAATAGAAAATCCAACACTTGCATTTATTGGAATTCCTTCAAACGCTTCTGATTGCAGTCTTTATGATTTACAGGTAAATTAAAAATTGATTTAGAGGTGCAATAAAAATTATTTACTTTATTTTAAAATGTAAAAATTATTTGATTTATTTATGCAGGTCAGATTTGTTTTGAAATATTGGTTAGGAGAAAAACAATTCCCGTCAAAGGATATCATGAGAGCCGACGAGGATAACGAATTTGAAGAACGAAAAACGAAAGGTTTATTAAAAAGGCATTTTCATTCGATGGGTCCTTTGCAAGAAGATTATTTTAATGATTTAGCTATTACTGCTGATATTGAAGGTCTTCCACCGGTTCTTACAAAACTACTTGTAGAAAGTTTTAAAAGATTACTTGATGATCTTATTGAAAATAGAAAAGATCGTTATAAAATTATTAATGATGAAAATTTTATACTTTTATGATTGACTATGTTGCTTTAATTAAATTACTTATTATTTATTTAAATTCATTTGATTTCATTCACAAATATTTAGGTTTTAGAAATGTTTATAAAAATAATAATTAATAATTTTTGAGTAAATTTGAAATGCCCATAGTTGATTTTTAAGAAATAATAAATATGTTTGTTTTTTGTAATTACCAAAACTGGGCTAAGGTGTAAATTAAAAGATGATATTTAACGTTTCTTCGACAAATCTTTATTAAAAAGGAGGTCGACAAACATGTCGAAGAAACGTTAAATATCATCTTTTAATTTAAACCTTAGCCCAGTTTTGGTCATTACAAAAAACAAACATATTTGTTATTTCTTAATAATTAATAAATTTTTTTACATTATAATTTTTTAATTTTGGGGATTTGAAAGTTTTGATTGAATTGAGTTCAATTAAGACATGAAAATATGTTCAGAATAGTTAGAACACTAAGGTTGACCTAAAAAATCTACTCCTTATTTTGCAACCTTGTTATTTGTTTGTTAAACAGATTTCAATCAAAATTTTTCAAATAGGTCTTCTGTAGGAATCGTATTTGGGGCCTAAAGTGGTTAGAAAATAGGAGAACACAGCAAAAGCTATCCATCTTATGGATTTTTTCGCAATACTTTATAACTAATCATTAAATAAATGCCATATTTTAAAAGTAATTAAATAAGTATTGATTTTATTTGATTTTGTAACAAAAAGGAATATTAGAGCTAATTTGGGATTGAGAACTGTTACAAGAGAAAGAAAAAATGGAAAAAAACGATGTAAGGTTTATTTTTAAATTTTGTATTTGAAAACGTTTTATCGTATTTTAACTCTATATTATTTACTGTCTCCTCTACTGTGGGTAAAAATGGTTCAAAACTGCCCCTGAATTTAACAAAAAATGAAAAAAAATTCATTAAATTTTAATTTTAAGTCTTTTCATAACTTTTGCGGTATGAAAAATAGCCTTTTTTAAAATTGTTCTTTAGTATTTTGTTGTTAACAAATAAAGATTATTTCTATTTTTATTTCTATTTTTAGTAAATAAAAAAATGGTGTAATAATAAGGGTGGGGGCAACTTTTTTTTGTTGAATCCTAGAAAAGGCATATAATAATAAAAAATATTGTAAATATTTTTAATAATAACATATTTTAAAGGAAAAAAATTTGCTCAAGTTCTCTACTGCAAAAAATTAACGTGGCTGCAAAAAAAGAGGCAGATTACGGCGGATTTTCCGGTCATTATTTACTTTGCTTTCGCTTGAGACCACTACGGTTGGGAAACCAAATTACAACTTACAGTTATAAATGACATTAATTTTTTTTATTAAAAAACAACCCCGGTAACCTCCTTTTATTCCAATGCGCCTTCTAGGCATTGCAACACAAGGTACAATAATTTTCATTTGAGGTTTTTGGTAATTTTGCTGTAACCTCACATGTTAAACAAAAATATTTCTTGTTGGTCACAAATTTTTGGTATTCTAATCACTTTTCAAACCTTGAAAATTGCAAAAATTGTTATAGCCAATTAACCAAATAGACATTTTGGCCCAAAATGACCAATTTTTAAATTACAAAAAAAGCAATAAAATAGAAAATTTTAGTTATACTCTCGAAATATTGCAAAAAAAACTAAAATGGAGCAGTTTTTTCCTTTCCTAATTTTCAGTCACTTTGAACCCTAGAATACGCACTTATTGTAAATAAAAAAAATAATTGCAAAAAAAAAACTAAGTGGTGACGTAGAAAAGCATTCCCATGCACATGAATCTCAATACTTATAAGAGAACTTACTGCATTTGGAACTTTGAATCACACCAAATAATTATGGATTGGTGTTGTTTGATCAGCTTTTACCTTATTCAAAGTAAAAACATTGAACGGTAGAGAATGATGGTAAAAGAAAATTAACAGAAAATGATTTTAATTCAAAACAAACAAAAATATATTTATTGTAACAATTCAAATTTAACAAACAATTATTTATTTATTTTTTAAATATATTAAATTAAAATTGAATTAAATCTTTAAAAAATTTAATGAACTAACAAACTTATTTTTGATTTTAATAAAAAAAAAATTTTAAGGTTATAAAAATAAAAATTTATAAATACCAAATGATACAAGACCTTATTTTATTTTATAACAAACTTTATTTTTTTTTTTTATTTTTTTTTTCTTCAAATTCGATGATCTTACAATAAAATAAATTTTTGAAATTTTATTTACGTCCTTTTTATAATAGATAATATTTTCCTTTCACCACAATCACAATAATAATCAGAACAAATTATTCAATTGATAGATATTAATAATTATTAAAAACTTTTATTTTAAATTAAATGAAATCTTTCAATAATTTTTTTTTAAATTTATTCAAATCAAAAATATTTCTCTTTTTAAACCACCTCAACCAACTTCTTTTTACTATCTGACGATATTATTATTTTTTTTTTTTAACAAAAGACCGGAACCAAGTAACATAGCAACAATAAACAATAAATTTCAAATTTCAAATCTAAACATTTTCTTCTACACTGTAATAAAGTTCAGACTTATTATTCATAAAAATCTTTCATTTAAATATTCTAAGTAGTTAAATAAAATTCAATTTTTTAATCAAATCCAGTTCGGAACAGGTGTATATGGCCCCTTCAGAACCTTATTTTGTGAAATAAATGACTGTTTTCCAAACAAAGTTATAGCTTAGTTTCTTATTGTATCAAATTTTTGGCAGTCTCTTTTCTTAGTGTAATTTTTACATTTCAAGTTTGTAAGGTGCAAATTTTTCATGCCCCATTGTCTTACCATAATAATTTATAAAGCAAGTACCTTAAGTTTCTGCGAAAATTAAAATTTTATAAATCACAAAGAAAGATTTTGTATTGGCTCTAAGTTTTCGAAAAATTTTAAGATTTTAAGCTACCGCTTTTACAATTATTTGCTTAGCAAAAATGATAATTTAATCTATCTTTATCGAAATCTTTGCTAACCCAAATTTTTAAAATATTTCAAAAAAGTGAGATGAGAGTAAAAATTTTTGGAAAACTTTGACTGGAGCAAAATTTTTGAGACATGTAAGTTTAGTTTTCATCGATGGTTGTAATTTTGGGATCAATCTATAAATAATAATTACAATTTGCTTAAATGATTGATCTGCTGAATGATCTGCTTAAACGGACTAGATTCGTTATGTTTTGTTCCGCAAACTTAAGTATATGAGAATTTATTAAGTGAAAAAAGAAATGATTATTTGTTGTGAAAATAATAAAATTCTTTATATGTACATATAAAATAATATTATAATAATATTTTTTTCATAAAAAGAAAGATTTGACAAAAAGTAAATTATTTTTATAATAACTTTGTTTAACTCGATAATCAACACATGTGTATATACATTACAATAAAACATTATAAATGACGCGCATGCTCCGTACGATACGTGAGCGCAAAATTTTGTTTGCCTGAGCCAAATAAAATTTAGCGCGCGAGACACATGAAGTGAATGCGGCTCAGCCACACAAGATTATGTGGCGTTGCCATCGAATTCATTCCCAGTGTACAATATAGTAACAATATGTTTATATAAATTCGATTATTTGTATGTTGTAACGCATTTATTTTTTAAGAAAAAATTATAGTTCAAAATCAACTAGCCATTTTTTTAAATAATTAGACTTTTACTATATTATATATAATCACCTGTGCAAAGTTACAGCCCAATCGGAAGACCCCATCTGGAAGTCAACGTACGTTTCACATGGAATCAGTCAATAGTAAAAGTTAAAACTGAAGATTTTGAAGAACTATTAAAATTAAACTTATAAGTTTTATATAAGTTAAAATATGTCAGCTATTTAGTTAACTTAATTAAGTAAAAAATTATTTGAAGATGCTGGTGGTATTTCTAATATAGAAAAAGATGTTCTTACCAATGCATTCAAATGGAAAAATAAATTAGAATATGAAATTTTTTTATTAACAAATTTATCACAAAATCAAGAAATAAATTCAACTGAAATTCATTTTATTAGTGCCTTACATATACTTCTTGCTGTATCAAAAAAAAAGCTGTGTTGTGTATCTACCCTGAAATAAGAAATGATGATGAAATTAAGGATACATATTTATATTCTGAAAATAATCGATCCATAAATTTTTTGCAAATGCATAATGAAATTGAAAATTTTAAAAGTGAACATATGAATAACGGAGAATTCATTTTTAAATCTTATTTTCCTTATCCAATAGATTGCAATAAATCCATGCCTAATTTAATGTTATCAGAAAATGAGTTGGAAAAATATAAACTGTCAGTAAATTATTTAAAAATAATTTTTTATAAAATTATCGATTGGATGAAAATTATAAGTTTACTTAGTTTTATGGATAATGAATAAAATAATAACTAAAGCATTTTCTGAAAAAGAAAAATTAGATATCAATAAATTTAAATTGTTATTAATTGAAAGCTTTTCTCACAAATTTAGTGGAAAAGTTAATAATTTATTAAATAATGACTTTGATGTATAATTCAGAGGTTCTTTTTAAATCAATAAGATTACAAACTAATCAAATTCGTTAACATGAGTACTGCATTCACATGTTACATGATGATAATACTTGAAGTAATTTATAAATGTATAGGTATTCTAAAAATGTATTTATATATATATAGAGAGAGTATAAAACTTTATTATTTCAATTTCAATTACTGTTTTTATACTTTGTTTTTACACAGCATATTTTTATTTGAGAGAGTACGGTCCTTCCCAAATATTTTAACAATTCAAATTTTAAAATTAATTACTCGTATTTTTTGACTTTGAGCAAGCTAATACGTTATTGACAAAAAATAATTTTTTTACCCAGAATATAAATATTAAAAAGTACAAATAAGATAACTTTCTTAATTATAAGTACATACATTTATAATCCGTCTTGATCATTACTAAAAATAATTAATAATTAATACTACATAATGTAATATGCATAATTGTATATTTTATTATTTTTTATTATTTTTAATTAAAAATTGTAAAATAATTTAAATTGGAAATGAGAGCTATATTACAAATTCTTTAAAAAAATTATTTCAATTTTATTTTTATTTTGAAATTTGAATTTTGGTTACTGACTTGCGCAGAAACCTAACCCAGAAACTCACGTGTGCAGAAAAACACGTGTTTTTTTATAGTAGCCTACTTTAGTTGGACTTTTGACCTTTGGAGTTTATTTTTTTTCTCTTGTTCTTCTGTAATTTTAAAACTTTGTTTAAATGTTAAGTAAATGTATTAGAAATATGTGACTTTAAATCTCAAAATATGTAATAAAATATAAATTTAATTTTAATTCTGTTATAAAAGCAAAAAAAAGTTTTTAGTTGGATATACCTCCAAATAATTTAAAATTTGTTATATCGAAAATTGTTTTGTATAAATTATTAATATTCATAACAATCATCTACAACTATAAGTATTATTGTAACGTACAAAATGTACATTATCTTAATTATCTTTATTGATAAAAATCCTATTGCTGGAATTAAGGGAAAAATATGGGAAGAAAGATCCCAACTATATGATTATCACTTGAAAATTACAAGATCAAATGTTACATGATAGAGAAAGGGTAATTTTATATTTTATTAATTAATAACTATATATTAAAACTATTTTATGTAAATAATAACAATTTTAGAATTTAATACATTATGCTGCTTTGAAACTAGCAATTACTAAAAAACATGCCGCAGGCAAAAAAGCAAACTTTCTGGATATTGGAGCTAGTACAGGTTTATTTAAAGAATTTTGATCTGATAGTATTGTTGCTTGTGAAGTAAAAAATTGCAATATACTTAAAAGAGCTGCATTTTATGCATTAGTCATGGAATTTAAAAATCTTCTTAAAATTATAGCTCCATTAGTAATATGCGAGAACTTTGATTGGAGTATTTTTTACAATTTGGTACAGGTGAAATCAAATTCTACAATTATAAATAAATTAATTAACTAAGGGTAAAAAAATAAATACAATTTTTCAGTCTTCTAAAGATAAAGCAGACGCTTCTGTGGAAGCTCAACCGAAAATTTTTATGAAATGTCGCCATGAAGAATAAATAATAAAATACAAATGAGAATACATTAGTTAAACTTGAGCTTATAAAGCAATTTGGGTTGATCGATATCTTGACGATGATTTGAAATTGTCTATAGGACCAACCACAGATGTTATTCTTGGGAATGAAGTATCATGGGATCCTTATACAAAACAAGGAGTAAATTTGTTTCACTAAATTAAAGAAGTTTCAAAAAGAAGTTATCTAATTTTAGATTTTGCATTTAATCCACAAGAAGGAGTTTAATTTTTAATTTTGAAGTAAAAAAAATAAAAAACTTTTAAGAAATAAATTCAATATATATAAAAAAATAATAGTTAATTATTTTAAAACATATGTACATTTTGCACATATTTTGTATCATAGAATAAATTTTCTTTTTGTAATTTTTGTATTAAAATATTAATAATGCTAAATTTTTTTTTTATTATTTATTAATTATTTCGTACTCATAAACAACTATTATTGCACATTGTTATCAGGTATAGTCCTTAATCGTTTAGTTAATCTTTTACCTACCAATTTTGGGTAAGTTTATTAAAAAAGTCTTATGAAATCTCGATAATGACTTTTGACCAATTATTGCTAATTTTTTTTTCAAATTTAAGTATTAAATAAAAATTTAATATATATCTAAAAAGCGGCAAATACATAAAAAAAGTAAATAACAAATTGGGAAATTAGTAAATAAACTCTTGTTTTTTAAAATTTATTTTATCCATTGCCCAGATTTATTTGCAATAATTTACAACATTTGGTATAAATTAGATAGAAATAGAGTTGTGGAATGTAAAGCAACATTTTTTGTCTGCTATAATAAATTATTTTGTACAAACCTACTTCAACGGTTGTATCTTCTCATGGCATAAAATTCCTGATTTCTCAATGCACCTTCAGGGGACACAAAATAGCGCCTTAATCTCATTCTGAGTTGTTCAGCTTGTAGATCATTGTAAACGTTATCATAAGCTCCATCTCCTATTTCATCTTCGTTATGATCAAGATATCTTCTTTGATTTGGAGGAAAGTTTAACTCGTTAGTAATTAAATAATTGTGTAAATAGACACAACATTGTATCGTTTGCTTTACAGTTTCCCATTTAAATTTTAAGCTGGATTGAAATACCGCCCATTTGTTATATAATGTCCCAAATGCTGCCTCAACAATTCTTCTTCCTCTGCATAAACGATAGTTGAAAATTTTTTGACTCAAATCCATATTTCTAACCCGAACGTATGGTTTCATCAAGTATGGCATTAATGGGTAAGCAGTATCCGCAATAATATAAAATGGAAAAGGAATGTTTGTCCTTGGTAAATTATTTGCTTCAGGAAGCCTCAAACCATTTGTTTCCAACAACCTCTTCAAATCACAATGATTAAAAATATTGGCATCATGAAAACTACCTAAAATTATTTAATACATATTTATAAATTTTATTCATTTTAAATATTTTATTCTCATCTTACCATAGTCGCCTATGTTTGACCATATAACTCTTCTATCGGCATCACATAATGCTGTTAAAACTACACTAAAAAATTTTTTATAATTGTGACAAAGAGATCCAGAATGTGGTGGATGATCAATTTTAAAATGACGACCATCCAGGGCTCCAATACAATTTGGTAAATTCCAAGATTCCAAAAATTCTTGGGCAATAACTTTCCAGTCGTCATTTTGGAGCAAAGATCCATAAGTATCTTTCAAAACATTCGTTAAAACTTGAACAACTTCAGGAACAATCGTATATATAGTTGATCTCCCAACTCTAAAAGATGTTGCTTTGTCTTCAACAGTACCTCCATGCCTTAAATAACTGTTTTAAATACAAATATTAAAAACAATAATAATATAAGAATTTGTTTAAACTAAAATAACATACTTTAATAAAATAACAAGTCTAAATTCTGGTGGTAGTGGTTCTCTTTTGCTTCTTTTTAACAGATGTGGTCGAACCAGCTCATGCAGATGGCAAAACTGGGTAACATTCATCCCCACATAATGGTAAAATTCTTCGTGATCATGAAGCTTAAAGTAAGTAAATACTGTTGCATATGCTCCAAACGTAAGTCTTTGTTCGGGTCTAATATGAGGTTTGGCAAACCATCTCCTGGTACAAATCTCATTTTCTTTTTGAATTAAATATTCCAGTAAATCCAGCAGGTGAAATAAAATGTCCAGTACCTCAAAGTATTCATGGTCCATATTATATGATACAGAAATAAAATAAATAAAAGTTTAACAAAGATTGAAAAAAAATATTTGTTTTAAACCAATTTTTTAAAACAGTATACCAGTTACCAAAAAAATCTGTGTAGCAGAAGAACTCCTTTTTTTTTATTACTATTAAGTTCTCAGTTGAGAGATAAAAATAGTACATAAGGTTTGGGTACTAGCCCATACAACCAGTTTTACACTTGGTATTACAGTTTTCTATTATTTCATATAACAAAATTTAAATTCAAATATATACTATAATTACATTAAATATATTCAACCCAAAAAGTTTTAACATGGAACATGTTCATTCGTTGGGGTATTTGAAAATTATAATTCAAATTTATTATTATAAATTTATTTCCTTACAACTGTTGTAATAATAAAATATAATACTACCTATATATACCTATTCCTATAAAATATACATACATGTATATATACTTATACCTATGGATACAAAATTTGCTCCGATTTTTATACCTACAGTTAAAATTATAAAAAGGTGTGTGTGTTCAATTTTCAATTGAACTATTAATTACTTGTTTTTTCTATAACTACATTGTGTTGCATAAATAAAAATTAATTTTTAATAAAAATAGTATTTACAAATTTTTAATTAAAATAAAAATATATTGCCATAATCAGAGGCATACATAAATTATAATGAGTACCAGGCAAAGTAGCAAAACCTCTATAAAAGATAGTGAGAAATTTTTTTGCTATCAAATCTTTTTAAGACCAGAGCTTTATAATGAAAAACATCCTTCTTATGTGACAAGGGCTGAAGATAGAATACATATTTTTACAAGCATTGGGGAGATAATGAAAAATTTTCATCCACATGAGAACTGTAGTGGTACGTTAACATAAATACTCATTTATTTTACTGTAGACACATTTCATGCTAATCTGAAATAATTATTTATATTATTTGTTTTTGTAGGTGATTATTTACAAACAAGGTACAGAACATTGAGAGATTCTTTTACGAGAATACACAAGCAAATACTAAATGGGAAAGTAATTGATCAGCTCAGCATGTATAATAAATCCTTATATGCAAATTTAGATTTTTTAACTCCATTCGTTACTCACAGAACCACCAATGGAAGAATCCATGATAGCATTAAAGCAAATCTAAATCATCAATATCTTGAAGCAGATTATATGACATTAAAATCACAAGCATCATCTTCAACATTTTCTCAAGGTAATATTCAAATAGAAAATGATCAACTTTGTGCTAGAAATTGTAAATTGGAAGCCAATAATGTTTATGATTCCAATCAAATTTATTCACATATTGATGACGATGATGATGATATTATGATTATTGAAAATGCTTGTGCTCCGCTAAATAATTTTAATAATTCAGAAAAAGATCCTGCTCCAATAGGTGTTAATACATCTTCTAGTTCAGCAAATAGTAACAATAGTAACTATAGTAATAATAGTCCAGTAACAATATATAATTCACCACCTGGGACCTCTGGTTTAATACTTCCCCAACATCAACGTATTCTTCAAGGCACAGATAATTTTCAAGCTAATTCACTAACATCGATGAATAATATTATGGGTAATAATCAGAATTCGCCAAACATAGCATCATCAGTTAGCGGAGTACATAAAGCTGTACAAAATAAATTTGGTGATCAAGAACCACAAATTTCAAATATTTTAAGAAATCTTGAAAAGTCTGTTCAAGTTGTAAATGATAATAGAAATTTGAATGATAACGCTCATGCCTTGACAAATTCTTTGCTTTTTTTGCCAAATTGTAATCAAGACTTTGCTTTAAGGGGTCTTGCGCTTTCAAATCCGACTATTTCGAGGAAAGTTTCAGTGGTCATAAAAAAAAACTACTTAAGCTATTTGAAATTTTTTTTTTTTATTGATTTTGTACATTCTTCAGCAACCTTCCAATTTTTTTTTTTTAATTTTTATGTACATTAAGTACCTAAAAGATGGCGCTGAGTGAAGCGATGTAAAAAAAGAAATAAAACTTGTCCGACTGATTCAGCCACTCAGGTTCATCTTAAAACAAAAATTAAAATAATCATGTTTTTCTGCATGCCCTAAACTTGGCATTAAACTAGGAAAAAGGAAAAATATTGAAAATTAAAAAAGTTACACAAAAAATAAAAAATGTGTTCAAAATCACCCTCGTTTTCGGATACTCTCCCCCCTGTGAAATTTTTAAAAATAGTCCAATTAACTTTTTCCTAGTTTAATGCCATCGTAATTAGATAATAAAGAGATTAAAAAAAAAAAAAATGAAATCGGAGGTGTAGTTTTCTCTCAATCGGTCGGACAAATTTAAAAAAGTACGTTTCGAGATAAACGCGTTTAAAGTTTCTTTTTATGTATACTATACGTTATATTTTTGATCAAATTTCTTCTTTAAAATTTTTTTTATTCAACATATTGACATAAAATATTTTTTATTATAATTTTAAATATTTTTTTTGTAAGATAAGAAGAAAAAAAAAATTTTGATTATCGGAAAAAATTGAAAGCGCAAGACCCCTTAAGAATTATAGCAAAAGTGTGCGATAAGTATATAAATGAAAACAAAAAAGACAAATAATTTAATATTTACCTTAATAACATGTATTACAAATCATATGCTATATTTTGCTTTCTTTAATGGTTTAAAAACATAAACATGTGTAATGTAACGTTACAAAAAATTAATAAATCAAATGTTTATCTATAAAATAACAATTTAAATTAAAGGATATATATAGTTACTTTTTTGTATGTATTAATAATTTTTTATAATTTTAATATAAATAAATATGTTCATTGTAAATATGATTAAGTAATTTTTTCATTATAATAAAAACATATTAACAATATTTTGTTAATATTTTTTATTTACAATAAAAACATTAATGCTAATTCTGCATGTATAGAGGACAATAATTTACAAAATTTTTTTTCATTAAATAAATCTTATTTATTGAGAGTAAAATTTACAGGTTTTAATATAAAGTAGTACTTAAATTTTAAAAATTGTCAATCTGTAAAAAATTGTACCAAATGAATGATTGAATAAAATGTTATCAAATATTACTGTATAAAGAATTAAAATATAAATTATTTTCTTGATATTAAAAATAAAAGATTACAAAACAAATATTTAAAAGAAAAGTCTAAAATTTTTCTATTATAGGTACACTAATTTGGACAATTGTTATTAATATTAAACATTTTCATAATATTAATTGATATAAACATGCTATATAATTTTAGGAATAGTAATAAAATATATAGTTTGTCTTCACAGCGAATGTTTATATATTGTTGTTGCTAATGAAATTAATTACTTCTATAAATATTTGAGACTTTTCAAACTCTTTAATATCATCGTCAATTACTTGAACCCATGCTCTTAATGACTTTGACTTAACATCTCCTGGTGTTTCAATTTTGGCAATTATGTCGATGTAGTAACACAAGTGACCGAAGTGTTTAAAAATAAAGTATTTTTGTGGAAATTTAGCTTGAATAATTATTGGATGTAATCGGTGCATATATATTAACACCATAACTTCTCTTAAAATAGCAATCATTTGCTTGAATTGCCTTTGGATTACGAAGTCTAGAAGAAATGAAAAAAAAGAAATAAGAAATGAAACTTAAGATCTAAAAATTTTGCAAATTTCTATTTTAAATTGAATAAAATTTTATAAAAAACTTTTATTTTACCTTCATAAATTTCTTCTTCATTCATTTTATTCACTTCGTCACATAATGTAATGTAGCTGAAATGTCGATGGTGCATGTTGTTAAACGATTTTTCCCGTGGATCGTAAAGAATATTTTATTTATGATTCAACAATACTTTTTTTATTTTTAAAAGTAAATTTTCATTCAAATTTGCCATTTTTTATTTCAATAGTTTGCTAAAATTGAAAAAAGGAAATATTGTACTTCGACTAGTTTGAAGTTTTAGCGAAGAATGACGTCGTAAAAAAAAAAATTTCCTTTGGTTGCAGGTAGAAAAGGTAGTATGTTTCCGGGGGTAGGTTGATTTCAATTGGTGAAAAAATACCAGTAGCTTTTGAAAAAGAATATTTTATAAACAAAATTATTATATGTGTGTATTATGTTTGTTTAATGAAAGACATTTTTTTTTTATTTTGAGTAAACAGTACTACTATTGTCCTTTTAAAAAAATTATTTTAGAAGTTTTGCATGTACTTATACATGTACTTTGCATGTACTTTTGCATGTATTTATGCACATATACTTTTTTGTAAAGACATTTTTTTCTATTTTAATAAAAAAAAGGGTCTTACTATTGTAGTACATTATAAAAATATTTAAACCTTTAATTGTTTTCGTTTTTTTAAGTTTTGTTTTATTATAATAAGTTTTAGTTTTTAAAAAAAATTCAAAAATTTCCGGTGCTTTTAAAGATTGAATCCCCCCCCTCCACAGTTAATTCATAATAACAACAAATCATTATTTTGTAGGTTATGCTAAACAGTTTTTTTTTTCAAAATTAAAGTAGTTTTTATTTATCAAAAATTAAAAGGAAATAATTAGCTCTATGATGGATATCCCTCATGATATTCATATAGACTACATAATAGAGGCTGTTAAACTCAGACCCTATCTGTACTCTAAACAAAATAATGATTACAAGGAAAAAACAAACGACATAGAAGAATACGAGTTTATAGCATCAACAATAAATTCTCTACTGCACCGAAATTACACTGGTAAAAAATTAAACTTTTTTTATTATTTTTAAACTTATATTTTAGATCCAGAATTGACATTGAATTTATTTGCAGGTGAATATGTAAAAACTATTTGGGACAAGCTGTTAAAAACATATAGAAATATTTACAATCATCAAAAAAATTTGCCAAGTGGTTCAGCACCAGTGCCAAATAATTTTGTATACTTTGAAAGTCTCCGTTTTCTTAACAAGAGCTTGGAAAGAGCAAGTGGAATCCTAAGTAACGTCAGCAATGATGTTCCTTCTAATACTTGGCAAAGTACCAGAAAAAGGAGGGCAAAACAACCAGCAGAAGCATGTATAGTTCCTCCGCTGGATGAGTTTGCCAAGAAAAATTATGCACAAAAGAAAGAATACCAGCAACTTTCTTCATCGATTCAAAACTTGGCTCAAAAAACAACAGAATTTCTAAGTCAAAAACAATTGCAACCCTTTACTAGCGCTCATCATCAAAATTATTATAATATAATCTACAGGATGCTGAAAAAAGTAAGGGATATGTGTGGCGAAGAGAAAATGGATGAATGTTTTAATGAAGCTTTTGACGAAATTTTAAATTATCGCCAAAAAATTGACAATGCAATAATCTAAGTTCTCAAGATTTGTAATTATGCATTTATTTTTGTCATTACACAAAAATTTTTTAACTATTATATCACAGATAAAAACGCAGACTAAAATAATAGTATATCAATTTACCATTTTCAGGGCTGTTTATTTATTATCAGTTATAATTTTAGATATATTTACCCTTTTAATTGTAAATTGATAATAATATAATGCTAGTACATAAAAAAAAATTTATTTAATGAGTAGTATTTAAATTTATCATATACACACAATTATAAAACGTATGATTTGCATACAATGTTATATGAGATGTAATTATAAATAGAATTAAACAATAAGAGTTTATTTATTAATTTACCAATTTGTTATTTACTTTTTTTTAGTATTCAAAATTAATACTTAAATTTGAAAAAAAAAAATTGACATTAATTAGCCAATAGTCATTATCGAGACTTCAAAAGACTTTAATAAACTTACCCAAAATTAGTAGGTAAAAGATTAGCTAAACAATTATGGACCTTACCTGATAACAATGTACAATAAATAATTAAATTTCAATTAATGGCCCAAGAAGAAAAATTAAAAATAATTCAATGAAATAAATTTTAATTTATGTTAATTTAAAAATAAAGATTACAATTTTTTTCACATAACTTTTTTAATTTTCATAATTTTAGTTTGTAATACATTTAATAATGAATAGCTATAATTTTCTGTTTTTCATGAATAAAGACTAGCAAAAAGTTTATGTACAAATAACTTATTGAGAAATATAAAAGACAAAACTGTTTAAAAATAAATAAATAATTATATAATAAAAAATATTTTTATAGAATCTCATTCAATGGATATTGTACAAAAATAAAATTTTGTTTAAGACTAATTTATTTTTTTTTTTAATGAAAGATTCAACTTCCACATATTTTAAACATAGGCACAAAATTAAAAAATATATATATTTAAAAAAAATTTTAATAATAATTATAATTTTAAAATTATATATTATATGAATTTGTTTCTTCAAATCAATCTACTCTAAAAACTGGCCTTACAACTAATGTACATCTATTAGCAGATACATCATTACAGCACCAAGGAATCCAAAGAGTAACATGAAGTCTACGTAAGACTTTCAGTCTTTCCATTTCCAAAAGAATTTAGTGTCTAAATGTAATTAAATCCTTGTTAAAAATTCGAATAAAAAGCAAACAAAATAATTAAACAAATTTAATTTTGCAATTAGTTAAAATTAATTCAAATAATAAAACAAATTCATAAAACAAGAAATATAAATACAATAAATACACAAAAATTAATATGACAATGCAAAATTAAATAATTTTAAAAAATCTAAAAGCAAAAAACTTTACTCAATTCGATTTACCTGTGAATACTCTATCTTTTTGTTTAGTAAATTTCTAGCAAAAACAGCAAATATCATTAATATACTTTGTAGGAGCAGTGATCTTTGGAAATGCCTTTCGAACCTATTTAAAAAAATAAATTATTATTTATTAATTAATTAACATGATATATAAAATCAACTTAATTATCAGAAAAGAATACACAGTGTATTTGCTATTAGTAAGGCTAAGCATACATATAACGAAAAGCCTTCTGCATGTGTCTTCTTTTTTTTTTATTTCTCTATGTTGTGGAATGAATGGTAGGACCCCTCCAACTATCATAGCAGCTGAAGCTGCCCATCCTGCTACAGTTTTCAGAATCTGGTCCTCGTACATTTCACACATTTTTCAATTAGTAATATTAAAATCCACCAATTTAGGTGGCTCCGAAATTTTATGGAATAAATTTTTTTAAACACAAAAATCTGAGATCAAATTAATTTTTTTGTATGATGTGAATGTTATCTTACTTTTGAAAAATGTATAATGTAAATTATTGTATCATTTGCTTTTGTTGCTTGTCGTTCCTTGTTTTCTATTTTTGTGCGTAATACTTGTCTTGTGATAGCCATAAACATCTAATATAATAATTAACATTATTAATATATTGTTTAATAATATTGACTTAATTTTACTTACTTTCTCTACATTAATGTTATCTTTAGCTGAAGTTTCAATCAAATGAATACTAGAATAGCTAATCTTTGTGCGTCTTCATTTTAAACAACTTTTTGATTAGGCGAATCATTTTTATTACCTACTAAAATTTTATTAACAACGAATTCACAATTGGAATCAATTTCATGAAGCCATCTTTTAACGTTAGCAAATGAGTCTCCACTAATAACATCATTTACAACAATAACACCATGAGTACCTCTATAATATGTTGATGTTATTGTTCTGAATCTTTATTGTCTTGAGTTATGGGTAGTTGGAATAGTTGAATATTATGAACTGCCGAAGCTCCTGAACAAGATTCCAAAATACCTGGAGGTTCTATTAAATTTTACCACTACTTTCATTTTTAATTTAATTAACTTTGTTCCAATTATTGACTATAGGACTTGATACTACTTGTGACCAGATAGTTCCCTTACATGGTATTACAATAGAATTTTCCTCTAATAAATATTGTAGTGCATGTTTGAATGTAGAAAGTACGCCTTCTCCGATCAATTCTGTATCAAAAACTTCAGTAACTAAGATATTAGCTTTTATTTCTAAATCACATCCACTTCCTACAGTTAATTTATTGAATCATTTGTAAACTAATTTTATCTTATCAGCGAATCCATTCTCTTTTATTACTTTATCAGCGCATTTAGCCATTGGCTCATTGTCTACAAGAATCATAAATTTAAAACAAATAATGAAACATGTGATAGTAGTTCTCATGTTAACGAATTTGATTAGTTTGTAATCTTATTGATTTAAAAGGAACCTCTGAATTATACTCTTGATCATCAAAATCACTTTTATGAGTCTCCACAAGTTCTCGTAAACATATTAACACCCTATCATAAGTTAAAATATGTGGTTCAGCCATAGTACACCTTGATGTTATTGTTGGTTCTATTAGTAAATTTGCTGCAGTTCAATTATTACTTTTAGCTTCATCTTTTTCTTCTTCAGGAAAACTTGGAGGTTGTAAAATTTAAAGTCCACCTCATAAGAAATTTGCTTCAATTGTATGCCTGCAGCTTATGTTTGATAATAGTAATGAACAAAACAAGAAGCCATCATTCCGATTCTGAAATCTCTGCCAAAATAAATCTTAAAAGGGTATCTTGATTGCTGTTAAAATAAAATAAAAACTGATCCAGTTTGTAAAAATATTATCCTAAGTATCCTAAGCTCGAGGTTTTAAAAGTTAAACTCCACCTGCTCCAAGTTGGTTACAGATAAGCAAAGAATAACGTTAAACTGTGGCTGCTCTAACGTCAATAAAGAATTATTTTCCAAAACATTATTACCCTAGAATGTAATATATTTATTAATTAATAAATATTTTCCTTAATTATTACATTTCATAAAAGTACATACATTTTTTATTTTCTTTTTATTATCGTAATGTTTATGATGCTCTGTTCTTGACTTCCACAGGACTAATGATCGATCTTCTCTTGTGAATAAAACTTATTTTTCTCTTTTAATTGCTGGCGATTTACTCAAATAAATTCATTTTTCGAACATCTGGTGTTCCTGTACAAATTCATTTTTGATGTCAGCTTCTTTTTCAAGAATTTTCTTATATTTATCTTTTGGGTTACAATAGAGAACTAAGCTTGACATAAAAATAGCTACACTTATTACTCTCTTGCACATAGTTATTAAATCTTTAGCTTTTACTTTTTTCCATATAAGTTTTCTTGAAAATCTGGTTGGTCAAAATCTTATTGAGTCTGGATTTCTGCATATTTACTTGAATTAAAATCATATCTTTTTGGAAAAAGTCTTCTTTAAAATCAGGCTTTTATCGGTTAATTAAATATTTTTATAACAAATCTTATGACTTTTTATAAGTAACTTATAATTTTTTCTTCTTCTTATAAATAACTTTTCTCTTATTTTCATTTTACAGGTTATAAAAGTCATTTTGTTTATTAGTTTATGCAAACATATCACCCCTTCCTTCCATAAACCCTACTCTCTTGCATTTTTCTGTATTTTTTTAAGCAGTTGCCTCCCTGCTAAACGTGCACGCAGCGCTCAAACGCAGGCGTGTTACGGCCAATTGTAGAGAGTCCCTTATAATGTTTTATTGTAATGTATATACACATGTGTTGATTATCGAGTCAAACAAAGTTATTATAAAAATAATTTACTTTTTGTCAAATCTTTCTTTTTATGAAAAAAATATTATTATAATATTATTTTATATGTACACACTAAACCTAAAAGCATTTTTTGTTACCCAAAAAAGAATGAATGTTTATTTAATTCTTTAAAGAGGTATTATTTTGAGGTTAATTCGTTTAAAACAAATTATTTTCAATTTAATTTTTTTTGAACAGAATAAAAACAAAAATAATTGTTTTTAAAAAAATTAACCTTAAAATAATACCTCTCTAAAGAATTAAATAAACATTCATTCTTTTTTGGGTAACAAAAAATTCTTTTAGGTTTGGTGTGTACATATAAAGAATTTTATTAATTTCACAACAAATAATCATTTCTTTTTTCACTTAATAAATTATATACTATGTGTATACAATAATAAAAATAAACAACCACTTATATTAATTTGATAAGTTTATTTTATTTTTTTTTTTTTATTTATTAACCATTATAAAATACAGAAAATTGTACATAAACAAGTAAAATGTAATATACAAAACATTTCCGCATTATTTTTATTATGAATAATAAAACGATCTACATGGAACTAAAAATATATAACTTTTTTCATTATTGTTATCTGTGTTTCTGAGGACTGAGCCTCCCTTTGTCACACAGAATAATTATTGAAAAAAAGTTAGATGGTGTAAAAATTCATTTTTTGATGTTAAAAATGTTTAAAAAATGATTAAAAAAATGAAAAATCTGATTGTCCATTTCGACTCTGCAAGAAAACAGGGTGAGTCTCGTCAGTGTAAAACCCTGTTTTCTGCTTTTTACATATGAACAAACAAAAAAAATTAAAAATTTTTTGAAAATTTTACAAAAAATATTTTAAAAAAAGGAAGACTTACATTTTTTTAATCATTTAATGAATAAGTATGGAAGTCTTCTTCCATTTCTTAATTGTCTATATATTGACATTTTATGTACATAATAAAACTTAATTAACACTTTTTTCATAAAAAGAAAGATTTGACAAAAAGTAAATTATTTTAATAATAACTTTGTTTAACACGATAATCAACACATGTGTATATGAGAAATTCCACCAAAAGATTGCGCTTATTATGGTCAACCTTTTGAAAAAAAAAAATTTGAAGGCACACATTGCTAGTACGTTTTTTTGAGTTCTTTAGATCATATATAGTCACAAAAAAGTGATGAACAGAAAAAATGTTGCATGTACAATAGTTTTTTTTGAGTTGGAAGGCTCAAAATCACGTTTTTCCGATATTTAAAAAAACCAATTTTTGAAACTTTTTTTTAATCAATTAAAATCATTCTAAACGATATATTTCTGTTTTTTAATTTATTTTGTACTCATAATTTACTAAGAAAATCGTTTTTATACAGAAATAACACAAATTTTTAATTATTAGCGTCTGAAAGCAGCTCAAAAATTAAAAAACCGTTTTTAAAAATAAAAATTGCATATTTAGCTTTTAAAACTTTTTTTAGTGGAATTATTATTAAAAGATAATGATAAAAAGTTGAATTAAATATAACTCATTAGTTACGAGCTTTAGAAATTACCTAAAACAGCTGAAAACAACTCGAAAGCTAAAATAACCAATTTTGAACCATTTTTTAAATACCAAAATCAGTCTCGTTTTCAATAATTTTGTTTATTTCTAATTTTTTTACAGATTTTTTTATTATTTACTTTAATTGTACATATTTTAAAGTATTATCTTTCTGTTTAAAATAATTTTTCTTTTAATTTTCAACGTCTTAGAGAAGTTCAAATGTTAAATATTGGGTTTTTTAAAAATTCATAGACTTGGGATTTTTCTAGCAGATTCAAATGATATTATAAAATGGACTAGAAGACGCATTTCCTAGTAATTTTTCCCGTATAATTCGAACTTACTATTTAGTTTGACATTTTACTACGCTTTACAGGAGAAAAATTAATTTTTTTAGTTTTTTAGGGTACCAATTATGGGGGACCAAATTTTAAAAGTTTCGCAGTCATCAAGAAAAAATTTTCTGAATAGTATTTGCAAGAGTTATTTATATATTTTTTCCTCAGAAATTCGATGAAATAACTAGCTTTTTCATCTGGGGTTTTCCTTAGCCATAAAATCTTATTTTTCTATTTTTACTGGTTTTGTCCAGTCTTTTATATTTTGCATTAGTAGCCCATTTGGACCTAAAGGGTTTGAAATATTTAAAATTATCTTGAATAAATAAATAGACAGGAAAAAACTGCTCAATAAAATACGAAATCGTTTAGTCTTATGATGAAAATTCTCTGACTTATCAAATTTTTAAACTATTGAACTCCAAGTAACGTGAAATTGAGATTATAGGAGAATTATTGCAAAATCATTAATTATTAATTAACTCGACTAGTATTTTATCGAGTAGTTTTTCACTGACTATTTATTTATTAAAGATAATTTTAAATATTTCAAACCCTTTAGGTCCAAATGGGCTACTAATGCAAAATATAAAAGACTGGACAAAACCAGCAAAAATAGAAAAATAAGATTTTATGGCTAAGGAAAACCCCAGATGAAAAAGCTAGTTATTTCATCGAATTCCTGAGGAAAAAATATATAAATAACTCTTGCAAATACTATTCAGAAAATTTTTTCTTGATGACTGCGAAACTTTTAAAATTTGGTCCCCCATAATTGGTACCCTAAAAAACTAAAAAAATTAATTTTTCTCCTGTAAAGCGTAGTAAAATGTTAAAATAAATAGTGAGTTCGAATTGTACGGGAAAAATTACTAGGAAATGCGTCTTCTAGTCCATTTTATAATATCATTTGAATCTGCTAGAAAAATCCCAAGTCTATGAATTTTTAAAAAACCCAATATTTAACATTTGAACTTCTCTAAGACGTTGAAAATTAAAAGAAAAATTATTTTAAACAGAAAGATAATACTTTAAAATATGTATAATTAAAGTAAATAATAAAAAAATCTGTAAAAAAATTAGAAATAAACAAAATTATTGAAAACGAGACTGATTTTGGTATTTAAAAAATGGTCCAAAATTGGTTATTTTAGCTTTGGAGTTGTTTTCAGCTGTTTTAGGTAATTTCTAAAGCTCGTAACTAATGAGTTATATTTAATTCAACTTTTTATCATTATCTTTTAATAATAATTCCACTAAAAAAAGTTTTAAAAGCTAAATAAGCAATTTTTATTTTTAAAAACGGTTTTTTAATTTTTGAGCTGCTTTCAGACGCTAATAATTAAAAATTTGTGTTATTTCTGTATAAAAACGATTTTCTTAGTAAATTATGAGTATAAAATAAATTAAAAAACAGAAATATATCGTTTAGAATGATTTTAATTGATTAAAAAAAAATTTCAAAAATTGGTTTTTTTAAATATCAGAAAAACGTGATTTTATTTTGAGCCTTCCAACTCAAAAAAAACTATTGTACACGCAACATTTTTTCTGTTCATCACTTTTTTGTGACCATATATGATCTAAAGAACTCAAAAAAACGTACTAGCAAGGTGTGCCTTCAAATTTTTTTTTTTCAAAAGGTTGACCATAATAAGCGCAATCTTTTGGTGGAATTTCTCATATACATTACAATAAAACATTCAGAGGCGGATCTAGAAAATTTTTTGGGGGGGTCATTTGAATCAAATTACAAAAAATTTTCTAAAAAAGGTCCTTAAAATTTTTTTGGGGGGGTCAAAATGGTACTTCGCGTTAATTATGTAACGTAAAATCAGCTAAAAAAAGGTAAAATGGACCGCTGAGGGGGGGTCAATTGACCCCTTTGACCCCCCCTGTATCCGCCACTGACATTATAAAAGCGCAAAATTTTTTGTGCCTGAGCCACATAAAATTTAGCGCGCGAGACACATAAAGTGAATGTGGCTCAGCCACACAAGATTATGCGTTGCCATCGAATTCATTCCCAGTGTATTATATTTTTTGTTGACGACAGGTCCATGTAAAGACTAAGAGTCTATGGGATTGTGGTATTTTAATAATTTACCATAATATGTATTTATTGTACACCTGATTCGAATAAAAAAATAAAATAAAATAAAAATCATGAATTGTTCACTGAAATTCAAGTATGGTAAACTAATTTTTTTTTAACGCTGCTGAAAATGGCATAAAATTTTCAGGATATTAAATTTAATTGTTGATACATTTTCAATTGAAAATTTTAAATTATTGATAAGAAGATATTGGAAAAATTTTTTAATTCCTTTCTGCAGCTTAATTTTATCTTAAAAATGTGTTTTTTTTAATAATTTAAGGCAATTTTTGGATAGTTTAATATTTTTTAAATGCTTTAAAAAATAAAAATAAAAACTTATTCATTAAAAAACTATTTGATAAAATATTTTCTTCTAGTACATAATTGTAATAAAATATTAAGCAATATATAAAATACACTTAAAAATACTGGATCTGATAGAAATATATTAATTACAATTAAATGATTAATACGTTATATCCAATAATGGTAACTTTATTGGTTCAAGTAATGTTTTGGAGATATCACGATTTTGACTTTTCCAAATTGTAAAATGGATGAATAAAATATTTTTATCTTTACGCTCAACTTTCATTTTGCTTATGGCCTCAAAGAAGTCATAATCTAATTCTTTAAAAAAATGGAAATACATTTTTTCCAAGTTTTTTAAACTAACAATCATATTTATAAACTCACTTTTTTTAACCCACAATTTGGATGTAATCCTTAAAATTTTTAAATTAGGCAGATTAATAATAATATTTTTAAAACCTTCAAAAGTATATCTACCTTCACCAAAATGGAGATGTATTAAATTTTTACAAAAACTTACATTTTTTAAAATATTATCGACATTTCTACTATTAGTAGCTAATTTAAATATTTTCAAATTTTCAAATTTAGAAAAGTAATTTTCACCTTCTAAAGTCAATTCCTCATTTGTTGTTGCACGTAAATGAAGCATTTCTAGTTTTCTACATTTACATAAATCTTTCATAAATTCATCCGTTAATTTTTTAAAAACGCAAGTTAATCTTACTAAATTTTTAAAACAATAAAGTGAATATAGCTTATCGTAATAAATCGCTAATTCTACAAGTGAATCTATTGACGCTAAAGCTTCCAAGAACGTATCATCTATAATAAAATCACTTATTTCACATTTTGACAATTTTTTTTGCCTTGAAATAAATTCTAATAATACATCAGAATATTTCCTACGTTCATGATTATAGAGTATTACGGAGAAAGAATGAAGATTTTCACAATTGCTCTTATTGAGAGACGTAAGCATGTTTCTCTATAAAATCATGTTATTGGATACTAAACAGAAAACTTTTAAATTTTTTAGTTTTATGAGAAAATCGTTCACGTAATTTTGAAACATAAAAATGCAATTTTTTACTATTAATTCAGAGATCATAGTAGCACACAAATTTTCTAGGCACGCTCCATTCAAAAGCATTTTTTCTAAACAAACGCTAGATAATTTTTTGTTTCTACTAAATAGTAAAGAGAGATCCAAATCATTATAAAATTATCTATAATCCTTTCCATAATTTTTATAAAGAGTAATTTTGGTTAAATTGTGACAGTAAATAGATATCCCCGTAATAATCAATGGGTAATTAACATATGAATCAAGTTCTAAGGACAAGTTACTCAATTTATAGCCACATCTTTTAAGAATTTTCAAAATATAATGAATATTTTCATTCGTGACTGAGGTAACCTCAGTTTTATCGATTTCATTTTTCACTATTTTAAATATATTTTGATTTATTTTTAACTTATTGTCCCATGAAAATTTTCCTAAAATACTCCAGCGTTTACAAATGCGTTCAATTGTGAATTTATCATTGATTGGCAAATTTTCAAAAATTTGAATTAAACAATCATCGGGTAGAAAAGTATTAATATTGAAATCTTTATAAGTCTCGATAGAATGATGGTTTTTCAATTGCTGATTCGCTGATCCTAAAAATTTATGTAAAATTGCGAATGAAATTTTGATTTTAATTTTAGAAGAGAAATATTCAAACTTACCAGAACTCATGTTTATTAATAATTTTTTATCCAGATTTAATAAAGTCCTCGAATCCTTTAATGAAGTACTACTGAAAAAAAAGTTAAATCAAGTTATTTGCAAATATTTGGAAAATTTTTTATTAAATCAACGTGGCCAATAGTTTTTTTAAAAGTTATAGACATTTTTTGGGTGTTTCGAAATGTGAAATAAAAAAATTATCAAAATTTTAGATAAGAAAATTTTCTGCCTCAAATGCATTTTTATCAAACCCGAAAACCCCTTGTTTGAGTAAATATTCAAAATTTTTAAATTTATATATTTTTTGGTTATTATTTTCGGAAAAATAAAAAAAAAATTCAGATATTAGAAAACAAAAATTTTCTTTTCAGGACTATTTTATTTTAGGGGTAATTTTAGACTATATTTTTTATTTGTTAAACCTTCGTATTCATCAAAAATTAACCTTTTTAAAATCACTTACATAATAGATTATTACTTACAAATCAAAGCCCAAAAAGTAAGTCGTAATATTGTTAATCTACACACGGTTTGGTTGTTTTGCTTAAAACTTAAAGTATATTTGCTTGATTTTCAAGCATAGTATTTAATAGTTTTAATGCTAAAGAAAAGTATATGAAGTATATGAGAAAGTATAGAAAGACTAAAATTAAAAAATAGCGATTTCTACAAAATCATTTTTTACAAATTTTAAATTTCCCGCCAAGTCACATGACCAAATAAAAATTTGACTAAAATTCGGATTTAGCGAAAAATTTTACATAAGGATACCAATTTTCGTCTTTTTTCATTAAATAGTTTCTAAGATATCCTATTTTAAAGATAAAGATTAAAATTGACTTTTTTTAAAAAACCCTAAAAATGGGACTATGACTTTTAATTATCATATCTGCTAAACAAATAAATATAAAAAGACGAGTAAGAATTTTTTGGAAACTTAGGGATTGCAAAAAATTTTTCAGGCCTATAGAACTCGTTTCTTTTAAAAATTAGAATTTTGGCAGCAATTTCAAAATTGGTCATTGGTCAACGGTAAATGAATGGTGACACTTGTACCAAAAAAATGACACCAATTGGAAGTATTTTGGTTAGCTGACGAAGTTGTAGCTTATTATTAAATTTATTAAATTATTTATTAATTTATTAATTTATTTTTCTTGTTAGTATCCAGAAAGTGCGTGTTTTCTGGCCGCTGCGCTATTCGAAAAAACGCATTTTCTCGACACTGAGCAAGAAAAATTATGTTTTGTCCTTGGCCACAAAAAAAGGATGCCCCAAATCGCAGTTTACCATCCTCGGCTTCGCCTCGGACGGTAATTTACGTGCGATTTGGGCCATTCTTTACTTTTGTGGCCATGGGTAAAAATATACTATTTAACTAATTTTTATTAAAGATTACGAAAAAATCCTACTTTATAACATTGTCGTATTTTGTAGTTGTTTAGTATTTTGCTATATTATATCAATATTAAATTGAGGAGGGGTATGGGCGCGAAAGCGCATAGTCACGTTATAAAATAGCTCCGTGTAAAAATAGTTATTATTTACAGAAAAAGTTAAAAAATACCAAAAAAATCGGTCAAAAGTGTCAAAATAAAACTTACTAAATAAATGATAATAAAAGAAAAACTCCAGCATTAAAATTCAATCAAGATTAAAAGAAAGAAAAAAGTTGAGAAAAAGTTAGGTTAGAAATGTGGCTTGTATAGATCAAGTATAGTATTTAAAACAAGAGTTTAAAATATACTAACATTTGATATAATAATAAGTAATAAAAACAGTAATAAAAATAGTCCTGATGAAAATGCCGTTTTTTGCTTAAAATATATTTTTTATATATTCATATATTGAATAGTAAAAAAAAAAAAAAAAATAATAATAATAATAGGGAGAAATCCAGATAATTTATAATAGTAAAGGGGAAAATGGCAATTTTCATATATAGGAAGAAATGAAAAAAGAGTAAGTAACTTATAAATTTCTCATCACACATTTACAATGAAAAGAAGTGAATTTGTAAGCGAACAGCAATTTAAAATAGTAAATACACAGCAATATAAACAGATACATATCATGAAAACAGCACAAGCAGTAGCAAAAAGGCTGTCACATCCTCAACCCATTAAGATAGAAAAAGGAAGGAATTCTTTGAGAAATAAATTAAAATAGTGCAGTGATGTGCCAGCATATGTAATTGTTAGTGATCTTTGTCAACAGATATTGAAAACAGAAAAATTAAAAAAAGCAAAGAAATTCAAAATAATAGAAAATAGAAGAAAACACTGAAGAATTTTTATCTAAATTTAAAATTATACATTTTTTACTTTAAAATCAAAACATGTTCTTTAAATAATTTTTATATTTATACTTTAAATTTTGTATTAACAACTTATTTCAATCTTGTAACCATTATAAATAATAGAAATTCTATTGTAAAAGACTTTGTATTTTGTACTAATTTAAATTTTTTGTACTAATTATACTTTCTTGTAACAATTTATGTAAATTATAAGCAAGAAATAAATACTACTACTACTACTACTACTACTACTATCAATATTAAATTCATTTTTTTTAGAATATAAAATATTTTGTATAAAAAATTTATATTTTAGGACTGCACAAACTAGGTTTTAGTACTGCACGAACTTTTTCAGAACTGAACTTTTTAAATAGAACTGCACGTTAAAAAAATCACTGGCTTCTGAAAACACTAAAAAAAAAAAAAAAAAATCTACATACTTAGCCTCAATAAATTCTTATGCTGGTTGGACAACCAAAAATAATTTTTTTTATCGCATTCTAAATTATCGACGCTACATACATACGTGACATCATATACGTATTAGTATAATTTCAGCTTACTTACATAGTTTTTATTTATTTATTTAAAATTAAAGTCTATAAGGTGGGAAAAATAAATTGAAAATTTAATCTTTGATCATTTATTTATCATTTCGTGCTAACTTTAATCTCCTGTGTCATCATTTTCATATTTTTTCAAAGTATTGCTCCCATAAGATCAATGTTAAAGCTCCGATTTTATTTTCGCCGATTTCGTGATCACGCTATTTTCTATAGGGTTCAAACTACCAGAAAACCATGGTGGCAGTCGCGGCCTCGTAAATTTTTTTTTCTTCATTTTTTGTGCTCATAAAAAGGATTTTCTCGTAGAAATGCACAAATATGTACCTACAATATTTTTTTAACTTACCTAATTTTTCTCTCAAGACAAGGCTGATCTTCCAATTTATATAAACTAATATTTTTTATGTACGAAGAAAAACACGTTGAATGAGTTTTTGGTAACTTTTTTTTTTTAATATCATATAGCCAGGAAAGTAATATTTTGTCCAAGAGATGTTCACTGAACGCAAGTTCAAATAAAACTGTTCTTTTTTTAAAAATGCATTCTTCTCCATGTCTTTTAAAATAAATATTATTTTTTGTGATAATTTTTTTGGGATATAAACCAGGATTTGCTATTCAAAATATAATATGTCTACTAAAAAAATATTTGAAAACATAATATACGCATGTAATATATTTGTTTTAATTACTCTAAGAAATGTCTAGCAGACAAGATTATCATAAAAGATGATTATGCGCTTTTGTAGTAGCAACTGTTTTTAATAAATTATTTAACAATAACCTGGTGAATTTTTTTATCTTTTAGTAAAAATTTTTTTTTTTTTAATTTAAAAGATTTTCTTATAATTTTTTAAATAAATAATTGTTTTAACGATTAATCTAATTTAATATATTTTTTTTATCCAGTTACCAAATTATGTTTCCTATGGAGACGATTCCAGTAATTATTTTTATTATAAGTAAATTAATAAAGTTATTGCTGTACTTTTTTATTTTTGATACAGATTTTAGTACAATAACTAATAGTAATATTGGTAAAAATTAAATAGTTAAAAAATAAGGTAAAACAATCAAGTTTATCTTTTTGCAATTTTGCTTAATGATTATTCTAATGATTATTCTAAATATTCTTTATAAATTTTTCTAACTTTTTTTCTACCTCAGTGATCTCTGAAGATTACTTTAGATTTATTTAAATTTCAGAGTGATCTCTGATAATCTGCGGAAATCTGTGGAGAACTAAAGAAATCACTCGAAATTTGCGATTACTTCAGATCTTCGGAGATCTCTTTTGATCTCTGGTGATCACTTTTGATCTATAGAGATCCGAAAAGATCAGCGGAGATTATAAGAGATATTTCAAAAATTCGTCGGGATCATTATAATTTATTTATTTTATCATTAAACAATCTTTTAGTTATTAATTGTGAAAAAGTTCTGGAACATGATAATAAATAATTGCATTAAAGTTGTTATCAGGTTATCATATGAGACAGCATGAATGAAATGGTAAAAACTTGACATATTAAACTTTTGAAACTGGCTCATAAATTCAGTGGGAACAACAAACAATTATAGATATTATTATTATTATTATTAATCTTTATTTGCCAACTACAAAATACATATCGTTCAACACACTCAATTGTCAATCATGTACATAATATAATATATAATTCAATAAATAGATAAATCAATAGAAATTAAAATTAAAATTAAATAAAAGAAAATTTACAATAATACTAAAGACTACTCAAAAGTTAACTGTTAATAGTAAATAGGTAAATAGGTAAATAGTAAATATCAATAATACATAGTCAATTGCAAGGTGATTGGTGCAAATGCCACCAACACCTACCTAAACACCAATACTCACGACTCCAAAAACAACTAAAAAATACTAAAAAAACAACTCCAAATACTCCAAAAACTACTAAACTCTTCAGCCAGATATGCGTGTGGCATTAACTACCCTTCCAGAACCTCCCCCGATAGAATTAAGCTTAGTTGGCTAAATGTCAAACTTCACGCCAAATACTAATAATCAGTGCAGTACACATATACAGCATCCTCAACATTGGAAAACCTAACTATCTCAAAGATAAAGTAAAAATTTACATCCCTAATAGAGACCTTCGCCCGAAAAATCGTCCGCACTTAGTAGTAAATATATCCACAAACCACATCTATAACAATTCCTTCCTCGTATTCATGCTTTCCTTCTGGAATACCCTACCCGAAGAAATACGCTTGTCGAACTCAATTGATGCATTTAAGTTCGATTTAAGTGCAACCTTCACCACCATCTCCTTGAGATCGTTAGCTAAATTTTAATTAATTTTAATTTTAATTTATTATTTTTTATTTTAATTTTAACTTATAATTTTTATTTGATTTAGCCAAAATTAGCTACGAATTCCGAAAAGCAAAAGTTATGAGAGTCCATTTTCAAAATATAATACACGGAAAAAAATTCTAAGTTGTATTGACAAATAACTTTGTTGAAATATGCCAACAAAGTATTTGTTGAATTGACATAGGTACTTAGTTGATTCAAACAGAGTGAAAATTTTATTTAAAAAAAATTATTTTTTTATTTTTTTTTTTTTTAAATTAATTATTTTTTTTTTATAATTATTTTTTTATATTTATTTATGTACTTATAGGTATATATTTATTAATTTAAAATCTGTTAAAAAAAACCGAAGAAAAATTTTGACTGCTACTGGGATCGAACTGAGTACCGCGGCTTCCGAGACAGCGTGATTATCCATTCTGCTAACAGGACACTTGTATTTAATAAAAAAATTTTAAGTACTATATGTTACAGATAATAATTTTAGAAATTATATGCAGAGTAAATTATACATACCCAGCGAAATGCATATTTAAAAATAATAGTTAAAACTATCATAAATAATTTTTAGGAAATCCCATTTCTTTATTATAATAATAATGAATAATAATATAAGCAAAAGTAAATTATGCATACCCGCAGTGAAATTTATATTTAAAAATAATACTTAAAACTATCATTAAAAATTTTTAGGAAATTCCATTTCTTTATTGAATAATAATATAAACAAAAGCGCGCTGCTGAAAGAGAAGAGCATAATAGGATAGAAAGAGAAAGAATGAATAAATATTTTAATATAAAAGAAAAAGCATTGACCTAACTATTAAAATTAATCATATCAATGTTGTAGGTTGTTGGTTTATCTAACACTATGTTGATTCAACAAAGAATTAAGTGATTAACTTAACAATTTTAATTTTGCTTGAATCAACAAAGTATTTGTTGGTCTAATGTTTTTATTTGACAATTCAACGTTTAATCTTTCCATTCAACAAACTTACAATACTAATCATATTTCAGTAACGTAATACTTTTAGTTTGTCTTATATTTTTTTTACGTGTATGTATGTAATTGGTGATATTTCACAAACATTACGGAGTTAAGAGCTAATTTTTTTTTCAAAAATTTTTTTACCAAAAAATCTCGAGGTACTTATTTTTTTTTAAATTGGATGTAACACCTCATTTATTTCCATGAAAGTACTTATATTCGAAAGTATGATTTTTACTCGATATCTCGAATCTGATAATTAATTTTTTGAAAATTTTTATCCCAAAATTTTCGTCACAAAAAAATACAAAAAACACCAAATATTTTTTTCTTTTTGGACGTAGTACCTAATTTATTTCTACGAGAGTACTAGTTTTAGAAAGTTTGTTTATAGCAATTTTTTGGATCTGATACCGAATTTTTTCAAAATTTTTTTCTCAAAATTAAAAAAACAAAAAAAAATTAAAAACTGCAATATTTTTTTTTTTTTTTTGGTGTAATACTTTATTTAGTTCCATGAAAGTACTTATATTTGAAAATATGGTTTTTACTCGATATCTAGAATCTGATAATTAATTTTTTGAAACTGTTCCAAAATTTTTAATCAATAAAAAAAACTATTAAAAGTTAATAGAAACGTATGTATGATTGCTTGGTTGTAATCGGTGATATCTGTGGCATATTGAAGTATTAAGCTCATTGTTTGAGGAACCTTAGAGCCAGCTAGTTGGCATGGTATTTTTAGTTATACTGAAATGGCTTACATGAATAAAAATAAACATTGATTAATCAAAGGAAATTTTTAATTCCAAATGGCAAAATTAAAGCAGTATTAATTAAGTGCAACTAGTAGACAAGAAATTAACTAACAAGTTGTTGATAAAAAAATTTTACTTTATTAATTTAAAATTATTTTTATATTTTTTGCGATATTTATCCCAAACAATTTTTGCCATGCTTAAGATACAAAGAAGAAAAAACTGAAAATAATAACATTATCATCCCGGAGATGGAAAATAGTCTTTTGATAGAAAATACAAAGCATGTTATATTACTTGAACATACGTTTGAAAACTTTGTCATCAGCAGGATCAGAAATTGAAAATAAAAGAATAAAAATAAGAATAGGAAATATAGGGTGAAAAAATTGTTCTCTTAGCAAAAAAAATATGACTGATTTCCAATAGACAACTCATCTTCTGAGTCATTTAGCTCTTGCTTAATGTGTAAGACATACTTTCATTTTCTTTCAAATCTGAAAGTAAGTTGAATGGAGCATTTCTGGAGTTGATAGTGGCTGGTTCGTTTGCTTCAATAGGCTCTGTTTTAACTGGTCAATGTTCTTCGATGTCAATTTCAGTTTCGATTTTGATATTTTCTAAGATACCTTCAGTTTTGAAGTTAACCCCGTCTTTTTTGATCGCTTCTTCACCTTTATCATTGTACAATAAAATATTTGTGTTGGTTTTTACAAATTTTGATAAAACTGATCCATTTTTCTTACAATCAGTTTTTTCATCTCTTTTTAAACTACTTGGCCTACTAAATGTTTTTTTACATTACTTGCATTCATAAGGTTTTTCACCTGCGTGGATTTTCTTGTGATCGATAAGAGCGCTGGAACGACGGATTCTCACATTTATTACATTTATGAGGTCTCTCTTCGGTGTGGATTCTTTTATGTACTATGCAAAAACTTGAATATAGAAAGGATTTTCCGTTGTCTTCACATTTATAAGGTTTTTCCCCAGTATGGATTCTTGTATGTTTCTTAATGATCATTTGACCTACTAAAGGATTTTCCACATTCTTTACATTTATAACGTTTTTCACCGGCGTGAATTCTTTTATGAGCAATAAGATTACCTGATTGGCTTTTTTCGTAAGATCACTTGAATGAACAAAGGTTTTGCCACATTCTTCACATTTATAAGGTTTATTACCAGTGTGAATTCTTTTATGAGCAATAAGACTACCTGATTGTCTGAAATTTTTTTTTCACATAAATCACATTTATAAGGTTTTTTACCAGTATGGACTCTTGTGTGTTTCAAAAGACCACTTGATTGTTTAAAGGATATGCCACATTCTTTACATTTATACGATTTTTCACCAGTGTGAATTCTTTTATGTTGAGTAAGATAACCCGATTGAGTAAAGTCCTTATCATTATTCAAACTGACAGTCATAAGCTTAGGCAGATAGTTTTTATGGTCACTAAAATCTTTTCTTACACGTGAGCGGAATAATCTGAAAAAAATTTTTTTAATTAATGATTATTATTTTAATCAAATTTTAATAGGTAATAAATAATTTGTAAACTAAATATTTTATTTTAATTTTCATAAAGGATTGAAAAAATAATTCTTGGAATATTATTAAAGATTTTTAATAGAAGTCTGATGGTATTTATGGCATTTAAAAAATTATAGTTTTGATTTATTCTGACATATACTATTAGTAAATATTTGTAATAAAAATTAAACAAAAAATGGAATTAAATGGTATTTTAATTATCTATATAGATTAAGTTATTTATTATAAAATTTATACATAATATATGTGCTAAGAATTTATAAATATAATATTTTTTTAACTTAATTTTTCTCTCAAGACAAGGCTGATCTTCTAATTTATAAACACTAATTTTTTTTTTGTGAAAAAAATCAGGTTGAATGAGTTTTCAGTACCATTTTTTTTTATTGAGATTAACTGCAGCCAAGAAAGTAATAGTTTATCCTAGAGATGTTCACTGCTAGAGATGTTCACTGAACGTAATTTCAAAATAATAACGTACAGTTCTTCTTTTAAAAATGCATCTTCTTCCGTGTCTTTTTAAATGATTATCAGCTTTTGTGATCATTTTTGTTTGGATAAAACAGGATTTTCCATTTAAAATATAATATTATAATATAATGTGTCTACAAAAAAATATTATTTTTTTTTTTATTCAGGAAGCTTCTCTGGGATAGAGGCCACTTACATCGGGTACACCAAGAAATGTCTAGCAGACAGAATTATTGTTATGTATGAGAATCCCTTGCATTGTTTTTACATTTGGGCATTACTAATAGATGCGGAAGTCATTCTGGTCTATTCCTTTTTCTCCTATTCTTATACAATACTATCCCCAGTCAGTCGTATGTATATACTCAAAAGTCATCGACGCGTATAATGCGTTATCGACTAATATTATTATTATGTATTGATTTAGTTATTGATTTTATTAAATGATTTTGTTATAAACAAACAAAGTGTATTTATTTTATCCTTATATACAACAAATTGGTGTCAGAAGTGGGATAAGGATAAAATCATGTGCTAAAGTGATAAACTCTTTCTTTACAAAAAATGTGCTCACAAAATTTCTGTTAACAATCATCTTTGGGCGTTGGCCTGCGTTTGCGTCATCTTATATATATATATATACTAGCTGCCTCCCGCTCGCTTTGCTCGCCCCGGCAACCGCCATGGGGTCTGCGCCCCCCTGGACCCCTGCGACTTGATTTTTCCAAAGATATGTTGTTTTAGCTTACTCAATATTTTGTAAAATAATCTTTTTTTACCCGAAGTATTATCTAAAATTTACTGAATCATAAAAATAATGGGCTTATGAACCCAAACGGTTAATTAGTGATCAGCAATACAAAGCTTCGCCACCCTTCCATAGAATCCACAAGCAAATATTGTTTTCCTTGATTACCCATTCTAAGGTTCTACTTGATAATAACTGTTCAAGCTTCTTTTAGTTTCTATATTCAGTTACTACATTAGTGGCTGATAAAAATTAGAAATATATATAATATTAGTCCTAAACTTTTATAATTTTTGAAAAATGGTTGTAAATTTTGACAAATTGAACCGATTATCTTGAAAATTTAGGTGGATGCGTAAAAAATATACCGAATGAAATTCATTTTGATACAAAAATTTTTTCTCGGTTTTCAGTTTTTTTGGTTTTTTTTTTAAATTTGATAAAATTTTTTTCTTGGAAATTCAGTTTTTTCAACATAAAAATTTTTCGTCGTTATCAATCACAATAAAATCTAGCCTATGTTTTGACCCGTAATTTTTGCCGTCTTTTGCCGTAAATCCTATGTCTGTAGCTTTTATCGTGTTCTCGTTTATCGCGTTTGGACATACACACACATAATTAAAGATTTATATATATATAGGATAGGATATAGGATATATATATAAAACTTATGATATTATCATCAAAGAGCTACCGCGCGCTATGAGTCATTGTATATGGGTGATTCCATCACGTGTCATAACATTTTTATATGCATATAGCTATTATGCCCTTTTTGTAATTATATATGGGTGATTCCATCAGATGTTGTAACATTTTATAAGCATATCGCTAATATGCCTTTTATAGTGTAATATATGGGTGATTCCATCACATATCACCTTACATTTCACACAATTAGATTTAATTAAGTGTTACACAATTTCTACGGATACACAATGGCCGACGAGACAGATATGATTAAAACTTTAGCCACAGCAATTGCTAACGCTTTGAAGACTTTAAAGCTTCAGCCAGCAGAAGGCAGTTCTACAGCAAAGGTACCTACGTTTTCTATCACAGAATTCAAATCGTCAGAGACTACCAGCGTTAAAGACTATTTTACTTGTTTTGACTGGGCTTTAAAATTGAGCAACATAAAGGAGGATTTGCACGCTGACTACGCACGGCTACATATGGGCACCGAATTGAACAACGCACTGAAGTTCTTGGCAAGCCCTAAAGAACCGTCTACTCGTAGCTACGACTCAATCAAAGAAACACTGATCAACCATTTCGACAGTCAAAAAAACAAATATGCAGAAAGCATCAGTTTAAGAAATATTTGCCAGTCAAAAGGTGAATCAATAGCCAATTTTGCCTTGCGTCTAAAGCAAGGAGCCGCACAGTGCGAATACGATACATTTTTAGACAGGATGCTGATCGAACAGCTCCTGCATGGTCTTGAATCTCGCGATATGTGCGATGTAATCATAGCCCATAGCCTGATACTTTCAATAAGGCTTATGAAATTGCAAGTACACTGGAAGCTGTGCAACAAACGGCAGTTGACATAAAAAATACAAATAATCTGGCGGGATCTGATACGCAGACCACCAAAAACCAGAAATACCCGAAGGGGACCTAACAGAAGCTTCTCTAGAGGTCGTGGAGATAGTAATGTCCGTCAAGACCAAAATTCAGGGAAACCGCCACAAGGGGATAGAAGCGCCAGTAATAACCACTCTCAAACTAAGTGCCAAGGTTGTGGGGCCAATCATGTTCGCTGAAGCTGCCCATACCTAAAAACATCATGCCATTCATGTGGCATTAAAGGTCATATTAAGACTGTATGCAGAAAGAACAACTCTGGTTCAACTCAGAATCAGAGTCGCAACGTTCACCAAAACGAACCGGTAAGCCGTATTGATGTTATCCATAAAATTCATAGTACTAATGATATAGCGGAGACCCAGTTTGCCAAGAGACACATGCTGTCTGTCAAAATAGATGGCGTCAACATAGAAATGGAACTTGACTCAGCTGCCCCAACTGGAATCGTCAGTCTTCAGACAATGCGGGCCATTAAGAAGAACTTCCGTCTTTTGCCAACAGACCATCAATTTTCGGATTATTCAGGTCATCTGGTATATTTTAAGGGCCGAGTACCTGTGAACGTCATCTTAGGTTCAAAAACGTGCAGACTGAACCTATATGTCGTAGATGGCAATTACGACTCTTTTTTTGGCCGAAGCTGGACAGAACAGTTTGTCCATGAAATCGAAGGCAATTCGTACCCTTTCTACAAGATTTTCCGCACTCTCAGCCAACCAAAGTAATAGTCTAGGTAAATTACTTTCTAGATATAATGATACATTTTCAGATACAGCTGGTAAACTATCAGGTCCACCAGCCAAGGTCCACCTCAAGGCAGACGCCAGGCCTATCTTTGCAAAGGCTCACGATGTACCCTATGCGCTACGAGAAACCTACAAAAAAGAAATAGATCGAAAAATAGCGTCAGGTTCCTACAAAAAGGTTGAAGCATCTGATTGGGCTTCCCCTACTCATGTAGGGGTCAAAACCAATGGCAAGTTAAGAATCACAGGTAACTACAAGCCAACAGTAAATCACCAAATGATTATCGACGAGCACCTGATACCCAAATCGGAGCATATATTTAGTGAAATGAAAGGAGCCAAACTTTTTTGTCACTTGGACCTGACTGATGCTTACACTTATCTGCCAATAGATGAAGAATTAACTCATATCTTAACTCTCAACACACCTAGACATGGACTTATACGTCCAAAAAGAGCTGTCTATGGAGCAGCCAATATTCCAGCCATCTGGCAACGCCGCGTTGAAAAAGTGTTGCATGGAATAAAAGGTATTAGAGTATTTTTTGACGATATTATTGTATTTTCTTAAAATTACTTATGTCAAGGATGCATTAATGACTTTATCGTGCTCATCTAGCGATATCAACAGCAAGCCAAACATGTACCTACAGCATTATAGAAAAGCGCTACACTCGACGACAGAACAATGTCCTACGCAACTGTTCTTGGGTCGTAATATTTGGACACGCCTCGACATTGTACGACCAAGTGACTTATATACCAAAATGGTACAAAAACAAAGCGCCTCATTTTTGAACCAACTTTTAGAGAATTCGAAGCTCTACAGACTGTCTACTTTATGTCTGGTAATGTCCGCATGGACAAATGGGTTCAAGGTAAAATCGTCACAAAACTGGGGGATCTCCATTATGAGATCGAGTACAATGGAAAACGATACAAAAGACACGTAGACCAGATACGAGCTTTTGAACCAAAAGAAAAATTAAAAACCTGCTCATAACCAAAAACTGAGTCAACTCCATCCACAAACAACGTGAGGAGGAAAATTCGCTTCTTCTCCACCAGAAAACCAAATGGAGGACGTCAATAACGTGGCACATCAAGCAGATAAACAAAATATAAAAATAAACGAACAAGATGATAATCATCTAATAGTTGAGCCAGAAGAACAAGTCGTTCGTCGCTCAATAAGGCAACGTCGTTATCCAAAAAGGCTAAATGCCAATCCAAGAAGGAAGACCTACTATTAATCTCTTATCATCTTTAACTATGAGTTATTAAAAAAAAAAAAAAATTGTATTTTTTTTAACTTTTATGCAAGGGAGGAAATGTTATGTATGAGAATCCCTTCCATTGTTTTTACATTTGGGCATTACTAATAGAAGTCATTCTCGTCTATTCCCTTTTCTCCTATTCTTATACTATACTATCCCCAGTCAGTCGTATGTGTATACTCAAAAGTCATTGACGCGTAAAATGCGTTATCGACTAATATTATTATTATGTATTGATTTAGTTATTGATTTTAATAAATGATTTTGTTATAAATAAGCAAAGTGTATTTATTTTATCCTTTTTTTTAAGCCTTTTTGAGAGATAGAAAGTAACCTTCAGCGCACCCGACTTAACTTAAAAGCCCCCAGCGCGCCTCTGCAAGCAGATCTGTCTCCACCTTTCCTCAAACAGCACCCAACCCACCGGTATCCTACGAAGGCTCGGTCCCGTGTAGACAGGAAGCTGTTTTTGGATTGGTGTTAATTTTTTTTCACATCCACTACCCTCAAGTAGTCCCCACTCCACCGGTTCACACCCAGGTTCATGCTGGAAGCATGCATGAACCCTTTGAGACCCGTATAGAGAGGTCCACGCCATGAACTATTGATAGCTATATGGATGTATATGCAACATATTCCGTTATGGGGTTAACTCCTAGCTATGTTAAACACTAGTACCCTCGGTGTCGCAGGTGATATGGGGAGAAAGAGTCGTGGCGAATGTTACAGAGAACATCGTCTTTGAATTCGTCCACCAGTGTAATTTCAGTGTAAAGTGTTTGTGACGTGTGCGAGTGTTAGTGTGCGTGTAATGCGTGTTAACCCATAGTCTCAGGATTTCGCCTCTCCCTCGACTGGATCTCCTTTTAACGTGGCATCCAAACCACTTGCAAGCGATATAAACACATAATTTAATTTTCCTCAGAAAAAAAAATCAGAGGTATCTGCCGGGGATCGAACCTCGGTCCTTCGCTTGGTAGCCCAAAGTCTTTACCACTGAGCCATCGCTTGCTCATTTTATCCTTATACACAACAATTATTATAAAAGATGATTTGATTATGTACTTTTGTACAACGGCCATATCGAAATTCAAGGACATAACAAAAACAAAAGTTTTACAAAATGCCATTCCTGATTTTAGATTTTTAATTTTTGTCGCTTTTCAATATTTTATTATTTTTTTCCAAGAACTTTTTTATAACATAATATTTTTTCATTTAACAGCGTGCGTAAAAGTTACTTTTACCCACTGGTGGGACAACTTTAACGCACTTTTTAAATAAAATTATGTTTGAAACTTGTGATATAAATGAATATTTTACCAAATGCGTTCACAATCCCTCGGTGCTGCGCACCTCGGGCCTTATTATAACTTTTTAACACTTGTTTCATAAATAACTATTATTTTATTTAAAATCAAAAACGATGCTATGATAGAATGGTAAATCGTATAACAGCTTTTTACAATATCAAAAAATAACAGTATTTATTGTTAGTTATTTATTAGTTTTTATAATGCTTTTTTTATTTTGATGCAAAAAATTTCCGTAATTGGCATAACGGTTCCTGAAGCAATGACATATATTTATATTAAATCCAAATTTTTCACTTTTTTAAAGATATAATTCCGTGAATAAAAACAGGGAGAATATTTTTTATTACACGCGTTAGGAACAATCGTTTTTACATATTTTTACCTTAAACTAACAGGTTAAGTATTGAAAAATAAGCATAAATTATTGCAAAATAGAAAATTATACAATAATTTATTAATAATGATTAAGCTAACAGGTCAAAGTAATTCCTGAATTCTTTCTTTCCCTATTTTAATCTACGAAACTCCCACTAAAAAAAGAGCTACGAAATAAAATAAATATGTGCATTTCTACGAGAAAATACGTTTTATGAGCACCAAAACTTAAAAAAAAAAAATTTACCAGGCCGCGACTACCACCATGATTTTCTGATAGTTTGGACCCTATAGAATGCAAGAAAAAAACGTGAACACGGAATCGATACTTTCATAGAAATAAATTAGGTACTACGTCCAAAAAAAAAAATTAAATTAGTGTTTTTTGTATTTTTTAATGGGAAAAATTTTGAGAAAAAAATTTTCAATAAATTAATTATTAGATTCGAGATATCGAGTTAAAACTATAATTCTTGATATTAGTACTTTCATAGAAATAAATTAGGTACTACGTCCAAAATGAAAAAAAAAATTGGTATTTTTTGTATTTCTTGGCGACAAAAATGTTAAGAAAAGAATCTTTTTTAAAATTAATTAACAGATTCAAGGTATTAATTAAAAACGATATTTCTTAGTAGTTTCATATAAAAAAATTAGGTATAACATCCAAACTAAAAACAAAATTACGGTTTATGACCTATTTATTATTTTGGAATGTAAATTACTTATTTTTGAACTTATTTTTTATTAACAAAATTCATCTATTTTCGGCTCAAATTTCTCTATCGTTTGATGATGCTAGTTCAGCTGCATTTTCTGCAAATTCTAAATCTAGTGCAGGAGTCAGTGGAGGTTTCTCTAAAATCTGCCTTAAAATTGGAAAACCATCAAGATTGGGTGCTAGTTCAGCTGCATTTTCTGCAAATTCTAAATCTAGTGCAGGAATCAGTGGAGGTTCCTCTAAAATCTGCCTTAAAATTGAAAAACGATCAAGATTGGGTGCTTGTTCAGCTGCATTTTCTTCAAATTCTAAATCTTGTGCAGGAGTCAGTGGAGGTTCCTCTAAGATCTGCCTTAAAAATGGAAAACCATCAAGAATGGTTGCTTGCAATACATTCCTATTAAGCACTTCACCATGGAAATTTCGACGATAATGAAGCAAATCCTGTTCAGTGGAAAATTAAAGTCCACATTCGCATTTGTGCCTATTTTATAAAAATAATAATTAATAATTTGTTTACATTATTTCTTTATTAATAATTTAAAAATGAATAGACTTTGTTACTTATAAGATGGCGAAAATTTATTACCTATTTTATATTACTTATTATTTTTTATTATTCATTATTTTTAAAAATTACTTATTTTTGTATATATAATATTTTGTAAAACAAAGGCCAAATTTTAAAATAATACATTTCTAAATGAAAACGTATAAATAATTTTTAATTTTTTAATTTTTTACTTTGCTGCATATTATAATAGATGTAGAAAAGTTTGGTCCACTAGGTATAATTTCTAGTAACAGATTATTCGATTTTTAAAAGTATTTTAATATATTTAAATTTGAGAGAAAAATAAAATAAAGAGAAATTGATGTCAGTAATATTTAATTATTATAAATCAAGAAAATAATTCGTTGCTGATGTGAATAAAAATTCCAAAGTTGTCTTAACGATAATAAACATTACGGAAAATATTATGGTTAGGTTACTTAATAAATCTACCAAAAATAACTCTTATTTTTAATCTATTTATTGTTTTGAAATTTGAACTATTTATTTTTGGTTTTACTTTACATAACAAAGGTCAAGTTTTAAAATGATAGATTTATAACTGAAAAATGAATAAATTTGACTACGTGTACTTTTCATTAAAATATTTTTAATTTTAATTGAAAAAAATGGCCAAAATCGTAATAATCACAAAAACAAAAATTAAAAACACTTAATCACATTTTTTAATTTGATGAGATACTTTTTTATTTTCAAACACCTCAATTAATAAATAAAAAAAGTTTCAATTTTTATAAATTATAATTAAAAATAGAATAAAGCGTATACTAACGATATAAACAAAATTAAAATACAAAGAAAAAAGCAATCACTCACTCCCTACTCTTCTCTGATCTGGGACCGCCGATGTTCGTCATCAGCCACGAGAGGGACTTTGTCACCCAGCCAGCCTTTTCACAGGCCTGCTGGAATTGTCTATTGTAGGTCAACTTATTATCCAAGAAGACCCCCAAATATTTGACCGATGGTTTGGTCTGGATCATAAGGGGATTACCTCCGTCATAAAAGCTGACGCCGAATATGGTATCAACCCTTCTCCGGGTTAGAAGGACTATCTCCGTTTTCGGAACTGCCAGTCTTAATCCGTAATCCGACATCGAGCTATTGATAAGGCGCATGGCCTCATCCAAGGTATTCTGCTGGTACTCTGTCTCTCGAGCTGTTATGGTTAGAGCAACATTATCCACGTATCCGATCATGAAGCATACATCCGGAAGCTTAATCTTTAGCAAGCCGTCGTAAAAGGCATTCCACAGATCAGGGCCCAGAACTGAACCCTACGCTATGCCTGCGCTTAATACTTAACCCTTTTGTGCCATCGAACGTGTCCCAGCGCAGGTATCGGTCCCGGAGGTAATCTTTGAGTATATTTCTCAGATAATCCGGAACTCTGAATACCTGCTCGAGGGAGTGCAACATATCGTCCCACTTAGCCGAGTTGAATGCGTTTTTCACATCCAACGTGACAAGCAGGACGTCCGGTTTAATATCCGGCCGCACTTGTCTGGCCCTCATAACCACCTTCACGACCTGCTCGATGGCACCGATCGTGGAACGCCCCTCACGAAAACCGTGTTGGTCGTCGCTAAGGTCAGCCGCTTCCCTAATTGCCTGCCGCAATCTTCCTCTGACCATGCTCTCCATCACCTTGCCAATGGTATTTAACATACACAATGGTCTGTAAGATGATGGAGATCCTGTTTCACCCTTTCCCTTGCTTATCAGAGCCAGACGGGCCACTTTCCAGTCCCTTGGAAAGGCACCTGCCACGAGGCACGCATTAAACATGCCAAGCAGGAGACTAGGGATTACCTTTGCAGCCGCCTTAAGGGCTTCCGCGGGTATTCCGTCTGGTCCTGGCGCTTTCCCATTTTTCATTGACCTAATTGCCTGAAGCATCGCCGCCTCGATAAATAGCGGAACTTGCTCCCTCGGGACATCTAAAGCATGTATACCGATTGAAGTAAGAATTTAAAAATTTTTTTGTCTTAAAGTTTGTATTTCAAAAAGTTGTTGACCATACACCATAAAAATTAATATAATTTTAAGTTGAAAAAAAAATTTGTGGCTAAAATATGGCAAAAAAGCCTTTACCGTTCCTATTAAGCACTTGGTGTTTTAAGCAAAATAATGGCATGGATTTTTATTTCCTTTTTTTTAAAGTTTGTATTTCACTTATTTTTAAACGCACCAATAGCTATTTAACCCTAAATTAATGTTTTAGATGCTATTTTAGTTTAAAATAAAATATTAATTAATATAAAATATTAATTAATTCTTTACGCAGATTTACAAATGAATATTTATTTTAAATGGGGTGATCTATATTTTTGGCAAAATCTATTTTATTTTTTGAAAATAGAATTTGTATTTGTTATTTTAATCGTTGATACATTTTCAATTGGAAATTTCAAATTATTGAAAATAAGATAGGAAAAAATGTTTAATTCCTTTCTGCAGCTTAATTTACACGGTAGAGCTGCTTTGGGTAAATATTCAACCAAAACTGGTTTAATTTTTAACCAAAAGTTAAAATACAAAATAAAAACGATGTTATTATAATTCAGGGTAAAAAATAATCAGGGCATCCATTAAAAGTGAATTAATTTTCGAAATAGTCAAATCATTTAAAAAAATAAATATAATTAATTACAAACTAACGTTATGTAAAACTATATTGAAATTTTGTCATAAATTTTGTATTTGAATTCTTTAATATGAGTTGTATTCGATTTCTTTTATATGATTTTTCCATATACTAAGAGTTATCTAAAAATAAAATTAATTATTAGAAATTAATGAAAAGAATAATGAAAAATACTATTAATATATTACTATAATTTCTTTTTGATCATATGTCAATTCTATCTCTTGTAAAAATTTACCATTATTTTTATTATCCCAGCAACGTCTAATTTTTTATAAAAATTTAAAATATAGAATATTTAAAAGTATTTAATTAATTATTTTTAATATTATTAAATATTTTACCTATATAAGAATCTACAGATTTTTCTGGCACTTCTTGTAAAGGAGTAAATTCATAATTTAATTTTAATGCCTTTTTTTTTACTTCATCTTCTATCAATTCAAATTTAGAATAGTTAGTTGCTTTTAGTTCGTATGTATGTTTTGTTTTGAACTTTGTCAAACAAATTTCACAGTTTGAAACGATGTAAAGTTTCCCTTCCTATGTTTCATTAATAAATTACAATAATTATATTACAAAAATTAGTGCATGAAAACTTACTTCAATATCCTCATGAAATTTTACTGCATTATCAAAAAAAGCACATTTAATGATACCACATCATATAAAAAAATTTGAAAGAATTGTGCTCTATTTTTTTTATTTTTCCATGGTTTTAGTTCTGTTTTTTCTAACACTTTTGCTTGTATACACCAACTATAAATAATTCAAAAATTCGATATAATAAATAAAAAAATTTTGTTATTGTTGAAAATATTCAATTTTTACTTTATAAATATATAAGGTGTTAATTTATCAATTTTTCTTTCAATTAATGTATTATTAGAATCAGATTTTCTTTTTACAGGTAGCTTAAAAAAATATTACTTATTCTATATATTGTATATAAATCTTATTAAATAATTTTTTTTTGTTTACTTTTATTTTAACTTTATCGATTATCTGTATCTTTCTTTTCTAAATCTTTTGCTGTTTCCATTTCAAAAAAATTTTGTTTAAATATCAATTATATTAATAAAACTTTAAATATAAATTTAAATGATAAAAAAAAATATTTATAATTCAATTATATATAATAATAAAAAAATTAATGTAAAATTTAAATTCTTATAACTTTAAACAAATTTTTTTTTTAAATAATAAATAGGTTATAAAAAAATCAATAAGATTTAATAATAAATAAATTCTTATTTAATGAATCTTGCTACGAATAATTAAATTATAATAATAAAAAAAAGTTATAATTAAGTTTTGAAGAAATCTAAATATTGACAACTGAAATCAAAAGTCAACAATCTTAGTGCTAAAATTTAAATTAAATTTCTTTTTTTTTTTATATAAAATTTTATCATAAATAGAATTAAAACATATTATTAAAAGATATTAAAATAACAAAAAAAAACATTCATTTTTAATATTTTTTTTTTTGGGCCCCTTCAAGAAGGGGCCTTTTTTGTAGGACGAGGAGAATGCATTTACGTATACCATACACCGCGTACTGTATGGTTATGTGGGACTCAACCTCAAATTTGTATCTGGGGTTGCCCAGATATACACAATTGAGGAGGAATTACAATACCCACTAAACTCCCTACCCTCCTGCATTTATGACAATATCATAGAATCCGGACCGGGACTCCCTGTTAAGGTATTACTTTGGTCCGGAAACAATGCAGCCAAGGCATTTCTTCACTATACCCTGTCAATAAAGGAGAAGATTTTACCTACGAGAGGAAACCTTCCTCCTTTTTTTTAATCAGTGTCGCCCGTACGTATTCTGCCACACTGTACCAGTTAGCGGTACTGCGCAGCATTTCCGGGACGACTCCTTCCGGCCTCCATTCATCGAAGGGCGGTCGCCCTTCAGCGAAGCGAGGACACCCAAAAAAGGTGTGCTCAGCGGTATCCAGCTCGCCCGGGCAATGCAAGCATTCCGGAGATGTCTACTTGAAAAGCATATCGCGGAAATAACCGTGACCAGTTAGGAACTGTGTGAGGTAGAAGTCTACCTCCCCATGATCACGGTTCATCCAGCTTTCCAAATCGATGATAAGGCGCACCGTCCAACGTCCCCTTGGGTCACCATTCCACCTATACTGCCAGCATTCCATTGTGTGGGAGCGAGAGCGAACGGAAGCTACGTCGCGCTCTTCTTCCTCACGGTTATAGATCGCCTGCCTTTCCAAGGCAAGCAGATCGATGGGAATCCTCCGAGCCACCACCTGGATTGCTGGCTCTGATACTGTTTTGTACGAGCAAGCGATTCGAAGTGCCCCCTGCCTCTGTACTGCCTTTAGTTTCTTGTAGTACTTTTTTATGCGGACATTGTCCACCCACACCTCTGCACCGTAGAGCAAGATGGAGTTGACTGTCGTCATCAACAGCCTACTCTTCTCTGATCTGGGACCGCCGATGTTCGTCATCAGCCACGAGAGGGACTTTGTCACCCAGCCAGCCTTTTCACAGGCCTGCTGGAATTGTCTATTGTAGGTCAACTTATTATCCAAGAAGACCCCCAAATATTTGACCGATGGTTTGGTCTGGATCATAAGGGGATTACCTCCGTCATAAAAGCTGACGCGGAATATGGTATCAACCCTTCTCCGGGTTAGAAGGACTATCTCCGTTTTCGGAACTGCCAGTCTTAATCCGTGATCCGACATCGAGCTATTGATAAGGCGCATGGCCTCATCCAAGGTATTCTGCTGGTCCTCTGTCTCTCGAGCTGTTATGGTTAGAGCAACATTATCCACGTATCGGATCATGAAGCATCCATCCGGAAGCTTAATCTTTAGCAAGCCGTCGTAAAAGGCATTCCACAGATCAGGGCCCAGAACTGAACCCTACGCTATGCCTGCGCTTAATACTTAACCCTTTTGTGCCATCGAGCGTTTCCCAGCGCAGGTATCGGTCCCGGAGGTAATCTTTGAGTATATTTCTCAGATAATCCGGAACTCTGAATACCTGCTCAAGGGAGTGCAACATATCGTCCCACTTAGCCGAGTTGAATGCGTTTTTCACATCCAACGTGACAAGCAGGACGTCCGGTTTAATATCCGGCCGCACTTGTCTGGCCCTCATAACCACCTTCACGACCTGCTCGATGGCACCGATCGTGGAACGCCCCTCACGAAAACCGTGTTGGTCGTCGCTAAGGTCAGCCGCTTCCCTAATTGCCTGCCGCAATCTTCCTCTGACCATGCTCTCCATCACCTTGCCAATGGTATTTAACATACACAATGGTCTGTAAGATGATGGAGATCCTGTTTCACCCTTTCCCTTGCTTATCAGAGCCAGACGGGCCACTTTCCAGTCCCTTGGAAAGGCACCTGCCACGAGGCACGCATTAAACATGCCAAGCAGGAGACCAGGGATTACCTTTGCAGCCGCCTTAAGGGCTTCCGCGAGTATTCCGTCTGGTCCTTGCGCTTTCCCATTTTTCATTGACCTAATTGCCTGAAGCATCGCCGCCTCGATAAATAGCGGAACTTGCTCCTTCGGGACATCCAAAGCAGGGTGTTGTTGGTTTGGATGTTCCGGAAAGAAAGCGTCCACTATTCTTTTGGTCGCTGTTTCATCCATCGTGTTGTCACATCCGGACTTAAGTTTGCCCATAACAACCTTATATCCCAGGCCCCACGGATTGCTGTTGATATCATCTCTTAGGGACCGAAGACAGCGCGCCTTGCTGAGGTGGATAGCTTTCGCCAGCCAATGCTTGGCTTCCTTGTACTCTTCAGAACGCGCGTCTAAGACGACCCGTCTAAGCTCCGCAATTTCTTCATTCTATCAGTACACGCTTCTTTTACCCTTCCAGGGCCGTTTACGCGGCATAGAGGCATCGCAAGCTCCCCTCAGAAGAGCAGTTACCTTCTTGACAAGAGTCTCTGCCTCTCGGATGGACGAGAACTCTTCGCGAAGAGAATCCACAAATTTGTCCTCGCCCATCTTTGACACATTACAGCCTAGAGGGCGCTTTTTGTACGCGGGCCGATTAACGACCCTATCACGCACTTTGAAGGTGATGTAGCGCGCACTAATACTCTTACTAAAAGCACAAACAATAATAATTTTACCATTATTGCTAATCACACAGTAGTTATGCAGCATTAACATTAAATCAGTATACAAATTTATAATTTTGTTAAAAACTTAAATACTTATATACTTAATTATATATTTATGATAAATTTTTCTTTTACAGCGCATAATTGTGAAAATAGTAACAGTCATTACTAATATTGTAACATCTACCACATAATTATATACCAGAAAATATAATGCAACAGCAACATAATTCAGCTTTTTCTCAACCTATTCTGAAAACAATTTGTGTACCTGTACTTTTATTAACCATTAATTTTTAATTTCAAAAATGCTGAAACAAGTTCATAATTAGAAGTTGGATTAAAAACTATAGTTATGTATTTATTTTTATAAAGCAGTATTATGAGTTTTCTTCAATATGTGGACCTAATAATGAACTTCATAACTATTTTTGGCTCCACTTGTGCCTATTCCGTTGCAGAAAGAACATATCGGTTTTGAGTAACAAAGAATATTCATTATCTTATACCAGAACCAAATAACGTTTAAGATTTTATATTACAAGAAATTTGTATCTGATATACAAATAGTGTTAATAAGTAAGTTTAGAAAATTGTTCAAATAATAATAAAGCATTTACTAATTTTCTTACGTTATAGGTACAGGTTTCTCACTGCTGCATAGTTTTTTAATTTTTAATGGATACACTCTTTCTTATGTGTGTTGCATGGAAGATTCCAAATCATTATAGGATTCCCATATATTTATGACTATTATACTCATCATACCGCACTAAGAGGTAAATTATATTTATAACTAGTAAGTCATTATTAATAATGAGAAGTCTGAGTGAAGATAAAAATTTATTTATAAATAAAAAAAATATAAAATTACTTTATATTTTATAATTACTGTCACTGTTAATATATTTTTTAATAAAAATTTTGTTATCATTTTAAATTTTCAATTTTTTTCATTATATGTTAAATTAAATACATTAATTTTGATGATAGAATTTATGAAAATTTAATATAAAATACAGTTCTATATGGGTTGATATTCCTCAAGTGTATGAGAACCTAATTCTTGGGTCTTTAAATCGGTCCCAAAATATTTTTCCCTCAAAGTACTATCGAAAACATGTAACCTCCTCAATTTTTGCCTCCCAGGTCTTCTCCTTGATTTTTTACAGTCGTGTTAGATTTTTTTGTGCTTTTTATTTTTTTAAATTTTAAGAGAATTTACAAGAAATTTTTAACAAAATTTACTAAAAATTCTCTCAGACTCTTATTTTATTGCAAAAAAACTTTTCCTTTTCCTTAATCCCGGATAGAAAATTTCCCTGGCTATCCAATTCCATGGTTCAAATTTTTTTCCAGTTGCGCATGCGCGAGAAATCGAGTAAATACGTTCCAAGTTCTAGCATTAATATCTCCCCAGCAGACAAACCAATTTTACTTTTGAAATAACCAAAATTTTTTTCTTCATGTATACTTCTTACAGTAAAATTTTTGTTCTGATTTTAAGATTTTCATTTCTTAAGAATTTCAAATTTACCTCCAAGCAACGTGACCAACCAAAAAACTGACCGAAAATTTGGATTCGACAGGAAATTTTACCTAAGGATATATATTTTTATGTTTTTACAAGCTTATATGTTGAGACAGCGAAATTTGAAAGGATTCCCCAAATAATATCGAATAATTAGCACAATTAAAAAAGAAAAAAAATTAGGGTTAAATCCAGCTGAATGGTGTCGTTTTGCAAAATAAACCTTCACCGATTGACCCCAAATTTTTCAGATGTTTTTATATATATGAAACATGATTCCTTCTAATTGTTTAGCCCTTTAGATGCAAAAGTGCCCACATTGGGCCCATTTGAACTTTTTTTGGAAGTTTTCAAATTTACTCATAATTTTTTTAGCAATTAATTTGTAAAATCAAAAAGATGCAATAAAAAAAAGTATTTTCAATAGATACCCGTATGGAAAATTTCCCGGTGAATTCAATTTTTTGGTTGGTATTAGCCTAAAATCCCACGTAAAAAGATTAAGCTTAATTTTGGGTAAGTAAGCTTACTGAAGTAAGCTTACGGACTAACCTAAAAAGGCTTAATTTTTAAAATTAAGCTTACGGACTAATCTAAAAAGACTTAAGGCTTTTAAAAAATTTTTTAAATTAAGTCTTTTTAGATAAGCCCGTAAGCTTTCCCAAAATTAAGCTTAATCTTTTTACGTGAGATGCTTCAAGAAGCCAGAAAATGAAGATTTCGACCACTTATACGGTAATTTGAATTTCTAAAAAATAATTTTAAATCTTATTTAAACTATTATTGAAATAAAAAACAGTTAAATGAAATTATTTATTATATAAATAATTAATATTTTATTAAATAATTTATATAAATAATAAGTTTAATAATAACATTAATAATATACTAAATAGTATAACGATATAATAAACATATACATAATATGAATATTTTCACAGTATGGAAATAATGTAATAATTGACGCGCGTCATTAAAATTGCAATAACTTTGGTAAAAAATATCGTATCTAAAAAATAAAATAATAGTGAAAACCCTGAGGAAATTTCGAATACTATGGTGTAAGTTTTATTTATATTCATAAAATCAATAAAGCGCAAACTAACTCACCTTATATCATTTTCCTGCGGGGATATAACTTGAGTAATGAGTAATTATAAAATACAGACTAATTATAAATATAAACTAAAAATTAAATTATAAATTAAAAATTAATTTAAAATTAGTAACTGTTTTTATGATAAATTAGATTAAAATTGACCAACATGAACATTTTAACTAAATTTTTTTATTTTAATTTCAGGTGTTTCAGTTAAAAAGTTCTAGTGATAATCTTCGTCAAGTAATAGTTAGTGCCCTTATAAGTTTTTCATGGCTTACAGATAGTAGCAATAAATAAACTTTGCAAGAATTTGGTTAAGTTTTTGATTTAATTAAAGCAGCAATGGAAGGAAGCAAAGAATTTGAATTTTATCTACTTTATGAAATTTATCAGCTCATGGCAGTACAAGTAAAATAGATATATGTACAGTTAATGGAGCTTCAGCATTTTTTATTGAATTGTGAATTGACGATGCACCATGTAAAACTTTAGCTATTATTGAAATGTGGTTCAGGTATGTGGAGAAGTATTTCAAGTATTATTATATATTATCTATTAGCTCAATCACAAGTACTCAAACTCATACTATTCTTGAAAAAGTAAATTGGCAAATAAAATGCAGTGATAGTACAAGCGGACTGTAATCAGCATCCTTTAATTCTGCATTGAACTTTAGCATTCGTAATAAAGGGAATTTCTCTGAGAAAAAATATACTTCAAAATACTTGAATGCAATTCCTGAACGCCTTAAACCAGTAAAAATTTTAAAAGACCTAAATAATTGAAAACAGAGCGCATCAACAATTCCTTGGGCAACTTCTAACCAAGTTTCAGGTTCTTCATAATATTTTTAAAATCCTTCTACTTTTGACATATCAACATTATTATCTAAAAAAAATTCAACTAAAAAATTTACAGTTACTCCTTCTGTTCTTCCAAATCTATTTAGTGATTATGCAGAAGAAATTTTATAACAATCAACAAATTATATCGTTTGAAGTATAGCGAAAGTAAAGTTCAACTTACTTCACAGTTACGGAACAAGAAACAAAATATCCTGCCAACTAGCTGGCACTGAGGTTCCTCAAACAATGGGCTGTAATCTTAATTTACAAAAAATATTATTGATTACAACCATGCAATTATACATACATTTTTCGTTTTTAGTAGCTGGTAAAGTAGATTATTAAGATCATTTTGTTATTAAAGTGAAAATTCTAGCGTCTATGGATTGGTCGCGCCGGCGTTAATGGATTTTAAATCATTTTTGCATAATTAAAAAGAGAGAAATATAAAAAAAAGAAATGGTTGGTAACGATGCGAAAATTACAAATATTCGCTCAATTATTATAAAAAGATAGGAGTTTTTACCAGATTTTATAATAATTTCTTATAATTTATTTTCTCAGTGTACTTCTTGCATTTGACCAATCTTCCGCAACAATGATAATAATAATAATAATAATATTTTGTAATAAAAAAAAATAGCCACATTAATTGCTTCAAGATTTTAACATTATTGATATTATTTCTATTAATCACAAAATAATAAATTATTTAATTCTATAAATTGTTTGATTCTTTAAAAAATGCCAATATAACTTTTAAATCTTAATTTTAAAATGCAAACATAACCATTTAATATTTTTAGGCTGTTTATTATTGTTTATAATTTCATTAAGCTGCATACATAAACAAAACATAGCAACGAGCAAAATAATCCAAGGAAGTCAAAAAGAGGCAAGATTTCCATCACTCTTTCTTGTGTGTTATAATTTATATCAAAATAAAAAAAAAAATTGTGATCGGATACAAAAAATTACTATAAACTAAATTTCTAAAACTTGTACTCTCATTAAAATAAATAAGATATGTCAAATACGAAAAATAAATTTGATGTTTTATTGTTTTTTTTGTAACGAAGATTTTGGAGAAAAAAATTTTCAAAAAATTAATTATCAGATTCAAGATATCGAGTAAAAACCATACTTTCAAATACAAGTACTTTCATGGAAATAAATGAGGTATTACATCCGAATTAAAAAAAAAAGTACCTCGAGCTTTTTTGATAAAAAACTCCGTAATATTTGTGATCTTTCAAGTATAAGTACTTTCATGGAAATAAATGAGGTATTGCATCCAAATTAAAAAAAAAAAAAGTATTTTGAGATTTTTTTAATAAAAAAATTTTTGGAAAAAAAAGTTAGGTATTCGTTCGATAATAAATTGTTTTGGAATATCACTGGTTACAATATTTTAAAATATTAGTACTTTCATAGAATTAAAAGAGGTATTACACCAAAAAAATATAGCAATTTTTTTTATTTTTCTTTTTTTTTAATTTAGGTAATAAAAATTTTGAAAAAATTAAGTATCAATTCCAAAAAATTACTGTAAACGAGGTTCTTAAAACTAGTACTTCCATGGAAATAAATTAGGTACTACGTCCAAAAAGAAAAAAAAGTTTCGTATTTTTTGTATTTTTTTGTGAAAAAAATTTTAGAAAAAAAATTTTCAAAAAATTAAGTATCAGATTGGAGATATCAAGTAAAAACCATACATTCAAATATAAGTACTTTCATGGAAATAAATGAGGTATTACATCTAAATTTAAAAAAAAAAGGGGGGATTGAGATTTTTTGATAAAAAAATGTTTGAAAAAAAAATTAGGTCTTAATTCGATAATGGTTTTGAAATATCACTAGTTACAATATTTTCAGATATTAGTACTTTCATAGAATTAAATGAGGTATTACACCGAAAAAAAAAAAATATTGCAGTTTTTTTTAATTTTATTTTTTTTTAATTTTGACAAAAAAAATTTTGAAAAAATTAAGTATCAGATCCAAAAAATTACAATAAACAAGGTTCTTAAAAGTAGTACTTCCATGAAAATAAATTAGGTACTAAGTCCAAAAAGAAAAAAAAAATTGGTATTTTTTGTATTTTTTTGTGAAAAAAATTTTAGAAAAAAAAATTTCAGAAAATTAAGTATCCGATTCGAGATATCATGTAAAAACCATACTTTCAAATATAAGTACTTTCATGGAAATAAATGAGGTATTACATCTAAATTAAAAAAAAAAAGGGGGGGTTTGAGATTTTTTGATAAAAAAATGTTTGAAAAAAAAATTAGGTCTTAATTCGATAATGGTTTTGAAATATCACTAGTTACAATATTTTCAGATATTAGTACTTTCATAGAATTAAATGAGGTATTACACCGAAAAAAAAAAAAATATTGCAGTTTTTTTTAATTTTATTTTTTTTTAATTTTGACAAAAAAAATTTTGAAAAAATTAAGTATCAGATCCAAAAAATTACAATAAACAAGGTTCTTAAAAGTAGTACTTCCATGAAAATAAATTAGGTACTAAGTCCAAAAAGAAAAAAAAAATTGGTATTTTTTGTATTTTTTTGTGAAAAAAATTTTAGAAAAAAAAATTTCAGAAAATTAAGTATCCGATTCGAGATATCATGTAAAAACCATACTTTCAAATATAAGTACTTTCATGGAAATAAATGAGGTATTACATCCAAATTAAAAAAAAAAAAAGTACCTCGAGATTTTTTGGTGAAAAAATGTTTGAAAAAAAAATTAGGTCTTAATTCCATAATATTTGTGAAATATCACCGATTACATACATACGTACACACACACACACACACACATACACACACACACACACACACACACACACACACACACACATACAGACTTTTTTTAAAAACAGGTTTTTTAGCTTCCTGGGGTCCCAAAACGTGCTTATATGCCAAAAAATAGAAAATCAAATTTTGACCTAACACAATGGTTCCTCTTTGAGGAACCAAAATATTTATAATAACAATTCACGTAATATACGAATTTTCATATTCAAGAGCAAATATTACGTTATAATATTTACCTATACTACTAGTTTTTTCATTCTTTCTTTATCTCGTATACGTGAAAAGAAATTTATTAAATCAAGCGAATTAATATTTTATGAAGCAGTTTCATCAGTAGCCTTCGATCTTAACTCTCCATTTCGATCTAAGTTTGCTGAAATCTACATGAAGATATCAGAAAGTGGGTTAGATGTGAAATGGAGGTCTGATTACGATAATGTAAATAAAATCGATAGGCGAATTGATGTTAATTATGACGAAGACGATGCAGACGCTTTACCAATAATTCTTTTCTTTATAATGATTGTGGGAACTATTACTTCTTTAATTGTTTTATTTTTGGAATTATTATGGTTCTACTATTTGTCAAAAATAGATTTGATAAATAAATTAAAATCAGTATTTGAAATGATAAAGAAAAATGCTAAAAAAAAAAACAAGATATATTTAAACTACCTACAAATAAAATATTAAAAAATGTTTTGTTTTAAAAACGTTTTTTTTTACTAAAAAAATATAAATAATAGATTAGTAAATGAGTTTGACCATCTGACAATGACATTTTTAATCGTAAAAATTTAATTATTAATGCATTTAAATCAATATACATTTAAATAAATATAAAAAGTAAAATAATTTTTTACTCTAAATAAACGCAAAAGTAAGAAATTAATAGTTGTATATTATTATTATTATTATTATTATTATTATTATTATAGCCTTTATTTTGTTATACAAAAATATAGTACACTCTTTACATATTTGGTAAACTCTTACATACAATTAAATAAAATATACAACAATCATGTCAAAACAAACAGTCAATATGAGTCAAATGGTCAGACGGTCAAAATAAGTCAATTTTTTTTTTTTTTTTTTTTTTTTTATGTTTTTTTGTTTTTTTGTTTTGTTTTTTTTTTTTGTTTTTTTGTTTTTTTGTTTTTGTGTTTTTTTGTTTTTTTATTATGAGGATTTACTTATGAACATTGCCATGTTTATGTAATTAAAAAATTTTTATTTTTGATGGCTCATTTGTACGGATTGTTATTTTAACATTCAGGGAAAAAAAAATTATGAAGTGATAGCCAATGGCTGCAAAAAATATTTTCACTTTAAAATTTTCCGTGAATAGTGCTTTGAAAATAGACTTCAAATGTGTTAATTTCTGAGACTAAAGTAATACAATTTTCCGGACTTACTTTTAAAATTAAAAATTTGTCACTTCCTTAACGAAAAATCTAAACTTGCTGGCTAAAAAAACTCCTAGATACCTATTTGTAAGTCGTTATATTTTTAAACTAACATTATTTTCTCTTTTTAGATGTAATATCTAATTTTTACCATAAGATTTTAAAATGAGATTATCAAGAAATAGATCATTTTTAGTTATGTCATTATACTTTATTAGAAAAAATAGACTATAAAGAAAATTTTGTTATTGCTTTAGGGACCGTAGTGCCAATAATTGGCAGCGTTTTTTTAAATGCGTTGAAATTATATAATATGAAAATAAAAAAATTATTTAAAAATCTTATAACCGGTTTATGTAAACAAAACCAAAATGCATGGAACATGTTTACTAACAACTGAGGGCTAGGTTTAATGCATAAATGTTACCAGAACTACAATACAATTTGCTGTTTTTATAATTTGTAATTATCACAAGATGTTAAGATTCTAAACCCAAACTATTCTAATTCCCTAAACGTGAATTATTCTAGGTCCCCAAACCTAAATTATTCTCAGTTAATTCTTTTATCTTTCGTCAGACTATTATTCATACTGTCTTATTAGATTCCTATAAAAAATACATACTTCTATCAGGAAAAATATTATAAAAATTTCTGTAAAAAAGTTTATGGAGTTCAAAATTGATAGACTCCAAAAAGAAAATGTTAAAAAAAAGGAAAAATTTAAATATCCTCCCCCTAGTCGAGCTCTGTAGGGTAAAAATAAATAGTGATCTCGGATTGCGTGAAAAAAACACGTAACCCTTCATTAATTTCGTAAATGTAAGTCAGTTTCAAAGTTTGGGAAAAAATAAGGTTTTCGTTAAAGGCATAGTAAAAAAAATAAATTTTTTAATTTCCTAAAGTTTTTTTATTTGAAACGAACGGAAATTTATTTATTTGCCAAAAATCCGTTAGATGATTGTAATACCGAAAAAAATTTTGAAAGTTTAAAAAAGTCCGTTCGAGGTACTTCATAGTTTTGACTTTTTATGGTATTAACAAAGTTATAACTTGATACATCACACACAAGGTTATTTTATAAATATATAGTACATTATGCATAAACTACTAAAATATATAATTCTAAACATCAACTTGTTAAAGAGTACATTTTCTTTTAAAACTAATTAGATTAGTATTTGAGTATTAAAAAAAAATATTTAATTAGATTGATTAATATTTTCTTCTTTTTTTTTTTTTTTATTTTTAGTCAACTTTGTGATATATAGTTTTATGATAAGGTATTTGAACAGGATATTTTTCTTCTACGATGTATGGAACATATTTTATAACTTTGTAGGGTACTCGTTTTTCGACTTTTACTGGTATGTGTTTTACTATTTCTACTGGTACTTTTTTTTCTACTATTTTAAATACTGGTTTTATTACCTAAAAATCAATTTAATTAATTATAAAAATTCATTAATAATGAAAAAAGAAAACAAATTTAATATTATTACCTGATAGGATTGCGGTTCTCGTTTCGGTACAATAAATGGAATTTCATGAGTTATAGGTATAAAATATGGTATTGGTATTTTCACTAATTTTGTTGATAAATATAGAATAATTATAACGAAAAATTAAAATATTATAGATTTAATGAGATTTTTATTTAGAATTACTTACCATGGCCCTGTTCGTCATATAATGGTGTTAATTGTTGTTCAGCATTCGTGTCCATATTAGAATAATCTTCATAATTTGATTCTTCATTTTCATAAACTTCATTACATGATACAAATTTTTGATATTGATACAAAAAAACAATGAATAACTAAAAAAATATGAACATTAAACTAACCTTGTTTGAACCAAAAAAAATAATAATAATGTGCTTAACTTACATATGAATAATTCATGATTTTCAAAGTCAAGATCGCAATGTATTTTTAAAATATAAATGAAAGAAAATTCTTTGTTCTTTGATTATATATGTACTTTAGAAACCAGAAAAGAAATATATTTTAATGATGCTATAAATTTTTTGTTTTATTTTTATAAATACTCATAGTTTAAATTTATTTGTTTTTGGTTGTTTGCACTGTTTTTTTTAACTGAAAATATTTTCATAATTAATATAGTAAGTTTTTATTGTTATTTAATAAATACATGAGCAAATAATTATATATGGCTCATTATTGTTTGTTTTGTAAAAGTGACGTAGGTACAACACGTTTTCTATTGCCAGGTGTATTTAAAATTTTTTTTATTCAAATTTTCTATTTCAACAAGTTTTTAATGGTCCACCATAAAAATCAAGATAATTTAATGTTTTAACTACTATAAAACATAAAAATATAACAAAAAAGCCTTTACCGTTCCCTGTCACAAAGTAGGTTCCTATACTTTGAGTGTTTTTCACTCACACCTATCAATTAATTTTCAAAATTTTTACGTAAAACGTAATTTAATTATATTAAATTTGATTTCTCTTCATAAAAAAATTTTTACAACCCTTTAATCACATAAAGGACAACTTAAAAATACCGTTCCTGCCTTTACCGTCCCTCTTTTTTGTTAAACTATTAAATATTTTTAAAATTTTGTTCCAAAACTCGATTTTTTAATAAGAATTACTCAAAAATATATGTTATTGTTCTCTAGAATACATAATTCCTAGAAAAATTCATATGTTAAGGCCGTATGCAATGTGTGTGTGGGGATTCATATCCGTATTGAAATTTATAGGTATTTATAATTGTCTCTAATTTAGCAAAACTTAGTAAAACTTAGTAATTTTTACTAATTATAACAAATTTTGCCCCAATTCACGTTTTTATGTCTCTGATCACAGATTTTGAGATCCTGTGCATGTGCAAAATGAGTTTACAACCCTGAAATTATGAAAAATTACCCCAAACTAAAGAATATTTCTTATTATATTATAAACGTAAATATTTAACAATGTATTATAGCTTATTTTTTGACTAGCAATACGTAAGATTGTAACAGATTATTTAAAATTCGACTGAATTGGTTAATTACAATGAAACCATAAATAAGGGGCAAAAAATATTTTTGTTTACAAATTTAAAAAATTAAGATATTTTTATGTATTTAAAATTTTTAAAATCATTTATTTGAAAATATTTTATCGTATTTTAACTATTACATAGTATACATTAACCTATCGTAAAAGGGGTAAAAATAAGTAATAACTACCCCTAAAGTTAAAATAAATCAAAAATAGTTACAAAATTACTTTATTTATATTTTTTTACAGCCGTAAATATAACAATATATCTAATTTTCACAAAATTCCAAACTTTTTGTTTAAGGAAACTGAAATGAAAAGTGTAAATAATAAAATGTAATGAGGTTTCATTCATTTATTTTAGGTTTAAGGGTAGCTTTTACACTTTTTTACCCTTTAGAGGAAGAGTTAATAAATTATATAATGGTCAGACACAATAGAATATTTTCAAATTCCTGATTAAAAAAAAACACAAACTACGAGCTTATAACAGTTTTAACATAAAATTCCTACTTATTATAAGTCCTCAAACCGAAATTATAATATGTACTTAAATTGATATTATTATAAGTCAAGAAATTTAAATTATTCTATGTTACTTAATCAAATTTACCTTAAGTCTCTAAACCCAAATTATTCTAAGTTTCTAAATCGAAATTATCCTAAATCCATTTGACCCCCCCCCCCTCCCTGAAAATCATTTTCACTCCATTTGTGGCGTTTTTCAAGTGTTCAAAGACAAGGAGATAATTCTATTAGAAGATAATTACATTATGTTTATTCAATTGTTTCCTAATTAATATCCGAAATCTGATACATTATCAAATAAACCCAATATATTGTTAATTACTCTTGAAAAAATTATATTTCCTTGGTCATTATAGGTTTAATTTTAAAATATTGCAAAAAAATCTTTAAAAATAAGTAGTTTTTGCCGATTTAAGTGTGATCCCCTATTTTTCAGCTATTTTGAACCCTGGATTCGGATTCAACGAACGTGTACAAGAACTTTTCTCTGGTTTTTTTTCGCTTGTCGATTTTGGACCAATTAGCCTAAGGGGAGTATATGAGGCATTATTTTTTTTTACTACTTAACTTGGACAAAAAACTGAAAAAAAAAATTTGAAGGGACATCGATATGACTTGTGTTTTCAGGTAGCTTGAACCATCAGAAAACCGAAAAAAAATCGTGAACATGAAATCGGCGATAGGTGCCAAAAAGATTTTTCCACTTTTATGTCAAAAACTGCCTTTTTTCGTAACTGAGCTACCCGATTTTCGAAAATTTTTATATTAGGGGTTTTTCACGGTATTTTTCGGGATTTTTATTTAAAACAAGTTCAAAACTAATAGAAAAAAGGATTTAGCATCGGTTTTTAGCAATATTTTGAAATTTATCAGCTAGAAAACCTGTTTTTATTTTTTTCTTTTTTTCAAATTTGGTTTTATTACTTTTTCTTGCATCTTAGGCTGTTTTTAATCTATGTAAGAGTTAAAATGGCAAATATTAATAATTTTTTTCCAAATTGATTGTTACATACCATTAAGATGCCCGAAAATAATTATTTTAATGCGCAACAATGATAGAACCCTTAGAGTCCCAATTTTTTGATTTTTGTTAAAATGAAGTAATTACACTTTTCTATCTTAAATATTTTGCCTATTTTATTTTTATCTCATAAAATATATTTTTCCAAGCAAATAAAACTCCATTAATGATTATATGCCCAAATATTTTTCATTTTTACACGTTTATTTGTCAAAAATTACCAATTTTTTCAATTTTATACAATACGTAAATTTTGACTTATTAAACATATTTTCAAGATTTAGAATTAAATTAAGTAAACAATAAAGAATCAAAAGTAAAAAATATTGATAAAATTAGTTATTATGTTAATATTTTTATGAAAATAAAAATTTGGTTGTTTTTTAATTGGGTAATTAAAGTTAATTTATTCAAAAAATAAAAAAAAATACATTATACAACTTTTTATAATAAAAATAAATAACTTAAAGTAATTAACAATCAAAAATAACATTTTTATAAATAAAATAGCTTATATTTTAATATTTGACCTTTAAATTATTACTAAATTATATTATTTATGTTGACTTTATACAATTTTAAAATTTGGACAATAAAAAATAATTTTTATTATAATTTGAATAAAATAAAATAATCATTTAATTTTATTATGACTAGTAATACCAAAATTTATGTTTACTTTAATTTTTTTATTGATATCAACTACTCAACTAACTAACTAACCTCAAAAATAATAAAAACATAGTATAAACAATAAAACAATTAATTTTAACCTATTAACAATGAAATTTGTATGAGCCAATCAGAATGACTCTTTTAGCGATGACAATGTAATTACATAGTTACCGTATCGATGACTAACCCATTTTTAGGATAGGATATTCATCATTTAATAATTTTATTTATTACTTATTATATTATTACAATAACTGATGCTTTTTTATGAATTTATTTGGATATTTTATTTTGTTTCACCCATTTGGATTAAAAAAATTTATAACCGGTTTGTGTAACTACACAACCAACGAGCATGTTCACTCATAACGGTAATAAATCCAAAAACCGAATCCTATCCTAAAAAGTACATGTCTTCGATACAGTAACTATGTACATTGTATCTTTTTATAGCTAAAAACCACTCCTATGATTGGTTAATAAAAATGAATTGCTCAAATGTTTTTATTTAAAATTTTAAAATTTATTTATAAATTTATGAAGTTATAGGTTATAGCATAAATATTGTGATAAAAACAAAATTTTAAATATAAAACCTCAAAATTTTTAGTCATATATGTTTTAGTATAAATACCAAAAATAATTTTTAAATGTTTTAATAATAAAACTTTTTTTTTATACAAAAAATGTGCGGTTAATTAAAAAAAACTAAAAAATCAGATCCTTCTAAATTTATTATACCAAATAAAATAGTTTATATAAAATATAAAAATTAAATTAGGTACTATGTTTATTTATAGGGTATTTTAAAAAACCGCTTTAAAATATAATTAATAAGTCACCAAGTTATTGGTACTATAGGTTATGATACTCGAAAGATAAATAATTAATTAATTATTTATCTTTCAATAACTGAATTGGTTTAAAATTGTAATGTTTTAACCTTAACTTCTATGGTTTTAATAAATTTCCTAAAATTAGAACTCTCGTAGAAAAAGAAAGGTGTATTATTTTTGTATTTTTTGTCTATAAAAATGATAAGACTAAAATTTTGAAAATTTCAGGTATCGGATTTGTAATAAAATTTTTGGAATCTAAAGCTTAAATAAAAAAAATTAGAAATAAAGAAGGATAGTTTCAGTACTTTTTAAGGCTAAAATTTTGTTTTAATTGTAACAAGATCCCCAAAAATACAAACAATACGGACTTTTTTAAAAATCGGTTTTTTAGCATCGGAGCGTCTCAAAATGCACTTACATACAAAAAAATCATTAATAAAAATTTGTTTACTCCTTCCAGGAACCAGTAAATTATTTCGAGGTTTAGAATATTTTTTACTTGAGCATGTAGGAGTAACTTTTATTCAAAAATTTTCGGGGTCAGTCTCTAATTTGATAAGATAGATTATACCTACAAAAATGTAGATAAATTGCGGAAAGAAAAAAGGCCTAAATGTATTTTCGGTTGTAAAATTAGATCTGAACCCTGTGTTTTTTACCGAAAATAATGGTTAGGCAATAGAAAAAAAATTTGAGATTAAGAGATTCATGAAAGCTACATGAATAAAAATAGGTTTTTGAACTAAGACTAAAATTTGGTGGTTTAAAAACACCTGTAGGGTAAACGAAGAAAGGCAGTTTCATGAATGATAAAATAAGTAAATGTAGCTTCGAAGATACATATAACTAGCTAAAATTAAAGATTAAAAATGACTATTTTTTTGTGATAATATTAAAATTCTTAGAATAAAAATTAATTATCTTTAACAGACTTCTATGATCACTGTGAAGTAGCTCTTTTACTGATCAAGTAAATTTTATTTACTGGAGAAAGCTATTTTTTCTGAATATACTAATTAACTACTCTTATACACTTTTATCACATTAATTTATTAACATGGAACATGTTCATTGGATGAAGTATTTGAAAAAGTCCGGCTCGGCAGGAGGGGTCGAAATATTTATGTTTTTAGGGAGAGGGGTGAAATGGACTTAGAATATTTTGGATTTAGGGACTTAGAATAATTTGAAGTGGGAGTCAGGGCCTGATCAGGCTCTGATAAGAACAAGACCTAAGAAAACTTTAGGTTTATGGATGTAGGATTATTTATATTTCGGGATTTATTGTAATTTTTGTTTTAGGACTTATATAAAATCTCAGAAATGGGTTCAAACTATTTTTTCCCAAAAGTACAACTAATGATAAGTTTCCATAGCAATTTTTAGTTCAAATAGTTTAAACGATTAAATTTGTTTTTTTGTGTGCAAAAGTTCATTTAAAAGAATCCAATTTCAAAAAATTATAACTTACTTTTTGGACAAAAATTAATTAGTTTTATACTTTTTACTAAGCAAATGAAATTATTGAACATAATAATTAAATGTCACCGCAAAAAATTAGGGTCATTTATTAAATTAGAATTTATCATTTACAATATTTTATCTCTTTTCAAATAATAATTTAAAATATTTTTAATAAATAGTTGTTGGATAATGAATAAAAGGCAGTCATTCTCTGCGCGAAGCGCAGTTGTTTCTAGTTACAATAAATCCGTAATATAAATTATCCTAAATCCATAAACTTAAAGTATTCTAAGTTCTTGTACTTATCAGGGCCTGATCAGGCCCTGACTCCCACTTCAAATTATTCTAAGTCCCTAAATTGAAAATATTCTGAGCCCCCCCTTTAAAAACCTTACTTTTTCACCCCCCCACCTAAAATTGTCAATATTTCACTACCCCTAAAAACGTCAATTTTTCTACCCTCCCCCCTGCCGAACCAAACTTTTTCAAATACCCCATCCAATGAACATGTTCCATGTTAATATCGGTTATTTTATATAAATAAGGTGAATTTTTAACAACAAATTTTTCACTTTTATGTAATTTATTACTTTTAAATAATAATAATAAGAAAAAAAAATAATATAACCCTATATCCTTTTTTGGAATATCAATTTTCGACTTATGAAAAAAACATGTATTTTAATTTTTACAAAAAAAAAAAAAAAAATTTAAATTTATGTCATTGAAGTCTGGAACGTTCATGGAAAAATTCCCAACCTAAAAATGAAAAAAAAAATTATTTTCAAAAGAGGAAAATTTCTAAGTGGATTTTTGCTTAAAATTTCAGCAGTGAATGATTCCTTGTTGCAAAAGCTACCAAATACAAAAAAAAATATCTTTTTTGAATCCCGGCAAACGGTAATAAATGTAAAAATAAAATTTTCAAGAATTCTTTGAATTTCGTTTTCTCTTACATTATAATTAATATGCAAAAAAATCATTTGCGATAGTTTTCTCTTTCAAATTTAGAATAATTTGGTCACGATTTTTTATGATTTTAAGTCCGGCAAAGATATTCTAAGTCTAAAAATAAAAAAACTTGGATAGGTTAGAATCATGTTTTTTTAATTTTTCTTTATAATAATTAGGGATTTTGTAAAAAAAACTCTTATCCACATAAGTATTTTTAATAAATACTTCGTTCTACCAAGTTATACGGATGCACAAGCCTGGAATGCGTTTTTATTACAACTTAATTGATGTGCTAGAAGCGCACAGTGGTACCAATAAGTAACTAGAAGTCAAATTTGAAATGGAGAAAATAAAATATGACAAAATAAGCAAATTATTTTTTATAACAATAATCCTTAGCCTTGATTAATTTAAGTACGATCCATAATTAAAAAATTTATAATTCTAATGCATAAAGGATAAAAAACCTGTGCGTAGGGTTATGGAGGATGTCGTCATTTACACACAAACTTAAAATTTTAAAGAGATGTTTAAATATTTTACAGTAATACTACTTAAGAAATAGTATTATTTGCCTTGGTTTTATATGGTTTGGTTCAAAATTTTTTGAAAGCAGCCATGGTCTACTACATAACCATTTATAGGTTATGCAGATATTTTTTTTAAATAAACAAATAAAAAGAAGAGATAATAAGAATCCAATATAAATTTGTATTATTTTTTATTAATTTTCTCTTTTAAATGATTTTCAGTTTACACGAGTTTATATTTTTCTTACGTTGAAAAAAAAATTTACAAAATATTTATCTATTTAATTTTATTATTTTAAGATTTACTCGACTTCTGGTATAACAGCATAATTTTGAAAATTAATTTTTTCTTTTTATATTATAGAAGTATAGAACATGGTGTATACTTTATTGTTGTTTATATTCTTTTTAACTGAGATTGCAAAAATTTTCATATTTTCTCCATTTCAAATTTGACTTCTAGTTACTTACTTGTTACCACTATGCGCTTCTAGCACATCAATTAAGTTGTAATAAAAACGCATTCCAGGCTTGTGCATCCGTATAACTTGGTAGAACGAAGTATTTATTAAAAATACTTATGTGGATAAGAGTTTTTTTTTACAAAATCCCTAATTATTATAAAGAAAAATTAAAAAAACATGATTCTAACCTATCTAAGTTTTTTTATTTTTAGACTTAGAATATCTTTGCCGGACTTAAAATCATAAAAAATTGTGACCAAATTATTCTAAATTTGAAAGAGAAAACTATCGCAAATGATTTTTTTGCATATTAATTATAATGTAAGAGAAAACGAAATTCAAAGAATTCTTGAAAATTTTATTTTTACATTTATTACCGTTTGCCGGGATTCAAAAAAGATATTTTTTTTTGTATTTTGTAGCTTTTGCAACACGGAATCACTTACTGCTGAAATTTTAAGCAAAAATCCACTTAGGAATTTTCCTCTTTTTAAAATAATTTTTTTTTTCATTTTTAGGTTGGGAATTTTTTCCATGAACGTTCCAGACTTCAATGACATTTAAATTTAGGTTATATATTTATTTTTTCTGCGATAAATAAACATTACTAATACTATGAATAACCATACATAAATACAAAACAATTATTATTATGAGTCGGTATTAGTAGCCAATCAGAACGCTTTTATTGCGATAACAATGTACAACAATGTACATAGCAACAACTATTTAGAATAGGATATAAATAACTAAAAAGTAATACAAATAATAAATATAAAATCGGATAAAAAAATAATTATTTATTCATATATAACAGCGCTCTTCGCTGATTCGTCTATCATATCGTAAACATTATTTGAAAACTTGTAATATAATTTCTTACTTTTTGAATTAATTATTTGAGGTTCAGTAGTTTTTAAAAGGACTTGAGAAGGAAATACCTCTTGGATATCAGGTGTTTTTGGCCAAAAGAAATTTTTTTTCCTTTGGCCATAAAATTAGTTATTAAAGTATTGGTTTTAATGTTCATAATTTCATCTGGATACCAAACATAAATTCATAAATTTCTATCATCCAATTTTATACATCAAAAGTAATTTGTGGTGCTTCTGAAATATTCTCTTTTTATTTTTATTAAAATATTAACGTAATAACTAATTTTATTAATATTTTTTACTTTTTATTCTTTATTGTTTACTTAATTTAATTTACAGCTTGAAAATATGTATAATAACTCAAAAATTACGTATTGTATAAAATTGAAAAAATTGGTAATTTTTGACAAATAAACGTGTAAAAATGAAAAATATTTGGGCATATAATCATTAATGGAGTTTTCTTCCTAGCGGGCCGAAAACACTTTTTTCGCCCCGCAACGGGATCGAAAAAAACGCGTTTTCACCCCACTGAGAAAGAAAAATTTCGTTTTTTCCATGGGAACAAAAAAAAAATACCCCAGATCGCAGTTTACCATCCTCGGCTTCGCCTCGGATGCTAATTAACGTGCGATCTGGGCCATTCTTTTTTTTTGCTCCCTTGGTTAAGAATGTACTATTATTTGCTTGAAAAAATATATTTTATTAGATAAAAATAAAATAGGCAAAATATTTAAGATAGAAAAGTGTAATTACTTCATTTTAACAAAAATTAAAAAATTGGGACTCTAAGGGTTCTATCATTGTTGCGCATTAAAATAATTATTTTTGGGCATCTTAATGGTATGTAACAATCAATTTGGACAAAAATTATCAATATTTGCCATTTTAACTCTTAAATAGATTAAAAACAGCCTAAGATACAAGAAAAAGTAATAAAACCAAATTTGAAAAAAAGCAAAAAATTGTTACGGCATCATGCATTATTATACAAAAATTTTTTAGTAAAAATGATAAAGAAGAAAAGAATTTTTTTTTCAAAACAAAACGTTAAAATTCTTTCTTAAATAATATTATGTTGACCCTTTTATTAGTTTATTATATTTATTTAAGATGACATTACACTTCACATCAATATTTTTTTTCATAAATTAGCATAAATAAAAGGGTCCTAGAATAAAACAAAATACAAAATAAAATGTGCATATGCTCGTGATTTTATTATTTGTATCGGCTACTTTTAGTGGATACATATATATATTATATATATATGTATATGTTTGTTATCTGTATATGCATAGATGGGCCTGAACGTATTATCATTTTTTTTTTTCTAATCATATGAACAGCTGCACATAAAAGACTCGATGCCGTATCAAACCTTTTTATTAAGTAAGAAATTTATTGCTTGACATATAATTTTAAGAAGTCAACCCCGATTTTGCGTGGGATTATCAAAAAAATATCAATTCATTTACCTATGATTTTAATGCTCTGAAAAGGGATGGATATATCGGCATTTCATTTAAATAGTCCCTGAAAACCTCAGGGGACAGAAGATTTTTCTCATTTTCGACCTGGATTCCGTGCCGGTCGTTTCTTGCTAATATTTTTTATTTTTGACTTAGTTTTTTTGTTGAAATTATTATATTTGAACTTAGTTTTTTCGTATATATGCTAATTTTGCTCATTTTCGACCTGGACTCTGTGCCGGTCGTTTCTTGTCAATTTTTGACTATGTTTTATATATTCTAACTTAGAATATTTTTGAAAATCAAAAATTATTTTATCGGACTTAGTTTTTTCTTGTAAATTTAAAATTATAAGTAAATGAATAAGATTAAATTTTCTTGTCAACATATATATATATATAGAATCAAATTAATTTTCGAATTGTTAAATAAATCTAGAAGTGATTAAGTTAATAAATTTTTATATAAATCTCAGTGTAAAATTGCTAAAAGTTTTAAATAAACTAATTTGTATATCACAAATTCAGTAACTTTTTTTTTGAGTGTATAAACCACTTGTATAACTTCAAATAATAATATTGCTGCTATTTTCCGCTTTGCAACAGTAGCAGAATTTGAAAATCAATTAATTATATACCTATAAAGGTAAGTTAATTTTTATATTTATAACCCAGTAACATAAAAGGAATCATTTCTAAGGAAATTTAAGCCCTTACTATTAGAAGGTTTACCTTCTAGGTAAAAAAATATCAACTCAACCTTTTTAGTGCATTTAGCACGTAACAAAATAAAAACAGGTTTTCTAGCTTATAAATGTCAAAATATTGCTAAAAATCGATGCTAAATCCTTTTTTCTATTAGTTTTGAACTTGTTTTAACTTGTTTTAAACAAAAATCCTGAAAAATACCGTGAAAACCCCCTAAAATAAAAATTTTCGAAAATCGGGTAGCTCAGTTACAAAAAAAGGCAGTTTTTGACATAAAAGTGGAAAAATCTTTTTGGCACCTATCGCCGATTTCTTGTCCACGATTTTTTTAGGTTTTCTGAAGGTTTAAACTACCTGAAAACACGGGTCATATAGATGTCCCTTCAAATTTTTTTTTTTTTAGTTTTTTACCCAAGTTAAGTAGTAAAAAAAAAATAATGCCTCATATGTACAGTCGCGTTCATTAGGGGCTTAATTCTTAGGGTGCGCTTAGATGGTCTTCTTATCCTTCTTACTTCTTATGCTCCTTAGCACAAAAAATAAAAAAAAAAATTTTTTTTTTATGAATTCTGCATCTAATATTAAAATTGTTTATTAAATAATGTATTTTTACAAAGATTAAACTTAAATAACTATATAAAAACATTACCTATGTTTAAAAAGTACAAGTAAACTCGTTTATTTACGATTTCTTGAATAACATAATATAACTTTCTACACCTTTCTATTATACTAGTATTAGGCGCGCGTCGCGCGCAGAATGATTTATAACTTTCAACCTTAATTATTTTCTTAAATACCAAAATTTATTTTTACTTTAATTTTTTTATTGATATCAAATACTTAACTAACAAACTAACTTCAAAAATAATAAAAACATAATATAAACAACAAAACAATTAATTTTAACCTATTAACAATGAAATTTGTATGAGCCAATCAGAATGACTCTTTTAACGATAACCATGTACATATAGTTACTGTATCGATACTAACCCATATTTAGGATATTCACCATTTAATAATTTTATTTATATTATATTATTACAATAACTGATGCTTTTTTATGAATTTGTTTGGACATTTTATTTTGTTTCACCCATTTGGATTAAAAAAATTTATAACCGGTTTGTGTAACTACACAACCAACGAGCATGTTCACTCATAACGGTAATAAATCCAAAAACCGAAATTACAATAAATCCTGAAATATAAATTATCCTAAATCCATAAACTTAAAGTATTCTAAGTTCTTGTACTTATCAGGGCCTGATGAATCCTATTTCAAATTATTCTAAGTCCCTAAATTGAAAATATTCTAAGTCCGCCCTCTTTAAAATCGATATTTTTTCACCCCACCCCTAAAAACGTCAATTTTTCTACCTCCCCCCCTAAGAACGTCAATATTTCACCCTCCCACTGCCGAGCCAATAACCGAACTTATAATACACGGTGATTCCGAGCGGGACGTATTTTTTGCTTTATCGACGGCCAATAGCAGGCACAGATCCAAGCGTCGACATATAACGTCGCCGCTTTGAAAAACAACAACACGTCCCGCTCGGAATCACCGAGTATAATAAATACTTTAGTTACGAATAAAAAATTAATTTTTTTAAAATAATTTTTACAAATCTGTTTCTTATTAAACTTTTAATGGGTGTACTATATGATATTAAAACCATGTTGAAAGATTCTTGATCCTGAGTGAAACCAATAAAAATATTAACAAATAACACCAAATACCCTTCCTAATAAACATTTTCCATTTTAACAAAATTACAATATATATTTTACACCCCAAACGTGTAATTGACCAATTCCTGAAATATTCAAGTTCAAAAAATAGTAAAAAATTTGACCAATTCATAGTCCATTTCACCCCCCCCCCCCCTAAAAACGTCACTTTTTCATTCCCCCCTGCCGAGCGAAACTTAATCAATTACCCCTTCCAATGCACATGTTTCTTGTTAATATCAGTTATTTTATATAAGTAAGGTGAATTTTTAACAACAAATTTTTCACCTTTATGTAATTTATTATTTTCAAATAATAATAATAAGAAAAAAATAATATAACCCTATATACTTTTTTTGGAATATCAATTTTCGACTTATGAAAAAAACATGTATTTTAATTTTTACCAAAAAAAAATATAATTTACATTTAGGTTATATATTTATTTTTTCTGCAATAAATAAACATTACTAATACTATGAATACTCATACATAAATACACAACGATTATTATTATGAGTCGGTATTAGTAGCCAATCAGAACGCTTTTATTGCGATAACAATGTACAACAATGTACATAGCAACAACTCCTTTTTAGAATAGGATTAATAATTATATTCAAACTGATATAAAAATTAACTTGCATGATTTATTTGATTAATTATTAACTTAATTTAAAACAATCAATATTTTTCGGCATGTAAATTAAGGTGGTAGGGCGTACCCGAGGGAAAAAAAGGTCTTTTTCTGGATTGGTTTTCGGGTAGAAATAATTGAGATAATTTTTTCAAAATTGGCTTTTTCTTAGGTTATAAGTTGCTAAACATTATGATTTTTTTTTTTCCAAAATGGCGCTGAGTACAGGTGCTCAAAGTGAGGCCTTACTTTTCATCGTGTGCATGATAACTCAAAAAATAATTAAGATATCTTCCTAATTTTTTGGCTACACTTTTAAAATACAATTATATTCTGGATTGATGGATTCAAATTTCGGAAAATGGAAAATTGTGAAAGTTATTTAATTTTTTTCAAAAATGTCAATTTTTTTCACATGTTTTTTTGAAGAAAAAAAAATTGGGACATTTTTTGGAAAAATCATTCTATCAATCCAGAAGGTAATTGATTGTTAAAAGTGTAGCCAAAAAATTAGGAAGATATCTTAATTATTTTTTGAGTTATCGTGCACACAAATCGAAAAACATTGTTTCGAGAAAACTCGTTTAAAGTTTAGAATACTGTATCTTACGCCTTTCGTGGTGTCTCGCTTAATCTTCTATAACTTCCTTATTATTCAAGATATCATTATAAATTTTTTTTTCCATATTCTTAAGATTTTTTCGAACCCAAAAAAAACAAAAACAAAAAATCGATTTTTTTTCCCTTGGGTACGACCTGAATAATTTAGTTTGAATTTTTGCGCTAAGAAGCATAAGAAGTAAGAAGGATAAGAAGACCATCTAAATGCACCCTTCAGGGCTTTGCCATCAATGACCATGTGTAAATATTAAATATAATTTTTAAATTAGACGTAACTGTATGTAGGTAATATTCCATCACTGAAATAGTAATATATAGTAATAGTGAAATAGTAATAGTAATATAGTAGTATTACATTAATACCAGGGCGAATGGTTACTTTATGTAACCCGATACTGATGTGGTAATTATATTAAATATATAACGATTAGGGTAAGGTAAAAGAGTTGCAATTTCTAAAACTTAGATTTACGAAATTCTTATTTAAAGGATACAGTACTTTTAGCTGATATTATGTGAATCCAATACTGTTTTTAGATTAACGATTCTGAATAATAGCTTTTTTAATAAATTGATAATTAATTTTTTTTTTCTTCTTTAAAAAAAAAAAACATTTCAAATTATTGCTAAACAAATTGAAGAATCTAACATATAAAAAAATACCCTGCCAACTAGCTGGCACTGAGGTTCCTCAAACAATGGGCTGTAATCTTAATTTACAACAAATATTATTGATTACAACCATGCAATTATACATACATTTTTCGTTTTTAGTAGCTGGTAAAGTAGATTATTAAGATCATTTTGTTAATAAAGTGAAAATTCTAGCGTCCATGGATTGGTCGCGCCGGCGTTAATGGATTTTAAATCATTTTTGCATAATTAAAAAGAGACAAATATAAAAAAAGCTAATTTTATTTTTTTTTATAAAATTTTATTTTATTAGAATATATAATTATCCCTTAACAATTAAAATATTGGGTAACATGATTTTTTTGTTTTGTCAAAGAAATGGTTGGTAACGATGCGAAAATTACAAATATTCGCTCAATTATTATAAAAAGATAGGAGTTTTTACCAGAATTTATAATTATTTCTTATAATTTATTTTCTCAGTGTACTTCTTGCATTTGACCAATCTTCCGCAACAATGATAATAATAATAATAATAATATTTTGTAATAAAAAAAATAACCACATTAATTGCTTCAAGATTTTAACATTATTTATATTATTTCTATAAAACACAAAATAATAAATTATTTAATTCTATAAATTGTTTGATTCTTTAAAAAATGCCAATATAACTTTTAAATCTTAATAGGGTTGTTGCATGGTATTGAGATTATTAGATATTCTAAAAATATATTTAAAAATATTTGATACGTATTTTTTTATTTTTCATAATAATTAAAAACAACGGAGTTATTAGCCATTAAAAGATAGTAGAAGGGGTAAATGACGTCATGCAGTGAAAAACGCTCCTATCTAACTCTATATAAAAATTTAACGGTATGACGTCAGCCGCCCCCTCCACCGATTTTTAATTGCTAATAACTCCATTGTTTTTAATTATTATGAAAAATAAAAAAATACGTATCAAATATTTTAATGCCGGCTACAAAACCAACCAAATAGAATTTCAAAATTTTTTTCATGCAACAACCCTATTTTAAAATGCAAACATAACCATTTAATATTTTTAGGCTGTTTATTATTGTTTATAATTTCATTAAGCTGCATACATAAATAAACATAGCAACGAGCAAAATAATCCAAGGAAGTCAAAAAGAGGCAAGATTTCCATCACTCTTTCTTGTGTGTTATAATTTATATAAAAAAAAAAAAAAATTGTGATCGGATACAAAAAATTACTATAAACTAAATTTCTAAAACTTGTACTCTCATTAAAATAAACTAGATATGTCCAAAACGAAAAATAAATTTGGTGTTTTATGTATTTTTTTGTAACGAAGATTTTGGAGAAAAAAATTTTCAAAAAATTAATTATCAGATTCAAGATATCGAGTAAAAACCATACTTTCAAGTATAAGTACTTTCATGGAAATGAATGAGGTATTACATCCAAATTAAAAAGAAGCATTTTGAGATTTTTTTAATAAAAAAATGTTTGAAAAAAAAATTAGGTCTTAATACGATAATGGTTTTGAAATATCACTAGTTACAATATTTTCAGATATTAGTACTTTCATAAAATTAAATGAGGTATTACACCCAAAAAAAAAAAAATATTGCATTTTTTTTTATTTTTCTATTTTTTTAATTTTGACAAAAAAAATTTTGAAAAAATTAAGTATCAGATCTAAAAAATAACAATATACAAGGTTCTTAAAACTAGTACTTCCATGGAAATAAATTAGGTACTACGTCCAAAAAGAAAAAAAAAATTTGTATTTTTTGTATTTTTTTGTGAAAAAAATTTTAGAAAAAAAATTTTCAGAAAATTAAGTATCCGATTCGAGATATCATGTAAAAACCATACTTTCAAATATAAGTACTTTCATGGAAATAAATGAGGTATTACATCCAAATCAAAAAAAAAAAAAAAGTACCTCGAGCTTTTTTGGTGAAAAAATTTTTGAAAAAAAAATTAGGACTTAATTCCATAATGTTTGTGAAATATCACCGATTACATACATACGTACACACACACACACACACACACACACACACACACACACATACAGACTTTTTTTAAAAACAGGTTTTTTAGCTTCCTGGGGTCCCGAAACGTGCTTATATGCCAAAAAATAGAAAATCAAATTTTGACCTAACACAATGGTTCCTCTTTGAGGAACCAAAATAATCTTATGCTTGAAATATTAACCTATCTACAAATGTTAAATAACGCTTCTTTGGATTACAGTAGAAGAAGATTCTAGCGGATGAATTCAAATCTGGTCAAAAATTAAATTAGAAAAGTGTTATGCAGCTATTTTATTCTCTCAATCCCGAAAATAATTAATCTTATATCATTCGTGCACATTAGTTTAACTGGTAAAATAACGGACTAGTTATTTGTCATACTCGGTTCAATCCCGGGCGATGATCTTATTTTTTTCTGTATTTTATTAAATTCACATCTTTAAAATTTAATTCAAAATCGTGGAAGTGAATTTATAATGCAATTTAAGTTTTAAAAAATTAAATTATTGATATTGTGAAAAAATTGTTGACCAAGTTATATAATAAAAATAATTATCAAAATAATGTTTCTCAATAAAATGCAATAAAAAATAATGTAAATAAAGTTGGAAACTTCTTTTGTCTTTAATAGGTCGTACATAATTTCATAAAAAATATTTTATTTAAAAATTGTAAAGACTCTTAACTTTAAGATTTATTTGGCTCAGACTAATATTACTGTATTATCTAAAAAATTGTATTTTTGGCAAAATATAAAAATATGTTATTAAAAGTCTAATTGTAAGTTACTTTTAGTTTTGCGAGCCATGGAGTATCTACTAATTCAAAAAAAATCATTTTATACGACAAGTAAATTGTTCACTTAAGTTTATAGATTTTTATCTGAAATAGTATCTTACAAAAAACCTTATCATAAGTTTGATTATTCTTGGTACTATACGTCGATAAAACCTATTGGAACTAATTACATCAGCTATGCTTTGAAAATAATTTTATCTATTTGAATGTAAATAATTTGACCCCCAGGTATTCATTTCTTGATCAGATCTCATGATTTTTAAGAATTCAAAACATATCTTGTAACTGCCCCATAAAGGGGGTTAACATAAAATGAAATAAAAGCCTAATATTCGTAGTTTAAAGAGCCTACCCGCCTATTTCGATCTTCCGTACAAGGGATCCTGAGAGCCCTTTGTACTTCGGATACTTAAACTATCCCAGCAGGGATCAGATGAACACGATGATCTTGTAGAGACACCTAAATACTTACAAGGATGTATGTATGTAGGCTGACCTTAGGACGCATGGGATATTTTAAATATAAAATAACTTTTTTAAGATTATAGATATATTTATTGAATATCCTTTTGAATATGTACACATGAGTATACAATTCGCAAGAGCGGTCTTGGTCAAGTGTGTCGTGCCGCTGAAATGATCTCCCTTATATATCATTTCCCAGGCACGCACACTCGCACAAAGTTTTACTTGCAAAAAGTATTCTCGAACTTTCTAGATGCTTTCAAGTTATCTTAACGGCTTGAAAGTATCTTTTACATTTTTTATCTATACAAAATTACAAATATTTATTTATTCTTTTTAATTAATTTTTATAATATTTAATACTTTATTTTACATATAATTTTGTTTAATTAAAGAATACCTTTTATCCCTTAATTAAGGTTTATTTTATATCATCTTATCTATTTTATTATAAGTTTAATTATTAAGTATTTTTATAATGATTTATAAGAAATAATTATATTTAATTATTTCTTAAATTTCTAAATTTAGTAAAAAGTCCCTATATCGTTAATTAAGGTATAAAAAGGGCTTTTTCATATTTTAACTTTATATATTGATAATCTTTAAATTAATCCTAATTTTTATTTACAACTATATACATATTATTCTAAAAACTATTTACAAATTATTTACAACCCTTTAGTGAATACAACTAACCTTTTATAAAAGTTATTTCATTTTTTAATATCATTATTTGAATTTAAGCAGTTACTTGTATCCCCGTAAGGTACAGCCCTCTGGATTATCATATATTAAATATTGATAAATCCATGATGGCTACTATATACATATATACACATATTGATACACGCGTTATACCGTCATGTTATATCATACCGTTTTGATACAGTTTTGACTGTTCCTTTGTTCTCTTATAAGATTTTACATATACATGTTTATTCTATGATTGTATTTAAATATTTTATTTATTTCTTATGACACCTACACCTGGTATGTTACAATCTGAATAAATGATTTCAGTCCATGAACATGGAATAGAATGAATCATAGAGACTATTAAATTGATGGATCGTATGTTCTACTTGATTAAACATAGAATACAATATCAAAAAACTTATAACTTGTTGGTTTGTAACCACAACATAAATACATGGAACATGTTTACTACAGCTGAGGGCTGAGTATAATGCATAAATGTTACGTAACATTACAATAAAATTTTCTATTTTTATAATTTGTAATTATCATATTTACTAGATCTTAAGATTCTTAACCCAAGTTCTTCTGATACCCTAAAATCGTATTATCTTAAGTCCCTAAATCAAAAATATTTTAATTTCCTTAACCGAAATCTTATGACAACTCCATAAACCTAGACTATTCTAAGTCCCTAAACCTAAACACGGATTATTTTAAGTCTCTAAATCAAAATTATTCTGAGTCCCGTTTGATCTACCCTTTTGATTTTCCGATTCTCAGGATACCCCTCCCAATAGACATGCTCCATGATAATATACAAAAAAAGTTCATGGTAAAATTTTGTAAAAGCTTGAGAAGCGAATAAAGAAAACAGAAAAATAGAACCTTTAGCAAATTAATAAAGCTTAAGATATGATTAATAATAAGTTCCGTTGAAAGAAAAACTATAAAAAATGAGTCATGAAATGTATTTATTAAAGTAAAAATATTTTAAAAATAAGTTTATGTTTAATCTTGTAAGATATTGAAGATTATATTTTCAAAATTTTTATTAAATTTATAAAGTTATATGGTTGTATAATAAATATATTGTGCAATAGATAATCTATTGCTTACAGTTTTGCTTGGTAACCCAGGGTTAGTATTCAAGAAGTCTTCAACCGTAAAAGAAAAACAACTTAAAGATGTTTCGTTTTTTAAGATTTTTAACTTTTGGTTGTTTCATCTTATTGCTGGTGAGTTTAATTAATTAAAATTAATAAAAAAGTTTGATTTCATCGTGACTAGTATTTACTCAATTTATCAAGCGAATAAATAGATCAATTTTTTTAATTTATTTTTGTAATTTAAAATTTTTTTATTAATTTTCCTTATATTATTCATTTTTCAGCTACAAGATCATCTGATTTTCGGAAAAAGTTTGTCCAAAAGAAGTGATCCAATTCGATTTAATAATATCCCTAAGCCACCAAATGATCACAGAGAATTTAGAGGTTTAGTTCTCGAAAATCAAATGAAAGTCTTACTTATTAGTGATCCGAAAACTGATAAAAGTGCTGCTGCTCTAAGAGTTCAAGTTGGTAAGATTTTTAATATATTTATGTACAATAATTCTAATGAACCGCATACAATTTTTCTTCTATTAAAAAAATTTTTAAAATTTTATTATAATTTAAAAAAATTAAGTATTAAATTCAGACAAAAACAAAAGTACCTCAAGATATTATGTTAATAACAAAAATTTGGTGTGAATACCATAATGGTTCGGAGATATCACCGGTTACATCCATATACATATATATATACATATGTACTTGTACATTCACACATGACCAAACATTACTAGGTATAAAAATAAATTATGCTTAGAGTGAAAAGTTTCATAGACCAAATAATTAAAGATGAACTTTCGATGTAACACTACAATTTCACAAGTTAACCAAAATTTCTGTTTGGTCTACTTTCTTGGTGTAAGTTTCACGTTAGCAAATGATTGAAAAGAGTAGAGTAAAGAAGTTTTGGAAACTTGAAGATTGTAGAAATTTTTTGAGACCTATAAACCCCATTTTCGTCAGAAATTAAAAATTTGGTGGTGATTTAATAAATATAGACATTTCTAACCAATAATGACTATTTGATTAATTGGCTATTGTGATTAAAAAATTAGTGATCGAAAATTGCGGGTTGCAGCATTTGAAAGTTGACACTTACGCAAAAAAAATGAAACCAAGTATTAAGAATTACTTGTAGGATAAATTGTGAGGTTTTAGCGCTATATTAAAAATTACCCAAAAATCCTATTTTGTAACTTTGAGCCCTGGGTTTCTAGGTCCTGCAAACCTCATTGACATGAACGGAGGTTAGTCGACATGTTTTTTCAACATAATAAACTCATCCATAACCATCCATTGGTGTAATTTAGTGTTCCAAAAGTAGTGGTAAAAATAACGCGAATCCAAAATCGTTGCATTACTATTACTAGTATAGTTTAAGGATGATAACTACCAAGCCGGGGATAATAGGAATAAAAAAACTATTACTCTCTCTTTCTATCATATTACTATAGAAGCGAGAACCTTGCGCGCGTACAATTATACGATAGCATTGTTAAATAAATAAAATTTTCGTTATAAACAAACCACCCTAGTCTAAAATAAATTGAATAATTATATTCTATGATATGTTTTTTATATGTTATAATTTTTTTATCAAAAACTGTACTCAAAAAATACTTTAATTTTTTATTGTAAAATGTCGTCCCATAAGAATCACGTGTATAAGATGCTCGGAGAACCAAAATTATTTTTAATTATTTAATAATGAAGGAGTCACCCTAGGATCTTCTAATTTTAAATATGTATTTTTTAATATGCTTAAAATCTGTACTCAAACAAAAAAGGTGAGCAACATCCTTAATATATAAAAATAAATTTTTTTTTAATTGTCGGAATCGAAAATGAAAATTAAGGAGTTTAATTGTTGGAATTCGTAAAAAAATAAAAATTAAGGAGTTTAAAATTCGCGAAACTCACTCGGCCTGCTATGCTCCCGTAATTGTTAAACTATTTTTGTAAATAAATGTGGTAATTCTTTTATGGTACACTTCTCAATTTTATAGTACGATAAAGAGGCATTTTTCATAGCTTCTAATTCATTTGTTTATTTAAATAGGTATTTAATTTTTTTTCTGGTCTGCGGCTCGAAAGCAGGTATGTCCTGCTGCGCGTCCGACAATGGCGTTTTTTCTCGCTATATAGACGCAGAAAAATTTTATATGGCCCCTGTCCATAAATAAAGAATGCCCCAAATCGTACGTAAGTTACCTTTCGAGGCAAAGCTGAGCCATTCTTTACGTTTCTGGATGCGAGCGGTAAATATACTATTTCACAATTCAGAATAACAATTGTAGAATAAAAATAAAATTAAAAAAAAGTTGCTTTTCATTTATATGTTTCATTTTGCACGCCAAACTTTTTTCCTTCAAAAAAGACAGGTGCCACTGTAACTCAAAAATTAATTAAGCTTTTCATTTGAAACAAATTTAATTTTTCTTAATAACGTATTTGAAAGTGCGCGAACTAACATTATGATCCCTAAATATGTTCTTACCTTATTTTAATGAAGCAATTATTCCCATAATTTTATATCCTGAAAAATGGACAATTTTTTATGTATACATGCTGCATATATTGATTTTAAAATTTTAAAATAATTTTTACTAAGCGAGCTCGACAATATCATTATTAACGGAAGCTATAGTAAGAAAGCGGAAGCAAGGCTCGTTGCCTGCATTCATTAAGCGAGGACGTAAATATACACCCCTGGGGCCTTGGTTACAAAGTTGTAATAGGGAAACTCAACCAGGAGTCCGACAACACTATGGACGCGGAAACGACCGAAAGAATAGTGGTCGCTCTCTTCCTTAAACAGCCCACCCGGGAGCATCTGGTAGAGGAAATACTCAGGGAGGAAGTACCGTCACCATATGTTTGTGGCGAATTCCGTCCTGCTATACTGGTCGGATGTCGCATGCATTAAAAAGAACCGTCATAAAATCAGTTCTGTACAAAGGCAGGTAGGATTTAGGATTACTAGCGCTTACCATATCATTAGCGGCGATAAAGGTGGTAGCCAGCGTTCTACGTATCAACCTGCTAGAATTGGAGCGGAAATTCGTTTACGATAGCGTAGATTAACGAAGTGGTTTCTACTCGTTCTCGCTCCAACGCCATGGATCATTGGTAGCAACGATTGGATTGGGACAAAGCGGACCAATAGATGCATAAACTGATTCCAGTCGACATGTTTTTTCCATATCTGGAGGCTTGGATAAGACGTCAACATAAGAAGGTAGACTTCTACCTTATCCGGTTTTTGACAGGTTATGGATACTTCCGTGACATTGTGAAAAAGTGGGAAAAAGTAGAAAACAAACAGTTCCTACACTGCTTGGGTGAGATGGATACCGTGGTGCACTTATTTTTTGGATGTGTGTGCTACTCAGAGGGGGGCCCGCCCTTCCCGAATCGGAGGCTGGAGAGAGTGGTCCCGGAAATCCTGTTGAGTCCTGAAAACTGGGACAAAGTTACAGAGTACGTCAGGGCCACCCTGTTGATGAAAAAGGAGGAGGGGTTTTTATCGCAGAGAGCTCACTTATCCCTAGGCAGGGGGAAGGCAGTGACCAGTTGCCTAGGCTGCGCGTCCCTAACCCAAGTTATACCTGAAAAGGGAGTTCAGGTTTAGGATACAAAGCGCAGGGGGGTTTAAAGTGTGTTTAGCCAGTAAGAATCTGGCACTGAACGAAAGTGCCATAAATTAGAGGTTAATTAGTAGAATATTGGAGTGGATGCGAGTGGATGTAATAATAATAATTGATACTGTGATTGATAAGATGATAATATGATTTATTAATAAATGTGTACTGGTATACGGCTGAGTGCGTACTGTCGACTGACAGGTAGCGCTTGATATTACCTATCTCTTTCTAACATATACATTAAGGCGTGTATACATTATTATATTATAATAAAGACATATTTACAATATTTACAATCCGCAACAGGCACGAATCCGGCGACCACGCTCGTCGGCGATGTCTTCTGGGTGTATGGTTTACAACTGAGCGGTCATGCAAATTTTCTTTACAACGCGCAAATACTCAAAATTTCCCTAGCAAAAAAAAAACAGAAGCTATAGAGATACCCATCCAAGACCTATTTTTGTGGGCTCCAACTTTGGCGTGCTCTGAAGAATAGAGCATAAATAAAAATCATTTATACAAATTTTTTTTGTATTTTTTTGTATTTTTTAAGTGTTATTTTAAAGTTTAAAAAAAAAATTAATACATATAGCTAAATAAACAAATGAGAAAAAAGCTCTTTAAAAACGGCTTCATTTAGCTGTTAAAATGAGAAGTGCCCTTTAATTGACTTTTTATTTCTGGAATTTTGTAATACTGACTCGAAATCGTATCTCAATTAATATTATTTTTATTATAAAAAAATGGTTTGCTTAAAACTGTATGATTAGGCAATATTTTATTTAACTACTTGTCTATAAATTACTTTTCATAATAAAAATTTATAAATGCGTAATTAAAAATTTAATTATAAAAATTTAAGTATTCATTAAAGAGAATAATAAAAATTTTTATTAAATAATTGTTTTATCGTTTAAGATATTTGAGCACGATGGGAATTTTTTCTTTTGAATTTCCTATTGGTAATAAAGTATAAACTCATAAAATGTTTCTGTTAAAATTCGTTATTTTATGATTAAACTACTATCGGTTTGAAAAAGATGCGAACCTCGAGTTTTTTATTAATATCTTCCCCAAAAATACAGATAATTTAATGAAATAAAATTTTTCTAAAAATTTAACCATATTTTTATTGGAATCTCAAAGGAATTTAACGCAAATATTCTAGAAGTGATTTTATTGCAAAAACAAATAAAAAAACGAGAATTTTAAGAATTTTTTTTTTGCTCCATGACTTTAGACCCGAAAAAAGAGTTGAAGGAATCATCCGATTTTGACAAAAATTTAACCAGTGATAAATAAACCTTTCTTGTGCATGATACAATTTTGAAAATTTAAATATTTCAATTCGCAAATTTTTTATGGGCTTCAGAAGAAGAGGCCTTCATCTCATCAACAAATTGTCGTATCGGCTTCGTTTTTTTTTTAATCGATAGCTTACTGTTTGCAGATTAAAAATATATATTTTGTTAATGTAACGAATTATGGATTTCTGAGCAATAACGATTCTAAAATACGGACAGGTGCATTCTATTCATCTATTGTTTTTCACTGTTTTAACCCGTATTCATGAATAATTAAAGAAAAATAATATTCTTCGCCTCTCATTATTCTTAATTTGTTCGTTCATGCTACAACATCTGGTATGAGAAATAAAAATTAATTTGCAAATTTAAAAAAAAATTGAAATATTTAATTACCGTATGAAATGTGCCGATTAATCTGCCTAAAATGAACTTTGAATCGCAAAAATCCGCCAAAAAATGGCCAATGTAGACGGTTAAAATCAAAAGGGTAAAATTTTTTGTTTTGCTGATATCAACGTCGGTTTTTGACCGATTTTTACGATTCAAATTGCTAATTAATCAGTTTTTTGAATAGAGAAAATTGGCAAATGGAAAATAAAAATCTTTGAGCAATTAGCAAAAATGAAAAGAAAAATTTTGAGATCGTATAGATAAAAAAAATTTTTATTTATCCCGCTGAGACCAGGGTGAGACCCAAAAAAATACATTTTTCCAACCTTAATTGTTTCGCAGCGAGATATCTCTTTTGTCTATCCGATCTCAAAATTTTTCTTTTCGTTTTTGCTAATTGCTCAAAGATTATTATTTTCCATTTGCCAATTTTCTCTATTCAAAAAACTGATTAATTAGCAATTTGAATCGTAAAAATCGGTCAAAAACCGACGTTGATATCAGCAAAACAAAAAATTTTACCCTTTTGATTTTAACCGTCTACATTGGCCATTTTTTGGCGGATTTTTGCGATTCAAAGTTCTTTTTAGGCAGATTAATCGGCACATTTCATACGGTAATTAAATATTTCAATTTTTTTTTAAATTTGCAAATTAATTTTTATTTCTCATACCAGATGTTGTAGCATGAACGAACAAATTAAGAATAATGAGAGGCGAAGAATATTATTTTTCTTTAATTATTCATGAATACGGGTTAAAACAGTGAAAAACAATAGATGAATAGAATACACCTGTCCGTATTTTAGAATCGTTATTGCTCAGAAATCGATAATTCGTTACATCAACAAAATATATATTTTTAATCTACAAACAGTAAGCTATCGATTAAAAAAAAAACGAAGCCGATACGACAATTTGTTGATGAGATGAAGGCCTCTTCTTCTGAAGCCCATAAAAAATTTGCGAATTGAAATATTTAAATTTTCAAAATTGTATCATGCACAAGAAAGGTTTATTTATCACTGGTTAAATTTTTGTCAAAATCGGATGATTCCTTCAACTCTTTTTTCGGGTCTAAAGTCATGGAGCAAAAAAAAAATTCTTAAAATTCTCGTTTTTTTATTTGTTTTTGCAATAAAATCACTTCTAGAATATTTGCGTTAAATTCCTTTGAGATTCCAATAAAAATATGGTTAAATTTTTAGAAAAATTTTATTTCATTAAATTATCTGTATTTTTGGGGAAGATATTAATAAAAAACTCGAGGTTCGCATCTTTTTCAAACCGATAGTATATAAGTAAAACAAAATTTAAAGCCAGAAAAAGCACTGGTGTAATCTAAAAAAAATCCCTTTAATTTCGTACTTTTTATTTACTTTATTGATGATGTAAGAATAATTTCGGCTCAATAATTTTTTTTTTAATTGTTTATTTATATGACCCATTTATATTTTATTTTATTTAATAAAATTTAAAACTTGGTGAATCATATTCTTATATTCGTAAAACCCAAGAAGCTTTATCTACATTATAATATAATTTCCTGATAATTTCTATTGCTAAATTATGCAAGCAAATGACTAACGTAAACGTAAACAAACGTATTTTTCAGAAAGATTAAAAAAAAACAAAAATCTTTTCCTCGACTTACATAGAATTTTAAGTTGTCTGAATGGACAGCCACGCAAGAATTTCTATTAGAGATTTCGCAATGAAATAATGCTTATTTTTTAACAATAATTAAATGTAATGAATTAGAAATGAGTCTTAGCACTATATAACGCAAGCGGAAATAATTTTTTAAGGTTTAAAAAAAAAGGTTGAAAATTTTTCCGTTTTCATTTTAAATACCCTGAAAATGAATGTTTTTTATTTGATGTTTGTTCAAAATTGTATAAGTTAATTAATGCATTCAGAATTCAATGACCAGACTCTTTCATATTTCCATTACGTTAGTTTAATTAAATTTTAAGTTTTTCTTTTTTAGTAATAAGTGAATCAATTTTACGAAACTTTTTTATTTATTATTTACCCAATAAATTTATTTTTTAAGGTTTCTTGAATGATCCAGATGAAATACCTGGATTGGCACATTTTTGTGAGCATATGCTATTTTTGGGTACTAAAAAATATCCCGAAGTAAATAATTATAGAAAATTTATAACAGAAAATGGTGGTTTTTCTAATGCAGAGACAAGTTTTGATTATACATTGTATTATTTTGACGTTAAACCAAAAGCATTAGAAAATGGCCTGGATAAGTTTTCTCAATTTTTTATATCGCCGTTGTTAAATAAAACATTTGTTGAAAAAGAAATAAATGCAGTTGATCAAGAGAATGATAATATATTAAATGCTGATGGAGCTAGAGTATATCAAGTCGAGCAAAATTCTGCAAGTCCAAAACACCCATATCGTAAATTTGGTTGCGGTAATAAAAAAACTCTTGAATCAAATTTAAAAGAGAAAAATATTAATTTAAGAGATGAATTGATTAAATTTTATGATCACTGGTACTCGTCTAATATTATGACATTAAGTGTTCTTGGACAAGGTAAAAATCAAAATGTTCAAATTAGTTTTAAATTTGAAATTATAACCATTTTAATCAACAATTTGCGAAATTCTAGAAAGTTTAGATAAATTAGAAGAAATGGTGGTAAATAAATTTTCTGAAATAAAAAACAAAAATGTGAAAGCTGAATCATGGCCTGAACATCCATTCAACGCTGAAGAACATTTTCAGAAAAAATGGTTTATCGAACCAATAGAGAAAACACATATGTTATTAATAAGATTTCCTGCCCCAGATCTGTCATCACATTACAGTTCAAAAGTATATTAAAAAAATTAATTGATTTTCAATTATATTGTGTTGAAAAAATTATAAATTTTTTTTTCATTATCTTTTAGCCACTTTATTATTGGAAGTATTTAATGAACCGACAAGATAAAGGCTCACTTCATTCAGTTTTAATAAATTATGGATGGATTAATTCAATCTTTTTTAATAATCTTGCTGCTGCTAGGGGTATTAATTTTTTCTACATTCACTTTGATTTAACAGAAAATGGTTCATTACATATCGATGAAATTTTAACTATGATTTTTCAATATATAAATATGATCAAAAAGAACGAACCTTTAAAATGGATTGCTGATGTTAGTGCAGTATTTAATTTTATATTTAAATTGCCCATATCACATGAAATTGCGTCATATCAGTATTATTTTCCAAATGGATTTCTCTATAAATCATTTCTCTATGTTTTTAAAAATGGTTTTTTTTTAAAGTTTTAGCTTTTAGCTATAAAAAAGTTTTTAAACTATTTTGTAAGTCAATATAAGTAATAATCATTATTCATATTCACTTTAAACTGTTTAAATTGTAACGTTTGTCCATAGCATTAATATCCAAAATGTCTAGTTAGTCACAAGGTGAGATCAATAAATTTAGAACACCAAATCACACAAAATGGTTATGGATCAGTTCATTATGTTAAAAAAACACCTTAACCACTCTCTATTCGATCCAAAAGGCATTCCTGGGCCAAGAATGTAGGGCTCAATATTATTAAGTAGGGTTCTTTTTCACTAACAATAAAATTCTGTTATCTCACATATTAACCTAAAACTTCTGGTTGGTTTCTTATTTTTGGTCTAAGTATCACCTTTTAAGCCTCGAAAAGTGGAATTTTATATCGATAATTCTTTTACTGTCATTTATTAATTAATTTGCAAGATTGCAGCGTTATATTGAAAATTACCAAAAAACCTTATTTAATAACATCAAACCCTGCATTTCTGGACCATGTTTGAATGAATCAATGGAAGGGAATAAACGAAAGTGATTAGGGAGAAAATTCTTAAAGTTTAATATGTACACTAGTGTAGAGTTGTTAAAATTTGGAGGTTGGGACAGTAAAATGAGGACGTAGATCCCCAAAAGGATTATATAATTTAATTTTGTCTTTAAGGGTTGGAGGGGATTAAATTATTTAGAGAATTGGAGATGTAGACTGCACTTAAGCATTTTTGGCGTAATTTAATATTTAATCAACCTATAAATTCAATTCGTAATAAATATTGTTTCAAACCAAATTTTTGTTTTTAAACGCTAAACTTTAGAAAATAATGTAAATTTGCTTATCAGAATTTTTGTCGCATTAGATTTGAGTTTAGAGTAAAGTTTAGAGTAAAGTTGATTTGGAAAATGAGACTCTAGATACATTACTATTATTTAATTATCTAAGATTTTGATATAGTTCCCGTTACGGAGAAGGAAATTTTTCTTTTTCATTCAAATGCAAAATTTGAAAATCGTAGATAATAATGCTGTAGTATACAGAACTTGATGTAGTTGACGTAAAGTGACTCATAAAAAAGTTTATAAATTAAAATTAATATTTTTTTTTAGGAATATGTTAATTTAAATAATATATCTAACTTATTTGAAGTAAAAAAAGATCCAACATCAGAAGTTAAGACTTTTGCAAGAAATTTAGAAACTTATTCAATAAATGAAATACTTTCATTGAATGTAATAACAGAATGGAAACCAGAATTGATAAAAATGATCGGAAATTATTTAATACCGGAAAATGTGCGTTTGTTTATAATCTCAAAAAATTTTGAAAACAAAACTAATGAAATTGAACCATGGTATGGTACTAAATTTGGTAAAGAAAACATAACGAGAGAAACGCTTTCTATTTGGAAAAATGCTGGATTAAATTCAAATTTTCATTTGCCAAAGAAAAATAAATTTATTCCATCAAATTTTACTATCAAACAAATTGACTCGAAGGTTTGTCCACTTGCTTCTATAAAATTAAACAACAAAAAATATAATATAATACATGTATTAATTTTTAATTGCAGGCTGGTGATTTTCCTATTATTATTAAAGAAGCACCTTATTTCCGCATGTGGTTTCTCCAAGATAAATTCTTTTTAAAGCCTGAAGCTTCTTTAGAAATTATGTTTTTAAGGTTCGTAAATACTAGTTTAAATTATTTTTACAAAAAAATCATGTCATTGAAGTCTTGAACGTTCATGGAAAAATTCCCAACCTAAAAATAAAAAAAAAAATTATTTTAAAAAGAGAAAAATTTCTTAGTAGATTTTTGCTTCAAATTTTAGCAGTAAATAATTCCTTGTTGCAAAAGCTGCATAATACAAAAAAAATATCATTTTTGAATCCCGGCAAATGTAAAAATAAAATTTTCAAGAATTCTTTGTATTTCGTTTTCTCTTACATTAGGAATAATATGCAAAAAAATCATTTGCAATAGTTTTCTCTTTCAAATTTAGAACAATTTGGTCACAATTTTCTATGCTTTTAACTCCGGTAAAGATATTTTAAGTCTAAGTGAAAAAATTTGGATAGGTTAGAATCATGTTTTTAAAATTTTTTTCTATAATAATTAGCAATTTTGTAAAAAAAACTCTTATCCACATGAGTAATTTTAAAAAATACTTCGTTGTACCAAATTATACAGTTGCACAAGCCTATAGGATTATTCTATAGAATGCGTTTTTATTACAAATTAGTTGATGTGCTAGAAGTTCACAGTGGTACCAACTATGTAACTGGAAATCAAATTTGTGATGAAGAAAAATAAAAAATATGACAAAATAAGCTATTTAGATATTGCAAAAATTTTCATATTTTCTCCAATTCAAATTTGACTTCCGATTACTTAGTTACTACCACTGTGCACTTCTAGTACATCAATTATGTTGTATTAAAAATGCATTCCAGACGTGTGTATCTGTATAATTTGGTACAACGAAGTATTTTTTAAAATTACTCATGTGGATAAGAGTTTTTTTTACAAAATCGCTAATTATTATAGAAAAATACCCTGCCAACTAGCTGGCACTGAGGTTCCTCAAACAATGTAATCTTAAATTACAACAAATATTATTACAACCATGCAATTATACATACATTTTTCGTTTTTAGTAGCTGGTAAAGTAGATTATTAAGATCATTTTGTTATTAAAGTGAAAATTCTAGCGTCCATGGATTGGTCGCGCCGGCGTTAATGGATTTTAAATCATTTTTGCATAATTAAAAAGAGACAAATATAAAAAAAGCTAATTTTATTTTTTTTTATAAAATTTTATTTTATTAGAATATATAATTATCCCTTAATAATTAAAATATTGGGTAACATGATTTTTTTGTTTTGTCAAAGAAATGGTTGGTAACGATGCGAAAATTACAAATATTCGCTCGATTTTTATAAAAAGATAGGAGTTTTTACCAGAATTTATAATAATTTCTTATAATTTATTTTCTCAGTGTACTTCTTGCATTTGACCAATCTTCCGCAACAATGATAATAATAATAATAATAATATTTTGTAAAAAAAAATAACCACATTAATTGCTTCAAGATTTTAACATTATTTCTATTAATCACAAAATAATAAATTATTTAATTCTATAAATTGTACGATTCTTTAAAAAATGCCAATATAACTTTTAAATCTTAATTTTAAAATGCAAACATAACCATTTAATATTTTTAGGCTGTTTATTATTGTTTATAATTTCATTAAGCTGCATACATAAATAAACATAGCAACGAGCAAAATAATCCAAGGAAGTCAAAAAGAGGCAAGATTTCCATCATTCTTTCTTGTGTGTTATAATTTATATCAAAATAAAAAAAAAAATTGTGATCGGATACAAAAAATTACTATAAACTAAATTTCTAAAACTTGTACTCTCATTAAAATAAATTAGATATGTCCAAAACGAAAAATAAATTTGGTGTTTTATGTATTTTTTTGTGACGAAGATTTTGGAGAAAAAAATTTTCAAAAAATTAATTATCAGATTCAAGATATCGAGTAAAAATCATAATTTCAAATATAAGTAATTTCATGGAATTAAATGAGGTATTACATCGAAATTTAAAAAAAAAAGAGTATTTTGAGATTTTTTTAATAAACAAATTTTTGGAAAAAAAAGTTAGGTATTCTTTCGATAATTGTTTTGAAATATCACTGGTTACAATATTTTAAAATATTAGTACTTTCATAGAATTAAATGAGGTATTACACCCAAAAAAAAAAAAAATATTGCATTTTTTTTTATTTTTCTATTTTTTTAATTTTGACAAAAAAAATTTTGAAAAAATTAAGTATCAGATCCAAAAAATAACAATAAACAAAATTCTTAAAACTAGTACTTCCATGGAAATAAATTAGGTACTTCGTCCGAAAAGAAAAAAAAATTGGTATTTTTTGTATTTTTTTGTGAAAAAAATTTTAGAAAAAAAATTTTCAGGAAATTAAGTATCCGATTCGAGATATCATTTGAAAACTATACTTTCAAATATAAGTACTTTCATGGAAATAAATGAGGTATTACATCCAAATTAAAAAAAAAGGGGGGGGGGTTTGAGATTTTTTGATAAAAAAATGATTGAAAAAAAAATTAGGTCTTAATTCAATAATGGTTTTGAAATATCACTAGTTACAATATTTTCAGATATTATTACTTTCATAGAATTAAATGAGGTATTACACCCAAAAAAAAAAATATTGCATTTTTTTTTATTTTTCTATTTTTTTAATTTTGACAAAAAAAATTTTGAAAAAATTAAGTATCAGATCCAAAAAATAACAATAAACAAGGTTCTTAAAACTAGTACTTCCATGGAAATAAATTAGGTACTACGTCCAAAAAGAAAAAAAAAAATTGTATTTTTTGTATTTTTTTGTGAAAAAAATTTTAGAAAAAAAATTTTCAGAAAATTAAGTATCTGATTCGAGATATCATGTAAAAACCATACGTTCAAATATAAGTACTTTCATGGAAATAAATGAGGTATTACATCCAAATCAAAAAAAAAAAAAGTACCTCGAGCTTTTTTGGTGAAAAAATTTTTGAAAAAAACTCCATAATGTTTGTGAAATATCACCAATTACATACATACACACACACATACACACACACATACATACTTTTTTTAAAAAAAGGTTTTTTAGCTTCCTGGGGTCCCAAAACGTGCTTATATGCCAAAAAATAGAAAATCAAATTTTGACCTAACACAATGGTTCCTCTTTGAGGAACCAAAATTTAAAAAACATGATTCTAACCTATCCAAATTTTTTCACTTTTAGTCTTAAAATATCTTTGCCGGACTTAAAATCATAAAAAATTGTGACCAAATTATTCTAAATTTGAAAGAGAAAACTATCACAAATAATTTTTTTGCATATTATTCCTAATGTAAGAGAAAACGAATTCTTGAAAATTTTATTTTTACATTTATTACCATTTTCCGGGATTCAAAAATGATATTTTTTTTTGTATTATGCAGCTTTTGCAACAAGGAATTATTTACTGATAAAATTTGAAGCAAAAATCCACTTAGAAATTTTTCTCTTTTTAAAATAATTTTTTTTTTATTTTTAGGTTGGAAATTTTTCCATGAACGTTCGAGCCTTAAATGACATGAAAAATCTAATAAATGCAACCAGGTTTTTGCAGTAGCTTATAAATCACAATCTAAATATTTAAGTACTGCCCTAAGTATTATTTCTCAAACATTTATCAAAAAACTCTCTGATTCCCGTTGGCATCACACCTCTAGACCACGAGAGCCCTATAAAAAATAAAAAATAAAAAATCTTAAAATAAAAAATCTTAAAAAATCCATTTTTTTAAGTTTATATAAATTTTCTTTAAATTCTCCGATCCATGAGCAAATTATACTGTGATTATATATAGGCTAGAAAATTTAATATTTCTTTTAGTATTTTAAAATTTAACATTTATTATTATAATTATTATGAGCTTCATCATTATGTACATAGGTTTTTAAAATTTTGCAAATAAAGATATTTCTATTTCTACTTCACCACTTTTCTCGAAAAAATTTTTTTGAGGTCGATTAGTCACTAGTGGATTAAGACCCCTAAATTCAATTTTGAATTTATCGAAAATCGGTTTTTTGAGCATAAAAAAAATATACCATGCTTAAATTTGTTTTATAGTCCTGGTGGGGTGAAATCCATATTTTTTAAATCTTCTGGAGAGAAGTTTACTTTCTCATACCCAAATATTCAAAATCTTCTACCGCCGTTTAGCTGCGCTTTTTTAACTAGTATGATATTTTTATTTTAAACAGTTTATATTGTGCGCAAATGCAAGGGCATAATTATTAAACTCAAATTTTTTCAGTAGCCATTATTCTATAGACCCAATCGTCTTATTCTGTTAACGTCATTTAAATGCATCTTATGCATTCAAAAAGCAAAAATACACGTAAACCGCGGTTTGTCGGCGGTAACAGAATACAATATACCCATTTACGTTATTATAATCGTCATTAAAAATAGTAGGTCCTCCTAAAATTTTCATTTTGGGATTTAATTGACCATTGGATGTTACTTCTGTGAGGTCACTGGCTGCTTCTATAGAGAAAAACCTCGAAAGAGAGACATATTATAATAAGTTGTTTTAGAAGCCCCGTATGCCCTGAAGGCGAAAAAAAATTGTTTCTTGATAAGTGGTGAAATTAAGTTAATTTAATTTAATTAAGTTATGTTTTCAAGTCTATTAACAGAGCAAAGTCTGTTTATGGGTCGGAGTTATTAAATAAAATCTAAAATACCCAAGTTTTTCTTAGGTTTTTGGGGGCCAGTGGTTGTCTAGAGGTTTAATTCTAACGAGCATCAGTAAGTTTTTTAATAATTCTTTGAATGCTACTACTCAAGTTAGGTTTGGTTTCGGGGGTCAAATCACAATACTTATCCGGAAATAGCCTTTAGGGAAGAAATGCTAAAAATTTTTAGTACTATTTTATGTAAAAGACTTAAGGGGATAATCAACATATTCACACCTGGAATCCGAATATGATTAATTTATTCTCAATAATAATTAATAAAATCTCAATAAAAAATAAAAAATAAAAAATCTTAATATAAAAAACCTTAAAAAAACCTTTCTTTTCGACAACTAGAAAAATTTGTTTAGTATGTAACCATCTCGTAATTCCCAAAATCATCCCAATCATCCCAAATTAAATTTATGCATCCCAAAATTTATTACTCTTTTAGTTCTTTAGCTTTTGAGCAATTAGATGATCCTGAGCAGACATAAAATTTCAAAACTTATGTGCTGTGTAACAATATAATATTTTTAATTGAAGTTTATTGGTAATTTTCTTTTACATAAAATCATATCCAAAAAGCTAGATTTTTAAACAACTGCGCAAAAATAAAGAATATCACAGTTTACTATCCTCGGATTTTATGTGGTTGGTTAAAAATGTAGTATTTTTCTTGACAGTCAAATGGCTACATGCTCATTGAAAAAATCAATTTTTAAAATCTATTTTAAATTTTAAGTTTATCATACGAGGCATCTAGAAAAAAAGTAGTTTTTTTTCAAAGATACACTTTTAAAAAAAGTTGCATCAAGTAACGACAATAAGTCAGAGATATTTAATGTAGTATTGTTTTTTGCTAATGTACTCAAAAAACTGATTTCCTTCTACACACCGGTAAAAACTTACTAAAATACAAGTCAGAATCTCGAATAAATTTGGTGAAAATTAATTTTAATTATAGCCCTGTTTCAAATATGGATCCATTGAATTCTGCTATGACTAAACTGTTTGTATCATTATTGGATGAATCATTAGTTGAAATAAAATCCTACGCTCAGAAAGCAGGGTTAAGCGTAAATATAGACTCTACAGAAACTGGTTTTGATGTAAGTGATTAAAAAATAATTGCTTTATAAGATCTGTATTTGATCCGATAGATTTTTAAAATTTTAAATTTATTGTAATTTTTTTGCAGATATCATTCAGTGGTTTTAATGAAAAACTTTTCGAATTAGTGAAAGATGTATTAGATAAAATTATTAATTTTACCATTGACGAGCAGACATTTTTAAGACAAAAAAATAAGGTAACAAATTTAGTTTTTATGATCAGCTTATAATTTTAAATGCGAAAGTGTGTAATAATAGTATGCGGAAGCAAAATAAAATGCAAGTTCATTGTAGAAATATATGGGCAGATAATTCCGAAAATATTATAGCTTTTGTTGCAGATTTTAAGCTAACCTTTTTTCTTATTTTTTCAAGTAAGCGCGTCTTTTGCGATCAATATTATATTCCTTCTGAGAACCCATAGGAAATTTTCTGTAAAATCTAATTCTGGTGTCCAAATTTTTTTTAATTGTGCATGTGTGAGAAAATGATTATTTAAGGCTTGACTCCGTTAGCCTTAAAATCACTGTAGACACTTAAATTTTCTATCTTTTGGTCTTAAATTACTCATTTACTTTAAATTTTTCGCCAAGTCAGGGAAAAAATGAAAATTTGATTGAAATTTAGTATACCAATTTTAGTGTCTTTTAATCAGTTTCTGTAAGAATGGTGAAATTATAAAATAAGACCTAGTTCAACATTTTATTTAAAAATTTTTTTTTAATTACACGCATATAAAAAATTAGTAAATATAACCAAAATAACGATTTTGTTTACTAAGTTCAGTGTGGTTAGAACTCACTATAAATTTTTAGTAAAATTTACTAATAAAATTTGTTTATAAAACTAAAACCTCAATTTTTTTAGTAAAATTTACTAATTGTTTGGTTATATTTACCAACATTTATTAATTTGTGTTTACTAAATTCGTTGAGGTTAATTTTACTATTCTTTTTTTTGCGTGTAATTTTTGTTAACTATTTTACTAATTTTTTATCAGCTAATTCATTTTTTGTAAACTCTTATAAAAATTTTTTTTATTTCTAATACAGTATTTCGAGGTATTGAATTGTATGGAAAGTATGGTCTCTTCTCGACATCAAGCTACGCATTATAGCAATGCTATTACATCAGAAAGATTTTGGATTACAAATGAATATTTAACAGCATTTCCTTGTAAGAAACACATTAATATTCAAAATATAAAAATTCAAGATAAAATTTTCAATAACTTTTATTTAAATTTTAGATGTTACTAAAGAAAAAGTACAGAATTTTATTACTATTCTTTTAAGTAAAATTCAGGTTGAATGTTTAGTACACGGAAATATTGTGAGGTCAGAAGCTTTGGATATTGGAAATTTTATAGAAACAAAATTAATTGCTTCATCGATACATAATTTATCTCCGTTACTTGTTAAAGAAACGTATTCTAATCGACAACTAGAATTACCAAAAGGTCAATATAAAAAAAATAATTTATTTAAAAAAAAAAACAATTAATTAATTTTTTGATTTATATTCAGGAAAAACATTTTTGTATGAAGATGTGAATAAATTTTACATAACTTCAGCAATTCTAGTGTATTATCAAATTGGATTAGAAACACCAAAAAATGTTGTATTGACTCAATTATTTGGAAAAATACTAGCTGAACCCTGTTTTAACATATTACGAACCAAAGAACAACTTGGTTATATTGTTCAATGCACGACACGTAGAAACAGTGGTGTAGAAGGAATTGAAATTCTTATACAAAGTAATAAAAATATTGACTTTGTTAGAGAGAGAATAGATGAATTTATGAATTCAATGGAAGAATATATCAGGAAATTAACAAATTTAGAATTTGATAATTTCAAAAATTCAATGAAACTTAATTACTTAAAAAAACCTTCGCATTTGGGTGAATTAACAAGCAGATTTTCAAACGAAATACGGTCACAGCGGTACTGTTTTGATAAATCAAATAATGAAAAAATCAAATTATCGTATTTGAATGAAGTGACAAAAGATGATGTTCTTCTATTTTATAAGGTAAATAAATCAAATTTTAATATTTCATATAAAATGGAACATGTTTATAGGAAAGAATTCAGATTAGAGATAAAATAATATCGATAAAAGTAAATAATTAAGAACTATTATTTTGAAATCAGGTATTCACGAAATTGATTAGATTTTTAATAGTATAGGTTAGAGTGATGGCTATTAAAATTACTTTAATTGCATAAAGTAATGAGTAATTATCTTAAACATTACTCCCTTACTGAGAAATGGACATTTTACTCCATCACAGAGAAATAGATTACCGAGTAATTAAATAATAGCCAATTATAACCATTTTTTTGTGTAATTAAGGTAATTAACATTGATTTTTGAAAAAAAAAATGAACAGGCAATAAAACTGTTAAATTGGTTTATATTTTTTAAATTATTTTTATGTTTCTTGCTTTTAAAAGATTTAGGAATTCCATTCGTGTATAAGTAATGAGGAACATAGTTACCTAATTATTCGTTAATTTATTAATGAGTAAAGGGAAAAAATGCATATTACCCAGCATTTATTTGTGATAAACATGTTCCATACTCTTAATTTGTTTTTACATAAATCAAGTAATAACTTTTTAATTAATTATTTTATTTTCTCCGTAGACATATTTTGCAAAAGAAGCTAAGAATAGGAGGAGATTAATAACCCAAGTAATTCCTGCATCGAATAATCAAAAAGGAATAACAGGAAACGAAAAATTAATAAATGATGATGACATTATTAAAATTACTGATATAAAACAGTTCAAAAATAATTTGAAAATACTCCCAGTAATTGACTCTTGTAACAATTTTACAATAAATGTAATGGAGTAATGTAATAGTTTTTAAAAATTATGTGTACAAAATTCAGATTTATAGATTATCTGGTAATTTTTTAAAAATTTGATAACATAAGAAATTAATAAATGAATTGTTATTTCAAATAAATATTTATATTTTTTGACAAAAATTTAATGCAAGTAAAGAATCAGAAATTTATTTAAGTATAAAAAAATATTATATAAAATTTAAGCAAAAGGTGGCAAGGTGGTCTTATAATTGTAAAAGAATATTAAAGGACAAAACTTAAAAGTGCAATCAGTTTTGAAATACAACAGTATGAAAAATTTTAAATTTTAATTCTCATTCTTATAACTTACCTGAATATTTAAAAACTTTGACTAATTGTAAGTCTCAAGAATTAATTTGTAAAATGAAAACATTAATAACTAAAAGAGCAAAATTTAAAATAATTAATCTGTTAAAATAAAAATAAATGCAATTATTAGTTTGAGGTTTTTTCAAAATACTATAATCGCTAAACCGAATTCATTTTAAAACTAAGTAGTTAATTATATTTAATAAAAGTTTGACTTTAACTTAAAAATTAAAAAAAGTAATTTTTTTGCAATGTTTATAATTTACTTCATTATAATATAACTACTGAATCATATCACATAATCTTAGTGAATCACATTTTAATATTTCCAATTTAAGGGGAGTGGTAAAATAGAATAATTTTGAATAAGGGATTAGAACGAATCTGTTTTTGGGAGTTGGAATTTTGGTTTTTTTCGCTAATTAACTAGATATTATATACATACTTAAAATCTAAAAAAGGTAATAATTACATAGAAATTATAAAACAAGTGAATATAGTATAAGCATACTGCGTACTATTTATGTATTTTATCTACACTGAAACTTTCTGTCACTGACGCTAGCGGTTACTAAAATACAGTAACCGTGAATCGTTGTTACAAGCCAAAATATTTTATACAGCAGCAGACGACATTTTAGCAAACATTGTAAATAAGTGATAAAACTTAGCAAAAAGCGTTTTAATTAATAAATTAATTTATTAATTAATGAAATATATTTATTTTATATTAAAATTATTAATATTTTAAACTTATTATAACATAAAACAAGTCATTTTAATATTTATTAAAATTTCTTGATTTATGTTATAAAAACTTTAAAATATTAATAATTTTAATATAAAATAAATATATTTCATTAATTAATCAATTAATTTATTAATTAAAACGCTTTTTGCTAAGTTTTATCACTTATTTACAATGTTTGCTAAAATGTCGTCTGCTGCTGTATAAAATATTTTGGGTTGTAACAACGATTCACGGTTACTGAATTTTAGTAACCGCTAGCGCCAGTGACAGAAAGTTTCAGTGTAGCACGAGCTGTAGGCCGCATCAATAGCATTGGGCTACGCCGTGCGGTGCGGTTATGTAGACTCGGCCGTAGTACCAAAGAAGATATATAACTCACGCTCCATACGTATATGTTGAGTTTACGCAAACCAGTTGTAAATTTTTTTTTCGATACTCTGAAAATTAAAGCTTTTACAAAATTAATTGATATTTACATTTGCATCACTGGCTAAAGAAAGTTTCAAACTCAAAAAAATTGAGTATCATTTTAAATCTTTTAAAAAATTATTCTAAAACTAAAAATCTTTTTAACAGATATAATCTTTTGTTAAGAATTCATTATTAAACCATGTTATTGAATTTCTAAACTTTCAGCGAACAATATTTAACTAAACAATGTTATTGAAGTTCCTCTATGAGGAACCAAAAAATAATCTTATGCTTGAATTTATAACCTATCTACTAAAGTTAGATAACGCTGATTTGGATTACGGTAGAAAAAGATTCTAGATGATGAATTTAAATCTGTTCAAAAATTAAATTAGAAATGTATTCTTTTCAAAACGTAATGACCAATATTACTTTTTAATCCGAAAAATTGTCTTTTTAGCGAAATGTAAAAATATGTTATTAAAAATCTAAACTACTTTTAGTTTTGTAAGCCACGGAATATCTACTAATAAAAAAAAAAATCTTATAAGAGAAATAAATCTTTGAAAATTTTCGATGAATTTTATAATTATTATTTTGAAATGGTATCTTACAAAAAATCTTATCATAAGATTGAGAATTCTTAGCACTATGCGTCGGTAAGACCTATTGGAACTAATTACATCAGCTATGCTTTGTAAATAATTTTATCTCATTGAATGTAAATAATTGGACACCCGGAGGTATTCATTTTTTGATCTCATGATTTTTAAGAATTCGAAACATATCTGAAAAAATGATTTCACTATTTGAATATGAAATATAATAAATCACAGAGACTATTAAATTGATAGATCCCATGTCCCGCTTAATTAAAAATCAAATATAATATCAAATATACAAAATAGAAAAAAATATTACCTTAAGTAAACCGATAAAGCTTAAGATATGACTAACAAATGAGTCATGAAATTATTTGTTGAAGTTTAAAATTAAAAAAAAATATGTTAATGTTTAATTTTATAAGATACTTTAGATTATATTTTCAAAATTTTGATTAACTTTATAAAGATATGGGGTATATAATTATCATATGGTGCAACACTTAATTTAGTTGCCTGGTAACTCAGGGTTAGTATTCAGGAAGTCTTCAATCCTAAAATAAAAACAACTTTAAGATGTTTCGTTTTTTAAGATTTTTAACTCTTGGTTGTTTCATCTTATTGCTTGTGAGTTTAATTAATTAAAATTAATAAAAAAGTAAATTTACATATTGATTAGTATTTACTCAATTTATAAAGCGACATTTTAAAATTTATTTTTTATTTTTGTAATTTAACATTTTTTTATTAATTTTCCTTGTTCCATTCATTTTTCAGTTACAAAACCATCTGATTTTCGGAAAAAGTTTGTCCAAAATAAATGGTCCAATTCGATTTAATAATATTCCTAAGCCACTAAATGATCACAGAGAATTTAGAGGTTTAGTTCTCGAAAATCAATTGAAAGTCTTACTCATTAGTGATCCGAAAACTGATGAAAGTGCTGCTGCTCTAAGACTTCCAGTTGGTAAGATTTTTAATATATTTACGTACAATAATTCTAATGAACCGCATATAATTTTTACAAACAAAAAAACGATTTTTTCAACACTGGTACTTCTATTTAAAAAGATTAGGTACAATACATTTAAATTAAAAAAAACCAAAAGATTTTTTGTTAACAAAAAACGGATATGAGCAATTATTTTAAAAGTGCTACTTAATTTGAGCCTGGAATCGTAATTTTTTTTTTTAGGGCACATGGATATATGACCCGTGTTTTCAGATAGTTTGAACCTTCAGAAAACCGAAAAAAATCGTGAACAAGAAATCGGCGATAGGTGGCAAAAAGATTTTTTCACTTTTATGTCAAAAAACGTGTTTTTCGTATCTGAGCTACCACAAATTTTTAAAATAATTTTTTAGGTAAATAAAATTTTTTAAAATAGATAAAAAATCTGATTGTCAGGGAAAAACCACTCCAGAAGAAAAAAAAACTTATCTTTTTACGATGAAATTTAGCCAAGTTATCGGCAATTTAAGATTTTGCTCAAATTCGTCTTAAAAAAGATTGAAATTTTATTGAAAAAAGCCTGTTTCTGAACCTTAAACATGCATTATTCGCTTGATTTTCATCGTAAAATAATAATTTTTTTTTTAAAATCGATTAATTTTTTCCTGGCAATTCATTTCTTTAAGAACAAAATTATTTTTATTGACAAAATTTTAATTTTTAGATCAAAAACTGTGTTAAGTAAATCTTGCTACTTACAGTTTTCAAAGGCTTTTGACCTAAAATTTGAAATTTGGTCAATAAAAATGATTTTTTTCTTGAAAAAATGAATTTGTAAGGAAAAATTAATCGATTAAAAAAAAAAAACTTATTATTTTACGATGAAAATCAAGCGAGTAATGCGTGTTTAAAGTTCAGAAACAGGCTTTTTTCAATAAAATTTCAATCTTTTTTAAGACGAATTTGAGCAAAATCTTAAATTGCCGATAACTTGGCTAAATTTCATCGTAAAAAGATAAGTTTTATTTCTTCTGTAGCGGTGTTTCCCTGGCAATAAGATTTTCTTATCTATTTTTTTAAATTTTATTTACCTAAAAAATTATTTTAAAAATTTGTGGTAGCTCAGATACGAAAAACACGTTTTTTGACATAAAAGTGAAAAAATCTTTTTGGCACCTATCGCCGATTTCTTGTTCACGATTTTTTTCGGTTTTCTGAAGGTTCAAACTAACTGAAAACATGGGTCATATCCATGTGCCCTAAAAAAAAAAATTACGATTCCAGGCTCAAATTAAGTATCACTTTTAAAATAATTGCTCATATATCACCGGTTACATCCATATATATTTTTTAAAAACCGGTTTTTTAGTTCTCCAAACGTGCAAAAGAGTTGACCTATCAAAATGGTTTGCTATCAAAATTGAGATATAATTTTTTTTTTTTTTTTTTTGAAATTAAGTAAGTTGCAAAATTTACGGTTTTTTCGAAATAACTATTTGAACCCATATACAAAATTTAAAATAAGGGTGGATACCTGGTGATGCTGTGAAAATTTAAACTATTTTTGTAAATAATTTTGGTAATTCTTTTAATCGAGTTTTTATTTCTGGAATTTTATATCACTGACTCAAAGTGATATCGCAATTGTTATTTTTTTTTTATTCAAAAATGGTTTGTTTAAAATTTTGTGATTAGATAATATTTCGTTTACGTTTCATGATAAAAATTAAAAAATTCGTCATCACAAATTAAATTATACAAATTTAAGTGTATATCGTTAGATAATAATATAATTAGATAATTACAAAATAAAAAACTTTAGATAATAATAAAAATTTATATTAAATAATTTTCTTATCGTGCAAGATGGGAATTTTTTCAAAATTTTTATTTATTTGTTTTCCAAATTTAACAGGCGTTACCGACTTTATACAATATTATATAATATAGAAATTGAATGTGAATACTTAATTGAATTAATTGCAGCTATTAACAGAAAGTATGCAAATTGAATTAATAGATAAGTAAAATGAAATATAATTTAAGATATATCAAGATAGAATAATTATAAAACATAATTTATATAATATTTACAAATGTATATAATTTAAAAGTTAATCATTTTTTTCTTTTAAATTTCCTATTCGTAGTAAAGTATAAACTCATAAAATTTTTGTGTAAAAATTCGTTATTCTATGATTGAGCTATAAGTTAAACAAAATATACTGTCAGAAAAAGCCCTTGTGTACTCTAAAAAAAAATCCCTTTAATTTCCTACTTTTTATTTATTTTATTGGTGATTTAAGAATAATTTAGGCTCAATAATCTTTTTTAAATTATTTATTTATATGACCCATTTTTATGAATAATATTCTTATATTCGCAAAACCCTAATGTAAACGTAAACTCGTGTATTTTTCAGAAACATTAAAAAAAAAAAATAAAAATCTTTTCTTTGGACATGACTCGAATTTTTAATTTTAATTTAAATAATAATTTTAATATAATAATTGAGTGATTCTTAGTGAATTCAGCAAAAGTTTCCAGGTCGCTGAAACCGGCTAAAAACTTTTTTTTGCCAATTAGCTATCCAAAATGGACTCTGTCCCCAAATTTTAGCCCTTAATATTGAAAACTAAGCCCAGGGCGAATTTTAAAAAAAAAAGACGTTTTCATCTTTCCTCAGCCACCCATTCTTCTTTTATGTGCCATTCCTTCTGGAAATCATTAAAAATAATGAAAAAAGAGGTACTATAGTAAAATTTCCTCAGGAATCCAGTCATGCCGTTAGTTTTTGAAAATTCCTACACAGGGAGCCAGAAAATCGATAAATTCACAGGGTATATTACGGAAACTACAGAAAAATTGTATATCCGAATTTTTTATTGAGCTTCTCAGGAAAAGCGTGTTTTTATATATATTTTCGGATGCCATATCAACCTAGATGCGATCGAACTTCCTAGACCCTAAAATAACCGAAAAATCGTGAATTTTCCTAAATTTTTCTCATTTTTCAGCAGTTTTTTTGAATTTTCCCGCTCTAAATGACTCCGAACGATTTAAACAAGGTAAGATTCGGATTCCCAGGGAAATTTTACATATTTTCTTTATTTAAATAATTTTTAGGCTTCGATGTAAACGAGCTCACACCAAATGCCTGAAATACAAAATTTTGATTTTTATCGTTTTCTAGCAGTTTTTTTGAATTTTGCCGCTCTAAATGACGGCGAATAATTTAAACAAGATGAGATTCGGATTTCCAGGGAAATTTTACATATTTTCTTTATTTAAATAATTTTTAGGCTTCGATGTAAACGAGCTCACACCAAATGCCTGAAATACAAAATTTTGATTTTTATCGTTTTTTTAGCAGTTTTTTTGAATTTTCCCGCTCTAAATGACTCCGAACGATTTAAACAAGGTAAGATTCGGATTCCCAGGAAAATTTTACATATTTTCTTTATTTAAATCATTTTTAGGCTTCGATGTAAACGAGTTCACACCAAATGCCTTAAATACAAAATTTTGATTTTTATCGTTTTCTAGCAGTTTTTTTGAATTTTCCCGCTCTAAATGACTCCGAACGATTTAAATAAGGTAAGATTCGGATTCCCAGGGAAATTTTACATATTTTCTTTATTTAAATAATTTTTAGGCTTCGATGTAAACGAGCTCACACCAAATGCCTGAAATACAAAATTTTGATTTTTATCGTTTTTTTAGCAGTTTTTTTGAATTTTCCCGCTCTAAATGACTCCGAACGATTTAAACAAGGTAAGATTCGGATTCCCAGGGAAATTTTACATATTTTCTTTATTTAAATCATTTTTAGGCTTCGATGTAAACGAGTTCACACCAAATGCCTTAAATACAAAATTTTGATTTTTATCGTTTTCTAGCAGTTTTTTTGAATTTTCCCGCTCTAAATGACGCCGAATAATTTAAACAAGATGAGATTCGGATTTCCAGGGAAATTTTACATATTTTCTTTATTTAAATAATTTTTAGGCTTCGATGTAAACGAGCTCACACCAAATGCCTGAAATACAAAATTTTGATTTTTATCGTTTTTTTAGCAGTTTTTTTGAATTTTCCCGCTCTAAATGACTCCGAACGATTTAAACAAGGTAAGATTCGGATTCCCAGGGAAATTTTACATATTTTCTTTATTTAAATAATTTTTAGGCTTTGATGTAAACGAGCTCACACCAAATGCCTTAAATACAAAATTTTGATTTTTATCGTTTTTTAGCAGTTTTGTGTGTACTTTTTCTGTTCTAATAAGATTTATTATATCGTATATAATAACAACTTAATAAATATTATATTATTAAAGATGTAAATTACTAATAATCTTATTTCCGAAAAAAATTTTAAATAATTTAAATTTAGCGCTAAAAATAATAAACATTGTATATAAAAAATTTAAAGCTATGTGGCGTGGCAATCGTCAATGTTTACAAGATTTATTAGTAATTAATAAATGAGTTACATTAAAAACATTTTTATTGTATTCATATTATTCATTAAAACAATAAGCTACGTAAATTTATTTAAATATTGTGTGAATATTAAAATATTATTTGGTACTTACGGAGATAATAATTTAGATAATAATTTAGCCTGGTACCGAGACCCGTGTTAAAGTAGGCTTTAATGAAATTTTATACAATGTATCGGCTACAAATGAAAATGATCAAATAAAAATAAAATTAGGGCATACTCATTCCAAATACACTCAATATCTAAAGAATTTGGATTCTATTTGTGAATAAATTATCTAAATTATAATAATATTTTCTGAATACATTATTGTAAGCTAAATATTATGTAAATATCAATAAAAATTTTTTTAATAGAATATTTTTCTTCTTATTAAAAAACTCATTCTTTTAAAGATTACCTAAATATGTATTTCATTCATTGTTAATTAAAAAATTTTTACTCTGAAATATAGAGCTAAAAAATAATTTAAATTTATATAGAATTTTCTATGAACTCTTTTACACTAAAGCCAAAAAATTATTAAAGTATAGAAAGTCCTTAAAATTTTACTGGAAACCCGAATTTGACATTATTTAAATCATACAGGGTCATTTAGTGCGGCAAAATTCAAAAAAACTACTACAAAACGATAAAAATCAAAATTTTGTATTTAAGGCATTTGGTGTGAGCTCGTTTACATCGAAGCCTAAAAATTATTTTAATAAAGAAAAGATGTAAAATTTCCCTGGGAATCCAAATCTCACCTTTTTTAAATCGTTCGGAGTCATTTAGAGCGGGGAGATTCAAAAAAACTGCTAAAAAACGATAAAAATCAAAATTTTGTATTTAAGGCATTTGGTGTGGTGTGAGCTCGTTTATATCAAAGCATAAAAATTATTTAAATAAAGAAAATTCAGAAAAACGGCTAAAAAACGATAAAAATCAAAATTTTGTATTTAAGGCATTTGGTGTGAGCTCGTTTACATCAAAGCCTAAAAATTATTTAAATAAAGAAAATATGTAAAATTTCCCTGGGAATCCGAATCTCACCTTGTTTAAATCGTTCGGAATCATTTAGAGCGGGAAAATTCAAAAAAACTGTTAAAAAAACGATAAAAATCAAAATTTCGTATTTAAGGCATTTGGTGTGAGCTCGTTTACATCGAAGCCTAAAAATTATTTAAATAAAGAAAATATGTAAAATTTCCCTGGGAATCCGAAACTCACCTAGTTTAAATCGTTCGGAGTCATTTAGAGCGGGAAAATTCAAAAAAACGGCTAAAAAACGATAAAAATCAAAATTTTGTATTTAAGGCATTTGGTGTGAGCTCGTTTACATCGAAGCCTAAAAATGATTTAAATAAAGAAAATATGTAAAATTTCCCTGGGAATCCGAATCTTACCTTATTTAAATCGTTCGGAGTCATTTAGAGCGGGAAAATTCAAAAAAACTGCTAAAAAAACGATAAAAATCAAAATTTTGTATTTCAGGCATTTGGTGTGAGCTCGTTTACATCGAAGCCTAAAAATTATTTAAATAAAGAAAATATGTAAAATTTCCCTGGGAATCCGAATCTTACCTTGTTTAAATCGTTCGGAGTCATTTAGAGCGGGAAAGTTCAAAAAAACTGCTGAAAAATGAGAAAAATTTAGGAAAATTCATGATTTTTCGGTTATTTTAAGGTCTAGGAAGTTCGATCGCATCTAGGTTGATATGGCATCCAAAAATATATATAAAAACACGCTTTTCCTGAGAAGCTCAATAAAAAATTCGGATATATAATTTTTCTGTTGTTTCCAAAATATACCCTGTGAATTTATCGATTTTCTGGCTCCCCGTGTAGGAATTTTCAAAAACTAACGGCATGACTGGATTCCTGAGGAAATTTTACTATAGTACCTCTTTTTTCATTATTTTTAATGATTTCCAGAAGGAATGGCTCATAAAAGAAGAATGGGTGGCTGAGGAAAGATGAAAACGTCTTTTTTTTTTAAAATTCGCCCTGGGCTTAGTTTTCAATATTAAGGGCTAAAATTTGGGGACATAGTCAAAATATAATGAAGTAGAAATATGCAAAAAAAAGTTTTTAAGATATGAGTGTAAGATCATTTAAATTTTATAACCCTGTAACCTCTTAAAGTTTTTCTGTTTTAATTTTAATTCCCCGAAAAATGAACGCTTTTATTTTAATGCTTGTTCAAAATTGTATAAGCCAGTTATTGTTTATTCAGAATTTAATTAACTGACTCTTTCATATTGCATTGACATAGTTTTATTAAGTTTTCAGGTTTTTTTTCAGCAATTTGTGAACAAATTTTTCAGAACCCTTTTATTTCTTACTTCCCAATAATATTATTTTTTTAAGGTTACTTCAATGATCCAGATGAAATACCTGGATTGGCACATTTTTGTGAGCATATGCTATTTTTGGGTACTAAAAAATATCCAGAAGTAAATAATTATAGAAAATTCGTAGCAGATAATGGTGGTCAGTCTAATGCAGAGACAAATAATGATTATACATTGTATTTTTTTAACGTTAAACCAAAAGCATTAGAAAATGGCCTGGATAAGTTTTCTCAGTTTTTTATATCGCCGTTGTTTAATGAAACCTTTGTTGAAAAAGAAATAAATGCAGTTGATCAAGAGAATGATATTAAATTGAAATCTGATGGTAATAGAGTAAATCAAGTCGAGAAAAATTCTGCAAATCCAAAACACCCGTTTCGTAAATTTGGTATTGGTAATAAAAAAACTCTTGAATCTAATTTAAAAGAGAAAAATATTAATTTAAGAGATGAATTGATTAAATTTTATGATCACTGGTACTCGTCTAATATTATGACATTAAGTGTTCTTGGACAAGGTAAAAATCAAAATGTTCAAATTAGTTTTAAATTTGAAATTATAACCATTTTAATCAACAATTTGCGAAATTCTAGAAAGTTTAGATAAATTAGAAGAAATGGTGGTAAATAAATTTTCTGAAATAAAAAACAAAAATGTAACAGATAAATCATGGACTGAACATCCATTCAACGCTGAAGAACATTTTCAGAAAAAATGGTTTATCGTACCAATAGAGAAAACACAAATGTTATTAATAAGATTTCCTGCCCCAGATCTGTCATCATATTACGGTTCAAAAGTATATTAAAAAAATTAATTGATTTTCAATTATATTGTGTTGAAAAAATTATAAATTTTTTTTTCATTATCTTTTAGCCACTTTATTATTGGAAGTATTTAATGAACCGACAAGATAAAGGCTCACTTCAATCAGTTTTAATAAATTATGGCTGGATTAATTCAATCGTATTTGATAGTTATACTGCTGCAAGGGATATTCATTTTTTCTACATTGATGTTTATTTAACCGAAACTGGTTCATTACATATCGATGAAATTTTAACAATGGTTTTTCAATATATGAATATGATCAAAATGGATGAACCTTTGAAGTGGATTACTGATGTTAGTACAGTATTTTATTTGATATTTAAATTGCCCATATCATATGAAATTGCGTCATATCAGTATTATTTTCCTATTGGGTTTCTCTAAAATCAAACTACGAATTTTAAGGAGGTTTTACTTTTCTAAAAAAAATAAATGCTACCTTTTTACTATAAAAAAAATTGAAACTAGTTTGTGTATTAATAATTAATAGTCATGATTCATATTCGATTAAAACTTCTAAATTTTAATGCAAGGCCGTTGTATTAATATCCAAAATAAAATAATGCTAATTTTTTTTTAATAAATCGCAAACCCCAAATTACACAAAATGGTCATGGATCAGCGCAAAAAAAACTTGCCATAATTTGAGTATTCTCAATGAATATTTATCAATAAAAGTTTGGCGATGTCTTAATAAAAAGTCTGAACCCTCAGAGTGGGCCGAAGAAAAAAAATTTGAAATTTTATGTAGTTAAGTGTCAATATCTGTTTTACTGTAATTATCGACAAATTTTTTTTTTCTCACGATAATAAATAGTCACGATAGTATATTAGATATATTGCCTTTTTAGTATACATGAGGATTCAGACTTTTTCAAACTTCTATTGATAAATATTCTTTAAGATTATAAGAATTACGCAAGTTTCTTTTGCGCTATGTCAATTTATTATGTTGAAAAAACATGCTGAAAAAAAAAACCGTTCATGCCAATAAGCCTTCTGGGCCTAGAAATGCAGGGCTCAATATGACTTTTGGTAATTTAAAAAACATTTCGTTAAGGTGTCCAAGTTACTTATTACAGTTATAATATAATTTTACCTTTTTATATCCGTCATTAACTTCGTTAATACCGTCATATACGACGCGTTTCGAAACTTATTAGTTTCATCATCAGGGAATATTCTTACCATATATTCTTACCAACACATTTAATAAATTTAACTACCAAGTATGCTTCAGAAAAACAAATAAATTGTCAAAACTATTATTTATCATAAACAAGACCCCGATTTTATTATCGTATGATGCACATGACATATTTTTCAATTTTGAATGATGCAAGTTTCTAGTTGAATCCTTTAAAACAATAATCAGTCTAAAAGCAATTTTTGTTATTTAAAATTTAGAAAATAACGTAAAATTGGTTTTCTGCCAGAATTTTTTGCCGCTTTATAAAAGTTGATCTGAAAAATAAAACTTTCGATACACTACTATAATAGGGGACTTACATGGGTCAAAATTTTGATAATTTTTGTGGGTAATCTGAAATTGCATAAAAATATATTAGACAAATATTTTCTTATTTTTTAGAATTGCGAAAATTAACGAAGTAATAGATACTTAAAAAATACAGAGCTTCGGCGTGACAGTGTATTTTTACATGGTATCATAACTTTTTTATACTGTCTAATATTTTTTTATATAGTTTAAAATTGTACAAAAAAATCATTAAAATTCTGATCGATGCAAGCCCACATTATCTACGATTTAATAATATAGTTTCCAATTTTTGTTTTTACCCGCTAAAGCTTTAGAAAATAATGAAGAATTTTTGCCGCATTAGAGAATTTGATCTGGAAAATTAGACTCTGGATACACTATACAATAATTATCTATGATTTTGATATAGTTCTCGTTACAGAGAAGGAAATTTTTCTTTTTCATTCATATGCAAAATTTGCATTAAATTTACATTTGATAAGTGAAAAAGAAATTTCACCCCAAATTTTATACTAAAATCGTATATAATAATGCTGCAGTATACAAAACCTGATGTAGCTGCCGTAAAGTGACTCATAAAAAAGTTTATAAATTAAAATTAATATTTTTTTTTAGGAATATGTTAATTTAAATAATATACCTAACTTATTTGAAGTAAAAAAGGATCCAACATCAGAAGTTAAGACTTTTGCAAGCAATTTAGAAACTTATGCAATAAATGAAATACTTTCATTGAATGTAATAACAGAATGGAAACCAGAATTGATAAAAATGATTGGAAATTATTTAATACCGGAAAATGTGCGTTTGTTTATAATCTCAAAAAATTTTGAAAACAAAACTAATGAAATTGAACCATGGTATGGTACTAAATTTGGTAAAGAAAACATAACGAGAGAAACGCTTTCGATTTGGAAAAATGCTGGATTAAATTCAAATTTTCATTTGCCAAAGAAAAATAAATTTATTCCATCAAATTTTACTATCAAACAAATTGACTCAAAGGTTTGTCCACTTCTTCTATAAAATTAATCAACATAAAAATATAATAGGTACATGTATTAATTTTTAATTGCAGGCTGGTGATTTTCCTATTATTATTAAAAAAGCACCTTATTTCCGCATGTGGTTTCTCCAAGATAAATTCTTTTTAAAGCCTGAAGCTTCTTTAAAAATTATGTTTTTATGGTTCGTAAATACTAATTTAAATTATTCTTCCAAAAAAATCTAAGTAATAGCTAGTTTTTATAATTAGTTTATTTTGGGAGATATTAGTAACATGATTATGATCTCTTGTGTTTTAAAGATAGATTTTTTAAGATTTAATTATTCAGATAGATTTATAAGATTGGGTAGTATAGGTGACTGAGGTTTGTGTAATGTGTGAAAATTTTTAAGATTGATACTTTTAATTAGATAGATTTTCGTAAGTGCTCGTATGAATGTTTTTCTAATAGCGATGTACCTATGGTCAAGGAGTTACGCCACCTCTTCCAAACCCCGAACCTGTTTAAGTGCCTTAGAAGCACTTTGGACTGTGTTATCTACATAATGCTGGGTTTTATGCCTTAAAGTATTATAATTCGGATGACTCAGACCTAAATCCATGATAGTATTTTTTTTATATTTTATTTATTAGTGGGGTTTGAACTTTATCCTTTCGGACAATAAATATAGACTGCGTACTATGAAAATGGTTGGAAGCTTAAAAATAGCTAACACCGAGGGACGAACTTGAATAGGACGATACTTTAAGAGGAATGCATAAAAATTTGTTTCGTTGAAAAAAATGAATTTTCGGTACCCAAATACGTTATATGCACCGAACAAAAAAATTTAAATTCAAATTTTAAGCCGTACGTTGATACTCAAAGTTTATAGTTAAGCAAAAGAACAGCGGACGTTTTTGACATTTTGAACACATAGGCTCAAAAAAATTTTTTTGTTAACTCACCAATATATGCGCAGTTGTCTTAGATTTTAAAAAAATATTATTTATTAAACTTTTAATAGAAAAAGTGAAAAAGAGCTTTCGTTTCGGATATAAGTGGGGAGGGGGGCACTCTATGTATACTGTTCCTGTGAAAAGCACCCATATATTATGAAGTATCACTTATAATAATTCTTAATAAAATTGTTTATAAAAAAATGTAGGGTTCGTCCCGTAAATGTGTTTAATAAATAAAAAAAAATAAAAAAAATATTATTGTTTGCTTGACCGGACGCGAATCACGATAAAATAAATACGATAAAAGCTAGACATCAAGTTTACGGCAAAAGATGGTGAAAATTTCCGGTCAAAACATAGGCTAGGTTTCATTTTGATTGATAACGACAAAAAATTTTTCTGTTGAAAATCAGGTATTTCATGAAAAGAATTTTTATCCAATTTTAAAAAAAAACATAAAAATCAGAAAAACAGTGATGGGAATAGCGCGATAATTGCAATATTTACTAATGAATCGTTAATGCTAATTTTTTCAAAAATGCTATGCGTTTAACAACATAATATTTTGAATTGAGGTTTATCGGTAATTTCCTTCTGCATAAAATTATCTCTAAAAATTGCACTGAGTTATAAAAAAGTTAGGGCTGTTTTATTTTAAGCTCGATCACCTAATAATTTACTGGAGAATTTTTACTAATATTTTAAATTTTACTGAGTTACGATACTGATATGAATTATGAATAAAAAATTAAGAAAACTTAATATTGATATCATTTTATGAATACAAATGGAGAAAACCGAGGTTTTTGTTAGTCTTAGGTTATTAAACGACTTTTGGGTGAAAAAAAGTTTATTTTTTAGCATTCCCCATTAACTTTTTTGACATTTTAAATCAGTTATATTGTGGTTACTCGACAAAGACTGGATGATAATAATTTTGGTTACCGGCTGGACAAACTAGATCAAATTTAACAATTTTTTATCCAGCGTCTTTTTTTATTCATCGCATGGGCTATAACTTTTTCTAAAATACATAACTGAACATAGACAATCAATAGAAGCATGTTAAAGGCATCGGGATGACCTGGGATCCAAATTTCTCTACGAATCATACATTTTTAAGATTTTTTCATTTTTTGATCTGACAAACTTATAAAGCACGATTTATCTATATATTTGACTATATAGGATAATTGTGTTTAGAAACCTTAAATTTTTACTAAAGGCCCAAAAAATAAAGAATGCCCCAGAACACATTTACTATCCTCGGATTTAGCGCGCTTGGAAAAATGTACTATTTTACTTGACAGTCTAATAGCTACATATGGGAAAAATCAAATTTTAAATCATATTTCAAATTCTAAGTTTATCATACGATGCATCTAGAAAAAAAGTAGTTTTTTTTCAAAGATACACTTTTAAAAAAAGTTGCATCAAATAACGACAATAAGGCAGAGACATTTAATGTAGTCTTCTTTTTTACAAATGAACTCATAAAAAACTTATTTAAAATTAAAAAGTAAAATTTCCTTCTATACCTGCAACGGTGAAAATTTACTCAAATGAAAGTCAAAATCTCGAATAAATTTGGAATAATATTGTAAAAATTAATTTTGATTATAGCCCTGTTTCAAATATGGATCTATTGAATGCTGCTATGACCAAACTGTTTGTATCATTATTGGATGAATCATTAGTTGAAATAAAATCCTACGCTCAGAAAGCAGGGTTAAGTGTGGGTATAGTCTCTACAGAAACTGGTTTTGATGTAAGTGATTAAAAAATAATTGCTTTATATGATCTGTATTTGATCCGATAGATTTTTAAAATTTTAAATTTATTGTAATTTTTTTGCAGATATCATTCAGTGGTTATAATGAAAAACTTTTCGAATTAGTGAAAGATGTATTAGATAAAATTATTAATTTTACCATTGACGAGCAGACATTTTTAAGACAAAAAAATAAGGTAACAAATTTAGTTTTTATGATCAGCTTATAATTTTAAATGCGAAAATGTGTAATAATAGTATGCGGAAGCAAAATAAAATGCAAGTTAATTGCAAAAATGTATGGGCGGATATTTTCAAAGTGTATGATCTAATTTTCAAATCGAACTCAAAACATTTTTTTCAAAAATATTATGAGTAAGAAAATAATTTTCTACATTTTTTAGCCTTACAGACGTAGTTCTTTTATTTTTTCAGCGGTTTCTATACTTTTCGTTTTGTAACTTTTGCTATAGATTTTAAGCCAACTTATTTTCTTATTTTTTCAAGCAAGCAAGAATTCTTTGATAAAAATTTTCTTTTAAGAGTCCATAGGATTTTTTTCTATAAAATCTAATACTGAGGTAGTGAGCTAAAAAAATTTTTTAACTGCGCATGCGCAAGATAATTTAAGGCTTGACTAAAAGTTATCCTCAAGGTATCCCAAAGATGGATTGACCCAACTTACGATACCTTAGTAAGATATCTTGAGGAGAACTGTACGACTGTTGTCAAGATATGTTCTTCACTCAGAACATGTCCCTAACATGTCTCAGTTATACACCTTTAGGATACCTTAACAAGGTACCTTTAAAACATCCTCAATTTGTCTTGTTCATATACCTTTCATGAAGGAATTATACATGACAAATTCTATTATGTTTTATGTTACCAAGAAATTCTCATTTTTTAATTTAAAATATTTTCTATTTTGCTAAAAATATAGTTTTAATTTTTATAATAATAAAATTTTTATGATCTCTTATTATGATTACGTATAAACTAATAAGCAATTTAAATAATATATACATAAAAAAAGAATTAGATCATAAATATTTTGTATAGTTTTATAAAAATTTGTTAGCAAAATAGAATATATTTTATAAATAAAAAAATGAGAACTTCTTGGTAAAACATAACACATAGAGTTTGTAAAATATATAATTCCTTTATGAAAAAGGTTTTCATACCTATAATTTCATCGAATATAATAAATTAAAGGAAATGTCTGATTTCAAAAAAACAAAAATAAACAATAAATTATTTTGCAATATAAAAAATTTTTATTAAACAATAAAATTATTTGATAAATATATGGGTAGATTTAAATGAAGTGAGGGCGATTTGTATAGTCGGGTCTTCAAAACTGCCCCAAAGTGTTTTTTTCTGAAAATACTACCAAAAATAAGTCACCAACCCAATTTTCAACCTTCCAGAGCAAAATCTCGATTTTTGGCAGCCATTTTTGTGTTTTGGACTTTTGTAAATTTTAGTAAGATAAAATGAGTCATAATTTTTTTTATTATTGCTGTAAAAAACTTACATGAGCATGAAAATTTTTTTCATTTTAAGCCCGGATAGGAAATTTCCCTGGTTATCCGATTCCGGGGTCAAAATTTTTTTTTAGTAGCGCATGCGCAAGGAATCGCTTAGATGTCTGTTCTTTTTTCAAAAGTCGATTTCTCAAATGCCTACACTGAGAAAACAAACATATAAATATTCCTATATATTCAAGTAAAAATTACTGTATTTTCTAGTAATTGGCTACCCTGGTTAAATTTATTGTAATATTTATTATTTAGTATACAGTAAAAATTGCTTGTACTTTAAAGAAATATAACTATAATATAAATTAATAATTACTGGATATTAATTTAGAATTTTTACTATACGAGGAATATAATTTTTATTTCAGTATTTTTTTAATGTAAATTAAAAACATATTAAAAAAATTTTTTTTTTTTTTTTTTTTTTTTTTTTTTTTTTTGTGGTATATTTATTACTCGATTTATTATTTTTTATTTATTTATTATTATTTTTTTTTTATTTAATTTTTTTTTTTATTTAATTTTTTTCGATTTTTTTTTTTTTTTTAAGTCGCAGTTTGGGGATTTGAACCCGGGTCCCTTGAGTTGCCGGTCTATCACTTCGTCCACTAGACCACAGCTGCTTACGCGTGTAAGAATCGAAGTTTGAAAACTATATGTTTTGGATATGACTCACTTACGCACCCTGTTTAATAAATAGATATTTTATTCTCACTTTTTTCTTTCTTTATTTAATTCACATCTACACCTTTATTAAACTTTTTTATTTTATTTATTTGTTCTATTTTTATTAATACGTGTTTATTTTTTATGATTAGTTTTGTTTTAAAATACCGAAATACGGATAAATGTGCCTGCACGTGTGCTAAAATTTATTAAAAAAGGGGGGGTAACAAGAAGAGAGAAAAATTACTTTATCTATGTATTAAAAATTCCTATACGCGTACTGGAATTTTTATAAACATAATTTTTACTATATTTTATAGTAAAAATAAAGGCGCGCGCAGTAATATTTCTTATATATTATATTATTTTTTCCCTGAATTGACAGGTGGGTAGCGCGTTACTATAAAATATAGTAAAAAATACTGTTCTTGTTTTCTCAGTGTATTAGTGAAAAATCTTCTAACCAGGCTTAAAATTTTCTTTAAACCTTATATCGTTTGGAAAAAAAAAATTTCGATGGGATACTGCTTTTTGGGAGCTCTATACAAACGAATCTATACAAACGAATCTATACAAGCGAATTCGTATACAAACGCTTGCGTAAATTGCGCCTAAAGAATGTTATGTTTGCATAAATTAATCCTTAGCACTTTTTTAAAGTATCCACTTCACTTATTTTTTGTAAACAAACACACAATAACATAACCTTGAGCTTGGACCCTACATATTTTCACAAAAATTAATGAATTAATGAATTATTTTTATATAATTATCATAAAATTACGTAATTTAATGGTTAATAAGTTTATTTTTTTCATAAATTTTTAGAAATATAAACAATAATATTTTTGCTGTCCCGGGCGTAAAACTCTTGCGTTAAGAATTTTCTGCACTCGTTCTACATCTAGGAAGGCAAAAAATATTGTAAACACCATGGGCGAAATACTTTAGACACTAGCGTGAACACATATCACTCGTGCCCGGCTTCGCCGGTAGTACTTACGCTAGTTCCAAAACTTTTACGCCCTTGATACTTAATATACTATAAAGATATTCTCCTAGACGCTTGAGTTGTCTTCCTGTTGGTCTTGGATTACTCATTTGTGTAAGGATTTTCAACGTATGAATCCATTTTTTTGAGGAAACTTATTTTTAAACGCTAGGACAAAAAATATAGATGCCTATTAAATCATTTTTCATGAATTTTAAATTCCCGCTAAATTGGGTACACACCAAACCTTAAAGAGTTTTTTGTTACGCAGAAATGATTGAATGTTTATTTAATTATTTAGAGAGGAATTATTTTGAGGTTAATTCTTTTAAAAATATTTACTTTTGTTTTAATTCTTTTTGAACAGAATAAAAACAAAAATAAATTTTTTTAAAATAATTAACCTCAAAATAATTCCTCTCTAAAGAATTAAATAAACATTCAATCTCTTCTGCGTAACAAAAAACTCTTTTAGGTTTGGTGTGTAACCAAATGAAAATTTGTATATAATTCGGATTCCTCGGGAAATTTTAAATACGTGTATAACAATTTGTATATTGTTTTACATAAGTATACCTGTCTTTTGAACAGTATGTCTAAGAATGACGAAATTTTAAAATAAAAAAACATAATTTAATATTTTATTATTAAAATTTTTTAAAACTATTTTTTTTTCAAATACAGTTTTTTGATGCATTGAAAAGCGAGAAAACTATGGGATCCAATTTAGAAGCTATATATAATAACATTCTTATTATATCAGAAAAATTTTGGACCATAAATGAATCTTTAAGTTTACATCCTTGTAAGAAATACATTAACATTCAAAATATAAAAATTCAAAAATAAAATTTTCAATAATTTTTTTAAAAATTTTAGATGTTACTAAAGAAAAAGTACAGAAATTTATTACTTTTCTTTTAAGTAAAATTCAGGTTGAATGTTTAATACACGGAAATATTGTAAGGTCAGAAGCTTTGGATATTGGAAATTTTATAGAAACAAAATTAATTGCTTCATCGATACATAATTTATCTCCGTTACTTGTAAAAGAAACGTATTCTAATCGACAACTAGAATTACCAAAAGGTCAATATAAAAAAAATAATTTATTTTGTAAAAAAAATAATTAATTAATTTTTTGATTTATATTCAGGAAAAACCTTTTTGTATGAAGAAGTAAATAAATTTGACACAACTTCAGCAATTCTAGTGTATTATCAAATTGGATTAGAAACACCAAAAAATGTTGTATTGACTCAATTATTTGGAAAAATACTAGCTGAACCTTGTTTTAACATATTAAGAACAAAAGAACAACTTGGTTATCTTGTTGAATGCTCGACACATAGAAAAAGTGGCGTAGAAGGAATTCAAATTGTTATAAAAAGTAATAAAAATATTGACTTTGTTAGAGAGAGAATAGATAAATTTATGAATTCAATGGAAGAATATATCGGGAAATTAACAAATTTAGAATTTGAGAATTTTAAAAATTCAATGAAACTTGATTACTTAAAAAAACCTTCGTATTTGAGTGAATTAACAAGCAGATTTTTATACGAAATACGGCTTCAGCAGTACTGTTTTGATAAATCAAATATTGAAAAAATCAAATCATCATATTTAAATAAAGTAACAAAACATGATATTCTTCTATTTTATAAGGTAAATAAATCAAATTTTAATATTTGATTTTGGATGGAACATATTTATAGGGAAGGGTGAATCTGAAAATCGAAGAAAGGTCAAATAAGTTCATTTTAAGGGAGAGGGGGTGTAAAATGGAAAAATAAGAATATTAAATTTGGGAACGGAAAATAATTTGGATTTGGGGACTAGAATGAAGTTCAATTCAGAGACTTAGAATTATTTAGTTTAAGCGAGATAATATAATACCTATAAAAGACAACAATTAAGAATTATTATTTTAAAAGCAGCGAACCGTTAATTCCATTAGTTATTTAATATTACAGGTCAATATTATTCAAATAATGGGTTAATGAGTAATAGTCATTAAAATTACTTTAACTGCATAAATTAATGAGTAATTTTATTCACCATTACGTCATTACTGAGATATGCACATTTTACCCCATTACAGAGAAATGGTTTACCGAGTAATTAAGTAATAGCCAATTATAACCATTTTTTTGTGTAATTAAGGTAATTTACATTGATTTTTGAAAAAAAATTCATAGGCAATAAAGCTGTGAAATCAGATCATATTTTTTAAAGAAATTTAGTTCCTATGATGTTTTTAAAGCAATTAGGAACATCATTCCTCAATTACTCTTTAAGTCATTAATCTGTAACGGGATAAAATGTATATTACCCATTGGTGAAGTACTTATTACTCATCTCAAAATTACTTACAAGGGAAATTCTTTACTTTTGGAACACCAAATTACACCAAATGGTTATTCATGCGTAGTTTATTATTTTAAAAATACATGCAGAAATTAGACTTCCCTCTGTTCATGCCAATATCATATCCTTCTGTGCCTAGAAACGCAGGGCTCAATGTTGCAAAAAAGGGTTTTTTGGTAGTTTTCAATGTAACGCTAAGACCTCACAAGTTATCCAAAATACTTGGTTGGTTTCATTTTTATGGTTTAAGTATCACCTTTCAAGCTCCGTAAACTGAAATTTTTATTACTACTCTCATCACTGTAGCCAATTAACCAAATGGTCATTTTAGGCTAAAAATAACTAATTTTTAAGTTTCTGCCAAATTTGTAATCTCTAACGAAAAAGGGTTTTCAAAACGATTCAGGGAAATGAGACGATTAAAGGATTTTTGGAAACTTGGTGCTTATATAAAATTTTTGAGACCTATAAAATATTTTTTCATCGAAAATTGCAATTTTTGCAGCAATTTAGCAATTGGTCATTTGGACCAAAAATTAACATTAGGTTAATTGGTTACAGTGATGAGGGAATGAAAGATAAAAATTTGTTTTTTACGGCGTTTGAAAGGCGTCACTTACACCAAAAAAATTAAACTAACCAAAAGTGTTTTTGTTAACTTGCGAGGTTTAGCGTAACATTAAAAATTACCAAAAAAACCTTATTTTATAGCATTAAGCCATGCGTTTCTAGACCCATTGTCATAAATGAATGGTATTCGGCATGTTTGTTTAACATAATAAACTCATATAACCATTTGGTGTAACTTGGTGGTCCAAGGATAGTGAACTCATCTTGGGGGCCATTCATAAATTATATACAGCTTGAAGGGGGGAGAGGGGGTTAACTATTGTGTTACTGCAAATGTTAAAAAGGACAACAAAAGTGTTATTTTAGGGGAGGAGGGGGTTTTAAAATACTAAAGTTTGCGTTACGTAATTTAAAGATTAATGGAAAATTAAAAAATCTAATTCCCTGTTTGGAAGACCTGGGTTCTAAAACCAATTTTAATTAGAATGGTTTTTTAAGTCCCATTACATATTGTACATTACATATTGAATAGCATTTATATATGATAAACATGTTCCATGCTCTTAATTTGTTTTTACATAAATCAAGTATAACTTTTTAACTAATTATTTTATTTTCTCCGTAGACATATTTTGCAAAAGAAGCTAAGAATAGGAGGAGATTAATAACCCAAGTGATTCCTGCATCGAATAATAAAGAAGTATTAACAGGAAATGAAAAATTAATAAAAGATAAAGACATTATTAAAATTACTGATATTAAACAGTTCAAAAATAATTTGAAAATACTCCCAGTAATTGACTCTTGTAACAATTTTACAATAAATGTAATGGAGTAATGTAATAGTTTTTAAAAATTATGTGTACAAAATTTAGATTTATAGATTATCTGGTAATTTTTTAAAAATTCGATAGCATAATTAATAAATTAATGAAAATTGTTAATTAAAATAAATATTTATACTTTATTTTTTAACAAAAATTCCATGAAAGTAAAGAATCAGAAATTTATTAAGTATAACAGAATATTTTATAAAATTTATGCAAAAGGTGGCAAGGTGGTTCAATAATTGTAAAATAACATCAAAGGACAAAACTTAAAAGTACAATCACTTTTGAAATATTTAAGTACATCTAAATAATTTAAGTATATCTTACAAAGATTAATCCAAAATGGCCTCAAAATTTTACGTAAGTTGAATAAATAATTACAATAACAATAGTTTTGATTTAATTCTTTGAAAGTTATTTCTAAATTTCGATAGTTTTTTTAAATTAAATGACAACGTTTTTTTAAATAAATTTTTTTTTAGAACGTTTTTTTTAAATTTTAAGGTCTTAAGAGCGTTAGGATTTTGCCTATCGGCATCCTTGTCTTACACATGTAAAAAAATACGGATTGCAACTTTAAATAAATAAAAAAATTTTTTCAATAATACTTAATTATTACTATTCAAAGCTTAAAAATGAATGTTATTAACTAAATTTTGGCATTAACTAAATTATTTATTATTTAAATAATATTATTTAATTATTTATAAAGAAAATAAATAATTAAAAAAATATAATAAATGACTCTACCTCAATAGCAGAATAAACGTTTATTTTTTATACATTTTTTTAAGTAAAATCATAAAAAATGACGGTCAATTGTAAATTTTAAGGTCTCTTTTTATTTATTAGGACTTTATTTATCAACTCATAAAAAAAAATATCTAAGTTTTGTATTTTAAATGCTTCTTTTTCATTTTTTAAAATTCCCCATAAGAGCCTGTGTTAATTTTTTTTTTGTTTATTTATTTACTCAAAAACTGTGCGGTCAATTATAAAAAAAAAAAATACGTGTAAAATTAAATTATATTTACTTTATTTTCTCCAAGTTTTAGCTTTTTTTTTGCATTTTAATTCTACCGCTCTTAAGACCTTAAAGTGGTCATTTACTGGTTACTCTACTGGTTATTTGTACATGAAAATATGTTCCGATACATGGGTATGCATGGGGATATATTGGAAAAAATTTTAAATCTTTTTTCCTATCCATGACCATAAATGACCATGTATGAAAGTACTTAATTATACACAATTATACAGAGACATAATCAATCCATTTTTAATTATTAATTATTAATTTTCATTTTTATTAAATTTTAATAATTTATTTTAATTAATTTGCGAAATTGAAACAAGTCCTTCTAATTTTCGTTCGTGACTTAGCGAGAAACCCACAAAATAGGTAATAAGTTAAAATTGAAAAACACAGAAAATTCACAAAAATAAGTTTTATTCTTTTATAACGAAAATTCACCTCGGGAAATTTTTATATGTTAAACTTTTGTGATCACTTTTGTGAAAAAAATGGTTTTAAAAAAATTTTTTTAAAATTGCAACTAATTTTGAATTTTTCCGTGAAATGACACGACGCCCTGTAGTCAAAATCTGACTAAAAATTCGAGTATGTCATGAAATTTCACACCGAAAACCTTTTATTTTTTAACGTTTTTTAATGATTTTATAACGAACTTCAAAAACGGTGGCTGAGAGGTTAATATTTACCAAAAAACTTTAAACTGGCATACAATCCTTAAAAATCTATAAAAAACCTTTAGACTTGGGGAATCGTCTAATTTTAATATATTTTAACAAAAAAAAAATTTTATTTTTGAGACATGGACCATAATTTTCTGCTATTTATCCGTGGAATTCCCCTAAACATTAGTACTCAGTATGTGCAATGGTTTTTATTAATTTATTATTTTATTATATTGTTAATTAATTTATTAAATTTATATTGTCAATATCAAATTGTTACAATTTAATTAATTAAGTATTCAAAATTACAACATGTAGTACAAAATTATAACTACCTAGTTGGTATGTTTATTATTTTTGTTTTTTTTTTTAAAGAATCTCTTATAGCTCATTGTAAATTTTATATAAATTTTTAATAAAGGTTCCTTGTAAAGGTCATTGGTTCGGCAATAGTTTATATTTTTTATTGTTCCTGGTCCAACAAGACCATATCATCACTTATTATTCAAAATTTATTTGGACGAATTAACAACTTTAAAATCTAAAAACGTCAAATTGAAGTTCGAATAATTAAATATTAAATAATCTGGAAAAAGGGATTATAATAATCATGGTTTTGGGACTTGGGATTTTTGCGAATAATTTGGATATATACTTGTTAAAAAATCTATCATAGTTTTCGAAATACAGCATGCCGTGGTTCGCGAGAGGCCGTATCTCTCTTTTTCGCAGAGCAGGAGGCAGAGACGGGTTCTCGTTGAATTGCGAAGATCGGTTACACCTAAGGAATATACAAAATTATAATCAAAAATAACATGAATTGTAATAATTACAATTGATCATAGTATAATTTCTTTATTTTCACGTTACATTTAATGTTTCGATTTATTATGATTTATTATTAACATAAAATTCGCGTTCTATTTAACTAAAACCTTTTAAACACGAAAATAAGTCCCTAGTACTATAGTAACTTTATTTCATCCAATCAACGCGCGCGTGCGAGAGAGAAAAAGAGATAAAGCGTCCGTGTTCCCAGCTTCGTGCCGAACGGACATTCTTCGAGGAGACCGCTTGCTGGACGCACGAATGAGATCCGAGAGAATTCCTTTTTTTTTGCTGAAGCCGTTGCTACAAGAAGTTTTTTTTGTATTTTTGGATTTGTGTGTTTTTGGTGTGCTTTGGTGTACACGGGTCTCCTGAATGAGCGCCAACCTGACACGCGCTGCGGTGTCCAGATTTCAAAGAATTCTTTTAATATACACTTACCTTAACTAGAAAAAGTGAATTTTGAAATAATCGCCCGGACGCTTTTTGAAAAAAGCTCAAAACTGAGCTTTTCTAAGCTGCCCGTTCTTCTTTATTATCCCACCTTTTCTAGATATGCTCAAAAATTATGAGAAAAGAGAGGCTTTAGTAAAATTTCCTCAGGAATTCGGTCCTGCCTTTAGCTTTTCAAAATTTTCCTTGAAAAACCCGGAAAATGGAAAAAGTCTCTTTGTATTTAAAAATACAAAAATACAAAAATACAAAATTAAAAAAAAAAATAAAAAACCGAATAAAGAACCGAACCGTGTAATTAAAAAACCTAATCATATTTTTTCTTCAAAATTTGGAAGGAGATTTTTTTATAAATATATTTTTGGTGACCTTACATGCCTAAAATAAGATCTAATTCAGATTCCAAGGAAAATTTTACAAAAGCCCTAGATATATTAAAAATAATTTTATTTTTAAATACCCTTATTTGCAAAATTTTAAAAATAACAATAATTTAATTTTATGTTTAAATTCTATGTTATAATTCTATATTTAAAATATATTACTTATATATCAATTCCCTGGGAATCCAAATTGCACCTTATTTCGATTATACAAAGTTCTAGAACTAGAACTAGAACGAAAATCCAAATAAAGAGTTGAAAAAGTGAAAAAATGGAGAAAAATAAAAAAAATTATTTTATATTATTTTGTTAATATATTTGAAATTTTGCAAACCAGGGTATTTAAAAATAAAATTATTTTTAATATACCTAGAACTATTGTAAAATTTATCTGGAAATCTGAATTTGGCCTTATTTTAGGCATATAAGGTCACCAAAAAATCCGGTCGCCTGAAAATCCAATAAAACTGCAAAAGAACGAGAAAAATCGATCCAATCGTGTAATTTCGTAATTTGGAGATTAAAGATGGCCGTTAACATCGAGTTAGGAACAGCACCAAAAAATATATTTATAAAAAAGTCTCCTTCCAAATTCTGAAGAAAAAATATGATTAGGTTTTTTAATTACACCACTTTAAAAACACAAAGTAAATTTTTCCATTTTCCGGGTTTTCCAAGGAAAATTTTGAAAAACTAATGGCAGGACCGAATTCCTGAGAAAATTTTACTAAAGTCTCTCTTTTCTCATAATTTTTGAGCATATCTAGAAGAGGTGGGATAATAAAGAAGAACGGGCAGGTTACCTGGATTGAAAAAATTGTACTTGGCCAAGGGACAACAACGCACCTTACGTGTACAGTGAAAGTGGCTGAACTTGGTCCAGTCAGTGATCGTATTTTCAAAAGCCAGGTATTTTTTTTTTTTGGTATGTTTGTGTGTGTGTATGTGTATGTGTAAGTGAATTCATATTATCATAATTTCTGAGCAGCGTCAGCAAGCACCATAAGTCCTGCCCTTTTCAGGACGGGCATAAATACATATAACGTAAGGCCAGCTGCTCAGAAAATACCAAGTCAAGGTTTTTCTTTTAAATAAAGTTTTATATTTAAGAAAACAACCCTAAATTTTCTCTTCCTTTTCCTGTCTCTTTTTTCAATAGATAAGATTTATATTTTGTTTTTTCAAAGAGGAACCATTGTGTTAGGTCAAAATTTGATTTTCTATTTTTTGGCATATAAGCACGTTTTGGGACCCCAGGAAACTAAAAAACCGGTTTTTAAAAAAAGTCTGTATGTGTGTGTGTGTGTGTGTGTGTGTACGTATGTATGTAATCGGTGATATTTCACAAACATTATGGAATTATGACCTAATTTTTTTTTCAAAAATTTTTTCACCAAAAAAGCTCGAGGTACTTTTTTTTTTTTTATTTTGGATGTAACACCTCATTTATTTCCACGAAAGTACTTATATTTGAAAGTATGGTTTTCACATGATAATTTGAATCGGATACTTAATTTTCTAAAAATTTTTTTTCTAAAATTTTTTTCACAAAAAAATACAAAAAATACCAATTTTTTTTTTTCTTTTTGGACGAAGTACCTAATTTATTTCTATGGAAGTACTAGTTTAAAGAACCTCGTTTATAGTAATTTTTTGGATCTGATACTTAGTTTTTTCAAAATTTTTTTCTCAAGATTAAAAAAAAAAATAAATAAAAAAAACTGCAATATTTTTTTTTTTTTTGGTGTAATACCTCATTTAATTCTATGAAAGTACTAGTATCTGAAAATATTGTAACTAGTGATATTTCAAAACCATTATCGAATTAAGACCTAATTTTTTTTCCAAAAATTTTTTTAATAAAAAAATCTCAAACCCCCCTTTTTTTTTTAATTTGGATGTAATACCTCATTCATTTCCATGAAAGTACTTATACTTGAAAGTATGGTTTTTACTTGATATCTCCAATCTGATACTTAATTTTTTGAAAATTTTTTTCCTAAAATTTTTTTCACAAAAAAATACAAAAAATACGAAACTTTTTTTTCTTTTTGGACGTAGTACCTAATTTATTTCCATGGAAGTACTAGTTTTAAGAACCTCGTTTACAGTAATTTTTTGGAACTGATACTGAATTTTTTCAAAATTTTTTTCTCAAAATTAAAAAAAAAGAAAAATAAAAAAAATTGCAATATTTATTTTTTTTTTTGGTGTAATACCTCATTTAATTCTATGAAAGTACTAATATTTTAAAATATTGTAACCAGTGATATTTCAAAACATTTATCGAATGAATACCTAACTTTTTTTTCCAAAAATTTGTTTATTAAAAAAATCTCAAAATACTTTTTTTTTTTTAATTTGGATGTAATACCTCATTCATTTCCATGAAATTACTTATATTTGAAATTATGATTTTTACTTGATATCTTGAATCTGATAATTATTTTTTTGAAAATTTTTTTCTCCAAAATCTTCGTCACAAAAAAATACATAAAACACCAAATTTATTTTTCGTTTTGGACATATCTAATTTATTTTAATGAGAGTACTAGTTTTAGAAATTTAGTTTATAGTAATTTTTTGTATCCGATCACAATTTTTTTTTTATTTTGATATAAATTATAACACACAAGAAAGAGTGATGGAAATCTTGCCTCTTTTTGACTTCCTTGGATTATTTTGCTCGTTGCTATGTTTTGTTTATGTATGCAGCTTAATGAAATTATAAACAATAATAAACAGCCTAAAAATATTAAATGGTTATGTTTGCATTTTAAAATTAAGATTTAAAAGTTATATTGGCATTTTTTAAAGAATCAAACAATTTATAGAATTAAATAATTTATTATTTTGTGATTAATATAAATAATATAAATAATGTTAAAATCTTGAAGCAATTAATGTGGCTATTTTTTTTATTACAAAATATTATTATTATTATTATTATCATTGTTGCGGAAGATTGGTCAAATGCAAGAAGTACACTGAGAAAATAAATTATAAGAAATTATTATAAATTCTGGTAAAAACTCCTATCTTTTTATAATAATTGAGCGAATATTTGTAATTTTCCCATCGTTACCAACCATTTCTTTGACAAAACAAAAAAATCCTGTTACCCAATATTTTAATTATTAAGGGATAATTATATATTCTAATAAAATAAAATTTTATAAAAAAAAATAAAATTAGCTTTTTTAATATTTGTCTCTTTTTAATTATGCAAAAATGATTTAAAATCCATTAACGCCGGCGCGACCAATCCATGGACGCTAGAATTTTCACTTTAATAACAAAATGATCTTAATAATCTACTTTACCAGCTACTAAAAACGAAAAATGTATGTATAATTGCATGGTTGTAATCAATAATATTTGTTATAAATTCAGATTACAGCCCATTGTTTGAGGAACCTCAGTGCCAGCTAGTTGGCAGGGTATTTTTTTATTTACAATACTTAAAATCTAAAAAAGAAATATTTAGGAATTATGAAGCTAGCAAATTGTAAGCTTGTTGTATTGTGCTAGTTATCTATTAAATTTAGTAAGAGCTGTAGTAAACATGTTCCATGCATTTAGATTACGTTTACGCAAAGCAGTTGTAAGTTTTTTTTCAATATTCTGAATATTAAAGGTTTTACAAAATTAATTGATATTTACATACACAACGCTGGGTAAAAATAATTTTTAAACTCAAAAAGTTTGAGTACCATTTTAAATCTTTTAAAAAAATTATTCTAAAACAAAAAATCTTTTTTTTACAGATTTAATTAATTATTAAACCTTTTAAAAATGTTTAATGTGTTGTAAAATTTTTTTGCATACGTATGCAGAACATTAATAATGTACTATAAAGATTTATTTACTAAAAATTTTTTAGGTTTCAAAACGCTCTTTTAAGCCCTTTCCACGCCAAATTAAAAGTCGATATTAAATCAATAGTATAGCATTATAAGTTTTATAGCGTAAGGATTATTCACAATTAATATTAAAAAATCCCCAATTACATTGAATCTGATAATGATAGTAATATTTAATCTCGACATTTAACCTGGTACAGAAAGGGCACGGCGAGGCTGCTTTGCTTGAATTTTATTTGCTGCTTGAATATTCAAGCAAACTGCTTGAATTTTCAAGCAAAGCAGCCTGCCCGTGGGCTTAATTATTTTTACTTTTTTTGGAACATTGAAGCTGCTTAATGTCTCTGCACGGTAAGACTGCTTTAATTGAATTTCTAACCAACTAGTTGAATTTTTAGCAAAATGGTTGAATTCAACCAAATTGGGTAAAAATTAAAGCAGAATATTAAATATAAAAAAAAAATTAAAATTAGAAAAATGTAAACTTTGAATGATCTAAGTATTCAATAAAAATTTTAATCAGCCCATATAAATCTATGTTTTCCCTGTATATTTTTAAATTAATCACTAATATACTACAAGCTTTAAATTCGAAAAATTATTGAAAATTAAGATGTTTATTAAAAATTCAATCAGTTGATTGAATAATCACCTATTGAATAATTATTTTATTTAATTGTTAAATTTTAAGAATTCACAGGGGAACAAAAGTTAAGGGGGCAAGTCCATATAGATTTTTTTGGAAATCGATTTTTTGTTTTTTGTTTTTTTGGGTTCGAAAACATCTTAAGAATATGGGAAAAAAATTTTATAATGATATCTTGAATAATAAGGAAGTTATAGAAGATTAAGCGAGACACCGCTATAGAAGTTATACGTTACACCGAAACTTTAAACGCGTTTATCTCGAAACAACGTTTTTCGAACTTGCGGGCACGATAACTCAAAAAATAATTAAGATATCTTCCTAATTTTTTAGCTGCACTTTTAAAATAAAATTATCTTCTGGATTGATGGAATGATTTTTCCAAAAAATGTCCCAATTTTTTTTTCTTTCAAAAAAACATGTGAAAAAAATTGCAATTTTTGAAAAAAATTAAATAATTTTCACAATTTTCCATTTTCCGAAATTTGAATCCATCAATCCAGAAGAAAAATGTTTCCCAAACATAATTAATTTGGTTTCGTGTGTTTCTGAACAATTTGGAGACCGGAATCCTGCCCGCAATCAAAAGTGAGGCCTAACTTTGAGCACCTGTATTCGGCGTCATTTTTGAAAAAAAAAAAAAAAATAAATAAAATAATGTTTAGTAACTTATAATCTAATAAACTGCCAATTTTGAAGAAATTATCTCAATTATTTCTACCCGAAAACCTATTCACAAAAAGACACCTTTTTTTTTCGCTATATGGACTTGCCCCCTTAATACTTTCAACTGGAGAATTTTCTAATGCACATTATTATCATTCATAATTTAATATAAGTATATTTCGTGTATATCAATTAATTTTTAAAATAAATTCTCGTCCTAATTTGGATAAATCTTTAGCATATTAGTCAAGAGTTCAAATTATCATTAAAAACAAAACCTTTACCATAAGTAAGCTAATTCATTGCAGGTATCTCATTTTTAGTTTACTTGAAATAGTTAAAATTATTTTGTATAATTTTAAGTTTTAAATTTCAAGGTAAGTTTTATGAATACTTCTTCTGAAGGCAGCCCGGTTAAAAATAATTTTGTATTTACTTGATATTTTTTTTTTTAAGAATTCTTGCGAAACAGCAAAAAATTTGCCTAATGTTATAAAATATATAATAATAATCACTAAAAATATTTAGGTTTTTTTAAAAATTAATCATGTTTATTTATAGTCATATTATGTCTCTGTGCAGAAGTTTCGTTGAACTTATAGGCCTTGAAGTTTTGTTTAATTTTTTAAAATTAAGTATTATTTATGCATAGATTTTTTATTTTATTTTACTTATACCAAAGAGATAAATAAATATTTGTTTGTTTTATAAGGATTGTAATGAGTTGACGATGATGAAATAGGGTGCTAAAGGATGAGGGTGTACGAGCTGCAGCAAAATTTATCCTCAATCAAAGTTTTGTTTTTCTTTTTTATTTTTTGTAAACCATGGAGCAGATTTTTATTCTTAATTCTAAGACAAAAAGGTGGGAATAAATTTAAAATAATATTATGTCCCTAACCTGTTATAGCTCTTCAGAAGTAAAAAAATTAGAGAATTTATTTTCAAAACATTAAATTTCCAAGGATTCTAACTGGCTTGAAACGCATTTTCTTGAAAAATTTATTTACAGCTTTTCATCTAAGAATAATAAAATTAATATTCTTGTCGATAAAAAAAAATTTTTGTTTACCCCTCTCCCTTCCAAAGGAGGCAAATCAACCCCTGTAAGGGGTCTGTCCGAAGAAGCTTTTGGACAAAAATAAACTGAATGCAAACACTTTTAAATGATTTCACTTTGGCAGTGAAAAAATGGTAAGGTATGTAATTCTTCCACGAAAATTACCAAGTAACTAGATTTAAGATAAGTAAAAGTCACCAAAACTTTCACTAAAAATTGTATGGTGATTCTACTCCATGAAATTCATTTTGTTAAAATATTCCATAAGTGAAAATGTTAGATATAAATTAAAAAAATTGACAATTGTCAAATAATCTAATAGATTAATTTGTAAAATTGGAATTTTTGCTAAAAATTATTATTTATTTGTTCAAGAATTTAAAAATATTACAATAATAATACACAAGTAGTACAATTTTTTTTAGGATAAGCACATCGTAAAATCAAAAAAAATTGAAATTATTATATAATTCAAAATAATTTAATCATCTTTTTTTCTCTTTACTAAATTAGCCCAATAACCAACATCAGGTACAATCATGAATGATTTTTTATCAAAAACAATAGGATGTTTAGCTTTCTTTGATTTTTTAATTATAAATTTTTGTATAGTATGCATAATTAAAATTTTAGTTTCCATTAACGCAAATCTGTTACCAATGCATTGCCTTGGTCCAATACCAAATGGAATAAACGTGTATGGTTTAATATTTTTTTTATTATCTTCGTTGAATCTTTCTGGATCAAATACTTCTGGATTTTTAAAATTATTTGGATCATTGTGTATTCCATAAATTGGTATATAAATACTTGATCCTGGTTCTAAAATACAATTTTCGTCACCATATCTAGCTGGAGGTAAGTTTATTTGTTTAACACTTATTCTGTCAGATAATGGCAATGGTGGATATTTTCTCAGTGCTTCATTAATAACCATGTCTAAATATTTCAAACTACCTAAAGAGTCATAAGTAATTTCTTCATTTTCTTTAGTAAATTCATCAATTTCATTTCTTAACTTTTCTTGAATTTTTGGATTCATTGAAAGTTCGTGAAACAATGTACATAATAAAATAGATACTGTATCAAAACCAGCCAAAAAAAATATAAATGCTTGACCAATAATATTTTCATTTGTTATTCTTTCACCATCTTTTGCTTTAGCTTTTAACATTAAATTTATCATATCATGTCTTACAATACCTTTACTCTCCCTTTCATTAATTGTTGTATTTATTAGGTCAGTAAAATATTTATTTGCCTCTGATGATAAAAATCGAATGCCTAAGGACCTCATAATATTTGGAAATATCCTATACATTATAAATTTGAAAATTCTTGAAGGTTTTGAGAAATCAACAGCATCTATACCAAATTTATAAAAATCGTTATCAACGTCAACCATAGAATTAATCTTAATACCAAATGCTGATGTTGCTATTACATCACCAGTATATCTTTTTATAATTTCTGTTAAATTAATTTCAAATTCAGTAAGTTTTGAATTTTCAAAATGTTTAACGAATTCCAGTGAACAATCTGATACTAATTTAAATAAAATTTTCATTTTTGATGCTGTAAACGATGGAGATAACGTACTTCTCATTTCTTTCCAATTTTCACCTTGTAATGAGAATAAATTTTGTCCAAGTATAGGATCCATTTCTGTAGTCACGAAACTTTTATGATCTGGATTCAATTCGTGACTTTTAATACAAATATCACGTAATAATTCTGGATCACGTATTATTACAACAGGTGTATTAAAATCAAAACTACAAAAATATAATGCATTTGGAAAACGATTATATAAATTTTTAATATTATCACTAAATGATGTTTTGCAAAAATATACTTCAGCATTCACTCCTATTAATGGCCATGATTTTATATGCAATATTTTTTTATTTTTCCAATAAGTTAATTGATGGATTGAAAGTTTTGTAAGAAATAATAATAATATTACAAAAATAACTTTTGTGATAAATAATAAAACTTCGATGTACATTTTAAAAAATAAGTTATTTATTATTTAATAGCTATTTATCGACTTGATAAAATTTTTTGCACAAAAATTTTAAGTAAAGTTAATGAAACAGAAAAATAATAATTTTTTATTCAAAATCAATATAATTATACCTAAATAAACGAAGATTCTTGGACAACTACATAATTATTCAAACGATTGTTAAATATATTGAATCGAGTTTAGGAATTTTTAAAAGTGGGAGAAATATTTTTATTTTTTTAGTATATTTAAAATTTAATTTGTGTAATCTCTACACTAAAAAGGAGAGTGTCAACTGTTTGGTAACGTGACATGCATCTAACTTTTAGAACAGGTTTTGGTAGTTGGAAAAATATCCTCCATAGTCTTAGTATACCTAAATGGGCCTCCTTGGCCTATTTTTTACCAGTGATTTTCTTACTGTTATAATCAGTAATTCAAATGATCATAATTGACCAAAAATGGCCAATTTTGATATTGCTGAAAAAATTATAATTTTTGACTAAAATGAATTTTATATCAAAAATTTTGTACAAGTTCATAGTTTAAAAAAAATTCTACTCGTCTATTTTCGATCATTCGTTCACGAGATATGAAAGTCAGAGTACTGCAATAAGATTTTTTAACAAACGCTAATTTTAAACACCATGGTTGTAGAAAAATATCGTGAAAACAACTGAAGCAAAAGAAGTAAGTGAATATTTTTTTGAAAATCAAGAGCTTGTAAAAAGTTTTTGAGCCTTAAAAAGCCCATTTTAGCCAAAAATTACAATTTTTGCAGCAATTTAAAAATTGGTCATTTTTTACAAAAAATGACCGTTTGGTTAGTTGACTATAAAGGTAAGAAAATTATTGATAAAAAAATTTGGTTTATGGGAATTAAATCGTGACACGTACACGCACAAATATGAGAATGTACCATAAGAAATCCTATAGCATAAAATCTTATAGCATAAAACGCTGCTAGAGGGTCTAATTTCTAGGCTAAGCAGGCCTATTCAGATAAGCTGAGAATATGGTGGGTGTTTTTTTTAACTAACAGAACCTGTCCTGGAAATCAAAAACAAAGCGGCTTCCTAAACAGTTGACACTCCCCTTGTAAGTGATTATTACGATTTATAATCATCATATTTTTTGCTAACATATACCAAAGATTGAGATTATCATTTCATGGAATCATTTTAGATATTAAATTGAATTATCGCGCTTTTACAATAAGAAAAAAAGTAGTTAATTCATTTCATAAAACTCAATTAAGCTAAGTAATCCCATTATTGTCAAGATTGTAAAAATGAAAAAATTTTATCCTAAAATGATCTTATATTTTTGAGGTCATAAATTTCGAATCTGAAGTCAGACTTTTAAAAAAATTAGTCCTTGCACGAGGGTTTTTCAAAATTTGGTAAAAACAGATTACCCCTACTCCTTCCTACATCCAGTCTGATTTCCTTGTTTCCCAAATATTAGTGATTGGAAGTATCTGAATGAACATTAAACCTATTACGGGACAAGCGTACTCTTACAAAACAAAAAACATAAATATCAGCAAAAAATCATCTCAAGAAACAGACTTTAGTTGCCTATAGTGAGCACCTAGATCATTTTTAGTAAAAACAGGTTTCATATTCGTTCAGTGACCCAAAAAACATAAGTAACACTAGCGAAAATAAAAAAAAGCCCAAAAATTAACCTAAAGATCTATTGTGGGCAACTGGACCATATTCGGTAAAACCCGATATCATATTCGTATCCAGTGGCCCAAAAAACATAAATACCTGTTAGAAAATTCCAGGATAACATGTGTCTAAGAAATGTGACTCAACACTTGGCTCCACATCTGCTCTATCTATATAAATCATAAAATTGGCCGCCATTCTGGATTAAATTGCATCACAAAAGTTTTTTGACCATACGCATTTATTATTTAGGTTCCATTGACCAACTTTTATTTATTTTTGGTAAGATTGAAAGCCGATTTCAGAATGATTTTTAAATTGTAACAAATAAATAGCACTATAGTGCTGTCATTATATATGTAGTCAAAACTCATGTAAAGGCTAATTTTTTTAAAAAACCGACCCCGGATTTGAAATCTACGACCTTAAAATATAAGATCAGGAATGTTAAAATAAAATTTTAAAAATTTTTTCCAGAAATTATGTAGCTGAAATAATTTAAAAATATCTGTCAATCTTACATCACAATAATCGTTATATAGAAGACGTGTTTGAATGTTTTTTTAGTGAGTGCACGTGCGCTTAAATTCCATTTAAAGACCTTGGACACAGAGGTTAATGAACTCTTGGATTTAATATTCATGCTCTTAAAAACAAAAAAACAACATATCTTATCTTGCATTATGTAATAACTAAAATATGTAGGTACACGGATATATCCAATAATTGTGCAACACATGCAGGTCACTGTTCTTTGAAAAAATCCTAGTATACCATGTCTGAGTAATCAAAATTAATAATTCATAGAAAAATTAATTTTTAAATTACAAGGCTTTGGGAAATTAAATAATATAAAATAAATTTTTATTTAATAATTTTATTCCCAATCCTAAAATTACTTTCTATTAGGAATGAAGTTTTTTTTTTCTTTACGGAAAAAACTCATAAAAAACGCCGAAAAACGCTGCCAAATTATTGGCACTACGGTTTTTCAAGCAATAACAAAATATTCTTAATGGTCTATTTCAACTAACTAAGTATAATAAGACAATATCTAAAACTGATTTTCGCAAAATGACCAAGAAGAAAAAAAATTTATTGATGTTCTTTTCAATTTTTACGGAAAAAATTATAAGATAAAATTTGTCGTAGTTTTTAGATTAAAATTACGAAGAGCTGACAACGCGATCTAAAGTATTTAAGATTAAAAAGCGACTTTACTAAGTACTTTAAATACTTTAAATTTATTTTAAATTATTGCTTTAAATTATATTTTAAGCATAAAAACTGTGCTAGGGGTTTTTGGGGTTATAAAAATTGAAATTTTAACCGGATTTAGCCCCAGTTTCATTCCTACCCTTATTTTAGACCAAAAATTGACCAATTTTCGAGAAGATTTGCCAAATCTCTTAGATTATAGAAGAAATTACTTTCTTATGTTTCGTAGGTTTTTTGAGTAAGCATAATAGGAATCTGCTAACTATGTTTTATAATTCAAATTTTAAGCCAAGAAATTGGACAAAAATTAGACAATTTTCGAGAAAATTCGCCGGATTTCCTAGATTAAAAAAGAAATTACTTTACATATTATGGGAATTTTTAGTATGATTCGAATCTGATAACTAAATTTTAAAAGTCCAATTTTTTGTCAAAATATTGGACAAAAAATTAGCCAATTATTTAGAAAATTTGCTGAATCTCCTGGATTATAGAAGAAATTACATTTTAAATATGTTGTTGGGTATTTGAGTATGCAGAATCCAAATCTGGTAACTAAATTTTGAAATTCAAATTTTTGGCGCAAAAATGTAAATAAAATTGGCCGCATTTTGAGAAATATTTCTGAGCATTCTAGATTATAGAAGAAATCACTTTCTAAATATCTTGCGGAGTTTTCGAGTATGCAAAATATGAATCTGCTAACAAAATTTTTTAATTAAAATTTTTAATCATGAAATTTAACAAAAATTGGCCAATTTTTGAAAATATCTACCGAATCTTCTAGATTAAACAAGAAATTGGTTTCTATATCGGTAGTTCTTAGCTATTTTTACCCAAGTCTGAGGTCGATGTCTTGGATTTAAAAAATACCAATTGCACTGTGTTTGGTATGTAAAAATATGGTTACTGGCCAATTTTTAAGGCTCTAGGTGGCTTGGTTGCGATTTGGCAGCTGTTTTTCCAATTTTGATTTTTTTCGAATTCTCAGCCACCCGTTTGCTTTTTATTTTCTGGACGCCCTAAATAAGCCTAAAAAATATTTTCTATGTAAAGGTGGGTAGTAAAAACTCCCGCCCAATCCGAATCTGACCATATTTTTTCGGAAAAACCTCAGGAAAAGCCGGAAAATCGGAAAAACTAAAGGAAACTGGAAAATACAAATTTCTCAAAAAGAGTCACTTTTTTTTTTTTTTTTTTATTTTTTTTACATGTGTTTTCCCATACTTTTCATGCTGGTAACCTCCTTTTTTGACCCATTTGCCTTTTAAGTACTTAAAAATCAATTTTAGGCTAAAAAAAATGATTTTAAAAATTGTTCATTTTCCGAATTTTCCAATTTTCTCGATTTTCCTGATAGAAAATGAAAAATCTGACTTGATTTTCGGATTCCTCGGGAAATTTTACATTTAAAACCTTCTTGGGTAAAATTTTATAGGCCTTTATGACGCTGTAAAAAAAAGAAAAACAATATAACCTGCTAAAATCAAACATAATTAAACATAATTAAATTTTTCTATTTTTTTATTCTGTATATTTTTTTGAGAAATATACAGAAAGTGACGCTTTTTGAGAAATTTGTATTTTCCATTTTCCTTTAGTTTTTCCGATTTTCCGGCTTTTCCTGAGGTTTTTCCGAAAAAATATGGTCAGATTCGGATTGGGCGGGAATTTTTACTACCCACCTTTATATAGAAAATATTTTTTAGGCTTATTTAGGGCATCCAGAAAATAAAAAGCAAACGGGTGGCTGAGAATTCGAAAAAAATCAAAATTGGAAAAACAGCTGCCAAATCGCAACCAAGCCACCTAGAGCCTTAAAAATTGGCCAGTAACCATTTTTTTACATACCAAACACAGCGCAAATGGTATTTTCTAAATCAAAGACATCGACCTCAGACTTGGGTAAAAATAGCTAAGAACTACCGATATATCTTCTGGGGTTATCGATTATGCAGAATCCGAATCTGATAACTGAATTTGAAAATCCCAATATTTGGCCCAGATATTGAACAAAAAATTGGCCAATTTATTAGAAAATCTGCCGAATATCCTAGATTATGCAAGATATTATTTTCTATATTTCTTATGTGGTTTTCGAGTAAGCGGATTCGATTTTTAAATTCGAATTTTTGGCCAAGAGATTGGACAAAAATTGGCTAGAAAATTTCTAGAAAATTTGCTGAATCTTCTAAACTCTAGTATGCTTACCCGCAAGCAAAATTGCTTTTAAATCCCAATTTAGATCTTAATCTTTTGAAACGAAATTTAAGTCCTAATCTTGAGGGAGCTTTCAATAGTTATGGAACGCTCTATGTGGAGCAGGATGTTTCTTTTTATAACTTAAAATGGATAAATAGATACAAGAATTGGAAAAAAATAAATTTATTCTTATATATTATAAATATTATTTTAAAAGGCTGCTATGGTCAATCAAATGTATTTACTTTGTTGTTTTTGACAAATAAAGTTTATCTATCTAAGCTCTGTTTAAGCTCTGTTATCATGTTAAGAATTCCAAATACTTTGAAAAAAAACAGTTATTATAAATTTACATTCTTTTAATTTTTACACTTAATTAAAAATTACAAAATTAACTATAATTTGACATTAGGAGCCGGTAGAACCTTATGGTATGGATTTCAGTTTGTATTTGACCTATTTTCACTAAATATCCATATAAATTTTGTCGATAAAACATAATTTTTAGGTTATATAAAATATAAATATGGTTTTTCAAAGGAACAGACGTTTTTGTCTTCTGTGTCTCATTCAATTATTATATTATAATCATTATAATATGTTTATAGTTTAGTTTCAATCACCTTAGTGCCGTAAGATAAACCATCTGCTTCTGCCAGAAACATGATAAAAATAGTATTTCAAACGCATAGAACCTAGAACTTTATAATAAATATGTTTATGAAAATTGGTTTGGTTTATACTAAAGATTCCCCTTATTCATTAATAAATTTTATAATTAAATTTTTCTACTGGTGTATATATAATAAAAGGTGCAAAATGAATACAAAAATCAACAATGTGAAACTGAATACTGTATAAAATAATTTCAACATTAAATATTATGCTGCTGTTTCTCAGAAGAGGTTTGCTACGGATGGCTATGTGACGCCTCCTAAGGAGCACGGTTTTATTGTAGATTCATTCGGAGGTTGCTCTATTCAACATTATCTTGAGGCACTGGCTAACAAAGTTAAGTAAACAAACGATGTACACATTATTTCTAAAATTCACCAAAAAGGCTGCCATTCGAAGTTCAGAACCGTCATAGTACATTCATGGCACCTTACAAGATTCCAAGGATCCGAAAAGTAATTTCAATGTTTAGAATGAAAAAATTTAAATACAAATAATTAAGTATATCAGTAAAACATATAAATGCCAATTCAATAACGTAAAAATATAAGAATATTTTTTTGGGGATAATTCAAAAATTATTAGAATTCTCGAAATTAAAATTAACAGAATTTCGGAATATCGAAATACCAGCACTAATTTACAATTCAACTAAGCAGAAAAATATGTTTTTACATTTTCAGAAAAATAATTTTCTGACAGATAAGAATTTTTAAATCGTATAAAATTCAATCTTTAAAACGCTATTTTATAAATATTTTTTTTTCTGATTTTAAATTATTTTAGAAAAATTCATTATTAATTAAGATTTTTCGGAGATTTTAAATTCTGATTATAAAAATTCTGTATAAGTAGAGGAGAACTTTTTTAGGTGACATGAAAGTACAATGACGGTTCTGAACTTCAAATGGCAGTCACCAAAAAAGGTAGGCTTCTTCTTCGATTGTGTAGAAACAGCTAATACCTTACTAGGCGGCCATTCATTGTTTGTAAGCGCTGATGGCAATCCGTGCTAATTTTCCAAAATCAGAAAATCCGAAACCCAAGGTTCAATGTTAAGAATGAAGAATTTAAAATACCATTGAAAAATAACTAAATCAAAATTCAGAAAGTGCTAAGTAAAATTCTTAAAATATCCGAATGAAAATTATATTCAATTAACCAAATACTATAATTTTAAGAAATTGCAAAGCCCAGAATTGAATTTTTCCGAATCTGAAGTTGTTCGTTTTAATGCAAAACTATGAAATATTATGCTTTATACAAATTCGGAAAAATGACTTAAAAAGAAATAAAATTTTTCATTTAGGACTTAATTCTTTCTGTGAAATGCTCTTCTTAAAATTACTTATTCCAATTTGTACAGATTTCTTAAAAATATTTTTATAAAATAAAAAAATTCTGGAATTTATAATAATTGGTTTGAAAAAAACGTTTCTGTTCTTAAAAATTCTGATTTTGGACCCGGATTGCCATCAGCGCTTCTGAACAATAAATGGCCGCCACCTTACTAGATGAAAAAAATTGCACTGTTAAAATTAAAGGTAAAAAAACGATAATACGCTCAATGTTTGAAAAAACAGTCAAAATTATTATTTCTAATGTTAACCTGTTGTTACCAAACAAGCTCATAGATAATATTTTTAAAGACCACGATATAAAGCTGGAGACCCCAATTACTTTTTTAAAAGTGGTTTCGGATAAAGCTGAATTAAAGCATGTATTAAGTTCCAGAAGACAAATTTTGGTTAGTCCTGATGACGTGGGATAAATCCTATCTAGCAAAAAGGCTTAACTTTTAATCTTTATTTTTCATCAAAAGGAATATTGTGCTTTCTCTGAAAAAAAGAAGGTCACATGGCTCAACTGTAAAGAAGAGTTAGAAATTCAAAATTTAGACAGAGATGATGGTAACGTCACAATTACCAACGATGAAAATTCTCCTTTACCAGCTAGCAATGATGACAACATTAGTTCAACAATGCCTATTACATCAGCAGGTAACAGTAATACTAATAATGCTACTAATTTAGGTCAACCATCTACAACTGACTCAACTAGTGAGAAGTCAGTTGACACAATTTCTGAGTCAAGATTAGTAAAAAGTATAGCATCGGTAAATAAAATTAAGTTACCAAAAAAAGTTCTTCCTCCGATAACTCCCGAGCTTCTAACAGTCCAAATAACATGCCCAAGTATACGAATAGAAAAAAATACCTTGAGCTCTTTGACTTTAAATCTAAATGACTTTACACAGTTTATAACTCATACTCTGAAAATCAGCTACAAAGGAGTACCAGATGCTTTAAGTCTTTATACACAAGATACTGATTCACTGATTTTAATGCTTGAAGCATTTTACGCTGGATTAACTGATCGCCGTGTTAAAAGAAGATTCACCAAAGTAAGAATTCACGCGAGAATTCTCAGATTATCTACGGTCAATATTCTCAGATTATCTATTGTCAACACTAATCAAGACTCATACCTTCAAAATAATCAAGATTGTAAAGAAATTCTTGATATGTTATGCCCCCCCCCCCCTGGGTTACTAGAGACTCAGATTATATGTTGTAATAATAATGATGCTTTTTTTAATACCCCCTTTACTATAAATGAATTTATTATAGCTTTAAAATAGAAAGGATTTAAATCTGCTCCTGGTATAAATCGAATAAATTATGAAGTACTTAACAATATCCTACACAAGTAAAATCATTCTTTTAAATATTTTTAATAACATGTATGCTTCTGACTCTTACCCAGAAGAATGGAATGACGTCTTTATTCATTTTGCTCTGAAACCAAGTGGGGGAGTACGGCCTTTAGTTTTAACACCGTGTTGCTCAAAACTTTTTGAGCTAATACTATCTAATCGTTTACGTTGGTGGTTGGAAACTCAAAAAATATTGCTTGAAACTCAAGCGGGATTCCATAAAAGCAAATCTTGTGCTGACAATTTCTCTATATTTACACTTGATATTGACAATGCCTTTCGTAATAAAGAGTATGTTCTCGCAGCATTTCCGGATATTACTGGCGCTTTCAATAAGGTAATTATCAATATATTATTAAAAAAGTTAACGGGTATCGTTTGCTCTCGTAAATTCATCAATTTTATCAAGTTTTTTACATACAAGAGGTCTATTTGCACTAAAGACACAATGAGAAACCCATTTCTCACTTGTAAAGGAGTCTCACAAGGAGGTGTATTAAGCCCGTTTCTTTACCTGATTTATGTACTTAAAATTGCTGATAAGCACCCCCTTAATTTTAAACTGCTCCAATTTGCCGATTAGATTCAAAAGTTCTCTTGGAAGAGCTAGGACTAACTAAAGGTGCCAGTTATTTTGATCACTTTCATAATTCCTATAGTAAACCTTGGTTTCATAATAAAAATCTCAGTCGAGATCTAATTACTACTATTAATAGATGTCGTTCAGGTCACTATAATTTAAATAAATCCTTGCATAAAATCAAAGTAGTTTCCGAATCTGCATGTGCATCTGGTTATCTAGATGAACACCTAAACCATCTTATTTGGCAATGCCCACACTTCGACCAAGAAAGGAATTCTCTGATTCGTAGGCTTCGGCAAAACGGGTATTAATTGCCTATATATATCAAAGGCTTTTTAATTAAGCCTAACATAAAAATGATGAGTTATGTGAACGAATTTCTTAATGATTGTAAAATTAAAATTTAAAATAAACTTAAAGAAAAGAAGGAAATAAATAAATAAATAAATAAATAAAGAATAATAATGTTATTAATAATAATAATAACAAGAAATTTGTATAACCATTAATTTAATTCGTTAAATAATTGTAAGCCATAATTTCCATATAAACTTGTGCCAAATCTGTAAAACTGTAAAGAATAATTATTTTTAAAAAAATGTGAAATGAAAATGTCAAAAAAAATAAAATAATTTTAAGTTAACGTAGCTGTAGCCTCAAAAAAGGCTCGAAGCTTAAATAAAAAATAAAAATAAAAACTCCATTAGGATCATCTGCATATAAGTGAAAAATATCTGGGTCAGGATACACTTTTATGTTGTGTAAATGCAAGCAAACATAAAGAACATCCAGTTGAATTTAAAAGGATCAAAGTTAGACGATTTGGAAATTATCTGCAATATCCTGTCGTTGATTTTTGTCCACTGCCAAGCAGTCTTAAAAAATTTCATATCTCTTAGTTTAGCAAATATTTAAGGAAGGTGCAGAATTTTTGATTTAAAAAATTCAAATAATAAGAAAATTAAGGTAAAATGTATAATAAAAAGAAAAATAAAATATTTTAATTGTGTATTTATTAAAGACCTGGTTACATTCTTAGTAATATTTTATAATAATTAAAAATATGTATAAACATATTATTATTATTATTATTGTTATTAAAATTTAATATTAAAATTATTATATTATTGTTTAGTTGATAAGTGATCATTGTTTTTTTTTTTATATTTACACTTAAAATCTATTGAACAAACAGATAATAGAAATAGTAACCCGAAATTTTATTTAAGTATTTATTTGCTTGTTTTACTTATTCTTTTTGAATAAAATTAATTAATTATATAATATATTATATTTTTATATTCATATTATTTTAAATTATATATGTATAATTTAATTTTTAACAACCAGAAGGGGAAACTAATATTTTTTTTTTTATTTTATTTCGTAAATTTCTAATTTATAAATACTGGCAAATTATGTTTAAGATACAAGTTACTAACTATTGATTATAATTTCTGTTAGTCATTTAGATTTAAGTTCAAAATATAAGGGAGTTCTTTTATCAGTAATAAACATATAAGACATTTGTTAGAAATTCGCATTAGTTTAACCTATTGAGTCCAAAACAATGACTAAACTTATCATGTGGTTAAGACCTATTTTAATTGGGATATTGAATCAAATAAGTAAAAATAAGAGAAAAAAATTTTTCTGTAAAAAAAAATTGGCTATATTATGGCCAACATTTTAAGTTATCCTTGACATTTCTGGATAAATGATAATGATCATATTTTTTAACAGAAAAATTTTTTCATCAGAATGATTCTTAGGCCTAAAGTTCTAATTAAAATAGGTTTAAATTTCTTATTCAGTGTATTATTACTCAACTGTAAAGGGTTAACTTATTTAAAAAGGGTACATTAGACTGTCACTTTGAAAAAAAAAATTTCAACTTTCAAAGCTTCAGCTTCGAATAAGTATTAATTTTCGAAAATATAAAGATGCCTAGAATATGAAAGATTAAAACCACTTCCAAATTACGCCAATAAGAACATAAAAACCCATGTATTTACTGGCACTATTTTGAAGTGATTTGAAGCTCTCATATTATAGGGAACTTATTTTTTCGGTAATAGAAACTTTCTTTACTTAGAAACTTGATAATTTTTTTTCTGAAGTAACAAACTGAAGTACGTATTTATTTATTTATTCTGTAGACTAATAAGGCTACCAGCAAAATGACTCAGGCTCTTATGCATTAAATAAAGTAAAGTTTTTAACACAGGAGGCTGGTAACCTAAATTTAATTTAAAACAATAGTAAATTTTTATATTTTGACATTCTTATAAGCAGGTTTCTGCTAGGAGCAAAAAGTAGATCATTAAGTATTAATAAATCTTAAATCTGCTTTCCTGATACAAAAACTCCCTTATATTTTTCAAATAACTTGTATTTTAATCATAGCATTTATCACAAAAAATTTTAATATTAATTCGCACATTTATTTTATACTCTTTTTGCATACAGTAAATTACCAAAAATTTTCAAGATTTCTATCTTTTAATTTTAAAAATAACGTAGGATGAAAAATTTTCTAATTTTCTTAGAATTTCTTTGTGCAAAAGTATAAAAAACGCCAAAAATAAAATCATTAAATTTACAAAATATTATTTAATCCTCGCTGGCTGTAAATTAAGTAAAAAATATAATTTTACTTAAAAATTAAAATATTAAATTATAAAATAAAAATTATACTTTAATATTTTCTACAAAATAATAATAATAATTTATTTATCTTTATTAATGCATAATTATTTATCTATATTTATATATATATATATATATATATTTATATATACTTTTTTTTCTTCAAAATTATTAAATTACGTAAAAAATAAAATGTTTTAGTAAAAAACCAATAAAAATTTTTTTTTACCAAATAAATTAGTTTAGTTATAGATTTTTTTTGAAATCTTTTTCATTTTTTAAAATCATAATATATATGGCTTATTAATTGCGTGTTTTTTTTTTTTTATTTTTAACACTTTTTAACTAAGTATTAAATTATTTTATATTATTTTATATTTATATTGAAGGGTACTTGTGTTTACCAAAGTAGATCTAGAGAGAAATATCGGCTTACTTTTTTCGCTAATTATAATTTATTTTTAATACGAATTCTTCTGCATAGTTTTATGAGACATATTTTTATTTTCCAGAAAGTAACTCTCTTTTTAATCAGGTATTTCAGGTACTTAAAAAATAAGTTTTAAATTTTAAATTGAATAAAAATGTTTATAAGATAAATTTCTTTCAACAGTGATTTTTTTAATTATGGTTTTTAACAGGGTAGTGTAGTTACTAAAAATATCGTTTAAGCCGGAGAAATTTTTGTTTCACTCAGTACTTGCAGTCCGTTTTCGAAAAATTTTGGGTTTTATCTGAAACTTGATCCAACTTATCTGAAAAATAACTATTCCAAATGTCACTTTAAAGAAGAACAAAATTTCAACTGCCACAACCGGAATCCCGGTGTCGGCAACCGTATTTTTTTCTGTTCAACCGCATGTCCCTAGCTTTTAAGTTATATATTATAATCTTTTTAAAATGATTACAGAAAAAATATATTTCCTAAAAATTGAAAATTTATTTCTTAAAACTACGCATTGAAAATAAAATTTTTCATATTATTCAATTTTTTAATTTTAATTAACATATTAACAAACGAAATTGAAGTAGATAAGAAAGTTTCTTTTTTAAAACAGTTTTAATTTTCAGGCTGACATTTTCCCCTAAATCTACTTTGGTAATTAAGTAGAATCTTAATTTATTAATTTTAATTCTTACTGTAAAAATCATACAAATTTTATTATTTTATAAATAATACACAGTAATTGCTAAAATGTTCTATTTATTTTAATATTTTTTATTTTTGATTATCATCAAAATTTTTATTTTTCAGTTCTTAAATATTGATTTTAATGTAATCGTTAAGGTAGATGACAATATTTTTAGTTAATTTTATCAAAAGAGGTATATGACTACTTTTCAAAAATATTGAATTTTTTTTATTTAATAAATTAATATAATTATTTGTAATCAAAATATTTATTATTTTTTTTTTAGCAATCTTATCAATGTTTTTTTTTTCGTTGGCATCATTGTATGATGCTAGTAATAACCGTTTAATTACAGTATAAAACGGTCACTAAAACATAAGGATCTTGAAATCATTTATAAAAAAAGTAGCCTTCATCGTCCTCAATTTTTGTTCGTATCATCAAAATTCGTATAAAAAATAATTTTTTTTTGTTCATTTACATAAAAAATAATAAAATTTTTCATATCAATATTTTAAAAATATAAAATTAAATTAATTTTTTTTTTATTTTTAATTAACATTTTTATTTTTTTTATTTTTTTTTTTTTATTATTTTTTTTTTTATGAAATTTTAAATATTTTATGCTAATATAAAAATAAGGCACTGCATTTCTTTTTTTAAATTATACGTAAAATGCAATTTTTTGTTTTTAAATTAATTTTATAGTATACTGTTTTAATAAATTCTATATTTTATCTAATTAATTATTATAATAATCGATCTTTATAATTATTCATCAGTATTTAATTATACATATAAAACTGATTTTATGTTCACATAATAGGCTAAAAGTTTTAAAACTCTTAAATTTTATGATTTGTATTTTATGAGCTGTAAATATTTATTTACTCAATAATTATTATTCATTAGCATGAGGATTGCATGTTTAATATCTTGGCTTGCTGTTCCCAATATCATACTCTGTGCTGACTGATGTGCAATAACAGATTATGATTTTGAGACCTGTGCTTTGCAAATTCATGAAAAATGGTAAAGATTCAACCTGTTAACTACTATGCTAGTTTATCAAGCTAAATAATAAGGCAAATTCTGCAAGTAACTCGTATTTACTTGCAGCCACTTGTGACAAGGTGCAGTAAAGTAACATTTTTTACTGTACATCATTACAAGCGTTTGCAAGAAAAGCCCTAATTATTGCAGAATGCATCCTAATTTGTTTACTTGTGAACTTCAATACTCGATGTATCTTCAAATTATTGTAAACACAATTTTACGTTGTTCAATAGTTTATAGGACCACCTTTATTGAGTAAATTCATCAATTTGCTTATGCGTTTGTATTTAATCAACATTGCTTTTAAACATTAAACTGGCTCAAGTTATTATATTAACGAATAAATAGCAGAAGGTAAATGGCCTAGTTAATACAAGAGCTAAGTCGAGGCTAGTTGAAGTTTACTCTCAGTTGAATAAAATGCTTATGCGTATCTACATGAGTCAAATAATAACTAACGTTAAACATCGAATGGCCTCGATTCAACTCCAATCGCAGCCAATAAAACGCTCGTCATATCTATCTATCCTTGTAAAATATTACTGCGAAAATTCATTAAAATACAAATCACGTAATTTAAGCATTAAAAATTTTAGCCTAATTAATTATTTAAAAAAATTCAAGCTTACAATAAATTTTGAAAAAAAAAAAATTAATAAATAATTGTGCATTACATTTTCTCTTCAGTTATTTTTTCCAAGCAAAAAAAAAATATTTTTTTAATACTATTTAGCTATTACATTTTTTCATACATCACACTATAATATTTAAATATATTTTTTGTTAATATTTTTTTTTTTAATCATTTTTACTTTTTTTGTTATTTTTTTTTTCATCGTATTATCTAGAATTATAGTAATTTTTTTAGATTAAAATACAAATTAAATTTAAAAAATTTGTATTTTAATCTAAATTATATTTTATGCAGTCTTACATGTTTTTTTTTAATATCAACGAGTATTAAATTGCACGTTAAATAATTTACATAATTTTTCTGATCATTTTAATTAAAGAAATTAATTTTATGTAAATTATTTAGGCTCTTTAAAAAAAGAGCTATTTTGAAAAAAAAAGTATTTAAAAAAATTTTTATTTTTTAATTATTTCAATTAATTCTTCCTTTATGTGTCATATAACTAATGCTGTCTGATAAAAGTTTTTCTCTAGTTACTCTTCTCATTCTAGAGCACATGGCCAGCATTGTACCCGCCATAATACATAAAAGTCCACAACCAAGACCAACAATTGTACTTAATAACGTTGGTCTCATGCATACACGATCTGCCGCTGGATCAAGTTCTAAAGAATAAAAAAATTTTTAATTTTTGTTAAATAAAAATAAATAAAAATTTATTCACCTTTAAATGCTGACGTAGTATTTTGTAAAAATTCAGTATCAACTTCGCCTTCTTGTAATACCCGTAAGGATTGGAATAGATTAACATTTTCTGATAAACTTGTCGCAGGCGTTGATGGGCCATCGATTAATTCTGACACAGATCTTTTAACAACATTTTTCGCATTTCTCCAATGACATGGTTGACTCTAGAAAAACAAACGATTCAATGAATATAAAACCGTTATTTTTATATGCATATAAGAGCATTCTTTTAAATTATTGATGCGGAAAATTTTTTTTTATTGTTCATATTTTTTTTTACAACAGAATTATTTTAGTGAATAATAATAATTTTTATTATTTACCGGACATCTTCCATGGCACATCCTGACATCACATTCAATATAAAGGGCAGGCGAACCAGTAAACCTAAACGTTTTCATATAAGCAAATACTTGTGTTTCGAATAAACCACTTTCTGACCACGAACCACGGAATCTACTTATTAATTTATCATCCACTGGACAGCCATATTGATCTATTAGTTGTATTTTTTTGTTACCTCCATTGTGTGCGTAGCAGTCGTTTACAACGATGTCGAAGCCATCTGTTGAATGCAATTAAATGTTTTAAATAAAAAATTATATTAAACAATTATCTGATTTTAAATTTGGGTTTATTATGGTTTCATTAGTTTGTATTTTTTTTTTTTGTTATTTATATGGAGAGATTTTTGAAATTAAAAAGGGCTTTTAATCGAATAATTTCATAAGTAAACAGTTCACAGTGAACTAAGATGAAAATATTGGTAACCAAAATTGTTCAATAATAAAATTAAAATAAAATTGGTTTTTGCATTCGCGGTCGTAATACGAATTAGAATTTATAGAAAAATAATTTTCTGACAATTATTTTGTTCTAAAGAACCCAAAAAAAGTTCCAAACTAATTTTCTTAAAGTGGTCCAAAATAAAATAAGGCAGTTTTAAAGATTTATTTATACACATATTTCCATTTTTGCAATTTTTTCACAAGAAGATACTAAAAATAAGAAAAGTTATCAACATAAAATTCATTAAAAAAGTTACACATAAGATAAAAGTACACTTCACTTATAATTGCAAATATAGCATACATTGATTAGATAATACGAAAATTTAATATCCTAGGGAGAAAGAAAGCAAGGAGTATGTAATAATAAAACGTACCGTATTTACTCCTCATATAAATGATAAGCGTCAAAGGGTCACCAACACGTACAGGACCAGCAACTCTAGTACCTGTTGTGCCATAGCCGTATCTAATCTCCATGTAACATTCTGGTGGCTGCAGTGTAAATACAACTGGATTACCGGTAGCGACTCTATAAAAATAAATTTTTATTTTTAATATTTTATGAAAATTGATTTAGATTTTTTTTTATTTATCAACTTACTCAACATCTAAGAACGGAAATGTCACTGTTTTCCAAAAATCATAACCATATTCACATGTTACTTTGAAATGTTCGTCAAATTCTTCTTCTATTAATGGATTATATTGCACGGTAACGGTATTCCACATGAGATTTTTCTGAATTTTCAATGTAAAAAAATAAAAATTCAAATTATACAACAATAAAATAAAAAAATATTTTCTATTGTTATTCATGTATTGAAATTGATTGTTAAAAAGAAAATAAAATAATTTGTTAAACAAGTGAAAAATATAAATCAGGTCAATAATTTTTTCTCATAAAAACACGAAGAAGAACAAAAAAAAAAATTAATGAATAACAATAAATATGAGCTTCTGGTATTATTTTTTTTTTTTTAATCTAAATAAAAAAATCTAATAATAAAATTATTTTTTTTACCGTGGGATTTTTTCTACTGTCCTGATGATGTGTATTCTCACCAAGAGTACCGCATCGATTTAGTTGTATGAAGAATTCGTAATAATCTCGTCCTGTTCCGTTAACGTAGATGCAGTCAGGATCATAAGAATAACCTATAATTAAATACAATTGTCTTTATTTTTATTAAAAAATATCAAATTTTTTTTTTTTTCTACTTCGTTTTATTAACTTCCGACTTTTAAATACATTTTTTTTTATTATAAAAATAAGATTAATATCTTTTGACATGCGTCATCTATTCTGGAAAACTTCCGAAAGGATATTATTATTAATCGAGAGTAAAATGGATTACGGATCTTTTGTGTTATAATTTTTTTTTTACCGTAATTGTATGAATAATTTATACGTTAAAATTTAATTAAATGCTGTTGATTTAAACATTTCATACATAAATTTTCAACTTTCTTTGTTTTTTTTTTTATATCTGAGATAAATTTTTTGCAGATTTTTGATAAATAAGTTGTAATCTTTATGGTAGATTTTGTTTTTAATTTAATTTTTTTAATGAAACGTTTTTAAATTTTTACAAACTTATGAATATTTTTCATTGTTATTTTATTATGATTTTTTTTTAATTAATTAATTAACAAATTCAATTAATTTATTTATCATAATCTTACACATACTTTATTTTAGTGTAAAACAATTTGTTCAAAATGAAATATTTATTTAATTAGAATTATGAATAAATAATTTCAATTTTCATTGTTTATATTACGTTATATGTAAAGTTCTTACATCAAACGGTACAAAATGCATCAAAATTTTAAGGTAAAGAAGTATCAGAAAGAGTTTAATGCATTAAAAGTAAAAATTCATATTTTAGATGTTATTCGAGCTCATAAAGTTGAATCAAGAGGCAGAAACTAGAGACCCTAGATTACCAGAGACAGCCAGACACCTAAAAATATTGCTAGGTAAGATGGTGACTTCACATTTAAAATACATGTATTTTTTTGACCAATCAAAAACAGTCCCCCTGTCTGGCTGTCTCTGGTAATCTAGGGTCTCTAGCAGAAACTTGAAAAAGGTGCCATGAGAATGTATCTCACTTATGGGGTTTAATGAATAAAAATTGTTTGAAGGGTAAATAATTTAGAATAAATTTATTATCACGTAATTTTGAACTATAATTACTTTCTTACTTAAATATCAGTAAAAAATAAAATTTCTTATATTCCAACTATCGAACATAAAAGTTGGTATTTCACTCTGTACTTTCAGCGAGATGGTATATAGAATGTCCCTTACAATATAAGTATTAATTCCAAAAAATTTGATTGAAACGTGAAAGCTCCAACTTTATCAAACTGGAATTCTCAAGTGTTAATAATATATTTAAAAATAAGATTATAAGTTGCTTCGCTAATTAGGAAACAGAAGCACAAAGTTTCTAAGGGCTATAATTTACGTACTAACAAAATAGTAGAAAAAATTAATTACCTATTCGAATGATAATCAATAGTTTTAATTTTACTAAATTTAATTTAAAATAAAATTTTACAGATTCGGATTAAAAATTTTCTTTCTTATTTATACTGTTTCATACTCATTTCATTTGCGAGAAAAATTTAAAAACGCGAGTTAAATAAAAGTTTAACTGTTGGTTCTTTCATAAGAAAAGAGCACGAATTGAATACTGCTGTGTATAATTTGTTGCTGTACGTTAGGCTAACACGATAAGACAAATTTATTGAATTTATAAAATGAATAAATCTTTAATATACAGGGAAAAAAAATCGTTTTAGAAACTAGAATTATGTCTTTGAAAACCGGACTTTTTTGCTTAAATTATTTGAAATGACACAGTTTAAACCTATAAACTAATAAAGTAAAGTTAAAAATGAAATTTTCTATTAGTGGCTGCCACTTATACTACATATTTTTCTTTTATTTATAAATCTCTTTTAAAATTTTACGAAATATATTACGTATAAATTAATTTTAAAATTTATTTTTGGAGCTAGAGTTATTTGAAATTTAAATAAAATTTTGACTACTGTTTAAAATATAAAAATATAATAATTTTCAAACATGTAAATAATGAAAATAAGGAAGCCCCGTGCTAATGAAATTCGTGTACTCTAAACTACAAAGTTATCAATAAAAACATAAAATTCAAATTAACCAATAAGCCTAAAATATGTCGAAAAATAAAAACAAAACAAAACCACATTCTCCTTAAAAATGTTAAAAGTAAAAAAATGTTAAAATATAATAGAGCCCCTTTTATCAGTTAAAAAATCTTCATTTATTCAAAGTCTTAAAAAATCTTTAATATACAGGGAAAAAAAATCGTTTTAGAAACTAGAATTATGTCTTTGAAAACCGGACTTTTTTGCTTAAATTATTTGAAATGACACAGTTTAAACCTATAAACTAATAAAGTAAAGTTAAAAATGAAATTTTCTATTAGTGGCTGCCACTTATACTACATATTTTTCTTTTATTTATAAATCTCTTTTAAAATTTTACGAAATATATTACGTATAAATTAATTTTAAAATTTATTTTTGGAGCTAGAGTTATTTGAAATTTAAATAAAATTTTGACTACTGTTTAAAATATAAAAATATAATAATTTTCAAACATGTAAATAATGAAAATAAGGAAGCCCCGTGCTAATGAAATTCGTGTACTCTAAACTACAAAGTTATCAATAAAAACATAAAATTCAAATTAACCAATAAGCCTAAAATATGTCGAAAAATAAAAACAAAACAAAACCACATTCTCCTTAAAAATGTTAAAAGTAAAAAAATGTTAAAATATAATAGAGCCCCTTTTATCAGTTAAAAAATCTTCATTTATTCAAAGTCTTAAAAAATAGTAAAAAAGAAAGAACATCGCGGATATCCTGTAATTTATCGAGCTATTCATTTTTATTATTGTTTTTTAGCAAAAGAGCAATTGGATTGAATTCGTGATCATCGAGTCAGCAGTTGGGAAAAACGAAACGAAAGTAATAATTCATGTATTATAACCAAAGAAAACAAGAACAACAAGAATCAAAAAATAAAAGAAAGAAAACTAACATTCATAGGAAGTAACATTAGATATTGTGTTTTGATATCTATGATTCTCGATCATTCGTAATTTGCGATTTGAAACTGTATATATAAAGAAGAAAAAAATGTGATTTCCTAGAAAAGAAACTTTATACAAAAACATGAGTGTTAAAAAAAAAAACGTTTATCTAAAAAGTTTATTCGTTTTCTGTATAATAATATTCAATTCTTCTTCAATATCCTTCTTTCTTTCTTTTTTTTTTCAAACTCATAATTTATTTTTTATTTCTTTTTGAAACCCTTGTTATTTATTATAAATAAATACCGTTAGAATTTAAGACCCTTTATTTAAATCAATTAAAATTCACATAAGAAAAGAGATATAAATCAATAATAATTAAATATTTTATTGATAATGTAATTATATCAATTGATTATTTTTTTTCAAAACAACAATACATTACCTGCTGAGTATAAAAGACCATTGAAAGATCCATTAAAACCGAGACGAATTTTCATATAGTCATCTTGGCACTCAGCTTCGATATCTGTAAAAAAAAAATGATAATGCAATTTTATTTATTTATTTCTTAAAAAAAAAAAAATACAATAAGAATAATCATGAAATGTAATTTTAATTATCGTATTTCGTGAATCTGGGTATTATTTTATTATTGTACGTCTGATGCGCGTAGATTTTTATATATACTCAATTTTAAACGGTTAAATGGAAAATTTATTTTTATTTAAATGGCTTATAAAATTATATATGTTGAAATGTAATTAAATTATATATTTTTATCTTTATTAGATTTTAATTATTTTGTTATCATTTAAAGTATTTACGATTTTTTATTTTTTCTTATTTTGTAAATTAAAATCAAATAAAATTTTTATATGGTTAGGTCTGTTATGTGCAGTATGAGAATGTTAACTTTAGTCTTGAAAAAATAATTATAGGCAGAATTTTAATTACTTTGTCTATATTGGACATGAGTCATGGATAATTTAGAGTTCTAAGGGTGAATTTAGATGGAGCAAAAAAATCTTGGAAGTTACCGCGCGAAAATTTGAATTCAAAATTAAAATACTTAAATAAACTTCCTGATGTGCAATTTCAACATTTTATTATATTCTTATACGAAAAAGACTCATTACTGAAATTTAAATTTAAAAAAACCACGTCTTGTAAGCATCGAAAATCTCTCCATCTAAATTCACCCTAATTAATCAAAATTTTTGAACACGGAAACTTAAACTTAATTGATATTTTTTCTATTGATCACAGAATCATAAAAGTAGGAATATTTAACACAAGTTAAAACATTAATGGTCTTATTTAATAAAAATCAATTTTGCAAAAATATACAATTTACTTCCAGACTTCTAATGCTCTAACCAAAAGTAATAGATCCACCCATATATATAAGATAATTGTATTTTTTTTACTAATAAGCATCGGTTAAATTGCCTTTTTTATTACAATAGGAAGAAGCTATAAATTATGTAGCATTTTGGGCCAAACAAAAAGTATGTTATTTTGCTAACTGTAATATAAAATAGGATTAAAGAGTCGATAACAATTTGCTAGACTGTATCTGGGTGTGAAATCAAGCTCTTTAATAATAGGGCAAATTATTTAATTTTCTGAAAAAATTTCAATAATTTCTAAGCAAATTTATAGGATTAGCATAATTAGGTATGCAGTAAAAGTAATTATATTTTTTGTTGAAAGTTTTAGATCTTTTATTTAAATTCTGGGCCCAGGTTTTTCTACAAAATTCTTTTAATAACCCAGAAACTTCATTAAAAACAAAGTATTTCCTTAACCCATTGATATAATGCAAACTTATGTAAAGAATGCAACACAAAAATGTATAAAAAAGAACAAGGATTAAATAGAATCACACAACACATGAATTCAAAAAAAAAAATTTATATATATACAACTTGACGCGTGCAACCTGTCATTTAAAAAAAAGAAGAAAAATAAGAAGTATATAATATATTATGTACATCTTTTTATATACTTTAATATCATAAAGACTATAATAATTTACGTGGGAAAATTCTTTCTTATTTAATAATAAGTTTATATAATACATAATAACTTGTTTCAAGATCAATGTTATAAAAATTTTACTTTATAAAACATTGTAATAATAATTTTTTAAATGTAACTAATATTTTTTTTTTGATTTTTAGTTCGTTTTTTTGAATTTTTCTTGTAATATACATTAATTAATTGTATGTAATTTATTTTTAATATAACTTGACGTGTCTAATATGTTATGTGAAAATTATGCATATTAGCGTTATTTTGAATTTTATTACAGCAAAATTTTATTTTCGTGTTAAGAAATTTTAATATGATACTAAACTTGATTTTAAATATTCGTTAAGTAAATTTTATATTAAATAAATTTTCTTGCTAGCGGCCAAAAAGTACTCATTTTCCGGGCACTACAAGGCCGGAAACAATGTGTTTTCTTGGCACTGATAATGAAAAATCGTATACGCCACTTAACCATAAAAAAAGAATGCCCCAAATTGCTAGGCTTTGCCTTGGATGATAACTTACGTGCAGTTTGGGCCATTCTTCAAGTTACTCGAAATATACTATTTTTGAAAACTTACGGCACATTTTTATTAATATTTTAACTAACAAATAATTTTCATCAAATAAAGGTAAAGTTAATTTTAAACATGAAATAAAAAAAAAAGACATAATTAATCTGAGCCTATTTGATAGGCATTTTTTTGTGTGACTATTTATGTTTTTTGTTTCGCTCAAAATAAAAAGAAAAATTCTTCTCACTAATAAAGGTTAGTTTTGAAGTTACGTTTTGCGGTTGTAAACATTTTTATCTATTAATTATGTTTTCGGGTCCCTGAAAATAAATATGACATCTGTTATTACTTAAACTTCTCTTATTATCCGCAAAGGAAAATCTCTTTGGAACCACAAAAAATGATCTAAATTAATTGTTATATGCACCCAAGTCGTTTTAGGCAAAAAAGTTGTGTTCAGAGATCTGAAAAACATTAGTAATAGATAAAAATGTTTAAAAATTTGTAAAGCATAACCTAATAATTCCTCGATAATTCCTATGCAAATGGATCGTTTTCGGTAAAAACCGAGTAAAAACGAGTTTCATAAGCGTAGTCAGCGAGCCAAAAAACATGAATTCTGGTTGAAAAATTTTATAAAACTGTCAGCAAAAAAAAATTGACTACAAAATAGGGATTTAGATCTACGCTACATAGAGGACCTGCTCTATATTTCTCGAAAGAGAAATGGTGTTTCATTTGTATATAAGTGAGTGATGATTCCTAATTAATCATGTCTTTATTCATATAATCAAGTTATTTCATATTACTTATTCTAATTAAATGTGAGGATGGGGTCAACACGAGTGTTAAATACGATTTCAATTTTAGCGTGTTTCTGCTTCCTGACCCTGTTCTTCATAAGAGATATTGTTCAATACTTTTCGAACTAAATAACAATTTAATAATTAAATTAATAGTATTGTGTTTGTACAGTCTTCGATGGGGCATCTTCTTTATAGGTTGCATTCCTGTACTTCTATGCATTTTACTTTGATTCAGCCCAACAGCTAATCGATACCTTCGAGCCATTTAAATATTTTTTAATTTATAATATTAAAATGATTTGGGTTTGTAAACAATTTTGATGAATCATGTCTTCAATATTCAAAATCTAGTGCATAAATATATTTTTAGTATTAGAGAGGATCTAAAGTTACGATCGTTCAATATTTTATTCGATTCATGCATTTGTGAAATCTTTTGCTGGTTTTACTTTTCTTGACTGTATAAGTAAATTATTTTAAGTCAAAAAAAGAAGGGTATCAACCTCTGTGTTTTCATGATAACCTACTATTCAGAAATAGTGTATTTAAGACTTGTTTCCAAAAAAAGAATGTCCCAAATCGCAGTTTACCAACACTGGCTTCACCTCGGAAGATAATTTATCTGCGATTTGAGCCATTCTTTACTTTTATGGACACGAGCCGTAAAATATACTATTGTCATTAAAGAATTATAATTTTGCCTCTTATTTACAAAAAATCTTCATGAAACTTTACAAGCTGGAACAAAAATTCTGTTTTGCAATCTTTTTTTTATAATTTAAATAGAATAAATTCATATTTCAATTATTTTATGTGTAGAAAAACAGTGAAGACAATGAAAATTAAAAAAAATTATTTAGCTAAAAACTTTAATTAATTATCAAAGTAACGACTGCTTAAAAATTTTTATTATCATTAAATATATGTGCATTCTTCGATAAATAAAATTCGCTCTAAATATATTTTATATGAGTCACATTCCAAACATTTTTTTGTTCCTTTTTTAATAATCAATATCAAAGAAGATGCTTATAAACAGGTCTATTGTAATGAGAATACTTAAAAAAATATATTGTCTCATAATAATTTTTTGAGGTGATATACTACTGCACATAAAAAACACAACATTAAAGATTTTAATGCTGATAAATTATTGATCATAAGAAGAGTGTAAAATTTCATTCATGCAAATACTCGTATAACTAAAATATTTATGTAAAGACTAAACGCATAATATACAAACTTTTATTGATATTATTTAATGTGCAATAATTCAAATAAAGTAAGGATCGATGTCAAAAAATGTCGCTTATTATTCTATTTTGCTAAAGCAAACTGTTTTCAAGCGAACAGTGTCTGAGTTATAAGCAAGTTTCTCAATTTCGTTTTTAAATAATTCATTATGAAATTAACAATTTGAAGCACCTAATTTGCTTATTGGATGATTATATATTTGAATATGCAATAAACTTAATATCATATTATTCTGTTAAAGAATTTAGAATAGAATTTTGTTACGAAACCCGAAATTTTGGATTTTTTGCTTAGATTTGGACCAGGTTTCATTTAGGTAAGCAAGCTTCCGATTCAAAACTGTAACTGCAGACCTTTTTCAAGAAATTACCGACTTTAAACAAAATCCAACCTAACAAAAAAGGCCGAAATTTCGGGCCAGATCCCCAAAACTCAAAAATTTTGAGGAACCACTCACCCCTAACACACACATATTAGTCGTAATTATAAAATAGAAAAATAATCTGAAAAAAAGTACATTTACATTCGAAAATCAGTGATGTCTAAAAAAGAAAACAAGTGAAAGTCACCAAAATCCCAAGTTATGCATGTATTCTCTAATGTAGTTGTAAATACAAAATATATTTCCTCTATATACCTAAAATACCGTAACTAAAAAAAATCTACCTATACTTTACATGTCAAACACGAAGCAAAAAAGAAAAGATTTTCTATTAGGATAGTTACACTCTAAGTAATATCTGACGATACAAAAATTTTAATATTATAATTTATAGCGTTTAAAAACTATACAAATTTGATACATCATCGTCACCTACATTATACAATTTTACAGTGTTAAAAAAAACAGTTTCAACAATTTTAAGAAAATTATTGTTATTATTATGGACCGGTATTGTACATATTTTATTGTTATATACTGTTTATATTTTGTATGTACATAAAAAATAACATACTTTTATTGTAATAAAAAAAATGTTATTTAATCACTAATATAAATTTTCCTCATACTATAATACATAACCTTAAAGGCTTTAAAAAATAACGGCATTAATACGAGACATATCGTTTGACTGTCTTTTTTTTGTAAAAAATAATAGTAATATTTTTATACAAATTTATAAGATTTTTATCTTTAAAAAAATTATATTTTAAGTAAGTAGTAACTACTGCTAGTAGTATAGATAACCAATTTTATATATGATTATGATACAAGTATTTATATTACTCTGCCTTTAAGATATATGTAACATGTTACGTTCGATTGACTTGATATTATGTCATGTAAATTTTTTATGTCGTTAAATTATATTTTTTTTTTTATAGAAAAAAAATTTTTATGTTTATTAATGTTGATAGGGATAGTGTTTTTATCACCATTTTACATATTTTTATGGATATGTAATCGTTGTATCTGAATAAAATTGTTACATCGTATTATGTAATTTGTTGCTTTATGAAGAAATATATTTTTTTATAAAAAAAGGTAGTTTTTCAACTTTGTTTTTTATGGGGTTATAGTTTTAAGTCATTTTTATTTATGTGATTTATTTTATAAAGAATATTATTTGATGAGCAGACTACTAACGGTTTTTGAAAACAAAATTAAAAAAAAATTCTATTTTTAATATCAATAATAAAAGTTAAATGCGTTAGGTTTTTTAAATTTTTATAATTTTTTCATTCCTGATTTATTAGGATTTAGAACTTTTGACTGAATTAACTTTTAGATAAATATTTAAAATATGTAGAAACATGACTTATTAACTTGGTAATTATTAAATTGATTGATAATTTATTTAAGATCGATTAAGATTTAATTAAATATAAGTTTACATTTTTCTAAAACAAAATTTAATTGATTAAACTATTTTATTTAGAGAAATTTCTAATTGAAATACCTAAATGAAAAAAAATATTTTCCAAAGTCAAGTCCAAAGCATAATTTTTAATTATAATTTAGGTGTTCCTATTTTTCTTATTATGCGATCAATGGCACTAGAACGTAGAGAATTAATAACGATAATTTATACAATACAAATTTTATATTCATTCATGATCAATTAAACACAGTTAACTAGACGGTTAGAGTTTAATTAAAAACTCTTATCGACTTCAACTAACTATTAGGACAACCTTGGATCAGAAAAGGCGTAATAAAGAAAATAATTTATTAATATGCTTAAAGTACAATTAAAATTTTTATGAAATGTAAATGACATTGATTTTTAAAAGAAAACTCGTATTTATACTCTTACGAATTCATTTCGATTGCGAGAAAAAAATTTAATTATTTTAGTCCCCCGATGGTATAACAGTAATGCATCGATTAAATTAAAGAATATTAGTTTCTTCTTAAAGTATTTTTGTATTAAAAGTTCATTTGGTTCCTTATATTTTATTTTTTTTGTAACAAGGATTAAAATTATTTAGCTATTAAAAAAAATAAATAAATAGGTATATTAAACAAAAATACAATATTAAAATAGACCATTTTGATCCCTGCAAGTATAAGAAGTTTGGACTGAAAAAATGGCTGAAGAATCATGGTACATATGAATTATGAATACTAAAATATTCAAAATACTGGGTAAAATTAATCAGTGGTCTAGAGCTGGCTGAAATTCTTCTTTGAGGTATTAAAAAAATACAAATTATTAAACTCATTCTTTGAACCTTTTCTACATTAAAACGCGTTTCAAAAATTTTAAAACAGTAAAAAAGAAACCATATTTTAAAATCGTACATTTGTAAAGTACAAAAAAAAAAATTTAATTTAATTCCAGATCGCTGAATAATTTTCCCAAAAATTTTGAATATTTCAGCCTTGAAACCCTTTTTAGAAAATTCTTTCAAGCCAAAAATTGTCTGTTCTTAACATGGTCTTGAAAGGTACACTTTTTTCTAATATGAAGCGTTTGATTCAAAATACCTACAGAAAATTCATGATAGATTTTACTTGAAACTAGCATTAGTGCATTAGCATGTAAATTATAGAATACTTCACTTTCCATTAGTCATTGCTAGATTTTTTTTAGTAATTTTTGTTTTTTTAATTGTGTTTATTAAACTATATAATTTATTAGCAGGATATCCTCTGAATGAAAAAATGATCAATTAATTACATCAAATTTCTAAACTTTATAGATTATGATTAATAATTCATTATTAAATTCTTAAAACACATTCTCTCTACAATAAAAAATTGACCCATATTTTCCTAACTCTCGCGTGTAGTACCAAATAAAAAAAAAGAAAGAAAAATAATTTACTCTAGAAAAAAACACATGAAAGTTTTGTTTAATACGTGACTTGAATGACACACAATTGGCATTCATGATTCAAAAAAACGTGTTACGATATTATTATTTATATTTTTAAACTAACGAAAAATTGGTGAAAAATGTTTCTTTATTATTCTTAACAATGCATCAAACATGTGCTTAAATGAAGCTATTTTTTTAATGATCCACTTTTTGATATTATTTTCTACACAGGCACGAATTTTCATACTATAAAATCGTCAATCCGTGAACTTTAACATATCTTAATCCTCTTATTCAAATTTTTGCATATGAATTTAATGCATTAATCTTCTTCATTTTTATTACTCAGTACTAAATTTTTAGAGTTATTTTTTATTTATACAATTAAGATTCAGCTCCAAAAGTAGAATATTTGCTCACCTTCGTTCCATAATAAAAAAAAATCTTATCTTTCTGATCATTATTTTATATAAAAGACTTTTAAAAATACTTATTATGTAATAAAGTAGGCCCATTAACAAGTCAAGTTTTTTTTAAACTTGCATATAAAACAAACGGAAATGGGTTATGCAAATATATTATTTTAGATTGCATTAGGCTTCTCTTATTACTGAAATAACTTTATATCGATAAAAACTACTTATGGTATAAAATGTCATTTTGTAAAAAATAATTAATGGAAAAATTGACAAGTAATATCTAATGATTAATCAAAAGATCATATTTCTTGTTTATTCTATAAAATAGAGAACCATAATTTTACAATAAAACACGCTTTTTTTTTTTTATTGCAAGAAAAGAATTTATAATGCCTTCAGCAAAATGAAAAATCATGCAATAAGAAAAAAAAAAGTTATTATTGTAAAAAGTAACATTGACAATAAAGATGCTTATATAGTTTAATGATGAGCACGCGCTTAAGGGCATTAATAATATAATGCGGGTGCATGAAAATTGCTAAAAAGGAAAAATCAGCAGGAGACGTAATTTTACAAAGTAATGCTTGTTCTCATGCGCTAGTAATCGATAATTCTACGGGTGGGCTTTTCTATAAGTTTCCCGCAGTGATGAAAATAAATTTTTTTTTTGTACTTTGCGACTTTACGACTTCATTGAAATCCCCACTTTTGCTTTTTCTTGATTCTTAGTTTTTTTTTTTTTTGTTGAATAAAAGAAAATAAGAAAAATGTAAAACACGACAAAGTTACACATCTTCAAGAATTCTATAGGCTTAGGGTACTTCAATAAAATTTAAGCATAAGCACGATTTCTTTGGACGAAATAAAAAGAAAAATGGACATTTTCTGTACCTTTGTTGTCCAATACTTACTAGTGTGAATATAAACACATTTTCTTTTTTTTTTATTATGAGAAAAGTTAAGAAAATCCTGGATTAAATTTATATATCAGAATTTAAATTTAACTATGAAAAAAAAAAATAACAGAAGAAGAATCTCTTTTGGTAGATTGCTCTATTGTGTATTTAAAAATAAAGATTAACGGTAAATATTTTATAAATTATTTTTAGTTTTTTTTTTTTTTACAATTGATGTAATAATTTTTCTTTTATTTTAATTAATTTGAATAAAGTTTTTATTCAAAGTAAATAGATAATAAATTTTAAACTAATTATCTATTTAGAAAATCTATTCGGTTATATTAATTGCAGAAGAATTATAGAAAAAATTTCAGGTATTTGCTAAAATTTATGTTTGCTTGGCGAGGTCAAATGAATAAAAACAAAATATAAAGAAATTGGACAACTCTGATATTACTTAGGAAGTCCCTGATAAGGAAATGTTCTGGGGGTAAATGCCCTAGGGAAGGAAATATCCTAGGGGGGAAAGTACCTGTGGCAAAATTATAGAAGTAGGAAAAAGCCCGGTAATCGTTAATATGAATACCAAAAAGCATGAAATAATAACAAAATTAATCCAAGAGAAATCCGCGCTGGGTTGGTTGGTGCAGATGATAAAAATATTTATGAGAGAGATTATGGTGGTCCATTAACTATTGGAGGAAAGCTTGCTGGTATTGCTAGCTGTGGAAATAATGACTGTCCAGGAGTTTATACAAAAGTGTCATATTATCGACAGTGGATTAATAAACATGTTAAGAATTAACAATTAGAAATTAATTTTTACAAATATTCACTAAAGATTAGAAAGAATTGTTGAGATTAAATACATTTTTTAGTAAAATAATAAATTTCTTTTTCAAACAATAAGTGTAAAATTACTTAGGATAAAAATTTTATTTTTTAAATAAAAATTTCTGTACAAAAAAAAAATTGTATTTTTAGTTTTCTAAAAAATACGATTGTGAAAGTGCGTAAATATATTTCTTTTTGATCAAAACGATTGCTTTTACATATATTTAAATATATCCACGATATATTCCATTCTATTAACTCATCTCCTTCTGTCATGCTATTTGAATACAATGCAAAAACTAAACTAAAATTTATTTTTTTTTATCTTTTGAACAGATAAATCTAATGGTTCGTTACGTAAATAAAACTTTCACTCTTTATTTTTTTAATATTATAATAAATCATTATCATTTATTTAATGAATGTAAAAAATTGTGGCTAAGACTTAAAAAAAATTAGCTATTTTCAGTTCAAGTTTTTAGGAGTTGAGTATTAAAATATGAAAGAAAATTTATTTATGGGAACTGAAATCATTTGATAATAATGAGAAATTATGAGGATTAATTTAAATAAAATAAGGCAATTAATTACTGTTAGGGTTCGGTTTCAAGACGTTTGAAATTTTGAGAAAATTCCAAATTTTTAAAATTTATTTTACTATATTTTATTGCATTCGTTACTATATAAATTATTTTTAAACCTATTTTTGAAATGTTATTTTATTTGTTTCTTACGTATATTTAAAATTACACTGAGAAAACAATCCATTTGAGGCAAAAGCAAGTAATGATAAAACTCTAAAAATATACCCTTTCCAGCAAAATGAAATTTTTGCAGAAAAAAAATAAATTTTTTAGCAGCAATAAGATTTCTTTTGTCAAAAATAAAAAATAATTTTAATAATGATTATTTTCATTATTTGTCTCAAGTTTTTATTGTAAAAAATCAGTAAATGTTTCAATTGCAAAGCGTAGAGATTTTTTGTTGTTAATACCTTCTTTCGTATTTGTTATGTATTGTTTTCTATTGTCATACTGTGAAATCACGGAGCAAAATTCAAGGTTCGACCTTTAAATACTCTATGTCAATTTTTTGTCTTTTGGTTCACAAATAGCTATTTAAAATTTTAAATAATTATATAAAAACTAATTTATGATAATGTCTGCTATTGCGAAAAAAGCTAAACACGAATGTTAAAAATTGAAATTTAAGTGGCGTGAAAAAAAAACTATGTCAAAAAATAGTGGTAAACTTTTATTAGTTTTTTGTAAAAAAATATTTAATAGAGTAATTTTATGGTTCGGTAAAATTAACTTAGCATAAATTTAAAAAAAGTGAAGATAATTTGACGCACTAAGACTTAAAAAAAAAAATAATGCCAAATATTAAAGACATTGCTTGAATTTTCCAACAAAACATTTTTACCGATCTTAGTCTATCCCAAATACCAATATTTTTACAGTATATTAACTTAAAATCAAAATTTTCAAACAAGATTAATTAACTACTTGATTTTACCTAGAAATAGCAAAAAAAAAATATAAAACTCACTTAAAATCTCATTTTAACATTTACGAACCTCCATATATAAATTAACCCTATCAAGCACATTAATACCGTATACATAATAATCCGTTACTTAATAGAGATCTTTTTACAAGTTATTTTGAAACTAAATAAAATGGTCATATCATAAAAATATAATAATATTAGATACCACTTTGATTACGATTATAAAGATAATAACACTAGACACCATTGAGACGTATAATAATAACTTTAAAATGTCAGAAAAAATATAATAATAGTAAAAAAAAAAAAAGTTTGCATAATACATAAAGGTGTTATATTATTATATAGTAACAACACCCGTTTTAATTGCTTAAAAGTCTTTTTTTGTAACGGTAGCTTTACTTGTCTTTTTCAAGTATTGTGTGTAGTTCATAAATACAGAACTATTGTCTTCATACTTTTTTAAACTTGCTTTTATATCTTAAGGTCTAAAGATTACATTTTTTTTTTTTCAAGAATAAATTACATAGTGAAGTTTTCATACTTTCTGTGTTTTTAATATTACAATAAGAAAATAAAGGAATGAACTTTAATGATTCTGAAATTATGTAATTTTATTTAATATTTAATGTCATTTTAATTTAAAACCATCAGATATCATTTATATTTTTTTATGTGAATTTAATTAAATTTTTTTCTAAGGATAATTAAAACTTACGTTGTACTCTTGTTGTATTTGGTCGATACCTCCTGTGTTCACGATCCCATGATTCTGGGTGTCTTCTCCAATCTTCATCGGATGTTATGCCAGTACCACCTGTGCCAGCACTTGCTAATCCTTGAAGACCCGTTAATGTTTGTAGTGCTTGAAGATTTGGATTTAATGGCCTAGTTTTTAATGCTGGTACTGGTACGTATGCTGCTCCGTCACCTACGTATACGACCTGAAATTTTTAATTTTCTTTATTAAAATATCTTGCTTAGTTTATTTGAAAATTTTCTTTTAATTTAAACGGGATTTTTGATGAGTGTCAGTCTCAAAGTATTTTTATCTTGTTATAAGATAAAAATCAATGAAATTTAAAAAACGCTGCATTACAACGTTAAATTATGCGTAAAACCCTGATATAAACAATGTAAAATACGATAAAAATTTTTTCTCTGAAGTGCAAATTATTAAATTATAACTTCAAATATCGCTAGAATAATAATAATAATGGTAAAATTTTAATTTGACATAATAGATAAATAAGGAAATATAATTAAATTAAACTATGTACACAATAAATTTTCCCTATTACAACTTTATATACTGCAGATATACTAAACATGCATATAGGATACTCCAAGTGAATTCAGCGAAGTCAAATTCTTTTAACTAGCTCTAAGAAATGATTTATTTTATTTAATTAAGTACTCCAACGCTATTGTTCACATTTTCTTTAAATTCGCATATTATTTTTTGTTTCTGTAGATCAAATCAAGTAATACAGACACAAAATAAATCAATTCCGTTTCAATCTGGTCTAAAAATGGACTTATGTAACTGCATCTGAGTACCTCAAAAATTTCATGTACACCTATTATTTTAGTATAAGTAAAATGATTAAAAGATGGGGGGAAGAGAGAATAATGTTTAGCTAGCTGTAAATTTAAATTTTTGAATGATTTTCCTCAATTTAAATGACCAAAAATAAATTTAAATTGAATTTCAAGTAGATAAAAAGTTACTGGTATTTCCCCCTTTATTCTCAGCTTCTTTATTAGAGATAATCCTAATCATTATTTTAACAGTTAGATCTAAAATAGTTCCTTTGCGAACCCTGACGAATTAAAATTATTTATAATACAAAAAAAACTAGTTGCCAATCAACAAAAAAAATTTTTGTTATCAATTACCTGAATGATCCCATATATATGCATATTAGTAATGAATATAACGAATGATAAAATATTACATTAAGTAGGATATTGACTTTAATGATGAAGTATATATAAATAAATAAATGTGCGTGTATATATATATATATATATATATTAGAGATAAAAAAATTGTTTAAATGTAAAAGACTAAAAGAAAAAGAAAAATAAGATGTTTCTTTCCCGGATCAGTTCTTTCTTCATCATTGTTTTAGATTATTCGGCATCAATCAAGAAGATCCATGAAGAATTTTTTCTTACTTTTTTTTAAAACCATGATCAGTGTATATATATATATATATATATATATTCTGATGAAAAGTATCCGTGCGAAGGCGGACTCATCGATCTATGCATGCTCGTTAACGAGAGGGTTTTTAACTATAATATTTATACATAGGATATATATTTGAAGCGCTTTATTTTACCAAGAGAAAAGGTCGAAGTACTCTTATATATATAACTATATATTACTTTGTCAGACTATGACCTCTCCCACGTTCATATATGCTTTTTTTTACATCATAACGATATAACACTAAAGAGTTAAACTTCTTAAACTTCATCTTATTTTCCATTTCAATAGACATTTTCCTTTTAAAAGATACGAATATATTGTAATAATCGATAGAAATATATTGATCATTTATAATAGTCACATTACAAGTGTAATAAAAACTTACTGCTTGTATAAATATGTATGATGCCTACCTATGGACTTGTATAATAACTTCTTTAATCATAAATCTTATTCAACTTTTTGTTTTAAGTTTTTAAAAAATAAACTTGTTTAATAAATTATTCGTCAAACGTTTACTAGGTAATTAAAATATTCAAAGTATTACAAGTATTAATGGTATTATTTATATACTATATGTAAGTTGAGTTAATTTTCTGATATATTCAATGATCTGACTTTACGCGATTGAGTTTTGAGTTAATTATTGAAAGAAATTTCTTTTAAAATTTCTAACTAGTAATTGAGGCTAGAAAACATAATTTTATCCAAAAACTAGACTGTCAGACTGCTGCGCTTGAACTATGCATAATTACTTGAAAGCTCAAGCAAGTATGCAAACTTCGCCCACTTATTATAAAAACAAATATTAATTATTATAATAAAGAAATATGCAAATCGTCATAAAATATCCTGATTTAAAATTCAAGCAAAATTTAAGCGCAGCAGCCTTACAGTGTATACTATAAGATAATGAATCCATATTAATGGATATTGCGGTAATTAAAAATGATTTCATCCACTTTTAATGGTCAGTTTTGAGTAAATAACGATTCATTGAGCGTAATATATAAACAATTTGCAAAAAATAGAAATTCTTAATAAATAGAGCAGATTGAGTCAAATCCTGCATCAGGATTTTTGACATTTCGGGCTCATTCATCGCGATTTGAAGGCAGATTTTAAAAATTTAAAATCTTAGATTCTTAACTTCAAAATTTAGTTTTGGGGCTATAGGTCTTTTCATGTTGATTAACAATTTTTCGAGATCGCTGATTAGAGTACTAAAGTCATAACATTTTAATTCAAAACGGACTTGAAATATCAGATTCCTATTCAACAACCAACAGTCTAAAACTGAAATGAAAAAAATTATATTATTCACAACATGGTTTAGGGTGTTTAGTTACTGGCTGTCACCAGATTTGATCTACTATTAGTTTTTTGGGTCGTTCAAAAAATTGGTGCTTCAACCTTAAATTTGCAAAAACTACCCCTATAATGAACAAAATCCCAAAATTCGTGATCAAAAACCCAAAAAACATACATAGACCAATTCGGACACTTTGTTTAAAAACAGAAAATACCTTTTTAAAGGGTAGTATCTACAAATTTAATGGTGAAGCGACAATGTCTGAAACAATTTTTTTTAGATTATTGTTTTGAAAAAAATATAAATATAAAAACATAATTAGGTAATTTCAGTTTTTTTTTTCGAATTATTTTTTTAAACGAGAATTTATCCCCACCAGCGACTAACCATAGCTTTAAGCCAACTTGGTCCTTGAAATTTGGCTCCTGTGTAAACGGCAAATGTTTAAATAGTATGGGGCTATCGGTAGTCGATGGTGGTGATAAATTCTTGTGTAAGGGTTAAGATATAAAAGTCAAAAATTAAATTAAAATTATTTAATTATTTTGTTATATTTATATAAAGCAAACCCATATTATGAAAGGGTTAAATAAATTTTAAAATATATTTTGTTGACATCTGTATAAACGGAAACCACAGCATGCCAAAATATAAATGTAGTTATTATTGCTCGTTAGTATATCAACAAGATAAATCAATGAATTAAAAAAAGTTACATTAAGAACTCTTAAATTTAACAATAAATGTAGGGTGTTAAAAAAAACACGTAAAACATAGATCAATTTGAATACTTGCACTCAGCGACTATTTCTATTGTATTTTGAACGTTGGTGCTGCCACAATACCAATAGTCGCTGAGTGTGGCCAAAATAAAAGAAATGATTAGACATTCAATAATTACAATTATCATGGTTTCTTAAATAGTTTATAACGTGTAAAATATACTGAAAAACAATAAAGTAATTAAAGAATATTCGTTAGTAATAATTTTAATTCCTTTATGACAAGAAAATGTTACCAATTGAGTTAAGAATTATTTAAATGATAAAAAATAAAAAATAAGTACATAATCTGTAAGTTTAATGTACATACGTTTTTTAATAAGAAGTTTATTAAGAATAAGAGTAAATTTAATAATTTAAGTACGTACATTATATTTATATGTTTAAAAACGCATTTCTATTGCGAGAATAAAATAAATGAAAATTTATTATAATCAGAGAATAATTTATTACAGATATATAAAAATAAAAATCCAATTTAGTTTTATAAAAAAAAAAAAAATCATTTAAAAAAGAATTATATAAAAAATATACTTGCATAGAATCGAAATTGAGAATATTATTTAAGAAAATTTATTAAATATCATATATGGCTCCGTATGGCTCATTTTCATTTTTTTTTTCAAAATTAGATTTAAAAAAAATAATGTAAAAATCTTGTTTTAGTGCTGTAATTTTTAAAGTAAAAGTTTTTTTTATCAAAGGATCAACTTGTCATTGATAATAGCATCTAAAACATTAATTAAGGGTTAAATAGCTATTGGTACATCTAAAATTATGTGAAGTTCAAACTTTAAAAAAAAGGAAATAAAAATCCATGCCTTTATTTTGCTTAAAACACCAAGTTCTTAACAGGAACGGTAAAGGCTTTTTTGTCATATTTTAGCCACAAATTTTTTTTCAACTTAAAATTATGTTAATTTTTATAGTGTATGGTCAACAACTTTTTGAAATACACACAAAAAGTTGTAAAAATTTTCAAATTTCGAAAATCGGAGTCTATAGCCGCGTAGAGGAACTAAAAAGAAAATTTTCTGTAAGAGGAAATTTTTTTTTATTGCTTTTTGGCTTCAGCAGATCAGAAACCGATTAGTGCATTTTTTCGTTTTTTCCCTATATTTTCCCTAGGATTCTGCCGGTAATTACAGAGCTCCGGAATGCTGACAAAAAAATTTGTAAATTCTTACTTCAATCGGTATATACGACCACGTGACACTATTTGTGCAAAAAAAATGAAAATGAGCAATATACAAGTAACAATCCTTTTCGTTTAATAATCTAAATTAAAATTAATAAATTTGAATAAGAAAAGTACCTATTTACTAAAAAATTTCAAACACTCCTATTCCTCAGAAATGATAATCTACCTTAACACATAAATGAATAAAAAATTTCTATATAATAAATTCATCCTATAACAAAAAAATAAAAATAACCATAATAACATCTATTAGACTTAAAAAAAACACAAAATAAACAATTTAGAAAATAATTTAACCAGAAAAAAAATTTTATTTCATTTATGCCCTAAAGGTAAACGCGGAAGTAAACAATCAAAAAAAAAATGAAGTACTTCCTTAGTTTCAAGAAAATTATTATCATTATTATTTACATAATTTACTTCAAGCTCATAGACTGTACATATACTGCAATAATAGTACCATAATTTTATTTGTATTATTTTATAATACACAAGACACATTCTTCATTTTTACACTTTGATAAATTTTTTACATGACCTTGTCTCTGTACTTACATATTATTATTATTATATAATTATAATTACATAAGATTAGTTTGAAAGAAAAAAATGCAAAAATAAATAATATAAAACAATAGAGAAATGTAATGTCTTTAAGAATGTTGTATTTAAATAATTCATGGAATGTCATGTTAGAAGATATTTAACAAGATGAATAATAAATATTAAAAATATTACTTATGAATTCTAATATCGTAATTAAAAAATATTTTTAACAAGGGTGTTATATATATTTTATTGCTAAGTCATTTATTATCGATTTAAAAAAGGGAGAGTTTTATATATGGACGTTAGAAATAGAAATTATAAATTGCTTGTTACGTGCGAATCCTGTGGTTTATATGACATTTCAATGTGTCTTTTTTATTATCTCGTTGTTAACTAGAAGTATTTTAGTTATTAACTTTTTTTGTATTTACTACTGTGAAGAAATATTTTTTTTTTTCTATTTTATCATGATGAGTTTTGAAAAGAATTTTTATTAGTTTGTTAGAGAGACTTGATATTTGTGTAATAGAAAGGAGATTATAATCAATTATGGGCTGGAGAGATGATTTAATTTATTAATTTTTATATATATTAGGCTGATTGTTAGTTTGTAATTATACTAGGATTAAGATTCTGATATTTTTCAAGGTAGTTTTTGTATTTATTGAAAAATAAAGTCTATTGAGATTTTAAAATTTTCAAGAAAAGTAGGTTTTAAGAACAAAATTTCAAATTCACTATCATAGAGGACACTTAAAAGCCAATCACAATGAAAGTTTACTAGCACAAAATCTTTGATCAACTAAATTTTCTCACTAATAACTGCTGTTTATAAATTCCAAAAAAACTCCCAGCCTAATATACACACATTTCTTAAGCATACTTAAGCAAATAAATACATATCAGAAATCATTTTTTTAATTGATAATAAAATCGTATTTATTTAATTAAAAGATTTCTGTTAAACATATTTAATATATCTTCATAGATGCGATAATTTTAATTGTACATTAAAAAAAATAGAACGGTATTTCAAAAAAAAAAAGTTAATTATATATTAACGTTATCAAAAAAAAATGCAATTTATAATTAAATACGTATTATGATAAGTTATAAATGTATGGGAACGAAATATTTTTTTTTTTGTTTCTGTTTTGTTATTATGTGAATTAATTCACAATTAATCCATTATGTGATTATCTAATAATTAATGATGACATGTTGTTATTTTAGATAAAAAATAATTTTTATTAAAATTGTAATTTTTTTTGATGTTTTTATGAAATATTAGAGTTAATTAGGTTTTTAATTACGAGTAATTAAAATTATTAACAACGTCACACCTACTATGATTTAATAATTTTGTATTGATTTGTAGTAACAAATATTGAATACTTCTATACGAACATTGGTTAAAAAATTAATTAATTTAAAATAAAAATAGTTTATTGATTTAAATTACAAAAATGTATACTTATAATATGGAAGCTAAAAATTAATTTGGGTATCAGAATTTTAATTTATTATAGCTGTCTGGAGATAGATTAATACACGTCATAACAGCTTTCTTCATTCGGGAATGTGGATCTCAAATTTATGAATAGTGATTTCGAAAATATGTTAAAATATTGGCGAAAGATTCTAAATATCAAAAACAAAGAAATTTTTTAAACCATTAAAATTTGAATCGAAGGCTACGAAGAAAATTTAGGTACTATATAAATGAATTATTAAGGCAGGCACGTATCCAGAAAATTTTTTCGGGAGGGGCCAAAAAATTTTGGAGGGGGCCAGAACCTAATAAAATTAAAATTGGTGGTTTAAATTTTTTAAATATCAATCAAAATTTAATGGTTTCTTATTTTAAATTGTTTATAAGGAATAATTGTTAATAAAAAATTAAAAAATTTTGAAATTAAGGTAAAAAATGCTGTTATTTTTTCAAAAATTTTTCATTTTGGGAGGGGGGGCATGGTCCCCTTTGCCCCTCTTCTGAATACGTGACTGTTAAGGCCTCTATAAAGTTGCTGTTTTCAGCCATAATATTTATTTAAAATTTTTGTTGCATTTATTATAAAATTAAAACGAAAAGAAAAAAAAATATTTATTTTAATTAGCTTGCACATTTATGTACGTACACTCATTTTATGTGCCCATTTACATATCAATTGCATGTAGACTGTTAAATTAAAAAGTATATTAAATAAAAAATTTTTAACAGCATGTCAATCTTAAATCATGAATTATTTTTCATAATGAATAATAAAATAGCATAAATATTTTTATTTAAATATATTGTAACTTCATTAATTTTGTATATTATTGAATATGTTAATTGTAACATTTTAAAAGTATTTTTTTTTTTGCATAAATCTGAATTTGTTTTAAATATTTGTATGTTTTAAGCCAAAAGTATGTTTCTGAAGCATAAATTAAAGAAAAGGTAAATATTATATTATTCACTGTTTAGGCGGCAAAAAATTCTGGAATTTTTTTTTCCTTAAATAATTGAAAATTTGCCTAGTCTGGTTCCATATTACCACAGGAAAGTTGAGCATTAGCAAAGTCATAAATGCCAATTTACCCAATTATTCAAGACAAACTAACCTAATTTTTCAGTTCAAACAAATAGATATGTATCAAAAATTTATATTTATGACCATTAATGATCAATTTTAAAAAATTAATTATTATCAAAAAAAATAATATTTTGTTTAAATTTATTACAAAAATACTAATAATTCAAGTAAGCGTCTTGTTATAACTTATAATTACATAAAAATCTCCAACTTCTAATGACTTTCGACATTTTGACCGGTAAAACCTAAACGTTAATCATACCCACAAACGCGACTTAAAAATTAAAATAAACTGACATTTATAATTTATGTAAAATAATTTATTTACTTTTATTAATATAATTTCCTATTAAAAAATTCTACATAAAAAAAATGAAAGAAGAAAAAAAAAAGATCGATCGTTGATCGTTAGTTAGTAAAATAAAGTCCTAAAGGCATAAATAGTAGTTTATAGGTACCAACTACGGTAGTGCATAACTTGTAATTAGTATATATGCCGATATAATTATATATTTGTTCAATCGTATAAATACAATATTTTCTAACGGTTTTTGGCATATTTTATTTAAATGATACAGATATAAATTTTTTCTTTCTTATTTTTGTTTATAATTAAAAATTAAAACTTTTCTTGTATTAAATTAGTATTAATTAATAACGGTTTATTTTTTTTTAAAGTTGTACGTAAAGATCAAAAGAAAGAAAGAAAAAATGTTATTAATTATATTTAATTATTAGCTTTTCCCATAGATTATTATTATGATGTAACTTAATGGATCCTTCAATAACTATTATTATGATTCTAATTACAAACTATAATTTCATTTTTATGACTTTATGTTCTTTTGGTTTGTTATTATTAGAGTTTATTTAACAAAATTGTCATTTTTTTGTTTTTAATGGACTCAAATAATTAAATTATTCACTGATTTTGTATTTTGTACTTTAATTTTTAGATTAATTTTTTAATCATTAATATTAACTGAGAAAATTAATTTATTCTTAAATTGTATATTAAAAATGCTGTGTGAAATTTCATTACAAATTTAAAAATGGTTTTGCTAGGAAAAAATTTAAACTATAACTACTTTGTTAAAAATAGCTTATGGTAAAAATACGAAATTTTCGTAACGAAATTAACGAAAAATTAGTAAGTTTACTAAAAAAAATCGTAATTTTACGATCGATCATAAATTTACGATTTTTTCGTAAATTTTACAATTTTTTTAGTAAAATTATGACAAATTCGTAAGTTTACGATAATTTCGTATTTTTACCATAGGGTATTTTTAACAGTGTAGAAGTTAAATTATGACCATATTTTGGCTGTAAGTGCGATCTTAATTACAGCCCTAATTTGAAAAACAATCATAAAATAAGGTATTTCTAATTATACGTTATTAAATCACTTATAGTATTTTAAGAGTGCTCAGCGAAAACAGGCATGAGTGATATGTGTTTACACTAGTGACTAAAGTTATTTCTCGGTCCTCCATTTTGATTACGAAATTTTTTGTCTACTTATGTGTTCGACGAGTGCAGAAAATTCCATGACATGTTTTATGCCCGATGGAGGGAGGGGAAGTTTTTTATAACCTCAATCTGGTTAGTAATTTCCATTTTACGAATTCGAATTCTTAACAGTAACTTGAAATTAATTATTTATTTTCTTTTCAAAAAAATTCTTAAATTTAATATTTGTAATATTTCAAAATTGTTTTAATTATTGGCTTGAACGTGCAAGGTTAGCAAAACATGGTTACAAGTTTAATTATCAAATTTTGGCTAAATTGTGATCAAAATATGGCCATAATTAAGGGCGTAATTAAAGCACTAAGTAAGTTATAATCATAATTCGTGCCTGGATAATATTTAAAGTTTTTGCTGGAGGGAATAAAAATTCATAATTCATTCTGAATCTTAAAAATTTTAATTTTCTACAAGTCTTCTTTAATCTTACAAGAATTATTATTCCCTAGAAAACCGTTTTAAAAAATAGACTTTTTCACAATAAAGCGGTTTTTCCTAGTCTATAATTAAAATTAATTACAATCATAGAGTATTTTAAAATCACAAATAACAGAAAAAAATTATCATACAAAAAGGTGGTTAAAATATTAACAAAACTTATGAATAATATAAAATTAATGAACTGTGCAAATGTACATGCATATAAATCTTTAAAAACAAATTAATCTAAATGTTTTAAAAAAATTAATTGATTATTAAAAAAAAACCTTATATATTTCTAAGTCATTAACTAACATTAAAAAACATTTTATATATATATATATATATACCGTTATAATTTCTGAATTATTCTTTATGTTATACATAAACATAATAAAAGATATATATATATATATATATATATTTTTAAAACAAAAATTATGGTATTTTATTCCTCATAAATTTGTTTTCTCACATAAATTTTCACATAATAACAAAGTAATAAATTAATGTGTTATGCTTACAGATCTTTCATAATATTATAATACATGATCTTTAATAAAATATATATATATATATATATATATATATACCGGATTTCCTATAAGTGTAAGAAAAACTATAGTGTGTCTGATTATTAGATATTTTTCACTAAATTTTTATTTAGGTGCTAAGGTGTATTGTTACAAATTTTTATTATTTGATTGAAATTTCTGGTTTTATAGGTACATATTATCGTTATTAATCGACACAACGGAAATATTATATTTTATTAATATCTTGTAGATTCACTAAAAATAAAGAAACCTTGAAAATAACATGTTAACAATTAAAGAATTGAAAGAATAATTTATGCCCGATGTAAGATACATTAATAAATCATTTAAAAAGCAATTTCTGCCTCAAAAATAAAATTTCAACTTTATTCAAATTATAATTTTGACCAATATTATTATCCTAAGATTACTTCCGGAGCATCCCGACATTGCAATAGCATCTGTACAAAAATACATCTAAAACAACTTCAAACTTGAAATTTTCGATGCATATTACACAAATCGCTATATACGAAACAAATTTTATCCATTTTAACAAAAATATCCTAGTTGCCCATAATGAGCAGTAAATTCAATTTAATAAATTCATTACCCATGGAAGAAAACGGAATGTATTTATGTTTTTGATTCACAAAATTCCTATTTAATTTTGCAAAATGAACTCCGAATTTGACAACATACCACTTTTTTCCATTGGTAATAAAATTGAATATGTCGGCATTATTACTATTGACAGGACTTCCATATTAAGTTCAGTAAAGCAATTTAATAAAGATTCTATCAAAATTTGAATGAAATTTCTGAGCTTATACTAAAATGGGTTGATTATTAAATTTTTAATCATTGTCAATTGTCATAGATAAAATCATCATTTAAGGTAACTCTTACTAAAAGAATACTCATTTAGTACTGTCATTCAAAAAACTTAATTAGAAAATCACAATTTCAAGTTAAATGGAAATTTAAAAGTACACATGGTAGCAAAAAATAAATATATATTGTAACCTTAAGCTTATTTTTAAAATAAAAAAAAATTATTATTATAAATATCGTTTTTTTTTAAGGCTGAAAAGAGCCCCTCCCCGCTCTTTTCCGTGAGGAACAGCCACCGGAGGTCCAGCGCGAGTTTTCCCCTTCGATCGAAACGGCGTATTGTCTTGAGTTGGAGGTTATTGACAAACTTTACAACAGTGATTGTGGAATTAAACGTATTGTCGTAGATGAGGCGCAACTAATTTTTAATCAAGGTAACGATTTCAGACTCGTCTTTAGTCATTTGGATTTTCTGCGAGGGAGATGTAAAGACATGCGCCGATAACCGCACTAGCATCAGAGGCAAAAGAATTTATTATTAATACTTTAAAATTAAATGATACATTCAGGTTATTTTAATTATGCATACATTAATTTAGCAATAACGAGTTTTAATCACTTCTATTTATATCATTTAAAACGCATTTCTATTGCGAGAAAAATTAATTTTGTTATTTATATTTCATTTCATATAAAATATATACAAATATGTAATAATAAAAATCTTTTATAACCTTTAATATAAAAATTGATGGGCTTCATATAGATGCCAATAACTCTCGGACCACCTATTAGCCATTCAAAATTATTTGTTTACATTTGTGAATGTTTATATTTTTATTACAGCTTAGTACAGGTTAGTGCTTTTATTTTTTAATTTTTAACTAGCTTTTTTTACCTAGTTAGAAACCCCTGTTAAAACCACTCTTCAAAAAAAAAAAAAAATACAATAAAGTTAAAAATTTTTATATTTTTTGGACAAAATGCCAAAATAATCCAAGGCTAGAAACTTGCAATTAACAAATAAAAATCTCCAGTAAAGTTCTATAAATCTGAATCATACATTGAATTAAAAAAAGAGAAAAAACTGCATTGTTAAAAAATAATAAAATTTTATAATACAAATGATAAAGATTTTTATGAGAATAGCCAAAGGTTACACCAATAGCTAATCTTATTATTAAAATGTGAATTTGTGTGAATATAACTTTTGCTATGCGGATTAAAAAAAAAACAAGATTTTTATATCTGATAAAATTCTTATATATTTATAGTAAAATATATATATATATATTTCATGATATTAGTATTTATATACTGATGAGTTAAATTTTTTAAAAAAGTTATACATAAAATCGGAATTCTTGTATTATCATAGCGGTGCGGTTTTTATATGAAACTTAAAAAAGATTAAAAATAAAAGAAAATAAAAAAAAATACAAGTGAGATAATACTTAAAGATTTTATATATACTAAATATTTCTCATGATTATAGAAAAATTTTTTATTATTTTTATAGGAAATAAATCATAAATAAAAGATTATTTCATGTTATACAATTAAAATAAGGAAAATATCGAATTATCGTAACAATGTAAGGTGAATAATAAAAATAATAACTTGTTATAATTGTCTTATTAGTGGGTATGTTAATTTGGAAATTATTTTTAAAATTCATTTAGGCTATAGAAATTGAACTCTACACTGAAAAAAAATCCGATTTCGGCTTGTGAGTAGCTGAATTTTTTTTCTTTCTAAAATGGTTCAAAATACCCTGAAACATTTTCTTTGCGTATCAAGTCATTTTAATAAAGAAATAAAAATCCTCTAGCTATAAGCGGAATTCTTCTAGCCCAAAAGCGAATTCTGGGTAACCCCAAGTGGTATATTTCCGCTTCTGAAGAATGGATTTTTTTCCAGTTTACGCCAAATAATAAAAATAAAACAAAATATTGGTAAAATTAAGTGCTATTTGAAAGTAGAATCGAGTTTCAAATACTTTACTTTTTAAAAAGTGAAAATTAAGTTTTAAAGTTATGGTCTTACTGTTATTGAAATCTGGTAGGTTCAAAAACAACAAAGTTTTTTAAAATCAAAATTCAAGTTAACATACTGAGTCTTCCATAACACCATAAAACTGATACTAAAAGTATGCAATTCTCATAAATATTAATAAAAAAGATGAAAAAAGTAGGTATATCAATAATAAATAAATTTTATGAGTTTATAATTCAATTATACAATTATGTGATAGTAATCAATGAATAAATAATGTCAACTGTAGAAAAAATCTCTATTAAAATAGTAATAACTTTGTTAGTAAATACACACGTACGTCAATTCTGATATATATAATAAATAAAAAGGCGGTCTTCCGGAAGAAACGTGCGACGTGGTAGGTGATAACGAAGAAAAAATATAAACTTAAAAGATGTCGACGTATAAGCCACTGTCTATATTATGTATTTTTTCTCCTTTTTTTTACCTTAAAGCTATTACATATATAAGGAGGAGAGAAGAAAGCAAATTGGCTAATAAGTAAAAAAAACCTGATCGCCTATCGTTTTGAACAATCTTATTTGATAATATACGCAATAACTATTTTAAGATGTACATGACGTTTTTTTTTTCTTTTTATACCTTTTGGCTAAAAAAAAATTTTATTTACTTCTATTTTCCTAACTAATTTATTTTTTTAATCCTTTTTTTTTCATTTTTTTAATGAAATTTCTTTATTTTACTGTTAAAATACGTATAAGAGTAATTCCATGCCAAATGTATTCAGATTTAAGGTATCATCAGCAATTGGAAATATTTACAGGTAAAAAATCAAAATAATCTTTTAAAAATTATCTTCGAGATCTTAGTTATCTGAATAAACTCTTAAATTAAATTAATAAACCCCCTAAATATTATTGTATATAGAAAACCGTTCAAAAAATATAATTTTAGAATAAATTAAATTTTGCTTGAAAATTCATCAATCGATTTCTAATTTTTTTCTCAAATTCATATTTTATTTTAAAAAATATCTAATTTTAAAATTATATATTTACTGCAATAAAAATCAGGAATTTTTCTGGTTGACCGAAATTCTGCTGCCGGAATTTTTTTTTCTTTTGAATGGTTTCAAATGACAAAAAACGGAAGAAAAGTTTGAAAAACAAATTTTTTTTGTCTGATTTTTTTTTTTAATTTTCTTTACGTTTCAAGCCATTTGAAATAGTTTAAAACAACAACAAAAATTCTGGTTGTCACAACCGGAATTCTTATTAGTGAAAGTAACTTCTCAAACTACTCAAACGAAATAAATATAACAGACACTATCAAAGCTACAGGTTCAAGAAATTGAAAAATTAATCCCTTTTTTCAACAAAATGAATATTATCGTAAATGCACAAAATCTCCCAATAACTTATCTCAGTTAGCATGGATTTATTCATATAAAATATAACATAATAAAGATTAGACTTTATAAAAGAATTTAATATTAAAACATCAAGAAAAAAAAAATTTTTTTTAATTAACTTCATCAAAGAAATAATTAATCTATTTACTGATAAATTATAAAACAGTTGATTAAATATTTAAAAATATTAATATAGCTATTCGTCTTCATCAAAGTATATATAAAAAAATCGTGTCTGATCAACTCTGACTTTATCTACTTAAAGAATAGAGGGAGTAAAAATAATAATAATAATAATAATAGTAGTAGAAAAAAAAATACACGTAATAAGATAAATGTTTTATGAGAGAAAAAAACAATAAATCAAAGTAAATGTAAATCGATTACAGACGTAAGAGAAGTTCTTATGTATACCTTAAGGGGTAATAATTTATTTATACATCTTTATTTTCTATTCTATAGAGTGTAAGGCACTACATGTAATTAAAAATTATAACTTACAGCATCATGATCACTAGCTTCGTGTGTTAATGTTTCTCTTGTTTCATTTTTTGAACTTTCATCCTCATCAGGACCAGAACCACTACCGAGCCAATAATCTTCTGTCGCTTCTTCGACTGATGATTCCTCACCATTTGATTCGAGTTCTGCATTTTCAGCACTTGCAGCCTTTAAAGAAAAATGCACTTTTTTTAAAAAGAAAATTAAGCAATTATGTACGTGAGAGGTTTTATAACATTATAAGCTTTAATAGTCTAGATTTTTAACGCTATTTAATTTCAAAGACTTCGTACATAATGTAATTACTTTCATTTACTTTTTATATTAAAAGAAAAATAAAACAACAAAATATAAATTCATTTTTTTTTTTCAATTATCGTTTATGCATGTGAACTTGTCTTATGTTTATACTTCAAATTACAACTCAAATCTTTTATTTGCAAATTTAAAAATTTTTTAGCTTTTCATTTATTTTATAATTAAGTTTATACTTTACTTTACTTTTTTTTTTAAAGTACAAAATAAAAAATTGTTAATTAATTAATTTTTTATAAGTATAATTTTGCATTATATTTTTTTATAAATTCATTAATGGAATAACTTTAATTGCTGTTTTAATTTTTTCAATAGCGACCAGAAAGTATGAATTTTCTAACCATCAGCAAAACAAACTAATAATATAAACCATTGCCAAACTTTTTTATTCACAAAAATACATCCTAATATTTTATGAAAATATAATTTCTATTGTTTTTCATAAATAAAATTTAATAGAATTCTTACAAGATTATAAAAGTCTATTTTTATTTCGAAAAGAGGGAAAATCACAAATATTAAAAAATTTCAAGCAATTATTAGTTTGAAAATTTGAAAAACATGTTTGTAGTGTCCAACTCACAAAACAAAATTATATATTTTACCTTGATAATCCGTCGAGTGACTTCGTAAACTATTTAACGTCAAAACCGACGCGTTCCGAACTTTTATTATAGTTCCATCATCAGAATTTTTTAAAACACTAACTTTAATTAGATAAAAAGTATATAATAAATATGTTAACATTTTGAGTGCGCACTTTAAGGTGTTTCGCCGGCCTTTAAAGCCAAAACCGTTAAATTATAAAGGTAAAATATATAATAAATTATTAGTGACATCACAAAAATATAGTAGTCTCGAAAACTCATGCCAAAATCAAAATATTGTAATATATTTCGAGCCACAAGAGAAAAAAAATAAATCAACTAAATAAGTCACAAAACACAAAATGAAAAATTAACACAATTATACTGTAATTGTAATTAATGAATTGAATAAATAAAAAAATTTAAATTAAACTCATAAATTTTAAATAACAATATGCTTATTTATAAGTTTGATTTTTCATTTTTCTTGCGAGTTAAAGCGACATCTACTGGATTATTAATAAATTAATATGTGATCTTGAAATTTTATTTATTCTTTATTACCTTATTTCTATTGTTTAAGGTTAACTAATGAAAATAATCGAGAAAATAATTTATTAATTTTTTTTCTGCTAGAAATAGAATAAAAATTTTATAATTATAAAAAAAATTCTTTCACTGTGGAAAGCATTTACAAAGGGTTCACTAATTAAACGATATTTTTAGAGAGTGTTTAAAGATCAGAATTAAAACAAAAACAGTAAAATCCAAATAAATAATTTATAATAAATTATAGATGCCTTTAAATGACTAAAAATTTATAAAAAGAATATCTATAATATGAAAAGGCGATTGTTATTTATACAGTAAATTTTTCATTTTACTTGCGGGTTGAAGTGACATCTTTAGGATTGTTCATATACCAAAAAGAGTATTCTAAATGTTTAAAACTGTTTTATTATGTTAAAAAAACACTCGAGATTTCCTAAAGATTTCTAAGTCTGCAACCATCAGCATATCTTAAAACATTCTTGGGGTGTCTTCAAAATTCGCTTTTAGTAGCAGCTTTAGCTAATAGTATACTTCTAATAACAATCAGTTAGGTATCAATAATTTTTTTGAAGAAAAGGTTATCTTGCATGTTTGAGATCATTTAATTTTCAAATGTAGTTAATTCTCGTTTTAAATTCGTAAATTTTTATTAAGTTATTAAGATTGTATTTTTACAATAATATACTTATTAAAATTGGAAATTACAAATAATGCTATTCTTTTGAACTTCATTAAACAAGAAAAAATATTAAATTCGTTATAACTTTAAACTTGATGTGTATGAATATTAAAAACTGAGAACCATAATACATATAAACATATATATTAAAATCTAATTTAGAAAACTAAATTTTTTTTTACTATAAACAATGTTGCATAAAAAAAAGGGTAATAATAATTTTCTAAAGTAACTCACCCGTGACCTTGTTGAAAGTGCCGCCAGCATCCATACAACGATGAACCTGTAACAAAGAAATAAAGATCATTTTAATATAGGTACATTATTGTATATTATATTAGAATGAAAAATGAAATAGTAATAAGTATAATTTTTATAAAATATTAAATAGTTTGAAATTAATCATAATAGTCATTATAATTGTTGTATTTTTAGATTAGATGGATGTGGAGTATTTCGAGTTAATTTTTTTTTTTTTTATAAAATTAAGGTATTTTAAAGTGGGAAAAAAGTGATGAAAAATTAACGTTTTAAATTAAAAGTTTTCAAGATTTTACTCAAAATCTGAATTTTTTTAAACTCTACTCTGTTTAAAGTAACTTTTGTAAATTTAGTAAAAAAAAATTCTTTTACAAAAAATTAGTAAAATTTCGATAAAAATGCTAAATTTTTTTTTCTTTTAAAGTTGCAAAATTAGTAGTCAATTCCCAAAAGGAAAAAAAAATTTTCAATTTTTTTAAAAATTTACAAATTTTAGTAAATAACGATATTTGACGAATATTTACAAATTTTTTTATTAAAATTTTAGTTAAGGCTTCGGGCAAAGGGCAGAAGTTTTTTTATAGGAACCAGGACTTGCAATTGTTCCTCATAAATAAGAAATTCCTAGTAAGTGCAAATCATAAGATTAAGTCTCTGCCCTCTGTACATATTATCTCTGAACTGGTGTGCAATAATTTTTCTGAACATTATCAACTAAACTGAAAAGATGACCAAACATTAGAAAGCATTTAGAGGTAGTATAAGTCGTAAAAAAGTTTTCGTAGCCTGAAGTGGTCTCAAAAAAGAATCAGTATTTTTGAGCTCTATTTTGCATTTTTCACTAAAAATTAATTTATTATTTATCATAATATTTTCTAACACTCTTTACCCAAGTAAAATTTTCATGCATATCAAAAAAAACTTGATTCTAATATCAAAACTAAAAGTTGTAGAAACCCGTGGTCAAAGTGGTTTTGCGGTATAATACCTAATCCCTCAACAAACACACACTTCCATAAAACAACTCTTAAAAAAAAAATAAATAAATATTAATTCCAAACGACATTAACAACATAAAACATCCCATATAAACTCAAAAAACAGATACTTAATCTCATCTAATATTAATAATATTAAAAAGAGCATCCTTAAATTTTTTTCTTAGCACATTTTATATAAATAATATTTAATGATTTGCATATATAACTTCCTGTTACATAATTATGATTACATATGTAATAATTCTTCTATATATGTGTGTGACAAACATTAAAGCATCATTTCTACATTATAATGATAAAAGTTAATTTTATGTGTGTATAGGAATAAAGCGCAAACAAGTAATATATATAACACCGCAGAAAATAACGGAATATATATACTGTATCGAGTATATAAATATTGGAATGAAAAAAAAAGGGTTATTTTTTTGTTGAAAAAAAAGGAGAGTGTCCTTCAATATATATGTAATGCTAATGACGTCATAGAAATGTTGTAAATACACACATTCCTTTTTTATCTCTCGTTGAGTATAAAAAAAGGTACATAAAGTACGTGCTGAAGATTTCATTACATAATATAATTATTATTTTAAAATCAATGATGATAGAGGTAGACCGATAAAATAATCAGTCACATCAGTAAAATTAACAAACAGCCTGTATAATCTACGTTTCCTTATAGTTTGGACAGGTTATATTTCCGTGGAAAATCAATTGACTGATGATGAGCTATTCGCATACACACACACATATATATAATTATAGATAAGGAAATGTACGAGTGGGATATTTTTATTTTTTTTAATAACAGAAAAAAGCGCGTAAAGTGATTGAAAACCGGTGAAATGACGGTTTTTATGTGGATTTAATGTATACCTTTATCTTATACTGCAGTTTTATTGACTTCATATTATATATATATATGTGTTTCTTTTATATATGAATTTATTATAACTATGATTTGTATCAATTGATGATATTTATGAGTTTGTATTATAGAGAAAGACCAAATAGATATAGTTCTTATTTATACGTTTGTTACCTCAGGGAATATAAATAAAATATCATAGATAATTTTCTGCAGATTGTCATTTTAATATGTATATTAAATAGTGTCTGTTGGTTGTATATTAGACTGGACATTATTTTAAATGTTTGTTTGTTTTTTAAAATTTGGAGATTTTCAGAAAAGGGTAGGTGATACACTGAAAAAAATGATGCTACCGGAATTTTCTTTTTGCTTAAAAATGGTTGCAAATTATTAAACTGAGGCTTTGTTAAAATAATTTCAGGCTTACTTGAAGACTTCTCAAACACTGCTACTGAAACTTTTTTTAATTTCGTTACTAATCGAAGTTGAGCTTAGTCTCCAAAAAATTTAATAATTATGAAATACATATACAATTTAGTTTAATTAAATTTACTTTAATTTTTGGGCGATAAATAAAATATAAAATTTTATGGTTTTGCACCATTATAATGTGTTAAAAATTTAAAATAATATCATGCTTGAACCTTAGTAGTATCCAACCAGTACAATATCTTAATACAAAGTAATAAAATTTGTAGCAATCAAACATAAATAACATATCTTATTTATTATTATCACAATTATTATAACCACTAAAAAAAAAAAATCAAAGCGGTTTTTTACGATCATAATTTTGCATATTGAATTCCATATTTTTTTTATTACTCACGTACACATGCATACCAACCGTGTACATATTTCTTAATTTATAAATAATTTTTTTAAACTTGCAAATATAAATATGTGATTATATTTTATAATTAAAATCACACAAATTATTTTTATATTACAGAAAAATATAAAAAATGATAAATTATATTTCATACAACTGTAAAAATTTTTTTTTAAAGGGCTTCCTATTTTTTTTTTTATCAATGTTGTACACGTAAAATTACAAACAATAACAATAAAAAAAATTTATTATTTTTTTTTTTTATTCTCAAGAATAATTTGTTTACAACTATAGAGAAGATAATCATTATTTTCTTTAGAGTTGACGTAGATGATATAAAAAAGGCTATTTTGCATTTTTCATATTATTTTGAATGCGCAGCGTAGGTAAGTAAGAATAATTTTTTATGTATTAACAATTTATGAATATAAATCCTAAAAAAAAATAAAATTATTTATAAATTATTGTATGTTTGTTAAGTTCGTAACCATTTTTTACGAACGAGTCTAGTAGTCAGTTTGCATTAAAGAAATTTTAATTTTAAAGTCGTATATTTCAAGGGATTATTTATATATGATAAAAAATTTTTTTTACTCGGTAATTTGAAAGTTAAATAAGTACGGATTTGAGTTGAATTTTTTATGAAACTTGTCAAGTGATTTAATAAATATTTTAGATTGAATTTTTAGTAACATCCTGGTTGATATTCTAGCTTATAAGTATTTAGGAAAAACTATGGAATATTGAATTCACCTGATATAGAAAATAAGGAGACTAGTCAAATCGTCAGTTATATAAAATTTATATTATGTATTGTTACAGCTTTAAGAGAGTACTTCTTTACTTTGTTTTCGGGACGATAATATCTTTGAGTATAGAAATAATTTCTTGCAAAAAAATTCACAGGAAGAATATTCCTTAAGTTTCATACAAGCATACACTGTAAAAAGTAACTTTATTAGATTTACAAAAAAATAGAATTTTTTCAAAAAATTAGTGAATTTTCAAAAAATTTTGTAAATATTCGATAAAAATCGTAAATTTACTAAATTTAGTGTATTATCGAAAAATTCGAGAATTCTCGATTTTTTTTTGTGATTTTACGAAAACTATTTTTTGTAAATTTTCGAAAAAAAATTGTAAATTATCAATTTTTCTTGCGAAATCACAAAAAAAAATCGAGAATACTCGAATTTTCTGTTAATATACTAAATTTAGTAAATATACGATTTTTTTCGAAAATTTACTAATTTCTCAAAAATGTTCTAATTTATTAATTTGTAAAGTAAACCTAAAAAGTGAGCTGATCTTTATTTTTCTGACCATGGGTCGTTTAAAGAAAAATATCAGTTTTTTGGAAATAAAAATTAAAAAAATTTCAAAATCTGAGTGGTAAATTAACAACTATATTAATCAGTAACTTATTCTGTATTAATAAACCAGAAACGCACAAGTTAATAAACATATTTCCATTCATATACAGTACGACAAAAGTCATAAAAAAAATCCATAATTTTTCCAGTATAATTTCCTCAGACTACTGATTTCTTCTCTCTATACATTAAAATGAGGTTCATCGCTCTGAATTGACAAACTCCAGTATATAACACATAAAAAGTACCAACATATATAGAATTATTTTCATTTTATATTTTTTATGTTAAATAACACATGCATTACATACATATTAAAAATATATATATATATCTTACATTAAAATTCTTTCCATAAAAAAAAATAAAAATAGAAGAAGAAGAAAAAAATAGTTATATGTACAAGATTTAGCATTTTAACTATCGGCTCGCTTATAAGCATTTAAAGCTCTTATTTAAAATTCTTGAAAAAAAAGTAGAAAGAAAATGTTCACATTTATATTATAATACTTATTTATACGTATTAAAAAAATCTTTCCGCATGTAAATATAGAAAAACATATAATAATGCATTCCTTTGATGCGTCAAGTGTCCAATATAGCTAATGATATTTAAAATAAAAAAATCTCTTTATGCCAGATGTTTAACGCTTCGTTATCGCGCGTTATTTCTTTTATCATCTTTTATGTTACTATTTTTTAACCCTTGTGTACGTGTATGTCTGTGTGTGTGTATTTTAATCATTTATTATATCTTTTATATTATATTGGGATGTTAATGTCAATTTTTATACTTTTATTACTTTTATATCGATAAATAAAATACTTGTTTATTAGTATTGGTAATCATAAATTATATTTTTAATTTTTTTTTTAACACTTTTTTATTTTACTAAGATTATAAATACATAATATCAAAATGATTAATATGAATAACAGTATAATAATTAATAATTTTTCATTTTCTTGGGCTTCGTAGTATTTGAAAATTAAAGTAATCTAACAAATAACCATGCCAACTAGGAATAAGTCGGACTGAAGGGTTCCGAAAATAGGTTCAAAATATTTTTTACTGAAAGTGAAACTAAAAATAAGTTCTTCCCTCCTTTTTTTAACTTTCTTAGTTCAATAATCAATTTTTTCCAGCCATTTTCGTATTTTTCCTCCGACGCGTTTACCTTTTAATTGAGCTCCGATTTCTTGTTTTATAATCTATATTTACTAACGAGACCAAATCAAAGTCTGAATTTAGATTCGGATTCCTTAGAAAAATTCACATAAAAATTGTATTTTTGAAGAGTTTTTTGTGAAAATGGCGAAATTTAATCTATTTTCAGAGCTTACGGAAAACCATTTTCAAGTAATCATTGGAATTTCTAGATTTTGCTCTACTAAATTTTTATACCTGGGATCTCATGTTCCACAACATTTTTTGTGATTGATTTCTCATTAAAAAAAAAAAAATATGAGGCTCATAATTCTAGGTCCAGTAGATTTGCAGCAATGACATGAAAACGTAGAAAATGTTTCTTAAAATTATAAGGTCTTCAATAACTATGCAAAAAGCCAAAATTGTTCTCTTTTTTTAAAGTTTTAAATAAAAAAATAATTAATTTTATCAATAAAATGTATCTGCATACTTTTTTAGCACAGCAAATAATTTTATTTTTAACAAAATAAGTTGTTATAATAATTTGTTTTAAAAATAATAATTTGTTTTTGATAAGAAGCATAATCGATTAAAATACAACAAATTTTAAAGATAATTTTAAAATATTTGGACATTTAATCGAGACATACTTTATTCTGTAAAAATTAAATTTATTTTTTATAAATATGTGATTAACTGTTAAGTGCGATTACTAAAAAAATAACCTAATATATCAAATTTTTTAAGATGCTTATTTTTTATTTGAGTGTTACTTTACTATCTGCAACATTAATAAGTAAATTAATTTTCCATTTTTATTATTAATTTAAAAAAATTCTTTAAAAATATTTTGTAATCGTTAAATGTATAACAGGAGCACATCCTAGTCGTATAATTGGTGGCAGTGATACAACAATTGAAAAACACCCACACCAAGTTTTGATAAAAGGAACGTTCTCTCACTGCGGAGGATCAATAATTTCTTTATACTATATTTTGACTGCTGCTCGCTGTGTTTACCACGGATCAGTATTTCGCATTGTAAGTGGCACAAATGATCGTCATCATGGTGGACAAACTCATGAGTTCAGTAAGATAATTATTCATGAAAATTACTTTTATGAAGATTCAGAACAGCACAGTAACAATATTGCATTAATAAGAGTCAAAACACCATTCGAATTTGATAAGAGTCGACAACCAATCCTATTGTTTAATGCATTAGATGAATCAAAACCTAATGACATAGCAACGATTACCGGCTGGGGTCTTTCGAGTCCAAATTCATTTGATTCTCCAGAAATCTTACAAGAAATATCATTACCAATTATTTCTCAAAATGAATGTCAAGAAGCATGGAAAGACATTAAAATTAAGCTTGGAGAAATTTGTGCTGGGTTAGTTGGTGTGGATGATAATAATATTTGTATGGGAGATTATGGTGGTCCATTAACTATTGGAGGAAAACTTGCTGGTATTGCTTCATGGGCTGACCAATATTGTGGAATTAATTACTATCCAGGAGTTTACACAGAAGTCGCATATTATCGACAGTGGATTGATAAACATGTTAAAAACTAAGAAACATATTTTAGTAAAAATATATTTCATGTTATTAAGCATATTAGGTTAGAGACACGGAAAACCGTTATGAAATTTTTAGATAAAAAATTTTAATATTAATAGACTTAAATTTTTAAATTTCAACTAAATTAAAAAAAAGTACTCAAACTAATCGAACATAATTTATAATAAAATTGTGTATTGGGTATAATGAAAATTATTAATAAAAAAAATTTAATTAAAAGAGATTTATAATATTTATAAACCGTAATAAATTATTGCAAATATACTAAAGTAGTGTATAAAATATATTCTTAATTTAAAAATTTTAAGATGTTTATAATTTTAAAACAGAGGTGTTCTTCAAAATTTTTACGTCCTATTGTTTCTGAAATAGATTCTTAGAGTCAAATATTACAAATTGTGTAATAGTTTTCTGTCTAAATTTTTCTTGTATTAAAAATTTCACTAAAGCTTAAATATTTGGCTTATTTAATTGATTTTCGAGTTGAGCACCTAATAAAAGCTTAACCCTTAACATATAAACGTCCATTTACTCAAACACCCACTCAAATTCAGGCTCTTTTTGCTATCATTTTTTTATTTTATCTTGTTTCCTCTCTCAACATTTCTCTTTTATGTAACTTTTAATTTATTGCTTATATGTACTCTAATTATATAATTTGTGAGGAATTTTCCCTGAAGGTGAAGGTAAACATTTTTATACCGGAATATCAATGGTCAATTAAAATTTATATTTCATGGTTAATATTTCAGTCAAATTATTTTTGTAAATGATTTATTTGTTTTAAATTTTTATAGAAAGCTTTTTCTAAATGTTTTTTAATATAAATTTTATTGAATGTGATATAAAACTGAAAAAGAATCTGTTTGTGGCAAGCAGAATTTCACTTATAGATTTCGGATTTTTTTTCTTGCTCAAAAGTTTGCAAATGACCTGAAACGTAAAGAAAATTAAAAATAAAATTTTTTGGCAGCAAGGATCGAATAAGACTTTTTAAATTGTCTTTGTGTTTCAAGTCATTGCAATCGTTTTAGAAAGAAAAAAATTCACTTATCCACCAGCGAAATTCCGCTTGTTTTGAGTGGAATTTCGCTATTTTTAAAAATCAAACGGATTTTAGAATAAAACAGATTCATTGGAACGGGCATTTGAAAAGACCCTTAATTCAGGAGGGGGGGGCTCTAAAAATGGATATTCTTAGGGGGGGGGGGGTTCAATAGATTTAGAATATTTTCGATTTAGGGACTTATTACAATTTTGTTAGGGCTTATAAACATTTCAAAATTATAAATTAAAACTGTTATAAGTGAACATATTCCACGATCATAAACCAGTTACAAGTTTTTTTTTCGAGTGTATTTAAAGTAAAATAAAAATGTAAGGAAATGTATATCTTGAAAAATTCATTCATAGGAACAAAAACTGAAGAAAAAATTTACTGGAATATATTGTCTTCATCTTATTGTTGTGAAAACAATATATGACAAATTATTTTTTTTTATTAGAATCATAGCCCTGGAATTGAAAAAAAATTGATGATACATCAATATCACCTTTGTTTTTAAGTAGTTTGAACCTTCAGAAAACAAAAATCATGAACAAGGAATTAGCGAAAGCTGCCAGAAAGATTTTTCCACTTTTATGTCAAAAAGACCCAAGAAAATTGGTCCTTTGGAAAAAATAAATTTTTTAGATTTTAAAGTTTGAAACTTAAAAACTTTTTTTCCTAAACCAAGTAATAAAATAGAAAAATTTTCTCTTCTACAAACGCTTCTAATTATAGAATCATATAACTAAAATAAAAAATTCCATAAAAAGTAAAATTAACTAAAACGTACATTTGAAGAACTATTTACATAAATACCTACCAGAAAAAAAACCTTATCAATAAAATTATATAAGTGAAGTACCAATACACTCACATACATACTAATAACTTCTTTAATAACTAATTAGATAATATTCTTATCTTTATAAAAGTAATAAATTCCTTAAGATTTTTTATACAAGTAAAAAACTGCAGACCCTCATTAATAAACATTTTCTAAAAGAATGTGACATATAGCGTATAATTACACAATTTTAACTATATCTTCATTGTCTAAAAAAAAGAAGTAAAATTCAATTAAAGTCATTAGTAGAAGGAATCTTCAATTCGATCAAAAAAAAAAGAAGTAGTATATTAAAGCTCACGCCCGTATTATCCCTATTTATTCTTCATTCTATTAAAAGATTTAGTAGTTTTTTACCAGTAGTAAAAATACTAATCGTGCTAAGATCCAATCAATATATTTATAATTATAACTCTTGGACGTTAGTCGGCCAACGGGCAAAAAATAAAAAAATTAGCCCTGTCTGTCTTTTTTCTCTCTTGTTTGAAAGGTCGTGAGTCACGCTGTGGTGGAGCACCGGTTATATTATATTTATACACGTGTTTTCTTCATATATAGCGGTCCGTGTCCTTCTGTCTCTTTCTTTTATTTTCACGTATACAAACAAAACATTAAATATATAACAAATACTAATTTTTTTTTTTAACGACGGAACGGAAGTCTCTTGACCCGTTGGTGACATTTTGATCGGTTACTGATAGCTAGATAACCTTTCATATTATCCAGGATAATTTTCTTAATAAGGATGTATTTTAGCAATTTACTATTATATTACATATAACTAATAAATTTTTAACTTACATTTATTAGGCTTTTAATATGAATATAAATTTTTTTTTTAATGTAAAAAATATACTTATCTATTTTTGTTTATCTTTTTATTAGATTTTCTTAGATATATTAAGCCTTGGGTTATTTTAAGTTTTTTTTCAAATTTTAAGGGCTTGAGAACTGTGAAAAGTTTGAACGATGCTTAAATAAAAGAGTTTTTTCAGTATTTTGTCCAATTTTTCTTTTAATAACGCTAAAAAAATTTGTATTCGAAGTAAAATTTTACAAAATATTTTTTTTAATCTTTTCAAAGGGTGTGTAATTACTCGAAATATTGGGTACCCGACTTTAAAAATTTAATTGTATTTTTGTAGGTTTTCTTGGATTTTAACGAGGAAAATTTTTGAATCACTCTGTATAGCAGTCCTTTTCCAAAAAATTTGGGTTTTACCAAAAACTTTATCCAATCCTATTCGATTTGAAAAAAAAAATTTAGGATTCTCGAGTCGGGTAGCCAAATGGTATTTCTAGTATTTGCACATGCTTAATCTTTAGGATGCAAGAATTTGAAATCACGGGGAAATCATTTATATTTTCAATAAAAAATTAAGAACTAGTAAGGTTTTAGCTGATTTTGCATGTGAAAAAAATTGTTTGGCTCAAAATATTAAAACCAGTTTTCAAATTAGTCAAATAGATTTAAATTTATCAACAGAGTCTAAATCTTAAAAATTTTTCAAATTTTCAATTTTACCCCTAAAAAACCACAATAACCTAAATCCTAATATACAAAAATAATCAATAAGTAGGTAAACACTTGTTTTATTTATTTACAATTACCAACATAAATACAAGAATCTGCTAAAACAAATTTAAAATTACATTACAGGATTAAAAGATTAGATAAAAAAAAAATTGATTTATTTTACATAATATTTGACAGTTATTGTATAATTCAAAAAAAAAAAAAAAAAATTTGCTGTAACAAATTCTGTAATATGAATATAATATAACATAGTTTTTATGCAGTTCAGTAAACTTCGTGAGAACAGTACTTTAACCCGTTTCTTTTTTATTTGTATTTATCTTCTCCTATGCTTCATTACGGTATTAGATGCGACTCTAAGGAAACAAATTTAAATATTTATATTTCTTTTCTTACATTCGATTGATTTTTTTAGATATTTTCAATACAAAATTTCAAAGTGTTAATTATTTCAGTGCGAGCTTTAATTAATTAAATTTTAATTGTAAATAAATATTTATGATTAGAACCGATTAGAATCTAATTACATTCTTCACTTCTTAATTAAATGCTTTTTTTAGTGTCTATTATAATCTTTTGTTCAGAAAAAAATTTAATCACGAAATAATAATATTTTTTAAAAAACAGGTGTTAAAATAATATAGCACGACATTGCATGCAATATAAATTAAAATGAAATTCAATAATGCTCCAAGTACACAAAGATAGTAAATTTGATAATAATTGAGTTAGTAAGGGCTTCTTTAAAAAAACTCATAAATTAAACTCTTATTCAAAATATTCTTACTTGTTAACCTAAATATAAAATAACGCTTTTTTTTTTTAAATGATATAAATCAGTCAATTAAAAATATTCGTGATATATTTAAAAAATTCTTTTATTTAATTTTTATTAACAGTTTTATAGATAATTAAAGTAATTTTGTGTATCAATCAATCATTCAATTTTAAATTAAAAGCTTCTTTTTTTAATTTTATCTGTAATAAACTATCTAATGCTACACATTTGTCTTTGTAGTAATATCAGTTTCGTGAAGAATGAAATCATTTATATCGTGATCGTTTTGCTTTTTTTTTTTATTTTAAATTGAGATATAATTTTTTTTTAATTAAGTTATTTCTTATTTATTATTTAGTTAAAGATTTAATTTTAGACAAATAAAATATTTTTTTATTTCATTTAACTTGTATAAATACTTTTATTAGAGCAGGCTAAAATGTGTTTGACCTAGTAATTAAATGTTTGAGTAAAAGATTGTTGGGTTTTGGACCTAATGATATTAATAAGGGCTAGAATAAAGGGTGTGCGGTTACCCAATGTGGGATGGGTACCCGAAATTTTGGGGTTTTTATTTCAAGTTGGGTCGGGTTTCGTGTAGCCAAGAAAGCTTCGTATCCAAAACTGTAAAGAGCTTTTTCGAAAAATTTCGAGTTTTACACGAAATCTGACCTGACAAAAAATGTCAAAATTTCGGGTCAGATACCCCGAACCCGAATAATTTAAAGTTACCACTTATCCCTTGCTATATTTGAGAATCGTTTTATAAAATTAGTTCACAAATGAGTAATTTTTATCAATTAATATAGAAAATGTATCAGTTTTTATCAAATTTATATGATACGAATATTCCAAAACTGTTTTTCCATTATTTTAGCAAAAAGTTCTACTAAAAATATTTTATATGGTAAACTTGGTATTAAATTTTATAAATAAGAATTTTTAGACAGATTACTTTATAGGTTTCAATGATTCTATGGAAACTATTGGAGAGCTTAGTTCCTAGACTCTTCAAATCTCAATTTTCAGTTTACATTACACAAAAAGCTGTCAAATTATTTCCTTTAATAATTTTTTTAAAAGTATTTGTTTTGAGTTACCTACAAATAAGAATACAAGTATAGACTAAATTTAACAAATTTAGTAAGAATACAAACAAAGCTACAATTGGTCAAAACTTTTTTACCAAATAATTGCTTACCAAAATAAAAATGAATTAAATTTTATCGAACACAATATTTCAAAAAAAATCTGACATTATACCAAACTCAATTTGATTTTTTCCCTTAAATTTACATTTATCTGTTATAAATGACATATAAAAAAAAAACGTTTATAAATAAAATTAAAATAAATTTTAATGTAAATACGTTCTACTTTAAAAATCTCAAATTAATTTAACCTAACTAACTACTAATTTAAGAATTTTCCAAATTATCATAAAATTAAAATAAACTATTAAAAAAAAAAAAGATTTCCATTTATATTTATATATTTAAATTTTTCAAACAGAAAATTAGTTACATAATGTTTTCATTAACACTTACTACTTACTTTGACCTAAATTTAACTAAATAAATAAAGAAGATACCTAAAAAACCACACATACAATTTTTTATACTTAATTAAATCCAACAACAAAAAAAGTAGTATCTATACTTTTTTTATATACGCATTAATTAAAAAAAAAAACAGCAAGTATTGTACTCACGATCGGTTGAAAACATATGTAGAACGTTCGAACCACGAATAAGCGATGAATATTTTTTTTTTTTTAATTATAACGTGTTTGATGCAATTTTCTTATATGCCATCTTAAGAATTTTTATATATAAAAAAAAACCTGATTGAAGAACAAAAGACTGGAGAACGAAAGAGAATATCTTTTTTTTTATGTTAGACACATTAGGTCGCGTGCCTAGGAAGAAAAATAAGCGTGTTATAAACTAGTCACCAAGATTACGCTTATATGGCGTAACAATTTTTTCAGAATAGAGTTAGTTATTTTTTTAAAAATGACATATTGTATTTATTAACTAGTGTCTAACAACAAATTATATATATTCACCGTACCCTAAATATGAAATGATGACTAAAGAGAAATAAAAAATGGAACGGAAATTATATCGTGAAAAATTTTTTTTTTTTTATGGTTCTTTTCTGTTCTTTATTTTTTAAGAAATATTTTTCATGATAAATCAGTATGAGATAGAGAAGATCCGTTAATGAAGGTATGACTTTTGTATTATAAACCTTATTTTTTTACATTGTTTTATTATTTTTTTTTAAATTATATATTATTTATTTATAGAATATATTTTATGATATGTTAAGGTTATTTTTGTTTTGTTTTATCATTGATGAGCTTTTTCTTTTTTATTTTATAACAGGTGTAATTTTTTTTAATACTTAATTATGTATTCTGGATCTTTGTTTTTTTTTTGTGCTATCTTGGATAACTGTGAAATGATGTTTATTTTTTTTTATGTGCTGATTTAAATATTTTTTATGGGTTTGTTTATTTTTATGGGGTTTTTTGGGCACTTGATTATTAGTATGGATTAATTAAAATTTTTTAAGAGCTTTAAGGCGTGGTGTTATTGACCTAATAAGTTCGATGGGAAAATACTTGCTAGTTAGACAAACTAGTGTTTTGATTGATCGGTTTTGTTTGATAGTAAAGAAACAATCATTAAATACGCTAGCTTCTTTAAATAACTTACAAAAACAGATCAAATAAATTTAGTTAATGTTTAGTTTTAGGTAATGATAGCTACCTGTATTGGATCAAGAAAAAAATTAATTTTTTTAAACTGATATTTAACTTTTCCTATAAATATACATATATATGCATACAAATTAGAGGTGTGCAAGTACTTGAACCGGAAACTGGATCTTATTTTCCAAAACCAAAAACGTTTCAGTGTTCTGCAGGTATGGTAATTTTTTCGTTTAGTTATAAGAGAAATAAGAAAAAGTAAGAACAATCATACTTATATTTAAAAAATTTCAAAAAAACTATTAATAGAATCTTAAAACCAGGAAAATTTCCGATTCAAAACCGTACCTGAAGACGTCCAAAAAATTTTGGGTATACCAAAAACCGGAAATCGACCCGAACCAAAAAATCGAATAACCAAAGCAAATCTTCTAGAATCTAAAACTTTCATAAATTATCGAATCCCAACAATCAATACTAAAAATTTCATAAATAACTACAGTACTATCAAAAAAATTGCTTAACATATAAAAGTCTGACTAATCCTTACCTAAATCTACTTAAAAAAACAATAAAACAAAACTTAAATACAAACAAACCATTAAGTAATTTAATCAATTACCAACATAATACAATAATTACATATATAATCAGATATAAATTATGATTCCTTTTACGTAACACAAAAAATTATTAACTTTATATCTGCCTGTAATAACTCATATCAATAATAATTAAACAAAATAACCAAACTTTCAATATTTAAAAAAATATAAATATTAATTTCCAGTCGATAAAATAACACATCGTTGAGTAAACAAAGTAATTTCATAAGATTAATCAAATAAATCTCATATATATATTTTCTTAATTAAAATGCAATATTATCATCTTCACAATTTTTTTTTATCTATGATATCTATTTTTCTAAGTTTTTTTTGTTGTTTCTTTGGTGGGCGGATATATTATATACGTTGCAATAACCGTTAGAAAGTATATATATAAGTTGCGTATATATATTTAATAATATCGATTATATCTTGTAAGTATTACATATATATATATATAAAATTATTATTTAAATTACATTATCGATTGATATCGGGTGGAAGCTACAGTTTTACGCACGCATTTGTGTTTTTCGGTCCGTTATAATATTGTAATGAAATGGATTTTTAAGTGTTTATTTTCACTTTTTAAGGTTGTTCAATGAGTTTGATTTTGAAACAATTTTTTGAATAGATAAATTAAACAACTCACCCCATCAGTAGTATTAAACTTTAACGAATTAATTTTAGCACGAAACGCGCATAATTAAAAATAATTCAAAACATATTAAAAATAATATAAGATGGTCCATACATACGTACAAATTAACCTTTACATACTGCACATAATACAAAAACAATAATTACATGTTTTTAAATTTTAATAGTATTATAAACATAATTTATTTTATTTATACACACATAATAGACAAAAAAAAGCAAAGTTTTTTTAAAAAAAATTTTAGATTATACCTATAAAACGTCTATAATATAAGCTCTTAAAAAATATATTGAATTACCCTGTAGATATTTAAAAACCAGTTTTTTTTACACATACTCTATAAAATATAAACTATCATTTCAAAAATAAAAAGAGTTGAATTCATTTCCTTGGCAAATTAGCAATTTATTTTTCTTCTATATAACATTATTAAAAGAACATAATATTTATAATAGCTTGTAATATATAAGCTTTTTCTTTTTAAGGGTTGATGATATTACATATTAAAAGATTTTTTTATCGTAATAAATAATAATTTTTTTAATATTTCATATACTTTAATGTAATGATGAGACGCTACACGGGTTGTATCTTATACTTTTTATCATTTTTTGTACAGGATAAGTTAGTGATCTTTTAGAGTTTTGCAAATAGCAGTTTTTGTCATACGAGTAATTCTTATTAGGAAAATAAAATTTAATCTAGATATTTGGAATTATTAGTTGGATATGGGATAAAAATGTCTAAATCCATAATTTTTCAAACGGTTTTAAGTAGATTTTCAATATCTTTTGGTTGCGAAATTTTATATAATTAAAAGATTCAAAATAGCAATAATTAAATAACTAAAATTTATACGTTTTTAAAAGAACTTATTTCTATAGGTTAAAATACAGAGAAATTTCATATTAAAACACACTTTTGAATGATAACAGTAATTTATAATTGATATAATAAAATCAAGTTTTATGCTTAATGGTTTGTTTATAAAAGAACGAATACTTAATTTAAACTTTTATTTTGGAAAAATTTTAATCGTGACAAAATGAAAACATTTTTTTTTTATAAGCAGAAAGTATTCAATATCATTAATTAAGCATAGAAAAGTTTTGGTAAAAGACTCTTTAATTCAAAATCCCCAGATAATCTGTAATTTTAAAAATTAAAAATATTATTCCCAAACTTGAAAAAAATTATTTTATTATATTATGATGATTTACATTTTAATGCAATCATCGATGCTCTTATATACATTTATGAAGTAATTTCATTTGCGAGAAAAATATTATGAAAATATTAACAGTATAACCTGTCTTAGTTTTAAAATTTATATTATTAAATTTTATTTAATTAGTTTAAAAAATCACCTAAAATAATTGTTATGTTATTAAAATAAAATTAAAATGTGGCATGTTTTCAGAAAGTTTATTTGCAAGCAGAGCTGGGGACAACTGGCACGTTAAACACGTTCATTTAAGATACATTGCAAATTTTCATATTTTAGTACATGTACTCTAATTGGAATTTCAGGGTTCTTGATTAAGGCTAAGTTTAGATATTCAAATAAAAGTTTTTTATCATAAAAATGTAATATTTAAAATTTCAGTTTAAGTCACAATACTTCTTCTGAATTGTAATAGCAATGACTTTTTATAAAAATAACAGGGTTGTAGCATAAATTAAATTTTTAAATTCTATTTAGTTAGTTTCGTAGTATGTAAAAAATATTAGATACGTATTTTTTTATTTTTTAATTAAAGTTAAACCAGAGAAGTAATGAATTAAATTAATTACCTGCGACGTCACAACTTATATTCCCTATACTTTTCAAATTGTGCTGTGACGTCACGGTCTACCCGCTATCTGTTTTTTCACTACTTTAATTATTAATTACGAGATTAATTAATCTGTTATTGTTTTTTATGAAAAATAAAAAAATACGTATTAAATATTATTTTTTATTTTCACAATACAAATAATTCAATACTATGCAACAAACCAAGTGCGAATTACTGTTTCCCATGTTTGCCACAAATTTACTTATTCTCATTATAATCAAGTTATATAATTAAATAATAAGTATAAATTGAAAGTTTTTATTAAAAGTATTTTCTTATAACATTATTTTAAAAAATTTTAATTAAAAATAAAAGGTTAAATATTTATTATTTCGATTTTGATTAAGGCCCTCTCTACACCAGCACATAATCATGTTTTATGATAATCATGTTTGTTGGATATTTTTTCCCCAGCTACACTGTACTAAAAACATAACCTCAAAATTACATATTTAAATGATTTGAACCCACCAAAAACTTATTAAGTTACATAAATTGTTTATAATTTTTATAATAAATAACTTAGTCTACAATTAAAATACCATTTAATTACATTTTATTGTTTAATTTTTATTAAAAATATTTACTAATACTATTAGTGACACCATTTTGTAATAACTTTAATTTCGAATACCCCAGCTACACCACAAAATATCTAACAAACACGATTTTCATAAAACATGATTATGTGCTTGTGTAGAGAGGGCTTAATTGACTAAATGAACAGAGTATTCCGAAATTCGGGCGCACGGCACTAAGGTGTACCGTTTTTAACATGGTTTTTAACTACGTTTTTGATTTTAGTACGTACTAACCTCGTACTAACCTGAATCAAAAAAGAATTATTTGTTATATTTGTTATTTATAAATGAAAATAAGACAAAAATTTTTATAATTTTTACTTTTTAATAACAAACAATAACAATTTTCCCATTTATTTTAGATTATTACGTACTAAAATCAGAAAAATTGAAACTTAATTACGTATTATGTTTTGTGAATAGCGCGGCGAGTACGATTTTTGGAACACCTTAGCGCCGTGCGCCCGTATTTCGGAATTCTCTGGAAGAAGATGCATCCAATATTTACGATTTAGAAAGATTAACGTCTCATAAATTAATAATAAAAAATACTTAATTGTCAATTAAGGAAAAGTACAATTTATTAAAATTAAAAATAAATTATTATATTTTGTACATTATTGTTATTTAATAATTCAAAATTAATTCAAGGATGCCTTTATATACATTCACTAAGTCATTTCATTTGCGAGAAAAATATTATTTAGATATACCAACAAAATAAATATTATTGGGTAATTTTAAAATTATAATTATAATCACAAATAGAATTAAAATATTTGATTTATAATATGTAATTATTTTTATTAAGTAATATTAATAATATAGAATTATTAAAAATTATAAACTTTTACTATCATTATTTACATTTAAAAAAGAGATAGAAAATAATGCGTTACAGTTATATATATTATTTATTTGTTTAAAGATAAAGCACAAAAAGTATGTTTTCTTTTATTATAATAAACAATAGAAATTAGTCAAAACATAATTCAAAAGCATAATAAAAACTAATTAGGAAAAAAAGATAAGATTTTAAGATTAAATTTCATCAAGCCTTTTTTTTTTATTTTTTAATATCCAGTTATATATATATAACTTTGAAAATGAATAATGAGCTAATATGCTTACTTATGTTTCTACATAAAGAAGCTACATGTTGTGTATGAAAGATTCATCTACTACAAAAGATATATTATGCATATTATTGTTTTTTTTTTAAAGTTTAAGCTTCACACGAAAAAAGATTATTTGCATGAAACTGCAATTAAGATAAATGTTGTAAAGGGTAACAGTGACTTGAAGGCATTATAACTGACTTTGTTTTTTTTTTTGTTGTTTTAAAAGATAATTTATAATTTTATGTAGCATATTGGTTGTATATGAGGAAATCTGTTGGATTTGTTTGATAAGTAAATTTTTTTTATTTGGTTTAGTATATTTTTTTGGTTTAATGAGAATTTTAAATTTAGTACTCTGGCTACTTTAAATAATTTGATTTTCTAAAAATTTTACTTATTTACAATTAACAGATACACCTTTTTAACTATTCAATTTTAGTGTTAAAATTACAAAACAGGCCTTAATCAAAAATCTCATCATAAATAAAATTTGATTTCATTAACTTAAAAAACAAAAATTTTCATTCCCATCCAACACAAAATAAAAGATTCATTCATATACACATTTATAAATTTAATGTAAATAAGAAATAATATATATTAAGTTTTGTTTGTTTGAGTAATATAGTATTAGTTTTGATGAGCTTCGTGTTTATAATAAATAAACGTTCATTAAAAATACATCATATTGATTCCTCATGAGTTTTTCATTTCATTCAAATGAAATATTTCTACACACGCAATAAATTATTTACACACTTTACATATTTATATGGGAAAATAAATATAACTAAATATTTTATACTCGTTTAATCAATTAAAATTTTTTTACTCATTTATAGAGAATATTAATTTTTAACTCTGTCTGACTAATCTCGTCTGTATCTACTGATAATTTTAAAAAATCTAACAGTAGTGATATTCTTACTTTTTTTTAATTGTAAAAATAATTTTATGACCAAACAGTTAATATTTTAATACTTCATTAACATAAACAATTTTTTTACTGCTTAAACATATGTCCAAAATAATAAAAAAAAATAAGTAGCATTTATACGTAACACAGATATTAAAAATTAACACAAGACTCAAATACACACACACTTTCTTAATAAACAGTTATTAATAATACTAAAAAAAATTTAATTTTTTATTCTATTAACCGACTTATTTAAAGTTATTACATAAGTATATTAATTAATATTGAAATTTTCAACGAAAAAAATTACGTTGCATTCATAAAATTATAAGAAACGTTAGAAAATTTAATAGTTAACTTTTTTTTTTTTGGTTAAAAAAAAAATAAGTATAATATAATACCGTTGTGGTTAAGTGAACTTGATATAACGAATGAGATTAGGATAACGCATAACACAACTCATAATAATAATAATAATTATTGCCGCTGGGTTTTTTTTCTCGAATTATTATTATTATTATTATTCAAGGAAAAATTACGTTTCTTTTGTGTGTTAAAAAATTTTATTTGTTTTTAATTGGATTATATAATTTATTGAGATATTATAAGTTAATTACTAGTGGTCCAATTTTTCTTTGTTTTACTTTTTTGTGTAGGATTATTAGTCATATTTGATTTATGATTCTTGGATAAATTGTATAAACCAAATAATAGTAGTATACTGTAGTAAAAGCAATAGTAAGTTTTTGCCCTCCTGCGTGTAAAACTTAATATTCATTAATTATTTAGAAAATCTTCATTTAAATAACCACTTTCTAATACTCGAAAATATCAAAAATGTTTTATCGCCGTTTACCCGCGCTTTTTTAATTGCCATGAAATTTTATTTTTGACAGTTTATTGTGCAAAAATGTAAAGATATAGTTTTAAAACTAATTTTATCAATGATCGACATTCTGCATTCCCAATCATCCTATTGAGTTACCGGCATTCATTCATTAGTTTTTTAAATACACGTATTCCACGCAGGTAAACTGCGATTTGATGTATTTTTTATTTTTATGGTCAAGGTTCATAAAAAATTTTGTTACATCGTTCGAAAACGCATATTTTTCGGTCGCAAAGCCAGTAACGTCTAATTTCAGACCGCTAACCAAAAAAAGTATTATTAAAACAAGCATAGATTGGCCGTACACAAATATTAGCATACGAACATCACATGCGTTAAAATGACTACTTTTCCCACGCAACTGTATGCAAGGTCAAAAATAATCTTGTCTATAGGTTAACAAGTAGCTAAAACTTACAGTAAAAGATTTTTGACCAAAATAAATAAAAATCAACCTACTTTAAATTTCCATATTGAATAAAAAAAAGATAAACATATTAAAGATTTAATAAGATAAATAAAACTAACTGATCAGTCTACTTAATAAATAATAGTACAGTAACACACATATTACGATAATCTTTAAAAAACCTAGATAAAACGTCTAAAAACTTGACATAATAAAAAGTACACATCCTTTATGCGTGATTTAAACTTTAGTACATAAATGAGAATATCAAATAAAATAATCTAAAAAGGTTAAACGTATAAATTTTATTTTGATAATAACTTTGATTTAGATCAACGTGAATATAAATAACATTAAAATCTAAAATTGAATCACTAACATCCGTTTTTTTATTTTTTTGAAGCAATAGGGGTCGATTGCACGTTTTATATTCATTTGTATCACGAAGTAAATAGGTTTCTGTATCATAGCCAAAAGGCATTTATTTTTCTTGTATTAGAAAATGACATTTTTTTTTTCATTCTTTAATCGACATTTCCGGTACCTTCCCTGTGGTTTTCTATATATTATACGACCTTCGTTCCGTTATCTGTTAACTATTTATCGTGCTTTTTCTTTCTTATATATAAATAAACGTTTGAGGTGGTACCAAATCACGATGGTCAAACATTATACATAAATATTCACTAAAAAAAAAAGTTTTCTATATTCTACTAATGTGCACGTTTCTGTATATATTGTAGACAAAAGAAGGGACACTATATTGGCATCTTTTTAAAAAAATCCGTGTCTCATTTTATTCTTTCTTAGTATTAGTATTAATGCTTCTTCTTTTTTTTTTTTTTTTTTTTTTTTTTCTCCCACATATAACATAAGGAAATTCATTGGCATACAAGTTATCCGTTACGTTTATAACGTTATCCATGTTTGATCAAGGATTTGGTTATATATATATATATATATATATATATTCTTCTTTTTTTTTTATTTATTTATTTTTTTACAGATGTCTGTGTGTGTATTTAAACCAATAGATAAAAATAAATTGTACAAAAAAAATTATAATATATTGATATTAAATGATAAGAATATTGTAGTAGATTTTAAATAAAATTTTATGTAAGTTAGATTTTTGTCGGTTGTTGTATCTTGGATGCTTACACTTATTTTTTTTGTAAATTTATTTTTAGAACACAAATTTATAGTTTGTTAAAAAGATGTGCTTTATTATATGAATAATTTGGTCACTCATAACGGTATATTTGTTTATTGGAATTTTAAATAAAGCGATTTTGTTAATAGTTGTCAAATTATGAGTGAGTGATAGAAATCAAAGATTTTATGGTTGGCACGTTCAAAATTTTTTAATACATTAAAATATATTTTAATACATAATTTATTAAAGTAAGACTATTAATTGAAACTACACTCAGACTTCTAAATATAGCAGTCCTTAAAGCAAATTTTATTATTTACATAAAAATATTTTAAATAATATTCAGAGTACCGATACAGTATTTAACACAGTAAATTATTGGAATGGATTATCAGTCTATGCACATTGTATTTTTACTAGATACTGTTTTAGCTTTTGTAAATTGATACAAAAGAATTTCTTATATAATCTCACAAAGTCATTTCATTTGTGAGAATATACTATCATAGTTCTTATTCGTTATGATAAGTTTTACATACACTGTAAGACTGCTTTTGATGAATTTTCAACCAACAGGTTAAATTTTCAACTAAATGGTTGAATTATAAGCAAAATCTAAAATATAAAAAAAAAAATATAAAAATTTAAGCAGCCAAAAATCTTTATTTTTAATTGTTGATATACTACAAGCGTCCAATTTAACAAATTATTAAAAATTAAAATATTGGTTAAATATTTATCCAAAGCAGTGTTATCATGTATAAGATGAACTAACTATGCAGTTACAAAATATTATAACACCGTATTCCACATTATACGTACTCAACAGTTGAATATTCTTTAGGGTATTTTTATGACGATAGATATAATTTCTCTATATATAAGTAATGCACAAATCGTAAAGAAAATTACGAAAACATTTGTAAATAATATGTACTTAAATTTTTTTTTTACATTTGTAGACTTTTTTATGAAAGAAGAATTTTTATTTGATATTTAAGTTAATAATACATAAGAAAAATACGTAAAAAGTATCAGGAATGTTATCTCTTTGAAGAGGGCTGTTCGAAAGCCTACTTCAAAGGGATGATCAACAGGTTCTACTTGAATAGGAGTGGCTTACAAAAACCAATAAAATAAGGGTAGCTTTTATACAACAATTCGCATTGAGGGCGTTTACAGGGTTTAAAATCCACAAATATGATTCGTTAAAAACAAAAAATAACCTTTTTCTATTGGTCAGTAACAAATTTTATCTCTTAGTGACTTGCTTATATTTAGAAAAGGGTTGTTCTAAAGCATTATTTATGAAGAGGAGTGTCTTATTATTTTTGAATAGAAAAACACTTGATCAATTCAAAAAAATTATCATTTGCATAGATAGCTCAAAAATATCTATAAAATTAAAGCTCAGTGCTAACTAGTCAAATTTTACAGAGTATTAACCCAAGATAATAAATTATTCTTCACGGATTGATGAATTTGCTTAAATTTCCTTTGAATTCGTACTTCAATTTAAATGCAAATTTCTGTAAAATCCAAGTACACAACATTTAAAAAAAACTAGTAGCAATTATTAATAATATCGTACAACATTGTTAGTTAATAAATTTTTATGATTTTTGCATAAATTATTCAAAAATAATAATTATAAGCAACTGCTAGTGTATAATAAATAAAAAAATCCATTTCCTTTTACACCATATACAGACTTGTGTACAATTTAAAAACTAAATGTATGAAATTATTTGTTCTAATATGTGTCATTATTTTATTTAATTATAACATCGATATGTATAATAAAAATTTATAACTCATTTATTAATATTTTACATAATTATATTTCCTGTAATAAATTTTTATATCTTAATCGAAGCTAAAATATTTTAATTATTGTATATGAATGAAGATATCAACTAAAAAATTTTTTTAGGATATTTGTTTAAGTTGTTTCTATTTTGATAAATATGGATAAAATGTTTATTGAATTTGGTAACCCAAAAGAAGCTAGTGTTTTAATAACAGAGAAATCATGTAGTTTACACCCTTGCTAAGAAAATTTTTGGAATAATTTCTATGCAAATTTTTTTATGACTTACTAAAACATTTAAAACAGCATTAGGAAGTTACCATACAAGTTCAAAAATTCTCAACTTAAAACTCCATTTAACCCGACTTAAAAAAAAATGTGCAAAATATGAACCTCCTGAATCCATAAAAATTCCATAGATTATATTCTATTTATAAATCTAAAAAAAAAAATAGGGTGGTGGTAAGTTACATGCATAATACATAATCTCAATCATTAAATCGGAAATGATCTGATTGGCGCCAACTCTCTCGATATATATAACATAATATATCGTTAACAAGAAGCATCATCTCGTTTTAATCCCAATCGACTTGTATATAATACATTCAACTCTATACATAATCTTTCTAGACGATTAGAATCAACTTGTCACTTAAATTCTCTCTTTATTTTTTTCATGCAATTCTAGGTCATTTTTTTTCTTCCTTTTTTTAATTATTTAAAAATATTTACAAACCGTTCCATTTCATTAAATTTTCTTATTTTTATAAGAATTCCAACTATTCTTCTATCTTATTGTTTCTTCCCCCTTAGGTTAAAATCTGGCCTTGTACATTAGGTTGCTCGCGGTCGTTTTAAAAACTTTGTATATATTAAAATAATACTTACAACAAAATAAAATAGCAGAATAGACATCAAAGGAATAAAAAAAAAGAGTAAGTCAAGTGGGTCAACACGATTTGCGATGCTAATCGCCCTTAAGAGATAAAAAAAAAATTTTTTTCTTATTTACGTATATTTTATTATATTAAGCTGAAAATTTTACAATCTTTTTTAGTAAATTCTTTTATATAGTTTAATTTATATATTTGCACGATTTCATACGAAAAAATTTTTTACAACCTTAGGCTAATCAAAAAAAGTTCATTTTTTTTTAAAGAAACAATCAGAGTTATGGATTACATTTGTAATAAAAATTTTATTATTCTACATTAAATATATTTTAAATTAATATGTAACGAATATTTATTTTACCGTTATTTATATAAATGTATTATTATTAAAATTATTATTTTTGTTTAAATGAAATATACAAGAGAATTATTTTGAGTTTATTGAACTTTGATGAAAGAGAGTACGCTTGCCGGTGATTAAAATTTTACAATAAAATTTCTGGTAAGAGGAAGGAGACAAATTTGTATTAATGTGACAGAATGTATCGAATCAAGAATGATAGGAAAAAAGGAGTTTGCGAGAAGCAATAAAATAACTGTCTCGAGAGAATATTAATCAAAGCAAAGGCTGGTTTGATAATGTGATAACACGGTTCGGGAGATTATATTCTCACACTTTGAGGATCTTTCTTGTAGGTTAGGATTGAGTTTAGTTTAAGCTGATTAATTATCATAGGCGAGCTATACTGAATGGGATTCTACTAGCGGAATAGTTCCTGCAATTATTGCAGCAGACGGATTTTTTTTTCAGTCCACGTACATTTTTCTTAATTAATATAAAATTTCCAAATTTTCGTTTGTGGAGGTGTCGTGATAATTGTGTATTTTGCAATAAAAAACTTCTGAATTTTTAATTTCTAAATTTGCAAAAAAAATATAAGAAAAACATGAAATCTGTAAATTTGAAAAAATAAACTAATAAGTTTTAATTAATTGACAAATCCAAACATACAAAAAAATAAAATGCTTTACAAATCGTTTGAATTATAATATTTATTTATTCAAATAGCATTAAAACCAAAATAAACACAAATTAAACTATTTTCCCAACATATAAAATAATCCTAAATGTCACTATTACTAAATTGGTCAATACCTACTAATTTTCTTTATTTACTTATTCATGTAACCTTCTTTTCCCATAAAATAAATACATTAATTGATAAAAGTCCATTATTTAAATAAAGAAGAAGGAAAAAAAAGCCTCAATTGAAAAAATAATCTTTTTATATTATCTTTAAATACAAACATAAATTTTAATTGTTTAAGTCATTTATACAACAGAATTTTCGATTTATCTTTTATTTAAGGATAACTTAAAATTAAACGTTCAAGGATATAGTTGTATATGTTAATTAATCTTTTACTTATTAGATTTATATCCTAATAACCTTGTAAGAAAAAATGAATTTTTATAAAAAATTGATATAATTTAGAATAATTGAGTAACTAATATCAGAATGTAATTTAATATTTTTATGAGGATATGTGCCTAGCTAGATTATTACAGAGTTTAATACAGATTCGATATTATTACGTAACTTAAGTTTTAGTATAAAATTATCCGATCTAGAGAAAATAAAGACACAACATTGTCAGTAAATTGGTATAATATCGTTGATCAAGTGATAATTATTAGCTCCAAGGCATTATTCAGAGTAAAGGCTGTGGATGGACAACGTCGCTTTAAGCGATATATATACTCGATATTCGTGTCTTTATGTAATAATACTTTAAATAATTTATGGCATTTATTAAATATATATATAGAGTAACTTTTATTATTTAATTTTATACTTCGAGAAGCTTTATTATCGTTTCTGCGCTATGGTATATTGCGTCTTTTGATAGTAAGTTTTATGCTATTAAATTGATGCGTTAATAGGTAGTGATATGAAGCAATGGCCGATTTTATACAACAGTGATCAACTTGCTCAAATGATTAAATTAACCAAGAGCAATTAGATAAAGACTTCAAAACGCTTATTTTCCATTGGTGTAAACGGGTCTTTTTCAATTTGCTCGTGGTTAACTTAAAATGACTTGTTTGAAATATTATTTTTGATTATACCTAATGACTTCAAATAAGAGAAGAAAAGAAACGAGGATTTTAAATTTTATGAAAAATTTAATTATGAACATATAAATTACTAGATATTTGAATGCATGAATACTTTAGCATATCAAAATAATTTTCTTACATCAATTAATTAAAAGTTTTAAATTACATATTTTTTTCATAAGTAATTTTAACAAATATAAAATCTATGTTGAAGTGATTTTGAATGAGTACACTAATTTAATTTAGAAAAAATATAAAAAAGCTACTTTTACAAGACAAGAAAGATTCAGAACACGCAGTATACTCTAAGGATTTATACTTAATAAAAATTTAAAAGCAAGTACGTATAATAATTAAAATTATTCAAGTTTATAATATAGTATAATAATTGAAAAAAGTTCTGTTTATATAGAATGGAAAACTCTTTTCTCTTTCGAGAAAAGTAGCTTGTATTGAAATTAGAGATTACGATCCAATATAAAATGTATATCGACTTCATTTTTTGACGATCATATAGGAAACTAAAATTTGATCACTTGGTTTTATTAAAGTTTTATAAAAGAAATGTTTTGTATGGACAAATAGGAACGAATGCGAGTATTTATTATTAAATTATAAAAGGTCTGATCTTTTTGTCCCAGAGCTAACTTCTTTTTTCCTTTTAAGAGAAGCCTGGGTTAACTTTTTTACCCTTTTTTCTTGCTTTTTTTATCATGTAAGGAAAGAAGTAAACAAAAAAATAAACTCTATGACAAAAAGAAAAGACCTTAATTAAACTCTGATAATCAAAGTAAAAGATTCTAGAGTATTTTGAGTAAGGCCCATCACATCTGAAAACTGAACCCAAGTGAAGAACAGCAATGTTGAGAATTTAGTTCTGGTAACTACAGATTTCCAAGATCGACACTCATAGTACAATAGCTAATTTGAAAAGCTAAACTAATTTATTTCGACAAAAATTTGTCTACTTCATATGAAGCGAATGCATCCAAATGTTCTGGAACCAATCGACAAATTTGAATAGACAGACTACACAGAAAGAGGTTTGAACCGCTCAAGTCGGTTCTAGTAGGAACCGAATATTACTCTTACCATCAGAACGGAAAATGTTTATGCCTAGAACCGAGATTCACGGTTCTAAACGCTAGTTAAAAATCTTCTCTTAAGGGAGTATAAGTGTGGAGCTATTACAGAACAGATATTGAAAATATTTGGTAAAAACGTTCTTTACTATTAAAAAATACGATAACCAAAATCTCAAAACGATTTGAAGAATATTAACTGAAATATAAACAAAAACATTTTGAAATTTCTTATGGGAGCTGCAATAGTAAGAGAAAGAGAGCAATACACGTGCGACGCAGAGGTAGAACAAAATATCGGAACGCCGTTCGCACGTGTATTTCTCTCTTTCTTTTACTATTGCAGCTCCCATAAGAAATTTCAAAATGTTTTTGTTTATATTTCAGTTAATATTCTTCAAATCGTTTTGAGATTTTGGTTATCGTATTTTTTAATAGTAAAGAACGTTTTCACCAAATATTTTCAAAATCTGTTCTGTAATAGCTCCACACTTATACTACCTTAAAAAATTATTATTTTTTTCAAAATCAAAATTAGTTACAAATATGTTTTTTAATTTAATGTACGCGATTCATAAAAGAAATATAAAAAATATTCTTTTAACTAATTTTGACTTTGAAAAAAATAATAATTTTTTAAGAGAAGGTTTTTAACTAGTTATTTAGAACCGTGAATCTCGGTTCTAGCATAAACATTTTCAGTTCTTATGGTAAGAGTAATATTCGGTTCCTACTAGAACCGACTTGAGCGGTTCATACCTCTTTCTGTGTAGGCATAAAAACCACAAGATTTTAAGAGTCCTCTGAACAATTATAAATAAAAAATTGAACAAGATTCACAAGTATGCATTCTAAAAGTATAATTTACAGACATAATTAAATTTTAAAATCATATATTGAATTAAATTATAATAATTTTTATTTTATGTTGATATGTATAGATAAAGTAACATTTAAATACAGCTCTATTTATATAGAGTAGAAAATTCATTTCTCTTTCGAGAAAAATTACATGTATCGATATTACGTGGTCTTTATATAATTTACATAAATCTTTTCACTTGTGAGAAAAATTTTAATAAATTCTTTTTCAAATTCGCCAAAAAAAGCATATATCTTTGATAAAAAAAACGAGTACTTGAACCATTTTTTTTCTCGTTTTTTTCTCAAATATAATGAATTCTAAGCATTACATAAAGGACACTAAACACATCATAATGAAATATTTTTAAGCTAACAACCTATCCAAAAATTTACATGGTTCGTAAAACTGCTTATCAAAACCTTACAAAATCTAAATCCATTAATAACCTCCTATATCTTTACTAAATAACAATTAAATAATTTCTCAATCTTTTATCTAAAAATCAAATTAATTAATCATTAAATCCACTAATAACTATAATTTTTAAGTCGAATCCCTACTAACTAACCATAAATAAATAAAATATCTATCCACGTTATAATAATTATAGTTATATAAAAAAATAAATAAAGGAATGCGATTATAATGATCAAGAAGAAAAGAGAGATGATCGATCTTTTCATAGTATAGAAATAAACTAAAAAATTTCTGTTTCCATTTAATCTCATCATGTAATCAAAATTGTTTAATCCATTATGTGGTATGTAACTTTTTTTACAAAAAAAAAAATTTTTTTTTTTCAAACACATCAACGCTATTACTTTGATAAAAAAAAAAAAAGTACTTACTTCTATTATTATATAAAATGTATACTATTTTATCTGTCGAAACTAAATGTTGATCAAGACAAGAGAGAGATAGCATATATATAATCCAATGTCAGAAAAATTTCATATATACAAGTGTACTTGTTACTTTGCATATAATAATAATAATAAAATTCTTTTGTGTCTTATCAATAAATACATCTAAAAAAGAAAAAAAAAAAAAAATAATAAAGAAACGATTGATGTTTAGATGAACGCGCGGGCGTATCAGTTTGTCATTTTTAGCGATAACATAATATAAGAGAAAAAAGCCTCCTGTAATAAACCTTTGGCTATCTTCATTTATAAATACTATTAAACTCTCGCTTCTATTTTCCATATGACTGATTTTCTGATCAAAAAGACACATACGCTTTATTAATGTTCGTCCTTCATGGTTATGCAGACTCTAGGGTATGGCCTTAAGCAATAATTTTTCTTTTTTTAAATAAAATTATAGTAAATTTTTATCAAACATCTCTTTCGCTTTCTTTCTTATTTATACTAAAAATTTTTATTATTTGCTTGAGTTAACACAAATTATAATCGAAAAAAAGTATGGTTATGTCATATTCTATATTTAAGTGATAGCGCCATAATCATAAAGATGAGAATAAGAGTAGAGTAGACAAATCGATGAACCATCTCGTTACCGTTAGAAAGAGATCAACGCACCTGTATATATATATAATGTTCGTTACGAAATCACTATAATAATTTTTTTTAAATCTTTTTCAAGGAGGATGAAAAAAATGAAGAGATAAGAATTATTATACGATGCGTTTTATTAGTATATATACATGAGAATATAACTGCTATTTTATTTTTTATCTAATCGATTATTTTCTATTATATGCAAGCGTTAACTGCGCTTTTGGTATTTACTTATATAATTTTTTTACTTGCTTGTTACTACTGATCTTTTGATGCTGTAAAAGTACATCTTAATAATCCATGAATATTTTCTGTACTTGTGACTACTGTATTATGTATATATATATATATATATATATATGTATTATGTATATATATATATATGTATTATGTATATATATATATATGTATTATGTATATATATATATATATATATACTTTCTATGTACACCGAATGGTGTATAATGTATCTACTGTTTATATTGTAAAATTGATGCATAAATCATTCGAAATTTTTTTATGATTTAATGTAAGTTCAAGAAGTTTTATATGTTTGTGTGTGTGGGTGTATTTAAGTGTCCGTTATTTACTTTGATGATTTGGTTATATTGAGATTACTGGTTTTCTAAGGCAGTTTATAATAATGAAATGATTGGGTAGCTGTTTGAAAAGTAAGGTCAGAAATATGATTGATATCTGATATAATTGAAGGAGGTGCTCTTTTGCTCTATTGCTCTTTTCTATTTTATCAATCACAAAAATTTACGAGTTTCCAGGAAACCTTATTTTGGGATTCCAAAATTTTCATTTATTTACGTAAAATAACGAATATTATACAATAAAAGTTTTACTTGATTTTCATAATCAGTGGTCCTTCGAGCTGGATTGTGTAAAATAACAAATTTTCTAGTGGGGGCGTGCAGTCACCGAAATTCGAGTTGAGTACTCAAAACTTGAAGTTTTTTTTAGATAGTGATGAGTTAGCTCAAGTTTTGGGTAAATCTCAAAATTTTTCGAAAAACGACTGCAGGTACAGAGTATAAGTAAAATTTCCCTGTCTAAAAATCCAAAAAAAACCCTAAAAAACCAAAGTTTTTGAGTTAGGTACCCATTATTTCAGATATCCGCACGTTCCTAATTTCTGATTCCTTTTCAAAACTGAATTATTGAGGAGTTAGAATTTGGATACTAACTATTTAATATCATGTATGTTCAATTACGCTTCAAACCCCCCTACATTGATTTTTCTAATAATTAAAAAAAAATAAATTAAAAAATCAGCATAGTAAAAATTAATTAATTTGATTAATACTAGCACGAAAGTACATATATTTCCAATCATGCAAATTATAAAAAAGTAATTGCAGTATATTTAAAAGAGTTTAAGTATATTAATAATCAATATAAAAATATTACCGTTTTAAAAGGTCGTTTTTATTAATATAATAAAATAAATTAAAAGGGAGTAGATAAATACATACGTCTATATTAATTTATATTAATAGCCAACTATTATAACTATCAAATTTAATATCTATTTAAATATAAAATTATTTTTTTTTCATTTTATTCGACCTATAAAAATAAAAAATTAAACATTTGTAATATAACGGAATTTGACTATAAATATATATAATTAATTTTACTTTCGATATTTATAATAATTTTTTTTGAGTCTGTATAATAACAGTATATAATAATGCAATGTAAACATAAATGCATTTATATATAACTCATAAATTATTCTTTTATGTTAATTCAGATTTTTTTTTGAAAAGGAAGATGGCATGCCAGGAAGATGTAATAAATTTTTAAAAAATGTTTTTTTTATGTATAGAAAACATTTTTTAATGGCAAATTGAATTTATTTTAATGGGGTATTTAGATGAAGGTCATATGATACAATTTTTTAATTGTTATGCAGTTTTTTTCACACGCACTAATTTGATTTTTATTTAGGTTTATATTAGACTTTTGTTTATTTTTTAATTAAAATTAGGTGAAATTTTTAACAAATATTAAATTTTGAATATTCATTTAGAATGTTTAGACCAATTATGCAAAATAGGGGAAAACTCAATTTATGTTTTGCTCATATTCAATGTGGGAAATGTGATTTGAAAAAATTAATTTTTTTTTCTAGTGAAATACCATTAAAAAAAATTATTTTCACGTTTTGGTAGTAAGTTCTCTTGTACTTCATTGTTATATCAAATTAAGGATTCAAATGAACTTTGGGCAAAATTTTTAATTTTATAGCTGATTACTTTCAAAGAAAATTCAAGCAAAGCAGCCTGAGCATTTAATTAAAATACTTCAAATTATTTAAATTTCGAGAAACTAATAAAATAGATCAATTAATTTAAAATTTTTTTAATCTCAGTGATGAAAAAGCCCAAAAATTAAACAAAATCCAAGAGTCTAATATACCAAACCACTCGTACATAAAAATTCTTTACTCTGAATTAAAAATACATATAATTTAACTTTCGAGTTTTCTAGTGTTTGTTAAATTTTCTATATAATAACAACAATATATTTTGTCTCGACAAAAAGTAAAACATTATAACTGCATTTATTTATATCCGTGTGAAATTTGCGCTTAGATTATTTTTCCATTAAATAATAAATTTCCACAAAAAGTCTATATAATATAGACTTATGTAATATACATTAAACTTGACCTTGCTGTAATGAAATTATCTAAGAAAGATATTTTAATTATAATGTTAGAAAATTTTATTATACCAATAAATCTTCACTGTAAAAGGATTTATTGACTTGTATATATCAATTTTTTTTTTTTTACTTGGAGATTATATAACTTTATAATATTTATGTATATGGAGATTTCTTGTGAAAGTGACCATCGTTTTAAGTCAATGATCGAATTTAGGGACTTTAATAATTTCATGATTCAACTAAATCACCCATTCCTGAGAAATTTTCTGGATCCACCGTACTGGCTTATTTTGCTCACCCAGGATTCATATTTACCCAGTATTCGTTTTTATTTGATATTTTAAATCGATTCAAATTTCAGTTAATTCGGTTGATAAAATTCAATTATTTAGGTATTGGGTGTTATGTTGCCCGTAACATCGTGTAGCCGATCCAAAAAATCAGTTTTTTTTTATTTTTTCAAATTTTTAGCCGGAAAAGTTATTTTTCCAAAAATTTTGAGTTACCGAAACTTGACCTAACTCAATCCTATCTAAAAAAAGCATATCACACACCTCTAATTTGTATATCTACTAATAGAATATCTAGTCATATTACTATAATTTTTATTGTGACTTCGAAAGCTTAAAAAACTTTTCTTTTCTCTTTTCAAAAGAAAATTTCATACCCACAAAATATAATTGGCTAAATTCCTAGTTACATATTTTATTGTTACAAAAATAAATATCACACCATAAAATTTTAAGTATACATGATTTAAGTACATTAAAATCGTGACAAGTAAATTTTTCAAAACCTTATAAAATTCAAAGAATTTCAATATCGCATTATTATATAAATTTTAACTCATTTATAACATAAATTTATTGCATATAATTAAAATTTTCTTAATAGGTCAACGAAAAGAACAATTAATATACCGTTTTTTTTTCTTTTTTGTTTCTTAAAAAAAAATTCCTAAACAAAAAATATTACTTTCTTTATAAAAACTTTATTTTTTTAGTATGTAAAATAATTAATTTCCATCTATAAATCAAAAAAATGAAAATAAATATTTTTAATCCATAAGCTCAAGTTAATTTTTTTTTTCTATTTATTTTTCTAAAAATATATTACAACAATTGTTAAACAAATTTGTTCTAGCGGATTGAAGAAAACTGCCGTTTTCAGCGGCACTAGCGAAGCGCGACCAGCGTGCGAAAGAAGAATCGTATTTCGTTATTTAAGAGAATAAGAAAACGATCTATCCCATAGCATTATATATAAAAGCGATATAAAGTGAAGCTAAAAGGACATGCAATCAGTAAAAATAAAAAAAAAAATAAAAAAACTAAGTATAAATATCGACAAAAGCAAAGAGAAGAGAAAGGATAACATACCCGGGGATGTAGTTAATCAATTGGCAAATTGTAACCCGTTATTTCTGTGACCCCGTCGAATCGATTTCACAGAGCCATTGGGCTTTAACTTAACTCTTAACAAACCAACCACTTCTCATGATTTTTATATATGTAAATGTAATAAACTTTATTTTTTTTTTTTTTATAGTTAAACCAATTTTTAATTATTTAATTCAATACTTTATTTTTATTTTTATTTTGCTTTTTTTCGTTAGACAACCGCAATAAGCAAAGTGATCACCTCGTACTTTATATTGTTTTTTAATGCGGTTTACCACGAATTTTTATATCTTACTGATTGAATAAATGACGATTCAATCTCAAGATTTAAACGTGTTGTTTTTATATTATCTTATTTGTATCCTGTGCTTGCATTGAAATCACCGACAACATGAATTGAGTTATTAAAAATAGAGTGAACATTTTATACATTAAATCACTCGAAATTATTCAGAACCAAAAATCATTTTAATAATTGTAGACAAAATTTGAAAATGTAAAGCCGAAAATTGCATGAAAACTACTTGCATTAGATTGCAGAACAGTTTTTTAAAATTCCAATTCAGGCTCAGAAATTTAATCCTAAGTCATGCAATGATAATTTAATTTTTAATCCAGTAAAAAAAAAAATTTTTAATTTTGTTAGATAAATTAAATATTAGATAAATAAATTAAATTTTTTTGCACTCAAAGTAACAATTATTATAATAAAAATTTTAATAATAATTATATTAACAAAAAACCCACTTAAAATAACAAAATGCACTTAGATAACTCTATAACATAATTCACATGCATAGAAGATAATATAGAACAATGTGAACTATAAAAATTTTTTAATTAAAAAATTTTAATGTTTCTTCTCATAATTTATATTGTAAATAAAATTATAGAATTAAGATGATAATGCATATTAATTTAATAATATGTAGGGGAAGGCGTGGCATCTTGGTACACTTTTTTGATTTATTTTGTTGTTTTGAAGAAAAATTATTTATTTAGGGTATGCGAAAAAGTATTTTAATTTCTTGGTAATTTGGTGTAGGAGGATTCGGTTATTAATGTCAATTTTTATGGGAGTTGAAGTATAAGAATTTGGGGTGTAATTGTAGGTCAATCTGTAAGAAATAAAGTAAATTTAAGCTATATAATCGTAGCATAAAATGTGGTTTGTGCCGAAAAATAGCTTAAAAAAATAGCCCAAGTTATCGAAATAAAATAACCTCAAAAAATCATTTTTGCACTGAAAATCACCAAGAACTCGAAATACAGATAGTAAGAAAAAGCACTTATTACAAAACTTCATAAATGCACCAAAAAGCCCCAAATTCCCCCAAAAATACCTAAAAATATAGATATCTAGACTACATACTTCATCTAATAATTAATAATAAATTTAATTAAAATAAATTCGACAAGTCATTAAAAATAATGAATCTTTATCCAGGTAAATAAATGACTAAAAAATTTACTTCTACACATACACAACATTGATCAAAAAATTGAACATGCATATTAAAATGTAAAAAAAAATACTGTATTTTTCACACGCATAAATATACATGCAGTTTATAATTGTAAAAAAAGAATTCAAAGTCTTATATAAGACATACATACATAAGAATGAAGAAAGGAAAAAATAAAGAAAATAAAAGAAAAGGTCCAGTAGTTATGTTCTTGTCGCAATTAGTCATCAGATGTGCAACGTACCAAGTTTATAATACCACTATATAAAGAGTAATGTCGTGACTATATTTTTAAAAAAAAGGTTCTTGATGCTTCGGGCTTCTTGACTTTTCTTTATAATTGTCTTATCTGTTATTATTATGATTTAGAAAAAATCTTGTTTTATAATTAATGATAAAAAAAATTAACGTCAAAAATCGATAAATTTTAATAACATCCGATATTTTCTCTAATGTGAAAATAATAGCAAAAATTTATTTTTTGCATCAATTATTTAAAAAAATATTTTCTTCCTTATGTTTTTATATACTAAATGCTTACACTTTCAACTGAATTATTTTTTTTTTATGTATACAGAGCGTTGATGTTCATGCTATTTATTTTAATATGGAATATATTAAATGCATTCTTCATAAAATAACTTTTGAATAGGTAAGATGTTATTTACATTGTGAATATAAAATTTAAATGCAGATATTTTAAATTTTTTACTCGAGATAAAATGTAATAAAATTTTTTTATCTTTGTTTGTTTCTTTTCTTTATTTAATATTAATCACAAAAAATATCAGTAGTTTATGTACCAATGAAGTAATATTATATGGGCTAATCTACATTCAGTGTGCAATAGATGGATGATATTTTTTTTGAGGAATTTAAATTTTAAGTTTGAAAAATTGCTGTCAGATTGATATACACTTGGAATTTGCTTGAATTGCTTGAAATTTCGAATCATAGCAAAATTAATGTAAAATTTCTGCCCAAACTTTGCTTAAACGTTCAAGTTGTTTTCAGGTGAAACAGTTAGGTAGCTTTGATATTCATAAATTAGATTTTAGTTAAAACTAGTTTTTACCCTTTTAGTATCACATGCAAGATAATATTAGTGTTTCGAGATTCCAATCGAGCTGCCAACTCTGGGACATCTTTTTGTTTTGGCACCTTGTTTTATAAATATTAATTTATTTAGCTCTTAAAGCTGTTAATTTTTTTACATTAAATTGGTAATAATTAGACTATCGTGTCAGTTTTTATGAAATTTAAAGCAGAGTAGTTTTTGAGTTTGCAAAAAATATATAATTTTTTTAGTCCATTTTTATAAATCTATGAATTCTGTTTTCAGAATTTTGAGTTTTTTGATAATTATGAAAGTTGGCATCCCTGGAGTAAAATTATAATAGTATTTTGATAATCAGGGAACCAAAAAACTTTCATTTACCAGATTTTTTCTTGAATTATTAGTTGGCTTTTATTTTTCGTTACTGGCCTCCCTGTCGATAACTATGGCATTGGCATTTAGCATCACTGAAAATAGAAATTTGACTCCATTTTTATACCCAGTGACTCAAAAAAACCGACATGATTATATCATATTTTATCAAAATCTCAGTTGGTTTCAATTCACCCCTCAAAGTGTTCAGATCTTAACAATAAAAATTCTTCAAAAACACAATATGCATTTTTCAAAAAATTAAGAAAATGACTAAAACTTCAAAAGAATAGTAAAAATCATTAATATTAGGTGTTAAAAACCCATTAAAATACAGTTATTTACTAAAAAATGCAGTAAAAAAAATTTTGTTAAAATCTCTTAGAGCACTGGAGGTAAATTAACCCATATAAAAAAAAATACCTCAAGATCATTTACCTCAAGAATTTAAAAGCGTAATATAATGTAAATTACGTAACCTAATTTTTGATAAATATAGCTCATAAAAATACATAATATATATTTTTTCATCTTAAAAAAAACTCGTATAATCTTCGTTATATAGATCATATTCCAAGAAAAATCATTGAAAAAAAAAAATAATTTCATTATAAATATACGTGTACATAAGTAGTTTAAGATTTAGTACTTTAAAATACATAGTAATAATAATCTTTTTTCTTACGGCTAAAAGTCATAAAATTTCTACTAATGTAATTTTTTTTTTTTTTTTTAAAGCTTTAAGCGAACAAATATTATATATTATTAAAGTACCATATACAATTTAATATATCTAGAGCAGCCTGATGCTTTAGAAGTAGAAAAAGAATTTTTATTTTGAATTTTTCTAATTGTAAATCCAGAAGGACTATAAATTTATTTTCTCATAATCAATATTCAAGCATGATGATAATTTAAAATATCAATCTTTATAATATTATGTAACGGTAATAAAAAAGATTAAAATGAAAATCGGATTTTAATCTATATATATTATAAAAAGATTATGTCTTTTATACCTAATCATCTTATAATCAGATATATTTCTTTTTTAACAGTTTTTTATTCACTTTACAATAAATTTTATTTGTTCGGAATTGATTTTTCACTTAGATTTAGATATTTTTAGTTTGTATTTAAGTGTCAAACTTTGTATACTTATTAAATTTAAATGTCAACCTACTTAACTTTTTTTATTGTCAAGATATCAGGGAAAATTTTATTTAAATGACTTATATAGATTTATGTTTATCTTGCTTAATAATCAAGAAAAATGAGTTATTCTTAAATTAAGCTATTAACTAACTACGAATTAATACTTTTGATAATCATTTTTAGAAAAAACTTTATAACTCTTTAAGTAGCAAATATTTAAAATAAGTCACTCAAAACTGCTTTATAACAACTTGAATCCTTTTAACTAAACATCTTTTATTTATACAAATTCTATTTTACAAAATTTACTTTAAAAAAATTCTATTTTACAATTGCATTTTATATATGAATAAGATATATGCGTAAATTTGTGTAAAGCTATACTTTCAACTCCTGATTAAATTTTATTTACTTTTTTAAAAACCAGATGGCGTATAAATTTCTCGCAAGAGAAATGTTTTTTAAAGTATATATAAGACTTACATGTTTACAAGGTTCTGTTGCTTTAATATATATTATTGAATAATCTCTTCTCAAGTTCATATGCATTAAATTTTAAAAATATTGAAAAAGAGTATCTAATCCAGCAAATTCTGATGCATAAGTAAACGATGTTTCCTGTTTCCGAGTTTAAAATTTAATTAAAATTTTTTGTTGGATATTAATTTCCTAATATGTTTGCTCGTGATGTATACATTCAGTATAATAATTGATTATTTTACTTAACCATTTAACTGCCTGCTGATATTGAGCTGGGGCCGGATGCTAAAGTGTATAAGCTATAGCTTAAACGTCTAACCTAATACTTAATTTTTATAAAACTATTAATCTCAATTAAAACTTAATCTTTGATATTTTTATACGACAAATAAAAAACGCGTATATGACATACGCCAATGCAAATGGTATCTGTGTTGCATTATGTGTAAATATACTGTACAGCATCAATATGATCTAAATTTTTCTATATAGATAGTTGAAAACGTATGTTTAGGACCTTATTTAATTTGTATACATCTGCTATAGACCATACAACGACTTTAGCATAGTTTCATAGTGAACTGCTTCCACCTTATGTATTGGTATTGCAGAAGTCTCCGAAATTGACTTATTGTCATAGTGTAGCTATAATTTATGTCCAATACTTATCCTAATTGAATTATTTTACTAATTTAAATCCTTCTCTAAGTCTTATTTTTTAAGGAATATTTCCTGTTCTTCGTTGCAACCCAATAGTTATCATAAAGTTTTGTTTTTTATTAAAGATTTGTTTTTTTTTAATGTCGTATATATATTTCTTAATCCTTGGTCGACATAATATAAATATCATCAGCTCAATATAATAAATTAGACCTTATCCTAGAATCAGAGTACATTCGCTATTCAAACAATTTTGGCACAAAAATTTCAATCAAAGTTCCTCCAACAGCTCTAAAACTATATTATATTCTGTATCATATTCTAAGGCAGTTAAAAAAACGTCTTTGTATATTTTAGATTATTCAGTCGAATCTTCTTTATTTAAATGAGTATTTATGAAATATTTCATCCTCGGACTCGATACCAACAGCAATTAGCTTTAATTTTATTTTTAGCCTAGCATAGTATTTAAAATATAACAGTTGTATCTTGACCATTTATATAGCATATAACCTGACCTATTTTTAATCAATAATAATTATTTAAAACTGTAAATATAATATTTCAAACAAAAAATATACACTGCAATAAATATTTATTGTATAATATAATGTCAACTTTTATTGTATTTTAAAAATAACTTACTTTTTTTTTGATTTTAACTTAAATTACATAAAGTAATTTTTCAATCATTTTCTTCTCTTTATATTATAATAAAATATCAATTTTATATTATTTAAAACCACAAAATATCATTTAAATCGTAAAAATAGAAATACATTGACCTACTAAAAATCTATAAAACTTTTTCTTACAGAAGCGTTTTATATTTAAGGACAAAAAAAAAGCTCTACAATTACTGAACAATAAAATTTAGATTTAACCGACTTTGTGAAAAAATGTTTTTTATGTGTTTAATATAGTGCGAAAAAATTTTTTAATTATTTAATTCTAAGAATAAATAATATAAAAATTTTTTTAAATTTCACACTTTTTGATTTTTATGTAATTTTATTTATATTATTTTTCCAACAAATAGGCATCTGAATTTTCTTTAGAAAAGTAAATCATAAAAATTGTTTAATTTAAAAAAATTCTTTTGAATTCCAATTTCCGTTTTTTAAGTGCTTTTTATAAATTTTAATAACATTTTTTTCTGATTTTTTTTACTGAACCATGTAAATATTTTTCTGCATAGTATCGGTAGTGACATTGAGTTTAGAAATGTATTACTTAAGGTAAAATAGTAAATTAAATTTATTTTGCAAAAAAAATGAATAAAATCATTGCTATTTTAATAAAATCATTAGTATTTTGAACATTTTTACTTCTGTTCTATAAAAATGTTTTAATTTTTGATAAAATTTAATTTAGTATTTATTTTTATTTTTGTTGAAAAAATGCATTTCAAAAATAATTTATTTGATGTATGCATAAATTTGTTTTATTATGATTTTTTTTTGTTGTTAAAATTTTTCTCACAAGTGAAATGATTTCTTAAGATTATATAAACGCTTATAATTGGGAATCAAAATTATAATACAAATAAAGTGCAAATAGCTTTCAATTAATTTAAAAATGAAAATTAAAAGGACTGTTAAAGAAATACTGGCAATCCTCAAACTTTTCCTTCATGATTTCAAATATCTACCTTCGAAATTTATCGAAATTAAAATAATCTAGTAATCAAATTCAATTAATATCCTCTTCAAGGTCTATTTGCTGTTGTAGTTGATCTTTCCTCAAATAAGGAAATAATTGATTCGTAAGATGATAGAATGACAGATTCATCTTTCAAAAATATTAAAAATAAAAATGATGTTGAACCGGAAATGCATTCTTAACCTCATCTAGAAATATTTCTAAAAATACCAAAAACCTTCAAATTTGGAAAAATAAACGTTCCCTAAGAGCTGGTTAAGCATTTACTATTACATCGTTTCTTTATAACAGGAGAATGATCCAACAACCAGTAATCTAGTTCCATTAAAAACAATAGAAACTCAATCCGACATCTTAGAAGTCACCGATGACATTAGAAATAAGCTAGAAATTTATTATTAAAGTAAGAAATCTCAGATCCTTACTTCATAAAATACTTAAGTAGTACCACCCAAGAAAATACATGCACATCAAAAAAAGAAAAATTTCTTTTCCTACATCAAAAAATATTACTTTTTGCATAGAATGACACTCCTATGATATAAAAAAATTGTCTATAAATATGCGTGTCTATCTACAAAAAAAAAATTATTAGCCACGATCTTTATGTATTGAAAGGAAGTATAATAGGGAAATAGGATATATTTATTAAAAAAAAAGTAAAAAACGATGCGCTATATATAAGGCGACAACATATATAAAAAAGACCGCCCGCATATGAGTTGATCACGAAATAATATTATATATATCTTTATCTATCTATTATTATTATTTCATTGTATTTTATTATAATATATATGAATTTAAATACATGTAACCTTTTTTAACCCTTTTGTCATTTTTTCGATAAATCTATTTTGACATGTTTCAATATAAAAAAATGCACATTTTAATAATATCTTACTTTATATATATACTTTCTTGTTCGAGCAATAACACTTATATAATACGATATTATAATCGTGATTTCAAGTTCATGTGTGTGTATGTGCTTATATAATATTATTTATATGTTATATATGTATATTATTATAATATTTTATATATGGTACACTTTATATATGCAATTATGCAAGTTAATAAACTTGAATTACTACTTTATAAATAAAATACAAAAAATATTTTATACAGTATTTTTTTAAAGATTTTTTATTGGTTTGAAAAATTAACTGCTAAAATTAGAGTTTTTAAGTAGCTTTAATTCTTAGATTAGATAATATCATCAATTTATTTTTCTTGTATTTAATAGCAACCTTTTTAAGTCCTTTACCCAGGATTGACTATTTCTGATCCTCATAATGATCGGGTATCTCAGTTTGTGTGGTTCCTAAATTACTCCAGAGTCTAAGTCAAAATCACTCCAGATTTACTTTAGTAGTCTGAAGAAATCGAACAAAAATTTACGAAAGATGAGTCAGAATGAGATAACGAATGAGTCCATTGTATTAAAAGCATAACCAGTTTGTGTAAATACAGCCTAAATGCATGGAACATGTTTACTACAGCTGAAAACTAGGAACAATGCATAAATTTTACGCAACATTACAATACAATTTTCTATTTTTATAATTTGTAACTATCAGCTTTACTAGATGTTAAGACTAAATCCAAATTATTCCAATTCGCTAAACCCCTACTATTATTAGTACCTGAATTGAAATTATCCTAAGTCTCTAAACCCGAATTATTCTAAGTCTCATTTGACCCCCCCCCCCCGATTTTCCGATTCCTAGGGTACCCTTCTCTATAAACATGTTCCATGTTAAAAATTCTGTCCACTAAACAAAAATTTCACTCATGGCAAGCAGATTTTTTTCGTCTTAAGCGGAATTCCTCTTGCCACCAGCTGTATTCTACTTTTCGCAAGAGTATTTTTTTATGTGCATTCAAAAACCTGCGTTATTAATATAAATCTGTAATTCACAACATTTAAAATTAACAACTCAAACATTACCCTTAAAAGGATTAAACATGACACTATCATAAAAGCCTTAGACAAAGACTTTAAAAGTGGCGTAACTGCCTTCTCGCCCTATATTTCCGCATCTATTGAATGATTCAGCACAGTCAAAGTATGATTCTCTAATAATAATAAACGCTTTGCTAATAATAGTAAATTCCTTGTTACATCTTACAAAATGATATGTAACTAAGAAGACCTACTTAAGTAAAAACTAAAAAAAAAAACAAAGACACCTTTCTAAAAACATTAATTAGTAAATTTCATTGATAAATAAATTTAAACAATTTTAATTTTACTACTATTAATGCATATAAAAATCAAATTTATTATAATGCATTCTTATATAATTATTTAAAGGAAAGAAAATATAAGTAAACAAAATAAGGAATTCCCACTTCATTATAATAATTTTTATTGTACGTATAATTTTCTTTATATTTTTCAAAAAAAACAGTTAGAATACAAACTTGACGAAAAAGGTTCGTAGCATAGAATCACGATTTTTTATTTTTTAGGCTCAATAAACACCCTCGCGACAAGTATCCCCAGAAGGCTCGTAACACGGAAAACCGCAAATTAGCCCGGTTAAATTTATATGTATGTGTAATTATCTTTTTAAACACATATTAACTAAATCTTTGAGTTGCTAGTGTGTATATAAACAGTAAAATTTAAAAAATCCCTGAAGGTATGAAAGAAAAAATTTTATAAGACAAAATAAAAAAGAACCACAAAGATACGTATGTATAAATTCTCTCATGATTTTCTCGCGGTTCTCTAGTATGTTGTATGTATTTGTATAAACGTGTATATGCAAAATAAGCTTTATTCGTTGGATGATGCTCTTCTTCATTCCTTAATATACATCAGTGGTTTTGTCCGTTATTCAATCGATCGTATGTCAGTTTTATATATATTTTACTTTTACTACTACTACTACTACTACTACTATTGGCCATCAGTTGCTCCATCAACTATATCATCGTTCATTCTATACTATTTTATGCTTTGCTACCCGTTACCCATATCTAGCTCTTATTACAGTTTATGCATATATTTATTACTTTATCGCAAATAAATAGAAATAACGTACAACTTACGTATTTTAACACAGTAAATATTCCATACGTTTGCAAGTATTTGTAATGTGGGTATTTACAGTGATTAACAGTTTTCAGTGGGGAAAAATATTTTAGCTTGTTCCTGGTCCAAAAAATAAAACAATAAAGGAATAGAATTTTCAGGACCCATTTTTCTAATACTAGATGAAAATTTTGTAAAAATTCTAATTCAATTTTTCTATTCCATGAATAATTTAACTTAAGTTCTCCATATCAGACAAATTTTAGGCATTTCTTTAGGACTATCTTTAACTAATTTTACCGAAAAATCCTAATATTGAACCAAAATTTTCCGTAATTTTCATCCTGTAACAGAAAAACTGATTCCTAGAAATTATGTCCAAAATATCTGCCCAGATACTAGAAATGCCTCTCCTTTTGTCTTACTTTTATTACCAATTTATACAACACGAAAAAAGTACAATAAATAACGCTCAAGTAAAAAATAAGTACTGCCAATAAATCCAAACATTCAAATACAATTTTTCTTAAAACTTTTTTGATTAATCTGCTAAAAGATCACCTTCAAGATCAAAAACAATAAATCAAAGCATTACAATAGAATAAAAAAACCCCGCACATGAATAATTTAAATCCTAAACCGATTCCAGCCATTATAAAACAATTAAATTTTTTCAAAAACCGTTTACTTCTTAATATATATAATATAACAAGCAACATAATCTATTATTACTCAAAAGAAAAATGGTACATAAAAAAATAATCCACGTTAAAAAATATAATATATACCGATCGAAGTAACTACAACAATAGCAATAAATATAACCTCGGAAGGAAATTTAGATCGAAATAAAAATCGGTCAAAAAAAAAATCACTGGTCAATTTTCTAAGCTCATATAATATGCAGTCACGAATCATTGGTACTAGCTTCACATAAAAAATTTTTTATACAGTTCATCAAAGGTTCACATACATATCAGAGAAAGAAAAAATTTATACAGTTACATATCAGTAGGGTATAAGGACCGTTATCAAAAAGACTTTAAGTTTATTATGCATAAATGATTTTAATCATGAGTGATGATGCTCTATGGTTTATATTGATTTAATTGTTTGTATTAAAATTATTTTAGTGTGAGAATATACATATAAGAAGCAAATATCAAGGTAGAATAATATATATCTAAGGGCGTATCCTCGTGTAAGATGACAATATAAGATACGTTTTATTTAAAAAATAAATGCATTAATCATGAATATGGCAAATTAATAAATGCCATTTATGATAAAAACTGCATAATAATTCTCGCCCTTTTTCTTTTATAAAAAAATTTTTTTTACTTTATTACTGTCGGCACGATATCATTTTAAATATATTAGTGTAATAATATTTAAAAAAAAGTTATTGAAATGAGATATAGTTAAATTAAAGAGGATATTTTTCAATATTAAATAAAATTATATCAATAAGTAAGAAATCTCAAATTTATATCTTTTATTATACTCATTTATTATGATATTTTATTTTATTTATTACTTTGGTCAAGATACAGTCGGTTTTAAATTGATTTTGATAATCATAATTTTGTTTTGTATGTTAGGTTGTTACTTGTTTGGTTTTTTAAAGAATGGCAGTTTATTGTGGAAGAAGTCTTAAAATTGAACTACACTAAAAAAAATTCGGTTGCTTGCTACCGAAATTCTGGTAGTAGAATGAAATAAAACGTATAAAGCGAAATTCGAAGAAAATTTTTTTTTTTTGTTCTGAAAATATTTTTAATTATTAGAATATTTTTTGGAGTTTCAGTTAACAGTGCATTTAAAATTTTTTTGGACTTTTTGGGCTATTAAGACCCGCAAATACCTGGTGGTCCTCTATACCTGAATTCAAAAATAGCGTCAATACTACCATTTTTAAAAAATTTTTTTGATGAAACAAATAAAATATAATTTTTTTTAATTATCGTTATTTTTTAAAATTATTTTTAATATTACACAAAAGTAAAACGTAAAATAAAATTACTATCAAAGTTTTGAACTAAAAGTTTAGAAGTAAAATAAATTATCATAAAAAATGAATACCGTTTTAATAATTGCAAGATATTTTATAATATAATCATTCAAAAACAGAGGTAATCATAATTTCAAATGCGCAATCATTCAAAACGGGAAAGATTTTTAGAAAAAAGTTATATATCACATTTTATGTCTGATAATTGGATAATTTTCTGACATTTGATAGTATTTTTTTCTTCTTCTTTTTATCTTATTTCTTGGATAATTTTAAATTTTTACTTTAAAGGGCTTTTTTATGCACAGAATTTAAAATTACTAAAGCTTGACAAAAAATTCAATATTTTTCTGCAACTATTGATTAAAATAAATAAATTCTTGAAAAAAAATTTGATTACATGCTTAAATAATCCAATTAACCATGAAAATAAAATCTGTTCAATGAACGAAAGAAATAAAGTTTCACATGAATAAAAATTTCAAATGGTAATAACTCAATTAATAATAACGTAATTTAAATAATTGATAAAACTACAGTTACCATAAATTAAACTACCGACCATTTAAATAAATAAAACTTGAGTATTTGACAGATAGCAACAAAAAAAAAAATGTAATTTTAAATTCCTTTCATAAATAAAATGAAAAATCTTCAATTAATATTTCTTAAACTCGCATATGTGTGTGTGTGTGTATTTTTCATCGAGATATTTAAATATGATGTTCATTGGTTTATAAAAGATTATAACCTTATATATTATAATAGACAATAACGTTAACCTGTCAACGAGTAAGAAATTTGTGTTACAGGTTTAGCATAACTAATAATAAAAATTTTTTTTTATATATTTTTCAAGCGACACGTAACACGCGAAGATATCAAACTATATGAAACGGTGAATTTATTAAATGTCATTCTCTCGTATTTATCATTACATCTGTTATCAAGATATCAAAAAGAAAACACAATTTTTTTCTTTTAATTAAATTCTAAAATTATTTTTTTTATCATTACATTAGAATAATAAAATGTTAAAAATACCGGTACTTTATTCGTCTCAAGTACGAATGTAATTCATCATTTTTTATAAATCTATTTTAATATTGGACAAAAATATTTTTATACTTTTCTTGTTTGCGTACAAAAAATGTTTTAATATATTTAAACTATATAAAATGTTTAAGAAATATATATAAAAAATATTAATTTTTTTTTTTGAATAACGGATTAAATATTATAATGTATAATTAAAAACAGTTGTTTTAGTAGAAAATCTAAGGCAGCAAAAAAAATTTAGAGCATCGCATGCAAATATATTATAGAAATATTTTATGCTTGATTAAACAAAACTATTGTTATGCATAGAGTAGATTGGATGATGTTTTTAAATGAATTTTTATTTTTTAAATTTATGGTATTGAGAAATTTAGTTAGTAAGATATTTTTTAAACTGGACGCTAACTGTGTAATGTAAGCTTTTGTGGGGCAGAATCTTTTTATTTTGTTATTACTTTAACTCTTTCCTGAGGAATTGCCCCCACCACAAGTCACGTGATATACGCTTTACGCAGTTTATTTTACTTTATTTATTTAATATATTAATTTATTTAAAATAAAGTACTTGATAAATCATTTGTAAATAACTAATATTTTTATATTTAATGAATCAAAATAATTTTAAACGTTACTACATAGCTGTAGTACTACTCCATACACGCATACTAATGTAAGTCACACAGAGAACGATTTAGGGAGATTCCTCAGGAAAGAGTTAAGATTTTCCTAAGAGTAAGTTTTTTCTGAAAATTTTTATGAACTTATAAGAAATTTTACTCTTATGGATAGTAAAATTACTTTAATATTTTAAAGCAATAGTTTGCATTTTAGTTATAAATTATCCATTGTGATAATATCATGCTTAATTCACATCACGTGTTTATTATAAATAGCAACATAAAAGAGGATCAGCTAACATTTTATTTTAATATTTAGTACTTTATTAATTGACTGTGTTAAACCTATAACCTCTAAAAGAATTTTAAATTTTAATTTAAAAACTTAATTTTACACTCTAATATCTTTCATGTTCTCATCAGTAGAATCGAAGCTTTTAGCTGACATAAACTTCAATGAAAATTAATAAGTATTCAATTAATATTAACTATAAAACTTTTTTTCTTAAAACCATACCTGATATCGTATCTTTATATAGACTGTTGAAGTCAATTCTCTTTTGAGAAATATTTTTACTACTAAATTATAATGACATCGTGTAAAAGAAGTATCTGTTTTCTATTGTAAAAATAAAAACTGGCTTGTCACGGTGTGTTTTCATTTCACAAATTCGGGATTAAATTTTTCTCGCAAGTAAAATGAATTTTAAAGATTATATAAAGAAGACAATCAAAATTTTACTTAATGGAGTCGTTGTACGCAGTTAATTCGCAGTTAATCGTTGGCGCTTTTCAAATTCGAATTGTGCAATTATATTCGAAAGGTCCATGGAAAACCTTGTCTAACGATCTCTCTAGGGTTTCTAATAAAATTCGTTGGCCCCAATTATATGCAAATAAAAAAAAAATTGCTTACAAAATGCTAGAAAATAAAAAAAAAACCTATAAAATAATTAGAATTAAACTTTACATTCTTCATCTGAGCTTTTCTCATATATAAATAAGATTTGCTAAAAATTCTAAAACGTTATTTTAATTGATAGTCTAATGCTCTCAAGCCTTTAAAAAACATAATTTTTAACATGTAAAATGTCTAGTCTAATATATATATATATAAAATAAACAAGTTTTTGATGCTTGTCGTATATAGATAAACACGCATATAAATAAATTTGTATTATATTATAAAAGATTTTGTACGCCTGCAGGTGAGATTATTAATTATATCTACAACATTGTGACTGTTCAATTTCCCTTGTTTTTTTCTTTCTTACATACCAGTGTGCTTCTTTATGTTAATAATTTTTACAAAAAATGTACTTACTATGACGGAAGTTTTTAATATTACTTGTCATTTATTACCTTTTTTTATACATTAAATAAAATTATTGTTTTTAAGACTTTTATACCATACAAAGTAGGTAAAAAAAATTATTTTAATATACGCAAAAATGAATTTATTGTTTTTAAACTTTTTTTTTTTACTTACGCATAAATTTTAATAAAATAAACAGAATAAGAATAAGAAAAATAATAAAAATTTATTTTATAAAATAAATATAAATATTTATAGAAAAAAAGGAAGTAAATACATGCGGATATCACGTTAAGATCGACATTGTTTACTCATTTTTACAATTTTTTAAAGGATAAGAGAAGAAGAAAAAAAAGGGTACAATAATAATAAAATAAATGTATGTAGAGTAGGTATAGTATTCTTCGGTTACAATAGATACATTTCGCACACTATTTTCTTGAATCTTCTTCAAGCTCACGAGAATTTTTCTCATTTTTATGTTATATTCACAAATCAGTACTTTGTCTTTGTACATCAATGGGGTATTACAATAGAAAATACGTGCAATTTTAAACGCTTTATTTTTATACTTTGACTTTTTAATGTAAAGTATGATGTTTAAATATTCAATAAAGTATATCAAAATCAAAGTATATATTTACACTTATATAAATTCAATAGGATGTATTTATTTCTCATCGGTTTGTTTTTTATTTTCAATGGATATTATGATTCTTTTATATTGTGTGAAATGACAAAAGCTTATGGACTTTTTATATTGTTGTATGATCAATAAATTTACAATTACAGTGTATATTATCATTAAATTATATGAATAACGTATCATTAAATGATATTTATTAAATATAGTCATTATAAATAATGGAACTTGTTTCTTTTTTTAAAAAAAATTTTAATTTATTTTTCTTTTATAAGTTTATTGTTAAGGAATGACAATGATTTTTTTTTTTTTTGTAATACTTGATTTTGTTTGTGGAAATTCTTAACGTCATTAGGAATGAAATGATAATTAATTTTTATTTGGTACGTGGCTTTTACAATTGGCGCCCAACGTGTAGTAAATTCCGAATTTTTTTTATAAATTTATTGGTTTACGAGTACTATGGGTGTGCAGTTACAAGAAATATCAGGTACTCGGTGCAAAAATTCAAATTTTTTTGGGTTTTTCGAATTTTTAGCCACAGTTATTTTGGATTCAATCCATACCTGCAGTCGTTTTTCAACAATTTTGGCCTTTTAAATTTTATTTATATCACGCACTGCTACCAAAATATTAAGGTGCCAAAATTTAAAAACATTGTATCTGACTATCTATATTATTTCGATTAGCTATCACCATAATAGTTCACACATAAATAATATTCCTGCAGCTGATTCTGTTAAAAACAAATATTAGTATTACAATAATTTTTGAGAGTGTAAATATAACAAATAGCATAAAGCTTCGATATTTTGTTTCACAACTGCTTTACTACTTTTTACTATAAATGTTTACAAAAACACATACACCCACACACACACACATACATATACATAAATATAAGTTAGACGTTTGTTTAGTTAGGGCGCCACATGGAACAACCCGTTACTTCTTTAAGTGTCGTCGTATTAAAGTCACCAAGCTACCGACTTATTGCATATTTACTTGTCCACGACTCTTCCTGATGTCTTAAGTTTCGTGTTTTCTTTTTAAGTTTCTCATGTTTAACTGATATTTTATTAATATAGAATGTGTCAGTGTGTTTGTTATGCGTTATTAACAACATTTACATTCTCCTCTTATTTTATTAATTTAAATTAAAAAACCCATAATTAATTTTTTTTTTTTTAATAAAGTAATTACATATCAAAATTTTTTTTAATTAAAATAAAAATAATATTTTTTTATAAAATAACTAACATCAATCATTAAAATAACATTATTATAAAATTTATTATAAAGAAAAATACAGTATAACTTAAAAGTAATAAATTTTCATAAAGAAAAAAAAAAGCTACTGGGTAATAACTCATTTAATTATTTGGTTCCGTTTGTAACCTATATATTTTTACAATGTAAAAGAAAAGAACAGGTGTTAAAAGAATTGAATATCTGTCACATCAGAATTCCGATTGAATCACAAGAAGATTTATATAGTTGAATGAAAAAAAATATAATTTTGTACTACATAAGATGAATTTTAAAGTGACATATATTTGTCATATAAATTGAAATAAACTATATAATTATAAACGAGTTTTAATAAAATGAATTTCATACTAATTATAATGTTCGATTTTTTTTATGAAATTAATTTTATGGTATATTAAATTAGCTAGGGGGTGACATTTACGTCATACTTTATTTAAATATAGGTATATGTAATTATTGCTGGCAGGTTTTATTAAAGAATGTTTTATTTATTTTATAACTGTTGTAGTACTAGGTTAATTATTTTTATATGGCTGGTTCTTTTTGGATTTGGGTGTTTTGCATATTAGGAAGGTTTTAGAGCTTTAAAAATTTTGCTTATGTATTTTGATAATTTTTTGTAATACGAATAACTACACTCTGAATATTACTATTATTTTTACAGTGTAATTACTAGCACATTTACTTATATTAAAAAAAAAACAAAATTTAGAATTATATGCTATAATGGCAAATCAAAAGTGTCTTAAAAAAATGTAATTACTTTATTAAAAAAAAAAATTAATTATGGGTTTTTTAATTTAAATTAATAAAATAAAAATCCAAAATTCCCAACCTAAAAAGAACTACCCATATATAATCACAGTGCTTATACACGTTTAATCCAATATATCAAAAACGATTTCTACCATAAATTAATAAATTCAATACATATATATATATAATTGCTTCTTGTTTATACTTAAATACAAATTCATAAAATATTCAATCAAAATATTAAATTATCTATCAGAAACTTTATTAATAGAAAAAGTAAAAAAGTAATTTAAAAAATATGTACCAATTTTAAAACACAAATAAAAGTTTACGGTATCGAATTGAAAGTCTGCATAATTCTCTATATATACAATTGAAAAACACCCACATTACTTCAATACACCCACCATTTTTACAATATAAAAAATAAACATTTTGTAACTTATATATGATTAACGGGTTTTAAGTTAACTGTGCATAATCCCTTTAAAGGTTAAGTTCAAAAAAAAATATATTACCTATATATTTTCATTATAAAATCTGTCTATCATATCTAAAAAAAAAAATTTTGCTGTTATTGTTTTAAAAAAGGTAAAAAAGATATTTTAAATTCATTAACGTGAGTTCATCTTCAATATTACATCATTGACACAAATATTTATTATTAAAATATACTATGAGAATATATTTTAATTTCCTACTTACTTACTTAATATATATAAATTCGTGACAATCGTGACCTTAAACTTGGTGCTGCCTAAACAATAGTTTTTTTTTTTTTTTAGCTACTGGCTATTTATATATTCAATTTATATATACAATAAAATTCAATTAAATTAAAAGGAGTCTCAATATTTATTATATAAGGAAATATATTTAGAAGAGGAAAAAAATTGTCCCTTTTAGGTGCTATCGTTATTACTTCGATTAACTTTTTTTATTCTAATTTATGTATTTATAAAGAAGGTATTTAGAATTTTCATTGTTTTTTTGTTTTGTAGTTTATGATTATTGTTTTTTTGAATTAATATGTACTTTGAATATATCAATTGTCCTGTTATTATCAATTAACATTTTAAGATATTGACTTTTTTTTTGTGTCAAATCAGTTTGAATTAACAGTTTTTTAGTTTTGTGGGAAAATAACTAAAAATTAACTCTGGTCAGTATTTTTTATGGATTAAGGACTTTATAAATTGTTAAGTCCTTTATGAAGTTTTTTTGGTTTTTTTCGTTATAAATTATTTATGTTTTAAATATGGCTCATATTTTTGAAAAATTATTTAAAAAAAGTGATAAAAATATCAGAAATTGATTTTAGATCTTGAAAAAAACTTTAAATTCTAATATCGACACGAAACGCCCCATATAAATTTTTTTCCACATTTTATTTTCAATTAAATGCTTAGTTATAGAATTAATAAAATTTTTTATATTAAAAATTAAATAGCATAAAATTTAATTTCCTACAAACATGTAGTGAATCGAATGAAATTGATTAGAAAGAACAAGTGCGAAAAAAAAACAGAAGAAATGATTATTTTAAAGTTTATTTCCTATATTTATAAAGTACAGAAACGAGTAAAAAAAAAGTTTTATATAATAAAAAAAATTTTCAATGTTTTCTGTTCCGCATTCTTAGTACGAAGCATCTTTAAAGATCGCGATAGGTATTATATGGATAAGCAAATTACTCAAGTTTTCTAGGTCTTTTCCTCTATTGTAAAAAATAAAATCACCATAAAAAGTAGAGATGCACAAAAAAAATTGTTATTATTTTAAGTTAAACATGTGTAAATATAAAGTATGCATTATGAGGAGCAAAGTCGACAATGAGTACGTTCTGGATCAGTAAGTAGAAAAAAAATTTTTTTCAACTCTAAAATTATTATGCGGTTTTATCTTATTTACGTATACACAGTAACTAGAATTATTAATTGTAATATAGTGAAAATTGCCTGACTGACCTAGCACGCGTTCGTGTGTGATAATATTCAAAATTTAAAATATTGTTCTTAGAGAATAGAAAAAAATCTAAATTTTCTAATTATATAGTAAAAATTAAAAAAATTTTTTTTTCAAATAAATATTTTATAATGTGTAACGGGTCTCGTAGTATTTTTTTTATGTAAATTATATTTAAGATTTATCTATATATTCACCTGTAAAAACAAATTTTTTTTCCTATTATTACTACAATTAATAAGTGATTTATCAAACGAGAAAATGATAAGTCTGGCTTTATATAAAATTATATATTAACTTTAATAAAATGTCAGTAATTTATCAATCTAATTATATATATTTATGATTCTAGATTATCATTATTATTACTTTTTTTGCTCGTATGATAATTTCAATTATTTTTTGATTTATTGTGATTTTAAGAATTTTAAGTTGCGTGGCTTAAATGGGATTTTGGGGTGGAATGTAAGGATAAATTTGGTCTTTTTAAGGTAAGTGGGTTAATGAGGGCCTTTAAGGCTAGAAATATTATTAGGTACCTAAAAAATATTAATTAAACCTTCAGAAAATCATTTACACATTTACAGGAAAAAACCCACCAGGCGCCAATAATTTCTCCTCCTATCTAATTATTCAATACAAATTAATAAACCGGCTCTCTTATTAAACCAGCATAATCAAGTCCAATATATCATCCAGTATAAATAAAATTAACGTTATTAAAATAAAATAAAAAATTCCAATACATACAAACTCATAATATAAAATTATGTCAATGACATAATCAAAAAAGGTATAAATTATAATCTTAATATAAAAAGCGTAGTTGGTAGCTGAAAAAAAATGTATATAGACCATATATTATAATACAGCTATATAATATAAACATCGTTAATCAATTCATGATCTTATATATATATAGAAGTGTTATATATTAGCTGACCTAGAAGGAAGAAACGAAGAAGATTATATTATATATTGAATTTTCTTCCCGCATATATATGTCTTTTTTTACTGTTATCTATATCTGTCTTTCAAAAAATCTTTTCTTGACACTTAAAGACAACATTCGATTGTATTATTTGTTTATACTATTTTTTTACATGACTTATTCAATTTTTTATTTATTTGTTACCTGTAAATATTTTATTGTTACATGTTGTTTTAGAGATATGATATATTTTTTTCAAACTAATCATTTATCAAATTTTTATTTCTAATTTTTGTTTGTAGTTGCTCTAGTTGAATTGTTTGAAATAATATTAATTTTTTAGATTATTACTAATTTATCATGCAAACGATTTAACGGTTATATTTTGACAATTATGTATTACGTAATCTTTTTATAAATGATTGACAAATATCATACAGCATTTGATTTAAAAAAAAAAATTTGCTTAAAACAAATATTTTTAATTTTCCATTTGATAATTTTGGTAGTAGAGGGTGATTTTGTAACTTTTAAATAATATTTCATGTAACTGCAAAGTTAAATGTAATTAGACTCTTGCATTTTGACTGGAGTACATTATTTTGTAAATTTTTCTTAATCACCAAATGATAAAAAATACTTAGAACTTGTTATGTATTATTTATAGCTTCGTGAAAGATATATTATACAAATTATTTTCATATAAGGAACCAAGGAATCGGAGTAGTTATCTAATGATAAAATGATAGTTTACAGATTAATTTAAAAATTTAACAAAATTTAAAATTAAAATTATTTTAAGTTCATAATATACAAGAAAAATAATTTGATATAGTTCTTATATAAAGTAAAAAAGTCTTTTCTCTTTCGAGAAAAATAACTTCTTTGAATTAAAAAATGTAATAAATTTATTTTTTTGCCAAATTTAGTCACTCGGTTAATAACTATGAATTAATATTTCGTTTGGAAAAAACCAACTAACGCAAGTATTCAAGCATAGCTATGATATTCCGAGTAATAAGATTCTAGTAATCCAAAGAAGACTAATTACTACAAAAGTTTAACGCCATCCGTAATAAAATTTCACCAAAAAACAATTAAATCTTAAGGCTACACTTTATTATTAAGATATTTATTAATATATATATATTTATGCTTTCCTTTTGGAACTCCTTACCTGAAGAAATACGTTTGTCGACTTCCGAGTCGACTTCAATTGATGCTTTTAAGTGCAACCTCAATCAACACCTCCTCGATATCGACAAACGTAGTTCTAATGTTCAATAAACTATACTTTTCCATAAACCTTAAAAATTAAATTAATTTCCTAAAGCGCCTCGCCTCTAATCTATTTACCTTATTCCTTAACTTTAAACATGGCATCGGCCATGCCTGCGACAAATTTTCTCAAAATAAATAAATAAATAAATAAACTTTTTTACCTAAAATCTTAAATTCCTTCAAATTTATTATTGTTAAAAATTTTTAAATTTATACTCATGTTAAAAATTTAAAATTAAACTTTTACTCATGTTAAAATTAAAAATTTAAATTTTATAATCATGTGTAAGCAACTTATTACATTTTCTTTTGTACCTCTAAACTTTGTACAATCCTGTACGATAATCACTTTAATAAAAAAAAAAAAAAAAAAAAAATATAAAGAGAATTTTTTTCTATTCTTAAAGTATAATACCAAATTTTAAATGACTTTGATAAAGTAATTGTAAAATAAAATATCCCGTAATTCTGATACGTATAATTTACAGACATAATAAACTTGTAATAGCAGATATATTTTATTTAATTTACATATATTTTTTGATGTTACAGAAAGATAAATTTTAGTAATACAGTTCTATACTTATATAGAGTAAAGAATGCTTTTCTCTTTCGAGAAAAATATCATAAATCGACACAACACATTTCATTAACTTTTTATAAATTTTATTTTACGGCACTATTTAAATATATAATTTTGTCTTTGGTTCTTAAATTTCAGTACGTTATTTAAAAAAAAAATGATAAATAAAATATAACATTATAAAGATGACCGACATATTAAATTAAAGTTTTATAATATGTATATAAAATTCTTCCTGGCATATTTAATATTTACATGAGTTATTATACGTGAATTTGTTACGCGCGTAACCTTTACATTGAGTAAATTAATTTAGTTATAGGTAGGTATAATATGCAGTTATAACTTATGTACTATATTATTTATATATATACTCCCTCGCTTCCATGATTTAATTTAAATTTTTATTTTTTAATAAAGTTATTATATTTTATTTAATATATCCAGATTGGAATTTATTTTAATTAAAAAGTAACATGTTAATAAATTTTTTTTTATTTTAATTTATAATATTAATATTGAAAATATTTTATAAATTTCAATTTATTAACATGATAATTTTTAACAGTTATTAATAATTAAACTATATAAAAGTGATATGCTAAGTAAATTTTTCATTTTTTTTCTACTTTTTGTAAAAAGTGATTATGCAGATGACTTAAATCTCATAATATAACTCTAAAAATATCTCTAAAAATTTCAAACTTTAGCAACTTATTAACCTTGTACCCTTGTAAGCTTTGAAGTTATTTACCCAAAAAATTAAATTTCTTAGAATTTAGCACTTGCATCTTTCGCTAAAAAATTGTTAAATGAGTTTTCTCGAGACATAAATTACTAAAATCAAAAAATAATTGACTACCAGTACCATCAAAAATATTCTCCCAAGTCAAAAACCTTATGACATGAATCTCTGTTAAATAGTAATGAATCAAAAAAATGCCTCTTTAAAATTTCTTAAAGGCTAAAATTTATTAGACATAAAATTATATACGATTCTTAAAATCCATTTTATGCATTTTTATGCAATATTTCATAAAAAAATAGCATTTAAATTTTTTTATTACAACCTAAAGGCTTGAACTTTGTTTTATATTAAAATAAAATTTATTTAATCCAAGACTAAATAAACAATTTGCTAAATAATAAGTATACCCATAAATATGATTTATATTATTTAAATTTTTAGAGTTTATTGAACTCGAATAAAAAAAAAAATGCTAATAAACCACGTCAATTAAGTAAAAAAATTATAGATGTTTCTTTAAAACAAAGTAGGTAAAAAAGATTATATATAAACTTTTATTATGCATAAACTTTACTCTATATACCCATAAAAAAAATATTATTATCGTCGAGACCCCTTTAGGTAAGGAAAGAGTTAAGCCCGAACTGCAGATGTCAAGAATATAAAAAATAGATGATGGAGGGATGTATAAATAATAAAATAGATAATCAAAATCCGTTATGACGACTGACACGTTGTTACTATGGCGTCTATGTCTACTATAAAAAAACGACCTAATGAATTGCAATATGCCTTAAGTGATATTAAAAAAAAATTTTTTATTTCTTTTATTTTTATTTTTAGGTCGAAAATTGTATCAAAGATGCAAATTTAAAAAAATATTAACTGAAAAACGGTAGGTAGAGCGTGTACATACTTGCGGTTTGTTATCATTTTGAGTTTAAAAAAAAAAGAGATTATGTACTGTTATCAAAACCATAATTTAAAGTACTTAAACAAAAGTAAAATCTACATATTCAGCACTTTAGTAGGTTACTGTATTATTCTATGATATTTTCTTAGCTTTTTTTTTCTTCAAATTATATATTCATGATATTTACGGTTTTATATATATTTATATATTTTTCGATTAAAATATGTAAAATGAATATAAATATAGAATAAAAATTATTCAAAATATATACATTTTTTACCACGATAAATCGTGTATATTTATTTTTTAGTGCCTACAGGTGATTTAAAATACTTGTTTTTATTATTATATTTTTGATATACTTTTATTTTATTCGTGATGATTAAATAATTTTTTTTTAAATTAATGCTGGTATGCTAAATTATATTGTAAATAGAAAGATTTTTTTATTTTATTGAAATATTAAAATTTTTCGAATTAATATTTTACATACTGTAATTACTTGTACTTTAGATTCTGAAGGAAATATGTGAAATTAATTTTTTTATTGAATACATTTTTAAATCAGTCATGATTTTAAAAACAGTGCAGAAATGCTATCCAGAGTATTCAGCCAACTCCAAAATGCAAATAATTAATGTATTTTAAATATCAAATTAAATTATAACCTAAATCAACAAATATTCAACTGGCTAAATTTAATAAAGTTATTAAAAAGTTTCGTATTTGTGAACAGATAATTTTAGAAATTCAAAAATGGTTTATAAAAATTCTTACTCATAATTATATACTTAGATATACAAAATTAAGAGAGTTGATATTTCAATAAAAAATAGCCTAGACCAAGTTATATTTTATTGAAAGTTAAACTTGCATTTACTAACGTATCAGAATTCAATAAGAAAAATTAAACTAAATTTTTATGCTATGAATTAATAAATTATATTAACAAGGAGAAGAAGAGTGCCTTAATCTTAAATAGTATTAGAACTAAATTTGAAAGAAAATTTCAAAAGAGGGCCAAAAAAGCGGCTATTGATGATTTTTTCGCAACTATCGGAACAAGAAAATTAATCGTCTACCACGTAAGTTAAATTATGTATAACAGATTATTAAAATTCTTAATTAATATAAAAAGCAATATGAAAATTTAATATACTTTCGGCTGTTTATATAGTATTTAGATTCCATTTCTCTTGCGAGAAAAAAAGTTATGTCTACATATATTTTTATGTATTATTGTATCAACAAAATTATCAAGTTAAAAGTCTGAAATTAAGGTTTGAAAAAAAACTATTAATAAAAATTTTAGTGTTTTTTAGTTTGATTTTTCTGAAATTTCACAATTTGTCTCTCGATTTTTCTCAATAAAATATTAACAATATACTCTAAAGTGTTTACATCAAAACACTTTTCTTAATATCTAAACAATATGTAAAACAATACCACAAATAAAAGCCAATTTGCGGTTAGAGAAAAAACAATATTTATTTTAGTAAATACACATTACCATTATTATTAAAAATATCACGTTAAAAAATAAAAAAACCATTTTTTAAATGATCTCTTAATAAAATAAGTATCTTCCTTTGTGAATAAACCGGCAAAATAATGCTGTAAAGTTACTTATATATATATTAAATGTGTATGCAATACGAGATGGTTTTTCTGGACCTCGGCATGTGGCTATATAATAGTTGAATGCACGACACGATTTTCGCATGTTTTTTTTCTCTCTATAGCACAAAAGAGAAGAAAATAACGCTCGCGGTAAATACAAGAATTCATCTCATATATAATATAACATACGGTTAACTAGGAGGAAAAGTCACTCGGCATTTAAGTAAGACGTGACCGCGTGTACATACGTTATGCAATCTTTATATTGAAAATAAGAGAAAGAAAAGTTTTTAACTTATATAGTACTTCTCAATTACGCTTATTTTTTTGCGGCTTAATCGCGTTATGTATTATAATAATAAATAAATGTAATCTTGACCTTATAATAATATTTATTTTATATCTTTTCATCCTGGTAACTTAAGCTGTCAATCATTTTAAAGTATCAGTTAAATGATATATAATGATCGTTTTATTGAATCTTTTAATAATCGCGTAGTTAGTCAATATTCATCTTAATAGATTTTATATAGAAAGATTGGTGAGAAAATATTATTTAATTTTTACTTGCCCTTGTTCTCTTCAGTTAAACAAGAATTTTATAAAATATTATGTGAATAAATGTTATTATAAAAAAATAATAGTTTAGTGACTTTTTGACCTTGTTATAATCACTGACCCTGTATTTAATTTATTTAATAAAGATGTAGCTTGACATGTAATGATTTCAATTAAAATGTTCCTCGTACTTGAACAGAAGTAAGTTATGTTTATATTTTTTTAATAAAAAATAAATTGCTTCAATTATTGTCTTATTTAGATCGATATCTATGTGGATAAATGTAGGCTACACATTCACTTTCTTGATCTCAATTAACTTACTTGCTTGTAATCTCTAGTTGTTTTTCTAAATTTTATCGTTTTCAAGGAAGGTAATAATTGAAATTGAGTTTTTTTTGCTATATATTATATCTTTACTACTTTTTTTGTAGTAAGTTTATGATGGTTTTTAGAATAAATTTTTGTGCCCATTTTTATAGATCCTGAGCTTTCATACCAATTTACTGTTTTTAGACTAAATTTAGTAATTTCTCTAGAAAAAAACGTTACACATGGCTTTTTAGTGGGCTATTAAAGGAGTCATGGGGCCATGCAAGTTCTTTGATGGAAAAAAAACTTGGAGTTATTGAAGCCTTTATGCTCCAATAATATATAACTTTTAGAACGATTTGAATATTCAATTTTAATATTTGCAATTCAATCAAGAATAATCGATAACTACACCTTAAGGAAAAGATATGCAATAGGGGACTTGCATCAAAAATTTTATGCGTATTTTTAAAAAATTTGATATTTATAGAAACTTTTTATTTTTTTATTTTTTTAAAATTATGTTTGTTTAATTTTTTATTAATTATTAAAAACTAAACGAAAATTTGAAATTTTATCACGTGATTTAAAAAAACTGTGACGTCACAACACCTCTTGGATTGCTCTGTCTCTTTTCCTCTTATTTATGTTTTGAAAAGTGTTAGTAAATAAACGTAACCTGTACCTAATTACATTAATTTTATTTTGGACTAGTTTATAAAAAGATTTTATTCTAAAAAGTTATTAAAATTATTAGCTAATGAATGAAATAATATTAAAAAAACAAAATTTTTCCGATTAATTGCATTTACAGTAAGGAAAGTTCTTACAATAATATTATTCTTACATGTGTGCGTTAGAATCTGTGTATTTCTTAAAGGGTGTTATGACGTCATATCACGTGACCGCGCTTGTGAATTCTTTTCGAATTTGCGTTTTTTTTTTCGAGTTTTTAATTAAAATTTATGAAAAAAATAAATTATTTCATTAAAAATTATTTATAAAAATGGAAAGTACGCAACTTAATGAAGATATTGGTGTATAATTTATTTATAAATTTGATTACATGCAAGTCCCCTATTAGATAAATATTTACTGAATTTTAAAACATCTTCGAAGCAGAAAATGCAATAAAATTCATTTATTTGTAATTATATTGTTTTTATGACCATAAAATATTTTTATTAGAATTGTACTAAGAAACACAAAATAAGAATAAGCAAAACTTGAGATTTATGCTATATTTTTTCTCTAATAACCAAGAATTTATAGTTTAATAGTTACAATGAATTGATTTTAAATGCTTTTTATTTTTTTGCTAAATTTTTTTTTTTCAACCCTTTTGCAAAGAAGTTTTTGATGAAAAATTTTTTACAAGATAATAAATTTTTTATTGTAAGGAATTTCATTTGTGAGAAATTGAAAGTCATTTCACACGTAACAGACTATTGAGATAAAATTTAAACGATAAAAAATAAATTGTCACAAAGTTATAAATATAAAATAACACAGCATAAAAATTCTCATGATTTAACAACGAAATTAAAATATTGACCTTAACAAAAATCTGATACAGATATAAATTATTTTAAATTGTTTATCATAAATTAATTTCATTATAAAAAAAATATTCAAGGTCACAAAAAAAAATGTATCAAAAATAAAAATCAACATGCAATAAAATAAATCTTAAATCAACAAATATTAAGACGACAAAAAAAAAATATGGATTTCCTGTAATTAAAGTAAATTTTTATATATAATGGACATTAATTCGGTCACCATATAGTGTGATTTTATATATAAAATAATAAGATCATCATCAAAGAGAGAATAGAATAAAATTGCACACGTCATGCAATCGAGTAATAAAGTCACATACGTGAAAGTGAAATAATTTATATATATGAACTTAGGGTATATATATGTAAGTGAAAAACGCGTTGTTGCGAATCCATAAGACTGTGACAACGACACGTCTCGACGATCACGTTTTTATTATTATTGAAGTCCAACTCTTTATTATAAAATATTATAAATGTTTATAAAAGGTCAATGTACAGAGATATGCACCCGAGAGATAACTTTGAATTCTTTAAAATAAGTTCACACAGAGAAAATTTATTTAGTATAAATTTAAATGTCTCCGCCTCTTAAAAATCATTTTGATTGCTGTCCAAAACCACAAAAATGTATATAAAAAAAAACAAATCAACGTCTCTCTAAGGAGAGAGGAAGTGAAAAACAACATCTGCATATATGTAATTGTTAAAATTTGTAGGCGTCATATTATTATGCAAGAGAAAATTTTTTAATTATATAATACTTTTTATACAAGACATTGATATTTTTGAAATAATTATATATAATAAAAATAAATTTTTTTTGGTTTTGTACTTCATTATATAATTATATTTATCTAAATATTTTTTTTAGAAAATATTTTTTAAATCACACCTTCTTAAACGTGAGAAAAATTATGACACACGTATCTATGTGTGTGTGTGTGTATAAAAAATTTTGTATATTTTTTTACGAGTCACGAGATAATAACTTCTTGTTAAGTAAATAGTCATAATATGTTTAATTTTTTATCCTTCTAGCGTTAAAAAAATTATTTTTTTATACACGATGGTTAAGATCAACACTTATATTTTGATAGATATTACTTGTGTTTGAAAACATTTTTTTTGCGGAAATATAAAATTAAGTTTAGATTCTATAAATTTAAGTTTATTATTTTACTATAAAAATTGTGTAGATAAGTGCATACGTAGTGAATACTAACAACCCCATTTTTAACATACCGGTATATTTCTCCAAGTGTGTGTGTACATACAATTTAATAATACACATTTTCTGATTCATCTCAAACATGAAAAAATCAAGATGTATTTATATGAAATTGTATAAATGTATGTAATTTCAAAAAAAAGGATTATTCATGGTATAATCTAAAGTAAAGATGTTTAAATTTGAAAATTGAATTTTAACACGTTCGACGCGGTAGGTCAAGTTTATTTTATGTTTACTAATTTTATAATGTGCTAAATATAGTACCAATTTTAGTTTTGTAGTATTTTTGAATTTATTTTAATATGATGATTATTTAAGATGGTTAAGACAGCTAACAATAACTCTCTGTTTTTTTTATAAAATCTAAATCACAAAAAAATTCATAACTATTATGTTCCATTTTGATCTCCGCAAAAAATTTTGATTATTAAAATAAACTTTTTGATTAAAACAAAAATTATTTTTACATTCTTATTCCAGAATGCTTTCAAAATAATGACTTTTTCTAAAAATTAGAATACCGGGTATAATACTGGAAGGTAGTATGAGCGCACAAGGTGGTGCCTAAGAAGACCCAAGCAACAGCTTGATTCGGTTCTACTATTTGAAGGACCAGAGGTCAACGAAGTTGGCCTTGATGATGAAGGCAAGAAGGAACAAAATGTGGAAAGATATCTCCGGAAATTAAAGAAATACAATAGGGCGTGCATCGAAAAGAGAAGGATATAACTCAGATGAGCGATTCAATCAAAGTACAGAGAACTGTATTAGGACTGTCAAAAAAGTCATAGCTCAGTTCGAAAAATATCTAGCCAGGCTGAAGAAAATTTTCGAACTGCAGCAGGAGGATTTAAACAAAGCCCATGGAAAACTATAATCCGATATTCTTATACAGGAAGCATCAGGGATCCTGACTGAAAAAGAAAAGAAGAGGGCTTGGACTCCGTCACAAAGCTCACCCAAATAATCCAGTAATTTGTAACAATTTTTTATATAAAACTATTTTATATAAAAAAATTTTGAATAATAAAATTTTCTTTTTAGTTTTTAAGAAACAAAGTGGTTTAGAATTCTAAAAATAATAATTCTAATTCAATAATAATAATTATTTGAAGAGTTAAAAAAACATACTAATTGCAATAATAAAATATTCCAAGCAAATAATTTAATAATTTTTTAAGTTAACTTAAATTTTTTGAATAAAACAAAAATTATTTTAACATTTTAATTCCAGAATGCTTTCAAAATAATAACTTTTTCTAAAAATTAGAATGCCATGTCGAGCAAACTAAGTCGTTAAATGAAATCAACAATGTAGCAAAAATAAATAAATTTTTTCTCACGTATAAAATATTAATTAAGAATAATAAATAATCAAGTAATTTATAACCATTTTTATATAAAAGTAGAATACCAAAAATTTAATAATTTAATTCTTCTAGCGTTTTATATATTATATGAAAAAATTTTCGCTTGCGAGAATTAGCGACATCTAGCATCTTAAAAATATATGAAGAGTGTTTATAAGCTAACTATAAGAAACTGCCAATTGCTAGTATAATTTAAAAAAAGTATGTGTTTTTTAATTGTTCAAATTGGGAACTTTTATACATGCAATTTTAGCTATCAATAAGTCACCGTTTTTTATAAAATCCACATTCCAAAAAAATTAATAACATTATGTTCAATTTCGATCTGGGTAAAAAATTTTGAATAATAAAATATTTGTTTTTAATTTTTAAGAAACAAAGTTGTTTAGAATTCTAAAATCAACAATTCTTATTCAATAATAATAATTATTTGAAGAGTTAAAAAAAGACACTAATAGTAACAAAATTATTCCAAGCAAATAATTTTATATTTTTAAAATAAACTTAAATTTTTTGAATAAAACAAACATTATTTTTACATTCTAATTCCAGAATGCTTTCAAAATAATGACTTTTTCTAAAAATTAGAATACCATGTCGAGCAAGCTAAGTCACCCATCACGTAAGGCACCGATGGGGGACACCGAAAATAGTAATTTAGCAAAAATAAATAGTTTTTTCTCATGTATAAAATATTAACTAAAAATAATAAATAATCCAGTAATTTATAACCATTTTTATATAAAAGTAAAATACCAAAAATTTAATAATTCATTTCTTCTATCGTTTTATATATTATATGAAAAAATTTTCTCTTGCGAGAATTAGCGACATCTATCATCTTACAAATAAATTCAGATTATTTATAGGATAACTATATAAACAACAGTCAGTTGCTAGTATAATTTTAAAAATTTATGTGCCGCCTTTTTAATTGTTCAAATTGGAAACTTTTATACAAGAAATACCTGTAAAAAAAGACATAAAATTTTCCATGTTTCTAACAACTTTTCAATTTGTGTCATCACGTACTTAGTACATTCAAAGACAAGTAAATTTTCCAGCAAATTTTAAAAATAACGTATTATAAATGAGTGTAAAATTACTCATATATATACATAAAAGTATAAATAGGCATAAATAGGTATGTAAAAGTTCGTGTTTGCTCAAGGGCTAACGTAATAGTACATAAATATATAAAGCTCAGATCAACGCGAATTTATCTGATTTTCTTGGGAGGTGCTATATATATACGCTTAACGAATCACTAAATGTTTATTTTACCTAAGTATATTATCTTATAATTCAAAGATATATAAATTATAGTATGCAGTTCTAGATGCAATTTAAAAAATATTTTTTTTTTGTTTGATTGATCTGTTGGAAATTATACATTTTGAATAAGAAATATTTTTTTATTTTATTTTATTGCTTTTTAATCAGTTATAAATGTTTTTTAAGGGTTGTTTTAAATATGATAAATGTAGTTTATTGTTTTGATAAATTTTATTTCTCATATTTAACACCCTGAATTATTATTTATACTCTTTTAAAGATCTTATTAGATTTATCAATATTTATTTATGTATACAGTAAAGCATGAATCCGGTACGCTGAATCTATAGAAATATTGTAATTAATTACCTTTTTTTATTTATAAGATTCAATTAATTATTTGTATTTTTTTAATTAAATATTTAAAATTATGCAATTTGAGTAATTGCAATTTTTTTTATTCAAAATGAATTGTTTTTATGGATTATTAAGTATTAAATTAACTTTGAAAAATTTTATTTATGGAATTTTTACAGTTTTATCTTCTGGGCACCATTAACAAGTGATTATTGAGTTATAATGTTTAGAATCTTATTTTCTGATGTTATTTGGTGCAAAGGTGGATAAATTTTTAAAAATCGCAATTGTCTCTTTTAAAATATATTACAAAAAAAACAATGTATTTTAAATGGGAAAATTGCAATTTTAAAAAATTTTTTTTAAAATATAAGACGTACTGGGAAATAACGTGACAAATAAAAGTTGTAAATTTTAGGTGTCGTAACTATAAATGGCCAAAATAACTATAAATTAAGAAATACAATTTAAAAAATTTACTTTATAGCCTCTTTCAAAGGTGTTGGGGTAGAGGATATTAACTTAAACATTACAATTTTAAAATTCATCAAGTTTTTTATCTAAATCTGTCTTAATCACCATTTAAAAAAAATGATTTATTTTAGGCTCCAAGTAAGGTAAAACCTACAAGCTTCACCGAGAAATTTAAAAAAATAAAAAAACTTCTAAAAAAATTTAAGAATTTTATCTAAAAATTTGATTTTTAAAACACACATTTCCTTGTACAATTTTTATAATCTTACAAAAAAAATAAAAAAAACTTTCTTCTTATCAAGTTCATAATCCTGTTACATCATCAATTAATCTCTTTGCATATATACTGATCTTTAATTTTTCTTAACATTATACAGTTATTATAACACATTTTGTTTTTAAAAAATGTGTTTCTGTAAAAAGACTAGAATATATTTTTCTTCATAAGCAATTATCTTAATACATTTTAAAAACATTTTTCTTAGAAAATTGAAATTCATATATAAGCAAAAATTAATATTTTTTAATAACAAGTTCTAATGATACAGAAATAAAAATTAAATATATATCATTGACTGTACATTTTGTTTAGTTCGAAATTACATAATTAGAGTTAATATTTATGTACATAAACTATAAATTTACTTATTATTCATTGAATTAGATAAAAAAAAATTTTTTTTACTATTTACATATTTATAATAATAAGGTCTTTTAAAATCATAGGAAAATATAAAGCTCACGGTTTAGATCATAAAAATTCTTTATATTTAAGTTTAAATTATTGCTCTAAGTATATATAAATGTAAATGATATATATGTGAGTTATAGTACTTGTTGATGTGTAAATTTTAATATTAGAGTATAAAATAGAACATAAAAGTTTTTAGTCCGTTAAATAACCATATTATGTTTAGAGGTGAATTTTAGGTACTTTAGAGCAGAAATTAGAAAATTAAACTGGAATTTATAGGGTCTAATTTGTCGAATAATTCTTAAAAATTCAATTTTTTATGAGTTCAAAGCTTACTTATTTTATGAAACTCTTGGTTAGAAGTACATAAAAGTTATATTCCTGGTAAACGATCTTTTATTTTCCTATATAATTTTTATGCCCAAGCTTTCTGTATTATAAACTTTTTATATCCTTTCAAAGTATTCTATGCATCTTTTGATATTAAAAATAAGGGTTATTAGTTACTTTGTTAAAAAAAAATGACTTGCATTATAATAGATTCATTCAATAATTGATTTATTTAAAATTATGTATGATGCAGCAGATATTTGGTTGTTTTGTAAAAAGATTTTGGTGGAGGTGTGGATCTTTGACAATTGAAAAATATTTTTTTTTTTCATTTTTATAATTTATTATGCTTATTCGAATTAAAGTGTGAATTAAATTCGATTTAAGAAAAAATATTTTTATTTTTAGTTTGGACACTAATATTATTATAACTGGGTCCTGAATTCTTGAAATTTTTCAGTAATCTTTGTTACACAGAAAAGGTGAATGGCTAAAAAATATGTTAAGGCTTTTTTTTATTTTAGTTATTAATCATTTACTGTTCATAATTGGGAACAAAAAAAGACTTTTTATTACCTAAATTAAAATAAGTAAATTCAAAATTATGAGTTTCTAAACTCAAGACTCACATTAGTCATACTAAAAATTCAAAATTATTTCTAAAGAATTTTCAACATTATCAGTATTATTCTAATAATAAAACAATTAAGTTTAAATTTATCCCTTACTCATTGCAAATATCTTATTTCCAATACAAAAATTCTTTCCTTTAATTTAACTATTCCATTTTTTATTACAAATTTATATTAATAGCTTCTATTTTTTATAATATTGCAGTAAAAAACAATGCTTAGGCTACTGAATAATCGTTATTGCCGCACCTTTTAAAGAACTTTTTTTTCTAAAAAAAAAAAAATATTTAAAGAATTTATATTAGTGAATAAAAAAAATATGATGATAATAAAAATGCCGATTATAGTAAAAGAAGTACAGTAAAAAAAAATGACTAAAACTATTGAAATTCTTATATTAATATTACAGGAAGCTTAATATTGAACAGAAAATGCACATTTATATTGAAAACGGAATGAGATGAAAAGAAAGGTGGTGAAATAGTATAAACTCATAAAATAACCAACATACACAAATGTTTAAGTTTCCTGGAAAATTCAAAAGAGACAGAAAATGGCATATTGTCTTATACACAAGAGTAGAAACTTAAAAAAAAATAAAAAAGATAAAGAAAGATATAGAAATGCAACAGAACGTCACCGAAGCGTTTTACAGTCCAATTATGAAGGCGCTCGTCCGCGCGAGAAGTAAAATAACATAAGAAAGAAAAATAATATAGTCTAGGAGTAGGTAACCCTTTGGTTTTTGTCGTAAAATGTATTATAGTAATAGTAATCTGTGAGAAAATAGTAGTAAAAAAAAAAAATTGCATTGCACTTATTTTCCATACTATGAGTAATATACCATTTTTATTATTAACCATGAAATATTCTCTTCTCTTATTTTTCTTTTTTCTCTTTTTTATTCAATTTTATGTGCCGTTCCTTTTATTTTTTTTGATTATTGATCTGGAACGCCCTCTATACATAAATGAAGAACAAAATTTTTTTAAATTAATAAAATTAATATATTATTACTGTTCTTTCATTTTTTTTTTGTACTTTTTTTATTACAGTGTAGTTTTAGTTGCTCTATATATTACATGAATATTTAGTTAAATTTTTTTTTTTAACAATCGAGGTTAATAATTGAATATTTAAATTATGATAAATGTATTTATATGGGTAATTGAGTTATAGACGTAAAAAAAATATAAAATGATTTATTGTTTAAAAAATAACAGTTTTTTTTTAATAAAATACTAATTTATTCGTATGCTCTTCAATTTTATAGTAAATTAAATCGTTATGAAAAAATTGGTAATAAAAAATAAAGATTAATTAATAATAAGATTGTAAAAATGTTTAACGACTTAGAAATAGGAATTCGACAATTAGGAAATATCAGGTACTTGACCTCAAAATTTGGGTTTTTTTAGGTTTTACATATTTTCTTGATCACTCTGTATCTACAGATCAGTAGGCAGAATACAAAACTTTGTATCTCTAGTTTGGGAGTAGCTGCCTTTTGTTTTCTGCAATGGCTACGTTGTCCCCTGATATATTTTTGCTAGTATTGGTGTTTTGTTAAATATCCGATGATTTTTTTCTGGAACTCTTACTTCTTCTCGCGTCTGCCTTCTGACATTCCAAATGATATTACCAGCAAGGAATTTACCTTCTTGACCTTGAACAATTACTCTCCGCGAAGCATAAAGTCTTCAAACTTACTAGTCTCCAATGCTTTAAGAACCATTTTGTGAGGATCTAACCTTTCGCGCACCTGATTCTCTCCACTAAGCCATCTCTTATTTCCAAAGAATATAATATGCTACTAATTATATTCTTTGATAATGCGAACTCCAGTTTGACGACTCAGAGCATCCACTTGTAAAGATCTTGTCTCCAGATGATGCTGAGTAGTAATTACATCATTCTGGGCCGACAATCAATTTTTCGACTCTGGCCGACATCTATGTCTTCACGATGGTTTGTTTTATGGTAATATACACTCTGCTATAGTATAGGTATCCGATATTAGGTTGGTTCATATTTTATTTTTTTTTTTTCAATTTATATATTTTTAATTTTTATATATTAGTCTTTGGAAAAAAATTAGGAGGTGGAAGAGCATGGTCATGCTGCAGAAACTCAAAATAAAATAAGCAAATTTCTTTTTCAATTGTTAGCTTCGCTCTACCCGTTTTTAATAAAATCTATTATCTTGACTAAAATAAAATTTAGCATGCAAAAAAAATAATATCAAATATCTTAAAAAGCTCCAATTGTAAAATAAAAATCTTGATTCACACATTCCAGAAAGTTGAAACACGTTGAAACGTAATAAAATAAATAAAAAAATTTGTTTACTCTTTATCTAAAAAATGTTTAATTTTAATTTTAATATTTATAATCTACAAGTTTTCGAGAAGTGTAATATATTATAAAATAAAATATATAAGATAACTAGACGATTAACGTATTAAACTAACTGAAACTGTCGGCGCTACCGGTCCCGTTAAAAAAAAAAATTAACAGGGCTGACAAAAAAAAAAGTAGAAAAATTTGTTATGCTAAAAATTGTATAAAAAAACTGTCTAATAACAGGAAAAATATTTAAAAAAATAATTTAATCTTATTATAAAAAAATTTTTTTCACCACACGCTGTTTTATCCCATAAAAAAATATAAAATTTTATATTATGACTTTTCATTTCATTTTTTAAACATTTATGCTTATATGTGTGTATTATAATGTTCAAGCATCCGTGAATGTAAATAAATAAATAATACGTGTGTGCTTTTATGTAATATATTATTTAGTCGTGTGTGCATGGAGTATAAATGTTGAATATGTTAATTGATGTCTTTAACATTGAATTTAAGTTAGGGTGTTTTTTTAAAATTAAATTAACACTTATTATTAATACCTTTGAATGAATAAAATTATGTAATTTTTTTATGTAACACAGTGTATTATAACATTTTTTTCATTCTTTCAGTTTCTACTGTTCTGAATTCAATGAAAAAAATAACAATTTGTCTTGGGTGTCGCACCTACTACTGTGAAACAATTTTTCTATGAAAAAGAAAAAAATATGACTTTAAAAAAAATAAAATATAGACTTACGAAGGTATAAGAAAAATTTTAAAAGACTCAAGGAAGAACAAAAATATTATCCTTCTCACGTTTTTACAGGAAATAATTATATTATGAGGAATCGCGTATTAAAATTCATTGCAAATCGACTATTATGTGCATATTAAAAAATATATAAAAAAATTTTTTTTTTTTACTTTAGTTTACTTAAATTATTTAATAATAAAAAAATTCTTTTTTTACATTGTTAACTGATAATATTTTTGTGTACGATTGTTAAAAAAAAACGTTAGTTTTAAAGGAGAAATTTCTCAAGGACAAAAACGATTAATTTTAATAATTTTATCAAATAATTCATGTCGAAAACAAAGTACAAAACAAAAAAATAACGGATTCAAAAATAAATGTTTTACTGTTAGAAAAATCATTTTTTTCTTTTCTTTTTTTTTTACATTTTTCTTTTTACTAGTGATAAAAAAGAAAAATAAAAGAAAAACATTACTATATTAACACGCAAAAGCGATATTATACATAAACTATGTATTGAATTTTTATTGATGTATGTGTATTATTATTAAAAATGTATTTTTTTTTTACTTGTAGTACAAGTTATTTTTAGAGCAATTTTTTAAAAATGTAAGAAAATTTTATCCTAATGATAGTTTTTTTTCTCACTATTAGCGTGTTTTTTCTCACATAATTTTTTTTTTTTTTTTTAAATTAAAGTTACTGTATTTTGATATTGTGGCAATTGTTGCCCAACGTAGGTCCTAATGTATTTTGAATGTTTGGGAGGTTCCAAAATAGAATTATAAATTTTTTATGTAGTTTGTGAATTAATTTTAGATTGTGTTTAATTTTAATTGGATTTTTTAGCTTTTAAGTCAAAATTTTGGGTTGTATTCGTACAGATTTGTTGTTAGTAGCGAAATCATGTATTTTCGCCCTTGATGCAGAAAATCGTATACGATCCTTGGCCAAAAAAAATGCTCCAAATCGCTTGACTTTAAATAAATAGCATAAATACCTTTTTTTATCCGTCTTAGAATAACTTCGTTTTATTTGTTCCATTGGATTTGGACCATTTTTTATTGTTTTGGCCATAGGTTATTATATGTCTTATTTCAAGTATATTTTAACTTATAAATCTTAATGAATACATTCTATGATACAAAATACAAATATTGAATCCATCGATATGCAGATTATAGCATAATTTTGTACCTATTATAAAAACTATTTTAGCAAACTTGAATATTAAATTTCTGTTGCAAAATTTAACCCAAAAACACGATTAATCACAAATCTAAGAAAAATGACACTGAAAATTTTCAATTTACCTTTGCAAATCTGTACTTAACTCGTTGCATAACTAAATTATTCTTTAAAAATCTCTCAAACACTATTACACAAAAATTTACAAATTCATCCAAAACGTCAATAAACCCATTCCTAAATAACCCTAAACTCAATTTAAAATTGTATCTAAATATAAAACCTATAATTTAATTTAATACTATTATATATATAAAAAAAAGGTATTTACTTTAATACATGTAACAGGTTTTTCTTATCGTTTTACATAATAAACATTAAACATCCCATTTTCTTGCATGAACATTTATTAGTTATTTTCTTAATTCATCACTTTCCCTATATATATAAAATCCTTTAAAAAAATAAAGGCGGAAGAAGAATCTCATAAAAAAAATAACTAAAAAGGTAATTTTAAAAAATAATTTTTGTAAAATAAAATAGGGTAAAAATACTATAAGAGTGCAATGATCTTAAGGCATTAAAATTTTCTTACTTAACGCCATTCTTCCGTAAAAATGGTCTTCTCTATTTTATAATACAAACATATAATTTTATATCATTTATAAGTGACAATAATTTTTTTTTTTTTTTTCAAAGAAATTCTTTATTTAAATTCTATATCTTGCACTATTTACGTGTATAAAATTGTTTGTAAGTAATCATTAAATGATCTCTATGTATATTATTAAAAAGATTTTTTTTAAGTAGTAGTAAGTTATACGTCTGTCAGCCGGTAGTTTTATAATACATACAACTAAATTTTTTTTTTATCCTCTGCATTCTTAAAAAAAATATTTTTATGTGTATAAAAAAAATTATTTTTTCTTATTAGTTTATTATTTAAATTTTTTTTCTTTAATAACTTTATAATGATAATTATTTAACGATTGTAATTATTTATGAATTTGTATGGTAGACTGGGCTTGGTTTTGTAATTTTTATGGGTGTTAGGTTACTTTAGGTTAAATAGGTTTAGGTTTTAAGGAAAATAGAGTGATTTGAATTTATATGGTAAGGAGTCTACTTGTCAAAAAATTAAAAAGACTTGAAGATTTTAATTTACGAGTCCAATTTTAAATGGATTAGTTCCATTTCATTTATAATCCTACCCAAAATATTTTAACACTTACAAAATGCATAAAATTTGAAAAAATCTGTAGATTTAAAAACTACAAAAATTATTTAGTAAATTTGATAAATTTAAAATACTTGCCAGTCTAATATACACGACTTGATGTGAGTAAATTATAAAAGCATAAAACATGTGTGAATAAGTGTGTGCAAATTATTTAATTCTTGCATTTAAAGAATAGAAATTTATATTTATAGTTACATAATACGCATAAACGACATAATAATGCACAGAGTCATTCATAGAAAAAATACTTTGCTTTCATTTAAAAAGCTATTTAACTTGAACTTCATACACATTTTTTACTTTGTATTTATATTTATTTACTAGAAATGTGTAAGGTCGATTAACAGTCTTATAAATAGAAAGAAAGAGAGAGAGAGAGAGGGTTGTATATAATAAAGAATTAAGGAAGCTGAAGGTTGCGTGTCGATCTTATTTTTTACTTCCTTATATCTTTTGAAAGACTTTAGGGCTCATCCCTACTTTCTAGTTTTTTTTTTTCTATAATTATCAACGAGTATATATAAACGTTAGGTATATTTAAAAACATTTTTATTTTCTTCGCTTCTATATATAACGATCTTTTGTCATATATTTAATATGTTATCTAGAGAATTTTTCTAAAAATGGACAAAACATTCAATCAACTTCCTGATTTACACCATCTGTTTGTTGCTACATTTTTTTTTTCAGTCTATGTATTCAATGTTTAGAAAAATTTTTACACTTTGCGAGCTCGTAAATTTTAATTTTATACACAGCCTTATACTTCTTCATGACTATTTCTAGGCAAATTTATGTATCATTATAAAATTTATTTTTAGATGTATAAAGGGTTAAAATCCTTTTTATTTTTTTATGGATAATGAAAGTTTATTTAAATGCATCAATTATTTAAGTATTTTGATTCCTTTTTTATTATATTTTAGCATTTCTAAGTATATATTGTAATTACTGATTATTTTTAAAATTAAAAGCTTCGGCGAAACTACAAAGTTGTTTAAAAATAATATTTTTCTTTTCTATCTTTTAAATATTTTATTTTCATTAGTTCCGGTTAAGTCGTTTGTGCTGGACAAATATGCCTTTTTGATGGATTTTTTTTCAGTGTTTTGGGGCTGTTTTGCGGACAAAGCGTTCCAGTTTAATAAACTGGAAAATTAATTATTTTTTTAATAACCCAAAGTTATTTCTAACCAGGGGGGGGGGGATTTAAGGTTGCTTAATCCAAAAATTAACATAAAAAAATTGCAGAATTTGATCCAAGGATATCTCAGAATTCTGTAAAAATTTAAAATTTCCAAAAAATTGAATTTATAAGTTGTTAGATTCGAAATTCCATAAAAAGTAAAGCTGCTAGATATCAAGTTGTACGTTTTGTCCACACCGGCGCTAAAGAGTTAAATTTAAGTAAAAATCTTTTAGTAAAAATAGACACACAAATACTAACAAAAATTCATATTAAATTAGCAAATTCCAATAAAATAATGTAAAAAACTCGATCTTTCAATCTTGATATTTATCCCTACAAAACTATTATCTAAAAACTTCAAATAATTTAATCAAAAATCTAACAAACGTACAAAAATGAATAAAATAATAAATAAAGTGTAGGCGAGTAAAAGATTTATTACAAAATTAAAAGTATTTTAACGCTGATTGACACGTATAAAAAGCCAAGTCAGTCAATCAATCGTAATGTCAAAGTAATCGAACTTTTATTTTTCTACAATAAAGTGACATTAAAAGAAATAAAACTTGACAAATTATCTTCCATAAATCGAATATAAAGACAAATGTCTTTTTTTAAAGAATAAAGAGTGTATTTTTATTATTATTAATAATAATTATTTTTTTTTTAATAGTAGCTATAGAACCATTATTGATTCGATAGATTCTCCCTTTCATTAAAAATGTCCCCCATGGCGAATGAAAAATCGTATAATTTCGATTATAATATAAGAAGGTATAATATATTAAATGATCTTTATAGAAAAAAGAGAGAGAGATAGAAATATAACGAAGTATCTTAACGAGTCACGTTTTTTAATAAACTATCAATAATTAACACCGAGTTAGTGTATCAATCGAAATTTCATATTATTTTATTATATACTAAACTTGTTTTTTATGTTATTAATTATGTAGTGACAGATTAGTTTAATTAAATTATTTAATTTAATCAACGTTATAAATTATATGAAATTATTTTATTTTTTAGATATTTTTTTATGGATCTAATTATATATTTATAGATTACATCGTAAATGTTTTTATTGAATATTTATTTGCTTCCGAAAATAATTTAATATTATGTAGACGTAAAAGAAAATTTACCGACTCATAAAAAATAATTATAGAAAAATATAAAATTTTTTATATATCAACGTAGATTTTAATTATATTTTTTTATTATTTTTTTATAAATTTTATATTTTTTATTTTTTTTTTTTAGACAAATTTGTGGTCATTAGTAAACTATTAAATAGGGGTTTTCTGGTCTGCGTAGTTATTTTTAGAATGACGATCTTACGCGAAGTTTTTAAGGAAGCCTAAAAACTCAGAAAATACTAATAGAGTTAATTTTAATAAAAATAGTCAAAACAACTACACTGAAAATCTTTTAAGTTTTCTTATCACTTGGATACACTCTAAAAAAATCCAGTTACCCCTACCCAGGAGTTTCCTGTTGCCGTTATCGAAATTTTGGTTCCTGATTCATGGTTTCCGATTGCGTCAACTGGAATTTTTCTTTAGGATAGTGCACCATAACTCTCAAATCTTTATTTGCACCACTACGATATTTTGAAGGTGCAGAGTTAAAATTTGAGAATTTTGTAATAAGATATTAGGTTCACTAGGAAATAGTTATATTTATTTGCAGATTTTATTGGATTTAAGGTTATAAAAAAAGTATAATATAAAACAAACGATTATTTAGGGGTAGTTGGCAATGATTTTGGATCACCGAAATTCGACAAAAAAGTTAGTAACAAATCAACAAAAAGTTAGTAACATAACAAATTCTAACAATTGGTTTACAAACGAAAAAGATTTTCGGTGTAGGTACCTTGAATTTTTAATTAGTTTTCTCAACCTTGAAAATTTTTTGTATTTTAGTAATTTTTTTTAAAAAATCGGGTAATTTATAGTAAAAAATTTTTCTGTCCTAAACAAAAAAATCACTAATAAGCGTGCTTATATTAATAATTAAATACACAGTATATTCTTAAGTAGTATGATGTCGAGTCGGGTCAGACGCTAAATTAAAAAAATTTGCATACACAAGTAAAAAGTCCTTTTTAAGTTATTCAAAATTCATTTTTACAAAAAAAAAAAATCGGATTTTCTATTTTCCATTTAATTTTGTTGAAATGAATAAACTACATCGAGTTTTAATTTAAATAAAGATTTCTTATACTGATATAAGTGAGAAAAATCAATGACATTGTATAACCATTATAAACTATGCTTACTAATTTGACGTTAAATTTAAGTACCTTTAAAAAGGGAAAATTCTTATTTATTTATATAAGTAAGGTTAAAGAACTTTTATAATGTAATCTTTTAAGAACTTTTTTTTACTAAATAATCTTTAAGTAGAAATCTCTCTCCATCTCTCTCTCTCTCTATAATTATATTGACATAATTACGACAATTGTTCAATGAAAAATATTTATTTATTGTCATTTACCAGTTAGCTACTACAAAATTTAAAAAAAATTCAATTTAATTTCTGCTCTTTTTACGTTTTAGCCTACTTTAGATATTTATGAGCTACTGCTTTAGTGTCTTTTTAAACGAAAAAAAAATTATTTACGGTACTTATTATTATTACTCGAATTTATAATTCTTTGTTATTGTATAATAACATTTTTTTATACATTTGACACGTTTAACAAAATTTAATATTAGAAGAAAAAATTGTAACTGTGAATATATTTATTGATAAATATTTGTTATTTTATGTCTTTTTCTTATTGCTGTAATTATTCTTTCTGTTATTTTAGAATTTTATACAATTTATTATATTTATGGTGTTTTTTGTAAATGTAAAGTGTCCTTACAATTACTTTTAATCGAGGTTATTTGTTTAAGTTATTTTTTGCGATGTTTACTTAATAGTATATGACAAAGGATTTTGGTTTTGTTATCTAATTTAGAATTTTATTCGAGATTTTTAAATATTTTTGAGTTGGTGCTGTAAGAATTGTTACTTTTATTTTAAACCATGAAGCTGAATTTAAATTCCAAGTAATGCAGGAAATTTTGATTTTATACACTTGTCAGTTTTATACACAACAAAATAAACCTTTGTTAGAGCAAAAAGCATGTGAAAATTAGAAAAAAAGGGTTTTTTTTAGAAATTTAAGTTTTGAACTATTTTCGGGTTTGTTATTAATGATTTACTGAAAATGTAAGCCAAAAATTTTGAATGAATCATAGGTTTTGTAAAGAAATATTTTTTAAAATTAAAAATTTTTGTGAAACAAAACCCTAGAAAAAAAATATCATAAAATCAACAGTATTTTTGGGGCCAGTTTTCTTAGCCTAGTCCAATTTTCGGATTTTTTAGAAAATTTTACTAAAGGCTGGCTTTCAGTACAAAAAAAAAAATGAAATTTTATGAAATTCAAAAAATCAATTTGATAAACAAAATTAACCAAATTTCATAATTTTTCTATTTATTTTAATTTTTTTTGTACAGAAAATTAGAATTATTTAAAAATTTAATCGGTAAAAGCATGATATTATTATTTCTCAAAGGGTAACAGATCCCAGAAAATCGGTTACTTTTAAGTTATTGTTTTTGGTAAGAAAGCAAAATAGATTCAATTTTGCCCTTAAATTTACGATCCAGATATCAAATTTGTCCAAAAAAATAATAGAAAATTTATTAGCATTCTGTTAAAAAATAATTAACCCAAGAATTGTAAGAATTTTAACTAAGAATTCCTCTCAACACTTTTTATAACACAAAGCCTGTAAAAACACCAGTGATCATTAACCAACAAGAAAAACCTTAAAAAATAACAAATTAATTGCAGATTATATTATTCAGATTACATAAGCGAAAAAAGAACCTTGGCACAATAAAAAAGTATTTTCTATGTAAAATTTTAATTAAATTAATAATTGATTTATAGAGAGTACAAGATTTTTCCGTTACAAGAGTAAAATGTCAAGGTCGTATATTTAACATTTCCTATACATAATAAATTAATAATAAAGATTTTCTTATATAGCACTTTTACTTCTCCATCCTCTCATTCAAAAAAAAAAAACTTTTTTAACATTCTAAATATAACGGAGTTTGTTTATATAAAATATATAATTGTATATTATACATGCGTTTCAGATGGTTTTTCTTGATGATGAGCTTGTGTATCTTGTGAGAGCGATCAAAGTCACTCGATCCTTTTTTTTATGTATGGAAAAAAGGTCGAACATATTTTATTAATAAGAAAATCCGCTATCAAAAATAAATTATTTTTCATTTTATTTTTCATTTACTTAAAATTATAGACAGAGAAATTCCCTTTCATTATGTAATTTGATAAATTTTTTTTTTTTTAGAGATAAAGATTTTTTTATTGTGAGATAAATATCAGCGATATCCTTTTTTTTTTAAATTAAGTCTAATTAGAACACTAATGAAAGTGTTGTGTCTCTTGTTCATTTTTTCTTTTTCTTGGCTTAAGATATTATTTTTTTAATTATTATTATTTTAATTTTTTATTTCTTATCTGTTTTTAGTAATCTTTTAATAGTAAAGATATAATTTTTCTATTAGGGTTTTGAAATAAAAATTTTTAATGCGAATTTTCACAAAATTTTTTTAGGGCTAAGCCTAATTATCGACGTTAAGTAGCATAAAAATTCTGTAAATATTTTAGTTCCTTAAAAATTAAAGTGCTAAAAATATTTTTTTTAATTTTTACTATTTTAATTAATATAATATAGAACACTCTTTTTTTCATTTTAGGCTAAAAAAATTATTTTTATAAAAAATTAATTTAAATAAATGTATTTACTGAATTTAATTATTTTCTAAAAAAAAATTTATCATTATGTAACCCAAGAACTAAAATCGTTTATTTTAGATATTTTCTAATTTTTTAAAAAAAGAATTCAGATCCTTAAATAAGAGCCAATATTTAGTCCCAATAAATGGCAGTCTATGCATACTAAAATTTTAAATCATTTTATATCAAAAATTTAGCATTTTATTTACCTATCTTTCAAAATACCATTAAAAAAAGGTTGCAATATTTTTTTACAATAAAAATACTTGAATTACAGTATCTCCTCCTATAAGATAATTAACATATCAGTACGAATAACTTGCAATTAGTAATTGCAAAAATAACCACCTAATCATTAAATTGATCAGATAAGAATTCTAAAAAAAACAGAGTAAAATTGAAGTTTGAAAACGCAAGGTAAAATTTCTTACTTCATTATTTCTCTTCTTAGATATTTTTTGAAATTAATTCAAATGCAACAAAAAAATAAATTAAAAAATTATGAAAAAAATTTTATTAATAATTACATGATAAAATTAGATAAAAAAAATTGCATAAAATATATTTTTTATCTCTCATATGCACAAAAAATACGTTTTTATTATTTCTTAAAAAATAAACGTTAAAGATCCTTAAAAACGATACAAAACTTTTCTTTTCGCAATAGAAAAAATAAAAATTCTATGTTACAATAAAAGATTTTTATAAAAATTGAAAAAAACTGATTTTTTCGTTACTAAATTAATTAATAAATTAATTTTTTGATACGAGTAAATAGAAAGTATTAAAATTTCGTTATTTCATAACAAAAAAAATGCATTTTTAAATTTTTTGTTGCAATTGAATAATTTTCTTATGTTCAACGAAATAAAGTAAAATAAAAGAAGATACTAATCAGACGTTTTCCTTTTTTTTATATTTTTACTAAAGTTTATAACAAAACATTAGTCAAAAACCGAAAATTTATTACGTGTACACACAGTAAAGGAAATCATTAATTTTTCATATTAATAAATAAAAATTTATATCAAAAATTCAGCAAAGTGTAAAAAAATAAAAATTTTCGTAACCGCGCATCAACGATTCATATCGTAACACACATTTTCATTCACATTTTAACTTTCAATTACGAAACCAAAAAAAAAAATTGATTAAAAAAAAAAGGAATTTTTTTTATGATTCAATTTAAACAATCGTGACAATAACATTATTTTTAATGAAATAATAATTATAACTCACGATTTAAAAATATGATGTTTCCTCGTAGTTTCCATAATGAAAGGACAATATGATTTTATTCTAGAGATTATACTTATTTTTCTTCGTCTTCGTCTCCTTTTTTTTTAACTCATGTAACGTTGATAATAATCGTTGTTTTTTATAGAGTAATATCACTTTTTATTTTAGTTTTATTATATACTTTTTTTTTCTTCTTAGTTTTCTTCTGCTTGCTTGTACTTTTTTTTGAGATTCACAAACACTGTCTAAAAAAATTTTTTTTAAATAACAATGTTATTTAATTTGAATTTATCACACAAAATTTTTTATCAAACACTTCGTTACAGAACAAAAAAAAATTTAGTAAAAAAAAAAATTTTTTTTAATTAAACAAGAACCAAAAAAAAAACTTCACGTCCTTAGACAAAAAAAAAAATTTTTTTTGGATAACACAGTCAAAAAAATTTTTTAACTATTATAAAAAAAAAAAAAAATAAGTGTAGATAGTTCCGTTCACCGCGGCAGAACTGCGAGGAATATAGAAGCGTTTAAGCTTAGGACGTTGGTAAGAAGAAGGACTATAGTAAACTCATCGTAAAGGAAGAGAAATTTTAAGAAGGAGAGTAGTTGTACTTCTCTATATAATACACTACTTTAATATAAAAGAAAATTTTTCTTATAAGAGTAAAAAAGAGAGAGAAAGATAGACGTGGAGGAGGAAAAACTAAAAGAGTTTGGAGAAGGAGTCGTAAAAAAAAGGATGTTCATAGAATGGAGCACTCTTCTGTAATGACATGGTCTAGGTGATGTTGCTTGGTTTTGTAATAATGCGTATTTTTTAATATTAAAAGTGAGATTAAAATTATTTTTTTAACTTTTAAATTAACCAAAATTAAAAACTTTTAATCATTACGTAACCCTTAACGCAAACTGTTATGCAGACTTTTATAGAAAAATTTACAGTATTATATCAAAAGAGCGATGCGATAATTTAGAAAAAAAGGGGGTATCGACTTTCGATGCAAGGTCGCTTTTACTCTATAATAATAAGTACGCGACTCTTGACTCTGAAAAATAAAAAAAAATCTTTAAAATGAAATTAATGGTTTCATTGTATACAGAGAAAAAAAAAGTATTTATAATTGACTTTATAAATGTATTAATTGTATATATATTATTATTATTATTATTAATATATATATTTATTTTTATCTTAATTTAATTTTATTATTATTATTTATATTATAGATCGTGATTTTATTTTTGAAAAAAGATGCATTTTTTAAAAGAAAATCTGATTTGAGATTTGTAAATAACAAACTGGTTTTACAATAAATCATTCAATTTTTTTTTTTTTTTTTAATGTTTTATCGGAATTATATGCGCTTTTGTATACTTATTTATGTATAAATAATTTTTTTTTTATGAAATGTAAATTATAGTAATTTTTATTAAATATCGGATAATCTATAAAAATTAGTTCGTACTTAAATTTTATCATTTTTAGTTTTGATATTTTTTATGTTAGAAATTTTTCTAGGTAGGTATTATCAGTCAAAAATGGGTGTAATGATGTTAAAATAGTCGAAATTTTGATAAATTTTGATAATTTGGCCCAGAATTGTCTTAAATCCAAAAACTTGTAATGGTTACTTAATATTTTTCCGAATTTCTTGTATAAAAATAATATAATATTACTGACATGTTATAAAATAAATATATTTTCGCCAAAGGCGTAGCCCCTAAGAACAGAAATCGCATTCGACACAATAAGCAAATTCATCAAGGGCAGTAAAGATGTTCAGGAAAAGAAATATAGATTTCGCCATGTACTCGCATGTTTGAGAGAGCGAAAGTAGACATAATGGAAAGTTCAAGCTCTATACATTTTCCGTTTTTCAAGACATGCTTTTTCACCAAAAGCGATAATAATAATCGTGTAAGGGTAGAAAATAGCGTACATTAAATAATATTTTATAACTTAAGTTTTATGCGTGTTTTTTTTAAAATAAAAAATAAAAGGCTTATAAAGATGTTATCAAGGGTAAACAAATTGTATTTTATGGAAAAATGGAGAATGTTTTAACGTAAAGTGCAAAGGATAACACATTTTGTGACCTAGCACATCATGTTCTCCGATTTAACTCCAGGGAGTCGAAGTGGCTGTATTTTGAACGAAATATATTGGTGATCGCTTACCATAAACACTTCTGTAACATGACAATTTTTATCCTTGTGCTCAGGTCTTCAGTTGCAAAGGACACGTCGGGTAATGTTTGGGCGTGTCTTCTGAAGGTTGTGGCATTACCCAAATTAAGTACAACAAGCCCCAGCCTCGGCAACTTTTCAAGGATTGCCTTCTCTTTCGAATCAGTATAGGGCATGCCCTAGCCAACACCCTTAGTGTTGAAGTCACCTGTAACAATTATATTTTTCCCCGCCTTTCTAGCAAAGTCTTCTAATTCGTCTAGCTTCGCATTGTAAATCTGAATCATCGAATTCGGCGTTACTTGCACAGATAATGCAATGCTTTTACTCCTAACCCATGAAACCTCTACCTCTTCCTGATGCTTTGACTAGGATTTGAAATCCAAACAACTGCTGTTCCAAATTTGCGTCGAACCAGGTACTTAGATTCTAGTTAGCGATTGGATCGAGGGGGTTAAATGGGGTTTATTTACCTCTATTTTAATTTTTGATTTCTCTTTTTTTAAAAATGAAAGTTTTTTAAACAATTATTTTTTTTTAGGGCTACGAGAATTATTTTGATCAATTGAATTTTTGATTCCAGGTCTAGGTTATGTGGCTGAAAATACTTATTTGAACTTTTTAAAATGAAAAAAAAAATTTCAAATTTTATTTTTTTTTGTAGGCTTTAGGGGGTGAAATAGGAGGTTACATCCCCCATTGTGCGCATGTGCGTATGAGTACGAAGTTGTCTGTTAAATCACTCTTCAAATTTTTATTTTTTCTTACTTTTCAAAGTGTTAAATAATTTTTCAAAGTATATATAAATATATTTTTATGATAGTGAAATAATTTAATCAGATAATTGAGCATAAAAAGTGTTAGTATTTTGTAAAAATTAGTTAAAAAGTTTAAGCCTCATGCAATTCATGTCAGTGGTTATCAACTTCAAATAGTGTTAAATTTCTGTACAAATTTTCTAACTTATCGACAATTAAATGATAAATACTTATTTACCTTAGTTCTTAATATTTATTTATTTTAATTCATTAATTTATATATTTGAAATATCTATCAAATTCTTATAAATTATTTGCAATGTCTGAGCTTCAAGAACTTGTTTTAAATAACGATATTAAGCAACTTATACAGGGATGTTATAAAGCATTAGAAGGTTTTGGGATATCCTTACAAGAAATTGCTCAAGAATTAAAAAATGTTAATTCTCAAGTATTGAAAAATATAGAAGAAATTTCTTCATCAAATAATGAAATAAAAACTCTTCGCCAAGCAATCATTGTTGCAGAAACTAATATAGATCAAATTTTCTCAAATTTGGATTTTTCTTATAATTGTACTGAAGTCCTTTTAACCGGTTTACCAGAAGATTGCTCCTTAGATAACTAGACTATTGTTTCCAACTTTTTAAATAAAATTGGTGCAAGCTATTTGACTTCTCACATTTTAAATATTCGACAATTCAAATCTAACAATCAGAAATCAGATCAGAACTATAATTCAATAAATTTAGTTATTAAATTTTCGTCATCACAAGTTCGTAAGTTTGTTATGGATCTCAAGCGCCGTTATGGCAAAATAACATTTCAAGATATTTTAAATTCAGCTTTTGTATCTCATTTACAAGCAAATAAAAAAATATATTGTAATGATCTTTTAAACAATGAATTATACACTGAATATCAGCGGGTCAAAAAGCATTTCCAGAATAATAAAGATGTGTACGTGTATTCTTATGAAGGTGACATTTTTGCAAAGCTAAAGGGTCAATTATCTGAACCTATCAGGCCAACTACTGATCTTGAAAATTTATTCACTGTAATTTAATTAATTTTTATTTTTACGTTCATTAATTATAAATTTTCCTATCAAGTTTTACTTACTAAGAATTTAATTAAAAATCAATAATTAAATTATGATAATTTCTATAAAAATATTTCAATTATTGTATCTATAAGTTTACAAGTGAATTTCCAGTTTAATATTATTAATATTTCAATTCAAGTATCTTATCCTTAACTTTGCATTTAAATTTTCAATTTATTACTTCAATTTATACTTTTAAATTTAGTTTATTTACTTTATATTTTTCTTTAAATTTATATATTCAATTCAAAACAAAATTGCAAATTATGATAAATTTTCTAAATTATGTTTCTGTAAGCATACAAGTGAATTTTTGGTGTATAAATCAACACTTATTTTTATTAATTATTTTTATTTTTATGTCAATATTTACGTATAGAAGAATTTAATTAAAAATCAATAATTGAATTATAATAATTTCTATAAATTAATTTTTCAATTCACAAACCTAAAAGTCTACAAATGAATTTTCAATGTATTATTTTAAATATCTATGTTTATTTCATTAGGTATATTTTTCTTTAAATTTAATTATTCAATAAAATAAATAATCAAATTATTATAAATATTTATATAAATCAAAACTTATTTTAATTTTCAAAATTTATGTACACTCAGCGACTTTTTGTATAGTGGCAGCACCAGTTTTGGTGTGTACAATATACTCGGTATTATAGAGAAACAAAGTTGGTCGTGTGACGCTACCAACTCGGTGAATTACGTGAAATCAGCTGTAGCGATTTTCAAAGTTTATTTTGTATACTTAAAGTAAAATGTTTTTTTTTATGATAAAAAATGATTTTATTAACGTTATAATTTTGTTTGTATATTAATTGTTTTTAATATTTTAGGTAAAATAATATTTTTAGTATATTAGATATGCAAAACTTGAAAAAATATGAAGATAAGGATTGATAAAAAGGACAAAATTGTTTTTCAGATGATAAAATATTTATATTTTTAAATATTTAAATATGAAAATAATACAATTAAATATTAATGTTGCACAATAATAATATTACAATAATTATAGAGCGAAGCTCTACCTTAATGGATGCAAAAATCGACACCTTTCGGACACGATATAGCCAAAACGATCAAACGGAATGCTTTCATTTTTTAAAACTGAGTTTATTTTATCGAGTTAATGAACCCTATTGTTTTTGGGCCCAATATGATATTTCTAAAGGCATGTTTATTCTTGTACTTTTGCTTCATACAGGTGAAAAACCTTCTAAATGTTATCCGCGCGATAAATTCCATAGCTTTTGCATAAACTTTGCATCAGCGAAATATCATAAAAATACAAAATCACACAAGATTCTTATATTTTTAGGCACGATCACCCTATGTATGCAATACATAGATGAAATCGTGCCTTATAAGTTTGTCAGGTCAAAAAACGGAAAAATTTCTAAATTGTACAATTCGTGGAGAAATTTGGTCCCCAGGTCATTCCGATGCCTCTAAATGCTTATATTGCCTTGTTGTGTGTAGGGATGTATGTTCGAGAAAGTGTATCCTCAAGATCACAGAACCTACTCGATGAATCAAAAATCCCTTAAACCAAATTTTTTGAAATAAGATCTAGTTGTAGGGTTTTCAATTTCAAGTGATTTCATCAAGTACTTGCAGAGAAATGTCCTAAAAACTGATTTCAGATATCAAAAAAAATTATTAAAAAATAATAAAAATGGTAAAAAATGAATTGGTTTTGAATTTAATACATCCAAAATGTGGTTAATGATCTAAAATAACCAGAAAATAACTAAATTAATTGAAATTTATTTTTTAGGAACGATAACCCTGTGTATGCAATACATAGATGAAATCGTGCCTTAAAAGTTCAGGTTAAAAAACGAAAAAGTCTTCAAATTATTCAATTTATGGAGGAATTTGGTCCCAAGGTCATTCCGATGCCTCTACATGCTTTTATTACCTTGGTGTATAATAATAAATAATAGTTTTCAATTTATGAGGGCGTGGATCCCATCAACGTTATTAAAGAGAAAATACTCAATGAATATGTGATCGTGCCTGAAATAAAAAAGCCTTAGCTTTTTTATAATTCTTTACGATTTTTATTATTTATTAATTAATCCAAATTTTATTCAATTAGACATTTAACGCCCTAAAGCCTATCTACGAGTTCTAAATTAATTTTAAAACCAAAACCTATTTTTCAAGTCTCTATTATCAGAATTCGATTTCAAACTTTCTATAAAATTAACCGGAAACTCATTATTTAGGGTAAAAGTTGGATACTAAAAAAAATCGTCACGCTGCTTATCATTATTGTAAATAGCATCAAAAAAAGGTATATTTAATGAAGAATAATAAAATTTTCATTTTTTGTATATGTTTTAGGACACATTTTTTTTGCTTGATTTTTCTTAATTTGAAAATGGCGGATGGAGAATTAGAAAAAATTACGAAAAACAAGTTACATTAGATTATTTGTTTTTAGGAATATTTTTTGGAATTTTACATAAATATTGGTTTTAAAATTAATTTAGTATTCAAAAAGAAATCTAAACGTAAAATTTCAAATATTAATATAAGATATATATTTTTGGACTAAACCTATTTCAAAGAATTTGCAACTCCATCCGTATGCATTCTATGTATAATTCCATTATCATTGAATTTTTTTATTCTTATACATGGATCAGTTTGAAAAATTGATTTGAAACTAATAACTAATAAGTTTTTAATTCTTCTGAAGGTTACTTCATTGAAATAAAACCGGTTGTTTAAAAACTGATTTTTTTAAATAGCGTAATTTTATTAAATAAAAAAGAGTTTAGGAACCTGGTAATAATAATGGTATGGTAATAAGTGCGTGTAAGTATATATTACACAGCTAAATTTTGGCACAGAGATATTCAAGACCTAAATACATACACTTTCGTATTCTAATTTTTTCGGCCACGTGTTTTGGAAAAAGTTACACAAAAATGGCCAATTTTAAAAAAAAAACTAAAAGTAAGTATGAAACCCTGGAATAGGCTAGGTTTTTAACTAAGACCAAAACATAATAAGTTTATATTTGACATTTTTCGGTATATTAATTCTGGAGAGACATGTCGGGCCATTGAAGACCTTTATCCGAGCTCAAAATCATGTACACTATAAACTAAGAGCGTGAATAAATGGCCGGTCTTCAATAGCCTGACATGCCCTTCAAGAGCCAAAATACCAAAATATTTAAAATATAAATTCAGTATGTTTTGGCCTAATATAAAAATCTAGTCTAATCCGGGGTGTCATAATTTCAGTTTTTCTTCCAAAAATTGGTTAACTTTTTCTAGTACACGTGACCAAAAAAATTAGAATACAAAAGTAGGTATGCTTTGATTCTGAAATACAAAATCTGGGGTACAAGTGGCTGAGAAGTTGAGGACATGAAATCAGCAAAAACTACCCCATTTTAGTTTTTTTGCAATATTTTGAAAGCAGAGCTAAAATTATCTAATTAACTGCCTTTTTTTGAAGAAAGGGTAAGAAAATATTGAGATTCAATAATTACAAGCTCTAATTGGGCTATAAGACTAATTATAGGACGTGAAAACTAAACCTCTAAAAAGGACTAGTTATAATACATAAATAATAAACAACATTACAATAATATCGCTATTCTTATAATTTGTAATTATCACCTTTACTAGATGTTAAGATTCTAAACCCAAATTATTTAGATTCTGTAAACCTGTATTATTTTAAGTCCTTAAATTGAAAATATTCTAAGTCCCTCAACTCAAATTATTAGAAATCTCTAAACCCGGAATATTTTAAGTCCCTAAACTTGAATTTTTCTAAGCCTCTCAAAGTAAATTATTCAAAGTCCCTAAATATAAAATATTTTAAGTTCCTAACCCACATGATTTTTGACATTTGACCCCACTTGATTTTCAGATTCACAGGTTACCCCTCCTTAGAAACATGTTCAATGTTAAAACTACGATTTTTGCAGCAAATTGAAAAATTGATCATTTTGGGACAAAAATGGGCATTCAATTTACTGACTGTAAAGAAGAGAATATAATATAAAAAATTAGAAAGGTAATAATGTTTTGCAAACAAATAATTCTAAAGGACAAATAAAGAATTTTTAGAAAAAAGCTTTTAGAAAATTGTTGAGACCTATAAAACCCATTTTTGTCTAAAATTGCAATTTTTGAGATAATTTAATAATTAATCATTTCGGGAAAAAAATGACCATTTGGTTAAATTGCTATAACATTGAGAAAAATCCAAGGCTTGAAAAATGACTTTAATACCGAAAAATTGTGACCAACAAGAAGTGTTTTTGTTAACTAACTAACTAAAAAGCAATATTACCAAAAAACTACATTTAAAAGCCTTGTGCATAGTATTATGCACATATTCTTGTGCCTAGAAGGCCCGTTGGAATAAACGGAGGTTATCGGAGGTTATCGGAGGTTTTTTTCAATTATTAATGAAAGTAATTTGTAATATGGTTTCCTAAAGTTAGCGGTCTCTTGTTAACGAAAGCAAAGTAAAGACTCCGAAAAATCTGCCCTCTTATTGCATCTTTGTTAACTTTTTGCAAAAGGGAACTTAAGCAAAATTTTTTCTTGCAAAATCTTTGTTATTACATGATCTTCCGGTGCTGGACATGGTATTTTTAAAGTCATATGACAAAATTAAATTCATAGGTTGGTATCAATGGGACCTCCGTATGTTGCGTTCACTTATACTACGATATAATAGTGTTAGTGTATGTTAATGCCAGGCAGGGGTGGGTAAAAAAGTGATGTTTTAGGGGGGGGGGGTAAATACAGGGCGATACAGAGCGGATGCATTGTTTGCTTATTAGTTAACCAATCGCAGCTAAGATTACAAGCATCAACAACTAGCGATGCACCTAATAAAATAAAATTCACGTCCCACCCGGGATCACCGTGTATTGACGTTTTAGGGGGGGGGGGGAGGGGTTGAAATATTAACGACGTTTTTAGGGGAGAGGGGTATGAAATGGACTTAGAATATTTCCGATTAAGGGACTTAGAATAATTTAAAGTGGGAGTAAGCACAAGAACTTAGAATATTTTAGGTTTATGGACTTAGGATAATTTATATTTTGGGATTTATTGTAATTTCGATCTTAGGACTTATAATAATTAGGGAATATACGTTAAAACGTTATAAGTGAACATGATTCATGATCGTTGGTTGTGTGAAAACACAAACCAGTTATAAGTTTTTTTCATTTTTTCTTAAATTCAGGGATAGTTTTATCCATTTTTGCCCCGTATAGGAGGTAAATTATATAAAAGTTAAAATAGGATAAAACTTTTTCAAATGCAAGATTAAAAGAAAAGTAAAGAAAAAAACTCACATTGTATTTTTCCGATTTTATCTTACCCTGGAGATATTTTTCAACACCAATAGTTAGCTCTAATATTCCTTTATCGATACAGAATAAAAGAATAAATTCAATATTTAGATAATTACTCTTAAAATGTGGCACTATTAATTTGATCATTAGTTCCAAAATATTGTGAAAAAACTCATAAGATGGAATGTTTCTGCTGTATTTTCCTATTTTCTAACCCAGTAGGACCCCAAATTCGGATTCAGCGACATACAAAACCTACAGAAGACTTTTTTTTTCTCTGGTTGACGAATTCTGAAACCGTTACACCACATTCTGACTTGTGTATAATATTATTTTGGTAATTATGTTAATTGAGGGGTATTAGAGTTCAGAGTAACTTTTTTGTAGTTGGTGAATTCTAGAAAAAGGACGTAATAACAAAGTTCCGCCAACAAAAGTTTGGTTGAAATCTTTTCAGCAAACAAATAATAAGGTTTCAAAATAAGGGGCGGATTTTTCGTGTACTTTTTGGCCAATACTTAAAAATTTTAACTATGCTTAACATTTTTTTACGTCTTATTTAAACATTATTATTGAACTCAATCTAATCAAAGCTTTTAAAATCCCTAAATTAAAAAATTACTGAAACTCTTTTCTTGCTTTTTTCTAACATGATCAGCTTCGCTCTACCCGTCTTTGACGGTATCTAGTAATTATAGAGCGAAGCTCTACCTTAATGGATGCAAAAATCGACACCTTTCGGACACGATATAGCCAAAACGATCAAACGGAATGCTTTCATTTTTTAAAACTAAGTTTATTTTATCGAGTTAATGAACCCTATTGTTTTTGGGCCCAATCTGGTATTTCTAAAGGCATGTTTATTCTTGTACTTTTGCTTCATACAGGTGAAAAACCTTCTAAATGTTATCCGCGCGATAAATTTCATAGCTTTTGCATAAACTTTGCATCAGTGGAATATCATAAAAATGCAAAATAACACAAGATTCTTATATTTTTAGGCACGATCACCCTATGTATGCAATACATAGATGAAATCGTGCCTTATAAGTTTGTCAGGTCAAAAAACGGAAAAATTTCTAAATTGTACAATTCGTGGAGAAATTTGGTCCCCAGGTCATTCCGATGCCTCTAAATGCTTATATTGCCTTGTTGTGTGTAGGGATGTATGTTCGAGAAAGTGTATCCTCAAGATCACAGAACCTACTCGATGAATCAAAAATCCCTTAAACCAAATTTTTTGAAATAAGATCTAGTTGTAGGGTTTTCAATTTCAAGTGATTTCATCAAGTACTTGCAGAGAAATGTCCTAAAAACTGATTTCAGATATCAAAAAAAATTATTAAAAAATAATAAAAATGGTAAAAAATGAATTGGTTTTGAATTTAATACATCCAAAATGTGGTTAATGATCTAAAATAACCAGAAAATAACTAAATTAATTGAAATTTATTTTTTAGGAACGATAACCCTGTGTATGCAATACATAGATGAAATCGTGCCTTAAAAGTTCATCAGGTTAAAAAACGAAAAAGTCTTCAAATTCTTCAATTTATGGAGGAATTTGGTCCCAAGGTCATTCTGAAATTTCTGTAACTTTAGGTCCGGGATTTCAATCTGCCAATGAGAGAACGATAAAAATTTCTTTAGAGTGGGGAAGGGTCGGACTCAATACATTGATCAGTTTGAAAAATTGATTTGAAACTAATAACTAATAAGTTTTTAATTCTTCTGAAGGTTACTTCATTGAAATAAAACCGGTTGTTTAAAAACTGATTTTTTTAAATAGCGTAATTTTATTAAATAAAAAAGAGATTAGGAACCTGGTAATAATAATGGTATGGTAATAAGTGCGTGTAAGTATTACAAAGCTAAATTTTGGCACAGAGATATTCAAGACCTAAATACGTACACTTTCGTATTCTAATTTTTTCGGCCACGTGTTTTGAAAAAAGTTATGAGTACACAAAAATGGCCAATTTAAAAAAAAAACTAAAAGTAAGTATGAAACCCTGGAATAGGCTAGGTTTTTAACTAAGACCAAAACATAATAAGTTTATATTTGACATTTTTCGGTATATTAATTCTGGAGAGCCATGTCGGGCCATTGAAGACCTTTATCCGAGCTCAAAATCATGTACACTATAAACTGAGAGCGTGAATAAACGGCGGGTCTTCAATAGCCCGACATGCCCTTCGAGAGCCAAAATACCAAAATATTTAAAATATAAATTCAGTATGTTTTGGCCTAACATAAAAATCTAGTCTAATCCGGGGTGTCATAATTTCAGTTTTTCTTCCAAAAATTGGTTAACTTTTTCTAGTACACGTGACCAAAAAAATTAGAATACAAAAGTAGGTATGCTTTGATTCTGAAATACGCAATCTGGGGTACAAGTGGCTGAGAAGTAGAGGACATGAAATCAGCAAAAACTACCCCATTTTAGTTTTTTTGCGAAATTTTGAAAGCAGAGCTAAAATTATCTAATTAACTGCCTTTTTTTGAAGAAAGGGTAAGAAAATATTGAGATTCAATAATTACAAGCTCTAATTGGGCTATAAGACTAATTATAGGACGTGAAAACTAAACCTCTAAAAAGGACTAGTTATAATACATAAATGATAAACAACATTACAATAAAATCGCTATTCTTATAATTTGTAATTATCACCTTTACTAGATGTTAAGATTCTAAACCCAAATTATTTAGATTCTGTAAACCTGTATTATTTTAAGTCCTTAAATTGAAAATATTCTAAGTCCCTCAACTCAAATTATTAGAAGTCTCTAAACCCGGAATATTTTAAGTCCCTAAACTTGAATTTTTCTAAGCCTCTCAAAGTAAATTATTCAAAGTCCCTAAATATAAAATATTTTAAGTTCCTAACCCCACATGATTTTTGACATTTGACCCCACTTGATTTTCAGATTCACAGGTTACCCCTCCTTAGAAACATGTTCAATGTTAAAACTACGATTTTAGCAGCAAATTGAAAAATTTATCATTTTGGGACAAAAATGGACATTCAATTTACTGACTGTAAAGAAGAGAATTTAATATAAAAAATTAGAAAGGTGATAATGTTTCGCAAACAAATAATTCTAAAGGACAAATAAAGAATTTTTAGAAAAAAGCTTTTAGAAAATTGTTGAGACCTATAAAATCCATTTTTGTCTAAAATTGCAATTTTTGAGATAATTTAAAAATTAATCATTTCGGGGAAAAAATGACCATTTGGTTAAATTGCTATAACATTGTGAAAAATTGCGATATCCAAGGCTTGAAAAATGACTTTAATACCGAAAAATTGTGACCAACAAGAAGTGTTTTTGTTAACTAACTAACTAAAAAGCAATATTACCAAAAAACTACATTTAAAAGTCTTGTGCATAGTATTATGCACATATTCTTGTGCCTAGAAGGCCCGTTGGAATAAACGGAGGTTATAGCAGGTTTTTTTCAATTATTAATGAAAGTAATTTGTAATATGGTTTCCTAAAGTTAGCGGTCTCTTGTTAGCGAAAGCAAAGTAAAGGCTCCGAAAAATCTGCCCTCTTATTGCATCTTTGTTAACTTTTTGCATAAGGGAACTTAAGCAAAATTTTTTCTTGCAAAATCTTTGTTATTACATGATCTTCCGGTGCTGGACATGGTATTTTTAAAGTCATATGACAAAATTAAATTCATAGGTTGGTATCAATGGGACCTCCGTATGTTGCGTTCACTTATACTACGATATAATAGTGTTAGTGTATGTTAATTCCAGGCAGGGGTGGGTAAAAAAGTGATGTTTTAGGGGGGGGGTAAATACAGGGCGATACAGAGCGGATGCATTGTTTGCTTATTAGTTAACCAATCGCAGCTAAGATTACAAGCATCAACAACTAGCGATGCACCTAATAAAATAAAATTCACGTCCCACCCGGGATCACCGTGTATTGACGTTTTAGGGGGGGAGGGGTTGAAATATTAACGACGTTTTTAGGGGAGAGGGGTATGAAATGGACTTAGAATATTTCCGATTAAGGGACTTATAATAATTTCAAGTGGGAGTAAGCACAAGAACTTAGAATATTTTAGGTTTATGGACTTAGGATAATTTATATTTTGGGATTTATTGTAATTTCGATCTTAGGACTTATAATAATTAGGGAATATACGTTAAAACGTTATAAGTGAACATGATTCAAGATCGTTGGTTGTGTGAAAACACAAACCAGTTATAAGTTTTTTTCATTTTTTGTTAAATTGAGGGATAGTTTAGGAGGTAAATTAAATAAATGCCCCCGTATAGGAGGTAAATTAAATAAAAGTTAAAATAGGATAAAACTTTTTCAAATGCAAGATTAAAAGAAAAGTAAAGAAAAAAACTCACATTGTATTTTTCCGATTTTATCTTACCCTGGAGATATTTTTCAACACCAATAGTTAGCTCTAATATTCCTTTATCGATACAGAATAAAAGAATAAATTCAATATTTAGATAATTACTCTTAAAATGTGGCACTATTAATTTGATCATAAGTTCCAAAATATTGTGAAAAAACTCATAAGATGGAATGTTTCTGCTGTATTTTCCTATTTTCTAACCCAGTAGGACCCCAAATTCGGATTCAGCGACATACAAAACCTACAGAAGACTTTTTCTTTCTCTGGTTGACGAATTCCGAAACCGTTACACCACATTCTGACTTGTGTATAATATTATTTTGGTAATTATGTTAATTGAGGGGTATTAGAGTTCAGAGTAACTTTTTTGTAGTTGGTGAATTATAGAAAAAGGACGTAATAACAAAGTTCCGCCAACAAAAGTTTGGTTGAAATCTTTTCAGCAAACAAATAATAAGGTTTCAAAATGAGGGGCGGATTTTTCGTGTACTTTTTGGCTAATACTTAAAAATTTTAACTATGCTTAATATTTTTTTACGTCTTATTTAAACATTATTATTGAACTCAATATAATCAAAGCTTTTAAAATCCCTAAATTAAAAAATTACTGAAACTCTTTTCTTGCTTTTTTCTAACATGATCAGCTTCGCTCTACCCGTCTTTGACGGTATCTAGTATCTGTGATCCTAACCTATAGTATATTTTAAAATATATGTTTATTTTTTCAAATCTTATAATACCGACCATAATTTAATTAATAATATTTTTTATGCGTATTTTTTTAATAAAATTGTTTTATACAAAACAATGAACTATTTATCAATAATTATAATGTAACGATAATGAGACAACCGGTTTTTAACGTTTTTACTCAAAAAGTAATAGTTGGCACTCTCACGATACCAACTATTGACTTATGACAATACAAGCGCCATTGGTGCTGCCACCATACCAAAAGTCGCTGAGTGTATAGCATAATGTATATAATTAATTTTTTTTTTTTTTTCTTTTTATCTTATATCATATTATTTTATTAATATTTTGAATTGTAATTATATTATATTTTTATACTGTTATTATATATATTTTAAGTACTCATATGCAGATGTACACAAATTGAATTATTTACTGTAAACTATTGTAAATTGTTGCGCATTGGCCATGCCTGCGCCTAATAAATTCTAATAATAATAAAACTTATTTTTTGAATGCTAGATTTGGATTCAGTAACCCAAAATACCACGTTGAAACTCTCAAAAAAAAAAAAAAATTTAATATACAAAAATATTTTTGTTATGGGTTAATGAATTTAATTGGTATATTAAGATTTAGCAGCCCAAAAAACTTACTTGGACCTCTTGAAAAAAAATTTGAAAAAAAAAGAGTTTTTTTTTGAGAACGAAGAGGTTGAATTTGGGGTGATAAAGCCCCTAAATTAGATGAGTGATTTTTGACGCCAGAATAAAAAAAAATAGATAAAAAAATAGAGAAATAGATAAAAATCTGCTGATCTCGCAAATTTTTAAATATCGACCTAATTGTTTTTGAATTCTTTCGTACACTACCTTACTTTGTGGAAATCTGTTATTTTTCGAAAATGTTTACTCCTTGACTCAGGAAACACGTACTAATGCCTAAGGATACTTTGATATAACAATATATAAAGAATTAATATAACCCATTAGTACCTAATCAGCCATTCTTGGGCAGATGAATTTTGAATTTAAAAAATGAATATTTTGGGCTTAAATGTCCCTGGAAGGTAATTTATGTCGCCCTTTCTATTTCTAGAGTCTATTTTTACCTACAAACCCTAGAAAATGCGATATAAAACCCACTAATGAGTATAAAATATTCAGCACTAAGTTTATTGCATTAGTTTTCTACCCATACATTAGACAAGCAAAAATGATGCACTTTTCCTTAAAACTTAAAGCTAAAAAGCAATTAGCCAAAACAGCATTAAGTAAAATTAAAACATGTAATCATTTTTTGGATATTTCTAAAACTTTGAAAAACAAAAATAACTCAAAATATCCTTATTTATTCAATTTTTATACTTAAAAAATTTTTTTTGCAAAAAAACTAAATAAATGTATTAAATTTTTACTATGAAATAGACTCTTAAATAAAAAAAATATCTAAAACGACATTTATGTATATAAAATTATCTAGCATACAATGTAAGTTATAAAATAAGATAGTACATAAAACAAATTATAAAAATCAGTAGTTACAGACAGAATGATCAGACAATAATAATAAAACCTTAACGTTGTAATCTTGTATCTCAATACATATAAATGCGTATTACAATTATAAATTATTTAATAAATATAATTTATGATTCAATTTTTAATTAATTATCTCTTTAACATAATAATAATAATAATAATAAAAATTTAATAAGTAATTGATTTACTCATTTTTTTCAAATGAAATTCAATCAAGTAAAAGATCATTGATTATAAATACCACTTGCGTGAACAGCAGTAAAGAATAATTTGTTGTGTTTTTTTTTTTGTATCCAATATAATAATAATAAGTAAATGCTTCTAGCGGAAAATTTTCTCCCTCATCAGCAGATAGTTAACTCAAAAAAAAAGAGTGAATTGCCAGAAAATGAGGACGATACCGGTACCTTATACGTAACCGTATTTAAACTTTAAGTATTAACATGGAACTTTACATTATTCTTTATGTTTTTTAACTATTTTTCTTACTAATTTATATACTATTTAAAAAAAAAGAAAATCTATCGATTATATGTTTGTACTACTTATCAATATATTATTTAAAAAATATATATATGTGTATTATATATATAAAAAAAGTAAAAATTATGTCGATATTTGCATGTGGAATTGTTACTAAGAAAAATTTTTATATATTCGTATAAAATGTTATTATTATTTATTATTATTGTTTTTATGAATATTTATCTGTAATAGTTTAAACCATATGTATACTATTATCTATGAATTTCTTTAAAATATTTTATTAATTTTTTTAAACTTTACTATATACCTACTATTAAATACTCTATGTGTAACTAATGCATTTTTCAGAACGACTAGTTTAAGAAATAGTTTATTGTAAAAAATTATACTAGAATTTCAGCCTGTTCAAATTTCGATAACTAAATATCTGTTACGGTATAAAAATACAATTTAAACCTTGAATTAAAAACAGTTGAAAAATATTTTTCAAACTCGATTTTGTTAACTTTCAAAAGATGTTAAATTTAAGAAAGAGCGATAAAGTAGGAAGGGGATGAAATAATAAACAAAAAATAGGGGATTATAATAAAAAGGACCTAAGGACTTAAAATCATTTAGATATGAAGAATGAATATTATTAGGTTTCTATTTGAGTTCTACTAATATTATTGCGTACTGACACAAAGATTATATTACATAACAATAATTTAAGTATGAAATCGTAGGGAAAACTCAATTCATAGACTTAACGGTATCCAAACTTGCTATTCTACTAGTTCCTCTTCAAAAACAAAGCCAGGAAAAATTGTGGTCTGCTGGCGCTCCCTACTAAATTTTTATACCATGAAATTATTCTAATCAATTGTAAATTTTTATTCTCCTCTGATGAAGTAGAAGTTCGTTTTTTTTAATAAATATCTTCAGTTTTTATTGTTATTCCCCTTACTGTTATCGAAAATTTTTTATTTTTTACAAATTCTCAAAAATTTTAGTAAATTCACTTATGTTGCATATTTCCAAAAAAAATTCAAATTTTTCAAATTCACTCAAGTTACTAAAATTCCGATTACAATATTTACCAATTTTTTCAAGCATGCACTGATTTTAAGTAATCAATTTTTATGAAAATTTAAAAGACTAATTTTTAAAAGTGTAAAATTGAACATATTTTATAGGAACAAGATCTCTTAAAAAAGTTCATTCACTAAAGAATTAATAAGTTAGGAACAAACAGCCCTAAACAACAAGAAACTTAGCATTAGCTCAGAATAACATAATTAATACCATTCTTTTAAATAACTAATTAAACATTTAACAAGAACAAAAAAAGTAATTTATTCTTAATTTTCACATATTACATTAAAAAATTTAACGATCACCATAAAAAAAAAAGTGTACAACAAAATAATAAGAATTATAATAATAAAAATAATAAGAGCAAAAATTTTTATATTATACTGTACAGTTTTTAATTACTTTGTAAAACTGTATGGATACTTTAATAAAAACAAAACAAAAAAAATAAAAAAAAAAGTTTCTTACTATAACCCATAATAATTCATTTAAAAAATGCTTATAGGTATACAGATCACACGGAAACAGATATTATTATATAACGGCTAAAAAATAAAGAAAAACTACATAAACTATGTGACCACTTAAATATTATTATAAAAAAAAAAAAGATAATTTTTAGTTTAGTATTATATATATGAATGAGAGCAAAATAAACAAAGTAAAAAGATATTGTTCTCAAAAAAAAAAAAATTTCAAGGTCTTGTTGTGTAATATAAGCATAAAACTAAACGGATTCGATGATATATACCGTTGCACCGGATCATTTTGACGAGAGTTACATAGCTTAAAATTATTTTTTCACAGCATAAGAATATACGCACCCTAAAATAAAAAATATATGTATTAAGTTATTTTACAATAGATATATAATTATACTTGTTTTTGTTTGTGATAAAATAAAATAATGATTATTCATGTATGTAGAGTAAAATATTTAAAAAAGATTAAATGATTAAACGCATTTATGTATGTGTAAGATAAGAACGCGTAAGTCGAGTGGGATGTACCTACCGCGCCCCCGAGCTTGTAATATTGGTGCGTAAGGGAGCTTTAATAAACTTATCTATAAAAACTTGTGATTTTTCAGTGGTACGTAAAATAAATATATCAACTTGCGTTTAAAATACCCAGCGCGTATTTATAACTGAAAAAAATAAAAAATAATAATTTTTTTTTATGACAGAAAATAAAGTATTCGTATAACGGTTTTCGTACCTATAAGAAATTGTTTTTTCCCCAAATACAATTTAAAACTTATAGTTGGGATCATCTTCCTTTTGTATTTTATAAAAATAAAAATTTTTTATATTTTTTTTCAAGGGAATGCGCAATTTTTTTTTACATTGTATATATAAAGACGCGACGATAACAACATATATATATAAAACAAAGAAGGAAAAAAATAAATGAAAAATCGGCGTTTCGATGTATATGGTTCCGGGTTCGATTCCCAGGCCATTTGCAGGAACAACACAACTTACATCTTCTATTATATAGATCTAGATGAAGGAATCCAACAAGATTTTTATTATTTTTTTTTTATTATTTTTAACTATATATTGTTATTTTTAATATATCGTTTATAGATTATAAGTAAGGAAATATCAACGATATAAACTATGTTTTGAAGAAAATAGAGTGACAGGAATGTATAATGAAACATGATATATGTAAGGAATCTATGTAAAAGGTCATAATGTATATTGACGAATGGTCATTGTTTCATATGGGTTTATGTATCCTTTGGATTAAAATATTTTTTCAAGAGGATGTAATGTACAGAAAATATATTTAATTACCTGCTTTTATTTTAGTATAATTCTGAGCATAACGAATTTTTGTTACGGTTATACTATTTTTCACTTTGTATGTTAATTTTTCAATAAATAACTATAAACATGTAATTAAATTTATTGGTTGAGAATGAAATTATATATTTAGATACATTCTATGGTTATTTGAGGGTGATTAGATTTTGAAAATAGTATCAGTTAATTATAAAATGGTTAATTGGTTACAAAATTTTTATTATTATGGTTTTTGAGAAATGGAACTGTTATAAATACTTATCAAGCTAATCTGTAAATTACAATTAAATTATGTGTTTGATAAGTTTTAAAAAACTATAATGATTTTTCATGGGGCACAGAATCAAAAAAAAAAATTTTAAATTAATTTTTTTGACTTTTTACAAAATCTATTTATTTAATTTTTAAAAAATGAGTCTCATACCCTCCGAAATAAAAAAATACATCATACTAATCTAAAAAAATTTTTTAATAATATCATCCCTTCGGGAATTTTTGGAAATTCGGAAATCTAGAATTTTTTTGGAATTTATCTTTATTTATCCTTTTCCTACTTGTCTTTTAACTTATTTACTAGTCTTCGAAGATTCTCTTTTTTCGGTATAAACACATTAGCTACGTTAGGACCTGGGCAAAATACGCCCATGTCGCAGTGAAATAATCCCCTGAAAAAAAATCCGTTTTCTGCAAGCGAAAATATTTCGCATATGGTTAACGAAATCCCACTAGCCGCAAGCAGATTTTTTTTAAAGTGAGAATATGATTAAATAATTCCAAATTACAATTTTCTAATTTTATAATTCGTAATTATAAACTTTATTAGATGCTAAGTCTCCTCATCCAAGTTATTTGAATTCCCTCAACCAGGATCATTCCAAGACCCTTTAAATCAAAAAATTATTCTGAGTCCTTAAACCCGAATAATTCAAAGTCCCGTTTAGTGGGGCTTCCCTCGATTTTGAGATTCACCAAGTAGCCCTACATGTTCTATGTTAAAGTTATTATTTGCAGCTAAAATTTCAAATGCTTTCTTTCTAACGCTCATATTTTCCTGTAATAAATATAACGAGTTAGTCAGACTAATGCATAAAAACTGTAAATACAAGTATAATAATTTATAATTAATATCTGCCATTTTTACCTAACTTCGAAATTAAAAAAACAAGAAATAAAAATAAAATGTACTAAAGACTTTACATAATAATTTAAATCAAAACATATTTTTAATGATCAAGTATATAATATGTTTACTTTTTTAATAAAATCTTTAAATAATTTTTTTCCTGCGGGTAAAAAAATTATAAATAAATTAACACATGTATAAATTTCTATATATATTTTTATTAAATAGTTGTTACATTTAATGTATAAAACTAAAAAATTTACAAAAAACATATATAAATACAAGGTGTTAAAACATGTTTATCCGATTAAAAACAGCAAGTAGTCGTCAGATTAAAAAAAAATTTATAGAAGAAATTTATGATAAGTAATATATATATATATATTTCTTTTTAAATGAAAAACGTCATATATATATATACAGTAAAAGAAATTGATGGTGTTGCATTGGTATAACAAATTGGTGGTAGAATCTACTTAACTGATGGTATGATCCTTTTATATACTTATAATCTTGATACTTACATGACAGAAACTGATCTATATATAAAAATTTCATGTATGTAATAACTTACATACGACATGTTGGAATTTTAAAAGATTATTGTTTCTTGTAACTCAAATAATTTTATATTATAATATAGAACAATAAAATTAAAATTTAAGTTAATTAGTTGAATGTAAAATATAATTTGGTGCTAAAATAAATAAAATTATGTATGTGAAAATATATATATATAATTTTTTGTTAAAACTAATTTGCTTATGCAAGATCAAGTTTCAGTATGTATGTATGTGAATTGTGAACCGGGATTATTCAAGTTTTATAACTATAGATATAATGGATTTAATGTTTCTGTATGTATACTTACTTCCTTTATTCTCGTTATTCGTCCGTTGCAATTCTCAAGGTCGACAAGTTGTTCATGGTGCTTCAGGGAGGTGTATATTCATATATATATATATAAAGTGTGAGGACGATTCGCAGTTCATTTTTCTTCCATGAGCTACTGATTTATTGCTTTTTTCACTATATCTTGACCTAATACATGCTACTATTTTTCTTTCTTTTTTTTTAACTATCTTAATTGTAAGACTTACATGAAATAATATGCTACTAGTTTTATTAATATATACCTTAAAAATAATTGATTTCATATAGTAAATTCAATAATTTAATTCAAAGAATTTATTTTATTTTTGTAAGAGACAAAATGTAACTAAAAACACAGTAAAAAATAATCTGTTCCATGTAAATATAAAATCATAAAATTTTTTAATTTTTCTATTATAAGAACCCTATACATTAGAACAATTTTAATTATAGCTATACCGAGAGCTATGCAACCATTAAATATTTTTTTTTGAAACCTATAATAATTTTTATCTGAAAAAAGCAAACGCAAAGTAATTTTTTAAAAATAATTGAGTAAAATATTTGATTTAAAAAGCCTATTATTTTATACTGTCTAAAAGAGCCTCAAGGGTTATTAATCGTCATTGAAAAATCAAAGCTCTCAATCAAAAAGAAGATAAGCAGCAGGGAGCCGGATGCTAAAGTGTTTGTATAGGATATTGCTTAAATGCGTAACCTAAGACAGAATTTTCATAAAATTATGAATGTCCAATAAACTTATGTTACTTTTATATACGAAAAATAAAAAACGCGTTTACGAATTACTCGAATGCAAATAGTATCTATATTGCGTTCTGTGTACATAATATACTTTACTATTAAATTATATAATAATATAATTCACGTTGAACCTAAATTATAATAGATTAGTAAGTTTTAATATTTCAAAATTTATTTAAAAAATAAATAATTAATATTAATAAATTAATAAATAAAAATAAGAAGCCAGAAAAGTATATTTCTAGTCAAGAAATGATTTTTTAGAAATTCAGTAGTCATTATACTCTATAAATGTTAACGATTAATCGGCTGTACGAAGGCAGCAGCATAAACATATATGCTACTAAATTAACACCAATATGATTCATATTTTCCTAGACATACAGTTGAATAAGTATGTATATTAACTTGTTTAATTTCCCCGCTATGAACCCGCTATAAACCACACACGACTTTAGCATCCAGCCCCAGAAAGACCAACCTTTGAACTTAAGACTTCAATTTACTCCAAGCCTCACAATATTTTTTAAAAACAGCTTAGGTTGGAAAATCACTATTAAAAATGAAATATTTTTCAAAAGCACTTGTTAATATGGATAAGTCAATAAAAAACAAAAAAAGCTTCAAGACTATAAAATATTCCACAGATCAAGAACCCCAAATAAAAAAAGACAAAATTGTCAGATAGAGAGGAATAACACTTTTCCATGTTGTTATACTGCAACATTTTCTTTTGAATCAGAAAGCGATAATATTATTAACGTTTATGGAAGTTCATCAGAAATGGAAGATCTAAATTAAGACCTAATATGCAATATGCACCAGAAGCATAATAAATAAAATAGTAAATAACAATGATTTTAAAATTTTGACAACGAAGGTTTTTTATATATATGTTCAGAAATTCATTTCACTTGCGAGCAGGGTCGAATCATGCATTAGGAGCTCTGGGCGCCAGCCTGTAGGCCCCGCCAATGAAAGGGTCTCAACAATTTCTAAAATTAATAAAAATAATTTACATTTTTTGATTTTTTCTAAAAGGTGGCAATAACACAAAAAAATTGACTTACAAGGTAGCAGCGGCGTTTAGAATATAGCCTAAAAAACCTTATCTTATAAGATAAAACCCTGCTAGGGTGTCTAGTTTCTAGGTCCAGGAGGCCCATTCAAGTAAATTGAGGGTTTAGGGGATGTTTTTTCAACTACCACAACCTGTACTAAAAGTCAGAAGCAAATCGGTTTCCCTAACAGTTGACACACCCCTTATTAATTTTTTTTATTAATTTTTTTACATCTTTTAGTAATTCGTTTTCAATATTTTTTTATACGGAGGTCAAATTTAAGTATTAAAATTAAAAAAAAAAACATTATTTCAGTTACATAAATGTAAATATTGATAGTTTCATATAACAAAAAAAAAAAAAAAAAAATTATTAAGTTTTTGTCATTTTTTCTCGCCTTAACTTGGCCCCCAGCATATTTCTGCCTACGGGCCCTCTAAGTGTTTATTCAGCCCTACTTGGGAGAACGCAATGAAAGATACAATATTAAATAACAGGAATAAAAATTGAATAGAATTAAATAAATGATAATTATATATTCAAAGTAATAAAAATAAAAAATCCAGATAGAAGTGGTATTATTAGTGGGACCGCGTATGCTACTTTATGGTTGACATATGCGACGCCTGTGAGATTGCCAATTCTACTGTTCCTAATCTAGGAGCCTCTTATTTTGCTTGAAAAAGAGGGGGGGGGGTGTATGAAAACTCCTATTACCCTAGTACTGGCCCCCACTGAATGTTGGATTTCTGGGAAACATTTGGGCCACCCTTATTAATAGGGACCTATGCCTGTTATACTAAAAAATTTGGTATCCGTGCAATCATGATCTTGAATAAATAATGCGGAAGCTATCTTTATGTTTCGTTGAGGAAATGGTTTTCTTGAGAATTTTAAAAATCATGCCGTAACCTTAACGGGTAGTATAAGCTGCCGGTCAAAATTTTGACTTTTTTTAATATCAGATGGGACTTTTCAGAAACATTTAGGTCGCTATTTTAGACAGGATATACATACTGCCGTTGATTCCGAACCCAGAAACACTCGTATACTCTCAGGAGAGCGCCAGAGAAAAGTCGTCAAAGAAAAGTTTCCAAATTTAATAGTATAGTATATTATGTACACAGAACGCAGTATAGATACTATTTGCATTCGCATATTTCGTATAGGTGTTTTTTATTTTTCGTATAAAAATAACATAGGTTAAGTTTATTGGACATTAATAATTTTATGAAAATTATGTATTAGGTTACACATTTAAGAAGTACTCTGTACAACCCATTTATCGCCTGGCTCCCTGCTGTTTATCTTCTTTTTGATTTAGAGCATTGATTTTTCAATGAAGAGTAATAACCCTTGAAGCTCTTTAAGACAGTATAAATTAGACATGCAGAACAAAGTTGACGATGTGCAGGAATCCAAGGAAGTTCGTAAGCGTTAAAAAATCAATATCAAAAACTGTAAAGCCAACTTATTGAAATATATGATACAATTGCTATTAATTAAATACAGCTTATATGCTGGAAAAAACCCAAATATTTATGAAAAGCAGTTGTTAATATATATTTTTAAAATAAATCAAAATTAATAAAAAGTAGTTAATAATAATAATCACAATGAAATTTTTACGAGGCAACCCTTATATATCTTCTCGAATTCATTTCACTTGTGAGAATGTAATTAAAAATATAAAAATAAGGTTTAGGTGTAAAAATTGAATAGCATTAAATTAATGATAATTATATGTAAAACAATAATTATTAAAATAAAAAATTAAAAAATCTTTTAAATTAAATAAGTTTTCACTTTTTAGTACACAATTTTCCATATATAGAAATATGCAAATATCTTATTATGGTAATTAATTTTGAAATTCAATTCATTGTTCTTATTTTTTGTTTTTTATTTTTGTTTTATTTAACTTTTTTAAAATAACATTGGTATATAAAAATAATATGGACCATTCCATTTAAAAGTGTTAGAGTAAAATTATTTTTGATTTATTATAGGGATATAGTTACATATATTTTTTTAATTTAATCCAGGTGCTGGGATAAAAATTAAGATTGAATAATTTTTTATGCTCGGACTTATTTTAATAGAGGTTAAAATGCATATTTTCGAGTATTGAATATTAAAAAATGCTTTGAAATTTCAAAGAAAAAGATAAAATATTCAAATAAATAAAGCATTTTAAATAAAAGAAAAATGTGTTCAGTCTTTTCAATTTAGCGTACAAAATATTAATACATTACGTATTAAATTAAGTTTAAAATGAATTCAACATTTATTTAACATTTTTATCTCCTCCTTGACTATCTCATAAATTTGAAATTCCATGTGGAAGTATACTAAATAGTAAAATAATTTAAAAGTTTAACTTTACCTGGAAAATTCCATATACATATTTATTCATTACAATGAAATTATTGCATATACAGTCATTAGTAAATAAAATTTAAATTATTATAGCCATAATATATTCTTCATACAAAAAGGCTCTTAAAAAATTTTAATGTTCTTTAAAAATAATAGCAATAATAATTAATTGGTATTACATTTAAAAAAAAGTGACATATGATACTTTTAAATTACAGTTTAAATGCACATATAGTTTGATTTTTATATATTAAAAAAAGATAAGATTTTTTTAATTTTATGAGATTTAAAATATATTTTTATTGTTATTATGATTTTTTCTTTTTTTTTTTAAGACTTATGATGTAAGAAAAAAAACATTCGAATACCTTTTGTTATATTGGTATTAAAGAAAGGTTAAAAAATAATAATTATGATTATATTGTAGTATAAAAAGTTATAACTTTAATATATTTTTAAAAAGATTAAAAATTGTACTTACTCTAATGAATATTTAATAATATTTCTATTACATGATCGGTAATTCATATGCTAAAGTTTTCTGGGGGTGAAAACTTTTATGTTTACTTTGTGGTTGTAATAATAGACAATCTATGGGGTAAACAGCCTCTTAAGGTAAAGTTGCATTCAAATGCTAAATTGGGCCCTTTGTAACTAAAATATAATTCTCATATAAAAATTTATCACTGGAAATAGATACTACATGATGAAAATTTCCTTAACCGATTCAAATAATCCTCTAAGGGTGAATTAGGGTAAATATAATATTTTTATCTAAAAATTAATCCCTGAGAGTAAGAATTTTCTGTGGGAGTATAATTAGATACTGTAGCAGCCTGAAAAGTTGAAAATTGTAATATAAGACTGATTTTGGGCCTCTTAGGGCTAAAATGAAATTCTAGTACAAAAGTTTAAAATCCTATAGATAAAAATAAACTTTGGTGTTTGCTACATGGGTAGTATCTGTATAAGAAAAATAACTTCAAAAGGTAAAATTTGTCCTCTTAAGTGATTTTTGCCCCTTGGAAGTAAAATGGAATTCCCGGTCAAAAAGGGGATCCCCTTAAAGAAAACCTTGGTGAAAATGAAATCTGGCGGTGCAATTAATAAAAACAGCTTCAATGGATAAGATTGGCCCTCTAAAGCCCAATTAAGTCCTTTGGGGTTAAAATAATCTTCTATTGTAAAAGTTCATTACCTAAGTTCATAATGAATCCCAGGGATGCAAAATATATCGCAATAAATAAAAACCGGCTTACTGGGAAAAAGCTGACGTACAAGGGCAAAATAAGCCCCTGCAATGCACACGATTTAAGAGATCAATTTTACTTATGCGTACAGAATAGATTAGATTAGTTACTCAAAATATAAAAAAAGCAGTTAATTTATAAAACTTAAGTTTCTTGTTGATATAACTTTACAATATTTCGTGGGAGAATTCATCTGATTTCATGGTCATTTAATGTCAGTCTGTTACGCTTCGATCACAGCTCTTCAATCTCTTTTCTTTCTATAAAATATACAAGACTACGATGTACTATATTATATAAACGTATCTTGAAACATTCTTAAAACGTTCCGTATTAATAAAACACTTATATTTTTACTATATTTCTTACTTAGCCTCTACATTTTTCCGTTAATCTTGTCATATATATATTAAAATAAATTATAATAGTCAAACTTATTCAGAATAAATATATATATATACAGTTTCATTTAATTTATTTTATAGTTTTAAAATACTAAAAATCAGTTTTGTTATTACTATAATGATATATTATAATGAAGCTCACCCTTGCAAATTTGAATTTTATTTTTGTATACTTACTTTGTAGCAAAATAAAAAAAATTGTCCAAAAAATATGTAGGATTCCAAATTTTCATAAAAGGTTAAAAAGGGCTTTAAAAAGGGCTTTGCTAAGTAAAAAATTTCATTAAAATAATAAACAAAATATAAACAAAATTTATGGGTAAATAAGCTATAGTAAAAATTTTTAAGTATTACTTTATCTTCAATTTTATAAATTGTAGTCTCGTTTTTGAAATTAAATGGTCTTTATAATCACTTTCTATATAGGAAACTAGTCAACTTTAAGAGGCTATATTTTACTCTTGGTCAAAAATTTTGAAATTTTTACCCAAAATAATGAAGAAGCAACTCTTTTTGTATTACTCCAGTCAAATCGCGTGGAGTTATTATGAAGGGTGTTTAGTTACTGGCCGTCACGAACTTTGGTTTACTGTAGGTTTTTTGGGTCACTATGATCACGTGTTTCGGGGTATTTCCCGGGAAAAATAGGCTAACACCCTTAAATTTACAAAAACTAAAAGGGGTATTTTTTATGTATTCGCACTTTGAATGTTTTAATTTTGTATATTTGAGGTTACTGATTATGAATTTCAGAGATTTAAAAAAAAAAAATAGTTTTTATAAAAAATTTTTATAAAAAAGTAATTCTGTATAATTTAGGTTTCCAGAAATAATAAAAGAAGAGCTAAAAAAAAAAAGAAAAATAAATTAGGGTACCTTTAAAAATAAAATCTTTCCCTCTGCATGAGGGTAACGAAAAATTTTTCATGAATAATGAAATTTCCCAAATAAATAAAACTTTTTAGAAAATGAAATGATAGTTCAGGCACTCAAAAAACATACATTTCAAACTATTCAAGAAAAAGAAGAGTCAGCTTCAGTAATTTTCTTCGAACCTACCCATATATAAGTGTAATTGCATCTAATACAATAAATTACAGCTTTTAACAACAAACAAGTAATAAAATATTAGTTAAATGAAATTAAATGAAAAATAAATCGAGATTAGCTTTTCAACTAACAATTTATATGACGAAGTTATCATAGTATTATATCCAAAAAAATTTTTCCCTTATATACATATAGCTATGCTCGATTCTCGAATAAAAAAAGATGATAAAGATCGGATTTTTTTTTTTATTTTTTATTTTCTCGAATCGATTGAGTCACGCAGAGGATATAATAGGTTGTTGAAGTATATATACACTGGAAAGTGAAGCGAACCTATCGCGTTATCCTCCTGAATCTTTAAGGTTAATCACCTGTTGCTTTTTCTACTGAAGGTCGACTAAAATATACTAAACTCTCGCTTGAATACATCTTTATCTTTTTTATTTAGTTCATATATATAGTAGTAGTATAGAATATGAAAATAAGGTAGTTGACCCAGTGACACATGAGAAAAAATGTTTATTTCGTGATCTTTATATAAAATATAATCATCATATGCTACTTTTTTTTTTTGAATTTAATTTTTAAGTTATTTTAATTATATTTAAGTATTACACACACACACACACATACAGTATTACATAAATTTTTTTTACTATAGATGTAGGTATATAAAAACAAATTACATTAGACTTTACATTTTTAAATGACATTTTAATCGAAATGAAATTTTTTTTTTAATATTGAAAATAAATAAGATTTAAACAAGTTTTTCATTATTTTATTAAGTGATTGTAAAATATCATGTTATTAAGGTTTACATACTTAAAAAAAAATATGTAAGATATTATTTATTTTAAAATATATATGTGATAATGATAATAATAATGTTTCAATTTTCATTTATCAATTTTAATATGTAAAAATTATTGTTATTATGAATCTAGATTACTTTATTAAATCTTCATGTACCAAAAGAGATATGTAATTGGAAATAATAAATTTAAAAAAAGTTTTTTTTTATATCAGTCAATTTATATAATTTTCATAAAGGAAATTTACATTAAGACCTTTTTTGAAAACACAAATTTGTTTTTTATTAATTCAATTATAATTAAAAAAAATTTAATTTACCTAACAACCATAAGAGAGGCTGCCATTAATTTTCTGGATTCTACAATAAATTATTAACTGATTTTTATATTCTTGAGTATGCTAAATAAATAATAAAAATAAAATTAAAACTGAGCTTTTTGTTTCCAAGTTACCTACGTTTTGAAAATTTAAATACTCTTGACTTACCAAAAATATTAAAATTATAGATATGCTGCGCCGAATTTAGTATCCTAGCATATCTCTTTCTTATTATTACTTTACGAAATTGAAGGATAATTATGTATATAAAAATTTATTACCGGTTTGTGTAACTACACAACCAACGAGCATGGAACATGTTCACTTATAACACTGATAATAAAGTATCTATTGTGTTACTAATATAAATATTTATATGCAAATATTTATATTTAGATTTTTATTATAGAAATCATGCTGCTTAGACATCAAAGTGAACAAAATTAATTAAATTTTCAAATTATTATAGTTTTTTAAATAATATTAATTTATTTTTTATTCATTTTTACAATAAATTCTTTAAAAATTCTGCACCAATGCTCCCTAGGTACTTCTGCACCAATGCTCCCTAGGTACATCTGCACCAAAGGTTCCTAGGTACTTCTGTACCAAAGCTTCCTAGGTACTTCTGTACCAAAGCTTCCTAGGTACTTCTGCACCAAAGTCCATTTCACCCCCCCCCTAAATACGTCACTTTTTCACCCCCCCCCTGTCGAGCCAGATTTTTTCAAATACCCCATCCAATGAACATGTTCCATGTTAAAAGGATTTATTTCAAAGGAGTGGGGGGGGCACGACCCTGTTACCCTTTTCTAGATACTAGCCTGTACTAAAAATAAATAATATATTATTTTTTAAGTATAATAAAAATACTGTAACCCATTAATGCCTATAATTGACTTATTCAATATTTTTAATTAAAAAAAATCAATACTTTGGGCTAAAAATGTCACCTAGTAGATAATGAAAACTCCTTTTTTTCATATTTCGACAATTTTACGTACAATCCCTAGAAAAAGTCTTATCATCCCTTAAGTTGACGGGTAAATGTTTTATAATTTTATGACGTTATTGAAATTGAAACTGTGCACACAAAAAAGATTTCAAGTCATAAGGAAATCCCTAGGAAAAATTTTAAATAATTACATTTTATTTTGATAAAAATTCACCCCATATTTAGGAGATGGCATCACATTTTCTTAGGAGTTGTACGCAGTTCTGTTATCTACCAGGTGACATTTTTAGCCTAAGATATTTTTTCATTAAAAAATATTCAAATGTCTTCAATGCGTCAGTTGGACATTAATGGGTAAAAATATAGTTTTCAACACTATCTAGCTGTCAATTAACTTTTAAATTGGATTTAAAAATTATGAATGCGGGTTCAAGAGTCAAATATTATAAAAACTTCAAAAACATAAATATATTAATGTCAATTTGGCGTACTTTCAAAACTGCAATTAAATGACAAATCCAACACTTTAAATATCTAGAAAAAATGTTTGTTTGCAATGTAAATTTTGATCCATATTAAAATCATTAAATTTAGATCAATACAAATTAACTTAACCATAAAAAATTACAGCATATAAATAACATAAATTAATTTCATACAATTTAATTTCAATAAAACGTTTAATATATTCAGCAAATTAATTATGAATTTATTAAGATATTAAAAAATACCTACCAACATTAAATTGTTCATTTATGCATCCTTGTAAACATGAAATATTAAATATTTTATTGTTTAATAAAAAAATGTATTTACACAAATCCAAATTAAAAAAAAAAATGGTAATAAAATTAATAATTTACTAACTACATAAGATATTTAAAAAATTTGTATTAATAATAAAGTAAATAAATTAATTTAGGTATACATAAACCTTTTAAGTTAAAATTAAATAAACAACAAAGTTTTTAATGATACTTAATATACACAAGCGAACATTACTATATATGAATATTTATGTAGATTTAAAATCAGTAGATACAGAATTAACGATCAGACAAATTGTACGAGGTACAAATTTATGCAGTAATTAAACTTATATATGTATCTTATAAATATATTTAATTGCTTTTATTTTTTCTTTTGTCATTCAGTTTTCAATTAATTTATTATTTTATGTACCTACTTTATTTTTTTAACGAAATTTTTACTTTTTATTAATTTCTTAATATTCTTGTATGAATTAATAATCAGTAGATACAGACGTTATGGTCAGACATACTGGGAATATACATGAATGACAATATTTTAAATGTAGTATATGCATCAGATGTTTATAATTAATCTAAATTGATTAAATAATGTACTTCTTTAATTATTTATTTACATGATACAATTAGTTGGTACAAACTTGCTCATAAAAAATAATTGTTTATTAATCATCTTTTATTTTTTGGAATTTTTTCATGTTTAATGAATTATTTAGAATTTTAATTCATATTATTTTTAAGTCAAGAACATTGGTTTTATTAGTTTTTTATTTACAAGAAAAGCTTTTATACAACTATCAATATTTCATGTAGCACTAGTGCAACGTTCGTTCTAGATGCGGCCCATAAGGTTGATTCTTCATAAATAATAGACCATTGTACTTTAGTTTTTAGGGGTACTAATTATGATTTCTTTTGTCCTTTTTTCAAGAAATGGTCACGTCTCCCACTATAGCCTAATTTAGGTGATTTTTAGCCATTTTTTGATTGCTTAGAGCACTCTTAGAAATGAAAAAATTATCTTAACCGGGATTTTTATGGATATTATGTTTTTGATGCGTAGGTTACGAAAATGTTGGCCTTGTAGCCAAAAAATGGTTTATTTCTTGCTGCGATCCATTTTAGAGTATTTTAGATATTCTTTTAATTTTTTAAGCTTTAAAATAGACTGTATAACAAAAAAATTAACTATTTTTTAGAAATAAGGCTATCATAAAAAACATAAAAAAATTAAATATTAAAAACCCAAAACACAAAACACTAGTGGTAAGGATTAAATTTTATTGTTACCAGAACTAAAAACACAAAAATATTGGCTTATATAGACAGACACTTTTATAAGTCAACATGTCCCATTTTCATTAATTCTGTTAATGCAAAATCCAGTTATAAATTTTTTTTAAACACGGAACATATTAATAGAGAGGGGTACCCAGCTATCGTCTTCAATTTTTGATATTCGATAATTTTAATTTTATTTTGAATAAAGGCTAAAAGGGGAAACAACAAAAATCCTCCAGATGAAAAAAGTTGTGGAATGTGCTGGTTTTGAGCTAATTTAAAAGGGGAAACAAAATCGGATATTTCAACCCAGCGCTGGGCCCCCCAGGGGGGGCTAAAGTTGAGGCCAAACGGTTTTTTGCAAATAACTCAAAAAGTAAGCAAAATAAATAGAAAAGTTTCGAATAAAAGTCGTAGCTGAAAAAATTTCCTACTAAAATGGTCATTAGCAATTTTTCAGTCAGACGCACTGAGATCGAGTTATAAGTGGTCAAAGTTTATACCTTTTTACCAAATTTTCAAAAATCGATATTTCACAAAAAAAAAGGAACGCGTTTTTGATGAGTTTTTTGGATTTTTTGGTAGTAAAAAGTGTTAGATTGCATTTTTTTGGAATTATATTTTTTATACGCCTGTAAAATTTGATTTATTTTATATTTTTATAATATTTCAACTATTTTGAAGAAGTTTTTCCATGAACGTTCCAGACTTCAATGACATAACTATTTTTAACATTTTTTGTACATAATAGGACAGTAGCTTGAGTCCAAAACCGTTTTTTGGCCAAAAATGCTAGAAATTTTTAAAAAACGATCACTTCCTTAGTTTTTTGAGCTATAATAAAATAACGATCACTTCCTTAAGTTATGTGCGTGTAAGGTTTGTGATATAATTTTTTTTTTCTTACGTTATGTGAGTTACAGACCACTTCCTTAGGTTATGTGGGTGCAATGCTTGTAGCTTCGTTTTTTTTATAGACCATTTCTTTAGGTTATGTGAAGATAAGGCTTGACTTGTATTTTTTTTATTATAGACAACTTCCTTATGTTATGTATAAGGTTTGATGTGTCGTCTTTTTATTATAGAACACTTCCTTTTGATTATGCGGTACCAAATATTTGCGGTGGCAAAAATTTTGTAGTGGCAAACAAAGAACAGTTTGTATTTCTATTGTTATGTGGATTTGAGGTTTGAAGTGTCTTTATTTTATTATAGATCACTTCATAGCCCAAGATCTGCAGTCAATAAAAATAAAATTCGATTTCAAAAAAATTATATCTAATTTCACGGTTTTGGGTTTAATGATTTAAAATTTGGAAATTTATTTAATAAATTTAGCTTAACAATGCCCTAAAACTCCAAGTATCGCAGTCAAAAATAATTAGTAATAATTATCAAAAATATTAGCATGTTAACCGAAATTTCACGGTTTTGGGGTCAATTATTTGGAATTCTGAATTTGGGCTAAAAAAATCGGAGTCAGCATGTTCCTGAAACCCTAGTGCCACAGTCAAGAATGATTAATTAAATTTTCAAAAATAATAATATTTTTATCGAATTTTGCTGTTTCGGTGTTCATTGTTTGGAAATTTGGTTAATAAATTCGAATTGAGCATGATCCTGAACCCTTATAGTGCCACAGTCAAGAAAAATTAAAATTTTTTAAAATATTATGTTTTTACCGAATTTTGTGGTGTTCAGGTCTATATTTTGGAATAAAGGCTAAAAAATTCGGGATCAGCGTGTCATTAAACGCCAAGTGTTGCAGTCAAGAATAATTAATTAAAAGTTTTAAAATTGATATTTTTTTTACAAAATTTTGTGGCTTCAGGGTCAATCATTCGGAATTTTTTAATTTTATAATCTGAGCTCAGGGTACCCAAAAATCCCCGTAATTACATCTAAAAATAATTTTTTGTTTTTTTTTTTTTTAATAGTAAATAGTAAAGTTAAGTACCCCTCGATATAAAAATGTATCGTCTATTATGTAATTCAGAAATTTACATAGCATAGACTGTAAAAAATAAGTATTACCGGCTATAGACTGTTAATCTGTAATTTTGAACACATATTTACAGAATAGATTTTAGAGATAGGAAAAATTGATCTTTTTGGGCTCTTGTCTTACTCAGTCACATGTTATTCATTGACTGCTGTACATACTTGCTACAACGAGAATTGAACTTGGAAAAATGTCTTTGATGTTTTAAAGTTCAATATTTATTTATAGGAGGAAAAGTCTAATTTTGAACTAGTTTAAATTAAAGAAATGATAATAAAATTTTGGAGTTTATGGAGGCTTTTCACAGAAACAGTATATTTTCCTATCACTTACAGACCAACATTTATTATCTTTCTTTCAAAATTTTTTTTTATTTTTATGTTTTTCAAGGTCCAAATAACCTGAAATTTTCAACGGTACTGCTACAAATGTAAAAATAAATTTTAGGTGTTATTCTTATGGGATTGTTTATTTATGCGGATGCATTTGACATTTTAAGACCAATATTTAATAGTTGTTGATTTAAGCCACAAAATTTTCTCATACTTTGGGTACCTTATTTTATCATCAAAACATGTTACTGAACAAGATGCCTTAAGTAAAATATTCAAGACACATTGAGAAAACGACCTTGACGTTTTTGACATTTTTATTTTGTATGAGAATTTTAAAAATTTTAAATTGCAAATTTTCTTGGATAAATCTTTTATTATTCAAACTTTCAGTTTTCCACGGTTCATATATGTGTAAATAAATAAAAAAAAATTAAGGCAGAGCTTTCAAGTGCATAAATATGGACTGCGCCCTAGTAAAATCGTGGAAAGCTTTAAAATAGCTAAAATCGAGGGACATATTTGAATACAACATTAAAAGCTAAAAGAACAGCATAAAAATTTGTTTCGTTGAAAAAAATGAATTTTTGGAACATAAAGACGTCATATACACCAAAAAAAAAATTAAATTCGAATTTGAAACCCTATGTTAATACTCAAAGTTTATAGTCAATCAAATGGACAGCTGACGTTTTTAACATGCACAAGAAAACTTTTTTATTCACTTTCCAATATATGCGCATTTGATTTTGACTTTGAAAAAATATTATTAATTATCTTTTTAAAAGAAAATAAAATGCAAAAGAGTTTTTATTTTGGATATAAGTGGGGGAGGGCAGTATATAGACCGATTGTGTAAAGAGCAACCATATATTAATGATGTTTTTTACAATAAAAACAAAAAAAATTTGTAAATGATGATCAAACTAAAACCTAATAGTCATAATATGGCCATAATTTATGGGTATTTATTGCCTTTACTGTAAATTATGGCTGAATTATGGTAAAAATTTTTGACAGGGCTATTTTAAATACCCTGTCGTGAATAATACTCTGTAAGTATAGATAAAAAATACAAACAATTTATTCAATAATAAATATAATTATACAATAAATACAAACAGTTTAATAAAAATTACAACAATTTCCCTGGTAATGCGTTAATAAAAAATTTTTTTCGTTAATTAATAATTAATAATATCTTGAATAATTCCACTAGAAATCTCTTTCAAAATCAAGCTGTAACAAAAATATAGTCAGTTCCCAGGTGAAAAATTTCACCCATATTTATACGATTGCAATTATTGCACATTTTCACCATTAATCTTTTTATTAATATTAATTTGACTTTTTTTCAAAAATCCCTTAAAACAAAAAAGTAAATTTTTACGTAAAAAAATGGGTGAAATTTTTCACCTCTGTAATAGAATAATCAAAAAGTAATATTATAATTATAATAATAAAGTAATAATTTTTTTTTTTTTTTGTTAAGTTATATATATTTTTTATGGTCCGGGAACTATTAGCCCATATTGACCCTTTTATCATTTTATAATTATTTTTTTTATCGATTTATATTGTAGTGTTATGTCAGTATAAATGTTTGTGTAATGTGTGGTCGTTAGTGTTATGTGTGTAGGCGTTGTAACCTATGGTCCAGGAGGTACGCTACTTCTCCCAAACCCCACGCCGGCTTATAGTGCCCTGGAAGCACTTTCGGATGCGTTATCTACATAATGCCGGGTTTTACGCCTTAATTTAACATTATGCGGATGCCTCAATCCTGGAACCCACGGTAGAACAACATTAAGAATTTTTTGTAAAGAAAAAAACTTAATGCTGATATAGCCGGGATTTGAACCGCGGACCCTTAGGTCCACAGTCCAACGCCCTAACCACAGAGCTACCGAGGCTCTCTATAGTAATATTTTTTTTTTTTTTTTTTTTTTAATTTTACCCTGTATGTAGGGATTTTGTATGAGGCTGAGTACTATGCCCTTATTTGCCTGAGTAAGTGTTTTGTGATGTAGTGTGTAATTGTAGTGTTTTTGTGTAGCTTGTGCTGTACCTATGGTCCAGGAGGTGCACGAATCCTCTCCAAACCCCACGCCGGCTTATAGTGCCCTGGAAGCACTTTCGGATGGGTTATCTACATAATGCCGGGTTTTATCCCTTAATTTTCTATAGTAATAATTATAATGTTGGAATGTGGCGCTCTCTATCACATCCGCTTTATACTATGTGGAGAAGAAAGGGACGCGACGTTCTCAGTGCTTGTATAGCAACCGTCGTATCAACATCTTTCTCTCTATATTGTATCGGCGTGTTCGACATTTTATAATAACTAATTATTAACTATATTTTAGTGTAATTAAGACGTGATTATTAAGATCGGGGTTTAGACGTGAATAAACATTGAGTGTTATATTAAAATATAAATAAGTGTTATTATTTAAATAAACAACAAACCTAATAGGTTCTGGGCCGCAGCAAAACACGCTTCACCGCGGACGCGCAAGTGTAAATAGCTTTTTTTTTCTTTTATATACGAAAGAAAATTTTGGTGTGTGGTGTTATTTCTTTAAATAAATAACAGATTTTTATTTAAATTTTCTGGTGTTTGTGTGTGTAAAAATTTTACTTTTCTTTTTTATAATAAAGAAGAGAAATTAAAATGGCTGTAGGAGAAGAAGGTAAGACCTCTTTTATTTTATGACGCGGAAGTTGAAAATTGTGTGTGCATGATCGATCATTTTTTTTAGTAGAAGAGAAAATTAATTTTTTTTAGAAAATATTCTCAGATATAAATTTTATTGTAAATTTTAATACGAAATTTTAAAATTTTGATGACGTGTGTAGACAAGTTTCGGCGCGGAAATAATTTCTGTTAGATGTGTACAAAATAGCCGTCGTCGACGACGCGAATGCATGTTAATGCTAATAAAAATTTTTTTTATATAAAATTTTATAATGGCCGAAAATTTTATTATTTTAATTAATTTTAATTAAAATTAATTTAGAAATATGTATGCATGGAAGTGTTTATTGGCCAAAAATAAAGATGTAGATTGTAGATCTATTAATAAATGTGTATATGTGTGTGTGAGTGAATATCACGTAACATATACATGAAATTTAGACACGCATTTTAGACGCTACTTTTGGCGGTTAAAATTTATAAAAGATTTGAATGCTCGTAAATACATGTGTTCTGTATAGTGAGAGCATAATGATGATTATTTTTTTTATAAATTCGGAGTTCGGAGTTTTTTTTTTTAAATCTTAAATATAATGTAAAAGATGAGGGATATTTAAAATAGAATGTGTGGAAAATTTTATAAGCGGAAAATCTTTATCAGAAAATTCCTTTCAAAAATTTTCTTTATTCATAAAAATTTTTTGTTCATGAAAATTTAAAAAAAAAAAAAAATTTTTTTGTGTGTGCTTGCTTATATATGTGTTCTATATTTGAAGGCACAAGCACAAAATGAAATATTAAAATTTTGGATGTGTGGATTTTTTTTCATTATCAAATAAGGCGTAATTATTTGTCTTTTGGATACTTTAAGTATTCAAAGTTAAATATATAATTATGCATGCATATAAAATAAATATGCCTCCATAATAGATGTGAATAAACTTTTTTTTCATGAGGTGCGAATTTGTTTGTGTGAGTGCTTGAGTGGTTCGAAGCGGATACATGTACATGTAATCCATACTCATATTTGCATACAATTTTTATACACTGGGAATGAATTCGATGGCGGCGCCACATAATCTTGTGTGGCTGAGCCGCATTCACTTCATGTGTCTCGCGCGCTAAATTTTATGTGGCTCTGACACACAAAATTTTGCGCTCACGAATCGTACGGAGCATGCACGTCATTTATAATGAATTTTATTGTATTTATAAACACATCTGTTGATTATCGAGTTAAACAAAGTTATTATTAAAATAATTTACTTTTTGTCAAATATTTCTTTTTATGAAAAAAGTGTTAATTACTTAATTAAGTTTTTTTGTATACATAAAATGTCAATATATAGACAATTAAAAAATGGAAGAAGACTTTCATACTTGTCTATTAAATAAGTTAAGTGGTTGTTTATTTTTATTATTGTATACATAGTATATAATTTATTAAGTGAAAAAAGAAATGGTTATTTGTTGTGAAAATAATAAAATTCTTTATACATGAAGTACATAATATTAGTTATTTATATATAAAAAACTTAATTAATATTTTTTTTATAAAAAGAAAGATTTGACAAAAAGTAAATTATTTTAATAATAACTTTGCTTAACTCGATAATCAACACATGTGTATATAAATACAATAAAATTCATTATAAATGATGCGCATGCTCCGTACGATTCGTGAGCGCAAAATTTTGTGTGCCTGAGCCACATAAAATTTAGCGCGCGAGACACATGAAGTGAATGCGGTTCAGCCACACAAGATTATGTGGCGCCGCCATCGAATTCATTCCCAGTGTAGGGGTTCATATATGCGCTCGCTCACGTATGTGCACTGCGTGTGAGAGCGCGTGTATGCCTAATCTTAAATTTGATGCAAAAATTTTTAGAATATTTTGTTATATGTAACCTGACTGATGATAAATTTAAAAATAATGCATTTATGAATAAAATTATTTAAATTATGGAAAAATTGATGAGAATATGAAGCTATACCATTATATAATATTAAATATAATAGATGAGGCAGTATTTATACATGTATAAGAGAAGAAAATAAATAGGTTTTTAAACACAAAATAAATTAAATTTTTTTAGTGTTACTAAAAATTAAAATTATTAAAGTCTTAGATATAAGCAAACATTAAATTTTTTGTAGTGACGTATTTAAAAATTTAATATAGGTACCTACTCACGATCATTAAATATTATGTAATTAGGATATTAAGATATTGTATTTGATCGAGATGGAATGTTTGAATTTTTCTTAACAAGATGTGTTAAAATAAATTATAATCAAATAAATATTTATAAATATTTAAATATTTCTTAAATTCAACACTGCTGGTTTGTAGATACTGTAAAATTTTAATGTGTTCTTAATTTTTTATGTGTCTGCAAGGGTGATCTTTGATACTATTTTGTGTTCGGATGTAAAAGAGGTCATTCGCTTCTAAATTTATCATGCTTGTGTTCAGCTGATTGATACAGAAGTCTGAAGGTTTAAATATCACAAGGTAAATAAAACTTAATATTTGAAATATAATTTCTTATTTTATATACCTATATATGATTAAATGAAGATCAGAATTAATTTAGATAAAAGTTTTTGAATAGAAATAAATAAAAATTTACTTTACCTTTACATTTAAAATCCAGCGAATATTATTGGAGGGGGAAAATGAGATTAGAAATGGAAATCAAAGATGAGATTAGAGATTGAAAATAGAAGAGAAATATCATTAAATTTTAGAAAAGTTTTAGAGACGTATTAAGAAAAGAATATATTAAGATGAGATGAGATGCTAAATTATTATGTGTTAATGATGAGTTGACGAGAGATGTGTTCAATTAAACCCCACCAATTAAAAGAAAATAGTTTACTAACTAAAAAAGTGTTGAACATTTATAATATTAAACTGCAGTTAAGTCATAAAAATAATAAAATTATAATTAACAGGATCCTGAATAAATAAATCTGATAATATTAGATATTGTAAAAGGCTGGAAATTATTAAAGATGTTGAATGATTGAAAATTAAAATATATGACCAAGATACCAAATAAGAGCATAAAATTCTTGATGTGGCAATTACACGAATTAAATTCATAAAAATGATTATTGATGTAACTATTTTCAAATAAATTCTATGAAAAAGGCTTTAGATGCGACCATTTAGAAATAAATTATGATATTATAACATGTTTATCAAGTTTAATATATAATATTATACCTCCAGTAAGTGAAGTAGATTTTTACAGAATGTGAAAATATTTTAAAATAATTTTCAAAATGAGATATTGACAAATTAGAAAATTTGAAGCTAAGACGATAAGTTTAAATAATTGTATTAAGTATTTAATAATATTAATACATTGGGTTTATTACTTAATAATGTAAATAATACATAAGCCACAATACATAAATCACAACAACAATTAAAGATGATGAGCTTAAGATATTATAGATTGAAATAAATGCTGATCTGAGTAAATACAATTCAATAGATGTGGTATCAATATTTCTGAAGAGTAATATTAGTTTATTATCTGGTATACTTCTCATAAAGAAGTCAGATTACTTACTGATTTTTGCAAAAGGTGGAATGTCTGGGGCTTGCTCCGATTCTACCAAGGGTTAATTATCTATTACTTAAGAATTGAATGGCTTTATAGAATTCACTATCTTGTCAAAATCTATAAGCCAATATAAATTTTTGTTCACAAATTAAATTTTCTTATATATGAGTTTTGTAGAACCTATATTATAAACATTTGTTTTAATATATGTATATGTCTGAAAACTAAACAATAAAATTTAAAAATTAGATTCATGTTTTGATGTGATAGTTTAAAATGTGATCAAACCCTTATTCCTAAGATAAATGTTAATAAAATAGAAATTTAAAACTTTATCTTGAGGTAAAATTATATGAAGGATAGTAATTTTGAATCAACAGATAAAAGATTTGGAAAATTTGAAGAATAAGATTTAGAATATTTCAATTTATAGAATATATGAAAATTATTGAAATTAAATTTTATTTTTAGAATTTAATTCGACTATATTTTAAAGATGAGAGTTCTTGTTTGGAAAACAAATTAACTGTATTTGAAATATATATCTATTTATGTAATATAAATAATATATTTGATGTATTTGTTCGTCGAATAATGTAGAAATTATAATTATTGTAAAAATACACTAAAATGGCTGTTGAAGATCGATGAAAAGATAAATATTAATATATTTGTTAACAATAGCAAAAATGTTTTAAAATCTACGTTATAGTTAAATTTTTTTTACAACTGAAGTGAAAAGGAATGTGATACTTTACTAACAACTAATAAATTTATAAGAAGTGACTTATATCTGTCTAATGAAAAATCAAAGGATTTAATTTACTACGTTTATTTAACTTGTTTTTACTACATTGTTAGTAAAATAAAGTTGAAAACAATTTTATGACATATTGAATAAAAATGAGAATGACAACTGAGTACTTAAGATCGGAGGGAGTATTTATACTAAATTATGAATGATTTAGATGTTTCTTTAGCAATTAAGAATTGAATATTTTAAATTCATATCCAAATTCATACCTCAGTATGATATTCTTTATATTTATTTTGTGGATATATATTAAAATATACAAATGAATTAAATATGGTGATTTTTATAAAGATAAAATAGATAAGAGTATACTATAAACTTTAAGAGCAAATTCTAATCATAAAATCGTCTACTTATATTTTTGAAGCGAGAAATAAAGATGAGTTCAAAATAAAATTTTACAATAAATTGAGATAGATTTTAATTTTGAAGTTATCCTAACTTGTATATAATTAATATTTGTGATGAGCTATTCTTAATGACGAAGAAAGGTTATAAGACTGAACTTGAATTAAAATTCTTCAAGAAATAAAATTAATTTATTTGTATAACTATGCAGAGATGAGTTTTATTAAAAGAAATGTACGTTTTAAGATGTGTCAAAAATTTTAAATTATCTTCTAAGCTAAAGACTAGATGAGTGCAAAATTAAATAGGCAATTATGAATTAAATATATGAGTTAATACGTTATCAACTCGAAATCAACGATATTCTATGTTTATTTATTAGAGAAGTTATTAAAATCAACAACTAACTAATTTTTATATTTTGATAGTTATTCGAAATTATAGACGAAATAAGGATGTGTTTGGAAAGTACGTATAAATATCACTAAATGGTATAAAACCAGATATTGACGATTACTACGTCAAGTCAAATCAAAATATTTAGTCTACTGAATATTCAAATAAATAACTGAATGAGATGTGAAAATCTAATACCCTGTAGTCCTAGAATTATGATATATTGACGATTAGATTTTTCATAAATTTTCATTAACGAATATATGATTCATATTTCAATATGAGGAAATTTTTGCCCAAGTTATATTTTGAACTTTCTTAACAATTTAAAATATGCTGACTGCATTTAAATAAACTATAAACTGTAGACGTGTATCGATAAGTATTATTATACTAATGAAGTACTTCAGTTTAATTTACTTTGGTTGAATTTTCCTTGATCTTAATCAAGATAAGTTTATGAATATGTGATATTATTCAAATGTAGAAAAGAATCTCGAGAAGGTTTTGATGTAATAAGAAAAATTTACTGATAAAATTTTGATGAGATATTTAAAGAGAAATAATTGAAATATCAAGAATGGAGGGAGAGTGTAAAAGAAAACAAAGTTAACAAAATTTTAATTAAAATCGAAAATTTTATTATCTATCGATAAATAAAATTGATCAAAAATCTGATCATTATAATAAATTAATGCAATTTTTTAAAATAGATGGGGAGAGTAGATATTGTAGCAAGCTATGTCTTATAAAATTGCATATAATTTGTCTTTTACAAAATGAATAGAAATCGTATATCATATAAACTTGTAGAAAACTATTAATGAAATTAATCGATTTTAGGTAGCATAATTAATTTTTCAGATTCGAAAAAAAAAATAGAAAAGATGAAAATACTATATTTCAGAGGATTTTGATAATTAGAAAACTTAAGATTAGAAATCAAAATATTCTACAAAAATAAAATATTTAATGATAAATACATGAAATTTAAATTACAAGAAGAATGGACGTGAAAAGCCTTTATTAACGACGTAGATAAATAAATTTAAAGCTAAACTCTTGCAGTTCTTAACTATGATAGAATTAGATGAGTCTCAAGAAATAGAATGAGTATCTTTCATTAAAGAAGATTAAGAATGATTTTATTTACATACTCTAAAAGTGGGACTAATTTACCCATTAATTGATAACAATTTTAAAATTACTTGTTAAAATTAGACGAAGCAATAATTTTGAGTAATAAAGTGGTTCAGTTAAAATTAAACTAAAGAAAAGAATTTTAAATTATTTATGATATACAATGTTCAAATATATAAAAATGATTTAAGAAGAGTCTTTAAAATGACGTGAAAAAGTATAAAATTTAAGTCAACTCAAAACTGAATAGAATGGAAAGAAAGATAAGTTTCCCTAAGAATTTCAGAGAAATAAGATATTTTAATCTTTTGAGTCTGTGAAATGTATGAACAAATTTCTTAATGACTTAAAGAAAATGAAAGTTATATTAGACGAGACACATTAAAATTATATTATGACATTGGCATTGAATTGAAAACGTTTACAAAAATCATATGGAATGAAATGATCCTTATTTAAGAAAATGGCTAATTATTATATTGCAAAAGGATTTTAGATGAGTACTGAAAATTTTAATGAAACTGAAACTAACCTTGTAGGAGAAAACTAAGCTATTATCAAATAGTTCATTTATTACTTTAAAGAAGTCAATCTGTAGCTTTGAGTTATATTTGTTTGAGTGTACATTCAAAACTAATTGGTTGCGAATATTATGAATTATAAAATACGTAATTGAGAAGCAGGTTTGTACTAAGATTATTTTAGAGCTGTAATCAATCTGATAAATTTCTCAAGCAAAATATTTTATGATGCGTTATACTCGAAAAGAAAAGTTACAAATGCAGTTTCTTTAAACTGACGTCAAAACAAATAATAACGACTGCGTTTCTTGGTTCGATGATGATATTACTTAATCTCGTATTTTATGATGTTTGTGTTAAAGATGTGTGATAGCAATAAATTTAGGCCCGAAATTGATGTGAGAAAGATTGTATTCTAGATTGTGTTGTAAAAGACTGTTTTTGATTTAGATGAGCTAATAATATTCATTTGATATGTTTTTGATTATTTTGTTTCAGATAAGTAGTTAGCTGTTGGATGTGCTCGAGATCGGGAGGGAGTGTTGGAATGTGGCGCTCTCTATCACATCCGCTTTATACTATGTGGAGAAGAAAGGGACGCGAAGTTCTCAGTGCTTGTATAGCAACCGTCGTATCGACATCGTTCTCTCTATATTGTATCGGCGTGTTCGACATTTTATAATAACTAATTATTAACTATACTTTAGTGAAATTAAGACGTGATTATTAAGATCGGGATTTAGACGTGAGTAAACATTGAGTGTTATATTAAAATATAAATAAGTGTTTTTATTTAAATAACCCACAAACCTAATATATAATAATTTAACAATCAAAATGTAATAGAATTCTATTACATTTGATTACACTCGCATAATTACAGAAAAAAGATAGCATTTCAAACTTTTCATTAATATAAACTATCAAACAGTTGAAACGACTTTTATTTTACGTGGCTGAACTTTGATTCTACGTATGTTGATTTTTTTTTTAGCATTTTTCTTTATCATTTCAAATACTGATTTTAATTTATTTATCAAATCTATTTTTGACAAATAGTAGAACCATAATAATTCCAAAAATAAAACAATTAAAGAAGTAATAGTTCCCACAATCATTATAAAGAAAAGAATTATTGGTAAAGGGTCTTCATCGTCTTCGTCATAATTAGCATTTCGCCTGTCAATTTTATTTGCATTATCATAATCAGACCTCCATTTCACATCTAACCCAATTTCTGATATCTTCATGTAAATTTCAGCAAAGTTAGATCGAAATGGAGAGTTATAATCAAAGCATACTGATGAAACCCCTTCATAAAATATTAATTCGCTGATTTTATGTTTAATTTCATTTAAAATAAATTTATTTTTGGTTAATACTTTATTAGCGGTTTCATAATCCATTGCAAAAACTTTATTCAGAGCAACCTTTCCGTGAGGATCAAAATTAACAATATCAGCAAGTTTTAAGGCTTTTTCTGATAAAAATGGTCGCACAAAGTCTATCATCAACTTATTTCCGACAAATAAAAAATTAATATTTTTTTCAAAAATGTCGTCGAAAGTTTTAACCACCTCAATTTCATTAACTTCGAACTTTATACTCATCAAATCAGAAGCAAACTCGTTAATTAAAAAAAGTGATGTTACCACAAACGTAAAAAATATTATTTTAGTTTTTAAGCTTCTTTCAAAATTTATATTAACGCCAAACCCCAAACAGAAACTGTAAATATTTAGTATAGACCATTCCTCCCTTGAAAATTTCAGCCAGTAAGCAACGATCGTGAATAAAATTATGACACCAGATAATGAAAGAACAAAATAAATTAAATTTTTAAAAAATGTGATGTTCTTTTCTTCAATTACGGGAACAACAAGAACAGATTTTATTGGTTTTACAATGAAAAAATGATTACTAGTGCCAACATTAAATGCAGTGGCCATAACAAGAGAAATATCTAATTTATTTTTTTTTATTACCCGATCCATGAAATCGTCAAATTTATCGGGTATAATTTGTCCAGTTATATTCAGCGAGTCCATAAAATATTCGTAAGAATTAAATAATCTTATATGGATAAATTCATCATAGAGAGAGCCATAATTAAAGGTATAATTTTTATAAATCTGTGGCCATCTATAATTAGCTACTCCTGCTCTAAAAACGTATTCATGAATTTGATCAAACTTGTTTGGAAAATATTTTACAATCGCGTTATTAGGTTTATAATTTTCTACTACTGTCGTATTGTGAAAAAAGTTATGCCTAATAATTAATAAACTTTGACCTTTAGCGCATTGTAGAATAACAGAATCGAAAAAATTCCCATGCTTTAATGTTGAGTGAATTTTGTTAATTAGGTCAGGTGAATTTTTATATTGATTAATTACTAGAACAATTTTAGTTCCACTTAAATAAAATAAAGATCCCCATATTAATCTTAACGCTGTCATTAAATTGAAGAGTATTTTATCCCTTTTATCTTCAGATAGAACAATAATATGCAACGGTGCGGTGATGTTACGGTGATAAAAAGTTTTGTAACCTGCCCAACCAAGAAATGGTGGAGGACGATTTAGATCTACAGTTGCAGTTGGAACTTGACTTATTAAGTTTTGAAGAATTGGTTGATAACTGCAATGGTTTATTGTTTGACCGCCCTTGAAATCCGAATGTAATGTTACGTGGCTAGGTTGAACCTCGTTTAGAAGCTGTCTTGTAAAAAGGTTTATAATATTTGATTGAGTCATATCCCAAAGTTGTAAGATGCAAGCAATTCTTATGATCTTCATAGTTCCAACTTCTTGTACTGAAAGAAAAAACATAAAAATTTTAAAGATTAAAACTTTTTAATAGCTACAAATATTTTTCGTATTCATAATTGAGGAGATCGGTTTTAAGTTATTAAAAATTAAAACATTTTAATGTTCAATCCAAAATCCTTGAGCCATTATGGTTGGCTGATATGAATTTCATGGTGGTTTGCTTAGAAATACAAAATTCAAATTTTATTATTTTTAATTATGTAATTAATATTCAAATACAGTAAAGTCGCTATTATCCGACACTCTTTTATCGGACAATCCAATTATCCAACAACCATTTCTTTCCTTACCATAATTTTTTTTTATATAAAATGATTTTGATTATAAAATTTTTTTAATCGGTGACTTGGAATGATATTTTTATTAACATTTTTATACCGGAAATCATAAAAGTGATACATACCATATGTTAATTGTGTTGTTAAAATAACAATTACTGTTAAACAATTATCAAGATAATTTTTTTACCAAAAAATCTCCAGGTACTTTTTTTTGTTTTAATTTGGATGTAATACTTCATTTATTTCCATGAAAGTACTTACATTCGAAAGTATGATTTTTACTCGATATCTCGAATCTGATAACTAATTTTTTGAAAATTTTTTTCCCAAAATTTTCGAAACAAAAAATACAAAAAACACCAAATATTTTTTTCTTTATGGACGTAGTACCTAATTTATTTCTGAGAGTACTAGTTATAGAAAGTTTGTTTATAAAAAAAACTTTTAAAAGTTAATAAAAATGTATGTATGATTGCATGGTTGTAATCGGCGATATCTGTGGCATATTGAAATATTAAGCTCATTGTTTGAGGAACCTTAGTTTGTTTTGATTTGCGCGGAACATGTAAATATTTTGAACTATTTTTTTTATATTTTATAACTTCGAATTTAATTTTAAAAAATTAAAGTTATCATGAGTGCAATCTTTCCAAAAAATTTTTTGTATTTTCAGGTTATTTATCCAGAATCCCTGAGTGAATAGACGCAACTGATAATTTAAAATTTATTCACATTTTCAGATGTGTTTTAGTAAGGGTTATATTACCTGAATACAGGGTGTCTTTTGTTTAAGGGTTGCGAAAAAACAGTTAGAGATTTTTGAGTAAATATTTTTTTATTTCTTTACGTAAGTATTAAAATTGACAAAAAAAATTTTTTTTTTTGACGCCATTTCCGCGTCAAACGTGCGTAAAGAAGGCAGTATAAAAAAACGATGTGTGCCCCAATATATCCAGTTCTAAAAAAAAAAAAAAAAAAAAAAATAAAAGGCAAGAGTTTAAATATAATGTGTGGGGCTGACTACTACTTTTTTCAAAAAAATTAATTACAATTAAGACAGTGGCTGTGTGAAGTGGAAGTGCAAAAAAGGTCTAAATTTTAAGGACTAAAGTAGCAGTAAAAACTTTTTTTTTATAAAAGCTAAAAGTCAGTCCTTCAAAAGTCCTTTTTTTTAACTACTGAGCAAATATGAAATTAATCGGTGGAATGGTTTCTGCGCAATCTTGCACACCGATTTTAAAAAATTGTTTCGAGAAAAAATCTTCTAAAGTTTAAAAACAAATGTAAAAAAATTTGTTTACGTATTCTTGAGACATATTGACGCTACTAACGAAAAAAACGCTTTTTCAAATACCTAAGAAAAACTGTTCAAACTGAAAGGTAAATAGAATATTACTCCACCTTAAATGTACTTAATTTGGAGGCAAAGACTATTCCAACTAAATTTCCGAAACTTGTATTTTATCATTTTTTTTTACTATATTGTTAGGAACAATTGAGTAATCAGGATATTAACTAGCAGTCATTATTCTGTATCATCATTATTCTGGGAAAAAGCCCAGTATTTTAAAAAAATATTCAAAGGAAAAAAAACTTTAAGCCATTTGTATTCAACACGAATAATGCGCTTGGAGAATGTTTACCAAACATATGTAATAAACAACTTTCAGACCCCTCACCCTCGATTGTGACTATTTGACCGTGGTAACTCTCTCTCTCTCTCTCTCTCTCTCTCTCTCTCTCTCTCTCTCTCTCTCTCTCTCTCTCTCTCTCTCTCTCAGAATAAAAACAAAAATAAATTTTTTTAAAATAATTAACCTTAAAATAATTCCTCTCTAAAGAATTAAATAAACATTCAATCTTTTCTGCGTAACAAAAAACTCTTTTAGGTTTGGTGTGTAACTAAGGAAAATTTTTTTGATAAGCTAAAAAAGGAGTTAAGGAGGAAAATTTTTTATCTAAAGGAAATTAAAGATTTAAAGGAAAAAAGAGGGTTAAGGGAAAACTCTCTAAAATTTAATTATTATATATTATTACAATAATATTTTATCGTCCGATGATAATTGAAATAATATGATAAATAGTATTTACTTTTATCGGTCTTTACGGACTGTTATTATTATTTATCAATACAAATGAATGTAATTGATGAATAATATTTAAACTGCTTTATTGTTAATGAGTCGCCCATAGCGTGTATCGCATTAACAGCAGTTTAATAAATTTTCCTAAATTAAAAATAAATTTTTAAAAATAAATTTTTAATTTAATTTTTATTTTGTTTCTTAGATAATTATTATATTTAATTAATTATCATATTTAGGAGTTGAAAGATTTTTTAAATAAATAATTTAAGGCCTAAATGTAGTTTTACTGATTATCGAAAATCCTTAAACGCTGGTAAGGAGTTTTTATAAAAACTTATAAAAACACTTATAAAAATGTTTTTTTTCGAAACTAATTGTTTTTTTACCAAAAATTTACACCTTCAAAAAATTCAAAAAATAATTTAATAAAAACCGCACCATCTATTGGCACTTTTACTTATCAGATTAAAAATTCATTCTTTTCTGGTCTGCGTCGAGAAAGCATTCGAAAAATACATGTTTTCTCGTCACAGACACAGAAAAATGTTATACGAGCCTTGTCCATAAATAAGGAATGACGCAAATCGCAGTTTACCATCCTCGGCTTCGCCTCGGAAGGTAATTTACGTGCGATTTGGGCCATTCTTTACTTTTCTGGACTCGAGCCGTAAATATACTATTTCGACCCTTATTTTATCAAGTTTTTAATCTTTAGATGAAATCCTATAACTTTTTATATTTTGGTTTTTGAATTTAAAAACCTCAATATAAATTTTGATTAAAAAATATTAATTAATTTTTAAAAAATAAGCTTTTTCATCAAATTAGTACATTTTGTCTGTTGGGGCACTATTGGGCTAATAAATACCAATAACCAAGATAACAAAAAAAAAAATTCAATCTTAATTTTTTATAGCTGATATATATTCATAGATGATAGCTGCACTGTAAAGAGTAACTTTCTTATATTAACAAAAAAATTAGAATATTTTCAAAAAATTAGTAAATTTTCGAAAAAATTTATAAGTATTCGAAAAAAATCGTATATTTGCTAAATTTAGTATATTAAAAAAAATTCGAGTATTCCCGATTTTTTGTGAATTCGCAAGAAAAATTGATAATTTACAATTTTTTTTCTCGAAAATTTACAAAAAATAGTTGTAAATTTCCTTGTAAATTTACAACTTTTTTCGTAAAATCACAAAAAAAAATCGAGAATTCTCGAATTTTTCGATAATGTACTAAATTTAGTAAATTTACGATTTTTATCGAATATTTACAAAATTTTTTGAAAATTCACTAATTGTTCGAAAAAATTCTATTTTGTTTGTAAATCTAAAAAAATTACTTTTTACAGTGTGTAATCTCTGCTCAAAGCGCAGTTGAATTAAGTAAGATTAAAAAACACTTCTTATAGGATGGCAAGTTGGTTTCTAATGAAATTAATAAATATTTCATTTTAAAATAACATTTATTTCATATAAGAATGATATTTTTTAAAGATGAAAGCATTTAATCATAAAAAAATTAGTGACACTTTGCTGATAAGAAATCAAAAAGTACCGATGTTTCATTTTTTTCCATATTTTATTACGGCATAAAAAATAGTTTTAAATTTTATTAAACAATTAAGGTCATGCAAAAATATTCACTTGTTAAATTGCATATTCAATGTTGCATTCATTTTCCAAGAAATCATAAAATTATTTATTTTTGGGCACTATCAACTAATATGTACATAAAATTCTGCTTTATAAATTGTCATAACGAAAAATGGAAAATTCTTTAAATTATCTAATTTTTCAAAAATTTCTGTCTCCGAGTCATTTTGAAGCTCTTAAAAAGTTTATTTTTTCGCGAAATTTTTAACAAATATGGCCCAAAAAGGGCTTTCATTTTTGTTGAAAACCACCCATATGTTATATGATTTTAATAAAATAATTAAAATAAGACATTATAGTTTGGTTACTTAGTTTTTATTATAGTTAATTAAGTAAAAAGATTTTTTTTTATTTTCTGTAATTTTTAAAAACAACTTGTTAAATTCTAATTATATATTTGTTACAGAATTTCTTGAAAATGAAAGATTAATTCTTTAGAAACGTTCAATTAGATAAATTATTTCTAAAATTGTTTGGTTTTTTATCGTTTGTTTTTGTTATTCAAGATAAATAAAATTTTCATAATCTTATTAAGGTCCAAAATTAAATTTATTTGTAGTTCATTTATCTCTATCCCACTCAATCGTAGACATTTAAACCCATTTCCTCTTAAACCAAACTGTTCACCTATACCCCTCCCCTTCGATAAATGGGGCAATTATTATTTTTATTTTCAAAATTTAGCTCAAGAAAAAAATATTGCATTATTGTTCCTCAAAATAAATTTTTCTTTTCTTCTGGACGGCGAAATTTTTTAATAGGTTGACGAAATACTCAAATGAATTTTCATATGTATTGTGTTGCATCTATCAAATATAAAATCAATTTTCTATTAGCTTAAACATTTTTCATTAAAATTTATAATTATTTTTACAGTTTATTAAAAATTAAAAAATTAATATTAAATTTTAATAAATATTAAATTTTAATAGCTAAAGCGCACCAATCCCCTCAGATCATATTTCATGTTTAATGAAAATAAAACTGTGGTTTCATTCATAAATAATAACAATTGTACAGTGAGATGTCAATTTCAAATAATGAACTTTTTTCATAATTCTAATCAACCATTATTATTTTTATTTTCAAAATTTATCTCAAGAAAAAAATATTAAATATTGCAGCTGAATGCAAATATTGATTACTGTCAGAACCCTTTTTGTCTCTCAAAATAATTTTTTTTGTGCTTAACGGCGAAATTTTACAATAAGATGACGAAATAATCGAATGAATTTAGGTATGTCGCACCTACAGATGTAGTTTTAACATGGAACGTGTTTATAGGGAGGGGGTACTTCAGAACTTGAAAATTAAGGGGGGGTGTCAAATTTGTCCTTTTTAAGGGGGGGGTCAAATTTGTCCTATTTAAGGGGGGGGGGTAAAATAAGACTTAGAATAATTAGGTAAGTATATATAAATAAATAAAATACTTTTAAAAGACTTTGAAAAATCTGGGCTTAAGGACTTAGGATAATACAGGTTTATGGACTAGAATAATATCGATTTAGGGACTTGGAATAATTCAGGTTTAGGGAATCAAAATAGTTTGGATTTAGAATCTTAACAACTAGTAAGGTGATAATTACAAATTATAAAAATAGAAAATTGTATTGTAATGCTGAGTAATATTTGTATTATATCTAGTCCTCATCTGGAAGTAAACATGTTCCATCCATTTAGGTTGTGTTTACACAAACCGGTTATAAGTTTTTTATTATAGTTTACGCGACGTGAACGACGTTTAGTGAACGACGCGCCTCTTTAGTGTGTGCCATTCACTAAACTTTTAATGCGTTAAACACATTAAAATAATGCCTAAAAGTTACAATTCGGTCACGTGAACCTGTATTTAAAATTATAACTGCACAGACGAATATATTTTTAATAATTATGATTGTTGTTAATAAATATAACAATTAATATAATAGAAATTAAAATGAATGCACGAATTTATTAGTAAATATATACAAAACTTAATTAATCCTAAGATAATGCTAACACTAGCGTTATTTTGTTAGCGGTATTTTGTCAATTTTTCAAACAAACCTCGGTATAGAGTAATTAATAATTTTTTTTAATTTTCTTCTCTGAAATTTCTAAGCAATCTGTTCTTACTGGTTAATTAAATATTTTTTTAAATATTTTTGACGGTTAATCGATGAAAAAAATGAGCCCCTGAGATTGAAAACTAGTCAAAAATTGCGGAAGTTATTATTTTTTTATTAGTCTTAAAACGAAAACGAAATTAAGCTAAAAAAATTTACTTTTGCTCTTATTGAGCGGATGGTAGTTGTTTATTATAAGTGTTAATTATTTTTTGATTTTTTAATGGCTAGTTTTAAAGCGCTATGCACGTAAAATATTAAAGTGAAAATATTTTTTGCAGCCATTTTTCATATTTTTTTTTCCCTCATTGTCAAATAACGATCCGTACAAATTAGCCATTAAAAAAAAATTTTTTAATTACATAATAATGACAGTGTTCATAAGTAAATTCTGATATGCAACTATTAATTTCTTATTTTTGCGTGTATTTAGAGTAAAAAACGATTTTGCTTTTTATATTTATTTAAATGTATATTGATTTAAATGCATTAATAATTAGATATTTACGATTAAAAATGTCATTGTCAGATGGTCAAACTCATTTACTAATCTATTATTTATATTTTTTAGTAAAAAAAAAACGTTTTTAAAAACAAAACATTTTTTAATATTTTATTCGTAGGTTGTTTAAATATAATTAAGCTTTGTCGTGTTTGCGTAATTAGGACTCATGCACTTAATTCGATGCACTTGAACCTGTATTGATTTAAATTTCAATAGTTTCCACGTGCGAAAATCATTTTTTCCTTGAGATTCAATATTTATGCTTGATAAACGTTTTCTCAAGACAACATCTGCTCTCTGAGAATCCTGATTTCTTAACATTAAATCTTGAAACCCACTAGCAAAAAAATATATGGTGATGTTTTTTTCAAAATTAAAGTTAAGAATCAATAGGGTTAAATGGTAAGTGATTAAGTTAAATCACATTTTATCCAACGGTTTTAAAAAGTTCCGATATTAATAGAAAATAAATCCCGGAATTGAGAATTTATTATCTTAAAAACTGAAAATTCGAAGCTTTTTATCTTGGACACTAGGTAAAAAGACCACAAGCACCGTCTTAAATAAGTGATGCCAAATCAAATTCTTATAAATGTAAAATAGGGTCTAGAAAATTGGGTCTGGCGCAATTATTCATCTTCAGTAATTAATATCGGCATTATTTAATTAAATAACCGTCAAAAATTAAATTTCAAACTGCGTGCACCAAACATTTTTTATGTAAGGCAAAAATATAATTCGTAATATTAATTTCAAATTTTCTTCATTTATACGCTGTTAAAAGTAACTTTCTTCAATTAACAAAAAAATTAAATGTAAATATTTGAAAAAAATCGTAAATTTACTAAATTTAGTATACTAGATTCAACCTCGCATCACGCAGAGACTACATTTTCTGTTTTAAACTTCTGTTCAGTATAAGAAATAATATTTATTCTGATCATGATAGTAAATTTTTTATACTTAAGAAATTACGAAATAACTATTGTGACTGTAATTAAATAGACGAATAAACATCATGAATTTCCTTAACTGATATTCTTTATTTTCTCGAAACCAAAACTATTATTACTTTTAAAAATTTATAAAAAAGTATATAATACTTTTTATGTTCCCAATATCTTTAAAAATATTAAGTGTATTTAGAAAAGAAATTATTGAAAAAAACTTTTCTGTATGATCTGATAGGAACTATTTTATTTATTTAAAATTTTTTTTATATTACATCGACGTTTCGAGAGTTGTACTCTCCTTATCAAGATCTGGAAGAACAATTATAATACTTAAAAACTAGATGGAAAACAACAAATATAAAATAATTCAAAAGTTATTATTACCTTATTAATTAAATACTTATGATATTACAAGTTAATGTAAAAATTGTATAACTTTTTGATTAGGTAACTAAACTTCTGTAAGAAAAATTTAAAAATTTAATAATTTGTTTCACTGTGTATCAGTATTTTTTAAGAAAAACTTACAAATTTGTTTAAAGAGGTTATTGCTTGAGAAATGGATCTCATGTCAAAAATAAAATTTACAAAAAATATTTGTTTTGAGTTTTACACAATTAAATTGATATGATAAGTTTAGTTACCTAATTAAAAAGTTATACAATTTTTACATTAACTTGTAATATCATAAGTATTTAATTAATAAGGTAATAATAACTTTTGAATTATTTTATATTTGTTGTTTTCCATCTAGTTTTTAAGTATTATAATTGTTCTTCCAGATCTTGATAAGGAGAGTACAACTCTCGAAACGTCGATGTAATATAAAAAAAATTTTAAATAAATAAAATAGTTCCTATCAGACCATACAGAAAAGTTTTTTTCAATAATTTCTTTTCTAAATACACTTAATATTATTATTACTTTTCTCAAACCAAATTATTTTTAGTCCCTAAATCGAAATTATTTAAAAACTTGTTTAACCTCTTCCCCTTAAGTCAGACATTTTTGACCACCGTTCAATTTTTAAATTCACTAAATTAATTTGTCTCGGTACTCGACTTATAACATGAAATTATTATCAATTATATAAAAATTGATGGGCTCTATGGGGGCCGCCATCTTGTGGACAGTATAAAGACCAATCAAATTGCTTGCTTACAAATTTGATGAATTTTTCTATTTTCTTTATAGGTTATAACCTATAATTCTTTTAATAAAACAACGTGAGCCTAATATAGTCTAGTAAAAATAAAAATTTTAAACCTGCATCTCTATTAACATTCATTATTATTTTTTAAATTTCTTATCTAACTTTAAAATCATTTTACAACCATTTAACCTAGCTTTCTCCCAAAAGTTTCACATTTATGAGCATTGTAACTTTTTTTAGCTTGATTCATCTTAAATTACATCCAACTTATGGTTTTTCATATCGAATCATGTATGGATAAATTATATTAAAAATTATTTTAATACCTCAATTATTCTAAGTTCTATTTGACTACCCCCCTTAAATCGGACACACTTGACCCCTCTTGATTTTCAGATTCACATTCCCCTCCCTATAAGAATATTCCTTGTTAACAACAAATTGCCGTTAGGTACAAATTTGACAAATTAGAGCTAAAATTAATAATTATTTGTGTAAAAGTTTATCCCCGGGTATACAAGCTGATTTTGAAAGTTAAAAATGAGTCCTGTATGTTAAATTCAATTCCCCTGGTACAAACTGCCTTTTAGAAGGGACAAATGGGCTAAAAGGAAGGGACAAATGGGGATAAAATAAATTATTGATGCTAAACTTGATCCCTGCAGATAAAATTGAACTCCCACATGAGCAATTCAGCCCCACTTAGTGCAAACTGTCCTGAAAGGAAAAATGAGCCTCTTGAGGTCAAAATGAAATCCTGGTACAGAAGTTTAGTTACCCTGGGAGTAAAAAGTGACCCTAGAGGTGTAAAATAAATCTCCCGTGATAGAAACAACCTTACCTAGTTAAAATTGTCCTATGAAGGGCAATTTTAAATAAAAAGTGTTGTTTTTATCAAGTAAGATAAGTTTAATACATCTAAAGTACATCTAAAGCCTATCAGTGCCCTTGAAAATCAACTCTTGTTCCAGAATTTTTTTATTTTAAACTCAAAGAGCTATGAGCTTTGCCCTTAGAGAGCAATTTGCACCGACTAGAGCTGTATTCAAAGAAAAATTTTTTTATCCCGATTTCATTTTAGCCCCAAAGGGCTTAATTTCCGTTAAAGAACAGTCTGTAAGGGGCTGCATTTATCCAGCAGAATCCATTATGTATTCTAGAATCCAATTTCGCCACCATCATAGATTAACTTCTTTATCAAGATTTCATTCTAATGCCAAAGGGTCCATTTGGCCTCTCAGGGAAAAGTCGTTCCTCTTGGTAATTTATTAAGCCCCTAAATTTATTTTGTACTATAAAGGCATATTTACTAAAGACTGATTAATGATTATCTATTTGAAAAAAAATATTTTACTGCATTCAATTTCCCATTTTAAATGTTAAAAATGGGATCATTTCAAAATGTTTTTCCATATTGAATGCCGTAAAAATAAAAAAAATCCCCAGAGCCGTTTTTTTGAGGTAAAAAACCGTATTTTTATAGTTTTTTGTATTTTACTCTACTTTTAAATATCTTTATTCATATCAAATACAGTTCAAAACCGTTATGTACCTTTTAAAATGTATCTCTAAAGTTTAATATTTCATTGTCATTAGCGGATTTGAGTCCCCCGATTTGACTCATTTTATGGATACATTTTTATATACTTAAAATATGAACTCTCACAATTTTTTAGCCCTCCAGGTGCAAATCTGCCAATTTAAACCCAAATTACGAAATTTAGATTTTTGATTTTTTAATGAAATTTTTTAGAAATCTATAGGCAAAGGCATTAAAAATAGTTTTTGGACATAATCCATAGTCAAATTTGCAGCTGAATTCGAATTTGACATTAGAAATTTTTCCCTTGATGGCTATATTTACTATTTTTGGCCAAAATCGCAAAAATCTAAATTTTGTAATTTGGGTTTAAATTAGCATATTTGCACCTAGAGGGCTGAAAAATTGGGAGAGTTCATATTTTATGTGTATAAAAAAGTGTGCACAAAACGAGTCAAATCGATGGATTCAATCCGCCAATGACTTTTTATAAGAAATGATATAACTTCTCAGCCACCCACAGCTTACCAAAATCAAATTATACAAGTATAAGTGTACTTTATGCTTGAGAATGAAAAATTAAACTTCAGAGATATATTTTATTTGGTACAGAACAGTTTTGAAATTTATTTGGTACGAACAAAGAAATTTAAAAGTAGAGTAAAATACAAAAAACCTCTAAAATACGGTTTTTTACTTGTAAAAAAACGGCTCTGGGGATTTTTTCGATTTTTACGGCATTCAACTTGGGAAAATATTTCGAATTAATCCCATTTTTAACATTTTCAGTAACTCGTACTTCGATTTAAAATCGTTTAAAGCCCGCCTTGCTATTATTTTGAAAATCTTTATACAGGACTGTTTACAGGTACTGTGTGTCAGACTGCATAGAGTTGTTTTGAACGTTTTGTATAAAACGTTTTCGCAATAATTAAATATCATGAGGCATAAATTTCTTTAATGGACGTATCCCCGGACGTTTGCCCCTTTGGACGTTTCCCCTTTTGAATGTTTCCCTCCAGACGTTTCCTCAGAATTTAGCTTATTCTAGGGCTAAATTCGAGTACATCATTTGAGAGTAGGTTATAATTGCTTTTTTCTTTTGTGGGGGCTTCGCCCACAGACATTACATGTAATATGAAAAAAATAATAATTTTTATCGTAGATTCTAGATGGTTTTATATATGTAAAAAATTTAGTAAAATCCGGTTAGGTCGGCTGGCCCAAGTATGAAAAAGTATAAATTCCGGTTAGGTCGGCTGTCTCAAGTATGAGAAAGTACAAAATTAAAAAATTTTCATTTTGTCGTTAAATATATAGGTCGGTTGTCCCAAGTACGAAAAAGTTAAAAATTGAAAAAAATTTACTAAGTGATGTTTCTAAGATTTCTCTTGAATGAAAAGATTAAACTTAAAACCAATGAAACTTCTTTTAGATAACTGTTTAACAAATACATAGCCGTAGAGTTTTAACGAATCGGTAATAACTATTTTTAGTTATCAAGTGATGAGTGTGACAACTTTTTCGGGTTTTAAATTTTGATCTTCTTGGCTATAAAGAGTTATAACTCTGAACCATGAGCTCGAATTAAAAAAAAAAAAAAAAAAAAAACAATCGATAGGATTTTTTTCAAGGAATAATTTGCACTAAAGCTTATCTCAAAAGACTCTTTAGATCCTGAGAAAAATCAGTTTTAGTGAAAAAAAATTAAAATTTTTCTTCTTCTCGACCTCTAACGTCTGAGATTGATTTCTCGAAATCATTTAATTATTTTTTAAAAATAAAAAAATCGGCTGGGGGTATTTCTTTAAGGATTAATTTAAAACCATTTTTATGGATTTTTATCCATTCAATACTTCATAATGTGATCTGTAATAAAATCAAAATTTTTCAATTTTTTGCAATCTTTCATTTTAATATATATAGGATATTCTAATATGGTTTCAACAATTACTGTTAAACAATTATGAAGATAATTATGTAATTATGCATAACTTTGTAAGTTATTAATAACATATTATATTTTTTTTAAATATAAGTGTGGATAATTAGTATGATTATTTTATCGGATTGCAGAAATTAACGAATTCTAAGAGAGGGTATAAGAATTTAGAGTTTGTTACTTTTGTGACATTGGAAAATGGTTTATATGATCTTTGAAAAAATTATTCAATTTATTTAATTATATGGTTTTTAGATTAAAAACATTAGTAAACTTGTATAATTTTTTTTCTCTATATAATTATTTCATTTGGTCAATAAATTCAAATTGTTCTAGAAGAAAGTAACATAAGTCACTTAATAGTAATCAAAATTATTTAAAACCCATTTATTTTGTAATAACGTGCAAAATCTGTATACTGAGATATTTCTATGTAAAATACTTCGGGTTTGTTTTGATTTGCGCGGAACATGTAAATATTTTGAACTATTTTTTTTATATTTTTGTAAATTTTATTTTTCTATAATATTATAAACTTTTGTAAAAGGGTTCGTCCCGTTAATTTGTTTAAAAATAAAAAAAAAATTATTTTATAAGAACGATTTTTTTTTTTATATCAATGTGGGTTGGAATAATAAGAATTGAAAAAAAAATTGTTGGAAAAAAAATTTGGAAAAAGTGTCCACCTATATTAATACTAAATTATACCCTTCGAATTTAATTTTACAAAATTAAAATTATCATGAGTGCAATCTTTTTAAAAAGTTTTTGGAATTTTCAAGTTATTTATCCAGAATTTCTGAGTTAATAGAAGCAGCTGATAATTCAAAATTTAATCACATTTTTAATAAAAAAAATCATACTTTATCTTTAAATTTGTTGAACCATATCTCGGAAATATCTAATGCTAAAGGGACGAGTAAGAAATTTTTGGAAACTTGGAACTTATAAAAAGTTGTTGAGAAAAATAAAACTCAATTTGATCAAAAATTAAAATTTTAGGACCAATTTAAAAATTGGTCATTTAGGGGTGAAAATGGGCGTTTGGTTTATTAACTATTATATAGTCCAAAATGAAAAGTTAGCCTTAACAATGTCCAAGGAAGAGTTAGGATTGATGAAGAGTGTCAGTTATGTTGAGTACTTTCATAATTCCTATAGTAAACCATGGTATTATAATAAAAATCTGAATCGTGATTTAATTACAACCGTCAACAGATGTTGATCAGGGTACTACAACTTAAATGAATCGTTGCATAAAATTAAAGAAGTCCCCGATCCTTCATGTTCATGTGGTTGTCCAGTGGAAAACCTGAAACATGTAATCTGGCAATACCCACGCTTTGACCAAGAAAGAAAATCTCTTGTTTTTAAACTAATTCATTGTGGATATCAACTTCCCGTAGATTTCACAGAATTCTTATCAAAACCTAACGTAAAAATGAAGAGTTATGTGAATGAATTTTTCAACCCATGTCAAATTAAAATTTAAGCCAATTATAATTACTTTCTGATAATTAATTTTTGTCTAGTTAGGAAAAAGATTTGTTTATTCTGTAAGATATAATGTTCTAAGCCACTCTCTAATATGTTAAAATAAGGTAAATCAAACGTAGCTGCATAGACTAAAATAAGGCTCGAAGCTTCATATAAAAAAAAAAAACATGAGAGAATCGGTAATGAAAAATTGCGGATTACGGGGATTCAAAGTTGTATTTTATACAAAAAAAATGAGACCAACTGGAAGTATTTTGGTTGAATTGCAAGATGACAGCATTATTTGGAAAATTGCCTGAAAACCATATTTTATGACATTGTGGTAAAACTGAACTAAACTAGCACCCTTACAAAAAATCTAAGCAATTAATTCTGCGCTAGTTAGAAAAACACAAAAATATGATAATTTACCTTTCTAAAGGTTCAGAAAAGTTCTCTGTACACTTGACAGTCATTTAACTCAAAAAAATGCTAAATTTGAAAAATCAAGCTACAATATTTGGCCCATTACTCTGAATCTGTCAAGAATAAATAAAAATAACCAATCTCATCGTTTTTAGTGACCCAAAAAACATGCGAAATGTCTTTTTATACATTAGTGACATAGAATAATATCATTATTTATACACAGCTATACGTGGAAAAGATCAAATACCAATAGTACTTTTAAATCCTGCAATAAGCGTGCGCATTATCATATAATATTTTATTATTCAATTTTCTTCCACGGCTTTGAAACAAAAAAAAGGTACAAAAACACGCTTATTCAAAAGTTAGGTATGGGTAATATCGATTTTTCTAGGCATAGTTTTTATATTTAGGAGAGGGGATTGAACGTATATTATTGACAGTGGTGCTATGGTGTTTGTGTTTTATATCAGAATTCAAAAGTCCTATAGAAATTTGACCTTGGTTACACGTGTACCTGTATAAATAATGATAAATTCTTTATTATACAAATGTAATGTATAAAAAACATACTTAGACGTGGTAAAGAATATTTACACTATAAAAAATCATTAAATTTTATAAAGTCAATATTGAGTTGACGACCCTTAGTTCTGGAAAGAGAATAATCCCTTGACTCAAGGTAACGAACTTGAATCAACGTATTGAAACCTTGAGTCAGCTGATATAAGGTTGATTCAAGTATATATTCTCTTCGCCGCATTTACGGTGATAATTGACTTGTGTCAAGCCATATTGACTTGGCATCAGCGTATATTTTTTATAGTGTACTCATTCTCCAGGCATGTAAATATAATACATTTACATGCCGGAGAATGAGTAATATTCTTTACCATGTCTAAGTATCTTCTATTAAAATAATTTTTAAACATTTTTTAGTCCACAGCAAGTTTTTAACGTCAAAAACTGTCCAATTTTTGATATGTTTACCACTGAAATTAGCTCATAACTTTTTGCCTTAAAAAAATAATTCAAAATAAATTATTCCAATATTCCAATACAAAATTCCTATTATTAGCTTTAGTCCCACCCGACATTCCTCAGCCCATTTTCAAAAATCGAAAATGCTTTGGCACTGTCCAACGACTAAATGATTTTAGATACGTTTTACGTAGAACTTATTTTTTCATTAAATAACGCCCAAAAATGCTTGAGCAGCTTAAAAAATCGAAAAATCGTTTTTTTTTTTTTGGCAGTCTTATATTCATAAATGATAGCTGTAATCTCTGCTCAAAGCGCAGTTGAATTAAACTTTGTACTGTATTAGGGTACCAGCGGACCGCAAGTAATATTCGTATCGATATACCAAATATTTAACAAGGTAGCTATAATTTAGTATTATTCCTTTGATTAAATGATATTTTTAAAGATGAAAGGATTTAAACATAAAAAAATTAGTGCCACTTTACTGATAAGAAATCAAAAAGTACCGATGTTTCATTTTTTTCCATATTTAATTACGGCATAAAAAATAGTTTTTAATTTTATTAAACAATTCAGTGCATGCGAAAAAATTCACTTAATCAATTGCATAATCAATGTTGCATTCATTTTCCAAGAAATCATAAAATTATTTATTTTTGGGCACTATCAACCTATTTAACCAATATGTATATAAAATCCTGCCTTATAAATTGTCATAACCAAAAATAAAAAATTCATTAAAATATCTAATTTTTCAAAAATTTCTGTCATAGATTCATTTTGAAACTCTTAACAAGTTTATTTTTTCGCGAAACTTTTAACAAATATGCCCCATAAAATTTTTTTTAACCTTAGTTAAATATGTGCAGTAGGTTGTAACTTTAAAAAAATATTGTTTATCAACTTTAGAAAAGAAAAAAAGTAAAAAAAAAGCTTTCATTTTAGCTGAAAAGCACCTATATATTATATGATTACAATAAAATAATTAAAATAAGACATCGTAGTTTGGTTACTTACTTTTTATAATAGTTATATGTAAGTAAAAAGATTTTTTTTTTTAATTTTTTGTAGTTCTAAAAAATAACTAAATTTTTTAGAAACGTTGAATTAAATACATTATTTCTAAAATTTTTTGCTAAAATTTCTAAAAAAAAGAAAACAAAAAATCGACTCTACTTGGTGAAACTAACATATATTACTCTAAAATTTCTTTTTTTCTTTAAAAAATAATTTTTTAAGTATAATTTAATCAGATTATAATTTTAGAGGAAGAAAATATTTTGACTTACTTTTTACCGAAGAATTTAACAGCTTCAAACCTTGCAAACTATTAAAGCAGTTGATAAATTATTGAGTCTTTTTAAGATTTTGTGATAGACTTTATTTTTTTCTTTGGACTTTAGACATCGAAACCACTCACAGTACTGTAAGCACAAAATATAAAATTTTTATTTTAAACCAGAGAACATGACACACTATCAACAGTATTTAGTCACCGTTGCTTCAACGTATTTGAAAAATGACAACATATTTGAAACATATTTGACAACATATTTGAAAAATAAAAATTAAACGTTAAAACACTAGAAAAATAATTTTTTACAAGTGTGAAACATAAATTAAAATCAATGAAAAATTAATGACTTCACAAGTGCACGAGTCCTTATCACGAAAACGCTTAATCATCTACGCCCTTCAATAAATAATAGATTCGTACTTCAACTTGACCATATAACGATGACTCTTAAGCATCGTTGCTTTGGCAACGAAATGGAATATCAAAAGTAAAACTTTGAATCATGAGAATTAAAAAAAGCAATTGTTTGCTTTTTGATCGTTTGTTTTTGTTATTCAAGATAAATAAAATTTTCATAATCTTATTAAGGCCCAAAATCAAATTTATTTGAAGTTTATTTATTTCTAACCCCTTCAATCGTATAAATTTAAACCAATTCCACTTAACCCAAAGACTGTTCACCTCTACCCCTTCCTCTTCGATACCCGGTTTCAAAAATTATCCAATTCATGTTACTAAATAAAAGAATAGAAAATAACCTATATCTGGTTTGTACTACAACCTAAATGCATGGAATGCATTTCATACGGCTAAGGGCTAGTTATCATACATTACAATTTGCTCATTTTTAAATCTTCAAGGGGACAAAGGTAGATTAAGAAACCATGTATCGATTCAAATTTAGTTTTTATTAGTACAGAATAACCTTTTTTCATGCTTTCCTCAAATGATCTATAATTTTAAATATTTCCTATATTTTTATTTGGAAATTTTAACTTTTTGAAGTTTTTTTATTGGAATTTTTTTTTGGTACTTTTATTTTTTGGGAAAAATAATAGCTTGGAAAAAAGTGACTTTTGGAAAAAATTCATTGAAAAAAAAATTATGGGGAAAATGGATTGGGAAAAACGTGGCCGTATAAAAAATCAGACCCCCTAGAAGCGTTTTGTAGTATGCGATGCAAAATTGCCTATTCTATCTTAACTAGTGCGTCACGTTTTTCAGCTTAAAAACCAAGGGTCATTTAAAAAAATCTTTAAAAAAAATTTTATTTCAGTGTTTGGACTTTTTTTAATCACAAAATGTGCTGATATAGCCGAAAAAAAAGAAAACAAAAAATCGATTCTACTTGGTGAAACTAACATATATTACTCTAAAATTTCATTTTTTCTTGCAAAAATAATTTTATAATAGTTTAATCAGATTATAATTTTAGAGGAAGAAAATATTTTGACTTACTTTTTACCGAAGAATTCAACAGTTTCAAAGCTTGAAAACTATTAAATCAGTTGATAAATTGTTGAGTCTTTTTAAGATTTTATGATAGACTTTATTTTTCTCTTTGGACTTTAGACATCGAAACCACTCACAGTACTCTAAGTAGAAAATATAAAACTTTTATTTTAAACCAGAGAACATGACACACTACGAACAGTAGTTAGTCACCGTTGCTTTGACAACATATTTGAAAAATAAAAATTTAACGTTGAAACACTAGTAAAATAATTTTTTGCAAGTGTGAAACATAAATTAAAATCAATAAAAATTAATGACTTCACAAGTGCACGAGTCCTTATCACGGAAACGCTTAATCATCTACGCCCTTCAATAAATAATAGATTCGTACTTCAATTTGACCATGTAACGGTGACTCTTAAACATCGTGGTTTTGACAATGAAATGGAATATAAAAAGTAAAACGTTGAATCATTAGAATAAAAATAAAAATAAAAATAAAAATAAAAATCATTTGCCTATGCTCATATATTCACTTAAAAGTAAAAAATTATTCGTCACAATTATATAAGAATTTATTTTCAAAATGTTCCCTTTACAATTTTTGTTTTTGATGCACTTTTGTATGCTCCTTACTTATTATATCTATGGTCAAGACTATGAAGTACCTAGAACGGACTTTTTTAAACTTTCAAAAATTTATTCGAGATTTCAATCATCTAACGGATTGTTGGTAAATAAGTAAATTTCCGTTCGTTTCAAATAAAAAAATTTTAGGAAATTATAAAATTTCTTTTTTTTACTATTTTTAGCAGCTATCTTTAATGAAAACCTTTTTTTTTTCTCAGTTTTTTAAACCGACTTACATTTACGGAATATGTGTTTTTTTCACGCGACCCGAAATCGCTATTTGTTTTACCCTACAAAGCTCGATTAGGGGGAGAAAATTTAAGTTTTTCCTTTTATTAAAAAATTTTCTTTTTGGAGTATATTAATTTTTAACTCGCATATACTTTTTTACAAAAATTTTTATAATTTTTTTCCTGAGAAAAGTATGTATTTTTTACAGGAATCTGATAAGTCAGCATGAATAATAGTCTGACGAAAGATAAAAGAATTAATTGATGCGCATATTTATTGATATTAACATGGAACATATTTATAGGCAGGGGATAACCGGGAAATCTGAAAATCAGGGGGGATTCAAAAGTTTCCGATTTAAGGGGGGGAGGGGTGAAATGAGTCCAATTTAGGGGGGGTCAAACGGGACTTAAAATAATTTTGATTTAGGGACATAGAATAATTCAATTTTAGGGACTTAGAATAGTTTGGGTTTAGAATCTTAACATCTAGTAATTATGAAAATTACAAATTATAAAAACAGCAAATTGTATTGTAATGTTGCGAAAATTTTGTAAAAAGAAAAAATGAACATAAAGTTAGCAGTGAAAGTCAGTAGTGACTATAAGCGAAAAAATTGGTTCTCATTAAATCTAAGAAATATATGATAGAGCATCATAACTACTGAAAAATAGGTATCTAGGAGTTTCTTTAGCCATAAAATTTATATTTTTTGTCAAAAAAGTGAAAAATTTTGAATTTAAAAAGAAAATCCGGAAAATTGCATTTTCTGGTCTGCGGCGTGTTTTCACGCCATAGACACTGAAAAATTTTATACGATACATGTCCATAAATAAAGAATGCCCCAAATCGCAGTTTACCATCCTCGGCTTCGCCTCGGGAGGTAATTTACGTAATAAATAATTACGTAATTAATATTTCACCCCCTCCCCCCAAAAGCTAAAAAATAGTTAAAAATTTGACCAATTCATAGTCCATTCCTCCCCCCCTCCTGAAAACGTCACTTTTTCACCCCTCCTGCTGAACCAAACTTAATCAAATACCCCTTCCAATGAACATGTTCCATGTTAATAACGGTTATCTTCTATCTTCTATTAAAAGAATGAAATGTAACGCTGATTTTGAGACATTTTAAAACTCATTCTGATTGGTCTGTACTTAACAGCTGTTGTTCATTTCGAAATTAATACTAACGCGCTCTTGCGGTGAACAAATTAAACCTTATACTGTTCTGTTATTTTTAATGGCGCGTATTTTAAAATTCTGTATTTTTTATTATTTATTTTTTATTTTTTTGTCTTCATTTTGAAAGGGTGAATAATATAATATTATTAACATATTATTTTCTATCTTAAATAAAAAATTAATTATGAGGAACGCAGTTAATGAAATAAGTACGATATAAAGTTATAATATATCAAATGGGAAGGTTGACAGCACCCGAGGTGCATAGCACCGAGGGCCTGTGATCGCATAATTGATAAAATGTACCTAATTTAGGGTTACTTCATAAAGTAAAACTTAAAATAAGAAACTTTAGCTTAGAATGAAGATTTTGTACAAATAAAATCAAAAATTTGTTTTACTAAATAAATATTTGTTTAAAGTTTAAATTGTTTTTCATTTAAAATTGAATTTAAGGGGGTTGGCGCGCTTTAGCGCGCAGGGGGCGTAGCCCTCTAGTTTTATGTAAATAAGATGAATTTTTAACAAAAAATTTTTCACTTTTATGTAATTTATTACTTTTCAATTAATAATAATAAGAAAAAAAATAATATAACCCTATATACTTTTTTTGGAATATCAATTTTCGACTAATGAAAAAAACATGTATTTTAATTTTTACCAAAAAAGAAAATTTAAATTTAGGTTATTCTGCAATAAATAAACATTACTAATATTATGAATAATCATACATAAATATACAACGATTATTATTATGAGTCGGTATTAGTAGCCAATCAGAACGCTTTTATTGCGATAACAATGTACAACAATGTACATAGCAACAACTCCTTTTTAGAATAGGATAGCCATTTATGTTTATGAGGATTCTGAACATTAAAATAATAGCCAAAATGTTTTAAAATCGGCTATAGCAGAAAAATTGACAATTTCCTGAAAAAATGACCAAAGTTTCCGCTATCCAAGCATCAAAAATCATTATTTCCGGTTGTTAGGAAAATTTGATTTTTTGCAGGAATTAAAATCAGTTAAAAACGGTTTAAAATAACCGAAATTCGGCAATAGAGGAAAATTGGAAAATGTTTAAAATAAAAAGTCAAAATATATTAAAAGATTTAATGATATTATAATATAATGAAACTGTTTGTCATCAAAAAGAACGAAATTTAATATCGAACAATGTGGCTCATATTACTAATATCATAATTTTTGCAATATTTAATATATTTAGGCGTAAAATAGAGTGAAATTACTTGCTTCGCACCTTTTAAATGCGCATATCAATAAAACTGCACATTTTTAAAAAAGAAAATAGATTTTAAAGAGTCGATTTTACGCCAATTGACAATAACAAGAAATACGAATTGAAACTGTTCATAATATAAAAACTTTATAATTAAAAATTAATTGGGTATAAATACTGATGTTGGCTTTTTCGCCAATAATTTTGAAATATGCGAGTGATAAGGAATTTCTTGATCAAGAGGGCAATAAATTAGACAATAATTTATTTATATATTGTGCTACATTTTGTGTACCATCTGCACACCTTAACAAGCGTACTAAATAATTGACAAAATTAAATAAAAATATATCAAAATTCCATTATAAATTAAATAACAAGTATTAGTTGGTATTAGTCCAGTAGCTCATAAGGCCTGTGTACATGGTGGATTCTAAAGTAAGAGACCTCTGATACTTAAGTTTTTCGATGTGCTGATTACGAATTTTTTGGTCCTTTTTCCGGAAAATGGTCACGTTTTTCACTACAGCCTAATTTAGGTCATTTATAGTCATTTTTTTTAAACTTCGATTTAATAAAGTTATCCGAACCAATGGGCATTATGTTTTTTGGTGCGCAGATTACGAAAATGTTACATATTTTTTTCGGGAATAATTACTAAGCAATACATATTTTAGTCCAGTTTATAATATCATTTGAATTTGCTAGAAAAATTCCAAGTGTATGAACTACTCTGAGACCTTAAAAATTGAAAATTTGTATTTTTATAGTTTTAAATATACTTTTTTTAGTAAATTATGATTACAGTATAAGTGAAAAAACATAAGTCTATCATTTAGAATAATTTTAATTATAAAAAAAAAATTTAGAAATTGGTTTTTCTTGTTAGTGTCCAGAAAGTGCGTGTTTTCTGGCCGCAGCGCTATTCGAAAAAACGCATTTTCTCGACATTGAGCAAGAAAAATTATGTTTTGTCCTTGGCCACAAAAAAAGGATGCCCCAAATCGCAGTTTATCATCAGTTTCTTAATTTAAGTGCGATTATTTACGTACGATTTGGGCCATTCTTTACTTCTGTGGTCATAAGTAAAAATATACTATTTTTCAAATATAGAAAAAACGTGATTTTGAGCATTCCAACTCAAAAAAAAAAAAAAATTTTTCTGTTCATCACTTGTTCGTGACTATATATTATCTAAAGAACCCAAAAAAAAATATCAGTAAGGTGTGCGTTCAATTTTTTTTTTAAATATTGATAAAAAATTAATAGTATATATACTAAATACGATCCGTAAATAATTTACGACTCGAGTCCAGAAAAGTAAAGAATGGCCCAAATCGCACGTAAATTACCCTCCAAGGCGAAACCAATGTTGGTAAACTGCGATTAGGGGCATTTTTTATTTATGGACAAGGGCCGTATAAAATTTTTCTGTGTCTCTGACGAGAAAACACGTCTTTTCCGAACATGTAGCGTCCGGGAAATACACTGAAAAAAAAATCCGTTTGCCGCAAGCGGATTCCTCTTGCGGCAAGAGGATTCCTCTTGTGGCTAGAGGATTGTTTTTTTATTGTAACTATCATAAAAACTGATAAAGAGTTAAAATTGAATTAAAATTTAAACAATATTAATATAATTAATGCAAGTAACATGAATTTTTATTACAAACTAATTCACAATTACATACTTCACAATAACTTTTACATTTATTTTAAATAAAAAAACGTTCAAGGAATTCTTCTCGTAAATCCTCCATTTTTATTTTCAAATAAAAAACAATCAATATTTTAATTGCATATATTTCATATAAAAAAATATTAATTAAAATTTGTTTCACATTACAGAAAATATATTTAACATCTTTTTTATAATCTAAAATTTTGTATAATTACAATCAAAGAACGAAAAAAGTAAAAAAATAAAATATTCACTGAATGCCACCATGATTGTAAGATGATATATTTTATATATCAATAGATCCTTAACCCTACATTAAGTACAATGAGGCTCTGAAGTAACTTTTGGTGCCTCACGGTCTTGTTTCATTTATGCGGGGTTGCTGTCAAGTTTCTGTAGATGCAGACGAAAAATATTTTTAAAAAAAATTACTATGTTGTTAAACGTGATTGTACTCAATTGTATAGTATAAAATCATTTTGTTGAATTTATGAAATATATGCAATTAAAATATTGATTGTTTTTTATTTGAAAATAAAAATGGAGGATTTACGAGAAGAATTCCTTGAACGTTTTTTTATTTAAAATAAATGTAAAAGTTATTGTGAAGTAGGTAATTGTGAATTAGTTTGTAATAAAAATTCATGTTACTTGCATTAATTATATTAATATTGTTTAAATTTTTATTCAATTTTAACTCTTTATCAGTTTTTATGATAGTTACAATAAAAAAACAATCCTCTAGCCACAAGAGGAATCCTCTTGCCGCAAGAGGAACCCGCTTGCGGCAAATGGAATTCCGCTTGCGGCAAGAGGAATTCCTTTCGCGGCAAGAGGATTTTTTCCTCTTGCGGCAAGCGGATTCCGCTTGCGGGAAACGGATTTTTTTTTTCAGTGTACGTGCTTTCTGGCCGCAGACCAAAAGATTCATATACCTTTATATAAAAAGCAAAAGCTTTTTCTCTTGCGAGAAGTGAATCTTTTATAAAATGTTTTTAAAACTGATATCAAACTTTACAAAAGCTATTGAATTAATTTAAATTCGTTGTTTTTCTACTAACACAAATAATTTGGAAAAAGTTAGCTCGAAAGCTAGCGAGAAAGCTAGCCAATATTAGCTCAAACTATACGTGAATTTTCATAACCGAAAATTGTACTAATGCTTTTTTATTAAATTCTTTAATAATTTTGATATTATTCTATATATTTATTAAAATAATTGATGAAATGTTCTCTAAAAATTTACGTAATTACAAAGTAAAAATACACATAATTATAAAACTGATAAAATCGTTATATACATTAAGTACATTAAATTATTTATTATTCTTATCTAAATAAAACCTAAACGTATATAATAAATAACAAGTTTATTCTACAATTAAAAAATAAATAATAATAATAAAAAAAGAAACAGAAATTAGCTTTTATAAAATTAATCCAAGATGATTTAAAGATTGATTTATATATAAGGGTATTATATAATATGTAATATAATAATATTATAAAATGAAAACTGGAATGTGGTCGACATTGAAAGTTATAAGAAGCGGTACTTTAACGGTAACGGTGTCTCCCGTAATTAAGAAAATTGCTTAGCTTTGCGTGTTTTTATCTTTTATTATATATTATGTCACATAGAACAAATTTTTTTTCTTTTAATTTTATTGTTTCAATTTTAATCAATTTTTTTAATATATTGAACATCATTCTTTATTAAGGTAATATTGAGTATCAAATGTTTAGATACTTTGAGATTACACACAAGAACGATTAACCTTTTAAAAAGAAAATTGTTATTAAAGAAAGTTTAACAAAAATATGTTAACTTTTCTGATGTTAAAAAACAAATTTTTTTTTATTATGTACTTATAGATATTACTCGTTTAACCTACTAAAGTCAATTAACTAGTACACACATTATAATACTGAACAAGTTAGGTATCTATAAAAAAAAATTTCTTATATTTTATGATGCTGTCAATAAATAGGTAAACATATTTCCCTAGCAAAAAATAATACTATTTTTCTCATTCCATAGTTTTTTGTTCAAATAATAAATAACAGTTTAACAAAGAAAAAAAAAATTAACAGGAGCAAATTATTATTTGTTTAAAACATGTTACACATATTTTAATTTATATATAATATAAAAAATTTTAACATACTTTGCATATATAGGTATATTATCCGTTATATAGTTTTTGTGATTTAAGAAAAATATGTTTTAATAAAAAAAAAAAATTTCTGTTTTTTCTTTTTTATTATATTACATACTTGTCAATGTTGTTGATATTTTGCATCCTTTATAAGATGAAAAGCAAGCATGCATATATAATGTACGTAAGAATGCAATAAAATCATTTAAGATAAAAAAAAAATTGAAGGTGAAAGAATATACTTTACTTATACTTATATAGATACATTATTAATAATATGGCGGCAATATAATATTAAATTACTGTTTTATATTAGCTTAGACATTTATTTTTTTTTTTTTTATTTTGCCTTATCTTTTGAATATTGTAAATATTTGATCCTATTGAAAATAGGGTCTGAAAAGAGTGTATGTTATTGCGTAATTTGTGTAACTTAATGGAATAGCTAATTACAATTTCAAAAATTCTCACTTTTCAAAATATAGTGCGCATACTCGATTTTCTTCGTACAGCAATGGTGGATCCAGTGGAGTGCGAAGGGGGCAATTACCCCTGCTTAGAACCAAAAATATAAATGTTTTTTAATAAAATTTTGTGTAAATTTTACAAGGGGGCGATTTCCTGCCTGAAATCCAAAAATTTCAATGTTTTGTTTTACAAGTTTTATTAAAATCGCAAATTTTTACTATGAATATTGAATAGAATTATTTGATGAGTATTTGTGTTATTCGTGTTGAATGTGAAATCCGTTATACACAAAACAGCCCAGTTGTCCACAATAAGAATTTGGAGGGTATGTTTTGCGGTTTTATTAACATTTTTATCTATTACTTGTTGTTTTTTGGTCCTTGAACCTAGTACCTGTTTTAACCAAAAACAACTCAGTTTACCCATAACAAACATCTTTATTTTCACCCCATCAACCCTTAAAAAATCTTTTTTGTTTTAAACTTATATTATTTCTGTTTTGACACCCCTTAATAGGTTTTTGGACTGCTAAATCTAAATATGGGGTCAAAAAATATTTTTAAGAGATGTGTCAAGATAGAATTTCAAACTTTTCATTAATACAAACAATCAAACAGTTGAAACGACTTTTATTTTTCGTGGCTGAACTTTGATTCTACGTATCTTGATTTTTTTTAGCATTTTTCTTTATCGTTTCAAATACTGATTTTAATTTATTTATCAAATATATTTTTTACAAACAGTAGAACCATAATAATTCCAAACATAAAACAATTAAAGAAATAATAGTTCCCACAATCATTATAAAGAAAAGAATTATTGGTAAAGCCATTTCATCGTCTTCTTCATAATTAGCATCTATTCGCCTATCGATTTTATTTGCATTATCGTATTCAGACCTCCATTTCATATCTAACCCAATTTCTGATATCTTCATGTAAATTTCAGCAAACTTAGGTCGAAATGGAGAGTTATGATCGAAGACTACTGATGAAACTGCTTCATAAAATATTAAATTGCTTAATTTATGTTTTATTTCATTTAAAATAAATTTATTTTTGGTTAATACTTTATATGCGGTTTCATAATGCAATGCATAAACTTTATTCAGAGCAAACTTTCCATCAGAAGCATCAAAATTAACAATATCAGCAAGTTTTAAGGCTTTTTCTGATAAAAATGGTCGCAGAAAATCTATAGCGAACTTATTTCCGGAATAGACAAAAGTAATATTGCTCAAAAATGTCGACGAAAGTTTTAACCACCTCAATTTCATTAACTTCGAACTTTATACTCTTCAAATCAGAAGCAAACTCGTTAATTAAAAAAAGTGATGTTACCACAAGCGTAAAAAATATTATTTTAGTTTTCAAGCTTCTTTCAAAATTTATATTCACGCCAAACCCCAAACAGAAACTGTAAATATTTAGTGCAGACCATTCCTCCCTTGAAAATTTCAACCAGTAAGCTACGATCATGAATAAAATTATGACACCAGATAATGAGAGAAAAAAATAAATTAAATTTTTTAAAAATGTAATGCTCTTTTCTTTGATTACTGGAACTGCAAGAACATATTTTATTGGTGCTACAACAAAAAGATTACTAAGAGTGCCAAAATTAATTGTATGGGTTTTAATAAGAAAAATATCTAATTTATTTTTTCTTATTAAATTCTGAGCTAGATCGCCAGTTCTCGCCAGTTCTATCGGATGGAAAAAAATTGTTGGCTGATATAAATTTCATAGTTGTTTGTTTACAAATTCAAAATTCAATTTTTATTATTTTTAATTATGTAGTTATTTTAATAATTAATATTCAAATATGGTTTCAACCATTACTGGTAAAAAATTATTGGTGAGGAGACAAAATGTGCTACTTTTAGAAAAAAGTTTTTTTTTCGAAACTAATTGTATTTTTTACAAAAAATTTACACCTTGGAAATCCAAAAATTAATTTAATAAAAATCGTACCATTTATTGGCACATCCACTCACCAGATTAAAAATTTATTCTTTTCGACCCTTATTGTATCAGATTTTTAATCTTAAGATGAAATCCTGTAACTTTTTATATTTTAGTTTTTGAATTTAACAACCTCAATATAAATTTTAAATAAAAAACAATTAATTTTTAAAAAATAAGCTTTTTCATACATAAATGGCACGCAATATTACAATTTTCTAATTTTTAAATCGTCAAGGGACCAAAGGTCACTTGTTAAATATATGAAGTCATGGCGATTTTTTGCACCATTGATTTTAAGAAACTAAGGATCGATTCAAATTTAGTTTTTGTTAGTACAGAATAACCTTTTTTTATGTTTTCCTCAAATGATTTATTATTTTAAATATTTCCTAATAAGTTTTTCTTATTGTAATTTTTTTTGGTACTTTTATTTTTTGGGAAAAATAATAGCTTGGAAAAAAGTGACTTATTAAAAAAAATTCATTTGAAAAGGAAAAATGGATTGGCAAAAACGTGTCTGGATCAAAAATTAGATCCCTTAGCAGGGTTCTGTTCTATGATATGCAAAAAATTTCATATTATATCGAAATAGTGCGTCACGTTTTTTAGCTCGAAAACCTAGGATTATTGAAGAAAATCTTTTAACAAAATTTTGTTTCAGTGTTTGGACTTTTTTTATCACAAAATGTGCTGATATAGCCGAAAAAAATAGAAAACAAAAAATCGATTCTACTTGGCGAAACTAACATATTACATTTACACTTTTTAAAATTTATTTGCTATAAATGATAAAGGCGACTTTTCTGTAAAAAAAATATTTCCAACCACAATTTGAGAGTCGTTTGCAATGAATTTATTCTTCGGCACTATGCATTTATCTCACAGAATATGTAAATGGTATATATTTTCTAAATAAATAGTTGAAAAAATAGTATACTTGAATTTATGCTATTAATGGGTGAAATTTGTAATTCTTCACTAATAAAAAAAAAAAAATTGATTCTTAAACTATTAATCATTTGATTACTTCTTAAGTTTATCGAGCATATGAAAATAACATTGTTTTTTAAGGGACCGAAAATTTGCTCCATATAAGAAATGTGTAAATGAATTTGGGATTCTTCAAATTTTGATATTGAATTAACGTGGGCCCCTGTTTCATCCTTTACTTTTTATCCTTTACAGGTTGATGGAATTTTCCAGCGGGTGTTTAAGTTTTTTGAATTGCTAAATACGAATACGAGATCCGTTTTTATCGGAAATGGTCCAATTTCCCACAAAAGGAATTTTTTAGTTATTTAATTCAGGTTTCTAAAAATTTTTATTGGTTATTTATCTTTTTTAGGCTTCTGAATAGTAAATTCGAATATAAAATACGTTTTTAGTTGGGCTCTACGTCAGAACTAATAATATAACACTAATTTTAAAAAAAAGAAGTTAAATTTTTGTTTAATACGTTGTATAATATTAACAAAATTAATATTGTATATGAAATAGGCTGGTTTAATTATTTTTGTTTCTTGAATAACTGAACTTTACCTTTAACAGAAAAAATCAACGTGAATCATAAGAAGAAAATCAATTAAATTTTATGTAAAAGCATCCCAAAATAAATAGAAGTAAATAAAGAAACATTGACCATTTTAATAAAATCTCATAAAAATATGTATAATCGTGTTAGTATGTTTTTAGCAAGCATAATTACATAAACATGGCAGTGTTTATAAGTAAATCCTCATATGAAACTATTAATTTCTTACTTTTGCGTGTATTTAGAGTAAAAAACGATTTTGCTTTTTATATTTATTTAAATGCATTAATAAATAGATTTTTACGATTAAAAATGTCATTGTCAGATGGTCAAACTCATTTACTAATCTATAATTTATATTTTTTAGTAAAAAAAAAGTCGTTTTTAAAACTAAACATTTTTTAATATTTTATTCGTAGGTAGTTTAAATATAATTAAGCGTTTTCATTGCGTTTCTATAATTATAGGACTCATTCTCTTAATTAGATGCACTTGAACTTATATTGATTTAAATTTCAATAGTTTCCACGTGCGAAAATAATTTTTTCCTTGAGATTCAATGTTTCTGCTTGATAAATGTTTTCTCAAGTCAACATCTGCTCTCTGAGAATCCTGATTTCTTAACATTAAATCTTGAGACCCACTAGCAAAAAAATATATGGTGATGTTTTTTTCAAAATTAACGTTAAGAATCAGGGGTAAATTTTAAGTGATTGAGTTAAATCACAATTTAACCAAAAATTTTAAAAAATTCTGCTATTAATAGAAAATAAATCCCGAAACTGAGAGATAATAATCTTCAAGATAATAATCTTAAAAACTGAAAATTCGAAGCTTTTTATCATGGACACTAAATAAAAGGACCACAAACACCGTGTTAAATAAGTGAAGCTAAATCGATTCTTATAAATGTAAAATTGGGTCTAGAAAATTGGGTCTGGTTCAATTATTCATCTTCAGGCCAGTTATCAATAACGGCATTATTTAATTAAATAACCGTCAAAAATTAAATTTCAAACTGCTTGCACCAAAAATTTTTTATATAAGACAAAAATATATTTTGTAATATTAATTTCAAATTTTCTTTATTTATACACTGTTAAAAGTAACGTCCTTCAATTAAGAAAAAAATTAAATGTAAATATTTGAAAATATCGTAAATTTACTAAATTTAGTATACTGGATTCAACTGCACTTCGCGGTTGAAAACTACATTTTCTGTTTTAAACTTCTGTTCAGTAAGAAATAATATTTATTCTGATCATGATAGTAAATTTTTTATACTTAAGAAATTGGGAAATGACTATTGTGACAGTTACATAGACGAATAAACATCATGAATTTCCTTAACTGATATTCCTTTGCTCGAAACCAAAATTATTATTACTTTTCTCAAACTGAATTATTGTTAATCCCTAAATCATAATTATTTAAAAACCTGTTTAACCCTTTCCCCTTAAGTCAGACATTTTTGACCCCCGTTCAATTTTTAAATTCACTAAATTAATTTGTCTCCGTACTCGACTTATAACATGAAATTATTATCAATTATATAAAAATTGATGGGCTCTATGGGGGCCGCCATCTTGTGGAGAGTATAAACACCAATCAAATTGCTTGCTTACAAATTTGAATTTTTCTATTTTCTTTATAGGTTATAACCTATAATTCTTTGATATTTTTTAGTACAGCTAAAAGACGAGATAATAATGCTACACTGAAAAAAAAATCCGCTTGCGGCAAGCGGAATTCCGTTTGCCGCAAGCGGATTTCCGCTTACCGCAAGCGGAATTCCGCTTGTAGCAAGCGGAATTTTTTTTCTCGTCAAACGATTGCAAATGACTTGAAACGTAAAGAAAATTAAAAAAAAAATTTTTTCCCGCTTACTTGGGATATGCGTATTTCGGTATGATGAGATTTGAGAAAATTTTGGAAAAAGAAAAGAAAAAATGTTTTTTTTAAATTTTCTTTACGTTTCAAGTCATTTGCAATTGTTTGCAAAGAAAAAAAAATTCCGCTAGCCACAAGCGGAATTCCGCTTGCCGTAAGCGGATTGTCCGCTTGCCGCAAGCGGAATAATTCCGCTTGCGGCAAGCGGATTTTTTTTTCAGTGTAGTAAAAATAAAAAATTAGAACCTACATTTCTATTAACATTCATTATTATTTTTTAAATTTATTATCTAACTTTAAAATCATTTTACAACCATTTAATCTAGCTTTCTCCCAAAAGTTTCACATTTATGAGCATTGTAACTTTTTAAAACTTATTTCATCTTAGATTACATCCAACTTATAGTTTTTCCTATCGAATCATGTATGGAAAAATTATTTAAAAAAATTATTTGAATACCTCAATTATTTTAAGTTCTATTTGACTACCCCCCTTAAATCGGACACACTTGACCCCCCCTTGATTTTCAGATTCTTCAAGTACCCCTCCCTTATAACTTATAAGCATATTCCTTGTTAACAACAAATTGCCATTAGGTACAAATTTGACAAATTAGAGCTATAAAATTAATAATTATTTGTGTAAAAGTTTATCCCCGGGGATACAAGCCGATTTTGAAAGTTCAAAATGGGTCTTGTATGGTAAATTTAATTCCCCTGGTACAAACTGCCTTTTAGAAGGGACAAATGGGCCTTTTGGGGTTAAAATAAAATATTGATGCTTAAGTTGATCGATTTTTGCATCCATTAAGGTAGAGCTTCGCTCTATAATTATATTTTTTAAGCAAGTTAAGTGGGCGTAAGGTGTGTCGTGTCATTTTGATTTCATAAAACTCTTAATAAATAATGGTGCTAAACTCCCAAAAATAAGTATTGACCCCGAATTCAGATTCAGCGGCCCAAAATAGCTACTGGCATTCATTCAAAGTGAAAAAAATGTATTTCTTAAAACGGTATTTTAAGGGTTATAAAAGTGAAAATATTGGTGATACGTCCCTCAAAAATAGTTTTAAAAAATTTAAGGGTTGAATGGGTGAAAATAAGGGTATTACACCCCTAAATAATAATTTTTGACCCCAGATTCAGTATCAGCAGCCCAAAATTCCTACTAGAATCGATAAAAATTGGAAAAAAAAAGTTTTGAAAAAAAAGGTTTTGAGAGTTAAAATGATGAAAATAACATCACTAAAAAAAAATGTTTTGGTGCCATATTTGGATTAAGCGACCCTATGTACCTATTAGGATATGCCAAAATTAAAAAAATAATAAAAATAATTTTTTTTACCCCCTTTCACTACTGCAATAGTTTTGTTGTTATACCTAGTCATTGTTCTTGATATTTTACTAAAGATATTTCACTAACTTTCACTAAACTTGACCTTTCGTCGTAATTATAAATAGTAAATTACTACTAGTAGTAAAATTAATCAAATTTCTAGTAATTAATCCAGTCAAATCAACTTTTTTTTATATTCTAGACTTTTGCTTCTATTTTAAATCTCAAAAATTAAATTTTACCATTAGGGCCAAATTTTTGTTGCAAAACTTTACTTATACATTTTAGAATCATTTATTAGATAATCTTAAGGTAATATTGTATATTTCTACAATCAAGGTTTTATAATTATATACTAAATTTTACTAGAATGTTAGTAAACGAATTTTTTTTAATAACGTCTAGGTGAATATACATGCATAAATTAATTTTCTCCTGCGATTAACATTATTATTATTGTAAATTATAATAAAAAAAATTAAAAGAGATTTTTCGTAATAAAAATTTATTGTTTCGATTTATCTAATAATGGTGTCAAAATTCTATACAAAGCTTGAAATAATTTTTGATCAATTGTAAAGCATACATCAATCAAATAAATGCCTAAAATTAATGTATAATATTGTGCGATTTCAGTTACAGCAATGCATCTTTTAGTTATACCACCTTCTACAAGAAAAAAATTATGCAAATTAATCATTCATATTATTTTGACCAATTTTTTGTCAAGGGCAGATCGTGTATAAGGATCCAGGGGACCTTAAATCACAGCTTGAAAAGAATATTTTTGATGCAGCTCTTCATAAAAATATTACAGTTACAGATTATTATAATATGTACTTAAAAAGAAATTTAAGCAACCAATAACAATAATACCCACAAAAAATATGGGGTAACGGTATTATATAAATTTTTTTTTATTTTACGATGTTATTCTTTGAATTTTCGAGGAAGAGCAAAATATAACCCTAAACTTATAAAAAAAAACCACTATTTTCTCAGAAACTACTTATTTGCCCTATAAAAAAAAGGTAAAGGTAAAAATATTTTTGTTTTTATTATTAAAAATGAATTTTTTTCGCGAAAAATTTATGATCTTGCTAATTATTCAGATTCTTTTATAGCTTTAAAAAAAATTGGATAATTCGCTGTCAAAAAAAGTTGCCTTTAAATTTAAATGATGTACAGTTATTGTAAAATTAGAAAATGTATCAAATGCGGATCCTTAAAGATTTACGCATTCTGCGTTATAAATACGACAAAATCCGTTGACAAAAAATTGGTCATTAAAAAGTAGGCTTATCTTTAATTAAACTACCTGTAGAATGCCAATCACACTTGACATCATGAAAAGCGTCATAAACTTCATTAATTGCATCTTTGTACCAAATATGCAGAGCTTTTTTAGCAATTGGTAACGTAAGATCTGAAAAAATAAACGTTTTTAATAAAATTACAGCACATAAAACGTTTGTAGCAGAAAAAAATTAAAAATTACTTATTTCATTGATTGGATCATCTGGTTTTAAGTAATCATTCATACAGAATCTATAAAATAAATAAGATAATTAATGAACTAACCTATCATAAATTATAAAGAAAAACCTATCAATTTTATCGATAAAAAAAAATATTTTACGTATTTTCACGTCAATTTATAAGAATGACATAAAAAAATAAAAATAATAAGAATTATTGTTGCAAGTACGTTTGAATGACCGTCACCGAGAAGTTCATATCCTTGTCCAAGTCACCCGCCTTTTCTGCGTAGACAAGGACTCAACTCTTGGAAAGACCACCGCGAGCGTTATGGGCAGGGTCGCGTATACTCTGATGTTAAAGGGCCATCATATATAATAATAATATCTGTAGGCGCGCGTAGTGTATATTATAAATTGCAATGACGACTCAATTTAATAAAAAATCTTTTATTTCAAAAAAAAAAAAAATTTTTTATTTCATATAAATAACAAAGAAGATTCATTTATATAAATTGTGCGTATAATAACAATATTTTTTTTTTCAAATTAAATTGAAAAGAAATATATAAGTAATCATAAAAGCGGTATCAAATTGGATGGTCATATGACGAATCATCCTACGTTGCTATTGAAAAAATTTTTCAATTGTGTGTTCGATTCAATTTTTATATTCTTAATTTAATTTAAAAAAAAAAAAATGTATTATTTAATTTTAAAGGGTATATTATATATATATTACATACGTTGGACATTTTGCGTTTGATGATTTTTCTGATGACATTTTTTTTTATTTTCTTGAAATTACTTACTTACTTCGAAAAAAAAACAAATTTGTATTTATAATATATTTTTTTAATACTTTTTACTAAGAATTTTTTATCTTTATTACAATAAATTCATTTTTTTTATGACTTTTTGAAAAAAAAAAAATTTTTTTAATTTAGCGCATCAGAAAACATTTTCATCCATAATTTACTTCTTTTTTTTTTCTTTTCTTAATTATTGTTTTAACTTTTATTCAAAAAAAATTTATTCATTATAATTACAGTGTAATAAATTTATTTTTTTTACATTATTTTTAACTGTTTTAATTTTACGTACTTTTTTTTATTATTATTATTATAAGAAGAAAAAGAAAAAAAAAGGTTATGTTTATGTTTATGTTACGATTTTAATAATTGCAATAAATTGTTATGTGATGTTTATAACTTTACTTTTGCTCTTTACTTCATTTTTTTTAAGTAATTTATATTATTTATAATAATCAATATTAAATTAGTTGAAACACGTGTAGGTATTTAATTTTTTTTTAGATTTCATGATTAAGATATCACATGAGATAGGAAATGTAGTTTACTGGAAATGTGTATTTGCGGAAAATTAATGTTATTATTTATTTAATGAATAAAAAATAAAAATTATTTTGTACGTTAGACCTCTGGTTACTTTGAATTTTCATGATTTTTGATGTTCAGAAGTGAATTTTTGAAAACATATGCATCGTAAATATATGAAAGTTGCTCAAATAACTCGTAAATTTAATTACTATCCCAGGTAAAGTCAAGGTAGGACTTAATTGTGATATGAGTTACTATAGTATATTAAGCCCTATCTGAGTGTAACTCCCAACTACACTTAATCTGGTGTAGAAAGGGCTTTATGCTCTATGGTAGAAAAGTTAATAGTGGCCCAAATTATAGTTAGTTTTCTTGGACTTTTAAGGCATAGCGAAAACTGCTACTTGAACTAAGGTACTGATTTTGCATATCTCAGAGGCGCAATATTCATTCATTTTTTTTTTCAAAGAAAGCAAGTCTTGTCTATAATAGCTAATAGTACTCTCACACAAATAATAATTCTAATCAAAAATTTCATTTAAAAATCTAATTAAAACTCTAGTCAAGCAATCTAAAATTTAAAAAATTTATTTTTTCATATAACCAAATTTTTTTTAAGCATTTAAGAAACTAAAAAATAACCCTAAGTATAATATACATAAAAATAATTGGTAATATTACTTCACCTAATGATGTAAGTATAGAAAATACATAAACTAACGTTTTAAAACAGTAATTTTAAAGAAATATTAAAAAATAAAATTTTTTTTGCTACCGGAAATACAAATCTAACTAACATTTATTTATAAATATATTTTAGTTTTTGCACGTTTCTTAATTTTCAACACTTCTCTTCACTTCTATTTCACCGATCATCATGTATTAATAATATAGTTATGCAATAGTATAAATAATGTAATTTTATAACATGCATCTAGTTTTTTTTAAATTTCTGAATACAAACATTTACATAAATGTGCATTCACATCGTGTTTTTTTTTTTAATTTTCAAACTTGTTATTTACAGCAACAAAAACACTGTAACTTAGACATTTACAGTTAGAATATTTTCTCTGTATCATTAGATGTAAAAATTGGAAGTAATTTTATTTTTTAATCATATTTCTTGGGTAGACCTTTTAAGTGATTTGTTAAAAATTTTTTTTAAAGTCTCATTAATTTTTTGCTAGTGGAAGCGAAATTTAGTTAGTTACTGACAAGGAAATATGACATTTGGGATGCAAAATTACTCCCTTTCACCCACTATTTGTTCCAATAGGGTCTTCTAGACCTGGAAATAATGGGCTCTATGTAATAAAATAGGAATTTTTGGACTATCTTTCGAATAATGCTGTCACCTTGCTAATAAAAAAAAAATAAACACTTCCGGTTGATCTCATTTTGTTTGTGTATCTTTTTTTAAGTTTCGTAAATGGAATTTTATTACCCCTAACATAAAAATTGGACATATTGAACCAAAAATTCGTACTTATAACGGTGAAACATTAAGTGGTGAAAAATTGTGATCTACGGGGATTCCAAAATCGGAAATAATTTTGATTATTAATACAGTAACAACGTAGTCCTATCTTATATATGGAAATATAAAGATATTTCTAGACGCAGAAAAAAGTTTTTTCAATTTAATAAACTCATGCATAATAGATTATAATTTTGTCCCAAGTGAAAATAAAATACTTTATTTTTTAATTGAAAATTTCGTCAAAACTTTCGTATTGCATGATAACTTTTTTTTTTTTTTTTTTTTTGATAAACTGTATTATTATTAAACTTATAACATAAATGTGACTCAGTTTTGGCTGCTTATTTAACCTTGAAATGTAAATATAGATATGCGAAAAGCGACACCTAGAGTTACTTTATTGAATATTTTTAATGGGTTATTACAATTTCAGCTTATATATTTTAAGAATGTGATACTAATTTTTCATGAGATTCTGAAGTTGGTACTCAGTAACTCAAAAACCGCATGGCAACCCAAATGTTATTATTTTTAAAGTATAATACCAAATACCCTAAAATTTTATCTCTAAAAAGGGGTGCGAACAGGACCCTGAAATTAATAATCATTCACCTTTAATACTTACTGCAGGTTATATATGTATTTATTGTATTGTATATACCTCAGGATATTTAAATATTGCGAAAAAACCCCTTATACAAAACTTTCAAAACTGTATGCAGTCCAAAAGATAGTACCTTTAAACAGTCCTATAAAAAGATTTTCAAAGATAAGGGAAATCGTATCTAGTAAAAAAAATCTTTTTCAAAAAAATAACCATTAATCAAGTTTTAGTAAATATGCCTTTATACTACAAAATAAATTTAGGAGCTGAATAAATTACCATCAGTGACGATGTATCTCTTAGGGCCAAATGGCCTCTTTAGCATTAAAATGAAACCCTGATAAAGAAAGTAACCCCTGGTGGCGAAATTGAATTCTGGGATACAAAATAGATTCTACTAGATAAATATAACTCCTGACAGACTGTTATTTAAGGGAAAATAAGCCCTTTGGGGCTAAAATTAAATCGGAATAAAGAAATTTTTCTTTGGTGGGTATAAACATACTCTCTGGATTCAAAAAAGGCGCCCCATTATGATGAATACATCTTTAATCGGTGTAAGTTACTCTATAAAGGCATAACTCTTAGCTCATTCAGTCTAAAATAAAATTCTGGTACAAAAGTTGATTCCCAAGTGGGTAAAAATAGGCTTTAGATGTACTAAACTTATCTTGGATGATAAAAACAACATTGCTTCTTTCAAATTGCCCTTCATAGGACAATTTTAACTATGTAAGGTTATTTCTATCCCGAAAGATTTAGTTTACACCTTTAGAGTCACTTTTTACTCCCAGGGTAACTCAACTTCTGTACCAGAATTTCATTTTGTCATCAAAAGGCTCATTTTTTCTTTCAGGGCAGTTTGCACTAAGTGGGGCTGAATTGCTCATGTGGTACTCGCTTTGTACTCCCAGAGTTCAATTTTATGCGCAAGGATTAACTTTAGCATCAATATTTTATTTTATCCCCGGGGAATATACAAGGGGAATTGAATGTACCATATAGGACCCATTTTGCACTTTCATAATCAGTTTGTATTACCGGGGATAAACTATATCATGCTGCTAAATTTTAACGTCTAACGAAAGAATTACAATGAAAATATTTTATCAATAAATAAACCATCAAAAGCCTGAAATAGTCGAAGCCCCAGTAATGTATTTCGTAACCCACTTTTTTTTTTTTTAGGTCCGTGGATAAAAATAGGTATATCATATGTTTTTCGACCTGCTAAAACCGAATCCGGGGTCTATTTTGACCTAAAAGTGGCAGATTAATTGTTATTAACAAATTATTGCAAAATTAGCCCAAAATTTTGCAAAATCGAGTTGTAAATGTTAACAAGCTTCAAAAATTTATGAGTTAAGCAAAACTTTCTGATATAATTTAACTTAAATTATTAAAATTTTTAATATTTAAAACTTTAGATTAATTATTTAAACAATTTTAAATTGTTTAAACAATTTGTAAATGTTAATAATTACTTTTATGGGTCAAAACTGAGTGCGGCACTAAGTTACATGTATTTTTTGATACGCTTGATACGATATTAAAGCTCAATTTCGATAAAAACTATAAAGGCAATTGTTTAAACAATTTTTAATTGTTTAAACAATTTAAAAATGTTAATAATTACTTTTATGGGTCAAAACTGAGTGCGGCACTAAGTTACATGTATTTTTTTATACCCTGAATACGAATTTAAAGCTTAATTTCGATAAAAACTAAACAGGCAATTGTTTAAACAATTTTTAATTGTAACAATTTTTAATTGTAACAATTTTTAATTGTTTAAACAATTTAAAAATGTTAATAATTACTTTTTTGGGTCAAAACTGAGTGCGACACCAAGTTACGTGTATTTTTTGATACGCTGGATACGAATTTAAAGCTCAATTTCGATAAAAACTAAACAGGCAATTGTTTAAACAATTTTTAATTGTTTAAACAATTTAAAAATGTTAACAATTACTTTTTTGGGTAAAAAGTGAGTGCGACACCAAGTTATATATATTTTTTTATACGCTGGATACGATTTAGTAGTTCATTTAATGAACTAAGAGTATGGTCTTATCGTTTTTCTGCCAATACCGAATTATGTAAATTGCCACCCACTAGCAGCTCAATAAGATTACATATTCTAAGAGCATTTTACGTTACAAATATGTATATAAATTGCTTAAATACACAGTCCCAAAAATTGGATCCTTTAAATTATGGTTTCAAAATGGAAGATGATTTATTAGTACCACTTAAGAATGAAATTTTGCTTCCACCTGCAGATGAGCTTGTTCCCAATTGCGTATGTACAACTTGTGCTAGATCAACTTGCGGGTGCAAATCAGCTGGAATTCTTTGTTGTGCTTTTTGTCATTGCAAAAAAAAAGGTGAACATTGTAAAAATGTTTTAAACTAGTGGTATAACAATAATTTTATACTAATAATAAGAAAAATAATAAAAATTGTTAATCATTTGTGTAAGGGTTATTCAAATGTATAAAAAATTTTCATTATGCACTAAACAGTATTAAATTTAAATAAAGTAATGTATTAAAACGTATAAAATTAGTTTATTCTACTTATGTCTAAAACGAGAAATTCCAAGTTTTAAGCATGAAAAGACAATTACGTCTAAAAAGACAAAAAATATTTTTTGCCCTTTCGAGTATAAAACTTGACGTGAAATTTTCTTCATAAGTTCTACACCTAGGTAGGCAAAAAATAGTGTAAGTACCATGGGCTAAAACTTGAGAAAATAGCCTGAGCTCCTAGCACTCAAGCCCAGCATCGCTGAGCACTCGTTCTAGTGACCACGTTAGTACCGAATATTTTGCGACCTTGATGCTATAAATGTATTCAAACTATTATTGAAAATTAAGTACATATTCCCCCCTTTAATTTTTATTAAAAATTGTTTAAACAATCGCCTGTATAATTTTTATCGAAATAGAGCTTTAAATTCGTATCCAGCATATCAAAAAATACACGTAACTTGGTGTCGCACTCAGTTTTGACCCAAAAAAGTAATTATTAACATTTTTAAATTGTTTAAACAATTAAAAATTGTTAAAACAATTAAAAATTGTTTAAACAATTGCCTGTTTATTTTTTATCGAAATTAAGCTTTAAATTCGTATTCAGGGTATAAAAAAATACATGTAACTTAGTGCCGCACTCAGTTTTGACCCATAAAAGTAATTATTAACATTTTTAAATTGTTTAAACAATTAAAAATTGTTTAAACAATTGCCTGTTTAGTTTTTATCGAAATTGAGCTTTAAATTCGTATCCAGCGTATCAAAAAATACACGTAACTTGGTGTCGCACTCAGTTTTGATCCAAAAAAGAAATTATTAACATTTTCAAATCGTTTAAACAATTAAAAATTGTTTAAATAATTAATCTAAAGTGTTAAATATTAAAAATTTTAATACTTTAAGTTAAATTTTATCAGAAAGTCTTGCTTAACTCATAAATTTTTGAAGCTTGTTAACATTTACAACTCGATTTTGCAAAATTTTGGGCTAATTTTGCAATAATTTGTTAATAACAATTAATCTGCCACTTTTAGGTCAAAATAGACCCCGGATTCGGTTTTAGCAGGTCGGAAAACATATGATATACCTATTTTTATCCACGGACCTAAAAAAAAAAAAGTGGGTTACGAAATACATTACTGGCGCTTCGACTAAAAGTATTTAGAGATTTTTTAGCATTTAATTAAAAAAAAGTTTTAGTAAAAACATAAATGTAAATGTAAATGTAAATGTAAATGATTGTTTATTTGCCCAACTACAAAATTTTTGATACATAAATATAACGTTATAACACTTTAGCTAATTTAATATAAATGTAATTTTAATAAAAAATAGAAATAAGAAGTGCAATAGTACGTAACAGTGTAGCATGTAACAATTAAAATTTTATAATAATAAATAAATAAATCATTGTCAGTAAATAACAAATCGTAAAAAAATATAAACATATTAACATATAATAACACCAAGTTAAAATAATATCAGTCATTATCACAATTTTTATATATTTAATTTTATAAGTTAATCACACTTAAAGACCGAGCCGTCATATACATGATTTAAGGTCTTTAAGTGAACAGTTAAGGCTGATTTAAAAGAGTTTAAGGAAGGAAGGGATCTTATTTTAGAAGGAAGAGAATTCCAGCTTTTTGTACCTTGTTCTTGAAAGGAGGAATTTCCATGCTCTTTATCAAGATCAGGCATATCCAATTCACGAGTTATTAGATCACCTCTAGCTGTTTCTTTAGGGACGTATTTAAAAAAATTTGTGTCAAATACTCAGGTTCGTGTAAGCGAAGAATTTTGTACATGATGATTAATGTGAAATATAATCTGCGCATATAAATAGTTAGCCACCCTAATTTTTCTCTATATGGTATAATGTGAGTGTCCCTACGAATCTCAAAAATATACCTTAAGCAAGAATTACTCAGTCTCTGTATTCTGTCATGTAAATTTGACGAACAATCAAGATATACAGCAGAACAAAAATCCAAATGAGGAGCAACCAGGGCTTGTACAAGTTGAATTCGCAGAGGTTCCGTAGTACATCGTCTAATAAACCTGAGTGTATAGAGGACTCTATTGACTTTCTTGCCTATTGATGATATATGCGCTTTCCAATTTAATTTACTGTCTAAGATGACACTTAGACTTTTCACTTTCTTAACAAACGGCACAATAACACCTTCACTTATTTCAACACCAGGAAGCTTTGATTTATCTGTTTGGTCTACAAAATAACTTGTACCAAAATAGATGGCCTTTGTTTTGCCAGAATTAAGTCTCAGAGAGACAGTTTGAGCCCAGATATTGATATTATAGGCTGCTAATGATAGCTTCTCAATAGCTTCTTGGACATTCTCTTGTGAAGTCTGTATATATATATTTGTAGATCGTCTGCATATAAAAGATGTTGGATGCCCTTGTGAAGATAGTCATTGACGTTATTAATATAAATGCAGAACAAAAGAGGACCTAAAACTGACCCCTGTAAATATATTTTTGATTGATGATATCAGTTGCAGTTTCTACATTTTATAAATTTATTCTTGATTCAAACTGACTTTACAATTAAAATTTACGCGGATCTATCCCGCATAATACATACGTATTGAACGGTGTATAGGATATAAACGGTGTAAGATTTTTACGTAGTCCTTCCAAGCAAAAATAAATTTTACGAAAAATATTTTCATACATGTGGACACTTTTAAAAAAAAAAAAGAATTTGAAAACGTGATTATTCAGAAAACGCGTAAAATAATTAATTTTAATAGGTATTTTATCAGGATTCTCAGGTCATCTAGAGAGCAAATGTTATCTTGAGAAATCATTTATCAAGCAAAAATATTGAATCTCAAGGAAAAAATGATTTTCGCACGTGGAAACTATTGAAATTTAAATCAATATAGGTTCAAGTGCATAGAATTAAGTGCATGAGTCTTAATTACAGAAACGCAATGACAAAGCTTAATTATATTTAAACTATCTAGGAATAAAATAATAAAAAATGTTTTGTTTTTAAAATGATTTTTTTTACTAAAACATATTAATAATAGATTAGTAAATGAGTTTGACCATCTGACAATGACATTTTTAATCGTAAAAATCTATTTATTAATGCATTTAAATCAATATACATTTAAATAAATATAAAAAGCAAAATCATTTTTTACTCTAATTACACGCAAAAGTAAGAAATTAATAGTTGCATATGAGGATTTACTTATGAACACTGCCATTTTTATGCAAATAAAAAATTTTTTTTTTGAAGGCTCAATTGTATACTTATCGTTATTTGAACATTCAGGGAAAAAAAATTATGAACATATGATAGCCAATGGCTGCAAAAAATATTTTCACTTTATTCATTACTTATATTCATGAATGCATTAAAAAAACAACACGTCGCGTCGTTTAAAAAAAAAAATAATAATTTATTCTTATAACAAGCAACTAACATCTGCACAATATGAGCTATTTATAGTAAATTTTTTTATCTTAATTATTAAAATAATTTTCGCCGTTTTCATTTTAAGACCAATAAATAAACAATAACTTCCTTAATTTTCGGCCAGTTTTCAATCTCAAGTGCCCATTTTTTTCGTTTTCCAAATTAGAATCGATTCGCCGACGAAAATGTTTGAAAAAATATTCATTTTTCCAGTAACAACAAATTACTTCTAAATTTCAGAGAAGAAAATGTGAAAAATTTATTAATAACTCTGTTTCGGGGTTTGACTGAAAGATTGATAAAATACAGTTAAATACGTCTTTAAAGTTTTTAACAATAAAAATATTACAATGTTCCAAATTTCCTTTCTTAATTCAAAATTTTTCACTTCTTTGACGAAAAATCTAAAGTTTTTGGCTAAAAAAACTCCAAAATACCTATTTTTAAGTCGTTATGTTAATTTAACATAAATTTTTAAATTGATTGAAAATCACTTTTTTCACTACTAGTCACTACTGATTTTCACTGCTAACTTTGTGTTCATTTTGTATTTTTAGATGTAATACCTAATTTTTACCATGAGATTTAAAAATGAAAATATCAAGAAATAGATTATTTTTAGTTTTTCTTATGATATTATACTTTATTAGGCAAAATCCGTAGTGCTAATAATTTGGCAGCGTTTTTTGAAATATATTGAAATTATATAATATAAAAATAAAAAAATTATTTAAAAAACTTATAAACACAACCAAAATGCATGCATGTTTACTTACAGCTGAGGGCTAGGTGTAATGCATAAATGTTACGGAACATTACAATAAAATTTTCTGTTTTTAAAATTTGTAATTATCACTAGATTTTAAGATTCTAAACCCAAACTATTCTAAGTCCCTGAACTTGAATTATTCTAAGACCCTAAATCGAAATTATTCTGAGTCCCTCTTGATTTCCAGATTTCCTGGGTACCCTCTCCCTACAAATATGTTCGATGATAATATCAATAAATATGCGCATCAATTGATTTTATTTTTCGTCAGACTATTATTCATTCTAAATCATCAGTTTCCTGTAAAAAATACATACTTATCTCAGGTAAAATATTATAAAATTCATTTACAATTAAATTTTTATTTTTAAGTGAATATATAATGAGAAAAGGCAAATGCTTTTTTTACTTCTAATGATTCGAAGGTTTACTTTTGATATTCCAATTCGTTGTCAAAGCAACGATGTTTAAGAATCATCGGTATATGGTCAAGTTGAAGTACGAATCTATTATTTATTGAAGGGCGTAGATGATTAAGCGTTTCCGTGATAAGGACTCGTGCACTTGTGAACTCATGGATTTTTCATTGATTTTAATTTATGTTTCACTTTTGCAAAAAATTATTTTCCTAGTGTTTCAACATTTAATTTTTATTTTTCAAATATGTTGTCAAAGCAACGGTGACTAAATGCTGTTGGTAGTGTGTCATTTTCTCTGGTTAAAAATAAAAGTTTTATATTTTCTGCTTAGAGTACTGTGAGTGGTTTCGATGTCTGAAGTCTAACGAAAAAAATAAAGTCTATCATAAAATCTTAAAAAGACTCAACAATTTATCAACTGCTTTAAAATTTCCAAGCTTTGAAAGTGTTGAATTCTTCGGTAAAAAGTAAGTCAAAATATTTTCTTCCTCTAAAATTATAATCTGATTATATTATATTTAAAAATTATTTTTGCAAGAAAAAAATAAATTTTAGAGTAATATATATGCTAGTTTCAACAAGTAGAATCGATTTTTTGTTTTCTTTTTTTTTCGGCTATATCCGCACATTTTGTGATTTTGTGATGAAAAAGTCCAAACACTGAAATCAAATTTTTTTTAAAGATTTTTTTAAATAATCCTAGGTTTTTGAGATGAAAAACGTGACGCACTAGTTAAGATAGATTAAACAATTTTGCATCGCATGGCACAGAACCCTTCTAGGGGGTTTGACTTTTTATACGGCCACGTTTTTCCCAATCCATTTTCCCCATATTTTTTGTCCAATGAATTCTTTTCCAAAAGTTACTTTTTTCCAAGCTATTATTTTTCCCAAAAAATAAAAGTACCAAAAAAAAATTCCAATAAGAAAAATTTCAAAAAGTTAAAATTTCCAAATAAAAATATTAGGAAATATTTAAAATTATAGATCATTTGAGGAAAGCCTAAAAAAAGATTATTCTGTACTAACAAAAGCTAAATTTGAATCGATCTATGATTTCTTAATCTACCTTTTGTACTCTACCCCTTGAAGATTTAAAAATTAGCAAATTGTACTGTTGCGAGCCATTTATGTATAATAACTAGCCGTTAGCCGCATGAAATGTATTCAAAATGTATTCCAGTACAAATCAGATATAGGTTATTTTCTATTCTTTTATTTAGTAACATGAATTGGATAATTCTTGAAACCGGATATAAAGGTGGAAGGGTAGAGGTGAATAGTGTTTTTGATTTAAAAGGAAATGGGTTTAAATGTATACGATTAAAGGGGTTAGGGATAAATGAACTTCAAATAAATTTGATTCCGCACCTTAATAAGATTATGAAAAATTTATTTATCTTGAATAACAAAAACAAACATTAAAAACAAAACAATTTTAGAATTAATTAATTTATTTATTACAACGTTTTTAAAGAATTAATCTTTCATTTTCAAGAGATTCTGTAACAAGTATAGTATGATTATAAGTTTAACAAGCTGTTTTTATGAATTACAGAAAATTAAAAAAAAATCTTTTTACTTACATATAACTATTATAAAAAGTAACCGAACTACGGTGTCTTATTTTAATTATTTTATTGAAACCATATAATATACGGCTGCTTTTCACAGAAACGATATACATAATTCCCCCGCAACCCGCCACTTATAACCGAAACGAAAGCTCTTTTTTACTTTTTTTACTTCTCAAAAGTTGATAAATAATATTTTTTTAAAGTTACAATCTAATGCACATATTTAACTAAGGATAAAGAAAATTTTTTGGGGCATATTTGTTAAAAGTTTTGCGACAAGTTTCAAAATGACTCGGTGACAGAAATTTTTAAAAAATTATGTTTTAAGAATTTTCCATTTTTAGTTATGACAATTTATATTGGTTAAATAGGTTGATAGTGCCCAAAAATAAATAATTCTATTATTTCTTGGAAAAAGAATGCAACATACATTATGCACTGGAATAATCAAATTTTTTGCATGCACTTAATTGTTTAATAAAATTTTAAATTATTTTTTTGGCTCGATCTAATGACACGAAAAAAACAATTGTTTTTCATGCCACTAAGAAAGTTCATGCTTCTAATTTTCAATAAGTTGATCAAAAAATATAAAAAAATGTATAAAATTTAAAAACTGCAACGTGCAGAAAACACATGCATGCAATAGTAATTTAATTAGTTTTGGTTAAAATTAATTTATTTTTTATATGATATAACCCTGAACGCGTAGTAGATTTTTTCGTGCCATTAGATTTTGTGTATTTGCGTATATTTTATGCCGTAATAAAAAATGAAAAAAAATGAAACATCGGTACTTTTTGATTTCTTATAAGCAAAGTGTCATTAATTTTTTTATTATTAATCCTTTTGTCTTTAAAAAATATCATTTTAAAATGAAATAAATGATATTTTAAATTGGAAAATTTATTAATTTCTATATATGTGTCGAATATGTAAAAAAATATTTTTACATTTGGTTTTATACTTTAGAAATGTTTTTCTCTAAACAATTTTTTAAATTGAGTGTGCAAGATTGCGCAATAACTATTTCACCGATTTATTTCATATTCGCTCTGTAGTTAAAAAAATGTATTTTTGAGGGGCTGACTTTGAGCTTTTTAAAAAAAAAATCCTCAAAAAGTTTTTACAACTACTTAAGAGCTAAAAATTTAAGCCTTTTTTTCCACTTCAACTCCGCTCAGCCACTGTTTTGATTGTAATTAATATTTTTGAAAAAACTTTTAGTCAGCCCCTCACATTATATTTAAACTCTTGCCAATTTTTTTTTTAACTGGATATATTGGGGCACACATTGTTTTTTTATAGTGCCTTATTTACGAAAGTTTGACGCGAAAACGGTGTCAAAAAAAAAAAATAAAATAAAATTTTTTTTGTCATATTCAATACTTGCGTAAAGAAATATAAAAGTATTTACTTAAAAATCTCTCTAACCGTTTTTTCACAATCCTTAAGCAAAAAACACCCTATACTCAGATCAATAGAATTAACGAGTTTGTAATGAGTAATGGAAAATAATAATGATACATTAATAATATTTCCATTTTTGGTTAATAATGACCAATTTTTAAATCGATGCCGAATTCGTAATTTTTGACAAAAAAGGGTTTTATATGTCTCAAAATATTTCCACAAGCTTCAAATTTCCAAAAATTCTTTACTCTACCTATTTTAATTATTTATTAATCAGATATGATAATTTGAAGTCGGGGTCTCAATATTATGATTTTTTAAAAGAGCTCATTTTTAATGTTAACTTTGAAGAGCCATTTCTTAAAAACGACTCAAGGAAATGAGACGAGTAAAAAATTTTTAAAACTTGAAGCTTGTAGGAAATTTTCGAGACATATAAAACCTTTTTTTGTCAAAAATTACGAATTTGGCAGCAATTTAAAAATTGGTCATTTTTAGCCAAAAATGGGCATTTGGTTAATTAGCTACATTAATGAGAAAATTAATGATAAAAATTGCAATTTACGGCGTTTGAAAGGTGACACTTACATCAAAAAAATAAGACCAACCAGAAGTTTTTTGGTTACTTTGTGAGGATTAAGTGTTTAAGTTTCAATTTTTTCAAATTTTAATTTTGAATGAAATACGCATAGATACGCATTAATATAATAAAAAAATACTATAAGGCGCTTAAAAAATGTGATTATAACGTTAAAATTTGATTTAAATAAGCTATTATTATGCTTCTGACGCTTTTTAAAGGGCATATAACCAACCAGTGACGTTTACCACATCAAAGTATATAGTATTTAGACCAATTGTATCCAGGTTTGAGCCTTATAAAAGTTGTTGAATTTGGGCAGTTCAAAATCTCCCGCTCTAAGCCGAAAAAAGCAGTTTGAGCCGCCCAGGGGCAAAATTTCAAAATACTGACCTCAAATTCGGATTCAGCGGGGAATTTTGCAACTTTTTATGTCTGGGTACTATTTTTTTTAGTTATCTAGTCGATTTTAAAAATTAAAAAAAAAAAAAAAAAATTTTTTTTTAAAAAAATGAAGAAATCTAAAAAGCTTCTTTTGGGCATAACTGGGGTTCCTAAGCGCCTAGAGGGCTGAAAATTTCACAGGAAACATATTTTGTATACATAAAAAAGTGGTGAAAACATCAGCCCGATCGGAAGACCTGATCTGGCAAGGCCATGACACGGTATCCAGAATGACTCATTTAGTTAAACGATTTATTCAAATCATTATATCAAATATTAATTTTTTAAAAAAAGCAGAAAAAATTTTTTATTTGAAAAAAAGAAAATTGTCATTTATAAATTCGTTTTTCTCAACCTCTATAACCCCCAGGTAATGTACAAAGTTCCTTTTTTTCAGTTTTTTGATCCGCTATCTTGGAAAATCGGAAATTATGCTAGGGTAAAAAAATGAAAATTTTCTTTAATAAAAACGTTTTTCTCAAACTCGAAAACCCCCAGTAGTCAAGACGCCAGCAATGTTAAATGCATCCAAAAATTTTTTCAGCACTAGAACGGATGCACCTCATTGAAACTTATGCATTTTTGGTCGTTGAAACCGATTTTGAAGGTTTTATCCATTTTCGGATGGCCAGTTTTGAGTAATGGACACTATATTCTAAAAAATCCACGAAAAATTAGCAAGATTGGTAATATCTTGAAAACAATAGCTAATTGAAAAAGGTTTTCGGGGTCGCTGATTACGGTTTTGAAGACAGATTTATAAAAAACAAAATGGCGGACTCAAAATGGCGTGTTTATAACCTCAGTAACGGCGATTTATGCTGTTTTAAGCATATTCACGTTGTCTAATAAGTTTTTCGGACAAGTTATAAAGAAACTGAGGTCATATTTTTAATTTTCAAATTAGCGGGCTAAAAATGGCGGATTCCTAACCTCAAAATCGACAATAAATGCTATTTTAAGCATTAAAACGTGTTACATTTTAAGATTTTGGGGTCAGTGATCACGATTCCGAGGTCAGATTTTTAATTTTCAAAATAGCAGGCTAAAAATGACGGATACCTAACCTAAAAATTGACAATAAATGCTATTTTAAGCATTAAAACGTGTTACATTTTAAGATTTTGGGGTCGGTGATCACGATTTTGAGGTCAGATTTTTAATTTTCAAAATAGCAGGCTAAAAATGACGGATCCCTAACCTAAAAATCGACAATAAATGCTATTTTAAGCATTTAAACGTGTTGCATTTTAAGTTTTTGGGGTCGGTGATCACGATTCTGAGGTTTAAATGCTTAAAATAGTTCTTATTGTCGATTTTGGGGTTAGGAATCCGCCATTTTTAGCCCGCTATTTTGAAAATTAAAAATATGACCTCAGAATCTTTATAACTGGTCCGAGAAACTTATTAGACAGCGTAAATATGCTTAAAACAGCATAAATCGCCGTTTCTGAGTCCGCCATTTTGTTTTTTTATAAATCTGTCTTCAAAATCGTGATCAGCGACCCCGAAAACCTAATTGGGGTACCCAAAATTAGCTATTGTTTTCAAGATATTACCAATCTTGCTAATTTTTCGCCGATTTTTTAGTATATAGCGTCCATTACTCAAAACTGGCCATCTGAAAATGGATGAAACCTTCAAAATCGGTTTCAGCGATCAAAAGTACATAAGTTTCAATGAGGTGCATCCATTCTAGTGCTAAAAAAATTATGGATGCATTTAACATTGCTGGCGCCTTGACTACAGGTAATGTGGAAAGTTTCTTTTTTCATGTTTTTAATTTATTTTATTCAGGAAGTCGGACTCTCTAAATCAGAGAGTTAACACCCTAAATCAGAGAGTTAACTCTCTAAAACAGAGAGTCGGACTACATGGTTATTTTTGTTAGAGTAATAAAACTGCAATATTTTTTTTTTTTGGTGTAATACCTGATTTAATTCCATGAAAGTATTTATATCTGAAAATATTGTAACCGGTGATATTTCACAACTATTATGGAATTAAGAGAGAAATGTATGTATGATTGCATGGTTGTAATCGGTGATATCAGTGGCATATTAATGTATTAAGCTCATTGTTTGAGGAACCTTAGTGTCAGCTAGTTGGCAGGATATTTTTTTTATAACTTATCTTATAATCATTGTTACATAACTAAGTCAAATATTATACATATCAACTAAAATTTTTTAATCCTTCCTTTTTTTCTTAGTTCTTCTCTTATTAATAACATTAACGTTATCTATATTATCATTGTTATTATTATTATTATTTAACCTGGTATTTTTATTTAACTATCATGAAACTTATTTTCATCAAAAATCAGGTTATCTTTGTCACTTTTGCAACATATGATATTTTTTCTCTTATTTTTAACACTATTGACGAAACTTATATTTTTTATCGAAGAATTTTTAACAGAATTTTTCACAGATAAAATCTTTGGAACACCATGAATATATTTAAAATTTTTCAAATTCATATCATTAGGATTTTTAGGTTCACTTTTTATTAATTCAACAAGATAATATATATAAATAATAAGATAATATATATATATAATTATACATAATTTTGTATAATTTTATTTATATTAATTTTATTATCAGAAGAAATTTGAATTAGTCGATCCTTCTCACTTTCTACAACAAGCCTTTTGAAGGACAAATTATTTAAATTTTTATCAATGGACCCAAATAAATTTATTAAATAATCAAAGTTGTTATCAGGAGTTAGATCTTCTGGTACATCATAAAGTATTAAATTATTTAACTTATCCAATCTATTTTTAATTTCTAGTATAAATTTATCTCTTGGTATTAATGATGATGTTACACAAGATGATTCCAATACTTGTATTTTTTGTTCCAGGTTTATTATTATCCATATTACTTTTATCCTCATTTAATGTAGACACCTGCTTTTTTAATGAATCTATTTCTTTTTCATTTTCAATTACTATAGCACTGAGATGTTTTATTGCACTCGACATATCGTTATTTTAAGACGACATAGTAGCGACTTGTTTAAAAACATTAACAGTAAACAATTTTATATAATTAAATAATTATTATATTTAAATAATTTTATATAGTTAAATAACTTATAAAATATAAAAAAAATACTTCAAAATATTTACATGTTCCGTGCAAATCAAAACAAACCTCAAGCTTTTTATTAGAAGTTTAAACGTTAACGTTGATAATAATGAAACCTTAATAATGAAACGTTATTACAAAATGGCTTTTAAATAATTTTAATTTTTTTTTTTCTTTTTTTTTTTTTTTTTTTTTTTTTTTTTTCTAAGGGAATCTCTTTTCAGATATAACTTCAGTTTGGTACGCGCAGCCTAGGCAACTGGCCGGTGCCTTCCCCCTGTCTAAGGACGGGAGAGTTCTCTACGACAGAAAAACCTCCTTTTTCTTCGCTAACAAAATGGCCCTTACGTACTCTGCTATTTTGTCCCAGTTTTCGGGACTCGTAGCATTTCCAGGACCACTGTCTCTGGCCTCCAATTCGGGAAGGGCGGGTGCCCTTCCGAGTAGCGCACACATCCAAAAATGCTCTACTAATTCATTCTCTTCGGGGCAGTGCAAGCACTGTCCCGTAGCCACCTTTTGCCTTTCTTTTAGCAGGAAACGGACGTATCCTGTTAAAAATTGGGTAAGGTAGAAATCTACGTCCTGTGCTGTCACTCTGTCAGTGCCCCCAGGTCTGGAGTCAGTTTATGCGTCCATGGACAGCTTGGCCATCCTTCCATCGCTTTTCCCATGCGTTCATAGAGTTGGAGCGGGCGTCAGTGAATGCCACTTCACGCTCATCTAGATGTATTTCCACTCTACCGCTATCAGATCGATGGGTATGACCGATACTACCACCTGAATCACCGCTAGGGATACCGTATGGTATGCACTGCTGATCCCCCGTGCCTTTTCCGTTGTAAAGACGATATTTTCTGTCTGTACTTGGCATATTTGGTAATATCCGTCCAGACTTCCGATCCATAAAGCAGGGCAGACTTCACCACTGGCATTTTCACTGAGGATCACTAGCTGGAGCCCGTGCTCGCCCATCCAGAGATTAATCTGTCTTATGACCAGATTCAACCTCTTCTGGGTCACTTGCATGTCCCCGCCTGTTATAGTTAGCGCTCAAAACCCTCTGCCACCTGCCATTGAGCGTGTCGTAGAGCAGCTTCCGGTCCCGCAGGTAGTCCTTCAGGACGTTCTCCAGGTATCTGGGTTTCCAAAAATCCTGCTCTAGAGACTGGATAATGACATCCCACCTGGCAGAGTTGAACGCGTTTTTTACGTCCAATGTTACCAGAAAGATGTCTTTGCGGTCCGCACGCCTCCTTTCCCCCTTGTCCAGAACGGTAACCATTACACGCCGGATGGAGTCTATCGTGGAATGCCCTTCACGGAATTCATGTTACTCCTCGAAAGGCAACCGGCTTCCTCGATGGCCTCCCTCAGTCTGACCCAGAGCATTTTCTCCATCACCTTTCCAATGGTATTAATTAAATGGCTTATGTTACTTCCTTATAGAATAATTTGAATTTATTGACCAAATGGAATAATAAAAAAAAATTATACAAGTTTACAAATGTTTTTTATTGATATTATTAAAGCAACGTTTTGTTGACTGATTTGTTGACCTTGTGAAGCTAAAACTACATAATCAATAAAAATTAATAACAATTTTTTCTTGCAATATTAAAATTTTTATTTTCTTTAAATTTAGTGTAAGTTCCATATTATTAGACGGCCATTATTTACTTACAGTAGGTTCCTAAATCATACATTCCAGATGCGATTCGCGAGGCCTATGTGCATAGTTGATTTGAAAGAAACAGACCATTGCAACTTAAGTTTTTTGCTATGCTGATTACGAATTTTGTGATTACTTTTTCCGATGAATGGTCAATGATATCATTCAAGTTCATTTTATGCCCCTCCCTTTATTTTTTAAAACCCTGCGTTAGGTATAACAAATACTGTTTCTTTGGAGTATCATGAGATTTTTAAAATCTATAACCTAAAAACAATAATTTAACGTACGGAATTGAAATACTAAATTTCGAGTTTTCAATACCTTTTTTTGAATTACGATCATTGATTAAAAATTGTGCCTATAATGCATATAATTGCTTGTGAAAAATAATTAAGATAATAGTATGTTTTGGCGGGCAGGTGAACGCACAGACTAATCCCAGATCTGGAGGCCTAGATGGGACGTCAACATGAGGAGATGAACTTCTACCTCACCCAGTAACTAACAGATCACGGATACTTCCATGACTTGCTGAAGACGTGGCATAAGGTAGAAATCAAACAGTATCTGCACTGTTTGAGTGAGGTATACACTGTAGAGCACAAATTTTTTAATTGTGTGCATTACTCGGAGGGGTGCCTGCCCTTCCCAAATCGCAAGCCGGAGGGAGTGGTCCAAAAATTTTTCGAAGTTCTGAAAACTGGGAAAGAGTAGAGAAATACGTCATCCTGTTGACAAAAAAGGAGGAGGACTTTTTATCTTAGAGAGCTCTCCCATCTCTATGCAGGAGGAAGGCAGTGGCCAATTGACTAGGCTGCGCGTTCTAAACCAAAAATATACCTGAAAAGAGAGTTCCGGTTTTGTATATGAAGCGCATGGGGGCTTGAAACATTGACATATATAATAGTATTAGACTCCTATATGTCAATGGCTTTAAAGTGTGTTTAGTCACTAAGAATCTGACAAGAAAATGGCTAGTACGTTCTCCGGCCATGTCTCCTGTTCGTACAACTGGGTGGTCTTACAAATTTGAGGTTCTTTAGGTCCGATAAACTAATCATACTATTTATCCACATTTTTATTTAAAAAAAAAATAATTTAAATAGTTATGCATAATTAAATAATTATCTTGATAATTGTTTAACAGTAATTGTTGAAACCATATTTGAATATTACTTATTAAAAAAAACTACATAATTAAAAATAATAAAATATGAATTCTGAATTTGATTCTCATTAAATAAAAAAATGTTGTAATTTTTAATAACTTCAAACTGATCGCCTCAATTATGAATACGAAAAATTATTTTTAGCTATTAAAAAGTTTTAATCTTTAAAATTTGTATGTTTTTTCTTTTAGTACAAGAAGTTGGAACTATGAAGGTCATAAGAATAGCTTGCATCTTGCAACTTTTGGATATGACTCAATCAAATATTATAAATATTTTTACAAGACAGCTTCTAAACGAGGTTCAACCTAGCCACGTAACATTACATTCGGATTTCAAGGGCGGTCAAATAATAAACCATTGCAGTTATCAACCAATTTTTCAAAACTTAATAATTCAAGTTCCAACTGCAACTGTAGATTTAAATCGTTCTCCACCATTTCTTGGTAGGGCAGGTTTCAAAACTCAATATAACCGTAACATCACCGCACCGTTACATATTATTGTTCTATCTGAAGATGAAAATGATAAACTACTGTTCAAACTATGGACAGCGATAAGATTAATACATGAATCTTTATTTTATTTAAGTGGAACTAAAATTGTTCTAATAATTAATCGATATAAAAATTCACCTGACCTAATTAACAGAATTTACTCAATATTAAAGCGTGTAAATTTATTCGATTCTGTTATTCTACAATGCGCTAAAGGTCAAAGTTTATTAATTATTAGGCATAACTTTTTTCACGATACGAGAGTAGTAGAAAATTATAAACCTAATAACGCGATTGTTAAATATTTTCCAAACAAGTTTGATCAAATTCGTGGATACACTTTTAGAGTAGGAGTAAGAAAACAGAGTTGGCCACAGATTTATAAAAATTATACCTTTAATTATGATTATCTCTCCGATGAATATATCTATATAAGTTTATTTAATTCATACGAATACTTTATGGACTCGCTGAATATAACTGGACAAATTATACCCGATGAATTTAGCGATCTAGTTGATAATGTAATAAGAAAAAATAAATTAGATATTTCTCTTTTTATAGCCATTTCATTTAATGTTGGCACTATTAGTAATTCTTTCACTGTAGCACCAATAAAATCTGTTCTTGTTGTTCCGGTAATTGAAGAAACGGATATTACATTTTTTAAAGAATTAATTTTTTTTTTTCTCTCATTATCTGGTATCATAATTTTATTCATTATCGTTGCTTACTGGTTGAAATTATCAAGGGAGGAATGGTCTGTATTAAATATTTTCAGTTTCTGTTTGGGGTTTAGCGTGAATATAAATTTTGAAAGAAGCTTAAAAACTAGAATTATATTTTTTATTCTTGTGGTAACATCACTTTTTTTAATTAACGAGTTTGCTTCTGATTTGATGAGTATACAGTTCGAAGTTAATGAAATTGAGGTTGTCAAAACTTACGACGACATTTTTAAGAAAAAAATTACTTTTGTGTTTAACGGAAATAAGTTACTTATAGACTTTCTGCGACCATATTTATCAGAAAAAGCTTTAAAACTTGCTGCTATTGTTAAACTTGATTCTAATGAAAAGCATGCTCTGAATAAAGTTTTTGCATTAGAATATAAAACCGCATATAAAGTATTAACCAAAAATAATTTTATTTTAAATAAAATAAAACATAAATTAAGCGACTTAATATTTTATGAAGCAGTTTCATCAGTAGTCTTCGATCATAACTCTCCATTTCGACCTAAGTTTGCTGAAATTTACATGAAGATATCAGAAAGTGGGTTAGACGTGAAATGGAGGTCTGATTACGATAATGTAAATAAAATCGATAGGCGAATAGTTGCTAATTATGACGAAGACGATGAAAGCGCTTTACCAATAATTCTTTTCTATGTAATGATTGTGGGAACGATTATTTCTTCGATTGTTTTATTTTTGGAATTATTATGGTTCTACTATTTGTCAAAAACAGATTTGATAAATAAATTAAAATCAGTATTTGAAATGAGAAAGAAAAATGCTAAAAAAAAAATGAACATACGTAGAATCAAAGTTCAGCCACGTAAAATAAAAGTCGTTTCAACTGTTTGATAGTTTGTATTAATGAAAAGTTTGAAATTCTATATTTTATTCTAAAATTATGCGAGTGTAATCAAAATGTAATCCTGAATTGCTAATTTTGTGTCTTCTTGAGTTTGAAAGAGATTCTTATTGTAATTATTCAAGAAATTATTAATTATTATTAATTAACCAAATATTTTCTTTTGAAATTTTCTGTATATTTACGCATTACCAGAGAAATTTTTGTAATTTTTGTAAAAGAGGGGGGGTGAATATTAGGCGAAATCTGCTCTGGAGAGTATCGACTTGAGATTCTCAGGAATTGGTGCTTTCTTGGTAACAAAAAACCAACCGAAGTCGGTTTTTAATTTTTAATATCGGTTTTGATGATATTGGCCAAAATGTGCCCCATTTAAATAACATTTTAAAAGTGATTTTTTGTAAATAGCGCGAAAAAATGGGGGGGCTACACTTGTATAACATATACTAATCGACTCAAATATCGATCAATTTCACTCTCCACGTGATAAATTGAGGGGCAATTCATGTGCTCATACTTTTTAAAGCTGTTTTCTAAGCGGAAGTTTTCGTTTTTAATTTTTAAAAATTCACCACGCCAAATAGAAACAACCGATTTGGGCGTGCAAGGTCTCAAAAATGTGAATATGTTTAAAAAAACCCTTTTTGAGTACCCCCAAAACTACCGTTATTGCAAATTTAAGGGTGAAGCCCCTATTTCTTTACAAAATGACCCCAATTTACATATTCAATGACCCTAAAAACCTATAATAGAGCAAAACTCGTGTTCGCCAGTAAAAATACAACCAAACCCGTATTTTGTCTAGAGTAAAACTCGAAAAAAACAAAGTTTTGGTGGTTAGGATGTCCCAAATCAAAAAAAAATCTTTTCACGTGAAAGTACATGGAAAATGTGTAACTTCTAGAAAAAAAAAATGTGGGGGTCCCATTTAAAAATTTTTAGCTGCGTTAGCCTAGTTAGAAAAAGGAAGACTTTTTACTTTGTGCTATCGATAAAGCAGTAATTTTTAGAAAAAAAAAAAAGAAAACACTTTTCAAAAAAATTGTAATTTTGCATGTTATTTTTTCCTGATTTTTAGAAAATTTATATCTACTGTTCTTAAAAAAATTTTAATGGTAAAACTGACATTTTTTAATTTTTTGCAGAGGTGAGAAAAAATAAAAAAACCACAATAAACTAGACCCTTTGACAAAATTTTTGAGACCTTGCACATCCAAATCGGTTGTTTCTATTTGGCGTGGTGAATTTTTAAAAATTAAAAACGAAAACTTCCGCTCAGAAAACAGCTTTAAAAACTATGAGCACACGAATCGCCCCTCAATTTATCATATGGAGAGTGAAGGTGATTGATATTTGGGTCGATTAGTATAGGTTATAAAAGTGTAGCCCCCCCCCCCTCATTTTTTTGCGCTATTTTCAAAAAATCACTTTTACAATGTTATTTAAATGGGGCACATTTTGGTCAATATCATCAAAACCGATACTAAAAATTAAAAACCTACTTCGATTAGTTTTTTGTTACCAAAAAATCACCACTTCCTGAGAATCTCAAGTGGATCCTCTCCAGAACAATAATTTCGCCGAATATTCACCCCCCCCTTTTTTGTATTTTTATTGCATTATTGAATAAATTGTTTGTATTTTTTTATCTATACTAACATACAAATCTGCTCTGAATTATTTTTGATAAGCCTGTACAAAGACACTGTAAACAGCATAATAGAAGGAGCCTTTAGGTATGTGCTTACGAATCAGTTTTGAAATTTTTTTAAATAGCCAGTAAAATTCAGGCTACAGACATCAGCCATGTTGAGTTTTTGAGTTGTTTTTACAATGGTATACAGTCGTGTAGGTAGGTAGGTATTTGTGAGAGACATAAGACGACTTTGCATTATCTCTGAAGTTTACTTTGTTCCCTTTGTTAATTGATAAAAATGATTTTAGATATTTGATTTTTGATAAAGTTTACTCTTTAAAGTGTACAAGTTAATCTTTTGTGTAATGATACGTGTTATTAGCGATGTACCTATGGTCCAGGAGGTACGCTACTTCTCACGAACCCCGCGCCTTCTTTGAGTGCCCCGGAAATACTTCAGACTGCGTTACCTACATAATGCTTTCTTTTTTTTTTTAATATTATGCGGATGCCTCAGTTCTAGAGCAATGATAGAAATAATTTAAAAATTTAATCTTCTCAGAAAAAAAACGGAAATTAATTATTTTGACCGAGTCGGGACACGAACCTTTAACGTTCAGATCAAAAGGTTGACGTGCTACTTTTTTTAAATGTAATGCCTTTATTTTTCATAATTTATAGTTACATATACACAGCTAATATTGGATGCATAAAGAAGCTTTTACAATCTTATACCAACTGAGCTATCAATGCTATCTTCATACAGTCGTGTATACAGTAACTGCATACAGCCCTGTATACAGATTTTCATGGAATTCAGACACTTTATACAGAATTTTTTTTTTTTTTAACAGAACACTAATTATTTAGTATATAAGAAATGGGCCCTAGGGATGCCTAACATGGTAAGGGGAATTATTGGCTACTCAGAGGAACAGAATAACCCTATTAGGAATAGCCCAATCGGAAAAAAATGAAATCCTGATGTATAAATAAACCCCAGGGATGAAAATAGACTATAAGAGTAAAAAACGGGTCCAGCATGATAGAATAAATACTACCAGATAAATTCGGCTATCCATGGGCCCATTGGGCCCGATCTGGTAAAAAAGAAATTCTAATGTATAAATTGATTCCTGGGGTCGAAAATGGACTGTTGGGGTAAAAAACGGGTCGAGAATGACAAAATAAATACTAACGGATAGAATCAAATATCCCGGGGCCCATTAGGCCCAATCGGAAAAAAATGAGATATTGATGTACAAATTGATCTCCAGGGATAAAAATGGACTGCAGTGGTAAAAAAAGATCCCCTGACCATATTATTCATCCCTAGGGCCCATTTTTTACGTGGTAGTTAGTGTTTTGTTTAAAAAATAAAAAATAATTCCATATGCAGTGTCTGTATTCCATGAAAAACTGTATACAGGGCTGTAAAAATATGCGGCTCTTGTCCATAAATAAAGAAAGCCCCAAATCGCAGTTTACCATTCTTAATTTCGCATTGGAAATCCTGGTTTTTTGACTTATTTTGTTTTTTTAGGTTTATATACTTAAAATCTAAAAAATAATATTATAATTACGAATTATATAAAACTAGCAAATTGTAAGATTGCTTTGTACCATGTATGCATTATAACAGGAACGGTAGTAGTTATAGGTAAGTATTATGTCCTTTAATTTATTTTGTACCCCAGAGGCTCATTTAGTAATTGCTGATTATTATTTTTCTTTAAAAAAATATTTTTTTTTAAATATTTTTTCTATTTTGCGAAAATATATATATCTTTCTATATATTATAAAGTTATAAACGCGCTGCCCCCGCTGTCGAATGACACTTTTGGGCCAAACTGGTACTTTTGAGCCAATCTGCTACTTTTGCACCATACCGGTTCTTTTGGGCCAAAGTGGGTCTTTTGGGTCACAGTGGCCCTGTTTACCAAAAAAATTACTGTTGCATAAGTTCACTTACCCAAAATGGTCTTTTTGGGCCAAAGGAGTCCTTTTGGCCTTAACAATCGATGTTTTATAAGACCCCTTACCTAAAAGAGTCATTTTGGGCCAATAAAATTTTAATGTCGCCATTGGTATTACTTGATAGTAGCGGAGCCCCTCCCTATCACCTATGCTAGTATATATAGTGAAATAACCCCAAAAAAGTACGCTACTAGCCTCTAAAAAGGACTGGTACTAAGATACTCCAAAATTAATTTGGGATACAAAAAAACCTCCAATAGAGATGTTACAATAACAGCTTAAAAAAGGAGTAAGGAAAAAATTTTGTGTTCTAATTATTTTAAATTTATGCGGATAAATAATTTATATTTTGTAGGCTTTGTGCTCCTCATTCATTTTCTTGTTTATATTTTTTAGAGTTTAAAATATTCTCATAGGATAAGGTCCTAAAATAAACTGTCAATTCTTTAAAAAGACTAAATATTCTATCTTCGAACATTTAGGTTCAGTGGACTCTACCTACCAAACTGAGGGTATCCCTGCCATGTATTTTTTTCAATCATGAATAATTTGTACTTTATGGTAATTACAACAAGCTTTTAGCTAATGCAACCTTTTTAACCCTTTTGAACATTAAAAAAAATATATGATCAGATAATAATATTTAAAAAAATCTCATAGTAAAAATTAGCTTATCTAATTGATCTAAAAAAAAATACATATTACTTTATTATCGATCTATAAAAAAAAAATGAAAAATAATAATATAATTCTAACACATTGTTATTATGGCATATTTACAAGTATAAAAAGTATAATAAAAAAATCATGCATTAAAATTGTAATATTCTAAAAAAAAAAAAAAAAAAAAACATAAAAATAAAATATAATATTTAATTATTAAAAATAAAAAAAAATTAAAATGAAAAGAAGAGAGAAAAATAAAACCGTTATAAGAAATTCCATAAGTTTTTTTTTTAAATTAAAACAAAAGAAATAAGAAATAAAAAAATTTTTTAAAATTACCCATCATATTGGCAGATAAATCGAATATAATTCGAATACTAAACGGTGTGATATGATAAAAGTATAGTTATAAAAAGCTTTAATTACCTATTAGATCTAGTCTAGTATATATACAATATAAAAAAGGATAAAAATTAGATAAAATAAGAGTAATAAAAAGAAAGTATTTCAAGGCTTTATAGAAAAAAAAATATATATATATAATGGGTCGAATAACTCTTCCCACGAAGAATTCAATCGGTTTCGCCTACCCCATCTAGTTACTTAACGCAAATTCTCTTCCCTATAAATAAGTAGTATAACTAATATACGGTAAAGTATTGGAATGTATGTTATATAACATTTTTATATATTAGACTGGTTTTCACTGATAATTCAAGTTTAGGGACTTTGAATAATCTGGATTTAGGGACTTGAAATAATTCGGGTTAAGAGGCTTAGAATAATTTTGATTTAAGGACTAATAAAATTTGGGTTTAGTGATTTAGAATAATTAAAATTTAGGGCCTTAGAATAGTCGTTTAGGGACTTGTAATAATTTGGATTAAGGTACTTTAAATATTTTTGATTTAAGGACTTAGAATAATATGGAATTAGAGAATCAAGGGTTTAGAATATTGACATCTAAAACAATGCGATAATAAAAGGTGGTATTTATGATTTCCTTCTGGAATTCTCTTCTTGAAGAAATCCATCTGTCCAACTCAATTGATGTCTTCAAATCTAGTCTACATCAGCATCTTCTCGAACTAGATAAATTCTAAACCTACCCTTCCAGAATATTTATTTTTACTTTCAAATTAACTCCCAAAGCGCCTCCTCTTTCTAAACAGTTTACTCACCCATAAATTCTCCACTTTTAATTCTAATTTTCCTTAACATTTTCCTTTCTTCTAGATTGTAATTATTTTAGTCAACATTTTTATTATCTTAAAGACTGTATTGATGTGTTAACAACTTAAAATATTTTTTAAATATACTGCTACCTTTTTGTCAATAATCTTGTAATAAAAGAAAAAAAAAGAAAAAAAATTACAAGTTATAAAAATACGATTAGAAATAGCCAATTGTATTGTAAAGTTGTGTAACTTTAGCATTATAACCAACACTCAGCTGTAGTTAATCCATGTATTTAGGTTATGCTTATAAAAATAGGTTATACGTTTTTATCTGGAGTAGAAGATACCAGGAAAGTCTGAAATCGATGAACCACAATCTAAAGCATTTTGTTTTTCTGGCTTAGGACCCTATACAATTTTTACTCGTCAATAGTGAACAAATTTACCTTTACCCCTAAAATTAACACCGAAAAAAAAAATAATTTAAAATCTTAAAAAATTGTACTCCTAGTATCACTTCTAAAATAAATCTAAAAAACAAAAAATAAACTCTCGACTAATATATATGCAAACTTTCATTCAACCAATACTCCGATGATGTATTGGAAAAAAAAAGTTAAAAAAAAAAACAAAGCTATGCTCATAAGTACTTACTTATATATTTAAAGTTCATATAAACCTTTTTCATGTAAATTTTGACAGCAATGCATTTTAAATAATTCAAAAAAAAAAAATAAAAAAAATAATGACAGTATGTATTCATTACGTCAATGAATTGTCAGTTTAAGAATATTATGTATTTTTATCTTTTATTTTTCTTTATTTTTTTTTTAAAGTGATGACAGTTTTAAACATACCTCATACATCAATTTAACAGTAAGTATGCATATTATAATAAAAATTACAAAGTAAAATAAAAAAAGAAAAAGTAGCAAACATTTAATAATGTATAATTTTTTTAATATTTTCTTATTATGTACATATTAAATGCTTAAATGTTATTAAATTTTTAGATGTATGTAATTTATTTTAATATTTATTTATGTATATTATACATTATGAATAAATATCAATTTTTTAGAAATTTTTAAATTCAATTAAAGATATTACTGTCAGGTTTATACGTTTGAATATTTAAGCATAGTTAAAGAGCAGAAACCTGATGCTTTTCTAATAAATAAAAATAAATTACATTATTCCCAATATAAAAAATTCTTAATTTTCATGGGGATGAAAGGATGCAAATTGAACATTAAAAGTTGGTTTCAAGTTTGAGTTTTAATAAAACTAAAAATCTGTAATCTACTAGCGAATGTTATCAAGCTACTTTAAAATAACAAAAATTTTTCTTTAATATTACCAATAGAAACACCATAATAATGGCAATTTAAGTAAATTTAAAAGTACCTAAATTTTCTTTTATTATTGAAATTAGTTTTATGTCAACTTTAAAACATAATTATTTTTGAATTACCTAAAGAAAAAAAAATTCAAATTTATTAACATCAATAAGATCTAAGGAGCGTTTAAATTTTATAGGTTATTGGATCAATTGAAATAACTTAAACCAGTGTATATCAATCAGTTATTATTTAAAATAAGCATCTATATAGGGATAAATGTAATTTACAACAAATTCATTTGAATAAACTATTTTAAATAAATAACAGTAAAAAAATAGATTTCATTCCATACATTAATTCTTTTATGAAAAAAATTGTAGATGCTTAATATATTTAGGTATGTACTATATGGGAAGTTCTAAGATAAATTTATTTCAGAAGTTTTATTTTTATTTTTTAAGATCTTGTTATATTTTTGAAAATTTTTTAATTTCATTTATTGATGTAGTTAATATATTCATTTTTAATTTTTTGCCATACATGGAATAAGACCATAAAGGGAAAAATTCGATCCGTATTTATTTTTTGAAAGGCCAAAGTGGCAAAAAAACGATTTTTTGGCTGCAGCGAAAAAATAATGGACATTTAAGGTTTTCGCAAGGTTTCAATGTTTTACAAAACTCTCATTTCACGTTTAGTATAATAATTACCAATATCCCAGAAATGGTTTTTCTACCCTTGAAATCATTTAAAACCCCTCGAAAACCTAATTTTCAAAATTTTCGGATATTATTTTTTAATTAAAGAGTTTCTATGTCAAACAACTTTCTAACATAATTTTTGGCATTTTTTAATCTTGCCTATAACTCAAAACCTACAAATTTTATAAGATCCTGTGAACTTTTAAAAATAGTAAGTAAACATTTTTTTTATAACATTTTTAGTTATATAAGACATTTGGCCAAAAATCAGCAGTAACTTAATTATTTCTTAAAAACCCCTGAGTTTTGATAATATTGCCTGTACTATACACTGAAAAAATATTCCGATTATTACTCTCAGAATAGTGGGACTTAAAAAAAAAATTATAAACCAAAAAAAAAATTTTAATTTTATGTCATTTTCAACCATTTAATAAAAAAAATTCCAGTTGCAGCAACCAGATTTTTTTCAACGTACTTACAGAATTCCATTACACAAGAAAAAAATCCTAAGGATTAGGAATTAATCTAGGTATCTCAAAAGTTTAGTAGCCATAAATAATTTGAAGAATGAATTTTTTTTTTATTTATCCTCATCTGTAGAGTAATAAAATTAAAGTATATTTTTTTATCCATAAAATGATTCAAAAAAATTAAACTTTAAAAAATGAAGGAGAATAATAATATATAAGCCAATTTTTTTTTATATTTATCAAAAGGCTTAATTTTCAAAGAAACGCAAATAAAAATTTTAAAGGAACAAAACTGTACCGTAGTAAGTAAGTGACTATTTGAAACTAATTATGAAAATTTCTAAGAGGGGTTCCTAAAAAGCTTCAAAGAATTTTAAACATGACTTCTCAAACTTTTCTTCCAATTCCATTAAAAATTCCAAGGATCTAAAAAGTATTATTGATTATGGAGACTCGCCAAAATGACCTAAAAAATAAAAAAAGCAATAAAAAATTTATCCTGGAATGCCTCATATGCAAGTAATAGGTAAAGTTAAATAACATATTATAATTTTAATACATTCTTATTACAATAAAGAACTTTGCAATAAACATGAAAGTTAACAGGTTTCATATTATTCTAATAACACTCAGTAAGTTAGGACAATAGAGTTTTTCTTTTTTGATATGTGCGAATATATTATAATAAACCCATACATAAAATATCGTTACAATTCCTCAGGGATATTAAAAAAAAAAAATCAAGATGAATAAGAAAGAAGAAGAAGAAGTGATGGAACGTCAGAAAGCAAATAGCATGCATGGTTTCCCGACACTTTTATATTGGCAATGTTATTACGCGCTCGAAGGGGCAGTGGATTAGCCGATGGCGTGACGCGCGTTCCGCAATAACTTCAACGGCCCTTGAACTTGAAAAGAAAGAAGTATTAAATAAAAATAATAAAAAAAAGATCTTACTCTTCTTCTTTTCTCGTGTACCATAATAACGGCTTTGCTAACATAAATGAGACTGTACCTACTACTACTACTTGTACTTGGAAATGGAAATGTATAGATATATTATGTAAATTTATATAATACATATTTCATTCCATCAATTCCTCACCTTTAAATTAAGTGCTTTATAAATATACTGTAACACCTAATATTTTTATCAGTTTCCGTTTTTCTTTATATGCAAAAAAAAAATATTGAAATATTATTTTATCTTTCTTCTACTATGCACGATTATACGAAATCGTATTCATTTGTAAATTTTTTATTTTTATAAGTAATATGTAATTTTCAGGTCAATAATATATTTGCTTCTGGTTTTTTTAAATTAATAAAATTAAGATTTTTCAAAATATTAATCAAGTTTAGTATACTCTACAGCCTTTTAGCAGAACATAATGACTTCTCTGACTATCCTTTTTTTGCGGTATCGCATTTTATGGTTTAAAACATAAGGATTTATTGTTCTGAAACAAATTATATCGTTTTTTTTTTTTGTGAATTCAAGTTTAATATTATCTTACAAATTAGCAAACATAATTATTGGTGTATTCAATTTTTTCGAAAAAGGAAAGTATCGAACTTATATTGTATTTGACTTAATTAGTAAATAATGGCTAAAATATTGAAATTTCAAATTTATATTTTATGTAAATATTGCTTGTTTAGACTATGACTTCAGGTTTTGTAATTATTAATTTTGTTTATATTTATTAGAATATTATACAGACTTTATTTGAGTAGGCAATATCAATTATCATAAACCTTTATTCTTAGAATGATCTTTATTCACATAAACGATTCGTTCAAAAATGTTTAAAAATCGCATTTATTTTTGCTTTACCCTTAAATCCATAAATATTAAAATAGTATTTCTAAAAATATTGACTTATTTATTTAGCATTGAATTATTAAATGTTTGATGTCTCACTCGAATACTTTTAAAGAAGAAAAATCCATCAAGCAAAGCAAATTATTTAAAAAAAATTGTGTTTACGTATAAGTAATTTACACCACCTTGATTTGTTCGCCAGTACCTATTAAATCCCTTATTTATTCTCACTTAAATATTTCCAAGCTATATCTCAGGAATTTCTAGTTAACTCTAAACTTACCCTGATCTCTTATGAAAAAAATATAAAATATTAAATCTTTCTATGTATACAATAAAATATGAAAAATAAGAAGAAATTTTTGTTTATGCTTACAATAATTCTTATTTTTATCTGAAAATTTATTTTATTATTAAAAGTAAAAAGAAAGAAAAAAAAATGAAAATTATCTTAATCAATATCCTATGACTATAATAACTCTTGTAAGGCTCAGAACTTATAAATCTATTCAACACGATTTTTCTTGAAGTATTAATGATTTATGACCCTCCCACTAAACCTTGGAAATTCCTTAGTTAGAATTTTTATTTTTTTCATATAGTATACCTTCGTCTTATATAATTTAATAAAAGAGCTTTGTATTAAACTCGCCATGTCAATTTCATATAATATGATTTTCCTATTTTAATTTTCTAAAACAACTTAATTAAATCTTTTATATAATATGTTAAAACAATAGCATACCTTTTTTATTTCTGCAAAATTTTCCTTATTTTTCTTTTTTAACTTTATTTAATTAAGTAATCTTATATATATGGACTTTTGCAAATAATTTTTTTGTAGAATAAGTTATCTTAGAGTTCTGGAAATTGTTTTCACTATCACTGTTATTTTAGTAAAACTTTTATATATATGCTGCATTCCCATTTTTATTTAACAGAACCTCAGAACTTTTATACCGATATTCATAGTTTTTTTTTGTTCACATCTCTTGAGGTTTTTTAGAAGATTTATGTAACTAACTATGCAGCAGAAAAGATTTTCATTTGAGTAAAAAATTTATAACTAGGTAGTTTGTGTATTAATCTAATAATTTTAAATTTAATAAAAATGTTTCGGCCTAATCGACCTTTCTTGGACACTTCAACATAATAAACTCAACCATAACCATTTGGTGTAATTTGGTGTTACAAAGGTAGTGAACTCCTCTTGTTAGAGTAATTTAAAGAAAAGAAAAATCTTGGTTTAAAGACTTAGTAAACACATTGTATGTCCGTTGGTTGTGTTAACTGATGTCTAACCGACCTTTTTTGGATACTTGAATTTCGGTAATACAAACTGTATATTTCAGGCTAAAGAACTCACCTAGTTAATAATTTGGTTCGCTCTTTTCATTTCTGGAGTCCGTTTTCATCTACAATCCCTAAGAAATGAGATTTTAACCTCTAAAGTGGGGGTAAATTTTCAAATAATTCTTAAATAAACTGAAGATTTTTCCAAATGCTAAAAAGTTTTTATTTGGCATCAAGAATAATTAATAGGACTCTCAAAAAAGAGAAAAAAATCAAATATGTATGCAATTGCTCTTGGGGTGTCTTTAATAAGGAAGGGGGTCAGTTTTACAAATGAATAAAAGACTCGCCTAATATGTAATTTGGGTCGCTCTTTTTACTACCAGATCTTTTAACTACCACCCCTAAACTGAATATTTTGGTCTAAGAATCTCATTCAGCAAGTATTTTAGATAGTATTTTTTCATTTTTATAACCAAGTTTTATTTAAAACCCCTAGAAATAGGGATATCAACCCGTAATAAGGATAAGCTTTGTAAAATATGAAAGGAAAGGTGAGACTTACAGCCCAAAATATTCAATCTTTCATTTAGTTGTTAAAATCACCCCCTTGCTTACTAAAAACACGACCAAAGTCGGTTGTAAAGGCAACGACATGCATATTTGGTTTAGTCTTTCCTTTGGAAGTACCAGTAATAATTTTCGATGCCAGATAAAAACTTTTTTGCATTTGGGATCATCTTAAGTTTGTTTAAGAATTATTAGAAAATTTAACCCACTTGCAATTAACTACTAGGTGAGTTTCCCAGCCTAAAATATCCATTTTTTGTTGAATTGAAATTCAAGTATCCAAAAAAGTTCGGTTAGGCATCAGTTAATACAACCAACGGACATACAATGTGTTTACTAAGTCTTTAAACCAAAATTTTTCTTTTCAATTACTCTAGCAAGGGGAGTTCATTACCTTTGTAACACCAAATTACACCAATGGTTATGGATGAGTTTATTATGTTGAAAAAATATACCTAGTACCCTCCGTTCATTCCAATTTGCCTTCTGGGCCTAGAAATGAGGGGCTCAATATTGAAAAATTGGGTTTTTTGATAATTTTAATATAACGCTTAAACCTCTAAAGTTATCCAAAATACTTTTCGTTGGTCATTTTTTGGTGTAAGTGACATCTTTTACCCGCCGTAAACCGCAATTTTTCATCACTAATTTTCTGATCACTATAGACAAATTTACCAAATGATCATTTGTGGCTATAAATGACCAATTTTTAAATTGCTGCTATATTTTTAATTTCTGACGAAAATGGGTTTTATAGGTTTCAAAAAATTTTCAGAAAACTTCAAGTTTCCAAAAATTCTTTATTCTACACTTTTCAATTATTTGGTAACCAGATATGATTGTCTTAGGTCACTGGGCCAATTTTTTGATTTTTTAAAAAGGCTTATTTTTGTTGTTAACTTTGAAGAGCATTTTCCCAAAAGCGACTCAGGGAAATGAGACAAGGAAATAATTTTTGGAAACTTGGTGCTTGAAGAAAATTTTTGAGACCTATATAATAATATAAAATCTTTTTTCATCAAAAATTGCAATTTAGCAGCAATTTAGAAATCGGTCATTTTGGACCCAAACATATAGCGATGACTGAATAAGTGATAAAAAATTGCGGTTTACGGCGTTTGAAATGTGTCACTTACACCAAAAAAATGAGTCTGACCAGAAGTGTTTTGGTTTACTTGCGAGGTTTTAGCCTTTCATTAAAAATTACCAAAAAACCCAAGTTTATAACATTGAGCCCTTCGTTTCTAGGCCTGAAAGGTCCATTGGCATGAACGGAGGGTATACACTGTAAAAAGTAACTTTCTTAGATTTACAAAAAAAATAGAATTTTTCCAAAAATTAGTGAATTTTCAAATAATTTTGTAATTATTCAATAAAAATCGTAAATTTACTGAATTTAGTATATTCTCGAAAAATTCGATAATTCTCGATTTTTTTTTTGTGATTTTACGAAAAAAGTTGCAAATTCACGAGAATACTCGAATTTTTTGTTAATATACTAAATTTAGTAAATATACAATTTTTTTCGAATATTTACAAAATTTTTTGAAAATTTACTAATTTTTTGAAAATGTTCTAATTTTTTTGTTAATATAAGAAAGTTACTTTTTACAGTGTAGTTAGCATGTTTTTTCAACATAATAAACTAATATATAGCCATTTGATATAATTTGGTGTTCCAAAGGTAGTGAACTCCCCTTGCAAGTCCCAAAACCCAATTATTCTTGGTCCCTAAATCTATTTGACATGCCCCCCTCTATTTTGGGGTTTTTTCGGGATACCCCTCCCTAGAAATAAGTTCCATGTTAAAATATTTATTAAAATCTGTTCCATATCTAACTGTATAACCCCGATCGAAAAAAACTCCTCATAATTCAAAAGGAGAAAAAAAAATTAATTTAAAACTTGATATCTTCAAATTTAATAAAAAAAATACACTTTATGGAGCTAAAAAAAACCTTAAAGAAAGATTAAATTAGCTAGACAAGTCTATAGATGTAGCATAATTAATAATTATTAAAAAAAATATAAAAATATTTTTTTATTATTCTATAATAATAAAGATTTAAATCTTAAATATAATAAAAACATTAAATACATTATATTATAATAATAAATTATTTGTTTTTATGTTTAAAAAAAAATATAAATTTTCTTTTTTGCTTTATTTTTACTATTATTTATAAATACTCGTATAAAAATATTTAATTTAATTCTATATAAAATAAAATTTAAAATCCTTAAGGCTAATATTGAATATATAAATATAATATATTAGTCTGTATGTTATTTGTAAATACAGTTTACTATAATATTTTTGACAATTTAAATCTGCTTTCTCAATTTTTATGTTTATATTTGTATTAATTCTTAAAGTAATAGCATATATAATAATAAATAACTATTCAAGTAACTAATACCTTAAGAAAAATAACCTAAGTAATTAGTACTCAAAAAACTACTTAAACAAAAGTACAGAAGATTGTTAAATTGACAAATCGCACCAATTCTGGTTATGTTTTGAATCCTGCAGTCCACTATTTAGCTACACTGTACCTTTGGTAAGCCAGAAAAAATCTTCATCCACTGGTGATTCCTACTAGACTTTTAGATTATGTTGATACTCGTTAGTGGAACAATACTTTTGATTATGCAAAGGGATACTATTTCTGTTAAATTGGCTCCCAAAATCGCTCGGTTAACTATCGGAGCAGATTAGTGGTACTAGGTGGTACATACCCACAGAGGCACCTCATCTTTTTAATTGAAGACCTAATTCCTGAAAATGAAGGGTTTAATTATATAGGCGGACTTTCTCTGATAATTCTGGTATGTGTTCTCACAAAGAAGAATATTGTAAGGGACTACGAGTTGAAACTTCCAATCTATTTAATCAAGTCTCATCCTGAGCAACCTTATGATGCCAACGTATTACTGTAATCTAGTCTTCTTTTGATTCTAAGACTATAGTTACTTCCTGAGAAGCTTAGCAACATTTGATATGCATTATTTTATTATTTTGATATACATTGTACATTATTTTATTACCAAAGTCGACTAATTATCAGATTTGGGCATCCAAAAATTTAGTGTTTGCTCAATTTCTGAAGAGTCATTTTCACTGACTCCACCCAATAGAGAGATTCTGATGCCTCCCCATCTTGAAAATTCAAAGATGAGATTAACTGTCCCTTGTCCGCATTTACATCTCTCAGATTTAGCGATATTCTAGTTTTTGAGGAATTCTTTGAAGTTACCATTACCCTGAGACAAATTGCAAAAGATTGTGGTTAGGTTAAAACCAGAGCATGTTACTTCTTTCTTTTGCATCTTTAAAAGTAGGCATGTATTTTTTCCTTTTTAAGTAGCATCCCACTTTCGTTGTCATTCATCATAACCTGGCATTAGGTCAAATATTTTTTCTCCCTGGTAAAAGTGCATTTCCCTTCCCAATAGTTCAGTCTTACCCAATTTCCTAAAGATGTATTGTGCGACTGCCTCATCAACTTTCACGTCGATTTTACTAGCTGGATATTTGGAAGTTACTTACCTTTTTAACAATTGAGATGACAAAATTCGTAATCAACGATCCAAAAAATACAAAAATATCATCAAGGTAACTAAAATACACCCTAATCTGAGTTTAGTAGTCTGAGAATAGTAGTCAACTTTTGCTCCCGAATCTTTAATAAAAAGGGAAAAAATTATTACACCAACATCTAGCCTAATATATAAACAATGCATAAATTCTCCATTTCATGAGCAATATATTACATTAAAAAAAGAATAACAATAATCAAAATAAAATATATTTATGTAATATTAAAAAAGAATATAATCGTGCATACTATATAATACAAAAAAAAATCGGGATGAAGAGCGTAGATAAACAATAATTGTAAAAAATAGTTATATATATGTATATACTATATATAGTACATATATTTCACCTGATATTGCAATTTTATTCGTGTAAAACTTCATGACTTCACGTCCTTAAAAAAAATTCTTTTCTTCCTTTCGCATATATATGTCGATTTTCTATATATATTGCGGAAGTATATATAAAAACTTTTTGTTTCCTTCTTTACACACATCATCAGAAGCTTATATACATATATCATCTTGTAGATCTTTTTTTTTTAATCCTTTGTACACATTTTTATATTTTTCTTTCATCCTTCATCGATTGAAAATTGTTTTTTTTTTATATATATATTTTTCTTCATTACCTTTTATTTCTTTGACATGACGATCGTTGCAAATTATTTTTCTATAAAAATTATTTCCTAAATCCATTAAAAAATTGTAGATTTTTAAAATCTGATAAAAAGATCTTTATATTATTTTTATGCGGGTATATTTTATACTTATACTTTTATGACCTTTTTTTTTAATTTTTTTTTAAGTATTAATTAAATAAATTTTTTATTATTATTATTTTTTTTAATATTATTATTTAATGAATAATTTTTTTTATTATGAAATATATGGTATTATATATATATATACATACCTACATAAAATTCAACTGAAATTATTAAACTTAAAAATATTACATTATGAGAACTAGATTGCAATTTTCATTGTCACCTGATTTTTAATATGTTATTTATTTTTAAATAACTGAAAAAATTTTCTTGAAAATATATATCATTAAAAAACATACAATGTAATATTTAAGATTATTTTTTTTTTAATGATATATGAATCTAAGAAATTTAAAAACATTTTGTTAAAAATAAAAAAAATAAATTATCATTGTCATCGTTATAATTATTTCAAATAATAATAAAAGTTAAGTTAATTAAAAGTACAAATTTAACTATATAAAACTTGATTGTTTAAATTTATTTCAGTAAAAAATAATAAATTAATTAAATTATTAATTAGTCAAAGACTAACAAGAGGAACACCAAATTACATCAAATGGTTATGCATGAGTTTATTAGGTTTGAAAAACATGCTGTCCACCCTCCGGTCATGCTTATGGGCCTACTGTACTCAGGAACGCAGGGCTACTTATTGGATCAATGTTATAAAATAGATTAATTTTGATGAAGTTTATTAAAAATAAACAACGATCTATATGGAACAAATAAACATGATAACTTTTTTCATTATCTTTGTCTGTGTGTCTGAGGACTGAGCCTCTCTTTGTCACACAGAATAATTTTTCTTGAAGAAAGTTATATGATGTTAATTTTTAGATGGAAAAAATTTTTTTATTAAAAAATGAAAAATCTGAAAGTTCATTTCAGCTCTGCAAGAAAACAGGGCGAGCTTCATCAGTGTGAGACCCTGTTTTCTGCTTTTCACAAATGAACAAACAGAAAACTTCTGGCGTGTTAAAAAATGTAAGTTCTTTCTTTCTTTTAAAAAATTTTTTTACATTTTTGTTTTTTTTTTTTTTTTTGTAAATTATTCAGTTTTCTGTTTGTTCATATGTGAAAAGCAGAAAACAGGGTATCACACTGATGAAGCTCGCCCTGTTTTCTTGCAGAGCTGAAATGAACTTTCAGATTTTTCATTTTTTAATAAAAAAATTTTTTCCATCTAAAAATTAACATCATATAACTTTCTTCAAGAAAAATTATTCTGTGTGACAAAGAGAGGCTCAGTCCTCAGACACACAGACAAAGATAATGAAAAATGTTATCATGTTTATTTGTTCCATATAGATCGTTGTTTATTTTTAATAAACTTCATCAAAATTAATTTAATTAATTTGGAACGTAAAACAGTAATTATTACTGTTTTTTTGTGAATGTTATAAAATAGAGCTTTTTGGTAATTTCCAATAGAACTCTGCAGCCTCACCAATGTACCAAAACACTTTAGACTGGTCACATTTTTTCGTCTAAATGTTTTCACCTTTTTAGCTTCTTAAACCGTAATGTTTCATTAAATTTAAAAGAAATTATAAGATGATTTAAACAGTATAAATACTGTTGTCGTTCCAAATATTTAAAAGATTTTAGTAGGAATTTATTATGAATAATAAATGCGATCTTTTTGGAACAAGATATTTCTTTAATGTTTTTACATCGACGTTTCGGAGATCTGTGTCTCCCTTTTCAAGAAAAGGTCGCATTTATTATTCATAATAAATTCCTACTAAAATCTTTAAAAGAAATTAATCTACCTATCACAAAAAATTAAACAAATTTTAACCTCTCCAAACTATGCCACAAACAAATATCTAAAAAAAAAAATTAAAATTCAAAGAACCAATTCATTTCATTATTTATTATTTTAAAAAATATTTAAGATCATTAAAAATTATTTAAGATCAATACAAGATAATGAGAAATTGAACTCTTTAGCGTTATTATGCATAGAATCAGAACTCGTCCTGGACATAAATTTTGATGAATTAATTGAAGGCTTTGCACAAAAAAAGCTCGAAAAATATTACTTTAAAATAATTAGGTTATTTTTACTTATAGCTATAAACACATGTAATTTATTATTAAATAATTATTATTTTTGAAAGTAACTTAATAGTTCATTTTTTACTTTGTTAGTACAATTTTAAAAAATTTCATGTAATCTATTACTTTCTTTTATTTTAAAAGTTAGGATTATTTAAGTATAGTTTTAGTAAACATTTAAATTTTTTCTTAATAAAAATTTTTAAATTAAAATGCTATTTATTTCTTCCTTTCATTTTATTTTTAATTTAAACTTTAAACATTTTTCAATTTAATTCAAAACAAAAATTTTTCGTCCTCAAATTTTAGCAATTGCTTCGTTTGCTTGTGCCTAAATACGGCCCTGAGTGAGACATATAAAAAGTGAATTCAAATCAAGATGCATTTTAATGTAAAAGTTGGAGAAGAAATAATTATACGTACAAATTTTTATCGACATTTTTAAAAATGTAATTTTGCAAGTATATCTTAATATCTTATGTAAAGGATTTCTCTTGTGAAAAAGATGTCACCAACTTGATGTAACAAAGATACTAATAAGTTAAAGTTCTGAATTGCATTTTTCTACCATTTTAGCTCATTAAATTACGAATATCTACTTTTTTTAAAACTTTAGTTTATTTTTAATTTTAAAAATCCACAGAAATACTTTGATCATTTTTAATTTAAATTAAATGATATAAAATATCAAATTTTCAAGTCTAAACTTTATTATTAAAATTAATCTATTTTAGGACTGATTTAAAAAACTAGACAGAATATCTTAAATAGCTTTCAATACCTTGAAGTTGACTTGAAGAACTGAAGATTAGGCAAAATATAATAAACAAAAACATGTTTAGATGCATTCCAGCAGGAATATCATGTCGTATTAATGCAAATTTTAGATAAATTTTATCATAAAATAAGCTCTACATAAGTAAAATTAGAATATGAATATTTATTGAAAAACTTAGTTAAAAATAAAACATTATAACTATCAGAAGTTATGTAAAATATGAAAATTTTTGTTTTAAAAAGAATTTGTAATATATGCGAATCTGCAGAATAATAAAAAAAAAATTATTTCCTACATTTTCCTTTAAAAAGAAAAAAAAATTAAACCAAAATCTATATCCTAACTGGATATATACTATATTCACATATTATTAAAACAGTAAATTTTATGTATCGATAATGTGCATTTTTTTTCTCTGCAAAATATTATAATAAATATTATTCTAAATTTAGAAATGTACATAAGAATTTTTTTTCTTCTTCTTCATAGTTAAAAAGAATGCAAAATTACCTGTTAATAGTCTGCTTGTATTATTAAACTTACTTTATTTTTTGTTAATATTTAATATTTTTACAATAAATAAAAACAAAAAATAATGTTTTAAGAAATTTATAAAATCTTTTTTAAGGAATTTTTATTTTATAGTTATTAATTATTGGATGTAAATTCTTTTAAAAATTAAAAATTGTTTTAGAATGCATTTTTTATGTACTGAAAATGAGAATTACATGGCATGCACATTTTACTAATAAAAATAATTTAGATTAAAATTACTCTTGATTTTTTTAATGTATAATAATAGTTTTCCACAATGTTCATTCTAAGCTTCAAACCCTGTCTTGCTAATCTTTTTTACTGTCTTTAAAACTTTTAAACCTATTGTGTTATCTTTTATAACTATACTATGAACATGTCGGATAAGATTATTTTTTACACAGTAAATTCAATCATAACCGTTATTTACACTATGAGAATAAACATTTTTTTTATGAATATCATTACACCAAAGTAACATGAATTTACAACTATTTCTAATGCCACCAAATTCAGTCATATTTTTTTAAAAATTTCTGTGAATTTTAGATATGTATTTTACATTTAGAAATAAAAAATGAAACAATACAGTTTATAATAGGCTTAAAACAAATTTCGGGAAAATGGAAAAGGAAAATGGTACCTTTTTGACTAACTTTTTAACGCTACGTTATTATTTTTTTTTTTGCCACTAATTAAATTCTTGGAAACAAAAATTGTTTTTTGGTTTGAAAAACTAATTCAGGAATGGGTGGGGTGTATTTAGAGTAAAATCTAATCCAAACGGATGCGGTTGACGTTATCAGGAACTGTATCATATTTGGTACTCAAAAATTTTTGGGAGTGCGCTTCTCAAAACCGTTGTAATCAGGCAAGCTATTGACCACTTTTTGTGCCATTTATTTTTCTTTAAAAAATGAGCTTGCACTTTCATTTTTATGATCCATACCAGATTTAGCATTACCTTGGTCAAGAGTGGGATAATTTGGATAATTTTATTCTTCGTATGTTTTAAGGCGATTTTTGAGGCTGCAATTTGAATTTCTTATCTTCAAAAAGTTATATATCACAATGGCGTTATGATTAATTATATCAGATTTTGACATTTAAGGTCTCAAAATTTTTGTTGAATTGCGTGCAATTTTTGAGAATTATGTATTTAGCAAAACTTTACACTGCCGCACAGTATGGCAAAATGGACAAAAATCGACTGAGCTTTTGAGCTATGGATTTGAAACCTGTTTTGAACGGCTTTAAAATAAGCCGGCTTTCGTGCATCTCTGCGGATTTTTCAAATTTTTTATCTTTAATTAGCCTATTAACACTACCTCAACCTATTCATTTATCAAAATTTTTACTTCCTACATTTTTTGCACTCTAAATCAAACGGGAAATTTTTTTTTGTGTAAATCCTGCATTATATAGATACAAATTTTTTATCTTTAATTAGCCTATTAACACTACCTCAACCTATTCATTTATCAAAATTTTTACTTCCTACATTTTTTGCACTCTAAATCAAACGGGAAATTTTTTTTTGTGTAAATCCTGCATTATATAGATACAAATTTTTTATCTTTAATTAGCCTATTAACACTACCTCAACCTATTCATTTATCAAAATTTTTACTTCCTACATTTTTTACACTCTAAATCAAACGGGAAATTTTTTTGTGTGTAAATCCTGCATTATATAGATAAAAATTATAAAACATTCTTAAGTCAAAAAATATTAAATCAAAATTTTTGCATATTTTAGAATCTCGCATAAAATGCATTTTCAATTAATAGGCTAATTAAAAATAAATAAATATGAAAAATCCGCAGTGAGACATGAAAGCAGGCTTATTTTAAAGTCGTTCAAAGCAGGTTTCAGGTCGATAACTCAAAAACTCAGTCCAGGAGCGATTTTTATCCATTTTGCCACATTGTGTGCCGTGTTAAAAGCACTATCACGATTTTGTATATAGGCCCTTTATTCAATATAGATACACTGAAAAAAATTTATTTCATAGTTTTGGGCAATTTTTCAAATTCATCGGAATTTAAGTTTGCCATATGCGAGTGATAAGAAATTTTTTGACCAAGAGGGCAATAAATTAGACAATAATTTATTTATTAATTGTGCTACATTGTCTTAAAACTTGCATATTTCAAAATTATGGGTGAAAAACCCAACATAAGTATCAAGTTTGCCATAATATTTGCTCAAATTTGTTGGCCTAGTGTAAATTTCTCACAAAAAAATTTTTGGGCTGTGAAATTCGAATTTTCGCCAACAACAATTATTTTAGTCTGTCAAAATTAACTAAATAAGCAGTGAAAATATTTTTTTCTCCCAATCAACTGAAAAATTAATTTTTTGTCATTTTAGGCAATTTTGTTGATAAAAAATTTTTTCAGCAATCTCTTCAAGGAAATTTTAATTGATTTTGGTAGACTGAAATACTGATTGTGGGCGCTCATTAGAATGTCACTTTTTAAAATGTTTTTCTGGGCAAACTTATACATAGGCCAAAATTTTTGGAAAATTTGAGCAAATTTTATCATGGGAAACTTGATTTCCAGTAAATTTGAAAATTTTAAACCTCTACATATAAAATTGGAAGAGGACAAAAATAAAAAGTAAAATATTTTTTTTGGGTACTGCAGGTAAAAAGAAAATTTTCCTTCATTTTATGTATGTATAAAAAGTGCATTGGCTTTGAGATTATTTATCATTTTAAACTCTAACAATCAAAAATCTAAAAAAAAAAACCATAATTTACAAGCAACATAAATTTTTGGTCAATATTAACATTTTTCAAAAATTCCAGTGAAACAACAATATTTTTCAAAAAATTTTGATCCAGCGTTTTAACATGGACCTGAACATTTATTAATTAATATAAATGTTTCTAAAAAACTCAATTTATTTTTTTTAATTCATATTCTATTTACAAGAATTTAAATAGACTTTTTTTCACATAAAAATTTATTGTTTCTAAATAACACATATGAAAACAATATATTATTAAAAAAAAAATCCATACACACTACTCTACTTTACGTAGATTAGAAATTATGACATGCAATAATAAAATATTAACACACAAAAATAAATAAAAAAAAAATTTTCCGTTAACTATTATACATATACATATAAAGCACACACACATATGTTATATATATATTATTTGTTGTAAATTTAATACAATGTTAGAAGAATCCAAAGTGTAAAAATAAAGAAAAGTCGATACTCGTGTGCAAGCTGAGACGCCTTATAATATAAGTTAACATGAAATAAAAAAAAAAGAAAAATTTAAAATAACAGTTCGAAAAGGTACTTTAAAAGTACCAATGCCAAACGAAAGGGTCAGAAGCAAACATATAAGTAATAGGTTGTAGTAGTTGTAGCAGTATATGGGATAAATTTTCTTTTTTTTTTTTTTATTTTATTATTTTCAAATAAAAAGGAATATAAGTATGAAAAAAAAATTATGAAGAAGAGTCTGCGCTTTCCTGGTTGTTAAAAACAAAACGCAGTAATCGACGGTTCGGCATGTTCCTGTTATATTCGCAAAGGGCGAAATTGTTTCCGAATCAATCTCGTAAAATCTCGCTTAACTCAGCCGTATCGCGAACAATGCGGAAGCTTATAAATATCTATATATATATACACATTTTAAGTATGTGTGTGTGTGTGTACATTTGCAATACATGTAACACTGATATAGAAGAAAAGAAAAAGAAAGATCTAATAAGAAAAGAGAAAGAAAGCATTTATTTTTTATATACTTTTGAAGATAACGTTTATACACACAGGTTGATATGAATATATGATCTGATCCAAGTAATTTTAGCAGGATTGATATTTTTTCAGTGGTTTTAGGTGACAAATGTAATTGATACTAGGTTACAGTGTATATAAGGTGTTTCATTTATCAACTGTCTGAAAAAACTGTAATATTTTAAGTTTTTACATTACTATAGGGATTCTTCAGTGTATACTTTTATCCTGAGAAATTATTTTTTATTTAATCTAAAATAGGGCGTATTACCTTTTATATATTTTGCCGTATAAATTGTGACCACTTTCTGAAATTTACAGAACCCGTATTTTTATAATATTTTAAGCCAGGTTTCAGACTTGGGTATCATAATATAATATTCAAAAATTTTATTAAATTTCACATTTTCGAAAATTATTTTAACTAACTTTCAAATTAGCCTTTGATTAAGCAAAATCATCAAATTTAATACATGATAAAAACTTTTCTATTATGATTCAAAAAACAAAACAAAAATTTTAATAAAATGTTTTTCTATCCCAATAGTGTACTTAAATTAAAATTAAAAAAAAATGTTTGATAGTTAAAATTAGGTAGGTCAACCCATATACATGAAGATAAAAAGACTATTATACTAAGTACTATATCTATAGGTACATAAAAAGATTAAAATTTTTATTAAAAACTTTTATATATGAAATATACGTGGATACAGACAAGTGACGCCTCGTTGCTGCTGAAAATATGAGGTTGTGAAGATAACTCTATGAAATTATACTTCTATCTTAAGGAAAAACTTTGACAATAAAGTATAGATATTTTATTATTATTATTTATTATTTTTATTTTCTTTTTTTTTTCTATTTTATTTTTATGGAAAAAAACACTGTTATCTTAATCAGTTATCTAATAATTCATTATATTTTAAATAATTTAGTTAGAATTTTTCATACTAAAAATAAATAATTATTTCCTTTTGTAAAATTTCAACTCTATTAAAACAAAGTATAAAAAACTATATAAATTGATAGATGGGGTTACAGTTAGGAGAAAAATTAAAAAATTTTTATGAATGGGTAGCAAACATTTTAGTAAATTTACTTCACTACCTTTTATAATCGCAAAATTTAGCAATGTTGATGTGAATACTCCATTCAAAAAATCTTTTAATTTCCATTCTCATCTCATTTTTTCAGACAAATGCATAGAAATTTCAGTACTTTGAACCAAATAATAACTGATAGTTAGGTAAGTGTTACTGTTATTATACTTCAAACTCTTTAGAAAAGGGACCTGTTTTAAAAAATTTTGTGTAAAGTTGCCAGGCTCAAGACACTTATTAATGAGTTATTAATTTATTTCTGCAAAATTAAAAATATTAATAGTTTACTTCATATAGGACGGTCTCATACAAGAAATCATGATAAAACTTGGATCACAAATTACTTATAACCCAATTATGCTTGAATACCCTGACCAACAGACAGATTTTAGGCTCTATCATGGTCGAAAATCCATTTATTTAATAAAATAAAAATCATAAAAAAATGTTTTATTTTTAAGATAAAAAAATTTTAATATTTACTTAAAAATAATATTATTTACATTTATAATTAATTAAAATCAAGTTAATATTTATTTAATTATATTTTATATTTCTTTAATTTTGCAAATAGTTTTTATAGAAACGTTTAACTTACATTACGTAATAAGTTTTAATTAAATTGCATACCTTAAGGGTAATAAATGAACCTGTAGCAAATCAAGAAACATAAAAATATATTTTAAAAAATATAAGGTAAAAACATGCATCTTCATCTTTTGTAATGCTTAAGATATACTAAACGCAAAAATAAAAATAAAATATATTATAATATACAAATGTAACCTGTTTTCACCTTTACATTATATATATATACATTTTCTTCTGGAATCTTAAAACTTTGGTTCTATTACGTACTTTTTACCTTTTTTTTTAGTAGTAGTTTATTTCTTTTTCATACATATCTTATAAGAACGCATTCTATTCTTAAGTCATATATTCCTTAAAGGCTTTTTCGTCTCCTTTTTTCTTCTTTTTTTTTTATACATATTTTTTTTTATTTTATGTAATTTTCTAACATCTGTTCTAAGTATTAAAATCATGCATTGCGTTTACTCATGCATTAAATGTTATATTTATATAGGTACCTAGAATTTTACAAGTTGTTTTTTAAAAAATCTTAAAATTTTATAATTTTCCAGACAAAAATTACAAAAAAAAATTTTTGTGATAATTTTCGGATGTCAGTTTTGGAATTTTGCCAAGAATTTTGAATTTTTGATTTCATTCAGACCGTGTAAAATACCTAATGTTTGTAACTATTTCTTCTATACTAATAAGTGGGAGTAAATTTCTTTGTTTAATCGTATTTTAAAATTATTCTGTAAATGATCCACGATGACTGACATAATAATGACGTACGGGCCAAAATTCTGCAGTCAGTATCGTATAGGCACAGTCGGCATAGCCTACAGGCTCCCACAAATTAGACCATTAGAAAGTGCCCTCACAATATTTGTTAAACAATGGGAGACTACAGGACCCGACAAACATAAATTCGGCACTGTTTGCAGTTCTACAGAATTTTTTATAATTTACACTCAAAGAATTTAAGGTTGAATCAGGTAGACAGAAATAGCATTTTTTGATTAAAAATATCTAGAAATCATAAATCTTTAATACCTTTATCACTGATAATGTTATGTGTCCCTTAGAATTTTAAAAAAAATTTTTGAAAATTTATTGACCACGAGCGAAGATAGTATCGCTTGAAATTTCATTAATTTTTGAGGTACTTAATTAATCAAGACTTTTTTATAATCTGATTTAAAAATCTTTGAATATAAAATTTAGGACATTATTTAGCATTGATCCTCTAAAAAAATCTCAATTTTTAACAATAATGTGAAATATATTTCAAGTTTTTTGATTTTTGACTTAACCTATACTTTTTAAAAAATCAATTTATTCGTGGAGAAACGTAGAAAATGAAATTTCTTTTTAGTGGATTGATGCTAAATAATGTCCTAAATATTATATTCAAAGATTTTCAAAATCAGATTATTTGCAAAAAAGTTTTAATTACTTAAGTACCTAAAAAATTAATTCAACATTTTTTTAAAAATTTTAAGGGACACATAATATGATCAATGGCTAAAAATATTAAACATCCTAGAAGTATGGATCTTCAAAAATTTTACCCAAAAAATGCTATTTCTATCCACCTGATTCAACCTTAAAGAATATCAAATAAAATTCAAATAACTCACTTTAAGTTAAGTATACTTTTAATTTTAAGTATACAGGAAATTATACAATAAAAAATTTTTTTCTTTTCTTTCGATTTTTCAAAACAATAGGACCTCCTAATAAGAAAAATCTACACCCAAGGGCCAGAAACATTATCCGATAAATTCACTTTCATTCCAATAGACAGCTTCAATTTCACAGTAGCGTGTAAAGTCGATTGAAAGACATTTTACAAGCTTATAACGTTACGGATTTTTAATTTTCCTTTTTTGATTAAAATAACTGGGACCCGTCGAAATTAAAAATGTTTATATTTAATAGTATAATTCTTGTCTTCGAAATTAAGAATGTTTTAAAGAGAAGTGTATTTTTTTAGGAGTAAAAGAGATAGAAATAGAGGTAATTAACCTACCTTATGTTTTTTCTGGCTTAAAATTTAGGTTTAGCACCTAAAAAATATCTCTTGGGACAATGAAGTTTAAAAAAATGCCTAAATTACCTACTAGGGCTCATTAACTTAAAAATAAATTAATCTATTAATTTTCGGTGAAGGGGATAAAAATGTAAAGTTAAAGGGTTGATGTCATTAACTTTGGTCATCGAGGTACCATTTATCCGTTTTTTTACTCCTTAGGTTAGCCTACGAACTTTTAAAATGCTTTTTAGTCGGGGTGGAATTTTTTTTTTCACTGCGCCCGAATCGCCGTGGAAAACTCAGAAATGCGCTCTTCCACTCTATGAGTTGAGTTACAGGATTAATGGATGTAGTAAAACATTTAAACATCTTAAAAACGTTGTTAACAGTTAAAAATATGAACATGAATTGTAAAACTGGAATTTTTCAATCAAAAAATATTATATGTGGTTATATTTAAAAAATGTTCAACCCTTGCAACTAAAAATCCCACCTCACTTCCAAGTCTTTATCAAACGATAATAATTAAATTTTTTATTGACTATAAAGCCCTTTCTCCACTCACTCAAAAATAATTAATACACGCGTGCTTTGACTATATTAAATGCTACAGTCAAAGAACACGTGTATTAATTTTTTTTAAGCAATGGAGAAAGGACTTAATTAAAGATTACTTTGTAATAATCGAACTTTCATTTAAATTTTAGCGGAGAGCTCCGTAGTATAGAGCGGTTCCTAATGCGCCGAAACGTAATATTTATTAGCAAAATTCTCAGCGGAGGGTACGAAAACTTTTTCAGGCAAGGAGACAATCCAATAACAATTTGCGAGATTTTATGAAATTTTAAAAATTTAACAAACACATGTTATAAAACATGAACATTTTCGGTTCTCAGGAAAGGGGGCGATTATCCCTATCGCTTGATTCGCCAAGTCCCTTAACCTGAATTGTTCTGAGTCCCTAAGCCCAGATTATTTTAAGTCCCTAAATTGAAATTATTCTAAGCCATTGAACCTGGGATTAGTTTAATTATTTCAAATATAATATTATGATTATCAACAAATAACTTTACCATTATATAATTAAATACATGAGTTAAAGATATTTTTTCGGGTGTTATAAACTTGATTTCCAAATTTTAAGTAATTATTTTATGAACCACGCAAATTGATAAAATTTATGTATGTTTTAAAATTAAATTGTTTAGAAGAAATAAATTTCAAATATAAATGCAAAATTTAAATACATAGAAAAGAGAAGCTCTAGATAAAAATGGATGTTTCTTAAAAAACTGGATTTATTAATTTTTGAACTTTCCACCAATTCAAGTAAGCAAATGAAAACCTCACCAAAATTTCGGATTCGTAGATGTAAAATTTTTCAATCGAATGTGGTCAAAATCAACTTTTGAACCCTGGAATAGAATTCCATGGGAAATTTCGTACGCTAAAAAAAATCCGCTTGGGGTTAGCAAAATGTTTCCGTTTGCCGCTAGTGAGTTTTTGTGGAATTTATTAATTTATCCACTTATGGCAAGTGGATTTTTTTTTCAGTGTTTAGATATTAAAAAGGAAAATAATTTTCAGCATAACATTTGGCAGCAATTATAAGAAAATTTGTATTTACGAAAAAAGATTAAAAACACGGAATCGGCTGCCAAAAATCAAAAACTGGATTTAGAAAGCAAAAAATATGTGGGAAGAATTATTTTTATTTACATTTTCGGTAAATAATATTTTACACTGAGTACCGTGACCTTTCAGTCCAACTTAGGCCCAGTCTGCGTAGAAACTTATCTGAAACTTAGAAGGAATTTTCAGAACTCCTCTTGAAAGCTGCTTCAGCCAAATTTTCACCAAATGTGGAAATGAGGGTAAAGTAAAGGATAAGCAAAAGAAACATCTATACTATGTTTACAATTCATAAAAAACATAAATAAATAAAAATACCACTATTAAATGATTGATAACTTAAATACATACAAAACCATTAAATTCAATTTATACTACTTTTTTAATGTATACGCTCATAGGTATTTTACTATACATTTTCATATTAAATTTGGAATAGTAAGCCAAACAATACGTAAACGTATAAGTAAATTTAAACTTCACCTACTTAAAAGATAATTTATTTAATATTGTAAATCACGCGAATCTTTAAAAACTATTCAAGCTTATCATTAAAAATAAGACTAAAATAATTATTTACAATGATAATATTTTTATTTTTTCAAATAATAAATAAATAACATTGACCTAAAAAAATATTATAAATTTAAAATTCCTTAAATATTTATATTTTCTATAATTGAAATTTATTATATATATTAAAAAAACGTTTTTCTTTAAATTTATATATATATATTAAAATCCAATAATAACCATATCGTATTAAAAAATATGTAGGTAGGTAGTAAAAAGTATCTTTTTCCTAATTAAAAAACGCGCATTTATTAGGACAGCGTGTACTGCGGTAGGTGCAAGGTAACATATATACTAACTATCTCACGGCCAATGAAGTAAAATATATTTTACTTTATATAGTTTATTAAACATATAAAAAAAATGTATAGATACACCCATATTATAGTAAAACCCTTTTGATTAAAAAAGGTTATTAAAACATTATTTTAAGTATCACGAGCTTACATGTGAATGTAGGTATGTTATATCAATGAAGGAGAAATTGGGGCATGTTTTGTAGAATATTCTGGTTGACTTAAAAAAACTAATAAGGGTTTTATTTTAATTTATAATGAAGACTATATGAATTAAACATAAACTGTATTAAATCTTTTTTCTTATCATAGAAACTTTTATGTACAGTAGATGATTGTTAAAATTGTTAATGAAAGAAGCTTAACGTAAGAACCCAAGTAACGAAATATTCTAAGCTGAATTTTCAGTGTGAAAAGTAAAGAGAAGGTCTAAAGAAAGAGAAAGCTTTTTGAAATTCTAAGAACTTTTATTTTCTTTTCATCTGAACTCCTTTTTAAACTGGTAATGCGAGTATACGAGTTGAATTTATCAGATCTTGGCCAAACGTTTTCTTACTGAAAAACTTATAACCACTTTGCGCATCTACGCAAATCACTTGCATGGAACATGTTCTAATTATCTATCACAAATAACCTAGCTTCCTAAAGTACCTTCTAAAAACACATTAGTCCCTAAACTCAAATTATTCTGAGCCTCTTAATCCATATTATTATATAAAGTCCTAATCAAAATTATCCCTAAATCGAAATAGAACCCTCCACTCAATTTTCAGGCCTCCTAGTGTACCTCCATATAAGTATGTTCTATGTTAAAAAAAAAATTTTAATAACTTTTGCTTGGTCTCATAGGGTTCCTAGGCCTAGAACAACCAACATCATTGTTGTTAGATATTCTATATAACATTGCAGCCTTGCAAGACAAACAAAAAATGCTGCTTGGCTTCTTTTGTTCAAAAGTCTAATTTTTAAGGAAGATATTTCAGACAAGTTTTAGAAAAAACTATAAGTAAGTGATTAAAATTTCAGATTTTTGCTTACACTTCCGAGCAAAATTTTAAGTAGAACAACCTGAAAATGTATTTTTTATATAGCCTGAAAAAAACAAAAACTCTTGCAAAACATTTTAGTAAAACCCCAATTTGCCCTTATCCCCCCAGTAAAACAAAAAACCCTTATGGCACGTGTACCTGGACGTATATGAGACAAACATTGTTTATTTTTACACATACTACATATTACATACTCCATACCTATATAAAACCAGATAAAACACAAGTGCGCATAACAGTGTCAGTGATTTTGTTTTATTTATCTTATTAAACCCCTTCGATATCTTTATTTAATTACAAGTTTTATATTGTATATAGAGTAAGTATGTGGTATTACTTTATTTATGATGTGTTCTAATGAACAATTCAGCCTATCCCCATATAAATTTATGATACTATTTAAGAATAACGTAAGAATGAATAAGAAGTTTTTAAAAAAAGAATTGTGATTTTTTTTATTTTTTATTCTTGTAATAAACTATTTTCCCAGCAATTTTATAAATATTTACAATTTTTAAATTAATATTTCATTATCTCTAATTTCATAAAATTTATTTAACAAAAATTTATTAAATAAATTATATATCAATGAAGAATATAATCTTTTAGTCATACACTGAATTTCATACAAAAAACTCTTGTAAATTGGTAAAGGTATAAAAATGGTTCATTCTTGCTTCTTTATGCAAAACTTGTCTACCTTATTCTTATAAACTCGTATTATACTTATTCGGTTGCTTGAAGGCTTACATTTCGATTCTTGGCTTCAAAATCGGTTTGCGACTTAACTGTGAGATTTAAAAAAAATTCAAATTTTTAATACCCTGGTAGACATTTTGACCGTAATACGGCCAAAGTACTACCGTCAAGTATTAACAAGGTTTTTTAATACTGTCGTTTATTACAGCCAGCCTACGGATACCAGTTTCACACACATATACCTAAATATGTATACACATTCATACTTAGTACATACTAATACACTGTGTCGCTAAATCCGAATTTAGGGTCGTAAGTGGTTAGCAAATAGAATAAGACAACAGAAACTACCCTCTTTACACGTTTTTTCGCAATGCTTTGGAACTAATGATCAAATAATCGCCATATTTTAAAATTAATTAACTAAATATTGATTTTATTTGATTTTGCATTAAAAAAGAAATATCAGAGCACATTATTGGGGTTAAAGATTATTCCAAAATTAAGATAAAATTTTAAAAACCCGATGTAAGTTTTTTTTCTTTATATTTTTTTTAATCTTGTATTTGAATTTTAAAATATTTTATCGTATTTTAAATTTTATATAATTTAATGTCTCCTCTACGGAGGGTAAAAATGTACCAAAACTTTTGTAATAATTATGTTATTTTTTATCAATTTTTTAACCATATCCTTTTTTAAAAAGGACATGTTGATCGCAACAGTAACTATGTACATTGTTATAGCTAAAGAGTCATTCTGATTGGCTCATATAAATTTCATTGTTAATAGGTTAAAATTAATTGTTTTATTGTTTATAATATATTTTTATTATTTTTGAGGTTAGTTATAGTACGCCGAGTAGTTGATATGAATAAAAAAATTAAAGTAAGAATAAAGAGCATCCCGGAATAAGAAGCGATTTCGGCCCCGGCATGAAATCAAAAAAACCTTTTTACACTTGAGAGTACTCATAAAAAAAACATTTTTCCCGTTGGAATTTTTATCCCAGCTGCCCTCTGTTGGGCTAGGGGGGCAAAAGTCTTTAAAAAAATTTTTTTATTTTCAAAAATTCATATCTCTGGATCCAGAAAACGAAAAGTGGTCTACAAGGTCTCAAAAAATTGGGATTTCTATGCACTTTAATTTTATATATACAAAAAAATTTTTTGAGACACGTAAGCCACCTTAAAATTAAAAAAACGAAAAACTTTAGTTCAAATTTTATCTTTGAAGTTAATTTTCTCTGCCACAAAGATTTACTCATCCCTAAAAAATTTATATGTTTTTTGTCACACATGAAGTTGCAGAATGAAACCAGTTTTAACGAGATTCCAACGTACAATTTTTTAAAAAAGCCGAAAAACCGATGGTTTTTTCATTTTTTAACTGATTTTCTGGGTTTTTAAGCTCAAATTTTTATTTAACTCTAAACATATACTTTTATATGCAAATTTTCTGATTGTAAATAATATAAAAACTTAAAAATTTTCTATTAGCACCGGTTTCAACAGGATCCCAATATATCAGAACTCAAAAATACAGATAAACTATTGATTTTTAGCATTTTTTTGCAGATATCCAGAGTTTCTAAGAAGAAATAACTTTCTTTATATAATGAGGACTTATATGCAAAAAGTTTATGCATTAAATTTACACAAAAATCAAAAATCTTTCAATTGAAATCGGTTTTAACAAGTTTTCAGCGTAGAAATCGATAAAAGATATAAAAAACCGCTAAAATTTTGTTACCTTTTTTTGCTAATATTTTTGAGGTTTCTTAATAAGAATAAGGGTTTTTATGCAAGCATTTACTCATATTTTCGTGCAGGATTGTGTCTGTGTTATTATTTGTGAGAAGATGTTCGGCATAATTGGATGTCAGAACTTTTTGATTTGGGCCTTGTATGTGTTTTGTAAATCTTTTGAAAAAAGTGCGCCCTGTTTGTCCTATATATCTGTGGCTGCAAGGAAAAAGGTCTTAACCCACAATTTCCGAAAAATTGATTTTTTTTCATTTTTGAATTCTTTGTTTATATATCTTTCATAAAAATCAAAAGTATTAAAAAAAAAATATATATATAGATCTAAAAAATTAAAATAAAAAAATTCAAAATTTTAAAATTTTATAGTAAAACGGCATAACTGCATAAGATTACAGTAAAACGACACAAGCTGCTTACTATGCCTTATGAGGTATATAATATTAGAGAAGGATAATAAGTCGCAAGATTTGTTAGGTAGAGAGAGAAGCGAAATCTTTTCATGCTTATTTTTTAAAAATTAAGGACCTTTATATTTTTTATCGCTATAATTAACAAAATGAAATTTTATTTATAAAAATTATTTATTTATCAAAAATTTTATATATTAAAATTATTTTTAAATATAGGTTATTTTTTCAAAAAAAAAATTTTTAATGTAATTAATACACTGTAAATTTTTTATTACTTTTATACTCCTATTTTCTTGCAAAAAATTTTTTTAATGTAATATGCTTCACAAAATATCCAGTTAAACACTATAAATTTTAATAAAAACATTATTACACAACTTTTAAATACACTGCAAATATTTTATACAAAAATTATATTTAAATCAAATTTAAAAATTTTTACTATTTTACTTTTTAAGTTTGAAGTAAAAAAAGTTTAATTTTAATAATAAAATTTTAATAATAAATTGCTTGAACGAATTTTTTTTTTTAAATAAAAACAATGAATAATAGACTTCAAGCTACATTAGTAATAGGATTACAATGCATAGAGAGCTGTCGCGACAAGAGTCGCCGCAAAGTAAAATGACATATCCCGCGCAGTTATGCCACTATTCCATAAAATTATCTATAAAAGTCATTTAATTTTAAAATAAAAAAATAAATTAAAAAAATAATATTTAGGTATTAAAGTAGACAAAAAATAGAATAAAATAAAATAAAAAAAAACTATAATTAAAATGTTAATAGATGCTAAAAATTAAAAACTGTTTTTACATTTTTAAACTTGATTTACTCGAAATCGTATATACGTGGGTTAAGACCTTTTGCTTTGCAGCCACAGATATATGCTGTCACTATCGTTGCAGTCTAGTTTGTAAATACCACTTTTAAATTCCAATTTTTCGGGAGTTCTAAATCTTAATATGTTTTTGATGTTGTTATCCGTTTTGAAGGCTACTTTCATGTTTAGCTTTTTGAAAACTTCTACTAAGATTTGATTGGTGATATTTCCGTAAGTAGTTGATAAGTACTTCAGGTTGTCCTTTGGTAAGAGTTGATGCTTTTTCTTTATTTGTTGTTTATAAATAAGTTTATCGATTATTGAACTTTTATATCCATTGGCAACAGCTATTTGTTTTATGATGTTTAACTCTTCTTCGTAATCGGATTATTCCATTGGAATTGTAAGTAATCTATGCACGAATGAATTATACGCAGCCATTTTTTGTGAAAATCTTTGTAGCTATATAATTTGTGTGTTCACTTATCAAGTTACTCCAATTACAAGATGCAAAGTCAAATTTCAATGTTAATACATCTGATTCAAAAGCATTTTGTACAGAATCACATACCCCTGATACAAGTGAATCATTTTTTAGTTTAAAAATTGCTGAAATAAGGGAATTCACGCTCCCTGTGCGTAACTTACTCAGAAAAATTTTTTAAATTTTTTTATTAAATTTTAATACAAGATGCAACATTATAATATATTAAACAAAAATATATACTATTTGATTTTAAAAATTACTGACAGTGAATTAAAAAACAAAAATGATCATTTAACAGCGTTATTTTATTAAACATTTTCACCTTAGGTTTGAATCGGTTTGCGTAATATTTTAATAGTTCAACAGATAGGTTAAAGTGTGAAGTATGAGTAAATGCTTGCATAAAAACCCTTATTCTTATTAAGAAACCTCAAAAATATTAGCAAAAAAAGGTAACAAAATTTTAGCGGTTTTTTATATCTTTTATCGATTTCTACGCTGAAAACTTGTTAAAACCGATTTCAATTGAAAGATTTTTGATTTTTGTGTAAATTTAATGCATAAAATTTTTGCATATAAGTCCTCATTATATAAAGAAAGTTATTTCTTCTTAGAAACTCTGGATATCTGCAAAAAAATGCTAAAAATCAATAGTTTATCTGTATTTTTGAGTTCTGATATATTGGGATCCTGTTGAAACCGGTGCTAATAGAAAATTTTTAAGTTTTTATATTATTTACAATCAGAAAATTTGCACATAAAAGTATATGTTTAGAGTTAAATAAAAATTTGAGCTTAAAAACCCAGAAAATCAGTTAAAAAATGAAAAAACCATCGGTTTTTCGGCTTTTTTAAAAAATTGTACGTTGGAATCTCGTTAAAACCGGTTTCATTCTGCAACTTCATGTGTGACAAAAAACATATAAATTTTTTAGGGATGAGTAAATCTTTGTGGCAGAGAAAATTAACTTCAAAGATAAAATTTGAACTAAAGTTTTTCGTTTTTTTAATTTTAAGGTGGCTTACGTGTCTCAAAAAATTTTTTAACATATATGAAATTAAAGTGCATAGAAAGCCCAATTTTTTGGGACCTTGTAGACCACTTTTCGTTTTCTGGATCCAGAGATATGAATTTTTGAAAATAAAAAAATTTTTTTAAAGACTTTTGCCCCCCTAGCCCAACAGAGGGCAGCTGGGGTAAAAATTCCAACGGGAAAAATGTTTTTTTTATGAGTACTTTCAAGTGTAAAAAGGTTTTTTTGACTTCATGCCGGGGCCGAAATCGCTTCTTATTCCGGGATGCTCTTTTGGTATTTAAGAAAATAATTAAGGTTGATAGGTAGTTTTAAATCATTTTGCGCGCGACGCGCGCTTAATACTAGTATTAAAAAAAAAAAATTATAAAGAAATGATTTTTTTATGCGTTTTTTGTTGTTTAAGAGTTAAATTAGCCATTAAAATTAAAAAAAAAACGGTATAAAAAAAATAAAAAGCTTCGAATTTTCAGTTTTTTAGATAATAAACTCTTAATTCAGGGATTTGTTTTCTATTACTACCAGAGCTTTTTAAACCTGTCGTATAAAAAGTGATTTAATTCAATCACTTAAAACTTACCCCTGATGTTTCTTAACGTTAATTTTGAAAAAAAACATCACCTATACCCTTCGTTAGTGCCAGAGATCAGGATTCTCAGGTCATCTCGAGGGCAGATGTTGTCTTGAGAAAACATTTATCAAGCAAAAACTAAAGTAAAATATTTGAAAAATAAAAAGTAAATATTGAATCTCAAGGAAAAAATTATTTTTGCACGTGGAAACTATTAAAATTTAAATCAATGTACGATAAAAGTGCATGAGTCCTAATTACAGAAACACAATGACAACGCTTAATTATATTTAAACTACCTACGAATAAAATATTAAAAAATGTTTAGTTTTAAAAACGACTTTTTTTTTACTAAAAAATATAAATTATAGATTAGTAAATGAGTTTGACCATCTGACAATGACATTTTTAATCGTAAAATTCTAATTATTAATGCATTTAAATCAATATACATTTAAATAAATATAAAAAGCAAAATCGTTTTTTAGTCTAAATAAACGCAAAAGTAAGAAATTAATAGTTGCATATGAGAATTTATTTATGAATACTGCCATGTTTATGTAATTAAAAATTTTTTTTTTTTTTGATGGCTCATTTGTACTGATCGTTATACTAACATTCAAGGGGAAAAAATTATGAACATATGATAGCCAATGGCTGCAAAAAATATTTTCACTTTCATATTTTCCGTGAATAGTGCTTTGAAACTAGACTTTAAATGTGCTAATTTCTGAGACTTTTTACTGCTTAAAGTATCATGCTATAGAGAAAAAAAGGCCTACATTGGAATGCATTAAAAAAACAATACATCCTTTTTTTAACAAAAAAAATAATTAAAACTTATAATAAACATCTACCATCTACTCAATATGAGCAATATTCGTTTTAAGACCAATAAAAAAACAATAACTTTCTTAATTTTTGACCAGTTTTCAACCTCAAGGGCTCATTTTTTTTCGCTTTCCAAATTAGAATCGATTCACCGACGAAAATGTTTTATAAAATATTTATTTTTCCAGTAACAACAAATTGCTTCTAAATTTCAGAGAAGAAAATGTGAAAAACTTATTAATTAATCTATACCGGGATTTGATTAAAAGAATGACAAAATACATTTACATAAGTTTTTAAAGTTTTTAACAATAAAAATAATACAATTTTCTGGATTTCCTTTATAAATTCAAAATTTTTCACTTCTTTGACAAAAAATCTAAACTTTTTGGCTAAAAAAACTCCTAAATACATACCTATTTTTAAGTCGTTATGTTAAACTAACATAAATTTTTAAATTGATTGAGAATCACTTTTTTCGCTACTAGTCACTACTGACTTTCGCTGCTAACTTTATGTTAATTTTTTTTTTTAAATGTAGGTAATACCTAATTTTTACCATGAGATTTTAAAATGAGAATATCAAGAAATAGATTATTTTTAGTTTTTCTTATGCCATCATACATACTTTATTAGGCAAAATAGATCATAAAGAATATTTTGTTATTGCTTGAGGAACCGTAGTGCCAATAATTTGGCAGCGTTTTTTAAAAGGCGTTCAAATTATACAATATGAAAATAAAAAAATTATTTAAAAAACTTATAAACACAACTAAAATGCAGGAACATGTTTACTTACATGGTTAGGTATAATGCAAATGTTACACTATATTACAATACAATTTGTTATTTTTATAATTTTTAATTATATTTTTATAATTTATAATTGATTCTTTTATCTTTCGTCAGACTATTATTCATACTGACTTATCATATTCCTGTAAAAAATACATACTTCTCTCAGGAAAAAAAATATGGAGTTCAAAATTGATAGACTCCAAAAAGAAAATGTTTTAAAAAAAGGAAAAACTTAAATTTTCTCCCCCTAATCGAGCTTTGTAGGGTAAAATAAATAGTGATTTCGGTTTGCGTGAAAAAAAATACTAAAATTAATTTCGTAAACGTAAGTCGGTTTAAAAGTTTGGGAAAAAATAAGATTTTCATTAAAGGCTGTAGCTAAAAATAGTAAAAAAAATTTACAGAAAAAACAAAAATGGTTAAGGGGACATTTTAAAAATAAATTCTCATGTGTCAATTAATTTTTTTACTTTTAAGTGAATATATGAGCATAGGCAAATGCTTTTTTTACTTCTAATGAATCAACGTTTTACTTCTGATATTCCATTTCGTTGTCAAAGCAACGATGCTTAAGAGTCATCGTTATATGGTCAAGTTGAAGTACGAATCTATTATTTATTGAAGGGCGTAGATGATTAAGCGTTTCCGTGATAAGGACTCGTGCACTTGTGAACTCATTGATTTTTCATTGATTTTAATTTACGTTTCACACTTGCAAAAAATTATTTTTCTAGTGTTTTAACGTTTAATTTTTATTTTTCAAATATGTTGTCAAAGCAACGGTGACTAAATACTGCTGTTAGTGTGTCATGTTCTCTGGTTAAAAATAAAAGTTTTATATTTTCTGATTAGAGTACTGTGAGTGGTTTCGATGTCTAAAGTCTAAAGAAAAAAATAAAGTATATCACAAAATCTCTTTGAAACTGTTGAATTCTTCGGTAAAAAGTAAGTCAAAACATTTTCTTCCCCTAAAATTATAATCGGATTGAATTACATTTAAAAAATTATTTTTGCAAGAAAAAAAGAAACTGTATAGTAATATATGTTATTAGTTTCGCCAAGTAGAATAGATTTTTTGTTTTCTATTTTTTTCGGCTGTATCAGCACATTTTGTGATAAAAAAAGTTCAAACACTGAAATCAAATTTCTTTAAAAGATTTTTTTCAATAATCCTAGGTTTTTGAGCTGAAAAACGTGACGCACTATTTCAATATAATAAGAAATTTTGCATCTCTTAGCACAGAACCCTGCTAAGGGATCTGCTTTTTGATCCAGCCCCGTTGTTGTCAATCCATTTTTTCCGTAGTTTTTTTTCCAATGAATTTTTTTCCAAAAGTCACTTTTTTCCAAATTATTATTTTTCCCAAAAAATAAAAGTACCCAAAAAAAAAAATTCCAATAAGAAAAACTTCAAAAAGTTAAAATTTCCAAATAAAAATATTAGAAATATTTAAAATAATAGATCATTTGAGGAAAGCATAAAAAAGGTTATTCCGTACTAATAAAAACTAAATTTGAATCAATCTATGGTTTCTTAAAACCAATGGCGCAAAAAATCGCCATGACTTCCTAAATTTAATAAGTGACCTTTGGCCCCTTGAAGTTTTAAAAATTAGCAAATTGTAATGTTGCGAGCCATTTATGTATGATAACTAGCCTTTAGCCGAAAGAAATATATTCCATGCATTTAGGTTGTAGTACAAACCAGATATAGATTTTTTTCTATTCTTTTATTTAGTTACATGAATTGGATAATTCTTGAAACCGGGTATCGAGGGGGAAGGGGTAGAGGTGAACAGTATTTGATTTAAAAGGAAATGGGTTTAAATGTATACGATTGAAGGGGTTAGAGATAAATGAACTTCAAATAAATTTGATTTTGGGCCTTAATAAGATTATGAAAATTTTATTTATCTTGAATAACAAAAACAAACAATCAAAAAGCAAACAATTTTAGAAATGATTTATTTTATTCAAAGTTTCTAAAGAATTAATCTTTCATTTTCAATAAATTCTGTAACAATTATAAAAAAGAAATCTTTTCACTTAATTAACTATTATAAAAAGTAAGTAACCAAACTATGATGTCTTCTTTTCGACCAAAATGAAAGCCCTTTTTTACTTTTTTTTCTTTTCAAAAGTTTATACACAATATTTTTTTAAATTGGGGCATATTTGTTAAAAATTTTGCGAAAAAATAAACTCGTTAAGAGCTTCAAAATGACTCGGTGACAGAAATTTTTGAAAAATTAGATATTTTAAGGAATTTCCCATTTTTGATTATGACAATTTATAAGGCGGGGTTTTACATACGTATTAGTTAAATAGGTTGATAGTGCCCAAAAATAAATAATTTTATGATTTCTTGGAAAATTAATGCAACATTGATTATGCAATTAAACAAGTGAATTTTTTTGTATGCCCTTAATTGTTCAATAAAATTAAAAACTATTTTTTATGCCGTTATAAAAATTGAAAAAAAATAAAACATCGGTACTTTTTGATTTCTTATCAGCAAAGTGTCACTAATTTTATTATGATTAATTGCTTTCTTCTTTAAAAAATATCATTCTAATATGAAATAAATGTTTTTTTAAAATAAAATATTTATTAAGCGTTTTTTAATCTTAATACTTAATTCAACTGCGCTTTGAGCAGAGATTACAGTTATAATCTATGAATATATATCAGTTTTGGTAGTCTAAAGAACACATATATCAGCTATAAAAAATTGATATTGAATTTTTTTTTTGTTATCTCGGTTATTGGTATTTATTAGCCCATTAGCGCCCCAGCAGACAAAACCAATTTGATGAAAAAGCTTATTTTTTAAAAATTAATTATTATTTTTTATTCAAAATTTATATTCAGGTTGTTAAATTCAAAAACCAAAATATAAAAAGTTATAGCATTTCATCTAAAGATTAAAAACCTGATAAATAAGGACTGAAAAGAATGAATTTTTAATCTGTTGAGTGGAAGTGCAAATAGATGGTACGATATATGACGCATTATTTTGGTTCCTCAAAGAGGAACCATTGTGTTAGGTCAAAATTTGATTTTCTATTTTTTGGCATATAAGCACGTTTTGGGACCCCAGGAAGCTAAAAAACGTGTGTGTGAACGTGTGTGTAAAAAAAGTGTGTGTGTGTGTGTGTGTGTGTGTACGTATGTAATCGGTGATATTTCACAAATATTATGGAATTAAGACCTAATTTTTTTTTCAAAAATTTTTTCACCAAAAAAGCTCGAGGTACTTTTTTTTTTTTGATTTGGATGTAATACCTCATTTATTTCCATGAAAGTACTTATATTTGAAAGTATGGTTCTTACATGATATTTCGAATCGGATACTTAATTTTCTGAAAATTTTTTTTCTAAAATTTTTTTCAGCAAAAAATACAAAAAACACCAAATTTTTTTTTCTTTTTGGACGTAGTACCTAATTTATTTCCATGGAAGTGCTAGTTTTAAGAACCTTCTTTATTGTTATTTTTTGGATCTGATACTTAATTTTTAAAAAATTTTTTTTGTCAAAATTAAAAAAATAGAAAAATAAAAAAAAATGCAATATTTTTTTTTTTTGGATGTAATACCTCATTTAATTCTATGAAAGTACTAATATCTGAAAATATTGTAACTAGTGATATTTCAAAACCATTATCGAATTAAGACCTAATTTTTTTTTCAAACATTTTTTTATCAAAAAATCTCAAACCCCCTTTTTTTTTTTTTAATTTGGATGTAATACCTCATTTATTTCCATGAAAGTACTTATATTTGAAAGTATAGTTTTCAAATGATATCTCGAATCGGATACTTAATTTTCTGAAAATTTTTTTTCTAAAATTTTTTTCACAAAAAAATACAAAAAATACCAATTTTTTTTTTCTTTTTGGACTTAGTACCTAATTTATTTTCATGGAAGTACTAGTTTTAAGAACCTTGTTTATTGTAAATTTTTGGATCTGATACTTAATTTTTTCAAAATTTTTTTTGTCAAAATTAAAAAAATAGAAGAATAAAAAAAAATGCAATATTTTTTTTTTTTTTTGGGTGTAATACCTCATTTAATTCTATGAAAGTACTAATATCTGATTAGTCTGAGTGAAGCATGCGTTAGCATGCTTTACTCAAGTTATATCCCCGCAGGAAAATGATCTAAGGTGAGTTAGTTTGCGCTTTATTGATTTTATGAATATATATAAAACTTAGACCATATTATTCAAAATTTCATCAGGATCTTCACTATTATTTTATTTTTTAATTACGTTTTTTTTTAACAAACTTAATTGTAAAAAATTAAAAATTCTGCAAAATATTAATATTTACTGTTAATATATTTGTAAATTTAATTACATCTTTTTAATATTTTAAAATGTAAAGCATCATTTAAAAGCCTCACATAAATGAAATAAAGAATAAAATAGTCTTTGGCCCCGATACTTTATAGCACTTTTATCTTTTCTATTAAAAAATTATGTTATATTCTTTTTTGTAAAGCGTTATACTCCACTCAATATGCGGGTTTTGTTGATATACTAGCCCTCACCAGGTTTGGTCTAGAATAGGTTTTTTGGGTCGTTGATCACGATTATTGAGGTAATTTCTATAGAAGATAAGGCTTTACTCCTAAATCAGCAATAACTAACCCCGAAGAAGGTATTTTCGCTATATTCATTACTCTAGATGATTTAAGGGTGAATCTCAAGTTTATTTAATATAGGGCTCCGAAATTCGTAATCAGCGACCCAAGAAACCTATATATATTAGAACAAATCTGGTGAGAGCTAGTAACTATTGCCCCCCTCGCCCCACTGTAATTGAGTGTTACGACTATTAACATGGAACATGTTTATAGGGAGGGGGTACCTCAGAACTTGAAAATTAAGGGGGGGTCAAATTTGTCCGGTTTAAGGGGGGGGTCGAATGAGACTTAAAATAATTTCAATTTAGGGACTTTGAAAAATCTGGGCTTAGGGACTTGGAATAATTCGGTTTTAGGGACTTTGAATAATTTTGTTTTTTAAAAAAATTCATCTATCATGAAGTTATTTTTTTCACTTTATTATAAAGAACTAAGAACCGAAAATTCCAATTTTTTTCACTTCCTTTTGTGATTTACTTTAGTTGCTTTTAATATGAATCACTCGACATATCCTTATCATATTTTGCTAGTTGTAAATTGTTGTTTTGTCTTTTTCTTTTTGGCATGCTTGAATTTTCTGTATACAAATTTTTTATTTTTTAAGGAATCTTTTAATAAAAAATATATTAATAGTTACCGTAATTATAAATTATAAAATAATTATTTTTATTTTATATTTTATTTTAATCATTAATATATTTTAATCTTCACTCAGACTTCTCATTATTTATAATGACTTACTAGTTCTATGAAAGTACTAATATCTGAAAATATTGTAACTAGTGATATTTCAAAACCATTATCGAATTAAGACCTAATTTTTTTTTCAAACATTTTTTTATCAAAAAATCTCAAACCCCCTTTTTTTTTTTTTAATTTGGATGTAATACTTCATTTATTTCCATGAAAGTACTTATATTTGAAAGTATAGTTTTCAAATGATATCTCGAATCGGATACTTAATTTTCTGAAAATTTTTTTTCTAAAATTTTTTTCACAAAAAATACAAAAAATACCAATTTTTTTTTTCTTTTTGGACTTAGTACCTAATTTATTTTCATGGAAGTACTAGTTTTAAGAACCTTGTTTATTGTAATTTTTTGGATCTGATACTTAATTTTTTCAAAATTTTTTTTGTCTAAATTAAAAAAAAAGAAAAATAAAAAAAACTGCAATATTTTTTTTTTTTTTGTGTAATACCTCTTTTAATTCTATGAAAGTACTAATATTTTAAAATATTGTAACCAGTGATATTCCAAAACAATTATCGAACGAATACCTATCTTTTTTTTCCAAAAATTTTTTTATTAAAAAAATCTCAAAATACTTTTTTTTTTTTTTAATTTGGATGTAATATCTCATTCATTTCCATGAAATTACTTATACTTGAAAATATGGTTTTTACTCGACATCTCGAATCTGATAATTAATTTTTTGAAAATTTTTTTCTCCAAAATCTTCGTTACAAAAAAATACATAAAACACCAAATTTATTTTTCGTTTTGGACATATCTAATTTATTTTAATGAGAGTACAAGTTTTAGAAATTTAGTTTATAGTAATTTTTTGTATCCGATCACAATTTTTTTTTATTTTTATATAAATTATAACACACAAGAAAGAGTGATGGAAATCTTGCCTCTTTTTGACTTCCTCGGATTATTTTGTTCGTTGCTATGTTTATTTATGTATGCAGCTTAATGAAATTATAAACAATAAAAAACAGCCTAAAAATATTAAATGGTTATGTTTGCATTTTAAAATTAAAAGTTATATTGGCATTTTTTAAAGAATCAAACAATTTAAAAATCTTGAAGCAATTAATGTGGTTATTTTTTTTATTACAAAATATTATTATTATTATTATTATCATTGTTGCGGAAGATTGGTCAAATGCAAGAAGTACACTGAGAAAATAAATTATAAGAAATTATTATAAATTCTGGTAAAAACTCCTATCTTTTTATAATAATTGAGCGAATATTTGTAATTTTCGCATCGTTACCAACCATTTCTTTGACAAAACAAAAAAATCATGTTACCCAATATTTTAATTGTTAAGGGATAATTATATATTCTAATAAAATAAAATTTTATAAAAAAAAATAAAATTAGCTTTTTTTATATTTGTCTCTTTTTAATTATGCAAAAATGATTTAAAATCCATTAACGCCGGTGCGACCAATCCATGGACGCTAGAATTTTCACTTTAATAACAAAATGATCTTAATAATCCACTTTACCAACTACTAAAAACGAAAAATGTATGTATAATTGCATGGTTGTAATCAATAATATTTGTTGTAAATTAAGATTACAGCCCATTGTTTGAGGAACCTCAGTGCTAGCTAGTTGGCAGGGTATTTTTTTTACTACTTAACTTGGACATAAAACTGAAAAAAAAAATTTGAAGAGACATCGATATGACCCGTGTTTTCGGGTAGTTTGAACCTTCAGAAAACCGAAAAAAATCGTGAACAAGAAATCGGTGATAGGTGCCAAAAAGATTTTTTCACTTTTATGTCAAACACTGTGTTTTTCAAGTAGTAAAAAAAAAATAATGCGTCATATATTAAATTAATTTTTGAATTTCCAAGGTGTAAATTTTTGGTAAAAAATACAATTAGTTACGAACAAAAATCATTTTATAAAAGTAGCACAATTTGTCTCCTCACCGGCGTTTAGGGATTAAAATTTACATTCGCGAAGAAAACTATTTCGATAATCAGTAAAACTACATTTAGACCCCAAATTATTTAAAAAAAAGATTTCAACACCTAAATATAATAATTACATTTTTACCATTACCATTAAATCTTTAATTTCCTTATGATAGAAAAATTTTCCTCCTTAACCCCTTTTTTAGCTTATCAAAAAAATTCTCCTTAGCTATTTTAATTAGAAAAAAATTTTAAATATTAGAATATAACCTACTATTTCCTACTTTACTTAATTTTATTAACATGAAACATTTTTATAGAGAAAATTACTACGGTCAAATGGTCACGATCGAGGGTGAGGCGTCAAATGGGACTTAGAATAATTTCGATTTAGGGACCTCGAATTATTCAGGATAGGGACTGGGTTTAGGGACTGAGAGTTATTTATTATATATTTTTGGTAAACATTCTCCATGCACAATATTCGTGTACAATACAAATGGCTTAAAGTTTTTTTTCCTTTGAATATTTTTTTTAAATAGTGGTCTTTTTCCCCGAATAAGGATGATATAGAATATAGACTTCTAGTTACTATCCAGATTACTCAATAGTTCCTAAAAATATAGTAAAAAAAAATGACAAAATACAAGTTTCGGAAATTTAGTTGAAATAGTCTTCGCCTCCAAATTAAGTAGGTATCGTCTTCGCCTCTAAATTTAAGGTGGAGTAGTATTCTATTTTCTTCCTAGCGGGTCGAAAAAACTTTTTCTGCCCCGCAACGTGATCGAAAAAAACGCGACTTCTCCCCACTGAAAAAGAAAAATTTCATTTTGTCCATGGGAACAAAAAAAGAATAACTCAGATCGCAATTTACCATCCGAGATTCTTTTTTTTTTGCTCCCTCGGTTAAAAATGTACCATTACCTTTCAGTTTGATTAGTTTTCCTTAGGAATTTGAATAAGCGTTCTTTTCGTTAGTTGCGTCAATATGTCTCAAGAATACGTAAACAAATTTTTTTACATTTGTTTTTTAACTTTAGAAGCGTTTTTCTCGAAACAATTTTTTAAAATCGATGTGCAATATTGCGCAATAACTATTCCACCGATTTATTTCATATTTGCTCAGCAGTTAAAAAAATGTATTTTTGAGGGAAATGATAATGATGATAATGATGATAATATATCATAACAATAACTGACTTTGAGCTTTTTTAAAAAAAAAGTTTTTACAGCTACTTTAATCCTTAAAATTTAGGCCTTTTTTGAACTTGAAGTTCGCGCAGCCACTGTCTTAATTGTAATTAATTTTTTTGAAAAAACTCTTAGTCAGCCCCTCGCAATATGTTTAAACTCTTGCCAATTTTCTTTTTTTGTTTAAAAAATGGATATATTGCGGCACACGTCGTTTTTTTAGACTGCCTTATGCACGTTTGACATATAGAGAAAAAAAAAAGTTACTCAAAAATCATTAACTTTTTTTCACAATCCTTAAGCAATAAACACCCTATATTCAGGTAATATCACTTTTAAATAAAAAACATACTGAAAATGTGATTACATTTTAAATTATCAGCTGCGTCTGTTCACTCAGAAATTCCGGATAAATAACCTGAAAATTCCAAAAAATTTTTTGAAAAGATTGAACTCCTGATAACTTTAATTTTTTAAAATTAAATTCGAAGTTATAAAATATAAAATAAATAGTTCAAAATATTTACATGTTCCGCGCAAATCAAAACAAACCCCAAGTTTTTTACATAGAAATTTCTTATAGGTAGTATACAGATTTTGCACGTTATTACAAAATAAATGTGTTTTAAATAATTTTGATTATTATTAAGTGACTTATATGTTACTTTCTTATAGAATAATTTGAATTTATTGACCAAATGGAATAATAAAAAAAAAATTATACAAGTTTACAAATGTTTTTTATTGATGTTATTAAAGCGACGTTTTTTCAACTGATTTGTTGACCGTGTGAAGCTAAAATTACATAATTAATAAAAACTAATAAAATTAATTTCTTACAATATACTAAAATTTATAACATGAATTTGTTAAAGGGAGTTCCTATTTGGGATATAAAGCGCAGAGGAGTTTTAACGTGTGTTTAGTCAGTAATCTAAATACCATATAATTAAATAAATTACATAATTTTTTCAAAGTCCATATAATACTAAGAAATAAACCCTAAATTCTTATACCCTCTCTTAGAATTCGTTAATTCTTCAATCCGATAAAATAATTATAATAATTATCCAAATTTTTATTTAAAAAAAATATATAATATGTTATTAATAACATAAATAGTTATGCATGATTACATGATTATCTCGATAATTGTTTAATAGTAATTGTTGAAACCATATTTGAATATTAATTATCAAAATAACTACATAATTAAAAATAATAAAATTTGAATTTTGTATTTCTAAGCAAACCACCATGAAATTCATATCAGCCAACCATAATGGCTCAAGGATTTTGGATTGAACATTAAAATGTTTTAATTTTTAATAACTTAAAACCGATCTCCTGAATTATGAATACGAAAAATATTTGTAGCTATTAAAAAGTTTTAATCTTTAAAATTTTTATGTTTTTTCTTTCAGTACAAGAAGTTGGAACTATGAAGATCATAAGAATTGCTTGCATCTTACAACTTTGGGATATGACTCAATCAAATATTATAAACCTTTTTACAAGACAGCTTCTAAACGAGGTTCAACCTAGCCACGTAACATTACATTCGGATTTCAAGGGCGGTCAAATAATAAACCATTGCAGTTATCAACCAATTTTTCAAAACTTAATAAGTCAAGTTCCAACTGCAACTGTAGATCTAAATCGTCCTCCACCATTAATGGTTCACGAAGCTTACAAAACTTATTATCACCGTAACATCACCGCACCGTTACATATTATTGTTCTATCTGAAGATAAAAAGGATAAACTACTCTTCAATTTAGTGACTGCGTTAAGATTAATAGATGGATCTTTATTTTATTTAAGTGGAACTAAAATTGTTCTGGTAATTAATCGATATAAAAATTCACCTGACCTAATTAACAAAATTTACTCAACATTAAAGCATGGGAATCATTTCGATTCTGTTATTCTACATTGCGCTAAAGGTCAAAGTTTATTAATTATTAGGCATAACTTTTTTCACGATACGAACGTAATAGAAAATTTTAAACCTAAGAACGCGATTGTTAAATATTTTCCAAACAAGTTTGATAAAATTCGTGGATACGCTTTTAGAGCAGGAGTAAGGAAAGATGGATGGCCACAGCTTTATAAAAATTATACCTTTAATTATGGCTCTTCCTCAGATCTATATATCTATATAAGTTTATTTAATTCATACGAATACTTTATGGACTCGCTGAATATAACTGGACAAATTATACCCGATGAATTTGGCGAACCAACTAGTATTGTATTACAAAAAAATAAATTTGATATTTCTCTTATTAAAAGCAGCAGTGTATTTAATATTGGCACTATGAGTGATTTATTTATTGTAGCGCCAACAAAATGTGTTCTTGTAGTTCCAGTAATTGAAGAAAAGAGCATCACATTTTTTAAAAATTTAATTTATTTTTTTCTCTCATTATCTGGTGTCATAATTTTATTCACGATGGTTACTTACTGGTTGAAATTTTCAAGGGAGGAATGGTCAGTACTAAATATTTACAGTTTCTGTTTGGGGTTTGGCGTGAATATAAATTTTGAAAGAAGCTTAAAAACTAAAATAATATTTTTTACTCTTGTGGTAACATCACTTTTTTTAATTAACGAGTTTGCTTCTGATTTGATGAGTATAAAGTTCGAAGTTAATGAAATAGAGGTTGTTAAAACTTTCGATGACTTTTTTGAGAAAAATATTACTTTTGCCTTTGGCGGAAGTAAGTTACTTATAGACAATCTGCGACCATTTTTATCAGAAAAAGCCTTAAAACTTGCTGCTATTGTTAATTTTGAGGCTAACGATGGAAAGCATGCTCTGAATAAAGTTTATGCATTAGAATATAAAACCGCATATAAGGTTTTAACCAGAAAAAAATTTATTTTAAATGAAGTAAAACATAAATTAAGCGAATTAATATTTTTTGAAGGAGTTTTAGCAGTAATGTTTGATCAGAACTCTCCATTTCGATCTAAGTTTGCTAAAATTTACATGAAGATATCAGAAATTGGGTTAGATGTGAAATGGAGGTCTGATTACGATAATGCAAATAAAATCGACAGGCAAAATGCTAATTATAACGAAGACGATGAAGACCCTTTACCAATAATTCTTTTCTTTATAATGATTGTGGGAACTATTGCTTCTTTAATTGTTTTATTTTTGGAATTATTATGGTTCTACTATTTGTCAAAAATAGATTTGATAAATAAATTAAAATCAGTAATTGAAATGAGAAAGAAAAATACTAAAAAAAAAATCAAGATACGTAGAATCAAAGTTCAGCCACGTAAAATAAAAGTCGTTTCAACTGTTTGATAGTTTGTGTTAATGAAAAGTTTGAAACGTTATTTTATATTCTGTAATTATGTGAGTGTAATCAACGTGTAATAGAATTTGACTAGGATTTAGTAATATTACTATCAAAATAGTAACTTTACTACAATTTGTGTTGGCTTATTATGAAAAAAACGCCAAAATTTTTTTTATTTTAGGACGTAATACTTAATTTTTTCCCATGAAAGTACGAATATCTAGAATTATCGTTTTTAAAGGATCTCTCCATCTGATACGTAATTTTTCGAAATTTTTTTTTTTAAATTTTTTACATTAAAAACTTAAAAAAATATTATCTTTTTATTGATGTAGTGCCGATTTTATTTCTCTGAAAGTATTAATACCTGGATTTATGAGTTTTGAAAATTTTTTGGGTATCAGGGGAAAGTTTATCCACTTTCTTTATTAAATTTAGAATATTTGGCACAATTATTCCAATATTTTATTTTTTTATTAGGTAAAATAGAACATTGACAACATTTTGTTATTGCTAATGAGGAACCATAGTGCCAATTACTTGGCAGCGTTTTTTTTTAGTTTTTTAGACAGTTTCTTTCTTGGACAAACAGAAAAGTTCTTTTAAAAATAATTAGTTTGCATTCAAGCCTGATTTCTTGCAATTATTGCACAATTTCACCTTCTAATTTTTTTATTAATATTAATTTGACTTTTTTTCAAAAAATAACCTAAAACGAAAAAGTTATGTAAAAAATCACGTAAAAATATGGGTGAAATTTTTCACCAGTGATCTGACTATATTTTTGTGACAGCTTGAGTTTAAAAGAAATTTTTAGTGGAATTATTCAAGATATTATTAATTATTAATTAACCAAATACATTCTTTTGAAATTTCCAGTGTATTAACGCGTTACCAGAGAAATTTTTGTAATCTTTATTAAATTGTTTGTATTTATTGTATTATTGAATAAATTGTTTTTATTTTTTATCTATACTTACTTTTATCTATACTTATTATTCACGACAGGGTATTTAAAAAGCCCTGTTAAAAATTTTTACCATAATTTATAGTGATGGGCCATAAATGGCCATAGATTATGGCCATATTAAACAATGTTATTAGGTTATTATGTCATTATTATGGCTATTAGGTTGAATTATGACCATCATTTAAAAAAAAAATTTTTTGTTTTTATTGTAAAAAAACATCATTAATATATAGTTGCTTTTCACAGAAATGGTCTACATACTGCTCCCCCCCCCCCCCTCTCATATCCGAAACAAAATCTCTTTTGCATTATTTTTTCTTTTAAAAAGTTAATTAATAATATTTTTTCAAAGTCCAAATCAAATGCGCATATATTGGAAAATTAATAAAAAACTTTTCTTGTGCATGTGTGTTCAAAATGTCAAAAACGTCCGCTGTCTTTTTGCTTAACTATAAACTTTCAGTATTAACATGCCGGTTTTTGAATTTAAATTTTTCTGTAAGGTGTATATGACGTATTTAGGTCTCAAAAATTCATTTAATGAATAATTTTTATGCAGTCTTCTTAGCGTATCGTCGTATTCAAGTATGTCCCTCGGATTTTAGCTATTTTAAAGCTTTCCACAATTTTACTAGTGCGCAGTCAATATTTATTCACTTTAAAGCTCTGCCTTAATTTTTTTTTTACTTAACTACTCATATATGAACCGTGGAAAACTTAAAGTTTGGATAACAAAAGATTTATCAAAGAAAATGTAAGGAGACAAGGGCGACCAGGATGAATGCACATAAGAATAAAAAAAATAGAAAAGATAAAAATTAAGGAGGCGGAGAGATATAACATAAAGTAAAAGAAAACTCTCATACAAAATAAAAATCTTATAAATGTTGTTTAAATAAAAGATTATAAATGTTGGGCTGTAAGTGATAGAAAAATATACTGTTTCTGTGAAAAGCCTCCATAAACTCAAAAATTTTATTATCATTTCTTTAATTAAAACTAGTTCAAAATTAGACTTTTCCTCCTACAAATAAATATTGGACTTTAAAACAACAAAAACAAATTTCTATGTTCAATTCTCGTTGTAGCAAGTATGTACAGCAGTTAATCAATGACTTGTGACTGAGTAAGACAACAGCTCAAAAAGGTCAATATATTCCTACAATATTATCAAATAATATTTTTCGACCTTCAACTGACTGGAAATGGAGTTGCAACTCCTTGTGAAGTTTTTAGTTGGTTGAGCGTTGATATTATTATTATTTTGCATGAATTACCAAAAAGAAGGTTTGATATATTTTTAAGTATAAGAAAAAATAAATTATTTGAAACCAACGAGAGAAAACTTGCCTACACCTAGAAAAGTCAAAACATAAATTTTGATTTTTTGCACAAACGATATTTAAATAGAATTTTTGGCCCCAGAATCAAAGTCTTCGGAAATTTTCCAATAGACCCAATTAAAAAAAAATAAAATTCATTGTTAAAATACGAAGAAAAAAGTTAGACAAAAATGAAAAGACTACAAAAAACAAAACAAAAAAACAGAACAAAATTACTGTTAAAAAAAGTGGATTAAGATCTTTAACCATAATTTTGAACAAAAGTATTATGAAGCAGATTTGAAGACGCATTTATTTCAACTATTTAGCAAATATCTACCAATGTATAATTTTGTATATTTTCATAAAAGCTTATTGTTAATCTTGTTTAAAATAAAATATTCGAAAAAATAATCAATTTATCAATCAAATTTTAATAAACCAGTATTAGGCGCGCGTCGCGCGCTGAATGATTTACAACTTTCAACCTTAATTATTTTCTTAAATACCAAAATTTATTTTTACTTTAATTTTTTTATTTATATAAATTACTAAACTAACTAACTAACTAACCTCAAAAATAATAAAAACATAATATAAACAATAAAACAATTAATTTCAACCTATTAACAATGAAATTTGTATGAGCCAATCAGAATGACTCCTTTAGCGATGAAAATGTACACAGTTACCGCATCGATGACTAACCCATTTTTAGGATAGGGTATTCACCATTTAATAATTTTATTTATTACTTAGTATGTTATTAAAATAACTGATGCTTTTTTATGAATTTATTTGGACATTTTATTTTGTCTCACTCATTTGGATTAAAAAAATTTATAACCGGTTTGTGTAACTACACAACCAACGAGCATGGAACATGTACACTCATAACGGTAATAAATCCAAAAACCGAAATTACAATAAATCCTTAAATATAAATTATCCTAAATCTATAAACTTAAAGTATTCTAAGTTCTTGTACTTATCAGGGCTATATCTAAGCCCCCCTTATAAAAAGGTTACTTTTTCACCCCACCCCTAAAAAAATCAATTTTTCATCCCCCCTAAAAACGCAAATATTTCACCCTCACCCACCTGCAAATGTAAATATTTCACCCCCCCCCCCCTGCCGAACTAAACTTTTTCAAATACCTCATCCAATGAACATGTTCCATGTTAAAAAGAATGTATTCCTTCCATGTATTATACTTATAATATAATAAATACTTTAGTTACGAATAAAAAATTAATTTTTTTAAAATAATTTTTATAAATCTGTTTCTTATTGAAGAGTAAGACAACAAACCAAATTAATGTCAATAAACCAAATTAAACTTTTAATGGGTGTACTATTTGATATTAAAACCATGTTGAAAGATTTTTGATCCTGAGTGAAACCAATAAAAATATTAACAAAAAACACCAAATACCCTTTCTAATAAACATTTTCCATTTTAACAAAATGACAATATATATTTTAAACCCCAAACGTGTAACTGACCAATTCGTAGTCCATTTCACCCCCTCCCCCTTGCCGAGCCAAACTTAATCAAATACCCCATCCAATGAACATATTCCATGTTAATATCGGTTAGTTTAAATAAATAAGTTGAATTTTTAACAACAAATTTCTCACTTTTATGTAATTTATTACTTTTCAAATAATACTAATAAGAAAAAAAATAATATAACCCATACTTTTTTTGGAATATCAATTTTTGACTAATGAAAAAAATATGTATTTTAATTTTTACCAAAAAAAAATAATTTAAATTTAGGTTATATATTTATTTTTTCTGCAATAAATAAACATTACTAATACTATGAATAATCATACATAAATACACAATGATTATTATTATGAGTCGGTATTAGTAGCCAATCAGAACGCTTTTATTGCGATAACAATGTACAACAATGTACATGGCAACAACTCCTTTTTAGAATAGGATAGTTGATATTTTACAGCAAGGATATTTTTATAGCATAAAAAAAGAAGCATGTAAGTTTTTATTAAAATTTTTCTCGGAAATAAAATGTATCAAGAAGAGTATATAAAGACAAGCAAAGTTAAGTTATTCCTAAAATAAACTTAATTTATTATTTATATAAATTTTATTATATTATCAATCTGTAGTCCTGTCGCCCACCATGGAAAAAAATGGTTGGCATGTATGTTTTTTGACCCGCTAAACACGAATCCGAGGTCCGTTTTGCAAAATTCGTGGTCAATTTTTTGTTATTAACAATTTATTTCAAAATTTGACAACAATGTAAATGTTAAATATCCTGTAGCTAAAACAATTCAAAATTTTGATAAGCCCCTGATTTTATTATACATATTTTGACTCACTTAATCCAAATTTCTAATTTATAAGGTCATATGATTAATTGTTTAAACAATATTTAATTGTTAATAAATTGTTTAAACAATTATTTTTTGAAAATTACGTGTGACACCTTTTTATATGTTTTTTTTTACCCTCTGATCACGATTTTCAAGTTATTTTTTACAAAAACCTTACTTACAGTAATTGTTTAAACAATTTTAATTTGTTTATAAGCCAAAATTAGTATGTTGCTATTTAAAATTAGACAAAAACATGAATTCCACAGCTTACAGCTTTCGTGATTTCGAAAAGCAATCACCAATTTTTTACTTGCTGTATCCCAATTTTTAATTTGCAATGTCGTAGGACTAATTGCTAAAACAATATTAAATTGTTTATAATTTATTTTAAAAAAATTTTTTTGAAAATTACGTCTGACACCTTTGTTTATATATTTTTTGACCCTCTGATGACGATTTTCAGGTTCTTTTTTTCATAAACCTTACTTATAGTAATTGTTTAAACAATTTTAATTTGTTTATAATCCAGAATAAGTATGTTGTTAGGTAAAATTCCAATTCTTGAAATACATTGGTATTTAAGTTCATTCAAATGCTTTTTTTACTATAGTAAAATTTATATTTATACAAAAAAGTGTAATAATACATTAAATAAATTATCTTCCATACTACTAACCCGAGAGTTAATTTTATTTATTATATGATTTTAAAGTTTAAATTATTTGAGCAAATAATGGGGTTGGTTTTTGAAAAAAAGAACCTGAAAATCGTGATCAGAGGGTCAAAAAATACATAAACAAAAGTGTTACACGTAATTTTCAAAAAAAATATGTTTAAACAATTTGTTAATAATTAAATATTGTTTAAACAATTTAACCTATGACCTTGGGAATTTAAAATTCAGATTAAGCAAATTAAAATTAAAAAAAATTATCGATCACTTTTCAAAATCACGAAAACTGCAAGCCACGGAATTCATGTTTTTGTCGAATTTTACCTAACAACATACTTATTCTGGATTATAAACAAATTAAAATTGTTTAAACAATTACTATAAGTAAGGTTTTTGCAAAAAATAACTTGAAAATCGTGATCAGAGGGTCAAAAAATACATATAAGAAGGTGTCACACGTAATTTTCAAAAAAATATTGTTTCAACAATTTATTAACAATTAAATATTGTTTAAACAATTAATCGTATGACCTTATAAATTAGAAATTTGGATTAAGTGAGTCAAAATATGTATAATAAAATCAGGGGCTTATCAAAATTTTGAATTGTTTTAGCTACAGGATATTTAAAATTTAGATTGTTGTCAAATTTTGCAATAAATTGTTAATAACAAAAAATTGACCACGAATTTTGCAAAACGGACCTCAGATTCGTGTTTAGCGGGTCAAAAAAAATAAATACCAACCATTTTTTTCCATGGAACTTTTATGGCATTAAATAGCATGGTGGGCGACAGGACTATAATCTGTCATATTTTTATATTTTTAATATAAATTTCTATTTGAGAAAATCCACACCAAATATTTCTATATTCAGCTTAGGAAATGACTTTCAAATGCTCCATTTTCATTTTCAAAAATATTTATGCATTTTCCGTTTTATTAGATTTTCTTAAAAACATTTCAAGATAAGGGTGCGTTTAGATGGTCTTCTTATGCCTTCTTACTTCTTATGCTTCTTAGCGCAAAAATTCAAATTAATTTTATTAAATTCTCTTGTTTTCATAATTTATATACCCAAAAATATTGATTTATTTAAATTAAGTTAATAATTAATCAAATAAATCATGCAAATTAATTTTTATATAAGTTTGAATGTAATTATTAATATAATAGAAAGCAGTAGAAATTTATTCAAGCGATCTTAAATAAACGATTTTTCTTGTAATTTTTAGTAAAAAATAATGTTTTTATTGTTATTTAAGTTTAATTTTTGTAAAAATATAATATTTAACAATAAAATTTAATATTAGGCTGCAGAATGTATAAAAACAAAAAAAAATTTGAATTTTTGCGCTAAGAAGCATAAGAAGTAAGAAGGCATAAGAAGACCATCTAAACGCACCCTAATGCTAATAAAAAAATGAACGGTTCTTGTCCATAAATAAAGAATGCTCCAAATCGCAGTTTACCATCCTCGACTGCGCATCGGAAGGTAATTTACGTGCAATTCGGGCTATTCTTTACCTTTCTGGACACAAGCCGTAAATATACTATTAGGCAAAAAAATATATATTTTGATTTTTATAGATTGTAGTCAATATATGAGAACATAGCGTTTAAAAACTTTAAATGAGTTTTTATCAAATCTACTTTTTGAATTCGGTTCCAGTTCTAACTCAAAAACTAAATAAGCTATCATCCTAAATCTTGGTGCATTTTCATTGTTATTGTTATTGTAGTGCTCAGTCCTTAAACCAACAATATCAGAATAAAGTGCATTAAAAAATTTTTTATTTGCCATTTTAGGTACATTTTTGGATTTAAAAACCAATATACTTAAAAATGTACCTAAAATGGTCAATAAAAAAAAATTCTAATGCACATTTTGCTGATATTGTCGGTTTAAGCACTTGGAACTAAAATAACAGTAACAAAAAAAGCGCGCCAAGATTTAGGTTGATAGCTTAATTAGTTTTTGGGAAAACGCGTTCAAAGTTTTTAAACGCTATGTTTTCATATTGACTACGGTCCAAAAAATTCAAAATATATTTTTTTTTTACCTACAAATTTTTGTATACATTCTTGAATAGAATATTACAAGCCCGTGTCCAGAAAAGTAAAAAATGGCCCAAATCGCACGTAAATTACCATCAGAGGCGAAGCCGAAGTTAGTAAAATGCGATTTGGGTCATTCTTTATTTATTGACAAGGGTCGAATACGATTTTTCTTTTTCAGTGGCAAGAAATGTTTATAAAAAAGAAAATCAAAAAAACAGAAAATCATTAAAAAATTTTGAAAATGAAAAGGGGGCTTTAATAGTACTTTGCTTTTAAAATCACATGTTCCAAAAATTAATTATGAGAATATCTTTTAATAAGATGCATCGAATCTTACATTAATTATTGTTTAGAATTCTTCAGATCTGCTTTATATATTTTAATAAGTAAATACGCAATTGCAAATAAAATGATTTAAAAAATTATCAAAAGCTTTATTTAAGAATATATAAATGAAAATTAAATAAAAGTATATAATAAAAATTCAAATAAACTATAAACAGCAATGTTCATTTGTTAGAATAAATAATTAACCAATAAAATAAATAAATAAACTTAACCATATAACTATTTCTATGGGAAATAATAATATATTTTATTTAAAAAACCCTTTTTTTTGTCATCAAATATATAAATTAAATTGATTGCTTATTCAAATGAAAAGAAGAAAAAAGAAAGAAAAAATAAAATAAATAAATTTAATTAAAGTTTATTCATGGTTTTAAAAAACATTATCAAGTATGCACGTTACACCATTACCACCATGGGATCCGGATGAAGACAAAAGATCCGGTAATTATACAAAGGTACCAATTTAATAAAAAAATTCGGAGCAAAAACACATGTTTAACATTAAAAAAAAAATAGTAATTTTCATTTTGTTTGTCAGATTAAAAAAAATAAAATAGTTGACATTATATATAAATAAAAAGATGTTTTCACTATATTTCCGTATTAAATGTCAATTTACATAAAATAGTTAACACAGAATATATACCTGTTTTTTTTTTTGCATTAAGGAACGTTATTTTAAAATAAGGAATGACTATCAGGCGTTAACAAGTTTTATTATAAATCACAAAGTTGTATTTTATAACGGATTTAACACACAATCTATACAAATATATAAGTGCGTAGGATATTTTTTTAAAAATAAAACACAATTTTTTTTTTTAGTTATAATTATGTGTGTGCGTTGTTTACATAACTTGTTATATTTTTTTATAAATAATATTATGCAGATTAGCCTAGACGTTATCGTAAAATGTTGATTTAGTTTGTAATTTACTGACAATGAGTTAAATTAAGTGCCAATTATTAATTAACTGAGGTATATATAACTTTAGTTTTAATTATTTCTACCAAATGTTTATGAGTATGTTATAAAATTATGGTAAAAACAGATTTTTTTATTGAAATAAGTACCAGTCTAATATAAATTAAAAATGTAGTTTAATTTTTTGTTATTTGCAATAATTATAATGCAAATAGTAGCATGTGATCCTACATAACTTCATTTTTTTTAGAGATAAAAAATTTATGATTTTGTACTCTACTTATATTTAATGTTTCTGAATTCTGTTGAAAAAATAAAATTTTTTAAATTTTTTTATGTATATTAGGGAGATTCTTAATTTTTTTTAAGGTACTTTCATGTTAGATTTCAGAAAGCTTATTTCAGGCACTATCGCAAAAAAAAATCATGATAACCCTTAGTCATAAATAATGAATGACACAGATTGTAATTAAACATCAACATCATCGTCTGGGATAATATTTTTTAATGAGAACTGGACTATTCTTTATTTCTATATGACTATAGGTCCTAATCATGAAACTTCCCACCGTAGCCCTAATGTACTATTTAAGTAACCATTATCACCCAAATACTTATTTAATCAAATTATAAAATAAAAATTTGTTAACTTTGTGAATTTTTTACAAATTTTTAAGATTTAAATTTCCTTAAACCTAGTGAACAGGCAAAGAAATAAACCTGGTTTGTGTATTAACACAACCAACGAGCAGGAGACATGTTGACTTATAAAAGTTTAACTTATATTCCCTAATTATTATAATGCCCCTGAATTGAAATTATTACAATACCTTTAATCGAAATTATTCCCTGAGTCCATTTGAAACCGCCCCCTTAAATTGTTGACCTCTCTCCCTGGATTTGGAGCCTTTTTCAAGTACCCTCCCTAAAAATATGCCCTATGTTAAAAATTCGAATAAAAACCTTTTAAAATAAACAAACTTTACTTATTCAACTAAAAGAAAATTATTAAAATTTTTATTTCTATATTTTTTCACGCGATATAAAAATTTTTGAAAATAAGACTCACTCTAACATACATAATTTACTAATGAAAGATAATAACGTTGATAAAAAAATCATGCAATTAACATAATTTATTAGTCTTTCATCAGACACGAAATTAAATTAATAATTTTTCACAATACTATGAAATTTGAAAATTTAATTACAAAATGTTATCAAATAATTTAGTAATTTCAACAATCGATATTAATAATGATTTAAACGATAATTGCAAGTAAAACCAACAAAAAATACATTTAAATAAAAAAATAAATAAAAATAAAATTGAAATCTTTGTGCAGTTACAAAATCAAAAAGATCAAAAAAAGCTGATTTTGAAGAAGCAATACAAGCAACTGGTTATGGAAAATTTCAATATTTATTATACTTAACAGTAGCACCATCATTATGGTCATCATCAATAGATACAATAAATATATCAATGATAATACCAGCAGCTGAATGTGATTTAAATTTATCATATTTTCGTAAAGGTGCATTAAATGGTGCTGTTTATGCAGGTAAAACAATTTTCTTAATTTAATGTCAATTTTATTAAATATCAATTATTTAAGGTATGGTAAGCAGTGCATTGTTATGGGGGTTTGTTGCTGATGCATTTGGTAGACGTAATTTATTGATATATGGATATTTTGCTGATGCTGTGTGTAATTTATTAAGTGGTACAACAAAAAATTTTTATATTTTAATCGCATTTAAATATATTAGTGGATTCATGTATGTAAAATTTTAATCAAACAAATTTTATGAATAATTTGATTTAAAAAATTAAAATTTTTTATAAAAAATAGAATAAGTGGTCCATTTGCAACACTTATTGCATATTGTTGTGAATTTCATTGTACAAAAAGTCGACCAAGGGTAACGTTATTTCTTGGTGTATTATGTGCTCTTGGTTCTATAGTTGGAGCTTGTAAGTATTAAAAAGAAAATGATAAATATTTTTTTTTAAATTAAAGTACTAAGATTAATTAATAAATTCCTTTTAGTCCTTGCATTATTAATAATACCAAGACCGTGGCATATTGTATTTAAAGATTATTTTGGTAATTTATTTGGTGATTACAGTATTAATTCCTGGCAAATATATTTATCATCATGTAGCATACCAATATTTATTGGTTCATTTTTTATATCATTTTTCCCAGAAAGTCCAAAATTTTTAATGTCACATGGACGTAATGATGAAGCATTAGAAATATTTCGTACAATGTATTCTTATAATTTTAATAAATCACCTGATGAATATCCGGTAAAAAAATACATTTTCTTAAATTAATGAAAAGCATATATAAAAAATGTAATCAATTTTTTCTTAACAGATAACACTACTTGAAAAAGAAGAAGCTATACATCACGTTACAAATATAGATGGTACAATATCAAGATACAAAAAAATAAAATATAATTTTCAAGAAGGAATGGAACAAATAAAACCATTATTTTCAAAATCATTTTTACCAAAATTATTGTTAGTAATAACTATACAATTTTGTGGAATGCTATGGTAAAAATTTTAAAATATTTTATTTATTTACTCACATGACTATTTAATATTTATTTAATACTACTGGTCTTACACACGAGATAAAATTAATTTACATAATTACTTGATTTAAATGACGTTTGATTATATTTTATTTACTTACTTACTCACTACTACTACTGTATATTATAATATAAACTGATAAATTAAATTTTTTTAAAATAAAATACACACCCACGCACGTTTGCACGCAATTTATGGGGATTTAAATTTTATCGATATAATTTATGGGTTGAATTGATTAAATTTTATTTTCTTTAGTGTTAATACTGTTCGATTATGGCAACCACAACTTTTTACAATTTTACAAGAAACGTCGAATGCAGATGAGAGTTATACGTTTTGTCAAAGTATCGATATATCGACATATAATCGAACACATCATGTTCATAATAATGAGAGTCTGTTAATGGATGAATGTGTTTTGGCATGTATTTCGTTTTTTATATTTTTTTTTAGTCTGTAAGGAGTTATTTTAAAAAAATTGCCTAGATTGTCGATTACCTGGTAAAAAAAGATTTTGTTTGCTAAAAAAATGAGAACCAAAATCATAGCTCATTTAATAAATCCTAAGAACTTTGCATTAAGAGCCTTAGAGCCCATGTATTCGATGGTAATATTTAGAATCTCTGATTTTGGGAATCTTATTTTCTTGGTAAATGGCAGCAAATTTCACTCAATGATCTAAAATCCAAGCTACTTTTTAAAACAATTGACAGGGTAATTTTTTTGTACACTGAAAAAAAAACCGTTTATGGCAAGTGGGTTTTTTTCAGTGTAAAAATCTGAAGTATTTAATGGGCTTTATAAGATTCAAATTCAGTATTAAATTTGGCAAAACGATTTTTGAAGCTCCCAGTAATTTTAATAACAGTGCCTAATTGTTTAAAAAATTAATTTTCATTTGTTAGAATCAAATTTCAGTTAAATTTTTTCAGAGAGCCACCCAATATAAAAGATTTTCAATATAGTTTATCTAACAAATGTAAAGTAAAAAAAAATTATTTAAGTACCTTTGCTACAATTTTAAGCCTGAAACTCAAAGATTTTAAATTAAATAACTATTTTTTTCAAAACCAATAAAAATAATTCAGATGACTATTAAAATAATATAAAGAAAATGAATAATAATAATTTATCAGTTTTACTTTTTAAAAAACAGAAACCACTAAATACAAGAGTTTACATAAACACAATGATAATATCAACTTCTGCACCAATATTTACACTTCTTGCTGGTATAATAGTTAATTTAATAAACAATAAATTTCTTTTACGTAAGTATCATAATTTTTTATCAAAAAAATATATTTTAATTAAATTATTTTTAATATTTTAGTTTTATGTTATTTTATTGGTGCATCATCATTAATGTCATTAAATTGGACTGAAAATTCATTACTTATTTTAACATTAATGACGTTAGTTATTGGTACATTAAATTCAACTGTTAATTTATGTTTAAGTACAGTTGTTAATTTATTTCCTACAACTATTAGGTAATTATACTTTAATTGAATCATAAATTTTTTATTTGAAAATTTGGTTTTTAGAAAAATTATTATTTTTTTTTACAGAGCAATGGCTGTTAGTTTAACTATGATGGTCGGTAGAATAGGTTCTTTGATTGGTAATTTAATGTTTCCTTTATTTTTGGATTATGGATGCTTTACAGCAATTTCAACGTTAGCAGTTTTTCTATCAAGTATAATTTATAATACTTTAATTTAAATTTTTTAATGTAAATAATTTTTTATTTTATTTTTTAGTTTCTTTTCTTCTTACAATTTTTATACCAACATCAAAAGAGCCAGTTAAATAATTCTATCATTAAAATTAGTTTTTAAATAATCTAGTTGAAATTTTACTTATTTAATTAATTATTTATTTATTATTTATTTATAAATAGCATAAATTATTATATTAACCAATGTTTAATAAAAATTAAGCTGTAAATAATTAAATTTTTTTAATTAAAAAAATAAAACATTAATTGTTCAATTTCAAAAACATATATTTGCAAAAAAAAATTAATTGTTAAGAAATTCACTTGATGAAATAGTAAAAACCCACTGTTATACTAATTTAAACTGGGGTTATTGTTGTAGTCGATGAAGCAAACTATGCTAAAATAATTTCCTGGGGGATAAAAACGGAATTTGAGGGTACAAATAGGAGCTAGATTGATCCTTATCCGATGCAAATTGCTCTTTTAGTCAAATAAACTTCTTGACATTTCAATGAAATTCTGAAACAAAAATGGATGATAAAATTGGACTCTGGGGGTAAAAATATATCAAGGATAATAAATGCAGCTCCACTTGGTAATATTTATCTGTAAGGAAAAAATAGGTTATTTGGGGCTAAAATACATTCTACTCTTAAAACTTCTTTTTTTTAAGAATTTAATTTTTATCGTGTTTATATCTTTAGATTTAGTAGTCCAATTTCAACCAAAAGTAATATTTAAATCGACAGTTTTCTCACAGCATTAATAAATTACTTCAGTTAATCATTTTAATTCATAAAAATCTAAATTCAGCTCCTATTTTAACAATCAGAAGACATTACAAATTAAGTATTTTTATTTCGATGGTCAATTACAATTTATACGCCTTAATTCAAATTTTATCCTGCAAGTCGAATTTTTAAAAATTTACCACTAAAAATAATATAAAGTAATTTTAAGCAAGAATTTCATTAAATAAAAAGTATTACAAAATTTTTTTAATAAAGACAAAGTTCACTAACCTTTTTAATTTTGATTTACAAACGATCTTATTTTTTTGAATATAAAAAAATTACAATAGATTAAAATCTAATCTTTTATAAATAATGACTATTATTATTAATTATAATTAAAAATTCATTTGTAAAATATAAAAGAATAAAAAAAAAAGAATTGCATATGAAATTAAGTAGCTAATTACCTTATCTTTTTTTTTTTTATAAATAAACGTCGTTTTTTGTACAATTTAAATATCTATTTAGACAAGAATCTTTAATAAATAAAATTAAATAATAAAAATTTAATACCACAAGTATCTGCATTTATAACTTAATGATTTACAGCTTTTAATACAAAACAAAAAAGAAATAAAAAAATATAAACGTGAGGGACCTTGAGTTTCACTTTCGAAATATCCTGGATAATAATATAAGCCTTCACCCACATGCTTACGACCTCTTCTTATTATATGCACTATAGTGTAGTACATATAAATGTTATATGACACACACCATAAGGAAAATATGCAACCTGACTCGGACATAATATAACTTTTTATCACTTTTAAACATCTAAAACTTTCTTTTAATTTATTTACATTGCACACTTTATCATTTTTTTTGTTACGTTAAAAAAAAAACAATTTTAATTTTACACAAATGTTTTGATATGTTTCATTATTTTAAAGTGAGATCTTTGTGGAACCAAAATTGTTTATATTTGATTTGAAAGTATATAACATATTTGCTACACAATAACATATTATTCGGCGTTTTCAGTAAGGGTGTTCGGTTACCCGAAATTATTCGAAATTTCGGTTTTTTTGTCAGGTCAGATTTCGTGTATAGCTCGAATTTTCTCGAAAAAGGTCTATAGTTACAGTTTTGAAGCAGAAGCTCCTTGACTATACGAAAACCGACCTAACTGGAAGCAAAAAACCAGAAATTTCCGGTATCCCTAGTTTTTGCGAAACGTTTTTTTTATAATTTTGTCCGGCTTGCCCGGCTTTTCTATCTTACTGAGTTCCCAAATGGCTAAAACAAAAATATGTTTTCAGATTCTTAAAAAGCAACTTTTTTTACTTAAGGAACCATTATTTTATTTAAAAGGACCCCACACAAAACGATAGGAAATGGAGTTTCGGTCGAATTGGCTGAATTTTTGATACTAGATTTCAACTGCGCTTCACGCAGCAACAATATTATGATAGCATAAAATAAATAATTTGATAATCAATAATTAAGAAATTAAGTAATTTTCCAGCTACATTAAATTAACCTCGAAATTAACCTATCATTTTGAGATGAATTTGTTTATGTTTATTTATATTTTTGTTAATACAGTGTGTAAATTATTGCGAGAACCAATCAAAATGACTCTTTAGCTATAACAACGTACATAGTTACTGTTGCGATGAGCATGTCATTTTTAGAAAAAGGATGTTGCAGGTTTCATCATTCTGAATAAAAGTCTCAATGGGCACAAAGCTCGAAAGTCCCAACTTTAGATGCTACGGAGCTTGAAAGCTCTAAAGCTCCATCATAATAAAATTGCTTACAAAATCTTTTTTCTTTTATTTTTAATGTGTAACTTTATGTTTTTGACGAGGTTTTTGAGGTCGCTGATTTCGAATCTGATGTCAGATTTAAGAAATTGTCAATTGACAGCTGTCAATTAGCTGACAAGACTCTAAAATACCGTAAAAAATTATAAAGTTAAGCTGGGATATACGTTTATGGAGGTCGCTGATTTCGAATCCATATCAGATTGACGATATTGTCAATTGACAACTGTCAATTAGCTGTCATAAAACATCGTAAAAAACTTTAAAATTTAGGTAGGATTTACGTTTATGAGGTCGCTGATTTCAATTCTAATCTCAAAATCGAGATTTTGTTTTGTTTTTTTGATTTTTTTTTAGGCAGCTGTCAATTGACAACATCGGCAAACTGATATCGGATTTGAAATCAGCGACCTCCATAAACGTATATCCCAGCTAAACTTTAAAGTTTTTTACGGTATTTTAGAGTCTTGTCAGATAATTGACAGCTGTCAATTGAAAATTTCTTAAATCTGACATCAGATTTGAAATCAGCGACCTCAAAAACATAAAGATATACTTTAAAAATAATAGAAAAAAGGTTTTTAAGCAATTTAGTTATGATGGAGATTTGGAGCTTTCAAGCTCCGTAGCAGCCAAATTTTGGACTTTTGAGCTTTGTGCCTATTGAGACTTTTGTTCAGAATGATAAAACCCACAACATATCAAAAATTCAGCCAATTCGACCGAAACTCCATTTCCTATCCTTTTGTGCGGGGTCCTTTCTCGTTGAAACTTTTTGTAACAGTTAACGAACAAACTTAAAGGGTTAAAATTCACTTTAAAAAAATTTTTTTAAAAGTTTTATTCATCTTAGGGGGGGGAGGGGCAAAAAACAACCTTCAAGTAAATTTAAATTTTAGAGGTTTATATAGATTTCATTGAGTAATGATTTGCATTTTCACTTGTCTTAATATTCCCTTAACATAAAGATAGTTACTTTATTCCTTTGCATAATTCTAAGCTTTTTTAATTCTCTCTAAAACGGAAATATTCTACATAATTAATGATTCGTGAAATGTTATGTTAATGTAAATAAAAATATTTTTTTATACTATTATTTTTTATATTAAAAGACTCATTATAGAAAGATTAAGATTTTTATATAAATAATAGTTTCATTTTTATCCGAAAATCAGCCCATAACAGATCTTAATAATACCTTAGGCGAAAATTTGAATCTTTCACAAATTTACGACTGTGATAAAAGTTTATTTAAAAAAATCATTTTACAATTTTTTTATTATCAATGTACAACTCAATTTTTACTTTACGACAGATACGTATTTTCATTTGGGGTATTTTTAAAATTGGAAAATTCTTAAATAAGCCAATGTGAAGAAATAAAAATGTAAATTCATTTACTTATTTTCATTAAAATATATTTATAATGTATCTGTGAAGCTAAAAATTCTTTGCACTGCTTCATATTTCTAAAAATCTTTTGCTATAGTCTTTTTATTCTTGAGTTTTTGAGAGATAACTATTTCTGCTTGCGCCATTTTTCACAAATGCCTAGAAATAAAGAGACGAGAGAAAAGAATTTTTGGAAACTTTTGTAAAAAAAATGTTTATATCTAAAAACCTAATTTGTAATCAATCTTGGTATTTTGACAGTAACTAAAAAACAGTAACTAATTTCCGCAACTTTAAGTTCAACTTGAGCCTGATTTTAGCATGAATTCCCTTATATAATATTTTACATATCATACTGATACCTTGCAAGTCTACTAAATAACTTCTGATTTTCGTATATTTTTCATCTTTATTGCTCCAAGCCAAAAGTATCAGAAATCTTTTATAAAAATAATAAAAATAATATGAAATATTCTCTAATGAATGGTATAATCTGATTTTTCAAAAATAAGACAGCTTCTATTGATGGTAAAAATTAAGAAATGAGTAAATATATTATTTTATAACAAATTTTTATTCAATAATTTAATAACGAAATTTCAAACACTTAAATTTTCATATTTTTACTTTAAAAATTTATTTTTCTACTTATAATGGTTAAAATTCGATTCCATTTATCAAATACATAAGATTCCTAAAATTTGAAAATTATATTTTTTTGATAAACAGTTTTTAATTTTGCCAGATACAAATCTATAGGTAACTTTCTTAATTCACTCCTATAGGGCATGCTTTGTTTATTTTATTTAAATATATATAAAAATATTGAATTTTTCTTTTTAAAAATTTTCCTACTTTAAAACTATAAAAAATACATTTTTTTTTAATTATTCTACAAATGTAAAAAACTATCACTATATAAAAATATTACATTTTTAATTAATTTTTTTATAAAAAAGTTTCATCTAAAAATTAGAGTTAATAACAATAATGATATATTTTTTATTGTTGTTAATTAATAAATAATTTACAAAAGTTTTCTATTTTCCATTTTAAAATGTATTAAATTAATTTATAAATTAAAAATCTATATAATTTTAAGAAATTCTTTTTGAAAATAATTTTAATTAAAATTTAACGTATAATATTAAAATTTCTTAGGTTAACAAACAAAACAGGTGGCTTGAATGGTTCGGAATCGAAATGATTTTTTTGCATAATTTGAAACTAGATCAAAAAATATTAGACACGAATTCAAATTAAAAACATGAGGATGTCACGCTAACCGGATATTAATACATAGTGACGTCAAACCTCTGACGTACCTCTGATTTTTGAAACCTTTATGACTCGGTTAATTTTTGTAATTTCAAAAAACAAAAAAAAACGTATCTAATATTTTTTTATGTAATTTCAGATTATACACAAATATTATCAAAATTTTGACCCATGCAAGTCCCCTATTAGATATAAAATTTAACATTTAATAAAATTAAGAGATTATTTTTAACATTTTCTTTTTTGTGAATTTCTTGCTAACTAAAAGTTAAAAATTTGAGCAAAAATTTACTCTTTCAGCTTTACTTTTAATTTGTGCTCTTAATAAAAAATGGAACTAAGTACCTATATTATTTAATGTACGTCTTTCATTACATTTTTTAAAGTATTTAAATTGTTTTCTAAAGATCATACTTTTTTTATTCAAGTCTTTCAAAAATAAACAAATTTTTAAAATAGCTTGTAACTACACTAATGAGTTAAAAAATCCTGCAGTAAGTGAATTAGCAGAATTTTCCGCTAAAAATATTAAAAACTTTATCAAAAATTAAAATAAATTTGTTTATAAAAAGCTTTAGATCATCTGCTAAATAAATGAAAAACTGAAAAACTCACATTTATTTTTTAAAGACTTTCTTAGAAAACTTTATAAAAATATTCAGTCTCGAAAAACTAAATTTTGAAAAAATTTAATGCAGTTTTTTATCTTTACCCGTAAAGATCGATAAAAATTATTGAATTTTGAAAAAATTAGTTAATAAAAAATATTTACATAACTACAGAATTAGACAGCATACAGTACGATTTCCAATTTTGAATGGTACAAAAATTTTATAAATTCAGCTGATGACCTTAAGCTCCATAAATTTTTGATAAAATACACATTATTTCTAATATTGTTTAAGTTAAATTTTTTAAAAAAATTTTAAAATATTTTAAATATACACTACAACTATAAATAAATTTACATAATACTATAATTATTATTTTTTTCTAAGAAAAATTTAATAATTAACATGCAATTTTTCATTTAAAAAAAAATTGTTTTTCTTTTTTTATATACTTTGTATTGTATAATATGTAATAAAGAGTATTTTTAACGTAGCTCCTGGAATGCTGCAACGTTTTATACTTTTTCACTTTTTCATTCATTCTTTATAAAATTATTCATTTATTTTACTGTATCTTTACTTTTAGGAACAAATACTGTTAATATAAATGACGCTGAAAAAAAAAAATAAATTTTACGTTAATAAATTAATTAAATATAATGATAATTGAAAGAAAAATTTCTTAAATTATATTCAGGAAATTGTTTTTGTTTTTATGTTTTCTCTCAAAGGGTTTTTTTTTTTGAAAAGTTTTTTCGGAAATTAACCGGCGCTGAATAAATATTTTTCAAGCAAACAATCGCTAATCTCAGAAAAAAACTAATAACTGGTTATAACAACCAAAATGCGTGGAATATGTTTACTTGCAGCTGAGGGCTAGGTATAATGCAAATGTTACTCAACATTACAATACAATTTGCTATTTTTATAATTTGTAATTATCACCATTACTATATTTTAAGATTCTAAAACCAATATATTAGTGTCCCTAAATCAAAATTATTCCAAATCTATAAACCTGAATTATTCCAAGTTCTTAAAAGTTCCAAAAATTGAAATTATTCGAAATACCATTTGCCCCCCCCCCCCTCTTGATAGTCGCATTTCCAGGATACCCCCTCCCTATAAACATGTTCCATGTTAAAAGGTTATAGGGTATGCAGAATATCACAAAGTACGGTATTCTTATGCGTACAGTCGGTTAACCAGGGTGTAAAGATTAAATTGTACGATTAGAGTTTCCATACCAAAGATTTACCTAGGCAAAGAGCACAATAATTATCTCTAAGATCGCAACTTACTTCACAACATGCTGAATGTCAAATAGGAAAAAAAGTTTACCGCAATCATAGCTTGGACCCGAGTAAATTTTCTTCAGCCTACATCGTATCGATATTATAGTGCAAAATACAGAATTCTGTAGCAAATATAGTACATGCTACATCTGCAGTATACGTTCAAGCTGATACAAATTAAATTGCGCTACAAACTACGTTTGTGTACTAAACTTATGCGGTTAAAAAAGTTTTTCAGAATTGATTATATTACTTCGTGTTGTTAAATCGTATGACACGAGAGTAAATGAGTAGCTATTTCATGATTCAGAATTTGAATGAGGTTTTAAAGTTTTAATATAAAAAAGCTTTGCTTCTCGAGTATGCATTATACATACAAGAAAATTTTTCAAGTGTTATTGTTCTTTTTTAGATAAAAACCATATATCTACACTCTAAAAGCTGTTAGGTTAGTTAAAAAATACTTCTTTTAGTAACAGAATAAAAATAGATCTCGAAAAACTTCCATTTGTAATATTACTTAGTTGAATCAGAAACTTTTAAACAGGCAGGTAGCCAGCATTTTGGTTCGAGAGAGACTATTTCCCTCTTAAAGCTGTATTTTACCTCCTTTTTTTGGAAAAAATACATTACAAAAAAAAATTCGAGAGGAGGGCTAAAGCCCCCCGAGCCCTCTCCCTGGTTATGACTGTTACGAGTCTGTTTTAAAGTTTAGGGCTGTTTTCAATGTTTATTTATTGTTTATTTTCTGTATTTATTTATTTTCTAAGTTTATTCTTTGTCCCTTACCTACTAAAACTATAACTAAAGCCTCTATTGCAACAATACATCCATAACTAAGAAATAGTGGAAATAAAATATTCCCAGTTAAGGCACCAACACGACCAATCATCATAGCCAAACTTACAGCCATTGTTCTAAAATGAAAATAACAGTTTATTAAAATTTTAAATTAAACAAAGCTGATAAAAACAAAAGATCATATTTTACAAATATTATACCTTAAAGAAGTTGGAAACAAATTAACTGTAACACTTATAACCAAAGTTGTAGTAGTACTTAATAATCCAACGAATAAACATGTAAATCCTAATATCAATAATTCTTGGCTTGCATAATTTAATGCAATAATACCAATAGTTGAAATAAGAAAACACAGTACTGAAAAAAAAAACTTTATTATCTTTATTATCTATATTTAATTATTTTGTGTTTAAGTAAATTTCTGAACCCTCTTTATTTTGGAAAAGAGTCTTTTAAAATATTTAAAACAAATTGTATTTATTAATAGTTAAGTTGAACCATCAAGCGTACTTATTACTCTCCATTTTAAAAATCGATTTAAAAATCAATCTTAAAATAATTTGGCAATTTTTTTTATTTTTTTTATTGCAAAAATATTCTCTTCCAAACTTTGCATTTAGTGGGGAGGAGGGGTTAAAAATGAAAAATTACGTAAATTATCACACACGTGTAAGTGAAATTTTTTCCCAGTGTAAAGAAAAAAGGAAAAAGTGTCTTAAAAACTTCGGTAAAATTACAAGTCCTCAATTTAAATAAAAAAATTTAGAATTTAAATACGCTTCAGCCAATTTATTTTTAAACATTCTTTACTGAAATATTTACTGAAATATTTATTTGAGTATTTTTTTTTTTATAATTAGGTTTATTTTTTATTTACAAATGAGTACTATTTGAAAAATAAAAAAAAAATACAATTGTGATAACTAGGCTTGTGCTTATTACAAAGATTTTTTTTAGTTTAAGTCACTATAAAAGACATAAATTCTAGTATATACTAATAAAACTCAAAGAAAAGATTTAAAAAATTTTTCAAGAAACCTGAAAAAATTAAATTAATTTAATGAGTTTATACTGTTTTCTCTTCAATATACTGAAAAAATTAATTTCAAAATGTATTTTTATTTTCATTAAAGACTCATTAAAGCCGGGGCAGAGAGTTTTGGAATTGAGCAAAAATAAGTATATTCCCTTATAGATAAGTGGCTAAAAAGTTCATCTTTATAGTAAAATTTCATGCTCTTTCAGAATCTGACATTAGTTTTCACCTACAACACTTAAAAATACCCTAAAAACGGGGGTGAAAGGAGTAGGTCAGGCATTATTAGGAAATATTTGGAAAAATCAATGAAAAAAGTATCCAATTTTATTGAAAAATGTTTGAAAATAATATTTTTTATGTAAATATTATTATGAAATTTAATTTATTTTTATGAAAATATTATTTTAAGGGTGAAATATTGATTATTTATGAAAAAGAAGTAAAAATCATTGATTTGAGGCCCAAAAAACGTATAAGAACATACTTCGCTCAAAGTGCAAAAACAGAAAAAAACCCCCTGTTAGGGGTAGTTCTAGCTATTTTAAGGGTAAATTTTTAATTATTTATGAAAAAGTAGTCAAAATTCTTGACTAGCGACCCAAAAAACCTATATGGGCATATCCTGGATGCTAAAAGTACGAAAATAGCAAAAGCACCCCCTTTTTGGGGGTAGTTTTAACCAATTTAGGGGTGAAACTTTAATTTTTTATGAAAAGGAAGTTGAAATTATTGATCAGCGACCCAAAAAACCCGTATGGTGCAAATATGAGTGCTCAAAATGCAAATATGTAAAAAAAACCCTTTTTGGGGGTAGTTTTTGCAAATTTAAGGGTGAAGCCCCAATTTCTCTGCCAAATGACTCCGTTTTTCGTGTTCAGCGAGCCAAAAAACCAATAGTAGAACAAATCTGGTGTTCGTCAGTGATAATACAACCAAACCCGTAATTTGGCTGGAGTACCACCCTTATCCACCTTTTAACAGTTGTAAATAGGGCCAAAATGTATCAGACATCAATGTATACGAATTTACTTAAATTTACATAAAAAATATTATTTTCAAACATTTTTCAATAAAATTGGATACTTTTTTCATTGATTTTTCCAAACATTTCCTAATAATGCCTGACCTACTCCTTTCACCCCCGTTTTTAGGGTATTTTTAACTGTTGTAGGTGAAAACTAATGTCATATTCTGAAAGAGCATGAAATTTTACTATAAGGATGAAATTTTTAGCCACTTATCTATATACTTATTTTCGCTCATTTCCAAAACTCTCTGCCCCGGTGTTAATGAGTTAAATTTCTATTTCACTGGCAACGGTTTAAACAAAAATAATCCTTGTATAAAAAGTAAAACTACAAGTTTCTATGTTAATGTTATGTATTTTATACTTACGCAAAAGATTTTTATTTCCTAAAATATTAACGAAGACAGTAGCAATTAAAATGCAAGAATTTGTTGCTGCAGAAACTATAACCGTATTCATGTACACAGAACCATCCACTGTAGGATGCTGAAATAAAATAAATGAGTTTTATGAATGCAACAATATTATTCAGGCACGTATCCAGAGGGTGGGCCATGAGGGGAGAATGAAAATTTTTAGTAAAAATAGCAATATTTTATTATATAATCTCAAAAATTTTAAATTGTTTATTAACAAATATTGCTTCCAAACAATTTAAAATAAAAAACAAATAAATTTTGATTGTCATTAAAGAAATTTAAACTGTAACTATTATGATAATAGTTTTTTATTTTGAACCTGCAGGCTCCGAGATATCAACAATCAAAGTTGACGTTTTTTAAAACTACATAGCACCCAAAAAAATTGCGTTTCTTATATTTACAACGCTTTGTTAAGTTTTATAACGATCTTTAAACTTTTGCAAATTAAATTGCATAAATAACATAAAATTCAACACACAATTTTTAAAATTGATTTGAAAAGTCTGGTCTTTAAGGCTGCTTAATTATCATTCATAAAAATACTAATAATTTTCAAAACCAAAAATTTTTTTATTATCTCAGAAATGATGGAAATAATGACTACTGTTTGGATGCCTTTAGTGGCTTAAAATTTTCAAAGTAACCAAAAACCAATTTATCAAAATTTTGATATTTATGTAATTTTATATCCCCTAAAATTTCAATTGAACTGATATTTGTATTTTGAAAGTTAATTTAAAAATTAAATTAAGAAGCCAAAAAAATGTTACAATTTCACAGCAAATATTTTAAATACATAACTAAAACTTACTACTTTACAAGGGAAAACTTTCTCCATGTGAGCTTTGGCTGCATTAGTTTGCGTGACATTATCTAAAACTTCACAAAATGATAAATCCACTCCATTACTTGGAGTTCGACTAAATTGTTCTAAAATTGAAAATAATTGAGGCTGCCAAAGTCGAATTGTATTTGCGCTAAAAATTGAAAAAATAAATAAAAGATTTTGTTTTAATTTTTTTTTTTAAATTCTATTTTAATCGGACAATATCTGAGGCCAATATTTTTAATAAAAAGTCCCAATTTTGAAAATTACGTAAAGACACATGCATATTCTCTCAATCTATTTAAAAAAACGAATAAATGAGATCATATGACAAAACTAAATAAATATAAATACATAACATTAATGTAACATTTGAAATTGATGACAGTCATAAATAAGACAAATATTTATTATTATAATGAAAAATGTAAATTATTAATGTCAAAATAAACTTTACATTAATTACTATTATTATCTACATTGAATCTTTTTTTATGAAAAATGTTAAATAAATTATTTATTAATTTTATTTTCTCATAACAAATATTATTTTATAAACTTACCAAAGCATTCCTCCAAATTGAATAAGAACAACTAATATCAGCCTCGAAAGATAAGAACCAAGAAATAGGGGTTTCATTTGAGAAAATCCTTCAAGTAATGATGCCTTTAGTGACCGTATTTTAGGGACATCGTGTATTGGATCTCCTTTAATTTCATACTGCAACTCATCCTCCAGGAACTTAATCTGACGAAGAAGTATACAGAAACATCCTTGGATAATTCAAATTAATGACCAGGAAGAATTTTTAAATTATGTTTTTTTATATAGGTATCTTTTTTAATCAGTTTATTTTTTTTTAATTCGCCTCTAAAAAAAGTTTTGTTAAAAATGTAAACAGAGTAAATCTGAATACGTTTTTCTGTCGGACCGTTTTAAATATAAAGTGATATCTGAACTTAAAGTTTGCGCACTTGGATAGCTTATGAAAAAATGGATCTTTAATAAAAAGCAATCGGTTTTTCATAAATGGAATAAAAAAGGACTATACCAACCATCAGCCAACTGAAAGCTGGATGTCACCTAATAGAGAAGCCCTTATTCAACACCACGAGATAGACTCTGCAATCTCGTATACCCTATACTATGAGATGTCGCGTTTTTCAAAGCCTTTTTGAATAAATAAGGGCTTTTCTATTTGGAAGTGTCAATATAGAGTTGCATTTGTGTTGCAAATTCTTCGCAACATATCTCTAAAAAAATGCAGAAATGCTTTAAAAAGCTAAAATTACCTTTAAAAATGTAATATTTAACTAATTTATTTAAAATTCAGTTAGCAACTCCATCGCAACTGAGTACAACTCATTCTTCAAGCGGTGTTTTCAGTTAATTGAGTGTTGTTCTATACACTAAATAAAAGCATAAATATTCATTTTTTCCAAATTATTTTTATTTATGAAAAATATATTTAGCACTTTTGCTCTAGTTTTGGTGTGATAAGTGAAATTTTGTTTTATTTCATATAAGCACGTTTTGAGACCCCAGATAAAAAGTTAGTTTTTTAAAAAGTCTATATGTGTGTAAGTATTTATGTATATGAGAAATTCCACCAAAAGATTGCCCTTAAGTGTTCAACCTTTTGAAAAAAAAAAATTTTCACGCACACCTTGCTAATACGTTTTTTTGTGTTCTTGAGATCATATAAAATATAGTCACGAAAAAGCGACGAACAGAAAAAATGTTGCGTGTACAATAGTTTTTTTTAGTTGAAAGGCTCAAAATCACGTTTTTTCGATATTTGAAAAAAACCAATTTTTGAACATTTTTTTTTTTTTAAAGGTTGAACACAACCTTTTGGTGGATTTTCTCGTACATGTATTAGAGTGGACCTAATCTAGAAATAGTATCGTTTTTATACTCGAAATTTCGTAGTTAATAATTAAACTTTTGAAAATTTTTGTCTCCAAACTTTTGCTGTCAACAAATACAAAAAACCGTAATATTTTTTTTCTTTTTGGACGAAGGTTCTATAATTTTTTTTCTATTAATGTATTAATTTTAATGACATCATTTTTACTCGATATCTCAGATCCGAAACATATTTTTTTGAAAATTTACGTCTAAGAATTTTAACCATAAAAAAATACAAAAAATAACATTGTTTTTTTACTCTTCGGACGTAGTACCTAATGATTTTATATGAAGTACTAGTTTTAGAAATACCGGTTTTACTCGATTTTTTGGATCTGATACCTATTTTTTAAAAAATTTTTGTCCTAAACACCATAACTATTTTTCTTTTTGGATGTAGTAAAAATTTTTTTTATTTGAAAGTACTAATTTTAGAAATATCCATTTTATTCGACTTCTCGGATTTGATATCTAATTATTTCCCAAATTTTTTCGCATAAAAAAATAAAAATAACATCATTTTTTTTTCTTTGTGGGCGCAGTAGCTAATTTTTTTATGTGGAAGAACTAGTTTTAGAAATATCGCTTTTACTCGATGTCGCGGATCATATTTTTTAAAAAATTATTGTCAAAAAATTAAAAGTACACTATTATTATTTTTTTTTTGAACCCTTTTTGAAGATCAGTTTTAATTATTGTCTCCTTATAGTTAGATGACATGGGTCATTAATAATATTTTTTTATACCTTGAGGAACCGTAGTGTTAATAATTTGGCAGCCTTTTTTTTTAATAGTATTTCATATTCTTATAGACCCGATAAAATTATAAACTTGTTTCCAAAAAATCATTTTAGGTACTTAAAGAGCGTTTCGTCTACCGAGGTAATTTGATTTCTGGTAATATGGTTGGATTTAACATCTTATTTGAAAAATCTGACTATGAAAAAGACAAAAGACTTTTATGAGACCAGACGAAAAATGATGCTACAAATTACGGCATATATGCTCTACGGTTCCTTAAATATGAAAAAGTATTCAAAATGTGTGAAAATTTATTTTATCAATTTATAAAAATATACATTTTTGTACATTTTCCATTTTTTAAATTAAAAATTACGTTCAAATAAAAAAAAAGTAGTTTCGGATTTTTCGAAGATGAAAATTTGTTTAAAAACTTACATTTTAATACAGTAATTGTTTGAACGCATAACCAGTTATACATACATAAATACATGCACATACACATGCAGTATTTTGCATTTTCGTAAAAATCAATTTTTTAGCCTATGCTCAAGTACAAAAAAAAAACCAGGGATTAAAAATTCGGTTATCACAATGATTTTTTTTTGAGTAGCCAAAATATTATATTTTGGCCTAAATTCGAATTTTAAACTACCCTTTGATATTTTTGTCAATAAAGTCAAAAATGTTTTATCTAATATCCTAATTGAAAGGGTATTTCACCCCATATCAATTGTACTTTTGCTTCAACGGGGATTAAGTTTGTCGAATTGGTTTTTAACTTTTTTTTTTGCTACAATAAAAATTTAATAATCATCAGCTATTCATTGCCATGCAATTGACACAAAAGTAAATAAAATTTTAGTATAAAATTTGGTTTCAGCTGTTCCAAAGAATAAGAAAACTATAACTAATATAAAAAAGGCTGCCATTGGCACTATGGTTTTACAAAAGTATTTCAATTTTTATTTAAAAAAAAACGCTGCCAAATTATTGACACTACGGTACCTCAAGCAATAACAAAATATTCTTAATGGTGCTATTTTTATTTTTTAATGAAAATAATTTTGAGTAAAAAATGTTTAAAAAAAACAAATAGACATACTTTTTTTTAAAAACGGTTTTTTACCTTCCTGGAGTGTTAAAACGTGCTTATATTCAAAAAAATAAAATATCGAAATTTTAATTTTCCTGTATACGAAGATCCAATTATTTATTAGGATTACAGCCAAATAATGTAAACTTTAGATAGTTATGATCCATATCATAGTATTTCTTAAAAATAAAAAAAGTCCTTGCATGTAATTTAAATTTGAGGGGTTAAAGAATAAAAGATCCTTCCATAAATAAAAAAATAAAAAATTAGTTTTTTTGAAGGTGCTAGAAAGATAGCAGCAGATTTTAAAAGAACAAAAAAGGGAGTTCGCGGATTTGGGAAAATCAAATGAAACCAAATATATAGTAATCAGTTTCTTATTTCAAAAACAAAGTATCGCAGAAACCTTTTTTTATATCCATAGCCCTTCTGGATGTTTAAAGGTAAGATTATTTTCTAAATAACTCTAAGAATTTGCAAGTTATTTAAAAATTTCTAATTGTTCAAGCTCCGAAACCGTAATTTCATACCCCCAACTCAACACAATATTTAATTGTTAAATTGTTTCTGAAGTTGATATTTTTGAAAAAATAAAAAAGATATGAATTCCATCCCAACTGAGCCCAAGTTAGACTGAGGGGTCGCAGAAAGCAGACCAAACCGGACCAAACTATTTTTTGCAACTAAAAATAAGTACTCGTAGCCACTTTTAGTTTTCTAGGTCAAATCCTTGATTTTTTACACCAATTTCTGTGTGTTTGGCCTACTTTGGTTAATTGACTCAAAATATTCTTATTTCTGCTGCCAAATATTTATTTTGCTGTGTAAAAAATTTTTCTTTTAAATAATCATTGAAAATTTTCCATAGATTTCTATTCCGGAGTTCAAAAACTTTAATTTAAATATTCATTTAAAAAAATTTTTTTTTCTTAACTTTAAAATTTCGTTGTTTTTACGCAAACCCTTCAAAAATCATTTCAATTGATATGCTTATGTAAAATTACCCAAAAACCAAAATTTTAGTCAGATTTTCATTTGGTCAATAAAAATTTTAAAAACTAGTAATTTAACAAGTATCTTTTTTTGACCCAAATAAACTTTTGGACCCTGAAAACAAATTTTACGAAAAATTTCCCACAAGCACCTAGAGAAAAATATTTTACACCTTAAAATAAATATTTAGTAAAAAAAATAAGTAATTTTCAAAAAATAAGCTAAATACTCATAAATAGCTGCCAGAAATCAAGGATTTAACCTAAATAGCTAAAAGTGGCTGAAAGTATTCATTTTCAGTTACACAAAAAATATTTTTCACAGATTTCTGCAACTTTTCAGTCAAACTTGGGTCCAGTTGAATTGAAATCCATTACATACACTGTAAAAAGTAACTTTCTTAGATTCACAAAAAGAAATAGAATTTTTTCGAAAAATTAGCGAATTTTCAAAAAATTTTGTAAATATTCGATAAAAATCGTAAATGTACTAAATTTAGTACATTATCGAAGAATTCGAGTATTCTCGATTTTTTTTTGTGATTTTACGAAAAAAGTTGTAAATTCACAACTATTTTCCGGAAATTTACAACTATTTTTTGTAAATTTTCGAAAAAAATTGTAAATTATCAATTTTTCTTGCGAATTCACAAAAAAAAATCGAGAATACTCAAATTTTTTGTTATTACACTAAATTTCTATTTAATTTAGTAAAATTACGATTTTTTTCGAAAATTTACTAATTTTTCGAAAATGTTCTAATTTTTTTGTTAATATAAGAAAGTTACTTTTTACAGTGTAAGATTTCAAAAAAAATTTAGTAAATAGTTTTTTATATTTATGATAATATACCTATATTTGGGGCCTTTATTTAAGGTTTTTTTTTTAAAGGTAAAATTTTTGTAAATATTTTTTCAGAGCAATTATTTCGATTGCCAAAAGAATCCTTTGAGCTTCCAAAAGGGTTCTTTTGAAACTTGGCTATAACTTTATCGATTCTAATATCATTTAAAATATTATTTCATCATTTTTCTTTCATATTAGAAAAGTAATAATAATAATAAAAAATGCATATTCTTCAAATAAATAATTTATATTTAAATAACAATAATTTATTTTGAAGTTAAAATTTAAAAAAAAATAGTAAAATATTTAAAATGCAAAATATTATTTATGATTTATTTGTAGAACAATGTTTAAAATCAAGTTAAAATTGTTTTTTAAAGTGTATAAAATATTTTTTTAAAAAATGAAAATAAATGCATAATTTTATAATTTTAAAAAAGATAAAGTAAATATAAAATACATGTAATGTATGTTTTAATATTTTGATAAACAAAACTGATTTAAGAGAGGAATTAAAATAGAAACTGATTTAAGAGAAGTAGGATTTATCAACTACTTTGATTTAAGAGAAGGATTTCAAATATAACTGATTTAAGAGAAAATTTTATCATTTTTAGTTTATTTCCAAGGAAATATAAATAATTTTATTTATTATTAAATAACGCTATTTTTAGTGCTAAAAAAATAAATAAAAATTAATTTTCATTTTTATTTAAACAACGAATAATTATGTTAAATAAAATAAAAAATTTATATGAACGTGTTTTATCATTTTTTGTATTTTTTAAGGTCTGATTTTCATTTAATTTTAGCCATTTATGGTTTATGGTAAAATCTTTTGTCAATATTGACCATTCGAAGATATCAGCTAAGAATCTTTTTTTTTTAATGTATTGTTAAAAAATCTTTATTTACATGATTTTCCAAAAAAAATTCTAATTTTTGTCGAATTTTATTGAGAATAATTTAATGTATCTAATTTTACTCAAAGAACCAATTTTGATTCCCTATTTAGAAAAGTTCATATTTTTATCCAAACAAATAATAATTTTAAAAAATTTTGACTTTATTGGTTACTATTTAATGAACATTCAAAATACTAGTAAATTGGCTTATTTTTAGCAACTTAACCTTACAGCACTGTATTAGTCACCATATAGCGTAACATATTTAACAATTTTTATTGTAAAATTAAAGACAAATTGCAATCAATATCATAAACAATTAAAAAAGTTGCAAAATTTCCAAATTTTATTGCTTAATAATGAAAATTTTGATAATTATTTGCATTGAAACTGTTTTTCCAAAAAATAACTAATTTAAAAACTAAAGAAATTTACATCTTAGAAATCATAAAAGAACTATAAGAAGGTTAGAGAAATTCTGGAGACTTATGTGTAGAAAATAAATATTACTTATCGAGCTTAATGAAATTCAATTAAAAAATCAATACTACATAATTTAAAATACAAAACGACAACAAGCAATGACGCAAAACCCCATTAGGATCTAATGCTTACGTTTTAAATTCAATTGCGACCTAGTTATTAAAAAGATCAATGCAAAGGTTACTCACGAGATATTAGAAAAATGAAAGTATAAATAATTTTTGTTAAATTCAGTAAAGATTTTTTTTTTATTTTTGATTGTATATACTTATTTTACAGGAGTATTATCTCTTTGTATTTAAGTATACTTATTATATTAGGGGAGTGATTTAAGAGGTCTGCATGTCAGCCATTTTTTTAGCTATTGACAAATCAGAATCGGCTAGTTAAAATATTAATTTTGCCCTAGAAAACATGGCTTTAATGTTCCATAATAAAAAAGGAAAATTGCTAAATTAAGCAGCATAGAATGAAATCTGGTTGTTCTTTTCCTAGACCCGAGATAATTTTCCTTCTCGGTTAAAAAAGTAAGTAAAAGCTGTAATGCTTTTTAACCAAAAAAAATAAGCGAGGCAAGGTTGCAGTTTCATTTTATTTTTCGAAGAGAAGGAAAATTTTTTCGTGTCTAGGAAAAGCACAGCCACATTATTTATTCTATGCTGATTAAATCAGTAATTTTCTTTTTTGATTTAATTAAAAATCAAAGCCGTGTTTTGTGGGAAAAATGAATAATTTATCCAGCTTTTAATTGGTCGATAGCTAAAAAAATGGCCAACATCCAGACCTCTTAACAAAAAACAAAAGTACTTATAAATGTAAGTAAATTTTCTGGAAATTTAAAACATGTTATATAAAATGAAAAATTTTTTAGGAATTTAGAATTGAACCATCGTAAATATTATTTTTTATCACATTCATTTGATATTGGATTCTTTTTCTCCCATTAAAAGTATTTTGTTTTCGATTTTGAATAAAAACTATATGCTACGCCCAAGCCAAGGGAGTTCAGTCTTTGTGTATGCTGCCCGCACTTACTCATGCATGTAAACCCGTACAAGGTGAAAACTTACAATTTGTTAACAAAGATTAAAAAATAGAAATTTTCTTTCAAGAGGGTGAATATGCTATTTTTCACATCTAGGTGCGATCATAAGACGCGAGAAAGTGACCACGTGACAGCTTCGGCGATGAAAAATAAAACGGGTAAAAAATTTAACACGGGGCTGGCAATCTCTCTAAACTAATCTCTGGTGCGATGTTCCTTTAAATTAAAAAAATGTTTATAATCAAACCCTAAATTATTAAAAAATGACTATTTATCATTAAAATACACTACCGGAAAAATTCCGCTTCAAGATATTCATATACAACCCTTAACCATACAAAAAATGCCCCAAATCGCAGTTTATAATGAGCACTAGACAATAATTAAGATTTTTGACCATACATGGTAAAAATAACGTAAAAGCAACAATTTTCTGGGATCTTAAAGGATTTTGATTAGAATTTCCGGAACCCAATTTCTATCGTCGGATAAAAATTTCAGAAAATTCCGACTAGATTTTGGAATTTTTTCGAAAATTCAAAAAATATAAAACTTCTCATTTTCTGGAATTTTCATCTGTTTTCTTATTAACTGTTTCATATTAAAAATTGAGTAAAATTGATGCTTTATGATTAAAAAATTAAAAAACATGTTCATATATATATTTCTATATTGATATTTAAAAATTTTTCAAACGATGAATTTGGTGTATCAAAAATTATACTTGTATTCAAATGTCTAAAAATTTTTTTAGATTGTAAAAAAGTATATTAAAAAAAAAAATTTTAAATCATAATAATTTTTTTTATTTATTTGAAAATAAATCATCATTGTTATATTTAAATTATTATTGAAATGTCGCATCCGTTTAAAAATAAAGAAAAATGTGATATAACAAAATATTGATTTCAAAAAAAATATGAATAAAAATAAATAAAAAAAACTTACTGGATAATCATCGCGTGATTTCCCTGTATTAAATGCATAAATTGATTTTAATATCTCTAATGCTTCTTCATTACGTCCTTGACTCATTAAAAATTTTGGACTTTCAGGAAAAAAAAATAAACCAAATGTACCAATAAGTATTGGTAATCCACATAATGTTACATAAATTCTCCATGAATCATAAATAATTCCAGTATTCAGTATATCAAAATACCATGTTTGAGGTACGATTAGCCATGCTAAGGCTGTAAAGGGATGAAAAATTTCGTTAATTTTATATTTTTCTTATTATTAAAATATTTGTTACTAACCAGCATTCATTATACATCCAAAAAATACTGAAAAACCAACAGTCAATGTTACTCTTGGTCGATCTTTTGTACAATAAAATTCGGCACAATATGTCATTATCGTTGCATAAGGGCCACTTATGCTAAAATGAAAAAATGAAAAAATTTCTCAAAATTCTAAATTGCAAGGATTTTAAAATACTTACATAAATCCACTTATAAATTTAAAAATAACTAGAGTTGTAAAATTCTGTGAAAAACCACATAATATATTACAAATACCATCAGCTAGAAATCCATAAACTAAAATAGGCCTTCTTCCTGTTACATCGGCAAGAAATCCCCATAATAAGGCACTGCTAACCATTCCTTTAAAAATTAATTCAAAATATCAATTACTTACTAAATTGAAATTTTTATTATAAAATTTAAAAATTTTTAATTTTTTTCAGATATTTTTTGTATTTTGATTCTGCCTAGGATTCAAAAAATTTTTTTTCGAATATTGTAAAATTCTGTTTTCTCAATTTAAATAGCTAATTTTCTACTCAAATATTTTTTTTAAGCTGTAATATTATTAATTTTTTAAATAACGAAATTTCAGGACATTGATTCTTATAAAAGACTCAAATTGATCATTTATTCATGAAAATTTTTATTTCAGTATTAATTTTGAAAGCGATAGATATTTGAATAAAAATTTAATTTATTTACCAAAAGATAATATCTGTGCAACTAGTCAAACAAGCCTTTTAAATCTATTATCATATTTTTAGCGTTATTTTGATATTTAAAATTTACGATATCTTATTTTGGCAATTTTTCTTTGTTTTTAATTAATATATTAAAAGGTCAATGTACGTATTCTATGAGATGTTCGATGTTAATTCATTCATTTTTAAATTTTAGCTTTTTTTAGATAAATGATACTACTTAATTTATCATAAGTTAATTGAAATTTTTAAATTACTGAGTTATCGTAAAAGGGTTTATTTTTGCAAAAAATTATTATTAAAAAACGTTAAATAAAAGATTTGTTACACAAAGCTATAAAAATTTCTTTTTTTTAAATTAAGATTAATTACAAATATGCTAATTTACAAAATTATGAATAATTGGTATAATAAATTTTATATTTTGAAGTATAGAAAAAAAACATAATAAATAAAACAATTAATCAATTATTTTAAAATTTTAAAATGTTTGACATAAATTTAAAAAAACTTTGTTTAATTACAAAAATCAAAATCTAAGTAATTTTTTTTGTGCAAAATTCAAAAAATTTCTAAGTGTTCACGAAAATTAAATAAAATATATTTTTCTGAGGCGATAAAAATGTAATCAGAAATGACCTTTGATTCATCAAAATTTCTGTTAATTTAGATTTTTACAAAAAAAAATAAAATAGCCAGTATAAAATAAACAAAGATTAATAAGAAACGAGAATCTTTAAATTAATTCTTGTAAAGGAAACGACATCAGGAAATAAAAGCATAATAATTTCCCCAATTAAAAAGTTTCAATTACAACCAATTAATCAATTATACAAAAAAACAAAACAAACCTGCATAAGTAATTCCATTTAATATTCCTTTATGAAATAAAGTTAATTCTAAATCACATTCAGCAGATGGTAAAATCATTGACATATTTGAACTATCCAATACACTAGCCCATGATGCTGGTACAATAGCCATAAACATTAATATATGAAATTTACCATAGCCACATGCTGATACTGCTTTTTCATAATCAGCACCACCTTTATTTTCTTTTTCATCTGTAATTTATTTTATATAAATATTGATTGTGATTTTTTTTATTGGTATTTGTTCTACTATACAAAAAATATAGTTCAATAAATAATTAAGTCCAAGGCAAAATATTTAATATTTATTTAAGTGTCAATAAATGATTTAAAGTAAGTTTTTTTTGCACCAAACAAAAAACTTTAATATTTGATAAAAATACTTGATTTTAGAGCTAAAAATTTTTTCTTTATTTTTTCAATAAATTGCACACGTTTCGAAGACTTCTAGCCTTCATTATCAAGGCAAAAAATTTATAAAATCAAAAATTTATGATATTATTTTAATTTACGTAATCATTTTTTTTTATTTTTGGTAATTTAAATATTTATTTTTGGTAATTTAAATAATTTATTAAAATATTATTTATAATAAGACTAATACCAATAAATCAAACGAGTATTAACAAATTTTTTAATAAAAAAAAAAACGATAATGTAAATAATTTTTTTTCAAATTTTAAAAAAAATTTGTTTAATTTTTTTTATCACGAAGTAAATATTTAAAAATATTACCTTTATGCTTAAATTCTTCCATTTGAATATGTGATTTAACTTCAGGTGCCATTTTCAAAAAAATATTTTTTTACACTTCAATTTAAAAAAAAAAAAAAAAAAAAAAAAAAAAAAAAGCAGGATCTTTAAATAAAGTCTGTTAAAAGACAAAATTAATACTCTTGACGCGAAATCATTTTATTCTTCTGATCATCTTGTATCTCTAGAGGTCTTCCTTCTTTCTGACGCTAGAAAATATCAAAGAATATTTTTTTTATCACTGTTACAAAGGGGCTATATAATATACATATATATATATATATTAATCTAAAAAATTTATCTTTTAAATAAACTTTATGCATATATTGTATAAATTATCTTTGTTTTATATTATACGACTGAAGCTTTCAAATTAAAAAATGTTAAACTGATAGATAGTACGAAAAAAATAAAAAGTAGGAATTACACAGAAACCGGTCACATTTTACACATACGTAAATAAATTATTTAAAATTTCATCTTTTTAAGTTTTAGATGATTATTTATGCGTATTTATACACGGTATTTCCAAATGCGTACATTATTATTATTATTATTTTTATATAAATTAATAACACTTTTTTTTGTATTAAAGAAAAAAAATAACTGTTATTTATTTGACAAGTTTTATATACTTCTTCATCTACTCGTGCTTTAAAATATATCTGCAATATATAATATGTGTTTATACAAACATATTAGCGATCTATATCAATTTTGTTCTAATTTTCAAAAATTATCAAAATTACATGTTTTTAGCTGTGGTCCATTTTCTACCCTCATGTTATCGCTTTTCATGAAAAACCATGTGTTAAAAAATAGGAAAAAAAACTTAAGTTTGAAATTTCCATGCAAATAAACTTTTCGCCAAATTGTATATATTTTTCTAATCAGCCCAAAGTTTTACAATATTTTACACACGAATAAGTACATGGATATCTGATAATTACAAATTGCCAAGGTTTTTACATTTTTTAACTATCAAATCCAGATTCTTGCTTAAAATCGAAAATGAATAAAATGACTATACATATTCGCACTCCCCATGTACCCATAATTCTATGCTTAGTCTCCAGATCTACAACTAAGCACGAGTTTATTTTGCTATAATAAGTCAATAGCTGAAAATCTCTGCATTAAGATATGGTTTTGTTACAGCACTGTTTATCCTAGATCAAGTAACTTAACTCATTCATATTATGTGTAATAAGTAATCTGAAAAAATTACGAAAGTTAAATAATTCTATATACCTTTTCTGGACAGTGACCAAGAATTTACTATTTCCTAGACGCTGCGTGGCCAAGGAAATAGAAGTTTCTAATCACTTACGCAGACAAATCGCATATGAAAGGTAATTTACAGCGATTTGAGTCATTCTTTATTTTTCTGGTTATGGATCGAAATATATACTATTTTTATCAACTTTTTAATTAACCCATGAAAATAAACTTCATGGAATGTTCCAAAGAGTCGTTATATAGTCTGTCGAATTCATTTCATTTGCGAGAAAAAATTTAAGCGTTGAATGGAGATGTGCAAAAAAATATCTGTATTTTATTGTTAAAATGAAAACTGTGTTGACACTTGGAATAAAGCTTTTCTTGCGAATAAAATGATTTCTGAAGATTTCAAAAGGAGAATTTTAATTTGAAGTTCAACGCTTTTACAAATTCAAATTTGGAAAAGAGTTACCAACTCATTTAAAGGGCTACGAAATAACCATGTTGCCTAGGCCTGAAGCTCTATTTCTCAGTCTTTTTTTTGCTGAAGCCCATACAATTTTTAAATTAGATTTTACATTTTTTAGGATGCTGAATATAAATATGAAATCTATTCTTAACGAAAATTGTCCAGTTGTACACATTAGGAATTTTTGGGTTATATTTTTAGGGTTTTTAAAGATTTTCATCAGATACTTGTGTTTTTGGGTCGCTGAACACGAATATGACATCCGTTTTTAACTAAATAAACCTAGCTGACCACAGAAGAAAATAAAAAAAGAAAGCACAAAAAATAGCCTAAAAACGATTATCATAGGAAACTCGGTTAATTTAGGTAAAAGTTGATATCACACTCGTGTCCAGGGACTCTAAACATAACCTCAAAATTCACATTCAAGTCAACTGACCTGTTTTCGGTAAAAATGGATTTAAAGTTTGTATTCAGCGACCCAAAAAACATAAATACTCATTGAAAAATTTTATGGACCTATAATAAAAATTTATAACCGATTTGTGTAACTACACAACCAACGAGCATGGAACATGTTCACTCTTAACAGTAATAAATCTAAAAACCAAAATTAAAATAAATACCAAAATATAAATTATCCTAACTTCATAAACTTAAAGTATTCTAAGTTCTTGTTCTTATCAGGGCCTGATCAGGCCCTGACTCCAACTTCAAATTATTCTAAGTCCCTAAATCAAAAATATTCTAAGTCTATTTCATCCCCCATTTCTGCGTTCAGACTAGGCCCAAAGAATTTTTTGGGTAGCTGAAAACGAATTTCATGGATTTTTTAATGAAAAATTTATATTTCACCCTTACATTAGCTAAAACTACCCCCAAAATGGGCGTTTTTGCCATATTCAAACTTTCTGCGTTCATACTAGGTCCAAAGGGTTTTTTAGGTCGGTAATCAATGATTTTTATGATTTTTTAATGAAACATTCAAATTTCACCCTTAATTTAGCTAAAACTACCCCTAAAAAGGGTGTCTATTTCTTCATTAAAAAATCACAAACTTATTGGTTACAACCCAAAAAACTCTTTGGACCTAGTCTGAACGCAGAAAGTTTGAATATAGCAAAAACGCCCTTTTTGGGGGTAGTTTCAGATAATGTAAGGGTGAAATATAAATTTTTCTTTAAAAAATCCATGAATTCGTTTTCAGCTACCCAAAAAACTCTTTGGACCTAGTCTGAATACAAAAAGTTCAAAAATAACAAAAACACCCCTTTTAGGGGGTAATTTTAGCTAATTTAGGGGTTCAATATTAATGTTACCTTAAAAAATCATCAAGATTCTTAATTAGCGCCCCATAAAACCCTTGAAACTTATTCTTGGATAAACCTATTGACTCAGAACGCGATGACATCAAAAATACCCCCTTTTGGGGGTTGTTTTTGCGAATTTAAGGGTAAAGCGCAATTTTTTTTACCAAATGACCTAGATTTTCGTGTTCAGCGACACAAAAAACCAATACTAGATCAAATCTCGTATTCGCAACTGTAAGTGCAACCCCCCCCCTCGTATTTTGACTAGAGTAATTTAAGGCTCGTTCAAATTTTCTCCTTAATTCATAACCGATATTGCGTCATTATATATCCTGCACGCATATAAAAAATTAGTAAATATAACCAAAATAACGATTTTGTTTACTAAGTTCAGTGTGGTTAAAAGACACTATAAATTTTTAGTAAAATTTACTAAAAAAATTTGTTTATAAAACTAAAACCTCAATTTTTTTAGTGAAATTTACTAATTTTTTGGTTATATTTACCAATATTCATTAATTTTTGTTTACTAAATTCTTTGAGGTTAATTTTACTATTCTTTTTTTTTGCGTGTGGAGAAATTATTTCATTTACGAGAAAAATTTTTACATTTAAATTATTTTCAAATGACTCCCTGCAATATTGATTGTATCTACCACCTTAAATTACCCAGCAAACCCCATCAAAAACCTGGTCCCTGAAATTCCTTGAACGGACTTGGTAAGGCCATGCATTACGTTCTCTCTATAAGGATAAATAATGTCCTTTAAAAAAAAACTTCAGGAAATTTGTCAAAATAAAAATTTCTAAGATCCGGTTAACAATCTACTATTTTTCACCATTATAGAACATTTTCGAAATAAACGTTTTATATATAAAAATATTAATACTTTTATTGATAAATTTCAATTGATATTTTTCTTTTTTACATATGCATAATTAAAAAAAGAAAGAAAAATCGAGATTAATATATTGATAATTTAAAATAAAAAATTAACAATCTTGTACTAATTAATTATTAAATATATATTCTTTTAATCAAAATTAATATACTGGAATTGACTGCTTTAATGCAGTCTATTGGTAATTTATTTAATATTTATGAAATAAAATATACATATCAATCTTTCATATTGCTATAATCAATATATTGTGTTTTTTCTTAGACGATGATCATCCCTCATCTCGTTATATTATATTGTACAACTCTTAAAACTTTTATAACACGTGCGAGTTTACGAGTTTGTTAATATTTTTTATTGTTACTTATTATATATCGCATTTTATTATTATTATTGCTTGTATGTTTATTTGATATTATTTTTCATATTTGTTATTATAATATTTATGACACATATATCGGATATTCCATCTCAGATAAGCTTTTTTAAATTGGCGGAATTTTTAAAATTTAATTTTTTTACTCATTAGCTGGTAGATACATGAAAGAATTTTGAGTTTTATAAATTTTATAGATATTGTATTTACCCCTTAATTAGAGATTCATATAATATAAACTATAATAAAACTTTTCTGTAATTTTTTTGCATTTGCAACTTGCATTAATAAAATTCTGTACTTATACAGCCTCGTGATTTTTTAAAAAGTTAATTTTAATTATCTGGTATCAATATAAATTTAATATAATTAAAAAATAATTAAAAATTACGTCACCCTAAAAGGACTTGAAATCTATTAAATTTGGTAACACTCAAAAATCAAATAGTGGTCAAAATTCAATGGTAGCATAATTGTAAAAATATTTATTGGAGTAATTAAATTAGTTATAATTTTGGGAATCTTACTTGTTAATTTTATTTGGCAACATCGAATATTAATTTTTTTTTACTACCAGACTAAGATATATGCTTCGGAATTTTGTACAAGTTTATTTAATGGAAGCAGCAGAAGATTAAATTAAATGCAGTTACAATATTAGAGACGTTAAGACTAATTTTAAGAATTATTTTGCATTTTATTACGTTTTTCATGGTTTTGATATTTTCTAACTAGTTTTCTAGAAGTCCTGGTACTTAAAGTTTGGTTACAAAAAAATTTTTTTTTAATTATTTTTAAATGCAAAACAACTATTTCGGGCTTAAATCTACCTAATATATTTTAAATGTCGGTCACCCACGTAGATAAATTCATATCAACAAAAAAAACGTAACTTTTTCGAACACTTTTAATGAGCAAGAATTTTTTTTAATTTTTATCTTTTTTTGGTAAATATTATCAAATATCACCTAGTAACCGAGAAAAACGACATTAAAATAACCACCAAGCTAATATGTATAAATATCATATGTTTGAAAATTATGAATCAGATTGAGAAACTTTGATTTGTAAAAAGAAGATTTGTTTTGGTTTTGTATGACTCATCATAGACTATTACAAACTGTTTTCATGTTTTGAAATTAGTTATTAAAAATTAGCTGAAAACTAATAGCAAAGTGTGGACTGTAAAAGTTGATATTTTAGGTGATAAAAATAAATTTTTAATATTAAAAAATGAACTTTCAATTGCGTCAAAGTCTTTCTATAACGATTACTTAAAATTTGGTCCACTTTATTTAAAAAATTTAAAATTTTCACTTTTCATATCCCGGAATTAATATTCAATCAAAATAAATCGCGTAAGCACACTTTCTAAAAGAAAAATATTAGATACGAATAAATTAATTAAAATATTATATGCATGGATGCACAGATACACACACTTACACTTTGTTTATTTCACTATTTATTTTTTTTTTAGTCATTACTTATGGAACTTAAAAATGTTTGGTTCTGAATTTTCTACTTCACTGATACTATGCAAAACTATTTTTTTTCAAATAACTGGATTATTGCGACTTTGCTGGACAAATGATAGCGAAATAAATTAAAAACTTTTCATTTTTCCACTAGTCAGTTCTTTTTTGCAAAATTTTTTTTGTTTTATATTTAAAAAACAAAATAAAGAAAAAAAAATATACCGTCAATCTGTTTAAAATATTTTTTTTTAAATAATCAATATGAGTAAGAAAAAAAAATTTTTCAAACTTTTGCAAAATTCTTAAAACGTTTAATTTGACGTTTTAATTAATAATCGCGATCATTACTTATTAATGCACACAAAAAAAACGTATAAATTACATAATTAATAATATTATTGATTAAAAATATTGATAAAATAAAATTTTGTTTACCAAAATAAATACAAGTATAAGACGCTATCAAACGCAGACCGAGTAATATGAGTTGAAGTGTAATTTTTTGTTGGAGATTATAATATATAGAAGCAACTAAATATTAGTAATAATTAAACTCTAATATTTTTTAAATATTTTTTTTTAAAATTGTTATTGTATTTATGAGTTTGTTGAACTATTTTAACAGTATACTATCTTAACGATCGAATCGTCCTATTAAGTAATCTTAAATTACAATTAAATGTTAAGAAATAAGTAACAATTTAAACTGTAAAATCCATATATGATTTAAATTTACGTTTTATATATATTAGACTTTAGGTTATTTTAGCTTTGGAATTAGAAAATAAACAAGAGTTATGAGATCAAGAAATGATTGTTGCAAAGTATCTTTTTTTAAAAAGGATAACATTAAAAACAAATAAAACACAAATTGTAAAATTTTAAGATTCCTAATTTTAGGGTCAGTTTTCATATACTTAGAAACTGTATGACATATTTATTATGAATAAACCAACACGGAAAAACTGACGAGCCTCTTTACCAATTTTCAATTTTTGGACAGCAATTATGTTTTTTTTGTTCTTTTAATTCTTCAGAATATAAATAAACTTTTTTATTTTTGGATAAAAATTTAAATCAGGTACTTAAAAGCTTACATGGTAAAAAAAAATAAAAAAAAAAACAATTTAATTTCTGGAACCTTAACAGATTCTGACTAGAATGTCATCAAATGAAAATTCTGACTAGATTTTCTGATTCCTTGGGAAATTTTACAAAAGCCTCCATAAAAATTGTCCAGGTGAATTTCAGATAATACTAAAACGTTTGTAAAAACAACGTAAAACAATACAATTTCATTATAAGTTTTTATCAGAAAATTTTACTTTATTTTATTCTCTTTTTTTTAAATATTTTAGAAATTTTTAAAAATGAAAATTCCAGTCAAATTTCTCAACAAATCCAAAAATTAAGCCAAAATTGTCTAAATTTTTAATCCGATAATAGAAAAGCCAAAATGCGAGCCCCATAAATTCTGACAAGAATATGCACAGATCCCAAAAATACTGTTACTTTTTTCTCAAATTTTGTGTTATTTTTATTTACTAAGATAGACAAAAACTGGAACAGTATTTAATATAATATACATATATGGGCGATTAATTCTCAACCCGGCCACCCCCCTCTGTCCAAAAATGGTGGCAACTTAAAAAGATTTTGGTTTTCTCAAATTGACTGGAAAAGGGTCTAGTTTTTTATTCTCATTTGCCTTTTCAACTCTGTAAATCTACTGTGCCCATTTTAGGCACTGAGCGGCGGCAGGTCGACATTTTAAAAACAGAAAAATTGAAATAAAAGTAGATTAACGGAATGTTTTTTGAAATTTTTTTCTCTTAAAAGTTGTTATTTATTAAAACAAAGAAAATGAGACCACTTCGGGTGGTTTTCGGGTATTAATTCTCTTAAAAAAATGGGTCAAAATTTGTCTCAGAATTACCCTTAAAATTGCTAAATCCGAAACTACTCGTTCAAATCCTCTGATATTTGGCATACTTATTATGTATCAAAAGACTACCATTTTACACTAAAACTTTTTTATTTTGGATATGTAGGTTCAGAGTTATCATCAGTCAAAGAAGCCGTTTTTTACCCATTTTTAAAAAGTACATAGCACCCACAAAACTTTTTAAGAAATCAACCAATTACCACGCAAGTAGTCTCATTTTCTTTGTTTTAATAAATAACAACTTATTTCAATTTTTCTGTTTTTAAATGTCGACTTGCCGCCGCTCAGTGCCTAAATTGGGCACAGTAGATTTCCAGAGTTGAAAAGGCCAATGAGAATAAAAAACTAGACCCTTTTCCAGTCAATTTGAGAAAACCAAAATCTTTTTAAGTTGCCACCATTTTTGTACAGTGGGGGGTGGCCGGGTTGAGAAAAATCGCCCATATATTATATTCACAAGATTCCTATAGACTTTTTTTTTAAATTTTCCCACCAAAGAACCTGAAACCAGACATATACTTAATTAGCTAAAATACAAGTCAAAGTCTAATGTACACGCATATTATTCATAAAAACATTAAATATATGACTATATACTAAAAATATTTATAAAAAATAAATGTCATATTATGATTTCTCTTGAATTTTCTTTTTTCAAACATTACTTATACAATTTTTTTATCTATTCATAAAATAAAATTTTGTTTATTAAAAATAAATAATGATCGTTATATATATTGATTACAAATATATGAATAGTATTTTTTATTTTTTCAAAAAATAAATGAATTATGTTATACATAGTTTTATATTATAAAAGAGTACATTATAACGTAATATGACATGCAAACTTTTAAAACACGGAAATACAGATTTCATTTTTGTATTAATTTTTTTATACAATAAGAATTCTATGAAAATATTATTTTTAATTATTTTATTATATTTTTAATGTACTCATTTAACCCTTTCAAACCTAAATTTTTTTATTAGCCCAAAATGATCTAAAAAAAATTTTTTCTTATGTTTTGCATTTTAAGGATAACTCAAAAGGAATTTAATAGAACAAATGACACCATCGTGTAGCTGGGAAAATTTTAGATATTGAAACAGTACTTAAAAGTTTTTTTACCTTAAACAGAACCTGATAAATATCAAAACATTTTTCAACTCAATATACATTGGGTTAGAAAGAGTTAATTTAATTATGATGGGAAAACAATAAAATATTTTTAAAAAAACTAATTCATTTAATTAATTAACGACTTACACACAATCTACAAACTAATTTCACTTTCTAATAAAATTTAAATTTTATACTAAATAAAATTGTACTGTTAATTGTTACATTACCTGCTTTGTTATTATCGTCAGTAAATTCAAATTAATATCAAAACTTTTATGTATTATTCATTTTCACAACTTCAAAATTTTCATCATGAACTTCGACAGAAGAGTAACTAACAATATTATGTACACTTAAAGATCTAGTTTTTATTTAAATATATTATATATAGAACACAAAGAGTTAAATAGATTTCTGTTAACAATGTTTAAAAATTTACATTACATTATTGTTATGAAATAAACTCCCCACTATTATTAAAATTATTTTTCATAAATCTAACAGCTTACGAATTCTAAAAATATATAATTCACAAACTTATGTATATTCATTATATAAAATTAATAACATTCTAACACACGACACAAAATTTCTATTTATTTAAGTATTGCAAATATTATTTTATTTCAAATTTTTTATTCTGTTATAACTATTTTTAAATTTTCAAAAATTTATATTTTTAAAAATTTATTTTTATCATATTCGAAAATTTTAAAATGTGTTCAATAAAATATTTTTTCTTAATGAATTTCCCTATAAACTTTTTTTTTACCATAGCCAAGTTGCTCACAATAGGCAAATCAAGATTATTTTGGTTCCTGAGCCATCAAGAAAGGTAAAATTTTTATTTTTCTTGAAAAATAAATTAAAGCTGCCTACTAAGTGTATCTAAAAGTGGTCCTGTAAGCACGAATAAGACATTGGAAAAGGAAAAGAAAAAGAAAGAAAAGTTTTTTTTTCAACTTTGGCAAAAAATATTTCAAAGAGATAAAAAATTAAATTACATTGTTTTTATTTTTATCCCATTTTTTAGAACCTTCTCTCAGAAGCGTAAAAAATGGATAATTAGATATCACATTAATTATATAAAATTTAATCTCTTCACTGTTAAAAAAATTTTTTTTTATATGTCTCAAATTCAATTTTTTACTATTATATATGGCCTTGGCCATATTTTATAGTGATAGTTGGGTTTATGGCCATCTGATTGACTTTTGATCATCATTTTTTTTTTTCAATTTTGGTTTCTCGTATGAGGAACCATTCGGGAACCATTGTGTTAGGTGAAATTTTGATTTCTGATTTTTTGGCAAATAAGCACATTTTAAGACCCCAGGAAGCTAAAAAACCGGTTTTAAAAAAAGTCTGTATGTATGCGTGTCCAATAGCTCCAGTTACACCTTATGCATATGTATGTATTACTGTAACCGGTCATAGTTCACAATTTCAAAATTTTTTTCAGCAAAAATTCTCGAGTTACTTTTTTTTCAATTTGGATGTAATGCCCCATTCATTTTCAAGAAAGTACTAATATCAAGAAGTATCGTTTTTACTCTATATCTTGAATCTTATAATTAATATTTTGAAAATTCTTTTCTTAGAATTTTCGCCACCAAAAAATACAAAAAATACCAAATTTTTTTTTACTGGACGTAGTGCCTAGTTTTTTTCTATGGGAGTTCTAGTTTTAGAAATATCGTTTATACCATTTTTGGATCTGATACGTAATTTTTTGAAAATTTTTTGCTTTAAATGTAAAAAAAACAAACTTCTTATCTTTCTTTTTGAACATAGTACCTAATTTTTTTCTATAAAATTATTAGTATCTAGAATTATCGTTTTTACTAGATGTTTCCAATCTGATACTTAATTTTTTGAACATTTTTGTCTCAAAATTTTTCCCTTAAAAAATTCAAAAAATACCAATTTTTTTTTAACTAGACGCAGTACCTAATTCATTTCTATGAGAGTACTAGTTTTAGAAACCTCGTTTATTTTTTGGATCTGATACTTCATTTTTTCAAAATTTTTTTCTCTAATTTTAAAAAAATAAAATTTTGGGTGTAATATCTCATTTAATTCTATGAAAGTACTAATATCTAAAAATATGGTTTTTATTTGATATTTCTTAGGTAATAATAAATTATATACAATTTAAATTATATATAACCTATATATATAGCTTTATCTAAGAGTACAAAAATTCTAATTAATTTAAAAATTAAAATTAAATTTTTTTTTTATTACTTAATAATTGTATAATATTTGGATATCCTAATATTTTATATGAATAATAATTATTTATTTTTTAAAATAATTTTTAAAATACTTAAAATTTTAAGTACTTAATATTTGAAATTAAATACTCAAAATTGTTAAAAAAATGTTGTGTACTAATTAAAATACATAAAAATTATAGATTGCAATAAAAATACCAAAAAAATTACTTAATATTTTAACAGAAACAATTTTAAATCGTGATAAAAAAAATATATTTTAAATGCACAAATACGAAACAATAATACTTTAAGTTTAGATTCAAAAAAGATAAGTTCTGCTAATATTAAATAATTGAAAAGTTATTTTTTCAACAATACTTTAAATATAAGGTTATAATTTTATTATTTAATTTTATAATTAACAAAATTATTTTATTATAATAAAATTTATGATTTGTTTATATGTTTAATAAAATGATTTATTAAAATAAAATTATAAATATACATATTTTTAAATATTTATTTATAATTTTTATATTTGCCTCGATATTTGCAATATACTTTTTATACGAAATACTTAATTTTTTGAAATTATAAAAATTTTAAAAGCAACAGTAATTTTTTTCTTTTGGGACATAATACTTAATTTTTTTCTATGAAAGTACTATTATCTAGAATTATCGGCCATAGTACCAATTACTTGGGAGCGCTTTTGCTGAGCTTCGTTGGTTTTGAATACTGACAAAAAAGTTTTAAAATATTATTTCAAGAACTAGTCTGTATTCTACGAATAATTTTTAAAATATTTTTTAAAAAATAATGCTTATAAAAATATGAAACTAAAGTTTTGCTAGTTTCACTTCCTTTGCTCAAAAATATTTTTTGCTGAGCTTCGATATATGGCTTTAAATACTGTCAAAAAAGTTTCTTTCTCTAACTTTTCATTTGTTGAAAAAAACTCCCAATATCCCTAGTTGTATTATGCCTCCTGAATCTGGAACAGTGAGTCTTACTGTTATAAGATACGATTATATTTGTATTTTCCACGGCCCACCCCCCTAAAAAGAATGTTTTTAACGATTAACTTAGCTGAATTTTGATGCAAAGTGCCCAGATCTTAAAAATTTTGCATTTATGACCCAAAATTAAAAAATATTTAACGTCGCATTTGTTTAACCGATTATCGCCGGCGTGGACAAAACGTGCCACTTAAGTTTTTTGGCTTAAAATTTTGTAAATAGTTGAAAGTGATAATATTTTTGTATGCATTATTTAGTTTTCTGATCATTTTTTATGTACAAACTTTCAGAAAAGGTCTACAAAGGCTATAATCATTAAAAAAAAGCTTTCTTTCCCCAATTTTTCAAGTGGCACGTTTTGGCTACGCCGGCGTTAACCGGTTAAAAAAATAAACGTTTTCAATTTATTTTTTAATTTTTTGGTACACTCGCCTTCATTAATGGCTTAAAAATTAATTCCACAATAATTATATGCTTTAATAAGGGTCGACATAGTTTAATTTTTTTTTTTTTACTTTTTATATTTATATACACGTGTTTATTTTTAAATTTTAATTAAATATAGTTTTTTAAATTTATCAATCAAATGTAGGTTTGAATTAAAGAGAAAAACTTGCTGATTAAGAGCAAATTTGATTTTTTAAAATTGAGCAATTATTTAAGGAGTTAGACGCAATTAAAGTTTATCAAATAAACATTTTTTCAAATATAATAACAAAATTTCCTTAAAAAAAAAAAGTAAAACAAAAGAAATTAATGTATTCAGGTAACCTGTAAACTTTTTGTTATTATATTTGAAAAAATGTTTATTTGATAAACTTTAATTGCGTCTAACTCCTTAAATAATTGCTCAATTTTAAAAAATCAAATTTGCTCTTAATCAGCAAGTTTTTCTCTTTAACTCAAACCTACATTTGATTGATAAATTTAAAAAACTATATTTAATTAAAATTTAAAAATAAACACGTGTATATAAATATAAAAAGTAAAAAAAAAAAAAATAAACTATGTCGACCCTTATTAAAGCATATAATTATTGTGGAATTAATTTTTAAGCCATTAATGAAGGCGAGTGTACCAAATACCGAAAAGCATTGACTCTTTCATTAAAATTAAATAATATATTTAAAATATGCTATTTTAATTTTAATTTCAAATTTTGAAAATTTAAATTGTTTACTATATAAACCTCGGTTTTTTATTTATTATGGTCTTTAGAAAAAATTTGTGGGTTTTTTACGCTTTCTATAGGTTTTAGAATGTGGCTATATACTTGATAGTTAATTTCTGTTCCATCACCATAAATGATGGCCATAAAATGGACTGGTAAAATATGGTGTATTGTTACTCCCTTTTTATTTTCGAGTAAAGCTATGAAAAAGTGAAACGCTATTTAGGTTGAATCTGAAAATAAGTTTCAAAAAGAAAATTTATGTGAGCAAGTTATATGATAGTGAAATACAATAAAATGTATTTCTTTCTTACCAAATAATTTTACCAGAAATTGAAAAAAAGGGTAAAAATGTTTATTTCTAAAAAAAAAAATCTTTTTAATTCTCTAAGTTATTTCTGAAAGGATTTATTAAAACTGTATCATCCCGGTGATGAAAAATGTCGAAAAATAATCAAATATATGTTCATCGAAGGTTGCACCCTATGTTAAAAACAGTCGTTTTTTTATCAAAAGACTATTTTTCATCACCGGGATGCGTAACTCCCCTTAAAATTGAACGCTCTTCAATATGAGGCAAACAGAATTCTGATCCAAGTTACCCATGTCTGGGAAAAGTAGCATTTATAGCCCGAAAATTAATACTAAATTAATACGTTGCATTTGTTTAAACAAATAAACATTTTTACCCCTTTTTTCAATTTCTATAGTCAAATTGATTATGCAAAGCTTTGGTCTTTTATCAATAAATTATTCGTTAATACACTATTTCTTCAGTTTCAAATAAGCTAGGACGAAATATATTTTATTGTATTTAACAATCATATAACTTGCACACATACTTCAGTCAAATCGCGGAGGGGGGTGTATTTTCTCTGGCCAACACGAGATTTGCTCGACTATATGTTTTTTGGGTCACTGATCACGAAAATAGGGGTCTTTTCCGGGAGATATTTTCGGAACACCCTTAAATTAGCAAAAACTACCCCCAAAAAGGGGTTTTTTTGATATATTAGCAAACTGAGTTTCTAGATTTAGCCAAGAATTGGTCTAAGAGGATTTTTTAGGTCGCTGATCAAGAATTTAAGGTAATTTTTTATTAATAATTAATATTTCACCCTTAAGTTAGCAAAAACAACCCCTAATAGGGGTGCATTAGCAATATCTGCTTTTTGAGCAACCAAATTAGTTTCTTAAGGGTTTTTTGGGTCGCTGATCAAGAATTTGGGAGAATTTTTCATGAATAATTAATATCTCCCCCTTAAATTAGTCAAAACAACCCCTAAAAGAGGTGCATTTATAGCAGACACTCCTTTTAGGGGCTGTTTTTGCTAATTGAAGGGTGAAATATTAATTATTCACAAAAAATTCCCCTAAATTCTTGATTAGTGACCCAAAAAACCCGTATGGACTTAATTTGGTACACGCAAAAAAAACAATAGTAAAATTAACCTCAACGAATTTAGTAAACAAAAATTAATAAATATTGGTAAATATAACCAAAAAATTAGTAAATTCTACTAAAATAATTGAAGCTTTAGTTTTATGAACAAATTTTATTAGTGAATTTTACTAAAAATTTATAGTGACTTTTAACCACACTGAACTTAGTAAACAAAATCGTTATTTTGGTTATATTTACTAATTTTTTATATGCGTGTAGCTAAAAGTTCAAAAATAGCAAAAACAACCCCTAAAAGGGGTGTCTAAAGGGTAACATATTAATTATTCATAAAAAATTCCCCTGGATTCTTGATTAGCGACCCAAAAAACCCTTATGGACCTAATTTGATCACAGAGAAGTGTGAAAATAGCAAAAACACTTCCTTTTAGAGCTAATTTTTTCTAATTTAAGAATGAAATATTAATTATTCATTAAAAATTACCTCAAATTCTAGATCAGCGACCCAAAAACCCCTCTTAAACAAATTCTTGGCTAAATCAAGAAACTCAGTTTGCTAATATATAAAAAAAACCCTTTTGGGGGTAGTTTTTGCAAATTTAAGGGTGTTCCGAAACTATCTCCCGGAAAAGAACCGATTTTCGTGATCAGCGACCCAAAAAAACATATAGTCGTGTTGGCCAGTGAAAATACACCCGAAACCGTGATTTGACTGGAGTAACACTCCATTTCAGGGGTCTAAAACTACTCCTGATTTAAAAACGTAATTAAATTTTCTTTATGAAGCTTTTTTTCAGATTTAACTTAAATAGCGTTTCACTTTTACATGTAGTATTACTCGAAAGAAAAAATGGCTGTTAATAAAAAACTATGTGTTGAACATCGAGAAAAAATTTAAGAAATTTTACTTTTAAGGCAGTTGTATACACAAGTGAGCGTAGCGAACGAACAAAATCCTATTTTTTCCCTTGTCGAACAAATAGATATATATCATGTTTTTCTTAAATTTTTCTTAGTTTGGAGATAACTGCCTAATATTATCTCTTACATCCCAATTCTGATGTGTATAATTCAAAAAATTCCAAAATCATTCTAATTAATGTTTAAAAAATAAAATGGATTAGATAATTCCATCTTTTTTTACTTCCAAATAATTGCAAACAAAACAGGATTGTTTTTAAAACTTGGATTCGGCAAATTTCAAATTTTATATTAGACCATTTCTCAACCTGGTTGTAGATCAGGGATCGGAGAACTCATAATTTGCCAGTATTATACATAAACTAATGGGTAATGTCTATTATACATTACAAAAATACTTCAGAAAATAACTAATTTTTTGACCTTTTTGATAAAATTTTAACGTTAAAAAAAATTAAGTATGTGCTGTAATGTAACATTCATTACTTTTTTGTAATTTGTAATGGATAATGCCAATTACCATGAATTTTTTCGGATAGTACAAGAAATAAGACACATCTTGTATACCTTTAGATAAAAACACAAATTTTATTATTTGGTTTTATACAGCAAATAATATGGAAAGTTTGAATGTTTTATTTCGAAGTTTTTCATTAAAAGTAAATTTAAAAAAATTAAATTTTTTTAATTTCAAAAATAGTGATCATCTGAAGGTAAAAAATAGATTATTGGATTTTTATTTTTTTTTATACTTTCAAAATAGTATATTAAGTATCAAGGGCGTAAAAGTTTTGGCACCAGCGTGAGCACTAGCTAGATATAAGTTCACGATAGAATCTAAAGTATTTCGCCCATGGTGCTTACACAATTTTTTGCCCACCTATACGTTAACAGAGTGCAGAAAATTCTTTAAGCACGAGTTTTACTCCCAGGAAGGCAAAAAAAATATTTTGGGTCCATTTAAATAGTTATAATATTAAGTCTTTACCATACATCTTATATATGTACTTTAGTAATAACCCATTTTCTTTTTTTAATCTTATTGCACATAAAAAGATCAGTTTTATAAATTAAAATATTGTTTTTCTGTGCAAAATTTTTTCGACTGTAATTTTGTTTTAAAATTTTATGAAAAATACTGATGTCCCAAATCTGAGGAAGACGAGCATGGAATTCTTGAGCAAAAACAATCTAATTTTTGTGATTAAAAAAGTGGAAAACTAGAGAAAGAAGTTTGAATAAGTAGATGCCTAAGTTCTCAAAAGTGCGAGAAAATTTATTTCTGATAATGATTTTTCTTTTTTGACAAATAATGCATAAAACTTTTAACTTTTTTCTCAAATTTAAATGGCATTTTAACTTTTAATGCTGAATGTGTATAATTGTAAAAAAAAAAATTATGAAATCATAATAAATCCCTTTTATAAATCAACAAGAATTGAAAATTTTACGTTACATAAATCTTGAATTGAAGTTTTACTTTATTGTGTTATTTGGCCAAATCGATGTACCTTTGAATTTTTTTTTTATTTATTTCAGGACTTAATTAATTGTATTAAACAAAAACAAATCGTCATGTACACTTAAAGTCTATTAATAATCCAGCAACCAATATTTAGTTATCTTAAGACTTTTTTCCAGAAATCAAATTTTGAATAAGAGATTCGATTTTATTCTTCAATAAGTAAGGTATTATTTCCAAAGCCCATTTTCACCTTAAAAAAATTTTTGATTTTTTTTTCAATGATTGAGCTTTATAAACTTAAATTATTTAAAAAAAACATAACTTTATTTTTCGCGCAAAAACAGTAGTAACTATGACAAATATATGACCAAAAATAATACTAGATTTTTTATATGTAGATGTGCCGAGGATAAAAAAGTATATAGATACTATGGGAGTAGGATATTTTGAATTAACGCATGCGCATGTAGTTAAAATTACCGACAAAAATCAAAATATTTATTTTTTATTTTTTAATAACAAATTAAAAAAATTATTTATTAATTTTGAGAGAGCAATTTAATTTAATGCAGGAGCAATTTTTTGAGCTATGATTTATTAATGTGAAAGGGATACTTTATGTGCAAAACGTTTTTAAAGTCAGTGCAGACCCATTATTTATTTATTAATTTAAAAAAAAATAATTGGGGAGCAATTAAAATAATTAAGAGAGCATTTGGGAGCAATTAAAGAGCAATTATTTGACATAGGTTTCATTAAAAAAAATTAATTTTTAATTTTTGTCCCGACCAACTTTACTCTAGTGTTATTTGCTTTTTTTTCAAATTGTAACGCGACAATACTTACATATCGATTTTAGGTAAAACAGTTTTATTGTTTTATGGATAAGTAGATCACCTTTATTATCTTATTAATAGATAAAAAAGTATACTCTAAACTTACCCTCGAAAATTCAAAACTCGGACAAAAGTCTAGATGACTTTAGATCTAATCTATGCTAAGTCTAATTAATCTATTCGTATAAAGATGAATAAAAAATAACTATAAAATCTTGCTATAAAATTAATAACGCTATTTCAATCTATCATCTTAGAAAAAAAGTTGTTTATTAGAAAAAAATTTTACTTGAACACAATATATAAAGCAAATTTGACAACAATTAACATATAATCATCATAATCTTTGATAATTTCAGTAATTATAAAATATTTAATATTACAATAAATTTTGGAACTTATAATAGTTAAATTTTCTATGTGAAAAATAAACAAAAATAAAATGCAATAAAAAAAGTTTATTTCTTGGCTTCTCTTTTTAATTCCAGACCTCAGATTAAAAATTTGCGCCTGCGCTTAATCAAGCATATTGAGTTTCAGCAAACCACGGCGTCGTCGTCTTCGTCTCGTCGACGCTCTCTGCGACGACTTCGTCTTCGTTGACAAAACTCTAGTATCTTGCTCCTCTTGAGGGTAGACATCACTTTCAGACATAAAATATTAATCATTAGAGAAAAGAGTAAGCAAAATTATCATTTTAATAAAAAAAAGTAAAAAAATATACGTGACAAAAAGGAAAAGTGAAAATAGGGAAGAATCATCAGTCAGTAATTTACTTCACGATGCGCGAAAAGTTTCTTCTTGATCATCCTCGTCGGCTAAGCCTATATACATGGCTTGAATTAATTTTGTGTTTTTATTAATATAACGGGGAAGTCTATTCACATGAATATTAATAAGTGCTAACAATTATAAAGCAAATGAAATTAACAATAGACAAAATAAATAATGAAATTAAGAAAAAAAGAATATTCGGAGTGAATTAGCAAAAAAAAAAAGTGAAGTGAAAAAAAAAAACAAGTGTTGAACGAAGCAGCTGGAGGCTCAAAATGGCCTCGGGAGATGGTACGGACGTGATCGAGGTTGTCGAATCGAGCCTCGCCGTACCTAACACCAGTAGAAGTCAGCAAGATTCTAGTGATGATAATTATGATTACGATGAATGTAAATGAGTCATTTTATTTATTATGTAGATACTTTTTTTTATCAATTTGTAGTTTTATTGAACATAATAAGTACTTGTAAACTTCCTGAATTATTTTTTTTTAACGTAACCTTAATAGTATACATGACACTAGTAAAAAAAAAAATCGATATTTTTTTATTAAGAAATTTAAGTTATTATTTTAATTTTACAAAAATTAAAAAAAAAAATTAATGCTTGATTAATTATTATACCCAAATGAATTTTAAAAAATAAAACAGTTTTGGAATATTTTTTTACAGTCAAAATTTCCCACTTTGTAATATGTTTATTCAAGAAATAATAAAAATGTATAAAAATAAGTAATCTCATATTATGATATAAATTTACTAAACAGCTGATAGCAATCATTATGGCTCATAGAATAATAATACAGAAGCTTGGTTATATACATATTCATTAATTTTGTTTTCTTTTACTAGTGTCTATTTTTTTAATAAATTAATAATATCAATAATTTGTGGTTTTTGTTTTTTTACAGATAAAACAGGAAATGGCGATAAGCTTGCACCCCTTGATGTACGTATACAATATTTTTGTTTTTGCAATTAAAAAAAAATTAAAAAAATTCAATTAATATACTTTTATTTACAAAATGTTTTTGTCTCTTTATATCTATTCTTAGAAAATGTTAATTTTTTATCATTAAATCAACTCATGATTCAGTTGTTTGGTATGCGCAATAATGATGAAGATACACCACTTAAAATTTAATAAACATATTTATTTGTTATTGGTAAATTTAATAAAAGTATGTAAAAAAATTGTATTATAGTTTATTAAGATAAGTTAAAATTTTTAAATGAAAATGTTATTAATCTAATTTTAAAAATATATGATATAATTGCAAATGCTCATCAAGCATACCAAAATATTTAAATTTTTAATTAAAAAAAGCATGAATTTTTAATTATGAAAAATAAATACACTTCCTGTAATCTATATGACAGTAAAAAAAATTTTAAATATAAAATTATTAACATTATGTAAGAAATCTTTTCCTAATAATTTTAGCTAGAAGCAATAGATAATTTATAAATTCAGAATAATTTTTAAATTTAATTTTAATTTTTTTTTTTCTTTAGGCTAATTCTCAATATGGCACAATGGGACCTAAAGGGGCAGGTGTATCCAGGAACAAATCTGAAAGAGAAAGAAAAATTGGACACAGGCGAGTTGGAGTCGGCGGTGAAATTACTTACAAAAAAGTAAATTACTATAATAATAATTTTTAAACAAAGAAGTGAAAATTAAAACTACTCTTTATTTTAGATCCAAACAACACAAATTATGGGGTCGATTCAATTGGGTATCCAACATGCCATCGGAGGTCTTGCTTCTAAACCTGAAAGAGATTTACTTATGCAAGATTTTATGACTGTAGAACAAACTAATTTTCCTCATGAAGGTTCAAATCATACACCAGCTCATCATTTTTCAGAATTTAAATTTAAAAACTATGCACCTATTGCATTTCGTTATTTTAGAGATTTATTTGGAATTCAACCAGATGATTTTTTAGTAAGTAAAATTTACTGAACATTTTTTTATTTTTCAAAATTAAAAAACATTTTTTTCATTTATTCACAGATGTCTATGTGTAGTTCACCATTAAGAGAGTTATCAAACCCTGGTGCTAGTGGTAGTATTTTTTATTTAACAGATGATGATGAGTTCATTATTAAAACAGTTCAACATAAAGAAGGAGAATTTTTACAAACCTTGTTACCGGGATACTATATGGTAATTATTTAACATAAATTATTTTCTAAATCTAAAAAAACTAACAATAACAATATTTTTAGAATCTAAACCAAAATCCAAGAACGTTATTACCTAAATTTTTTGGCTTATATTGTTATCGATGTAATAGTAAAAATGTTAGACTTGTTGCTATGAATAATCTTTTACCCTCAAATGTGAAACTTCATCAGAAGTATGATTTAAAAGGCTCGACTTACAAAAGAAAAGTAAGTTCTAAAAATTTACTGAAATTAAAATTATTTTTTTATTGCAATTTTTAAATTTATTTTCATTGATTAGGCATCTAAATCAGAAAGATCAAAATCATCACCTACATATAAAGATTTGGATTTTATGGAACATCATACTGAAGGAATATTTTTAGAAGCAGATACATATACAGCATTAATAAAAACAATTCAACGTGACTGTAGAGTTTTAGAAAGTTTTAAAATTATGGATTATTCTTTATTGTTAGGAATTCATAATTTAGATTTAGCTGCAAAAGAAAAAACAGTGAGTATATTATATTACACAGTAGACAATAAATGCTAATAATTTAATAACATTACATATTTTAAAAAATTTTAGGAAGAACAAAGATTATCAACAAGTGGTGATGAAGAAGGTGGAGAATCCGGTCTAGAAAGCGGTGCATTTAATCAACTTGAAAGGGATAATCGGTTAGGAGCTACTGCTTTGAATAGATCTAAAAGTATAAATCGACAAAGGCTTGTTGCTCATAGTACAGCTATGGAAAGTATTCAGGCTGAAAGTGAACCTATTGATGAAGAAGATGATGTGCCGTAAGTATAATTTTAATTTTTATAAACAATATTTTAAAATTTTAAATACATTTAATTTTTATTAGTCCTGGAGGAATTCCAGCAAGGAATGCTAGAGGAGAACGTCTGCTATTGTACATTGGTATCATTGATATTTTGCAGAGTTACAGATTTAAGAAAAAATTAGAACATACACTAAAGTCTATGATACATGATGGGGTAAGCCTTAAAACTTATTTTTTTACTTTAATATTAAAGAATATTTATAAATTAAAAAATATGAAATTATTTGAATAAAGGACACAGTATCTGTACATCGGCCTGGTTTCTATGCGCAAAGATTTCAAGATTTCATGGCAAAAACCGTCTTTAAAAAGATTCCATCACGTAAGTACCACCCGAATCAGCCATTAGTTGCACATTTAACATCAATGTTAGTACTCAACAAAGCTCATTCCTAAAACATTTTAAAAAAAATATTAAGGGACCTCATACATTTAATGTATTTTTTATAATGCAATAATTTTGTTACTGAAAAACAAAAAGACTTTCTAAAATCTACTGTTACTATGATATAAGGATATTATTAAATTTTAATCTTTACTAGACAATTTAAAAAAAAAACGCATATTTACGTACAAGAAACCTGTTTATTTAGTTATTTTTTTAAATATAAATGCCAATTGTATGAATGTCAGGTTACTGTGATTCGTAAATTTTTTTTATCATATATTATTGAAGCGAATCGTTATATTTTTATCTAGTTAAAAGCATTTATTTAACAAATTTTCTGCTAGAAATTAATTTTGCTGTCATCATTCATTAACATTTATTTTATATTTTTTTAAATCATTTTATATACCTATTTATAACTACAGACAATAATAAATTTAAATGTACTTATTTTTTTACTGCACATTATTTATTTTTTATAAAAAGTACAGAATCACTTTGTTTTATACAGACAATTAATATTAAGTTTGAAAATATAAATTCTGGTGTCCACGATATATATAGCTGAGTATAGAAAATAAATCTCTTAAATAAGCTGAAAGATCTTTTAAGAATAATTTTTTTTATATTTTTATTTATGTCATATAAGTGCCAATTAACTTATTTTTTTACATGAATTTTTTGTGATATGAATTAAATTATAGATTAAATATACGAATGGAGGCAGCAAATTTACATAAAATTATATTCGTTTTAATCTTAATAAAACTATTTATAACTAAACAGAGATTTAATCTGTGACGATACTGATTATATTAATAATTATTATGATAAATTTTATTATACTAAAATTATTTTAAAAAGTTGCTTGGGTTTTTGAGTACAAGTTAAAATTAGTGCTATTTTCCAAATTTTCAGCTTATTTAACTCCTATGCAATGTCACCAATTATTTGATGGCATTATTTAATAGTATTCAGTATATGCTTCGGAAGAGCCCATTAGCAATAATCTAATGTGAGCTGAAATTTTGGAAATCTTAGAATTTAAGTAAATGACACTCAATTCTAACGAGTAATAAGAAATCAAAGTAACTTTTTAAAATAAATTTTAGATTATTTTCTGGTTTATTTAATATTTTTTTATTTTTATTTTAATTTAGCTTCTAAAATCAAATAAAATTTATAAAACTTGACATAATTTTATTTAAAAATAAAATTTAAATATTATATATAATTAAGTTTGTGTATTTTTTTTTTTGAAAATAAATAATGTATACGATAAATAATTTGACCCCTTTTTAAATTAATTTTTAGGGGACAGTTTTTAATTAAAATTTTTATAGTCCGATTATAATAGATCTGATGTAATATAATTTAGAAAAATTAATTATATATACTGTAAAATTTTTACAATTAATTTAAATAAAACAAAAAAATTAAAGTATTGTTAAAAAAAAAATTATTTTAAATATTAAATTTTATAATTAAAAAAAATATATATATATATTCAGCTAAAATGTGGTCACCGATTGTAAAATGTTGTGATATATTTTTGAATAATAAATATTTGATCTGTTAAAAACATATTCATTTTACAACACCAATATATATTCCTTATTTCCATAAACACTTATTTTTTTTAACAATTTTTTTTTAAACAGTCAAAATTATTAAAAATTTATAACGATTCGATTTCAAATAATAAATTTAAAAAATCACAATTACTATGTTTTTTTTTTTTCAAAATTTTATCTCATCAAAAAAATATTTGTTTTTTTTTTATTTCATTTATTGTATTTGTCTATAACATTAAAAAAAAAGTCTGTTGAGTACTATGAATTGGCTAAATGTGATGTTTTTGTGTTTGTGCACTTATATACTATTCCATTTTTAACCCCTTTTTCATGCCTTGACCTCTGCTATGTCATGAACAAAAAAAAAATTGTTGAAAAAAAAATTTGAAAAAATTTCAAAAAAATTTGTTAAATAAAGTGGATCTACCTGAGATTAAAGGGAATCATCGGAAATTCCGTAATCTCGTCAGCAGTTATATAGGTAACGTCATGTCTTCCAAAAATTGACTCTTCTTTATAAATGTCTATAATTGTTGTTTCGTGTATTAGATTAATTATTATTTATGCCTGAATTTCTTTATATTTGTTTAAACTCAATTTTTTATTTAAAGCATGAGTAGTTAATATAAAAAATTAAATGTTATCTTCTTCATAATATTTTCTTCAATTTTTAAAATATTGATTCTATATAAAAATTCATCATAAATTCATCAAAAAGCTTGATTAAAATAAAAAATTATATCATAAAATTTAGATTAGTATATTATTTTAGTAAATGCCTGAAGTATTAGACAATTTTTAATTTTAAAAAAATATAACGTTTGATACAAATAGTTTATTTAGCTCTATGATAATTAATGCTTAGAATCTTTAATGACTAGTGTAAAAGCTTTAAATATACAGTAATAATACATGTTAAATGTATTTTTTTTTTTAAATAATCAATAATTAGGTAAAAATACTCATACATAAAAAAATAAGAAAAGTGCTTTTACATGTTTTTTTTTTCTTTGTTGTATTATTGTAAAAAAGAAAAAAGTATAATTATATAGTTTTTTTTTTGTTAGTTACATTTAAAAAAAAAAAAAAAAAAAATAAATTAAAAAAGGCTTATTTGAAATAAAAATGAGTGTAAGGCTTCTGTTTGGTTATTATGAGTGTCACAGCCAGCTATACTTGTTGGCATTGTAAAGAATTAGATTATCAGATTGTAATTCGTTTTAACGATGCTTTATAAGAGGTGTAATTAAATCATTAAAAGAATTTTATTTATCATATTATTTATATATGAAGAGATCCATGCGAATTGTAGGTTTAATTTTTATTTAAGAGTTTTGGGGTTTGGTTTTCAAATTTACTTTTTATCAGAGGTTCTTTTAACTTTAAGAGACTATTCAGTTTTGTTAATTTTTTTGGGAAGTTTCATAAAATTATCTGTTAAGTCAACATTATTTTTACTAATTAGGGTTTCTTAATTGCACTTTTAAGCTTGCTTTTTTCAATTATTTTTCTACTTTTTCGGTTATTGTAAAAATAAAATTTTTTTTTTCTTTTCAATTCAATAGAATTTGCTTTTTGTTTTTTTTTTAAATCCAGGCATTTTTTGAAAAAAAGTAAACAAAAAAACCACAAATATAGAAAAATACCGTAATTAGAATATTTTGATTTAATAATAAAAGGAGCATCCTCTAAAAACTATTAAAAAAAAAAAAACTATTGTTTATCTAATAGGGAAAGTACATGTTACCCAACCAAAAAATTACTCCACCAGAGATTTTCGCACAAAATAGTTAAAGTAAAAGTACACCACGATTTTTATTTGACACAGAATTTTTAAATCACAATTTAATTTTACTTTTCACTTTTACCAGGGTCTTGTGGTCAAATTGAAAATTTAAGTTTAATTATGCGTTAAATAGAAATTTTGGTAAACTTTTATTTCATGCTTTTTGTGTAAAATTTTTTAGTGAAGTAATTTTTTGGTTGGGTACTTTCTTCTAATAGAACTAGAAAAAATATTTTAAAATAAATGAAGTATGGATCTCATCATATAAAATTTTCATTATTTAATTAAATTTTCATTAAAAAAATAATTATAAAATCATTTTTATCAGCATATTAAAAATCATTTATTCATCAGATAAGTTTTTCTAAAGTTTTTCAAACATAAAATCAAGATAATATACAAAGTTTTATTACGTACATCAAAAACGAAAATCGAGAATAATAATAATTCATCTACTATGCAGACTTTTATGTCACTTTTCAATATAAAAAAAAATTTATATATCGATTTATCTCTAAAATTTATTATACATGAACAATTCTTCAAACGATAAATTCTAGGTGAAATGAACTAAAATTTATTTATATTCGAATTTTCTTTCTTCGATATTTTCTCTGTATTTATATTTCTACTGGCTGCCCAATCCAATGTGTTTCATTTTTGCTTATGAAAAATTTCATTATACTTTTATCCTCATTATTTTGTATAAATAACGTAAATTTTAAATCGATCCTTTTAATATTTTTTATAAATTTAATTTACCTCATTAAACAGCCTGAAAAACGCCAAATTTAATTTTTGAAAGTATACGTACCCTTTTCGATCTCAAAAAGTAAAAGAAATTTTTAGACACTCTACAGCAAGAAAAATTTATATTTGAAAGCCGGAATTTGAATTCGAGCTTAAATTTTTATTATCTGTAACTTTTAGGTAAATTATTAAAAAAACTTACCTGTCTAAGATTTTTAATCTTTAAAAGATATAATTTTTTCTGCGTCCTCTACTAATTCTGATTTCATAACTTTTCCATATATTTTTAGATAATCAATGTATAGCTTTAAAAAATAAAATTTGATGTTTTTAGGTCCATGTATGGTATAAATTTTAAAATCTCATAATTTACCTTTCAAAGAGGTCTTTAATAAATTTATATTCTGTTCAATATAAACATTTAAAATTTTGAGTGAACATCATCGGCGCTTAAAATTATATTTCTGAAAAAATAACACGATATTAATACTTTAAAATAATACATTTTCAAATTGGCTTGGATAGATAACAATAATAGAATAGACCAAATGAAAAAAAAAATGAAAAATTGAAAGCCAAAAATAAAGACACGTGATGATAATTATTTTTTTGAAGTTAAAATTAACCTTTTTTCGGCGTAATGAACTTCTGGTGTGAAATTTAATACTGAATATTTATTAATTCTAAAAAATTTAAACTTAGCATAGCTCTACTTTAGTATCAAATTATTCTGGATGTACTTTATTGTTGATTTTATTTGTTTTTTTTTTTTTATGAACCGATACTTCAACCCTCGGGAATCAAATTTCACCCCGAAAGACCATTTTTCTGTTACGTCTTATAGAATATAAAGAAATCTTACTTTACTATTAAAAGATCAAATTTCATTTTTAAAAGTTCGTTTATACACTCGTATGTCCATTTTTCTAATTGGAACTATTTATTGAATCACTTACCCCTTGGGTGTGTTGACCCATACAGTTTTTAATGTAAAATTTATAATGCTTCATTATATCCTCAAAAATCTTTTTTTAAACTAAAAAAAATTCATTAATTCATAATTTTACTAATAACCCATTATGGCCAAGAGGCAAAAAATGTACTCTTGAAATGAGTTTAAAGCAATCAAAAAATAAGAAATAAAAAAACTACTCTATCCAAAAATTTGTCTACATTTATAGTCTAATTTATGCCAAAATATATTAATTTTTTTTAATTTTTAATTTTACTTGTTTTTGATCCAATGTACCTAGTGAAATAGGTACAGTAAATTGGCTAATTAGTCATTTTCGCGAGCTCGCGAATGAAAATTCACTCAAAACAAAATTAAAATTTACTTTGTCTTTGCTGATAAAGATCTCTTTAAACACCGTTTCAACAATGCAAACATTTAAAAAGTTTTTCTATCATAGCCTTTTAACCCTTTTCTCAATGTTTTTCTTCCTATTTAATATTTTGTTGTAACAAAAATCAGTTTTTCTAAATCATAAAAAAACAAAAATTAGTTTTTTTTTTTGGTTAAAAATTTATATAATTTGATCCAATGTTTATAATATTTTATATTCAGGATATAAATTAAAAAGGCAGAAAAAAATCAGACTACAAAAATCCAAAAGCACCGAATCGAAGATTGAAGATGAAGGTCTGTTGTGTGATGTTATTAAAAATCACACTAATATATTAAATAGGGCTCTAATTTGTATGTAAGGTCAACCCTTTTTGTGGGCATGAACAAAAGCTTTGCTTTTATTTTAAAAAAATCCATTGTTTTACTTTTTAGTTGTGCTTTTTATTTGTACCTATTTTTTTGTGGAATTTATAGTTTAATACATACCTCAAAAACAGAATTAACAGCGAATCATTGTTTTTCCACTAAAACTCTTAAAGCATATTTAGGACACTATTAAAAATATAAAAAGATTTTGATTTTGGTGCTACCCAAACAATTATTAGATTTCAAAAGGTAAAATCTACGCAGAGACGCCTTAATAAGAAAATTAAAAAAAAAATCAAAAATAATAATAATTTATAAATATTTAACAATTTATTTAATTTTTTTTACTTAGAAAAAGCATGGTAATATAATTAACTATTGCATTATTCATATTTATAGAAATTTAGATTAAATAGAATTAATTATATACTTTATATGTATACTAGGCTGGCAATTATTTTAAAAAATTGTTTGGATTTTCAATTTCCAGGTGAAAAAAGTTGCAAATAACCAAAAAAGTAAGATTCCTAAAATTATAGTTCATTTAAGTACTTCTGAAATTTGCGGCCAAATATATGGGCTCTTATGGAGAAATTTTTGGTCCATAAGAGCCCATTATTAATAAAATAAGAGCCCATAATTATGTATTTGGATTTTGGTGGCAATATTTAGGATTGATTATATGATCTATAATTTTAGAACTCTTTTTTTTTTGATAATCGACAACTTTTTTCCGCCGGTAATCGAAAATCCGAGCAGTTTTTTAAGATGCCAGGCTAATGTATACAAACAATATTTTTTGCAAAGTTGTACATTAAATTCTGCACTTGTTGTACATCCAAGTCTACAAAAAATATTATATGTTACACGTGCATAAAATTTTAGGTATAAGCGTGTACACAATAAATGTTATATGTCTTGCTTGTGCCCACGTTTTAGGTTCTAAATTTTACGCACTTGTTGCATAATATACTATTTTAATACTTGAATTACTTATTTAAATATATAATATGAAACCTTTTGAAATTTAGTTTTGAATGCATTGATAAAAATATATTTGATAATATAAGAATAAAAATAAATTAATATTTAAAAAATTTAGAATTAGATAATCTCAGATTATTAAGGACGCTATTTAGAAAACTGGCGTAGCAATGAAATATTTTATCTTTTGAAACAATCCTTGCTTTGTGAGATTTGAAGTTTCAAAAAAATTAAAAAAAAAATTAAGAATTTTTAATATTTGTTATTACAGTATTTTAAGTTTTGGATTCACATTACCAAAGATTTAACATCTGGGCTATTGGGATCAAAATTTTGCGATATTTATGTTAAAAATCTTTTTTTTTATTGGGAAAAACAGATTGCTGCTATTGATTGGATATCAATCTGTTATCTTCTGTAGTATAGTATATAATATATGAAAAAATCTTTAAAATTTAAAAAGTATTTTTGAAAAGAAGTAACAGTAAATTTTTAGTTATTTATGTAAAGTTGTTCCAATACAATCTCATAAATAATTATAAATTTCTAATTGTTCTACAATAAACCAGTTTGGCCCTCTATGTCGTATCTTTTTATTTTTTAGTTTTAAGAAATTTTTGAAATTATAAATATATTGGGGGAAGAAGAACCAGTTTTCAATATTTTAGTTATATTTCAAAAATGCAACGCATTTACTCACAGTTTTCTAAAAAGCCTCCTTAAAAATAAAACTTAAATTTTTATATTTTTTTATGAATTAGTTTTATAATTAAAAATAGGTGTTTTAGAAATTTTCAAGTAAAGTATAAAATTTCTAACCTAAATTTTTAAAACGTGTGCTATTTTTTATCTTTTTAAAAGAACATAACAGTTTTTAGCTAATATCTTATTATTACAAATTATTTGCCTAAAACAGTTTTTCATTTTTAGAGCTTAATTTGTAATAGTGTGATACTAAATATTTGAAATTTTAAAGCTGAACAATATAAAATAATATCATGGTCATAGATTTATGACAATGCTAAGATTTCATTGCATATTGTCAAAGAACATTTTGATGAAGACTCTTTTGTGTTCTTTGATTCAGCTAAGAAATTTTTCCAGTTAGAAAAAAAAATTAATATTTGATAAATAACAATTAATATTTTTCCAAAAAATTACTTTAACTAAAATTTTTTTTACAGTGTAGTAAAAAAATCAGTTTTTAATTAAAATTAAAAAATTTATTTTAAAAAATCCTAAATTTCGTCCAATAACAAAATTTATAAAAGGTCAAAATTTCTAAACTAACCTATAAGTGAGAATTTTTTAATTAAAAAGAAAAAAAAATTACAAAAGAATAAAAAAAATAGTACCAAAAATTTCTTTTATCTTAACATATTTTTAATATAAGTTTTTTATGCAAAATCTATAATTCATCTTTTGTTTTTCAGCTTTAAAGCATTCACCTTCAAAAAGAAAAAGTATATCAAGACCTCTTAGGCCATTGGAAGGTGACTTTGATTCTACAGGTAAGTTTAAAACAAAATATTTTATTTTTTTTAAAACAAAATTCATAATTAAATATTAATTCGTAAAAAAGTACAGAATTGTTAAAACATTAAATACTTTACAAAAATACCAAACATATAGGACCAAAAATACTTACATTAAAAAATAAATCAAAATGATAAAATATCATAAAATTTTTAGTTCAAGAAAAAAATGTATCATCTTTGATATACAACAAAAAAAGTTATCAATTTCATCAATTTGACCATTTTTATTAACTAACGTTCCACCAATTAAAATAATTTAATTCTAAATGAATAAGCAATTAGTCATTTTGTTCCATGCTGATCTATTATAATTCATTCCTTCTGCATTTCACTAATTTTTCAAAAATTCATCAAAAAAATTTTTTTTATTGACAAGCTTAAAATTTTAAAAATAAAACACTATTTTGTAGAAATTTGCTTATTTTTTGAACTTACGATTAAAATTTAAATTCATTTTTTTTATTTTTTTGTTTACTATTTCAGAATATTGTAAGATGAATTTTATAATAAAAGTTCTCTTATTGTCCAATTTTAAAATTTACATTGGTACAATGTAGTATGATAGCTTTAATCAAATTTAGATGCTTTGATTCTTGATTACCAGCGATAATTGGATTCGCTTTATCAAAACAAAAAATTGCCAAATTCTTAAATCACTAGGGGGCAAGCCCCCTGCGCGCTAAAGCGCGCCAACCCCCTCCAATTCAATTTTAAATGAGAAACAATTTAAACTTTAAACAAATATTTAATTAATAAAACAAATTGTCTATTTTATTTATACATAATCTTCATTTTTGAGTAGAAGCTAAATATTCAAATGTTTAAAAATGGCTATAATTGACGAATAAAAAAAAGTTATTTCTATAAAAGGAAAATAAAAAAGAAATTTATTTTTTTAAATTACTTTTGCTCATTGGGGGGTTACTTTAACGCTCTTTTAAAATAAAATTATGTATGAATTAACCCTTGATATAACTGTATATTTTACCAATTATGCGATCACTGTCCCTCGGTGCTACGCACCTCGGGACCTGTACACCTTCCCATTTGATGTATTATAACTTTACATCACTTATTTCATAAATGGATCCCTCATAAAATAACTAATTTTTTATTTAGCCAAAACGTGAAATGTATCAAAAATACCCCTTATTCAGGTAGGTTTTGCTGATTTAAGGGCGAAGCGCTCATTTCTTAAATAAATTACCCCGAAATTAGAGAACCTAGATTACCCGAAATTCGTGATCAGCGACACAAAAATTTATTGTAGACCAAATCTGGTAGTGACGAGTTTCTATACTATAACTTTTATTTTATTTTTATTAAACATAAGTTTTAAAAATTAATTTAATGATAACATTTTTATATATAAAACATTTAATTAAATATAAATAAACATTTAACATAAAAGTTACTTTTTATATTGTTATTTATAATATATAAATAATTTAATTTAAAAAAAATTTTTAAATGCGCGCCATTAAAAATAACAGAACAGTATAAGGTTTAATTTGTACACCGCAAGAGCGCGTTAGTATTAATTTCTAAATGAATAACAGCTGACGATTGACCAATCGGAATTAAGTGCCTCAAAATTCTTCTGACATTTCTCGATTTTAATAGAAGATTAGATTACTTGTAAGAACTATAACCAATCATATGGTAAATAGGGTATTGATGTAAGCCATGTTTTTTGAATAAAAAATGGCTTTGTAATTGAAAAAAAGTCTCCTTGAAAGGTAATTTTAGAGTGACAATGAATTTTTATAAATTAAATACCCTTGTAAAGCTGAAAACTTCTTGGAAAAAAAAAAATATCCAGAAAAAAGAATTTCAGAAAAGAAAATTTGTGAACAAAGTTTTTGGTCAAAAAGTATTTTTAAAAGTTAATTTTTTACTGCATGCCTTCGGAATTTTTTAGTTTTAGGCTGTGACTGGTATTAATAAATTGTATTATACTCAACATAGGATTAAATGCTTACAGTGAAAAATCTACTCCGAAAACAAGCATTGGTTGACTTAAGGGTCGTTTTACCTAAATATGTCGATATTTTAGCTGATTTTTAAGGTAGGATTGTGAAATAACGGATAGAGATATTTGAATCAAATTTTTTTTATAGTTTGCAAATATATTAAAAATTTAAAAAAAATTTTTTTTTTTGTTTTTTGTGACGTCAGTTTTGCGTGAGAGAGGTGAACTTGCGTCTCTGAAAAAAAAAAATTCAAAACTGTGTACTTGATATCTTGACTTAGGATAATCTAAAACGTACGAAAAAAAAATTGGTAAGACTGGAAACCCGTAATTTTGGGATGTCGTCGAGTTTTTTCAAAAAAATTAATTACGAACAAAATGGCGGCTACGCAAAGTTAAAATGAAAAAAAAAGCCTATAATTTTCGGGCAAAAGCAGCTGTAAAAATTTTTTCAGAACATAAAAAAAAAAAAACTCGACGACATCCCGAAATTAGTGCATTTATTAAGTTGCTTAGTAAATTTAAAGAAAATCGGTGCAGAAGTTATCGCGCAATCGAGTACAGGGTTTTACAGACGTTGTTTCGAGTAAAACGACTTTGAAGTTTTGGAATAATTTTTTCGGTACTTTTAATCATTAAATTATTATTATTTTTTTTTATTGCGTAAAGAAACTTACAACAAATAAAGTTAGACCAAAAAAATAAAAATCGGCCAAATAGTTTTAGAGAAATCTTAATTAGAAGGTGTAAAAACATAGTTTTCTAAATAAGAGTAAATATTTTTTTTCTTAAAAATTTAACAAACCATTTTTTTTTGTGTATATTTAAGTAGACTTATAAGTTATCAGTGATTTTTGAGCCATGAAACTATCCTTCTGGTTTTCATACTGAATTTGTAGCTGATTTTATCCCTGCTGCTGGGCCGATTTGCTATTTTTTACCATTTTGGCACGGCTAAATTTTGAGTCATAAACCATCGCGAATATTAGCATAATTTGCTCATAATTTCTATCAGTGACCAGTTCCGACATGATTTCTAACTATTTAACAGTAGTTAGAAGATATGTAAAAAAATATTAGAGCCATACCGTTAAATTTTATCAAAAACACGTTTAACGGCGCCGGCAAAACAGGCAAAAAAATATATTTAGAGGGAAGGATTTAAAAATAAATTTTTTTTACATACTCTCGAGACATATATAAAGTAATTAATAGAAAAAAAAAAATTCGGTTATCAAAAAAAAGTTTAGGTAAAACGACCCTTAAGAAAATTCTTATTTTGGGTCTATTTAATATAAGGAAAAGTTTATTAGGGAATGGAAATTTATTTAAAGGTCTCTCAGAAAACTCTAGCAAGATTTGAACCTGTTGACAAAATAATAATTATTTTACCACCTGAAAATTTAATAAACAATTTTAACCCCCATCTAATCTAATGTCTTAACCTCGACTGAAAACCAGGCAGGGGGGAATTATATCTTTTCTCAGATCCTTGCTTATCTCATTATTAATGAACCTAAAAAAGCTAAAAAAATTTCCTATGCTAGCGCTAAAAAGGCTGCTTTTTTTTTGATAAAAGGTATCCAAATTATTTAAGTAATCACAAATCAAAACAATAAGCACCCACGTAAAAGGATTAAGCTTAATTTTGGTTAAGCTTAATGAAGTAAGCTTACGGACTAACCTAAAAAGGCTTAATTTTTAAAATTAAGCTTACGGACTAACCTAAAAAGACTTAATTTTTAAAATTAAGCTTTTTTAGGTTACTCCGTAAGCTAACTTCAGTAAGCTTAATCCAGTAAGCTTACTCCAGTAAGCTTAATTCATTAAGCTTAACCAAAATTAAGCTTAATCCTTTTACGTGGTCAGTTTCAAAAAGAATGAAGCAGAACAAAGTTTAACAACCTTATTTTTTCCAAATTATAAAAAATGGAAAATTTTGAATAAATCATTTTATTCCCGAATAGAGTACCTAATTTTTGCAAATTATTAACAAACTGCAAAAAAATGAACTTTACTCCATCAAGCACAAACTTATTTCAACTATCTTTAATATTTTACTTGTAGGAAACAATCTATTTTGATAAACTTTTTTTATTTTGGGTTTTTTTTACTTTTTGTTTACTCATAACATTAAATCAAGACAATAAAAAATAAAATAACTATCTTTAATTATATTTTAATAAATATAGAAAATTTTCATTTTTAATTAAATTTTTTATTGTCCTGATAATATCATTTGCTAATTTTGGTAATGGCATGGTATTGTTTGTGGTGGTTCAGCGGTGACGGAAAGTGCCACATCAACTGTGCATGTTACATCACCAACTGTAACTGGTAAGTTCGCGCTTCTATCATTTTTTGTTTTCTTTTTTCTACACTCATTTATATTTTATTTTCCCTTCTTTCCAATTTATTTTGACACACAATATAGTTTTATAAATAATAAAAATATGAAAACAAATAGAAAAAAATATATTTTTTGTATTTACCACAAAAACATTGAGTTGGTAATTTTTATTTGTAAAATTGTAAATTAACAAATATGGCCAGATTTCTAAACATATTAAATTCATTTCCTGTAGAAATTAAAATTTAAAATAATATTTTGATAATAAATAACGTTTTTGCGGTATATACAAAAAATATACTTGCGGTTAATAACAGTTTTAGATTCCTAGTTTAATAAAAGGTTTGGTATGAAAATGAATACTTTTTTATTTAACTTAATTCATTTTCAACATCTTCATTCATTTTTAATTACATGAATCCAACCCGAATTTTTAAAAACCTTTCTTACTCAATAGACTGTTTTTAAAAAAATCAACCAATAATAAAATCATATTTGAACAGTTATTAAGCCTTTGTAAATATATAAATTAAATCAGCACATAAAAAACCTAATAGCTTTCACTAAAACAACTAAACAAGTAAATTAAAAAAAAAAAAAAAAAAAAACAATATCCTTTAAAAACACTTGTGCTTGCTTATAATACATTATAACCTTATGCACACCTCGTCTATAATGATGCTTCAGGTAATGGGGCTAATGGTGAGCCCTTTACGAATAACGCTGGCGTTCCTGTATCAACAGTTTTAAGTCCAATAGCAACTTCAACTCCTGTTAGTTCACCTGCAGGTCCAATAAGTCCACCACCACTTAGTACCGATTCTACCTCAAATAAAAGTAGTTATCCAGCTGTTCTTAAAGGAAGAAGTGCAGCATCACCACCAAATCCAAATCTTATACCATCTGGTAAAGTACCACCACCTGTACCACCAAGAGGAAGCGTATCAGCTAGAGGAAAATTGTCAATGGATGATGCTGCGTCTGCAACAACTTCAAGCACATCTGGAAGAGGTGTTACGTCATTATCTTCGTCAAAGGCTCATTTGCATGATAATTTGAATATTTTGCACGAAACTATTAAACCGTCCTTAAATATTTCAAAAACTGATTATTTACGTAGTGTTAAACCTCATTGCTTAGCTACTACTAGCAATAGTTATCCTTATAATTCGGTACAATCACGTAGTCATAGAAGACACTCTGAATTTATTCAATTTCATGATTTACCACGTGAAAATCAAACTGAAGAAATTGAAGAATTTGTTAGCGTTGAAAAAATTGATAATTCTTATGTCATTAAAACAAGTTCATATCCATTCAGACCAGATAGAAGCAAGTTAAAGACTAAAAGATCTAACAGTTTAAATATCAACATGGACTGTAGAAGTTCCATTTCTGATACTAGTCAAAAAACTTCTAGTTATTGTAAGCGGGGTCCAACTTCACCGATCCCAATGCCAAAGTTTACTTACTTTATAAATCCGTCCAAAAATCACGAACTGATGAATTATAAAATGTCAAGATTAGATAAAAAGCATTCTGAAACTTATAGTGAAAGAATGCGTAACAAAAAAAGTCAATTAAGAGAAGAATTATTTGAGAAAGAAATTAATTATAGAAAACCTCCGTCAATTAGAGTAATTACAGAAACAACAACAATAACAAGTCATGATAATACACCTACGAATTTTGTTCAAAAAATTTATAATCCATTAAGAAAGACACTTTCTCCTTTTGCATTTCTTGATAATCATATAACTGAAGGAAGTTGGATTAGAAGATCAGTAAAAAAATTAAAAAGTCCAATTTTATTTCGTAATACAAATTTAAAAAATGATAATATTGATGATAATTTTCAATTATCAAATCATTATAAACCTAGTCCATCATTTTTGGGTAATTATTACCCAGATAAAATAAATGGAAGAATATTTAAAGATTTAAATAGTAGTTCACCAAATGTAACGACTGATTTAAATAAAAAACCAGATGTATTAAAAAATTTTTTAAATGATGAACAATATATGATGTACATTGATCAACAATCAATTGATGAATGTGAAAAAAAATCAAATCCTTCATTTTTGCATGCCTATGTTTCAAATCAACAATTATATCATTATTAAATATTTTTATCATTTATAGAGAATTGTGACTTTTTGAGAGGATAAATTTTTTATTTATTTTTTTGGTTTATGTGTACTTTTTAGCTTTGATGCGTTTCTTCTCTCAATAAATAATTGCATGATATTCTGTAGAACAAAATATTTATTTTATTAGATTTTATTGTCTGATAAAGTAAAAAAAATTTTTATTATCTGTAAAATAAATAAGTTTTGGAGTTTATTATCTATAGATTTTCTATATAATATAAATCTTATTGAGTTTGAGCATGAATAAATAAAATATATATTTTTTAAAATTATTTATTTAACAAAAAGATGTTTAAAAACAGAAATTTGTTTTAAATATTTTTTAAATTACAATTAAAAATTAATTTAATTTTTGTAATAGATGTAATTAAACATTTTTAAGTTCCTAAAAAAAATTTTAAGTATTTTGAATAATTCAGAGTAATAAAATATTATTATTAGGCTGACGCTGCCAATCTAAAAAAATTTATATTTAAACGAGAATGAGTAAATATTCTTTAAATCGTCTAAGAATGTTTTTTTATTCATTGCTGATAAAGAATTTATTATTATTTATACAGGTACACGTGTAACAAGATTAAATTTCTAAAGTACTATAATATTTATTAATATTGGTGTGTGTCTTTTTTTTTTGTTAATAAAGAAAAAATACAGGTTTGGGAACAAGCCCAAGCCCTCTAACACTTTAAATTTATAAATAAAACTTCTAAGCTTGAAATATATATAAAAATATATAAAATATATACCCGTGGTGGAATGAGGGAATTGAAAAATATTGAAAAATTGAAAAAATTGAATATTATATGCTCATATGAACGCGCATAGAAGAATTCAAAAGTACTATTAGAATTTGACCAATTACACGTTTAGTAGTAAATAAATAATGATAGCTTTCTATATCATAAATGTATAAAAAAATATACCTAATCTTTTATGACGTCTGTTATTATATTATTTTTAATTGTTTCAAGACAAGAATAAATTATTTACATAAAAGTTTTCATAAAAGCACTTGGTTGAATAAAAGTAGCAAATTTATAAATACTTTTACAGATGCCAGCAGTATTAACAGTATTTAAAATTTAAACTACTTATTGGGTAAATACATATAACTGACAAGAGATAGATTTTTTTGGTTGCTGAAAATGAATGAAAAGTTTTTTTCCCTATCTTCATTTTTAGTTTATTGTTCAGAAATGAAATTAAGTAGACAACTTGAATAATTACTACTAATTATTCATATTTCAAGTGCTAAAACAAATGATTAAAATTTAATAGATTAGAAATAATTTTCGTCGTCACTATATAATGCTTAAGCTAAAAATCATTTGGGTAATAAAACTAAATTTCTAAAAATTTTAAATATAAATATACTACGTGAAATAAAATTTTTTACATTGTCTTTAATTGTACTTAGTATCATGTTAATGATAATCAATAGAGATGGGTAAATACTCTACTTTATGACCCGGAGTATTTGCAATCTAACAAATTTTAGATACTATTAATACTGCTAGTATCCAAAGTACAGATTTAATTTATAAACAATTAAATCAATCAATCAAACTTTATTAAAATATAGTAATGAACATATGATAATTATGTAACTCGTTAATTAGTTTTATATAATAAACCAAAGTAATAAAATTAATTTTATTAAAATATACTTTATACTTCAATTAATCAACTTATTTTAAATAATACTTAAGAATTAATTTTTATCCCATTATATAAAATTAAACCAAAACAACAACAAAATTGAATTTATCCTTGCTTTGCTAGATATGCAATTTTAGCTTTTTTAAATATGTATGTTTTTGTAAATTAGATTAATATTTTTATGCTTTTTTTAATATCTTTAACTGCTGTATATTTTTCATTTCAATTTCTATGCATTTAAAAAAAAACTCATTTATCTCTTCATGCACATCTTTCATTCAACATCAAATATCGAACTGCATTGGTTGTAAAAGCTTTGTTTGTAATCAATTGTTGTTTTCTTCGTTTAAATATGCTCATATTCAATATTTATCAATATGTCAATATCATAAATGTATTATCATTTAAATATCATTATTTTTCATATAGCTTTTTGTACTTTTTTAAAAAGAAAATAAATATATATAGGTGTTAAATATAAATGTTAATGTAAACATTATAATATATATATATTTAAATAAATTAAAATATATAATTCATGTATTTATTATAAATAAATAGAGCTAATTGTAGTGCGCTTTTTCGTAGGTGGCACCCTTCCTTCCACTTGTTCCACCCCGCCCCCACCTTTTGATGATGCAGTGCGTTCAAGTGATCAAATGTTGGCCTCTGGAGGCCAATTTCATCATCATCATGTCCATCCTGGTACAACGAGTCCCTCCATATTAACTAGCAGTTATCAAAGTGCCCACATTAGACAAAATAGAGTTGTTCATCATGTTACACTTGGAAAAACTTATCATGACACTGTCAGGTTAGTAAATTATCACTTAATAACTTACATTTCTTAAATTCAAGCTTCTGAAAAATTGAGGCAAACTTTATTGATCTCATTTAATTAAAATAAATAAGAACAAAATTTTTATAACGAGAATAGATTTTATTTATTTTAATTAAATCAGATCAATAAAATTTAATTTTAAATAAATAATCATTTGGAAATAATACCCTTGATTTTATAAATAATTAAATAAATAAAGACGGACATTTTAAGGCAAGAAAAATTTGATTTATTTATTGTACATTTATCCCCACATAAAGGCCTTTGCGTGATAGAAAAGAAGTCCTGATCTAGCCTTTGTGTGACGGGGAAGAAATAAACTTACCGCTTTTATTTATTTAAAATAAATTAAAATATACAAAAATACTTAAAATTTATTACCATTTTTAGAATGATTATCAAACTTTTTCTATTTCAGCATATCAGATGTACATTTGGAAAGTAGTGGTAGTGGAAGTGGAAGCGTTGGTAGAGAAACAAAATCATCTTTAAGCGTGGAAAGTGGTAGTAGTCGAGGTGGTTGTGGTAATGTTACTTGGACACCACCTGCAGGAAGTGCCGAAGGTTCTACACCAACTTGGACTGAAGGAACACCATCTTTCACTGAAAGTTCCAGCAGTGGCGATGTTGGTAAGTTCCGAAATTTAATGCAGTTTTTGAAATGGAAGGTTTACTTAAAATCTACAACCGTTTAAAACATTCTCATTATATTTTTTTATAAAATATTCGTTATTTTAAATTTTGTTATTTGTTACATTTAATTTTGTTTATTATTAGTTATTTTTTTTATATAATATATATTTATATAGAAACTTTATTAGATTATTAAAGTATAATATTAGTATTACTTTGCAAAATGTAAGAAATCACATGTAAATTAAATCATTCATTATTTACGCAATTTTGAATTTTTTTTATATATTATTTATTTATAAAAATCTAATATATTCGGAAAAAATATTGTTACAAAATGACTGTACAATTTGATATTATATTAAATATTTTTTTTATTCATACACTGATAAAAATCGTTGGATTTAAATTTGTAAAATATTGTTATTAGGATTTTACTATACTTTTATAAAACAGATTAAATAACACTGGTTCAACAAATCAAATTGCAAAGTTTAATATTTAGTTTTATTAATGTTGTTGTTGTTGTCAAGTCTTAAATTTGATGTAGCTTGAATGTGTTTTAAAGATTTGAATTTTGATTTAACTTTTGTTATAAATCACCCCTGAACCCTCTTTTAAAACATTTCATAGCATTTACATTAGTATTATTTGTAATAGCTATCAACTGCTCTATGGAGGTCTATTTTTTAAGCAATAAGTTATAAGTAATATAATTAATTATATAATATTATAACTAATATAAGTAATCTTTTATTCGATTCGCATAAAAAATTACATTTTCATTTTCTCTGTGTATAGTATTTCCCATCTACACCCTGAACCTGAAAAAAACTTTCTGAAGTGAAATAGTATTCTTTGTGAAACTGTTTAAATTCTTCAAAGGTGTTAAATTACTAGGTTCCGCTATAATAAGTTTTCTTACTTTATCTGTAAGTTTTCCTCTAGGTAATTTTACTAATGCCTTTTCTCCAGGTAGGTTTATCGTAGCTTTAACTTCTTCACAGTCTTCCAAAAACTATGTAAGTGGTATTGATTCTCTATCATAAGTTTGTACAATACTTACAATGTCAGTTAGAGAAACAGCTTGATAAACAGCATTTAGTGCAACTAAAATTGCATTTGAACGAGCAATACTCTTACCTTGATTTTGAATATTATTTTGATTTTGGTTAGGTATGTTTTAATCTCCTAAATGTTCTATATTATTTATGTAACCGGAGTGTACAAATGAAAGCATTGCTGCTACATTGTTTTTAACTAGAGAAGCTAACGAAATAATATCAATTTCACCGGAAGTTAATTTTGGTAGCTCCCGAATAGCTTTAACCAATTTTAGAACCACTTCAGCTTCATTCCCTTAATGGCGTTCTGAAGCGTTCATGATTTCTCTCCCACTATTAGTGGTCATCATTAGACTTGCCACGGCATCACGCGCCTCCCCCTGTACACATTCAAAAAGCCGTTGTACGTTCTCAGCATCGCTAAACTCTCCTAAAATTGTTGACTGTTTAAAAGCTTTTTTAAAGCGTAAACACTGTTAAGGTATCGCCACTAAATGATAATTTATATTTTTGGGCAGTCAGGCGGTTCAATAAGCCCAGCTTCCTACTATTTGGAGTCGAACTTCTAAATTCACAAAAAGCTTCAGCTACAGCTTGATTAACCAATGCTGAAATGCTACCGTCTATTTGCGATGTTAAAGCTTGATCAACAAGTGCACGCGATGCAGTTGCAGTAGCTAATTGCATCTCTATTTGCTCCGTTCCGTATTAAGCAAACACTACTTAGCACGACTTGTTTCCATATCAATTTCTAAATTTCGCTTTCGTAAAAGCGCAACACTTACAATTTTTCAGGGGTTCCTTAAGTCAGCCGTTCATGGATATACTCAATACGCGTCGCAAGGAGCGTAAGTTCCCTGTTCGCGCGCGATCGTTCGAAATAGAAAAAAAGTATTGAATATAAGTATCATTATTTTATGTATTAAAATAATACATTTTTATAAAAAATTATGTATATCAAACTTTTTGTTTTTAATATAAAAATATGATTCAATAATTTTATTATTTCAACATATTAAACGTATATTGCTCGTTTTCATTTTCTTTGAAAAAATAGCTTAAAAAATATAAAAATAAAAAATTTCTTTTTTATAGTCTAAATAAGACTTTTTTCATTACCAGTTATTGTGTATTGCATAAAAATCACCACAGCTAACGTCAATTTATTACGTTTTTTAATAATTATAAGATAAAAATAGTTTAAAACCATTGAAAACCAAAATCGTTATTTTGCTTGCAATTTCAATATAAATTTCAATATAAATAAATTTCAATAAAAACAAAAACCGATAATGAGCCATGTTATTAAATTAAAAAAATCAAAATTTAATAACATGTAAAATACAATATTTTTTAAATTTAAATCAAATGAGGAAGTAGAATGGTAAAATAAAGTTAAAAATATTCAAAAAATTTTTTTCTTCTATTCGTTTATTTATTTACAATAAATTCTATACATATTTTTTAGTTGCAAATTATAAAAAATAATTTTTTTAACAAATAAAAGTCTTTACATATACTTTTGGTTCGATGTATTTTTTAAAGTTTATTTTTTATCACAAAATGTTGATTGCTTTTTTAACATAGCACTCAAATTTGTTCCTTTCCTATTTAACAACCTGACGAATTGCTTCATCCTCGTGAAAGTATAATAATGTATACATTTAGCAAGCATCTTTGCTCTATGTACACTGCAAGAAACTGGTTTGTACAAATTTTCATCATTAATTATTGTCTCCAAGATGGTATCAAAAATGCAATCTGGTTTGTCAATATTCATTTGGAAAATTTTTTCCATGCATGAGAAAAGCTTATATATGTACTCACTTGAATAAATGAGATTCCCTTTTGTACGTATATTTATCAGTTCAGCTATTGGAAACATATTTAATTCTTTATGAGATTCAAAGACACCTTTGCAAGTTTCACATTTGGTTTCTTCTTTCATTCTCTTGCATATAAATCCGCAAAGATAATATATTATACCATCATTTAAGTCTTCAGATATTAATTCGTCTAATTCTATAAGGTTTTTAATGTCGAATTCCTCTTCAACATAATTCTGTAATCTTTTTTCAAATTCTTCTATCTTGTCTGCCCTGTATGATATACCAACCTTTTTGTTAAAAGCAGCTTTAAAATCTGCTAAGGTAATTTTTGGTGGTTCTTTCGTGAAAGGGGTTTCTTGGGAACAATTGCCATATTTTGGTGGCTGTAAAATTTTGTATACTGAAAGCAGGTGGTGTAATTGCATGAATGTTGGCATTGTTGGATGGTCGTTTGCACCACCTGCTTGTCGAATACTCCCAAAAAGTTTCTGAGAATGTTTTAATTAAAATATATTAATATTTAATTAAACAAAAAGAATAAAGCAAAACTTACTTTCAATGAATCTTGATTTAATTTTCTAGTCAGGACAAAATCAAATTTACATTTGTCGCTAAGTAAATATTTACCTAAATGAATCATTGAATGCAAAGTAATTCTAAGACCCTCTACTGTTGACTGGCTTAGAAATAATTTTTTCCTGAGTTTATTTTTAAATTATAGTCCTTAGTTTTGAATTCAATATTTTTATGCTCTTGAGATGTCTTGGATAATTTATCCTTCTTGATTTTAGCTTTTTCGTCAGCAATTTTTTTATCTCTCTCTGCCTCGAAGATTTTTACTTCTCTGTAAATTTCTGTCTCCCAATCATCTAGCCATTTTATATTTTTCTCTAAAACCTAAAATCAGAAAGATAAAAAATGAAAAAATGGTTCTACAATTTTTAATTATCGATTAAAAAGTATAAGATAATAAACCCCTGCATTTACCTGGAAGGAAGAATTTTCGCTAAGCTTTAATGCTTCTAACGGGCTGAAACTATTTAAGACATCGACTGCGTGAATTTTTTAGTTGGAATGCAATACTTAAAAGTTTCCCCGTAATCTTGAGTTGTGCAATTTTCCCAAAGCGCCTGTTACTGAAAACCTAAATGAAAAATGATAAATACGTTAATAATGGCTAACTAATTTTTAAATAAATATAAAAATATTTGAACGTTACTTGAGTGGCCAGAAAAACTCTCATTTTCAGCATGTTCACGGGGTTAACATGTGCCTCGGTAAGTCTTGTGATTCTGTTAAAATTACTTTTGTTTTCTATTTCAAAGACTTTTTGATAAAAGTCCCATCTTATAAAAGAAAAGTCCTCGTTTTCTTCGTTCTTTACCTGAAAAATATTGCAATAAATGAAACATTTTATTTTAAATACATTAGAATTAATATTTACCCAAAAAACTTTTCTTGCATAAAAATTGTTTCTGATGCATTTTGTTACGTTTTGAATAGAATAAAAAAATATAAGAATATAATATAAAATATAATCTCATAACTACGGGACATCTCCACAACACCATGTATTTGACTTTCGACAAAAAACTCGGTAAAAATTTAGCGTATTCATCGTAGTCCTCTTCATCATTAGGAAAATGATCAGGCCAACCATCGGGGCCAGAGGTCACTATGTAAAGTGTATCAAGATGGATAAGAGTCGTCGTTGCAATTGACTCATAAATCCACCCAGGAAGATTGTGTGATGAATACATCACAATTAAGTCTACCAGCCTTTTGTTACTTATAGTGTGCTTGTAACGGCGTAATATTTTAGCCGTTATCACACGCCCCACATATGTCCAAAAAGTATCCCATCCTACAAACTCGGTACGGTTATAATTCCGAATAAATTTGTTAAGCATGTCATCATAGCATTCTCTGGATATGTCCATATAGGACCCCACATCTATAACCTTAACTTTAAGGCCACGAGGATTTTGTAGGTTATAAATGACCATCGTTTTTTCTTACCTAAAAAAATATAGGAATAACGATAATTTAAAATGGGAATAAAATAAAAATACAAATAATGACATAATGAATATTCATAAATGACAATTTTATGATAAAAATAATACACAATAAAATTTAAGAGTGATAAAATTTGTTTAAAATTTTCTGTGGTCCGGACCTTCTAACCCAGAAATTATATTTACGACGCCTTGTTCATGACAATCTTTTAAAAATGTATCAAAACGTGTGGAGAAATCATTATGGTTTGTGTCATCTACAACAAAGCAGAAAGGCCACCCATCAGCGCCATAATCAACAGAAAATAGTATGTTGGGATCTTGAAAAATGGTTTCTACTACTAGCTGAAGTATCTCTTCTGGTAAATATTTTGATGAGTACAACTCTATTAAGGATAAAAATTCAAGATTCCAAATAGTATGTCTATAGCGACGGAAAATTCTGGCTATCAATACACGTTGGATATACATCCAAAAATCTACCCATGCTGGGAATATACTACGATTGAACCTTTCAAACAAAAGTTGCCTCATAGTGTCATAACAATCACTGGTAACGGTTTCGAAGGAATGAACATCAAAGAATTTAACTTCACGCCCGTGAGGATCTTGTAATTCATATAAGACCATTTTTCCCCTCTGCTCAATAAACCCTATAAAAAATAGAAATAAAGGAAAGGTATAAATATAAAGAAATAAAAAGAAAATGAAAATATATTAATAATATAAAATTTATATTTTAGCAAATAGGTACATTTTTTTTAGAAATAGTTAAATTTAATACATATTTCATATTGTAATATTTTATTGAATCTACAGTTCGAGCTATGATATCCGTGAAAGCTCCAATAAACCTTCATCCGAACACGTTCTGAGGTGGTTAGTGACCGTAAGGAAAAGAATATACATTCGTTTATTACGAGGCAAACCCAACGGCCAACCGTGTTCATCTCGTGGAACAAAATAGAAAACATTGGTATCAGCGGTCATCTGGAGCCACTTTTGAACTATTTTGGACGGCAGCGCTGTCTCAGAATAGCGAAGTCGAATATTTGTTAATTCTGTTGGTAGTGGGAAAGAATCCCGCGTCAGAAACCAACATACTAGCACGGTTCGAACGTACTTATAAAACCTAAGGAAGGGTAGGTTGGACAAATTGATATTTGAGTGCGACTTGCGCTCTTGGAGTTCGCCATAGACCTCCTCTATGACAGGGAGAAATTCGGATATCATAAGAATTTCAGGGTGACGTATGTGTCGTGTACAATGCATATCTATTTTCCTGTTCAACCTAAAAAAAATAATATACAACCGTTATTTCAATTACCTAAACTGGGAAAAATTTGAAATACAAATAATAAAGGAAGATATGTCATAACTTAAAGAAGATTTAAAGGGATTTGATTTTATAATTAAATCAAGGTTGCAAGTAACCCATATCGATGTTAAGGAATATGATAAAATTGGATCAATGTTGTTAAAATGTTTTTTTCTTGACACCGTTAACATAAACAAATTTATCCTAAAGAAATACATTTAAGAAACTTAGTTAAGAAATGAGTTTTACCGCGTATTTAGGTATATATTCGGGTCAAAAACTCAGAGAATATTGGATCTAAGTCTATTAGTCCAAATTGTGCACATTCATATAGAGAATCTTTAATTGAATTTGAGAATAAACTATTACAAAAGATCTTGTTATCCCGAGGAAACCCAATCGGAAAACCACGTAAGCCCGGTTCTATAGTATATTCTACGGACAAATCCGAAAAGAAATGACATTCGACATCAAGGCAAATATCCTCTGGGAGAAATTGATCATATATATTGATGAGACGTGTTATCTCCGGATTCTCCACGATATGAGGGTAAAATAGGAAAACCCTAGCTGTTATAACAGCCCTAATGAATTTTCGGAAAACATCTTCAGATGGCAGACTTGAAACACCATGGTGTAACCGAAGGAACTTCTCATCCATCTTTTTATAGGTCTCTTGTATGACCTGATCTAAAATATTTAAATCAAGGATCCTAACCTCACGATTTTTCTCGTTTTTCAAATGGTAGGCCATAATTTCTGATTTTATGTAAATCCTAAAAATTTTATAATAGACAATTCGTGCTCACCTCTAGTAATTTGGGATAGGGAAATAAAAACAAAGAATAAACGGGTAAAAGCATAATATAGCAAAATTAAGAGTAAAAGACAAAATCACATAGTAAAGCTAAAAACGTGTTTTTTTAAAAAAGAGACAGCAAATGTGGTACATTTGCGAGGTTTATTGAAAGAAATTGGCAAATCAGACCATTTGAATATTATAAAATATTAACCCCTCTTGCTAGTTTCAAACTGGCAAGAACAGAATGATAAGATTAGTTAATACGTTTCAACAAAAATAAATGCAGTTTAAAGGTTATAGTAGTTATGAGTTTTGGAAAAATTTAAGGGTTATTTTATGAATCGAAAAAATATAAATTATTTAATCATTTAAAATTTAATTTGGGTAAAATTGTTCCAAAAAAATAATATCGATTAAACGAATTTAATTAAGTTCACGAAGTTACAGCTAATAAAGTATAAAAAATAATGATAAATCATTATTGGCAATAAAAATCACGTTGCATGTTAGTACAATCGGGTATTAAGCAAATTAGTACAAAATGAGAGGAATTAATTTTAATTTTTCTCGGTAGTGTCAATACATTCAGGAAAAGTTTAACACAACAGTTTTTTTTTCTCTCTTTTTCCTCTTTAAAAAAAACCCCCAAAGACGGGAATTATAATTTTTGAATAGACTACCTTCTCATCTACTTTTTCAGTAATTCCGAATTCGGTCCATACCCGTCTATTCGTTTGCGCCCCATTACAAACCATTGCAACTACTTTTCCACCAGACTTTTCAAGAAAGATTTAAAAAACTTAATAAATCAACATTTTTTTTTTACTATACATTTTTTTATTTTTTTATTCATACATTTTTAACAATAAGTTAATTAAAACTATACAGTTTTTTATTTTTTTATTTATTTACAATAAGTTGTCTAAATATTTTTGAATTTTATTAATCTAATAATAAAATATCTATTTTAAAAATTTATTTTTTATTACAAACTTTGATTTCTTTTTTAATATGCTACAAAAACTTGTTCTTTTTCTATTTATTAACCTGCAAAACTGCTTCATGCCTGTTCAAGTAAAAAAATGTTTACATTTAGCAAGCATACGTGTTATATGTATACTACAAGGTAATTGTTTAAACAATTTTTCTTTGTTAATGATGGTCTCTAGAATGGTATCAAAAATACAATCTGGTTTATGAATATTCATTTGAATAATTTTGTCCATTCTTGAAAATAATGTAAAAATATATTGACTTGGATAAATAAGTTTGCCGTTCGTAAGGTTATTCGTAAGGTTATTCGTAAGGTAAGGTTACTATATCATTTCAGCTATTGGGAAAGACATTAGCTCATCTATTTCAATTATGTCGCTAATATCAGTTTCATCTTTGAGACATTGCTCCAGCCTTTCTTCAAATTCTTTTATTTTTATTTCACTATATAGTCTATTATATTTTTTTTTTAAAGCGTCTTAAAAATCTTTTAAGGTAATTTTTGGTAGCTTTTCCTGAAAAGGGGCTGTTTCTGAATTACGTGTTTCGGGGGAGTTGAAATTTTGAATACTGAAAGCAAGTGATATAGTTGAATGAATGTTGGCATCGTTGGATGGTTATTTGCACCAGCTTTTATTTTTATTTCACTATAGGTTATATTATCCTTTTTTTTAAAAGCGTCTTGAAAATCTTTTAAGGTAATTTTTGGTAGTTCTTCCTGAAAAGGGGCTGTTTCTGAACAATTTACGTGTTTCGGGGGAGTTGAAATTTTGAATACTGAAAGCAAGTGATATAGTTGAATGAATGTTGGCATCGTTGGATGGTTATTTACACCACCTTTTATTTTTATTTCACTATATGGTCTATTATCCTTTTTTTTAAAAGCGTCTTGAAAATCTTTTAAGGTAATTTTTGGTAGCTCTTCCTGAAAAGGGGCTGTTTCTGAACAATTTACGTGTTTCGGGGGAGTTGAAATTTTGTATACTGAAAGCAAGTGATATAGTTGAATGAATGTTGGCATCGTTGGATGGTTATTTGCACTACCTTTTATTTTTATTTTACTATATGGTCTATTATCCTTTTTTTTAAAAGCGTCTTGAAAATCTTTTAAGGTAATTTTTGGTAGTTCTTCCTGAAAAGGGGCTGTTTCTGAACAATTTACGTGTTTCGGGGGAGTTGAAATTTTGTATACTGAAAGCAAGTGATATAGTTGAATGAATGTTGGCATCGTTGGATGGTTATTTACACCACCTTTTATTTTTATTTCACTATATGGTCTATTATCCTTTTTTTTAAAAGCGTCTTGAAAATCTTTTAAGGTAATTTTTGGTAGCTCTTCCTGAAAAGGGGCTGTTTCTGAACAATTTACGTGTTTCGGGGGAGTTGAAATTTTGTATACTGAAAGCAAGTGATATAGTTGAATGAATGTTGGCATCGTTGGATGGTTATTTACACCACCTTTTATTTTTATTTCACTATATGGTCTATTATCCTTTTTTTTAAAAGCGTCTTGAAAATCTTTTAAGGTAATTTTTGGTAGCTCTTCCTGAAAAGGGGCTGTTTCTGAACAATTTACGTGTTTCGGGGGAGTTGAAATTTTGTATACTGAAAGCAAGTGATATAGTTGAATGAATGTTGGCATCGTTGGATGGTTATTTGCACTACCTTTTATTTTTATTTTACTATATGGTCTATTATCCTTTTTTTTAAAAGCGTCTTGAAAATCTTTTAAGGTAATTTTTGGTAGTTCTTCCTGAAAAGGGGCTGTTTCTGAACAATTTACGTGTTTCGGGGGAGTTGAAATTTTGTATACTGAAAGCAAGTGATATAGTTGAATGAATGTTGGCATCGTTGGATGGTTATTTGCACTACCTTTTATTTTTATTTTACTATATGGTCTATTATCCTTTTTTTTAAAAGCGTCTTGAAAATCTTTTAAGGTAATTTTTGGTAGTTCTTCCTGAAAAGGGGCTATTTCTGAACAATTTACGTGTTTCGGGGGAGTTGAAATTTTGTATACTGAAAGCAAGTGATATAGTTGAATGAATGTTGGCATCGTTGGATGGTTATTTACACCACCTTTTATTTTTATTTCACTATATGGTCTATTATCCTTTTTTTTAAAAGCGTCTTGAAAATCTTTTAAGGTAATTTTTGGTAGCTCTTCCTGAAAAGGGGCTGTTTCTGAACAATTTACGTGTTTCGGGGGAGTTGAAATTTTGTATACTGAAAGCAAGTGATATAGTTGAATGAATGTTGGCATCGTTGGATGGTTATTTGCACTACCTTTTATTTTTATTTTACTATATGGTCTATTATCCTTTTTTTTAAAAGCGTCTTGAAAATCTTTTAAGGCAATTTTTGGTAGTTCTTCCTGAAAAGGGGCTGTTTCTGAACAATTTACGTGTTTCGGGGGAGTTGAAATTTTGTATACTGAAAGCAAGTGATATAGTTGAATGAATGTTGGCATCGTTGGATTATTCGCACCACCTGCTTACCGAATAATTTCAAAAATTTCTGAAAATTTTATTTAAATACCGCTTAAAATTATTTAACGTATTAATATGCTTGGTAACTATTATTAAATCATCTACATACAATATTACATAAATATTTTTACTTATGTCTCCCTTATCAAGCATAAACATACACCGATCGCCATGTGAATTTCGAAATCCCAACTGCAATAAAGCTGTTTCAAACGTATCGAACCATACTTTTGCGGACTGTTTTAACCCGTATATGGTTTTATTTAATTTACAAACTTGATTTGGCTTGCATTTTACGCCATCGGGGACTTTCATATAAATCTCTTCTTTCAGTTTTCCGTTTAAGAAGGCCGTTTTTACATCCATATGATGTATTAGTAAATTATTGTTATTTGCAAAGGCAATAATAAATCGAAAACTTGTAATTCTAACTACTGAAAATTAAATTAATAAAATTAAACTTTTTGTTGTGAATATAAGCAATATAACATTGAGAATATATATTTACATGAAAAACCTTCCTCGCGTATAAATTATTTCTTATACATTTAAATAGGTGGGGAACGTCTGAAATAACGAATACTTGTCTACTATTTACATATGGGTTGGTGAAAGAGTATACTGTTTCTTCGTCTACTTTTCCGCTTATGCCAAATTCGGTCCATACCTTTCTATTAGTTTGCGCTCAATCACTAACGATTGCTATAACTTTTTCCACCGGCCTTTTCAATGGCTGTAATGGTAGCTATAACTAATTTAGAAAGCTGTGCAGAAGAAATTGTACCTCTCGAAGTAAACACTCTCACTGGCTGGTAAAATGGTTCCAAAAACATAAATACCAGTGCGTAAAGTGTAGTAAGCTTGCATATTTTGTAGGGTTTCTGTTGGGTTACTTTCTGTTACGGGATCTTCTACTTAAGTTTTCTTCTTTTTTTTTTTTTTTTGATTACACGATGCTTCCTCAAGTTACTCTTCTCCAAAATCTATGAATCCTATAAACTCACAAGTCTCAACATTGATACCTAATGCTTGTCTTACTATAACTTTGTCAAATGTGACTTAGCCATAGACCTTAATACAGTCTCTTAACTTTCTGTTTTCCATATTCAATTTAAATATTTCTAAGTGGCCTTGATCAAATCTCACACCAGTATTTGAATTTTTCAAATATCGGCGAATAGTTGATTTACTTGGCAATGGCAAGATTTTGTTGTTAAGCAAGAGCGCATATGTCCTTGGACTTGTCATGTGCAAGAGAATAGCAGTCATAAACCAATCTTGACTGTATAAAATTCAACTTTTCTTTCATTCAGTTCCGTTATTTTATGAACATATTGTTCATTAGTCAGTTTGTAAGAAACATATTCATAGTTATTAAATTTTTCGCCAATATTCTACTTTTCTTAAAGTATGTTTAAAACCTCTGCGTCTGGTCTTTTTTTATTTTTTTAATTCAAGTGTTGAATACACTGGAGAGAGCTCTTCACTAGCTGAAGAGGTCGACGCCTGATCCGTAACTGCACGGATAACACTCGCATTTGCCAAATCAAGTTCAACCCGTTCACGTTCTGCCTCAATCATACGTAATTTCATACGATCAGCTTCAATATCTAAATCTAATTTACGCTTGCGCAAATTAAGAAATTCATTATTAACAGTACCCGTAGCTGAGCCTACCGAAAGATCTTTTTCGTCTACTGCTAAATTTCTAGAAACCGTATTTGAGACATGCGTGCCATTGTTTATGAAACCACGACAATTACCTCCACGAGCTAGGTTAGAGGAGAGAGCATCAAGCATTACATCATTGCCAGCTACTTCGGCCTGCTGTGCCTCTACTTGCGTTAGAAGTGTGGTGAAACCTACTTCTTCTATAGCGCCTCAACGGCCTCGAGCGGTGGCGCGCGCCCTAAATGCCACACCCAAGTTGTTTCCGGATCTAGCTTTGGGAATGTGTGCTACTCTTTCTTCCAGTGGGACTATACGGCCCGTGCCCCGCGTTCTCCTTCCGCGGCTGTTGCTACTTCGCTCGCTTCTAGTTCTTATCATTTTAATGTATACTGAAAACGATTATGCGTAATAATTATTATAAAAGTGAAACAAACTTTAAAATAAAACGTAATTATGGACTAATATAATTTAGTTATTAATAAAAATGCCCAAATTTATAAATTTAATTATTAAAAAAATACTTTAATTTATTAAATTAATTATTAATAAAAAATATTTAAAATTATAGTGCAGTTAATATATGAAATGATTAATTATGATTATATTAATTATGAAATCTAAGACAATTATTGCATAATGAAGCTTTTTTAACTAATTCAATTCTTTCATTTATTGACATTTTTAAAAATGAATCGTTTTGAGAATATCCTCTTTATGTTCCACTCAAATTTTTAGATGTGCTCCAATCTCTCTGGCATGTTTTACTGGACAATTTTTGCATCTTATTTCATAAACAAGATTGTCTTATTACATTTAACTAATTTATCCTTGCCTTTACTCACTATAGAGCTCGAATTTATATTTATTTTTGGTACTACACGAATTTTATAATTTCTGGCCTAATTAAGGAATAATTAAGTTCTAATTTGTATGTCAATATTGTTGTTCATTGTATTGCTGTTATTTTTATTATCATCTTGTGTAACACTGGATTTAATATGATCCAACATTTTTTCTAAATAAAAATTGATACATTTTTCAAGATAATTATTATTTATCAAATATTTCTCGATCAGTTCTAAGTTCTTAATTTGGAACCTCTAATCAGATAACTTAGCAACTTTATCAACCAGCATATAGACCATGCTAACTTTTTTTGATATTGTGAGGCAAGAACGGTAATTTAGATATCGGTCAGTAAAAGTAGGTTTATGATACCTGTAGAGTATTGAATTTAATATATAAATATAAAATCTATTTATCGTTAATTTATAATTTGTGAAAATTCTTATCTTGCCATTAGATCATAACATGGGCACCAATGGAGTACTCCATGCATTATCTGGTACCAGCTGTAGAACTCCATAATTTACAAATCTGTTTAAATCTTCTTTAACTTCTTTTTTGAATGCAAATGGCATTGGCCTTGGTTTACAAAAAATAGGCTTTATTGAACTATCCATTTTAAAATCTATTACTCTCCCAGTATTTTTTCCAGCCTAATTTTCCATTAAAAAGCTGCTCATGTTTTTCTACTAATTCTCTAACTATCGATGTTGTTTGTAAATTTGATACATTATTTACTCCAGATATTTTCAATCCTAATAGTCTTATTACATCTCTCCCCATGAGTGGAACACTTATATTATTATTCAATTTTTTTATTATTTAAATAAAACTCATGCTTCTGCACTTCTTAAGGGGTGAAGAAATTTGGGAATTTTTATAGATTCACGAAGCATTAGTTCACTTGGAATAAAATCAGTTACGCTGGGTACGGTAAAAAATTCTTAGTTTTTATTGTAATTACTGTATTTTGAATTTATATTTAATCGTATGGCATACTTAGTACTCGTTTCAAGAGAATTTAAAATCCTTACGGGTGGCGAACATTTTCTCATGGGGAGATTCAAAGATCTTTTCGAATTTTTCAGTTATAAGATTTGCAGTAGAGCGGGAGTCCAAAAAAAGGCGACAGTTTATAAACTCGTTAGCGTTATTTGCTACATTGACAACAGCCGTGGTCATGACATAAAAAGAAGTCGGTCGAAGGATCATTGAGTAATTGCGCAGGCTGATAAGGGTAAAATCCTCTAGTCATGCCTGATTAGAACCAGATTTTTTATCAAATAATTTATTATCTCCCTTAAAATTACTATTATGCAAGAGGGTATTGTGACCTTTATTGCAAACTAAGCAGCCAGTCTTATTACATTTTTCACCTTTATGCGATTGAAGGCGATTTTGGCACTGTTGTTTTTCGCGAACGTGTTTGAAACGTTGGGAAACGTGCATGTTTTTAAATTCAGGACATTTAAATAATGGATGTTGACCATCTTTGCAAAGATCACATACGCTGGAACTTTTGGTAAAAAACGTAGGTTGCTTTGAATTGTAGTCATATTTTCTACGATAGTTGAAAAGTTGTTGTTAGATAGTTGAACATCCCCGGATGAGCGTCTTTTCGGAGAAGCTTTGAATGGTTAAGCAAGCCACTGTGTTATTAATGAATTCGATTATTTTTTCAAATGTGGGATACTCATTCTTAGTTCTCCGGAAGACATCTTTCAATTACTCAAACTGTCATTTCCGGACAATGATTCACATCGAAATTTTTCAAACAGTTTACGTGCTAAACTGCCTGATCGGCCAAGGCTCTTAATCGGAAAGTATCGATTTTTTGTATGAGTGATCATGTGACTTCTTTCCTCTTACATAAGTATTAGATCCATATGATATATTGTACGGATAAGCCAGTTTGGCTATTGTGTCAGCTTTCAATCTCAAACCATAAACTGACCATCCAACTAGTTTCGTTTTAGAAATAAACCTATAATTCTTATAATCCTATAGTCTAGAGGAAGGCATGCATAATGCACCACCATCTTTGACACAAATTAGATGATAATTATCTTTATCGTTAATTGTAACGACTTATTCATTCGGAGTTTGAGTAACGGATATTTGTGTTGCATTATGATCAATAAATACTTTCGACCAGTTCAAAGATAGTGGTAATGATTCAACGTTACTCAAGCAGTATATGGGATACAATATTAGTCAGCAAAATTGAACTCTTTTGTTGATAATTGATAGAAAGCCATGTTAGCGATGGCATAAGGAGAGGAAGATACAATTTGTGATGCCTGTCCAAACATAGTATGAACGTTATTGTCAAAAGTAACGTTATAAGCCGTATTCATAAAATTTGAATAATGCAGTGAAGCCGCATCCATTATGATGTGAGTGATCGAATTGATTATCCTATCAAACATTTCTTTACGTGGCAGGTTTAACAATAACCCTGCTTCGTCAGCTCCCTGGATGAAGTTTTACAATCTATCGTATGTCAAATATAGGTGCACTAGGTTGGAGTTTGTAGTCGTATACTTATCTCTAAATATATTTACCACTTTGTGCCTTTCGTCATGCAATTTATGGATAATCTTGAATTTTTGACCATATAACTGTTTTATTAAATGTTCCATCCGACATTTTGTTTGCGTTGGTAAGATCACTGATCAATGTGTTACAATACATAGCCACATGCGACAAATAGGGTAGAGCATTTGTGAGCGAAGTCTGCTTATAGTCACGGACCGCGTTAATTGAGGGGTTATACTCAACATCGTGGTTGTGATAAGTAATAGGTAATATATCTTTGCCAGTATTAATTTTTGTCTTGATTATTTCGTCAAGACCTTTGATATAGTCATTTGACCCATCTTTTTAAGCCATAGAATTGGGTGTCCTCATTTTTGATAGTTGGGACTCCAAAATTGATAACGGAAGCGACTAATCCGTAACGAATTAAATTTGGATTGATAGGGGTTATTCCCGTCTGTGTTTTGCCATTAAAGTTTCTTTTAACAATATGAAACATGATGTTCCTCAGGTGTCTTAGCAAAATTTAAATCAAATCAGGCTATTAAGTATTAATTAAGGCTATAATATTAAAGGACAGTTACTTTCATCTTCCTTTTTTTTTAATTTTTAAAACATTTTGTTAAATAGTTAAGAATTGAAGTAAGTTGTCAAATCTTTAAAAAAAGTTTAAAATAATTTTTATCAGTGTATGAATTTTCGATAAAGTATTAGAACATTAAATTACTTGTAAAAAAAAGTAAAAATTAAAAGTAAAATATAAAATAAAAAATATAGTAAATATAAGCAATGAAAACCAAAAATAATAAAGTAAATATTTTTAAAAAAAGTTGTTTTTATTTTTTCTGTTTTGTGTAATATATGTGAAGTTTTAATAAAAATAAAAATTATGCATGCCAGTACAATATTTCTTAGCTTTAATTAATTAATTTACACATTGTAGTTATTTCACTTAGCTTTAATTAATTAATTTACACATTGTAATTATTTCACTTAATAATTTAAAATATTTTATCTATAATTGTTGTTAATGGTAAATTATAAAATTTTTATTCGTAATTTAATTTTAGCAAATTCACTATTTTTTTATACAATTTTTATTTCTTCTAAGATTTGAATAAATATTTTTTTTTCATTGAAAATAGTCAACGTTTTGTTCTTTGCACCTTATTTTCCCGTATCCATCCAAAAAAATGTTTAAAATAATAATGCAAATTCACTTACTTAATTATTTAATTTTTTTAAATTAAATAAATATTAGAATCACTGCTTTGCATTGGAATAATTTTTTTAATTTCAATAAAAACATACAAAACTTCCTGACATTATAATTTTTTTTCCAATTCACCTAATTCTTTTTTATCAGGATATCCATCAACTCCAGTAAAAGGTCATCAACGATCGAGAAGTGGAAATCGAACCGTGGCTTCTGTTGAAGAAGCCTTAACCAGTCTGACAACTGAAATGGTAAGTAATTTCCTTTTTTCTATTTTTAATTTCTATAATGTGCTTATAAAGATAAAAAAAGAAAAATTTAACTTACTAACACAAACTTTGTTAATATACTTAAAGAATATTCAAGCTTATTAATCTTATCCTCTCTTATTTAACTTTTCTATAAAATAAAATACTAATATTTGTTTAATCAATAAAAATTTATGGTGAATTGATTTGTTGAATTTATATCATATACATGTTTTTAAAAAAGTTGAATATTCCCCAATTTATTTTTTTAATGAAATTATAATCTGGGATATAAGTAATTAAAGATTCCAATCCAGCTGACAGATATACACTATTCCTCCTTACAACAGTTTTAATTTTATATCAGCATACTTTGGCTATAACAAAAGCTTATCTTTTAGCTATAATCATAAAATCACGCATGATGCAAAATGTTAATTTTCTATGCGGATAGGGTTAGCATCAAAATAAAAATGTATATTTGTTAACCAAAAAAAAAAAATAAGTTTTGAATTTTCGTGCAGTAGTAGACACGTGCATGCGTATCCAGCGAGTGCAGACAGCATCCAAAATTCAAACACCATATTTTTTTTTTTTTTTTTTTGTTATTTAACACAACATTTTTTATCAAAAGTCTAAAAAATTAACGTCTCTTGGGTAGAAGAACGCTCATTTTTAATGTTTATGATGAAAAATATATAATGGGCTTCTAATTTTCTATGCTCACATAAAAAGATTAAGCTTAATTTTGGGTAAGCTTACAGCTGAAGTAAGCTTACTGGATTAAGCTTACTGAAGTAAGCTTACGGACTAACCTAAAAAAGCAAAAATATATATTTTAATATCTTCCAAATAACCTTTTATTTTTATTAAGCTTTTTTAGGTTAGTCCGTAAGCTTACTTCAGTAAGCTTATCCAAAATTAAGCTTAATCTTTTTACGTGGGTGTATTGTATTTAATTATAATAGCTAGAGTATTTTAAATTTTGCAATAATATTTAAATTATCATCAGCAATAGCTGCTCAAAGCCGTTATCATAACTTTTGTTTGTATGTGTATGATTTATGGCGTTACTTATAAATAAACCAAAATGTCAAAATACACCTAAAAAAACTATACAAGAAAAATAATTGCTTGAAACGAAATTTTAAGTCTTAAAACTATGTTATATGAATGATTGTTTAGGAAAATTCATGCCTTGTAAGTTTGTCAGGTTAAAAAATAATTGATGAATTAAATTAGCCCAAAATAGGAATACGATTTTTGAAATCAGATCTGGGAGTCAGTTCCAGGATTTTTTTTGATAGCTGTAGAGCATCGAATTATATAGAAAACTGGGATATACTGCAGACGGTATTGATAGTTTCAACAAAAAAGTCGTACCTTAGACCACAATTGGCCTTCCCGATCTTTTAAAAAAGAGTATTCAGAGTATCAACGATCCTTTAATTTATATTTTAATCCCACAGTTTGTGACCTCTGTCTGAGCTAAATGAAAACACAAAACATAAACATATCCTTACCTTGTAACACATAGTTTTATATAACTTAAATTTGCGTAATCACCATTGTTTTTCTCAATAGCTATTTCAATAAATAAGTAACGTCTTAAAGTAAATGACTAAATATTTAAAATAAAAATTGTATTTTTTTGTTTGTAAAACTCAGAAAAAAATATGATAAAATATTATTTCCATGATTAGGAAATCCTACAACGAGACTGAAAGATTTTCGATATCATCTGACTCTACTAAAAAGTATTCAGCATCTCAAGTTTCAACTCCTTACAAATGACTTACAATTGTTATATCAAAATAAAACAAATAGTTAGAAAAAACAAATAGTATACATAATTAAAGAAATTTACTTTATAAATATAAATTCATATCGGTGTCATCTATTTGCCAAAGATGACTTTTTCGATTTGTTAATAAATTAAAAAACTAAAAAAATGAAAATCACTTTTAAAAGATTCTGTATATAAATGTGGTTGTAATAACTTTTGTCAATATCTACAGTAAACTGCCGTTATAACGAACAACTGAATAACGAATTGTCCGATATATCGAACAATCTTTCGATCCCCGGCCAGACTATTAAGGCTCTTATGGGATTTCCAAATTTTATAACGAATTCACGATATTCCGAACATCGAACAAATTTTTTGACTCAACATGCGAAATTTTTTTGTTATAACGAATTTTTTCTTTTTTTTTTTTTTGAAATAAAAGAATAATTTTTTTTTTTAAATTATTTTATACATTAAACAGGCACTCTCATAATTAAAAAAAAAAATTATTTTTTTTTTTTACTTTTATTAGAATACAGGAAATCGTAAAGTCGTAAAAAAATACTATAAACAAATTCTTCCTCGAAAAAAATATATCATAGCGTTTGAAATTACATTATAAACTGGTACTACTTGGTACTACTGCTACTAAAAAATACTAATTTTTAATTGCCTGCCTTGAACCCGATATAAAATACAAAAAAATAGGCTATAAAAGATTAATTTTAGAAATTTCTATTACGCGTTATTAGTAAACAAAATAAAGTTTGAATGTTACCAAAATTATAAGCATCAGAAGAAACAAATACAAACTAATATAAAAGATTTCTTAAAAAAAATTAATTTAAATTTGAAATAAGTGTAATCTAACAGACATAAATGCTAATAAAAAAAAATATAATATTTGAAAATAATAATAAATATATAATAAATTATTTTTTTATCGTAATTTATTATATTAACATTTAATTTGTGAATAAGTAGTAATAAATTAGTAATAATTATTGATTTTTAAATTAATTTAATATAACAAAAAATTTCGTTACATTGATAATTATCATTTGAACTGAGTAACGAACAGCTCGATATACCGAACAAAATTTACACTCCCTTCGTGTTCGTTATATCGGAAGTTTACTGTAATTATTCAATTTTTATTAAATTATTTTTTGTTAAATTTTAGAAGCGTAAAAACGTTTGTGCCTACGCTAGAGCTTAAATTTTACGCTTTTGTTATTATTTTTTTCGGATATTTATTTTTTTTAATGTATTCATTGTTAAATTTTAATGATTTATGGAACTCTATGTGAAAATTTCTTTATCAACTGCACTTTAAGCCACTTTTTCAAAAATAATAGGAAACTCTTTATAAAAAATTACTGAGCAATTTCTGAAAATACAGTTAACTAAGAGAAATTTACGCTAAAAAATTTTCAAAAAAATTTTTTTAATTTTATTGATTTCAATATAAAAAATAAAGCAAAAAAATATGTCTTCTATTAAAAAGTACTGTAATATTATAAAGACTTTAAAATACGATATACTATAAATATAAGCATATATTAAATTTAAAAAATAAAAATTGCAAGTATATATCGATGCCTTTGAACAAAAAAATTAAAAAATAAAAAAAAAATTAAAAAAAAAGCATTATAAAATCCATTTAACAATTACAAAACTTATGATAAAAAATATCTATAATTATGCCAATTTCTTGTCATTTTAATCTTATCTTGCATTATGAATATTTCAAAATTAATATAAATATTCAGATAATTATAAATATTTATGGGTAAATATAAAATTCTATGCTTGTAAATGCAAATATTTTATTTTTCAAAAAAAACAAAAATTCTGTACTATCATTAAACTGTGATGTCTAATTTTGCTCCAGATTGAAAATTTTAGTATTTTATCTAAAAAAAAAAAAAAATTAACCTAATTTAAATTACAAATATTTTAATGTTTGTCGCAAAATTATCAATTAATTTTCAAGTTGCCAAATTTTTTTTTTTATTTACACTATAAAAAATAACTTTCTTAGATTTACAAAAAAAATAGAATTTTTTCGAAAAATTAGTGAATTTTCAAAAAATTTTGTAAATATTTGATAAAAATCGTAAATTTACTAAATTTAGTATATTATCAAAAAATTCGAAAATCCTTGATTTTTTTTTGTGATTTTACGAAAAAAGTTATAAATTCACAACTATTTTTTGTAAATTTTCGAGAAAAAAATTGTAAATTATCAATTTTTCTTGCGAATTCACAAAAAAAATCGAGAATACTCGGATTTTTTGTTAACATACTAAATTTAGTAAATATACGATTTTTTTTGAATATTTACAAATTTTTTCGAAAATTTACTAATTTTTCGAAAATGTTCTAATTTTTTTGTTAATATAAGAAAGTTACTTTTTACAGTGTATAAAATCCTCAGAACCCTATTGTTATCTAAGCAAATTCACAAATGTATTACATTTTATACTCAGATGATAATTTTAATACTATAACATTCTGCACACCTTCCGAACCTAAAAAACTGTGATAATCGGGTTATCTTATAAAATAGACTTATTAAAATTAATTTTATTATAATTTACTTTTTTTCATAGAATAAAAAATATTTTGAAATTAAATTTTTCGAATGCCCGAAATCAAAAGTCCAATTGAACCCTTTCTCCCTTGTCCAAGTGGTTTTCACTAAGTACCCTATAAACATGATCCATGTTCGAACTATTCAACCTCTATCAAGTTAAAAAATATTATGATTTAAAAATATGCCTAATACTAACATCTAATTAAAAATTTTTTTTTCCTGACAAAATTAGAAAACAGTAAAACATTGTGTACTGAATTTAATTGAAAATCAATAAATTTGTTCCTATTCTTACACATAAGGCAAGATAAAATTTTAATGGATAAAAAAAGAATTAATAATGCGTCTAAACAAGTGCTTAGTAGTAAAAAAATACATTTGTTATTGCTATAAATCATTTTAGTGTATATTAAAAAAGAAACGCTAGACTTTGTAAATAAATGACAAATATATATAAATATAATTAATTAATAAATTGCAAATAAATTATAACCATGGAGAAGAATAAAAGTTACTGTTAAATTTTATTTAATTTTTTTTGCATAAAAATGTAATTTATATATTATTTAGGGTGTACGATAATTATGGAAGTATGCATATATATAAATATAGTTGAAATGAGTTTAGTTGGTATTATGATAATGAAGCTCAAAATGCCTTAATGAAAATATAATGCATTTAATGTTTTTAAGAATTAGTACGGGTTTAGTATGGAAAAATTAATTTCCTTTAATTGTTTTTTGATCTTTGATTTTGTAAATAATGATTTAAACGATTATAAATTAGCAAGTGATGGTACAGAGACATGGATAGATTTACATAAAATTTAAAAAAATTAAAATATCTTTGTCACTGTAAAAATAAAAAATGTTTCTAATTCTATGCTGGAGTTTAACAAATTTCATGATTTTAAACAGAATTTTCGTTACCTTGCAATATTTTCGATATCCTTGAAGAGTTTAATAAGTTTAAAATTTTCTGCGAATCATTTGATACAAAATTATATGGCAAGGGTACAAAACCTAGGTCGTAGCAGAACAACGTTTTATGTTAGTCTAAAATTTTTCTGCCATGTTAAGTCTGTTAATTTGTATAGTATCATGGCGTGCCAAAGTGACAGAAATCAGCAGAGAAAAATCATATAAATTTAAAACTTTTATTCGTAACTTCAGAGTAAGTTAGAACAATTTTCCAGTGACAAAGTAACGTATTTAAGCAACCCTGTGGGTTAAATGCTAAATTTTATTTTAAAAATTCAATGTTTTCAAATATAATAATTATCTATATTAAAAATAAGAAAGAAAGTATGTAGTAGTATTTGTTAGATAAAAATATATAAAAAAAATTATACTACAAATAATATTGCGAAGTTATAAATTTAAAAAACAAAAAATATCACGATTTTATAAAATAAATAAAACTAATAAGCTATACCTAACATATATAGAGTAAAATCTTTTTGATGACAATTTTAATGTGTATAAATTTATAAAATATATATTCAAAAGTTATTTTTTAAAATTTTGAAATGTTATTTATAATATATACAAACAATTTATATAGGTATGGTATTAAATTATATAGTCAATAAAATTTTAAATTTAAGATTTTTCGTTAAATCGGATGTATAAAAATAGATAAATTTTGTTTAATGATTAATAGGAATTTTATGAAAAAATTAAAACTGACTGTAAAATTTTTGTTATATTAAAAAAGTAAAATTCTAGCTTTTTTTTAAAAATAAATATCATGATAAAATGGTACAAAATATGGCATTTTTATATAATCTTAATTGACTAAAACTTACAAAATGAATGTAATATGAAAAAATTCTTAACTATAGATTTTTCAGAAATGTAAAATCAATCGCATTCTTGAAAAAAATGTGCGATTCCCTACATTATCAACGAAATTTCCGTTACGTCGGTAATGAACTATTGTCGGTAATTAAACGAATAATAAACTATTCGGTAACACAGAATGAGAAATCTAGGGGGTTATTAAGAATACACAGAATGAGAAATCTAGGGGGTTATTAAAAATACACAGAATGAGAAATCTAGGGGGTTATTATCTAGGGAGTTTTTAAGTCAACTTTTTTTCTGCAATTACTTTCAGGTTTTGTTTCTAAAACACCAGAAAAATGTCGATTCTTGAATTTCACGTAAAAAAGGTGGGGTTAACTTTCACAAATTAAAGGGAATTATAGTCGAATTCAATTGATTTTGTTTTGTAAACAAAAATGAATAATTAAAATCAAAGACAAACTAGATTTTACATAATAATTTCCCTGAGGTGAAATTTTTGTTTTTCGATTTTGCGATTCGCCGCGTAGCACTCAGAAGCTTACCCCTCTCACTGTAAGACAAATTCTATAATCAATCTTTTTGCGCAGTAAGTTATGCGCAGCTACCTGAGGCCTTGCGTATCTGCGCAAAACTTACTACGCAACTCCGCACGCGTGAAACGGTTGATTGTAGAATGTGTCTAAGGCCCCATTTACAGAAACTGTAAAACCGAAGTGCACAACAAACGCAAGCGCAGTGCAATGCGCGGAAGGAAAAATTGGTTTCTGCGCATTGCGTTGCGTCCACGCCTGCAGCTGCAACCCCCTTTTAAGGCATTTGTAGATGGAGCCTAAGGCACATTCTACAATCATCCGGTAAACTCTTGCGGTTGATTGCAGAATGTGGTATCTGCATATTACACCGCATTTGCTCCATCTACAAAAGCAGCAAAAGGGGGGCGCATTTGCTCCATCTACAAAAGCCGCAAAAGGGGAACACAACTGCAAGCGCAATTGCAGTGCAATGCGCAGAAACTATTTTCGGTCTCTATTTGCGTCGCATTAGCGCTTGCGGTTGCGCCCCTCATTTGCGGCTTTTGTATATATTTTTCTTCTTCTGAACTCTATGGTGATTAGAGCGCAGTGGAAAACCAAAATTCCTCCCCAGGAGGAATCAATTTTTTCAAGATTTGAGGGACAATTAATGATTTTTAAGGAAAATCCTGGAGTTAAGTTTTAAGAAATCAATTGAATCAACTATAATTTCAATTAATTTATGTAAATTAACACTGATTTTTTTGAAAAAATGTTTACTCGAGATCTCGCTGCCTTACTGACTAAAACGTATACGGGAAAAATAAAGAAAAACTTGACCTAAGAGAATAACTTCCCTATAAAAATTTTGGTATCAACTAAAAAATGAATTCAGGTCCTTTGCCATAAAATTGACACAAATTATAACATTTTGTAAGTAAATTAGTTTGAAATATATTTATTCTAACTATGGCTTTAATGCTTTAAAATTTAAAAATAAAATCACGCATATTGTGCAATTTCATTATTAAGTTTAAATATGTAAATTAAAAATTATTTTGGCTAAATAATTCTTATCAAAATTAAATAAAACAAACCGAAATTCAATTTATATCTAGGTTCGGACATCTTGTAAAAATATAAATGACCCAGCTCAAACTAATTTTAATCTTGCTAAAAATTTAATTTTTTTTTTTCAAGTTTCTGATGGTTTTTTCAGCAAATACTGAACAATTAAAGTTAATCGAAACTTTTGTCTTTAACTTTGAAAACTTTTTTGCGAAATCTTTAATTAAAAAACTAGAATAACGTCTATTTTAATAAAGCAAATAACAAAAAAAAAGTTAATGTGAAATGGATAATCAGAAGTTGAAAAAAATTGTAAAATATAAATATGATTTTGAAATTATACAACTTTGAACTTTCTTGAGTACACAATTAAAGAAACTTATTTACGTCCTCGTTACTGTTTTTTTTATATTTTAATCTTTAAATCACTAAAATTTAAAAAGTTTTAGTTAATAAGAATTTAAGAGTTTTGATATATATTGCTAGTAAAAACAACCCGAAACTTAAAAAAATGGAAAATTAACTATATATATAAAGATTGAATTTCTTGAAGCTGGAGTACTATATTTTCATAATAAAATGAATTTCATAATAATATTTTAATAAAAATAACGTTTATTGCTTTGAATGTTTTATTTTATAAATAAATATAAAATTTTAACTTCTTTATATATAAAAAATATAAAAAAATGAATGTGAAAAAAAACTTTAAAAATTAGCTCTCTAAATAATGTAAATACTTAATTAAATAAACAAAATGAATGCTAAATTATAAGTATACTATTTAATCTTTACATTAATTAAATATGTGTCTCGTTAACAAAAAACTATGTCTGTTGTATAATTATATTATAAATACACATCCAAAAAAATAATAATAATAATTTTAAAAAATTCATATCTATTACAGAATGCAAAATTTTTAAAATTGCATATTTTACAAAATTCTATTGTATTATAATATTTTCAAAAAAAAAGCAAAATAAATTAATAAATTTTTTTTCTGTATATTACGAGGCAATAATTAGAATTAAGATTTAAAAAAATAAATATATACATATTTTAGGTTATGTTACCATAAATTAATATGAATTTTATTTGTTATATTATATAGTTACGATGTTTAACAAATTAAGTTTTGTAAAAAAATTAAAAAGAAAATTAACCAAAATGTTGTTCAATTGAATGTATAAGTATTAAAAATTTATGTTATTTGTTTTATTTTTTAATCAAAAAAGAAAATAATATAGACGACTGAATAACAATTAAAATTTTAAAAATAAATGAAAAAAATTATATGTATATGTAGAAAAAATTTCTTTGATTATATTCAAAAATTATTATTTTAAACAAAATTTTGTGATATTTATAAAAAAAAAAAAAAATTAAAAATTATTATTAAAAAAAAAAGAAAAAAAATTACAACAAAATAAAAATTTTACAAAAAAAAAATTAATTGTTTTTTATTGTAATTAATTTATTTAAAAAAAAAATTATTTATTTATTTTTTATATTATTTTTACACTCCATATTTTACAATTCGTTTAAATTAATAGTCTTGAAATATTATGATGGTTCATTTATATAAGAACTCCAGTTTTGGATGAAGGAGGCAAAGTTCTAGAATTGCCATTCTTTAACGTTTTTTATCAATTTTCCCCTTAAATTAAGAGCTTGTTAAGTCCAAATTTTTTTGGATTATTTTATTATAAGTTCGAAATTCATTTGACAAGCAAAATATTTTAATTCGACCCCAGAAGAAAGCTGTAACATTACATTCAAAAATATTGCTTTTAAAAGAAATTGAATGCATACCTCCAAAAATTTGTTGGATTTTATTTATACTGTCTTTTTCAAAAAATAAACTTGGAACCCCAATAGTCTAGTTTTTTTTTTGATAATCCAAAAATGATCACAAAGATTAGTATTTTAAAAGACAACTTCATTAAAAATCAAATCTGGACTATTTTTTTAAAAGTCTTATTTAGGCAAAATAAGGCAACTGAAATTTTTAATTTAAAAAAAAATGAACCAACCTAATTTTATGCACATATAAATTTAAAGAAAACCTGTAAAAATTTTCATTTAAAATTTTTTATTCCAAAAATTCAATGAATCAATTCTTCATATGTACAAACTTTTAATGAAACTAAAAATGGTAAGTTTTTATACTTGTTTTTATATGAAAAATATAATATTTTAATTTTAGTGAACTTTTTCATGCTTGATTTTTTGTATTTTACTTTTCTGTGCTTTTCTTTTTCTTATTCTTTTTCTGCTAATAAAATATTTATTTCTGCATATAAAGCATGTATTTTTAAATATAATAAATAAATAAAATTATTTTTTAAGTACAAGTTATAATAGTATATTAAGTATCAAGGGCGTAAAAGTTTTGGCACTAGCGTGAGCCCTAGTAAGAGTGCTCGGCGAAGCCGGGTACGAGTGATATGTGTTCACGCTAGTGTCTAAAGTATTTCGCCCATGGTGCTTACAATATTTTTTGCCTATCTAGGCGTAGAACGAGTGCAGAAAATTCTTTACGAACGAGTTTTACGCCTAGGAGGGCAAAATATTTTATTTATATTTAATTAAGTAATAAAAAAGTAAGTTGCATTTTTGCTCCACCAAGAAAATCACTCAAAATCTACTGGAAATAGTCCAAAATGTTGTAAAAAATTTAATTGAGAAAATCCACCAAAAGATTGCCCTTAAGTGTTTACATATTTTGAAATGTTATCTTTCTGTTGAAAATAATTTTTCTTTTAATTTTCAACGTCTTAGAGCAGTTCAGATGTTAAATATTGGGTTTTTTAAAAATTCATAAAATTGGGAATTTTCTAGCAGATTCAAACGATCTTATAAACTGGACTAAAAGACGTATATTACTTAGTACTTTTTCCCGTAAAATTCGAACTCACTATTTATTTTAACATTTTGCTACGATTTACAGGAGAAAAATTCATTTTTTTAGTTTTTTAGGGTACCAATTATGAGGGGACCAATTTTTAAAAGATTCGCAGTCTTCAAGAAAAAATTTTCTGAATAATATTTGCAATTTTTACTTATATATTTTTCTTCAGGAAATCGATGAAACAACTAGTTTTTTCATCTGGGGTTTTCCTTAGCCTTAAAATCTTATGTTTCTGTTTTTACTGGTTTTGTCCACCCTTATATATTTTTCATTAGTAGCCCATTTGAGCCTAAAGGGCTTGAAATATTTAAAATTATTTTTAATAAATAAATAGTCAGGGAAAAACTACTCGATAAAAAGGCTAAGTCCTTTTATTTTTTTAATACACGAGTTATCGTTAATTAAATATTTTGCAATAATTCTCCTATAATCTCAATTTCACGTTATTTGAAGTCCAATAATTTAAAAATTTTATAAGTCAGTGAATTTTTATCAGAAAACAAAACGATTTCACTGAGCAGTTTTTTCCTGTCTATTTATTTATTAAAAATAATTTTAAATATTTAAAACCCTTCAGGCTCAAATGGGCTACTAATGCAAAATATATAAGTGTGGACAAAACCAGTAAAAACAGAAGCATAAGATTTTAAGGCTAAGGAAAACCCCAGATGAAAAAACTAGTTGTTTCATCGATTTCCTGAAGAAAAAATATATAAGTAAAAATTGCAAATATTATTCAGAAAATTTTTTCTTGAAGACTGCGAATCTTTTAAAAATTGGTCCCCTCATAATTGGTACCCTAAAAAACTAAAAAAATGAATTCTTCTCCTGTAAATCGTAGCAAAATGTTAAAATAAATAGTGAGTTTGAATTTTACGGGAAAAAGTACTAAGTAATATACGTCTTTTAGTCCAGTTTATAACATCGTTTGAATCTGCTAGAAAATTCCCAATTTTATGAATTTTTAAAAAACCCAATATTTAACATCTGAACTGCTCTAAGACGTTGAAAATTAAAAGAAAAATTATTTTCAACAGAAAGATAACATTCCAAAATATGTAAAATTAAAGTAAATAATAAAAAAACCTGTAAAAAAATTATTAATAAAGAAAATCATTAAAAACAAGACTGATTTTGTTATTTTAAAAATGATCCAAAATTGGTTAATTTAGCTTTGGAGTTGTTTTCAGCTGTTTTAGGTGATTTGTAAAGCTCATAAGTAATGAATTTTATTTTATTTAACTTTTTATTATTACCTTTTAATAATAATACCACTTAAAAAAGTTTTAAAAGCTAAATAAGCAATCTTTATTTTTAAAAACCCTTTCTTTAATTTTTGAGCCCCCTTAAGACGCTAATAATTAAAGATTTGTATCATTTTTTTAGAAAAATGCTTTTTTTTAATGATTTTAAAAAAGTTTATAATGATTTTAGTTGATTAAAAAAAACTTTCAAAAATTGGTTTTTTTCAAATATCGAAAAAACGTGATTTTGAACCTTCCAACTGAAAAAAAACTATTGTGCACGCAACATTTTTTCTGTTCATCACCTTTTCGTGACTATATTCGATCTAAAGAACACAAAAAAACGTATTAGCAAGGTGTGCGCGAAAATTTTTTTTTTTCAAAAGGTTGAACACTTAAGGGCAATCTTTTGGTGGATTTTCTCAATTGTACTTTTTTTACCGTAAAAAATACTAAATTTCTCCCCATCCGTTTAACCCCCCTTGCCTTTTAATGACCGAAAATGTAGAAAAATACATATACCTACGTATAAAAATTAGATATAATTTAATATAATTTTTAAAAAATTGTAAATATCGGCGTTTTAACAAGTTTGCCTTAAGCCGCTATTAAAATGGTCTATTTTGTTGGAGCCTCACCCAAAAACCCAAACTCTATCGAAGGGCCTCATCTCTCAAACTTTACGAGAGGGCTTTGTCTGAAATCGCTAATGGCTAAATTTATTTCTTTTAACATGGAACATGTTTTAGGTAGTGGGGTATTTCAAGCATGTCATATTTTGGAAGGGGAGGGGTCAAATGGACTTAGAATATTTTCAAATTAGGGACCTAATTTTGATAAAGGGGTGCAAAATATTAAATATTTTAGGAGCTTAAAATTTGCTTAAGGACTTAAAATTATAAAGGCTTCAAGATATAAATATAAATTTAAACATGTTCCATTTTCGTTGTTTGTGAGTTCACAAACCGATTGTAAGTTTGGCGAACCAGTTGATGCCCAATCTGCATTTCTTAGACAAACTAACTTAGCTGCTTTTTTCATTTCTAAAGTCCGTTTTTACGTACAAGCACTAAAAAATTTTATTCAGTGGAACCTCCATAATTCGAACTTTCATCATTCCAAATCTCGTCTTATTCAAAAAACTCAAGGGTCCCGGCCAGCTCCCATTTAAAAAATTTTAAAAAAACTCTATAATTCGAAAAAAATTAATTTTAAATTTGTAAATTATTGAGGTTTTTTCCGTTTTAGACTTTATTTTTCGAATTATAGAGGTTTAATTCGATTTTTATTATGAATAATTTTAAGCTCAAAATAAATATTAGATTTATGGAATTAGAATAATTTCAATTTAGGTATTTATTAGGGTTTTGGTTCTAGGAATTATAATAAGTAAAGAGTGTATGTTAAAGCTGTTATAAGTGAACATGTTCCATGCTCATTAGTTGAGTGAAGATACAATCCAATTATAAGTTTTAATTTCTGAAAAAAAGGATTTTTAGCCATAAAATACCCATAGCTCCCCCGAAACCCCTCTTAGAGTGGGCCAAAAGTTATAAACTTCTAAGGGCTTTACTTTTTGTTCGAAGAGAACCTCTATGCCAAATTTCAAGTTTAAATCCCAACTTTAAATTTTCGCCATTTTTTATTAATTCCTTATATGTTTCCTTATGCTGTTTATTATCTTATAGTTTTCTTATAATTTAAAGTAGAAGACTTCCTCCGTCAGCTTTGAATTATGGAAGTTCCACTGTATCATCCCCTAAATAAGGGGTAAACGAATAATTTTTAAATGTTATTTAATTAAAATACTATGCAAAATAAATCTTCAGGCAATAAAAACTCTAAACGGGAATAACAGAAACAAAAAAAAAAAATTGATACCAATTTAACATATACAACCCCTTCAATAGGGTTAGGGAATGGATTTTTAGCACAAAATAAGAAACGAATATTTTGGGCTGAAATTGTAATCTAGTACGTATTTTTCCCCGATATTTTCATTTCTGAAGTCTTTTTTTACGTACAACCCCTAGAAAATGAGATATCATCCCCTAAACATAATTTAAAATTTAGCTCATGTTTAGGGAATGACATCTTATTTTCTAGGGGTTGTACCAATGGGTTGTACGCATAAGAACGGACTTCAGAAATGAAAAGAGCAACTCCAATTACCTACTGGGTGAAATTTCTAGACCAAAATATTCATTATTTCATAAAGAAAAATTAGTTCGTCCAAGAAATGTCGATTGCGCATTAATAACAAGTTAAACTATTCAAAGAAAATGCTACGTGGACGACGAAAACGATTTTTTTTTCCACTGACAAAGAAAAATCTTACACTACCCTTGTGTATAAAAAAGTTTCCCAAACCTCATTTTACTAATTTACCAGGGATTTGGGCCATTCTTTATATTACTTTCTTGGACAGGGGATCGTAATATATTATTCAAAAGCTATTTTCATACATTTTGTCATTTTTTTCTGTTACTTTAGAAATTAAATTAAAATTAAACATTATTTTTATTTTAATTAACTTAAATTTAAATGTGTAAAACTGTAAAATTGTTTAAAATTATAAATCTAACATTATTTTTTTTTTTATTATTTCAGACACATCTGTGATTCAAAAAGCGGAATAGTGGACTTATAATATATTTTGGGTTAATATTTTTATAAATATATTTACATAAATAATATGGTCAGTTATATATTTTAATTTATATACATATATATAATATTTCTAAATAAATTTTAAAAAAAAATTATTTGTTAAATATTATATAAAAAACGTTGAATACTAACAAAAAGAAAAAAAAAGAAATAAAATGAACTGATATTAGATACTGAGTCATAAATATGTCAAAGAAATAATAGACTTGTTATTTTATAACAGTGCATACATATATTATATAAATGTATTTGTGGGATGAATTTGATAATTTTTTAAAAAAGCAAAAATTTTTAAGATTTAAATATTATGGATTTGTGTTTTCCATAAAATTATTTGCTAACTTGAGTTGTCTCATTAATATTCAAACTTGAAGACTGTATTTTGAGCTGAATTATTTTTAATATATTATGTACTTATGAACCTGGCAGTTATTATTAATGAAAAAGGCACTGAATACATGGGGCTATATATATAGCTATACACTCCCTTATGGAGCAAATTTTGGGTCCCATAGCAAACAATGTTATTTTCATATGAGTTTGGTGGTAATACTTAGAAGTGATTAAATTAACTATTTTAGGAACCTTATACGGTTAGGTTGCTTTGCTTGAATTTTTCGGTAGGATATGGACAATTTACTTAAAATTAAAAATTCTTTGAGTTACATTGGTTGTTAGTAAGGCATTTAGGCCAAATATGTAAAAAACTGTTTTCTTTTTATGTAGTTAAGTCATTTGATGAAAATCAGAAACGTACCCTAAAAATTAAATACTCTGCTTGAAATTTCAAGCAAAGCAACTTAACTGTGTATTTTTTGGTAAATATAAACTAATTTCACCTGGTAACCAAAAATATAAGCAAATTTTTAAATAACTGTCACGCTAATACGTACACATATTTGAGACTTAAAAATAAAAGTTTTATTTTGTTTGTTTATAATTGACTGGATTTTCCTAAAAATAGAACAAAAGCATTCAAAATAAGTCAAAATAGCTAAAAAAAATTAGTCAAAATATATGTGTTACCTTGATTTCAAAGACTTACTTTAAGATTAATTCTGATGACTAAAATTTAAGAAAAATGTGCTAATTTCGTAAAATACATCCCATTTTTGATCTCATTTTTAGTTATTATAGATGTTACTAAATTCATGGCTTAATAAAAAGAGAATGAAACTTTTTGAAGCAATTTAAAATTTTTTAAGTTAAAAGGTAAAATGTATTTCAATTTTCGCAATAAAATTATATATTAAAATAAAAATTCAGATTTACACAAAATCATATCAAAATATATAAGGCAGTTAACAAAACATGTGCCATTTATAAAAAGTACATAAATTTTATAATTGACAATTGAACTCCAATGAATATTTTCAATGTAATATTAAAAAAAATAAAATGATAGAAAATTTAAAAAAAATTTGCTAAATTGAAATTTTCTAAAATAATCCCACAAGTATATAAATTTATATACCCTATTGTAATTTAAAGTCATAATACTCTAATCAATATTGTTTTAAATAAATAAATATATTATAGCTGATATAATAATAAATAAACACTATTTGTATATATAAATATATAAATATTATATTTTCTTATCAAATTTATAAAAACTGAATGCATTTTTTCGTTGTTGCTTATATTACTTATACATATAAATATGAATACTGAAGTATAAATGAAAATTAACGATAGACTGAATTTTGAAAATATATTTCATTGATTTTTGCTACTTTATTAAGAGCTTTCTAGAATTGCATACGAATAGAAGATGCTGATATTTAGAAATTCAGAAATATGCAATTTTAGAAACTTAGCTCAGGTACCAGTAGTTCTTGGATTGGATCTTAAAATTATATAAATGGAGAAAAAATCAATCTATAAGTCATTGGATCTTAAGCATTTTTTTATCGCTAAAAACGATTTCCAAATTTTCATCAATTTTTCGAAAACCAGATTGGAGTAACTAATGATTTTCCCTGATAATATAAGCAAAAAATTTGTAAAAAACAGAAATTTTCAAAATTCATGACGAATTTCTAAACTCGAATTTTGTTGAGACCATATTAAATTTCAAAAATCTGACTTCTGATGAAACTTCATTTTTAGCAAATTTGATAAATACTTAGATCCAATGAAGTAAATCTGTTTTTTTCAATTATTAATTTTTGAACACAATTAACATTGCTGGTGCATTCAACTACTAAACACTGTAAAATATAAATCAATGCCTTTGAGATAATTATATATAAAACATGGGTTATCTTAAGCATTTTAAATTTTGTCTAGCAATAATTAAATATCTATTTATAAAATCTATTTTTTTAATTCGATTAACAGATATAATTTGAGATACTGCTAGTGATTTCTTTTCTAGACTAAAAAAATAAATAAAATTTAATTTTAAGCATATAGGTAGCGTATATTTTTAAAATTCATTTATGGGTAGATTTAAATGAAGTGAGTGCGACTTACATGGTCGGGTCTTCAAAACTGCCCCAAAGTGTTTTTTTCTGAAAGTACTACCAAAAATAGGTAACCAGCCCAATTTTTAGCCTCCCAGAGCGAAATCTCGATTTTTGGCAGCCATTTTAGTGTTTTTGACTGTCATAAAAAAAGTAAGAAAAATGAGTCATAATTTTTTTTATTATTGCTGTAAAAAACTCACATTATCATGAAAAATTTTTTCCATTTAAGTCAGGATAGGAAATTTCCCTGGCTATCTGATTCCGGGGTCAAAAATTTTTTTTGAGTTGCGCATGCGCGAGGAATCGTTAAGATAGGCTGTTTTTTTTCAAAAGTCGATTTCTCAAATGCCTATAAGTGAAAAATCTTGTAACCAGGCTTAAAATTTTCGTTAAACCTTATATTTTTTGGCAAAAAAAACATTTCGATGGGACACTGCTTTTTGGGAGCTCTAGATAAAAAAATAGCAGCTTTCAAAACCTCATTTTTTACAAATTTCAAATTTCCCGCCAAGTCACGTGACCAATCAAAAATCTGACCAAAAATTTGGATTCCGCGGGAAATTTTACATAAGGATATATCTTTTCATGTTTTTAAGAGCGTTTATGTTAAAGCGGCGAAAAACAGTGAAATAATAAAGAATTTTCTGAATAATTTTGAATAATTTGGAATAATTTAAAAAATAAAAAAATTCCTTAATAAATGAGATATTTTAATCTTTCATTTTAAAATTTCGCTGCTTTAACATAAACGCTCTTAAAAACATGAAAAGATATATCCTTATGTAAAATTTCCCGCGGAATCCAAATTTTTGATCAGATTTTTGATTGGTCACGTGACTTGGCGGGAAATTTGAAATTTGTAAAAAATGAGGTTTAGAAAGATGCTATTTTTTTATTTAGAGCTCCCAAAAAGCAGTGTCCCATCGAAATGTTTTTTTTGCCAAAAAATATAAGGTTTAACGAAAATTTTAAGCCTGGTTACAAGATTTTTTACTAATAGGCATTTGAGAAATCAACTTTTGAAAAAAAACAGCCTATCTTAGCGATTCCTCGCGCATGCGCAACTCAAAAAAAATTTTTGACCCCGGAATCAGATAGCCAGGGAAATTTGCTATCCAGACCTAAAAAGAAAAAATTTTTCATGATAATGTGAGTTTTTTACAGCAATAATAAAAAAAATTATGACTCATTTTTCTTACTTTTTTTACGACATTCAAAAACACTAAAATGGCTGCCAAAAATCGAGATTTCGCTCTGGGAGGCTAAAAATTGGGCTGGTTACTTATTTTTGGTAGTACTTTCAGAAAAAAACACTTTGGGGCAGTTTTGAAGACCCGACCATGTAAGTCGCACTCACTTCATTTAAATCTACCCTTATACAAAAACCTAAATTATAAAAATAAGTACACTGAAAAAGAATCCGGCTGCCGGAATTCCAGTATGTGGCAATTTTTTTTTTTTAGTGTATATAATTATATATTTCAAATACGATTTCGAATTTAGCGATAGATAAATTTTTAAGTTTTTTTTGTTTAAATTTTTGGTGAATTTATATATTTTTAAGGTAGAAGAATAAAAAATTTTCTACTATATTTTTTTTAAAGAACAATATAGAAAAGAGAAAAAAAGGCATTTACTAACTATTAAATATGGGTAATTTCAAACTTTCCACAATATCTGTTTTATAGAATAATTTTTTGTCCCCACGAGAAAATTGTGAGATTTTTCGCAGTGTTCAATTACAGGCCCAGAAAGATAATAATTTGAGCAACGTCATACACAAGATCTGAAACTTTTTACGTTAATTCTGCCCATTACAGTTTGAAAATACCCATAAATTATAAATAAATTTTATAAATATATGCAATGATACTATGGATTGATGTTTATGCAATCTTTGTGCTTATCATTGAATAGTCTTAAATAATGTCAGGAGTTAAAACCTTTATTAATTGTTTTTTATTAAATGTTTTTTCTTGTAAATAAAATATGTTACATAAATTATGTAATAAAATTATATGGTGATTATAAACAAGTTGTAATATGGTTATAGATAAATATTTAAAAAAATATTATTATTGTTAAAATTTTTTTAATCAAGTTTAGTAAAATATTGAATAAAAATAAAAAAATAATTTAAATATAAAATGTAAAAAGTAACTTTCTTAGATTTACAAAAAAAAATTTGTAAATATTAAGTATTATCGAAAAATTTGTGAATTCTCGATTTTTTTTTGTGATTTTACGAAAAAAGTTGTAAATTCACAACTATTTTTCGGAAATTTACAACTATTTTTTGTAAATTTTCGAAAAAAATTGTAAATTACTAATTTTTTTTGCGAATTCATAAAAAAAAATCGAGAATTCTCAAATTTTTCGATAACATAGTAAATTTAGTAAATATACGATTTTTTTCGAATATTTACAAATTTTTTCGAAAATTTACTAATTTTTCGAAAATATTCTAATTTTTTTGTTAATATAAGAAAGTTATTTTTTACAGTGTATCTATACGGTTATCTGGCTTTGCTTGAAATTTCAAGCAAAACAGTAAACCGTGTACTTTACACGAAGATAATAACTAAAATATCGAAAATGATATTTAATATCTTAAAATCTCTTATTTTAATTAAAATACTAATAACAATTTCCAATTTTGTGTAAAATTTAATTTAATTGAGTTTTTTGTACTAAATTTGTTGAAAATGTAATAAATATAGGAAATAATATACGTAATAACAATCTTTGTAAAAAATAATATTACTTGTAAGCAATGTAAAATACAATTTAAAAAAAAAAAAATAAAATATTAATCATAATTAACAACTGTAATTTCAATTTATTTATTAGCAATACCTAACTCTCTTGAATGCTTGTGTCATAAACCCATGCAACAGATATAAAATCATAAAAATCGAGTTATGTATATTACTTATCAACCCATTCAATTTTTTTTTACAATATATAATTTTTTGCTTAAATTATATTAATTTTTTAGCAGTTTTTTTTCAAATTTTCAAGCAAAACTTTCAAACAGAGTAACCTGACTGCCCAAGAGTGTATAATTTTAAACACTGTAAAAATTCCTGTTAAGGTAAATTCCTAATTTGAAAACTAATAGTAAGTATTTTTTTATTTTTCCTATTCATACAGTTCAAAACAACAGTTTCTATAATATTTTTTGGAGTGAAAAGCTTTTTTTAAATACGAAATTAAATTTTCATAAACAAGTTTAATTTTTTTGAAGAATAAAGCAATATTAAGCCGAATAAAACTGTTTACCTTCAAATGTATTTATAGACTTCCTCATCAGGATTTATTTTTTCATTTGTACTATTAAGCACTAAAAATAAATGGAATGCTTTTCATTGTTCGTCTCTATAACAGAAGTTTACTTTTTCTGAGGACAAAAACTTTACGGTGTATCATGGGTGTATCTACGTATATTTTACTTTTAACTAATTTTTTGTTGCAAATTAATACACTGAAAAAAAATTCCGATTGCTGAAAGCGGAATATTGCGGTTTCCCAAATGGAATTTCCGCTTATAGAAAACGGATTTTATATTATATTAATTTATTCATATCAAAACTTGCAAAAAAAATATAAATAAATAATGCACAAAAACATAGTAAACTTTTAAAAAATATCAACAATTGAAATTACTTTTTTTAAAAACACGATTTTATATAGATTAACATTAACTTGACATTAACTGTTAGTCCGGTCACATAAGTACCATGAAATTAAAAATGAAATGGAAAAAAAACCGATTTTTATTCAATTTCATTTTTAATTTTTATTGTTTCAAATATTAAATAATAAAAATAATTAAAAATACATATTATTATCATCAACAAATTTTAGATATATTCTTAGACACTCTAGAATTTAATTAGGTTTGAGGAATGGATTCGGAGTATAAGTACAAAAATAAATTTAAAAGTAATTTAATTTGATAAATAATTTTATTTGTAATAACGTAAAATATTTATAAATTTTGCACAGATCAATGAATCGAATTTATAAATTTTAAGTGTAAAATTAAGATGAAAAATACATAAGCTTCGTACCCTTGCCATTTACTCCAGTTAAAATACGGGGGGGGGGGGGTTGTATTTTCACTGGTGAACACAAGATTTGCTCTACTATAGGTTTTGTGGGTCGCTGAACACAAAAATCGGGATGATTTCGTAAAGAAATGGCTTCACCCTTAAATTTGCAAAAACTACCCCCAAAAAGGGTTTTTTTTTACATATTCACACTTTGGGCGCTCAGATTTGCACCATACGGGTTTTTTAGGTCACTGAACAAGATTTTCGACTTCTTTTTCATAAATAAACAATATTTCACCCTTAAAATAGCTAAAACTACCTCTAAAAGGGGTGTTTTTGAAATTTCGTACTTTTGGCATCCAGGATATGCCCATATAGGTTTTTTGGGTCACTAATCAAAATTTCGACTCTTTTTTTTTTGTGAAATATTAATTATTTATGAAAAAGAAGTCGAAATTCTTAATTAGCGACCCAAAAAACCTTTATGGGCATATCCTGGATACTAAAAGTTCAAAAATAGCAAAAACATCCTTTTTTCGGGGGTAGTTTTTTCAAATTTAAGGGTGAAGCCCCTATTTCTTTACGAAATGACCCTGATTTTCGTATTCAGCGACCCAAAAAACATATAGTAGAGCAAATCTCGTGTTCGCCAGTGAAAATACAACCAAACCCGTATTTTGTTTGGAGTAATTAGGGACTGTCTACAATTGGCCATAAGATGGGTGCGGTAATATGGTAGAAAATTTTACGCTATAAAAAACTTAAGCACATCCTACAATCTATCAATCAATCGTTTAACGCGTGCGGAGTTGCGCAGTAAGTAATGCGCAGCTACGCAAGGCCGGAAATTTTGTCCAAAAGCATACGAAATTATAAATTTATCTATAAAATTATCCTTATTTTTTATTAAATTTAAAAAGTTTTTATTTTCAATGTTTTTTACTTAAAATATTTATTACTGAAGTTATTACTTCTGTACGGCTCGAAGACTGAATCATTATCTAACGGTCCCTTTGTTTTCTACTTCCCCTAGGTTGTAGCCGTGGTGAATCAATTTTCCTCGTTTTAGAAGGAGGGCAATAGAAGTCTCTGTCAACAATATCCCGAGTGATGTCTTGGATACTTGAAGGTCCCGGCTTTGGAGAAATGAAACTCGAAACAAAAGGTGCATCAGGCCTCGGAAGAGTACAGCTGAAAACAGATTCAAAAACTGGTTCAACTTCTGGTGTTCTCGATACTGGTGTATTCCTGATCACAGCCGCAAAGAGCGGAGACTCGGACAATCCATCGGAGAGACGTTCGACTTCCGGCGTCGCCACCGTCGAAGTTTTTCTCACCGGTGTACGGAAGGGCGAGTTGAACTGAGTCCAAGGATCCAACGCGATCGTCGGTGTGGTCACTACCGGAGTCTTCGATCTCGTTGGCGTACCGTCGGACGTGTTCTTGGCCGTTATCGAAGGCGAATATTGGCTTCTTTCCGCAACCTTTGTTCCTTCTGCAACGGTTTCGTCGGTGTATGATCTCGAAAGTACTCCGTCCAAAACCGAACACTCTGCAAAAAGCAAAAGCCGAATAAATTCACGAAAATTTCGAAAAAGATGGTCTTTAAACTTACCTATCACCCTTAAATTAGGAAACTCACCTCGGGTATTAATACTAGGTCGTCGTCTTTTAGAGTGATTCTGAAAATTCTCATTTACAGCTTTACTCAAGGGAACGCTTTCCGAGTTATCGGAGCTCGGTTCATCGTCCTCCGAACAAGACAAAAACACGAAATCTGTATTTGGCTGAGCGTATTTATTTTTCGGCGTAGACATTTTTCGGAGTGATGTTTACCCTGCGAAGGTTGAGAGACAATTGACGAGTCAATGTGACACTGAATCTTCAAAACATTTAAATAACATGATGATTACAAATTGAAGTATATTTAAAAAAATTTTTTTAAAAGGGTACATATGATATTCAAGTTCAAAAAAGACAATAATTAAATACTATAAAAATTAATAAAAAAATTATTCTATGATTGGTCGTTAAAGGGTTAAATACTTTGTACAAGTTAAAATTGAATAAATTAATATTATAAGAAATAGGTATAATATAAAGTTAAATTGATTTTTTTTGATAAATTAAAGTATAATAGAATTAAATACTAAATGCTAGTTCTCATTTTAAGAAAAATAGGTAAAACGCCAATTTACTCATACATAGGTAAGATGGTTTTGATATTATAGTTAAATTGACAAATTAGACAAAATCTAATGATAAATTTTATCAGTTTTTTATTTATCGTATTACTTTTCTATGCGTTTGTTTATTTATTTTCAACGTAAAATACTTGTACTTTATTTTAATTTTTAAATTGCATATATAGGTATAGTAGACAAAAAATTATTTTAGTATTATTTATTGTAAAATTTATAAAATATTAATTTATCATGAAATAACGCGCGCATGATGATCGAATAAAAAAATCGATAGCGACCAATAAAAAAATGCTATTATACGCGCATGTCAAAATCAACGACCAATCAGAATGAGTGATAATTGACGAGCGATTTTTGATGAAATTTCAATTAATATCAAATTTAACTTAAGAATAAAGGTTTTTTTAAAATAAAGTTACTTTTTTCATTTCAATGACTAACCTTGAACTTGTCTTTCAGTAAGTTCATCAAGAGTTCATGCGAGTGTAAGCTATATGTAGATGCACGTGGGTCAGTGCCTCAGTGGTTGCACGCGGTCAGTCGTTCGTCACATCAGTGCTAATGCTGTGCGTGCTTCAAACCGCATATACATTGTTCGTATAATAAACAAAGTTTTTTATTTTTTATAAACACAAAATAATAAAGGTAAAGTAAAAGGTCATTAGCAAACCTATTTTAATATTTTCCCATAATTTTAAATTCTTGAGTTGTATATATGTTCAAGAACAAGCAGGCTGCTCATTTATATGTAAACAATTAGAGCGCTCTTTTATCCTTATTGTTATTGTTCGTTTAATACTGTTTTATAAATCTTAAAAATTATAAAAATAAATTAAAAAAATTATTTTAGTGAATTAAATGTCTCCAAACATGGAATATTCAACTGACTTATATTCGGATGAACAAAAAGAGAATATTTTGCAAGCATCTCAAACGTATGCAGATGAAGGAAAATTCGAAGAAGCTTTGTTATTGTTGGACCCATTAAACTGTGTTTTGGCTTGCTGGCAAAAAGGAAAGGTAATTTATTTAAAATCCATTATTTTTATTAATTGTATCCTTTAAATATGCGTATATTAATGAATTTTTTTTTTTATAATACAGATTAATTATCAAGCAGCCCAAACTTTAAATAGTTCATGGAAGTTTATACATTACCAAACAGAAGAAATGAAAGAGCAATACTCAAAATATTTAAATGAAGCATATATTTATCTAGAAAAAGCTTCAATTTTATTAACCGAGGCTAACTTTGATATTCAGCAACAACTTAATCAATATTTGTGGGGATTAATCTTAGATGTCGAGTATGCTTTAGTTCGTTTAAAACCAATGGTGCCAATTAATGATGAATTTTTTATGGTAACTATATAACAAAATTTTAAATATTTATACACTAATTAAGATGTCATTTACTTTTAGGATGATGAAAATCAGCAACAAGATGAACATCCAGAAAGATTAATTGATGAATTACTCGATTGGAAATTGTGAATAATGCAATATACTTTAGCTAAAGTATCTCGTTGTTTAAATAAAATTTTTTAATTACTGTAATTTTGATTTATTAAAAAAGAAAAATATTTTTTATTTACATGTAAGCAAAAAGTACTTACAATTAAATTTTTTTTTTAATTAAAAATTTAAAGAAAAGTGTTAATACTTGAAAATAATTTTTATTATTTATATTTAAGAAGTAACTTTTTTAGAAATATTTTCTTAAACTATTGATATTTAATATTATATAGAAATAACATAGATATTAATTAATTTTTTTTTTTTATATACAAAAATTTAAACAAGCAATAATCAAATAATTTCAACAAACAAAATTTTGTTTGTGTAAAATGTAATAGAATATTATGTATTATAGCTAACATTGAAATAAGATTAATTTTGTTAAAATTTATATTTTTTTATATTTTTAAATGTACAATAGCAATATATATTATGTATAAATAAATTTAAAAGTACATATGATTTAAAATTATATTATGTCGTATCTATGATGTTAATTATGTTTTATAATTATTCGGGATATAAATATTTATAATTATATTTTAATGTATAAAAAACATATTTTTTATTTTCTTACAATAAATAACTAATTATATTATATTAATTACTAAAATAAATAAATATAGTTTAGAAAAAATTGTTTTTTTTTTTGCGTTAAACAAAAAATTATCAATATTTTGAGCATGATCTGCTATAATTAAATAATCTGATTTAAGAATTTTTTATAAATTAATTTAATGGGTAATAAAGGGTAAAAAAGTATCAAATTTGTGGGATAAATTATAGTATAATTCTGAATTCAGGTATAGGTATGCAAAATATTAGGCGGGAACATCATATAAGATTTGAAAACATCATTCTTATCTATTATCGCAAATTTTAGATAACCAACCAATAAGGTATATTTAAGCCTTTTCTAGACTTAATAAATTTTTTTTCCTTGTGCTATACCAAAGAGTGTATAGTCAAAGCACAGAAGATTAAAAAAAATTAATGAGGTCTAAAAAAAGGGCTTTAGGCATTCCTTTCACAATGTAACCAACTACCAATTGAAGTATGTAATGTTGTCAAATCAAAACTACCGCAAAAACACATTTGTATACATCTTAAAATTCAAAGAATAAAAAATAAACAATCAAGGAAGAAATTTTACTTATACTCGCAATAAAAAATAAACAATAGAGTTTGTTTTCTGAATAAACAAAAAAGTGAAACATAAAGTATAATAATATTTCAACTAATTTTCTTAACTTTTTCTTTAAATATATTTTTAAGTTATTATTTTTATTAATAATAGAGAATCCAAAGATATTTGTAAATTTTAATATAGGTATATATTTGCTACCAAAATTTTTTAGGTTTAATACAGTTTTTTAATAAAACGTAATAATTGCTTAACAAACAAATATACTACAAACTTACAGCGAATTCCAACTTACAAGCAAATATGAAAAAGAAAAATTTTTACGAAGTAGGTGATAAAATCATTTATAGTATCGATGAATTGTGCTCTGGTGCTTGGTTTGAATCAGTCATAATAAATATTTTACATTATGAAAATGATGAAGTTATTTATTGCTTAATATCAAACACTAAAAGTTCTGAAGTAATTTATGCCAAAGAGGATCAAATAAGGCCTTGTTCATCAAGTGTTTTATCACTGGAAAAATTAAAAACTGGTCAAAAAATTATGATTAATCATAATTTTAGTAATTGTTTTGAGATTGGTAATTGGTACGATTTCACAGTTAAAAAAGTTATTTCTGGCTTAATACCATCGGTTCTTGGAACCATTCATTTAGGAATGTATGATTTTAAATTTTATTTAAAAAATTGTATAAATAAATATGAAAAAGAAAGAAAATAAATAGTAAAAATCTATTTTGTTTTAGGAATAATGAACATGATAATTATATCATATTTATTCATAGTAAAATTTATGCCATCGAGCAAACCAATAAATGTCACATAGGATGCACAAATCCACCTTTATTATTTTCAGACAACATTTGGAATTACTATAAGTGTTCAAAAGAAAGTAATTCTAACAAAAGAAATTATGATATTAAAATTGTTAGTTATTGTTACTACTGATTATATTTTAAAAACAATTATAGTATACTACAGAGTATATTATTTAAAAAAAATTTAGTATATTAATTTAAATATTATTTTAGAAAATGAAAGAAGAAATTCAAACACCTTTATCTCAATGTAGTTCAATTTCTAATAATCATAGAGGTCCAATACCTGGTGTAAAAGTAGGATGCTGGTGGCCAACAAGATTTGATGTAATAAAAAATAACATTTTTTTTTTTTAATCATCAATGCATATACTTTTTGATTAATTGACTTTACTCGTTTAGGTTTCAAATGCAAAAGTCCATAGACCATTAATTGCTGGGATTCATGGGAGACAAGATGATTGCGCTTATTCCATTTTAATTTCAGATGGAAATAATACTGACAAAGGAGAAAAAATTATTTATATTGGTTCAGGTGGTTCTGAATATGCAGGTAAAACATCATTAAACTTTTTTCTAAAATTTAACAGAAAATTGAGCATAATTTAAAAACTAATGATGTTAAACTAAAACTTAAATTAAAATGTTCTTAAAGGTTGCAAACAAAGCAAAAATCAACAATTAAAACGTCATAACAAAGCTTTAGCAAAGAATTGCAATGTAAAATTTAATGCAAAAGGTGCTAGTTCACGTAATTGGAAAAATGGTATTCCCATTAGGGTTGTAAGAAATCATAAATCTTCTGATTATAATAAATATGCTCCAAAAGAAGGATACCGGTAACAAATAAATTAAAAGAATAAAATTTATTTTTCATATTAATTGATTTACATAAAATTATAAATTTTCTCATATATCTGTGAAACTATTTAGCTATGATGGAATTTATAAAGTAGTGAAATATTACCCTGAAGAAAATAAAGGTTTTATTGTTTGGAAATTTTTATTAATGCGAGATGATCCTACTCCTCCTCCATGGAATTCTAATACTTAAATTACTGAAAACAATTGATAAACAAACAAATTTATAATTTTAAATTGGAAAATCCGTTTATCGTTCAAAAAAAGGTATACAATTTTAGTTTTTTTTACATATACTGATGTACTAGAGTTAATAGTTTTCTATTAAAAGATAATTTAAATTTTCTATAAAAAGATAAATTAAATACAAAATTATTGGAGCAATATAAACAATTTTTGATTGATAACAAATTTTCAAAATCAATTGAATGAATATTTATTGTATTTTAACATTACAAATTTTTTGACTAAAACTGAACTATTTTTATAGATTTAAATGTATCACTGCGCGTGATTTTATTTTTTTAGTTTTTGATCCAATTACAACTTTTTGCTCACATAATATAATAATGTGCAAAATGCTTTTAAATAAATTTTAATGAAAAAAAATCTTGTCCAGTTAGTAAAATAAAAATAGAAAATGATTTTGAAATTGAAAATAATACATTGTCAAATATATTGAATTTAATTTTTTAATGAAAATTATACTTACCATACTATTACCTAAATTATAAATTATAAGTGTTGTAATTTTTTTTTTTGTATTTATAAATCTTACATATTATAAAATAGATAATTTTATTTTATATATTGAGGAAAATATTTAATTACTGTTTTTCCTATGATTTTTTTTTAATTTAATTTTTCCTTTATCCAGGATACCAAAGTTTTTCTGAAAAGTTGATGACAGACTTGGATTCAGCGAGAACTATCAACATAGTGAAAGTTTAAAATATTTGTTTAGCATAATTTAAATTATAATGCATTTAAAAAATAAAAATAAAAAATTTTGTATAAGAACTCAGTTTTTTTCAAAATAAGTAAAATTCAAAAAATAGTTCTCTTTGAAAAAGAATGAACCCGATTTAATTATTCCTTTTTTGGAATTCTGTAATTCTTTTACCTATCATTAAATATTCAGTCTCAATCATTCCAAATTGCTGATACTAAGTGTTACTTTATTACATGACTTAAATTAACTAAAAAAAAGTTAGTCACTCGTTTATCAATTTATTTTATTATTTCCTGACAACAAAATCATGATATTAATATCAAATAACCAAGTTAAAAGCCTTAATAGTATTATAACAAAAATAAGTCTTTTCATGTATTAAATCATTCAGAAAAGTTTTTTTTTTACATTTAATTGTTTACTTCAATGCATATGTAAATGATATTAAAAAAATAAAGTGCCTTTTAAAGTCATAAAAGGGGTTTGGTTTTATTATTACTAGCAACCGCCAGATTTTGTCAAGTATAAGTTAAAGTGTTACTGATTACGAATTCTAGGATAATTTTATAAAGAAATTGGGGTTTCACCCTTAAATTGCAAAAACTACTTCTATAATGGGTGATTTTTTATATATTCGCACTTTAAGTGCCCAGATTTGGCACATAGGGGTTTTATGGTTCACTGATCATAAGCTTCGGTGATTTTTTTATGAAAAATTAATTTGTCACCTTTAAATTAGCAAATACTACCCCTAAAAGCGATATTTTTGCTATTTTTGCACTTTAAGTGAATTTAAAGGTGAAATATTAATTTTACCACAAAAAAAAAATTCTTTATCGCTGAACCAAAAAACCCCTATGTGCCAAATCTGGGCACTCAAATCATGAATATATTAAAAATACCAAATCTGGTGGTTTCCAGTAATAATAACCCCCCTCTTCCCTCTATTATGACTGGAGTATTTAAAAAATTATTAAAATTCAAAAATAATTATTTTATTTTTACTAGGCTAAAAATACAAATTTACTGAATGACAGAATAAAAAAAAAAAGATAACTATCCTCATTACTTTATTTTTGGAATCATTTCATCTAATTCTCCAGAGCTTAACATTTCTTTAACTATATCTAATCCACCGATTAATTCTCCATTAACATATAACTGAGGGTATGTAGGCCAATTGCTATACTTTTTTAATTCTTCTCTAACTTCGTTATCTTCTAAAATATCAAATGTTTGATAATCAACATTATGTTCATTTAATAAATTTACAATAGCTTTTGAAAAACCGCAACGTGGGCCAGATTTTGTTCCTTTCATGAATAACATACATGGCGCTGTATTTATAAGAGTTTGTAATTTTTCTTCGATATTCTTTCCTGTCTTTTTTGGTAATAAATCATTTAATTCTCCGGACTGACTCATCTCTGAGATTATATCTAAGCCTCCTATCAAGTCCCCGTTTATATATAATTGAGGATAAGTAGGCCAATTACTATATTTTTTTAAGCCCTCTCTAATATTGTTATCTTGTAAAATATCAAATGTTTCATAAGCTGCATTATGACTTTCCAATAATTGAATTATTTGTCTTGAAAAACCACAACGGGGTGTTTCTGGATTTCCTTTCATAAAAAGCATACATGGTGCTTGATTTATAAGTTTTTTAATTCTTTCATTAATTTGATTTTCAAATGATTCATGGCTATTTTCATCTAATAAAAATTTTTTTATTTTTTCAGTTAATTCTGATGGATTTACACCATCTACCCTTGCAACATTAGTTTCTTTCTTAAACAAAATGAGTGTTGGAACAGCAGTAATAAAACATTTTAATGAAATTTCAGGAAAATCTTCAGCAACTAGTTTTCCAAACTTCACATCTTTATATTGTTCCAATTTTGACATAGATTCAATTACTTCATTTATTTGGGAACATTGATCAGCCCAAGGAGCGTAAAAATGAATAACCACATTGTCTGATCTAAAAAAAAAAATATACTAAGTCTCAAAAAAAACCTAGTTTTTCTCTAACAGAAAATACGTTCGTGTGTAACATATCTTATTTGAAAAATTACTGTCCACAATTCATGTTTCAAGAACTCCTCGAAAATGACGCTTGAAAAGAGTAATAGCATAGCGAAGACCTCATAAGCCAGTATTATGAAATGGGGCTTCAGCCCTCTCTTTGGCTATTACTTTTTAAGAATGCCAATTTCGTGGTATTCGTGTAACATGAACAATTGTGGACAACATCTTACAAGCTAGATTCATGTTTCACAAACAATTTTCAGAGTGAACTTCAGGTGAAAACAGCTCATATTTTTGGATACTCAATGAACCAACCGGCTCCTTTTTATTCGCAATTACTACACATCTAGTACAAATTTAAATTACCTATACAATTTCAATATTTGAAAAATGATTTAACTTTCAAAATAATAAATTTACATTGTTTATACTTAGTCTTATGAAATACAAAATAAGGGTTTTATTTTAAAATTAGGTTAACAAATAAAAATTTTGCTTACTTTAATAAACTATTAAATGCTTCTTTTGATTGAATATTTTCAACAGTCATATTTATTTTTTAGTGCTATAATTTTTCAATTAAAATATAATAAATTAAAAAAATTTAATTCTAATAAAACTTTTGTCGTGTGTTTTTCAGAAAACCATACGAAGGTTATAATGAAAAAAAATAACATGTGGATCACGTGATTCAATTCTAACCTTTACTGAAAACCAAATAAATGTTACGCGCGGTTTTAATATATAATAATGCAAGTTCAGACATGTTTTTATGTTGTTTGTGATTTGTGATAAAAATCGTAAAATTATTGAAAAATAAATATCAAGTAAGTAATATTTTAAATTTTAAATGGAAAATATTTTGAATTAAAGTAATTATTGATTAGTATCTATTTAAATGATTAAAAATTAAATAAAAATAAAAGAAATTTTATGTTATTAGTTGTTGATGGTGAGGGGCACTTAACAAATCAAACTTTTGTTTTTAACGGATTTTTGGACATTTACGCATTGTTACTTTGTAATAAAAATATGTTAAAATGGTTGTTAACGATAAAATCCAAGATGGTATAATTACCAAAATTTATTTAAAAAATTTTGTGTAAGTTATTAACTGTACTTAATGTATTTATAAAAATAACAATATGTCAATGGAATTTTATTTTTTTAGAACATACAACGAAGTCGTTGTAAAGCCTGGTAAAAATTTAAATTTTATAATTGGACCTAATGGTACAGGTAAATCAACAATAGTAAGTGCTATTGTCTTAGGACTTGGTGGAAGAACAAGTGTCATTGGTAGAGCTAAGCATGTTGGAGAATTTGTTAAAGCAGGAAAAGAATCTGCCCTTATTGAAATTGAACTTCAACATGGTAATAATTATAAAACAGTACAAAGAGAATTTAATACTAAAAATGAATCAACTTGGAAAATTGATGGACAAAATGCTAATTCAAAAAAAGTTATTGAATTAATGAAAAAACTTAATATTCAGGTTCTTTTATTAGATATTTTTTTTAAATTAACTCTCACAACTTGTATATTAAAGATGACAATTTTTTAATAGGTTGATAATTTGTGTCAATTTTTACCTCAAGATAAAGTTGTTGAATTTTCAAATTTAACACCTCAAGAATTACTAATAGAAACAGAACGTTCAATCGAACCTGAACTATTAGAAAATCATATGCAATTAAAAGATTTACGACAAAAACAAGTTGCTTTACAATCAGATTTAGAAACAAAAAATGCTCTTTTAATTAAAGATCGTCAACAACATGATCATTTAAAAGAGTCAGTAGGACATATTCATGAACAAAAAAGGATTAAAAAAAAATTGGCGCAATTAAAACAAAAAAGAGCATGGGTTCTATTCCAAAGTCGAAAGGAGGAATTTGAAAAGGTTAGCCTATTTCTTTCTGAAATATCCTTTATTTTAATTTTTTTTTTTTTTAGGCAAAAGTAGGAAAAGATAATGCTGAAAAGAAAAAGAAACTTTTAGAAAAAAAGTTGAAACCAATAAAAGAAAAGATGGATGAATTAAAACGAACGATTAAAAATTTAGATAATGCAGTGAAAATTAACGTAAGTAAAATATTTTTATTTTTACAAATATTTTATGCTTGATTTTTTGAACAGAATGATGTTTTGAGAAAAAAAACAAAAGAAGTAGAAGACTTGATTGAAAAAATAGAAAAAGCAGATCGAAGAGTTAATGAAATAGAATTAACATGTGAAGAAAAAATAAAAGAAGAGCAAAAAAGAGATGAAAAAATTAATAGAATTCAAGAACAAAAAAATAAGCTTGAAAATGATTTAGAGAATTTAATAAGCGAAATTGGATCAAGTAATGCATTATTATTATTAGTTAAAATTATATTAAAAAATTTTTTTTTTTTTTATTTCAGTTGAGCAAAATGATAAAAAATTGCTAGAAAGTACTCCGGAATTAGACACTTACAAAAGAGAATCAGCGGGATTACGAACCAAGTTAAATTCTTTTAATCAATATATTTATGAAATAAACATGAATATAAGAGGTAATAAATAATAATTTATTATGAAAGTAAATATTTAAATTAAAATTACATGACAATTTTAGTTGAAGAAAAAAATTTTGAAGAAGGAAATAATATTAGTGACAAAAGACTTGAAATGTTAAAAAGAAATGGAAGAGATGCATATGAAGGAGTTTTATGGTTACGCCAAAATAAGCATTTATTTTCTTCTGTCATACATGAGCCAATGCTAATGAATATAAACATTAAAGATCCAAAATATTCAAAGTATTTTGAGTCGTTGCTTCCAAATAGAGATTTGATTGCATTTGTATGTGAAGATAAAAAGGATATGAACCTATTAATCAGTCATTTGAGAGATCAAATGAATTTAAGAGTTAACGCTGTACATTCTGACCCAGCAAAGGATGTTAATATGAATCCACGAACTCCATTGCAAGATATTAAAAAATATGGCTTTGAGCATTATTTAATATCACTCATTGAAGCACCTCCTACTATCTTAAAATATTTAGTAGCCATGTACAGAATTAATGATATACCCATAGGAAGCGATAAAGTACAATCAAATTTGGATTATTTGCCAAAAAATTTAACAAGATACTTTAGCGGTACATTACAATATTTTTAAAACTTGAAGAGTATAAATAATTTGAAATTTCGTATTTTTTCTTGACAGGTAATAACTCATACTCTGTTAGTTATTCAAGATACACGGGTGAAAAAAGTATTAGACAAGCTTCAGTTGGTGCTAACGGAACATTATCCATCACTATCGATACTGCCAAGTTAAGGAAAATTCAAGATAAGTAAGTATCATTTTATTTATATCCAACAGTCAATTTTTTTTTTTTTTTAAGCCCATGAAGATTTTTTTTTTAAAGTTACTTTTATGCACTAAAAGGTTCAAGTTTAACACAGTCTTTAAATAAAATTATGTATGAAATTTATAATATAAATGTATATTTTATCAAATGAGATCACAGTCCTTGCTAGGCACCTTGGGCCCTTTAAACATTCACATTTGCTATATTATAACGTTGTATCACTTGTTTTATAAATAACTATTAAAATCAAAATATTTGCCCACATTTGATGATGGTTTATTCCCACTTTATACAGTGCCCAGTGTGGCCATAACTGGAAAATTTAAAAAATAGTTTGAAAAGTCAGGGAGTTTTAAAATTTCAGTTCCGTAGCCACCAAGTGTGCCTGGTTCTTGCTCAAGTCAATTACACTTAATTTGCTTCTGTTTGTTTTTGTAAGAAAAATTGAAATTTTATTAATAAGAACACTATTATTGCTTCCCATGTTTATTAGTTAAAAGTTTATTAAACTATTTTAAATATAAACTTACCCATTTTTTAAGTTTAAAAACTATGTACGACGTTAAACAAAAACACCAAGATAATATTGATTTGTGTCAAACACAATTATCTGAAGTTAATAAGAAGATAGAAACCTTAAAAGGATTTAGAAACCAACTTTCAAAAAATGTTAGTCAATTAAGAGAAGTTAAATTAAAAATAGATCGTCATGATTCAGATATCAAATGCTTACAAAGAGAAAGAATGCCTGTCGAAAATATTAAAAGACAATACAGAGCAGAATTACAGGTATATTTTTATTTATTAATATCTCATAATTTAAAATAATTTAATACATATTACTTAATATTATATTAATATTTTCCCATCAGATGGCAATTAAAAATCAGATAAATTATTTTAAGAGTTATAATAAAATCCTAGAACAATATTATAAATCAGTTATTGACAATGAAGAAGCAAAATTAAAAGTTAAACTTTTAAAAAAAACAGAAGCAATGAAAGATAATGAATCAAGAGAACTACAAAATGAATACGATGTAGCCGACCAAGAATTGAGGCAACTAATTAATGAATTAGAACCTCTACGTATTGAAACTAAGAGATTATATCAGGATGCTTTAAAATCAACAAATGGACGTAAAATAGAAGATCCTGAAAACGAGTCTTTAAGAGCAGAATTTGCTAAACTTCCTGCTTCTGCTGAAGAGTTATTTGAAGAAATTCAAACAACTAGAGGCAAAATTTTTTGTTTAAATAATAACGCAGATAGTGAAAAGGTTATTTTATTTTTATGATTTATTTTTAATTTTAAAATGTTGAAAAAATCTAACGAAAAACATATTTTTAAAAAATTTTTTATGCACAGACGCTGGAAGATTATAATAGAATAAAGAAAAAAATAGACAGCTTATCAGAGTTAATAAATCAAATAGATACTGAATTATCATCAGTTGTACAAAAAATTGAAAATGTTAATAGAGAATGGTTACCTAAAATTAATGACTTTGTTGCCCGCATAAATAATAATTTTAGCAGTTATTTTTGTCATATGAAATGTGCCGGTGAAGTAACCTTAATATATGGTGATAAAATGATGGACTTTGAAAAGTATGGGCTATTAATTAAAGTAAAATTTAGAGATTCAGATCCGTTACAAGCATTAACTCGGTTTCGTCAAAGCGGGGGTGAACGTGCTGTTTCAACGGCTGTATATATGATAGCCTTACAAGATTTAACTAGAGTACCTTTTCGCTGCGTTGATGAAATAAATCAAGTAAATTATTTTTAATGTAGTAATTAATTAAATAAGTTATAACTAAAGAATTTTGTTAATTTTTTTTATTTATTCTGTTTAGGGTATGGATTCAGATAACGAACGTAAAGTATTTAATTTGATTGTTAACATAACTAGTAAAACTAGCAGCTCTCAGTACTTTTTATTAACTCCAAAGCTTTTACCAGGATTAGAATATAACGATTCAGTTACCGTTTTAACAATATTTAATGGAATTTATATGGTTCCTTCAACAGATTATAATGTTATTGATAATATAGATAAAGATATTCAAGTTCTAAGACGCCGAAGATCTTGAAAATAATTAAAAATTTATGTATACTAATGTTTAACTTTTATATTATCTAATTTATATTCAGTATTATTAATTAGATCTTTAAAAAAAACTGTAATTTTAGTTTTTTATATTAAAATAAATATTTTTTCATATTAATTGCTTTTAATTTTTTTTTTTCAATTAAAATAAAAATAATAATTTTGAAAAGTGCGTATAGTTATAGGTGTAATTAATAAACAAAATTTTGTATATTACTAACTTTATAAATTTTTATTTAAAATTTTCACAGTATATACATAGGACACAATATAAACGCTCAAAAAAAGTTTTAGACAATAGAAAATTTTTTAGTCTTATAATAATATTCCAGATAAATAATATACACTAAACAATATTTATTTATATTAAAATTAAACGAATTATTTGTACAGTTATTTTTATTTTATTATATGCATCGCTTATTAAATAATTTATACAATTTTTTTTTTTTTTTTTGCTAACAAGCTATACTTAAATGAAAAATTTTTTTAATTTACTTTTTAAAAAGTTTTTTTAGTCATCTAGAGTTATTACTTCGACGTTATCTTTTTTTAATTTCTTCTTATCTGATTCGGATAAATTAGGAAAATTTGAAGAATTTTTATGCATTGAAGATGTTTCTTGAAAATTTTTACGACTTTCTTTGGATGAATTATTCTTATCATTATTCATATTGGTTTTTGAAGGGTATTTTGTGAGATCTAATTCTGTATTTCTCAAAGGTAACATTGTTACCGATATATCATCAAATTTTCGAGTTCCTGGGAAATTTTGTTTTGTCAATTGCTGTTTCGTCATATTATGATCTTTAGAGATTTTTGAAACATTTGGTAATTTCATTTTATAAGATTGATCGCTAAGATTGCTTAATGATAAATTTTGATTAGTTACTTTTAAATTTGAATCTCGAATCATTGGAATTTTATTAGCTTCTTTTTTAAGATTACTTTGCTGCCTATGCATGTTTACAAACTCACTAAATTTTGATTCAAAATTACTGTTTACATATGGTTGAGGTGTATCTGTTTTTGATGAGTATTTTGATGTATTAGTTTTTAATTTTACTGCAAGTTCTGACTGAGATAATTGACTATGATTTGTGTTCGATACTGATGGAACGGAAGTAAGTTTGGCCTTTTTATATGAATTTTGATTGTTTACAATGTTATTTTGTTCTGAAGAAACTCTTTTATTTTGTAGAGGTATTGGATAATTTTGATATGAAACAGGAGTTATTGAAATATCTGAAACCTTATTACTATTTAATGATGGATTAACAATGTTTGTATTATGAGTAGAATAATTTAATCTGTTAGAATTATAAGGCATAGAATTTCTTAAATCTCCAGAAGCATTTGTTATAACTGACTTGCGATAGTTTATGTTTTGCATTGGATTAGGATTAGGAACAATATGTTGAAAATCATTTTTTAATAAATTTAACGGTGTTGTATTTAAATTGACATTTGGAAATCTTGAATTAATACCTGATACCAAGGGTAAATTTCTGTGAAACTGATTTAAAGACTCTTTATAAGCTTCAATACGAGTTAAGTAATTAATAGTTGAGTCAATTAGTTTTGAATTGAATACACTTGCTAATAAATTTTGATCTAAGATTGGATTTGGTGTTGATTTTCCTGGAATTAATTTGTCTGTACCATTTGAACATAAATTGGAATTATTTTCCATACTAAAAAGATTTTGTTGAATTAATTTTGTGTATTCTGACGATAAGGAATATTTATTAGGGTTTTGTGGAAGATCCTTTTTAAATTGGCTAAGAGAATTTAAATACGTTTGGAAATTTTCTTGATGATTTTTTTCTGATCGATGTAACTTTTTATTGCTTGTATTATTTGACGAGAGATTCAAATTAACTGAATTGTATTTCGTTAAATCTGCTGCAATTTTTTTACTATCATCAATTGAATCATTATTTTTTGAAGATGAGTTGCTTTTGTTTAATCCCAGTATTTGCCTATAATGATCTTTAATAATGTATAAAATATTTCCTTCTACCATAGTCTTATTGTAATAAGCTTTATATGCATCTTCCATCAGCACTTGAATTTTTGCTAAGCTACTTTGATATTTCGGATTAGACTTGATTTGTTGATAAGTATTATATAATTCAACAATAATTCCTGAATAATATTCTTTTTTCTTCATTTCAGATTTTTCAGAACTTAAAACTTTTACTCTATTTCTGAACGATTGAATACAAAGTGCCATTGCTTGATTTGATAACTGTTCTCTTTCTGCATCCCTTATGTATTTTTTATCAGCTTCAGGAATTTTATGTAATTGCATGCATAATTCAACTAACATAAAACTATTATTTGATTCTTTTAAAACTTGCATTAAAATCATAATACAACGAGACATATGAAATGCAAAACTTCCAGGACGATCAATTTCATGATTAGGAATTCTCCATATTCCATTAAAAAAATTTGTATTTCTTTTTTCCGAAAAAAGTCCTTCAATATTGTTATTAGCATGATATTTGCATGAATATTTTTCAAGCAATAAATTTTTACAATTATTTACATTTTCTTTAGTTTTTGTGCTTAAAAAATAATGTGCTAGTCGATATATGGCTTTATAATGATGTGAAAATCGTATAACACACTGTTCTAAACCAGAAACACAAAGTTTAAATAAATTGTTTACTTCTTCGATACTTAGAAAAGCTTCTTCATCTTCAAAATTAGAATCTGAAAGATATGAATCATTACTTTCAGAACTGTCATCAGAACTTGAGGTTTCTGAACTAGAACTAGAAGACGAATTTGATGAATCTGCTAAATTAGTTTTTTTCATCGAGCATTTACTTCCCTGAAATGTTTGTTTAGGAACATTTACCATTTCTTTGTTAAAATCACTATTTAACAGTGGTTTTTCATTTCTAATTAAATCATCATTATTTTTAAAATTTAAAATATTTATAGATTGATGGGCTTGAAGACTTTTACAAGCTTTTGTTACAAGATCATTAGTAACTTTCACCACATCGTTAATTAATTGTAATTCAGAATTACTTATATCTACTTTCTTTTGTTTATTATCATCTTTGGGATTTTGATTCAAAGAATCTTTTCCTGTAGCATTTTTAGAATTACTTAAAATTGATGAGATTGAAAAAATGTGTTTATCATTTTTAGAATCATTGCAATTGTTAGCTATTTTTTTATACGATTCTAGTAGCATTTCTTTTTCTTTCAATAGTTTTTTATTTTTGGTTTCATGAATTTTAAATGGTCCTTTGGACGAGTTTTGCAGATGCAACTGAAGTGTTGCTCCTAATGATTTTTTTATAGACTTACCATCTTGTCTTTCCAAATATTTTAAAATACTTGCATGAATTCTGTAAAATATTTCCAAAGCCTCAACAGAAAGATTTTGAGGATTTTTTTGATTTATTCGTTTTGGATATTCAGCTTTATTAAAATGAAGAAATTCTCCGGCCTTAACATAATATTGTAAAACAATAGGTGGATCTTCATTTTTCTTTTCAGCAATTTTTCCTAACATATAATGATACAACCATCTTTCATCTTGAGGCTCAATAGCATCTGGATATATGGTACAAATATTAACAGCTGATGTAAAACAATGTTTTGCAATATTTAACATTTCTTCTTTGCGAGATTCTAAAACTTCAAATCGCTTCATATTTAAAGAATCACTTTCTTGTTTCAATTGTCTTGAACAATATGAACCAACAGTGTAAACGAAATTTCCATATTCCGTCCATATCGTTAAGTTTAATGGATCAAGTTCTGCTGCTCGTTGATAACTGCGTTGGGAAATTCTGGCCTTAGATAAATAATGATCCTCATGTACATCTGGCTCAAAATTATTTAACCATGTTTCTAACATTGTACTAGTTGACATTGCTAGCCCTGCCCATGAATTTAATTCTTGATTATGTAAACACAAATCTAAAGTATAATACTTGACTGCTTTTGCCCAACTTTCGTTAGAAGCATTTTTAAAGTAATAGTCTGCTATCAAATAGTAGATATAAAATATATCAAGATGCGAAGAAACTTGAATTTTTGGAATCTCATTACAATCACCAGTCAAGTAAGAATTCATTTCATTCACTATTTGTTTAGCATCATATTCTTTAGGAATTAATTCTATAATTTTTTTAAACAGCATAACAGTATCAAAGCTGATAGATCCAATTCTTTTTGATTCAAAACTTGGTAAACTTTCAGGCCTGTAAAATTCAAATAATAATTGCGCATCATCCCAAGTGACATTTCTAAAATTCTTCACATGATCTTTTAAATTTTTCGGTTTATTTTTTCCATTACTAAATTTAAATGGGTGACCATATAAACAGTAAAATACTTGTTCTATTGGATTCTTTAACTGATTTTTAATTGAAGATAATAAAGGAGACTTTATTTTTGGTATAATTAATTTCATAATAAATTTAAGAAGCTGACACTCATTGTCACAACAAAGTCCATAACGTCCTAAAAATTCATGACCTTTAATAAGTATCATAATTGATGGTGGAACACCTTCATCATTTTTTTCGGTATTAAATATGCGTGAACTGGAACTACTTTTTTTTATTTTATTTGATTTTATTTCCTGCTTATCTTCTTCATACTGTAAAATGTAATGTAATAAAATCCACGGTTGTATAATATTAATTTGATTAATTATTTTATTTTCTAAAATATCTAGATAATGACTTATTAAGTTAGTCAGATTTTTAACTATTCGAGCTAATTTATTTACTGATAAATATTTTAAAACAAATATCCCTGCTTCTTCAATACATAAAAATAATTTATCTAAACTATATTTAACAGAATTTTCCCATTTTTCACAGTTTTTTGAATCATTTTCAATTGTTGCATTTGTGAAATTTTGCCAAGATTCATTGAAACAAGTTTCTGCCCAAGTAAAACATTCTTCATAATTTTTTAATTTCCATAAACTTTTAAGTAATAATCGTAAATGATCAACTCGATCGATATTTATTTTATTTTTGCAAAATGAATAATTTGGAAAATTTTCAAAATAAAACGTTTCTTTTAAAGCTAATGAAAGATCTTCATAGTTTTCTTTTTTACATAGTATTTCAATTTCACTCATTTGTTTAGTCCTAACTATAAAATTAATAGTATCTTTTATAGTTTTTATATTTATTACAGAATTGTAATAACAGTTTGACAATTTTATAACAAATTTTGAATCAACTTTATTAGAATTTTCAATAAAATCCAGTAACAATTTAAACGTCTGAATCGAGGTATCAGATTCACTAAAGTAATGAAACGCATTAGCTTTTACCCATAACAACCTTATGTAAAACATTGTACTGGAATTATCGAATTTTTCATATTCTGAACTGTACAAAAGTAAATCTCCTAGATCTTCAAAAATAATATCGGTATCAGGTTTATCAGTTACTTCTTTAGTTTCTTGAATTTCATGTTGGTAAGTAAATAATTTGTCAAAGTATATTTCACAAAAAAGTAATATCATTTCATAATCTCTTTTCAATAAAAAACAGCCAGAATCTTCGCTCATCCATCCATGAGATAATTGCTCTCTTATAATTAAATATAACTTTATGTATACTTCTGATAAACCTTTAGGCCATTTGTAATTCCATTTTGAATGTAATAATTTGCAAAATTTGTGAATAGAAACAATTATATTATTTTTGCCACTGCAATCATTCATGTAATTTTTAACATCATTAATTTCTTTTTCAGTGTTAAAATATTTCATTGGATCATTTGTTAAAATGGAAGTATCTGCATCAGAAATTAAGTAAGTTTCATCAAAAAAACTGTTTTCATTAAACGATGAATAAAAAATATCTTCTTTTTTAGTATTGATATTATTTTTAATAAAATTTTCATTATCCGACAATAAAGTTGCAGGAAATATTTTCTTTAAAGTTTGTTCTATCAAAATATCATCTTCTTGACACTCTTTTTGACCTGCAACACGAACTCTAGACGGACGTTTATAATCATTGCTCCAAGCCCATTTTGTTAACATAGTTAAAGAATCTCGACGACGTTTTTTAGATTTACGAATATTCTCTTTTTCTGTAGTCTTATAAAACGGTTCATTATTTTTAGATTCTTTTGATTCCAATAAATCGCCATTTTCAATTTCAGCAATCTTTGAAACATCTGAATCATTGTCTTGATCAGCTAAAGTTTTGGAAGACTCACAATTGTTACATGATACATTCTCGTCGTTTTGATGTTCATTACAAATAAAATTGTTTTCGCTATTTAAATCAGATTCAACTTCATTTTGATTTGGAGTTTTTATAATTTCCTCATTTGTTTGCGTTTCACCTTCGATATCTTGTCTATTTTGTAATAATTCATTTTTATCAAAATCAACATCTACTTCAACATCCTCGCAAATATTTGTCAAATAATTCTCTGTATTTTTAGAGACTGAAATAGTTTCAGAACTTTCATCCACATTTTTTATTGATAAATATATATTATTTCCAATGTTTAAATTATCATCAAATATATGGTTGTACAGTTTTACCAATTGATTACCTAATCCTAGCAATGAATATTCATCTAAAGATATATTTAACTCTTTAGTATCTTCAATACCCTGAATTTTCTCATCAGATAAATTTAACCATTTTTCTTTTATAATTTCAATTTCTCGCAATAAAGTTTTACTGCTTTCTAAATCAAGAATATTTGAATTAGACTTAAATTCGTTTTTACTCAAGGAATCAAATAAAGCTTTGTAAGTCGGTAATTCTTTCAAAATTTGTTGCAGTAAAACAATTCCTTTATCATAAGATGGATCTAATTGAAGAGCATTAAAAATATAAAGCGTACAAGTTAAATAATCTGGAATTACATAGTAAGCTGTAATAATGGCATCTAAACACAACCAGTTTTTTGGATTAATTTTTAGGCCTTGGTTAAAAGCATAACATGCTAATTCGATATTGTAAACTTTCATTGCCAAAGACCCAATTTTATACCATAGCATAACATCGGTCTTATCCAAATAAGATGCTTTACAGTAATTAGATATTGCATCTTGATATTGATTCAATTCGCTTTGAATCCGAGCAATATTTGTTAAACAAGAATACTTGAGCAAATCAATAGATGCAATAGACTTATCTGGTTTTCTACCAACGCAGTCATTAAAAATTTCTGATTGTAAAATATCATTTAAAACATTAACAGCTTCCCCTTTTTTATTTTGCACTATTAACTCCAAAGCATTACTATAACGATCTAACAAATTTCTTTCTTCATCTTCCTTTGATGGTCCATTTGATTCATCAGAAATATCTTCATCATTAGAATCATTTTCATTTAAGGCCGTAAATTTAATCATTTTTTAAGTATAAAAGCAAACATTTGCAAATTGAACTAAAACAGTTATCTTACAATATGCTTTGCAAAAAAATTCAAAGTTAGTATAAAATTATAACTTATGCCTAAAAATTAATTTTTTTAAAATAAAACCTATGTTTTTCTTTTTAAAGTATTTAAAGTATAATATTATCACAATTATTGTTTTTTTTAATCATTTTTCAACTTGTTTATTTTATTTAGGCAATGTTGTGACTCTTTTTCTTTAATATAGTTTGAGTGACACATACTATACCTTGCCGTGTATAGTTTAAGTGACATAAACTGTATATTTTACAATATATTTATTAATATGTACATAAATCATATATTCGTATAAATTTGATTTCGCAGATCAGATCTCATAAAATTTACTAATTCAGATCGCAGGTCGTAGGTAATATATGAGAGATAAGATAAGTGAAGTTTTATAAAGATTTAGATAAGCCAAACCATACTATGTATACTTCGATATAATCGAAATTAGCAAAACATCTTTTCGGTGATCATCTTTTTAATAAATACTATAGGTTATAAATAAAAAACAAAAACAAATATGTATTTATAATCAAAAAAATATTTTTTGATAGTGTAAGAATTTATTTATTTGTCGAGTTATTTGTTTAAAAAAAATGGATGCACAAGTAATAGGTACTCGAAGAAAAATATTAAACCATGCAATTTGCAGTATACTTATGGAATGTGGATTTGAATCATGTGAAAAAGCAGCTCTTGAAACTTTGACAGAAATGTTACAATCGCGTTAGTAAATTAATTATGTATTATTATAAATTTGATTTAAATAATTAAAAATTAATTAAAACTAATTTTTATTACTTTAGTTTTGCATGAAATTGGTAATTCAGCAAGAAATTATTGTGAACTCTCTGGAAGAACAGAAATTCTTATAGCAGATGTTATTTTAGCTTTAATTAATTCTGGAATTAGATTAAATAACATTCAAAGCTATGGGAATAGATTAAATCGTACAGTATTACCTCAACTTCAATATCAAACTCAAACAAAACAATTAAATATATTACAAGCTGGAGTTAAACAGAGCCATCCTCCTCATATTCCTAATTATCTTCCACCCTTACCAGATCCTCATGCTTATGTCAGAACACCTGTAATTATTTTTTTCTACATTTCTTCAATCTATAAATATGTAACTAGATTTCTTTATATGTCTTTTGATTTTAGACTCACAAACAACCAGTAACTGAATATGAAGCGATTAGAGAGAAAGCAGCAACACAAAAAAGAGACATTGAAAGAGCACTAACAAGATTTATAGCTAAAACTGGAAAAACACATAGTTTATTTGCAACAGAAGATAACAGCATGTTTCCTTGTAAGTACATAAAGTTTTTTGATATTAAATTTGCACTCAAGATAATATGTTTTAGAATTGGATGTCTGACATAAGTTTAAAAGCAATATAATTTATTGTTTTAATTTCAGTGGTTGCATGTAAACCTCAATCTCCAAGTTACCTCTCTGCACTGATTCCACAAGATCAAATTTTTGACCCAGAGCCAGATTTTCAAAGTGAACCAAGTCCTGGTAAAAAAAAGAAAGGAAAAGAAGAAGAGGTTAAGGATGAAGGTAAAATTAAAAATTTTTTTATTTAATAACTTTCTATATTTATTTTTCTATTTTTTGTAGAAAATAATAATCAAAAACAAGATTCAACAGATCAAGCTACTGATCAATCAAATACTCAAACCGAGGTAATAGATAATCCATATTTAAGACCTGGTAAAATGCCAAAAATTAAAGCACACAGTACGGTTGTACCTTTAACGGATAACGGAGTTGTAAATTAAATTATAAAAAAAGTATTAAGGTTTTATTCAAATTTTATTAATATTTTTATATTGGTATTTTATAAACATATTGTACAGAAATTAACAAAACACAAAAAAAAATGATCTAACATGTAGATACATTTTTTGTATAAATTATTTAAACAATTAAATTAAAAAATTAGTTAAATTAAGTATCTAATATCAATGGTTATTTTTAATATAATTCAAATAAATATAAAATCACGCTTAAAAAAAAAAACTTGAACCAATCTGATCTTTTTTTTATTTAAAAAGGACGGATACAAGATTGGTAATTATTTAGTGGTTAAAAATTTAATTTAATTATTTATAATATTAGTACTATTATTAAAAAATTCTCACATAACTAACTAGCACCACATTTTGAAAAAGGCTTTTTTATGGCTTTTATGTGAATAAATCTTTCATTTATTATTGCACATTAATAATTGTGTCATTTTTTTGTAAAATATTTGCACTTCATGTTCCATGTATTCTTTATATAGTCGAATTATAAAAATATTTGCTAAATGATTAAAATTTTCTTTTTCTCTGTGAAATATCTTATTACAAGCTGCTATTCACACATTTATACTTTGTTATAATTATAATTTTGATTAGTTTCCCCTTTCATTCAATTAATTTCATATAGTAACTTCAAAAAGACAAAAAACTATTTTCCAAAATAATTAATTTACTATATCGAATGGCATCATTTTTATTTCTATTTAATACTGATACCATGGTTGTTTTCTAACCCAACGTAATTTCATTCCTGATGCAGTTCTTATTTTAATACTTGCACATTCTGCTGCTCTTACAGTTTCTTTCACACTTTGCATTAAATTTTGTGCATTTCCAACTAACATATCTGTAGCTTCTTGATCTTCTTCAGTACCTAAGTAAGAAATTATTTTTTAATTTATACACATAACAAATGCATTTAATACATTTAATGCACACATGCTGACAAGATTTTTTCAAAAGTAATTAGAACGGTTAATTAAAATTTACCTAACATGCTTTTTAAAATTTTTTAAATTTATATAGTACTTTCTTATTTATAAAATACTGATTTTTTTAAAGTATTTAATTCATGCATTGATAAAATTAAAAATTTTATAAATATTCTATGACACCTAGTTTAAAAAATAAAATAACAGAAGTAATTTTATAAAATTTTTTATGTAAAATTATCAATGAATGCACAAACTAAATTTTGCAAAAGCCTTATATTACCATATAACATCAGCTCTTCCCACGTAGGAAGTATTTCTAATCATGAAAATTAATGAATTTTTGTTAATGGGTTAAGTGTTTTGTGAAAAAAAATGAATTTTTTTAGTTAACAGCACAAAATAATTATTAAAATTTTGTAATTAATATAATTTATTCTTTTTTTACCTTGTGCACCCAACATTGTTGCTTTTACAGTTGACAAAATCTTAAGCTGTGTTCCTATGGTTGGTATACGCTCGCAAACTTGTAAAAGATTCTAGAAAAAAAGGTTTAGTTTGTATTATTTTGTATTAAATATTAACAAAATATGAAAAATATTTTCCACACTTACAGTTCTAATACGTTTATCAGTACATTCTCTGGCAAGTTCTTTGGCAAGTCGGGTAACTTCTTGTGAGGCTTCAGCAATAGCTTTGGCACAAGCTATTAAGTCTCTCTTATTACCGCCTTCTCCTCTTACTAACCCTGATAGCCTACCCATTAAAATGGCCATTTTTTTAGCTGCAGCAATAATTTCGTTATCTTTGCTAGACCATTGTCGTACTTCTTGATGAAGCCCATGAGCTGCCATCTAATAAAAAATTTAAATTTAATAATTTGAAAATTTTAGTTGAAATTCAATTTTACCATTATTGGTTGATTTGGGGCTGGGGCATGTCTAAACATTTCATCTTCATCGTCAGTTTCTGGAGGAGGCGGTCTTGGTGGTGGAACTTCTCCACTTGGTAATGGTGGTCTTGGTGGTGCCATTTCTTAAAAAATAATTATTTTATTTAATACAAATTGATGAATGAAAAATTTTTAATTTACCTCTATCATTAAGTCGCAGTGAAGAAAGACTTGGCGGTGGTGGAGGAACGGGTGAAGTAATTTCAGGTTCCACAGTAACTGCTTTTCTCACCTTACCAACTCCTGCTAATAACTAAAAAATAATTTCAAAATTAAACGTTATATAAATTTTAATGCTATAGTGTTTTTAAAATACTTACTGCTTTGTTACTCTCTCTCCAGCGAGATACTGCATGTCCATCATTAGTATTAATAGCTACAGCCTTTGCATCTTGAACCATTGGAGCTACACCTTAAATATATGAAATGAATTTAGAAAAAACTTATGACTGGTTTATGTGTTAAGACAACCAATCGACATGGAAAATGTTTACTAAGTCTTTAAACTAAGATTATTCTACTCCTCAATTTATTCTAAGTCTCTAAACCCAAATTGTTTTAAGTCCATTTGGCTCCCCCCCCCCCTCTATTTTAGGGGTCTTTTCCAGGAATCCCTCCCTATGAACATGTTCCATGTTGAAAATTTAAATATTTATTTAGTGTAAAATAATAAGTATCATACTATTTTGTAAAATATCAGTTGCTTGATTAACTCTTTGTATAAAAGCAGGGTCTTCACTGTTGTCACTTTCTTGTTTCGCTACAAGAATTACTCTATTAGCAAGCCTTGCTATAGCAGCAGTATTATCAACCATTTTTTGAGGATTATTTTTAGCAATTGCATCTTCGCAAAGGAAAGTATGTTTTTGCATCTGCTCCTCTGATGCTTTAATAAAATCAGCACTATTTGTAGCTTCGTCACAAAGAGATCTTGCTCTTTGAATTGTTTCTGCATATTGTTGCCTTAAATTTTCAAAGTGTTCATCTGCTGCTTTATTTTCAGGATATGTCATTCTAATACGTCCCGCATTAATTAACTGGGGAGTTAATGATTCTAATTGACCAGCTGTTGCATTTAATGCCTCAGCTAATTTCTTATTTCCTCCACTACCTGCAATATAAATTTATTTATTTTTTATTTGATGATATTGCTTAAATTATTTGTTTTACTTACCGCCTGCAGCTACCATTCGAGCAGTTTTAGCTGCTCTATTGGAAAAGTTCTGAAGAGCTAATGCTTTATCATTGAAATTTTGTTCCCTATTTGGTGTTCCTTCTGGTGCTAATACAGCCTCTGTGAATTGTTTCAATGGTGTTGTTATATCAATAAAATCTTCAACAACACGAGAAACTACAGCTTGTTGTATTTTGTTTTTCAGTTCATTTAATTTTTGAGATAATAGTCTAGCGATTTCTTGGGCCCTAGGACTGTTACCTTCGCCTCTTGCACACAAATCAGCTAACTGATGCGATAAGTTATCAACTTCATCACACAATTGTAATATTTCGGCTTTATGTATGCCGGGTAAACCTTCAGCAACCTATAAAGTAATAAAAAAAATTTGGAATTAGTATTTTATTTAAACATTCAACAATTAGTCCATAACTTACGTCTGCTATATAAGGACCTTGATTCTATTCTCCAGCCAATAATTCAAGCAATAAAAGAAGCAGAGAGAAGCAAATATTTTGTTTGTGTTAGTTGTAAGTAAGCGTTAATATTATAAATAATGCAGGCTATAAAATCGATGAAAAATATTGAAGATACCTTTTTGCCTTCATGAATAATTAAGGCAATAGCTTTTTGTCCAAGACCTTTGTCATCAATTTGAGGATTTAGCAACCATTTATTAGCTTGTTCAAGTCTACCAGCAACAGTATGGGCAGCCTGACCAACACCAGATTTATCAGCATCAACAATGGCAGTATTGATATTAGAACGAAGTTCATTGACTTTGTCTTTAATTCCTCTAGCTAATGCTTCTCCTTGTGGTGATGTGCCTAATGAATAAACAAATAAAATTCATCTGTTTTCCTATTTTTACTCAAATAAGATAAGCTTATCAAAATAAAAAATCAAATTTATATATAACAATTTATTACTTAAAGTCATTACTCGCAGTGCATTTAATTGAGAAACATTTTTAGTTTTTATTTACACTGTATTATAGGATCAAGTTGTATATTTATGAAAAAATTGTAAATTTACGTCATTTTCGCATTTTTATCTTATGGTAAACTTTCAACAGTGTAAATACCCCTTACGAAAAGGGATCTAGACTCTAGAGCTTATATAAGTTTTCCTCTAGCAATTAGGAAATTAGGAAATATTAAATTTATAATTTAAAATTTATAAGTTACGAGTCTTTCTTTGCCAAAACAGCAATGGTGGGCAGGTCGGGTCATCGGATCGGCCTCAAATTTTTCCCATGTTTTTATAACATAAAGATAGGAAAATCCTGAAATTTTTAGCCTTCTAGGTCTTAAACAGCCCGAGTTATGGCCAATCAAACTCATTAGGCGGTTCTCGACTAGCGTTAGTGCTTTTCGGGAAAATGGTTAATAATCATAAATATAAGCTTGAAAAAAAATTCTGAAAGAGTATATAATATGTTGGGAAACCTTCAGTAAATCCATTTCTGCCATTAGTTTTTCGGAAAAACCCCGGGAAATTCCGGAAAATGGGAAAATGCGTTTTAAGAAAAATCGCAATATCTCATTTGCCGCCATTTTTTTTTTGAAAATTTTTTTTTGAAAATTTTTTTCAACCGAAATCCCATCGAAATGTATGAAAAAAAATTTTGATTTCGGCCATTAAGGTCGATTTTAGCCTGTTTTAGAATAATTTCACATTTTCAATACTTCTTTATTTAATTTTCCGCAAGGGGTTAAAATAATTGACTTTTTTGCTTTCAGAATCGAATAGCCAGGGAAAAAGTAGTGCTAAATAAAAAAAAAAATTACTATTTTCGATGAAAATTAACCAAGTTATGGACAAGTAAAGATACTGTCAAAAACTACCAATTTTATACTAATTCCAATTTTAGGCTCTAAAACGACATTATAACTTGAAAAATGCATAACTCGCTTAAATTTTATAGTAAAAAGAAAAGTTTTGGATTATTATCGAGTGTTTTTTCCTTGGCTATTCTTTTATGCAAGAAAAAAATTAGTTTAGTCCTAAAAAAGTTTTTTTTTTTGTAAAAAACTAAGGTATCATGTTAAAAACTGTTTTTGATTATTATCATTTTTTAACAAAAAAAATAAATTTCTGTCAATAAAATTAATTTTTTTATTGGATAAACGAATAGCCAAGGAAAAAACACTCGATAATAATCCAAAACTTTTCTTTTTACTATAAAATTTAAGCGAGTTATGCATTTTTCAAGTTATAATGTCGTTTTAGAGCCTAAAATTGGAATTAGTATAAAATTGGTAGTTTTTGACAGTATCTTTACTTGTCCATAACTTGGTTAATTTTCATCGAAAATAGTAATTTTTTTTTTTATTTAGCACTACTTTTTCCCTGGCTATTCGATTCTGAAAGCAAAAAAGTCAATTATTTTAACCCCTTGCGGAAAATTAAATAAAGAAGTATTGAAAATGTGAAATTATTCTAAAACAGACTAAAATCGACCTTAATGGCCGAAATCAAAATTTTTTTTCATACATTTCGATGGGATTTCGGTTGAAAAAAATTTTGAAAAAAAAATTTTCAAAAAAAAAATGGCGGCAAATGAGATATTGCACCACCATTATTATTGAGATATTACACCATTGCTGTTTTGGCAAAGAAAGACTCTTACCAAAATAACAATTTTTTAAATATCTTTCAAAAATTTTTTGAATTATAGATATTTTAATTTTAAACTATCTTATATAAGAATAAAAAATTTCTATTCATGTGAATTGAAAGTCGGGTTTACAAATTTAAGGCTTATTATATATAAAAGAAAATTATTCATGCCAATAAGAATTATAATTTTGTGAGCAATTTAAAAATTGCCCATATTTAATTGACCATGGTTTAACGAAAAATGGACAATTAGTTTACGGACTGTATCTTATTATTATTGCAATTGTAATTATTGCTATTAATTATTGCAAAGATAAGATTATTATAAAACCGTAATCCGTGAGGCTTGAAAATTCATACTTAAATAAGGGTAAAGGGTCGGAAAACCCATAAATTAGCAAAAATTACCCTGAGCACTGTGGTATGGTAGAACTTTGACCGTTTAAAAAATTTTGGTTTCCACAAATGGAATTACACTTGCGGGTAGCAAATTTTTTTTCAGTATAATTTATATGGCTATTTATTTCCATTTTTACAAAATTTAATTTCTTAGTTTTCTGGATAATTACTTTTATTCTGGGTTTATTGCAAAGTTCTTTGAAAACACGACCGGATATACAAAAAATTTTTCAGCTTCGGAATATTTTGAATATAATTTTCAAAAAATTGAAAAGCTGGAAAATTGCTTATAATAATATATAGTAATTCATATTTTAATACAATTCATATTTTAATACCTTTATCTTGTTGTCTTAATTCGCAAAGAGCATCGGTCATTGTTGTTAATTGAGACGATAATTTAGATATTGGTCCAGCTTGTGCAGGTGGTAAATACCTATCAGCTAATCTACCGGCTTGTTCAATTATTTGTCTCAAACTTTTTTCACCAACTCCTCCTCGTAATGCATTTCCGTTATCTAACCAATCGAATGCATCTCTGACTCTTGATTCAATGGCACTTTGTGCTTTTTTCAATACCTACAATAACGAATAAAGCATACCCAAAAATTGATAAATGATTGAAAATTTGTTAAAGATATAAAAAGTACCGTCAATTGATCAGCATCCCATTCTTCTTCATCATACGTAGTCAATTGAAGGACTCGAATAATTTCATTTAATTCATCGGACATACGACCAGTCAAGTAATTACGATTTTCTGCCGCTTCTTCTGCACCTTTACCTCCATTAGCGATAATGTGAACGAAAATTTTCATTGAACAAATTAAAATTGGAGCTAAGGTTTTTATCTATAAGGATAGGAAATTATTAGAAAGAATGCTATAAAAATTAATATAAAATAGGAATAATGGTTGTGATATATTACTTGATCTAAACATCTGACTAAAATTTCACGATGAACTTGATGAGTTAATTCTTTTTCTCTAGCGCTAACATCTCTTGAAACTTTACTTAAACATGGACTTAAATTTTTTAAAAAATGAACTAAATCTTCCATTGTTTCGATAACTTCAGCAACAGCTAAGTAATCTAAAACCCTTTTGCATTCCCTAATTATTTTACGTACTTCGCTTTCGTCAAAACATAATAATAATGAACTTGTTCCTTGTAATATTCCACGTGAACCTTCTATTAATTTTTTCCTATAAAAATCAGAAAATTTAACATTTTATTATACTAGGTATATCTGGTTTCAAAAAATTTTTAAATTTAGGATCGACAAACACTCTATAAAGATTAGACAGAGGTTTATGAACTAAAAGTGTTTCAAATTTTATGTTATAAAATTATAATATTAAAAAAAGTTATCAAAAAAATTAGGGTCGTGTGGTAAACCGAAAGTCGGATCGGGTACCCGAAATTTCGGACTTTTTTTTCAAATTTTGGCAGGTCAGATTTCGTGTGAAGCCCGAAATTTCCCGGAAAAGGTCTTCCCTTGCATTTTTGAATCGAAAGCTTCCATGGATACCCCAAGTTCGACCCAACTCGAAGCAAAAAACCCGAAATTTCGGGTACCCGACCCGACTTTCGGGTAACCACATACTTTTAGAAAAAATGCTTGATTTTTCGCAGCTAAAAATTTTATTTTGTGAAAATATTTCATAACTCCTAAAAATTCAAAAATAACCTTTCTGAAGTTTTCAGCCCTTGATTATTAAATTTAATGATCCAAAAAATCTACCTTGGAACGAGCCTTGGAAGTATTTAAATTCCTTCTCGCTATATTAAACAAAACTATACCTCAATTTGGGAGAATTAATATAAAATACAAACTTCGTTGAAGTTATTGGGCAAAGGTGTACTTCAATTGAATGTAAAATATGCACTTTTAACATCATCTGTCAAGTAACGTAAGTACGTACTTGTATAGTAAAAAAATTTTATTAAATTTTTAAGTGCGAAAAATAGGCAAAATTTTCAGCTCCTCTTTATTAGACCTCTAATACTCAAGCTTTGCATCATTATTAAATCTCAAAATAATTAATTGCAAAATATAGTTGGAAATTTTAAATATAGGAATCATTTTTTTCAGTAAATAACTTTTTCAATAAAAGCGAAGCAACGTAAAAAAAATATTTATATTTACACGATGACCTTTAAGAAATTGTCCATTATTTTAGATTTTAAGTTGAATGATAATTAAACCAATTAGATAAGATAAAGTTACATTGGTGTTCAAGGTTTTATTTATATTATTATGTTAATAGGAATAGTTTTTTGTAAATTTATATAATACAAAGTTTTGTTTACTCTAAAATTTCAACGATAGGTAAGTTGATTTCCAAAATAATTTTTTAAAGCTGGCTATTTTAGAAAGTAGCTTTTATGCATAGTTTAAAATATAGGTACACTGAAAAAAAATCTGTCCAGGTATTTACTATTATGACATCATAACAGTTTTACTGCAATGCATAATAAATATACATTTTTGATTATTTCACTGAAATTTCCAAGATTTTTCATCACAAAAAAAGAGGGTCCGATAGCCATATAAGAAAACTTAAAATAGGGACAAGCTGTTACCCAAAATTATTTGATTTTCGGGTTTTAGATACGAAATTTCGGCCTTATTTTATGTCAGCTCAGATTTTATGTATAAAACCCAAAATTCTCAAAAAAGATCTGCAGCTACAGTTTTAAATCGAAAGCTTTCTTGAATATAAAAAATTCTCAAAAAATTCGATCCAATTCGAAAAAAAAACCCGAAATTCCGAGTACTCGACCCGGCATTCGGATAACCGCACACCCCTCTTTTAAATATTTTCCAAAAATATTGATCAATTGAAATTAATTAGCTACACTGAAAATCATCGTTTGCCGTTATCAAAAATTTTACATTTGCCGCAAGCGGAATTCATGGCTATCGAATTTTTTTTCATGCTTTAACAATTGCAAATGATTTAAAACGTAAAAAAAAATTCTTTTTTAGGATTTGAGTGCATATATACGGTATATACGATGAGCTAAAATAAAAATTCTTAAAAAAGAAAGAAAAAATTTTTTTTTAAATTTTTTTACGTTTCAATTCATTTGATATTATTTGAGCAAAAAAAAAATTCCGCTAGCCACAAGGGAAATACCGATAACTGCAAACGAGAATTTCCTCCAGCAGCAAGTTGATTTTTTTTCAGTGTACTACACATGATATATTTTAAAAAATCTCAGAGGGCTCAGAAAATATCTCCAAAAAATTGGACATCTGCTGCAGTTCTTCAGAGCATCAGTCAATTATAAGGTAATTGGAATATACCAAATTTTATATTTTAAATATTAAAATAACGTAATACCCGCATAAATAAGAAAAAATAATCTGTAAACAATTAATCACTAACATAATTTTAATTTTGAAGAAAATTTGACTTCTGAAAAATTTTCTTCTTTTTCTTTAGGTCTTATCCAAAGTTACACAAATGGATGTCTGTAAAAATATTTTCATTCTTTTTTTTTTTTTATCAATTTTATTCTGAAAATCATGTTTGTTTGTTTGATATATGCAAAAAATGCAATGTGAAAATAAAAATAAATAAAATTTAAGTGAAAAAAAAAACAAGTAAAAGTGGAAATATAAAAAATATTTTGTAAAGATAAACAAACAATTTTGTTTTCATCGTTTAGTAAAATTTGACAAAATACTTGAAAATCTTTGTGTGATTTTAATTATAGAATTTTTAACATCCGTGATAAATTTAAAAAAATATTTATCTCATCTTTTTATTCATTAATTAATATAAATTTTAAGTAAAATTATAGGAAACGTTATTTATACAATAATAATAACAATAACACAAAGTTTCGTAACTTTTTGGCAAATACAACCTACTCTTTTAGACCTACTCATTTTTGTATTTACAATAAATTTTAATATTATTTTTAATTCTCATTTTATAACTACAGAGTAAAAAACAGGTAATAAAAAACAAAAAAAAATTTTTTTTTAAATTTACCTTGCTATACTAGAATATGGATCATTTTTTAGCATATAAGAAGCTTCTTCTAAAAGATGAGATGCTCCTTCAACTCTTTTTAACGATGAGGGCATGTCTTGTTTGAGTAGTGCATCATCCGATGAATTAATTGTTTCCTTACCAACCTAATTTAACATTTTTTTTTTTATTTAAATTTATTGTTTTTAAACAAATATGAACTTTTGTACAAATATATGAGAAAATCCATGACAACTTGTGAACAAAGACAGGATATTATAAAGAAAAGTGGGAAAAAGTGCTTTTACAAATTCTTGAAAGATTATTGTTTTGTTTTTTTAAATATATGAGGCTCTTACTTTTCTTATTTTATTTATTTTAATTTTTAAAATTGCCTTTATCATTAAAATGATACGGTTGTCTGAAGTGTTCTTCGGTTCCTACAGTTTAGGAGAAATTTTCAGTATCATCTTAATAGCCTGAATTATTTGGCAGAAAAATCGAGTATACTAAAAAAATTTAATTTTTTTTCAGTAATTTATACGCAATAATTACTACTGGGGGTATATTTTCTTTTTGTTATCTACACTGAAAAAAAATCTGGCTATGGTATCCAGAAAAATTCCGGCTGTAGCAACCAGACTTTTTTTAAAAACTATTTCAAATATTTAATCAAAAAACAGGAACAATAATTTAAAAAAAATTTGATTTAGATAACAAATAATCAGCATGTGGCTACTAAATTTTTTTAAAAAACTTTCCTTTATAAGTTTCATTTGACTTGCAATAGTGTAAACGAATCAAAAATTCTAGCTGTCACAGCCGAAATTCTGTTTACAATAATTGGTATTTGTTTAGTCTTTACTTCATCAAAATTAATAACTTTTATGTTATAAAATTTAAGAAAAGATATAAAAAAAAAAAAATTTTTAGTCTTTAAAAACTTTAAATTTTAGGCTCATTTATCTTGGATTTCCTCATATAAGTTGAGTAAATTATATATTTGGAGCATTAAGAATTAAATTTCGCATTATTATCCTTGAAATTATATTAGCAATAAAACTTTCATTATGCATTTTTATGATAAATATATAATTTACATAAATTATTATTATTATTATTTATTTAAATAAAATTACAAATATCTCACTTTTTAGTCTTACAATTAATATTATTTTAATTAATTATAAGTATAATACATATATTTATTTAGAGAACTTATTTATGTACCTATGATATTTAAAATAGAAATAAATTAGGTAAGGTCATTTTGGTATATATATGTTTACCTACTGAACGTTAAATTATTATTATTAATAGGTGTGTAGCCTACACTAAAATTATAAAGCTCTAAATTTTCTACAAACAAATATTCTTTTATACCTATTTTACAAAATTTTAATACACAAAAATACTTTAAATATTTTAATTATGGTAATAAAATTAGTACTTAAAATTTTTAAACTATAAACAAAATTAAAAACTTTGGAAAAATTATTAACTTGCAAAGGGGTAGTCAGTAGAGTATAATATAATACTCTTTGAACCTTTCAATTGACTTATATTTATTAGAGATTTTGAACAATTTGATTGAGTTAGCATTACATGATTTTAAAACTTCAGAAACAGCGTTAAATAATAGAGGTTCGGTAAAACTTCTGAACTACATAAATAAGCTAAGGTGATCATTTTTAGTGGATTCCCTTTCTCTGTAACAATTTATGTAATTTCGTTTAGGCCTAACGAGAAGGTTTACTCGAGAAATTAAAGTTTTCAAATCCTTTGTGTAAATGGAAAATTTTTCAGCTGCTAATTTGTAGTAAAAACGGTACCAAATTTAATTTGTACAAAAAAAGGAAAAACCAAGACATTTATAAATCTGGCCAAATTAATTTTTTATTTTACGAATTAAAAGTATTTTTCGAGCATTCAGTAATTTGATACCGAAAATTCATTTACACACATGGGACTGAGCATGAAAAGTATAAAATGATTATATACCTATATGAGCAATTATTTTAAAAGTGCTACAATTTGAGCCTGGAATCGTAATTTTTTTTTTTGAGGGCACATCGATATGGCCCGTGTTTTCAGGTAGTTTGAACCTTCAGAAAACCGAAAAAAATCGTGAACGAGAAATCGGCGGTAGGTGCCAAAAAGATTTTTTCACTTTTATATCAAAAACCGTGTTTTTCGTATCTGAGCTACCCCAAAATTTTAAAATAAATTTTTAGGTAAATAAAATTTTAAAAAATAGATAAAAACATCTGATTGCCAGGGAAAAACCTCCCCAGAAATAAAAAAACTTATCTTTTTACGATGAAATTTAGCCAAGTTATCGTCAATTTAAGATTTTGCTCAAATTCGTCTTAAAAAAGATTGAAATTTTATTGAAAAAAGCCTGTTTCTGAACTTTAAATATGCATTACTCGCTTGATTTTCATCGTAAAATAATAATTTTTTTTTTAATCGATTAATTTTTCCCTGGCTATTCATTTCTTTAAGAAAAAAATCATTTTTATTGACCAAATTTCAATTTTTAGGTCAAAAACTGTGTTAAGTAAATTTTGCTACCTACAGTTTTCAAAGGTTTTGACCTAACAATTGAAATTCGGTCAAAAAAATGATTTTTTTTCTCCAAAAAATGAATTTGTATGGAAAAATTAATCGATTTAAAAAAAAAATTATTATTTTACGATGAAAATCAAGCGAGTATGCATGTTTAAAGTTCAGAAACAGGCTTTTTTCAATAAAATTTTAATCTTTTTTAATCCGAATTTGAGCAAAATCTTAAATTGACGATAACTTGGCTAAATTTCATCGTAAAAAGATAAGTTTTTTTTTCTTCTGGAGTGGTTTTTCCCTGGCAATCAGATTTTTTATCTATTTTTTAAAATTTTATTTACCTAAAAAGTTATTTTAAAAATTTGGGGTAGCTCAGATACAAAAAACACAGTTTTTGACATAAAAGTGAAAAAATCTTTTTGGCACCTATCGCCGATTTCTTGTCACGATTTTTTTCGGTTTTCTGAAGGTTCAAACTATCTGAAAACACGGGTCATATCGATGTGCCCTCAAAAAAAATTACGATTCCAGGCTCAAATTAAGTAGCACTTTTAAAATAATTGCTCATATATATAGTGTTATATACATTTATATGTAATGGCTTTTTCATGTATTGACCGATTTTGACTTTTAAGGGTGACTTGCACTTGCTATTAATATTTGTTCCCTAAAAGGCATGTTACAAATTGATAACTGGAATCCAACCCTAAAAGAGTTTCACACTTTTTAATTTCGTAAATGTATTGCTTTAGTCAATGATAATTTTTCTATTTTCAAACCCTTTTAATTTTTATACTTGTTATAATAAAAAGGGTTAATATTATTTGCTTAACTTTGATTTGAAATCTCTAATAGTAAGATTATTTGTTTATGAAAAAAATACTTTTAAAAACTCTTATGAATTCTCATAAAAAAATAAAAGTTTAAATTAAATCATAAAAAGTGAGATAATTGTAGTTATAATCAGAAAGTAGTTGATAAAATAATATTTAATTAATTTTATTATATAAATAATTGATAAATAAAAATAAAAAGTTTTCAGTTAATTTTTCTTACAACGAAAACATTAAAAAAATTAAATTAACTAAATTTAGGTATCAAAACTTAATAAAAGATGATAATTTTACGTATAACATCGAAAATTACTTGACCGTAATAATCACCTAAATTTGTAAATAAAATAAAATTTTTTGATTTTAATAATTTTTTATGCGAAAAATTAATTATTATTTATTATCAACTACTTTCAAAAAGCATGTAAGTATATCGATTTCTAAAAAATAGGTTTTTTATTGTAATTTGGAAACGGAGAGTTCATGGCAGAAACCAGCTAAATTTAAAATATGCACAAAATTTGATAAATCCCGAGACTAACAATAATTAAAATAATTATTAAATCATATGTTATTAAATTTTATAAAATTTTTTGAGCATATTTTTAGAACACAGCTATAAGAATACATATAGTTTGAATTTTCAAGCAAGTGTTCAAGTAGGTTCTTAAAACTTTGCCCAGCTTTTATACAGCCATATACTACAATTTAAATTTTTAAAAAATATGTAAATCAGCAGAAAATTTTATGATCTGATCATCTATACATAACAAGAAAGAAATTCTTTTATAATCATATACATATTTTTTTAAAATGAACCTTCATCCCATATATGTATAATTCTAAAAAATTTGGTTTTATTCTATTTTCAAACTATTTTGGAAAAAATTGGTTTAATAAATTACATTTAATGTATTATAAAACTTCAATAATTTATTTTTTAATAGTAAAAAAAATGTTCATAAATATTTCTATAAACTATTTTTATCTTTATTTTTGTAGAAATTAGACTTTAATTTGCGCATAAATTTCGTGCATAATTTCTAAAACTTAAGAAAAAAGTAGAAAAACATTTTCTACTGATGCATTTCTACCTTTGTAAAATTAAAAGGTGAGAATGGTTTTTTTATTTCTATTTACTCGCAGTTATAAGGGTTGTTTTTACCTCTATAAAGGGGAGAAAGATTTTTTTCCGCTTGATTTCTTGTCTAACAAAATAAAGATATACTTTTTATAATTCTAATGATAAATATATAGACATGCATTGATTTTAATTAATTCAAGGCAGGGTATTTTGAAAAAAAGTATATTTTACCACCCTAAGTTATTAAAACCACCCTAAATGGACAAATATTGAAATCAATTTTATTATCACGTACGTCTCATAGGTAAGATCTATTTTTATAAAGAAGAGATTTAAAAAAAAATTATGCTCGCCTTGTCTCTTGTCAAGGTTTGTTTTGCACTTGTTGGAATTTGATTTTGGCTCTTCTGTTTAGCTCTACAAATAATATAAAAACAGGTCAAAATAAAGGCTGTCCATAAATTGCGCATATTTTGGGCTTTGAACCCTATTTCTTAATCACTTTTTTAGCTATTAAGTCCATAAAATTTTCCATAGAATTTTTCTGTTTTTTAACTCGCTAAATATGAAACCTGTTTTCGCCGAAAATTGCCCATTTGTCCCCAATCATAATTTATTAAGGCTGAAAAGAGCCCCTCCTCGCTCTTTTCCGTGAGAAGCGGCCACCGTAAGTCCAGGGTCTTGATTCTCTATTCTTTTCGTTTGATACGAGATAAAAAAATAATAATTGAAAACCTGAATTAGATGTGTAATAAAGGTTATAAAACACCTTATGGCATTGTTAAAGTTATTATTGCTTAATTAATGCACTCTTTTAAATTGTAAATATACTAGATTCCTAAAAACATTAGACTTCATAAGACTTTTCACGCTTGATAAAACTGTTAAATGAATAGAGAATCTGAGCCCAGCGCGAGTTTTCCTTCCGATTGATATGGAGTATTGTCTTGAATTGAAGATTGAATTGATTTTAAACTTTATCATGAAATCAGAAGTAACAGGAATTGAGATAATGAACCCGATATTTCAAGGGAAAACCCCACGTGGAGAAAAACCTAATGAGAATTTTAATTGAAAATTAGGTAGGGGTTACAAGACTATTGTTTATTTATATCCCCCCCTTCCAAAGGGGATCTTATTTTCTTCATAGAATATATTATATATATTTTATGTATACTTTTTTTAAATTAAAATAGCCGTAGTAATACAACAGAAAAGTTTCAGAAAAAAAGCCTGCTATAACAGGGAGGCGAACCCGAGACCTTGCATTTATAAGACACGAGCACTAATCCCTGGACTACGACTGCGCTGTTCAATTAGAATTTTGAAGAGGAAGAAAGAATCGCCCCGACCAGAGAGAACCTGGGTCCCAGACACTTGAGGACTTCTTCAAAGAGAATCCTTGGCCTGTATATCCTCCCCACGAATAAAGGAAATTTGAAAGAATTTGTGTTTTATGCAATTGCACATTTTTGCACATATCAGGGAATTTTGAGGTTTTCTACCTTATATTTATAATCTTTAGAAATCATTTCACTTGTGAGAAAAATTGAAAAATTGTATCCTAAATTCCTGATGAAAAGTTATCGTATTAACACAGTTTTCATTCTTATAGTTAAAATCATCTTTTTTATTTTACATAGTGTCATTTCAAGAAAATTTAATAGTTACAATTTTTCTCGCAAGTGAAATGATTTCTACATACTATATAAGGACGCGATATTGAATATAAGTTATGGGAAAAACTTGAACAGAGGCCATGGGAACTGTTCAGGTCAAGCCCAAAAGATTTCTGTTCGTATCCCATGCGATATTTTTAGGACTGTACCTTAATAAGAGTATTTGTTTTAAGCTTTGCATCAAAATTTTCGAAAATTGATGTAGCAAAATTTTTTAAAAACTACCTAAGCGTGGGCACCATGAACTCTGTTTTACTTTATCATAATATTGTTTATAACATGAAATATAATGGGAATCCCTCTGATTAATTAAAAAAAAAAATCATCTAATAATTAAGCTTTTTTTAGAAATCGATATTAATATTAATTTGTAAACAACACAACCATATTTTAGTATGTAAGTTTCTTCTTTCTCATTTGTTTACTTTTGAAAAATCAATTAATTATAACATTTTCATTTTTATAATTATTAATTAGGAAAAATTAATTAAAAAAAAAACATCAAAAAAATCACGAAACAGTTAAAATTTTTACAATAACAAATGATAAACTCTTTTTTTAAATCAATGAACTTATAAAGAAATTTAATGCAAAATGAATGAAAATTTGTTTAAAGAAAATTAAAAAATTTTTAGAATATGAATTTGAATTTGATAAAATATGAAGATAGAAAAAATGATTTAAACAATCAAATGATTGATAAAAAACCAAAATCTGTAAAACTCAAAAAAAAAAAATTTTTTTTTAAAAGAAACTTCTAAAATATTGTCATGGTAAAAACAAACATGTTGGTAGGTTTGTTGGTAGGAGGAGTAATGCTGATATATTCTTTCCACCTTAACGAGATTGGTAACAGCTTGACTAACGGCCTTGACAGGCCTTTCCAAGTCAGGCATGGCATTTCCATCTTCAGCTTCCTCATGTAAAATAACTAATCTAGATACCTAAAAAAACAACATCATCATTTTTAATGTTTATTTATTCCAAGATTTCTTTGATACAAATTAAATAAATTCTTTCTAGATCGCAAATAAACCTAGATACACATAAATATATCATTTCTAAATAAAGTAAAAAAAAAAATAAAAAAATTTCTAAAAAAAAAAAATAATGCAATAATAATTGTCGTGGGCGCATGGAATCATTCATATGTTGGAACCTTCGAACCAATGCTTGCGATGTTTACACTTGGCGCGTCGGACTTTCCATCTCACTTTATACAATATTTTTTTATATCCTCCTCCACATATATAAATCTCTTTCACAATTGTGTAATCGGGCCATTGGCTTCCAACATTATTCTATCTTTTTTTAATGCATTAAATTTATATTTTTTATTAATAAAAAAAGGCATAGAAAAAAGATGGGGGCACGCGGGCAAGGTGTCTTATTTTAACCCCATCGTATTTTTAGAAATCTTTTTAGACATTGTATATTTATTAAAATAAATTTTTTTTTTTAACCTCGATATTAGAGGTTTTTTTCGCAAAATTATTTTTTTTTAAAAACTTGACAAATGATTATGTGAAAAAGATCAATTAGTTTATTTTAAACTTTTTTTTTAAATTTCCGCGTTAAAATTTAGAAAAAAAACATTTTTTTTTGCAAAAATTTTTTTAAAAATTTATAAAATTAAATCAATTACTTCTGATAACCATTTATAGAAATATCAATAAAATTTTCTTTATAATAAAATCAAAACAAAAACCAATAAAAAATTGCATTAATATAAAATTCCCATAAAAAAAAAAATCTTTATTTTTCTTTTAGAACCAAAGCTTCTCATACTTATTTTAAACCGCAAGATAATTAAGGAATGATGTCATACTACAACTGCTGTATAGTAATAATTTCTATATTTTAAAAAAATATAATAATAATATACGAGTGTGTGTGACTGTACATAAATGACAATAATATAATAAGCAAATTTTTTTTTTTAAATTGGAGTCATGAGTGATTAATTTATAGAATTTTTTTTTAACACGATTGGCACTTTTTTTGTTTATTAAAAATTAAGCTTACGTATGAAATCTTTGGATTTTCTTGGTAATTGATTACAAAATTAAGTTATTAATTAATTAAAAATATAAAAATAAAGAAAAACTTACCTGTTGGGCAACAGGATCTAATATACTTTCGATAGTTTTTGTATGAAAGACCGGCATTTTTGCACTCCAGGTCTTTAAAAAATGTTAACTTCCTTTATTTTTTAAATATGTAAAAATCTAACAAAATATTTATAATGCAGCGGAGAGATTTCTATCTATAGCCTATCCTATATGAAAATACACACAAACACATATATTATAAATATATATACACATATAAAAAGAGGCACAATGCTTTTATTTAGACACACAAGAAAAAAATAAGAGAAAAAAAGTAAATGGGAAAAAAATATATAAAAAAAATTAATTTGCTATAAAAACTTTTAAATTATTATTGTAAATAAATAAATAAAAATTATTACATTTGTAAAAAAAAACAATATTTTGCAGACGAGTATTATATTTCTATATAATTTCTTTTGATTTTTCTTTATTTTTAATTTTACGTCCTGCACGTTCGGTGTACAAAAATCAACTATGTATCTAAGAAAGAGATGTAAACAAGACGTGTTGGTAGAACATGGTAACATATATGTATTAATACCAATACGTATGCATAGTGGATGTATATGGGTTATTTCATAATTCTGGAACTGAAAATTTTTATTTATACATGGAACATGTTTTTAGGGGAGGTTACTTAGTAAGGCTTGAAATCGAGGAGAAAGGGCGAAAGTTGGCTGATTCAACCCTATATCAACGTACGTTGCATTTTTAAAATTTAGGTGATAAGGTATTTTGCGAAAAAAAATACCTATGCCAGACCTCTTTTCCTTTGTAACTGTTTTGGAGATATTGAGACTTTTTTTTTACTTTTAAAAATTATGAAAGGCCTAGAAAACTCATCCTTTCATTTTTTGCTGAATATTAATTCTATTGTTATAGGGTTAAAGCATGAGATCAAATGGACGTAGAATAATTTTGATTTAGGGGCTTAAAATAATTTAGTTATCATCCTTATAGGGCCTTATATGAATTAAAAACTAAGCCATTCTGATTACTTACCCAATGAATAGCGAAATTGCATAGTTTTATTTATTATCCTTTTGTATAAATATTATTATACTTTCAGCCAAAGACACTTTTTCCAGCATTTAAAAAGGCAACTTCTGGCTAAGTACAATGATTTGGTCCCCGGAACCAAACCTAACTTAAGTAATAACATCCAAAAAGTTATCAAGAAACTCAATGATGCAATTTTTATACTGCCGTTTACCCGCGCTTTTAATATTATATTAAAAACGTAAAGCGCGGATAAACGGCAGTGATATAATAGCACGATTGGAACTGCAGAATGATGGATACTGATAAAAATAAGTTTAATAACCATGCTTTTGCATTTTGGTTACAACAATAAACTGTTCTGATAATAAATTTCATAGCAGTAAAAAGCGCGGGTAAACGGTGGCAGATTTTGAATTTTTGGGTATTAAGAAAGTGCAGGTATTAGAAAGAGCAGGTTCTCTCCAGGAGATTTTCTGAAAATTAAAAAATATGATTTTCATACCTACTAAAAAGATTTAACGATGGTATTTTTTTTTTATGTTCGAAAAAATGATTTTTGAAAAATTCAAAATTATATTTCGGGGTCTTAAGAAGGCCTTGATGGTCCAAAAATTTTATTGAAAAGTGGTGAAATTTTAAATTTTCCACTGTTTACGGGTCGTAGAAATTAAATAGAATCTAAAAAATCCCAAAAAATACGGTTTTTTTAGGTTTTTGGGGGCCTATCGTGGCCTAAAGGTCTAATTCCAACGGGAACCGCATGCGCAATTATAAATTTTATTCCCTTAAATTTTAGAAAATAGCGACATCAAATTTTATATTGATTATCGCTCTATGCAATAATCTATACATGTTTTATGCGCATAGTTTTAAAAACAAAATATCAATTTTCTCAAATTCGCAAGTAAACTTCAATAATCATAATAGTTTTTTCTCTAACAAGGAGAAACCGTTATCTTTGGGAACCCAATCTTTAGTTATGAATCAGTTTAATATGTTAAATAAAATACATTCGATATCCTCCGTTTATTCCAATGGACTCTAGACTCAATGCTCCAGTCAAATCACGGGATTTAGGGTGATATTTTCCCCACTAATGAGGTTTGTTCCCCTATAAGTATTTTGACTCGCTGATCACGAATTTTGGGGTCCCAGAGCCGATCTACGGGTGGAACACCCTTAAATTTGCTAATCCACCCTTTTAATTAAGGGATATTTTAACAATATTTTTAACAGGAGTTATTAAATAACAATTTAAACAGATTATATTAGGTTTTTTGGTTCGCTAATCACGAATTTAAGGGTACGAAATGTGTAAAGTTGATAACACATCCCTAATTTTGCAAATCAACCCTTATTTTTGCAAAATTTATATCCAAGCCTTTTCAAACGGCAGGGTCAAGATTTATAAGGTTTTTGGGGACGCTAATTACGAATTTAGGGATTTCAACTTCATAAAATTGATTAAACACCCTTAAACTTGCAAATCAACCCTTATTTTTGCAAATTTTATATCCAAGACTTTTCAAACTGCAAGATCATGATTTAATAGGTTTTGGGGTCGTTAATTACGAATTTGGCGGTTTTAACTTCATAAAATAGATTAAATACCCTTAAATTTAAATCATCCCTTAATTTTGTAAACTTTATATCCAAGCCTTTTCAAACGGCAGGATCATGATTTTATAGGTTTTTGGGGACGTTAATTAAGAATTTGGCGGTTTTAACTTCATAAAATGGATTTTACACCCTAAAATTTGTAAATCAACCCTTATTGTTGCAAACTTTATATCCAAGCCTTTTCAAACTGCACACAGTCTGGTAAATGGAGAAAAATTTCTCTTGGACAGTGTTTTTGAGCTATCGACTTGAAACCTATTTTGAACGGCTTTAAAATAAGCCGGTTTTCGTATCTCACCGCGGATTTTTCGAATTACTTATTTTTAGTTAGCGTATTTACATGACCTCAACCTATTCATTTATCGAAATTTTCACTGCCTACATTTTTTGCACTCCAAATTAAACGGGAAATTATTTTGTGTTAATCCTGCATTATATACATAAAAATGAAAAACATTTTTATATAAAAAAAAATTAAATCATAATTTTTGCATGTTTTAGAATCTCACATAAAATGCATTTTTAGTGGATCGGCTATTTAAAAATAAAAAATTCGAAAAATTCGAGACACGAAAGCAGGCTTATTTTAAAATCGTTTAAAACGGGTTTGAAGTGAATTGCTCAAAAACTCAATCCAAAAGCAATTTTTGTCCATTTTGCCACACTGTGCGGCAGAATAATTTTTTCATAGGTTTTTGTGGTCGTTGGCTATGATTTTGTGGTTTTCAAGGCTTTAGATATATTAAAACGACCCTTAATTTGCAAATTTACCTTTAATTTTGCAAAAATATCAATATAAGTCTTGCTGAAATTGACACTATCATCTTTTCTGCTTATGAAAAGCCCAATATTTTCAAAAATCTTTTCACCCCAGAAGTAAAAATTACCTTTAAAGGAAAATAAAACATAAAAAAATTTTTAACGATGAGCCATCAACTCAAAAAGACTAAGAAAGAAAGTTTTTTCCGTTTGAAAAGACTTGTATACATAATTTTGCAAAAATAAGGGTTGATTTGCAATATTATAAATTAGTTTATTATGTCGAAAAATTTTACTCGATACCCTCTGTTAATTCTAATGGGCTTAAAACAGTATATTGGGCTCATTCTTGTTTGATAAAGCTGCTCTAACTTTACGAGTCATCTGAGGAGACGATCAAAAAACTTTCAGTTAGTTTCGATTTTTTCACTTATAAGGGTTTAATTTATTGCTTCGTTAACTGTGATTTTTTTACTCATTCTCTGGCCGTGATAATCAGTAAATCGAATGCCGAATTTGACCCAAATAAAAATTTTTCAAATTTGCTTCCAAAATGAACATTTTTGGTAAAAAAAGGTTTTATTTATGGTTTTGATGGTCATCACTATTTTGTGTACTAGCTTCAAGTTTCTAAAAGTTTTTCACTATATCTTTTTGTCATTATTTTTTTTTTGAAAGATGTGATACATAATATGATATTATGTCTATTTCACCCCCTACTAAAAACGTTAATTTTTCACCCCCCCTTGCCAAACAGGACTTTTTCAAATACCATCCAATGAACATGCGTTAATATCACTTTTAAATGAAAAAAGGGTTATTTTTTGAATTCAATTGAAAAACTATTTGTTACCCTTGAAGAATCAAAAATTTTATTCAGGTGTACATACTAATGACTATAATTATTATAATAAGCAGGATCGTGAAAATAACTCAAACTGATTAAAAATAAAGCTATATAGTAATTAGGGCAAAATATGTGTATATAGTACAGACACGATCCCACATCTTCTTCAGAGTCAAAAACTTTGATTAAAAACAAAAATGATAAGACTATAACGAATTTTAAATCATTTTTTCATTTTTTAATGAACAAAAATTCTATATTGGTACAAACAGCTTATAATTCCTATTCTGTAATAAATCATTTTTTTCAATCTAAATATATTTTGAATCAATGTCAGCATCCAAAAAAGTCCTCAAAAAAACTAAAAAGTTGAAGCAAATTATGTTATCCCATTTCAATACTGAACTGATACATAATTTTTTTCCTTGCTCAAAATAGGTAAAAAAAAATAATTTGCGAATAATTTTTTAGATATAAGATAATCTGTGTAAATATTTTAGTATCATTATTTCATTCTGAAGTTATGTTCAATCGCATGTATTGCTGTATAACAACTGATGTATATCCTGCCTTTATAATTAAAAGTAGCCATAAAGTAATTTTAATATAGCTATATATATTTTTATCACTTGTATTATATTATTATTATTGAAAATAAACTGATTATAATTATGCATATAGTATATTATTTAAGGACGCTCTGTCCACCACTGGGTGTTTTTTGCGCAGTATATTTGTAACTAAAATATTTTAACCATATATTTATTTATAATAATTTTTTAATGAAAGAATCAATACTTTTCAGTATTTAGTACAAGAATATAAAAAAAATAATTAAAAATGTTTATTTGTTTAAACAAATACGACCTGTTAAATTTTTGAAATTTTTGGGTCATAAAAGCCTGAGTTCCCAGATCTGGGCTACTTGGATCAAAATTCTGCTTGGCTCATATTGAAGATCATTCAATTCTAGGTGGAGGTATCGCGGGAAATTTTTCGCTGAACCTTTTCAGTAATGAGTTATGCCTATTTGTTTATAAATTTTAGAGCATTTTTAACTTTTTTTTATAAACAATTAGCCGTAACTCATTACTGAAGAGGTTTAGCGAAAAATTTCCTACGATACCTCCACCTAGAATTGAATGATCTTCAATATGAGCCAAGCAGAATTTTGATCCAAGTAAACCAGATCTGGGAACTCAGGCTTTTATGACCCGAAAATTTCAAAAATTTAACAGGACGTATTTGTTTAAACAAATAAACAATTTTGAATTTTTTTGGTTCCTCATAGAGGAACCTTTGTGATAGATGAAATTTTGATTTTTGATTTTTTGGCATATAAGCACGTTTTGGGACCTCAGGAAGCTAAAAAACCGGTTTTTAAAAAAAGTCTGTATGTGTGTGTGTGTGTGTGTGTGTGTGTGTGTGTGTGTATGTATGTAACCGGTGAAATTTCACAACCATTATGGAATTAAGACCTAATTTTTTTTTCAAAAATTTTTTCATCAAAAAATCTCAAACTACTTTTTTTTTTTTTAATTTGGATGTAATACCTCATTTATTTCCACGAAAGTACTTATATTTGAAAGTACGATTTTAACTCGATATCTCGAATCTGATAACTAATTTTTTGAAAATTTTTTTCTCAAAATTTTTTTCACCAAAAAATACAAAAAATACCAATTTTTTTTTTCTTTACGGACGCAGTACTTAATTTATTTCTGTGGAAGTACTAGTTTTAGAAATATCGTTTATAGCATTTTTTTGGACCTGATACTTAATTTTTTCAAAATTTTTTTCTCAAAATTTTTGTCGCCAAAAAATACAAAAAACGCCAAAATTTTTTTTATTTTAGGACGTAATACTTAATTTTTTCCTATGAAAGTACGAATATCTAAAATTATCGTTTGTAAAGGATTTCTCCATCTGATACGTAATTTTTCGAAATTTTTTTTTTTCAAAACTTTTTACATAAAAAAATTAAAAAAACACTATATTTTTTTTTCTTTTTGGATGTAGTACCTCATTTTTTTCCATAAAAGTACTGATATCTAGAAGTATCGTTTTTACTCTATATCTCAAATCTTATAATTTATTTTTGAAAATTTTTTTCTCAAAATTTTTTTCACCAAAAAATACAAAAAATACCAATTTTTTTTTTCTTTACGGACGCAGTACTTAATTTATTTCTGTGGAAGTAGTAGTTTTAGAAATATCGTTTATAGCAATTTTTTGGACCTGATACTTAATTTTTTTTAAATTTTTTTCTCAAAATTTTTGTTGCCAAAAAATACAAAAAATGCCAAAATTTTTTTTATTTTAGGACGTAATACTTAATTTTTTTCTATGAAAGTACGAATATCTGAAAATATTGTAACCGGTGATATTTCACAAATAATTTCTAATAAATTTTATTTTGGAATTAAGACCTAATTTTTTTTTCCAAAATTTTTTCATCAAAAAATTTCAAACTATTTTTTTTTTTTTTTAATTTGGATGTAATACCTAATTTATTTCCATGAAAGTACTTATATTTGAAAGTACGATTTTTACTCGATATCTCGAATCTGATAACTAATTTTTTTTAAATTCTTTTCTAAAAATTTTTTTCACCAAAAAATACAAAAAAAAACTTAATTTTTTTTTATTTTTGGATGTAGTACCTAATTGATTTCTATGACAGTACTAGTTTTAGAAATATCGTTTATAGTAATTTTTTGGACCTGAAACTTAATTTTTTCAAAATTTTTTTCTCAAAATTAAAAAATCAAAAAAATTAAAAAATCTGTAATATTTTTTTTTTTTTTAGTGTAATACTTCCTTTAATTCCATGAAAGTACTAATATTTTAAAATTTTGCAATCGGTGGTATTTAACAACCATTATGGAATTAAGATTTAATTTTTCTTTCAAAAATTTTTTCATCAAGAGATTTCAAAATACTTTTTTTTTTTTTTAATTTAGGTGTAATATCTCATTTATTTCCATAAAAGTACTTATATTTGAAAGTATGGTTTTTACTCGATATCTCAAATCTGATAATTAATTTTTTGAAAATTTTTTTCCCAAAATTTTTTTCACAAAAAAATACAAAGGATACCAAATTTTTTTTTTGTTCAGACGTAGTACCTAATTAATTTCTATGAGAGTACTAGTTTTAGAAAGCTTATTCATAGCAATTTTTTGGATCTGATACTGGATTTTTTCAAAATTTTTTTCTGAATATTAATAAAACAAAAAAATTAAAAAATCTGTAATATTGTTTTTTTTTTAAGTGTAATACCTAGTTTATTGAAAATTTTTTTCTAAAAATTTGTTAAATAAAAAACATTAAATCACAGCAACATTTTTTTTCTTATAAAATACGGTATTTAACTTTTTTTTATGAAATACTGATATCTCAAATTATAATTTTTATTAGATAAAATAGACCATTATAAATATTTTGCTATTGTTAATGAGGAACCATAGTGCCAATCACTTGGCAGCGTTTTTTTTTTATATTCTTGTACTAAATACTGAAAAGCATTGATTCTTTCATTAAAAAATTATTATAAATAAATATATGGTTAAAATATTTTAGTTACAATTATACTGCGCAAAAAACACCCAGTGGTGAACAGAGCGCCCTTAATATTATGTATATGGACCTTATTCAAAATTCAAAAAAAAAAATAATTATTTTATTTCTTTTACTAAATTTTTACTTTCGTAATCATCGTTTATCGTACCTTGAATTCTTATCTTTGAAAGTAAAAAAAAGATATTTTTTATCAAGTACGAGTATATTTATGTAATACGACAGTATAGCTAGAATCAGATAGGTAATAATTATTATCATGTAAAGTAATAAATTTGATATATATATATGGCTCATTTGAAATAATTCAAAATATAAAATTTTTTCACTCCAATTAAATTATTTATCATATAAATCATATAACACTGGATTTTATGATATACATATGGACAAGTATTATATATAGACGTTTCTTTTTGAAATCGTACACCCCCGCCCCCCTTGCCCAGAAATTAAAATAAAACAATTATAACAGAGATTATAGTCCAAAATCGAAGTTTTTTGATACATGTAACAAGTGAGCCAAAAGACCTGTCATTTGGATTTTATCGAGTATTTTCAGACATGGCAATTTAAGGGTATTAATTCTGATAAAAGAATTCATCAATCATGTTTCAGAATAACCCCTTAAAATGCTAAATTCGAAACTTCTTGATAAAATCCTCTGCTATTTGGCACACTTATACATATATCATAAGTCTACGATAATGCGCTAATACCTTTTTAATTTTAAACGAGTAGATTCAGAGATATCAGCAATCATAAAGTTGACGTTTTTCAAAAGCATACACAACACCCATAAAAATTTTTTAAAAATCATCGTATCAACACACAGATGGTCTTGTTTTCTCCGTTTTGATAAGTTGCAATTATTGAGTCAATTAAACTATTCACTGTAAAAAGTAACTTCCTTATTTAACAAAAAAATTAGAAAATTTTCGAAAAATTAGTATATTTTTAAAAAAATTGGTAAATATTCGAAAAAAATCGTAAATTTACTAAATTTAGTATATTATCGAAAAATTCGAGAATTCTCAATTTTTTTTGTGCATTTACGAAAAAAGTTGCAAATTCACAATTATTTTTCGTAAATTTATGACTATTTTTTGTAAATTTTCGAAAAAAAATTGTAAATTATCAATTTTTCTTATGAATTCACAAAAAAAAATTGAGAATTCTCGAATTTTTCGATAATATACTAAATTTAGTAAATTTACGATTTTTTCCGAATATTTACAAATTTTTTTGAAAATTTACTAATTTTTTGAAAATTTTCTAATTTTTTTGTTAATATAAGGAAGTTACTTTTTACAGTGTTCTTATTCCAATTTTTCAGAATTTTGATTTTAAGCTCGCATTCAAGCGCGCGTAACAAGCAGGCAAGTTAAAAAAAATATGGGGAGCAACCCAATATGAAAATCTATATAATTTTCCCAAATTTTGAGTTCCTCCACTTCTTCTACGTTGCGTTAATTGGGCAAGGCGGGGGCCCCTTGGGGGGTGTTCGATTTAAAAAAGAAACGTCCATAAATAACTAAACGTCCAATTAATTTAACATAAATATTATTTCAACAACTTGTTCATTAAATTTTTTCGCGTCTGCGAAACGACCCGCTTCTCCCCTACCCTCAAACTACCCCAAAACGCATGCGGAAAGGGTCATGCAAAGTACTTTATTTACCGATCGCTATTATCACAATGTTTGCACACTTTTGATACTAAATTATGTAGGAGAAAATCATTCCGTTACTATTGAAATATTTATTTTAACACTTTACATATATCTAGGGCAAAAAAAGCCTATTTTCTATGAACTATGTATAAAACTATATATCTATAAAACTATGTTTTAGAACACGGGAAAAAATATGGGATTCGACTTTTGCATGCTGTCTGCACTCGCTCGCTACGCTCGCTCTTGCATACAACTGCATGCAAAGCCAAAACCAATATTTTATCCCTTGTTTAATAAATAGCTATTTCCTTACACTTTTTAAGTGGTTTATTTTATACTCACTTGTTAGGAAAATAACTATTTATGACTTATTTTTTCATTATTCTTGCAAAAACCCATATGTATATAGTTATTTAATTATACTTATACACAAATTTACCATATACACATAAACATATAAACAAATAAATATACATGCATGTGTGTATTAAAATGTATGCTTGGTGTGTCGTTCTTTGATTCGTCGATTATAGCGTGCTGTACTAAAAAGTCGGCAACCTCTCTCCCTCTTCTTCCCTATTATACATAATCTAGAAAATGTTATGTTGCAAGTCGTCGGTTATCTGTGAAAAAAAAAACTCGTAAACGTGGTATAATTATAAAGATATCAAAAAAAAGTTACTCCGAACAATAGTAAATTTGTTTAAAAAGTAATACGTGTAATATTTAATTTAGAATTTTAGTATCTTCGAGAATATGAATGAAGTCTTACGAGTACAATAATTTATACATTATTTAGAATCAAACATTTTTTCTTCTTAGACATGAACAAGATACCTTTACGATGGGGAGGTGACCGATTAAATTAGTATAATAAGCTAATCGAATAAAACAACGATTTTTCTGTAAATTTTTTGTGAAAATCAATAAAATTACATTTACGGATTTATTTAATTAATCATTTGTGTGAACTTTCATTCATCTTACAAACAAAAAAGTGCATTTATTTTTTTCATTCAATATTTTTTACGTGTATGTGTGCTTTAAAGATAATAAATTAAAAACTTTTATCATCCGTTAAACACTTATAAGTTATAATATAAAAAACAAAAGAAAATTAGAAATTTTTTTTGTTTCACGTCTTTTTAACATTTTTGTGAAAAAAAGAACTTTGAACAAATTAGTGTGTTTGGATAAAAAAAATTTATTAAAAAAAAAGTAGTTATAGCAGAAAGAAAATTCTTATAAACTTAAAAATAGTGCATTCAGATTTTTTTTTATAAAATATTAGCTAGAATTGTAAAATATTTATTTCATATATGTAATATAAAAGTTTAGTATTATAAGCGGTTTTTCTCCGGCGCCATAGTTGTATTATAGGTTATAAGGTTTCATATTACTTCAGTTTTTGAATATAATTATAATCATGATTCTGCCAACAATCTTGTGCCTTTTATTGGCTTGTACTACAAATAGAGTTTTTGGAGTTGAATCTACAAATAGTATCGATGAAGCTTCTGATGTAGATGCTACAGTAGAAGAAGAAATTTCAGATTTTGAATATAAAAGTCCAGAACCCTCAGGTCCAGCTTTACTTGCTGCTAATTTTGATGATAAAGAGCAGTTTAAAAAAAAATGGGTTTTGTCGCAAGCTAAAAAAGAAGGAATTGATGAAGATATCGCTAAATATGATGGTAAATTATTGAATTTACAAATATCTTTATTATATTACCAACAAATTTTAATTGATTTAAATTTTAGGTGTTTGGGATATTGAAGAACCTAAAAAGAATGTTGAAAGTGGTAATTTAGGATTAATACTAAAAAGTAAAGCCAGGCATGCAGCCATATCAACATTACTTGATAAGCCATTTAGATTTGAAGATAAGCCTTTGATTGTTCAATATGAAGTTACTTTCCAAGAAGGTCAAGAATGTGGAGGTGCATATTTGAAGCTATTGTCTTTAGATTCTAGGCATAAAGATTTAAAAAATTTCCATGACAAAACACCTTACACAATAATGTTTGGACCAGACAAATGTGGTAATGATCATAAGGTAAAAAAAAATTATTTACTTTAAACTATAATTGAAACTAATTATTTTTTTTTTTCTAGCTTCATTTCATCTTCAGGCATAGGAATCCCTTGAATGGATCTTTGGAGGAAAAACACTCAAAAAAACCAAAAGACAGATTAGAAGATTACTTTAAAGACAAAGAACCTCACTTATATACTTTGATAGTACGTCCGGACAATAGTTTTACAATTAAAGTTGATGGGAACATCATTAATGAAGGTTCACTTTTGGAAGATTTTACTCCACCTGTAAATCCTCCTAAAGAAATTGAAGATCCTGATGACAAAAAGCCTGAAGATTGGGATGAAAGGGAAAAAATACCAGATCCTACAGCTGTAAAACCAGATGATTGGAATGAAGATGCACCAGCACAAATTGTTGATGAAAATGATGAAATGCCAGAAGGTTGGTTGGTGGATGAACTTGTAACAATCCCAAATCCTGAGGCAGTCAAACCTAGTGATTGGGATGAAGATATGGATGGTGAATGGGAACCACCAGAAATTCCAAATCCAAAGTGTGAATCTGCTCCAGGTTGTGGACCGTATAAAAAAAGATTAATTAATAATCCTGAATACAAAGGAAAATGGCTTCCACCACTTATTAATAATCCCAATTACAAAGGAAAATGGAAACCTAAATTAATTCCAAATCCAGAATATTTTAATGATCAACATCCATTTAAAATGACTCCAATAGTATGTTAAATACTGATTTTTTTATTAATTATGATTAAAAAAATAAATATACATGTTTGATTAAATTCATTTTCAGTATGCAGTAGGATTCGAACTTTGGTCAATGTCCCCTGATATACTTTTTGACAATGTGCTTGTTACCGATGATGAATCTGTTGCAAAAAAATGGGTACAAGATACTTTTGAAATCAAAAAACAAAAAATTGCTCAAGAAAGTGTAAGTAATAATTAAAACATTTGGTTTCAAAAAATGAATTAATATTTTTTCTAAAATAAATCAGGAGTCTTGGTGGGGTCGATTGATGAGACGAATGAATTATAAACCGGGATGGTGGGCTCTATATTTTGTGTATTGTGCAATTCCTATATCCGCTTACATTTACTACCTCATCTCTCGAGCACGAGAAGTATATTAAAAAATAAAAATAAGCTATAAAATTAATATTTTGCTGAGTACAATCAATAATCACAAAATAGAGAGCTGAAAATCCTTAAATAAGACACTTGTAATTTAGTATTTTTATATATGTTGTAATTTTTTTTTTATGTAGTCTGGCTATTATCAACAAATAGTAAACTTTACTGCTGAAAATCCTTGGATTTGGTCAGTTTATATTATATTAATGAGCATACCCATTGTACTGATTATTTATTGTTGCTGCTTTACAAGCCAGGTATTTAATAAAAGCTAGATCTATTGTGTGCTAGATAATGATAGTCATAAAAAAATGAATTAACAAATAATATTGTTTGTAATTAGGATAAAGATGTAAAAGAATATCAAGATACAGATCCTCTATTAGAAAAAAATAAAGAAAAAGATGATGCCGAAGTTGAACCAGATTCACCAAAAGATGCAGATTATGAGAATATTGGAAATAAAGTTCAAGAAAATCAAGACGAAGAAGTTGACGACATTGAAGAAACTGATGAAATTATTGAAAATAAAAATGTAAGATCTCATTTTGTTCATTATTGATTATTATTTTTTTTTAAATTAAACTTAAAAAAATTTTTCAAAAAATTTCAGGATCTTAATACAAAACCAGGAGGACCTCGAAGAAGAAAGCCAAATAAAGAATAATTATAATTAATTTTAAAAATCAGCATTAAAAATTTTCTATTGCCAAGTCATCAAAAACTCATCAATATTTTTTATATTGACATTCCGAGCACTATAACAATTGATTCTGCAAAAAGAAGTGAATAAAAAATTAGTTGTTTAAAATTATACAATAAACTTTTTTAAAAATAAAAAAAATGCGCTAATATATAAGGAAAAAAGAAGGAAAAGACTATTAAACTTTTTAAAATTTATAAATTTTTCCTTTAAAATAATGTACGATTTAAAATAATTTTATAGTACGATTTCAATTAATGAAAAAAAAATCATTTTTTTTCTCTTTTGATTGAATAATTTTACAGCATTTATGAAGTTTTTATAGATACAGTTTAATATATATATATATATATAAATTAAATATACATGTATAAAAATAAATAAATAAAAATTAAAAAAAAAATTGTATGTACCTATACAGATATTATAGTTTGCATGTATATGATTTTTGTAAACCTATAACAGTAAATTTGTGATGATATTATTGTGGAGAGATTGTTTACTTGCTTATAGGTAATAAATACTGTTATTAAATATTCAAATTAAATTAATATTGCTGGAGTTTTATTTGTCCTTTTTTTAAAATCAATGTTTAAAATTATCTTGTGCACAGAGAGAGCACTAAATTTTACTGCATTACGTATATGTAACCCGCTTTACAAAATATTTTTCATTGCTTTTAAGTTTTGATGGGATTCCATCATCGAGGATTCCATTTGAAAGTATATTGCTTATATTTTTTTTATAAATAAAAATTTATCTGTAAATTATTTTAATTTTTGTAAATAATAAGTTCAACTATTACTCTGTATATATTTTTATCTTTTTAGAGTTTTATTTTTTAAATTTACCGAAAAATCCCATGATAAAGTGTGTAGTCGTCTGTCACCCCCCCCCCCCCCTCGAACACTTAATTTCAGCACCGCGAGCAGCACCGTACTTTTTAAAGAGCAGCAAGCTGCAAGCTAGGAGCTAGGACGCCGGTGTATTATTGTTTTTGGATATTTTCGAAACTTGAGTGCATTTAATTGTTATTAAATTCAAAATTAATAATGAAAGAATAAAAAAGTTAAAGCGAATTGATGAAAGTCGGAGCCAGCAAAATAATAAGAAGAAGAAAGAATAAAAATTTATAAATTTAATAAGATGAAAAAAAATGGAAGAAAATAAGACTTGTAATTCTATACCAATATTTAAAAATTATCTCTTTACATTTGTAGGATTCAAAAATAAATTAGAAAGAGAAATAATAGAACAACTTGTTGAGGTAATATAAACATAAATTAATTGTTTTCTTTTTTATTTCATTATTTTCCATAAAATTTCATAAAAAGTATCCTAACCCACTATCATAAATTATTATTATAAAGTTAAAAATCATTGTCATATAGGAAAAATTAGGAGCAAATAATAGAAATGAAGAAAAATTAAAACTTTATATAATAATAGACGATGAAAATTACAATGGCTACATTGATAATTTACAAAATTATCCAGTATACAAAAAAAATTATATAAGAGATTCTATTGCAGCAGGAGCAGCTTTAGATATTGACGCTTACAGGTAAATTATTATTTTTGAATTCTCATAAATAAATCTAATAAAGTTTCAATAAGCATAATTTAATTTTTTAGAGTAAATTTAACAAAATCATCAGATTCTCAAATCACGAGTAGTGAAACTGAAATAAAAGAAGAAGTAATTGATTTGTCTCAAGATGAGGCAATGAATTGTAGTGATAATAATACACCAAAAAATGAAACTATTGTTAAAAAAGAAATTGATATTAAAAAAGAATCAGAAGTAAATAAAGAAGAAATATTTTCAGATTCAGAAGTGAGTTCCGAAGCTATATTAATAGATGATACTAGTGAATCTGATGATGACATTGATTCTAATTGTGAAAATGATGACCATGAACAGTAAGATTATTGTTTTCATTAAATATTTTATAAAAAATAATTTTTTAAAACAACTTAATAATATTTTAGAGCTGACAATGTCAAGACTGAAAAACCTGAAAAGAGTCACAAATCAAAGAAGATTTGTAAATTCCCAAACTGTACTTTGGAACCATCTCCTCACATTAGACACTGCATTATACAGTATAATTTTTTTTTTGATTTTTAAAATTTATTGATTTTACTTTTAGAGTAATTATAAACTTATTTTTTAGGAGAAATTTTAGCAAACGTGAGGAAAAATTAATGCTTAAATATTTGATTAAAAATAGATGTATTAATAAAACAGCTAAGAGCCAAGAAACATGGAGAAAAATGCAATCCGATGGGGTAAGTATTAATACTTTTAAACTTTAAAAAATTTTTAAAATTTTAATTTTATTGTATAACATTTTAGTTTTTAAAACATCGAACACCAATATCTCTGAGGAATAGATTTAATATTTATATATTACCGAATATCGATAAGTTTAAGCTATCAGATAAAACCAAAAAGAAGTTTAAGAAATTAATTGTTACTGATAATACTAGTTTAAAGAATAATTTGTAAATAATATAACTTATTTTTTTGTATTAAAATAAAAAAAAAAATTTTATTGTATTTTTTTATGCTAATTGTATATGTACTTATTTATTTCTTTTTGTATCGTTTTGATAATTTGCTAAAATAAACAAAACTCAAAAACATTTATAATAGTTTCTATTCATATAATAATTATACTACAGCATTTTGCAAAAAAAATTAATTGATTTATGAATAAAGTTTTTTCTCAATGACCAATACTGGGCAGCGCGAATAGTTTATTCATAAATAAATAGTAAATTATGGGCGATCACAACAATTTTAGTTTTTAATAATTGATTATAATAAAATAAATTTTTATTAACATTTTCTTTTTTAAATTTTGTCTATTCGCAAATAATGCAAAAAAAAGCGTGAGCCGTGAAGTGTCTGTCGCGCGAGAGGGAGTAGAAGAAGAACTTGAAAATGTAATGACGCCATATCCTGTATCCGGAATTAGGAAATTCATAAAGTATAAAGTTTTTTAAATTTTGGCTCTTTTAAATATTTTAGTTTTGACGTGGCTAATATGCCATATTCAGAAAGTTATATAAAGGAAAAGCTACAAAAAGAGCTTGCAGCTTCACACATAGTAAGTAAATATTTTTTTAAGCAATCGTATTCAACTTTCGGGTATAAAAAATATGTGGCATAGACGCCAACGTATAACCTCACTTTTACAGCGCGATATCTTCTCGTAAACAAACAGCGGTCTGGTTTTTAAATGAAAAATCAAATGCACAAAATGCGTGAATTACATGTTTATGCCAATCTCAAGAACAGAGATACGGTATCCAACAACAGCAAAGATTTTCCAACAGAAACTGGAGCCTTTAAAATCTTAAGAAGTAGTCTCATAGTTGGTATGGCTTTATTACTTAGATGGGGTATATCATATCATCCTTACAGTGGAGCAGGAATACCACCGATGTTTGGTGATTATGAAGCTCAACGTCATTGGCAAGAAATTACAATAAATCTTCCAATAACTCAGTGGTATTCGAATTCATCGGATAATGATTTACAGTATTGGGGCTTAGATTATCCACCGATAACAGCTTATCACAGCTTTGTACTGGGTCACTTAGCTAAACTATTTGATCCTAATTCTGTTAAACTACATCAGTCAAGAGGCTATGAATCTTCAAATCATAAATATTTTATGAGGCTATCAGTTTTAATCGTTGATTTATTAATATTTATTCCTGTAACTGCTTATTTTTCTTTTGTTATTTCACCAATATTTGATTCAAAATCTAATAAGAAACAGCAAGAAAGAAAGTATGCTAAAGAAACATTACTACAATTTAGTAAACGGGATTTTATTTTAGCCACACTCTTGTTTTACCCTGGCTTAATTTTAATTGATTATGGTCATTTTCAGTATAACAGCTTTTCTTTGGGTTTATTTGTTGCTTCGGCTTGTGCTTTATTTCATGGTCATATGTCTATTGGATCATTTTTTTTTGTTTTGGCATTAAATTATAAACAAATGGAATTGTATCACGCATTACCATATTTTTTTTACATTTTGGGAATCAATACTCCAGGAAAAAGAAAACCATTTTTAGCATGTGTAAGAAGCATTATCTGTGTGTCTTTAACAGTTATAGTAACTTTTGCTATAATATGGGCCCCATTTTTAACTGACAGAAAAGTATTTGTAGATACAATTTTAAGACTTTTCCCTTTAGGAAGAGGAATTTTTGAAGATAAAGTTGCTAATGTTTGGTGTAGTATAAATGTATTATATAAATTAAGAAACAATTTTACAAATTTTCAATTAGCACAAATTTGCCTATTTTCAACGACTGTTGCATTATTGCCAAGTAGTCTTGATTTATTTTTTAGACCATCTAGAGAAAAATTTTTACTATCATTAATAAATTCTTCATTAGCATTCTTTCTTTTTTCATTTCAAGTACATGAAAAGTCTATACTTTTGGTAGCATTACCTGTACTTTTAAATTTCTTTAATGATCCATTTTCTTGTTTTTGGTTTCTCTTGTTATCTGTTTTTAGTATGGTACCGTTATTTATCAAAGATGGTTTATACTTAGCTTACTTAGCATTAACAACTTTTTATGTAATTTGCATGTCTTGGATATGGTTTCAATCGAGATTAAATATATTTATCAAAATAAATGATGAAAAAGAAGAGAAACCAATAACAAAAAAATCTTCAAAAATTAAAAAACCAGTAACAAGTAAAGTAAAAAATAATAGTGAGATATATTTCAGTATATTATTTATTATATCAATTTTTGGAGTTTTAGTATTATCAATATGCAGCGGATTTTTAAAACCGCCAGTAAAGTATCCTGATTTATATCCATTATTAATATCTGTATATTCTTGTGCTCATTTTGTTTTGTTTTTAATTTACTTTAATTATAAACAATTTTGTGCTACTACAGTACCCTTAAAAAAAATAAAATTGAAATAAATTTTTTTTAATAAGCACATTTTACTTATCTAAGTCACAAAAAATTATGAATTATATATATATATGTGTGTGTAAATTATTTATTTATTTTTTTGTGATTAATGTGATATTTTTTATTTATATGTTAATATTTTAAGTCAAATGTATGCTGTGAAAGAAATATATTATACTATACTTGACAGATATTCAGATACCTATTATACAAGTACCAAATAGTCGTCTTAAATATTAGTAAATTTGCACAAAAGAATCTTTATAAATAAATAAAATAAATAAATTTAAATAAATCTGTTTTTTAAAAAAAAAGTCTCAAGTTTACTGTAACTATCTACAATCTGTAACCTTCTTCTCTTTAAAACTACAAAAGCAACTAATCCAAAAAAACATCGAATTTATAACAATCTCATAAAAAGTTAGTAAACATTATTTTTATATAAATTTTTATAAATTTTGGGTAATCCTTGGATAGAACGAAAAACTTTGCTATAAATAATGAATCTTTAAATTGGCATACCATATTTTTGAAAATTTACAGTTTGTAACTCTTTTTCAAAAAATTTTTAGCTTCCTGGTCCCAGTATGTAACGAAATTTATTTTTTTTTTTTACAGTTTTTAGAATTTGCTCAAGTTTTTCTTATTTTTTCTCCAATAAGCTTATTTTGTACAAATAAAAGTCAGTTGATTTTTTTTTACCAGTTTTTACTAATTTCTCTCATTTGGTAATTTAATAGTATATTATGACCCATGTCCGGAAAAATAAAGAATGGCCCAAATCGAACATAAGTTACCTTCCGAGGCGAAATCGGCTTCGCCTCGGAAGTTTTACGTGCTATTATTTATTTTTCTATAGCCATGGGTCGTATCTTTTGTGGGTTTCAACGAAAAATTATTTATTAAAATTTAAAATTTTATTGAGTCATAAAACTATAAATTGGGTCAAATAACTTTTTAACATCGAAAAGGAAATTCGGTCCAAAATTTTAATTATAGCATTAATATAACAAGTAACGGTTATTTTAATTTTATGGTTCTCAAACCAATGTGTAGTATCTATTTGCTATTTATGCCTTAGAAGAGAAATGTGTAACTTTCTCAAAAAATTTTAAAAAATGTTTTAAATTTTAAAGTTGGAGTAATTTTGCTGTAGAGCATTGATAATAATATAATAAAAAAGGTCAATTCCCAAAATAAAATTTGATTAAAAAAATATTAAATTTATGGTTTTATCTGAGAGAAATTAAAGAGTTTTCTCTCTTATTGCAAATATGCTGTTCTATCCCAGAATTGCTTATAAGTTTTATATTCATTTTTATTTGCATTTGAAATTTTCTGTAGGTCACTTGTAGATATTTAAAATCTTATCAATAAATTAATTCTTCAATATAAAATATTTATTTTTTATAATTATCTTCTTTTTACTTGTTAATAATAAAAATATTTAATCATTTAAATTCTTATAACATATTACTTTAAAAAAAATATATGTGTTACTTATATTAATTTGTACTTTCACTATAAATCAACAAATCAACGACTTTTCATTTTTGTTTTTAGGAAGTGGAAGATCAATCTGATGGTTGTGGAGCTAAATTTTCTGTGCTAATAGTATCTGAAAAGTTTGTTGGCAAGCCTTTATTGCAAAGACATAGGTAATTTTATTGTTTTTATTTTTTAATGTAAATCTGCATAACTAGCATTTTTTTTACCCCCTTAATGATTATTAACATTATTAATTAAAATTGTAGATTAGTTAACTCAATTTTAGAAAATGAGCTAAAAGACATTCATGCATTTTCTCAAAAAACATTAACACCTGATCAGTGGAAAAACTTACAAGAACAATCATAAAACATGACTTCTTTTGGTATATCAGCTCCTGGAAAAATTATTCTGTTTGGTGAACATGCAGTAGTTTATGGACATACAGCTATTGCAGCAAGCTTAGATCTTAGAACTCGTTTATACTTTACAGAGCTTTTAACAGAAAATGATTCTGAAAATTATATTTACATTGATATGCCAAAAATTAAATTGACATTAAAAATACCATTAAGTCAAATAAATAATTATTTTTTTTCTAATGAGCAATTAATCTTCAATGAACAGGATAAACTCCATCAAACTATTAAAAAATTTATAGGATCTTTTAATCATTTAACGGAGACTCAAAAAGTAAGTCTTGAATGTTTGTTCATGTCATTATTGCAAACTGTGCATCAAGAGAATTTAGAAATTCGTCCATTTAGACTACAGATTGATACTTCTCTATCTATTGGAGCAGGTTCGGGAAGTTCGGCATCTTTTTCGGTTTGCTTGTCTGCTTGTTTTTTGTATTGGAATTTATTGCAAAAGAATAATAATTCAGAAAATTTAAATTTTGATAACGAAACATTAAAAATTATATCTGGAAATGCATTTAATTGCGAAAAAATAATCCACGGTACACCATCAGGAATTGATAACTCAATATGTACATATGGATCGTTTATCGAATTTGAAAAAAATAAAAAAATAGAAAATATTAAATTTAAATTTAAAGGCTTAAGAATTCTTTTAGTTAATACAAAAGTTGAAAGAAGTACCAAAAAACTTGTCGAACAATTGGCAAATTTAAGAAATAAATATGATGGAGTGATTAATTGTATATTAGACTCAATGGGTGAAATTTCAAGATCAGCAATACAGGTTTTGAATAACATAAATGATAACTCCAACGACAATAATTTAGAATTTTATAATGAATTAATGGTAAATAATCTGATAATAAATATGTTGAAATTTATTTTAAAATAATGATTTATTTTTAGCTTTTAATAGAACTAAATCAAGGACTTCTTTCAACATGTCAATTATCACATACTTCGTTGGATAAAATTGTTGAAATAGCCAAAAAACATGATCTCAGAGCTAAATTAACTGGTGCTGGAGGAGGTGGATATGCTTACATTTTAATTCCTCCAAATATATCAAATAATAAAATAGAAGAATTAAGCTCTGAATTGTTAGGCAATGGATTTTCAGTTGTAGAAACTGGATTGGGAGGTCCAGGAGTCGAAATAACAAGGCATAAACATCAAGATTAAATAGTGTTGAGAATTTTTTATTTATAAACTTTAAAATTTTTGTAACTTTTTTTATTAAAATGTTTCTTTATTTCTTTATAAAAAATATCAATATATTTCCTTTTTTATTGTCATTAAAAAATTTTCTTTAGCTTCTTTTCTTCAAAATATAGATTTTCATCATTTTTTTTCTTTTATTTTACAAATGCCTTTTCATCTGAGTACTTACTATTTTAAATAATTATAAATAAAAAATTAATATTTATTAACAATTGGAAATAAATATTTTTAAGTTACAAATAAAATACATCAACTAAATATTAGTTAATCCAAAAAATCACTATTGCTCACTAGTTATTATTTATTATGCATAGTGTTAATAATTTATTACATTATTATAATATGGTAACTAGAGAATGTTTGAAGAATTTAATTTTAATGACATGGAAGATTTGTGTCAAGCGCTATATTTTATTGTTTATTTTATATTTTTAAAATGTACATAAGGCAAAATTTTTGATATGTTTATAAATAATAAATGACATTTCAAATTATAAATATCCATTTGAAAATAACTTTCTGGGTTATCACTGATTTTACTAATTCATATCAAAAAATAAATAATTCATAAATATTTTCAAATACTAATAAATATCTTTTCAATACTAAAAATTACTATAAAATAACTAACATTTATCACTGGATAACATTAAAATTTAAATCTAAAATCTGATTGTTTTTTATTAAATGACTAGTTGAATTTTTTACTTATGTGTAAATAGATAAAAAATACGGTGACTTCTAATTATAAACACAAGATTCTCATTTACATATTTTGCAGGTACTTTCTTCAAGTAGAGCTAACAGTTGTGTTGTGATTGTTTGGCCGCGTTTCCGTTAAAATTACATCATTTAATACTGCACATTCAGTATCACTTTGTTCGTTCATATTATTTTCATAAATCCTTGTTCTTCTTTCGTTACTTGTTGATATTACTCTTTCATTATTTCTAGCTTCGGCTAACCATTCTAAAATTTCATGAATGTACATTTTACGTTGTAAGACTTCTCTTGTTCGAGGTCTTGATCCAATAAATACAGTATTCTAAAAAAAAAGTATTGTTTAATAAATAAAATATTTTGAAAAGGATGTGTTGTCTTACCCCAACTGGTATAGTACTACGAATTTTTTGCAACAAGCTTAAATCTTGCACAATGGTTTGCAAATCATCCCATCTGAGTTCAATTTCTTCATGCAACATTTTTTCTTCTGAAATATTGATAAAATAAAAATATTTGCATTTTAATCATATTATTATTGTTACTATATATTACATTTAAATCATAATATTATTATTGTTACCGTCTTGTTTAGAAGTTAATCTTTTGTATTGTATTCTAAATCTAAAAGCCTCCAAAAAACTTGATACAACTATCGTTAAAACAATCATTGTTATCAAATAAAATATCATAAAATATGCTCTTGTGTATAACCCTATTGTAACGGCATATGCATTCATTAAAATAAACCAATTATTAACAACTGTTAATTCAAATAATGTCATGTAACTTGATACTATATTATCAAAAGTATTTAAATAGTAATACCCTAAAGTATTGGTTGCATTTACAGAATATTTGTAAAAATCTTCAACAGTTGTATTCCTGGAAAAAGAAGTTTAAGAACTTTTATCATTTAAATAGAATAATTTAAGTAAAAAGATACATTACTGGCAACAATTTCTCATATCATATCCAGAAAAAATTTCCATTCCAATAATAGCAAAAAAGTAGTATAAAATGAGCATGACAATAAGAGCAGAACACATCAGTGGAGAAAGAATAACAAGAGTTCCAAAAACATCTCGATACCTTTTTTTTATTTTAAAAAGTCTAAGCATTCTTATTGGTCTAAAAACAACCAAAAAAAATGCATTTGGAAAAACGTTTAGGGTCAATGCTGCAACCAACATTAACATGGATGTTGCAAAATCGAATAAATTCCATCCTGATTCAAAATAACGACGTAAACCAAGCCCCAACACTTTTATTAAACAATCAATTACAAACAAACTGCCTAAAAGGTATGAATCCCAACATGCAGCAAATAAATGTACTGATGATTCAATAGTTTCAACTGGCTCTAATAAACGAAAAATCATTGATAATCCATTTCCAATGATAAGAGTATCTGTAAAAAAGTTTTTTTTTTATTAAAATTTTTTTTATTATAATAATTCATTACTTACAGACAATGGTTTCATAATAAGGCCATGCAATCAAAACATTAGCTGCTTGACACAAAATTTGTATCGGTAACCAAGATTTATGATACCAAGGAACATTACTATACTGCGGTTGCCATTTTAATGCTGTAGCATCGTAAACATTAAGAAATTCCTCGCAAGTTAAGCCAGTACTACCAGACATATTCAAATAAGAAAACATTAAAAATACATCTGTTGTTGCTGAAATAAAATTAAATGTAAAACTTGATCAACATTTAATTATTTAATAAATAAAAATAAAAAATGTTTACATTTCTGAGGTGCATAATACCGCATTAATCCTTCAAATTGTGAAAAGTTAATTTGATTTGGAGCTTGTTTGGTAACTAAAAGTTTATAAGCATGTTGACATGCTTTACGTTTGTGAAGAAAAAGTTTTTTGAATTTATCGCGTTCAGCCGTTGTAAATGTTTCATTAACCACAGCTAACATGAGGTTCATCATAATATAAAGCATAGTGCATAAATAAGTTACAAAATAAAGTGCATACCACCTATTTTTTGAATATGATTGCATCATGATATCTGGAAAACTTGATACAAGCTTTTAATATTCAAATAATATAACAAGTAGAAAATATAATCTTACTTTGCTGTTGTAAGTAAAACAAATAGACTAACAAAACTATCTTGTAAAGTATCAAAGCTTCTGTTAATTTCCTTAAACATGTAATATCCAACAACCATGTAGGTTAAAATAAAAAATAATAACAATCCCAACATATCAAGGATAGGAGGTAAAGTTTGTAATATTTGTCTAATAAATCTTCTGACTCCACCGCAATATTTCGTATCAACTAAAAATATTGGACGCAAAGCACGAGTTACTCTAAAGTGAGACGATTGACGAAGCAAGACTATCACAGCTTCAATAAACATGATTGCTAATGTTAGACACTGAAATGTTTATAATTTTTTAGAATTTTTAAAATTGTAAAATAATTAGTTTGCATACTTTTATCATTGTTCTTTTATGTTTTAGCATAGTTTCCCAACCAATCCAGCGTACTTTTAAAATCAATTCTATTGCTATTATTAACAGAGCTAAAATTTCTATCGAACTATGTGCCCAAACTGGAAGCTGGAAAAGTGGATCTGCAGGTTTTTCAACAAATGCTAAACCTAGTAAAATGAAGGAAACAAATAAATCAAGTCCATAATACCAATTATTATGAACTAACAAATAAGCTGGCAAATCTTCTGGATGCTTTGGATGAGAATCGAATTTCTCGTTATTTCTTCCTTCCTCCAAGTATATAGAAGCTTCATGATAGTTCATTTCCCAATACATTTCTTGATTAAATGTAATGACAGAATTATCAGCTAGAGAAGTATTATCCGATTGAATTTGACTTTCTGAATCATCTTGATTCAAAGAATCAAAGCTTCTTGTTGATGCTGCCATTTTCATCCAACTGTCTGTAGAAGGGCAAGACATCATTGATCCATATTCTAAAAAAAAACCAAAGAATCAAAACAAAAAATAAAAGATAATAAAAATTTTATTTAACAAATAATTTGCTTATATATAAATATATCAAAATTCATAATTTATAATGCAAGTATTTTTTTAATTAATTTTATCTTGATATTCTAAAGTTAATAGAAATGAAATTGAATAATAAGTTATCTCATAAGTTATAATAAAGCATATTTTTATTTGAAAAGATTTAATTATTAAACTTTTGTTACAAGTAACTTACAATTAACAATAATTTATTTTTGAAACAAAAAAAAATTAATTTTGAATTGTGAACTTATATATACTATAGGAATCTTATAAAAGAATTACTGTATACAATAATAGCATGTGCACATTATTTAATTAAAAAAAATTACTGATAAAAAATTTTTTAAATAAAAAAACTGATAATAAATTATATTGAAATTATAATTTTATAAGGAAATGAGTATTATTTAAAATATAATTTGGTAAATTTAAAAGCTGTATAAAAATTAAATTAGACAGATGATGTTACAAATTATTGAATTATAATGAGTATACGTAATATACTAAAAATTAAAGTGTAAACATTCTTATCAAAATTGCTAGAAAAAATTAACATAGATAACATATAACAAAATTTTGGAGTAATTTTGGATTTAACCAGATTAAACTGCATATTAAATTTGCATATTGCATATATGCATAGGTATACATATAATCTAGTATCCAACTTATTGTAAACAGGTTTAATTATTGAAAAAGAACTGATTAATTAATATTTTTTATTTGAATGTAATATAATATGATAAAAAGATGATGAATAAAAAATGCTAATTGATAATACTGCTACTATAATATTTATTATAATTATACATGCTGTTTATAACTATATAGGTACTTACTTGGAAACAATTTATTATTTGTTTCATTTAAATCATTGTTGTCTTCAGATCTTTGATATGAATCGCTAGGTACTCCGAAATCATTGTTCGAAGTACCCATTTGTTTTTTAATTTTAATGAATTATTGAAAATATTTTTAAAATTATTCTCAAAAGATTGAATCCTCATTTAGGAATAAATGTATGTATGTGTTTAAATTGTAATAATTACAATTGTGCAATTTATTTAAGTATACTGTATACTGTATACAATTTTTTTTCACTCACTAATATAACTTAAAACTCTAATATAGCTTATAAAAATAAACAGTTTTATATTAATACTAATTTAATTAAAACCTTATTGTGTTTGTTTTATTCATTTAACAACAAGAGACTTTTTATTTTTCAATAAAATACAACAAAAATCTCTCCCCTCTTTTACGACAATTCTTCTCTTACCTACGCCATATTGAATATTTGTGCAAAAAGGGGAAACGGATACACGCTTCACCACATAATATGTATAAGTAATAATCAAGCGCGCAAATAATTATTGCAAATTTAAAATTTAGCAATATCTCTTTCTGTCTTGGTTCTTTTTCGTTATTAGTAAAAGATAATTCATAATACTCAAGTGCCATATAGATGTCTGCATATACCTATGCAGTTTTGTAGCAAACAAATTCTTTTATTTTATATTTTATCGAGTAAATAAGTTTTTATATAATACAATTATAACAAGCTATAATGCTGAAAATTTCAGAATAAAAAATAACAATATGCATATTGTAAAAAATATGTTCCATGGTTTGATTTTGTTACATCATAAAGTCTTCTTCAAAGCAAGTTTATTCCAACTTCTAGAATAGCTAAATAAAAGGATTATAGATGTATAGAGATTATAAAGAAAAAAACTATAATGTTGAATAAAATTTTGTTTATTTATCTTTAAAAACCTAGGTGGAATGCGAATCTACACAAGAAAAGGATATATTTATGTAAAACTATATTCTAAAGTATTTATATATAACTACATATATATGCTTATATTATTAATTTACAGATATTTCTTTTAAAAAAAAAATGGCAAAGTCAACCATTTGTACAGATAAAAACTTATTAAAAATTTTGCAACTTAAAAATATTCTAATTTACAATGAAATTAATATATCAAGTAAATGTTTGTGAATATTAAAAAAGCTATATACTAATTACAAGCATATATCAAGTTCAAAATTTAAAGATCTAACATTAAATAATTAGTACAATTTTTGATATTTACATAATTTTTACATTCTTTAATATTTTTGTCGATATTTTAAATTTCACATAAACATATAAATTTAGAGTCAAATCTAATTTATATATAACTATCTACAAATTTTCATCTTAAAAAGATTTTTTAAGATCAACAAAGCTTAATAAATTTTTTATTTAAAATATCAGCAAAAATATTTTTAAAAAACGCAAGCTGTATTAATAATAAATATGTCATATTATTTATCTTCTTTAAACTAATAATTATTATATACAATAGTCTCTCTTCTGCAAGTGCATTTTTTTTATTTGTACCAATAAATTAAAAAATATATTTTTATTAAAATTAATAAAATATGCTGTATTATGAAATAAATTATTTGTCGGCAAATTTAGCAACTTTTTTTTAAATTACAGGCTTTTTTGTAAATATATATGTACAATTTTTTACGACAAAAAATAAATGATTATTTATTGATAATTAAAAAATATATTTTAATTAAGCTAATTCTAAAAAAATAAGTTAAAAATAAATAGCATAAATCAATGATGTTGAGTTTTTCATAATTATAAAAAGAATAAATTCCTTATCAAAATATTGCTTTTTTAAGTACTGTTAATAATTATAAAGCTGATGTACTAAATTAATTAAAAAAAAAAATATCGTTTAAATTAACGATTCTTTATAAATGGGTGGGATATTTTTTTTCTACTTCGCTCCCGGCGAAGACTATACAATAATAACTCTTTTTTGTATTTAGCTTGTACTATTTTTTGAATACTAAAAAGGCATGTAAAGATGAATTAATTCATGTTACTGTAGAATTTTGAGAAATTTGGTCCGGAGTTGTAAAGCTATTTTCTTCCGAGCATAATTTTTTATTTTTTATTTCTTGATCTTGAGAATTTGATGGGGAAGAACTTGACTTATTTTTTTCACTGGAAGATTGTGCAGATTTTGGAGATTCTGTATCCAATTCATCTACTTTTCGTTTTCGATTATGAGAGTTATGATGATAAGAATCTCGACTTTTATCCGATGAAGATCTTCTATCCCCGCTGTGTTTACTTGATGATTTACTTTTATGTTGGCTATGATGACTCTTGTCACGATCACGATGTTCGCTTTTCTTTTCTTTATGCTTGCGATCCTTATCCTCTTTACTACTGTGTCTTTTTTCAATTCGATGAGATGATTTTTTATCTGATGTATGTTTTCTTACATTTAAATTTGATGATTTTTGAGATTCAGAGAAAGCCATGATTGGAGATGTGTATAAAATTGAAGAACAGGCAAAATCCTTTTCATTTTCTGTAATATTGGTTTTTTCGTTTTCATTTGCATTATTTTCTTTTAACTCATCCTCAGCCATTTCTATTAAAGCTTTCACAGCATTTTCTGTTGCTAAATCGAGTTTAGAAATAAATGCAGTAACAGTTTCAGCTTCCAAGAGTAAGTAACATTTTTCAACTTTAGTTCGGTCTTCTTTAAACAAGTTTTCAGATAGTTCTAGGCATTCTTTTCGAATTTTTTCTAGCATCAAATTAGAAGATGATAAAACAACATCCCTTAGAGATTGACATACTTCTTCTACATCAGTTTTAGATTTATAAATTGCAACTTCTAAAGCTTTGTCGACAACTTCAGTTGCATAAGTTTTAGCAATTGCTTGCCTTGTTGATATTAGTTCAGTATCTATAATCATTGTTAAATTTTCTTTTATGCAAGATTGGTTTTCATTGTTATTTACAATTTTATCTTCGATATTTAGTTTTGAAGAATTTTCTTTTGTACTATGATCTTCACAAATTTTCGTCATTGAGTCGTGTGATGAAGATTTTGATTCTTTTTTTGAAACATGACTACTACTAGATGACGAACTATGACGTCTTCTTTCTGAAGATATTTTTTCACTGCTGTGCTTTTTCTTTTCATTACTTCCACGGGAACTATGGTGATGACTACTAGATTTACTACTGCTTTTGTGTTTATCATCGTGTTTTCTGTCCCTATAATTTGAAAAAAATAAATTTTTAATTAATTAGTTTCAATAAATATTTATTACTTATTATTTAATAAATGTTCTTTGGCATTGGAATGCTATAAACTAGAGTTTATCTTGAAAACGATAATTTAATTTTAAAAAATGGTATACTAGTTATAGAAATTTTTTTAAAGAGTTTTCAACTGCTGAAACTTAATCAACTGGTCAGGGAGGCCCTGTTGTAATGAAAACAATATTTTGGTAAGCATAAAATTTAAACAAGTTTTAAAAAATGTAACTTATGAATAATTTTGGTGTTCTATATGAAAAAACTGTAATAGTGTACCAAGTATGGAGTTTAATATCACGTAATTTCAAGCAGTAACTATTTTTTAATGAAAAATTTAAACATTTCAATTTTTTAACTTTTAAACTGTTAATGAGAAATTTTTTATTGTAAGAAATTATATGAAAGAAAAATTTACCTTTTTCTTTTTTCATCAGAACTCTTATGTTCTTTTGGCTTTTCTTTTGAACCATCTGAACTTGATTTTTTTTGTTCGGTAATATCATCACTTTTAATATTTTCAGTAGATAAATTAACAGGTTCTTGTTTAATTTCCATCACTTTAGAACTCGAACTTGATGAAGACGTTGAATGTCTGCGTTTTTCATGAGTTTTACTAGAATCTTTTCTTTTCCCATGTTGCTCTGATTTTTTTAAATTTCCTTGATATTCTACAGCTCTTTCTTTAGCCTTTTTTTCTTCAAGACTTATACTATGCTTGCGCTCAATTTTTTGTTTATCATTATTTTCCTTATATTCTATATGTTCATAAACTTTTTTCTCTTTATGAATTTCATTAGCCGATTCATTTGATTTAGAGTGTTTAGTATTATTATTACAACTAGGAACATCGGGATAATATTGCTTAAGTCTAACATGCCAAGCTATACTAGTAACTGCAGATACTGTACGAAATTGATGAATTATATTACGAGGAAGAAAATAAATGTCGTTATCGTATAAATTAATTTTTGCATAGCGTATTCCTTGCCTCCTTAATTGATTTAATTTAGCATCTTCTAACCACTGTACACATTGGGATATAGGAGGTTCATGCAAATCAAGTTGTAATTTTTCAACAAGTTCAGGAAAATCCCCTGCATAAAATGCTACAACATCTTTAGTTATTCGGTTGTGTTCAGCAGGTTCATCGCAATGAACTGCCTTTAAAACACCAACTGCTGCAGTTGTTTGGCGATCTAATCCATGTCCGACATGGTCGGCATGAGCTCTAGTGCGATCTTCAAACATATATTCTCTTGCTTCACTCAAGCGAGGTAAATATTGTAAGTTTCTTAGTTCATTTATTCCAGTTCTACGTCTTTTGCAAGGGCTTTTATTAATATCAGCTGTAGGTACCAACTGTTCTCCAGGTCGAATCCAAAGAATAGGACCATCATTTGATTCTTGAGGTGATTCCATTTTAACAGCTGATAGTGAACCCCAAGGCATTGTCTGTGCATAAAAAAAAAGTTTTTATATTTATAACAATAATTTAACAACTAGGGGTGATAAGTAATTTAATTAATTTCAAAATATCAGTAAAGAACAAGTTTTGGTTTGTTTAAATAAAACATTTGAATACACGATTTCAAGAGGGAATTAAAATAATTGTAAATAATAAAATACCATTTTTAAAAATATGTTCTCCTCCAGCCTTTCAAGTAAATCTGGAAAGTAGCCACCAACTTCTTCGTGTACGGTACCTACCAAACTTATTTGGTGTAGAGGACCATACCGTATAGTACCATTGTTATAAGATTTATATATTTGCTCTTTATATTGTAACATTGTCGTGGTTTCAATGTCACTTTTGTGACCTAGAATACCATTTTTAACTGTAAGTGTAGGATAATATATAGCCATATAATCTAATAGTTCAGGTAGATATGATGCAGAATTGTGAACAATGCCCATAACATGATAAGCATTGCCATTTTCATCTTCTCCAAAAACAACCTATGATTTTAAAAAGTTTTTATTATTTAATTGATAGTAATTAAACAAGTTTTAAAAAGCTTACCTTAAAAAATTCCTGAGCTAATTCTTCAAGTTGCTCAGGAGAAAGAACAACAATTTCGTCTTGAAACATGTGAACTACGGAAGCACCACCATTTGGATAAGTTTCTATATGTATAAAATTTTTGTACTTTAATCCATTCAAAATCTCGGAAGATTCTGATTTAAAAGATAAACTTTTGTTATTTTTTGTTTGTAAATTTAGCCTTAAATTATTGATAGCTTCTTTATGATTGCCAAGTGGCAAAGAACTAACTTTATCTCTTTTACATTGTACACCAACATTAACTTTTCTTAACTTGCTTCTTCTGTAACAGCGAGAACAATGTCGCCGGTCAGAAGAATCTTTACGTTTATCTCTTGAAGACGAAGAGGAATGAGAACTACTTTTTGTTTTAGAAGTAGATTCAGCCTCTGTGTTGGTTTTAACATCATTTCCAGATACTTTTGAAGTATCCTCTTGCTTTTCCTTATCTTTCAAGCTTGTTTCTGCAACAACTTTAGAAACGTTATCCTTTTCATGTTTTGATTTATTACCTGACTTTGATTCAACTTTTTGAATAACATGATCAAGTTTCAGCATAGAGTATATTTTTTTCTGATGATAAATTTCTGTAATTTTTTCATTATTATTTAAAGTTGAACTTGACAATGAATCTTTTGAAACAACTTGTTCATGCAGAGTTGAGCATGTGGAATTTGTATTATTAAAAATAGTTGTCAATGTACTTGGTGTGCCAGAAACCGAAGGTGGATAATCAGGACTTTTTGGACTTTTTAGTACTGAATTTTCATTACTTTGTGGACTTTCAGCAACTTGAGGACTTTTACTCGATACATTTCCACATTCTTCCATTAATGTATGAAATGCATACTTTTTATTATCAACAGTAGAAGTACCAACAGTTTTGGAAGAATCGACCTTTAATTTTAAGGAAAAGGTAAATTTTAAAAAGTTATTAAAAAAAATAAAAACAAGCAATTACCTCTTTTGCGTGATTCTCCGAAACTATACAAGATACAGCGTTTTCTAAAAAAAATATAAAAAATAAACTTGTAAACTTCAAATAATAATACAAGACTTTGATAACTTACCTTGGTCTAGATACTCCGTAACAACAGCTAAATCGGTAGCAGGTTCTAAATTTTCCGACATTTTGTTAACTTCCTAATCATAACAATCCACCAATTTTGGCGAACTTGATGATGTTCTATGAAATAAACAAGCGTAACATTAAAGACAACAATATTTCGTGCAGTATATATTTCGTCTTTATTTTAGTGGGCGTCGTTGTATGTGTTGATTGTCTTTTCTGAAATTCTTTAATTTTTAATAATTTTTAATGAAAGTCACTGATTTAAAACCTAATCACTGTATTTTTTATTTGACAAACAATTATTTTAATGAAACTAATAATATTTATACTTGAACAACACATCGTTATTATTATATTTACATCTCGGATCAATTAGCACGGTGCCTCCGATTTAACGTCGGTAGCCATTTTGATTTTCCACGGCGCGGTGTAGCGCACCAACAAATACTTTTCTTCTTCTTCCTATCTTCGTCATTATATTATTTCCTTTCACCTCTTTTCCACCCACATACAATGAAGAACTTTAAAGATGTATTGGTTTGCATCGCAAATTGCACATTTATGCGTTTTTTTTTTTATATTGTCCGGGCTTTTGCGCGAGCACAAGTGAAGATTCTCGAGAATTGGATGTATTTATATTTTGCATTGTTTAGAAAGAGAAAGAAAATAAATTTATTTGTCATGATTTTTTACAGTTTTAACATTGGTTTTCCATTAAAAAAATTCTAATTTTCCTATAAACATGTATTGTTTTTGCTTATTTTTACCTAAATTCGAGTTAAAATCAAAATTTTAGTAAAGAATTGTATTTAAAAATTTTTTTTTACCCCTATATATATGTGCATAGTTTAAAAATAAATTAAAATCATTAAAAAAAATAGAAATTTTTTTATATTTAATATGCAATTATTTTATAAAAAATTAATTATTCATTATTAATTAAAAATTTTATCAAAAAAAAGAAAAATATTTTGAAAATTCCTCTTAAAAAATTTGTTTTTAAAATTTTTATTTCATGCAGTTTAATATATATGGTGGGGATGATTTGTTCTGTGTTTGTTTCGCGCATATACAGAATTTGCCATAAAGAAAAAAAGACGGTTTATTAAAGGGGTCGTCCTTATATTAAACAAAGGCCCAGAAATTAAATTAATATTTATAAATATTAAATTGAATTTTTATAGTCACCGTACAAAAACTGTGAATTTAATAAATATCAAAACTGACAAGACTTATTTTTAGTATATTTTTAATATTCTTATTATTCAACTATAAAAGTCTCATAACATTTAAAAAACTGATTGTTTAAATAAAAATTCGTTACATATTAAACATTTAACATAAAATTTGAGATTTTAATATTGGAGCCTTCCATTCATTTTTATTACAATGGAGGCATTAATTCCTGTTATCAATAAGCTTCAAGACGTTTTTAATACTGTAGGTGCTGATGCTATTCAATTACCTCAAATAGTTGTATTAGGAACACAGGTAAAATGTTTTCTTTTAGTTTCTATAATTTACTTTATAATAAAATATATATATGACAATTAAATTATTTTATTTTATGATTCAGAGTTCTGGAAAATCTTCAGTTATTGAAAGTCTCGTTGGTCGAACTTTTTTACCCAGAGGAACTGGAATTGTAACACGTAGACCTTTGATATTACAGTTAATATACTGTCCAAAAGATGATCGTCAATACAGGAGTGCAGAAGATGGTACACTGGATACAGATGAATGGGGAACTTTTTTTCATCAAAAGAATAAAATTTATACTGATTTTGATGATATCCGTAAAGAGATTGAAGCTGAAACTAACAGAATGGCTGGTGCTAATAAAGGAATATGCCCAGAACCAATTAATTTAAAAATTTACTCCAAATCAGTTGTTAACTTAACTTTAATTGATTTACCTGGAATAACTAAAGTTCCAGTTGGTGACCAACCAGAAGACATTGAAGGCCAGATTCGTCAACTGGTGCTCAAGTATATTTGTAATCCTAATTCTATTATTTTAGCCGTTGTCACTGCTAATACAGATATGGCTACCAGTGAAAGCTTAAAATTAAGTAAAGATGTTGACCCAGATGGGAGAAGAACATTAGCAGTTGTCACAAAATTGGACTTAATGGATGCTGGTATGAAAATTAAAGCAATTATTGAATAATTTTAATAATAATATAATAATATAAAATAATAATTTTTAAAATAATTTTTCACAACAAGGCACGGATGCCATTGACATTTTATGTGGACGAGTGATTCCAGTTAAATTAGGGATCATTGGTGTAGTCAATCGTTCCCAACAGGATATAATGAACAGAAAAACTATTCAAGATGCACTTAAAGATGAAGCTGCTTTTCTTCAACGTAAATATCCAACTTTAGCTAATAGAAATGGGACCCCATATTTAGCAAAGACATTAAACCGTTTGCTAATGCACCACATTCGAGATTGCTTGCCAGATTTAAAGGTATATTGAAAAATTAAATTTTACTTGAAGTAATTGAAGCATGCTTTAATTTTACAGACTCGAGTAAATGTAATGGTATCTCAATTTCAAACTTTATTAAATTCGTATGGGGAAGATGTTAGTGATAAAAGTCAAACTTTGCTTCAAATAATAACGAAATTTGCAAGTAGTTATTGTTCAACTATTGAGGGTACTTCAAAAAATATAGAAACAACAGAATTATGTGGAGGAGCTCGAATTTGTTATATTTTTCATGAAACATTTGGAAAAACATTAGATTCTATTTATCCACTGGTTGGTTTAACTAAGTGGGATATTTTAACTGCCATAAGAAATGCAACTGGTCCAAGACCCGCGTTATTTGTACCAGAAGTTTCATTTGAATTACTAGTCAAAAGGCAAATTCGTCGATTAGAAGATCCATCGCTTCGTTGCGTTGAATTGGTTCATGAAGAAATGCAAAGGATTATTCAACATTGTGGTACAGAAGTACAACAAGAAATGTTAAGGTTTCCAAAACTGTATGAGAGAATTGTCGATGTTGTTACACATTTACTCCGCAGACGTTTGCCAACTACTAATCAAATGGTAATTATTTTTAATCTATTAATTGATCTTAAATTAGTAAAAACATAATAAAATTTCAGGTGGAAAATCTAGTCGCTATCGAGTTAGCATATATTAATACTAAACACCCTGATTTTCATAAAGATGCTGCTCTTGTTTCATCTTTATTAAAAAATGCCGAAGTTGCTCCTAAACAAAATAGAAAGCATATGAGTTTAACTAGTACAGCAAATAATGCCATAGTGCCATTAGATATGGTAAATAAATTTTAAGTGTAGTATTCTTTCTATTTTTTAATTGTAATATTAATTTTACTAGAAACCTCATAATCGAGAAGAAATAAATTCATTTGCTGAACAAAATAATAAAGAAAACATACAACAGAATTGGTTATTCGGGAATATATTATCACAAACAAAAATTACAGAATCTGTAAGTTCGGCTGATGGTTCTCCAATAAGGAATCGTGAAGATACTACATCTCCAATTCCTAATACCGAAGGAGTACATGAATTACATAAAGGATCTCCTCAGCAAAAACCTGTTAATTTATTACCTGAAGTACCAATGCAAACATCTCGTAAACTCAGTGAAAGAGAACAACGGGATTGCGATGTTATAGGTAAAATATGAAAAATTCAGTTAATCTTGGTTAATAATTAAAAGATAAAATTTATAATTTCAGAGAGACTTATTAAATCATACTTTTATATTGTTCGAAAATCAATTCAAGACAGCGTACCAAAGGCAGTGATGCATTTTCTAGTTAACTATGTAAAAGACAATTTACAAAGCGAATTAGTTACACATTTATATAAGTCTGATCAAGCAGAAGCTTTACTTAGTGAAAGTGAACATGTTGCTGTTAGACGTAAGGAGGCTGCTGATATGCTTAAGGTTTGTATAATTTTATTTCTTATTTAATAATTTATAATTTGTAATAACTGAATTATGTATTTGTTTTTTTCTTAAGGCTCTCACGCAAGCTGGCCATATAATTAGTGAGATTCGTGAAACACATATGTGGTAATATAATGAAAAAATTATTGCATTTAAGCAAAAGTTCGCCAAGTTAGTTTAAAAAAAATAGCTACTTTGTGTGAAAAAAATATACATTTAAAGATTAAATATCTTGTACTTATGTATATTTTGGGTATACATGTAAATACGTTTTTACTTTTTAATTATGAGCAATATCATATGTCAATATATTTTTTTTTTTTTTTTTAAAGCACTTGTTTTAATCCTTGCAAAGAAAAAAGAAAGCTCAAAATGTTGAATATTCAATTTATTAAAAATTTTAATATTTACATTATTATTAATTAAATTATTGAAAGAGAAGAAGAAGCATTAAAACACTGAATAATTGACTGTTGAGTCTTAATAATTTCAAGATTCGGTTCCATTAAAATTTTTTCTATACAATTTGCATGTTGAATTAGTAAAGGTAATGCTTCTTCATAATTGCCATTGTACATTTTAGTTAATGCTGCTAATCGATTTTTTATAGAATTTTGTAACAAACAATACATTTTTTTAATTTCTATCTTATATTTACATGCTGAACATTCTAATACATTTATAAAACTTTTATGACATTTATTCAAACACTTTGTGCATTTAAAACTAAACGAATCACTTGGTAACAATAAAGGCCAATCAAATTCACAAGCTTCGCAATGACAATCAAAATAATATTTTTTTCTTAAATAACTTTGCCTTGAATTTTTATCTTTTTCAAGAAAATGATGACCATAATTATCAAGGATTTCAGATCCTTTCTTAATAAAACGTATCGATCTTACAACAACGATGCCTGAAAATTTAAATCAATGTTTCAAAATATTTTATTAATATTAAATATAATAAAAATTATCATACCACATGGTAAAGTATGCCTAACGACATTTGGATAGCAACTATGATTGGTTAAACTGACTGAACTATAAATTGCTCCTCCGATGTTTCTAGATTCATAAATCTTTTTTTCTTTGATAAAAATATTTTCAACTGTTTCATAAGCATTGCAAATAACAATTTGTATGTGATGAAATGTTGCAACTGATAAAATAAGGATATTTTTATCCAAAATATTTATATTTGGATACAAATAATTTATTGAGAAAATTAAACACTTTGTAAGAAATATTGAACGAATTCCTTTTATAAGATTGTCATTTGAAGTTGAATCAGCACAATGATTTTTTAAATTGAAAACTGTTTTATAATCGTTTGATTTATATTCTTGATTTAACAAATTTACAATATTAGAATTGTTTTCATTAATACTTTCATATAATTTTAAAAAATTTTCATTAATTTTAAAATTTTTATAATTGTTATCATGAGAATTGAAAGCAGCTAAAATTGTTGTTCTAAATGCTAAATTTAATTGTGAGCTTTCGGTTATAAAATTTTGCTCATAAAAATAATTTAAAACTTTACACTCAAATTTGTGAAAATCATTCCATGCTTTTACTTGGCACTGGTTTGAACAAAATTGTACCTTTATACAAGAAAAAAAAACCGTTATTATTATTATAATATAATACATAATGTAATATAGCATAATTGTTTGGTAGTCATTTTTTTAACCTTCTGACAATTTTGACAAGGAACACTTATAATGTGATGAAGTTTCAGCGAAATATGACAGAGAAGGCAGTTGGTTGATTGGGCATCTACGTTAGTAGCAAATGAAAATGGATGATCTACAATTAACACGCTTCCAGGCTTAATATTCTTTTTAGCATATAAAAAACGACCCTTGGATTTATCAAAACTAATATTGATTGAATCAGAACAATTACTTAATGTCTTATGCACTTCTCCATATACTTTTGGAATCTCTGTCACAGACTGTTAGGAAGTTTATTATGAAGTTTGCTGTTAAATTAATTTTAAAGTGAAACTAAAACTTACCTGATGTTCTGATGTTACAAATTTAGTATTTTGCTTTTCGAGACATAACTGCTGTTTTTTTTGAAAAAAATTTGTTAATAATTTCATTTTATTAGCCTTAAAAAGTTCACTTTCAAAGTCATGATTAGTACATTTTTTTTTTGCTAATTCATTAATTTTGTGCATAGCTTCATTAACTAAATTTTTTGATTCGATTTTTAAATTTTGTAGCTTGTAACATTCTGATTGAAGTAAGAGTGCATCTATTTTATATTCTTCTACATCTAAATTATTATCGTTCGTTAATTCATTTATTAATTGGCAATTTTTTATACATCGTATTAAATAATTATATCGAAAAGAAAAATTTGCTCTTTCTAGTAAAATTTGAAAATACAAAATACTTTTAAAAGGTACCCAGGTAAGAGCTTCATTTAAATATGACTGATTATTATTATCACTAAGAATTAGTTCTTTTTTTTTATAAGTTTCAAGTAAAGATGAAGCAAATTTTTCGTTTTTAGAACAAAAAGATTCTTTTATTTCAAGATTCTTGACTACGGGTAAATTTATTAAAATTTTTATCATTTCCATTTGATCACCAGCTTGAGACAATTTTTGAAACGAATTTTGAAAATTTTTGTCATTTTTAACTGCGTTTAATACTTGATTCTCAAATTCTGTAAAAAAACTGATGCATATTGTTTAATTATAGACGTGTTTTCTATTTAAGTCTATAGGTAAGTTGAAAAATTATAATATGAATGAGTATTTAAAAAAAAAAAAAATAATATACTTACTTATTTTCATCAAATTTAGACATTTTTGTAAGAAACTTAGGTCATGCATGAAAAATTGTACTATAAATATTTCTACAAATATATAACTTTGCTTAATACAAATATAAGCCTATATCCAAAACAGAATCTAAAATTAGATTTAACTTTATAGTACCTATATATACAAAATAGCAAAAGCTTTATTTAATTTTGGTTGATGATATATAATATGGAGAAATAATATGAAAGCTGGAGTAGAAAACATATTCCAAAATTTATTTATTGAAATTTAAACTTTAAGTCAGAATTTTGCATAAATTTTTTAAAATTTTCAATATTTTTTAATGGAAAAAAAATTATAGGTAGCCTTAATTATTTGCCAATATTCCTGCGAAATAAAAAGTATATATAAAAATAAACAATAAAGCAAATTTTTAACGAGCATTAATTAACTAATTATTAACATTTTTTAAAACATTTAAGTATTTTACATAATTTTTTTATTCTTTGGAAATCAATAATACAAGAAGTTTAATTATGAACCTTAATTTATTTTAATTAAAAAATTAATAATTCGCAAGTAGCATAATTTTGATAAAAACAAATTCTTTAATAAAATTTAAAATTACCGCCATTTTTCTTTTAAAAATTAACCGTTGGGGCATATATTAATATAACCTCAAATTTCAATAAAAAAAAAATAAGCTAATGTAATCATGTGTTTAACTAAAAAACAACTTTTTTTATTGAATTTAATTAATTTGCAAAAAGTTTAAATAAAATATTAAAGTGTAAAAAAATTTCCTAAGAGTTTGCTCAAATTTCATTCATGTTAGAATTCGGATATAATGAATGGTTTAATCAACTAATTGAAAAATTAATATCAAGTTTTTCATTAATATTTATTTTTTATCTGTGTTTATTTATATTTGCATTTGTATTTATTTCACTTACAAAATTAATATCATTTAAAATCATGGCTAGCATAATTAACAAAGTTCCACTTGCCAAAATAAATTCAAATTCAAGTGATGAAAAGCCAAATGCAAAGCCAAAGGACATTCATAATAAATCTCAAATAATTAATGGGATCACTGGTATTAAAAGATTACAGAATACAAACAAAGATAGTTCTCAAAGTAATAAAGAAACAGTAAAAAATAAAAGTAATAATATGGAGCTTAGAGTGCCTGGTTCAAATTGGGAGATATATAAAAGTATAGTTACAGCGGAAGCAAAAGTTAACAAGTTAACGGAAGATAAGTCTCAAAATTTACAAACAGTTAAAAGAAGAAGGAAAAGGCACAAGAAGTACCCTCCTATTTCTTCGCAAGCTTTAGAAAATAATCAGGTAATTTTTTTATTTAATTATTAATTAAATTTTAGCTAATGATTTAATTTATTTTAAGAATACTAAGTCAAACGAAGAAGTAAAAAATTCTGATGAAAATGATGCATCATTGACAAGAATTGTAGCCATTGATTGTGAAATGGTTGGAATTGGAGATGGTCAAGAAAGTATGCTTGCGAGGATATCAATTGTTAATTTCAAAGGAGTTTGTGTATACGATAAATATGTTAAACCAAGAACAGTGGTTGTAGACTATAGAACAGAAGTTAGTGGTATTAGAGCTCATCAACTCAAAGCAGGAGAAGATTTTTATATTGTTCAAAAAGAGGTTTATGACATATTGAAAGGGCGAATACTTGTTGGTCATGCAATCCAAAATGATTTAGCAGTTCTCTTTTTATCCCATCCAAAAAAAATGATTAGGGACACATCAAGATATAAGCCATTTAGAAAATTTTCTGGCGGAGGAACACCTAGCTTAAAAAAATTAGCCAGTGAATTACTAGGAATGGATATACAATCTGGAGAGCATAATTCTGTAGAAGATGCTAGGGCTGCTCTACAAATTTATAAATTATTTAGGAAACAATGGGAATTGAGCTTAAGATCAAAACGGTGACCATAAAAAGCTTTTTTTTTGTTCAAGCTTGTAATTATGCTGTTAATATTTAAGAGTTAAGTATTTTATATTTAAATAAAATATATATTTTAGTTCATGCATTTAAACTTAAGTTTTTTCATACTAGAATTTATAATATTACTATTTAAATTCAATTTAAATTTAAAAAAATAACTTAATGTGAATTTGATAACAGATTTATTTATTGATTTTTTAAATAATATCTGTAAAACTTATTTTTGCAAATTATAATTTTTAATAAATTAATAAATTAATTAATTGATTAAAATAATATGGTATTTAATATTTACAGTTGGGTTTGGTTGCTCTATTTGAATTTTGTTTGAATTGAATTACTAATTTGATGTTTAAAGGTTTGAAATTGTTTAAAATATGTTTATTTTTAAGTGATTCAAACAAAATTTAAAAATTGCAACCAAATAGTGTAGCTTATGAAAATTATTTTATAAATTTTTTTGTTATGACAATTATTAAGTCATAAAAATTTATTTTTTATTTAGTTTTTTTGTTTAAAAATATTAATAATTTATCTATAATTAATTTAAAATACTTTATGGAATACTTGTTTGACAAAATTTTTTTTTGAAATTGTATAATCTTTTGTATAATTTAATTTTTTCTGTAAAAAAATTTCTTTATAATAAAGTATTATTAAGTATATTTTCAAAAATAATAATTTTATTTGTTTATTCATTTATAACTATGCATCACCATTATAGATAAACTTAGATGCTCGCAGAGCAAAAAGTTCCTTGTAATTACAAATTACTTTTAACCTGCTGAATACAATACCGAATTTATTGGTTTAAACTGTTGCAAATGACAAAAAAACTTGAGAAAAATTTTTTATTCTCATAGCATCGGGGCACGTGTCTAATAATTTGGTAAATACTTTTTAAAAAGTTTTATATCATTTGCAAACGAAAAAAAGCAGTTGCCAGAACCCAAGTACAAAATTAATGTACAAATTTAATTTTTTAAACAATATAATTAAATTACTGAAAATCATTTATAATACATTTTTCGAAAAAAAGGTGATTTATGGAAAAAATTTTTATATATATCCTTTAATTTAATGTATCATATTTATTACATTAAAAAAAATATTTATTTAAATGAGTAAAAAACTAAAGAAGCGATAATAGGTAAAAAATATTAAAGTAAGAAGATAATAAGATAATAAACGAAAAATAACTATTTGATAATATTTGATACATAATATTATATAATTCCAGATTAACAAGTGGTTTTTGTGGTTCATTAAATAAGTGTAACTTTTTATTTTTATCTTTATTTACTTTTCTTATCTGTATAAAATTATAATTTTTTTTATGATAATTAAAAAAAAAAAAAAAAAAAATTAATACCTAATTAAACTATTTTTTTAATCATTAAAAAAAACCACTTAAAAATTGAATTTCCACAATGAAATAAAAAATAGAAAAATAGGAAGAAAAAAAAGTACCACAATAATAATAAAAAAAAAAAATACAACAATTACCAAATTTAAAATGATAAGGAAAATAATATAAAATACTTTGACCTCAGAAGTATATCCTAAGTCAGCTTCATTCTTATAATAACATTATCACTGTAAATACCCCACTCTAACAAGTTACTCACATTATAATATATTTTATTGAGTTTGATAGAATTTTTTTAAAAGAGATTTTACAGTCTTGTAACAAACATTAAAATATTAAGTTTTAATTTATTATAATAAAATGAAAATGAAAATTGCTGTGATTGGTGCTGGTTCAGCAGGTTTAGCTGCATTAAGAAATTGTACAGTTAATAATAATATTGATGTTACTTGTTATGAAAAAACTGATCAAGTTGGTGGTACGTGGGTTTTTGTAGAAGAAACTGGTAAAGATCGTTATGGATTACCAATACATTCAAGCATGTATAAGAGTTTAAGGTTTGTATATCATAATTGCCCTATTTTTATTTATTTCTTCAATGTCATATATTTATATATTTTATACATTAATTAATCATGCTTTTGTTTATACACTGCATTAATAAATTTATTTGTTAAAATAAGTCTTGATTAAGCATTAAAGTAATTGCTTTTCTCATAATTCTTTCAACAAAATTTAAAACTAAAAATTGGATTGGATGCAGATCGATTTACGATCTTTTAAAAAAAATTTTTGAACCAATAAAATAAATAAAAATTACCATATTACAGAACAAATTTACCAAAAGAAGTAATGGGGTATCCAGATTTTCAAATACCAGAAAATGAAAAAAGTTATCTTACACGTACAGAAATATTAAAATTTTTAAATGATTATTGTGATCATTTTAATTTACGTGACAAAATACAGGTAGTTTTTTTTTATTTTTTACTTTTTATTAATCTAACCCAAATAATTTGTCTTATACGTTTAATAAAAAAAAAAGTATATTTTCATAGACAACAAAGGAAAAATAAGAAAATATTTAATTTTTTAACAAATTCTGCAAATTAGACAACTTGTTATTATTATTCACACCTATTTTGAAAATGGTTTAAAATCCATGGTAAAAATGGTAAAAAAGTAAAGATTATAAGAGGTATTTTTACGGTCACAATATATTTGATTTTTTAGCATTTATTGTTAGTTTTTTTCGATAAATCAATGCTGATAAAGTTTTAAAAATAGTTGCTAGATTAGCTGTAATCCTTAAAAATATATAAGATCTTCAGAAATTTCCAATACGAAAAATCCATTAAATTAATGGCATATTGAATTATCCTAATGAGCTAAAATTTTTGAGAATTTATATTTTTAGACACCCTCAATTTTTTAACCATGCATCAAAATTCTTAATACTAAAATAAAAATTTTCTCTTTTTATTTCAAGTTTTTGCATAATGTTGAAAAAATATCATTAACAACAAATAACGAAGAAACAATAAAAGGAAAATGGAAAATACAAATACGTGATTTAGAAAAAAATTTAGTAAAAGAAAATTTTTTTGATGCTGTCATGGTATGTAATGGTCATTATTTCGAACCATCACTGCCAACAATTAAAGGAATGGAAACATTCAAAGGAGAAAAAATTCACAGTCATGATTACAGAGTACCTGATACATTTACCGATAAAAAAGTTGTTGTTATTGGAGCTGGACCTTCTGGTAATTATTTTGAAACTTTAAGAACAATTTCTTTTTTTTTTTTTATAATTTTAGTAAACCACGCGAAAAAATTTAATAAATAAATAATTGTCATTTTAAATAATCTGCAAATATTCTTAAATTTTAAACAAATATTCTTAATTGATTTAAACATTAAATAAACAATTATTACTATCTCTTATCAGTTATATTTATTGAATTAAATTTGTTTATATCTATAATAATAATACTTTATTGAAAATTTAAAAATTTCTAAATGCCATTAGTTTGGGTAAACTTATTAGCATATAACATGTTAATAGGAAGGCGGGGGGGAGGGGGATCAATTGAACTTAGAATAATTTTGATTTAGGGACTTGAAATAATTTTGATTTAGGGACTTTGAATAATTTGGATAAAGAGGTATAGAATTTTATAAGGATTTTAGGAGCTGAAAATTATTTTTTTTTGGTTCAAAGATTCAAATTATAAAGGCTTCAAAATTCAAAATATAAATTTAAACATTTTTCATTTTCGTTGGTTGTGATCCGGTTGTAAGTTTTTTTTTGTACTATATATAAATTTATAAAATAGCTAATGTTATTTTGAAAAAATTTTGTTATCGACATACTGATTTCACATTGAAATCATGAATTTGCAAATAAATTTCTTTCTCTGCAATATGAGCTCATGAACAATTTTTTTCGCTCTGACTAGGGGTAAAATTTGGCACTGAATTTTCTGCACTTACTCTATGCCTAGGAAGACAAAAAGTATCGTAACCTGCATTAGTGAAAAACTTTAGAAACTAAATAACGTGAACAATTGAATACTCGTGTCCTTGTTACTTAAAAAAACTACTTTTATGTTAAATTGTTTAAAATGAAATATAAATTTAAAAAAAATCTCGAGAAAAAAACTGTTTTGTGTTCACAACCAATGAACATGGGGCATATTGGCTTATATAAGACTTTTAACATATATTCCCTAATTATTATAAGCCTAGAGCCAAAATTATAATATTAAAATCCCTAAATTCAAATTATTATAAGTCCATAAACCTGAAGTATTCTAAGTCTCTAAATCAAGATTATTCTATGTCCATTTGAGCCTCCCCCCCCTCTAAAAATGACTACCATAAATGAGGTATAGCCCATATCGCTGCACGTAAATTGCAATCCAAGGATGGTAAATTGCGATCTGGGGCATTCTTCTTTTACGACCGAGGATGAAACATAATTTTTCTTCATCAGGGGCTAGAAAACATGTATTTTTGAATGGCAGAAAATACGTAATTACTGGCCGCAGAAAAGAAATAGTATATTTACGGCTCGTGTCCAAAAAAGTAAAGAAAGACTCAAATCTCACGTAAATTACCTTACGAGGCGAAGCCGAGGATGGTAAACTGCGATTTGGGGCCTTCTTTATTTATGGACAAGGGCCGTATAAAAATTTTCTGCGACAGTAGCGAGAAATTTCCGTAAGTACTTTTGTGGCTACTGTCCAGAAAAAAAAATTTTCATATAGCTATTATCAGCTGCTATTATAGAACCTGTATACACTAATGGAATAATAAAACTAAAATTTTTTTTATGATTAAATTTTTAAAACTTACGTATTATATACCTAATTGTAAAAAATCCATTTGTGAGCTATTTTTTCAGTGTAGTTGATTTTTATAACAGAAAAATAATGCCCAATATTATTTGAAACAGTATAGACAATCGACTAAACAAATGATTAAATATATAACTTCTTTAACAAGATCATTTTTTTTACTAATTTTAAAAGAATTTTAAGTGTTCATAAAAATACTGTTTTATTGCATATAAACCTAGATTCATTTATATTATATGACTTTAAATTTTGCAAAAAATAATTTTATACTGCTTTTTTTTCTTAGGTATGGATTTAGCATTAGAAATATCTCATAAAGCAAAACATGTTTATCTTAGTCATCATTTAAAAGATCCAATTTTAACAAAGTTTCCAGCTAATGTTGAACAGGTAAATTTCATATTTCAATGTTTTTAAATAAAAAGTTATCATTTTTTAAAAATTTTTTGTAATTTCAGAGAATGGATATTAAGGAAATCAAAAATAACACAATTATATTTCAAGATGGTTCTCAAGCAGATGTAGATATATTATTTTACTGCACAGGTACCTTTATTAATTTCCTTTATTTTCAACAAAACTTTTTCAAAACGATCGCGACGATAACAATTAATAATAAAAAATTTGACTCGAGTCATTATTTATAAAATAGCTTACTGGTATTTTTTATGAATTTCCTTACAAAAAAGTAGAGAAGTGAGAGTATTTACCAATTGCATATCACAATTTGCAATATTTACTACCAGGTTGCAATGAAATCTATTTTAATTTTTATTTTGTACCAAGACTTTTTTAAATTGAATTTAAATAGAAACTGTAATTTGTATTAATTAATTATCTTTAGGAAAAATTAGACTCATTGATTTTGGACGCTAAAAATTTTATTTTGCTGCTAAAGAATTTATCTGCATTGGACCAGAAAAAAGTTTTGTAGCAATTTAAAGATATATTATTTCCTTTTGCCTCAAAAGATTTTTTTCTCAGTATAATGTTCGGCTAATGTATAAATATATGAGTCATTCAAGATAAAAAATCATATACGGTTGCCAAAACGAATTTCTCAATTTAGTCCATTTTGGGCATTTTATTTCATATACACATGAAATATAAATTCCTCAATTTTTAGGCTTTTTGGTACAAATATTTCTAAATTAGACCAGAATTACGTTTTTTAAAATTTTTTATATTTTTTTATGTAATGTTTTAGTAGGTAATCTATTAATAAAATTAAGTAGAAGAGTGTATAATGAAAATAATTTCTGGACAAACTCCATAGTAAAATTTGTCGCTGAATTCGACATTAATTTTTCTAAATTTCGCCTCTGGATTGCTGTATTCCCTATTCAGTGTCGGATCCAGAAAAGTGTCTCATGGGGGGGGGGGGGTGTCATTCAAACAAAATATTGTATGTTTTCTGATAAAAAAAAACAAACAAATTTCCAAAAAACATATAAAATTTGCTCCTACCTTTCCTAAACTTTCGTATCAATTTTTCAATAAATATTGTAACTGTAAAATTAAAAAAATTTTCTCAGTTAAAATGAAAGTCCTGTGTATATTAATCATTTTGTATTAATCATATTTATTTTTTCAGGATACAAATACAGTTTTCCGTTTCTTGACGACAGTTGTGGAGTGAAGGTTGATTCAAATATGGTAACACCACTTTGGAAACACATTATATCGATTGAAAATCCGACACTTGCCATTATAGGACTTCCTTATTACGTTTGCGCCTTTAGTATGTTTGATTTACAGGTTAATATTGATATTTGTTTCATAATTATATTTAAAAAAAAAACCTAGTTATATTTTATTTAAAAAAAAAAAATATTTTTTTTTTAGGTTCGATTTGTTTTAAAATACTGGTTAAAAGAAAAAGAATTACCATCAAAGGAAATAATGAGAGCCGATGAAAATAAAGAAATTGAAGAACGTAAAATGAGAGGCTTTTCAAAACGCCAATTTCACATGATGGGTCCATTACAGGGTGATTATTATAATGATTTAGCAGTCACTGCTGGGATTAATGGTCTTCCACCTGTTTTAACAAAGTTGCATAATGACAGTAGTAATAGATTTCTTGATGATCTTGTACACTATCGGGAAGACCGTTATAAAATTATTGATGATGAGAATTTTGTACAAATTAAATAATTATTATTGTTAAATAGACTACTAAATCAATTTATTTGTATATATAACTACAAAATACAAACGTATTAGTGAACTATTTTGCTGTAACAGCAAACAGAAAATATTCTTTGATTTTTTTGAGATTGACGAAAAAGATTTGTTTTAGTAATAAGATATGGTAAAAATGTTTTTAATCAAAAGATGTAGTTAAAATCTTGATATTTTCTATTTTAAAAAATATGAGATATCGGGATTTTGGATAAAACAAAATCTATACTACAAAAATAAAATTTGACTATGTATTATACTTAAATTTGCATTGTTTTTTTAAATTATCCATCTACATATAATAATAGAACTCAAAATAATTAGTAATTTGATAATGAAAAATGAGGAAATAATAGTCCTGTCGCCAGCAATGCTATTTAATGCCATAAAATCCGAAAATAGTATAAAAGTTCCATATGGAAAAAAATGGGTTGTATTTATGTTTTTTGACCCGCTAAACACGAATCCGGGGTCTATTTTGCGAAATTCGTGGTCAATTTTTTTTTATTAAGAATAATTATTGGCCAATTTTGCAATAATTTGTTAATACAAAAAAAATGACCACGAATTTCGCAAAATAGACCCCGGATTCGTGTTTAGCAGGTCAAAAAACATAAATACCACCCATTTTTTTCCATGGAACTTTTATGGCATTAAATAGCATTGCTGGCGACAGGACTATAAAAAGGTTATTAAAAATCAAAAAAAAATATATATTGTGAAAATTAGACTCAAAAACCTATGTCTTAAAATATTTTTTTGAAAACTTTATTTTTTTTTTTTTCTTAAAATTAACCGATTTTAAATTGGTAAGTATATTTTGAAAATTTATATTTCCTCCCCTAGCTATATTGATCTAAGCTGATTTTTTATCTTCAGGAGTTTGAAAATAGTAAGTATTTACACGGAACATGTTTTTAGGGAGAGATACCCCAGAAGGCCTGATAATCGAGGGGCGGGGAGGGGGAGTGCTCAATGGCCATACAATCAAGAAAGGGTCAAAAGAGACACATAATAATTTCGATTTAGGGACTTATTTGATTTTATAAGGTACTTTAGGGAGCTAAAGAAGAATGTTTCTAATAGATATAAATAGTCAGTAAACATAAACATGTTCCATGCAAGTTGTTTGTGTACATTAGATAATAATGTAAACGTAAATTTGAATAAATTTTGCAATCGTAACACGACTCGTTTTATTTAAACATTTTTCAAAATATTTTTCTCGAATCATTTTAGATGCCATAAATGAACCGCATTGGTGAAAAAAATTTTATTGCAACCCATTTATTAGAATTTTTTAATTAAACCAAATTCAAAAGGATAAGATTATATTTAGTAATATCAATTTGTAAATTATTAATACTAAAATTGCTTTGTAAACATATGATAATGTACAATGCATAAGTACCTATGCCATAAATTTCAATTAATTTATAATAATTTAAATTTAGTTATTTTACAATTGAAATAGTAATCTTAAATGAAAGGGTCAAAGAGAACTGTACTTCTATATATACTGATCAATATTTCAAAACTACTATTAACTTATTACAAAAAAAATATAGCCCTTATGTTGTTTTTTTAATTTTATGCTTGATGATTTACCTGAAAATTTTAAATTAGCTTGTAATTTCTCTATAAAATAATTATTTTTATTGAGTTTTTTAATATAGCGTAGGCCTGAAGCACTATTTCGTAGTCACTTTTATTTTTTGGTATTGGTCCATAAAATATTTCAATGAGTGTATATATATTTATATTTTTTGAATAGGAACATTAGATCCGTTTGGACTTTATGACAGCTGCTCACAATGGATAATATCCAAGATAGCCCAAAAAATAACTTTAAATTGTTTATTATAGACAACTGAGCCAATTTAGGTAAAAAATAGATACCATATTCGTCTTTCAAGAATACTAAAAAACATAAGTTTCAGTTGAACATATTGAGGAGGGGGTTTGTTTTTTGAAAACAGATTGAAAAAAGGTCTACATAAGTTTTTTTGGACCACGTGGTTTCGTTAGCTGAAAATTGGGGAAGCACCTGTAAATTAACGAAACAGGCCTCATTTTAGGGGTGCTTTGGGTGCTCCCAAACCAAATACTAATAGGGGCTTCTAATTACGAATTTTGGGTTTTTAAGCATTAAAAAAGTACATAACTATCTTAAATTATTGAAAACATTCAAGAGATGATTTAGTAATTTTAACTAATCATGTCAAATTTTGACACCATATGAGTTTTTGGGGTCGTTGTTCACGAATTTTGGAGACCCTTCACAAATCAAGATTTTGTGTTTTATTTTAAGTAAAATTGATATTTCATCCTTAAATCAGCTAAAACTACACCCGGAAAGGGGTATTTTCGCTATTTTTACATTTTGAGCGTCGAGATTCAGTCCAAATAGATTTTTTGGGTCTATGATCTAGGATTTTGGGGATATTATTATGCAATATTAATATTTAACCCTAAAAAAAAAAGTCTATTTTTGCAATTTTCGCAATTTAAGAGTGAAATATTAATGTTACCTAAAAATATCACCAAAATTCTTGATCAGCGACCCAAAAAATCCACTTGGACCAAATATAAGCACTTAAAGTGCGAATATATAAAAAATAGATCATTTTTGGGGGTAGTTATTGCAAGAGTGTTATTAAATAAATTATTTTGTCCGAGCTTTTTTAAAATAATTAGATCTAAAATCCTTAAGCAGACAGGTTTATTAATTGTCTATATTATTTCTTCGATAAATCTATAGGACATGTTTAAATTATAATATAATAAAAAATATATATATACGGATATAGGAAATATGATTTACAAATAAACCTTGAAATACATAAAAGGACAAAAGATCAATTATATATAATTTAAAAAAAAGTTAGACACAAAAAATTATATAAACATGCATGCATACACGTATTAATCAGGCTAATTCTTGATTACCAGGTGATATTAGAAGTTATTTACCAAAAAATAATACTTCGAATTTTTTAACTTATTTTATTATTTTTAAGTTAAAAAAATGAGCTCAAAAATGAGCCTGATCGGGAAATTTGTTTTTATAACCGTATAACTTTTTGTATATGGAATGACTTAAATGGGAAAACGTTTTTTGATTGCATGATTACAATACAGTTTTCTAATTTTATAATTTGTAATTATCACCTTACTAGCTATTAAGATTCTAAACCCAAACTAAAATTATTCCAAGACTCTAAATCTGAACTATTTTAAGTCCCTAAATCAAAATTATAAGTCTCTAACCCTGTATTATTCTAAGTCCCTAAACCCAGATTTTTCAAAGTCCCTAAATTGAAATTATTCTATTTACTGTCTATTTAAGTCCTATTTACTCCCCCCCCCCTGAATTTTCAGATTTTCAGATTTCCAGAGTACCCCGTCCCTATAAACATGTTAAAATGATTTTCATTCATTTGAAATATGAGCACCACGACACGATGGGACTTAAAAAAAATTTGGGTCGCCTCAATCACAAATTTCAAGCAACCGATTTTTTTTATCAGTGCTGTAAAAATAGTACATTTTTAACCAAGGGAGCAAAAAAAAAGAATGGCCCAGATCGCACGTTAATAAACTGCGATCTGGGGTATTTTTTTTTTATTCCCATGGACAAAACGAAATTTTTCTTTCTCAGTGGGGTGAAAACGCGTTTTTTTCGATTTCGTTGCGGGGCGAAAAAAGTGTTTTCGGCCCGCTAGGAAGAAAAAAAATTAACATATTAAGATATTGTAGTATACGTATATAGTTAATACGTATGAATGATGAAATTTAGACAAGATTTCAAAGAAAATAAATATTCTTTTTTTCGCATTGAAGGTCTCCACGTTAAAATACATTGATAGATTTATATTATTGTAATGAAGTATTTTTCTCGAAAGATTTTAATCAATTTATGACCAGAACTGGAAATGCCCAGTTAAAAAAAATATCAGAATAGTTGCGTTGTGTATATAATTAAACTTCTGTGCAAACGAGACCTACTTTACAATATTTTTAATTACTCCCGCCAACAAGTGATTTCAATACATAATGCTTATACATAAATTTGAATTAAAATATTCATGTACCTATGGGAAGATCCAGCGAATTTCATTTTTTCAACTGTATTTAAGTGAAAACGAGTCAAGTGTATTTTAATTTTCAAAATCAATTACAAATGTATTGAACAAATTAAATTTTAACTAGCTGAAAACTCTATTTAAAATACAAACAATAAGTTTCATCTTAAGGATTTAATATAATTTATTACTGCACCAAACATATCAATACAAGAGAATTTTGCTGTATTTAAATAGGAAATATCATATTAAAATTAACTATGTAATTCAGTTGCTTGCAATAATTAAGGTTTGATAAAACTAAGTCGCTGACCTAAAAAATTCAGGTATTGAATATTTAAAATTTCCAAGTTTTTTTGTAAAAAAAGATAATAAAAAGTTAGTTAAAATAATTTTAATAAAAAAATTTAATTAATTAATCAAATCGTTTACAAACAAAAGCATCGATTTTGGTGAATAAAGTACCTACAATTATGGTATTCATTTTAAAACCGTGAATAAGTGAATCTACAAACTAAGCTTACTGCTAATTTTTAAGGAAAAAAAAATTTTTTTTATTATCTTTAATTTTTATAAATAATTTTATTCATATAAATTTTCCCACTGTTTTTTAATTCATACACAATCATAAACTATATTTTTTTTTAAATTGGCCAGTTTTTGAAAAAATAATAATAATAATTCATATCTTATAACTAATCTGATTATTATTAATACTTTGAAATAAGTAGATACTTAGCGATGAAAATATTTTGTTAAAACTAGATAGGCCAGCCCATACATAAAAAAAAATCAATTCGTAAAAATGAATCGACTATAATTAACAAGTAAAAAAATTATATAACTTATTAAATTCAATAACTAATTTATTATATCTAAAATTTTGCAAAAAAAATATTATCGACAAATAATATTTATATTATGATTAAATAAAAATTGTGTTAAAAGTATTATATTTTTCTCTTACATACTTGATAAATGATAATAAAATTTAATTAAAATTGCAATTAGAATTATTCTACGACAATTGGACATAAAACGATTTATTTATTTATTTTTTATTTCAAGTATAAATTAAAAAATAAAAATTTTTTTTAATGAAAATAAAATATTTATTTAAAATAGGTAATAATTATTATGTATTTAGAGATGAAAACTTGCTTCGTTGTATACATTATAAAAATTTAACCAGTTATCGCTGGATTTTCTTAATGAATCATATAAAAGCAGCATGCTATTAGTTTTATAGATTTCAATAACTAATATTGTGATATTTATATGTATGTATTTATATTTGTCATTTTTTTTTATACCAGGGAATTTTTTTTTTTTTTATATTTACGTACATTATTATTTAAATAATGATACATTTTTATATCGTGATTTTTGTTATTATTACTTGTTGCAAATCAATAGAATTTAATTTTAAAAAAATTAATTCGTAATATATTTCATGATTTCATATTATGTGTCTTTTGAAATTAGTAAATTATTCAGACGCAAAAAAATACACTGAAAAAAAATTCCAGTTGCTTTTACCATAGAGTTTCTGTTGTGGCACTCATTTATAATGCTAGCACAACGGTATGGTGGGTCTTAAATAGTATATTTACGGTTCGTGTCCAGAAAAGTCAAGAATGGCCCAAATTGCATGTGAATTACTTTCCTAGACGAAGCACAGGATTTTATTAAACACTTTTCTCTAGGCTTTCAAAGCTAGACTAAGCTAGGTGAAAGTTCAGGATTTAAAAAAAACCATTTAGTATGTAAAAATATAATACGATGTACCTCTTTTTAAAATTCAAAAGTTTCAAAATGGCAGCTGGTTTTCGATTTTTATTTTTCTACGCACTAAATGATGCTAAAAAATGATTTTTTGGTTCCTCAATGAGGAACCATTGTGATAGGTCAAATTTCGATTTTTGATTTTTTGGCATGTAAGCACGTTTCGAGACCCCAGGAAGCTAAAAAACCGGTTTTTAAAAAAAGTATGTATGTGTGTGTGATTGTGTGTGTGTGTATGTAATTGGTGATATTTCACAAACATTATGGAGACTTAGGTATTATGGAGTTAAAACCTAATTTTTTTTTCAAAAATTTTTTTATCAAAAAAGCTCGAGGTACTTTTTTTTTTTTTAATTTGGATGTAATACCTCATTTATTTCTACGAAAGTACTTATATTTGAAAGTATGATTTTTACTCGATATCTCGAATCTGATACTTAATTTTTTGAAAATTTTTTTCCCAAAATTTTTTTCACGAAAAAATACAAAAAACACCAATTTTTTTTTCTTTTTGGACGTAGTACCTAATTTATTTCTATGAAAGTACTAATTTTAGAAAGTTTATTTATAGTCATTTTTTGGTTCTGATACCAAATTTTTTCAAAAACTCTTTCTCAAAATTAAAAATACAAAAAAATTAAAAAACCTGCAATATTTTTTTTTTTTTTAGTGTAATACCTCATTTAATTCCATGAAAGTACTAATATCTGAAAATATTGCAACCGGTGATGTTTCACAACCGTTATGAAATTAAGACCTAATTTTTTTTTCAAAAATTTTTTCACCAAAAAAGCTCTAGGTACTTTTTTTTTTTTTAATTTGGATGTAATACCTCATCTATTTCCATGAAAGTACTTATTTTTGAAAGTATGGTTTTTACTTGATATCTTGAATCTGATACTTAATTTTTAAAAAATTTTTTTCACACACACACACACACACACACACAGACAGACTTTTTTTAAAAACCGGTTTTTTAGCTGAGGTCTTAAAACGTGCTTATACATGCCAAAAAAATCAAAAAAAAAAATTTTGACCGATCACAATGGTTCCTCTATGAGGAACCAAAATTGTAAACATACGATGTAAGTTTATTTTCTTTACTTACCCCTCTCCTGGGAGGAAAATGGGTTAAAACTACCCCTATACCCCCTATACATTAAAAAAACGAATAAAACGTCATAAGAAAGTGGAGGGTTAATAGGGGTGGGGGGAATTTTTACTGCTTGAGGAAAAGGGGCGAAAAAATTGCAAAAAAGGGGTGGATTTTTCAGCCCTTCTTTTTTAATACAATTTAAAAAAAAAAATTAATTTCTTAAAATTGTATAAAATTTTAAATTTAACATCATGTTTGTTAATTAGTGTTAATGTTAATGAATTTACTACGTTAGTAATTTTTAATGCAAACATTTTTACAGTGTAAGTTCTGTAAGGTGAGCTTAACCATTCTACCCCTTTGCACAGATTGGCATAGGTCATATTTGATATATATACGTTTGTTATGGCGAATAGAAAACGTGTGTAAAATTTGGCCTGATTTTATGTGATTCACCAAAAAAGAGCAGGAGATAAGGTGTAATTTTGTTAAAAAGTTAGGTTTTGTAACTAAATTTTTTGGATTTTTCTAACGATTTGTTAGAAAAATTACTCTAATCATTTTTAACCTGAGTGATTTAAATTTGGGGGGTGGGGAGCTGTACTCAGGATAATGGGGCATAGGATAATAGGATAAATTTTGGGAACATTATCAAAAAGCTTTGTAGACTCATGTGTAAAGTCTGGTTTCCAGAATGCCACTCTCGTGACTTAAAATACGTCCGTATTACGGGGCTCAGGACAGCTTCTCAGTAATATCACTTTGGCTGTAGATCTTTTATGATGATAAGAATCAAGTTTAAAAATCTAGCCTGGTTTCAATTTGGCCACCTGGTTGACTTAAATTTTGGGGGGGGGGGTGTACCTCTTCTCAGGACAATGAAGCAAAGGCTAAACTTTGGGTATATTATCAGAAAGCTTCTTAGAATAAAGTGTAAAAGATTAGCCTGGTCTCATAAGAGTCACCCAGGTGACTTTCCAAAACCAGCAGATTTTCCGTTTGTACTATAGATCCTTGGCCAAAGGTTTATAAAAATTCGTTATCTCGGTGTCTAAGAGTTCATTTGAAGGCGTCCAAGTGGTATCCTGGAATTCATCTAAATTCTTATGGGGTACCAGCCAGAGATTAGTAGAAGAAGAATATGACATTTTTATTTTTCCTACGCAAAAAGGTTACTAATTTTTTTTTTATTTTTCTAAATAAAATAATTTTTGGAGTAAAAATAATATATAAAAATAAAATGTAAAAAAGCAAAAAAAATGTAATCTTATAATATATTGTAATGTAACATATCAATGTTAATATTATTTTTTATGTTTTTTTTTCTTTACATAATATTAAATTACAGGAAATAAAAAAATATGTATCTTTTATTTTATATTTTTATTTAATTTAAATTTTTTTTGTAAAAAAAAATATTATAATTATGAATACACATTTATGCTTCAAAATTGTCAACTTATTTTTTTTTTTTTTAACGATTTATGTATATTATCTGATACACCTACTTATACTATTCTATGCTTGTAATGTATATAGGTGTAAATATTACAAAAACTATTCATCTGTAAAAATTATACATTTAAATTTTAATTTTTTTTGTACACTGGTTATTTCAAGTAAGTTAAATTGATAATTAAAAATTATTATGATTATTATTGATAAATTTTTTATTTTTTTAGGTTTTTGATGCTTGGTCAGGTTGTCTGTTATCATCTAACTGAGTTGAAGTTTAAAAAAAAATTTCAATTATGAATACCAAGAGTAAAATTTTCAAAGAAAAAGAAAATTGTTTAGGCGCTAAATTGTAAGTAGAGCGAATTTAATGAGAAAAAACACATATTCGAAAGGGTAGCCCTGAAAATTCAGTTTTGATCATCACAATTTATCATAAATATTTTATATCACACGTCTATTTTAAATCACGATAGCCGATATAACAAATTTGTGAATATTGCTGCCAAAACTATAAAAAATTTTTAAGTGTTTTAAGTTACCAAAAATTTTTAATCTTTGCTAGAAAATTAAAAATTATTCATTTTTTGCCTGAAATGGGCATTTGAACAATTGACTTTCTCTCTAAACTGATGATAAAAAAGGAATGATTCGCAGTGATTATAAAATTAAATATTTCGATTACTTATTTAATATCTCAATATTTTAATTTCTATTTTAGTAATTGTTTTTTCAAAAAATGTGTCCTTTTAAATCTGTACAATCTAATTTCTATAGAATTTTCTGTACTTGTGTTATATTACATTTGTATTCATCTTAATTTATTGTATTTTAAGTTAAAAATTTTAATTTATATTTCCTCAAGAAATTAAGTTACAATGTAACTTAAAAAATCTTTTCTCACGCTTAATTATTGTAAAGAAACAGCTGTAAAATTGGTATCTTTATTTTTTGACGAAGTCAAAAGTGTTTCTGAGACAATTTAGAATCATTAATTTTCTTCTTTTACTTTAAATATTCTATGGCTAGGAATTTAATTTCAGAAAAATACCAAAAAATTTAAAAACTGAAAATTTTTTTTTTACCGTTCTTAATCAATTCAGTTATTGCAATCATTCGCAATAATACAAAAAAACAAAAAACATAATACACACATTAAACTCAAGCTCAACTCATGTTTTTATTTATGAAAACCTCACGAAATGGGTTAATGGTTAAGAGTATACGATAAAAAAGTTACGAACAACTAAAAATTTTTGCTTGATTAGTAAGGTAGTAAAGTTCTTTTTGATAACATACAGTTTTGATTTTCTAGTCCCAGGAGGTTTTTTAACATGGAACGTGTTTATAGGGAGGCTTAATCCAGAAGTCCTGAAAATCAAGGGGTTCAAATTATTACAATAGAGGGGGAAGGGGGTCAAATGAGACTATTAAATACTTTTGCTTTTTAAGAAGCAATGAGGTTTTAAAAGGTACTTTAGGAAGCTAGACTGTTTGTAGTAAACAAGTATAGTCAGTAAACATAAACAGGTTCTATGCAAGTTATTTGTGTACATATTCAAACCCGTTATAAGTTTCTAAGTAAGGTGTGAACATCATATAGAGGATTAAATAATCTAATACATAATAAATTAAGCTGTAATTTTGTGGCCCTTCATTGTTAGTAAAAAAGTTTATATTATTGCGATCTATAGTCTGAAAAATACAAAAAAACAGACTGAATCTAAATTTCTACCTTACTGTGAGGATAAGGATTTTAAAACGCAATCTTGGAAAATTTTTAATCCGTAACATGTTTATAGGTAGGGCAGGGTATCTCAAGCATGTTTTTTAGGGGGGAGGGGATCCACCTAGAAGTCAAATGAACTGAAAATAATTTAGATTTAGGGACTTTAGGAACTTAAAATTATTTTTTTTTGACTTAAGGGCTTAAAATTATAAAAGCTTCAAGATTCAAAATATTAATTTAACTCTTTCCTGAGGAATTGCCCCCACCACAAGTCACGTGATACACGCTTTACGCAGTTTATTTTACTTTATTTATTTAATATATTAATTTATTTAAAATAAAATACTTGATAAATCATTTGTAAATAACTAATATTTTTATATTTAATGAATAAAAATAATTTTAAACGTTACTACTTAGCTGTAGTACTACTCCATACACGCATACTAATGTAAGTCACACAGAGAACGATTTAGGGAGATTCCTCAGGAAAGAGTTAAACATGTTCCATTTTCGGTATTGAGAATTTACAAACCGGTTTTAAATTTTATATATGGTTCAAGGTTGAATACAATTTAACATTCGTCAGTAACAAGCAATTTAGTTATCACGTTAAAAAAGTTGATTTTGTAAAACTTGATCGAAAAAATCCTTGGTGCATCTCGGATTCGCAAATTTATTCTTGTGCTGCAAAACAAACTTTTCAATAAGTGGACGAAAAATAGTATCCTTATGCCCATCAGCAGAAAAATAAAGAATGATCCATTTAATCGTACGTACGTAAACTGAAAATTTACACTGAGAACTTTTTATCGATTAGTAATGTTCAAAATTGTAAAAAAGTAGATTTCAAAAGTTTATAGAAACAACATAAATAAAGATTGAAATGAAATAATATTATTTTTACTAGTCTGAGCGAAAACAAAATATCATGGATTCTAATTTTTAAACTATAAATTTCTGCCCAAAATCATCTAACACTGTAAAATAAAAAAAACTAAAAAAATAAAATTACTCCAATTAAATTATCTGAATCACTCCATATATAAATTCATGTAATTCTAGAAATTGTCCCTCTTTTTTTTTTTAATTGAATTAGTACATAATATCGTATATAATTTTTAATTACGTTAAAAAAAATTCTTTTTTTTTCTAATGGATGAATAAAAATACAAAAAAAAAACAATTACAATAGAATATTAAACACATGCAACAGTACATTTGAAAACAAGATTCTCACATTTTTTAAATATCATTCATTGGTCATTTTTCCTCCGCGGTGTGTCTTTTCCATTATACTATAACAGCTATACATACATAGTCATCGTTGTTATACATATAATTTTTAAAGTTTGATATTCAGTCAGTGTATGAACAACAACTCGAGAGGGTGAATACTTACACGATATAATTCTAATTCAAATAATCCTCTAAAACTTGTTTTTTTTTTCGAAATTCTAGTAACTTTCTAAAAAAAAATTCTTTTAAGTAATTGAAATTTAATTGAGTAATTAATATACGATATGTTAATTAACGTAATATTTAAAAATTCAAATTATTTAATAATAATTGATAACAAATATAAAAAAATTAATTACGGTAACATAAATTTTTTTTAATATTTAGTGTGTGAGTTATAAATGTGCAGTTTTCAACAAAAAAATTTTTGAAAATTTTATAATTTAAGTAAGTACAATAATTTTTTTTTTTAAATAAGATAAATTGCGTGTAATAAAGACAATACAAAGAATAACATTTATCTGCATGGTCATTTATACTTTTGATATTTATCAATGAATTTATGGTTATTCAGTGATGCGACACACGCTCTTTTATTTTTATACGCATAAATAATACTCTGCATTTTAATTATTTATAATAAAAGTATTTCCTATTTATTTGTTTATTTAAATTAAAATTTAACGTGGATTTTTTAATTTTTACAGAAAAATATTTTTTTTTCATATTTTTTTGAATAATTCACATAAATAAATTTAATATTGACTTAGTTGTTAGTTTTAAAATGTTAAATGATGTTTCTTTATTTGAATAAAAATTCTGTTTCATTTTTACTGCTACTAAACGTTGAGATTATCAATATTTTATATTTTATTTAATGTGTTTATCAGAAATGAAGAGGATAAAATACATAAAAGGCAGTTTTTTTTAAATACTGACTTTATCAAAAATTTACAATGCACTTAAAAAACACATAATTTTAAGCTTACTGTGTGACAAGGAAAGCACTAGATTTTTGGATATTAGTCATCCCAATTAAATTAAGAATATAGATTCATTTGAAATTTTTTTCTTTTGAGTTAAGTTGGTACAGGGTGATAGTTAATAATTTTCTCGTTTTTTGTGAAATTTCATAAGTGCAGAATTTCTATAGTAACTTAAAATTTTTTTAAACCATACCAAGTTTAACTTTTTAATATAGGATTCAAAGTTTTAGTTATTTATCTTAGCAAATTTGAAAGCAAATTTAAAAATTTTTTAAAATCAAATAAAAAAATGAATCCAATCAGGTATTTTATAAATGACTTCGAAAAGTTACTAAAATTTTGAAAGCAACCGAAAACCGATTTGTCAGCAAATTGAGTTAATATCAGTCCTTACACTGAATCCGAATCAGGGGTTAAAGTATTTGGAATAAATAAGGGGAACATTGGAAAAAAGGAGCAAAAAAAATTTTTCGCCCCCCGCCCCCACTCTTCTTTGGGAGGAAACAAGTAGCAATGTTGCTACTCTTTGCTCCTTCAGTTATAAATCAGAAAATTCGAGAAAAAAAATTTGACGACCTTTTTTTCGATATTTCAACATTTCACCTCCTAGGGGGTAAAAATATTGTTTCTACCATGATTGTTGCTATTTTTGAGGTTACAAAACGAAAAGAAAAAAAAAAAAATTAACGACGTTTCTATTATTTGAAAATTTAGGGGTAGTTATATCACATTTTCACCATCCTGTGGAGGGGTAAATTAGGTAGATAAGGGTTCAAAATTTAATAAGACATTTTAAAATACTTAAATGTTCACAAAAAATACAAAAACATATGCTTACCGCGTGTTTATTCGATTTCGTCATATTTCGGGGGTAGTTCTTATCCCCTAAAATTTGCCCCCATCAGTACATCCTATAATTTGTTTAATAATCTTCAAAAAAAAACATTTATTCGAGCATTTTAGCTCTAGATACAAAATATTGAAAAAAAACTCTTAAAAAGGGATAATTTTTCCTTATTTAAGTGTGTTCCCTTATTTTCCAGCCTCTTTGGATCCCGGATTCGGCTTTAGTAACCCAAAATAAAATAACTTTTTTTCAGTTGGTACTCGATTTAAACCCACCCTCTTCCACCCACATATGTTTACTGGAGTATAAAGTACTTGTATCAAATAGTGAGAAAAATCGAAAAACAAATTTTTAATTTATTGAATGGTAGTGGTACAGACATAACTTCCACTTCAAATTATTCTAAGTCCCTAAATCCAAAATATTCTAAGTCTATTTCACCCCCCTCCCCCCTAAAAATGGCAATTATTCACCCCCTCCTATATCTCTCTATAAAGAATGATTTTACTTATACGAGTAATTCCACGCCAATTGGACCCAAATTAGACTGAAGGGTTACGAAAAATGGTCAAAAATATTTTTTTTCAAAAGCATAACTAAAAATAAGTCTGTCATCCCATTTTTATCTTTCTAGGTTCAATTCTTGATATTTGGTTACCATTTTTGCGTGTTTTTGGCCTATTTTTATAAATTGTAACTAAAGTACACTGAAAAAAAAATTCCGTTTGCGGCAAGTGAAATTTCGCTTATGGCTAGCGGAATTTTTTTTCTTCGTAAACAATTGCAAATGACTTGTAACGTAAAGAAAATTTAAAAAAAACGATTTTTTTTTCTTTTTTCAAAAAATTTCTCAAATCTCATCATACTGATATATAGGGATATCCAAAGTAAGCGGAAAAAATTTCTTTTTTTAAATTAATATGGAACATGTTCATAGTATTTGCAAAAGTCTGGCTCGGCAGGGGGGGGGTGAAAAAGTGATATTTTAGGGGGGGGGGGGTGAAATGGACTTAGAATATTTTTGATTTGTGGACTTAGAATGATTTGAAGTGGAAGTCAGGGCCTGATCAGACTCTAATATGAACAAGAACTTAGAATACTTTAGGTTTATGCACGTAGGATAATTTAAATTTCGGGATTTATTGTAATTTCGGTTTTAAGACTTAGGGAGTATACCTTAAAACTGTTATAAGTGAAAATGTTTCATGATCGTTGGTTGTGTGAAAACACGTCAGTTTTAAGTTTTTTTTTTTAATTTAGCCATATCCTGTCAGATTTATACTGCATATTTACTTGAAAAATAAATATCTTGATTTGGCGCGTTGTCTGGATCTCCGGTGGAATTTTCATTTTTTTTTTATTTTATAAGGACGACGTGGTGCATAAATTCTTGTCACACTCAAACTCAAACTTTTTATGCAAATATTTCTCTTATTTACAATACTTAATTTTGCTTATTTAAAATTTTATTTGCACAATCTTTTTTATTTATTTTTGAAATTGCCATTTCTTAAAAGCATAGATAAAAATTATAATTAAAAAAATACTGGTTTTTTTGAAATTGAAAGCAGTAAATTCAAAAATACGGACACCTAATCAATCAATTTTAACAGATTTGATATTTTACATCAATTCAAGTGAACAAATAAAAATCTGACCAAAATTCAGATTACTCGGAAAATTTTACAAACAGATGTAATTTTTTTTATTTTTAAAAGAATTTATCTCAAAACAGCGTAAGTTAAAGTATTAAAGTATTGTTTCTGATAAAAAATAAGAAATGATATCTTTGATAAATTTTATATTTCAAATAATATAGTCAAAAAATTACCAAAAAACTAAATGGCTTCCAAAAATCGAGGGTTGAATCTTGGGCTAAAAATTGTCATTGAGGCTTATTTTGAATACTACTTTTAGGAAAAAATAGTATATGAAACCGATTTGAAGACATGACCATAAGTTTGTAACCCATTTAATTTAAATTTACCCATTTGATTTACAACAATTGAAACAAAAAAATATCTGCTTATCTGGTAGAAAAAAAAATAAGTAAAGAAAAAGTAACAGAATTTCTGGTTCCACCTGATATAAGTTTTTTAGGGCAGCAAGATTAAGTTTAAAAAAAGTAGATCACGATAAAAATTATTATGATACTGAGCCTGAATAAACACTTGTATTAAAAATCATCACTGTATTATATACTTTTTATTATTAAAATACCTTTTGTATAAATAAACAAAAGAATTATAACATACTTAGATAAACCAAACTTGTTATTAATCAATAAAAAAAAAAATAAATTCAGTAATAATAATTATTACCTTAAATGTAGTGTTGTTTTTTTTTTTTAAGTTTTTACTAAAAAAAAAAATTTCTTTATCGAATTTGCAATTAAAAATTTAAATCAGATAAATTTTTTTGTTTAAACAATATTTTGACAAAAACAACAGACTACTGCACATTATTATTTTATAAGTTAAACATATTTATAAAACGTAAAGTTTTTTTTAAAAATTATTTATTTATTAATATTCCTGTAACGAATTGATTACGTAGAAAAAAATTATGCATTATTTATTTTTTTTTACAATCTAAAGAGTAATAAATTGTTGTTATTATTGTTTTTTTTTACACTAGATATTCTTATAAACATTATTCATTGTTAAAATTTAAAATATAATTTTATAAAAATATTTTTTATTTTTTTTTTATATTCGTTGAATAGCAAGTTACTAAAAAATTTTTTTTTGTACTTTTAACAGTGTTTTTATTTTAAGTTTGATTAAAATTATTAGTGGGCTTGAAGCAGCATAAGTTTAATTAAAATAATAATATTTTTTATACAAAAGTAATTAGTCATATTTATTTTCTGATTTTCTAAAAAAATTAAATGTAACTGGTGAACTTCGTCATCAATAATTAAAAATTTTTCTTTTATTTTTATTGATGTAAAAGGGGGGTTTGAATCTGTAAACCATATAACTTTTTATATGGGATGACTCCTGTAATAATGAAATGTGAAATTTTTTCTTTTTCGGTCAAGAAGTAGTTATATGGAGGACGATCGCCGGGTTTTCCCACCTTCTGAAATTCCCCTCTTAATAGTAAATTTCCATTTGGGGATAAGTAAAATTAATCTTTGTTGTTTATTCTACCTTCCCTCTCAACCCCCATGGAGGATTGCCCCCCCCCCCTTCGAACCTCATCGGCCTAGCTTAATTTAGGGCAGGAGCGAGTTTTTGGGGTTAAATGAAATTTGAGATTTTTATAACATAACAAAATATTTACATCAAATATCTTTCCAAAACCTCAAAATAAACAAGAATAATAAGACAAATCCGGTGACTAGAACATTTAACAAAAATAATTAATTTTATAAATATAAGTTAGGCCGGTTCAGATTTTTTCTTAATATTATATTCGAGGGTTTTTACACTGCAAAAAGTAAGTTTCTTAGATTTACAAAAAAAATAGAATTTTTTCGAAAAATTAGTGAATTTTCAAAAAATTTTGTAAATATTCGATAAAAATCGTAAATTTACTAAATTTAGTATATTATCGAAAAATTCGAGAATTCTTGATTTTTTTTGTGATTTTACGAAAAAAGTTGTAAATTCACAACTATTTTTCGGAAATTTACTATTATTTTTTGTAAATTTTCGAAAAAAATTAAAAATTATCAATTTTTCTTGCGAATCCACAAAAAAAAATCGAGAATACTCGAATTTTTTGTTAATATACTAAATTTAGTAAATTTACGATTTTTTTCGAATAATTACAAATTTTTTCGAAAATTTACTAATTTTTCGAAAATGTTCTAATTTTTCGTTAATATAAGAAAGTTACTTTTTACAGTGTACGTTAGTCCAAATTTAATTATTTTTTCCCTTTTTGTTCTATTATTGTACGAAACATAATGTACGAAATGTAAATTTAAAATTTCATTGAGAATTTTCAATACATTATGTAATTTAACTTTTTTTCTTCGGAGTAGTTTGTAGTTTCACAATGGAGAATTAACGAATTCGTTGTTAAAGTTTACCATTTTTTATTTTTTTTGAGGGTATAGCTTTCGAGAAAAAAGTAATTTAGGGAAATAGCCATTTGGGGATTGGTATTCGAGGAAATGGGTGGGAACGAAGTTTACCGGATACCGGATACGTGCATATAAGATAAAATATTAATATCGTGCAGGGAGGTGATTCAGAGTTCTTTGATTTTTGAAAATTATTTTTTGCACGAGAGACTGGCTCCATGATTTCTAGAATAAGAAAATTTTTAATTTTTTTTGCATCAGATCAAAGTAGTCTCACCTTATTCCCTATTAAATTTAGAATGTTTTGAAATAAACACTTTGTTAATTTAATCAAAAATAAGAATTACTCTCATTTAACCCTCTCATTAGGATTTCTCCCCTCCATAATTCAGGTTACGCGTGTATTGAACTATATTTTAGAAACTTTTTACAATAAACACTTTTCAATAAACCCTAAATTTTTTCAAGAAAATATTTAATAATAAAATATTTTTTACAAAAAAAAAAAAAAGATAAAGCAAAAATTTGATCATACTAACAAATACAAATAGTCAGACAGAGAAGGTTAATAAAAAAACGAGGATTAAATAAAAATTTTAAAAGTCAAAATGGCACGGGTGCAGAACTATAAAACTATAAAAGTCACTTGATTTTATAGTGGTATAATTAAAAAAAAATTTTATTCGAATGTAAATGTAAATATTTGCAATTAGGAAAAATTATTACAATTATTTTATTAAAATCTTATAATTGTCTTAATTCTACTTCTCAATTTAACTCAATGTCGCCTGTAACAATCATTTACATTTATGAGACAAACTAGTTTTAATTAAGTAACCTTGTAATAGTTACAATGAGCTGATCCCTTACTTTGGCTAATTAGAAAAAAAAACGAGAAAGTCTTTGTTGTTAACACCATCCTTAAAACCAAGTTTAAGTAAAATTCTAAAGAAAAAAATAAATAAATTTTGTAATATTCCAATTCTTATACTTAATTTTTTTTTTTTTAATTAAAATTTTAGAAATTTGATATTAATTTGATCAATCTATAAAATACAAATTAGTCAAAATTGGTAATACTAAAAATTGTCAAATAAGGCATTTCAAAAATATGCAATTATTTAATTTAATTATGCATTTTAAGTTAAATTCAAAAGCATATAAAAATAAATAATAAAATGCCAGTAAAATTTTAAAAAAAATTTATATTTTCCACAAAATCATCATTCATTCAGATAATAATTCATTCATAAAGTTTATGATACTTTGACTTATAAAATATCATTTTATGCAATAAAATAGAATAAGATTCATTGTACTTATGAATGACGCGTGCGTGGTACATAGAATGCAAGATTATCAATCATAATTATTATCATTTTATTTTTATTAAACAATTTTTTTTTTTAATACGTAAAACGTTTATTAATATTTTTAAAATAAAATTTTATTTGAAAAAATTTTTTTTTTATTTAATTTTTTTCAGTTTTTTTTTAAGAAAAAAAGCTTTATATTTAGAGACCCTAGATTACCCTTTATATTAGAGTTAAAGCGACCTCTTACGGAGGGTTAATGTATCAAATTATGTAATACAAGGGAGTATTGCAAAATTAGTTCAGTAGTTACAGTAGGCAACAGCTGATCGATTTAGTTGTTATATTTTTTTTTTAGTGACTGCCTCAACATTACTTAGTCAAGTTCATTATTTCTGTATATCATTTATTTTTTTTCGGTTTTTTGTTGTAAAAATGTTGAAAATTTATTTTGAAAAATCAAATAATTGTGCTCTAGTTAAAATTAGAGCACAAGATTTAATATTAAACAACAGTTCATTGATAAAAATAAAAAAAATTTTATTTAAAAGGTGATAATTTAAACAATAAAAAAAATTGGTAATTAATTTTTTAACGCTTCAAATACCACACCTTTAATAAGTAAATTCACATAAACCTATTTTTTTATAATATTTTTTATATTCATATCTTAATGCATATTTGCATAATTAAAAAAAGAAAAAAAAAATTACATAATTTGTTTAAACTGTTTTTTTTTTTCAGGAATTAAGATAAGTACTTTAACTTTAGTGAATTAAAAAAGAAATCAAAATGACAGAACTTGAAACATTTGGAAAATATCAAATAGGCATTTATGCCTTAATTAGTTTACCGTTATTATTATCTGCTGGTTTTACGTTAGATTATGTATTTACTGCTGGTGAAGTTAAATACAGGTAAGAAAAGTATTAATTATATGCTTCTGTTATTGAAAAATTTATAAATAAATTTTATGCTTTTTTTATGTTTTAACACATGATTTTAATAGAAATGTATTTACTTAACAAACATTTACTTTAAAATTGCTTAATCGGGGAAAAAATTAAATACAATTTTATTGGCAAAAAGATTTGATCTGATTTTTTTCCCAAGTAAAATTTGATAATTTCCATGTCAATTTGTATACGGTTTACGGTGTTCAATTACTGGTTGCTCGACTGGTTGTCATCAGATTCGTCTATTAGAAATTTTTTAGGTCACTGGTCACAAATTTCGAAGTCCTGTATACGAGAATTTCGCGGTTCACCCTTAAATTTGCAAAAACATAAAATATTAAAACATGCCTCTTTTATAAGGCTTGTTTTCGAAAAAAAAGCGAAACGTCAATTTCTGATAGACAAAAACCAGAAATTTATTAATAGTGTCCCAAAAAACACCCTTTTTAGGGGTAGTTTCTGTATATTTTAGAATGACGGACCAATTTTTATGGGCATGACCCAGAATGATTGGTGATCCAAAAAAAACCTGTAATAAACCAAATCTAGTGACAGCAAGTTTGACAGCAACACACCCCTTCAGTCTAACTTGAACCAATTTGATGTGGAATGTCTTATTCTAATTAGTAAAATTTCGTATTAAAAATAGCATATTTTTTGCATTTTTTTGTTTATGCATAGCTCGGTTTAGCTTTTAGATTCCATAACCTAATTCTATAGATAACAAAGATTTCAGAAGATTTCAAAGTAATTTCAAAATGGGAGCTAAAATGGAGAATTGGGTTTAAAAGTTTTAAAATCGGGAAAAAATTTGAGACTGATAAACGTTAGATTTTTACTTGATTTAAAAATTTAAATACATTTAAATGCAAAAAAAATAAATTATTTGTTTTATGATACACTAAAGTAATAATAATCAGTATTTCCTCTAACTGGTCGCATTTTATTAATTTGTTTTTTTTTATGTTAATTGTTATAATTTCCAAATAATATTTACAAAAAAGTTTGTTACTTCGTCACGTATTTAAATAATAAAGAAATTTTATTTCATTTTACTTACATAATATAAATCAATTAATGATTAAAACGCGCTTATCATCATCTTTTTAATTCTTTATTTATTTAGCAAATAGTTATTTAAAATTATTCAATTATTTGTTTAAAAGCTTTACTTTTAATCTAAAAATTAAGGAAATTTTATTGTATTTATTGATCAAAAGTCTCGCCAAAAATTCAATTAATAAAACAATTATAATTTTGATTTTGTTTCGTTTAACTACACGGTTAATTCAAACAGCTGCTTGAATTTTTAAGCAGAATCAAAAATTTGCTTAAAGTTAAAAATTTTTTGAGTTGCAATATTTACTAATCAGTTATTCAGGCCACATATGTAAAAAAATTTTTTTTTTCAGCAATATTATTTATAGTAAAATGTATATAAAAATCAGATGCGTAACCTTCAGCATAGATTATAGTTTACGCTCGCTACGGATCATTTTTATTTTTTTGCCATAATAGTGTAGAGCCCTATTTCGTAGTCACTTCTTTTTTGCTGTGTATAATAGGCCCATAAAATTTAACAACGTATTTTTCTGTTTTTGATTGCTGAATACAAAAATGAAATCCGTTTTTACCGAAAATGGCTCAGTTACACACAATAGGAATTTATAGATTATTATTTGGAGGGTTTCTCAAGATTTTTATGAGTTATTTATGTTTTTTTGGATCGCTGAACATCAATATATTTGTTTTTACCTAAAGGACTCTAGTGAAATCATTTTAAGCAACTTAATGCATAATAAGCAACTTAAGTTTATTTTTTTGGCTTCTTCAATATTTTCTATTAAGGAATTGTAGATAAAAACAAATATCTTATTTATGATAAGCGACCCAAAAAATATAAGTAACCAATAAAAATCTTTAAAAATCTGCAAAAAAACAACCTCAAAATTCTAATTGTGGGAAACTGGACCATTTTTGGTAAAAACGGATTTCATTTTCAAAAAAAAATTTTATGGACATATCAGAAAAAAATTGATTACGAAATAGGGCTCTACCCTTTGACTATAATACAGGAAGCACCTCTGGAATAGGAAAATGCCCAAAAAAACCGTCTAAAAACTGTAAAATTTCAAAAAAAATAAAAAAAATTTACGCCCCGATCGCTCCTTCGCTCTTTCCACTGGATCAGCCACTGCTATATTATTAAGATTAAATTAACTGAATATTTATAATTTTATTTTAATTATTTTCATTTCAGTAAAATAAAAGCAGTTGTATTTTTCTCTATTTTGTACTAAAAAAATATATATTTTATTTTTACATTTATTTAAACAGGTGTATTACCTATATAAAATGTTAAATGTATAAGTGATTAATATACACATTTTATCTTAAATGTTATAGAAATAAAATTTTTTTAATTTATGAATAATAAAATATAAAATTCATGTATACATTTTAGATAATAAAATAAAAAATAAGAAAAAGACGAAAACAAATTAAATAAAATATATTATTTGCAGAGTTTCAATACTGTATTTTAGAATAGTCAACAAAATAAATTAAAATAATTAAATCTGAATAGTTTATTCGATATAATATTGAGCTAACAATTTTTTGGATAAATTGCATATATACATTGAACATTTTTTACAAAATCTTGGAGGAATAATCCTCCAGCATTATGCTGAGCTGAATCCTCCAACATTATTCAGAATTAATTCCTCCAGAAGAGAAATTAATATTTCTGAACAATCAATCAATTTTTTCTTTCAGCAAACACTGTTTTTTCAAGTAAAATTTTATTATCTTTTTGTTAAAATTATTTCTAAAAAGTTTTATTACATTTTCTTTTTTTTTTAGTTTTAACTCCACTTTCCTTATTATTTTTTATCCATAATTTTGAACTCATTCTGTTCATTTTTCACGAATTTAACCATCTAAATTGGTTTTACCAACTTTCTTTGACTTTTAACCGATTTATACCAAAAAATAAAAAAGTGTTCCTTCCCAATGAATAACTCATATCCCTCAGAAACTGTTTACCAACAAAAATATAGTTGAAAATTATTTTTTAGCTGTAGGTGGAGGTGAAAAATTAAAATAGAAAAATTTTTTGAGATTTTTGCAGCAAATTAGAAAAAAAAATAGCAAGAAACAGCTACCATTTCATAAACATTGAACCTAGAACCATAAAAATTGGCAATTATGGTATCATATTTTTACATACTGAACCTAGGTGAATCGGTTATTTTAAGATCCCAGACTTCAAGGTACCTTTTATGTTAGATACCCTAAGAATTACCCAGTAACAAAGATTTATTAACAATCAACTATCCAATTATAAAAATAATTTAATATAAAGCATTAATAAATCGTAAATTAATTTTTTACATTTGAACAATATAAAAAAAAAGAAGAATTTAAAGAAGTATAAATTATTTTAAGCCTGCCATTATTTTTTATAACAGGTATGTCACATTTATAAGTCTGTATTTATAATTATATAATCTTCATTAATGCAATAATTAGTAACATCTTTTCTTTAATTATAAATAAAAAATTTGCAGTTTTAATAATATAAAAAATATATTTTAAGTTTATTAATTTTATAAACTTTAAATAAAATTATATAAAAATTAAAAAATCAAAATAAAAGCCAATATAAAAGATCAAAATTTAATATGTAAATCATTTTGGTAGTGTAACCTTTGAAAAAAACTTACGTGACTTAAACGTACATACAATTATTGGCATTCTTTACGTCAATTATAAGTATTTTAAGAAGGGGAATATAACTAAAAATTTTAATTTTTTTAAATAGATTTTTTTTTAATTATTAAAAAAAAAATCATACATCAGCTTCTATAAAAAAACAGGCACTAAATTGACCAGTGATGTGTATAATATTGTTTAAACAATATGTTATGTTGGAATCTTATAATAGTCCATTGTCAACTACAGTATTAGTCATGGTAGAGCTATTTTTTAATTTCATTAACTTAACAATTATCACTGTTTTCTTTGTAGTAAAAAAAAAAGTAATTTTTGATTTAACTTGTTTTTAATTTTATGAAATCATTCAAAATCTATAAAATACTCCACACCGAAGAATTATTTCACCATAAGATTGGCAGACTGATAAAATTTTAGAAAAATTAAGTTATTTTATGCTACCCGTAAAAAGATTTATTCGCTTTAATTATAGTACTCAAAACGTGGCTTGTACAAATTAGTGATGGGGTCCCATCACCCTGGACTAATTTTCCAGCGATGTATATATGTTACGCTCCGTTTGAAGAATGGGCCATTTCGCGGAATGGGACGCTTATTGGCCCGTTCCGCGGAATGAGACGGTCACTTGTCCATTCCGCGAAATGGCCATAAAATCGGCCATTCCGCGGAACGGGACATCAAATCTTATTCTCGTTCCCCGGGACTGTTGGTTTTTTTAAAGAATAATTCGTGAATTTTAATAAAAAAAAAAAATTATTTAAGATTTTGAGTAAAATAATGAAAAAAAATTATTTTATTTATTTCATATTTATAATATGGTTGGTATCATATGATTTACCATAAGGTATATATTTTTGATAAAAGAATTTCTGTTATCTCCTGGAGAACCTTCGGGATGAAAATGAACCCTCCTAGGAAAAGCTGAAAACCTGGAGATATAATTTTCATTTTTTTCACCACAATGTATTTTCCGATTTTCCAAAATGGTGGACCGGAAAATTTGAAAAAAAGAACTTTCTACACTACCTGGGGGTTTTAGAGGTTGAGAAAACCGTTTTTATGAATGAAAATTTTCAATCTTTCACCCCAACATGTTTTCCAATTTTCCAAGATGGCGGACCAAAAAAACACGAAAAAAACAACTTTTTACCTTACCTGGGGGTTTTCAAGGTTGTGAAAACGGTTTTGATTAATGAAAATTTTAATTTTTTTACTCCAAAATGTTTTCCAATTTTCCAAGATGGCGGACCAAAAAACATTAACAAAAGAACTTTCTACGCTACTTAAGAAAAACACGTAAACACGTTAAACTGACCGTACAAATTGAGTTTTTAGTTGATGAAGTGAATGATAAAAAGTATATTGGGTGAAAGAATGAAAATTTTCATTCATAAAAACGGTTTTCTTAACCTCTAAAACCCCTAGGTAGTGTAGAAAGTTCTTTTTTTCAAATTTTCCGATCCACCATTTTGAAAAATCGGAAAATACATTGGGATGAAAAAATGAAAATTATACCTCCAGGTTTTCAGCTTTTCCTAGGAGGGTTCATTTTAATCCCGAAGGTTCTCCAGGAGATAACAGAAATTCTTTTATCAAAAATATATACCTTATGGTAAATCATATGATAAATCATAATAATAATAATTTTTTTTTATTATTAAAATTCACGAATTATTCTTTAAAAAAACCAACTGTCCCAAATCGGGGAACGAGAGTAAGATTTGATGTCCCGTTCCACGGAATGGCCGATTTTATGGCCATTTCGCGGAATGGACAGGTGACCGTCTCATTCCGCGGAACGGGCCGATAAACGTCCCATTTCGCGAAATGGCCCATTCCTCAAACGGAGCGTAACATATATATATATAATATATTATACAGTGTATTCTAACTTGTTCCACACCGTAAAAAGTAACTTTCTTATATTAACAAAAAAATTAGAACATTTTCGAAAAAATTTGTAAATATTCGAAAAAAATCGTATATTTACTAAATTTAATATATTAACAAAAAATTCGAGTTTTCGCAAGAAAAATTGATAATTTACAATTTCGTAAATTTCCGAAAAATAGTTGTGAATTTACAACTTTTTTCGTAAAATCACAAAAAAAAATCGAGAATTCTCGAATTTTTTGTTAATATACCACATTTAGTAAATATACGATTTTTTTTGGATATTTACAAATTTTTTCGAAAATTTACTAATTTTTCGAAAACATTCTATTTTTTTTGTAAATCTAAGAACGTTACTTTTTACAGAGCAGTTATTTACTTCCTTATAAAATATTTGATAAGATTAACTAAATTAATAAGATTATACTAAATTTAGTAAATATACGATTTTTCACTTTTTCCTGAAAATTACTAAATAAGTATTTTACTCATGGCTATTCTAATGGAATCCCTTAATTTAGAAACCTCATGTGAAGCACCCTCAAATTAGCAATATAATATCCCTTTTTCTTGGTGATTTTGTAATATTTTGTAATATTTACTAACTATAAAACGAGATCTAGCTTACTTGTTAGTATATACCTATATATTTTAAGTTACTTAATATGAGTTTAGTTTAAGGATTCTAAGCGTAAAAATAAAAAATTACGTGTTAAAAAAAGGTTAGTAAAATTAACCTCTATAAATTTTGTCAATACAAATTAATATAAATTGGTAATTTTTACTAAAAAATAAGTAAATTTTACTAGAAATTGATAGCGACAAAAATCAAATTTAATAAATACGTTGAAAAAAAATTCCGCTTGCGGTTAGTAGAATTCCGCTTGTAGCTAATTTTATCTCTTCAAACGATCGCAAATGACTTGAAACGTAAAAAAAATTAAAAAAAAATTTTTTCCCGTTTAGTTGGGATATGCGTGTATCAGTATGACCAGATTTGAGAAATTTTAAAAATGAATAGAAAAATTTTTTTTTAATTTTCTTTAGGTTTCAAGTTATTTGCAATCGTTTGAGAAGAAAAAAAATGTCCGCTAGCTACAAGCGGAATATTTCTAATATTTTTTTTCAATGTAGTAAACGAAAGTTTAATTTTGGTTACTGTTACTACACCATTTAATTAAAAAAACGAGTGGTTTTTCCAAAAATAAATTCTTCAAGGCCTGAAATCATGTCAAACACATTCACTGAATAAATTCCCATTATACCAATATGTTTTATTTTTTTTGTATAATACTAAAATTAATGAGTTAGTTAAAAGATGGTTTTGGAAGATAGGCATATTTAGTAAAGAATTAATCTTAGAACGCCCCATGGAGTATTTTAACAAAATTCACAATGAATTCAAATGTAACAGAGTAAATGTATAAGAGCAATTATTTTAAAAGTGCTACTTAATTTGAGCCTGGAATCGTAATTTTTTTTTTTGAGGGCACATCGATAAGACCCGTGTTTTCAGTTAGTTTGAACCTTCAGAAAACCGAAAAAAATCGTGAACAAGAAATCGGCGATAGGTGCCAAAAAGATTTTTTCACTTTTATGTCAGAAACCGCGTTTTTCGTATCTGAGCTACCACAAATTTTTAAAATAACTTTTTAGGTAAATAAAATTTTAAAAAATAGATAAGAAACTCTGATTGCCAGGGAAAAACCACTACGGAAGAAAAAAAAACTTATCTTTTTACGATGAAATTTAGCCAAGTTATCGTCAATTTAAGATTTTGCTCAAATTCGTCTTAAAAAAGATTGAAATTTTATTGAAAAAAGCCTGTTACTGAACTTTAAACATGCATTAGTTGCTTGATTTTCATTGTAAAATAATAATTTTTTTTTTAAAATCGATTAATTTATTCCTGGCAATACATTTCTTTAAGAAAAAAATCATTTTTATTGACCAAATTTTAATTTTTAGATCAAAAACTGTGTTAAGTAAATCTTGATACTTACAGTTTTCAAAGGCTTTTGACCTAAAAATTGAAATTTGGTCAATAAAAATGATTTTTTTCTTAAAGAAATCAATTGCCAGGAAAAAATTAATCGATTAAAAAAAAAAACTTATTATGAAAAAACTTTTTATGATGAAAATCAAGCGAGTGTTAAATGTTAAAAGTTCAGAAACAGGCTTTTTTCAATAAAATTTCAATCTTTTTTAAGCCGAATTTGAGCAAAATCTTATATTGACGATATCTTGGCTAAATTTCATCGTAAATAGATAAGTTTTTTTTTGTTCTGGAGTGGTTTTTCCCTGACAATCACTTTTTCTTATCTATTTTTTAAAATTTTATTTACCTAAAAAGTTATTTTAAAATTTGTGGTAGCTCAGATACGAAAAACGCGGTTTCTGACATAAAAGTGAAAAAATCTTTTTGGCACCTATCGCCGATTTCTTGTTCACGATTTTTTTCGGTTTTCTGAAGGTTCAAACTAACTGAAAACACGGGTCATATCGATGTGCCCTCAAAAAAAAAATTACGATTCCAGGCTCAAATTAAGTAGCACTTTTAAAATAATTGCTCATAACTCTTAATTAAAATAAGCCTAAATGGCTATGATATGGTATGGTATGGCATGGTAGGATCTCTAAATTGAAAATATTCTATGTCCCTCCTGCTGAGAGGGACTCTTTCGGATATCCCTCCATGAACATGTTCCATGTTAATAGGGGTTGACCAAGAAAAATTGTGTTATTTAGTACATTTTTAACCAAGGGAGCAAAAAAAATGAATGGCCCAGATCGCACGTTAATTAGCATCCAAGGCGAAGCCAAGGATGGTAAACTGCGATCTGGGGTATTTTTTTTTTGTTCCTATGGACAAAACGAAATTTTTTTTTTCTCAGTGGGGTGAAAACGTGTTTTTTTCGATCTCGTTACGGGGCGAAAAAAGTGTTTTCGGCCCGCTAGGAAGAAAATTAATAAAATTATCTAGTTTTTTTGTCAATCCCTATCTATTAATCTTTGAGCAACAAGTTATTTCAATAGAATTTAACTACCCCAGAATAAGGACTAGGTGATATTAGATGGCATTTAAATTATCTTTTATGTTTTTTTTATAAGACAAATGAATACTTAGGGTGAAACCAGACTGAGGACTAAATAGACAGCAATTTTAAGTCCATCTCTAAAGTTATAACTATCACAAATAGTTGCAAACACATTTTAAACAAATAAATAATAAATATATTGCATTATATGGCATATGAACTTGAAAACTTGGTCAATTTTACTTGTACTCTTGGCCATAATTTTAGATGCCACTGAAATATAATACCTTATTATATATTAATTTACATCTCAAGTTATAACTGTAACTAACCCCTAGATATGCACCATATGCATATCGAATGAAATTTCCGGTGCATTTAAGAATATAAGTATGTAGAACAATATATAATATGCATATCGAGATGCATATGGTTGCATTTTGCCCTACATAAAGAAATAAGTTCATGAGATGACAATTGATAAATTAAATCTGATAAATGCAAAGTAATTTGACTATTGTTTTACAGGATATTAAATATTAACCTCTATGTTACACACCATGCAGATTTTTTTAACCATTTTTCTTATCTCTCAGGCCAACAATTAATGTTTTCAAATATTTTTTCAAAATTTCAAAATTTGCCTTTTGGTAGTGGTTAGTAAAATAACTTTGGGCTAAAATTAACACATCCTGAAAACTTCAGAACCTTTAAAGAAAAATTTAGTCTCAATTTTTGTAAAATACCTAATTTTTGTAAATCAAATAATATTATGCTAATGAAATATCACTTTTTAAATATTAAGATAAATTATACTTATTTTGAATTTATTTACAGATGTCTTGTGCCCGAATGTGAAACAGCTGGAAATACATCATTTAGTGGACCACCGTGGATAAAAAGCTCAGCACCAGATGAAAAATGTCTTCGTTACGAAGTTGGATCATCACAGGGGTCGGATAAATGTTCACCTACATCTTTTCTAAACCGAACAAAAGAATGTGATGCATGGGTTTATGATCCAGACGAAAGTACGATTCTGGATGAGGTAAATTTATCGTGGGAACTAATAATATGTAATCTAATATTACTTGAATTTTTTTTAATTAATTTTTTACGAGATGGCCTAAAATGTTTGAAAATTTGGGAAAATAAGTAAAAAGCAAAATTTGCACGTATTACTAGCATTTTTTATTTCTTTTGAAAATAATTTCAAAAAAGTTGAATCGCAAAAAAAAATTAAGTAACATGATTAGAATTGAAAAAATTGAAAAGTCATTTGCAGCCATTTAAACAGAAAAAAAAATAACAATATGAAAATTTATGACTTATTTTAATTATTTTATTACTCGGAAGTGATTTAAGATTACAATTATACTTCATCTTAAATTATTTCCGTATAATCTGCAAATTAAGAATATATATAAATATAGAAAATGTGTAAATAGTTTTTAATAATGTAAGACTGTAAATTGTGAATAATTAAAAAAAAATTTTATTTTTTTTACATTTCAGTGGGAAATTACTTGTGATAAAAATCGATGGCGATTAACATTAATTGGTACAATAAATAATTTAGGCCAACTTGTTGGATTAACATTTGCATCAACATTATCCGATAAGTAAGTTAAAATCAATTAAAAATCTATTATTTATTATTGTCTCATTAAAAAATAGTTTTGAAAAAATCTAATACAATTAATAGCAATTTATCACTTCATCAAATTGTAAAATTAAAATAAAAAAACAATTATTTATAGATACGGTAGAAGAAATATATTAACGTTAATCACATTCTTAAGCGGAACAAGTGGATTGATACATTCCTTTTCTGTTAATTACTGGATGTTTGTTGCTTTTGAATTTATAGATGCATGTTTTGCTGCTGGTATTTATAGCGCCTGTTTTATTTACGGTAATAAATTTTTTATATTAGCAATAGTTTCTTGGAAAATTAAATAATAAAATAATTATTTTATTTGAAAAAATTAGCAATGGAAATGACAGGAATTGAAAAAAGAATAGCAGCAAGTGTTGTTATGTCATGTTTGTATGCGTTAGGTGAAATGTGGCTTGGTTTAGCAGCAATGTGGGTTAGAAATTGGAGAATACTTATGAGAGTTATTTATGGTCCTGGTTTACTTGTTATTTTATTGAGGTTTGCCTTGCCAGAATCTGTAAGGTAATTTCATACTTTTATTAATTACCTTAAACTATACACTGTAAAAATTTTTAAGGATAAATATATATTCACGTCCAAATAATTTCAATGAAGACAAATTTTTTTTTTCTTATTGGCCTATTTTAGGTCTCGGATTGATATTTTCAGCGGAACTATTGGAAATTTTTTCTTTTTGCAGAGCTCCAGAAAAACACGAAAATTCTTTTTTATTTTTGACTTCCGGTTTCATTATAAACGGTTTTAATTTTTCAAATTGGCTGGAAACTACGTTTGCTAAAAATTTTAGCAAGTCAGATTGATTGAGATAATGATTGAGATGAAAAAATTTTTTTGCAAAAAAGCCCAACATTCTGAAAAAATTTGAGCAAATTTAATGATGACGCAATTTATTTCTGGACGATTTGAAAAATAAAAACCATTAAAAATGAAACCGGAGATAGTCAAAAATCTAAAATAACATTTTTCCTATAATCATGTGTATTAAAATGATTGGGATAGTTTTGAAAAATTTTAGATTTTATGGAAAATTTTGGAGATATGGAATAAATATTTTCCAAGACCTAAAATTACTCATTGAGACAAAAATTTCGGTGATTTTTACGAGTTTTTCCAGCTACATCGGTTGGGCACTTTTTGTGTGAATCAAAATAGAATTATTAGTTATTTTTGGGTTTTAGTTTCTCGATATCACAAGACTCACAATATTAAAAATGACTCGTAAAAATTGTACTTAAAATTTGAATTTATGTTTTTCCTTATGCGAGGTCAAAAGATTCATAACCATTTAAAGACTCCCATGAAATTAATTTGATCGCAAAATTTTTACAGTGTATAAAAAAATAAAAAAAATATAATAATAATTTGCATTAATTTATAAATAGATGGTTAAGAGCAAATAATAAAGCTGATAAAGCTGAAAAAGTTTATAGAACAATGGCACGTGTTAATAATTCAGTTGTTAAAGAAGAATCATTTCAAGAATTAAAAATGATAAATACAGAAAAAAAATTAGTCGTAAGACAATTCTTACATAATAAAAAAAATATTTTAATTTTTAAAAAGTTACTTATATAATATTTTTACTAACAGGCAGAAGAAGAAAAAAAATTATCAAATAACGAATCAAGATTAGCACAAATACGTAATCATCCAAAAATATTAATAAGATTATTAATATGTTCATTTTGTTGGTTAACGAATACATTTGTTTATTATGGTTTATCATTAAATTCAACAGAATTTGCTGGTAACAAATATATTAACTTTATATTAGTTACAGCTATTGAAATACCAGGAAATATATTAGTTTATCCATTGTTAAATACATTTGGTAGAAAAGCAACATTATGTGGATCATTTATATTAAGTGGTCTATTTTGCTTAGGAATACAATTTTTACCTTCTGGTAATTATTTTTATTATTATAATTGCTTAATAATATTTTATTAACTATGAAATTCTCTACCCTAATAACCACTAGTGGTTGACAACATAATTTATTTAATAATATAAAGGTCAGAAAATAATATGCTTATTGTAATAAAGTTTGAAAGAGAAATTGAATCTGAATGTACCCACACCTGCTTTTAACAGCAAGAAAAAAACAACCCTTACGACACTTGGCCTTAAAAAAACTTATAACTGTTATAAGTGTTCACATAAGATATATTACCCTATAATTGATACCTAAATTATTCTAAGTCTCTAAATCGAAATTATTTTAAGTATATTTGACCCCGCAAAAAAATTTCACCCTCTGCATTGATGGCCTTTATATACCTATGAATATATTCTACGTAAAATATGGAATGCCTCGAATTTCAGTTTACCATACTCGGTTTCGACCCTGATGATAATAATTCTCATGTTTTTTTTTTAGGAATATGGCCTTCACTTCCACTAATACTGTATGTTTGTGGTAAAGGATGCATAACAATGGCATTTTCTACTTCATATGTTTACACCACAGAATTGTTCCCAACAACCCTCAGGCATTCTTTGTTAGGAATTTGCAGTATGACTGGACGAGTTGGTTCGATTCTTGCACCACAAACACCATTATTGGTAAAATTTAAAAAAATATTTTTTTGAATTATTATAAAAATTTTCAAATATTTAATATTTTTTCAGGCAAACATATACAAAGGACTGCCATTAATATTTTTCGGTGGCATGAGTCTCATAGCTGGCTCTCTTTCATTAACATTCCCAGAAACACTTGGTTCAAAATTACCAGATACAATTGAAGAAGCAGAGAAAATTGGAAAAGTCAACGAAGATAAAATACTACTAGAAACTTCTAAAATATAAGAAAAAAAATATTCCAAAAGTGGAATTAGATAAATGAAAACTGTTTTTACAGAAAAAATAATCATAATTCTATAGAGCTGGGCTTTATAGTAACTGATAATAAAAAAAATGTTTCATAAAGTTACCTAAAACTATAGAATAACAATTATTAAAAAATGTTCATCGATAAATTTTTTTATACTCATACACCATAATGTCATATCAATGATGCCAAAATGTATAAAAATATGAATTATTATTTTTTTTTTTTTAAATATAATTTACCAGTATACATATTTGAAAAAAAATTTTTTAATTAAAATCTTGGCATCAAAAATTTATTTTTATATTGTTATTTAGAATTTAATGTTAATAAGTGTATTAAAAAATATGTTTGAGCGAATGAATACATAAAAAATACTCCTATAGAAACATTATTCATTACACATGAAGAAGTTGAGATTATGATGTTTGAATGTTTTAAGTAATTTAACTCATGATAATAATAGTTTTTTATATAAATAATCAATAATAATATTGTGATGAAAATTTTGTAATAATTATTAAAAATTTAGGTTTCTGTTTTGTTTTTGGGCATAAATGTGATTTTTTTCAGTATATTTACAAAGTGTATACCTAAGTATGTATTTTTAATATTTTATTTTTCTTTCTGTTTTTTTATTCAGAAATATTTTTTAATAGTAAAAATATTGATTTTTTAAATATGTAAGTCGTTGCGAATATAAAAATAAAAAAAATAATAAAATGCCAATATTTTTTAATATGTTTTAAAAGATCTCATATATCAGTGTCTTATTGTAATAAATATAATTAATTTATAAAAATAACGACGTTTGTGTATTATATTTTAATGATGTAGATTATGATGTTTCAAAAATTGATAAGTAAAAAAAAATAAAACAATTTTCTTATATAAAAATAAAGTTTTTATTTAATAATTAAAAATAGTTTTAAATAATAAAAAATACATCATGCTTCAAAAGCACAATAGCTCTAAATATTATTAAAAAATATTATTGAAAATCATTTTCACAAACGTTATACGTGATCAAGTTAATATTTAAAGTTTTTCGGCCATGATATAGGTACTTATGATTTTTTTTTCTTAAAATAAATAAAGTCGATAATGTATGTAAAACTAATTGGGAATGTAATCTTTAAGCAGTTATTTATCAGATTTATTAAATTTCATCGATCGTGTCATTAGCACCCTACTTTTTATAAAGCCGAAAAAATTTTTCCCATAAGCGCAATGTTAAAATACCACTTTTATTTTATGAATAAAAAATTAATTAAGTCGGTGACATCGGTAAAAATAAGTCGATTTCAGCTCAAAAATGTTTAAATTTTAATACTATTCACATTTTATTACATTCTCTCATTTCTTTTTTTCGGCCATGATATACCTATGCACAATGAGTGCAGCTAATTCTCCGTCAAGTGTTTTGCTCCAGAAAGGGTTCAAAAAGTTCTTAAATTCATAATATTATATTTATATAAAGAGAAATTCATATATTTAATGGCTATTTACAGATATAGAATCAGTTTTTTTTTTCAAATCGAGCCTCAAATAATATAATTTCAAATTATACACTGTATAAAATTTTCTTCCAAATAAGTTTTTAAAATTATAGTATTACTAAATATTATAAATAAATTAAGCACCCTTAAATCTGCAAAAACTCTCCTAAAAAGGGTGTTTTTACCATTAAGAGCTTATTATTTGAAATATAATTACTGATTTTTGCTCAAAATTTACAGCCAGGGCCCGGGTTTTTGAATTTGATGAACTTTATTTATTATCAAAATTCTCGTTTTGTGCGCCGGCACGGTGCTAATGGGTTAATTTAATATTTTGTATTAGTTTTCTTGACTTAGAATCTATTTTTGGATCAGGGAAAAGTAATTTCACATTCTGAAATGTAGAATATTTATATAGGCATACTTTTTGAAATTTCTGGTCTTATTTGCGCTTTGGATCTTTTTATCAAAATTGAACCTTATTTTTATTTTCTTATAGCATGCAATATGAATATTTTGAAAGTAGTATTTGATAAATTTTTGCTTCAATTTATAATTCAAACACAATTTACTTGAAAATGATAAAAAACAATTTACATGCGCCTAACGTTATTCAACAACTTCTGCAAAAATATAGAAAGATTTTGTCGGTAAAGTAGAAATAGTTTTAAAAAATTTTATTCTATGAGAATTATTATGTTATGAGATGAAAGACTTCATGAAAGATGAAACAATAAACAATAAGTTTTTTTAAATAATATTTTAATAATAAACAAATTTATATAGGTAATACATTTATTTAAAATATTTACAAAATAAAAAGTACTTTTAATTGTAATAAAAATCATGATTTTTTATAGGTTACAATAATAACTGAATCAAATATTTAAAAAAAAAGCACAACCTAAAATTATCTTAAATTTATATTAAAGAAAAATAACAAAAACAATTAATATCATCAAAAGATTAATTTTATTTTGTACTTCAATAAAATAGTAATTTGTATTTTTTAAAATGAGCAAGTACGTTAATCTACGAAATTTAAAAACAAACTATGCTATGCGTATGCAGCGTTTGAGTAATAGAATATTTGGAGAAGTTGTGAGACCCACAGATCAACATTCAATGAAAGTTGTCAAAATATTAAGTGAAAAACCTGTAAATCAAAGACCTGAAATAGTTCGGTATTATCCAAGATTAAAACAAACTCATTATCTTATGTGGAAGTTAAGAGATTATGGACTTTATAGAGATGAACATCAAGATTTTAAAGAAGAAATCCAAAGATTAAGAGAACTAAGAGGAAAACCTGCATGGCGATTCACAAAAGAAAAGAAAAAAGCTGATGTTACACAAATTGAAAGAAGTTAAAATTAAATTAATTTTTGTTATGTATTTATAATATTTGTAAATAATTTAATAAATTTTTAAATCTTTTTATGAGCTGAATAATTTTAAATGAAATCTCATAGTAAGGTTTATTATAATAAAATAAAAAACATTTATAAAGCAAGGAAATGATTTATTTTATGTATAGCTTAGAATTATAATAAAATTTAAACAATATACATCAGGAATGAAATTGATTAATGGCAATGGTTTTATCACAAGGTTTTTTTTATCTAGAATGTACAAATCTTAAATATACAAAACTTGGAATTATTAATAGTTAGTTTGAATATCACACCCAGATAAATTTTTTGATATTTATAAATAATAAAAATGTATAAACTTGAGTATTATTTTTCAATATAACTTAGGATATTAAAGTCTTCCAATAGTTTTTATAAATCTTCTTTGGTTTTTTTCTGCTCTTTTGATTTTTTTGAGTTAGCCTTCTTTTTGGAAGTTTTTTCTTCTTTTGTATCAATTTTTCCTGTTTCCCCTTTTTCATAAAGACAACTACTTTCATCTTCTTTTAAAGCTCTTTCTGCACATAAGTATCTACGAGATAAGTGAAAAATAAATTAATTTTTTTTTATATTTTAGTTGCGTCATAATTTTTTGTGAAAACTAAAACATTACTTGATTAACGGAATTTGTCCTTGGAGTTTAAAGTACCAATGTTCTATATCAGCTTCATAAGTTTCCAATAAGGTTTCACACGATGTTTTTAATGCTGTTACTTCAGCTGATGGACTATCCCATAGTTCATATGGTATGCCTAAGTCTACTTTTACACCCTTATCTCTGTAAAAAAATTAATAATTAATTTTTTAAATTATTAAAAAACAATTTATACAAAACTAAGAAAAAAAACATACACTAATCCATGAAGAGTTTTGAATGTTTGACTCATGCCTTTAGCAAATCTAGTACTGTCAGATCGTTCCTTATGAATATTGTACTCTAAAATTTTTTCACATAATTTATCCAAGGATTCCACCAATCTTAATTCTCTATAACAGATTCAAATAAAATAATTTAATTATAAAAAAAATATTAAATAATTAAATATTTAATGCAAAAAAACCTACGATTTTTTATATTCTTTTCTTTTTTTTGGTGCCACATCGTCAACAGAGTATCCAATTTCTAAGACATCGCTTGTTTTTCCAGTTTCTTCTAGTCTTGCTTCTAGTTCAATCGCTAAAACCTTACACACTAAAAAATAGAAAATATAAAATAAAATAAAAGGTAATAAAAGAACTAAATAAAATTAGCATTATTAATCAATTAAAAACTAGAGAATATAAAATATTTTAAATAAATAAACTACAGTGTTATTTTTCAGTGAAAAAATTTTGGAAAGTTTTCTTATTAAAAATTACCTTCACATTTATTTGCATATTGAACTCCATCAGCTTCATCAGCTTTACAATTAGTTATTAAAATTAAACTTAATAGTAAAAAGTAAAACATTTTTCAATAAAAATGTTACAATAGTCACTTGCTTTTATAAAAACTTTGTTTTAATAACAAGACTAAAATACAAATGCTTAAAAGTTATTCTCCAGTCTCCTTATGACACGCCGACAAATTTTTTATGGAATTTTTTATCAGAATAAAATTTATCAATTTGGTCAAATAATCAAATAATAATAAAAAAAATTACATATATAATGTTAATGAAACTACATAGAAATCATGTTAACGATTATTGCTTAACATAAGTTTTATTGTATCATAAAAATTAAAATTTTAAACTATTTTCTAAAGTTTATCAGAATTATTATCTTATTCTTATCAAAAATTTTATTTTGGAGCACAGATTTATTTATTTACTATGTAATCCTAACCTATAAATGAATCTTTGTGTATTGCTTAATAAGAGATATAAAGAAAAATAAAATATAAAGAATTTGGAAAAATAAACCACAATTATTTTAATCTTTATTAATTGTTTGTATTTTAAAAATTTAATTAATTATCTATACAATACAAATAAATTTAAAAAAGCTTGTTTTTCTTTCCTACATCACGTGATAAAAAACAGCTGTATCTTTTTTAGGCGGTCTAAAAGAATACACGTGTTTTTAAAGCATTGGATGCAGGTTATTTTTTTATCAGTGAATAATTTTCCAAATAAGAAAATAAATGTTTGTTAAATAAAAAATATAAACTATTCAACAAATTTATCTATAAATAAATTACGATATTTGTAAAAAAATGTCTTCCATAGATAAAGAATTATTTACTTCAGTTGTTGAAAGAATTTTTAGCAACTGGTTTGCCCTTAAGGTAATTTTTATTTTTATTGCAAATTTCAGAATTTAATTTACTCTTTTCTTTGTAACAAATAGTATTTTAGCTTACAATAATTTAATTGGTTTTTTTTCTGTAGTTAGCAGTAGAACATGGTTTAGGAACAAAAGAAAAAGTTTCAAATTTTTGTGCGTACATGACTGAAATTATGTTCATGAATGGTATTTAGATTTTATTTTTCATTTATTGTAAATAATTAAAAATTCAAATAATTTATATTTTGTATTTGTAGAGTCATTATGCCAATCAGATGTTGCCATTGAACTCGAGGATTATATGGATGAAGAATTTAATGTACAGCTAGATGATGATAGTCAAAAAGAAGTTGCCGACAACTTATTAAGGTTTCACATATATTTAGTCAATAACGATGAAGCTAGTATTAAAAGAGATTTAGAACTTCTTCCTCCATTACAAGCTTGGATTACGTCAAATAGCAGTGCAAATTTAGTAAGTAATGCTAATATGGAAAGTGATGATTCCGATGAATCCGAAGATGAATCTCCTAGAAAACCACAAAGCAGAATGGATGTTGATAGTGATGGATGGACTGTAGTAAGCAAAAAAAGATGAAAATATTGTGAATAAAAATGTTTATTTAGTGCTCAAATTTCAATACTAAAATTGATTTGAATTTCTATAACATAATTTATTTTAGTTGGTATGAATGAGATTTTTTTATGTAAAGAATGCCTATAAATATGAAATACTAGAAATAAGTTATTTCCTTAAAAATGTATGTATCACATAGATTTAATTTGAATCATGCACTTGTAATTCAATATTAGAGTATTTGTTCTCCCAATTTTTAATATACCTTTCATTAAAGGCATATATTTGTTAATATAATTTTGCATATTCAAATTTTTATAAAATTTATATTTAATATGAAATTATAACAATTATTATGTTACGTAACATGACTTTTATAACATTTCATAGTTTTATAAATGTTTTTGAAAATCTATAAAATTAATTACTGAATCGTTTGATGCTTTTATTTTTATCAGAAAATATAAATAAAGAAAAGTAAAATATATTTTACAATTAAGATTAAATATTACCTTACAATTAATTTCGGTAAATTATAGCATAAAAATTTGTCTAATAATAAATTATTTTATAAACATAATTTGGTTTTTTTAATTCTTATATATTTTTATTTTTTTAAGTAATAATACTTAACTAACTATAATATCAACATTAAAAAAATTAGTTTTTAATTATTATTTTTAAAAAGGAGTTTTTTAAAATACCGGGATAGGTATTTGATAAGTTTTTTTTTGTCTGACTAGTTCAGGCTTTATCTACTGATTTTTGTAAACATGAGTATGCATACCCTGAAGTATACCATGGTATATCATGAATGTGAAATTTTAGCTCTTAAAAATTAACATTTTCTTGATAAATATTGTGACAATCTAAATAATTTAAAAATAATAAAAAAATTATAGCATTTTTTTTAATTAAAATAAAATTATTAAAAGAATCTTGCATGATTAAGTTTTAAAATATTATATTAAAATAGGTTTAATCTATTTTTTAGATAAAATTCATTTATATTTTCTTATGATTTTTATTTTTGAAATTTATATTTTCTTTTCGTTAAAATTTTTTTGGCAAAATAAGTTTAATTTTGCAAATTAGTGGGAAATTTAAAAATTTCAAAAAAAGACATTTAAATTCTAAAAACTGTGAATTTCAGATACACCTTTGAAATTTTTTACAATTAAATATATTAGCTTGGACATTTTTAGAGTTTTGAGCTGCAATTTAAAAAAAAATTATTGAAAAAACCTAACAATCAAAAATTGTAACTGAAAAGCTTATATATCTTAGAAAAATTATTGCTTTGAATCTAAATTATTTTTGAGCCAATTGGAAAATTCAAATACATATCTGAATATAATTATCTAAAAATTTTGTGAAAAACTTTGAATTTCCACTAACTTTCATTCTTAATGAAAAAACAAGAGCAAAACAAAATTATGTATCCAATATTTGCCAAATTAAAAATTGAAAAAAATTGTAGGTAAATACAGAGAACTGCAAAAATAATATTATTTTATGGTGGGATTTATAAAATGTTAAAAGAAAAAAATTATACTATAAGGAGATTGAAGGTGTAGTGGGTTGAATCCCTGGTAACACTCGGTAACCAACCGGTGAAAGGAACGAAACACCGTCACGAGTAAAGAGAATTATATATATTTTTTAAGTCCATTATACTTTACATATGTATATTTATTTATCGTAATAAAAACATTCAAACTTTTAATTAATATTAATTTTAGTGTTTTATTATAAAAAAATATATTATAAATTTTCAGTGTCACTAAAATAGTTTCAGTAATTTTTGTTGAAAATTTTAAAATCAGTGTGCATGAAAATAAAAAATATTTAACAATATGAGAATTATTTTATCATATTATTGCAACAATCTGTTCTCCTCGCTAAAATATTTCTTCTGCATTGTACTACAATAAAGAAATTTTCAAGGATGTAGTAACAATATTATTTAAAATATATCATTTTTTTTTAAATTTATCAAGTTAAATTAAAAAAACTCCTAAAATTCAAACTTAATACGTGAAAGTGTTGTTTTTTTTAAAATATGGTGTTTGATAATTATTTTTATCGAGTGATTGTTATTTTTTATGTTTTAGTATTAAAATAACACGTATAAAATTCTGTGTTTATAAGTTTTGTATATTTTGATCCATAAAAAAACGTTTTAAAATAAGAACAGTTTACGTAATTTTTATTAATGTCGTATTTTTAATTATTTAAATTGGACACTATAATAAAAAAATAATAATTTAATGTGTTAAAAAATAATAAATTTTTAAGGATATTGTGAAAGTTATTTTAATAAAATAATTTTTTTTGCATAAAAAATATTTTTAAAACTAAAATTCGAAAGTTACGTGTGTTTATCAATTTTGTATTTTTTTGAAAAAAAATGGTTAATAATAAACGTTTGGAAATTTTTGAAAATAAATGTAAATAAAAAATTAAGGTACCGCGGGACTTTCCGCGTTAAATTGGTTATAGTGTGAGTGAAGTATAGTAAAAAGTAAAAAAATTAATTAAAATTCAAATAGAAAAGAGAAAAAAAATGATGTTGCTGAAAAAATTTTTAATCGTGGTTTTTGTGACCATAGTAACAGCTAATGGTATGTACGAAACTAATTTATGCTAATTTTTTTAACGATTTTTTTTAACGCATACATCATGCGAAAATTACCTACTTACCTATATATTTTTGCATAAATATAGCCTTATTTTTTAAGTCTTATTGTACCTTTGTGTAAAAAAAATATTATATCATTGTGCAGAATTATTTTATTTTGAAATTGTTTTTATAAATTTAAGCACGTATTTAGCCTTCTGGGCGTTATTTAACAAATTTACAGTAAACAAAGCAGAATTTCGAAAATTTTAGAGCTTGAGAAATTTTTAAAGTTATGCTATAATATTTATTTATTTTGCTAATTCATATACTTCAATTTTTTGAGTATATGTCAACATTTTTGTTTAAACTTACTCCGAGATGCTCCGATATTTAATTAATGGTATTTAGTTAAAAGTGGTTATTAAGATTAAAATTTTTTAAAAAACTTTGTTTAAACAAGTGAATAGTAGATTTTGATACTTTAGGTCCTTGTATTATTGATGTTTAATTGTAAATTTTAATACTTTGTTGGAAGGTTTTGCTTGAATTTTGCTTGAATTTGTAGAATATTCGAGCAAAACTGCTTGAAAATTTAATTAAAATCTTGATAATTCAAGTAAATTCATGGAAATTACAAATCCAAGCAAAATTTTCACCAAATCCATCTAACAATGTATGTAATAAATGCTCCTAGTTTATTCTAAAAAATTGAATTTTTTATAATTTAAAAATTTCCAAAAAATAAAAAAATTTCTATTTCACTTGATCGAAATGACTGTCCCCAGTAATTCATGCAGTCTTTAGAATTATGCATAAAAATACAGTTTTTTATAGTTAATAAAATTTAAAAAAGTTAAAATTTATTTTATGGTTCAAATAGATTATTAAAAACTTTATTTTTTTAAATTTAAAATATTAATTATAATTTTTTTAAATATGAAAACAAAACAAGGAAGTTGTAAATTTTTGTGGGACATTAATTGTTTTGGGTATTTTAGCATTGTGTAGTTTTATTTTATTATGTTTTTTTGTAAAATATTAAAAATATAGTTTAAATTACAGCATTAGTAATAAAATTTTAAGGTAATTCTAAAAAATTGAAAATTTATAATCAGGAAGAATTATATAGAGCATCAAATTTTTTATTGCAAATACTGGTTTTCAGCCGATTTTTGATCATTTTCGTTAAATTTTTCACTGCAGCTTTTGGTAATTTTCGTTTAAAAAAAATGAAAATTTAATTTTTGAGCTTCAGTGCAAAATATTAAACAATTTGCAAAATTTAAGTAGTTTAATCAGACAGCAATTAAACCCATTAGCATTTGAACTCATAAAATGCCAAAAATCGAAAAATTATCCCAAAAATTAATTTAGGTCGTACTAGATTAAACAATATTACAATATGAAGTTTTAATTGTAAAAAAGTCTCGTTCTGCCAAAGAAATATGAACCCAATGCATATGAGACGAATAAAACAGAAATAAACTAACAAATAAATGGGTGTTACAAATTCACGTAATTAAGAAAAACAAAAAATAACAAAATGAAAATTACATATTTACATAAAAGAAAAAGTTGCAAAATAAAAAATTCAAGTCTTTTTTTTTAATAATAATAAAACTACTATAAAATAATACAGAGGTTTAAATTTCTTTTCAAGGAAGAAAGCTGTATAATTTCTTTTTCTTCTTTTATTTACTTTTTTTCTCTTTGTTTTGACTAAATTACGTAAAATTACACGTGTTACACTTAATTTTAATGGCACAAAACACTAATTTTTAGCATAATAATTAAATAAATTTTTTTTTCTTTATAAAAACTTGAGCACAAACGTTTTAAAACAATAAAATTACACATATTTTTTTAAAATTGGAATATTTTCGTTGTACTTAAAAATTAAACAAATAGTAAAATTTAAATTCGTAATTACAGATTTCGCATTCAAATTTCATTTTTTTGTTTTTACTTGCAAAATATTAATAAAAAAAAATAAGTTAATTATAATAAATAACCCAGTCATTTCGTATTCAAAACTCCATTATTTTATTACTTTTGAGAAATGAAAACTAGGCGAAATCAAAATTAATTTATTGGCATGTATTTGAAAGATTAATGAAAACGACTAGTTTTTTAGTTTTAATTTCACAGCTGGTTTTTTTTTTCTTAAAAAGTATCGACTTTTTTTTAAGAAGAATCGCGACATCATTTCCTTATGATATTTCAATGGTCATGTTTTTTTTTTACTTTCTAATTTTTTTTTTCAATGCCTGCTTTACAAATACATTTATTAATAGTATGTATGTGTAATAAATACTTACGAATTTCTTTTATATTCGAAATAAAATTAATCAATTATATGATTTATACTGTTTTGTAATATAAAAAGGACTAAAATAGAAAAAAACAAAATTTTATTTTTTTTCCTCGCAAAGTATCTGAATTCGTTTTTATGTAAGAAAACTGTATTGCCTATTACCGTATAATATTGATTTAATTTTATGTACACAAATTTGAATTTTGATCAAATTTTACAATTTGAAAGAGCAAGAATGACTCATACTTAAAATTAATATTCAAATTTAAATTCAGAAATTTTACTTTTTTGTATTTTAATATTTACTAGAGTTATTACGGTTACCCGAATTTTCGGGTAGCCAACTTTTTTTCGGGTGGGCTTGGATTGGATTTCGGGTAAACCCGAAAAATTTCAGTTTTGAAACAGAAATTTTCCTGGTTTTATGACTTTAAAAAGTTTCTTATTTAAAAAATTTTTCGTTTATACGCTTAAAAAAGAGGAGAAATAGTAAAAAATTAACTAGGATGACTGTACCAATAAGTAACCACCCCCCAATTAATGTCCAATACGATGTTATTCTAATGGAAGACGAGTGGTCTAGAGAAAACTTTGGTCACTAATTGGTACAATCACCCTACTTCAATTAAAACAATTATAACTTATTACCTATAATAGAGGAAAAATTTTGATAAATATATTCATGGAATCGTAATTCCAGGCAAATTTCCGATTCAAAACCGGTACATTCAGACTTCTGAAACTTTTCAGCTGTACCCGAAAACCGAGCCAACCCGAAAAGTCTGGTAATTGCACACCTCTAATATATATACTTCTAAAGAAATATTAGTTTACATCCTAGTTTAGTTTTTATTTTGAACTTAGAATTTAAAAAAGAATTTTTGTAATTAATTTCAAGTAAAATGGAAATTTTTTTAAATTTGATTTTCATATATCAAGAAGTCATTTAAATTCGCGCAACGTTCGCTGCCTAATTTAAAAAATTTTTTAATTTTCAAGCAAATCTTAAAAATTTTGCAACTCACTTGAATATTTAAGCAGCATTTACAATTTTAAATAAAACTCAATCATAATCTTTGCATATTATTTACCAAAAAATTTTTATTAATACCTACATTTTTTCATATCAATATAATTTCTCTATCTTTTAATCCATTAGTAACTAATCGACCATTCTTGGACAAATAAATGAATTTTATTATAAAAAAATGAGTAAATTGGGTTAAAAAGGTCATTTCAGTCTTTCCATTTCCAATGTCATTTTTTACTTAAAATCCTTAGAAAATTCAATATCAACCCCCTGTTGATGGTTTAATTACGTAATATTCATCTATCCAAGAATGATCCATTAGGCGTTAGTGGGTTAATAAATCTAATTCTATTGCAATACTAATTTTTTATTATAAGCATAATAATTGATAAATAAAAAAATTTTAAATCTTCTGAGCTATTTTGCTGCTTAATACTAGATTTACAACTTGCATTAAAACATATTATAGAATTAAAATTTAAAAAAAATCTTTAAATGTTGTAATAAATTTAATTTATGTAAAATATAAATTAAAAGCACTTTATTATAAATAAATAATTATTTATAGTTTCTTATCTATTTACTGTTAATTATAATTAAAATTTTTTATTAGATAATCTAAAGAATTTTGTATCACAATAAAAGGGTAAATAGATTTGTTACATGATTAACCTGATGCCTGTTATAGTTAGCCTTTTACTTGCATTAATTTTGTATCCGGTTTTTGTCAACTTAAAAAATTTTTATCACATTGAAATCCCATTCAAATCCCTTGCTTATTAAAAATCATTTTTATTTAATTTTTACAATTTTCCGCAATTAGTTACATTAAAATTTTAATAGTTTTGTAAAATTTTCTATAGATACCGAATTTTCTGACAGATTTTCATTTTTTTCCTTGCGTGAGTTAGCGGAAAATTGACGAAATAAATAAGAGTAAAAAGCAAAAAAGAAAAATTTTCGAAAATTAACTTCACGCTACTGTAACAAAAACTACCCTCTGAAACTCACTTCTGGTGAAGTTTAAAAGAAAGTACTTATTTTTTTAAATTCATAAACTTTTTCGAGGTTCCTGCGCAAACTCAGCTTAAAAAAAATATAAATTTTCGCGAACAGACACTCAGACACTGGTCACTTGCCAAACACTTTGATAACTGGTCAAAATCTGATTGTTAATCTACTCTACAAATCTTACAATGGGAACTTATTTTTATTTTCAACGTTTTCCAAAGATGTTACATTAAGATTTCAAAAATGTTGGTTGAGAGGTTAAAATTTACAAAAAATATTATCTTTAAAAAGAAAGATAAAAAATACTACTTTGAATCATCTTATTTGAATATGTTTTAATACATTCTTGGCTGACTTTGTAGAATTTTATATGTTTTCACTCATTAATTTTTTTCAATTCTTCGTATATTATCCTACTTTTATGGAAACTTGCTACTTTTTCAAATTTTTCCAATTTAAATTCATCCCTTATACAAAGAGTAAATATTTTGGAAAAGTAGCAGCTTTCCATAAGAGTAGGATAGTATACGAAAGATTTGAGAAAACAATTAAGTCAATACTTGATAATTAATTTACGAGGTCCGTTGATTTTTGATTGAATCGATGCACTGAGGGGTAGTGTTGCATGGGCGCAACCATATTTTATTTCTAAAAATTTATTAGTAACGTTTGTACAAATAAAATTAAGTAAAGATATCAAAGATATTTAGAGCTAATGAGTGGATTTATATGCTTCTTTTCTGCAGAAAAAAATCAAAATCCACCAGATTAGCTCCTACAAAAATATCAAATAAATAATCTAATAAAATAAAAAAATTTTTTTCCAAACTAAATTTAGACGAATAAAACCTATTACACCAAAATTGCAAAAAAGTAATTATTTTGTCTTTTGTGCGTAAGATATACAGGAAAGCTAATAAGTTAAAACTTGAAATATCAAAGGTGTAAAAAATTTAATAATAAAATATTTTGTAATAAAAGCATTAATAATATAAATTTTTTATTGCAATATTATAAATTATGTTGTCATATTTTTTATACAGTAATAATTAATAATTATACAATATCAATTAATTGAAATTGAAAATGCATTCTTCGTAAATTTATATAACACGTATCAGCTTTTACTATAGTCTGATAACATTATAATTTTTACTTTTTCTTTCATTAATAATAATAATAATTTTATGTATACCGGACATCCTATATTGTTATTGAGTGTGTGTGCGTATGTATGTGTAAGATATGAGTAATGGATGGCTGACCATCGTCTTAAATTTCCACCTGGATGCTATATCAAAATTTCATGTTGCATGTCCCAAAATTGCATGTCCCCTAAAAAATACACAAAAATTTTAAATTACAAGAACTTAACCCAGCCAGTTGAGTTTACAAAAAAAATCTACTTTGCCAAATGTTTTTACTAGAATTATTTTATTGCTAAGAAAAGGCTTATTTTATATTATTACTAAATGAAAAATTACAGGCACGAAAATTCGAACACTTACAGAGAATTATATAAAATTAATATCTTTAAAACAGGTGCCCTAAAAAAGCAGATCATTAAAAGAGACCAGAAAGATTGTACTGGAGTTCGATTTGAAACGTAAAGATAATGAAAACATAAAACATATTTTTATAAAAAAATTAAAATAGGATAGGCGATTGATTCAAATATATAATAAAAATAATATTCTATACCTATTTAGTTAGATGATTTTTTTTCTGAATATTTTAGTTTCAAATTTTTCGATATAACAAGGGGGTTGTAACAATCCGGGCCAAAATTACATTATGTACAGTAAAATACCAAAAATTGGAACATTTTCTTCTTTATTTTGCATGATTTTAATAAATCATAATTTAGTAGATTAAAATCATTTTACATAGAAAATGAAAATACCGGACAAAAATATATTTTAAATTGTATCATTTATTTGTTGCAATAAATCCATGGATACTTCAGGGTTATTTTATAAGAATAAAAAAAGGTATTATCCTTGAAACAGCTTTTAATTTATATTATTTCCATAAAATAACTTCAATTTATCACGCTTTACCAAAATTATAAATCGAGTAACAGATCGTATTTTATATTATGAATTAAATGATTTTGATATTTTAAACAATTTAAATGTGTGGTATACACAAAATTATTTCATTCATTTTTTCATTTGGGTAATGATTTTCGAAAACTTCGGAACAAAAAGAAATCAGATTATTTCCATTTTAAGCAGTTTGAAAAATAAATTTTTTTTAAAAATAGATATGGACTTTTTTTTAATGATTATACTTGCGAAAGTTTAATATAAATTTTATAAAATAATTTAACTTTTATATAAGAATTTCTATCAATTAACCCTTTAAAAAACAACATATTCGAAATACTTATTTAGCAATTATTAACATTATATTTTAAGTATTTGAAAATTGTATTTTTATAAAATAACTTTATATTTTTAATCTAAAACAACCTTAAACATTAAAATCAATTTAAAAAAGTAAAAAAAAAAGTTGATTTTAATTCTTGATCATTAATAGATGTATATAATTATTATATTCCTCATAACATAGTAAAAGCTAATAAAAGATGACTTTCTCTTTTATATATCAAAAAATTTTTTAATTTTATAAAATGACATTTTAAATTCTTTTTTTAAATAAATTATTAATTAAAAATACTTTTTAACATAAATAAATTGATTTAAAAAAAAACTTTCCTTGTTATATTTAATTATTTTGTTAATTTTATTATACAATTATTCAGAACTTAAAAATTGGGCCTTTAGGGTGCAAAATAAATCTTGATTTTTCCAAAGATTAAAGGAGATTTTGGTTCAAAAAAAGGATTCTGGAAGATAAAAATAGTCCTGCCAGGTGCAAATTGGCCTCTAATGGCAAAATGAGCTTCTTGGGATTAAAATAAAATGAGAATGCAAAAGTGATCCCCATATGTGAAAATGGTCTCTTGATTCGAATAGGGATTCTGGACGATAAAAAAACCCCTTCTCGTACAAATTTCTCTGCATCAAACTAAAATTCTTGTATATAAATTGATACCAAATGGTTTAAATATATTTTGGAATACAAAATTAAATTACATATAAAAACTGCCCCACTAGTACAAATTGACGTATAACGCCAAAATGGATGACCTACATTTGACACTGTAAAAATATTTTGCTTGAAAATTCAAACGAATTCTTGAATTTTCAATTAAACCTTACATATCATGAAATTTTTTTTGTATGGATAGTTAAATCGTGTAATTTTAAGATAATTTACATATTTTTTTTATTTTAATTAATTTTTGGCCGCACGACAGCTGGGCGAAGTTTTGAGCACATTTCTTAAAAATGCGGGCAATATATTTTTACAGTATAATTAAAAACTTTATTTAATAATAATAAAATAAAATAATATTTGATAAGGGGACTATATTTTTAACTGATTTTTTGTACATAAATTGGTCTCTTTTAACCTGGAACGACCAAATTAAAAACTGGGGACTGATATTTGAATCTAAAGTATCTGACCTATTTAAATTATGAATTTATCAATTGTACTAATTTTATTAATTTTTTTCAATCATAAAATCAAGTTCTTAAATTCTTGTGCAAATGTTCCTCTATGGTACAATTTCAAAATATACATAGGTATAAGGTGAAAAATCTTCTAATAATCTTAATTAAAAAAAAAAATAATAATAATAATTTTAAAAAAATGAAATTCACTCATATCATCAGTAATACAACATATTACTTTATATTATATGCATTTAAATAGTAATCAAAATATCAAATATATGTGTACATAACAGGTATATGTATAGTAATTACAACAGGTGTATATAATATATACGTACTTAGAGTACATAATATATACAACTTTCGCAAATATAATAATAACAAGGCTATAATAATATTCTATATAGTAGAAACTACTGCAAAAGATTTTAAATTGTATGTGCGTATAATATGTAATAGGTATATACCTATGTTCTATGTATGAGACCTTGCGCAATTTATAAGGTCGTTGTCGAATGTTACCTGCATATGCATGAGGATCTATGGATCCGAAAAATTTTTACAATAGAGGTTAGGAAATTTTTTAAAACGTTTTTCTTTTCGTTTAATGTATATCTGTTGCGATATTAATATATTTTTTTTTATTCTACTTTTTTTGTTTAATTGTTATTAAAAGGTGTTTATTATTATCAAATTGTTATATAATTATTAATATGGATAATGTTATATAATCTTTTTTTTTAATGTTGCATAGTATTTAATATTGTGAAAATATAATAGGTATTTCAAACGAAGAGATTTTAAATTTAAGAACCTAATGTAAGAAAAATTCAAAAAATTTTTAATTATATTCAATTTCGGCGCTTTATCTCTTTTTTGAATTATTATGCAAAAACCGCGGCAAAAAATTTTCATCCCTTATAATTCCTGGTCCAATATTCTACACAAGGAACAAAGGATCATGTAACCATTGAAAGAATAATATATCAATAACTTTTTGTGATTGAAAATTATATTAGATTACTACTTTTTACAAAAAGCTGATTTAAGTAAAATTAAAGGTATTAAATATTTGATTTATTTTATAAAATTTATATTATGCTAATGAAAATAAGTAACTTTATCTTTGGTACAATTATTTTTTAAGGAACATCCCAAGATTCCCAAGAACATCCATAAAAAAATTAGTAAGGAGTTTCTAACCTCATTAAAGCTCGTGGACAGTCCATACTAATAGTAACCGCCGAATGGGATCAGCAATTATAAAAAATACAAATAAATGTAATTATAAATTATTATTTTATTATTAAAGAAGTTTCGAGTCACTAAAATATACATCATAAACTTAGAATCTACATGATACGACAGTAATTTAATCAAATAAACTTTTTAAATAACCAGAATAGATTTAATATAATTTAACTTTTTATGCATATGTTTATTATGATCGAGTTTAAAAAACTTGAATCGAGCAATCTTTATCTTGCATGAAACTTTATTTTTGGCCAAATTTTCAGTTTTATAAGAATAGAACTATCTTTTTCAAGAAAATTTGGATCTAAAATAATTTTCTGATTGTATGTACAAACATTTTGTATACATATTTTGTGTATACACTAGTCTACTCGAAGCTTTTTATTTCAAATATTACATGATTGATTTGTTTCAATTTAAGATAATTATTTCAGATAAATATACAGCAATGGATAGTGAAAATATTGATCCAGTATTATTAAATACTTTACTGAACCAAATGTCTAAACTGACTGAGTCTAGCAACTTTAATATTTGGAAATATAAAATATTGACTGTTTTTAAAATTTTGGGTTTATCTGATGTTCTTTCCAATATTGATGTCGACGAAAAGAAAAAAAATTTAGTTCAGTTTATTTTACTATCAACAATATCAGAAAATATTCTTTCTGAATTAATAAATTTTTCTGATTCAAAAATGAATATCCGTAGTTTCTGGTCTGATTTAGATAATAAGTTTTATCTTAAGTCGAGTCTCAGATTATTCTACTGAGTTACTTTTGAAAGTCTTTTACTAGTTTAATTTAAATTTTTAACATTTTTATTTAACTTTCAAGTACCATAACACATTTTTTTAAATTAAACGTTTCATTTTAAGTAAATTGTAATATTAATTTTAACTAAAGTACTATCTTATTATGTATAAGCTGAAAATGTTTGATTCGAAAAAAATAATTTATTATTAAAAAAATATGTACCGGTTTATAAAATGTTTAAAAACTAATAAATTTATATTATTTTGAAACTGTGTGTATATTATGCATTTATAGATGTATTTATTTATTTAACGTTGCAAAATTTGATGCATCTTTAATTTAAAGTATATATAAAAGCTATAATAAATAAAAATAGACGGTCAATTTTAAATACAAAGTGTACCTATAAACATTGAATAAAATTGTATATTCATAAGAGATTATAAATGAAAAATTAAATTTAAAAATTAGCAATTTAATCAAAATAAAATGTTAATTTTCTTTTCAATATAGATAGATAGTTATAATTTATATCTGATGAAATTTTCTATTTAATAATTATAAGTTTCTTAAAATGTATTAGGCACAGCGAGAAATCTTAAACAGTTGATTTATTTATTAAAATATTTAAATATAGAGTATGCATGAAATCTTTTAAGAAAAATTTTGAAACGTTAAATATATTTATAATTTAATAAATGGAAAATAAATTATATAACCTGTTGATCAAAAAACTTTTACCTATGAATTAGATTTATCGATAATGAGATTTAAATAACAGGCGTGTTTTATAATTACTTGGGAATTTAATTTACTATAACTACTGAATTTAAAACTTTTTTTGAAATGTATAGTACAATTATTATATCCAGATATGTCTTAAAGATACTTTAAATTGCTGTAATTTTTAATAATTAAGTTGTTGTAATATTATATAGATCATTTTATTAGGTATATATAGGTATATGAAATAATTTTGCTATAAACAATGTTATTTATTTAAAATTAATTCAAACTAAAAACATGTGCAGAAATTATATAATATTGTATAAGTAAATCACTTTATTATTTATTCTATTTCTAGCAAGATGTTTTCTGTAATATTGATTAAGTTAATTTTCAAACATTTATTTTTTTTTTTTTGGTTCTCGTATACTTAATTTTATCATGATTTCAGGCAAATTTGAAATTACTATGAAGTTTGTTAAAACGTGGCCAAAAGTTGTAACAATGGCATTCGCACATTTGTAATTTTTATATTTTATATTAATCAGAGGTTGATTTGTAGATAGATCACATGAAAGATAACAGTTTTTTTAAAACAATGAACAGTTTTTTTACTAAAAAACAGAGCTTTTTTATGAATTTAAATTTTACGGTAGATGACAAAATACTTACCCCTACGAAATCGGTGCTAAGGATTGTAATTCAAATTTTGAAAATACGCAAAGTTTTTTTCATAAAAGTACATGTGCTTTTGTTGCCCATGTCTTTATAAACTATACTGAGTACAATTTTTGGGAATGAAACTGGTATATTTTACATATTTTCAGGTTACTATGTTTGAATGTTGCTTGGATTATTTGAATTTTCAAGCTAAATTTAACAGAAATTTGTACATTTTTTAAAATTAGGCCTTTTTAAAATTAAAAGGTAGGTGAATTTCTAAAATCCATTTGCAGAAATTTTCTATTTTTAAGCCTGAACATCTAATGAAAGGCAAAAATTGTATTGCAGCAAATAGACAAAAATGAAATTTTTTTTTTTGACAGATCTACCCATATAATCTCCAAGTTTTCATAAAATTTGATAAAAAATTTTTACCAGCTCAGCCTCTTAAACTCTCCATTAATGCAACTTAAAAAAAAGCAATTATTATATTAAGCAATAAATCGAGTTTTTATTCTAAATAAAAAAAATTTAAAAGCCAGTTTCAGTCATGCTTAGTTGAATTTAATGATTTATATAAAAAACCATTAATAACTTTTATTGGTTGATATTAAAAAAAAACAAGTAGGAAAATTTTTTATATCTACATTACAAAAATATTTTTTAAATTATACAAGCGGATATTTTAAAATCTAGTCAAGTGTTATGAATTTGACTCATTTTTAAAATAACAAAGACTATTAATTTCATGCATTTATAAATAATTAATTTATTTTTTTTGCATATCCTTTGAAAAAAAAAAGGATTATATTCATATAAAAAAATCCTTGAAGACCCATAATTATTAAAAACAATTTTTTCAAAATTAAAAAAAAAACAATTATCCTTTTGTAATTTCAATAATAAATTATGAATAATTTTTTAAAACAAAAAAAAATTCATAAAAACATAATTTTATTAAAACAATAAAAACAAAAAATTATGATTTAAAAAATTTAATATAATAAACTTGAATACCACAATTAACATAATAATAAAAAACATGGTATAAAGTAAAATGATATTTTTTAAAAATTTAGCTAGGTCATCTCATAATATAATATCTTGGTCACAATAAAAAAGCGAATAGTAATAGTGCACGTTTACCTTGTATAAAATACAAAAAAAAATGTTTATATTCCATAAAAACCACCACACCTATTAAACAGATACTTTCTATAAAATACACACAATAAAACCTTCCGGGAGAATCGAATATCGCTAATATCGAGAGCCTTTTATAAAACACATCTGAATACTTAAACTCTTTATTGCAGTAAATTTTCACGTAATAGTACTGTGTGATAGAAAAAATGCTAAACAACAGGTTTCAAAATAACTTTACAATTGAAATTTTTTATTTTATATCCACTTGTTTATACCTATTTTTATATTTGTCTCATTGTTATTTATAGATTAATTTGCTATTTTTAAACGTCAAATTTATTTGTATTAATTTTTTTTTGGTATTCAATGTCAGTAATAAAAAAAATTTTGTTTATTATAAATGTATTTATCTTAGTACTCATTAAAATATAATGAATAATGGAACAATTTTAAATTTACAATGTGCAATAATAGACTATTATGTAAAATTTTACATAATAAATAGAACCTATTAATTTATTATTAATTATTTCTTAAATTATTACGTTTCAAAAAAATTATAGAGAATATGTAATATAAATTTTTATTTTAATGAAGCCAAACGAAAATCTGCTTACTTTTTGTATAGAAAGGTTTGTAAAACAAAACGAAACCAAAAAAAATAGAATTCAACGGTGAAAGGAATATTTAATTTTCTGTGTCAAATTTAATTTATCCGTTATATTATAAATTTATTATTAAATATTTATATTCAAATTTTTAATGCCTTTTACTCAAATAAAATGTTTGACCTAGACCTCTTGGCGAAATTTCCAATTATATTATTTTTATTAGGCAAAGTCGAATATATAAAAAATTAAAATTTTTTATTATAACAAATATTGATAATTTATTTTAATTTATAAGACTGTTTTATAGCTTATATTAAATAAAAAAAAAATTCTGTTATTTTTTCAATAATAAATTTAAGAAAAATTAAAAAATAAAATTTGTTACAAGAAAAAAAAATTATAATCTTTTCCCGCTGTAATTTAAAAAATTAGTATTTAACTATTTGCCCATCATAGTAAAAAGAAGCGCTGTTGTCGTGATCACGTGATATCCGTGAATGCTCTGTACATTTCATTCACCGCCACGAGACGCTCGCCTTCTTCCATATTCTTTCTTTTAGTCCAGAGCACGTGCTTGTTCTCTGTAACAGAGCTAAGGCCGAAAAAAAGGCGACTTGCACATTATTTTATTAACAAAAAAAATCAATTAAATTAAAAAATGAGTACTCAAAAAAGTGAATTGGCATGCACATATGCCTCACTCATCCTTGCTGATGATGAAGTCGCCGTTACTGTAAGTAAAAATATTCACTTTTATACCATTTTTATTTTCACTAATTTTTCTATTAAATAATTTTTTTTTATCATTTATTAAATTATTTTATTATTCAAAAATTTTAATAATTATCTTTTTAAATATAATTTTATTGAAATGGACTCCGATTTTTTAATAATTATAAAAAATTGTGGTTCTCTTATTTATAGGTTAAGCTAATGTTTTAAGTTATGTTTTAAATTATATTTTTCTTTTTTTAAGGGTGAAAAGTTGGCTACCATTTTAAAAGCAGCCAATGTTGAAATCGAACCTTATTGGCCAGGTCTTTTTGCTAAAGCCTTAGAAGGAATCAATGTTAAAGATTTGATCACCAAAATCGGTTCCGGAGTTGGTTCAGCACCTGCTGGTAAGCTATATATACTATTTAAAGAAACCTGAAGTTTTTTCCTCTTTCATCCACCGGGTTAAAATTATTATTTTTAAGAATCGGTCAGTAATCGAGGATAAAGTAACTATAAAAAAGGCTTGTTCGGAAAAGAAATAATGCTATATCTTTTTCAAAGGCCAATTTATATACAAATGAAATTAGAAAACTTCACGTGATCATATATAAACAATATTTTAAATGTATAACAAATTGTATTTCAAAATTTTAATAATTTTTTAGCAGGCGCTGCAGCACCAGCTGCTGCTGCTGCTGAAGCCGCTCCAGCCAAAGAAGATAAGAAGAAGGAAGAACCAGAAGAAGAGAGCGATGACGATATGGGCTTTGGTAAGAAAATAATTTTTATTACGTTTTGTTTAAGACTAAGATTATTACTTAAAATCTCAAATGATTATTCACGCATGTATTAGCTACTGAAAAAATCTTAGATGAAAATCTAATTAAATGATACTTTTATATTAATTAATTTTTTATTTTTAAAAAGCATACAAAAAGTTAACAAAAACAAATTTTTCATTGTTTCAGGTCTCTTTGATTAAATTGGTAAAATTTATGTCGATCCAAGGAACCGTAAAGAAAAAGCCAACATGTTTTGTACATATTTTTTGTACATTTTAAAATAAAATACTTTTTTAAAAAAGTAACCATTTTGTGTTTATTTTTTTTACCATCAGCTCCTAAGAATAATTAACTAGCTTGTTATACAAAGTATAAACTCACTAACTCCTGTGTATAAGCATGGAATCTAGTGAGTTTCTAGTTTGCTTTTAAAACTTAGTGTGTTATTCTTAGGATTTTATAATTTATCATCTCATATGCATAAATTATTTTTATTATAAATAAATAATAAAACTATAATTAAAAATTATTAATAAAGTTAAAATAAATGATTAAAATATTAATAAACAACTTTTACAATGATACGATTCATTACTTATCAAACAAGAAAAAAAAATTGTAATTAAATTTTTGAATTTTTAATGATATCAATAAAGAGAAATTATAATTTTTAAAATAAATATAAAAATGGGTAACTTGTTCTCTATCAATAATCTTGTTACATGACAATTCATGTATAATTAAATTTAGATGAAAATCACGTTTTAGGTGCATTACACTTATTTTATATTTCAAAACAAACATTTAAAGGAACATACACACACAACTGTCCCAGCATAAAAAATAATTGGCAAAAATAAATATCGTCGGACAAAAAGTAAAAGAACGATACATTCCCACGTAGCAAATAATGTATTGACTCTAATGTAATTGTCAAAGCAAAAGTATTGCGGCTATTAGAGAAAGTGACATACTACAGAAAGTTGACTGCTGGTTAAATTTATAATAAACAACGTTACGATATCACCTTGCAAATTTCAATGGACTGTTAAACATGAACTATTACTTTTACACATAGATTTTCTAGTAATACTTGAAATTATAATTATTACAATTAATTATTTTTTAAATATACTAAATTGACAATAATGCGTGTATTGTTAGTATTCTTTGATCCGTAACAAATCTATTTACAGATTTATATTTTATTTAAATTAAAAAATTCAATGCAATTTCTAGATTAAAAATTAACTTTGCCATAAAAAAGTAGATATTTGAATTTTTTAAATATTTGCAAATATTAAAATTTTTTTAATTTTATTTTTAAATAACGGGAATTTCAATATTATATTTTATGATTTTAGAAAATAAATTAATTTTTCGAGAAAACTTAACTAAAAAGACCAAAAATAAATAGTTTATGTAAAATTTTGTTCGTAAATTATAATTTAATAAATATTTATGGTATGGCATATGAATAAAATGTAAATATGATTAGAGAAAGTTTAAAAAATTTTCATTTTCAATGCTATATTATTTTTTATAACTACCTGCAGACCTGTGTATGGTTAAAAAATGTCATTGAATTTAAATATATGCGGAAGAAAATATTTGATATTATTTAATAATAATAATTAAATTGAACATCTATCTTAATTAAAGTAATATTTAAATGCTATTTTATAGCATCAAGATTTACATGTAATGGCTTCTCAGTCCCAAAAACGCGGGAAGCAGGGCAGGAGATAGGTCATGCTGCATGACACATGGTATATCAGGTGATAAATCAGGAAGCACAACCATGTCAAATTCACATCTGATTGAACAGGTGATATAACACTTTTCTTTTTTTTTTTTTTTTGTTATAATTTTAATTAAATTTTTTAATTACAATTTTTTTAAAATATTTATTTAAATAATTATTACTCATTAAAAATTAATTTAAAAAAAAGAAAAAAAGAAAAAAAAAAAAAAAAAAAAAAAAAAAAAAAAAAATTTGCCGTGACGGGGAATCGAACCCAATCCCGAAATAGCTCTTACTATTTCAAGTCCAATGTCTTACCGATGTGGCCAGCATCAGTATGACAAATATGTTTGTATATTTTTTTCTTTTGTAGTTCGAAAATAGCATAAAGTAGCATAAAATTTGGTCATTGTTTTTTATTTTATTTTTAATTTTATGATGTTGATAAAAAATTAAATATAAATAAAAATTACTTATTAACAAACTTACACTGTTTATAAATTTTTATAAATTATTCCTTTTTTACCAAAATTACTTTCGAGTTAGTTAATAATAATTATTTATAGTCTGGGGCTATCAGTTAAAAAAAAGGCCAAACCTCTACCTATTTATGAAAAAGGTCAAATCGACCTGAAACCTTTTGCATTCGCTTCGGGAAGATGTTAATACAAAAACGCCAGAAGGAAATTTTGCGTAAATGAAGGGGGGCATTATCACCCCATTTTCCCCCAGATTTTTCCGACAAATTTAAGACTTGATTTTTTTTCGATTTTGGCGAGTGCCGATAGATTTTTTGGGTCGTAGATTTCAAATATGAAGTCATAAATGCTATTTGATGCCTTCCCAGGGGTGATTTTGGCCTTTGTAACCCCTTTTACCTCCTAAATATGTCATTCTTTAAATGCACTGTTCTTCCCAATTTCATGTTTTCTTTTAGGAATTGATAATTTTTTTAGGCCAATTTAACCCCCAAGAAAGCATTGAATGACATTTCTCACATAATATTTGAATTCCACGACCCAAAAAACCCGAGTAGGCGTTTTAAAATTAAAAATTAAAGTTTTTATTCATATTTAATATTAGGGGCGTTAAAGATGTGAAAAAAGCCAAAATCACCCCCTGGAAGGCATCGAATAACGTTTCTTACTTCATATTTGAATTCTACGACCCAAAAAACCTATCGGCACTCGTACTCCAGTCAAAATACAGGGGGGGGGGGGTTGTATTTTTACTGGCGAAAATGAGATTTGCTTTACTATATGTTTTTTGGGTCGCTGAACACGAAAATCGGGGTAATTTCGTAAAGGAATTGGGGCTTCACCCTTAAATTTGCAAAAAACTACCCCAAAATAGGGTGTTTTTTGCATAGTTGCACTTTGAGCGCTCAGATTTGCACCATATGGGTTTTTTGAGTCGCTGGTTAAGAATTTCGACTTATTTTTCATAAATAATGAAAATTTCACCCCAAAATTGGCTAAAATTACCCCCGAAAAGGGAGTGTTTTTGCCATTTGGGCACTTTGAGCAACCAGGATATGTCCATATAGGTTTTTTGTGTCGCTAATCAAGAATTTCGGCTTATTTTTCATAAATATTCAATATTTAACCATTAAATTCGCTGACTGGAGTATCGCCAAAATCGAAAAAAAATCAAATCTTAAATTTGTCGGAAAAATCTGGGGGAAAATGGGGTGAAAATGCCCCCCTTCATTTACGCAAAATTTCCTTCTGGCGTTTTTGTATTAACATCTTCCCGAAGCGAATGCAAAAGGTTTCAGGTCGATTTGACCTTTTTCATAAATAGGTAGAGGTTTGGCCTTTTTTTTAACTGATAGCCCCGGACTATAAATAATTATTATTAACTAACTCGAAAGTAATTTTGGTAAAAAAGGAATAATTTATAAAAATTTATAAACAGTGTAAGTTTGTTAATAAGTAATTTTTATTTATATTTAATTTTTTATCAACATCATAAAATTAAAAATAAAATAAAAAACAATGACCAAATTTTATGCTACTTTATGCTATTTTCGAACTACAAAAGAAAAAAATATACAAACATATTTGTCATACTGATGCTGGCCACATCGGTAAGACATTGGACTTGAAATAGTAAGAGCTATTTCGGGATTGGGTTCGATTCCCCGTCACGGCAAATTTTTTTTTTTTTTTTTTTTTTTTTTTTTTTTTTTCTTTTTTTCTTTTTTTTAAATTAATTTTTAATGAGTAATAATTATTTAAATAAATATTTTAAAAAAATTGTAATTAAAAAATTTAATTAAAATTATAACAAAAAAAAAAAAAAAAGAAAAGTGTTATATCACCTGTTCAATCAGATGTGAATTTGACATGGTTGTGCTTCCTGATTTATCACCTGATATACCATGTGTCATGCAGCATGACCTATCTCCTGCCCTGCTTCCCGCGTTTTTGGGACTGAGTTCATTCAAATACTTTCACTTTTGAGTAAAATTTCGTTTACAAATATTTTTTTTAATGTGGAATTTTGATGTGAAATTTTTTCAGGTCAAACAAGTATTTGAGATGATTAACTTGAAAATTTATTATATATGTATTATGCTTTTTGGAACTCGAGTTGTTCTTATTTTATGGTATCAAAAAATTCAATAATCGAATTTTACGCTGCTTAAAAAATCCCTTTGCTTTGCAATTTTTTTTTCGTTTAAATAACGCAATAATATAAAAAAATACTAAATTTTTTTAGTCTTTAATTAAATGAACAGTTTGAACAAAAAAAAATACTCTTCAAAATTTTGATTAATATCAAAAGAAAATTAAATAAATAAAACGGCTCCCAAAAAAGTCGAAAACTGAAACTGTGTACGTGCTCCAGTCAATATACGGTTCTGCCTGTCAAGTTTCCGGTCACCACCAGAGTTGGTCTAACATAGGTTTTTTGGCTTAGGCTGGTCACGAATTTTGGGGTCTTTTCTATGAGAAATTGGGTTTTACCGTTAAAATTGCAAAAAATGGGTATTTTGATGTATTCCAATTTCGGATGGCCAGATTTGATCTACATGGATTTTTTGGGTCGTTGATTAAGAGTTTTGGCGATTTTTTTAGGTAAAATTAATATTTACCCTTAAATTAGCTTAAAGTGCGAAAATAGCAAAAATTTCCTTTTTTTAGCTGTAGCTTTCGCTAATTTAAGGGCAAAATATTAATTTTTGTAAAAAAAATCATAAAAATTCTTGATCAGTGATCTGAAAAACCCGTGTGGACCTAATCCGAACATTTAAAGTGTGAAAATAGGGAAAACACCCCATTCTAGGGCAGTTTTTGTAAATTTAAAGGTGAAGCCCTAATTTTCATTGAAAAGACCCCGAAATTTGTGATCAGCGACTTAAAAAATTTATATTAGAGCAAATCTGGTGGTGGCCGGAACTTTGAAACCCTTCCGCCCTTATTTATGTATATTGAAAAAGTGAAAATGAGTAAAGGCGCAAAATTTTATAAATCGTATTGCAAAGGAAAAATAGCTAATTTAGAATGGATTTGAGGACATTCAATTACCTATTGCATTTCAAATCTCGCTAATTCTTTGTTGCCCAATTTCGAGCCTCAAGAATCTTTTATCATAAGGTTTAAACAAAAAACATCAAATTTGAATATTTCTGTATAAAATTTCCAGTTTATGTTTAGTGCAAAAATACAAAATCCATGTATCAAATCATTTCGAAAAAGAAAAAAAAATAAAAATTAAACAATAATTAAACTCCATAAAAAAATTACCTGAATCATCCAATATATGTTTATTGTAAATAAATTCTATATGAGAAAGTTTTTTATTGAAATAAATTAATTTTTTTAACGGAAATGTTTAAACGTATATAATAAATCGCATAATTACTTTAGAATTAAGTGCGTATATTTTGTTTATTTATAATATTTTTTTTTTACATTAAAACATCTATACAGCTATAGTATTTAAAAAATGCGCATCTTTCATGATAAAAAAGTGTTACGTGTTATTTATTTATATTAATGGATAGGTAATGCACATGAAACGTATAATTTATATTTTTTTTTATTCTATTTAAAAAAATTATTAAATACTTTTACTTATTGTTGTATCTATGTAATTAGTAAGATTTTTCTATTTTTTTTTTTTTTTAATAATTTCTTTATAATAAGATAATTTTATAAAAATTGCGCAAAATAATATTATTAATTATTTTGCAATAAAAAAAATTTATTAATATAGTTAATTAACTTAACACTTGTTAATGTTATTATTGAAAATTAATAATTTTCACTTTCATTGAATCTCGCATTGGATAAGAAAAATAATACCTATATTGATCGTCATGTGTTATTTTAAAATTTTCTTTCTAGCAAGGTCGTTAAATTTATACTTAAAACAGGGGTGGATTTAGGTACCACCCGGGAGAGGGGGGAAATTTCGTCAAAAACTACGACTTATTACCATCAATTTTCTAAAAAATGTCTAAAAAATACACTCACTCCCTGGAGAGGGCGATCGCCTCATCGTTTCAACCTACCCTTTTCCCGTTGGATCCACCACCACTTAAAATCTTGGATTCAAAATTTTTTAGAATTCGATCAAAAATAATATCTAGCTAAAAGAAGCTTCGGGTCGGTCTTGGATTTTTTCGAGTTGAGTCGGGTCAATTTTCAGGTACACCCAAAAACCTTCAAAAGTCCGCTGGTACAATTTTGAATTAGAAATTTCCCTGGCTTTATGAAATCATGAAAACATTTTTCAAAAGTTTTTCGTTAATTTCAGCTAATTAAGTAATTATTTTTTCATTGACAGGAAAATTTCCGATTTAAAACTGTACCTGCAGACCCTTGAAGCTTTTTGAATATACCGAGTATTTAATATGTAAAAATCTACCCGAAAAAAGACAGAACTTTCGGGTCGTATACCCGAAAATTCGGGTAACGGCTCATCTGTAGCTAAATAAGCTAAACTATAATATTTTAGAATTTTAAAACTTATAATTAAAATGATCAGCTATTTAGCCTGCATCCTCTCTTGGTACTAAAAAATGAATTTATTTTTATCAAAATTAAGTTAATATATATTTATAAATCTATCTTAAAATGACACATGGTAAAGAATTTTCAGCTTTTAGATACCCCTTTTTATCTATCCTTAAATTGGGGCAGAATTCCTGAAATTTTAAAGCCTTTGTGCTAAACTTTAATTTATTCTAGCCCACCTTCTAATTTTTGCCATTTTCCTCTTATTTTCTCCATTGTAAGATTCCACGAGATCTTAAAAAATTCGTAGCTTCATAATCTCTGATTTTTCTGTTTCAAGTATTTTAAAAATGTTTACCTAATTTTGGATTTTTTAAGCCCCTTACTCCTTTCTGAATTTCTTTCCGAAAATCAAAATTCATTAGACTAATTTTTAAAACAAAGGTTGTGCGTATGTTTATAGTACATTTTTAACCAAGAGACCAAAAAAATTCGAGGTGAAGTCAAGATTTATATTTGAATGAAATAATTTGGTCTAATACAATATAGAAGGATAAAAAATGTTACAAAAATGTATTTAATGTATTTTTCTGTTTTGGAGTAAAAAAATTGCACTAACATTGAAATTTTCAGCGTATTGTTAACATATTCAAGATAAATTCTCTTACAACTGCAAAAATTATATTTTACGTGTCTAATGAATTCTTTTTTTCTAAATCTCACCAATTTTTTTTAACTATAATAACAATTGAACAAATACCAACACACCCTATAATCTATTTTACGTATATTTTACTTACGAATATATTTATTAGCTTCGAAATTCTTCTAATTAAATGAGCTTATTAGACATACGATAAAAATATCTTATATTCACACGAAATTAAAATTTAGTCGTGAACATACAATAAAATAATTGTCATTTATTTATTTATTTATTTTTGCCCTGCCCTAAAATTAATAGTTTTAATTGGTCTTTTATTTATAAATATATAATAAATTTTAATATTCTAACATAATTACCTTATCAAATAAAATTCATATTTATTGGCCCATAAATATTACTATCAAATTATAAATTATTAATTTTATGCTGCAAGTATATAAATAATTAAACGATATAAAATTTATTTTAACGAATAAATTTATTTTTTAAGATATAAAAGAAAGTATTTTAAATATCATTTATTTTTTTATATGTGTGAACTTTCCCTCTATAACTAGTATGTGTATCGAAAAAGTTTTGCACGTTTTTATATTATTTATTAGTTATTTATATTATTTAGTAGTCTATATATATGAGTCATTTCGAGTCAGTTTATCTAATAGAGATTTTCATTAACTTTGAATGAAAATGGGCAAGTTTTTAAATTTTTAGAAGTACTAAATTTTGGGATTTTTGAAAAAATTTGAGAAAAATGTCAAATTTTATGATATTTTATATAATGTTTTCCTTTTATCAAATATTTGTAATTTAATATCACTGATCTGTGACAACCGTAAAATAATGCAAAACCTTTGTCTATTCATGGAAGTTTTATGGATTTTTTTTGTACTTTAATATTTAAAAGTTTATTTCGTTAAAATTTTCTTTTGTTTATTTTTATGTAAATTTTGCTTCTTTAGCTAATATATTATTTTGACGTAGAAAAGCAACCCTAAAAATGGATTTAAGAGCTTTTTAACTTTTTGTATTTTTTCATTTTTTTTAAATTTGCTAATCTGGGTATTTCTATAGGTGCAAGGCGACAACATTTGCACTAGGTTGCATCCAGAAAATGTATCGTCATCAATTTTTAAATTTTGATTAAAAAAATTTTTTTTTAAAACAAAAAAATAGTACGTGTCTTCTACTTTTTTATATTATTTCGTTTTATGCAAAAAAAATTATTTCAATTTTGACCAATGCAAGCCTCCTTTTTTCATTATGTACTAGCACCAACTTTAACATACGCATACTTCAAAAATTAGTAGATTTAATGCCAAATTGTAATATTATATTTTTACCTTGCTCCCTTTTGCCTATTCCTGAAAATGTATTTATTTTCACTCTCCTCGGCTTAAGTTCCTCCCTTCTCCCACAAAACACTCATTGAATTTATTTATTTATTAATAATTAAATTACTATAATCTTTCTCTTTATCACTGACTAGAAAAAGAAATTTTTACTTCTTATTTTCGTTAAAAAATTTTTTATTTTTGAAACGATTTCCGAGGACATAAATAACACTTTTTTCAATTAAATAAAAAGTATAAATTTCTCAAGACAACAAGTTCCCATGAAATAATCCATATGCATAGTATTTCTATATATCTAAATTTTATAAAATTTTCCCAATAAATAAATAAAATAAAACTACTTAAATTTTAAAATTTTCGTGATGAAAATTTTTTTTTACAATTTCAAATTTCTCTTTATATACTTTGTAAACCCAAAAAAAAAATCATGTTATATTTTCAAAGAAATGATAAACAATATGATATTGTTAATATTTGATAAATAAAATAAAAGAAAAAATTATGTAAATATAAAAAAAAAAAAAATTAAGTCACGCTGTAAGGAATTTAAACAATGCATATAAATAAATACATACGCGTGGGATTTCGTCCAAGGCAATACATTTTCTATCCAAGTTACTTATACCTACAGTAATTTTTTATTCTTTTTGCAAAATCTTGATGATCAACTATTCAATTGATATTTTTCTGTAAACAAATACACGTTTTTTTTTTCATATGTTATTAAAAATTATTATATAAACATTATTGTTATCATTAATATGCTATTAAGATGTTTCTTAACAAACGTCACATAAAATATATTTATTGAATTCCTATATATTTTTTTGTATTATTGAAGTCACGATTTATAATGAAATTTTAATTTTCAAATTATTATTAGTTACGATATTAAATTTATTTTTATTTTTAACTTATCATTATTTTAATTGAGTTTTAATAATCATATTAAGGTATATGTGCATTTCTACGAAAAAATCCTTTTTATGAGCACCAAAAATGAAGAAAAAAAAATTTACGAGGCCGCGACTGCCACCATGATTTTCTGGTAGTTTGAACCCTACAGAATGCAAAAAAAAGCGTGAACACGAAATCGGCGATGGATGCCAAAATGATTTTTTCACTTTTATGTCAAAAACCGTGTTTTTCGTATCTGAGCTCCCCCAAATTTTCAAAATAACTTTTTAGGTAAATAAAATTTTTAAAAAATAGGTAAAAAATCTGATTCCCAGGGAAAAATCACTGCAGAAGAAAAAAAAACTTTTCTTTTTCCGATGGAATTTAGCCAAGTTATCGTAAATTTAAGATTTTACTCAAATTTGTCTTAAAAAAGATTGAAGTTCTACATTGAAAATGCCTGTTTCTGAACCTTAAACATGCATTACTCGCTTGATTTTCATCGTAAAATAATAATTTTTTTTTTTAAATCGATTACTTTTTCCTTGGCAATTCATTTCTTTAAGAAAGAAATCGTTTTTATTGACCAAATTTCAATTTTTAGGTCAAAAACTGTGTTAAGTAAATCTTGCTACTTACAGTTTTCAAAAGCTTTTGACCTAAAAATTAAAATTTGGTCAATGAAAATGATTTTTTTTCATAAAGAAATGAATTGCCAGGGAAAAATACACCGATTTTTAAAAAAAAATTATTATTTTACGATGAAAATCAAGCGAGTAATGCATGTTTAAGGTTCAGAAACTGGCATTTTCAATATAGAACTTCAATCTTTTTTAAGACTAATTTGAGTAAAATCTTAAATTGACGATAACTTGGCTAAATTTCATCGGAAAAAGAAAAGTTTTTTTTTCTTCTGGAGTGATTTTTCCCTGGCAATTAGATTTTTTACCTATTTTTTAAAAATTTTATTTACCTAAAAAGTTATTTTGAAAATTTGGGGGAGCTCAGATACGAAAAACACGGTTTTTGACATAAAAGTGGCAAAATATTTTTGGCATCCATCGCCGATTTCGTGTTCACGCTTTTTTTTGCATTCTGTAGGGTTCAAACTACCAGAAAATCATGGTGGCAGTCGCGGCCTCGTAAATTTTTAATTAAAAACAGATAAAAATTTAAAATTTTTAATTTTTTCGTTAAAGAAAATTATATTTTCTGAGAGAAAAAATCATTTCCTCACAATTTTGGTAACTTGTTTTATAGTTCTAACATTTGTAAGTCGAACCTTTATTAAAGCACTAAAAAATTAATTAAATTTAAAAAAAAATTTTCTCGCAAGAGAAATTATATTCGGATACTATAAATAGAGCAACTAAAATAATACACTTAAATAGAATATTTAAGCATAAAAATGAAAATTATGAGGAAAATTAACACAAAAAATAAAAAATTCGTATGTTAGACAATGTAAATAAAATCTATGACATAAGGTACGTTATGTACTATTGCTAAACTTTAATGTTCCATGTATTATTTTTTATATCAATAAAGTTTCTTATTAAATAAAATGAATACAATTTTTAAATCAGTTTTTTTGTATTGTTTTTATTTTTTCAAAATTAGTCTCATGTCCTCCACAATAAAAAAAGAAACATGTTAAACTTCTAAAAAAATTTTAATTATTATCAGATCCCTTCGAGAAGTTTTGAAAACTCGAGAAAAATTCTAGATTTCCAAATATCCAAAAGTTCTCGAAGGGAGATGATATTTAAAAATGGTTAGACTATTTTAACGCGTTTTCTTTAAAAATAGTGAACAAAAAATTCGTTATAAAACTTTATAGTATTAAAATATTTTTACGTCTGGTATTTAAACAATCACAATAACCTATTTAAAAAGGAACAATTAATTTAAACTATATACATATTATATGATGATTTCGTATCTACAAAGTAGGCGAGACATCGTCAGTAAGAAGACTGCCAGGATGAGTTATCAAATATTTTTTGCTACTACACTCTGAAGACTATAGCTTGCTATCCAAATAAAAGAGACGGGGTGGTTTAGCTCTCTCCATAAACCAAATGTTGGAATTCATGGCTCGTATAATAGTAAAAATCTCTCTAGCGAGAAATATCTGTACGTTATTGATGCATATATTAATTATCAATAACATATATAGATGTTTCTCGCAAGAGAAAAGTGTTTTTAGTATTATATAACCCACGAATTACAACATCTGGTTTATAATATATTATCTAAAGTAACAAGGTAACTAAATTATAATATTGATTAATTAAAAATTGGAGGAGAAGTAAAGTATGGAGAATTTTTTGTTGAATTTAGGAAACGTGTTAGAATGATAAAAATATGGCAAATAAAATTTTTTGGTTATGTATCTAGTAAAAAATTATTAGGTTTCAAGAAACCGGCAAATATGAGGTCACTATTTTGATAGCAATTTTTTAAAAATCATTTTTCGATAGCTTAAATTCGAAGAAAAACTTGGGTTTCATGGGCATTTTTATGAAAATTAATAAATAAAAGTCTTGAATATGCTATCCCAATTACCAAATCAATTTTAGCATTTTTAATTTTATTTGAGCCCTCGATTTTACTCAACATTTAATTAACTAGAACCCTTTATAAATTTCACCCACAAAAGTGGGAGTTTATTAAGTAAAATCTTAATCTCCATAGGCTAAAAAATAATAAAAGTAAACCGGTTGCTTTGAATAAAATTAGCACAATAAACATAAATCATTAATAATATAAAAATTTTTAATCCATTAATTATTAAAATATCTCTGCATGTAAAATAATTAATAAAAATCTTAAATTAAAAATAATAAATATCAGTTTTCTATACCACATGCATAAAAGATATAAAAAGTTGATAAATATTTGCCATATCATTAATATAATTGACTAACGTGGTAATGACATGTATAAAGAAAGTTAATGAATGTAATTTTACAATTATTACTTTTATTTTTATGCGTGTATAATTATTATAAATAAATATGTCGGAAACTTTGTTTGAATAAAGTAGTAAGTAAATACGTGAAATAAAATAGTAACTGCTTGTTGTATCAGATGTTGGATGGTCTTATTATTTTTTATGCATGTACTGTAATTTTAAAGTAATAAAATTTTTACCTATTTTATTTTATGTATCATTAGGTAAATTTTATGAACAATTTTTAAAGCAATAAAAACTAGAAGAAAGTATGTTTTTATTTGAAAATAAAAGAAAATTGTTTTCTTTTTAGTAGTTTGGCTTGTAATTATATTGGTTAAATACATGCACTGTTGGTTATTAGTTTTAAGATTTGGTGACACTTTGATATTAATGTTTGCAAAATTTTGTAAATTGTAAAAAGAAAAATTCTAACCTGATGTAACTCTTCATTTTAAACAACTTTAATTAGAAAAAATAAAAATATTTGGTCCTGTTTTTATTGTAAATGATAATGTTCACATTTTTAAGATATAAGTTTATTTCAAAACAAAGAATTTTTTTAAATAAAAAATATCTTGCAATAACTGTAACTAAACATTTCACAAAAATCACTGTAATAAAAAAAAAATGCCCCCAGATAATTGGGAAAAAATGGTGCTATTGCTGCAAATTTTCTTTTGAAATTTTAACTATACTGTAAAAAGTATAGTTAACTAATGTTAAGTATAGTAACTTTCTTATATTAGCAAAAAAATTAGAGCATTTTCGAAAAATTAGTAAATTTTCGAAAAAATTTCTAAATATTCGAAAAAAATCGTGTATTTACTAAATTTAGTACACTGTAAAAAAAACTCCGGTGATTTTTCGACAAAATTGGTAAATTTACTAAAATTTAGTAAATTTTCGAAAAAATTCGCAATTTTTCGAAAAAAATCGGAAATTTACTAATATTTGTAAATTTGCGGAAAAATAGTAAATTAACAATTTTTTTTTTCGTAAATTTTCGACAAAATCGTAAATTTACAACTGTGTCGTAATTTTACGATTTTTGTAGAAAAATTGCAAATTTTAATCGAAAATTTGCGACAAACAGTTGTGAAATTACAAGTCCTATTTTTCGTACCTAAAAATGCATAGCAAACCATTTAGAGTCATAAAATAATGTTTTTTTATTTTATACCATACTTTAGGACGCTCCGTCATTTGAATTTCCAAAATATACAGTTTGTTAGAGGAATGTCTCAGGAATCGAATGATATGGGCCATATAGTCGATAGTGATTGCCAGAGAAAAACTACTCAAGAACAAAAAAAAACTTTTCTTTTGACAATGAAATTTAGCCAAGTTATCGTCAATTTACGATTTTACTCAAATTTTTCTTAAAAAAGACATTAAAAAAGTCTGTTTCTGAACTTAAAATATGCATTATTCCCTTGATTATTATGGTAAAATACTCATTTTTTTTTTTAAATCGTTTACTTTTTCCCTGAGTATTTATTTCTTCAAGAAAAGAATAATTTTTTACCACATTTCAACATTTAGGTCAAAAACCAATGAAAAACTGTTATATAAATTTGGCTAATTACAGTTTTCAAAGGTTTCTGACCTAAAAATTAAAATTTTGTGAACAAAAATGATTTTTTTTTTTGAAGAAATGAATACTCAGGGAAAAATTAATCGATTTTAAAAAAAAAGTTATTATTTTACGATGAAAATCAAACAAGTCAGAAATAGGCATTTTTCAATATAAAATATTGAGTAAAATCTTAAATTGACGACAACTCGGCTAAATTTCATCGTAAAAAGAAAAGTTTTTTTTTCTTCTGGAGTAGTTTTTCCCTGGAAATCAGATTTTGTCATCTATTATTTTAAATTTTAATTAACAAAAAAGTAATTTTTATCTTGATTAATGAAGTTATCGCCTATTTTATTTTTCTTAAATTATTTTGGGTTGCTCAGATACGAAAAACACGGTTTTCGACATAAAAGTGGCAAAATCTTTTTGGCATCCATCGCCGATTCCGTGATAACGTTTTTTGCATTCTATAGGTTGCAAACTATCAGAAAATCATGGTGGTAATCGTTGCCTCTTAAATTTTTTTTTTTTCATTTTTAGTGCTCATAAAACGTATTTTTTCGTAGAAATGCACATAAATTAGGCATTATTTTTTTTTTACTACTTAACTTGGACAAAAAACTGAAGAAAAAAAAAATTTGAAGGCGCATCGATATAACCCATTTTTTCAGATAGTTTGAACCTTCAGAAAACCGAAACAAAAAGTGAACAAGAAATCGGCGATAGATGCCAAACAGATTTTTCCACTTTTATGTCAAAAACTGCCTTTTTTCGTAACTGATTTTCGAAAATTTTTATTTCAGGGGTTTTTCGCGGTATTTTTAGGGATATTTGTTTGTGACAAGTTAAAAAAAGTTCAAATCTAATACAAACAAGGATTTAGCATCAGTTTTTAACAATATTTTGACATTTATAAGCTTGAAAACCTGTATTTATTTTTTGCTTTTTTTCAAATTTTGTTTTATTAATTTTTCTTGCACCGTAGGCTTGTCTATTTAAATATTTTGTCTATTTTATTTTTATCTCATAAAATATATTTTTCCAAGCTAATAAAACTCCATTAATGATTATGGGCCCAAATATTTTTTATTTTTACACGTTTATTACCAATTTTTTCAATTTTATACAATACGTAATTTTTGACTGATTATGCATATTTTCAAGCTGTAGAATTAAATTAAAAGGGGAGTTCAATACATTTGGAACACCAAATTATAACAAATGGTTATGAATGAGTTTATTATGTTGAAAAAACATGCCGGCTACTCTCCGTTCATTCCAAAGGGCCATCTGAGCCTAGAAACGCAGGGCTTAATGAAATAGGGTTTTTTGGTAATTTTCAATGAGACGCTAAAACCTTACAAGCTAACTTAAACTCTTTTACTCTTTTCTTTGGTTGGTTTCATTTTTTTGGTGTAAATACCACCTTTCAAACGCCGTAAACCGTAATTTATTATCATTAATCCTCTCATCACTATAGCAAATTAACCAAATGGTCATTTTTGGTTAAAAATGCTGCCAAATTTGTAATTTTTGACGAAAATGGGTTTTATAAGTCTCAAAATATTTCCACAAACTTCAAATTTCCAAAAATTCTTTACTCTACTTTTTTAAATTATTTAATCATCAGATATATGATAATTAGAAGTCGGAGTCCCAATTATATGGTTTTATAAAAAGCTAATTTTTAATGTTAACTTAGAAGAGCCATTTCTTAAAAACGACTCAAGAAAATGAGACGAGAAAAAATTTTTGGAAACTTCAAGCTTGTAGGAATTTTTCAAGACATACAAAGCCTTTTTTTATTAGAAATTACGAATTTGGCAGCAATTAAAAATAGGTAATTTGGTTAATTGGCTACATTAATAAAAAAATTAGTGATGGAAAATTGCGGTTTACGGCGTTTGAAAGGTGACACTTACAACAAAAAATTGAGACCAACCAGAAGTGTTTTGGTTAACTTGTGAGGTTTAAGCGTTTCATTGCCAAAAAACCCTATTTTATAACATTGAACCCTGCGTTTCTAGGCCCAGAAGACCCATTAGAATGAACGGAGAGTAGCCGTCATGTTTTTTCAACATAATAAACTCATTCATAACCATTTGTTATAATTTGGTGTTCCAAATGTATTGAACTCCCCTTTTAATTTAATTCTACAGCTTGAAAATATGCATAATCAGTCAAAAATTACGTATTGTATAAAATTGAAAAAATTGGTAATAAACGAGTATAAATGAAAAATATTTGGGCACATAATCATTAATGGAGTTTTATTTGCTTGGAAAAATATATTTTATGAGATAAAAATAAAATAGACAAAATATTTAAGATGAAAAAGTATAATTACTTCATTTTAACAAGAATTAAAAAATTGGGACTCTAGGGGTTCCATCATTGTAGCGCATTAAAATAATTATTTTCGGGCATCTTGATGGTATGTAACAATCAATTTGGACTAAAAATTATCAATATTTACCATTATAACTTGTACGTAGATTAAAAACAGCCTAAGGTGCAAGAAAAAGTTATAAAACAAAATTTGAAAAAAAGCAAAAAATAAATACAGCTTTTCAAGCTTATAAATGTCAAAATATTGTTAAAAATTGATGCTAAATCCTTGCTTGTATTAGTTTTGAACTTGTTTTAACTTGTCATAAAAAAAAATCCCTAAAAATACCGCGAAAAACCCCTGAAATAAAAATTTTCGAAAATCGATTAGCTCAGTTACGAAAAAAGGCAGTTTTTGAGATAAAAGTGGAAAAATCTTTTTGGCACCTATCGCCGATTTCTTGTTCACGATTTTTTTCGGTTTTCTGAAGGTTCAAACTACCTGAAAACACGGGTTATATCGATGTACCTTCAAATTTTTTTTTTTCAGTTTTTTGTCCAAGTTAAGTAGTAAAAAAAAAATAATGCCTAATATACTAAAAATTATTATCAAAATTAATTTTTTTTTTTTAAAGTAAAAATGTCCCATTTAAATTATAATTGACTCATCCTGTTTTTACTTATAATAACTTGTTCGTCCAGATTATCCTTTTTTATGTAATTAAAAATATTTTTTATTCTTAAAATATTAATAATTATATACCTATTTGCTAAAAGAAATGTAGCGAAAAAAAAATAAAAGTATTCATCTTTTCTCATGGTATAAAATCAAAAAACATTATTTTATGACTCTAACTGGTTTGCTATGCGTTTTTAGGTACAAAAAATATGGCTTGTAATTTCACAACTGTTTGTCACAAATTTTCGATTCAAAATTGCAATTTTTCTACAAAAATCGTAAAATTACGACACAGTTGTAAATTTACGATTTTGTCGAAAATTTACGAAAAAATAAATCGTAAATTTACTATTTTTTCGCAAATTTACAAATATTAGTAAATTTCCGATTTTTTTCGAAAAATTGCGAATTTTTTCGAAAATTTACTAAATTTTAGTAAATTTACCAATTTTGTCGAAAAATCACCGGAGTTGTTTTTTACAGTGTATATTAACAAAATATTCGAGTATTCTCGATTTTTTTTGTGAATTCGCAAGAAAAATTGATAATTTACAATTTATTTCCGAATATTTTCAAAAAATAGTAGTAAATTTACGAAAAATAGTTGTGAATTTACACCTTTTTTCGTAAAATTACAAAAAAAAAATCGAGAATTTTCGAATTTTTCGATAATATACTAAATTTAGTAAATTTACATTTTTATCGAATATTTACAAAATTTTTTGAAAATTCACTAATTTTTCGAAAAAATTCTATTTTTTTTGTAAATCTAAGATAGTTACTTTTTACAGTGTACTTGTTTCTGAATTGAAAATACACATTTGCTTAAATTTTTACAAAAATGCAATAGTTATTATGTCATTTATTTCAGTTTTAATAAAAAATTTAGCAATTCAATTATTTTGAGCTTTAATTTCTAAAGTACTAAAACTTGAGTCAAATAAAAAATTCATTCTTAACGAGCTTTTCTGTATTTCTTTTTACAACTAAAAGAATCAGAGATATTAAAAAAAGCACAGTTATGCACTCGAAGAGTACCAATAAAGCACATTTTTGTGCGTATTCACTTAAGGACTTAATTCCTAAATTTTTTTCACATTAGCTCTTTATAAGTAAAAAAAAAACACAAAAATAACTTAGAAAGTACAACTTTGAATTTCAAAATTTCTCTTTTAATCGAAGTTTCAGTTCGATAAAATTTCAAGCAATCTTCATACGTATTAAAATAGCTTAATGAGCCGTAAATCGCAACTTTAAGCATCTTACTTTTATTTTTATTTCTTATGTCAATAAACATCAAATATTCTTATTAGTTGTAAGACAAATCCAAGTTTTAAAATAACTACATTATTTATATAAAATATAATTTTAATAATTATTATAATAATTTACAAAATCTTAATTGTAATTACATTTTTCTAGGTGTACAGTAAAAAAAACTATAATTATAAATAATTGCATTAAAGAATAGACACGTATTTAGCCGTAATTATACAGTAGAAAAATGCATTTAAAAATTACTAAAATTAATAAATTTAGTATACCTATAATTAAGTTAAAAAAATTTTTTTTAAGTACACTATAAAATAAATGATTAATAAATTACCTTTTTTTCAATTATTTTTGCAAAATTAAAAAAAAAATTTAATTTAGGGAAGAATGAAATTCTATTTTATTCTGGGCGAGTTAAAAAAATAATTGATTTCCTGGTGATATTTGCTGCTATTTTCTTACTAGATTGCAGTTAAGTACTTTTATGAAGCGAGTTTTCGGCCTGACAAGGGAAGATATATTTATCAAATATTTGAAATCTCAGCCAATTGGTGGAATATTTATTTAAATCAGTTTAACCATGCATAAGAAGTCTTTAAATTCTAAATTTTTTCTGATAAAAAATTGAAATTCAAAAAACTGCTTTTGGTATAGGGTTTTATTTACTCTTGAAAATTATTACAAAAATTTGTGTACTTTAAAGTCTGCTAAATAAAATATGCTTTACATTTAGGTAACTTGCCGAAGTTTTTTATGAACCAAAATCTAAAAGCAGTATTCAAACGTCCTAATCTCTCTTACATAAAAATTTCATATTTTATTACTATTTTCTTTGAACAAATTTATATCTCTAATTACCAATAGATAATTAACCAATAATTATAATATAAAATCTCTGAAATAAACAAATTACATAGAAATAAAACTAATTTTTTAAAAAATCGACTTTCGAAAATCCGATTTAAAATATAAAATATAAAATAAAATACTCGACCCCATTATTTAAACGATTTCGCCAATGTCAATGTCTAATACTGAGTATACACACAAGAAAACCTTATAATAAAAAGCTAGGTATTATAGAAGATAGATATATTTTATAAACATCGTGAATCTGCACAAACACAAAGAAAATCTCTAGGTATACATTATTATTAATAGAAGATATTATTTTCAATATGTGTTACATTAAAGAGTAAATTATTAAGATCTTTTAAAATGATAGCTTTTTCTATACTCAAATACCTTAAGGCTATATTATTATTATTATTTATAATCAATTTATTTATAAATTATAAAAAGATGAAATCATTTAAATACCAATATATATTTATATATTTTTTTCTTGATTTTAGATTTAAAATGTGGACATCCTTCAGTGCCATTAAATGCAAGAGTTACTTTATCAGATAATTCATTAAAAATTGGTACAGTTGCGACATTTACATGTGATGCTGGTTATGAACTATTTGGGTAAGTTTTATATATTTATATACTTTCACTTTGATTCATTTATTTATATTGGCATTGCATGAGCTAAATACTTTCTTTAGTTTAATTTTTTAGGAAATAATATTAGTATATCAATAGAACCATGTTCTTAATCGATTCATAGAAAACTCCAGTCAAATCGCGGTTTAGGGTGTATTTTCACTGGCCAACATGAGATTTGCTCTACTATATGTTTTTTGGATCGCTCATCACGAAAATCGGGGTCTTCTTCGGGAGATATTTTCGAAACACCCTTAAATTTGCAAAAAATACCCCCCAATAGGGGTTTTTTGATATATTTGAAAACTGAGTTTCTAGATTTAGCCAAGAATTGGTTTAAGACGATTTTTTGGGTCACTGATCAAAAATTTGAGGTAATTTTTTATGAATAATTAATATTTCACTCTTAAATTAGTAAAAACAACCCCTAATAAGGGTGTATTTGCAAATTTTGCACTTTCACCGACCAAATTAGGTCCTTAAGGATTTTTTGGGTTGCTGATCAAGAATTCGGGGGAATTTTTTATGAATAATTAATATTTCACCCTTCAATAAAGAAAAACAACCCCTAAAAGGGGTTAATTTATATCAGACACTCCTTTTAGGGGTTGTTTTTGCTAATTGAAGGGTGAAATATTAATTATTCATAAAAAAATACCTAAAATTCTTGATCAGTGACCTAAAAAACCGTCTTATACCAAGTCTTGGCTAAATCTAGAAACTCAGTTTGCTAATATATCAAAAAAACCCCATCTGGGGGTTGTTTTTTCAAATTTAAGGGTGTTCCGAAAATATCTCCCGGAAATGACCCCGATTTTCGTGATCAGCGAACCAAAAAACATTAAAATTTGGTATACTGGGATTTTTTGGGTCGCTGATCACGAATATTTAATTATTTTTAATGAAAAATTATACCTTTGCCCTTAAATTGGCCCAAACTAGCCCTAAAAAGGGCATTTTTGCTACATTCACTCCAGCCCTCTAAAATTTGGTATACGGGTGTTTTTTGGGTCGCTGATCACGAAAATCGGGGTCTTTTCTATGAGAAATTGGAGCTTGACCCTTATATTGGGTAAAACTTGCCCTAAAAAGGGCATTTTTGCTACATTTAGTCTAGGCCTTTTAAATATGGTGTACGGGGGTTTTTTGTATCACTAATCATGAATATTAAGGTTTTTTTAATGAAAAATTAGACCATCACCCTTGAATTGGCTAAAACTTGCCCTAAAAAGGGCTAGTTTGGGCCAATTTAAGGGCAAAGGTATAATTTTTCATTAAAAATAATTAAATATTCGTTATCAGCGACCCAAAAACCCCCATATACCAAATTTTAGAGGGCTAGAGTGAATGTAGCAAAAATGCCCTTTTTAGGGCTAGTTTGGGCCAATTTAAGGGCAAAGGTTAAATTTTTCATTAAAAATAATTGAATATTCGTAATTAGCGACCCGAAAAACCCTCGTATACCAAATTTCAAAGGCTTAGAGTGAATTTGTCAAAAATGCCCTTTTTAGGGCAAGTTTTGCCCAATTTAAGGGTCAAGCCCCAATTTCTCACAGAAAAGACCCAGATTTTTGTTCAGCGACCCAAAAAACCTATAGTGCACCAAATCTGGTGGTGGCCAGAAACAATACAACCAAACCCGTATTTTGATTGGAGTACATGACAGTTGAATTTTTGTACAGAGATAGCTACAAAACATATCCCCTTTTGCATATATCTATTTGTTCAACAAGGGTAAAAAAATAGGATGGCTTCAATGCAGTTGTATGACTGCAGACAGCATTGAAAGTAAAATTTCCTACATTTTCTCCCGTGTTCAACACATAGTTTTTCATTAAAAGCGAAAAAAAGATCGCCCGAAAGTAAGAAAGTAGATCTTTTTTGCAGCGTGTAATGAAAAATTGTTTTAGCCACAGGTTCTAGAAAAAGTTAAAAGTCTACAAATTTGGTCAATTTTTGGAAAAAGTGAAAGTTTGACGCCTTGAAATAGCCTAGAATTTTTGATTAAGCCAAAAGATACTAAGTTTATCTATGTTTTGTAGGGGTATGTCTGATAATTGTAATTTCTCCGTTTATCTGCAGCTGCATCTGTCTTAAAATTAATTTGAAATAAAGGCGCGGGTAAACGGCAAAATTTCAAAAGCTCGACTTACACTTCCAAAACCTAACTACCGAAAAATGTCAGATATGAAATTAATACGTCTTGGCCTAATCTAAAAATCTAGGCTATTTCAAGGTGTCATACTTTCAGTTTCTGGGGGAAAAATTGGCCTTCGCGTTACACGTATGAGTGATCTTCTCAAAAAAATGTCTATATAGATTATCTTAACTCATTAACGCCGACGCGGAGAGTTTTGGAAATGGTAAAAAATAAAAATTTCTCTTGCAGGTACATGGCTAAGAAATTTTTCATTAAAACCCTTCATTAGTTTTGACCTATAGCTCTTGTATGTGCTCAAAAAACTGGGCTAAAAGGGGTAAAAGGGGCAATACCAATCGAAGTTATTGCTTTTTTACCATTTCCAAAACTCTCCGCGTCGGCGTTAATGAGTTAACGGCTTTTGTTTTATACAATACTCGTTATTAATTTATTTTTATTTTACAATTTTATGGAACTCATAAAAATAGTGTGAAATAATTTTGACTAAAAGTAACAAAATATCCAAAGTATTTACTGATCAGAGAACAAAAATTTCTATAAGCCAGTCTTATACGTGAGAAAAATAAAAATTGCCTCAAACACCTTTAAAAAATTTACAGTAATCATTTAAGATATTTACATGAATATCTCGATTTAAAAAAGAAAAAAATTCTCTTCAATTTAATTTGAAGTTAAAAATAGAAAATTTTGTATAGATTTTTTCATAATTATATATAATTACCATGAATTTATGATTGATAATAAGGAAAGAAATTTATATATATATATATATATTTTTTTAAAATTTTATAGGAAGTGATAAAAAAAAAGTATATTGAAAATATTGTCCTCACATAAATACAGGCATCTATAAAAATTATTATGATACATATATTTTCTTCCTACTTTCATTCTCAAAAGAAAAAATATAAAATTAATAATTTGATGTGAAACGAAAATTCAATGAATATTATATATTCATATATAAGACAATATTAATTATTGTAACAGAAATTTTTAAACTACGATATTATCACACAATGTATAGACGATATATTATAAAGCTAGCAGGTACTTATATATATTTTTTAATCATTATAATTGAAACTTTTGTATTTATTGAATTTTATATATATATATAACCATACGTATATATATAATACTTATCAGTTTGATATATTATAGTAATTATTTAAGTATGAGAAAGTTTTTATCTAGTTTTTTTATTTTTACAGTGTGATTAAGACGAGAAGTATTAAGTTTTCATTCATATATAAAAAAGAAAATTTATATTGGTGCATTATTTAATGCTAGGCACATTTGTGGAATATTAAGTGTTAAATTTTTTTTAACTTTTGTATACACTGAAAAAATTGATCTTTTACTGAGTCTAGTCGTTTTATCTATGTCTGATGAGGTTTTTTTTATCAGTGTGTATGAAAAATAGATAATTTTTTAGTTTTATATTTCGGATACAAAGTATAATATAACAGAATTGTAACTTTAGACACACCTTACTGACCCTAAGTTTTATGCACTTTATATATCGCTTCATTCTTTAAGATAGACCACGATTTTCTAAGCACGATAAATTTTTTTTATAGAAATCTACATTAGAGTCTACTTTTTCGATTGTATGCGTATTTTTTTAGTCAATCTTAAGGCGAAAAGCTTTTTCCCACAGTTTTGGATATTTTAAAATTTTAAAACATGCTTGAAAATTCAAGCAAAGAAGTAATTTTGTTCTTTCAAGTTGCTCTGCTTAAAATTTATTTGAAACTTTTACATTAGTTTGAGCAATTTACGAATTGTATGATTAAATATTCAATTTTAGCAGAGTTACTTAGAAAAACTGATTACTGCAGTAAAATTTACAGCAGGAATTTTCAATTTTAAACAGAAAGTTAGTTTCATCAAGATTTTATGTATCGGAGAACCGTTTGAAAGAAAGATAACCGGAGTGAAAAATTATAGCTTTTAATTAATCATGTACTTCTAAGTATTGCCTCTGAGCACATGAAAATAAAGTTTTTTTTGGCTCCAAAAATCCGCTCCCTAAGAGCCCATACGCAGTATTTGGTGGAAATACTTAGGAGTGATTAAATACTCTATTATTTTGAGATTTTTGATTTTTTTGGTTAATTGTCACTAATTTCATTAATCGAAAATCCAAGCAACGTTTTAGGCTAGTATCAATTATTAGGTTCATTGTTAACATTTTTATTTGAACATATAAAAGCAAGACGATTTTATGATACATAAAGGATTAATATAAATAAATTTTTTTCTTTAAAAGAATAATACCCTAAATTTATAAGTTTAACATCCTCAGTTTGGATGGTAATTTACTTAAGATTCGAACTACTTTTTATTTTTCTGGATATAGGTTGCATAGTAGCGGAGCCTATAAGGTATAAGGTGATTTTTTGACTAACCAAACATAATTGCAAATGGACTGAAATGGACCAAACTACTTATGTTAGGATGGTCAATGAGTCATATTTTAACAGCTTTGGTGATCGTAATTTACCATCCAGATGAAAATTTTCTAACCGGATGTTTTGTAACATCCTTAAATACACCCCCCAGAACCTAATTCCAAATGGGTTTGTAAAAAAATCTGTGCTGAACTGTACTGAGGGGGTAGGGGTTAAAAAATTTTGGTATCTAAAACAAATTGATATATTTAAACATAAAATTATTATTGAAATATATAAATAAATAAAACTTATAGCAAAAAACTTGAATGTTACAAAAATTTAATAATAAAACAATATGTAATAAAAAAATACAATATAATAAATCGTATATAAACAACAGTAGCTTATAATTAAAACATTGTGCAACTATTATTATTATTATTATTATGATTAATATTTATCAATTGAGTAGAACGAACTTTTATTTAATTGTCATTAGTCTGTTGAGCGTAAACTGTAATATTATATATATATATATATATATACATCTTTTATACACACTTTCTCTGAAAAAGATTTATTTATTTACAAAGATATTATTAGTGCACGCACATTTTTTACTTTTTATTTATTATTGTAATGACAAATTGCACTTGTAATTCTACTTTTTTTTTATACTTGTTATATTTATTTATACGAGCGTTTAAAGTGTCAAAATGAAAAAGAAGATTGAAACTTATAAGACGTATTTAGTTAGGTTATTTTTCTACTTTTTGGGTTTTGAAATTTGCAATTAAATGTCAAAATCAGGTGCCGTAAATCTAAAAAGTTATGCTGCTGTAAATATATCTTCTTTTTTGTTTTAGTTAGAGAAAAAATATTTTATTTTACGCAGGCATTGAAGAGTGCGAATTAGGTATATTGTTTATCAGCATATAAAATATCAAGTTTTTTTTAGAAAAAAATGTTTAATTAAGGGAGTTGACACGTGGAGGAAAGAAGATATATTTTTTTTCGGACTTCTTTCTTCCTCTCACGAGTTTCGTATAAGAAATTCCAAAATGTTTTTGTTTATATTTCTGTAAATAAACTCCTAAGAACTCTGAAATTTTTTCAGTGTGTTTTTATAATAATAAATTATATTTTAACCAAATATTATCAAAATCTGTTTTGTAAATTTTGTACAATACGTACTTATTTATATTACATACTTATTCACCGTAAGAGATTTTAAGAGCTCCAAACAAAAAATTTACAAAACAGATTTTGATAATATTTAGTTAAAATATAATTTATTATTATAAAAACACACTGAAAAAATTTCAGAGTTCTTAGGAGTTTATTTACAGAAATATAAACAATAACATTTTGGAATTTCTTATACGAAACTCGTGAGAGGAAGAAAGAAGTCCGAAAAAAAATATATCTTCTTTCCTCCACGCGTCAACTCCCTTAAATCTTAGATTGCTCGTTAGATTGATTTAATTTTACTTTTAATCTCGCTTTTAATGACGGAAAGGTAAATTTATTTTGTTTCCAAAAATATAAAAATTATTAATATCTTGTAATTGATACATAAAATTAATGTGTATGATTTCCGTATTCTTTACTTATAAATATCATTTCATCCGAGATTTCATCACATCTTAATAAATTTTTCTCGCAATTGAAATGAATTTTCGATGATATATATAAGTGTGTCAAGAATGGAGAAATTACTTTTTGTTAATATACTATTTAAATTATTACTATTCTTCTTACCTACTCAATTAAATTTTTGAACAGTTATTGTAATTTTCAGGATTCTTTTTCCGGATGTTTGATTCGTTATACATTCAAAAATTTGACATATTTCAATTGGTTACAATTTTAAATATTTTCAATACAAAGTATTTTTTTTAATTATTTCCTAATTTATCATTTTTCAATGTGTTAAATTTAATATATTAATAACTGATTATACTTTTGTGGTTAACACTTCATATCATCAGCCAGATTTCATTTAATCAACAAATTTTTACTGTATTGTAAACAATACATTTTTCATTTTTTGATCTGTTTATGAACTCTATTCGTTATATCTGAATGGTATACTTTTTTAGTATATGTACCAAATTATGCAATGAAGAACATTTCTAAATTTTATTGTGAATAGGATTATATTAATATTTACAATATATTAACTGATTCAGACCTTTAATGCAATAATGTGCATATACCTACATAATTTTCATACACGTAACTTCATAACCTTCAAAAAATGACATTCTGGACACTTACAACAATAATTAAAAAAAATTAACTCTGAGCGTAAGTGTAACTCTCAATGACTAATATACTTTTTGCAACATTATTTTATTATATTATACTTATTTTTTGCTGTTATTATCTGATTGTAAAAAAACTTAACAACGTATAGGTTATATCTTGATCTTAATGTTTTTTTTTTTTAAACATAACCTATAATACAAGAGGAAGAGTTTGGTCAATGCACTCTATAAAAAGGAAGGTTATATATATATTTTATTACAAAAAAGTAGTAGTAAAAGTATATAAATTATTTATCTATATATATATATATATATATATTCAAGAATATCAACAATAGATTCTTTATTTAACTATAAAAAGAAACAATAGATATTTAAATGTCAAGATCTTCTAATCAATGTTTAACTTTTTATAGAAAATAAAAAGAGATTTTAAAATTCTCTTATTTAAGATAAAGCAAGGTTATGTTTGCCTGTGTATAGTGTAGTATTACGATATAGAAAATTAAGTGTAATTAAATTAAATATTTTTTTTATTTTAATTCGTGTATGCATAACTAGTAATTAAAATTCTTTTTCATTTATTTTTTTTTTCTTTAATTTTATTTGTTTTCTGTACGGGGCATTTATTTAATAGATTTATTATCATTATATAAGAAAATTCTATTTTTACATTTAATTGTAATTGAATAATTGAAAATGCTTTTTTTTAAATATTGACACAAATACATATTTTTATGTACATTTATAATAGGCTATTAAAATGTTTGTCTTAAAATTATTATGATTAATAAATATTAATTTTATTTGAATTTTTATAATTATGCATACTGTTTCAAAATAATTTCTATATTTATATTGTTCAGTATATTGTTTAATTTAATATAAGTAAGCTGAGTATAATCTTTAAGAATTTTTATAGAGTACATAAATTTAAAAAAGGGAAGTTTTATCTGGGGCTGGATGCTAAAGTCGTCGTATGGTCTATAGCTTAAACGTGTAACCTAATACTTAATTTTTATAATATTATGAATGCCCTATTAACTTAACCTATGTTATTTCTATACGGAATATAAAAAACGCGTATACGACATAAGCCAATGCAAATGGTATCTATATTGCATTCTGTGTACATATACTATACAACACCAATATGATCTATATTTTTCTATATAGATAGTTGAACATGTATGTATAGGACTATATTTAATTTGTATAAACCTGCTATAGACTATACAACGACATTAGCATCCAGCCCCTGTAGAAATTTTTTGGTCGTGATCAAATATTTAATGTTAAAACGTGCACATTTTTATGCCAGTAATTTTCATATATTTAACGTAGTAGCTGATTTTAAAAACGGTTAGAAGGCAGTAAATCTTATCACGAAAATTGAATAAATCAAAGAACTAAAATTAGCCTATGAACAAAATATTTAAAAAAAAAAAAAAAATTGAAAGACGTGGAACAGCCCATATATTATAATCAGATTATAATTATGCAGTTAGAGTAAATTAATATAAACCAAAATAATTAAAAGTTTCTTCAAAATTTCGACAAATTTTTTATAGAAATTTTTTCTGTATGAGGTAGAGCTTCGCTCTATGGATATGAAATGAACCATAATCAAAAAATTGATCTGATAACAAGTAATACCATAAAGGCGAAGCCTAGATCGGTAAACTTCATTTTCTCATTATAAATTGTATAAATTAAGGTTTAAAAAATGAGAACAGTTATCATTTTTGAGCTTTCGTAATGGGGTTTGAAGCACATGTCCGAAAATGAAAAGCTTGCGTTTTTTGCCTTCTATCTCTAATATTTCGGAACTGAGGGGTCTAGGAACTTGGTGACCTAGAGGAGTTTCCTCAGTACTACTTAGCAACATTTTCTCAAATTTACAAAAAATTTGGTCAGAACCCAATTTCCATTAGAAAATGGGGTTCTTATTGAATGAATACCGCCTCTGTGTTCGACCAAGGGTGAAAAAATATGCTCTTGATGTTACTTAATTTTGTATTAGTTAGTTGAGATTTCTAGAAATATTTAATATCTATAAATTTGTCTATCGTGTTAGTAAAAATGGAGGGTAAAATTTTGTTTACATTGCAGTATTTTTCTCATCCAAAAAGCAAAAAAATGCATAGATTGCATTTAAAAATAAAAAAACATGCAGATTGACATGCATGTGTAGGCCGACATTGATGTATGATTTTTTGATACAGGTAACATGCATGTTATTAACTATGAATCTAGTTAGTATACATTTAAAAGGTAAACATCAAAAAAGAAAAAGTATTTTTACATAATTTTAATATTTTACATTTTATAATAAAAAAAAATGATATTACATAAAGTTTTAAGTATGAAAAATGTTTAAAATTATTTATCGACATATATTTAAATAAGTCTGTAAAATTTACCTGTAAGACTTACTAAAAAATAGAAAATTACTAAAAAACATAATTTTGTTTTTTTTTCCAGAGGCAATTCACTGACCTGTAATAGTAAAGGAAAATGGCAAGGAGAATTATCCTTTTGCGGTGAGTTATATTTTGCATCAGATATTATTTCTAGATAAAAATACATGCTATACCCTGTTTGTGCTTACATGGAGAAATTCAGAAAATTTGGATAAAGTAATATTAAAATTTTTTTTATTTGATTTTATTACTTTTTGGTTAATAAGGGTTTTCAACAAAATTTCAAAGCTAATAGGATTAATAATTTTAGATTCCTATAAAATTTTATGAAAATTATAGATGTAAATATAAAGTGGCAAATTTTGTCCGCATATTATTACAGATGGAAGATAGGTTTTCCATATATTTTAATACTAGTTATGATAAATTTCATAAAAATTAAAATTGTTTGGAAATTTTTAAGAGTTTTTAAGTCAATAAAATTAAAGAAAGGGTTTTAAATTTTAAAAAAATTATAACTTTTAAATTTGAATGTTTATGACGTTGTTAATAGTCAAGTTGCAACTTTGCACCATTTGTAGACATACGTCCTGCATGGATAAATGTTTGTAGCATTTGAGTTTTTTGGTCTCCTGGAACCGAAGTCGGGGTCCATTTTGACCTAAAAAGGGCAATTTAGTTGAAAATGGACCCTGGATTCGGTTTCAGGGGACCAAAAAACATAAATACCATCCATTTTTACCTTGAAGGACTTATATTCACGAACGGTGTCTTCGTCAACTTGACTATAAATATAAAAAAATCACTCTTTCAAAATCACCTGGATTACTCCACATACAAATAAATAAATAATTTTAATAAATATACCAGTACATTTGAGTTCTAAAAAAAGGAAATATCAAAAAAATTTTACAAATAAAACTTTCTTATATCATGCAAAATAATAAAACAAAAAAGACAAACTGGTATAATAAACTTATTTTATAGAAAGAGGAAACTAATTATTTCAATGAAAATTTACGAAATCAGTATATAACAATCATTACCAAACTTTATATTTTTCCATATCCTGTATAAATTATATAAAAGAAAAAACCAAAAAAAAAAATGATCAAAAAGTACGATACAAGTGTCCATGATTTTTCTTATAAATAAAAACGCATCAAAATGTTTAAATTTAAAAATTTGTGTATATAATAAACATATAATATTATTATAAAAAGGAAAAAAACCTGTGGGAAATCCTTTCTCTTTATTTAGTCTTTTTTATCTATTATAAACGTGTAAGTATACATGTGAATTCTTTCGATCATTTTACAAAATTCGTGCACTATGATGATCGGATATTTTGTTTTTATTTTGTATAAATTAAACTTACTTTTACGTATGGAAAGGAAAATAAAATTTAACTTATTTACTACTTACTATTAACTATAATAAGGAAATTTACAAAATTGTGATTGTTTTTTTATTATGTAACTTATTTCTTTAATCCTCCCTGTATTTTTATTTGCAAAAAAAATAATGAGCTTTTACTTTAATAATAAATGCTACTTGAATTATAATATCATTATACAATGTTACATTATGTTATAATAGGTCAATTATAAATTTAGATTGATTATTTGATTAATTTGCTTTAGATTATTCATGGCTATTTATTTATTTATTATGTAATTTATGCACAAATACAATACAAGAAGTTATATAGACGTATATACTACAAATAATAATTAATTGGTACAAATTTATAGGATATTCTTTTGGGATATGGATTTAAAGTAAATTTTTTTTTGTAAAACATTAAAATTTTTTTATAATAATAAATCTTCCTGAGTAGGATTCTGTCAGCGTAATTTCGTAAGACCTTATTTCAAAATTGTGGGAATTTAATAAGATTCACGATAAATAGAAAAATAAAAAACGGTCCACATCCTGCACGTTAATGATAAACTGCAATTTGGGGGATTTTTTTAACATGGAACATGTTCATTGGATGGGGTATTTGAAAAAGTTTGGTTCGGCAGGGAAGGGGGGTGAAAAAGTGACGCTTTTAGGGGGGGGGGGGTGAAATGTACTTAGAATATTTTCGATTTAGGGACTTAGAATAATTTGAAGTGGGAATCAGGACCTGATCAGGCCCTGATAACAACAACAACTTAGAATACTTTAAGTTTATAGACTTAGGATAGTATATATTTCAGGATTTATTGTAATTTCGGTTTTCGGATTTATTACTATTATGAGTAAACATGTTTCATGTTTGTTGATTGTGTAGTTACACAAACTGGTTATAAACTTTTTTTCTGAAAAAGGATAATAATAGTACGATTTTTTTCCAGTGGCTAGAAACCTTATATTTTCTTGGAAATAATCATCAAAGTCCTTTCTCCACTGATAGCATAAAAATCAATACACGTGTGCTTTGACAATACCAAAGCACACGTGTATTAATTTTTATTCAGCCAGTGGAGAAAGGGCTCAAGACGAAAATTTAATCAATAATGTAATAATTTTGATAAAAGATAATTTTTTCTCGCAAAAGAAATGTCTTTTCAATACTATAAATAAAGTAGAATAATATATATTTTATTGATTATTTCTTTATACAATTAAGTTTCACTATATTATTATTATCTGTTGACTGTGCTGTAATTTGCTGTTTTTTTTTATCGCCATGATATGGCATATCCTTGCTTGGTAAAAATGTATGCAGTAATTGAAAATTTATCTTTCCAAATCAGGTGCATAACTGGCATCACAAAACCCAATTGATTGGATATCATGATTTTTTGAAAAGATTAATGCTAAATTTTTTGTTCCTTTTAAATACCTAAGTAGTTTTTTTTACCCAATCCCAATGAGTTTGGTTGTAACATAGTTTAAGTTTGCTTAAATATTATAGCTAACAGCATATGCAATGTCGGGCCTTGTTGTTTGCAGTAGATATATTAATGAACCTATTGCATTTTGATATGGTATTTTGCTTAAATTTAGAAATAGTTCATCTGCTGTTTTTTCTTCAAAATCAGGTAAAATTTTTTTACCAGAATCTATTGGACATTGAGCTGCAAAATTTTCTATATTATATTTTCTTATCACGACATTGATGTATGATGTGATAATTGAATGGTACCTAGAGCTTTATTTATCTGTAAATTTATGCCTAAAATCTTTTGACCTGACGTAAATCCTTGATTTTGAAAGTATTCGACATTCGATCTAAGAAGAAGTCTATATGTTATTTTGAATTACAAAAAATTAGAATGTCATAGACAAAAATACAAATTATAAAGAATGATTTTGTGTCTGATTTTACTCTGTAGTAGACACAGGTGATCAGAATGTTTAATCACAAGCAAATTTAAAAGGTTGATATTAAATTTAATGATTTGTTGTAGGCTTTCTAGTCTCTGGTTAAATAAAATTAAGTATCAGATTAAAAGTCAATATTAAATCTAGTTTACCTTTATGAGTTTTGGGGCGCCATTCACTGGTCATAACTGTTGTTTTCCATCCGAGTCATTTCTAAGAACCTTAAAATCTAGATTTTTCGAAAACAGGCCCATAAATAAATTTCGCGGAAAACCCCAACTCTGGATTCGTAAAATTAGAAAACATCAAAATTTAGAATAAGGAAATTTCCGAAATTTATTTTATGAAACCTTGTATAAATTATTGCTTTTTAGAAATATTTTATATTTTATCAAACTGGCATTGATTTTTAGGAATTTTGACATGTCTGTTTTTCAACCCTTTTAGTTTTTATTATTGTGCATAAAAAAATTCTTATTCTGGATTTTTAGAGTTCTAAAGACTGTCCTGAATGGACAGCGACAATAATCTTCAACTACACTATATAACTTTTAAAGATATACTAGATTTAATATTGACTTTTAAAAAATACGCAGAAAAATATAAATTCAACTACGAAATTTTTGACTTTATATTTATTTTTAATTCATGAACTATAGTTATTACACACCTTTCTTAAAATCTTAAATTTATTACTTCATTAAAACTATATTTATAAACAAAAATACTGCTATCTAGACCTATAATATAGCGTAATATATAATAGTTATCTCTTTATTGTGAAATTATTTAAGTATGAAATTTGGCGTGAGAAATGTAACAACAATTTCATTTTTTTATTTATTAGCATAGATTTTTCAAATATAATAAGTCTTTTTCTTCCAAATAATTTAACATTTTAAAAATAAGCCAATTTTGAAATTACAACTCATATATAACTACCTATAAAATTACAAAGGATTTTAAAATTTATGAATTATTATAAAATTATAAATGTCTTTACAATATATTGCTAAAAAATTAAAGAATTAATAAGAAAAAAAAATTGCGTGCTCAGTATATCCTTATAAATATTTATAATCTTTGTAATCACAAAATATGCTGCAAGAATCTAAGTAGCCGAGAAGATCGTATAAAATAACAAATTTTTCGCAAATGATTATTGCGATAGAATTCGTTCCAGTCTAAAGAGTCTTAAAATATGTATATTTACAAGCTATTCTGATAAAAGATGATGGTTAATTTATACTTCTATACATCTCTGACGCGTGTATTTTATATTTGAGAAGCAGAAATAATGAATCTGTCGGACTATAACATAGCATTTCTTTCTCTTTTTCGGAAGTCAATTCATTAATGATATGACCAATTTTGCTAAAACATTCTTGCGATCAAGACATAGGGTTTAAGTTTTACTGGTTTCATCAAAAATACAATCGAATACAAAAGAAATTACAAATTTGTATTTTTCTATATTATTGCAATTTTGTTACCAACGCAGATATCCGATACTGACAGAGCTCGTCACCTGTTTGACTTTTTTGGGACTGCGTTTTTTCTCCGGATCTATTCATTTTTAGATTTCGCAGTAGAATTCTTGAATTGCATTTGCTTTTGAATTGGGATTTGCATATTCGAGTATTTGAATTTTTACTTACCCTAAACTTGCTCTATTTTAATTTCTTTTAAGGCATATTAAAAAAATACAAATTACAAGATTTTCCCAAAATAAAATTTACGAATTTGAAAGTAAAGTATTATTACTATATCAATTTATGAAAAAAAAATTATTTTACAAATAATCTTTAAGTAGCATGCAAAAAAAAAAAAATTGTAAATTTGTTTTCTGTATCTTGCGAAATCGTATGAAAAAATACATTTTATATGTTTTATGTGTATACCTGTATTTTTCACTTCCATGACTTAAAAGGCTTGTTTTACAAACATAAATATTACATATGTATTTTAAAAAAATGTTGCTCTAGAAATTAAACAAAGATAAGGAAATAGTTAAATTTTTACATTTTTTTGCATATATTATAAAAAAAATAGAAGTAAATAATAAAAAAGTACCGCAGTTGAAAAAATCTACTATAATTCGTTGGATTATTGTAATATATTTTCAATTTCGAAATAATATTATACGAGTATATAAAAATTTTTAACAGTAATAATAAAGAGACTGAGAAAAAAGATATTATAAGATGATTATAAAATACTATATCCTATGCTAAAGTGTTTATTAAAAATTTAATTGTACGTTTTAAAAATTTTGCATAATATGTTAGGCTGAACTTTAATATTTTCAAAGGGTTCTTTAAAAGCTCTAGGAATCAAAAAATGGCAGTTAGGCATATAGGTTTTTTGGGTCGCTGATCACGATTTTCAGGATATTGTCTTAGAAAAATTGGGGGTTAAACCGAGGGTTAAACTTTAAATTTTAAAAAACATAAAATACATGAAAAATACGCCTTTAGGGGTAACTTTTGCTAACTATGGAGTGAAGCTGAGATCAGCGACCCAGAAATCCTATAAAGATAAAATGTGGACACTCAAGTAGCGATAATATAAAAAACACTTCTTTTAAAAGTAATTTTTCCTAATTAAAGGGTAAAGTCCTAATTTCTCATAGAAAAAAACCCGAAATTTGTGATCAGCGACCAAAAATTCCTATACTAGACCAAATCTAGGGGTGACCCTGGCTGAATAGTATACTGCCAACACCGCATACTGACTGAAATATCATCCAATCAAAAATGTATAAATTATTTTTTGGCCACCCGCGGGCGTAAAATGCGGGTGTACAATTTTTTGTAAAATTTCAGCACTCGTTTTAAGCCCAGTAGGGCAAAAAATACTCTAAGCACCATCGGCGAAATACTTTAGACACTAGCGTGAACACATATCACTCGTGCCCGGCTTCGCCGAGCACTCGTTCTGGTGTTCACGCTAGTGTCTAAACTTTTACACCCTCGATACTTAATATACTATTTGGCAAATTACAAAAAAAAAGGAAGATTCATTTTTATAAAAAAAGTTTATTTAAATAATTGAGTTAATTTTATAAAAATATGTCTAATTCTTTTTCTAATTTTATACACTTAGTAGCACATAAATTGTAATTTTTTCACTATTTTAATCTTAACCTTAATAATTTACTACTTAAATTTACAACTGCAGACTGTATTCATAAGGATTACAGTTGGGGGCTTGCATGGGTCAGAATTTTAATAATTTTTTTTGCATAATTTGAAACTTGATTAAAAAATATTAGGTACGTATTTTTTTGTTTTTCAAAAAAATGAAAATTAAAAAAATGTTGACGCTAACTGCGTATACAAATACATTGTGACATCACACCTCTGACGAACCTCTGATATTTAAAACCTTTGTAACTCCGTTAATTTTGGTAATTTAAAAAAATAAAAAAATACGTGTCCGATATTTTTTTTGTAGTTTCAGATTATGTAAAAAAAATTATCAACATTTTGACCCATGCAAGCCTCCTGTTAGCACTCGAATCTATAGCATACATAATTATAAAGTAAAAAAAATTGGAAATTACATAAATATTTACATTATTTCACCATATTACAAAATATTTCTTACTAAACTAAAATTACACATTTTGTGAATCCTTAATACTTTTTTTATATAAAATTTTTGCATTTTCCAATTCTTCTTGTATTTGTTGTAATGATTTACCTTTGGTGTCAGGAATCATAATAATAAAAAATGGCAAAACTACTAAAATAACCAACGCTATTAAAATAAAAAAGTAATAATCACCTAATAACAAAACCAAATTAAAGTAATGCACATCTAAAATCATATTTGCAAAGTAAACCAATAATCTGCTACATAAATTCGCGATTAACGAAACAATACCTTTAACATTTGATGGAAATATTTCTCCTAACAACATGTTACCAATTGTTAGTAAACCTGTTGAAATGCTAAAAAAAAATAATGCTATTGAAATTACTGGCAAAATATTACTTTTGAAGTTTTTTTTATGTTCAAACATGTAAAAATATACTGCTAAAACTATTATTGAGAAAAGAACACCAAATTTTAAAATTATTAACCAAATTCTCCAAAATCTTTCGATTAAAAATATTGACAATATTGCAAAAATTAGACAAACATGTTCTATAAATATTAAAGGATCAATTGTAATTATTTCTGTTTTTTCTGCAATTTTATGCACAGAAAATTTAAAAAGAATTCCACTTATTTCTACAAACATAAATAAAATCACAGTCGTAAATAAATTTTTGAAAAAGCTAGCGTTATCTCTAAAATTCATGAAAATATTCTTTATCGATATATTTTTTTTGTTAACGTATTTTTTAATATCATTTAATTCGTCATCTACATTTTCTTGCCCTCTATAACTTTGCAACGATTTTTCAGCTTCTGCGAATCTATTTAATTTTGCTAAATTATATGGCGAATCGGGTAAATAAAATAAAATAATAGCTCCAATTAAGCTAATAATTAAAAATACTGAACTATAATTTATGATTGTAAGTGAAAAAGTTCTGAGTAAAATATTTTCTATCGTCAGGCCTAACAGAATACCAATAGATATCGTTGCAAAAAAAGTCCCCCTGCTATTTGAGTTTGCTATTTCTGCACAGTAAATTGGAGAACTAACAAATGACATGCCAACTCCTAATCCAGAAATTTTCCTGGTTATCGCAAACAATAATACTGAATTTGAATTTATCATTGACATCCAGCTTAATAATAATGGAAGAGAAGATAAAAAAATTGTATTTTTGCTTCCATAATATTGTATTGAAATTCCTCCTAATATTATTCCAAGTAATTTTCCTAAGAGAAAAAATTTTTCTATCCAGTAATTATCAGATTTATCGAAATTCATAATAAATTCGTATTCAGAAATAAACAACCATCCTAAATGTGCTCCAACTTGTGTTTATAAAATTATTACTAAAAAAAAAATATTATTATTGTGAAAAAAATTAATTAAAAAATATAATTGGACGTATTTAAGTAAATCTTTATTAGAGTTTTCTAATTCCCGATCAAAACAGAATAGTTGCAGGCCATCTTTTGTCACATGGCCCAGCGGTGGTCAGAAAGTGGGCTGCCACCGGGCCTCGTGACATTTAGGTGGCAAGCCACCTACTGTTTCGTTTTGATCGAGTTATCATCTGATGCAAGTATTTTAAATAGTATAATTTTTATTTTTACTAATTGGATCATAAATATGTTTAGCTATGTCTGCATTTTAATTCTAAGTAAAAAAAAAATCGGAAACATGTATTTTAAATATTATTCTTAAAACTCTTTTGGATTCGCTCAAATGCATGGTATCACAGAAATTATAATTATATTATATTACCTCCAGTAACTGCTATCCATAATGAATTGAAATTCTTGATAAAATTCTTCATATTTAAATTAGATTTTAGAAGTGATAACAAATAAATTTATTTGACTAAAATTAAACTTTTGTAATAATTAGACCAGAATTTTAAGCAAGGCCAGTATATTTTTTAAAACTGTAAGTATACGAATAAGCAATTTTTGGTAGTTTCGTCTGTAGCGTCATTAGCAGACCTAACGAAATTCAGGAACTTTAAAGCATGCATTATGCATTATTGGAGAGCATGCATTTCTGCTTTACGACACGCTCCATTGTCTTCTAGCAAAGAATATATTATATACAGGGTGATCCTTAGTGGGACGTGATTTTTCTTTTATTAGGCCCATTGCTATTCGTTATTGCTTGTAATCTTGGCTGTCATTGGTCAACCGATTAGAAAACAATGCGCCCCGCTCTGGATCACCGTGTACATATATTCTTTGTTCAGGTGGTTTTAATCTCTTGTACAGCTGACGTCAGGTATTAAAATCAGGTACTTGTGGCGTCTTTGGAAGATTTTTAATTTTGTAAATAAATACATAGTTCGATGTTAATCTTTACTGTTTTCTTTACGTGATCTTCAAAATATGCGGTTTGTTATGTTCGTAATTAATTTTTACATATTTTATATTTCTAGGAAATAACGTTTCTTTAATCAAAATGGAAATATATCAATTTTAGTTTTTGACCAACATGGTGAACTTTTTTCGACTATTTTTCAAATTAGAATTTTATGATAAAACAGGCTAGATTCCATAAATTAATCGAAAAGATTTTGTGCTCAAATTTTATTAACTTAATAATAAATACACTGTAAAAGTTTTCAAATATGTACGTTATAGCTATCTAATTTGCCAATGCTTTTGCAAAATTTATAACTTTTACATTAAAAATTATACACACAGTTATACGTTGACGTCAACATTATCAATTCTCGTACTATCCAGGGCTTCAGATAATAATTTTAAAATTTAATTCACCATAGAAAAAAAAGGAATATTCAAAAAATAGTAATTACTTTTTAATTATCATATATTTGGTTTTGTAAAATGTACATACAATAAATAATACTTATAGTAAATAATAGCTACATTTTTATTTACATCAAACTTTTTGAAAAAAAGTAACCATCATGTAAAACATATAAATAGAAGTAATAGTCACAGCACCCAATAATTTTAAAAGGAGTTAAATGGATCCAAGTTAGTGGATTATACGTATTTTTGGTCACTAAAAACATTTTTGAAGGCTTCAACCATTTTCCAATGGCTAATTTTGAGTAATTGATGCTGGATTCCCGAAACTAAGCACAACATATAAATAAAAAATATTATATAAAATTTTTTTAAATATTATTGATTGAGCTAAAATTTGGTGATTTTCCGTACTACTGAGCACCATTTCAAAATCAAATTTAAAAAATTTACAATAGTAGGCTTCAAAACCTGGGTTTATAATCTCGAAATCGGTAATTTATAGATTTTGGAATCGCTGATCACAACCCTGAATGTAATTTTGGACTTGAGTAAAAAAGCTTATATAAATTTTTTGTGATGGCAAATTAAGAGATAATAATAATAATAATTATAAATCTGCGTTAAAATGTAAAAAATAGATTAAACTAAATGAATTAGTTATAAAACTTAGAAATCCGCCATTGTGAATTTTAAAAATCTGATTTCAGAATCGTGACCAGGGATCCAAAAAAATTAAGGTATATCAAAATTCAGCTTAATCAGCAAATATTTATAAAAAAGTGTATTTTTTGAAAAGTTTTTGCTTATTTTGAACAATTTAGTATTAATTATACTCCAAACTGGCCATTTGAAAATTGATGAAACCTTTAAAATCATTTTTAGCTAAAAATAAGTATGATTCACTAAGCGATTTTACACCGTCGTATTAAACTTGCCCAAATAGTTAATATTCTGCTTACACTGACAAGAGTAGATTCGCTCACTGAGGGGGATCCATCTTACTCCATTTAAAATTTTTGGATCTGTAAAATTGCTGGCGCTTGACTATATAATAATTGACATAACTTGATGATTGATTATTTAACTTAAAGAGATAGTATAGTAAGTATTAATAAATATAAATATAAATATATATCAATAAAAGTTAATACAGTCCAATTTCTTTTTGATTAATTTATTAGCGCCTTTAGATAGCGGCCTTATTTAAATACTGCACATTAAAAAAAACGTACACAATATAACTACAGTTTAGTAATATTACTACACTAATAGCACTAAATTAAAAATTTAATAATTTTTTACTCAGACACGACCCAACTTAGGAAGAGCAAATATACATGTTTGTTATACGTGTAATAGAAACATATTTTAGTTTTTAAAAATAAAAATGTAGTTATATTTTGAGCATTTTTTTTACTGCGTGGTCAATGATACTAAAAAACTGACTTCAGAATCTGAAGGAGCATGTCTTTTTTTTTACGCAATCATCTTTAAATACATAAAAAGTCATTTTTCAGCCTATTTTGAAGCAAAAAATCAAGCGATTGTCAATTAATAATTGGTCACACCAGCGCTAATGGGTTAAATAATGTTCTTATGGTTTAATAAATATTTGTTTAATTTGTTCATTCTGCAAATACTAATTACGGTAGTTTTAAAACATAAATAACGAAGTTTACAAAAATATAATAGGATATTACGACCCCGTGTCCAAAAAAGAATGGCCCTAATATAGCTTATAAATTATTTTAATTATATTACTAGAAAAACCCGAGGATTTGGAATTGCTATTTGGCACGTCCGTTTTTATCCTGCTCTTGATGGACCAGGGTCGTATAAGATTTTTTTTTTTCATCAGTGATATTTTACGGCCAAGCAATTACGCGTTTCTAGCCACCGAAATAAAATTACATTCTTAATATTTTATCTACTCATTCGATACATTTTAAAAATTCATATTATTTAGACTATAGAATTTTTTTGTTTTTTAAATTCTTCTTTTATTTCAAATAATGATTTGCCTTTTGTTTCAGGAATAAAACATATAATAAACGGAAAACCTAATACCACAATTATTCCTAATAAAAGATTTACACTAAATTTTCCAATTGACAGGACTAATGTATAATACAATAATGAAGCAATCGAATCTGTTGAGCGACCAAACAAATTTATAATGATAGACACGATTGCTTTAATATTTGACGGAAACAGTTCTCCTATTAACAAATTTGACATTGTAAATAAGCCTATTTTAAGGCTAGCGAAAAATAATGGAATTGAAATAATTGGTAAAAATTGAAATAATTTTGTTTCTTTGTCTTGTTCTAGCATATAAAAATAAGTGGTTAACATAGAGATCGACAAATACATGATAGAATTCATGATCAATAACCACGATTTTCTTTTCGATTTGTCAATTAAAAATACAGATAAAATTGAAAATACTAGACTCGTACCGTCAATCCATCTAAATATTTTAGAAGAGTCGGTTAAGTCAATTCTCGTTTCTTTAAAAATTAAATCAGAATAACAATAAAAAGAACCAACTATTTCCATATAAATAAACAGCGCTGTAATAGTGAAGAAATTTTTTATGAAGTTGATGTTTCCAAAATTTTCAAAAATTTTTGTGCTCGATACATATTTTTTAATATCCTCTAACTCTTCACTGACATTTTCCTTCAGCCTGTAATATTGCAAAGATTCTTTTGCTTTTGTGAAATCTTCGAATTTCGCCAAGTTATAAGGTGAATCAGGTAAATTATATAAAATTATAACTCCAATTAGAGAAATTAATAAAAGTATTAAACTATGAATTAGAGTACTTGATGGAAATATGTGTTCTAAATTAGTTACTAACGTGTAAGAAAATGGGATACCAATGGATACTGTTGCGAAAAATGCACCTCTGTTTTTTGAATTTGTTATTTCTGCACAGAACATAGGAGAGCTAACGAAAGCCATCCCAATTCCTAATCCAGCAGTGATTTTAATTAAATATATTAACAACATTGAATCAGCAAATATTATTGAAATCCAACTTAATAAAAATGGAATAGAAGATAAAAAAATAGCATTTTTGCTTCCATAAAATTGTATTAATACTCCTCCTGTTAATATTCCCAACAATTGTCCAACAAATATGGAACTTTCTATGTAAGAAGCTTCGTAATCATTTATAGAACCAGAAGATATTAGGTTAGTTGAATGAATATTGTTCCATTTTAAATGAAATCCAATTTGTATTTGTAGTAATATTGCTAAAAAATGTACAATTATTTTCAAAATGTTTGTATGTGCTTCAAAAGTTCTAGTTATTAACTGATTACATTTTATGTAAATAAATTTGTTTGAATAGATACAAAAGAGTGCATTTACCTACGGGTATGGGTTAACGCTATGTATTAAGAAGGTATCTCAGACACCTTGAGTTTAATTTTATGGACCTTCTTTTAATCTTTTAGATGATCTCATTTTCAAATAGAGCAGAAACTAAATATTTTTTGTTGTTTTTGAATTTTACAAACTAAATGTTTACAAACAGGGGTATTTGAAAAAGGCTCAAATTTTAGGGGGTGGGGGTCAAATGGATTTAAAACAGAAAGCTTTGGTAAAAAAAGGATAGCTTAATTTAGTGGATTCTGAAGAATGCATGACTTACAATAAGTTGGATGTAGAGAGTTGAATAATTTTGAATTAGGGACTTAGAATATTTCAGGTTTCTGAATTTAGGATAATTTCAATTTAGGCACTTATTATAATTTAAGTTCCAGGACTTATAATAAATAGGGAGTATAAGTTAAAACTTTTACATAAGTGAACATTAATCTGACTGTTATTTTAAAAAATCGCTTGGATTTTCGATTATCGGGTAGAAAAAGTTGTCAATTATCAAAAAAAAAAAGATTTACAAAATTAGTATTTTCAAAATGAGCTATAATTTTGGGGATCTTATTTTTTGGTAATCGACAACTTTTTTTACCTGGTAGTCGAAAATCCAAGTGATTTTTTAAAATAACTGTCAGGCTAGTGAACATGTTCCATGCTCGTTGGTTAACACACAAACCAGTTATAAGTTTTTTTTTACCGTAAAGAAATTGTACCTCCGGTAAAAATTTTTATGAATTTTTATTCGTCTTTTTAACTGAAATTGCTTGTAATAAAATATAATTTTGGAATACTTTGAATTGTGTTTTAAACATTTTCTCACTTCGAATTGTAGCTATAATTGTATCCACAGCACTAAATATACCACTTTAAGATTATATTGAAACAAGATATCTATATTTTTTAAAATTTAGTAATCAGCTAATAACGAGAACTTTTAGGAATTTTCGTTTAATGCACTTAAATTATTTTACCTCCAACAGCTGCTGCCCTTAAGGGATTAAAACACTTCATATTTAACGTATAAAATATACTTGAATTACTGTTATTTAGAATGAACTATAAAAGATAGTTGTTTTTAAAGTATAGTAGGTATTACATATTACATTATCATACTCATTGTTAGAAATGATAATTTTCGGAGATAATAATTTTTTTGGTAATTCTTATGATAATATATATATTATATATATATATAAGATATATATTAACTCAATTTTATTTCTTAAACTAGATTATAAAATTATTCAATTCTTATGTTTCTTTTTGTTGAAATTGCGTCGCAGCTAACACTGGGCGCATAGTTTTTTATGTATTGACCTATTTGTTTTCTTGAATCCTTTAAAGTATCATTTTTACCCTTGTAGGGTGAATAAGTGTAGTTTTAAAAGCTTCTGAGAAAACGTATTTTTTGGGTTCAAAATTGATTTCGTTTTATAGAATTTTTTACTCGTTCAAATTCGAAATTACTTTAAGTCCCATTTGACTTCCCCTCCAATTTTTTCAAGCTTTTTAGGGTACCTCTCCCTATAAAACTGTTCTCTAAAACTGTTCTAAAAAAGGCCAGTATTTCTAAGGTACAATCGGACCATTCAAGTTTTACCGTTTACCCACGCTTCAATTTGACAGGGATAAATTTTTATAGTCAGAATTCCTTAATTTTAGTGTTAATATTGAAAAATAAAAATATTTATTTTTTCTATTCACGTTTGTTTTAATTTCACTGGAAACACAAAAATAAAATTAAAAAAAATTATCCTTTTTTTACGTTACGGTCACTAGGGAACAAAAAGTTCCCAAGAAATTTTAGCACCAACTTCTGATGGTTGTATAAACTAAACATCTTTCCAACTAGAATCTACAGCACCTGAGCTATTAAGGGAAACCTTCTTCGAAACACTTATGATATCCAGGATCCTTCTACTTAAATTTTTAATTCAGTTACACCCACGTTACAACTGGCAAAAAACGGTTGGGGCCGTTCGACACATGTGTGACTCTGGAGGGTTAAATACAATTTATTATTTAAAAGTAGATAAATAAAATAAATATTCGAAAATTGCAATTAATTTTTAATTAAAATATATTTGTTATTATAAATTGTACACAAAATAAATAATACTTATATCTACATTTGTATTTACATATCACTTTCTAAAAAAAAAAGTGACAAACGGGAAAAAACCCCGGTTTGGTAGTGCGCATCACTAAATAAAAAACTGATATAATATAAAATATTTAATTAAATATTTGTTCCATTTGCTCATTTCCGCAAATACTAATTTTAAATTAAACATAAAACACATTTTCTTCTTATACATAAAAAAGTCCAAGTGAATTTTCATTACTTATTAATTTTGACCAGAATTAATATTATTTCGTTTTTTGAATTCTTCATTAATTTTGTATAAAGATTTGCCTTTTGTTTCAGGAATAAAAAATATAATAAAAGCAAAGCCTGTTAACACAATTAACCCTAACAAAAAATTTGTACTAAATTGTCCAATTGAAACAACTAACGAAGCATACAATTCAGCACTAATCGAAGCAGTTGAACTAGCATACAAATTTATAATTATAGACACAATTGCTTTAATATTTGGTGGAAACAGTTCTCCTATTAACATATTTGACATTGTTAATAAGCCTACTTTAACGCTAGCAAAAAATAATGGAATCGAAATAATTGGTAAAAATTGAAATAAATTTGTTTCTTGGTCTTGTTCTAGCATATAAAAATAAGTGACTAACATAGAGATCGACAAATACATGATAGAATTTATAATTAATAACCACGATTTACTTTTCAATTTGTCAATTAAAAATACTGATAAAATTGAAAATATTACACTCGTATCGTCAATCCATCTAAATATTTTTGAAGAATCAGTTAAGTCAATTCCCGCTACTTTCAAAATTAAATCAGAGTAACAATAAAATGAACCAACTATTTCCATATAAATAAAAAGCGTTGTAATAGTGAAGAAATTTTTTATGAAGTTGATGTTTCCAAAATTTTCAAAAATTTTTGTGCTTGATACATATTTTTTAATATCCTCTAACTCTTCACTGACATTTTCCTGCAGCCTGTAATATTGCAAAGATTCTTTTGCTTTTGTGAAATCTTCGAATTTCGCCAAGTTATAAGGTGAATCAGGTAAATGATATAAAATTATAGCTCCAATTAGAGAAATTAATAAAAGTATTAAACTATGAATGAGAATACTTGATGGAAAAATGTATTCCAAATTAGTTGCTAACGTGTAAGAAAATGGGATACCAAATGATACTGTTGCAAAAAATAAACCTCTATTTTTTGAATCCGTTATTTCTGCACAGAATATAGGCGAACTAACAATTGCCATTCCAACTGCTAATCCAGCAATCATTCTAATTATATATAAACACAAAGCTGATTCATAAAAAATCATTAAAATCCAACTCAACAAAAATGAAATAGAAGATAAAAAAACAGCATTTTTGCTTCCACAAAATTGCATTAAAACTCCTCCTGTGAATATTCCGAGCCATTCGCCTCCAAATGTGGAACTTGTAATCCAAGAGATTTTGTACTCACTTGTATCACCAAATTGTAATGACTTTGCCGAGTGTATAATAGAATTCCGATGTAAATAAGTTCCAATTTGTATTTGCAGGATTATTACTAAAAAATGTTTAAAAAAATTTTTTGTAAAATGTACAAGCTGTTTTAAAGTATATGAACTGGCTTAAATTTTGTAAAAAAAAAAAAAAAAATTTTTATGACTTGCAGGAGTATGTTTTATAATAAAAGTAAATAATTTACAGAGTGTACTTTTTAATTTGTTAATAAAATATACCTCAAGCATCTAGATTCTGATAATAAGTTTTGAAAATCTGTTAGGCCTTCTGAATCTGGTTACCGTTACCGGAATTCCGGCTGTAGTAGCTGAATTTTTTTTTAATTTAAATGGTTACAAATGACATAAAACATAAAAAAAGCGTTTAAAAAATTTTTTTAGTCCCACCATGTCATGGTGTTTGCATTTTAAATGAGTAAAACTCAATTTAAAAAAATTTTTTTACGCTAAAAATAGCATTTGTTGATTTAAAATTTCTGGAAATTGAAACTTCTGGAATCTTTAATTTTTATAGCCGTTGATCGAGTTTTATATCCCTTAGAATTTAAAAAAAAAAATTTTTTAATTTATAGACGACAGGCGCAGGCGGAGATATTAGAGCTTTAAATTTTTTTCATTTTTAACGCACTGCATTAATCAAGACTTTTTTATAAAGTTTCAGATTTTAAACATCTTTTAATATAATATTTAGGACATTATTTAGCATCGATTCACTGAAAATTTTTCCCCGAAGAAATTGATATTTTGAATATTATAGGTTAGGTCAAAAATCAAAAGTACTTGAAAAATATTTGATATTTTTAATAGAAATTGAAATTTTTTTTAATGAATCCGATACTAAAAAATATCCTAAATATTATAATCAATGATTTTTAAAATCAGAAGCTTTATAAAAAAGTCTTGATTAATTTATTAGCTCAAAAACGAATGACATTTTAAGCGCTAATACCTTCGTCTGCAGTCAATAAATTAAAAATTTTTTTTTAATTCTAAGAGACATATAACTCAATAAATGGCTATAAGAATTAAATATTCCAGAAGTTCCGATTTCCAGAAATTTTAAAATGCTATTTTTATCCACCTGATTCAACCTTAAGCCATTTGCAATCGTTTAAAACAATAACGAAATTCCGGCTGCTACAACTGGAACTTTTTTTTTGTGTATAGAGTTTGCTTTTTAACAGAGTTACTTGTATTAAGAATATTTATATTTATTTTATAAAATAAAAACAGATTTTCCAAGAAAACTTGATTTTGGTTGCCACGCAGAAACACTGGTCCATAAAAAAGGAATACACCAAATCACAGTTTAGTATCTATGGTTCAGCTTTAGGATACAATTTATGCACGATATATATAAGCCATTTTTTACTTTTCTGGACACGGACTCGTAATATATTTTTACTATACTTATTTTAAGCAAAATGAATAGTTTTAGTTTTTTAACAAAAGTATTAGCTTGTTCCACATTTTTACACACTGACATTAAATATATGCTTGCTCCAAGTGTATTGTGTTATCTGCGTACGTTTTCAAAAAATTATTACTCAACTTTTTAATTATAATTGTTTGCGGTGTACGAGTCGTAATCAGTGCCACAAATATAAATATCGTGGCTGCGTATTTTACGCATTACTCTAAATAACTAAAGTTCAAGGTTTTATTATCAAAAACAAAAAGTTTTTTTTTTACAAAATTTTATACATGTAAATTATTTTACCTCCAACGGCTGCTGCCCATAACTGCCCAAAATACTTCATATTTACTATAAAAAAAATATCGGTTCACTTTTCAACAGTTATTAAGAATAAATTATATAAAACAAAAAAAATTGGGTTTTAAAATATAGTATAGTATGTTATCGTACTCAATACTGATAATTTTTGGAGATTACAACATGAGACGATAGAATTTGGTAATATTTATCATTGTTAACTTTTTATTTAAACTAGATTATAAAATTCTTCAATTTTTATAAGTCGTAAAGAAGTTCTTTTCATTAAATATCTGTTTTTTATTTCTGATACATCATTTTCTTTGCTTTTAACATTAGTCGTTCCAGTATTTGCATTTTAGTCTACATGTGGTATAAGTCTAGCAAAAATATATACACTGAAAACAATTCCGGTTGTGGCAACTGGAATTTTTTTGTCTTTTAAATGGTTGCAAATTACATAAAACGTTTAGAAAACTTATTGAGTAAAAAATTTTTTATTTGGAACAAAATTTTTTTTTTTAAGTCGCGGTACTGTAAATTATATTTACGTAATTTCCGGCTGCCAAATCTGGAATTTTTTTTAATGTATGCTTTTTGTATACATATTTGAAAATCTAAGGTTTTTGAAGGTTTTTTTTTAATACGCTTTAATCAGTGCCGAACTAACCATTAGGTGCTTGAGGTGCCCGTCTATAGGCCCCCACCAATTAATAAAAATTTTTTTTAATTTTAATATTTTTTTAAATTAAACACAAACCTTAAACCTTCGTAGATTAAGGAAATGGTATTAAACAAAAAAAAATATACAATCAGCCTCACACCCACATAACCTTAGGAAGTGGTTTTTGATAATAAAAACTACACTCAAACCTTACACTCAAACAACCTAAGGGAGAAATAGATATAACTCCAGCCTTAAACCCAAAAAACTAAGAAATTAATATTAAAAAAAAATGGGTCTTCTAAACAATTTTTTTTCTCGCTTACGGCCAAAGCAATTTTTTTAATTTAAACTTTTTTCCAAAATATTGGCACTCTAATATTGTCATTGTAGGCACGAATCAAAAATAGGGCAAATGGGCTATGCCCCCCTCCCCCCGAAATGAATATTTTTAATAAAAATATCAATACTTTTTGCTTTGTTTTCAAAAATGTTAACTTCTTTATTAACAAACATAACTATTAAGTATTAAACAATTAACAATAAGAAATTATTAAATTTTGATTCTTACGAAACAAATTTTAACCATAATTATTATCATTATTGTAGGTTCACCCCGAAATTTTTTGACCCCTCTCCAAAAAAAATTTCTGGATACGTTCCTCTCATTAGCACAAGTGATAAGCGTAGTTAAACTAATGTTTTAAGTTTTTGACCCATGTAGTTTACGATTATTTTATTGTTGTCTATAGGCGTGTGTAAAAATAAAGATATAAAAAAAATACTTATTTTTTGTAATTGATAATAAAAAAAAATTATTTTTTTAATAATATGATATGCTCTCTTTGTAACAAGAATAAAAAAAGTAACAATAAATATAAAACTGCGCAACTTTTTAATATACAATATAAGAAATAATTTTTCGCTAACATTTAAAAAAAAGGCGAATATGCCTATTGTTTAGACAGATTTTAATAAATGAAGCAATATTTTTCTTTATTATTACATTTCACTATACTAAAAAAAAATATTTAAGAATTTTGTACCTATACAGAATATTAAACAACGTGACGTACTTTTTATGTTTATATTTTTGATTTTTATTATTATTTTTAGGATATAAATAAAACATTATTTTTTTTGACTGATTTATAAATCATTTTTATTATATTACTTCATCCTGAGTTATTATTTTAATTCAATTATAATTCCATGATTCAGTTATTATTTTTTTCATTCGTCAATTGACGTAAAAAATGAAATAGGTTCGTAATTTTGGCGTTTATAATTCATATCTTGATTTCGCATATTATGAATAAATTATTTAATTCAAAAAAAATTTTGTAAATAAAAAAGATTAATAGTCAAAATATGAATTGACGCATAAGAAAAAAAAAGTATAACACTTGAAGGAGAAACTACGTTAACTGGATTCCAAATGGACTTTTTCTATATAGATATATCAGCAAAAAATACTGACTATACAAATTATTTACTTATTGATATGGGCGATTCTTTCTCAACGGTTGAGGCGCGGATCCAAGGGGGGGGGGCATGGGGGCCATGGCCCTCCCCAAAGTAGTCAAGTCAGCATGTTAAATTTTATTATGATTACTTTAGTTAGGGTACTAATTTTTATGTATCTTATAGGCTATGCCCCCCCCCCCAAGCCTAAGGTCTGGATCCACCCCTGCCGGTTCAACCTGACCATCTAACCTTCTCTAAAAATAGAGGCAACTTAAAAAAAGTTTAATTGTTACAAAGTAACGGAAAAAGGGCCTAGTTTCATAATCTAATTGGCCTTTTCAACTTTGTACATCTAAAATGCCTATCGTCTTTGCTGATTGGTCACAGGTTCAATATCAAAAATCTTTCGAACTGACAAACTTATGGCATAATTCCATCTACACTGAAAAAAAATCCGATTGCTGCTAGCGGAACATGTTCATAGAAAATGGTAACCGGAAAAATCATAGGAAAAGTCCCTTGCAGTCGACTAAAGGGGATGAGAGGGGTGAAAAGTGACGTTTTTAGGGAGAAGAGGCCAATAGATTTAATTTGACAATAATTTGAAATGAGAGTCAGAGCCTGATCAGTACCTGATAAGAACAAGAACTTAGAATACTTTAGGTTTATGGACTTAAAATACTTTTAATTTTGGGACTTATTGTAATTTTGGCTCTTGGACTTATGATAATTACGGAGAATACGTTAAAACAGTTATAACTGAACAAGTTTAATCCTCGTTAGTTATGTAAATACACAAACAAGTTATAAGTTTTTTCTTGCTTAAACAATTGCAAATGTCATGAGCAAAGAAAATTAAAAAAAAAATTTTCTTGAAAAAAAGTTTTTTTTCTTACCGCAATGCTGCACGCGTATCCTAAATAAGTGGAAAAAATTTATAACCGGTTTGTGTAACTACACAACCAACGAGCATGGAACATGTTCATTTATAACATTGATAATAAAGTATTTATTGTGTTCATAATATAAATATTTATATGCAAATATTTATATTTAGATTTTTATTATAGAAATCATGCTGCTTAGACATCAAAATGAACTAAATTAATTAAATTTTCAAATTATTATAGTTTTTTAAATAATATGAATATGAATTTATTATTTATTAATTTTTATAATGAATTCTTAAAAATTCTGCACCAATGGTCCCTAGGTACTTCTGCACCAATACTCCATAGGTACTTCTGCACCAAAGGTCTTTAGGGACTTCTGCACCAATGCTCCCTAGGTACTTCTGCACCAAAACTTCCTAGGTACTTCTGCACCAAAGGTCTTTAGCGACTTCTGCACCATAGGTCCCTAGGTACTTCTGCACCAATGCTCCCTAGGTACTTCTGCACCAAAGGTCTTTAGGGACTTCTGCACCAAAGGTTCCTAGGTACTTCTGCACCAAAGGTCTTTAGGGACTTCTGCACCAATAGTCCCTAGGTACTTCTGCACCAATGCTCCCTAGGTACTTCTGCACCAAAGGTTCCTAGGTACTTCTGCACCAAAGGTCTTTAGGGACTTCTGCACCAATAGTCCCTAGGTACTTCTGCACCAAAGGTCCCTAGGTACTTCTGCACCATAGGTTCCTAGGTACTTCTGCACCAAAAGTCCCTGAATCGAAAATATTCTAAGTCCATTTGACCCCCCCCCCTAAAAACGTCAATTTTTGACCCCCCCCCCTAAAAGCGTCAATTTTTGACCCCCCCCCTAAAAGCGTCAATTTTTGACCCCCCCCCCTAAAAGCGTCAATTTTTGACCCCCCCCTAAAAGCGTCAATTTTTGACCCCCCCCCCCCTAAAAACGTCAATTTTTGACCCCCCCCCCTAAAAGCGTCAATTTTTGACCCCCCCCTAAAAACGTCAATTTTTGACCCCCCCCCTAAAAGCGTCAATTTTTGACCCCCCCCCCTAAAAGCGTCACTTTTTCACCCCCCCCCCCTGCCGAGCCGGACTTTTTCAAATACCCCATCCAATGAACATGTTCCATGTTAAAATTGATTTTTAAATTTCCTTTACGTTTCAGGTCATTTGCAATTATTTGAGCAAGAAAAGAAAATTCCACTAGCCACTAGTGGATTCTTTCTCAGTGTATATATTCGATAAATACAGTGATCGTGACTAAAAAAACAGTAGTTCTTATAAAAGTAAAATAAAAACTTTTTTAAAATTAATCCTAAACTCCAAAAAAATAATAAATAAATTTATTTTAAAATTATGTGAGGAAAAGCTCAAATTCCTATCATGATACTAATCTGATGAACAATTTGCTCAAAATTTCGTCCACAAAAACTGGAAATTTAATCAGAATACCTATAAAATTTCAAACTGTAATTAATTTTTATCTATTTGCTTAATTGTGCTCAAAAGAACGAATAAAAATTTTTAAGCATTGACAAGCAATGATAAAAAATAATTTTTAGATAGGTTATCATTTATTTAAATTCCAAGAAGGTAATAATATACTTTTTGTAGTACAAACTTTCATTGATAATACTTTCTTTTTAATAATTTATTTTAATTTTCTACATAAGTAATTACTTAATTACTGTATACTCTTTTAAAAAAATTAAAATATTAAAATTTTATTTTATTTCATTTTTCATACAAAATAGTTCAATTATATAATTAGACAAGAGTCATAATAATAAAAATATATTTTATTTTTAAATTGAATAATAACAATTAAAATAATAGAAAATATTAAAAATGTTATTTAAGAAAAAATTTAAATTATTTTTTTATTTATATTTTATAAAAATTATTTAGAAAATTATCAATTATTTTTTCGACATAAAAAGTTTTGTAAAAAAAATATTGTACAAAACTTGTAAAATTACTTTCATTTAATGCAGTCGTATAAAAAATAAAATTACTAGGTAATATAATAAAACAAAAAATAAAAAAAATAAATAAAAGAAGAAAATGTTACAATTTAAACTTGCAATTTTATTTAAAAACAAATAAAAATGAAACTTAATACTAAAACTCGTATATTCATGAAAGAAGGAATTAAGGTTAAAAAAATTGTTTATAATGCGAAATTCAATACCATAATACCTGTTACTATTTAAGAAAAGTTGATTCCTTAGAGGCAGATTTTAAAAAAATTGGCTTTAAAGCTAGTTAAACTACTTTCTCTCTTGTATATACCAGATGTTGTAGATAAATTTTTATTTTAAATAAAAATTTGTAATTTTATTTGTTTTTTAGGTGTAAACGTTGGACTTCGTAAACCAGCAAATCAATCAACAAGTGTTAGAGGTGGTGATGCTGGTAATGGTAACGATGGTGATGTGGGTACTGAACATGATGGTAAACGTTGTACTGAAACACAAAAGGAACCAAGCCCATGGTGGAAAGTTGATTTATTAAAACCATATGCTGTTAAAGTTATTAGAGTTACAACTAGAGGTTGTTGTGGTAAGTCAACAAACATATAAATTTAATCACGATTTTATCGAACTATGTAAACATTTTTAAATTGTTTCCCAGTAAAAATATAAAATGTCCTTTAAAATTTTAATCACGATTTTAATACTAGTCTTTTTTTTTTGTAACTCGCACTGTAAAAATATTGCATTCAATTTGTTGCACGAGTAATAATCAATTTATTTTTTCTTAAAAATTTTAGACCATTTATTTTATGAAAAAAGTAGTATTGTTTAGAAATATTCCAATTTACGAATTTTTTTTTTTTTTAATTTGTTTATTAATCTATAAATTATTCATGATTGCAATAAGATTTTAAATTGATTTTCAAATTATATGAAATATTCAGTGGTTTTCCGTATACAAGACCGAAGAAAAGATGCCTTTTACTTTTAGAAAAAGAAGCAAAACAATATTTTTAAAATCGTCAAAGAAGTAAATTTCCGTTGCTGACTTATTGACTTTAATATTAACGTTTACGTGGGACGATTGGGAGATCTAAATATAGGGTTAAAAATAGGCCATTTTTTGCCCCGATAGTATCACGGGTTTGGACTAAAAAAAAGTGTTGGAAACTGGTAGTACATATTATGCGAGATATTATGTGAATTATAAACGTTGAAACCTTCAAAATTGGGGAAAATTGTTAAAATTTAAAATACAGTAAACCTATAATACTCCAGTCAAAATAGGGGTTTGGTTGTATTTTCACTGGCGAACACGAGATTTGCTCTACTATAGGTTTTTTGGGTCTCTGAACACGAAAATCGGGGTCATTTGACAGAGAAATTGGGGCTTCACCCTTAAATTTGCAAAAACTACCCCCAAAAAGGGGTTTTTTTTACATATTTGCAAATTGAGCGCTCAGATTGGCACCATACGGGTTTTTTGGGTCGCTGATCAAGAATTTCGACTCCTTTTTCATAAATAATCAATACTTCACCCCTAAATTGGCTAAAACTACCCCCCCCCCAAGGGGGTGTTTTTGCTATTTTCGCACTTTGACCATCCAGAATATGTTCATATGGATTTTTCGGGTCGCTAATCAAGAATTTTGACTTATTTTTCATAAATAATCAATATTTTACCCCTAAATTGGCTAAAACTCCCCCCCCCCCCAAGGGGGTGTTTTGCAATTTTAGCACTTTGAGAATCCAGGATATGTTTATATAGGTTTTTTGGGTCGCTAATCAAGAATTTCGATTTCTTTTTCACAAATAATCAATATTTTACCCCTAAATTGGTTAAAAATCCCCCCCCCAAGGGGGTGTTTTGCTATTTTACCACTTTGAGCATCCAGGATATATCCATATAGGTTTTTTGGGTCCCTAATCAAGAAATTTGTCTTTATTTTTCATAAATAATCAATATTTCACCCCTAAATCGGCTAACCCCCCCCCCCAAGGGGGTGCTTTTGCTATTTTTGCACTTTGACCATCTTCACCCTATTCAATTAAAAAAATGTCTATATTAAGTTTAATTATAAATATTAAATTATAAACTAATTAATAAGTATATTAAATTAAAAATTTGTATATTAAATTGAACTAAATTTCTATATTTTCACTCCGTTCAATTAAAATTTTTGGTTCCTCATAGAGGAACCTTTGTGATAGGTGAAATTTTGATTTTCGATATTTTCTCATATAAGCACGTTTTGAGACCTCAGGAAGCTAAAAAACCGGTTTTTAAAAAAAGTCTGTGCGTGTGTGTGTGTGTGTGTGTGTGTGTGTATGTATGTATGTATGTATGTATGTATGTCGCACTGTAACCGGTGATATTTCACAGCCAACACGACATTAAGACCTAATTTTTTTTTCAAAATTTTTTTCACCAAAAAAGCTCGAGGTACTTTTTTTTTTTTTAATTTGGATGTAATACCTCATTTATTTCCACGAAAGTACTTATATTTGAAAGTATGGTTTTTACTCGATATCTCGAATCTGATACTTAATTTTTTGAAAATTTTTTTCCCAAAATTTTTTTCATAAAAAAATACAAAAAACCCCAATTTTTTTTTCTTTCTTTGAACGTAGTACATAATTTGCTTCCATGGAAGTACTAGTTTTAAGAACCTCTATAAAAGTAATTTTTTGGACCTGATACTTAATTTTTTGAAAATTTTTTTCTCAAAATTTTTGCCGCCAAAAAATATAAAAAATGCCAATTTTTTTTTTTTTTAGGATGTAGTACTTAATGTTTTTCTACGAAAGTACGAATATTTAGAATTATCGTTTTTAAATGATTATTTCATGTGATACGTAAATTTACGAAATTTTTTTTTTTCAAAATTTTTTTAATAAAAAAATTAAAAAAATACAATATTTTTTTTTCTTTTTGGACGTAATACCTAATTTATTTCTAGGAAAGTTCTAATATCCAAAATCATCGTTTTTAAAGGATTTCTCCATTTGATATGTAATTTTTCGAAATTTTTTTTTTTCAAAATTTTTTGTAAAAAAAGATTAAAAGAACACAATAATTTTTTTTCTTTTTGGACGTAGTACTTAATTTATTTCTATGAAAGTACTAATATCCAGAATTATGGTTTTAAAGGATTTCTCCATCTTATATGTGCATTTCTACGAGAAAGTACTTTTTATGAGCACCAAAAATGAAGAAAAAAAAATTTAGGAGGCCGCGACTGCCACCATGATTTTCTGGTAGTTTGAACCCTATAGAATGCAAAAAAAAAGCGTGAACACGAAATCGGCGATGGATGCCAAAAAGATTTTTCCACTTTTATGTCAAAAACAGTGTTTTTCGTATCTGAGCTACCCTAAATTTTTAAAATAACTTTTTCGGTAAATGAAATTTTTAAAAACTGGGTTAAAAATCTGATTGCCAGGAAAAAATCACTCCAGAAGAAAAAAAAACTTTTCTTTTTCCGATGAAATTTAGCCAAGTTATCGTTAATTTAAGATTTTACTCAAATTTGTCTTTAAAAAGATTGAAGTTCTATATTGAGAAAAGCCTGTTTCTGAACTTTAAACATGCATTACTCGCTTGATTTTCATCGTAAAATCATAATTTTTTTTTAAAACCGATGTATTTTTCCCTAGCAATTCATTTCTTTATGAAAAAAATCATTTTTATGTACCAAATTTCAATTTATAGGCCAAAAGCCTTTGAAAACTGTAATTAGCAAAAATTACTTAACACAGTTTTTGACCTAAAAATTGAAATATGGTCAATAAAAATGATTTCTTTCTTGAAGAAATGAATACTTAGGGAAAAATTAATTGATTTTAAAAAAAAATTTATTATTTTACGATGAAAGTCAAGCTAGTAATGCATGAGAACACGGTTTTTGACATAAAAGTGGCAAAATCTTTTTGGCATCCATCGCCGATTTCGTGTTCACGCTTTTTTTTGCATTCTATAGGGTTCAAACTACCAGAAAATCATGGTGGCAGTCGCGGCCTCGTAAGTTTTTTTTTCTTCATTTTTGGTGCTCATAAAAAGTACTTTCTCGTAGAAATGCACATATGTAATTTTTCGAAATTTTTTTTTTCAAAATTTTTTGTATAAAAAAATTAAAAAAACAATAATTTTTTTTCTTTTTGGACTTTGTACTTAATTTATTTCTATGAAAGTACTAATATCTAGAATTATCGTTTTTAAAGGAATTCTCCATCGGGTACGTAATTTTTGTAAATTTTTTTTTTCAAAATTTTTTGTATAAAGAAATTAAAAAAACACAATAATTTTTTTTCTTTTTGGATGTAGTACTTAATTTATTTCTATGAAAGTACTAATATCTAGAATTATTGTTTTTAAAGGATTTTTTCCATCTGATACGTAATTTTTCAAATTTTTTTTTTGAATATTTTTCATATAAAAAAATTAAAAAAACATCATAATTTTTTTTTCTATTTTGACCTAGTACTAAATTTATTTCTATGAAAGTGCTAATATTTGGAATTATCATTTATAAAGGAATTCAGCATTTGAGACGTAATTTTTTTCAAAATTTTTTACATAAAAAAATCACAAATACCTTATTTTTTTTCCTTTTTTGACGTAGTACTTAATTTTTTCAATGATAGTATTAATATTTAGAATTATTACGATAAGCATATGGTAAAGTTAATAAGTTACTTGCAGTTTAGAAAGATTTCTACTTTTTTTACGGTTTAGATTTAAAATTAACTTTTTTTTATGAAATACTGATATCTTAAATTATCATTTTTATTAGATAAAATAGACCATTATAAATATTTTGCTATTGTTGATGAGGAACCATAGTGCCAATCACTTGGCAGCGTTTTTTTTTATGTTCAATTTGAATAAATTTTGAAATTTATTTCGAAGGGTAAAATATTGATTATCTACACTGAGAAAACACGATGTGTATTTTTTACTGTATTTTATAGTAATGCGGCACCCACTCTTCAATTCAGGGAAAAAAAAATATAATATATAAGAAATATTACTGCACGCGCCTTTATTTTTACTATAAAATATAGTAAAAATTCTGTTTATAAAAATTACAATACGCGTTTTATAAAAATTACAATACGCGTATAGGAATTTTTAATACATAAATAAAGTAATTTTTCTCTCTTCTTGTCACCCCTCTTTTTTAATTAGTTTTAACATACGTGCAGGCACATTTTTCCGTACTACGGTATTTTAAAGCAAAACTAATCATATAAAATAAACACGTGTTACTAAAAATTGAACAAATAAATAAAATAAAAAGTTTTAATAAAGGTATAGGTGTGAATTATATAAAGAAAAAAAAGAGCGAGAAAGTAATATCTATTTAATATACAGGGGGCGTAAGTGAGGAATATCCAAAACATATAGTTTTCAAATTTCGATTCTCTCACGCGTATGCAACTTTAGCCTAGTGGACGAAGTGATAAGCCGGCAATGCTGAGGACCCGCGTTCGAAAACTCCTAACTGACTTAAAAAAAAAAAAAAAAAAAAAAAAAAAATTAAATAAAAAAAAAAATAATAATAAATAAATAAAAAATAATAAATATAGCACAAAAAAAAAAAAAAAAAAAAAAAAATTATTTTTTAATGTTTTTAATTTGCATTAAAAAAATACTGAAATAAAAATTATATTCCTCGTATAGTAAAAATTCTAAATTAATCCAGTAATTATTAATTTATATTATAGTTATATTTCTTTAAAGTACAAGCAATTTTTACTGTATTTAAATAATAAATATTACAATAAACTTAGTAAGGGTGCCCAATTACTAGAAAATACAGTAATTTTTACTAGAATATAAAGTAATCTTTACATGCTAGTTTTCTCAGTGTAAGAAAAAAAGTCAAAATTCTTGATTAGCGACCCAAAAACCCTGTATGGATATATCTTGGATGCTCAAAGTGCTAAAATAGCAAAATACCCCCTTGGGGGGGGGGGGAATTTAGCCAATTTAGGGGTGAAATATTGATTATTTATGAAAAATAAGTCAAAATTCTTGATTAGCGACCCAAAAAACCTATATGGATATTAGACTGCCAAAAAAAAAATCGACTTTTCGATTTTTTAAGGTGCTCAAGCGTTTTTGAATGTCATTTAATGAAAAAATAAGTTCTACGTAAACCGCATCTAAAAATATTTAGTCGTTGGAAAGCGCCAAAGCATTTTCGATTTTTGAAAATGGGCTCAGGAACGTCGGGAAGGACTTAAGCTACTAAATTTAAAAGGCAACATAAAAATAAAATTTTGGGGGGTATTTCATAGTTTTTTTGGTCGCTAAAAACGATGGAATCATCTATTTTGAATTATTTTTTTAAGACAAAAAGTTATGAGCTAATTTCAGTGATAAAAATATCAAAAATTGGACAGTTTTTGACGTCAAAAACTTGTCGCGGACTAAAAAATGTTTAGAAATTATTTTAAAAGGACATTCCGCATGTTTTTTGGGTCACTAAAAACGATGAAATTGGTTATTTTTATTTATTCTTGACGGATTCAGAGTTATGGGCCAAATATTGTAGCTTGTTTTTCCAAATTTAGCATTTTTTTTAGTTAAATGACTGTCAAACGTGCAGAGAACTTTTCTGAACCTCTAGAAAGGAAATTTATCATATTTTTGTATTTTTCTAACTAGCGCAGAAGTAATTGCTATGATTTTTTTTAAGGGTGCTAGTTTAGTTCAGTTTTATCACAATGTCATAAAATATAGTTTTCAGGCAATTTTCCAAATAATGCTGTCATCTTGCAATTCAACCAAAATATTTCCAATTGGTCTCATTTTTTTTGTATAAAATACACCTTTCAATTTCCGTAATCGACAATTTTTCATCACCGATTCTCTCATCGTAATAGTTAATAAACCAAATGCCCATTTTTGGCCCTAAATGACCAATTTTTAAATTGGTGCTAAATTTAAATTTTTGATAAAATTGAGTTTTATTTTTCACAACAACTTTTTGTAAGTTCCAAGTTTCAAAAAATTTCTTACTCGTCCTTTTAGCTTTAGATATTTCCGAGATATGGTTCTACATGAAATTTAATGATAAAGTATGATTTTTTTTTTAAACCTCAAATTGAGACTCTGTCTTTAAATTATCATATCTGCTAAACGAAAATTTGAAAACAAACAAGTCAAAAAGTTTTGGAAACTTAAAGTTTGTACAAAATTTTTATGACGTATAAGACCTATTTTTAATGAAAATTTCAATTTTTGTAGTAAGTTAAAAATTGGTCATTTAGTGCCGAAAATGGGCATTTGGTTTATTAACTGTTACGATGAGAGAATTGGTACTGAAAAATTGCTGATTACGGGGATTGATAGGTGTATTTTATGCAAAAATAATGAGACCAACTGGAAGTATTTTGGTTGAATTACAAGATAACAGCATTATTTAGAAATTTGCCTGAAAACCATATTTTATGACATTGTGGTAACACTAAACTAAACTAGCACCCTTAAAAAAAATCTAAGCAATTACTTCTGCGCTAGTTAGAAAAATACAAAAATATGATAAATTTCCTTTCTAGAGGTTCAGAAAAGTTCTCTGCACGTTTGACAGTCATTTAACTCAAAAAAATGCTAAATTTAGAAAAACAAGCTACAATATTTGGCCCATAACTCTGAATCCGTCAAGAATAAATAAAAATAACCAATTTCATCGTTTTTAGTGACCCAAAAAACATGCAGAATGTCCTTTTAAAATATTTTCTAAACATTTTTTAGTCCGCAGCAAGTTTTTGACGTCAAAAACTGTCCAATTTTTGATATTTTTACCACTGAAATTAGCTCATAACTTTTTGCCTTAAAAATATAATTCAAAATAAATGATTCCATCGTTTTTAGCGACCAAAAAAACTATGAAATACCCCCCGAAATTTCGTTTTTATGTTGCCTTTAAAGTTTAGTAAATTTAGTCCCTCCCGACGTTCCTGAGCCCATTTTCAAAAATCGAAAATGCTTTGGCGCTGTCCAACGACTAAATATTTTTATATGCAGTTTACGTAGAACTTATTTTTTCATTAAATGACATTCAAAAACGCTTGAGCACCTTAAAAAATCGAAAAGTCGATTTTTTTTTTGGCAGTCTAATGGATATATCCTGGATGCTCAAAGTGCTAAAATAGCAAAATACCCCCTTGGGGGGGGGGGGGTTTAGCCAATTTAGGGGTGAAATATTTATTATTTGTGAAAAAGGAGTCGAAATTCTTGATCAGTGACCCAAAAAACCCGTATGGTGCCAATCTGAGCGCTCAAATTGCAAATATGTAAAAAAAACCCCTTTTTGGGGGTAGTTTTTGCAAATTTAAGGGTGAAGCTCCAATTTCTCTGTCAAATGACCCCGATTTTCGTGTTCAGCGACCCAAAAAACCTATAGTAGAGCAAATCTCGTGTTCGCCAGTGAAAATACAACCCCCCCCCCCCCCGTATTTTGACTGGAGTATAAGTAAGGTTTTTGAAGCCAAATGGCCGTAAGTTGAACTAAAATAAAGGGTTATGAAAATCGATTGAAAATATTTTTTCCGGAAATGCTAATAAATATAATTTCAATTCTCGATTTTTGCCAACTAATTTCGTATTTTGACTTTTTTTTTTAAATTAATTTAAAATTTTCTAGTTTTTTTTCCAAGTGCTTATTTTCAATGAATAACATTTTTAATAGTAAATTTTCTGTATATAATTGATTCTGGGGTCCAAAAGTTGATTTTGACTACATATGTTTGAGAAAATAAAATAAAATACATTTACAGGTGAATCTTCCGTTTCATTGGGCTTAAATGTTTTTATTTTATAACTGATTTTTACAACAAAAAAAATGTATTAAAATTATTTAATTGCGTCTTTGGAAAAAAATATTATTGTTCTATTTCATAGACCCTTCAGTTCAACTTAGACACAGTTGCCGTGGAATTGCTGATTAGTCAAGCCGCCACCAATGTATTTCGTAACCCACTTTTTTGTTTTTAGTTCTGTGGATAAAAATAGGTGAACTATATGTTTATCTACCTGATAAAGTCGAATCTGGGGTCTATTTTGACCTAAAAGTGGCAGATTAATTGTTGTTAAAAAATTATTGCAAAATTAAGCTACCAAGCTTTAAAAATTTGTGAGTTAAACAAAACTTTCTGATGTACCTTAAGTTAGAGTACGTACTTTAGAATGGTGTTAAAATTGTTTAAACAATCATCTATACAATTTATATTGAAATTGAGCTCTAAATTTCGCATTCAGGGCATAAAAAAATACATGTAACTTATTGTCGCACTTAGCTTGATCAAAAAAAGTAATTAATTAATATATCAATTGCTTAAACAATTAATCTAAAGTTTTAGGTATTAGAAAATTTATGTACTGTAACTTAAAGTACATCAGAAAGCAGGAAACAGGACCATATTTGGTAAAAACCGATATCCGATTCGTATTCAGCGACCCAAAAAAACATAAATACCCTTTGAAAAATTCCATCGACCTATTTGGAATAAAATTTACCTACGAAATGGAACTCAACGTCTGGTCTATCTGATAAAAATTAAAAACAAAAAAAAGTAAATTACTTTTTAACAAATTAGTTAGATTTTCCCATATATTCAACCTTGATCAACTGTATAATTATACAATATACGCTTTAAACATATTATTTTTTTTATATAAGTAAATGTCAATATTTAAAAATGTTTGACAAAGTTATGTATAGAACTTTCAATTGTAAAAGTACAATATTTATGTTAAAAAAAAAAGTTACGTATTTACTTATATTAATTATTTTAAGGTCACCAACCACTTCAAGATATTGAAATTCGTGTTGGTAATAGCAGTGTTGATTTACAAAGGAATCCACTTTGTGCTTGGTTTCCTGGAACTATTGGTATGTAACGATAAATAATAATAATGTAATATATATAAGCAAAAAATAAATAGAAATTTAAGAAATTTCAAATATTATTGCAGAAGAAGGAATTACAAAAACATTTACATGTGCTAGATCAGTTATAGGACAATACGTTTATTTACAATTAGTTGGGGTTGAGGGTAGCTTAAGTCTTTGTGAAGTCGAAGTGTTTGCTACTGATGGTAAAATCTTTATTTTTTATTAAGTCATATTAAGGAATTTTAGGTAAAATTTGAATAATTTTTTTTCTTCAGAATTTTCAGTTGACAGATGTGCTCATACTGGTACACCAGCAGATGCTGATATAACGTTGTTTAATTCAACCTGTTACGAATTTGTTACGAATAAAGGTGACTCATTTCAAAATGCAAGAAGTTATTGCCAATTACGTGGTTCTGGTGATTTAGTACATGGTTTTAAGGTATTTTAAACATTCACTTTTTTGCAGAAATTTAAAGCTCGTGCGTAAAATTTTAGTTAATAAATAAAATGTTTCTGACACTTGTGTGGTCATTTGGTCATTTACCTGGTACTGTGAAATTGCAAACTATCATCTGTTTGAATTTTGTTTTAATCTCTTGCAAATTCAAGAAATTAAAGCAAAATTCGAGCAGGATTATCTGAAAACATTTTTTTCTTTTGAATAACTGTAATTTTCTATTTTTGCATTTTTTGCATTTTAATATGCTTGCATGAATAAATTTGTATAAATTTTTTTAATTGCTGCGTTATTTTATCTAGGGCATTTCCTCAACATTTATTTTAAATAATCTTGAAAGAAGAAAAAATAAACTTAAAACACAATTAGTATGGATTGGAGCACAAAAAGAGCCTTTAATAACTGTGAGGACATGGAAATGGGTTGATGGTAAGCAAAAAAATAATATTTGTAACTTTAATTTTTTTTTTACCGGAAAAGATTTTATTAAAAAAAAAATAGAAAATAAAAATAATTATTTGATATTATACGTACTTACAGCTCATAAACCACACGTTATTTAATGGATTTTCTTAAAATGTAAAATTTGAAAACGCTTGTAAATGTGGTTAACTTTGTTAATGATAAATAATAGTTATAGAGATTTAATCATTTTGCGCGTGCATTGATTTCGTTTGAAACTTAAATAAAGATAAAAAAAATAATAAAACATTTATTTATTCAGGATTGAAAGTTAGATTAATACTTTATGCTGTTGATAAAAAAATTTCTTTATTTTGTAAAAAAAAAGTTTCGTAAAAATATAGGACCTAAAAAATCTTACAACAGATTTGTTTAAACAATAAGTAAATGCATGGAACATATTTACTTACAGGGAAAAATAATTTGTAATTATCACAATTATTAGTTGTTAAGATTTTAAACCTAAATTATTCTAATTCGCTAAATCCGAACTATTATTAGTACCTAAATCAAAATGAATCAAATGTCCCTAAATCAAAATTAGTCCCATTTGTTCCCCACCCCTTGATTTTTGGATTCCCATGGTAGCCCTCCCTATAAACACGTTCCTTGTTAATACAAGATCACTTCATCACTATAAAAGCTCATGAATTTTTTGTCTATATTTAGAAGTGGCAGCTTTTTTCTTCTAGAGCGTTGAGAAATAAAGAAATTTTTTTTATGTGACAGCCATTATAAAGGAAATTCATTATAAAGGAACGCCAAAATTTGTATTTTAGTTACCCTTTAAATGTTAAATTAGTCTGTAACTTCATAAATAAAAAATTATTTTAAAACACGCATCATGTGTGGTAATTAATATACATTTAATGTGGCAATAAATATTATTTCCGTAAAAGGCTTTTTAGTGGTTTTTAAGGTCACTTAAAACCGATGACAAGGTTAAGGGAAAGGTGAAAAAATGCATTTTATTATTTGAATTTGAAATTTATGCACAATAAATTATTTGCAAGACTATTTTTGGATCAAAAAGAAAATACAAAATCCCAGTTCCAAAATATTTATTTTTTATTCCATGCTCGGTTCCATGTTAAAATTGTTTATTTTTGGACTTGATATGAGCTGCACTGTAAATCCAAAACTTTGCCTTAAAATTTTCTGAAAATTTTTGTAAAAGATACTTCAAAGCTTGTTTAGAATTTGTCAGAATATCTTATTACCTTATTCATCGTAAATATCTAAGCTAAATAGACACTAAAACACTGCTCCACATAAAATATTTTTTCTTACACATTTGAGATAATCTATAGGAGAATAAAATTACCCATATACTAGATACCGTCAAAGACGGGTAGAGCGAAGCTGATCATGTTAGAAAAAAGCAAGAAAAGAGTTTCAGTAATTTTTTAATTTAGGGATTTTAAAAGCTTTGATTAGATTGAGTTCAATAATAATGTTTAAATAAGACGTAAAAAAATGTTAAGCATAGTTAAAATTTTTAAGTATTGGCCAAAAAGTACACAAAAAATCCGCCCCTTATTTTGAAACCTTATTATTTGTTTGCTGAAAAGATTTCAACCAAACTTTTATTGGCGGAACTTTGTTATTACGTCTTTTTTCTATAATTCGCCAACAAAAAAAAAGTTACTCTGAACTCTAATACCCCTTAGTTAACATAATTACCAAATTAATATTATACACAAGTCAGAATGTGGTGTAACGGTTTCGGAATTCGTCAACCAGAGAAAGAAAAAGTCTTCTGTAGGTTTTGTATGTCGCTGAATCCGAATTTGGGGTCCTACTGGGTTAGAAAATAGGAAAATACAGCAGAAACATTCTATCTTATGAGTTTCTTCACAATATTTTGGAACTAATGATCAAATTAATAGTGCCACATTTTAAGAGTAATTAACTAAATATTGAATTTATTCTTTTATTCTGTATCAATAAAGGAATATTAGAGCTAACTATTGGTGTTGAAAAATATCTCCAGGGTAAGATAAAATCGGAAAAATACAATGTGAGTTTTTTTCTTTACTTTTCTTTTAATCTTGCATTTGAAAAAGTTTTATCCTATTTTAACTTTTATTTAATTTACCTCCTATACGGGGGCAAAAATGGATAAAACTATCCCTGAATTTAACAAAAAATGAAAAAAACTTATAACTGGTTTGTGTTTTCACACAACCAACGATCATGAATCATGTTCACTTATAACGTTTTAACGTATATTCCCTGATTATTATAAGTCCTAAGATCGAAATTACAATAAATCCCAAAATATAAATTATCCTAAGTCCACAAACCTAAAGTATTCAAAGTTCTTGTGCTTACTCCCACTTTAAATTATTCTAAGTCCCTTAATCGGAAATATTCTAAGTCCATTTCATACCCCTCTCCCCTAAAAACGTCGTTAATATTTCAACCTCTCCCCCCCTAAAACGTCAATACACGGTGATCCCGGGTGGTACGTGAATTTTATTTTATTAGGTGCATCGCTAGTTGTTGATGCTTGTAATCTTAGCTGCGATTGGTTAACTAATAAGCAAACAATGCATCCGCTCTGTATCGCCCTGTATTTACCTCCTCCCCCCTAAAACATCACTTTTTTACCCACCCCTGCCTGGCATTAACATACACTAACACTATTATATCGTAGTATAAGTGAACGCAACATACGGAGGTCCCATTGATACCAACCTATGAATTTAATTTTTTCATATGACTTTAAAAATACCATGTCCAGCACCGGAAGATCATGTAATAACAAAGATTTTGCAAGAAAAAATTTTGCTTAAGTTCCCTTATGCAAAAAGTTAACAAAGATGCAATAAGAGGGCAGATTTTTCGGAGTATTTACTTTGCTTTCGCTAACAAGAGACCGCTAACTTTAGGAAACCATATTACAAATTACTTTCATTAATAATTGAAAAAAACCTCTGATAACCTCCGTTTATTCCAACGGGCCTTCTAGGCACAAGAATATGTGCATAATACTATGCACAAGGCTTTTAAATGTAGTTTTTTGGTAATATTGCTTTTTAGTTAGTTAGTTAACAAAAACACTTCTTGTTGGTCACAATTTTTCGGTATTAAAGTCATTTTTCAAGCCTTGGATACCGCAATTTTTCTCAATGTTATAGCAATTTAACCAAATGGTCATTTTTTTCCCGAAATGATTAATTTTTAAATTATCTCAAAAATTGCAATTTTAGACAAAAATGGGTTTTATAGGTCTCAACAATTTTCAAAAAGCTTTTTTCTAAAAATTCTTTATTTGTCCTTTAGAATTATTTGTTTGCAAAACATTATTACCTTTCTAATTTTTTATATTAAATTCTCTTCTTTACAGTCAGTAAATTGAATGCCCATTTTTGTCCCAAAATGATCAATTTTTCAATTTGCTGCAAAAATCGTAGTTTTAACATTGAACATGTTTCTAAGGAGGGGTAACCTGTGAATCTGAAAATCAAGTGGGGTCAAATGTCAAAAATCATGTGGGGTTAGGAACTTAAAATATTTTATATTTAGGGACTTTGAATAATTTACTTTGAGAGGCTTAGAAAAATTCAAGTTTAGGGACTTAAAATATTCCGGGTTTAGAGACTTCTAATAATTTGAGTTGAGGGACTTAGAATATTTTCAATTTAAGGACTTAAAATAATACAGGTTTACAGAATCTAAATAATTTGGGTTTAGAATCTTAACATCTAGTAAAGGTTATAATTACAAATTATAAGAATAGCGTTTTTATTGTAATGCTGTTTATCATTTATGTATTATAACTAGTCCTTTTTAGAGGTTTAGTTTTCACGTCCTATAATTAGTCTTATAGCCCAATTAGAGCTTGTAATTATTGAATCTCAATATTTTCTTACCCTTTCTTCAAAAAAAGGCAGTTTATTAGATAATTTTAGCTCTGCTTTCAAAATATTGCAAAAAAACTAAAATGGGATAGTTTTTGCTGATTTCATGTCCTCTACTTCTCAGCCACTTATACCCCAGATTGCGTATTTCAGAATGAAAGTATACCTACTTTTGTATTCTAATTTTTTTGGTCACGTGTACTAGAAAAAGTTAACCAATTTTTGGAAGAAAAACTGATATTATGACACCCCGGATTAGACTAGATTTTTATATTAGGCCAAAACATACTGAATGTATATTTTAAATATTTTGGTATTTTGGCTCTGGAAGGGCATGTCGGGCTATTGAAGACCCGCCGTTTATTCACGCTCTTAGTTTATAGTGTACATGATTTTGAGCTCGGATAAAGGTCTTCAATGGCCCGACATGTCTCTCCAGAATTAATATACCGAAAAATGTCAAATATAAACTTATTACGTTTTGGTCTTAGTTAAAAACCTAGCCTATTCCAGGGTTTCATACTTAGTTTTAGTTTTTTGTTTAAAATTGTCCATTTTTGTGTACTCATAACTTTTTCCAAAACACGTGGCCGAAAAAATTAGAATACGAAAGTGTATGTATTTAGGTCTTGAATATCTCTGTGCCAAAATTTAGCTGTGTAATACTTACACGCACTTATTACCATACCATTATTATTACCAGGTTCCTAATCTCTTTTTTATTTAATAAAATTACGCTATTTAAAAAAATCAGTTTTTAAACAACCGGTTTTATTTCAATGAAGTAAGCTTTAGAAGAATTAAAAACTTATTAGTTATTAGTTTCAAATCAATTTTTCAAACTGATCCATGTGTAAGAATAAAAAAATTCAATGATAATGGAATTATACATAGAATGCATACGGATGGAGTTGCATATTCTTTGAACTAGGTTTAGTCAAAAATATATATGTAATATTAATATTTGAAATTTTAAGTTTAGATTTCTTTTTGAATACTAAATTAATTTTAAAACCAATATTTATGTAAAATTCCAAAAAATATTCCTAAAAACAAATAATCTAATGCAACTTGTTTTTCGTAATTTTTTCTAATTCTCCATCCGCCATTTTCAAATTAAGAAAAATCATGCAAAAAAAATGTGTCCTAAAACATATACAAAAAATGAAAATTTTATTATTCTTCATTAAATATACCTTTTTTTGATGCTATTTACAATAATGATAAGCAGCGTGACGATTTTTTTTAGTATCCAACTTTTACCCTAAATAACGAGTTTCCGGTTAATTTTATAGAAAGTTTGAAATCGAATTCTGATAATAGAGACTTGAAAAATAGGTTTTGGTTTTAAAATTAATTTAGAACTCGTAGATAGGCTCTTGGGCGTTAAATGTTTAATTGAATAAAATTTGGATTAATTAATAAATAATAAAAATCGTAAAGAATTATAAAAAAGCTAAGGCTTTTTTATTTCAGGCACGATCACATATTTATTGAGTATTTTCTCTTTAATAACGTTGATGGGATCCACGCCCTCATAAATTGAAAACTATTATTTATTATTATACACCAAGGCAATAAAAGCATGTAGAGGCATCGGAATGACCTTGGGACCAAATTCCTCCATAAATTGAAGAATTTGAAGACTTTTTCGTTTTTTAACCTGATGAACTTTTAAGGCACGATTTCATCTATGTATTGCATACACAGGGTTATCGTTCCTAAAAAATAAATTTCAATTAATTTAGTTATTTTCTGGTTATTTTAGATCATTAAGCACATTTTGGATGTATTAAATTCAAAACCAATTCATTTTTTACCATTTTTATTATTTTTTAATAATTTTTTTTGATATCTGAAATCAGTTTTTTTCTCTGCAAGTACTTGATGAAATCACTTGAAATTGAAAACCCTACAACTAGATCTTATTTCAAAAAATTTGGTTTAAGGGATTTTTGATTCATCGAGTAGGTTCTGTGATCTTGAGGATACACTTTTTCGAACATACATCCCTACACACAACAAGGCAATAGAAGCATTTAGAGGCATCGGAATGACCTGGGGACCAAATTTCTCCACGAATTGTACAATTTAGAAATTTTTCCGTTTTTTGACCTGACAAACTTATAAGGCACGATTTCATCTATGTATTGCATACATAGGGTGATCGTGCCTAAAAATATAAGAATCTTGTGTGATTTTGTATTTTTATGATATTTCGCTGATGCAAAGTTATGAAAAGCTATGAAATTTATCGCGCGGATAACATTTAGAAGGTTTTTCACCTGTATGAAGCAAAAGTACAAGAATAAACATGCCTTTAGAAATACCAGATTGGGCCCAAAAACAATAGGGTTCATTAACTCGATAAAATAAACTCAGTTTTAAAAAATGAAAGCATTCCGTTTGATCGTTTTGGCTATATCGTGTCCGAAAGGTGTCGATTTTTGCATCCATTAAGGTAGAGCTTCGCTCTATAATTAAAAAATTGTAAGAGATTTCCATAAGATCATAAATTATTATCGCTATTATTATATATTATACATTAATAAATAAAATATAACTATGTTTACATACGTAAAACTGCAAAATAAAAACACACAGAATGTCCTTTCGCGTAAAATTACTTATACACGATAATTATAATAATTTACAACGTTAACTACTGTAACCATATAAAGCACTATTACTCAATTACGCAAAAATTATACCATTTTTTACAAATAAGTATAAATAAGTAATAAAATATCTTACTTAAAAAAAAAATATATGCTAATCATTCTTGAACCATATAAATTTTACATTTTACGTGCCACGAGATACTGATGATCTGTAATATTACTTACTTTACTCGTCTTCTTTAAATGTTACGAAATAAACATTAATGCATGCATGAACAATTTTTTTTTGGTATGCATCAATCAAGATATTTCCTATTTAATGCTTTGAATCGTGACAGTATTTACTGATATTGCAATTTTAGTATTGCTATGATGGTCCGTGATAGATCCTTACTTGTATAGTAATTAAAATTCAGTAATTTATCAAATTTATAAAATTTTGCATTTGACTTTAAATGAATAAAAAATTCATTTCAAAGGCATTTAATCTCTTACGAAATTGGAATCCTATTACAAAAGTTGAAATTTCTATTTCGGGCTTTATTTTAATCAATTTTTAGTAACTATTCATTGAACGTGGTATTATACATGCCATTTTCCTAAAAAATTTTAGAATGGTAATTAGGAAATAAAAATATTATTTTCGATTATTGGATGAAATCAGGTGCTATTTTTTAAAAAATGCCAAAGTTATGTAGCTCAGTTAGTCATTTTTAATAATAAAAATCATAATTAAAAATCTAAGCATTTTTATCTCAGGCTATGAAGAATTATTAAAAAAGTTACTTTCCTGGAGAAAAGAATAAGATAAAAGCAACATTATCTGGGATTTGGACACCGGATGAAAATTTTACTATAGTGAAATCCCTTTTAAATAAATTTAAAAAAAATTCTTAACGGAATAGAGTGACTGTACCAATTAGTGACCAAAGTTTTCCCTATTAATTACCACTCATCTACCGCAAGAAGAACGGTATTGGACATTAATTGGGGGATCACTAATCAGTACATTCACCTTAGTCACAAAAAAACTGGGTTCTATAAATTCTTACAAAAATCTGCAACAGATCCAATAAATTCTGTTTAAGGAGCAGTCCACGCAGTGTGCAACAGTTCTGCGACATATAGGTGTGCACATTTTTAACAAAGTTCTGAGAGGGTTACTTCAGAAAGATCAACCTATATAAAAGTCACAATTTATTATAAAAATATTTATAACATATTTTTCAATATATACCCATAAATTGATAATAATAAATATCAAATTGTCATAATAATGATTTTTCTCACGATATTAATAATATTGAAAATAAATACCGTAATGTTCATATAATATCAGGTGCACATTCATAGATATTCCTTTTTTTTTCTTTAATGAAAATTACGCGCATATATTGCATATATTTAATATAAATGCTGTACATGTCATGTAATAATAATTGTATACAGATATATATCTAGTAACGAGAAAATGAGGACGTATAGAGTAATAGTCAGATAGTACTTTTTTTTTTTTGCAAAACTTTTTTTTTTTTTTAACTCAATTATAAATAACAATCCTTTTACAGGAATATATATAAACATGAATCATAATATGATCTTAAATTCCTTTCGTAGTGTATAATATTGAAATGTTATTTTTTTTCTTTATTATTATATTATAATTATGTTTGTATTGATTATTATAAGTCTTATTGAAAATAATTGTAAATTGTTTTATTCTTGTGACTCAGATCAGTTAATCTTTGAGGTGGAGTTCTGATTAAGATCTATCAAATATGAGAATTCTAAAAATTTTTCAAAATTTTTGAGAATTATATAGATTTTACAGTTAAATTTGCTAACTGTATGTCAGAGCTATTTCCGAGACCTGTCCGAGGCTATTAGATTTTTTTAATTTTCCGCTTGTTGAAATTTCAGTATTCTGTATAAGCTATACAATAAAAAGTATAGCGACAGAATTTTGGAGCATTTGGGGTCTGAAATCTTTCAAAAAATTTTTCTAAAGTCCTTTTCAAACAAATTCTAGATATTTTTCAAGTAATATGCAAAAAAACTTATAACTAGTTTGTGTTCTTACACAATCAACGATCATGGTACATATGTTCACTTATAACCAAGCTTATAACAGTTTTATAATATACTCCCTATATTTTAACATATACTCCCTAATTATTATAAGTCCTAGAACCGAAATTACAACCCATGTAAAAAAGTTAGTACAGATAATATACAAATTGTATACATCATTGTATACAGAAAAACTGTATACAAAAATGATTCTATACAATTTTTCAATTATATACAATCTAATGGGATTTTCCCAAATGGGAAGAGAGAAGTTAGAAAAATAGAAATAGAAAATAAAAAATCTGCAATTTTCCGCTCTGGCTCTAGATTTGACGGCTCCAGGAATCCTAGAAACCTAAAATTAAAAAAACGCATCCATATATTTTCCATTTTTTCCAATATCTTTAATTTCAAATCTGTATAATCTTCTTATTAGTTTTACATTAAATTTTTTATCTTCTAATGCTTATAGATAAAAAGTTTCTTTTATTCATAACATATTTTCAAAGACTTTTGTTCACAGATTGATTTCAAAACACACTTATGAAAATGTTCTTCCAAGTCTTAATTTGTGCACACAATTATTTTGTTCACTAATTTTTCCATTTAAAATTCGTATTTATTTTTCAACATTTTTTTTTTCATAAATATAACATTTAGTTTTTGATCTTGAACTTCTAGGTTTTCTTATAAACACAATTAATTTAGATTCCACTTTGTTTAGAAAAAATTTCAATCACTCTTAAAAAAAATTAAAATCTGATAAAAAATAAAAATCTTATAAAAAAATAAATCTTTTGCAAAAATTATAGGTTAAAAAGTTTTATTTAGCGGCGCGTGACCGGCTAGTTTGACTTCACGCGATCAACTAATTTTTTTTTGACAATTGTTTTTGTCACCAAGCAACAATTTAATTAATAAAAAAAACACATAATTTTATTGCGTTGCTTGGTGACATTAAAAAACAATTGTCAAAAAAAAAATTAGTTGATCGCGTGAAGTCAAACTAGCCGGTCACGCGCCGCTAAATAAAACTTTTTAACCTATAATTTTTGCAAAAGATTTATTTTTTTATTAGATTTTTATTTTTTTATCAGATTTTAATTTTTTTTAAGAGTGATTAAATTTTTTCTGAAAAAAATGAAGCCTAATTTAATTGTGTTTATAAGAAAACCTAGAAGTTCAAGATCAAAAACTAAAAATGTTATATTTATGAAAAAAAATTGTTGAAAAATAAATACGAATTTAAATGGAAAAATTAGTAAACAAAATAATTGTGTGCACAAATTAAGACTTGGAAGAACTTTTTTATAAGTTAGTTTCGAAATCAATTTATGAACAAAAGTCATTGAAAATATGTGATGAATAAAAGAAGCTTTTGTAAAATTAATCATTAGAAGATAAAAAATTTAATATTTTTGTAAAAAAAGAAGCGCAATTAAAACTACTAAGAAGATTTTAGATTTGAAATTAGAGATATTGGAAAAATTAGAAAATATGGATGCGTTTTTTTATTTTTAGGTGTCTACAGGATTCCTGGAGCCGAGAAACAAGAAATCTGTAGCTGAAGCAGAAATTTTTATTCTATTTTCTATTTCCCTTTTTCGAATCTATCTCTTTCTATTTTGGCAAATCTCATTAGATTGTATACAATTGATAGATTGTATAGAATCATTTTTGTATACAGCTTTTTAGTATACAATGCTATATACAATTTGTATATTATCTGTACCAACTTTTTTACATGGGAATAAATCCCGAAATATAAATTATCCTGAGTCCATAAGCCTAAAGTATTCTAAGTTCTTGTTTTTATAAGGCCCTGACTCCCACTTCAAATAATTCTAAGTCCCTAAATCGAAAATATTCTAAGTCCATTTCACCCCCCTCTCCCTAAAAACTTCACTTTTTTACCTGAAAAAATGGAGTTTTGTCAAGTTTTTTTGAGGAATTCAAAACTCGATTAAAATTTTTCATTCGGTGATTAAAAAATCTGGTCCCCAATACAAATTCAGTTGTTTTTGTATTTTTTTATTAGGGTAAATTACTATACTAAATCGAATTCGAATTTTTAGATTTTTGTTTATTCGTATGGGTTTGCTGATTTAAAAATTTTTTATTAAATTATAACTTAGTTTGAAAGATGGCGTTTTTAACAAGGAACATGTTCATTGGATGGGGTGTTTGAAAAAGTTTGGTTCGGCAAGGGGGGGGGGGTAAAAAAGTGACGTTTTTAGGGGGGGGGGGTGAAATGGACTTAGAATATTTTCGATTTAGGGACTTAGAATAATTTGAAGTGGAAGTCAGGCCCTGATAACAACAACAACTTAGAATACTTTAAGTTTATGGACTTACGATAATTTATATTTCAGGGATTTATTGTAATTTCGGTTTTTGGATTTATAACTGTTATGAGTAAACATGTTCCATGCTCGTTGGTTGTGTAGTTACACAAACCGGTTATAATTTTTTCAGGGTCCAAATTGACAAAAATAGGGATAATTCTATTACTTTAGTAGTTGTTCTAGGCAGGGGAAAGACAGCGGCCAGCTGCCTAGGCTGCGCGTCCCAAACTGAAGTTATATCTGAAAAGGGAGTCCCGGTTTGGGGCAAACAATTTGGTTTGGGGGGTTAAAAGTGTGTTTACCCAGTAAGAATCTGGGACGAAGTCGGTGACCGGTGTACTTGCACTGTACAACTGGGCGGTCATGGAAATTTGCGGGTCTTTTAGGCCTGCAAGTACTCCATGGCTGATGGAAGAGTAACACATTTCCCTTAAAAAAAAAAAAAATCTAGTAGTTGTAAACATCTACCAAACAAGTTTTCTTTATCTGACTCATTATAAATAAAAAATTTTTTATGATGACATTATACATTCAATTTTTTAAAATAAAAAATTATTTTACAGGGGAAATAATACAAAAACCATCATGGGGTAAAGATCAACCAAATAACTATAACGGTGAACAAAATTGTGTTGTATTTGATGGTGCTAGATCATGGTTATGGAATGATGTAGGTTGTAATTTAGATTATCTCCATTGGATTTGTCAAAGTAGTATGTATTTTTTTTTTTCCCTTAAATTTAATATAATTTTAATTAATTATTACTTATATTCGTATAGACCCATCAACGTGTGGTAGTCCTGACAAATTAGAAAATACTACTTACGTATTAACACAAAGAAGTATTGGTTCAATTGTTAATTATTCATGTCCAGATGGTTTTATGATCATTGGCACAAAAACAAGAGTTTGCCAAAAATCTGGCCATTGGTCCGATTCTGCACCTTCTTGTAAATGTGAGTTTTAAATCGTAATTTTTTTTACAAAATTCTAAAATTATATTTTTTGTTAAAGATGTGGATTGTGGTCCTTTATTATCGCCAGAAAATGGTTTATTAGAACTTGTTACTGGTCGAACTTCATATGGTGCATTTGCCGATTATAGTTGTAAAGAAAATTTCACGTTAGTTGGTGATGCAAGACGTAGATGTGGCGAAGGTGGAATATGGAGTGGCCATCAACCCCAATGTTTGTGTAAGTAAAATTTACATTTTTATAAAAAATTTTGGAGATTTTCTTGCCTCTACTATATGTTTACAATATTTTTATGTAACTAAAAATTTTATTTCAGTCGATTGGTGTCCTGATCCCCCAGAGGTAAATTCAGCAGAAGTATCATTCGGAGGAAAACGAGCCGGATCTACAGCAACTTATTCTTGTCTAAACGGATTCATCTTATTTGGAGATAGCGTAAGTAAATTTTTATTTGTTCAAAATTTTTCAGCATTTTAAAATTTAATATTTTTATAAAGGTATTAACTTGTGATATTGGTGGAGAATGGTCTGGTAAAGTACCAGAATGTCGTTACGTTGACTGTGGTAATCCAAAAATAATTGATTACGGTACCGTAAAATTGATAAATGGAACAACAACAGTTGGTAGTATTGCTGAATATTATTGTCAAAAAGATTACTGGTTATCTGGTACCGGTAAATTAGAATGTACAAGAGATGGTAAATGGAGCCATAATCCACCATCATGTGAATGTAAGAATATAAAGTTCAAAAATTAGTTAAATTAATAAATTAATGCAAATAAATTTCAATTTCCTTGTTTCTTACAGTAATAAGCTGTGATGAACCAGAAATACCAACAGGAAGCTATGTGCTTCATTATGGATTAGAAGTGCACAGTACAATAGAATATCACTGCGAAGCTGGGTATTTATTACGTGGTGAACCAGAACGTACATGTAATTCAAACGGAGAATGGAGTGGACAAGTACCTCGTTGCCAATGTAAGTTGTTATTCTAAACATGTATTTATAATATTGTGAAATTATTTACTTTATAAGTATTACATTATATTATGGATCTTCCATGAATACAAATGTTTTTTTTAATCTTGATTGTAACTGTATAATGTACATTATGTTGTACCATTAATTTTATTTATTATTATTGTTATTATTACAGATGTTGATTGCGGTAAGGTATTGCCGATACCAAATGGTGTTACAGAATATGCAAATGGTACAACTCATTTAGGTAGCGAAGTTACTTATGCTTGTACGAAAAATTATAGATTAAATGGTGTGTCAAGAAGATATTGCTTGGATAATGGACAATGGAGTGATGCTACACCTAAGTGTGAAGGTTCGTTGGAATTTTTATTTTATTGTGCATGTGGTTGCAGCCAACAAAATTTTGTAGCTTGTAAAATATTTTTTTTCTCCTATTTTTTCTTTTTTGGACAAACTTTTTTTTCAAAATAAAGTTCATTTAATCGTATTTTAAGATAGAAATACGAACAATATATGAAGATTTTTGTAAATTCTTTTCTATTTCATTTGACGTTTCGGCACTTATTGCAGCCGCATCAGATTTAAAATCAAAGATTCTTAAATTCTCAATTTTAATGATACTTTTGAATATTGACACCTAATTAAAATCTATCAAGACTGTATACTCAAAGGGACAATCATTATCATTTTCCGAAATTAAAAATTTTATACCTGGTTTTTGCACTAACTGTTCAAATTGTAAATTAAACAAAATTTTTAAATAACTGCTATAAAATAAAATTTCTAGTCCCGTTTCGATTCACTCTTAAAATAACGTTATTTATATTTGTTTTTGCAAAACACATATGCAAATTACATAAAAAAACTTTACCTTTCTTCATTTCAATTACTAAATACACGCTATTTTGTTAACTTGTTTTAAAAATACATACATGATTTCTTTTTTTATTTTAAAGATAATTATTTTTTAAAATCAGACATACGTTAACACGTCCACTCTGTGGTGTACATGTTATATAAAATATGTTCCCTACATAACATAATTGCAAATAAATTTCAAACTGTAATAAGTTTTTTTTACTGTACGAACCTATGTGTTGATTTAAGGAGGTTAAATTTTGAAAATTACTTTTTTTTTAACTATAGTGTAATTGTACCATTTTATAATTTAAAAAAATTTTGCACTTATATAAATAGAAATATGTTGTTTTGAGAAATATTTACAATGACTATATAAAATGTCTCTTTGTATTATATTTAGCACAGTGTTTTTAAAGTTAATAAATAAATAATTTGCAATTTTTTGATACAAATTATGAAACAAAATAAATTTTTTTTTATATAAAAAAAATACCTAATTATAGTATAAATCAACTTGATAGACGCTATTTTCAAAAATGTTGCAAAATACACGTTTTTTACAAATAATTATAAGATCAAAAACGCATTTAACTTAAATAAATCTCAATTAAATTTGTATTTATTTTTAATTGAAGTATAATAAAATTTTATACTTCAAGATTTTGTGTAATTAAATTAATTTAAAATTATATTTTATAGAAATTAGATGCTCAGAACCAGTATTAGCTAAACATGGTATATTGTCATTAACTGGTAATGATCGTATGTACGGTAGAACATTAATAAGAACAGGAACAGCTGAAAATTCAAATACTGGTGCAACATCATATAAAATTGGTGCGATGGCTAAGTATAGATGTGAAAGAGGCTACACGATTCTTGGTGATGCTTTATCAACGTGTGAAGAAACTGGTAAATGGAGTGGTGTCGTACCTCAGTGTATCTGTAAGTATCATAAAAAACTGATTTTCATTTAAGTAAAAACGCGTATGTATTATATTTAAAATTATTTAAAATAATTATTTTAGATGTTGATTGTGGCAACCCAGAAGATATTGTAAATGGAAAATACACCTTGACAAGTAATGCAACGTACTATGGAGCAGCTGCATTGTATGAATGTAATGGAAATTATCAGCTTGATGGATATTCTAGGAGATTTTGTTTAGAAAATGGTACATGGAGTAATGAAGGACCCATTTGTAAAGGTAAATTTGGATCTAATTTAAATATTTTCTTTTTTACCTCGGTATGTAAAAATTTAACAAAAATTTAACAAAAATTTACAGAAATAAAATGCAATGAACCTGAAAAGAATGAGATGTCAATGATGCAAGTATCAAGTTATAGTGTTGGTGGAGTAGCTCATTATAATTGTTTGAAAGGTTATTTGATGGAGGGTAATGTCACAAGAATGTGTTTACAAAATGGATCTTGGAGTGGTCATCCACCAGCTTGTTTTGGTAATTATTATATATTTTGTCAAATAAATTTATTTTATCCAGTGGAGTTCAAAAATTAATTTTTGGGTCGAATCATATATTTTCCACGATTTAAGGCAAATGATGTTAAAATTTATTTCTCGAAAAAAAATAAACAAAAATTTTTTATGATTAAGTATTTGCGGATTTGTTAGTCCATTCCACTGAAAAAAAAATCTGGTTGCGAGAACCAAAATTCCGGTCACAGCAGTAAGAATTTTTTCCTTTGTTTTAAAAGATTGCAAAGGACTTGAATAAATGTGAAGAAAATTTAAAGAAAATAAGTTTCACTGATTTAAAATGCAAGCACCGCGGCAAAAAATTTTTTTTAAAACTTTTCTTTAGCTTTTATGTTATTTACAACTATTTAAAAGAAAAAATTTTGCCTGCCACTACCGCTAATCTGATAGCGTTAACCAGAATTCCGGTAAATGCAACCGGTTTTTTTTTTCAGTGTAACAAAACAAACGCCTAATTAGGCAAAAAAAGATAGAAATTGGTATTGATTCACCTTGCTATACATTCTAGACCGACCAGATTTATTTCGAATTCGATAAACGTAAATTTTTCCAAATTTGGAAGTAATTTAGTAAAAAAAACTTTTATATTTTTGTTAATTCAAAAATTACATAAAATTTGCTATTTTTTTCAGCCGTTGATTGCAAACAACCACAACCAGTTGAAAATGCAAGAGTTATAGTTATAAATGGTACAACGACCTATGGTGGTAGTACAGAATATCATTGCTTACCAAGATTTGAAAGAGTCGGATTGTTTATAAGGAAATGTTTAGATACTGGATTATGGAGTGGTGAAGAACCATATTGTCGAGGTAAACATTATATTATCACTACTATCAGCATTGTTGAATTCCCAATATTATTACCCAGTTACTTATTTACTTATTTACTTTTTTATGGTAAACTGCGATTTGGGTCATTCTTTGTTTATGGCCGAGGGTCGTATAAAATTTTTCTGCGACTGTGGCGAGAAAATACGTCTTGGAAATACGTACTTTCGGGCCGCAGTACATAGAAAATATTATTTCTTAATGTTATTGTTAACTTTGCAGTTAATATTTTTTTGAAATTATGCATAACTTTACGAATAAATTTGTTTATTTTTTAGATTCAGGCAGTGAAGTAGCAGAAGCACAAAATCTTGGTAGAAATGTAACTCTTCTTGGTGCATTTATTGCAATAATTTTAATACTAACACTTTATGGTTACTTAAAATTACGTAAAACAACACCAGTAAAAAATACAGATAATAATGTACAAAATAATGCTGATAGAAAAGACAATCATCAAAACTCAGCAGTTATGTCATATGCAAGTTTAAACGATGGTACTAATGGTACAGCATATGAAAATGTTCCTGAAGATGGTTTATACGATCATCCTTATAGTATGAGTAGCAGTAATTACGGGTATGGTAATAATGGACACACAAGAAGAAATTACAATAGGTCTGGTCATTATGAAGCTGAACCAGTATCACATAGAAATGGTATCACTATTAATGGTGTTTCAGTCAGATAGCTTTAATTAAATTCTTTAAATGCAAGGGGACAAATATTTGTAAATATTTTTTAGTTCTATTCTGGTTTTAAAATTAAATTTATAATTTTAATGTTTTATTGGTCAATTTTTATATGGAAAATTATTCATAAAATTAACTTTTGGGTAAATTATTTAAAAATTTGTTTTTTCCTTGCTGTTATTACAAAATGTATAAGACTCAATTGTTATTAATTTTTTTATTGTTGTTTTTTATTTTTTTAATTATGAAATAGATGTAATTTTTTTTTATCGATTAATTAAATTTTTAAATTTTAACCCTAAAATGATAAACTTTGTAATCAATTCTAGTGGGTTATGCTTCAATTTTGCCTGAATTGCTCAAAATCTCAAGCAGTTTAAGCATTATTACCAGTTTATCATTTTAGTGTTAAAAATAGATTTTAAAATTTAATTATAAAATAAATAAAAAATAATTTGTAAATAAATAGTTGTAATATTAATAATTTAGAATTAATTTGCCATTTAAAGAACAATATTATGTTAAAAATATGTGTAAATGTCAGTTTTTATTATATTTTTATTATTGTAAATAATTAATTTATATTTTATAAATATGTATATTTTTGTATTTTTATTTTTATTATATAAAATCAATTCAAAAAAATAATTAATAAAATATGTTAGTAAATTAAGTAAATTTGTCATTAGTACCATGTAATTTGCATTAATATTTAAAAAATTAGTGTAAAAATGTACCTATCTATTTTATAGATGTTTCAAAAATGTTTTTTTCATGTAGAATATAAATAAATGAATTATGTATATTAAAAAATCGTTTATTTTATTAATTAATATTTTATCTGTTGAAATTTTTTGCAGTAAATTACTATAGAATTCATACGCGCATTTTAAAGTAGTTAATTTTGTAGCGCCATTTTTGTCTTACCAACTCTGACTTTTACTACTTAAATTTTTGTTTATTTTTTTTTTAATTACAAATATTAGTTTAAATCTTTCTTTATTTACAATTCTTTATAAAATAAAAGAAATGCTTACTAAATTCAAAAGTATTAGTGTATTTTTTGTTAGTAAATAATATTTAAAAATTTTCTACACCTATAATATATTACCTATTTACCTATTTAAGACAAGATTAAAATAATTCTACCAAAAAGAATTAACAAAGCGCGGCGGATCGATCATATATTTTTATTTGGAATAAATTGCATTTATTAAAGGTAAAAGACTTAATTTGGATTTACAATGTCAAGTGATTGGTAACATAATACATCGGAATTATTTTATAATATGACCAAAAAAGCAAATTGCCATATAAGGACATTTTTTCGATTATAACTTTTTATCAAAAATATTTTAAATTTTTCTCGCAAAGAATTGCAATACGGGCTATAATAGGTATATCTAAATTTCAATCACATCGTAATTTGTACGTAATTAAATGTTTTAATAAAATAACAAAATATAAACTTAAATTTTTAAATAATTGAAAAAAGATATTTATCTAAAAATATTCCTAACTTACCAACAGAGCTGATTCTTAATTATGATGGCGTTAGTATCGCGGGTGTGGTGGGCTGTGTAGATGTGAATGCTTGTTTTATTTGTATTGAAATTTTCTCCAGTTATGCCTATGTGTTGTGTATTCTCCTCGTCATCCTTTTACTTTTGTGTTTTGCCCCTCTCACCCGCCATAAAACATCAGTTACTTACAATCTTAGTAACATCGTAGACGCATTTTGTGAATTTTAATATTTTTAATTAATTAAAATCTTTGAATCCTAATCATAAACATGTAAGTGTTATTTTCATTATTATAATTAACCAGTGAAACTTAAAATAACCATAAAAATTATTTAAATACTTACTTTAAATTCAAGTAATATACGTAAATATCTTGGCCTCATTTTTATGCATAAATAGACGTTTATTGTTTTTTGTAAATATTAGTGTTAATTAAATTATATTATTTATTTTAAATTTATATGTAAGTATCAGATTATATTTTAAAGGCATTATTTTAACCTTATACTGTTCTCATTTTTTTGTTCTTTACAAATGATATTTTGTATACATGAAGATGAGTCATTATAAGAATTGCAATATTTAATTGTTTTAATTTTATTATTCATAAAAAAATTGGTAAAAAGCTTATGATAATTTTTATTTAAAAATACCAAAAAATAAATAACTATAATTTTAAGTGCTTAAACATAGTTTCAAATAAGGTTTGTTATTATTAGTTTTTTTATGTCCATAATTGGTAGGTTATACAATGACCATTGATGGAAATATGTGTAATCAATGAAATGCAGAAAACCAATGATATATTTTTTTTAAGATTAAATTTTTTTTTTTTATAAGTTTTTATAAAAATATTTATAACTTTATGTGTAAGTAAAGATGTTTATGCATATACATAAAATTAATTGAAACTTACCATAAATTAGTGCACCATCTTGTCAATCATCTATTAATAATTAAATTTTCATTCGTTACCAAAATATAACTTGTATCGGTATAGGTGGTAAATTATCTTTTATGTTTATTACAGAACGGCAACTTGATTGTCTATATCGGGACAGGATGTGCATTATAACTTACTCATATTTATCTAAAAATAAATTAACTTCATCATTAATGTATTTTAGAAACTTTCAGTTAATTAATTTTATACATTTTTGATAATTTAATGAAGATGTTACATTATCAATTTAGAACAAGATAAGAATTTGAAAATACATTGAATACCATTTGGATTATTTAAATTGAATTAGCTGAATAAATCAAAACAATCACCTCTAGTTTTAACAAATAAATTAAAGTGTTGAAAGTTCTTATCTTGTATTTCTTAAGTTGATAATTTATCAAGAAAAATATTCTTCTATGTATACACACTTAATGAAAAATTCTTTACACAGCATATCCAAGAAACTATATAGCATAATAGCTTTATTCATTAAATATTGAATGATTTCATATTGAACGATTTTGTTAAATATAATAATTTTTTTTTTTTTTAGATAAAAATGTCATCCAGAAAAACAGCAGGTCGTCGAGCAACAACAAAAAAGCGTGCTCAAAGAGCAACATCAAATGTATTTGCAATGTTTGATCAAGCTCAAATTGCAGAATTTAAGGAAGCATTTAATATGATTGATCACAACCATGATGGTTTTATAGACAAAGAAGATTTACATGATATGCTAGCTTCTCTTGGTAAAAATCCAACTGATGAATATCTTGAGGGTATGATGAATGAAGCACCTGGTCCTATCAATTTCACAATGTTCTTAACATTATTTGGTGAAAGGTTACAAGGTACTGACCCTGAAGATGTTATCAAAAATGCATTTGGTTGTTTTGATGAAGAAAATAATGGACACATCAATGAAGAACGTCTCAGAGAACTTTTAACAACCATGGGTGACAGGTACTTATTATTAGTAAATTTTATTTATATAATTAATTCAAATAGAAATTAAAAATTTATTTCCTAAACTTTAGATTTACTGATGATGATGTTGATGAAATGTACAGAGAAGCACCAATTAAAAATTCAATGTTCGACTATCTTGAATTTACCAGAATTTTGAAACATGGAGCAAAAGATAAAGATGAACAGTGAAAACAATAATTGTAAATAATTGTAAGTAAAAACTTATAAATAATTAATTTTACCTGCATATTACTTTATCTATATCCAACTATTTTGATTTAAATTTAATTATATAAAATTCATTAGTTATGCTGACTATTATGGCTAAAAATATTTCTATATAATATTCTTACAAGTTGACTCTGCTGCAGTATTGATCATATTTACCTTACTATTATTTTGAACTATTTTAAAATTATTAATTTTAAAGCCAGAAAAAATTGACCCTTTCATTTATGGCTAATTTATAGTTATAAATTTGTAACTAATTTTTCAAGATTTGATTTGTATCTTCTACAAAAGCTAAATTTTAAATTTTATAGATTTTTAACAAAAATACATATTATAGGTATTAAAAAAAAAAAAAAAGAAAAAACTAACAAATATGACCTAGGATTTTCTGTATGACAATAGAAAGAAAAAAATGTTCATGAAAAAAGGTTTAGATATTGTGAAAAAAAACTTGCACAATGATCATTTTGAATTTGTATTTTAAAGGCCTCTTAAAATTTGAATGTAGGATAAAAAAAAATTTCTTGGAGCTGTGTAAAAACTTTTTATATCCAATTTTAGCCTAAAGTAGCATTTCAAACATCTACTTTTGGTAAAATAAACCCGGGAATGTGAAAAATTTTTTCAAATAAAAACTTTAAACAAATAATGAAAATTTATATGCAGATTTTATAGAACATGGTAAAACCATTTTTGTTTTTATGAGAATTCTAAGAGCTTCTGGACCATATTTTTAACTAAAATTACACAGTACTTTAAATGCTATAATATTTTCAGTCAGTAATGGATAAATTACAAGTTTTTGTACAAATTTTAAAAAATTAAAAACTAATCGTATATTTAGTAGAAAATTGTTACTTTAGTAAAAAAAGTTTAAATAATTTAACTACTTAAGTTTGTAAAAATTTGCAAAATAGAGAATTTAATTTGACTTTTTTTGTATTTTAGTGATGATGTCAAAGTCTACTCTTAATCTCATGATAAATCAAGCTGCCACTTAAACAGCAAAACTTTAAGGAAAATATAAAAAATAAGGTTGGTTGAAGATTGTACTAGTGTAAAACTAACTACTGATAAATAACCAGTAAAAACAAAAATTGGCATTGGACTTTCTGCCATTAAAAAAAACTTGTGCAATACTTCTAATTTCCAACGAACAATAAATTTATTAACTTCTATAACAATTTTTTCTACTTCGTATGATAAAAAATTTTTGTAATATGTGTCAAATAATTATTATGTAGCTAAAATGAGTTTTTTGAAAGTGCCTATTTATAAAAAAAAGTGTTATAATTATTAGCTTCAAAAAATGGTAGTGAATATTTTTTTTTTTTATTGATAACAATCTTATAATTTTACAGATTTATTAGTGAAAATAATTTTTACATAAAAAATAATATATTTAATATTTATTTTACCAAACGGCATTTGTATTTTAATACTTTACAAATTATAATATATATTACTTATTTAGTATAATAAATTTTTCATTTAATTTTAAACCTTTGTATATTAATTCTGAAAAGAAAGAAAAAAACTTATTTATGGTCGAAAAAAAAGAATGCCCCAATCGCAATTTATCATCAATGTCATGTTGGATGGTAATTTAAATGCGGCTTAGGCCATTCCTCGTTTTTCAGACCGTATTATGAAACACGAAAATACGCGCATTTTATTCGTTGATAAGCATTTTTTTTTTAAATTTATAATTACATTTTTTTCATCAATTATTCTCCAAATACTAACAATTTAAATTATCTATAAGTTCTATCCAGAAATTAACAATTTAGAAATTTGTTGTGCATGCTTATATTATAATTATATAGTTTTAAGGGGAATTCAGCTAAATTTATGTAATACATTTTGATGATAATTAAATAACTATTTCATTATGTAAATATTTTGCATTTATCATTTAATTTGTCATAATCTGTAGTACTAAATATTTCTTATTCATAAATAATTTTAGGTATTAATCTGATATTATGAACAATAAACTTTTATAGCAAATTTTTTAAACTTAAAAATAATTTCACAAATTGTTTCCAATAAAATCATAATTTGGTCTTCATCAGGGTTTCTATTTTTCTGAATATGATTTCCTCTGTAATTTCCAGAATTTTCCAAGCCAGATCATGTTTATCATTTTTTTTACTTAATAAATTATATTAAGTTCACTGGTCGTTTATTTGTCAAAAATTTAGAGTAAAAAGGGTCATCCGGGTAAAAGGGTCCAGTATTTTTTAAAAAAGGGACTCATAAGGGGAGACCTCTATATTTGGGTTTCCAAATTACAAACTATGATTGTTTATGTTTTTATGAATGAGTTTCATACGTTGAAAAAACACCCCCGGCCGATGAGTTATGTTTATTTTAAAGGACCTACTTGGGTTAGAAATCCAAAGATCGATGTTAAAAATTAGTCTTTTTTGTGGTAGCCGATAAATGATTACCGCCCAATTCGTCCCATTTTTGAATTTTTCCGAAAAAATGATGAAAACTTGAAAAAAGTAAAGTTTTAGATACAAAGACTTTTTTTATTAATTTTCGGCATATTTTTTACTTGAATATTCATCGCTCCGAAAAAAATTAGTATCATTAACAATAATCAAAATTTTTCCAAATTTTTAAAAGGATTTTACAGATAGTAGACACCCTGTAAATATTAATAAGAGTTAGAATATAAAACACTGTATTAAATCATTGTTGCAGCAGCTAAACTTGGCTGGCAAAGACTCGTTTTCTTGATTCTGCTACTGTAAAAAATTATGTACAGCCCTTGGCCATAAAAAATAATGCACTCTCAGTTTACTATCCAGCCTCCTGCTTGAAACGTAATAGGGCGAGTTTACCAAATAATGACCAAAGATTTCCCTGTTAGTGACCTCTCGTCTTGCATAAGAGTAAGACAGTATTGGGTATTAATTGGAGGAGTGGTCATTAATCGGCACCGTCACCCTGCTACTTTAAAGCGTTTTTATATCAATAACATTTCCAACAACCAACCCTAATCAAAAATTTTTTACCTGTGATACTTTAAAAAAAAGAAGTTATAGTAAATTATAAAGCTAAAATTTGACCGTTACTTTGGGCATTTAAGTGTTTATAATTCATGCATACCTTTTTTTTCTGAACATTTGTTTCAGTCCAAATATTTCATGAAAATCAACCCAGGCCAGAAATAGTCTATTTTAACATAATCTATAAATAAAATTAAAAAAATTGTTTATTTCGCTTAAAATTTGAAGCAATTTTGTGTAAAAATTATTTATTTATAGACCAGTGGTTCCTAAAATTAAAAATAAAAATTTGTAGAAAAGCCACAGTAAATTTTTTGCAAAAAAAGCTTATAGGATTGTGGGTGTAAAAGTCGCGCGCGCGTACATCCTGCGAAGCTCATTTTCCCATGTCTCGCCTCCACACTTTTTCCGTCCCTACTGTTTTGATTCTCTTATACATTCATTAAGCACAAATACTACGATGATGACGTCGACTGGTATTTCATATAGACGAAGACAAGAGAAGCTCCAAGAAAGCCCTCTGCCGACTGTCTACAGCAAACGCTTTGGCAGAAGTCATTGGAACACGCTCGCGGCTCCGCAAAATAATAGTTTCATAACGCGATTCAGTGTAAACTTGCAATAAAACAAGTACAATAAATTGTTTAAAATTATTAAAATTATGACATAATAAAATTCTTTTAAACATATATTATCTTAAAAACCATTTTTTATTTGTGTAAATAAGTGTAAAAATAAAAAATATTTCATATAAATAAAATTTTTTTATTAAAAACCGTGATTAGTTTAATAATAATAAAAGTAAAAACTTTTTTAACGCTCTAAAGCATTTTCACGGAGCCTGAAAGTCAGTGGTGATTCTAATAAGAGTGCGGGTTTTTCATAAGGTAAAAAAAATATATTCCGGGTTATAGTTTTTCCTCGAGAGTGTAAGTGTGTTGTATATATTTCGTGTCATCCAACTACACAGTGTTTCCGCTTTATAACTCCCACGCAACATTGGAAAATTCTAAGAAAATTTTCATTCAACTAGATTTAAACAAAAAATTTTAAAAATTTAGTTCTAAAAAAAAGAATTGTGCAATAATTTATTTTGTCAAAAAATTAATTTTCTTTTTAAATTCGAAATTTTTTAAAACTGTCATCCTTTTAAAATGTTTTCATAAATATTTAAAATTCAATTTTTCCGGGTGTTCAATGTCGTGGTGGCGGCGTCCAACTGCTTGGCAACAAGAATCAAAGGATTGTACCATAACGTTAAAAAAAATCCTTGTCATAAAAAATAATTAAAAATCCCCTATTTAATTATAAATTAAATAATGTCATTAGTGAAATTTCATAAAAATCTAGTGAAAAATCAGTTAAATAATAAAAAATTAGTTAAAAATATCAGTTATTTTATCAAAAGCTTATAGTTTTAACATAAACCAATCACCTGTTTACTTTACAAGGGATGAAAACTTCAATATCTCATTTGGTAAGTTCAATTCGAAATTGATTAGTTATTGCAAATAATTTTTTTTAATTTCACAGAAGATCAAATTGCAAATATTTTTAGCAATAAAAAAAATTTTTTATATCGCTTCCTCTCCGCGGTATCCTTTCTTGTCATGCTTCTTTTTCTTTACATTATAAAATAGAGAGAAGAGAGATGAGAGAAGTTTATAACGTCTGCGCATTTTATATATCCTTTTTTGAGTTTTATATGTATGTATGTGTGTGTTTTATACTGTTTTTTATATCATCTATAAATATCCTAGTAAAATTATCATTACACGAGATTCAAGGGAAGATTCTATTTAATCCAAAGAATCAAAATGCTTGGCATTTAATATTATTTTTTTTGCAAATCAAAGTCAAAATTGTCAAAATTAATTCAATTTATTAAAAGCAATTTTTTAATTAAAAAAAATACACCACTTAAATTTAAATCCATTTAAATTTTTTTGTTTTTACTTCCGTTGAAAAAAAAAGTAATTTAAATAAAAAAAAAAAATTCAATGCAAATAAATTAAAAAAAAAAAAGAAAATAATTGTTAGTACAATTTCTTGGAAATTAAATATATATAATATCACAGCGTAAAAAAAAAAAGGATTGTAGCTAGTGTATTTTTTGCATGTAATTTCAGAAAAAAAGCAAAAAAATACTTAGATGATTATCATTTTATGATAATCAGTACATTCATATTTTTTTATATTTACAAGTTATTTGTTATATTCTTCAATAATATGTGTAAAAAATACATGACTTTGTTTTGGCGTACAATATACTTACCTTTTTTTTTATCTTTTATAACAAAACCGCCTACTCTTTATGCATATTCTTGTATCATAGACACTATTATACTTTAACAGAAATCTTTTTTTAAAAGAAACATAAATTTATTTTTTGCAAAAAGAAAAAACTGTAAATAAATTTCTTTTAGAAAATTATTGGCATATCATATAAGAAAAATTAAAACTTTTTTCGACCGCGCCTACTTTTTCTAATAGAGTATATAAATGTATAGTACTTAATAATAATAATAATAATAATAGATGTAATCTTTTTATGTGTACTATATATAAAAAAAAGCACATTTATTGCATTAATCAGAGTGCATTTTTCGACAGACAGAGGAGAAAAGAGATGATGATGACGACGAGAGTCTATAATACGTTTTTATTCAATACATTATAATAATAACGATGATGATGATGATAACTTGTTATATACTTGTAATTTTGTATTTCAAAAATTTTTTGCTGAGTTGTTTTTTTTATTTAAATATGCTTAAATACATATTTAAAACTCTTGTTTTTTTTATTTATAAATATCTTTTTTTTAATTTCGATATATGTTATGTGGAAAGCTTGAAATTTTGTACTTTTTGAGGTTTTTAGCTTGGGTATCGAGAATTATAAATTCGATTACAAGCAGATACGATTTTGAGCTTTATTAAGGGTTCTCAAAAAAGCAGGATTTGAAAAATTTGAGTGGAAAGTCAATGACTTTCTAAAGAATTCTATGAGGTATGTTAGTTTTTTGATAGGTTACATTAAAAGATATTAACAATTTTTATTTACATTATATAACCATAGATAGATGCCGTATTAAAAAAAACAAATTCGCAAATTAATATTTATTTATTATATAATTCATCGCTACTTTTTTAATATTAAACTACATTTAATTTTTACCAAGCATTAAAATGAATAAAATATTTTTATGAAACAACTATTTTCAAATTATAAATACACGGTTGGCTAGAAACAATTTTAAATAAAATTTGAAGGTACCTCCGAGATTCCGATGAATTTTGATTCTAGGGTACCTACAGGTCCTAAAAAAACAAAAAAGAAAAAAATCCGCTCGGCGCATTTTTATTTTTGCCCAAAATAGGGCTATCTCGGTGAATATATTCAAAAAAACGTTTGAAAAAGAAATAATGAATTATAAATCTTACAATTTTAATTGTAATATACTAGAATATGAAAGAAAAGTTAAATTTATACATTCTTATGTATTTTTAACTCACCCGCGCAGAGCCAGATGTAATGGATGGTCATTGAGACTGCAAAGCTGACCTAGCTGAAAAAACTACATAAAAAACTACATATTCAGGACAAGATGTGATTTTGTCGAGGAAAGTATACTTGTTGATTTCAACTATCATTTTTCTAGACCTTATAGGGTCTCATCACTGTTTTTGGACACTTTTACTTTAGTCGAAACTGTGATTTTTTCAATTTTTTCGAATTTGATGAAACAACTAAGATTCAGATAAAATAAGTTATAAATAATATTAGGGAGATAGTACCCCCGAATAAGGAGTTTTCATTGGGGGTATGAGCAAAAAAAAGGGGTTTGCTATTTTTCGGGGATGGCTACTTAAGGGATGCTAGTACTGTAATTGGGGTAAAACTTCGAATTTACGCACGCGTAACGTTGATCAAGCCAATTCACAGTAGGCTTGCATAATAATTTAACCAAGTCGAATTTATACTGTACGCGTGCGAAATAAATCGACGCAAGAAATCTTTATTTTTGATATTTTGGATATTTTATCCATCAAGTAAAAATCCCCTTAAAATAGCAAACCCCTTATCTCCCAAATAAAGCTTATAATCAGGGGGATATTATTCCCTTAAATGGGCTTACAACCATTAACATGCAACATGTTCATAGGGAGAGGTACTTGGGAAAAACTACCACTACAGTGAGGGGGGGGTGAAAAACGGATGGGTTCGGGGGGGTATAATGTAATTAGAATAATTTCGTTTTAGGAACTTAGAATAATTTCGATTTAAGGACGTAGAATAATCCGGCTTTAGGGACTTGGAATAATATTGTTTGACTTTAATTAATCATTTAAAAATTTCTATTACACATAAATATGTTCTATGCTCATTAATTGTGTTTACACAAGCCCGTTACAAATTTTTTTATCTTATTCTAAGTTTTTTCATCAAATTCGAAAAAATTGAAAATATCACAGTTTTGACTTCAGTAAAAGTGTCCAAAAACAGATCTGAAACCCTACATGGTCTAGAAAAATGATAGACGCAACAGTCAAGTACACTTTTCCTAATAAAAAACACATCTTAACCCGGGGAAGTAGTTTTTTATGTAGTTTTTTCAGCTAGGTCAGCTTTGCAGCCTCATTGACCATCCATTACATCTGGGTCTGCGCAGATGAATTAAAAATACATAAAAATGTATAAATTTAACTTTTCTTTCATATTCTAGTATATTACAATTAAAATTGTAAGATTTATAATTCATTATTTCTTTTTCAAACAATTTTTTGAATATATTCACCGAGATAGCTCTATTTTGGGCAAAAATAAAAAAGCGCTGAGCGGATTTTTTCCTTTTTTGTTTTTTTAGGACCTGTAGGTACCCTACAATCAAAATTCATCGGAATCTCGGAGGTACCTTCAAATTTTATTTAAAATTGTTTCTAGCCAACCGTGAATAAAAAATACTACGATAAAAGCATTTATATAATACTTGGAGATCATTTCATATGCGAGAAAAATTTTATTAAACAAATTATTCTGAGAAGGCACTGTGCAGACTGCAGACTTTAAATTTATGTCTATGTTAAAAAGTTTATGTTTATGAACGATTTTTTTTTCGTGACAATTTCGTAATAAAATTTTTCTCACAAGTGAAATGATCTCTAAGGATTATATAAGATTTGATATCGATTAAAAAAATTTATGTTTGATTTATTACGAATTAACAATATTAGATTTAAGATTTTGAGATAATGAGAATGTATCAGATTATTTTTGATTCATATAAAGCATTACCAATAAGCAGTAGATTCCAAGCGATGAACTTTAGATAGTAATACTTTTTATATACTTTTCTTATGGGAACAAGTGTCACCAATTAACTTTTACCAATCTTCTTCTGTTGTTATACCTAGACTGAATTTACGTAAGCGTACGCATGCATTTCTATGCATACGAACATACGAATATTCGTATATTGCCAACCTATCCTTATTTTTAGTAATGCTTTTGCTGTTCACTATAGAGATTGGGTATAGGAGAAGGATGAATATATAAGCAGAAGTTGGTAGTATGCAAATATTCGCATATCCGTATGCATATAAATGCATGCATACGCTTACGTAGATTGCGTCCTAATAACACATGTTGCAAATACATAAAGTTCTCTACAGATGCTCGCGTATACCGTACTATTCTGACAAAATGGAAACCAATCAAATCTCAGTACGCTAAAATTAATTGGCTTTAAATCCCTTAGTACCGTGTTATACGTGGCATCTGTTGAGACCCGAGTGATTTTACACAATCGCGAACTTGCACAATTAACTTAAACAAGAGCAAATTGACAAAGACCCGTTTACATTGAGAAAAAGTAAGGTTTTTGAGATAAGTTCTAAAAAAATTTAACATTTGTCGGTGTAAATAGCTCTTTGTCAATTTACTCGTTGTTCAGTTAACTTAGCCACGATGGTGTTAAATCGCTCATAGATGTTTAAATTATATTATGGAAAGTTGTATAAAAATTTAATTATTTCATTCATGATAATCTTTCAGTTTTCAAATGGTGTTTAACTAATTTATTGTAAATAACGCAACAGTAGTCTAGAATTAACAGACGAAGACTTTGAGTTATTACGAATATTTGTAAATAAAAATTGTTAAAAAATATTGGAATTAGTCTGTACCTACGCAGATAAAAATAATTTTTGTAATATTTTTATTAAAAATGATTTTGATAATGAAAGCAAATAAAAAATAAACTTATATTTAAAAAATTATTTCTTCATACAAATGTATTAGCACGAAGAGTTTATTACTATCTGAACACCTTCAAAAAATAAAAATTAAAATGCAAAAATTATGAATCCTTGAAAAGATTAATATTTTTAAATAGTTGTGTTTATTTTAAAACATTTTTTAATAAATAAATGCAAAATTCTAGTTATTGTAAAGCTAAAGTAACACCTTAATTACGTTTAATCTTATTAAATTAAAAAAAGAAAAAAAAATTGAAAATATTACATAACAAAGATAATTTCTTGTATGTAGAAGTACACTGATAACGCTTTCAAGATATATTTTAGTTTAATTATTTGTCACAATAAAACGATCTGTATTGTTGATTCAGATTTTATTTTTATCATCCAAATCCAATTTCTTCTTAACAATGTTTCTTTATCTACTTTGTAAATTGTGTACTAAAAAAAATTATTAATTTTATCAAAAAAGGCAGACAATTTTATTTCTTGATTTAAGAATTTTTGTTTATTTTAGATATTAAAATCTATTTATTTGCTTACTTTAATTATGAAATCAAAGTAAACTTAAAATGTGATAAAAATAATTATACACTGATTATTATCAAGATTTAGAGTCTAAAATTGTATTGAGTGGTGACAGACCAGTTCTGATTCTTTCTGCACTGGTCAATAATTTCTGGAACATACAAGTTAAGATTCCTAATGAGCTTCTTCTTTGCTTAAAATTTGAATCAAAATTTAAACGAAAATCGTCCAATTAAGTCTATTATTCGTAAGCTGAAACTTATAGAATATGTTTCTCGTACACAGAACTCCGGAATCGATGATCAGTGACACAAAAAATCTACGTAGGCCAAATCTGGACACGTTAAAAATACCCCTTTCTGGAGTAGTATCTACAAATTTCAGGATGTAGGCCCAATTTTTCATCAAAGAATTTCTTTCAAAGACCCCAAAATTCGGAAAATAATTTTTTAATTTTACTCTACTTATTTCTTGTGCAATATTATATAAATTTGTACCAAAAGAAGCTTAATTTAAGTTGAGCTGATAACAATAAGTAATATTTTTTTTAAAACTTATGTAAGATTATATGAAAAATGAAAAAATTGAATCTACTTATCGAAAAATAAAGAAAATGTAAAATCTATTTTTTCCCTCAAAAATACATTTTGAAAAGATATCAAAATCCAGAAGAATAATAGCATTTAAAAAGAGGATTTAAAATATAAAAAGCTTTATAAAATGTCCCAGTAAACTTTGTTTGCTTTATTTGAAGATTAAATGAACAAGTCTTTAAAATATCAAATACATACAATATTTTTGCTTAAATTTATAGAATTTTAAAAAAATTCATAATTTTTTAAAAAACTATTTACAAAAAAAACATACCTTTGAAATTTACAAAAATATAACTTACAAAAAGCTATCACCTTGAAAAATATATACTTTGTTTTTTTTTTTGAAGCATGTTTTATAATCCTATGAAACTTATAACCCTTATGGTAAACTCAATAGCATGACGGTCTTCTTAGAGAGAAACATGATCTTATATTATCATTCAAGAAGAGACTTTTTTATGCAAAAAAAAATTTTTTTAAATCCTCTTATTTTTGTTTTTTGTTCACTTAGTTTTAATAAAGTTAGTATTGTTAGATAATAATTCAGTAAATTTTGTTCTATTAAATTAAAACTTGATGATATGCTAGAATGATATCGTACAGTGAACTTGAAAAAGGTTTAGTGTTAAAATATCTAAATATATATATAAATAAATGAGATTTTATGATTTTTTGTGGTTTTATTTAGTCAAGGATTTTTTTATTTTAACTATTATTGATAAAATTTTAAAAAATAATGATTAAATGAAACTTTTTTATTTAATGTGATTTTAATTAAAATAATATGATTTATTAGATTAATTAAAGACTGTCATAAATGTAAAATTTTAATTTAAATTATCTTTTTTGATGATTTGATAAGAATTTTAACGGTATAGAACAAGTTTAAATTAATATATGAGCAATTATTTTAAAATTGATACTTAATTCGAGCCTGGAATCGTAAATTTTTTTTTTGAGGGCACATCGATATGACCCGTGTTTTCAGATAGTTTGAACCTTCAGAAAACCGAAAAAAATCGTGAACAAGAAATCGGCGATAGGTGCCAAAAAGATTTTTTCACTTTTATGTCAAAAACCGTGTTTTTCGTATCTGAGCTACCCAAAATTTTCAAAATAACTTTTTAGGTAAAAAAACGTTTTTAAAATAGATAAGAAAATCTGATTGCCAGGGAAAAACCACTCCAGAAGAAAACAAAACTTATCATTTTACGATGAAATTTAGCCAAGTTATCGTCAATTTAAGATTTTGCTCAAATTCGTTGCTCAAAAAGATTGAAATTTTATTGAAAAAAGCCTGTTTCTGAACTTTAAACATGCATTACTCGCTTGATTTTCATCGTAAAATAATAATTTTTTTTTTTTAAAATCGATTAATTTTTTCCTGGCAATTCATTTCTCTAAGAAAAAAATTATTTTTATTGACCAAATTTCAATTTTTAGGTCAAAAGCCTTTGAAAACTGTAAGTAGCAAGATTTACTTAACACAGTTTTTGACCTAAAAATTGTAATTTGGTCAATAAAAATAATTTTTTTCTTAGAGAAATGAATTGCCAGGAAAAAATTAATCGATTTAAAAAAAAAAATTATTATTTTACGATGAAAATCAAGCGAGTAATGCATGTTTAAAGTTCAGAAACAGGCTTTTTTCAATAAAATTTCAATCTTTTTTAAGACGAATTTGAGCAAAATCTTAAATTGACGATAACTTGGCTAAATTTCATCGTAAAATGATAAGTTTTGTTTTCTTCTGGAGTGGTTTTTCCCTGGCAATCAGATTTTCTTATCTATTTTAAAAACGTTTTTTTACCTAAAAAGTTATTTTGAAAATTTTGGGTAGCTCAGATACGAAAAACACGGTTTTTGACATAAAAGTGAAAAAATCTTTTTGGCACCTATCGCCGATTTCTTGTTCACGATTTTTTTCGGTTTTCTGAAGGTTCAAACTATCTGAAAACACGGGTCATATCGATGTGCCCTCAAAAAAAAAATTTACGATTCCAGGCTCGAATTAAGTATCAATTTTAAAATAATTGCTCATATGTGTAGTTTTAATGTTTGTTTGTCTACGATTTAAATCAGCTTTATTTATGAAGATTTAATTTACTAGATAATTCAGAAGGAAGTTTTAATCAAAATTATTTTGCTATTGTATATGGAGTTAAAATTACAATTTTTCTAATTAGTCAATAAAAATTGTGAAAAAATATATTTTAATCGTATATATATATATAATAGAAATTTACCAGTTTTGGCTAAAAAACTTTTGATATCACTTTATCTACCTGGGTTAGAAAGATCAAGTTCTATGAATTTTTCTTGAAGTTATTTCTCATCATTCTTTAAATTTTTTCTTTACAAATTGTGTATAAGTAAACTATGTTCACTTACGTAGGCCTAGATTTCATTTTCTAACAAAGGGTTTTGCAAGAATTTATTCAAATATGCTTGAGATTTATGATAAAAAAGGTTTTGCTGAACAAATTTAAAATACACATCTGGTCAAGATGCCATTAAAGTTAAATTTATGCAAAAATTTTAAATCAAGTTCAATGAATTTGAAGGTTTCATTCTTTCGATATTATTTTTTGAGTAATAAATGAAATATTTCTCAAAATAAGCAAACTATTAGAAGAAAATATTGCTGATTAAACCGAATTTTGGCTTAAGTTATTGCGGTTTTTGGAATCAGTAAGTACGATTCTGAAATAAAATATTTAAAATTTAAAATAGTAGACACAAAATGACGTATTTCTAACCTCAAAATTGGCAATTTAAGTTATTTAAAGTATTTTAAGTTTCTTCACAATTTTTGGTACTTTGATCACGATTCTGAAATAAATTTTTTGACCTGATCAATTTAAGGTTGCAAATCTAGCCTAATTTACTGATTCAAAAGGTTAAAAATTATAATTCGGGCATTTTGAATCCGTCATTTTGAATTTTAAAAATCTGATATCAGAATATTGTGATCAGAGATCCAAAAAATCTAATAAATGTACTAAAACTTGGTGCAATCATCAATATTTTTTAAGTTTGTATTTTTTTTCAAATTTTTTGATTCTTTTGGGTGAAAAATCGTGAACTGCTCAAATCTGAATATCGCAAATCAGATAAAAACTTCAAAATTTTTTTTAGCTCGGTTCTTAGTGTCAAAAAATATATATAATCCACCGAGGTATATAGATCCATTTTATTCCATTTAAATTTTTTGTATATATTTAAGATTGTTGGCTCCTTGACTAATCAGAAAATTTTATAAAACTTTCTTTAATTTAAGTTTAAGCTCTTAAGAATAGCAGCATAAAATATAATAAGTACCATGAAAGTTCAAGTACTAAGTATATATATTTAATTTTTTTGAGGTCAAGATCGATATATAAGTAGTGTATATAAAAATTATAGTTGGCTACTTAATCGAAAATTAGCACTAACTGATTAACTTATAAATATAGAACATCCATTTATATAAATTAATTAATAACAAATAAATGAATTAACTTCAATTAATTTCAATTTAATACTTGATGAAAAGCATTTATTTTTAACTAAAAAAATAGAGTAAGCAATTTTTTTTCCAAAGATACTTTTTTAATTATAAATTTTCGTTTAATGATCTATATTTATTAAGTGTTAGTTACTGCAAGTATAAAAAAAAAATTAACTCAAGAAGCAAATTCAGAAGATAAGAAACAGAAGCAGAAGTATATTTAAAAAAACCCTTGAGTGGCCTGTTATTTACGTAATTAAATTATTATGCACTGAAATTATCTCTAGATTAAAAATTTTTTTCATATTTTAATACTATACTTGCTTACATGAATAGAAAATTAAAAGATTTTTTTTTATTATTATTAAAAATATTTTTTGCCTTAAGGGGTTAAAACCTTGACAATAGAGATGTCCTTGTTAGATTTTCAGCTAAATATTTAATATAATAGAGAAAAATTACTAAACTTTTTAAAAAAACATTTTTTTATTGATATGAACATGCAATTCTAAATATGTATTATTGTTGTTTTGACTTTGAAATTTTCACGTTTTCTCTACATTATTTTCAGTTATTCGAATATTTAATTATTTTTTTTTCTTTATAAATATGAATTTTTTAATATACAGTTTTTTATTTTCCCAACATTTTTTTTTATAGATCAATAAAATTGTAATCTATGATACATATAAATAATTTATTTTTATTCATACATGCAAAAATTTTCTCTTATAAATTTATTAATAATAACTTATTCATATTATGCACATAAAATATTTTTTTTTTATTGATCTAATTAAAAAAAGTCATAAAATATTTTATAAAAAAAAATCTGATAATTAAAAATTTTGCATTTATGATTTTTCTTTTTTTTTAATTAAAAAATATTTCCTTATTTTTTATTATTAAGTCTGTTTTTGTAAATTAAAGTAAAATAATGTACTATATTTTGTTTAATTATGAGCCTTTTTTGTCCTAAATTTATTAATGAAAATATTTTGAAGTATTGAAAAAATTACATAAATTTGAAATAGAAAAGTTTTTAAGTAAAACTTAAAACAAATTTAAAATTAACAAAAATTTAAAATTCTCCAAACGAATACAATAAAAATTCAATAATTTAGCAATAGTTGCGAGGATAGCTAGATGATAAAAAGAATTTTTATTCAGCGATAGCCAAGACGAGTTCACATTTTCTTGCAAATTCTCGCAAACAAAATGACTTGCTAAGAATATATATAACATAATCAGAAAAAAGAATGTATCAACATTAAACTCAAAGTTCTTAATTTATTTTAAAGTTAACTTGTTCCATTTGTTATACAACTACTTAAATATACTTAAGATTCCCTTTCATTTGCGAGAAAATTTCTATTGAGCTATTTCAATGAGCAATGAATTCACTTTATAGACACTTAATAAAATTTTACTTATCTTTTAACGTTAGAGTGTCCTTTTCTAATGTTTTGTATAACTTTATAAATACCAAAATTACTATTTTTTAAACAAAGGACAGAATAATGGTTTTGACTTTGCAATACCAACCATCTTTAGAAAGTTCTTAAGAACGCGGGTTCTGGAAAGAGCGTTGGGTTCACAAAGTTGACCAAATTCTGGGAAAAAAATGATGCCTCAGAATAGCCTAAATTTTTAGAGTAGATCAAAATATACGAAATTTATATTGGAGATTTTTTGATATTTAGGTTGGGGGCATATCTGGTCATTGAAGATTCGCCGTCTACCCACGCCTAAAATTATTGTATCATTTTAAAATAAGTTTGAAATCAAGTTTAAAAAAAAGGCATTCAATACCTCAAGATACGCATTCAAAACCCACATAGCAAAAAATGCCATACATTGCCCCATTAACCTTGTATGTTTTGGTCTAATCTAAAAATCTACTTTATGGAACCATAATTTTTTCAGGACCGGCAGCCAAAAAACTAGGGTGCAAAGGTGAGTATGTTTTGGTCTTGGGTACCTCTAAACAGAAATTCAGATGTCATTCTAGCTTGCACATTTTATTATTGCTAAGCAACTATTGAAAACTTTAATTTAGAAGTTTTTTTGGAAATTATATTTTTTTCGAGATTTTTTTAGCTCTAAAATAAAATGTTACAAGAAAAATACATCTAATAATTTTGTTATAGAAATTTTCTGAGAAATGAGAACAATTTTACTAATAAAATCAATAATTTCAATTTCACCCTCAAAACAAACAGATTCTATTTCTCGTTCCATTCCTAAAAAAAAAAAATAACAAAAATATGTCCATGTATAATATTATTTTATCCATTAAATCATTGTTAGATTTTAACTCGATATAATAAAATTTCTCTTCTTTTGACTGATGAGAAAAATACTTTGTTATAGATCCCAGATGTCAGTATATCGTATAAAAACCACCCCCAATAAAAAAAAATATTTAACATTTCAGAGAAAAAATAAGGGAGCTTTTATTATATTCAAAAAAAAGAAGGAAGTTGCTAGTTATATTAAGAGTCTTTACTATTTGGATTATAACTATGAAGTTTTGTTAAAAGTAAAAAGGGGAGAGAGAGTTGGCTCCCTTATCGCATCCTCGAGATTTTCTATTATAATACAGTAAAAGATGCATTGAAAATTTTTCTCATATGTGTGTTCTCTTATTCTCTGCAATGAAAAAAAAGCTTGGCTATAAGATACGCGTACGAGCTTTTATTTTTTACATATAAATAAACTTTTGTATGTGTGTAAGTATTTATAAAAGGGGGTGGGTACGAACTAGTATAAATTCACATATAATACTTTTGGCCCTGCAGACAACATCGATTGATTTTACGGCTTGGCTACAACGAATATTACTATACTTACATCAAGAGATTCTGGACCCCTTTTTCATGCAAGGACTCTGATGAAAGATGTTTGGAAGAGAGAAGGAGAATTTATTTGATGGACTATTCGTTTATTATAAGATAAATTTAATTATAATTGTTTGGTTCTCTTCAAGGATTTTCGAGACAATGAAGAGATTATATATATAAATGTTCTGTATGCTATATAAATATTAAATATATATATATATATTTAATCATTTTATTAAGGATGGAATGTATATAGTGTGAATACGTGCTGATAAAAAGTTATAACCTTTATTTTTTTATTAAAAAACTTTTAATAATAATTTATTTTTTTTAGACTGATCATAATAAAAAATATCGATTTTTGTTCACTTACTCAATAGAAAACTGGAAATATTTCACTGTTTTTTTTTAATATAAAAATTCAATAATTTTTTTGGGCTTTTCAATAATTAAAAATTATTTCGTACAGTCCGAGGTACAGTCAAATCAACTGAAAAATTAATTTGAAATTAATAACAAATCAATTGACAAGTAAAATAAATTCGCAAACGTTTTTCAAGCATCGCATTTGACTGCCGAACTAGAATACAGTGAAACAGTAAATCACTCTATCGAACAGGATTTTTACATACTTACTGAAAATATTTAAAAATGAATTGTTTGCAGTTATAGGTATTGAAATTTAGAGTACACATTCTAAAAATTACTTACACCACTATTCAGTAAAATTTTTTGGTTTTTAAAATTTAATCGATATTTTTAAGTTGAACTTTTATTTATTTATTTTTGTAACTCAAATGATGAATACTATAAAAAAAATTTTTTGCTAACGTTTTAATGCCTCGAAAACCCTGACATATATATTTGATTATTCTGATTTATTCAACAATTTACAATAAATGTAAATTCTACACATATAGCACAAGAGTTTACAAGCTAACAAAAGGGCAACATTTTTCTTTAGCTAAAATTGACATTTTTTCACAATTATTTAAGTATTTACGAGAGTTAGAACTAAAGGTGTGCTATGGATAAAAATGCCAGTTTATGATAAATGCATCTTGTAATAAGCCCCTTAGAAAAAAACTAGGATGCTTACAAAAAAAAAAGTGGTGTACCAAAAAAAAAAATTTAGTGATTTGAATATTTTAGCATCAATATATTCTCAGTCACCCCGATTCATTTCCTAGATTTAAAGTTATCATACAATGTTTCGTAGGGTTTAAGATTTTTTTCAGATTTTTTCAGAGAATGTCTGGGCACAAACCAAAAATTGATCCAACCCATTCCGTCACCCATCCCTATATTTAAAAAAAATTGGTTTGTGTTTTCACACAACCAACGATCATGGAACATGTCTACTTATAATAGTTTTAACGTATACTCCCTAATTATTATAAGTCATAAAACCAAAATTACAAGAAATCCCAAAATATAAATTATCCTAAGTTCATTAACCTAAAGTATTCTAACTCCCACATAAATTATTCAAAGTCCCTAAATCAAAAATATTCTAAGTCCATCCCTCATTCTCTCTGCCTAGCTAGACTTTTTCAAATACCGCATCCAATGAACATGTGCCATGCTAATATCACTATTAAATGAAGAAAAAGGATTTTTACCCTAAAAGAAAATTTTATTCAGGTATATAGTATAATGTTGTTATATGATAGTATAAATAAAAAACTGATAAATTATTTTCTGTTTGAATTGCCAAATTTTTCACTCAACACTAAATTGTCTTATTAGTTAAAAAATAAACTATTTGATTAATCGTCAAATTAATTTGCATTTGTTTTATCTACTAAATTACATGTCCTATTAATTATTCTCTTAATTACCAAACTTACAATTTACAAAAAAGTAAACAAATTATATCTGATCAATTGACAAATGAATAGTCGCATAGATATATATATAAAAAAAACATTAATTAGATCAATTGTCAAAATAAATTAACTAAATTGAACAAAATGAAATACACCCTGTGACCTTTTTTTCTTTAACAAAATAGTAGTAAAATAGTAATTTTTTCAAATAATAATAATATTATATTTACTTTTATCAATTTTATTAATCTTGATGAATGAATTTGATTTTATAAATGCGATTATAGTTAAATATAATATAAAATGTCATATTTTTATTTAGAATATTCAATTAGATCAAACAATGATCGTTGATAAATAATAAAAAAAAAAATATTTAATTTAATTTTATACTTCCTGTAAAATGTCAAAGGTTATTTAGAATATTTAAATTAATATTTATACACATAATTTACAGTAATTATTAGCTTTTTTATACACTAAAATTAATATTTACACCTATAAAGTGTATTACAACTCACAGATGTTAGATCAAAATTAAATAAAAATATATACACCCTAAAAATAAAAATTTATGCATAACAAGAAATAAAAAAAAATTATTTTTCAGGATTTACATAATGCAGAAATAATTTAAGTTTTATTATCTTAAAAAAAATATATAATATAAAACACATGCATGCATGTTTAAATTGTGTGTCAAGGTGTATGCACTATAAGTCGTAAAAATAAAGTGTAGGGGGTGAATTCGGTTCAATTTTTTTGTGTGTGCAGAAAGTTGGATATAATTTTTTTTTTTTAATTACATTTTTATTTATGTCAGAAAATATTTTAATTAATTTTAATCAAGATGTGCGTGAAAATGTAGAGAGATAACCTGATAAGATTAAATTTAGTCCAATTTATTGATAAAATTTATATAATTATTAAAATTTTTATCGGTTAATTTCTTTATTCATTATTTTACAATAATTTAAAATTTAAGCGACTCACTTTTTTTCCAAAAATTCCATTTTTTACATAAAAAACCCCAAATCACCCCAACTTACACCTCTTTTTAAAAAAACTAACTCGTAACTACTCAGCTCTTAAAATAAATTTAATTTTACGAGCTACAATTTAAATCGACCGATCAAATCATGAAAAAAAAATTTTAATCTTGCATATTCAGAAATAACAATAATAATAATTGTATATATTAAGTCTCCCCCTAATCTTTAACATTTTCATGGGAACACATACATACAGAAAACTCATCATCATGATACATATTTTTTATAAGGGACTATTTTTATTTCTAGCCCTTAATTTTACTGCGCATTCTCAATTTTTATATAAAATTTTACCCTATATTATATTTCTTGTCTTTTATATTTGATATAAATTCTTATATTAACAGTTTTGTGTTATAATAGCGTGCATCGCGCCTACATCTTCTCTCTTCGATTAAATTTTATAAACTGCGTGTTTTTTTTTACTAAAATTAAAAAAAAAATATTTTAATTGATGATTTATTGTTATATAATTGTGTGTTATTAACGACAATGATAAATAAAAGAAAAAAAGAACACAAGGTGCTTAAATTTTGGAAATACTTGATAAAAATATGTGAATTAAATGTTTAAATAAGATGTTTTTATATTTACAGAAGGTATGTAAAGAGAAATTTAACAATAATATTTGCAAATACAATTTTTACTTTATTTTTATTACCTATGAAGGTTAACATTATTTTTTACGATTGTACAAATTTACACATTAGAGGTAAATATCTGCAATGAAAAAAAATTTAATTTTAAACGCGAATTGTATACATGGAGATTTTCATATAAAATAAATTTGATAAATATTATTGAAGAAAATGAATTAAAATTGAGCTATTTCTAATTTATTTAATTTATTAGAGGAGATAATATTTGTCTTGAAAGAGCTGCAGTTCCTAACAAGATCATAAGTTAATAAATTATCATTTAATATCAGCATATTTTGTTTCCATTTCCAAAAGATACAAAGTAAAAAAAAAATTGTACAGTTAAGTTTTTCTCAATACATTGTAAAATTTCAATTATTGAAGGAAAAATATAAATAAACGTCATCCGATCCTTGCAAAAATTCTTTTGAACTGTAATTATTATACACAAAACAAATATTAAAATTTCGAATCGTTTGAAGTATTCTAACATAAATATTACTCCAGTCAATGTACGGGGGGGGGGGGGGGGGGTTGTATTGTTTCTGTCCACCACCAGATTTGGTCTATTATAGGTTTTTTGGGTCACTGTACACGAAAATCGGGGTCTTTTCTATGAGAAATTTATAATCCAGCAGCTTATATTTAAAAGCAAGCTTTTGTATGCATTACTTAGACTTTCAATTTATCGGACTTTGGTTGTTATTTTTTTGGAAAATCTGTTTACAATAAGTGACTGTCATCATATTTATGAATTTAATTTTACGAAAAAAAGTATTATATTAGACAAATATTTTATACTTTAGAGGATATCTATAGATAATAAAATTTGCGACAGGGGCTGGATGCTAAAGTCGTTGTATAGTCTATAGCTTAAACGTATAACCGAATACTTAATTTTTATAATATTATTAATGCCCTATAAACTTAACCTATGTTATTTCTATACGAAACATAAAAAATGCGTATATGACATAAGCCAATGCAAATGGTATCTGTATTGCATTCTGTGTACATATGCTATACAACTTCAATATGAACTATATTTTTCTATACAGATAGTTGAACAAGTATGTATAGGACTATACTTAATTTGTATACACCTGCTATAGACCATACAACGACTTTAGCATCCAGCCCCAGATAATAATATTTGGCTAAAAAACAGTATTTTTAAAGACTAATTAACAGTCTTTTTCAAGACTAAATTTCTCTCGATTTACAAGCAAACCTTGCCATGAACCTCGAAATTAAAGTGATTACTTGTAATAATTTGTTTATAAATAAATAAATTAAAACTTTCTTATGTACTGAATTAAACAATCAGAATTAGATGTTCTTGATTACTTATATACACTTGCGAGTACATTTCGTTTGCGAGAATATTTAAAATATTATAAACCAATGAATTATGGATGGAATCTCTTTCTATTATTTAGAGGATTAAACATAAAATAACACATATATTTTTAAACTTAACCATTTAGGCAAGTTAATAGCAATATACATTCAAGTGTTTTTTATTTCCCAAATTAACATCAGAAAAAAATACTGGCCTGAATATGATACTTGAGGTCATAAAAATAATCTCAGTTTAATGTAGTATGCCGATTTGCAAATGAAAACCGGTAAAAATCAGGAAAAACATTTTAGAAAGCTTTTAGAAACCTTGCTAAAAACTTTTTACTACTAAAATGTTCTAAAAGCTTGTTGTTAACAAAATATCTAAAAAAACTGTAAATTATAACATTATACTTAAATAATTAGTAAGACTATAGCATAAAAAAAATTCAAAATAATAAATTAGCGAAAATATATAATTCTACGAAGTCAACAGGTTTTTGATTGAATCGGTGCTTATGAAGTATTACCAACTTTAGCAATTTATTTTAGTGTTCATAACATTATTAAATATTATTTTAAATTTGTTTATTTTTGTTTTAAAATACATTCCATAATATAACAAAGTAAAACACATTAAATATAAAAAGATTGATTTTCGATGGTCAAACAAGTTCAGTTATTATATATTAGAATAACCTCGTTCAAGAACTTTATACACATCGTCAATTCTTCTTTTTATTTATATATAATGAAGATATCAAAAACATAATTATTGTTATTAAAGTTAGTTATTTACTCATAATATTGTTTTTTTTTAAAAAAACATGCATTTTATTATATATAAACAATAAAACATTAAATTATTTCATGTTTATAATTAAAACATTTTTAAATATATATAGAAAACACGTGTGTTTAATATTTATTGTTTATGTTCATAAAAAAAATGACGAGTTTTTTTATTTAATTTTATCTCCACCCTTTTCCTGTTTTATTACAAAATTTTTTATTTTATAAGCTTTTCCAATCTGTTTATATTTGTTATTTTTTTAATACATTATCAAACTATTGCGTTATATTTATTTGAAAAAAATCAATGAAGGGTGACAAAAGATTCTATTTTTAAATTTGTATATAAATAAAAGGAAAAAAAACTGATTTAAATATATTGTTAAAAAAATTTGAAATAAGTATACATAATATCATTTTTGTTATTTGTTTTTCAAAATATTTTTGAGAAAAAATATATATTAGCAATTTTTTCGATGATGACAGATATAACAATATGTATATTAGTGGCTACTGTATGTATTTGTATTTTTTTTATTTTTTAACACAATAATTATAATACATTATCAATGAGGTACTTCCTGTTAACTATCAAGTTTCTAAATAAATGCGGAAAAGATTCATTCGCATATTAAATTATACCTATTTTTTTTTAAATATAATTTGTACCTTTACCTATGGTAACACGCAATTTTAAAATTATTTTTAGTATGGTAAACTCATATATTTTTTTATTAATCATATGTCTATTAGCCTTGTCGTTAGCAATGTATTTCTGAGCCCCCTGTCTCACCTCTTTAGTGATAGGTAAAAATAAGGTGCGTATATGTTTCTAGATCTACTGATCATGAGGTCAAGGTTTATTTTGACCTAAAAATTTTAAGGTTAATAGTTATTAACAAATTATTGAAATATATTGCAAAATTAAACAAGTACGGCGTAATTTTTGGGTCCTAAATGTCACTTTTCCCAGATTCGGGCAACTTGGATTAAAATTCTGCTTATGTCATGTTGAAGAGAGTTCAATTTTAAGGTACAAAAATTTAGCTATAACAGGTAGTCATGCCTACCTTCCCCTAAAATTAAATGATCTTCAACATGAGAATATTGACATTTTTAATCAAAAATTATATAATAAGTAAATGTGTTTAATATATTTTACTTATAAAATACGCTAAGTAGGTTACTCTTTGGCCAAGAAACTGTTTTTTTGACCTGCCATTTTTTGGTAAGTCAAAAAAATTTTTTGTCGAAAAAAGTGTACTCAAAATTTTTCTGACCAACTCATGTCCTTATTTTTGATTAAATTAAAAAAGTGTTTATGCCAAAATTTTCTAAATTGAATAAAGAATGAGAGACTACTCTGATAAGATGCAAAAAAATTTCTAGTTTAATAAAAAAATGAAAAGAGAAATAAAAAATTTGAAAAACAAAATGGAGTGGGTGCAGGACTCTTAAGGCCTAAATAGATTCTCAGAGCCTATATATTATTTTTAACGCGAACATTAAGAACATAAAGCCTTTTATATGATTGAAAGATAATTCTTAAAAATAATTATTCATCGACTTACCTGTGGAATTTCCACTTTTTCTAAAAATAATGTTTTAAACATATTATAATAACACAATTATTATATAATTTATTCGAATAATTATTCAAATTTTATTTATCGCTCGATATTAAGGAGTGAAGTTTAAATTAATAATTTAGAACGTGACTTTTACGAGCATAATTTGTTGTTTATTAATTTTTAAAAAACATTAATCCAACGTTTCGATTACAATGTAATCTTTTTCAAGGCTGGAATAATATATGACATTAGTTTACCATAAATATACATAGAAATTTTTTACAAACAAAAAAAACTTACAAGATGGAATAGTTATTGACAAAACTGTTTTAAATAATACAATTATTATATCATTTTCAAATACAAAATAAATAAATAAATTACTCGTGATATTGCGTCCCTTGTTTGCGCTTTTAATATTATATTCTTTTTTCTAAAAAGAGTTTTTTTACATTTTTTTGTTTTGAAGTTTTTATTTAAGACGCGTCAGATTTCAAAACAAGAAATTTAATTATTCCTTTAAAATAGGAGGCAGCGCCATTTCTATTTTATAAACGAGATTTATTAAAAATAAATACAAAATATCGAGTTTTGTGATACTTAACGAGTGTTTAATATCCATATTTATACCACGCAGTTTATTTATTAATTAATCTATTAAATACGTTCAATTCCTGACAATTTTAATAAGTTCTAAAAAGTATTTTAAATTTTAATTCGTTACATTGATTATAAAATAATATCTACTTATATAATATATGAAACAAATTTCACTTTCGAGAAAAAAGCGACATCTATAAATTATAATATCGAAGTATATTATCTTATAAATTAATTATAATTAATTCTCGAATTAATTTATATTTAATTTATAAATTAATATAATTATTATCTTATAAATTAATTTTACAATAAATATTTTGATAATTTACAATTACCTATAACTTTTTAAAATAAATTTTTAATCAAATTTAATTATTTACATAAAAAAATATAAAAAAATTCTTTTTAAATTTAAAATAAGTTTTAATTTAAAGTTACATTAAATTTTCTCTACATTTATTAATGTTTTTTATAAACTTATATTAAAATACATGTTTATGTCGTTTTTAATTATAATAATAGTTTTAAGTTTGTATGTTTTCTATATTGTTGCTATTTATTTAGGTTAAAAAATATTATATACAATAAAATATGTGTGATGATTTGATATTATGACGTCAAATAAAAAATATTTTTACATTTTAACATTCTGTATTATTGTTATAAATAAAAAAGTTTTAGTTTATGTGTATATTTAGTTGTTTTTAATAGGTTAAAAATAGCATTAAAAAAAATTTATTTATTAATATTTTAAAAATTATAGTTTTTATTGATGGTGTTTTTAATTTTTAATGAAATATTATAATTATATTTGAGTTAAAAACTAACTTGGGAATTTTAAAAATTTAAATTTAGAATATAATTTATTGTCAACTTTGATTAATTAGTTCTGCAAAATTTTCGTAAAACAATAATACCTAATTATTCTTTTTTTAGAAAAATAAAATATTATGTGTGTGTGTGTGTATGTGTGAATCCCTATAAAACTAATTATATGTTTATTTTCCTTTAGACAATACAAAATTGTCTCATGGTACACTGACCTACCAAGTTTCATTCAGTTAGAAATAACTTGGCACATGCAAAAATTTTATTTAATACTCACAGCAGTAACATATTGGAATTTATAGTGCTTCTATGTATCTTTGATTTTGTAAATAAATATAGGTGAAACAATGTTGAACTTACATCATACGTTTATAGATCGATTTATTATGTTCAAAAAACATAGCGACGATCGTCATTCATTTCCTTATGGGTTTAGAAACACAAGGCTCCATGATAGAGGATATGGGTTTTTATGCTATCTTCAATATATCGCTGTAGTTTTGTTTTTTAATTTATCTACTTCCGATTGGTCTTATTTTGTTTTGTTTAAGTTTTCACCTTTCAAGCCCTACAAATCGAAATTTTTATTATCACTAATTCTCTCACAGCGACAGTCAATAGAGCGAATGCCCATTTTTGGCTCAAAATAACCAATTTTTTAATAAAAATGGGTCTTACAGATCTCCAAATTTTTGTATAAGCTCCGAATTTCCGAAAATTGTCATAGTTGATACCTAAATATGGCTCTGCAAAGAGATAATGAAACAAATTGAATTTTTTAAAGTACCTTAAATTAGGATTTTATCTGTAACTGATCGTATCTTTCAAGCAAATAATGGAAGTGACATGAGTACAAAATTTTGGGAACATGAAGCTTGTACCAAATTTTCGAGGCCTATAAAACCTATTTTCATCGAAAATTACGATTTTGGTAGCAATTTAAAAATTGTTCATTTTAGATTAAGCTTGGGCATTCGGTTTATTGACTAATACCGTGAGAAAATTAGTGATAAAAAATTCAGTATATTTTGCTTATAAGATGATACAATAAAATGAGACTAACCGAAAGTTGATAGGAAAGTTGATACCAAACAAGGGTGCGGCTTTATTTTGAAGATAGCTTAAAACTTCGTCTTATACCCTGCGTTTGTAGGTCCAGAATGTCCGTTGGAATGGACGGAGGGTGTGAGGTATGTTTGTTCAACATTATAATTGATCTATAACCGTATGGTGCAATTTGGTGTTCCAAATGACTCTCCCAATAAATTGGATAAAATATCTCTAAAGCAGCTTTTTTCGAGAATGAAAAACATAATCTTGGAATAAAAAACATAAACATAAACTTATTCGCAACAAAAATTTTATTTACTTTTTTGTAACCCTGCTTACTACTAAAATTCAATTATTTTCAAAAATAATTAAATTTTCCTTGTTTAGTTGCATTTTTTTAATTAAAGACGACTAATATTAAAGCTTTTATTCTTAAAAGCTCGTTCTCTTACCTGTTTTACGACTAAAAGTACATTGGTGAAAGATTTCAATTTGTTGTAGCTCAAGCTTAAGTTAAAGTGTACAATTTAATCAAGTTGATGAGTTAAAAGCAGTAATTTTTTCTATAAAATTATCCAGTTAGTTATAAAACTCCAAGATTTCCACTTTTGAAGAAAAAAACACAGTTTTATAATCTCATGAAATTGTAGACTGTAAATTTATTAAAAGTAATCAAACAGTAAAATAAATAACCCTTCTCGAGATAAAAACTGAATACACAATAAAAATAAATTTGTACTCAGAATTAATTTTTACCCTTGAAATAATTATTTTAGTGTAGGATTAAGTATTGCAACCATGTCTGATTCTCGGTCTGATTGCAAGTTTAATTTTTAAACAAAAAAGTGTTAATAATCCTAAATCAAAATAAATCAATCCATCAAAACAAATAACAAAAAATCGTAATACGATCATTTTATAAATAGAAAAATAAATATTAAATTCGTAGGTAAACCACAAATAAACTTGCAAAAAATTATTTCCCAGACGTCAAATATTTTTATCTCCATAAAAAAAAGAAAGAAAAATATTATAATTTTTTTTATAAGCAAGCATAAAATAATAGTAAAATTAATGTATACGTTGTGTCTATATAGTAAACTCTAATAAAATAATAATTTTGTCCTTTGGGATTATAAATAAAATTGTCTGCAGTAAAAACTTTATTGTGGTTTACATGCTATAATTTCATGTTTAAATTATAATACATGCCTCCCTTTTTTTTCTACTTAATTGCATTTAACTTGTTATAAAAAATAAATTTTTTTCTTTATTGAAAAAAAATTAAAATTTTTATAATTAATAAAAAAATAAAATAAAATATTAAATTTCAAAAATATTTAGTATCTAAAGGTCATTATTATAAATTTCAATTCCTGATCTCGTGTTACTTATAAATTATCAAGTAGTAGCAGTTTTATTATTTATATGGATTTTTAAACTTGATCTAATAATATTCTTATGTCTCTTATGTCATCATATTATTTTTTTTTTTAAGTTAATTACATGATTAATTAGAAATAGAATAAAAATTTTAATTGCTCTATATGATCATATTTATAATTATAAAACATTAAAAAAAACAAAGATACTCTTGTTATTACAAATTAGCTACTGATAAAGATTTTTAATAATTTATAATTATTTTATTGCTTCATTTTCTTAGATATTCATTAAAATTGTACTAATTACTTTTTTTATTGATTCGATAATCAACTTTAACAGATTTCGAGGAATAGATTTTATAATGAAGTTTTTTATTCGATTACTTTGATGCAACCAAAGTGGGTCACTAATTTTTATTGAGTCCGACCCTGCATGGTACCTTGTGTAAATGTCAGGCACTAATGACAGAAGTTAAAAATTGGAACTGCTAATGGAAATTTCTGTAACTTTGGGTCCGAGACTTCATCTGCGAATGAGAGAACAATAAAAATTCTCTTAGTGTGGGGAAGTTTTGGACTCAATTAGATTGAATTTTTATAACAATTTGAAATTAATAGTTTACATTCCATTTTCTACACCAAGATTGAATTTTTTGTACTCTAAAGTCTTGTAACATAAATTTAGGACAAAAAATAATTTTCATTATTGCAATTTAGTCAAAGTGGCACGTTTTAGCCAAAAAATAGAACTGAAATTGTATACACAATGGGATTTGGCCATTTTGCGCTTTCAGTTAGCGAAATTCCGCTTGTGGTTATCGGAATTGGTTGCTCTTGCTTAAACGATTTTAGTCGTCAGTGGAATTTCGGTAACCATAAGCAGAATATTGATACTGATTTTTTTCAATGTAATATAACTGTACAATTACCGTTGCTAGAATCGAGATTTTTTTTGTTTTAAATCATTGAAAAGGTCTTCAAATTGTAAAGAAAATTAAAAAAAAGAAGTTTACAAAATTTTAAGGTAGGAATTCAAAAAAAAAATTTTGACAAATAAGAAAAAATTTTTTTTGTTGAAATTTTCTTTACGTTTTGAGTCTATTAATAATATCAACTTTGGGACTTATTTTTTGCTTGCAAATATCTCTTACGACAAAATAAATTTTTCTATAACATATGAGTCAACTTACGTACAGACATATTAAAATAGCATTAAAATTAAAAATTATGCTTGGACAAAATTACCTTATTCAGTCTTTACATTATACACGTTTAACAATAACAAAATAATTAGTATAATTGCATCATTATACTTCACGCAATTTGTATTGTAGTAGTTAAATATTTTCTTCTGTCAATTGAACGTTCATTCTTTTTTAACGCTTATTTAAATGTCAAAGGTAATAACGATAAAATAGACTGAAAATTGAGAATTAAAATAAGCAAAAAACAAAAATTTTTAATTATAAAATACTTTTTATGTTAAAAAAAATTGTTTAAATTTTTGCATGTCGTATGGGAGTAAAACCATTATTTATAAATGTATAAATAACATAATTTTATTGAGACAATCATATTGACGTGAGTTAGAGCCGAAGAATAATTTAAATATAATTAAGTTCTTATTGTTTAATTTAATCAAAAGAATAATTTTTATCTTTAACATTTTCCTTATTTATGTAAATATTACATGATAATAGCTGCGATTATTAAATAATGAAGTATTATGCAAGAAAATAAAAAATATTTTTTATTATTAACTATTTATACGAATGACAAATTGAATTTTATTAATAAATTTTTTTAATTTCTTGACGGTTTACCGAAAAAATTATATTTTTGTTTTCATCGAAATGTTGAATTGGTATTAATTAGCTAATTTTTAAAAATCTAACAATAACCTTAACTACTAATATGATTGTAGGTAAAAAGTAGTTTTTAAAAATATCAATTTTTGTGCCATTATTTTAAAAACGCATTTTACTACTTCATTTGTTTTTTACCCTAAATTTCTTCAACCTCCGAATTATTTACCGTTTAAAAACTAAAAGAAACATTCAATTTTATTCCTTTTAAAAAAATATACATTTGCCTTTGGAAATGTTTAAGAAATTTTTTTTTTCTTATTTGACACCTTTCCATTCGGTAGAAATACACAGGAGTTGGGGGCCGTTCATAAAATATGTAACACGAATTTGGGGTAGGAGGGGTCGCATAGCTTGTTATGGTCTTGTTACGCTTGAGGAGGGGTATGTCGTTAACAGTGTTACGTTACAAATGAATTTTTATTTATAAAAAAAATTTAAATATACCGCTAATGCTAAGACACTTTATTATTTTTTTGCCCTCCCGGGCGTAAAACTCGCGCGTAAAGAATTTTCTGCACTCGTTCTACGCCTAGGTATGCAAAAAATATTGTAAGCACCATGGGTGAAATACTTTAGACACTCGCGTAAACACATATCACTCGTGCCCGGCTTCGCCGAGCACTCGTACAAGTGCTCACGCTAGTGCCAAAACTTTTACGCCCTTGATACTTAATATACTATTATGTATCTCCACGCCAGAGAACAATTTTGAGACATTTTTTATAATAAATTAGACCTTCACCCTTAAATTGGCCAAAACTACCCCCAAAATAGGTTTTTTTTTTCAACCAAATTTCAAAGGCTTAGAGTGAATACAGCAAAAATGCCCTTTTTAGTGGTAGTTTTGACCAATTTAAAGGCAAGGCCCCAATTTCTCATAGAGAAAACCCCGATTTTCGTGATCAGCGACCCAAAAAACCTACACTGAAAAAAAAATCCGCTTGCCGCAAGCGGAATAATTCCGCTTGCGGCAAGCGGACAATCCGCTTACGGCAAGCGGAATTCCGCTTGCGGCTAGCGGAATTCCGCTTGTGGCTAGCGGAATTTTTTTTTCTTTGCAAACAATTGCAAATGACTTGAAACGTAAAGAAAATTAAAAAAAAACATTTTTTCTTTTCTTTTTCCAAAATTTTCTCAAATCTCGTCATACCGAAATACGCATATCCCAAGTAAGCGGGAAAAAATTTTTTTTTTTAATTTTCTTTACGTTTCAAGTCATTTGCAATCGTTTGACGAGAAAAAAAATTCCGCTTGCTACAAGCGGAATTCCTCTTGCGGTAAGCGGAAATCCGCTTGCGGCAAACGGAATTCCGCTTGCCGCAAGCGGATTTTTTTTTCAGTGTATAATAGACCAAATCTGATGGTGGCCGGAGACTTTACAACCCCCCCACCTTATTTTGACTGGAGTATTAGTTACCATTCAATTTAATAAAAAAATTATTAATTATTTAAATGTAGCAGTATTATAAAGAAATACTATTTATTTTAACAATATATAATTTTAAAACTGAAAATGAATTATATAAAATAAAAAAAAGAGCTTTTTTTAATTATAAGCAAAACTTAAAAATATTATTTTCATTATAATAAATTATATGTTGTATGTAAAATGAAGAATTTCATTACAAAAATAAAGAAAGTTAAAAAAAAAATTTTTCTTACTTTTTTTTACAATAATTATGTTCGAAATTTATTTTATCGATGTTACGTAACGAAATCCTAGAGGTTGGAGGGGTCAGATTATTTGTTACGGTGTGTTACAATAGAGGTAGAGGGTATCCAAAATGTTAAAATTTTGTGTTACGTATTTTATGAACGGCCCCTTGTTTATTACTACTACAAAAATTCCTCCATTTACTATAAATTTTTCACAAAATACATTTATTTCATAAGATACCAATAATTTTCAATTATTCACATTAAGCTTTAAATCACTCTAATTTACATATAAATAGATCCAGAAAAAAAGTAATAATTTATAAAATATGAGCTTGTAAAAAAATAAAAAAGAAAAAATATTTTTAAGAGCTTTTTAAAAAGATTAAATTGCTTTTCTATTATACACTTAATTTTCTTTATTTCTAAAATAACAATAATTCATAACTGTAATATCATATATTGTTCTACATTAAAATTTATATCCAATTCAGTTTAATTAAAAAATGTTTTAATTTTTCAAGTTAAATTCATGAGTAATTAGTTTAATTAAAAATTGCTTTTTAGAAATTTTGGGATAATTTAAACAAAAATTTGATTAAAATTGAATACTATGTTGTGTTTGAATTTATTATATTTTTATATACACATATAAATATGGTGATCTTCCGGATCATAATGCCAAGTGACAACAACGTCACTCTGAGAATATAAATTTCCTCATTTTATTGGCATTAAACCAACTACCTAATATACCATCAATATTTCTACACACGTTTCTTCTTTTATAATAAACGCCTTTGTCCATTTACGTTATCTTATTATTTATTGTATAATATTTTAAAAAATTGTTTTTGTTTTTATCATTTATTTTATAACTTTTCTATTTAAAATGAAATTCAATAAATAGTATAAATGAATGATGTATTCAAAATTAAAAAATTATTGAGAAAATTATGTTGAGTGAATTTCATTTAAATTTTAAGAAATATTATCAAAATAATTGCATCTACAGAAAATTTTAAATTTCATTTAATAAAACTAATTACGCATGGGAATAGGAATTGATATTCAATTCTCAACTGGTAAAAAATGATAGATGTTGCTTACATGGGGTATTCTAGTGTATTTTTAAGTTAAAATTTTACTTTCATTTTTATTTTATTTCAATTAAGGCCCTCTGAAATTAAAAAAAAATTGAGGATAGGGAAAGCGTCAGGTTCTGCGATTTTCGCTTTTGATATCTCAAACTAGACAATTGATACAAGTGCCAAAATATTTTTCTAAGGCTGGTTAAGTGTCATAACCGTCACAACACGATTTTCGTTTTGGCACATGCTTGTTGTGTTGTGCGCATTGCGTTACGGCTGCGCTTGCGGTTATAACACTCATTTACAACGTTTCTAGAACCAGCCTAACAGTTTTCACTCACTACCCTTGAATTCCAACTTGAGAAAATAGTGCCTCCTTGAATATTCCAAATTAATATACTTAATTTGAATGTAATCAATTTTCTACCATTGGTACTATCAAACTAGATACCTTTAACATGTTTATACATATATTGAACCTCTATGTTTAAAAAGGTGGAACATCTAAATCGTAGAACTTATATCAAATGAATTAAATGAACTCGTTTTGCAAACTGCAATTTGAGTCATTCATAAGGCTCCATTTGCAATCGCTTTAAAAGTGAGTCGCAAGCGCAGCCGCAATCTAATACGTAGTGACCGGAAATCGTCTTGTAGGCCTATTTTACATAATCGTAGCGTACGGCGCAGTACAATGCTATTGGTATAGGAGTCACGTGAAGCCGCAAGCGCAAGCCTATATCAATAGCATTGGGTTGCGCCGTGCGGTGCGGTTATGTAGACTAGGCCGTACAGATTTCGTTGCGTTTGCGAATACGGTTAATACTTAATTTTATGGAGTTCGTAGATGAAGCTGTAGGCCAAATCTACATATTGCTGCGCAGAAGACAATTATCATTACTGCGCAACGCAAAACATACACAATCATATAGGCCCCATCTATGGAAAATGCAATGAAAAATGCATTGAAAAATTCAAACGCAATGTAACGCGCATATGAAGATGTAGTGGGTGGTTCTACGCTTGCGATTCGCCTAAATTTTTGGCCTTAGGCTGATTCTACAAAAGCCGTAAACAGGTGTCACAACTCCATACGCATGCGCATAACACGATTTTGGTTTGTGCGCATTGCGTTGCGCTCGCGCTTGTGTTTGCGACCTCTTTTTGCGGCTTTTGTAGATGGGGCCATACTGCGCATTGCGTTGCGGTTTGCGTTGTTCGATTTTACGCTCATGTAGTTAGGCCGAGTCTACATAACCGCACCGCACGGCGCAGCCCAATGCTATTGGTATAGGAGTCACGTGACGCCGCAAGCGCAAGCCTATATCAATAGCATTGGGCTGCGCCGTGCGGTACGGTTATGTAGACTCGGCCTTAGGCTAGTTCCCCAAACCTCCGTATAAACACAAAAACGAAGCCGCAACGTAATACGCACAACACAACACGCATGCGCACAAACGAAAATTGTGTTGTGTGCATTGCGTTGCGGTTGCATTTTTGCTCTTACGGAGGATTGTGGAACTAGCTTTAGGCTCTACAACAAGATTTTCGGTCTTTGCGCATTGCGTTGTGACTGCGCTTGCGATTTACTTTTGGACTGGTTCTACAAACGTTGTAAAAAGGGCTTGCAACCGCAAGCACAGCCGCAACGCAATGCGCAGAAACGAAAAATTGTGTCCGCAGTCGTGCACATTTCTTTGAAGCTGCGTTTACAATTGTGATCCTTTTTTATTGCATTTGTAGATCTGCTTTACGGCGATTGTAGATAAGATATAAGGCTGGATCTGCATAAACATAAAATCAAATCGCAGTGCCCAGAAGATGATTTTGTTTGCTTCGCGTTGCTCAGTGGCTCAGTGGGTTACGATATTTCGACTTTGCGTTTATATTTAGATCTAGCCTAATATAATAAAAAAGGATAAAAATGAATTATTTTTTTACCCATAATAATTAGAAAGGTTACCAGTTTAAAATCGAATTTGCTCCATATGCGTAGAATTTATTCTTCCTTCATTTTGTATCCATTATAATCATTTTTGCTACCCTTATAAAAACCTAAAAATCAATAAAAATACACATTTTGAAACTTAACAGTCAGACTTATACAGAGAGGGGCTTAAAAGGCTAAGCTTCCTAATAAATTAATAACTGATCGTGCCTGAAATAAATAAGTTTTAATTTTTGGTTATTTTGAAATTATTAATTTTTATCATTACTAAAAAGTACCTTCCTTATAATACCTAAAAAATATTTAAAAGTAAAATTTTCAATTTATAGTCTGCATGGATAAATTAACTAATCTAACTTAATTAACTTTTAATAAAATATCATTTCCTATATGCTATAGCTTTTAAACGCTTTTAAATTACTTATACATATAGTGCATATACGAAATTTAATAGTACAAGAGATTGTTGATTTTAAAATTTTATTCAAAGTATACATGCCCGGAAGATGATTGTAATGATGATGATGATGATTACTAGACCTTGTAAAAATTAGATGACATTTTAAATTTTAAAATAAATTACTTACGTAACTTTTTTTTAGATTTGCTAAAAAATTCAAAGAATGATTTTTTTGTGTGTTTATAATAAAAATAATATTGCGCAATACTTTTAATGATAAACAATTTTTTATTGTTTTTATAAAGAATAAAGAAAATTAACTTTTATACAATAGTAGGTATTTGCGTATAAAATAAAATATATTTGGATATTACGTAGTTTTAGGATTTATATTATATGGGCTGATTCAGGTAATTTGGACATTATAACCAGTTATTTTTTTTAAATCCACTTGAAATATTCATAGTCTCTATAACAGGAATTTTACAATCCCTTACTTGTGACTATTTCGCATATCACCTTTTTTTTCTGACTATTTTATAACCTCTCTTGGTTACTGGACCCTTGGTGGTATCATGCCCTGCAAATTTGTCCTGAGTTAAAGCAATGAAAAAATTCCAAGGAAAATATCACAAAAATAATACCATGAATTAGTTATGTCAAAAATATCTGGATCAGCCCCTATACAGATTTAAGTTTATTTTTATTCAATCATACTTTAAATTTTGGTTTATTTTTAGTAAAAATAATTATCATAAATAACATAAATATTTAATCTTTAGAATAATTGGATTTTATTATCGATGTGATTGATTAATTTATTTTTAGAAAAATAAATTACTAAATTAAATAAAATAATTGAAAATATCATCATGTCAAAATAATTAACGTCAGATAATGTAAACAAAAAAGTTAATTTTTAGTAAAAAGTTCACTAAAAATATATACATTTAGACAGGGTCATATAAAATTGCGTCTTTCATACTCTGTAGAGTTTAGTTTATTATTAGTAATTGAATAAATCATTTCGCATTAAAATTTTTTAAAGTGCATTAAAATGCATTACAATAATCAGATCTACTTGACTCTGTAAATAATATTCATTGATAAAAATAACTAAATGCCAAAATACAAATAAATTTACCATTTAGAAAATTTATTAATAAGTTACAAAAATAATCTATATCATATTTTTCTTTTTCTTTTTTTTGTTTTTAATGCGTAAGAAATGAAGAAAATTTTTTATATTAATATACACTGTTTTGTATTTCAAACATTAATAAATTATGAATCATAATGGCTTCAAAATTTTCCCTGAAATTTTCAGCTTCTAATTTGTAATTACTGACGTATAAAAACTGTGAAAATATAAATTTAAATCTATTCTGGATTAATACAAGCATATTTTATATGCACAGTCAATAAAATAGAATAAATTATATTGTAGTTTTTTGTATTCAAAAAAGGCGTAACCCCCTGTGGGGGCTTAGGGGTGAAGCCCCTGAAATAAAAACCCAGATACGCAAGTTATCTCCTAATCGCGTACTCGCATCTACTACTGGGTAAGCTAGATCAAACGAGGTCGATTTTTCTGAAATTTTTGCTTAGATTATAAATGGCAATTTACTGGGGGGGGGGGGGCAAATGTTCGGGTGGCGGCACAGGACTGTTACCAAAGAATCCTGGCCTTATGCCTAGGCATATCAAGCCAAAGCGTTAGCTTTGGTTTATGGGATTGAGGGGGGGCGGTCACGCGACCCTCCATCGCAAGCAAAAGCTAGCTTTGCTTATATATATCTCTTTTTTTTCTCTCACTCTATATTCCTTGCTTCTAAGTGAGAGGGACATACATTTACGTTTAACTCACGATCGGAGAAAGGCTGAGATATCGAATTTTGGTTTGACTTACGTTTTTTTATCGAATTTTTGCGATTAATCGCATTTTTGCGATTTATATCGAAGTTTTCATTTCAGTTTTTTGATCCAGTAGTTATAAGTAAAGAAGAGGTATCCTTATGAATAAACTGAATAAAAATATATCATTACATATTATGTTTAAATTATAATGAATGGGGATTTTTATTCGATTCTGTTATTAGGTAATAATAACGCAAGAGTTAGTATAAAAATATATCGGTACATGAATTCCTTAAAATATTTAAAATTTTGTATATACAAATGTATTAGGAGAACATGAATAAAAATAGATATTTAAAAAGGGGCCCATACTGTCATAAAATTAAAAAAAATCACAGCTGCTTATTGTAGAATATATAATTATAATCAGGGCCGGCTCGAGCTAAAATTGGCAACCGGGCAAGACCAACTTTTGTCGCCCCCCATATCGCATTCTAAACTCAATTCAGTCTTTTAAGGCCTCGACAGATGCTCGCTTACCGAACCGTACCGAGAGATCGGAAATCAATCAAATCTCGGTACGCTTTGGTACGCCAAATTTGATTGGCTTTCCAACCTCTCGGTACAGTACGGTACACGCATCTGTCAGGACCTTTACTGCAGATTTATGATGAGGAGAGTGTTCATGTTCAAATAAGTGTTCACTCGTGTGTTTCCAATCAGAAAACCCTTTTTCACTTGATAGAGATATGAACGCGCGCTACAAAACAAGCGACAGCAAAAACAAAAAATTCGATCCTTAGTTACAGAATAAAGTAGCCAATTGCGATGGAACTTTTTACGGTTTAAAAATTATTATCTGTAAATTTTCGTCCATCACTATTTATAGGATAATTAAAATTTTTCACTTGCACTGGACCACGCTGCACTAATAATTTTTTCTCACTGTCAGAAAAACGAATAGGCCAATTTCCAGGATCATCACTAATCAATTCAATATTAGAATCATAAACAGCACTTTAAAAATTTTCCTTATTATTGTCATTTATCTCAATTTCAATTTTTTCGTTATTATCTGTATTATTATCAATAATAGAAGAGTCATTAACTTTAATTTCCAAATTTTCAGCACTTTTTTCGGCATATTCAAAACTTTTAACACAATCTTCCGCATTTTGATTTTCATCTTTTAGATGTTCTTTTTGATGTAAGTAGTCTTATCGATTGATGAATTACATGACTTTTTTAATAATTTTTTTAGAAAAGAACCCTGCTTTTTATCCTCCTCTGCTTGTTCACGTTTCCTTTTTCTGTTAGCAGCCCCTGAAGCTTTTTTAATTTTTTCATTAATCGTCATTATTGAAAATTATACGACATAAAAATATTTACGTATATATGCGTGGCAGATTAAAAATGATTTCTAAGCTAAGAAAAATAAATAACTAATTATATTTTTATTTTTTAACTTTTTTAAAGTCGAAAAAATCAATTTCAATGCCTAGTAAGTTTTTTATCGCGTAAATAAACATTTCAAAAGATTCTGTAAATTTTACCCTACTTTAGGGGTTGATACCTCTTTACCTAGGGGTTGTAGGTAAAAATGGACCTGAAAAATGAAAAGAGCGACCCAAAAAACCTACTAGGTGACGTTTTTAGCTCAAAATTTTCACTTTTTCATATAAAAATATTCAACTGTCCCTGGATGGTCGATTAGGCGCTAATGGGTTAATAAGATTGGAAAATTATTATATTTTAGGTAAATTCTATAAGATTATGCGCCTCTATACTTTTTGTTTAAAAAATTTTTTTATTATTTTAGTAACTCATTTAGTATTTAAGGATTAAAAGTTTTTAGGGTGTGACCGTAGGTATGACAATAGAACTGAAATCGTAAGCTAAAAATTTCTATATTTATTTGTTTTTGTTATATTATATTTAAAACGATATGTGTATTGTATTAAATGCATATAATATTAATTTTTAAGATGAGCGAACGACAATTGTCGCGACAGTAGACAAAAAGTTTAACTGTACAAAGGACTTTGGAAAACCCAAAAGCCAAATTTTTAATAAAGAATTTTTAATAAGAATTATTTTTCTTAGTTAAAAACAGCATATTATTTCTTGATATTTTGAATTTTACAGCGCCCCAAATTGATGGCGCCCCGGGCAAGCGCCCGGCTTGCCCGGGCCTTGAGCCGGCCCTGATTATAATAAAGACATCAAGCCGTGATACACACTTACATATTATTATACAAGTATATACATTTATCTGATACTTATAATTATAATATATTAATTAACATATTATAGAAATTTAGTCTAGTGCTAAGCAAAGATAATGTTTTTATTCATATAAAATGGGCGCAAAATTTTCTATTAAATTGTAAAAAAAAGTTTATTTATAAATAAAAAATAAATGTAAAAAAAAAAATTTATTACTACTTTCAATTGGAAATATTTTTTTTCCCAACATTTTTGCCACCAAAAAATACAAAAAACACCAATTTTTTTTTTATTTTCGGAGGTTGTTTTTATTTTAGGAACTTATCGTTTTTACTTGATTTCTCGGATCTGATACTTGATTAAAAAAATTTTTAATTTTTCTTATTTTTTTACATAAAAAATAAGATTGTGTCACCTTATTTCTCAGATATGACACATGGTAAAAATGTTCAACTCATATTGTAAGGAATCGTAGTGGCCATAATTTGGCAGCGTTTTTTATTCTTTTTTTTTATAGTTTTATTAGTTGCTTCACATTTTTTTTTTTTAAACCTTGCGACTGTTATGATATCTTTACTTACTTTACCTACTTTTGAAAAAGTATAATATTTTATGGGATTGGCACTATATTTTCCTTGCGAATTTTCTGTTATATTTTTTTAAGGATAATTATTCAAATTAGGCTAAAGAATTTATTGATATCTAGAATCAGCCTGGGATGTCTATTTTTTTTTTTAAATATATTTTTTCAAATAAGTCTAAAGAATTTATTGATATCTTGGATTAGCCTGGGATTCCTAAGATTTTTTTATACATTAGACATCTCAAATTTACATTAAACCTTTTGTTGCTTTTTTTCCCTGCCGGATCCATAAGCCAATATTTTCAATAAAAAAAATAATTTTTAAGTTTTAGCATTTTGATAATATTCATTATGCATAATTTAATTATTGCCTTACGGATCCGGCAGGGATAGAAAAAAAGCAACAAAAGGTGTAATGTAAATTTGAGATGTCTAATGTATAAAAAAATCTTAGGAATCCCAGGCTAATCAAAGATATCAATAAATTCTTTAGACTTATTTGAAAAAATATATTTAAAAAAAAAAATAGACAACCCAGGCTGATTCTAGATATCAATAAATTCTTTAGCCTAATTTGAATAATTATCCTTAAAAAAATATAACAGATAATTCGCAAGGAAAATATAGTGTCAATCCCATAAAATATTATACTTTTTCAAAAGTAGGTAAAGTAAGTAATCTGTTATATATTATATATACCTTACTTGATTTCAAAAATTTTTAAATCATTAGAAACTATGTCGTTTTCAGTTTCCCAAAAATTGGCATCTTGAATCAAGTAAAGCTTAAAGATAAGTATGGTCATATTAAAATAATATTTTTTCAAGTAAAATTTTTCAACTGCTTAAAAAACAGACCTAAATTAGTGCTAAACGCTTAATATAAAATAAATTAAAAAATCATATAAGATATAAAATAATATTTTAGATTAGATATTATTAATGTATTATTAATTACAAAAAAAAAAAAATTCTATAAATTATTGTAATAATTTTAATATATATTAAAATAACGGTTCACATAAACGTGTAAAGTTAATCAATGATGGTGATATAGGTATATTTATATTTGTTTTTAATCTTTAAAATAGAAAAAAGAAAAGAATAACTGAAAATTAATTATCAGAGCTGGGCGTGCACGGCATTTTGGGCACGGAAAACTAACAGCCGTATATACGGCCAAGCAGTATAATGATCCGTGCACAGTCTGTCCATACTTTGTTTTTATAAGTATACGGATCAGTTATAAGTATGTTAAAGTTTGAATGCATACTGCCCACGGACCCGTCAGCATTATGAAAAACCCAAGTCTCATACGCATACGGACCCGTGTGCATATAGGACCTGGGTATTTTCATAATGCCCACGGACCCGTATGCTTATAGGAGAAGATATTTTCATAATGCCCACGGGTCAGTATACGTATGAGACCTAGGTATTTTCATAATGCTGACGGGTCCGTGAACATTATGAAAATACCCAGGACCTATATGCATACGGGTCCGTATGCGTATAGGACTTGGGTATTTTCATACTGTGTACGTATCCGTGGGCATTATGAAAACACCCAAGTCTCATACGCATACGGACCCATGGGCATTATGAAAATGCCCTCTTTTATACGCATACGGACCCGTCGGCATTACGAAAATACCCTCTACTATACGCATACGGGTCCGTGGGCATTATAAAATTACCCAGGTCCTATATACATACGGGCCCGTATTAGAAAAATATGGAGCCGTATATTCTTATGCTATACAAATAGGTGATTTTCGGGTGATTTTGTACTGATTTTTGTCGTACGATTTTTCATACAGCATAAATAAATACGGGAGCCGTAGGTAATATGCCGTATTAATGGACTATTTTATACGGCTCCCGTATTGTATTTTGCCATATGGATTTTCATACGGCAAAAATCAATACGGGGGCCGTACAAAATGGTCCATTATTACGGCATATTTTATACGGTTCCCCTATTGTATTTTGCCGTATGGATTTTCATACGGCAAAAGTCAATACGGGAGCCGTATAAATTGGTCCATTAATACGGCATATTTTGTACGGTTCCCGTATTGACTTTTGCCGTATGAAAATCTATACGGCAAAATCTAATACGGGAGCCGTATAAAATAGTCCATTAATACGGCATATTTTGTACGGTTCCCGTATTGGATTTTGCCGTACGGATTTTCATACGGCAAAAGTCAATACGGGACCCGTATAAAATAGTCCATTAATACGGCATATTCTGTACGGCTCCCGTATTGACTTTTCCCGTATAGATTTTTATACGGCTGAAGTATATACGGGATCCGTTTGAAATTTGCCGTATTAATGGGCTAATTTATACGGCTACCGTATGCAGTTTGCCGTATATACGGCTGATTACATCTAGTACCCGTTTACCGTATGCCGTATATACGGATAACAGCGTGTCACAGTATCCCAGCTCTGTTAATTATGTTTATATATATCATTTATTTATATAAAATCTTTTTAAAAAATAAAAAAAGAATAGAAAAAATATAGTAGTTCGTTACATTTCATTAACTTTAATGAATGTACAGGTATAGCGAGTATAGATAAATTGCAAATCATTAAAATATTTTCTGTATAAGCCTAGAATAATATTTTTTAGTTGAAATATTGTAATTTATATTAAAACTATTTAAATTATAAGTTGTAAGTTACTTTCTTGATATATATTTTTAATATTATTTATTAAATTATTTATACGAACGAATAAAAAATGTTTGGCCTTAAGGAATTTGTATGGAGTAAATGTAGGTATACGTGAATGATTATATTTGTAACGAAAATAGGTAAAATATTTTTGTGCTAAATATTGAAAGAAAATAGATAGGTATAAATGTTATAAGAATTAAATATATTTTATTGCTAAAAAAATTAATTTATTCGTTCCTTAAATAATTCTTCTGGCTTAATAAATTATCATTGAATTTGTGTTCTATAAATGACTGTTGAGCTTTTAGTCTTCTATGCTCAATCCCAATTTTTTTGAAGAAACGATATACATTTAAAATTTTTTTACGTCAAAACTTGATTGGAATACTACATGGGTCACATGAAATACCTCAACAGAAGAAATATTGAGATTAACTAAAATTTTTTTTTTGATTTTAGGTAACATAAATTTTTTTAAGCCCAGTTTACTAGTTAAAGCAAAGTTAATGCTTAGTTTAGTTTTGGTATTTGATTGTAGTAGATGCAACACACAAGTATGATACTCAACTCAAACTTGACCTTAACTAGTTTTAACTTGGCTATTTTCAATTCTGAATCATCTGGGTAGATTCGATTCGTTTGATTCCGAACTATGGTTTCATATCCAATGAGTATGAAATATAAAAAATGCTTTTATTAGTAAAAAATACAGCAATGATTGCACTATAGAATTCATAGTTGAATTGAATAGTACAAAAAATTACAGAAAGAAATTTCAAGCACAAAAAATAATATTCAATACAATCAATTATCTCGAAAGTCCAAAGTCATCAATGAAAATCTTCTGAATAGCTTTTAATTTAATATACATTCTCAATATGAAAAATATCAAATAGAAATGATAATGAACTATAAATAAAAATTATCCCATAAATAGACACTAAATACTAAAAACTTTTTAAAAAATGTTCTATTATTGTTAATACCGCATGTCATATAGTATCGATACATAACCACAAAAGCTCTTTCGTCCGATAAGCCACATAAACGTATTATTGTAAATATTGCGTTGGCGCTCCCACGCACAATAATGACTCTTCATATAATATAAAGTATAAATGAACTTCCAAGACTGTCATTTATACCTTTTAGTTATATAAAAAAAATTGACTATTTATAGTAAAAAAGTAAAAAATATTTGAATAAAATATGCATAACCGTATAAGTGTCATTATAATCGATATTATTAAAAATACCTCATACATTATAAAACAGGAAGCTTTATATACGTTGAAAAAAAATATATGCACTAAAGTCGCGCCGGAAATCCATATATACAAATTAACATTTTTACTTTTATATTATGTATATCAGACAGGAAACTGCAGGCTTCTTTCTTAATTTTTTTTTCTCCTGCGGTCTGTATGTGCGTATTATAATCTTCCGTGAATAGTAAACATGTAATATACTGTCAATTAATGAATATTATTATTATATCTTTTTATTTTATGATTATCAGCGTATATTATAAACATATAACATTATCATCATATATACAGCTTCTTTATTTTAATCATACATGTATATTTTCGCCGATGAGATTACATTTTATCCAAGATATTATATGTAATGTATATCTATATGGGTAAATCTGGAAATGTTCCAGTTGGGTGTCAAATTTATAAGAATTATTTTCGCATATAGTAGTTGATGTATTTTTCTGAAAATCATTTAATTTTGAGGCCATTATTTTTATTTATTTTTCAATTTTTCTATTAAATTTGAATGGTACTTTAAAAAAATATTCATACTTTGTGAAACCAACACGGCGAGGCTGCTTTGCTTGAATTTTATTTTCTGCTTGAAAATTCAAGCAAATTGCTTGAAAATTAAAGCAAATGCTTGCAAAGCAGCCTGGCCGTGAAAGTAATTTTTGATTTAAAATCGCACCTTCTGATCTTTGAAACATTTCGGGGTTCCCTGAAAACTGAGCAAAAAAGACCTCACGCCCCTAGTGATTATGTCCCCTGTTTATCAAAATTTAACCCTAAACACCTTAGAATTTCAGTTTTTAACACTGTATAAGCCTGCGCGTACATTCTGTTTATTAATTTATTTGAACTATGAACAAAAAATTATTTGTCTAAATTCTAAAAAGTGAAGCGACATTTTCGGAAAGTAAGTCTTCGAAGAAATATTTTTTAATTTAAAAATTTTTAGATTAAAATGTGCCTAAAAAAACTGTTTTGCAATATTGAAATTAATTTTTAATAATTTTTTCTAAAAATTTAGCGAATTTTTTAAAAATTTATGCGCAATTTTATAATTTCAAGACTCAAATTTTAAGCTCAGCAGCCGTGAAGTAAAATACAATTGTAAAGTTGTCTAGACGTTTTTACAAAAATTGAAGTACAGCTACATCTCTTGTAGATTTATTCATGTACGAATAAAACTAGAATATTGAAAATCGCGTGCATAGTTTTGAATAATCTAGTCATATATTATAATACTTGAATATAATTAAATGAGAAGAAAAACTAACATTTGAGTATGTAAATATGGTTAAAGCTTGTAAGTTAATATTAAATTTATTTGTTTTTTTGTTATTTAACATAAAAAATACCGTTTAAAATAAAAATCAATGATAAAATTTATCTTTTTAAATTATATTGTCTCAATATTTTATTAGATATATTAAATTTTATAAACAATATTCTTAAAACACCTACACAAGATAATTTTTAGAAAGACACACCTTTAATATTATATTGTCTTTAGAGATACTTATAAGTTTTTGTATACGAGTTAAAATACGAATTTTCTTCTATCTGGATAAATAGTTTGTAAATTTTTAAAAAGGGAGAATATTTTTAAAATGTGTAATGTGGATATATTTTTTGCAAGAAATAAGTGTTAAGAAACATCTGATTTTTCTATGATTGATCTTTTTACGACGTGGCTCATAAAAGTTGAAAGTCCTTATTTTATGAAATTTAAATGCATTGAAATTTACTTGAATTTTTTAAAAATACAAGCAAATTTTAAAATCATTTTTTAAATTCAAGCAAATTAGAGCTACAGCAACCTGACTATACTTCAAAAACTTTTTAAATTCAGCACCATACATGCCTTTAAAAATTAAAAAATTGTCATATTTTAACTCATATAGACATGCGTTTTGGCCTATAAAAATTTTATTATATAATCATATTATTATTATAAAGTGTTATTCGTAATCTAGTGTCAAACAAATTTATCAATTTAATTCTTTGAAGCGTATTGCATTTACATTATCATTATTATTGACAATAATCAAAATGCATTTTACAAGAGTTGAGGTAGTAAAAAAAGACACGCATTATTAGTTTCTTAGGTGAATATATTAAATTACCTTTGTTAAAGTATCATAAAAAGATTTTTCAAAAGTATTAAAATGATTTATTATGTGTTTTTTATTGTGATGTACGAACATAAAGATTCAAATTATCTTTAATCTTTTTTCTCTTATTATTATTTTTATTATTATTGTAATTGCATATTTTAAATCAATTTTTATTTTATGTTTTATTTGCTTTGCTGATACCTGATGGTTGCATTAATAATACAGTAGAAAATATTGGCTTACCAAGATTTTAAACAATGCCATCACGTTTTTTAAATTGGTAGTAACTGAATTTTGTTAATAATAAAACGATTTTTTAAAATAATTAACAGTTTAGGTAATGTAGGCAATATGAGAAATTCAATAATCAATAGTTTCAAACAGAAACTTCAGAAACTGGCCATAGCTAATGACCACAGGTAGTTTAGTTACGCAAACTATCCTGATATTTAAAGTTTAAATTCAGGGAATTAAAATTTATAAATATCTAAAATGAAAAGTTTTAAATAACTCTTTTATATAAAACAAAGCTTTTTTCATTTTATCATGACTTAAGTTTTTAGAATATTGAACATTTATTTGATGTTAAAACATAAAGTTTTGACAAAATGAATTTTTTTCAAGGCTTAAAATAAAAAAGTCGAAAATTGTGTTCTAGATCGGTTCCTATCAAAGTATGTTATGTTCTTGATCTGATTCTATCAAAAATGTCAAGTAATAGTTTTATAACTCTTAAAAAGTCAAAAATATTTGATGTGTGTGGAAAATATATAGAATTTTTTCAAAGTTTTAGGTGTAGATAATAATTATTTTATTTTATTTCACCCAAAATTTTATTTAAACTAAAATTACAATTTTCTAAAAATATTAAAGGTCAAACAACCCAACCCGTTATAAAACCTTGTAGTCAATCGATTAAAAACTAAAAAAAAAAATTGCAAGTAATTCAAAAAATATATTCAAGCTGCGCTCAATTTCAACAAGTTATATCGACAAGCCAAATGCTGTTTTTGAATAAATTTGCTAAAGACGATTACTCTTAACAAAATTAACTTTATTTTATTTCCATATTTAAAGAATTTTAATAGAAGAAAGATTTTTCAACATGCTAAATAATTTTTGAATAAAATGTAAATTCGTTGTGTTTGTTTGGTTGAATAAAAACATTTTTCTCTTCAAACGAAATGGTTTTGAGAAATTAAAAATTCAAATTAAGGGAGCAAATTTTTTGCCAAAAGCAGGGTCACTAGCATGAGTATTATGCCCAGACATGCCCAGGATTCAAAAAAAATTGTGAAAAATTAATTTTCTCAAAGACATAAAATTAGGGTAGAAGAGGAAGTTCTCGCCTTCGAATATAGTTTTGCCATCGTCGTTTTTTCAATCTAAACCATTTAAAATGTGATGCTAATTGTTTCAAAAGTCGAAAAACACTATGTTTTAATAACTTGCATCATCAAGCCACTAGAATATTGAACCATTTGTCTAATATGCTTAGTGGAGGGTAACCCGGTTTTTCAGAAGTTTGGGACTTAAAGGTTAGGTTTAAAAAAAATAAGTTTTGGACATTACCAGGCGGTATTCTAAGTACTAATTACCTTTTTTAAAAACATTTAAAAAATTTTTAGCCATATACATGCACAAAACTTAAAAATATCCATAGTTTAATAATAAATTATTTTAAGGGTGAATAAAACCACCCCTTGTACCCTATTGTAAAAAACATTTTGCAAATATTAACAGAAATAGCCTCCCTATTAGCCTCAATTAAAAATAATTTTCAATGCAAATAAGTAATAATACATTTGAACTTATATTTCACTAATTAATGATAAATTAATTAAAAAAATAATAACAATATTCTCGGTCAATAACTAATTAAATCTTTTTTTATTTCTAAAAATTTTTTCAATTACATTTCGAAATCAAATCGATCTTTACTATAAAATTAACAAGATAATAAAAATGTAATACAAGTTCTGATATTTCATTTCTATGCATTCACGTTATAGATCGGTAGTACTAATCAATTCAAAAAATACTAAGAAAAAAAATCGTGTCAGTAACTATACCCTCCTATACACTGCATGAATATTGTATAGGCTTTTTGAAGTCAATGACCGTTAAAATATATTTTATGCAATTCATATATAAAAGGGGGTAGTTTGAAAAATATATATTAAACGTATACATAGATGACATTACTCGCCAAAGACTATTTATAATACTTCTTCGTCTGGTGCAGTGGTAGAACAGGTGTTTATTCACTGCAGCAGATAGCATAATATTATCTATCTGTCTCATTTTTTTATGCACACGTAAATGATTAAGACTACTGAACTTTACTTCCTTAGTTTTTTATTTTACCTTAGGCTAAAAAGCTTGTTTATGTTTCTATTGTACATGTGTGATTTTGTTGGTATGCGTTGTGTCTTGCGATGTCCCTTGAAAAAAAAAGAAATTTTTTTCTTTTTTATGAAAGAACTTCATCTTTCATTGAAAAGTCATGGCACTTTGCCCTGAAGGAACCTATCTTTATTTTATGTTAAAAGTATAGATTTTTTTTTCTCCACAAAAGTTTGCTATATACGATATTTTACTTTTTTTGGCTTTTTTTTTTTTAAATGAAAAAAATTTTTTGATGTAAAATATTACTTTTTTGGTTCCTGTTAGTTAGAATTGTATTAATTTTGTATTTAATTATTTTTGTTGTAGAATCTGCTCAGATGACGTACCGATGTCTAATCCGGATACCGAAATATAAAAAGCTTTTTTTACGAGAAGGTAAGTTCGACAAGGTCATTTTTCAGAATAAAAATTTTTATTAACCCTTTAAATCACGGTTTTTCTCAAAATTGAAATAAATGAGTTGCAAAATTTGGATCATTAATACTGTAATATTTGTAGCATTTGCTTCCCTCAAGGCTTCTCTAAATGAAAAAAAATCAATAAAAATTAGTCTAAATTCGCCTTTAAATTAGAATTTAAGATGCAAAAATCTTACTTGATTTATTTCGGGTACAAACTCAAAATTTCATACCATTTAGCTTTAACAAAATACAGCCACTATAAAACCTTTAGGCAAAACAAACCCAAAGAAGTTTATAAATAGGGCAACTTATAATCCCCTTTTTGCTTTGTAAAACTTTTTTCAAAGATAACATCCCCCTGTGAATATTTATAAGGTTTGAAAGACTTGGTATTCCATTTAAGTTTCCTGAGTGGAAATATGAACGATCATTCAAGTTATACTCCATTGAATCTATCATTTCTTTATTATTGTTACATAATATTATCGATTGTTTTCTTCCAGTTTGGAAAATAACACCCCAAGAAATACTTAATGTTATCCATTTTTATTGCTATGTGATGTATTGTTACTAAAGACACCAATCATTGAATAAAAACATTGATTACTATCACCCCCTAACTTTTTATATATTTTAGATGCAATAAAACAATTCTGGTAATCCTTTTTGTAAATCCACTGTACTATCTGACTTTTTCAGTACAGACCCTTTCAAAGCCTTGATCAATACTTTTCTAAAGTCTTATGTAGTTACTTGCTCAGTTACTCTGGCAGTTACTTGATATTGTTTACAATTCGGATATCGATATGGTTAGCCATTTTACATAGACATAAACTAGCTTCGTACTAAAAAAAAATTGCTTAGATTTTCGATCACTGAGTGAAATTTGGCACTATTTTTCAACATTTCAGCTTTTAATCGCTTCTAAGCTATCAAAATGGGTTTTACTCGGGTTTTACCACCAACATGGATTCTTATGGAAAAAATTATTGGTCGATTGGCAATACTTACGAGTGATTAAAAAAGCTATAATTTTGAATCTTATTTTTTTGGTAAATGGTACCTTATTTCATACAGCCAATATTGAATTTCCAAGTGATTTTTTTATAGGTCTGGTCTTATACCATTTTCAATTAAATTATTATTTATATTGCCTTAAAATTTTTAAAGAGTCTTACAATGGCCCGTAAGGATAATGTTCTTGGATAACTAAATTACTTATTTTTTATAAATTTATTATTATAGGAAACAAAACACTAAATTTTCCTTTATGAAAAATAAAAAATAATAAAGATAAAAATTTTTCTCGACTTTACGAAAAGTTCCATGACTTTCCAGTCTATTCCATGGCCTAAAAAAATCCTATGACTCCAGACTTTTCAAGATTTTTCTAAAGAATCATCACCATAAAAAGTAGTAATAAAATTAAAATTAACCCCAAAAAAGTAACACAGTTTATAGATTCGACGACAAGTTTTCTTTTTCTTCATAACTCGTATAAAATACCCTGTAAATTACTGGTTCCCAGAAAACAAATCAATAGCAAAGATATAGAAGTCTTAGTTAAAGTAAGAAGAGCTAAGTAGTTGAATTCTAATATGGAGATTTTATAACTCATAAGTTACAGACTACTTTATAGACTAATGAGCTTTAAAATAAACCAAAATAATTGATGCTGAAAAAAAGGTTGTAGAGACTTTATCACTTAGTCTAAAAAGTGAAGAAAAAATTTGTTTCTAGAGCGTTAGAACTATATATGCTAAGAAAATAGTTAAGCGAATTACTGCAATGGGTGGACTTAGAACGTAGAAGAAATAGAACTGCATTTTAACAAGAACTTTTCCCAACATTTTTACGATATTTGTAATACTTTATGGTATTTGATTGTTAAAAACTTCAAAAAGTTACCGAATCAGAAAAAACACGTAGACTTATTTAATATTCACCGCCATACATGTTTACACCAGTGAATACAAATTCAAAAAGATTATTTAATGCTACCAGTAAAAAAAAAAATTTACGATTAAGATTTACTGTTCTACAAATTTAAAATTTATAATATTTAAATTAAATTTATTTCTTTAAAAACTTTGCAGTATTATTATTTGTATCATGCAAATAGGAAAATCATTAGAAATCTTTTAGAGAAAGCATAACGTAAATAACTTTATACCTTAAAGCTTACCTACAAAGTTTAATAATTTTTAAGTAAAAGTGGATCTAATGGATTTATTTCACTTGTATAGTACTTTTATTAAATTATAAGTTAGCTGGATAGGCATAGATAAATTCAAAGCCTGATATAAATTTTTACTTGAATTTTTTATAATTATTATAACAGTTTTTTTAAATTAATTAATCAATCATAAAAATTACAAAATCTGTCTATAATTTATCTTAAAATATAAACTTAAATGAACCTTTATAGGTTAGAAAAAGTATAATATAAAATATTGTCCTAGTAAAGAATGTCTTGGTATAAGAATAAACAGAACGTGACGGGTTCGCGGTTTTTGTTGAACAAGAAGATCTCATGTATAAAAGGCCACCGGAGGCGAATATATAGTTTAAAACTGAGTTTAAAACTTTTTCTGATGGCCGAGTTCTTTTTTGCATATACATTTTAATATAATATACACTTTAAGAGAAACAGTTTTTTGATCTTTAATTCACTCTTGAGATTATGATAACATCATAATATACAAAATATGCATACATTAAGAAGTTTTACATATATTTTATTTTGTTATTTCAATTTACGATTTATTAATATTGTTACTATGTTTTTATCTATATGTTACGTGCAAAACACAAATTTTATTCTTGAAGTTAAGGTTTGATACCATTTAAATTTTGTATTTTTCAATTTTCTCTCCTCTGAATATTTTTTTTTAGTTAAAAATTAAAATTACCCAAAAAAGTTACGGGCCATACAATTGGGCTAACGATTATAGATATCAAATAAATTGATGTGTCAAATTCTACCTTTGAAAAATTTATCCGGAAAATGATTCAGTAATTCAACTTACATTTTGAAAATAGCACCCTAGTTACACCAAATTTGAATTAACCACCAAACTTTTTTTGGTTCAACTTTTCAGGGGTGGGATTTTACATATTGGCTATTTTTGACATCTACATTCATTAGCCCAATTCCTGTGCGGTAACCAATTTTTTAACCTAGGAGCCAAAAATTTTTAAACCCTCACCCCTCAGGTCGGATCAGATTCTTTTACAAACCAATTTAAAATTATGTTCGGGCGGGGTGTACTTAACGATATCCTAAATTTTCATACAATAACAAAATTTTTACCTGGATGACAACCTAGGTTACCGGTTTAAGCAATGTTTTTAAAATAATACTCCTACCTTACTTTGGTTTTATTGTCCATTTGCAGTTATGTTTGATAACTTAAAAGTTCACCTATTTTGTGTTGGCTCTTCGTAAGATATACAATTAAATTAAATATTTAGTGAATTTTCTACTAAAAGCACTATACTTTCACAAAGCTAAATGGAATAAAAACCAAAAGTAATTTAACCCTTTCACACCTGAATTTTTATATTAGTCCGAAATGATCCAAAAAATTAATAAAAGTTTTTCTTTGCAAAAATATGCAATTTTATACATAAAAATAAAAAAAATTTTTACATTTTTGGATAACCTCGTGGATAACTGAAAAGAAATTTAAAATAATAAATGAAATCGAATATTAAATTAAAAAATATATTGCCACATTACAATGTAAATTAGGCTAGAAAGGGTTAATATTTTGCTCAAATTTTTGAATATCCCTCGTAACATATACATGATACAACCGAATAAATTAATAATTTTGTATCGATAAAATAAAAATAAATGTAAATTCAAATATAATTAAAATTCATAAATACACGATCAGATATAATTATATTAACTTAATCATTAATATTTTGATTTTAAGTATTAGATATAAACTTTAATGATTATTACACATTGTTTTAATACGTGTTTAAACGTATCAAAAACATTTTATTTATAAATAATATTTTTTATATTTATAATTAATGATATTTTTTAATAAATTTATCTCTTTATTTAATCTTATTTTATTTTAATTAATTATTTTTTTAATAATTTTGTTTTAAGACGACTTAAAGACACAATTTTATGATTAGCCGATTATGTATAATATAAAAAAATATAAAATAATTATAATATTTTAGAGCAAATTCTCGATACTTGTTAATATTTATGAGTATTTTTATTTATTAATTAATAATTTATAGATTAAACAAAGAGTTTATATAATATATTTAAAAAATATTTGTTGGCTAAAAGCATAAAATGGTTAAAATTAGTATTAAAAATATTATTCCTTCATTTGGGTTACGTAAGTTGAGGCATTCATTTGCTATCATAGTTGTCAGCTTCTTAAAATTTATAGAAAACTCGTCCCTAAAAAAGTGGTGTCATTATTATATAAGAGAAATAAAATTATGAAAATTTTGTAAAACTATTAAAAACAAAAAATTAATTGTTACAGGTGAAATTCGTAAAAGAAGTAAAAAATGTTGTCGTACATGTTACCGTCAGAGGATAAACCACCTCCAGGTGAACCAACATCTCGATATCAAAAATTAGCAAGTCCAGGCTCAGCAGATTCAACAAGAGGTATCATTAATAATTCAAGAGTACAAGATTCAGATAGAATTGATTTCTGTGAATCTCGAAGCTTATTACCCCAATCCGGAAGTCCTAAACATAACGGCACCGTCCGAAAATCCACCCTTCATACGTCCAAATATTCTAAAGACGATAATAATTTTATTAATGTCGATAATAATGAAGATCGTAAAACGAAACAAGTTAATGGACCAAAACATGCTAATCTTAAAAGGTAATTTTTCAATTTTTATATATTTATTATTTTTATATATGACCTACATTACAAAAAACTTAAAATTAAAATCACTAACATGTATTTTTTTTCAAACTCAAAATTCAATGAATGATTCAAAAGTTAAAATAAATATAAAAATCACATATAATTTAATTTAATAAAAAATGTTAAAGTAATTTTCTTAACAAGAAGAATACGTGTGATGTGAAGTAAAAATAATATTTCTTCTAGTGTGCAATTCTCATGCATAAAAAGAGCAAAAAATAATAATAATAATGAATTGTTTTTACATGCACGATGGTCAAGGTGTCAGACAGACATATTATATTTTCTTTTAGTGTTATTATTCTATAAGTTTTTGTTTTTACTTTCTTTTTAGCTGAAAAAAATGATAATTATGATACACAAGAGTTCTCACGAAAGGCTTTTTTTTTTTAATTTTTATTTATTGTTAAATAGAAATTTTTTTACGTTTAATTTTAGTAAATTAGTTTGCATGCTTTTGATAAATATTTAATTTTCAATTTTCTACAATATCTTTGCTGGAAGGTATATTTGCTCAATTAATTTAACTTTGCTCGAATTTAAGTATTTTACAGTTATTAATTAAATTTAAGATTCAAGTTTGAATTTTAGAAATTTTTATAGTTACCAAAAATTTTTTTAGCGAAATTCAAGAAAAATAATTTTATATTTTTAGCTACTCTATTTTATTTTCTTAAAAAATTAAAATGTTATAAGCTCCTTATTACAAGGACTATTTAACTGTTCTGAATCTTATACTAAAATTGCACATAAATCAATAATGCATTCAATAATCCTACTTTTTAATAATTTAATTACTAGGTACTGTTAAATTGCTTAACTTATATTTTTAAGTAGATTGTAGATTCAAATAAGATTTTTAAAAACCATCATGATACTCATTATTAAAATGTTTATTTGTCTTAATTTCGAAAATTGAAGATATACGCATATTCTTGATTTTTTGTAGTGTCAGTAAATTTATTAATAGATATTTAGGTATAAATATTTGTAATCTGAATCCCAATATTTAACTCAAATTTATTACTTAGCGTTACAAAAGAAGCGAAAAAATTGGGAAAAAATTTTGTCACTCCTAATCAGTTCGTGAAAAATTTTTACCACTAGTTATTCCAATTTCCCAATATAAACAAACATCATGCTAATAAGTAGACTGTTTATTATAATAAAAGCTTTCAAAAAAAAATCACAAAATATTTTTTTAACAAAATATGATTATTATTTTTTATAAATATATCATGCAAGGTCAACTTTAAATTTATTTTTTTTTCTCATACATATTTGCAGTCTCATATACAAATATTTGCAATGAGTAAATTCTATTTTAAGTAAATTTTCTATATTAAAAAAAAAATAATAAAATGATGATAAAAAATATTGACACGATGTTTGACATTTCACTCGTATGTGCAGAAATAAATAATAATAATAAACTCTTTTTAGTAAAGAAATTATAATAATTATGCACATAAGTTTATAAAAATTTATTTATTTGCTAAATTTATGAAATGAGGTCACCGTTTAATTTTGTTACATGAACATTTTCTCGTTTTTATTTAAGCGTACATGTGTTATCTTTTTTTTAAACAAAAAAAAATAAATAAATTGTGACAGCTCTAGAAAATTAATATTATGAATACTAGTTTTAGTGAAATTTTGCTTATTTATATATGGGATGGTCCTAATGAGTTTTAAGAATGTAAACTTTGTTTTAAAAAGTTGTTCAAGTTGTTAGTATACAGGGTAGGGGTGTGCGGTTACCTGAAAGTAAGGTCGGGTACCTAGAATTTCAGGTTTTTTACTTTGAGTTGGATTGGGTTTTCTATAGCCAAGAAAGCTTCCGATTTAAAACTGCAACTGCACACCTTTTTCGGAAAGTTTCAGTCCTTGCATGAAATCTGACCTGCAAATATCTGACAAAAAAGGCCGAAATTTCGGGTACCCGACCCGGCTTTCAGTTAACCGCACACCCCTAGTATAAGGTACTTTGTATTTACATTTTTTTATGAAAAAATGTTTTATTTGGTATAAAATAAAACATTCATCTATCAACCACTAACTTTCAACTTAAGTCCATTATAAGTCATTTGGACCAATTTTCAAGCCAAATAAAATTTTAGGGATATTTGAATGCATATAATTTTAATTTAAAAATAAATTAAAATAATTCCAATTCCAAAATTCCAATTAAAAACTTATGACCGGTTTGTGTAACTACACAACCAACGAGCATGGAACATGTTCACTATTAACAAAGAATATATATACTTACGTATAGAAAAACAGTTCTTATGTATTTTTTTTCATACTTATTCTTTGCTATTAACTAACACTGATAATAAAGTATCTATTCTGTTCATAATATCAATATTTATATCCAAGTATTTCTGCACTAAAGTTCTTTAGAGACTTCTGCACCAATGATCCCTAGGTACTTCTGCACCAAAGGTCTTTAGGGACTTCTGCACCCTAGGTACTTCTGCACCAAAGGTCTTTAGGGACTTCTGCATCATAGGTCCCTAGGTACTTCTGCACCAATGCTCCCTAGGTACTTCTGCACCAAAGGTCTTTAGAGACTTCTGCACCCTAGGTACTTCTGCACCAAAGGTCTTTAGGTACTTCTGCACCATAGGTCCCTAGATACTTCCACACCAATGCTTCCTAAGTACTTCTGCACCAAAGGTCTTTAGAGACTTCTGCACCATAGGTCCCTAGGTACTTCTGCACCAAAGGTCTTTAGGGACTTCTGCACCATAGGTCCCTAGGTACTTCTGCACCAATGCTCCCTAGGTACTTCTGCACCAAAGGTCTTTAGAGACTTCTGCATCCTAGGTACTTCTGCACCAAAGGTCTTTAGGGACTTCTGCACCATAGGTCCCTAGGTACTTCTGCACCAATGCTCCCTAGGTACTTCTGCACCAAAGATCTTTAGAGACTTCTGCACCCTAGGTACTTCTGCACCAAAGGTCTTTAGGGACTTCTGCACCATATGTCCCTAGGTACTTCCACACCAATGCTTCCTAAGTACTTCTGCACCAAAGGTCTTTAGAGACTTCTGCACCATAGGTCCCTAGGTAATACTGCACCAAAGGTCTTTAGGGACTTCTGCACCGTAGATCCCTAGGTACTTCTGCACCAATGGTCCCTAGGTACTTCTGCACCAAAGGTCTTTAGGGACTTCTGCACCATAGGTCCCTAAGTACTTCTGCACCAAAGGTCTTTAGAGACTTCTGCACCCTAGGTACTTCTGCACCAAAGGTCTTTAGGGATTTCTGCACCAATGCTCTCTAAGTACTTCTGCACCAAAGGTCTTTAGAGACTTCTGCACCCTAGGTACTTCTGTACCAGGTCTTTAGGGACTTCTGCACCAAAGGTCTTTAGGGACTTCTGCACCATAGGTCCCTAGGTACTTCTGCACCAAAGGTCTTTAGGGACTTCTGCACCGTAGATCCCTAGGTACTTCTGCACCAATGGTCCCTAGGTACTTCTGCACCAAAGGTCTTTAGGGACTTCTGCACCATAGGTCCCTAAGTACTTCTGCATCAAAGGTCTTTAGAGACTTCTGCACCCTAGGTACTTCTGCACCAAAGGTCTTTAGAGACTTCTGCACCATAGGTCCCTAGGTACTTCTGCACCAATGCTCCCTATAAGTACTTCTGCACCAAAGGTCCCTAAATCGAAAATATTCTAAGTCCCATTTGACCCCCCCCCTTAAAAAGGACAAATTTGACCCCCCCCCCCTTAAAAAGGACATATTTGACCCCCCCCTTAAAAAGGACATATTTGACCCCCCCCCCCCCCTTAAAAAGGACAAATTTGACCCCCCCCCCCCCCCCCTTAATTTTCCAGTTCTGAAGTACCCCCTCCCTATAAACATGCCATGTTAATATTTAAAAAGATATAATATAGCGTCCGCAACTTCTTGTGAAAAATATGATTTGTTTATAAAGATAAATTTATATAATGTTCCACAAGTAAAAAATTAAAATTCTAAGCTTATTTTAACATAAATCATTTGTTTTATTTAAATTAAAAGTAGCTTGTTTACACAATTAAATATTTTTATAAAATAATAATAATAATAATAATACCTTTTTAAAGAAACGCAATTTATAACTGTTTTAGTAGACTCATTTTTTTATTAAAAAAATAACAACTTGAATAATATTGTTATAGAATTAACCGTAACGAAATAAAAATCTTATCTTTTTTCTACATAATTACAATTTTTTTTTTTTAATTATTAATTAATTTTTTTACCTTTTTTTTTATCAAGTGTGAAATTTTTGAATTAAAAATAATCTAAAAAGTATAGTTTTTTGCAAGAAAAAATATATGTACACAATTCGAAGATTAATTACTTGAAATTAGTAACGAATGTATTTAATAAATTGATGAAAACAAACTATAATCCTATTAACGAGAAAATAAAAATTTATGGCTTTTTTTCAAGGTTTTGGTATTTTTAATTTTTATTTATTTTAAAGGTGTTGAAAAGAGTTTAAAAAAGGTGTATAAATTATAAAGAGCTTACTTGTTTATCATAAAAGTTAAATTAAATTTAAGAAAATTTTTTTATTAGCAATCTCTCAAGAAATCTTGTTTCAGTTGATACGAGAATGTTTGTTAGTTTACCTACATTATTTAAATAGCTGGTAAAAAATGAAAAACATTTACGTTTTTGTAGTCAAGGTGCTAAAAAAAAAATTCCAGTTTTAAATGGTCGCAAATAAATTAAAAAAAAATCAGTTTTACTCATTTTTAAAAAGCGAGTACCACGGAATGGTGAAAATTAAAATAATCATTTCGGGACCAAAAAGAAAATTTTTTTCTTTAACTTTTCTTTAGATCTGAATTCCGTTTGCGGCAACCGAATTTTTTTCCAGTGTATAAAGAGACCTCAGCAATGCATCTTAAAAATTTTAAGTCAATTGAAATATATTCCCCATAGCGGGTCTTGGGTTTTATGGTCACATTTTCCAATATGAAAGTAATGCATTTTTCAAAGTCCATTTCTAAATAATCATAACTCTGCACATCTTGAAATAAGCAAAATGTTTGCAAAAAATGCAAATTTCTGAATAATATTATAGAAATTAAAAATATTTCAGTTTTTTCGTTATGTGATCTAGTAGTGATATCTTATAAACCTGAATTAACTCTTCAAAATATACCTAAAAATGCTAAAAAAAATGAATGATTTTTTGCTCATATCCAGACCGAAAGGACTTCTGATACCTACGTAAATACTTGGTTTAAAAGATAGGAGACCAAAACATGGTTGTACTTTTAACTTAAAATTACTGAAATTTTTGACTTTTATAAGTTAAAATAGGGCCTACAGAATTCTTTTTAGGATGAAAAACCATTTGGGCCTTATTTAACTAAAAAATACTGTATTATACCTAAAAATAAAAAAAATTTTCTTTTTTGCTAAAGCCCAAATTATAACAAAGATGGTCAAAGTAGGTTAAAAAAGACTCTGACCAAGATACTTTTAAATTCGAACTATAAAAAATAACTATTATAAGTTTTATTAATAATAAGAGTTCCAAACACCAAGAGAAAAGATTTATAATGAATAAAAAAAAAGTAGAAAAACTTGTGACTGAAATAATAAAATAATAAATTGATAATATACATATTAACAACATGGTGTATATATTAACTCTATATTTAAGCTTGACATTGTCACTTCAGAGACATAAAATTTTAAGTGCTTCTTCTCTCTTTGCCAATCATCAAGTGCAACCTTTCATATAATAATAATAATCATAATAATACATTAAAATGAATGTCATATAAAATTAACTGACATAACTATACTAATGAATTGTTAAACATGTGTAAAAATCTATGTGTTTTTTTTTCTGGTGTACATTATAGTAGTGTGTAGAAGGAAGATTTTGAGGTCAATTACGTCATTTTTAATAAATGACACATTCGACTATTATTAATTTTTTTAATTAAAAAAATTATATCTATAGAATTTCGATATAATATATGTGACATAATTATTATTAAAAATTTTTATTGTCATTATTATATGATTAGATAATATTTATTTTGTTAAAGTTGTTATTATACATCCTTTTTTTTACAATAATAGTCAATACGTGCAGAAAATTTTTTTTTTAAATTATATAATTTATTTATATATGAGAGTCTCTTAGCCAAGGCAGCAATACTTTTCAGGTTCATGATAATAAATAATTTTGTTTATAATTTGTACAGTAAAATTGTCATATTTTTCAAATATTAAGAATCTGAAATCTTTAGCTTTTATGCTATTGCAGTTCAAATTCTGGAGAGGAGGGGGGGGGCTTAATAATCAACCAAGCTGAGATTTGGTACACTGTAAATTTTTGGGTCTGAATCTAGGGTTAAAAAAATCTGGAAAACTAAATCAGCAAAAACTATCAAATTTTAGAGGTGTACTCCGAGTTTTTTCTTATTATCTTTAATTCATGGATTCGATTTTAACGATCAAAAAATTTTCAAATTTACAAATTTCGGTCTAATTGGCGCCGTTGCACCATTTAAAGTGTTTGTACTGGAGTTCAATCCAAAATGATTTAACTTATTAAACTGCGATTTGAGATTTAAAAAGAGCTTAAAATCTGCAGATTGAAGTTTCCAAAAAAATTTAGTAAAGCATAGAAGTTCATATGTTGTTTCAATTTGCAAATTCGAACGTACTTTAATATAACTCTCATTGACATCTGAGAATCTGAACCGAATCTGAACAAATAAAAGAAAATAGAATACCCATTTGCTACAACTAGAATATTTTAAGTTTTATTGTAGAAACATTCATATAATAATTATTAATACACTTAAGTAACATAAATATTTACAATAAATTTTACAATTATATTAAATTGCTCATGTTAAAAAAATTGTTTAAAATTTATTTATCTTTTTTTAAATAAATAAACTATATTTTATTGCTTATTAATTCTAGTATTTTATATTAGTTTATTTAATATTTTTCCAATATTTATTTGTATTTTAATGTTTTATCATTTAATCAATTATTTATCATCAATTTGTAAAACTCTTTGATGTTTGAATTTTCAAAAGAATATTAAAATTTTAGGTTAAATTGTTTTTAAATAACACAGATATATTTAACACCTGAAACTTTGAGATAAAAATCTAGAGTTTTGAGAACAAAATTTGTCTTTACGAGATAATTGAAATAACAGTTTTTAATCTTCATAAAACTATTTTTACTCTGAAAACCAAATTTTCTTTTCAGTGGCCTATTTTTATGTAAAAATTTATAAATCTTAAATTCCATTAAGATCAAATGTAACTAAATTAATTTAACAAAACACACATTTAATTACAAAAGAATTTTTTAAATTAAATAAAAATTCTTTAACTTAGCAAAAAATATTTAAAATATTCTAAAAGTACCTAATCTAATTTTTTTATCATTTATGTTTAGTACACACGTAATTGCAAAAACAATTTTTTTTTATAATAATAATTATTATTGTAACACACAAGCATGTTACTATATTAAAACGACATTACAACTGGAAATTGATGTACTTATTTTTTTTTCTGCATAAAAAAAAGCCACAGAGAAGAGCAATCCTCTATAGAGTGTGGGATTACATTTTTTTTTAAATATCATACACGGGAAATGACATACGTTTCCGCGTTCAATGCACACTATAAAATGCAATAATATTAAAATAATGATAATAATTATATGTATATATTATGTAACAAGTTATTAATTATGTCAGAGATATTACACATATAAGTAAAATGTTATTTTAAGTAGTGTAGGTCAATGTTTTTAAAAAAATCTCAATAAAAAAAATGTTATGTAAAAATATCATATGTTACTTTAGAATATAAGAATCAAATTAATTAAGGTAAATAAATCAAAATACACAAGGATTACATGATTGATTTTTTTTTAGAGTGTCTTTTGGATCAAGTAAAGGTTCAATGGTCGAAACATTGGTTTACGAAACTCCAGTTCACGAAGAGCCGGAAATTAATCATTTTTTGGAACACAACGGTCGTCTTCCCGCTCCGATGATACCAGTTCCTGATACAGAGTGAGTTATATTTTGTTTTTTTTTAAATATATATATCAAAAACTCTTTTATTAAACCGTTATACAATTTTTTGTAGAACAAGAATATACCGTGAATTATTTGTACATTAGGAACCTTCAAAAATACTTTTGAAATTGCTTTCTTTTTTTTGCTGTTATAAAGTAGCTTGAAGTGATTATGAAATATATTCAATTCTTTTTTTTTTTTTTTTTGGTTACGTAGATACAGTTATTCATTTTTGTGGTTAATACAAATAATAATAATAGCAGTAATCAGAATATTTCTGGAAAGTATTTTATTTTAGGTGAGAAGTAAAAATTTATACAGACACTTAAAAAAAATTGTTTTATTAAATTTTAAAATGGATATGCGAGTAAAGGGAATGTATCCTCTTCTAAAAACGTTGATAATTAAAAATTATTCGAGGATGGTAATTTACATATCTAAGTGTGATTTGGGCCATTTTGAATACGAATGTTCTATATGGGTCAATATTTGTGAAGTGTATACAGTTTGGATTTTCGAGTCTCAGAATGTACTCCAAAGTATGTTTGGTCGAAAGCATATATAAAAAAAATAATTTTCCCCAATTTTTAGCTTTTTAGATCCAATCCTCTATTTTTTACAGCGATTTTTGTTTTTTTCAATTTTTTGAAATTTTTAATTTTTGAGAAATTTATGTTCATTAATTTTTCTCGCAAACGCGCACTTTACAATAAAATTTTTTTTCCTTATAGTACCCCATAGGAAATTTCCCGTAGAATTCGATTCTGGGGTCTAAATTTTTTTTTGAACTGCGCATGCGCGATAAAATCAACTTTCTTGCTTTGCCTTTTCTAGCTTATATGCCTCAGCTGCAGACAGCTCAATTTTCATCCTGTTGGTCTCAAATTGTAGGTTTTTTCATATACTTTCAGCATATGAAAACATTTTTTTGGGTAAATTTATTTTAAAAGCACTAAAATTGAAAAATAGCGATTTTAAAAAAATCATTTTTCACAAATTTTGAATTTTCCGCCAAGTCACGTGACCAAATGAAAATCTGACTAAAAATTCGGATTAAGCGGAAAATTTTACATAAGGATACCAATTTTCGTCTTATTTCATTAAATAGTTTCTAAGATATCCCATTTTAAAGATAAAGATTAAAATTGACTTTTTTTAAAAAACCCTAAAAATGGGACTCTGGCTTTAATTATCATATCTGTTAAACAAATAATTATAAAAAGACGAGTAAAAATTTTTTGGAAACTAAGGGCTTGTAAAAAATTTTTGAGGCCTATAGAACTCGTTTTTTTTTTAAAATTAGAATTTTGGCAGCAATTTCAAAATTGGTCATTTTTGGGTAAGAATAGGGATTTGGTTTATTGACTATCGCCATGAGAGAATTAGCGACAAATAATTGCAGTGTACGGTAACTGAATGGTGACACTTATACCAAAAAAATGAGACCAATTGGAAGTATTTTGGTTAAATGGCAAGTTTGCAGCTTTGTATTAAAGATTACAAAAAAATTCTATTTGATAACATTGTGGTATTTTGTAGGTATTTAGTATTTTGCTATTTCTTTTATTTCTATAGCGTTACGGAAACATCCAAAACTTTTTCAAAAAGGGGGTCTTTTGTAAAATTTCTTGAGGAATCCGAAAATTTCGTCAAAATTTTCATTAGGTACCTAGAAAATTCGGAAAATTGAAAATAAGATAGAATAGCTACAAAATACAACAATGTTATAAAATAGGATTTTTTTCATAATCTTTAATACAAAGCTGCAACCTCGCCAGCTAACCAAAATATTTCCAATTGGTCTCATTTTTTTGGTATAAGTGTCACCATTCAGTTACCGTACACTGCAATTATTTGTCGCTAATTCTCTCATGGCGATAGTCAATAAACCAAATCCCTATTCTTACCCAAAAATGACCAATTTTGAAATTGCTGCCAAAATTCTAATTTTTAAAAAAAAACGAGTTCTATAGGCCTCAAAAATTTTTTACAAGCCCTTAGTTTCCAAAAAATTTTTACTCGTCTTTTTATAATTATTTGTTTAACAGATATGATAATTAAAGCCAGAGTCCCATTTTTAGAGTTTTTTAAAAAAAGTCAATTTTAATCTTTATCTTTAAAATGGGATATCTTAGAAACTATTTAATGAAATAAGACGAAAATTGGTATCCTTATGTAAAATTTTCCGCTTAATCCGAATTTTTAGTCAGATTTTCATTTGGTCACGTGACTTGGCGGAAAATTCAAAATTTGTGAAAAATGATTTTTTAAAAATCGCTATTTTTCAATTTTAGTGCTTTTAAAATAAATTTACCCAAAAAAATGTTTTCATATGCTGAAAGTATATGAAAAAACCTACAATTTGAGACCAACAGGATGAAAATTGAGCTGTCTGCAGCTGAGGCATATAAGCTAGAAAAGGCAAAGCAAGAAAGTTGATTTTATCGCGCATGCGCAGTTCAAAAAAAAATTTGGACCCCAGAATCTAATTCTACGGGAAATTTCCTATGGGTTACTATAAGGAAAAAAATTTTTATTGTAAAGTGCGCGTTTGCGAGAAAAATTAATGAACATAAATTTCTCAAAAATTAAAAATTTCAAAAAATTGAAAAAAACAAAAATCGCTGTAAAAAATAGAGGATTGGATCTAAAAAGCTAAAAATTGGGGAAAATTATTTTTTTTATATATGCTTTCGACCAAACATACTTTGGAGTACATTTCGAGACCCACCCATGCAAAGTCATATACAGTTCACAAATATTGACCCATATATTTGTTTAAATAATACCATGATTATAACTTTTTAATAAATTTAATGGGAAAGTTTTTTACCAGGAAAATGACAATGATAAAAAATACTTTTTTTACATGAGAAACCGAGTGAGAAAATTCAGAATTTGAAAAAATTAGAAAAAAAGAACTAAAATGAGTCTATCGGGAAACATAACCATTTTTCTAAAAACTTGATCCAAGTATTTAATTTGTAATTTCCTTTCAAAAAACTTAAGAATCAATGGTCTTGGTTTTTCAAAAAATTCAGTATACGCACTTTCTTTGGGTTCATGTGATTGAAGGCAGCACTAAAGGAATAGCCTAACGAGTTTAAATTTTAGGATTATACTATTCTTGACATATTATTAGATAATGTGTGTTAGACTTGTGGTGTATGTAGTTTTGTTTTGTATAAGACTCGCAGGTAGCCCATAAGAATTTGGGCGAATTTTAGGAGACCACTCCACTCGGACGGCTTCAAATATACCATTATAGTACTATTCTTTCTATTAGCCTTCGAGATGGCAAATTTTTAGACCTTTGGCCAAAGGTCCATTGTACGAATGTAAAACCTGCTGATTTCGGAAAGTGACCTGTCTTGAAACCACACTGTAAAAAGTAACTTTCTTATATTAACAAAAAAATTCGAACATTTTCGAAAAATTAGTAAATTTTCAAAAAAATTTGTAAATATTCGAAAAAAATCGTAAATTTACTAAATTTAGTATGGGTAGATTTAAATGAAGTGAGTGCGACTTACATGGTCGGGTCTTCAAAACTGCCCCAAAGTGTTTTTTTCTGAAAGTACTACCAAAAATAAGTAACCAGCCCAATTTTTAGCCTCCCAGAGCGAAATCTCGATTTTTGGCAGCCATTTTAGTGTTTTTGACTGTCGTAAAAAAAGTAAGAAAAATGAGTCATAATTTTTTTTATTATTGCTGTAAAAAACTCACATTATCATGAAAAATTTTTTCCATATAAGTCCGGATAGGAAATTTCCCTGGCTATCTGATTCCGGGGTCAAAAATTTTTTTTGAGTTGCGCATGCGCGAGGAATCGCTAAGATAGGCTGTTTTTTTTCAAAAGTCGATTTCTCAAATGCCTATAAGTGAAAAATCTTGTAACCAGGCTTAAAATTTTCGTTAAACCTTATATTTTTTGGCAAAAAAAACATTTCGATGGGACACTGCTTTTTGGGAGCTCTAGATAAAAAAATAGCAGCTTTCAAAACCTCATTTTTTACAAATTTCAAATTTCCCGCCAAGTCACGTGACCAATCAAAAATCTGACCAAAAATTTGGATTCCGCGGAAAATTTTACATAAGGATATATCTTTTCATGTTTTTAAGAGCGTTTATGTTAAAGCGGCGAAAAACAGTGAAATAATAAAGAATTTTCTGAATAATTTTGAATAATTTGGAATAATTTAAAAAATAAAAAAATTCCTTAATAAATGAGATATTTTAATCTTTCATTTTAAAATTTCGCTGCTTTAACATAAACGCTCTTAAAAACATGAAAAGATATATCCTTATGTAAAATTTCCCGCGGAATCCAAATTTTTGATCAGATTTTTGATTGGTCACGTGACTTGGCGGGAAATTTGAAATTTGTAAAAAATGAGGTTTAGAAAGCTGCTATTTTTTTATTTAGAGCTCCCAAAAAGCAGTGTCCCATCGAAATTTTTTTTTGCCAAAAAATATAAGGTTTAACGAAAATTTTAAGCCTGGTTACAAGATTTTTTACTAATAGGCATTTGAGAAATCAACTTTTGAAAAAAAACAGCCTATCTTAGCGATTCCTCGCGCATGCGCAACTCAAAAAAAATTTTTGACCCCGGAATCAGATAGCCAGGGAAATTTGCTATCCAGACCTATAAAGAAAAAATTTTTCATGATAATGTGAGTTTTTTACAGCAATAATAAAAAAAATTATGACTCATTTTTCTTACTTTTTTTACGACATTCAAAAACACTAAAATGGCTGCCAAAAATCGAGATTTCGCTCTGGGAGGCTAAAAATTGGGCTGGTTACTTATTTTTGGTAGTACTTTCAGAAAAAAACACTTTGGGGCAGTTTTGAAGACCCGACCATGTAAGTCGCACTCACTTCATTTAAATCTACCCGTATATTAACAAGAAATTCGAGTATTCTCGATTTTTTTTTGTGAATTCGTAAGAAAAATTGATAATTTACAATTTTTATTCGAAAATTTACAAAAAATAGTTGTAAATTTCCGAAAAATAGTTATAAATTGGCAACTTTTTTCGTAAAATCTATTTTAGTAAAATTTATTTTTATCGAATATTTACAAAAAATTTTGAAAATTCACTAATTTTTCGAAAAAATTCTATTTTTTTTGGAAATCTAAGAAAGTTACTTTTTACAGTGCATGTTTAACTTCTACACTTTATTCTACAAAGCTTTCTGATAATATATCCAAAGTTTAGCCTATGCCTCGTTATCCTGAAGGGAGGTCCCACCCCCAAAAATTTAAGTCATCCAGTTGATCAAAATGAAACAGGACCAAAATTTAATCCTTTATTCTTATCATGATAAAAGATCTATAGCCAAAGCGGTATTACGTATTCTAATTATATATTTTAAGACACCTAGAAGACTCTCTTGAAATTAGGCTAAACTTTTGCACTTTACTCTACAGAGCTTTTTGATAACGTACCCAAATTAGCCTATTACTGTAAAAATTATTGTCCAGGTAATTACTATTTGGATAGTAAATTCACAATCTTGGTAGAAAATTTACTACCCAGATAGTAATTACCTAGAAAAGAATTTTTACAGTGTATGATTCACTGTTCTGAGGGGATACACATTTTTGCTCCCCTTGCCCCATTAAGGGCAGCTGAGGGCAAAATTCCAACAAGGAACTTATTCTTTTTTTATGTATAAATAATCTACAAAAGGTTTTTGAAATATCATTCTGGTGCAGGTTTTCCTCTTTTATTGTTTCCAAGAAAAATTACAAAAAAGGGTCAGATCCAATTTCCTGCCAAGTGGATTATGGGTACATTTGGTCTCTAGAATACTTCTCCATACTTAGATTTTTGCGGCATTTTTGTGAAATCTATCGCCGCTTCAAGAGACCCGTGGTGACCCGAATGAAACCCGGCCAAATTTACACATTTACACACAAAGGTATATTTTAAATAAGGCTTTCGTCAACCTATCCAAGGGAGTAGATTTGGAGGTATTTTTAACCCTTAAAATTTATTTTTGGGATATTTGTTGCCTTTATACCCCCTTCGGACAGGGTGGCGTTGGCCATATTTGAAATATGCGTTTGTTATGGTGAAAAAAGAGCATGTGTAAAATTTGGTCTCGTTTCATTTGGGTCACCTGGTTGACTTAAATTTTTAGGAGGGTGTACTTCCCCTCAGGAAAATGGGACTTAGGCTAAACTTTGGGTATATTATCAGAAGGTTTTGCAGAATAAATTGTGAAATTTTAGTCTGGTTTCAAGAGTTACCCAGGTGACTTCCCGAAACCAGCAAGTTTTCCGTTCGTTCAATGGATCCTTGTCCAAAGGTCTAGACATTCGTTATCTCGGTGGCTAATAATACATTTGAAGCGATCCAAGTAGTTTCCTAAAAGTCACCAAAATTTTTATTGGCTGCCTGCCTATATTAAAATTTGTTGGGGCATGGTTTGTGGTATAGTTTTTCTTTCTTTCATACAAATTTTTTTGTTTTAAATGTAACTACAAGCGCGGGGCCTTAGTAAGCGCGAGGCCCTAGGTGGTCGCCTTATTCACTTACAGCAAAACCCGCCCCATGATGTAGCAGCATGAAAGAACATAATCTCAGTGAGAAATTACCCTTAAACGTAGGTTTATTTATTATGTTTTTATTTATTTTAATTTTCTTCTGATTGAGTTTCATACTTTATGCCTCTTTATCTTCAAAGAAGCAAAATATAGTTATATTTGAAATATAAATGTCAGTTTAACGTACGTATGCTAAAAAATAATTCAATTAATTAAAAAAAAAAGTTTTTAAAATTTCTACAGAATTATTATTATTATCTTTAAAAAAATTCAATGCCAAAATTATTCACATTAACGCAAAATTTAAAAAAAAAACACGTTCATTTAATTTGTATTTCCCCAAATGACATGACGTCACTTTTGAAAAAAATATTTCTAAACTTTTGAAGTATGTAGAATATATAAAAAACACATATTTTATTTATAGTATAAAAAGCTTTAAATATTTTAGATTTATTATACCAAAATAAACAAGCTAACTTTATATCCGGGAATAGAAATGTTAAAAAATCAATATATTAACGCATTTTAACATTTTTTTTTAACTGAATTTTTCATATACCTGAATTTTTTTTAACTCGAAAAGTTTTCAAAAATGTCAAAAAATATTTTTATTTGCAAAGATATAAAATTCAATCCATAAAACTCTAAAAAATTTATTTTATATTTTGCATTTTACGATCAAACCAGAAAAAAAAATAAAAAATTAATTGGCACCACCATGTAGATATAGGTGAATTTTGGATAATAAAACAGTCCTCAAAAGATAATTTATTCTGGATAGATCTTGAGAAATTATTTTTTGATACAAGTGATATAAAGTTGTATTATACACCAATTGCGAACAGGCTGTAATCGCATTTGATGAAATAGGTATATATTTATATCAAGAATTTCAAAAATATCTTTATTTAAAAAGTGCGGTAAAGTTGTCCCATCTCTGCGTAAAGTTCATGCACTTAGTTAAATAACAAAATATGTTTTACTTCAATATACATTCGTCATTTAAAATAATACTTAATACTTATGATATTTGCTAATCAGATCAAGGTCAGTTTTTAAAATAAGAACAATCGATAGTCTGAAAAAAAGTCATATTTAATTATGTATATTCATAAGATAATAATCGTTAAATATTTAAAAAACCATATAACATAAAGTACAAATAATTATACAAATGACATTTTTTACTACTTCTTTACCTTAAAGGAAAAATCAATATTTGACGTGTTATACGATAACAGAAATATTCATTTTTGCATTTTACAAGTTATAAAATATAACTTAAATTAATATAAATATGAAGAAAATAAAAAAAAATTATTTATGTTTTGTATGGTTAAAGAGATACGCGTGCAGCACGACCAATCAATTATTCTTCGTCAAGTTTCATTATATAGTAATCATAAATTATTTCCTGTTAATGTACGAACAGTATATTTATTTTTAGCTTCAGATAATTATTATAATAACTATAATATTTAAACTAAATAAAATATACAAAAGGTATGTTATTGATCTAAGGTTTGCTTAAATTCATAAACTTTAATTATACAAATAAAAAAAGACTTGTAAAAATTTACTATTTAACAAAATTAAATCAACTTAGTACGGAAAAGATGCGTAAAAAGAAGTATAAATCATCTTAAATTATGATCAAAATAGTTGCGAAGAAAAAATCATATACATCTTTTGGCCTTAAAGAATGCCCCAAATCACAGATTACCATAAATTAGATAAAACTCAAAGTAAAAATAATAATTTACGTATGACTTGAGAAATTCTTTAATTTTCTGGTCAAGTTTAATATATAACATTTCGAAGATTTTAATGATTCTGAAGAATCAAAAAATAAAAACTAATTTAATAAATATTCAAATTTTTTTAACTGGATATATGAGTTTTTTGGATCTCCATAAATACACCATTAAATAAAGGTCTCGATATGGACAAAAATCCTCTAGAAAAAAAAGTTGTGGAATGTGCTGGTTTCGGGCTAAATTGAAAGGGGAAAGAAAATCGGACATTTCTACATTGATACATCCTGATGATCACAAATTTCAATGCATTATTTAGGGTGATAATACTGGAAATTATTCTGCATATGAATTTTCTACTTTTACATATGGTTTAGGACCTTCTGCTTATCAAGCCATTGCTTGTCTTCATCAGTTGTCTAATTTGGAATCTGAACATCACAAATCGGCGTCAAAATTGATAAAAAATAATATGTACGTTAATGATGATCATTTTGGTGCAGATTCAATAGCTGAAGCGATCAATATCTTTAAAGAATTTACCAAGTTTCTCATATTGGGCAGATGTACAATAAGAAAATGGGCTGCAAATAATCCAGATCTTTTAGAACATATTGATCCTGATTGTCTAGATAAGCCTAAAGATTTTGTTTTTTCATGTCTTGGAATGAAATGGAATGTCGATACCGATGAAATATTTTATGTTAATGTATATAGTGATTTAATGTCAACGTTAACTAAACGTTCTGTCTTTTCTCAAATCGCAAAACTTTATGACCCATTTGGTTTACTCTCTCCAGTTACAATTTAAAAAAAATCTTTATGCAGCTTCTGTGGCAGCAAAAATTAGAGTGGAACGAAGTTATCTCTTAAAATTTTGACCAATGATCAAAAATTCATAATGATCTCAAATCTTCTAATACTTTTAAAACCCCTCGATGGATTGAATTTTCAATTTGAAATTCATATATTTGTGGACGCTTTAATTAAATCTATGCCCGCTCGTGTATATTTTTGTATTTTTCAAATAAATCATTCCTTATTGAATATTGTTATCGCTAAGACTAAGGTCGCACCTCTCAAAACTTTATCAGTTTGTCATTTAGAATTATGTGCTGTTGTTTTACAAGCAAAATAGTATCTAGAGTTGTGGAATGTTTTCAATTAAAAGATATAAATATCCATAATATGTAGTCTGATTCGAAAAATGTGTCAGCATGTATCCTTTCTTCACCACATCTTTGGTTAGATTTTATATCTCGTCGAATAGCAAAAATTCATAGGTTAATTCCAAACAGTTCATGGCATCATACTGATGGTTATAAATCCTGATGATCTCGCTACTAGATGTATCTCTACTTATGAATTAGCTGAATCAAATCTATGATTGTCCTGAGGGTAGAAATACTGCTCATTTCACTTCAAAAAGCTTCCAACCTTGGGATTTTCTTTAAAAATATTCTTCTTTGGAAAAACTTACCAAAATAACTTCGTTGTGTTTCAGATTCATTTATAGTCTCAGAGCTCAAAAATTCAACTCTTTATTATTTTTACCAACTTATATATTTTCATTTGAAACAATCAACTCTGAAGTTTTTTGGGTTCGTTCGACAAGAAAAATTATATATGGCCTTTGTCCATAAATAAAGAATGCCCCAAAATATTGCAGATTAACTTGCTCAGCTTTGCTTCAGAAGGTAATTTACGTACCGTTTGGGCAATTATTTACTTTTCTGAACACGAACCGTAAATATACTATTTTACTGCGAATACTCTAATTTTTTATATATAAATTTAATAATAAATAAACAAAAAAATATATTACTCTAAAGCCAAACCTTTGTTTGTTAAGTGAAAAGATTGTATGAAACTTGTAAAATACTTTTAGACCAATATTAAGTGATTTATATTTACTTGCAATTAGCTACTATAAAAAATTATTTATTTACAGTTTTTAAATACTTTTTTTTAATGTAGTTAATAATTATTTATTGTACTAAAATATTTTTAATAAGTTTACGAGAAAAAAATCTGTGTTAGGATTAAGATTTAAAATTATTTAATAATTAGTAAAATCTTTTGCAATAACTGCATATAAATTTTATTGTCTAAGTTACTTTCTACTAGCAGTAAAATTTAATTTATTATTTAATTTATTAACAATAAAGTCTTAAAAATTTCAAAAACTAATTAAATTTTACCTTGTATAAATAAAAACTCGCACTTTTTCAGTTCCAAAATTGTAGTGTAAAAATATTTGGTTGTTGATGAATTTAATAATTGTCTTGAATAAAAACAAAATTTTCAGAATATAGAAAAAATAAATTCTGCTTTATTAAAAGTTTTTTCAGTATTTAAAATTTTTGCCTACACGAGCTTTTTTGTTGTATCATTAACTGAGCTGTTAAAAAATAATTTTGAATAAAGCATTTTTTTTAATAACACAAGTCTGTCGATTTATTAACATTAGAATTATGTGAACCGTAAAAAATATATGCATCAATACATTCAACTACAAGTTGCATATAATAAAAGAATATTCGCTTATTTTTTAATACGAAGGGTTCATGAATGATTATGGCGTATTTTACTTGCTGTAATTTTTATTTCACTTCCGACGTTTTAATTACAGAAAATGAAAGTTTGGGGAAATGACAATTAAAAAACCATATATAATACAGGTGTTACAAGACTTTAATTAGTAATTAATGGATTGAACCTATTTGTCTAATATTTCATTTGCTTAATAACTTTATAAAAGATTTTCAAAAAATAAATTTTATTCCAAATAAGAATTTAATTTGACTAGCACGGCTAAAAAAAATAATTTAAATGTTTTAAGTTCTAAGCCAAAGTTTCAGTATAGTTAATCTCAAAAATTTATTGCATAATTATGAATAATTATGAAATTAGAACAAATTAGGGAAACTAACAAGTATTTAAAAAAAATTGAACTGCAAGTTAATTAAAATCAAGATATGATTCATAAGAATGCCATAGCTATTATCATTATTAGCTGTTTCCCCCCGAAATTGTTAGTTGCCCCCTTCCCAAATAGTATATTTACGGCTCGAGTCCAGAAAAGTAAAGAATGGCCCAAATCACACTTAAATTACCTTACGAGGTGAAACCGAGGATGGTAAACTGCGATTTGGGACATTCTTTATTTATGGATACTACCTGGAACTGATTATGCCAGCTCTCACAGATGCTGGTTGTTCTTTCTAAGTGAAACAATCAAACATTGGTTCCAGATAGGTATCAGATATCTGGGTAGTAAAATTCTGGGCCAAACACGTCCCCAACCTCGTTGCGCTGTATTGGATATTTAAGTTTTTAAAATATTCATATATGGAAATAAATAATAAATACGTTTGGTACTTCTTCTTTAAGAGCATTAAAGTATGTTTTCCCAGAATCTAGTATGTCGAATTCTTCCAGAATTGCAATCATAGAAAAAACCTTCAACGTGTAGAAAGTATGTCTTGCGGCTTTTTAATTTTGCCGTAATTTTTTTTCTCAAATTTCAGTTTAGATTTTAATAAAACTTACTTAATTTTATGTACCTAATTTTAGATTTTAATTTTATTATTTTAATAAATTTTTTTATACAATTAATTTAGTAAAAATATTTAATATAAATTTAAATTTAACCTTTCAAAAGAATGTGAACTTAGTTTAAATAAAAAATAGTTTGTTTCTTGTTTTTGTTTGTTTATAGTTTGTTTAATATTTTGTTCTCTACCATTATCTGGACTTTTCTAGATTATGATTTTGTATAAATAAATTATTATCTGAAGGAAAGGGGTTATGTATCGCGAATGGACAACTTCGTAGTTCTAAACAATAATGTTTAAAAATATTAATTGACCAATCAGATTGCGACTATTAACGGCGAAAAATAGATTTTGGGAAAATAAATTTTGGATAAACGGTACCCAAACGAAAAAATTATATGACATAAAAAAGACAAAAGATATCAAGCAAAAATTATTCAAGTTATTTAAACAAAAAAATTACAAGTAAAATTTATAAATCAATACAGAAGTTCTCATCCATTAGAGTTAAATTTACGAACAAAAAATTGTTATTCAGAGCATTTTACGTGATTAAAAAATTCTTTTTATACAAAGCAAATTATTTTACCTTACTTGGATTTTATAATATGGCAAACGTCTCATGGGGTAGTAAAAAAAATAATCTTGTGTACATCATGAAATGAAATGATATACGGTTTAAAGTTAAGACTTGAAAGTATTTAATGTCTGTAACATTTTTTCTATGACAATTTTGAAAGAAAATTTACCTTAAACATCCAGGAAACAAAAATATAGTCTAGATTCATAGTTAACTAGAAAAAATTATGTTAATTGTATGTGGTCTCTTGAGATTCTGTGTATTTATTTGACATTCCTCACATTAAGAATTTGCTAGTTTTCAGACAAGATTATACAATTTTTTTTTACTCAAGAGGCTGCTTATGACATTTATCAAGATATTTCATTCGTCTTGTTAAAGTCAAACTAAATTATTCCTTGTAGGTTTAATTAATTGGCGTCAGAGTGTCATATTTTGTTAATTAATATTTATTAAATTTTTATAAGTAAACAAAATTTTTCGTGTTCAAAAAAGATATTTGAATGTAAACATGTTCTACAGACAAGAAAACTGGGTTACTTCATGCAACAGATAAGAAACAAAATGAGCCAGTAAAGGAATAGTTATAAAAAGTAGAAAATTTTTTATAAACCGACCAAATTTTTGAATATTTGTTATAAAATTTAGTTGGAAAGTTAAATTTAAAGAAATATTTAAATGGATACTATCAGCATGTATTTTTATTATTTAATTTAAAGCAACAGAACAAAGTTAAAGAAACTAATAATCGTATAGTATACTTTGGGCAAAACATTTGATAACTTTAAATGTATATAAAAAATAAAGTATAAAACTTTGATTTTCTATCAGAAATACTACAAAAGTTAAGTAAACTTCAATCTTAATTTTTAGAATATATATAATCATCAATTTGATGAAAGATATTCGTATTTTTAATATAGATTATCATTTTATTAGTATCTTTTTTGATAGTTAATAAAATCGACGTATTTTGAAAATTAGAAAAGTTTCTACAGCATTATCCGAGATTAAAAAGTATTTTGAATAAAGATAAAAACTAAAATAGCTGTAAATTAGAAATTTAAAGGATAATTTTGATTTAAGTATTTTATCGAGGCTTATTTATAATGCTAAAATAAATTTTCATGTACGAGTTAGTTTATATTACAGCTCCATCTATAGGATTAAAGTAGCAACTTTGAATAAATAATAAATTTATTTGACAAAAAAATATTCTAATCACCGAGGTACAATAAAAATAGTTTTTTCAAGGAAAAATGCTTTATTACAAGCTATTTCGAGTATTTTGTTTTGTTATACAAAATAAATAGTAGAGTTTGTGATCATGTGTATTCATAAAGTTGAATGTAATAATGTAATGGAAATATTCAGATTTTGTTTTTGTCAATTTTTCTAACGTATTACAAAATAAAAATTTAACTAAAATTATGGAGCTATTTAGTATTAAAAAAATTTTCATCGAATATACAGAGCTTAAAAGCTCTAAAAGAATTTTTAATTAGAATTCAGCCATAAAATAATTCCTCGACTGTTAAAATCAATACTTGGAAAGCAAAGTTAAATAAAACAGAGCTTTCTTTAAATATACAAAACATATACGATTGATTTTCATGATCGGTATATATAAAAGCACAAAAAAGCACATGTTAAAACCATCAGAGAGTATAATAGAATTATATTAATTTCTAAATAAGTCGTACGATGGCGACAGTTATTATATTTTAAATTCGTGCAAAATCGGTTAAATTCGTGAATACCGGCGCGAAGAAACAGGCGTGGTATTGTATGTTGTAGTATTTTCAATATATAGAAGAGGAAAGTTAATATTACTACAAAGATAGAAAAGGATAGTTTTACAAATTTCGTTTTATCCTCATCCTCTTCATCGAAGCGTCAGTTCACTAGTAACACTCGTATACATCTCGAGAGTCTTGATTTGTAAAAAAATCTATATATATATATATTTATATTTACAGTGTTGTAGTATCTACATATATGTATAAAGCCGGCCGACACTTCGACAGTTCTATTCTTGATTTTATTTTTTTTTTTAATTTAATTTTTTCTTTCTTCATTCTTGATATATAATCAATTTTCCAATTCAGTGCTTTTATCCAAGAAAAAAGAAATTAAAAAATTTCAGTGTACCAGTTATATATATAATTATATATCATTATATTGAAATCGAATGCACTTGTCACTTCTTAGAATTTGGTCTTAAACCAATACACCAGGTAAAATCTTGATCTTAATTTTTTTTTTATGGCAAAAATCACCTGCCTTTATATATATACAGGACGTGAAAAAGGTAAAATATATATAACTGTAGCATCTTTTGTTCTGTATATATATATATATATAATTTTTTTTGTCTCTTCGAATGCAATGCATTTCTTTATCAGTATATATAAGAAAGAATTATAATAATTGAATAATTATTCTTTATTTGGGCCTTTATCATCTCAAAATACACAAAAATGCCTAAAAATTAAATGAAAGCATCAGGGACCCAGTTTACAACAAAGGGGCAAAAGAAAGAGATAAAAAATAAAGTACATATATATAACACTAATACATATATATATATAAATAAAAGTGTTCACCAGAGAAAAATAAAAACCTAAAAATTTAATTTAATGCCCTTGGGTTACCATGACAACATTGCCTTCTTTGTTTTGTATTACAAGTATGTGTGCATGTAGTGTGTAAATTATTGCACGTATAGCAAAAATTTCATCTAATTTGTATTTTTATAATACTATGTAAGTAGATGTTTTAAATTCTTATTATAGATGAATGATTCATATTTTTTGAATAATAAATTGTAATATTAAAATTTATTTTTTTTTTGTTTTGCTATTCTTATAAAAAAAAAAAATAACTGTGGTTATTTCAAAATTTGTTGTTTTTTAAGAATTTTTATTTTTGTGTGTGGTTGATTTTACAAAAATAATTGGATTACATAATCGTATCAATAATCAAATTTTTAATCAATAGTTATTTTGTTAGAAAATTAATACTATTTTTATTATAATTTTATCTCTTAATTGTTGATATAGCACATACACACACACATGCACACAAGCATATAAATAATTTTATTTATATCTTTTATTCATCTTTTCGTAATTTATTTATCAATATTTTAGAGTGTTTGTGTACTATAAAATTATTTTTATTGAATTTTTAATTAATTTTTTTAATAAAAAATTATACTATACTTAGTATCAATGAATAAAAACAAAGTTTCATTAATTTTTTAGTATAATTTATGTCTCATATTTAGTATTTATTAATATACGTAGAAGATAATCAATACATTTTTTTATCTAATTTTTTTACTGCTTTTTAAGTTTCAAAGTATAAAAAAAGTACTTTTTGCACTAATAAGGGGCTGTTTCTTTTATGCTCTTTTAAAAAGTCCTTCTAGTCAGTTCCAGAAAGAATTTGACAAAAGATACATTTTGACGTCTGAAATATAAATTCAGCATCAAACTGTTAAACTAAATGAGCAGAGTTCAAATATTTATTCCTCTGCAAAGTTAACTTCAAGTAAATTTCTTTTTAGAGCTTTTTGAAAGAGCCTAAAGCCTACCACCCCTCGAGTTAATACTAATACAACTTCTATAAATAAATGAATGAATAAATAAAGTTTCTCAATAAATAAAAAAATTGAATGCTATTATGCGATGTCACATACACTTAATAACGGTTTTTATAATGACTAGTACATTATAATAGCTAAACTAATCCTTTTTTTTTATAATCCGTAACGCTCCCTTTGTTGATTTTATAATTTTCTTTTATTTTTATATATATAACATAAAAATGTATTAGTTTTATTGTGTTAAATTTATCATACGATTTATAGTATAAAAAGAAATACTAGAAGAGATTATTTTAAAAAAAATTAGGTTAGGGTGTCTTTAGACTAACTCTAGTCCGCTCCCTTCTCTGTTTTGTTTTTATACGTAAACTGAGTAATTTTATCTGCTAATCATTTATTTATTTTTTTTATTATAACTCGACAGGTATTTGTTTATTTATTTAAATTAAAATTGCGATAAAATTGTATTATTTTTATACGCATCATTTAATACGTTTTTACTTGGTTAACCAATTCAATATACAATATTTAAATACCGTATTAGGTATCAAGATGTCCGATGCCTCCTAAAAAGACAGGCCTAGCTCAGTCCGCTTTTTTATACAGTCCTAGTTGAAATTATTTTATAATATAGTCTTTATCCAATTTTGTTTTTAATATAGTCCTGGGTCATAGCATATTATAATAAAGTCCCAACTGACATAAATCCCAATAACACAGAAAAAAAAGAAACGGACTTGATGATTTTTTTTAAATTGCCAAAAAATTATAATTTTTATCTTAAAATATTATTAACTGTTTAAAAAATGAGATAGAGTCACAATGACCAATGTTAATTAATAGATTTCATTTTTTACTTTTGAATTATATACATTTAATTTTTTTTCAAATAAATATTAAAAAAATTTTCTTTCAAATAAATGATAATATTGTACATTTCTGCGAAAAAATATGTTTTATCAGTACCAAAAATGAAAGAAAAAATTTTAACGAGGCCGCGACTGCCACCTTGATTTTCTGGTAGTTTGGACCCTATTGAGTCCGACCCTTCCCCACTCTAAAGAAATTTTTATCGATCTCTCATTGGCAGATTTAAATTCCGGACCTAAAGTTACAGAAATTTCCGTTAACAGCGCTAATTTTTAACTTCTGTCATTGGTGCCGGACCTAAATTTAAACAAGGAGTGGGGAAGGGTCAGACTCAATAGAATGAAAAAAAAACGTGAACACAAAATCAGCCATTGATGTCAAAAATATTTTGCCACTTTCAAGTGAAAACCCGAGTTTTTCGTATCTGAGCTACCCTAATTTAAAAATAACTTTTTAGGTAAATAAAATTTTTAAAAAATAGATAAAAAATTTATTTAAATTGAATGTCAAAAAAAAACTTTTCTCGTTAGTTTGGTGCTTGGTCAAACTAAAATTGTGAAGCAAAATAAGAAACACCGCTACTCAATGGTTTTTTCCATATATTTTAAATGGGAGACTTATTAATAAATATCTCGAAGAGGATGACTGATTTTGAGAAACAAGTTTGATCATGTTTCTGGGGACCAAAAAAACAATCTTTCCTGAAAATTTCACGTCCCCCAAGAGACACGTTTTATTAATAAATCGAAAAAAACTAGATGAAAGATTTAAATCAAAAAATTTTGATCTTCTTAATAGTTGAACACTCATTTTTCGCTATAAAATCTGGAGTTCCCGACTTTTGTATAATCCGATCTTTCAGGCTAGCCGCTGGCTTTTTTTAATATAGCGCTTCAATCTTTTTTAAGACGAATTTGAAAAAAAAAAATCTTAAATTGACGATAACTTGGCTAAATTTCATTGTAGAAAGAAAAGGTTTTTGGTTTCTCATAGAGGAATCATTGTGATCGGTCCAAATTTGTTTTTTGATTTTTTGGCATATAAGCACGTTTTGAGACCTCAGGAAGCTAAAAAACCGGTTTTTAAAAAAGTCTGTATGTGTGTGTGTGTGTGTATGTATGTTTTTTTTTTCGATAATCTTTGGCTCCCCCCATTTTTTTTGAATATTTTGGTCATAAAAAACCTCCAGCTCCAAGGATTTTGATTTTCAACTTTTTTAACCCGTGCCACCGAGCACTTGAAGTTTCCCATTTAAATAACATGGGAATTTTAAGTTTTTAGCTATACAAATTTTTACAAAAGCGAAAAAGCGTTTTAAAAGCTAACTTTACTGAAAACATTCTTTTATATGTTGTAAAGACATGCAAACAGCCCTGCATTCATTCCAAAGGGAATTTTGGGGCTAGAAACGCAAATTTACATGTTGGCTCAGTCTTATAAAACAGGGTTTTTCGGTAATTTTCGGTAAAACGCTGAAACCTAAAAAATTAACCAAAACACTTCTGGTTGTTCTACATTTTTTAGTGCAAGTGTCACCTTTCAAACACCGTAAACCGCATTCTTTTATCATTGATCTTTTCATCACTATAGCCAATTAACCTAATGGTAATTTTCGACTAAAATTGAAAAATTTTTAAATTTTTTTAAACTGCTGTCAAAATTGTAATTTTTTACGATATTGAGCTTTATAAGGTCTTAAAATTATGTTTAAACCTATAAAAGGTCTTAAAAATTTTCTAAAAGCTTCAAATTTTCAAAAAATTATTTTACTCACCGCTTTTCAATAAATTATTAACCAGAGATGATAATTTAAAGTCAGAGTCCCAATTTCACGGTTTAAAAAAAAAAGAAATGAGTAAATAATTTTTGGAAACTTAAAGCTTGTAGAAAATTTTTAAGACCTATAAAGCGACCTATATTTCGTCAAAAATTACAATTTTGACAGCAGTTTAAAAAAATTTAAAAATTGGTCATTTTTAGTCGAAAATTACCATTAGGTTAATTGGCTATAGTGATGAAAAGATGAATGATAAAAGAATGCGTTTTACGGTATTTGAAAGGTGACACTTGGACTAAAAAATGTAGAACAACCAGAAGTGTTTTAGTTAATTTTTGAGTTTTCAGCGTTTTACCGAAAATTACCGAAAAACCCTGTTTTATAAGATTAAGCCAACATGTAAATTTGCGTTTCTAGCCCCAAAATTCCCTTTGAAATGAATGCAGGGCTGTTTGCATGTCTTCACAAAATATAAAAGTATGTTTTCCAGTAAAAATTAGCATCTTAAAACGTTTTTTGGCTTTTGTAAAAATTTGTATAGATTAAAACTCAAAATTCCCGTGTTATTTAAATGGAAAACTTCAAGTGCTCGATAGCACGGATTAAAAAAATTGAAAATCAAGGAGCTGGGGGTTTTTTATGACCAAAATATTCGAAAAAAATGGGGGCAGCCAAAAAATATCAAAAAAAAAAATAAATAAATAAGACACACTCTAGTATGTATGTCTGTAACCGGTGATATTTAACAACCATTATGGTATTAAGACCTAATTTTGTTTTCAAAATTTTTTTTACCAAAAAATCTCGATATACTTTTTTTTTTAATTTGGATGTAATACCTAATTTTTCCCATGAAAGTACTGATATCTAGAAGTATCGTTTTTACTCAAAATCTCGAATCTTATAATTTATTTTTTGAAAATTTTAAAATTTTTTTCACAAAAAAATACAAAAAATACTAATTTCTTTTTTCTTTTTGAACACATTTTGTGTTCACATTTTTTTTTTTCATTCTATAGGGTCCAAACTACCAGAAAATCAAGGTGGTAGTCGCGGCCTTGTCAATTTTTTTTTTCATTTTTGGTACTGATAAAACATATTTTTTCGCAGAAATGTACAATATTATCATTTATTTGAAAGAAAATTTTTTTAATATTTATTTGAAAAAAAATTAAATGTATATAATTCAAAAGTAAAAAATAAAATCTAATTAATTAACATTGGTCATTGTGACTCTTTCTCATTTTTTAAACATTTAATAATATTTTAAGAAAAAAATTATAATTTTTTGACAATTTAAAAAAAATCATCACGCCCGTTTCTTTTTTTTCTGTGTTATTGGGATTTATGTCAGTTGGGACTTTATTATAATATGCTATGACCCAGGACTATATTAAAAACAAAATTGGATAAAGACTATATTATAAAATAATTTCAACTAGGACTGTATAAAAAAGCGGACTGAGCTAGGCCTGTCTTTTTAGGAGGCATCGAATGTATAATTATAGGTTTAATTTACAAAAATTTATTATGTAACGATGCTAAATAAATGGTAGTGATCTAAGAGATAATCAATGAAAAATCTATCATTTTGCTAAAAATTTTCTTGTTACTGACTAAAAAACAAGTATTTTCTTGCTGCTGATGTAGAAAAATCATATATGAGCATATATTTTAAAATTAATACTTAACTTGAGCCTGGAATCGTAAATTTTTTTTTTGAGGGCACACCGGAACGACCCTTGTTTCTGTGAAGTTTGAACCCTCAGGAATTCGAAAAAAGTCGTGAACAAGGATTCGGTGATAGGTGCCAAAAAGATTTTTTCACTTTTATGTCAGAAACCGTGTTTTTCGTATCTGAGCTACCCCAAATTTTCAAAATAACTTTTTAGGCAAATAAAATTTTAAAAAATAGATAAGAAAATCTAATTGCCAGGGAAAAACTACTTCAGAAGAAAAAAAAACTTATCTTTTTACGATGAAATTTAGCCAAGTTATCGTCAATTTAAGATTTTGCTCAAATTCGTCTTAAAAAATATTGAGATTGTATTGAAAAAAGCCTGTTTCTGAACTTTAAACATGCATTACTCGCTTGATTTTCATCGTAAAATAATAATTTTTTTTTTTAAATCGATTAATTTTTCCCTAGCAATTCATTTCTTTAAGAAAAAAATCATTTTTATTGACCAAATTTCAATTTTTAGGTCAAAAGCCTTTGAAAACTGTAAGTAGCAAGATTTACTTAATACATTTTTTGACCTAAAAATTGAAATTTGATCAATAAAAATGATTTTTTTCTTAAAGAAATGAATTGCCAGGGAAAAATTAATCGATTTAAAAAAAAAAATTATTATTTTACGATGAAAATCAAGCGAGTGATGCATGTTTAAAGTTCACAAACAGGTATTTTTCAATATAGAACTTCATCTTTTTTAAGAAAAATTTGAGCAAAATCTTAAATTGACGATAACTTGGCTAAATTTCATCGTAAAAAGATAAGTTTTTTTTTCTTCTGGAGTGGTTTTTCCCTGGCAAATAGATTTTCTTATCTATTTTTTAAAACTTTATTTGCCTAAAAAGTTATTTTGAAAATTTGGGGTAGCTCAGATACGAAAAACACGGTTTCTGACATAAAAGTGAAAAAATCTTTTTGGCACCTATCACCGAATCCTTGTTCACGACTTTTTTCGACTTCCTGTGGGTTCAAACTTCACGAAAACAATGGTCGTTCCGGTGTGCCCTCAAAAAAAAAATTTACGATTCCAGGCTCAAGTTAAGTATCAATTTTAAAATATATGCTCATATATTTTTTACCTATTATCAGAGAATTATTCAAAAAGCTTTGCCTCGGACGGTAGCTTACATGTGATTAGGACAATTTTTTACTTTTCTGCTATTCCATAACTACTGGCTAAATAAATTATTATTGAATTTTTTCTTTTGGCAAGGAAAAGTCAGAACAGACTCATACTTTTATAGTTCAAAAGTAAGACAAACCTTAGTAAGACAAATCTGGTCACCCATTTTGATAAAATGGTATCGTGTTACTATAAGTTATTTGCATATAATTGTAAAACTATGCACTAAACTAGCTTGAGTATAAATCCAGTATCTTTTTTTACTTTGTAAGAAAATATCATGTGTTTGGGAATTTTGAGAGTTCTAAACCCTTACTTGTATTAAATGTTTCTATTATAGTATTATAATTTCGATTACTAAATAAAAGGTGATCAGCCTCTAGGGAAAAGAGAGCCTAGTAAACCATTTTTTTGTTGTAAAACAATACTCCAAGGGATGACCTTTGCTTTTGATAAATGTGCCAAACTGGTAGTCGTAAGTTTCTATCAAATATTTGTAGAAAAACTAGTGTTTAATGAGATTCTAGACCTGTTTGTATACCAGATTTAGATATTGTCCAGTTTTTGACTCACCTGCTCAATCTTTCATGCATATTATTCTAATGTTAAATAAAATTAAATCTTTTTGTAATCATATGTTGTGAATTTTAAGTAAAAACTGTATTAAACTTTTGGCCTAAATTAAGCAAAATTAATGTATTACTTTAGCCACCCTCCATCTGTATTATCTGCACGATTTTTGACTGCTATACTGAAAAAAATCCGTTTGTTGGAAGTGTTCTTTAAGCAATTGTTTTTTTTTATCGTACCGTTGCGCTCATATTCTTTCTAAATGTTTTTAATTTGCGTTCAGTATAATAATATGAGCAAGAAAAAAATTCCGATAACCGCAAATGATAATCCACTAGTGACAAATGGAAAATCTTGTGGCAAAAGAAAAAATAACTTATAACTGGTTTATGTATTAATACAACCAACGAGCATGGAACATATTCACGTACAATAGTTTTAACTTATACTCCCTAATTTGACCTAATTATTATTAGTTCTATAAATGGAAATTATTATAATCCCTAAAATTAAATTATTTTAAATCCCTAAATTGAAAATATTTTAAGTCCATTTGACATTCCCTACCTGAAGGGGCCCTTTTCAAATACCCCTCCCTATGAACATGTTTCATGTTAAAATTCCACTTGCGAAAAACGAAACCAAATTCTTTTTAGTGTATTTTATGCTACTAGTTTGCGTATATACTCTACATTAATTGTTGAGCTTCGCTTTTTTCTCTATAGGAGGTTTTATTTCAGTTTTCCTTATTACACTTTTTGGGTGAAGTCTATAAGAGACTAAGATCCTTTAAATTTTAATTGACCGAAAACTAATCGCAGAAGATAAAAGGCTTAGCATTTTATTTAGGAATCACCGGGCCGTAGTATGTACTCATTAAATATTCGAAATTTGGATTCATGGTTCTGTATAATATTTACGGGGCAAATAGGATCCAAGTAAAGCTGGTGAAAAAGTAATTTATGTATTTTATCTTCATTCGAAGAACTCCAGCTGAAAATTTCACTTTCGTGAAATTTTCTGAAAGGTTTTGGGTAAAACTGTATTCTTATTCATTTTGCTTGGTAGAGCTGCTTTGGTTGAATATTCAACTGCAGCAACGCAGCTCTAGAAATTTTACTATTTCTGTTTTTTTAATTAGTTGAATTTTAAACCGTATAAGTGTGAATCTCTTTATACGTAACTTAAGGAAATAATGGAACATGGCGTAAACCAGGGTATTATTGAGATACAGATTTTATTTGAGGTGAAATTTGGGAATAGTAGTTCTTGCCTTATGACGTTAAGATAAGTCGGATTCATAGAAGATTGTGACAGGAATAGATAAATCCAGCATACCCTGTCAGCCACTAAATCCTAAATCCTAATAAAACTATTAAAAAAAGTTTTTTATTTACCAAAAAAACAAATTAAAAATTTTATTATATATTTTTTTTTAAATGTTTGTTTACTTAAAACGATTTTTTGTTTGATGAAATATTTTGTTTATTTTTAAGTAGTTAGAATAATATTGATTTTAAATTATAATAAAAAATTTTTTAAATCTAATATAAACAACATGTTTAAAATAATGATACGAATTTAAATATTTAAATTATCTCATTGATAATTTATTTATTTATTTAATTAATTGTGTTTCTGATTGACATTAAAATCAATTAAATTATTTATATTGTAAAATTTAATTTAATTTCGAATATTAAATTAAGCAAGTATATAATTTAATATTGTTGAAAATAAAGTCATTTTTTAAATCATACACTGTAAAATTATTGTCCTTGTGTTTTCTTCAATATGATAGTAAATTTATTATCGCGATAAATTCGAGGACAGTATTTTTTACAGTGTATTTTATTATTAAAAACTCATAATATAATAAAATCAATAGAATGTGAAGTGATTAAACCGTTACAAACATTTTTTATTCAAGTTTAACGACGTCCAATACCTCCACAGACAATTTTTATCAAAATCTTATCTGAAAATTATTTGCACTTAATCAATTGTGACGTTCTATTCTTACTAATCACTTAAAATTTTAAAATTGTTTTTTTTTTTACTTTATCACGTTTTGGTAATGGCACCTAACTGAACATTTTTAGATACACGGAAAAAATTTTATGTACCTTTAATTTCTTAAATAATATGTGTTAAATATTTAGGTTAAAACAGTTTTGTTGTTGTTCTTAATTTTACTTTTTTTTTTTATTATTAGAAAAAAAAAATTTTCTTATCTTTCTTTCTTTTTTTTCAATTTTCAATGTAATAATTTTTTTTTTTTAGTTTAAGATTACAAAAGAATTTTTTTTAAAGAATTTTATAACAATACGTGCTTGAATAAAAAAAAGAGAATTTTTTAAAATAAGGCTTATCAAGATTGATAATAATAATGAAAAAAAAAATGAAAAAAAATATTATCATAATTTCCTATATGAAATTATGTAACACGAATATTTTTTCTACTGGTTTGTAAAATACTTTTAAATTTCATAGACGATTGACTAATGAGATAATTAGATTATTACTAAAATAATAGTATATTACGAGCTTGTGTCCGGAAAAGTAAAGAATGGCTAGAATTTCATATTTGGTTGCTTTTTCAAATTATCTTTTGAGCAGAAGCCGAGGATAATAAAAGCTAAAATTTGGGGTATTTTTTTTATGGCTAAGGATGGTGTACGATTTTCCTTTGAGAAAATACGTTTTTTTCGGCCACGCAGCGTATTAAGAGTTTTCTGCTCGCTATCAAAAAAAATCTAAATTTTGCTGGCTAGTGATAATGGGGATATAATAGTCACATTCCTGAAATTTCAGTGTCAGCAAAAATTATTTTTTTTTTCTATTAAAGAAAAAGAGAAACCAAAGTCATGATTTTTTTTGGAAATTATGATATTAAAAATTTCTATCCACTAGCCACCTAGCTCGCCTTTTGATCTAAAAATTAAAAATTAGTTTTAAAAAATGAACTTTTTTAAATTAAAATTGATTTTAAAAATGTTATTTAACCGTTAGCAATTATTTATATTTTTATCAGACACATATAAATAAATTATTGTAATACAATGTGTAAACAAGCAAACTTTAAATTAGCTAAATCGAGATATCACAATAATGAAATGATATAAACTAATTCAAAATAATAAATATTTTTAAAAATTTAAAGATATTAATCAATTCTATAAATAGCATATATAGCAGAAACTTGTAATTTAAAAAAATATATATAAAAATAACATCAAAAGTGATATCGAAAATTACGTTTTAATCGAATAAAATTAAATTTTTTCAAAACAAAAAACGAAGTTTAATAATGACATCATAAATTTTTATCCTCTCGATTATTTTTAAACAACAAATTATAAACAGATATCTTAAAATTTCTTGAAATTCTTTAATTTAAATGTTTATATACAAATTGTCTTTTTTACATATACTACTGGTTTATTTATTTATTTATTATTTAATATTTTGATAAAATGCATTCTTAAAATTTTTTAAAAACATTAATTAATAGACTGTTTATTATCTTATGAGATTCTTAATTCTCCAAAGCGCTATTTTCGATAATATTGGTATTGGTATTGGTATTTGTTTAACCTCCATCTTAAACTTCCATACGGATGTTGTGACAGAGGTCACCAACAACTGCCCATGCTATCACACCCTGCACTATTTTAATTTTTCTATTTATCTATTTTAATGGGTTGAGGATGTGAAAGCGCCTTTTGACAATTGTTAGTGAAGTGTTATTATATAATTGTTTGAGGGTCAGTGTAGCTGGTATGAGCATTGAACCTATGGTCCAGGAGGTACGCGACCTCTCCCAAACCCCACACCGGCTTATAGTGCCCTGGAAGCACTTCGGACCGCGTTATCCACATAATGTTAATTTTTTTTTTTTTTTTTATTAACATTAGGTGGATGCCTCAATCCTAGAACCCACTGTAGAAGAACATCAAGAATTTTTCGCAAAGACAAAAACTTGATGTTGATATAGCCGGGAATCGAACCGCGAACCTTCAGGTCCGAAGTCCAATGCCCTAACCACAGAGCTACCGAGGCTCTCTATTTTTGATAATATATTGATATGAACTCGGATATGAAATTGGTCAATCCTGTCAGGCTCTGAACATCAATTATTGATTGTGTAGATGCTATCTATAAAATTTAATAATATTTTATCGTTATTAGATCTCGAATTCAGTTATCTTTTGATGTCTAAAGTATTCGGGGTCAGTCAAACGAATTTAAAAAAAAATTTTTTTGATTTTGAACCCAAAAGAATTTTTGGGAAGCTAAGAAGGCGTACCGAACAACTCAAACTTGAAAATAAGTAAAAATTTGCAGTTTTAATAATCTAGGGTTTTTCGAGGGCGTTAAAAATGAATTTTTATCATATGATGTTAACCATTTACATAACTAGGGGGTTTGCGGGGTCAGTGAAAATGAATTTCAACATTAAATTTTATTTTTTTGGTTCCGAAAATATTTTGGGAATCCACGATGGTCGGTGAAAATGAATTTTAAAATTTTATTTTTCTGGTCCAGATTAGTAGATATTACGACCCATGGTCAGAAAAATAAAGAATGGCTCAAATCGCACGTAAACTACCTTCTGAGGCAAAGCCAAGGATGGTAAACTGCGATTTGGGTCATTGTTTTTTATGGCCAAGTGTCGTATAAGATTTTTCTGCATCAGTGGCGAGATATTATGATTTTCTTGGCCATGCAGTGGCTAGGAAAACGTACTTTCGTGGCCGGCCACTGCCCAGAAAAAGTTTTATGGGAATTCATTTCATAAAACTAAAAAATAGAAATTAGAAATTTTACCTGTCCTATGGTGATTTTTGGATTCAGTGAAAATGAATTTTAGAATAAAAATTTTAATTTTGTGACTTTGACAAAAGAGTATACACACACTTGAATATCGAATTCAAGATTAGAAAATAAAAATTTTGAATTCAAAATCCTTATTATTGACTTAAGACATCCCCTGTTTCTATAAAAGTGCTATATTCATATTTTTCTAATTTTTCGGTCCACCATCTTGGATACCCAAAAATTTATTCGGGATCGAAATATTAAAATTTTAAATTGAAATTCATTGCAAGCCCCAATTTTGGATTCTCAAAAAACATTTTCAGACACACAAAAATAAAATTTTAGTCTAAAATTTATATTTACCGTCTTCTAATATGAACTGTTTTTTAGCACTTGCGCATGCGAAATCAATTATTGATGTACAGTGCGTGGCAAGGTAGATAAAGGCTTGATCAGTTTATTGAAAAATATTGATCAGTCACATCAATGAATTGATCCATCCTTGATTTTAGATTTAAAATATTTTTTAAGAGGTAAATGATGTTTATGAATTTTACTTTAATTGCCTGCATTTTTTAAGCGAAAGGTACATCAACTGTGCTCAAGTTAGGTGACATACTCCTTGCTTCTAAGTCCAAGAAATTGCTATATATAACATAGAAAATGAATAGTATCAAATGCTAAGTATCGAGCGGTGCATTTTGTTCCCCCCAGCGCTAATTGGTTAAATCAGGATGATTTAATTTTTTTTTAATTAAAATTGTAAAAACTTAAATTTATCAATGTAACTCACGTTTAAATACATAAAATAAACTGATAATAAATCTAAATGGTACAATAAATAAAAATATTTTAGCGTATTTAGCGTAGCTCATTAACATTCTTATTATTTAAATAAAATTGTATGTGAAAATTAAGTATAATTTAAAACTATAATAGGAAAATTGATATAATTTTAAACAGTGAAAATTGGCTATTACAAAATAAAATCAGTAGAATCAGGTCGATAAACAAAGGTATGACGTGTTAAATGATAATAATATAATTTTTAATAGATGTTGGTTTTTGTAATAATAATAAATCAAGGATTTTTAAAAATAATATTCTAAAATCAATATTTAAAAATTTTTTTTTCGAACAGAAATTCTTACAAAACTATCGATGTGGTTTTAATTCAAGTCGCTTGAAATTTTAACTAAATTTCTGGTATATTTGAGCAAATTTATGGTTTTTTAAGCAAAGAAACCAATTAGTACTCAGTAGAGTTGCTTTGTTTGAAATTTCAAGCAAAGCAACCTAAGCGTGTACATTTTATTCAAGGTTTTCCAAAACAAAATTAATAATAGATGGAAAAATGGGTAATAAATGATTCCGACACCCCCTTATAAATAAAAAAACAAATTATGTAATATTAATAATATTTGATAGCTTCTATTAAAAAAAAAAAAAAAAATGCACCTGATACTTGTAAATACACGTACTTTAATAACCAATATGTTTACTTTTTTATTTTATAAATAGATCCCCTTCTGTGTTTTACTTTATACCCATATACCAGCAGGTGCATAATTTAACCACAACTGTACTAATAGAATACCATGTAATAATAATAATTATAATATAAATCAATATTTTATTGAAATTTAAAAAATTTTTTGGTTTATTTTAAATAAATGCTTTTTTTTTAATTTACAGTGAAGGCAGAGAAAAGGTGCGTGTTTCATTAGTAGGAACAACTCCATTTCCATCAACGCCAGGTGTATTATTATTAGAACCAATAGGAATACAATTTGACATAATGTCGGCTAGTCCTGCGGAATTATTAACCGCGCATACAGATCATATTATACCAACTTATCACACACAAATCAGGTAAATTAATTAATTATTACTTTATTTTCTGTATTTTTTGATTAAAATTTTTTACTGAAATGTACAAAAATAATTTTGTTGAATCTAATATTTGTACTTAATAGTCGTTCAGGTGCAAATTGATGAACAAAACTGAATAAAAAAAAATTGCTAACTATGATCTGCACGTAAAATAATAATATGATGTCAAGTTTCTGACAGTAAAATTGTCCTGATAAGATATCTTAAGTTCACTGTAAAAAGTAACTTCCTTATATTATCAAAAAAAATAGAAAATTTTCGAAAAATTAGTAAATTTTCAAAAAAAATTGTAAATATTCGAAAAAAATCGTAAATTTACTAAATTTAGTATATTATCGAAAAATTCGAGAATTCTCAATTTTTTTTTTGTGAATTCGCAAAAAAAATTGATAATTTACAATTTTTTTTCGAAAATTTACAAAAAATAGTCATAAATTTACGAAAAATAATTGTGAATTTGCAACTTTTTTCGTAAATGCACAAAAAAATTGAGAATTCTCGAATTTTTCGATAATGTACTAAATTTAGTAAATTTACGATTTTTATCAAATATTTACAATTTTTTTTGAAAATTTACTAATTTTTCGAAAATTTTCTAATTTTTTTGTTATTATAAGGAAGTTACTTTTTACAGTGTATAAATCAGAATTTTTGCCCAAAGTTTACAAAACTTGCTCTAAATTAACAGAAATAACAAGCAATTATTATGAGTAGGGGATAGGTATAAAAGAAAATTTTTTGCTTCGGCCAATCAACAATTTGAAAGATGCTGAGAAAAATAAAACATTGTTCCTTTTTTTTTAATTAGTGTAGTTTTCTGCAACAATTATTTAATCAAATACGTATAATCATCTATATAACTATTTGCTTTAACTGAACAAATATATTGATCATTTTTACTCACATAAATTTTCATATATAACTGGAGTTTTAGATATGTTTATTTTGTCAATTACGTCAAAGCTATATTTTGCAAATATTAATTTTAAATTTAGCTTAAATATTATAACAACAAATAAAATTTTAATATCTGTAAAATATTATTCTGAATTTTTGCTAGATATTTCATTTTAAAAATGTTTTAGATATTTAGATTAAGCATTTACAGCTAAGAAAAATTAGCTTGTTTAGATGGTTTAGGTTTTCAAGTTGTAGGTTTCATTTATTTTGATAATATTGTTATGTTTTTGAAGGATACTTTGTTCCAAATGTAAATCTTAGTCTTAGGGATACTATCAAAAATTTCATACTTGAGATGACCTTAGTATGTAAATGGACTTTGGCTTATTTTATTTAAAACTGATTTTTCTATAGCATTTTCAAGATGAATTACCAAGATAAAGAGGATAATAAGCTTCTAAAAAATGCGAAAAGCTTTTTCGTATTTTTGCATAGAGTCAAGTTACTTTTATCTGATTCCAATATTACCTTTCTAAAGTAAAAGTTATTCACTATTTATGCTCCTATAAGCCTGAATAAGACGATGTCCAGGCATTAACAAAATATCTCTCGAAAACATTTTTTATTGTTACTTTCGCTTGAATGGTTATTTCTTTTTGAAAATCCCAGAATTTTCGTTAAATTACAAAGAATTCATTTTGCCTTTAGAAATATCAAGCTCACGTTTAGAAGAAGCAAAATTAAAATTTTTAAAAAAGCCTTTAAATAACATGTTCTTTAAAACTTGCCTAAAGGTACAATAACGTGATACAGGATATTTGACCCATATTTAAAATATTTGACTTCAAGCCAAATTATAAGACATTTGTTTTATAGTAACCTGAAATTCATACTCCAAAGCTCTGGTAACCACGAATCTTTAGCATATTAGTGAAAGTTATTTTACATGAAGTGATATTGGGGTTACTACGAGAGTGTATATCGTACTGTTAGGGAGTCTATCAAACTTGAGGGTTTAGCTCTTGAACTCACACTTGAACGATAATAATATTATAGTAAAGTTTTTTATTATCTTATCTTCAAAATATCTTATTTTGTAGTAACTATCTACTTTGAAATATTTCTTTTTATACCTTGGTTTTATTCTGAAATTTCATTTTTTTAATCACAATTCTTTTTTTTTTTGATAAGGTTGAATTAATGTTTTGGTCTAAATGCTGAAATATTGAGCAGGATAGAGATTTTAAAAACTCGTTTATATCAATATTAGCTCGCAGTAATCTAAATACTCTCATGAACCTATGAATTGGGATTTTTCTTCTTAAATTTTGTAAAAACTAATCTTACTTTTTGTAGCTTGATAAAAAGATACTTCAATATTAAAGGCTCTATTTCAAATTATTTTCTTAAATAAAATGAAGCCATTGTTAAATAATAACTATATAGCCCTCGAGCTCCAAAAAATTGAATAATTTGCGGAATTTCATTTTTGCCATACATAATTGAATACTTACCCTTTTAGTATATAAAATAAAACATAGGGTCTAAACCTGTTTCTAGACGAGAAACCTACTCAGGTATATGAAATACCTTTACAATCCAAAAAATATTTCAAAGAATCGTCGAAACTTTAATTATAACAAAATCGTGAATAAATCAAATTTTTATTTTCTGAAAAAAGAGCATTAATTTAGATTTTTACAAAATAAAATTGGCATAAATTTTTATTAGAATACTATAAAAAATCTATTTTAAAGCTAATGACCAAATCAATTGTTTGTAACGTACAAGATTTATTGGTATAAAATTAGTTCAATTATAATAATATTGGATTTATGCCCAACCGGATATATTTACTAATTTGTATAATTAGATGTTATAATTAAAGATTAGAATCTTGAACCTTATATGCATATATATGTAATTTGTTAGAATTATAATTATAATTTAAGTGATAATAGTTTAATATAAAGCCTTACATAATGCACTTTTTATTACTTTAATATGCTTTGTTAATCAACTCATGTATTTTAATTGACCTTTGTAATATTTATGAATGAATATGACTCTGAAATTATATATGTATAGGGTTTTATATTATTAAAATATTTTTTTATAAATTATAATGCATTTTTTATTAATAATGTTACGTATTATCAAGAGTAATATGACTAAAAACGAAAATATTTTATTAATATAAAATTATAGTTTTTAAATATTTAAATGTGTTTCGAATACATTTAGGAATTAAATATTTAGAGGGGAGACTGAGGCAATTTAGTACTAGGGATGGGCATATTACAAAAATAAATTTGTTAATTTCGAAGAATAAATACAATTCTATAAATACAATTGGGAAAAAATTTGTTAAAAATAAAATTTCATTTTTTAAGTTGGTGATACCTGCACTGTAAAAAGTAACTTTCTTAGATTTACAAAAAAAAATAGAACTTTTTCGAAAAATTAGTGAATTTTCAAAAAATTTTGTAAATATTCGATAAATATCGTAAATTTACTATATTTAGTATATTAACAAAAAATTCGAGTATTCTCGATTTTTTTTTGTGAATTTACGAAAAAAGTTGTAAATTGAAAACTATTTTTCGGAAATTTACAACTATTTATTGTAAATTTTCAAAAAAAAATTGTAAATTATCAATTTTTCTTGCGAATTCACAAAAAAAATCGAGAATACTCGAATTTTTCGATAACATACTAAATTTAGTAAATTTACGATTTTTATCGAATATTTACAAATTTTTTCGAAAATTTACTAATTTTTCGAAAATGTTCTAATTTTTTTATTAATATAAGAAAGTTACTTTTTACAGTGTGGTTTACTGAAATTATCGCAAAGAACAATAAAATTTTGCAAATAGTTTTAGATAAGCAAGCATTCATATTGCCTATTTAAAAATTGAAGTTTCAAAAAAGCTCTTTATGAGGGTTACAGCAATTATATGCCTTTTTATTAAGCCATTACCAAGCATTCTATGATAATTCTATTTTAACCTCGTAGTTATCCCACGTAGTTATCGCATGTGTCGTTTTGGGCTAATGTTACTATTATAATCATAGTAAATATCTATATTTTAAATGTATAATCACTAAAAAAAGCTTGCAGCAAGGAGATTAAGAAATTTTCAACCAAATACTCAATTTTCAAAAATTTGGTCCTTCGAGCCAGATTTATTCACTAAATTAGATCTATATTAATTACAGTCTAATTTAAATTAATAAAAAATTCTATTTTATAGCTTAAACAAAAATTCAGAGCATAAAACTGAAAACTATTTCCAAAAACAATAAATCAAATAACTTTGTGATCCAATAGCCTTACATCTAAAACAAAAAGTTGAAAATTGAACTTGATCTCCCCTAAATATATTTAACACTGTTAATTTTATAAATGATACATAATATTTCAAGTACAATATCATTATCATAACATTAGCTTATCAAGTATAAATTTATAAATTATACATTAACCCTCGAAAAAAAAAATAATTTTCTTTTCTAATAACATATCTTCATAAACATATGTTTACCTATAAAAAAAAAGTTAATTAATTCCAAAGAACCCTTAATATATATAGATAAGAAAAAATATATATATATATAGGGAAGTTTTAAAGCTGTGTCGGTCTGTTACCGGCTATATACTACTATAAATTCGAGCTCGTATAGAATGGTTGAACTGATCGATATAGCGTGGGTGCGCTAGGTTACAAATGCGCAAGAAAATAAAAAAAATAAGTGCAAGCGAGATAAAAACAAAAATATATGCATATATATATATATAAAGTATCATCGTACACCTTCTTCAATATTATATATCTGTGTATTTTATACCTCCGCCCCGTATCGTTAAATAAAATAAAAAAAAAACGTCCGAAAGTCCAACGTTTGTCGTTAGTTAGTCGTTCGTCGTTATTTGACGTCGCCGTTGTAGTTCGCTCAGTCAGTCATAGCTAGTAGTTTGTTATAATATAGTCGTGTACTCTTTTTTAATAGAAAATATTATATATTTGTGCAATTATTTAATGTTAAATAGTTAAAAATTTTTTAATACATTTATTTAAATTTTTAAAAATTCAAGACTGAAATTTTTTGAGAAAAAAAGTGAATAGTCAATTGAAAAAGACTGTTTTAGTGTGTTTTTGTTGCTAATATTTATATATGGTATTTGAAAAAATATAGTGAAATAATTTATAAATTTTTTATTTAATATAAAAATGGTATACTAAAAAAATTATTAAAAAAAAAAAACAAAGTACCGGTATTTAATAATTGAAAAAAATATTCATGAATTGAAAGAGTTGCATAAGTTTTAGTTTTAATACTCGAATCCAAAAATAGATTAAACGAGTGTAAAAAAAAAATATAAATAAAGAGAAGACGAGTATAAAAAATGCAGTAAATGAAAGAATAAGAAAAATATTTTTAATATAATAATAATAAAATACACACACACACACAAACACCCTTATTTGTATTAAATTCATTCATTAAAATAATTGTTCAAGGCAACTAAGAAATATTGTCATCAAATGAAATTATTTTCATTTTTTTATAACGTAAGGTGCATTTTTTAAAAATTAGGTTAAAAATCAAATAAATTTCAGAATTTTGTCTATTTATTTAACAAGTACAAAAAGGGCAATGGCAGGTAAAAAAAACAAAAAAAAAATTGCGATATATAACGCGTGCGCCCCATAATACGCTTGCGCTTGAATACTACAAGTTTTAAATCCTGTTAAAAAAAAAAACATGTTTTAAAGCTTTTTTTTTTATAAAATAAAACAAAACCAGCCCTGACCCACATAATAATTTAAAGCAAAGACTTTTTTCCCCCTTGTAGATATTTGTTATTATCAATGCCTTTTTTTATATCAAAATATTATTATGTATAGACAAGCCGCTCCCTCTTTTATATGCATTAAATGCAATAATATTTTAAGGGTGTATGTGTGTGTATTTTATGTACCTTTGGGATTCATATATAATTTTATATGCAATTTTTAGAAAATCAATGATTAAAGGTACTTTATTTTTTAAAAAAGAATTTTTTTAAACGAGCATAAATTATTTTTATACTTTTTTAATGTCTAGACTTTTAATAAAATTCCAAGCTTTTTTTTTATTTGTATGTGTACGTGTGAATGCACAAGTGTAGTATATCCTCACTACACAAGTGTAAATATGAAAAGAGAGGAAAAGTATGTGTGTGTATGAACTTTTTGGTCCAGACGATGTAGAATTGTGATAATAAATTTGAGGATATATGGGTCACTGGTTAGGTGTTTTTATGCACTCTCGCTGAGACCCTTTTTATTTTTTAACAAATTTTTTCTGTTTTTTATTTTTTTTGTAAAATATTCTTTCGTTTACTATTTAATTTAATTAAAATTACTTGTCTAACATATGTTGGTGTAAAAAAATTTTATTTTTTAATCAATAAATTAATGCTTTTTTAATATTACTTCCAAATAATTTAATATTTAAAAACTGAAATTTTAGATAATAAATCTTAATTACACCGAGAATTACACTGCAAAAAAACATTTTTTATTACTTTACAAGGATATTTTCAAATTAATCCTTGTAACTTCGGAAGGATCTTCATAATTTTAAATGAATCTCCAGATAATTCGTACTTAAAATTTCTTTAAAACTTCCAGTAAAAAGAATTTCAAAACTTTGTTTATTTCATTTATTTTTAGATTTAAAAAAACACATTTAAATAAATTTAAAATAAAATGTTTTAATTTATTAAGTAGTTGTATAATTTTAAATAATAAAAAAAGAAAAAAAATTGGCTAATATATGAAAGTTATTTTATTTGTTTTTTTTTTTATAAATAATTCAAAAGATTTATAACAACATGGCATGTCTAAAAATAAAGCTTTTAATAAAATTTTAAAACTTTAATGCAACTTTTTCATATTTAATGTTTACTTATAAATTCAATAAAATATTTAAGTTTTATTGAACCTTTTACCAATTGTCTAAATTTTTTTTGCGCATTTTCTTAAGTTGATATTTTAGGTAAATTTTTGAAAACATTCAAGTAAAATAAACTGAAATTTAATCTAAAAAAATTTAGACAATTTTCTAAAATTACTTATTATATTTTCCTGGATATATTTAAATTTAAATTCTGTTTTAATATTAAAAATTTTAATTTGAAAAAAAATAAAAATCCGTTGTTCTCAAACTATATGTATAACAAAAACTCCATGCTAAGAATTTTTAATAAAAAGGCATTATTAACCATATAACGTTCTGCTCTATGCAAGGATTCAGGCAGCTTAATAATAGCTTTATATATTAGCATCAAAGATAATAAAAATTTTTAATAGCATAAATATGATGTCAAGCTGCTTTGCTTGAATTTTATTTGAATAAAAAGAAGCAATATTTTTGGCATATTAAATTTTTTTTAAGTTCAATCAACTGTTTGAATCTCAACAGATAAATATCTGCTGATTTGTAAAATAAGCTTACTGCAATGCGCCCGACGTTTAAAACTTGCAAACTTAGGTTACTTGGGTTTCTATACTGAAAAAAAATTCCGGTTACCGCTACCTGAATTCCGGATGTGGCAGCAGGATTTTTTATTTTGTTTTAATTGATTGCAAACATCTTGAAAAAAAAATTTTTTTTAATGAGTTTTACGCATTCAAAATGAGGACACCTTGGTATGGAGAGACTTAAAAAAATTTTTTTAACCAAAACCAAAAAATTTTTTTAAATGCTTTTCTTTAGGTTTTATGAAATTTGCAGCCATTTAAAAAAACTACAATTCCGAGTACCATAACCGGAATGCCGAAAGCTGCAACTGAAAATCTGTTAACAGTGAACGGAATTCCGGTAGCAGCAACGGGTCTTTTTTTTTCAGTTTAATGATTTAATATTACCATTAAACCGATACTTTCTGCAAAATAAAACCCTGCAGAATTTTTTTATAGCATATTTGGGCTCTATTTCGCTCCCCCCTCCCACTAAAATGGCTTTTTTACATCGGGAAATCATTCCAAACGACTAAATTAGTAAAAAAAATTAGTATTTATTTTTTTTTTGCAGAAAATGATATTAGGTACCCTGTATCTGTTTACCGTAAAATATTTTTTTTATACTATACCATTTTTATATTAAAAAAAAATATATAAATGATTTAATTAAAATCTAAACTAAAATATTGAAACTAATGCATTTATATTTTTAAATACAACAGATTAAACACTTGAAAATTTTCAATTTAAATAATTGAGATATAGGCCTTTTTATAAAAGTTCCTATTTATACAAAAACAGTTATTACTTAAATACTAAATGATTAAAACCAGTGTGATAATAAATAATTACTGTTCGATTAAATATAAAAATGTTTAATAAAAATGTTAATTATTATTATTTAATTTTAAATATAAATAAGTGAAATAAATATAAATAAATAAATAAAAAGATATGACGACAACACATGGTGGTCACGTATATTACGTGATTAAAGTACCAAAGGAAGGTCCTAATATTGGAATTGATATTACAGAAAGGTATAATTTTAATTGTTATTAATGTCTCTATTAAAAATACCGTTAATTTCTTTTTTTAGGTTATAATATGAATTTTTTATTAACAAAATTATTTGCGTGATGAAATTTTAGCAGTTTGTTGTACAGGTTAGGTAATTAGGTTATTAGATGATTCGACAAAAATTTATTGAATATTGTGTCGTCAATTTTTTCCTTGTCTGATATTTTTTGTTTTATTTCATAGAAGAAAATTTTACAGAGCTGTGATGAAATCTCTTTTCAACACAAGAAAATAAATATCGAGTTTCATGTTACATATTTTTTCTCTAAATATCGCATTATTGGAAAATCTAAAGATTAGAAAAAAAGCTCTTAACAGCTTAAATAAAATATTTTTACAATAAATGAAATTTCCTGTGTTTTCTTCGAATAATGTATTTTGTTTTTATTTTATTTATACATGATATCCTGAATATTTATTTGCATCAAAGAAAGCGAAGTCAGATCAAATTTGTATAAAAACTTAAAATCTTAAATTGAACTCATTGACTATTAGAAAACAATTAAATCCTATGTTATTATTTTGATGTACTCACTCAGCTTCTATGTTTAACAGTTTAACTATTATAAAATAAAATATAACATGCCTTAAATGTACGTCCCTAGTGGTCCCTACTTGTTCCAAAAAGATAAGATCGCATTTATTATTCATAATAAATTCCTACTAAAATCACACTAAATTTAATGTTAAACAAATATATCTAAAATACGGTTGGACGTAAAATTCCAAATAGTTTATTTGAAAAAATTTTCCAACATTAGAACTATAAAGGTATTTCATTTCAATATATTAGGCAATAAGTCATCGGTAACATCAGTAATAAATCTAATAATTTAACTATTAAGTTCGCAAACATAATAAGATAACTTTAATTTCTTATATAGTTTTACAAACACATTTTGCTTGCGAGAAAACAGTTATTTATTTCAGAAATCGAGTCAGAAATCTTTGAATAACGTGAACCTCGACGTGAACCACATATTTTTGGTATCGAATGTTATGCCTGAATATAATTACTATAATATTTTCTCGCAAGCAAAATGAGTTTGTAAGGCTATATAATAAATCAAAGATCGTCAAAGATATTTGAAGTTGATTTGAATTATAATCATTGACATATAGTTATTATAATAAGATGATAATATTCTGTATTGAAGGATATACCTTAGATGTTCTACCTGAGGTTCCGAGTGAGGTTCTATCGTTGGATAATGAAAAATTTTATATCTAATTATCTTTTTTTATTGCAAAATTTCTATTTTCTTTTCTCATTATTTTCATTTCTCTTCTGGTTTCTTTTGTCATTATGTTTTATATGTTGTGAAAAGTTTTCACTGAAAAGTAATCATAACATCAAATAAATAATTAAGTTACTTAGAGAATAGATAATATCTCTTGATAGGTTCTTATGTATAAAAAATCTGAAACAAACAGATACCTCAGACTTTATTAGATGAATTTTAAAAATATAAAATATTTAAACAAAGCAATCGAAAACTAAAATAAAAATTAATAAAATTTGATTAAAATTTATTTCAAAGCTTATTTATGATAATTAAAATTAAAAGAAAAACCATTTTTGAAATTAAAAAAATCGATTTTCTCTTCTAAAATTTATATGATAGTAAAAATTAAACTATAAATTACAAAACATAATTTTTAGTAAAAGCAATTATACATTAAACTAATTTAAAATTTATTGATTAAAAAAAAAAAACTAGAAATTACAAATGTTTATACATGAAAGTGTAAAGGTCACATTATGGAATTAAAAATTAAAAAATGTCATATTTTAATTTTAATCAAATTTTTATCTAAAATGATAAAATTATGCATGCAGAAAAATAGTTGACATATTTTATTTTCAAAAAAATATTAACTTTTCTTTTAACATTTTTATTATTATTATTATTTTTATATAAAAAAAAAAAACAGTATAAGAATTTCAAATTTACAGTTATAAGCAATTTAATTCAACTTAAATAACCAATATAGCGTAAAAATAAGAAAATTCGATATACTTCCAATTTTATATCCCTTTTTTTGTCGAGGCATAAATTTTTTTCTTTTTTACTGAATTTATTTTAGACCAATATAATATCAAACTGTCAAATATTTTTTAAAAGTACATAATTTATATAAAATAATGATTTTAAGTTAATTCTCTTGATAGTAATTTATATAGATTATTTTTTTCTTCAAATTTTATAAATTTTATCGGTCGAGGGTAAAATTTGTGCTTGAATCGTGCTTGAAGTTCAGGGAAAGATTTAAAAAATTAATGTATGTAATGAGATTGATTTGAGACGTATGGAACATTACACATGAATATTAGATAGCTGCGTTGATGATTTCCGCGTGTAGTATCAAAAAATGTATTGGATTTTAATGTTTATAAGTTGCTGATTTAATTGTAGAATGCACATAATACGCATAGAGAAAACTGAAGTCAACAGATGAAAAAACAATGAAAATCAGGACAAAAATTGTATTATTGTTCCTGGAATTAGCTTGATAATACTTAAGACAATTAAAACTTTTGCACCCTTGACACAAAATATCCTGTTGCAGATAAATAAAATTAGTATAAAATTTTATATCAATTTGACCCATTTTTTTAAGTTAGTTTACAGAAAACATTAAACTTTCAAATTTAACTAAATAATAAATTTTATAGATTTGTGTAATCGCGTGCTTAGATAGATTTATATCAAGTTCATGAGAATTGAACCGAATAATAGTAGAATCTATTCCAGGATATTTTTTTCGAATTAAAAAATAACATACAATTTTCATGATAAAAAATTTCAGGCAGAAAATTTTTTTTAGTTAAGTCTGGGGCTTTGACCTGTAACTTAAAACCAATACTAAGAAAATATTGCCTTCAAACTGTGGATTGTTATAAAATGAGTTAAATTTTTCTAAAATATTGTTTTTCATCGACCTAAAAAACATAAATCTTAGGAAAATTTTATGGACCTATTAGCAAAAAAGTGACTACAAAATTGTGGTCCAGATCTACACTATTGGCCACCGTTTTGAATAAAAAAAATTGTAAATTTTTATGATAAATTCTTTGAATAAATCTCTGTATTTCTAAGGACTTTACATCATAAAAAAAATACAATTGCTCAAAGATCAACCCATATAGAACGTAACCCTTTAGCATAAAAAAATTTATATTCTTTTTTTTCTTCAATGAATCATACAATTTAATAGTTTTGTTGTAAGCAATAAAAAAAGAAAAAAATGTTACACCTATTTTTTATTATTAATAAAAATAAAATAAAAAACAGCAAGTGGTAGTTACAGGGTCACATTATACACTTTGTTAATAACAATTCATTAAAAAAATACATCATCAAATAAGTAATTGTTATAAAACCTTGACAGTATATTTTTTTTTATAGTAATATTAAAAAAACAAAATGTGTAATTTTGCATACCTATAAAAACAGTATGTAAATTTTTTAAACTTATTATACCTACACATTTTATTTTCTTGGCAAAAACTCTAGCTACATTTTTTTTTTGGTGTGGTTATATTTACATTATATTTTTATATAATACAGAAGTTAATCTCCATATAGTTTTAGTTTAGGTTATATATATTTGATTCCGGATGTGTTTAAATTAGCCAACATTGGCCTTCATAAAACGCTGTCGTCGTTTAATGAGAAAATATGTACATTTTTTTCGAGATTTTTTTTATAAATATTTTTTTATTAATTATTTTAAAATTGAATTAATAATTAATTTTATTTTTCTCGAATTAATGTACTTTTTTATATTAATATCGATTCTTTTTCTTTGAACTTCCGTCGATTTGTAATGTCTGAAATTTCCGGATGAAATTTTCTATATATCTTTCTATCTATCTATCAGACACTTGATTTTCTCTTATTTCCTTTCTAATAATGTACTTTGAACTTTTATTTATATAGAGACTAAATTTTACAAATAATATCGTATTATGTGTACCGGTAAATACAATTTAAGGTATTTTCATTTAAGTTCAGTCTTCCTCGTCTATTGAATACTTTGTTTTATTCTTTGTAATTTCTTTGAACTTTTTTATATTATGGAATTGTATTGATTGAAAATTTCAAAATTTCTATTAATAATTAAAATGATTTCAATTTTTAGTTCAAAATTAATGTATGAAATAAAGTCTATTTTAGGTAATTTAAATTGCTCAATAAAAGAATTCTATACTGATTTATTGTTGGAAGTAGTTAACTTCAAAGCTCTGCTCATGTTTTGCCCAGACGGTAAAAATAAAAGGTCTGGGAAAAATTTCTATTGGGGCCTAATTGGAGCTTTTTGAACAAAGACAAAATATAATCCATTTTCTCATCATTTTTAGAATAGCTGTTAGAACCGTTATCTGCGGTTATTCGAAGTATCAGACATCTGGCCCAAAAGCTTGAGCTTCTTTTATATAGTCAGACTAGATTAAGTTTATCTAATTAGCGGCTAAAAAGCACGTATTTTCCTGCCGTGGCGCAATTCGAAAATACGTGTTTTCTTGCCACTGACGAAGAAAAATTATGTTTTTTCCCCGGCTGCCAAAAAGAATGCCCCAAATCGTAGCTTACCATCATCGGCTTCGCCTTGGATTACAATTTTCAATCGGAACCATTTTTTATTTTTGCGGCCTGCGATAAAAATATACTATTGTTAAAGCCCAAAATTTTTCGAAAAAGGATTTTTGATATAGAGTAAAATGAAAACTTCCCTGGCTGAAAAAATGAAAAATCAAAAAAAAAAAGAATTTCCAGGTGAATAGCTTGCATTTATTAAAAAAGATTATTTTGAATAAAAAAATGTTTAAAAATTTTTTGTTTTACGCTTTCAATAGAAAATTATCTTTAATTAATTTGTCACGATTTTTCTTTTCAAAAGTAAATCACATTAAAATTTATAACAATAAATAAAACATTATGACTTGCATAAATTTTTTGTTCAAAATCCTATAAATTTTCTTCTTAATTTAATATCATAAAAAAACTTATACTACATCGAGTAAAAATTGCTGATATAACAATTTTATTTTTTAAATTTAATAAAATAAATAAACTTTTAAAAATACACGAGAAAAAGCTCAAAACTTTAATATTTTAAAATCTATCCTAATTTTTTTTTTATAGCTATATATAAATAACAAAAAAAATATTTTTTTAATTACTTCAACATCACTGAGTTTATAAAATTTAATGTTATTATAAAGTTATTTTTTAATGATCAAAAGAAAAAAACACTTGTATTTAATTATCAAAGAAAAAAAATGGTTTCAAAAAGTTTAATAAATGAAGATGAGGAAATTTTTATTTGAATTAGAAGTGCCTTTTTTTACATCGTTAATATTAAAATTTTTCTCAATTTAACTAAATTAATAATAAATTATTATTTTCATATTACTTTACGTCGATTAAAAAGGACAAAAAATTTTAATTGATTTTCTAATAATTATAAAAAGTTTATTATCTTGAAATTAAAATCTTCAGAAAATGAAAGATTAATTACAAAACTTAAAGTAATTTATATGTAAAAATCTTTTTTAACATTATTTTTTAACAATAGGTTTTTAATTAAGAATACTTGACAAAAGATTTTAATTTAAAAAAATTCTCGAAAAAATTAATAAACCATGTAACAACTACAATCATAAGCATTTACTCATGTAATACTTTTTACCTTTTTTAGAGATTCTTTGTTATTACTTTGTATATTATCTTTGTTAGGTTTCTATATTTTCTGTTTTAAGTTGAATTGTAACCCTATTATCGTAATAAAAGTTGACAATTTTAGTTTAAATATTTCATTAAAGTGAAGAGAAAAAGGGAGTTTTTGAGATATAAATTAAAAGTTTATCACAGACTTTGGTGGTGCATTCATTTACTACCCATTCAAATGAATATTAATTATGGATAATTTAAAACATTAAATTGTCATCAAGTTCATAAATTCAATTTAATAAATTCATTACCCATTGAAAAAAATGGGTGGTATTTACGCTACTTAACCCGTGAAATACGAATCCGGGGTCTATTTTGTGAAATTCCTGTTAATGTTGCAAAACGAACCACGGATTCATGTTAACCTGGTTAAAAAACATAAATAACACCCATTTTTTTCCAAAGGTAATACAATTGAATTTATGGGCAAGATTACTACTATACTCCTGGCAGGACTACATGAAACTTTAAAACTTGTGCAAAGATATAGTTATTGTCCCTATTTATTGTTCAATTTAAAAAAAAGATACTAAAAACGGGAAAAGGACATGTTGGACTGGTTGTTCTTACGTTCTTGGTATGAGTATCAACTTTCAAGCCCCGTAAACCGCATTTTTGTAGAAGTGTTTATTTTGCTGTTATAGTCAATAAACCGATTGCCCATTTTTGCCCCAATATAACCAATTTTTAAATTGCTGCCAAAATTGAAATTTTCAATGACAATAGGTTTTTTTGGTCTAAAAAATTTCTAACAAGTTGCAAGTTTCCAAAACATTTTTCTTGTCCCCTTTCCTTTATAGTTTCAAGAATATTGCTTTTCAAAGAAAATGAAAAAAATTGACTGTTTTTAAAATTCTTGAAATGAGGACCCCGACTCTTTAAATCTGTAAAAAAAATAATTGGCAAGGAACGAGTAAAAAATTTTTGGAAACTTGAAGCTTCTACAAAATTATTGAGACCTGTAAAACCCATTTTTGTTAAAAATTGAAATTTCGGCAACAATTTAAAAATTGTCTACTTTGGGATTAAAATAGACATCTGATTTATCGATTATAACGGTAAGAGAATTAATTTACGGGAGTTGAAAGGTGAGGCTTATACCCAAAAAAAATGATGTTAATCAGAATATTTAGTTAAGTTGCCAGGTTGTAGCGTTAAAGTGAAAACTATAAAAAAAACCCTATTTAATTACATTGAGCCTTACGATTCTAAACTCAGAAGACCCACTGGTATATTTTTTCAAAACAAAATTATCCATAACTCACCGTAATTAAGCTGGTCGAAGGGCCTTTACTTTTTAGATTCTTTTCTAAATGGTGAAGAAAGTTTTAGTAATTTAATTTTCTCATTTGCTCAAAAATTAAAGGCGTTGACGTTCTTTACTTTATCCAGCATAAATTTCTAAAAATTTAAATTATAATTTTTTTGGAATAATTTAACACCTGAAAATTTAGGTTAGGTATTTTTGCAACACAAAAAAAAGTGTAAAAAATAATTTTTTTAAAAAAATCCTAATTAAAACGACTGTCATAATATACATATAAAGTTTTGCAAATATATGTAAAGCGGTCACCTTATTTAACAAACACAGATAAATAACAAAATGAGGATTCAACAAACTATATAATATATTAAAAAAAAAAAATACTTATTTATATTCTGATGTAATATTTAACGATTTGCACATATTATTAAAAAGAAATAGAAAAAAAAAACCAGTTGTAAACACTTATATATAAATAAAAACGTTATTTGATTATTATAATAAACTTTAGAATGCACACACACGTGAGGTGTATCTTTAATGAATTAACTTAAAAATTTTTAATATTGTGTCATTTTATAATTATATGGTATTTTGTTTAAAAAAAATATAATAATATATTATTAATACAAGTTCAAATTACCATAACAAATTTGTAATTTGTACGTATGAATGAAGATAAATTATTATTATTATTGTTTGTAAGCGTTAAAAAAATTATTACATACTAAAATATAATTTTTTTTATTTTTCAAGGTCAAAGTTAATGTCATTATTAATTTAAAATTATTTTTTTAAGTCATTCAAAAATTTGTATTTTTGGATTTTCGTTTTATTGATTAAAATTATTTTTGCTTGACACGTGACATTTCAAAAATTTGATTATACAACAATAATGACAATAGAAATAAACAATGAAATTAAATTACGATTGTATAACTTGTTACTAATTAAAATATTTATATAATTTTTTATTTTCAGTGCTGACAGTGGTTGGGATAATCCATTTAGGCCAGATGGTGATTTATCAAAAGAAGCAGATGAAATTGTTGAATTAATAAAAGGTGGTAAACCAATAACACCAACACCAGGGCAAAATGAACCAGCATTACCAGGATGTGAAAAAACAATAATAACACATGATCAAACATCACATCCAGCAACAAATTTAAAAAATTCTAATGGAAATGCCCATAGTACGCCAAATAAATCACCTAATCAGTCTAGCAATGAAAAGGTTACTATTATTATTATTTTTTTAATGAAAAATTTACTATTTAAAGCTTTTAATTTAGAGATAAATAATAAATATTAATAAACACATTTATTCTATCAAATTGCTCTGCTTTAATTTTAAGTAAAAAAATGTGTACAGACTAATAAAGGATATAGTAAAAAGAAAAACGATTCTTAAAAACAGAATGTGGGTTGAATCTTATAGATTTTTCTTTCCTAGAATATAAGTTTTAATAACATTATTGATTTTTTTCGAAACCTTTGGAAATAATAAATTGAAATGTGTGATTAAGAATTTCATGGGAACTCAAATAGTATTACTTTTTAAGGATTCAAATAATTTTTTCAACATTTTATAGATTAGATTAGATTAGTTTTAAATATTTATAGCTTTTTTTGAACACATCGCTTGAAGGCAATGGTCAAAATGGTCGATGATCTACATTGAATGTAATATGTAATTGCATCAGTAAAGTAAAATGAATTTTGATAGTTATCTTCGATTTATCCAAAAAAATCAATTTATCTTTACCATTATGAAGGGTTTAGTAAATCTATTGTAATCTTATTTAATGGTAGAATTTTTGGACCATAGGTATTCTTAGTTTTGATTGATTATACATGTGACAAAGATTATCAAGAAATCTATGATCAGTCTGTAAAAGAATTGTAAAAGTTGAATATGTCAGATCTTGAGAAAGCTTGACTGAATGTTTTCTTATATGATGAAAAATACTTTTCTTGTTAGTGGCCAAAAAGAACGCATTTTCTGGCCACTGCGCGTCCAGAGCAATTTTATAATTTTAGTAGTTTATAGTTTCCAGACTATCTTCTAAATAACACTGCCACCTTGCAAGTCATTTAAAAAGCTTCTGGTTAATCCCTTTTTTGTATAAGGGTCTACTTTTAAACTTCGTTAAACAAATGTTTTTTATTATTACTGCTCATTCCATTTGGCCAAAAATGGTCATTTTAACTATTGGTAATCGCAGTAAGAGAATTCACCAAATAAAATTGTGGTTGTTGATGCTTGAAAGTAGAGCCCCGAAAAAAAGAATTAAGTGAGATACTTAATAACTTTAAGATTAGGAAAATACGTTCTTCCAGATTCGATAAAAATTTGAAAGAGCTAACTCGTACACTCGATATTTAAATTTCAATCTATTGTAATCCTTTACTACTTAACTTGATGATGCATAAAGGTTTTTCCAAGTTAATATTAGAATCATATAAAATTATTATTTCGTAAAAATAAATTTTAGTTAAATTCTGAAAATGTTAACTTTTCAAATTTTTGTTAATTCATTTTAGATTAGTAAATATAATAATTTTCATTATGAAATAATCATAAAATAGAGAAAATGTGAAACTTTCTTTTAGATTAAATTTTTCATATCTTGTAAAATGTCATCTCTTTTTTAACTATAGTATAGCTTGGCAAAATATTAAAGTCTCATATATTCCCCTATTTATCAACTTGTTTTTCACCTCCGGGTCCGACTGTCAGACGCATGTAACGAAATATACTCCTAACACACATTCCACTTGTCCTAAATGTTACTCCCTTTTCACGATGTTATTATCATAAATTTTCTTTATGAATTTTCGCTGACAGAGAATGGAATCTTTCAATCAAAATGAGTTACTCTGAATAAAAAATTTTTCTTACCATAAAAATTAATAATATTTATGTATTTTCATAAAATTTTCAAAATTTAAGGAACTATAACGACTGAAATTCATTAAAATTGTAACTAATTTTTTTTTTTTAATATTGTCTTATTCATAAAAACTCATTAATTTTAAATAAGCTACTTGCAAAAACTAAATAATAATTATTTTTAATATTTTTTAGGCTACAGTTGATGTTGGCAGGGTAACAGCACAAGGACCAGGTGATGCATCACTAGTTGAACATGTAACACTTAAGAAAAAACCTAAATGTCAATGCTGTGTAGTCCAGTAATAAAAATTAATTTTTTTTTTTTTGTATATGAATATTATTATTATTATTATAAAAAAAATTAATTATATGTACCAAAACGTTGATGTTTATAAAAAAACAAAACAATCTGATGATTTCTTTTTGTTTAAGTATTCAATGCTTTTATCGTCCAATTAAAATAAGTAACAATTGTCATAAAAAAAAGACAAAAAAAAACTAATAAAATCAATGTCTTAAAAAAAAACCATATTCCTATTTAATTATATACTGTAAGACATCTCTGAGTGCTTTTTTTTGGGCTATGTTTAATAAAAAATTTTTTCTTTTTTATACCATTAAATACTGGACGATTTTTGCATTATTTTTTACATATATACAATTAATTGTAAAAATAAAAAATCCATTTTTTTTTCTCTGTACATATAAAGTATAATATTATGGTGCATAATAAAAAAAAATTCAAAAGTATATTAAAACATTTTTTTTGAAAAAATAAAAAACGTATAAAATAACGTTAAAAAAATAAATATATAAAATTATATATTGTAAACCTAAAAAAAATGAATATAATTCTCAATCTATATATATATATATATAAAATGTTAATTGAAAATAAATAAAAATTGTTTGGAAATTACATAATTATACACAGAGTATAATAAAATGTGTATAAACCAAAAAGATATATTTAAAAAAAAATTTTTTCTCGCTTTTAAAAAAAATTATATAATTGTAAAAATTTGATGAATTTTTATTCAAATTATAATAATAAAAATAAATATTGTAAATATTTTATAAATAAAAAATAATACTAAAAAAATTAAATTAATGGAATTGATATATTTATATTTATTATTTGTAGAAAAATTTATAAAAACCAGTGATATTTATTGTCTACTTAATAAAGTCACATTCTTTTTTTTTAAAATAATTTACTTCTTTTTTTTGAGCTATGGACCCATTTTTATTGATAAAAGTAACTTATGTATATAATGATAAAAAAGATTTTTATTTTATATTGTAAACTAATTATTAATTAATTGTATTGGTACTCCATTTTGATACTGTGCTAAGTAGAATTTTTTGAAAAATTGGTTTTCTAGAATGATGACTTGGGAGAGATTAATGAATTTCTTGTTAATTGTTGGTTATCTAAGGATATTAGCTTTTGAAAATAAAAAATTTGGGACTATTAATTAAAAATTACCAACAATATTGTAGCTTCTTGTACTTTGAAATTAAAATTTTTTTTATTTTTCTACTTAGTACAATTTTGAAATGGAGTGACGATATATACTGTGCTGTTATTGTTGTTATTGGAATATAAATTATTGGTCAATTAATAAGCGTAAGAATTAACTTAAAAAATTACTTTGAATCTCAGTCACTGGAAAAAATTATGTGTCAGTTGACAAAAATTAGAATAAAATTATAAAGCTCATTTGATTAATTTCTAATATTATCAAAGAACACTTGAAATTTTGCAAAAATGTAAATCGTGATTTATGAGACTGGAACTTGAAATTAGTCTTATGAACCTTAATTCTGTGAATTTTAATTATTTATAAAAAGCTAAATACATACGATTTTTTCGTTTGTAAAATTAATTATGTATATCACATTAAAATTGTGCAATATTTTCCTCAATACCAATAACAATAAGTCTCAATAACCATAATAACAGCACATAGTGATATCTACATGTATATAAACAAACAAACAAAAATAAACTAATAATAAATTAAGCTCTTTTTTGAATTTTTTATTACAAAACAAATGCTTCTTAGCTGGTATTTAAAGAATTAAAAAAAAAAATGACATATTTCATACTAAATACAAAATTTTTATCAATTTTTACTATACATTAAAACAGTTTCGATATTATTAAAATAAAATAACGAAACTTTGGCCGTCTATAAAATATACCTTTTTATGCCTAAAAAAATTTTTTATTCATTGTCTTTTTTAAGCTGAAATTTTTAATTTAGAATTTTTTTCTTTTGCTACTCTGTGTAAAAAAAAAAAAAAGAAAATTAGATGTTTTAAAATAATATTTTTTAGCATAATGTGTAGATTTAAAAAAGAAAATTGTAAATTGTATAATGCATAATATTAAAATTATTACTTATAAAAAAAAAAGTCATTAATATAAAATTTTACTAAAAGAAAATACCAACATAAAGAAAAATAATTTTTAAAAAACTTCAATTTTTAGATAAATGAAAAAATAAAAATTAGTGCTTTTATAAATAAGATAATATTGATAAAAAATATTAATTAAAGAATCAAATAGTTGTTAATAAATAAACGCACCACTTTTTATATTAAAAAAAATAAAATAAAATTCCCAATAAAAAATCATGTAGAAAAACTTCTTTTTATTTATATATAAAAAATGTATGTTTTTGTGATGATATGAAATTATTTGTGTATACTATTAATGAAAAAAAAAATGGTATTAATTTGTTAAAAATACAAACATTTTTTTTCATTAAAGTATATTTAAATGTAATAAATATCAATGAGTATAAATGTAAAAAATAATTATTAAAAAAAGTACTAATTTTTTTTTTTTTTTACTATAAAACAAGATGTTATAAGAAAAATTTTCTTACATATATTATAAATATATAGAACAATTTAAAAAAACATTTAATATGAAAAAAATATATTAAAAATAATATGTAATAATAAAATGTATAATTTAAGAACAAAAAAAAAAATTATTGTAACATCTGTCCTGCGCAATTGTTAATTCTGCTGAGCTTAATGATATTAAAGGATATTAAATGTCTTGTTAATAAAATAAATTTATTGTTACTTATTTTATGCTTACCCATGTTTATGTACTAGGTTCTTTTTAAAATCTTGTAACAAATCTGTGATAGACTGAAATAATTTAGAATTAACAGTAAAACTTCTTTGCTATTGTTAAACATTATATTTATTAACAATCAAACTCAAAGGCCTATTTTATTTAATCCTTGATCTGAGCGAGATTAGGAAGTACTTGAAGGCTATACTTTTTTAAAAACTTGTGATAAAATTGCAATATTACGAGACAATTTAGATTTTATAATAGAACTTCTTTGCTTTTAAAAGACTCTAACTCATAAAAATTTGATAGGGAAAAAAATTACAGGAGTTTTACGCACATAAAAATTAAAATTTTTGGACAAACAGTTTTCTAAAAACATGCTACCAATTTGGAGTAGGGTAGAAATACATACTTGATAATTTGCTGAATAGTCCAATATTTTAAAATTATTTTTTAGAGATACTTATATAATATACACAAAAAATGACAAAAAAAATTGACAATTACATAAGTTACTAACTAATAATTAAATAAAACGGTTTTACGCAAGTGACTGGTTTTCTTTATTGAAAAGTTTTACAGTATAGTATCATGAATGCTTCTTCAAAAATAAATTTTGTGAATAAACCATTCACCTGAAAAAAATTGTTTTATTTAATTCTTTATAAAAAATTATCGAGTGTATGAAAAATTCATTCACATTTCTTCTTAGAGGGACCAATAAATAAAAAATTTTTTAAAAGGTTTGAAAATATATGTAGTGATATATTTTTGTCGCATAAGCACTAAATTAAGCCTTCTCCAAAATTTTTTCTTGTAAAAAGTATCATAATTAGAAGTTTTGCTAAAATTGGAATAAAAAATTTGGTTATATCTAAATTAGTATATATCAATTTTTTATATTAAAATAATATATTTTACTGTTATTAAAAATTTCCAGTCTTTTCAAGTTAGCATATCAGCTAAGATTAGTAAAAATGTATCATACCCATACTGAATTCTATATTTTAATCAATTCGAAAGAAATTTAAAGGAATTAAAAAAAATATGATATTAATATGAGATAAATAGTCTTAAATTTAAATCGATCAAATAAGTTAATATTAAATATACTCCAGTCAATATACGGCTTAGAATGTCAAGTGTCTGTCCTTAAATAAGCAAAAACTACTTCTAATAGTGGTAATGAGGAAACATATAGGAACCATTCTATTAGGTAAAATTTTGATTTTTTGACATATAAGCACGTTTTGAGACCTCAGGAAGCTAAAAAACCGGTTTGTAAATAAAGTATCTGTGTGTGTGTGTGTGTGTCTGTGTTTGTGTGTGTGTGTTGCACTGTAACCAGTGATATTTCACAACCAGTATAACATTAAGACCTAATTTTTTTTTTTTTTTTTTTTTCACCAAAAAATCTTGAGGTACTTTTTTTTCAATTTGGATGTAATACCTCATTTTTTTCCATGAAAGTACTAATATCTAGAAGTATCGTTTTTACTCGATATCTTGAATCTTACAATTAATTTTTTTAAAATTTTTTTCTCAAAATTTTTGTCACCAAAAAATACAAAAAATACTAAACATTTTTTTCTTTTTGGACGTAGTACCTAATTGCTTTCTATGGGAGTACTAGTTTTAGAAATAACTTTTATACTCAATTTTTAAATCTGATACGTAATTTAAAAAAAAAAAATTTTCTCAAAATTTTTGCCGCCAAAAAATACAAAAAATGCCATTTTTTTTTTTAGGACGTAGTACTTAATTTCTTCCTATGAAAGTACGAATATGTAAAATTATCGTTTGTAAATAATTTCTCCATCTGATACATAATTTTTCGAAATTTTTTTTTCAAAATTTTTTACATAAAAAAATTAAAAAAACACTATAATTTTTTTTCTTTTCGGACGTAGTACTTAATTTCTTTATATGAAAGTACTAATATCTAGAGTTATCGTTTTTACTCGATATCTCTAATCTAATAACTAATTTTTCGAAAAATTTTTTACACAAAAAAATTAGAAAAAAACAATTTTTTTTTTTCAGGACTTAGCACTTAATTTTTTTTTATGAAAGCATGAATATCTAGAATTAACATTTTTTAAAGGATTTTTCCGTCTGATACGTAATTTTTCAAAATTTTTTTGTTAAAAGAATTAAAAAAACACCATGTATTTTTTTTTTTTTGGACGCAGTACCTAATTTTTTTCAAAATTAAGATTTTTTGTGTAAAAAAAATCTTCTTTTTTTTATGTAAAAAACCTAATTTTTTCCATGAGATGTTAAACTAACAGTATCAAGGAAAAGATCATTTTCAGTTTTTCTTATGTGATTATACTTTGATAGGTAAAATAGAACATTAAGAACATTTTGTTATTGCTAATGAGGAATTATGGTGCCAATTACTTGGCAGCGTTTTTTTTTAAATGAAAGAAATTTTCTTTTGGCACAAAAAAAGCAGTTTATTAGCAGCAAAATCCCGACAAATTTTCGAAATATCTCTTATGATCACCGCTGATCTTTTCGGATTTCCGGAGATCAAAAGTGATCTCCGGAGATCTCCAGAAATCTGAAGTGATCGCAAATTTCGGGTGATTCCTTTAGTTCTCCAGAGATCTCCGGAGATTACTTTTGTTTTCTAGAGATTACTGGAGATTTAAATAGATCTAAAGTAATCTCCAGAGATCACTGAGGTAAAAAAAAAAGTTAGAAAAATTTAGAAAGATTATCTAGAATCATTATGCAAAGTTGTAAAACGATAAATTTGATTGTTGTTCTTGTCAGAACATCAAATACAAAACTCAGTTCGATTCAAATATTTTTATTAACAATTCTTTTTACAAAAAAATTTATTACTTGTTTATTCACAATTTTTTATAACCAAAAACTCAAATTTAATCATTTATCATCTGAATCTAGTCATGCACTACTAAAAAACTACACAAAAACATTTATGAAATTAAAAAATCAAACAATTAATGTTGCTTAGTAACAGATAAAAATTTAAATTCAAAATTTCAAATATTTAATATTTTCTAAAATAACAAATTTTAAAATGAAATTAATGTAAAATTTTACAATTAATAATAAAATTTAAAATGAATTAAATATCCTATAAGAATAATTATTATTGCAAAAAATCTTCTCATTTGCGATCGTAACAATTGTAAACACAAAAAACAAAGTCATGTACCGGAGGGTAGATCCCCTGGTATGGGAGTTTTTGGTGGTGCTAAAACCGAATATGGCCATAGAAATGCAATACCACTAGCCAAATCCCCCCAGCGCCCAATAGGCCCCCCAAAGGTGTGAAAAATTTTTTCTTTTCGAAAAATGAAAATTGAACTATTTACTCATATTTTTTGGGACGCTAATATCAAAGATGGATATAAATTTTTTTAACCAACGTTTAATCTCGCCTAGCCTCATTCTCATAGTAAAAAATTAAAAATTTTAATAAAGGCTTTAAAAAAATATAAAATTTATTGTTATACTCATATTCAACATTTATTATCAACATTTAAAACACATTTATAGAGTAGTAATAATTATATAATATTTTATCAATATTTTTAAAAATCATAAATATTTTTAAAACATTTATCAATATAATCTTTTATTAATATCTTTTTCAAACACCAAAAATTAAAAAATAATATAGAGAATAATATTAATATTAAATTTTTAACTAAAGGAGCAAAATAAAGAATGACCCAGATCACACGTAATTTATGGTGGTTAATGGTAAAAAGGCGACCTGGGGCACAATTTTATTGCTCCCATGGTCAAAATATAATTTTTTTTTTCTCAGCTGGGAGTCACGCAGTGGAAGAAAAAAAACGGTCTCGCCTCGTCTAAGTGAGAATTTCAAATTTTGATCTCGCCTCGTTATTGCCTCGCCTCGTACACCGAGAACGAGGTTAGCTCGTTCGTTACCTCGTCAGAGGTCTAAGTGGAAAAGGTAGGTTAATCCAATTTTCTTTTATAAAAAAAATAACAAATGAAAATCAAACTACTTTAGGTACCCCCACTTGCACCTGTACGATTACTGTATATAAGCTTTTAAGCGTTACCAGTCATATGAATATTCAGTCTCTTTATTTTTAAAAGATATTTAAAAAATAAAAGAGTTGCTTTATTTCTTATGCAAAAATGCATAACTTAGGAACATCATTAAAATTTTTATCATTTTATGGTGCTTGGGAACCAATTAATTTAACTAAATTTTGGAAATATCCTTACAAAATTTATTCGAGGTTTATATTTTTATTAGAATTTTTAATGCTTTTTACTAGTTCTATAGGGTTAACTAAAGTGTCAAGTACTGAAGAATTTAATAAAATATTTATTGTAAATGTTAATATCTTCTTTGCTTGCTTTAGAATATTATATTTAAAATTTAAAAGAAACGATATTCACGATTTAATAAATATCTTGCGGGATTATTCTAAAAATTTGAGAAATTCCGAAGAATTAACTAGATATGAAAAATATGAATTCTTTATCAGGTAATTATGATTTTTATTTGAACAAAAATTTATAAAATTTGGCTTTATTTTTCGTCATTTTTAGAGTGATGAGCATTACTTGTAATGCTCAAGTGTGTTTAACAGCAATACTAGTATCACTTATACCAATTTTTCAAAATAAAAAAGAATTGCCGAATAAGATTTGGCTACCATTTGAACTTGATAATTCTACTTTTTGGATTATTTATATCACCACAGGAATTATTTTAATATATATTGGCTGCACTGAAATAACTTTTGATTGTTTGTTTGTTTCATTTATGCTAAATATTTGTTTTAAATTTGATGTACTCATTCTAAGCTTTAAAAGATTTATCGGTGAAATAGAAACTTTAAAATCAAATAATGTTTCCAAGGATGAAATAATCAAAGAAGAAAACATATTTTTTGGAAAATTTATAAAAAAACATCAAAATATTCATGCGTAAGACTAAATAGACAAATTATTAAAATATAAAATGTTTAATGTTTTAAAAAATTTCAGGTTTTCTGATAAAATTAATAGCACGTATAAAACTTTTTTGTCATACCAATTCGCAGCTATTTATATAAGCATTACTCTTGCTATTTTGCAAATTTTTGATAATTTTACAATAAATTTTGAAACAAACGTTATAATTGCGATACTTTTTTGCTTAATATTACAATTAGGCATTTACTGTTATTTCGGTAATCATGTTCTCTTACAAGTAAGTAAACTTTTTATTTATTAGCCTTAATTTCTTATTCTAGTTTTTCTTAATATGGGTAATAATTTTTCCGTAACACCTATTTACTGCAAAATTATTCATTATAACATGAAACATTTATAAGTGTATAATAGCGAAAACTTTGGCAGACATTGGTAATATATAATAATGATTTACTAATTAGTTTTTAAGGGTACTTTATGGAAACCTCTCCTCGAACTCGTGTAGGTCCGACTGTTGCCTCTATTTTGGACCATCAGTTTGCATCTAGTGGCCATTTAGAGTACCTTTCGTTCCCTGGAGTTGGTTCTAGGCATGCCCCACTCTAAGGCCCTAGCGTTAAAGTCTTCACCGAGAATAACGCTAAAAGCGACACCGCGGATCGTTTATTCGATACTGGTCAGCTTTTCAGCAAGCACCGCATCCGAGTCGTTTGGGGAGAAATAACAACTTGTATAAGTTGTCTCCTCGCACGTGGCAATTGCCTCTCCCCTGTCGGGACGCTTGGGCTCTGCCTCGAAGATAAATGGCACAAACATTGGTGTTATCAGACAGCCTGCCCTATGGGTTGTAATTGCGATTCTGCTCACTTAATAAAAGGATACTTATATCCTTTTCGCGAACAATCTGTTGCAACAATTCATCTGCAAGTCTGGCCGTATGCATGTTCCATTGGAGGACCTGAATCATTTCCGATGACACCTGCTTCTAGCCACAGTCAGAGCCTCACGGTAACTAAGGCATTTTCCCTCTCCGGGATAGTGCTCACAATCAGTGGAGCACTTATCCTTTCTGGTCATGCAGAGGAAGCACTTAGGCATCGCCTTGCTGTACTCTGTCCTTTTATGGCCATCTTCGCTACATTTAAGGCACGCCTTACTTCTTACGCCTTACTGTCAGGGCCTTTACAGACATGATGTCTATGCCCATAGCCCAAACATTTGATGCAGCGCCTTGCGTCCATTGAGCCCTATGATTCTAAGCCCAGAAGGACCACCGTTAATAAATGAAGGGTATTAGGGGTGTTTTTTCAACATATTAAATACATATATAATTAGAGAATGTAATTTTGTCTCCCAAAGGTAGTGGTCTTCCCTTGTGAGTATATATCTTAATAAGTTAAAATACTATATGCGTAATTTCATGGATAAAAAGCACAAAATAGAACGCGAGGTCTCAAAAATAAAAATTTTTGTTGTTGAAAAAACTACTTAAAATTAGATGATTCACGAAGTCTGAAGGTTTTTCATAAATTTTTAAGGGTGTTATGCTATTTTAAAGTTGGCCACTAAAATTTGACCTATAAAACACCATTTTTGAAAACTCCGTATAAACTTTGCAGAAAACGTTAAACAAAAAGAATGTTTTCGATGTAAAATTTGATGAGAAAATTGAATTTTTAGTCAGATTTTATCCTCGGTGAGTCCTTTTGCAGGAAAAATTTTTCATCAATATCTGTTAAACTGACTTTAAAGCTATATCACAGATATTTATTAATTTTGAGATAATTTATACAACTATGACAGAAAAAGACGCAAAAAGACTACTTTTTAACCAATAATATTACTTTTTGCCGCTCTTAATATTATATTCAATTAATGAGAAAAAAATTTATATGAGACAAATGCAATTATGGTTCCCATAGTATTAAATTTTCATTCATAAATTATTAACCATGGCAATGATGTTTTAGAAACATTAAAACGTTGTCAATCTTTATCTCTATTATATTCTCTTGTCCGCTCAGACAAATATGCTTCATGAAACCTATAGAAACACATTGTAAATATTCGAGTTGAATTACACGCATACAGAAAATTAGTAAATATAACTGTTGGAAATATTCAAAAATATATTTATATTATTTCATCTAGTAATTTATATGACGTTTTTAGTAAGTAAGAATGTAAAGTTAGAATATTAATTTGGTAATAAAGAGGGAGGATCAAAGCAGCAGGTCCTTTTGTCAAAACGTCATAACGTTGAGTTAATCTTTTGTAAGAAAGCATCACTGACCTTTCTTTGTGTGTTTATCAAAATAAATACAAAGAATGTTTAAATAATTGTACTGTTTTATTTAATTGATTATTTAATATTAAATAATTATAATATATATTAATATTAATATTTTTTACTAACCCACATTTCCTACAGTAACCAAAATTACGATTTTGTTTACTAAATTAGGTTTGCTTCAGAATAATAAAATTTGTTTACAAAATAAAATCTTAATTTTTTTTAGTAATATTTACTCATTTTTTGATATATTTACTAATAATTTTTGACTTGTATTTACTTACATAAATTGTAAAGGTTGATTTTACTAATATTTGTTTTTTTGCAGAGCAAAAATTTCACTTCAGCCCTTTACGAACAAAAATTTTATGAATTATCAATAAATTCAAAAAAAAAATTAATATTCATTATGGGAAGATCATTAAAACCAGTTATAATCACTGATAAATTATTTGTTACATTATCACTGGAGTTTTTTATAAAGGTAAGAAATTTTGGATTAATATTTCTATGAAATTAGTATGAGTTGCGTGGTCAAAGTTTAATAATCGAGCCCAAAATATTTTATGTCGAAAGGATCCATAAGAAATAGTACATTACGCAAAATTATGAAGAAAAGTTAAACGTTCGTCCCTATGTGATATTATAAAGTTTTTCCTCTTAGTGAGATGAAAATGCGTTATTTCCGATCATGCTTTGGGCCGAAAAAAGTTATTTAGACCTTGGAAGCCAAAAAAAAAAAATTAAAACACTGGAAAAAAGACATGATTGGATCTAAAAAGCTACAAAGATGGATAGATTATTTTTTTAATTGCACGGAAAAGAATAAATACAGTGAACTGGAACATCGTTATTTATCATGTTGACATCGAAATTAATAATACCGAACGCTGAAAATTTCCCTGTTTGTCTAACTTGTTAAAAACTATGTGCGCAAATTATTATTAACGATGTTCACACTGTCTGTAATGCTGTTTAATTATGGAAATAAAATTTTCACCGAACATTGTCCCTAACGAGGTTGAAAATGGTTTATTTTTATGTTTATTCCATCGATTCTCTTTATATGCTTACGATACAAAATATCTTTGGATCGATTTTAAAACTTTTTCATACCTTTCACATGTATATTAAATGTTTATACACCTCCGCGTATATGCTTTAGAAATAGTGCTTCACGCGAGACGAGAGAGATGAGATTTGCCCTGATCTCGTCTCGGTCTCGAAAAATCTTATTTTTTGAAACTCTCGTCTCGGTCTCGATATCGTCTCACATCGAAAAAGTTTTGAAAGTCTCGAAATCTCGCCTTAAAAAATGTAAAATTTTTTTTTATTATACTTGATAACAATTATTTATTTTCTATCTTCAGGCGATTATTGTTTTTGCTTGTAATGAAAAACCATGAGTTAATTAATGGGAAAAATTACATAGGAAATATATAACTCTTTAAAAAAAAATTTTGAGTCTTCGAGAATTCTCGTTGAGGTTTTTTCGAGCCTCGGTATCGTTTTGACATTTTTTTGGCAGTTCTTGTCTTGATCTTGTCTCGTTCTATTAACGCTCTAAAAAAATTATAATTTTTTAAAAAATTAGTCTAAAATAATTACTTATAATGATTGCAGATTTTAAAATTTTCTTACTCAACTTTCAATGTTTTGAGAACCACATCGATTAAGTAATGAAAATATTTTTAGATTCTTTAAGAATAAGAATTCAGTCTAATCAGTATATAAAGACAAAGAAAAATATAATAAAATAAATAAAAGTAAAAAGAAAAATATTTCAAAAAATGGCTTTAAATCCCTATAATTTTCAATTATCTAAAAAATTAAATATTAATTTTTAAGCTTTATGATTTACAGCGTACTAATAAAATAGATTGGCCATTTATCAGTTATATTACATATTGAACTAACAATAAGTAGACCATTATTGCACTTGTGGGTAAAATAAAAAACTAGCTAAACTGAATCCACAAAATCGCAAAGCACATAGTAAAAAACTAGCCTCCAGTGAAAAAAAAGCCTGGAATAAATCTATAAATATACTGCAAATTTAACACTAAAAATTTTATCCTCAAGTCTAGCGAAGGTCTAAATTTTTTCAAATAATCTAAATAGTTTTGTATTTGAATAAAACTTTGAAATTCTAATTACTGAATTTGATTTTTAATTTTGTTTACCAAATAGTTATTTGAGTATTTAAATTACTTGTCTAATTTTTTTCTTTCGATAGAATACCTTAGTCCAAACTTTGTATCTACTAAGGACGTAATCTTAATTAGAAAGATTTTTGAGCTTCACTTAAATTTTAATGTAAAAAAAATATGTAAATAAATATAAATCTTTGTCTTTTTAGACCAAATTTCTTTTTTTATTTATTATATATTATATCCTTCATTTTCAATTAATCTAAACTTCTTTGGAGGCTAAGTAATGTAAGTATCCTACCAGAATCAATTGGCAGATATTTCTTAAGTATTCTAGTTTATATAAATTATATATATGGTCAAGTTTTCAAATCAGATCCAAAATATTCTTTTCGAGAATATGAATAAAAAAAATAATTTTTTCTTTTTTTAGCCATCTAGACCTCATCCTGTGTGAATTGTCTGTTGGTCTAATGGTTAGGATGCCAATGCCAGTTCTGTAAACTAAAAGACTTCAAAAGTTTTTTTCAGTAGTTTTAACTGAAATTATTCCATCAATTGAAAATCAATAAAAATTTAATTTCTTGTAAAATAAATTTAAACAAAAAAAAATTAATAATATTTATCAAAGTGATTTGAAAAAATCTTAAAATAAATATTATACACTTAGGTTATAATAAAAAAAGAGACGATTGATTCGTCAAACTATCAGTGTTGAGTTAAAAAATCAAAAATTGATATTTTTGGTTCAATAATCATCGTTAGAGTCTTTAATTAATTATTCATTAACATAATTGAACGCTGAATTCTAAAATAAATAAATATAAAAGTAAGTTTAAAAACTAAAATACGTTAAAAAACGATAAATATATTAATATCAGTTCTAATATCATTAATACCTAGTTTTTTAAATGAAAGAGATTTTCCATGCAGAATTTAGCTGCCATTGAAACTCGATAATTCTATTTTTCGGATTTTTTTTATTACCAAAGAATTTGTTTTCTTGACTGATATCTACCTGGTTCAATATTCATTTTGCAATTATTGTAACAGCGCCAAGTTTTAAATATGAGTTCCATACCCAGGCAATCAATACATTTTTGAAAAAAATGTAAATACCTTACGAAAATTCTTTTTCAGGTAATTATTATTCTGATATTAAGTATTTCAGATAAGAATTTTTATGGTACTGTTGTCATTACCTAGGTTTGCAAAGTCCATAAATTTTAACGAATTTTAGAGAAACAGCTAAGATATCCATTTTATAGTAGATATATGTTTTATCATTCAATAACGATCAAACCACAAAATTCTAATGTCTAAAATATAAATGAATTTTAAATGAATTTTAAAAATTATTACGCTTGATTTTTTAAATTAAACTAAATCAGAGCAGAATATTTTTTAATATTCAGACTAGAGGCTATTTTCAAAATTTTCTAGGATGATTGATAAACGAAGTTAATTAAATTGGCTCTTAAAGAACAAATTTTGATTGTATGCTTTGAAATGTTCAAATAACCTAAAATTTTTGGCAATTTTAATATATTTTTCATAACTTTAATTGCAGAAGTAATGAAGAACGAGTTTAGATCTCTATTCTTTGGATTTTGACCTAGAGTATATACTCTAGGTCAAAAAATTATCATATTATAATTATTAAATAATAACTATTATTATAATAACTATTATTATATAATAATTATTATAAAGTATTAAAATAAAATTATTCAACTTGGTATCGTGTATAGAAATTGAAATTAATAGTTCAATGCAATTTTTTTTAAATATGTAATTATTGATTATTCTATCAATGCAAATTATTTTAAAACAATTACTTAAGTATGTGACCTATAGTAACGTAATTACTTTTGAATATATTTTAATTTCATACTCTTATAAGTAATATAAAACTCATTACTTTTAAATAATAACTTTAATTTCTGTGGGTCAAATCTTACACACAGAGTATTTTGAATTTAAAAAAGCTGTAAACAAAGAAGGATGATAATAAATTGACGTTTTTGGGAGAGAAGGGGGATCAAGTGAACTTAAGACTGATAGTTTTAGATACTTGGGCAATTTATTGGATAAATAAAGAAAATATTTTTAGCTCAAGAATCTTAATTTTAAAATATTTGGATTCAGGAACTGATGCGATGCAACACTGAGAAAAAAAATTACTATGTTCAAATAAATTTGCTTTGTTTCAAGAGAATTGTTAGTTTGAATACTGCCTAAGCTAGGTACTATAAACAATAAACAGATGTTAAATAAAAATATTTGATTTCTGAGCTAACAATTTGCTTCATTTTTTCAATAAATTGCCCACGTTTCGAAGACCTTCAGTCTTCATTATCAAGGCTAAAAATTTACAATATTTTACAATTTTATAAAAACTTTTTTTACATAATTCCAAATTTAAAATTAAACATTACCTTATTAAACATTTTAAAGTAAAGAATATACAATATTCTTCACTGAGTAACGATCTTATACTAATCTTTGAGCTTTTAAAAAATTTTACAAGTGCTAGATTTTTTTACACGAAGGAACATAAATATAAAGTTTGTAACTCTAACGTACATTTTTAATGACTATTTTTTAATATGAAACTTATTACTCATTATTAAATACTCTGAATCTATAAATTTTCAAAATAATTTATTTGTCGGTTTTTCAACTCTTCTATATGATTTTTAACATATATCTAAATGTTCAAGTGCTTTAGGTTTAAAAAATTTTTTATTTAATTTTTATTATTTCCGTTTTCTTATTATTCTACTCTTTCTATTTAACCCCAGTTTATTTTTATAACAAAAAATTCGTTTTTTAATCTTTTTGCTCTTTTTAATCAAACGTATCGTGTTTTTAAAGTGACCTTTTAAAAAACAGGTGTCTTCTATTCTATTCATGGTATTATCGTTATATTCTATAAATCATCTCTGAATGTAATCGTTTTCTATAATTTTTTTCCCTATGTCTAAAATGATGATATTCTCAAAGTCGATTTTATGTTTAAAGAATTTACTATGCGTGTTTAAGACGTTACGACTACAATTTTTTTCAACATCTTTTTCATGCTTTCCAATCCTGATACCCAATTTCCGAGATGTTTGACCTATATACCTATGATCGCATGATTTACAATTTATCTGATAGACTACACCTGAATTTTCATTTTTGTTTATTTTATCTTTACCTAATTTAACGAACTTTTTTAATTTACTTTTTGCCGTATTAATCGGAATATATTTTACTTTTTTTATATGTTTATTTAGAGAAGGGGTAGCTTACTTGTAATAAGGCAAACTTATTCTTTTTATCTCATTATTATAATTATTAAAATTATTTCCATTTTGATTTCCGGTCTGACCTATGTTACTATTCGTTTTATTAAAATGATGGCACAATCTTTTTTTGACATATTTATTTACAAAATTTTGAAGGATAATTATTAATAATAATTATTAATTATAATAATTAATAATAATTATTCATTTTTAAGTAATTTTTTGCCAATGTGATGTTTTTTTCTTGAAATTTCTTATCTGACAATAAAATGCATTTATCTATCAAATTATACACTATGGCTATTTTTTGGGCAATTGGTGAGTGACTTAAAAAATTTACTAAGCTACCACTGTATGTTTCTTTTCTAAACCAATCCGTTTTTGCTCTTTCATTTTTTTCCCTTATAATTTTTAGATCTAAAAAGTTAATTGAATTATTGGTTTCTCTTTCCATTGTAAATTGTACCGAACTATTATAATCATTAAACGTCTTAAATAAATTATCTATTTCTCCTTTTTTTACTAATATTAATGTGTCATCTACGAATCTTTTGTATAAAATTATATCATTATCACAATCTTTTATTGGGTTATAAAAATGGTTTCGAAAATTATTTAAGGCATTACTACTTTTTAATTTATCTAAACAATTTATCTCTAATTCTTGCAAGGTTATGTTGGCTAAAATTGGACTAATAGAATAACCTATAGCTGTACCCTTTTTTTGTCTGTAAAACTTATTATTGAACTGAAAATAATTAGATTTGAGTAAAACTTGTATGCCCGCTATAAAATCATTTCTTGTTAATGGGATATGATTCTTCAAATATTTCCAATTTTTCTTTAACGCGTCAAAAATTAACTCATGGGGCAAATTTGGATAAATGTCCACAACATCTAGAGAAACAAACTCATAATCTTTGCCTAGGGCCCAGTTCATGAATTGTTGGTTCAATTATGCAATGGATTATATGAAATAAATAAATTTTTTAATCTATATGAATCAATTTTTTCGGTCGAAATTGTTAGTAAAATAAATTTTTTTTGTTGCAAATGCAAATAATGATTTTTTCCTCGTTTTTTTTTAAAGAATTTTTTATTAATTTATTAATTTTTTTCGGTCATAATTAATCTTGTTTTTATTAATTATTATTGATTTATATATATATACTATATTTATTTTAATTATTTTTTCATTTAATTTTTTTTTTTTAATTATTATTTTGTTTTATTTGCATATTTCATTTTTATTAAATTAAATTTTAAATTTTGTCATACCCATAATTTGAACTCGAGTTACGGACACCAGAACTACGCATCGTAACTAATGGACCACGGAAGCATCTTACTAAATAGTTACTAAACAGTTAATTTTCAAAGACTGTAACAAAAAAATTATCGTTAAAGCAGATTCAAAAACTGAAAATAATGCATCAAGTTTAGAAAAAAAAATAAAAAAAAATTTTTATTCAAAGACAGATGGAATTAACAGGTAATAAATATATGAGAGAATTCCGCTACTATTTTTTTATTTTGATGTCATAAAACTAAGTATTTTTTTCCAAGCTGAATTAAATCTATGCTTATCTACGAGTATGAACGATAAATATAAGGAGAAAAAAATATTTTTTCAGAAATTGAAAAATTTTGTTTGCTCTAATTTATCTAAAATATTAATCTTTTCCGCAAAAACTTCTATTTTTTCATTAACTAATCAATTTTTTTGCATTGAATTAAGTTTCGCTTATAAAGATATCTACAAATTACTTTTTACAGAATAATTTTTATATAAATGAATAGAGATTATAGTTTATTTAGCAAAGAAAATATATTATTTTATTAAAAAAATAGTTTCTTGAAAAAAAAGTATATTTTTTTGAACGAATAAAATATAATTACGTATTTTAACGAAATAAAGCAGTTTTTTAAAATAAAGTTTTATAATTTTGGAATGAAATTATATTTTTTTGAAAACTACTTGCTTTGGATCAAAAATTAATTTTCGATATCCAAAAAAATGCTTTCTTGAATTTAGAAAATATTTTTTTGAATATATTTTATTGATTCAAAACACTGAAAATTTTTATAATAAGCTATCCAGTTTCTAGCGGCAAAAAAATTCGTTTCCTCCAAGAAACATATGTTTTTTTGAATGAATTAAAATGTTTCTTTCCATTGACAATGGTTTTCTTATTTTAAAATTTTTTACTCTGGATTCAAAAAATTAAAATTCAATGCATTTGATGTCCTAGAGTCTAAAAGATTTTGGTTCCTCATAAAGAAACCATTGTTTTAGGTCAAATTTTGATTTCTGATTTTTTGGCATATAAGCACGTTTTGAGACCTCAGGAAGCTAAAAAACCGGTTTTTAAAAAAGTATGTATGTGTGTGTGTCTCTCTGTGTGCGCGCGTGTGTGCGTATGTCTGTAACCGGTGATATTTCACAAAAAATTAAGTTCAGCTCCAATTCTGGTCAATAAAATATTATTTTTACTTTTAGTATGACATTAAGACCTAATTTTTTTTTCAAAATTTTTCTCACCAAAAAATCTCGAAGTACTTTTTTTTTTAATTTGGATGTAATACCTCTTTTTTTCCATGAAAGTATTAATATCTAGAAGTATCGTTTTTACCCGTTATCCCCAATCTGATACTTAATTTTTTGAATTTTTTTTTTCAATACTTTTTACATAAAAAAATTTAAAAAAAACAATTTTCTTTTTTTTAGGACGTGGTACTTAATTTCTTTCTATGAAAGAACGAATATCTAGTATTATCGTTTTTAAAGGATTTTTTCATCTGATACTTAGTTTTTTGAGATTTGTTTTTTCAAAATTTTTTACATAAAAAAATTTAAAAAACACCATAAACTTTTTTTCTTTTTGGACGTAGTACTTAATTTTTTTCTATGAAAGTTCTAATATCTAGAATTATCGTTTTTACCCGATATCTCCAATATGATACCTAATTTTTCGAAAATTTTTTTTTCAAAACTTTTTACATAAAAAATTTAAAAAAAAAAAACAATTATTTTTTTTCTTTTGGAATGTAGTACTTAATTTTTTTCTACGTTTTTACTACGTAAAATAGACCATTAAAAATATTTTGTTATTTTTAATGAGGAACCATAAGGTCAATTACTTCGCAGCGATTTTTTTACTATTTTAGCACTTTCTTTAAATTTTCTAAAACTTTTTTAAAATTTTCAAAAACATGAAATACATTAAAAATAGTCTTTTAATCTCTAGGACCCTAAAATTTGTGATCAACGGCACCTCCACTCCGGATATTGACTGGAACAATATTCTTTTTAATAGTTTCAAATGATTTCAAAGCTATAAAAAATTTAAATCGAAAAATCTCAAACTGCATGGAAAATTAATTTTATGAAAATAGTGGCAACCGAATTTTTTTCAATAGTTTTAGAGAACTCGTTATTACTCAATTTTTAGTATCTGATAACTGAATATCTGAATATTTTTGTCTAAATTTTTTTTCCGCAAAAAAAAACTTTTTGAATAAAAAATAAATTTATTTTTTATTTTTACAATAGTCCAATAAGGTCTTATCTCACATATTAAAAACAAAAACTCCATTATTCTTTTTCTTTTTTAACGAGGTACCTGATTCTTTAGTATCGAGGTGCTAGTTTTGGAAATATCGTTTTTTTGATTGTTTGATTGTTATTTTTACTTATACAGAATTGTAAAAAATTAATGATATACAAGAATAATAAGGTAAATTGTGCGGGTATGTTAATTTACAAAATGTTTAATTAAAATAAAGAATGTAATTTTTTAAGAATAAAAGAAATTAGGTAATTAAAATAAGGTTAAGAAATGTAATACAAAAGAAGAAAGAAAAGAGAAAAACAATTCATTCATATAAATATACTATTTAAGTTTAATATAAGCTATTTACTATAGTTAATAAAATTCTTTGAATTTTTAAGATTTAAAAAAATTAAATTTTTAATACTTAAAATACAGGCGGAAAAAGGATAGGAAGTAATCCAGGATGGGGCAAAGTTAGATACTCTAGTGTATTAGTAAAATTGTTATTATTGTGTATGGGAGTTGGAGGAGTCTTGTTGTAGAAGATGTTGGCAACAAAATATTATGCTTAAAAGAGTCTATATGGAAGTAGCGACGCGAATAAATTCAGGAAGGGTATTCCAGAAATTTAGCAGATATGGACTATTCGCTTGGGACACTAGGCGGGGCTTACGCTATCACGTGGTATTTTTAATCTTAGGGGGGCCGCTATTCATATGAAATGTACATGAGAATTTTGTATTTCAGTTTTTTACAGTAATTTCTGGTCGATTTTTGCAAATTTTTTTTTTCTACTTATGCAAAATTGTTTTTAGAAACTAATTTTTATAAAATACTTGGTATACTTTTAAAATATTTTTTCAAAAATAAAGTTTTATCATGTTAAGAAGGTTATAAGTAACGTATATGCAACCCGCTTTACACTATATTTTTCATTTCTTTCAATGGGAATCCTCATTTGTATTGCTTATATTTTTTTTATAAGTAAAAAATCATAATATAAGTAATAATTATATCATAATATAAGTAATAATTCGTTTTAATTATTGTAAATAATAAGATTAACTATTATCCTATAATATTATTTTTATCTTTTTATAGTGTTTTCTTTTTTATTTTTTAGATTTACCAAAAAATCCCATACTAAAGTGTGTAAAACGGCCCCCCCGATCGGTATATTTCTCCACCGCGAGCAGCACCGTATTTTTCAATTCTCCCTTCTACCTCCGTGTCCCAAGCGAATAGAGGTATTATTGAATTGAGGGCATTTAGAAGTAGGGACGTAAATAGGGACGCCAGCAGGTCTCGTGAAGGGATATAAATCTTTATTTCTTCTTTTAGGTAAAAAGGTAGACTGTTGTTTGAGGTCTTATAGATAAAGACAGCACACAGATATTTTTGGCATAATTTAAAAATTAACCAACCTAATCGAGAACCTAATTTTAGTCTGGCTGGAGAAGTCCTGTTAAATTTAATGTCAGATACATATCAAACTGAGGCATTTTGAAGTCCGTCGTATTGGTACCCTCAGAGGTTACGCGCATTGAAAAAGCGTCATAATCAAAGAAAGGGAATATTATGGAACAAACTAAACGTCTACGAAGTGAAGGAGTGATGAAATTTTTGTAATATCTGAGTCTATAAAACACATAGTTTATAGATTTAGTATTTAGTCATGTGGTTTATTTGTGTATTCCAGCTCATATCTAAGTCGAGGAAAAGACCGAGATTTTTTACAGATTTGGATACTGGAATGTATTCCACCGACGTAGAAGATGATTTTTTTAGTAATTCCTGAGATTCTTTGCCAAAGATGATGAAATTGGTTCTTTCTTTGTTTAGGTAATTTTGAGAGGTCTAGCTTTCGATATTATTTAGATCGCTTTGAAAGAGGGAGATGCCTAGGTTGTAATCTATCTTAGGGATTTGAATATATATTTGAAGATCATCTGCGAAAATTAGTCTTCTTGAATAAAGAATTTTACAGCCAATTTAATTTATATAAATCAAAAAAAGTAAGGGGACCAATACTTTGCGCGATACTTTGTCTTGGGAGATACCACGTCTAATTGTGGATGGATTGGTAAGCATTCAAGTTCGTCCAGATGATAACCGGGTGGGAAGGTGGTTGCTTGTGGATAGCTTGTTCGAAAAAAAATTTATTTTTTCCACTGAGATTGTATCATTAAGGACATCTCTAAAGTTGCGATAGGCATCTATACGAGTCCTAATACGTTTACGTCGATATTGACGGTAAAGATAATCTAGATGTAGAGATTCTTGTTTGAACTCAGGGGCTAACCAAGGGAGAGATTTTTTATATATTTTGCAACCTTCATGGAAACAAGTGAGGCAAAGACAATATTTCTGGAAGTGGTGTTCCAAATGAAATTGATGTCCTTGCTTTTGAAAGCAAATGACCAATGTTTTTGGCTTGCAAAGAGAGCTAGTGTTAAAATGACCTACCTTAAGCGAATGAGGCTTAAGAGGGTGGGAAATGGATATTGACATAGCAGCTGGATTACTTCCTGGTAGTTTCTAGGCGTCGTTGGTTTACATTTGGGAGAAATTAGATAGTGAAGATTCTATTTGCTCAAAAAAGGAGTTTATTAAATGTGTGGTAGGAGATACACAGGAAGGGTGTGAGGGAGGCTGGTAGTGTATTTGAGGTTAATAGAAGATTTGATTTGGCGATTCTAAAGGAAAACAGGAAGTTGCATTAGGATTTGAGTTTCGAGAGGTTGAGGGTTCTGTGAATGAAGAAAGAAAAGTATATTTATGAAAACGAAAGGGGGATGGAATGATTTGTTGGCACAGGGAAGGAAAGAGGCCGATTTTTGAGGGGTTGGAACAGCGAAGCGATGGCTTAGGATAGACTAGGTCAAGGTAATCTAGTATGTGATTGAAAAGTTCTAGGAGGGAGTTGGATGGTGTTGGATCACTACGAGCCTGTGATGAAAAAGTATTATTATTTTTGATTTTCATATTACCTACCCGCTGGTTTTATGGTTGCTGATGAGATGTTGCGTTGAAGATGTTGAGATGAAGAGATTGCTGCTGAGGTTGATGGTGGCGATATAGCTTCTGACTAGATAGATGATTTTTACTCGATTTCTCAGATTTGATATTTAAATTATTGAAAAATTTACCTTAAAATTTTTAAAATTCGAAAAATAAATCATTATTTTTTTGTTTTTGGCCGTAGTACCTAATTATTTTACATGGAAGTACTAGTTTTAAAAAATTCATTATCATTTATTTCTCAATTTCACTAATTTCAATTTAAAAATTTTTGTCTCTGTCAAAAATCAAAAGAATACCATTATTTTTTTTTGAGCGTAATACCTTTTTTATGTGTAATAGGGAATAATTTAATTTTTAATTCAGAGACAATTTATTTCAGAATGAGGCAAAAAGTTTTGTCTCAATATGTTTACCGTTCAAATCTATTTTTTAATTTTTGATGTAATACCTAATTTTTTCCATGGAAGTTGAACGTTACGACAATATCAAAGAAAAGATCATTTTTAGTTTTATAAAATTTTACTTTACTTTATTTAGATGAAAAAACCATTAAGGCTTGAGGGACGGTAGACGCAGTGCCAACAATTTTGCAGCATTTTTTTAATTTTTCGTATTTTAATATTTTCAATAAGGTATCCTTCTTTAAATTAAAGAATCCTGATAGAACCAAACAAAACTATATTTTACAATAAAAATTTATTTGTATGAAATAAAATAATTTATTTGTTTCAATTTACATGATAAAAATTTTACACAAGTAATATATAAAATATAAATATAATTAATTACTTATACAAAAACATCCATCTTTTGAATTATCTAAAATCCAATCAATATATTGTGTTACACGAGTATAAATTCCAGGATAACCTGGTCTTGCACATCCATTACCCCAAGAGACAATTCCAATCAATTCATATCTTTCATCATCTCGTTTTACAACAAGTGGACCACCACTATCTCCCTAAATAAATTAATTTATAAAATAAATAGAATAGCAATGATAATAAAAAAATAATAATAATAATAATAATAATAATAAATTAAATACTTGACATGCATCCTTTTTTCCATCAATATAACCAGCACATAACATATTATCTGTAATCATTTTAGATGTATAACTTGTATTACGACAATCATTTTCACTCATGACTGGTAGATCTACGTGCTGTAAAAGACAACTTGGTTTTCCATTTTCTTTTAAAGTTCCCCAACCAGAAGTAATTGCTTTTTTTCCTTCATACGTGTTATCTGAAACATTTATTTACCTCGTTAAATATTTTTTTTCCTTTTATTTTACTCTTTATTCTCTTTTATTATATATTTCTTTTTATTTTGAATTTGATATTTTTTTATACTAAAATAAAATTATTAACTTGGATTTTGCATAATACTTAAGCCTTGAACTTTTTTGACTTTTGACAAATTTCAATTTTTCGTTCATAACATGGCCTTTAAAAAATAAATTGAAAAAATTAACAATTTAGACTTTTCTCTCACCTGCGACATAAAATCAAATACCAAATTTTTGGTTTTGAACGCATAGATCGATGCAGAACAAGTTTTCGTAAAATTTTGGAAGAAAGTATCGCAAGGAATATTATCTTAGCCTATTGATGCCGAACCGACAGTTCTTAGACACCTGAATTTTTTGGTCATAAAAACTGTATATTTTGGGCTGAAAAACTTACCCAGTAGGTAATTTGGGTCACTCTATTCATTTCTGGAGTCGGTTTTTACCTACAACCCCTAATAAACGAGCTATCAAACCCTAAAGTGGGGTGAATTTTCAAGGAATTCTTAAAGAAATTTAAGATGTTACCAAATACAAAAAAAAATTGTATTAGGTATCAAAAATTTCTGTTATGACCCTCGAGAGATGGAAAAGGATTAAACACGCGTGTATTTGATCTTGCAGCCCTCCCTGGGGATGTCTATAGTAAGCAAGGGGTGAGTTTTATTTAATTTTTTTGTATTTGGTAACATCTTAAGTTTCTTTAAGAATTCCTTGAAAATTCACCCCACTTTAGGGGTTGATAGCTCGTTTCGTAGAGGTTGTAGGTGAAAACCGAATCCGGAAATAAAAAGAGTGACCCAAATTACTTACTGGGTGAGTTTTTCAGCCCAAAATATACATTTTTTATGATCGGAAAATTCAAGTGTCCAAGAACTATCGATTAGGCATTTATAGGTTAAGATAAATTGATTTTTAATCACGGGTCATGTATAAACTAAAAATAACTGCGGATCCTACTCTTGATTTTGTCAATTTTGACTATAAAACGAGGATTAAATTTTAAATGAGAATTACCAAATTTGTAAATTGGGTTTTACTTGATCAAATTGGTTTTAAAAAAAGCGTTAAATTTTTAAAAGAAAACTACTCACCAGAATTCTTTGGTAGACAAATTGGGCGTATGGTATCGGTAAAATTTACTCTTTCATTTAATCTTAATAACGCAATATCATTATCAAAATTAAAAAAACTAAAATTTCCAGATATTGTACGTAAAACAAAACGTGATTCTGTTGCTGTTTGAGTCGTGCATCTATCATGTTCTCCAAATGTAACTCTTATCATAAACCATAAAAACCTAAAAATAAAACTAAAACCATTGATATACAATGCATTTTATTTTGTGTTAATGTTTAGCTTTTTTAATTAATATAATAAATTGTATATTTAGAATTATAGCTGAGTGACTTGGTTTCAAAATTATAACACGTTAATATGATACCCAAAATTGCAGTTTAGAAAATTGCTTGAAAAAAGTACGGGAGAAAAAATTACAGAAAATGCTTTAAATTTGCGTGCAAGCAGAGAAAGATTGTATATCTTAAGGGGTTTACTTACGCTCACACAATATTTAAAAAAAACCAAAACTGAATATGTAGATAAAAAAAAATCCAATCATTTGAGAAATTTGGATTGCAAAAAAATATTAGTACTTGATTTTCCTGATTCTTTGAGACTTTTATTTAAAAAATTATGACAGAATCGAATTATTCATTATTTTACTAGCTGGAGAATAAAAAGATATTTTACAAAAGATATTTTTTTTTCAGAGTATTTAAATTTGGCCTTAAGATTTAAAAAGTCTTTTAAATTTAAAAAGCAGGCTAAAAAATAGGTCACATTTAACTGTCTTAGAAGCTGTGATTTTAAAAAACTTTTTCCACATAAATTTTTTAAAAAATAATCCACATTTTTTCCAATTATTAGGCTAATTTCAATTAAAATGGCTCTGTACAAATTAAATTAAAAGAAATAAAAAAATTATTAATAAAGATAATAAAATTGAAAATTTGTTTTCGTTAAAATTACAGAATTTTTCTCACTCCCAGAAATTACAATTATACGTGATATTAAAATAATTAAAATACCATCCTCACAATTTAAAATCACTTATGTTATTTAAATTAAATACTATTTTTTGCTCTCTCAAAAAACTTGAAACTGAATTTCTTGCACTCGTTTTATGCCTAGGCAAGGAAAATAGCTATTTTTTAAATAAAGGACAAAATATTGGTTTTGACTTAGCAAGTTTCTCACTTTCGCAGCTAAGCAGTTGTATGCAGGAGCGAGTGCAGACAGCATGCAAAAGTTGAACCCCATATTTTGTTCTGTGATTCAGAACATAGTTTTACATATAACGTGCAAAAAAGTTGTCTCCCTTGGATAGAAAATAGGCTTTTTTTGCCCTAGATACGTAAAATCGTAAATATGTAAGCGCCATGAGTAAAAAACTTAGACCCTAGAGTGAACACATATCACCCGTGCTAGTGATCGAGCTAGTACCAAAATTTTGCGATCCTAATACCTAATTTACTGTTAAGTATCAAGTGTGCAAAGTTTGGTACCAGTGTGATAAATAGTACGAGTGCCCAGGAAAGTCAGACCCAAAGGTTATATGTTCACGACATAGTAAGTTTTTCGCTCATGGTACTTACTATATTTTTGCGCCTAGTCAATAATTGCGGAAAATTCTGAACAAGGTATACGCCAGAGAGGGCAAAAGAGTTTAAAATATGAATTTCTAAAAATTATGACATAAATTTTCTGCTCAGCTTACGTGAAAGATCATTTATTATTCATTTAAAATTTATTAATCAATTAAAAATTCTTTTATCTTACAAAAATATGTTAATATTCTATTTATAATTTGGTACTTTACCCTTTGACACAATGTGCAGCTGTAATAACGTAACGATCATTAATGAGAGTTCCACCGCAATAAAATTTATTTAAATATGACAATCTTACTTGCCATGGAAATTCATTAACATCAGCGGTTAATCCACCAACAATTCGTTTCCCTTCATTACGTATACCACAGCCTAAATTAAATAAAAAAAATAATAAAATATATTTTTTATAATAAAAGAAGAGAGATTTCTTTAAAATAAATATAAAATAATAAAAATGGGTTCTTTAAATTATTAATATTCAAACAATGTTTACTTACTACAATCACATGGCGCACGAGGTTGGGGCTCTTTAAGTTTTATTGAAAAGAAAGTTTTTGTTGAATTTCTTTCATTCTACGATTAATAAAAAAGGATAAAATTTGGCACAATTAAAAATATTAAAACAAACTTACTTCTATATTTTCACAGTTTATTTTACTAACTAAAACACTAACAACAATTAAAAATTTTAATATCATTTTTTTTTGTGATTTTTTTATTTGCAAAAAGTTTTTTTTCAGAGAAAACTTAAAAAATAGAGAATAAATATAATTAAACTAATACTAAAAACACTAGTAATGTTGTTATTAATTCTTGTTTTGCTTTACACATATTTTCGAAAAAAATGATAAGCGTTCTTACTGATTCAAGGTCTCTCGATAATACTGATGGTAGAAACGAATAGAAGGAGCGATGACACTATAATTTTAAAAAAGGATATGTGTAATATGCAACATTATACAACATTTTTACTCTATACAGGTACTTGTTTTATAATAAAAAGATTCACGGTCACGTTCATGGACGTTTACTCTCTAGTTATTTTTACTGTCACTGACCGCAAACCCACAAAATATTTATGCTTTTTTATGTTATAAAAATATTTTTTTTCTATTTTTTTATTTATTTTTATAATATAAGAAATTTTTATTAATTATTTTCTTAACTCTCTGCGAATAAGTGTTTTTTTTTTATTTTTGTTCAAAACTTTCTTTTTTAAAAAGTTTTATTCAGTAAAGAAATTTTATTTTTACAAAAATTTTCCGATAGTTAATTTCAGGTTAATTTATATAAGTTTTATTATAAAATTCTTTTTTTAAAACTATAGAATTTGAAATTGGTATGAAATATTTTTGACAACCTGGGTATAAAATTCGAGTATAAAATTCGGCACGAAATTTTCTGCTTTCGTTGAACGGTAGACACAAAATATGGTAAGCTTCTAGGGCAAAAAAATTTTAATGGATATCATAATTTATCACATTTCATTCGTGGCCGGTGATGCCTTCTGATATCGCTAATATTAATTAAATTTTTGAATTTTTAAAAAATTTCCTAGAAATAATAATTGAAATCATATTAATAAACAAGATTTAAACCTTCTTGGATTTATTGATCTGCCATATTATAACAACCTTTTTAATAGTAAATTTGTAATTAGTGATAATAAAAAACTAAAACTCATCTTATAAAAATGGGACTCTTTTTGTTTTTCTACTTGGGAAGGTTAGTTGTGAAAAAATTCCACATTTATAAAAGTAAAAATATATTATATTTAAAGAGAAGAAGATTTGTTTTAGTTTTAGACCAGTTAGGATCTTTTCCAGATGAAATTTTGTTCAGGAATTATTTTAATTAAATACAATGTTATAAGATATTTTTACTTTTATAAATGAGGAATTTTTTCACAGCTAAGCTTTTTTTAATTAAAAAAATTTATTATTTTTTTTTATTTTTAAATTGTAGGGCTTAAGCCCTTTCTAGACCTAATAAATTTTTTTTAACTAAAAATTTATTTTTTTTTAATTTTCAAACAGTAAATTTTAAAAATTTATGCAAGAATCTATTAATAAATTTAAGAACTTTTAAATATAAGGTTGCTCACTTTAAAAAATAAAATATTGGTTGCATAAAAGGGTAGCATTATAAACATTAAAAAGGCTGTAATTAAAAGTTATACATTTATTTGTGAACGGGAGTTGAGAAGGCGAATTCGCCTTCTAATCCATAGAAATAGAAGTATACTTCTATGTTCTAATCCTATCTGCAGAACAAACAAAAAGAAAGTATATTGGATTTTTTATTGCACCTATCATTTTAATTAATTGTAGATAAAAAATACAATACAGATTTGTAGATTAGAGTCGGCTTTTGTTCAGGAAAAGGTTTGTCATTATAGAATTTTTTTCAGAGAAGGATTTTGCCCACAGGATCCCCATCTATTTAAAAAATTTCCTTTAATTTTCAATAATTGTTTGATTCTTGAAGTTATTCAGTTTCTTTTAGCACCGTTCTGCTATAATAATGGAAACTGTTTCATTCTTAACTCTAGGACTTGTTTTCGACAGTTTATACATAAGTCAACAAAGAACTTGCAAGGTCTGTTTAGTGTTGAAGTAAAGGGAAAGCCATTGACACACAATATCTGATGTTCTTTTTTGTGAAGATAAATATTTATATTATTTAATGCTTCAAATCACGCATCAAGTTTGTGTATACTATACAATTTAACAGATCTCATAAAGAGAATATTAATCAACTTCTGATTAGGTATAATATATTCTAAATTGGCCTCGAGGGAAATTTACTTAATCTTTTTGATATACAAACATTTATTTTTAAAATGCAACTATATAAAATCTAAAGTTTAAAGTATTATAAAAAAAAATAAGGTATATCATACATTATTTTAGGTAATAAAATTTACTCTCGCTTGTTATTGAAGCTAACATTTAGTATTCAGATACTTAAAAAATATTTATCTTACCATAGTTTACATTATCAAATATTTCTATACTTAAAATTCTCAATAAAGCTATGTGGATCTTGATGTGGATTTAAAAGAACATGAGCTTCTTTAAACTTTTTTTTAAGAATCAATTTTCAAAAATCTGTTAATACAAATGTTGGAATAATATATTTTACTCTTTTTAGCAATTTATATAACAAATACATTAATTTATTTATTTTATGATCATATCTAGTTTCACTTTTCCTAGCAAGGACAATTATATAGATTATCTTTTTTTACTATTATAAAATTTTTTTTATAATTTTAAAAAGTTTATTTATTCGTACTTTTAAAAGATGAAATTTCTTTTTGCCTTATACGTAAATAAAAGTTAACATTTATTAGAGACAAATTTCAATAAAAAAAAATTGAATTTTAATAATTACTAGGGGGCTCTGCTCCCTGTTTGCTTTGCGCGCTAACCCCAATTGAGTGTAAAGAAAGTATAGAGTTTTGAATTTTTAATTCTTATATCTATAGAGAGGCGTGCTCTGGGAATATGAAAATCAAAGGGAGGGTTCAATGGGACTTAGAATAATCTGGGTTGAGGAAAATATTTTCGATTTAGGTACATATTTAGTATAATATGGGTTTAGCAAATCAGAATAATTTGGGTTTAGAATGTTAACATTTAGGAAAGAAGAAAATAACAATTTGTATACTGACTTTGTTCATCTGTTACATGCCCATTGCTCTGACTTCAGCCATAAGATAGTGATTGGTGACTGGAATGCCGACATGCTCAAACCAAACAAATCCGATACACGTTTCGTAACTGATCTAATGAGCGACCGCTCACTCAAACTGGTCAATACAGGTCCATCACATCACAATATTGACGACAATGACACTTGGATAGACACCATTTTTATTGACAACTGTGACACACCAAAAAGCTATAATCGTACATTACCAACTTACCCTAGTAGGCATGAAATCATTTCTGTAACTATTGACCTGTTTTACCCGACACCTCCAGACATCAAACAGACTTACAGAGCATTTAATAAAATAACAGCACATGAACTTAACCCATTAACGCCTGAAATCGACTTTTGCCGTATCTGTACTTTGGCTACGTGTATCTCGGCGAATTTTTTTCTAATTAACATAAAAATTGGTGTACCACTATTTTTGAGTATGCTCTTTCAGAATCTGCCAAAAAAATTTCAAAAAATTATGTTTTTCATGCAGATTTCCAAGAAATAAAAAAAAAATGACGTTTTTTTTAAAGACTTTTTTTAAAAAACATGAGTTTTCGACCTGAAAAAATTTTCGTAGATTATTGCAATAGTAAAAAAGAGTGCAATTTTTGATCAATCTTTCCGTCTACAACCTGCAGAAAAAAAAATTTTACCGTTTTCGGGCAAAAATTTGGCCTCAAAAAAGTTCATTTTTCCAAAAAATGAAAGTTACTCTAGTGAATATACGGGTTTGGTTTTATTGTCACTAGGCATCTCATGATTTGGTCTAGAGGGGTTTTTTGGGTCGCTGATCACGACTATTGAGATAATTTTTATAAAAAATCGGTCCTTACCCTTCAATAAGCAAAAACTACCCCTACAAAGGGGTAGTTTTTATACTTTTGCTCTGGCTCTTATCAAATTTGGTCTAGAGGGGTTTTTTGGGTCCCTGATCACGAATATTGAGATAATGTTCATAAAAACTTGTAGCGTCACCCTTAAATCAGCAAAAACTACCCCTGAAGGGGTATTACCCCTCTAGACCAAATCTGATAAGAGCCAGAGCAAAAGTATAAAAACTACTCTTTTGTAGGGGTAGTTTTTGCTTATTGAAGGGTAAGGACCGATTTTTTATAAAAATTATCTCAATATTCGTGATCAGCGATCCAAAAAACCCCTCTAGACCAAATCTGATAAGAGCCAGAGCAAAAGTATAAAATCTACCCCTTTGTAGTTTTTTCTTAGTTAAGGGTGAAACCCCGATTTTTTATAAAAAATACCTCAATATTCGTGATCAGCGACCCAAAAAACTCTACTAAACTGAATCATGAGATGCCTAGTGACAATAAAACCAAACCCGTATATTGACTAGAGTAACTTTCATTTTTTGGAAAAATGAACTTTTTTGAGACCAAATTTTTGCCCGAAAACGGTAAAATTTTTTTTTCTGCAGGTTGTAGACGGAAAGATTGATCAAAAATTGCACTCTTTTTTACTATTGCAATAATCTACGAAAATTTTTTCAGGTCGAAAACTCATGTTTTTTAAAAAAAGTCTTTAAAAAAATCGTCATTTTTTTTTATTTCTTGGAAATCCGCATGAAAAACATAATTTTTCGAAATTTTTTTGGCAGATTCTGAAAGAGCATACTCAAAAATAGTGGTACACCAATTTTTATGTTAATTAGAAAAAAATTCGCCGAGATACGCGTAGCCAAAGTACAGATACGGCAAAAGTCGATTTCAGGCGTTAATGGGTTAACCTACACCTAAAAAGCCTTGACTGGTCAGCTTTTTTAGCTACTGAGGACGATTTCAATATTGAACAAGGTCTCTCTACGCTAACTGACAACATCCATAAGGCTATGGACAAACTTGCTCTTGTAAAGACATTAAAAAAGCGGAAATTAGACTATCCTTGGATAAACTCTGACTTAAAATTACTCAGGTCAAAACGAGACGCAACCAATAGACGTTACACCAGGACAGGGTGTCGCAATTTACTCAATGAATTTCTGGCTCTAGCGAATTAATACAAAGAAAAATCAGAGATAGCCCGTAATGCCTATATGCATAATCGTATATGCAGTACTCTTGATGAAAATGGAAACTTCTGGAAGGAGATGAAGACCCTGGGATTAATCCCCAAAGCTAGTGATGCTCTTCATGGTTTTCAACCTGATGAGTTGAACTCGCATTTTTCGAAAATATCAATATCTCCTAATGAAGACCCGCTTGAGTCCATAAATATTGTTAATAATGCTCCTCCAGATGGTTTCGTCTTTACAAGAGTTACTGAAAATGATGTTATACTGGCGGTCTCACACTTTAACTCACAGGCTAAAGGAGATGATGACATACCTCCAAGTGTCATTGTGAAAGCACTTCCATCTATCGCTTCACATCTTACCAAACTTTTTAATGCTTCATTATTAAAAGGTATCTTCCCACCAGCTTGGAAAAAATCTCGTATTGTGGCTCTTAAAAAAGTACCAGTACCATCATCAACAACTGATTTTCGGCCTATAGCATTATTGTGCTGTCTGTCAAAGGTCCTTGAGAAGCTAGCTCATGATCAGGTTGTCTGCTTTTTAAAGAAATCAAAGGCTCTGGATCCCTTTCAAACGGGATTCCGAAAATACCACAGCACCCAAACAGCACTGTTAAAACTTGTAGATGATATTCAAATGGGTAAGGAAAGACAGCAGGCTACCTTATTACTGCAGTTTGACTTCTCGAAGGCCTTTGACAATGTATTTCCATCGAAATTGCTCAAAAAACTAAAGGATACTGGATTTTCAAAATCATCTCTAAATTGGTTTTGGTCATATCTAAGTGGTCGAGCCTTATGTGTATCAACCAAGTCATCAACATCTTCCTTCATTGATGTAAATATCGGAGTACCTCAGGGATCAGTTCTTGGGCCTCTTTTTTTTTGCATTTACATGAATGACCTCAAAGACCACTTGACAGATAATCGTATTTTTCGACTGCTATATGCTGATGACTTTCAAATCTACGCTCAAATCCCCTCCAGTGAAATTACAAAGGGTATTTACCATCTTTCACAGTCTGCTAAAATTGTAGCCAAATGGGCAGATACCAATGGACTATCACTAAGCACCAAAAAGACTCAAGCAATAGTATTTGGTTCCACTCATACAGTAAAGCTATTCATATACCGAGTATTGAGGTCAGCTCTTGTGGTGACAATGTTCCTTTTGTCGATGAGGTGACTAGCCTTGGTGTCATACTTGACAGTACACTATCCTGGAAACCCCGTGTTCTCCAAGTAACTAAGAAAGTCAATAGAGTTCTCTACTGTCTTAAGACCATCAGACCTTGCACCTCCCAACCTCTTCGCAAGAGACTAATTGAAGCACTTGTCTTCCCTCATTTAGATTACTGTAATGTAATATACTCTGATATCTCCAAAGAACTAATTGTCCAACTTCAAAGACTCGCTAACTCCTGTATTAGATATATATATGGCATAGGAAGGCATGAGCACATCACTCAATACAGGAGACAACTGCATTGGATGACCAATCTAGCTCGTGCTGATTATTTTGCGTGCTTACTAATGTACAGGCTGGTAAGAATGAAAGAACCCCCATTCCTCTTACCTCTATTCATACCATATCAATCAGACAAGCCTACTCGTGGTCCTAGAAAAGATTTAGATCCCATAACTGTAACCACAGATTGGGGGCTCCACTCATTCCAAGTTAAATACGCAAACTATTGGAACAAAATTCCTCCCTGTATACGGGATTAACCTTCTTATTCAAGATTTAAGAAGGCAATAAGACAATACTTCTACAGATTAGACATAAATGACCAATAGTTGCAAGAATGAAATAAACTGAATTGACTGAACATAAACAAAGTAAATTGACTCTCATTATTGACTTATACATTGACACACTTACCTATTGACTTCATTGTTAACTAACCAAATTAAACTATCTAATCATAACTATCTAATCATATTTACTTTTATAAAAATTCAAATTTAATATTCTATTTATTGTATATATAAATTTTATTACCTTTTATAATGTGTATATATATATATTAGAGTGCACCTATTTTTGGACTTTGTGGAAAAACTTTGCTCCCCGGGTTTTTTTGTGAAGTTTTAGTCATAAAAAGTTCCCAGTTCCAAGGATTTTGCTTTAGCCTTACAAAAACACGTGCCTGTAACCACATCAATTTTCCCATTTAAATAACATGGGAATTTTGAGTTTTTAGCTAATCAAATTTTCACAAATGCCAAAAAGCGTTTTAAAATGCTAATTTTTACTGGAAAACATACTTTCATATGTTGTAAAGACATACAAACCGCCCTGCATTCATTCCAAAGGGAATTTTGGGGCTAGAAACGCAAATGTACATGTTTACTCAATCTTATAAAACAGGGTTTTTCGGTAATTTTCGATAAAAAGCTACAACCTCAAAAATTAACCAAAACACTTCTGGTTGGTTCACTTTTTTTGGTATAAGTGTGAGCTTTCAAACGACGTAAACCGTGTATTTTTATCACTGATTCTCTCACCGCTATAGTCAATTAACCTATTGGTAATTTTTGACCCAAAAGGCCCAATTTTTAAATTTGTTTAAATTGCTGCCAAAATTGTAATTTTTGACAAAATTGAGTTTTATAGGCCTTAAAAGTTTTCTGCAAGCTTCAAGTTTCCAAAAATTTTTTACTTGTCTCTTTTCTTTAAATAGTTTTTAAGATATCGTTTTTCAAAGATAATGATAAAAATTGACTTTTTTTGAAAACCCTGAAATTGGGACTCGGTAAATTTGCGTTTCTAGCCCCAAAATTCCCTTTGGAATAAATTCAGGGCGGTTTGTATGTCTTTACAACATATAAAAGTATATTTTCCAGTAAAAATTAGCATTTTAAAACGCTTTTTGGCTTTTGTGAAAATTTGTATAGCTAAAAACTCAAAATTCCCATGTTATTTAAATGGGAAAATTGATGTGGTTACAGGCACGTGTTTTTGCAGGGCTAAAGCAAAATCCTTGGAACTGGGAACTTTTTATGACCAAAACTTCACAAAAAAACCCGGGGAGCAAAGTTTTTCTACAAAGTCCAAAAATAGCTCCACTCTAATATATATATATATATTTTTTTTTTTTGTATTATATTGAAAGAGTGTACTATTTTTTGTGATTAAAAAAATAAAGAATTATTATTATTATTATTATTAAATTTGTCTATTTTTTTTGTATATTTATATACAAAACAGGAACTGTATATTGAAGGAATAGAATATTAATCATGATTCACTTAGGATAACAGTTTACAGTATTGTCTGAAAAATAAAAATATATTGTATTTGCGACTTTGATAATAAAAAAATTTATAACCGGTTGGTGTGTGTTTACACAACCAACGAGCATGGGACAAAATGTCCCCAACATCTCTTATAACAGACCTGATTGTAAGTTGGAGCTATCTAGTATATAAATATATATCTCTCTATATTATAAAATTGTAATTACTCCCACTGTATTTATCCTTTTGGTGCAGAAGTCCCTAAAAGTCCCTAGGGCCCCTAAGGAATTTTAGGTACTTCTGTACCAAAGGTATCTAGGGACTTCTGCACCAAAGGTCCTAGTGACTTCTGCACCAAAGGTTCCTAAATCTAAAATATTCTAAGTCCATTTCACCCCCTCCTAAAAACGTCACTTTTTCATCCCCCCACCCCCCCTGCTGAGCCGGACTTTTTCAAATACCCCATCCAATGAACATGTTCCTTGTTAAAAGTGGTAAGAAAAAGAAATTGTATTTATATCTAAAAATGATCTTTGGACTAGTTTATCCATAGTAAAAGTGTTTATAATCAATGAACGATTTTCCATTTTTTGCAACCTCGATACATTCAACGTAAGATAACACCTGTTAAAGGGTATGGTGATAATACCTCCTTCTTCATCTACAATAAAATAAAAAAAAAAAATTAATTATGTAACTTATTAAAACATATTGATAGCTAAAGGGTATGGTGATAATACCTCCTTCTTCATCTACAATAAAATAAAAAAAAAAAATTAATTATGTAACTTATTAAAACATATTGATAGCTCAATAAAAAGGTCGCAAGAATAAATAAAATATTAAACATCAAAAGATTTATTTAGCTTGCAAATGTAAATAAATTACCTAGCCCTCAGCTTTAGTAAACATGTTCTATATATTTAGTATGTGATAAAAGACTGTCCAAAATAAAAACTGTTTTGAAAACTCGAAAAGTGTCCCAAAAATTAGAAAGTGTTTCGACAGTATAAAAGTGTCCCGAAATTCTAATACTTTCCCAAAAGTCTAAAATATTTTAAGCCCAAAAATATTACCCTTATTATATATATAAAATAATAACTTTTTGGTTTATAATAATTAACAAAATAATGACAAAACTCGGAATAAGCTTAAACTACACTGAAAAAAAAATCCGCTTGCTGCAAAAGTAATTCCGTTTATCGTTAGGAGATTTCCTGCTTGCGGCAAGCAGAATTTTTTTCAATATTGAACTCAATTTTAATATTGAACTCAATCAAAACTTTCAAAACCCCAAAATTAAAAATTTAATGAAACTTTTCTAACATGATCAGCTTCGCTCTACCCGTCATTGACGAAATCGAAATAGTACAGAGAGAAATTTAAATCTGAATAGAATTTTTCCCAAATATAACGAGTATACTTATATTCTTTTATAATTTTTATGGTTTTTATAATAATAACGTAATAAATTAATATTTTTCATAATAATTTTGTTCAATTCTCAGTTTTGAAATCACAATTAAGTTTTAAACTTGTTACAGTCTTCAATTTATTCATGTTCTATTTTTCATTAATTTTTTATCTTCAAATATTCTTGCACAACATTTTTTTGTTAAGCTACAAGAAAGATTTATTGAAAAGAAAGTCATATCGGATTTCTATTATCAGAAAGACTTCAATACAAAATGAACCTACTAAGATATATACTCTTCTTTCCCAACAGCTAAAACTGATAAGGAAATTTATACCTGACAATATAATCATACAATATTTTCAGAGAAAATTATGGAAAATAAATAATCTGTAAGAGAAGTATTATATAACGCTTTATTATGCAAAATAAATAAATTTATTAAATTTAACAATTGAATAACAATTAAAAAAATAAAAATTGCTTACTCTAATTACACTATTTAAAAATTAGAAATTAAGTCTAAACTATTCGATAGTGATAGATATGTTCTAAATTTTTTTTTAATATCTAATCTAACCAAAATTGGATATGGTTCACCAAAAAAATTTATATTTTTCTGCTGAATTCCTACAGTATAGTGCATAAAGCACGTTATAATATGGTAACTAATTAGTCATTAGAATGCATTCTGGCTAAAAAAATGAGCACTAAATTTTTTGTATTTACTCCAGTCAAATCATGGAGGGGGATAGGGTCGTTTTTGGTAACCAAGATGAAAAAAGATCTAATACCGGGCTCAACAATTTTCTCTATGGTAGAGAATATATAATATAAGGAGTGATTAAATTAGTTACAATTTTGAGAATCTTATTTTTTTGTTAATTGGCAACTTTTTTACCCGCTAATCGAAAATCCAAGCGATTTTTTAAAATAACTGTGCTATGTTATTTTGGTTACTAAAAACGATTTGAAAGATTTTATCAATTTTAGTTTTTAGTAATTAATGATATTTTGGCTAAAACATATAAAAAATATTGCTGATTGAGCCAAATTTTGGATTTTTGAGATTGTTTACGATTCTGAAATTGACTTTTTAAAATTTTAAATGGGGAACACAAAATTTTATTATTTCAAGCATTTAAAAATTAATTTATAGTATTTGGGTTTGTTAATCACGTTTCTCAGATTCTTGACTCGATTAAAAAGAACTTGTAATTCTAAATTATATTACTTGAAATAACAAAACTTAAGAAGTTTGTAAATCAGCCATTTTAATATAAGAAATTTAATTGTAGAATTATGATCAGTGGTTCTAAAAATTATAAAAGTTTACAAAAATTTGGCATGTTCAGAATTATTTTTTAGAAATAGTATTTTTTTTTTATTTTGGGCGAAATATCGTTATTTATTTATAATAGGTTATTGGAAAATAGATAAAACTTACAAAATTATTTTTAGTGACAAAAAAATGAACATCTATTGGTTCTACAAAGGTGGGTCCATTTTGCAACTTTAAACATTTTTGGATTCATTTAACTTTGTTGATTAGTGCTTTCTATATTAACATTTTTTTTTGCTATTATATTATTTTCATCAGAAAAATATTATTCAATATTCGTTTTTCGCTTAAAATATTTCTTGATTTTTTGTTTATACATTATTTTAACTTAAACTATAGTGAAACTTTAACAAATATTTTTTATAAAACAAAAGTTTTCTTAGTTTAAAATGATTCAAAATGTTTTTTGAATATTTGTGAATCAAATTTTTATTAAATATCCAACTAAAGCATAATGTTGGATAAATTTTACTTGAAATCTATTTGCTCAAAAGCTAGTTTCAAGATTTTCGCATTAATTTTATGGTATTATTTTTTTAAACTTTAATTCTTTATGACTTTTTCCCCTTTTGTTTTTAACTTATGTAAAGTTTATCAAGCATCATGTTATTTGTCAGTGCTATACCAGCCTGAACGACATGTTGTAGATATAATAGTTACAGCTTTATATTATTTAGTATATAATGTTTATTTTTCATAAAATTTTTTATTTGACATCGTGCGTAAAAGTTACTTTGCACTTTTTAAATAAAATTATGCATGTAACTTGTGATATAAATGTAATTTTACCAAATGCAATCACACTCTTTTGGTGATACGCACCACGGACCTTGTGAATGTTCGAATTTGGCATATTATAACTTTATAGCACTTGTTTCATAAATAACTATTTTCTTTACTAGTCAAAATTTAATTTTCAGAACCCAATTTAATTTGTAAAACGCACAATATTTGGAAAATTGATAAATAATTATTAGTTAAACAAAAGTTTTAATTTTTACCAGATAATATTTTTCGTAAAAATTTTTAACTTTGCAGTATAACTCAAAAATAATATACCAATAATGCATGCCTCTACTGTATCTCATCTACATAGTATTTAATATTCTTATACTTTCACAGCTATAAAAATATTTATAATTAAAGATACAATTATAGTTTTTAATATATTTAATTTGAACAAAAACAAGTTTCTCTCATATTTGAGTTTATCCATTTTAAATATCTAGTAACTCTTGTATATACACCTGGATAACCAGGTCTCCCACAGCCAACACCCCATGAAACAATACCTAAAAATTAAACCACAAACGTATATTTTCATGTAATAAAATGTAGTATTAATTAAATTTTATTGTAATAATTAATTTACATATAAATAAAATTTTTACAAGTGAAAATTTTATATTTACCAGCAATTTCTAGCCTATCTCCATCCTCTACAAGAAGTGGACCACCACTATCTCCTTGACAAGAATCTTGACTTCCATTTCCAGCACAAATCATGTTATCAGATATACGATTTGCACGATATTTCATTTTTCTACATTGATTTAATGATAATACAGGAACATTTGCTTCTTGAATAACACCAGCTAACATACCACCTTCTTTTGTTCTACCCCATCCTACTATTGTTGCTGTTTTTCCTGCAGGATCTGTACCTAATATTAAATAATTTTTTTGCTAAATTTTAATATTTTGGATCGTTTGTATAATTTATGAAACAGATTAAATTTTAATAGAAAAAAATTGATATCCTTAATCTTCATTTTGATTAAAATGTAAATTTTTTTTTTAAATACTAATTATTGCATTTAAGCCGAAATTGATATTTAATGACAAAATAAATTCTTTCAATTAAATATACTTTCAGCGAAAATTCTCTTAATATTATAATGAAAGTTATTTTTAAAGCTGATATGACAAGATAAACTTAAATTTACAAATTCAACACAGTTACCTGCTTGAGGAAGGCAAACCGGTCTAATTGTTTTTGAAAAATGAACAGGACGTCTTAATCTTAAAAGTGCAACATCGTGATTATACGATTCTGTATCAAAATTTCTATGACGTATTACAGCACCAACAGTTCTCATTATAGCTTGACCATCAGTATTTACAAATTGATCATGATCACCAAGTATAATACGAATTTTTGATCTTTTTAATCTTTAATAATAATAAATTTATTTGTGTTTAATTAATAATTTATAAATTAATTAAATAAAATTAATTTTTATTTAAAATTTAAATAACATACTTTCTTACACAATGAGCTGCTGTTATGACATAATCATTTGTTAGCAAACTTGCACCACAATGAAATTTTCCATCATAAACTAAACGAGCTAACCATGGATATTTATTTGGCTCTGCTGGGTGTCCTCCAACGATTCTATTTTCTTTATTTGATATACCACATTCTGACAAAAATAAAATAAATTTATATCAAAGAAAAATTTAATTAAAATAATAAAATTTTTTATAAAGAAAATCTTTTTGTCAAAGCAAACAGGTAATTTAATTTTTATTAAAAAAATAAAAAAAATAAATGAACAAATTTATGAGAATATATTTTTTTTTCTTTCAAGGGAGAAAATTTAACTTTCTTAAGTAAGCAAGACTTTGTTATTTTAATTTAATTAAGAATTATACATTCAAAGTAGTAATTCTTTTTGGAATTATATTGTTATATGGTTGAATTTAAACGAAACTGGACTAAACTTAATATAATAGTCAGGTCTTCAAATAGGTTCCAAAATATTTTTTCTCAGCCTTTTGGTAGCTTTTTTCGATTTTTGTGCATTAAAAAAAAAGAGAGATTATATGAAAATTTATTTCCTCTTGGGTCCAGATAGGGAATTTCCCGTAGAATAAAACTCTGGGGTCAAAATATTTTTTTGAGTTACACATGAACGGAAAATCAAATTGTCTTTTTTCAAAAGTCTATTTTTCAAAAGCATATGAATGAAAAATCCTCTAGTAGGATTCAAATTACTTCTGTTATTTCAAATTTTTAACGGAAAAATGGAATAATGGATTAAGAAATGGTGAATTATAGCGTTTTGAGAGCTCTAGAATCTAAAATAACAGTCTAAATTCTAAATTAGCAAAGAAAATTTCCCGCTAAATCACGTGACTAATTAAAAATCTGATGAAAAATTTAAATATTTATTTTATGTTAAAATAGCAAAATTAGAAAGAATTTTCGTATTAATTTAGTATAATTAAAAAAAAAAATTCCATAAAAAAATTAGATATTTTAATCTTTCAATTCAAAATTCCGCTGTTTTAACAACAAATCTTTTCAAAATATATAAAATTATACCCTTATGTAAAATTTCCTGTGGAATCTACAATTTTTAGTTGAAATAAAAAAAAAATGAACTTTTAAAGCCAGCTATTTTCGGATCTAGGGCTCTCAAGACACAATAACCCACCGGAAATAAGAATGATTTGAAAGATAATTTGATGCTTGAAGTTGGACCACTGAAAAATTGTCTTCATAATTTGACTTGATGGTAACCGGCTTTACTTGAGTGGGGTTTTGGCAGGTTTTCTCTACTCATAGACACAAAAATAGAATTTCGGTTTACTAAAAAAATACAAAAAAGTTCGGCCAAACCTGAGTACTTCTATCAAAAATTGATTCTTACCACACAAAAGATAGTGGAAAAAAGAGACTCCAAGATCTATATAGCCCAAGAACTTGCCCAAGAACTATACCTCTCATTGTCTGAATCCCATGGGATAAATAGGTGGGTTGGGTAATAGAAAACATTTTATTTCGAGTTCTATGCTTCACCCGTAGTTTATATAATATTAATAGACAAAGAAATGCTTAAAAACCTTAGCAACGTAATTTGATAGTGTAAGGGATTATAATATTTTTGCGGCTGAGTTGAGTTTATTTAGTTATTAATATTAACTGGTATACAAAGTCCAGGCAAGTTTTAAATTAAGTTCTCTATACTACTGTCAGATCTTTCTAAATATAGTATATTTTCAAAGCCAAAGAGGCTGATTATAATGAAGAAAAATATTGAAATCTTTATTAATTACCACAAGTACAATTCCTTTCAAATTGCTCTTTATCCGAACTAGTTGAACTACCATAACCAAAAACTTGTGCATCAATACCAAAAATTTCATCAAATAAAAATTTACTTTTACGATGACTTTCATTTAAAAAATCCTATAAAAATAAATAAACAAATAAATTTTTATTAAGTTTTCTATAAATAAAACTTTATTTATTCAGTTTAGTATCTTATAGTTAATAAAGAAAAAAAATTATTTTTTTTTATTCACACTTTAATAGAGAAATTTTATAAAATTATATACTTTTTTAATGCAAATATTTATATATACACGTATTTTAAATATATGATCTATTACATTTAATAGAGTTGAAATTTTCAAAGAAAAATAAGAGAAAGTGACCACATTTATAATTTTTTTACTTTTATAGGTCAAGGTTTTTTTAATTAAAAAATTTTTTTTAATTTTAAAATAGGCAAAAATGATTTATTTAATAAATTTTTTATTTTGACTTTTACTGAAGATTTGTCAGTCATAAATTGATTGAATTTACATTGTAAAAATATAAACACTTATGATTTCTCTTTAGTTTTACTTTACAATATAAAATATAAAATATTAAAAATTTAATTTATTTAAAAAATTTTAAAAATACTTACATGATCACTCAAAGAAGATTTATTATTATAATTTTTAATTAAATTAGAATTTATTTTAAACCCAATAATACTGTCAAACATAATAATTGCATAAAAAGCAATAACAATAAAAATATAATTAATAATTAACATCGTTTTTCACTTAAAATTAAATAATTTTAATAAAAACACCAAAAAAAACTAAAAAATTATATCACAATAAAATATTTGTATAATAAAAACATACGAATTAAATAAATAATCATCTTTTGTTAATATATGGATTTTCAGACATGTTAATTAAAAAACACTATTTTGATAAAAAAATTAAATATTTATTAAATGATATTTAAAGAGAAATGCTTTCACTTAAATTCATGTGTTAATCGAAGTCAGTAGTATATGGCACTATAAGATCAACTGTGAATGACTTTTACCGTTCTCTATATTGCTAAAAAAGACACTGATATTAATAAAGTAGTGGTCAAAGTGGAAGAAAGTTCTTTCTCTTATGATTAGAGATTTTTTTTTTTTTTTTTTGTTTATTATATTAAAAAAAAAAGTTTAAATTTATGTTTTTATAAAAAAAAATATGTGATAATAGGGTTTTACCGTTAGGTTATTTAAAAAATTTTTGTCACATAAATAAGTTTAAAAATTTAATTATTGTTATTTATATCGCTTATGTTTTTAATGAATGAAATCATTGAATGAATAAATTTTTTTTTTTTTTAATTAACGGTATTCACTTTTTTTAAATGTAAATTTCAATTAAAAAAAAAAAAAAAAAATACATTGTATTGAATAAGCTTTAAGATGTTTGAACTTACTTTTATCTTGTAATTTGGCTTGCATGTTTGTTACAAATCATGCAAAAACAACATTGTTAATATTTAATTTAAATTATTAGCAAAAACTAATAATTCATCAATATAAATTTTAGTCTTAAAAAGAGCTGATTTATGACGGACTTATTAAAAAAAACGTATAAAACTGGTTTGTATGTTAACACAACCAACGAGCATTTTCACTTGTAAATCTTTCAGCTTATACTCACTAATTATTGTAAGTCCTAAACTGAACTTATAATAACTCCCTGCATCAAAATTATTCTAAGTTTTGAATCGAAAATATTCGAAAATATAAATCCATTTTAGTAACCCTAAAAACGTCCACTTTTTACTTCCCTAGCCGTCTTCGACTAGTAACCCCCTTACATCTACCCAAATGATTAGCACTGTAGATAGCTGCACTTAGTTTCAAGAAGTTCCTAGACTTTAAGAACCCCCTCCCCCCTCTAAATTGGACACTTTTAACATGGAACATGTTTATAGGGAGGGGGTACTTCAGAACTGGAAAATTAAGGGGGGGGGGGTCAAATGGGACTTAGAATATTTTCGATTTAGGGACCTTTGGTGCAGAAGTACTTAGGGAGCATTGGTGCAGAAGTACCTAGGGAGCATTGGTTCAGAAGTACCTAGGGACCTATGGTGCAGAAGCCCCTAAAGACCTTTGGTACAGAAGTACCTAGGGACCTATGGTGCAGAAGTACTTAGGAAGCATTGGTGTAGAAGTACCTAGGGACCTATGGTGCAGAAGTCCCTAAAGACCTTTGGTGCAGAAATACCTAGGGACCATTGGTGCAGAAGTCTCTAAAGACCTTTGGTGCAGAAGTACTTAGGGAGCATTGGTGCAGAAGTACCTAGGGACCTATGGTGCAGAAGCCCCTAAAGACCTTTGGTACAGAAGTACCTAGGGACCTATGGTGCAGAAGTCTCTAAAGACCTTTGGTGCAGAAGTACTTAGGGAGCATTGGTGCAGAAGTCCCTAAAGACCTTTGGTGCAGAAGTACCTAGGGACCTATGGTGCAGAAGTACTTAGGAAGCATTGGTGTAGAAGTACCTAGGGACCTATGGTGCAGAAGTCTCTAAAGAACTTAAGTGCAGAAATACTTGGATATAAATATTGATATTATGAACAGAATAGATACTTTATTATCAGTATCTATTAGGGACCTATGGTGCAGAAGTCCCTAAAGACCTTTGGTGCAGAAGTACCTAGGGACCATTGGTGCAGAAGTCTCTAAAGAACTTTAGTGCAGAAATACTTGGATATAAATATTGATATTATGAACAGAATAGATACTTTATTATCAGTGTTAGTTATTAGTGAACATGTTCCATGCTCGTTGGTTGTGTAGTTACACAAACCGGTCATATGTTTTCCTTACCTTTTTGATTTGGAGCTTCACGAAACATTAACATTGTCTTTATGCCCTATGTTAATAAATTCAGATTATTCTTAGTCTCTCAGTTTGGATTATTCCAAGTCCCTAAATCAAATTTATTCTAACTCACTAAACTTAGATTATAGTCTATTAAACTTGACCATTTGATCCCTCGATTCCCAGGCCTTCTGGAGTACCCGTAACTATAAACATGTTCCATGTTAATATAAAAAAAACTTATAACCGGTTTGTGTAAACACAACCTAAATGCATGGAACATGTTTACTTACAGCTGAGGGCTAGGTATAATTCAAGTCCCTAAAACCGAATTATTCCAAGTCCCTAAACCTGAATTATTCCAAGTCCGTAAATCGATATTATTCGAAGTCCATAAACCTGTATTATCCTAAGTCCTTAAGCCCAGATTTTTCAAAGTCTCTTAATTATTCTATGTCTCATTTGACCCCCCCCCCCCTTAATCTGGGCAAATTTGACCTCCCCTTAATTTTCAAATTCTGAGGTACCCCCTCCCTATAAACATGTTACATGTTAAAATTGGAACACAAAGAGCTATTAAATAACTATTAAAATTTATTCTTAAAATTAATGATCTAATTTCATGAGAAGTTTTATATTGAAATTAAGTAAAAAGTAATCGATAAAGTTTTACCAATGTTAACATTGTTTTATGTACGAAAATAAAGTATTAAATTAAATTAAAAAGTTAAGTTCATATCTACGTATATACCGTACTACATATATTAATTACTACAAGCTTTATAAAGAAGCTTAATCTTTAGAATACTACTTAAAATCTTTAATTCTGTGAGTAGTTGAAAAACTTATATTACTCTTATCAACAATATTATTTTAAAAAAAATACCAGAAAAGTAATAAAATTAAATTGTTTTTTCTTTTAATTTCATTTTTTAATGAAAAATTTCTCTTTTATTAAGATATTAAATAGATATAATTTTTTAAATCATTAAGCAAACGAACAAAATTTTTTTTTGAAGAAAAACTGTAGCTTTTTATACTACTATATTCGCCTTGAAGTTATTTAAAATAGTAACTAAGATTTCCGATTATTTTTTCAAATTAGATTCTATTTTCTTAAAAAAATGAGATTTCTAAACCGATATCCAAAAAGCAATCGAAAAAAAAATTGATTTTTGCAAAAAAAATTGATTAAATGTGCTTTATAAGAGCCCTAATATTTGGTAAAAATTAATACTGAGGAACGAAAATTTTATGTTTTTAGTTAATTGCACCAACAATTTTATCCGTGGAGCGAAAATCCAAGCATTGGCTACCAGTCAGGAATTAAAAAGTTAGAAGCAAAAGTTAGGTTTTGTAAACAGTTGATACTCCCCTTGTTATTTAGTATGAATTTACAAGACGAACGTATAATGCTGGCTGCAAGCAAATACTTCATTATATCATTTTAGCCTCTGAATAAAAAAAAATTATGGAAAAAGTATAGAATATTCAAAGATTTTTTTAAAAACAAAGATATACTCATTTTTATTAATTTTATGAGTAATCGATAAATAGCATAAATTGATTAATTGAATGCGTTTGCAAGGAAAAAATAAATTTGTATTACAAAGCATTTTGGTTGGATTGATATAATTTTTGAATCAAGACCTCAGCAGTTATTTTTAAAAGTTGCTTAGATTTTCAAAGAAGGCGTAAGATTTTTTGCTATTGACCAAAAAAATGAAATTCACAAAATATTATCTCATGTAACCACTCCAGAGTATTGCCACTTAAAAATAATATTATACCCTGTTCCTTATGGGGCCAAAAATTTTCTTCAAAAGAGCAGATGTATTTGGTGGCAACTCAAGAGTGATAGCAACTAATTTCAACAAAAAATCGAAAATTCAAGCATTTGTTTAAACTTTTCGAATTTGATGTACATTCTAATGTACATTTGGCTGCAACATATCTTTCAATATTTCTCGAGTACTAGTGGCAATAAAATAACTTTTTGAGTACTATTTTACGATCTAAAATCCCCCTGGATAGCTGTTGCAAACATTTATTTATTTTTTAAAATTCTTACCAGATAACAATAAATCCTTATATAAAAGGGACCAAAATAACTACCAGCTAATGTACATAACACATTATGTAAATAAAATCACATTAATAACATAATTAAAAAATTGATTTTTTATTTAAAAATTTTTATAATAATATATTTACAAATGAAATCGAAAAAAACTTAAAGAAAAAAAAAATATATATCTTATGAATTAAATTGTTATTATTTAAACACTCACACATACATACATAATTATTAAAGTTAATAAAAATTAATAATATATTTATAATATTAATATTTGCATTGGTTTCACTAACCTACATATTTAATATCTTATTGAAAGCAAAACATTTGGCCTGGTTTCGGTACTTCATTCTTGTCCTTACATACTATAATATACTATAAAAATAAGTGTAACATTATGTGCATTTGTGTATTCGACACTTTTTTTATAAATTATATTTATACGCGTACAATTTTCATTTTCAACGATGCAAGTGACTTTTAATATATTAGAATAGTAATATCATGCTTATTGTTTAGTTTACAGTTTTTTTTTTTCAAAGTGTTTATAGATAATTGAAAATAATACATTTTCACTTAAATTCTATTTTTTAAAACAAAAATAACACTGCCTCGGGTAAATTGCATTTAGAGTTATTAATTTTCAATCACGATTGAATTTTAATTGATAGTTTTTTTTTTAATTTAAAAGTGAATGCAAAAATCAAACTCTGTATTTTACCCTGAGGTTTTAAACATGTTTTTTTATCAAAGAAGATAAAAATTTACATATTTAGCAGATAGTTTGAAGGCATGAGATGAAATATCAATTTTTATCTTGGATTTAAATTCTCACTTCGGAGAATTGAGTTTTTGCTAAAATATTTACTTTTATAATAAAAAAAATGTAAAATAAACGAGAAAAAATCTGTTTTTTGAAATTTTCGTTTCTGTTTACTTCGCCATTTTTATTTATCTTGAAATAATATTTTTAAATGCTTTTTGTAATATCTTACTTTTCAAACATTTTATTAAAAAAATGAACCTCACAGAGGTTAATATAATGTGCATATTAGAGCAGCTTTTAAAACTTTATTTTCAAAGTTTTTTTTAATTCTATTAAAGCTTTAACTTTATTTAGTCGAAAGTTTATTATGCAAAATAAGCTTTTTTTATTATTTATTTGCTAAAAAAAAAGTAATCAATTTAAAGAAACTTTTTTTTTAAATTTAATTTTGTTGATAGTTTTGTTTTTTATAAAATAATTATTGTTTTGAATAAATTAGTAATAATTAAATTAAAGCTCTCTGAGTGCTTTACTTTTGAACTCAATGAGTTTTATATCAATAAGAACGATAATAATATCTTTTTTGACTAAATTTAAAAATCAAGAAAAATTAAATTGAGTAATTAATCTAGTCAAATTGCAGTTTAGGGTGTTTACTGTTTAAAGTTACTGGCCGTCATCAGATTCGGTCTAATCAATTCTTAGGGTCACTGATCATAAATTTTGGGGTCTTTTCTATGAAAAATTGAGACTGCACCCTTAAATTTGCAAAAACCACCCCTAAATCTGGACACTCGATTAATACATACATAAAAAATAACCGTTTCAGGGGTAGTTTTTGCAAATTTAAGGGCAAAAATCTTTTTCCTCTCTTAGAGAGGATCTGAAATTCGCGATCAGAGACTCAAAAACATGTACTAGACCAGATCTGGTTACGGCCAGTAATTGTTCAAATTTTGTTCTAATTTTATATAGTACTCAAACTCACAAGGGGAGTTCAATACATTTGAGTAACTTTGCATTGACTAACAATCAGACTAATATTTTAATTACAAAAATTAACAATAAAGATAGTATAATTTTTTCAAAAACAAACATCAATTCAAAAGTTTCTAAATACAAATAACTGTAGAATATAACTTAATCCTTAAAATTTACCTTCATTATTTGTTTGTATAGCATTTCAGTATTTTTAAAATAGTGTATCTATTAATAAAATCTTTGGTTTTATATATCAAAAATGTTTTTTTTTTTAAACGTAATAACTAGGAGATGAACAAAAGCAATCTCCATTTACAGAATCAGATATCCAGTCTACATAATTTGAGACTTTAGTGTATACTCCAGGATAATGAGGTCTCGCGCAGCCTCTTCCGAATGAAACAATACCTAATGACAGAATAAAATAAAATTTATTTAATAAAATAAGTATAAAGTAAAAAAAAAAATAAGTTAAAAATACTGACCTACAACTTCATAATTACCCATTGGCATACGAACATGTAAAGGACCACCACTGTCACCCTAAAAAATTTGTTCATTTAATAAAATATAAATTTTTTTTTTTTTATTTCTTACTTGACACGAATCACGTCCTCCTTCAAGGTAACCAGCACAAAACATATTTTCTGTAAATCTACCAGGAGGATATTTTGATAATTTACAAGTTTCTGGGGATAATATTGGTAATTCAACTTTACGTAATTCGTCGCTTAATTGACCACCTTGTCCTGTTCTACCCCAACCTATTGCAATACCAGTAGCTCCTGTATAATCAATTGAATCTGAAAAAAAAATTTTTTATAATTAATTAAATTTATTTAATTTTATTCCTTTTAAGAACTGACAGAAGTTGCAATAATTTTAAAGTAAATATTTATTTAATAGTTTAAATTATTTTTAATGTTTATTTAAAAGCATTTATTATGTATATTGGCATTTAAATTGAATAAAATAAAAGTTTAATATGTCTTTAATATATAAAACTTTAAAACATTTATCAAAGTTTTTTCAATTTTATCTATTCGATTACATGTTATTACATATATAGAAACTTTTATATTAAAAAAAAGTTATGATAGGTTTCCTAAACACAATCAAAAAGCATGGAACATGTTGTCCCAAAATGAAAAATAATTTAAATTTATTTCACTCTTCCCTTGAGACACATACTTTTCATTCTCGTAGCTTTTATTTTCAGTTCCAAATAATCCCTCTGTTAAATTTCAAATTAAAACAAGGAAAACAAGATGGTATGAGTTTAGTCTGTTTAAAAGCTATCTATTTACTATTAAACTATTAAAAAGTTTATTTAATTTCACAACCAAGTATTGCTTTTTCATACATGGGTACTTATGAAACAAATTTTTGATCCTAATAGAATCCATGCATTTGATAGCAGTAACTAAAAGTGATTCAATGAGATATAATTTTGAAAATATTATTTTAAAGCTAAATTGCCAACTAATTTCTGGTTTCAGATTTTGAATTTTTTAGATAAAACTTCAACTTTTTTGGATACATTTTCATAAGTGAATTTGGCCAAATATCTCAGTTTCAAAAAAAGGCTACGATACACCCAGTGCTCATGAGTGAGCTAAGATATTTTATAGAATTAATGCAATAATTTTATTATTCATTTTTAAATAATAGATTACGAAAACCCCTGGTAAAAAAATAACATAAAATAAACAGAATTTTTGGGATCTGGGCATATTCTTGGCAGAATTTACAGAACTTACCTTTTCTATCACCACGTAAAATTTTCCGGAAATTCTCATTTATTTTACTGATTTCTCAGGAACTTTTACTATATAGCCCCCCTTTCAGAAAAATTTTAAGAAATTTCTGAAAGGTTAAGAAAATGAATTATTTTTTAAAATATTTATTAATTATATTATTTTTTATTTCCTTTTTTTTGTATAGCATTTCCAACTTAATAAAATTTCCTAAATTTTCTCCAGGTAAGAGAAAAATAGGTCCTGGAAATTTTATACAAAATTTACTATTCTGTTGACTTTATGTTATTTTTTTATCAGGGGCTTACAAAGTATTTAATTGCTAAGTAAGTCTTCAGATTCAATATTCACCAGCTTTTTTAATTGAAAACCTACAAGAAATATGAGAAAAATCAAATTCTAAATGACCGTTCAGGTCCTGGCGATCGTTTATGAACTAGTACAATAAGTACCTTACGAAATAAAAGTGTTTGTGGGATTTAAATTAAAGCGTGCATATAAATGAAAGTTTATTTAATATTCATAATAACCCTGATAAAAAAAGACAATATGTAGCCTTGTCTTTAAAAATAAAATTACTGTCTACAGAGTTATAAATAAGGTATAAGGATGACAATTATCAAAAGTTTCTTAATTAAAAGAAGTCAAGTTGATTTTTAAATGAATGATTTCGTTGGAGTAACTTATTTAATATTATTTCCAGTGAAACGATCTCGGAAACTTTAAGATAAAGAAAAATTTTATTCAAATTTTCTACTCTAGATGCGTATGTTTTAAATTATAAAACTTTTATTTAAAATGTGTATAAAAGTTAAGATAAAACCGTCAACATAATTTTTGTGTTCAAATAGCATAGTTTTATCTATGGCTACAGAAAAATTAAGAATGAACCACATCGTACGAAATTTACCATCTAAAAGCAAATCAGAATGCTTTATAGCTCCTGCCAAAAAAGAAATTAAATTCCAAATTTTAACAAACTTGAGAAAAAATTTCATATTTATTTCTTGTTTAATTTTGTTTAAATGGATGCAATTTTATTTTAGAGCAAAGGTCTGCCTTATAGAGTGAAAAAATCGACTATTTGTGGACACGATATCTCAAAAGCGATTAATCACATTGTTTTCATTTTTTAGAAAAAATCTTTGAGAAAAAATAAATGTCTCATCAGGTGCTGACGAGGATCGAACTCGTAATCTTTCATTTTCTAGATGGATGCTCTGATCATTAAGCTACACTGAAAAAAAATTCTTTTTTTTCTTTTTTCATAGTAAGTTAGTAGCACAATTTTTGGAGCGGAAATCAAAAAATTTTGTCAATTTGTAGCTAACTCTTGGCTCTATCAATTTATATTGCCATTAGAGTTTCGAAGGCTCTTGACTAAAATTTGCGGCAAGCTGATTTTTTTTTTCTTCGCAAACAATTGGAAATGACTTGAAACCTAAAGAAAATTAAAAAAAAAAAACATTTTTTCTTTTCTTTTTTCAAAAAATTTCTCAAATCTCATCATACCGAAATACGGATATCCCAAGTAAATGGTAAAAACATTTTTTTTAAATTTTCTTTGCGTTTTTAGTCATTTGCAATCGTTTGACGAGATAAAAAATTCTGCTAACTACAATTGCGATTCTGGCAAGCGGTTTTTTTTTCAGTGTACAGCAAGAGACCAAACTCAAAATTTTTTTCTTAAAATCAAAAAATGGAAATAAAATTTAATTTAAAATTTATGAGGCTGCGCCCCCCCCCCCCCGGACCCCTACAGCTTGATGTTTCTAAAAAAATGTTGTTTTAGCTTATTCAATATTTTGTATAATAAACTTTTTTTATGCGAGATATTATTTGAAATTTTTTACGGGCTTAGGAACCCAGGCGACTAGTTATTGATCAGCAAATAAAGCTTTGCTACCCTTCCCTAGGATCCATAAGTAGCCGTTGCTTTTCTCAACTACTCATTCTAGGATTCTCCTTGACAATAGTTGTTCAAGCACCTTTTTTCGAAAAATGATTGTAACTTTTGGCAAATCGAACCGATTGACTTGAAAATTTAGGTGGATTCATAAAAAATATTCTCGAATCTAATGAAATTCTTTTCTTTAAAATTTTTCCTTACTTTAAGTTTTTCAGTTTTTTTTTTTTTTTTTTTTTGCTTAATTGGATAAACATTTTATTCTTGGAAATTCTGCCGTTATCAATCGAAATGAAACCTAGCCTATACTTTTACCGGTAATTTTTGCCATCTTTTGCCGTAAACCCGATGTCTTTAGCTTTTATCGTATTCTAGTGATTAGCGTTGGGGTTGCTAAACAAACATACATACAAAATTAAAGATTTATATACATAATAGATAGAATAGATACATTTGAAAAATTATTAAACTGTTGTTGATATGATGCATGACATGATTCGACCGCAATTAACAAATAAAAGCAGTTTAATATTTATATCATAAATACAAATTCATGTAATAATAATACTAGCTTATTAATTTAACTCATTTCAATTATCATCGGTTGATAAAATAAAAGTAAATTTAAGTTTTTAAATATAAATATTTACAAGAAAGTTATACTTTCTGAAGCCATAAATTTTTGTTTCCGAACATTAAAATATAAACTAAATAACTTTAAAGAAACTGTCAAAATTAATTAAAATCTTCCGAAAGTCAAAATATCTAAAAGTCTATTCTATCTCACAAATATGTTTAATTAATCTTAAGTAACTTACCTCCATTTGGTAAACATATAGTTTGTACTTCGTTTAATGTTGCTGGTCTATCCAGTTCAATTATAGCAATATCATTATTGAACGTATTTCTATTATAATTATAATGCACCTTTACAGAAACAACATAATATCTACTTCTATCAGCAAGATATACTAACATATGTTTTTTATTAAAACTGCAAAATTATAAAAAAATTCTGTAATTAATTTTTTTAGAAAAAAATCATTTTTTTTTTTCATAAACATACCCATCAATACAGTGTCCTGCAGTTAAAACGTGAGTTTTTGTAATTAAACTACCACCACAATGATGTTCATCATTTTTATGAATTGCAACTGCCCATGGAAATTCATCTGTGCTTGTTATTTCACCATTAACTATACGACTTGATCTTCCAACTCCACATACTAAAATTATATAAATTTTTCTGTATTTTTTTTAAATCGGACTTAGAAAAATAAGAGATTTTTTTACTTTATCTTTTATTTTTGCTTTTGGGGTCAAGAAATCAAAATGCAGGGTTTATATATGGCCTAAAAATAACATAAATATGTTTATGAAAATTGGATTTGGAACGTACAGATAATTTAAATTTCTGTTGAGTTTAAAACGACCTTGCTGGACAAATTATAAGGAAAAATTCAAAAAAACTTTACTATTTTTTTTACTCTTGTCAATATTTCATTCTCAATCTGAGAACCTCTTCAGGACCTTTATTTTTTTATTATTATTATTATTTACTTTCTCAATTTATTATTCGATTTTTTACTAATTAAAAGGTTTATATTTTAATTGTAATACTTTATGGTTTAGGGTTGACATTTTCCTCTTCAAGGAGATTTTCTCTATGATAGGCTTTTTAATCGCTTTTCATATTTTCGGTTCCTGAGAATTTTCTGAGAAAACTTTTAAATTTGCTTTCGTTCATTCATGAAAGGTAAAATTGGGAGTTACTTTATTTTGTGGTGTTATTAATGTATGATCCGTAAGTCTGTAAATACACCCACAGAAATATTTTCATATTATTTACTAAAAAGAATTTTTTTGGTTTGTATACATTTTTTGCCGCTGATAAAGAATACTGGGGTACTCGGGATCAAAAGTATATAACTATATTATTAAGAACAAGTAATTATATTAAAGATCTTATTTATTTATTTATTTATTAAAAGTTTATTAATTTTACAAATTTTTACATTACATATTCACTTTATGCTAATTTAAGGGGCTAAGTTCATTTTTAGCATCCATGACCCTAAAACTTGTAATTATATTAATTAAAAACTTATAGGCACCCAAAACTTGTTATGTTATATTAATATAGGTTTTATAAATGTTTTTATGAATAAGGGTGATATATTTATTTTGAACTACTGGGACCCCGAAATTTATAATTATTGACCAAAAAACATAGAGTAACCAAAAATGTTATTTTTTGTGAAAACTACGAAGATTACTTATAAAAGCTTTTGCCAATACATGGGTGTTTCAGATTCATAAAATTTTTTGGATACAAAAATATGGGATCAGTATCAATAACCTCCATGTTCTGGGTAATATCAACTAATCTTCTGGTATTTTGACTCGAGTGTTATAGTAGTTAAACTTTGTTAAAAATGGACGGAATTTTCGTTTGGGAAAAGCTTGAAAATTTACTACTTTTTTTAATTAATTTTTTTGTCAGTTTACTGAGAAAATAGAAAACTTAGGAAAGAAGTATTGGAAATAAATAGATATTATGAACTTAGAAAAAAAAATAAGATTGTACTGAAAAATTCGGACTCCGTTACCGGAATTTCGGTTGTGATGGCCGGAAATTTGTTAATAACATAAAACTTAAAGAAAAGTGTTTAAAAATTTTGTTTACATTTCTAGGGCAAAAACAGCCTATTTTCTATCATAGGGAGATTACTCTTTTACTCGTTATAGATTAACTATGTTTTAAATCACAGGAAAAAAAATGGGGGTTTGACTTTTGCATGCTGTCTGCACTCGCTCGTTACGCTCGCTCGTGCATACAACAGCATGCAAAATCAAAGCCAATATTTTGTCACTTGTTTAAAAAATAGCTATTTTTTTGTGCCAAAAGTTTCACTGAGCCGTGGTGCCCACATTTCAAATGAGTAAAACTCATTTTTTTTAAAATTTTCTTTAGGTTTCAAAAAATTTGCTATCGTTCAAGACAAGAAAATCCGGCTGTCAGAGCTGGAATTCCGGTAGCCAAAATTGGAATACTTTTTTAGTGTTAAGTTCAGTATAAATAAATTTTCCAAAAAATATCACGGAGACGTAAGGTATAGTGACGTTCTTCTCTACACTAAATTTCAAATTTGCGATTTTTAAGTTTTTTTTTAATTATGATATTATTAAAATCAACTATAAAATTTTTCTTGATCAAATCATTAAAAATAATTATTAATAATTGAGAAACTTATTTTCTAAAAATATTTCCAGTTCAAAGTAAAATATAAAAAACTTTTGATAAGAAATGAAAATAAATATAAGTATATATTACCACAATTACTGCATAAACTATTATCTGCTCTACCGCTATCATCTGTTATAAAATCTTGAAAAAATGGTTGATTAAAAGCACGTGCGTTTATATTTGAATGAAAGTTTGTAAAATTGAATGGATGATAATTATCGTATTCTTTTGATGGCTCATTATTATAATTATAAAAATTATTACTGAATCTCTAAAACAAATTAAAAATTAAATGCATAAATTTTTTTTTCAAAGTATTTAAGAAGATAAATGTTTATTTAAGTAAATATAAAATAAAGATTATAAAATATTTTGAATATTATATTTTGTTATTTTTTAATTAATATAAGTGGAAAAGAAAATTTTTTTATGTTAAATTTTTCTATGAAAAGTAATTTTTTTTTTATATTCTTTGTTTTTATACTGCAAATTTGTGTTGTCTAAATTTTCAAGGAAACTGTTTAAAACTCAAGCAAATATTGAGATAACTCTTTAACAAGAATGTAAATGAATACGTAAGTGATAAAGTAAATTTTATTTCATCCTGTAAGTTAATTCTTATCCAAAGGATAATTATTTCATGACAATTAACTTGCTTGAATTTTATTTTAATTGATGAAAATTCAAGCATCACAATTCAACAGGTTATTTATTATAAATTAAACAATATTTTTAATCTGATGAAATGTTGCACAGTAATTACAAAATTCACTTTTGTACTTAAAAATAAGGTGTCGACTCAATGTTCTTTCAAAAAACTTCAGAAAAAAAGCTCTGTCATAAACTTAAAAGTACATATCAGAAAAAGTTCAAATTCATGCACTGGTTTAATATTAATTAATGTGAAACTTTCTCTGAAGCTTTTTAATAGAACTCAGAATCACAGAACACTATAAATCGATACTGCCAAATCTCTATTATAAAACATTATTTTATTTTATCAGTTGATTGAACAAAAATTATTACACAATAGCATAGAAAACTTTTTTATTAATGAAACGTACCAATCTTTGTAAAATATTAGCTGAACGTGAAAAACTTAAAATAAATATTATCGTATACAAAAGAATATAAATTTTTTTATTTTTCATTATTAACACAACAAAAATTTTATCTATAACACAAATAAACAATTATTTCATTTATTTATTTATTTTTTGCACAATTTTATATTTTTCTTGGTCTTATTATTTATATTAATAACAACAAACTTTTAAAATGATTATTCTAATGTAAATTGTCTGTTTTATATAGTAAATATTTGTAAGTAAAAAAAAAAAGAAAAAAAAAAGTTTATTAACGTTTGGGAGTAAAATATTATACGTGGGGGTATACTTACCTTGAATAAAAGAATTTAATTGGCAGATGTTACACTAACATATAATATCATTTTTTTTTTTATATTTTAATTTTCTAGTACTCGGTCAAATTAAATTAGGTCTAAATTGTTATGCAATAATTATAAATATTTTTAAATCCATATCCTAATGTTTGTATTACAGATATTTATATATATTTTACAGTTTACAAATAAATAAAGTATGTATGACTAATTATAAATATAAATGTTCTAAATATTTTAACATTCTTGGTAAATTATGGAAATTTTATAGCTAGTAATGATAAAATTTGTAAATTTGAATAATTTTTTATCAAAATTTTATCAAATTAGTACATTTGAAAAAAGGTCAAAAATTTGAAAAAAGAATTAAATTTAATGGATATGAAGTCTTACTTGAAATATATTTATTGGCTAATAGGTCCATTGAATTTTCTCAGTTTTTGACAGCTAAAAATACCTAAAAAGTAACTATGAGTTGTTCAATCACAGATAAGTACTTTTTCTTTTATCTCTTAAGTCTAGATTACGAACCATACACGGTGTTAAGTATTAACTAATGAATTTTGATCTATATTTTGATGTATGCTTTAAAATTTTTGAATTATATTTGCACGTTAAATGTTTTATTCAATATAGAGGACAATGATGTAATTTTATTTAGAATAATAATTAATAATTTCGTAATAAAATTTTATTATAAAATGTATAAAATATAAAAATCTAATGGGACCTATTTTATTGATCAATTATAGAATTAAAATTTATAATTATATTGTAATTTTCATAGGATTAATTTCAGAGTACATCTGTCAATGTGTATAAAATAAAATATTTACTGGACGAACCACAAATTTTGTAATCAATAATTTTATTTTACCAGGTGGTATATGTTCGTTTAATTTTCATATGAAAATATTGAAATAAATAAATAAATAAATATCTAATTGGCTCTTGATCCTGAAATTACAAGTATTCATGCTAGAAGATTTTTTATAATATTTAACAAATACACTGTCGATAGGTATTGTCGGGCTGCTGTGCTTGAATTTTAGTTGAATTTGTGAATTGTCGAAAACCTTGAACGCTTAAAAGCTCAAGCAAATTGCTTTAAGGAGCAAATTAAAAATTCAAGTAAAATTCAAGCCCAAAAATCTGACGATTTAATAAATCTAACAATTTTTTATTGATTTCTTGTTTTACTATCAAAAAGAAATCTTTCAAGAATTGTAAACTAACCATTATTTTTAAACGAACTTAATTACTCGATTAGGTTTTCGGTTAAAAAATTTATAAAAAATAAGAATTTATTAAAAAAAAAATTTTTTATGTAAAAGAGTTATTTTTTCAGATTCTGGGGTTAGGTTTTCAACACTTTTGCCAAAAAGTAAAATTTAGTTTCTCTAAGTTGACTAACTTATAATATCAAATAAGGTTAAAATGCAATTTTATTAATGGTGCCTGGAAAATCTATAAAACAAATTGTACTTTCAAGAAGTTCTTAGCATATTTAAAAGGTTTTAAAACTTTAATATTCGACCCTTATCCATAATAAAAGAATGCCTTAAATTGCAGTTTGCGAGCAATTTCGGCCATAATTTACTTTTCTGGACACAGTCAACGTGCTATTTTAAGTAGTCCTACGATCCAAAGTTTAATTTTTAATACTGATTTAAAACAATTTCTTAAAATAATCAATCAATTGAATAGTAAAACAAAATAAATAATTAATTTTTTTCATAATTCACTTAACATAAGATAATAAATTTATCATTGCATAGTATTTTTTAATATTTTATTTTATTACAGTTATAAACGTCTGTAAATATTAAAAAAAAAGAAGTGATATTATATGTATAAAATTCGGGTCAATGTAATTAGGTACCCTTGAACGATTCATCTTTTTAAACATTATTATAAGATATTGTTTGTAAATGTGTTGTATGCCATACATTTTTTCTTTTTCTCTTTAAGTACAGCTTCTTTTGTAATATACACATTACAGGTTAATAGACAATTGGATAAATGATCGTTTATATTAGAGTAATAATTTTAAAACAATATATATATATATATATAAGATTTTATTATACACTTTGCTGTTCTAAATAAGTTAGAACTATATATATGTATAAACTAATTAGACTTATTTTATGTTTATTGAATGCATTTTATAGTTAAAATAAAAAATCTTTTTTTTTTTTTTTTATTATTTAATACTTAATGTCTGATTCTCTTTTACTGTTTTTTTTTATGGGTACGAATTATGTAAAACAAGTTTCACTGTTATGAGTAATAAAATAAGTTAACTAACATTATTTATTTAATGATTTTATTTAAAATCAATTGATTTTATTGATTTCATTAAATTTAAAATAAATACGATTCATTTACTATAAAGGAAAATTTGTACATTATATCTTCACAAGTGAAAGAATCTGAAAAATTTTTTCAGATTATTCTTATTTAGTCAAAAAAATCCAGAGTAAGCTTATTGTTTTTCTTGTTAATGTTTTATTTGGTATCATCAATACAAAGCTTTTCCCAAATTATCAAATTGTAAGTGAATTTTCCCTTTATTTATTTTTTAGTAAAATATGGGTGGCCAGAACTGAATGTTCAAAAATAAAATTTTGTAAATTAATTTTTAATTTTTTAAAACGAATTTTATTTTTTTAAATTACTCTATTTTATTCGCAACAACAAGCTTCTTAAAATACATATAACTTGAGAAGTAGATAGAATTTTTGATATTATTCTTTTTTTTACTTCATAATACAAGTATAGTTATTAGGATGTTTCTTATTTCCCAAACTGACCGTAGAAAAAAATACTAGGTTCAATGTGTTACTTCAGCACTAAATCATACTAAAAAAAAATTTTCACATAGAGCTTAATGTATTGTAATAAATTGCAAATGAAAATTGAAAATCGGTGAAAATAAGTTTTGAGTAACGAACATTATCTAATAAAAAGCGACAAAAAGTAGGTAAATTCTTAAACTATTGCTGATGGAGCCTGTTTTTGGTACACCCCTGAATACGATCTTGAAAAAAGATGGGGGACCAAAATGGGGGACTCAAAATTACGTGGGGTGTTTTAAGCATATTTACGCTGTTTAGTAAATATTTCGGATCAGTTATGATAATTCTGAAGTCAGATTTTTAATAATCAAAATAGCCTGCTAAAAATGGCGGTTTTCAATCCCAAAATCGGCAATGCGTACTATTTGAAGCATTTCCTACTTTTCTAGTAAGTTTTTGGGTCCCCTGATTACGAGTCACATGTCAGATTTTTAATAATCAATATGAATGTATCCTAAATTAAAATTTATTAAAAATCTGATCTCCGAACCGTGATCATTAATCGCAAAAAACTTATTATGCAACATATTAAAATGCTTAAAATAAAATTTGTTGCCGGTTTTGAGGTTATAAATTTACCATTTTAAGCCCAATATTTTGATTACCAAAAATCTGGTTTCAGAATTATGACAGCTGATCCGAAAGACTTACTAGACAACGTAAATATGCTTATAACAGCATAAATAGCCATTTCTGAGGTTAGGAATACGCAATTTTGAGACTTCGTTTAACCTATTAACGCCTAATTAACACATTCAAGCCATTTGTATTTTTTTAAATGAAAAAATCAATATTTTGAGCGAAAAATGTTACGTAGCAGGTAATTAGGGCTGCTCTTTTCATTTCCGAAGTCCGTTTTAACGTGCAACCCCTAGAAAATGTTATATCATCCCCTAAAAGTGCGGTAATTTTTTTATAATTTTTAGACGTTATTTAAATTAATATAATGGGCACAAAAAATATTTCATGGCATTAAAAACTCAATATGGAACTATCAGGAGCATAAAAAAAATGAATTTATGCCAATTTTTTATCTTCAACAATAATTAATTCCACCTAAAATTACCAAATACAAATACTAAATTACCTAAAATTTACACCGTAAAAGAGCAAATTTGCACGCGTTATCTAGAAAATGGTTTTACTTTACTTCCTGATGTCGTCTTTGCTGAATTTCGATACTCCCTAATGTAGTTGACCAAATCAAAATAATTATACTGATTTATCCTAAGCAACAATAAATGGAAACTTCACTATAAATTTGTAAAATATCCAGTGTAGAAGTATTTGAAAATCACAATGGCGGAGTCAGCGACTGTGTGCTTATACTCCGGATTTTGATTTACCACGATTCACAAATATTGATATCAGTAATTAAATTATACTGGATTGCCGTATCACACAAAATAATCTAAACCACAAAATCACAATGGATAAGAATTATCCAGACCAAATAATTAAATATATTTAAAAAATAACGTAAAAAATAATAGAGAGCTCTCGAAAAAGCGTGTTCTGTGACTAGCAAACGAGCACGCACTGATCGGATCTGATTTTAAAAGAGCGCTTAGAAGCTTTAAATTTAAAAATTAATTTTATTTTAAATTTGATTAAGTGTCAGAAATCCTTCCTGTAACAGAACTCTACAAAAAGTTTGAACTGTATTTTACCTACTTTCCCCAGTAGACATGAAATAATTGCTGTAACTATTGACCTGTTTTATGTGACGCCTCCAGAGATTAAGTATATTTATAGGGAAATTAATAAAATAACAGCCCATAAACTTAATTTATACCTAATTAAAGGTAATAACTGGTCAGCCTTCACAACATCTGAAGGTAATTTCAATATTGAGCAAGGGCTCTATGCATTTACAAATAACATCCATAATGCTTTGGAAAAACTATAAACGAAACTGAAAAGAAATTAAATATACGTAAAGTTGACTTTCCTTAAAAAAATTCTGAATTAATACTACTAAGATTAAAACGAGTTGCAGCATCAGCAGATGTTATACTGCGACAGAATCTCGTAGTCTTCTTATAAAATATATGCAATACTCTTGGTGAAAATAAGAACTTCTAGAAGGAGATGTAGACCTTGGAATTGATGCCCAAAACAAGCGATGCTCTTCATAGTTTCTTACCTGATGAACCTGATGAAGACCCTTTGGACTCTGAAAACTCTATAATTAATTGACATGCTCACTAATTAACTCCCCTGATAACTAACTAAACTAATATTTAGATATTGTTAAAACTATCTAAAATTCTTTAATATAATATTGCATTATTATATTAATTCAAATTCTATATTTATGTATTTATTATTATTATTATTATTAGAATTTATTAAGCGCAGACATGGCCGATGTGCAACATGTTACAATTGTTTACAGTATATTTATATTATGTGTACATAGTACATACAAAAATATTAGAATATGTATAATCAAAATAAAAAGTAAATAAAAAAATTAATCCATATATTGTAAACCTATGTAAAACATTAAAAGAGTGTACTATTTATGTTTGTAAAATAAAGAAATATTATTATTTATATTATTATTACTTTTTGTTTAAATTAAAACACATTTTAATAATTATTAAAAAATTTTTTTTTTATCATTTAATTTGTCATGTGACGTATTTTTATTTTATTACATATGTGCATTTCAATGCTTTAAAGCGTCATCGTCACTGCGTGGTCACTTTAAAATTTTTATTATTTTATGTCTAGTATATCATCCTGTGTATGAATTAATATATTTTTTTTATTAGTTACTATTATTGAAATAGAATTTCAAATTATAATTTTTTGTTTATGTATATGATAATAATACTGCATAACCTTATCACAAATATTATAAAGATAAAAATATCGTAAATGTTTATCCCACAGTCACGTTTTTTTTTCTCTAATTTTGTGAATGAAAAAAAAAAAAAATTTATACAAGGTTTTTTTGATAAGATTTAAAAATGTGGTTCATTACCACTAAAAACTAACTTAAAAAGAATAAAAAGTATTTAATATATAATCCCGCATGATGAGGTTTTTTGAGACCATATTTTAGTCCTTGACCTGATATTTCTTTATTTGTTTTTTTTTTTAATTTCTTCTAATTTTTTAACAGGTGATAAAAATGCCCTTGAATTTTTATATTTTATCTTTTTATTTCAATGTTTGTATAAATTACAGTGTAATGATACTTTAATTATGTAAACATTATTCTTTTTAAGCAATAATAAAAGCATTTTTTGATAAAATTAAAGCTTTTTATTACACATTTTTTATTAACGTGTTGGGTAGCTTTCTTTGACTATGTTTTAGATCTTATAATAGAAAATATATATAATTTTTTTTAATTAAATTTTGCAATACCTGTGTTCCCTGTGTGCTTCCAAGTACAGCCAAATAGTCCATAGCTAGTGTGTTATTTCTTATCGTCTCACATTTTCTCCATTAAATTGGTAGCAGTACTTAAAAGAGATTTAATAATTTAAAAGAGGAATCATATTTATTTAATAAAGCATCTAATATAATTCAGTTAAAATTCAAGTAATTTTTAAAAATAACTCGCATTCATATTAAAACGTATAGAATTTCTTTAAATAATAGGTTTACTTAAATATAAAGTTGGTTTTGGTTATTAAATATTGTAAATCTTTGAAAATATAAGTTAAGAAAGTATAAATTTATGAAATTTATCATCAAAGATGTAAAAGAGTTTTACCTGTTTATAATTGATTAGACTGAGCCAAGCTCAGTAACAAAATGTCACTCTTGTCAGCATAATAGCCAGTTTCAGTTGCACTGAATTTACTTCAGAATTTCATCGCTGATAACTAAAGAGTCAAATAAGTGTTGATTAAATTTTGCGATTAATAAAGCATATACTCTTGAAATAATAACACTTTATACTCTTACCTTGACTTTCAGATTTCCTGAAGTGCTTCCTCCCTATAAACATATTAAAACGCAAAAAGTTAAAAAAATGCTAAAAGTACCTATTTATTAAATCGTGCTTAGCCAATTTACAAAAATTTTAAAAAGAGCTAGTTATTACAATTCAACCTTTATTATCAAAACCAAAAAAAAGTATCGAAAATGGCTGAAATTAAGCATTTATCTAACACTTACAAGGGGGTTCCACTCAGCACTCAGTAATTGTGCGCCAGAAGTGTACCAAAAATAAGAGACTAGGTGGCTTTATTATATTAGAGCTTTCAATAATTAAGCAACATAATTTTGGGGAATTTTGGGTCAGTTCAACCCCTGAAACGCTGTGTAACGTTTCACAATCAGTCCTATTAAAAGGATTTTTTTTCTTTTTTTTACTTAAAAGTAAAGATTTTTTTTTTAATAAAACATAATGTCCTCATTCAGCGTTGCGTAATTATTGAACGCTATTTTTTCGCCAAATAGCTTCCAGTTACTCTTAATATTTTTGTATTAAGGTCTATTTTTAAAGTATCCTCACAACCTTAAGCGATTTGGATACTCCGTGGTACTTGTCGGCGCAGCGTTACTGTGTGCTGAGTAAACCTTTTCATTAAACATTTCTTATAAAAAAAAATCGTTAAAATGAATACGTACTTGCAATAATTTTTTAAAATTATTTTTCCCTGTAAAATAATTTAATTATTTTCATTTGTATTTGAAATAATGGATGATAGTAAAGATAAACAAATTTCGTAAAATGTAGAAGATAAGAAAGTTATGAACTTAAAAATCAAATGCCTTTACGTATTTTTTGTTGTGTATCTTTTTAATATTATTTACAGTGAAAGAATTGGTGAATGAATATCTTGTGGAAAAAGCCTGGTGCACTAAACAAATTTTAAATTGCTTAAAAATTTTGTGAATTTTCTAAGTTAGAGCTAATAAATTCACACGTAAATGTATTTTTTAGTTTAAATTAGCAGAATATTGAAGGAAAAAAAATTGTCTGGTACATTAAACCCAGTATGGTGGTTAGTGGCTACTAGAAAACGTATTAATTTTTATGATTACGAATATCTTTTAAAAAAATTTATTACTTAAAAATTTCATATAATAATAACCACTTTCCCAAAGATTAGTTTTCCATATCCAATTATTTATAAGTCAAGAATTAATAACATAAAATATATTTAAAAACGTTTATAAACGCTTAGCGCGTATTAATTAAACAATTTACTATTAATGATTTATTAAAAAATTAGACTCAAACTAAAATATTGAAAATGTCATAAAAAATTAATCATGTTCTTAAAGATCCCTTGTTCTAAAAGTATCCCTATATGTCGTCCAGGAAAGATATGCAGTTACGTTTTATGCAGTACAGTGATAAGTAATATTTTATAGAAATGATCAAGGCCAATTAAGATTTGTAGCGCATAGTACGTATTACAAAAGAAAATTTTTGTAAAAGGCTCTTTTTTTCATATTTAATTTGCTTATAATTGCCATTAAAGTTTCACACTATCGCATTCTATTATTCTGCTTCTTTTTTAGTTAAAATGTAAAGGTTGGTTGTATAGTTATTAATCATTTTTTTATTCTCTTGTTATCTTTTCTTTAACAGCTAATAATAAAAAAAAATATATAGATCATGTTTTCTTTCATAAGAAAACTCTTTAATATATATGAGCTACTCTAAGTTGTTTTAGAAATTAATTTTTTTCTTTTATAATTTTGATCTATCCGTTAAAAGAATCCAGTATATAACGAATTTAGTGAAAAAAAATTGATAAATTGAATAAAAAATTTAGTAAATTTCAGTTACTGTGTTTAAGACTCGAGAAAAATTGAATTTGCTAGTATCAAATCATCTCAGTTTCATTTAAAAAATAGTAAAATAAGACTTACTATTTCACCTTTTTATTTCAAAAATTTCACAGGCGTTTCTGTCTTTATTTTGCATATTATATTTACACGACGTTACATACTATATCAAGTTGATTAATATTATAATTTTATAATACATTAATAGATTAATAGAAGCAAAATAATTGAAGTTATGAATTACAGAACGTGTAAAAGTTTCATAAATTTTCATTACTTGGTACAATATTATAACTATTCGTAACGCTTTAAAATTTGTTGTTTAATTATAAATTTAAAGCTTTTCATGTCTGTTTCTTTGGATCTTGATTTATAGTTATAGTGAATGAATGTTCCAATTTCGTGTCAGTCTAGTGTAAGGAAAATGCAACTGAAAGTTGCTGCTGGAATGGTTTTCAGTAAGGGTTCTATAATAACAAGTCTATTTATTGATGCTTTAAAAAAAGCAATACTCTCGATCAACTAAAAGCTTCATGTAAAATTACAAGAATAAGTTGCAATTAAGCTGCAAAAAGTTGCATATAAGGAAAAAAAACTATAAGAATAATTACTTTGTTCCTTAGGATAATAAAGCTGCCAAACTATTGGCTCTGCGGTTCCTGAAGGAATGACCAAATTGGTGAAAATCTAATTTATCTTAATATATAATGATATAAAAGAAATTAAAAATGACCACTTGAATAGTAATAATTTTTATGTTAAATTTTCATATAGAAAACAGTTAGTTATTATAACAGAAAAAAATTTTTACAAATTTAGGTACCAGATCCGAAAAATCGAGTAATTACGAACATCCTACTAGATACCGTCAAAGACGGGTAGAGCGAAGCTGATCATGTTAGAAAAAAGCAAGAAAAGAGTTTCAGTATTTTTTTAATTTTGGGATTCTAAAAATTTTGATTGGATTGAGTTCAATAATAATGTTTAAATAAGACGTAAAAAAATGTTAAGCAAAGATAGAATTTTGAAGTATTGGCCAGAAAGGACACCAAAAATTCGCGCCTTATTTTTAACCTTGTTATTTGTTTGCTGAAAAGATTTCAACCAAACTTTTCATTGCAGCTTTGTTATTACGTGCTTTTTCCATAATTCATAAAAAAAAAATTCTCTGGACTCTAATACCCCTCAATTTACTCAATTACCAAATTAATATACACTCAAGTCAGAATGTGGTGTAAGGGTTTCCGAATTCGACAACCAAAATTAGAAAATCTTCTGTAGGTCTCGTATGACGCTGAATCCGAATTTGGGGTCCTACTGGGTTAGAAAAAAAGGAAAATACAGCAGAAACTTTCCAATTTATGGGTTTTTTTAAAATATTTTGTAACTAATTATCAAATTATTTATTTAGTTTTTATTTTATTTGGTTTCAATAAATAGTAGAGGAAATTATTACACCAAAATGAGGTAATTGCCCGTATTCTACCAACAACAAGAATAACCCAAATTTTTGTGAAATTCGCTTCAGCACTATCTTAGCTAAAAAGTTGTGGTTTCAAAACTTTTTGGACGAACCCCTATTTGGGTTGGTTTGCCCCTTCCTGGAAGTGAAAAAAAATTTTACAAAAAGTGATTGGAATCGATTAAATTTTGCATTCTAAAACGAAAAGGTGAATATGAATTTTTTAATTAAACGCACCCCTTTCAAGTTACAGCCCTTAAAACTTTGATTCTTTCGATGAAATACTTAGAGTAATCAAAGTTCTAAGGGCTGTAACTTGAAAGCTGTGCATTTAATTAAAAAATTCATATTCACCTTTTCGTTTTAACCCATTAAGGCCCAAGCGTACATAGCTGGACTTTTGATTACCAAACTGTTAAAAATCATTTTTTTTATTCTAAAAAGTTTTCTAGGGGTAAAAACGATTGCTTGTTTCAATTTTTTCATTAGTTTTTACGTACAACCCCTCCAAAAGGGGTAAAAATAGGGTTAAACACGAATTTTTGGCTTTTTTTAATTTGCTCTGGACTTTTAGCTATAAAACCTTTATAAATTACTCTTATTATTACCTAGACCACTTTTTACAGTTAAAAGTGTAATGCGCATGTGGATTGACCATAATTTTTAAATTCTAAACCTTTAAGGGGTGGCTACCCCTATATAAAGGGTAAAAAAGTCAAAAATACAAAATTAAAAAATTTCTTCATTTATGCATAAGGTTAGCCACCCTCTAAAAGGTTAGAATTTAAAAATTATGGTCAATCCACATACGCATTACACTTTTAACTGTAAAAAGTGGTCTAGGTAATAATAAGAGTAATTTATAAAGGTTTTATAGCTAAAAGTCCAGAGCAAATTAAAAAAAAGCCAAAAATTCATGTTTAACCCTATTTTTACCCCTTTTGGAAGGGTTGTACGTAATGAAAAAATTGAAACAAGCAATCGTTTTTACCCCTAGAAAACTTTTTAGAATAAAAAAAAAAGGTTTTTTAACAGTTTTGTAATCAAAAGTCCAGCTATGTACGCTTGGGCCTTAATGGGTTAAAATGCCTAAATTAATTGATTCCGATCATTTTTTAAACAATTTTCTTTTGCCCCCTCAAAAAGGGGCAAACCAACCCCAATGGGGCTTTGTCCCAAAATTTTTGAAACCACAACTTTTTAGCTAAGGTAGTGCTGAAGTGAATGCACAAAAATTTGGATTATTCTTGTTGTTGGTGGAATTCGGGCAGGGAATGGGGGGGAATGGGCTTTGTCCCAAAATTTTTGAAACCACAACTTTTTAGCTAAGGTAGTGCTGAAGTGAATGCACAAAAATTTGGATTATTCTTGTTGTTGGTGGAATTCGGGCAGGGAATAATTTACAAACTGTTCTTGTTGTTGGTGGAATTCGGGTATGTAATTATTTCCTCTACTAAAAGGAGTATTAGAGCTAATTATTGGTGTTGAAAGCTATCTCCAGGATAAAATAAAATCGGAAAAATACAATGAGTTTTTTTCTTTATTTTTCTTATAATCTTGCATTTGAAAAAGTTTTATCTTATTTTAACTTTTATTTAATTCACTGACTCCTATACGGGGGCAAAAATGGAGAAAACTACCCCTAAATTTAAGAAAAAATGAAAAAAACTTATAACTGGATCATGGAACATGATCACTTATAATAGTTTTAACTTATATTCCCTAATTATTATAAGTCCTAAGACTGAAATTACAATAAAACCTATAAAGTTTTCTAAATTCTTGTTCTTATCAGGCCCTGACTCCCGCTTCAAATGAGTCCCTTAATCGGAAATATTTTAAGTCCATTTCACACCAACCCCCTTAAAAACGTCGTCAATATTTCAACCCCCCCCCACCCCCTTAAAACGTCAATACTCGGTGGTCCCAAACGGGACGTGAATTTTATTTTATCAGGTGAATCGCTATTTGTTGATGTAATCTTAGCTGCGATTGGTTCTAATTTTTTGCTATTAAAGTCATTTCTAAAAACTCGGATACCGTAATTTTTTTTTCGCTGATTTTCTCAATGTTATAGCAATTTAACCAAATGGTCATTTTTGGCCCAAAATGATTAATTTTTAAATTATCTCAAAAATTGCAGTTTTAGACAAAAATGGTTTTTATAGTTCTCAACAATTTTCTGAAAGCTTTTTTCTAAAAATTCTTTATTTGTCCTTCAGAATTATTTGTTTGCAAAATATTTTACCTTTTTAATTTTTTATTTTAAATTCTCTTCTTTACAGACAGTAAACTGAATGCCCCTTTTTGGCTTAAAATGATCGATTTTCAATTAGCTGCAAAAATCGTAGTTTTAACATTGAACATGTTTATAAGGAGGGGTAACCTGTTAATCTGAAAATCAAGTGGGGTCAAATGTGCCTGATTTAAGGGGGAAGGTCCAATGGTACTTGGACAAATTTCAGTTTAGGCACTTAAAATAATCCGGGCTTAGAGACTTCTAATAATTCGAGTTGAAGGACTTAGAATGTTTTCGATTTAAAAATCTTAGAATAATACAGCTTTACAGAATCAAAATAATTTGGGCTTAGAATCTTAACATCTAGTAAAGGTGATTATTACAAATTATAAGAATAGCAATTTCATTTTAATGTTGCTTAGCATTTATGTATTATAACTAGTCCTTTTTAGAGGTTTAGTTTTCACGTCTTATAATTAGTCATTTAGCCCAATTAGAGCTTGTAATTATTGAATCCCAATATTTTCTTACCCTTTCTTCAAAAAAGGCAGTTAATTAGATAATTTTAGCTCTGCTTCCAAAATATTGCAAAAAAACCTTAAAATGGGGTAGTTTTTGCTAATTTTATAACCTCTACTTCTCAGCCTTTTTTGCACCCCAGATTAGGTATTTCAGAATCAAAGCATACCTACTTTTGTATTCTAATTTTTTTGTTCTAGAAAAAATTAATCAATTTTTGAAAACAAAAAACTGAAATTATGACACCCCGAAATAAACTAGAAATACTTAATTTAGATTTTAAATTTTTCGGTTTTATTGCTCTGAAGGGGCATGTCGGGCTATTGAAGACCTGACGTTTACCCGCGCTCTTAGTGTTTATAGTATACATGATTTTGAGCTTTGATAAATGTCTTCAATGTACCGACAAGCCTCTCTAGAATTAAAATACCGAAAAATTTAAAATATAATTAAGTACACTGTAAAAAGTAACTTTCTTAGATTTACAAAAAAAATAGAATTTTTTCGAAAAATTAGTAAACTTTCAAAAAATTTTGTAAATATTCAAAAAAAATCGTAAATTTACTAAACTTAGTATATTCTCGAAAAATTTGAGGATTCTCGATTTCTTTTTGTGAATTTACGAAAAAAGTTGTAAATTCACAACTATTTTTCGTAAATTTACAACTATTTTTTTAAAATTTTCTAAAAAAAATTGTAAATTATCAATTTTCTTGCGAATTCACAAAAAAAATCGAGAATACTCGAATTTTTTGTTAATATACTAAATTTAGTAAATTTACGATTTTTTTCAAATATTTACAAATTTTTCGATTATTTACTAATTTTTCGAAAATGTTCTAATTTTTTTGATAATATAAGAAAGTTACTTTTTACAGTGTATGTTTTGGTCTTGGTTAAAAACCTAAGCTCTTCTAGGTATACTTTTAGTTTTTTTTCAAAAATTGGCCATTTTTGTGACCCATAACTTTTACTAGAACACGCGGTTAAAAAAATTAGGATACGAAAGTGTATGTATTTAGGTCTTGAATATCTCTATGCCAAAATTCAGCTGTAATACTCAAACTTAATACTTAAAAAACCGGTTTTTTTTCAATGTAACCTTCGGAAGAATTAAAAACTTATTAGTTATTAGTTTCTAATCCATTTTTCAAACTGATTAATGTATAAAAATAAAAAAATTCAACGATAATGGAAATATACAAAGAATGCATATGGATGGAGTTACATATTCTTTGAACTAGGTTTAGTCTAAAAAAATAATGTTAATATTTAAAATTTTACGTGTCGATTTCTTTTTAAATACTAAATTAATTTTTAAACCAATATTTATGTAAAATTCCAATTAATAATTAATTTTTTAATTTTTTATTAAATAATAAAAAACCCAAAGAATTATAAAAAACCTAAGGCTTTTCAGGCACGATCACATATTTATTGAGTATTTTCTGTTTATTAACATTGATGGGATCCACACTCTCATCATTTGAAAACTATTATTTATTATCACACACCAAGGCAATATAAGCATGGAGAGGCATTGGAATGACCTGGGGACCAAATTCCTCATTAATTGGAAAATTTGAAGACTTTTTCGTTTTTTAACCTGATGAACTTTTAAGACACGATTTCATTTGTGTATTGCATACATAGGGTGATCGTGCCTAAAAAATAAGTTTCTATTAATTTAGTTATTTTCTGGTTATTTTAGATCATTAACCACATTTTGGATGTATTAAATTCAAAACCAATTCATTTTTCACCAGGCACGATTTCATCTATGTATTGTATACATAGGGTGATCATGCCTAAAAATATAAGTATCATGTGTTATTTTGCAATTCTATGATATTTTGTCGCTGCAAAGTTTATGCAAAAGCTATGAAATTTATTGCGCGGATAACATTTAGAAGGTTTTTCACCTGTATGAAGCAAAAGTACAAGAATAAACATGCCTTTAGAAATAGCAGATTGGGCCCAAAAACAATAGGGGTCATTAACTCGATAAAATAAACTCAGTTTTAAAAAATGAAAGCATTCCGTTCGATCGTTTTGGCTATATCGTGTCCGAAAGGTGTCGATTTTTGCATCCATTAAGGTAGAGCTTCGCTCTATAATAAAACTAGTACTTCCAACCAAAAAACTTAAGAATGTTTATTTATTTTATGATAGTAAATTTTCAGGCAATAATTTCATAAATTTAGTTATCTGATCTGAAAAATCGAATAAATTAGATATTGCATCTAAATAAAATAAAAAAATAGTACCTCAAGATTTTTCAGTGACGAAAAATTTTGAAAACAAATTAAATTCAGATCTTATAATACCATAATAGTTGTGAAATATCACCGGTTACATCCATATTATTCCTATTTACAAAGCTGGTGAAAAAGATAACATGTCTAATTACAGACCTATCTCATTAATTGCTAATATTGCGAAGATTTTCGAAAAAGTGATATTTATTAGATTAAATATTACATTCTTTTTAAAAAAAATAATATAAATTCTGAAAATCAATTTGGCTTTTTGGTAGGTATCGGAACGAAACAAGCACTGCATTCAGTATCCGATCTAATCTATATGTTACACCCCAAACGTGTAATTGACCAATTCATGAAATGGTCAACTTTTTGACCAATTCATAAAATGGTCAAACCACTTGCCCAATTCAAGAATTGGTCAAAATTTTGACCATTTCATGAATTGGTCAAAAATATTCGATTTTTTTACACTAGTTGGTCAATAATTTTGGAATGAATAAAAATAACATTTATGTACACAGGAGTCATTATTATATTTTTTAATTTTAATAATTAATAATTGATAATACATATTAATAAAAAATATATTACAAGTCTAAATTAAAAATAATTTTTAAGTAAAAAATTTCTAATAAAAATATATAGTTAGAAAATTAATAAATTAGAAAATTTATATTTTTAAGTATATTCACAATTAAAATAAATAACAAAATATTAAAAAGTTTTTCAAAATAATAACCGGAATCATACAATCTTTGTTTTTCAGTCAAAATTACGGTAAAAACTATTTAAGTCAAAATTACAAAACTCTGTCATCTGAGGTAAAAACTGATATCATACTTGTATTTAGTGACCCGCAAAACGTAAACAACTAATAATAATTTTTAATACCCGCAAAAATTAACCTAAAACTTTTATTTCTGCAACTGGACTATTTTCGATTAAAAAAAGATTTCATATTAACACAAAAAACGTAAAAACTAGTTGGAAAATTTTAGAAAATTATAGAAATAAATTAGGTACTACGTCCAAAAAGAAAAAAAATTTAGGTGTTTTTGTAATTTTTTGTGACAAAAATTTTGGGAAAAAAATTTTCAAAAAATTAATTATCAGATTCGAGATATCGAATAAAAACCATTATTTCAAATATAAATACTTTCATGGAAATAAATGAAGTATTACATCTAAATTAAAAAAAAAGAAAGTAGTTTGAGATTTTTTGATAGAAAAATTTTTGGAAAAAATATTAGGTCTTAATACCACAATTGTTGTGAAACATTGCCGGTTACTCACATACATACATACATACATACATACACACACACACACATACACACACATACAGACTTTTTTAAAAACCGGTTTTTTAGCTTCCTGGGGTCTCAAAACATGCTTATATGCCAAAAAATCGAAAATCAAAATTTTACCTATCACAATAAAATAATATTTTTATAGATTTTTTGGGTGGATTTTATAAATAATAACAATATATAAGATGTATAATAATAATAATAAAAGAAAATCAAATAGTTTCTGAATATTATTGTTTTTTAATTAAAATAAAAATTATAAACTGATAAATAATTTACATTTAAAATGTTTTATGTTATACCTATAATTTTCATGAATTGGTCAATTACACGTTTGGGGTGTAACAGGGTTAAATGAGGGTAATACTGTGGTTGAGTATGATGTCATTAATGTCGGAGTTCCGCAGCGTTCCATTTTAGGACCCTATCTATTTCTTATCTATATTAATGACTTGCTTACTCTAATTCCTCATGTATTCTCGTGTGCGGATGATACTGCAGTTTTCTCTATAGAAAAAAACTGGACAGCGGCGAACAATGCAATGAGAGACTCACTTTATTTGATTAATTTTTGGTCCATTTAAAATAAACTCACTCTGAATTTGAATAAATCAATGTTTATTACATTTGGTATTTACGGCAATAGTTTACCGGACAAGAATTTTTCCATTGAAATAGCAAACCATAGTCTAGCAAGAGTATCCTCCTGCAAGTAATTGGGAATTCACTTTGATCAGCGTATGCGATGGGATATACAATTTCATTGTGTAATAAAACGGGTCAAATATCTGTTATTCATTTTTTATAAACTTAAATATATTAATAAAAAAAATTTTTTGAATTATTTATTATTCCTTATTCCTTGAAATTGCCTCGTATGCCATCTCCACATGGGGATGTGCATATGACAATGCTCTAAGGATTTTACAGACCTTTCAAAACAGGATTATCAGAATCATTAATATTGATAACACACAATTTCATAATATAAAGCAATTATTCAAGCTTAATTCCTTAACGTATTATTACCCAGATTTGTCTTACTTATTTTCAAACTCCTCGCATAGTGACAGAACTGGGCGATTAAAGTTACCACCTATACATAAAAGTATTTTTCAAAAAAGTACTTATCTTGTATCATTGAAATTATATAATTCGTTACCTATGAGTGCTAAAAAACTGAATTTCTCTTCCACTAAAGCTCTAAAGAATAATCTTTTAGACTTTTTATATAATGAATGTGAATTCTTAGACTAGTCTATATAATATAGTTGCAACAAAACAAAAAAAGAGAAAAAAATGTACCAGTTATCTTACTAAAATTTTATATATATTTATTACTCTGACTGAACGTTCAGTATTTTAAGTTAAATAAATAAACAAATTTATCTAATTACAAAAATTATATTAAAGTTATAAAAAAAAATTTGTTTTATAGTTATTAAAATTTTCTTGAATTTATATATAGCTCAATTTAAACCAAACCGGAATAAGATGCATGTTCGCATCTTCAAATTGGGTCCAAAGTATTTTTTCCAAAAGTACTACTAAAAATAAGCTTCCACGTCAATTTTTAGCCTATAAAGTTCAGTCCTCGATTTTTGGCGGTCATTTTTGTGTTTTAGACTTCTATAAAAAAAGAAAAAAAAAGATGAGAGAAAATTTTTCTTATTTTTTCTTTAAAAAACACACATTTTCATAAAATGTCCTCTTAGGTCTGGAAAGGAAATTTCCCGTAGAATCTAATTCTGGGGTCAAAATTTTTTTTTGAGTTGTGCATACGCGAGAAATCGCTAAAATATCGCTAACACCGCCCCTTTTTTAAATTGAAATTTCTTAAAAGTATTAAAATAAAAAATCCTCTAGTAGGTTTCGAAATACTTCTGAAATTTCAAATTTTATGATGAAAAAGAAAAACCACTGGGCTATTGCGTTTTGAGAGCCCTAGATTTCAAAATATAGCAGCTTTAAAACTTCGTTTTTTACAAATTTTAAAATTCCTGCCAAATCACGTGACCAATTAAAAATCTGACCAATTTGAATTCCGTGGGAAATTTTACATAAGGATATATAGATAACTTTAGCGACACTAAAAACATATCAAGAAGCATAAAAAACGAATTTAAAAATAATTTTTTGTAGTTCACAGCCACTTTATGGCTACCCTGGGCTTGGGCGACCCCTAAAATGTCAAATAAGAAAAATTTTCTCTAATTTTTTTTACTTTTGTTTATAAAAGTCCAAAACACAAAAATTGCCGCCAAAAATCGAGGACTGAACCTTATAAGCTATAAATTGCCGTGGAGGCTTATTTTTGGTATTACTTTGGGGAAAAAATACTTTAGGCCCGATTTGAAGACTCTACCATGCATCTTATTACGGTTTGGTTTAAATTGAACCATATTTAATTAATAGTTTAACACATTAACTAACCTACATCCCCGTACAGGCAGATTTGATCCAACTCTGCGTTTTATGAGATGTTTTATATATTTTTTAAGTGAATAAATATTTTATATTTGTACTTTATAATTATATGTAACACATCTGTAATATGGATAAAATAAATTAATAACTAAATAAATACACTCGAATACATCCTTTTATTAAAGACTGCTTTTTTAGTTTCTGGAGGTCTCATAATCAAAACGTGTTTATGTAAAACAAAAAAAAATCAAAATGTTACCTATCACATTGGTTCCTCTTATGAGGAACAGCTCTCATATGATCGTTAGATTCAACATTATATTATTTATATACATAAATGAGAGCGTTAGCTTCAAAAAAGTTTTTTTTTTTTTTTTTTTTTTATTTTTTACTAAAAGATATAGTTTAAGGAAAAATATTATATTAGAACCCCAGATACAGTTATTGGGTTCAGTTGAATAAAGTTTTTAAACAAGTTATTTAATAAATTTTTTGTAATGAGGTCTACTAAGATCATCCAAAGCAGGGGGTTCCTGAAGCAAGTTATTATAAAAGTGTCTCGCACTTCAGGTTTTTTTCTATAGAAGTATCGAGTGATCTCACAAAAGTAATATACAAAGGTCAGTTAAATCCCAAACGTTTCTAAATGAAAATTTTAGGAGGTAATATTTCACAACCATGATATTATTTTATTTCAAAATTTTTTTCACCGAAAAATGTCGAGGCACTTTTTTTTTTAATTTGGATGTAATACCTAATTTTTTTCCATGAAAGTACTAATATATAGAGTTATCGTTTTTGATAGGTAAAATAGATGATTAAAAATATTTTGTTATTGTTAACGAGGAACCATACTGCCAATTACTTAGCGTTTTTTCTCAATTTTATCAATTTTATGAATCATTATTGTTCTTAAATCATTGCAGAAATGTTCAAAATTTCTCAAAAAAGTGGATCTACAGTAAAATTTACCGAGGAATCAAAAAATCGTGTCAGAGCTTTGATTAGTTTATAGGAAAATCCGGAAAATGGAAGGTTATTAAAAATGGTAGGTGCTCTTAAAATTTTCATGTAAGAACGTTTAGGATTTAACGGACCATTGGATGTTATTTCTATGAGGTCACTCGATACTTCTATATAGAGAAAAACTTCGAGTGCGAGAAATTTTTATAATAAGTTGCTTTAGGCCCCTCGTGAAAAGTTAATATCCTTACACAATTATAGAACAAATAAATTAAAAATTAATTTGCATTCTTGTTATTATTATTAATTTAAAATAGTCTTTATTACAAAAAATAATAAGGATTTACTCATATATTATAATATAAAATTTTATTTAGTTATAAGATAAAAAAATTTATCTTTTTTATAGATTTTCATTAAAATTCATAAAATAAATGTGTGCTAAATTTTCACTTAATACATATTTCAGGTTTTGTATATATATATATATATATACAGTTTATATTCCACTTAATACATGTATACTTAAAAATAAAAAAAATATATATGATGATACTTGTTTAACTTGTATATTAACTGGCGTGAAAGTATAACTCAAATAATATCAAGTTTGGCTTTTGTATATAAACATACGTACAACTTAATTTATATCAAATCTTTTTATACAAATTTCACATATGAGTACGAAACTTCGTACTGAATAGGTTTAAAAAAATAATTTAAAAAAAAATTTATTTTATTTATTTAAAATGATTACAAGATACTTAACAATTTTATTTATTATTTTACCATATATTAAATCTAGTGTTATTTCTAATCAAGTGAGTTTTAATTCTAAAAATTTTAATTTTTTTTTGATTAATTTATTAAAATTTTTAAAATTTATTAGATAAAATTACCAAATGAAAATATAACAATTATTGATGATAATAATACAACATTTTTAAATCACGAAGCACAAGATCCTTTATTTATTAATTGGTTACAACAAGTATTTGGTTGGGTAGCACCAACAACAGCATCACCAACAACAACACCAAAAACTATACCAGAAGTTTGTGTACCATGTCGTAAGTTTTTTAATAATTATTTAAAAAAAAAAATAATTTTAAAAGAATAATTTATTTACAGGATGTGGAATAACAAATAAAAGTAACAGAATTGTTGGTGGTATGGAAACATTAGTTAACGAATATCCATGGGTTGCAATTTTAATGTACAGAGGACGATTTTATTGTGCTGGTACTGTTATTAATTCAAAATATGTATTAACTGCTGCACATTGTGTTGATAGGTAGAAAATTTATTTATTAGTAGATTTTATATTTAATTAAAAATAAAATTATTATAGATTTCAAGCAGCTTTAATTTCCGTACGTATATTGGAACATGACAGAGCAAATACGTTAGATACATCAACAATTGATTATACTATTGAAAAGATCATCAAGCACGCTGCTTATTCAACAGTTAATTTTAATAATGATATTGCATTATTAAAAATAAATGGATTTTTTAATTTTGATGGTAAATTAAGACCAGTATGTTTGGCTGAAAAAGGTATAAGAAATTAATTTACTAAATAAATAAATAAAGAAAATAATTTTTTTATTTAAATTTTTAGTGAAAACTTTCTCAGGTGAAAATGGTATTGTAACCGGTTGGGGAGCATTACATCAAGGTGGTCCAGTTTCTACTACATTACAAGAAGTTACTGTTCCAATTTTATCTAATGCTGAATGTCGAATGACTAGATATCCGGCTCGAAAAATTACTGATAATATGATTTGTGCAGGTTTAAAAGAAGGAAAAAAAGATTCTTGTCAAGTAATTATTATTAATTTATTTTTTTATTTTATAATCTGTATCCAAGTAACGGTTTTTTCATTTTATCATTTTATTGATATTAAAAATATAGAAAAGTTTGTTGTTTGTTTTTACTCTCATATTTCTAGAATTTAAGTATAGGATAAAAAAAAATATTCTAATTCTCAATAATAGAAAATATTTTTTTAAATATTAGGCTTCAATAGAATATTGGAAAAACTTTTTAAACTGTAATAGTTTTAATATTAATTTGTAGTTTTCTATTAATACTGACCAGTACTGGGTAAATAGTTGTTAAAATAATCAATTTATTTTTTTTGGTACATACAAAACATTGGTTTTTTTTATTTCTACAATTTTAATGAACATGAATTTCCTGTTTTAGGGCGATAGTGGTGGACCATTGCATATAATTAGAAATGAAACTACGCCTGTGCATCACATAGTTGGTAAGTTAACATTTTTTTTTACTGACAAGGGAAGACCGGAACCTTTGGGTCGCCAAATTACAATATATAGTTATGGATGACTTTAATATGTTGAAAAAATACCCAAGATATCCTCTGTTTATTCCAATGCGCCTTCTGGGCTTAGAAACGCAGGGTTCAATGTTATAAACTTTTTTCGGTTTTTAGGGTTTTTTCGAACGCTGTAACCTTACAAATTAACCAAAATACTTCCGGTTGGTCTCATTTTTTCCGTATAAAGACGATCTTTTCATTTCCGTCAGCCGCAATACTTCATCACCTATTCTTTCATCGCTAAAGTCAATAAACCAAACGCCCATTTTCGGACCCAAATGACCAATTTTATTGCAATTTTCATTATTTTGAACAAAGATTTCAAACTACTCGTATTTAAAGTTTTCCACTTGGACAAGAAAATCGATAAAGTAGTTGGAATAAACTTTTAATAGTATTCAATGATATTATTTACTGAAAAATTTGCCTTAAAACTCTTAAACTCTTAAACAAAAATGGTAAAAAGTTACTGTTTTAAGGTATAAGAGTATATTATAAAAATAACGCTTAGATTTTAAATCAAAATTTTATTGAATTTGAAAAATATTTTAGATAAGATAACGAAATAACTGTAAAAAAATTGAGGTAAATTTTTTTATACTTCATTATCAAAATATGCAATTTTAGTGTTCATAAGATATAATTTTTATTTTATTGCATTCACGTTACAAATGAGACTTGATTACTCGGCTAGTTATTATAAATACAAAAAGTAAAGAAGATAATAAAATTTATAAAATATTTTGACTTTATTGACCAAATGTAAAAAAATTTAAAAAAATTTATATAATTTACAAATTTTTTTATTGATGTTGTTAAAGTGACGAGACGTTTCGTCAACTTATTATTTGTTGAATTAATAAAAATTGAAAAATTTTTTTCTTACAATATTAAATAAAATAAAAATTTTTTTAGCTTGACAAGGTCAACAAATCAGTTGAAGAAGCGTCGTTATAACAACATAAATAAAAATTTATTCCATTTGGTCAATAAAGTCAAAATATTCTATAAGTTAATTAAAATGGAAATAGGAATCAGTGATAACATTCAAGATAATAAAATTAGTACGATTATAAAATACTATATAAGTTAAGTTAATCATGCAAACTAAGTTATAGTGTAGTGATTCGATTTTGTCATTTCTTATAAGTTTGTCATTTCAGGGCCTTATATTAATTCTTGATTTTTAAAAAAGCGATGCCAATTAGTATAAAATAACAAAACATTAATAAAATTTTTTTTTACAATAAGTTTTGTTTTTTCGTTTACCAAGGTTAAAGTGTATTTCAATATTTTTTTCGATCTTATACAGTTTTTTATAATCGTATCACGTACGCGTAAGTGAAATGAGAATTGTTTTATAAAAAAAATTTCACTTGAATAACTGCAACCATTACTTCGTCATCTGTCGGTAAATAATAAAATATATTCAAAAAATGATATTCAATTCTTTATTATATTTGTGTATTTTTATTTAAATTTTGCGTCTCCACCCAACTTAGGCGCAGTTCTGGATCCCAAAAGTCTTACGGTTAACTATAGAAAGTGACCCGATGAAGGGATTTAAGATGGTTCTATTATACTCATTTTTATTAGGGGCATTCTTTATTTATGTACAAGGGCCATATAAATTTTATCCGCTTCAGTGATGAGAAAACAGGTCTTTTTCGGATGCGCGGTGGCTTAAATCTTAGAACCTTAAAACTGGCCATTTTTTCATATTTTTGCTTACTTTAAACCAGTCAAATCAGTTTCTTTTCAAATCCCTGACTTTTATCTTGTAATTAGGTCAGTTGTTTTAAAAATTGTATTAATAACATGCTTGCAATTTTTTGTCCACCTAAATACATCGTTTATTTATAAAAGTTAAAATACAACAAAAAATTAATTTTTTAGGAATCGTATCATGGGGTGAAGGATGTGCAAAACCAAATTTCCCTGGTGTTTATACAAGAGTTAATCGTTTTCTTACCTGGATTAAAGAAAATACATTAGATGGCTGTTATTGCACCGAAAATTATACACACTGATAAGATAAATAAAATAAATTATAAAAATACAGAGAAATATTTATTATAAAGTGAGAATTACAAATTACAAAAAGACTGTTACATACTGTATTTATTAGATTGATATTCTTTAATTAGTGTGAAATTTTGACGTATTTAAAATATAATATAATAATTTATTTGACAAGTAATAGAAATTTATAATTAAATGTAATATATTTATTTATTTTATTATTTATATGCTTAAATTTATTAATAAAACAAAAATACTTATAAAAATTTTCTTTTTTTTTTTTTTTTCTTAAAAAACTAAATCAATGTTATATTTTTTATTAATAAAATATTTAAAATGTTTAGATTACTTTGAGAATATTTTTATTTCCCTAATTTCTAATTACTTAAATTTTAAAAATATTTTAAATATTCAAATGAATGACAGGATTTTTCTACACTGGCTGTTAGACATAGAATTATAAAATTTTTTTTATCTTTCCATCAACAGACTGAAAAGAATTTTTATTGCAGCATTATAATAAATTCGGGTATCTATATCTATCTATATTCGGGTATATATATTTATTTTAGATTTTTCGGTATTTTTTAGGTATAAAAACTTTTTTCATCTATAAAGCTTTGGAAAATGTAGTATTTTTTTTTAATAGTAGTAGAAAATAATTACAAACCTTATCATTTCTTCACTGTCTGAATGATATCACTTGAAACTTTTTGTATTCGTTTCATTTTGGCCTCAACCAAAAATGTAACATATTCAGCTTCTTGCGAATCGATTAATTTTTTGAATTTAATACGAAAAGGTGGATAAAAATTTTTCAAAAAAATGCATCCCTTGCCAGTTACAGCCCCCAGTCAGATATTTTTTGGAATTTTGGAATCAAAAAGAGCTCTGCAAAAAGTTTCAAGTGATTTCTTTCAGACCGTGAAAAATTCCTAAATGCCTCAAAATCACGTAACTATTGATTCTATTATTATAGCAGACTGTTTTTAATTTCTCATCTCGAATGTATTTTATTTAGTATGTTCCTTAATAAAATTATTCAAATAATATTGATTTCATAAAAGTTTTACAGACAGCATAAGGTCAAATACAAAACATTTTATATTCCTTTAACGTACAATGGTATAGATAAATTAATGAATAATAAAAAATAAAGCAATAAAAAGTTTGTTTGTTTTGCTTTCTGATTATTAAGAAGAAATTTTGGATTTTAACCAAAATGTTTCCATGATTCCTTTCCCCTAAAAATAAATACAAATTAGAATTTTATTAAGGATGAATCAGGTACATAAAAATAGCATTTTCCGATTTAAGATTTCTGGAAATCGATGTTTCTGGAATATTCAATTCTTATAGCCATTTATCGAGTTTATGTCTCTTAGAATTGAAAAACAAAATTTGAAGTGTCTAAACTTTTGCACCCTTGATAATTAATATACTATTTCAAGATTTTTTACCTAACCTATAATTTTCAAAACATCGATTATTCGGGGAAAATTTTTATTTAGAAAATAAAAATTTTTTCAGTGAATCGATGCTAAATAATGTATAAAATCCGTTTTCCAGAAATCTTAAATCGAAAAATGTTATTTTTATTCACCTGAGTCAAACTTAATTTTAGTATTACACTTATTTTAAGAACATTTGAATTTGATATAAATTATAATTTTATTTTAATCTAATATGATGTTTAGTACATTTATTTTAAACAATACCTTCACAAAAACTGGCCCTCTTGGTTCAATCGCATACAAATTATTTGGTAACAAGACTTTTGTAGTTGATGAAATTTGAACTTTTCCCGGCTAAGAAATAAACAATTGTCAAATATAAAAGAAAAAATAAACTAAGAAATAAATATTTTGAGTTACCAAACTTGTTGTCTGCATCCTTGAAGCAGTGTTTACTGTGTCACCAAAAAAACAGTATCTTGGCATCTTAATACCGACAACACCTGCAGCTGCAGGTCCAGAGTGGATACCTATTTTTTAATTTTGAATTAATATTTTTTAATTTGCTATATTAACATTAAAGATAATGTATTTATTATCAATAGAAAATTTTTTGAATGTATTGATCAAATGGAATAATTTTTTATTTACCGATACGTATTTGTATGTTTATCTTTGATGACAATGTTAGTAAACGAGCTTGCGATAATAATTGTAATGCTACATTAGCAACATTTTCTGCATGATCATCAGTCCGATCCGGTGCTCCACCTGCAGCCATATAAACTTGTCCAATAGTTTCCACCTGTTTATTCATAAAAAATTAAAAATTAAAGAATACAAGTATTACTCGTTTTATTTACTCGTATCATTCGTGTATAAATACACACTGACAAAATATTTCACTTGTGACAAGCGGATATCTATTTGCAACAAGAGGAAAAAATTCGCTCGCCACAAGCGGATTCCATTAAAATTCTGTAATCTAAAAAAGCAAACAAACTATCTAATTTTCAAAATAAATTTAATTCTTTTATATTCAATATACACATTTTGTTTTGTTGAATTTTTTAAGATAAATTGCAGATTTATCGAATTGAAATATGAGTTTTTCTGATGAACGTTTTTTAAGTAACTCTTAAATGCATTTCAAATAAAAATAAACTACATAAGAAGCAGTTATTTACCTTGTAAACGTTATTGGCATCGACTATAGAATCAAAAGAAGAGTAAATTGAATTCATGAAAGAAACAACATCCAGAACATCTTCAATCGTTGCATTATTAAAATCATAAAGTTCACAAAAAAGTATTGTTACTGATTCAAACGACTACAAAAAAAAAAAATTTTAATTTCATTAATTAATTTTTTGTAAATTTTATTATTTTGTATTATTCTTTATTTATTTACTAATTAATATTTTTTGTTTTAAAAATTCTTAATTAATAGAAATATAATTTTATAAAAGTAAAATAAATAACGTGTAATATAGATTATGTCATATTTAAGTAAGACATATTTAAAGAATTTATGAATAAATTTTTTATGTAAGAGATATTTTTTAGCATAAAAAAGATATAAATTTTCATTAATACTTCACAAGTATCCAATGGATTTACTCCATCCCTCAATCTGTCAGCTACAGTTTTTGGTATCATAGAATAAAGTAATTCATCGCTTTTGCTTTTCCATTGGTCAAGTAACTTATAACTAGCTTCAAGTTCTTCAGATTTTTTTTCTTCTCTTTCGAACATCAACTCAAGACTATGTTAAACGTAAATAAAAATAAGTTATACTTTAAAAAATCTGAACATTAATATTAATGAGTCTGATGGTCATTATTATAGGTCAAAGTATATTCAATTATGAAAATGTATCGAATAAAGCTTGTTATATGATTCAGTTTTAAGAAAAATTAAAAATTTTTTTTCCAAATTTTGTAATTATGTCAGGTCAGTATCTTTTTATTTTTAGCAGGGAATAAAATTAATAATAAACATCGTAGAATAAAGGAATTAAAAGATCAACTGAAAGCTTTTTGGTTCAGTTTCAACAAAGCAGTTTTAATGTAGTCTAAGAAACACTATCTTAGAAAATTCGACCTGGCTATCATAAGCTCGAGTTGCTAATTAAGGTAAACTGAAGGTATCTTAAATGCTTTTTCGATACAATAAACTGATCTCTACAAATTTCTTCAAAAATTTTTTAATCTTAAAAAATATTAAAATCATATTAAAAACAAAAACCTATGTTTTTAGACGTATTTTGCAGTTAAAATATTTACTAGATACCGTCAAAGACGGGTAGAGCGAAGCTGATCATGTTAGAAAAAAGCAAGAAAAGAGTTTCAGTAATTTTTTAATTTAGGGATTTTAAAAGCTTTGATTAGATTGAGTTCAATAATAATGTTTAAATAAGACGTAAAAAAATGTTAAGCATAGTTAAAATTTTTAAGTATTGGCCAAAAAGTACACGAAAAATCCGCCCCTTATTTTGAAACCTTATTATTTGTTTGCTGAAAAGATTTCAACCAAACTTTTGTTGGCGGAACTTTGTTATTACGTCCTTTTTCTATAATTCACAAACAACAAAAAAGTTACTCTGAACTCTAATACCCCTCAATTAACATAATTACCAAAATAATATTATACACAAGTCAGAATGTGGTGTAACGGTTTCGGAATTCGTCAACCAGAGAAAGAAAAAGTCTTCTGTAGGTTTTGTATGTCGCTGAATCCGAATTTGGGGTCCTACTGGGTTAGAAAATAGGAAAATACAGCAGAAACATTCCATCTTATGAGTTTTTTCACAATATTTTGGAACTAATGATCAAATTAATAGTGCCACATTTTAAGAGTAATTAAATAAATATTGAATTCATTCTTTTATTCAGTATCAATAAAAGAATATTAGAGCTAACTATTGGTGTTGAAAAATATCTCCAGGGTAAGATAAAATCGGAAAAATACAATGTGAGTTTTTTTCTTTACTTTTCTTTTAATCTTGCATTTGAAAAAGTTTTATCCTATTTTAACTTTTATTTAATTTACCTCCTATACGGGGGCAAAAATGGATAAAACTATCCCTGAATTTAACAAAAAATGAAAAAAACTTATAACTGGTTTGTGTTTTCACACAACCAACGATCATGAATCATGTTCACTTATAACGTTTTAACGTATATTCCCTAATTATTATAAGTCCTAAGATTGAAATTACAATAAATCCCAAAATATAAATTATCCTAAGTCCATAAACCTAAAATATTCTAAGTTCTTGTGCTTACTCCCACTTTAAATTATTCTAAGTCCCTTAATCGGAAATATTCTAAGTCCATTTCATACCCCTCTCCCCTAAAAACGTCGTTAATATTTCAACCCCTCCCCCCCTAAAACGTCAATACACGGTGATCCCGGGTGGGACGTGAATTTTATTTTATTAGGTGCATCGCTAGTTGTTGATGCTTGTAATCTTAGCTGCGATTGGTTAACTAATAAGCAAACAATGCATCCGCTCTGTATCGCCCTGTATTTACCCCGACCCCCCCTAAAACATCACTTTTTTACCCACCCCTGCCTGGCATTAACATACACTAACACTATTATATCGTAGTATAAGTGAACGCAACATACGGAGGTCCCATTGATACCAACCTATGAATTTAATTTTGTCATATGACTTTAAAAATACCATGTCCAGCACCGGAAGATCATGTAATAACAAAGATTTTGCAAGAAAAAATTTTGCTTAAGTTCCCTTATGCAAAAAGTTAACAAAGATGCAATAAGAGGGCAGATTTTTCGGAGTCTTTACTTTGCTTTCGCTAACAAGAGACAGCTAACTTTAGGAAACCATATTACAAATTACTTTATAATTGAAAAAAACCTCCGATAACCTCCGTTTATTCCAACGGGCCTTCTAGGCACAAGAATATGTGCATAATACTATGCACAAGGCTTTTAAATGTAGTTTTTTGGTAATATTGCTTTTTAGTTAGTTAGTTAACAAAAACACTTCTTGTTGGTCACAATTTTTCGGTATTAAAGTCATTTTTCAAGCCTTGGATACCGCAATTTTTCTCAATGTTATAGCAATTTAACCAAATGGTCATTTTTTTCCCGAAATGATTAATTTTTAAATTATCTCGAAAATTGCAATTTTAGACAAAAATGGGTTTTATAGGTCTCAAAAATTTTCTAAAAGCTTTTTTCTAAAAATTCTTTATTTGTCCTTTAGAATTATTTGTTTGCAAAACATTTTTACCTTTCTAATTTTTTATATTAAATTCTCTTCTTTACAGTCAGTAAATTGAATGCCCATTTTTGTCCCAAAATGATCAATTTTTCAATTTGCTGCAAAAATCGTAGTTTTAACATTGAACATGTTTCTAAGGAGGGGTAACCTGTGAATCTGAAAATCAAGTGGGGTCAAATGTCAAAAATCATGTGGGATTAGGAACTTAAAATATTTTATATTTAGGGACTTTGAATAATTTACTTTGAGAGGCTTAGAAAAATTCAAGTTTAGGGACTTAAAATATTCCGGGTTTAGAGACTTCTAATAATTTGAGTTGAGGGACTTAGAATATTTTCAAATTAAGGACTTAAAATAATACAGGTTTACAGAATCTAAATAATTTGGGTTTAGAATCTTAACATCTAGTAAAGGTGATAATTACAAATTATAAGAATAGCGATTTTATTGTAATGTTGTTTATTATTTATGTATTATAACAAGTCCTTTTTAGAGGTTTAGTTTTCACGTCTAGTTTTCACGTCCTATAATTAGTCTTATAGCCCAATTAGGGCTTGTAATTATTGAATCTCAATATTTTCTTACCCTTTCTTCAAAAAAAGGCAGTTAATTAGATAATTTTAGCTCTGCTTTCAAAATATTGCAAAAAAACTAAAATGGGGTAGTTTTTGCTGATTTCATGTCCTCTACTTCTCAGCCACTTGTACCCCAGATTGCGTATTTCAGAATCAAAGCATACCTACTTTTGTATTCTAATTTTTTTGGTCACGTGTACTAGAAAAAGTTAACCAATTTTTGGAAGAAAAACTGAAATTATGACACCCCGGATTAGACTAGATTTTTATATTAGGCCAAAACATATTGAATTTATATTTTAAATATTTTGGTATTTTGGCTCTGGAAGGGCATGTCGGGCATGTACATATTGCATACATAGGGTGATCGTGCCTAAAAATATAAGAATCTTGTGTTATTTTGCATTTTTATGATATTTCGCTGATGCAAAGTTTATGCAAAAGCTATGAAATTTATCGCGCGGATAACATTTAGAAGGTTTTTCACCTGCATGAAGCAAAAGTACAAGAATAAACATGCCTTTAGAAATACCAGATTGGGCCCAAAAACAATAGGTGTCATTAACTCGATAAAATAAACTCAGTTTTAAAAAATGAAAGCATTCCGTTTGATCGTTTTGGCTATATCGTGTCCGAAAGGTGTCGATTTTTGCATCTATTAAGGTAGAGCTTCGCTCTATAAAAATACTAAAATATTGGAATTTAAAAATTTTTTATTTTGAATGATTTAGAATTAAGTACAGTAAAATGATCAGTTAAATAGATATGCCAAGGTATTATTTTAAATATTTTCTAGAATGTAAGATTCCTCCAATTATAAAACAATGTGAATGCATTACCTTCCACAATGTTTCCAACCAGCAATTACTAATTGACGACTTAAGCCATGAAGATTTAGGTCATTCAGATATAAGTTCATACTGAGTAGTTCCTCGGGGCTATTAATCCTAAAAACGCATCATAATATATATAGATATTTTATGATACACCGTAAAAAGTAACTTTCTTAGATTTACAAAAAATTTTGTTAATATTCGATAAAAATCGTAAATTTACTAAATTTGGTATATTATCTAAATGTATTAAATTTAGTAAACATACGATTTTTTTCGAATATTTACAAATTTTTTTGAAAATTTACTAATTTTTTGAAAATGTTCTAATTTTTTTTTTAATATAAGAAAGTTACTTTTTACAGTGTATATTTAAGTTAATTAATAAAATAATGTATAATCTTTAAAGTAGCTAGTGCATCACGATACGATACGATATCGATATTTTAAAATTATCGATATCGTCTCGACAGAACTACTATAAATATCGTATCGTATCGATATCGACGATATTTTTCAGAACATGATATCGTATCAATATCGTATCGTATCGATATCGTCTCGATATTCGATAAAATATCGACATACAAAATAAAAAGCAATTTTTTTTAATTAAAAAATAATGTGACCGACCGTCTTTTGTTATGTTTTTTTTTTTTAAACATACAAAAATATAATGCGCCAAAATATATATAAAAGGGTTCTTTCTATTTAATTTATATGAAAACCAAATATTATAATTGGACAATTTAAAGACTTCCGTTTTTTGACGTGACAAACTTATAAGGCACAATTTCATCTATGTATTGCATACATAGGGTGATCGTGCCTAAAAATATTTTTAAAGAATAGAAAACCGGTATAAGGGTATAATACTTGATATAATACGCATACTTATATTTTTTTAAATAATAAATATAGCTAGTTGAATAAATAAATTAATAAATTCACAAAAAAGCGATATCGATAATTTTCGATATTCTCGGCTTTGAATATCGGCGATACGAGAATATCGGCGATATTGCTAAAACATAATATCGTATCGTTATCGATAAATTTAGCAAAGTCTCGTATCGATATCGTATCGATATCGTATCGGATTTCGATACGAAAAATGGGTGCTACTTTTAGTGCATCACGATATACGATATTAATATCGATTAATATCGTATATCGTGATGCACTAAAAGTAGCACCCATTTTTGTAATTTGTAATGGAAAATGACCATTACTATTACTTTTTGTAATGAATAATGGTAAAAGTTCATTACTTATTACAAAAATTAATGGGTAATTCATTACTCATTACAAAAAGTAACATGCGTAATAATAATGGGTAATTGCAAATTATGAATTTTCCGATCCCTTATATTACTTACATAGGACTGCAGAGAAATATTGTTGCTTTTAAGTCAGGTACGTAGCGCATTTCTCCTTTTAAAAGTATGTTTTTTGTCACAATACTTCTTTTCTTATAAGCTGCAACCGTAGTAGGATCTATTTTTATACATGAATTGTTATTTTCTGTTCTTATTAATTCTAATTCAAACATCACAGAATTTAAATTAATAACCTGTTAATGTAAAATATTAATTTTGGTTAAATTAGTATAATTTTTATTATTGTAGAGAAGCCGTATTATACACTTTTTTTCTAAGTTTTGTACAAGGCTACTTGTATGTGATAGCTAGTTTTTCGATACGCTGATTTTAAATTTTTAGATGCCGACCCCGAGAAAACAGCCCTAATACCGAAAAACTGTATTTTCGATCAAGTTTGAAGGTTATTTTGATATATATTTTATAAGAAACGTTTCTAATTGTTCTAAAAATGATAAGTACTATGTTTTTGAGGTCGTTGAATAAGATTATTTAGGTCCTGGCCTCAAAAATATATTAACCATTATTCGAAATCTTTCTTATGAAATAAATCAAAATAACCTTCAAAATTGACCAAAAGACTCGGTTTTTCGATATTAGGGCTAATTTTCCGAGGTCAGGACTTATAAACTTGTGAAACAGCGACCCCGAATACCTTAGCCCAGTCGTATTCATGCGAATTAGATAAATATCTTACGTAATATATAGAAAAAACGCAGAAATCGGACTGGTAGATGCTCGAAAATGGCATTCAAAGAAAGTTTTCGGGGTTGTAACCTAAATAATCTTATTCAGCGACCTGAAAAACATATTATCTATCATTTTGAGGACAATTAGAAATTTTTCTTAAGAAATACAAAACAACCTTCAAACTTGACCCAAAAATACAGTATTTCGGTATTAGAGCTATTTCCTCGGGGTCGGGCCTTTCACATACAAGTAGCCTTGCACAAAACTTAAAAAAAGTGCATATTTCAAACATATACGGCTTCTGGACTAAAAAGGAAATGAAGTTTTTTTATTTTTAAAAGATTAGCACCATAGAATTTAAATATGTTATTTTTTGAGAATGCATGTTTAATAAATGGGTTTAAAATTGTTCGAACCTAATAAATTACTATTAATAAGCAAACACTAGAGATATTGCATTGTGGGATTTGCATCGGGAAAAAAATTCCTTTATTTTTCCCTCTTTAAAAATAAAAATAGTTTTTTTTTTAATAAAAATATTTACTCACATTTTTCCATGTAAACGATATACTTTTAGGTCTGCGTAATTTAAAAATTTCATTCATTCTTTTATTCAGGATTTTTGTGGAATCGCCACAAGCTTCTATAAGTTTTATGCCAGCACCTAAAATGTTCATATCTTTATCCATGATTACAAAAAATGGAAACAATTTTTGTAATGTTGAGCAAGGTACTGGTGATAATGAACGCAACACTGGTTCTTTTCTCCTTGAATTTACTGCTACCTGTCAAGTATAAATTTAAATATTTTATTTATTATTGTTAAAAATTTTAAATATTCATTATTTACGTTAAGTATAATTCATTTATTGGTTTAAACTATAGATCGCAATAATATGTAAAATATACAACTATGTAATTATGTTTAACTTTATATGTACTAATTACATTATAAAAAATTTTCCCATTAATTTTAAAGGGCTGTTTTATTGAAACTTTAACAAAAGTCAATTTAACTTATTTCTATAAAGTCAAAAACATATAAAAATAGTATAGTACATACGTAAATGGGTCTCAAGAATGTTTATTTTAACAAAGGTATCGCATTATAAGGTTAACCCGATTTGGTATAAACATTTCTAATTTAAGGTTCAGAATTTTAATATTGAACATGTTTTTAAACAGTGGGGAAGGTATTTGAAGCATGTCATTTGGGGGTGCGGATCAAATGGACTTAAAATAATTTCGATGTAAGGACTTAAAATAATTTGAGTTTAGGGACTTAGAATATTCCGGGGTTAGAGACTTGAAATAATTACGGTTTAGGGATTTCAAGATTCAAAATATAAATTTAAACATGTTCCATGTTCGTTAGTTGTGTTCACAAACCGATTGTAAGTTTCTTTTTTCTAATAACTGGCAATGATGATAGTCTGTCAAAATTGAATAGTAAGAAATATATTTGAATAAAAAAGATGTATAATGCAATAAGTAAGAGCGAATAAATAAGTCAGAAATATATTTGAATTAATAAACTCATAATTACATATTCACGATTATCGAAATCTATTCGTAATTTAACCATGACATTTCTTGAACCAGGTAGGTTTGATGCACTTTCGATGATACTAATATCAAGCGTTGTTTCATAAATAATTTCTGCTATTTGAAAAAGCAAACCTTAAAAAGCGAAAAAAATTTGTTATTTATAGGTATAGATTTTTTTTTATATTAATACCTTTTAAGTAATCTGTAAAACCTTCACGTGTGCTTCTGTAAACTAAAACAACTCCATGTGGATCAACATGACTTATGTGCATTGATGGACTTTTCATTTTCGGATATGTAAATCTCATTTGCATATGAATATTATCAACGCTTTGTAAAAAATCGCAAAAGTATCGACCGGTTGCTTTTATTACGCAATCATACCTATAAAATTTTTAAATTAAATACTTATATCTAAAAATAAGTATGCAGAATAAAAAAGCGCTTCTGATGAATAGATCATTAACCCTATATATATTATACATAATGTACAAGAAGTTAATAATAATAATCAATTCGCTAGAGATCCTTCAAGTCTATAATTTTTCAAAATTTAGTGTCATTTGTACAATCTGTTACAAAATCCTACATGGGTTGTTCTTAGCTATTTTTACCAAAGTCTGCGGTCAATGTAGTTAATTTTTAGATTCAGAAAAAAGTTGTAAATATATAATTATTGAAAACTGCAATGTAATTTAGAATTTAAGCTTGAGTAAAAGTTTGCAATTAAAATATATTTAAAATATTCCCTGGATCCTTGACTGGAAAAATTGAGACTGTCGCATGTTGGCAAAAATAGCTAAGAACTACTCATATAGTAATTTATACTTACGTATATTGTTTGCACAGACATACTAAAAAAATTTAATATGTGATTTTATGAATTTTTTTTTTTTTAATGATCAATTCCAAGTTAATCAATAAAAAAACTGTAAAAAATACTTACCCAAAATTACCTGAATATCTTACGAAACATTCACCGAAAAATTTCATACATTGGTTAATACTTTCTCCAGTTATTTTTGATAACTCTGTTGCTAATTTTCTCATTAAATCATCTGAGTAAATCTGTCGTGTTGTAAAAACAGTATTTTTCACACCTGATTTTTCTAACACGCTTAACCATATATTTTCTCCATATTGCAACTAAAATATTTTAATGAAAAATAACTTAAGCTAAGAATGCATTGCTACTACGGTTTTGCTTATATAAAAATTAGTCCGAGAATTTATTAATTCTTTGGTTTATCAAGCTTTTTATAACATATATATTACAAACTTATGTACTTCCTAAAAACTAAATTATAGCACAATAAGTTTTTATCAATGCAGTATACGACAAAGTACGGAGAAACTTGATTTTGTTAGATTACAAGAACTGAATTTTATTCTATATACTCCTCTTCTATCCAACTAAGAGTTAATATAACATTATGAAATACCTTATAAAAAGTTATATTTTACCTAAATAATTATAATTGGTTATCAAAGAAATTTGTGATAATATGCACTGAATTAACATAATTTAATTTATTAGGAAATACTTAAATTATCGCAATATGTCCATTACTCTTTAAAATATTCTAAATTTTTATGTTATTCTAATTAATTTACCTGCACAAAATGTTGCACGCTTTCTAACAACATTCCATACATTATAATGGATTTATCTTAATAATTTTTGTTAGAAAAGATAATAAATGTTGTATATCTCAACTTTTTATAACATATTAAAAATTTATGTAATGTTTATTATATGCAAAAAATTCTTTAAACTTTTAGGAACTTCAAATTTTTAACTTTATGGAATTGAAAAATTCCAAATTTTATTGTTTAGTTAAACGACGTTTGATAACGTACTTAACAGAACTGAACTTTATAAACGAAAATCTATTAGTTAAGGGTATAAATACTTTTTTTGCTAAACATATATCTTGATATATATAATACACCAAAGTGTGACCTTGACAGATAATCGAGCGAAAGAGTTATTAATGTAATGTAATTCTATATATAACCATAGGTATCATTATATAACTATAAAGAAAGAACTAAAAATATTGATTGTTGGGGTTATTTGACATATTTAAACCATAATTTATCTATTTTAATCATATAAATTTTATTTTTTTACATAGGCAGAGAAACAAACGAACAGAAATTAAAAATATATAACCAATAATTTGTAAGTTGCATATTACTTCAGTCAATTTGCAGGATAACCAAGAATCAGAATTCATTGATCCTGAATATGCCGTAGGCAATACAGCAGAAAAACAGAAAATAAGGACCTTTAAAATTTTTTACAAATTCTACAAATGAAAATAGATAAAATTTATTTTTGTGAACTTCTGTTTTAAAAATCCCCAATTTTGTACAAAATTTTCGTATTAATAATAAATTAAATAATTTATACAGAATTTTTATTTTTATTCTTTGAGTGCCTGATAAAGGGCAAATAATTTCAAAGTACGTTAATTTGATAATAATATTCGAAATTATTGACTCCGAAAATCCCTGAATCCCATTTTTAAACGAAATTTAAGTAAAATTTTAGATTTTGCCCTTTGAGCACAGAACAGGGAACAAAGTGGCCAAAAGTATCAAAATGTGTTAATTTTATATGGAAATTTAAAACTGTTGACTTCGAAAACTCCCGCTATTATTAAACGAAACTAAAGTAAATATTCGGATTTTGCCCTTTAATGGGCAGAAAAGCGCAAAATTTGGCCCTACTTATTTTAATACATATTTTTTATAAATCTTTTTTTATAAATATACATTTTTTATCACTTAAGTTACTTTTTTTTAACATTTTTTTTTTCGAGGGAGTGAATAAGGCATCGTACGCATATCTTTTTGTATCGAGCCAAAGGATTATGTGGCGACTCTACCTTGCATTACCGACAATGAAATCATCGTGCCATAAAAAAAATAACATTAAAAAATTCAAAAATTAACCCCAAAGCCCCTTTAGGAGGAGGGTTTTCACCAATAAAGGAAACTTTTTCCGCTTAAGCGATCTGCTATCTTGTACCAGTTTTCGGTACTACGTAGTATTTCCTGGACCACACTCTCTGGCCTAGGAGAGTTTCGCGGAGGGTGGTGAATCTCGCACATGCGAAAAAGGTATGTTCTGCAGTGTCTACCTCACCCACGCAGTGCAAGCACTGCGCTGCTCCTAACTTGTCCCATTTAAAGAGATGGCTACGGAAAAATCCGTGGCCAGACAGGAACTGGGTGAGGTAGAAATCAACCTCCCCATGTCCCCCGTCAATCCATTTCCTGAGGTCGGTTATGAGCCTGTGTGTCAACTGCCCCCTTGGGTCGCCATTCCATCGCATCGTCGCTGCCACGCACCCATAGTGTGGCAGCCGAAGCCGTTACGCGTGACTACACGTCACTATGGTACACGTTTTTACGCTCCAGCGCAAGCAGGTCGATAAGGATGACTTCTGCAAGCACCTTTAACGCCGGCTCGGATACCGTTCGGTACGTACAAGGGATCCAAAGTGCTCCTTGTCTTTGTATTGCAGAGATTCTCTTGCAGTACTTTTTCATCTGGACGGTGTCCGCCCATATCTCAGCTCCATATAGCAGGATGGAGATCACCGTACGTTATTTACCATTACAATTTTTTTAACAGATTTAGTTCCTTTTACCAATAAAAGGCATTTTTCGTATTGAAAATCAAACATAAAAATCAAAATTAAAATCTATTTTTAAAAAATTATCAAAATCCATGCTTATAAAAAAAATTCCTTGATTTCTTTACTACTTTATTGCTTATACTACCAGTTCTGATACCTAGATTTGATTAAAAATTGTTTGCAATATTGCATTTTATTTTGAACGTAATGCCTAATTTTTTTAAACTGGAGCTCTTGTTTTAAGAAATGTTTCGTCCTAAAATTTTTTTTATGATAAAATAAAAAAGAAAATAACTAATGTGCTATGAAAATCAGCTCATCGACTTATTCTCATTTTAATTGGTCTGCTTAATGCTTTTCCATATTAGAAGCTTTAAAGCGAAAAAGAACTACGGGTATAAGTATGTTATATTTACAGATTCACTAAGTGTGCTGGAAACTTTAAATATGCATAATTTTGATGTAAAAATCAACTTTAATTTATGTAAAATAAAACTGCTTTTAAGACTATTTGATGACAATAGTTTGCAAATTGTATGGATTCCAGCACATATTGGTATACCTGGCAATGGAAAAACTGATGAGTTGGCAAAGCAAGCTACTAAAAATAATCCTAGAAATATTCTTATACAATTCTTATACCAAATACTGAGTTTTATGCATATTTAAAAAAAATATTCAAAAATAGAAATAATGATCAAATAAAAAAAGAGGGGGAAACGAAAGGAAAAGTCTATTTTGAAAGATAATATAAAGATTACTCCAAAATCGTGGTTCATTGGTAGCTCATTACCGAGAAATCTAATCACTATATAGTAAATAGATTAAGATCTGGACATTACAATCTTAATGCCTCATTTTACGAACTAAAAATTTCAGGTAGTTCTGCGTGCACCTGTGGCTATGATGCACAGGACATTAATTACATTGTCTGGCAATGTGATTTATATAATAACCAGAGGAAACAATTATATAACGAGCTGTCAAAATACCGCAAATTTCCTCCAATTGATATAAAGATTTTTCTCTGAGAACCAAATAGCATATTTATAAAAAAAATATTTAATTTTTTGCAGAACTGTAATTTAAATGTTTAAAAATAGTGAACATGCTATGTAATAAGTAAATTTGTAATTAAATTTAGAAAAAAAAACTTAAAATAAAATATTGTATGACAAAACTGTATTATAGTAATGTATCAGCTGAATAACTTTTCTTTATATGGAAAAGTTGAAAGCTAAAAAATAAATTAAAAAAAAATTAATGGAGAAAAAAAGAAAATTTATATGGCATATGTGCCTCCAATTTTAATTTTTAAATTTGACACCCTTTGAGTTTGTTTTTGGAAATCGAAATAAATATCATAAGATTAGCCAAGAAAAGATTGTTTTATTATATAATAATAATAATAATAATGATTTATGATTTATTTTACATAATTATACATGGAACTTAATGTACATTCAGAACAAATATTTTTTTTTATTACAAAGTTATACTTATATTATATACAATGCAACTTTTGACATGTAAGGCACAAAATATTGAAGAGATTATTACTATAAAACGATTATTGCCATTTTTTTTAAAACCCGCTGAAAATACAAAATATTTTTTTATATTATCAATTATTATATTTTATTGTTAATAAAAATATATAGCACGTGTTAAACATTTATTAAAATATTTCTGCTAACATATGAGTTATATATGATGTTATGTTCAGAATTTAAAAAATACTTAACAATTAAATCATAAGCAGTGTATTTACATTGTATGTTGTTTATTTAATTAAATAAACTAATTTATAAATTAAATAAAGGTAGGAGTACCAGTAAATGATCGGTCTCTGGTGTATGACCAATCCTTACAGAATAGAAATTTTACTGTGACTTTATTTATTGAAACATAACCAGGCATTTACTCGAGAATCTACCATATATTACTTTTTAACATGGAACATGTTTATAGGGAGGGGGTACTTCAGAACTTGAAAATTAAGGGGGGGGGGTCAAATTTGTCCTATTTAAGGGGGGGTTCAAATTTGTCCTTTTTAAGGGGGGGGGTCAAATTTGTCCTATTTAAGGGGGGGGGGGTCAAATAAGACTTAGAATAATTAGGTAAGTATTTATAAATAAATAAAATACTTTTAAAAGACTTTGAAAAATCTGGGCTCAAAAACTTAGGATAATACAGGTTTATGGACTTCGAATAATATCGATTTAGGGACTTAGAATAATTCAGGTTTAGGGAATCAAAATAGTTTGGGTTTAGAATCTTAACAACTAGTAAGGTGATAATTACAAATTATAAAATTAGAAGATTGTATTGTAATGTTGAGTAACATTTGTATTATACCTAGTCCTCATTTGGAAGTAAACATGTTCCATGCATTTAGGTTGTGTTTACACAAACCAGTTATAAGTTTTTAAGGAGGTACTTTAGTAAAAAATTATAATTAGTGAGGTATGTGGCTGAATAAAATGAAATTCCCCTATTCAAATGGTATAGAGCATATGTTCGATAACCGTACAAAATTTTGAAATATTAGCGAAAAAAGTCACAATATTTTAACACTGCTCTTATGAGAGAAATTGATTAATTGATTGATTGTAAGTTTATTTATACAGAATTTTTGGGATTAGCATACGGGTAGTAGTGGAAAGAAGGGGAAAAGTGGAGAAATAGGAAGTAATCAGGAGAGGCACAGGGGGAGATGAAGCTTTAGGGCTATGTGATATTATAAGAAGATTTTAGGGAATAATTTTTAGGTTAGGTGGGTGGAGGAGTCTTGTTGTAAAAGATGATGGTAGATGTTGTGTTTGAAGGAGTCTATGGAGGGAGTGAGACGAATGTGTTCTTGGAGAGTGTTTCAGAAATTTATCATGTATCGTATACTAAAGAGGAATCGTTATATTGGGAAAATTTTGAAGTTTGGACTGAGAGGTGAGGAAGTAAATGGGGTCGAAGTTCCTAGTTTGGGTGTAAATATTGATTTTTTCTATTAAGTAAGAAGGAAGATGAGTATTTAGGGTGTTGTATATTTAAAATGCGCACAAATATTTTTGGCGTAACCTGCCGTTAAGCCAGCCTAATTACAGTCTAGCTGGGGAGGTCCTGTCGGGAAATTTAATGCCAGACACATATCTGACTGCTGCATTTCGGAGTTTTTGAAGCCGATAATATTGGTACTCTAAGAGTTTACCCATGGGGAAAGCGCTATAATCGAAGAAAGGGAAAATTAGTGCAGAGACTAAGCGTCTACGGAGTAGAGGGGAGATAAGATTTTTGAATTATCTGAGCATGTAATGAACGTAGTTCAGGGATTTGAGCATGTGGTTGATTTGGGTTTTCTAGTTCCTGTCTAAGTCAAGGAAAAGGCCAAGATCTTTTACGGATTTTTAGATAGGAATGTGGATACCACTGAGGTAGAAAGTGGTTTAAGTATAAAACTCTTGAGATTTATTATAAAAAATTATGAAGTTGGTTTTTGCTTTGTTGAAGTAAAAATTGTTCTGGGAAAATCAAGTTTCGATATTTCTCAAATCATTTTGTAAGAAGGAGATGCCTTAGGGGATTCGGATATAAATTTGAAAATTGTCGGAAGAGAGTAATCTTTTTACATAAAGAATGTGGGAGCCAATGTCGTTCATATAGATAAGAAATAGTAGGGGGCCCAATCATAGCCTTGGGCGACACCACTTTTGACTAGTTCTGCTAAGGAGAATTTATTACCTACTAAGACAGATTGGGTTCTGCTAGAAAGATAGCTCGAGAACCAATCTACTGTATAAACCAATATTTGATAATTTGGACAATAGAAGTTCGTGAGACACACGATTGAAAGCCTTTGAGAGGTCTAAAATTAGTAAGATAGTGAGACTTCCATCATGATAGCCTCTACAGATATCGTCAACAAGGGTGGTCAATAGGGCTTGGGTGCTATGAATTTTTTGAGAACCGGATTGAAAATGGTCAAGAATTTTGTGTGAGGATAGATACTCAGATAGTTGGTTGTGTAATATTTTATCGAAGACTTTAGATAGGATAGATAGAGAAATCGGGCGATAATCACTAAGGGAGAGGGGATTGGGTATTTCGTTTGCGGGTAAGATGCGACTATGCTTCCAAGCAGGCAAAAATTGAGTATAAAATATATAGTACTCCAGTCAAAATACGGGTTTGGTTGTATTTTTACTGGCGAACATGAGATTTGCTTTCCTATATGTTTTTTGGGTCACTGAACACGAAAATCGGGGTCATTTCGTAAAGAAATGGGGGCTTCACCCCTAAATTTGCAAAAAACTACCCCAAAATGGGGTGTTTTTTACATAGTTGCACTTTGTGCGCTCAGATTCGCACAACACGGGTTTTTTGAGTCGCTGATCAAGAATTTCGACTACTTTTTCTTAAATAATTAGAATTTCACCCCTAAATAGGCTAAAACTACCCCCGAAAAGGGGGTGTTTTTGCTATTTTTGCACTTTCAGCAACCAAGATATGTCCATATAGGTTTTTTGGGTCGTTAATCAAGAATTTCGACTTATTTTTCATAAATAATTAAAATTTCACCCCTAAATTGGCTAAAATTACCCCCGGAAAGGGGTTGATTTTGCTATTTTCGCACTTTGAGCAACCAGGATATGTCCATATAGGTTTTTTAGGTCACTAATAAAGAATTTCGACTTACTTTTCATAAATATTCCATATTTTACCCTTAAATTAGCTAAAACTACGCCTAAAAGGGTTTTTTTGCTATTTCGGCACTTTGAGCAACCAGGATATGTCCATATAGGTTTCTCAGGTCGCTAATTAAGAATTTCGACTTATTTTTCATAAATATTCAATATTTCACCCTTACAATAGCTAAAACTACCCCTAATAGGGGTGTTTTTGCTATTTGTTCACTTTGAGCATCCAGGATATGTCCATATAGGTTTTTTAGGTCACTAATAAAGAATTTCGACTTACTTTTCATAAATATTCCATATTTTACCCTTAAATTAGCTAAAACTACGCCTAAAAGGGTTTTTTTGCTATTTCGGCACTTTGAGCAACCAGGATATGTCCATATAGGTTTCTCAGGTCGCTAATTAAGAATTTCGACTTATTTTTCATAAATATTCAATATTTCACCCTTACAATAGCTAAAACTACCCCTAATAGGAGTGTTTTTGCTATTTGTTCACTTTGAGCATCCAGGATATGTCCATATAGGTTTTTTAGGTCACTAATAAAGAATTTCGACTTACTTTTCATAAATATTCCATATTTTACCCTTAAATTAGCTAAAACTACGCCTAAAAGGGTTTTTTTGCTATTTCGGCACTTTGAGCAACCAGGATATGTCCATATAGGTTTCTCAGGTCGCTAATTAAAAATTTCGACTTATTTTTCATAAATATTCAATATTTCACCCTTACAATAGCTAAAACTTCCCCTAATAGGGGCGTTTTTGCTATTTGTTCACTTTGAGCACCCAGGATATGTCCATATAGGTTTTTTGCTACGCTAATCAAGAATTTCGACTTATTTTTCATAATTATTCAATATTTCTTGAGCATGCATTATATAAAAAAAAAAATATATATATAAAGTTTCTGTTATTCATTTTTACCTTCACTATAATAATTTATTTTTCAGGTATTGTAAGTATTAATTTTTTATAAAAAAATAACAAATTTTTATTGATCAGCGGTCCAGGGACCTGAATGGACATAATCGGGATGCTCAAAGTGTGAAAATAGCAACAACACACCTTTTAGGAGTAGTTTTAGCTGTTTTATGGGTGAAATATTGAATATTTATGAAAAAGGAGTCGAAATTTTTGATTGAAGACCCACAACACCTACATATACATATCCTGGATGCACAAAGTGCGAAAATAACAAAAACACCCTTTTAAGGGGTAGTTTTAGCTAATTTAAGGGTGAAATATTGAATACTTATGAAAAATAAGGCGAAATTCTTAATTAGCGACCTGAAAAACCTATATGGACATATCCTGTTTGCTCAAAGTGCCCAATAGCAAAAACACCCCCTTTTCGGGGGTAATTATAGCCAATTTAGGGGTGAAATTTTAATTATTTATGAAAAATAAGTCGAAATTCTTAATCAGCGACTCAAAAAACCTATATGGACATATCGTGGTTGCTCAAAGTGCGAAAATAGCAAAAACACCCCAATTTCGGGGGTAATTTTAGCCATTTTAGGGGTGAAATTCTAATTATTTAAGAAAAAGAAGTCGAAATTCTTGATCAGTGACCCAAAAAACCCGTATAGTGCGAATCTGAGCGCACAAAGTGCAACTATGTAAAAAACACCCCATTTTGGGGTAGTTTTTTGCAAATTTAGGGGTGAAACCCCCATTTCTTTACGAAATGACCCCGATTTTCGTGTTTAGCGACCCAAAAAACATATAGTAAAGCAAATCTCATGTTCGCCAGTAAAAATACAACCCCCCCCCCCCCCGTATTTTGACTGGAGTAATAATGCCCAAGGATATTATGCAACATTAAATATAAATTCTAATATCTACACTGCAAGTAATAAATTAAATTTTACACGCCTTGATTTGTTTGTATACAACGTAAACTTTTTGTCATGGCTAATTCGTAAATTAAAAGAATATTTGTTTTTTTATTAACATTAACTAACTGACAAAATTAAAAAACGAATTTTCATAGTCATATTTCACATAAATTTACAATATTAATAACAAATTTTAATAACTTCTCCAATGACTAGCAAGTACACTAGCAAGTACTAGCAAGTACGCCTCCTTATATATAAAAAAAATATAGAAACTTATTTAAATTAATGGCTTAATTGATATTTGAAGATTTTGTAAAGCTTATTCAAAAATAGATTTTGATTTTACCTTTTACTTTTGATTCAGAAAAATAAAAATAAAAATTATTTATGCTTTTTATATTTATGTGTGCCTCTAAAGTTTCCGCAATCTCTGATCTTATTTCTGAAATAAGATTCGTAAAATTCTAAATGGCGGACTCGAAATTGAAGATTACTCAGTTTCTAACCTCAAAATCGGTATTTTAAGCTATTATATTTAATATATAGACTTACAGATTTTCTTTTTTCTTACAGGTCAAAAGAGTTACTTCATAACCGTGATCAACGACCTCAAATTTGTAAATTATCTTTAAATTGCTTGGCATAAGTTAAATTAGTGAACGCAAGGCTAGAAAATCTCAATTTTTAGTCTACCATTTCGCATTTTAAAATTTTGATTTCAGAATCGTATTCAGCGATCTCAAAAATCTCAAAGTTATATGCAAAAAATTTGAATCAACTTGCAATATTTTTCAAAAATTTACATTTTTCAAAAAATTTTTGCTTATTTTAGTTAATTACTCTACTCAAAACTGGATATTGAAAAATGAAGGAAACAATCAAAATCATTTTTAGTACTCAAGAAACCTAAGATCAGCTAAAGTGGATCTATTTTACTCGATGCAAAAATTTTAGATACATTTAACATTGCTGACACTTTGAATATTTATTACATTTTGCTCTTTATTTATCATATTTATCACCCATTTATTGATCAAAGCAATATCCTTAATACGTAAGTTAACTAAAAGTAAATACTCGGTAATTACGAAATAACAATGTTTTACGCTCTTGCATAAGCAACGTACAAAGATAATTATCTTTCACAAAGATAAAAAAAGTAACATCGTATTACACAAAACACATATTATTAGGTATTAGTCACGGGGTAATTTTTCGAAACATTTTTTCTTTTGTTTCTAATTCACTTGTGATTTGGGCTATTCTTTATTTTTCTGGCTATTTTTGAAATGTATTATTATTAGAACCTAGATTCAAAAATTTATGAAAATTCTTTTTCATGGTATTAATTTAGAAGCATTTTTAAAGTTTTTACGGTTTCGACCTCTTATTCTTCAGATAGAATCAACAAGGCCCTTCAACTCTTTGGGAACCCCTAAAACTTAATGACTTGCCTGTATTGTTAAGAGATACATGCGCATCTATGTAATGTAACATAACTTTGCAAAAATTCTAAATAATTTTTATATATTTAAAATTGAATCATTTTTTTTAATGAAGTTATTAAATTTAAGTACACTTTTAATAAAAGTCTATTTCCAGATAAGAGGGGCACTTTGACCCACGACACAGATTACCGCGTCATTTTCAGGGCATACTTTAGGTACCAGAAGACCATCTTTCATCTTGAAGGGACGTTTGAATGCCCTTCCTTACGTCCCTAACTATTCATATATACATTGACAGTAAAAAAAGAATTGCTTGAATTTTTTATGACTAGAAGAAGTAAATTAGCAATAACTACACTTACACAGTACTACTGCTTTGGTATATTCAACCAATATGTTAATTTTCGATAATTTGTGTAATTTAAAGCTTTTAGTATATTGTAAATAAAAAATAAAGATTCATAGACTAGTTTACATTTTTATTGGTTATTTTGCTCACCCACAGTGATTGGCCGTGAAAGAAAACCTATACCGTAAGTGCAAAGGTATCGGTCGAGTCTTTACACAAAATACCTTGAATTTGGGTATTAGTACTCTGGAGTGATGGAATTTAGTGATTTACCAATAAAAGTTAATGGCATCCCTCGGGTAAAATGTCTCTAACCACAAGATGTCAGTTTGTATTTTCCGTTAACATTAATGCAAATTATTTACATAATTAAATTTTTATTTTGATGTTTTAGATTTTTGTTGAATTTTTAGTCAATTTATTAAAATTTCAACCAAAACAGTTTTACTGTGTACAAGTAAGGTTTTAATAAGTTCTCGGAAATTCAAGCAAATATTTTTTATAATCCAGACTGATTTAATAATATGTACATGTTTGCTTATCTGTCGAAAATTTTTCAACTATTATTTCACTTTTTAGGTTCTGAAAATTCAATATTATGATGTAGTAAATATGTTAAGCTGTCAGTAGGTTGTATTATTTTTGTGATTTACAGATTTTCTTCTAGGCTCCAATAAAGGATTAGTATATCCTTTGGATGTAAGGATGAAATTAATTTTTAATAAACGATGAAAAAATAAATAAAATTTTATTCAATTTCTGGAATTTCTTCAATTTTATTCAAAGGATGAGAAGAAGAGTCTGCTGATTTTAGCCAAAAAGTTTCCATATTTCCCTTACCCTAAAGAAAGAAAAATAATTTTTATTTTTTAACCAATTTTATCCTTGCTAAATTTTTAAGTCTTATAGAATTTTTAATTAAATAGTATTAATTCAAATACAAAAAAAGTTTACTAAAACTTGAATCAATTTAAATTATTTTTAAATAACTAATTTTTTTAAAAAATATTTTTATGAGTAAAAAAATTAATATAAGAGAAGATTTACAATGTATAAATAAACTGTTTGAAAAATACCTTAACAAATACTGTTCCCCGTGGTTCAATTTTATATAAACTATTTGGTAATAATTCTTTGGTATTTGGTGATATCTGTACTTTTCCAGGCTTTAAAACAGAAGTTTTATAAAGTTAAGAAATTAATAATTACACATTAAAAAATACAATACCAAACTCGTTGTCTGCATCCTTGAAGCAGTGTTTACTGTGTCTCCAAAAAAACAGTATCTGGGCATTTTAATACCGACAACACCTGCAACTGCTGGTCCAGAGTGAATACCTATTTTTTAATTTTTATTAATATTTTTTAATTTACTATATCAACAATAAAGATAATGAATTTATTATCATTGATCAATTTTGTATTTACCGATACGTATTTGTATGTCCAACTTTGATGGTAATGTTAGTAAACGAACTTGTGATAATAATTGTAATGCTACATCAGCAACATTTTTTGCATGATCATCAGTCCGATCCGGCGCTCCACTTGCGGCCATATAAACTTGTCCAATAGTTTCTATCTGTTCATTCATGAATAGTTAAAAAAATGATTAATCTTTATAATCGTAAAACAAATTTTAATAAAATAATACTTTTTTAATAGATGTTATAAACTAAGCACCATGTAAAACTACTATAATTGGTGATAAATAGAAAACACTTAACAATTAATGTAAATAAAATACAAAAAAATAAATGAAAACCACTTTGAAAAGAAGAGTAGAAATATGATCCCATATTGTATACGTCATTTGATTGCCAGAACGATTCAGCTGATACATTTCTAACACATCTTTTTGCCTGCAAAAATCTGAAACGTATCTGAAATTTCCACATTTAATTTTTAGCCAGATTTCCAATTTTATCACGCGATTTTGCATGGAATTTAAATTTATGAAAAAAGTTTTTATAATGCCCATAACTTTCTTAGATAGCCAAGTAACTACATTACCACATAACCATAAACATATTACCACCTTGTAAGTATTCAACCAAATGACCGTAAAACAAGCTTCTTAGCCAAGTTTAGGGCCAAAATAGAAAATTCAACTTTCTAAAGGCAAAATTTGTAAAACTAATGTCAAAAATGAAATAACCAGGAAATTTTCAACGAATAGATTATCATAAAACTGAAAAAATGACTGCGTGCTTATTTATAAATTTCAAGTAATTGTTTAATATATCAAGAATATTATTTGGTATACCAAACGTAATTTTGTCTGCTTGAAATTACAAGTAAAGCAACCTAATGGCGTGAAAAAATTAAAAAAAATGTAATTTAGACAGATTGGGATCAAGAAAGCTAAAAATTTGAAAACCTTCGTAATTTATGAAGATAAAAAAGAGGGCTAAAAATGAGCACATAAAATAAACGGTTCTGGCAACCGTATGACTTAATTCTCATATTAAAAGATGAATTTGGACAAGCTTTATTTTAAGTTACTTATTAATCTAACAATTTTTCGGAACTCATTTGAAGCGCCACAAGAAAAACTTATTCATTTTTCTAATTGCTCATGTGAAAGTTAATCATTCTTCATAAACTGAAAAAATGTGTTTCTAACGTTTAAAAAATAGCATGATTTAAAAATGACCATGATCGCTTATTAAAACTATACATAATATTGTATTATTAAATGAACCACGTAATATTTTATGAATAGCATACCAAGCTTACTTTATAAACTTTATATACTGTTTTAGCTAGGTTTTAGCTATGACTTATAGAAACTTTATCTAGGATATTGCTTTAAATTCAAAAAATATTTTCTCAAAATTTTTACCTTATAAACATTATATTTGTCCATTAAAGTATCAAAACAAGAGTAAATAGCATTCATAGAAGAAACAACGTCCATGACATCTTCAATCGTTGTATAATTAAAATCACAGAGTTCACAAAAAAGTACCGTTATTGATTCAAATGACTGAAAATAAAATTTACGTTAAATTATAAACTCTTATAAAACATATTTGTTTTAGAAAAATATTTTTTAAAGAAATAATCTCAACCATTTTCAATAAACTTTTGTTCAAGCAAAACAATAATTTATATTTTGTATATCAAATTAAAGCTTTAATATAATTAAAAAGTTTAAAAATACATAAATTTTCGTTATTACTTCGCATGTATCCAAGGGGCTTACTCCATCTCTCAATCTGTCAGCAACAGTTTGTGGTATCATTGAATAAAGTAATTCATTGCTTTTACTTTTCCAACGATCAAGTAATTCATAACTAGCTTCAAGTTCTTCAGATCTTTGTTCTGCTCTTTCAAACATCATTTCAAGACTTTAAAAATTAAAAATAATGATAATAATAAATCATAAAATCTAAATATTAAATTTAATAAGCATAATTTTTATAATCAACTTATAAATCTAGTTTTATGATATAATATAATGAAAGAAAAACCAAATGATTTTGTTGAATTCGTATGCTGTTATTTTAAGTAAAATAAACAAACTTTTCAAACTTGTTCATATTAAAAAATTTATTGATAAGTATGTTTTAAAGATATTTGTAAAAAAAAAATAAAATACAATTTCTTATTTTCTAGCAATATTCGTGGGCGTGGATGGACAATAGATATAGATGCTTCCCTTAAATTCTGCGTAAATCTAAATCAATTTTAGAAGTTTTTGATTTCACGTTATATACTCTTACAAACATATTTCTCTTGCGAGAATATATACCCGAAGTCAATAAATAATATAAACCATTTTGTGGTACAGGAATCCCTCGTTATCCGCGGTTCACCGAATCCGCGGTAGGACCGAAATATCCAACCCCCTGTTTTCCACGGGAGAATTCTTGTTATCCGCGGTTTTTTTGTGCACTGAAAAAAAAACGTCAAGAATTAAATATTCTTGCGGCAAGAAGTGTTTTGTTTCAGTGTGACAATGTTCAGATTTTCAAGAATATTTATAATTTTTTCCTAACCTATACATTCATTTTTTTTCATTTTTATTTTCAAGTTTATAAAATAAAATTGTATTTGGTAATTATAATGGCTCCTCAATCAAGGTAAACACCCCAATGATTTAAGAAAACACCATCTCGCGCAAGAAGCGTCATGAATCTCGCGGATAAACTCAAAATTTTTGATTTGATTGATAATGGTCAAAAAATTTCAGCAATTGCAAGGCGTTTTCAAGTGAACGAATCGTCAGTTAGGACAATACGAGATAATAAAGATAGAACTCGAAATAGTTCTCTAAATTTGGGGCATAACGCCAAATTTGTGAAGGCTGTACGCGGAAATATTCTTGAGAAAACGAAGGAAATGCTCATGATTTGGATACAAGATTTGATACATAAAAGTATTTTAGTTACAACTGCTGCTATCAGGAGCCACGTGATTAAATTCACCAGTATGCGCAAATTATTGTTCATTTTAATTATTTTTTTTATTAAAATTTATTTCCATACTCTGAAGGTGAGAGTGCCATTGCAGATTGCGAGGCTGCTCAAAGTTTTCCACGTCAACTGGAGGCATTTATTTTCGAAAAAGGTATTCTCTCGATCAAGTCTTCAATGCTGACAAAACCGGTCTGTTTTGGAAAAAGGTGCCTAATCGTACTTGCATATCAAAAGAAGAAAAAAAAAGCTTCTGGTTTCAAGGTATCCAAAGATCGATTCACTCTTTTATTTAAGAATGCCTCAGGAAGTTTTCGATGCAAATCTATGCTTGTTTACCGTTTTGAAATACAACGGGGACTCAAGGGAAAGAATAAAGACCATCTATCAGTTTATTGGAAGTCTAATAAAACAGTATGGGTGACACTATTGAACTGTGGCCAGTGGTTCAAGGAATCGTTTATTCCAGATGTTAAGAATATTCTTACGTCCAAAAATCTTGTATTTAAAGTATCGTTATTGCTTGATAACTGTAAGAGTCACGCAAAAAGTCTTCAAGATGTTCATCCGGATATAGAGGTGATGTTTTTTCCTCTAAACACAACAGCTGGATCTGGATCAAACTGTGATAGCTACGTTTAAATCATATTATTTGAGAAGAGTCATTGAAAAAATAGTGCAAACTGTTAATCATCATCGCAATTGTGAAGAATTTAATTCTATCAACTTTTAATTCTATGAAACAATTTTGGAAAGATTTTTCCATTATTGATGCCATCACAATGACACAAGAGTCTTGGACTGAAATTGCCGATCTTTAAGATACTGACATTTTAGATTTGATGTTACCTTCAGCAGATCTAATGCCAGAAGAAACTGAAGAACTAGCCACTTCTTTACCAGAAGTATTAGTAACCAAACTGAATATCGAAGTTTCTCTCAACGGAAAAACCATTTTACAAATCATAAATTCCTTGCTAACTACCATTGATTTGGCAATGAATTATAATCCGATAATGACAAGGAGTTTGAGTTTCAAACATGGTTGTGAAAAAGCAGTAGAAATTTATGAAGAGTTAAATAAGGATATTTTAAGACGAGCAAAACAATCGCGGATGATAGACTTTTTTAAACAGAAACATTGATCCTGAACTTACTTTCATTAAAATTTTGTTTTTTTTTAAATAAATTTACGTACTTTTAGTCAAAAAATCATTTAGTCAGAAAAAAAAAATTAATTTTTATAGAAAAATAAAAATATTTTGACCTTTTATCGAGTACAATTTAATTTATTTATTTATGACGTTTCTACCCCTAGTTCGGGGTCCTTTTCAAATCTATATAGAAATTTTTTAATTAATAATATTACACAAAGTATATAAAATATAGAAAAATATTTGACAATTTTAAATTCTTACATTTTAAATTATTATTACATGAATATTAGGATGTAAAGGGTCCAGTCATAATATAAAATTTTAATATTTCTGATTAAAAAATCTGTAAAAAAAATATATAAAGAAATTAACCTAATTTGTACATACATGATTAATTGTGAATTAATTATAAATATTTACCGTATGTCATTGTTTAAAATTAAAAATATATATATATACATAATATCACAGAAAGTTATTTTTAAAGTTATTTAATATATTAATTAAAATTGGTCTTAATAAGCTATTATCACAGAGTTTTAATTGTTTGTGGATTAACAGTTAAATTTATGAAAATTTCAAATTGTGTATATGTAGTAGTAATGTTTGTGTTGGTGAAGTAAATATAACTATTTGCAATAATTCATATAACTAACGACATCTATGAGATATTGATCGACGAAATTGGATATATATATAGGTAATCAATAAGCATACGGACGTCAAAATCGCGTCGTCATGGCAACACTATGTAAACAATGAATGCTTGCTTTTTTTCATTTTATGAGTTATAGAAAGATATGGTTTGAACAATCCTTTAGAATCTTCTTGTAGGTTGATAGACTTTTTTTGAGTATTGATGTGAAGGACCTCAGATGTGCTGCGTTTGTGATATGAAGGTTCTTTGTCCAAAATGTGATAATTTTCCCACTTAAAGTTATGTTTAGTATCTATATAATGTTGAGTAATAGGTGGTATATTATCTTTCTTCTGAGTGTTGTCATCAGTATTGTCAAAGGTATTTTTTGATGGTTCAACCTTCTTATTTATATGGCTTCTGAGAACCCTATGACAACCGGTTTGTTGTTTTTATTTTTCTTTGGCTAAAGCTAATTCTTTTTTAATCTCTCTATCAACACCAGCCTTGTGTTCACCTATACGTATAGATACTTCACGTTTGGTTTGGCCTACATATGTTGCATCACACTCATTACACTCTATCTTATATTTTACATTAGTGTTCTCACCCTTTTTAAGTTTATCTTTGGCTTTGATGACTAGACTACTGTTACTTTTTTCAATTATAGGTATGGTGATGACATCATATTTTTTAAACATACCTGACATACTGTTGTAGAAACCGTCAATATTAGGAATGCATATCTTTGGTTTCTTAGCTATAATTCTTTTTTCTATGTCATAACTCACATTTTCATTGTTGTTGTCATCCTCAGCTCTATACTCAAGAGTATTTATTCTTTTCCTTATGTAGTAGTCTATGAACTTGCTAGGATAATCATTATTCAATAATAGTTGTTTAACTACTACAAGGTTATCTGTGTGGAATTTCTTATCAGAAAGTAATATTGCTTTGTCTACTAATGTATATATCATTCCTATTTTCTGATGTTTTGTGTGTGCTGAGTTGAAATTCAAGTATCTACCCGATGAGGTTGGTTTTCTGTACCAATTATGTGTCAATTTATTGTTCTGTCTAATTAATTTAATGTCTAAAAAATTTATACTATTGTCAATTTCTGTCTCATGAGTAAACTGTAGTCTATTGTGATATGAATTAAAAATTTCAAGAATATGTTCTATTTTGTCATTTGGGATACATGTTAATATGTCGTCAACGTACCTGACAAAAAATACAGGTTTAAAATCTAGTAGGCTCAAACAGTGTTCCTCAAGATCCTCCAAAACTAGATTAGCAAACATTGAGGAAACTGCAGAGCCTATTGGTGAGCCATGTATTTGTTTGTAGTATTGATTGTTGAATTGAAAGACTGTGTTGTTGTGGAAAAAATCTATTGCTCTATGTAATTCAATTAAAGGAATGTGTGTGTTTTTCATTATTGAAGAGTATCGTTTATCTAAACTATCTTTTACTAGTTCTATTTGGACATTGGTGAATAGGCTAGATGCGTCAAGACTTATTAACATGTGGTTATCAGGAATATGGATTTGAGAAATTTTCTGGATAAAATGATAGCTATTTTTTATGTATGAGTCAGGTCTCTTAGTGCAGTTACTAATAATGAATTAAAATACTTAGCAAATTTATGTGTAGGTGTATTTATTGTGGAAAGTACAGGTCTAAGTTTGTAACGTCTTAAACCTGCCTCATCGATGTAGATTTTATGAACTTTTGGTAAGCCATATAATTTAGGTAGTACGGTGTCGTTTTGTGTCAGACTGAACAAATTAATTTTTATATTATTTGAAATTCTACGAACGTAACCCCTATTTTTCCATATGAGTAAGGTCTTACTATACGCGTTTTTGCTATCCGTGGTACTTTTCGGGAACGTAACCCCCGCATATAATGAGCGATTCCAGTAATAAAAAAGAACATCTAAAGATAGATTGGATATCATTCTAAGAAAGATGTATCTAGTTTCTTACTGATGATCTCGCTTAATATTTTCGAATGAGATAAACCACCGGTCAAAGATCGTTTTGAAAACCTTAAAAAATTTAATACCATTTTAAACCTTTTAAAAAGATTATAGTGCACAAATGCAGAAAATTAAAAGTAGACTTTAAAGATTTATTTATTAAAAAAATCTTTTTTAGATTTAAAAATACTTTTATCTGTTGGTGTATACTTATCAGGTACTTATTACGTATTATTTTTGGGCATCTAAGAATTATTTTCAAATATTGTCACTATAGCGAATTTTTAGACCGAATTTTCGCATTTAGTGGCAATGCTTAAAAGTGTATGCAACAATTCCGATTTTTGCTTGTGGAATTTTTATTCAGTGTATTGTTTCGGGAAATTTTTAATAATGGGTGCATAATTTAAGTGATATTTTTTTTAACTGTCAACCCGACGAATATAAAATTTATTTTTTTATAACTTTCTGAAGCATATATGAAATTTTTTTTTTTGTAAATCTATCAGTAAGGCATCATTAAGCACTTTTGACAAAAAATAAATTTTTATTGTATGCGGTATATTTTTTCAGTATAATTGGACAATTCTAATTTTTGTTTTATATATTAAATACAAATCATTATTTTATTGAAACTTGATAGTAATAAATTCTATTACATTAACTTTTTTTTTTCTTTTGAATAAAATGAAAAATACCTATATACAAAATTATTTATCTTTTAATATTGAATTTCGTTATTAAATATTGTACGAATCATTTAAACTTTTAATTTATGCATTCATTTCAAAAAGTCAAAATAGAGTATGAATTATTCATAATTTATATTATTATTGTTATTAAAATTGATTTTAAATTTAGGAATTTTTTTAAATCTATTTTTAAATTTCTTTTTTTTATTATTTTGCTTAAAAATTTAAGTAAAATTTCAGCACAGCAGCTCTAAAGTGTATGCGTAATACATTTTATTTTCTGTCTTTTTGACATTTTAATAAATTCATACTTCAGTTAAAATCTGCCAGGTGTAAAGTTTTCTTACAAATGATAATAATAATGTGCAAATAAAAAATTGCTTTTTATGAATGAGTTGCAACGTATAAAATTATAATGTAAAAAAATTGTCAATTTTAGGATTATATTTTTTGATGCAGGTTGTAAAACATTAAATTATACTTTCCTCAAATTCATTTTTTTGAACAAATGCAATTACATTAAAAAATATTTTTTTAGCATGAATTATTTTTTAGAATTTAATAATCAATATTTTATATTTAAAAAAAAATTGAAATAAATGTAATTTACCTCCCACAATGTTGCCATCCAGCAAGGACCAATTCACGACTCAGACCATGGGGATTTAGATCATTAAGATATAAGTTCATACTGAGTAATTCATCGAGGCTATTGATCCTAAGGGAAAATTTTATACAGTATATACCTGTTAAAGATAATAACATAAAGACAAAATACCTGAGTTAATTAATAATAGTAGCAATAAAGTGTAGTTATTAACTTCAAGTATTAAAAAAAAAGTAATAATAATAATAATAATAATAAAAGAAATAAAAAAGCAGCTTACATAGGACTACATAGAAAAATTATTGCTTTCATATCAGAAATATATCTCATTTGTCCTTTTAAAAGTATATTTCTAGTTCCTTGACTTGTCCTTCTTTCATATTTTGAAACTGTTGAAGTTAATTTATCTGTTTGTACAACTGAATTTTTATTTTCTGTTCTTAATAATTCTAATTCAAACATAACAGAATGTAAATCAATAATCTAACGATATAAAAGAATAAATTATAAAGTTAATAGTTAATATTAATTATACATTTGTTTTAATAATTTACACACGTTTTTCCATGTAAATAAAATTCCCTTAGGTCTACGAAGTTTAAATATTTCATTCATTTGTCTATTTAATATATTTGATGAATCACCCCATGCTTCAAAAAGTCTTTTACCAGCACCCAATATGTTCATTTGTTTGTCCATAATTACACAAAATGGAAATAATCTTAGTATTAAAGAACAGGGTAATGGCGATAAAGGACGTCCTATTGGTTCTTTCATTTTTGAACTTTTTGATATCTAAATAAAGATTTTTTTATTTTCTAAATATTTAAAGAAACTCATAAAATACTAATTAATGAAAAAATTTTATAATTACGTATTCACGATTATCAAAATCGATACGAAATTTAACCATGACATTTCTTGAACCTGGTATATTATTTGAACTTTCGAGTACTCTAATATCAAGCGTAGTTTTATAAAGTTCTTCGGCTATTTGAAAAAGTTGACCTTAAAGTAAAATAAAAAACTAAAAAACTTGTTTACTTAAAAAGTTTAAATATTTTTTTTAGCTTTAAATAATTTTAATATTTTATTTTAAAAGATAATAAAAACAGAAGAATATACCCATGAAATAATGTGTAAATCCTTGACGTGTACTTCTATAAACTAAAACAACACCATGTGGATCAACTTGACTTAAATACATCGATGGACTTTTCATTTTTGGATATGTAAATCTCATTTGCATATGAATATTATCAACGCTTTGTAAAAAATCACAAAAATAACGTCCAGTTGCTTTTATTGTACAATCGTATCTAAAAACAATTTTTCAATTACTATCTATCAATATAAATTTTAATTAAATATTTTACTTACCCAAGATTACTAAAATATCTTACAAAACATTTACCAAAAAATTTCATTACTTGATCAACACTTTTACCAGTTTGTATTGCCAATTCAGCTGCTAACTTTGTCATTAAATCATCTGCATAAATTTGACGTGTATTGAATACAGTATTTTTTACACCAGCTTTTTCTAATACACGTAACCATAAATCTTCTCCATATTGTAACTAAAATAAAAAAAAACTCTTAAAAAACTTTATTGTTGAAATATAAGTTTTGAATATCGATTAGTTATTATTTAAGTTTTTTTTGGTTCCTTGTTATATAAAGGAAGCTTTGTTGTAGGTTAAATTATTTCGATTTTTTGCATGTTAACGTGTTTTGTGACCCCCAGATGCTAAAAAACATCAAAAAATATTTTCATTTAAAAATTTTTTCCCTAAACATAAAAAACTACTTTTTTTTAATTTAGACATAATACCTAAATTTTTTTTTCATGGAAATACTAGATTTAGGAAATTTGTTGTTACACGAATTTCTAGATCCAAAACTTAAATTTATAAAAAATTGTAAAAAATTTGTAAAAAATTTTGTCCAAAAATTTTTCTCATTATATTTAAAAACAATGCTTTTATCTTTATTTGTAATAACTAATTGTTTTCCATTTACGTAGTTTAAGTTCAAGGAAATATTTTTTTTTTCCTTTTCATTTTTTTTTAGTAATTTATAAATTCTTTTTTTTATTTTTCGCGAAATCAATATTTTATTAAAATATAAATTACTTCGTGTTTTTTCATAGTTTTGGGCGAATCTATATAAACAGAAATGTTAAAATGTAAGGAATTATTCAAAACACTCTTATATTGTTTACATGGTTATCGATTTATCCATATACATTTTAAATTTAATCCATCCTAAAAGGTTTAAATTCAATTTAAATATTTTAGAAAAATTGTTTTTTTTAAGATTAATGATATTATATATATAAATCTTGGCACTTAATTCAAAGATCTGCTTTTATTCTCGATCATCAATTCAGTGTATTTTATAACATAGTTAAATATGTTCGTCAAAAGTTAATCTCATTCAAATTATTAAAATTATTTTATTTCATCTGGACTTGAATTATTTTCTTAAGGGCTTCAAATCATATAATATATGATTTTTCTCAAAACTTCAATCTCTTATAAATTCAAAATTTTCAATTAAGACCTGTACGAAGCCTGTCTATAATCGTGTTTTTTTATTTATACTTGTAACATACCAGGTGTAGGTGTCATAAGAAATAAATAAAATATTTAAATACAATCATAGAATAAACATGTATATGTAAAATCTTATAAGAGAACAAAGGAACAGTCAAAACTGTATCAAAACGGTATGATATAACATGACGGTATAACGCGTGTATCAATATGTGTATATATGTATATAGTAGCCATCATGGATTTATCAATATTTAATATATGATAATCCAGAGGGCTGTACCTTACGGGGATACAAGTAACTGCTTAAATTCAAATAATGATATTAAAAAATGAAATAACTTTTATAAAGGGTTAGTTGTATTCACTAAAGGGTTGTAAATAATTTGTAAATAGTTTTTAGAATAATATGTATATAGTTGTAAATAAAAATTAGGATTAATTTAAAGATTATCAATATATAAAGTTAAAATATGAAAAAGCCCTTTTTATACCTTAATTGACGATATAGGGACTTTTTACTAAATTTAGAAATTTAAGAAATAATTAAATATAATTATTTCTTATAAATCATTATAAAAATACTTAATAATTAAACTTATAATAAAATAGATAAGATGATATAAAATAAACCTTAATTAAGGGATAAAAGGTATTCTTTAATTAAACAAAATTATATGTAAAATAAAGTATTAAATATTATAAAAATTAATTAAAAAGAATAAATAAATATTTGTAATTTTGTATAGATAAAAAATGTAAAAGATACTTTCAAGCCGTTAAGATAACTTGAAAGCATCTAGAAAGTTCGAGAATACTTTTTGCAAGTAAAACTTTGTGCGAGTGTGCGTGCCTGGGAAATGATATATAAGGGAGACCATTTCAGCGGCACGACACACTTGACCAAGGCCGCTCTTGCGAATTGTATACTCATGTGTACATATTCAAAAGGATATTCAATAAATATATCTATAATCTTAAAAAAGTTATTTTATATTTAAAATATCCCATGCGTCCTAAGGTCAGCCTACATACATACATCCTTGTAAGTATTTAGGTGTCTCTACAAGATCATCGTGTTCATCTGATCCCTGCTGGGATAGTTAAGTGTCAAATGCTCAAGGACTCTTCGGATCCCTTGAGCGGATGACCAGAAATAGGCGGGTAGGCTCTCAAAAGTTCGATTAGTAGGTCTTTTTAGATTTTTATGTTAACCCCTCTATACGAGGGATTACATTGGCGATCCTGCCGTAGTGAATCTTGGAAAATTATATTCGATTCGTTTAAAGTTAGTCATTTTTTTTTTAAATTAAATTTTTTCTCTGTGTGTAAAATTAATTAAAATTTTTTTTGTTTCATTATTTTTATTTTACTATGAGTAACAATAAAATAGAAAATAGTGATAATTCAAATTTTGTTGATAATTACATAAGGTATGAATTATCCAGTAAACAAATTGAAGAAAGAATAGAATGGCTAAACGCTTTAACAGATGAGCAATGGTGGACGATGGGCCACATTGTCAATGATTTAAAAAATTTAAAAAAAAACTCGATGAGCGAGAAAAAATTTGTAAAAGAAATGACAGAATTAAAAAATGAAAATCTATATTTATCTAAACAAATTAATTGTTTAAACAATAAAATAAATGAGCAAAATCAGGCTATAAACGTCTTAAATAAACACATAGAAAAGTTAACGGGAGAGAAAATGATTGATTTGGACGAATCGAATAGATTTTACTTTAAAAATAAATAAATAAAATTTTTTTTAACATTAACAGTCACTTGGTATTCAGATTACTAGGTAAGCCGAAGTGCAATTAACCAAAAAAAAAATTTTTTAATTTTTGGCTTATTTAGAAACGTAAAGAAAATTTAAATAAAATGAGTTTCACTCATTTAAAATGCGAGCACCGTGGCAAGTTAAAAAAAAAAATTTTTTTTTTATATAAAGATTTTTTTAAAACTTCAATAAATGAGAAATCGACTTTTCCAGAGCAAAGATCTTTATTATAAATATTGTTCCCAACGTTTCGAGTCTTTATAAGACTCCTTTTCAAGGGAATACATATTTTCTTTAGGTTTTATGTCATTTGCAACCATTTAAAAGAAAAAAAGATTTCGGCTGCCACAATCGAAATTCCGGTAACGTTAACTAAAAATTCCGAGTGGCAAACAGATTTTTTATGCAGTTTATTGCTTTTAAAAATTGTTTTTTATGAAAGGATTTAATTTTAGGAGAAAAAAAATTAAATAACACTACTGCGTATTCAGTATAAAACTTCAATGGTAAATTATTTTTAGAAATTATTTATAATCAATTCTTATGTAAAGAATTTTTAAATAATAAAAATAAAACATGAAAAATATCGAATCAGCATATTATTATCTAAGCTAGTTGTTTCCTAAGAAACAAGAATAAATTTTATATTATTTTGTACACAATGCAAATAAATATTGGAATAATAAAAAGTAATATCTGTCAATGAAGTCTTTTATATTACTGATATAAAATAATTGTAAAAATATAATAAAATGTTAGATTTCTTTTATTTTTTATTAAGTAAAATCTAAAATAAAAATTCATAAGATAAGAGATAAGACTAAATTTATAAATAATTAAAATAATTAAAACAAATTTATTTTTATATTTTGTAGCAAAAAGTTTAAGATTGTATTTCCAGACATATCGACTGCACATCTTCTAATTTTGTAAATGTTTAAGTTTATCTCTAAAAAAGGATTACTTAAACCTATGAAATCTTATATTTTGAACTTCTAGTACACCAAGATCAAGAGAGAAAAATTTTCTTTAAACGGTTACTTTCTTCGCTACCTGGTTTGCATCAAAATTATTAATTATTTATAATAATAAAACCTTCGATCAATAAATACGAGATACATAAAATTGATATTTTGCTTCAATTTTTTTCACTATAACAAATTTTTTGAATTTATTTGATTAAGTAATCATCAAACATTAAATTCATAACAAAAAAATCATTTTCTTCTTTTTCTCTGCGTTTAATTAAGATGTCTGAAAACGCATCCTAAATATACTTAAAAAACTGTTTTTGATCATGTATTTTATTTGAATGTCTAAAACAGCAAACACAGATTTTAGTTTTGGATATTTGACTTAATTTCACTAAAACAAAGTTAATATCTATATTCCTATATAAATATCTATTTGTTAAATGTTGTCAAATCCAAAAGCAAAGATTATTAAGTATTACATAATATCTTTAATTTAGAAAATTTTAAACTCGATTTGAAATTTATTGCCACTTTATGGTAATAGGTAATGCAGTGTTGCTGGTTGAGAAAAACATTTCACTATTCTGACCAGGTTTCTTTTCTTCTGCTCCCTTTTTTCGTTTATTCACAATTAAATTAAAATAAATAAAAAATTTTAATTAAAGTATTGTTTTATACTTACACTTGACATGTAATTAGTAATTAGAATTTATTAACATCAGTAACATGAACTTTTACAATTGATTTAAAAAAGCTAATTTAAAATTTTTTATTTAAAATAGTTATATATTCTTGGTTAAAAATTAATTAAAAAATAATTTAATGCAATTATATACTCATTGTATATAATTTCTCTGATTATTAATTTTTTTAAGGTATTAGGATAGTGAAAATTTTTGATAACAGAATTGCATGAAACTTATAAAATATAAAGATAAAGTCTTTAAAAAATGAAATAAACTTTCTTTTACAACTTTGGTTGCCTAATTATTATTTAATCAAGAAAAAAGTGTAGGTAGTTTAACATTGCTCTTATGGAAAATCATCTTTTACTCTTCACTGAGTTAAGTCTTATGCTAAAAGTGCTAGATGATTTTTTTTGGCGAAAGAACATTATAAGTCCAGCGTACATTTTTTAACGACTATTTTTTAATATGAAACTTATTAGTCATTATTAAGTACCCTAATTCTGTACATTTTCGAAATTTTTTTTGTTATCTAAAACCCTGGTATTATAGGATTTCTCTATTAAAGCTCTATTTAAAATTAAAATACTTATCGTACCTGACAAATAACCATTTATTCCTTAAGAATTATATTCAAATTTCCTTAAAGGGTCCACCATCCCATCCTTGACCCTAATAAAAATTAAGTATTTAAAATTGAATTGTTCTTACAAATAATATTATTTACTTGATGTACTATATCGGATTACAAATGACGTTTTTAAGCTTGTTATTATTTTTTTGTTTTTCAGATGTTTTATTATGTATGATCTTACAATTTTTTTACGTTATTATCAACAATTAAATTTTGAAATAAAAATAAAAAAAATTTATTACAGTCGGGCAGATAATCTCAGGATTGACTGGTCCAATTTCAAAATTAGTTGGTGCCTTTTATTCGTCTATATATATTTTTTGTATGCCTTAGGTGATGTTGAAGGGTAAAAATAGGCTTTTTCGTACTTTTTTTTCAGGTGCTCCCATTTTTTTATTTTATCATACTTTTTTTGAAATATCATTGATTCGTACATAAGAGACTTTCCTGTTTAAAAATTTTTTTGGTTTTTTTGTTTCAGACTTACCGTTTTCGAAATTATCTGTCGCTACAAACTAATATATATTTTCAGGTCTCTATAAATAAAGCTAATAATGAAAATATTTTTTCTTCTTCAAAATTTATTTGTTAATAATAAACTAAAAAAATTGTAAGCTCATACATAATAAAAAAGCTGAATAAAAAAATATAAAATAAAATACTTAAAAACGTCATTGTAATCCGATCAAGTACCTTAAAAAAAAATCGAAAAATTTTTTGTGTATATATTTGGTAATTTTTCATTTAATTTATTATTAAAACAGTTAGAATATTTGAAAAATTTTCTGAAACTTTGTGATGAAAAACATTTTTCACTATTTATATAATAGTTTTAAAAGTAAGAAAAATTACTTTTTATATAATCTAGCCTTAAATACATAGATTAGTTACTCTATATATAATAGAAAATTTATTGTTTTTTTTCTGTTAGTACTTTTCTTTTAGTTTTTTTACTTTACGCAATATTCTTTCTGATTTTTTTATTGTGGAAATTTAAAAACATTAGTGTGATATCTATAATAAATAATTAAATCAAATTATCGGATTTATTTAATTAAATAACTTTAGTTTTTACTTTTAGAATTTATAAAAAAAAAGCCTGGTACCTGCAAAATATAATGAAAATAGAGTTGAAGATTTAAAAAAATTTTTTTATAAAGAAATTTAAATAAAGCTAGTTAGTATATTAAGCAGTATAATATTTTGTAAGAATTATCTCTTGTGAATTTCAAAAAATGTCCCCTAGAGGATTCAAAAATGTCTTGTAAAAGATCAAATAAAAGATAAAAAAAGTAATTCAGGAGGAAAATTTTGAAAATCAATATTGATCTGAACAAAGGTTGGTTTATTATATATACTTCTGTTTATATATATCTTTATTCGGATCAATAAGCATGTAAACTCTATAAAACTCTATCCCTACAACTACGTTGAAAAAAAATCCAATTGCCGATACCGGAATTTCGGTTGCGGCAGCTGGAATTTTTTTTCTTTAAAATGGTTGCAAATAACATAAAACCTAAAAAAAACTAAATAAAAATTTTTTTTTTATGTTTCACCAAGTCGCGTATCTCGCATTTATAATAATGAAAACTGTTTTTCTTTTTACGTTCTCTGCTTAGTTTATCATGAGACCGAGAAAAAAAATTCTGGCTACCCCAACCAGAATTTTTTTTTAATGTAGGGTAGATGCACCAGTGAATGACCGGCGCCAGTGAATGACCAATACCATGTATTTCTTATGGGAAATGAGTGGTCTTTTACTAGATTGTAACCTGTCATTCACTGGTGAATCTACCCTAACATTCAAAAAGTGAAAGTTGAATTTTCGCATTTCTTTAATGGCAAATTTTTAATGTCTATATTTAAAATTTTTTACCCTTCTGGGCGTAAAACTTGGCACGGAATTGACGCCTAGGGGGGCAAAAAACGTAGTTTAAAAAGTACCATGGGCGAAAAACTTTATATATAATATCTTCATTGCTAATACTTAATATAGTGCGTACAATGACAATAAAAAGTTAATCCTCAAAATAAAAAGCTTCAATTTAAAATTGTCTGAATGTGTTATCACTAGAAATTTTTCTTATATTTTTTATATCTATTTTTATACAAAATAAAAATGAAAATAAAAATAATCTAAATATAAAAATTGAAAAACTAAGTTTATATTAATATTCAATAATAAACATTTTATGAAAATTACTTCAATTCGTGTATTATTAATAATAAAAGGTAATAAAAAGTTTAATGCTTTATGATTATTGCTGAAAAAATAAGGAGCCATTAGATAATCATATGTTTTAAAAGTATTAAAAATATTTTTTTTATTTTACATTAAACGTCCCTAAAGAATAATAATAAATGTTATTTTTTATGGCTGTAATAGTGTTATTAAATGATAGTAAACGACTTTCATGCACTTTACATCGATATTATGCTGATTAATTAATAATGTTAATAGAATATTTTTCATTTTAATGCAGAATGTACCGAATGCTAGAACCCTATACAACTTCAAAATTGAGGTTTTTTGATTCTACAGAATATAATTTAAAAAATAATTGAAATAATAGTTTAAAAAAATAGTTTCGAAAAAAATAGTTTAAAAAAACTAATCTGATTTTTTTGGTACAAAAAATGATTTTTTGATTCACTTTATTTGAAACTCTCTTTTATGCAATGCTATGAAAATTTAAAAATTCGTTTTAAGTCTAGCGAATCAAAAAATTTGTTTGAAAACTTTATTGTGGGCACTGTCACTCGTGGCAGACTTTTCCCACGATAGGTTTTCAACTTACAGGCATTTGTTTAATAAATAACTATTACAAAAACCTTCATTTTTTTAATAATACGTAAAAATAGAATCATTTTTATAAACTACTCATAAATTTTACAAAAAATTTTTATGAAAAAAGTTAGAATTAAAGTTTTAAAAAACTTGGATATTTACATAGTAACAATATTTCTAGGTAAATGTACGTTATAGTTTATAGATTAAAGATTTATAAAATTATAAGACGTCTTAACGTTATACAATAAAATAAAAGTCTAAGGCGATTAAACCATTAAAGTTTCAAATAAAAATAAAAAATATAAAATAAAATAGTTTAATTTGAAACAAAATTTTTAACAAAATTAGCAACAACAGTAAAATGCAAATGATTTTTGTGCCTTTGTCTAAATTTTATTGGAAAGGTAGGAAGAAATTTTTCAATAAAATATCTAAAATATGACGAAGAAACTATAACAAGATATGAATTTGTAAAAAGTATTTTGAGTTTTAATTTAGTCCCTTTTCATTAATACTCATAACATATTACAGTCTCAAATAAAAAAATTCGGTTGGTATAAGGGGCTACATTCACTGGCCACAACTGTCGTTGTCCATCCGGGTCAATTCTTAGAACTTTAAAATCTAGATTTTTAAAACAGACCCGTAAATGAATTTTTCAGAAGCTTTCAATTCCAGATTGGTAAAATTAGAATACACCAAAATTTATAATGGGATAATTTCGGAAATTCATTTTATGAAACCTTATATTTTATGGTAAATTTATGCTTTTTACAAATAATAGCTTCTGATATTTTATCAAAAGTGAAGATAATTTTTAGGAATTTTGACGAATCCGTTTTTCAATCCTTATAGTTTATATTATTCTGCAACAAAAAATTCTTACACTTGATATTCGGGTTTCGGAAAATTTTCCCGGATGGGCAAAGACAATTATGACTAGTGAATAGCGCCCGGTATAAGAAATTTAATTCCCCCTTTCGATAAAAATTATTTTATCCTTTAAAATATAAAAATAAGCTATTGGAAAATCGGAAAAATCATTTGCCAAACAAACAAATCAAACTTATAAGAATCTTTTAGATAAGTTTTGTCAATTTCGTGGAAATTTTTTGAAATTCGAATTTCGTACGGATTTTTTCTAATGCAAACCATTTGATACACATGTAAAATGCCTTTAGAGCTATTGGGTTGTAATCAAAGTTTATGCAGTTCACCTACGCAATAATAAATGTTTAAGTTTTAACGTATGAAATCAGAAAGTTTTACTTAAAACACAGGAACTAAAACTTTACTTGGCATATGAGCTAAAGCTTCGCTCTATAGTTATGCTTTAAAATTTTTTTTTAACAATTTTTTATAAACAATTATAATTTAAAAAAAAAAAACTAAACGAGATTTCTCGGATATTATTAAAAAGTTTAAAAGATGCTTTAATATAAAAAATTTACTCTGACAGCTACCAAGATATTTTGTGATAGTTTATAGAGTTTTAATTAAATTCAAAAAAATTACTAATTGTAAGTGTTCAATTTTTTCTTTTAAATTTTAAATTAAATTTATTAACTTTATTAATAATTAATTACATTTTTTAAATTTTTATAAAACAAAAAACTTTTGTATTTATAAATTTTTAATTAAAAAATTAAATTGCATTGTTAAAATTCTTTTTATTATGATTAATTACAATTTTGTAATTGAATAATCTTGTTTAATGATCATGTATTATATATGAACAAAGTGAACAAAAACAAAAACTCGGTTACAAAAAAAAAAATTAAATAATTAATTAACCTACCTGTACAAAATGTTGTACACTTTCTAACAGCATCCCATACATGATTATTAATATTTTTATTTTTTATTTAAAAAATAATCATGAATTATATTTTTTTTAAATTAATTATTTTTTATATTAACTATTAAATTTAATTTTTATTTTTTAACTAATTAAATCTATCATATTGCATCAAATATTAGCTTAAAATGTAAATATACTTCCCGGTCTTCTGCTGAACGGTTACAGAGGTTGTACGAAGCATCACTGAACTTGATAAGAGTAAATAGGTATTTTACTTTTAAGACTTGATATATATACAAGGGATACATTTTCTATCTTTTTCTAATGTACATTATTCGAGGCTATCAAATGCAGTAACGTGTTTTAAGTGAAAAAAGGGGATGAAATGCGTGCGCATTTGAATATACAAAATAAAAAAATTTTTTTTTTTTCCTTTTTTGATTTCAAAACGTAAATCATATATAAACAATACTTCTAAAAAAGCACATGTAGTATAAATAAAGAAAGTTAAAAATATAGGTCATATGCATAAAAATAATTACCACAACGTATTATTTGAACATAAAAAAAAGTAAATACGTTAAGGATATGTACAAATAAGTTTCTAGCTTTGAAAATATATTTATCATCGTGAAAATGTGCGCTTATAATAAATAATTCTGCTCTCTATTTTATAATGGTACTCAGGGTAAAAATTTACTCTAAATTAAAATAAATTTTTAAATTTAATTAAAAATCTTGAAAATCTCGAGTTGAATTTTTTTCTTTTATTTTTAATAAAAATCGTATAAGAATTTTTTTTTTTATTTTTATAAGTGCATGGATTTTTTCGTTAACTATTTTTTTACTTCATGAATTGTAACAGATGTAATTAATTATGTTTATTTTTCATAGATAATGTATATTCGCTTTACACGTGCATAAACAAATTAAAAAGAACAATACAAGCTTGTGCTATGAGAGAAATAAAAATTTATTAGTTCAAAAACTGAAATGAAAAAAAAATTTTTTAAATTTTGTAAAAAGTAACTTTCTTATATTAACAAAAAAATTAGAACATTTTCGAAAAATTAGTAAATTTTCGAAAAAATTTGTAATTATTCGAAAAAAAATCGTACTAAATTTAGTATATTAACAAAAAATTCGAGTATTTTCGATTTTTTTATGAATTCGCAAGAAAAATTGATAATTTACAATTTTTTTCCGAAAATTTTCAAAAAATAGTAGTAAATTTACCGAAAATAGTTGTGAATTTACAACTTTTTTCGTAAATTCATAAAAAAAAATCGAGAATTCTCGAATTTTTCGATAATGTACTAAATTTAGTAAATTTATGATTTTTATCGAATATTTATAAAATTTTTTGAAAATTTACTAATTTTTCGAAAAAATTCTATTTTTTTTGTAAAACTAAGAAAGTTAATTTTTACAGTGTAGGTATACGATCTATTTTATATTATCTATGAACTAGGTATATTCCATTCAGTTTTTAGTAGTTTTCAATAGAAAGTTTGCATGGGTCAAAATTTTAATAATTTTTTTGCATAATCTGAAATTATAAAAAAAAAATATTCTACTCGTATTTTTTTATTTTAAAAAAATATCAAAATAAAAAAATTGATGATTTCACGTTTTTACATTGTAAAAAGTAATAGTTTATTTGAGAATTGTGGTCCCACTGGGTGTAACTGTGGTCGCTTTGACTCTTTATAACTATACCTAGTTTAACAAAATTTAAATTACAAAGGGATACGTATTTTATAATAAAATAATAATTTAATACGCGAATTAAGTATTTTCTTACCTAGCCCCTTATTATTAAATACCCTTCATTTTTTCCTTAAATTTGTGATATCTAAAACAGGTTCCTCATACTGGAAATCTCATAACTAAATCTGATTTTAAAAAATTTGTTCCAGATGAATTATCATTTATTGAGTGGGTTTCAGAAATAATGGATACATCTTTTTCAAACATACATACCTACACAGCAACTCATGATCTGGGAACGAAATTTTTACGAAAATTAAAAATTTTTTTGGAACATTTTTTGTCATTGTTTGACCTGGTGAACTGGGTGTTCGTACCTAAATATACTTGTCTGTTCATTTTATGATTATTTAAAGATATGATAACTTTTTTTTTTAATTTCGATACCTCCTCTAGCGCATATAATCAAATTAAATTTAAACGAAAAAGATCAGTTTAGGGGACAAAGGGTTTTTTTTTAAATATGAAAGTTTTTTTTTCTTTTTGACTGACTATGGACTTGGTATCCCAAGAGCCTTCCTGGTATTCATAGAGTAACTGCAGGAAATCCATGTCAAGAACAGAATTTAGAATGAAATAACTTTTACGCACCATCTTACGATCTGAAAATTTTCGGGCCACCCTAGTATGCTACTATTTTTTGCTAAAATATTTTATTAATATATTTTCAATAATGTATATGCATAAGTTTTATAATAAAAATTATGTTCAACAAAACAAATATTTTAATTTTAAAAAATTACAAAAGCACAGAATTTAATTTTTCTTAATTTGAAATTGTTTGTTTCATTGTAAAACTATGAAATATTAAGCTTTAAAACGAGTTCGAAATCATGACTTCAAAAAAAATAAAATTTTTTATTTGGTACTTAATTCTTTTTGTGAAATGCTCTTCTCAAAGTTACTTACGCTAATTTGTACAGATTTCTTAAAAATATTATTCGAAAATAAAAAATTCTGGAATATATAATAACGCGTTTGAAAAAAACGTTTCTGTTCTTTGAAATACTGAATTTGGACTCGGATTACCATCAATGCATCTAAACAACAAATGTCCGCAGGATAAAATTAGTTGCAAACTTTCAAAAAAGGAAATCGCTTTTGACTTGGAAATCACTTTTAACTTTGTTAAAATCATCCTTCCTTGATTTGATTGATGTAAATTACATTATCGTGGTCAAATAATGAAGAATAGGGGAGGCTTATATGGGTCGGGGTGCCAGTCAGTGCCAGTCATAACTTAGAACTGCTGTTTAGCATTATCGGTACCTTTTAGATCAATTTTGTTAAAGAACAAGGAAAGTTAAGAAGAAACTGAATATCGTAATATTAATTTTAAAAATAATTAGGTGTATTTTATATTGAAAACTTCTTTCTTTATTTCGAAATTCTGCCTGGTGCTGATTCTGCTAAGCAGCTGTTCTGAGTTTTGACTGGCGCCCACTGGTTGGAAATTTCATATTTTTTTGCAGAAACTGAATCTAGATAAAAAAATACTTAATACGTATTTTTTTGTATTTTAAAATTTTGCTAATCTTGGTAGTAATTATGACCATTTAATGGTGCCCGGAAAAATTAGTTAAAAAAAAATAAAATTTTTTATTTGGTACTTAATTCTTTTTGTGAATTCTCAAAATTATATATTCTAATTTGAATAGATTTCTTAAAAATATTTTCTAAAATAAAAAAATTCTGGAATATACCCACGTATAATAATGGGTTTGTAAAAAAAGTTTCTATTCTTTGAAATCCTGAATTTGGACTCGGATTACCATCAACGCAACATAATAATTTATAAATATATTTTTTAATTATGCTTGATAATTTTTTTTTTAAATAAATTTTTTTAATGCTTTATATTATCTAATTTATTTTTTTTCTAATTTAAAATTTTCTAATACACTAATAGTACATCGCAAAGTCCAAAAAAAGAATTTTATTGAGTCAAAAAAATAGGTTATATATTAAAGCTCGCCTTTATCTTTACCAGTTTTCCTCGAGGTTTTCCCCAAAACATATACTTTAAGATTTTATATACGGAAATAGAATAAATTAACACACAAATTTATTTTTATTAATTAAAGTATGTTATTACATGTTATGAATATTTGATATGTTAACATATATATAGGTAATTATTTATTACGAACCTTCATTATATTGCTTATATATAAAAATAAGTATCTTGTAGTTTGTTTTGACGTGCTGTATAATACATCATTAATATTACTCAATATAACTCATTTATTTTAGATTTTTGATGTATAGTAAAATTTGACTAATTTCGTTTAATCTTAAAAATTAATTTTATACTATAGCAGTAGAGCTGCTTTGGTTGAATTTTCAATCAATTTATTTCAACCAGATACTGCGAAATCCAACTAAGAAGTGTAAAATTCGACGAATAGGTTGAAAATTTTGGTTGAAAAGTCATCCAAAAGCTAAAATACAAAATAAAAATGATGTAATTATAATACAGGGTAAAATGATCTGTGCATCAATTAATTTTATAAAATTTTTTTACAATCATAATCATGTTTTTATTTATTATTAATGTATACTTAGGTACTTTTTTTTGTGGATAAAAAAAATGTATTATGATGACTTGAGCATACATTTAAAATTACTCTTTTTAAAATTAATTTTTCAAAAAGTTATTGATGATACACCCCATAGGTAGTTTAAATTAAAAAATTATTGATTTAAATTAAACTAACAAGGGGGTGATCAGAACATTTGGGACTACAATCTAAAGTTATGGATGACTTTAATATGTTGGTGTAAAATACCCAAGATACTCTACGTTTATTCCAACGCGTCTTCTGGGCCTAGAAACGAACGGCTCAATGTTACAATAATGTTATTTTAGACAATGTTCCAAATAACGCTGACATCTTGCAATTCAACCAAAACACTTTCGGATCCTGACAAATTTTCGGTATATTTCTTACGATCTCCGCAAATCTTTTTTGATCTCTAGAGATCAAAAGTGATCTCCGAAGATCTAAAGAGATCTAAATAGATGAAAAAATTGGCAAAATATCTTTAGATCTTCGCAGATCACTTTTGATCTCCAGAGACCACTGGAAATTCAAATATATCTAAATAGATCTTCAGAGATCTGTGGAATGAATAATCAGATTTTGTTTATTTTATTTACAAAAAAAATTATAAAATATTTTGATTAAATTAATATGAACGCTAAAAGTGCTGTTGGTTTTTATTAACCATTGTAATTTCATAAATAACACAACATTTTAATGAAATTGATCACTTTATGCTAAACATCAAAGTAACACCAACTTTTCATCGACTGCCCAGAAAAATTTCAGGAATATGAAAAAAAAAAATTAAAAAAGTTTATTTGTTTAAACAAATACGACCTTTTAAATTTTTGAAATTTTCGGGTCATAAAAGCCTGAGTTCCCAGATCTGGGCTACTCGGACCAAAATTCAGCTTGGCTCATATTGAAGATCATTCAATTCTAGGTGGAGGTATTGTGGGAAATTTTTCGCTAAACCTCTTCAGTAATGAGTTACAGCTAATTGTTTATAAAAAAAAAGTTTAAAATGATCAAAATTTTATAAACAATTAGCTGTAACTCATTACTGAAGAGGTTTAGCGAAAAATTTTCCATGATACCTCCACCTAAAATTGAATGATCTTCAATATGAGCCAAGCAGAATTTTGGTCCGAGTAGCCCAGATCTGGGAACTCAGGCTTTTATGACCCGAAAATTTCAAAAATTTAAAAGGTCGTATTTGTTTAAACAAATAAACTTTTTTAATTTTTTTTTTCATATTCTTGTACTAAATACTGAAAAGCATTGATTCTTTCATTAAAAAATTATTATAAATAAATATATGGTTAAAATATTTTAGTTACAAACGATACAAATATGCTGCGCAAAAAATACCCGGTGATGGACAGAGCGCCCTTAACAGTAGTAAGAACTTTTTGTAAAACAGATAAATTTTTATTATATAACCGATACAAAATAAATAATATTTTATATTCATCACAAAGAATGCAAAACAAACAGCTATACGGTCGGGATGAAAACTAAAAACCAATTAGAATTTAAATTTTTTTCAATAATATGCTTTTTTGTACATAAATTCTTATTTCTTAATTTTCAATCCCTTAAATACGGTAGAACATAAGAAAATTTTAATAGCTGTTTTAAATATTTTACTTTAATATGATTATTAAGGTTGATTGTTAGTTGTTATAAAAATTATATACAATTATTTATTAACGTGAAAAAAAAGAGTTAAAATTTAAAATTAAAACATGTTAAATAATATGTTGTTAATAAAATTATAAATATTTAAGTACTTTGACATTTTTCATTCATTAACCAGGTCCTATTTCCTTGAAGTTATTCAAAACGCATAAAAAAAATTAAATCATCCTTTTTAATACCTTCATTTAATGATTTTAATAAACGGAGGGTATCTTGGTTGTTTTCTCAACATATTAAAGTCATCCATAAGTATGGATTGTAATTTGTTCACCCAAATGTACTGGTCTTCCCTTGTAAGTAACCTTTTTAATTATTATTCATTCCTAAGTTTCAGAACCAAATGAAGTAATACAGAAAAAATCAATAATTACAATACTTAATAAAATTAATTAACTTTTAATCGACGCAAAGATCATTTTTGGATGCAGTGGTCATTGTTCCTCATAGAGGAACCATTTTGATGGGTCAAATTTTGATTTTTGATTTTTTGGCATATAAGCACGTTTTAAGACCTCAGGAAGCTAAAATACCGGTTTCTAAAAATAGTATATTACGACCCATGGCCAGAAAAATAAAGAATGTCCCAAATCGCACGTAAATTACCTTCCGAGGCAAAGCCGAGGATGGTAAACTGCGATTTGGGGCATTCTTTTTTTATGGCCTAGGGTCGTATACGATTTTTCTGCATCAGTGGCGAGAAAACACATCTTTGCCGGACACACAGCGGCCAGGAAATACGTGCTTTCTGGCCGCTGACCAGAAAAAGTCTGTTTGTGTGTGTATGTATGTATGTATAATGTAACCGATCATATTTCTCAACCATTATGAAATTAAGACCTAATTTTTTTTTTCAAAAATTTTTTCATCAAAAAATCTCAAACTGTTTTTTTTTTTTTAATTTGGATGTACCTAATACCACTACCTATCACCAATTTCCATGAAAGTACTTATATTTAAAAATATGGTTTTTACTAGATATCTCGAATCTGATAAATAATTTTTTGAAAATTTTTTTCCCAAAATTTTCGTCACAAAAAGATACAAAAAATACCAAATTTTTTTTTCTTTTTGGACGTAGTACCTTATTTATTTCTATGAGAGTACTAGTTTTAGAAAGTTCATTTATAGTAATTTTTTAGGTCTGATACCGAATTTTTTCAAAATTTTTTTCTCAAAATTAAAAAAACAAAAAAATTAAAAAACCTGAAATTTTTTTTTTTTAGGTGTAATAGCTCATTTAATTCCATGAAACTACTAATATCTGAAAATATTGTAACCGCTAATGTTTCACAACTATTATGGAATTAAGAGAAAAATGTATGTATGACTGCAGGGTTGTAATCGGTGATATCAGTGGCATTTTGATGTATTAAGCTCATTGTTTGAGGAACCTTTTTGCCAGCTAGTTGGCAGCGTTTGTTGAATATTCAACCAAAGCAGCTTGGCAGTTGGCAGCGTTTGTTGAATATTCAACCAAAGCAGCTCTACCGTGATACATCAAAACAAAACAAATGTCCAGAAAATTGTGACCATCCTATCCTAAAAATGAGTTAGTCATCGATACGGTAACTATGTACATTGTTATCGGTAAAAGAGTCATTCTGATTGGTTCTCGCAATAATGTACACAATACATACATAACATACATGCAAATTCTAAAAACAATAACATTAACACAACTCAAAAAGTTAGGTTATTTTATTTTAGGTATGAGGTATCTTACAAGTTATATAATAAAACAGTAGCTAATTATTTAACTTATAAATGGTTATTGATAATTAAAAATTATTTATTTAATTCATTTAAAAAATTAACAGAAAGCATAGATTAATTTAAAATTTAAATTATTGGTTAATACATCATTTTTCGCATATATTTCAAACCTCAAACCTTTGTTGTGTAAATTATGTTTTTAAATTTTTAAATATTTTTTTAAATGCATAAGAGAAGTACTTGAATAATAATAATAGTAAATAATAGTATATTACGACCCATGGCCAGAAAAATAAAGCCCCAAATCGCAGTTTACCACCCTCGGCTTTGTCTCGGAAGAAAATTTACGTGCGATTTGAGAATAGTACATTTTTAACCAAGGGAGCAAAAAAAAAGAATGGCCCAGATCGCACGTTAATTAGCATCCGAGGCGAAGCCGAGGATGGTAAACTGCGATCTGGGGTATTTTTTTTTTTCCCATGGACAAAACGAAATTTTTCTTTCTCAGTGGGGTGAAAACGCGTTTTTTTCGATTTCGTTGCGGGGCGAAAAAAGTGTTAAAAATAGTGGTTAAAAATGTACTATTTTTATGGCCAAGGGTCGTATACGATTTTTCTGCAGCAGTGGCGAGAAAGCACGTCATCGCGATGGCCGGGAAAAACGTGCTTTCTGGTAATTGTCCAGAAACAATAATTCTGTCGTCTTTAAAAAAAAATTATATTCCAATAAATAAATAAGAAACAGTCTGATACTTATAGGGATTCTTTAGTCTGTTTAATTTATAAAAAAGAAAACAAATAATTTTTTGAAAAAATAAAAATTTACGCGGTTGTTAATCCAAAGTCAGATTTATATTTTGTTTTACAACTTAGTAAAAATTTACAGAATCGTGAAAAAACTGATTATCCAAAAAATGCAAGAAAAAATTAGGCTTGAATATTGCTTGAATATTAACATGGAACATGTTTATAGGGGGGGGGGGGGGAGTAACTCAGTAGCTTCAATAGTTAAGAGTGTCCAGGATGCGAAATGGGACTTTCTAAACTTTGATTTGGAGACTTAGAATAATTTCAGTTTCGGGACTTAAAATGATTGTAATTTAGAAACTTAAAATAATTCGAATTAAAGGACTTGATTTAGAAACTTTACTTTATTATTTCTTATTTTAATTTAGGAATTAAAATAATTTCGTTTTAGGGCTTTCGAATAATCCAGGGCTACGGTTAGAAAATAATTTAAAATAATTTGGGATTGAGAATACTTTCGACGAATCTGCATAATTTTTAATAAGGGTTAATTGAATCTACATTTGGGTTTCAAAATTTTAGTTCCTTATAAAATTTACATGTCCCTACATGGGCTCATATGTTTAATTTATCTTGGATTGGTTAGAAAATACTTAATTATGATGTATCTCATATAATGATGTAAATCAAAAGATTAAAAAATGAAATTTTTTATAGGCATATAAAATTTTTTATGCAGTAAAGATAATTTAGGAAGTAGTAAGAAAAATTTATAATACTCGGCATATAAAATTTTACCTCACCGGATTAATTTATGAACCCGATATAATATGAAAAAATAAAATATTTATGTCTACGAAAAAATACATACGTTTTTGCGGGAAAAAAAAGAGAACATTTTAATCTAAGCTGGCCAAAAATGGAAATAGCTGACAAAAGTCTAGAATGGGATCTAGGAAGATAAAATTTAAAGAAATAATGGTTTTTTATAAGGGTAAAATCTAGAGAATAAGACAAAACGATTTGCCGAGAAAAAAGGTGTTAAAAGTTATTCATTTTTGTGATATTTCTTTAGGTGATATAGGGTTTATACATGAATTATTAACATTAAAACCCATAAAATGCTAAGAAAAATTATATAGCGTCCTAGGAATGACTTAGATTCTTCAACAGTGGCACTTTTTATTTTCAAAAATGTTTGGATTACAAAAAACATATGAGAAATATTATCAAAATAATAATAATTTACTTTGAAAATCTATTCCTACAAGATAAAATATTACTGTCAACGTAAATCAGAGTAAAATGAGCTTATATTTTAATTTTTATTTCGTTCTAGAGGAATTTGAGTCATCTCAAGACTGCTGTATAATTTTCCCTCGGTATTGTAAGGGTTTCATGTATACACACAACATCCAATAATTTTTTTGGGTCTGGACCCGTTATCGGTTATAAAAGCGGGGCTAAAAATGGACTATATTTTTAAAATTGTCCTTTTTAGATCCTTAAATGTGACCTAATAAAGTTTATTTACATAGACAATGTTACCATTATTAAAGATTAAAAAAGTTACGATCTGTATAAATGTGAGACGTTTTGGGTAACGGAATTATTATTAGAATAAAAAATTTGGGTAATGCAATTAAAAGAAAAACAGTAGGTGGGTTTGAGATTTACAAGACACGTTAATACATGTTAAAATAAATAGGGATAGAGATTAGATTATTTCATAGATTATTTAATTAGATTATTTCATATTAGATTATTTCAACCCCTCATTAAGAAATGCAAAATATTCAAAAACTATAACGAGATTTAGCCAATTATATAGGTTTTTGGAGCTTTTAATTATAACTTTAACTGTTCCATTAATGAAAAATGAACCGAATTTTCTTAAATTAGGAAAAACTTCCCTTATTGTGGGTAAATTTTTTATGTTCGTAAATAATAACAAAATTTATTTATTTAATATTAAATTTTTATTTATTTCTATTAATTAAAAATAATAAAATTTATTTAATTTTACAAAATTTTTACAAGAGTAAGAGTAAAAAAAATTCATGAAATTAATAATTGAATTATAATTTAAAAAAAGAACAATATTTTTAATAAATAATGAAATTAAAAAAATTATTTGATAAAAGAGGAAAAATTTTATTAACGTAGAAGATGTATATGGAAGGGGTATTTGACGAAGCTTGAAACTGAGGGCAGAGAATTGATGGCCAAAAAGTTCAATTTAGGAACTTTCTCAGTTAAGCTGACTTTTCTTCAGTATAACTAATAATTCTTTAATTTAATTATGTTATTCTTTCTTTATATTTATCAATACACGTATAAATAAAGCTTTCGGACTTAAGATAGTAAAATAATAATCTATAATATAAACACATATCAAATTAAATAAAATTCTATAGATTATTATTTTACTATCTTAAGTCCGAAAGCTTTATTTATACGTGAATTGATTTGGTAAACCACAAAAATAGTGTTTTTCGAAACAAGTGATATAAAGTTGTATTACACCGAATGCGAAGGTTCACAGGCCCGAGATGTGTAGCACCGAGGGACTATAATCGTATTCGATGAAATATACATTTATATAATGAATTTCGAAAATAGTTTTATTTAAAAAGTGCGGTAAAGTTTACCCATTTGTAACTAAAGTTCAACTTTACGCACGATGTTAAATAAACAGTATTTACTATGCGAAAAATTTAAAATAAAATAATGGTCCACTAAGTAAAAAGAGTTGCTTTTTTAAGAATCTGAAGTCAGATTTTTGAATTAGTCTTTTGGTAAGTTAATAATCCAAGTCAGATGGCCAGAATGATAAAAATACGTTTTGTGAAAACACTGACTTTTTTTTATTGACCCTGTCGCTGCGCTGTAATGACTTCCTAAAAGGCTAAATAAAAAATCTGACTTAAGATTCTTATATAGCAATCAGGAGACTACTATTTTATTTTTTTCTCGCATATAAAATACTTTTTTGTTGCGGTTTACTAAATGAATAAGGTCTTCTTACTTAGATGTTTTTCATCTTTAATGATTAATACAATTCAATTCAAATTGTTATAGAAGAATTAATACATAATTTAAATAAGTCATTCTCTGCGCGAAGCGCAGTTGAGTCTAGTATTCAAAAAAATCATAACTAAGAGGACAAGATATGGAAAAAAGAATTATAATTTTGGTAATTCTTTAATAACTCTTGCCTAATAAAGTACTTTAAAACAACGTGCGTATAAAAATTATTATTTTTTTTTTATTTGTAACAACAAAAAAAACGTGTATTTATTTTTTCAAAATTTAATTTCAGTCATAAAAACCTATTTAAAATAACTATAATTCTAAACATTAAGTAAATTTTCGTGCTTGTATACATAAGTTAAATTAAATATGAATAGGTACTTAAATTTTATTTTTACAATTTTATGGTTAAGCAAAGAAATTAACGCGTACGGAATTGTTAAACCTTACCAAGGTGAGTTATTTACTTACTAATTATCTAATTTACATTAAATTTTCAATCATAAATTTTATGAACGATCCTTTTTCCAATATATTTTTATACGTTTAAACAATGATCTATTTCAAAGCCATTTACTGGTCGTCACTGCTATTATCAATCCGTGATAGTTTTCAGAATCTCGAAAATCAAGTATTAGAATTTTTTGTTGCAGAATAATAAAATTTAGAAAAATTGAAAAATGGGTACGTCAAAATTCCTAAAAACCAGTGCAGACTTTTCACGTAGTACAAGGTTCTATAAAATAAATTTTGGAATTAATCCTGTTCTATTCTTTGTTGTATTCTGATTTTACAAAATCGGAATTGAATTTTTCAGCAAAATTTATTTATGGGTCTGTTTTTGTGAAATATAGTTTAACTGACACGGATAGACAACAACAGTAATTACCAGTGAATTGCGGCCATCTATTTTTTATCTTCAGACAATCATTTTTTTTGTTTTGATTTTGATAAAAACTATTTGTTTAGTAAAGAAAAGTACTGTATACTATTACTATAACCCATTGCTAGAAAAGTAAAGAATGATCTAAATCGCATTTACATTGTTTCCATATCTGATGGTAAACTCTGATTCAAAGCATTTAACATGGAAAATATTTATAGGAACACTTTGAGAACCCGAAAATTGAGAGGGGGTTCAAATATGTCTCATTTTAGGGTAAGGGTCAAATGAGACTTAGAATAATTTGGGATTAGAGACTTAGATTATTCCAGGTTTTAAAATAAATAAAAATCTGCGTTTAGGGACTTAGAATGATTTCAATCTAGGGATTTAGAATAATGAATAGTGTAAGTCTGAAACACCAATTTCGTATTCATATAATTTTTTTTTTGGTAGATCCATAAAATTTTTCAATGAGTATTTACGTTTTTTTTTTAATGGTTGCAAATGACATAAAACATAAAGAAAAATTAAAAAAAAATTTTTTTACGATGCCGCCGTGCTTGCATTTTAAATGAGTGAACTCATTTTATTTTCTTTATGAAACAGGAATCGGTTAACGCCATTACTTTTTGTAATGAGCAATGAATTTTTGCCATTACCTATTACTTTTTGTTTACCAGTAATCATCACGAAAAGTAATGTTAATGGCTAATATCCATAACAAATTGAAAAAAAGTAATCAGTGTTATATTACAGCAAATAATTAATATTTTTTAACATTCAAATTTTATCAAAAAAGTCAAAAAATGATTAATCTGCTGTAAAATAGCATCCAATTTTTTAATTCGTAATGGAAAATGGACATTACAATTACTTTTTTTAAAGCCCATTATTAATTACCAAAAGTAATGGGTAATGGCAAAACTTCATTACTCGTTAAAAAAAGTAATATGGGTACTATTAAATGATTAATGGCTTTTTTAATTACGTATTACAATTTCTGTAATATTAATGAGTAATGGCAAATTACGAGTTCTCCGATCCCTGGTTTCATGCCATTTGTAATGCCACAACCGGAATTTTTTTCCAGTGTTCTTTTTACAGAATTTATGTATAAATAATAGAAATAAATATTGAATGAGGAAAAAATCCACTAATATTAGTTTTATTAAATTTACGTAATTTTTACCTTATCTAATCAGTCTAACCATAATCTATAATTTAAAAATAATGCTACAGCTGTTTTGAATGACAATTTACTGGAAACGAAAAACTATGAAAGTCCAAGATTCGTTGTAGTAATAGATGCAGGTTCTTCAGGTAGCAGGTCAACCGTATTTGAATTCGGACGAATGAATGCAAATGTAGAGATTAGAAATGTTATGTTTGATTCTAAAACATTTAATAAAACACCTGGATTAAGTGCATTTGTTGGTGAAATTGATAAAATAAAAAATTACTTAAATGAATTAATAAATAGAACAAAAGATGTTATACCAGAAACAGAATGGCCCTTAACACCTTTAATTTTAAAAGCTACTGCTGGTTTAAGAATACTACCTTTAGAAATATCAAACATGTTATTAAATGAATGCAAAAAAATTTGTATGGAATCAGGTTTCTTGGTAACAAATAATGCTGTATCAATTTTGAAAGGTTCTGATGAAGGAATATATTCATGGTTTACACTGAATTACTTACTATTAAATTTTCAAACAATCAGATATATAATTCAAAAAATTATGTTAGTGATGTAGCTGCTCTTGATTTAGGAGGAGCTTCGGCACAAATAACTTTTGAACTACCCATTCAAGCTTATTATAAAAGTAATTACGGATTTTGGAACAAGTTTTACAATTATATTCGTAAAATTAATATTTTTCATAAAGATACTTTTGTTTATGCTCAAAGTATTTTAGGTATAGGAATTAATCTAGCAAGAAAATACATTATTGAATATAATGATTATGGATATAATGATAATTATTTCAATATATCAAAAGATATATATAATGATAATAAAGAATAGTATTCAGTTTGCATAAATCCATCAATTCGTAAATATGAGTGGAATCTCGACGCAAAAAAATATTTTATCAGCGGTCAACCGTATAATAATTATTACGAAATTCAATCAAAAGGTGTTAATATTTTAAAATGTTATTTAATAGTTCAAAAATTTGTAAAAATGATGGTACCAGATAAAATTCCATACCTAAATAATCTTGCATCATTCGCATTTTCAGCTTATTACTACACGGGAGAGAAGGTAATAATTAATAATTTTAAATTCAGTTTTACTATTTTTTTCATAAATTTAATATTTATAGACAGAATTGAGAAAGCATTTAGACGGAGGTAATTTTAAATTAATCGAAGTTAAAAAAACTGCTTATAAGGTGTGTAAAGATCCTAAAGTGCAAGGTGATCCTTTTTTGTGCTTGGATTTGATTTATATCTATATTTTATTACATGATGGATTTGGATTAAGTGATAACGTGAAGTTACACGTAAATATAAATTTCATATATATTTTTTTTAAATTAGCTATAATTTTTACAATTTTTACTTCTTGAAATTACATTTTTGCAAATAGTTTTTTTTCATGGTGACATATTTTACCAAATGATATTTTCACGAATAATATATTTTTATCCTAGGCCACAAAAATAAAGAATTGCTCAGATCGCATCGAGAATGGCAAACTGCGACCTGGGACATTCTTTTTTTACAGCCGAGGGAGAAATATAATTTTTCTTCGTGAGTAGCAATTTTCAAATTGTGCCGCAGTGGGAAGTACGTGCTTTCTGACCACTGACAAAAAAATAATTTACCAAACTTTTATTTTACAAATAACGATTTTAATGAAAGTTGCTTTTGTAAAAGAAGTATATTTTTAGTGTAATTTTATTTGTATTTTAAAAACTTATGACTATTTTATAAGTTAACCTAACTAACGAGGATAGAAAATGTCCACCTATAACAATCTTAACTGAAGCATATCTTAAAATTTGCTAATAAACCCATACACCTTTTAAGTTTCTAAACCAAAATTTCCTTTAGTCCTCAAATTGAAACGAATCAATTTAATTGCCAAAAATTTTAATCAGATTAAAAATACAATCAGATTATCCATTTTTATTAAAACTATCCTGAATCCCCATTTTTTACCTTTCACCCCTGAAAGTATTAATTTTTCACCCATACTAATAGTGTGTCGTGGCCTTTTTCAAATAATTTCATGCGTTTTATTATAAAATTGTTTATAAGTACATTAAATTACAAATTAGAACCTCATGTAAAAAATACAAATCAGACTCTAATTTCTAAATACTATTCAAAATTGATTAAAAATAATATTATTATTTGAAGTTTATTAGAAAAAGATTCTTTAAAATAAAATAAATTTTAGCAGAATATTTTTAAACTCAAGGAAGATTATATTTTAAATGTGCTTTTCACGATTGTAGCAGTTCATAAAATATACAACGTGTAATGGAAAATTATTATTGATAAATATAAACTTATTCGTGAAAATGATTTTCATGATTATATCAGATTCGTTAATATAAAGCATTTTTTTAACAAATTATTTTCTTAATGCCTTTTTTTCAGTTTGTGAATAAAATAAATAACAATGAAGTCAGTTGGGCACTTGGAGCTGCATTTAATGCTATTGGAGATTTAATTTTATGATATTTTCATGAAAATTTCGATACTATTGTAATTTATAAATGAAATAAATTTTTTGCACCCATTGTTTATATATACTTTGTGAAATTTATTATATACTTTATTTTTTTGGCAGCTATTGATTATTCTACATGTTACTTACGTGATTGCCGTAAACTGATAATACCAAAATCCTTACAAGTTACAAAGTACATATTTATTTTAAATGTTGTCTTACTAAATACCAGTACAAAATTCACAATGTAAAAAAATTCTGCATTTTTTACGAAAGCACCATTTTTTTTCAAAAGAAATTCTAATTAAACACAATTTTCTCAGAGAGAGTTATGTTCTTTTTTGTATTTAATTCCTAATTTTTTGAAAATTTTTTTCCCAAAATTTTTTGCATAAAAAAATATAAAAAAAATATTATTTTTGGTTCCTCAATGAGGAACCCATTGTGATGGGTCAAATTTTGATTTTTAATTTTTTGGCATATAAGCACGTTTGGGGACCTCAGGAAGCTAAAAAACCGGTTTTTAAAAAATGTCTATATGTGTGTGTGTGTGTGCGTGTGTGTATTATGTAACCGGTGATAATTCACAACCATTATGGAAATAAGACTGAATTTTTTTTTCAACATTTTTTTCACAAAAAAATCTCGAGGTACTTTTTTTTATTTTTAATTTGGATGAAATACCTCAATTATTTTCATGAAAGTACTTATATTTGAAAGTATGATTTTTACTCGATATCTCGAATCTGATAGTTAATTTTTTGAAAATTTGTTTTCCAAAATTTTTTTTGCAAAAATATACAAAAAACACCAAATTTTTTTTTCTTTTTGGACGTAGAACCTAATTTATTTCCATGAGAGTACTAGTTTTAGAAAGTTAGTTTATAGTAATTTTTTGGATCTGATACCGAATTTTTTCAAAATATTTTTTTTTTTATGGAATTAAGACCGAATTTTTTTTCGAAAATTTTTTACCAAAAAATCTGAAACTTCTTTTTTTTTTTTCTTAATTTGGATGTAATACCTCGTTTATTTTCATGAAAGTACTAATAAGTCCTTTCCATGAATGTATGATTGTTGTAATCGGTAATATCTGTGGCATATTGAAGTATTAAGCTCATTGTTTGAGGAACCTTAGTGTCAGCTAGTTTGGTAGCGTATTTTCATTTTCAATTACCAAATATAAATTAGGTTTTAAGTAATTTTGCTGCCTATATAAAATCGAAAATTAACGCGTTTTCTGTATATATTTTGTGTAATTTTAAAATATTGTTTATAAATACGTCCATTATTTGCTGAATCACCCCCTGCCCTCCCATTATCCCTGAGGAAGTTTTTTAAATCTATTTAAATATACCTCTGTGTTAATATTTGCAACTGTTTTTTTAGAAGATTTACTTTCGTATACTCGCAAAATCGAATAGGCAATTTGAATAATGATGTTAGTAGAGACAGCTATATTTAATCATTTGAATTTGTTTAAGAGAGTTATTCAAAATAGTAATGTCTACTTCTTCCTTACCAACATAAGAAAACTTAAATTTTATGTATTTTTTTCTAGAATAAAGTTAATAAATTAATAAAATAAGTTAAATTTTTTTGTTGAATCTATGCCAAATAATTGCTCCCAAATGTTCTTATAATTATTTTAATAGCTCATTATTTAACTTATACCAGGTTTATACAGTATAATATCGGGGGGAAGGTGGCGAACTAAAGCGGCGCTAGTGCATTATTCGAATATTGAAACTCTCTTATCTTTTTATAGCTGAAGAGCGAGAGAGAAAGGAATATTCGAAATACACTAGCGCTTCTTTTTCACTTTAAACTCCCAAAAAAAATTCTGTATGTTATACAATATGTATTGTATAACTGTATAAACGTATAAACCTGGTATAATTTAAATCATGCAAAAGAGGTTAATAAACAGTTAATACCTAGAAATTTATAATAATGTTTTTAATGAATGATAAATCGCGTAACTCTAATCAAAATATTACATATATTTAATAAATTTGAAACATTTAAACATTTAATTTAACTAAGTACATTATTTATGGGAAAGTATTTATTAACATGTAAACAGGTGTGCGGTCGATATTTTGTTTACTAATACATAATATATTTTTGATGAAAAAATTATACTGAGTGTTAAATTTCTTTTTTTACTGTTATTTATATGGTTTGTGTTAAAAAAGAAAAGTATAAAAAGTATATTAAAGTGTTGAGTGATTTTCTTATAATTTAATTTAATTAAATACATAGTGTAATAAGTTAAATATATTATATTAAAAAAAATAAAAGTAAAAAAACATGGCTGCTGATATGGGAAAATCACTTCCTACTTCGCCTTCTGAAAAGTCAATGACTGGAAGTTTAAATTCAGAAGATAATGAAAAAAGTGAATCTTTTTTTAATTTTTCAACAAAAGAAGACAAATGGCCAGATCTTATTGTATCGAGACCAAGAAGACTTGATGGCTGGTGGACACCTAGACGTAAGTAATAATAAATATGTTAATTTTTATTATTTTTATAAACTATTTAATATTATTATTGTATAAAATGTAAAGAATTTCCGGTTAAACAAAGCATGACTCTTAAATTTAATCATTTAATACAATGAAAGCGCGTAATTTAAATGAAAAATTTTTAGTTTTTCTTGAGTCAGCAAAATTATTTATTTTTTAGCATAAATATTATAATTTGTTTTACACGTATATATAGAGCAATTCCTTTTGTATAGTTAGCATGGACCTTAATTAGTAGATTCCATTTGTAAACAGCTTTTAATTACAAGATATTATACATATGTATAATGATCAATATTCTAAATAATTAATTTTATTCAAATTTGATAAAAATGTAATTTTGATAAGCTGGCCTAAAAAACCATTATTTTAAATATCTTTGTATGTATAACTTTTTTTGATGTATTGTTTTTATTTCTTATCAGGAAAAACAAATATTCAATAAAATTTTTCAATACGTATTCAAAATTTAATAAAAATTTAAAAATTTTTAATATCTTTAACACAAATTCAAAGAAAAATTGCAATACTTTATAATCTATAAATATTTTATATTAAATTAATTACAATAATAAACAATTTAAAACAAATATTATTATAAATTAAATCGATTTTACCATCCGTCGATAAAATAAAATTTTACCTTACCGACTGCCAGTAAATAAGAATGCATTAAATTTTTTCACTAATACAAACATAAAGTATTGATTTTTACATAGTTGGTAGTTAAGTCAGCGGGAAAATCAATATTTCAGAACCACCGGTTTTAGTGAAATGTGTATTGTACAAGAAAATTATATTACGTAGTTTTATCAATATTAACTAAAAACTATAAAGTATTTATTAAAATCAGTATTTAAAACAAAAGTATTTTTATATAAATAAGATTTTAATTATTTTTTTAATTAAATTAATTTATCATTATTGTTAAAGTGAAAATTTTTCATTTGTTATAAAATTGTGATTATTGATAACTTAAAAAAATAGTTTTTCTTGATTCTGCGCAATAATAAAGTAAAAAAAATAAAAGTATTGTCCTTTAGGCATTAGTTTCATATATTTTAACCGCAAAACAGTACAAGAAAAAAAATCTTTAGTTAACAAAGTGAAGTTTTTATTAAAAAATATCTTGAATTAAATTATTTGAATTACTCAATAATTTTTAAATTATTCAATTTTAAAGACGCAATTAATTGAAAAAAGTTTAAGTTTTTTTCATTTTGTAAATAATTTAATTTACAAAAAAAGGTCATTTACAATACAATTCACCTTCAAAGTTATACAAAGGATCAATAAATCCTAGATAACAGAATAATACAAGATAAAAAATGAATAAAAATACGTAAAACAGTAAAAAGTTGTAATATTAAAGTTAAAATAAAAGACAAAAGAAAAAAAAATTTTTTATCAAAATGTTGGACCAAGATATGGCTGGTGCACAAGATACAATATATTTATGTAATTTTCGGGTTTCTGTTGATGGAGAATGGCTATGTTTAAAAGAAGTTGAAGATAACGATTACGATATGCCAGATGTTATTAATTCTCCATCACCACCATTTGCAATAAGTAGTTTACCTAATAATGAACAAGATCTTAAAGAAATTTATGATATACCATTTCAGCACGTCTCAAATTTATGTTTGTATTGTCTTATTGCACTTTTAAATCACATATTTTTTAATTTGCATTTATTTTAAATTCAGAAATTTTCATCCATTTATTATTTTAATCAATTTCTTGAAAACATGAATTTGTCAAAAAGTTTTAAATTATTTTTAAGTATGGCTTTTTTTTAATGATAAAAACACGATTATGTCCTTTGAATTATTTTTTCCTCGTTTTAAACCTTAAAAAATATACATTTTAATCATATTTTTCAATGTAAAATTCAGAAAAAACGAAAAACAATTTTTTTTTGTATGTTTATAGCGCGTGATCCTGTCATTATCGAAAGAAGTAATTTGGTTAATATATCAAAATTAATAGTTAAAGAATTAATTGAATCATCAATAAAATATGGCCGAATGCTTGATTCAGATTATATGCCATTACAACATTTTTTTATTGTACTTGAACATGTTTTAAGGCATGGATTAAGACCTAAAAAGGTAAAAATTTAGTTTTACTATAAAAATTAATTAAGCAAAAAAATTAAAAAAATTAACATCCATAGGGATTACTTGGACCAAAAAAAGAATTATGGGATATACTTCAAATCGTTGAAAAATATTGCACAGAAGCTCAAGATATTACGTCGAGTATTCGTGATTTACCTACTGTTAGGTAATACTAACAATAATTATAAATTATAAAAAATGTTATGTAATTTTATTAAAAAATCAAATTTATAAATGTAAAAATAGGACAGCATTAGGTAGAGCACGTGCTTGGTTAAGAATGGCGTTAATGCAAAAAAAATTAGCAGATTATTTAAAAGTATTAATTGATCATAAAGATGATGTTTTATCAGATTATTATGAACCAGATGCATTGATGATGAGTGATGAAGCAATAATAATAATGGGATTATTAGTTGGTTTGAATGTTATTGATTGCAATTTTTGTGTTAAGGTCAGTTTATTTTTTTTAATAAAAATATACAATGAATTCCTGTAAAAAATGTAAATTTTTTGTATTAGGAAGAAGATTTAGATTGTCAACAAGGTGTTATTGATTTTTCATTATATTTAAGAAATACGTGTAACCATCATATGCGCAATGATTTACAGGGTGATGAAATTGAAAATGATAATAATATGACAACTGTATTAGATCAAAAAAATTATATTGAAGAATTAAATAGACATTTAAAGTAAATAAAATTCTATAAATTCGCTTGAAAATTTATAAATTTTGGTTATTTTGACAATAATTTTGTTTTTTAGTGCTACCGTACAAAATTTACAAGCAAAAGTTGAATCACTCACAACAACAAACGCATTGATGAAAGAAGATTTAGCAATTTCAAAAAATAATATTTTAACGTTACATTATGAAAATCAGCAATTAAAAAAAGAATTAGGAATAGAAATTAAGGATACGACTGAGGTATTTTACAAAATCCCATTGCGTATATAAAACAATTTCAATCCAATATTTTTGGACCCCTTCTATTTTCGCTAATAATATTTTAATCGTGTGCGTTAAAAATGACAGTTACTTTACCTGTATCCAACATGCATCCAAAAATTTTATATGGACGTAAATGGATTCACCTTAAAGGATGTTATGTATTTTTTGTAAAATTTTGAAGGTCATCCATTTTTCGATGTTATGTTTTGAGTAATTAACAAAGTATTATCCAAAATAAGAAAAAAATTTGAAAAAAATATAAATTTTTTTGAATTGCTGCCTCAGTCAATTTTTGCTATTTTTCATAGGTTTTCGTGGTTATTGATCATGGTCCAGAAGTCATATTTTTCAAATTAAAATTGGCAAACTCAGAATAGCGGATTTCTAAATTTCTCAAAAGTTTCTAACCTTAAAATTGGAGATTTTAAAGTTATTTCAAGCATTTTAACATATAGTTACAAGTTTTCTGTGATCGAATCAAAAATCTTATATCAGAATTGTGATCAACGATCCCAAAAACTGTAAATACAACTTTAAAATGCTTTAATAACTTCATTTACTGGTTCAGAGGTTAAAAATCCGCCATTTGAGTCATCAATTTTAAATTTTAAAAATTTGACTTCAGATCTTGAAAACCGATGAGAGACCAAAAATATTGACCAAATAAGAAATGTTTTTCAAGAATTCGTATTTTTTGCAAATTTTTTTGCTTATTTAGGGTTATGTTAAATTATTTTCTTGATACTGCCACGATTGGGTTGCTTTACTTGAAATTTCAAGCAGTTGTTTGACTTGCTTGATATTTCAAACAAGCAACTTAACCACGTGGCCATCAGAAATGAATGAAATCTTTAAATCCATTACCGACAATTTATAGTTTTTGTGTACATTTAACATTACTATCGTCTTGACTACCTAAGAATCGCTTATTTTTATCACTTTTGGCATAAAAAGTACGTCAATTTACGGGGTAAATTATAAGGATTGGAACCTATATTTTGTTTCTTTGATTAAGAAACAGTTATTTTCAATAAGTAAAGATTCCAGGCTGTTAGCATCTAAGCAATAAAAAATTGATAATAAAAGGATAAAAATATAAAATAAAATAGTTTTCTTTTTCAGGTGACTTTTTCTGCTCCTGGGTATATTCGTGCTGCACATTTCGAAAATAAAATTTTTTAACCATATATTTATTCATAATAATATTTTAATGAAAAAGTCAATGCTTTTCAATATTTGGTACAAGAATATAAAAAAAAAAATTAAATGAAATGTTCAATTTTTGAAATTTTTGGGTCATAAATAAGTTTCCAGATCTGGGCAACTTGAATAAAAATTCTGCTTGACTCATATTATAGATCATTTAATTATAGGGGAAGGTACCCTGAGAAATTTTTTGCTAGACATTTTCAGTGATGAGTTACAGCTAATTGTTTGTAAAGAAGAAGTTAAAAGTGCTTAAAATTTATAATCAAATAAGTATAACTCATTACTGAAGAGATCTGTGCGGTTACCTGAAAGTTGGGTCGGGTACCCGTAATTTCAGGTGTTTTGCTTCAAGTTTGGTCGAATTTGAGGTATCAAAGGAAGCTTTAGATTCAAAACTGTCACTGTAGTTCTTTTTCGGGAAGTTTTAGGTTTGATACGAAATATTACAAAAAAGACCGAAATTTTGGGTACCCGACTCGACTTTCGGGTAAACGCACAACCTTACTGTAAACTCAGGCTTTTATGACCCAACAATTTCAAAAACTTAAAATGTATTATCTTAAATAAATAAACATTTAAAATCTTCATTTAAAAATGTGCTGCGTGGAAACAACCAGTGGCGGAGAGAGCGTCCTAAAATTTCTGATTTTTTTTTAGCTTGCAATATAATATAATATCAAATTTTAAATCTGCAATTCTATTCTAGAAACTCTAAAAGTTAAATAAAATTCTGTATTTAAAAATTTGGCTTAATTTAAATTTTGACTGGGCGATAGAAGGGGTATAACTTTCTAAAGATGCTGACATAAAAAGTTTAAACATACCAAAAATACCAAAAAGATATTAAATATGCTCAATGTTTATTTTAAATTTTGGACAAGTGACTGAAACTTTCACGAAATACAAATTGCTAAAAATTTTCTTTTAGAATGGAAAAATTCCAATAAAAATAACAGAAACTACATCAGAAACTGAAGAATTAAGATGTCGATACGAGTTAGAAAAAAAATTACGAATAGAGACTCAAAAAGAATTAGAACTTCAGGTTAGTAAACAAATAAATGAAAAATTTACAAAAACCCAAAAAATAATTTTCATAATTATGATTATTTTATAGGTTTGTATGAAATCAGAAATGGAAGTTGCAATGAAATTATTAGAAAAAGATATTTATGATAAACAAGATACGATAACTTCATTAAGACGACAATTAGACGATATCAAACAAATTAATTTAGAAATGTATAGAAAATTACAGGTAAATATAAAATTTTCTAATTAATTAATTTAGTGCCAAGTTTTTAGTTTTATTTTAAGTTTGCTTAATATAATTGTATATTTTACTTTTTAATTAATTTACTTTTTAATTTACTTTTTAATTTATTTAATTTTTATTTTTTATTTATTTGAAGGAAATTAGCAGATGAGATTTTAATTTCGTTATATTATTTTTTACTAAAAGATTTTTAGGATCAATACAATTTTTCAGAAATTACACAAGAAAGTTATATTTTTTTACATGATAAACATTAAATTATTTTCATAACACTTTTAGGTACAAAAATTAATGCAGCATTAATATTAAAGTTTTTCAGGTAAACAGCCATGTTCAAATTAACTTTTTTGCTAAAAGTGATGTGATGAAATGAATAAAGTCTTGTAAGTGGGTACTTGTATTTTGAAAAATTGATTTTTCAAATTTAACCGAGTTATTATTTCTTCAATGACGTTATTTTTAAATATATGAATAAATAATGGCTGTTTACCTGATACATTCTTAATAAATTACACTAAAAATAAAAATTTTTATTTCATTTATTATTTAGAAGTTAAAATATAAAAATAAATAAATTTTTTTGTTTTGTGTGTTTTTATTTGAATTTTTATAGGAATGCGAATACGAATTAACTCAAAAAGGTGAAATGGTTAGCAGACTACATGCAAAAACAAATCAAATAGGAAAATTATTAAATAATCTTGAAAAATATAATCATTTTTTAAAAGATATCGAAGGTGGACGTAGTCCAACAACACCAAATGGTTCAAAATTATTTCCAAAATCAATACCATCATCACCAAAAGAACCAATTAATCCAAATACATTTATTGAACAAAATATTAATAAATTAAAAAATTCAGATAATGATGAAAAATTATTAAAAAATGAAATAAAAAAAGAACCAGATAATTCATAATTCATAATTTCATTCTCATCACAAAAACTTGTTTGTTTTAATTAAATTTTATTTCATTTACGATTCATATCTAGTCAAATAATATTGTAAAAAGACTTGATAATCTAGTCATCAAAAATAGTTAAATTTGTTAAGTTTATTATTAATTAATTTAATTACTAAGCACAATTATGAACTAATATAGTTTACATATAAAAACCAAAGAAAACCAAAAAATGTATAAAATTTTTTCCAGGAGTGCGAAAGCTCATTAAAACATAAAACTGAATTAATATCAAAACTGGAAATAAAAACAACATCAATGACTGATACTATCCAAAAAATGGATAATAAGTACGTTTATTTTATTTTTTAATAAATATTTATAAGTATTTAATCTCAGCTTTAAATAATAAAAACTATATAATCCGTTTGATCGATTAAATGAGTGTAAATTATTTTTTCAATATTAATAAAATAAATGTAACTATCAAATAATTTTATAAAATAATGCTATTGAAATTTGAAAAAAAAAAAAAACAATTATATTATCAAATTTGCTTACCACTGTTTGTATCTGTAAATATATATATATATATAATTCATACAATTATTATTTATATTAAAATTATAATTATATATAAATATTAAATAAAAAAATTCAAATTATCATATAAAAATATAGTTTATTTTTTTATTATAATTCTTATTTATTTATTTTTTTTTTAATGTTAAACCATTTTTGGAGCTTATTTTGAGTGACTCTTATTTTTACAATATTTTATTTTATTTTTTTTTTATTTTTCAAATTTAATTTTATTTGTGAATTAATTAATATTTTAATATTGTTTGAATATTGATTTCAAAATTTTATTTTTAGTTTTGATTTCTTATAAATTTTTTTTTATATTATTTATCTATTTGTGGGAAGTTTTACAAGGCTCTCGCAAACTATATAGGTTGAAATATGTTAATATGGATATAAGGAGATCTAAAAAATAGACTACAGCCCCTGAAAGGGAAATAAGAATGTAATAATTAAAAATAGTTGGGCAAGGATAGGTAATTTTTATAGAGGTAACAAACACAGAACGAGCATAGAACAACTTTGGTTTATGCTCATTTTATAAGCCAAACAACTACAAGGTGATTCAAAGAGACATGCTTTTTTGGTTTAAGGTTTTCATAGTCTATCGACGTGATTTTTTTTTCTAGAGCGGTTAATATTTTAGTTTCAGTTTTTATACAGATCGCTATATGTAAAACTGACAAATTATTTATTGAGAAGCAAAACGGCGCGGTTTGTTTTTTAGTGTACTTTTGATGCATCAAAATTTTTTTTTGGATTACCCACTTTTTAATGTGCTATGTTAAAAAAAGTGATTTTTCAAAATTTCATTTTCTGGTTTTAGCCAATAAAAACTGACAATATAAAAATTTTGAAAAAATATAAAAAATTCAGATTCCTCGGGAAAAAATACTTTGGTTAAAAAAAAAAATCATTATTTTTTTATAAAATATTAAGATATCATAAAATTAAAAACTTGCTATTTCTGCTACTATTATTTTATTTTAAATTTTTTCGAAAAATCTATTAAATCTATTAAAAAATACGTAAATCGGTGATAATCAACGTAAAAAGAAAATTTTTAGATAATTCTGGGCTACTTTTTCCTTGGCTATTCATTGCTTCAAGAAAAAAACTAAATTGATTGAGAAAAATTCATTTTTTTAGCCAAAAAATATTGCTGCATGCGAATAATTTAAATTAGCTATTTAGGACTTAGAGGGCTAAAAATTTGGAAAAGTTATTTGTTTTAGTTTTATTTTTGCAACAAAATTGGTTTGGAGCTGATTTGCCGACTCATTCATACACTTTTACATACACTAGAGGAATAACTACCCATAGAGTAATGTTCAAAATAGCATTATTTGCTTTGATTCAGTATTAGAAAAATTCAATAGACGGAAGAAACCCATTCTGCATTTTTGACAGAAGTGGAATGTCTATATAAAGTTGTTTGTTTACAAAAAAAAATTAAGATTAAAATACTTTACTGCTAATTCGCTTCTTCCTTCACAAAGTGTCCTTTTGCTTTATTACAACACAATTATTAGGGCTAAATCCCTAAAACCCCTAAATCCCCTAAATCCCTAAATCCCTAAACCGAGAATTACTAATACCAAACCAAAACAAAGCTTTTAAAACATTTTACTGTTTGGCAGCTGTGTTATTATTTCACTAAATACCGTCATTTTAGGTAAAAAGTTCAGACCTGAATTTTTGATAATGTTAGAATGTTTTTTTGTGATATTTTTAGCCAGGTTAAATGAAAAACTCTTCAATTTTTTTCTGTATTCAAGTTCTGCATGAAGTCTATAAATACCATAAAAAGAAATAGTCATAATTTTTTCAGTAAAAGTAGCTAACTATTCACCCTATACCCCATATATAGAGGAAAAAATCAATTTTTTCTTTTTTTTCATCTAAATTATGAGACTTCTAATTTCAAAACTCGTCAATTTTTAAAAAATCATTATTTTACATTTTTAAAAGAAATTTTCACATTTTTTTCTTCAGAAATCGGACGAGTTATTTTGTTTTTTGTGTGACTTAGTCTGGCAGTTATATTAAAAAGTTGCGTAAATTTTCGATTACCGGGTAAAAAAAGATGCCTATTACCAAAAAAATAATAATTCCAAAATTATAGCTCATTTTATCATTCCTAAATACTGTAACCAAATATGGGCCCTTGCAGAATCAAAAATTTAACCAACATATAATCAAATTAATATGTAATAGTTGAAGTTATCTCGTTATTAATTCTAAATTCATGTTCTTGTAATACATTAAAAATTAAAAAAAATAAAGAAAAAGTCTAAATTGGCTAGATCTTAACGTAGAATTCGCTATACTCTAATGGTATACAGAGACTAGCAAATCATATTTTAAGAGCCAAAAATTTTTAGAAACTTTAGTGATCCTGTCTAAGTCGTGCCTGGTGAGTACCTAAAGACATTTGTGCAAGTGATCGCATTAGCGTTAAAATATTTTCGTGCATGATGTATAATACATTAGTTAAATGTTTGGAATAGGATAAACCATGTCATAAAAAAATAAGTAATTTAATTTCTATTGTTTATTTCATAAAATAAATTTGATCCGTAAAACTAATGCTGTGCTAGTGAAATAAATAAAAAATTAGTATTTTTTTAAAAACCAGAATGGAAATAGAATGCTTTAGAAAATAGCTTTTTTTATTGGTTTTTTTTTTCATTGGAAGAAAGGTTTTATGCCATATACAATATTTAATGAATTATTGATTTTTAAAATTGACAATTTTTATCATCGAAAAAAGCACCCTCTCACTACAAAAGTAATTTTTATTTGTCAATTTACCTGTAAATATTTTTTGTTATAGCTTTTCATTATCGTGAATATTTTAAAATTAATCAAGAAAAAAACTGCATTTAAAAGATACTAAAGCGTTTTAAATTTAATTTTAATAGTACTTGTGATAAAAATACTTGTTTGCATAAAAATTTTATTAATTTTTTAATTTAACTTTTCCTTGAAATAATATAAATTATTTTAATTACTTATTTATTAAAATAATTTTTGCAAAGATTTCAATTATATTTAGCCTTGATTTTCTTTTAAAATTTGTGCACTATAATTTTTTACCTATCAATAAATATGTACCAGTTTTTTTCTAAGTCTGATTTATTAACAGAAATATCAAAAAAGAAATTCAATCAAAACACATTTATGAAAACAAATAATTGGGTATGCCTGATTAAATTTAATAATTACAAAAATAAATGCCTGAAAAAGACAAAACTCCAACTATAAAATACCTGTCAAATACCTATTGAATAACTCTATGAAGTATTTCAAGAATATATTTTTATTTTTAAATCTAAATTTGAATTTTAAATAACTGATGTACTTAGTTATTCAAAAAATGTGTAAAATATGCAAAATTTGAAAATAATATACAGGTTAATATTTGTGAAGTGAACATACAGATATGAAAAAAAAGCTTTTTATTTTTTTATTTTTAATTAAAAAAAAATATAAAAGAAAAACAATGTTCTGAATAAAATAATATTTTATTTTCATTAGATGTTACTTTATCGACATTTCCAAAAATTAGCTTTCCTAGTTTGAACGGTCAGGTTTCTAAACCTTTTAAAAAATATTTTTGGGTAAAATTTTACAGCTTATTTTTTGGGTAAATTTATTTTTAAAGCACCAGCTTTACCATTTTACAATTTGCAGTCAAGCCATCTGACCAAATTAATAACTGAATTAAATTTTAAATTCTCTAGGAAATTAGAGTCTGATATTTATATAAAAATGACAAAATTTTAAAGTTATAAGTCATAATAATTTATTATTTTTTTAATGAATATCACAATTTAAAATTTAAAAAAAAATCATAAATAACGATTTTTAATATTAAAATTTTACCTACTTCATGCGAATTCTTAGAAAGACACCAAAATTTGTATGCCCAAATAAAATTTCCTGGAGATGTCAAAAGTATATGGGTAAACATGAAATTTGGGATTAACAGGAATAAAATTCAAGTTGCTACAGCTGAGGTATTAAGGTAGTTCACCAGTAATTTAGACGACAATAGAAATCGCTAAAATTTTTATAGTGGCTTTATATTATAATAATACACATAAAAATAAAATTTTAAGAAAATTGTGGTTTTCGTTTAGGAGATACAAAGGTCCAAAGTTGAATTCTTATACATTGAAACCATATGAGCCGAGTAAAAAAACACGGGTTTGAGATTTTTATTTACTGTCAACGCCGAAACTGGACAATAGATTTTTTTTTTTAAATTGCACCAAGTAAATTAATTGTTGAAGAAACTTCTATTCGATTTTTAAATAAATTGTCGTTTTCGTATAAAAGATATTTTAATTAGAAAAAATAAAAAACCGATGAAAATTTTAAGGTGACAACGTCGACGTTTAAAATGCACGCATAATATTATTAAGGTACCAAGCCAGTGAAATTTTTTTCAGATATCAAAAAATTTTTTTTTTTTTTAATCGATGTTAAATATATCCAAAAATATCGTGTTAAAATATTTTTTCAAAATTCGAAGTCTAAGTGCTATAAATAACGGGATTAAGGAGCGCGTGACCGTACTTCACTGCAGGTATACAAAACTTTAAACTCGATTTACTCGAAACTACTTTTTTTCACACGGCCGACAGTTAATCTCGGGATTGGCTCGACCGATTTGGAAAAAAGTGGTTTTGTTTTGTTTATTTACTAGTTGTGTATGCCAATTCACCAGAAAAATAAACAATTTTTTAAAATTTAACTCTCTTTTTATGGGAGAAAGATCAAAAAACGTGGTCCATTTTCACTTCTTTTTTAAAAACACTTGTAAAAATTTTTCCTTTTGCATTTTTTTTATTTTTCTGGTGAATTGTCATGTAAGACACTTTACTAATTATGGATTTTTTTTTTTTTTTATCAGATGATCCAATCCGGAGATTATCTGTCGGCAGTGGAGCAATATTTTTTTTTTAGGCGCAACTTCAACGCCACCTATATTAAAGCCAAATAGTGGGCATCGAAAAAAAAATTTTTTTTTGTATTGTTTAAACCTTCATAAAATACTATGTAAATTTTTAAAGCTCCAATAAATATACTTTTTGAGTAAAATAATTTTAAAAAAATCATTAAAAAACAACACATTTCACTGGCTTGGTACCTTAATAATCATGTAAATAAAATCGCTCGCCTACAAACATTGATGTGTGCGACGTTGTCGTACTTTTTTTTTTATTTAAGCTACCACGAAAAATGATCTGTCAAAATACCGTAATTTTAATTGTCTGGTGAAGAACCTTAAAGTTAGAAAAGATAATAGATTGATTTACTTGCGCATGCGCAGTTTAGATAATATTATTGTCTTCCGTTGTCTTCAGAATCGGATTTAAATAGAAATTTAGTGAGCCTGTAATTGAAACAAAATGTTTTAGGTAAGATACGGGGTCTAAAGAAAAAAACTTCAAACTGGTTTGGGAAACCCCAACTTACTCCAGTCAAAATACGGGGTGGGGGGGGGGTTGTATTTTCACTAGCGAACACAATATTTGCTCTACTACAGGTTTTTTGGGTCGCTGAACACGAAAATCGGGATCATTTCGTAAAGAAATGGGGGCTTTACCCTTAAATTTGCAAAAACTACCCCCAAAAAGGGTTTCTTTTTTACATACTCGCACTTTGAGGGCTCAGATTTGTACCATACGGGTTTTTTGGATTGCTGATCAAGAATTTCGACTTCTTTTTCATAAATAATCATTATTTCACGCGTCAATGATATGCCCATATAGGTTTTTTGGGTCGCTATTCAAGAATTTGTACTCCTTTTTTGTGGTGACATATTGATAATTTATGAAAAATAAGTCGAAATTCACTAACGAACATGGAACATATTTAAATTTATACTTTTAATTTTGAAGCCTTTATAATTTGAAGTTCTTAAGCAAAAAAAAAATTGTATTAAGCTCCTAAAATCCTTATTATTCTATACCCCTTTATCCAAATTATTCTATTTGTAAGTCCATTTAACCCCCTCCCCAAATAACATGCTTGAAATACCCCCCTCCAGGTTGAAATAAAAAAAAGCGTTTGAAAATTAAAAATTGTCAAATTACAAAGAAAACTAAAATTGCTGTAGAAAATAGCGTATGAAGTCTGGTAAGGTAAAAAATTGGACTAAATTATTCTATAAACCACACTTTTAACTTTTATCCAAACATATTTTGGGACAGATTTGGATTTCCCATTCGTGTGCAATCCTAGACTTCGCTAATATCAACTTCGTATCAATTCATATAAAAAAACTCGCTTGCGTGTTACCCACAAACTAAATGCATAAAACATATCATCTACAGTCAAAGGTTGGTTAAAACATTACAATTTGCTAATTTTTAATCGCTAAATATTTTCTATACAAAGCATTAAGCCACTAACTCGAAATTATCCTAAGTCACATTTGACCCCCTCCCCAATTAAATTAGCCATATTTGACTCCCCCCCCCTTAAATCGTGAGCATTTGATCCCCCACACTTGATTTTAAGATTTCCAAAAACCTCTCCATTAAGACATGTTGCATGTTAAAACTAGAGTTTTAACACAACGAGCATGGAACTACTTGACTTATAATAGTCTTAAAAATTATAACCGGTTTGTGTAAACACAACCTAAATGCATGGAACATGTTTACTTCCAGCTGAGGACTAGGTATAATACAAATGTTACTCAACATTACAATACAATTTTCTAATTTTATAATTTGTAATTATCACTTTACTAGCTGTTAAGATTCTAAACCCAAACTATTTTGATTCCCTAAACCTGAATTATTCTAAGTCCCTTAATCAATATTATTCCAAGTCCCTAAATCGATATTATTTTAAGTCTATAAACCTGTATTATCTTAAGTCCTTAAGCTCAGATTTTTCAAAGTCTCCTAATTATTCTAAGTTTCATTTGACCCCCCTCCTTAAATAGGACATATTTGACCACCCCCCCCCTTAAATAGGACAAATTTGACCACCCCCCTTAAATAGGACAAATTTGACCACCCCCCTTAAATAGGACAAATTTGACCACTCCCCTTAAATAGGACATATTTGACCACCCCCCTAAAATAGGACATATTTGACCACCCCCCTTTAAATAGGACAAATTTGACCACCCCCCTTAAATAGGACATATTTGACACCCCCCTTAAATAGGACAAATTTGACCACCCCCCTTAAATAGGACATATTTGACCACCCCCCTTAAATAGGACAAATTTGACCCCCTCCCTTAATTTTCAAGTTCTGAAGTACCCCCTCCCTATAAACATGTTCCATGTTAATAATATCGTAAGTTATTTAACGGCAGGTTCGACTCGGTAAATCGAACATAACCTCTAAAACTAATTTGAGCAGTATATTTGCTCAAAAAATGATTTTAACGAAATTTTAAGAGAAGAGACACCTTAATAAAAAAATGAATTAACTTACAAAATCTCAAGCTGCAAAATGCTTTATTTTTCGAAAAAGTTGCTTTTTTCATAAATTTACGAAAAAAGTGACTTTCTTGGAAAATATAGCATTTTGTAGCTTGTAATTTTGCAAATTAATTCATTTTTTTATTATTGAGGTGCTTCTTCTCATAAAATTTCTTTAAAATCATTTTTTGAGCAAATATACTGCTCAAATTAGTTTTAGGGGTTATGTTCGATTTACCAAGCGAACATGTCCTTAAAGTGCGTGCAGCTGAATATTTTGAATTCCCAAAGCACAAATTATTTTAAGTCCTTAAACCCAATTTATTAGTCTGAGTGAAGCATGCGTTAGCATGCTTTACTCAAGTTATATCCCCGCAGGAAAATGACATAAGGTGAGTTAGTTTGTGTAAAACTGGCTCTATAAATGAATGCATATAAAATTTATACAGTTGTTTTCGAAATTTTATCAGGTTATTCACTATTATTTTTTTTTACAAAATGACTTGTCTGAAATTATAGTAATTTTAGCGAAATGCATTGATTATTTGAACTATTTTACATTATGCATAATATAAGAAGCTGCACTTTCGCGTTATTAATGTTTATAAATAGCAAAAACTGTTGAATATTTATTATCTATACCATAATTTGAAAGAATTTAAGTATTCATTTTTATCAATTAGTCTGAGTGAAGTATGCATCAAATTCTATCTCCGTAGAATAATGATATCAAACTATTTCTGATTTCGTTTCTTCATCACTAGCTGTTTAAAATAGCTTAAAATTTTTATATCTGTATTAAAAATTCAATAGGATGTTCAATATTATATTTTTTTACTAAATGACTCGTCTGACTAAAATTATAGCGATTTTAATGAAACGCGTTGAATATTTTATGTATTTTACGTAACTTATAAAATGCATTTATGCACAATCGCGTTATTAATGCTTATAAGTAACAAAAACTGTGGCATATTTATTATGCATATGAAAATTTGAAAGAACTTAAGTTTTAATTTTGATTAATTAACTATAATTTAAAAAAAAATATTTCCTTAAAAAATTTGATATTTCAATCTGTGAGTTTAAATTATCGTTGTTTTTTTGTATAATTTAAAGTGGAATCTAAATAATGTTTAAATTTTGTAAAAAATAAATTTTTAAAATCTAAAGTTTTCAAAATGTTATAACCCATTGATTTCTCTTCTTTGTCAAAAAAATTTAAAGTTTCAGATGTTTTTTTTCAGCCTTAATAGAATCTTCATCATATACTTTTGAAAATTCATTCTTAAAAAATGTTTAACATTCTCCATATTAAAATTTATTTCATTTAAATTATTTTAAAAAAGTTATTAATTTTGAGAAGGGAGGGGCGTGCGTACTTGTAGGGGTAATTTAGAAAAGGATATTTTCTGGAACCAGAAACTAATCCTCGTTAGGAGGCACTCCTGGAAATGGGGGTAGGTAATTGAAAAAAGAAGTATTGAGAGACGCATTAAACATTCATGATTCAATTTCGCTATAATTCACCCCAAGGTTTAGGTTATAATTATGTTAGGTTATAACTATAACTGAATTTGACCCGCTAGGAAGAAAAAATATTATTAATATTGAAGAGAGAGGAACACACAAAAAAATCCTGTATTCCTTGAGCCCGAGCCCCTGTGATGTATACTACCAATATTATCGTGCAGCTCCTCAATTATTTCCGGGCTGCTGACGCCCAGAAAAATTCAGAAAATAATATCGAGTTAATTCGTGTAAAATGACGGTAATGTTATAGAGTCAAATTATATGGATTTTTATAGTGCGCGCTATTAATTAATATTTTTATATTACACTGCATTTAAAATTGACAAAAAATTGATAAAAAGTCTTATTTAATTTAATTTAAATTACAAAACGAGCGCGTATAACCTAAAAAAGAAATATAATACATGTATAATATTATATAATATATGTATGCAATTTATTAAAAAGGTAAATTGTATATGTAAAATATAAATACATTTTTGAAACGGGTATAGCAATTCAGATAATTTACCATCCTGTAAATTATTATTTAAAAGACACATAAAATTTTCATTAAAAAAATCTGTATTTATCAATTTTAATAAGCATGCTTTAATATAGTAGTATTCACTTCAGATTCGGAATTTGTAAATACTATTTTTTTACTCGCGAATATAGGTTCAAAAATCTATTCTATTGCATTGAATCTTTTATTAATCTAAACAATATATCTCATTATCACGATGGAACTCATTATTTACTCCATTATCTATAATTGCAAATAAAAAAAATAGTACATAATATACACCAACAAATAAATATTATTACAACGTGCGTGCCGGGCGCACGGTACGTTATACTATCGTGCTCTCGTATGATCATGCGCATTACTTTTTTAATATTCCGGGCTCAGGCAGCCCGGAAACCGTGCATTTTTCTTACGGCACGAAGGTTCACGAGGTCTGAAATTACATGCAACAAAAGCATTGTAATCTGTGGAGCAGCAATCCAGCTTCGGGCTGACGCCGCACGGGATTTTTTTGTGTGAAGGTGTATTTTTTAAAATTTGATGAAATTTATTAATATGAAAATAATAAATAATTAAATAATAAAAAACTTTCAAAATATCTTCACTCAGACTATTCATTATTTATAATTTCATTTGAATTTCCTCCTGCCTTGTGGAGGCTTTTGACCCTTTCTATGAATATGCTCCATAAATAAAAATTTAAAAAAATTCATTTTATTTCTCATTTCTTTATTCCATTTAGCGAATAGATCAATGTATTCTTTAATTTAAATGATTTTTTTTTTTAATATTATCTAAATATCTAAGATAAGTTTTGTTTCAAAAACGTATACAATAAAAAGATAAATAGCACAATTTTAATAAATATTTAAAAATTTTATGGATTATTAAATAAATTTTCTTTAAAATAATCCTACGAATCCTACTGTCAATTAAGATAGTTTTTTACATTTATATAGCATTTCTTCAGATTTTACAACTCGTAAGTTTAATTTAAGGTACTCGTACCAATACATGAACGGTTAAGGATTTTCGTTTATTAAATGTGGTAAATTTAATAAATAATGTTATTATTGATAAAAGCATTGTTTTTAATGGTTACTTTGGACCCTTATTAATACATTAAAACAAAAATTTTGTCCCAATAAGCATTTTATTTTTATTACGACATTTTTTTTGCACCAGTACATGAACGACCGAATTTTAAATGGGAAAACCGTGTGTAAGAAAATGCTCCAATACCTGGACGACCTAAAAATTTCGATTCTTTGTTTCTCTGTTGACTCTAAAGATAATCGCTTAAATATTTTTTTTAATTATGCAAAAATCCTTTAGCTTCAATATTTATCCATTTTTAAAATTTAAAAATAACAAATAATATGAAAAAAAATCAAATTCTAAATCATCGTTCAGGTACTGGTGATCGTTCATGTACTAGTACGAGTACCTTAAATAAAATATATTTCTTTCTTATTCAATAATATCATTTAATTAACTTACGTATAATAATGTAGTTTAATTAATTTTAATTTAAATTACCTTTTATTTGATTTAAAAATATACATCAAATTAAAAATTTATATAAAATCGATAAAATATTGGCAAATCTTAAAATGTGACAGTAATTCAATTTCCTGAGAAGTGAAAAAAATACCTCTAAAATTAAAACACATATTTATATATTAAAACTTCTATAAATACACCTCTAAGTCTAAGGCTGTTGCCGCACGGAGCGAATACCGGGTGATTGTAGAATGTGCCTAACTTCGAAGATAAGCGCTCCATCTGGAAGCAGCCTAACCGATAATTAAAATCAGATTTTTGTACCTTTTAACAACTTTTTTTGATTCATGCTTTCACTCGCAATATTTTTGAATATAGAATAATGATAAAGTTCTGTATTTAAAAATATTATTTGTAATTTTCATTGTATTTTATTAATAATAATCAAATTAACATCTCTTATTAACTTCAATGAATATATTTTGTATCTTACTTTGTCAATATTAAACTTCTCTGTGAAATAATAGTTAGTGTTTATTATTGATTTTGTAGAATTATACAAAATTTCTTGGAAAAAAGATCCATTATTTTTGTGCTAATTAGTAAGCAAACAATTAAATTCAATTTAACTTTTTAATTTAAACGAATTTTTTTAAATTGTTTTTACAATCTTAATATATCGATCAAACGAATTATTTAAAAATAATAATAATAATAATGAGTAAAAAAAGTTTTATACTTTTTATTGAATAAAAAATTTTATTTAGTTATTCAAAGTAAAAGTTACTATTCATTAAAAATTATTATTTAAATTTAATCAGGTACAAAGAATTGGAAAATATTCGATTAGGAATTGAAGAAAAATTGAGATTATTAAGTGCAGAAGTAGCTGAAAAGGAAGCAAGAGCTGATGGAACTGAGAGAGAGCTTAAAATTGAAAGAGAATGGAGAACTTCACTTCAAGGTTCATCGGATTCTCATGTTCAAAAAATTACACAGTTACTCTCAGAAATTGATCATTTAAAAAAAGAGTTTGAGGTAATATTTAAGAAAATTTTATTATATTATTTATTGATACTTTAATTTGAAAAACTGTAAACGATTTTTTTTACTATGAAAATTTCTGTCATACACTGTAAAAAGTAACTTTCTTAGATTTACAAAAAAAATAGAATTTTTTCGAAAAATTAGTGAATTTTCAAAAAATTTTGTAAATATTCGATAAAAATCGTAAATTTACTAAATTTGGTATATTATCAAAAAATTCGAGAATTCTCAATTCTTTTTTGTGATTTAACGAAAAAAGTTGTAAATTCACAACTATTTTTCGGAAATTTACTATTATTTTTGTAAATTTTCGAAAAAAATTAAAAATTATTAATTTTTCTTGAGAATTCATAAAAAAAAAACGGAAATACTCAAATTTTTTGTTAATATACTAAATTTAGTAAATTTACGATTTTTTTAGAATATTTACTAATTTTTTTGAAAATTTACTAATTTTTCGAAAATGTTCTAATTTTTTTGTTAATATAAGAAAGTTACTTTTTACAGTGTACATTAAATAAATAAATTAATCAAAAATATTTTATAAAAGCTTTAACTTTCATGTTTAGAAAACAGTTTCTATTACATTTTAATTTACCTACTGTACTGTACTGATATAAGGAGCTTAAGGTCATTAAAAATAGATGCAGAAACTCTGAGTGTTCTTAATAAAAATTGTGAACACTATAAAAGCAAAAAGGTTAAGAAAAATAATATGCATTTCAAAAATATAATATATATGTTATATTTGAAGTTCCTAAACCTAAATTGTTCTAAAAATTTGCTTCCCCCCTAAAGAGTAAATTATTCCTCACCCCTTCCCTTTCGTGTTGGGGGCTTTTACCAACTAACGTTCCCTTAGGTTCAAATTAGTCCTTTCAGAAAACTAAAGGGGTCATAGTTTTTATTAATCATATATCAACCAAATTTAGAGGTAAAATCTAAATTAAATTACAAGAGCATATATTATTTTTTTTTTTAGAAATACAAAGCTCTTGAGGAAGAACATTGTGCCCTTAAAGACATTTGTACAGAACAAGAAAAAACATTAGAAGAACTTGGTACACAATTAAGTACAACAAAATTAGCATTAGTTGAACTTCGTGAAACAACTGACTTTGCTAAACAACAACAAAATCAACAAGATGGAATTGTTCAATGGGCTAATGATAAAATGGTCAGTCAATGTAAAAGTTGTAATAGAGAATTTAATCTTACTCGTCGTAAGGTAATTAAAATTTTTAATTAAATTTAATATTAAATTATTAATTAATGCAAATAAAATTCAGAAATTCACTTAAAAAAACAAACTATTTTTCAATTTTTTTTTCATTCTTTTAGTAAATTATCTGTATTTTAATTATATGCTATGAACAAAACAATAAGTTAATTAATTTTTTTACTCTTATTTATTTACGTACAAATGAAACGTTTTTTAAAGATATATTTATAAATATCTAAAAAAAAATGAAAACATTAAAAGTTAACAAAGAATTATTAAATATTCATTTTTTTTTATCTTTTTTTATACATATAACTTTTATAATCCGATTATACTTCTTATGTTATAATAATAATAATAATGATAACAATAATAGTAATAAAAAAATAATAAATTTTTTTTATTCTATAATATTATCTGCATTGAAAAGATACGCATAATTGGTATAAATAGAAAATTCTTCAAGTGAAAAATATATATTTTTAAGTTTTAATTGAATTATCAAACTATACTTTTGAATATGATTTTTTAATTGTATTTATTCCATAGAGAATTTATATATACATACACACACACACACACACACACAAACATAGAGGATTATGTCGCCTGCGCGCTTCGCGTGCCAACCCCCATAAAGTAAAAAAGGTGATAAACTGAAGGTCTTCGAAACGTGGGCAATTAATTGAAAAAATAAAGCAAATAATTGTTAGCTCAAAAATCAAATATTTTTATTTAATATAAAAAAAGGTGATATTAAGTTGTTAATTACGATTCGCTTAATAATTTTGTAAAGGTTTGTGGATTTTCTTTATAGTTCTAGATATAATATTATTTTAAGATGTTTAGTAATAATTTCCCTGGCCATAAAGAACCCTTGGACAAAAGCACTCCCTGAGCTAAAAATAACTATTTGGAAAGAAGGACCCTCCCTGGGATAAAAGGACCGTTTTGAGAAAAAAGGACAATTTTGGGCCAAAAAACCGTTTTGGGATAAAAGGCCCCCGGGCCAAAAGGTCCTCCTGGACCAAAAGGATTATTTTGGGCCGAAAGGATCTCCTGGTCTCATGTGGCGGCGGTGGAAGCAATTATGACTATAATATTATATAGATAAATTTGTATACCTATTGTTTTTATAATAATGGAATTATTTTTTTAATGATTATTAAATAAATTCTACAGACTTTTTATATACTTGAGAAAAATCTTTGTTTTAAGGATTTTTTTCTCACATTTTTTTTTTTAATTAAAAAAATTTAACTGCTTTTTTTTTACTTTTTGTATTTATTTATTTTTTTTGTAACTAAATTTTTAAATCTCATAAAAATTATCTTATGCTTTATTGTTTAAATAAATTGTATTTTTGAAAAAGGATTTAAAATTTTATCGAAATAATATTCTTTAATTGCGATTACTATTTGCGTAAGGAGCCTTAGAGTAAACTGTAAAATATATTTTTACTAATTTTATGAATATATTCTAAAGATGGGCATATCGTTATAGTTTTATCCGACAAGTGAAAGACATCGATAATTTTTATATTTTCCATCGTTGCTATGGAAGGACGATAGTGATTAGGATAATTTTTTTCTAAAAATTTTTCGATAACAAAATTATCGTAATCACTATCGCTCTAAAATAGCGATAGAAATAAAAAAAAAAAATATCGTAAGCGATTATAAATTATTTTTAGTGCGCAACCCTCATATATTCTTATAGTAACAATAATACCTATATTATAAAAATTTTAAACAAAGTTAAAGTTATTATTTAAAATTGTGTTTTCTATCAGGTTTTCTATACCGTTTTCTACTTATTTTAGTTTAAAAAAAAAAAACAAGGGACAGTAAAGAATTATTAATTAATATGGTCATTTTTAGGCCAAAATAACAAGATTTCTGTTAACATTCTTTTTTATTGATTATGCATATTTTGATTGAACGTTTCGTTTCTCATGAACCTCATCAGGACAATTAAATGATCACACAGTATTTATTAGCTACAAATGCGTTTTCAATAGAATAATTCATTTATATTTTTCGACATTGTAATTATGGTACGCAATTATTGCATATGAGGTCACTCTTTTTTGATGTAATTTTGTAAATGAAATTTGTCAGTAAATAATTTTGGTATATGAGGTTTTCCAACCCAACGGGGCTGAAGTTAATCTGAAGAGTGGCAGAAATTTATGAAGGATTTGTGTGAAAATGGCAAAATTTTAAAGTTACATGATTGTTTCTTTTATGCACTAAAAAATTGAATTTTTGTCTCTGTGCTGCATAAAATTTTGAGTCAATTTACCAATGTAGGCCAAAAACACAAAAAGGCTGCAAAAAATAGAGGATTTGACCTAGAAAGCTAAAAGTGAATGAGAGTACTTATTTTTAGTTGTATGTACTTTCAGAAAAAAAAAGTTCAAGTTAGGCCAAATTGGTCTGGAATTTCTTATATCTAAAGCTTATAAAAAAATAATTATAAAGCCTATGGAAAGAAATTTTAAGTTTCTAATTATAGTTTTCCAATCACCCATAAACTAAATTTGCAAAAAAATAAAATAAAAATAAGCTCGAATATTTAAAAAGGCCTTAAAATAATCAATTGTATTATTAGTCATACTTTGGGGCTAAATGTTTTTTAGTTGAAGTAAAGGTTCAACCAGACACACTTGAAATTTGTTAACCCATATAACTTTTACTGCATTAGAATGCTTGAAATGTATTAAAGAAAAAAATTAAAAAACATTAATTTTTAGTTTTTATCCTCATTTTATAAAAAGAAAATTAAAATCTTTTCACAAAATAATAATTTTTTATGATGTATATTTTTAAATTTCCTTATTTAGTAGAAAAATAGTTATAATTAAAAATATTCGCGCCTTTTTAAAGTCAAGAACACAGCTTAATTCAACTTCCCTTTTATGTTCATTTAAATCTCTCTCAAAGTTTATTCAAGTTCCGAATTCACTTAGAATAAATTTTAATAATATAGCATAAGAAATTTTCTTTCTTTTTTTTGTTCATTCCCTTTTGTTTGCTAAAGTATATAGAAAGAATAAAAATAGCAAAAGCTTTTTAATTTAATTTTTTCAAAATTTTAATTTTATAGTTTATTGAGTATTTTAATACAATCAACAGGAAAACTATTTAAAATTTTGGTACATGGTTCTTCAGAAACAAGTTTAAATAAAATTCGAAGTAACTTATTTTAATTAACTTTGACATTATAGGGTACAAATTGTTTTCAAAAATACAAAAAATTAATAAAATTATTTTCAAGGCAAAAACGTGGTATATCGGTACATGGTCGGTCAGGAATAATAAAACTTGGTTATGATTCTGAGATTCTAACGAATTTTGGTAACCTATATAGGTCCTAAAAAAAAAAAAAGTAAATAAAAGTAAAAGACTCAGCTCTATGTAAGAACTACGGACCAAATTTTTATTTTTTTTTTTTAATTTGTTTCTATTCGTTTTTTTATGACTTATTTTATAGGTCTCTCTCTATACTGGAAATTATGAAAAAGATTGAACTTGGTAAAAAAATTTCTGGTGCTCAAAAATTGAGATTTTTGAGATTTTTAGGGCATTATCTCAAAACAGTTGCACTTTATATATATATGATTAGGAAAAAGTTTTTTATCAAAAAACAAAAATTTTTTATATTGGGTGACTTCCGGTTTCATTTTTAGCGGTTTTTCAAATTTACCGAAAATCAAGCTCGCCATGATTAAATTCGCTCAAATTTTTTAAGAATGTTTGCCCAGTTTGTGCAAAAAAAATTTGGAGATGTAAAATTCAAATGTGGGCCCACAATCATTATTTTAATCTGTTAAAATAAGCCAAAATTACACAAACATGCAAAACAAAAGCATAAAGCGGATTTTTTACTTTTTTGTTTTTCTGGACCAATAGGTACTCTACAACCGAAATTCATTGGAATCTCGAAGGTAACTTTAAATTTTATTTAAAATTATTTCTAGCCAATTGTGGGTAATGATATTGATGAAAATTATATTCTTTAAACTATATGTTTTAACGTTCTGAGTACCTGAAAAGAGTTTTCTTTGAGATTAAAAAATGCCCAGTTTTCAGTAAAGCCCACCCACGTAAAAGGATTAAGCTTAATTTTGGTTAAGCTTAATGAATTAAGCTTAATGGAGTAAGCTTACTGGATTAAGCTTACTTCAGTAAGCTTACGGACTAACCTAAAAAGGCTTAATTTTTAAAATTAAGCTTACGGACTAACCTAAAAAGACTTAATTTTTAAAATTAAGCTTTTTTAGGTTAGTCCATAAGCTTACTTCAGTAAGCTTAATCTAGTAAGCTTACTCTAGTAAGCTTACTCCAGTAAACTTAATTCATTAAGCTTAACCAAAATTAAGCTTAATCCTTTTAAGTGGGCATTTAAGGTATTTTTGGATATTCTATTAGTGTTTCAAGTTCTAGTAACAAAAAATTGCGCACTACCAAAGCACATTACCAAAATGTTTTTCCGTTAAAAGCAAGAATTGACATAATAAAATGAAATGGGCTAAAGCGGAACAACTGACAAATTTTTGGAAAATCTCCAATATTTCTGTTATTTTAGAAAGAAAAAAATAATTACCCAGGTTCAGGTTAATTGAATGTTGTTACAGGAATTTTAAACATTAAAAAAAATGATCTAAATTAGCCTATATCGGAAAATATGACGATATTCCTGAAAAATGACCAATAAATTCTTAATCAGCACACCAAAAAACTTAAGTTGCAATGGTTTCTTTCTTTTAAATCTACCATGACACAAGCTTTATAAACTGCGTCTGAACTATATTCAGAAAAAGTAAAAAATATTTTATTTTATTTTGTTTGACGTTTTTTATCAATGATGCTTGCAAAACAATTTTTATGAAAATTTTAGTTTTTGAGTAAAGACTGACTTCATTAACCAAAATAATCAGGAGCTTGCAGAAATTTTAAATATTATATTTGTTTTCCAATGAATAAAATTTTTTGTTCATAAAAAATGTTTATCAACTTTCATTAACAACATGTTAATAAACGATAAAATTAAGATTTTATAATGACATTTTTTTTTAAACACAGTTAATTCAAATTGCGTAAAAAAAAATTATGCATAGAATGTAAATGTATTCATAAACAAGAAGTAGTACAAAAATATGCATATTTAGCATAGAGAAGTTCCGCGTTCTAAGCGTCATAATATAACAAAAAGTTGATAGAGACGTCGTACATACTATATATATATAAATATAAAAAAAGAATTTTGTATATAATACTGACCAATAAGGTGTTAAAGAAACACTATATAGAGCTTGCACGAAGTGTATAAATTTTACGGTTTGCGAATGGATGGAATAAGTTATTGCATAATAACAAGGTTAAGTCTAGGGGGATATCCTGGTTACTATAATTTTTTTTTTTTAAGAGTTTCTTTACTTACACTATGTACAATTTTTTTTACTTTAAACTGTTATTACTACAAATATAATCTATGTTTAACGCTTTTTTTTGCTCTAAACTTACTTATATACATATATTTTGTATGATGTTATTATAGTTGAAGTGTAAAATAATTTAAAAATATTACTATGACTAAATAAGACGTTGTAAGATTTTAATCTAATTTATCTTTGATTTATAATACATCTATTACTTGAAAAAAAATGTCAATTTATTCAAAATATATACATTTTATTACTGATAAAAAAAAAATATTTTTTTATAACGTACAGTTAAACCGCTATTCACGACTGAAAAAATGATTTTTTTACTGCCTATGTAATTCGTGTAAATTTTCGTTGGAAAGTATTCGAGATCGCTATGTGAACATAGTATTGGATAAAAAAAGCTTATATAAATAACTTCAGAATGAGAATTAATTCAGTAAAATTTTGAAGAAGGCCAAATAAGCCCTATCGTGTTATGTCATGGACACTTGGCTCATTCGGGTAAACTAAGGGTATGGGGGATCTTATTCCAACTACCAAAACCTGTTCTGAACGTTAGAAGCAAATTACTTTCGCAAACAATTGAAAAATAAATTTTGTTATTAATGTTCGTTGGAGATTTTATTGATAAAATTTTTAATTTCTACAATATTCCCTCTTTTGTCATTGTAATATTTTATGAGTAAAAATTTTTAATAACAATAATGTAACATAAATAAAGTAGAATATTATTTTTTTTTTTACATGTTTTTCTAAAAAAAAAGAAAAAAATAATAATAATTTTTAATATGAAATTTCATGTAAGTAGTAAAATATAAAAATTGCTTAAAGGCGTGTATTCAATAAATATTACTTTGACTTTTATGTTAGAATTTTTTCTTATATTATTGAAAATCATACATTATATTGCATAACAATTTGACCATTATTTTTAATTATTTAAGTAAAATAATAATATATTGCTTTGTTTATTTATTATTGACAATATATTCATTTAAAAAGTAAAAGCTTTATTTAAAAAAAAATTTTTATAGTATTATTTTATTTGAATTTTTAAAAATTTAATGAACTACCCCTAAAAGGGATATTTTTGCTATTTTCGCACTGTCCAGTGTTAATATTAGGTCAATATGGGTTTTTTATAGAAATCAATTTTTAATAAGAAATCCCCCGAAATTTGTGATCAGTGACCTAAAAAACCCATGTGAATCGAATCTGAAGTCTTAAGGTGCGAAAATAGCAAAAGCAACTTTTTAGGAATAGTTTTGCTAATTTGAGGATGAGAAATTAAGTTTTAACAAAAAAACTTATAAACGGTTTGTGTAAATAAAACCTAATTGCATTTAACTTGTTTACTATAGTAAAGTTCTTGATTCATTGGTCATTCCCTGGTGAATCTACCCTATAAGTATTGCACCACGAAATATGACTTGCTTTTTCGCAAACGAAGTTTGTTATTAACCAAACTAAGCGGTTAATTACCTCAATTTAACACTGTTAACTTTTATTCGCAGATCTTATTTTTTTTGATATTGTATAATTAGAAGTCGATCGAGTAATAAAACTTTTCTATTTTTCATTAGAGCCAGCATAAAATTTCAATATTTGGGTTCAATATTACACTGAATTTTTAAATTATTTCTTTTTTTTTAAATATTTTAATCTTGAAATAAATAATGTTTTAAAATACAATAATAATTTTATAAGTAATAATCCATGAATTTACGTTGTGTTTACACAAGTCAGTTATAAGTTTAATTTTATTTAATTAATTTCAAGCATTTAAAACAATTAAATTAATATTTTTCTAAGTCTCATTAATTTATGTTAATATTATTTAAGTCTCATTTGACCCCTCCCCCCTTATTTTTCAAGTTCTTGAAGTACCCCCTCCATATAAACAAATTCCATCTTAAAATTTCCCAAAAAACCCACGTGAATTGAATCTGAACAATTAAAGAGCAAAAATAGCAAAAATAACTTTTCAGGGGTAGTTTTTGCTAATTTAAAGGTGAGAAATGAATTTTTAACAAAAAATTCCCTAAAATTCTTGTTCAGTGACTCAAAAAACCCGTGTGACTCGAATCTGAACACTTAAAGTGTAGGAATAGCAAAAACAACCCTTTTTTATGGGTATTTTTTTCTAATTAAGGGGTAAAATTTTTAATTTTCATAAGAAACTCTTCTAAATTCTTGATCAGCGACCAAAGAAACCCTTGTGGATCAACTCTGACCGCCCCAAATTCGAATACATCAAAAGTACCCCTTTTTAGGGGTAGTTTTTGCAAATTTAAAGGTGTTCTGCAAATTTCACATAGAAAAGTTCCCGATTTTCGTAATCAGCCACCCAAAAAACCTAAAGTAGACCAAATCTGATGGTGGACGGAAAGAATACCACCCATCGCCCCGTACGCATATTAACTAGAGTACTAAGCAATTTTTATTTTTTACAAGTATTCTTTTTGTTTGCATGATATAATATAAATGCCCTTTTTGGAAGTTTTATTGTTACTGATTTATCAAATATCAAAAATTAAACACAATTTTTAAGACCAAAAACTGGTTAGACAGATTGTGAGTAATGGCCTCGGTAATGGCCCGATCAAAACAGAATGGTGGAATGCCATCTTTTGTGACATGGCTCGGTGGTGGACCGAAGGTGGGCAGCCATCGGGCCGCGTGACTTAAAGGTGGCAAGCCACCTACAGTTTTGATCGGGGGCTAATTAATTTTCCGAATTTTTACGTAAACGGGGCTGTACACTGAAAAAAACCGCTTGCCGACAAAAGAAATTTGGCTTGTAGCTAACGGAATTTTTTTCGTGCGCAAGCGATTGCAAATAATTTACGTTTCAAGTCATTTGCAATCTTTTAAGCAAGAAAAAAAATTCTGCTAGCCACAAGCAGAATTTCATTAGCTGTTAGCAGAATTTCGCTAACCGCAAGAGGATTATTTCTACTTGCAGCAAGTTATTTTTTTTTTCAACGTAGAAACTTTATTTTTAAATATATTTAATTTTTATTGAACGTATTGTGGATAAAAATATTACTATTAGCTTATATTACGTAAATTTCAGTTTAGAAAACAATGATGAGAAGGGAAAGAAAAAATATAAAAACTTTTTACAGAATAAAACGAGGAATAAAAATAAGTAAAAATTGTAAGTTGAGCTTGTATTATATGCCGAGCATGCAAAGGTATGCCAAATTTTCTAACCATCATTTTAAAATATCGATTTGTCTTCTTGCAATAAGAAACCAAATAGAAGTATGGAAGTATAGACGTTCATATCAATAAACATAAGTTAACATTAGTTAAATAATATTTAATTTTTTTCAAAATACTTTTGTTTGGGATTTCTTATGATAGCGATAAAAAATTTCTAAAAAAAAATAAAGATCTGAAAATTTTCCATTTTTTTTCTTATAGTAGTAAATTCCGATAAATTTTCTCACAATTTTTTCGCGATCTCACAAAAAAAAAATTGATAATTTTCGATTTTTTCGTTTTTACTAAAATTAGTAAAATTACGGTTTTAACTGAATATTTACAAATTTTTTTTGTAAATTTACTAATTTTTCGTAAATAAACGTGTAGGTAACTACATAAAAACTAATTAATTTTATAAGATTTTGAGTCAATATTTTTTTTTTTTAATAACTATTATCGAATCTGTATCAATAAAAAAAGAAAAAAAAATTATCTATTTTATGTTGAAAAGCTATAATTTCATAAATTTTCTAATTTATTTAAAAATTTTTAGTCAGATAATAATCTTCTATAAGAGAATATTGATACTGTAATTATAATAATTTTAATTTGATTTATTACCCTAATACTTTGGATTCATACATGAGCCGAGTACATGAGCTACATAGAAAATTTAAATTTGTTTATTATATTTAAATACACATATCACATACTTCTATACTAATTTATATTAAAGTATATAGGGATCTGCTTTTTATTTTTTCAAACTATTTATAAAAAAAACTGTAATATGTCTTTTTTTTTTATTGTAAGCTAGAAATTTTAAATGTAACCCTTTGTCCATAAAAATAGAGGAACTCGTACACAGAATTCTGTTATAGTAGGAACTGAATATAACCCTTAATCTAAGAACCGAGAATTCAGGTCCTATATACCTTTTTTTTATTTACGCATCTACTAGCGCAACATAAGTTTCTATTATATTAAATAAATTAATATTCAATTATTACTAATTACGCTATTCAATTCAAATATTATTCGCTAATTTAATACTTAAGTTAGAGATTACTCAGAAGTATCAAATTTGAGTAAAAAATAAGTAAAAAAGTAACAATGAAATTGAAATGAATTTGAAATGAATTTATTTAATATAATAGCATTTATTTTGTATGCTACAAATATACAGACTTTTTTGAGAAAAAAATAAATTATTGTAACAATATCTGAAATAAAAACCATGAAATCGAAGGACGAAACGTTTATCACTTATAAGTGAATTAAATATGTAAATATAAAGCCACAATATTCAAAACATGCTAAACCGATGCTAGAGATTTCATTTAATTTATATCGCAATTCATATTAATTTAAAAAATTTTGATAAATATTATTTGCCCACTACAAAAAAAAAAGTTAAAAAAAATTCCCATATAAATAATGTTATCATATTTCATAAAGCGGGACGTTCCGATAATTAACTTCGCTTATCAAAGATACATTATTCTTAAGTTATTACTTTGGTTATTACGAAATCTATTCTTTTAAATATATTATTATATTAAAAATATACTTCAGTAAAAAGTATTTTCAGTAAATCCAATTTATTTCTAATGGATATTCACTAATATGATTATATATATAGCTTTCTATATAATATTCTATAGTTCTTTTATCAGATATTTTCTTTTAATGATATTCGAAAATATCTTTCACAAATTTATATAAATATATTATAAGTAGATACTATACAAATTTTTTTAATCAATAATCGTTTTAAAAAAGTTTATTGAATAAAAAAAATTATTTATTCAGATATTTTTATCAAGCAATTTATTTTTTTTGCTTCTATAAAATTCATTTAAAAAAATTAAACTTATAATAAATTTACGTAAAAGTAATTGAAAAGCATAATAAGTGTTAATAGAACATTATTAATTGTATCAGAAGACAAATGAGCTTTAGTATTACCTAATAATAATGCATGAAGTATCAGTCCCTAAAATATACTAATAGTACCTTAAAACATACCATCCCACCAGGTTCAGTATTAACATAAGCATACTTCAGACAAGAATTAGAAAAGAAAAAATTGAGGGGAGTGATGTATTTTCTAAAGAAAACATTATACACACAGCCTTTATTGGTGTTGCTTTCAGAAAGATTATTTATTTTGTTCTTTGTTATACGTTATATGTGGCCCTAAATTGGGCCGATTAATTTGAATATAATAAAATCTGCTCAGGTGAAGTATCCTATCCAGGAATTTCAATATGCATCCCTTCAAGCCTACGAGCTCGAAAAATTGTACCAGCGATTCAACAATCGCAGCTTATGCGTTGCTGCAATAATAGATGAGGATTCAATGTTCTTATACCAAGGATCCCTTCAAGCACACCAGAAAGCAGTCACCAGCAAACAAACAATCCACACCTTATCGAGTAAAAGATGTCAAAAATAGCAGTATACGTAATGGCTTAAGTCAGGACAGCAAATGCTACTTGGCATAGAATCGCGGTTATATTTGTGTCTTCGTTGACGTTGAAAAAAACTTTAACGCGCGAAGCAAAAATATAAATACGGGACGCGATAAAAAAATATAAGTACAGGGCGTGGCAAGGGAGCAAAAGTTTAATAATAAAATCTAGACCAAAAAATAACATCGTATTAGGAATAGCATCACCAGAGCAAAGCCCAAGGCAGAGCCCGCGTCAAGGCTCAAAACAAGACTTGGGTGCCAGGAGCTTTAGCACAGATGCAACGACTTAATTTTAGAAGCTGCAACACAGAGAGAAGAACCTTGGTGTTTTAATACATAAAAAAAAACAATGGGACCATCCAAGTTCTTTGATGGGATTATCAGGGCTAAGTTATTAATGGCCATGCAAGTTTGTAACACCTTTGCCATAATTCGAACTCAAAAAACGTTAAAAATCTAATTGTCTTGTATTTAGATTTTCTTTTTTATGTAACCTTTAGAAATTTTATGTTCAATTCCTGAAAAAAAGGCACTTTGTTAACGCCGTCCTCATGTTTACAGTAAAAAATTTTAACAATAACTTTTTAAGAAAAAATATTAAAAAATTTTAACTATTTTACTTTTTAAGACAATTTAAAAAAATTTTTCTCGCAAGTGAAATAATTTCTATATGTATATAAGTTTATGGTACAGACTATGAATTATGGGAAATCTAGAACAGGCCATGAAGTGTTCGGGGAAATCCCATAAGTTTTCTATCACGGATTTTTATTGGAAAATTCAAATAGAACGTTGAAAATTATAAAAGTATGCCACAGGTATAAAGGAAGGCAGACAACAAATGCACAATGTAATCTACAAGTTATCAGCAAATAAACTTCGACAAAGTTATAGGATTAGTTAAAAACATTAAATTTAGTGTATGTTGTAACCGCCATGATGGTCTATCGTTTTCTTACTTTTCTTAGGGTGAATTTAGATGGGTTTCTTATATTTTTCTTCATACTTCTTATGCTTTTTAACGCTAAAATTTAAACTAATTTCATTAAATTTTCTAATTTTCCTAATTTTAGCACGGAAAAGTGTTTTTTATTTAATTTTAAGTTAATAATTAATCAAATATCAAATAAATTAATAAAATAAATTTTTAATAATATGTTTTAACATAATAATCAGTATAGCAGAATGTTAGGTTATGTGTTTGAGTAATTGTAAATAACTTATGTTTTTATTGTTGTTTTGAGATCAATCTTTGTAAAAAAAAATTTTTTAATAATATATTTTAATTTTATAATGTAATTTTTACAAAAAAAGAAATAAAATTTAAATTTTAGCGTGCTAAAAAACATACGAAGTAAGAAAAATAAGAAGCCCGTCTAAATTTTCCCATACACTGGATTAGAGCACCTCCTAGCTATTATCTTTATCATTTACCAGAGTAGTGCGCTGTTTTTTGTACCCACAATATGATTAGAGTACTATTCCTGAATATTAAAAATTTGCTGAAATACTAAAACGTATAATATACGTCATCTGAGTTACTAGTTTTTTAATTTCTGTTAGTACATTTTTAACCAATTCTTAATCAAGGGCGTAAAAATAAAGAACGGTGTCCCTGATTACAAATTAAAATTTTATTTACAGTTTACGTTGAGAAAATGCGATCTAAGGATTCTTTTTTTTGCTCATGGATAAAATATAATTTTCTTTGCCAGTGCTGAATAAACACGTATTTTCAAATACCACTGCAATAGAGAAATACGTGTTTCCTCCCACTGAAAAGAAATTATATATTAGCCTGGAAGTTATTTTAAGAACTTGCTTGAAATTTGATTACTCTATAGTTTTAATTGGATACCATTTACCAAAAATTTTATTTTATTATAAATAAATAATAATAAAACGATCTTTAAATTTTTTTTGTTTCAGCATCACTGTCGACACTGTGGAAATATATTTTGTAATGCATGCAGTGATAATACAATACCATTACCAAATACTAGTAAACCTGTTCGAGTTTGTGATGAATGTCATGTTATCCTTGTTGGAAAATATTCAATTATGTAATAATATATTTTCTATAAATCAATAATAAATAATTAAATTTTATAAATTATAATTTGATTATAACTTATTTTATAAGTATTTATGTATAAATTTGGTATTTTTACTCGAAACTTCCTTTATTAATATTTATTTTGATATAATTTGATAAAAATTTCGGTGCAATCAATAATTTTGTAATTTTTTTAATTTTATAATTATAAAATAAAAAATTATCTGTAAAATAAATTTTTAGTGAAAAATGAAAGAATTCAATTACTAAAATTATATTATTTTAAATAATATTATAAAAAAATTAAAATTATTTATTAAAATGTTATAACCTACATATACTATTTAAAAAAATTGTGCCTTTAAATATTTATAAGCTTACATAATTATAGGTATATGAATAAAGTAGTATATGAATAAAAAATTTGTATCTAAATAATGTTATGATATTTTCACAAATGATTTTTTACGTTTGATAGAAAAACAAATATTTATATAAAGTATAAAGCTCAAATCAAATAAAAATATATTATACATTAAAGAAATTTTATAATTTATAAAAATTTGTATGTGTACAAAGTAATAAAAAATTAATAAAAATAAAATTATTGTACTGATTAATTAAAATTTCTGTAATATATTCAATTATATTCAGTGTAAAACTGAAAAAAATACTTTTTTAATCTACTTTCAGGAAAGTAAGTAATATGTGACAATTATATAGTGCAACAAAATTTTTTAATTTTTTTTTTAATTTTGAAATCGAAGATAGTTTTCTATAAATAATAAAAATGATTAGGTATTATGCGAAAAAAATCGCATTTTTAATTTTTGGTACATAAAGAAAATATGAGTTGGGCGGAGAGGAGAGTTTTCGCCAGGAGCGCGTTTTTCGCCACCTGTTGTATTTTCTATCAATAGCTTTCGCGAGGGGCATTCCACCGTAGACGCCATCAGGCGTCTCGTGGATACCGTAATGGTAGAGAGAGAACGGCCGCACGCGAATCGCGTGGAAGTTCTACTGGTAACATTGGATGTTAAAAACACCTTCAATTCGGCCAGGTGGGACGGCATGCTTCGATCTCTTCAGCAGGACTTCCAGATACCCAGATACCTGAGCAAAGTTCTAAAGGATTACCTGCGGGACTGAAGGCTGCTCTACGACACGCTCGATGGTAGGCGTGAAAGGGCGTTAAGCGCGGGCATTGACCAAGGGTCGATTCTGGGACCTGACCTGTGGAATGCCTTTTACGATGGCTTGCTGCGCGTTGACCTCCAGGAAGGAGTCTCCCTGATCGGATACGCGGACGACGTGGCCCTACATATAAAGGTTAGAGGGAAGGAAGTGTCCCAGCAGAAGCTAAATCAAGTCATGAGACAGATAAACCTCTGGATGGGCGAGCACGGGCTCCAGTTTGCAATCCCAAGAACGGAGATCGTACTGCTGACCCGTCGAAGGATTGGCATAAACGTCAACGATGGCAGGAATCTGACTCGATCCGAACCAGAACATCGGTGAAGTACCTGGGAGTTCTGCTTGACAAGAAGCTGAGCTTCTGGGAACAATTTCAGAAGACGAGTGAAAAGGCCACGTCGGTTGCATCCTTTCTGTCAAGGCTCATGAACAATATAGGGGGGCCTAAATCAGGAAAACGAAGACTGCTGATGTCCGTGGTGAACTCTGTTCTGCTATACGGCTTGGAAGTTTGGGTGGACGCCGCCCGAATTAAGACGTACAGTCATAAAATCTGCTCTGTACAGAGGCAAGCGGCACTCAGGATCGCCAGCGGATACTATACAGTATCGCTATCAGCGATTCTGGTGGTAGCTTGTGTCCTTCTGCTAGTATTAGAGTGCAAATTTATATGCGAAAGTGTAGAGGGGGGCAAAATGGCTTCCAACCGCGCCCACACCAATTCTATTATTAAATGGCAGGGACGATGGGACAGCGACACTGGTTAGGCTGGTAGACGTACAGACTAATTCCGGACCTGGAGGCTTGAACGGGAAGCGAACATGGAGAGGTAGATTTCTATCTCACGCAGTTCTTAACAGGTCACGGATACTTCCGTGACATGTTGAGGAAGTGGCACAAGGTGCCAACACGGCATGTAGATACCGTAGAGCACACATTCTTCGGATGTGTGCGCTACTCGGAGGGGCGCCCGCTTTTCCCGACTTGGAGGCCAGAGCTAGTGGTCCTGGAAATGCTACGAAGTCCTAAAAACTGGAACAAAGTAGCATAGTATGTAAGGACCACTCTGTTGTTGAAAAAAGAGGAAGGCTTTCTATCGTAGAGAACTCTCCCATCCCTAGGCAGGGGAAGACATCGGCCAGCTGCCTAGGCTGCGCGTCCTAAACTGAAGTTATACCTGAAAAGGGAGTCCCGGTTTGGGGCAAACAAGCGCGGGGGGGCTTAAAGTGTGTTTACCCAGTAAAAATCTGGGATGAAGTCGGCGACCGGATTCGTCGGCAAAGTCTCCCAGTTGTACTTGTATACTGTACAACTGGGTGTTCATGGAAATTTGCAAATCCACGATCGCTAGCCTTAGTCGAGCCCGAAGCATGCTCTCCATCACCTTGCCAATGGTATTTAACATACATGACGGAGAGTTGGATGCTCCTCCCTTTCCTTTGACAATCTCTACCTCGCTGAATAGTGGCACTTCATCCCTGGGTATTTCCTCTATCGGATGCTCCCGGATGGGCAGTTGAGAGAAGAGAGTGCCCAATACCTTTTTGGTCGTCGCCGCATTCATCGTATTATCGGACCCTAGTTCAATTTTCCTATTATTTCTACCTCGCGGGGACTTGTGAGTCCTTTGCGCCAAGCGGGGTTGGATGCTGACTAGAAGATATTATTCGAATCTGTCCTCGTCTACCTTTGGCACGTTCCAACCTAGCGGACGATTCTTGCACGGAGATCGTTGAGGGGTTCTCTCTAACACCCCAAAGGTGATGTATTTATGGTCGCTACCATTTTCGTCATTTTCGTCATTCATCACCCTCCAGTCACCGATTTTTCTGTTGCAAAGATTATGTCAGGGATGGAGGAACCTCCCCTCAAACTCACGTAGATCCGAATGTTGCCTCTATTCTGGACTACCAGTTTGCATCTGGTGGCCATTTTGAGTACCCTTCGTCTACCCTAGGTTTTCGTTCGGTGCATGTTTCTGGGGGTTTATCTCCCTGACTCTGCTGCTGCTGTTGCTTTACCAGCACCTGATGGTCGGACATTCCAGTTTCACCAACCTCGCTGGTTTGCAGCTCTAATGTTTGCTGTAATTTGGCAGCAGTCAACCTTTCCTTTTTTTGCCTTCTTTTGCACCTAGCATGTGTGTTTTTTGTTCCCGGAGTTGGTATCCGTTTTATTACATTATTAGAATAATTTTTTTTTTTCATTTTCCCTTGTATTTATTCTTTTTTTATTTTGATGCTTTGGTTAGTATAAAAATTGGCAGCACGTGATAAATTTTGGTTTTATTTTAATAATAAAAATTAAAGAAATCCTCTTAATTACGTACGTCTGATAAAACGAATTTCATCAAAACTTAAGGAAGTTGGCAGCTAAAATCAAAATTTTGATCTTTTTTTGTATTTGATGACCCAAAAATTTTGGTATACTAAATTTTAACAAAATATTTCAGTGCTAATAATTTTATCAGTTTAAATATTTACACTATAATACTTATTTCTAAAATTTATTAATTAATTATAGCAAACAAATTATTTTTATAATTTAAAAAGAATAACCTTCTAAATAATGAAACTTTTATGAAATTACTATCTTATAAATGTAAGTTAAAAAACAATACTTGTTTTGAATATCTATACCACGATTTATAATCTTATTATATAATAACTAAAAAACTTCATTCAAAACACCAATTTTTATAGTTTTATTTGAACTAACTGATAACCTTCTTCCTTCAGAATAATTTATAAATTTTGCTCCACGGATTGATAATATGTCATTTACATGATAAGTAAAATTGGTAGCTGTTTTATTTCAAAAGGATATCATGCGCAATAACACATCAATAACATGTTTTCTGCTACCAGAGCTTCCATCTTGAAAATTTACTTAATGTATTATGAGATCAACTCGTTCAATACCTACCACGATATAAAAAAATAACCATTTGATACAATAAATATTTTCAAAACTACATTTAACTTTTTTTATAATCTTACCAATTAATTTATTAAGTTCATAATTTGATACTATACTAAATGGGTGATATACTTCTTTAAAATTTAACAAATTTTTATTTGTAACAATTTCATTAATTACAGATGTTGATAAAAGTTACATATTGATGCAAAAAAAAATAGAATTAATATTGAATTAAATAACGATTATTTATTAACGAAATATTTTAATACCTCTAATAAAGCGTGGAATTCCATATAAATTTATCTGCTACACTATTTCTTGCAATGCAACGAATTCCTGTTTTTTTCTCATTAAGGATGTCTACTTAAACATTTAACATTCGAAGTATCACGAATTTCTGATTTATCTTGTATATATCCACTCACACTGAATCTAAAAAAAACAATCAAAAAAGTTTACAATTTTTTTAACATTTAAATATTTAATACATACCACGATAATAAACAATCGATGTTCATATAGTTGTATCACAAAATTCGGGCTTACTCTGAGATTGAGTAATCATGCGTTTTTCTTTAATCTTATTAGCTGAATTTCCTACATTTTCATATAACTTTTTCTTTTTAATAGTATTAACTTCATTCTTATTAGATAATTTATCATTATTCAGATTATTACCAGGTTTAGGACGTTTCCGCTTATAATTATCAGCCAGTTTAGATTGTTTTTGAAATTCATGTGTATAATTTGATACATCAAGTAACTTATTTTGTTGATTTTGAGCAATATAATCATCTTTAAGTGACTCATTAACTAAACTTGATTATCATGTTTTATTTTCTATTGACAAACTTAAAATTTTTGATGATATTTTGTTACTTTCTATAGATTTAATCCTTTTTACATTATTTGTTTTGATTGATCTAATTAAGCTTGGTTTAAATAAAGTTTTATTTACTTCTAAGCTATCCATTCCGCTATCGGAAATGGTATCACTGTTATCAAACATTAAATCCATAAATGTGTTATTAGTGTAACGATCAGAAAAGGAATTTCTTCAGATGATTTTTTTTATAAGATGAAGAATTATTTGAAAATTTTTCGTTACCACAAAAACTAGTTGAAGGGAATGAAAATAAATTTTTTTGATATAAGTATTTTTTTCTATTTGATGGTAATAATTCATCATAAATTATAAAATCTTCACTTTTATCAAATATGTCTGATGATGAATTCTCTTAACATGCTGCATTATTACTAAATTTATTTGTTCTAATATCATCGAAATTTGTGTAACAAAAATCATTCCTTGGACTAGAATCAACTTGATTATTATCTAAATAATTTATATTGTCAATTTTTTCCTTTACTCTATCAAAAGAATCATTATCGAAAAAAGGAACGTTTCAATGAATTTCATCATCAATATACAATTTCTCCACTTTTCTTTTTGTTACACTTTTAATCGATTTCGGATGTTAGTACTCTTCCTTCCTCTTTTGGATTTTGGTTCAATCTATTTTGTTTCTCCGTTCATTGCTCCTCTTTTTTCTCTTGTTACTGGCATTTTGACTATAACAAAATATTATTTTTTTTAAATAATAATTAATTAAATTTTTTATTTTTTTTAACTATTTTAAACAAATTTTAATCATAGTAAAATTTTATATCATGAAATTTTATACAGAATAATAAAACTTTATTATCACCTTAAATTCAAATAATTTTTTAATATTCTTGTCTCTAAAAATTATTTTTATGTAATTAATTAAATTCAAATTTTAATATAATCCAATTAAATTAAATTTAATACTCCTGGTTACAAAAACAAATTTCAATGCTTACTAAAATTTAAAAAATAAGATCTGTTTCTTATACTACCTTTCGAGTTCATTTTACACACAAAAATGAAATATATTACCCCACTTCAATACCCTACTCTAAATTTTCGTCTATTTTTTTTTATATACGGAGATTCAAAAAGACAAAGAAATTACAAAGGTCACTCTAATGTTAATACAGGTTAGTAGGGTATATAGATTACTACCTTAAAAACTACTTGACTTTTTGATATACCGTATATCATACCCAATATTATTATTACTAGTATTGCTTTTGTTTGTATAAACACAACAAAAAAACAATACGATCTATGATTCTTAAAATTCTTAAAATAAATCTATATTATTTAATTTTTAAAAAAATTATTGTCACAACTCAAACTATCTACTTTATTTTTATGTGAAACAATCAAAGTATTATAAACACTTAAAATCAGATTTACAATTTAAATTTTTTATGACTAACTTTTAGCCAAAATTAATATAAAAAAATGTTATCAAAAAAAATAAATTTTTTAGCTAATAAGATATATAACTTCGATACTTATAATTTTTCCAAAATGCTAATATAATCTATATTATATTACAAATAGAAATATAAATTAAAAAAATATTATCTGTTAATACATAAACTATACAATTTATCTTTTAAATGACTTACAAAACCTGCACCGACATGACTTTATTGGCAAAAAAAAATATCCAAACGCTGCAAGCGGTTTATTAAAGAACTATTTTTTCCTATATCTAATACACCGCTCGACTGCTCCATTACACCGTTTTTCATCACCATTTTTGTACATCAGCGCCGATTTTGTCATTTTACGGTGATAGTGTTTTCGGCAATAACTGTTTTAATTTTTGAATAAATGAGAAATCGACTTTTCCAGAGCAAAGATGTTTATTATAAATATCCAACGTTTCGAGTCTTTATAAGACTCCTTTTCAAGGGATTCTATATACATATTACAATTGAATTAGTATTACATTAATTACATATTTTTGAAATTATTAATATATATTTTTTTAAAAAGAAAAAGTTTACCTATTAAGTAATTTTTTAAAAAAATTACTGAGTTATATTTGGTGACTGTAGTACTAGGTGACTGTTTAAAAAAATTTTTTATTTTTGTTAACAGTATAAATTTTGATGTTCTACTTCAAACACCATGAATACAACTGAATTAATTTTGACATATTCACCTTTGAGTACTTTTTTACTTTTAAATTCAATATTTTTTTTTCCTAATATTATTATTTTTCTAGACAGTAGCTACGAAATTACGATTTAAAATCGCTATTTCTTGTAACTGTTCAGAAAAGTAAAGAATGCCCCAAATCCCAATTATAATCACTCGGCTTCGTCTTGGAAGGTAATTTACGTGCGTTTTGGGCCATACTTTACTTTTCTGGACACGAGCCGTAAATATATTACATTACTATTAATGTCATATATTTTACAATTACACTAAGAAACTCACTAATAAAAATAAGATAAAAAAAAGATCCATTTTGTATATCCACAATTAATAATAAATTTAAAATTATTTAAATAAAATAAAAATAATATTCATTAAAATAAAATAAAATAATAATATTTATTAAAATAAAATAAAAACAAAAAATTTTTAAATACAGTAACTTTTACGAAGTATTTTAGTAAAACATTTAGTTTTAAAATAAATATAATAATTTTAAGAATTTCTTTATTATTTCTAAATTTCATAACAAATAAAAGGTCAATGACCAAGTAAATTGATAATCTTATACATTGTAAAATAAGTATAACTTTTTTATTGTATTTCAGAAAATAAAAACAGAATAAAAGATTTTTCGAAATGATGAAAAATATACTGATTCTAAAAAGTCATAGAAAAAAAGAAGTTCTTTAAGTAGCATTGTATATTTATTTTATGATTTATTTATTAAATACCTATAAAATAACAAAAATTCTTTCTCTCTTTCAAATATTATTCAAATATATCAAAAACTTGACCTTTAATTTATAATTTGTTCTTTTTCTATCAAAATTTATTTTTAGTATTCTACCGTTATTCATACTAGAAAGAGAATTCTTTTCCTTATTAAATTTATTCACATATTATTTAAAAACAATTTTTTAAAATATCAATATAATAAAACAATAAAATAAGGTAAAATTTAATAATATAAAATATAAATAAAATAAATTAATATATAATAAGAACACATTCACATTAACCAAATTAAAATTAACCACACGAAATTCTTAACGCATAATTTTAACTTCATAATTTCAAATACATAAATCTAATAGGTTCAAAATGCTTTTTTAATATTATGCTTACAGCAAGCACGTAGCCAGGATTTTTGTTCGGAACCATGTAATGGAAAATTCTTTGTCATTGAAAACTTTAAAATGCAAAGTTTTATCGATCTCTAGATGTAGTAATCCAATAAAGCTTGATTACAAAATCGATTAGCTACGAGTTATTGATATCTAACCGATTAGATTATTTTAAAACAATTAACAAATAATCAAAAATAAAAATGATGTAAGATATTTCTGATATTATGTCTTTATTTTAAGAAATATATTAAGTAACTTTGCTCATAAGGTAATGATACAGAATCTATTGAGAACCACAACAATGTTTAAGATCTTTTTATCGAAAACATTAAATATTAATACTGTATTACACGTTAAAGAAATCACAATTAATTTATTCCTCTAAATAGTAAACCCTTTATCATTTCCTGTAATAGTTTCCGAATTGTCTAATAATATGCGTTTCAATGCTCAAAATCTTAAAAAAAAAAAAAAAAAAAACGCTGCCAAGTAATTGGCACTATGGTCCCTTATTAGCAATTACAAAATGTACCTAATGGTCTATTTTACCTAACAAAGTATAATGTCATAAGAAAAACTAAGAATGATCTTTGAATGATCTTATCCTTGATACTGTTAGTTTAACATCTTATGGAAAAAATTAGGTTTTTTACATAAAAAAAAGATTTTTCTATACTAGTACATAATCTTCTTTTACGATAATTATGTCTGTTAAACAGTTTTTGGTGAAGCTGGTGTAGTTATATTTTGAAGACATAATTACACCAGCTACAAAAATAAAGAAAGAATTTTTGATATGTTTAAATTGAGGAATAAAAATGATACCTAGTGAAAACGTTAATTCTAGATATTAGTAATTTCATAGAAGTAAATTAAGTACTATGTCTGATAAGAAAAAAATTTATGGTGTTTTTTTAATTTTTTTTATGTAAAAAATTTTGAAAAAAAATTTTTTGAAAAATTACGTATCAGATAGAGAAATCCTTTACAATTCTTGATATTCATACTTTCATAGAACAAAATTAAGTACTAAAAAAAAAAAAAATAATTGTGTTTTTTTCTCAGTTTTTTATGTAATAAATTTAAAAAATAAAAATTGTTTGAAAAATTAGTAATCGGATTGGAGATAACGAGTAAAAACGATAATTCTAGATATTAGTACTTTCATGGAAAAAACTGAGGTAGTACATCCGAAAAAAAAATTAATGTATTTTTAGACACGATCACTATATATGTAATACTAGCATAGGTGAGAGGGGGGGCTCCCCCCCCTGATCTATTCCCGGTGTTGTTGTTATTGATTCTTCATTATTATCATGTTGTTATTGTCCAAAATATATATCAATGCCAAAAAAAATTAACGCCTTGAAATAAGATAAAATTTGTAGTAAATTCAAAGGAATGGCGTAATTTTGAAAATGGGCCAAATCAGGCTATTTTTGGACCTTTAAACAGACATATTTCGGGCCTATGAGGTGCTAGAGGACTAAAACTTTGTCTGAGGGACTTTCTTATCACCCCAAACTATACCCTAAAATTTGAGTTAAATATATATAATATATAGTAAAAAATTTTAACTCATATGAATATTTGCATTGCTTAAAGAACTGTAGTGCCAATAATTTGGCAGCGTTTTTCCTATATTTTAATTTTAAAAAAAATTTTAAATATCGTAGAAAATGTAATTAAAACTAATATTAACTAATTTATTTTTTTAACGAAAAAAATTATATTATATCATTAATTTCTTGAATTTGTCTTATTTTTTATTATAATTATTTTTAAAAACCAAACATTATTTTAACCCAATCAATTTTTTGATTGACCCACAAATAAATGATTAAAACTACCATAAAAAATAAAAAAATGAAAAAAATTTTTTTACCAGCGTTAAAAATATTTTATAAAATTTTAAAGATACCTCCGTTTTGAATAAAAATTTCAGAGAATAGGTAAAAGTTATAAAAAAATTAGTGCTGAATCGAATACTATGAAGTGCAATAGCAAAATTTTTCGATAGTCTCGAGATATTTCAATTTTTGTTATAATTTTTAAAAAATGTTATCAAGTTCAAAAATACTAAAAATTAAATATCTCAAAAACTACGATAGATAATCAAAAAATATAGGGCCTATGTCACCCGCATTTTTTTTTTCTTCATTTTGACGCCGGTTTCATGTCAATCGGTTCGGTGGTTCGTGAGTCATTAGGTTACAAACAAACAAACGAACAGACAAATAAATTTTCAGATATATATAGTATTAAGATTAAGATATAGATGAAATCGTGCCTTATAATTTTGTCAGGTCAAAAAACGAAAAGTTCTTAAAATTGTCTAATTTGTGGAGAAATTTTTTCCCCAAGTCATTTTGAACCTCTAACATGCTTATACTGAAGGTATGTGTGTTAGTATGTATGTTCGAGAAACTGTACAGAGCAAATTTTAAACACAACTCGATGAAACAAAAAAAAAATAGGTAAATAATTTTTTGTATAGTATCTAGTTGTGCCTCCTCCAGTATGACTAAATTTCACCCATTTGCTGTCGAGCAATCACAAAAATACTAATTTCCGTTACCAAAAAAATTAACTAATAATAGTAAATATCTGGAACAACTTGATGAATGAAAAAAAAAAAAATAGGTAAAAAATTTGTTATTTGATGTCTAGTTTTGCCCCCTGCAGTTTGGCTAAATTTCATTAAGTTTTTGTTGAGTTATCACAAAAAAACTGATTTCCAATATCAAACTAAAATAGGAATAAAATAGGAAATATCTGGAACAACTCAGTAAAACAAATAAAAATTAAGTTATAAAATAAAAAAAATGTTTCTTACATTCATGAAAGTCATATGCCATGGTGTCAGTTCCAGCATCCCACACGCACCTATTACCAAAGAATGTATTATATATATTCTTTGCTATTACCAATTTTATCTCCGCATCCAGAGGTTTCCATTAATACAACATTTACAGCAAACTAAGTTTGTTCACTTCACCTGAATATAGTTATAAAATGAATTTGATTCTTATAAAAATGATAACTTATTATATTTTTAACTTACTTTCTATTTTTATCCTAACTAAGTCAGTTATTTGTTTAATCCATTTTTCAGCTTCTTCTGTAGAATAAACTTTTGCCGATAATGTATCAAACACAAAATTATGGATTATTTCTTTTGCTTTTGGATTTTTAAGCATATTTAATTACTTTAAGATTAAGAAAAACTATAAATAAACCTCACCTTTCACTCAGTTTTGCCATAAACATAATTCTAATGCTGAAAAATAAAAACAAAGAAATTACGTTCTTTACATTAATTTAAAAAATATATTAAAAATTCTTATACTTATCTGAATCAAACTTTTGTTTATTTAACTATATCTACCAAAGAATTTAAAATAAACCTGAAAAAAATAATAACAAATTTATAAACACAGCTATTAACCTAGCAGTCGACTAAGCAGACTAACCTAACTACTACTGAAAGTCTTTTAGTTTAAATTTAAGCGCGTAATTTAAAACAACTTTTTTTACCATTTTTTTAATATTGGCTAAAAATAATAAATAATCTTATATAAATTTTTAAATTTATATTTAATTGTTATTTTTATGAAAAATTTTCAAAAAGATGATATAATAAATTTTTTTAAATTACTCAAATTTAAACTAATACTTATTTTTCAGCAGCATTGGCTTTTAATTACCTACTTACAATATACATCTTGTATAAATTGCTGTTAACAAATTTTTTATTATTTTTTCTCAGATAAAAACTAATATCTTAAGGCACACAGGTAGAATTTGATTTAGGTAAAAAAAATTTTAATATATTCTTTTAAAAAAATATGGGACATTAAAATTTTTCTTTGATTTTTTTCAGGATAATATATACTTGAAGATTCAGATATTTTAATCAAATTTAGAAACTCAAAGTATATTTTATATTTTCACAGCACATTTTAGTAAATTATTATAAAGAAAATTTAGTCCCAGCTTTATTGATCAGTAATCTTCAGCAGCAAACGATCTTGTTAAAGGTGAAGAATAAATAAAAATAATCTAAACCCTATTATTTTTATTAATGCAGATAAAATATTTTTCTTTATAAGTTTTAAATATTTTTATGTAAATTTGGGTAAAATAAAAATTTTCGAATAATTATTTATGAATACTTTGAATAACATGTAATAATAAATAATATTTTTTAATTTATAAGGGTGTGGATCCCATCAAGGTCATTAAAGAGAAAATACTCAAAAAATATGTGATCGTGCCTTAGCTTTCAAAAGCCTTAGCTTTTTTATAATTCTTTGCGATTTTTTTAATTATTTTATGTAAAAAATTTTGAGAAAAAAAAATTTCTAAAAATTACGTATCAGATGGAGAAATCCTTTACAAACGATATTTCTAGATACTTGAACTTTCATAGGAAAAAATTAAGTATTACGTCCTAAAATAAAAAAAATTTTAGCGTTTTTGTATTTTTTGGCGACAAAAATTTTGAGAAAAAAAGTTTTGAAAAAATTAAGTCCAAAATCAGGTCCAAAAAATTACTATAAACGATTTTTCTAAAACTAGTACTTACACAGATATAAATTAAGTACGGCATCTATAAAGAAAAAAAAATTGGTATTTTTTGTATTTTTTGGTGAAAAAAATTTTGAAAAAAAAATTTTCAAAATATTAGTTATCAGATTCAAGATATCGAGTAAAAATCGTACTTTCAAGTATAAGTACTTTCATGAAAATAAATGAGGTATTACACCCAAATTAAAAAAAAAAAGTAGTATACACACACACACATACACAGACTTTTTTTAAAAACCGGTTTTTTAGCTTCCTGAGGTCTCAAAAAGTGCTTATATGCCAAAAAATCAAAAATCAAAATTTGACCCATCACAATGGTTAAAACAACCAATTAAATAAATTTAACAAGTTTTATAAGATATTGAAGTTTACTTCTTTCTTGTCATGGTACATATCTCCTTTGTTTTTTTCTACGAGGAGTTAAAATTTAAAAAATCGTCATGTTAAAATCGTCATGACGAATCGTCATGACGAAATCGTCATGATGAACTCGTAACGAGATTAGAAAGTCAGAATAGTGACTTGTCCCCACTTGCCGATAAATCCGAAAGTAATCGAGGGCTGTCGGGTGAGTTCGTTCGTAGGTAGATCCGATCGTAATCGATGGCGTTCAGATGGATTCGATTTTTTTGAAGTTTACTTCTTTCTTGTCATGGTACACATCTCCTTTATTTTTCTACGAGGAGTTAAAATTTAAAAAATCGTCATGATAAATTCGTCATGTTAAAATCGTCATGATGAACTCGTAACAGAAAGTCAGAATAGTGACTTATCCCCACTTGCCGGTATATCCGAACGTAAGTGAGGGCGCTCGGATGATTCCGGTGTTAAATTTTTTTCTATCTTCGCCGGCAGACCCCGAGAATAATCGTGGGTGTTTGGAAAGATTAGAAAGATATACATTGTTGATCGCCAGTAGACCGATCGTAAATAAGGACGCTTGGATGATTTCGGTGTTAAATTTTGCACACCAGTCTTGAAGGAAAATTTATCCGATCCAAAATGGTGACAAGAACGGATTGTTTCTACTCATTAAAGACACTTTGTATATGACAAAAACACCCGGCAAAAAACTGGAACTGCTGCGCTTTTCAAAAAATTCAAAAAAAACCGTATTTTATATGCATACCAATACAAAACCACACAATTTTAGGGTTTTCAAGCATAATTATAGAAATTTTTTTTTGAATCAATACTATTCTGTTTTATTTATGATTCCAGGAAAAATATAGCAATCAAACATTAAAATTTTTGATAAAATAATTAAATAAAGATTATTTTAAGGGCAGTACCTTAATTTTATCCTGCACATCTTAAATATGAATTTGGGTTATTATTATGGTATCAATCATCCCTAAGCACTAAAAATTTTTCTTGACATTTATATTCCAGAAAAATATATTCTATTATATCAAATAATCGATTTCATGATTAGAGAAGTTTATAAAATGCTGCATTTATCAATTTCACTGATAACAGGCGACAGTCTCAATTTTTTCATTCAAGGGTCCAGGGAGTATTTCAAATACATTGTGATTGTAAAATTTTTCTCAGACTGAAAACTTTTAGAGACATTATTTTATGAAATTATATGCAGTTCTTGCACACTAAAAAACAGATTCAAATATTTATTTAGTGTTATAATAATTATTTTCAACTTATTTAATTATTAGAATTCCAATTTTTTTATCTAAATGACATTTCAGTTTTGATTTATTACACACTTACAACTTCTTTCCTAGCCAAAAAATTTTTTCAGCTGTTATGTAATAATACAGCATCCTTTTTTTAACATAAAATACTGAATTCAAAGAAATTTAAAAAAAATTAAAAATTTTAAAATTTAAATTTTTTTAGAACTACAAAATTATTTTGTTAAAATATTAGAATTCTAATAATTAAATGTGTTGAAATGTTTGAATCTGTTTTTTAGTCTGCGCAAGAACTACATATAATTTCATAAAATAATGTCTCTAAAAGTTTTCAGTCTGAGAAAAATTTTACAATCACAATATATTTGAAATACTCCCTGGACCCTTGAATGAAAAAATTGAGACTTTCGCCTGTTATCAGTGAAATTGATAAATTAAGCATTTTATAAACTTATCTAATCATGAAATCGATTGTTATTTGATATAATAGAATATATTTTTCTGGAATATAAATGTCAAAAAAAATTTTTAGTGCTTAGGGATGATTGATACCATAACAATAACCCAAATTCACATGTAAGATGTACAGGTTAAAATTAAGGTACTGCCCTTAAAATAATCTTTATTTAATTATTTTATCAAAAATTTTAATGTTTGATTGATATATTTTTCCATGGAATCATAAATTAAACAGAATAGTATTGATTCAAAAAAAAATTTCTATAATTATGCTTGAAAACCCTAAAATTGTGTGGTTTTGTATTGGTATGCATATAAAATACGTTTTTTTTGAATTTTTTGAAAAGCGCAGCAGTTCCAGTTTTTTGCCGGGTGTTTTTGTCATATACAAAGTGTCTTTAATGAGTAGAAACAATCCGTTCTTGTCACCATTTTGGATCAGATAAATTTTCCTTCAAGACTGGTGTGTTTGTAGTGATTTAAAATAAATCAATTGTATAGAGTTTTTAAAATTTTCATTTCTAAATTTTACTTTTATTAAAATTGTTTTAAAAAGAAGTAAACTTCACCCTTTTGTCCCTAGAAAAACTGTCCGTTTTTTTTTGCATACACAGGGCAAAAAGAAGTCCCGTAAAGGTTAAAAATTAGCCTTTTTTTTGTCCAATAAGATATGCAAATGTGCATAAAATATTTTTAGTACTAAAAATTATCAAGTCTTGGACCTCAAATTTTGTCTTTACAAATTTTTATTATTATTATTTTTTTATTTTTAAACCATTTAATTTATTATTTTTTATGATAGCTGATTTAATTTTGTATAGATACAAGTACTGATTATGTTGTTTTTTAGGTATAAAGTGGAGATTCAAACGGATAAAACATTTATTTCATTATTTTTAATAAAATTAATAATTGATCATATCAAAAAATAGTTTTATTATTGAATCACACATATAAACTTTTCAAAGCTTATTAACATTACTTTCCAATTGGCCTACTACATGAATTTTGAAGTTTTACTTGATCAAGTTATACTTAATTTTTAATATTTTTTAAATATTTTAATATTTTATTTTTAATCTTTTTTTGGAAAAATTCTCGCACTACATCCTGTTTGTAGCTACGTCAAAACCTTGGTGTAATGTTTAAATATTACATTCAACGATTTTTAAAATCTAAAACTTTATAAAAAAGTCTTGATTAATTTAGTACCTCAAAAATAATAGAAACTTCCAGATCTAATATCTCCGTCTTTAGTCAATAAATTTTTAAATTTCTTTTTCAATTTCGATAATCTAATCCATTAGATATCAATAACTCGTAGCTAATCGATTTTCTAATCAAACTTTATTGGATTGCTACATCTAGAGATCGATAAGACTTTACATTTTAAAATTTTCACTGACGAAGAGTTTTTTTGCTCCAATTAATATATTTATCTATCTGTAGTTATAACAATTGCAATTCTATGTGAGTAAACAATGCAGGACCTCCTCTTCATCCACATGTGATTTTTTTAATTTTCTATAGAAAATTTTCTGCAGTAACTTTTTTTTCTATAGAAATTTAAATAAAAAGGGCAAACGTAATCTGAATGTTTTATTTTTAAAAGTTCACCAATAGTTAAAATTCAAACTAGAAAACCTTAAATTTTAATTATTATTGGTGAATTAATACTTTTCGTTTGAACTGCTACAAATGGCATTAATACTTTAGAAAATTAACAAAAATTTTTTAAAATCAAAATCTACTTTAAAGACATCGAGATGAAATTAAGTCCTATTAATTTCGTTCTTAAATTTCTCATTTTAATTTCAAATCGCTCAATTGTGTAATTAATATCAAAACCTGAAATCTGCGAAATTTACATTATCAGAAATCACTTACATCATCATTTTTATTTTTGATTATTTGTTAATTGTTTTAAAATAATCTAATCGGTTAGATATCAATAACTCGTAGCTAATTTTTTCCTATATAAAGCAATGCCAAATAATCATTAAGGCAGTACTCAAGTTTTAGTTAAATAACTATATAAGCTCTGTTGCAGGTTTTTGTCAAAGGGAAGAAAAAAGGACTTTTAAAAACATGAAGTTGTTTTTGTTGATCACCGTGCTTTCTAGTTTGGCTATGCTAGCCTACTCGATACCTGCAAGACGATCGAATTTAAATGAAGATTTTAAAGATTTTGAAAAATTATTAACTCCAAAAATGAAACTCGAACTGTTAAAAATAATCTTGACGAAATATGGAGAGCCAATTTATAAAGCAGTCGAATACGCAAGTTCATCTGAATTCCATGTATTGCTTGAAAAAGCCGTTAAAACGGAAGAATTTTATTTTATAACTTTATTTTTAACGATTGCTGGAATGCCAGTAGAAGATGAATTGGAAACTGTAAATAAATTAATCAAGGAAAATTTTTCTTCAGCGTTAAAATATAAATCAAAGGAATCAGCTGGCAGTTTGATCGACATGCTCAGTGAGTTCAAAAACGTTTTTCCAAAAGAAAACATGAAGAAATTATTCGAAGAAAAAATGAAGACATCGCAGGCGTACAAGAGGTTTACTTTGGTTTTGCATTCCAAAGAAGTAAAGCAATTAGTGTCTGCCTTCTTAATGACTCCAGAGGCTCAAGATTTAATTAGATCATCGAATCAAAACGGCCTGCCTCTTGTAGAACTTGTTGACTTTTCTCTATTCACTGTAGGTCTCAAATTCGATCCCAATGAATATCAGAATATGGCTTGAAGAATCTAATCATCGTTTGAGAAAAAGTATAATCATCAGCCACATTATAAGTAATATATTTTTAATTTGAATGGATTTGGAGAAAAATTTTATTTGTAATTTTTAATATTCATATTTTACGTATACAATAAAACATTTTTAATTAAAAATAATTAAATGCACAGGATATTTTAAATTTATTTCTATCTAGCACAAAAAATTATCAACCAAATTTAAATAATTGACTAAATTGAAAAGCTCTTATTAAAATTTTTTTTGCAAAATTTGTTTATTGTTGTTGTTTTCAAATATTTTTTTATACAGATTTTTAAAATTGTTAGTATGCACAACAAATTTTGCATCTTGGTACCTAATCAAATATATTTTTCAGAAAATTTTTGACAATATTTGAATTATTAATTGTTGAAATGATGTTGGAAGAATATTTTTCTAAAAAATTAATATGAAAATAAACGTATTTAATTTCAAGGTTGCGTATATATTATTTATTTACTAGAACTCTTGGCCAAGAATATTATCCCTCTTATTATTGTTTTATGTAAAAATTGAAATATGCGGGCAAAAACATAATTGATTCCCTAAATAAAGAAAAAAACAAAACAAAAAATGAAAACTTTCCTTCGAGTATAAAAAAAACACAAATTAAATTATTTTAAGTAGGTATATAAATAAATTAACATAAAAATGGTAAAATAGGTAATTATTTTATTTTGAAGGTAAAAATATTAGTTATTAGTATAACCATAAGCTGTTATCTTGGAGGCATAATTTTTATCCAAAAAAATTTTCCAATTTTGCAATATGTCGGACCAAAAAACATGAAAAAAAATGTATAACCAGTTTCTGTAACTACACAACCAACGAGCATGGAAATTTCAATTTTTCGTTCAAATTTTCAAATACCCCATCCAATGAACATGTTCCATGTTAAAAGAACATTTTACATTACTTGTGGATTTCAAAGGTTGAGAAAAACATTTTCATTAATGGAAATTTTTATTTCTTTGCCCCAGCATATTTTCTGATTTTCCAATATTGCGGACCAAAAAACATTAAAAAAGAAACATTCTATATTACCTACAAATTACTTAGGGGTTTTTAAGGTTGAGAAAAACATTTTCGTACATGAAAATTTTTATTTTCTTGCTACACCATTTTCCGATTTTCCAAGATGGTGGGCCCAAGAAATGTCAGAATAAGCTTTTAAAATTGCCTGGGAGTTTTCAAGGTTGAGAAAAACATTTTTTAATATGAAAATTTTTATTTTTTCACCCCCAAAAATAACAATTGAGGCATGCATGTATATACTTATTCAAGAATTTAATATTCAAGAAACATTAAGTTCCAATGCTTATCATAAACAAAAAATGTATTTAATTTGATTCGATAGCATTCTTTGTTCTTATTTATTTAGTAAACTAATTTACCAATTCAAGAAAGATATTTTACCATGGAACGTGTTCATAGGTTGGGGTGTTTGAAAAAGTCCGGTTTGGCGGGTGAGGGGGGTTAAAAAGTGACGTTTTTAGGGGGGGGCGAAATAGACTTAGAATATTTTTGATTTAGGGACTTAGAATAATTTGAAGAGGAACTCAGGGCCTGGGTAGGCCCTGATTTGAACAACAACTTAGGATACTTTAGGTTCATAGGCTTAGGATAATTTACATTTCGAGATTTATTGTAATTTCGGTTTGTCAAAACTGTTATAAGCGAACATGTTCCATGATCGTTGGTTGTGTGAAAACACAAACCAGTTATAAGTTTTTTAAAATTATTTTTTGGAGAATCAGAAAATAAACTGGGGAAAAAAATGAAAATAATCATTAATAAAAACGTTTTTCTCAACCTCTGAAACCCCCTAGCAATATAAATATTTCCTTTTTTCATATTTTATTGGAAAATTGGAAAATATGCTAGGGCCTAAAAACCCAGGCAATGTGAGAAACTTTTTCTGATATATATTTTGGTCCGCCATTTTGGAAAATCGGTAAATATGCAAGGGCAAAAGAATAAAAATTTTCATCATTAAAAATATTTTTTCAACCTGGAAAACCCCCAGGCAATGTAAAATGCTTAATCTATTAATGTCATATAATTTACAATTACACTAAGAAACTCACTAATAAAAATAAGATAAAAAAAAAGATCCATTTTGTATATCCACTATTAATAATAAGTTTAAAATTATTTAAATAAAATAAAAATAATATTCATTAAAAAAAAATAAAATAATAATATTTATTAAAATAAAATAAAAACAAAAAATTTTTAAATACAGTAACTTTTACGAAGTATTTTAGTAAAACATTTAGTTTTAAAATAAATATAATAATTTTAAGAATTTCTTTATTATTTCTAAATTTCATAACAAATAAAAGATCAATGACCAAGTAAATTGATAATCTTATACATTGTAATATAAGTATAACTTTTTTTTTTCTAGCTTCATCAGTTGCAGTGTGGCCAATTTCTTTTTTAACCATTACAGATGATGCAGCAGCAGCTTGCATTTTTAACAAGAAACTAGTATTACTGCATGCCATAACCATATCATTATTTGTGTTGCTCATTTCATTTCGGGGTTGTATTATTACTGGCGAACATGAGATTTGCTTTCCTATATGTTTTTTGGGTCGCTGAACACGAAAATCGGGGTCATTTCGTAGAGAAATGGGGGCTTCACCCCTAAATTTGCAAAAAACTACCCCAAAATGGGGTGTTTTTTACATAGTTACACTTTGAGCGCTCAGATTTGCATCTTACGGGTTTTTTGGGTCGCTGATCAAGAATTTCGACTTCTTTTTCATAAATAATTAAAATTTCACCCCTAAATTGGCTAAAATTACCCCCGAAAAGGGGGTGTTTTTGCTATTTGGGCACTTTGAGCAACCAAGATATGTCCATATAGGTTTTTTGGGTCGCTTATCAAGAATTTCGACTTACTTTTCATAAATATTCAATATTTCACCCTTAAAATAGCTAAAACTACCCCTAAAAGGGGTGTTTTTGCTAATTTCGCACTTTGAGCAACCAGGATATGTCCATATAGGTTTTTCGGGTTGCTAATCAAGAATTTCGACTTATTTTTCATAAATATTCAATATTTCACCCTTAAAACAGCTAAAACTACCCCTAAAAGGGGTGTTTTTGCTAATTTCGCACTTTGAGCAACCAGTATATGTCCATATAGGTTTTTTGGGTCACTAATCAAGAATTTCGACTTACTTTTAGTAAATATTCAATATTTCACCCATAAAGCAGCTAAAACTACTCCTAAAAGGTGTGTTTTTGCTATTTTTACACTTTGAGCATCCCGATTATTTTCATTCAGGTCCCTGGGCCGCTGATCAATAAAAATTTGTTATTTTTTTATAAAAAATTAATACTTACCTGAAAAATAAATTATTATAGTGAAGGTAAAAATGAATAAATGACACTTCATATTTTTTTTTTCTTTTTTTTTTTATAATGCATGCTCAATAAAATCATTTATTAATGTAAAATGTTGTACAAGAGTGTTGATAAGAGAAACGGGAAGTTATAAACATAACAGTATATTTAAAAACATACAGTTAAAACCATATAAAACAAGTAATTAATCGTGTTCCATGTCCATTATCGAGTTTTCCGACTTAGAGTTTTTTTGTTTTTTCCGGTATTAGAGTTCAGAGTAACTTTTTTGTTGTTGGTGAATTATAGAAAAAGGACGTAATAACAAAGTTCCGCCAACAAAAGTTTGGTTGAAATCTTTTCAGCAAACAAATAATAAGGTTTCAAAATAAGGGGCGGATTTTTCGTGTACTTTTTGGCCAATACTTAAAAATTTTAACTATGCTTAACATTTTTTTACGTCTTATTTAAACATTATTATTGAACTCAATCTAATCAAAGCTTTTAAAATCCCTAAATTAAAAAATTACTGAAACTCTTTTCTTGCTTTTTTCTAACATGATCAGCTTCGCTCTACCCGTCTTTGACGGTATCTAGTAACAATTGGCTCTTAAATGGAACTGTCCAATTCTGCTGTGTTGTCAAAATTATTTTGGTCATTTTCTTCAAAGTCGTCAATATCAATGCAATTTTCACAACTTTGTCCCTTACAAGACTTACAAAAGTTACTGCATTTTAGGCCGAGCTTTCTGCAACTACATTTTTTCATGCAGCCTTTTTTACAACCACAGGAAAATTTTTTTAAAAATGTTTCCGGAATCAGGGGGCGTGATGTAAAAGTAGACTCTAAATTGTCATTCTTTCCAAGTTTCCATCCCATATATACATATCCTGGATGCTCAAAGTGCGAAAATAGCAAAAAACCCTTTTTAGCGGTAGTTTTAGCTCTTTTAAGGGTGAAATATTGAATTCTTATAAAAAATAAGTTGAAATTCTTGATTAGTGACCCAAAAAACCTATATGGACATATCCTGGTTGCTCAAAGTGCGAAAGTAGCGGAAACACCCTTTTTTGGAGTAGTTTTAGCTATTTCAATGGTGAAATATTGAATATTTATGAAAAATGAGTCGAAATTCTTGATTAGCGACCCGAAAAACTTATATGGACATATCCTGGTTGCTCAAAGTGTCCAAATAGCAAAAACACCCCCTTTTCGGGGGTAATTTTAGCCAATTTAGGGGTGAAATTTTAATTATTTATGAAAAAGAAGTCGAAATTCTTGATCAGTGACCCAAAAAACCCGTATGGTGCAAATCTGAGCGCTCAACGTGCAACTATGTAAAAAACACCCCATTTTTGGGTAGTTTTTTGCAAATTTAGGGGTGAAGCCCCTATTTCTTTACGAAATGACCCCGATTTTCGTGTTTAGCGACCCAAAAAACATATAGGAAAGCAAATCTCATGTTTGCCAGTAAAAATACAACCAAACCCGTATTTTGACTGGAGTATAAAAGATTTTTCGAAATGATGAGAAATATACTGATTCTAAAAAGTCATAGAAAAATAGAAATTCTTTAAGTAGCATTGTATATTTATTTTATGATTTATTTATTAAATACCTATAAAATAACAAAAATTCTTTCTCTCTTTCAAAAATTATTCAAATATATCAAAATTTTCTATCAAAATTTATTTTTAGTATTCTACCGTTATTCATACTAGAAAGAGAATTCTTTTCCTTATTAAATTTATTCACATATTATTTAAAAAAAAATTTTTTAATTATCAATATAATAAAACAATAAGGTTATATTTAATAATATAAAATATAAATAAAATAAATTAATATATAATAAGAACACATTCACATTAACCAAATTAAAATTAACCACACGAAATTCTTAACGCAAAATTTTAACTTAATAATTTCAAATACATAAATCTAATAGGTTCAAAAATGCTTTTTTCATATATTATGCTTACAGCAAGCACGTAGCCAGGATTTTTGTTCGGGACCATGTAATGGAAAATTCTTTGTCATTGAAAACTTTAAAATGCAAAGTTTTATCGATCTCTAGATGTAGTAATCCAATAAAGCTTGATTACAAAATCGATTAGCTACGAGTTATTGATATCTAACCGATTAGATTATTTTAAAACAATTAACAAATAATCAAAAATAAAAATGATGTAAGTGATTTTTGATATTATGTCTTTATTTTAAGAAATGTATTAAGTAACTTTGCCCATAAGGTAATGATACAGAATCTATTGAGAATCATAACAATGTTTAAAATATTTTTATTGAAAACATTTAATATTAATACTGTATTACACGTTAAAGAAATCACTATTAATTTATTTCTCTGAATAATAAACCCTTTATCATTTCCTGTAATAATTTCAGAATTGTCTAATAATAGGCTCAGTTTCAATGCTCAAATTCTTTGAAATCAAAAAAAAATGTAATAAATTTTATAAGATATTTTTTGCATACACAGGGAAAAAAGAAGTCCCGTAAAGGTTAAAAATTAGCCTTTTTTTGTCCAATAAGATATGCAAATGTGCATAAAATATTTTTAGTACTAAAAATTATCAAGTCTTGGACCTCAAATTTTGTCTTTACAAATTTTTATTATTATTATTTTTTTATTTTTAAACCATTTAATTTATTATTTTTTATGATAGCTGATTTAATTTTGTATAGATACAAGTACTGATTATGTTGTTTTTTAGGTATAAAGTGGAGATTCAAACGGATAAAACATTTATTTCATTATTTTTAATAAAATTAATAATTGATCATATCAAAAAATAGTTTTATTATTGAATCACACATATAAACTTTTCAAAGCTTATTAACATTACTTTCCAATTGGCCTACTACATGAATTTTCAAGTTTTACTTGGTCAAGTTGTACTTGAATTTTAAAATTTTTTTAATATTTTAATATTTTTTATTTTTAATCTTTTTTTTGGAAAAATTCTCGCACTACATTCTGTTAGTAGCTACGTAAAAACTTTGTTATAAAGTTTAAATATTATATTCAAAGATTTTTAAAATCTGAAACTTTATAAAAGAGTCTTGATTAATTTAATACCTCAATAGAAACTTCCAGCTCTAATATCTCCGTCAACAGTCAATAAATTTTCAATTTTTTTTTTTTAATTCTGATAATCTATAATCGGTTAGATATCAATAGCTCGTAGCTAATCGATTTTCTAATCAAATTTCATTGGATTGCAACATCTAGAGATCGATAAGACTTTAAACACAAAAAGTTTATTTTCCCATTCCCTTTTTTTCCCAATCATTTATTTTCCCAATAAGCAATATTTTTCCAATTTTTTTTTTCTAAAAATTTATTTTTCCCAATAAATTAATTCACATAAAATATTGTTGAAAAAGATTTTTTTACAAAACAATTATTCAAAAAAAATAATTCTTTTTTAAATTCTAAAGTTCAATAAAAAACAAAATTTCTATGAATTGAAGTTAAATACAATATTATTTTATACAGTATATATTTAACCCAAATTTTTAGTTTAAAATTATAATCATATAAATTATAACCATAAATTTTCGTATAAAGAAATATAAATTTTCGGTTTTCCAAATTGTTAAAATTTTGGATATTATTCAATTATTATTTACAAAATATGGCGCTTTAAAATTTTGTGGGTTACAATATGTAATGAGTAATTTAACTGGAGAAATTATTATAAATCGATGTACAAGATATCTTCATGTATATGGGTTTCTTTATTATTATATCACTCAGACGGCAGAAAATTAACTTATTGGAACTGCAGAAAAAAAGTTTTTTCATTTATAATTAACTCTCTATTACCAAAGAAGATATATACTGTTTTATGGACCAGGAAACCAAGTCATATTAAAAAAATGTAATTTGTCATATCATGAAAGTCATTCAAATGAGGTGGAAGCTCTAAGGATTACGGGAGCTATGAAACGCGAAGCTGCTGAGCATCCTGAAGTTCTTCCGGCGAAAAAAATCTTTTTAAAATTAAGAAAATGAATTTTTGAAAATGAGAAAAATTTTTGAAAAAATAAACAAAAGTTTAATAATTATTTTGGGAATTATTTAAAATTTTTTTGGAACTTTATTATTTTTTAAACTTTTTGCGATGGGAAAAAAAGTTTTTGGGAAATATATAATTTGGGAAAAAAGTCCTGTGAAATTTAATTGGGAATATTTTTTTGGAACTTTTGACCCCCAATCTTTTTTTTATAGAAAATTTAAATAAAAAGGGCAAATGTAATCGGAATGTTTTATTTTTAAAAGTTCATCAAAAGTTAAAATTCAAGCTAGAAAATCTTAAATTTTAATTATTATTGGTGAATAATTTACTTTTCGTTTAAACTGCTGCAAATGGCATTAAACCTTTAGAAAATTAACAAAAATTTACAAAATTTTTTAAAATCAAAATCCACTTTAAGGACATCGAGATGATATTAAGTTTTATTAATTTTGTTGTTAAATTTCTCATTTTTTTTTCAAATCGCTCAATTGTGTAATTAATATCAAAACCTGAAATCTGCGAAATTTACATTATCAGAAATCACTTACATCATTTTTATTTTTGATTATTTGTTAATTGTTTTAAAATAATCTAATCTTTTAGATATCAATAACTCGTAGCTAATTTTTTCCTATATAAAGCAATGCCAAATAATCATTAAGGCAGTACTCAAGTTTTAGTTAAATAACTATATAAGCTCTGTTGCAGGTTTTTGTCAAAAGGAAGAAAAAGGGACTTTTAAAAACATGAAGTTTTTTTTGCTGATATCTGTGCTTTCCAGTTTGGCTATGCTAGCCTACTCGATACCTGCAAGACAATCGAATTTAAAGGAAGATTTTAAAGATTTTGAAAAATTATTAACTCCAAAAATGAAACTCGAACTGCTAAAAATAATATTGACGAAATATGGAGAGCCAATTTATAAGGCAGTCGAATACGCAAGTTCACAGGAGTTCCAAGTATTGCTTGATAAAGTCGTTAAAACGAAAGAATTTAATTATTTAGCTTATATTTTATTAAGCACTGGAATGTCAGTACAAGATGATCTGGAAACTGTAAATAAATTAATCAAGAATAATTTTTCTTCAGCGTTAAAATATAGATCAAAGGAATCAGCTGGCAGTTTGATCGACATGCTCAGTGAGTTCAAAAACGTTTTTCCAAAAGAAAACATAAAAAAATTATTCGAAGAAAAAATGAAGACATCACAGGCGTACAAGAGGTTTACTTTGGTTTTGCATTCTAAAGAAGTAAAGCAATTAGTGTCTGCTTTCTTAATGACTCCAGAGGCTCAAGATTTAATTAGATCATCGAATCAAAACGGCCTGCCTCTTGTAGAACTTGTTGACTTTTCTCTATTCACTGTAGGTCTCAAATTCGATCCCAATGAATATCAGAATATGGCTTGAAGAATCTAATCATCGTTTAAAAAAACGTATAATCATCAGCCACATTATAAGTAATATATTTTTAATTTGAATGGATTTGGAGAAAAATTTTATTTGTAATTTTTAATATTCATATTTTACGTATACAATAAAACATTTTCAATTAAAAATAATTAAATGCACAGGATATTTTAAATTTATTTCTATCTAGCACAAAAAATTATCAACCAAATTTAAATAATTGACTAAATTGAAAAGCTCTTATTTAACTTTTTTTTTCAAAATTTGTTTATTGTTGTTGTTTTCAAATCTTTTATTATAAAGATTGTTAAAATTGTCACTATGTACAACAAATTTATCATCTTGGTACCTAATCAAATATATTTTTCAGAAAATTTTTGAAAATATTTGAATTATTAATTGCTTAAATGATGTTGGAAAATTATTTTTCTAAAATATTAATATGAAAACAAATGTCTTTAATTTCAAGGTTACGTATATATTATTTATTTACTAGAACTCTTGGCCAAGAATATTATCTCTCTTATTATTCTTTTATGTAAAAGTTGAAATATGCGGGCAAAAACATAATTGATTCCCTAAATAAAGAAAAAAACAAAACAAAAAATGAAAACTTTCCTTCGAGAATAAAAAACAACACAAATTAAATTATTTTAAATAGGTGTATAAATAAATTAACATAAAAATGGTAAAATAGGTAATTATTGCATTTTGAAGGTAAAAATATTTGAGAGTAAAAAAAATATTAGTTTTTTTATCTGCATACTCATAAATTTTATTTTAATTATTAAATTAATTTTATAACGAAATTATAAAAAAAGTCATTATTCTGCGCGCACAGAGCGCGCTGCTATTCTAGTATTATTTAAATTAAAACTTTTAAATTTATTTTCTATAAGTTTTTTTTTTAATACAGTTTGAAATAAGTTTTTTTTTCATATTTAGGTCAAGTAAATGAAAAATTTTTCTACATGTATACACAGAATACCTTATAATAGTAATTATATCCTTTTTAAAGTAAAGTCAAAAATACACGAATATGAGTAGTAATTACAAGTTAGTGTTTTACAAAACATATATTGAATTCGATAGATCGTGTTGAAGTGAGCTTATATTATATATATATATATATATATATATATATATATATATATATATATATATAAACCTAAATAACTTGTCGGCTATCTATGACTTTCTAAAACTTGTTAGTCGCGAGCACATGCACTTTGGTTAACAAGGGTAAATTGAAATCGATCTTTGTTATGTTATATGAGTTTCAATCATCGATTAGATTATTTAATTTTTTTTTTTCTTGTAAATTATTCATTTCATTTTTTAATAATTAACTTGTATCCAACTGATTTTTTTTATGTCATGAATTTTTTTTCATGAAAACATGTAAAAAAATGTCGAGAAAAATTTATAAATAGAAGTTAAAATAAAAATGCATGCAGTATTTGATTTAATTGGGTTGTTGTATGTTAAAAAAAAATGTTTAATATCCTATTTGGTTAGTTTTATACATAGTTGACATAATTGACAGATAATTGACTATTAGTAAAAAAAAAACAAATTTTTATCAATTGACTATTACTGTGCTATATTTACATTAAATCAATAATTCTCAATAAATGAAAAATCGAATGATATTTAAAAATTTATAATTTTATAAATAAAATAGTTTTTTATAAAAAAGATATTTCCTTATATTCATTAAAAATTAATAATTTTAATTATAGAAGAAAGCTCTAACTTATCCCGAGAAAATTTTCAATTTTTATTGACACGATTCAGAAAAAACTGTTGAATCAAGACTTGAATGACCTGACGTAACCCACATACCAAAAAGATTTCAAATGTCAACCAATTATTTATTGGCCTAATCTAAAAATCTAGGCTATTGAGGTGTCATAATTTCAGTTTTATTAACTCAAAATTCGCCAAATTTGTGGACCTATAATTTTTTACAGAATCCAATGCCAAATAAAATAAGATACGAAAGTGAATATCTTTTGGTCTTGGATATCTCGGAACTAGAACCATTGCGGATTATTTCAATTCGCTTTCAGCCTACCATGATGCTTATCATTTAAATTTTTTTTACTGGTTAATTAGTGGTTTTAATGGTACATTCTAAATAAATCTAGGTCAAAATATATGATAAAATTTTTTCAACATAAATGAAGAATTGCGGATACTTGTATAAAAAAAGTGATTTTAATTAATTAATAATTTTAATGACTTATAAGTCATTTAACGCACTCTAATAGAGTATGTAGGTATAAATATGTATTTCTATGTTTGAATGTATGTATGGGAGGTGTAAGTATATTATTGTCCGTTTATTGCAGTATATAGGAGTTGTTTTTTTTAAATTTTTTCATAATAATCATCATCAAATAGTATTTTATAAAAAAGTTATTTCAAATTAATAGTTTTAGTTATACAAGGAAGCAATCCTTAAGTACGGTAGGTGCTGAAAATTTTTTCAAACAGGAGCGTTTCAGATTAAGTTGAACATCGTATGCTGCTTCTATGAGGTCACTTGATGTTCCTGTAAAGAAACACCTTGAACCCAAGACATTTTTAAGTTGTTTCAAGACCACCTCCTTGAAAAATTTGCAATAATTAAAAAAATTTTCTTTCCAAGTTCATTTGATTAAAATTTAAAAGATTTAAGAAAAACCCCGAGTTGACATGAAATGCCTCATACATCATAATATAATTTTTTTAAAAAACTAAAGTATTCATTACCTAAGAAATAAAAGTAATTTATTATATTTGGATTATAAGATTCTATATAATATTCTTATTTTTATTAGACTATTAAGAAAACGTACATTAATGTGAGTTAGACATTAAGTAGTATAGTCTTTTATCTTAAGTGTCTGGAAATATTCCACCCTTTTTCCACACGAGCAATCTCGAAGGATTTAACTGAACGGACGTCTCTAATTGAATATTTTAAAGGTGATCATTTTAGTGAAAGTACGCTCTCAGCATATAACTTTCTGTGATGGATAAGCTCTTTTAAACTAAAACGTCCCTTCTTATATAGTCTTAAAGCAGTGAATTTCCTTAACTTGGAATAAAATAACTAGTTACCTTAATTTTAGTTATTATTTGTAAGAACTAAATCTTTTATAAGTGAAAATTACTTCCTATGATCTTCCTGAATGATAAGGATAAAATTTTTAATTGATTTTAAGTATTATTGAAACCATTACTTTTTATTTATAGCAAAACTTTGAGTTTCTATTATGAAAAAAAATCAAGTATAAACATTTTTTGTGTGCAAGATATTTGTATTAGTTGCTATGATTATTAGTGAATATAAAGTTGTTTTAAATAAATAATAATTAATTAGTTACTAAAATACTTTTATACATAGAATTAGATCTTTCAAAAGCTAATACATTTGTATTTAATTATATAGTTTGAATATAATTTTACATATAATTTAACTTTGGAGGTCGCTTTGTCCAAAAGTTGCTTTATTAACCGCTTTACTGATTTATTACATACAAGGGGAATTTGCTACAGTTGGAAAAACAAATTACACCAACACACATACAAAAAATTAGTAATCATAATCAAAATTTTAATTCTCTTTCCTTTATTAAGTTTGGTTATTGTCACTACAATATTTTAGTAAAATTAACTAATTTTTTGATTAAATTTACTAATACTTATTTGTGTTTAATACATTCATTGGTGTTAATTTTACTAAATAGTTTTTTGCGTAAAATGGGGATATTTTAAAAATTATTATATTTTTTTTTTCATTAAATTATTATTTACAAATTATTTAATTTGTACTATTTAATTATTAATTTTTTTAATAGATTGTTTTGCTTAAAATTTGAAGCAAAGCATAAAGTAACCGTGTACCTAATTGTTTCTACCGCAACTGCAAATAAGACATAAGAAAAATTAAAAAGAAAAATTTACTGTTTATCTGGCGTGGTTTCGTGTAAATTAAATATAATTGGTAATTGTTTCAATTGTCAGCACTACTTCGTCCGGTCTTTATTTTCTTGGCAAATGTAATTTAATTTTACCAACTAATCTTGAATCAAAACAACCTTTCAAAGTTTAGCTAAATTGTTGCAAATATTCTAGTCAAAATGCACGGAGGAGCTTTGCATTCTCAAAATTAAAGAGATCGATTTTCTTGATATTTTTTTGGATCAATCAACATGAATCTTGGTGTTCTACATATTGGAAAAAGGAGCCAGAATTTGAAATCAGCTAAAAATACTTCTTTTAAGAATGGTATATACACTGTACACGAATCGTAACAATCTTTACTCGTGTTTTGGGCAATTGATTTACGACGATCATTCAGAATACCACGCATATATATATACCTATAGGTGGGTTAAACCCCTATTTTACGATCTCATTGCAATACTCTTTAAATGGCCTTAAATAATTTAAAGTACATAATTTTTTATCAACAATTGAAAAGTTCTATTAGATTTCGTGATTAGCAACCTAAACAACATGTGGATTTTGTTTTAGATGGTAAACATTGCGAAAAAATATAAAATTTTAGGTTCAGTATTTCGTTATTAACAACTCAAAATACTTATAGGAAAGAAAATCATTTTTTTTAAGAATATGAACCACAAATGTGCATATTGGCTAGAGTAAATTTCTAATAGCTTTATTTGATCAAAGATTTTAATTTATGTCTCTCTGTGTGTATGTAAGTTTTTTTATTTGTAACTAAAGATTCGCCCAATCAACTAACAGAATACCAGTGTCCGATTGAAGGAAAAAAGTTAGTTTATAGATATTTTGTAATCATAATGTTTGTGATTTTAAATATTTATTATTTTTAATTAATAACTGAAATATTTAAAAAATTTTGATAAATTTCATATTTTTTAATTCAATTAATTTTTAAATATATTTTTGGCTTTGCAGAAATATTTTACAATTATTTTTTGGAAATCGCTACTAATTTTCCTAGAACCAGGGCTAGTATATATATTACATATATGGCTCATTATCGTTTTTTTTTGCAAAAGTGACGTACAGCACGTTTCTGACTACCAGATGCATTAATTAAAAAAATTTTTTTGTTTTAATTTTTAATTTCGATAAGTTTTTGATGGTACACCATAAAAATCAACATATTTTAATGTTTTAACTACTATAAAACATAAAAATATAGCAAAAAAGCCTTTAGCGTTCCCTGTCACAAAGGAGATTCCTATACTTTGAGTGTCTGTCACTCACACCTATCAATTAATTATCAAAAATTTTTATTTGGGGATTAATTGCTATACTATAAGGTTAAACTTTTTCCATATAGAAAAAATTTAAACTTACTTTTCCTAATTATTACAAGGGTGAGAAGGTGTGTCACACGATTTTACAAAATGCGTACGTAAAACGTATTTTATTTATATTAAAGATTTCTCTTCATAAAAACATTTTTAAAACCTTTTAATCACATAAATGACAACTTAAATACATAAAAAATAAATTCTCACATCGAGAGCACTTTAAGAGGTCCTTAAATAGGAAAACAAAATCAGTTTAAGTTCAGAAATCACGAAGGGACAAAAACAAAAGCCTTTACCGTACCCCCCTAGATCTCCTATTAAGAAGCGTTGTAATTAAAATATTAAAAACTTAGTAAGTTTCAATCATAAAAATACTTTACTTTCCAAACGGAAAAGTTTTTTTGTTCATTTGTCTACGAATTATTTTGATTTTTCTATAAAAAAGCCTTTACCGTTCCTGCCTTTACCGTTCCTCTTTTTTTTTAAAATTATTTAATACTTTTAAAATTTACCTCCAAAACTCGTTTTTTTAGTAAGAATTCTTTAAAAATATATGATATTGTTCTCTAAAATACATAAAACCTAGAAAAATTCATACATTAAGGCCGTATGTAACGATTTTGGTTTTTAATGGTTTTAACCTGTTTTTACCTTATAATTATATGAAAAAATGTAATAAATTGATGTAAAAGGTTCGTTATGGTGATTTTTATGCAACACTGAATAAATATTGGTAAAAAAAGTCTAAAAAGTCTTGTTTGGACTTTAAAAAAGGAATTTTTTATTTTTATTTTTTGAAAGCTATTTTTTCAAAAAAAATGAAAACGAGCCATATAAACAATATTCATAATTAGAAATTTATAGAGTATATATAGCTATAATTGCCAAAAATGCATGAATAATTTAATTAAAAAAAAAAAATTTCAATATAATAATTTTGATAAAATATTTTGAATAACTTTATTTTTTTATTTTTCGTTATAAAATTTTATAATTTTATTTAATCCTTTTAAGAGGGGATTTTTTTTATGAGAGTTGACTAAAAAAAATGCGGTAATACACTTCTAAAATGCAAAAAGGTATTTTTGTAAATATATTTCGTACAAAGAAAACTAATGTTTTTGAATTAATATCAAGTTACAAAGTTATTATAATAATAGCCTAAAATGAAATTTAAATTATAAATTCCAACTGTATTATTTAATGTTTTAATATTGTATAAATTTCAATTGCATTATTTAATTTTGCATGTCATTGATTCAAAAGCGTCTATTTTTTAGTTAATATTTTATATTTATTAGTTAATTTATGAAGTCAAATGCTCAAGTACCTGCAGACTAGGGTGTTTCTTATTTCCCAAACTGCCCGTAGAGAAAAATACTGGCTCCAATATGATACTTCAGGTCATAAAACTATTATCTAAAAAAAAAAATTTTATAAACAACTTGATGCAGTGTGCTGATTTGCAAATGAAAATCGGTAAAAAGATAAGATAACATAAGATAAAGTTATATGCACCAATTACAAAATAGTGTCCAGCTCGTGTCCAGAAAAGTAAAGAATGTCCCAAATCGCACGTAAATTACCTTCCGAGGCGAAGCCGAGGATGGTAAACTGCGATTTGGGGCATCCTTTATTTATGAACAAGGGTCGTATAAAATTTTTCTGCGACAGTAGCGACTACTCCTTCGTGGCTACTGTACAGAAAAATATATATGAGCAATTATTTTAAAAGTGCTACTTAATTTGAGCCTGGAATCGTAATTTTTTTTTTTTGAGGGCACATCGATATGACCCGTGTTTTCAGGTAGTTTGAACCTTCAGAAAACCGAAAAAAATCGTGAACAAGAAATCGGCGATAGGTTCCAAAAAGATTTTTTCACTTTTATGTCAAAAACCGTGTTTTTCGTATCTAAGCTACCCCAAATTTTTAAAATAACTTTTTAGGTAAATAAAATTTTAAAAAATAGATATAAAAATCTGATTGCCAGGAAAAAACCACTCCAGAAGAAAAAAAAGAATTATCTTTTTACGATGAAATTTAGCCAATTTATCGTCAATTTAAGATTTTGCTTAAATTCGGCTCAAAAAAGATTAAAATTTTATTGAAAAAAGCCTGTTTCTGAACTTTAAACATGCATTATTCGCTTGATTTTCATCGTAAAATATTAATTTTTTTTTTTAAATCGATTAATTTTTTCCTGGCAATTCATTTCTTTACGAAAAAAATCATTTTTATTGACCAAATTTTAATTTTTAGATCAAAAACTGTGTTAGGTAAATCTTGCTACTTACAGTTTTCAAAGGCTTTTGACCTAAAAATTGAAATTCGGTCAATAAAAATGATTTTTTTTCTTAAAGAAATGAATCGCTAGGAAAAAATTAATCGATTTAAAAAAAAAATTATTATTTTACGATGAAAATCAAGGGAGTAATGCATTTTTAAAGTTCAGAAACAGGCTTTTTTCAATAAAATCTCAATATTTTCTAAGACGTTTTTGAGCAAAATCTTAAATTGACGATAACTTGGCTAAATTTCATCGTAAAAAGATAAGTTTTTTTTTCTTTTGGAGTGATTTTTTCCTGGAAATCAGATTTTTTTATCTATTTTTTAAAAATTTTATTTACCTAAAAAGTTATTTTAAAAATTTGGGGTAGCTCAGATACGAAAAACGCGTTTTTTGACATAAAAGTGAAAAAATCTTTTTGTCACCTATCGTCGATTTCTTGTTCACGATTTTTTTCAGTTTTCTGAAGGTTCAAACTATCTGAAAACACGGGTCATATTGATGTGCCGTCAGAAAAAAAAAATTACGATCCGAGGCTCAAATTAAGTAGCACTTTTAAAATAATTGCTAATATATTCATGTACATAAAAAATAATCATATAGTTTATATAATTTGGTATAACAATGATTTGGTATATAGTCAGTTTACGTATAATATATTTAAATTTAAAGTAAAACTAAGTTAATAGAATGTATACATCTGGTGGAATCATCACAGAACAGTATACTAAAATGTATTGCACCTATAATAAGTGAGTAAATAATTAAATAAGTAAGTAAAGCTTATATTAATCAACAGCAGGCTATGAGCCATCCAATTTCGATTCTTGGGTATAAAAGTGCTTAAAGAGAGCTGCTTTAAAATGACTTAAGGAAGGGAGATTTCGGATGGAAGTGGGTAGTGACTTTCATTTTTTTACCCTAGTACCTGAAAAGAATTAGCCCCTCTCCCCTGCATGATATCAGGTACAGTCAGTTCTATAGTTTTAGACATCCCTCTTGCAGTCTGCTTAGGCCGGTGTCTTGTAAACAGATTTGCTACCTGAAGTAATTGGCTGATTCATGCGTAGTATTTTGTAAATAATAATATTATAAAAATACACCCACATAGCACCAAACGTTTTAGAAACGTTTCTGAAACGTTTTCAAAAAAGTTTCAAAAAGTTTTGAAACGTTTTAGAAACGATATAAAACCTTTTAGAAACGTTTTGTAACGTTTTTAAAACGTTTATAAAACATTTTAAATGTCCGCAGAAAAACGTTTCATAAATATTTTAGAAACGTTTCAAAACATTTATAAAACGTTTCCAAACGTTTTGAAAAAGTGTCAAGACGTTTCATCGGTTTCGACTTTTTTTTCTCAAAAAAATTGCTTTTTGACGTATTTGGAGTTATTTGGCGTATAAAAGAATAAAAGAAATTTAGTATTTTTTTTATGATCATATTATTTATTTTTTATCATATCATTAAGGAATAAATATACAAAATAGTTATAAAACGTTTTCAAACAAGCAAGTAAATTGACAATTGATTAAAAAATCACAAATTTTATTGCACCATGAATCTGATATACTGGCCCTTGGGATCATCATTAAGAATTGCTGTAACAAAAAAAATATAAATTATTATTGAGCTTAAGCTATTATTTTCTATTCAGTCAAAATCTGAAAAAATGGTTATTGTATAACCATTTGTTTAATAAATTATTTAGAGAGACCGTTTTTATTTTTGGGAGATAGTCTACCTCAAAAGTCAACCATTATTATCTGTAGATGTAAAATATTCTGTTCAAGAACTTGCAATTCAATTCTTAAAACTAAAGTATGGCCCTAGCTTCTATCAAGGATCCATTTTTAACCTAAATAAAAACTTTACTTTTGGAAAAAAAAGTTTAGTACCAGATCTCCAATCAGACTCTCAAGTACATTTAATTTCAAACCCTGAGGATAAGCTTAAATAAATCTATTTTTACATTTAAAAAAATTTTTCACACTGTCAGATTGCTACGCTTGAAATTGGCTTAAAAAAGTAAAACTTAAAAATGGTAATTAATAATATTTTGCTTGAAAATTCAATAAGTAGTTTGCTTGAATATTATAGTCAATTTTTTCACAAAATTTTGCTGGAAATGGTTGAGAGTTCAAGTAAATAAGTTGATTATTTTATTAGCAAGTAATTGAATATTCAAGCTTTTTAAGCAAAATTCATTCGCAGTAGCCTGAGAGTGAACTTTATGATTATAATATTAGAAAAGAAGTTTCTACTCTCAGATATCTTCGTTTGCCACTCACTTTATTAAACAGCTAGATTTTTCTTGAATACTACACAGAAAAACTTTAGCAGTGTAAAGATGCTCAAACAAACTGTAGCAACGAGAATTCTGAATTCTGAAAATATAACACTTGCATAAATTATAAATTATAGGTCATTTATACAGCCAATATAGGGGGTATTACCTTCGTGACCGCCATATTGTTATTTGCAACTTTACAAGTGCCGTGGATGTAAAATCTGCAGAATGAGAGAGTTGCAACCGCATGACGCCGCCCATGTTGCACCAAAGCTATTTTGCTTATTACACATAAGGATCTAAAGTAAGCAGGTGTTTTTCCGTGTACATCTATCAAAAACGATAATTGCAAATTATAAAAATAGCAATTTGTATTGTAACTTTTATGCATTGTACCTATCCCTCAGCTAAAACTTTAAAAAATCTTTTATGGTCTGTATTACTTATATTGATTTCAATTTAAATTCCAGGTAATCATCCTTCTTAAGTCATGTTTTACAAAATAGCCAAGGTTTTCTCGTTTAGAAAACCAATATCGTTTGACATATCTAGATTTAAACAAATTTTAAAACCTATTAAAAGATTGCTAAAAAGTTATTTATTTAAACTTACGTTACAGAAATACAAATTGATTAGATCCACGAGTAAAACAAGATTTGCAAATTAAAAAAAGCAGTCTTTCAGCATAACTGAGCAACCCATCCTTCTCTTTATTCATAAATAATCGACAATTCACCAATAATAAATTTTCTCTTATACTACCAGAAAAACTTCTTTGATTTTAAGTGGCTTTGATTTAATAACTGAAAAATTTCACAGCAGAAAAATAAATATTTTTCAACGAGCTCTTATTAATTTTCAACTAAAAATAATTTTTTGGTTAGATATTGTTTTCGCACATAAAAAAACTTTTTTTTTGGTTAAGATTGTTTATGTGACTTTATTCATGAAAATAAACTTGAACTTTAGCATAAACAAAATTAACCAAAAAAAAGTTTTTTTAATTGAAAATTAATAATAGCTCGTTGAAAAATATTTATTTTTTTGCTGTGAAATTTTTCAGTTATTAAATCAAAGCCACTTAAAATCAAAGAAGCTTTTCTGGTGGTATAAGAGAAAATTTATTATTGGTGAATTGTCGATTATTTATGAATAAAGAGAAGGATGGGTTGCTCAGTTATGCTGAAAGACTGCTTTTTTTAATTTGCAAATCTTATTTTACTCGTAGATCTAATCAATCTGTATTTCTGTAACGTAAGTTTAAATAAATAACTTTTTAGCAATCTTTTAATTAGTTTTAAAATTTGTTTAAATCTAGATATGTCAAACGATATTGGTTTTCTAAACGAGAAAAACCTTGGCTATTTTGTAAAACATGACTTAAAAAGGATGATTATCCGGAATTTAAATTGAAATCAATATAAGTAATACAGACCATAAAAGATTTTTCAAGGTTTTAATTTTCAGTTTTATTTATTTGCAGCTGTAAAAATGGATTTATTAAAAAAATAAGATTTTTAAATGTGAAATCAGTTTTCAAGGTTAAACTTGCTCACAAGTAAAATTGAACCTTTCGGTTAAAAATTTATTTAAAAAATTTTAAATTTAAAGTACAAGTATTTGATTTGTTACATCTTTTACAGGCTAAAATTAATTCCTGGAATAAAAAACTTATAACCAGTTTCTGTAAACACAACCTAAATACATGGAACGTCTTTACTTACAGCTGAGATAGGTACAATGCATAAAAGTTACAATACCAATTGCTATTTTTATAATTTGCAATTATCACTTTTGATAGATGTACACGGAAAAACACCTGCTTACTTTAGATCCTTATTTGTAATATACTCCAGTCAAAATACGGGTTTGGTTGTATTTTCACTGGCGAATATGAGATTTGCTTTACTATATGTTTTTTGAGTCGCTGAATACGAAAATCGGGGTCATTTCGTAAAGAAATGGGGGCTTCACCCCTAAATTTGCAAAAAACTACCCAAAAATGGGGCGTTTTTTACATAGTTGCACTTTGAGCGCTCAGAATAGCACTATACGGGTTTTTTGGGTCGCTGATCATTAATTTCGACTTATTTTTCTTTAATAATTAAAATTTCACCCCTAAATTAGCTAAAATTACCCCCGAAAAGGGGGTGTTTTTGCTATTTCGCACTTTGATCTACTAGGATATGTCCATATACGTTTGTTGGGTCGCTAATCAAGAATTTCGACATAGTTTTCATAAATATTCCATATTTTACCCTAAAATTAGCTAAAACTACCCCTAAAAGGGGTTTTTTTGCTATTTAGGCACTTTGAGCAACCAGGATTGTTCATACAGGTTTTTTGAGTCGCTGATTAAGAATTTCGACTTATTTTTCATAAATAATTAAAATTTCACCCCTAAATTGACTAAAATTACCCCCGAAAAGGGGGTGATTTTGCTATTTTCGCACTTTGAGCAACCAGGATATGTCCATATAGGTTTTTCAGGTCGCTGATCAAGAATTTCAACTTCTTTTTCATAAGTATTCAATATTTCACCACAAAAAAATAGTCGGAGTTCTTGAATAGCGACCCAAAAAAGGTATATAGGCATATCCTGGACCCCATTTTGGGGTAGTTTTTTGCAAATTTAGGGGTGAAGCCCCTATTTCTTTACATAATGACCCTGATTTTCGTGTTCAGCGACCCAAAAAGCATATAGCAAAGCAAATCTCATGTTCGCCAGTATAAATACAACCCCCCCCCCCCCTCCCCGTATTTTGACTGGAGTAATAAGCAAAATAGCTTTGGTGCAACATGAGCAGCGTCATGCGGTTGCAACTCTCTCATTCTGCAGATATTACATCCACTTATAAAGTTGCAAATAACAAGGCGGTCATTGAGGTAATACCCCTTATATTGGTTGTATAAATGACCTATAATTTATAATTTATGCAAGTGTTATATTTGCAGAATTTGTGCTCGTTGCAACAGTTTGTTTTGAGCATCTTTACACTGCTAAAGTTTTTCTGTGTAGTATTCAAGAAAAATCTAGCTGTTTAATAAAGTGAGTGGCAAACGAAGATATCTGAGAGTAGAAACTTCTTTTCTAATATTATAATCATAAAGTTCACTCTCAAGCTACTGCGAATGAATTTTGCTTAACAAGCTTGAATATTCAATTACTTGCTAATAAAATAATCAACTTATTTACTTGAACTCTCAACCATTCCCAGCAAAATTTTGTGAAAAAATTGACTATAATATTCAAGCAAACTACTTATTGAATTTTCAAGCAAAATATTATTAATTACCATTTTTAAGTTTTGCTTTTTTAAGCCAATTTCAAGCGTAGCAATCTGACAGTGTGAAAAATTTTTTTAAATGTAAAAATAGATTTATTTAAGCTTATCCTCAGGGTTTGAAATTAAATGTACTTGAGAGTCTGATTGGAGATCTGGTACTAAACTTTTTTTTCCAAAAGTAAAGTTTTTATTTAGGTTAAAAATGGATCCTTGATAGAAGCTAGGGCCATACTTTAGTTTTAAGAATTGAATTGCAAGTTCTTGAACAGAAAATTTTACATCTACAGATAATAATGGTTGACTTTTGAGGTAGACTATCTCCCAAAAATAAAAACGGTCTCTCTAAATAATTTATTAAACAAATGGTTATACAATAACCATTTTTTCAGATTTTGACTGAATAGAAAATAATAGCTTAAGCTCAATAATAATTTATATTTTTTTTGTTACAGCAATTCTTAATGATGATCCCAAGGGCCAGTATATCAGATTCATGGTGCAATAAAATTTGTGATTTTTTAATCAATTGTCAATTTACTTGCTTGTTTGAAAACGTTTTATAACTATTTTGTATATTTATTCCTTAATGATATGATAAAAAATAAATAATATGATCATAAAAAAAATACTAAATTTCTTTTATTCTTTTATACGCCAAATAACTCCAAATACGTCAAAAAGCAATTTTTTTGAGAAAAAAAAGTCGAAACCGATGAAACGTCTTGACACTTTTTCAAAACGTTTGGAAACGTTTTATAAATGTTTTGAAACGTTTCTAAAATATTTATGAAACGTTTTTCTGCGGACATTTAAAATGTTTTATAAACGTTTTAAAAACGTTACAAAACGTTTCTAAAAGGTTTTATATCGTTTCTAAAACATTTCAAAACTTTTTGAAACTTTTTTGAAAACGTTTCAGAAACGTTTCAAAAACGTTTGGTGCTATGTGGGCAGTCTGAAAAAATTAAGGCAGACAAAAATCAGGAAAAAGGTTTTGAAAACGTTTTAGAAAGCTTTTACAAACCTTCCTAAATCTTTTTACTTTTAAAATGTTCTAAACGCTTATTAGTATAACAAAATATCTAGAAAAAACTGTAAATTTTAACATATCTTATGATATTTGAACTTTATTTTAAATTTACAGTCGTTTAAAAAGCAAATACCCACGCCAATTGCAATTTGACTGTTTTATTCATTGATTATTTAAAAAAATGCATATTTCTTATTTTAGCGAGAAGGCAATAAAAAAAGGCTTCTTTAAATGGTCAAAATACCTAAAAATAATCTCTTATTTTATAATTTACAGTTTTTTCAAGATATTTTGTTACTAATAATCTTTTAGACATTTTAGTAGAAAAAAGTTTTTGGGAAGGTTTCTAAAAGCTTTCTAAAACGTTTTAAAACCTTTTTCCTAGTTTTTACCGATTTTCATTTGCAAATCGGCACACTACATCAAGTTGTTTATAAAAAAATTTTTTTTAGATAATAGTTTTATGACCTGAAGTATCATATTTGAGACAGTATTTTTCTCTACGGGCAGTTTGGGAAATAAGAAACACCCTACTGCAGACATTCTTAAGCAAAGTTACCCCATGTTTTTTATCTGCAAAAAAATAATTCCGATTGCCGCTATCGGAACTCCATGCATTAGTGGCAGCCGTAAAGATCGTAAATGGCGTAAAACGTAAAAAAAAATTTTTTTTAATGAGTCTCAATCATCAAAAATACGAACACCACGGCGTGTTAGGAGTTGAAAAAAAACTTTGTTGACCAAAAAAATTTTTTTCAACTTTTTTAAAAGTTTATGTAATTGGCAACTATTTAAAAGAAAAAATTCCAGTTGTGGCAATCGGACTTTTTTTCAGTGTTGTTATATTTGTAAAAATTGTTTTAAAAATGTTCTGCCTAAAAATAAAGTAAATGTAAAATTAATAAATCTATCAGTAAAACATGTTAAAAATCTCACCTTATAGCTTTAAATCTAATAGAGTACTAGAAAAATGTCAAAAAAATACTGAAGAAAAAGCACTAACCAATTGCTATATATAGACATATTGCTATATATAAACATGCGATTGTGTAATTATAAATTTAATTTTTTCACGCTTATAGGTAATCAGGAACAGGGGGTGTGGAGTCTCCCCTCCTTCAACTCTGTTAGTATTAGTTTAATATGTATTAAAACAGCTTTTTTTTAGAAAGTGTTTGGATTTTTAATTTAGAGAAAAATTAGTTATCAAGTATTAAAAAATTAATTTTGAAAATTTAAGGTCAGATCATTCCTACATAAATATTGTCTTTAAACAAATAAAAAAATCTACTTCATCCGAGAGATTTACTTTACTTATTTTCTATAAGTTCTTGGAAATACTTTATTACCCTAAAATTTCGGAATTATTTTAACAAGTAACTTGAATTTTAATTACAAGGGAAAAGTAGCTGCCATTTATCAAGAAAATAGGGTTTTCAGAATGATAGCTCATTGAAACTCCTAAAAGTACATGAGCTCTTGTGGAGTAAAATTTAAGCTCTTTAAAATATCATTATGATTTTCATTTACCTCAATAGCAATTCTTAAGAGTGATTTAATAAGTTATGATTTTGAAAATTTCATTTTTTCATTGAATGACAACTTATTACACTCAAAAATTGTAGTAACTTTTTTAAATAATTGCCAGGCTAATGTATATGGATTAATTGTATTTATATAAACTAATGATTGTATGTTGAGATCAGTGTTTACAAGTATATTTAAATGTACACAAATATAATCTGTAATACATACTCTCACATATAGAGTTATAGGATGCATTTCTACATGCAGGATAATATTAAATTTACTAACATTAGATATAATGAGTAGCGTCATGAGAAGGTACTCATGATTACGATTTAAGTACGTGTATCATTTAAGAGCTCTTCACACTCCAAGCCAAACCCATGTAAATATAAATTTTATTAAACTATATATTGAAAATAAGCTTAATTTAAGGTTTAAATAAAAAATATATAAATTAATGTGTTGATGCACTTATATGCAAATGTTCAAAAATAAGTAAATAATAAACGCTTGCGCATTAATAGTGGCGGCAAAAAGCGCTCTTAGTGGATTTTAATAGAAATAATACCACCGGGTTATATTTTCCTTTTATGTTATATACGAGTTCAGTTATAGAAAGCACGTCTAACATATCTCGCGATGCTTGTTTTCGCTATACCTTTTCTATACCTTGTGGCATGGACTTTTGCATTTAATAATTCATTAGCTATTTCAGGTAACTTATTTTAATATTATTTAATTAAAAAGTTTATTTTAGGATATATTTATTTAAATTTATACTTTTAATGAAATATCATATTTAAAATTTTAAACTTTATATTGCAGTTTTTTTTTAAAATATAAATTTCTTATAAATGTTTTATTCATGTGTATAAATTTTTTGCAAAATTATTATAAATAAAAATTTATAATAATTTGAAAAAAAATAAATTTGTTATCATAAATTTTACTCATAAATATTTGATTATTACTTGATATTTAAAATTTATAAAAATATTTTATAAATACAAAAAAAATACATATTCTAAATCTTTATAAAAAGTCACATGGTATTAAGTCTAAAAAAATAAAAAAAGTTTTATTATACAAATTTTTATTATTTTTCAAGACTTGTAAAATAAATAATAGAGCTTTTATTTTTAATATCTTACACTTTAAAAATTAAAATCACACACACACACAACTATAAGAATGCATGAATGACTTTTATAATTACAATAAATTTTTTTTTTATTTTAATCATTTGTCTTTATTTTTTTAATTATTAACTAAATTTAACTTCAAAAAAGAAAAAAAGAAAAATAAAACTTATTTAATAAACAATTAAAAAAAAAAAGACAAAAACTTTTTATTAACAATTGCATTAAATTTTTTATTTTTTTAATAAAATTAAAACTTAACTAAGTATAGGCTTTTAAAATTTTTAACTTCTTTTTCTTTATCACTTATATAATGAAAATAAAAAAAGAAAATAATAATCTAAATACTGTATTTAAAAAATTTTTTCAAGCTTTTTCTATAATCATTAAAATGTGAGTTTTTTTTAAAATAACAAGTTTTGTTACTGGGTTAAATAAATCATATTTTTTATTTTTCGTTAAAACTAATTTTTTTTTAGAATGAGTTCATAGTAATAATTAGCTTTTCTCAAATTGATTATGTATTACTAATAAATATTAGTCTATAATTATTAGTATAGTAATAGAAAAAAATTGGTTTTAATTGTTGATCAGTGGTATAACCATGCAGTTGCCACTTGCTGAAAAAATGATTTTTAAAATTTTAGTTTATTTAATTACCTTTACTCCAACATGGATTTCCAAACATATGGATTTTAATGGAGCAAGTTTTTGTTTTTGACACTATTTAATAGACAGACTAATTTGTCTCCAACAAGGTATATATTTGACTGTTTAAATAATATATCAAAATGCAACTATGTACACCAAAATGACATGAGTTTGACTTCGTATTCTGCCTAAAAAACAAAAACTGTACATAATAAGGACTGAAAAGTAGCCTAATACTTATTAAAATATACGTTCGATATATATACTAGTTACCCAAAAATGTGGCTTTTTAAAATCAGTTTCATTTTCATATAGGGACAACCATAAATTGCACACGCAAGCACGATTAATATCAACAGTTACGTACTTCCTTGTGTATATTAAATGCTGCAAGCGACTATGCATCAAATAATGTGTTTTTGTTTACAAGTTTACTTATAAATAGATTTTTTTTTTTTGGTTTAAAGGACGAACAACTAAGGGAACACCAAAATGTTTAAGAATTTCTGGTATAAGCAATTCCATTTTATTCCTCGCTTATACATTTTATGAATTTTTTTAAGCTCATAATTATATTCTAAATTTTTTTTACTGTATTGTCTTCATTAATACTTAAATTCATATAATTAGTTTGAAACTCTAATTCTATTGTTCTTTATTAATTAATTTTGTAGTAAAACTTTTTCATATACATTGACGCCTCCTGAAAACAACCTGATTATTTAAAATGAGTATTAAATTTTTTACATTGAAATTCAACTGTATTTGTTAACTGTTTGAATAACCGCTTTCTTCCTAGAAGGCATCGGTTAATAAAGTAAAATTTTGCTGTTTTTAATTTTATCAATTTTTTAATAAGTTTATTAAATTTAATCCCTTTTTAATTTATTTTTTTTTGCATAGCTTTACGGAAACATCCGAAATTTCCTAAAAAAAGAAAGTATAATAAAGTTTTCTGAAGAATCGAGTTAGAATTTTTATTTGATGACTGAAAAAGCTAGAAAATAGTTAATTATAAAAATTCGTTATTTGAAATTTTTGGCTGAGTCGAGTACGGTAATCGAGATGTTAGTGCAAAGGCATGGGATTAAGTATAGCAACTGAAATTTCAATTTTTTGTTTGTTTTGTAAATGGCGCGTGAAGCGCGTCCAGTCTGGACCTAGAGACATTCTACAATCGAGCGATTGGCGCCTGCAATTGAGCGCTACGTTGCGCAGAAAACATTTTCTAATATGAAAAAACTTACTGCGCATCGTAGCTTTTAGTCGCAAGCGTCAATCGCTCAATTGTAGAATGTCCCTTAGCTTTACTGCCTCAATTAGCACGTCTAACGCGTAATGTCTGAACGCAGTCTTAGTAAATTAGTATAATAGTAGTAAATTAGTAAATAATAGTAAATTAGGCACATTCTACAGTCATCCGGTAAACTCTTGCATAAAATAAATACACATGTTTATTTTAATTTATCATTTAGTCTCGGTTGGCACCACTACCTTGCGGACTTCTAGTGGACAACCGGGTGATGGTAGAATATGCTTTACACGTATACAAATATTTAGTAAATATATAATCAAAATTTCGGTTTTGTTTAAAAAAATCTCGTAAAAAAATTATTAGATATACAGTGCAGATTCAAATTCAGAAGGAAATTTTATTCACCCCCCTAGTTTAGAAAATATTTTTTAACTTTGTTTAAAACGCCGCGCCGGAATATTAAAATTAAAAAAATACACTGTAAAAATATTGCTTGAATTTTCAAAATTAATATGCCAATACAAAATCAATTCATTTTTATATGAATATTTAAATTATAAAATTATGATGAATTGTATATTTTCTAAAAACCTTAATTAATTTTTGGTTATTCAAGCTTTTTGATTATTCAAGTGAACTCATTAAGCGATTTATTTTTATAGTGTGCATCAAATTTATGTTGCAAATTCAAAAATTTTTTTAAATCTAAAAACAGCTTTAATTTCTAAACCATTAGACATAGGACTTTAAAAATAAAAGTCTTTTACTACGCATAGTTGTGTTTGACTACACTGTAAAAAGTAACTTCCTTAGATTAACAAAAAAAATAGAATATTTTCGAAAAATTAGTACATTTTCAAAAAGAATTGTAAATATTCGATAAAAATCGTAAATTTACTAACAAGGGGAGTTCAATACATTTGGAACACCGAATTACACCAAATGGTTATGGATGAGTTTGTTATGTTGAAAAAACATGCCAATTACCCTCCGTTCCTTCCAATGGGCCTTCTGGGCCTAGAAACGCAGGGCTCAATGTTATAAAATAGGATTTTTTGGTAATTTTCAAAGAAAAGCCAAAACCTCGCAAGTTAACCAAAACTCTTCTGGATGGTCTCATTTTTTTGATTTAAGTATCACCTTTCATACGCCGTAAATCGCAATTTATTATCACTAATTCTCTCATTACTATAGCCAATTAACCTAACGGTCATTTTTAGCTAAAAATGACCAATTTTTAAAATGCTGCCAAATTTGTAATTTCTGACGAAAATGGGTTTTATAGGTCTGAAAAAATTTGTACAAGCTTCAAGTTTCCAAAACTTCTTGACTTTACCTTTTGCAATTATTTGTTAACCAGATATGATAATTTGAAGTCACAGTCCCAATTTTACGATTTTTTAAAAAAGCTCATTTTTAATGCTAACTTTGAAGAGCCATTCCTTAAAAACGAATCAAGGAAATGAGACGAGCAAAAAATTTTTGGAAATTTGAAGCTTGTACAAATTTTTTCAGACCTATAAAACCCATTTTCGTCAGAAATTACAAATTTGGCAGCATTTTAAAAATTGTTCATTTTTAGCTAAAAATGACCGTTTGGTTAATTGGCTATAGTGATAAGAGAATTAGTGATAATAAATTGCGGTTTACGGCGTATGAAAGGTGATACTTAAACCAAAAAAATGAGACCAACCAAAAGAGTTTTGGTTAACTTGCGAGGTTTTGGCGTTTCTTTGAAAATTACCAAAAAATCCTATTTTATAACATTGAGCCATGCATTTCTAGGCTCAGAAGGCCCATTGGAAGGAACGGAGGGTAGTCGGCATGTTTCTTCAACATAACAAACTCATCCATAACCATTTGGTGTAATTCGGTGTTCCAAATGTATTGAACTCCCCTTGTAAGTTTAGTGTATTATCGAAAAATTCGAGAATTCTCGATTTTTTTTTTGTGATTTTACGAAAAAAGTTTTAAATTCGCAACTATTTTTCCTAAATTTACAACTATTTTTTGTAAATTTTCGAAAAAAAAATTGTAAATTATCAATTTATCTTGCGAATTCACAAAAAAAAAATCGTGAATACTCGAATTTTTCGTTAATATACTAACGAATATTTACTAATTTTTCGAAAATGTTCTAATTTTTTTGTTAATTTAAGGAAACTACTTTTTGCATTGTAGGAATTACTGACGTATGAAAATTATTTTGAAATGTAAGGAAAGTATCCACTCGCATCCACTCCAAATATCCACCAATTCACTTCTAATTAGTGGAAATACACAACATTTGGTCCTTCGAGCCAGTTTTTTTTTAATTTATAAAACTGTATTTAGGAAGCCAAAAATTGTGAAAGTATGTATTTTTAGTAATATTCGCATATTTGAAAAAAAAAATAAATAGGACCGATTTCTACGGTCCACACTGATTCAGAAAAAAAAAGCGGCAAAAAATTAGCTTCAAGCGAGGTTTTAATGAATTTCGATGCGGTTTGCGGCATTCAGTTCCTAAAAATGTGTATTTACCGAAAAGTACGGCAAGAATTTCTGATTATTTGAATTTTCACCCCTTAAGTACTTAAAACTACCCCTAAATAAGAGTTTTTTTATAACATTCATTTTTTGCAAAAATTAGTTACCAATCACTTTTAAAACTATTGTAAACATTAAAAATTGTGAATTTTCATGAATTTAAAGTAGAAGAATAAAAACTGCCCCTATTAAAACCCGAAGTACCTCTGAAACTACCGTTACAATTCTAAGGCTTATTTGCATGTGCAACTCAATTTCTTTGAGTAGTTTCAGAGGTACATTGGGTTTTAATAGGGGCAGTTTTTATTCTTCTACTTTAAATTCATGAAAATTCACAATTTTTAATGTTTACAATAGTTTTAAAAGTGATTGGTAACTAATTTTTGCAAAAAATGAATGTTATAAAAAAACTCTTATTTAGGGGTAGTTTTAAGTACTTAAGGGGTGAAAATTCAAATAATCAGAAATTCTTGCCCCACTTTTCGGTAAATACACATTTTTAGGAACTGAATGCCGCAAACCGCATCGAAATTCATTAAAACCTCGCTTGAAGCTAATTTTTTGCCGCTTTTTTTTCTGAATCAGTGTGCGGTCCTTTATTATAACTTAGACCCAATTAGCATGAAATATACACACCAAACCTAAAAGAATTTTTTGCTACGCAGAAAAGAATAAATGTTTATTTATTTCTTTAGAGAAAAATTATTTTGATGTTAATTATGTTTTTAAAAGAATTTGATTCTTTTCTGCGTAACAAAAAATTCTTTTAGGTTTGGTGTGTATGAGAAAAGAATTTTTTGTTTTTATTAAAAAAATATAAAAAAATTTTCTTGGGGTAAATTATATGCATAAAACACGTCTATAGGAGTTGTTTAAATAACAATAGAATAATACATTCATGTATTAAGTAATTTAAAAAATTTTTGAAATATGAATATAATACGTATTATTATACTCACATTATTTGTTAAATGAATAAACTTTTAGGTTATTAAGTTTTTTTTGAATTATCTGCTCATAATTATATTAATTAGGTTAATTAATTTGTAAAATTCAACATAATTGGATATTTGCCTTTACAATACAAATCATTTTTTCTAATACTAAAGCTGTAATAATTTAATTTTTTATTATTATATATAATTATAATTAGGTATTCATTTATAAAAATTATTTTTTAAATATCAGTCTACAGAATTTCAGATGGTTTGCACTAAAAAAAAAAATTGACTTGTGACAAACAGATTTTTTTTCTTGTTCAAGCGATTGTAAATGAGTAAATATAAATATAAAGGGAATTTAAAAAATAATATTATGACCCAAAGCCAGAAGCATAAAGAATGAACATTACTTTTTTATTTCCGAGCATATGAATTTTCTGTGTCAGTGGCGAGAAAACTTTACCGGACGCGTATCGTCAGGTCATATGTACTTTCAGGCCGCTGACCAGAAAAAAAAGATTTTTTTAAAGATAGGCTTAATTTTTGTTAAAAACGGAATTTTATTAAATTCTATATCTGGGTAGAACAATATGAAAGATACAACTCTTGTAGAAAGACCTTCAAGGATTGTTCTTTTGGTAAAAAAATACCTTAATTAGTCCCATTTGACATTTTTGGGATTTTTTCAATTTCCTTAGCCATTTTTGATTATAAATTTATGAAACCGACTAGATGTACAAAACAAATAACTTCAAAAGATGGCCCACAAAAAAAAGTTAATAAAAAAATTTTTTTAGTTAGTTTTTTCCTATAAAGTGCCAGGACGTCGGAAAATGAATAATTTGACTTCTTTGCTAATTTTAATTTCTCAAAATTCTATGAGTCAAAAATTTCGTTTGCGATAAGCCGGATTTTTTTTTATTTCTCAAACGTTTGCAAATGATTTGAACCATAAAGAAAATTAAAGAAAATTTACCACTGCGTGTATATATTTTTTTTTATATGTCAGGTTATATGCAATTGTTTGAACAAGAAAAAAATCCACTAGCCACAAGCGGAATTCTGCTAGCGGCAAACAAAAAGTCCGCTTACGACAAATGAACAATCCGCTTGCAGCTAACGTTAAAATTCCGCTTGCCGCAACTGAGTTTTTTTTCAGTAGATATATTTTATGTTTGTGTAAATTTTGGCTGAATATATTATTAACATAGCCAAAAGTTATGAGAATGCGTTTCAGAAAATAATTATTTTTGATAATTAAGCAGGAGAAATATTTGTAAAATTATTTTGTTTTTTAATAATTAATTCATATGGAATAACGTAAAATAAGAATTCTATTTAATATTGGAAAAATGAGATTGTCGAAGCTACGAACAATTATTAACAAAATTATCAGTATAAATTACCTACTAAATAAGAAAAACAAGAAAGTAACACGCTACTCGTTTACCACGTAGTTCATTGCTAAAAAAATTACGTAAAATTTTTTTAAAAACTATAACTGCGTTTAAAATTTAATCTTTCGAAACTTTCCAGTATTGCTTTAAATTTTAGTTTTTAGTAGGATTGATAACAAAAGCTGGACCATGTATAAATAAATTATTAGATTAAAAAGATGTATGATAATTATTATAATAAATAAATACTGGAACTAAAATTTTTTAAACTTTCTTTATACATAATAATAATATGTATTTATCATTTGAAGTTATTTTAAAATTTGAATTTTAAATATGCTACATCAAGTAAAATATACAGCGAATATTTTATAATACATTATTGTTTTTTAAAATGCAAATTCAAATAGAATATATTATTTAGTGTTTGTAAATATAAAAAAAAAACCATCAAAGTAATATAACGTAAATTGTATGACATACTTTAAAATTTATATAAAATAAAAAACAAATTTTGAAGTACACTATTAAAATAAAAACGTGAAAATAATTTTGCAGTTAATTTGTTAGGAATTTTGAAACTATAAAATTATAATCTCTCTGCTCACTTGCTTTTTTCAATAAAAATACGTTTTTGTGAATTTAATATTACGACATAGGGTCAGGAGAGTAAAGAGTGACTAAAATTGTACGTAAATTACTGTAATTTAGAAACTGCGATTTAGGACATTCTTTTAACAGGGTACATTTTTATAGGGGGATATTTCAAGCATACCATTTGGAGGAAAGGGGTCAAATGGACTTAAAATAATTTCGATTTAGGAACTAATTGTAAGAATAATTTCGGTTTGGGAACTTAGAATAATTTTGATAAAGAGGTATAGAATAATAAGGATTTTAGAAACTTAAGATTTTTTTTTTGGCTTAAGGGAAAGGGCTTTAAAATTTAAAATATAAATTTATTCATGTTCCATGTTTATTGTTTGTGAGTTTGCAAACCGATTGTAAGTTTTTTTTTCTAAAAAAAATATTTTAATACTTAATAGGCCAGGAAATACGGGTTTTCGGGCCATTGACAAGAATATTTAATATTTGAAGTCTCAAAAAAGCATTTTTTTTAAATTACTTTAAGGTGTCTCACAGTTTTAGGTCCGTATATTTTAGGGTGGCATCAGAGGGGGACATAACTAATTAATTAAATTTTATTATTTATTTTATAGATATGTGAATATTCAGAAATTATTATTAACAATAATGCATTTTTTTATATAATGAGAATGTCGTAAAAAAATTTTTTTAAATACAAAACATTTTACTGAAAGGGGCCCGCGAAAAATTATGGGTTTATAATTTGATCGGTAACTATTTTATTTCTTTCTTGGAAAAGTTTCTATTTTTGTTAAATAACGCATGTGCACAATTTTATCTAAAAAGATTCGTCATTGAATTAGTACGAAGTAAAACAATATCAACTCCCATAAGAACGCGTGTTATCCTTAAAAATTTTCAGTTGCTTATTTCTTTCTTAATTAATCGGGAACCTGATTATTGTTTGGGATCAATGGATTTGTTTTTTAATTCTGTTCATCTCCAGTAAATTTTAGTTCATATTACTCGTTTTTTATATACTCCTTGAGCAACGTTAAGAATTATAGTTTTGTCGAAAAAGAAAAAAATTATAAGAATTGATCAATAGCTGCTTAAAAAAAACTCCTATATATTAAAAAATAGGTTAATAGTTTTGCAATTTTAAAGAAATACGATCACATGAATTTTTAATATTGTAATACAATTACGCTAGTATATGATAAAATATATAGCTTTATATGTTGATCGGATATTATAAAGCATAGAATTACTTTAAAAATAAGTTTTTACTTAAAGACATATGATATTATAGATCATAGTGAAGTATGTCAGTTAAATTTAATTTTACAAAAAAATATTAATATAGTAAAATAAAATCGATAATGTTTTTCATTCTGGAATCATTAAAAATTAATATTTTTACCACACATTTCAATGGCTCGCTAACGAATAATTTTTAAGTCTGCCAAAATCAGTTTAAAAAACCATAGAAATTAGTTTATAGCTCCCAACCTACACAAAAATCAGATTTTGGATAAAATAACTTATAAAAAATTATAATTATACCGATTGTTAGCGTCTGTACAAATATTTTGTATAAGTTGAATTTTTTGCCCATCGCATGTAATTAAGCCCCTAAGTCTAATTCACGACTAAATTTTGGAAAATTGAAATATTGTGAAATTCAATCACTATAAATTAAATTTAACAAAAAGTGACAAAAAAAATTTATTTTTGGATCGATAATCCAGATAAAAATAAATTTTTTTCATTCTTTTACAGATCAGAAAACTGCATTGGTTTTGAGATATTTTTTTTTCTAAAAAATTTAAATATGAGAAAAAATCAAATTTAAGGCCATATTCTTAATTATATCTTAAAAAAGCTAATAGTCCTGTCGCCAGCAATGCTATTTAATGCCATAAAATCCTAAAATAGCATAAAAGTTCCATGGAAAAAAATGGGTGGTATTTATGTTTTTTGACCCGCTAAACACGAATCCGAGGTCTATTTTGCAAAATTCGTGGTCAATTTTTTTTTATGAACAAATTATTGGCCAATTTTGCAATAATTTGTTAATAACAAAAAATTGACCACAAATTTTGCAAAATAGACCCCGGATTCGTGTTTAGCGGGTCAAAAAACATAAATAACACCCATTTTTTTCCATGGAACTTTTATGCTATTTTATGGCATTAAATAGCATTGCTGGCGACAGGACTATAAAGAATTAACATTCCAAGAACAAAAATTTCCTGCTTCAAGAGGACTCAAACCCACGATGATTAAGAGGGTTTATTTGATCGAATAATTGCTTGCAAATATTTACTCTACATCCTAACTTAAAATACACTGTAAAAAGTAACTTCCTTATATTAACAAAAAAATTAGAAAATTTTCAAAAAATTAGTAAATTTTCAAAAAAATTTGTAAATATTCGAAAAAAATTGTAAATTTACTAAATTTAGTATATTATCAAAAAATTCGAAAAATCTCGATTTTTTTCTTGTGCATTTACGAAAAAAGTTGCAAATTCACAATTATTTTTCGTAAATTTACGACTATTTTTTGTAAATTTTCAAAAAAAAAATTGTAAATTATCAATTTTTCTTATGAAATCACAAAAAAAATCGATAATTCTCGAATTTACTATATCTCGAATATACTAAATTAAGTAAATTTACGATTTTTTTCGAATATTTACAAATTTTTTTAAAAATTTACTAATTTTTCGAAAATTTTCTAATTTTTTTATTAATATAAGGAAGTTACTTTTTACAGTGTATACTCATTACTTGTGAATAATAAATAAACTATTAAAAATAAAAATGATTAATAAATAATTAAATGATATTTAGTTTATTTGATATTAAGTTTAATATTTAGTTTAAAATCTGATTATATTTCGGTTGTTATATATATTGATATAATATCTTGATTATTCATGCATATAGCCAATTATTTAAGAGAAGTATATGATTGACGAACAGGAGTCAGTATATTTGTCAAGGGATTTTACGTTTGATTGCTTTCAATTCACAAGCAGGAAACTATTGTCAATTTAGTCTTAGCAAACATTCTAACCATAACGCATTTGATGATACTTTGATTTTTTTCATGCTTTGCAAATTTTAATTATATTTATTATTTATTATTATATATTTTCATGTATTCAAGCTCTTACGATTTTTATTTCATTTATACGAATATAAAATCGCTTACATGTATCAGATCTGTTTTTTTTCTCTTTAGTTTAAAAATTCGTTAAGGGCATTTTATTCTTAATTTAATCCGTTCACTGGAAACCACTGAAGTGATTAATGAAGGTTTCTCAAATACGTCCCCAAATTTTGTTAAGAAAAAATAACTTTTAAGTAAAATAGTTTCACATTTATAATTTGCCAGGCTATTCAAATATATGCTATTACTTTTTTTTCAGATTTATTTATTTTTCTGTAATAAGTAAAAATTGAAAAATATTTTAAAGTCAAAAATGTCTTATTTGTCCAAAAACCAATTTCATACATTATTTGCGTTGTTTTAAGCCATAGAAAACAATATGCAATGAGTATTATATAAATATTAGATGGCTGAGCAAATAATGATTCAATTTAAGAAATATTCCATTTAAGAAAACTAGGGTATGTTACTATTCTTTGTAGAACAATAACAGAAAAAACGCATGCTCTAAAAAAAAATTTCCTAGTGGTAATTGGGAAAATCCTGATTATGGAAAACACAAATTTGCTTATGGTAAACAGATTTTTTTCTTTCGAATTTATTATTAAAGAGTTACAGCTTAAAGAAAGTAAAAACAAATTTGAGTTAACTTGTCAGGGTGCACCTGTCCCAAATGTATTTTTCAGATTTTGACAAGGAAAGCTAGACTTTCGAAACCCCATTGAAATAAAGATTAATATTTCATTATAAAAAATTGTTCCATTCTGATTGATTTTTTTTTTTTTATTTTACATTATTATTTTGTAAAAACAAAAAAATAAAAAAATAATTTTTTTAAAAAAAAAAGTTGATTTTCATTTTACGATCTAGTTACTTTGTATATTGATGTTTATTTTAAAAATGTTTTCGAGAATATTTCATTACAAGGATTTTTAAATGGTAGTACCGATACTAGATTTTTATTGAAATATAACTTTATATTGTTAAAAATGTTGTTAAAAATAAAATTTAACGAAAAATAATAAATAACAAATATAATAAAATTAATAAATAGTACACTGAAAAAAAATTCCGGTTGTAGTAGCCTGGAATTTTTTAAATAGTTCAAATAATTGCCAATCGCTTGAAAAGTCAAAAAAATTTAACAAAAACGTATTTTATTCATTTAAAATTCGAGAACCGTGGCATGATGGTACTTGGAAAAAAATTTTTGAAAAAAAAAAATTTTTTTTAAATACTTTTTGAAAGCATTTAAAAGAAAAAACTTATAACTAGTTTGTGTAAACACAACCTAAATGCATGGAACATGTTTACTTACAACTGAGGACTAGGTATAATGCATAAATGTTACGCAGCATTACAATAAAATTTCCTATTTTTATAATTTGTATTTGTCACCTTTACTAGGCGTTAAGATTTTAAGCCCATACTATTCTGATTCCCTATCTATGTCCCTAAACCTGAATTATTTTGAATGAAAACCTGAATTATTTGAACCTGAAGTCCCATTTGATCCCCCCTTGATTTTCAGATTTCCAAGGTACCTCCTCCCTACATAAACATGTTACATGTTAAAAAAAATTTTCACTGCCAATACCAGAATTTAGAGAGTTAGAAAATGAATCCATATAAATTGTAGTGAATCATATACTGGCGTTTTTTAGTATAGAAAATTTTAAATACCTCCATACAAACAATACAAACTAGGTCATGATCAATTATATTTCTGTAAGGGACTTTTTTTAGTTACCTCTTTAGTATTTACTAGAAAAGCTATGTAAAATAAATAAGCAAAAATATTTTACTTAACCAAAGAAGAAAGTTTTAATCTTACATTTCCCTGCATCTACAAGCAAGCGTAAATAGCGAATACAAAGGGGGTACCCTATATTTTGTATGGTATTCTAACACATGGTTTTTTTTTCAATTATGATAAAAATGAATATAAGTTAGAAAAACGTTCCATTTTAATGAATATGATTTAAACTTGATAGTTGGATCTAATAAAAAATAATAATTATTAAAACGAAAAAGAAATTTTCATGTACATTAAGAATATATATTAATATAAATATCTATTCAGATAAGTATATCTTCAATTATTGAAAAGTTAAAAAGTTTATAAAAGTTTATATTTTTTATATGCTGAATTTTCAGAAAAATAACGTTCAAACTCATTTCTTTTTTTTTTTATCAAAGAGCTCGTTTTGCTTTTGAAGACTTATACGTAATGCTCTTAAGAAAAAATCTTTCAACGTATCTAAAAATAAAAGTTTATGCATTTATTATTATTTTTTTTTTTACTTTATTTTTCTTTTTATTGGACGTTAGTTTTATAAATTCTTGTTAGCACATAATTTGGAACATTTTGTATTTATATATATATATATATATATATATATAAACGTATATTTACGGATTATTTCACGTTAATTGATACACACCAAACCTAAAAGAGTTTTTTGTTACGCAGAAAATATTGAATGTTTATTTAATTCTTTAGAGAGGAATTATTTTGAGGTTAATTCTTTTAAAAAAATTTATTTTTGTTATAATTCTTTTTGAACAGAATAAAAACAAAAATAAATTTTTTTAAAAGAATTAACCTCAAAATAATTCCTCTCTAAAGAATTAAATAAACATTCAATATTTTCTGCGTAACAAAAAACTCTTTTAGGTTTGGTGTGTATGATTACTAGATACCGTCAAAGACGGGTAGAGCGAAGCTGATCATGCTAGAAAAAAGCAAGAAAAGAGTTTCAGTAATTTTTTAATTTAGGGATTTTAAAAGCTTTGATTAGATTGAGTTCAATAATAATGTTTAAATAAGACGTAAAAAAATGTTAAGTATAGTTAAAATTTTTAAGTATTGGCCAAAAAGTACACGAAAAATCCACCCCTTATTTTGAAACCTTATTATTTGTTTGCTGAAAAGATTTCAACCAAACTTTTGTTGGCGGAACTTTGTTATTACGTCCTTTTTCTAGAATTCACCAACTAAAAAAAAGTTACTCTGAACTCTAATACCCCTCAATTAACATAATTACCAAAATAATATTATACACAAGTCAGAATGTGGTGTAACGGTTTCAGAATTCGTCAACCAGAGAAAGAAAAAGTCTTCTGTAGGTTTTGTATGTCGCTGAATCCGAATTTGGGGTCCTACTGGGTTAGAAAATAGGAAAATACAGCAGAAACATTCCATCTTATGAGTTTTTTCACAATATTTTGGAACTAATGATCAAATTAATAGTGCCACATTTTAAGAGTAATTATCTAAATATTGAATTTATTCTTTTATTCTGTATCGATAAAGGAATATTAGAGCTAACTATTGGTGTTGAAAAATATCTCCAGGGTAAGATAAAATCGGAAAAATACAATGTGAGTTTTTTTCTTTACTTTTCTTTTAATCTTGCATTTGAAAAAGTTTTATCCTATTTTAACTTTTATTTAATTTACCTCCTATACGGGGCAAAAATGGATAAAACTATCCCTGAATTTAAGAAAAAATGAAAAAAACTTATAACTGGTTTCTGTTTTCACACAACCAACGATCATGAATCATGTTCACTTATAACGTTTTAACGTATATTCCCTAATTATTATAAGTCCTAAGATCGAAATTACAATAAATCCCAAAATATAAATTATCCTAAGTCCATAAACCTAAAATATTCTAAGTTCTTGTGCTTACTCCCACTTTAAATTATTTTAAGTCCCTTAATCGGAAATATTCTAAGTCCATTTCATACCCCTCTCCCCTAAAAACGTCGTTAATATTTCAACCCCTCCCCCCCTAAAACGTCAATACACGGTGATCCCGGGTGGGACGTGAATTTTATTTTATTAGGTGCATCGCTAGTTGTTGATGCTTGTAATCTTAGCTGCGATTGGTTAACTAATAAGCAAACAATGCATCCGCTCTGTATCGCCCTGTATTTACCCCCCCCCCTAAAACATCACTTTTTTACCCACCCCTGCCTGGCATTAACATACACGAACACTATTATATCGTAGTATAAGTGAACGCAACACACGGAGGTCCCATTAATACCAACCTATGAATTTAATTTTGTCATATGACTTTAAAAATACCATGTCCAGCACCGGAAGATCATGTAATAACAAAGATTTTGCAAGAAAAAATTTTGCTTAAGTTCCCTTATGCAAAAAGTTAACAAAGATGCAATAAGAGGGCAGATTTTTCAGAGTCTTTACTTTGCTTTCGTTAACAAGAGACCGCTAACTTTAGGAAACCATATTACAAATTACTTTCATTAATAATTGAAAAAAACCTCCGATAACCTCCGATAACCTCCGTTTATTCCAACGGGCCTTCTAGGCACAAGAATATGTGCATAATACTATGCACAAGGCTTTTAAATGTAGTTTTTTGGTAATATTGCTTTTTAGTTAGTTAGTTAACAAAAACACTTCTTGTTGGTCACAATTTTTCGGTATTAAAGTCATTTTTCAAGCCTTGGATTTTTCTCAATGTTATAGCAATTTAACCAAATGGTCATTTTTTTCCCGAAATGATTAATTTTTAAATTATCTCAAAAATTGCAATTTTAGACAAAAATGGGTTTTATAGGTCTCAACAATTTTCTAAAAGCTTTTTTCTAAAAATTATTTATTTGTCCTTTAGAATTATTTGTTTGCAAAACATTATTACCTTTCTAATTTTTTATATTAAATTCTCTTCTTTACAGTCAGTAAATTGAATGCCCATTTTTGTCCCAAAATGATCAATTTTTCAATTTGCTGCAAAAATCGTAGTTTTAACATTGAACATGTTTCTAAGGAGGGGTAACCTGTGAATCTGAAAATCAAGTGGGGTCAAATGTCAAAAATCATGTGGTGTTATGAACTTAAAATATTTTATATTTAGGGACTTTGAATAATTTACTTTGAGAGGCTTAGAAAAATTCAAGTTTAGGGACTTAAAATATTCCGGGTTTAGAGACTTCTAATAATTTGAGTTGAGGGACTTAGAATATTTTCAATTTAAGGACTTAAAATAATACAGGTTTACAGAATCTAAATAATTTGGGTTTAGAATCTTAACATCTAGTAAAGGTGATAATTACAAATTATAAGAATAGCGATTTTATTGTAATGTTGTTTATTATTTATGTATTATAACTAGTCCTTTTTAGAGGTTTAGTTTTCACGTCCTATAATTAGTCTTATAGCCCAATTAGAGCTTGTAATTATTGAATCTCAATATTTTCTTACCCTTTCTTCAAAAAAAGGCAGTTAATTAGATAATTTTAGCTCTGCTTTCAAAATATTGCAAAAAAACTAAAATGGGGTAGTTTTTGCTGATTTCATGTCCTCAACTTCTCAGCCACTTGTACCCCAGATTCCGTATTTCAGAATCAAAGCATACCTACTTTTGTATTCTAATTTTTTTGGTCACGTGTAGTAGAAAAAGTTAACCAATTTTTGGAAGAAAAACTGAAATTATGACACCCCGGATTAGACTAGATTTTTATATTAGGCCAAAACATACTGAATTTATATTTTAAATATTTTGGTATTTTGGCTCTGGAAGGGCATGTCGGGCTATTGAAGACCGGCCATTTATTCACGCTCTTAGTTTATAGTGTACATGATTTTGAGCTCGGATAAAGGTCTTCAATGGCCCGACATGTCTCTCCAGAATTAATATACCGAAAAATGTCAAATATAAACTTATTATGTTTTGGTCTTAGTTAAAAACCTAGCCTATTCCAGGGTTTCATACTTACTTTTAGTTTTTTTTTTTAAATTAGCCATTTTTGTGTACTCATAACTTTTTCCAAAACACGTGGCCGAAAAAATTAGAATACGAAAGTGTATGTATTTAGGTCTTGAATATCTCTGTGCCAAAATTTAGCTGTGTAATACTTACACGCACTTATTACCATACCATTATTATTACCAGGTTCCTAAACTCTTTTTTATTTAATAAAATTACGCTATTTAAAAAAATCAGTTTTTAAACAACCGGTTTTATTTCAATGAAGTAACCTTCAGAAGAATTAAAAACTTATTAGTTATTAGTTTCTAATCAATTTTTCAAACTGATCCATGTGTAAGAATAAAAAAATTCAATGATAATGGAATTATACATAGAATGCATACGGATGGAGTTGCAAATTCTTTGAACTAGGTTTAGTCCAAAAATATATATCTTATATTAATATTTGAAATTTTACGTTTAGATTTCTTTTTGAATACTAAATTAATTTTAAAACCAATATTTATGTAAAATTCCAAAAAATATTCCTAAAAACAAATAATCTAATGTAACTTGTTTTTCGTAATTTTTTCTAATTCTCCATCCGCCATTTTCAAATTAAGAAAAATCAAGCAAAAAAAATGTGTCCTAAAACATATACAAAAAATGAAAATTTTATTATTCTTCATTAAATATACCTTTTTTTGATGCTATTTACAATAATGATAAGCAGCGTGACGATTTTTTTTAGTATCCAACTTTTACCCTAAATAATGAGTTTCCGGTTAATTTTATAGAAAGTTTGAAATCGAATTCTGATAATAGAGACTTGAAAAATAGGTTTTGGTTTTAAAATTAATTTAGAACTCGTAGATAGGCTTTTGGGCGTTAAATGTCTAATTGAATAAAATTTGGATTAATTAATAAATAATAAAAATCGTAAAGAATTATAAAAAAGCTAAGGCTTTTTATTTCAGGCACGATCACATATTCATTGAGTATTTTCTCTTTAATAACGTTGATGGGATCCACGGCCTCATAAATTGAAAACTATTATTTATTATTATACACCAAGGTAATAAAAGCATGTAGAGGCATCGGAATGACCTTGGGACCAAATTCCTCCATAAATTGAAGAATTTGAAGACTTTTTCGTTTTTTAACCTGATGAACTTTTAAGGCACGATTTCATCTATGTATTGCATACACAGGGTTATCGTTCCTAAAAAATAAATTTCAATTAATTTAGTTATTTTCTGGTTATTTTAGATCATTAACCACATTTTGGATGTATTAAATTCAAAAACAATTCATTTTTTACCATTTTTATTATTTTTTAATAATTTTTTTTGATATCTGAAATCAGTTTTTAGGACATTTCTCTGCAAGTACTTGATGAAATCACTTGAAATTGAAAACCCTACAACTAGATCTTATTTCAAAAAATTTGGTTTAAGGGATTTTTGATCCATCGAGTAGGCTCTGTGATCTTGACGATACACTTTCTCGAACATACATCCCTACACACAACAAGGCAATATAAGCATTTAGAGGCATCGGAATGACCTGGGGACCAAATTTCTCCACGAATTGTACAATTTAAAAATTTTTCCGTTTTTTGACCTGACAAACTTATAAGGCACGATTTCATCTATGTATTGCATACATAGGGTGATCGTGCCTAAAAATATAAGAATCTTGTGTGATTTTGTATTTTTATGATATTTCGCTGATGCAAAGTTTATGCAAAAGCTATGAAATTTATCGCGCGGATAACATTTAGAAGGTTTTTCACCTGTATGAAGCAAAAGTACAAGAATAAACATGCCTTTAGAAATACCAGATTGGGCCTAAAAACAATAGGGTTCATTAACTCGATAAAATAAACTCAGTTTTAAAAAATGAAAGCATTCCGTTTGATCGTTTTGGCTATATCGTGTCCGAAAGGTGTCGATTTTTGCATCCATTAAGGTAGAGCTTCGCTCTATAATAAATTTTATTTTATTTTGACTGATACATCGTAAGTTTTACAGCAGCTCATAGTTCTCTAATAATAAGTAATCACCTAAGATTTAAAGTTTATAGTTGTTTCTTGAATTTGAATTTTTGCGATGTTAAAAACGTGAATATTAAACTTTTGCAAAATATGATTCTACCGAATTAGTTGTTTTTTTGGTACTAAACAAATTTTTCAAATGTGCAGTAAATTTTTTAATTATTAAATTTTGGTGTTATTTTGATTAAATGCATTTACTCGTTACTTCTATGAACCAACTATTTTTTAGTTTTACAGCTGAAACTCGAAGAACCCCACAAAAGTTGCTATTTTGGTATAAATAATCATTTGTTTTATTCTAAACTTTTTTTATAGTCTCAAATTTAAAAATTTGTTTTAAATAAATATAATAACTTCTAATAACAAATCTAATTTCGTATTACAGATTTCTAAAATTAGGTCTATAGGCCTCGAAAATAGCATAGTGAAGCAAGATTAGTTTCAGGATCCATAGTGAACTTCGAATCAGAAACCCTAAAAGATTTTCAGAGTAATTTAATCAAAAAATTTTAAATGATAATAACATATTTTAACATAGAATATATTTATAAGGAGAGTTATCCCAGATGGCCTGAAAATCAAAGGGTGTAAAATTGTCACTATTGAGGTGGGGGATTTAAATGAGAACTAGAATAATTTTCATTTAAGGTCTGAGAATAATCTAGACTGAGGGACTTAGCATAATTTTAGTTTAAGAACTAGTTCCATTTCAAAAGGTACTTTAGAAAGCTATTTTTTCAATCAAGATCGAAAATTTGTTTAAATTTAAAAATTTTTTGAATTAAATAGGCTATTATTACGTTATTCAGTCTAGATAGGCAAAAAAAAATTTCTTCTTAAACTATACTTTAATTAATCTGATAAAAATCAGAATCGTACCTTAAGAATTATATACTCTGATTGGAAATTCAAGTAACTCAAGTTTAATTAAAAATGTAAACATCTGCTTGAAATTTCAAGCACAGCAGATTAACTGTGCACTCTTTACTATATTAAAAGATTCAGTAGATCTTAATGTCTTGAAAGCTCGAATCATTTAAAAAACTAAAACTTTTAGTATTTACATTTTTTATAAATTTGAAAAAATGAAAATAAATTCTTTAAATTAATTGACGTGAAATGATCCATATATAAACATATACAAATAAACATATAAATATATATATATATATATATGGGTGTATCCATTACTTTTCATACAAAAGTGGGCGCACGCATGTCACCGATTGGGCTCAAATTTTTAGATTATGTTTGGGGTTATAAAAAACTCACCTAGCCAAATTTTTAGCCCTCTAGAACAATATGGGGCCAAGTTATGACCTCCAAAAGGTCCAAAAAATGACCTATTTTAGCCTATTTTCAAAATTTCACCATTCCCTTATTTTTCAGTCAAATTTCTTCCGGTTGGTCGCATTTTTTTGCTATAAGCTTCAGAATTTACCAAAAAAATTTATAGACACTTTTATCACGTAGATTTTATTTGTCGATAAAAAATGTCAGATGACTGAAACGAAAAAAAACAGGAATTTCAAATTGGTGCCAAATCTGGAAATCTTTATATAACTACTTTCGATTAGTCGCAAAATTTGGTACTACTCAAGACCTTTCGAATGCAACCTACAAAATTAAAAACGGCTTATTTTATCCGGAGTTATGCGTATTTTAGTTTGGTTGTTTTTCGGAAATTTTGATTTTTTTGCGTTTTCAAATTACTATAATTTTTTTCTATCATAACCAAAATGGCCAAAAATTTCAGAGAATATTCTTCAAACATTAATAAATAATCTCTGAAATTTTGGTGGATGATATTGGCTTCTATCCGTTTTTATACATTCCCAAAAAAGCCTTATTCTTCACGTATTTTGTGTATTAAAGTGGACCTATTTTTGGACTTTGTGGAAAAACTTTGCTCCCCGGGTTTTTTTGTGAAGTTTTGGTCATAAAAAGTTCCCAGTTCCAAGGATTTTGCTTTTGCGTTGCAAAAACACGTGCTTGTAAGCACCTCAATTTTCCCATTTAAATAACATAGGAATTTTGACTTTTCAGCTTTCTAATTTTTTACAAAGCTTGCAGAATGTTTTGACAAGCTACTAATCGATGGAAAGTACTATTTAAATATATAAAAAATGATACCCAACCTCAAGTAGCCAAAAAAAATATTTTTAAAACGATTTTACCGGTAATAAATGAAAAAAAAGTACTCCATTTAAATTACATGAAGCCATGGAGTACTTTTTTTTCGTTTATTACCGGTAAAATCGTTTTAAAAATATTTTTTTTGGCTACTTGAGGTTGGGTATCATTTTTTATATATTTAAATAGTACTTTCTATCGATTAGTAGCTTTTCAAAACATTCTGCAAGCTTTGTAAAAAATTAGAAAGCTGAAAAGTCAAAATTCCTATGTTATTTAAATGGGAAAATTGAGGTGCTTACAAGCACGTGTTTTTGCAACGCAAAAGCAAAATCCTTGGATCTGGGAACTTTTTATGACCAAAACTTCACAAAAAAACCCGGGGAGCAAAGTTTTTCCACAAAGTCCAAAAATAGGTCCACTTTAATACACAAAATACGTGAAGAATAAGGCTTTTTTGGGAATGTATAAAAACGGATAGAAGCCAATATCATCCACCAAAATTTCAGAGATTATTTATTAATGTTTGAAGAATATTCTCTGAAATTTTTGGCCATTTTGGTTATGATAGAAAAAAGTTATAGTAATTTGAAAACGCAAAAAAATCAAAATTTCCGAAAAACGACCAAACTAAAATACGCATAACTCCGGATAAAATAAGCCGTTTTTAATTTTGTAGGTTGCATTCGAAAGGTCTTGAGTAGTACCAAATTTTGCGACTAATCGAAAGTAGTTATATAAAGATTTCCAGATTTGGCACCAATTTGAAATTCCTGTTTTTTTTCGTTTCAGTCATCTAACATTTTTTATCGCCAAATAAAATCTACGTGATAAAAGTGTCTATAAATTTTTTTGGTAAATTCTGAAGCTTATAGCAAAAAAATGCGACCAACCGGAAGAAATTTGACTGAAAAATAAGGGAATGGTGAAATTTTGAAAATAGGCTAAAATAGGTCATTTTTTGGACCTTTTGGAGGTCATAACTTGGCCCCATATTGTTCTAGAGGGCTAAAAATTTGGCTAGGTGAGTTTTTTATAACCCCAAACATAATCTAAAAATTTGAGCCCAATCGGTGACATGCGTGCGCCCACTTTTGTATGAAAAGTAATGGATACACCCATATATTTTAAAACAAACATAAAATATATTCGTATAATTTTTGTAAATATAAATAAGTCTCATTTAGTTAGCTTATAAGTATTCTGCATATTACAGATTGCAGAAAAGTGAATGAGATGTAAACAAGTTTTCATTTTAACATTTTCTATGTATAAAAAATATTCTCTTGATCTTTTGCACGTTTTAAAGTCTTATTATTCTTCTCTTTACATAGTGAAATGCTAGTATCGTTTACGTGAAAATCTCAATTTAACGAGTATACTATATTTGTATAATATATTCAACTAAACTTAAGCTTACATTACTTTTATTTTATAAAATACTAATGTATACATACTCAATTAAGTACTATTTAATTTGTTTACATACTAATTTTTTTACCTTTAATAGATTGTTTATCTTTTAATTACAAAATTTTTTAAATTTTATTTTTGATTTATTTTTTTTCAAAATTTATTTTATTCAGACTTATGCTAAGTAAAAGATTTACGTAGAATAAGGGTTTTAGTTCTTTAACAATTTTCAGTAATAAGGTTAAAAATAAAATTTTTCCAATGAGCTTGGCTTTGAAAATAAATTTTATGTAATTTTAGAAAGAATAAAATTATAAAGAGTCAGTAAAAATACCCTAGTAGTTTTTATTCTTGAAAATAAATTTTGCTGTTTTCTGTCAATATATGACTTCCAAGAAAATACCACAAGAATCCTGTGAAGAAAAATTGCTTACAATTTATTTATTTATATAAAATTTAAATATTTATATAAATACAAAATACCGACGTTTTTTGTTCCTATTGTTAGCGTTAAAAATTTTTGTTTCTGAATATGTCTGACCATAATCATATTTTACTACTGAAAATACATTTATTTTGTGATTTTTAATACTAATTTAATTATAATAGGATATTATGTAATATATATATTAAAAGCTTAAAATTTGGTACATGGTTCAAAAAATTTTATGCCCATCATATACAGTCAAGTATTTCGGGAGGGGAGGGGGGTGACAAGGGCACCTTACAGAATATTAAAAATTTTAATAAAAATATCAATTTTTTGGATTTATTTTTAATAATTTAAAATTGTTTATTCGAAATTATCATTTCTAAATTATTTAAAACAAGAAAAAGTTAAATTTTTATTTTTATGAAAGAAATTTCAAACATAATAATAACAGACCAAAATAATATTTACATATTTAGGGCAAAAAAAGTCTATTATGTTTTTTTCTTAAAAATAGTAGTTTTTTTACTTCTAATTCTAAGTATCTTGAAACCCAGGCAAAAACAGTTTGTAACATCTTATTAATTGTAAAAAATCCTTTTAATGACATGAATTTGACCGAAAAATTAAATATAATTTCCGATGTATTTTGATATAAAAATATCAAGAAATTACAGGTTTGGCAGTTTTATGTTTTTGAAACTGATTACATCTTTGTAGCCTGTGTAATTATTATTATACTGAAAAAAAATTCAGTTAAAGCAGACAAATGATATAAATAAAAGTTGAAAAAAAACTTATAACTGCTTTAGGTGTTAACACAACCAACGAACCTGTTGACTTACAAAAATTTTAACTTATAATCCCTAATTATTAAGTCCTAGAACCGAAATTATGACGAAATCCCTAAATCCATTTTAATTCCATTTGACTCCACCCTCCTATATTTTTCAACCATCTCCCTATAACGCAAACTTTACATCCCCCCTAAAAATTTAGTCCCTATAAACATTCTCGATTTAAAAAATTTTTTTTTTTGGTCCAAAAATTTTTTACTTCATCATGTGCTCGCATTTTAAATGAGTGAAATTCATCTGCCTACCCTCAAAATCCCTCCCCCACCCTTAAAAAAAATCTTATTAAAGACCTGACATACGCACGATATTTTTTATCAACCTAGATTTACAATGCTTGTTAAAAGTTAAAGAAATATTTCAAAAACGATTCGTTTTAAATTTAAAAATATAACTTTGATTCTCAAAAGTTTTTCACTTTACGAATAAAATAAACAAATAAAATTTAAAATAAAACTATTATTTTATGAATTATTTATTTTATATATAATCATATTTACTTTAAAATTTAACATTTTCTTCTCAAGTTAACCTAAATTTCCTTTTTAGTCTTAAACGTATATATATATATTCTGTCAACATTAAATTTCATGTATAAAAATATGTGTTCAGAAATAAAATGTGAAAATGACCAAAAAGTTTAAAGAGTAAAAACTACAAGTAAAATAGAAATTCGATCATATTATATATTGTATTGAGTTAAAGAGTATGAGAAAAGGCGTTTATTGTGGCTGTTACTTTAGATCTAAAAAGTAGAAAACATGCTGTTTCTCAAACCACTGGAACTCTGATGATACTTTTTTTTTTTATATTTCAGTTATTTTTACATTTCTATTTCTCTTGACGTTCGTAATAACAAAGTTCGATTCGCTTTGCTTTATACCTAGGAAATGAACTTGAATAAAAATACACTGCCATAGTATACAGGACAAAAATTCAACTATAAATATATATGTAGCCTAAATTACCAAAGCAAATTGCTTCTGGCATTTTTTTTAGTTTTTTTTTTTTTTAATTTTATTTTCATTACATTTTACAAGTATTAAATGCTTTTTATTTGATACGGATATATTTTGAATGTAAAATTTTTACAATTTGTTGAAAAGTTTGAGTTAGTTTTAATTGTAATAATTAAAAAAAAAATCAATGAATTAAAATTGTAACTTATAACATAAAAAAATTTTTTTTTTTTATTTACTAACAATCATTGAAAAAAAAAAATTATTTTTGTTCAATTAAAAGCTCTGTTAATGAGACTACAATAATACCATACCTTTTTAAGTGAAAAGAAAGTTTTAATAAAACTTTAACATGCATAAATATGTATATATGTAGATGTATATATAACATAGCATACATAAAACAAAATTCTTTATTGATTTTAGACGAAAAGGTATTAAGAGCGCATTATTAAAATAGAAAAAATTTTAGTTTTTTCTTTTTACCTCATTTATCTAGTGTTCAAAATACTTAAAAAATATATATGAAGAACTCTTGATAATTTTACTTATGGCTAATTCTGGGGTTTAAATTTATACTTTCAGAATAATTTTTGGAATTTTGCGTTATTTTAGGATTTTAGTATAGGGTCAAAAATTAGGTTAAGACTCCAAAAACCTCAAATACTTTTAAAAAATTACATTTTTGGTAGTATACACAACTAGGAAATTTTATTTTCAATCAAACTGCATATTATTAAATTTTGTATTAAAAAAAAAACAAGAATCATTTCTAAATTTATTTTCTTTAGAATATGTAAAATTTAATTATAAATGCATTTAAAATGACCAAAAAATTTTTTTTGATAACAAATAACTAGTTTTATTTAACAGCATACGTGATAGTAATTAACGGGTCAGACAACTTTAACGCACTTTTTAAATAAAATTATGTATGAAACTTGTAATATAAATGTGATCACAGTCCTCGGACCCTGTAAACCGTCAAATTTGATATATTATAACTTTATATCACTTGTTTCATAAATAACTTATCCAATAATAATAAACACCTTTCAGATTATTAAAAGTTAGCACAAACTAATTTGTTTAATGTTTGACACCTGCAAAAGCATACATGGATATTCATAGAAGCATTTATTCTATTGCTTATTTACATTGCTTATGCATATTTGGTTTATCGAATACAATCTACTGTAGTAACATAAAATAACATTAATTTAGATTTAAATAAATCAAATAAAAACAGTATTAAAAAAAAACTCGTGATAGAAATTTTTTTAAAGTTTGAACTCTTTAAAATATTTTCATAACGAAATATAGTACGTCTCGAAAAATGTCTTCTCATCCTTAGAACATCTATAACAATTTTCATTTAGCTATTAATTTTTCTTAGATGAAATAATTTCTTTATTCTATAAACATCAATTTAAATTTTTTATTTATTAATGTAATATAGAACAAAAAATTTGATTTATTTTCAACTTAAAAAAATTTTTTTATGGCAGCTTTTAATTTTTTTTTTTTAAATATATTGAATTTCATTTTCTTATTACTTTTTATTTAACCAGTAAGCATTAAATACAATATTGCAATGATTGTATTTTCATTTATTTCATCTATGGTTTTATTGTTTTTTTTGCTATAAAAGTGTTTTTTTTTCCAAAACAAATATTGAGTTTTTTTTTTTAATCTAACCAACCTATTTCATATTGAAATACCTTTAATTTAGTATCTATTGCAGTTGAGAAAAAGAGAGTAAATAATATTTAAAAAAATATATCGGAGTTATAACAATAAAAATATAAAATTTTTCAAAAAATTATTATTATTTATTAATTAATTAATATTTTGCTGATAATTTTAATTTTAAATATTTTAAATATTTAATTTATAATAGTAATAATAAATTTAAACTGATAATACTAAAGTTTAACCTGAATAAGTACAGTGATTTGGCACCAAGAATGGACTAAATTAACGCTCGACATATATTCTATTGTCCTTGCTATTCAAATTATCTGGAAATAATTGTATATGAGTAATTCTTAGGGAAACATTATTAAAGGAAAGGTGAAACTCTAGGATTTGAAAACAATCGATTTGATTGAGAATGTAAAAATATTATACCATTTCACTTTTTAATGTTCTAGATTTAAAGGTATCGAAATGATTATTTTTTTCAAAATTCTGAACTTTTTCATTTTAATTTGTTTACGCTCTAGATGAAATCGAACAATGATTATATAGAACAAGGGGTATGTAAAATTTCCAGTTGAGGCGATTCCATTAATGTTTTTTTCTTCAATATCGAGAAAAGCGGGAAAAGCGGGAAAAACTGACGAAAACTTTAAATGATATTTAAAAACCGGTACTTTTGTTTTTTTTTAATTGGCCTAAAAACTATAAGCATTTTTATTCATGTTATTTTTTGTTCCTGAGCTTCCTAAATAAATTAAAAAGGAGTGTATGAGTTAGATCTTCCAAATCATGGCGACAATTTGCAGAAAACTTTTTATTATGTTGAAAAACACACTTGATATATATTTCGTTCGATTTCTTGGGCCTTCTAGTCTGAGAACTATGATCATCAATTTTTAAGGAATTCATTATGAATTTAAATATCCAAGTCACCTTAATAATAATATATTTAGAATATTATATTTTTACCTTAGAATAATATATTTTTACCTTTTTATTTTATCCTTCTTGAGAAAGACTTCGTTCCTAAATATTTTAAACTACGCGTTTTGGAATTGAAAACTCCATCATCAAGTATTTTGTCATATTTTTAAAATATAAATATGATTAAAATTTCTAAAAACTAATTATTTACTAAGTTTTTATATTCTTTTTCTTTAAGGGGCAGTGCAGGTTAAAATCCGACTTTTTTGAAAAAACTTAATTTTCAGAAAATGTTAGCAAAAAATTGAAAATCTAAGAAAATGGCGACATTGACAAGGCTTTGGCGGATTCAAAACTGTGAGGTCTTTTTATATGTATGTTTGCTCGAAAATATTTTTTTTGAAAATTTACTTTAAAAAATTGAGGATAAATTTTCAAACAAAAAATTTTCAAGCAAAAAGACCTAAAATAAACTATAAAAAGACCTAAACCCACAGTTTTGAATCCGCCAAAGCCTTGGCAATGACGCCATTTTCTTAGATTTTCAATTTTTTGCTAACATTTTCTGAAAATTAGGTTTTTTTTCAAAAAATTCGGATTTTAACCTGTACTGCCCCTAAGTTTTTCCATATATACACTATATTAACCTTATTATCACAATTATTTTTCATATTTTACACTGCTACTATTTTATTTTATTTTATACCAAATTTTATTTTAATTTAATTATTTACCGGATGAGATCTCGTTATATACCGTTTAAAATTTTTATTATTATAGTTTAATTATTATGGTGTTATATAGAGAATTTGATTTAAACTGTAATTTATCAATTAACAGGGTTATATCGTTGTTTTTAAGTGCCTTGTATATTTCATATTCTTCTAATGCATTCATATAATTTCCTTTTTTGTCATAAATATGTATAGGTGTTAAAAAATCATCAAAACTTTTATTTTTATATTCGTTATTGGTTGTTATCAGATGTTTTGCAAAATTTGATTGTATTATGGTGTTCTTTTTAATGTTTTTTGGTGGTAAATGCTCAGTGTACCTGGTATAAAAATCTCTAGCTGTTTGCCCGATATATATTGAGCCACAATCACATATCATTTTATATATACCTGCATTTTTTGCCATTGTCTCTATATTATTATCTTTTGGGTGTAATATCCTCTCTATTTTGTTGTCAGTTTTGAAACTAATTGTTGAATTGTGCTTCTTGAATGCATGAAATAATATATTAGGCAAATAGTTTCCAAATGTGGTCGATGTGTATTTAATTTCATTGATTTGTGCTGCGTTGTTTTTGTCACATATGTTATTTTTATTGGCAATTTTCTTACGGTGCCTAGATATTAGTTGTCTATAATGGAACTATGTCATCCATTTCTTTCTGCAATGTGCTTAATTGTGTTAACTTCATCATTAAAATCTATTTTAGTCATAGATTTAGTCATAGTATTGTTAAGAGCCTGTAAACAAAACTATTGTATGCGTCCAATATAGCTTTTTTCTCTAAATTTACATTTTGAAAATCAGAAAATTTAACGAATTATCGGTATAACTTTTCCCTATGTAAAAAAATCCAAACTCATATTACATTCTGTCGGTTCCAGACAATAACAACAGATTCATCTCATACACACTCCTTACATAACCTCCATATAAACTTATCATTTATTTAGATTTTATAACTATTTCATGCAGGCCATTTATTGTTAACGAGAATAACCCCATATAGCTTCGTAAAATTATATATTCATCAAAAATTATTACACTTAACTAAACAAAAGGGAAATTATTGAATATTTTTATTTAATTATAAATAAATAGTTATTTACTATTTACAATTTAAAATTTTATTTATTAAATAAACATAACAGTACCAATTAAGTTTAACATCAACATTTAAAAAAAAAGCTTTAATAAAATATTTTCTTATAAAAAATTTATCAATTACAAAGGTAAAAAAAAAAATTTCTTTACTTTGAAGAAATACTTTAGTAATGAGATGCATTAAATTTTGTTAAATTCCAAAGGGTTCGCTGTACTCAAGCGTAAATACCGATTAATTATTATTCATATCAAGGTTTGCTTCTTTGAGGTTTAAAATGATTTCGCTAGTAAATTTTATTGTCTAAAACATACCTCAGGGTTTATTCAAAATTCATAATGAATTTAATTATAAATTATATTATTCTTATTCTATATATATTTTATGTAATATACAAATATGTTTTGGGTGAAAAAATTTTATTTTTTAACAAAATTATTTTTTTTTTAATTACTTTTGACTATCGAGTTTTTATATAAAACCAAAGAATTTATTTTCAATTTTTAATTACTTTTTGATTTATCTATAATGGCTTTGTTTTATCTTTAAATCTTGTTTATAAGATCATAACACTATGATTGTTAGCTGTTTTTAATTTAAAGCTTATTTAATTACATTTTTTACAAATTGGAATTCTTTTGGATGATAAAATACTATCAAATTCCTGTGCTTGAAATTTGCTTAATTTGCTTGAACTTCCAAGTAGATTTGCTTGATTCAAACAAAATTAAAGCACTACAGCCTGTCAGTGTACGGTTAATGGATTTTTAAAGTACAGAATCTAATGGTCATAATATCATAATTTTGGTTCCTCATAAAAAAACTTTTTTCTAGGTAGAATTTCGATATCTGATTTTTTCACATAGTGATCCCCAGTGACAATTGTGTCACTTTTAACAGGAGAATTCCATCCTGTACAACAATTTATATTTGCTATATTTTACAGCTCTCATGCTTATGATCGTTAGTTTCTATACAAAATCTATTTAATAACATTGAGCCCTGTGAAATTTCTAAGCCCAGAAGGCCCATTAAAATAAATATTGGGAATGAATCTTATCCCTGCCTAAAGATTATAATTTAGTTCCTTAAAGGTAATGCCCTCATCTTGTTCGTTTACTACTTCACTCCTAATTTACACTGAGATAGGATAAAATATACAAACAATGAGCTCTGTAAGAATTTCAAGCTATAAATTTTTAAATGTTTGGATTCTGACAAACACATAAGAAGATCAATACACCCAAATAAAACTACAGACCACACCTATCAAAATTTCAAAATTTGTTATGTTTACACTGGGACCTACTTTATTTTATCCAAAAAATAGTAATATTTTTATGAGAAATTAGCACAGTTCAGAAAAAGGGCTATTCAAAAATATTATTATACGAGAATTTGCCCAATTTTAAAAATCGTGATAACTTCAGCAGAAAAATTTGTTTATTCTTATTTACTTGAGCTGTGAGTGTAACGCAATTTTCAGTAAATTTATATAAAAGTTTAAATCTGAATTTTTAATTAAAATATATCGTATAACAGTCAAGGAGAAAAGTAAATGTAAAATAAAAAAAAATAGTAGCATTGTTTTACGCTTACAGTAAGCCTATAAGAGGCTTAAAAGCGTAACTATTAAAAAAAGAATTAAACATTATCATGTAACGACATAAAAAAAAATTTAATTAAAATAAACAACACAATAATATAATATCTAAATAACTAAAAGAAATATAATTAGTTGTTTTACATAATCAAAAATTTTCATTTTTATAAAAATATTACGTATAAGCAAAGAAAATATTTTCTTTATACGTTGATTTATGTACTTGAAATTTAAATCCTTATCTTATGATTTTTTTTGCAAATTCTATATATTATACACCCATATACAGACGTTAAACAGTAGGATAACATTGTACCATTTCCAGTTAGTTTCTATGTTTTTTTTTCCTTTTTGTACTGTATGGTAGAATTAAAGCTATATATTTATAAATGTGTGTTTATATTAGAAAGAAAGAGAGAGAGAGGCTGAGAGAGAGATAATTTCGTGCTTTTATATCAAAATGTATTTATATATTAACATTTCAACATTTTGCTTGTGCTAAAAAAGCAGAAGCTGATCGACTATCGATATTCATTAGCAAAAGTACTTGAATTTAGAATCTATATATTACATAAATATTTATATGGCTAATTCCAGTATAACTCATTCAGATTAAAAAAAATAATTAAAAAATCTTGAGCTTAGGTAATTCTTTGCGAATTGATTAGCAAGTACTGTGAAAATAATTATAATTATTAGTCTACTATAAAGATCAATTTTATATTTAAAAGAAATTTCTTCTTGAAGTTTAAAAAAGTTGTTAAAAAATTTTGCTAAATAAAAATGTTAAAGGGTTTGTCCTATTTATTCGTTAAAAAAAAATAGTTTTAGACAGATTTTTGAGCATCATTTAAAATGCATGTGACCATGGGTAAAATTGACTCATTACCACAATGAACTAGAGGTCTCTGTAAATAGTAGCTACAAGACAAGAACATAAAAAAATCGTTTTATCATGGACTTGACCATGTATCTACTTATCGATATACAGACATAAATATTCTCTATATTTTGCTTTTGATCTGAAGTTACTAACACATTCTACTAAATTTTATTCTCGATATGCATCTATATAAATAGCATTATTAAAAAATATAAAAGTTCTTTATATCTTATTATAGTAGATTGTTAAAAATTGTACAAAAGAAAAAAATAGTTATTCTGATTTCTTTTTAGTTAAAATTTATTCACTAGTTGAAATTAAAACTGATTTAATGCCTTTGCAGATTACCGAGAATTATTTAAACATTTTTTTTTTTCATTTTTTTGGTACCAAAAGTTTTGATTAAAACAAAATATTTATAAGTACTTTGAAAAAAAAGAGAAATATTTCGCTTGTGATAAACGGATTTTTTTTTCTTTTTCAAAATATTGCAAATCACTTTCTAGTATGATACTTACGGAGAACGAGAAATTCCTTGCATGACTAATGGAGTTCGAAAACCCTTTTTTGTCCTACGTAAAATTTCGGGCATAGTTATTTAAGTTGACGAAGAAGTCCATTAAAGTGAATTAAATAATTGACTGTATAAAATGTTTTATGAGTGTATTATAAATATAAAAAGAATATAAATATAAAAATTTAACACGAAAGTGACTAAAAATTTTTATGCGCAACAAAAGTAGTGTAAAGATGAATGGGTTAATTAATCAATGTTTAGAAATGAACATAAAATACAGAAAAAGTCAAAAACTTATTTTAAATTTACAGCAGTCTTGTTCAAGGTCAACATATTTGACAAATTTAAAGGTCTTTCACGATTATCATTTATACTTGTTAAAAACAAAATTATTATCTCAGAAATGATTTTTTTTTTAACTAAAAAGTTGTAATTTGAAAGTTTTTTTTTTCATGATTTTCAGTAGAATTAACTCACATTTCATTTATAAAACGTAATACTTTTTTTTTTTTATTAAATTCATATAAATTTAAAATAAATGGTTTAATAAAACTATTTTTGTTGAATAAAAAAAACATACTTTAGTTTTCAATTTAAAAAATTTTTATCTTTAAATTATTTAAATATTTTTCCCTATATAATCTGCCTATATTACTACGAATTTTATTCGTGTTTGGAAGATTATCAAAAATAATTTTTGTAAAATTAAATGGTAGTTATAAAAAATTAAAAATTGAAGTGCTGTTGAAAAAAAAATATTCAGATTTTTTTATTTTTAATTCAATGGTCAGGTTTATTTTATTATTATTATTTTTTTTTTTAAGTGGATATTTTATATTATTAATATTGCCTATAAACTCGTTTACTTCTCTACTGACAAGGGGAGTTCAATACATTTGGAACACCAAATTACACCAAATGGTTATGAATGAGGTTTTTCGGTAATTTTCAATGAAACGCTAAAACCTTACAAGTTAACTAAAATTCTTCTGGTTGATTTTATTTTTTTAGTGTAAGTATCATCTTTAAAACGCCGTAAACTAAAATTTTTTATCATCAATTTTCTTATCACTATAGCCTAATTGGCTAATTAGGTTAATTAATTGGTTAATTACCGAATGGTCAGTTTTGGTTAAAAATGACCAATTTTTAAATTGTTTCCAAATTTCTAATTTTTGACGAAAATAGATTTTATAAGTCTCAAAATATTTCCTCAAGCTTCAAATTTCCAAAAAGACAATAAAAATTTTTCTGATGCATAAAAAGCTGATATTGTTGGTTCATATACTAGGTATTGCAATAACGAAAAAAATGAAACAAAATTCATGTCGATAGCTTAATTAGTTTTTGAGCTAGCGTGGGAACCGATTTCAAAAAAGTAGTTTTGAGAAAAACGCATTTAAAGTTTTTAAATGCGTATGTTTTCATATGACTACGACCCTTAAAAAATTGAAATATCTAAATATTTTCTTTTTGCTTGAAATTTGTTTTTTAGATTCTTGAAATGTTTTAACATAAGATAATGAAATAAAAAAAAAATGAAAAAAAAATCCCAATAAAGAGACAGTGGCCTTAAAGACGGAATTGTCAGCATGGCTCCTATAAAATAGTCGGACCTTGGACCGCAAATGGCCTTCCCAAATCCTAAGGAGGTTAAAGATAATTGAGTTTAAGAAACAGTTGTTAAAGTTCCACCAACCCTAAACTGTAAAAAGTAACTTTCTTAAATTTACAAAAAAAATAGAATTTTTTCGAAAAATTAGTGAATTTTCAAAAAATTTTGTAAATATTCGATAAAAATCGTAAATTTACTAAATTTAGTATATTCTCGAAAAATTCGAGAAGACTCGATTTTTTTTTGTGAATTTACGAAAAAAGTTGTAAATTCACAAATATTTTTCGTAAATTTACAACTATTTTTTGAAAATTTACAACTATTTTTTGAAAATTTTCGAAAAAAAATTGTAAATTATCAATTTTTCTTGCGAATTCACAAAAAAAAATCGAGAATACTCTAATTTTTCGTTAATATACTAAATTTAGTAAATATACGATTTTTTTCGAATATTTACAAATATTTTTGAAAATTTACTAATTTTTCGAAAATGTTCTAATTTTTTTGTTAATATAAGAAAGTTACTTTTTACAGTGTATATAATCCTTCTCATCCTACAGTTTCACTAACTATTTATCCACATACGTCTTCAAACCAAAAATTATATTCATTAAAGGAAAAAGCGGTATATATCTCAATATATATATATCGACTTCCGAGGAAATAAAAGCAAAAAATGCGGTTTGTACCGTTTGTGCAAATTTTTGGTGACCTCCGACATAACGTAAGGTTCAAAGAGGTTAAACGTAAGCAAATACATGCAATTTAATTTAAAACAATAAATATAAGAAAATCTAGATTTTTATTAAAAAACATTTTTGATGCTCTCTGTTTAATCTCATGGACCTACAAAAACAAATGAAAATTTTTAAAATCTACAAGGCTTATAAGATTATAAAAAAAAATGGATTCCTTCATTAATTAATTAGTTTTAAATATCAGCAGCGTTTGTAAAATAATTTAGATCTGAGTTTTTCTTCGGCGCACAACTGGCGCGTAGTTACTATGTGCCTTTTGATAATAAAAATGAAAGCTTTGCTTCTACTTTTTCAAATGTTCCGAAAACGATGATTGCTTTTAAATGTCTTTATTTTGAAGTTATTTAAATATTAGACTTGAAACGTAAGCCTTCATAAGCATTATAAATAAATCTCATTAAAAATAAAACACGTAGAACTTTTTTTTACATTTGCAATAGTCTCATTAAAAATTTCTACTGTTTAGGTCTTACAAAAAAACTTACAAATACAAAAAAAATTGAAAAAAAGATAGATCAATTTAGGCCATGATGTAAAAAATAAAATGACTTTATTTTCTGTGAAAAACACCAAAATACAAAAGTTTTAATAAATTTTAATAAAAATCATTGCAATTTAAAGCTTAATTTTCTTAGATTATTACATTTACTTTTATTTCTCATAGATATATTTATATACACAAGACTATTACAAAGTGATATAGAATAAGAGAATATTGCATGCGTTTTGTTAATTCATTCTGTAAGCAATTGCTCTATATTATATTCATTTTAAATGCATCAGAATGCATATATATTAGAACTTGGTTTACTTTTTTACATTTTTAAAATTTTAAAATAGTGAAAAATTAAAATTTTAAAATTTTAGCCATTTTGACAAATTTTAGAGTTAATAAACAGCCTACTGATGGGGCCTTAGGCTTCATCTACAAACACTGTAAAAGGGGGTCGCAACTGATAGCGCAGCTGCATCGCAATGTGTGAGGCCTAGTCTACATAACCGCACCGCACAACGCAGCCCAATGCTATTGATATAGGCTTGCGCTTGCGGTGTCACGTGACTCCTATACCAGTAGCATTGGGCTGCGCCGTGCAGTGCGGTTATGTAGGCTAGGCCTAAGGCCCTATCTACAGAAATTGTAAAACCCAGGCGCACCGCAAAAGCAAAGCGCAGAATAAGATTTTGTGAATTTCGGGTTGCGCAGGAGATAAAATTGGTTTCTCTTCACTCTTGCGGTTGCGACCCCCTTTTGCGACTATTGTAGATGGGGCCTAAAGTCCAAAAATCCTGTTGTGCGCACTACGTTATAGCTATGCTTGTGGTTACGACCTCCATTTGTGGCATTTGTAGATGAAGTTTTAGGCCTTAGAAAAGGTAAAGGAGGTGTGAGATAAGCGTTCGTATACGAATACGCATGCAAATATTCGTATAGTGCCAACCTATGCTTATTTTAATAATACTTTTGCTGCTCTCCCTAGTGCGATACTTAAAGAGCTAAAATTCAAAATTTAAATAATTCTAAAAGTATTCGCATACAAACGCTTACATAGATTGCACCATATGAATCAACTACCGTAATATGAGTATACGGACGTAAAGTAAGTGTTGCTTTTTCGCGCTAGCACTGGAATCAGTCTCATCTCAATCGTTTCCAAACTGGTAAAAGAAGTACCCAAATACCCCGTAAACACAAGATCTCTATGTAGCTCATTTTTAAAACGTAGAAAAGATTTATTTTGCAATAAGAAAAAAAAATTCGAATAAACAAAGTAAACCAAAGTCTAATATATTATTTAGTATAACATTATTTTATACATATATTTGAGTACGTAAATTTAAATTAAATCGTACATAAAACACAATTTTATTTTAGAAACATCATTAATACATAACATTAAATTTCTTTTTTTTTTAAACTGTCTTTTGTAATAAAGCTATTAAGATTATCAGTTTACAAATATAAAATAAAATAAAATTAGTTATCTTAATATTACATGAAAATGCGTATTAATTTATATAAAATAACATGTAAAATCAATATAACGTGAATGAATTATACTGATATATGACTAATTTTAAACCAAAACCACTAAAATGATTGGGTTTGTAATAGGACTAGTTTTCTCAGTCTTCAATTATGTCAAAATTAGATAAACACAAATATATATAATTTTATTTATTTTAAATTTCAAATTTCATTGGTTTTTTTTCTGTTTATTCTTTTAATATTCAACTTTTACCCTTTTAAACTCTTCTTTTTGTATTCATAAAAACTTTTTAAAAGATCACTAGAAAGTTTTTTACTTAATTATAATCCACTTTTACTTAACATTTTATTAACATTGCTCTTACTTTTACTTTCATTTTTTCTTTTGAGGAATTTTTCGCATTTTAAAAATAATTTATATGATAAAATTTCTATTAAATATTCAATTTTAATATCAAAATTTTTAGATTAAAAAATAATTTTCTAAGCAAATCTAATCTTTGAGTACTGAATGTTGAGACCATCAAATTTAAGGTCAATTTTACAAGTTTTTAAAAGTATAAAAGGATATTTTTGCAAATATTTTTTAAAAATACACGTTAGCTGTACTTAAAAAAAATGAATTATAATTATTTTTTATTCAATTAATTAATTCTTTGTGTGCCTATATATATGTAATTTTATACAGGGCAAACTTAATTGGATTTTGATCTTTAAAATGCTGGTGTTTTGAATATGTTGATACTAATTTATTTCACCATGAATGTAAGCAATTAATAACTTGTGTTAATTATTACCACCTATTTAATTGTATTTTTGAGTTATACAAATATTTTATTATTTCCGTTAATTATAAATCATGTTATTACATAATATTTTACATTAATTACAAATTATTCACTGTGTGTTGTTTTAATTACAAACCAATTACTGTATTTTGTTGAATTGCAAATAAAAAATATTTACATATTATTTTACATACATATTTAAATTTATATGAGTATCTGAAGTTTTTTTTGAATTATTATATTTACTTTAATTTCTTTTGCAAAACACTCATTTTTTTCAATTTTTTTCAATTTTATTGATCCTTTTATTATTATTATTATTATTTTCCTAAATCGTATTTTTAGTTCGTGGTTTAAAATAATTAGGCCAAAAACTCCAAAAAAAGTTTTTCCTTCATCCACGCATGTGGCACATTGCGTTTTTAATAACAAATCCAAAATGCCAACATTTTTAAATCAGAACCCGTTTATACCCATTTTTATCTGTACACATCAAGTACACATAAAATAAAATAATTTTAAAATTTTTCATACAAATGCTATCAATTTATTTATTTTGGTTCTTCAATGAGGAACCATTGTGATAGGTCAAATTTCGATTTTAATTTCCCAGGAAGCTAAAAAACCGGTTTTTAAAAAAAGTCTGTATGCGTGCGTGTGTGTGTGCGTGTGTGTGTGTATGTATGTAACCGGTGAAATTTCACAACCATTATGGAATTAAGACCTATTTTTTTTTTCAAAAATTTTTTCACCAAAAAAGCTCTAGGTACTTTTTTTTTTTGATTTGGATGTAATACCTCATTTATTTCCATGAAAGTACTTATATTTGAAAGTATGGTTTTTACTCTATATCTTGAATCTGATACTTAATTTTTTAAAAATTTTTTTCACAAAATTTTCGTCACAAAAAAATAAAAAAAATACCAAATTATTTTTTCTCTTTGGACGTAGTACCTAATTTATTTCTATGAAAGTACTAGTTTCAGAAAGTTCGTTTATAGTAACTTTTTGGATCTGATATCGAATTTTCTCAAAATTTTTTTCTCAAAATTTTTTTCTCAAAATTAAAGAAACTGCAATATTTTTTTTTTTTTTTGGGTGTAATATCTCATTTAATTCCATGAAAGTACCAATATCTGAAAATATTGTAACCAGTGATATTTCACAACTATTATGGAATTAAGAGAGAAAAGTATGTATGATTGCATGGTTGTAATCGGTGATATCAGTGGCATATTAATGTAATAAGCTCATTGTTTGAGGAACCTTAGTGCCAGCTAGTTGGCAGGGTATTTTTTTTATTTTAATTATTATAATTATAATTATTATTTTTATACTTTTGTATAAAAATTATAAATTTTTCAAGTTTTATTTTAATTAAAAATTTTTATGTATCAGAATAAACTTTTTTATTTAGTTAAAAATTTTTTTAACAATATGATTTATCCTTTTGCTAACTTTTTACATTTTTTGATGTATACATATAATATATATTCGCTTGGGTTCTCGATCACCAAGTGAAATTAGATTTTTTAAAAAGATAAGTTTTTAAAGTATTGCTCGGTTAATCACTTTTATAGAGTACTGCTATTGAACATGCACGGCAGAGCTGCTTTGGTTCAATATTCAACCAATTGGTTGAAAATTAAAAAAAAAAAAAAAAATTCAACCAAAAGCTAAAATTAAAAATAAAAATGATGTAATTATAATATAGGGTAAAAAAATTATCCATGCGTCAATTAAAAGTTAATTAATTTTGTATTATATTGTGGTTTTTTATGTATTACTACATTTTTATGTATTACTTCATTTAGCTCTGAAGTCAAGGAGTGACTAATTGAAAAGATTATTTAAGTTTAATTTGAATCAATAATTTTTAAATTTAAACTACACTTATGTGCAAATTTAAATTAAACTAAGTAATCTTTTTAATTAGTCATTCCTTATAATTACATCATTTTTATTTTATATTTTAGCTTTTGGTTGAAATTTTAACCAATTGGTTGAATTTTACCCTTTTTGGTTAAATTTTCAGCCAATCGTGTGTAAAAACATTGTTTCTTATTAAATCGAAATTTCGCTGGAGTAAAAATTTACGTTATTTGGTGGTATTATACCTGAAATTAATTAAATGTAACAATTTTTCAAAAGCCAGGCTAATGTTTACAGATAAATAATTTGTTGGATAAAAGAAATAAAAAAAATGTAATTAAAAATGCTAAAAAAATTTCAAATTAAGATTCTAAATTAGAAAAAAATTAATTAAAATTTTATTATTTTTTTTTGTTTTTTTATTACACACACATATCTCTTTAATATTAAGCTTTTTGCTTGAAATATCTTGATTTTTGATTTTATAACTTGTTCTAAAAACATTCGTATGTAGTGATATAAAAGTTTTTTTTTTATATATATACTATATAGATGATTCTTAGTAAAGGGTTCCGATAACGCTTATCCGTTTCCTGGATTTATTGCCGTAACAATGAAAACGTAGCTGCAGTGAGCCGCGTACTATATATATGAGCTCAACCTGTTCCAATGTTAATTAGGAGGCCTCTATATAGTACACAAGAGAGTCACTGACTTTGTGTATAAATATATGTGTTTAAATACATAAATAAATTATATATACACACATATTAAGAAATAGTGTGCTTTCGTCAACCCTTAGGGAAAAGGTACGGATTGTACTTACAACGTCCGTTCGCGTATGTTCTATTATGTGTATATTAAATAATACCAAGCGAAGACTCCTCAACGTTGACATACTTTGTGTGTATCAAGACTTGACTCACGCGATCGTTGAGTTGACGACAACTCTTCTCGTGATTCTATTGCATTAGTTTAAAGTGTGTGAAAATTGATGATTACTTATTCTGAAGTCCTATAATGACGAAGTACCTCAATTTTTTTTTTACCTCGTTATTATTATTTTTTTTTTCTACTTTACGTTATAACTTTTATATTTAAATTTTTATTACTAATGAAAATCGTTAATATTAACAATTATGTAAAATATTGTTACATTTTATGATAATAAAAATGTAAATTTTTGATTAATTTGTTAAAATAAATTAAAATTTTATTGACGAAGTATATTTTTTACACATAAAAAAAATATGCTGTATATAGGCAACATAAAAGCATAGAATGCAGGTTCAATTTTTTGATTTCTTTTATTAAAATTTTTTTAACCATACATACATTTATAGATTTTTACATTTAAAAAAAAATTTTAATTCAAATCGATTTTTAAACTATATTTGCTTATTTGCCTTTCCATCATTATTTTTACAATGAAGAGTTTTTAAAACTGGTATTTGATAGCAATCTAAAAAATAAAGACAGCTTTAACTATAAGCTAATATAAAATTTATCTTTTTGGCATTTGAATGAAGTTAGAAGTATTTAACGCAAAAAATATATTTTTATAATAAGTTTCAATACGGTTAACTTTATACCCTCAGGTGATATTTGTTTCCGCTTTTGACAAAAAAACATAGTTTAATCCAAGTTATGATGAATATTATTCAACTTTTACAAGCTATCTGTTCATTAATTATTTATATTTTGTAACTTGTTTTACAAATGTAGCTATTTCATTATATGGTAACATAAGTGGAAAAAATAGAATTTTGAACCTTTACATTCTCTCCAAAGCCAAAATTTCTTATTTTTACCCCTACGGATAAATATTGTCATTTTTTGTCACTCTAATGCAACAAATAAAATCCCTCAGCCAAACATTTTTAATTTTTTTATAAAATCTGTGGAAAAAGCTGAAAATAAAGGAAAAGATTCCCGATGTAACATTTTATGAGAAATTCGAATTTTCAGTAAGATTTTATCCACTGTATGCCAATTCGCAGGAAAATTCAAATTTGAATAGCATTAACCTTAATCGGAAATAGCTGTTAAGCTTGCAAATTAAAAAAAATCCTTTGTTCCCAAGGGTAATTTTCGTTATAAGAGTATATAAAGCTAGCTTTTGTAATTTTTTTTTTTTTTAAATGTTAACTTTTTACCTGTTTGGCTAGTTTTCCGAAAAGTAACGTAATCCGCATCCAAATGAAAATCTGAAACCAACATAGAATTTTATGGAAAATTTTAATGATAAAAAAGTTATGGTGTCCAATGAAATCATCTTAATTTAACAAATTATTTCGTAATCACTTTTTTTTGCTAATAGGTCCATACATTTTTTAAATACGTGTTGTATTTTGCCCTCTAGTTCAAGAGCCTGCATGAATACTTGTTCTTCGTTCGAGTTTTTTGGTGGTTCACTTTTATTCGCATTCACGCCTTATGCACTAGAAGGTGTCGTATTTTGGTTGAAAATTCAATCAATTGGGTGACTATTCACCCAAAGCAGCTCTACCATGTATGATCAAAAAATGTATTAATAAAAAAGATATCAAATAAAAAACATCCACGGCAATCCATAAAATTATTTTTGTTAGTAACGCTTCTAGGGTTGGGTAGGGGGTTGACAAAAATGTGACATGGTGTTACATGGCGTTCCATTTACAAAAATGGATTTTTAAGCGTTACGTTTTTTTTGAACGACCCCGAATACCTGACTTTTACAAAATGGCAGCCTTTAGCACGCCAAGAGACCTGAAGCAAAGAAGGTGGCTGAGCAAACACATATTCCTCATTGACGACTATTTATCCCAACTCTTTCAACACTATAGAAGGATTCCTACACAAACTACACAAACTCCCAAGCCTTCACAACAATTTTTACAAGTTAAACCATACGATACGATCTACAGCAAAACCAATCAATTAATGAATTTTTGAGGCGTGAAAAATTTGCTTGAATATATATTTGACTTTTGGGGACACTATTATGCATACTTTCTTAATTAAAAAGCATGCGCGATAAGTAATTGTTAAAAACAAATTAAGAATTGCCGGTTAATTATTGTGTGTATTTTCAAGACTATGAAAACATATTTAAGAGCTCTCATTATAAAAGTTATTTATTGACCAAGATAAAACTTTATATGCATATTTACATGCTTTACAAATTATTATTTTCTAAGATTTATATATCTACTTTATATATTTACAAAAATATTAACATTCTCCCACCCCGTATGTACATTCCTGATGTTCATACTAAATTAGGAGACCCCTGACAATAAATCTAACCTTAATTGTTTAGAGACCGGACGTGTCAAAACCCAAAATTTAGTTTTTAACAGAGTGATTTTGGACCTACTATCTGAACCCGGGTTCAATTTTTGGATAATCCCTTTACGCCAGATGTTTCGGGGCAATTGGTTATCGACAATTATAACGATATCTCTAACTTTAAGCTAAGAACTTTCTGTAGTCCATTATGTACGGGAAGCAATACTGGAAGGTATTATTTTTCCAGTTGTGCCCAAAATCATCATTCTTAAAACATTCCTTGAGAAGATCCTCTGAATAGCAGATGGTTTGGCGTTATTGCTTCAAGGTCTTCAGGATTAAAAGAAACATGTTAGGGGCCGTGAATTTACCGTGCGTAAAACTTCCTCTCGTGGAGATTGATAGTTTAAAATAGCGTAAATCGTCCGTTTTACGCTCTTGACAAGAGATTCCAAAGCACCTTTTATATGCAGAGCTGCTTGCGTAATAAAGTGCCACTTTGAACCTATGTTAATCTCATATTCTTTTAAAATGTTTCGATCCATCGTCGTAACAGCCTGTTTGAAAGTTTCTTCCGTTATCTGAATAAAAGACCGAAACTTGACCCCTGTGAGTTGTCATTATTTGAATAGCCATAATTGTCGAGTCTGTTGACAAATTGATTTTCTTTACAAGATGTACCTGTCGCGTTGTTAAACACGTAAAAGTTATTTCCCAGCGTTTTTCTCGATGTTTTCCAATGTTTACGGTCAACGGCATATAATAATCAATTCCGTAATGAGAAAAGGGGTTTTTCCCGTGTTCTCATGGGCCAGCCTTGCAGCCGACAACTCAGCCATCGGTGGTATGACTGGCATTGACCTCTTAAGCTGACACACAGGGCAAAGACTGACTATGGTTTTTAAGGTTACTCTTATTCTAACTATACAAAACAATTGCTTTAACTCGTTTATTACGGTTTCGGTATTGGCGGGATAATTTATTGCGTGATAACGGGCTGTGAGAAGCTGAACTGCGGGATGTACACCATGTAAAATTAATGGGTGTCTCTGAAAACTAGATACTCCTCTAAATTTGATACCTTTTCTCCCACACGCAGAAGACCATTTGCATCTAAGTAAGGCATAAAATGGGCTATGTAACTATCTGTAGATAAAGACTCATATTTACTTATACATTTTATTTCTTGTGAGAAATATTCCGTTTGGATTTCCTTGTATCAACTATTATCTGCATTACTCAAGTCTTCTACTTTTATTTCACGATTTAACCAGCCTAGAAAAGAGCGGTGCGGCACTCTTAATAAAGTTAACCATTTGAGCGCCTCTTTGGATCCGGTAAATTGAGTCCCATACATTCATTCATTCATACATTCATTCATCAGAATAATGGAACCTTTAATAAAAAATTCTAGACCTTTTTGACAGAGCCCAACAGGTCCTAAATCTAAATGTTTAATCTTAGTAGCCACTTTGGCGGGACTATAATCTGTTGAAACCCAATTCATTGCCTAATTTACCCAACCTATGTTGCACGAATTTATGATACGAGCGAAAATCTGCCCGTATCCAAGAAAGAACCGTCTTAGAATTGGTGCAATATATTCGTCGATTAAAAGGGATTCAATGGAGCCACAAAGCTTTTGCTTGCTATTATTCTTACATTAATGCGCCCATTACGGTATAAGGCTCGAAAATACGCGACTGCTGTATAAGCTTTTTCGCTGGCATTGCAAAAAACTCCATTCTTTCGCATCAGTTCCGTCTAAGGTCTCATTCCAGTCTGTTCCACGTCTCCAAATATCTTATAAAAGAATCTTAGCACTAATAGTATAGGATTTTTTGGGTCCTTGAATACAAATATAAAAAACATTTTTACCGGTAATTGTTTAGTTGCGCACAATAGAAATTTTGAAACTATGCTTTGATGGTTTTTAAGGATTTTTACCAGTTACTTATGTTTTTTGAACCTTTAAATATAAAATTTGTTTTTATCTAAATTCTAGTTATCTACAATACGCGACGTTAGGTAATTTTTTTCGATTTCCCAATATTTTCTATTGTTGGAAACTAGTGCCCATTTTGTTCAGCGACCCGAAAAAGATAAATAACCGGTAAAAATCTTTAAAAATTTCAAAACATAACCTCGATATTCTTATTATGGGCAACTTGATCATTTTTGATAAAAAAGGGATTCAAATTCATATTTAGCGATCTGAAACATTGTAAAATTCGTTTAAAAAATTTAAGAACCTACAAAAAAAACATTACAGAATAAGGATCTGCACCTATACTATTATTACATATAATCGAAAATATTTTCTAACGTACTTACTTGTACAGATGTTTTCTGTATTTTTCTTAAAGAAGAGTTACGTGGCAAATACAAATAAATAGCATGCACCGAAACTGGAATAGTAAAAAAAAATTCTATTAAGTTTTTTTTCTTTTTATAGAACCTCTGAAAAAGCTCGAAAAATCTTTTCTTAATGATTGCACATAGTAATAGCTGAAAGTTGTCTTTTCCCTCCAACCAATGAATAAATTGTTCAACTTCGCTACCTGCATAATATGCTTAATTCGCAAAGATTTTATTTTATCTCTAATATGATTGACGAGATTCCTTAAAAATCACTTACGACTTTATATATTAAACATTAATCTACAAAACACAAAATATAATAACTTAAAAATAATTCATAAAAAAAATACTACTAAAATTTGGTTGAAGTAACGTGAAAAATATAAAATATATAAAATTTTGTAATTTTAGTAATTGTACGATATAACCACTATTTTAACTTGACTTTATATTCTGCGCCAGTTTTCATTTAAAAGATATAACATATTTTCATTGCTGTATTTAAAAAATATTAGTTTTATACGTATAAAAAATAAAAAAACTTTGAAAATTAATAAAATTATGAACATATTATATTTAGTTTTAATAAATCCTTTTTTGTAAATGAATTTATAAGCTTTTAAAATTTTTAATTTTTTTAAAGTTAAAATAATTTAAATTCATCAAATAATAAGATTTTGTTATTTGTATAATCTAAATAAATAAAAGTCGCAAAAAATTTTAAAATACAAATTTTTTTGTAAACAAGCAAAAAAAAAATAAAAGCTTTAAAAACAAAAAGAAGTATTTATTAGTCTGCATTCATTTTTCTACGAATGTTATTTATACTTACGAAAATCTTATGCTAATAAGTTAGAAGCAAAAAAATGCAGCGTGTTACTAAAACATTTCTCACCTTCTCATTTATCTAAAATCATATTCTTTTACATTACATAGAAAAAAAAATCTTAAAAAGAAAAATTTTACTTTCCTGTTGATATTCAAATATTTTTTTTTCACTTTTTTTTTTTTAAACACTTTTTTAAATAAAATATAATTTATTTTTTACGTTTTTTTTTTCGTTTTTATTTTGTCCTTTAATTCATGTTTTTAATTTATAAATTAATGTAATTTTTGTTGAAGATAAAAAGAAGTGTAAGCTAAGCTAGGTTTACGGATTACGATTAAAAAGGACTTAAAGTTTCATTTAATTTTTTTTTTCATCTCATATAAAAATGTAAACAATTTACACTCCATAGTCTTGGTATAATATATGTTACTCAAATAAATATATTCAAATAATAATCTAAAATGTTTATTGTTGGTAACTGGGCCATTTCCGGCAAAAATGAATAGCATATTTGACTATTCCTATTTGTCCAGCCTTACCCTGCTTAGGAATCTCTTTTTTATATATGTTCATGCATTGTCGTAATGACTGTAGTGAAAAAAAAAACTGTTTTACTTGTTATTTGGTTAGTGGGATTCCGTTTGCTACCAGCAGAATATTTTCTTACTCAAAATTCAAATGACTTGAAATGTAAAAATTTGGTGTGCAGAGTCGACAGGAATTTTGGCCACTCAGAATTTTAAAATCAAAAACTTTAATGGTTTTTTTTGTTTATTTATTTATTTAGTAGTAAATTATTCGTTAATTTATTGACTTATTTGGTTATTATCAAAATTTATTTGTTTATTATCCTATTTATCCTTATAGGATGTTGATTTCTGGGGTATGAGGGAGCAAAGCCTCCACGAAATAAAAATCAAACATAACCTTCCCCCAAATCAGAGCTGGGATACTGTGACACACTGTTATCCGTATATACGGCATACGGTAAACGGGTACTAGAGGTAATCAGCCGTATATACGGTAAACTGCATACGGTAGCCGTATAAATTCGTCAATTAATACGGCAAATTTCAAACGGATCCCGTATATACTTCAACCGTGTGAAAATCCATACGGGAAAAATCAATACGGGAGCCGTACAGAATATGCCGTATTTATGGACAATTTTATACGGCATATTACCTACGGCTCCCGTATTTATTTATGCCGTATGAAAAACCGTACGACAAAATTCAATACAAAATCACCTATTTGTGCGGCATAAGAATATACGGCCCCATATTTTTCTCATACTGGCCCGTATGCATTAGGGTGATTCAAAAAAAAATAAAAGTGCTTGAAATTAGCTCTTCATGGAGTATGTTATTGTACACATGATAACAAGATACCATGGCAAATTTGAGCCCATTTGGTGACGTTTTAGAGGTCGCGCAAGTCTCTAGAAGCTTTTTCAAAAATGGAAAACGAGGGCAGCTCACAGTGGATTCACAAAAATTTTTTTAAAGGCTTTAAATATCCCTAGGGATACGTTTTTTGGTTGCTGGTTTCAAAAACCATAGTCCTAGAACATAAAACTGTGTTGAAAACCCCTAAATTGGCGAAAAACACCCTTTTTTAGGGTACTTTTCCCAATTTTTCGCTAAAAATTGATAAAAAACCAATGGAAAACTGTTATCTTAGTTAGTTCTTTAAAAATTTGATTTACTGATTGCATATTATATGCAAATAAAGTATTTTCTTCCCATTTAACCCCTACATTAAGGTTTCAATTAGCCCAATATATGGGTTGAACTACCCCAAATATCACAAAACAAAAGTATAATTTGTTAAATTTGATGTTTAACAAAGTTATTGCTTATATTTGATGTAAGATATGATTATTTTACAAAAAAAAAGCAAAATATACAACCCCTAGGAATGAAAACCACCCCCTTATTTTATTTCAACCCTTATTTTATTTCTTTAATAAATTAACATTAAATTTAAGGGTTAAAGTAAAATAAGGGGGTGGTTTTCATTCCTAGGGGTTGTATATTTTGCTTTTTTTTGTAAAATAATCATATCTTACATGAAATATAAGCAATAACTTTGTTAAACATCAAATTTAAAAAATTATACTATTTTTTTTTGATATTTGGGGTAGTTCAACCCTTATTTTAGGCTTATTGAAACCTTAATGTAGGGGTTAAATGGGAAGAAAATACTTTATTTGCATATAATATGCAATCAGTAAATCAAATTTTTAATGAACTAACTAAGATAACAGTTTTCCATCGGTTTTTTATCAATTTTTAGCGAAAAATTGGGAAAAGTACCCTAAAAAAGGGTGTTTTTCGCCCATTTAGGGGTTTTCAACACATTTTTATGTTCTGAGACTATGATTTTTGAAACCAGCAACCAAAAAAACGTATCCCTAGGGATATTTAATGCCTTTAAAAAAAATTTTGTGAATCCACTGTGAGCTGCCCTCGTTTTTCATTTTTGAAAAAGCTTCTAGAGACTTGCGCGACCTCTAAAACGTCACCAAATGAGCTCAAATTTTCCATGGTATCTTGTTATCATGTGTACAATAACATACTCCATGAAGAGCTAATTTCAAGCACTTTTATTTTTTTTTGAATCACCCTAGTATGCATATAGGACCTGGGTATTTTCATAATGCTGACGGGTCCGTGGGCAGTATGCATTCAAACTTTAACATACTACCAACTGATCCGTATACTTATAAAAACAAAGTATGGACAGACTGTGCACGGATCATTATACTGCTTGGCCGTATATACGGCTGTTAGTTTTCCGTGCCCAAAATGCCGTGCACGCCCAGCTCTGCCCCAAATGCTGTAGTCGCACCCACCTTTTTTTTATGTATTGTTTTGCGATTCCTAGCAAAAATATTAACGATTTAGTAGGGGAGGGGGACGAATGATTTGTTAAGGGGGGTAGAATGGGTGAGCAAAAACAAAGTGGAAAACATCCCAGGGAGCCGAAATTCCGGATGGGCCGAGATTTATTTCTTTCAAAAAATTTTTTGTGCGCATCGAACAACTGTGAGCATACCTATCCTTAATGAGAAGCTTTCTTTCAGTTTCAGGTCATTAGTAGTCCTTTGAGCAAGAAAAAAAATTCCGTTAGTCCATTCCAAAAGTCCGCTTGCAGCAAACGGTAAAATCTCGCATAAAAGGATTCTAGGATTTTTTTCAGTGTGCCATTTATTCCCATTGGAGAAAATTTATTTTTTGCCTATCAGGACATAAGAGTCGTGCATATTAGTTTTCTTAAAAGTTCAACCAAAGCATTCGTGCCACAATGAAAAACAATAGCCATTAATTGAATTAGAATTTATTAAATATTTTTCCATTTTTATTTACCCAATTTCATTATGCCATTATTAAATTCTTTTTAAAAATGATATAATTCAACTTTTTATTTTTAATTTCTAAAAGTTTTAATTTTGTAAAAGCATTATTGTAATTAACATAAATTTTAATGTTAACGTTAATTAAGTAGGTTTAGAAAGTTATTTATGAAATTTTTTCTTACTGATTAAGCTAACTTTTTATGCGCTGGTTTTTCCAAGGAAATAGTCATAGTTTTTTTTTTTTTACAGAGCTTTTAAGAAAAGTAGTGTGCGAGTATTGCTAACCAGAGCATCTAACTTTTAATTGCGGTTAAAAAATATGTTAGTATGGACCTTTTTGGTGTATACTTTAGAAATATAAATATGTACTATTTGCACATGCAGTGTATTATATTTAAATAATTAATTTTTTTTTAATTTAAATAATTTAGCTTAAAATTTATCATGATAATTTCTATGAATAGAATATTTTACGTATTTAATAACATATATTTTATATTCAAATATTTTAAAATAAAATCCGCTGTTAATTAATTTGCAAATATTCAATATTTATGAATTTCAGACAAGTTATTTACTACGAAAATTTATAATAAAATATTACGTATGAGAAATTTAAAAAAAATGTATTTCTTGTAGTGATGAATTTACATAATTTTTAAGATATTTATTTGAATGAAATGTAAATCTAGAAAATAAAAATTTTATTTTTTTTAGAATTTTTTAACTTTTTATTGTTTTGGTGTTTCAGATAATTTTAAAATTAAAATGCATTTTGCAAGTTATACTTAAAAATAACATTTAAATATCTCTCTCTCTCTCTAAAAATTTTTTAAGAGAGTCTCGATACCTTAGTTTTTATTTATACAGTCATATTTTTAGATACAAAGTAATCAAAATGTTATCTAATATTTAAAAAAAATGAAAACAAATTTTTTTTCTAGAATTTCTAAAAATATAAGTAAAGAAGAAGAAATTTTTCATTAATAAATTTAAAATCAACAGTAAAACTTAACTACAAAAAAAAAGTTTATTATTGATTCGCATTTGAAAAAGATTACAACATATAACGAGATTTTTAATATCTTTCAAGTTCTGAGCTTTTATTACATCTCTGAAATATCTCAAATAACTTTCTTTAACTTAAAAGGAATTTAATTTTATTCTATAATGTTTACATTTTTTTTGCATGCATTTAAGAAATTAAAAAAATTCTGATATTTTTAATGCTATGAGTATATTTTTTGTAAAAATTTGTAGAATATAAGGTATTTTTGAGGATACACAAAAATGTTAATCTTTTTTATTACAAAATATTTGAAAATAAAATTTCTATAAAGTAAAATTTTCAATAACTTCAATTAATCAAGGAAGTTTTATAAAGTTATTTCACTTTCATTAACGAGTTTAGAAAAAAAAAAGAGAAGAAATAAATTACTTTATCTTGATAAAGATTAAGTATTGATGATCACGCTATTTTAAGTTTCTGGAAAAGGTGGAAATTTTCACTTATAATAAATTGTATTGCACATACAGAAAACATACACACGATTAATAAAATAAATAAAATAAAAACTTTAGAAAATTAATATTTTTAAAGAATTTCATGACTAAATGTAACAAGGCATTTTTATAAAATGGCTGTTTCTTTTTGAAATCTAACACCTTCCCCTTATCGAAAATTTGATGCAACATAGAAATTCGTTATAGAATATTTTTTGAATTCAATAAATTCAAAAAATATTCTATAAGTTAATAATAATGGAAAATAGAAGCAGTGATAATATTCAAAATAGAAATACGTTGGGAATCTCAAAAGTTGGGAAAAATTACATAGATTCTTACTTAATTGCCCTTTACATGAATTATTACTATATTCCTGTCAATATACGGTTTCATCCGTTTTTTTTCGGTCACCACCAGATTTGGTCTTATATAGGTTTTTTGGGTTGTTGATAAAGAATTTTTTCTCCCGGTTTTTTTCCGGGAGAAATGTGTGGACCACCCTTAAATTTGAAAAAACTACCCCTAAAGGGTATTTTTGATGTATTCGAATTTTGAGCGACCAGATTTGGTCCACACGGGTTTCTCTTGTCGCTGATTAAGAATTTCGGGGACTTTTTTATGAATAGTTAATATTTTACCCCTAAATTAGCAAAAAATATGAAAATTTCAAAAACAAAAAACCTTTAAGGGTTAGTTTCTGCTAATTAAAGGGTGAGAAATTAATTTTTAATAAAAAATTCCATGAATATCTTTTTTAGCGACCCAAAAAACTATATGAACCGAATCTGAATTTTGAAAGTGCGAAAATTGCAAAAACGCCCATTTTTAAGGGTATTTTTTTCTAATTTAAGGGTGTTTTGCACATTTCTCCCGGGTAAGACCCGAAAATTTGTGATCAGTGACCCAAAAAACCTACAGTAGACCAAATCTGATGGTGACTGGAAAAAAACTCCCCCCCCCCCGTATATTGACTGGAGTACTAATCAAAATGAAGAAAACGAGATGATCCGCGTGTTAATCTAAAAAGTTTTATATAGGTTTTATTGACTAAAGGATTTAGTTACATTTTGGAAAAAATATTTTGACTGATTTTCGTTACCTTTCAGTCCAACTTAGGTCCTCTTGGCATGGAATCAATTAAGTTCAGAGCATGAACTTTCGAAGAATTTAAGTGCTCCTAATAAAGCCCAATAAATTTTATTTTGAATACATTCGATGTGGCAGACTCACTTGACTCCATTTATATAAAAATTTAAACATCAGTGCTACAATTAACCAGCGAATATGTTAATTTTAATTAATTAATTCAGGAATGTTTATTTTTTTTTTAAATATGTTAGGTAGGAGAGCATTCAAAAAATTTTTATTTTATATTATTCCTGATTTCTTAGTTTTTCTTTTAAACTTTGATTTTTAAAAGCTAAGGTAATGGGAATGATTATATTTTTATTTCTTAATCTTAAATTTGTATTCAAAAATTTTGAATCCCTATAAGGGTCTTCAAAGAAAAATTTGTTATCTTGTAAAAATTTTAAATTAAATATTGAAGTTAAAATGATTATAATTTACAATTAACCAATAAAAACAATCAAAAAAATGTTTTTTCTTTTTTTACTTTTAACTCTATTACGAAATACTGTTTATATTACATAATTATTTCTAAAGAAATAAGTAACGCCCATTTAAAGAAACGTATTATATAAAATAAATACTTTTCACACCTCTTACATGTTATGCAATTAAAAAAATAACAAATAATGAAAAAAAGAATTTATTTATTATTTGTAGTGGTTTCTTTCTCGAAGTAGGGCCTACATAAATTATTTGAGTATTTGACTATGCAAAATGTACTGCGAACAAAGCATTAAGGGAAATTGGTTATCTTCCTAATTTGGAAGTATTATAACTGCGAAATCAGTTTTTCCAGCAGGAGTTTACAACAAAAGTTGAAACATAACTTTTGAGGGTCGAATTCTTCTCGTACTTCTTTTATCAATACCAACTTGTTTTGCATTTATGCCATCATCTGGTTATAAGAGTTGTCTCTAATTAATGGTCTCCTTGTTAACGAAGCTCGTCCAATTTTTAATTTCTTTTTACTAAATGAAACAATAAAAAAAATAAATTGTCCCTTGTGGCAAAACCGAACATCTTTTTTGATCATCAATAGATTTTCTTCAACAGAAACTAGACAGAAACCCTAACTAAAAGCGTTACACTTCTGTTTACTTTCTGGACATATTACCTTGCCGGTTTCTGGGCTATGAGTAAGAAATCTAGTTGGTTTTTGCCCATTTTTTGTTTCAATTTGCCACAAGAGGTTGAGAAAATTATTTTATATAACGCAATTAAACTAATAAAATAATTGAACATTTAATTTTTTTTTAAACGAATGTCAGTTAATATGTATGTTACCCATTTCCATTTATAAATTTGTAATGTAAAAAAATATAAAATTAAATATAATTTTAATTGAAAAAAAAGTATGTAGATAGTTGTAAAATTGCGTGTTCGTTATGTTGCGTGGAAGCCATATAGAAATAAAAATGTAACGTAACAACATAAAAGAAAACTTTTACGTTATTATTATGATCATAAAATTACTTTTATGTATGGGTTGATCTATTTTATTTAAAAGAAATATTTTAGAATTTTTTTTATATCCGAAATTTAATTAAAATATTAGTTATTTTAAGACTTTTTTTTACGTTTCAAGTAATTTGCAATTGTTTGAGCAAAAAAAATTTGCTACCCGCAAGCAGAATACTTTCTTTTGCGATATTTAAACGAATTTTTTTTCAGTTTAGAATTTACTAAATGAATCGAAGATGTAAACAAATTTCAGAATTTTTAGGATTTTTTAAGAATTAAAAATTATTTGAAAAAACGCTTTTATTTAGTAGGCGAATTCTATAATCGTCCAGTAAACTCTTGCGTTCATCCGTTATAGTGGAAGCGAATTAGACATAAAAATCACTGAATAGTGATGTAAAAGGGAAGTGCAATTTTTTTTTTTTTCGTGTTTAATATACATATGTAAGAAGGAATCTGATTTCTTATGTGTCCCGGAGGGTAACTTTGCCAGATATATGGCAAAAACTACTTTTTTGCTAAATTTTAAGAAGTTTGCTATCGGATTTTGTCATATCTCTGGTTAAAATGGTCATAAAAAAAAAAAAAAAAATGGAAAATTTTCGTAATTAGACAGAGAATGAAACTAATTGGGTGAGGTTACTATTAAAATATATCCTAACCTCCAAAAATCCAATTTTGTCCAATTTTTTATATTTTTTTAATAACTTGGGCAAAAATAATCAGATTTTTATGAAAATCTCAGGAAATATGTATTTTAATGACGGGACCATGAGGTTAAATTTTTGTGAAAAATTTTTTTTTTTTTTGGCCAAAAATCAAATTTTTCCGCAAAAATTGAGCAGTTTTGAAATTAGCGCCATTTTATGCAAAAACATGCTAGGGTAAATTTTTTTTTTTTAAAGTTGCCTTTTTTTATGTACTTTAACCTCAGTACGCGTAAGTATTCATTAGCTCAATTAAAATGCCCATTTTAGGAGCAAGAATGAAAAATTCCCTATTAATTTTTAAATTTTTTAAATTTTTGCCGTATTTGGTGTAATTTGCGGAATTTTTTGTGCTGTTTCTTACGTATTTTATACAAAATTTAACTTTTACTTTTATTTAGCCATAATATTTTTCTTAAAATTTGGCCTAACCTCAAAAATAACGTTTTTTTGGGTCCTGTCGTCAGGCATGCTATTCAATGCCATAAAAGCTCCATGGGAAAAAATGGCTGGAATTTATGTTTTTTGACCCCCTAAACACGAATCCGAGGTCCGTTTTGCAAAATTCGTGGTCAATTATTTGTTATTAACAATTTATTGCAAAACTTTATAACAATCTAAATGTTAAATATCCTGTAGCTAAAACCATTCAAAATTTTGATAAGTTCCTGATTTTATTATACATATTTTGACTCACTGAATTCGAATTTCCAATTTATAAAGTCGTATTATTAATTTTTTAAACAATTTTAATTTGTTTATAAACCAAAATTAATATGTTGCTATGTCAAGTTCTACATTGATACCTTTATTTATGTATTTTTTGAACTTTTGATCACGATTTTCTGGTTTTTTTTTTCAAAAACCAACCCCTGTGATTGTTTAAACAATTTTATTTTGTTTATAAGCCAGAATAGGTATGTTGTTAAAATTCGACAAAAACATGAATTCCGTTGTAATTGTTTAAACAATTACTGCAAAATTGTTTAAACAATTACTATAAGTAAGATTTTTAAAAGAAAGAACCTGAAAATCGTGATCAGAGGGTCAAAAAATACATAAATAAAGGTGTCACACGTAATTTTCAAAAAAATTTTGTTGAAATAAATTATAAAAAACTTAATACTTTTTAAACAATTAATCCTACGACATTGCAAATTAAAAATTCGGATACAGCAATTAAATATTATTCAAAATTGGTAAGGTTTTAAAAGTAAGGTTTTTGCAAAAAAGAACTTGAAAATCGTGATCAGAGGGTCAAAAATACATAAAAAAAGGTTTCACACTTAATTTTCAAGAAAAAATTGTTTAAACAATTAAATATTTTTTAAACAATTAATCATACGACCTTATAAATTAGAAATTTGGATTCAGTGAGTCAAAATATGTATAATAAAATCAGGAACTTATCAAAATTTTGAATTGTTTTAGCTACAGGATATTTAACATTTAGATTGTTTTAAAATTTTGCAATAAATTGTTAATAACAAATAATTGACCACGAATTTTGCAAAACGGACCTCGGATTCGTGTTTAGGGGGTCAAAAAACATAAATTCCAGCCATTTTTTCCCATGGAGCTTTTATGGCATTGAATAGCATGCCTGACGACAGGATCCAAAAAAACGTTATTTTTGAGGTTAGGCCAAATTTTAAGAAAAATATTATGGCTAAATAAAAGTAAAAGTTAAATTTTGTATAAAATACGTAAGAAACAGCACAAAAAATTCCGCAAATTACACCAAATACGGCAAAAATTTAAAAAATTTAAAAATTAATAGGGAATTTTTCATTCTTGCTCCTAAAATGGGCATTTTAATTGAGCTAACGAATACTTACGCGTACTGAGGTTAAAGTACATAAAAAAAGGCAACTTTAAAAAAAAAAAAATTTACCCTAGCATGTTTTTGCATAAAATGGCGCTAATTTCAAAACTGCTCAATTTTTGCGGAAAAATTTGATTTTTGGCCAAAAAAAAAAAAATTTTTTCACAAAAATTTAACCTCATGGTCCCGTCATTAAAATACATATTTCCTGAGATTTTCATAAAAATCTGATTATTTTTGCCCAAGTTATTAAAAAAATATAAAAAATTGGACAAAATTGGATTTTTGGAGGTTAGGATATATTTTAATAGTAACCTCACCCAATTAGTTTCATTCTCTGTCTAATTACGAAAATTTCCCATTTTTTTTTTTTTTTTATGACCATTTTAACCAGAGATATGACAAAATCCGATAGCAAACTTCTTAAAATTTAGCAAAAAAGTAGTTTTTGCCATATATCTGGCAAAGTTACCCTCCGGGACACATAAGAAATCAGATTCCTTCTTACATATGTATATTAAACACGAAAAAAAAAAAAAAATTGCACTTCCCTTTTACATCACTATTCAATGCTAATTTGCTTCCACTATTAGAGGTCCGAAAGTTAGTGGCGCCAACCGAAACTAAATTATAAATTAAAATAAACATGTGTGCTTGTGGAACTCTTTTGCCGCACCGCAAGAGTTTACCGGATATTGTAGAATGTGCCGTACACTGAAAAAAAACACTTGCCACCGGTAAAGGTGCTTTGGTTAATTATTGGTTAAAATTTTTAATCAAAAGCTAAAATTAAAAATAAAATTGATATAATTATAATAGAGGGTAAAAAAATGATCAGTGCATCCATCAAAAGTTAATTAATTTTGTATTATATTGTGGTTTTTTTATGTATTACTACATTTTTATGTATTCCTTCATTTATCTCTGAAGCTAAGGAGTGACTAATTAAAAAGATTACTTAGTTTAATTTAAATCAATAATTTTTTAATTTAAATTATCTATGAGATGTATAATCAATAACTTTTTGAAAAATTAATTTTAAAAAGAGTAGTTTTAAATTTATGCTTCAGCCACCAGAATACATTTTTTTATTTACAAAAAAAAAGTACGTACCTATACATTAAAAAAAAAAAAAACATGCTTATGATTGTAAAAAAATACTATAAAATTAATTCACTCTTAATAGACGCACAGATCATTTTTTTACCCTGTATTATAATTATAAAATTTTTGTTTTGTATTTTGGCTTTTGGTTGAATTTTCAACCAAAGCACCTCTACCGTGTTAGCTATATGTTTGCTAACTCTTTAATTTATTTTAAACCTCATTTGACCCCCCCCCCTAGATACTCCTTTATGAATAAATATAAATTGATTTACTTAGAGATACTTAAATGTTTCCCTGAAATAAAATGCTTAGGCAGTGCTTATAAAAATTTTTCATGCTAAAATTTCAAGAATTTTAATTTATTTATTGTAGTTTGTAAATTTAAAAATATTTACTAAAATATTTTTTATTTTTTCAGATATTCCTAGTTTTAGTTTACCAGTAAATAATTTAACAGTATCTGCAGGACGAGAAGCTGTATTTACCTGTATTGTAGAAAATTTAGGACTATTTAAGGTAAATATAAACATTTAACAAAAAAAATTATTGTCTTTTGACATTAAACACTGAAATACTCAAAATACATATAATTTTTTGCTTGTACAACTTAAAAAAGAATTATATTTTGATATGCGTGATTTTGTAGAAGAAATTGGGACACGAAATAAAATAGATATTCTTCAGAACTATTAAAGAAGAACAAACGAGTAAAAAATAAATTAAAGCTTTCAAAGTTTAATATCAAAATACTTAAAATGACTAAACCTAATAGTTGGGTGTTCAAATATTTCCCATAGTAATTTTTCCAGAAATCACTATAAAAAACAAGCATCCATAAAGATCTAGCTCCTAAGTTTCAATTCTATATTTTAAGCTGCCATTTTTGTTTTTTAAAAGAGAAAACATATTTTTCTTATTCTTTGTGTAAAAAGTTCATTCTAAAATGAAATATATTTTATACTAGGCTCCCTTAGAAAATTTTTTGTAGAATAAAAGAAATCTATTGGTTATTGCATTTTGAGAGCTCTGAATCACAAATAACAGCTTTCAAAATTTCACTTTTTATAAACTTCAAAGGCTATGCCCGGATCTATATAGTGAATCGGCCCACGAAAGATATTTTAAAACTAATTGTATTAGGTCAAAGTATACCTAAAAAAAATAGGATCCTGAAGTTTTCAGACCTCCAGATGCCTTCAGCTCTGATTGGCAGCCTATTAATGACAAAAAAAAAAGTAAATTTTTAGCGACTTTTTAGTCGTCTTTCTGATGCTCCCGTGGTAAAACGATTCTGTCAAAATGATCTTGAGACCTCTCATTCAAAAGGTTAGACGATATACTTTGAGATAAAATTACTTTTGGAAGTGATTTTAGTGCATCCTTTTGATTGGTAGACCATAAACCGTCAAAAATAAATTTTTTTTCTTCTTAAATTTCAACTTTGGCTGCGATTTAAAAAAAATTAAGAGATATGCCCATTCTATTTTTTTTTTAACTAATGAAAAATAAAACAAATTTTTATTTGCAACCATCCGCGCTCAAATATATTTGGGGCAACATGTTCAAATACTTAAAAAACTAAAATAACTTTTGTTTTTAATTTTGCGATCTTTCGAAAAAGGACCCCGCACAAATGAATAGGAAATGGCCGTTCGATCATATTAGGTGAATTTTTTGTATGTTTTAGATTTTATTATCCTGAAAAAAAGTCTCCAGTGACACAAAGCTTCAAAGTCTCAACTTTGGCTGCTACGGAGCTTGAAAGCTCCATAGCTGTATTACATTGGCACACAAAAAAAAAATCATGTACCAGAGGGTAGACCCCCTGGTATTGGTTTTTGGTGGTGCTAAAACCGAATATGGCCATGGAAATGCAATAAAACTAGCCAATTTTCCCCCAGTGCCCCCATTCATACCCCCCCCCCCCACCAAACGGGTAAAAAAATTTTTATTACAAAAATTAAAAATTAATATGAATTCTTATATTTTTGGGACGGTGAAACCAAAAATGAATATAAAAAATGTGTTTGACCAATGCTTGATCCTCTAGGCCACCCCAGTGCCCCCATTCAACCCCCCCAAACTAGTTTAAAATATTTTTATTAGGAAAATTCAAACTCAATGTGTATTGTAATGTTTTTTGAGCCGCTGAAACCAAAGATGAATATCAAAAATGTGTTTGATCAATGCTGGATCCTCTAGGCCAACCCAGTGCACCCATTCACCCCTCCCCCTCCGAACGGGTTAAAAATATTTTTATTAGGAAAATTTAAACTCAATGTGTATTCTTATGTTTTTTGAGACTCTGTAACCAAAGATGAATATAAAAAATGTTTTTAACTTAGTTAAAAACACTTGCTTGGCCCTCTACACTACCCCAGTGCCCCCATTCACCCCGCCCCCCAAACGAGTTGAGAATATTTTAATAACAAAAATTAAAACTCAAGGTGTAGTCTTATTTTTTTTGGACACTGAAACGTTTGAGGGGGGCTGAATGGGGGCACTGAGGTCCTGTAAAGGGCCAAGCATTAGTTAAAAACATTTTTAGGCACGATCACCATATGTATGCAATACATAGATGAAATCGTGCCTTATAAGTTTGTCAGGTCAAAAAACGGAAAAGTTTCTAAATTGTCTAATTCGTGGAGAAATTTGGTCCCCAGGTCATTCCGATGCCTCTAAATGCTTATATTGCCTTGGTGTGTGTAGGGATGTATGTTCGAGAAAGTGTATCCTCAAGATCTCAGAACCTACTCGATGAATCAAAAATCCCTTAGACCACATTTTTTGAAACCAGATCTAGTTGCAGGGTTTTCAATTTCAAGTGATTTCATCAAGTCCTTGCAGAGAAATGTTCAAAAAACTGGTTTAAAATACCTAAAAATGAATTAAAAATAGTAGATTTTTGAAACAACTCGATGAATAAAAAATCCCTTAGACCAAATTTTTTTAAATCAGATCTAGTTTCATGGTTTCCAATTTCAAGTGATTTCATCGAGTCCTTGCAGAGAAATGTCCAAAAAACTGATTTCCGTTACCTAAAAATGACCTAAAAATAGTAAACTTTTGGAACAACTCGATGAATAAAAAATCCCTTAGACCAAATTTTTTTAAATCAGATCTAGTTTCATGGATTTCAATTTCAAGTGATTTCATCAAGTCCTTGCAGATAAATGTCCAAAAAACTGATTTCCGATAATACCTAAAAATTAACTAAACTTAGTAATTTTCTAGAACAACTCGTTGAATAAAAAAGAAGCTTGGTTCAAAGCTTGTTTTACAGCATCTAGTTGTGCTTTCTTCAATTCAACTAAGCTTCATTCTGTTGTTGTCAGCTAATCACAAAAATACTGATTCCTGGTGCCAAAAAATGAACTTAAAAACCCTAAAAAAAAAGCAAATATCAGTAATAACCAGAGAAATAAAAATAAAATTTAGTACATATACACACTGAAAATATTACTTGAAAGGATAACTTAACAAATGTATTTGGAAACATCATTTTAATCATCACTTGTATAATATGTATTGCCATAAACACAATTCTAATGCTGAAAAATAAAAACAAAGAAATTACGTTCTTTACATAAATTAAAAAAAAATATTAAAACTTTTTATACTTATCTGAATCAAACTTTTGTTTATTTAACTATATCAACCCAAAGAATTAAAAACATATCTGAAAAAAATAATAACAAATTTATAAACACATAGCCATTAACCTAGCGCAGTCGACTAGCAGACTAACCCTGGACTAACCTAACTATACTACTTAAAGTCTTCTAGTTTAAATTTAAGCGCGTAATTTAAAACAACTTTTTAAACTTTTTTTACTATTTTTTTAAAAACGTGGATAAAAATAAAAAAAAATTTTTAAAAAGATGATACAGTAAGTTCTATTAAATTAAGTACTCAAATTTAAACTAATACTTGTTTTTCAGCAGTATTGACTTTTAATTACCTTACAATAAGCATACATTGCTGTTAACAAATTTGTTATTATCTTTTCTCAGATAAAAATTAATAAATTAAGGCACGCAGGTAGAATTTGATTTAGGCAATTAAAAAAATGTTAATATATTCTTTTTAAAGAATTTGGGAAATTAAAATTATACTTTGATTTTTTTCAGAATTAAGAAAGATTAATATATATTTGAAGATTCAGATATTTTAATCAAATTTAGAAACTTAAATTTTATATTTTCTCAGCATACTTTAGTAAATTATTATATAAGAATCTTTAGCAAACGATCTTGCTATGGTGAAAAAGAAATTAAAATAATCTAAACCCTATTATTTTTATTAATGCAGATAAAAACTTTTATTTAAATAATTATTTATGAATACTGTAAATAATAAATAATAGTTTTCAATTTATGAGAATATGGATCCCATCAATGTTATTAAAGAGAGAATACTCAATAATTTTGATCGTGCCTGAAATAAAAAAGCCTTAGCTTTTTTATAATTCTTTGTGATTTTTTATATTCATCTTTGGTAGATCAAAGTTTTATGGCAAGTTTTTTATATTCATTTTTGGTTTCACCGTCCCAAAAAATATAAGAATTCATATTAATTTTTAATTTTTGTAATAAAAATATTTTTACCCGTTAGGTGGGGGGGGGGGGGTATGAATGGGGGCACTGGGGGAAAATTGGCTAGTTTTATTGCATTTCCATGGCCATATTCGGTTTTAGCACCACCAAAAACCAATACCAGGGGGTCTACCCTCTGGTACATGATTTTTTTTTTGTGTGCCAATGTAATACAGCTATGGAGCTTTCAAGCTCCGTAGCAGCCAAAGTTGAGACTTTGAAGCTTTGTGTCACTGGAGACTTTTTTTCAGGATAATAAAATCTAAAACATACAAAAAATTCACCTAATATGATCGAACGGCCATTTCCTATTCATTTGTGCGGGGTCCTTTTTCGAAAGATCGCAAAATTAAAAACAAAAGTTATTTTAGTTTTTTAAGTATTTGAACATGTTGCCCCAAATATATTTGAGCGCGGATGGTCGCAAATAAAAATTTGTTTTATTTTTCATTAGTTAAAAAAAAAAATAGAATGGGCATATCTCTTAATTTTTTTTAAATCTGGAGGTCTGAAAACTTCAGGATCCTATTTTTTTTAGGTGGACTTTGACCTAATACAATTAGTTTTAAAATATCTTTCGTGGGCCGATTCAATATATAGATCCGGGCATAGCCTTTACCGCTAAGTAACGTAGAAATCAAATATCTGATTAAAAGATTGGATTCCGGGAAAGAATTTACATAAGGATTTAAATTTTTATGTTTTTAAAAGACATTAAAACAAAAAAATTTTTAATTTAAAGATTGAAATATCAAATTTATTAATGGCGATTTCAAATTTTTATACTTGGCTATTTCAACTGAAGAAAGTCTGAGCTTGTGTAAAATTTCCCTTGTGTAAATTTTTGGTCAGATTTCCTACTTGGTACGTGAGTTGGCGGTAGATTTTAATTTTATAAAAATACTAGGCTTCGCGCGCCAACCCCCGCAGAGTGATTGAAGTATTGTGATAGTATTTTTTATTTACCTGCAAGGTGTACCTTATTTATTTTGAATCGATTGATTTCCGTGACAGTAGTTGTAGTATTGTCATCGTAATATAATTTTATAATAATTGATTAAATATAGAATTGCAGTGTAGACAATGTTAACAATATGTTTACAGTATTTTAAAGACTATTTATAGTCACTTTTTTATTTAAAATAATAATAATGACAATGTTAGTACCATATTGGCCCAAAAGTGTCAGATTTGCCCAAAAGTACCAGATTGGCTCAAAAATGTCAGACTGGCCTAAAAGTACCACATTGGCCCAAAAGTACCAGATTAGCCCAAAAGTACCATTTTGGCCCAAAAGTACCATATTGGCCCAAAAGTACCATATTGGCCCAAAAGTGTCATTCGACAGCGGTGGCAGCGGTTATAACTTTATAATATATAGAGAAATAATTAAAAACAGTTATGCAATAGCCCATTGATTTCTAGCTCTTTTCTACAGAAAAAATTTTGAGTTTCAGAAAGATTGACAATCTTTGTCTGACAGCCCTCCTAGAAGCTTTTCCGTCCTTATGCTATACGTATTTATCTGATTTCTTGAGCAAGCATTGCTCAAATTAACATTAGGAGTTGAAATCAATAAGAAATTTTCTATTGGTGCCTAAGACCGGTTTCAAACCTAGTAGTTATAGGGTTGAGTTGAGTTGCGACTGCAACTCACTTGCGACTCAATATTATGGCGATTATTGATACACCCATTAGAGAATATGGATAGTGAAAATTTTTTTTATTTGGTTTGCGTATAGGAAGTGGATCTTACCTTATAAAAGAATCCCCACTCCCTAAGGACCGTTTATCATATTAATATAGAGAAATTTCAAGAGCATATATCTTCAATTTCTATACAGGTCTTTACTTTTTAGTGTAAAGATGATTTATAAAAATTTTTCCCTTAAACATAAGTTAATAATAATTTTTACCAAATGCAAAATAATTACAATATATTTAACATATATTTATACCATAATGAATTAAGATAGTAATTTGAAAATGCTTATTATTTATTAAAGAAAATAAGATTGTAACATGAAAGTTATAATTTGAATCAAGGGAAAAGTTTATTAAGAAAAAAAATATCCCTTGGGTTTTTAGTTCAGCATTTTATCAGATAAGTATTTTATTCTTTTTTTTTGCTATATTAAATGTATATGTTACTGTTAATGTACTCCCAACCACTAAAGTTAACTTTAACTGTGGTTAAAATTAACATTAGCGAAGCGTTTAAGTCCACGAAGACGATTAAAATGAATAAAAATATAAAATTAACGGGTTTATATAAGATAGAGTTAACTTTAACCAATCATTGTCAGTTAAAGTCCATGAAAGCGGTTTTGTAAAGGTGTTCGAGTTTGCATTATATATTATAGATGACTCTCGCTATAAGTCACGCCAAGGCCTTAGATTAGGCTACTCTTTTAAAAAGGCATTTCTTGGCACCATTAACCAATTCTAGTTATAAGGCACCCTTAGAGTTAGGTTAGGCTACTTATTTAAAAAAAGACATTGTCACAGTAAGGTATTCCCTAGAATTAGGGCAAGGAGGGCTGAAGGACCCATATGCGCAAGTTTGTAAGTAAATGCTGCACTATACTGTGACAATGCCTTTTTAAAAAATAAAATAGCCTAACCTAACCCTTGGGGTGCCTTACAACTAGGATTGGTTACTGGTCCCAAGATATGCCTTTTTAAAAAAGTAGCCTAACCTAAGTCCTTGGATGCCTTATAGCGAGAGTTGTATATAATATATAATAAATTTTTTTTTTTTAGTATGTGAAACCGCTTTCATGAACATTAACTGACAAGAATTAGTTAAAGTTAACTTTATCTAACATAAAACCACTAATGTTATATTTTTATTCATTTTAAGTGTCTTCGCGGACTTTTTGGTTAATAATGACTTATTTCATTCGGTAATCGAACATACAATTAACTTTTTAAAATAACTGCAAGGTTAATATACATAATGTTCACATATTATATATATTTAATTTTGTATCATTATTCAATTTCAAAATTATTATTCAAATTATAACTAATCTTATTTATTCATTATTTATTAAACCAACACATCCTGACTTGAATTATCCTATATATATATAAATCTTTAATTATGTGTGTGTGTCCGAAATGAGTAAAAGCTACAGACATGGGGTTTACGGCAAAAGACGGCAAAAATTACGGGTCAAAACATAGGCTAGGTTTTATTTCGATTGATAACGACAAAAAATTTTTATGTTGAAAAAACTGAATTTCCAAGAAAAAAATTTTTATCAAATTTTCAAAAAAAACCAAAAAAACGGAAAACCGAGGAAAAATTTTACTATCAAAAAGAATTTTATTAGATTCGGGCCTTTTTTTTTACATATCCACCTAAATTTTCAAGGTAGTCGGTTCGATCTGTCGAAAGTTACAATTATTTTTCAAAAATTATAAAAGTTTAGAACTAATCCTATCCTATCCTATCCTATATATATATAAATCTTTAATTTTGTATGTTTGTTTGTTTGTCCGAAATGGGTAAACTTGAACGCGATATAAGTTAGAGACGCGGGGTTTACGGCAAAAGACGGCAAAAATTACGGATCAAAACATAGGCTAGGTTTCGTTTCGATTGATAACGATAAAAATTTTTTACGCTGAAAAAACTGAATTTTCAAGAAAAAAATTTTTATTAAATTTTTAAAAAAAACCAAAAAAACAAAAAACCGAGGAAAAATTTTACTATCAAAAAGAATTTCATTCGATTCGGGTATATTTTTTACGTATCCACCTAAATTTTCAAGGCGATCGGTTCGATCTGTCAAAAGATAAAATAATTTTTCGAAAATTATAAAAGTTTAGGACTAATCCTATCCTATCCTATCCTATCCTATCCTATCCTATCCTATCCTATATATATATAAATCTTTAATTATGTTTGTCCGAACGCGATAAACTAGAAAACGATAAAAGCTACAGACATAGGGTTTACGGCAAAAGGCGGTAAAAATTACGGGTCAAAACATAGGCTAGGTTTCGTTTCGATTGATAACGACAAAAATTTTTTATGTTGAAAAAACTGAATTTTCAAGAAAAAAATTGTTATCAAATTTTTAAAAAAAACCAAAAAAACAAAAAACCGAGGAAAAATTTTACTATAAAAAAGAATTTCATTCGATTCGGGTATATTTTTTACGTATCCACCTAAATTTTCAAGGCGGTCGGTTCGATCTGTCAAAAGATACAATAATTTTTCGAAAATTATAAAAGTTTAGGACTAATCCTATCCTATCCTATCCTATCCTATCCTATCCTATCCTATATATATATAAATCTTTAATTATGTGTGTGTGTGTGTGTGTGTGTGTGTGTCCGAACGCGATAAACTAGAAAACGATAAAAGCTACAGACATAGGGTTTACGGCAAAAGACGGCAAAAATTACGGGTCAAAACATAGGCTAGGTTTTATTTCGATTGATAACGACGAAAAATTTTTATGTTGAAAAAACTGAATTTCCAAGAAAAAAATTTTTATCAAATTTTCAAAAAAAATCAAAAAAACTGAAAACCGAGGAAAAATTTTTTTATCAAAAAGAATTTCATTCGATTCGGGCATATTTTTTACGTATCCACCTAAATTTTCAAGGTAATCGGTTGGATCTGTCAAAAGTTACAATCATTTTTCAAAAATTATAAAAGTTTAGGACTAATATTATATATATTTCTAATTTTTATAAAAAACAGAAAAGTAAGGAAAAATTTTATTGTGGAAAAGAGTTTCATTCGATTCGGGCATATTTTTTACGAATTCACCTAAATTGTCAAGTTAATCGATCGGTTCGATCTGTCAAAAGTTACAATCATTTTTCGAAAATTATAAAAGTTTAGGACTAATATTATATATATTTGTAATTCTTACCGGTTACTAATTTAGTAGCTCTATAGAGTAACTAAAAGAAACTTGTACAGCTATTATCAGGGAGAATCCTAGAATTGGTATAGTTGAGGGAAGCAACTGCCACTTGCGGATCAAAGGGAAGGGTAATCAAGCTTTGAATCGCTGATCACTAATTATCCGCCTGAGTTGCAACGTCCGTATTTTTTATGATTTAGTAAATTTTAGATAATAATTCGGGTAAAAAAAGGTTGTTATAAAAAATATTGAGTAACGTAAAACAACATATCTGAAAGAATCATGTTGCAGGGGTCCAGGGGGGCGCAGCCCCCTTGGCGGTTGCCGAGGTGAGCGAAGCGAGCCGGAGGCAGCTAGTATTATATATATTTCTAATTTTTATAAAAAACAGAAAAGTAAGGAAAAATTTTATTGTGGAAAAGAGTTTCATTCGATTCGGGCATATTTTTTACGAATTCACCTAAATTGTCAAGTTAATCGATCGGTTCGATCTGTCAAAAGTTACAATCATTTTTCGAAAATTATAAAAGTTTAGGACTAATATTATATATATTTGTAATTCTTACCGGTTACTAATTTAGTAGCTCTATAGAGTAACTAAAAGAAACTTGTACAGCTATTATCAGGGAGAATCCTAGAATTGGTATAGTTGAGGGAAGCAACTGCCACTTGCGGATCAAAGGGAAGGGTAATCAAGCTTTGAATCGCTGATCACTAATTATCCGCCTGAGTTGCAACGTCCGTATTTTTTATGATTTAGTAAATTTTAGATAATAATTCGGGTAAAAAAAGGTTGTTATAAAAAATATTGAGTAACGTAAAACAACATATCTGAAAGAATCATGTTGCAGGGGTCCAGGGGGGCGCAGCCCCCTTGGCGGTTGCCGAGGTGAGCGAAGCGAGCCGGAGGCAGCTAGTATATATATAAATCTTTAATTTTGTATGTTTGTTTGTTTGTCCGAAATGGGTAAACTTGAACGCGATATAAGTTAGAGACGCGGGGTTTACGGCAAAAGACGGCAAAAATTACGGATCAAAACATAGGCTAGGTTTCGTTTCGATTGATAACGACAAAAATTTTTTACGCTGAAAAAACTGAATTTTCAAGAAAAAAATTTTTATTAAATTTTAAAAAAAAACCAAAAAAACAAAAAACCGAGGAAAAATTTTAATATCAAAAAGAATTTCATTCGATTCGGGTATATTTTTTACGTATCCACCTAAATTTTCAAGGCGATCGGTTCGATCTGTCAAAAGATACAATAATTTTTCGAAAATTATAAAATTTTAGGACTAATATTATATATATTTCTAATTTTTATCAGTCACTGATGTAGTAACTGAATATAGTAACTAAAAGAAACTTGAACAGCTTTTATCATCAAGCAGAATCCTAGAATGGATAGTCAAGGGACACAACGACTGCTTGCGGAACCTATGGAAGGGTAGCGAAGCTTTGAATTGCTTATCACTAATTAATAGTCTGGGTTCGTATGCCCGTAATTTTTATGATCCAGTAAATTTTAGAGTATACTTAGGGTAAAAAAAGGTTATTTTACAAAATATTGAGTAACATAAAACAACATATTTTTGGAAAAATAAAGTCGCAGGGGTCCAGGGGGGCGCAGCCCCCATGGTGGCTGCCGGGGCGAGCGAAGCGAGCCGGAGGCAGCTAGTATATATATAAATCTTTAATAATGTGTGTGTGTGTGTGTGTCCGAACTCGATAAACTAGAAAACGATAAAAGCTACAGACATAGGGTTTACGGCAATAGACGGCAAAAATTACGGGTCAAAACATAGGCTAGGCTTTATTTCGATTGATAACGACAAAAAATTTTTATATTGAAAAAACTGAATTTCCAAGAAAAAAATTTTTATCAAATTTTCAAAAAAAACCAAAAAAACGGAAAACCGAGGAAAAATTTTATTATCAAAAAGAATTTTATTCGATTCAGGCATATTTTTTACGTATCCACCTAAATTTTCAAGCTAATCGGCTCGATCTGTCAAAAGTTACAATCATTTTTCAAAAATTATAAAAGTTTAGGAATAATCCTATCCTATCCTATCCTATCCTATATCCTATCCTATCCTATATATATATAAATCTTTAATTATGTGTGTCCGAACGCGATAAACGAGAACACGATAAAAGCTACAGACATGGGGTTTACGGCAAAAGACGGCAAAAATTACGGGTCAAAACATAGGCTAGGTTTTATTTCGATTGATAACGACAAAAAATTTTTATGTTGAAAAAACTGAATTTCCAAGAAAAAAATTTTTATCAAATTTTCAAAAAACACCAAAAAAACGGAAAACCGAGGAAAAATTTTACCATCGAAAAGAATTTCATTCGATTCGGGCATATTTTTTTCGTATCCACCTAAATTTTCAAGCTAATCGGCTCGATCTGTCAAAAGTTACAATCATTTTTCAAAAATTATAAAAGTTTAGGACTAATATTATATATATTCGTAATTCTTACCGGTTACTAATTTATTAGCTCAATAGAGTAACTACAAGAAACTTGTACAGGTATTATCAGGGTAAATCCTAGAGTTGGTAGTTGAGGGAAGCAACTGCCACTTGCGGATCCTAGGGAAGGGTAATCAAGCTTTGTATCGCTGATCACTAATTATCCGCCTGAGTTCCAACGTCCGTAATTTTTATGATTCAGTAAATTTTAGATAATAATTCGGGTAATAAAAGGTTGTTATACAAAATATTGAGTAAGCTGAAACAACATATCTTTGGAAAAATCAAGTTGCAGGGGTCCAGGGGGGCGCAGCCCCCTTGGCGGTTGCCGAGGTGAGCGAAGCGAGCCGGAGGCAGCTAGTATCCTATATATATATAAAGATTTAATTATGTGTGTGTGTCCGAAAGCGATAAACTAGAAAACGATAAAAGCTACAGACATCGGGTTTACGGCAAAAGACGGCAAAAATTACGGGTCAAAACATAGGCTAGGTTTTATTTCGATTGACAACGACAAAAAAATTTTATGTTGAAAAAACTGAAATTCCAAGAAAAAAATTTTTATCAAATTTTCAAAAAAAACCAAAAAAACGAAAAACCGAGGAAAAATTTTACTATCAAAAAGAATTTTATTCGATTCGGGCATATTTTTTACGTATCCACCTAAATTTTCAAGCTAATCGGCTCGATCTGTCAAAAGTTACAATCATTTTTCAAAAATTATAAAAGTTTAGGAATAATCCTACCCTATCCTATCCTATCCTATATATATATACTAGATACCGTCAACGACGGGTAGAGCGAAGCTGATCATATTTAAAATAGTTTAAATAATTTTTAAATTTTTGGGTTTTACAAGCTTTGCTCTGATTGAGCTTAAATATCAATATTTAACGTGTCAATCAGACGTAAAATTCATTAATAATAATTATTATAACTCGTTTTATAATTCACTTCACTGAAAAAATAAAGTTTTTGATATAGTTTTATAATTAAAAAAGGATGTTCAATACATTCGTAACACCAAATAACTCAAAATTCTAATGCATCAGTTTATTATGTTGAAAAAACAGGCCGAAACGCCTGTATTTATTCCAGCACGCCTTCTGGGCCTAGAAACGAAGGATTTAATGTTATTAAATAGGGTTTTTTGATAAATTTCACAGGAATTCTGCAACCTTTCTGATTAACCAAAACACTTCTGGTTGGCACCATTTTTTTGTGTAAGCGTCACTTTTTATGCCCCAAAAACTGCAATTTTTTATCACAAATTCTCATACCTTTATAGTCCATTAAATCCCATAATGATCAAATTTTTCAATTGCTCCCAAAAATGCAATTTTTGAAAACAAAGGCTTTTAGATCTCAACATTTTTGGTTCCTCAATGAGGAACCATTTTGATGCGTCAAATTTTGATTTTTGATTTTTTGGCATATAAGCACGTTTTGGGACCTCAGGAAGCTAAAAAAACGGTTTTTAAAAAAAGTTTGTTTTCAAAAATATAAATTTTTCAAAAATAAGAATTTTCAAAAATTTTTTCATTAATTGAAAAAATCTCAAACTACTTTTTTTTTTTTTTTAATTTGGATGTAATACCTCATTTATTTCCATGAAAGTACTTATATTTGAAATTACTATTTTTACTCGATATCTCGAATCTGATAAGGAATTTTTCGAAAATTTTTTTCCCAAAATTTTCGTTACAAAAAAATACAAAAAACACCAAATTTTTTTTTCTTTTTGGACGTAGTACCTAATTTATTTCTATGAGAGTACTAGTTTTAGAAAGTTCGTTTATAGTAATTTTTTGTATCTAATACCGATTTTTTTCAAAATTTTTTTCTAAAAATTAAAAAAACAAAAAAATTAAAAAAACTGCAATATTTTTTTTTTTTTTTGGGTGTAATACTTCATTTAGTTTCATGAAAGTACTTATATTTGAAAATATGGTTTTTATTCGATATCTCGAATCTGATAATTAATTTTTTTTTTAATTTATTCCAAAATTTTTGATCAATAAAAAAAACTTTTTATAGTTAATAGAAATGTATGTATGATTGCATGCTTGTAATCGGTGATATCTGTGGCAGAGGAACCTTAGTGCCAGCTAGTTGGCAGGGTATTGTTTGATTTGCTTGAGTTGTTTTTGAGTTATGGCTTTACAAAGATAGAGATCAAAATAGACACTTTTTGAAAAATCAAATTTGGGAGTTTATAAATTATTATATCTCGCTACTAAATAATTGAGGAGAGGTAGGAAAGAAATTTTTGTAAACCTGGAGCCAATACAAATTTTTTGAGACCTAAACCCTTTTCTCTAAAGAAAATTGCAATTTTGGCATCAAATAATTGGTCATTTTTGGCAGAAAATGGGTATTTGGGCTGTTGATAATAACAGTAAGAGAATTATATAAAAAAATAGGCACAACCAGAAGTGTTTGATTTCTTAATAAGGTTGCAGCGTTCTATTAAAAATTACCAAAGAACCCTATTTAAAAATGTCAAACTCTGTGTTTCTATAGTCCAAGAAGGCTTAATGGCATGAACGGAAGGTGGTTGTCATGTTTTTTCAACAAAATAAATTATCTATAACCATTTTGTATTATTTGGAGTTCCAAAATTATTAAACTCCTCTCCTAAATAAAAATTTTGTTCTTTAAAAGTATTTTTAAATTCATTTAATCTAAGTCTTTCATGGCCAAAATACGGTTAAGTAGTTACCAAAATTTTATTTAAAAAAGAAGCAAATAAAAATAATCTTTTATCATGTAAAAGTTTTTTTTTTCAGTTTCGGAGATAGTATAAACTTTTTGTACTTAGCCCTCATAGTCCAATTACGATTTTTGACGTTTAAGTCTGAATAGATTCTTAATTTTTCTTTAAAAAATGTAATTAGTTAGTTATTTTTGACCCTTCTTCTGAAACATTGCAAAAATGAACCCTTAAAATTGGGTAGTTTTTGTTGTTTTTAGAGTGTTGTCATAATAATAGCCTAGTTTCTTATCCTATCAAATTTTTGTTGGTTTTAGTTTTTAGTGCAAGTTTTCATTCAAAGTCCGTCAGTTGTAAATTTTTCATGACCAATTTTAAAAGAAATCTCTCACCGATAGAATCTAAAAATCAAGTACCTTAAGTTGCTGCGAAAATTGCAATTATATTAATTTTATATTTTATTTATTTAATAAAACTAGCCTTTAGCACTTTTATACAAAAGTTTAAACTAATTAAAAAAATCCGTTGTCAATCAGCTACTTTAGAAGCGTTAAAAACATCAGTTTGTAATCAATTCTCATATAAATTCAACGATAATGGAATTCCGCATAGAATGCATGTGGATAAAATTACATTTTCTTTGAACCAGGTTTAGTCCAATACAATATAATCTTAAGATTAAAAATATTTTATTTGCATAAGATACTTAACGCCATCATATCATAAGCTCCAATTTTATTATTTTTAACTGTCTTTGAATACTTAATTAATTTTACAATACTGATAAGCAACTTTTTGATTTTTTTTAGTGGCCAACTTTGACCCGAAATATTGAGTTTGCAGTTTATTTAATCGCAAATTTGACATCAGATTCTGAAAGTTGAGACTTTATTACATGGGGATATACATTTTGAAATACATAAATTTTGGTTTTGAAATTAATTTAGTATGCAAAAACAAAACTACACGTAGGAAGATAAGCTCTTGGGCATCAAACGTGTAATTAAATAAAATGTCGATTAATTAATAATTAATAATACTATATCTAGCGTTCTTTTGCATTTTTATGATATTTCACTGATGCAAAGTTTATGCAAAAGCTATGAAATTAATCGCGCGGATAACATTTAGAAGGTTTTTCACCTGTATGAAGCAAAAGTACAAGAATAAACATACCTTTAGAAATACCGGATTGGGCCCAAAAACTATAGGGTTCATTAACTCGATAATATAAACTCAGTTTTAAAAAATGAAAGCAATCTGTTTGATCGTTTTGGCTATATCGTGTCCGAAAGGTGTCGATTTTTGCATCCATTAAGGTAGAGCTTCGCTCTATAATAAATCTTTAATTATGTGTGTGTGTCCGAAATGAGTAAACTAGAACTATAAAAGTTTAGGACTAATATATTATATATATTTGTAACTCTTACCGGTTACTAATTTAGTAGCTCAATAGAGTGACTAAAAGAAACTTGTACAGGTATTATCAGGGAGAATCCTAGAATTGTTAGTTGAGGGAAGCAACTGCCACTTGCGGATCCTAGGGAAGGGTAATCAAGCTTTGTATCTCTGATCACTAATTATCCGCATGAGTTCCAACGCCCGTAATTTTTATGATTCAGTAAATTTTAGATAATAATTCGGGTAAAAAAAGGTTGTTATACAAAATATTGAGTAACCTAAAACAACATATCTTTGGAAAAATCAAGTTGCAGGGGTCCAGGGGGGCGCAGCCCCCTTGGCGGTTGCCGAGGTGAGCGAAGCGAGCCGGAGGCAGCTAGTAAATAAATAAATGAATACCTTGAAAGTAAATCCAAAATAGAAATTAATATTCTAAATTTTACAAGTAAATATTTTAAAAAAAATGGAATAATAACGAATTAATAAATTTTTTTTTTTAATACTTACACTATAAATTCTTAATTAATTTTTTATATTAAGATATTAACATTTAAAAAATTAGTTTGAATAAATTAGTTTTTAAGAATTTAATGATTTAAGTTTTATGTGTAATATATTGTATCGAAAGACAATTGTGATTAATGTATACTATTATAATGTTTACCATACATGTATGTAGATTGTAGGGTATATCGATCTAAAATAGTTAGGGAGAAATTTTCAAAAATTTAAACTGTTTGATCGATTTAGAAATTTATATTTCTAATGATATTAAACACGAAGTAAGAGTAAAGAAACTTTTTCATCTTAAAATTTTGTATTAAGTATCTTTAAAGTTCTGCATAAAAATTTTAATTTTTTGTTTATAATAAAAATACAAATTTTACAAATGAATTTTTGTAAATGTTTTTTAAACACTGAATTCATTAATGAATTAGCTATTTAAAATGTGCTTAGTTTACGATAAAATCTCAAGTCTGATATTTTATCTAAAATTTTACATGTATAATCATCCTCCATCTAAGGCTTGCAGATTGTAAAACCATAAGTTAAATGATGATAAATCTAATGCCTTAAAAACAGTGGCAATAATAACTCGAGATCGAAAAATAAGTATATTTTTATACTTCTATGGGTCTGAGAGGCTTTAAAATATGATATCTGTAATTCGCAAAGTGCTACCTATAACCCACAATAATAATCAAATCTCTTACGGCACTAGCTTAGGGAATACTTTATCTAGAATACAATAATCGGAAAACAGGTTTGCAAAACAAATTAAGAGTTAGAAATTGAGATGTATTAAAATAATTTATTAATAACTTATTTAAATTCTTTAAATTAAGAGGCAAGTGTTTTATGTTGCGTATGATGGGTCATATTTGAGATGAATATTAAACCTACATCCGATATTTTGTATGAACTTCATTGACTATTTAGGACCCTGCAGGTCTAAATATTAAAAATTATTTATCTAGAAAAGAAGAAAAAAAGAAAAGGTATTTGTATTACATATTTTACAATGTAACTTTATGCCATGAAAAATTTTCACGTTGAACTTTTAAAATTAAAATACCATAATCTAAAATGACAAAATTAAAATAATATTTTTAACTTTAATTCAGAAAATGACAAAAACTACCTTATCTTTTGGAATACATAATAGTAACATAAAACCCAGATGCTAGCCATTAATATAATTTTAATATGTAATTTAAAAAATTTATTTGAAATATTTTATGAAGCTAATTTATATTTAAAATAAAAAAAAAAATCTGCAATACTTTTGTACGTACATGGTAAAAAACAAGTATATTATTAGCATTAAACCATCAATCACGTTTACTATATATACTACACCCTCTTCTAGAAATGTAACTTGAATTAATGAGCAATTCTCGGCCTTATTACATTTTGTATATTAAGTATTTTCCAGTATAATAAACGTTCATTTAATGACATTATTGGCACCAACAAAAAGGCTTTATTATACAATATGTTAATATTATGATTTTATTTTTGATATTTAACAAAGATTATTCATTGATTTCTTTATTATAATATAATTATTTATGAATACTTTTAGTTACATAAAATAAATATTTTAATAATGAAAATACTTAATTAGAAAAATATTTATTAATTTTTCTAGTCGTACCACCTTCTAGTATTCAAACAAAAAAATATTTTAAAAATTACAAATTTTTCTAACTAGAGAATTAAAATACATTTGGAACGCCAAATTTTACTTAACATAGTTTTGGATCAATTTATTATGTTGAAAAAAGATAATGATCAGCTCCGTTCATTCAAATAGACCTTCTGGGCCTAAAATCCTGGACTCCATAGTATAAAATAAGTGTTTTTAGCTTTATAATCTATAAAATTCTGATTAAACTAATTTTTTTTGTGTGTAAATATTACTTTTCAAGCCCCGAAAACTGCAATTTTTCATCGTTAATTTTTTTACCGTTATTACTAATAAATTACATGTTTATTTTCTTGCTGAAAATTACAGATTTTAAAATTACTGCAAAAATTATAATTTTTGATAAAAATGTGTTTCAAAAATTTAAAAAGTTTTGTAAAAGCTCTAAGTTTCTAAAAATGTTTACTTATCTCTTTTCTATTATTCTTATTTGAAATATGCTAATTTGAAGTCAGAGTTCTAATTTCTATAAGGTTTTTTAAAAAAATTCAATTTTTATTATTGTATTTAATAAGCCATATGAATAAAAAGGACGAGTAAGAAATTTTTGAAACTTGGAGTTAGTAGAATTTTTTAAGGCATTGAATACCCATTTTCATAAAACGTTTTAATTTCTACAGCAATTTAAAATCTAGTCTTTTTGAGCAAGAAATGGGCATTCGGTTTAGTGACTATCACGGTGAGAAAATGATTGATGAAAAATTACTGTTCATAGGGATTAAACGTATTAGTTACACACAAAAAATCACTCTGAATTATAAAAAAGCTAGGGCTTTTATTTTTAGGTACAATCGCCTACTAATTTACTGGAGTCTTCAGCATTTATGTATTTTAGCTAATATTTTATATTTAACTGGGTTACAATACTGATAATTACAATACTGAATCGAATACAAGTGAAGTAAACAAGGTTTTTTATTGGTCTTAGGTTATTCAGCAACTTTTGAATGAAAAAAGTTCATTTTTTAGCATTTTTGATCCATTTTTTTGACATCCGAAATCATTTATTTTAACATGGAACATGTTCATTGGATGAAGTCTTTGAAAAAGTTTGGCTAGCAAGGGGGGGAGAAAAATTGACGTTTTTAGGAAGGGGGTGAAATATTGACGTTTTTAGAGGAGGGTAAAATATTAACTTTTTTAGGGGGGGGGGGGAGAAATGGACTTAGAATATTTTCGATTATGGGCGAGATTTAGGGACCGTTGGTGCAGAAGTACCTAGGGAGCATTGATGCAGAAGTACCAAGGGAGTATTGGTGCAGAAGTACCTAGGGACCATTTAAGCAGAATTTTTAAAGAATTTATTGTAAAAATGAATAAAAAATAATTTTATATTATTTAAAAAACAATAATAATTTAAAAATTTAATTAAATTTGTTCACTTTGATGTGTAAGCAGCATAATTACTAAATATAAATATTTGGATATAAATATTGATATTATGAACACAATAGATACTTTATTATCAGTGTTATAAGTGAACATGTTCCATACTCGTTGGTTATGTAGTTAAACAAATTGGTTATAAATTTTGTGATTACTCGAAGATGACTGGATGAAATAAATTTTGGCTTTCTACTGGCCCAACCAGATCAAATTTGAAAAATTTTTATTAGGAGAACTTTTTAATTCATCGAATAGGCTCTGACATTTCCAAGATACACCTTTCCGAACATTATTACAATTGAAGCATTTTAGAGGCATCGAAATGAACTGGAGACAAAATTTTTCCACGAATTCTACATAATTAAGAATTTTCCATTTTTTGACCTGACAAACTTATAAGACATAATTTCATCTACATATTTGGATATATAAGATGATCGTGCCTAAAAAGAGAAACGGAAGCTATGCGACTTTTTAATTATAGTGAAGAAACTCCACATGGAGCCCTGTGTTTCCAAGCTCTGAAAGGAATAAACAGAAGGCAGCGCCACTATTATTAAAATATTACAAATCGATTTATAATAAATAATTTTGCGTTCCAAATGTATTGCACTCAAAAATTCCTAAATAAAAATTATTCCAAGTCTATTCCTTCTTCCTTAAAAAGGCAAATTTAAAAAATTTATTATTATTTAACTCGCCCTGAAGAATTTGCTCCCTCTTTCTTCCTAAACAATTGAATTGGCGGCATTTTAAAAATACTTCTTTTGGTGAAAATGTTAAAAATCATCCATGAAATCCAAAATAGATATTTGCTTTAAACAAGGGTAAGAATGTGCTTTGACTTTTAATGCAGTTTTATCAAGATATTATTCAAAATAAAATTTCTGTCCTTTTACCGTTGTTCAACACATAGCTAAAACAAAGATAGCCTTAAGGCAGAAAGATCCTTTTTACAACGTAGAATGAAAAAAGTTTTCTTACTAATTTTATTTTTGGAAATTTTTAATAAAAATTAGAAAGTTTTGTTTTTTTAACATTTAATATCTTTTAATTATTTATAGAATTTAACGTTCGATTATGATGATGAATTAATTAAGACTTTAACGATGATTAACCGAATTATCGCTAAGGTCTTTATTAATTAATTATATCTTTTAAATTTAAAAATTTAAATTCTAATTGACATTAATATGACAGTCAAACTTTCAAGAGAAATTATTTATTTTATAAATTAAATTTTTTAATATTTTTAAAATTTAAACTTAAACTCTGATTACAAATAATATCAAAATTTAAAAATAGATATTTGTCAAATATGATAAATAAGATAAATTATTATATTCAATATTTTATTAATATAATATAAATAAAATATCTTTTGTTGAATTAGTGTCAATTACAATAGGTTTATAATTATATTCATATATATATATAGAAATTCAATTATGAAAATCTTTTTCCTAATTAATATTGAAATCTTTTGAATTCTCGTGTATATATGGAAATTCAATATTAAATAATATAATTTAAAACCACTGTATTGTATATTTAATAATTTAAAAAAATTTCGTATAATATAATTTTACATTAAATTCAACATTTTCAGTAATGAGTTTTAATATATTATTTAAAGATAGTATGCTTATATAATACTTGCAGATATAGAATTTGTTTTAAAATGAAAATGTTTGCTTTTAACACTAAAACGCACACGGTTACCTCAATTAAACAACATTCATAACCACGAAAGCAAATGTTTTCCTCGATTACTTTCAACAATTAAAACCTTTCAATTTTATTTGTAATTATCGATTTTATTTTAAATAAAAATTCATTTCTATTAATTGCTTATATAGGTTATTTTGAGGTAAAACTTGATTCTTTTGAATGTATTTCTTTTTATGTATTGGTATTAGATTATTTTTTAACGTTTATGATAAATATTTGAAAATTTAATATAAATATCATTTTGTTCAGAAAAATGTTAAGAAAGGCTAAAAAATTTACGCTTTATAAATTTAAAACACAAAAATATTCGTAAGGCGCGGATAAACGACAGTGGAAGAATAGCATTCCAAACATACTATTCGAAATTAGTGAAGATTTATAAACTTATATTCCAGTCAAATCGCGGTTTAGGGTATATTTTCACTGGCCAGCAAGATATTTGCTCTACTATATGTTTTTTAGGTCGCTGACCACGAAAATTAGGGGTTTTTTTGGAAGATATTTTCGGAACACGCTTAAATTTGCGAAAACTATCCCCAAAAAGGAGTTATTTTGATATATTAGCAAACTTAGTTTCTAGATTTAGCCAAGAATTGGTCTGAGAGGGTTTTTTGGGTCATTGATCACGAATTTTAGATAATTTTTTATGAATAATTAATATTTCACCCTTAAATTACCAAAATCAACCCCTTAAAGGGATGTTTTAGCTATTTTTGTACTTTGAGCGACCAAATTAAGTCCATGTTCAAATTTCCAGTGACGTAGTTTTTTGGTGGCGTAAGTCATATTTTCCCAAGAATACGATAGCTAAGAAGAAAATCTGTAGCTCTTGTCTCGTCTAAACTTTTTTTCTTCATTTTGACTCCTGTTTTATGTAAATTTGTTTGGAAGATCTCTTATCATGAATGGACATTCACATGTATGAGGCAGAGAGGCTGTTTCACTGTTCCATTAAGCTGATAACAGAGTAACAGCAAAACATTGTTTTAAGAACGATAGTAATTTATGAAAGCAACAGTAAATTTTTGTTTTGTTTTATTAATTTGAAACACGGTAGTTTTTTGGTATTTACTTCACGAAGATTCTGAAATGCTTTTAAAACATCAGTATCTGCTAGCAAGGCTGGATCCAGACATTTTGTTCGGAGGGTCACTTCGCTATTTTAATTATTTCGGGGGGTCAGGCTAAACGTAACTTTTATCTGTATATGTATTTAAATATTTATACAATAACGAAGACCCCAATATCAATAAAATCCCAGACATTTTTATAAAAAACTAAAGGCCAATCAATTTTTATTTTTTAATATATGAATAGGTACAAATTCTTGATACGATTTTTTATTATAAATTTTTCCCAGAAAAAAAATGAAAAAAAACTGGTCTAGTAGCTGAAAAGAATTTTAATATTTGGATCATAAAATTGAAAATAAAATAAAATCAAAATTTTTTTGTCTGCATAAATAGATAACAATTCATGAGTTTGATAAAAAATATAAAAATAATTTAAATTGTATGTTTAAGTCTATGGTTTCATAAGCCATATCAAGTATGTATTTATATTTAATATTTTTGATAACAATTAAAAAAGTGGCTCATGGTATGTGTTTATTTTATAGAAAAATATTATTCCATCTTGGATTGCAAAATTAAAAAAATACAGAGAAAATTATTAATATTTATATGTAAACAATACCAAAAATATAATTATGTTTGCCAATTTTCAGGAATTTTTAATATTTTAAAAGAAGAAAATATTTATCCTCTCCTTTGGATCCGCCCTTGGCTGGATTAATTTATACATAAAATAAGAATTTCATTTTTGGAAAATATGACTTGAAGTTTTACATTTAAGCCATTATTTTTCTCCGAGTAAGCTTGATAAATAAGCAAAGCTCTAATGTATTAAATATGTATAACATTAATTATTTACACGTATAAAATCAAATAGTAATACTGCTTCTCTAGTACCAAGTAAGATTTCCGTTTTCTGGGTAACTCATAAATATATATATATATCGGATAATATAACTTTGATGCTGAGAACCGATAATCTTTAGCTTCACCTAAATTTGTTCATGTTAAGTTTCAAATTTGTTTGTTTTAATATCTTATTATTATTATAATATATACAGGGTACAAAAAAGTTTAAATGCATAATCAGCTTTTTCATATTTACAAGGAAGGTACCCGAGGTGTCCTCACCCGATTTTGATCAAATTTTAAAATGTTGAAATTGTTGTAAGGTGTTAAATATGAGAGATTTTTAATATATATTTTTTTAGTGTTATTTTTTTTGAATGAGAGCGGGCTAGACAGATACTTGTCAAGCGTCTCTCATAGTAACGGGCCTTATTGAAAGGAGCGGTCTGTTTGCGCGCGCGCCACAAGCCGTTCCCGCGGTCTCTATGCGTTATATGTATATATATATATGTATAGGGCATTACGCCTACGCCACCTTGAACAAGACCACGCTTTTATATATTCGCTGTGATTGATCCATTACTTTTTTATCCGCTGTACCTGTTGCACGTTCTTGGCTCTTCGCTACCTGTAGAAGCTTGGCTTGTGCTGCACGTCATCGCGACCCGCTTGGATTTTGCTCTGATTGCTACTGTGTTGAAAGTGAATTGTGTGTGTGGCTGAATCAATTGCAGTTCAGCTGTCAATTTATATTGGAATCAAGGCGGCTGGGGTCCGCACCAGACGACCAGTGGGTTGTGTTTAGCTGCAGTGGCAGTTGTGAATCAAAGAGAAGCCAGTGGGCTTCAACCAGGTTTGAGTTTGAATCTGTATGAAAGTGAATGCTTGAGTAGTATTCTTGTGTTATTTAGTGTGCTAGAGAGTGTGTTTAGGCCCTTTTCAGGGCCGCCAACTATTTTAACGTTTGAACAATATTAAGAAACTTACACCAGTTTTTTATTTATTTTTCCTAACCTATTATTATTATTATTATTATTTTAAATTTAACATAAGGGGTGATGACCTATCACACAATCAGTATTTTTTACCTGCTTATATTCACTTTCAAGGGGAACTCCTACCCTTAGTGTTGACCCCCTATCCAGTGCCAATGAGCTAACCAATCTAACATTAGAAACAATTAGAAAAATGTTTAATTATAGGCTTTTTGGAATTCGAAGTCTATAATTCCCGAAAATAAGTGAGTTTACACTGACTTAGTAGAAAATTTTAAAGTCATAAAAATAAATTATTTTTTCATTTGGAGCTTCTAGATTAACTTATACCAAATCACTTAATTTTTTGCTAGAAATGTAAATAAAAATGATGAGTTTCTTGCACATGTGAAGAGTCGTAAACGAGTTTTAAGCTCAGAAATCGAGTTCTGTGAGAAATTGGGCAAACAATATTTTTTACTATAAAATAAGCATTTGAAAAAAACTTTGGGCTAAATTTAAAAAAATAATCTAAATCATGAACTTGCTGCCAAAATTGATACTTGAAATGAATGCTAAAAATTGGGAAAAGACTTACATTTATTGATTTTTTTGACTTTATTGCCCATAATATTTAAAATAAATAAAATTAAAAATACTAAACTTATTGATCAATAGGGCTAAGAAATTCAACTCAAATTTTAATTGTGTAATTTTTATTTTTAAAAAATTTAATATTTACATAAGCCTTGGTGCAAGCTATTACGCAAATAAAATTATTTATGTGTTGAATAGATGTGTTAAATTTCGAAGCCCTATTGATCAATAAATTCAATATTTTCCATTTGGACTTATATTTAGTTATGTTGACGAGACCCTTTACCCGAACTTTGGTCTAGTTGTACACTCCTTCATTCATATACCATAAATAGCTCGATAAATAGATTAATGAAATTTAATACTTAAAATCCTAAGAAATTGGGCTAATTATTTTCTTGTCATTCGTGCTTTAGCTTGTAAGAATGTTGATCTTTATCAACAAAAAATGTATTTAATTTTTTTTAATTTTTATAATTTATTTAAAAACCTTTTTGTAATAATTAATTCTTGTTATCTTTTTACAAATATATCAAAAAGGTTAAAATGAAACAGTGAGCTAAAAAATCAATATAATTTTTTAACGATTTAAATTTATTATATTATTTTTATAAAATTATAAAACTTTTATAAAAAATATAAATTTTAATAAAAGTTTAGTTTCTTAAAGATAAAAACAAATAAAAAAGAATAAAATAAAAAAACGTATAACATTATGAAGAAAGATAATTTTTCTTCCAATGAAATTCTAGTAGCTTATATTCTCTTATTGCAATTAATAACAGTACAATATTCTCATAAAATAAAGCTAAAAAGTAACATGTATAAAATAAAAAAAAAAAAAAAAAAAATAAAAAAAAATAAATAAAGTAACAATCTCAGTAAATCACGCAATGACTTTCTTTGTATAGAAATACACGATAAAAAAAACCTTGTGGTGGTATTGCTAAAATATAAGAATGTGCATCAGGTTGTCCACTTTTCTTCGACTTTTTATTTTTACTGTTCTATTGGCTTATATATATATATATATATATATGTTTAAGTCAAGAAATAGCTTTTCTCGTAAAAGGAAAAATCAGCTTTAAGTATCATGGACCATCGATTTTCAAAGATTTATTTGTACACAACACTAAACTGGCATATTATAAAATTGATCTTTTTGCAATGTCATCTTCGCTTTTACTGGTTTTTTATGATTTTTTAGAATTAATTGAACTTTATTTAAATAATAATAATAAAAAATCAAAATGTTACTAGCACAACGTTTTTCTTAACTGCAATAAAATAATTAAAAAATCTTCATTATTTATTAATGACTTTCTTTGTGTGCAGTCCTTCTACATACTTTAAAGAAATAAGAGAGTGTAAAAATCCAATAATTTTTTTGCTTATATGTATTTCTGTTTGTGGAATTCGGTATGTTCATTTACTTTCATTTATGTATGTGGTTTTGAGGTTATAGTAATTAAAAATCTTGTAAGGCTTATTCGCACTCATCTGGTAAAAATTGTTGTAAAGGCGTTAAATATAAATTTTAGCGGAGATTAAACAATTATTTCCTAAAAAATTAATTAAAATAGTATATTAAGTATTAAGAGTGAAAAAGTTTTGACAGCGTGATCACCAGTACGAGTGCTCGTTGAAGCCGGGATAGTGTAGAGTAAATAGTAATATACGTATGGAACAAGTTCATAGAGAAGAATACCGTAAAAATTCCCTATAAGAAGGGGGATGAGAGTAAAATAAACTCAGAATATTTTCAATTTAGTGAGTTCTTTAAAATTTTTAGAGAATACTAGGGGGCTCCAACTTACAAACAGATCTGTTACAAGTGAACATTTTCCATCCTTGTTGATTGTGTGAACACAAAAATCCGTTACAAGTTTTTTTTTCTCTGGTGCTTACAATATTTTTTGCCCACCTAGGCGTAGAACAAGGAGGTGAATTCAACCGTTGAGGTTTGCTCCTGAGGTATACTCTTCTTTAGAACACTTTAATGTCTCATATGAGAAAATTGAGTTTACTTCATTATCTTTTATAACGATTCAATTGCTATAACTGAAAAACTGTTGTTATTCTTATAATTATTTTTTTAATTATTATGATATTAGCAGCAGATTCAAAAAAAAAATTGTTTTCCGCAAGCCCATTTTCTAGAAATAATGAAAGCATGAGTACATGAGTACAATAAAAACAAATATTTTTAACCAATCAATCAATCAAAACCATAAATTTATATACATCTTTAATGTCTTTAAAAAACATATTGAAACCACAGTTAGGAATTATCAAAAGTTTATTCGATGAACTGAACAAAATGTGGTATAAGTTATTTGAAATAAAAAAATAAACAAAAAAAATGTTCGGATTAAAATTGTATCTAAAATTTTGCTTTGAATTGTTATAAGAATAAAACTCGCATTTATAGAATTTAACCTAGCTTGGTTTATACCAACGGTTAGTTTTTCTCTTTGGCATACATATACATGTTTACATATTACACATACATACAATATATATATCACACAGTCCGAGTTTACCGTTGAGAGTAAGTAATTTCTCACTGCAATTCACCAGTTTCACTAGCCGTTAGCACAAAGACGTTTTACCACAAATTCTCAAATCTCGGTTAACATTCATAAACATGCACATATATATTAACATATATTTATGCATAGATGCGTAGTTTTATACATGAAATACTTATATTCTTAATTTTTTTTAATTTCATGTGGATTTATTTTTTTCAAAGGAACAAAAAAATAAAATAATTACTTTTACTTATACATTAATGAAATGAAATAAAAATTATTCTATAAAACATGTATTTAAATGATAAATTTTTTAGAGCAATCTTTTTTGTTTAATAAAAATCTTAAAATTCTATAAAAGTGTACTACAAATGAGAAATAAAAGAGTAAATTTAAAAAATAAAAGTATTACATAAATAGTAAAATGAAAATCACATGAAAATTATATGAAAAAAAATAAAACAAGTGACTTCGGTTTATGTTACTAAATACACGTATATATACCTGTGAATGTAAAAACAAAACAAAAGCGAAATTCAGTGAATAAGTAGAATAAAAAACTATTTAAAAAAATGCACCCCAAGAGTCTAGATTGTTTATTAAATGAAAGTAGAAAATTTTTTGTATTTTTTATACATGCAAAAATTTTTTTTCTAAAGCTTTTATTCATAAAATTTACCACTCGGTTATGTATGTGTTTTATACTAGGAGCAAAAAAGAATTTTACTTTATTAGAAAAGAAAAAGTAAAGTAAATAGTTTAAATGTGTCTTCAAATATCACATGAGGATTGTTAACATGAGTAAATACTGTGAAAACTTACTTTAATAAGTTATTTACATAACCTAGCAATTTTAAAATCTTTTTTTTTTTTTAATTTTAAAATTTTTTGCCAACATTTTTTTATTGGAAATTCTATATATTTGTACATTTATACATGTCTAGGTCTAGGTTAACCCACAGGACAAAAATTTTTTTTCTTCAAAATTTTTTTCTTAGAGGCTCATTTTAGGTCTTGGATTTGCATTTTTACCGGAATTTTTCAAAATATTAATTTCGGCAAAAAATTTCTCATGCTCAAAAATTGATTTTTTTGAGATTTTTAATTTTTAGGGCTTCATAAAAGATTAATTATCTCTAAACAAAAGCTGTTTTTATACATAGATATGATTGGAAAAAAGCTTTATTTTTACCTGGACTACCCAAAATAAAATTTTTTGTTATTTTGGGTTACTTCCGGTTTCATTTTTGGATCCAATTTTTCAAATTGATCGGAAATCAAGTTCACCATAGTTAAATTTTCTCAAATTTTCCCAGAATGTTGGCCTATGTGTTAGTTTGTCCCAAAATAATTTTTGAAAAAAAGAAGGTTAGTTAAGCTGGACCTGGACATATATACCTTTTTTAACATGTAATATTTATAAGGGTATCCTGGAAATATAAAAATCAAGGAGGGATCAACTTAAGGGAGGGGGGTTCAAATTGGATTCAGAATCATTCTGGTTTAGCTAGGGACTTAGAGTAATCCGGATTGAGGGACTTCAATTTAGGTACAAAGAATAGTACTGTAGTATTACATTTTTAGTGAATTGAAATATTTAGACTTAGTCCTAATCTAGTAAAGATGATAAATAAAAATAATAAAAATAGCCAATTGTATTTTAATGTTTTATATCCAGTCCTTATCATGACATTCCCTTAGTAGCTGTAGTAAATATGTTCCATGCGATTAGGTTGTATTTAAACAAACTGGTTATAAGTTTTTTATTTTATTTTTACTAGATTATATTTCATTATAAGCACTATTAAAGGATAAGATGATATTAGTAACCCAAAAGAAATTTTTGATTTTCCTTATTTAAGTGCGTAATTATTTATACTAGATACCGTCAACGACGGGTAGAGCGAAGCTGATCATATTTAAAAAAAAGTTTAAATAATTTTTTAATTTTTGGGTTTTACAAGCTTTGATGAGATTTAGCTTAAATATCAATCACGGTAGGCGGCTTGAAACGATTTACTGAAAATGTTAAAAACGGGATCTACTTGAAATAATTTTCCAAGTTGAATGCCGTAAAAATCAAAAAAATCCCCAGAGCCGTTTTTTTTTTTTAGGTAAAAAACCGTATTTTTGAGGTTTTTTTCATTTTGCACTACTTTTAATTTTCTTTATTCGTGCCAAATAAAGTTTAAAACGGTTCTGTACATTATAAAATGTATCTCTGAAGTTAAATTTTTCACTCTAGAGCATTAAAGTACACTTATACCTGTATATATTTTGATTTCGGTAAGCTGTGGATGGCTGAGAAGTTATATCATTCTGTATAAAAAGTCATTGGTGGATTGTGCCCCCAAAATTTGACTCATTTTGCGCGCACTTTTTTATACACATATAATATGAACTATCCCCAATTTTTAGCCCTCTATGTGAAAATCTGCCAATTTTGACCCAAATTACGAAATTTAGATTTTTGCGAGTTTGACCAAAAATAGTGAATACAGCTATCTAGGGGCAAAATTTTTTAAATCTAATTCCAAATACGAATTCAGCTGGAAATTTGACTATAGATTATGTCCAAAAACTATTTTTAATGCTTTGTTTATAGATTTCTAAAAAATTTCATTAAAAAATCAAAAATTGCTGAAAACTTAATTTAGGTCTAAATTGGCAGATTTACACCTAGAGGGCTGAAAAATTGGGAGAGTTCATATTTTATGTATATAAAAAAGCGTGCACAAAATGAGTCAAATTGGGGGACTCAATCCGCCAATGACTTTTTATACGGAATGATATACTTCTCAGCCACCCTCTCAGCCATCCACAGCTTACCGAAATCAAATTATACAGGTATAAGTTTACTTTAATGCTCAAGAGTGAAAAATTTAACATCAGAGATACATTTTATAAAGTACAGAACCGTTTTGAACTTTATTTGGCACGAATAAAGTAATTTAAAATTAGTGTAAAATGAAAAAAACCTCAAAAATACGGTTTTTTACCTGAAAAAAAAAACGGGTTTGGGGATCTTTTTGATTTTTACGAGAAAAAAAATGGCAAAAGAATGTCAATTAGTAAAATTTAATGTATGAAAGTTCAGGTATCGATATTTTTTTTTAATCTAAAAATTTTTTATGTATTTAATCCAAGTTTACATGTAGAATGTTTTATTTAAATGATGGTGCCCATTTTAGAGTTTACTGAATAAAACAAAAATTTATTTAATATTTTAGTATATGCTGCAAAGAAAATTGTTATGAACTAATGAATGCTTAAGATTTTGAAATAAATATTAAATAAAATGAAATAAAAATATAATAAATATAATTCCTTATACTGCAGACAATATACGACGGGGGGGGTACTATAATCACCTACCACCACCAGATTTGGTCTAATATAGTTTTTTTAGGTCGCTGATCACAATTCGAGGTCTTTTCTATAAGAAATTGTTGGAACACCCTTAAATTTGCAAAAACTACCCCTAAAAAGGGGTATTTTTGATGTATTCAATTTATGGGCGGTCAGATTTGGTCCATAAGGGTTTTTTGGGTCGCTAATCAAGAATTTCGAGGACTCTTCTATGAAAAGTTAATATTTCACACCTTATTTAGCAAAAATACCCCTAAAAAGGGGGTGTTTAAGCTGTTTTGGCACTTTAAGCGTTCAGAAACGGTTTTAATGGGTTTTTTAGGTCACTGAACAAGAATTTTGGGGAATTTTTTGTTAAAAATTAATTTCTCACCCTTAAGTTAAAAAAAACTATCTCTAAAAGGGGTGTTTTTGCTAGTTTCGCATTGTCAGTGTTTTTCAAATTTTTAGAATAATAAATATATATACAAAAAAATTTTGTTTTTGCTAAATTCCCCGAATTTCTTGTTCAGCGACCCCAAAATCCCATTTGAATCGAATCTGAACGCTAACAATGCGAAAGTAGCAAAAACACCCCTTTTAGTAGTATGGTAGTAGGATAGTTTCTGTTAATTTAAGGGTGAGAAATTAGTTTCTAACAAAAAATTTCAAAATTCTTGTTCAGTGACCTAAAAAACCCATTAAAACCGTTTCTGAACGCTTAAAGTGCCAAAATTTTTTTATTAAGTATGATTATTAATTAATTATTTTTGCTAATTAAGGAGTGAAATATTAACTTTTCATAGAAAAGTCCTCGAAATTCTTGATCAGCGACCCGAAAAACTCTTATGGACCAAATCTGACCACCCATAATTCGAATACATCAAAAATACCCCTTTTTAGGGGTATTTGTTGCAAATTTAAGGGTGATACACCAATTTCTCATAGAAAAGAACCCGAAATTCGTGATCAGCGACCCGAAAAACCTAACAATTTATCTTTAAAAAATTAAGGATGAATTTTCAAAGAAAAAATTCTTCGAGCAAACATACTATAAAAAGACCCAAACCCACAGTTTTGAATTCACCAAAGTCTTGGCAATGTTTCCCTCTTCTTAGATTTTCCATTTTTTTCTAACATTTTCTGAAAATTAGATTTTTTCAAAAAAGTTGGATTTTAACCTGTACTGCCCCTTAAGATTTAAAATTTTTTATTTGCATAAGATACTTAATGCAATCATATCATAAGCTGCAATTATATTATCGTTAACTGTCTTTGAATACTTAATTAATTTTACAATATTGATAAGCAACTTGTCGATTTTTTTTAGTGGCCAGCTTTGACCAGAAATATTGAGTTTGCAGTTTGATTGAATCGCAATGTTTAAATAAGACGTAAAAAAATGTTAAGCATAGTTAAAATTTTTAAGTATTGGCCAAAAAGTACACGAAAAATCCGCCCCTTATTTTGAAACCTTATTATTTGTTTGCTGAAAAGATTTCAACCAAACTTTTGTTGGCGGAACTTTGTTATTACGTCCTTTTTCTATAATTCACCAACAACAAAAAAGTTACTCTGAACTCTAATACCCCTCAATTAACATAATTACCAAAATAATATTATACACAAGTCAGAATGTGGTGTAACGGTTTCCGAATTCGTCAACCAGAGAAAGAAAAACTCATCTTATGAGTTTTTTCACAATATTTTGGGACTAATGATCAAATTAATAGTGCCACATTTTAAGAGTAATTAACTAAATATTGAATTTATTCTTTTATTCTGTATCAATAAAGGAATATTAGAGCTAACTATTGGTGTTGAAAAATATCTCCAGGGTAAGATAAAATCGGAAAAATACAATGTGAGTTTTTTTCTTTATTTTTCTTTTAATCTTGCATTTGAAAAAGTTTTATCCTATTTTAACTTTTATTTAATTTACCTCCTATACGGGGCAAAAATGGATATAACTATCCCTGAATTTAACAAAAAATGAAAAAAACTTATAACTGGTTTGTGTTTTCACACAACCAACGATCATGAATCATGTTCACTTATAACGTTTTAACGTATATTCCCTAATTATTATAAGTCCTAAGATCGAAATTACAATAAATCCCAAAATATAAATTATCCTAAGTCCATAAACCTAAAATATTCTAAGTTCTTGTGCTTACTCCCACTTTAAATTATTCTAAGTCCCTTAATCGGAAATATTCTAAGTCCATTTCATACCCCTCTCCCCTAAAAACGTCGTTAATATTTCAACCCCTCGCCCCCTAAAACGTCAATAAACGGTGATCCCGGGTGGGACGTGAATTTTATTTTATTAGGTGCATCGCTAGTTGTTGATGCTTGTAATCATTAGCTGCGATTGGTTAACTAATAAGCAAACAATGCATCCACTCTGTATCGCCCTGTATTTACCCCCCCCCTAAAACAACACTTTTTTACCCACCCCTGCCTGGCATTAACATACACTAACACTATTATATCGTAGTACAAGTGAACGCAACATACGGAGGTCCCATTGATACCAACCTATGAATTTAATTTTGTCATATGACATTAAAAATACCATGTCCAGCACCGGAAGATCATGTAATAACAAAGATTTTGCAAGAAAAAATTTTGCTTAAGTTCCCTTATGCAAAAAGTTAACAAAGATGCAATAAGTGGGCAGATTTTTCGGAGTCTTTACTTTGCTTTCTCTAACAAGAGACCGCTAACTTTAGGAAACCAAATTACAAATTACTTTCATTAATAATTGAAAAAAACCTCCGATAACCTCCGTTTATTCCAACGGGCCTTCTAGGCACAAGAATATGTGCAAAATACTATGCACAAGGCTTTTAAATGTAGTTTTTTGGTAATATTGCTTTTTAGTTAGTTAGTTAACAAAAACACTTCTTGTTGGTCACAATTTTTCGGTATTAAAGTCATTTTTCAAGCCTTGGATACCGCAATTTTTCTCAATGTTATAGCAATTTAACCAAATGGTCATTTTTTCCCCGAAATGATTAATTTTTAAATTATCTAAAAAATTGCAATTTTATACAAAAATGGGTTTTATAGGTCTCAACAATTTTCTAAAAGCTTTTTTCTAAAAATTCTTTATTAGTCCTTTGGAATTATTTGTTTGCAAAACATTATTACCTTTCTAATTTTTTATATTAAATTCTCTTCTTTACAGTCAGTAAATTGAATGCCCATTTTTGTCCCAATATGATCAATTTTTCAATTTGCTGCAAAAATCGTAGTTTTAACATTGAACATGTTTCTAAGGAGGGGTAACCTGTGAATCTGAAAATCAAGTGGGGTCAAATGTCAAAAATCATGTGGGGTTAGGAACTTAAAATATTTTATATTTAGGGACTTTGAATAATTTACTTTGAGAGGCTTAGAAAAATTCAAGTTTAGGGACTTAAAATATTCCGGGTTTAGAGATTTCTAATAATTTGAGTTGAGGGACTTAGAATATTTTCAATTTAAGGACTTAAAATAATACAGGTTTACAGAATCTAAATAATTTGGGTTTAGAATCTTAACATCTAGTAAAGGTGATAATTACAAATTATAAGAATAGCGATTTTTTTAAGTTTAGATTTCTTTTTGAATACTAAATTAATTTTAAAACCAATATTTATGTAAAATTCCAAAAAATATTCCTAAAAACAAATAATCTAATGCAACTTGTTTTTCGTAATTTTTTCTAATTCTCCATCCGCCATTTTCAAATTAAGAAAAATCATGCAAAAAAAATGTGTCCTAAAACATATACAAAAAATGAAAATTTTATTATTCTTCATTAAATATACCTTTTTTTGATGCTATTTATAATACTGATAAGCAGCGTGTCGATTTTTTTTAGTATCCAACTTTTACCCTAAATAATGAGTTTCCGGTTAATTTTATAGAAAGATTGAAATCAAATTCTGAGAATAGAGACTTTTTAACATATGGATAAATTTTTAGAAAAATAGATTTTGGTTTTAAAATTAATTTAGAACTCGTAGATAGGCTCTTGGGCGTTAAATGTTTAATTCAATAAAATTTGGATTAATTAATAAATAATAAAAATCGTAGAGAATTATAAAAAAGCTAAGGCTTTTTTATTTCAGGCACGATCACATTTTTATTGAGTATTTTCTCTTTAATAACGTTGATGGGATCCACGCCCTCATAAATTGAAAACTATTATTTATTATTATACACCAAGGCAATAAAAGCATGTAGAGGCATCGGAATGACCTTGGGACCAAATTCCTCCATAAATTGAAAAATTTGAAGACTTTTTCGTTTTTTAACCTGATGAACTTTTAAGGCACCACATTTTGGATGTATTAAATTCAAAACCAATTCATTTTTTACCATTTTTATTATTTATTATTTTTTAATAATTTTTTTTGATATCTGAAATCAGTTTTTAGGACATTTCTCTGCAAGTACTTGATGAAATCACTTGAAATTGAAAACCCTACAACTAGATCTTATTTCAAAAAATTTAGTTTAAGGGATTTTTGATTCATCGAGTAGGTTCTGTGATCTTGAGGATACACTTTCTCGAACATACATCCCTACACACAACAAGGCAATATAAGCATTTAGAGGCATCGGAATGACCTGGGGACCAAATTTTTCCACGAATTGCACAATTTAGAAATTTTTCCGTTTTTTGACCTGACAAACTTATAAGGCACGATTTCATCTATGTATTGCATACATAGGGTGATCGTGCCTAAAAATATAAGAATCTTGTGTTATTTTGTATTTTTATGATATTTCGCTGATGCAAAGTTTATGCAAAAGCTATGAAATTTATCGTGCGGATAACAAGTAGAAGGTTTTTCACCTGTATAAAGCAAAAGTACAAGAATAAACATGCCTTTAGAAATACCAGATTGGGCCCAAAAACAATAGGTGTCATTAACTCGATAAAATAAACTCAGTTTTAAAAAATGAAAGCATTCCGTTTGATCGTTTTGGCTATATCGTGTCCGAAAGGTGTCGATTTTTGCATCCATTAAGGTAGAGCTTCGCTCTATAATTAAATAAGATTATGAGGATAATTTAACCCCTGTTTACGTTTTCACTTTTCGCCACCAAGTCTTACGTTAAAAACAACTTTCCGAAAGTTTCTTGTTCCATGATTCAAACAATAATTTTATTAATAATACCCGGATAAATATGAGTAGATTTTAACATTCTAAAGTTGTTAGTAACTGCATCAAATTTTTTTCAAGTACTTTTAGATAAAAATACTATGGAAGCGATTTGAAGACAAGACAGCTTGTTTTGTTTAAATTGACTCAGATCGAAAACTGAAAAATATTAAAAATTTAGATGATGCGTGGACTAAGGAAATCGTTGATAAATCAAAAAACGTCAGATTATCGTTTGCTGTAATTTTTGAGAGCTTAAAAATTTTTTTTATTCAAAGCTACAGAGTCTGTAAAAAGAAGCAATATAAATAAGGATTGGCTCAAGCTAGCCAGAATTAAATAACGCTGGATTGATCGGCTCGGGTTATAGTTTGAATATTAATTAATTTAAAATATTAAGCCTTCATAAATGTCAATTACAAATCACAAATACCTATATTTACAAAATATAAGAATTATTAATGAGTTATTATAATAATAGAACTAATTATAATTTAATGATATAAAAAAAATGTGCATTTATTAAAAATCAATACACATTGATTAACTGAGTTTAAAATTTTTAAAAATAAAATACAGTTCTTAATTTTTTATTCAATTAAAAAAATTATAAACTAAAAATAAAAATAATTTTTTATCTTTTTATTTTTAGATAGCATGGTTAAGAGTCGATACTCGAACAATTTTAACAATAGCCAATCAAGTTATTACAAAGAACCACAGAATATTAGTAACTCACGAAGATCATCGTGTATGGTATTTGCATATAAAAGATACAAAAGAATCGGACGCTGGTTGGTATATGTGTCAAATTAACACCGATCCTATGTCTAGTAATACTGGATTTCTCGAAATTGTTGGTAAGCTTTCTAATTTTCTATCCCTTTAATTTTATACTTTTTTTTTATTTTTACATAAATGCTTTTATGTTTCTTTAGTTATCAATTATTAAATTACAAAGAAAAAGCTTAGATTGCTAAGAGTTCAATTATATGTTAAGGTTTTTTTTGTTGTTTCATATCAAAGGCTTGTATTTTACTGCAATAAAAATGTATTAGTTCGATTAAAATAATACTTTTATTATATTTTATTGAAATATAAATTGCTTCAAATCACTAAGTCAGATTGTTTCAAAAAGAATGAGTAATAAAAGTTTTGAAACTCTTACTTACGAGGCGACGAGGTCACTAGCTCGAGTTCCCGATTTATCTGTTCATGGTAGTGTCTAAAATCATTTTTCATTAAAACTTGAGAATCTTTAAATTATTTTATTCTGAATTTATTTTAAAATATTAAATAATATTAATTCAGTAAGTTTTTTAAAAGTCATTGGTTCAATAAGAGAGCTTAAAAATCTAAAACTTTTCCTATATCTTGCAAACAAATGATTTTTCGTTTATCTCTTGATTTTTAATTATAATATTTTAAATTAAAGTTTATATTTTTCTTCTAAGTTTAAAATCTTATTACAAGCTGGGTTACAAGCAATCTAGTAGAATCAATATTTAACTTGGCTGTAAAACGTTTTAAAAATTATCTTTGTAAATTTACATTTTATTTAAACAAAATTAATCGTACATATAACTTTTAAAAAAACTTGTTTACCTGTTCGAGAATGAAATTGGCAAGACTTTTCTAAGAAATATCTTCATAAGCAGCTGCAGTGATTCGTTGCAGTTTAGCTGTAAAATATTAAAAACTTGTAGCACAGAGTAGCAAGTAGTTTCAAATAATTTATGCAAGGAAAAGTGTTTGCAATTCTTCCAAATTCTTTGAAACTTCATCCAATTATGTGCAAGGTGCATTAGATTATTTGTTTTTAACGATTTTTTTCATTTTCTATTTGTCATTTCAAAATAAAAAAATAATTTTTTTAGTGGCTAACTTTGACCGCAATATTGAGTTTCTGTTTGATTTTATCGTGAGTTAGACTTCAGATTCTAAAAATTGAGATATTTTTACATAGGGATACAGTCATTTATAAGAAAATAAATTTTGATTTTGAAGTTTATTTAGTATTCAAAAAGAAATCGACACGTAGATATACTCTTGGTAGTAAAACGGTTATAATTAAAACGTTATATAATTGCAGCTTCTAATATGATTGCATTAAATATTTTATGCAAAAAAAAAAATATTTAGTTATAATTATTCTTAAAATATGGCATTTTATTTGAACATTATTTCCTAAAAATTGCGAAAAACCTATAAAAAGGCCAGTTTCTTCTGTGTACTCCTATTTTGTAACCTCTTATGACCCCAAATTCGGATTCAGCGATACACAAAACCTACAGAAGACCTTTTCTAATTCTGGTTGTCGAATTTAGACACTCTTACACTGCATCATGACTTGAGTATAATATTAATTTCGTATTCAAGTGAATTGAGGAGTATTAGAGCTCAGGGAAATTTTTTTTTTATGAATTATGGATAAAGCACATAATAACAAAGATTCTGCAAAAAAAATTTTGGTTGAGATTTGTTCAGCAAAAAAAATAACAAGGTTGCAAAATAAGGAGTGGATTTTTGGTGTTTTTTTCAGTCATTCTTAGAGTTATAATATAACTATTCGTAACATATTTTCACGTTTTATTTATATGCTAGGTATTACCGTATAGGAGCCGGTTTTCGATCAGAAGTCACTTTCTTATACCTAGCTGTATCTTTATTTGTTGAAAAATATACTTTAAAATTAATATTTGGAGTTAAATATTGTTGCATTTGATCAGGGAAATCCTATATTTTACTATCCCAATTAAAAAAATGTCAAATTTGTTGATGGATAATTTATAATTTACATTTATTACAAGTGTGCAAGGTAAGGTAATTTCGATAATGTGAATTTAATTTTGATAATAGTATCATTTTGATCGAATTAATTTTCGATAATTTGAAAATCGCTAAAACTAAGTTAAAATCGTGCGCGTTTTAATAGAATTCTTATAGGTATAACTATACCTATTTCTTAACTCCCTTTTCGCTTCTTTTTTCTTGTTTTTTTAATATAAAATACCTATAAAAAGAGTAAAATATAGTAAACAGCAGATGAACTACACACTTGTATAATCATGTATTTTAAACATTTATTTATTAAAATTTACTTTTTAATTTTAATTAACGAAAGATAATAGTTGATATAATGTTTTTAAAACTCAAGGAAACAAAATAGGCGCCTTATGTAAACAACCTGATGTATACGTTCAGTTTGGGCGCGACTTTATTAGGGGTCATTTACCTGTTTAATTATTTGTGTATTTAAAAGTAAAAACGACATAAATTTTATGAAAAAAGTGTTGGAATATAGTTTTTATATATTTTTAATATTAAAATAAAGGTTTTTTTTCATTTCAAAGCGTGTATACGTAATTTTTATTAAAATCAAAGCATTTACGAGCATTTATTGTGTTATAAACAAAGTGATACATAAGTATATAAGTACTTTAAATTGTGTTTATGTGTGTTAGTTTATTAAATATTCTATTAATTATTATAAAATATAGTATAAATAATGTAATTATGACAAATTTAGTGTATTATTATTAAATAAATATCGTTCAAATTAAAAAAAGTGTAATTAAATTGAAAATATCGAAAATACCCATACGTGTAAAAAAGTTCGGATTCGATTATCGATATACCTATTTAAAATAAATTTGCAATAAATAAGTGAATATAACCCTTTCCCTTCATTTATTGAAGCATCACAACGTAATTAAAAGCATTTTTAGTATTCGGCATAGAGTAGGTATCCCTAAAACTCGATTTTAATAACACACGAGATTTGGTGAAAACGATGAGAAAAATCTCCTAAGGTTGTACAAGAGAGCATTTTTCTTATTTTTTTTATTAATTTAAGTTTTTTTTTAATATCGGTAACGTAGAAATTAGTTCCTTAGGGTTTGTAGTTTCATAAGAAAATTCGGTTTTAGATAAATGATGCATACTTTTTTATATAAAAGCTAATTTGTGTGTATTTGATCGAAAGCCAATACGTTCGAAAACTGGCTCCTATACGGTATTTAATTTAATCCAATCAAAACATTCAAAATTCCTGAAACTTTTTTCTAACATGATCAGCTTCGCTCTACCCGTCTTTGAAGTTATGTAGTAGGCAAAAGTACCAAAAAATCCAAATTTTTTTAAGCTAAGAAACATATAATAAAAATGTATATTAATAAAAAAAATTAAGGGGGTTTCATAAGTTTAAAAGGGCTAAAAAATAAAAAAACACGAAATAATTTCGTCAGTACTACAATTTTTAAACTCTGTAATGCAAATTTTCTTTTTAATTTTTATGTATTTTTTCCCCATAATATATTTTTACATAAACGTCAATAATTTTTTATGCTTTTCATATATATTAAATGCATCTAAAACTAATACATATTTCTATTAGGTTAAAAGCCATTAACATAAATTTAGATTAAAAAAAGAATATATATTCATACATCCTTGTACATGGGTTATTACCATTTTTTTTGCAAGATTTATATTAAGGATATTTTCATCTACTTACTGCATTTATTCTTATTTATTTTAAATTTTAAGTTAATAGGTATTTTTGCATTTCTGGGCGTAAAACTCGTGCGTAAAAATTAGGCATAGAATTTCGTACTTTGCTTGGTAGGCTAAAAATATTGTAAGTTCAATAAGAGAAAAATTTTTGAAACTAGCGATTCGCCGGGATTTCGTGTTAGTGATCACACTAATTTTAGCACTTTTACGTTCTTGAAACTAAATATACTATCGATAAACTGTTACCAAAATTTAAGGTTTGAACTACTATACCAAAAAATTAATCTCTTAACAATAAGGGAAAAAATTAGATGCGAAATTAAATACAAAAATTTGGCTATCAATAGTTCCTCTCCGTCGAAACAAAAATTAAATTAATTATTTTTTCGTCTTAGATAAATAACTTTTCAAAAAATTTAATAATAATCCATATATATAATTTATGCAAAAATGATTTAAATGAAAAAAAAAATAAAAATACTTTCACATAAAAATTTTTAATATTTTTAATTATTTTAATGTTCGGTTTCTTTTTAACTTTACTAAAAAAATATGTTTTCATAAAATTTATTTTATCAAGTTGTTTTATATATATAAATCTTAAACAGTTGCTTTGATATAACAAACTGCTTTTTAGTTGACGATATATATATATATATACATTTATGCATCTACGTATAATACGTTTATTCTCGTCAAGAATATACATGAACTATATGATTTTAGTCAACCTGTGGTGGACATTTGCGAGAAAGTCATTAATGTGAAACGACGTTACAGTAGAAATGCTTATAGTTATGCAATAGCATATGTATATATATATATGCGTATAAACATATTAAAACAATTGCATGAAATATTTTATACAGAATCAAGTTAACAGAAAATATTAAATTAACCACGTGAGAATTATATGGCTACATATAAAACTTTTCTGCAGTTAGTGAGTGCTTTACTGAGATAAAGAAAGTCTCACAGCTCTATATATAATATATATAAATAATAAAAATGTATATATATATATTAAATATTTGCATGTAAGTGTAAAAAAGGATTTAGTTTCTGATGCTTATTGTAAGTGTGGGTAATAGGCCCGGCACGATTCCGCGAGCTTCTGCAATGCAAATATATGTAAAGCACGTTCAAACCCACCAACGCCTTTAAGTCTAGTTTACTGCATATATTCATAATATACATTCTATACTTGAAGCAAACGATTGCACACTTGGAAGGCTATTAAACACCTTCCTAGCGACGTGCCCTCGTCTCTAATAACCATGTATACTTGCAGTCATTATAGTAGTAGTAATAATAGCAGCAGTAGTTTTAGTGTTAGTTGAGAAAATAGCAGTAGTAGTCGTCATCATCGTCGTCGTCTGACCAACCCTTATATAATTTTGGTTCTCCTTTTTGTTCATAATATGCAATGTAGGAAATCTCTTCAAGACCGCTTATCATCATTAATTTATTTACATATAATATATTCGTGCATTTCGTAATAATTCACTAAAATACTAACAAAAAAAATCAAATTTTCGTTTCTTTTATTTTTACTAATTTTTTTTTTAAATTAGTATACATCCATGTTAGTGTTGCAGAGCAGTCATTTAATTTTTTTTTTATTTGATTATACTTTTTTTCAAGTAGTTAAATAAGGATATGACAATCTTTTTCATTGAAGGTAGTTCAGCTGCCCATAATAGGCAGCTTTAGGTTATTTTCTGATAGTTTTCCACCATTTTCATGAATTATTCAATTTTTGGGGTTGCTAAATACACGAATAATATTTTATTGAAAATGGTATAACTGCTCACCATAGAAAATATTCAAAAAACACAAATAATAACGTAAAATTGTCTATGTGGGCCCTTCCAGTAAAATTAATTAAATTTTCATTTTTTTGTTGTAACAAAAATCATAAAAATATTTAATAAATTTTAAAATAAATGAACATGTTTTTTTAATGATTTATACAAACGCATCTAAAATATTATAAGTTATCATAAAATATTTTTTTTAAATCAACTTAAACAGTAAACCGAAAATTTAGATAAAATAAAAAATTCTACTTTATCTTGACAAGAGGGTTTTTCTAAACATATATTTGGTAAAAAGCTATTAAAGTATAAAAATAAAAAGAATTTTTTTTTCTTAGTCGAATTTAACTTTTTTTTTATATTTTATCTTTTTTATTTATTGTGTACTATTTTTTCTTTAATTTACATTATTTTATTTTATATTTTATGATAATAAGATCAAGATTTATTCTGTATAATAACTAAAATTACTTAACATATAATGTTCACACGTTGATTCATTTTGCAAAGAAAAACATTTTCTCACTTTTGTTTTGGGCAAGTTTAATGAAGCTTTTAAATTTTTGGTAAAAATTTTGTTTCTAATGGTTATGGTATTTCAAACCTTTAGCAATATTATAATACACAATTTTTCTCCCAAGTAGTTTTTTATTTCATAAAAGTAAATGATATTCACATTTTTTTTGATCATATACATGAACAATTAAATTTTAAATAGGAATCCCTTGATTAACCCTCAGCAGCACGGGTGGGGTCCAGCGGACCCCATGGTAGTTTTAAAAAACATGGCATTATCCTAAATCTATAATGGCAGTTTCTTTTGCTAATTTATTTTGGTAGTTGTATTACTCATCTGCAACTATAAAAGCCTCAGAACTTTTCATGTATTGGTTGCATACGTTTTGGAAAATTTTTTTGGGGTCCGCTAGACCCCCCCGTGTAGTTACGTATTATTTTTTGCTATAAAAAAATTGTAATTTTGAAAATATTTTTTAATTATCTGATTGATAAATCAATGTTTTATGATAATTCAATAAAAGAATGTTCTTTAAATAATTTAAACATTGCAAATATTGCCCAAAACCTATTTGGTGAGAAAATTGAAAATTTAATGCATAAAGTTCAGAAAACGCAATGGGCAAAGATACATACTTCGGGTATGCTTTTAAGGTTATAAAGAATATGATAGAAATGTATTTCAATATTTGTGGAATTAGTTCATCATTTATTTTTTATATTTTTAGAATAAAAAAACTATTTTAATAAAAAAAACTATGCATATAGAAATTTACAAAAAGGTGTCATTTTAATTCAAGGGAATAATTCATGTTTTTTTTAATTTGAAATTTCTTACTTAAATTTCTTTAAAGTTTACCCTTTGGCATTTCCCGTTTAGTGGTTAAAAAGTTATTTATAATTTTTTAAACCAATTTTATTGCTATTTAAAAAAATCAACCTTTTTATAATGAGAAGAAATTTTCTTTTTTTAATATCTTTAAACAGGCTAACAATTTTCAGTTTTTTATTTTATAATCGCATAATTAAACTCTTCTGCGTTCTAAATAAAAAAAAAGTTAATTTTGGACCAATTTTGAAGGAATTATAGACTTACAAAGTCGCTGGGGTCCGCTAGACCCCCCCGTGCTCTAACGTTTTCGGAAGGCACCCGTGCTGCTAAGGGTTAAGATAATACTCCTGAATGGCCTAAATATTTTAATTTATCTACCGAATCTAAAGATACTATATTATTTTTTCTCAAAATATGCAATGATCCTGAGAATCAAGAGGGGGGCTTAGAATAATTTTGAATTAAGGGCTTAGAATAATTAGTTTAAATAATCAGAATAGTTTCGGTTTAGAATATTAAAATCTACTATAGGTGAGAGTAAAGGTGATAATTACAAATTATAAAAATAGCAAATTGTATTTTAATATTGCGTAATATTTATGCATTATACCTAGCCCTCAGCTGTTGTAAACATGTTACATGAATTAAGACATTTAGGTTGTTTTTACACAAAGAAGTTATAAGATTTTTACAATGCTCATTGGATGGGGTGTTTGAAAAAATCTGGCTTGGAAAGGGGGAACTGATCGTTCAGGTACTGGTGATCTTTAATGTACTGGTACTAGTAGTTTTCTACTCGCGAAAAAAGTTAAATTAAAAATATTAGGCTTTTTAAATTAAAAAAAAATGAATTTAAAAAAAATTTATAACATGTTAGTAATATACTACATTAATTTTAAAAACTAAAAAAATAAAAATCTTTTAAAAAAAATTTTATTTTCTATTTTTAGAATTTTGAAAAATCATTCATTTATTAAAGATTAATTATACAACATACAAGAAAACGTTTTACTTCATTTAATAAACTAATAATTTTAATTGCAGTACCACCTGACTTTCTTGATAACAACACAAGTACCGATATGACTGTAAGAGAAGGAATAAATGTCACATTGCATTGTGCAGCTAAAGGTACTCCAAAACCAAAGCTTATGTGGAAACGAGAATGTGGAGAAAAATTTTTTTGTGTCAATAATAAAAGTAAGCTTATATATATATTTTTTTATACTAATACTTTTTTTAATTAAATATTTGATTTGAAAAAAAAAATATTTATTTCTTGATACCTAGAATTTTTACATATAAATTTATTTTTTATGTTATGAATGTAATTTGTTTTGAATATAAAATATCTTTTATAACCACTGTCAGGTTGCTGTGCTTGAATTTTAGTTGAATTCTAAATTTTCAAAATTCAAGCTAAGCAACCTGACTGTTAGTTTTTATACTTTTTATAGAAAATTTAGATTTTGTTTGTTATATTATTATTATTATTATTATTATTGAATTTATTTTGCTAGCAATCTATATTATAAGATTAAATATATTTATAGTACATTACGCAAATGAATTTCAGTCATGTTGATTGTTGAACCTTAAAAAAATTTTTTTATTTTTAACCTATCTTTAGGTTTTAAGTCATTTGCTAAAACCTCAGAGGAAAAATTCCAATTGCCACTGCCAGGTAAATCAACCGATACAATTCCGGTATCAGCAAGATAGGGCAACTGGAAAAATTCCGGTAGCAGAAAGGTAGTGGCAACTGGATATTTTTTTTTCAGAGTCTTAACGTCACACGCTACACAATAACTAACATAACTATCGAAAAAAAAGTGTTTTATTTAGTCCATGTATTAAAATTTTATTAAATAATTATATAGGTTATAACAATATCAGCAGATAACAACTGTTGTCTTTCGTGTATACTTCTCTTATAAAAATTTTATTTCCTATTAATTCTTATATTTTCAAGGCGAGATTATTCATTAATTAAAGTTTAACGACCGGTCATATCAAATATTCACCTTTCATCTTTCAAAGTATAAAAATATAATTTATCAATTAAGTAGAGTAAACCATGTTTAGTCAGACATAAGTCAACCTTATTTTAGTAGCTGCCAATTTTTCATCATAAAAATTTAATATTAATTTAAAACGCATGTAATTAATCAAAAAACTTATATAGTTTTTTCTAATATTTCAGTTTTAAAAACCCAAATTCATTTTCATGTTTTTTATTTATATCAATTTGAATAAAAATTTTAATTAATAAATAATGTCAATGATAACGGTAAAATCTTACCTCGCCTCTGAGATATTTTTCTGGTGGTACACAAATAAATTTTTAATATAAAAAAATATACTCATTACAAAAATATATTTCTTGAAAATTCAAGCAGGCATTCAAGTAGTTAATTGAAACATTGCCCTGCTACCATATTCAAACATTTATTATAATCATCATAAAGTTTCATGATTTAACCGTATAAAAAAAAATTATTGTATAATGATTTATAAGTTTGGTTTGAATTTTAAAGCAATATATTTTTATAGTGTATATTAGCCTGGCAGTTATTTCATCTAAAATCAGTAATAAATCAAGGTTAATTAATTAATTAAGCTCATTTAATCACTTCTAAATATTGTCACTAGATACAGTAGATACATGGTCTTTTATGCAGAAAATTTTCAGTCAGTCATACGAAAAAAAAATGTAATTTTCATACCAAGAGAGATGATTCTTTTGATCAAGAGGGCTATTAAATATATAATAGCCCTCTTGGTCAAAAGAATCATCTCTCTCGTTATTATTTATTCAAAATGGGCGAAAAATTCTCTAATTCTTATAATTTTCATACTCTTCATTGCTAATAATTAAAATAGCTTTAATTGTCGCAATTTCATTATTTGGTAAAAGGCCACGAATTTTAATTCGTTAAAGTAATTTTTTTTTCAATTGCCAAGCTAATATATATAGAGACAGGATACAGACATGTGTATTTCTACAATTAAATTTATCGCATTCGAAAATCAAATTACTATTTATTGTTAGTATATTTAAATAATATTGATATCATATAATATAATAATATATCATATAATATAAGTCTGCAGTGATGGCTCTCTATAACCGATTTATTACTAAATCAAGATGAATTTGATTTGATTATTCATGTATATTGTAAACCCATTTATATCGCTTTAAATACACAAATGTTTGGCTAAAAACGTTTATTAAAAATATATTTAGAATTTAATGAGACCGAATCGATACAAAAATAATAAAATATTTTAAGAACAGTTAATTCATTTTTTATATTTTTGGGTCTTGGTATGGGTAGGTTAATTTTTAATTCTTGTTATCAGGATGAAATATAATAGTAAATTCTTAAAAATTACTAAATGTTTAATAAATCGAAATCATAATTCTGAAATTTCAATGGTGATTTCAATTTTAAATATTGAAAAAAATAAATATTTTCAAAAATGTTTTTTAATACAATATTTAGAGAAAAAACATTTGAGAAAATAAACATTAGAATATCAGGAATCCTTAAATTCTACTAAGGAAAATTTTTTAAATAAATACAAAATTTTTACGAAATTTTGAGTATTTACCATTTTTTCTTTTAACCTTCGGGTGTCATGAATACTTAATTTAAATGCAAGTATTAAAGGGGAATAGATTCATTTTTCTATCCAAACGTGTCGTCAATTTTGGATCAAGGAAAGTAGCTTAATTAAAAAAGAACCACTCATGTATAAAAATTAGAGATTCTATGCTAACTAATTCGGATTGAAAGACTGCAGGAAACGGCCCAAACTATTTTTTTCCGAAATTACATCTAAAAATAAATCTTATCATCCATCTTCAACTTCCTATATCCAATTTTTCAATAATAATAAATTTTTTCATTAATTTATAAAAAAAAATCCAAAAATTTGAAAATAGCTACTGAAAATCGAGAATTGAATAAGAAAATTTTTCGTCTATTTACAAAAAAAGTTGAAAAATATGAAAATCGAGAATTTAATCTAGAATGTTAAAAATAGGTGGAAGAAATTATTTTTAGTTACACTTTCGGAAAAAAATATTTTGGACGTTTTAGTCCAGTTGGCTTGGAATCTATCATATATAAAATGACCATATTAAATATTTACTTATACTTGTATACATAAACACATTACACTATAATGAAATACAAACATTCTCAAAAGCATTTGTAGAAATGTGATACTAAAATACGATTTATACAGTAGGGGAAACGAAAATCGAAGGTCCAAAACTGGAAATAACACGTGTCAATCGAACACATATGGGATCATATCTTTGTATAGCATCAAATGGAATTCCACCATCAGTCAGCAAACGAATTGTTCTTAAAGTTAACTGTAGGTAAAATTATATTTTTTTAAAAATTTTAGTTTAAATTTATATTTTAATAATATTTTTATCAAATACAATCAAAAAAAAAAATTCGTTGATAATAATATTATTATGTATAAATTTTTACTTGTTTATATAAGCTTAAATTTAACACGATTTATGACAATTACTAAAATACATTATCAGTATAACAATGTTAAAAATATATTTATATAAATTGACCTATTTAAATTTATTTGATAAAATCTCAATATTTATTTAGAAATATTTTATAATTCTAAAATTATGTATATTTATACAAAATTTATTTATTTACTTGTTTTAGTTGCACCAACAATCAAAGTTGAGAATCAGTTAGTTGGAGCTTATGAAAATCAATCATTAACTTTACAATGTCATATAGAAGCTCACCCATATCCTATAACATATTGGGTTGCTGGTAATAGAACAATAAGTAACGGTAAATATTATAATATTTATTTTCAATTTTAATTAATCCATTCTCATGTTTAAATATGATTTATTCATTTTAATATACATTTTGTCAGATAATAATAAGTAAATATTTACTTTTTTTATAAAAATTAAAATTCACTTTATTTTTTTTTTTTTTTTTGAAATAGAATTTTAAAGCCAAGTGCTTATATTTTATAATCAGAAAGAAAAATATTTTTTAAAAATATTTATTTATTATTAACTGCCCCCCTGGACCCCTGAGAGTAGAATTTTCTAAAGAAATGTTTTTTTTGGTTACTCAATATTTTGTAAAATAAACTTCTTTTAGCCGAAGTATTATCTAAAATTTACTGCATCATAAAAATTATGAGCATAGAAACCCAGGCAGGAAACATTTTAATTTTTATTCATAAAAAGAAAATAGAGGAAATTTCTGGTTCTATTGTAGCAAGCCTGTAGTGAGACTAAGATCTTTTATTTTTATGTTAGAAAAATAAGATTGGAAATATTAATTGAATATTAATTGAATTATTGCCACCCTTCTGCCAGTAATGCAATTGCTGTTCATGAATTTAAGCCCTTAGAAGACCTATTTAGAATTCAATTTATAAAATTTTAAATTACTTTAAGTTAGCATATAAATATCTGGATATAAAAATAAAATAGCTAATTAAAATCTAAATATAGAATTTTTTTTATAATTTTACAGTTTCTGATTACAAAGTCGAATTAATACAAGGAAAAAAGAATTATAAAAAAACAATGAAGTTAACAATTACATCTGTAAGCAAGACAGATTATGAAACATATCGTTGCATATGTACAAACGAATTGGGAACAACGGAAGCAACGATCAAAGTTGAAAGTAAGTATTAAAACCGTAATATTTTTTAGAAGTGCTTTCGCGCTATTTGGTTGGAAAATACGTATTTTCTCGTCACTGATAAAGAAAAATCATACAAGATCTTGGTCCCTAAAAAGAGGGTGCCCTGAATTGCATTTTATCGGGCTTTGACTCGGATGGTAAATTACGTGCGAGTTGGGCATTCAAATACCCCGGCCCGTTCTTAAATTTTCTGGAAATAGGTTTGAAATATTCTATTTACGACCCATGGTTAAAAAGTAAAGACTAAGTTTTGTCGCAGATAATTTGGAATATTCTTTATTAATACCAAGGGTTGTAAATAACTTTTCCTACTGAATGGCAAGAAAATACATATTTTCTAGCCACTTAAGAATAAAAATTTTTGAATAACTTATAATATTTATTTATTTATATTAGCTTTAGTATTGAAAACCAAAATAAGTAGATTTTTCACAATTAAAAATTATGTATTAATTTATTATATATTAAAAAATCAAAAAATTGAATAATTATAGAACGAAACTATCTTATACGAAGGAAATTACCAGTTTTTGTTGTTGCTCTTCGAAATAAAATAGCTGTGGCATTGCTTTTATATTTCAAACTGAAGCTTAACCTCACATAGAAGAACTGCATAAATTTTTGTTAGAATCCAATATTTCGAAAGTCATGTTAGTTTATGTACATCAGATGGTTAACTTCGTTCTACCCATTTTTAACGGCAGCAAGAATTTAGTACTGGGTATTTTATTAATATCTTGATGCAAGAGACATATACTAATAAATATGGCGCACATTTTTATAAAAATTCAAATATTCATAACTAATGTTATATAAAAACTCAGACATTTGCACTTTTATTAAAACTTGAAAAGGGATATTAACCACGACTAAAAATTTATGATAATTGAAAATTGGTGTTTTTAAAATTTATTAATTTTAGGGTTTAAAAAAAACTCAAGTATCTTTAAACTATATAATGCCCTTTTTATATGCAGATGATTAGGGAAAAATTTGTTTTTTACATGAAATACCAACAAAAAAAAATTTTTAATTTTTGGTCACTTCCGGTTTTGTTTTTAGGGGTTTTAATTTTTTAAATTGACTGAAAATAAAGTTCTAAATCATTATATCTAAACAACTTTTCCAAGAATGTTGGCCTATGTATGGGTTTATCACATAAAAATTTTGATATGTGACTCCCAAATTTTCGTCTTTTTAGTATGTCAAAACTAGAAAAAAATAGCCGAAAAGAGGAGAAAGATTCTTTTGATCAACGCAGGACAGATGTCAAAATGATTTTTTATTGGTAAAATTGCCCCAATAGAACCGAAAGTTAATTTGTAATTTGATTGGGCACTGAAAAAAATCCCTATTTGAATCAAATAGATTCTATTTGACTCAAATAGAAAATCTTCTTGATTTTGAACTCAAATAGATTTCTATTTGAGTCAAAAAGAAAATCTGCTTGAATCAAATTCTATTTGAGGTAAATAGATTTCTATTTGAGGTAAATAGATTTCTATTTGAGGTAAATAGATTTCTATTTATTTAAAAAAAAAATGTATTTTGCTGATTTCTGTTAAGAAAATAGTTGAATTTGTGATAGGAAATATTTTTGGGCTGCAATATGTATTTAGAATTCATAAAATTCTATGTTTAATAAAAAATACAGTACTTTTCTTTTTTTTATTGTATACATTTTTTTTCATACATATAAATATGAAACATCCTTAATTTTTGTAAAATTAAATTGTATGAAAGATATAAAAAAATGATAACATATTTTAAATATGCATCTTTTTTTAAACGAAAATATCCTTTATATAAATAAATTATAATAACAAATAAATACAATAAATGTTTAAAATTAGATATTATTTCTTGACTATTTTAATTGTATTATTTTGGAGCATATATTATTATAATAATAAGAACAATAAATTTTGAGAAATATCCAAAAAAAATTTAGAAATTTTAAAAAATAAAATTTTAAATTAATTTAAAAGTAATCTAACTACTCTTTCTGATTCTTATCTATTATGTTCTCTACTTGAACTAAAAATTGTGAACAATAAGTAAACCTTTTATCATTTTTTGTTGTGATACCATACAATTTTCTTTGAATTACAAGCCAGATATGGGCAGCGTCTACAGGGTACTGCATATCTAAAAGCATAAGAAGCATAAACGTAGCTCTTAATGCTTCAAGTGGACTTTCAGCTTTCCACAAATGCTGATTAAAGTAAACATAAGATTCTAACGGTTGATGTATTTTTTCTGCAACAACTACTATACATGGCTGTTCTGTACTACCCCATTTAGTATATCTTTTTAACCTTTTTGCAATAAATTCTTTAATATCTTCTGTCCGCTGAAATAATATATTTAATCTCATATTAATGTTGGCTTAAAATATTATTAAACTTAGGGCATGTTCATAAAGAAGAAATAGGTTAAGCGAAATTAGCTCTCCCTTGAAATGATATTTACCAATATTTACATTAAACGTGTTATTAGGTCTGGAAAATTCTGTAGAATAGACCTTACAAAGCTATAAAAAAGTGAAGACTAATATTTCAAGCCTATCCTTGACTTCATTATGAATGGTTGTTATATTATATAAATTAAATAATACCTTGCACCATACTAGGAAACCTTCACTACTTTCATATATCATCGGTTTTATTGATCCTGCCTCCATCCTAATTGTAGAGTTTAATGGCAATAAGTAAGGTATCAACAACAACTTTAAAAAATCCATGGACATGTTATCGTCATCTTTATATTTTTCAAAAACTCTGACTAGCATTTTCCCTTTATCGTCATGTACATATTTTTTTTGTGAATTATAAATAATTTTAAAAAAATTTTCAAAATTATTATCGAATAGCTCATATTTGTCAGGAAAACTATGTTTAAAATCCAAAGTGATCTAAAAAAAATTTAATTTATTTTATTATTAATTTACAAAATTTTTGATGATATAAAAAGTAAGAAAAATATTACTAATTTTATGGCTAATCCAGAATGAAGTATAGGCCACTCCTTGAAAATTTCATCATATGGTTTTGTTTTTAACGCTACCAATCTATAATCTCTACAAGCTGTCCAATGAGTAATTAATGTATTTACTGGAGCTCTATTATGTTTTAGCCATTTTATATGAATTTTTATGGAATCTAAACACCATTAAAACAACAAAATTTCATTTTTAGTCTTTCCATTTTAAGAATTAAAGAATTTAATTAAAAACCTGTTAATTCAGCAGTTTCACGCTCTTTATTTGTGTCTAAAACCTTTAATTTTTTACTAGATTTCGGTTCTTCAACAGCAGTACAATATTTAAACCTGAGGTTTCTCCATTTGTCAAATAATTTTCCTTTTGGATCTTTACTTGCGTTCATTTCACTATGTGGTGGAATATAAAATATTTTCTTATTTTCCCTTGGGAATAATTTAATAATTGAATCTGCCAAATTACTGCAAAATTTTGCAGGATGTTTACTAAAAGTAGTTAAAATAACACAGTTAAAAAAACACAAAATTTAAATTTTCTTGCATACTTACATTGCATTCATGTCAGCTCTATTTATTAGTATATCTGCAACCATTTGCTGATCTGCTTTATCTAATGATTCATTTTTCTTATAATTAAAAATAGTAACTGTTCCTTCGAGGCTTTCGAATAATATTTTTTCAATGTTCTAAAAAAAAGATAATTTAAAAAAAATAATAATTATTCTCTACAAAGAAAAATACAAAGTGTACCTCAACATTGACATTTTCTTCATTCAGCTTAAAGATGGCTGGATGTTTTTTTTCCAAAAACTTTTTATATTCTGGATTTGTCATCTGTAAAAATTAAAATTATATTGCAAAATTTTTTCAAAATATTAGATTAGTATAATGCTGAAAAAGATTACTTTTACTATATTTCCTTGTTGAAGATTTTGTAACGGTGTCTTTGGTAAGTTTTGTTTTTGAGCAATAGGAGCAGTATTATTATAATTTGGTAAAGAGGTTTGCTTTCCAATTTCGATTAATTTAGTTGCTTGCTGATTTTAAAAGAAAAAAAAAAAAACAATTTCAATTAGTTATTTATAAAATTTTAAAATATAACATAAATGAATTACTGTAATATTATTTGACTGAGGTTCTATTGATGCTTTTAAAGATTTTTGCTTCGGTAATGATTCTTTTATACCTGCATTCTGCTTAATTTGGTTTATTTGTGATGATTGCCTTGATAGTAGCGTTAAAGATGATTGCTTGTTTAATCCATCATGCTAAATTGAAAAATGGTTAAAAATTATTAAATATAATAAATTTAGAAATGAGTTTTCAAATTAAAAACAATATTTTAAAACAAGATAAAATTTTTTCAGATATGGACACATTTGACTTATTTTTATATTAAAAAACGGAGCTCAGTTAAATATTTAAACGCCTTTTTATAAACAAATATTGTTTTTTATATTATAAAAAAAAAACCTTTGATAGATTGGCTGATTGCGATCTAGTTAATGATCGTTGTGACGAAGCAATTGATAAATTCTTAATTTTTTGTGTATTCGAAGTATCAATTGGCTGGTGTGCATGTGTTTTGATTATTGTCTCTTCAAGTGATTGATTTTGTTGATTTTTTTGTGGGTGCTGTTAATTAAAAAAAATTGTATAAATTAAGTAATATCATACCAGAATATTAAATATTCTTATATCATTAATAATAAAATAACCTGATTATTTATCATTATAATTTCATCTGGTTCAGATTTTTTTCTTTTCTTTGTTTCATCTTCTGAATTTGAAGAAAAGTCATAAGTTACTTTGGCCCTTTTTTTTTTTGGCTTAGATATATTTTCCCACTTGGTTAAGTCTAAATCCTGCAAAAGATAATTTGAAATAAGTAAAAGTACTTAAATGTGTAATAAAAAATTGATATATATATAATTTATAATATTTACTTCATCACTACTATTGCTTTCAGATGAATTGTTATCTGCTTCATTGCAAGAATTATTTAAAATCTGGGTTTCATCTTGAGATTGATTTTCACCATTTAAAATTAATTGGGTTTCATCACTAGAATTTGATTCTGTTTCACCACCATTATCATAAAAATTTTCTTTGTTAGAATCTTCTTCAAAGTTTTGAGTAGGGTCCATATTTAACGTTACCACATGAAAGACCAAATTAAAATAAAAACCAAAATTTGACTTATTTCATTAAGCGTCTTTAAAAATTTACGTATCGGTCTGTCCATTAAAATAAATCTAAAAAAGAATTTACGTGAAATTTGACTATCTAAATCGTTAAATTTAACTGATCAGACAATAAAATGACGCCAATAAAATAATCGTTAATTATTTTTTAAAAGTATCATATTCTGCCTTACCTTTAGAGTTCTATCATTTCACGGTAAGGCAGGGATTAAATATTTTATTCTTGAATTTAAAAATTTTTTAATAATTAAACATTTTTTAAAATAAAAATACAAAATAAATTTTATTAAAAATAAAATATTAAAATTTTTAGGCCTCGTGCTATAAAGATCATCATTATCATCATAAATTCACAATGTGTAATTGTATGCGTTACATAACCTAAAACGTAAATACCGGCTTATGTTGTTTTGATAAACTCTAATAATTGATATAAATTTTAATTGTCAAAATTTAATTATTAAATGTAATATGTAAGAAAATATTTAAAATAAGAAGTATAATATATATATATTTATTAAAAAAACAAGGTAAATAATTAATTTGTCACTCTTTAAATATGAAATAAGGCAATTAAACATTTTTTTTAACACAGGTACACAAATATGTTTCATTGTTATGAATGTAACTTTGAAAATCAAAGTATCAAAGGTTTAATTTTACATTATGAGCATCATCATGGGTATACTAAAACTAGTGATTACTATTGTAATCAAAAAGGTTGCGTTAAAAAGTTTTCATGCAAATCAAAGTTTCAGAATCATTTAAATAAACATTCAAAAGAACTAGTTTTTCAACAAGATTTTTTTTTAGAAAATAATGATAACGCTCCTTCCATTTCAAATTTAGCTATTGATGAAACCTTAGATACTGACTTGGAATTCGTAGAAGAATTTAACAATCTAGTTTCACCTTTAAATGAAAATATTAAAATGCCTGTCCACAACGATGAAAGTTTACATTCTGACTCAGATTCTATAAATGAATCTAATAGCTTAGTTTTGTCTTCAGAGTACAGTAATGACATCACCGTAAGCTTGGATTCTGACTTCAATATGACAAATGAATTCAAAAACTCAAATTTACCTTCAGAAGAAGATGATCAAATATTTATTCCCATTGAAGACTTTAACAAGCATACGCTACAAGAGTTAATGAAATCAGATGCACTCAAATTGCTACTAAAATTTTATTGCAAATCAAGTTTACCAAGGTCTGCAGTACAAGATATTGTAAATGCTGTACATTCATTTTTAAATGGGCCTGTTTTTCATCTTATGGAAAGAAATATAAATCAGTTAATTAAAAATAATATAGGCGATAATGATGGAAATTCTCTTAATATTATTGATCAAGTTTTTGATGTTATGCGTAATCCTTTTAATAATCTAGAAACAGAACATCTTCGATTAAAATATTTGGAAAATAGTGCTGCTTATGTGAGGCCAAATACTTTAATATTTGGTGAAAGATTAAAACTGGTTAAAACGAAGCAAAATAGGAGAGAACTAAAACCATTTCCAATAACTGGTCAGTATATTCCAATAAAAGATGTTATAAAAATTTTTTTAGAGAAATCCGATAACTACATTATTGCAAGAAACTTTCTAAATAGTTTAAAAGAAGAAAAACAATATTTAAAACATTTTTGTCAAGGAAAATTATGGTTAGATATTCAACAAAAATTTGAAAATAAAACAGTGTTTCCATTAATCATGTATTTTGATGACTTTAACGTAGATGATGTTCTTGGTTCCCATAAAGGAAATAATAAAATAGGAGCAATTTATTATACCTTACCTTGCTTTCCTGTTGAATATGAACAAAGTATGCAACAAATTTTTACTGCTATGTTATTTTTAACAAAAGACCGAGAAGAATTTAAAAATGAAATAGTTTTTGAACAGCTAATTGATGATCTTAAAGATTTAGAAAATGAAGGTATTGAATTAAAAGTTGGAAATTCTTTTGAAAGGGTTTATTTTGTTTTAGGATTATTTTTAGGAGATAATTTGGGTGTTCATCAAATACATGATCTCGTTGGAGGATTTAATGCAAATTTTCCATGCAGATATTGTAAAACCAATAAAAACTTATTTGACTACACATTTGACGAAGTTAAAATTGTCCTTCGTGATAAAGAAAATTATGATGTCGATTTGCTAATTAAAGATTGTTCCCTCACTGGAATTTACATGGATAGTACGTTTAATCAACTTAAGCATTTTCATGTAATCAAAAACGTTGCTCCTGATATAATGCATGATGTCTTTTTAGGTATATGCAGAAGAGATATAGCATTACTCATTAAAGAATTAATAAATTCAACAGATCTTACATTGGATAAAATTAATTATAAATTAAAAAATTATAACTATGGACCTGACCATGGTGATAAACCTCCTATTATAACAGAAGCACATATGAAAAAAAAGAATGTATCGATGTATGCATCAGAAATGATTACATTTATAAAGCATTTGCCCCTAATTATAGGAAATGATATTCCTAAAAAAAATAAGTATTGGGAATGGTTTCTCACTCTACGTAAGCTCATAGATTGCTTCTTAGCTAGAACTGTTTCAACATGTGTAGAATTGGAAATTGAAGAATTAGTATTTTTTTATTTGCGACAAAGAAGAGAGCTTTTTCCTAATGAGAAATTTTTACCTAAACATCATTATTTAATCCATTATGCCAGATTAATTAAAAATATAGGCCCATTAATTAATGTGTGGTGCATGAAGTTTGAAGCGAAACATAGAATTCTAAAATCTTATGCTAAAAATTGTCAATGCAAAATAAATCTTCCATTATCATTGGCCTTAAAAACACAGATTATGCAAACATTTTATTTCCTTGACAATGAACCTATTAAATCGTTTGAGCATGGTAAAAGTTTTCACATAGTTGTTAATAAATTGGAAAAAAACTTATTAAGATTTTTTCAAAAAGAAAATATTTCTGATATAAAGATTGTAAATTGGCTAAAAAAAAGTTTTTATAAGTATGAAACTGGAATGTTAGTTAGATATTCTTCATTTAATCAGATGCCAACGTTTCTCCAAATATTATATATAATTCAAGAAGGCAACAATTTTTTTTTCTTTGGAAACATATGGTACTCAATTGGATTCGACGAGCATATGCATAGCTGGGGAATTAAGACTGATAATACTTTGGTAAAAGAATCAATACTTGATATAGCAGAAACTAAGCCTATGTTAAAATATGTATCAGAATTTGATGATGTTTACTATGTTATTTATAATAATTTTTGAAAAATTTCTGTACAAATGATATTTCACGAGTCTATCAATCAATAATGAAACACCAATGTTTATTGTAGAAAATAATAAAATTTATTTTATTATTTTTTGCAGCTATTGGTCGATGGATTATTGAAATATCATAATTCACTAATAAGAAAGTTAAAAGTATTTTTATATTAATTGTGTTCAAATGAATTTTTTGCTGTTTATTTTTATTACAATATTCTATTATAAAAAAATTTAGTTATCCATCAAATTAAAATTCATTTTAACAGTATATATTTTTATCATAATATGAATTTATTTTAAACAAATTGCAAAAGAATCGTTTTAATTTAATTAGAAGTTTGCTTTTTTTATGCAATATGACATAAAAATAAAAAATTTATCATCTATTTAATAATTCAATATTTTTATGTAATTCAAAATTTAAACATATTTTTTATTTTTGTGTAATTATTAAAGTAAAATTTTAAAAATAAAAAAAAATATATGTACCTAATCAGATATATTTATTTAAATATCCAAAATGTACAAAGAAATTTCAAGGTTAGGTATAATAAAAATTGTTAAGAGTCAACATTTTCCTGTTTCCATGTCTTTTTTTATTTTTTTTAACACATAAAGCATTTTTAAGTTCTTTTCAGCTGATTTTCTCCTTCTGGTAACCCAGAAAGGTATTTTTTTTGAAAAATTAAAAATTTATGTCAAGCAGATTTTCTATTTGTCTCAAAAAGAATGCATTTTTTGAAACAAATAGAATATATTTACTTTAAATAGAATTCTATTTGACTCAAATAGAAATCAGTCAAGCAGATTTTCTATTTGAGACAAATAGATCTTTTTTTTCAGTGGGAGAAAAAAAATATTTTTCCTCTTTTAGCCAATTTCTACAGGCTAACATAATAATGATTGTGGGCAAATACTTTGAAGCAACATCTCCATGTTTATAGGAAGGGATTCGATTTTGGAACTTAGAATAATACGGCCTTAGGGACTTATAATCATTCGTTTCAAAGGACTTGTGATAATTATAAATAATAAATTGTATTGTAATGTTGCGTAACATTTATGCATTATACCTAGCCCTTAGCTGTAGTAAACAAGTTCCATGTATTTAGGTTGTGTTTACACAAACTGGTTATAATTTTTCATTTATTTTTTCTATATTCTTATGAAAAATTGTCCTATAAATATGCATATTTTTTCTGAGCCAAAAAATATAAAAAATACAATTTAAAAAATGTCGAAAATCTACTTTGATAAAAATCAAAAATTATAATCTACATTTTTTTTCCTAATAATAATAATTTCTATTTTTTATGTTTTAACAGGAATAACAAGGTCACCGTACAATAAAAAATATAGGGGTATGTCAAAAAATCCAAGAACAAATGAATTTGATGAAAAAATGAATTCTGGTTTATTAGGTAATTCTATATTCAGTGATGAACAATTTTATGGTTTTGAATCATCAGCAATATTTAATTCAATACCACATTTACCTTGTGTCATAACATGTTTGGTTATCTTACGAAAATTATTTTAGAATTATTATTTTATTAAAATTGAGAATAGCTTTATGCCACAATATTCAATCAAACTTTGAAATTTTGTGGTTTCAATTTCATAAAGTTAGATGTCTTCTAGTTCGATAATGTGATAAAAAAAATTTATTATTTTCTGTAAAAGTAACATCTGACAATATATTTGCAATTTAATATCAAATTCCATTAAAAAAAAATTATCTATTTTTTTTTTTTTAATTTTAAATTATTAAGAGCTCCAGAAAATTAACATTTTTGACAGATTATAATAGGGATAGAAACGAATGAATTTTCCCATATCTCACATACCATCCATAGCTGCCAGTACACACTACATTATTTGGTTATGCGGTTTAGTCATTTCTCTGCTTACACTTTTTTTGCATTTTTAATTGCTTCCAAAAATTAGGGGTCGTGATAGTAGCATTTATTGATCATTTCCCTTATACGTTCACTGCGATTTGTTAAAAAAAAGCATAGCTTTCTTAAAATAACTTTAAAATCTGCTGTTGTTCTCTCAAATTAACTTTCTACTTCCTTATTAATAGCTAAGGATAATTTTTTATTCAGTAGGTATTCAGTAAAAAGATCTAGGTTTTGATTCAAGTTACTAGTATTCCATTAGTCCTAAACTGGTTTTAATTTTTTTGGTACCCGAAACGAGTTAGAGATTTAAATTAAATAAAAAAAAAATAGATATAAATAATTAAGTACTATGGAATTGAAATTGCATTATAAATTTTTCTTTTGTAAAAAAAAGTTTATTGTAAATAATTATTAATTTTTTATAATTAAAAAAAAATCTATAAATAGTATATGGTTACATTAATTACAGCAAATAAAGAAGTCTATTTTCGTATTTTAATAAAATGATATAAAATTATCCGTATTATTGATTTAATTAAAAATTGACATCTATAGTTATTTATAAATAACTGTATAAAAAGGTATAGCATATTTTTTTAATTTGATCATCATTTGCATATATATAAATTATGTTAATTTACACTGATAAAAAATTCTGCTTGCGGTTAACATTATTTCGTTTTTCTTTTGCTCAAACTATCGCCAAAAAACTTGAAATGTAAAGAAAATTAATAATTGTTTTCCTCAAAACAACGGCATAAAAAAAATAGTATATTATGATACATGTCCAAAAAATTTTATGGCCTAGGGTTGAATACCATTTTTTAAAAATATGTGTTTTTTGGACGCTGACAAGAAAAATTATCTCTCGGTAGTAAAAAAAGAATGTCGGATTGCAATTTACGAGCGAACTGGGCCATTCTTTATTTTTGTGGCTCAGGATAAAAATATATTATTTTTTTCTCATAAGGAAGCTTCGATCTACAAACCTCCGTAAGCGCAAAACCGTAACATAATGCGAAATACAAGAGACATTCTACAATTGAGCGATTGATGCTTGCGATTGAACACTACTTTGCGCAGTAAGTTTTTTGATATGAGGAATTGACTTCTGCGCAACGTTACGTTAGGTTACGTTCAATCGCAGGCTTCAATCACTCAATTGTAGAAAGTCCTTAAGGCAGGTTCTACTTTTATTGTGCGCATTGCGTTGCGGCTGCGACCCCCTTTTACGGCGTTTGTGGAACCACCCTAAGGCCCCATCTACATAAGCCGCAAAAGGGTGCGCAACCGCAAGCGCAATTGCGTCGTGATGCGCAGAAAACGATTTTGTTCGAGTTGCGTAGAAGACAAAATTAGTTTCTGCGCATTGCGCCGCAATCACGCTTGCGCTTTCGGTTGCGCCCCTCTTTTGCGGCTTCTGTAGAAGGGGCCTAATCCACAGGCTGATTCTAAAAACTTCGTAAATGAAGGTCACCAACGCAAACTTAGCCGCAACACAATGCGCACAACATAATTTTCGTTTGTACACATGCGTGTTGTGTTGTGCGCATTGTGTTGCGGCTACGCTTGCGGTTGGAAACCCCATTTACGGTGTTTGTAGAATTAGCGTGAGCAACTCCAAATCCACAAAATCTTCTTCTGCGCATTGCATTGCGCTCACACTTGCGGTGCGCCTCGGATTTACGGTTTCTGTAGATGGGGCCTGACTCGGGCCTGACAAAAAATCGTATTGTGCGCATTGCGGCTGCGTTCGCGGTGGCGACTTTCATTTACGGCTATTGTAGAATCAGCCTCACCGGCAAGAAAGTATATTGTATTTCCCGGATGCTACGCGTACAGCAAAGACTTGTTTTCTTTCCACTGACCTAGTAAAATAATAAACGACCCTGGACAATAAAAAAAGAATGCCTCAAATCGCAATTCACTATCTTGGGCTTTGCCTCAGAGAATAATTTACGTAATTTGGACCACACTATTTTTATCGTCATGTATTGTAATGCACTATTTTAATTTTCTTTACGTTCAAAGTTATTTGCGACTGTTTTAGCATATAAAAACCTTGCCAGAAACGAATTTTTTTCAGTGTATTTATTTAAAAAGTAAAAGTAATAAATTTACTGAAAATAAAGCATTTATGTAAAATAATAACAAATATAGGAAAAAATATTGTAAATAATATTTTAAATACAAACACTCATTACTGATAAAATTAAATAAAAATATATAGAGAGAAAACAAAAAAAAGAATTTAAACAATTATTTAAATTTTGTAAATGTTGATATTATTTCACTAAATGGAATAAAACTTTTTTCTCAGTAACTCAAGTAAATCAACATTTTCAGATAAATAAAAAAATGGATTTGCAATTACAAATTTACAAACGCTTTTTTTTTAATCGTTTTATTTTTAAACATTAAATTTTTATTTACTTATATTTACAATTTTATTTGGATGTAAATAATTTATTTAAAAAAACAAGATTTTCGAGTAATATGATTTGTTTACGTAATTGAATACTGCGTCAACATTTTTTATTTACTGCATAAAGTTGCTATCGAGTTACTTTGAAAAAAAGTTACTTACTAATTGTAAATAAATAAATTAAAAGTATATGTGCTATGTTTACATTTGATTAAAATTTTATATTTTTAACAAAAAATTTCTTTTTCAAGAATTAAATATTCTAAGCTCCGAAGAATATATGTTAAATGAAAATGAGCTTTTTAGAATAAATTTATTTTGAAAATTTGTACTAATAAAATTACTATTCTGTTGGAATTCTACTATTTCAATGAAAATTTAATGAGTAAATTCATCAAATCATATTGAGATATAGTATTTAATAATACTGTCAAATTATATAGCTTAAAAATTACCAAAATAAAATAAATAATGTTTATAGAGAGAGAGAGAGAAAGTTTAGTTGCTTCAATATCTAGGCTATGTAATTTGAAAAAAAAATTTCAAATATAATTTTTAGCTCAAAGTCATTTTTGTAAATAATTTTTAAAAATAATTAATCAAGAAGATTTTATGGATTTAAAATTAATACTCCTGTTTTTGACATTTTGTAAAGTCATGATAATATAATTTACAGATATTTTTTAAAAATATTTTATTTTAATTTATTTTAATATTCATAAAATATTTTTATATTTAAAATTTATTACTTTCAAAAATTAGCTATTAATTTAGGACTTATCAGACTTTGGAATGTAAAAATGAAAGTGTTCTAAATAGTTAAAAAAAAGTCTATATCTAAATTACAAAAATTATGACCAATGGTCAGAAAAGTAAAAAATACTAAAAAATAGCCTCCATGTGACTGATGTTCAGTTAATTTTGTTTTCTTTTTTAGTAAAAAACTGAGTTAATAAAAATTTGTGGAAAAGCCCTTGGTTAACAGATGAAAGTATTCAAAATTTCACTTATTTATAGTATAACAAAGCAAAATTTAAAAAAAATCATATTATTTCACAATGATTGGGGGTCAAAAGTTCCAAAAAAATTTTCCCAACAAAATTTTCACAGGATTTTTTTCTCAAAGTATAAATTTCCCAAAAACTTTTTTCCCATTGCAAAAAATTAAAAAAATAATAGTTAAAAAAAAAATTTTAATATTTCCCAAAAAATTTATTAAAATTAAAAACTTTTTTTTTTAATTTTTCAAAATTTTTTATCATTTTCAAAAATTGATATTTTAAAAAATTAAATATGATGAGCCACATGATTTCAAATAATGTAAATTTCGGCCTTCTTCCTTGAGTTTTTCACATCTAAATACAATATTATATATGGATGTTTCCAATCGTTTTTGAACAGGTGTTCTTGCCCTTTTTATCTTTTGTCCTAGATTTAATTGGCATAGCATTGTCTCAGTGGATGCTTGTTTTTTTTGCAACTCAGCAAAGAAAGCAAAGGCACTTGGATGATAACTTCCGACCACCACTTGGAAACTTTTCTTATAATTTGTACCGGAAAAGCTTCAGGATGATCAGCAGCTTCGCGTTTCATAGCTCCCGTAATCCTTAGAGGTCTTCTTATCTCCTTATCTCCCTTATCTCCATGAGCACAGTTCGTTATAGCGCGGGCACTGCATAAAGCTAAATTTGGAAACAATTTAAAATATGTTGCGTTATAACTAATAGTTTTCTTTATAAATGAAAAACCTTTTGTTCTGCAGTTCCAATAAGTTGATTTTCTATCGTCTGAGTGATAATAATACAAAAACCCGTCTACATGAAGATATCTTGTACTTCCATTTGTAATAAGTTCTCCAGTTAAATCACTCATTATTAAAATTTTGAAGCCAGATATTTTGTAAATAATTGAATAGTATTTTCTTTTTTAAATAATTATTTTGTAAAAAAATCTTTTTCATCAATATTTTATGTGAATTAATTTATTATGAAAAATAAATTTGTAGACAAAAAAAATTGGAAAAATATTGCTTATTGGGAAAAAAAATGATTGGGAAAAAAAGATAATGAGAAAATAAACTTTTTGTAAAATTCGGAGTGGGAAACTTTTTTTGGAACATTTGTCCCCATACCTTTTGCAATAATTTGCTTATTTTTGTACAAAAATTATTTTTCTTCTAGTTAATTCAGCCTTGTATAAATAATCTATAAAAAGCTTAAAAATTTGTAAAAATATGTAAAATAGATAGTAATTATAATTTATAGTTAGTCTAGAATAAATTATTGACTTTTTTTAGTCATGTGAAATTGTATATTTAAATGTTAGAATAATTTTTGTACAATATAAAGATATTAAAATAAAAAATGATATTTTATTATGTAAATAAACAATAAAATAAAATTCTATAAATGCATAGATACTGTTAAAAATCATGTAGTAATTTTTATTACTATAATTGATTATCATAGTTATAATTGATGTTCTAAAATTTTAATACCTGATTCATTTCATATTCTACTTTAGTTGAGATTTCAACCAATGCCCTAACTTTAACTAAAAATTTAACAAAAACAATCTAGCTATGTATTATTAAATAATAAAGTGAACTTAGTTTAGTACTAAAAATTACTACAGGATTTTTGACTGTGTTATATTATATATATTTTTTTTATTATAGGCTGTTTTAAGAATTGTATGCAAAAAGAAAAGAAACAAAATATCTAATTTTACTTAATAATATGAAAAATTCAGAAAATAATCACGCAAGTGATTCTTATCTTTTTAAAAACCTCTAATTTTAAAATATTGAAATAAATATTTATTAATAGAAATTAAAATATCTATTTACATTAACAAGGAGAATCCACAAGGGGCGATCCACTGTATGCGAATCATTTTGGTAGTGTTACTAATGTTTAAAATTTGTTAAATAGTTGGAAACCAATATTTATTGTATAAAAAAACGACCTTCGCACCCTTCTTTTAATCTTATAAGTTTTTTGTAGGTCTTCCAAAAGAAGCAAATATTTGTACCATATTTTAGGCAGATATCTGGTATTATTTTTCAATATAATAAACTGATCTATAACAAAATGAAGTAATTTGGTATTCCTAATGAAATGAACTCTCCTTGTTTATGTATAAAACAATTTATTAAAGTAGAATATTAAATAAAACAAAATGAAAAAATGTTTGAAGTTTAGTTTACTTTAATATCGAAATAAAAAAAAACTATTTTGATTTCAAAATTTAAATGATATTGAATAAATTAGAAAATAATGTATAAATATGTAAATAATATAAAAATAATATTGCATAAGAAAAATTGAAATTAAAATGAAAAAAAAAAAAATAATTCTTCGAATAATTAATTTAAGTTTTTTAGGTATATACGAAGAAAAAAAATTAATGTTAAATAAAATTAAAGATTTGAAAAAAGTAATTTATGAACCAAAATTACAGAATATGCTAAAAATTAAAAATGTAAAAAATAATTTTTGATAATCTTAACTAATTTATTGATTTAAATAAATGTTAAAAAAGAAAAAAAGAAATAAATATTTTCCATCAATGATTTTAAGATAAAGAAATTTTTTTAATAAATATCAGTTTTTTTTGCCTATATATGAAAACGATTGAATTTTTAAATCAGCTACAATTATCGTAAGTAAACTTTTAGGGTTCAGTACTCAAAGTTCGTACTTAAAAATTAGTAATAAAAAAAATAATTTTTACAGAAAAATACAATTTTAACAAAAAATAAAATTATCTATGCTCGATCATATTCCGAAAAAAAATCCTTAAATGCATAAAAATTAGTTGGTTAATTTTTAATTACGATAATTGTAGAAAATTTAAAATTGATCTCGATAATACAGTCAATAATCTAATTCCAAATTATTTGGTCTTCAGGTGTATAAAAATAAAGTTACGTTATTAAAATAAAGAAATTTGTATAATTATTTAATAAAATATGTAAATATAAATAGCAGTAAATAAAAAAAATGCCTATAAATAGAAAATAATTTTTTATTTATTTCTTTTTTGTTTAAAACTGAAGTAAGTATAAGAAATAAAAAAAAAAAGTTAGCTCTTGTTTCTCCTCATTCACCTTGACTTCCTGCTCTACTCTAAAAGAATCCGTATAAAATATGACACTGAAAAAAGTGGATATTCCTTTGCCAGAAAGTATTCTATGAGATTTATGAAATTAGTTTAACTTTCCATATCGATTATAGTCACATTTGGATTTTAAAATTTGACGATAAATTAACTAATATTAGCTAAAATCCTCTTTTATCAACTAAACGTATTTGACGTGATTAGGAAATTTCTGATCAATTACGATTTGATAATAGCATTTGGTAATTGTTAATCTGACAAAAGCTGAATTTGTTTATGAATTCATATACTTTAAATGCATCTTTTGGTAACATATTAACAAAGAGAGACCACTACTTTTGGGAAACCAAATTAGGTACAACTATACTTATGATAGACTTCAATATGTTGAGAAAAAAAATTATTCGATGCCCTCTATTTATGCCCTCTATTCGAATGCTATTGGAATCAGTTTGTTTTGTTAAAAAAATATTCTTGATATACATAGTTTGGCTGAATGGGCCTTCTTTTTTAGTATAATTTTTTAGGTGAAGGGTCGCCTTTCATTATCTTAAACTACAATTATTTATCACTTATTATTTCATCGCTATACCCAATTAACCCAATGGTCATTTTTGGCACAAAATGAACAATTATTAAATTACTGCCAAAATTGCAATTTCCGACAAAATAATTTTTTGGAATTTGAAGCTCGAAAGCTTTTGAGACCTATTTGACCCATTTTCACCATAATTAATTCATAATCCTAACACAGCATAAAATACCATGCCAACTAGCTGGCACTAAGTTTCCTCAAACAATGAGCTTAATACATTAATATGCCACTGATATCACCGATTATACCATGCAATCATACATACATTTCTCTCTTAATTCCATAATAGTTGTGAAATATCACCGGTTACAATATTTTCAGATATTAGTACTTTCATGGAATTAAATGAGGTATTACACTAAAAAAAAAAAAATATTGCAGTTTTTTTAATTTTTTTGTTTTTTTAATTTTGAGAAAAAAATTTTGAGAAAATTCGATATCAGATCCAAAAAGTTACTATAAACGAACTTTCTGAAACTAGTACTTTCATAGAAATAAATTAGGTACTACGTCCAAAGAGAAAAAATAATTTGGTATTTTTTTTATTTTTTTGTGACGAAAATTTTGTGAAAAAAATTTTTAAAAAATTCAGTATCAGAAACGAGATATCTAGTAAAAACCATATTTTTAAATATAAGTACTTTCGTGGAAATAAATGAGGTATTACATCCAAATTAAAAAAAAAAAAAGTAGTTTGAGATTTTTTGATGAAAAAATTTTTGAAAAAAAAATTAGGTCTTGATTCCATAATGGTTGTGAAATTTCACTGGTTACATACACACACACACACACACTTACATACTTTTTTTAAAAACCGGTTTTTTAGCTTCCTGGGGTCTCAAAACGTGCTTATATGCCAAAAAATCAAAAATCGAAATTTGACCTATCACAATGGTTCCTCATTGAGGAACCAAAATAAAACCCAAAAATTATAGTGTAGATGAAAAAGTTAGATTTGTTTAAAAAAGAAAATACATGAAAAAATGTTTTCCCGGTAAAGTAGGTAAAAAATTTACTCTATTTTATAATTTTTTAAAATAATAAACTTACAAAGATTAATACCCACAACTGATATTACAGTATTCTAAAAAAAAGAAATTATTTTCTAATATTGTATATTAGAAAAAAAAAATTAAACTCAAAATTACTTAATATTTTTAAAATTATAAATTATTTATATGATAAAAAATAATAAAAATATAAAATTATGAAAAAAATCAAATAAAGTTTTTGCTTATGTATTTATAGAAGGTAATGTGAGCTTTTAATAACTAAATTATTGATTTTTTTTATCAAAGTTTCAGGTGTATTTAAAAGATGTCTCCACTAACACAAAATTTTTGCGTTATATGCAATTTTACAAACTTATAAAGTTTTTGGTAGAAAAATATGTTGTTGTTGAGGTTGTTGTACTTTCACAAATGGTGTATAGAGTCTGATAGAGTTTGCTAATGCAAAAGACAAATATTATTTCTTTAACTTCTGCTCAAATAAAAAGCAACCATGGTTTGTCGAGCTGAAACTGATTTGAAAAACATTAGTTATAATCAATCATGTTAGATTAAGGCATATATCAACTGAAAAAAAAATATTTATTTAAATTTCATATTGTCGAAGATCCCAACTTTATTTAGCCAGGTTTGAAGAATCTATAGTTACATTCTATTATGTGGCAATGTGATAAATTTATTGTTCAAAGAAGCCTGTTTTTAAAAGTCTTGAACTAATTCACAGTATACTCGTCTCTATTCTTTGAAAGGTTTTCAATATATACTTCAGAAACAAAACGATAAAAATTACTTTTTTTAAAAAACTGTAAATTGGAACTCTGACTTTAAATTATAATATCTCTCAAACAAATTATCGAAACGGGAAAAGTAAATAATTTTTAGCAATCGGAAACTCGCACAAAATTTTTTTGAAACTTATGAATATATTTTCATAATAAAATAAATAAATAAATCTGTTGGCAGCATTTTAAAAATTGGCCATTTTGGACCAAAAGTGGGCATTTAGGATATTGACCGTTGCGTTGAGAGAATAAGTGATAAGAAAACACCAATGGCAGGTCCTTATACGAAAAAAATGAGATCAACTGGAAGGTGTTTAATTGACTTACAAGGTGTCAGTATCATTTAGAAGATAGCCAATAAACCCCTATCTTGGGGTTCTGTATTTCTCGGCTCAGAAAATCTATTGGAGTGAACTAAATAAAGTCAGAATATTTTTTTAACATAATTTATCCATGGTCATGTAATTTGGTGTTCAATACAAGAATTTCTTCTGTAAAATATGCTCACGCGCTAATTAATATTGCTATCTTTTGTATATTTATAATTATAATTAAATTTATTAAAAAATACGGAAATAAGAAATACAGTATTTTCCTCTTGTTATTATAAAATCTTCTAAAAATATCATCAACGATTTTATTAAAGTGGTCGATTTATTGATGCTCTGTACTAAAAATACAATAAAATTTTTTTTGATAATATTAATAAAAATAAAAAATTATCAAATTGAACACAAAAGGATAATCATACTTTGAATATATATTTAAAATAAAATTACATTAGGAGAAATAATTTCTCTATTGTCATGTATAAAGTTTAACATAAGTATATAAATATCACGTTTGTAGAAATAAATAATTCCTATAAAAAATATTATGACTATATATTATAATTAATTGCACATTTTTTAAATCTTACCACAAGTTAAATAAGCTTTATACATGACAATAGAGAAATTATTTCTCCTAATGTAACTTTATACTAAAATATTTAAAGTATGATTATTTTTTTATATTTCATTTGCTAATTTTTTATTTTTAATTATTAAAAAATTTTTTATTGTACTTTTAGCTTTGACATGGAGTTGAAATATACTCGAAACGTCAGCTATAATAAAATTTGTAATTTTTACCATCATTATACTGGAGAATAGATTATTTTATACCTAATTTTTTTAAACTTATAACGAATACTAAATTCAATCAAATAATAATGTTTTATTAAAATTATTAAAATAATTCAATATTTGCAATCTATATCTTACTGTATTTGTTAATGAATTGAGCCAGTTTTACTGTGATCAAACATGAAATATGATTTTGATGGAGTTGGTGGGCTTTAGCGTGCAGGGGGGTTACCCCTTAGTAATTTTAAAAATAAAATGATTTTTGTTAGAAAGAAATTCGTTATAAATAAATTCGTTATAAAATTCGTTATAAAATTTTTTTCTGATAAATTTATGATACAAGGAATTCCCAATGTACCATAAACATCTATAAACATCTAAGTATTAAACAACAAATTTATAACATAAAAATTTCTGCCAAGATATTGGATTACCAATTATCTAAATTAGTTTATAGATTCTATTGTACGATGAAGCACGATACTAAAATAAAGCATTCTTAACACCAAGTACCTATATAATTTCATTAATAAATAATAACTGGATAAATATTTCTAGACTATGAATTTATACTTCAGTGTAACCTTAAGTTTACGAGTTTTATGATGCATCTCTTCAAATCGGTTACAAAATATTTTTTTCAAGTAAATATTTAAGCTTCATAATCTATCTTTTATAGCTATTTCAGTTTTTGGACTTTTATAAATTTTTATAAATACTATTACTTAAATACTTTCATTAAATTATTTTATGAAAATTATGAAGTTAAATTATTTTTTTTTCATTAATTTTTGAGTTGTTGGGCCCAAAAGTTGAAAATTTTTTATAGGATCTTAGGGAGAAAAGGAAAGTTTTATAAATCAACTTCTAAATATATACGATTTTAAAAAAATTTTTTTGTCGAGTAATATTTGAAAAATAAGTTTTTAAACTGGAGGCAGTTGACTGACTAGTTTTTATTTAATTAGCAAAAAACCAAAAAATTGTATAATATCATTTTACGTTATATTTTAATAATAGGGATAGGATGAGGAAGTAAGGAGCGTATAATCTTTTGCACATAAAAAATTGACTAATATCCAGCCTTCTTGAAGAAATTTAAAACTAAGTTTATGATGAAATTACTTTTTTTCACTGCTTGTTTTTTCAGTGTATGAATATTTTCGAAGAATTTTTTTTTTAATAGACATTAAATAATCTAATTAACTTTCAAATTTAAAGCAAGATAAGATAAATTGGAGTCAGAGTTTTAAAAGAATAAAAATTTGAAGGAATATAAGACCGTGTTTTCAAGTAGTTTGATCCTCCAGAATACCGAAAAAAATCGTGAACGAGAATTTGGCGATAGGCGCCAATAAGATTTTTCAACTTTTATGTCAAAAACTGACTTTTTTCGTAACTGAGCTATCCGATTTTTGAAAATTTTTATTTCAGGGGTTTTTCACGGTATTTTTCGGGATTTTTGTTTTTGTAAAGTTAAAATAAGTTCAAAACTAATACAAACAAGGATTTAGCATCGGTTTTTAACAATATTTTGACATTTATAAGCTAGAAAACCTGTTTTTGCTTTTTTCAAATTTTGTTATATAACTTTTTCTTGTATCTTAGGTTGTTTTTAATCTATGTACAAGTTATAATGGTAAATATTGATAATTTTTAGTGTTCAGTAGATCCATTCAGGTAAACTGAAAGTATGGGGGCACGACAAGTGAAGTCTTGTCAGTTACACTTATCTATGAACAATGAAAAGTTACTTATTAATTAATAGTTCAAATATACTAAATTTCTTTTTTAAATAAAATATGCATTTCTTGTGTACTAATTTCATTCCTGAAATAATTTTAATGATAGTGAAAATGAAAATGTAATTATCTTTTTTATAAAATTTCTATATTAATAAGAAAAAAAAAATTTTTTAATCTTGATTACATAATTTTAAAAATATAAAATTGTTCTCCTGCTAATTAAAAGAGATTTTAATAATTTATTCAATGACTTTTTTTTCTTAAGCTTCAATTCTTATTATTACTTTTAAATTAATAAAATTAAAAAAATAAAATTAAATTGCATAAAAAAAACTATAAATTTTTTGATGTTAAACTAATAAAAAAAGTTCTAAAGTATTAATGTAATATAAAAAAAAATAAATAAATAAAATGCATTTTATTTATAAAAACTTATTTTTATTTCTTATAATATATATGTTCAGGCCCATGTAAGAACTCCGGGTCAAATTTTTTACAGTTTTTAAAATTATTTTCTAAATAGCTTATTTTAGGTTTTAGATTGACGTTTTCACAGGAATTTTTGGAAGATATTGATTTTGGCAAAAAAATTCTAATCCTCTAAAATTGTTTTTTTTGAGATTTTTGATATTTAGGGCTTTTAAAAGGATTAATTATCTCAAAACCAATAAAATTTTTACGTATAAATGTGATTCGGAAAAAGTTTTCTTTTTACCTGGATTACTCCAGAAAAATTTTTGTTTATTTTTGAACCACTTCCGGTTTCGTTTTTGACAGGTTTAAATTTTTCAAATTGATCGGAAATGAAGTTTTCCATGATGAAATTTGCTCAAATTTTCCCAGAATGTTGGCCTATGTGTCAGTTTGTCTAAAAAAATTTATTAACATGTGACATTTAAATGAGTGCCCGCAATCATTATTTTAATCTGTCAAAATAAGCCAAAGCTAAAAAAAAGGGTGGAAATATTTTTTTTTCTCAATTAACGTAGAATCGGTATCAATGGAATTTTTTATCGGTAGAATTTCCCAACAAATACCAAAAATTAATTTATGCTTTAATTGGGAGAAAAAGATTTTTTAGTGCAGCCTGTTTTAGCTAATTTTGAAAGATTTTGACAGATTAAATTAATGAATGTGGGCGCTTGTTTGAATGTCACATCTCAAAAAAATTTTTGGGACAAACTGACACATAGGCCAATATTCTGAGAAAATTTGAGCGAATTTCACTATGACAAACTTGATTTCTGGTCAATTTGAAAAATACAAACTGCAAAAATGAAACTGGAAGGGGCCCAAAAAAAATTTTTTTTTGGGGAATTCGTGGTAAAAAAAAAAAATTTTCCAAATCATATGTATATACGTAAAAAGTATATTAGTTTTGAGATGATTAAGCCTTTTTGAAGCCCTAAAAATCAAAAATCTCAAAAAAAAACAATTTTAGAACAGAAATGTTTTGTAAAAATTAATATTTTTAAAAAATTCCGGTGAAAACATTTATCTAAGACCTAAATCAAGCCATTTATAAAAAAAGTTTGGAAAAAAAAATGGACCTCAACATATATATTACATTAAAGAGTAAACATTTTCTGATAAAGCTGAATCATTTAAGATAATTGATAGTAGTTTTATGAAAATTCTTTACGATGGTCGAAAGAATATCTAACTCATCTTCTGAATAAAAATTCTTTTTTTTTTTATAAATAACGTATGAAAGATCATATAATAGACGATTTTGCGGTAATCTACTTTATAGACCTTATACTGTTTGCTGTTATATATATAATGTAATCTAACTGACTACTGTTTATAATATAATACATATACATGTATACATACAATAAATGTTCATGTATGCGTGACTGTATATTACTGAAAAAAAGGTAATTGATGGCCTTTTTTTCGCACTACTAAAACTAGATGTATACGTTGCACCTTATTACATCAGCGTATATAGTCTTGATTTTTCACTCAGAGAACAAAAGTGTACTTTAGCCGTCTTTTTACTTATCTACCTTCTTATTCTTACTCGCTCTTTTTTTTTCTTTCTTTTTTTATGTACATTTACTTAAAAGCTAAAAAAATTTTTAATATTTTTCATGTGCAATGTATATATTTATACATAAAATATATATAATAGACATAATTTAATGTTTTTTAAAATTTAAATATCCTATAATATAAATTTTTATTAAAATAATAAAGGTTTAAAAATGTCTTTACTTTTATTATACCATAAAATAAAATTAAAAAAAGTACAGACAATTTTCTTAATGTATTGTTTCAATTTATTATTCGCATATATAGATATCTAATTATGCATCGCAAACATTTTTTGTATAAATTTCTGAATTTTAAAATACTGAAGATTTTTGAAAGCAGATTATTTCAGTTTTACAAAAGTGAAATTTTGCTACCATGAGTGAAAAATCTTCAAAATAATGCATATTTGAGTAAAAAATGCTTTTTAAAATAAATTTATGTAAAAAAATTTTTTATGTAGCTTTCAAAAAAAAAAAATCTTTTTGGAGTTAGTGTTGTATACCTACAATTTTTTTTTTTTTACATTATGATCCTATACAAAAAATATCATGATGAATTCAATTGAAATAATATTCAAATATAAAAACGTGCATTTAATTCTCTAGAGAGCAGATTTTTAAAACAATAATGAATACATTTAAAAATTTTTTTTTTCAGATTCATTCGGCTCTGAGACAGGGCATTAATTATTAATTTTCCTGTGTTGAGTAGAGATATTATTAATGTCTTCATGGTATGTAGGTCATGAATAAATAAAAGTAAAATTTTTTTTATACTTCAGGCGAAATGCACGCATTGGTTTGATATCGATAACCAACTTGGAAAAAGGTCTACCAGGTTTTTTGTTTCGCTGAATCTGAATCCAGGCTCTAAAGTCGCTTGAAAATAAGGAAAAATCATTGTCTTAGAATAATCCGGGTTTGGAGACTTAGAATATTTTCTATTTAGGGACTCAGAATAGTTTGGGTTTAAAATTTTTTCGTTTCTTTTTGAAATTGAACAGACTTTTTTGCCCAGTAATTGAAGCAACAAAGAAGGACGTGCGGAATCTTAAAAGTTGTAGACAATTATATAAATTTTCTTCCTGATGTAAGTAGTAGGATTTATTTTTTTAAATTAATTTACCGAAAAATGGCAAAAATATGAGAATGGATGAAAAAAATTAGGAAGAAAAATAGGACCCTTAAAGAAAATAGTATCCAGGAAAAATCAAAGGAAGTTTAAAATTGGGGTTTGAAAAAAAATTAATTTTGATGGTAAAATAAATGGTAAAATTGGTTAAATTTATTAACATAGAACATGTTCATTGGATGGGGTATTTGAAAAAGTTTGGCTTGGCAGGGGGGGGGTAAAATATTGACGTTTTTTTTGGGGGAGAGGGTGAAATGGACTTAGAATATTTTCGATTTAGGGACTTGGAATAATTTGAAGTGGAAGCCTGATCAGGCCCTGATAACAACAGCACCTTAGAATACTTTAAGTTTATGGACTTAGGATAATTTATATTTCAGGATTTATTGTAATTTCGGTTTTTGGATTTATTACTGTTAAAAGTAAACATGTTCCATTCTCGTTGGTGGTGCAGTTAGACAAACCGGTTATACATTTTTTAATTCATTTTGAAATACCATTTGAATTTTGAATTGGTTAGAATAAATCTTTTTTTTTATTTTTAAGGAGACTCAAAAATAAACTGCTAAGTTAGAATTAGGAATTGATCTTTTTATCTCAATCCAACGATAGCTTATCCGTTCCACTTAAAATTAAAATTTTTTGAACAACGTTAGGACAAACAATCAATCAAACAAACAAACAAAAAGTCATAAGGAATTAAATTAAATTATAATATTCTAAAAGTATTTGAAAAATAATAATCCTTTCCTTTTTTTTTAAATACCATTGTTATTTATAGCAAAAATATTTTAAGTATATTAAATAAAATAAAAGATTACTCGATTTCTCTCCAGCGTAAATTTTATAACACGACATTTCATCATTATATACTAAGATGTATAAACATAAAAGCATATTGAATAACTCATTGTATCACATTAACAAAGTTCTCATATATAGAATTAGCAAATGATAACGAAAGTTCATATTATACGATATATATATTTTAAGTGCACTCGTTTATGAAAAGCTGAAATCTCGATGTTGCACTCGAGGCCAATTTCTCTGTATAATTCAATTTATATGATGAAATGGTAATAACTTCTAGCCCATCACCTATTTCTACATACACATATATAATATATTTAAATGTGTGTATGCTTTCTACGATGTCTTAGAATAATAGTGTACCGTTTTCAAAATTCTGCACAGATACGAATTTTAGCTTAAAACTCTCTCTCTCTCTCTCTTTTTATATATATATATATATATACCAAGCTGACCTTTCTTTTCATTTCTCTTGAGAATATATATGTGAAAAGATATTTTATAATTATATTTATGTGATTTTTGATAAAATGCTATTTTGTATTTTCTAAAGGCATGATTATTGTAAATTAAATTTATATTTTTTTATTAAGCTATAAAATAAAAAATTTTCATAATTTATTAATAAAATAAACAGAAAAAATAATATTGATTTAAAAATAATAAGAAATAAAAAAAAAATATGTAGGTTTTTATAATATATGACATTATACTTATTGGAAAAGTGTAAAAGAACGATTAGAAATATAATATTAAAGGGTTGACAGTAGATAAAATATAGAAAAGCATTTTTCATCTTTCTATATATATATATATATATATATATCTTGAAGCTTATACATCTAATACAGCTGGGGTCTTTTTCTGTAAGAATAAGAAGGTTTTGAACGTCACGTATTCCAAGTCTTACCTTTTATAAAATGTACGATACGGACGCGAAAGTTCTATCGAAATCTTATAAAAAGTAAAAAAAAAATATACACACACATATATATGTATATATAAATATATACACAGAGTAAAAAAAAAAAGAGAAAGAAATTATACTTTTCAGTGTAGTTAACAGCTGTTAACTTGTAAATGGAAAAAGCGGCTGTTACTACAGTTCACATATAAAATGAAGAAATAAAGGAAGTAGTTTAAGTTGTCCTTAAAAAATTGTTTTTCAATGAAATATACACACACATGAAATAATATACCCACAATGTTATTTTTTATTATAAGGTTTTCTTTTTTAGAAAATTCATGAGAGGCTTCGTTATATTACTTGCATATATAATATCATATAAATTACTTATAGTAGATATCATTGCATAGAATGAAGAACTTTTATCAGCTGATCTCTCCTAGATGTTTTTGAATTTTAACCAGCTGATTTATCTGAGAAATCGAGTTTCCCAAAATTAATTATCCGAAAAACAAACTTATGAACAGTAATCTTTCATTTGGCTGATTCCACTAGAAATGTACCTTGACTAGCAGAATGGGTCTTCCGATTGAGCAGTAACTGTTCAAAGCTGATCATTTATATAAAATGTTCTCACTGATCAATTTTTACATCCTTAAATTGTTTCTTGCTGTCTCTGTGAATTTTTGAAATTTCGGACCGGATAATAGCTTTTAAATGAAAATTCCCCTGGCTATCCGAATTTTAAGCACATTTTTTAAAATTTTACATGGAAAGCCTAGAAATTTTTATAAGTCCCATTTTACCCGCCCTCTTCCCCCTAAATCGGACATACACGGTTTTTGGGTGCTGGACGTGGTATTTTCGAAGTCAAATGACAAAAAAAAATTTTGGGTTGGCATTAGCATACACTAATTTCGTAGTATAAGTGAAGGCGAAGTACGGAAATATCTCATTGATACCAACCTATGAATTTAATTATCATATGACTTTGAAAATACCACGTCCAGCACCCGAAGACCGTGTATTTGACCACCCCCCCCCCCTCGATTTTCAGATTTCCAGGGTAGCCTCTCCCTATAAACATGTTCCATGTTAAATATTCCTCCATGATAATTATTAGTTCTTAAGATTTAATTCAATTGCGAAATTTTAAAGAATTCAAGTACTAGTTTCAATAAAGAGAGACCGAAAAATATGCCTTTTTTTGTGCAACCTTGTTATTTTTCTGCAAAATCTTTATTTTTATGTGACGTTTCTAGAATTCAACAAAAAAAATTTTCTCCCTCCCCTATAAATTACTCTTCTTTTATTTGCTAAAGAACAATGTTAAAAATGATCATTTTTTTGTTACGAAAAGATTGGAAAATAAAATGTAATTTTTTTTACATTTTTCTTTAGGTTGTATGTATAAATTTGCAACCATTTAAAAGAATAAGAACATTCCAGCTGCTAGCAATCGAATTACGGTTGTGGCAATTGTGGTTGTGTTTTTTTTAGTGTAAAATTCCACTTATGGTAAGTCATATAAACCCAATGTTTTGTTAATTACTTTTGAAAAATGGCATTTATTTAATCATTAGTTCCAAAATATTGTAAAAAAACCTCGTAAGGGGCATTTCTTGCTGAGGTAAGCGCTTCCCCATATTTCCGAACCACATGCGATCTCAAAATTCGAATTCGGTGACTTAAAAAACCTACAGTAAAGTATATCGATTTTATATCAGAGCATAACATTAATTTACTCCTCAAGAGGATTAAAGAGTATTATGGGTGGAAAAAAATTTTTTTTGATTGATTCTGGAAAAGACGCATAATAAGAAAGATTTTGAAGAAAAAAATTTTATTTGAGTTATCTTCAGCAAATAATTAACGAGGTTGCAAAAGGGGCAGATTTTAAGTGCTTTTTCGGTCACTCTTTAAAGAAGAAATAATTTCTTTGAAAAGTTTGATATTTTAGTATTCGAGTTAAAAATTTAGCTGTTTTGACATGTTTAGTTTTCTAAAAACTTAAAAAGTTACATGCGTATGTAAAATTTACAATTGCCTGAAGTGGAATTCCGCTAGCCATGAGCGGATATTTCCACTTGCAGTAAGTGAGCTTTCACTGTTCAGTCTAGAATCATTGATTCCTAAACATCATTTCAATCCTACCCACACCCTGCCTTTTTTACAAAAGAGAATCCTTTTCTTTATTCTTCCTCAACGAGATACTCGCACATAATCTGCTGCCTTGTATTTCGATACTCTGCAGCATTTCCGGAAAAGTTCTTTCTAGCCTTTTATTCAGTTAAGAAAAGGCAAGCGCCCTCTGAGTACTCAGCACACGTAAATAATGTACTGATCACTTAAATAAATTAGTGCTGTACGGACTCCGTCTAATCCAAGAGTTTATCTGCTAATCGAATTTGATCAAATATTTGAAAATTTTAAAATTTATGAAAATTTTTGATAATCAATTTGAAACATTATCGTATAACAAAAAGTGTACTTATTAACTGTTTCAAAAATTCAATAAATTGATTTTAAATAAATATTTATATATTTAGCCCATTGTCAAACAAATATTAAAGTTTTAAAAAATTTACATGAATGCCCTTCATTTTTTGCGCATGTTAATTTTAAATTATAAAATTACGTCGTATTTATTTATTTATTTTTACACACGCCTTACTGTAGTAGAGAAAAATACAAATAGTATCACCATTGATATTTGTTTGCAGTTTAAATTAGGTAGTCTGGCAACATAGATTTGTTTGTAGTAAACTAAAGATGCGGTTTTAAACAAATAATTCGAGGACTAGAGGTGACAATTTAGAATATGATTTTTTTTAAATTTACACATATTTATTAAAAATTTTTTAGGAATATTTGGATCAAATCAAAGGGGCATGAGTCAAACGCACCATGCGTAATTCATATTTCACTAAAGTTCAATTTTTAGAATTGTACCGTGTATGTTTTATTTAAAATTTTGGGTATGTTATTTGCATTAAATTTTAATTTAAAAATTTATAACCGGTTTGTGTAATCACACAACCAACGAGCATGGAACATGTTTACTTTTAACAGTAATTAATCCAAAAACCGAAATTACAATAAATCCTGAAATATAAACTATCCTAAGTCCATAAACTTAAGTATTCAAAGTTGTTGTTGTTATCAGGGCCTGATCAGGTCCTGATTCTCACTTCAAATTATTCTAAGTCCCTAAATCGAAAATATTCTAAGACCATTTCACCCCCCCCCCGCCCCCCCTAAAAACGTCACTTTTTCATCCCCCCCTGCCGAGCCAAACTTTTTCAAATACCCTATCCAATGAACATGTTCCATGTTAATATAAATAATGTAATATTAAAAAAAAAATTATTTAAAAAAATTCGTATATTTTTAGGTTGATAAATATAAAATTGCAAAATTAAATGCTTGATTTTTTTTCAAAATGTATTTGACTTTTAATAAACTGCTAACTTTTATAATAATTATAAGTGAACTTGTCGGAACAATGACAAATATACCATCAGTTATTGATTTATTGATTGACAATGTTATACAAGAAGTAAATCCACGTAGTTTAACAATTTACAAACAAAATGAATCAATAAGCTCAAGGTACGAAAACCAAATAGTGCTGAAAAAAATTATGGAAAGGATTCCATTAACTGTTATTGATAATAATTACATAATGAGAAAGCTAAATAATGCCTTTCTTTACGATAAGGACGTATCATCGCAGGCGCAAGTAATTCTATTACATAAACATTCAAAAAACAATGATTTAATGCATGAAGTGGTTTCGATTTTAAAAAAAATTAGATTATCGATTTTATATTTATCGAGACCTAAAATTTTTGTTATATTTAAAACAAACGACCCCTCGATAGAAACCAGTAAAACAATACTGCAATTAGCTTGGAAATATAAGTTTCTCGATTTTACAATTTCACAAATTAACAACTTAGAAAGTATAAAAATTTTATCTTACAATCCATTCATTAATAAATTTCATATAATCAAATATAAAACCAACTCCAAAATTAACATTTTTCCAAATAAAATAAAAGATATTAACGGCTATGAATTAAGAATTGGAGTTTATGATCCATGGTGGCCAAAATGTAACCTTACTACAACAGGTGTAACTCTCTTTAGAATAATGAATAATATCTATAACGAATACAACTGTTTCTCTAAAAGTATTAATGCTAGTGCGAAATATTTTCTACAATCCAAAAACTTTATCAAACCCGAGTTATTCATGGAGCAAAATTTAAATTTAATGCTAACACATAACTTTATATTACATTTAAATTATTTAAACAGATCTTTGTTAAGGAATTATATAAATGTTGTAGCTGTTGTGCCTGTGATCAAAGAAAAGCATTTAGAATTATCTTGGAGTTTGTTTTTGTATTTACTTATGGATTGCACCATAATAACATTAGTGGCCTTTACAGTTCGTCAAATGAAATCAAAAAAAAATGATTGGTCAGCTTTTAAAAATTTTCAAGTTCTTACTGGTCTACCTGTAAAATTTACAAAGTCAAATAAAAAAGAAAAAATTCTTTATTTTGCCCTTGTATTTTTTTCATTATTTGCCGGTGCAGATTTATTAACAAATCTTACAGCTGTAAAGTACGTTTCGAAGGAATATTTACTGGTAAACAGCGTTGAAGAAGCTGTAAATAAGAATATAACAATACTCATCACTGCTAGTAATGAAATAAAACAGATATTGATCAAATCTGATTACGGAAATAATTTAAAAAGAATTGGAAATGCGATGAAAAGTTTTGATTTTCCGAATGATATTTCAAAGTGTTACGATGAATTTGCCCTTTGTCATTAATTGTTTAATTATTAAATAATTTTTAATTAAAAAAAGAAATAAAACTAAACAATTAATCGAGAAGGGGTTAGCAAGTTTTCTAGGCTTGCCCCGTCCTTCAGACAAATTTAACGTAATTAAATAAAAGTTAAAAAGTTAATAAATTAATTATAGTATTTAAATTTGCAAAAAAAAATATAAAAGATACAAAAATATCATTAAGTGTCCCTGCGTGGTTTCGATCACAATAGTCGAGGACTTTAGCCTTGTTAGCACTCTTTTCAGTGAGTTGAAAATAAAAAAAAAATAAAAAGAAATTGAATATTTTGACTTACCCTTTTTTATAATTATAAAAATTTTTTAGTATTTTGAGGAAAACTTTATTTTTAAAATAAATAGAAAGCAAATTTAACTTGTAAAGAAAAATTATTTAATTATGAATACCAATAAAAAAAACTGTGTACAATGAGAAAATGTAATTACAAAAAAATATATATGTTTTAAAAATTGAGAAATGTGAATATTTTGATAGCGTGGGCCGTGTGGGTCCCAGCTGAGCCTAATAGTTTGACTGACTGTTTGCGACTTAGTGAGTGTTCGAGACTGACTGTTTGTTTTTTTTGACTGTTGATTATTTTAGACTGTTCGAGAATGACTGACTAAAAAATGTAGTTTTTGGGAACGTGGTCCCTTTGATTTCCCTTTCCATGAGCATTTTTCAAGAAAAACGTCATAGACAAGTTATCAAAAAGGAATTCCTATGACTACATTTTATCAAAAAAAAATTATTTACCGTTAGATAATTACAGAACTTTTTCTTAAGATGACTAATAACAATTAAAAATTTTTATAATTTTATCTTATATAGTAAACATCTTAAAGGTATAGACCCAAAGTTTTTTTTTATATCTATCTTGTTTTTCAACTTTCAACATTCCAATCTTTGTATTTTGATAGACAATAGATCGGAATGTCTAATGTCTACAAGATAAAAATAAAAATTAAGGTCATCTAAAAAATTTGATTTTTAAAATTATTCTTAAAAATAAAAAAAATTATTTAATATAAATTAATTAAATTATAATGCAAATATGCCATCACACCCCCCCACTAAGAAGGTTACTATTGCCTTAAAGAATGCTGTAGTAACCGTAAAATGAGGTGATTTTATAAATAAAACTCTGAAAGAATTATAGCAATAACTAAAAATTAAAAAATACGAATTTAAACAACATTAAATTTTCTGAATTTAAGGCAATAATTAATAGTTATGTTTTGTTAGTTCTTATTTTGTTTTACAATTTGGTATTTTCTTGAGTTATATATTTTTGCAAGCTGTTGATGAAAGGAAGGGCCCATTTCCATTCAATTTAGCTCCCTTAATAAATATAAATCATTACTGTTGTGAATTATTTCTTTTCACTTTAATATTTGTTGTAAATATGGCTGTATAATCTACATTACTAAGTAATCTTGAAACCATTGTTGATAAAATTGCTAAATGAACAATCTTTTAAAGTTGCCATCTTTTGACTTTGGCGATTCTGATATAAAAACAATGAAGAAGTAATACAAGATCTAGAAATTAGAGAATAATTTCAGAAATCTGTGTAAAAACATCTTAGTATGATAATTAACTATTTTTGTAGATATTTGAGCTTGATGAGTTCCGTATCATTATCGCTGTTGAGTTCAATGATAATCATAAAGATCCTCTTGATTTTTAAGTTGATTATTGATTTCTCAATAACTTTGCTGACAGTATTTTTACTTTTGTTGCTATTGTTATTTGTTTTTGAACGATGTGTGAAGAACTCCAATTAATATAAAACGTTTATTGTTGATATAGTAAAATTCTTTATCAGATAGTTATAAATATTAATATGCCAAAAATTAAGAAAATTAAAATGATTTGAAACAAAAATTAAAATTAAAAACTACGCATTATTATTGCTATAAATAATTTCAAAAGCTTTGTACATAAAATTGATTAATACTTTAACAAATTAGTAGCCAAAATATAATTAAAATCTCTTAATTAACAAACTACCTAACTATTTTGTAATGATAATTTTTTTTATTTTATTATTTTTTTGTTTTTTTTTTTTTTTTTTTTTTATAACTATTAACTAGATAAAAGATAAAATACTTATGGTAAATTAAGACTAACAAAAAAATTAATGATAAAAAATTTATTCTATAATTTATAATTCAAAAATGATTTAGATTAAAAACTAAAATTGAATATACTTAAAATTAACAAACAAAAACTAAATATATAATTAATCTTAAATCTATAAAAATATGCAAGAATTTTACAAAATCTTAATAAATAATGGTGTTTCGTGTCTTGTAGTTATCATGTAGAGATCAAAAGCTATTGTTGAGATATTTAATTAAAATCGTTTTGGTGATTGATTTTGTGTAAACATTTTATGAATTCGTTGAAATTTGAACGATCTTGACAAAAATAACTTTGAACGTTGAAAAACTTAGTTTGTTGATTAAGCGACACAATGAGACTCTAGTAATGATTCTTGAACCTCTTGTAATTAATCTTGATACTGAATAGGGTTTGGTGTTTGATCTGCCAAATCCAATGTTTATTATCGCGAAATCTAAACTTTGAATTTGTCAATAAATGATTCTAAGACTTACGCTTTTAAATTACATCAAACTCACAGAACAATTTCTATTTGTTGTAACTTAAAATAATAAGTTTAAAAATGAGCAAAAATATTTTATTGTTTGTATTGACATTAATCAACGTAGTTATCAAAAGCAAATTTGAAACAAAAAAAGAGACTGATTAAAATTAAAACCGTTGGCGTTAAAAATTTGTAAATTTCAGTTAAAATAAATTCTGTAAGATTTTAATTTTAATTAAAAGTAAAAATATCATTAAATATTTATTTATTTATATAATTTTTTAATCTGAAACATAAAATAGCATTAATATCTAGTAATAGAAAATTAAAAATTATCCAACTTTAACAGAAATATGATGCTAAGAGCTTTGATGAATTATAATTAAAACTTGCGGTTTATCAAATTGGAAATTTTGATGATTCTGTTTTAAAGAAATTTTAAATACAGAGATAATTTATTAAAGATATTTGAAATCTTTGTTTTATTAAAATCAGTCAAAGGTTTAACTGGTTTTAAATTTTGTAATCAGTATGATAATCATATTTCAAAATATGACTTTTTGAAAACCATATTGTAATCAACTCTTAGCGCAGTATTTCTGATAAATTAATATTTAATATTAAATTAAATTAGAATCATAAAGAAACAGTTTAAAAAGAAAAATTTATTTTGTGTTTAGTTTATTGAATGAATCAAATTTTATAATTTATTTCATTTGTATAATCAAAGATAGATTTGCAATTAAAAATAAAATTCAAAAGATTGAAAAATTAAAATTTTAATACTATTTGCAAAAATAAAATCCATAAAATTTTTCTATATGAACATGTTGACTTATTAAAATAATTAGGTTTTCTACTATAACCTTGACGAACCATAATTTATAGCAAACAACAGATTAGAACTTAACAATAAAAATCAAAAATGTTTAAAAAAAATCTAATATCCCGAGTAATATAAATATATACGAAAACGAAATGTATGATAGACTAAAATTTAAAAAAAACTCTTTTCGTGATAGTTTTATAAAAAAAAGAAAATTTAGTAACTTGTTAAATTGTATATTATTGTGACCTTTAATCAAAAATAAAGATTATGTTTGCAAGTTAATGAGAAATAGGCAATAAATAATAAAATCACTATTATAATCATTAGCATATTAAAAAAAAACAAATTTCTATGATTTATATATATCACAGTGTTTAGAATTCAACCAATATTCAAAAGAATATAATCCTAAATCTTAAGCTTAAATTTTCTTTAATAATCTAAAAAGATATGACGTGACTTACAAAAGTACAGAGGTCATTTTGAATCAACTTTTATTTTTCAAAACAAAACTATTCTGGGATAATCGTCCAGAATTACAACAAAATTATTACTTACAGACTTAACTCGACAGAGTTCAGAGGTCATTTTTAATTAATTTTAATTTAATTTTTTTTTCAAAACAAAACTAGTCTGGGATAATCGTCCAGAACAACAACAAAATAAACACGTTTAGACTTAACTCGATTGAGTTCAGAGGTCACCTTTTTTATTCAATAGGCATATAAAATTAAAAATAAAAAATCATCTGGGATAAACGTCCAGAAAAAAAAACATATAGACAACAATAAAAATGCATAGAAGTCTGGGATAAACATCCAGAATCTATTTAAAATGAATTTATTCTCTAAAATTAACAGCTAAATTAATAATAACTAAAATATCTATGCTTAAAGGGCTAGTAATACTTTATGACATTGTATAAAGTTCTTTTGATAATCTTAAAATTTTTTTTGGAAATCAAAACCTTAACTGGCCATATTAGGTAGAAATTTCTTAACGAAATAAAAGATTCTCAAAGTCCTTATCCTACGTCTTCAATTATCAGGGAATCTTAAAATTAATTATTTGAATATTGATTTACTAATTTAAACAACGTTTTACATATAAATAATTTAGAATAAAGATGATAATATTGGCTAGAAAGGAAAAAGTCAATAAAAATTTTTTTAAAATTAAATTAATAAAATTATATTTTAAAAATTATCAATATAACAAGTACATGGAAAAGTGTTAAACCTTTTCTGTATTTTATGTTATTTTAGTTGAAAATTTTTGTAAATTATTAGAATTAAAATAAAAGGTCATAATAAGTAAACAATAAAATCTTGATATCACTAAAGATTTTTTTAAATAAAAATTTTTCTTGGATTTAAATTACCATTTGTTAGAAAAAATCATGAAACTAATAAAATAGTTATTTTTACTATGGAATTAAAATTAGCAAATTAAAAAGTAAATTAAAATGATTAATTAAAAAGATTATTAAAATATTTGATTATTTATATTAAATCTTAAAATTTTAAGGTTAGAAACTAATGTGCAAAAATGTTTTAAGTTAACATAACAGAATTTATTTGCGCGAAATATCATATAACTTTTAATTTTAGGTTTATTATAATAATTGAAAAATTTACAAATCAAGCTTTTTAAAACGAAATGAGTACTATTAGCTAACTTTAAATATGCATTTAAATGTGAAAGATTATAAATCGAATTATGAAGTATAAATTTTTTTAAAATCTGTTTATCGCAAAAGAAATTGTAATTAATTTGCAAATATTGAAAAACGCTTTTAAAATAAGGCTTAAATACTAAAATTTTAAACGATTCTAAATTTGCATTTACGAAATAATTGCTAACCGAGATACTAAACTGTTTAGAATTAGAATTAGGAGAGTCTACTTGAATTAATTTATCTGGAAATATTTCAGTTTTATCACCAGTTGCTAAAATAGAAAATGGAAAAATTACTTTATTATAATTTTCTAGATTACTAAAATTTTGTTCTAAACTTACTATTGGAATAATTGGGTACACCGGAAACTTGAAAACATCTATATTGCAATTATTAAAAGAATTAAATTTTTCTCTAAACATCGTACGTTGAACAATACTAAAATAAAACCACTTTTCAGAGGAATTCCTAGTAATATTTTCACATTTTAATTGAGATTTTGAATTTACAGAAGAATCAAATTTATTTAACTTAATTTTTGCAACTTTACTTTCAACGTTATCATTATCAAAATTTTCTGAATCAGCATCGTAATCTGTTTCATCGACACAAGTTTTTAAGCAAGAATCTATTACTAAGCTGGACACATGAAATTTATTTTTATCATACTTTGAAACTATATTATCAACATCTTTACTATTTTCTAATTTTACTGGATTTGCTTTAATTTCTACGTTAGGATCTGGGTTTTCAAAAACCTGAATGTTCTGATTTTTAACAAAATTTGAATTGATTATTTCACTATCATGGTCGGAAATCGGATTTGACTTTAATTTGGTTAAAGAATCAAATTTTGAAATTTCTATTTTATCTCTTAGTTGTAAATTTGTAGTAGCTTTATTATTATTTTCAGTTATATCATTAAATAATGGAAATTTAAAATCAAGGATATCATGCGAATCTTTATTTTGGGCAAAAACTTTATTTTTATACTGATTTAATTCATAATTATATTGCTTATCTAATTTATTATGCGAATTATTTAAAAAATGTTTACTTTTATTATTTGTTTTTGCATACAACAAATTTTGGTTATTATTTTTATTTATAAAATTATTTGGTTGAAAATTTTGATAACCGACTTCATTTTGATTATTTTTGTATAAATCATATCTACTATTCGAATTAAGGTTATGGAAATTTAAATTGTTGGTATTTTTAAATTTTTGAGAATGAACGTTACTTGGAGGAGAAAATGCATTTTGATAATCGTTTTGATTAGAAAAGCTATAAAAATTTATAGAATTTTCGTATTCTTGGTAACTATTAAGATTAACATTGGCTTTTTCAACCTGATTCAAATAAATAACGCAAAATTTAGCTAAATGGGGTCCTTTACATAATTGGCAAGTATTGCAAAACTTGGTCCAATGTTCATTGTTACAACAATATAAACAATAAACCATTTTAAAAACATGTTACAAAAATTGAAATCAATCGTTTAGAAGCAAATTAAAAAAAACTTAAAAAGGATTTTCATTTCGCAAAAAGTTTAGAAACTACTCGAGAGCAAAGATTTAAATATTCCAACAAAAAATTTTTGCAACTACAAACAATAAGAATGGTAAAACTAAAAATTTCAAATAAAAGATTTTTTTAAAATAGAATTAAGTAAACTAAAAATGGTTTATAATGTGAAATAACTAATAATAAAAATTTGCAAATATTAGTACTTTTTTTTTTTTAATTATAAATTCAATAATAACAATTTCAAATTAACTTTCAAAAATTACTAGAAAATTAAAAATAACTCTTAAATGTAAAGACAGTATTAATTTTTTTCCTATTTTTTTTTTATGCAAAATTTAAAATTCAAAATTAAAAAAAATTTGCTGATATAGATTTTAAAAATATTTAAAAATTTGCAAACATTAAGTTAATTGTATTAAAGAAAAAACAAAATTATAAAATAAAATGATAAAGATATTATAATAGAAAAGAAAGTAAGTAAAAGAGAAAAAGAAACGGAAAGAGGGAGAGAGAAAGATAGAGAGGGCCGTAGGACCGATAAGAATATATTTCTATTACAAGGGTGTGGTCAGTTATAGTATACTATGCGTTCTATGGAGAGGGGGAGGGTACCTAGAGTCTTAAAAATAGTAAAGATGCGTAAGAGGGGCGGCCGAGATTATCTATTGTAATGCAGCGGGCCCAAAAATTGATGCGTCACCTCTTTGATACTCATGTACTCCTAATACTTTTTCTAAATTTAAGTTCTTATTTCTTTAAATTATTCGCGATTATTTATTAATTAAATTAAAATATTATGCAAAATTAAACAATAACATATTAAAATTAAATTTTTAATTATTTTTGATTTAAGTGCAAAAATAAAAATTTTTTTTTTTTTTTTTTTTAAGCAATAGTAATTAAAAGATGAGAAAGTTAAAAATTTTGTTTTTGAATATTTTTTTCTTTTTTTTTTTTACGGTCAATTTAATTAAATTTATATAAATCCTTATAAAAATTAAAAGTTTAGCAAAAAAAATTTTGTCTAAATAATTTTTAATCTAAAAATTAGCAAATAAAATAAAAATTTTAACTCATTCAATTAAACACAAATTTTTTCTAAAAAGTTTATTGCAAGACTCCTAAAAATTACTATTAAGTAATTTTGCAAACCAGGTATTACGTTAACACTGGCACATTGGCCGAAGGCTAAAACGTAATCCTGGCTAATTTAATTTAGTAACTAAATTTTTTTTATTAACACAAAATAAAACTAAAAATTTTTTTTATAAATTTAAAAGAAAAGAATGCTAATTTTGGATAAAATTTGCACAAGACTACCCACAAGCTGGATGCCAATTTGTTACGATGAATTTGCCCTTTGTCATTAATTGTTTAATTATTAAATAATTTTTAATTAAAAAAAGAAATAAAACTAAACAATTAATCGAGAAGGGGTTAGCAAGTTTTCTAGGCTTGCCCCGTCCTTCAGACAAATTTAACGTAATTAAATAAAAGTTAAAAAGTTAATAAATTAATTATAGTATTTAAATTTGCAAAAAAAAATATAAAAGATACAAAAATATCATTAAGTGTCCCTGCGTGGTTTCGATCACAATAGTCGAGGACTTTAGCCTTGTTAGCACTCTTTTCAGTGAGTTGAAAATAAAAAAAAAATAAAAAGAAATTGAATATTTTGACTTACCCTTTTTTATAATTATAAAAATTTTTTAGTATTTTGAGGAAAACTTTATTTTTAAAATAAATAGAAAGCAAATTTAACTTGTAAAGAAAAATTATTTAATTATGAATACCAATAAAAAAAACTGTGTACAATGAGAAAATGTAATTACAAAAAAATATATATGTTTTAAAAATTGAGAAATGTGAATATTTTGATAGCGTGGGCCGTGTGGGTCCCAGCTGAGCCTAATAGTTTGACTGACTGTTTGCGACTTAGTGAGTGTTCGAGACTGACTGTTTGTTTTTTTTGACTGTTGATTATTTTAGACTGTTCGAGAATGACTGACTAAAAAATGTAGTTTTTGGGAACGTGGTCCCTTTGATTTCCCTTTCCATGAGCATTTTTCAAGAAAAACGTCATAGACAAGTTATCAAAAAGGAATTCCTATGACTACATTTTATCAAAAAAAAATTATTTACCGTTAGATAATTACAGAACTTTTTCTTAAGATGACTAATAACAATTAAAAATTTTTATAATTTTATCTTATATAGTAAACATCTTAAAGGTATAGACCCAAAGTTTTTTTTTATATCTATCTTGTTTTTCAACTTTCAACATTCCAATCTTTGTATTTTGATAGACAATAGATCGGAATGTCTAATGTCTACAAGATAAAAATAAAAATTAAGGTCATCTAAAAAATTTGATTTTTAAAATTATTCTTAAAAATAAAAAAAATTATTTAATATAAATTAATTAAATTATAATGCAAATATGCCATCACAAAAGTATGAAAATTCTATTTTTGTTATAAATGAAATAGGTGCTGATGTATTAATTTCAAATCGGTATGATAAAACTAAGATTTATAAAAAAATAGAAACAAATTTTCCTCCATATTATTGGATTTCACAATTTGAAGAATATTCGCCGTTTCTGAATAAATACAGTCAGATAAGAAACCGCTTCATCGAAAGTGGATGGGAAGAAAATATTTCCTTGGATTCGGGAATCGAAGATGAAGCTATGAAATCAGATCAAACTGACAATGCGAATTTAATAACATTAATTATAATCTTGCTCGCTGGCTATGTTGTAGCTATTTTTACTCTTATTTTAGAGCTAATTTTGTATAATCAATTTGCTTTCTCAATAATTCAAAACAAAAGATATGTAAAATTTGGCAAAAAAAATAATCGTATATATCCGCTTGTGATTCTAGATCAAAATATAAATATAATACAAAAATATGTGACGATTCAAAAGAAATGAAGAAATTGTATGGTTTGGACGATGAAAAAATTATACACGGAGAAAAATAACTGTTAAAAATTACCAAAATTGCTGGTTATGTTTACATTATAAAGTTTTGTTATTTTCTGTTCAAATATTTTGTAAATATAACCATGTTTATAGTTAGAATTACAATATTCTGACTTCATATTTGTAAAATTTACAAATTTTTTTTGTAATTAAAACTAACCCCGTTTTACTAAAATTAACCTTGTAAAATATACAAAATATTTTTCTCCGTGTAGAAGTACATTTATTACTAAACTAATTTTTTGGTTCTTCCAAGAAAAACCTTTGTTATAGTAAAAATGTTTATTTTTTTCATATCAGCGTGAAATTCCAAAAGCATGAAAAAATCGATTTATGAAGATACTACAAGCATACGAGTGTCAACGGTTTTGGAAGGCTAGCTTCCATTATCTGCACCTGAAAATAAAATTACTTACAACCATATTCTGTAAAAATTTTCAAAACTTACATATTTGAAGATTTGTTTTAATTTCTTTTTTGGGTATAAACTGCTAAAGTTATGTAATGATATTTTTTTAATTAGACGTGATACCTAATTTTTTACCATGAAAATTTTTGTCTGAAAATTTTGTATACGGCTAAATTTAAAAGAAGTGAGAGTGAAACTCATCTTCGGACCTTCAAAACTGCTCCAAAATATTTTTCTCTGATAATACGACCAAAAAAATATGTCATCATCCTAATTTTTAGCCTCATAGAGCGAAATCTCAATTTTTCGCAGACATTTTTGTGTTTTGGATTCTTTAAAAAAAAGTAAAAAAAATGAGAGATAATTTTTCTTATTTTCTGTAAAAAAACTCACATTAACACAAAAAAGTAGAACTGGAGTTAAACAGAAAAAAAAATGCGCGCTCATTTAAAACATTTTGTAGATTAGATAGTATTTTATTTAAATTTTTATAAATTTTTTTTATTTTAAATAATCGATTATTTACTGCTATCGATAATAAGCTGTATTAACCACGTTTTGACATTGAATTTTCAGTAACAAAATTTTATACCAAAGAAACGCTTTGCTTTTTGAATTACCTCCATAAAAAAGAACGCGCGTTCTATTTAGATTTCCCCAAATTTTGCTACAGGTTAACTTATTTGGGACAAAAAACTGACCTAATATAATGGAAAGAGAAAGATTCGGCAAATATATCTTTTATCCCTACCATGGTTGTCCATACTTAAGAAACCGACATTTCAACAAAAAAAACGACGTATTTCATTGATTTCTCTCGCATGCACCGACCCCAGAATCGAATTTACGAGAAATTTCTTTTCCGGACCTATTAGGAAAAAATGCTTCATGTTAACGAGTTTTTTATAGAAAAAATAAGAAACATTATCTCATTTTTTTTACTTTTTTTATAAGAGTCCCAAACTCAAAAATGGCTGCCAAAAATCAAGGTTCAGCTCTAAGAGGCTGAAAATTGGACTGTGTAACATCCCAGGTGTAGGTTTCATAAGAAATAAATACAACATTTAAATACAATCATAGAATATACATGTCTATTATATGCATATGTATAAATCTTATAAGAAAATAAAGGTACAATCATGACTATATCAAAACGGTATGATATAACATGTCTGTACCTTACGGGGAATACAAGTAACTGATTAATTCAAATAATGATATTAAAAAATGAAATAACTTTTATAAAGGGTTACTTGTATTCACTAAAGGGTTGTAAATAATTTGTAAATAGTTCATAGAATAATATGTATATTCAGGCACGTATCCAGAGGGGGGGCCAAGGGGGCCATGGCCTCCCCCGAAATGAAAAATTTTTTAAAAATAACAGCATTTTTTACCTTAATTTCAAAATTTTTAAATTTTTTATTAACAATTATTGCTTATAAACAATTTAAAATAAGAAACAGTAAAATTTTGATTGATATTTAAGAAATTTAAATCATCAATTTTAATTTCATTAATTTCTGGCCCCCTTCGAAATTTTTCGGCCCCTCCCGAAATAATTTTCTGGATACGTGCCTGGTTGTAAATAAAAATTAGGATTAATTTAAAGATTATCTCTATATATTATAAAGTTATAACCGCTGCCGCTGTCGAATGACACCTTTGGGCCAATCTGACACTTTTGGGCCACTCTGATATTTTTGGGCCACTCTGACACTTTTGGGCCATTCTGAAACTTTTGGGCCAATCTGACACTTTTGGGCCATTCTGACACTTTTGGGCCATTCTGACTACAATATGTTACTATTGGGCAAAACCGGACCTTGTGGGTGTAAGTGAACATTATGGGGTATAATAAAATTTTCCAATTTCTTAGTTATTGACACTTTTGGGCTAATTTGATACTTTTGGGCCAATAAGATACTACCGGGCAAAACCAGCCCTTGTGGGTCTAAGTGATTTTATTTTTTTTATTTTTAAGTCGATAAATCAATTAATTATTAACCTATTAACGAATTTAAAAATAAAAGAAAAACAATATATAATCAATATTTTTAATTGAAAGTAATTATTAAAATTGTATTTAAAATTTTACATTTGTTGTTCTCATGACTAACCCACTTTATCCATCACTCTACGGGGGTTAGCGCGCGAAGCGCGCAGGGGGCGCAGCCCCCTAGTTAATATATAAAGATAAAATATGAAAATGCCCTTTTTATACCTTAATTAGCGATATAGAGACTTTTTACCAAATTCAGAAAATTAGGAAATAATTAAAGTTAATTATTTCTTATAAATTATTATCAAATTACTCAATTTCATGGATATAATTTTTGATCAATTTTCTGAGTAAAGTATTATATAACTCACAATGACTCTAAATGAAAAATGAAATAGATTCTGTAAAATACTGCGTTTGCGCCATTTTTTTAGATGGTATAAATCAAATAATTAAGATTTTTTTTTAATTTTAAATTATTTAAATTAAATGTTTCTAAGATTTTCAAAAAAGTTTTTAAGTTAACAGATTTTTAACTTTCAATTTGATTATATTACTTAATCTGTTAGAATGAAATTATTTTCTTAAGGTTATAAGATTTGTTGCATTTTATGAATGTATAAATTTATTTCGATCATTTAATTAATTAACTTTAATTTAATTATATATTAGTATCACAATTAACTTTGCAAAATATTTATTTGTATTAAATATTATACAAAAAGGTTTAGTAATTTGGTTTACATGAATAAAAAACTATATTTTTTATGTAACTTTTTAAACTATATGTACGCACGTTATTTTTTTCAAGATAAAATTTGGAAAAGTTGCACAGAGTGGATCAAAAGAAATATATTTTGTATTTTCATTGTAATAATTTTTTTTTTTTATTTTCATTGTAAAATAAAAATTCTTTTAAAAATGTTTATATTTCTACAAATTATACTTATTTAAAAATCCATATACTAAATGTTGCAAGGGATTAGAAATAGAGGCCAGAGAAATTTGGAAAATGTCAAAACCTCAAAAACACAAATATTGATTTAGAACAAAAAATAAAAAAAGTCTATTTAACAGCGTTCGTAAAAGTTACTTAAAATTATATATGAAACTTGTGATATATATCTAATCTATATTTTACCAAATTCGATCACAGTCTCTCGGTGCTACGAACCTCGGGCCTTATGAACCTTCGCATTTTATATATTGTAACTTTATATCACTTGTTTCATAAATAAATATATTTTATTCAAAATTTCTGAAAATTGAAATTTCTGGAACATTCAATTCTGATAAATATTGATCAATTTATGTGTCCTTAAGGATTTAAAAGAAAAATTTATAACCGGTTTGTGTAACTAAACAACCAACGAGCATGGAACATGTTCACTCATAACAGTAATAAATCCAAAAACCGAAATTACAATAAATCCTGAAATATAAATTATTCTAAGTCCCTAAATCGAAGTCCATTTCACCCCCCCCCCTAAAAACGTCACTTTTTCACCCCCCTCCCCATAAAAGCGTCACTTTTTCACCCCCCCCCTGCCGAGCCAAATTTTTTCAAATACCCCATCCAATGAACATGCTCCATGTTAAAAATTTTTTAATTTATTGATTGCAGACGGTAATATTAGCCCTCAAAATTTTTCTAATTTTTAGAGTGCTTAATTAATCAAGACTTTTTTATAAGGCTTCTGATTTTAAAAATCTTTGAATTTATAATTCAAAACATTATTTAGCATCGATTCACTGAACAAACATTTAATTGTCAACAATAATATCAAATATTTATAAAGTTTATTGATTTTTGACCCAACCTATAATTTTCAAAATATTCATTTATTCGGAGACAATAAAAAATTTTGGTTCCTCAAAGAGGAACCATTGTGATAGTTCAAATTTCAATTTTTGGGCATATAAGCACGTTTTGAGACCCCAGGAAGCTAAAAAACCGGTTTTAAAAAAAAGTGTGTATGTGTGTATGTGTGTGTGTGTGCGTGTTCTATGAAAGTACTAATATCTGAAAACATTGCAACCAGTAATGTTTCACAAACTTACAAAATTAAGACCTAATTTTTTATTTCAAAAATTTTTTCACCAAAAAAGCTCTAGGTACTTTTCTTTTTTTTAATTTGGATGTAATACCTCATTTATTTCCACGAAAGTACTTATATTTGAAAGTGTAGTTTTTACTCGATATGTTGAATCTGATACTTCATTTTTTGAAAATGTTTTTCCTAAATTTTTTTTCACAACAAAATACAAAAAATACCAAATTTCTTTTTTTTTCTTTGGACGTATATCTATGAGAGTACTAGTTTTAGAAAGTTCGTTTATAGTAATTTTTTAGATCTGATACCGAATTTAAAAAAATTTTTTTTCTCATAATTAAAAAAACAAAAAAATTAAAAAAACTGCAATATTTTTTTTGGTGTAATACCTCATTTAACTCCAATGAAAGTACTAATATCTGAAAAAATTGTAACCAGTGATATTTGAAAACCGTTATCGAATTAAGACCTAATTTTTTATCCAAAAAATTTTTCATTAAAAAAATCAAAATACTTTTTTTTTTTAAGTTGAATGTAATACCTAATTCATTTCCATGAAATATATATGATTTTTACTCGATATCTTGAATTTGATAATTAATTTTTTGAAATTTTTTTTTCCAAAATCTTTGTCACAAAAAAATACAAAAGACATCAATATTTTTTTTCTTTTTAGACGTAGCACCTTATTTATTTCTATGAGAGTACTAGATTTAGAAAGTTCGTTTATAGCAATTTTATGTATCCGATAACAACTTTTGGTTTCTCAATGAGGAACCATTGTGATGGGTCAAATTTTGGTTTTTCATTTTTTGGCATATAAGCACGTTTTGAGACCCCCGGAAGCTAAAAAACCGGTTTTTAAAAAAGTCTGTATGCGTGTATGTGTGTGTGTATGTATGTAATCGGTGATATGTCACAAACATTATGGAATTAAGACCTAATTTTTTTTTCTAAAATTTTTTGAGGTATTTTTTTTTTAATTTGGATGTAATACCTCATTTATTTCCATGAAAGTACTTATATTCGTATGATTTTTACTCGATATAAAAAACACCATATTTTTTTTCTTTTTGGACGTAGTACCTAGTTTATTTCTATGAGAGTACTAGTTTTAGACAGTTCGTTTATAGTAATTTTTTGGATCTGATACCGAAATTTTTCCAGAATTTTTTTCTAAAAATTAAAAAAACAAAAAAATTAAAAAAACTTCAATATTTTTTTTTTTTTAGTGTAATACCTCATTTAATTCCATTAAAATACTAATATCTGAAAATATTGTAACCGGTGATATCAGTGGCATATTAATGTATTAAGCTCATTGTTTGAGGAATCTTAGTGACAGCTAGTTGGCAGGCAGGGTATTTCTTTATTAACTACTCGTGTATGAAGCGTGAAAAACTTACAATTTTATTTTTAAAATGCATTTACAAACAAAAAAAATGTCGCCATGCCATATTTTACTTAATATATCTTGTTCACTTATGTGTTTTGGAAGAATAAGGTACCCAGAGTTTGAGAAATTTTGATGGCTTCAATACAGAGTTATTTCAATAATACACCCAAAATGACACGAACTTCCGTGTCGTGCAGTCCACAAAAATAAAAAATCACATAAGAATAACACATGGAATTTATTTTATATGTGTAGCAGTACCATTAAAAATTTCAAGTATTTTGACCTTAAGGGTACTTTGAGGTAAATGTGATTTTGAAAATCTCATTTTTTTTTGTGCATAAATTACTTCATATATGTCTCAAGAGTGTGTAAAAAAAATTTTTATTTTAAATCCCCTCTCTAAGTATACTTTTTGGCCTGTTTTGCGCGCGCCGTCAAACTTCTTTTTTTTTCTAAAATTGAGTAGATATCCATATTGTCCTCGCAACCCTTCCTAGGTCATTCAAATTATTTATATTATATTAATTAATATGTATTGTATTATTGAATACTCATAGAATGTGTATATTTACGGATTTTTCCATCAGTAACAAGTTTTAATTCACTATATAAGCAGAGTTGGCCAAAAAACGAAATTCTGACCAAAAAAACGAAAAAAGTCAAGTAGTAGTAGAATATAAGCCAGCCAAATGGGTTATTGTATTGACCCGGGATCGCAGACGACTGGTAAGTTGAAAAAAAAAAATAATTTTTCATTTTATCAACAAAAAAAAAATTTTTGTTTTTTTTTAAAACACGTATTTATTCTTTCTACTTAATATTTCTGCAAAAATTATTAACCGATTGTAATGCTTATGGTCTAGATTTTTTCGTTTTAAGTTTCTCTAACAAAAAAAAAAAAAAAAATTTAATTCAAAGTATCAAAAAACTTGTTTTGAAACTTCAAACGCGCTTATCTCGAAACACGTTTCTCGCTAGCTGTGTACACGATTAAGCTAAAACTATTCTAGCAATTGACTTCATATTTGCTGTGTAGTTAAAAAAATATATTTTTCAGGGGCTGACTTTGAGTTTTTTTTAAAAAAAGTTCTCAAAAAGTTTTTACAGCTACTTTAGTCCTAAAAATTTAGGCCTTCTTTTGCACTTTAACTTTAAACAGCCGCCATTTTGTTTGTAATTAATTTTTTTGAAAAAACTCGAAGTCAGCCCCTGACCAGTGATGCGCTATGCCGTGAAATATATCAAGGGTTGGCAACGAAAATACTATAAGATAAAAGAAGACAGAACGAGTTTTCCTTTTCTATCTTATGGTAATTTTGTAGCCAACCTACGTTAAAAATTCACGGCATAGCTCACCACTGCCCCTGACATTTGGTTTAAACTCTTACGCATTTTTTTTTTTTGTTTTAGATAATCCAAACTGGAGATATCCTGTACACAGTTTTGACATACTGCCTGTTTCACGCACGTGTAATGCGGAAGTGACGTCATGAAAATTAAAAAAAAAAATTTTTTTGTTAAATTTAAGACTTGTATACTAGATACCGTCAACGACGGGTAGAGCGAAGCTGATCATATTTAAAATAGTTTAAATAATGTTTAAATTTTTGGGTTTTACAAGCTTTGCTCAGATTGAGCTTAAATATCAATATTTAACGTGTAAATCAGACGTAAAATTCATTAATAATAATTATTATAACTTGTTCGATAATCTGTGAGTATAAATAAAACAAATCAACTTAAAAATTTTAATTCGTTTTAAAACATTTTTTTATAATGCACTTAACTGCAAAAATAAAGTTTTTGATTTTTTCTGAGTTTTAATATTTTTTTTTTATAATTAAAAAAGGATGTTCGATACATTCGTAACACTAAATAACTCAAAATTCTAATGCATTTATTATGTTGAAAAAACAGGCCGAAACGCCTGTATTTATTCCAGCAGGCCTTCTGGGCCTGGAAACGAAGGATTTAATGTTATTAAATAGGGTTTTTTGATAAATTTCACAGGAATTCTGCAACCTTTCTAATTAACCAAAACACTTCTGGTTGACACCATTTTTTTGTGTAAGCGTCACTTTTTATGCCCCAAAAACTGCAATTTTTTATCACAAATCCTCATACCTTTATAGTCCATTAAATCCCATAATGACCAATTTTTCAATTGCTCCCAAAAATGCAATTTTTGAAAACAAAGGCTTTTAGATCTCAACATTTTTGGTTCCTCAATGAGGAACCATTATGATGCGTCAAATTTTGATTTTTGATTTTTTGGCATATAAGCAAGTTTTGGGACCTCAGGAAGCTAAAAAACCGGTTTTAAAAAAAAGTATGTATATGTGTGTGTATGTGTGTGTGTGTGTGTGTTAGTAAGTGTGTAATCGGTGAAATTTCACAACTATTATGGAATTAAGAATTTTCAAAAATTTTTTCATCAATTGAAAAAATCTCAAACTACTTTTTTTTTTTTTTAATTTGGATGCAATACCTCATTTATTTCCATGAAAGTACTTATATTTGAAAGTACTATTTTTACTCGATATCTCGAATCTGAAAATTATTTTTTGAAAATTTTTTTCCCAAAATTTTCGTCACAAAAAAATACAAAAAACACCAAATTTTTTTTTCTTTTTGGACGTAGTACCTAATTTATTTCTATGAGATTAGTAGTTTTAGAAAGTTCGTTTATAGTAATATTTTGGATCTGATACCGAATTTTTTCAAAATTTTTTTCTCAAAATTAAAAAAACAAAAAAATTAAAAAAACTTCAATATTTTTTTTTTTTTAGTGTAATACCTCATTTAATTCCATTAAAATACTAATATCTGAAAATATTGTAACCGGTGATATCAGTGGCATATTAATGTATTAAGCTCATTGTTTGAGGAATCTTAGTGACAGCTAGTTGGCAGGCAGGGTATTTCTTTATTAACTACTCGTGTATGAAGCGTGAAAAACTTACAATTTTATTTTTAAAATGCATTTACAAACAAAAAAAATGTCGCCATGCCATATTTTACTTAATATATCTTGTTCACTTATGTGTTTTGGAAGAATAAGGTACCCAGAGTTTGAGAAATTTTGATGGCTTCAATACAGAGTTATTTCAATAATACACCCAAAATGACACGAACTTCCGTGTCGTGCAGTCCACAAAAATAAAAAATCACATAAGAATAACACATGGAATTTATTTTATATGTGTAGCAGTACCATTAAAAATTTCAATTCCAAAAAATCAAATTTTTTTCAAAATTTTTTTCTCAAAATTAAAAAAACAAAGAAATTAAAAAAACTTCAATATTTTTTATTTTTTTCTAGTGTAATACCTCATTTATTCCATTAAAATACTAATTATAGAGCGAAGCTCTACCTTAATGGATGCAAAAATCGACACCTTTCGGACACGATATAGCCAAAACGATCAAACGGAATGCTTTCATTTTTTAAAACTGAGTTTATTTTATTGAGTTAATGAACCCTATTGTTTTTGGGCCCAATCTGTTATTTCTAAAGGCATGTTTATTCTTGTACTTTTGCTTCATACAGGTGAAAAACCTTCTAAATGTTATCCGCGCGATAAATTTCATAGCTTTTGCATAAACTTTGCATCAGCGAAATATCATAAAAATACAAAATCACACAAGATTCTTATATTTTTAGGCACGATCACCCTATGTATGCAATACATAGATGAAATCGTGCCTTATAAGTTTGTCAGGTCAAAAAACGGAAAAATTTCTAAATTGTACAATTCGTGGAGAAATTTGGTCCCCAGGTCATTCCGATGCCTCTAAATGCTTATATTGCCTTGTTGTGTGTAGGGATGTATGTTCGAGAAAGTGTATCGTCAAGATCACAGAGCCTACTCGATGAATCAAAAATCCCTTAAACCAAATTTTTTGAAATAAGATCTAGTTGTAGGGTTTTCAATTTCAAGTGATTTCATCAAGTACTTGCAGAGAAATGTCCTAAAAACTGATTTCAGATATCAAAAAAAATTATTAAAAAATAATAAAAATGGTAAAAAATGAATTGGTTTTGAATTTAATACATCCAAAATGTGGTTAATGATCTAAAATAACCAGAAAATAACTAAATTAATTGAAATTTATTTTTTAGGAACGATAACCCTGTGTATGCAATACATAGATGAAATCGTGCCTTAAAAGTTTATCAGGTTAAAAAACGAAAACGTCTTCAAATTCTTCAATTTATGGAGGAATTTGGTCCCAAGGTCATTCCGATGCCTCTACATGCTTTTATTACCTTGGTGTATAATAATAAATAATAGTTTTCAATTTATGAGGGCGTGGATCCCATCAACGTTATTAAAGAGAAAATACTCAATGAATATGTGATCGTGCCTGAAATAAAAAAGCCTTAGCTTTTTTATAATTCTTTACGATTTTTATTATTTATTAATTAATCCAAATTTTATTCAATTAAACATTTAACGGCCAAGAGCCTATCTACGAGTTCTAAATTAATTTTAAAACCAAAATCTATTTTTTAAGTCTCTATTATCAGAATTCGATTTCAAACTTTCTATAAAATTAACCGGAAACTCATTATTTAGGGTAAAAGTTGGATACTAAAAAAAATCGTCACGCTGCTTATCATTATTGTAAATAGCATCAAAAAAAGGTATATTTAATGAAGAATAATAAAATTTTCATTTTTTGTATATGTTTTAGGACACATTTTTTTTGCATGATTTTTCTTAATTTGAAAATGGCGGATGGAGAATTAGAAAAAATTACGAAAAACAAGTTGCATTAGATTATTTGTTTTTAGGAATATTTTTTGGAATTTTACATAAATATTGGTTTTAAATTTAATTTAGTATTCAAAAAGAAATCTAAACGTAAAATTTCAAATATTAATTTTAGATATATATTTTTGACTTAACCTAGTTCGAAGAATATGCAATTCCATCCATATGCATTCTATGTGTAATTCCATTATGATTGAATTTTTTTATTCTTACACATGGATCAGTTTGAAAAATAGATTTGAAACTAATAACTAATAAGTTTTTAATTCTTCTGAAGGTTACTTCATTGAAATAAAACCGGTTGTTTAAAAACTGATTTTTTTAAATAGCGTAATTTTATTAAATAAAAAAGAGATTAGGAACCTGGTAATAATAATGGTATGGTAATAAGTGCGTGTAAGTATTACACAGCTAAATTTTGGCACAGAGATATTCAAGACCTAAATACATACACTTTCGTATTCTAATTTTTTCGGCCACGTGTTTTGGAAAAAGTTATGAGTACACAAAAATGGCCAATTTAAAAAAAAAAAACTAAAAGTAAGTATGAAACCCTGGAATAGGCTAGGTTTTTAACTAAGACCAAAACATAATAAGTTTATATTTGACATTTTTCGGTATATTAATTCTGGAGAGACATGTCGGGCCATTGAAGACCTTTATCCGAGCTCAAAATCATGTACACTATAAACTAAGAGCGTGAATATACCGGGTCTTCAATAGCCGACATGCCCTTCCAGAGCCAAAATACATTGACATTTGACCCCACTTGATTTTCAGATTCACAGGTTACCCCTCCTTAGAAACATGTTCAATGTTAAAACTACGATTTTTGCAGCAAATTGAAAAATTGATCATTTAGGGACAAAAATGGGCATTCAATTTACTGACTGTAAAGAAGAGAATTTAATAATAATGTTTTGCAAACAAATAATTCTAAAGGAAAAATAAAGAATTTTTAGAAAAAAGCTTTTAGAAAATTGTTGAGACCTATAAAACCCATTTTTGTCTAAAATTGCAATTTTTGAGATAATTTAAAAATTAATCATTTCGGGAAAAAAATGACCATTTGGTTAAATTGCTATAACATTGAGAAAAATTGCGGTATCCAAGGCTTGAAAAATGACTTTAATACCGAAAAATTGTGACCAACAAGAAGTGTTTTTGTTAACTAACTAACTAAAAAGCAATATTACCAAAAAACTACATTTAAAAGCCTTGTGCATAGTATTATGCACATATTCTTGTGCTTAGAGTTAACCAATCGCAGCTAAGATTACAAGCATCAACAACTAGCGATGCACCTAATAAAATAAAATTCACGTCCCACCCGGGATCACCGTGTATTGACGTTTTAGGGGGGGAGGGGTTGAAATATTAATGACGTTTTTAGGGGAGAGGGGTATGAAATGGACTTAGAATATTTCCGATTAAGGGACTTAGAATAATTTAAAGTGGGAGTAAGCACAAGAACTTAGAATATTCTAGGTTTATGGACTTAGGATAATTTATATTTTGGGATTTATTGTAATTTCGATCTTAGGACTTATAATAATTAGGGAATATACGTTTAAACGTTATAAGTGAACATGATTCATGATCGTTGGTTGTGTGAAAACACAAACCAGTTATAAGTTTTTTTCATTTTTTGTTAAATTCAGGGATAGTTTTATCCATTTTTGCCCCCGTATAGGAGGTAAATTAAATAAAAGTTAAAATAGGATAAAACTTTTTCAAATGCAAGATTAAAAGAAAAGTAAAGAAAAAAACTCACATTGTATTTTTCCGATTTTATCTTACCCTGGAGATATTTTTCAACACCAATAGTTAGCTCTAATATTCCTTTATTGATACAGAATAAAAGAATAAATTCAATATTTAGTTAATTACTCTTAAAATGTGGCACTATTAATTTGATCATTAGTTCCAAAATATTGTGAAAAAACTCATAAGATGGAATGTTTCTGCTGTATTTTCCTATTTTCTAACCCAGTAGGACCCTAAATTCGGATTCAGCGACATACAAAACCTACAGAAGACTTTTTCTTTCTCTTGTTGACGAATTCTGAAATCGTTATACCACATTCTGACTTGTGTATAATATTATTTTGGTAATTATGTTAATTGAGGGGTATTAGAGTTCAGAGTAACTTTTTTGTTGTTGGTGAATTATAGAAAAAGGACGTAATAACAAAGTTCCGCCAACAAAAGTTTGGTTGAAATCTTTTCAGCAAACAAATAACAAGGTTTCAAAATAAGGGGCGGATTTTTCGTGTACTTTTTGGCCAATACTTAAAAATTTTAACTATGCTTAACATTTTTTTACGTCTTATTTAAACATTATTATTGAACTCAATCTAATCAAAGATTTTAAAATCCCTAAATTAAAAAATTACTGAAACTCTTTTCTTGCTTTTTTCTAACATGATCAGCTTCGCTCTACCCGTCTTTGACGGTATCTAGTATCTGAAAATATTGTAACCGGTCATATTTCACAACCATTAAGGAATTAAGACCTAATTTTTTTTTTCAATAATTTTTTCATCAAAAAATCTCAAACTACTTTTTTTTTTTTAATTTGGATGTAATAACTTATTTATTTCCATGAAAGTGCTTATATTTGAAAGTATGATTTTTACTCGATATCTCGAATCTGATGATTAATTTTTTGAAAATTTTTCTCCCAAAATTTTCGTCACAAAACAATACAAAAAAAACCAAATTTTTTTTCTCTTTCGACGTAGCACCTAATTTATTTCTATGAGAGTACTAGTTTTAGAAAGTTCGTTTATAGTAATTTTTTGGTTCTGATACCGAATTTTTTCAAAATTTTTTTCTGAAAATCAAAAAAACAAAAAAATTAATAAGACTGCAATATTTTTTTTTTTTTTTTGGGTGTAATACTTCATTTAGTTCCATGAAAGTACTTATATTTGAAAATATGGTTTTTATTCGATATCTCGAATCTGATAATTAATTTTTTTTTAAATTTGTTCCAAAATTTTTGATCAATAAAAAAAACTTTTTAAAGTTAATAGAAATGTATGTATGATTGCATGCTTGTAATCGGTGATATCTGTGGCAGAGGAACCTTAGTGCCAGCTAGTTGGCAGGGTATTTTATATTCTCTTGTTTGATTTGCTTGAGTTGTTTTTGAGTTATGGTTTTACAAAGATAGAGATCAAAATAGACACTTTTTGAAAAATCAAATTTGGGAGTTTATAAATTATTATATCTCGCTAATAAATAATTGAAGAGAGGTAGGAAAGAAATTTTTGTAAACCTGGAGCCAATACAAATTTTTTGAGACCTAAACCCTTTTCTCTATAGAAAATTGCAATTTTGGCATCAAATAATTGGTCATTTTTGGCAGAAAATGGGTATTTGGGCTGTTGATAATAACAGTAAGAGAATTATATAAAAAAATAGGCACAACCAGAAGTGTTTGATTTCTTAATTAGGTTGCAGCGTTCTATTAAAAATTACCAAAGAACCCTATTTAAAAATGTCAAACTCTGTGTTTCTATAGTCCAAGAAGGCTTAATGGCATGAACGGAAGGTGGTTGTCATGTTTTTTCAACAAAATAAATTATCTATAACCATTTTGTATTATTTGGAGTTCCAAAATTATTAAACTCCCCTCCTAAATAAAAATTTTGTTCTTTAAAAGTATTTTTAAATTCATTTAATCTAAGTCTTTCATGGCCAAAATACGGTTAAGTAGTTACCAAAATTTTATTTAAAAAAGAAGCAAATAAAAATAATCTTTTATCATGTAAAAGTTTTTTTTTTCAGTTTCGGAGATAGTATAAACTTTTTGTACTTAGCCCTCATAGTCCAATTACGATTTTTGACGTTTAAGTCTTAATAGTTTCTTAATTTTTCTTTAAAAAATGTAATTAGTTAGTTATTTTTTACCCTTCTTCTGAAACATTGCAAAAATAAACCCTTAAAATCGGGTAGTTTTTGTTGTTTTCAGGGTGTTGTCATAATAATAGCCTAGTTTCTTATCCTATCAAATTTTTGTTGATTTTAGTTTTTAGTGCAAGTTTTCATTCAAAGTCCGTCAGTTGTAAATTTTTCATGACCAATTTTAAAAGAAATCTCTCACCGATAGAATCTAAAAATCAAGTACCTTAAGTTGCTGCGAAAATTGCAATTATATTAATTTTATATTTTATTTATTTAATAAAACTAGCCTTTAGCACTTTTATACAAAAGTTTAAACTAATTAAAAAAATCCGTTGTCAATCAGCTACTTTAGAAGCGTTAAAAACATCAGTTTGTAATCAATTCTCATATATATTCAACGATGGGTTAACGAAAAAGCGTAAACATATCATTCTCGCGCCTCATCGCCAAAAGTAATGTTGAAAAAGGAGTCGCGGTCTCGTAGCTTAATTTTTATTACTTTTTATAAAAACGGCAACTTACCTCTGAATTATAATAATTTATCTAATTAAATTAACAAAAATACATAAACAATACTATTGAAAAATTTATATTAAGCATTTCATTTAGGTAAGCAATATTAAGCTACGAGACCACGACTCCTTTTTCAACATTACTTTTGACAATGAGGCGCGAGAATAAAAACACATGATATGTTTACGCTTTTTCGTTAACCCATTTTATGCAGTGTTACTAAACATTCAAGACGTTTTAAATAAACAATAATAAAAATTAAAAATAAATAAATTTGGCTTTAAAAATAATATTTAAATGTTCCATTCACCTAAGAATACTGAAGTCAGTATCTCGCATTTTAAAATTTTGGGGTTAGTTTTATTAAAAAAACATCGACTAGAGTGTAAATTTTAAATTTACACCTTATAAGTAGTAAATTTAAAACTACACTATACGCGAAGGGTGTAAACGTAAAAATTTACTCCTTATAGAGTGTATATTTAAAATTTACTACTTATAAGGTGTTAAGGTGTAAATTTTTAGGTGAATTTACACTTTACGATTTAGAGAGTAACTTGGGCCTGGGACTGGTCCTGGATGGGATCGAATCCCTCAAATAGTATTTTTCATAATTTTAAGTTTTAATAACACAATAAAAAGAATACGTTCTAAAAGAAAATAACAATGCAAAATGCAAAAATATTCAAAAAAAAAATTTGAAAAGCTTATAGATGTCACATTTGAGTAATCGAGTAATAATGAATTTCTTAAAACTAAAACTCGCATAGAAATAGTTTAGATATTACACTGTAAAAAGTAATTTCCTTAGGTTTACAAAAAAAATAGAATTTTTTCGAAACATTAGTGAATTTTCAAAAAATTTTGTAAATATTCGATAAAAATCGTAAATTTACCAAATTTAGTACATTCTCGAAAAATTCGAGAATCCTCGATTTTTTTTGTGATTTTAAAATTGTAAATCACAACTAAAATTGTAAAACCACAACTAATTTACAATTATTTTTTGTAAATTTTCGAAAAAAAATTGTAAATTATCAGTTTTTTTTGCAAATTCACAAAAAAAAAATGGAAAATACTTGAATGTTTTGTTAATATACTAAATTTAGTAAATATACGAATTTTTTTGAATATTTACAAATTTTTTCGAAAATATTCTAATTTTTTTGTTAATATAAGAAAGTTACTTTTTACAGTGTACATACAAAAAGATAATAAAAAAAGTGTTCTTTTATGTTTAGGGTAAAAACTATGAAACAAGTTTTCACAAATTTAGGTATCAGATCAGAGAAATAAAGCACTAAATAACGAATTTCCGAAAGCAGTTCCGGGAGAACCCATATGTAATATCTATATGTGTTGAACAAGGGAATGAAAATTGAATTTAAATGCAGATGCAGATTTCAATGCAGATGTATAAGCGAACTAGCGTAACGAAAAAGTAAAATTTCTGTATTTTTCCCCACTCTCCAGTTTATGAATTTTCATTAAAAACGAAAACAATGATCGCTTTATGGTAGAAAATAGATTATTGTTACATCCTATAATACAACAGCGCAAAGAAAGTCTTTTAACATTTAGAGGACCAAAGTTGCAAAGCTAGACATTTATAAAAAAATTAAAAATGAAAACTTTAGCCATAATAGATTTTTTATGAAAAAATAAAATATTGAAAAAAAGTTTATTTTCATCTGAATAAGTATACAATTTTAAAATACGCTCAGGTAAAAAGAAGCTAATACAAATTTAACTTAAGAAAAAAAGCATAGTATAACTAGAAGGTTGATTATTATTTAAATTCAAGTTATTTTTTCTGAGTGCATATAAGAATAAATGTTTGTAATTTAGATAATATGAACAATAAATCTAAGCCAGTTTTTCTTTTTATATAATAAAGTTTTCTCTGAGAAGTAGGTAATCACAGTAACGTCAAATCTATTTTGGTTTCATTTGTTGTATAAAAAAGTATATATATGTATATACGGTAAATACTATACAGATTAATGTGTGGTGACGTTTCAAAAATGTTAGTCGAGAAGAAAAAAAGAAATGTATAAAACTGTGCCAACTAATACTATTCAGAGTTCTAACTTAAAGTATAAGTCTAATCCAGGGCTTACGATGAAGAAAACTCAGATTTAAGTTATCCCCCTGTTTTTTCTCATTTACTTTTTCTATACGATAGTATTGCAAGAATTTCTCTTTGAGAAGTTGGTTTTTTTTTATAGTATCTAGCGACTTATTTTCTACATTATTTTACCTGTCCGTATCTTATTTAAAAAAATTTTTATTCTTAATATATCCTTTTATAAGCTATTTAATTTTATAAATTTACCATACTTGAAATATTTTTGAAAAAAAAAATGTTAAATTATTATTATATATTATATCATAAAAAACTATTTTTTAAGCATCAATATTATTATCCCTCTTAACATTTCAAATAAAGTTTTTTACGCCTAAGAATCAGATTCTTCGGGGAAGTTCCTATGGGCCTTAATAAATAAAAAAATTTTCTGGTCAGCGGCCAGAAAGCACGTATTTCCCGGCCGCTGCGCGTCCGGCAAAGACGTGTTTTCTCGCCACTGACGCAGAAAAATCGTATACGACCCTAGGCCATAAAAAAATAATGCCCCAAATCGCAGTTTACCATCCTCGGCTTCGCCTCGGAAGGTAATTTACGTGCGATTTGGGCCATTCTTTATTTTTCTGGCCATGGGTCGTAATATACTATTTTTGGCGTGCAATTTTTTATGCACGTGAAAAATGTTCTAATCGGAAAGTATTTGCTAAATAGACTTAAATTTATTTTTATTTAAAAACTCGCAATAATTTAGCTATAATGTAAGAAAGTTTAATTATGTAAAATTTCCAGTGGAATTCATATTTTTGGTCAGATTTTTATTTGGTCACGTAACTTGACGGGAAATTTGAAAATTGTAAAAATGAACTTTTGAAAGCTGCTATTTTTTGATCTAGAGCTCTCAAAAAGCAATGTCCTACCGACATTTTTTTTTGCCAAAAAATATAAAGTTCAAGGAAAAATTTAAGCGTAGATTAGTATGTTTATGGCTCGAGTTCAAAAAAGTAAGGAATCGCCCAAATCATACGTAAATTACCTTCTGAGGCGAAGCCGATTTAGGGCATTCTTTATTTATGGACAAGGGTCGTATAACATTTTTCTGTGTTTGTGGCGAGAAAATACGTGTTTGCCGGAATCGCAGCGTCCGGGAAATACGTACTTTCTAGTCGCTGACCAGAAAAGAAGATTTTTCACTAATAGACGTTTGAGAAATCGATTTTTGAAAAAAAACAGCCTATCTTAGCGATTTCTCGTGCATGCGCTACTCGAATGCGATACTCGAAAAAAATTTTTAACCCTGGAATCGGATAGCCAGGGAAATTTCCTATTCGAAACAATTTTTTACGTTTTTTAAACAGAAAAAATAAAAAAAATTATCTCTCATTTTTCTTAATTCTTTTTATAAGTCTAAAACACAAAAATAACTGCCAAAAATCGAGATTTTTCTCTGGGAGACTAAAAATTGGGCTGGTGACTTATTTTTGGTAGTATTTTCAGAGAAAAATACTTTGGGGAAGTTTTGAAGACCCAACTATACATTTCATACACACTTCACTGGCCGCCATTCAATGGTCATAACTGTCGCTATCCATCCAGGTCTTTTCTCAAAACCTTAAAATCAATATTTTTCGAAAACAGATCCAGAAATGAATTTTGCAGAAAAATTCTTTTCCGGATTCGAAAATCAGAATGCATCAAAGTAAATAATAGCATAAATTCTGAATTTCATTTTATGAAACCTTGTATTTTATGATATTTTTTTGCTTTTTACAAATAATAACATCTGATATTTTATCAAATATGCACTGCTTTTTAAAATCCTTCTACTTTTTATTATTACGCATTAGAAAGTTTGTATACTTAATTTTCGGGATTCGGAAAACTTCCCTGAATGGACAACGACAATTATGACCAGTGAATGGCCCAACTTCATTTAAATATACCCACATCCAAATTAAATCGAGATTTTCTAGTGAAAAAAATTTTGAAAAAAAAATTCGGTCTTAATATCATATTGGTTGTTGTATATCACCGGTTACTGTCATACGTACATACTAGAGTGTGTCTTATTTTTTATTTTTCGATATTTTTTGGCTCCCCCCATTTTTTTCGAATATTTTGGTCATAAAAAACCCCCAGCTCCAAGGATTTTAATTTTCAATTTTTTTAACCCGTACCGCCTAGCACTTGAAGTTTGCCATTTAAATAACATGGGAATTTTGAGTTTTAAGCTATACAAATTTTGACAGAGTTCAGAAAGCGTTTTAAAAAGCTAATTTTTATTAGAAAACATTCTTTTATATGTTTAAAGACATGAAAACAGCCCTGCATTCATTTCCAAGGGAATTCTGGGGCTAAAAACGCAAATTTACAAGTTGACTCGATCTTATAAAACAGGGTTTTTCAGCATTATATTCGATAAAACGCTGCAACCTCAAAATTTAACTAAAATACTTCTGGTTGTTCTACTTTTTTTTGTACAAGTTTCAACTTTCAAATGCCGTAAACCGTGTTCTTTTATCATTGATCCTTTCATCACTATATCCAATTAACCTGCTGATAATTTTTGACCTGAAATGCCCAATTTTTAAACTTGTTTAAATAGCTGCCAAAATTGCAATTTTTGACGAAATTGAGTTTTTTAAGCCTTAAAAATTTTTTACAAGCTTCAAGTTTCCAAAAATTTTATACTTGACTCTTTTTATTAAATAGTTCTTAAGATATTGCTTTTCAAAGTTAATGATAAAAATTGATTTTTTTTTTAAACCCTGAAATTGGGACTTCGATTTCAAATTATCATATCTGATTTAAAAATTATTGAAAAAGGTAGAATAAAAAATTTTTAAAAATCTGAAGCTTGTAGAAAATTTTTAAGACCTATAAAGCTCAATTTTGTCAAAAATTACAAATTTGACAGCAATTTAAAAAAATTCAAAAATTGGTCATTTTTAGTCGAAAGTTACCAGCAGGTTAATTGGCTATAGTGATGAAAGGATCAATGATAAAAGAACGCGGTTTACGGCTTTTGAAAGGTGATAATTACACCAGAAAAAGTAGAACAACCAGGTAGAACAACCAGAAGTGTTTTGGTTAATTTTTAGGTTGCAGCGTTATCGAAAATTACTGAAAAACCCTGTTTTATAAGATTGAGCCAACATGTAAATTTGCGTTTTTAGCCCCAATATTCCTTTGGGAATGAATGCAGGGCTGTTTTCATGTTGTTTAAAAAGGTGTTTTATCCAAAGAAATTATGGTAATTAAAAAAGTGATAACACAATTGATTATATTTTAATATATATTTATTATGATATGTATTGATTTGTGATATGTATATCACTGCCGTGTACGACAGACAGACTTGACTGTCGTTATGTAAGCATGGGGTGCCGACGCATGGTGAATGTTATCTCACTCTCTCTCATTAATATAATAATAATAATAATAAAGATTATAACCGATTTATTTGATCCATTTTACAACACATGTCTTTAAACATATAAAAGAATGTTTTCTAATGAAAATTAGCTTTTTAAAACGCTTTCTGACCTCTGTCAAAATTTGTATAGCTTAAAACTCAAAATTCCCATGTTATTTAAATGGGGAACTTCAAGTGCTCAGCAGCACGGGTTAAAAAAATTTAAAATCAAAATCCTTGGAGCTGGGGGTTTTTTATGACCAAAATATTCGAAAAAAATGGGGGGAGCCAAAAAATATCGAAAAATAAAAAATAAGACACACTCTAATACATACATACATACATACATACATATATACACACATTCACGTAGTCTTTTTTTAAAAAACGGTTTCTTAGCTTCCTAAGGACTCAAAACGTGTTCATATGTCGAAAAAACAGAAATCGAAATTTCACCTAAAACAATGGTTCGAACCGAAAATATAAATTGCCATGTAAATTTTAATGAAATAACCCTTTCAGTGTATTGTTTTATTATTCAAAATTTTTAAATTATTTATGAAATTTAATTATTTTCTACTTTTCGGTAAATAAAAGCAGCATATGGAACTTTTAATTTATTAAAGTCTTTTTACATATAAGATTAATTTTTTGGTTAATTAGATTAAGAAGTTTTTAAAAGGCGAAAAAAGATTTTAAAAAAATTAGTTATCTGATCAACATTTTTGTCACATATCTTATATCTTAACATGATCATGATGAAATATTAAATTTATAAAGATACTTAGTTTTATAGATTAATTTATTTAAAATTTAAAATTTTTGGCTGATTTTAATTTTGCTCAAAAAAAAAAATATCTTAAGAAGAACTGTAAAATATTCAAATCAGGGATTTTTTTATTTTTATTATTATTATTTATTTATTTTATTCAGCTGTAAATATACAATCTATGACATATTTGCCATAACCCCATAGAGACAATAAGTCTGTGCATGGGCCTGTAGTCATTATTTGTTGGACTGTGGCGCCTCCGCGCACTTCCTTTTTATACTATGTGGTGAAGAAGGAGGAGAAGCTAACAGTTCAGTTCCATGCTGATCGTCGCTCAGTACATATCGCAGACGCGTATTGATTGCTTATAATAAAATCACTTATTAATTATTGTTAATTAAACGTGTAAAGACGAGTTATAAATAAAGATTAGAGAAGACGAGTATTATTAAATAAACTGTGCTGATTAATAAAAAGAAGAGTGTTTATTTTATTTGCTTTAATCACATAACCCAATAGGTTATCGGCCCGCCATCGCTTCCACGGCGCGTGTGCCTTTTTTTTTCGTGTGTTGATTAAAATAAAAAACAAATAATTTTTGGTGAGAGAAATTATTTTAAGAAGTGTGTATAAAAATTAATTAAATTTTGGTGAGAGAAATTAAAGAAGTCTGTGGAAAATTATTTTTTAAAAAATAAAATTAATTATTTTTGTGTGTTTCCATTTATATATTTATATATATATATATAGAAGAGAAAATGGAGACCGAGCAGAAAGTAAAAGGTAGGATTTTTTTTATTATTGGTGTGAAATGGATGAGAGAGAAAAATTACCGGTAATTAATTAATTAATTAAATTGAATTTTTTTTATTGCTAAATTAATTATTGAAAAGTGGATGAGTAAAGGAATTAAAAATTAAATTTTTATTTGACGTGTATGTGTATGTGTGTGTTTTACACAAAATGGCCGAAACCGACGCCAAGTTTTTCTCGATGGTGATGTACACGCCGGGCAGAAATTGTGTTTTACAAAGATGGCGCTCGAAATTTTTTTTATTGTTAAAATAAAAACGATCGATGACGAGAGAAATAATTTTTAATTTTCTTTCTTTTCAATAATTAAATATAAAAAGAAAAGTGAATAGATTTTGTTCGTACGAAAATGAAATTAATTAGATGCGCATAAATAAGACGTGAAATTTTTATTATTATTATTTTAGCGGCAAATGAAATTCGTGTGTGTGTTTTTGCGCGTGTATGTGTCCTGCACCCAGAAATATACGCACGAACATAACCTTTTTTTTAAGAAATGAAGAAAATAAAATGAATTTTTTTAAAGTTATGTGTATGTGTCTTTGCATGTACGTGTTCTACGTGTAAGATTACATGAATTTTAACTTTTTTTTATAAATTATAAGAGAACGAAACGAAAAGTTGTAGATGTGAATTTATTATATGCATATAAAATAAAGATGTGAATTTTTATTAAATTTTTTTTAAATAATTCTTTTTAGAATAAGACTTAAATTTAAGCAAAATATTTCTTTTAGAAAATAAAGATCTATACATCAGTCTCATGACAATGTATGAAGCAAATGGGATGAGAGAGAAATATGGAGGTGAAAACGTTGTAGTCAGGTTAGATGAGAACGTGATTCGACTTGTAACCGAAAGTGGCTCAACTGTTTATATAGGTCTGAAATTTTTTTTAGAAAAGATAAAATTTTTAAATAAATTTTTTTTGACGTCAAATTAATAAAATTAGGTACCTAAAATTAAAACTAAAATTTAAAAATTCATGAATTTTAAAATAAATAAATTTTTTTCAACATTAGCTGGTTTGTGAATATTATAAATTATTATTGTGTTCATAATATTTTAAATATTTACAAGGGTGATCTTGAATATTATCTTGTGTTCGGATATGTGAAAGGTCATTCACTTTGTAGTTTTTCGTGCTTGTGTTCAGTCGATAAATTACGGAGTTAAATTCTTACCCTTTTTATTACTTGTGCATGATTAGACTAAGTTAAAATCTTTTCAGATAAAAATACCGTCGAAGAAAAGGAGTGGGATTTGATATCTGAAGCCGTAAAAAGGGAAGAATCATTGGGAAATAAGCTGCTCATTCCCATAGAAATCCAGCAAACAGAACTTAATGAAGGGGGTTTTGAGTTTGTAGATACGCGAAATGATGAGTCTGAAAATGAAAAGAAAAATGACGAGAAAAATGAATTAGATGATGTGAATAGAGGAGGCCATGGCATGAATGATGAGGATGATGTGATCGTGACTGATGCGTCTACTCAGACCCCACCTTTCGGTGAGAAACAAAAACCTTTAATTAAAAATGTTGAAAACTGTAACCTAAATCTGCAGAAGGGTTACAGTAAAAATCAAAATGTAAGTTTTGAAACTAAATTAAATGATTCTGAAATTTTAGATGGGCAGAATTTTTATGATGAGATGCAAAGAAAGTTCGATGCGTACTTAAAAGAAGTGAAAGAGCAGCACAAAAAAGATTTGAATGTGATGGCAGCTAAAAATGATATTATTGCCAAGCATACTCAAGGTGTGATGAATGAAGTGGAAAGTAGGCTAGATAGGAGAGTGACAAGAATAGAAAATACTCTTTCTGGAGTTAAAAATTTAGATGAGATTGCTGGCCCTTTGAAGAGAGCCTTAGATAGGGTAGATGGGACAAATAATGACGAGATACAAAATAGAGAGGTAAGAGACCATAACAATTCTAATTTATTTAATTCTACGATGGTGCCTGATAGTGTAGATATTTCTAATAGAAATGATATTACATTAATAATACGAGACGAGATTAAAAAGTTAGGAATTAGCACGTTTTCGAATAAAAATGATTCAAATAAAGACGAGTCGATTGTAAATGAATTGAAAGATGTATTAAAGACCGGTTTATCATCTCGAGATACAGGTTCTAGAAGAGATTACAAGTTAACTAATAAAATGCGTTTTGAACATTTTATGGACTTTTTTACGTCAGAATTAAGAACAAAAGATTTATTATATGTTATAGATACAAAAATTAAAATAAATGATAAATTAGATGAGAGTACTATAGAAAATAATAAATTTAGAGTTCGTGATATATTGATAAATAGAATAGATCAAAATTATCATAATAAAATTTTAGATGAGTCAAATCCTATCAAAATGCTAGAAAAGATAAAAGAAATCAAAAGATGTGAGCATAATTTAACTTCCGTGGATCTTAGAAAACGGTTGTATAATATACAATATAATCCTAACAAAGAAAAGGCAGCAGAATTTTGGGATAGATTTGACGAGTTGACGAGAAATTACAATAACATCCCAAATGCTCCTGCCCTTTCTGAACAAGAAATTCGAGACGCGTTTTATCAAGCAATAGAAAAGAATATACCTCAGGTACACCATCTAGAATTTGTAAATGTCAATTTGACGGGTAAAAGTCTCTCTTACGAGGACTTAAAACGTTTTATCATACAGCATGAAGCAAGTAGACGAGGTGGTCAAGGTGGTTCTGGCACTTCACAAAGTGTACAAGCTATGGCCGTATGGCCTTCTGGAAGCCAACAGCGGTGTTTTCACTGTGATGGCTTAGGGCATATTGGTAGAAATTGCCCTCGTAAAAATTTGGAAGGAAAGCTATGCTATTCCTGTAAGGAATACACTACTGACCATATAGCAGCAAATTGTCCTTTAAATAGAGGATCAAATCGACGAGATAGAAGGTATGATAATAACAATAGACGCGATTATAAAAACAATGGTGGTGGTCGTGGTTTTAAAAGAAAGATAGAAAGTAATAATGACGAGTCTAACTCAAAAAGAACCAAGTTTAATAATAGGGGTAGAGGAAATTATAAAAACAGGGGTCGAGGCGGAAAACAGCAAAACAATGGGCAGCAAGAAAAGAAGAGCTCTGACAGTAAAGGTAACCTTGATTGTTTAAATATTTTTAATACTGATTTAAATAGACGAGATAATATAACTCAAGTTAGCTTTACCGGATTAAACAATAATAAATTACTAGCCGAATTTTTGGCCGATTCCGGAGCTACAGAGCATCTTACAAATTCTAAATTAATATTTAAGACGTTAGATGAGAATTATAATAATATTATAAAATGCGCAAATAAAGATGAGTCAGCGAATTTTAAATCGGAGGGAGTAGGAGTTGTAGATTTGATAAATTCGGATAATAATATTTCTTTAAGAAATGTAATTTGCGCTGAAGGCTTATCGGAAAACTTGCTTTCCCTGAGAAAATTTGCTGATAAAGGTTTAGCTATTTATTTAGATAATGAAAAAAATTAATATTTTTGACCCTGTTTCTAAGAAATCATTTATCTCTGGTATATATGATAAACCTTACTGGAAAATAGAATTTGAAGTGAATAATTTAGATGAGAACATAAACTCAGAACAAAGTCCTTTAAATAATAAAATTATTGCATACTTAACGACGAGAAGTAACCGAAATTATGAATTAAAAGATAAATCTGATAAAAATAGTAAAAGTCATTTAGATGAGAAATTAGATGTGATTATTGAAAATTTCTGTGACAATAATTTATTTGATAATGAGACTGTAGTAGAAGTTGATTTAAATGATGCGATTTTTGAAAATAGCTTAAGAGACAGAATTTTAAATAATCCCGATGAATCGCTTTTTACTGATGATGAATTCGAAGAGAAAAACGAATTAAATTTTGATAAACACAACAATGTGTTTGTTAAAAATAACAGAGAAATGTTATGGCATGTCAGAATGGGCCATGCGTCGTTGGGATATTTAAAAAGGCTTCAAAAATTATATCCAGAAATAAAAGATTTAAAAGATGCGAAATTTGATGAGAAAATTTTAGATTGTGAAATATGCTTGATTTCTAAACTAAATAAATTGCCGTTCAATAATGTAAGATTTAGAGCAAATGAACCGTTACAAATAATTCACTCCGATATAATGGGTCCTATTAGTCCTATGACTTACCCAAAAAGGTATAGATACATTTCTGTATTCATAGATGACTATTCTAGGGCGGCAATGGCTTTTGGCATGAAAACAAAAGATGAGACTGGAACATGCCTTGAACTGTTTGTTAAAAGCACTAGAAACTTTATTGGACGAGATGCTAAAGTTTGTTACCTAAGAACTGACCAAGGTACTGAATTTACTGGTGGGAAAACTAAAGAAGTATTGGAGAAATTAGGAGCTGAGTTAGAACTCGCAACTCCTGATACTCCAGAACATAATGGTGTTTCGGAGAGATTTAATCAAACCATTCAAAAGAAAATCCGTTCTTTAATGTATGATGCGAAACTTCCTGAAAATATGTGGGACTTAGCTTTAGGTGCGGCTGTCTATGCGTATAATCGCACACCACATAAGTCTGTAGACATGAATATACCGTTATGCAAACTAAATCCCAGATTTGAACCAAAATTAAGCCAATTAAAACGTTTTGGTTGTTTGTCATATATTAAAATACATAGAAGGATAGGTCCTAAATTTAGGAGAATAGCGATGAGAGTTGTATTAGTAGGATATAAATCAACTGGCTTTATTTTTCTTAAACCTGAAGAAGGAAAATTTTATGAAAGCCGAAATGTTAGATTTAACGAAAAATTGGTTTTTGGTGACAAATATAGAAAGAATAGCATAACAGATTGGGAAAATGTCTTTGATGAGATAGACAAAGAAAATTGGTTTGTTAAATTTGAAGAGAAACCAAAAGAAAATGTTAATAACATACAAAGAACGGAGGGAGCGTTAAAAAGAAAAAGAGGTAGACCCAGTAAAAATATTCTAGTAAACTCTATTAATGTACCTTTAGAAGAGTCTGAAGAAGAGACTGAAATTTTAGATGATGAATATTATCATGCATTGCTCACTAAAATTAATAAAGATCCAGGTTCTTATAAAGAAGCCATGAAATCAGACGAGAAAAATAAGTGGGATCTTGCAGTAAAAGACGAGCTAAATTCAATGAATAAAAATAAAGTATGGAATTTTGTTAAAAGACCTCTTGTAGATGAATATGGTACTAAACCAAATATAATTGATTCTCGATGGGTTTTAAAGAAAAAGATTGAGCCTAATGGCAAAATCAAACATAAGGCGAGATTAGTAATAAGAGGGTTTAAAGACAAAAATACATACGATCTGAAAGACACTTATGCTCCTGTTTCTAGACTTGTATTAATTAGAGCAGTACTTGCAATCATAAATAAATATGACTTAGATGTGTGTCAAATGGACGTGAAAACTGCCTTCCTAAATGGTAAAATCGAAGACGAGATATACATGGAAATACCAGAAGGGGTGAATGTCTCAGAAAAATTTAGACGAGAAAATGTTTGCAAAATAGAAAGAGCATTATATGGTTTAAAAATTAGCCCTAAAAGGTGGAATGAACGTTTTACTGAAGTAGCTTCAAAAATTGGGTTAACTTCACATTATGATGAACCATGTCTATTTACTTGGAGAGATGGGGATAAATTTCTCATATTATTACTATACGTAGACGATATGTTAATCGCTAGTAATGATTTAGTCAAATTGGAGCAAATAAAACTGAAGTTGAAAGATGAGTTTGAAATGACAGATCTAGGAGAGCCTAAAAGTTTTCTTGGGATTAACTTAGAACGAAATCGATCGGAGAGAATTTTAAGTTTATCACAAGAAGATTATATAGAAAAAATGTTAGAAAGATTTGGTTTTAAAGAAAAACATCCTCAAAGAACGCCTATGGTAACGCATCAGGTGGCAAATCGAAAAAGAAAAGAACGAGAAGAGTCTGATGATGATGAGAAATTGAATAAAAATTTACTTAAGGCTGATACACCTTATAGGGAAGCTGTTGGTTCTTTAGCATATTTGGCAAACGTTACTAGACCTGATATTGCATATACCGTAAATATATTGAGTAGACATCAGGTTGAACCGACTGAAAATGAGTGGTCTATGATTGAAAGGGTATTTCGATATCTTAAAGGAACCATAGATTTGAAATTGACATACACGGGTCTAAATAATAAACTAGAAGGCTATTCTGACTCTAGTTATTCTGATTGTAAGAAATCATTAACAACTAGTGGATATGTTGTTAGATTGTTTGGCGATTCAATAGCCTGGAAGACACGTAAACTGTCTTACGTAAATTTGTCTACTTGTGAGGCTGAATACGTTGCGATGAGTAATGCGACCCAAGAAATGATTTCAATCTTTAATTCACTGAAATTAATGTTGAACATTCCTTTAATGCCCTTGACCCTTTGGTGTGATAATTCAGCTGCGGATAAGAATACTAAGACGAGAGGTAGTAATAGATTAAGACACATAATAGATTCTAAGGTTGACTATTTTAAAGAGTGTCTCAAAAAGAGTTATATCGAAGTTAGATGGGTACCTTCTAAAGAACAAATAGCCGATATTTTTACTAAACCATTGGCTTTTGATTTGCACAGACAATTGACTAATTCAATCTTAAACTTGGGGAGTTAGACGAGTTAAATTGTATATGATGTGTATTCGATGAGATGAACTAATAATTGATTTGATTTGTTTCAGATAAATAGAAAGTGCTTGAGACGGGAGGGAGTGTTGGACTGTGGCGCCTCCGCGCACTTCCTTTTTATACTATGTGGTGAAGAAGGAGGAGAAGCTAACAGTTCAGTTCCATGCTGATCGTCGCTCAGTACATATCGCAGACGCGTATTGATTGCTTATAATAAAATCACTTATTAATTATTGTTAATTAAACGTGTAAAGACGAGTTATAAATAAAGATTAGAGAAGACGAGTATTATTAAATAAACTGTGCTGATTAATAAAAAGAAGAGTGTTTATTTTATTTGCTTTAATCACATAACCCAATATTATTTAATGAATTACAATTATAAAAATTTAATACATATAATTATTCTTAAAATATAGTAAATATAAAAGTTACAAATTTAAAAAATTATTAATAACAGTCTTATAGTTTTTAATATGTGCCAATATAAATATAAATATAAAATATAATCATTCAGTTATGGCCAATTTATTGTTTATACAATAAGAGCCATTTTTTAACTCTATAGTTCCAACTTAAGTTTAATTGACTAGTATAATTTATTTGCTTTAATGCACTGGGAATTGCATTAAAAATTTTGATAGCTGCAAAAAAGTAACATTTTTGACCAACAGATTTATTTTTTTTAGGAATTGCTATTTTTATATATCTTTTGCTAGTTTTATGATTTTTATTTTTATATTCTCTAAACAATTGTATTACTTCTTTCTTAATAACAAAGTAATAAAAAGTTTTTCTCTTTGTCTCAAATTTAAAATATTATCATTTGTTTCGTTATTAGTACCTTGTAGTTTATTTAAGATTTTTAATAATTTATCTTGGAGTCTTTGAATGATATTTACACAATTATTATAAGCTCCTCCCCAGCCAAGAATACCATATGACATTAAAGAATGGAATGGAATGGATTTGAAGTATAAAAAAATATAATTAAAAATTTATACAAATAAGTAAAGTTTTTTCTTCCTTTTTCTCTTTCCCGCGTTTTCTTTCTGCTGAAAAAGAAAATGTCCAAGGCCTATGGGAGCAAAAAAAGTATATCCCAAATCGCAGTTTACCATCCTCGGTTTCATCTCAAATAGTAATTATTGTGTGATCTGGATCATTCTTTTGAAAACTTGTTTCTGTGTGATATAACTGGCGTGAGTCAGAGCAGAACTCATCTTTCCTCCCTACTTGCGCAAGGTACTATTATTTATTTGCTCTACTATTATACATTTGGGGCCAAGAATTTTTAAAGTGTACTTTTGCTACTTTAGCGATAAAATTTGTTAAGAAAAAATTTCTTACATATAGGTATATGTACTTCTTATAAAAATGCACTCTTTAAAGAATTTGCAAATAAATTTTTGTATCTTTTGATCAAAGTAAAATTCTTATAGACTTTGTTTTGACTCTTTTTATTTCAGGAACTTCTGTTAAAATCGCTTTTTTTTATTTCTTTTTAAAATTTAAATTTTCACATTTTTTGAAAGAATATAAAGCAGAATATTTTTTTTTTTTTTTTTAATTTTTTATTTCTTTCGTTGATAACCTACTTTAAAGGCTAAATGTTAAAAATATAATAATTATTTTAAAAAATTAACGCAAACATCAAATTTTTTGAAGTTACAGCTCATATTATTGTTAGATTCAACATTATATCATTTAAACGCAAAGATCATTTAAAATATTGTAAAGTGATCACTCTAAACTATTAAATCATACTTACATAATTTATAATGGCAGCTTCATAAATTTTTGGTATTCAGCTTAGAAAGTTCCGTATTCTTAAATAAGTGAAATTTTATATTGATCATCAATAATTTGTCTAATTTATTTGAATAAATTTTGGCAAATAACTAAAAATTAAAATTAGTTTTAAAATGTCTGATTAAATCTATAGTTGTTCTACTTAATTCACAGTAAAGCGGGTTGCATAGAGTCTTCGTGAATGTGACTGGGAAAGAGGTTTTGGGAGTAGTCACCCTTGCTCACATTAAAATTCTAAATGTTTATAGAATATTGAATTCTTTTTGAATATAGAATTCTTTTATTATTTATTACTATACATTTATAAAATAAATTGCATAAATATTTTATTTTTTGATTTTTATATTTTTTAACAAATACTGGTACTTACGTAATATAAGAATTTCAAATTAAAAGTTCCGTTCCATAACATGTTAAATTTTCTAAATGTAACGAAAATATTATTATTTATTTAAATATGAAGAAGTTAATCTAAATTTTTCAGTTTTTGCATAATCATTTTTAATTATTTTTTTTTATTAAAATCGAGCAGTTAGGTCTTGACCTAGGTATTAAGCTGTATAACGCACTTAATTGTATGATACGATTAAATATTGTTTATACAAAAAAATCGAAAAATTTTTGGTTGGGGCGTATGGATATTTTCTATTTCTTTCAAAACCTACAAATGACAAAAAGGAAATTTGATTAAATCAAGTTCTTTTTGAAGCAAGTATATTTCTACCTGGCATAAAAAGTAAATTTAAGGAGTTTAAGTAAAGGAGTTCTTACTAAAGGAGGAATTTGGCAGACCGAAAAAACTGAAAAAATAAGAAATTAGCATTATTACTTAACCAGGTTTTTGGTGTCGGTATAAATAAAAATTGCCCTTAAAATTTTAATTTTCTGACCCTTAACCTATATCCTGGAACACCAATAACCTACCAAATGGTTAAAAGCTAATTTTCCTTCCAAATTCTCTGTCATTTTTTCTCTTTGAGATATTCAAGGCATAAAAAATTTTTTAAAAATTCGTTACCTAGGAAAATTAGCTTTTAACCGTTTAGGATGTTTTTGGCGAGGAGTGCGAAAATTTGAAAAAATAGTAATTAAAAAAATATCATTTTTTACTCTGAAGCTTTCAGATTAGCGTATCCCAGGGATTTTTTTTGAGAATGTAAGTTGGTTATAAAATAAAAATTTAGAAGTAGAAGAAAATCGCACCTGCACTTTCTTTTTATTTAAACTGAAAGGCGTAGTGAAAAAAAACGTAATTTTTCGTGTATACACAGTCCAAATCAAATTTTAAACCCGATTTGAATTTTGCGGGAAATTTTGTAAAGGCACCTATGAGAAAAATATTTATCACCGCAAAATAAATAGTTGACAGCAAAAATAAGGATATTTTGAGTCAATTTAACAAAGCAGGCCAAAAGTACAAAAATGACTGCCAAATCAAGTATTTGACCTAGAAAGCTAAAATAGGCTGAGAAAGCTTATTTTTAGTTGTACTTTTGGAGAAAAATCATTTGGTAAAATTTCTAAGACTCTTCAGTTCAACTTGGGCCCAGTTCTGATGGAACCTCTCAGTTTAAAAGATTTTTTCTTTTAGTAACTTAGACTTTGCAACTATTATTTAAAAGAGTTAGTTAAGATTATAAATAATTTAAATTTTATCAATTATATTTTTAGTTAAGATTGTTAATGACAGATTCTTAAAAAAAAAAAAAAAAAAAAATGGGTCATTAAAAATCGAAGTAACTTCATAAAAATCATCAATAAAAAAAAATTTTGATCACATTCATAGAATTTTATTAATCCCATATGTTTGGATGCCATTTTTTGTTAAATTCCTCTATTTTAACTACAAAAATTTTCTAGTTATATCAAAAAGATTTATCTTATCATTTGATTGAATTCTTTGTGAATGATGTATGAAGTATGAAGCTGTAATTATACTTCTTATATTTAAAACTCAAAAACAACCTAAATTTTTCTATTTTGGCAATTAAAAAAAAAAAACATCTTTCATAAGCGTTCAGTGACCTACTAAATATAAATACTCTTGAAAATTTTCATGGACTTATCAGCAAAAAAGCAAGAAAAAAAATGATGTCTACGAAATAGGGGCTGACTTCCAATTAATCCCATACTTAATTTGTTCATGTTTTATTCGCATCTGTATATTTTTAAATAACTGAAGAAAAAGTTATATTTCTTGTTTTTAAGAAGATTATTTATAATTCTTTAATTTTTATAATTAATTTTATATTATTTCAAGATAAAAAAAATTTATAATTACAAAAAGCTTTTTTTATTATTAATATACTACTGACAAGAGTATCTATATAAAACATAGATAAAAATGAAAAATAATATTTTATGCATAAAATTTTAATCCGTTATAATTGATTTCTCTACGTATTTTTTAAATTTAATTTATTTTTTTTTTTTCATGAATCGTTGAAGCGAGTACTTTTAGTTCATTACCTCCATGACTGATATATAAACCCCACTCTTCATCCTGATTCTCATTTTATTTTAAAATTCTTTTTTTTTTTTTTTTTAAGCAAGTAGTATAATAAAAAAAAAAAAAGAGAGAGAAAAAAGGATATAAAATACCACACTACAATTTGAATTACGCCCGACCGCGCATAGCCATAGCATGAAGGATCAATTAAATTTCTATTAAACTTGTCGGCCTTTTTGGATTTTATATATGTATATATTATTCGGCAACACCGAGCATCATTTATCGACGAAATTTGCATCGATGGTTTCCCGCGGGATACACGACATAAAAAAAAAATCCTCCTTTTTTTTTTTTTAATGCAAACTTAATTTTTATGCAGAAAAAATAAAACTACTTTAAATAGTTCAAGTATGATTTTGTCGTACTTTTTTTAATCATTAAAATGAGATTAATTAAAAATAGCTTTTTATTTATATCTGTTTTTTTTTTTTTAATAAATTAAATTTTATTTTAATAATAATTATGGAAAATTAGAATTGAAAAAGTAAATACATTTTTTTATTTAATTAAAATTTATGAATAAGTATTTTATAATTAGTTATAAGAACCTTTTAATTGATACTAAGAAAAAATTTTTAAATAGAAGAAGTAAGCAACAAGAGCAAAAAGATAAACCAGTTTAGTCAACTTATTCTTACTATATAGTAAAAAAACAGCTTTCGGCGGCTTTTGTTATAAGAGATGAGTTACATAGCCTGATATTTTCTTTGCGTTTTTAGTTGCACTTATGGTTTGCAGCTCTGCGCATGGTGCCACAACTGCGCTTTCTCTTTTACGGCTTTTGTAGATGGAGTCTAAGGCTCCATCTACGGAAGCCGTAAAAGGGGAGCGCAACCGCAAGCGTGAGCGCAACGCAATGCGCAGAAACCAATTTTGACTCCTGCGCAACTCCAAATACACAAAATCTTCTTCTGCGCATTGCGTTGCGCTCACGCTTGCGGTTACGCCCCCTTTTTGCGGCTTCTGTAGATGGGGACTTAGGCCCTAGGCCCCAGAAACCGTAAATCCGAGGAGCTCCGCAAGCATGAGCGCAACGCAATGCGCAGAAGAAGATTTTGTGTATTTAGAGTTGCGCAGGAGCCAAAATTGGTTTCTGCACATTGCGTTGCGCTCACGCTTGCGGTTGCGATCCCCCTTTACGGCTTCTGTAGATAGAGCCTAAGGCCCTTTAAAAATAAAATAAATAAATTTTTTTTTTTTTAAATCATAAGATGAAACATTGTTTTCAACTACATTTTACTATGATTGTGAGTAAGTATTTTGGAGCATTGTATATTACGAGCCCAAAAGAGATAAGATAAGATAACATAAGATAACCCTTTTATGATTTCTTTTTTCTTATTAATTTTTAATTGATGTAACTTTTATTTTATTATTTTTTCTCCAAATGAAATAATTTACTCATATATTTTACTATTTTGCATGTATAAATGAATGCAACATAAAAAAACCGTGTTTTTGACCCAAAAATAGTATCGGAAATTTGTTTTTCAAATAAAAATATTTTTACCTGCAAAGAACGTTGAAGAAACATGTTTTTTATGTAACATTTATTTGTTAATAAAAAAAATTAAAAAATGTGAGTAATTAATATAAAAAATATAAAAAATATAAAGAATATAAAAAAATTACTTCATTTGGATAAAAAATAACAAAATTTTTTACTTGCCCAAAGTAGTAAAAAAATCACGTCGAACAACGATTTACATATTTGCTTCAAATGTAAATCATATAAAATATTATTTATTTTTTTACAACAATATTTGTTGTTAAAATAATAAATAAAAAAATTATAAAAATTGTGTCAAAAAATTAAAAAAAAAATCAATAAAAAAATCCATTATTTACCCTTCCAAATCCTATTCCAACCAACAACCTTAATTTTTTTGCTAACTTTTTTTATTTACTTATAAAAATTTTAAACATTAGCTGCAAATAACTTTTTTGACCATTAAATGCTCCTAGGAGGCTGTTTATCCAAGAAAACCTTCACTTTTTATAAATTTTTATAACCGAAAAAAGGCCAATTTTCTTATCGCGAAACAATTAAGGTTTTTGGAACGGAGCCAAATCTGGGCCGGTTTTTTTTTAAAGATATGTATCTGAACCTTAAATCCCTAGAATATTTCCCCTTAATATCAAGTAGGGTCCGAGATATGAATTTTCGCCAAAAATTTGAAAAAATGCCCGTTTACGTCTGTTCCCGATTTTTTTGCGCAAAAGTGAGCGGACATTTTGGCCAAAACACTTTTTTTTCCTAAAGTTGAAATATTTATCAAAAACCTAAAAAAAAAAATTTGCCAAAAATTATTTTTTAAGTACTTAAAAAATGACCCAACCGAAATCGTCATAGTGGACACAGCGCGTAGGTAAAAAATAAGTGGTCACACTGAGGGTTAAGCATCATGTTATTTTTCAGAGCCATTCCAGCCTGAACGACATGTAATAGGTATAACAATTACAACTCTTATATGATTGTTAAATTCAAAATTATATTATTTTTATACATAAATGAGAGCGTTAGCTTCATAACAGTTTTTTTTTAACATGGAACATGTTAATTTGATGGCGTATTTGAAAAATTGACGTTTTTAGGGGGGGGGTGAAATATTGACGTTTTTAGGGAGGTGGGGTGAAATGGACTCAGAATATTTGCGATTTAGGGACTTAGAATAACTTGAAGTGAGAGTCAGATCAGGCCCTGATAAGTACAAGAACTTTGAATACTTTAAGTTTATGGACTTAGGATAATTTATATTTCCGGATTTATTGTAAAATTTAGGTTTTTGGATTTATTGTTGTTATTAGTGAACCTGTTCCATGCTCGTCGGTTGTGCAGTTACATAAACCGGTTATAATTTTTTTTTTTTAACAAATAATTTAATAGGTACAAATAAAGAATAAATTTGTTGAAAATTTTATAGATCTATAAAAACCATTTTCGTCAAAAATTACAATTTTAGCAGCATTATAAAAAATGGCAGCTGACGGAGATTATATTGAAAATTACCTAAAAACTCTATTTATTAACATTGAGCACTATGTTTCTAAGCCTGAAAGGCCCATTAAAATAAATGGAAGGTATTGCCTATAGTCCAGGAATATCTGTAAAAAAGCAGGTCAAACAGGTCTACATAATAATGAAAACGGATGAGCGTTCCTGAAATCTTTTGCATTCTCTTCGAAAGCTTATAAAAAAAAACGCTGGAAGAAAAATTTGTTAAAATGAAGGGGGTAATTTTCACCCCCCCCCCCCCACTTATCCCACAAGTGTAAGAAATGATATTTTTTCAATTTTGAGGAGTGCTTATAGGTTTTTTGGGTCGTAGAATTCAAATATGATGTCAGAAACGCTATTTGATGCCTTTCCGGGGGTGATTTTGTCCTTTTTACACGCCTTTTACACCAAAAATATTTAATTCTTAAATGCACTGTTCTTTCCAATTTTATGTATTTTTGGGTATTTGGATCACGAAATTCAATAATGATGTCAGTAATGCTATTTGATGCCTTTTCGGGGTTGATTTGTTCTTTTTTCACCCCTCGATTTTAACATATTTTCCTTCCGGCGTTTTTTTCCTGATATGTTTCTGAAGGGAACTCGAAAGGTCAATTTAGGTCGTTTCATCCATTTTCATTATTATGTAGAGGTGGTTTCACAGATATTTCCAGACTATTAGCAATAATTTTAGATTATATTTATATTCATATCTGTAATTGCTAAAGTTCATAAAATACATGTCAAAATCTTTTTTAAATCTTTATTTTTGCAAAATAGTACTTTTTAACGCTGCTTTTTCTTTTCATGATTTTTTCAATGATTTAAAAACATTCGCTACTTTTAATAATTCATGTTTCGATATTTTTTTGTAATTAATTAGTGAATCGCGAATCACTAGAGCAATTATAATTTGACCCTGGGGTATATTTAAAACACTAAACACAAACACAAATTACATAAAAGTTAATAAATAAAATTTATTTACATATTCTCGTTTATACTCTGTATGTTGATATTTGCTGTATATTACGATATTTTATTTTTCAACAAATTTATTGTTTTTTCTGGAGTTTAAAAAAAAATAAATTTCAAAACTGATTCTAGCAGAAATTTTGTTAAAAACCTTATTTTTAGAAACTTCTCAAAGCTTAAATCTAGAATAAAAAAAGTTTGATTTGGCATAACTCAGGCAGTTTAAAACCCACAATGCTGAAATTTGCTCTGAAATTTATAATCATAATGCGTGAGGACTTCAGATGAAGCAATTTCGAAATTACGACCTCTCTAGTAGAGGTCAATTCTAAAATTTTAATTTGGAAGGTAGTAGTAAAAATAAATAGTTGTTTAATAAAGATTAAAAATTTATATAAAAAGACAAATATATGCATCAAAAATTATTATTTAGAAAAATATTATTTAAAATTTTTTTCATGATTTTTATAAAATTTATGAATTTCTAAAACTTGAAAGTTAAATTTATCTTGTAACTCAAAAGTCATGCATATATATAGGTAATGAGCCAGCAGAAGTTACGACATAACTTTGACTCTAAAAAGTACTTGTCTATTTTTTTTATTTTTTAAAACTAAAACATGTACTTTGATGGTCACGTGTTTTCCTCGACTTTGTCCCACAAAACTTTTTCAAGATGTGCATGTGGCATTTCAAGATCCAATTGAAATTGTTATGCACGAAGTTTTCTTCGATGTGGCGTGAGAAATAAGACAAGGAAATAATTCTTGGCTCTTTTTTATTATTTCTTTTTTTATAGATTTCTTCAATTTTTTCGATTCTCCAGATGATTAAGAATATTTTTTTTAAATTAAACTAAAAACTCTAATTACATGAAACGGCTACATTCATTTCTTTTCCTCTTTTATTGTACATTTAAAATTTCTTAATGATAATGAAGCAAATTAGTTTTATGCTCGGGATGTTTTTATTATTATTATTTGTGCGAATTTTTGATTTTTAATAACATTTTTTTATTTATAAAAATATCAAACAATTATTGAATAATAAATGGATATTCGTAGTTAATTAAAAACTTAGATTGTTATGATAACCCCCCAAAGGGTTCGATATGAATATCGAAGATAATATCTAAGTTAGTGGTATAAATTTTTCATAATCTCTATGATACTCTATTTGAATCATCTGAGGGTCTTGTTTGATAAAAGGCTGAACTTATCAATTGCAAAGATCACGCGAAAAGTCTGCGTCAATCTTGACCTCTTTGTCGTGGTTTATGGCCAACATGAAGGAATCCAAATTGAAAAGGTACGAAAATTTGATAACTACAGGTAATTGCGTCTTGAAATACAGATCAAAGATTTTTTTGGCTAACGTTGAGAAGATAAAAAACAGCAATAATGAAAGATAATATGTTCGCATTCCAATTGAGTTGTTAGTCCATATTAAAGCCAAGATTTTTAACGGTTTTTGAGACTGGAAAAAGCTTACCAGAAACATATATTTTGAAATCGCTTTCATAAATAAATATTACGATATTCGCTCTCAAAATAATCGCTTAAATCTTCAACACATTAATGTGAGTATTAAATTATTAAAGTTGGCCCATTCAATAATGGATTCACAAAGTCGAAAAATAGAATAAGATATTTTTTGTAATAAAATTTTATTTCTTTATTAGAATTTTTTCTTTAAAAAGTTTGCAAAAACGTGGATGAACTTGATTTTGTAAGTAAATCAAAAATTAATAAAAATAGATTTTTTTTTAAATCGAAAATTTACTTTTTTACAAAGCAAAAATTTTTTGGAAATTTTTAAAGTTTCACTTTGGTCTTCAAGAGTTCATATAGAAGCTACTGTATTGCAGAATAAAATACCTATCTTCAATAAAATTTTATAAAAAATTACTCTAAGAACTGTGTGAAATTTAACAAAATTCTATTTATACAGTTTTAATTTAAATTATTAAAAATTTGCAATTTTGTAATACTAGCCTCTAGATTGAAAAATCTTTCGCATCTGTTTAACATTCTCCCTCAACTAGGTATTTTTATTTTGAAATACATTAACATTAGTAGTATAAAATAAGCACGTCGTTACGATTTTTTTCAAAAATGCCAAAAATAGTTTGTTTTGTTAAAATATAAAAAAATGGTTTATTTTTAAAAGTCAAAGGATAGTACCAAACTAAACTATAGAGTTATTGTTCTATTAAGAGCGTTGATTTCTTTAAGAAACCTTTAAATAAAATTTAGTTCAAAATTCTCTAGAAACGCTATTAGTTTTTTGACATAACTACTTTGATCGTTTTACTTTCACATTTTACTTTGTAAAAATTTTGCGGATGAAAAAGTCTTCTACGCGTTTGTTAATATTTTTTTTTTATTCATACTACGCACACAAAATTTAAAAATAAATCAAAAAAATTTTTTATATTATACCTGTTCCATAATTTATTCTATTAATAAGATACATCAGAATTTGCAATACCAAAAATCTCAATCTTAGAATGAAACAACGTTTTTCACATCACAAGTTTATTTAAAATTTTATTTATTTATTTAACTCAAATTTATTTTGTTTATAAGTCCCTACTGTTTTTCATATAGTAATAAATTCAAAATTTTAAAACTGTTCAAATTGAAATTATACTAGGGTAAAAAATAATTGCCTTGTTTATGCTATCAAGTCTCCTTCAATAATTTATTTGGTTTTTGGTTAGTTCTAACAAATCTTTTTTTTTTAAATGCAAAAATAAGGAGCTTTTACAGTATCTAAACTTACAGTATTCATTTTTTTATATTGATTTATTTTGCATAAAGCAAAGGTAAATTTCCAAATTCTACTTAATGTGGTTTTTATGGAAAAATTTTATCTTTTCATAAAAAGATGTTAAAGAGAATCATATCGCAAATAAAAAAATTTAAATTTATTTTTTTAAACTTTAGATCTCTAACTTGGCGTAAAAAGTGTGAATAAGCTATATATGTAAGACTGCGTAAACTTATTTGTGTATAATATATTACATAACCCAGGATTTACAAAGTACCTGTGCTCTTCTTTTCGCATTTTATACTTTTTTTAGTTTTTATTCTACGATTCGCTTGGCTATTGATTTACGAGGACTATTTGCAAGATCACGCCAAGCGTGTTAAAACTTTCTACAAGTATAAGCCATATTTCTTTCTATTACTTCTATTTCTATTCAAAAATTGACGGTCTTTTTTGCATCTAAAACATTTACCTTTTTTATATTTTTTAAAGTTATATATTTTTCAATTTCAGTCTGAATGAAGTTAACATTAAATAAATATATTTTTTCAAAAATATTTGTATAAAATCTAATAATTTCAGATTAAGGAATTCATTTATAGTGTAAAGGAAAATTCAAAATTGAAGCATGCATTATTAAACAGCAAGAAGAGTTTGAAATACTTGGAATGTTTAATTAATTAATAATACTTTAGCAAGAATTAGTTTATTACATCAGAAAAACTTTCTGAATATTTTCACATTATTTAATGAATCTTACAGGCATCTAAAAAGAAATTTTCCGCAATATTTCTTAACTAAAACGAGTTTTAGCCTTTCATATTTAAAGAGAAATAAATTAGATAAAGGAAAAGTAAATATATTATAAATATTCTTTTTTGTTCTCTTATTCTAGTATCCCTGACGCCGAAATTTTGAATTTGTGGAAAAAGAATAAGTTTAGTAATACACCTCACACAAAAAGAATCATTATGAAATCCCATATAAATAACCATAAGGTATATTATTGACCCAAACAGATTTCGGCCATATCCTAGAATACCTTCGGCATGAAAATGAACCATCCGAGGAATAGCTGATATCCTGGAGGTATAATTTTTAATTTTTCACCATCAATTACTATTTTCATATTTTCCAAAATGGCAGACAAAAAAACACAAAAAAAACTTTATACACTTCCTAGGGGTATTCAAGGTCAAAAAAAACTGTTTTGTTAATGAAAATTTTCGCTTTTTCACTGAACATATTATCGATTTTTCAAGATGGAGGACCAAAAAGAAAATTAAAAAGGAAACTTTCTGTCTTACCTAGGGGTTTTCGAAGTTTAGAAAAACGTTTTTATGCATGAAAATTTCCTTTTTTTATGTTCTTTGGTTCGCCATTTTTGAAAATCGGAAAATATGCTGGGGTGAAAAAACAAAAATGTTCATCTAAAATAAAATTTTTCTCAACCTGGAAAACCCTCAATGTAGAAAGTTTTTTTTTCATGTTTTGGTTTTGAATTTGGAAAATATATTAACCCATTAACACCCAACTGACAATCCCTGGACACTCGCATATTTTTATATGAAAAAATTGAAATTTTGGGCCAAAAATGGTACCTTGCAGGTATTTAGAGCTGCTCTTTCCGAATCTGAAGTCCGTTTTTACTTACAACCCTTTGGAGGTGCGATATCAACCCCCAAAGTGGGGTATGTTTTATATGAATTTTTGAACTTTCTTTATAATCTTATTTAGCCAATAAAAACAGTTGATTATTATAAAAAATTATTGCTAAAACCTTTAAAAACCTCAAAAAATAAAAGAAAAATATTTTTACCTGTTTTACCCCATTGGGGGGCACATTATGGGGGCGTGGGGGATGGACTTTTTAGGTACTTGAATAAATTGAAATTATTACCTAAAAATGGTATCTAGTAGGTATTTTAGGCCGCTCTTTCCGAATCTGAAGTCTATTTTCACGTACCACCCCTCGGGATTACGATATCAACTCCTCAAATGAGGTAAATTGTAAATATACTTTAAAAGATTTTTTAACGATTCAGCACTTGGAAAAGTAGTTGCTTTTTTAAAAAAATAATTACACAAACTGTAAAAAATGTCAAAAAATCACTTGCAAATTTAAATACCCCATTTCAACCCCTTAGAGGGGTGATAATAGGGTGAACTTGATAAATAAACGAAATTACCATTTTTAGGCCTAAAAATGGTGTCCAGTAGATACTTTAGGCTGCTGTTTCCGAATCTGTAGTCCATTTTCACATAAAATTCCTCGGGGGCGTGATATCAACCCCTAAATTGGGGTAAATTATAAATATGCTCGCAAAAATTTGAAACAATGGTTTTTCTTTAGAAAAAATAACTAGACAATCTGTAAAAAATGTCAAAAAATCACGTGCGTATATTATTATTCAATACATAGCAAGCTATTTTTTTGCGTAATTTTAATAATTTTATTAAAACATTAAACGTAAATTTACAATTTACCCATTATAGGGGTTGATATCGCACCCCCGAGAGGTTATATGTAAAAATGGACTTCAGATTTGGAAAAGGCAGCCAAAAATACCTAGTAGACACCATTTTTAGACCTAAAAATTATAATTTTGTTTATTTATAAAGTTTGCCCCATTACCACCCCTCTAAGGGGTTGAAATGAGGTATTTCAATATGCACGTGATTTTTTGACATTTTTTACAGTTTGTGTAAATACTTTTTTTAAAGAGCAACTACTTTTCCGAATGTTGAATCGTTAAAAGTATATTTACAATTTACCTCATTTTAGGGGTTTATATGGTAATCCCGAGGGGTGGTATGTGAAAATAGACTTCAGATTCGGAAAAAGTAGCCTAAAATACCTACTAGACACCATTTTTAGGTAAATAACATAAAAATTCCATCTCCCACGCCCCCATAATGTGCCACAAAATTGGTAAAATATTTTTCTTTTATTTTTTGAGGTTTTTAAAGGTTCTAGCAATAATTTTTTATAATAATCAACTGTTTTTATTGGTTAAATAACATTATAAAGAAAGTTCAAAAATTCATTTAAAAAATACCCAACTTTGGGGGTTATTATTGCACCCCCAAGGGGTTCTACGTGAAAATGGACTTTAGATTTGGAAAGAGCAACCTAAAATACCTACTGGGTACCATTTTTGGCCCAAAATTTCAATTTTTTCATAAAAAAATATACGAGTGTCCAGGGATTATCGGTTGGGCGTTAATGGGTTAAGGTTGAAAACGAAAATTTTCATTCATAAAAACGTTTTTCTCAACATCGAAAACCAACATGTAATGTAAAAAGTTCGTTTTTTGATTCTTTTGGTCCGCCATTTTGGAAAATAGAAAAACATGTTCTGGTGAAAAAACAAAATTTTCCTTCATAAAAACGTTTTTCTCAACCTCGGAAACCCCCAGGTAATGTAGAAAGTTCCTTTTTTGATTTTTTTGATCCGCTATCTTGGAAAATTAGAAAATATGTTGGGGTGAAAAACAAAAATTTTCATTCATAAAAACGTTTTTCTCAGCCACGAAAATCCCCAGGTAATGCAGTAAGTTCTTTTTTTGATTTTTTTGATCCTCCATCTTGGAAAATCGGAAAATAGATTTAGGTGAAAAATTAAATATTATACCTCCAGGATATCAGCTTTTCTTCGGACGCTTCATTTTCATCCCGAAGGTATTCCAGGATATGACAGAAATCTTTTTAGATTAATAATATACCTTATAGTTTATCATACGGGAAAGCATAATGGTTCTTTTTGTGCGAGACTTGTTTATGCAAAATAAACATTTTACCCTTATGAAGCGCCGTTTTCAGTAGACAAAACCCCAAATTTCGCGAACAGCGATACAAAAAACTCAAATAGACCAAATCTGGACACTTAAACTTCGAATAAATCATAAATACCACTTTCTAGAAGTAGATTTTGCTAATTTAAAGGTGTTCCACACATTTCTCATAAAAAAGACCCCAAAATTAGTGATCAGTTACCCAAAAACCTATGCCAGACCAAATCTGGTGGTGGTCGGAAACTTGACACCCTAAACCGTATATTGACTGGAGTATAAGTCCCTAAACATTGAATTCATATTTGTTAATTATACACTTTTAACCCCCTGGGACTCAGAAATAGGTTATAAGCGACCAAAAAACGTATAATAGGTCAAAACTATTTATTTTTTTGTGGGAATTGTGAAAAGAAGTATGTTCACTAATTAAAGGGCTTTCTAAAAAAATTCTTATAACCGGAACATTTTTAATCAGCGACCGATAAATCCTCTATGTGGTGGGTAATATTGAGTCCCTCTTCTCGCGGTTTGACTGGCGTATTTATGAAAAATGTTATATTTAAAAATAGTCTTAACTTATTGACCAAAAACACATATCTAATGTCCTATAACTCTTATTCAAGCAAGTTTATTGTTAGTGTTAAAAACTAAAATAATACATCAAAAATAATTTTACTATTATTTACATCACTAAAATTTCTGAAATAATTTTTAAAACATTTTTTTAATGATTTATTTCCTACTTAATGTTTAAACAAAAATAAAATAATTTGTATGACAATGAGTAAGTTATTTTATAGTGTAGTGAGTAAATGAAATATCTTTTGCATTAGTATTGCTGTAACCTACGGTCCAAGAGGTGCACGAATCCTCTCCTAATCCGACTACTTTGGACTGCGTTATCTGAATAATGCCAAATATATTCCTTAATTTTACATTAACAAAATCTTAAGAGCAGTGCGAGCAGTAATGGAAATACTTTCAAGAATTTAATCTATTTAAAAAATACCCTGCCAACTAGCTGGCACTAAGGTTCCTCAAACAATGAGCTTAATACTTCAAAATGCCACAGATATCACCAATTATAAGCATGCAATCATACATACATTTCTATCAATGTTTAAGTTTTTTTTAATGATCAAAAATTTCGGAACTAATTTTCAAAAAATTAATAATCAGATTCGAGATATCGAGTAAAAACCATACTTTCAAATATAAGTACTTTCATGGAAATAAATGAGGTGTTACATCCAAATTAAAAAAAAAAAAATTTTAGATTTTTTGATAAAAAAATTAAAAAAAAAAAATTAGTTCTTAATTCGATAATGGTTGTGAAATATCACTGGTTACAATATTTTCAGATACAGACATCACTCCTTATACGCGGGGTTTCGGTTCCAAAAAAGTACTGCGTATACGGAGACCAACTTCTTATGAGAAAATGAGGGTTACGTTCTCAGTCACTAAAAATGTTCAAATTTTCAAATGAAATACAAAAATATTTTCTGAAATCTCACTGTTTTATTGGCATTGACACTGTTTTATCGGATTTTCAGATCGGTAGACCATTGGCACACAAGAGCAGCGTAAACCGATCCTTAGCCACTTTAAAACCAGGTGCTCTCTTCTCTTCTTTCTTCGCACAGATGATTCGCTTATGTTGAATTTTCTCCTAACGGCTGCGACTTTCTCGCCTTCTATAAGAAGATTTATAATTTTGACTTTGTCGGCAGTATTGAGAACTTTTCTGCATTTCTTATTTATCGGAGAATTTTTTTTCGATGGAGCCATGACTTTTTGATGATTTCAATTTAGTGCGACAGAGACTGTTTTATTTACGAGCAAAATATTGGTTATATTTTATCAAATAAAAAAAAAAATTGAATAAATACGTTTGATTTTACGAATCCGCGTAAATCGAGGGAAAACCCGCGTAAAAGTAGGGACAGGAAAAAAGCATCAAACCGCGTAAAGCGAAATCCGCGTATAAGGAAGCCGCGTATAAGGAGGGACGCCTGTATTAGTACTTTATTGGAATTAAATTAGGTATTACACTTAAAAAAAAAAAATATATTGTAGTTATTTTAATTTTTTTGTTTTTTTAATTTTGAGAAAACAAATTTTGAAAGAATTCGGTATCAGTTCCAAAAATTACTTTTTTCTAAGTTTCTAAAACTAGTACTCTCAAAGAAATAAATTAGGTGCTACGTCCAAAAAGAAAAAAAAATTAGTGTTTTTTGTATTTTTTTGTGAAAAAAATTTTGGGAAAATAATTTTCAAAAAATTGATTATCAGACTCGAGACATCGAGTAAAAATCGTACTTTCAAATATACTTTCAAATAAGTACTTTCATGGAAATAAATTAGGTATTACATCCAAATTAAAAAAAAAAAAAAAAAAAAATAGTTTGAGATTTTTTGATGAAAAAATTTTTGAAAAAAAAATTAGGTCTTAATTCCATAATGGTTGTGAAATATCACCGGTTACAATATTTTCAGATATTCGTACTTTCATAGAAAAAAATTAAGTATTACGTCCTAAAATAAAAAAAATTTTGGCAACAAAAATTTTGAGAAAAAAATTTTGAAAAAATTAGGTATCAGGTCCAAAAAAATGCTATAAACCATATTTCTAAAACTAGTACTTCCACAGAAATAAATTAAGTACTGCGTCCATAAAGAAAAAAAAAATTTGTATTTTTTGTATTTTTTGGTGAAAAAAATTTTCAGAAAAAAATTTTCAAAAAATTAATTATCAGATTCGAGATATCGAGTAAAAATCGTACTTTCAAATATAAGTACTTTCATGGAAATAAATGAGGTATTACATCCAAATTAAAAAAAAAAAAAAGTAGTTTGAGATTTTTTAATAAAAAAATTTTTGAAAAAAAAATTAGGTAAAAAATTTCATGAAAAAAATCTAAGAATTACTAAAGAAATATTACAGGCTAATAGGTATCCGGAAAATTTTTTAAAAAAATACACACAAAAACGGATAAATTTTAATAAATTAAGAAATAAAGGAAAAATATTAAAACAAAATGCGGCAATATATATAAACAAAAAAACATTATAAAATTAGCTTACATACCAAACATATTCAACAGCGTGACCCGAACATTACGAAAATAGAATTTTCTAATAGTTCCCTACAATAATAACAATCTTTCGTGTATAATTAAAAAGGGAAAGGACGATTCAAAAAATTCTAATCGCAGCAACGTAGTCTATAAAATAGACTGTGTGGATTGCGATGTGTCATATATTGGTGAAACTAAACGTAGAATTTTCAAACGAATGGAGGGCCATTTGAAAGACATCAAGAATAAGTTAAATAAACCAATACCTAATCATTGCAAACTATTGCATAATATGGATTTTAACAATATCGCGATATTAGACACGGAACCAGATTTTAGAACAAGAAAATTTTCGGAAGCGGTATATATCAATAAATTTAATAATACGATAAATGAAAATGAGAATGCCGGGTCGTTTAATTCTATATATAAAAATGTCATAGTCCCACGTTAATAAATATTCAAATACATTTGATACGTATATTAAAGAAATGTGATGAAAAACATATGGCTATTTAATGTATTTATAAAGATTTTTCAAAGATTTTTTTAAAAAATAAAAAATAATTAGTCTCATGTCGGCAGCACCCAGTGTCGCATAGCTCAAAAAACAAGTATTTTTATGTAAGTTTAACACATTGTTAATATAAAAATTTTTTTGAATTCTCATATTGTTCATTAGTAATTAAGAAAAAATTATATAATTTTTTGTATTCAGATCACCTGAAGAGGCCAACGGATTTGTTGGTGAAATATTGTGAAATAAAAAAACTGTTCCACATCAAAATAATTAGTATTGTTTTATTTATTTTAAATGATTTGAAACAATAAAAAATTAAGTTCAGCTCCAATTCTGGTCAATAAAATATTATTTTTACTTTTTTAATTCCATAATGGTTGTGAAATTTCACCGGTTACAATATTTTCAGATATTCGTACTTTCATAGAAAAAAATTAAGTATTACGTCCTAAAATAAAAAAAATTTTAGCATTTTTTGTATTTTTTGGCAACAAAAATTTTGAGAAAAAAATTTTGAAAAAATTAGGTATCAGGTCCAAAAAAATGCTATAAACCATATTTCTAAAACTAGTACTTCCACAGAAATAAATTAAGTACTGCGTCCGTAAAGAAAAAAAAAATTGGTATTTTTTGTATTTTTTGTTTAAAAAAATTTTGAGAAAAAATTTTCAAAAAATTAGTTATCAGATTCGAGATATCGAGTAAAAATCGTACTTTCAAATATAAATACTTTCGTGGAAATAAATGAGGTATTACATCCAAATTAAAAAAAAAAAAAAGTAGTTTGAGATTTTTTGATAAAAAAATTTTTGAAAAAAAAATTAGGTCTTAATTCCATAATGGTTGTGAAATTTCACCGGTTACATACACACACACACACATACATACTTTTTTTAAAAACCGGTTTTTTAGCTTCCTGAGGTCCCAAAACGTGCTTATATGCCAAAAAATCAAAAATCGAAATTTGACCTATCACAATGGTTCCTCTTTGAGGAACCAAAAACTCTGAAATTATTATTGACGCCAGTAGGATTTGAACCCAGGTACCTTAAAGCTGTGATACAGAGCCATTTAAGCTTTTTGATTCCGAAACAACAAAATGTAGGATCGAGTAGATTCCTACTATGCCGTTTCGACCCGAGGTTACCATCTGGACTCTTCAGTAAGGCAATGATGGTAACCTCTGCCTTAGACGGTTGGTTGGGCCTTGTTAACGGGCTTCTTATATATGGACCAAGGGGTCGACTTATCGCTTGCGGGAGCGACTTGTGGTAGTTGCCATCTGTGTCCCCACAGTACTCCCCTCCCAAGAAAACGTTTTTTCGTACGTCTGCGAGGAAAGGTAGTATGGAGGTGCATGCGTAGGAGGAACGGTCTTGATTTAATATTTTATTATTTTTGAGTTTATTTGGCTTCAACGTGCAAGGATCCGCTCACGAAGGCAGGCTTGTCGTGGGACCATGGTTGCACGGAGCAGTGGCACGTGTGTGTCAATGCATGTGTATGTGGCGGGGCATCGCATGGTTATTGAGTTACGTGTACTTTTTGATCAGAAGTTGCGTGTGTAGATCACGTCGGGGTCACCAATGTAGGATCGAGTAGATTCCTACTATGCCGTTTCGTCCCGAGGTTACCATCTGGACTCTTCAGTAAGGCAATGATGGTAACCTCTGCCTTAGACGGTCGGTTGGGCCTTGTTAACGGGCTTCTTATATATGGACCAAGGGGTCGACTTATCGCTTGCGGGAGCGACTTGTGGTAGTTGCCATCTGTGTCCCCACAAAAACAATTTTTGTAGCGCCATCTATTAGATTTTAAAACTCACTATTTTGAAAGTAATTAGAAATTTTTATGTTTTTTATCTAAAAATTTTTATCTAAAATAAGTTTATAAATATTAAAAACTAATTATTTTCCTCATTTCATTAAGATTGTATTAACGCACCAAATCTTAGAGTTCCTTTTTTAACAATGGAAAGATTTATTTCTGTTTAAGATTTTTTTTTTTTTTTTTTTTATTATAAAGATTATTGTACAAGGTTGTACAAAAATTTATAATTAGTTGCTTACACATGAATATAAGAAAAAATAAAAATTTAAATTTTTAACAATTACATAAAAAATTGATTTTTAAAAATTATTTTCAAATTAAATCTACGTGATAAGATTTGGAATTTATGGAGTAGGTAGACAGATGAGGAAACGAGGTGCTTTGGGAAATTTATTTGGTTTTTTGAATTTATGGGGGGTTGAAATTAAGGAACATTAGAACTACGTTTATCGATCTCGAGAAGATAGTGGTGAAGATTGCACTTAAATACATCAATTGTACTCGACAAACGTATTTCTTCGAGAGTGTTCCAGAAGGATAGCATAAATACAAGAGAGGAGTTGTTATAGGTGTGATTTGTGGATGTGTTTACGACTAAATGCGGACGGTTTTTCGGACGATGTTCTCTGGTAGGGATGTAAATTTTCACTTTATCTTTAAGATAGCTTGGTTTGCCAATATTCAAGATATTATATATATGAACTGCGCTAAGGTATTTGGCGCGTAGTTTGACATTTAGCCAACCAAGCTTAATCCTATCAGGGGATGTTCTAGAGGGATAATTAATACCACACACGTATCTAACGGATGAGTTTAATAGTGTTTGGAGTCGTGAGTATTGGTGTTCGGGTAAATCACCCATTGGGAAAACGTTTGAGTCAAGTAGTGGAAAAATGTGGGCTTTGAAGAGCTGCTTGCGGAGATTAGAGTTAATTAGATGTTTAAAGTATCTCAATCTATAGAGGACATAATTAACTGATTTGATGATGTGTTTTATTTGTGACTGCCATTCCATATCATAGACAATAAAAAGGCCGAGATTTTTTACAGTTTTTGACAGTTGAATTTGGGTTCCATCGAAGTAGGAGATTGAATCTTTTTTAATCTTGATTGAATTTTTTTTACAGGTTATGACTATATAATTTACAAAAAAATATATGTTAAAAAGATTTAATTTCAAATAGGATTCTTCTAAAAGAATTAATTAGAAATAAATATTCCCAAAGTTAAAAAAGGATCTTTAAGATTTGATACAATTATCATTCGTTGAATCAAAATATAGTGCACTTAAGCCCCTTTAATATTCATGGCTGCCATTCGTTTAGAATGAAAATTGCGACCTATGATGAGGTTTTTTTTTTATTTAACACTTGGTCAATTTTATTTTTATTTAATTTTTTTATCATTAATTAGACTCTGTTAAGTCCATGTATTCAAAATTTCATTGAATATTAATTATCAATTTTATTGTAGTTTCTAGAGCAAAAATGAAAGTAATTATTGAGTCATTCTCTGTCAGAAAAGCAAAACCTTCCAGATCGGGTCGCTGAAACCGGCTAAAACCTTTTTTTTTCCAATTACCTATCCAAAATGGACTATGTCCCCAAATTTTAGCCCTTAATATGGAAAAATAAGCCCAGGGCGAATTTTTGAGAAAAAAAACGCGTTTTCATCTTTTCTCAGCCACCCATTCTTCTTTTATATGCCATTCCTTCTAGAAATTATTAAAAATAGTGAGAAAAGAGGTACTTTAGTAAAATTTCCTCAGGAATCCATTCCTGCCATTAGTTTTGAAAAATTCCTACACGGGGAGCCGCAAAATCGATAAATTCACAGGGTATTTTACGGAAGCTACAGAAAAAATATATATCCGAATTTTTTATTAACCTTCTCAGAAAAAGCGTGTTTTTATATATATTTTCGGATGCCATATCAACCTAGATGCGATCGAACTTCCTAGACCCTAAAATAATCAAAAAATCGTAAATTTTTTTCAATTTTTCTCATTTTTTTTCAATTTTTTGAATTTTTCCGTTCTAAATGACTCCGAATGATATAAATAAGTTAAGATTCGGATTCCCAGGGAAATTTTACATACTTTCCTTATTTAAATAATTTTTAGGCTTTAATGTAAACGATCTCACACCAAATGCTTTCAACACAAAAGTCGGATTTTCATCGTTTTTCAACAGTTTTTCTGAATTTTCCCGCGCTAAAAGACCTAATAAGAGTAATATAAGTTCAGATTCGGTTTCTCCAGGAAATTTCATATAATTTCTATTCTATTAAAATCTTTAGGCTTTAGTATAAACGAGTTTATAGCAATGCGTTTCAAAATTCTGATGTTTCTTGTTTTTTTACATTTTTTTGTATTTTTGCGGTTACTCTAACAAAAATAACCATGTAGTACTACTCTCTGGCTCAGAGAGTTATAACTTCCTAAATCAGGTTGTTAACTCTCTAATTCAGGAAATAATTAACCCTAATTTAACCCTAGTAACCCTAATTTAAGAAATTAACTCCCTGATTTAGGAAGTTAACTCCCTGATTTAGAGAGTTAACTCCCTGAGGCAAGGGGTTAACTCCATGAAATTTCTGTCATCTCCTGGAATACCTTGAGGATGAAAATGAACCGTACGAGGCAAAGCTGATATCCTGGAGGCGTAATTTTTAATTTTTATTTAAAACAATTTTCTGATTTTTCAATATGGTGGACCAAAAAACATGAAAATAGAAATTTTCACATTACCTGAAGGTTTTCGCGGTTGAAAAAATAGTTTTTATAAATAAAAATTTTAATGGTTTCGATTTTCATATTTTTTTCCAAGATGGCGGAACAGAAAACATTAATAAAGGAACTTTCTACATTATCTGGAGGTTTCCAAAGTTGAAAAAAACGTTTTCATTCATCAAATTTTAAATTTTTTAGCCCCTGCTCATTTTCTGGGTTTCCAAGATGGCGGACCAAAAAACATTTCAGAATAAATATTTTTAGGGTAATGTAAAAAGTTCCTTGATTTAGGGAAATATAACTCTTTGAGCCAGAGAATAGTACCCCATGGTTATTTTTGTTAGAGTAACCGCAAAAATACAAAAAAATGTAAAAAAACAAGAAACATCAGAATTTTGAAACGCATTGCTATAAACTCGTTTATACTAAAGCCTAAAGATTTTAATAGAATAGAAATTATATGAAATTTCCTGGAGAAACCGAATCTGAACTTATATTACTCTTATTAGGTCTTTTAGCGCGGGAAAATCCAGAAAAACTGTTGAAAAACGATGAAAATCCGACTTTTGTGTTGAAAGCATTTGGTGTGAGATCGTTTACATTAAAGCCTAAAAATTATTTAAATAAGGAAAGTATGTAAAATTTCCCTGGGAATCCGAATCTTAACTTATTTATATCATTCGGAGTCATTTAGAACGGAAAAAATTCAAAAAATTGAAAAAAAATGAGAAAAATTGAAAAAAATTTACGATTTTTTGATTATTTTAGGGTCTAGGAAGTTCGATCGCATCTAGGTTGATATGGCATCCGAAAATATATATAAAAACACGCTTTTTCTGAGAAGGTTAATAAAAAATTCGGATATATATTTTTTCTGTAGCTTCCGTAAAATACCCTGTGAATTTATCGATTTTGCGGCTCCCCGTGTAGGAATTTTTCAAAACTAATGGCAGGAATGGATTCCTGAGGAAATTTTACTAAAGTACCTCTTTTCTCACTATTTTTAATAATTTCTAGAAGGAATGGCATATAAAAGAAGAATGGGTGGCTGAGAAAAGATGAAAACGCGTTTTTTTTTCAAAAATTCGCCCTGGGCTTATTTTTCCATATTAAGGGCTAAAATTTGGGGACATAGTCCATTTTGGATAGGTAATTGGAAAAAAAAGGTTTTAGCCGGTTTCAGCGACCCGACCTGGAAGGTTTTGCTTTTCTGACAGAGAATGACTCTATTAAATATTTTATTTTTTAAAGTAGGATAAACTAATTTATATGTTGATTAGCGTCATTGTACTTTGAATACATCTGCAATACTGCATATTAAATCACTTTGAATTTAAGATTTGAATATAAAATAAATATATTTATTAATAGAAACAAAATTAAATATTTTTATTTTATAGTAAATAAAGACAAGTACGTCGTAATCAATTTTTTATTTATTTAAATTAGAAATTTGACATTAAATATTAATATTTAAATATTATTTTTAAGCATTTATTTTTTTAATTATCTCAAAAATTTTTGAACCCAAATAAACTAAAAAAATATATATATATATATATAAATCTATGAATAATTTATATAAATTATAATGACAATGTACATAAAATCAATTTCATTATATATGCAAAGTTCAATTTAAGATGACAACGTCTATATTATAGATCGTAAAGCAACTTATCAATCCCAATGCTTTCTATATCACGAGGTTAACCATATATATGCAATCCAATATTGCTTCCTCCTTATATATGAAAGCACATTGTCCTCTTTCAAATAATACAGGGTATAGTAATCGTATAACATCTAATACATGTACATATGCATGTCTGGTATCATTAAAACGGAAACGTACACATGTACTGAACTGAAACTTAGAAGTCTAATTGTAATAGAAGTAGAATAACTAACTTATTTTTAAATAATTTACGTATTTAGAAATACACTCTAAAAAATTTACTTGAATTAATTATATTTATATAAGCAGGGTCGAGGCGGTGATTTTCGACACAATTAAGAAATTAATGACTTTAAACTGGTGTATAAGAATCAAATTTCAAGCGTTTTTGGATACAAAAGAATCCACTATTTTTTTGGTCACGTCTACATCCATTGTGCTATCGGATCTCGGGTTAAGTTTGCCCATGGCAACTTTGTACCCAAGACCCCAGGGATCATTGTTGACTTTGACCTTACATCCTACTTGTATAATATATGTCAATGTTTACATTAGTTATAAATTAAAAAGATTTTATTTTATAACTGATGTAAATTATATAACTTTAATATAACATTAAACTTTTTAACAAAAAAATTGATGATTATGCTGATTATAAACATCTCCAAGATGATTTAAACAATATAATTGACTGGTGTTCTTTGAACAAATTAAATTTAAATTTCAAAAAATGTTTTTCAATTTCTTATGGTCGCTTTATTTCATTTAATTTTGAGTACCAATTGGATGATGATGTTTATTGTCAAAAAACTGATGTTATAACCGATCTTGGTGTAATCATGGATCAGAAGTTAAGTTTTAATGATCATATAATATCAGTCAGTAAGGCTAATAGATCCTGGGGATTCATCCAAAGACATTCTGGTAGTTTTAACTCTAATACTATCAGGATGTTATATTTCAGTTTTGTAAAATCTATAATTATGTATGCTTCTAACATTTGGTGTCCAGTTAATGATTGTTCTATGGAAAGGCTTGAGAGAATTAACCATAGAGCGGTTAGATATCTGGAATATAAGTCAGGAACCCCCATGGACAAGTATGACCATGATTACACCAGTATGGCAAGGAAATTGGCTATACCAACCATTGAATCTTCAATGAAAGCCAGTGATGTTATTTTTACTCATAAGATTACGAATGGAGAAATTAATTCCCCCCACTCTATACAATTTATACCCTATTAACAACTCTGATAATTATCAGTTAAGGTGTAAATTTCCATTTAAAATGATACTATTAATTCTAAGTACCTAGAGGGAGAGATGATCCAAAGATCATCGACCCTATATAACTATTGTTACAAAAAAATTCCTAAAATTCTAAAATTTAATTCTAAAACCATCACACTTGCACACCACATTAAAAAGATTATGCATGAATATGGTTAATCCTTACTTTTTCTTCTTACCTTTTACGTAACCATATTCTAGCATTCTTTTTTATTTTTATACTTTATATGTATTATGTTACTTTTATTTTAAAATTTATAATTATTTATGTGCAATTTAACAAATTACTGTTGAGAGATTATTGACATAACTTTTTTTTTTACTAGCTATTTATTGTATAATTATTTTTAATTCAAATTTTGCATAAATCACATAATATTTGTATTTAATTAAAAAGGGAAACTGTTAATAAATTAATAAATAAATAAATAAATAAATAAATAAATAAATAAATAAATAAATAACTGTCCCTCAAAACCAAAAACCGATGTCACTCACAATCAGTTTGCTAAAAATTTGTCCATTTTGATCTGCTTGCAACTTCTATTTTAGAGTCACAAGGGTAGCTAAAACAAAGGGTGCGAGGAGTTTTGATTTTTCTGCAAGTCAAAATCAAAATGAATGTCAAGTTTACGAGTTACTCACTCAGCTTTTCTTCGGGAACTAAACATTAGGGATAAGCTATCAAAGAAGGTAGTTATTTGATAATGAATGTATTATGGACGAATTAATTACATAAATATGATTAATTGTTTATTAATTACTTTTAAAATTTTAGGCAAGACAATTAATCATTAATCAGAAATTTATTCACTTATTTTTTATATAATACATGGTTTTAGGTTGCTTTGCTTGAAATTTCAAGAAAACTATTCTAACTGCAAAAACTATTTATAAATATACATGAAAATGTGAATATAAGACACGACAATTCGTATATAGTATAACTTTAAATATTGTCGATAAATTTAAATTATAGACATTTTACTTATCAAAACTTTGAATATATATATTAAACTTTGACATTTATCTATATCTTATTTAATAATATAATTATTTATTCAAATTATCATTGTAAAATTTTTAATTTATTAAATATTTAAAGAATTTAAAATGCTATACTATAAGATTAGCTAACAAAAAGTTTTATTAGAGTCTTGGTTCATTTGAAAAATAAAAAATATTTTATGTAAAGTAAATATTTAATATAATTTTTTATTAAATTAACCAATAAATAGTTTGGATCTACCCGGAACCTACACATTTTAACCTTGCACATCTATTTTCTTACACATTTTATTACACGAAAAAAATATTACACATTAAATAAATTACCAAAATAAATCTTACACAAGTGCAGGAAAATTAATAATTAAATATTTTATATATTTTAATTGTAAAACAATATGAAAATTATAAAAATATACAAAATATTTAATTATTAATTTTCCTACACTTGTGTAAGATTTATTTTGGTAATTTATTTAATGTGTAATATTTTTTTCGTGTAATAAAATGTGTAAGAAAATAGATGTGCAAGATCAAAATGTGTAGGTTCCGAGTAGACCCAATAGTTTAATTTTCATTTAATAGTCACGTTATGTTTCAGACAAGTTTTTTTTGCCAAACCAAATTTTAAATTGTGATTATAATATTTTTACAATAATAAAATTTAAAATATTTTTGGTTCCTTATTTATGAATTTTTCAAATAATATTTTATATTATTTAAAATTTAATATGTGTCATAAAGTTCTACAAAAAACTAAATTATTATAAAAAGAAAGTAATGATAAAAATAAGAAAGAAAAAAAAATATTACAATTGAGGAAAAAGTTCATGCGCATAAAATATGAAGCCAACTGAGCACAGTAAAATTGAAAAATAATGAAAGCTTGATTGGACTGACTTTTCTCTTCAAGTATATTTTTGGTTATATATATTTGTATATATAATGAATGTTCATGTACATGTATCTATACATACTTATAAATGAATATTAAAAAAAAATGATATTCTATACCATTTTGTTACTATTTTTATTTTTTTTGTTACTTTATTTTAGTTAAAGATTGAGTGCTGCTGGGCACGCCACAGAATTTTTTTTTTTTTATAGATTTTACATTTAATATACTACATAAAAAGAAATATATTTCTATATACACTTTCATAACAAGAAACTTGTGATTACGTCTCGAAACTTGGCTGATGTTGAAAATAGCGTAATTTTAAAATTTGCCGTTGGCATTTTAGTGATTAAACAGAAAACTTTTTTGAAACATTTAATTTCTTCCCTTTTTTTTTTTTAGTTTATGAAGAAAAAATGAAAATTTGAATTGTAAAAATAACGAACAGTTGCATCTTTTTTTTTTTTTATTTCCAGCGACCTAATACCAAAGATACCCTACATTTATATATTCAAATATACTGCTAAAAAAAATTTAAATTTATATATAAATGCATAAAAATTAAAACGGCTGAAGAATCTTTATTAATAAAACCTTGACTATAAATCTTAATAAAAAATTTTTTAATTTTTTTTAATGATTAAAATTTTACGAGCAATCTTAATATTATCAAAATTTTGGATGATTTTGTAAATTTAAACAAAAAAGTTAATAAAAACAATGAATGCAAGAAATAAAATATTACATTACACAACAAATTTTTTAATAAATAAGCAGAATTTAAATAGTGTACTGACTAGATGTTATAGAAGTACTATGGGGAGAAATTGATCCTATTTGTGAGCCAGAAATGGATCCTCTCGTAAGGTTCATGAAGAATAAAAATGTGCTGGGACTATGAACTGGAAACTAACAGAGGTGCTTTAAGTGCCAGTTAACTTTTCTCTGTTTATAACTCAAATATTTGGGTGAAAACTCAAATGAAAAATTACAGAGACATATTAAGTTTTGAAGAAAAATATAATTTCTATATTACCATACAGAAATGCTCTTAAATAGCAAAAGCATAGCTAATTTTTTTTTTGAACTGAAAATTAGAGTTAACTTTATTTTTATTTTATCATCATTTAAATGTATAGTATTCTCACTAATTAATGCGTAGTATTATCATTATACTTTACTCATAAAAAAAGTTTTTAACATGGAACATATTTATAGGGATGGGGTACTTCAGAACTTGAAAATTAAGGGGGGGGGGGGTCAAATTTGTCTTATTTAAGGGGAGGGGTCAAATTTTTCCGATTTAAGGGGGGGGTCAAATAAGACTTAGAATAATTTAAATTTAGGAATTTTGAAAAATCTGGGTTTAGTGACTTAGAATAATACAGGTTTATGGACAATAACATAACAATAACATAACAATAACATCGATTTAGGGACTTAAAGTAATTCAGATTCATTCACTTAGAACCATTTTGATTTATAGACTTATAATAATATCGATTTATGGACTTAGAATAATTCAGGTTTAGGGAATCAGAATAGTTTCGGTTTTCAGAAAATTGTATTGTAATGTTGAGTAACATTTGCATTACACCTAGCCCTCAGCTGGAAGTAAACATGTCCACTTATAAAAATTGTATTAGTTTGGAGATACGTCAGCTTTTGTCGTTAAATTAAAAATTTTTTTAAAATTAATATACAGGAGAAAAATATTTTTTATATTTTGCAAGGTTAATTTTAGTAAAACGGGGTTAGTTTTAAGAACAAAAAAATTTTGTAAATTTTACAAATATGAAATTAGAATATTGTAATTCTAACTATAAACATGGTTATATTTACAAAATATTTGAACAGAAAATAACAAAATTTTATGATGTAAACATAACCAGCATTTTTGGTTATGTTTAACAGTTATTTTTCTCCGTGTATAAAATTTTTTTAGGAAAAATTCTGGTGAAAACGTCAATTCAAAATTACTTATTGAGATAAAACTTTGAAAAAAAAAATGTTTGCTTCGGTGAGATCACCTGAACCTAAATAATTCATGTCTTTACTAACCACTAACGATATATTAAATGATGAAGAAACCATTTGATGCATAAAAAATAGCTGTGTTGATTTTTTTTATTTTTTTAATTAAACTCTTTTTCGATACAAAAACAAGATAATGAAAATTACTCTATATTTAATTAGGAATAAATTTTTTTTAATTTTTATAATATTATTATATATTTAAGAATAATAGACTTACGCAAAGAAAATATTAAATTATATTTTAAGAGCTATTATGCATTTCTTTTTATTATAAGATTCGTTCTTCAACGATTTTCTACGAGGCAAGTAACAAACCTCTTATACGCCACAACCATGTTTTCATGCTTTGAAATTAAAGCCGCATAATTAATTAAAATGTAATTAATGGGTCGCAAAAATTAATTACGAACTACTTTGTTAAAAATCAATAAAGAACGTGTGTTTACTACTTCAATAAATTTAAAAATGATGAAATTTTTCTTCTTCTATTTTTATAATTCAAGTTACAGAATAAAAGTGGATAATTATTTTTAATTAAAAAAAAATAATTAATTGTTATCCAGATGTGCAGGTTACACTTTTCAATAACTTTTTATGCCTAATTTTTATCGTTAGCTTTGTAAATCAATTCTGAAACTTCAAGTTTTTTTTTTGTTCTTTGATAAATTTTATGCATAGAATTTTCCAAATGAAAGAATCTTTTAATATTTGTACATTTTTTTTTCTTAAGCGTAAAAAATAAATTCTTTGTAACCCAAATTTCGTGATCTTTGTTTCCCGTTGGTTGAATTCCAATTGTGGCTACCCGGTGATGAAAATTGACTGTTTTACTGTCCGCAAAGTCATTTTATAGTAAAAAAAACATATTTTGAATGTTCGTCGCAGACGGTAAAAAATTTGATAGTAAAATTATAGTCGATTTAAGGTCAAGAATATGTTCAAAAAACATACACATTTATAGTCAATTCAAATAGTAAAAAAATAGATTTTTAATAGTCAGCATATAGTAAAAAAAACATCCAAAAAATATACACTTAAGAAAAAATATACAATCAAATCAGGTTATTTTAACTGTCTTATGAATGTTACAAAAACATTCAAATGACGCCAGAAATATTTCATAAAATTTAGTACTATATTTTCAGTCATTTGAACCTTTTTTTTATGTTCTAAAAACTAAGTATTATTATCAAAAATGATATAATTTAATGTCATAATAAGGTAAAAAAATAGTCACAAATATATATATTTAATATATTTTTGACATAAGAATAAGTCAAATTTTTGTCATATTTTAGTTATAGACGGTACACATAATACATTATGCGAATAGTCAAAAAAATGTAAAATCAATGTTGAAAAAACATCCATTATTAGTCATAAAGACAATAATTTAGATAATTAAAAATCTAAAATCAAATAGTCATTACAATATTTAAAGAGTGTTCATATGACGTTAAAATATTGTTCGCCTTACAGTAATAAAATTTACCGATTAAGGTTAAAAGAATAGTCAAATAAATATATTTTGAATGTCTTTATGACACAACAGAATGTCTTAAGAAAAATTTTTTAAGTAAAATTTAAATCTTTTATTCAGCTTATAAAGCGTAAATAAATAGTCATTTGAACATAAAAATAGTATCCGTTTGACGATAAAAATTAGTCTAATTTTAGTAAAAATTTATGTCAGCGAAGGTCAAAAGAATAGTCAAACGAATATATTTTTAATGCCCTACTGACAAAACTAAGTGTCCGAGAAAAAACTTTTATAGTAAAATTAAAGTCCTTCGCAGGGTTAATAAAAGCGAAAAAAAATGGTCATTTGAACATAAAAAAAGTATCCGTTTGACGATAAAAATTAGTCGCACTTTAGTGAAAATTTTAGTCAGCGAAGGTTAAAAAGATAGTCAAACGAACATATTTTTAATGTCCTACTAACACAACTAAATGTCCGAGACAAAACTTTTATAGTAAAATTAAAGTCCTTCGCAGGGTTAATAAAAGCGAAAAAAAATGGTCATTTGAACATAAAAAAAGTATCCTTTTGACTATAAAAATTAGTCGCATTTTAGTGAAAATTTTTGTCATCGAAGGTTAAAAAGATAGTCAAACGAACATATTTTTAATGTCTTTTTGACAAAACTAAATGTCCGCCGAAAACCTTTTATAGTAAAATTAAAGTCCTTCGCATAGTTAATAAAAGCGAAAAAAAATGGTCATTTGAACATAAAAAAAGTATCCGTTTGACGATAAAAATTAGTCGCACTTTAGTGAAAATTTTAGTCAGCGAAGGTTAAAAAGATAGTCAAACGAACATATTTTTAATGTCTTTTTGACAAAACTAAATGTCCGCCGAAAACCTTTTATAGTAAAATTAAAGTCCTTCGCATAGTTAATAAAAGCGAAAAAAAATGGTCATTTGAACATAAAAAAAGTATCCGTTTGACGATAAAAATTAGTCGCACTTTAGTGAAAATTTTAGTCAGCGAAGGTTAAAAAAATAGTCAAACGAACATATTTTTAATGTCTTTTTGACAAAACTAAATGTCCGCCGAAAAACTTTTATAGTAAAATTAAAGTCCTTCGCTTAGTTAATAAAAGCGAAAAAAAATGGTCATTTGAACATAAAAAAAGTATCCGTTTGACGATAAAAATTAGTCGCACTTTAGTGAAAATTTTAGTCAGCGAAGGTTAAAAAGATAGTCAAACGAACATATTTTTAATGTCTTTTTGACAAAACTAAATGTCCGCCGAAAAACTTTTATAGTAAAATTAAAGTCCTTCGCATAGTTAATAAAAGCGAAAAAAAATGGTCATTTGAACATAAAAAAAGTATCCGTTTGAGGATAAAAATTAGTCGCACTTTAGTGAAAATTTTAGTCAGCGAAGGTTAAAAAGATAGTCAAACGAACATATTTTTAATGTCCTACTAACACAACTAAATGTCCGAGACAAAACTTTTATAGTAAAATTAAAGTCCTTCGCAGGGTTAATAAAAGCGAAAAAAAATGGTCATTTGAACATAAAAAAAGTATCCGTTTGACTATAAAAATTAGTCGCATTTTAGTGAAAATTTTTATCATCGAAGGTTAAAAAGATAGTCAAACGAACATATTTTTAATGTCTTTTTGACAAAACTAAATGTCCGCCGAAAAACTTTTATAGTAAAATAAAAGTCCTTCGCACAGTTGATAGAAGCGAAAAAAATGGTCATTTGCACATAAAAAAAGTATCCTTTTGACTATAAAAATTAGTCGCATTTTAGTGAAAATTTTTGTCATCGAAGGTTAAAAAGATAGTCAAACGAACATATTTTTAATGTCTTTTTGACAAAACTAAATGTCCGCCGAAAAACTTTTATAGTAAAATTAAAGTCCTTCGCATAGTTAATAAAAGCGAAAAAAAATGGTCATTTGAACATAAAAAAAGTATCCGTTTGACGATAAAAATTAGTCGCACTTTAGTGAAAATTTTAGTCAGCGAAGGTTAAAAAGATAGTCAAACGAATATATTTTTAATGTCCTACTAACACAACTAAATGTCCGAGACAAAACTTTTATAGTAAAATTAAAGTCCTTCGCAGGGTTAATAAAAGCGAAAAAAAATGGTCATTTGAACATAAAAAAAGTATCCTTTTGACTATAAAAATTAGTCGCATTTTTGTGAAAATTTTTGTCATCGAAGGTTAAAAAGATAGTCAAACCAACATATTTTTAATGTCTTTTTGACAAAACTAAATGTCCGCCGAAAAACTTTTATAGTAAAATTAAAGTCCTTCGCATAGTTAATAAAAGCGAAAAAAAATGGTCATTTGAACATAAAAAAAGTATCCGTTTGACCATAAAAATTAGTCGCACTTTAGTGAAAATTTTAGTCAGCGAAGGTTAAAAAGATAGTCAAACGAACATATTTTTAATGTCATAATGACACAACTAAATGTCCGAGACAAAACTTTTATAGTAAAATTAAAGTCCTTCGCAGGGTTAATAAAAGCGAAAAAAAATGGTCATTTGAACATAAAAAAAGTATCCGTTTGACGATAAAAATTAGTCGCACTTTAGTGAAAATTTTAGTCAGCGAAGGTTAAAAAGATAGTCAAACGAACATATTTTTAATGTCTTTTTGACAAAACTAAATGTCCGCCGAAAAACTTTTATAGTAAAATAAAAGTCCTTCGCACAGTTGATAGAAGCGAAAAAAATGGTCATTTGCACATAAAAAAAGTATCCTTTTGACTATAAAAATTAGTCGCATTTTAGTGAAAATTTTTGTCATCGAAGGTTAAAAAGATAGTCAAACGAACATATTTTTAATGTCTTTTTGACAAAACTAAATGTCCGCCGAAAAACTTTTATAGTAAAATTAAAGTCCTTCGCATAGTTAATAAAAGCGAAAAAAAATGGTCATTTGAACATAAAAAAAGTATCCGTTTGACGATAAAAATTAGTCGCACTTTAGTGAAAATTTTAGTCAGCGAAGGTTAAAAAGATAGTCAAACGAACATATTTTTAATGTCTTTTTGACAAAACTAAATGTCCGCCGAAAAACTTTTATAGTAAAATAAAAGTCCTTCGCACAGTTGATAGAAGCGAAAAAAATGGTCATTTGCACATAAAAAAAGTATCCTTTTGACTATAAAAATTAGTCGCATTTTAGTGAAAATTTTTGTCATCGAAGGTTAAAAAGATAGTCAAACGAACATATTTTTAATGTCTTTTTGACAAAACTAAATGTCCGCCGAAAAACTTTTATAGTAAAATTAAAGTCCTTCGCATAGTTAATAAAAGCGAAAAAAAATGGTCATTTGAACATAAAAAAAGTATCCGTTTGACGATAAAAATTAGTCGCACTTTAGTGAAAATTTTAGTCAGCGAAGGTTAAAAAGATAGTCAAACGAACATATTTTTAATGTCTTTTTGACAAAACTAAATGTCCGCCGAAAAACTTTTATAGTAAAATAAAAGTCCTTCGCACAGTTGATAGAAGCGAAAAAAATGGTCATTTGCACATAAAAAAAGTATCCTTTTGACTATAAAAATTAGTCGCATTTTAGTGAAAATTTTTGTCATCGAAGGTTAAAAAGATAGTCAAACGAACATATTTTTAATGTCTTTTTGACAAAACTAAATGTCCGCCGAAAAACTTTTATAGTAAAATTAAAGTCCTTCGCAAAGTTAATAAAAGCGAAAAAAAATGGTCATTTGAACATAAAAAAAGTATCCGTTTGACGATAAAAATTAGTCGCACTTTAGTGAAAATTTTAGTCAGCGAAGGTTAAAAAGATAGTCAAACGAATATATTTTTAATGTCCTACTAACACAACTAAATGTCCGAGACAAAACTTTTATAGTAAAATTAAAGTCCTTCGCAGGGTTAATAAAAGCGAAAAAAAATGGTCATTTGAACATAAAAAAAGTATCCTTTTGACTATAAAAATTAGTCGCATTTTTGTGAAAATTTTTGTCATCGAAGGTTAAAAAGATAGTCAAACCAACATATTTTTAATGTCTTTTTGACAAAACTAAATGTCCGCCGAAAAACTTTTATAGTAAAATTAAAGTCCTTCGCATAGTTAATAAAAGCGAAAAAAAATGGTCATTTGAACATAAAAAAAGTATCCGTTTGACCATAAAAATTAGTCGCACTTTAGTGAAAATTTTAGTCAGCGAAGGTTAAAAAGATAGTCAAACGAACATATTTTTAATGTCATAATGACACAACTAAATGTCCGAGACAAAACTTTTATAGTAAAATTAAAGTCCTTCGCAGGGTTAATAAAAGCGAAAAAAAATGGTCATTTGAACATAAAAAAAGTATCCGTTTGACGATAAAAATTAGTCGCACTTTAGTGAAAATTTTAGTCAGCGAAGGTTAAAAAGATAGTCAAACGAACATATTTTTAATGTCTTTTTGACAAAACTAAATGTCCGCCGAAAAACTTTTATAGTAAAATAAAAGTCCTTCGCACAGTTGATAGAAGCGAAAAAAATGGTCATTTGCACATAAAAAAAGTATCCGTTTGACGATAAAAATTAGTCGCACTTTAGTGAAAATTTTAGTCAGCGAAGGTTAAAAAGATAGTCAAACGAACATATTTTTAATGTCATAATGACAGAACTAACCGTCCACGGAAAAAAAATTTATAGTAAAATTAAAATCTTTCAAACAGTTTATAAAACGTAAATGAATAGTTATTTGAACATAAAAATAGTATCCGTTTGACGATATAAATTAGTCGGATTTTAGTAACATTTTATGTCAGCGGAGGTTAAAAAGATAGTCAAACGAACATATTTTTAATGTCTTATTGACAAAACTAAATGTCCGAGAAAAAACTTTTATAGTAAAATAAAAGTCCTTCGCACAGTTGATAGAAGCGTAAAAAATAGTCATTTGAACATAAAAATAACATTCGTTTGACTTTACAAAGTTTGTCAGATTTTAGTCATAGTTTACTCAACTATAGTAAAAAAAATAGTCAAACGAACGTATTTTTAATGACTTTTTGACAAAACTAAATGTCCGCGGAAAATCTTTAATAGTAAAATTAAAATCCATTGCACGGTCGATAGAAGCATAAAAAAATTGTCATTTGAACATAAAAATAACATCCGTTTGACTTTACAAAGTTTGTCAGATTTTAGTCATAGTTTACGTCAAATGTAGTAAAAAAATAGTCAAACGAACGTATTTTTAATGTCTTATTGATAAAACTAAATGTCCGAGAAAAAACTTTGATAGTAAAATAAAAGTCCTTCGCACAGTTGATAGAAGCGAAAAAAATGGTCATTTGAACATAAAAAAAGTATCCGTTTGACGATAAAAATTAGTCGCACTATAGTGAAAATTTTAGTCAGCGAAGGTTAAAAAGATAGTCAAACGAACATATTTTTAATGTCATAATGACAGAACTAACCGTCCACGGAAAAAAAATTTATAGTAAAATTAAAATCTTTCAAACAGTTTATAAAACGTAAATGAATAGTTATTTGAACATAAAAATAGTATCCGTTTGACTTTACAAAGTTTGTCAGATTTTAGTCATAGTTTACGTCAACTGTAGTAAAAAAATAGTCAAACGAACGTATTTTTAATGTCTTATTGATAAAACTAAATTTCCGAGAAAAAACTTTGATAGTAAAATAAAAGTCCTTCGCACAGTTGATAGAAGCGAAAAAAATGGTCATTTGCACATAAAAATAGTATCCGTTTGACGTTAAAATTTAGTCAAATTTTAGTAAAACTTTATGTCAGCAAAGGTAAAAAAAATAGTCAAACGAACATATTTTTAATGTCTTTTTGACAAAACTAAATGATCGCCGAAAAACTTTTATTGTTAAATTAAAATCCATTGCACGGTCGATAGAAGCATAAAAAAATAGTCATTTGAACATAAAAATAACATTCGTTTGACTTTACAAAGTTTGTCAGATTTTAGTCATAGTTTACTCAACTATAGTAAAAAAAATAGTCAAACGAACGTATTTTTAATGACTTTTTGACAAAACTAACTGTCCGCGGAAAATCTTTAATAGTAAAATTAAAATCCATTGCACGGTCGATAGAAGCATAAAAAAATTGTCATTTGAACATAAAAATAACATCCGTTTGACTTTACAAAGTTTGTCAGATTTTAGTCATAGTTTACGTTAATTGTAGTAAAAAAAATGGTCAAACGAACGTATTTTTAATGTCTTATTGATAAAACTAAATTTTTTCCTAAAACTAAACTAAATATAGTAAAAAAAAGTTTAATTTTGGTTATAATTCCTAATATTTTTTATCGATGCCCACAGCAAACTTAATTATTATATTAAGTACTAAGGTCGCAAAAGTTTTGATACTAGCGTTAGCACTAGCACGAGTGTTGGGCGAAGCCGGCCCGAGTTTTACGTGTTCACGCTAGTGTCTAAGGTATTTCACCAGGTATATCTGATTTCACCCATGGTGCTTTCATTATATTTTGCTTACCAAGGCGTAGAACGAGTGCAGAAAATTCTTTTCAAAGTTTCAAGCACGAATTTTACGCCCGGAAGGGCAAAAAGAATTCAGTGTTATCCTGAAAATAATTTATGTTTATTTAATGTTTTTAAAAGGAATTATTTTAAGTTTAATTCTTTTAAAATTAATGATTTTTATTTTAATTCTCTGAATTTTAAAAATTAATTTGTAAAAGTATTTGCTTATCAAACTGGGTATTAATATTTCCCAAACCACATCTCCAGATGTTAATGCCGTAAGATTTGTTATTTTAATTACTTTTTTTTGGAAATACAATGTCCACTAAATACGTTAATTTAAAAACCATTTTATTTATTAAGTCCCAAAATTCTTGTTCCCGTAAACAGAAAATTTCGTCTGTCAAAAGTTTTTATGTTTGTTTATTGCATGCGGAATACCGGTTAAAATTAACTGAGTTTTAACATGCGACATGTTTCATAGGGATGGGTATTAGAGGAAGCCTCTCAATTCAGGAGGTGGGGTCGAGAAAAACTGATGCTAGAGGGGGGGGGCAAATGGACATTATTTTGATTAGTGGCTTTGAAAACTTTCTGTTCAACAGTTTTAATGTTCTAGAACAATAATTAAAATAAGCTCAAAAATATCAAAAATGACTTACTTTATGATTTTCAAAGGGTCTAATAGGTCTTTATAGGCGCTGACTACATTAATTATGTCGTAAATTATATTCAACGGGTTCAAAAGAGTGAATTTGGTCATTATTCACCCCTAATACCCCAAAATTTAAATAAACATTATTTTTAAATTGAATTAAATAAATAGGTTTTTCAGGTCGCAGATTTCAAAAATTATTTAAAAAATTACATCCACCAGGTTCTGAAGGGGGAAATTGGACATTTTTCACCCTTGCCAACCCTTAGACAAACCTTTTTCCAAAACAACTTGTTTTTTTATTTTCAAAGGGACTAGTAGGTTTTTTTGGGCGCTGATCTCAAAAATGATGTTACAAATTACACACGGAAGGTTTTAAAGGGCTATAATAAAATAACGACACGTCAAGCCTTACACTAGCGTAATCTAAGGAAGTAGGCTATAATCAAAAAACGACACGTCAAGCCTTACACTAACATAATCTAAGGAAATAGGCTATAATAAAAAAAGACACGTCAAGCCTTAAACTAGCGTAACCTAAGGAAGTAGGCTATAATCAAAAACGATACGTCAAGCCTTACACTAACATAACCTAAGGAAGTAGACTATAATAAAAAACTACACGTCAAGCCTTACAGTAGCGTAACCTAAGGAAATAGGCTATAATAAAAAACGACACGTCAAGCCTTACAGTAGCGTAACCTACGGAAATAGGCTATAATAAAATAACGACACAACAAGCCTTACACTAGCGTAACCTAAGGAAGTAGGCTATAATAAAAAAAATACACGTCAAGCATTACACTGGCGAAACCTAAGGAAGTAGACTATAATAAAAAACGACACGTCAAGCCTTACAGTAGCGTAACCTAAGGAAATAGGCTATAATAAAATAACGACACGATAAGCCTCACACTAGCGTAACCTAAGGAAGTAGACTATAATAAAAAACGACACGTCAAGCTTTACACTAGCGTAGCCTAAGCAAGTAGGCAATAAGAAAATAGCGACACAGCCTTAAAATAACATAACCTGTGTAAGGCTTGACGTGTCGTTTTTTATTGTAGTTCACATCCTTAGGTTACGCTACTGAAAGGCTTGACGTGTCGTTTTTTGATTATAGCCTATTTCCTTAGGTTTCGCCATTGTAATGCTTGTCGTGTCTTTTTTTATTATAGCCTACTTCCTTAGGTTATGTTATTGTAAAGCTTGTCGTGTCGTTTTTTATTATAGTTTACTTCCTTAGGTTACGCTACTGTAAGGCTTGACGTGTAGTTTTTTATTATAGTCTATTTCCTTAGGTTACGCTACTGTAAGGCTTGACGTGTCGTTTTTTATTATAGTCTACTTCCTTAGGTTATGTTAGTGTAAGGCTTGACGTGTCGTTTTTTATTATAGTCTACTTCCTTAGGTTACGCTACTGTAAGGCTTGTCGTGTCGTTATTTTATTATAGCCTATTTCCTTAGGTCAAGCTACTGTAAGGCTTGACGTGTCGTTTTTTATTATAGTCTACTTCCTTAGGTTATATTAGTGTAAGGCTTGACGTGTCGTTTTTTATTATAGTCTACTTCCTTAGGTTACGCTACTGTAAGGCTTGTCTTGTCGTTATTTTATTATAGCCTATTTCCGTAGGTTACGCTACTGTAAGGCTTGACGTGTCGTTTTTTATTATAGTCTACTTCCTTAGGTTATGTTAGTGTAAAGCTCGACGTCTCGTTTTTTGATTATAGCCTACTTCCTTAGGTTTCGCCAGTGTAATGCTTGACGTGTCTTTTTTTATTATAGCCTACTTCCTTAGGTTATGTTAGTGTAAGGCTTGTCGTGTCGTTATTTTATTATAGCCTATTTCCGTAGGTTACGCTACTGTAAGGCTTGACGTGTCGTTTTTTATTATAGCCTATTTCCCTAGGTTACGCTACTGTAAGGCTTGACGTGTCGTTTTTTATTATAGTCTACTTCCTTAGGTTACGCTACTGTAAGGCTTGTCTTGTCGTTATTTTATTATAGCCTATTTCCGTAGGTTACGCTACTGTAAGGCTTGACCTGTCGTTTTTTATTATAGTCTACTTCCTTAGGTTATGTTAGTGTAAGGCTCGACGTGTCATTTTTTGATTATAGCCTATTTCCTTAGGTTTCGCCATTGTAATGCTTGTCGTGTCTTTTTGTATTATAGCCTACTTCCTTAGGTTATGTTAGTGTAAGGCTTGCCGTGTCGTTTTTTATTGTAGTTCACATCCTTAGGTTACGCTACTGTAAGGCTTGACGTGTCGTTTTTTATTATAGTCTACTTCCTTAGGTTACGCTACTGTAAGGGTTATCGTGTCGTTATTTTATTATAGCCTAATTCCTTAGGTTACGATACTGTAAGGGTTATCGTATCGTTATTTTATTATAGCCTATTTCCTTAGGTTACGCTACTGTAAGGCTTGACGTGTTGTTTTTTGATTATAGCCTACTCCTTAGGTTTTGCCAGTGTAATGCTTAACGTGTCTTTTTTTATTATAGCCTACTTCCTTAGGTTATGCTAGTGTAAGGCTTGACGTGTTGGAAAAATGAATGTCCAAAGGGTGAAAAGGGTGAAAAATGGACAAATTCGTCGTTTAGAACCTTCCGTATGTAATTTGTAACATCATTTTTGAGATCAGTGCCCAAAAAAACCTACTAGACCCTTTGAAAATAAAAAAATATGTTCTTTTGGAAAAATGTTGGTCTAAGGGTTGGCAAGGGTGAAAATGGCCAATTTCACCCTTCAGAACCTGTTGGATGTAATTTTTTACATTATTTTTGAAATCTGCGACCTTTAAAACCTATTTATTTAATTTAATTTAAAAATAAAGTCTTTTATAGGTTTATGTAAATTTTGGGGTATTTGGGGTGAAAATGGCCAAACTCACACTTTTGATCCCGTTTAATATAATTTATGACATAAACTGCGATCTGGGGCATTTTTTTTTCTCCCATGGATGAAACGAAATTTTTCTTTCTCAGCGGGGAGAAAATGCGTTTTTTTCGATCTCGTTGAGGATCGAAAAAAGTTTTTTCGAAAAACCTCTTAAAATCGAAAACTCTCGACCTGCTAGGAAGAAAAATAATTTTATAATAAATATGAATCACTTTACTAGACAAAAAATACCTAACTTTAAATATAAATTTTCAAATTTTTCTTAAAATATAAAATTTATAAAAAGTAAATAATTATTTAATTATTTCTTGAATAAAAGGAATAACAAAACTTCAATAAAAATAAAATAAATAATTTTTAGTTCCGCTTAACTACGTGTTTAAATATTTAATTTGTAACTCTGTTAGCCTGGCCAGTTGACAAGGTTGCAGACTCTGGAAATCGTATCCTTACGAGAGTTCCGAGTTCGAATCCCCCCGCAGGGGAATTTTTTTTTTTTTATTTTATATTACTTTTTAATTAATAATAATTATTTAAATAATTATTTAAATTTTTTAAATATTTATTTAAATAAATCTTTTTTTAATTAAAAAATAATTAAAATTTAATTTAAAAAAAAAAAGTTATAGTTGCTTGAATATATTTTAGATGTATAAAATACTGTCAATTATTTGCTATTTGACTGTTTTGTATAATATTTTTGAACAACTTTTATCAATCTGACAGTCATTTAAACATTAAAAATAGGTTGCTTCAGACTAAAAAATTATAGTCATTTGAATATATTTTAGATGTATAAAATACCGTCGATTATTTGCTATTTGACTGTTTTGTATAATATTTTTGAACAACTTTTATCAATCTGACAGTCATTTAAATATTAAAAATAGGTTTCTTCAGACTAAAAAAATATAGTCATTTGAATATGTTTTAGATGTATAAAATACCGTCGATTATTTGCTATTTGACTGTTTTGTATAATATTTTTGAACAACTTTTATCAATCTGACAGTCATTTAAATATTAAAAATAGGTTTCTTCAGACTAAAAAAATATAGTCATTTGAATATGTTTTAGATGTATAAAATACCGTCGATTATTTGCTATTTGACTGTTTTGTATAATATTTTTTTCAATTTTCATCAATCTAACAGTCATATATACATTTAAAATAGGTTGCATCAGACTAAAAAATTATAGTCATTTGAATATATTTTATATGTATAAAATACTGTCGGGTACTTGCTATTTGACTGTTTTGCTATAATTTTTTTTTTTTTTTTTTGTTTAAAAATAGTATTTCGAACATTCAAAATACATTGATTTTGACAAAAAAATAATCGTTGTTTAAACATATTTTTAACATCTAAATAACTGTCTAATATTGGTCAATTGACAGTCAGAAAAAATATTTTTTTAATGTTCCTAAAAACCGTAAAATTGACTGTTTTTTGTTGAAATTAAACATTTAATCAATATATTTTTGACTAATAACCCGACCGTCGATAGTCGGAGAAATATGTATTTTATATGTATTTCAGACTATATTTTCATCACCGGGTAGTAGGTTTTTTTCTTATCTTCTGCTAGCTACAAGCAGAGTTCTACTAGCCACAACTGTATTTTTTTGCAGTATGCAATTATATCTACATATTAGAAAAAAGGGTAATCGAGCCTAAAATTCATATTTTTTAACCAATAATTTTCGATACGTAAAAACCGGTATTTTACAAATTTTGAATGTTCCACAAAGTCACGTGACAAAGTGAAAATATGACCAAAACTTTGAATTCAGAGAAGTTATATGAAATTTTCTGAGAAATCCGAATTTTTTTTAAGAATTTCAATTGGTCACGTGACTTGTCGGGAAATTAGACATTTTCAAAAAATGATTTAATGTAGGTATCAACATTTTATTTTGCAGTCTTTTCATAACTTTTGCGATATGAAAAATGGCCTTTTTTAACATTTTTATTTAGTAAATTTTAAATGAAAATGTAGGTTCAAATGTATATTTTTTTTTCAAATACTAATCATTAAATCCTTGCCCAGACAGTACAATAATCCGGTGCCGAGTTGGTATAAAGTAAAAAGTGCCCAGTTGGTATTTTAATCTTATTTAATCCTATATTTTGTAAAACAAAAGAAGTGCCGAAATGGAAGTCGTCCAAAAAAACGGAGTAATTATAGGGGCGGTGGACAATTTTTTTATTGAATCCTGAAAAAGACATAATATCAACAATTTTGCAGGAAAAAATTTTGCTAAAGTTCTCTTCTGCAAAAAGTTAACGAGGTTGCGAAAATTGAGGCAGATTTTTCGGTCAACCTTTACTTTGCTTCGGTAAAAATATACCGCTATTAAAACCAAATTACAAATAACATTAAAAATTGAAAAAAAACTGTCATAACCTCCGCGTATTGCAACGGGCTTTATATATTTATTTTTGAGACCTCGCGGATCATTTTGTGCTATATATCCATGTAATTACCCATCTGATATTTAATTTTTTAAAAAAATTATTCCTCAAAATTTTTTGCATTAAAAAGAAAAGAAAACGGAAATATTTTTTTTTCGGATGTAATACCTAATTTTTTTCTATGTAAGTACTAATATCTATAAATATTGTTTTTACTGATATTTTTGATAATTATTTTTTTGAAAACTGTTTTTCTCAAAACTTTTGCCACCAAAAAAAACAAAAAACAAATTTTTTATTCCTTATGGACGTAGTACCTCTTTTATTTTTATGAAAGTACTAATATCAAGAATTATCGTTCTTAGTTGATATCTTTAATCTGATAATTAATTGTTTGAAAACTTTTGTCTCAAATTTTTCGCCACCAAAAAAATAAAAATACCCTGCCAACTAGCTGGCACTAAGGTTCCTCAAACAATGAGCTAAATACTTCAATATGCCACAGATATCACCGATTACAACCATGCAATCATACATTCATTTTTATTAACTTTTAAAAGTTCAAAGAAAATTTATGTATTGAATTCAACTAAATCTATTTTTTTCAAAATAAAATCTAACGTAATTCATTGGATAATAATTATTCAAGATAGTACTTTCATGGAATTAAATGAAATATTACACACACACAAAAAATATTGCAAAATTATGGTATTTTTTTAATTATTTTATGTAAAAAATTTAGAAAAATTACGTATCAGATGGAGAAATCCTTTACAAACGATAATTCTAGATATTCGTACCTTCATAGGAAAAAATTAAGTATTACGTCCTAAAATAAAAAAAATTTTGGCGTTTTTTGTATTTTTTGGCGACAAAAATTTTGAGAAAAAAATTTTAAAAAAATTAAGTATCAGGTCAAAAAAATTACTATGAATGATATCTCTAAAACTAGTACTTCGACAGAAATAAATTAAGTACTGCGTCCATAAAGAAAAAAAAAATTGGTATTTTTTGTATTTTTTGGTGAAAAAAATTTTGAGAAAGAAATTTTTAATAAATAAATTATAAGATTCGAGATATCGAGTAAAAACGATACTCTAGATATCAGTACTTTCATGGAAAAAAATGAGGTACTACGTCCAAAAAGAAAAAAAATTATGGTATTTTTTTAATTATTTTATGTAAAAAATTAAAAAAAAAAAAATTTCGAAAAATTATGTATCAGATGGAGAAATCCTTTACAAACGATAATTCTAGATATTCGTACTTTCATAGGAAAAAATTAAGTATTACGTCCTAAAATAAAAAAAATTTTGGCGTTTTTTGTATTTTTTGGCGACAAAAATTTTGAGAAAAAAATTTAAAAAAAATTAAGTATTAGGTCCAAAAAATTACTATAAACGATATTTCTAAAACTAGTACTTCCATGGAAATAAATTAGGTACTACGTCCAAAAAGAAAAAAAAAATTGGTATTTTTTGTATTTTTTTGTGAAAAAAATTTTAGGAAAAAAATTTTCAGAAAATTAAGTATCCGATTCGAGATATCATTTGAAAACCATACTTTCAAATATAAGTACTTTCATGGAAATAAATGAGGTATTACATCCAAATTAAAAAAAAAAAAAAGTACCTCGAGCTTTTTTGGTGAAAAAATTTTTGAAAAAAAAATTAGGTCTTAATTCCATAATGTTTGTGAAATATCAGCGATTACATACGTACACACACACACACACACACACACACACACACACATACAGACTTTTTTTAAAAACCGATTTTTTAGCTTCCTGGGGTCCCAAAACGTGCTTATATGCCAAAAAATCAGAAAACAAAATTTGACCTAACACAATGGTTCCTCTATGAGGAACCAAAACGCCAATTTTTTTATGTGGAAGTATTAGTTTTAAAAAAATCGTTTTAACACCAATATATTTTCCATTATTTATTCCTCAATTTAAATATAGTAAAATATTTTTCATTTTTGTTATAGCCAGTGTAATTATGTCTTTAAGATATAATTACACCAGCTACACCAAAAACTGTCTATTTAGCAGACATAATTATCATAACAGGAGGTTATATATTAGTGTAGAAAAGTCTACTTCTTTTATGCAAAAAAAAACCTAACTGTTTCCATGAGTTGTTAAACTGACAGTATCAAGGAAAAGAGTATTTTTAGTTTTACTAAAGACATACTTTGTTAGGTAAAATAGAACATTAAGAACATTTTGTTATTGTTAAGCTAATAACTTGGCAGCAGGTCCAAAATAATTAATTTTCAATTTGCTACCAAAACTGTAATTTTAACATGGTACATGTTTATAAGGATCATAAACACGATGAAAAAAGCTCAGTTTTAAAAATGAAAGCAATCCAATTGATCGTTCTTGAGATATCGTGCCCACAAGGTGTCAATTGTATCCTGTAAGGAAGAGCTTAGCTCTATTATTAATTTTGGGAAAAAATTAGATGAAAGGGATTTGAAAAAATGACCATCAATTTGAAACTCTTTTAATTTAAATTTAACAATATAAGATTTTCGAAAATTATTGTATCAATAAATGCATTAAAATTTCCTTGGGGGCTATCCATATATGGTATTTTTGACCTCCGCTCTACATTTTGTTTTATTTATTTTTTTTTAAAAAGAATTTTTCCTTAGCGATAGTAAGTAAATGTAGAAATACCAGATATAAATTTATAAAAAGTATGTAATAAAAAACTTTTTTTTATACATAAAAATAAGAAATTTTATAGCTGTCAAAGTGTGAAAATATTTCTAAAATAATTTAAGAAAAATGCTTTTAAATATTTTTTAATCTCTGAATTCTCTTATAGATAAATAATTTAAGGAGGTTTATCCGTAAGCAAAAATAATGACAGAATGTAATAAAACGTGAATAGTATTAAAATTTTAAATTTTTTGAGCTGAAATCAACTTATTTTTAGCTATGTAACCGACTTAATTAATTTTTTATGAATAGAATAAGTGCGGTATTTTAACATTGCGCTTATGGAAAAATTTGTTTCAGCTTTATAAAAAGTAGGGTGCTAATTAGTAGGGACACACATTGATGAAACTTAATAAATCTGATAAATAATTGTTCAAAAATTACATTCTCAATTAGTTTTACATACTTTATCGACTTTATTTTCGTAATTTAAAAAAAACACAACACAACCAAAAAGCTCATTATTTTAGCTACGTTTTTTTTAATTGTATAATACTGTGAGACTATTTTTGGTAATATTCCTGGATTATTAATGGTTTTTTATAGTTTTTTTTTTCAATTAATAGCTTCCAAAATAAACTTAAAAAAAAAAATTTATGTCGGTAATCATAATTTCTGCGAAAATGTAGAATCAACAGATAAACCTCCTGAAAATGTTTAATATTTAACAAAAAATATATGGGTAGATATCCCATTGATGTAAAATTTCCCACGGAATTAAATTTTCAGTCAGATTTTTAATTGGTCATGTAACTTGATGAGAAATTTGAAATTGACAAATCATAAAACTATTAAAATCAGATTCTTTGATCTAGTTTTTAAAAAAAAACAAAAATCTTACCAAAACAATTATACAAAAAGACAAAATTTTTGAGTAACTCAGAAAGAGAATGGATTTGACTGCTGGCGAGATATGAATACTCGAATATAAAATATATTCATTCGATTTCTTGCGCATTCGCAACTCAAAAAAAAATTTTACCACGGAATCGAATAGCCAGAGAAACTTTTTATCCGGACCTACGAGGTAAAATTTTTTTAGAATAAAATAAGCGTTTGCGCTTATAATAGTTGTAGTTACAATAGTTTTTGCGCTCTTAAAACTTAAAAAAACAAAAATACATGAAAAACTAAAATGGCTATAAAAAATCAAGGAAAAGATCTAGGAGGCTGAAAATTAAGCTGAATTAAGCAGAAAATTAACATTTTTGATAGCTTTTTCAGGGAAAAATATTTTGGAACCGATTGGTTCCAAGAATTAGTTCCAAGAATTAGTTTTAAATACACTTGAGGAATATCTACCCATATATATATACTTCAATAATATGACAAATAAATTCTTTTGCAGCTATAAAATTTAAACGACATAATCTGACATATTTTTCATGATTTTTCCAATAATTTTTAACTTAAAATAATGATAAAAATTAATTTTTTAATGAAAATATTAAAGCATATACCTAATTAATACGATAGAAATTTTTATAATACCAATTAAAAATTGCCAAAATGTTAACGAGAATTTATAATTTCAATTATTCTTATATTTCATGGAAATAAATAGATTCAGTCACATCAACTTTAAAAATGTAATATTCATAATTAAATAACATTTGTACATACACACAGACATGCAGAAAGTTATAATTTGAGGGAAGTAACTATCATTCCAAAGGATAATTATTGATGGACCGGAGAATTTACACAAGATGATATTACCCACACATCAATTAATTAAATGATATATATTGATCCTTCGTTAAATATGTAAACTATTTTTTCTTTATTATTAATATTTTTTTTTTATAATTCAATAAAAACTATAATTAAAAAAAATTATTAAAAAAAAATAATTTGTTATGATAAATATTATATTAATATATATATAGGCCAAACTAGTCAGTATAAATAAAATTCATAAAAGAAAATAATTATATATAATAAAATTTATTAAGTATAATTAAAAAAAAATAAAAAATTTTTATATTTGCAAAATAAAATATGCTTTCAAAAAAATATTTAACTCAATATTATGATTTATTAATACAAGAAAAATTTGACGAATATATAATATGAATAAAATAAAAAATTATCATATAAATATTTTGATGAATATAGATTAAAAACAGATGCGCATGACAATATCATTTTATATTTTTTTCTAATTGACTTTATTTTTTATTTTTATCTTTTTTTTTTTTCTATTTATGAATTAAATTTTTTATTCTATTTGATAATTATTAATCGTTCAATTATATGCGATATTTATTTATCTTTTTTTTTTAATTTAATAGTAAATATAAAAAATAAAATAAAAAAAAGAAATGATATTTATGATTAAATAATTAAAAAATTTTATGAATTTTTATTCATTTGATTTGACAAGTTATGAAATTTATTTTAAAAAACGTATATAACAATTTTTTTAATTTATTATTAACACTTTGAACACAACAAATGAATAAGTAAATTAAAAAAAAATAATTCAGAATATTTTTAAGTAGAGTAACTTTATAAATAGTCAGACAAATGTATCACTTAATATTTTTGAAGCATGTATGAGTTACATACTGTCAAAACTTCAAGTGGGGCCCATAATCTTAATTGGCTAAAGTACCTATCATAAAAAAAATATTAATATGACTTCTTTTTTTGATTACTTTTAATTTTCAAGCATTTGCTTTTTTTCTTATTTTTTTTTTTAAACAGCGTATCTTGGGGTAAAATAATTTTTTTCTATCAGTAGCCCATAAGAAATTTCTATTCGAATCAGATTCTAAGGTTAAAAATTTTATATGAACTGTGCATTTGCGAGAAAACCAAAATCAGAATTTCATTTTTTCTAGCCTTAATTTTTGGGCAATAAAAACCTTGATTATCTTTAAATTACTTTATAGAAATACTTATTGATGAAACCCATTGGGGTAAAATTATTAGCAGAAAAGTAATTTTCGTTTTTAGTATGGTCATTCATTAGACTAAGGTACTTGAAAATGCTGCCAATGTGAGGTGGCCTGGGCGAGAATGGACCATCGAAAGAATATCTTAAAAGTATTACCGTACAATGAACGAGGCTCGAAAAATTTAAGAATTTTGCTCGAAATTATTTTAATATTCCCTGGGAACAAATGGTCAAAGATACGACGATCGTTTATATACAAAATTAATATTTTTTTTACTTCATCTTAGTAAAAAAGAAGAGAAAAAAGAATATTTTTAAGGTACTCTCTTAAACATTGTTTAATGGCATCGTTAAAATAGGGAAAAAGTATTTATTCTAATATATTTTCCCTAGTTTAATTTTATTAAAAGACGTAAAAAAGATGCTTATGAATATCTTAAGAATTTTTCTTTTCTATCTTTGTTTTTGTGTTTTTTTGTACATGGGAAAAATATTTTATTCGTTAGTAAAGTTATTCAAAAAACCTGCGAATGTATACTTAAAAAATACTTTTTCGAAGCTCAAATTTTAGCATTGTAAAACACTAAAAAATATTTTTTCTTAATCTCTTTATTTTGATTATCATAAAGTTACACTGCGTATCAAAATTCGAAAAGCTTATTAAACTTATTCGGAGGTTCAAAAATGACCATCCTTTATTATGTTTAAACTATCTTAAGTAAATTAAAACGTCGATAAAGTCAGTTAGAGGCTATAACATTTCTTTGCAAACACTTTGCTGCCTTTGATCATGGCATGTATGGTGAACTTCGTAACGAATTTGTCGCGCGCGCTCCAATCAGTGAACGAGATCGAAGTCAGCGAAAGCCTATAAATATAACCGCGACTCTGACCAAAGGAGCTTTGTCCTGACTTCAGCCTTCACGCCCGCGGATTTCTTGAAACCTTCGCTATGCTGTGGATGAGAGATTGTTTTGCTGGTTTGCTTGTTGATAATGTGTTTGGTGCACTTAGAGGAGTCCATGGCTTTCGGACGTTGAATCCTCATTGAAGCAGCTCATAAGCTGCGATTGTTTGAATCGCTTGGTGCCATTTTCTAAGCTCGTAGGCTTGAATAGGTGGAAATTAAAATTCCTGGCCAAAAGTCACCTAAGTACGAGGTGCTCGTATTGGAAGAATATGTGAGTTATTTATCTTTTGTATGTTTAAGTATGTATGTGTATTCATATATTTTGTGTGATTGAATTGGTTATATGCTTATGAATTATTGATTGTGAAGCGTGGCTAGGGCCATGCATCAAATGCTGAAAAAAAAACCACCGGCTCTTTTCAAGGCCACCTATTACGTAAAAAATATGAAGAAATAATCCAGAAAGCTTCCAATAAAATTAACAGGGATCGAGGGTTAAGTGGACTTTTGATTTAGGAACTTAAAATAATTTGGATTAGCGAATTCTAATAATTTTGGATATCAGTTTAAGATTATCTTGTTCAATGCCCGTTGGTTGCGTTTTTACATTTTTATAAATTGAAAAAATAAATTCCCAACCATTATTAACATTTTGCCATTGTTTGAGAAACCGTAGTATCAATAACTTGACAGAATATTTTTTTAAGAGCCTAAAAGTTTTATTATAAATTTATGTTTGAAAATAGCCTTTTTACGTGGTATACTATTTTTATTTGAAATTAGAAAATTATTGATTTCATGTCATTTATTAAAATATGCTAGCCATTATTGTTATTCAATTATTGTTATATTATATTATTATATGTATAGTTTAAATCTACGATATTATTTTATCAACTATTTTAAGAAAAGTACTTATAAATTACGAAATTGCTTACAATAAGCTTAGTTAAAGTAGCGTATATTATGTACATTTACATTTACCCTGTATTTATTTGATATACTTTTTGTATACCTGGTAAATAAATAAAATATATAATAGAATCTCAAAATAACTTTATGACCCGAAGTATCATTTTTGAACCATTATTTTTTTTTACAATCAAATTCGAAAATAAGAAGCACTCTAATATAGAAACAAAAACTAAAATTATATTTAGATATTAAATATATTGTCTATAAATAAATTAATCTACAAATATATATATATACATTATTATATTTAACCAAGATATTTCAATTTATCTTTGATAGTTACATATTGACAATATTGTAATATTAGTAGAGTCTACAATGTATACGTGACACGAGGCAGTGGTCAAATCTTTATAACTGAGTATATATATTGAGACTCGTATAGAGTATACAATCGGGAATTTATCGGTCCGTTGCTTTTGACAAATTAATTCCGGTATATGAAAGGTATCTAACACCTTGTTAACTATTATTATAATTAATTACTAGAGAATTTATATATTGAAGAAAATATAAATTTTAATAATTTTATTCAATTTTTCATATAGTAATTTATTATTTTGTTTTATTTATATTTGTTACTGACACCGTTGATTACATAATGAATTATTAAATTAGTTATATAAAATTTTACAAAAGAATATTTTTTAGCATCAAGGGCGCAAAAGTTTAGACACTATACGTGTTCACGCTAGTGCCTAAAGTATTTCGCTCGTGGTGCTTACACTATTTTTTGCCCTACTGGGCTTAAAACGCGTGTTGAAATTTCGCAAAAAATTTTTTGCCCTCCCGGGCGTAAAACCCGTGCATAAAGATTTTTCTGCACTCGTTCAACGTCTATGAGGGCAAAAAATATCGTAAGCACCATGGGCAAAATACATTAGACAATAGCGTGAACACATATCACTCGTGCCAGGCTTCGCCGAGCACTCGTGCTAGTACTCACGCTAGTGCCAAAACTTTTACGACCTTGATACTTAATATACTATTACGCCCGGGTGGGCAAAATAGGTAGGCAAAAAATATTGTAAGCACCATGGGCGAAATACTTTAGACACTATCGTGAGCATTAGCACGACACTAGTACAAAAACTTTTTGATCCTTGATACTTAATATATTATTTGTGCTCTTGAGTGTAAAGCTCGTACGTAATCTTAATTTCTCACACTCGTTACACGTCTAGGGAGGCAAAAAGTATCGTAACCATCATAGATAAAACTTAATAGACTAGTGCGTGAACACATAATACTCGTGCCTGGCTTCGCCGAGCTTTTGTGTGAATGCTCAAAATGGCGCTAAAATTTTACTTAATATACTTTTTTTTTTTTAAGATTTATGTCTGGACAAAGAAATAAGATAATAGAAAATTAGATTTTTTAAAACAAAAGTATATAAATAAAATTAAGTTTTTGCCTGACGGCTACTTTTCTTTTATCATGTTATTATTCCTTTGAGTATAAAAATAACTTGCATTACTTTGTTTTTTCTTTTTGTTTTGAAAAATAAAAATTTTTTTTCTGTTATATTACTAGTATAGGCCTGAAGCATGGTTTTATTTGCGACTTTTTTTGAAAGCATGTCCATAGAATTTTTCGACGGTAAGTTTAGTTTTTGGGGTCGCTGATTCCAAATCTGAAGTCCGATTTGACCTAACGTGGTCCAATTTTACGTAATTGCCCATTTTAGGTAATTTTTAACGTTTTTTTGCCATTTTTTGTCAAAATTTTTAATATATTACCATTTTTCTCACACTTCACTAATGTTTTTTGGGCCTCTATACCTAATTATCATATCTACTCACACAAAAAAAATGGTAGTAAATAATAACAATTATCAAAAAACAGCCTTTAAGAGCCTATTATGAGCTACTACACCGTTTTTAGATAAATTAAAAATAATATTCGGATTTAACTACCTTAAAATACTCAAAAACCAGAAGCTGTAGATAAAAATTAGTAATATTTCATAAAAATAGCTAAAATTAGCACAAAAAGCGTAAAAAATAGCCTAAGAATCCATATTATAGGCTACCATTTTTTTTTTGTATGAGTAGATATGATAATTATCCATAGAGACCCAAAAAACATTAGTGTAGTGTGCGAAAAATGGTAATATATTAAAAATTTTTAACAAAAAGTCGCAAAAGAACGTTAAAAATGACCTAAAATGGGCAATTACGCAAAATTGGACCACGTAAGGTCAAAACGGACTTCGGTTTTGGAATCAGCAACCCCAAAAACTAAAATTACCGTCGAAAAATTCCATGGACATGCTTTCAAAAAAAATTGCAAATAAAACCATGCTCCAGGCCTTTACTATACTGAACTCCAAAAATTTTAAAATACTAATGAAGTTTATACTAAACATATAATTTTATTATATTTAAAATTAAAAAAATTTTAAATGAAATGTATTTAAAATAATTAAATTTCGAGTTGATTATAGTAATTTTTGATTTTTTATTTTAAAATTAAAAATTTTTATTTCTAGTTAGTTTTCATTATATTTTGAAAAATAAAAAATCTACTTACATTAATACGATTTATGAAAATTTATAAAAAAAGATTATTTAAATGTTACCTTTACAGTTATTTTAATAAGCTGCTTGAAAATATCAATATTTAGTAGTTCTGGCAAGCGACTAAGGTGTTTTGAATTTAAAAATTTCATTTTTTGGTAAATTAAATCTAATTATGAATTAGTTTCTTAATTAAGATTTTTAAAATTAAATGTTTAGCAATTTCGCTATTTTTCTTTGTTATTTTTAAAAGATTTTTTATTTAAAAGAAAAAATGAAATTCTGAAAATTTTGACTAATAAAGACATTAAATGGTGCTGACAAAAATTAAAAAATTTTTAAACTAAATATAATAGTAAGTCATAAAAACGGGTGTAAATTGAAAAAAATACCCTGCCAACTAGCTGGCACTGAGGTTCCTCAAACAATGGGCTGTAATCTTATAATACATCAAATATTATTGATTACAACCATGCAATTATACATACATTTTTCGTTTTTAGTAGCTGGTAAAGTAGATTTTTAAGATCATTTTGTTATTAAAGTGAAAATTCTAGCCTCCATGGATTGGTCGCGCCGGCGTTAATGGATTTTAAATCATTTTTGCATAATTAAAAAGAGACAAATATAAAAAAAAGCTAATTTTATTTTTTTTTATAAAATTTTATTTTATTAGAATATATAATTATCCCTTAATAATTAAAATATTGGGTAACATGATTTTTTTGTTTTGTCAAAGAAATGGTTGGTAACGATGGGAAAATTACAAATATTCGCTCAATTATTATAAAAAGATAGGAGTTTTTACCAGAATTTATAATAATTTCTTATAATTTATTTTCTCAGTGTACTTCTTGCATTTGACCAATCTTCCGCAACAATGATAATAATAAAAATAATAATAATAATATTTTGTAATAAAAAAAAATAACCACATTAATTGCTTCAAGATTTTTAAATTGTTTGATTCTTTAAAAAATGCCAATATAACTTTTAAATCTTAATTTTATAATGCAAACATAACCATTTAATATTTTTAGGCTGTTTATTATTGTTTATAATTTTATTAAGCTGCATATACATAAATAAACATAGCAACGAGCAAAATAATCCAAGGAAGTCAAAAAGAGGCAAGATTTCCATCACTCTTTCTTGTGTGTTATAATTTATATCAAAATAAAAAAAAAAATTGTGATTGGATACAAAAAATTACTATAAACTAAATTTCTAAAACTTGTACTAGACCTGACGTGGAGCCCCGTTTCGTAGACAAATTTTATCCTTGATAGGTCGATGGAATTTTCCAACGGGTATTTATGTTTTTTGGGTCGCTGAACCCGAATATGGTATCAGTTTTTACCGAAAATGGTCCAGTTGCCCGCAATAGGCAACTTTCGGTTAATTTTCGGATATTTTCTTATTTTCACAAGGATTACTTATGTTTTTCGGGTCGCTGAACACGAATATGATATCGGTTTTTACCGAAAATGGTACAGTTGCCCACAATAAGCAACTTTAGGTTAATTTTCGGGGATGTTTTTATTTACGCGAGGGTTACTTATGTTTTACGGGTTGCTGAACATGAATATTATATCGGTTTTCACAGAATATGGTTCAGTTGCCCACAATAGGAATTTCGAGGTTTTTTTTTGCGGGTTTTTTAATATTTTCATCCGATACTTGTGTTTTTCGGGTCGCTGAACACGAATATGATACCGGTTTTTACCGAAAATGCTCCAGTTGCCCGCAATAGGCAACTTTTGGTTAATTTTCGGGGATTTTTTTATTTACGCGAGGGTTACTTGTGTTTTTCGGGTTGCTGAACACGAATATTATATCGGTTTTTATCGAAAATGGTTCAGTTGCCCGCAATAGGAATTTTGAGGTTATACTTTGCGGGGTTTTTAACATTTTCATCAACTGCTTATGCTTTTTGGGTCGCTGAACACGAATATAATATCAGTTTTTACTAAAAATGATTCATGTACCCACAACAGGTAATTTTAGGCTATTTTTTTTAGATTTTCTAAACATTTTTTAGTATTATTTATGTTTTTTATCTAATATGAACATGAAAAAGATATTTGTTTTTACCAAATTTGGTCGAATGTCCAGGAAAAAAGCAACTTTAGATTAATTTTTATGAGTGTCTGTAATTAACAAAATTAAAATAATTAAAACTTATTTATTTGATAATGTTTTATTTTTTTTTAACATTATTATTTTATGAACCAAACAGCAAGTACCAAAAAAATATATTTTTTAAATACAAATAATTAATAAAAAATATTTTGAGTTTTTTATAAATCGAAATTGATGCCTAAAATAGCCTAAAATTACCTACTGTGGGCACTTATTTTTAGTAAAAACTGATGTTATATTCATGTTTAGGGACCCGAAAAACATAAGTAACCCTCGTGTAAATAAAAACATCCCCGAAAATTAATCTAAAGCTACCTATTGTGGGCAACTGTACCATTTTCGGTAAAAACCGATATCATAATCGTGTTCAGCGACCCGAAAAACATAAGTAATCCTTGCGAAAATAAAAAAATCTCCGAAAATTAACCAAAAGTTGCCTATTGAAGGCAACTGGACCATTTTCGGTAAAAACCGATATCATATTCATATTCAGCGACCCGAAAAACATAAGTAACCCTTGAGAAAATAAAAAAATCTCCGAAAATTAACCAAAAGTTGCCTATTGCGGGCAACTGGACCATTTTTGGTAAAAACCGATATCATATTCGTGTTCAGCGACCCGAAAAACATAAATAACCCTTGCAAAAATAAAAAAATCTCCGAAAATTAACCAAAAGTTGCCTATTGCGGGCAACTGGACCATTTTCGGTAAAAACTGATATCATATTCGGGTTCAGCGACCCGAAAAACATAAGTAACCCTTGCGAAAATAAAAAAATCTTCGAAAATTAACCAAAAGTTGCCTATTGCGGGCAACTGGACCATTTTCGGTAAAAACTGATATAATTTTCGGGTTCAGCGACCCAAAAAACATAAATACCCGTTGGAAAATTCCATCGACCTATCAAGGATAAAATTTGTCTACGAAACGGGGCTCCACGTCAGGTCTATACTCTCATTAAAATAAATTAGATATGTCCAAAACGAAAAATAAATTTGGTGTTTTATGTATTTTTTTGTGACGAAGATTTTGGAGAAAAAATTTTCAAAAAATTAATTATCAGATTCAAGATATCGAGTAAAAATCATAATTTCAAATATAAGTAATTTCATGGAAATGAATGAGATATTACATCCAAATTAAAAAAAAAAAAGTATTTTGAGATTTTTTTAATAAACAAATTTTTGGAAAAAAAATTCATTCAATAATTGTTTAGAAATATCACTGGTTACAATGTTTTAAAATATTAGTACTTTCATAGAATTAAATGAGGTATTACACCAAAAAAAAAAAAATAAATATTGCAATTTTTTTTATTTTTCTTTTTTTTTAATTTTGAGAAAAAAATTTTGAAAAAATTCAGTATCAGTTCCAAAAAATTACTGTAAACGAGGTTCTTAAAACTAGTACTTCCATGGAAATAAATTAGGTACTACGTCCAAAAAGAAAAAAAAGTTTCGTATTTTTTGTATTTTTTTGTGAAAAAAATTTTAGGAAAAAAATTTCCAAAAAATTAATTATTAGATTGGAGATATGAAGTAAAAACCATACTTTCAAGTATAAGTACTTTCATGGAAATGAATGAGGTATTACATCCAAATTAAAAAAAAAAAAGGGGTTTTGAGATTTTTTTAGTAAAAAATAATTGTTGAAAAAAAAATTAGGTCTTAATTCGATAATGGTTTTGAAATATCACTAGTTACAATATTTTCAGATACTAGTACTTTCATAGAATTAAATGAGGTATTACACCAAAAAAAAAAAAAAATATTGCAGTTTTTTTTATTTTTTTTTTTTTTAATCTTGAGAAAAAAATTTTGAAAAAACTAAGTATCAGATCCAAAAAATTACTATAAACGAGGTTCTTAAAACTAGTACTTCCATGGAAATAAATTAGGTACTTCGTCCAAAAAGAAAAAAAAAATTGGTATTTTTTGTATTTTTTTGTGAAAAAAATTTTCAGAAAATTAAGTATCCGATTCAAAATATCATGTGAAAACCATACTTTCAAATATAATTACTTTCGTGGAAATAAATGAGGTGTTACATCCAAATTAAAAAAAAAAAAAGTACCTCGAGCTTTTTTGGTGAAAAAATGTTTGAAAAAAAAATTAGGTCTTAATTCCATAATGTTTGTGAAATATCACCGATTACATACATACGTACGTACGTACACACACACACACACACACACACACACACACACACACACACACACACACACACACACACACACACACACACACATACAGACTTTTTTTAAAAATCGGTTTTTTAGCTTCCTGGGGTCCCAAAACGTACTTATATGCCAAAAAATAGAAAATCAAATTTTGACCTAACACAATGGTTCCTCTTTGAGGAACCAAAATTATATAACTTTACAAAGCGTTACTCATTTTTAAATTTTCTTTGTGGAAAATTTCTTTTACTAACGACTTATATTTTAAATTAGGTCTAAGATTTGTTTGCATTAAATTTCTGCTTAGAAAAGTACAAAAAAATGAATGTAATTGAGATGTATCAATAAATGTGTATTTGTCGATTTCTCAAAAAATAAAACCCTAAGAGGGTGTCAACTTTTGGTAAAATTTAAAACTGAAGGCACACGTATCCTGCAGAAAAAAAAATATAGATTCAAGTTAAAAATACAAATTTAGGGGCCCTTATTGGAAAAAATTATTAGCTGTTTTCTAGTACCTTATTATAGATCCCGTGTAGTGGACGTGGGAAGGAACGCCCATTTCCGGTAACCGTGATTTTTCATACAATATTGATTTTATCTTTTCATAAAATCATGTTTTTGTCCCAATTATACATAAAAAGTAATAATAATTTTTTCATACTTTTTTTACTTAACAGTTGTAATCAAATTTTTTAAAAATGTTAGTAAATTCAATTGCAGTAGCAATTAAATAGCTCAAAAACTAGGACAGTTAAACTAAAAATCTATATATATTACGTAACCCAAAGACTTTTTTTCTTCATTTTGAAATTGATGGATCTTGAGTTATGTACACCTACATACGCATACGAACACGAAAATAAGCCTTTAAATATATAAAATAATAGTAAGATAGGTATATATTTATTTTTTTTTAAACTCTTACACTGAAAAAAAAACTCTTTATTTTTTATCATTGTAAAAACATGACTGGACTTTTCAGTAAGCTACTTTTCTTAAAGCTGACTAAGAGGATAAAGACTTTTGCTCACTACGTGTGCTTCCTGTCTACATCAATGCTTTTTCTGTTTTTACAGGTTTATGTATGAAAAGACAAAATACGAGAAAAAATATATAAAGCTTTTCTTTTTTAACTTAAAAGTTGATATATTCATTTTTTTTTTACTTTTACGTTATTTTACAAAAATAAACCACTTAAAATACTGTTATCCTCGTTTTAAACTGATTTCATTTTTTTTTCTTTTTTTTATATTAACATATGTTTTTTTACTGGTTTAAATATTTCTTTATATAATTTAAAAAAAAAATTTACTTTCTTTTTTATATTTTTTATTTCAACTCTAATGCCCGCAACGAGATCGAAAAAAACGCGTTTTCTCCCCACTGAGAAAGAAAAATTTAGTTTTGTCCATAGGAAGAAAAGAATACCCAAGACCGCTATTTACCAATTGAATTACTAATTGACGTGCGATCTGGGTCATTCTTTTTTTTTGCTCCCTTGGTTAAAAATGTACTATTTCGTCATATCTCTGATAGGTTGTGAACCTTCTACTCAGCATAGATATTTAATTCTTGAAACCTGAAATTGGATAAATTTTAGTTTTATTTATTATCAGAGTTTGGAATTAATTTAATTACTTTTGTACCAAAAAAATTTTACCCACCAATTAATTTAATAAAGATTATTATGTAAGGTACTTGTAATAGTAAGTATAAAAAAATTAAATATTTAATATACATTATTAGTTATCGTAAAAGTTTTGTTTATAATAATAAATTTGTCACTTCAAATTGTAAAATAATTAGCGTTTGGTACTAAAATTAAAAAAATATTTAAGATAAAATCATAATTATATCATTAAATATTATTTCCCAATGACTTAAATTTTTCTGCGATCAGCTTCGATACCTAAAGAAAGTTTAGCAGTTATTTTTTATCTCGATTCACGACACATAGTTTTTAGCTTTGCACATGCGTTAGTTATAACTGTCGAGTATCATATTACCGATACTTTTCATTTCACAAACAAAGCATATAAATTGTGCTTATTCAACTTTGCCTCTGCTAGAACATATAAACGCGTACGAAAAGCGTAAATACAAAATAAAGTTGTGAATTGCTACGTGTTCCCGCGAGAGTTATACGCTAATAATATGCCAGGTGAAGTATAAACTTATGTTATGTATGTATTTCTAAACTAATACACCAAAAAAAAAAAGATTCTGATATTCCCAAAATGATGTAGCAGCTGCACTGAAAAAAAATTTTCACCGCAGCCTTGACAATTTTTTCGACGTTGAAAAAATTATTATCTACGTAGGTTAGTTCCACAAACCTCCGTAAGGCTGGTTCTACAAACTCCGTAAATGGGGGTCGCAACCGCAAGCGCAACCGCAACGCAATGCGCACAACACAACACGCATGTGCACAACACGATTTTGATTTGTGCGCATGGCGTTACGGCTGTGCTTGCGGATGTGTCCCCTATTTAGGCTGATTCTACAAAACCGTAAAATCGCCCCGCAATCCGCAACCGTAGACCGCAACGCACGAAATTTTTCAGTGTAGCCAACTCATCTTAAATTTATTAAATTTTATAACCAAAAATAATAAAGTAAAAATAATAAGCAAAGGCATGAAAATAAAATTATAATAATTAAATAAATGATCCATAAAAGTAATTAAATATTAAATATAATTATTAATTTTTTAAATGTTCAGTTATTATTCGGCAGAAAATGGAAAAATGTCATAAAATTATAATACAATCTCATTATTTTTTTCTGTTTTTGAAAAAGTATATTCCGTTTTATAAAATTTGTGTTATGTGGAGATTTGGATTTGATTTATGACATAACGATTAAAATTAATCTTCATACTTTTGAAATTTAAATAATCAAAGCTCTAGAATTCATTTGTTGTATAAAAGTAACTACCTTCAACAAAATGAATAAACTCCAAATGGAGTTATAAAAACTATCTGGGAAGTTAATTAACTACACAGATAGTATAATTAACTGGACAAGAATTTTTACACTGCAGTGAGTTTAATGAATTATGTTGTGAGAGTTGCATTTAGCTGCAATGTTCTAATTTGTTGTTTGTCTTTGCTTGCTGTTGATTGCAGTACTAATCAAACGACTGAATTATATAATGTTGTATACAAAAAAATGTTTTTACTTTTAACTAATAGATAAAAAATTACATAACTCCTTTCTTTCCGATGTAATTTTTGTTGTAATTTTTGATTGTAATTTTTTATCTATTAGTTAAAAGTAAAAACATTTTTTTGTATACAACATTATATAATTCAGTCGTTTGATTAGTACTGCAATCAACAGCAAGCAAAGACAAACAACAAATTAGAACATTGCAGCTAAATGCAACTCTCACAACATAATTCATTAAACTCACTGCAGTGTAAAAATTCTTGTCCAGGTAATTACTATCTGTGTAGTTAATTAACTTCCCAGATAGTAATTAGTCAGAAAAAAATTTTTAAAACTACATTTGGAGTTTATTAATATTGTTGAAGGTAGTTACTTTTATACAACAAATGAATTCTAGAGACTTGATTATTTAAATTTCAAAAGTATGAAGATGAATTTTAATCGTTATGTCATAAATCAAATCCAAATCTCCACATAACACAAATTTTATAAAACGGAATATACTTTTTCAAAAACAGAAAAAAATAATGAGCTTGTATGAGAATTTAGAAATATATAATTTTATGATATTTTTCCATTTTCTGCCGAATAATAACTGAACATTTAAAAAATTAATAATTATATTTAATATTTAGTTACTTTTATGGATCATTTATTTAATTATTATAATTTTATTTTCTTGCCTTTGCTTATTATTTTTACTTTATTATTTTTGGTTATAAAATTTAATAAATTTAAGATGAGTTGGCTACACTGAAAAATTTCGTGCGTTGCGGTCTACGGTTGCGGATTGCGGGGCGATTTTACGGTTTTGTAGAATCAGCCTAAGGAGATTTGTGGAACCAGCCGTAACGTTGATATAGCTCAGAACGCAAGGTCGGTGAGGTGCGTAGAATATCTACGCCTCGTCAAATTTTCAGTTTCTACTTACATTTGGTACGTTTTAAATGCTACATTGTACTCTATACAGCTGGGCGTCTTCAAATCTTTCAACGAAGCGTCGCAAAAAAACAACATCGACACCACTCGTTCATACCAGCAACGTATTGTTTACTATAATTCTACGCTGTTGTTTGTTGCTGCTTCGATACTAAACTATTCTTTTTATAATATTATTTATAATTAAAATAATAATTATTTTTTAAAAATATTTTATAGCTTTTAAAATTAAAAAGAGTGAACGAGTGGAATCCATTTCATCATTTTAAGATAACATGATTTTTTCCTTTTTAATAAAATATTTTCTTTATTCTTTAAATATTTTATTAATTTTTAAAAATATCAGTAAGATCGCCAAACATTTTCCACTAATTTTCAATAATCTCTGTCAATTTTTAACATTGAAAACATCATAAATTGTATAATTTAGGTTTTCAGAATCCAAAAATTTTTATGGATGTTTTCACTTAAATCAATATTTTTTTCCTGAATGATTAATAATGAATTAGTGGGCTGTCTAAAAAATACAAAATATTTAAGGATGAGGTGTAAGGTGATATAATAAAGAAACAAAAAAAACTGAACTGTACTTAAAAATTTTTTACAATTTGCAGCCTGAAATTAAATAAAACAATAAATAAATTAATAAATTAAATAAATTAGGACACTACTTAATAATTAACACTTCATTTTTGCAAAATTTAATGAGTTTACTAAAGGTTTTAAATTTATTTATTTAAGTTTATTCAAATAAAATGTATGATATAAAGGCAAGAATGGAATCTATTTGTCTAAGTTAATTGTGTAATTTTTTATTAAATTTTTAATTTTTAATTGATGTAAAGTTTATTATTCTTATAAAAAAATATTGTATAATTAGTTAATTTTCAATGAAACGTCAAAATCTCGCAAGTTAACCGAAACTCTTCTGGTTGGTCTCATTTTTTTGGTTTAAGTATCACCTTTCATATGCCGTAAACTGCGATTTATTATCACTAATTCTCTCATCACTATAGCCAATTAACCAAACGATCATTTTTGGCTAAAAATTACCAATTTTTAAAATGCTGCCAAATTTATAATTTCTGACGAAAATAAGTTTTATAAATTAGTAACATAGAATTATATCATTATTTATACACAACTACACGTGGAAAAGATCATATTCTTATAGTACTTTTAAATCCTGCAATAAGCGTGCGCATTAGCATATAATATTTTATTATTCAATTTTCACATTCTTCCACGGCTTTGAAACAAAAAAAAAGGTACAAAAACACGCTTATTCAAAAGTTAAGAATGTAATTATCGATCGCTTTCTAGGCATAGTTTTTATATTTAGGAGAGGGGATTGAACGTATATTATTAACAGCGGTGCTATGGGGTTGCCGTTTTATTGTCAGAATTTAAAAGTCCTATAGAAATTTGATCTTGTTACACGTGTACCTGTATAAATAATGATAAATTCTTTATCACTAATTTATAAAAAACATACTTAGACGTGGGAAAGAATATTTACCCATCCTCTAGCATATAAATATAAATATTTTTAGGATGGCGGCTAACGCCGCCAACCTAAAAACATTTATATTCATACGCTCGAGAATGAGTAATATTCTTTCCCATGTCTAAGTATCTTCTATTATAGGTCTGAAAAAAATTTGTACTAGCTTCAAGTTTTCAAAAATATTTTATTCGTCTCATTTCCTTGATTCGTTTTTAAGAAATGGTTCTTCAAAATTAACATTAAAAATGAGCTTTTTTAAAAAATTGTAAAATTGGGACTGTGACTTCAAATTATCACATCTGTTTAACAAATAATTGAAAAAGGAAAAGTTAAGAAGTTTTAGAAACTTGATGCTTACTAATTAAAGGTGCTTCTAATTTATATTATAATTAGTAAATTAATTTTTTTAATATTTACTTTTTTTAATTACATATTTTAATGTTTTTGTTACAATTATATACACAGAAACAGGTTTGAACCGCTTAAGTCGGTTATAGTAGCAAAAGAATATCACTCTTGCTAAAAGAACTGAAAATATTTATGCTAGAACCGAGATTCATGGTCATTCATGGTTCTTTAAGCTAGTTAAAAACCTTCTCTTTAAAAATTATTATTGTTTTCAAAATCAAAATTAGTTACAAAAATATTTTTTATATTTCCTTTATGAATCGCGTATATCAAATTAAAATATATATTTGTAATTAATATTGATTTTAAAAAAAATAATAATTTCTTAAGAGAAGGTTTTTAACTAGTTTTTAGAACCCAGAATCTCGGTTCTAGCATAAACATTATTAGTTTTTATGGTAAGAGTAATATTTGCCCGCCTGAGACATTTAAACAGTGTATAACACTGTTATATTATGTGTAAATTATACGTGAACAGTGTTATAACATCAGTTACACATAATTTACACATAATTTAACACTGTTAACCTATATAATACGTACTATTTCCGTGTTCAAGCACCAAAATAGCTATTTTTAAAAAATATTGTTTTAATTTAACTTTGTTGGTATAAATTGTAACTAATATAGTTTTAATAGTTTTAAGTGTAAAAAAGCACCTTATAATTGAACTAAAAATGCATTAAACACTTTTAAAAAAATTTTACTAAAATTGGTATTCTATACCATAAATCTTTTAACCCGGTGAATATTTTAGGAAATAAATGATAAAATTAGAAGAAATTTTTTCTTAAAAAATATTTTACAAAACATTACTTCACTTTTATTTACATTTTTTATGTAGAAAAAAAAACATCAAAGAAAAAACATATAATGAAATTTTCTTTATTACATATACTTGTATAATTTTTTTGGTCTAAAAATATTATTTACATTTATATTGGTAATAATAACATTTATAGTAATATTCATAATAATAATAATTAAATATTTATTTTTTATTAAAAGAGAAATAGAACTAGTTTATAAAAATAAAATATTTTTTTCAAGAATAAAAAACAAAATTACCTATTTTTTTTTTCGACTTTTTGAAAATTTTTACGAAAAAAACCTTGATAATTCAACATCAGATTTAGATAAGTATTCTATCGATGAACTTAAAACAAAAAAATATAATTTACAAATAAAACTAAATTCAGTTGATACAAAAATCAAATTCAAAGAATTTTTAGAAAAAAGCAAGCAATAAATCCATCATCTAATAAATTAAAATATGTATTTAAAATTAATTTAAAGTAATTTTTGTATAATAATCAGATGAAAAAAAACTTATGACCGGTTTGCGTAACTACACAACCAACGAGCATGGAACATGTTCACTAATAACTAACACTGATAATAAAGTATCTATTCTGTTCATAATATCAATATTTATATCCAAGTATTTCTGTACTAAAGTTCTTTAGAGACTTCTGCACCAATGGTCCCTAGGTACTTCTGCACCAAAGGTCTTTAGGGACTTCTGCACCAATGCTCCCTAAGTACTTCTGCACCAAAGGTCCCTAAATCGAAAATATTCTAAGTCCCATTTGACCCCCCCCCCCCTTAAAAAGGACAACTTTGACCCCCCCCCCCCCCTTAAAAAGGACATATTTGACCCCCCCCCCTTAAAAAGGACAAATTTGACCCCCCTCCCCATTAATTTTCCAGTTCTGAAGTACCCCCTCCCTATAAACATGTTCCATGTTAAAATTAAATGTTTATAATTATAAGAGTCGATTTCATCGAGCGTATTCTTAATATATTCTACTATCGGTTTGAAAAAGATGCGAACCTCGAGTTTTTTATTAATATCTTCCCCAAAAATAAAGATAATTTAATGAAATAAAATTTTTCTAAAAATTTAACCATATTTTTATTCGAATCTCAAAGGAATTTAACGCAAATATTCTAGAAGTGATTTTATTGCAAAAACAAATAAAAAAACGAGAATTTTAAGAATTTTTTTTTCGCTCCATGACTTTAGACCCGAAAAAAGAGTTGAAGGAATCATCCGATTTTGACAAAAATTTAACCAGTGGTAAATACACCTTTCTTGTGCATGATACAATTTTGAAAATTTAAATATTTCAATTCGCAAATTTTTTATGGGCTTCAGAAGAAGAGGCCTTCATCTCATCAACAAATTGTCGTATCGGCTTCGTTTTTTTTTTAATCGATAGCTTACTGTTTGTAGATTAAAAATATATATTTTGTTAATGTAGCGAATTATCGATTTCTGAGCAATAACGATTCTAAAATACGAACAGGTGCATTCTATTCATCTATTGTTTTTCACTGTTTTAACCCGTATTCATGAATATTTAAAGAAAAATAATATTTTTCGCCTCTCATTATTCTTAATTTGTTCGTTCATGCTACAACATCTGGTATGAGAAATAAAAATTAATTTGCAAATTTTTAAAAAAATTGCAATTTTTAATTACCGTATGAAATGTGCCGATTAATCTGCCTAAAAAGAACTTTGAATCGCAAAAATCCGCCAAAAAATGGTCAATGTAGAGGGTTAAAATCAAAAAGGTAAAATTTTTTGTTTTGCTGATATCAACGTCGGTTTTTGACCGATTTTTACGATTCAAATTGCTAATTAATCAGTTTTTTGAATAGAGAAAATTGGCAAATGGAAAATAAAACTCTTTGAACAATTAGCAAAAATGAAAAGAAAAATTTTGAGATCGTATAGATAAAAAAAATTTTAATTTATCCCGCTGAGACTAGGGTGAGACCCAAAAAAAAATATATCTTTCCAACTTTAACTGTTTCGCAGCGAGATATCTCTTTTGTCTATCCGATCTCAAAATTTTTCTTTTCATTTTTGCTAATTGTTCAAAGAGTTTTATTTTCCATTTGCCAATTTTCTCTATTCAAAAAACTGATTAATTAGCAATTTGAATCGTAAAAATCGGTCAAAAACCGACGTTGATATCAGCAAAACAAAAAATTTTACCTTTTTGATTTTAACCCTCTACATTGACCATTTTTTGGCGGATTTTTGCGATTCAAAGTTCTTTTTAGGCAGATTAATCGGCACATTTCATTCGGTAATTAAAAATTGCAATTTTTTTAAAAATTTGCAAATTAATTTTTATTTCTCATACCAGATGTTGTAGCATGAACGAACAAATTAAGAATAATGAGAGGCGAAAAATATTATTTTTCTTTAAATATTCATGAATACGGGTTAAAACAGTGAAAAACAATAGATGAATAGAATGCACCTGTCCGTATTTTAGAATCGTTATTGCTCAGAAATCGATAATTCGCTACATTAACAAAATATATACAGTGGAACTTGTATAATTCGAAATGGATGGGACCGGGTTCTCATTTCGAATTATGCAAGTTTTCGAATTATGCAAGTTTTTCATAATTCGAAAAATTTCGAACTATGCAAGTTTTTCATAATTTGAAAAATTTCGAATTATAAATGTTAAAAATTAAACAGTAAATAACTAGTACATATTTAGTTTAATAAAAGAAAATCAATTTATTATAAACAATCAATACAAAATTAAAAGAACACATTTTTATTTAAAATTTTATATTTTTTTTGCTTTGTATTTTTTATTTTTATCAATATAATTTGCTCTTCTAAAAAATCAATATATTTCATTAGTTTTTCATCAATATTTTCTTGGTTGTCTAAAAACAGTCTACATTTTTTTAAGTTGAGATATGTTTCAGAACAGGTAGGTAATGTTTCTTCTACTTCTTCATTTTCTGAATTATCTTCGTTATTTGTATTATGCGATTCTAAAACAACATCAATGTCTTCTTCCATTTCTTGTCTACAAATAGCCAAATCGTCATTAACGGCAATAAAATCATCAAATGGAACGTTTGTTTCAAGCCTGTTGTATATTTGGCGAATAAAATTTGTATCCTGATTTTCACCAGTATTTTCTTCTATCTGATCAGGTATATTTTGAAAAAAACTTTTGTAATTCGAAATAAAACTCTGATAAAACTTGCATAATTCAAAAAATTTCAAGATTTAAATTTCGAATTATACAAGTTTTGCTTTCGAATTATGCAAGTTTTTTTAACATTGTTTAGATGGGAGCTGGGCCGTACCAACCAGGTTTTTCGAATTATAGAAGTTTTCGAATTACATAAGTTCGAATTATACAAGTTCCACTGTATTTTTAATCTACAAACAGTAAGCTATCGATTAAAAAAAAAACGAAGCCGATACGACAATTTGTTGATGAGATGAAGGCCTCTTCTTCTGAAGCCCATAAAAAATTTGCGAATTGAAATATTTAAATTTTCAAAATTGTATCATGCACAAGAAAGGTGTATTTACCACTGGTTAAATTTTTGTCAAAATCGGATGATTCCTTCAACTCTTTTTTCGGGTCTAAAGTCATGGAGCGAAAAAAAAATTCTCGTTTTTTTATTTGTTTTTGCAATAAAATCACTTCTAGAATATTTGCGTTAAATTCCTTTGAGATTCGAATAAAAATATGGTTAAATTTTTAGAAAAATTTTATTTCATTAAATTATCTTTATTTTTGGGGAAGATATTAATAAAAAACTCGAGGTTTGCATCTTTTTCAAACCGATAGTAGGGGCACTGGAGTTGAAATAATTAATTATTACTTAAAATTTATTAAAATTCTGCTCTAGCAGGATCCAGAAAACTACCCTCAAGCAGAATTTTAATAAATTTTTAGTCATAATTATTAGACTTCAATTTTTTCAACCCTAGAGTCCTCAGAATCTAATAAAATCTTTCATGAAATTGACCCTATATTATAGTATAATTTTCATCAATTTAAAACTAGATCCTATTAGAATATTTTTCTTTTTTATTTCATTTTATTTAATAAAGTTATTTAAATAATTTTAAAAAATATATGTATACTTTTAACAACGTATTATTTATTGTAAATTTCAAAATAAAAACTTATTCATAAAAATAATACTTTTAGTTTCCTTGCATTTTCTTAGTTATCAGTATTTATAAATTTTTTGAGTTTTTTGAGTATAAACAGTTAAATTAAAACAATATTTTTTAAAAATAGCTATTTTGAGCTTGAACACGGAAATAGTACGTTTTATATAGGTTAACAGTGTTAAATTATAGGTAAATTATGTGTAACTGATGATATAACACTGTTTACGTATAATTTACACATAATATAACAGTGTTATACACTGTTTAAATGTCTCAGGCGGGTGGTTCCTACTATAACCGACTTTAGCGGTCAAAACCTGTTTCTGTGTATGTTTTTGCTTGCAGGTCAGCTTTGCCTGCCCGAGAGAAACTCCTTAGTGTGAGACGGGAAAGCAAAATCGCCCGATTTCTTTCCGTGTATGTATTAGTTTATTGGCTTCTAGTAGTTGTAGGATTATATTTTTGTTAAATTCGTGTACGATTGAAAATGAAAAATGAATTAATTAACCAATCTTCAAAATTTTTTTGTAAAATATTAATAAAATTAACAGTCTATGAGAAAACTTAACTAACAAGGGGAGTTCACTAAATTTGTAACTTTAAATTACACCAAATGGTTATGTATCCGTTTATAATGTTGAAGCTTCAAGTCTCCAATAATTTTTTTTTCATTTGTTTTCTTTCAATAAATTTTAAGATATCAATTTTCGAAAAAATAATAAAAATCAACTGTTTTTAAAGAAGAATTAATAATGAAAAGTTATATTTGACGAGGTGACACTTATACTAAAAAAATGAGACCAACTAGAAGTGTTTTGGTTTACTGAAAAGGTTGAGGTATTATATTAAAAATCACTCTTATCGAAAAAAATCGAGCTCTGTGTTTCTAGACCTAGAAGGCCCATTAGTATGAAAAGAGAGTAGTCGGCATATTTTTTCAATGTAATAAATAGATCCATAACTATTTGCTGTAATCTGGTTTTTCAAATGTAGTGAAATTTCCTTATGTAACTACCTAAGCTTTAACAAAAATCAAATAAATTTATTTCGAACAGAATTTTGAAAGATGTTTCGATTTTTGTCTTAAAAAATATAGCTTTTGACATATTCAACCATAATCTAATTAGTTCTGTACTTTTTTTTTGGGCCTACCTTGTTTTTCCTTTTTAATTTTACATGATTTTGTTTCTCTCTTCTTCCTTCTTTCTTTTCATTTTCTTTCCTTTCTTTCCATAAATTTTCTTTATCTTTAACAATCTATCTTTTTTCAAGAACACAATATATGCAAAACATTTAAGTGTAAGACTAGCGAAGTATACAACTACGATTACTTCAGGATTTTACTATTGTTACCTGAATAGAAGAAAGTTTTACGAAGTGGAACATATAGTTTAAGTCATTTAGAAATTTATGTCACTTTGTTTTGTGTGCAAAAGGAATTTCTTAAAAGACATAAATAAAAAACTATTAGTTGAATATTTTTAGAGTTTTACAAATTTTAATGCTGCTATACTAATTTTTTTTTCAATCATTGGCTAAAAACCTAGTTAAATAAATGACTAAATTAAGTTTGCGTTTTATTGAATCTATTTTATTAGAATTAAAGTACAAATTTAATTAAACTCAATATTAAATAAAAATTAATATTAAAAAAAAAAAATTCCTGTATTAAAAATTTCAAAATCATTCCATATACATAATTACATTTATTTTTAATACATACTTATTTTGTCATTGTAAAAAATAATATAAAAAGTCTATGTACTTTCTTCTTTGAGATAAGATAAGTTTTCTTTTTTTCCTCATAAGACTTTATCATCTTACTCAATGTACGAAAAAAAAGTTAAAAATGATGAAAAAAAAAAAAAAAAAAAAAAAAAAAAAAAAAAAAATCCAAGAACATTTTCTAGCATGGTTTATAAATAAAAGAAAATGCTTTATCTGTTGATTCTATAAGAAAAAAAAAAAGGAGGAAGAAAAAATCCTTGTTACTTGGTTTGTCGTATTACTTGTTATCCAGTATAGTATTTTTTAATGTAATTGAAAGCTTTAAAAGAACTTTTATTTAAATTGTAATCAGTTATTTTAGATTAAAATGGTTTTTAATAGATTTTTTTTGAATTTTATTTACTATAGGTACATTATTATGATGATTACTAACCAAAGTAAGGGTACAAAAGTACTCTTACTATTTCTTAAGGGTTGAATTCTATTTGAAATTTACTCATTTGAATATAAATAAAAACTTTTTATTATGTTCGTGTTTCTGCAGAATTTTACCAGGTAAAACAAAAAATGAAACAGTTTAAAACTTAAAAATCTGTTGCTAAAAATAATTAACTGCAGATTTTGTGTGTTAGACCGAATCTCACAAAATCAGGGATGGGCATATAGATGAAATGGGGATATCCGATAGTTTTTCTGAAAGCGATAATTTGAATATATTCATCGCTTTTTTTTGCGATATGCGATAAAATAATTATCGACTATCCCGAATTTCGCGATACTCGATAGAAATTCTATCGCGTATCGCAAAATTTTGCGATAGAATAAGTATCGACTATCGACTATCGCAATATTCACATCAAAAAATAAAAAATTAAGCTAAAATTTAATCAGTCGACTTCCCCTACATTCCTCTTATCATATTCTGCGAGATATTCTCCTAGACAGCTGGTAACTTATTGCTGAAGACGAGTCCTTCTTTCTAAAATAACCCTGAAAATAACGCTAAAAATAACGTTATAAGACTTAATAAAACTAGTTGAAATTTTTTTTTTTAATTTTTCACCAAATAATGAAAAAAAATCGCACTTATTATTATTATAAAAAGCAAGATAAAAAGCGAAGTCTTCTTCATTTTAGGCACGATCCCATTTTCATATTGTGTGTAGTTTTTATGCGATTTTTTCATATCTAAACACGGTTTTTTTTGTAATAACTCGACAACAACTGGATGAAATTATGAAAAAATCGCACTTATTAATATAAAAAACAAAGGCTTCCTTATTTAAGGCACGATCCCATTTTCATTTAATGTGTTATTATTACGCGATTTTTTCATATCTAAACACGATTTTTTTGTAATAACTTGACAACAACTGGATAAAATTGTCATAAACTACGGGAGGCATAACTAAATATGAATTAAATAACTATACGATTTGTTGGAGGCCGGAGACGGTGGTCCCGGAAATGCTACGGAGTTCCGAAAACTGGAACAAAGTAGCAGAGTACGTAAGGACCACCTTGTTGGAGAAGAAGGAGGAGGGCTTTCTATCGTAGAGAGCTCTCCTGCCCCTACGCAGGGGGGAAGGCAGCGGCCAGCTGCCTAGGCTGCGCGTCCCAAACTGAAGTTATACCTGAAAAGGGAGTTCCGGTTTGGGACATACAAGCGCGGGGAGTTTAAAGTGTGTTTATCCAGTAAGAATCTGGGGCGTAGCCGGCAACCGCGTTCGCTGGTAGTCTCCCAGTTGTACACTTTGTACAACTGGGCGGTCATGGAAATTTGCGGGTCTTTAAGGCCCGCAAACACTCCATGGCTGATGCAAGATTCACATATTTCCTTTAAAAAAAAAAAAAAAAAAAAACTATACGATTTGTTATATATTTTACACCCCAAACGTGTAATGGACTATTTCATGAAATGGTCAGAAATATTGAATTTTTTTACAATATTTGGTCAATAATTAAAATTGAATAATTATAATATTTAGTATGCATAGTAATATTCTCAATAATGCGCGCCTAAAGCTGAGTTTACTGTTTTTTTTTTTTTTTTTTTTAAACTAATTATTGTTTTTACGTTTTTTTATTTAAATTTTCTCAGTATTTAAAAATGTATGGATAATTTATTCTATTTAATAAAAAAATAGTACACTATTTATGTGATCAAGTGAAAAATAAACGAAACCATAGATATGATAGAAAATTGGCGAACAAAATTGAAAAATGTTTTTAAAAAAATAATCTTAAATTATATTTTTTATTTATATGCATTTCAGATCTAAAAAAAAATTATATTTAATCCTAAATGGGATCTTGCCTAAAATAAAGAAGACTTCTCTTTATATCTTGCTTTTTATAATTCATAATTAAAAATAAATGAATGAGGTTTGAGAGGGTTTTTGCTATAATTTTTCGCTTTCAAATGACATATAAATTAGGGGGTGTTTTTTCTAAATTTTCCGAAATTTGGATTTAGCGACCCAGAAAATTTATATTATGTAAAAATTAAGGCTAATAGTAAAAATTTATCAAAAAACCCATTTCAGGGTGATTTTGCTAATTTAAGGGTAAATTACGCATTTTTGGTAAAAAATGACCTGAAATCTCGATCTTAAAGTAGTTAAATAAATTTTAGGATTAAATATAATTTTTTTTTAGATCTGAAATGCATATAAATAAAAAATATAATTTAAGATTATTTTTTTAAAAACATTTTTCAATTTTGTTCGCCAATTTTCTATCATATCTATGGTTTCGTTTATTTTTCACTTGATCACATAAATAGTGTACTATTTTTTTATAAAATAGAATAAATTATCCATACATTTTTAAATACTGAGAAAATTTAATTAAAAAAACGTAAAAAACAATAATTAGTTTAAAAAAAAAAAAAAAAAAACAGTAAACTCAGCTTTACGCGCGCATTATTGAGAATATTACTATGCATACTAAATATTTTATTTATTCAATTTTAATTATTGACCAAATATTGTAAAAAAATTCAATATTTCTGACCATTTCATGAAATAGTCCATTACACGTTTGGGGTGTAAAATATATAACAAATCGTATAGTTATTTAATTCATATTTAGTTATGCCTCCCGTAGTTTATGACAATTTTATCCAGTTGTTGTCAAGTTATTACAAAAAAACCGTGTTTAGATATGAAAAAATCGCATAAAAACTACACACAATATGAAAATGGGATCGTGCCTAAAATGAAGAAGACTTCGCTTTTTATCTTGCTTTTTATAATAATAATAAGTGCGATTTTTTTTTCATTATTTGGTGAAAAATTAAAAAAAAAAATTTCAACTAGTTTTATTAAGTCTTATAACGTTATTTTTAGCGTTATTTTCAGGGTTATTTTAGAAAGAAGGACTCGTCAACAGCAATAAGTTACCAGCTGTCTAGGAGAATATCTCGCAGAATATGATAAGAGGAATGTAGGGGAAGTCGACTGATTAAATTTTAGCTTAATTTTTTATTTTTTGATGTGAATATTGCGATAGTCGATAGTCGATACTTATTCTATCGCAAAATTTTGCGATACGCGATAGAATTTCTATCGAGTATCGCGAAATTCGGGATAGTCGATAGTTATTTTATCGCATATCGCAATAAAAAGCGATGAATATTTTGAATACTATCGATATAGACTATCCCCGCGATAAGAATATGCCCATCCCTGTCACAAAATGATACAGCAAAAGAATACCCTGCCAACTAGCTGGCACTAAGGTTCCTCAAACAATGAGCTTAATACTTCAATATGCCACAGATATCACAGATAACAAGCATGCAATCATACATACATTTCTATTAACTTTTAAAAGTTTTTTTTTTTATCAAAAATTTTGGAAAAAATTTTCAAAAAATTAATTATCAGATTCGAGATATCGAGTAAAAACCATATTTTAAAATATAAGTACTTTCATGGAACTGAATGAAGTATTACATCCAAAAAAAAAAATAGTATATTACGATCCCGTGTCCAGAAAAGTAAAAAATGGCAAAAATCGCTCGTAAATTACCATCTGAGGCGAAGCCGAGGTTGTTAAACTGCAACTTGGGTCATTCTTTATTGATGGACAAGGGTCGTTTTCGATTTTTCTTCGTCAGTGGCGAGAAAACGCGTCTTTTCCGGTCGCGCAGCAGCCGGGAAATACGTGCTTTCTGGCCGCTGACAAGAAAAAAATATTGCAGTTTTTAAAATTTTTTTGTTTTTTTAATTGTGAGAAGAAAATTTTGAAAAAATTCGGTATCAGATCCAAAAAATTACTATAAACGAACTTTCTAAAACTAGTACTTTCATAGAAATAAATTAGGTACTACGTCCAAAGAGAAAAAATAATTTGTTATTTTTTTTATTTTTTTGTGACGAAAATTTTGTGAAAAAAATTTTCAAAAAATTAAGTATCAGATTCAAGATATCAAGTAAAAACCATACTTTCAAATATAAGTACTTTCATGGAAATAAATGAGGTATTACATCCAAATCAAAAAAAAAAAAAAAAGTACCTAGAACTTTTTTGGTAAAAAAATTTTTGAAAAAAAAATTAGGTCTTAATTCTATAATGTTTGTGAAATATCACCGATTACATACACACACACACACAAACACGCACACATACACACATACTTTTTTTAAAAACCGGTTTTTTAGCTTCCTGAGTTCTCAACACGTGCTTCTATGCCAAAAAATCAAAAACCAAAATTTGACCCATCACAATGGTTCCTCATGAGGAAATATTTGTTAAACATGATACTAAAATAAAATGAAAAATTAAAAAAATTATAAATTAACACATTCGCTGCGGCAGGTCACGTGACTCCATTTAAAATACATGGGATCATGGGCGCATTTCGCCCATGCCGCAGCGAATGTGTTAACCTAGTATAATAAGTATCAAAAGTTCAAAAGTTTTGGTATATTAGCATGTACACTATATAATAATATGTGTTCACGCTAGTGCTATTCGTCCAAATATTTGTGTCAATTAAGTTTAGTGTACGAGTTTTATGTCTAGGAAGCAAAAAAAAAAAATTAACAGCACAGAAAAATCACTCAGGACGAAAATTATAAACAATTTGGTCCCGTTAGTGTTATGAAGAAAAAATCTTATATTGGAACTGGTTTGTATTTTCACACAACCAGCGATCATGGAACATGTTCACTTATAACAGTTTTAACTTATAATTTCTAATTATTATAATCCTAAAACCAAAATTACAATAAATCTTGAAATATAAATTAGCCAAGTCCATAAACCTAACATATTCTAAGTTCTTGTTCTTATTAGGGCTTGATTAGGTCCTGACTGCCACTTCAAATTATTCTGAGTCCCTAAATCGAAAATATTCTAAATTCATTCCCCCCCCCCTAAAGGTCAAATTTTTACCCCCCCCCCCCTTCCGAGCCGGACTTTTTCAAATACCCCATCCAATGAACATGTTTCATGTTAAAAACATACAAGGTTAATTACTTAATTTGGATTATACTTATAAATTTTGGAGCTCAAAAATAGTATCAAAAAATAACCTAAAAATCGGTATGATACTCTTATTAAGCTCTTGTGGAATTTCAACTTAAAAAGTTGTGGATAAAGACTAATTGTCAAAGTATTAAATGTTAAAAAGTTGCAGAATTTAAAAACTGCCAATGCATTAAGGCTAAGATGTAAATTTTCAATAAAAAAAAAAAAATTATCTATTTTTAAGGAAAATGTAGTAAATTTTATTATATTTATAAATTGTTGGTATTTAAAAAATATTTTATAAAAAATATTGTATATTATTTTAAACATTATATCATAAATAATAAATTTTTCAGTTTGAAAAGGTGTACTGAGTGTACACGAAACGTTACTTTAAACAAAGATCTCTAGATTATTTATTTACTAGCCCTCTTGGTCAAGAAAATCATATCTCTTCCTTTTTGAAATATAAAATGTTTTGAAAGATGTGTTAATTACGTTCAATAACAATTAAATAAAAGATAAATACCAAAAGTTTATATTGAATTCCGAATTAAAAAAAAAAATTTGTTTTTAATTTAATAAAATTCAAAAAACCTGTATAAAATTAAAAGTCTACAAAAATATACGATAACTGTCTGATTATATTTCAATAAATTTGATTGTACTTTTTACTATAAAATTCAAAGAAAAAAGAAATAATTATAAAAATGCAAGCATTGCAATAATTTTTTTTTCTCTATTTATCGACGTTTAGCTGACATAAAGCATACAATTACAAATCTAAGTTTGTTTGCTTCATTTTAAAAAGATTATTTCTCTATCACTAAATTAAAGATCGGAAATCAATAGGATGTCTATTAAGAGTACTTTTGCAAAGATCCACCAAGTGCTTTCTCAGCCTTTACTCTCTAATTGCGCGAGGTTTCCTTATATATATGTATACGTTACTATTGCTCGTTTAATTAAATCGCTCTATTAAGCTTTCAAGTAGATGCACAGCCGCGCAAACGTCATTTTCTTTTGTTCTTGTCAAAGATTTTTCTTTTCTTTTTTTTTTCTTTTTTTTTTTTAATGCTTCAGCAATTCTTACTCTTTTATATTTACTCGTAATATGGTTTATATAATAAAACTGAAAAAAAATAAAAATTTTATTAAATGAATTTTACTTAATTAAAGACTGATTTTACTGATGAGCAAATTGAGTCTACCTTTCTTTTTTTTTTTTGTACTTATGTTTTATCTCTAGAAAATGATATTTTTGTCTTAAAAATAAAAAGTATCAACTCAATTTTCTCTATTGTTATTTAAAATATAAAAAGTTTAATTAGAAATATAATTTTAACCTTCGTTATTTATTATAATAATTAATTAATGATATCGGTCTTTAATATTTTTTCATTTTATTATTTTACTTAGTTGGTATACATTTAAATACTCGTTAAGTAAATATCAGCAATTCTATTCATAGATAATTATTGAAAAATTGAGTATTTAAATGTATTGTTCCGTCGTGAGTGGTTTAGACTGAACTTATTTACGACAGTTCTTATCTGGTTCTAAGATCCAAGATCTTAGGATTTTTTTTACCGATGATGGTGAATGAAAATAAATGTAACCTGTTATTTAATTGTAATACAGGCTTCCCTCCTTATACGCGGGGGTTACGTTCCAAAAAAGTGCCGCGTATAAGGAAACCGCGTATAAAAAGACATTACTCTTATGGAAAAGGAGGGGTTAGGTTCAAAAATTTTTTATGTTGGGAAAAATTTTTATGGACAAACATTTTTTAGTCACCAATTTTTATTTAGAAAAAAAATCTGTTATACGGGATTGTTTTATTTTTTTTTGGTAATCTTTATATAAATCTAAATAAATTTGAAGTGCCAAATCACAACTGTGTTTAAAATTTAAACTGCGCGTCATGATGGGATCAGTATTGGCAGCCTCATCAATTGCATCTTGCATAGATGTAATAATTTTGAGACGGTTATCTCTTATTGTACGAACCGACGATTCATTGATATTAAATTTTCTTGCAACAGCTGCGACTTTTTCTCCGTTTTCTAATAAATTTAAAATTTTTAGCTTATCAGCAATGCTCAAAACTTTTCTTTCTTTCTTTTTTACTGGTGATTTTTTTTTATTTGGTACCATAATTTGAAAAAAAAAATAGAATTTATGTAACTTGATAAAAATTTGGTTATATTTTTGTAAATAAAAACAAAAACAATCGAAATAAAATTCAAATTTAAAAATTGAAACCGCGTATACGGAGGGAAATAAGCGCGTATAAGGCGGGAGTGCCACAATTGGAAAACCGCGTGTAAGGAAAACCGCGTATAATAAAACCGCGTATAAGGAGGGACTCCTGTACTTGTTTTTAATGAGTCGTTAGTAGTACAAGTTTTTCGTGTAAGATGCAAATTTTTAGGTATGGTCAGCTTGTCTTGCCAATCAAGAGTCATTGTCAAACTCATCCCACTTTACTGTTCCTAAAATCTTCTCAACTAATCTTACTCACGCTTTAATTCTCACGACTTAGCGTTTGACCATCTCCAATTATCGCTGTCTTAGCGTTTCCTCAAATTAATATCATTATATCTATTTTATATTTTATAATTATTCGAACTACCCCGGTCGCAGATGATACTTCTGTGACAGTATACCAACTAAGTAAAATAATAAAATGATAAATATTTTCAGCTAACATCTCTGTATTAGTGAAAGACTGATATCATTAATTAATTATTATAAAAAGTTTAACTAAAAATGTTTATTTTATAATTTATTTTAAAAAATATGGATAAAATAAATGTCATTATATTTTATTAAAAAAAAACTATTTTTTTTATACGATTACATACATAAATCTTATATCAACTCTTCTTTTAAAGCACGTTTGTAACTTTGAAACAGGTTAATTCCTAATGGTTGAACGCCATCGACAGTCTCTAACAGCGCTTTAAACTTTTACCTGAAGCATCAAAATGTCTTAAAGTTTATTGGTAAGTTTTTTTTTCTCTCTTGCATTTAAGAAAACGACGTGCTCACAATTGTCCACAGTTTAAAAAAGAAAAAAAAAAAAGAGTAAAAAAAGTAAAAAATCTCGAACTAAAGTTAGCTATATATATACATAAATATATATGATTGGAAACTTTATAAACTAAAATCTTTCTTATATATCTATACACATAGCGCCATCAGATTAAAGTCTTTTTAAACTTCATTTTTATAGCTCGAATGAATAAGCTTTTACTTTTTTAAAACCATCAATACAAAAAAATGAAAAATAAAAAAATTACGATAAAAAATAAAAAGGAAGAAACTAAAATGAATACATAATTTAAATTTATGATTTAATTTAAATAAAAATATGTGATCAAATTTTTTATCATTTTTTACTTGTTTTTTATATAACTGATTTTAAAATAAAGAGATTTGGGGGCTAAATAGGACATTGATAATTTTGATTTCGGAATTTAGAATAATTCGGTTTTAGGGGCTTAAAATAATTTCGATTCAGGAAAAATTTGATATTGCATAATATATTAGCATATGTAATATTTAACAAATTAAAAATTAGCATATTGCAATGATCCGCCCCACGAACAGTAATTTTTTATCACTAATTCTCTCATGGTTATAGTCAATTAATCAAATGGTCATTTTTGGCCCAAAATGACTAATTTTTATAATATTGCTGCAAAAATTGTAATTTTTAACAAAAATGAATTTTATGAATCTCAAACATTTTCTACAAGCCTCAAATTTCCAAAAATTCTTTATTAACCCTTGTATAATTATTTTTTTTGCCAAATATGATAATTTGAAGTCAGAGCCTAAATTACAGAATTTAAAAGATAACTCAATTTTCATAATTATCTTTGAAAATCGGCATCTTACAAATTATATAAAGAAAAGAGACGACTCAAGTAGTATTAGGAACTTGAAAATTGTATAAAATTTTTGAGCCCTAGAAAGCTCATTTTCGTAAAAATTTTGGCAAAAATTTAAAAATTGTTCACATTGGGCCAAAAATTGCCATTTACTCAACTGGCTACAGCGAAGAGAGAGTATCAATAAGAATTATTTTGGTTAAAAAAAAGAAATTTTATTAAAATATTCATGTTTCTGTAATGTATTATCTTATAACTGTAATAAAAATATGTACACCGGAAATAGTTTTTTTTTATCCTAGACCGCCAAAAATAAAGAACGGCTCAGGTCGCACATAAGTTGCAATTCTAGGCTAAAACGAAAATGGCAAACTGCGATATGGGACATTTTTTACGACTGACGGTAAAACATAATTTTCCCGCCGCAGCCGGGAAATACTTGCTAGAAAAGCCGTTGCCCAGAAAAAATTTTCAGAAAAAAATAGGATAAAAATATACTATTTCTTGTCTGGAATGAATTTTTTTTTGTTTACTTTTCGACTTCCGGAAAGAGGAAAATATCTAAATGGCATAAATTTACTAATTTTTTGGTTATATTTACCAATATTTATTAATTTTTGTTAACATGAATGGTAAAAGTTAATTTTACTACTTTTTTCGTGTAATATAGTTAAAAAATAAATAAGTAAGAACTTACAAAATAAAAAATTGCAAAGAATTATAAAAAAGCTAAGGCTTTTTTATTTCAGGCACGATCACATATTTATATTGAGTATTTTCTCTTTAATAACCTTGATAGTATCCACTTTCTCATACATTGAAAACTATTATTTATTATTAACATGTTATTCAAAGTATATAAATACTTTATTAAAAAATTAAAATAAATTTGGGTCAAAGAAAAATTTAATTTTTATTTCCCATATTCTTTAAAAAGAATATATTAACATTTTTTTAATTACCATAATCAAATTCTACCTGTGTGCCCTGTGTGTGCCTTAATATATTAGTTTTTAGAGAAAAGATAATAACAAATTTGTTAACAGCAATGTATGCTTATTGTAAGGTAATTAAAAGTCAATACTGTTGAAAAACAAGTAGGTATCAGTTTAAATTTTAGTACTTAATTTAATAGAACTTACTATATCATAAATTTAAACTAGAAGACTTGTTAGTCTGCTAGTCGGCTGCTAGGTTAATGACTGTGCTTATAAATTTGTTATTATTTTTTTCAGATTTATTTTAAATTCTTTAGTGAATATAGTTAAATAAACAAAAGTTTGATTCAGATAAGTATAAAAAGTTTTAATATATTTTTTTAATTTATGTAAAGAACGTAATTTCTTTGTTTTTATCTTTCAGAATTAGAATTATGTTTATGGCAATACATATTATACAAGTGATGATTAAAATGATATCTCCAAATACATTTGTTAATATATCCTTTCAAGTAATATTTTAAATATGTACTAAATTTTATTTTTATTTCTCTAGTTGTTACTGATATTTGCTTTTTTTTTAGGGTTTTTAAGTTCATCTTTTGGCACCAGGAATCAGTGTTTTTGTGATTAGCTGACAACATCAGAATGAAGCTTAGCTGAGTTGGAGAAGGCACAACCAGATGCTGTAAAACAAGCTTTGAACCAAGCTTCTTTTTTATTCATCGAGTTGTTCTAGAAAATTACTAATTTTAGTTAATTTTTAGGTATTATCGGAAATCAGTTTTTTGGACATTTATCTGCAAGGACTTGATGAAATCACTTGAAATTGAAATCCATGAAACTAGATCTGATTTAGAAAAACTTGGTCTAAGGGATTTTTTATTCATCGAGTTGTTCTAGAAATTAACTATTTTTAGTTCATTTTTAGGTAACGGAAATCAGTTTTTTGGACATTTCTCTGCAAGGACTCGATGAAATCACTTGAAATTGAAAACCATGAAACTAGATCTGATTTTAAAAAATTTGGTCTAAGGGATTTTTTATTCATCGAGTTGTTCCAAAAATCTACTATTTTTAATTCATTTTTAGGTATTTTAAACCAGTTTTTTGAACATTTCTCTGCAAGGACTTGATGAAATCACTTGAAATTGAAAACCCTGCAACTAGATCTGGTTTCAAAAAATGTGGTCTAAGGGATTTTTGATTCATGGAGTAGGTTCTGAGATCTTGAGGATACACTTTCTCGAACATACATCCCTACACACACCAAACCAATATAAGAATTTAGAGGCATCGGAATGACCTGGGGACCAAATTTCTCCACGAATTAGACAATTTAGAAACTTTTCCGTTTTTTGACCTGACAAACTTATAAGGCACGCTTTCATCTATGTATTGCATACAGAGGGTGATCGTGCCTAATAATAAAATAGTGAATTCGCATACGTAAAAAACTGAAATTAAAAAAAAATACTATTATTATTTATAACTATTTGCTTTAATTGAACGAAACTATATGTATTTGTGTACAGATTTCTTGAGTTTTTAATTATTTAAAAAGTAAAAAAAAAATACTTTAAATACATACACTAATGAATTTTAAGTTTTAGTATCTCTATATTACATATATTATATATTTTTTTCATATTCGTGACGATGATGAGTATTATTAAAACTCAGTAACTTCTGCAGCAACAACTCTTGGTTTAATTTCAAATTAATTACGCATCCGCTCTTTAAATGTTAGGTGTCAGAGGTCACGGTATAATATATTCAGGCATCAAAATAACAGGCGTTAAGTTCACGCGCCTAGTGCCAAAAGAGTCAGCTAATAAACCAGCATCAATTAACTGACACGCTATATATAAGAACCACAAAACAACCTACTAGAATATATTCCAAGTTATATATATATGTATATTAGTCTTCCAGTTATTTTAAAAATTTGCATGAATTTTAGATTACCGGGTAAATTAGGTCTAATTTACCTAAAATATAAGATTCTTATAATTTTAGCTCATTAAATCTAGAACTTCAACGAGGTAACTAGTTAGCATCGTTCTTGTATAACTGATGCAAGAACTTAGCAAGATCCGAACATTCAAATTATCATTTTGCAGAGGCAAGACCGAAATTGTTGTTTTGGAAATCTTGGCCTCGCTTCGCCTAACCTCATGATGCCTCGTCGTAAAAATTTATTGATTACTTGACATAAGTTAAATAGTCAAAGAGGAATCCAAAATTTTTAATCTCTCCTTTTTTATCTTTAGAATAAAATGAGAGAATCTAATGGTATGGGTCTGATTTGATGGTCGCACATAATTTTTAGGGTACAAAGATAAGTAAGTATTGACTAAGCCTATGGGGAAAATTCTTATGTTTCCTATCATGTCGCAAATTTGCCAGATAGTGATAAATCAATAGTTCAATATACTTTGGTAATTTTAGAATGTGAGGTGAAATTTTGTGAAATTTTGCATAATTAAAGAAAGAAAATTTTATAACACCGTTTTAAAAAATAAAAAATTGTGCTCAATCAGTAATATTTTTCAAAAAATATATTTTTTCGTAGTTTTGTGAGATTTAGTGTTTACTACTCAAAACTGGCCATCGGAAAATAGATGAAATCTTCAAAATCGTTTCAAGCGACCAAAAATACACATAATCCACTGGGTCGGATCCATATTACTCTATTTAAAATTTTTGGATGTATTGAACATTGCTGGTTCCTAGATTATTGGCGGGGTATTTAAATAGTTGAAAAAATAAAGTAATTTAAAAATTTTTGTTTTTTGATCAGGAGCTTTTAGATTAGCTTATCTCACAGATTTTCGTTGCCGTCAAAATAAATTAAAAATATGAATTTTAACATTTCTTTATTTATACACAATACCTTCAAAACTCTCAAAAATTTGCATTTTCGTGTAAGATTTTCTGGAGAATCCAATTTTTGATCAGATTTTAATTTAGCCACTTGACGGAAAATTCAAAAATTTTTAAAACTAGTAGTTGAAGAAATATCATTTTTTGATATGGATTTTTCAGGTTATTGAAACAACAAATTTAAGCCTAAGTTGAATAAAATTAAACCTTATACTTATAAAATACCAAAATAATATTGTAAATAATGAGTTTTTCCCACATGCGCTCTCCAAATCAACTTTTGGACGTCGGAATCAAATTCTACGGAAAATTTTGGATAAGCACAGCAACGGAAAATATTTTTCAATCCAAAATAAGGATCTGTCAGCAATAAAAAAAATTTTGCGTCAACTTAAAAAAAAGGCCAAAAACAAAAAAATCTCTGCCCAAAATTAAGAATTGGATTCAGAAAACTAAAAATGGGGTTCAGGACTTATTTTTAGTTACTTTTTCATGAAAAAATAATTTGGACCGATTTCCGTGACCTTTTAGTTCAATTTGGGCAAGTTGACATGTGATCCCTCATATAATACTCAGTTCCTACTTGCGAAGCTCCTAGACGATATCACGAGCAACATTGAAGAAGGCAAATTAACCTTCTTAATCCTGTTTGATTTTAGAAAAGCTTTTGATAGCGTTTCCCATGATCTCTTGCTAAACAAGTTAAAGTACTATGGCTTCTCAACCGAATCCTTAGCCTGGATTAGATCATACCTCACAGATAGAATTCAAGCTGTAATCAACAGCAAAAATAATTCACACTCCAGATGGGAAAAGATCAAGAGTGGGGTTCCTCAGGGCTCCATCCTTGGTCCCCTACTATTTCTCGTTTTCATTAATGACATCAAAGATTTCATTATCAATTCCAATAGGCTACTATTCGCAGACGACCTACAAATATATCTATCAACTGAATATGAAAATATACATCTCAATCTAAACAAGGTCATCGAAGATATTTCCCACATTACAAATTGGGCCAATGAAAATCAACTATTTATCAATTTAGATAAAACCAACGCCATAATATTTGGGCCCAAAAAGCATCTAGATAATTTTTTCAATTCCGACATTTCTATTCGATTACCTGATAACAACATCAACATTCCCTTCGAAACGACAGTCAAAAACTTAGGTGTCTTATTTGATCACAAATTAAAGTGGGATGATCATATTACCAAAATTTCCAAAAAAATCCGTAGCACCTTATATAGATTAAGATATTTCAAAAACTACGTCAATATGGAAACGAGAAAGCAACTTGTAATATCCCTAATTCTACCTCACTTCGATTATTGTACCTCTATCTTAGGGAATCTTAAAAACGAACACCTCAAGACGTTAAATATCCTACAAAACTCAGCAATAAAATACATTTTCAATTTGGGTCACTATGATCACGTTTCTGACTTCAGAAAAAGCCTCGATTGGTTAGAAATTAAAGACAGGCTGAAATTCAATTCCACCTGCTTTCTATTTAAAATACTATTATTTCAACATCCCGACTTCTTATTCTCAAAGTTAAAATATAGAATACCACCTAGAGAACTCAGACCAAAGTTCAAAGAACTAGAGATACCCCCCCATCACACTAAACCTTACTCTTCTTCTTTCTTAATTGACACAGGACTTTACTGGAACACCCTCCCGCCTGGAATCAGGCTATCTACCTCATTAAATTCTTTCAAGAATAATCTCATGAAACACGTCAAAAGCACTCAAAACCAGTCCCTAAATCTAGTATCTCACCTTTAATCCACGAAACTCACTCATCTACTTTGAACTTCTATCTCAATTTCAATCTCAATACTTAGCCTCCACTTCCACAACCCATAACACTCTCCATACTCCCAACCTTATATTATTTATAGTAATTTTACTTACGCTTAATTATTAATTATTAATGTTATTATTATTATTACTCACTTATAATTTTATCTAAATTCACCATTCTCATTTTTATCTTAAATATAATCAAAATTTAATAACTAATCTACTTTAAAATCACACTAGCTTTGACAAATTATATTGTTTTTCTATTATTTTTCTATTATATCACAGTTCTTATTATAATATAAAATGTATATATTTTTCACTCTTTGTATATATTTACAATAAATAAAATATCAAATATCAAATATCAAAATATAATAAACGTATATTATAATTTAAAAAATTTTACGTTGTAAAATTTATTGAAATAAAAAAAATAAAATTTCATTTTCAGAAATAATAACCTTGTAAAAGTGCTTAAACCAAAAATGTCTTTATCTTGTCAAACATTTCACTGTTTTTTCTATTTATTTTTATTTTCTTTTTAACACATATTTTTCACTCAATAGATAATTACAAGAGATAATTTTAAATAATAATTCTTAAATCTTATTTTAAAAAAAAGTTTTGGTTTTACATAATAAAATTAGCTAACATTATGAGAATGTAAATTTTTAATAAAATAAAACTTTTTTATTCTTGCATAAAAATAGAAAACAAATTATAAATACATTAAATAATTTTGTAAAATTTTAGTTATGCTGGTAAGTGGTAACCAACCTTTAAATTATATTCTTTTGTATTTTTTTTTGTTTAATTAAAAAAAATCTTACGTTTGTAATTATCTAAAAACTTATGGATGCATAAAAATGAATTACATGATGTAATAAGGGTGGAAAAAATGTTTAAACTCTTATTTAAATATGCTAACAAGGGTTAATTTTTTTTAATTACAATATTTTGACAAAATAAAAAATTAAATTAAAAATTTATTTTTAATTTAGAAAAATTTATTAAACTGCTGCTATGGGCGACTCATTAACAATAAAGCAGTTTAAATATTATTCATCAATTACATTCATTTTGTATTGATAAATAATAATAATAGTCCGTAAAGACCGATAAAAGTAAATACTATTTACAATATTTTTAGTTTATTTAAATGCAAAAAAAAATTTGTAAAAAGTTTACTCTAAAATATAAATGTCAATTCCAATTTGAATTATTTATAATAAATATAACACAATTAATACATAATTGTAAATCAATTCTAGAAATAAAATTCAATCAATATCCAAACAGCATTAAACTCATTGTAAAATTGCGCGGCTTAAACTTTAAAAAAATTATTTTGAGCTATTATTTTAAATATTAAAACACTAAAATTCCAATTATTAGAGTAATCTTAAGTAAAAACAATTCAAACCGAAAAAAATGAAAATATTTTTTGAACATTTTATTGCATTAAAAAGAAAAAAAAATTATTAATTAAAATAAAATAATTTATTTAAAAAAAAATATTTATTTAATTATTTAATCTAAATATCACAACCATTTCTTCACATTTCATTACAAATTTATATAATACTTGATTTTATTAAACGATTATTTTTTAGTCGATTTATCGTAATAACCAATTCATTGGCACGAAGGTTTACTCACGTCTTATAAGTTTGACATGAAATTGATTGAATTTTATGACGAACTATATGTGTCGGATATATAAATGAAAAAGTTTAAGAAATCTATATATATATATATATATATAATATGTAAATTTTAAGTCACGAAAACTATTATTTAAATCTAAAATAGTAAAAAAAAATCATTTTTAACGTAAAAACAGTTTCATTTATTAAATGTATTCCATAATTATTTCAATATTACAATACAAAATTATTTTATAACAGCTGCTTTTATTTAAATAGATTGACTCGGTCCAATACATACTAGATCCGATGATTTCAAATTGGCAGTTTTTTTAAATATAAACTCAAAATAGCAAAAAATGTATTTAAAATTTTGTAATTTTGTATTTAAAATTTTGGATTTTTAGTTCTTGTTGCCGTTATTGGGATTCCGGTTGTGGTAGCCAGATTGTTTTTTTTTTTGTTTAAAACGATTCCAAACGTCCTGATACGTAAAGAAAGTTTAAAAAGAATGAGTTTTATTCATTTAAGGATTTCGACTACAGATTGAAAATGTTGAAGAGATTTAAGAATATATGTGGCAATGATTCATCTATAAAGTATTGCTCTAAGAAATATGCGCGCCCTAATAAAATAAACATATAATAACATTTCCATATTTCAAATATTTTTTGTTTTTTGTAAATTAAAACCAAACTAAGCGGTCAATTACTTTCATTTTGATAGAGCAAGTTTGCATTTGCAAATTGTACCCAATATAAAAAAATTTTTAATTTAGTTATAAAACTTTTATGTTACCCATAAGAACCTGTAAAAAAATTCAACTTTTGGGTCAAATAACTCAAAAAATAAGCAATTAAAATGTCTCAGGTTTAGCAGGGTAATTTTAGATGGAAAATTCTTAAATTTGGCCAATTTTCAGACAAATCATTTATTTTTTTCAATCTTTAGTCAACTTTCTTAAAATGCGAGCACTGTGGAATAGTAGACTTAAAGATAATGAGTATACCAATGTGAGAATAATGATATAATTTTTTTATCAAAAACTGTACCAAAAAATACTAAAATTTTCTATTATAAAATGTCATCCCATAAGAATCACGTGAATAAGATGCTCGAACAAGCAAAATTATTTTTAATTATTTAAAAAAATTTTTTTACACATAGTTCTTATGTCATTTGCAACCCTTTAAAAGAAAAAATAAATTTAGGCTGCCACAACCAGATTTTATACAGTGTAAAAATGTAGAGATTTTGTAACACTTATTCATTATGGTCGATGATTTTGAAAATTTAGATCTCAAATCTTCAAACCCAGTTAAAGACCCCCCAAACGCGGAAAACTTCTGTTTTTAAAAATTTTTTGCACATAATATATCAATAGTAATTTTATATATCTTTTATTTTTTAAATTAATTTTTAAATAGTTTAATCAATACTTAAGTTATTAGCTAGCGGGTGAAAAATATCCCTTAAATAACGTTGCATTATAAAAAAATCTTTCTAAAATTATTTTTTTTGACAACGTTTTCTATTTTTATTATTCATAGACGATTAAAAACAATTAATAAATGACCTAGTCATAAAGTAAGTAGCTTCTAATAGCTGCGAGCACATGAAATAAACATCTTTAACTAGAATAGGCCGCTTCTTTTTATTCAAGGAATAGAAAATTTTTATATTATTTAAAATAGAAAATTTTATGAAACATAAGGTAAAATGGTAAATTGCAAATTATAAAATTTTTAACATTACATTAGATAATCGATTCATTCCTGTGTTTGGGGATTATTGGAGGAAGATTAACACGGATCAATAACCTTTACCACTAATTTAGCAGCTTCTTCAGTGAAATTAAATAACTCTGGTAAATAAGTGCAAGGTGTCCATATACATTCTAAATTATATTTTATTTTATACCTGAGACAATCTAAGAATAATTTTTTTTTGTTTTAGACTAAATAAATAAATTAATTAGTTCCTTTATTTTTAATGATTAGAATTAAATGTCGAAAAAATCGACATTAATTAAATATTGTGAAAATAGATGTGGATAACGATATTAGGGCGCATTCATAGAGAGTATAAGTGAACGGTCGATCGATCGATTGATGTTAACAAGGGTACTTATAATCGAATCGTTCTTTTGGCCTAGGTAGACTTGCAGCTTCCGGGGCATCCAGGAGATCAAATCACGACTCAGACAAAGATACGAGTAAATAATTTGCCAGCAGATCCCATCTATAAACTTTTTGATAGAATTAATTGATCTATCAAACGGTCTCTTATGCTCACTATGAACTAGCACTAAGGGGCTTTAAAAATATTTTTTGCCCTACCGTGTGCAAAACTTGTTACGGAATTTTTTGGCACGTTGAAAACCTTGAACACCTAGGCGGGCAAAAAATCTCGTAAGTAAGAAATTAGTGCGAAGCATTCTTAAAAGTGAAAATGCGCTAGTACCAAAATATTGTATTATTCGATTTTTCTTGTAAATTCTATGATGAAAACAAGTTTCTAGACCTATGTAGCAATGTAACTCAAAAATATTTATTCATTAAATATTTTTTTTTTCAAGTCTACTGAAAAGGTTATAAAAGTCTTTTTTACTACTATACTGTAAACAAAAATAGATTGCTACATTTTTTTTTCAATAATTGCCAATGGTTTAAAACGCAAAAGAAATTAAATAAAGAAAAAACTGTTTTATTTCGATCACTAAAAATATGCATGCCACAGAAATTTTCAAACAAATTTTTTTTTTAATTCATTTAATCAAAAAAAAAAAACAATTTGCCGTAAAAAGCTTGTTTGAGAAAAGAGTTAAAAGTGCAACTGTAAGACAAACCGCAAATAAGTGCATAGTTTTGACAATTACAGTTTCTGGGTGAAGTGTATTTTGCTAATTCGTAATCAATACTTTTTTCTTTTTTAATTTTAAATTTTAATTTGCATTTTATCTCTAAGCATAAAAGATTGTAAATATATATTTTTGGAATATCTTAAAATAATGTAATATAAAAATTTAAAAAAAAAAATTTATCTTAAATGACAAAAGTAGGTATATAAAAAAACTAAAAAAGTTTATAAGGTTATAAAAAAAAAAGTTTTTGCCGATAAAGTCTTTATGTTAATAAAATGCTTATAAATATTTTATTTAAAACTGTAAATTTAACTTTTTTTTTTTAATAAAAAAATATTGTGTAAACTTTTTCTTATATTTTTCATCATATTTTAGATTATTACTTAATTTTTAATTGCTTATATAATTTTTAAAAAATTTAAGATGAAGGTAAAAAAATGTATCTAATGATCTGAAAATTAATAATCTTAAATAAAAAGTCTTATGTAAAGCTAAAAAAAATATTTAAACTTCACCTAATATTTTAATTTTAAGTTTCTATTTAATTGAGGGTTTGTGAATAATTTGAGAAAAATAGACACTTTGAAATTGTGAAATAGAATTTTTTGATAAACAATATTCGATTTAAATTGATCAGTTTCAATTTACAAAAAAAATTTTTTTATTAGATATATATTATTATTTATATTTCTTCAAGAGTGGACTGTATGGTTATAGGTTCAAGATTGAACTAAGAACTGAATTAGATAAAAAAAATTATGTATGTATTTTAATAGGTGGTATTGTTTATTAAATTTAAAATATATACAACTTAGATTAAACATATATGTATAACGTAAGAGTATATGTGTGTATTCCACGTTCCTTACTATAAAACTCTCCCCTCTATTTTTCAGTTTTCTTAGATTCGTCTAAAGGTAAAGACGTGCATTTAGTAACCGCTTAATTAATAAAGATTCACTTATTGTTTAAATATAATTATGTTGCGTATTTATTTAATACAGTCTCTACAACAGGTGGTTTAGTGCCTGGGGACTTAAAATTTCTCACGTAGGCCTAATTTTGGGAATTTCCAAAAATGGTAAAAATAGTAGGTATTGAAACAACATAACAAATTAATTAAAAAAAATAATTGGAATATATATGAACTTACAACAACAAAAACATTTACATGTAAAAATTACGCAAGTTTTCTATGTGTACTTGTATTTTGGCCTTTGTGTTTAGCTGTAAAAATTTTTCACTGCTAAAGTTTTTAGATCTGAAAAACTTTACGCAAGTTTATATATTAAAATACATATTATCTAAATTTGCTATATTGAAAATTACCAATTATTATTTGAAGCGAATTGATCCATAATTAATCCAACTTACAATTATCAAAAATTATTTGTAAAAACTTGCCAGGCCGCCAAGTAAAAAAAAATTGAAAATTTGAAACTTAATTTGTAAAATTTGCCAAATAAATATATCCATTTTTCATAATTAATTAACGGCCTGACAAGTTTTTTTAAATAATTTTTAATAATTGTAAGTTGGATTAATTGTGGGCCAATTCGCTTCAAATAATAATTGGTATTTTTCAATATAGCAAATTTAGATAATATGTATTTTAATATTTAAAACTTGCGTAAAGTTTTTCAGATCTAAAAACTTTAGAAGTGAAAAATTTTTACAGCTAAACACAAAGGCCAAATACAAGCACACATAGAAAACTTGCGTAATTTTTACATGTAAATGTTTTTGTTGTTGTAAGATCTCATTCATTTCATTAAAGTATATTAAACTATTACACAGTCAAATTTGAGTTTTTTTCTACAATATAAAGCTATGTATAATATCCCTTTCTACTATTAATTATTATTATTATTATAGTTTCTTAGCTATCTATGTGCTATACTTCTTCCTTTCGTTCAACTTAATACTATATTATTTTTGAAAATACCGCCGTTGGTCCCAATCGAATTTCTCGAAACTCGAAGGGTCGAAGCATTCTCTTAAAAGACTACATTAGTGTGCCAGTCTGTGAAATGGAAGAGAATATTCTCATATATCTAGGTGTCGTTCAAACTTGCGTCCCGAGACGACACGTCTCTGTAGATATATAATGGAATATATATAATCACTCATAACTATAGCCAATTAACCAAATGGTCATTTTTGGTTAAAAAGGACCAACTGTAGAATTGCTGTAAAATTATTAAATTTTGACAGAAATGGATTTTATAAGTCTCCAAAAATTTCCACAAGCTTCAAGTTTCCAAAAATATTTTACTCGACTCTTTTCAATTATTTGTTAACCAGATATGATCATTTGAAGTGGAAGTCCTAATTGTATCATTTTTTAAAAAAGCTCATTTTTAATGTTAACTTTGAAGAGACGTTTCTTAATAATTATTCAAGAAAATTAAACTAGTAAAATTTTTTGGAAATTTGAAGCTTGTGAAAATTTTTTGAGACCTAAAAAACTAATTTTTGCCAGAAGTTACAAATTTGGCAGCAATTTATAAATTGGTCATTTTTGGCCGAAAATGACCATTTGGTTAATTGGCTATAGTGATGAGAGAATAAGTGATAAAAAATTGCGGTAAAAATGAACAAACCAGAAGTGTTTTGGTTAACTTGTGAGGGTTTAGCCTTTCATGGAAAAAATTACCAAAAATCCCTACTTTATAGCATTGAGCCGTGTGTTTTTAGGCCCAGAATGCCAATTGGAATGAACGTAGGATAAATTGCGCCTTTTTACAACATAATTAATTTATCCATAACCATTTGATGTAATTTGGTGTTCCAAATGTTATAACGTGTCAGGTTACCTGCCGTTATTTTAATTTAAAATATTAATTTAAACCCGATAAATGAAATTAAAGGTTTTAATTTTTTGACACCAATCTAATATATAAACAAATTTTTTATCCCGAATGGTAATTTTATAGCTAGGATCTTCAAAAAAATCAGCCAAAAATATCGTACAAATTAATTATTGGTCTTTTTTGGTCAATTTTACCGTTAATTAATTCTATTGATACCCATTTTAAGTTGATTGGATAAAAAAAAAACAAATTTCGCCCTCTGTTTTGGCTAATTTTGGCAGTTTTTGGCAGACTAAAATAATAATTGTGGGCGCTCATTTGAGTATCACATATCCAAAATTTTTTTGAGTAAAACTGACACATAGATCAACATTCTGGGAATATTTGAGCAAAAATAATTATGGCGAACTTGACTTCCGGTCAATTTGAAAAATTCAAACCATTAAAAATTGAACCGGAAGTGGCCCAAATTAAAAAAAAAATTATTTTCGGGTAGGCCATGTAAAAAGAAAATTTTTTCCCAATCATGTATATGTTGTTTATTAAATTTGAAATGTGTACAACTTTGATTAAACATAAATGTATAAGGTGTGAGCATATGTGTGTATTCCTCGTTCCTTCTATAAAACTCTCCCCTCTATTTTTAGTTTTCCTTAGATTCGTCTAAAGGTAAAGACGTGCGTTTTGTAACCGCTTAATAAAGATTCGCTTATTGTTTATAAATATAATTATATTGTGTATTTATTTCATGCAACCTCTACAACAATATATATGTTAAAAGTTTCATGGTTTTGAGTTATTTCAGGGTGAATTGGGCAGCTGAAATCAAAAAATTGAAAACATCCAACTTTGGAGCAGCTGCATCTCAAAATTATGCTTCAGGAAGTGTAAAGTATGAGTGATTTCACAAATACCAGGTAAAAAATGACCCAAAAAAAATATTTTTTATTTTTTTTATTTTTTAGCTAGTCGTTCTTCCTTGGACGTGCCCATATATATAATACACAATTATTACAATAAATAAACTAAAGATTATATTCTAAGGAAATAATTTCTGTATTTAATGTCTTTCAATTATATTTTACAAACTTAAACATTAACTTGGGTCCAGTTGGCTATTTTCAAACAAGGAATCTCTAATATAATAAATTTTTACAGTATTGATGTTATAAATGGATCCAGTTAGTAATCATAAAAGTAATCATTTACAAAATACAATTGGTTTTATCTTTCTCACTCATACACGGTGTACACCAAAATATACGAACTTCAATTATAATTATTTCACTCTAATTTTATTTAATATATATGAAATTCTAAAGATTTCTGATCTTATTCATTTAATTTATTCAAAAAAAAAAAAAACATTAATTTGATAATTGTATCGAGGCACACAGATACCACATCAAACAATTAAGGACTTGGAGGTTGGACAATTTTTTTTATCGCATTCTAAATTATCGACGCTACATACATATGTGACATCATATATGTATTAGTATAATTTCAGGTTATTTACATAGTTTACCGATTTTATTTTCTTAATTAAAAAAAAGTTAATGTAGGCCCGACGTGGAGCCCCGTTTCGTAGACAAATTTTATCCTTGATAGGTCGATGGAATTTTCCAACGGGTATTTATGTTTTTTGGGTCGCTGAACCCGAATATGGTATCAGTTTTTACCGAAAATGGCCCAGTTGCCCGCAATAGGCAACTTTTGGTTAATTTTCGGGTATTTTTTTATTTACGCGAGGGTTACTTATGTTTTTCGGGTTGCTGAACACGAATATTATATCGGTTTTTATCGAAAATGGTTCAGTTGCCCGCAATAGGAATTTTGAGGTTATACTTTGCGGGGTTTTTAACATTTTCATCAACTGCTTATGTTTTTCGGGTCGCTGAACACGAATATAATATCAGTTTTTACTAAAAATGATTCATGTACCCAAAATAGGTAATTTTAGGCTATTTTTCTTAGATTTTAAATATTTATTTGTAAAAATCAGCTTGCAATTAATTTGATTATTAAAATATTGTAAAATTTTATCTGTATATTATTGTTTAGTTATTAAAAAATTAATTTGTATATTAATTTTCAATTTGCTAATTATTTTATTGATTCTTTGTTGTATAGGAAAAACTTATTAAATTATTAAATACAAGTCTAAGCGCACATTCGCTAAAAAGAGATATTGTTTTCCAGTTTAACCAGCCAAAAAACATAAATAATAATAGAAAATGTTAAAATAATAATAGAAAATGAAAAAAATAGCCTAAAATTACCTACTGTGGGCACTTATTTTTAGTAAAAACTGATGTTATATTCATGTTCAGGGACCCGAAAAACATAAGTAACAGATGAAAATGTTAAAAACCCGCAAAATAAAAACCTCAAAATTCCTATTTTGGGCAACTGAACCATTTTCAGTAAAAACCGATATAATATTCATGTTCAGCAACCCGAAAAACATAAGTAACACGCGTGTAAATAAAAACATCCCCGAAAATTCATCTAAAGCTGCCTATTGTGGGTAACTGTACCATTTTCGGTAAAAACCGATATCATATTCGTGTTCAGCGATCCGAAAAACATAAGTAACCCTTGCGAAAATAAAACAATCTCCGAAAATTAACCAAAAGTTGCCTATTGCGGGCAACTGGACCATTTTCGGTAAAAACCAATATCATATTCGTGTTTAGCGATCCGAAAAACATAAGTAACCCTTGCGAAAATAAAACAATCTCCGAAAATTAACCAAAAGTTGCCTATTGCGGGCAACTGGACCATTTTCGGTAAAAACTGATATCATATTCGAGTTCAGCGACCAAAAAAACATAAATACCCGTTGGAAAATTCCATCGACCTATCAAGGATAAAATTTGTCTACGAAACGGGGCTCCACGTCAGGTCTAATGCTATAAGAGGGGTAAAATAAAGTATATTTCAGTTTTAAAATGTTTAAATTTTAATATGTTTCCTATTTCATTAAGTTCTGTTATCATTTTCTACAACCCTCTTAATACCTTAAGTGACCAAGTACGTGCACGCTTTTCTATCAAATATTGATGAAATTAATACTTTATATCGAATATAATATTTTATTAGTTGCGATACTATATTATTACATAATCAAGAAAAATCAGTTTACTCGGATCCGATGCAATCGTCAAAACTTATAAGTTAAAATCAAAAATTTACCCGGCCGGGATTTTATGCAATTCGAATCACACCAAAGTAAACTATTTATAAAATCATATTAAGACCCCACGCGAACGTGGATCCTTCGCAACTTGCTTTTTTCGATCTTTTTTTCCAAAATCATCCATAGTAGAAGAACCTAGTACATGAAATTTTAAAAGTTTGACTTTTCCACGCGATCAATGAATTGACCTGATTTTTTTTGCAATCGCTTCCAAATTGTACCTAGAAAAATGGAACCCGAGTGAAAATTGGGGCACGAACCCCCAACTGGGTCAAAACTCCCCCCTTACTACCCCCAAATGAACATTTTATAAAAATAAAAGATTCAAGCAAAAAACAGTTGGAAAACCGATATTATGCAATCAAATATTGAAAAATATAAAAAAAATAAACAATTAACCCCTTTTCACCCCCTGAAACCCTCTAATTACCCTAAAATACAAATTTTAGCTGGCGACTGAAGTATCCATTAAAGTGGTTCAAAAAGGAGATCCGGGGGGTTTTTGAGGTCGCTAAATACGAATTTCATAATAAAATTGGAAAAGTCTTTCTAGAAAATTCAAAATGGAGGATTTTCCACAATAAAAAACAGAAAATTAGCATTCGAAAGATTTTACAAGCATAATAAATTCTGTACTGTTTATTAATAAAATATTTTTTGGGTCGCTAATTTCGAATTTTACATGAAAATTGAGAAAATTTTTGAGGAAAATGCATTATGGTGGATTTTCCACTTAAAAAATTAAAACAATAAAATTTACTTGTGTGAAGCTACTTTCTGCGGGTTTTTTGGGTCGCTGATTACGAATTTCACATGGAAATTTGGAAAAGCTTTGAGAAAATTGCAATATGGCGGATTTTCCACTTAATAAATTTAAAAAAATTAATTACTTTTGGGCTGATTACTAGGGGTTTTTTGGGTCGCTTATTACGAATTTTAAATGAAAATTTTGAAAAGCTTTGAGGAAAAACACAATATTTTCAAAATTTTCATTTAAAATTCGTAATAAGCGACCCAAAAAACCCCTAGTAATCAGCCCAAAAAATTAATTTTTTTAAATTTATTAAGTGGGAAATCCGCCATATTGCATTTTTCTCAAAGCTTTTCCGAATTTCCATGTGAAATTCGTAATCAGCTACCCAAAAAATCCTCAGATATTAGCTCCATACAAGTAAATATTGTTTTAATTTTTTAAGTGGAAAATCCACCAAAATGCATTTTCCTCAAAAATTTTCTCCATTTTCATGTAAAATTCGGAATTAGCGACCCAAAAAATATTTTATTAATAAACAGTGCAGAATTTATTATGCTTGTAAAATCTTTCGAATGCTAATTTTCTGTTTTTTATTGTGGAAAATCCTTCATTTTGAATTTTCTAGAAGGATTTTTCCAATTTTATTATGAAATTCGTATTTAGCAACCTCAAAAACCCCCCGGATCCCCTTTTTGAACCACTTTAATGGATACTTCAGTCGCCAGCTAAAATTTGTATTTTAGGGTAATTAGAGGGTTTCAGGGGGTGAAAAGGGGTTAATTGTTTATTTTTTTTATATTTTTCAATATTTGATTGCATAATATCGGTTTTCCAACTGTTTTTTGCTTGAATTTTTTATTTTTGTAAAATGTTCATTTGGGGGTAGTAAGGGGGGAGTTTTGACCCAGTTGGGGGTTCGTGCCCCAATTTTCACTCGGGTTCCATTTTTCTAGGTACAATTTGGAAGCGATTGCAAAAAAAATCAAGTCAATTCATTGATCGCGTGGAAAAGTCAAACTTAAAATTTCATGTACTAGGTTCTTCTACTACCAGGCCTCAATGCCCCTCTCTTTCATCCTTCTTCCTTCATCATATTAATGCGCAACGCAACGATCGCGCTTGGCATTTATTAATTTTAAATTTAAAATTATAGGGGTCCTTACAATGTATTGAACTCCCCTTGTAAGAGCAGTTACAGTCATGAAGCGAATAAACTAAGAACTAATTAACTATAAGAGTTTGCCATCCCTTTTGGACCTCATAATTATTATTTTCAACATAAATTTTTATTATGTTTTTCAATCCTTTGATAGGATTTTGATCTTGGGTAACTCAACTGGTGTTGTCCCTTATCATCTACATTCACATTTTACTATTTAAGAGTAGCTTTTGGTATAGCTACTTAGACCCTCTTCCACTTGAATTATTTTATCTTAACTTGATTCAATGTCTCTTTTAGGAACTGTAATAAAACAATGATATTGTACCAATCCTTAAATTTATCTTGATTTTTTACTCTATAAAATTTTAGTAAAATGAAATCAAAAAGCCGCTAGTATCATTGAAAATCTAGTAACTTACAGATGACCAGCAAGCAAAATTTGAAAATTTATAAATATAATGTTATTATTATATTATATTATTTGATTATTTTAATATAGCTACTCCGAAAAAAATCTCTGCTAAATTATTATCACCATGGTTACAAGTAATGACAAGCATTCATATGACTTAAACATTTTTATGTGTATCATATCTGGAAAGTAAAGGGACACCAAATGCATTAAAACCAAAAACACCCCTGTACAAATAATTAGGCGTTACGTCAAAAAAAAAAAGAATTGAGTTTTTTTATTTTATAACGAAAAATTTAACCACAGAAAATACGAGAAATTAAGAAATTTTAATATATTTTTTTTTTTTAATAATAAAGTATCAAATCCAAAAAATCAAGTAAAAAAGGTATTTCTAAAACTAGTACTTCAATATTAAATAATTAGGTACTACGTGGACTAAATTTATTGTTAAATCTAGTTCACTGAAAATGTAATTCCCTTTTAGGCATGCATTCTCAACGTGACTCAATGATCATTTAATTGTGTTACTATTATGTAGCCATTAATTATTAAATAAAAGTTTTAAAAAAATCAAAAAAATGGATTTACTAAAAAATATATTAAATTTTTAATTAATTAGTTACACAATATTTTTAACAATTAAAAAGATGAATTCGTAGAATTTGAATTTATGATTATTGGCAAATCACTCATTTTTGCCAAATTCTTCTTATTAGCTGACCAAGAATCTAAATAAATTCTAAAAATAAAAAGTATTTAATAGTGAGTATAAAAAATTGCATATGAAGCAGTAAAAGATATATTCATATGCAAAATGACAAATTTTTTTAAATAATAATAATAATAATAATAATAATAATAGCGACGAGAAGAAACTTCATATATGAAATAAAAAAAAAATTTATATGGAATAAAAAAAAGAGTTTAAATGAATTCAACAAGAGAAACTAAATTTAGCTGTTTTGTGAATATAGTATATTGTGAAGTTCATGCGTGTGTAAATTTATTGGATATAACGCAAACTCAGCGACATGCATATATATATATATATATGTATAAATATATATAATACATTATTGGGAAGTGAAACAACTCTGTTTATCGAAGCTTAAAATTGGACGTGTTACAGAAAACATATGGACATCAAACAAATTATTATTAATATATATAAGTTACCTTTTTAATAATAAAATAAATAGTCAAAAAACAAGTATTATAAAAATTTGAAGGTAATAAGAACTAAAGACTTATTTTCGTTCAACTTTCTGAAAAAATATTACTGACTGATTTTGTAACTCCGAATATACGATTCATTATTTAAAATTAAGAGTATTATGACTACTAAACTTTTTTTAATTAAATTTTATAACAAGCTGGTGATAATTATTATTAAATTAATTTTTTATAAAGTAATTCTTTATATTCACAATTATATTACTATTACTCATTGTTAATTTAATTTATTTTATTAGTTCGTAAAAAATTTTATTCTATTAAATTCAATTTTTCAAAGAGGTAATTATCTCATGAAACCAAATTTCCTATATCTCAACATATGATCATGCATGAAGCTTTATATTATAATATAAAAGCTTGTATGGGTTACCGCAGGTTTACGTTGATATCAGCAAATTTAGTTTTTTAAAGTTTATACGTTTTTATACATGAGCTACTAAAATGTAAGAAATTTTTCGAGGCAACTTGGAGTATCTTGATTATAATTACTAATTATTAAGGAGGGCATTCTTGTAAAAAAATTTTTTAATTATCCCTTTTTTTAATAATACACATTTTTTTATTAACACATGTTCCTTTTCCTAATGCTTAATTAATATTTTTCTTTACTTTTTTTTTAGGCAAATTCTGAAGATGCTTGAATATCAAAGCAAAATTTTAATTTTCCATTTTCTTTAAAAAGAATATATTAAAATTTTTTTAATTACCTATAAATCAAATTCTGCCTCTATGCCTTAAGATATTAATTTTTATCTGAGAAAAGATAATAACAAATTTTTTAACAGCAACGTATGCATATTGTAAGGTAATTAAAAGCCAATACTGCTGGTATTAGTTTAAATTTGAGTACGTAACTTAAAAGAACTTATTATGTCATCTTTTTAAAAATTTTGCATAAAAATAATAATTAACCACAAACTTACAAATTTATATAAGACAATTTATTATTTTTATTTACGTTTTTAAAAAAATAATAAAAAAAGTTTAAAAAGTTGATTATAAATTTATTATTTTTTCAGGTTTATTTTAAATTCTTTGGTGGGCAGTTGAACAAAAAAAGATTTATTCAGATAAGTATAAAAATTTTAAATATTTTTTTAAATTAATTTAAAGAATGTAGTTTCTTTGTTTTGATTTCTTTCAGCATTAGAGTTATGTTTATGGAATACTATTCTACAAGTGATGATTAAAATGATGCTTGCAAACTGCATTTGGTAAGTTATCCTTTCAATTAATATTTTATGTTGTGACAGGAAGGATTTCTGTCACATTAATTAAATTTAAAATAACATTAATTTTTAAATTTAAAGTTTTTAAGCGCCCTTTTTAGCTAATATCACGCTTGTTCCTTTGGAACGATCGCGATTTCGGACTTCTGTAAGGGAGGAACTGAAATCGAACCAGATCAATGCGTGTTCGTCTGCCAGCCACAAAACACGCTTTTTCGAGAGCTCTCTCTCTCTTATTCTTACTTTATTTTATAAATATATTAAATTATTTGGATATTTCTTAATGGATATTTCTTATCCATTGTGATTTTGTGATATAGATTATTTTGTGTGATACGGTAATCTGAAGTAATTTAATTACCAATATCGAATATTTGTGAATCGTGATTAATCAAAATCCGGAGTATAAGCACGCAGTTGCTGACTCCAACATTGTGATTTTCATTCATTTCTATACTGGATATTCTACAAATTTATAGCGGAGTTTCCATTTATTTTTGGTTTGGGTTAATCAGTATAATTATTTGATTTGGTCAACTACATCCGGGAGTGTTAAAATTTGCTAATGACGACATCAGGAAGTAAGATAAAACATCTTTTAGATAACGCTTGCAAATGTGATCTTACGGTGTAGATTTTAGGTATTTTTAGTATTTGTATTTTGTAATTTTAGGTTAAATTAATTATTAATTGTTATACAGAAGTAGCGACCCAAAATCATCTCTTGCTCACCCTTTAACTTTTAATATTTAGATTATTAACCTTTTTGGCATTAACTTTACCTCTTATGATTTGTTTAATTATAATTTACGGTTTTATTAAACCGGTGGCGCTCAAATTTATTTTGTATATAATTTATTATAAATAAAAATAAATTCTTTTTGTTCATTTATTAAATTTTGTCCCAATGAATATTCATTTTTACCTCCCCTCCAAATACTTTATTTTCAGGTTTTTCTGGCAACAACAACAATAAAAGGTAGGTTCAATATGTCTGAATATTATTAGATATTATTTATACAATATATTATTAGATTATTATTATTATTATTATTTTTTTTTTTTTTTTTTTTTTTAAGGGAAATATGTGAATCTTACATCAGCCATGGAGTGTTTGCAGGCCTTAAAGACCCGCAAATTTCCATGACCGCCCAGTTGTACAAAGTGTACAACTGGGAGACCACCGGCGAACGCGGTCGCCGGCTACGCCCCAGATTCTTACTGGATAAACACACTTTAAACCCCCCGCGCTTGTTTGTCCCAAACCGGAACTCCCTTTTCAGGTATAACTTCAGTTTGGGACGCGCAGCCTAGGCAGCTGGCCGCTGCCTTCCCCCCTGCCTAATTCTCTCTACGATAGAAAGCCCTCCTCCTTCTTCTGCAACAAGGTGGTCCTTACGTACTCTGCTACTTTGTTCCAATTTTCAGAACTCCGTAGCATTTCCGGGACCACCGTCTCCGGCCTCCAAATCGGGAAGGGCGGGCGCCCCTCCGAGTAGCGAACTAGTTCGAAGAATGTGTGCTCTACTGTATCATCCACGCCCGGACAGTGCAAGCACTCCTTTGTTGCCACCTTATGCCAATGCTTCAACATGACACGGAAGCACCCGTGTCCAGTTAAGAACTGGATAAGGTAGAAATCCACCTCCCCATGCTGTCGTCCCATCAATGCCTGCAGGTCTGAGATCAGTCTGCGCGTCCATAGGGCATTTTTCTCTTGGTTCTTTTTCCATCCTTTCTTCCATGCTTTCATTGAATTGAAGCGGGCGCGAGTGGAAGCCACTTCGCGCTCATCTACGCTCTCGTAGATGAATTTCCGCACCAACGCTAGCAGGTCAATGGGTATCACCGAAGCAACAACCTGGATCGCCTCTAGAGATACCGTGTGGTATCCGCAGGCGATCCTCACTGCCGCTTGCCTCTGTACCGACGATATTTTTCGTCTGTACTTGGCAGTTTCTGTGGTCTTCGCCCAGACTTATGATCCGTAGAGCAGGACAGAGTTGACGACTGACATCAGGAGCCTTCGCTTCCCTGGTTTGGGTCCCCCAATCTTGGCCATGAGCCTTGACAGGGAGGATGCGGCCGACGCTGCCTTTTCACACGACCTCTGAAATTGCTCCCAGAAGGTCAGCTTGTTATCAAGCTGAACTCCCAGGTATTTCACCGATGTTCTGGTTCGGATCGTGTGAGGGTTTCCGCCGTCGTCGATAATTACATCGAAGTCGGTGGGAACCCTTCGACGAGTCAGCAGTACGATCTCCGTTTTTGGGATCGCAAGCTGGAGCCCGTGATCGCCCATCCAGAGGTTGATCCGTCTCATGACTAGATTCAACCTCTCCTGGGTCACTTCCATGTCCCTGCCAGTTATAGTCAGGGCCACGTCGTTGGCGTACCCAATCAGGGAAACTCCTTCCGGGAGGTGGACGCGCAGCAAGCCATCGTAAAAGGCATTCCACAGGTCCGGTTCGAGAACCGAACCTTGCGCGATGTCTGCACTCAAAACCCTTTCACGCCTTCCATCGAGCGTGTCGTAGAGCAGTCTCCGGTCCCGCAGGTAATCCTTTAGTACGTTACCCAGATACCTGGGTATCCGGAAATAGTACTCGAGGGACCGGATCATGTCATCCCACCTGGCTGAGTTGAAAGCGTTTTTGACGTCCAGCGTTACCAGAAGGACGTCCTTGCGAATTGCAGGCCGCCTTTCCCTCTCAGCCTCTACGGTATCCACGACACGCCGAATGGCGTCTATCGTGGAATGCCCTTCACGAAAACCATGCTGCTCCTCGGCGAGACCACCGCCCTCCTCGATTGCCCTTCTGAGCCTTGCCCGGAGCAAGCTCTCCATCACCTTACCAATGGTATTTAACATACACAAAGGTCTGTAAGATGATGGAGAGTCCGGGGCTCCCCCCTTGCCCTTGTTCAAGAGCACGAGACGTGCCACCTTCCACTGCTTTGGGAACACTCCAGCCACCAAACACGCATTGAACATGCTTAACAGGATACCAGGGATTACTTTGACCGCTCTTTTGAGCACTTCCGCCGGTATCCCGTCCGGCCCAGGCGCCTTGCCATTTTTCATGGCCTTTATGGCCTTGACCATCTCGCCTTCGCTGAACAGCGGCACCTCCTCCCTGGGTGTTACCTCTACCGGGTTTTCCCGGATGGGCCTCTCAGGGAAGAGAGCACCAATGATCCGCTCGGTCAACTCCGCGTCCATCATGTTGTCAGTCCCCCGGTTCAGCTTGCCCATTACGACTTTGTAACCTAGACCCCAGGGGTCCTTGTTTATGTCTTCGCGTAATGAACGCAGACATCGAGCCTTACTTTGGCGGATGGCCTTGGCCAGCCGGTGTTTGGCATCCTTGTGTACCTGGGAGAGCGCAGCAGCTTCGGGTCTGTCCCGTGCTCGTTGGGCCCTTCGTCGCGTCCTGTGGCATTCCTTTCGGAGCTCAGCTATTTCGGGAGTCCACCAGTACACTGGTTTTCTCCCTTTCCAGGGCCTGCGGCGAGGTATCGAGGCATCGCAAGCCCCGCGTAATAGAGACGTTACTTTCTTAACCAGGGTTTCGGCCTCTCGTGGGCTTGTAGCCCCTCCTCGCCAAGCGGGGATCGACGCTGACTCGATTCGAAGGTATTCCTCGAATTTGTCCTCGTCGTTCTTTGAAACATTCCAGCCAAGGGGACGCCTCCTGTAGGGAGGACGTTGTGAGTTTCCTTCCATTACCCGGAAGGCAATGTAGTTGTGATCGCTACCATTGTAGCCATCCATCACCCTCCAGTCGCCTATTCTCCCAGACGCAGCTTCTGTTGCGAAGGTTATGTCTGGGATAGAGATACCCCACCCCGCCCTCTCGTAGGTGGGCCTGTTTCCTCTATTCTGGACCACTAGTTTGCATCTAGCAGCCATTTTGAGTACCATTTGTCCCCTTAGGTTGGTCGTCGGCATGCCCCACTCTAGGGCCCTGGCATTGAAGTCTCCGCCAAGAGTTGCCACCAGTTGCCGCTCGTACCGTGTTCTCGATGCTGGCTAGCTTTGCAGCGAGCACCTCCGAGCTGTCGTTAGGGGAGAGATAACAAGTTATATAAGTCGTCTCTCCGCACTTGGCCCAAACGTGGCAATTCCCTTTTCCTGTCTGGGATAGGGACGTTTGGGCTCTGCCTCGAAGCCATATGGTGCAGCAGAGAGCGTCATCGGAAACCCAGTACTTGTGGTTCATGTTGTAAGATTGCTCGCTTAGTAAGAGGATATTTGAATCTTCTTCGCGGGCAATCTGCTCCAACAGTGCACCAGCTTCCCGGGCATGTCTCATGTTCCCTTGGAGAACTTTGATCATTTCCGATGACACCTGTTTTTCGCCACAGCCAGAGCCTCCCGGTAACTGGGGCAGTTTCCCTCTCCTGGATAGTGCTCCGTGGAGCACTTATCCTTTCTGGACTTGCAGAGGAAGCACTTAGGCTTATCCTTGCTGCATTCTGCCCTTTTATGTCCATCTTCGCCAAATTTAAGGCACGCCTTGCTTCTGTCCGGACCTTTACAAACATACTGACTATGCCCGTAGCCCAGGCACTTGAAACAGAGCCTCACGTCCGCGCGAAGTCGCACCCTGCTCGATGCCCAGCCAATCTGGATTTTACCCTTTTTGGCCAGGCGTAAAGCGTCCGCTTCCAAGAGTTCCACAATGGCCATCTGGCCAGTCGTGCCTTTGGTTTTGAAAATGGTAACCACGAGAGAGTCACCATTTTCAATGCCACTAGCCTTGGCAACGGCCTCCTGTATCTCCTGCTCTTTCGTGACCCCATCCAAGTCTCGAATTTCGAGCTTGAGCATTGGGATCAGATCCCGGACATTCGAGTCAGGCCCCGTTACCAATTTCACCGCATCTTCCAGCTTTTGGCGGTCCTGGATTGCCTCTAACTCAATCAGGACACTGCCATTTTGAGCTTTCCTGACGCGGTGAATCTTCGCTCCAGCTTCTTCGAGGTTAACATTGCGCTTTAGATCGATGAGCGTTTCCTCGTATGTCTTACCCGCCGCTGGGGTAATCTGGAAGGCTTCCTTCCTTTTCCTATACCTGCGCCTTCCCATTTTTGGAAGAACTTTTTCAGCAGTTTTCTTAGCCTGTTGGGCACTCTTGGCTCTGGGTTTCTTCTTCGTCCTACCCTTTACCTGCCAGTTTTCCTCCTTGTCCGTTGGCCTCTGAGATTGCGCCTGATTGTTCACCCTTCCATCAGCCATCTGCGTTGTTTCTGCTGCTCCACCCCAGAGTTGCTGAGGTTCTTCTTGTGGATCCTTTTCCTATCATGTCTTGACTCTGGAGAGTTCTCCTCAGAGGAAGACGATCGGATTCTCTTTGCCTGCTGCTTATGTTCTGCTTTTTTAAGAGCAGACTCAATATCTTGCATTTCTGCATGCAGTCTCTTCGTTATTAGCTCAAGTTGAATGAGCACATTGCCGAAGAGGTTTACTCCATTTTTAATTGGCATGCCGCAATTTTTTTGTTTTGTTGTACAGTGATTGGACATGCTGCGATGAACTTCCGTCATTTCCTTGTGGTGTTTTTCCAAAGCCTGTATGGCGTCCTTCAGAACAGAAATGTGGTGAAGGAAGGCATTGGGTTTTTCGACCACTGCTTCATCAAAGGCCTGATCCGTGTCAAGACCACCAGTGCCATATGCTAAGTTCTGCAGATATTTGAGGTTGTCTGCATAGCTTGGTTTTTCAGTATTCCCTGCACCTGGTGCAGGTAGTGGATGCTGAATATGTTCAAGCAAAACTATGGCTTGAAGTTCCTTACCTGGTCCCCTCTGGGTGGAAGATGATGTTAAATCCACCTCCATGCAAAATTGTTGGCCCCCCTCAGAATCCATGGGGCCGTTGCCAGCCACCGGGGCTTTCACCCGATCGGAACTGACAGCTGAATTCGACACTTCTTGAACAAGTGACTTATCAGCCTGAGGTATATCAGTTTTATCATTTTGCTTATTTGTTATTTAAATAGCCTGTGTCACTGGACTAAGCGCCCTTAAATGAATGCGGGTAAGGGTACCCTCTGTGCGATGTGATAACCTGGAAAAAAGAAAAAACCTGTAAAGAACTATTGTAATTAGTGTACCTGTAATGAAATGGGAAAAAGTGGTGAGATAATAGGACCGGGGATTCAGACCCGCAGCAATCCTCACCCTGGGTACAAGACACAGGGGGGTGACCGTTGCGAGTCCTATAGATCTGATGTCTGCTGACATAATACGATATTTTACCCGTCGTATTAACAGGATCCTCATAGGCCATTCCTAGCGATTGGTCAAGATCCCAATGATTCTTACAAAAGTAAGATTACTTCCACAGATGATCAAATGATCACCAGGTGAAAAAACAGCACGTGCCGTTCGATCATTCGATTTGCACTGCAAGAAAGAATGCGACATCCACCCAGACATCTGCTCCTGGGACTTACACACTTGTGCAATTTGCGAACGCCGCAGGGCTCACCGAAATCAGGGATCCTAGGATCAGTCATGTTCGCGCCCAACACCTGCAGCTGCAAGGGTTTATCTGATAATTACCGCTTCAAGCCTTACGTCCCGAAGTTATTGGCTGCAACACATATATCACATTTAAAGTAAACAGTTTTTTGTTTAGATAGAAACACATGCAGCCAATCCCAGCGAACTTTTCAGCTTTTTTCGTGGCTTTTTCTGAATCCCCCCAACAGACAGCAGGTGAGGGGCACAAACATGAATGAACCAACAGCAACGATTACCTTGCTCTATAGGGCAAGGCCACATTGCTGTGGAGCCCTGCTCCAGAGAAGCCCCAGCCATTCATCATATTAATATACTAATGTCAATAGCATTAGTGTATAGTATAATTAAAAATTAAAGCTGCCTTTAGTGACATTTGAATTATAGGAAATGTATGCTCCGTTCGCAGAAGCCTTCCTAGACAACGCACCCCTCACAGTGAGTTCGAGGTCATCGGGCAAGAGGTGATTCCAATTGGCTTCCGAGAGGGAGCAAGGTGGAGTTAATAAGAAACTTTAACTGTCCACTAAAAGAACCATTTAGGATCTCAGCCAAAAGCCGTCGGCTGAGTGACCCTCAGGTACGACGTGTGCAGGCCTCAGCCTTGGTGAGTGGGTGAACATTTGTGTGCAATTAAGCACATCAACAGGGTAGCCACGAGAAGGCAGTTCAATCCCACCTAGAGTTATCGACACTAAAGGACCAAACCAGTGGCCTGTAGCTTATACAGCGTCGTGTCCATAGGTAACTCCTACCAGTCCATGGGGCCAACCCATCTCATTCCAGCATGTCGGGTATTCACCAAAAAATGGTTTATTTCCCAACCACCCCATTATTAGATTATTATTAATACAATATTATTTTATAAACATATTTATTTATTTTACAGAGTAGTGCTATTTTGATTTATTTCGCTAAAAGTTCTTGAAGGATTTTCAACTTCTTTATTGGGCTTAATATCTAATATTATCTAATTTTATTTTTGTGATTATGAAGATGACGTTTAACCCTAAGGTCCATATTGGTAAGAGAATACATTTAAAGTTAATATTTTTTTTCAAAGAATCTAGAAAAAGTGTATACTTATTGGTTTTCTTGCTTCTACGGGGTAATAAAAATTATGATTTGATTGTTGAAATTTTTGGAGATAATCATACTTTTAAAGGAAATCAAGTTTTTTATTACGAAAAGGTCAAGACATCCTTCGGATCACTTGGAAATAAAAAGAATTCTACTTTTAGCATTTTTAGCATTTTTCTTGGATATATAAAACCAGTATTTTTGTGATTATTCGGAAACAACTGAATGAAATTTAGTCAAACTAGAGGAAGCACAAGTAGATATAATTTAAAAAATTTTGTACCAAATTTTATATTAATTCATCTAGTTATTCCTGATATTTGCTTTTTTTTAGAGTTTTAAGTTCAGTTCTTGGCATCAGAAATCAGTGTTTTTGTGATCATTTTACAACAGAATGAAATTAAGCCGAGTTGCAGAAGGCACAACTAAATACTATAAAACAAATTTCGTACCACATTTTTTTTTTATTCATCGAAGAGTTCATTTTTTGGTATCGGAAATTGGTTTTTTTTGTGATAACTCGACAAAAACTTAGTGAAATTTAGTCAAAATGAAGGAGGCAAATCTAGAAATCAAATAACAGATTTTGTATCAAATTTTTTTTTTGTTTCATAAAGTTGTGTTTGAAAAATTTGCTCTGTACAATTTCACGAACATACATACTAACGCACATACCTTCAGTATAAGTCTTTACAAAATTGGACATTTTTAAAAGCTTTTCGTTTTTTGACCTGATAAAATTATAAGGCACGATTTCATACATCTATTACATATACAGAGTGATCGTGCCTAAAAATGAATGCATAAAATATTAATATAATTATTAATTTTGATAATATTATAAGAAAATATATTAAAATGTATACACAAAATAATCAGATTCTTTTGGAATAAAAAAATAATAATTTAATAGAATGTGTACTCAGAATTTAGTTTAATATAAATATTTAAGGTCTTTTGTTCTTATATTTTAATTATAAAAATAAGAGGGTATAATACTTAAATATTGTCATCTTCAGAAAAAAGTTACTTGAATTGGTACTCTAGAAAAATATTTTCTTAAAATACATTACGATATTAAAAAGTTAATATTTCAAGTATTCTGTTACTGTAAAATTTAATATTATGCTTTTAGAAAAGTATTAATCATAAAATTATCCTATTAACATAAATTTTTGTATTTAAAAAAAAATATTATTTATTATTTTTTACTATCAAATTTTAGAAATATTTGTTTTAAGTAGCTCATATTAAAATTAATATTAATATTTTGATATTTGTATTGATGTGCTGATTTAAATAATGATTTTACTTTGCAAGACATTTTATTTTTGGAACAAATAATTTAATATAATTAAAATTTTAATCTTTTAATAAAAAATTTAAATTTATGCTTTCGAGTTCAGTTCGCTTACGCCTTTTCATCTCTTCTAAGTTGTTAATATTTTTTTAAATATTTTTGTTGTTGTAAAAATAAGTATTTAGATGGATAAGACATGATATAACACTATTTGAATATGATGTTGGTCGTTACTGAGCTGCTTTCGATTCACTTTTGGTCTTGAAATTTAAAAAATTATTATACTTTTTTTAATTTTTTTTTTGATTATATTGTGTTTAACTTCTTCTTAATTGGTACAATAGTATATTAATAATTTATATATTTGTTTTTTTGGAGTATTTATAACGTCTGTTTTTTTAATTTTTTTTTGTGTTGGATTATTATTTTTCGACTTTGCAGACAAGGATTTATTAAAATAAATTAAAAAATAAACATATATATATATATTTATTATGTTTAAATATTAATATTTTTAAATATTATATTTTGAAATGTTAACTTATTTGTTTATTATCAAAATTTATTTTTTTAATAAAGTTTTAATATCATTTGTTATTGTTTGTGAAAGATATAAGGTATACATTTACAAGTACATATTATTTTTATGATGGTTCGTGGAATTATTATATATTTGAAAGTTTGAAATTATTAAATTAACTTTATAGGTGTACTTACAATTATCCTTAGACAATACTGATTTCTGTGGGTCGAGGGAGCACAGCCCCCATATTAAAGGAGAAAAAAAATATAATTTAAATAATTTTTGGATTTCAAAGGGTTGAATTGTCAGGGTGGATCCATTAAATTGTGCTTTTTATGCCCACTTATCACTATTTCCACTTTTTACGTGTACGCAAAATATTTTTCTGCGCAATCATACAGCAGCATATGCCTTAATAAAATATTTTAGAATATAAAAAAGCATGACTTTGAAAGAAATGTTTGATTATTTATTTATTTATTTATTTAATTGGACATTAACAGTCCTATGGGACCAATATATATAATGAATTTTTATACAAGCGAATATATAAAATTTATAAGATATATAACAATTAACTAGTACAAGTTAGTACAATAAATATAAATTTAAGTAATAAAACATATATACGTATTTAATAAAATAATACTTCCAGTTACAATAATTAAGTTAGATATTTTTACGAGTAACAAAATATATGATATTTAATAGGATGTTAGGTATAATTATTTGACTTTATTTTTGAATGATGTCGGATTAGTGCAAATTTGGACTTCAGGAGGGATGCTATTCCATTGTCTTTTACAACAATTGATTAGTGAATAAAAATTGTAGTCGCTATGAGAACAATGTTTAAGAAGCGTTCTTGAGCCACATATGGGATAGGGTACATTACGAAAAACAAATTTTTCATTCAATATATTAATCAATGTAAAATCTTGTGAGTAAACACTAAATCGTTAAATTTGTGATGAGATTCAATAGTATAGATGTTAAATCTTACAAAATCATTATGATATCTTACTCAAATTTTCAAGAATTATGACATCATTAAGAAAAATTTTTTTCATAACAAAATTTAATAATATGAAAACAAAATAAATATTAACAAGATATTAAAAATAAAAAGTTTAGCATTATCTTAGAGAATTTTTTCAATTGTCAACAGAATGGAACAGTATGCAACCGTGTGTTTGTCTTTCAATTATTCAGAAATTTTTTGAAAAATACATTTATTAAAAAATTATTTTAGAATTTATAATTTAAAAATTCCATTTTTGTAAAATTAGGTGAGTGAAACAAACAGTTATCAAGCTGTATAACGTGTACGCTGAAAAGTAATTTCTTTGTGGGTACCGGAATAATTCTAATATCAGCACTGGCAATTCCTGAATTTCATTAATGGTGGCTCCTTTTTTTTCTTGTAAATGATTGCAAATATCTCGAGATATAAATAAAATATAAAAAATGTATTTTTAATTTTTTTTTAATTTTTCTTTACGTTTTATGACATTTGCTACTACGATCAACCAATCAGGTAACGGCAACATGATTGTTTATTCAGAGTACCTAAACATATACATAAATAAATACTGTTGAACGAAATATACAATTTTAAATTATTCTACAAGAAAATCAATAAGTAAATATAGCAAAAATAAAAATAATAATGAGTTTAATAATATAATACCAGTTGTCGTTGAAAAAAAAAAACAAGATTAAAATAAAAACATTAATAAATTACTCTCTGGTTCGGGAAAAAATATTAACTTTGTACAGTAATAATCTCAAAAAGCAAGTAGTTTATTGAGTAAAAAAAGATATATAACGTAACGAATATGTCACTTTGGTTTGAGCAATTCCCAAAAGCCTAAACCAGACACTTTTAAGATTACGCGACTCGAATCTAGCAAAAAAATTCCACTGAGATTTCATCTGCTATTTTATTTCTTGTCGAATGCACAAACCATCGATTCTTATACATGAAGTCCAGTATATGTATCACAATATTGCTTTCTATATCGTCTAAGGATTTTAAAAAATATCAAGAAATCGGATAGTTATAAGTTATTGATGAAAATTTTCCAATTTTTTTAAATTAAATTTTATAAGAAAAAATAATAAACGAAAAAATAATAAAAAAATATAAAATATTAAAATAAGTGATTTCATAAATAATATTACTTCAAAATAATAATAAAAAAAATCTCTTAGTTTAATACAAATCTGGACAGAAATATTAAAATTTAGTTAAAAGCCTTCAGAAAAAAAATTTATTTCAGGCACAATCACATATTTATTGAGTATTTTTTCTTTACAAAACCTTAATAGGACCCATGCCTTCATAAATTGAAAACTCTTTTTTATGATGTATTATTATGATGTATTCATAAGTAAATATCGGGAAAAAATTTTCATTTATTTGTACTTACATAAAAATATTTAAAACTTATAAACAAAAATTTTTTATATATAAGTAATCATTTTTTGAAAAGAGGTCATTTGAAATCCATTGGATCACTTAAAATTAAAAAAAAGTTCAACTTTTAGGATTTTTTTATTAATTATTGGATATCTATAAAACCAGTGTTTTTGTGATTATTTGAAAACAACTGAATGAAATTTAGTCAAACTGAAGGAGGCACAAGTAGATACAATTTAAAGAATGTTTTACCTATTTTTTTTTTTTAATCGATTTGTTCCTGATTTTTTACCATTTTTATCATTTTTTTTTAAATTTTTTAATATCTGAAATCAGTTTTTTTAACATTTATCTGCAAGGAGTCAAGAACTGAATGAAATGACTCCAGATCGCAAACCCTGCAGCTAGATCTGATTTCAAAAAATGCTCCAGGGGATTTGATTAAGGTGGCACATATACTTAGAGATAAAAAAAACATGACTTTTTGTGGATGTGTTTTCGGGTAGAAATAATTGAGATAATTTTTTCAAAATTGGCACTTTATTAGATTATGAGTTACTAAACATTAATTTTTTTTTTTTTTTTTTTTTTTCAAAATGGCGCCGAATACAGGTGCTCAAAGTTAGGCCTCACTTTTGATGGCGTACACGATTGCAGCCTCCAACTTGTTCTGAAACATACCAAATTAAAATTTATATGTTTGTGAAGTATTTTTCTTCTGGATTGATGTCTTCAAATTTTGGAAAATGGAAAATTGTGAAAATTATTAAATTTTTTTCAAAAATCGCAATTTTTTGCACATGTTTTTTTGCCAAAAAAAAAATTGGGAAATTTTTTGGAAAAATCATTTCATCAATCCAGAAGATAATTATATTTTACATAGGTAGCCAAAAAATTAGGAAGATATCTGAATTATTTTTTGAGTTATCGTGTACGCCAATTCGAAAAACGTTGTTTCGAGATAAACGCGTTTAAATTTTCGGTGTAGATTATTACTTATATAGCGGTGTGTTGCTTAATCTTCTATAACTTCCTTATTATTCAAGATATCATTATAAAAATTTTTTTCCATATTCTTGAGATGTTTTTAAACCCAAAAAAACAAAAAAAAAAAAATCGATTCAGAAAAATTTACAAGTATATGTGCCACCTTAATTGATTAGGTTCTAAGAAACAAAGGATAGACCTTTTTTTACATACACGCCTACACACGTCATGGCAATACAAGCATTTAGAGGCATCGAAATGACCTAGGGATCAAATTTCTCCAAGAATTTGACAATTTAAAGACTTTTCCGTTTTTCGACCTGACAAAGTTATCAGGCACGATTTCATCTATGTATTGCATATATAAGGTGATCGTGTCTAAAAATAATTTAAAGACAGGTAAAATTAAAAAATTTTTTAAATTGAAAAATTCAAATCTTAAATTGTTCTCTGATTAAAAATACAATGATTATGAATCTAAAAAAAATAAAAATTATATTATTAATAACAATAATAATTGAATTTTTCGCTCATTTGAATTTTTATTATTTAAGGGTTATCTACGAAAAGACAAAATAGTGTACGTACTGAAGAGCCAAAAGACTATTTAGCCAGAGGAGAAATAACCAAAAAATTGTTAGCTCAAGGTATCGAATATATTTATTCGTATTTGAAAATTATATTATTGGACAATATTTGCTCTTGAATTATTTTTTTAGACTGGTACTCACGCTGTTAAGTTTTTTCTGCTTATTTTTTCAACAACCTTAGTCTGTTAATTTTGACAAAGTGTGACCGAAAAATTCACCTTTTTTACAACTTAATTAATTTATTAAAGAAGGGAACTTAAGCAAAATTTTTCCTACAAATCTTTTTTATTACGTGTCTTTTCCAGAATTCAATAAAAAAAAATTTTTCCCACCCCTATTACTCCTCTACTCTCTTATTTACTAAAAAACACTGCCAAAAAAGACTTTTTTTTACCACAAAAGTTACATAATAATTAAAAAGTAAAATGTGACGAATTAGGGGTAGTCTTAACCCATTTTCACTTCGTATAGAGAATTAAGTAAACTTATAATTGTTAAAATACGATAAAATATTTTAAAAAAAGAAGTTAAAAAAAAATAAAGAAAATAAAATTAAATCGTGTTTTTTTTTAATTTTTCTTTGTATTCGGGGTAGTTTTCAACTCCAATAATTAACACTAATATTTCTGTTTTGATACATAATCAAATAAACCCAATATTTTGTTGATTGTTTCTTAAATATTTTCAAAATATTGCAAAAAATATCCTAAAAAGGCGTGATTTTTGCTAAGTTAAAGGTTTTTTCTTATTTTCTAGTCACTTAGAACCCCGAATTTAGATTTAGCGATACAAAAAACCTACATTAGAACTTTTTAAAACTTGGTTGTCGTTTTCGGATCCCTCACACCGCACTGTAACTGGAAGTTACACTTAATTTAGTAATCAAGTGGATTGAGGGGTACTTAAGTTGATGAAAAATCTTTTTTGCATAAATTCTGGTAAAAGCACATAATAAAAATGCTGTAGCAAAAAAAAAATTGGTTGATTGGCAAAAAAAGGGCAGATTTTCAGTGCTATTTTCGGTCACTCTTTTTATTATGTTTGTTCTTCTATGCTCGCACTTGGATGCATAAAGGGGTTCCATTTCTTTCATAGGGGTTTTAGACTATTATCTAATAGGTTCTTTATTATTATTTTCTTAATTCTTAAAGACTTTGTTTTTTTATTCAGCCTGAGTACATTTATTTACAGTTTTTAACTGCGGATAAGGTATCAATAGTTTTGGAGCGGCTTTTAAATTAAGTCGGGTGCTCCGGAGCTTGTCTCCCCCCACCTAGACAAAAAAAAAGAAAAAAAAAAGGTATCAATAGCAAAATCAGATTGCATCTCTATAATGACGAAAATATAAAAAAAAATTCTGTTTATAAGTTTTATTTTTAATTAATAAACCTATGTCTAATTGTTCCTTCATATAGACGCAAAAAAAGGTTAATAAAATTACTTATAATGAATTTAGCAAACATAAATTTATAAATTTATCAGAAAAAATTGTACATTTTATAAGAAAAAATTTCAACGAAAAATTGGGTTTCAGTAAAACAAATTTTATTAATAAATTTTGCTAAAAATTTAGAATTTTAAGTAACAAGAAAAATAAGTGATTTAATAAATAATATTACTTCAAAATAATAGTAATAATTCTCTTAGTATCCACAAAATGGAAAAATATTAAAAATGTTAAGCTTACCTTACAGAATGTTTTAATAAAAATATATCTTACCTTTCAATTCAAATATTCTGCCAAAAGAAATATGATAGATTCAAACGAAAAAGTATAATCAAATAATGTTTCTTATTTCAATGAACAGGATTCAAAGGAAAATTAATCAGAGGTTTATCATTGTTAAATGTACCATGGTAAAATAATAAAACAAAATTAATTAACGAGTATTTTTACATTTTATTATAAATATATATTTACAATGATATACATATTTATGACACTAAGATAAATAAAAATATGTCAATGGTGTTAAATAAATAAATGAAGCTATTTACTTTTCTTATACTCAAATTTTATCAAAGCTTTAAAAAAATTCTTTAGCTTTGTAAAATTATTTTTTTTGGATATAAATTTTTTTTTCCTTTTATGAAGTATGTAACTTAAAAAATTATTACACAAGACTGTTTTTCTTTAGATTCTACTAATACATTGATATGATATTTTTTATTCATTATAGATATTTTTATTTTTGTACAAATAATCAATTTACTATACTTTTTTTTAATCTTTAAGTATGTGAGGGATTCCATTAAAACTTTGTCCAAATTTTTTGTGACTGAAAGACTGCAAAAGTTGATCTAACATTTTGAATTGGCAAATTTTACATTTATAAAATTAAAATTTTTAGGACTAACTCGCATTTATTTAAAATTTGCTATCCAAGCATTCAAAAAAAAAAAAAAAAAAAAAAAATTATTCTAAAAGAGAGATAAATAAGAAAATTATGAATTAATTTTGAATATAAACTAAAAAAAACAAAAATTTATGAATTGAATCGGAAAACTAGTGAGAAATCTTTTTGGAACCATTTTTATTATCATTTAACATAACTTGGGCTCAATCGGCATGGAATCCCTCATATACAAAGACATATTTCGTATATTGTAAATATATTTCATATTTTCTTAAAGTCATTCATTCTTATATAACATTATTTATAAGAACTTTTAATAATCATTTTCTTTTTTTAATTATATACTCATTTAAATATTTTATAATTTACTTAAAATAAAATTTAATATAAATTGTTGTTTCTTTTACGACTGGTACAGATTTAATAGTTGAATAAATGAAAAATCGACTTTAAAAACAAAACTTAACGTTTTTAAAAATTTAATTTAATTTTTACCAAATCCGATTAAATTTTTAGATATCGCAATTTAGCCTTTTTTGCGAAATTTTTGAAATTCTATTTTTGAAAAAATAAACTAGCGTCAATGATGCTCAAAATGCATCAACAATTTAAAAAATTTTCTCGTTTGTACATAAGTTAAATCTAGATAAAAATTTTTAGCAAGTTCGCTGCATTATTGTGCGTTTTTTTTTATTCTGTTTGGTTCAGTTTTCTAAGCTGAAAATGAGCATGAGCGTACTCTACTAATTTTCAGACAGAAAGTACCTTTAATTTTCGTATTTAATTCTATTTTTAAGACTTTCGCGAATTGACTGCGAACTGCAGCGAATGTTTTAAGCAAATAAGGAATTTTTTACTCAAAAAAGCAAAATTTTCTTCATTACAAACCATTTAAACACTTGCTACATACTGGAATATTTATGGATACATTATTTACTAGGGGAGTTTACTGAATTTGGAAAATCAAATTACATTTAATAGATACAAATCTGATTCTCATGTTCGGAAAACATTTTGTATCCTCTATTCATTCTAACAGATTTCCTGACTTTAGAACTAAAATCTGAGAAAAATGATATTTTGAAATTAGAGGCATGATTCGGAGATATAAAAAAAATTTTATCCTAATAACCATTTTCGCCAAATTATGTCTAAAAAATGTTTCAAATACAAGATAAATATTATTAAAAAAGACTTGCTAATCGTAAAAACTAATTTATCCTCGATTTTATATACCAATATTATTAAAGAATTTACAAAGCTTGAAATTTGGTACTTACAAAAAATGTCAGAATTTTTTCAACTTAAAAAAGTCATATCCAGATATCATTTGATTTTCCAAAAATAGCAAAATCCTCATATTAATACAGTATTAATATAAATTTCATATTTTTCTTTTTTATTTCATTTATTTATAATTTTAACAGCATAATATAAAATAGCATATTTTACTCACGCAGATTAACTTACAACAACCTAATAGTATATTTTCAATTTACAATAATTAAAATTTTTTTAACATGCATGCAATTTAGTATTTATTTTTTGTTTTTTTTTTTGTTTTTTTTTTTGTTTTAATTACAAATGCATTAAATATATTTAAGCTTCTTTTCTTTTTTCTATATATTAATAGTAATTTTTTTTTCTGTTTTAAATTATATTTCACTCACATTAACATTTCACACATTTAATACCTTACGTAAAAATTTTCTTTATAACGTAGTTTCATATATTTTTGTATAAATAAATTGCAAAACTAAACATATGAAAACTTTTTGATAATAACTGCATTTAAAAAAAAATTTGGTCTATTCGATTCCAAATTCTTTTTCAAAAATTTTGTGGCTAACAAATCTCAAATTTTTGGCTTTCGATATTTAGTTTTTGGTTTTTTTCATCTTTTATAAAAATATTCATTTTAAGGTGTTTAAAGGGCATTAATCTTTTATCGCTGTTTTTTTAAAGATTTCTATATTATCGACGCTCCATATACACGCGGAATTACATGATTATTTTCTAAGTTTTTATTAAATTATTAAATATAAATTGAAAATATAATTTTTTACGTATTTAATTATCATATATTCCATTTTCGTTATCATACTTTGTAGAAAGTCGAAGCACGACCTTTCATAATAAAAATATTAAACTGCCTAAACTGCCTAAACTGTTTAAATCGAATCAGAAAGATCTTTGGGAAGCAAAATCTTGCTCTCGTATCATTAGAGATTCATGAGACTAGATTAGTTAAAAAAAGTGGTTAAAAAAAAGGACGATTTAAGAAAATTTTCAAAAATTCATTTTATAAGGGTGGGGGGTCAAATGGAATTGGAATAATTTCAATTTGGAGACTTATCATAATTCAGATTTAGAGACTGAGAATAATTTTTATTCAGTGATTATAAGTTAAAATTGGAATAAATCAACATGTCCCATGCTCGATGGCTGCGTTAACATATAAACCTGTTATAATTTTAGTATTGGCAGTTTATAAAAATCTACGTCAAAGTCTCATGCACCTCTATTTAAAATAATAGAAATTATTATCCATCTAATTTTTAATCAATGCCAAATCTAAATAGAAAACCCATCATGACTGATTTTGATAAAAAAGAAACCAAATGAAATTGTATGTTATAATTTAAAAACCAACGATTAGGAGCCAAAAATGTAATAATATTCTTATTACTTTTAATATTTGATAAAATTAAGTGCGAAATATTTTTTTCTACAAATTTCGATGTTATTATTATTATTATTAATATTTTCTCAAAAAAATACATTTCAAAATTTTACTTTAAATCTTACTTTTTAAAATCAATTCTTTTATTATTTATATATAATTATATATATTCTACAAGATTAAATGATAAACATTAATAAACATTAAATAATATTAATTTTTTTTTACATCAATAAATAAAATTAAAAAAAAAAACAATAACTTTATATACTATTGATAAAATATATTTTAATTATTTTAAAAATTTATATATTCGTTCATTTCAAAATTTTGACTTTAAAAGATTATATATTTTATTTTTTGGCTTTGAGTCTTTAGGATACTACTAAAATACATTTTGATTCATCTAGTTTTTTAAATTATTTTTTATATTAAGTTATGTTACAGTAATTAAACTGATTTATGATATACTGTATATTAGTCTGGTAAATAAAAAAAAATTGATTAAATTTTTGAACATTGGGTGTAATTAGGTAGGCAGATATTTTTGAAGTGTATAGGTATAAGTTGTATGATCAAGTTTCCAAATTATGCCTAAAACTTTTTTTTCGAGCATATGAATAAAAAAAAATATTTTCTTGTTAGTGTCCAGAAAGTGCGTGTTTTCTGGCCGCTGCGATATTCGAAAAAACGCATTTTCTCGACTTTGAGCAAGAAAAATTATGTTTTGTCCTTGGCCACAAAAAAAGGATGCCCCAAATCGCATGGTAATTTACGTGCGATTTGGGCCATTCTTTACTTTTGTGGCCATGGGTAAAAATATTCTATTTATCGTTTTCGGATTATTTTTAATTTTCAGGCGTATGCTTTCTTTTCTTATCTTTCCTCGCAAGGGCGTAGACATTTTTCCTTCATAGAGGCTCGTTGAAAATTTTCCGTGGAATCTGATTCTGAAGTCTATAATTTTATTTAAAATGCAAGTGCGCGAGATAATTCAAATTTAGATTTCTTTTTGCGAGCTGTAATATCTAAAAAATAAGAAAAAATTTTTCTGCGTCAGTGGTGAGAAAATACGTGCTTTCTGGCCTCTGAACAGAAAAAAATATCGTGTGGCCAATTCAAAGACTTTTCCATTTAAACTATGTACATTCCACAAATATTAACCCATATAATTTTTACACGAATAAAAAATAAACAATTTTGTTTTTACATCGACCACTAGACGGACCAAATGTATTTCTTACTCATAAACAAGTAAACTTATCATATACATATAAAAGCATCTTTCTTAATATCCAATGCATTTTTAACACCAATTATTAGTTATCTAAAAAAAAGCGCAAGTAGCATATTTTACTGATAATGACTCGTACTACTATTATATATCCAAAGTAAAACAATATCTATAAAAAAACTTCGGAAAAAAAATTTTTCTTGTCAGCGGCCAGAAAGCAAGTATTTTCCGAAATACCGGAAATGACTTGTTTTCTCGACACTGACGAAGAAAAATCGTATACGACCCATGTCCATAAATAAAGAGGGCCTCAAAAAGCAGTTTAGAATCCTCGGCTTCACCTCGGAAGGTTATTTATGTGCGATTTGGGCCATTTTTTATTCTTCTAGCCATAGGTCGTAATATACTATTTCTTCAGTTGCATATTGAAAACATTAAGCAAGAAACTAATGAATTTTTACCAAGATAAATATATAATCTTTTAATATATTATATATTTTGTAATTTAATTTATTAATATAAATATATATTTATAAATATAAGCATTTTTATTCTTCAATTAGTTTATTTGACATTAGTATGAAAATAATATAACTTATTCTATAATTTTCGTATTTTGTTATTTTCTGTTTTATTTGCACACCTTTTATGCAATATATACTTTGTATATATATATATATATATATATATTAGATATTTTAATGATATAATACTTCTGAGAAAAAATCTGCAATTTTTATGCAAATTTTTCTTCATTTTTTTTAATTACTGTACATCATTAATTAAATTAGGAATAATGTTATTATGATTATTGTAATTTTTTATAAATTTTGTAATAATCATCTTTTAATTATGAAAATAAAAATATGTGATATAATTATTAAATTAAATAAGTAAATGATTTCTGGTCCAGATGTTGTTGCAATACTTAATGCACCAGATGATGGTAAATTATTTGGTGGCCTTATTGATGAATCTAATAAAAATATTTTTTTTATTTTTAAATTTTATAAATTAAATAATTTTTAGTTTTTTTAGTTTTTTTTTAATAGAAGGCTTGCATAAGTCAGAATTTGAATTATTTTTTGGCTTTATATGATATTATATAAAAAAATATTAACACATTCGTTGCGTTATGGGTGGAATGCGCCCGTAATTTTCGAGATTTTTGTGCGGCGCCTTGGTCTATATATATCTCACAAATTATCAAAAATATTTGCGAATTTCAATTAAATACGATTTCTTAGGGTAGTTTTGGGGAAATTAATGATATTTCTATAAACGAAGCAAGACAGGATTAATTTTCAACCTATTTTAAAAATTTTCTCATTTTCACAATGAGTAAAATATTATAATGATAAAAAAAAAAATTATATTTTTTTTTAATAAATATGCAAATAATAACAAATTTTAAAAGATTTATTTAAAAATAAGCACCCTGCATACTAAAAAATTAAGTAAATGTTGGGCACAATTTATTAACGCAAAGTTAATCTGGTTTTTCTCGGAAAACGTTAAAAAATGACTAAGTACATCATCATATAAACATATTTTGATCATAAAAGAAAAAAAATTAATGAAAACAAGAAAAGCTCACCGATTTAGAATCTGCAAAAATATCAAAACGCAGCGAATGTGTTAAACGCATATTTTTTTATTTTTCAAAAAAATTAAAATTAAAAAATGAATGAATTCAAAGTTTTACGTTGTAGAGATAGTAACTGGAGACAGTGTCTATTTACACTTACCGTTTCCACACGGTTGTACCGTTCTTCAGATAAAATTCACGGTTTTTTATCTTTACGTAAGTAACCGTATGTAACCGTAGGTTTAATTATATATCTACCGTAAAAAACCGTGTGAAAAAAATTCAAATACTTCAACCGTGTATAACCGTGTCATTTTAAATAAATATAAAGGAATGCCGTGTCCAACCGTATGAAAAATTTATTTAAAGAATCAACCGTGCTTAACCGTGTGAAAAATGAATTTATAGCTGCTGCCGTGTTAAACCGTATCAAAATTAACAATAATGAGATCAACCGTGTCTAGCCGTATGAAATATAATTTTAAAAAATTCACCGTGTTTACTCGTGTTAATATAATAAGGAAGAGCTCAGCCGTGTGTAACCGAATATTGGCTCACGGGGCCTTCGGCCCCCTTTCTTAAAAATAAATTTTAAATAAATTAAATTATTGACAGAAATATTGAATGACAGCACATAAGGGGGCCGAAGGCCCCGTGCGCCAATATTATGCACTTTTAATAATTCTTTTTTTTAACGGCCATATTTATACATTTATACGGTTACACACGGCAAGCATTTTTCATCTGGTTGTTCACGGTTGATCGATTGTATGCTTATAAATCCACGGTTAAACACGGTTGATGCTTGAAATTCATTTTTCATACGGCTAGACGCGGTTAATCTTTTTATCGTTAATTTTGATACGGTTCAACACGGTAGCAGCTCTGAATTCATACGGTTACAAACGGCTGAGCTCTTCTTTATTATTTTGACACGGTTAAACACGGTTGATTCGTTAAAAGCATTTTTCATACATATAAATTCATTTTTCATACGGTTACACACGGCTGAGCTCATTTTATTATATTGACACGGCTAAAAACGGCGGAAAATGTAAAACAAATTTTTATACGGCTAGACACGGCAGAAGTTTGGCTTATTTGTAAGTCACACGGATATACACGGAAAAGATGAAAACCCGTGGATTTTATCTGAGAAACGGAATGCCGTGTGGAAACGGTAAGTGTAAATAGACACCGTCGTAACTGGATTCCCACAAGGTGAAACCGCGGTCGCTCTGTTCCTTTATAACTGTAATTAGATTAACCGATTTTTAAATTATAAAAAAATACGTTACTTATAATTTTTCATCTAGCTTCAGATTATGCAAAAAATTTATTCAAATTCCGACTCATATTCGCATGTATTTATTTAATTTTTTTTTTTTTTTTTTCAGAAATTAAATATAATGCTAGCATTTTCATTTTTCTATTGGATATTTAAAGTTAATGAATAAAGTTAATGTCTTAGAAGTTTTTAAATATTACATAAATAATAATTTTAACTTCAATTAAGTAAATAAAATATTAAAAAATAAATAAATTTAAAAAAAATTTTATCTACCTAAGATGATTAAGTATCGTATAAAAAAAAAAAAAAAAACAATAAATTATTAGTTTTAATTAATAATTTTGTTTATTTTTTCTAGCTCTACATGATCTGACATAATTTATAACGTGTAATTTATTTTATAATTAAAATTTAGGTATTTAGAATATATTTTTGTGTTTTTTTTTTTTTAATTTTTTATATGAATAAAAACTAAAAATTGTATCTGGCAGTTTTCTCTTGTATTATTTTATTTGAAATTCAAGACATTTTGATGGAAGTTTTTTAATAATTGCTTTTGAATTATGCAACTATTGTATCGCATATTTAAACAAATTGCAGGAGTATGACAGAGTATAATTGCAGAGCCATGATTTGATTTACGGCAATAATAGAAAAAAAAATTGAAACATCAGAGCATAAGTGGGCGTCTTGTATTAAACGTTATTAATATGAAATCTTGTTTGATGGTAGGAAAATCTTTTATATTTTATTTTTTTATTTTATATACCGGTAGTTCTTAGCTATTTTTATCCAAATCTGAAGCCGATGTCTTAAATTAAAAAAATTCGATTTTTCTGTATCTTGTATCTAAAAATATGGTTACTGTCCAATTTTCAAAGCTCTAGGTGGCCTGGTTGCGATTTGCCAGCTGTTTTTCCAATTTTGATTTTATTTTGCATTCTCAGCCACCCGTTTCTTATTTATTTTCTGAACTTCCCTAAATAAGCCTTAAGAATATTTTTTTATGCCAGTAGATAGTAAAATTTCCCGCCCGATCTAAATCTGGCCGTATTTTTTCAGCAAAACCTCAGCAAAACCTGAGAAATTGGAAAAACTAAATAAAACTTTTTTTTATAATTTTTTTTTCCATATATTTTATGGTTGTTAAATCCTTTTTTGTCCCATTTGTCTTTTAAGTACTTAATAACCAATTTTAAGCTCAAAAAACTGATATTAAAATATTTTTCATTTACTGAAATTTCCGATTTTCTCGCTTTTCCTGACTCAAAATAAAAATTCTAGCTTGATTTTCAGATTCCTTGGGAAATTTTATCTTGAAAAATCCTTATAGCTAAAATTTTAGAGTCCTCTTTAATGTTGTAAAAAAAAGAAAAACAAAGTAACTTGCTAAAATTAAACATAATTATTTGCTATTTATTCGTTTGATTTTAGCAGGTTTCATTGTTTTTCTTTTTTTACAGCGTCACAGAGGCCTCTAAAACTATAGCCGTAAGAGTTTATCAAGGTAAAATTTCCCGAGAAATCTGAAATTCAAGCCAGAATTTTCATTTTTTGTGAGGAAAAGTAAAAAAATCGGAAAATTCAATAAATAAAAAATTTTCAAAATCAGTTTTTTGAGCTTAAAATTGGTTTACTTAAAAGGCAAATTGAACAAAAAAGTAGTTCACCAGCATAAAATGTATAAGAAGAAAAAAAATTAATAAAAAATAAAAAAGAAGGTGGCACTTTTTGAAAAATACGTATTTGAAAGCTTCCTTTAGTTTTTCCGATTTTCTGGCTTTTTTGGAGGTTTTTCAAAAATATGGCCAGATTCGGTCAGGAGAGAAATTTTACTACCTACCGTTTTATAGAAGATATTTTTTAGGCTTATATATTTAGGGCATTCAGAAAATAAAAAAGAAACAAGTGACTGAGAGTGCAAAAAAAATCAGATTTGGAAAAAAAGCTGTCAAATTGCAACCAGGACACTTAGAGCCTTGAAAATTGGACAGTAACCAAATCTTTTGATATTAAGACCCCAAACTTGGGTAAAAATAGCTAAAAACTATCGATACACTGTAAATTGTCAGAAAAAAATAAAATACTTGAATAAACAAGTTTTCAGTCGTCAAAAAAATATATAAATGTATAAATATATTAATGTTTTATTTTAATTAATTAAATCAATCCAGGAGCATGTAGAATTTATGAAGGATATAAAAAATTTTTTAAATTGAAAATGTACCTCTCCATTCCTCGACATCATAGTCATTAGGTCTGCGATGCAATTTTCTGTTTCCATCTTTTCCTATATTTATGAATCAAGCAAACATTATTTTTAATTTCTGAGTAAAAGTTTTTTTTAGTAAAAATATACTCAAGGTTAATTCAAAGAACAAAAAAGTTTGCCAAAAATTAGAAAAATTGAGTCAGATTATGTTGTAGAAATTTATATTCAGCGTATTTTTACTTCTATTTGAAAATCATTATTAAGTTTGTTGGGAGTGTAACTAAAAAGATTTTGGAGCTTTAAATTTAATGTTATATTTTTTGTTACTGGAAAAATCTTTATATAAATTTGAACTAAAAATTCAAATTTCAACACAGATCCTAATGCAAGCATAGTTTTCTACTGTAATATTTAAAAAAATTACGAAAACAAGAGTATATCTTAATTTTGTTAAAGTTATTTTATTTTGGTTTGAAAAACTGCTAATTGTAATTTTTTTAAAATATTTTTGAATTGGCAAGAAATTATTTTACATGACCGATGAAATTTCAATTTTGAATTAATAACGAAATGACTCAGAGTATATATAGACGCAGGACAAAAGCTAAACGCAATCAAATATATCTTCAAAATTTGTCTGCTCTCTGCTTTATTTTAAAAAAATTGATTAAAAAAATTAATTTCTTTACAGAAATTGAAAAATATATGATTAAGCGAGGGATAAAAATGTATACCAAAGTCAAAATTTTATAATTGTTTTTGACAAAAATTTAGGGTATTGGCTGTAGGTAGATTAAACTCTAAATTTTAAAGATTGTGAATAAGAAAAGAGGGGCATAAGATGTTTATTTAGGGTATAAGGAAGACCTAAACACCTATTTTTAAACTACTCTAAATATACATAAGACTTAAAGCTCCAATTGTAAATATTTTTTTACTTTTAGCCCAAGGTACTTAGATTTCAACTTATAGGAAAGATTTTGAATATTTATAAAAATTATTATTAAATAAATATTGAACGAAGAGTAGTAATAAAACTTATAAAAAAAATAAATTAGTTATTTAAATATATATTAATATTATTAACATTACCATTCCTTCTGGATGAATGTGTATAATACAAAGTAAGTTGAGTCGTCGTCGTAGGTGGAGCAGGAATTTCTTTAAAGTTTTATATATTAAGTTATTTAAATCATTTTTTTACAAATAGAAAGTAATTATATAACATGTCTTAGGCTACTATTAAAAAAATCCAATTAAAAATTCTTTATTGCAATGCTTTGAAAGAAAAAAGCATAAATTTTCAGAGTAAATTTTTTTTTTTTTGAAAATTGACACTTTTTTACACGGAGCATTGACAAAATAAGAATTTTTTTTTGAGTGACGAGGGTGGAATTCCAATCGTTTGTGATTCTTTAATCTTATCATAGCAATATTTTATAAATCGTACAATCTTTATTAGTAAATACTACAATTTCAACCAAACGTAATCGCTGAACTGTTACTTTTATTTCTAAATGACTCTTTCAGTCTTTATTTTTGTAAAGCAGTTTCTTTTATGAGCGAGACTTCTTTTAGAGCTTTTTTAAGGAATTTAACCATTATTAGCAAATGTTTCAACTCTTGACTTATGATTTACTACTTTTTTTTAAATTAAAATTGAGGAATCTTAAATTGCGAGCGATTGGATTTCAACAGCCTAATATATAAAAGTATGAAAGGAGGTAGAAAACAAAAGATTAAGATAAAACATGCGTTTTACAATTGATTTCTATGGAGTTTGTGGAACCCTGAAGCGTCAATGAAATAATGCAATTCTTTTAATTTGTGTTATTCTTTTTTCCTTTGTAATTACAGCTGATTATTTTATATTAAAGTGTTAGGTGAGTGAATTTAAAACAGATAGTCTAGTATTTTTGGTTATTATTGTAACTGTAAAATTTTTCGTTAGTGAATATGAAGTTGATAATATATAATATCTTTCGCATTATCTGTGTCTTTATTTAGGTTTTTTTGACAAAACATTATTGAACCGATCTAAATAAGAAATATGCAAATTTTATCACAAGAAAAATTCAAGCAAACTGTATGTATTAATTCAACCTGAATGCACTTACAAAAATTGTATTTTATAGTTCATTGGGGTCAAAATTTTACACTAAAAAATGAATTCAGTGAGTACAATATTGGTACTACAAACTTGTGAACCAATTATTTTTTGGAGCTATAACATTTGACTAGGTACCACGAATTATTTTATTTTCAAGTTTAGTTACTAGCACTTTAGGGCGCCAGCAATGTTTAGTGCATCCAAAAATTTTACGTGAATAGAAATATCTTCAGTAAAAAGTTTTGGTCATTAAAACCGATTTTGAAGGTTTTCATACAGGATATTGAAGACACATTTTTGCGCATTCCTAACTCCAGAAACGACGAATTGTGCTACTAGATTTCTAACCTCAAAATCGGCAATAAATGCTATTTTAAGCATTTTATCGAGTTGGATAAGTTTTTGGGATCGGTGATCACGGTTCTGAAGTCTGATTTTTAATAATCAAAATGGTGGTCTCAAAACTGCGTTATTTTAACCTCAAATTGTCAAAGCGTGCTATCTGAAGCATTTTAACATTAAATAACAAAATTAAAAAAGCCACTATTTTGAGCCCTCTAGTTTGATTATTAAAAATCTGATTTAAAAATCGTGATAATTGGTCCAAAAGACTTAAGAAAGAATAAATCGCCGTTTCTGAGGTTACGAATACACAATTTCGAGTCCGCCATTTTGATTTTTAAAAATCGTGATCTGCGACACTAAAAACCTAAGTGAGGTACCAAACATAGACTCAATCAGGAATTGTGTTTAAGAATTGATCTATATTGCAAATTTTTTGTCGAATTTTCATGATACTGCGTTCATTATTCAACACTGGCCATCGGAAAATGCATGAAAGCTTCAAAATCAGTTTTAGTGGCCAAAATACATACGTTTTACTGAGGTGGATCCGTTTCTGGGCAGATCAAATTTTTGGATGCATTTAACATTGCTGGCGCATTAACTATTTGCGATGTAAAAATAAAAATAATTTTATTATTAATTTAATTTTTGCACGTTTATTAAAGTAAGTTTTTGACCAAAACTGCCGCACGAACAGAAGCTGCTTGATTTTTGTCAAATCCGTCTTCTCTTTTGCCTGGTAGGTATAAATGAGTGATTTTTGAAGTTTTTGGTTAAGAATACCAGATCCTATAAAACATTAATGGCGCGATTGAAATGAACAAATAATTAAAAAAGTAAAAATGCCTTGATTATTTATAAATGTCATCAATTTTAATATTAAATTACATTTTCATACTTCTTATTGCTAAATTGCAATACTTCTGTAACTTTATTTCAATCTTTGGACAACAAAATTTCATTGTGAATTAAATAATTTCCTTTTGTTTTCTACCTCCTTAAAATTTGAATGTTTTACTTAAATCTTTCAATTAATAAAAGAGAATATTTCTTAAACTTTTATATGGAGTAAACGCAGAATGTATATTTATAAAATTATTAAAAGAAATATAAAAACATTAAAAAAATAATCTTTAATTACCATCTAGTTTAATAAGTCCATCAGTACTTCCTAAAGAATTTTGTGCTACACATTTATAAGAACCAAAGTCCTTAGGGCCAACATTTCTTATCCTTAATGTCATGGATTGAGTATAATCGATCTTTGAACATGTAGCTTCATACTTATCTCCTACAACTGAACGGTAATTACCTGGGAAGTGAGTTAGATCTTTTAAATGTCATTAGTACTATGTATCTTTACTACTATATGACTAATTATTATTATTATTTTTTTTTTTGTAAAAATTATAAAAACACCTTATTTTATTTAACCTAAAACAAATTATTTTATTTCAAATTTATTGTTCATTTGCAATTACTTTGACTCTAAAGTTTTCCTGATAAAAAATTTGTAAACATTTGCAAATTGAAATTTGTTGTGTTTCAATGTATCCTTCTCATATATTGACACGGTATGGTTGAATTTTAAGCAAAATTATTGAATTTTCAGCCAAATAATTAAAAAAAATTTATTATAAAAAATGCTGAGTTATATATTTTTATTTTTATTTTTAAATAGTTGTTTATTAGTCCCTTTTTTAATTTCCAAACCTAAAAAATCTCAAGAATACTTTTTAGCAAAAACAAAATTTATAAACTTTTTAAATAAAGAAAACAAATGGAAACTTAATGTTAGATTACTTTAGTGAAATTGGGGTCAAATTTTGAACAGTGTAGATTAAAATAAATGCATAAATAAAAATATTAAACCATCACTGGTTTACTTTACGTAGTTGTGTATTAGATGGAAAAAAGCTACCAGGGGCATGAAAAAAATCATTATTTAAGACAAGTTTTTTAAACTCAGTATTGTATTTAATAATAGAAATAAAAAACTAGTTCAGCATTCTATTATATTCTACTATTCTCTTTTCTATTCAATTTAACAATAAAAGTTTATAAAAAATATTTTTACGGCATCTCGAAACTCTTTTTGGTAAATTAATTTTTTCAAAATAATTTTGCTTAAATTTTGTATCAAATAAACAGTTATTTTAAATTTTTAAGTAAATTTTAATAAAAAATTATCAAGAGGTGCCTCGCTCAGGGCATAGCTAATGTGCGCCTACTGGGTACTAGTAAGTTTCAATGATAAAATATTCATTGTAGACTTTCTCAACTGTTTCACGGAAAGAATTTGATACTTGACAAACAGTTTTTTATAATGGATTGGTTATTTACAGAGATATAACTAAACAAAAACTTTTTTAAATTTCTTATTGGAAGTATGTAAGAAGGACAAACAAACTTGACGAAAAGGGAAGGAATTCCGATATCTCTTTGACGCCTCAATAGCACCTTCTCACAACTTTTGTCATAAGAAATCTTAAAAATTTTGTTTATATCTCGGTAAATAGCGCACCTTAGCTTCTGAAATTTTGGCAAACATTACTAAATAATTTTTTTTCTAAATCTTATAAAATTGATCCTTTCGTGAAACAGTTCTGATCTGAGTGAGGTGCGTCCTTTTAAAATTATTTTTAAAACCTAAATAAGCAAAGATTATCATTTTTTTTTAATTTATAACTAAAAACAAATTAATTAATGAAATATTAAAATGTACTCAGTCAATATGCGGTTTTGGGGGTATTTTTTTTGTCTACCACAAGATTTGGTCAACTACAGGTTTTTTGGGTCGCTGTTCACGAAAATCAGGATCTTTTATATGAGAAACGAGCGGAATACCTTTAAATTTGCAGAAACTACCGCTAAAAAGAATAATTTTGATATATTTGAATTTTGGGTGGTCAGAGTTGGTCCATAAGGGTTTTTGATTGTTGATCAAGAATTTCGAGGAGTTTTGTATAAAAAGATAATATTTCACCCCTTAATTAGTAAAAAATACCCCTAAAAAGGGTATTGTAATTTTTGCTAATTTAAGGATGAGAAATTAATTTTTAACAATAAATTCCCCTAAATTCTTGTTCAGAGACCCCAAAAACCCATTTGAACCGAATTTAAACACTGAAAAAGCGAAAATATCAAAAACAAATTTTTAGGGGAAGTTTTAATAATTTAATTTATCATTAAAAAATTCCCCAGAATTCGTGATCAGAGAACAAAAAAACCCATGTAAACCGAACCTAGACACAGACAGTGCAAATATACTAATATACCCCTTTTAGGGGTAGTTTTTGCTTTTGTCATACTGTGTTTTCTTTTTTCCTAACATTCTTGTCTTGTTTAGCGACCCAAAAAACCCTTGTGAATCGAATCTGAACATTTAAAAAACAAAAATAGCAAAAACACCCCCTTTTTAAGGGTATTTTTTGCTAATTAAGGCGTGAAATATTAAGTTTTCATAGAAAACTCCTTGAAATTTTTGATCAGCGACCAAAAAAACCTTTCTTGATCAACTCTGACCATCCGAAATTCGAATACATCAAAAATACCCCTTTTTAGGGGTAGTTCTTGCAAATTTAAGGGTGTCCGCATTTTTCTCATAGAAAAGATCCCGATTTTCGTAATCAGTGACCTAAAAAAACCTATGGTAGACAAAATATGGTGGTGAACGGAAAGAGTACGACACCCCCCTCACCCCGCATATTGACTGGAGTGAAATATATATGGGCACGTCCAGGGAAGAACGACCAGCCGAAAAATAAAAAATGAAAAAAATTTTTTTTTTGTGTCACTTTTTACCTGAGATTTGTGAAACCGCTCCTATTTTAGACTTCCTGATGCATTATTTTGATATACGGCTGCTCCAAAGTTGGATTTTTTCATTTTTTTGATTTCAGCTGCCCAGTTCAACCTAAAATAACTTTGAACCATTTAACTTTTTATATATACATATGATTGAGAAAAAGTTTTATTTTTACCTTAACTACTAAAAAAAAAAAAAAATTTTCCATTTTGACTTATTCCACTTTTTTTTCTCCTCGACGGTAGCTTTTAAACATCCAGAAAATTTGTTTCGCCATGATTTTTTTCAACTTTTTTCTTCTCAAAATTCACTTCAAAGGGTCTAATTTACATCCTGAAAGTCCTGAGATTGTTGTTAATGATTGTTAATTTTTTTTTTCAGGTACTAATTTATATCAAGAAGATGAAGTTGCACCAGGAAAATAGAGATCAGATAAGTATAAAATTTTTTTATGAAACTTTTTTTAAAAATTTAAGAATTAATCTCTTTGTTTAACTTTTTTTCCAGGTTCCAGATTTTGTCAGCATGGAGTTCTAAAGTTCTAATTTGCTTATAAACATATTTGGTAAGTTAATTTATATATTTTTCAGTCTTTTTTAATAGTTTATAATTATTTTTGTAGTTATTTTTAACCAGAATAATTTTTTTTTTCAGTTTTTTTCTATTTTTGGATGCTGACGCGAGGCTGATCTTGGGTGTTTTAGCATCAGAAATGTTAGATGATCCTATTGATATGTTACAACAAGTTTATGTGGTCCTGATAGTGAAGATTTAACAGAAGAAATCATTTGGTAAGGTTAAATTTAGTATTTTAATGATTTTACGCTTTAATATTTAACATTTTTATGGATTTTTAGGGAAACGGAAGAACCAAGTTTTAAGATTGTGGACCGATCATTGCCTATCACATCTCAGGACTTTCAGGATGTAAATTAGACCCTTTGAAGTGAATTTTGAGAAGAAAAAAGTTGAAAAAAATCATGGCGAAACAAATTTTCTGGATGTTTGAAAGCTACCGTCGAGGAGAAAAAAAAGTGGAATAAGTCAAAATGGAAAATTTTTTTTTTTTTTTAGTAGTTCAGGTAAAAATAAAACTTTTTCCCAATCATATGTATATATAAAAAGTTAAATGGTTCAAAGTTATTTTAGGTTGAACTGGGCAGCTGCAATCAAAAAAATGAAAAAATCCAACTTTGGAGCAGCCGTATATCAAAATAATGCATCAGGAAGTCTAAAATAGGAGCGGTTTCACAAATCTCAGGTAAAAAGTGACACAAAAAAAAATTTTTTTTCATTTTTTATTTTTCGGCTGGTCGTTCTTCCCTGGACGTGCCCATATTTATATATATAAATAAATATATATTTTCTTATTGAAAATATTTCATGGATTATTTATTTTTAGTTATGTATAATTTAATCAAAACAATAATGAAAACCAATAATATTATTTTTAAAAATACATCTCTATTTTATATAAAATTAAATTAAGTTAATCTAAAAATCTTTTAAATATACCTGAAACTATCATATCTCCTTGTTCATTGGTCCAGTAATTTATTGATTCTGGATAAGCTTCTGTTTGACATTCTAACATAACATCTTGTCCAATATAAGCTCCTACTAATTGATTTGGTATTGTCAACATTGGAGGAACTATAAATATTATATTATGTTATTAAAAATTTATTATTTTTTTTTACTTTAAAAATTATTTATTTTATTTTGCCTGTATTTTATAATTTAATTTTAATATCATTAATTAATTTTATATTTTCCGTAGTATATTTTATACGATAAATTTATTATAATTAAGCAAATGAAGTTGAAAATTAAACATAAAATTAGTTTATGTATTTTTTTTTTTGACATAAATAAGTTAGTTATGTAATTCAAAAACTCAATATGCATTTAAAATCAATTGTAGGGAGGTTTATGTAGTTTTAATATAGAGTACGTTTACTGCGTAGATAATTTTGCTAATGAAAGCATGCATTGAATTTAGTAGAATCAAGGGAAATAAACTTCTATATCACAAACTATAAGTATATTTCTATTTATATTTTATACAAATAGTCGCTTTTAGTGAAAACTAAGTCAACAATTACGTATGAATGTATTAGATGGCGATGTTTTCTTTAACAGCGTCTATGTATATCTTATGATGCAAATTTAAAATGGAACAGTTTATATTTTGGCCTTTGGGCCAATACATTTCAGATACTAGTTTTTTTAACTAAAAAGTAGACCTGCTACGATAATATAAGCCAGGATTATTCTTCAAAAAATTGAAATTTTCGTTAAATCAAAGCAAATTTAAATCATAAATTTGAATTCATATTAAATCAGTGAATTATATACACCAAATTCATTAAAAATTTTTTGAGTAGGTGCATTTTTACCAGAAATCGGATTTTATAGAATTAAAAAAAAAAAAAAAAAATTGACGAGCCCAAGTTTACCCCAGCTACGATTTTCTGTTATTTTAAACCATAAAAAATACAAAAAAAAACGTGAACATGAAATCGACGATTGATGCCAAAAAGATTCTTCCATTTTTTTTTTCAAAAACTGCGTTTTCCAGGTCTGAGCTACGCAAAAATTTTAAAATTCCTTTGTTTGTAGTAAAAATTTCAAAAAATAGATGAAAAATTCAGCTTTTCAGGAAAAACAATCTTGAAGAACAAGAAACTTTTCTTTTTACGATAAAAATTTTCGAAGTTACCGTTAAATTAAAATTTTGCAAAAATTCTTTAAAAAAAATTAGAATTATATTGAAAAAAAAATTATAACCGGTTTACATAAACGCAACCTTAATATAACATGTTTACTATTCGTGCTAGGTATGATACATAAATAGTATGCAAATTGCAAAAAGCTTAAAGTTTTCTGATATTTTCGAACTTTTAAATTTAATTATATATACACAGAAGTTATTTGCAAAAAAGAACCAAAATAAGGACTGAAAATATGATTAATCTAGACCCTCATTTAAAATTATTCCAAGATAAATTAAAGTTCTCATCTCGGTTCTCATTGGACCACCTTCCGGTCCCCACTCTATGAAAATTTTTTGTGTTAAAAGAGGGTTTTTAAACTTAAAGAATGCATAACTCACTTGAATTTCAATGGAATACATTTTTTTTAATCTGTTTAATTTTTCCCTGAATATTTTTATTTACCGAAATTAATGTTTTTTCAAAAACAATCGATATAACCAGATTTTTTTACGATGTGATGTTTATGGCGTAGTACCTCTATTCGATTCAATAACATTATAATGAGCCTGAGCTTTTTGCAAAAAATTTTGTTGGTTGATATTGACAACTATAAAAGGCTAGTTTAAAGTTAAATTCAAGTAAAGCACAGTAACATATACAAATCAACTAAAACCTTACTACGTTTTCGATGAAATGCTCATTTAATTTAAACTCAACAAATAGTATTATTACGCATATTAGGTTAATACTATTATTATAATTATTAATCCATTTAAAATATAACATTTTCCTTATACAATCTTTGTTGATTATTATATTTTCAAAAATGAAAGGAAAATATGTTTATTAATAATTTATCATTGCTTTTACTCGTAAAGTTCTCTGCAATAACTAAAAAAGAGAAGTAAATAACAGATATATTTATTAAAAAGCGTTTTATTTATTTGAAAAAAAAGTTTTATTTGATCCGCTTCATGTGAAAAAAGAACTTCTATTTAAGCATTGTTAATTTTTTTTTAATATTTTCATGAAAATTCTGTGACAAAAAATTCATTCAAAAAAGTTATCCATGCAATAAAAAATTTGTATTATTGTATATAAGCATACTTAAAAAAAATTATCAATTATCTATATCAGATTAATATATTAAAATAGTAATAAAGTTTCATTATAGGACAATAAAGGTACTACCTATTTTATGGACTTTTAAAGTAAGTTATATCTTATTTTATTTTGACATATCGTATAGTTAATTTTGAATATCTCTTGTATGCATTGAAATAAACTTTTACTGTTTATCTTGATTAAAAGTAATATCATAAATATTTTACAAGGGTACTGTATTATTTAGTTACTTTATATATATTAATTTACTTAATAAACAGTATGTCAGTTTTTTGTAAACAATTTTCTTTGATGTTTTCAAACTTGTTTGTTCAAATCTTTTTAAATAAGAGAAGAGTAACAATAAATTTCCTTAAATAATGTATTTAAGTTATTTTTATTTAGAAATTTTATTGTATTAGTAAATTAACTAAATTTCTCCGTGGTCATGGTGGTTGTATTTTCTTGGTTTTTATAGTAAAATTTAAATCTTTTGAACGTTGGCATTTAATCATCACTTTTTTACGTACTTAATAATTATTTTTAAAAAAGTTTTTGTTGCCAAAATAATAGAACTTTTTAATTATTATTTATTTTGGCGTACGTTCCAGAAGTCGGATCAGTCTCGGGTTTTTTTGCTATGAGTCGGGTCAGTTTTTGTGTAAACCTGAAAAGCTTCTGAGGCCCGCAGGTACATTTTTGATTTGGAAATTTTCCTGACTTAATGAATCGGTAAATTTATTTTTATGAATTTTCTGTTAATTATAGGGAGACCGATACCTTTGGGAAACCAGATTAACCCATTACCGCCCCGGTAGCCAAAACGTGCCACTTGATTAATACTGACTTATATTTTTATTAAAAATTAAATTTTAAAATTGTTTTAAGACTAGAAACTCACGAGGAATTCAATTTTTGAATTATTTTTTAACAAATAACCCTCAAAAAATGTCTACGAGGGTCGGAAACTTAAAAAACAATCGATTTTAGCCCTGTTTTGCGGCCAAAATGTGCCACTTTGACATATGTCTTTACTATTAGTAAAATATTGTTTTTTTTTCTTCTAATTATCATCCGGGGGTTTTGAGGTTGCTAATTTCAAATATGAATTCAAAAAAATCATAAAGTTTCATCTAGGGGTGGGAAATTAGGGTGAAAAGGGGTGAAAAATCGATTTTTATAAAAAGCTTTATTTTTACTTGAAAAACTATATCGGGGGGTTTTCGAGGTTGCTGATTTCAAATATTAACTCCGAAAAATGCTAAAACTTGATTTAGGGGTGGAAAACTGGGGTGAAAACCTATTTTTCTAAAATTCACTTGCGAGAAAAATTTTTTTTAACTTCTCCTCAAAAATAGGGGAGTTATGAAAAGTAATTTTTCACCCTTTTTCACTCCAATTTTCCACCCCTAGATGAAATATAGCATTTTTCGGAGTTCATATTTGAGATCAGCAACCTCGAAAACCCCCCGGTAAAGTTTTTCAAGTAAATGTAGAGCCTATTATAAAAATTTATTTTCACCCCAATTTTCCACTCGTAGATGAAGCTTTATGATTTTTTTAAATTCATATTTGAAAATAGTAACTTCGAAAATCCCTGGGTGCAAATTAGAAGAAAAAAAACATAATATTTTACAAATAGTAAAGACTTATGACAAAGTGGCACATTTTGGCCGCAAAACAGGGCTAAAATCGCTTGTTTTTTAAGTTTCCACCCCTTGTAGACATTTTTTGAGGGTTTGTTGGTAAAAAATGATTCAAAAATTGAATTCCTCATGAGTTTCTAGTTTTAAAACAATTTTAAAATTTAATTTTTAATAAAAATCTAAGCCGGTAGTAATCAAGTGGCACGTTTTGGCTACCTGGGCGGTAATGGGTTAAAATCCATTCTTATGGATAAGTTTAATAATCTCCGCTTATTCCAATGGCCTTCCTGAGCTTAAAAACATAAGAATCAAAGTTATTAAAATAAAGCTGGCCCCCTGATAGGAAAAAACATTGAATACAACGCTGCAAAAAATTATTTAATACAACACTGCAAAATCACAAGTTAATAAAAATTCTTTCATATGGTCTGATTTTTTATGAGTATAAATGTCACTTTTCAAGCCCCAATTTTATAACCGGTTTGTGTAACTACGTGGCATGGAACATGCTCATTTATACACTGATAATAAAGTATCTATTGTGTTCATATTATCAATATTTATATTTTAATTATAGAAATCATATGCTGCTTACATTTCAAAGTAAAGAAAATTAATTAAATTTTCAAATTAATATTATTTTTTAAATAATATGAGTTTATTTTTTATTCATTTTTACAGTAAATTCTTTAAAAATTCAGCACCAATTGCACCAATGACAAAAACGTCAATTTTTTACCCCCCCGCCTAGAGAGATATAATTTTTCAAATTCCCCATCCAATGAACATGTTCCATGTTAAAAACTACAATTTATTAACACTTATTTTTTATCGCTAAAGCCAATTAACCAAATGCCAAAGATGACCAATTTTTAAATGGATGCCAAAACTACATTTTTTGATTTAAGCTGATTTAATTAACCTCAAAAAATTTTTACATGCTTAAAATTTGATTAAATTCTTAATTGTTTCTATTCTTATTTAAAAATCCTTAATTAGGACTCTGACTTTAAATTATTATATCTGATAAATAAATAATCGATAAAGAACGAGTAAAGAATTTTCAGAATTGCAAAAAATTTCTGAGACCATTTATCAAAAAATGTAATTTTGTGGCAGCCATTTTAAAAATTGGTCAATATTGAACAAAAATTGAAATTTGATTAATTGAATATAGCGATAAGAGAAATAGTGATTAAAAATTGAGATTTACGGAGCTTGAAAGTTGATACTAACACTAAAAAAGTAAGATTAACTAAAAGCTTTTTGGCCAACTTACGAGATTATGGTGTTATATTCAAAGTTAACTAAAAAATTGTATTTAATAACATTGAACCCAGTGTTTTAAAGCTCAGAAACTCCATTGGAATAAACGGAGGGTATCAAGGATGGACGGCCTCTAGGAAATTTTTTCAACATATTAAACTGATCCATAACAATACCCTGTAATTTGTTTTCCCGACAGTTTTTTCTTGTAAAGTCCATAAGATGAAGTAAGCAATATAAGCAATATTCCCTGGTTGTTTTGGTTGTATGGGCAAGTACCCAAACCTTATGTATTTTTTATATGTCTCAGTTGAGAGAACTTAATAAAAAAAAAAATATATCCCTGGTTGGCTGTTTTCGGATGAAAACTCGATAAATTTTATATTATTTTATATTACCATTTGTAGCAAAGTTACTAAATTTGTTATAAAATTACTAACTTTTAGTAATACTGTGTATATTTTTTTACTGTGTAGGAAAAGATAAAAATTTTAAGTGTTTTAACGAAAAATCTAAGACTTGCAACTCTTATGCAATCTTATTTTAAAAGTATGATGATATCTAATATTTTATTGAAAAATCATAAGTTTGATTCACGAAATAATTTTGAGAAATAGTGACTGGAATAATTATGAAAATTGTCTATAACACAAAATTCGTCAAAATTGAAAGTATTAAAATAATTTTTCATAAAAATAAAGGTGCTCTGTTATTGTCTAATTAAAATTAGTCTAAACTTCTTTCGAAAAAAGCTCGTTTAAAAAGATAAAAAGTAGCTTATTTTTTAATCTTATTTTTTCTTTTTTTTCTAAAAAATATCATAATTCTTATTTTATATGCAATAAATTTCATAATTTACTAGGACATTGTATTCAATAGAAATATATTTTTACTTATTAAATATTTAAAAAAAAATTGAAAATAATACTTAATTTTGAAGAATATTTTTTATAAAATATAATTTACTAAAAATTTAGTCCAAATAAAATATGTTTTAAAACAAGATCTTAAGTTAATGTTCCGGAAAAGACAATGAACTAGGAAGTTTTCAGCTTGATGACGTTTTGTGAATATAATACCAGCTAATATATTTTACTAAAACTCAAATTATTATACAGTCAAATAGATGCATATATATATACATATATATATATATCTTATTCTTCTTCTTTTTCTTTGTATGTATAAGTAATTTTATATAATCTAGGTCAAGCAGTAAACCGTAAATCGTATGTTTAGTGAGACGTTAAAACTAAGTTTATACTTTGTCCACGCAAATGATGAATATAAATACATCCGTAATATTTTTTTATTTTTATTGATAGTTTTTTTTTATTTCAACTCATTTAAATTGTACTATTATATTTTTAACTAGATAATAAAACAGGAATATGACAGTAAAATCGATCAAGTTTTAATTGATATTATTTTTAGTATCTATGATAATATTATTTGTAATTATTCAGAATTTAACAAAAGTAAAAGTTTATTTAATGAAATAATTTATTTCTATTACTAGAATTAGAATTTATTAGAAATTTAAAGCGGTAGATTTAGGGGTGATATATCATTTGCGAATTTATTATAAATACAACATAACATGAGGAATTATTTAAAAAAATGAATTCATTACTTTAACCTTTTCATACCTGAATTTTTTCATTAGGCCAAAATTATCTAAAAAAGGTCTAAAAATGTTTTTCTTTGCAAATATATTCAATTTCATGCAAAAAAAATTGAAAATATTTTTTCTTTATTTTTTTGCATTTTACAGATTAAAGGAATTTAAGAAAGTAAATGTTACCATCGTGCAGCCAGGGAAATTTGAAATCTTAAAACAGTATTTAAAATTTTATCTCCAATAGATCCCAAGAAATATAAAAAAATATGTTGCCACCCAATGTAAATTGGGTTAGAAAGAGTTAAAGTACCTCCCCGACACTTAAAGCGCAAGCTTAAAATGCCAACACAGCGTTTAATGTGCACATAAACAATTTTTATTTACTAAATTTTATATAAATAATGTTTGGATTTAATGCTTTAAAGCAAGTTCATGAAAATAGTAGACAGTTTATAAAGATAAAAAACTAACATAATCTTAAAAGAACAAAAGTGAAAATAAATCATTGCAAATTTTGTAATAAAACATACTATTCAATTAATTATTAACAGTAACTTACATTGAACTTTTACTATCACCCTAGTACTGACTTTTGGTGGAACTCCATTAGCTGCAATACATAAATAAGCACCCATGTGTAGTCGACTAATTTTTGTTATGTGTAAAACTTCACCATCAACTACGTTAACTGTAAATTAAAAAATTTTATTTCATTAATTTAATGTATTTGAGGTTTTTTATTGTGTTATTATATAATTAAAGTTTTAGCCAATATTTAAATACATTATTATTGTCCCCTGTTTTTCATCGACTCTTATGTACTTTACAATTTATTACGAGATTAAAATAATTAAGGTAGTGAACTGGGTTTTACTAGGTGCGAATCTCAAGGTTAAATACTTTTGTAAACGCCAAAAATTAAAAAATAAAACATTTTCTTTTAACCAGAATCCTAATAGCTATTTTATTAATTTCTTTTAAATAAAATTTTTTTTAACAGTCAGCTTCACTCTACTTGTGTTTGACGTTATCTAATAAACATAAATAAAATACTTTCATTTATCAATTTTGCAATAACCTTTTTCTCGCAAGTAAAATGAGTTCCAAACGCTATATAAGTCTGGTTGATGAAAATTTATTATATCGAACTACATATGTATTAACATGGAACATGTTCATTGGATGGGGTATTTGAAAAATTCCGGCTCGGCAGGGGGTGGTCAAAAATTGACGTTTTTAGGGGGGGGGGGGGTGAAATGGACTTAGAATATTTTCATTTCAGGGACTTTTGGTAAAGACCTTTGGTGCAGAAGTACCTAGAAACCTTTGTTGCAGAAGTCCCTAAAGACCTTTGGTGCAGAAGTACCTAGTGAGCATTGGTGCAGAAGTACCTAGGGAGCATTGGTGCAAAATTTTTAAGAATTTATTGTAAAAATTAATAAAAAATAAATTTATATTATTTAAAAAACTATAATAATTTGAAAATTTAATTAATTTGGTTCACTTTGATGTCTAAGCAGCATAATTTCTATAATAAAAATCTAAATATAAATATTTGCATATAAATATTTATATTATGAGCACAATAGATACTTTATTATCAATGTTATAAATGAACATGTTCCATGCTCGTTGGTTGTGTAGTTACACAAACCGATTATAAATTTTATCGTTACAAATTTGAATAGTGCATGAACTCTTTAAAAGTCATGCGCACAAGTTCTTTATTAGGGTGTTATTTATTCCTCCGAACCCTTTTGGTTTTAACTTTAAATTATTTTTCAAAGCATTAAACTTTAAGGTTTTCGAACTTCTTTTTGGATCTCCCAATAGGTCTGCAAAAAAGTGTTGACTTAAAAAAGATGTTTGAGATAAAAATAAACGAGTAACAGATTTGGAAAAGTATTGTTTATTTATGAGCTAAATTTTACCAAGAAAAAATTTTTATTTTAAAATCACACTAGTTATTTAGTCCCTTTTACCCCCTCCATAAGTGGTACGCAAATAAGTGTAGCCGCATAAAATAAGTATAATAAATATAAATAAATACTAGATACCGTCAAAGACGGGTAGAGCGAAGCTGATCATGTTAGAAAAAAGCAAGAAAAGAGTTTCAGTAATTTTTTAATTTAGGGATTTTAAAAGCTTTGATTAGATTGAGTTCAATAATAATGTTTAAATAAGACGTAAGAAAATGTTAAGCATAGTTAAAATTTTTAAGTATTGGCCAAAAAGTACACGAAAAATCCGCCCCTTATTTTGAAACCTTATTATTTGTTTGCTGAAAAGATTTCAACCAAACTTTTGTTGGCGGAACTTTGTTATTACGTCCTTTTTCTATAATTCACCAACAACAAAAAAGTTACTCTGAACTCTAATACCCCTCAATTAACATAATTACCAAAATAATATTATACACAAGTCAGAATGTGGTGTAACGGTTTCCGAATTTGTCAACCAGAGAAAGAAAAAGTCTTCTGTAGGTTTTGTATGTCGCTGAATCCGAATTTGGGGTCCTACTGGGTTAGAAAATAGGAAAATGCAGCAGAAACATTCCATCTTATGAGTTTTTTCACAATATTTTGGAACTAATGATCAAATTAATAGTGCCACATTTTAAGAGTAATTATCTAAATATTGAATTTATTCTTTTATTCTGTATCAATTAAGGAATATTAGAGCTAACTATTGGTGTTGAAAAATATCTCCAGGGTAAGATAAAATCGGAAAAATACAATGTGAGTTTTTTTCGTTACTTTTCTTTTAATCTTGCATTTGAAAAAGTTTTATCCTATTTTAACTTTTATTTAATTTACCTCCTATACGGGGCAAAAATGGATAAAACTATCCCTGAATTTAAGAAAAAATGAAAAAAACTTATAACTGGTTTGTGTTTTCACACAACCAACGATCATGAATCATGTTCGCTTATAACGTTTTAACGTATATTCCCTAATTATTATAAGTCCTAAGATCGAAATTACAATAAATCCCAAAATATAAATTATCATAAGTCCATAAACCTAAAATATTCTAAGTTCTTGTGCTTACTCCCACTTTAAATTATTCTTAAGTCCCTTAATCGGAAATATTCTAAGTCCATTTCATACCCCTCTCCCCTAAAAACGTCGTTAATATTTCAACCCCTCCCCCCCTAAAACGTCAATACACGGTGATCCCGGGTGGGACGTGAATTTTATTTTATTAGGTGCATCGCTAGTTGTTGATGCTTGCAATCTTAGCTGCGATTGGTTAACTAATAAGCAAACAATGCATCCGCTCTGTATCAACGTGTATTTACCCCCCCCCCCTAAAACATCACTTTTTTACCCACCCCTGCCTGGCATTAACATACACTACTCGCACAAAAAAAAACATAATGATTTATCATTATGATTTATCATTATGGTAAATCATTATGGTTTATCATAAGGTTTACCATAAGGTATATATTATTGACAAAATAATTTCTGTTATCTCCTGGACAACCTTCGGGATAAAAATGAACCCTCCTAGGAAAAGCTGATATCCTGGAGGTATAATTTTCATATTTTCACCCCAACTTATTTTCCGATTTTCCAAAATGGCGGACCAGAAAATATGAAAAAAAGAACTTTCTACACTACCTGGGGGTTTTGGAGGTTGAGAAAAACGTTTTTATGACTGAAAATTTTCATTTTTTCACCCCAACGTATTTTCCGATTTTCCAAGATGGCGGACCAAAAAAATATGAAAAAAACAACTTTCTACCTTACCTGGGGGTTTTCGAGGTTGAGAAAATCGTTTTTATGACTGAAAATTTTCATTTTTTCACCCCAACGTATTTTCCGATTTTCCAAGATGGCGGACCAAAAAAATATGAAAAAAACAACTTTCTACCTTACCTGGGGGTTTTCGAGGTTGAGAAATCGTTTTTATGACTGAAAATTTTCATTTTTTCAACCCAACATATTTTCCGATTTTCCAAGATGGCGGACCAAAAAAATATGAAAAAAACAACTTTCTACACTACCTGGGGGTTTTCGAGGTTGAGAAAACCGTTTTTAAGACTGAAAATTTTCATTTTTTCACCCCAACGTATTTTCCGATTTTCCAAGATGGCGGACCAAAATAATATGAAAAAAACAACTTTCTACCTTACCTGGGGGTTTTCGAGGTTGAGAAAACCGTTTTTATGACTGAAAATTTTCATTTTTTCACCCCAACATATTTTCCGATTTTCCAAGATGGCGGACCAAAAAATATGAAAAAAAAACAACTTTCTACACTACCTGGGGGTTTTCGAGGTTGAGAAAACCGTTTTTAAGACTGAAAATTTTCATTTTTTCACCCCAACGTATTTTCCGATTTTCCAAGATGGCGGACCAAAAAAATATGAAAAAAACAACTTTCTACCTTACCTGGGGGTTTTCGAGGTTGAGAAAACCGTTTTTATGACTGAAAATTTTCATTTTTTAATTTTAACATGTTTTTAGATTTTCCAAGATGGCAGATTAAAAAACATGAAAAATAAACTTTCTACATTATCTAGAAATATTTGAGCAATAATTTTAATTAATTTTAATTAAATGTTTTTAAGCAATTTGAATTAAATGTCTATAGTAAAATTTCATGCTCTTCCCAAATTTGAAGTCAAATTAAAATCAAGTATTAGTATATTATCCGAGGCGAATCTGAGGTTGGTAAACTGAGATTTGGGTCATTTATGGTAGATGAACAATACATAAATGAGTTTCATCTAGATCCAACGTATACAGTTTCATATACAAAAATGACAAAAAATGGTTGTTATTATGCTACACGTGAAACTGACCGGACAAATTGTTCATACGCTTACACCAAAAATGGGCAATTTATTCAGTTACTTGAGTTTATAGTTGATGAAGCGAATGAGAAAGAGTATACTGTATGTAAGAGTATTCACTGTACTCCTCTTATATGTCCCGTAAATTACAGAATTGATGCAATCAGTGAAGATAAATCTGTAGTAGAAACTAGTGCATTAGATTCAATTTGCGTTTATTTAAGTATAAGAGGGCAAGAATTTTTAACAAAAGTTCCAAATTTGTACCATTATTATTAAAATAAAAAATATAATGTACACTTATTTTTATATATATATTTTTTTGTATATTAGTAATTTTTTAGATTATAATAAAAATTTTTAGTCTACTATAAAAAATTAAATACTATATTTTCCATTCAAATACCCCTCCGTATTTTACTAAGTACAGTTTCCATTTTTTAAACGCAATTTAGGAAAATTGGAACCTCTACAACCCCCAGGTAACGTAGAAAGTTCTTTTGTTAATGTTTTTTAGTCCGCCATCTTTGAAAATAAGAAAATAAATGAAAATTTTCCATGACAAAAACGATTTTCTCAACCTTTAAAACCTTCAGGTAACGCAAAAAAATTGTGTTAATGTTTTTTGGTCCGCCATCTTGGAAAATTGGAAAATAGGTTGGGGTGAAAAAATGAAAATTTTCAGTCATAAAAACGTTTTTCTCAACCTCGAAAACCCCCAGGTAAGGTAGAAAGTTGTTTTTTTCATATTTTTTTGGTCCGCCATCTTGGAAAATCGGAAAATACGTTGGGGTGAAAAAATGAAAATTTTCAGTCATAAAAACGTTTTTCTCAACCTCCAAAACCCCCAGGTAAGGTAGAAAGTTGTTTTTTTCATATTTTTTTGGTCCGCCATCTTGGAAAATCGGAAAATATGTTGGGGTGAAAAAATGAAAATTTTCGGTCATAAAAACGTTTTTCTCAACCTCCAAAACCCCCAGGTAGTGTAGAAAGTTCTTTTTTTCATATTTTCTGGTCCGCCATTTTGGAAAATCGGAAAATAAGTTGGGGTGAAAATATGAAAATTATACCTCCAGGATATCAGCTTTTCCTAGGAGGGTTCATTTTTATCCCGAAGGTTGTCCAGGAGATAACAGAAATTATTTTGTCAATAATATATACCTTATGGTAAACCTTATTATAAACCATAATGATTTACCATAATGATAAATCATAAGGATAAATCATTATGTTTTTTTTTGTGCGAGTAACACTATTATATCGTAGTATAAGTAAACGCAACATACGGAGGTCCCAATGATACCAACCTATGAATTTAATTTGTCATATGACTTTAAAAATACCATGTCCAGCACCGGAAGATCATGTAATAACAAAGATTTTGCAAGAAAAAATTTTGCTTAAGTTCCCTTATGCAAAAAGTTAACAAAGATGCAATAAGAGGGCAGATTTTTCGAAGTCTTTACTTTGCTTTCGTTAACAAGAGACCGCTAACTTTAGGAAACCATATTACAAATTACTTTCATTAATAATTGAAAAAAACCTCCGATAACCTCCGATAACCTCCGTTTATTCCAACGGGCCTTCTAGGCACAAGAATATGTGCATAATACTATGCAAAAGGCTTTTAAATGTAGTTTTTTGGTAATATTGCTTTTTAGTTAGTTAGTTAACAAAAACACTTCTTGTTGGTCACAATTTTTCGGTATTAAAGTCATTTTTCAAGCCTTGGATTTTTCTCAATGTTATTGCAATTTAACCAAATGGTCATTTTTTTCCCGAAATGATTAATTTTTAAATTATCTCAAAAATTGCAATTTTAGACAAAAATGGGTTTTATAGGTCTCAACAATTTTCTAAAAGCTTTTTTCTAAAAATTCTTTATTTGTCCTTTAGAATTATTTGTTTGCAAAACATTATTACCTTTCTAATTTTTTATATTAAATTCTCTTCTTTACAGTCAGTAAATTGAATGCCCATTTTTGTCCCAAAATGATCAATTTTTCAATTTGCTGCAAAAATCGTAGTTTTAACATTGAACATGTTTCTAAGGAGGGGTAACCTGTGAATCTGAAGATCAAGTGGGGTCAAATGTCAAAAATCATGTGGGGTTAGGAACTTAAAATATTTTATATTTAGGGACTTTGAATAATTTACTTTGAGAGGCTTAGAAAAATTCAAGTTTAGGGACTTAAAATATTCCGGGTTTAGAGACTTCTAATAATTTGAGTTGAGGGACTTGGAATATTTTCAATTTAAGGACTTAAAATAATACAGGTTTACAGAATCCTGAAATAGCGATTTTATTGTAATGTTGTTTGTTATTTATGTATTATAACTAGTCATTTTTAGAGGTTTAGTTTTCACGTCCTATAATTAGTCTTATAGCCCAATTAGAGCTTGTAATTATTGAATCTCAATATTTTTTTACCCTTTCTTCAAAAAAAGGCAGTTAATTAGATAATTTTAGCTCTGCTTTCAAAATATTGCAAAAAAACTAAAATGGGGTAGTTTTTGCTGATTTCATGTCCTCAACTTCTCAGCCACTTGTACCCCAGATTGCGTATTTCAGAATCAAAGCATACCTACTTTTGTATTCTAATTTTTTTGGTCACGTGTACTAGAAAAAGTTAACCAATTTTTGGAAGAAAAACTGAAATTATGACACCCCGGATTAGACTAGATTTTTATATTAGGCCAAAACATACTGAATTTATATTTTAAATATTTTGGTATTTTGGCTCTGGAAGGGCATGTCGGGCTATTGAAGACCGGCCATTTATTCACGCTCTTAGTTTATAGTGTACATGATTTTGAGCTCGGATAAAGGTCTTCAATGGCCCGACATGTCTCTCCAGAATTAATATACCGAAAAATGTCAAATATAAACTTATTATGTTTTGGTCTTAGTTAAAAACCTAGCCTATTCCAGGGTTTCATACTTACTTTTAGTTTTTTTTTTAAAATTGGCCATTTTTGTGTAACTTTTTCCAAAACACGTGGCCGAAAAAATTAGAATACGAAAGTGTATGTATTTAGGTCTTGAATATTTCTGTGCCAAAATTTAGCTGTGTAATACTTACACGCACTTATTACCATACCATTATTATTACCAGGTTCCTAATCTCTTTTTTATTTAATAAAATTACGCTATTTAAAAAAATCAGTTTTTAAACAACCGGTTTTATTTCAATGAAGTAACCTTCAGAAGAATTAAAAACTTATTAGTTATTAGTTTCAAATCAATTTTTCAAACTGATCCATGTGTAAGAATAAAAAAATTCAATGATAATGGAATTATACATAGAATGCATACGGATGGAGTTGCAAATTCTTTGAACTAGGTTTAGTCCAAAAATATATATCTTATATTAATATTTGAAATTTTACGTTTAGATTTCTTTTTGAATACTAAATTAATTTTAAAACCAATATTTATGTAAAATTCCAAAAAATATTCCTAAAAACAAATAATCTAATGTAACTTGTTTTTCGTAATTTTTTCTAATTCTCCATCCGCCATTTTCAAATTAAGAAAAATCAAGCAAAAAAAATGTGTCCTAAAACATATACAAAAAATGAAAATTTTATTATTCTTCATTAAATATACCTTTTCTTGATGCTATTTACAATACTGATAAGCAGCGTGTCGATTTTTTTTAGTATCCAACTTTTACCCTAAATAATGACTTTCCGGTTAATTTTATAGAAAGTTTGAAATCGAATTCTGATAATAGAGACTTGAAAAATAGGTTTTGGTTTTAAAATTAATTTAGAACTCGTAGATAGGCTTTTGGGCGTTAAATGTCTAATTGAATAAAATTTGGATTAATTAATAAATAATAAAAATCGTAAAGAATTATAAAAAAGCTAAGGCTTTTTTATTTCAGGCACGATCACATATTCATTGAGTATTTTCTCTTTAATAACGTTGATGGGATCCACGCCCTCATAAATTGAAAACTATTATTTATTATTATACACCAAGGTAATAAAAGCATGTAGAGGCATCGGAATGACCTTGGGACCAAATTCCTCCATAAATTGAAGAATTTGAAGACTTTTTCGTTTTTTAACCTGATGAACTTTTAAGGCACGATTTCATCTATGTATTGCATACACAGGGTTATCGTTCCTAAAAAATAAATTTCAATTAATTTAGTTATTTTCTGGTTATTTTAGATCATTAACCACATTTTGGATGTATTAAATTCAAAACCAATTCATTTTTTACCATTTTTATTATTTTTTAATAATTTTTTTTGATATCTGAAATCAGTTTTTAGGACATTTCTCTGCAAGTACTTGATGAAATCACTTGAAATTGAAAACCCTACAACTAGATCTTATTTCAAAAAATTTGGTTTAAGGGATTTTTGATTCATCGAGTAGGCTCTGTGATCTTGACGATACACTTTCTCGAACATACATCCCTACACACAAAAAGGCAATATAAGCATTTAGAGGCATCGGAATGACCTGGGGACCAAATTTCTCCACGAATTGTACAATTTAGAAATTTTTCCGTTTTTTGACCTGACAAACTTATAAGGCACGATTTCATCTATGTATTGCATACATAGGGTGATCGTGCCTAAAAATATAAGAATCTTGTGTGATTTTGTATTTTTATGATAATTCGATGATGCAAAGTTTATGCAAAAGCTATGAAATTTATCGCGCGGATAACATTTAGAAGGTTTTTCACCTGTATGAAGCAAAAGTACAAGAATAAACATGCCTTTAGAAATACCAGATTGGGCCCAAAAACAATAGGGTTCATTAACTCGATAAAATAAACTCAGTTTTAAAAAATGAAAGCATTCTGTTTGATCGTTTTGGCTATATCGTGTCCGAAAGGTGTCGATTTTTGCAACCATTAAGGTAGAGCTTCGCTCTATAATAAATATGTTTATTTTTTTTATCATTTATTTTAGTTGATGCGGAACTCTAGCTGGCGACGAAAACTTCAACAAGGGTTGCACGGAGTTACAGTGGAGTTGCAAGGAGTTGCACATTTTTCGCGAAAAAAATCTTAAAACTCTTTGCTAGTCTTTGCAACTCTGTGCAATTCATGTTGCAACTCCGCATGGAATTTTAAATTAGTTGAGGGTTTCCAAGACCGCAATAGCTTAAAGGATAATTGTAAAATATGCCCATGTACATTGAAAAAAAATTCCAGTAGTTTTGACAATTTAATATTTATCAATGCAACATTGCAAGATAAAATTGCCGAATTCGGAAATTCGTATCCATTAAATGAAGCACATAAATGTTACTTAATACCATTTAGTAATAAACGATTTCTTAAAGTAATTTTTTCTAGGAAGCATAAATCCTTTCAATTGGGTTATATTTAAGAAAACTGATCTTTCTTAGTACACAATTTATAAGGTTGGTAATTAAAATAATAATAAATATTTTTTTTTTAAGTCTAAAAGCAAATAAAATTTTGAATAAAATTCATAAATTTAATGTTTTACTTAAAGTATCTTATTTATTTAATGGTAATAATATTTATTTTTCTAAATGTTTTCTAAATTTTATTACTGACTCTTAGAGTTATACTCTTGGGAAATATTAAAACTTGCACTCAGTAAAATAAAATGTTTTTGTCTGTGATAAATTATGTACTATTTATAAATGTAAAATTAATGAGCTATAAAGTAATATTAAATATCTTAATAATAATAATAAATTTTATTTTAAATAAAAAAAGTATACCAAATTAATATATTTTTATCTTTGATCTTTCAAAGCACTTTTTGGTATCCAAGCACTTAGAAATTTTCACACTCAAGGTATTAGATTTATCTTTGTAGCAATGCAATAAACTTTTTACATATAGCAAATGTATCTTATATGATGATACTGAACACATATTCTTTTATGAAAAAAGTTCATACATAGCAAACCGCATTGAACTAGCATATATAGTACTAAAAAGGCATACAAATACTAACACACACATATATGCATAATATACGAATACGTAGATAAAAAACTTATCTATTTATTTAAATATATATATCTATATAAATATATATAATATAAAAAGATCTCCTTGTCATCCATGAATATTGGTGAATTTTAAAGGATATTGTTCAAAAGAGAAATATACAAAGTTACTATAGGTAAAAGAACCCTTGAAATTTTGATATTGAATTCAAGACATAATACGCAGGGATGATATTTTATTATCGTTTTTGACCTATTCTTTTTATTTTGTAAGTAAGAGTGCAAATAATGTGGTTCAATTTTACATTTAATTATATTTGAATTGTTTTATATTTTATAGATTACTATTTTATTGCTTTTATGAAAAAATTTTATTAAAATTTCTGAATTTTTTTTAATTTGTCTATGTAGGATAAAATTTATTATTCTTAAAAAAAAATGAAACATCTTTAATTATTTTTTTGCTGAACTATTTATTTATTAAATTCAAATTTGAAATCTCCTGAGGGAAATAAATTTATTATATATTCAGGAACAACTTTACAAACACAAAGTTGGATAAAAATCTTGCACTTTTTAATATTTAATCTTTACATCTATTTTGCAAAAAATCATTAGATAAAAATAGCAATACCAGTTAAACCGAGAATATTTTTTTTACATAAAAAAGTTAGTTTTTTAAATATGGAGCATGTTTTTAGAAAGGAATATTTGAAGAAAACGAAAATCAGGAGAAGAAATATAATTTAGATTTAAGGGTAGGGGCTCAAATAGACTTAATAATTTTTATTTAAGGGTAGAGAAGAACCTGGGGTTAGATAAGTAAAATAATACTAATTAAAGGTAATAATTAGGAATAATAAATTTAGCAGATTTGGATACCAATATCATGTACAGTAAAATTACTTATTTTAGTACAATCATTTAGTTGCAGTAAACTTATTTCACGAATTTGGCCCACTTGGCATGTTAAACCCCTTAAATTATTGTAGTCCTCAGTTTTATTTGAATTAATTTGAAGCCCATAAACCCAGATTATTCAAAGTTAACAAAACCAAATTATTCTAAGTCCCTAAATCGAAATTATTCTAAGTTCCATCCCCCCTTAATACGAAAAAATTTGATTCCTTATTAAATTTGTGATTCCCAAGGTACACCTCTTTATTAACACGTTCCATCTTATTAATGAGAATATGACTAGATTTTGTAACTTGCAAGGTTGTATTGAAAATTACCAAAAATCCTTATTTAAAAATATTGAGCCTTGTATTTCTAAACACTGAAGGTCCGTTGCAATAAACGCAGGATATCGGGAATATTTTTCAACGTATTAAAGTCATATTAACTATGAATTGTAATATGGTTTCCTAAGGTAGCGGTCTCTCCTTGTTAAAGAAAACAAAGTAAATTTAAGTTTTAATAATTAGGTAATAATATGTTTTTACGCCTTATTAATAAATTGATATTGAACTCATTCGAATCAAAACTTTCAAAATCCCAAAGTTAAAAAATCACTGCAACTTTTTTTTAACTTGATAAGCTTCGCCCTTCGTATCTAGTAGGAATGTATGCATGTAATATTACAAAATTTACATTTTATTTTACATATTATAATTATAACAGAAATTATATTAAAACATTAAAAATAATTTGATTTTCGTAAAATTATAATGTATATTAGGCCACACATAAAAGAATGTTCTTCATTTCTCAAAGCTAAATATTTTTTTAATTAAAAAAAAAATAAAACGCCTAAAATTGGACATTATAAAGCTAGTTTTAAATGATATCAAAAAAGATTCTGATTAAAATTGAATTTTTTTTAACCCTAAATTTGTGCGCTAACTTTAAATTATCATGCAAATAAGATTCGCAAATAAGAGAAGTAACAATTTTTGAAAACTTGGAACTGGTACCAAATTTACAATAATAAAATTTTTTTTTTAACATAGAACATGTTTATAGGCAGGAAGGAATTTGAAGCATGTAATTTGGGTGGGAGGCAAATATGCTATATTTTTTGGGTGGTCATCTGCTAAATTTCAGGAGGGGGGTCAAATGTGCAATATTGGGGGGGTCAAATATATCATTAATTTGGCTTACAATTAGAAAAATTTTTATAAATTGGCATAGAATAATAAGAGTTTAAGGAGCTTAAAATTATTTTTTTTTAACATGGAACATATTCATTGGATGGGGTATTTAAAAAAGTTTGGCTCGGCCGGGGGGGGGGGGGTGAAAAAGTTACGTTTTTAGGGGGGGGGGGGTGAAATGGACTTAGAATATTTTCGATTTAGGGACTTAGAATTATTTGAAGTGGGAGCCTGATCAGGCCTTGATAACAACAACAATTTAGAATACTTTAAGCCTATGGACTTAGGATAGTATATATTTCAGGATTTATTGTAATTTCGGTGTTTGGATTTATTACTATATTATGAGTAAACATGTTCCATGCTCGTTGGTTGTGCAGTTACACAAACCAGTTATAAATTTTTTAATTTAAGGACTTAAAATTATGAAGGCTTCAAGGTTCAAACTATAAATTTAAACATTCTCAATGTTCATTGTTTGTTATTTCACGAGTTTTTTCAAAATATCGCTGTTTCTTAACCTATTAACTTCCAGTTGGACTCATTTTTTAATTTAAAATTATCATTAATTTAAAAATTGGTCATTTTAAGTGGAAAACGAGCTACTTTGGTTCAAAACCAAAACTGTCTTCGTAATTTTAAGTAACAACCTCGATATTACTATCTTTTTACATGATGACTGTTAACCCTAGTCCCAAAAGGCATATTTGTTTAACAAAGGGTGTTTAGGATATTTTTTCCACATTATAAACCGATCCATAATTACGTAATGTAAGACGGTGTTTCAAATGTAGTTAATTCCCTATTTAGAAAAAATACAAACTCTAAGTTCTGTTTTAATTTTTTTTGAAAAAAAGAAGATAAATGAATGTGAGAAAATTTTGAAATTACCTGTTATTAAGTAATTCTAAATAAATAAAAAAATTTTTACATCTCTAAATTATTTATAATTTAGTATATGAGTTGACCTATATTATATTATATTATGAACTTGTAAAATCAACTTCGCACGTTATGTAACTTTTCATAAATTAGAATCTTTATTGCTTATGTTTTTAATTTCAATTTATATAATCTAAAACTTTTTCATATATACACATATTGCTACATAAATAAAATTTTAGGGGTAGATTTAAAAAGCGTCAAATATACATATATATGTATGAGAGGTTTTGAGATTTTACTTTTCATATAGTTCACATTTATAAAAACGAAAGAGGATTTTAATCAAGTACTCCCAGTAGCATCGTTCCCACAACTTGCTTGTCCATGTTTATAAGCATATACATAAATGTATGCGTAGATATCTCTAGAATTCTGATTTTCGTGAATATATATATATATATATATACATATATATATATATGTACTAGCATATATACTAGCTCTATTATATATATATACATATATATATGTACAATTAGCCTTATATATATGAGCATTTATTTTAAAATTGATACTTAACTCGAGCCTGGAATCGCAAATTTTTTTTTTGAGGGCACACCGGAACGACCCTTGTTTTTGTGAAGTTTGAACCCTCAGGAAGTCGAAAAAAGTCGTGAACAAGGATTCGGTGATAGGTGCCAAAAAGATTTTTTCACTTTTATGTCAAAAACCGTGTTTTTCGTATCTGAGCTACCCCAAATTTTTAAAATAACCTTTTAGGTAAATAAAATTTAAAAAAAATAGATAAAAAATCTGATTGCCAGGGAAAAACTACTCCAGAAGAAAAAAAAACTTATCTTTTTCCGATGAAATTTAGCCAAGTTATTGTCAATTTAAGATTTTGCTCAAATTCGGGTTAAAAAAGATTGAAATTTTATTGAAAAAAGCCTGTTTCTGAACTTTAAAAATGCATTACTCGCTTGATTTACATCGTAAAATAATAATTTTTTTTTTTAAATCGATTAATTTTTCCCTGGCAATTCATTTCTTTAAGAAAAAAATCATTTTTTATGACCAAATTTCAATTTTTAGGTCAAAAGCCTTTGATAACTGTAAGTAGCAAGATTTACTTAATACAGTTTTTGACCTAAAAATTGAAATTTGATCAATAAAAATGATTTTTTTCTTAAAGAAATGAATTGCCAGGGAAAAATTAATCGATTTAAAAAAAAAATTATTATTTTACGATGAAAATCAAGCGAATGATGCAGGATTAAAGTTTAGAAACAGGCTTTTTTCAATAAAATTTCAATCTTTTTTAAGACAAATTTGAGCAAAATCTTAAATTGACGATAACTTGGCTAAATTTCATCGGAAAAAGATAAGTTTTTTTTTCTTCTGGAGTGGTTTTTCCCTGATAATTAGATTTTCTTATCAATTTTTTTAAATTTTATTTACCTAAAAAGTTATTTTAAAAATTTGGGGTAGCTCAGATACGAAAAACACGGTTTCTGACATAAAAGTGAAAAAATCTTTTTGGCACCTATCACCGAATCCTTGTTCACGACTTTTTTCAACTTCCTGAGGGTCCAAACTTCACGAAAACAAGGGTCGTTCCGGTGTGCCGTCAAAAAAAAAATTTACGATTCCAGGCTCGAGTTAAGTATCAATTTTAAAATAAATGCTCATATACTTGACGTTTTTACCGGAATTTTTGGAAAATACTAATTTCGGCAAAAATTTCTAATGCTCAAAAATTGGATTTTTTTGTTGAAATTTTTCATTTTTAGGGCTTTGAAAAATTTAATTCTTTCAAAACCGATGCACTTTTTATATATATACATATGCTTGGAAAAAAGTTTCCTTTTTACCTGGACTACCCAAAAAAATTTTTTTTTTTTGTCTGGGCGTAAAACTCGTGCATAACACTTGTCATGAAATTCTCTGAACACATTGTACACCTAGGTAGGCAAAAAATATATAAAATATAATAAATCTCTTACTCGTGTTGATGAATACAAGTATTTGGGAGTGATTTTTGAAACTGGTATGAAATGGGAAAAACATATAAGAAATATTACTAATAGATCGAGATATATGCTGTTTGTAATGAACAAACAAAAGTATCAATTATTGCCTTCAACACTGACCTCAATTTATTATGCACTTTTTCAGAGTGTTGCCAATTATGGAATTGTTGCTTGGGGAGGAACCTACAAAAAGTATCTTAAACCAATTAGTAACCTGCAAACTAGATTGTGTAGGATAATCAATAGCAATAGTAATAAAAAGATCTTAAATATCAATGAATCATTTATTTTAACATCTCTAGTTTGCTATTATGAAAAATTGAAATCTCTTTATCTAAATAATAAATGCTCAACTAGAAATAAGTCTATTGTAATACCAAAGATTAAAAAAAGCATTGGTGCTAATAGAAGCTACATAACTTCCATAAAGTACTATAATAAATTGCCTAACCAAATAAAAGCTATAACTTACTCACATAAAAAAATATTGAAAAATAAAATATTAAAAGAATTATTTATTTAGTTTAACTAATCTAAGACAGCTTAAAGTTTTTGCATCTTTTCCACCTAACTTATATTAACTAAATCATAATTTTATTAATAAAGTTTAATTTGTATATTTTGTTATTTAGTGGCTCAAATTTTATTTTTAAATATAACTAATTATATAATTTTAATTAAATGAATTCATCTTATCTTTTATTTGACGTTAACTATATTAAAATTATATCTTTATTTTAATCTATATTGTAGTTAAAGACTTATATTGTAAATTTTCTTTTATGTATTTTTATGTTATATGCCTGGCTTACACACAGATAGACTCTATCTCAGTAAGCTGCATACCAATTGTATGTATAATCACTTTACTGGCAATAAATATTATTATTATTATTATTATATTGTAAGTTCCCTGAGCGATAAATTTTAGACACAAGTGTAAACAACTATCACTCGTGCTCATGCAAGCGCTAAAATTTTACGCCCTCGATGCTTAATATACTATTTTTATTTTGGACCTCATCCAGTTTCATTTTTAGCAGTTTGAATATTTTAAATTGATCAGAAATCAAGTTCACCATGGTGAAATTTCCTCAAGATTTCCCAGAAAGTTGGCCTATGTGTCAGTTTGTCTCAAAAAATTTTTTGAAATGTGCATTCAATTGAGTATACATTAATTTTTGGTATTTTTTGGTCAATTTTACCGATAAAAAATTACACTGACACCGATTTTACGCTAATTTTGACTAATTTTGACAGACTAAAATAATGATTATGAAAGCATATTTAAATGTTACATCTCAAAATTTTTTTGGGAAAACTGACACTGTTAAATTTAAAATAATAATAATAATAATTTAGGTTAGGAAAAAATAAATAAAACACTGGTATAAGTTTCTTAATATTGTTCAAACGTTAAAATATTTGGCGGCCCTGAAAAGGGCCTAAACACACTCTCTAGCACACAAATCACAAGAATACTACTCAAGCATTCGCATATACACAGATTCACTCTCAAACCTGATTTGAAGCCCACTGACTTCTCCTTGGATAAGAACTGCCACTGCAGCTAACCTCAACCCACTGGTTGTCTGGTGCGGACCCCAGCCGCCTAAATTCCAATATAAATTGACAGCTGAACTGCAAAGGATTCAGCCACTCACACAATTCACATTCAGCACAGTAGCAACAAGATAAAGATTCAAGCGTAATCACGATGACGTGTAGCAGAAGCCAAGCTTCCACAGGTAGCGAAGAGACCAGAACGTGCAACAGGTACAGCGGATAAAAAAGTAATGAATCAATCACAGCGAATTTATAGAAGCGTGGTCCCGTTCAAGGTGGAGTAGGCGTAATACTCTATACATATATATATATACTAGCTGCCTCCCCCTGGCTGCGCCCCCCTGGACCCCTGCAACTTGATTTTTCCAGATATGTTGTTTTACGTTACTCAATATTTTTTATAAAAACCTTTTTTTACCCGAATTATTATCTAAAATTTACTAAATCATAAAAATTACGGACGTTGAAACTCAGGCGGATAATTAGTGATCAGCGATTCAAAGCTTGATTACCCTTCCCTTTGATCCGCAAGTGGCAATTGCTTCGCTCAACTACCAATTCTAGGATTCTCCCTGATAATAGCTGTACAAGTTTCTTTTAGTTACTCTATTGAGCTACTAAATTAGTAACCGGTAAGAATTACAAATATATATAATACTAGCATAGGTTAGAGGGGGGGCTGCGCCCCCCCTGATCTAATTCCCGGTGTTGTTATTGATTTTTTATTATAATTTTTATTATTATCATGTTGTTATTGTCCAAAATATATATCAATGCCAAAAAAAATTAACGCTTTGAAATAAGCTAAAATTTTTTTCTTAATGTAGACCTTTTACCAGTTCAAATGTGACCAATAAGATAAAATTTGTAGTAAATTCAAAGGAATGGCGTAATTTTGAAAATGGGCCAAATCAGGCAATTTTTGGACCTTTAAACAGACATATTTCGGGCCTATGAGGTGCTAGAGGACTAAAACTTTAGCTGAGGGACTTTTTTATCACCCCAAACTATACCCTAAAATTTGAGTTGAATATATATAATATATAGTAAAAAATTTTTTAAATATTTTATAAAATTTTAAAGATACCTCCGTTTTGAATAAAAATTTCAGAGAATACGTAAAAATTAGTGCTGAATTGAATACTATGAAGTGCGATATCAAAATTTTTCGATAGTATCGAGATATTTCAATTTTTGATAAAATTTTAAAAAATGTTATCAAGATCAAAAATACTAAAAATTAAATATCTCAAAAACTACGATAGCTAATCAGAAAATATAGGGCCTATGTCACCCGCATTTTTTTTTCTTCATTTTGACGCCGGTTTCATGCCAATCGGTTCGGTGGTTCTTGAGTCATTAGGGTACAGACAAACAGACAAATAGACAAACAGACAAACAAACAAATAAATTTTCAAATATATATAGTATTAAGATTAGTTCTAAACTTTTATAATTTTCGAAAAATGATTGTAACTTTTGACAGATTGAACGGATTAACTTGAAAATTTAGGTGAATTCGTAAAAAATATGCCCGAATCAAATGAAATTCTTTTTGATAAAAAAATTTTTCCTCTGTTTTCAGTTTTTTTTTATTTTTTTTGTAAATTTGATAAAAATTTTTTTCTTGGAAATTCAGTTTTTTCAACATACAAATTTTTCGTCGTTATCAATCGAATTTAAACCTAGCCTATGTTTTGACCCGTAATTTTGCCGTAAACCCTATGTCTGTAGCTTTTATCGTTTTCTAGTTTATCGCGTTCGGACACACACACACACATAATTAAAGATTTATATATTTATAGGAAGGATAGGATAGGATAGGATATATACATATAACGCAGAGAGACCGCGAGAATAACGACTGGAATAACGCAGTACTGCCCCACCCGTTCCTATTCCAAAATATTACTATTTTCAATAAGCCCCGTTGCTATGAGAGAAGCTTGAGAAATGTTTGTCTAGCCTGCTCTCATTAAAAAAAAATAACATTGAAAAATATATTAATAAAATCTCTCATTTTTAACAGACACATAGGTCAACATTCTGAGAAACTTTGAGCAAATTCCATCATGATGAACTTGATTTCCTGTCAATTTGAAAAATTCAAACCACTACAAATGAAACCGGAAGTGGCCCAAAGTAAAAAAAATGTATTTTCGGGTAGTCCAGGTAAAAAGAAACTTTTAGTTAATCATAAATATACATAAATAGTGCATAGACCTTGAGATAATTAAGCCCTTTTTAAGCCCTCAAAATCTAAAATCTCCACAAAAAAACAACTTTTGAGCAGCAGAAATTTTTGCCGAAATTAGCATTTGTAGACCTAAAATAAGCCATTTAAAAAAAAATTAAAAAAAAAAAAAAATTTTGGTTCAGCGTTCTTACATGGACTTGAACATACATAATAGCCTGAATGTTATTTTAAAAACTTCTTTTATTATTTCATGGTATTATTGCTCATTTAATTACTTCTGAGTGTTGTTCATGGGTTTTTTAAAGCGATTTTTCGGTCTAATAAGAAACAATTTATTTTTACGTGCTTGATTTATGTAGGTGTGATTAAATGAGTAATTGCTAAACTAGAAGTTAATCATATCCTTTGAAATTTATTTAGACCCCTGTAACAGATTTTTATAGCATGAGTTTGTATAGTTGGCTAAAATTAATTTACAAGGGGTATGCCGACGAATTTTCGAAATATCTCTTATGATCTCTACTAATCTTTTCAGATCTCAGATTTTCAGATAAAAAAAGAAATAGCTTTAACCAAAGAAAAAGAAAAACAACAATCTGATAGCCATAGAGCCACACAAATAAGAAAGCTGAACCACCAAAAAACACCACTCATAGTATTGATAATGGCAATCAGAAGAATGATAACCTACCACCTATCACTCGGCATTATACCAATACCAAACACAACTTTAAGTGAGAAAATTATCATATTTTGGACAAAGAAACTTCATATCATAAATGCAGCACATCTGAGGTCCTTTACATCAACACCCAAAACAACTCTATCAATTTAGAATCTAAAGAAGATTCTAAAGGACTATTTAAACCATATCTTTCTGTAACTCATAGAATGAAAAAAAATAATCATTCATTGTTTACATAACGCTATCATAACAACACGACTCATGCGCCCGTATGCTTATTGATTATTTATAAGTATATCTATACTTCATCGATCAATATTCTCAGAGGTGTCGTTAGTGATACGGTAGCGATCTTGTTCAACACAAAAAAAATTGAACACATAATTTTCGAACATCGAAATTAAAACACGCAAAATTCAACACGCATTATTTTTTAACACATTTATTTGCACACCATTTAAATCCAACACAAATTTTTTGACACGTTTTATTCAACACAAAATTAAATATTGTATGCAAATTACGTAAAAACTAATTAAATTTCAGTTTTTTGTGTTGAATTTGTGTCAAATAAAATGTGCTGAAAAATTTTGTGTACAATTTAAATCGTGTGCAATGAACGGTGTTAAAAATTTACTGTGTTGAGTTTTATGTGTTTTGATTTTGGTGTTCAAATGTGATGTGTTCAATTTTTTTCGTGTCGAGTAAGATCGCTACCAATTTATTAATCTATTTCTGTGATATTATGTATATACATATTTTTAACTTTCAACAATGACATATGGTAAATAATACAAGATTAGTTCACAATTAACCATCTATGTGCGAATTAAGTTAACTTTTTATTTCTATTTTTTTCATATTTCTTAATTAGAAATATCAAAATTTTACAATATGACTGGACCCTTTGCATCCTAATATTTATGTAATAATCATTATTTAAAATTGTAAGAATTTATATTCTCCTCGAATTTCATGTTTTTTATGTAAGATTATTAATTATAAAATTTTTTTAAAATAGATTTTGAAAAGGACCCCGAACTAGGAGTAGAAACGTCAATCATTTAATAAATAAAATCTAAAATTTATACTCGAAAAAAGGTCAAATTATTTTGTTATTTCTATTTTTATATACTCGAGTAATACCTAAAAAATAATCATAATTTATTTTTAAATTTATTGAAATTAAAAAAATACATTATTGTTCTTAAATTTTATTCAACTCAGTGGTAAGTATAAGTTCTTACTTTATCCAGTGGGTTGTTTATCGGGAATATGGTTTGAATAAATCAAAGGGTGATTAAATTCTCTGGTAAATAAATAAAAAAAATGTGAATTGGATAATATTTAAAATTATTGATTGGCTAGAAAGTTTTGAGGCTTTTTTTTTATTGTTTATCAGTTAAATTATATTTTGCTATGAAATTAAATTTAATGTTTAAGAATCAGCTTTTAGAATAAACGTCTTAATTCATTACATAATAAAATTATAACCATGAGGCTCTATGCAAATATAATTTTCAAACAGCAATTAAATGTTACATTTTAATTATTTCCTCAACTTTAATGATCACCAACTGTGGTAGTATTTTCACTGGTAAAATATTGGATACTAAAATATTTAGTCTCTTATATCCTACCGTAGTTATGGGATTGCAAATAAGAGAATAAGAATCTTTATGAAAAAAAAAACAAACGATTGAAAAAAATTTGAAATCGAATTGATTTTAATATTCTATCACGACTGTGTAACTGTTTGTATAGCATTGGATGTAAATTTGTGATGTTGTAGTAATAGTATTATTTATTTTGTACCGGTCATATTTTAAAAAGTTATCAGTTTTGCAAAAAGCTTTTATTCGTGCTAATACATCAGATTTTAAATATTTTATTTATGTCTTTATCCTCAAGATTTTTGATACACGATCTCTTCTCGTTTTCATAAATTTTTAACTTATTTATTTTTTTATTTTATAAATAAATTATAAAGTATATATCATTATTGTTGACTTATTTGAAATGTCTTAATTAAAATTATAAATATTTATTAAAATTATTAATGATCAACTAATTAATTAATTCCAAGAATTATTTTTGTTATAAGAGAATTAATAAACTTATCACTGTACTTTTTGATTTTTGAAACAGATTTTAGCATAATAACTAATACTAGCATTTTTTAAATTTAAATAAAGTCAAAAAATAAGGTAAGACAATCAAATTTATCGTTTTACAACTTTGCATAATGATTCTAAATATTCTTTACCTCAGTAATCTCTTAAGATTACTTTAGAAATATTTTAATCTCCAGTAATCCCCAGAGATCAAAGTGATCTCCGGAGATCTTCAGATATCTCCGAAGATATGAAAAGATCAGCGGAAATCATAAGAGATATTTCGAAAATTCGTCGAAAATACCTCTAGTTTGATCTCATAGGCCTTCTGGCTCTACAACAGTGAGATGTTATTAGATAGGGTTATTTCTTAGGTTATCTTCCGAGACCTTGCGTATCGCCTAGACCTTGCAAATCAATCAAAAACTAAAACTTAGCAGTTATAATTTTTTTGGATTTAGTTCTAATTTTAAGGATTAAAGAATTTAATTTTTTAATTCTTATTTACTTACTATACTATTCAATTGACCACATATCAATTATGACCAAAAATCAGCAATTTAGCTATCACAGTAACAGGATAGTGACAAAAAATTCAATTTACGGTACTTAAAATTAGACTTTTATACAAAAAAAAAGAGACCAAACAGAAATTTTTTAATTGATTTGCAAAGTTGCAGCATTATTTAAAAGATAACCAAAGAAACTCTATTTTATAAAACTGAAACTTGCTGTTTTAGGCTTAGAAGTCAATAAAATCGAGATTTTTTACACATAAAAAAATTCTCTGTTAAGTGGTGTCAAGATTTGCTAGATTCACCCCGTACACTGTGAATAGATGAAGAGTAGAAATTACCCTTAATGTTAATAAAAATATTTGAAGTATCATCTATGAGAATTTTTACTAATTTATACTATTCTTTGTATACTTGTAGTATATTATCCTGGTAGTAATTTTAAAAAGTTGTTTGGATTTTCAAACACTGGGTGAAACAAATTGACATTTAGATTCCCAATAAGATTCCCCAAATTCGAGCTCATTTAATCACTCTTAAATTTTGTCACCCAGCACATAAAAATCACATTATTTTCTATGCAATACTCGAGAGTGATTAAATTAGCTATAATGTTGAAGATTTTATTTTTTTAGTTATTGGCAACTTATTTTACTTATAGTAATCGAAAATCCATGCAACTTTTTAAAATAACTACCAGGCTAATAAAAATATATACTTGTACATGAATGCAGTAAATCAGATGAGATGATCTGTAAAATTCTAGTGAGATATCACATGAAAACCACTAAAGCCATTGCAGATTATTATGTTGACTTTTAGTAGAAATTTTATTTTATATGTCTTATTACGATGTCACTGAAATATTATATATTTTACTGTATGTTTTTTTTTTTATCAAATCATCATTAATAAATTTTATTTTATATTTAATATATATATTTTTTTAAATTAAAATATACGAATAAAAAAATAAAAAAATTTATCATAAAAATATTTTTTAAATGAATTTATTTATTATTTATAACTTTAATATTGAATAAATAAAATTTTGAAAATAAAATTAAAAAAAATATTAAATTATATAGCATTAATATCATTTAAAATGAAAATTATCATAAATAGATTCAATGAAATTGTGGTGACTTTTATTATCCGATATAGTAAATTTACTATCAAGATTGAATGATATCTATCTGATATTAAAAGTAACCACAGGATTATTTTCAGTATATGAAAATAATTTTATTACTCACATATTGATATGTGTTTTAAATAAATTATTGTTATTTATTAATTTAAAATTAATCGTTTTTATTCAGCTTGCTAAATTTTCGACTACCTATAATTAGCTTTAAATTCTTTGTTTTATTATAAAATATTTATATACGTAAGAGGTATCTTTATGAAGATGAAAATAGAGGAGTATTAGAAGAAATAATAACAAGCCTTACGAAATTTTCACGGTCTGAGTGAAATCACTCAAATTTTTCTGCATTCGCTTCATTTTGGTCAAAAATGTTACATTTCAAAGTTCTTTGGAATGACCTCCGAGGGGCTGGTTTGCCCCTCTTTGGGGATGAAAATAAAAGTAAAAAAGACTGCTACAATTCGAATAATTTTTTGATTCTAAGATAAAAAATGTGACATAAAGTTTTTCATGAAAATGCATCCCTTGCCAGTTACAGCACTTAGAAATCTTTGAAGTTGCGCCGATTAAGAGAATTTATTTTCAAAATATCAAATTTGTATGGGCTGTAAATGGCAAGGTTAGCACATTTTTTGGTCTTAAAATCAATTTGTAGTGTTTAAAAAAAAAATTTACTTGTTATATATCGTCCATTGATGTATTGTATTCAGTATTTAATTGTTGCAAAAATGATTCATGCTCTTTGGTTTTTTGCACAGAAACCTGTTAAAATTTTTTTAGATTCAACTTTTATTTATTTATTTATTTATTGCTCTTATTTTTACCATATATTTATAAATGAGCAATAAGAGTAATTATTATTAAAATATTTAATTTACGGTTGAATTGTAATAAAATTTTAAATAAAATTTATTAATTATAAAACTGAATTGTCCATTAAATATAAACGAGTACATTCTAAATGACCTATATCGTTTAATGTTTAAATTTAAATTTTAATAATTACCTAATAATAGTAGGTAAAAACTACATTTGGAATCAATGTAGGCTGAGTATCTAGGATAATAATTAATAAAATGAACTGATTCATACGTATAACAGGTGACTTTTCTATGAGTGATCCAAGAGTGATCAATTCTACTTTTAATACAAAAATAATTTTACCTTGTAAATACAAAATAATAACAGCGCTAACAACATTAATAATTATAATAATATTGATAATATAAGGAAAAAAAATGTAATTTTAAATGATCACCTCTGTGATTTATTATAACTTGGAAAAACTAGTTATGTCATTTTTCACAGTACCCATGAACGAGAAATGCATTAAATGTCACTCTTAATTTTCTGCATTGAACGATTTTCGAACTTTATTTTCCTTGATTTTATTAGGTCATGAAAAGTCAATAATATAATATGCTACTTACAAATTAATGGATCTTCTCTATCTTTTATTCAATTTTTTGATATTACATAAAATTAATATTATTTAAATTCTTAAAATAACGTGTTACATTTTGGTTTAGCAGCATATTAATGGAATTGTCGGAAAATAAATAATGGATTTCTTTATACATTTAAGGTTTATAAATATATTATTAATATTCACTTTGTAATTTTAGTTAACTTATTTTTCTGGGTCATAAAAATGTTTTGAAAATTTATTGAATAGGAGCATTTAAAAAACATTTCTAAAAAACAATGGTAAATCTGTACCAAATCAAAATCAAAAAAACTTATAACAGGTTTGTGTTCTCAAACAACCAATGATCATGGAACATGTTAAATTATAACAATTTTAACGTATACTCCCTAATTATTATAATTCTAAAACCGAAATTAAAATAAATCCCGAAATATAAAATATCCTAAGCCGATAAACCTAAAGTATTCTAAGTTCTTGTTTTTATCAGGGCTTCCCACTTCAAATTATTTTAAGTCCCTAAATCGAAAATATTCCAAGTCTATTTCACCCCCCCCAATTTTATAGCTATTTTGTTTGCCTTTTCCCAACAAGAACTACCGTTCAATTTATGAAATATTAAGATTCTAAAAATACAATTAGAAGAATACTTTACATAATTATAACAATATTAATAATTTAATTTGAAAAGTTATTAGTTTTGTTGTTGAATAAAATACTATTAAAGTTAAATTAGAAATACTTTCAAATTTGAATACGAAATAATTCTTAATAAAGCTATAGGCGTGTATAATATATTTATTAGCTTTTGAAAACAACTAATTAGTACCATCTTCTCTCTAAACTTTCTAAAGGCTTAGTTTCACATTCGTAATTTCTATATATATATATATATATACTTAACAGCTACTTAATCTTTAATTTTACAGTCTTATACATTCAATAACATACTTACACATTTTTATATTCAGGCACATATAAGCTTACTTACAAGTGAGATGGTTTTATCTGATTCTGCATTTGTACATTTTTTCCTCGTATTTTTTTTTTCTTTTTATTTTTCTAAAGCTTCTATATCTATTCGTTTGTTTTTCTGCTTATAGTATTTTTTTGCCTTTTTTTTTTATTGCAGCTTTCTTATACTTTTCACCCATCTATTATCTTTTTTATACATTTCGGATTTTTTTTTTAGTGTTGGAATTTTTTTTATGTTTTTCCAATTTAAGACGTATTTATATTTAATCCATTTACTTGAACTTATTTTTATTTGGTTTTAAATCCTGGCCAACACCATAAATAACTTATAATGACTTAAATTATTTAGATAATAAAATTCTGATTTTATTTTAAAATTATTACCTCAATAGTAAAATATTTAACTAATGATTATCGTTTTCAAAGCAGAATTATTTTTCTAGATTTACTCATTTTTTTTTGGTTCAAATGTAGTATAAAATAATAGTGTATCATATAAGAAGTGTTTACTATTTAAAATTTAACAGACTCATACTTCAACTTCAAGTTTTATGTAAATAAAGTTATTTTACATTTCAAGTTTATTTTGCATACATATTTTACATGAACCAAAACAAATATAGCATACATGACAAACACTATATAATATACGCATATTGATTAGTTAGAGAAGCAAACGCATTTTGACTAGACACTCAAGTAACTTTATCATGAATCATTTATCATAAAACCTTCTTTTTCTTAAAATTTGAATTCCATGAAATTTTAAAGCTTTGAATCTCACTACTTAGATAATGAGAGGTAATTTATTTTTCAGTAACATTTAATTTCGAGTGTTCGAATAATGCGGTCTAAATTTTCGATTGCCTGGTAACTCTCTCAAAAAATGACATTTTTAAAATAACAAATTACGTTAAGCATGAAAGGATTGCGAATTATTTCAATTTATGGTAATTAATTAGCAAAAATTCAGGTTCTGGTAAGTAAGATCGTTTTCGACCAAATAACTAATTAATATAATTTTAATTAATTAAATGCATTATAAAACATAAAAATCAATTTCAACCTTTGTAGAAATGAGCCTAACTTAAAATGAAATGTATCAAATTATACAATATAATTACAATTCAGAGTTCTAGAAGATTTTCCAAGCTTAAAAAACATAATTGACTTTGAGTTAAAAGTCAATTATTTTAGTCAATCATTTCGGTTTCTGCTTCCAATTCATGCTTTTATAACAAATAAGTTTCTTTTCAAAAATATTAATTTTCAAAAACTTGATGCAATTTAAAAAATAAATTATTTAAGGTTTTTAATTTCAGAAGTTTTCTGTGTTATCTTTTATACTTTAGTTTGTAAGGATCATAATTTAATTTTTAAATAATCGCATCTTTCTTGAATTTTGTCGGCAATATCAATTTTTTGCTTTGGCATTTAACTTGCGAGTTTTCGAAAAAAGGAGTTTTTTCTTTCTCATGTAAGTTTAGATAGAAAAAGATTATGGATGGATGAAATTTATTTATAATTTTTTGGATCTATTGTTAAATTAAAAGGTTATATTTGCTTAAACTAATAATCCATCAATTGTTTTTACATCCCTTATCGATAATCCAACGATCAATTAAAATAAAAGACAAACAATGCCCGTGGGGTAAGTAAAAATATTAATGTAAAAAAATGAATTTAAAAGGAGCATGTGCTCCATAAAACTATATTATAAGTTTATAAGGAACTTAGAGTTTATTGACTAGAATTTATTAAATTAATTGAATTAAAAAAGGATGTTATTATATATTAAGTTCTTAAAATAAGACAAGTATTTATTATTGGTATATTTAATAGCGGCTTGTGGTGGTCTATGAAGTGGATAACAACCTGACAAGGGACTGGATTATTCCTATGACAGCATCTGCAGATCATCTTATCAATTGCCAAAGTGACTCGATAACTTTCATAACAACTAAGAAGCTTAGGGACTGGCCAGTCTATATCGGGGTCTCATAATTGCATTGTAGGATAATTCATCGCTTAGAGTGGAGTGATCTGCATTCAGTCTATAGATAAGTATCGTACCACACCAACGACCAACCAAGGGCTATGCCCCTAGTGAAAGCTGGGTATTAAAAAAGAATCAATATTCTAAGAGACAAAAAGCTAACGAGCTAATGGTATTGATTCGTAAGAAAAATAAATCTATTAGAATGTATTGATTATAATAATTATTATTCCTTTGTTTAGAAAATTTATATGTGTCAAGTGAATGTGTGTGTATGATTGTCTATTAACTCGTTGACAAGCTTGTCCGTATACTTTTTGTGATACCAAAAAGGTATAAAAACTTTTAATCGGTTCAATAGAATTTAGATGCTCTATACATAGATATAATAAGTTTTATTTTTTATGTAAAGTAAATATGAATGATTTGTTTGTTTAATAAAATGAGATTCCTTGTTTGGAAATGCAATTACATTTAAACCATAAAATCATAAAGAATAAATAAAAGACTGATATTTAATATTGATACAAACTGATGTATTATTTATTTGTATGATTCAGTAATTCTATGCTATATGATTCAATAATCGCAGCTTGAGAACTGCTTTAATAAATGAGTATTCAATGTCCACGAGATAGAAACAGCAGTACCGAGTCAAAGTCCGAGGTAAAGCCCGTAGCAAAGCTAGTGCGCGGCAAAGACTTAGGTGCCAGAGCACAGAAGAAACGTCTTTGTGCTGCAGCGTAGAAACAAAAACTTCAAGTTTTTAATGCTTATTACTATCTTTTACCAATCGGCCCTTTGCGGGGCCACATTTTTGAATTCGAGCCAAAACAAAGGTATTTTCTGAACGTACACTGAAAAAATATCTATTGCGAAAACCAGAATTTTGGTTGTAGTAGACAAAATATATTTGCAGGAGGGCAATTCTTGTTTTCCGTTTTCTAGTATTTTATAGTTTTCTATCATACCAACTCCATTTGAATAACATTACGTCGGTATGATAGAAAACCACAAAATACTACAAAACGGAAAACAAGAATTGCCCTCCAGTAGTTTAAGCAAAATTTAAAAAGTTTGTTCGCTACAACCAAAATTCTGGTTTCCGCAATAGATTTTTGTCAAATTTTTATTATCTTAAATTTTAATCTTCCTTTGATTACTTTTTGCGATACTGTCTTTAAAGGCGAGACAGGCTGACAAAAAGGAAAATTCTATCATGTTTGATGAAAAAATTTATATGCATTCAGATAGATTTTTCTATACTCGAAATAAAATTTGCCACAACCAATGATCGGACCACCACCTAAAGCATAATTTTTAATTCAAGTATCGTAAAAATTTATCTAATTTCATATTAAATTTTTCTTTAAACATGTTAGAATTTTCCTTTTTGTCAGCCTCACCTTTAATAGCAGTATCGTAAAAAGTAATCATAGAGAGATTAAAATATAACAGAATTGATTTCTACGAGTAGCTTAAAACTTTAATTAAAAATTAGAATTAAAAATTTTTTTGAAATGAAAAAATAACTAACCATGACCTCTGATAACCAATTAGGAGAAAGTTTTATTTTTTAACTTTTTTTTACGCTGTATGATATTTTCAATTAATAAAAAAAAAAATTTGTTCGTCACAACCATATTTTTTTTGTCACTGTTGAATTTTTTACAGAAAAGTAACAATATTTAACATGTATTCATAATGCATATCATCTGTTTATTATGTTTCACTGAAAGAATTTCATTAACTATATTTTTAAGAGGTTTCTTGAAATCATGACAATTCAATATCAAAAGGGGATTATTCATAATATAATATTTATATGTAAAAAGAACTTTCTTAACTTATAGTGATCAGAGATTAATAACATTTACTAAAATGTTAGTAATCAACTAACATTTACTAAAGTGTTATTTTGAAAATTACCAAGTAACCCAATTTTTAACGTTAAGTACTACGTTTCGAGATCCTGAAAGTCTATAAGAATTATCGGAGGATATTCGGCACATTTTTTCAACATAATAAATCGATCCATTACCATATTGGTGTAATATGGTGTTTTAAATGTACTGAACTTCCTTTGTAAGTTATTTTTCTAATATTTATAACCAATTAAGGTCTTACGTACGTCCGGGGTAAAATGCAAAAAAAAAGCTAAAACTTGGAGAAAGTAAAGTAAATATAATTTAATTTTACACGTATTTTTTTTTTTTTTATAATTTACCGAACAGTTTTTGAGAAAATAAATAAATAAAAAATAAATTAACACAGGCTCTTATGGGGAATTTTAAAAAATGAAAAAAAAAGCATTTAAAATACAAAACTTAGATATTTTTTTTTATGGGTTGATAAATAATGTCCTAATAAATAAAAAGAGACCTTAAAATTTACAATCGACCGTCAATTTTTATGGTTTTACTTAAAAAAATGTATAAAAAATTAACGTTTATTCTGCTATTGAGGTAGAGTCATTTATTATATTTTTTTATTTATTTATTTTCTTTATAAATAATTAAATAATATTATTTAAATAATAAATAATTTATTTAATGCCAAAATTAAGTTAATAAAATTTATTTTTAAGCTTTGAATAGTAATAATTAAGTATTATTGAAAAAACTTTTTTATTTATTTGAAGTTGGAATCCGTATTTTTTTACATGTGTAAGGCAAAGATGCCGATAGGTAAAAATCCTGACGTACGTAAGAACTTAAAATGTTTCATAAGTATATTTTTTCAGCAATAATAGAAAAAAAGTATAATAGTTGTCAAATAAATACATTTATTTTATTACGTGCTTACTTAATATTTATTTATTTTCATAAAATAATACAAATAATTTTTTTAAAATAGAAATGAAGAGCAAGCGATGGCTCAGTGGTAAAGACTTTGGGCTTCCAAGCGGAGGACCGAGGTTCGATCCCCGGCAGATACCTCTGATTTTTTTTCTGAGGAAAATTAAATTATGTGTTTATATCGCTTGCGAGTGGTTAGGATGCCACGTTAAAAGGAGATCCAGTCGAGGGAGAGGCGAAATCCTGAGACTATAGGTTAACACGCATTACACGCACACTAACACTCACACACGTCACAAACACTTTACACTGACATTACACTGGTGGACGGACTCAAAGGCGATGTTCTCTATAACATTCGCCACGACTCTTTCCACCCATATCACCTGCGACACCGAGGGTACTAGTGTTTACCATAGCTAGGAATTAACCCCATAACGGAATATGTTGCATATACATCCATATAGCTACCAATAGTTCATGGCGTGGACCTCTCTATACGGGTCTCAAAGGGTTCATGTATGCTTCCAGCATGAGCCTGGGTGTGAACCGGTGGAGTGGGGACTACTTGAGGGTAGTGGATGTGAAAAATTAACACCAATCCAAAAACAGCTTCCTGTCTACACGGGACCGAGCCTTCGTAGGATACCGGTGGGTTGGGTGCTGTTTGAGGAAAGGTGGAGAGAGATCTGCTTGCAGAGGCGCGCTGGGGGCTTTTAAGTTAAGTCTGGTGCGCTGAAGGTTACCTTCTATCTCTCAAAAAGGCTTAAAAAAAAAAAAAAAAAAAATAGAAATGAAAAAAATAAAGTAAAGAAATTGGATTCTAATTAACTGTAAGTACCAATTTCAAGAAATGTTAGAAACTGTATAATAAATATAACAAGAGACTCTATTATATGAAAAAGAAAAATAAAAAATGAAAAAGGAAAAAAAAATAGAAAAAGTTAAAGATACACGTAGTTTCAAGTAAAGTATAACATCCTAACAAACCTAACAAGAAGTGTAAAGGCTATCAGACAATAAAAGTAATGGGGTAAGATATATAGACAAGTATTATAATGTAACCTTTTGCTCTTGTTTCTCTAGAGAGTAACAAATCAGATTTTATAATGTGCCGCAAGTATTTGAGAACGCGGCGTTACCAACCAAACGATTATACGGTATTTTCTAGTCGTTAATATTAAATATGTATGAATATAAGTAAATTTCTGTTTACATGTAATTTTAACTAATTTATGCATGAATGAATTTTCTATTATTTTATCTTTTAATTTTTTTGTTATTTTTTGATAATTAAAATATTTGCGAGTTACCCTTAAAATGTATATTAAATAAAAACAAAAAATTAATAATGTAAATTATTTTATTAGAATTTTAAATTTATGCATAAATTTTTTTACGTTACCAAATAAAAATATTTTTATATATATGGTGATTGTACCTAAAAAATATAGCTTTCTTGAAAAAATGAATTGTTAAAAAAAAATACCTTAGAATGTTTGATAATTTTCGTTACAAAAAAAATCAGCTGAATTTGCAATTTTCGTGTCATTGCACACGTTATATTATTTGAAATTTAAACTATAGGAGTCTTATTGCAAAAATTTATTTTTACAATAACTCATTTTTTCTAAAAAAAAACAAGTAGTTTTGGATCAAACTGATACGTAAGACCATAATATAGTAATTTTCCCAATGCAACTATTTTTTTTTAATCTATCCGAAGTTGCACTTTTAACAGACTTGTTCTGTATCTAAAATTTCTGTATTGCCCTATTTTTATGTCCTACTAACAGAATACTAGTTATCATATTATATTTTTATCTGGAGGCTTAAATTTCTTGTTCTGATTTACATAAATACAAAAATTTTGTTTTATAAATATTACTAGCATTTCTCTATTTTTTTGAATAATAAAGTTTTTCAAAAAGATTTTTTAAAATAATATATATCAGTTTAGCATTAAAAATAAAATAGAACAGAAATTCTATATGTATAATTTAATAATGTTAAATAATATACACAAGTATATAAAAAAATAATAACAATAATATTTTATTTCAAAGAAAAATTTCATATATAATAGACATTAAAATTTTATTTTTTTCATTTTTGTTAATGCAGTATTTTTTATTATTATTTTTATTATGATTATTGTTTTTTTTTTTTTTTTTTTTGAATTGTAGGTCGATCGAAAGACGTGTTGGATTAGGTCGTAACAAATCTCGTGAGTAGTATTGTACTATGTATATATGAAATTTATACACAAGGTAAAATACAAAAAAAGAAAAGAAAAGAAAAAAAAACATTGTAAAGATGAATATTATAGATACGAAATCCTAAAATTGATTTGAGCTAGGTTATGTCTTGAAAACACGAATATATGAATTATAGGCTTTATTTCTTGCATATATATATAAACCTTTTTTTGTCATTTATAAATTTAAACAGTTTACGTAAATATATCAGCCTGGTAGGTATTTTAAAATTCACAGGTCAAATTAGTTGTCATTTACGACAAAAATATGATTCCTAAATTGATAGTTTATTGCATCACTCCACTGTAGTGAGGCTACAGAGTACTTAAAAATAATCGTGCTTATTATGGGACCAAATAAACTACTTCATAAGAGCCCATGGTCGCAAACCTGGTAGTGATTCAATGAGACATAATTCTAAAAATCCTTTTTTTTTTGGTAATTAGCAAGTAATGTCACTCGGTATTTGAAAATCTGATCAAGGTCTTCAAATAACTGCCAGACTAATATGTATGAATTTTATTTGAATTTTTTACATTACAATTATATAATACAAGAAAACATTTTCGATTAAGTTTATATCATTTTAAAAATATATTTTTATTGTTTCTTAGTCTTTTTTTTATTTTTATGTTGGTCTATATTTTAAAAAATTAATACATTTTTTGCTATGACAATTTTTTTAACGATTTCGGCCAATATTTAGTTTCTAATAATTCAATACATCTTCAAGAATGTTTTATTAAATTTATCATGATTGTTTACATTTTTCATTAACTTTTTTTTCCTTTTAATTTATACAAATATTTAGTCCAGTCTCTATTTTTTAACTTTAATAATTTTTTCACATAGTATTTATAGTTCGGACCGTGGTTATTTCTAATAGAATCCTTAAAATTGTCACTAATGTTTTAACATGGAACATGTTTATAGGGAAGGATACCCTGGAAATCCAAAAATTAAAGAGAGGGGGGTCAAATGGAGCCTAGAATAATTTGGGTTTTGGGTTTAACTCTGTAAGCTACAATTTGCACACTCAATTAACTTAAGGCAGGTTCTACATTCACGAGCTGCGACTCAAACGTATGGCGGGCTGATTATTCGAATATTACAAAAGTGCAAGCAACGCAATGCGCACAATAATCTGATGTCTGCAAAATGCTATTTTCACGTGATTTTTTTGGCCAAAATCCTTTTATTTTAACTGCACAGGCGTGATATTCTGTTAATATGAGTCTCTTCATATGCGTTAGTCTCGCAATTCATGGTTATAGAACTTGTCTAAAGTCTGGCAAGTCTTGTAAGAAGAATCGTTCTTACAAGAGGGATATTTTAAAAACAGAATAATTTTCGTGGGTAAAAAAAATATAAAAATTCATATAAAATTAAAAATTTTATTTAAAATATAAAAGTGCAAAACGAAATGCTTAAATATTTTATTAAAATGCCACTTTTATTCTATAAAATTGTAGCATTAAAACTAAAAAAATTTAAATGGAAAACTCATGTACTCGGTTATGCATTAATTTTTTTTTTTACATTATAATATTTAATATGCAAAAAAATTAATAAATGTTTCCGAATAAGACATCCCTAGAAGTTTAAAAAATATACTATGATTACAGAAACTTCTAATAGATTAAATCAATAAAGTATAATTATTTTATATAATATTAAAATAAGATTATATGTATAAAAAAATTATCAATAGATTTCCATTTAAATTTAATATGACATTCTTTTTTTTACTTAACAATTGGATTTGTTCTATTTCAAGACTTGTATTTTCATCCGACTGCACTTATTTAAAAATTCTAGATAATAAGATATTTTTCTTATTGCATCTTTACTATTCAAGGTTAATTATAGTCTTATTGTTCTCAAATAAGATAATTAAATATTCTTCTTATTTTAGCTTTAAATCTATTTTTATCAAATAAAAGACCTATCATAATTTTATAATCGTCAATTTAAAAAAATGCTTTTCTATTTTTAAATTGAGGGATAAATAATGGAAAATATGTAGGTGTTAAAACAATGTTTCTAAAACTAATGCTTCCAGGTAAAAAAATTAGGTACTACGTCCATAAAGAAAAAAAAAAATTGGCGGTTTTTTGTATTTTTTGGTGGCAAGAATTTTCAAAAAATTAAGTATCAGGTTGGAGATATTGAGCAAAAACAATAGTTCTAGATATTAGCACTTTCATAAAAAAAAATGAAGCACTACGTCCAAGAAGAAATAAAATTTGCTGTTTTTTTTTTACTTTTTAATTCAAATAAATTTTGAAAAAAATATTTTCAAAAAATTATATATCAGATCCAAAAATTGATTTTTAACGATATTTTTAAAACTATAATAGTATTAAAGTATTAAAGTATATATATTAAAGAACTATTAAACTAGTACTCCCATAAAAAATACTTTGGTACTACGTCCAAAAAGAAAAAAAATATTAGTATTTTTTGTATTTTTTGGTAAAAAAAAATTTGAGATAAAAATTAAAAAAAAAAAATAATTATAAGATTCAAGATATCGAGTAAAAACGATACTTCTTGATATTAGTACTTTCATGGGAAAAAATGAGGTATGCTATTGAAATTAAAAAAAGAAGCACCTCGAGATTTTATGGTGAAAAAAATTTTGAAATAAAATGAGGTCTTAATACCATAATGTTTGTGCGAATTATCGCCAGTTACATACGTGCATACGTATATAATATATATATATACACACACACATACAGACTTACTTTAAAAATCGGGTTTTTAGCTTCCTGAGGTCTTAAAACATGCTTATATGCCAAAAATCAGAAATCAAAGTTTCACCTAAAATCATTGTTCTTCTATGAGGCACCAAAATTTCTACTTGTCAGTGGCAAGAAAGCAAGTTGATACCGGACGCTACGTCCGGCAAAGAAGTGTTTTCTTGCCACTTTTTCAATAAATAAAAAATTTATCCTTCAACTTTCTTTGCAATTCAAGCCATTTGATTTTTATTCCGCTAACAGATTTTTTTTATTGAATCGGGAGGAAAATTTTACTATCCATTGATTAGGATGATTCCTCTAGCTAGAAGAGAAGATGCTTATTTTACGGGCGTAGGATCCTGGAGGAAGTCCTAGAGACAAAGGATTAATTTAGCATAAAAAGTTTTGATTATCCTGAAAAAGTTTGTTTAGTTGAAAAAATGCTATTGCTTACTTGCCTCATTTACTACGTAATCAATAATTATAGTATTCACAATACCTATTTTTAAAAATATATATTTTTTTTTAATTAATAAGAACAAAAATTAAATAACTTTACGACAATAAAATAAAATTAATACCACATTACTATTAAATAAAATGTAATAATAATAACAATAACAATATAAAACAATAGAATAGTAACTTTTTTGCAGTATTGCGATAAATAAACATTTGCAACGTTACTTTTATTGTGCGATCCTTAACATTTAAAGCTTTATACCGCGACAAAAAAAAGAAAAAAATTACAACATAATACAATTAGCGTGATAAAAGCTGACCACAAAATGTAATCACCGCAAACTCGCTGCCTAATTGACGTTCCATTAAAATTCGTATAATTAATAAGTACATAATAATAATGTACTTTTAATTTTGTAATCAATCATTAATTTTTTTAAAACATGAATTTCTACTTTTTTTCTTATATTAGCTAAATAACAAGAATGAATGATTTTTTTGTAAATTATGCATATTCAAATTAAGTAAGGTTATAAATTATATTTTTTTCATAATTTTAATCTTTGAAATGATAATTGTTTGGCATTGACATTTTTTAGTTTTCATTTTTTGGTAAAAGAGTATATCATAATTGTGTTTAAAACTGATGGGAAATTCTATGGACCTATTAAAATTTTTAATGAAACAGGGTCATACGAGAGAATTATTATGCATAAAAAATAAACAGGATCAGATTATCAAACGCTATTTTTAATGTGTGAAAATTCACTATAATACGTTATACATTAACGATTTGACTAATTTGTTCAAATTTCCATTTTTTTAAAAGTCTCATTTTAATTTGAATATTGTCGTTCTAAATGATGGTACCAAATTATCTCAAAAAATTTAAACAGCCTTTTTATCTTCCATGTTAAAAATTCTTTAAAAAATTTTTTTTTATTCTTTGCAGAAGAAATTATTTATTCATTAAATTCTACTTAGTCCCTAATTATTAGAATATCATCATTTATATCAAACATTTTAATAAAAATTTTGCTAAAATTAGTAGGTTAGTTGCTATAAAATATATGATTAAGCATTGTTTTATGTAGTAAAATATTACCAAATATTCATTTTATAATGTATTAATAAAATTAGATTCTCCATAAAGTGTCATTTGTGGCTAAATAATTAAAGTAGCAAACATTTAAATCATATATAACTTAATACTTTGACAGTAAACCAAGTAATAATTGATTATTGAAACAACATACTATATATATATATATATAAAATTGGACAGTTTCGAAATTCACTAGCTCCTAAAATTCGCATACATACCAAAAACATAATATGAACTCAGTTACAGAAACTCAACAACTAAACTAGCTTACTTTTAACTCTCTTGTATATTTCTCTCTTTCTATATATATATTCATTTTCTCATTTTATATATATCTATTTCTGTTCAACAAAAATATATGGAGCATTTTATAATAAAAATTTATCTACATTTTATTCATGAAAAAATTATTACGTTAACAACTAGAAAGTATCTGAAAATTTCCTATTGAGAAAATACATTATTTATAAGCATATTATTTATTGCAGCATTGCAAAAAAGGGGTTCAATGAATTAAAAAATAATTTTAAGAGAAAAAAAAGGTTCATAATTTAACGCAACTAAGTTAGCATAAAAGACACCTTATATACTCAATTATACACATATTACGTTATCAAATAAATAGATCTATTTATATTCACATTCATATATATAAGATATTGGGTAATACATTATAACAAAACTCATTTAACTTTATTACTCTATATGTTACATTCAGTTTATAAAAAGAAAATATTTTTAGTAATTTAATTTGTACTTTTACAAGTTATTTATATAAAATTTAGTTTTCCTTTTTTGATAATATTTTTTTTATTTTTGGAGTAGTCTTGGAACCCTATTTTGTGGACAGCTTTTTTCTTATGATAGCTCAATAAATTTTTAAAAAAATTTATGCTTTTTGGGTCACTGGTTACAAGTATGAAATCAATATGAAATATAATTTCACAGAAAATTATAAAGTTGCCCATAATAGGAATTTTTCGGTTTTGCAGATTTTTTAAGATTTCTATGATTCAATTTTACATTAAATGACTCAATTACTTATACTTCATGCAATTTAAGGCTTTTCTTTTTGATTTATCTCTATATTTTAAATTCTGGGCATTTAGAATATTTTACGTAATAACGGGTCAATTTCGTTTTCTGTGAAACGAAAAACAAAAATAACAGATAGTAAAAATCTTTAAAAATCTGTAAAACATATCCTGAAAATTCCTATTATTTGCAGCTGGACTATTTTCGGAAAAGTTGGATTTTGTAATTGTATTCTGTGACAGCAACCAAAAAGATCTAAAATATTCATTGGGAAAGTTTACGGACTAAAAGCAAAAAAAGTTACTATAAACGTCACAATAATTACATTTAAAATAATTAAATAAGAAACATTTCGAAAAAATATATAAAAATCGATTCCATCTCTATTTTATATTTTAATCTCGAAAATGAATTAAATAAAAAATTTGTATCGTATTATATATTTATTTATACTTTTACAAATAGTTTTTACCAGATACTCTCAAAGAAGTGTAGAGCGAAGCTAACTATGTTAAAAAAATTAATGAAATATAGCTATTAGAATTCTGGTTTAAAAGATACTCGAGTAGAATTGACAGAAAAGCTTTATTTTTCTTTAATTTTCCAAGCAATTTAGCGTAAACAAAGTTACGTAAATAACGTCAATACTCATTCCCACACGATCTTCGTACATAAAGCTCAATATTTAAGGATAAATTCACTATATTTGGAACACTAATTTACAGCAAATAATGATAGATCAGTCTATTATGTCGAAAAGAATATTTCAGATACACTCCGTACATACCAATGCACTTTCTTGTCCTAAAAATTCAAAACCTTATTGTGTAACATAATGGCTTTTAGGCTTTTCTTAATACAGTTGTAGCCTTTTTTCTAAATCCATCAACTTTCAGTTTATCTCATTTTTTAGCGTAAGTTTTAAATTTTAAGTTCTGGAAGCCGTCATTTCTCATCAATGATTCGCTTACCGTTATAGTCTATACACCAAGTGCGAATTTTTAGTCCTAATTTGGTACCTAAATTTTCAAAAAATTTTACATTATTTGTTTAGAAAACATGACAATTGAATCTATTTTTAACACTCTTTGCAAACCCATTTTTAAAAATATCTTCAAAAAAATGAGATGAGAGTAAAAAATTTTTAGAAACTTGGAGCTCATACAAAGTTTTTGTGGCGTACAAAATTTATCATCATTGAAGATTCTCATTTTGCAAGCAATCTCTTAATAATTATTTTGTAATCATCATTTTTACACTAAATATTTTGATTGTGGCGAACTAATTCTTTTTTTAACACTGCTGCTAATGGTATTCAATTTTCAGAAAATTAAAAAAGGTGTATTAGGATTCTACTGACGAGCCAACCTAATATACTATGACGAAACACTGTTACGTGACTATTAGTTGAAAATTAACCAATTTATTGGTTAAATTAATAAAAATATTACATAAAAACAAAAGGTTCTGCAGTGGGTATAAACAAATAAAAAATATCCGGGTTATGTAATAACTTCTAAATTAAAAGTTTAATATTTATTAGTTTTTAATCAATTTTTAAAAGTTATTTCGAACCTTGTATCTAATAATTAATGGTGCGACATATTCATTCATCTAATACTTGACAGTGATCACTGTATACAAATAATAACATTTAATGATAATAGAGTCACTTATAGAAATAATATAATGGAATTACATTTTCAGTGAATTAGATTTAACAATAAATTAAGTCTAACACACACAAAAATAATATTTAAAAATTATTATTTATTTAAAATAATTAATGCAGTAAAATTATATGCTATAATTTTATTACGATTTGTGATAATTTATTTATAAAATGCAAATAAATAAAATTATCAATAAAATTTATCAATAAAATGCAAATAAATTAATAGTTAATAAAAATATATCCTTTGTTACTTAGCATTCGTATGATCTTTCACCAGTGTAAAGTTTATACAAATGCAATGAAACTTATTAGATGGCTGACATTCACCTGTGTGAAGCAAAAATAAAAGAATAAACATGCCTTTAAAAGAATACGCTTGGGCTGAAAAATGAATCAGGTCATCTAGACGATGAAGAAAATTTAAGTATCAAACATTGAAGAAATCTGATTGATCGTTTTTGAGGTATCGTGTTTATAAGGAGTCGAATTTTTTATGTTATAAGTTAGAGCTTCGCTCTATAATTATTTATAAAATAATAATGATAATAATGTAGTAATAACGAAAAAATCAAATTAGAAGTAAAAAGTATAAATTGCAGATAAAAAAGAAAAAAAAAACAACAAATAATTAAAAAGTTTTAAAATACATTTGAAAATAATCAATATTATACTTTAATATTTAATGGTTTTTTGTTCAATATTATATTATATCTACTAAATTGTATGTAATTTTAGCCTTTATAAAGATAAAATCAATTTATATAACTCATTAACTTTAGTTAGTATTTTACTAAAATTATTGAGTTTCGAATGTTTTGCTTCATTAATTGTAATTAGCTAGTATTATTATTCATTTAAATCGATTTCAAGTCTTGCAGCTACTTAATACATACTTATATTTTTCCAAACAATAAAATGTAATAGTAATTATTTAACAATAAGGCGCTTGTATTGGTCGGAATTTTAATGACTTTTTATATAATCTGAAGCTAAGTCAAAAAATAATACAAAAGTATTTTTTTGTTTTTCCAAAAAATGAAAATTGCCAAAGTGATGAAGTCACGTTCACCGTATGCAAATACATCATAACGTCACACCTCTGACGAACCTCTAATTTTTTAAACCTTTATGAATGCATTAATTTTAGTTATTTAAAAAAATAATAAATACGTGCCTAATATTTTTTTGAGCACTTTTAGATACTTCAAAAAAATTATTTAAATTTTGATCAATGTAAGCCCTTTATTGTTCAAGTGGAAACCTGGCAGTATTATTTTATTTTTTTTTTTATATAAACTTCGAACAAAATTAAACATGTTTTCTGATGCAAAATTAAATAACCTTTATCAATCATTTTTTCAAAACATTTTTCTTATTATATGAGTCATTCTCAGTTAAACTGGCTAAAATAGAAGGTAAAAAAACGAGATTTAATTTAGTTAAATATGTTTTTACATATTAAGAAACCATATCAAAATTATGATACCATACCACTTTAAGGTTCTAAATTTACAAGTTTTGAAATGACAGCTGATTTTCGAAAACAAATTTTTACCTGTAATATTAGCTAAATTTTCTGTATTAGTTTTTAGCTAAGCTTTAAACAAAAAAAAAAAATTCAAAGTTAAGGCGTTCGTAAAATTTCCCGCCCAAGCTGATTCTGATATGAGTTTTTTAAAAAAATTTCGAAAAATAATGGAAAAATTAAAAAATTAACGGAAAGTGTAAATGCGATTTTCTAAAAAAAAATGGCTCTTTTTTTCTTCTAATTGTTCTTCTAATTTTTGTTTTTCCACAAACTTTTTTTGTAGTTAACAGTTTTACTAGGGTGTTTAAAATTCCTAAACAAATTTCCAAAATTTTTCATTTTTAGGTTATTGCTATTGAATAAAAGTTCTGATTTGATTTTCTTACTCTGCGGAATATTTTGAATATATCTTTATTACAGGTTTTTTCAAAAAAATAAAGGTGAAATCAACTTCAGAGAGCAATTTTAGTTGGCTCAGATTTCAATTAAAAATTTTAAAGTATTTTGAATTTAAATAGCAACTGCCTTTGAATTTAAAACCTTAAAAACTTGTATAGCTTCATATTTTACATACTTAATCAAGCTAATTTGTTTTTTTATTTTTAACCCTAGAGTTTTACTTTCTATTTAGGTCAGTTTCACCAAAAATTACTTATACATAATAATCTATGAGAAATTTATTAAAATTATGCCCAAATTCTTGAAAAAAGAAAACCATAGGAGGAAATATAAGATATTGATGTTATTTCGGAAATGGATTTAAAATTTCTATTTTTGGACCTTGTAGAAGTCACATCTTGGTGCCATTGTGTGCCAGTGGGCTTAAATTTGGGATGGGAGAGTTTTTCAAGACTTCTAAACATATCCCAGAACTTGAGTCCAATTCGTTACACAAGTGTGTATGAAATATTAAAAAAATAGGAGTACCCAGTTATATATTATAATTAACGTATTAATAAATTATAAATTTAAAGAAAAATTGTTTACAATAAATCAAAATAAATTTTGATATATATTATGTATAAAATCTTAATAAGATATAAATTTAATTATTTACATAATTAATCTTATTATATATTTGTCACTTACCATTTTCTTTATTGTAATATATATTTTGTCCGTCTTCACGTTGCCACATTACATAAGGTTCTGGATATCCAGTTGCTTTACACGTTAACGTCACGTTTGAAGATTCTCTAACAACCATATCTGTACTGGTTTCCTTTTGAATGAAAGACGGTGGAACTATGATATAAGAAACCATCATTATTTTAAAGTGACATACTTAATTAATTATTATAACGTTAATTATATATTATTATTATTATTATTACTATTATATGTACATAAATTGATAAATATTCATTTTACAATTTATTATTGTAATATTTTACTTTATTCAATAAATTCTTAAATAATAAATTTCAAAGAAAGAAATTGAATAAAAATTTAACAAGTTGAATTTAAAATTTATTTTTTAGTAGTATAAATCAATATTTAGTCATCCATAAAATTTTGTAAAATATTTCATTTAATTATTTATTTTTAAATGAAATTTTATGTCCTTTTTTATAAAATAATATATTTACTATTATAAGCTATTACGTAATCTAGTATCAGTAGAATTTTCCCCAAAAATTATACAAGCTTATTAGAGAAAGTATTTATATGGACACGAATTATATATAAAACCATCCTTAAAATTATTAAACTTATTTAAGTACCTTAACGAAAACATATCAGTGAATTAAACTACGTACATATAATATGCAATGTACTTAAAAGTTATATATATATATCGGTAGTTCTTAGCTATTTTTACCCAAGTCTGAGGTCGATGACTTGGATTTAAAAAATACCAAAAGCACTGTGTTTGGTATGTAAAAATATGGTTACTGGCCAATTTTTTAAGGCTCTAGGTGGCTTGGTTGCGATTTGGCAGCTGTTTTCCCAATTTTGATTTTTTTTATTTTTTTTACATGTGTTTTCCAATACTTTTCATTCTGTTAAACTTCTTTATTGACACATTTACCTTTTAAGTATTTAAAAATCAATTTTAGGCTCAAAAAAATTATTTTGAAAATTGTTCATTTTCTGTATTTTCCAATTTTCTCGGTTTTTCTGAAAAAAAATGAAAAATCTGATTTGATTTTCAGATTCCTCGGGATATTTTACATTGAAAAGCTTCCTGGGTAAAATTTTAGAGGCCTCTGTGACGCTGTAAAAAAAAGAAAAACAAAGTAACCTGCTAAAATCAAAAAAATAAACAGAATAAAAAAATAGCAAAATTTAATTATGTTTAATTATGTTTGATTTTAGCAGGTTAGTTTGTTTTCTTTTTTTTTACGGCGTCACAGAGGCCTCTAAAATTTTACCCAATTTTAGTGGCTTGCTCGGATTGGGCGGGAATTTTTACTATCTACCTTTATATAGAAAATATTTTTTAGGCTTATTTAGGGCGTCCAGAAAATAAAATGCAAGCGGGTGGCTGAAAATTCGAAAAAAATCAAAATTGGGAAAACAGCTGCCAAATCGCAACCAAGCCACCTAGAGCCTTAAAAATTGGCTAGTAACCATATTTTTACATACCAAAGACAGTGCAATTGGTATTTTTTAAATCCAAGACATCGACCTCAGACTTGGGTAAAAATAGCTAAGAACTACCGATATATTAAAAATAATAATAAATATATAATTTAAAAAAAGACTAACCAACAACTTGTAAATATCCTTGTCGACTTCTCATCGGATCAGTATTAACTTGACACATATACCAACCACGATCAATTTCTTGTACATTTTTTATATGTAAATACCATGTTCTATGATCATTAAATGTAAGTGATACTCGAGGATTTTGTGTTATAACGTTATGATGAATTGATAAAATTGTCTGTGTATCGATTCTTACCCAGGCAACCTAAAAGAAAAAAAAAAACATAATATATATAAATTAAAGCACTAGAATTAGATTTATTAACTTAATTAAAATTTATATAGTAAGTACTTTTTTTTCTCTATAATAAATATAAAAAAATATTCAAATAAATTTTTATGTACATTTTAGTTTTAAACATATATAAATTTAACATAAATAATAAGTATTTTAATTTATTGGTTTTTACTTAAGAGCATGGTAATATAATTTTTTAAAATTTATACATAATTAAAATACTCTTTAAATATTATTTTTATTTAATTTTCTTAACTATATTCAAAATTATATACTTGAAACAGAATGAAAATCAAATTTGAATTACAAGTAGGTTTTCTGGTTTTCCAATACATGTTTTTAGTTATATATGTATATTTCTGGTGCTTACAAAGTCCTCAGGTTTCTATTTATATAGATTATATATATATAATATATATATTATATATATGTATATATTTTGCACGTAAATGTCTGTGGAATAAAGAGAGAATAAGAGAAATATAAGTATATACAAAGTAATATTATGTATGTGTATGTATATATATATATATATATATATTGTAATTCTCTTGCCAAACAGTTTCTTGAGCATGCAGAACACACGATGAATAAAAGTCGCGTGCAAATGCAAGAAGTAGTATAATTCCCATTTGTACAGCGAGTGTACATCCTCTATATGTACTATTGCTATTTCAATGGTTTACAAACTGGGAATTCCGTCCATCTAAGCAAAGAAAATTTTCACACGAAACTTGTTTTTGAATTATATTATTATATAACTTTACATTTTATACTGTATTCTACATTTTTTGTTTTTTTTACTGTAAGATTTATTTGATTTTGTAAATATAATTTTACAGCTATTTAAAATTAAGTTTAAAATAATTTTTAAAAAGAGAAACAAAAAATAATGCGAAATATTAATAAATAAAGTTTTAATAGTACCTATTTTATAGTATCTACTAACCAAATCACAAGTTAAATAGGGAATTTAGTTTCTGAGTTGTGGAGAATGTAATAAACTATGCAGTATCTTTTATAAAAAAATATCAAGATTATTTTATTTTCGGTTGAGCTTTAGTAGAATTATTATTAAATCTTGGTCATAAAAATGTTCCATGTTAAAAACGAAAATTAGAAATCTGATTTTAAATTCTCATATCTCGTAAACAGATAATTGAAAGGGGTGAGTATGAATTATTGGGAAATAAGAAGGTATCTGGTATGTTTTTTCAATATAATGAATTGAGCTATAACCATTTAGTGTGATTTAGTGCTGAACTCCACGTGTAAGTTTATTCTTGTCCACGTAAAAAAATAAAGGTTATCGGTAAGCTTAACTTTGGGAACTTTGCGCCTTGCCTTGGGGGTTATGTTACCCAGGGACGAACGTTCAACTTTCCTCCCTAGTATACTATTATTTTTCATTTTTAAATTAAAAATTAATAAAAATGGTTATAAAATTGTTTTCAAAAAATTTTTTTTATATTCAGAAGTTGAATTGAAATAAATATTTATTTGTAGCAACCATTATCTTTATTCGTCTCGTCAATTCAGACTAATTTTATTTTCAATATTTATTTGTTAAATATTCCTTAGCAATGCTATTTTTTAAAATTAAAATTTTAGGGAAGATTTTAATTAAATAATATAAATATACATATATTTTAGTTTTAAACGGTGAAACGAGCATATAGAGTCGACGGGGTGGTTTTCGACACAGTTAAGAAATTAATTACTATAAACTGGTGTAGAATTAAATTTTAAGCTTTTTTAGAATCTTAGATACACAAACGTTTATAATACCTAAATATAATGATTATTGACGGTAAAAAATCTATTAACAAATTTTGAAATACTATTTTTAATATTAAGTAAGTTTTATTATTAAAAACCAAAAAACCCGGGATTTCGGACAATAAGTGTTCAATTCCTTAAATGACAGAAAATTAATTTGTAACCAAAAAAAATCTTTACAAAACATTTTTTTATTTATTTTTAACCCATTTAATCAATTGTTTTCTAGTTATTCAACAATATAATATAAATAAAAAATATAATATAAAAAACAATAAGTGATCACAACCGCATCATTTTCAACAACTCCATTCTGGACCCTACCGGTCCTTAGAAGTAAAAAATTTAATTGAATCCACAGTAAATAAACAACAAATTTTTTTGACGTGGCAGGTGAGCAAAAAATTTTATGATTCGAATACAATGTTAACTACACTGTAAAAAGTAACTTTCTTAGTTTTACAAAAAAAATAGCATTTTTTCGAAAAATTAGTGAATTTTCAAAAAATTTTGTAAATATTCAAAAAAAATCGTATATTTACTAAATTTAGTATATTAACAAAAAATTCGAGTATTCTCGATTTTTTTTGTGAATTCACAAGAAAAATTGATAATTTACAATTTTTTTTCGAAAATTTTCAAAAAATAGTTGTAAATTTACGAAAAATAGTTGTGAATTTACAACTTTTTTCGTAAATTCACAAAAAAAAATCGAGAATTCTCGAATTTTTCTAGAATATACTAAATTTAGTTAATTTACGATTTTTTTCGAACATATATACAAATTTTTTCGAAAATTTATTAATTTTTCGAAAATGTTCTAATTTTTTTGTAAATCTAAGAAAGTTACTTTTTACAGTGTACTAAAGGCTATTGCCGGATAAATATAGTGATTTGGCCCCCCTCCCCAATCTCAAAAAAATTATTTGCATCCGAAAAATATTATAAAAACTAACTGATCGCCGTTGGAATTAGCTTCCTAGCCCATATTAGGCGCCCTTAAACCTTAAAAAACCTTAAAAATCGTGTTTTTTGCGTTTTTTTTTGTTTCTCCGCACTGTGATGAGCTACTAATCTGAAAGTTGCGTAGAAAAAAAGGGCACAGAGTGTATTTTCAATCTTCATTGGTTTTAGACCTTTAAGACCATTTTAAGACCCCGAAAATTTATTTTTAATTTTCGAAAAATTGGTTTTTTGAGCATAAAAAAAATAACCAGCGTTAAATTTCTTCAAACTGACCTAAAAAGTTGAAAAAAAGTATATTTTACTGATATCAGTCTTGTCCTAGAGGGGGAGCTCATCTCCACACCTTCAAAACTCAAAAAACGCGTTTTTTTTGCCTCTACACGATTAAAATGCAATAGAATTGCAAAAATTCGTTTTGGAACCTCCCTAAATCTTTTTGAGCATCTATTTATACGTTTTAACTAAAATATATTTCATTAATTATTGTTTTTAGACCCTTATGACCACTCAAGACCACCTTAAGAGCCCAAAAATTGATTTTACATTTTCGAAAAATCAGTTTTTTTGAAATTAAAAAATTATACCTGCCTTTAATTCTTTCAAATTGGACTAAAAAGGCGAAGAAAATTATTTTTTAACGATATCAGTCCTGTCCTGGAGGGGGAGCTTATCCCCACCCCTTGAAAACTCAAAAAACGCGTTTCTTTGCCCCTACACGATTAACCCATTAATTCCTAAGAAGAAACTGCATTTGACAGAGCTGTAAAACCTATTCCATTTAGAGCATTTGACTCAAATTAGTAAAATAAAACACACAAAAAATTTCAAAATGGCGGACATTTATAAATGGCGGACTAATATTGTTGCGGCCTATAGCTATAAAATTATATTTTTTTATTTTTTCATGTTGAATATTCGCGGTAAATAATGTTTTACGTGATATTGTAATTATTTGATTTATCGGCCCCCCGTTTTAGGGCCCCTTCTCTCACGTTAAACTTTCACCGGTTCTATAAAACCGATTCATGCTCTCATTCTGTGGTCGCGTCGGCGGTCGCGCTCGTAAGACAATTTTAGTCATGCACCGCCCAGCGTATTAAACATAAAGTTATCATAGAACTAAAAACAGTGCTTAAATTTAATTTAATTAATTCAAATCAATTCATTTTTCTTTAACGCCAGCGATCAATAACTATATTTATACAGTCCACTAATCTAACATTTAATTATTTGTATATAATACATTCAATAAGTGCGTTTTAATAATTATTTTATTATTTTAATCACGTGTGAATTTATTTATAAACCCAAACCAATTTTCCTACAATTTCCCCAAATATTTCCTCCAAAATATTACAAATATGGTGGTCAGAAAAAATTAAATTTTGATATTTTTTGATAAAAATTTGTGTGAATGGTATTTTTTTGGGTGCTAATTACGAATATATAGTTATTTATCAAAAATTTTTAAATGGCGGAACCAATATGGCAGTTGCAAAACTCAAAATTTCGAGATTTTTGACGATTTTAAGCCTGAGCAGAAACTGTAAGTTATATAACCATAAAACCGGTTTCAGTTAGGGCATTTAAACATTTTATGTGAAAATATAATTTTTTTTCGAAAAAAATTCAAAATGGTGGATAAAGATGGCGGACACGAAAAACTAAATTTCGTTATTTTTTGGTCAAAATTTGTGTACAGGGTATTTTTTGGATGCTCATTACGAAGGTCTATCTATTTTTCAAAAACTCAAAATGGCGGATCTAATGTGGCTACTGAAAAATGCGAAATTTCGAGATTTTTGACAATTTTGAGCCTGAGAAGAAACTGTAAATAGTATAAGCGTAAAACCGGTTTTATTTAGGGCATTTAAACATGTTATATGAAAAAATGAAAATTATTTATTAAAATTCAAAATGGCCGATCAATAAAGCGGACACAGAAGAAACTTACAGTTTCTTCTTAATCTCGCCATTTTGAGTTTTTGAAAAATAGATAAATAAATAAATATTTTTTCACATTACATGTTTAGATGCCCTAAATGAAACCGGTTTTATGGTTATATAACTTACAGTTTCTGCTCAGGCTCAAAATCGTCAAAAATCTCGAAATATCGAGTTTTTCAACGACCATATTGGTTCCGCCATTTAAAAATTTTTGATAAATAACTATATATTCGTAATTAGCACCCAAAAAATACCATTCACACAAATTTTTATCAAAAAATATCAAAATTTAATTTTTTCTGACCACCATATTAGTCCGCCATTTATAAATGTCCGCCATTTTGAAATTTTTTTTGTGTTTTATTTTACTAATTTGAGTCAAATGCTCTAAATGGAATATGCAGAATAAATGCGGAAAATATGTCAAATGCAGTTTCTTCTTAGGAATTAATGGGTTAATCGTGTAGGGTCAAAGAAACGCGTTTTTTGAGTTTTCAAGGGGTGGGGATGAGCTCCCCCTCCAGGACAGGACTGATATCGTTAAAAAATAATTTTATTTGCCTTTTTAGTCCCATTTGAAAGAATTAAAGGCAGGCATAATTTTTTAATTTCAAAAAAACTGATTTTTCGAAAATGTAAAATCAATTTTTGGGCTCTTAAGGTGGTCTTGAGTGGTCATAAGGGTCTAAAAACAATAATTAATGAAATATATTTTAGTTAAAACGTATAAACAGATGCTCAAAAAGATTTAGGGAGGTTCCAAAACGAATTTTTGCAATTCTATTGCATTTTAATCGTGTAGAGGCAAAAAACGCGTTTTTTGAGTTTTGAAGGTGTGGAGATGAGCTCCCCCTCTAGGACAAGACTGATATCAGTAAAATATACTTTTTTTCAACTTTTTAGGTCAGTTTGAAGAAATTTAACGCTGGTTATTTTTTTTTATGCTCAAAAAACCAATTTTTCGAAAATTAAAAATAAATTTTCGGGGTCTTAAAATGGTCTTAAAGGTCTAAAACCAATGAAGATTGAAAATACACTCTGTGCCCTTTTTTTCTACGCAACTTTCAGATTAGTAGCTCATCACAGTGCGGAGAAACAAAAAAAAACGCAAAAAACACGATTTTTAAGGTTTTTTAAGGTTTAAGGGCGCCTAATATGGGCTAGGAAGCTAATTCCAACGGCGATCAGTTAGTTTTTATAATATTTTTCGGATGCAAATAATTTTTTTGAGATTGGGGAGGGGGGCCAAATCACTATATTTATCCGGCAATAGCCTTTAGTAATTATACGATTTTTTTCGAAAATTTACTAATTTTTCGAAAATTTTCTAATTTTTTTGTTAATATAAGAAACTTACTTTTTACAGTGTATAGTATACTTTTAAAATCTTGGATAATATATAAAAAATCTTATTTTAAAATTTTATTATCATTTCTTCTTTCAATATGAATTAAAATATAGTATTAGCGGTATAAAATCTTAAGAATTAGTATAAAATTGAATAAAGGAAATAGACATAAATTTATATGAAGGTATAATTATTTTATTTTAAGTTATGTAACAATGTAATTAAAAGATTACATGACTAGTCTTCAGATATAAGGTGAGAAAGATAGTACTTTAAAAGGTACAGGAAATGTTTGAAATTTGATCTAAATGATTGAAGCTTAATAACAATATTAGTACATGTATATATATTATACATATAAGAAGTAAAATTAGTTGAATTTTACACGTATAACATAAACACGCAATAACATGAATAAAGGTTTTAATAAAGGCTATTAAGTATAAATTCAATTATGTAAGATTTTAATATATTATCAATTTTCAATTTATGTTATATTCTAATTTAATTATATATCATTTTCATATTAAATTGATTTAGCTAAAAAATTAAACAATATTTTCTTTATTTATAATATATTTCTTAAACCTGTATAAACTAGAGTATAAACATATTAAATTTTTCAAAATACATGTAAACATGGGACATATTTATGGGAAGGTTACTCCACAAAGCGCGAAAGTCAAGGGGTGGTCAAATGGTCACAATCAAGGGGGGAGGGGGTCAAATGAGACTTAGAATAATTTTGATTTAAAAACTTAGAATAATCTTGGTTTAGAGACTTATTTGATTTTATAAAGAACTTTAGGAAGCTACAATAATCTTAATAAATTGTAAGTAGTCAGTAAGCACAAACAAGCTCCATGCAAGTTGTTTGTATACATTAGAGTGGACTTTATTTTGGACTTTGTAGAAAAACTTTGTTCCTCGGGTTTTTTTCTTGTGAATTTTTGGTCATAAAAAGTCCCCAGCTCCAAGAATGTTGCTTTTGCTTTGCAAAAATACGACTTGTAAGCACCTCAATTTTTACAAATTTGTAATGTATTTTAAGGCTATTCTAAACCCAAATGTGTCGGTAAAAATTTCTTAAACGCCGCACAGTGATCTAGAAAAAAAAAAGCGGAAATAGCCTTAGCTTCAATCGAGTTTCTATCCAATTTTAATGCGGGTTGGCTTGTTTTACTCCTAGAGTCCTATATTTTACGAAAATAACGACAAGAAAATTTTTTTCCACATGATTTTCACCCTTTTTTCAGAAAAACCCACCCTAAAAAAAAACTGTATAGCGAAATTATAATTTATCGAAAAAAATTTTCTGGGCCTTAAAAAATTATGTATATGCTTAAATTTGATTGAATAACAATGAAATTATGTTAAAAAAAAACAAATTACCCCCATTCTACCCCTAATTCCCCAAAAAATTCTCCAAATTTAAATTTTATATAATATTAAAAAAAAAAAACAATTTTATAAGCCATTTAACTTTAAATGTAGTTTTTGGGGAATTAGGGGTAGAATAGGGGTAATTTTTTTTTTAAACATAATTTCATTGTTCCCTGTAATTTAAATGAGGAAATTGAGGTGCTTACTAGGTGCTTACAGGTACTTCTTTTAGCCAATAAAAAAGAAAAAGTAAAATTATATGAGTTGTTCCTGGCACTCTGGCGAGCTCGAGCGCTCTTAGCCTTTCACATAGCTTTGCCACTCCGGCGAGCTCGGGCACTGTTAGCCTTTCACTTAGCCTTGCCACGTAAACTTAGCTTCGCGGTGCTTAACATTTCCTTGCTCCCTTTGCTTTACGGCAGTAACATTCGTATGTGATGGTCTTTGCTCCCTTTGTTCTTACGGCAGTAACATTTCTTTGTGAGGATCTTTGCTCCCTTTGCTCTTGCGGCAGTAACATTTTTTTGCAATTGCCTTAGCTCCTTTTGCTCTAGCAGCTATCACAAAATTTATAACGGTTTTATCGCACACGCGCCAATCAGCAAGCGCGACCGAGTCGGGGGAGGTCTATAAATATAACCGCGATATTGGCCGGAGCAGCATTCGCTGTTCTGACTTCAGCCTTCAGCCTCTACGCTGCGAATTTGACGCCTTTGCTTATTTTGACTGCGCTTGGTGTACTTGGTATTGGTGTGGATCTTGGACGCTTGGCTAGCTGTTTGATTGCTCTTAGTGAAATTGGTGTGTGGATCTTGGACTTCCTTTTCCAGTATTGGAATAGCTCGTAAGCTATCATTGGTATCTTGCTTGGTTCGATTTCCGATTTCGTAGGCTCGAAGAGGTGGTTTTACAGCTCCTGGCCAGGAGACATCAACTGCGCACTAGTTGCTCGACTTTGGGATTTGACTGTGAGTTTTTACTTTTAATTTTGTGTGATTGTGTATGAGAGTTTGCTTTCCATTTTGCGTGTTTGGTCATTGAGTGTTTGTACATTTATTATTTTTAGCGCGTGGCTGAGGTCTCGCATCGATTTTTACAAAAAACCAAACGGCCCTATTTAGGGCCACCTCATACGTAAGTCAAAAGAACAACATAATTTAAAAGGCTTCTGTAACATTATCATTCTATGATCAAACGTTCATAAAAAAACCCGTGTAGCATAGTTTTTCTACAAAGTCCAAAATAAGGTCCATGCTAGTGTACATAAACAGACCTGTTATAAGTATTTATTTTGTTAAAGTAATTATTTTGACTATATAAGTGACCCAAAAACCACAAGCGCAACTAAAAACGTAAAAAAATAACTAGTGTAGCCATCTCATATTTATTGTTAAAAGCCGTAAAAAGATCATTTTTTATTGTACTTTAGCAACAATAAGTTGACTAAATTGGATTTTTTGTTTTCCGCTTTGAGTTGCACTTGCAATTTACGGCTTATTTTAACGGTAATGTAGATCCAGTCAAAGAAATGTTTTATTTTACTCTTTATTAAATATCTGAATAGAAACTTTTATACCTTGAATTTGATTTTCATCAATAAAGGGTTAAACTAAATAATAGAAATTGAATTGGAGTAATTTGAAAAAAGGTTTAAGCTATAAACTTTCTACAGAGTATAGGACAGAAGTATAGGTTTTTTAATTGATGAATGGGTGAGTGTTTACAAAGTTTACGTTTTATTAACAACTACATAGCATCCATAATACTTTTTAAAGTGTCAATGGATTACAAGGATTATCTTGTTTTCTTTATTTTAATAAGTAACAATTTAAAAAAAAAAAAAAGATTCAAAAAATTTACTGTTAACGTACATACTTACAACTTCAGATTTATAGAGTTATAAAGGCCAATGAGAATAAAAAACTAGACCCTTTTCCCGTAATTTTGAGAAATCCAACATGCTTTTAAGACTTTGAAATTGCCTCTTTGAACGGATCGCCTCGTATATAAATTCAAAGTTTCTTTGAGGGAAAAGAGGTAAAAAGGCAATTATATATACAAAAATTATATAAGATACATTTAATAACGCACTGTAAAAAGTAACTTTCTTATATTAACAAAAAAATTAGAACATTTTCGAAAAATTAGTAAATTTTCAAAAAAATTTGTAAATATTCGAAAAAAATCGTATAATTACTAAATTTAGTATATTAACAAAAAATTTGAGTATTCTCGATTTATTTTTGTAAATTCACAAGAAAAATTGATAATTTACAATTTTTTTTCGAAAATTTTCAAAAAATAGTTGTGAATTTACAACTCTTTTCGTAAATTCACAAAAAAAAATCGAGAATTCGAGAATTCTCGAATTTTTTTATAATATACTAAATTTAGTAAATTTACAGTTTTTTTCAAATATTCACAAATTTTTTTAAAAATTTACTAATTTTTCAAAAAAATTCTATTTTTTTTGTAAATCTAAGGAAGTTACTTTTTACATTGCGATTAAAAAGTTATGATCCTCTTATTGCCAAACAATGCTTAGAATTATTTAATTAGAGACTATAATAATATATTATAAATTGATTACTTAAATAAAAGTTTTTTTTAGATATTTATCATTTAAATATAAGATAAACATGAACTTTCCAAATCATGATTATTCTAGAATTTTTAATTTGGATTATTATACATAATAATATCCTATCATTTAATACGTGACTTATTAATTTTTTCTAATATAATATCAGGACAGGCTGTTGATGGAAATCTAATGAATTTTGAAATTAAAAACTTGGATTATAACTTAATTTTCTTAAAAAACATTTTTAGGAAGTTGGAACTACAAATGATAATATTTATAATTCTGCCTTATACAGATTCAAGCGTCTTTGGAATGGTCTTTCTAAGAATTACCAGAATCTGATGAATCACAGAAATGCTATGAAGTTTGTATTACAAACCATACGTGCTATTAATTATTAACTAATGTTTTTTGATCTACATTTTGATCTATACTTAAGTATTTTTGAATTATATTTGTACGTTAATTATTTTATTTAATATAGAGGAGAATAATGTAATTTTATTTAGAATCAGAATTAAAAATCGGCTTTTAACATTAATGTCTAAATAAACTTAGTAACCCTGTGAATACAATTTTTGCGTATACACCAATGTATAAGGGGTGAATTTAAATTGTAAAAATTTGAAAAAGTAGCAGGTTTCCATAAGAGTAGGATAGTATACGAAGAATTTAAAAAAATAAATGGGTGAAAAAATAAAATTTTACACAGTCAGTAGATTTTTGATTGATTCGGCACACTGTGAATCGGTTCTAAAGTATTTTTCCCAAAAGTCCTATTAAAAATAAGCCTCTTAATCATTTTTTAGCTCCTAAGGTTCAATTACTGATTATTGGAGGCCATTTTGTTTTTTTTTATTGATTTAAAAAAAATTAAAGATAATTTTTCTTATTTATTCTGTAAAAATCTCACATTAACCGTGAAAAATTATTTTCTTTTTGGTCCATATAAGAAATGCTCCGTAAAACCCGGTTATGGGGTCCGAATTTTTTTTTATTTGCGCATGTGTGGGAAATTCGTAAAGTTCGATTTCTTTAGTTAAGGTGGCAGATACAATTGGAGAACAAAAAAACGTTGCTTTTTCTGGATAGGTTTTCGGGTAGAAATAATTGAGATAATTTTTTTAAAATTGGCACTTTATTAGATTATAAGTTGCTAAACAACTTTTTTTTTTTATTTTAAGGGGTCTTGCGCTTTCAAATGCTATAATTTCGAGGAAAATTTGAGTGGTCATAAAAATAATACTGCTTAAGCTATTTGAAAAATTTTTTTTTTTTGTGTTTGTACATTATTAGGCAACCTTCCTTTTTTTTTTTTTAATTGTTATGTAAATTAAGTACCTAAAAAATGGCGCTGAATGAAGCGATGAAAAAAAAATAAAAAAAGTTGTCCGACTGATTCAGCCACCCAGGTTCATCTTCAAAAAAAAAAAAAATCATGCTTTTCTGCATGCCCTAAACTTGGCATTAAACTACGGAAAAGGAAAAATATTGAAATTTAAAAAAGTTACACTAAAAATAAAAAATGTTGTCAAAATCACCCTCGTTTTCGGACACTCTCCCCCCTGTGAAATTTTTAATAATAGTGCAATTAGCTTTTCCGTAGTTTAATGCCATCTTAATCTTAATTAGATAATAAAAAGATTTAAAAAAAAAAATGAAATCGCAGGAGCAGTTTTCTCTCAATCAATCGGACAAATTTAAAAAAGTAGGTTCCGAGATAAACGCGTTTAAAGTTTTTTTGTATGTATAATATACGTTATATTTTTGATCAAATTTCTTCTTTAAAATTTTTTTTATTCAACATATCGACATAAAAACTTTTTTATCATAATTTTGAATATGTTTTTTATTAGATAAGAAGAAAAAAAAAATTTGATTTTCGGAAAAAATTGAAAGCGCCAGACCCCTTAAAATGTCGTCGAATACAGGTGCTCAAAATTAGGCCTCACTTTTGATTGCGGGCGTGATTGCAGCCTCCAACTTGTTCTGAAGCATACCAAATTAAATTTTATATGTTTGTGAAACATTTTTCTTCTGGATTAATGGATCCAAAGTTTAGAAAATGGAAAATTGTGAAAATTATTATATTTTTTTCAAAAATTGCAATTTTTCGGACATGATTTTTTGCAATTAAAAAAAATTGGCACATTTTTTTGAAAAACAATTCCATCAATCCAGAAGATAATTGTATTTTAAAAGTATAGCCAAAAAATTAGAAAGATATCTTAATTATTTTTTGAGTTATCGTGCACGCAAATTTGAAAAACGTTGTTTCGAGAAAAACGCGTTTAAAGTTTAGAATACTGTATCTTACGTCTTTCGCGGTGTCTGGCTTAATCTTCTGTAACTTCCTTATTATTCAAGATATCATTATAAATTTTTTTTCTCCATATTCTTAAGAAGTTTTTGAACCCAAAAAACAATAAACAGAAAATCGATTTTTTTTCCCTGTAATTGAATCTGCCACCTTAAGTTATGACTTTTAACTTTAAAATTTAAATTTAAAATTTAAAATTCTCCGCAGAATCTGAATTTTCAGTTAGATGTCCACTTGGTCACGTGACTTGGCCAGAATTTTAAAAATTTGAAAAAATAGTATTTTAAAATTATCATTTTTTGATCTCGAGCTTTTAAATTGAAAAAAGCCATTGATAATTTTTTTTCGTCAAGAAATATTGACTAAAGAGAAATTTAAAGCCACCTAGAATAATTTTTAATTATATGCTTTTAAAAAATACCAATTTGAAAAAAGAAATCGTATTTTATGGATTTCTCGCTCATGTGCGGTTAAAAAAAAATGTTAGAACTCAGAATCAGAGTCTACGGAAAATTTATTATGTTGATTTAAAAGGAAATAATTTTTCACTTTGTTTACAGATTAAATAAGAAACATTATCTCTAATTTTTTAAAAATGGTCAAAAAATGAAAATGTCCGCCAAAAATCAATAATTTTAAAGATGACAAAGAGTCTTATTAATAGTAGTAATTTTTAGAAAAAATTTTTTATTACCGATTCGAAGACCTGAACATCAGTTTAAAACTCATTTTACTTAAATTTACCCATTAAAAAAAATTAAATATTTGATTTATTATCCGTTATTGGTTATTAAATCTACATACTTATATAATTTTATTAGACTTAAAAAAAAATTTTTAATTATTTTTTATTTTTTAAAATTAATTTTAAATTTTCATTATCATTCATATTACAAGTTCCTTAGAATAGTACCCTTAATAAAAGTGTTCTTGAATAACATCCTAATTTCAGTGAATGCAATATCTTGTTAAGTGAATTTATACTTAAATATATTCAAATCTAAGACAAAATAACTACTTTAAGTTATTAAAATTGAAATATAATGTCATATAAACTTTTTTACTTTATTATCTTTAAATTCAAAATACTTCTTATAGATTTAATTTCTGAAACTATTTAAAATTTTCAGCTTCTTTTAAAATTTTATTCCTCAGGTAATGTCGAACTTACTTCAGCAGATGTAAATCTTAAACGAAATTTACAACCATGAGTTTTCATTACATTAAAAATTTTTTAACTTTTTGAAGTTTAAAGTGTGTATGAAGTTAAATATAATTAATCATTTTAATTAAATGTCCCAAGTACAAAAGATACATACTATAATTTACTATAATTTAGTATTCTACATTTTCTTTTGAAGAAAAAATAACTTTAAAAGGTACTAATGTTAAATTACTATAATTTTTTTTAATTTTATTGATTAAGTTTTCAAAGTATTTCGCGCAAGAACATACATTTTGGGTAAGAAAAGATATAAAGAGACAACTATAGTTTAATTTTTGTGCATCATCACAAGGCATAGTATTGAGCGAGGTATTGATTGCTCTAAATAAAAAAAAGTAAATTAACGTTATAACTTATGTTCCGAGAAAAAACTGCTAGATTTAAATAAATAAAATTTTTGCTAATTATCCTAAAAAAATAAAATTTAAAAATCTGAACAAAAAAAAACTTTATGGGTCAACCTAAATGGATTTTTCAAGTTATTACAAAAACAGAAAAAACAGGAAGACTTAGCTCTCTTTTTTTCAAAGTAAGTCAAAAATCGAGAATAGAAGCTTAGCAGCTAAAAACTTGCATTGAGGCTTATATTAACATGGAAGGAATTTATAGAGAAGGGTATCCTGGGAATACAAAAATCAAGGGAGGGGAGTCAAATGTGTCCTATTTAAGGGGAGTTTAATAAGTGTTAAGAGATTAAGAATAATTCAAGTTTAGGGAATTATAATAATTCCGGTTTGGGGAATCAGAATAATTTGAGTTTAGAATCTGAACATCTAGCAAAGATGATAATTAAAATTTAAAATAGCAAATTGTATTGTAATGTTGAGTAACATTTATGCATCAAACCTATTCCTCAGCCGTAGTAAACATGTTCCATGCATTTAGGTGTGGTTTACATAAACCAATTTCAAGTTTTTTATTACAAAAATACTTTGACTTTAATTTTAAGATCCGACAATAAGTTTCATATTCGTTATATTGGAAACTACCCATATTACTTGCGTGTCGTAAAAAAGTTTAGTTTCGCTGGGTTTGTTCAGTTTGCAAGTCTGATGGGCGTGACTGTTTATATTCGCCTTCAACCCAAGAAACTTTTTTACAAGAAATTTACAGTTAATAAAATATTTTATTTATAAAGGACAAAAAACGAGAGATTTCCAGATCAGAATATACTTTTCGCTGCCCTCGTTATATACTAGTAAATTTTTAATCAAGTAATCAATTATCTTGCGAATTTGGGCACTATTTTTTTGTTCCCATGGATAAAATGCAATTTTTCTTTTCCATGCCTTTTTTTATCGTGCCTTGGAGAATACCTATTTATTAAACAAGGGATAAAACTGGGATAAAATATTGGTTTTGGCTTTGCATGCAATTAATAGTATGCAAAAGTCGAACCCCATATTTTATCCCGTGTTCTAAAACATAATTTTACATATAATTGTCAAAAAACCTGTCTCCCTAGGGCAATAAATAGGCTTTTTTTGCCCTAGATATGTAAAAGTGTTTACAAATCGATCCTATTTAAAAGCATAAAAAGAAAGAACTATAAAGAGTTGTTTACACAAAGTAATTGCTAGAAATATTGAAAAACAAGTATTAAACTCTACCAATTTAAAATATTATCCTCAGCAAATTAGTTTCCTCCAAAAAAAAAAAAAAAAAAACTAATTCGATATGCATTTTTTTAATTTATAAACCTCAAATATTTAAAAATAAAAGACGTTTTCAATAATTGCATAAAACACAAAAATTGTGTTTCTATATATTTTTTATGATTATATAAAATATACCATAATAAAGGATTAAGCAAGATTCCAATATAAATATTTATGCATTTACCTTATAATGTCTTAAGTTTTCAACAGCACATGCTAGTAAAGCATCACGTCCAACACTAACAGTAACATTTTGTATTGGTTCAGTCAATATTGGTAGTGAATCTGTAAAATCATAAAATGAATCAAAAATTAATATCTTTTATAATATATTATTATATTAATTTTTTATTTAAAAAAAAAATATTCTTAACTTGCTAAAAATATCTTTTATAAAAATATGCTTAATAATAATAATAATCTTTTATATACAAAAAAGCTTTAAAATTTCTATTTTATATCCTTTATGTATAGTTAGCTTTTTGTTAGCTTCTAAAATTATACTTATTTTAGATTAATATTGTGATATTAAAGTAAGATTACATAAACTGACTAAAAGCTGAGTTAACCAAAAGTAAATTATAGTCAGCGTTTTTCTTTGCCTTTTTTTTATACTCATCGTTATTTGAATATAACCGCGTACATCCACTTATAATCTAGCAAAGAAAGACTTTAGAATGTTTTCTTGACGTTAGGGATCTAAAAATTTTCAGAGTATCTTATACTTTTTTATACTTTATTATGTATACATATAAGAATAATATATAGATAGGTATATATATTTTGCTTAACCTTTTTTTCACTTAACGTTTTTGTTCTACATATACACTGTAAAAAAAAACTCTTTTATCAATTCCAATCTTTTTTACGATGTAAATTTTCAAAATATTTATTTTCCAATTTTCTTCTATATTTGTCTTAAAGTACAGTAAAAAAAAATACCAGAAATTTCGGTTACTGTAGCCGGAATTCCAATTACTGCAATTGGGAATTTTTTTATTTAACTGTTGCAAATATTACAGTATTTTAGAAAAGTAAAAAAAATCGTAGTGTAAGGCTTCAAACAGAGTGCTAATAATCTTAATTACTTTTTACTATTATATCTTGAATTTTAAAATTTTATTTTAATTGTAATTCAGTTTTCATAAGGACTTTATTGTTGAAGAAAAAATATCTTTAAAAAAAAGTATATATTTTTATTTATACTATCATATATTTTCTATACAAAATTTTTTGAACCTTTACTGTAAAATTTTTTTTAGTCGAAAGTTGAATAAAAAAATTTATTTTTATTTTTTATTCAACTTATCTATGTAGGTATCTACTTGAAAATATATGTGTATATTTATAAAGAAAATACGGTAGAAAATGATTTTTTTTTTTCAATCAGTTAAATTTTTACGGATATTTTAAAAATATACTATTTAAATTCTATAAATATAAAAATAACTATAAAACTTTTTAAGATTTCAATTCTCTGATTATAAATATGTTTTATAGAAAATATTAGAGGATTAAAATAAACAAAAATAAAAGTAATTTTCTATTTTTTTATTTAAATACATATCCCTCGAGTAAGCAACATCTTATGCACAAAAATCAATTAAATAAATTAATTTTTTGGTATTTAATCACGTATAAGTAATTAATCTTTTCTTTTTGCATCAATTTTGCAAAACAGTTCAGAGTCAGAGTTTATAAAGATTTCTGCAGATATTCGCATTCTGTAGGTTTTTTTTACTTCTAGCCCAATTTATTGGCAGGTCTTACGTTCAACACTGCCCTTGATATATTAAAAGCTGATGTCTGAACGGTTTCGTTTACTACTAGACCAATTACTTGACAGCTGATATGTATCCTATCGTATCAAATTCTTAAATTTGATATTTGACTAGTATGGATGAAAACGCACTGATAGTAATATTTTTAAGTATCTAGTAGAAATTTTGTTCGTATTATTTACACTCGGTCTAGGCTAAATAATTTCTCATTATCTGTTTAATCGTTGTTAGCATTCTTTGAACACTGAAATCGCGAGCATATGCAAATAATTTCTGTCATGGTCTTTCAACAAAGACTACAAATACCACACTGAAAATTTTTTCCATTTGTCACAAGTGAAATCTGGATTTTTTCGTCTTGCGGCAAGAGGATTCCTCTTGTGGCTAGAGGATAGTTTTTTTATTTTAACTATCAAAAAAACCGATAAAGAGTTAAAATCGAATAAAAACTTAAACAATACTAATATAAGTGTAACTTTAATATAACAATCTGAGTAGAAAAAAGTTTTTTGACCATTTATCGAGTAAATATTGGTTTTATTTATTTAATATTGACGTTTCGTTCTCTAATTGAGACCCTTATCAAAATCTACAAAAATTATTAAAAATTTTGAATATACATGAAAATTAACGTGAAAATTATAATTAATATTGATCTTACTTATAATACAATAATTATGGACATTAAAAATTAGGTGTGTAAAACCGTAAGAATCGTAAAATCTTAATACTCATAACTAAAAAATCTGTTAAAATATTGTACATAAGAATAAATTTACCTAATATGTTTGTAATTATTAAATTTTAAATATTTTATACCATAAGTGATTATCATATTGCTTAAGTCATCGACTAGGTTGTTATTGTTATTTGTGTTATTAGGTATGGGTAGAATGGCATGTTTTTTAAGCATACCAAACATACTATTATAAAAACCTTCTACATGTAGTGTACTCACTTTAAGTTTTTTGGCTAAAATTTGCTTGTTTATGTCAAAATGAGTGTCATTATCAATAGCAATGGTAGCCCTATATTCTAATATGTTTTTAACCCTTTTCTTCATATAATAATCTATAAAGGATAGCTGTTATTTATTAGAAGCTATTTTACTATGTTCAAATTTTCAGTGTGGTAACAATCTTCAGATAATAAAGTAAACTTATCAACAAGAGTGTAAATCATGCCAATTTTTTGGTTTGTGGAAGTAGAAGGTATATTAGTATATTTGGTATGCTTAAAAAACATGACATTCTACCCATACCTAATATCACAAATAACAATAGAAACCTAGTCATCAAAGCCAAAGATAGAACCCCTAAGAGTGAGAAAACTATTGTGATGTAAAAAATTAACTGTGAACAATGTTATACATCTTATGTCGGCCAAACCAAAAGAGAAGCATCTGTAGGTATAGGTGAACAAAAGGCTGGTATAGATAGAATCATCTAAAAGGAAAAGAAAATAGCTGAAGAAGAAAAGGCTGGTATAGATAGAATCATCTAAAAGGAAAAGAAAATAGCTGAAGAAGAAAAGGCTGGTATAGATAGAATCATCTAAAAGGAAAAGAAAATAGCTGAAGAAAAGGAGAAAACTCAACCACCAAAAAGTACAAGAATCCTTAGAAGTATGCATAAAGATAGGATTACTTCATCAATAGAAGTTACTATTGAGAACAAGAACATTGATAATACCAAAAAAAAAGAATGAAGAAAAAAATGTCACACAACACTATACTGATACCAAACACAATTTTAAGTGGAATGATTTCTCTATATTAGACAAAGAACTTTCTTATCATAAGTGTAATATTTCTGTGGTACTTCACATCAGCACACAATTAAACCCTATCAAACTAAAAGAAGATTCACAAGGTCTATTCAAACCATACTTATCTGTAATTTATAAAATAAAAAAGTACATATCTTACTTTTAGGCAATAAAAAAAATATCTGCTCGTAACTTTGCCGCGGAACTCTAGCTTTGCTGTGCTTCTTGACAGCCACGCTACGAGATTGGCCGAGCGTAGCCTTTGGGTTGGCTTTACCTCGTTTTGCTCATAGCGGACATACTATTTCTTTGCGAACGCTTTGCTCCCTTTGTTCATAGCTGGTATAACATTTCTTTGCGATTCTTTTGCTCCCTTTGCTCCCTTTTCTCATAGCGTGTATGCTATTTCTTTGAGAACCCTTTGCTGCCTTGCTCATGGTATGCATGGTGAACTTCTTAAGGACTTTGTCGCGCGAGCCGCAATCAGCGAACGAGGTAGAAGTCAGCGAAGGCCTATAAATATAACTACAACTCTGGCCAAAGCAGCATTTGCTGTCCTGATTTAAGCCTTCACGCACGCGGCTACCTTTGATGCCTTCGCTATACTGTAGATGAAAGACTGTTTTTCCAGTTTGCTTGGTGATGGCCTGCTTGGTGCACTTGGAGGAGTCCATGGCTTTCGGACGTTGTATCATCATTGAAGAAGCTCGTACGCTGCGATTGTTGAATTGCTTGGTGCGAATTTCCGAGCTCGTAGGCTTGAAGAGGTGGACATTGAAATCCCTGGCCAGGAGAAGTAACCTGAGCACAAGTGCTCGCTTGAATCTAAGTTTTTGATTTCTCTTTGTATGTTTGTGTATGTTTGTGACCTTGGTGATTGAACTTGTTGTGTGCTTTTAATTTATTGATTTTTAGAACGTATGGCTGGGGCCAAATCAAATGCTCAAAAAAACCATTTTAAAACCGGTTTAGGGCCACCTATTACGTTAGACACGAGAACAATTTTATTCAGAAAGCTTCTACTGAAATTGACAACATACATCCATTGTTTACATAGAATAACTGTACATTACCATGACAAGATACCTATTCATCATTTCATAACTCTTTATTGATTAAAAATCACTACATATATTTTAATCAAATACCAACAGAAGTCATTACAACTACCTTTTTACATATATTTAAATTATTATTATTTTTAATCCCATTGTTTACATTATTTATAGTTACTAGTGTATTTTTGCAATCATCTTTATTTATTTATTTATTCATCATTGTGTATAACTATATTTTTTAAACATTCTGTGATATTATTTTAATATATATATTGATTTACTTTTTTATACGACTTAAGCAATATGATAATGCCTTATGGTATGAAATATTTAAAATTTAATAATTGCAAACATATTAGATTAAATTATTCTTATGTACAATATTTTTACAGATTTTTTGATCATGAATATCAAGATTTTACGATTTTTACGACTTAAGGTCTTACACACCTAATTTTTAACGTCCATAATTATTATATTATAAGTAAGATCAATAATAAATAAATAAAACCACTATTTACTCAATAAAAGGTCAAAAAACTTTTTTCTATTTCATTTTAACACTCGAGTATCAACTATAACCAAATTTTATAGTAATCTGAGTTTTAATTCTTTTAGAAAAATTAATACAGATTTTAAGCATAAAACTAATTATTCAGAGATACAAATAAAATTTTTTATAACATCTGGAATAACCCATATAAGGTAATAATTACAAGAAAATATATATTTATTTTTAAAGTATATATTTAACGTTTATTAAAGTTGTAAAATAAAAAATTTTAAAAATCAATAATCGTAATAATACATAGAAAGCTGTATCGAATTACTTGTAAAAGAACTCGAATTATTTTTATGGATAAAAAAAAAAGATTTGTAAAAGTAAGGTGTTTATAACTATTTTCAATTCTCACAACTAATATAATTTTATAGCTAGGAAATCGAGTACTTCCTTTAAAATAGTAAAACTCTTGAAATTGTTCGAAAAGCTGTTTCAAGGTTTCATGGAAACAATTCAGTCAAAAGTTCTAAATTATATATTGAATTTTCAAAGATGAATAGAAGTGAAATTGAAGAGAATAAAAATAAAATAAAGAATTTAAAAAAAAGAAAAAAAAAATCAACCTACCTCAATGAAAAGTTGTTTAATATTTGTTTGACAATAAAAAATGTATTATTTTTTTTTTATTTTCTAAATATAGGTAAATATATAAAAATATTTATGTACTTGTATTTTGATTAGTTTGATCATACTTTAAAATTATATTGCTGATAAATTCCTTTCTTTAAAACATAGGAATGTAACTATAAAAAAGGATTTTTTAAATTTTATGTTGATTTTTTTCGTTTATGTAAAATACAAGTCTTTCATATACATGCAAATTACTTGTGGGTAAATTAAAATACAAGGAAGGTACTACTTTTGCAGAATGAATTAGTCCAATTGCTTTCAACTTTTGAATATATTTTTGTATTTTTATTTTATTTTTTTTTATTTTTCTAAAATACAATACATAAATTGAATGTGAATGTTTAATTGAGCTAATTACTGCTATTGACAAAAATTATACAAATAGAATTGATAAAAACGTATAAAATCATATATAATTTAAGATATATCAAGATACAATAAATAAAATATAATTTATATAATATTTTTACATGTATATAAAATTTAAAAGTTAGTTATAAATACAATAGAATAATCTTATGTTAGAATTATTATTTACTTGGTATTAAAGAATTTGGATTCATATTTCTAAAGTACATACACGATTCATTATTAACTCACCAAGTTAGATTGTAAATATTTTTTGAATGTATTAAAAAAAAGTAATAATAATTTTTCCCACGTATAAGATCTCATTCACTCTTTTTTTAATATGTTTGGCTTTTGATTTTAATGGACTTTGAATTATTTGTTTTGGGGACTACAATTAATTTTGATTAGGAGATCACAAAAATACAACGAAAAAATCAAGATTTTCAATAAACATAAGGCTAAAAATCTATTCCTTTAGTAAAATATTATGCTATTTCCAAATCATCCGTTAGTGTTGACCTAACTCTCTTTTATATATCCTAAAAATAGGATAAAAAAGAAAAATTAGTAAACCATTTATTTTCAAAGTTTTTAAAAAATCAAACCTTTTCGCAAAATAAAGTTTGAAATCTTAATCTATAAGGTATGTAAGCAAATTTTTGTATACAAAATATTAATTTTACTTCGAAATAGATATTTTATGAACTTTTACCAGTCTCTTATTCGCTATTTTCTCGGAAATTTCCATTTTATTTCTTTGCAACCCTATTTTTCAAATAACGGAAGACCTGATCAAACTAAAATCTAACTGAAAAGTCAGATTCCTCCAAAAATTTCTCACAAGTATAGAAAATTAGCTGTTTTTTGATGGGCTTATGTGTAAATGTAAAAATGTTTAAGTTGAAAGTCGTAATGTAGGGCTAGTGGTAAAAAGCCTATTCTTCAAAAACAAATGGTTGTTTATTTTAACCCAGGGGTTTTTGGTATTTTTGAAGCCCAAAATTAACATAAAAAAATTATATCGCTTACCTAAAGTCTAAAAATGCTATAAAAGATTAGCATTTACACCAAATTGAAATTCTTATCCTTTTCATCCTTTATACCCTTTTAGCGCTTAAATGAAAAGTTATAATTTTTTTATCTTGATTTCTGAATTTGACAACCTCAAAAACCACCAGGTATAAGTTTTAAGTAAAAAATAATTATTTTTCGAATAATAAGCCATTTGTCAAAGTGACACGATTTGTCCGCAAAATAGATCTATAATCGTTTTATTAAAATTTTTCTGAAGGAATGTTACTTAAAATTTATAATGAAACTGAAATATTCTTAGAACTAAAGCGGTTGTTAGATTCAAAATTCTACATTGTAAATAAATGTAAAGTATGAATTACTTTTAAAGATAGTAAAAATATTCGAAATAACCATACCTAACTTTAACTGTAATTATAGAGCGAAGCTCTGCCTTATAAAATGCAAAAATCGACACCTTGTGGGTACGATATCTCAACAACGATCTATTAGATTACTTTCATTTTTTAAAACTGAGTTTTTTTCATCGTGTTGATGATCTGTACAATTTTTTGACCCTATCCGGTATTTTAAAAGACATGTTCATTCCTGTATTTTTAAAAATTGTATTAAGTCTTGACTTTAATGTCATTTGTCCGAGCAGCCGCCCTTACGTTAAATTAATTATGAAAAGGCTCCCTTGCGCCATGAAAAGGGCAGGACTTATGGTGTTCTTGTGGTGACACTGCTCAGAATTTAAAACTAACACAAACACGTTCACAGTCACACAAAAATATATAAAAAAAAATAATACCTGGATTAAAACGCAAATTAAAATACTAACTGGACCGCGTCAAGTCACGGTCTAACACAGAACCACTTTCTGCACACTTCGTTGCCACTAACTGGACCTCGTCCAGTTACGCGTCCAGTCACGCTCGAACACAGACCCAACTTTTTTGCACACTTCGATACTTGGCCAAGCACTTAAATTCTTACTAGGTATCCTCGCAAAAATACTAACTTTAGCAGGCACACACAAAATATAGAAGGAATGAAAATCTAGGCAGCGATTCAACAGGAACAAAATTCTCGTTATTGGTTCAGCAGAAAAATATAGCGTCTCACCAGCAAGAACTCTCGGAAAAGAATGGCTCGTCTCGCGCCTATCTAGTATTTACTAGTTCTAGTTCAAAAATTACTATTAATCAGAGTAAAAATCGCTCCAAAGAATAATATAAATTACTGAAAATTCTCATAGATGTCACTTCAAATATTTTTACTAAAATTAATAGGAATCTTCTACTCTTCATTTATACACAGTGTATAAAATTAAAAGCTGCTAGGAATTAAGTGGCCCATTTTTTCCGCCTCGGCGCTAATAAGTTAATGTCATTTATACTCATTTATTGCTTAAAAGAAGTGAACTAATAATTTTTTTTACAAAATACAGTATACAGTAATATATTTGACTGCTCTGAGCCGTCAAGGAACTTTCGAAGTATAAAAAATACAGAACTTTCTTTTTTGGTGTAAGTGTAAAAATAAAAATACAGAATGAGGTCAACTTTCATTTCGAAACTTAGAATACTCTTTATTTTTTGGCTAAATTTAAAGCAATAAAAATTAGAATATAGAAAATCTATATTCTGACACCCACAAATATTTTTTTTTGCATTATAAATAACAGTTTTATGGCATTTCATTTCACAAATTTTAAGTGACGATGACATACAGACATACATATACCATATAATATATATACACACACAAATGAATTTTCCAATAGTGGTAAGGTGAGATGTAATCTGAAGTTCAAGAATAATAAAATAAAATGTAGAATAAAAAAAATTGTAAATGAACTAAGGAATGAATTGTAAACGTTCTCTAAGCTTGCATGTTGTGAGTTCGTGCAGCTTGAATTTAATAAATATATATTAGCCGGGAGGTAAAAAATGGCCTTCAATGTTTGGGTACCATTCGAGGCCCTGATTTAAAAATTTGATATAAAATAAAATTTTAAAACATATTGAAATATTTTTTGGCATTCCGTAACCACAAAATATTTAATTTTTAATTTCCGAAATTTTGAATCACCAAAAATGATTTAAAATAACAAAAAAAAAATTTTTTTTGGAATAAATTTAAAGATTAATTTTTTTTTCCACTCATATAAAATAGAGAATCTAAAGAATATAAATGCATAGTTTTTCATACATTTTACACAAATTATAAGATGATTGAAAAATGATTATTCGAAAAATTGAATTTCGTGAATTAAAATTTGTTTTACTTGCAAAAATAATAATTTTAGTCATATCAATTACTATCTACTCATCATATATTCTCAGTTATGATCATTAGTTTGTTAAAGTTTGTTTCAGTTATTTTCAAAGTTCTAGTTTTTCGATTTTCTAACTTTTAAAACTCTATCAAGTAGGATAATTGTAAACTAGTACTTAAGTACTTTGGAATATGTCTGGTTTTTGAATACTTAATGAAACGAATCGTCAATTAACAAAAATTTACATTCTCAAAATTATAGTAGTTTTGATCAATTTCAATTTATGGGACCAATATTTGTGAATATATTGCCTATTATAAATTTATTTAATAATAGCCAATTTATATGATGACAACTTTTAGACGTAATTACATGAGTTATAAATTTAAAAAATTATGTTTATTTTTTTTGGATAAGTTGCCATTAAACTGACCTGACAATCAAAAACCCAAGTATTTTTTTTTAATTCCCAGGATAGTATACATACATATAAAGTCTGGCTGTGTATATATGTGTGTATGATAATGCTGAAAAAATAACATAAAAGGGAAGAAAGTTCTTGCTGTTTTAAGCGTTGAAATCTCGTTTAAATTTTTTTTACTACTGATCAGAATATTTTTATACGATAGTCATGAATCGCGTGATTTTAAAGAAAAAGAATCTGAAGAGATGGGATGTGCAAATTTTACCTTATCAATAGTCGAAGATTTTTTTATCCAGAAGACTAGTAGTTAAAACACTTATTACACCTTTTTTTTTTCTTTTTTTTTTATTTCTAGATTTGTAACTGGATAAGAAAGCGTGTTAAATATTGGATATATTTTTAGAATGTCGATTAAGACGAATAAAAAAAAATTTATATACAAAAAAATTTTATAAATCATAATTATAAAAATTACGTAAAATTATCAATAATTATAGTAAAAAAATTTTTTAATGGAAAAACAATACTTATAGAATAAAACAGTACTTATAGAATATACACTTTAAATAATAATATTAATAAAAAATAAGATTCCAGATGTAAAAAATATGTTTTTCCAAAACATATAATAAAAAAAAATGTGAACTCTTCAAAAATATAAGTTAAAAATAACTTGCATAGATTTTACTTAAAATATCAAATAGACTAAAGGAACCACGCCTACGATAAGCTGTGTATTGTCTATGTACTTAAATCGTTAGCTGACGTTAATATAATCAAGTACACTGTAACACTTAGACTATAATACTAATAAATTAATAAGAAAAAGCGACAGTTTTACATAAAAAAAACCGTGTATATTTAGAATAAAATAAACTAAAAAATATTTTAACGTAATGCTTTGTAAAGCGAAGTCAGTTGAACACCAGACTCTCTTGAAGATGAATGCGTAACTTACACGTACATCTTAAATTTTTTAAATTGGTAAATTATAATAAACTTGTAAAAAATATGTAAAATTATTAGGTACATAATTATATTTTATTGGTTTTAGCTTGATAAGGTCGACATATTGATCGACGAAACGTCGCAAATAGATAAATAAATTTTTATTTAAAAATTTTATTTGCATAATTTTTTCCATTTGGTCAATCAATTCCTACGTAATCATAAATAATTCTAAGGTTAATTTTAAATTTTGGTGCACATATACTTTTAAATTTATTTTTTCTTGGACAGAAACCTGGAACATGATTACTATAGATAAGCTTTTGGCAAAATATATAAGTGTTACTCAAATACGATATAATTTTTTTTTAAATTATTTAATAAAAATTCCTTAACCTCAATTATTCTAATTATCTAAATAAATATTATGCTAAGCCCTAATTCCAGATTATTATAAGTCCCAAATCAAAATTATTCTAAGCCCCATTTAAGGGGGTTTTTTAAAAGGAGGGCTTTTCTAAAATTAGACACATTTTACCCCACTCCATTAATTTTCGGGTTCCTGAGATATCCCTCCCTATAAACATGTTCCATGTTAATAATTTTTTAGTAACATAATTTTTCTTTTCGTCAACATATTCCTTCCTAATAATATTAAAAATTTATGATTTCGAGTCAATGGGTATTCGGCAAGTTGCCTATTTGGCGATTTACGAGACTTAAATAGTAAAAAAAATTAGAATAACCAAAATTTGTTTGGTTTATTAGCAAAGAGACAAATTTCTATGGAATATAGTCCAAAATAATTCCTATCTTATTACATCGACATCTTTATTTCCAGGCCCAGAAGAGACATTGCAATAAAGATAGGGTATTAGAACGATATCTAGAACAATTTTTCATCATAATAAATTCATCTATAACAATATAGATTGCAACTGCGTGATCCAAATATTGTGGCTTTGCCTCGTAAATATTAAACAACCTCCTGAGATAAATTATATTTCAGTTAATTTTTTACTCTAAGGTACTTATATTTACACAATTAGACAACAAATTGTCTGAATAGAAATCTATTATTTTTTAAATATTAAAAAAAAAATTAAAATAACAATAAATTTCATTTTAAATATAAAAACCTTTATAAAGAACAATTTTTATGCAATTTAAACTGACGAAGAGAAAAAATTTTATCCGCTAAGTATATCTACGTTTCCTCATTATACAGATTCTATACTTTATAGATGTACGTTGTACTACGGTACTTCTACTTGATTCTAATTCGTAATGCAGAGCATATATAAAAGCTTTTCAACACTCCGGACTACTGACTCATCCAAGTACACAAATAACGAACTATACTTAAACTTAAACAAGTTTGGAATTTGTAGGAAGAAGTATATAATAGTATTGAATTGAGTAAGAAATTTTGCACGAACGAGATGAAGTCTAAAACTGATTGTGAATCCTTGAAATACTATAAATAAGAAGTAAACTTAAATATAAATGAATGTTTTCTATCTTTCTCAGATATTTTATATGAATTATTTTATCAAAAATGCACTGATTTTAAGCACAAATTAGCTGGCTTATAAACAAAATATAATATTTATGTATTGTTTAGTTATATAAATTGAGAAAGTTATAAAAGTAAAGTTTAAATTTTTTTAAAGTTTATATTTTATGCACTGATTGTTTACGGATATTATTTATGGAAAGTAAAGACGCTAATCATATCGCTATTGTTTTTGGAGAAAGTAAAAGTAATAACAGCTAAATTAAAAGTTATTTGGAACTAAATTGTTTGAAAAAAACTGAAATGATACTCATTATCTATAAATCAAATACGATTTTTTTGTCATTTCTGTGAAAAGAAATATTATTTAGGCTTAGAATATCAGAAAATATTACAAATAAAAACCATCAAGGTTTTGAATAACAATTTTTTATTAACCCTTATGTATCTGGAAGAGTAACCGTGTACTATTTCGCTGAAAATAGTGAATTTCTCCGATTTGACAGAAATTTGTTTTTGTGGCTTTAGGCTAGCTTCAAACATCTAATTAGTAGTATTTAATCGACTCATTCATATAAAGCATAAAAAAGTTTTAATATGCAACATATATATAAGGAGGGGGTACTTCAGAACTTGAAAATTAAGGGGGGTGGTCAAATTTGTCCTATTTAAAAGGGGGGGTCAAATTTGTCCTATTTAAGGAAGGGGTCAAATGAGACTTAGAATAATTAGGAGACTTTGGGCTTAGGGAATAGGATAATACAGGTTTATGATTTTAGAATAAAATCGATTTAGGGACTCGGAATAATTCAGGTTTAGGGACTTGGAATAATATCGATAAGGGACTTAGAATAATTCAGGTTTAGGGAATCAAAATAGTTTGGGTTTAGAATCTTAACAGCTAGTAAGGTGATAATTAAAAATTATAAAATTATAAAATTGTATTGCAATGTAGAGTAACATTTGTATTATACCTAGTCCTCAGCTGGAAGTAAACATGTTTCATGCATTTAGGTTGTGTTTACACAAATCGGTTATATATTTTAATAACAAATTAAATTGATTAAATTAAGTAAATGCAGGCCACCCGGGTACTACATTATGAATAAGCGAGCTTTTGATTTATTAATTGATTTAGATAAAAAGATTTATAGGTATCTGCCAAAGTAGGCACATATTTATAAGTACTTAAAAAAATGTTTAGCCCAAAATTAAATCGGAGATGGGAGATATTAGTCTTAGATCTAACCTTCTCTGCAGCCCATCTATGATACTCTAAATCAGCTGCGTTCTTCCCCTTCATATATTCATATAAATTTAATAATAGGGCATTTTATAAAGGCTATAATACTACATCATTCAATTGCCTACAATTAGAAACATTAATATATAAGCAAAAAAATATGATTTCTTAACAAAATAATGCTACCTAGTACCAAGGTACTCTGCCAGGTAGAAGCGCAGGTAAATTTTGCCGGGTACATGAGAGTTAAAATGTTGAAAATTTTATTTTTCTGTACGATAAATTTACGAATGTAAAGCTTATTATTAATTCCAGAGGTCTTCAAATTTAGTAAAATGAACTTTATTTGTCATTATGATATTTAAATTAAATTTTTAATTTTAATATTTATGCAGTGAAATTACTTATTAATTTCAAAATAAAATTACTAGATATAAATTACTTTACAAATAATAGAATGAAAATTTCGTATGTAAATTTTATGAATTAAAATAAAAAATTCATACTAAAATGAAATAGAATGAAAAAATCATAAATATTAGAATATTTTTTCATATATAAGCTATGCAAAGAAACTTTTAAATTTTTTTACAATTTTTTATTTTTTTTTACTTTATAGTAAATAGAATTTTTAACACTGAATCTGACTTATTTTAGTGTTTTTAGCTTTCCAATTATGGTAAAATCGACGTCGTTGTAATTGTTGTAAATAAATAATAAATTAACTTTTTTGATAATGTTATCATCGTACATCGTGTAATAATTGTTTATTAAATATTTTAGACAAATTATAATTATTCATATTTTTTTATTTTTGATTTGCTATTAGATATTATCGAATTTTACGTATACATGTGGATGTATCCATATGCATTCCACGAGAGGCCTCCTGGGCTTACCAATTAGACCCCCTAGTACGGTTCCTTTGCTATAACATGTTTTAGGCTATCTTCAAAATGATGCTGTTGTAAGTCAACTAAATATCTTACAGTTTATCTATTCTTATATGCGTAAGTGTAATCTTTTAATCCCCGAAAACCGAAATTTTTTATGACTGCTTTTTTTACAGTTATAGTCTAAAAACCAAATGCTAATTTTTGGCCCAAATTTCAAATTGAATACAATTTTTTAGCAAAATGCTTTTTATAGATTGTATTTGAGATAACAAACAGTGTCTGAGTCACTAATATTATTTCATAAATTTTGGAATTAATTTGAAAATTATTTATTTTGGGCCAAAAATTAGCATTCAGTTTATTGGCTATAACTGCAAAAGAAGTACTGATAAAAAATTGCGATTTACAGGGCTTAAAAAGTGATACTTTCAACAACAAAAAATGAAATCAAACTGAAATGTTTTGGTTAACTTGTGAGGCAGCAGTGGCAATCAAAATATAGCCTAAAAAGTCTTATCTTATATCATAGAATTCTACTATTAGGTCTCATTTTTAGGCCCAGGGGGTCCATTCAGGTAAGCTGAGAATATGTGAGATGCTTTTTCAATTATACCAGAATCTGCCCTAAAAGTTGAAAGCAAATCGACTTCCCAAATAGTCGACACTCCTCTTGTTAGTGTTCATTATTTTTTATTTGGCTTATTCTAAGTAAAGCGAAAAACATGCTTTTCATTAGATGCAAAATACTCCTAATTACGATTCTATTCAGTTTTACAGTATATAGTGAAGGCAAAAATAAAAAAATATAAAAAAAAAAAATCAAGTTCAGATAAAACATTTTTTAAAATAATATTTTTAGTCTATTTCATACTTGATTTATATTTCAAAAATTATAAATAAATAATATTTATTGCAGTTAAAAGTGGCAAGAAAAAAATTTTTTTCTTGACACATAAATTTTATTTATCAAGTACAATTATAATTTATATTATTTTGCAAAAAATATTTAATTTTTTTTTTTACAAATTGTCGCTCTTTATTTTAATTAAATGTATTAATTTAGTAAAAACTTAATATATTATTATTTATTAATTACCAGTATTACCAGAATCCTCTACAATTGGAGTTTCGAGTTGCGTATGACGATTTAAATTCTTCCCATTGAAATTTCTTGTTTGTCGACCTAAAAACAAAAAGTAATAACTTCAATAACTATTATAATTATTATTACTATTATTATTATTATTATTTAATAAATATCAAAATTTAGTATCTTGTTAATTAGTATTTAACACTTGTAACTCATTGAAATTCTATATAGCCATGTTCGTTTTATCTTTTGAATATTTAAATATAATATATACATATATAATAAATCAATATATATATATATATATATTTATGTATACATGAAAATTTATTTTACACAGACTAAAAAAGAGAATAATAAAATTTTCAGTAATCATTAATATGCTGCTCTTTATTCCATAGCTTTTTTCCTCCCTTTATATATATAAATAGAAAATTTGAATGTGAACTAATACGGTATGAAATAGTATAGTAAGTATATAGAATAATTGCTCTCGCAGATGACAGAAAATTAAAATTGCCCGCATCACTATGAAATGAGAGATTAAGAGACGTAAAGTTTCATATTTATTTTGACAGAATTTGAATACGTTTTAACTGAAATATAAAAAAAAATTTTCTTTTGTGATAATTTATATATTTATATGTATATATTATAATATATATATATATATATATATATATATATACACTAAACCTAAAATTATTTTTTCTTACCCAGAAAAGAATTAATGTTTATTTGATTCTTTAAAAAAAAATTATTTGTTGTTTTAATTCTGTTAATAAAGAATTAAATTGAAAATAATTTTTGTCGTTATTTATTTCATTCGTTATTTGCTTATAAAATTAAAAAATAGAAGCATAACGTAAAAAATGAGTGACGGGGACAGAAAGAAAAAAAAAATTATAATCAAATCTATCATGATGACATACATCATATAAAAAGAACAATTAGAAAAAAAAATAGCTTTGTTAATTAGTTTGAAAAGTTGGTTTACACTTAAATGCTAGTATTCCACAGAAGGCTAAGGGTAGCAAAAAAAGTAGATGTATATATACGATTAATTGGATTAGATCAAGACAAAAAATTGGTTCATAATAATCTAACAAGGGGAGTTCAATACATTTGGAACACCAAATTACACCAAATGGTTATGGATGAATTTATTATGTTGAAAAAACATGCCAACTACCCTCCTTTAATTCCAATGGGACTTCTGGGCCTAGAAACGCAGGGTTTAAATGTTATAAAGGGTAGGGGGACATTTTTTAAAAAACATGCCAACTACCCTCCTTTAATTCCAATGGGACTTCTGGGCCTAGAAACGCAGGGTTTAAATGTTATAAAGGGTAGGGGGACATTTTTTATAAAATATTTTTTATAATTTTTTTTTTTATAAAAACAATTTTTTATAAAATCCAAATTCAATAATTTTATTTTTTTTATTATAACATTTTTTTATAAAAGTTTATTTTTATAATTTTTTTTTTATAATAATTTATAAAATTTTATAAAATTATAATTGCTATTTTTTGTTTTTATAAATTTATATAATGTCCCAAAGAGTCTAAATAAGTTAGTATATCATCATTTTGTACATATTGGTCATATTTAGATACTATTGTAAGAATAAGAATTCTTTTTGGATCTTGTCCTTTTCTGATTTTTTGGACTAAATGTAGTTGTCGAATAATAATTTAAGTATCTGATAGCTCTTTCTTCAACTCTGTTACGAATGAATAGAAACTAGAGTGATCTTTTCCCATCACAACTCTGAGGCGATTGTGCCAACCCTCTGACAAATTATCGGAGTCATATTGATTCCACAATCGGGGGTGATAACGAGGAGGAACCATTCGACGTCTTCCTCTTGCTGGTATGCCAGATACATAATTTTATGACATAAGGCTTCAAAATGAGTTTCAACGTCTTCAGTTGGTACGAATGCGAGAGCTATTAGTTGATGTGTGGCATCTCGTATGGATAATGTATTTTTAATTTTAAATTTAAAAAGTAAATTTATAAAAAAAATTGTATAAAAAAGAAAAATTGTAAAAAAATTTTAATAAAAAATCTCTATTATAAAAAAAAAAATTATAAAAAATTGTTTTTATAAAAAAAAAAAATGTATAAAAAATATTTTATAAAAAAAGGACCCCAACCGTTATAAAGTAGGGTTTTTTGGTAATTTTCAATGAAACGCTTAAACTTTTTGGTACATAATTTTCCGTTATTTTTACTGACCAAAATTTTGCATTTCATTAACTGATCGTAAGTTTATTAATTGTCTGTATATTTTTTATTGGTTTAAAATTTTTTAAAACATGTTCGTCTCCATACTTAAAATCAAAAATTTTCTTTTTTTAAATTTTCTATTTTCTTACACAACCTTAATATATAATCAGTAAATAATAATAAACATTATATAAAAAAAATTAGTAAAAGCACGATTACTATACCGATCAATTAATTTTAAATAAGTAAAAAGTATTAAAAATTCAATATCTTTTACATTATACGAGGGTTGCCGCGCGAAGCACGCAGGGGGCGAAGCCTCAAATATATTTAATAAAATATGATTGTAATATCTGGTTGAATATTTAAAAATAATATGCATATGAAATAGAATAAATAAAGTTTTAAAAAATAAACATTGTAAATTTTTTATTTATTTTGAATGTTTAACAAAAAAATCAAAAATTTTTATTTATTTTTAAAACAAGCATTTTTATAAATAATTTAATATATACGAATTTATTTTATATGAATATTTTTATAAATAAAAGTTTAGTACCCAATATATTTAATATTTAAAAAAAAAAAATAATAATAATAATAATAATAAAATAACAGAAAATAATTTTTAAAAAAAAGTATGAAACAATGAAAATATTTAGTATAAAATAAATAGTATTAAACTAGTTAATTTAGATAAAAAAACATCATAAAATATATATATTTTTTACATTTTAAAGGACAAAAAAGGATTTTTTTAAAAAAATTCGTAATCAGATTTAAATTTATAAAAAAAATTGGTTTTTTTTAAAATAAATATTGTTGATGAAATAAAGGGAATATATGAGTACGTATAATATTAAGTTAAAAAGTATTTGTAATGATCCTATTATTCAAAAGAAATATAATAAGTATTTCTACTATAGATACCGTCTTGATACCGTTAATGGGTAGAGCGACGTTGATCATGTTAGAAAAAATCAAGAAAAATGTTTCAGTAATTTTTTAATTCTGAGTTTTGAAAGTTTTGAAAAATATATTAAGACTAGTTAGAACACTAAAAAAAACACGACTTTTGTTTCCCACTGGGGGGGGGGGGGACAATGGGTAAAAACTATGCTCGACCTCGGAAATTAGAATTTTTTGGTGAAACTGACACTGCACTATCCACTTTATTTGGAAATCTGGCCTTTAGGGCACTTTGCTTATATTATACCGGGATACCCTTTGTGATAAGCTCTCGTATTTATCATTTTGAGCATTTATATCAATTAATAGTAGTAACACTCCTCCACTAACAGTATTTTTGCTCCTATTGAGGTCTACAGTTCTACAACTTGTCTATCACGAGATACCCTTTATAAAAGTTTTACAAGTTATCAACATATTTTCATACATATTTAATGTTTTTTAAAGTCAAAATATTGAGTGAATTAAAAGAAGAAACAAAAATGTCCAACTTGATTTTTTGCAGGCTTAAATTTAACATCTTGCTGCTCTGTACAATTTGTTAATTAGTGGTCAAATAGATATTTATAAAAAATTTGAAGGAGTTGAATCGTTGAACCTTATACTCGTATAAGTTCATTCAACGCCTTTACCAATTTATTAAATAATTTTAATTATTTATAAATTTTGAAGAAAAAAAAATATGATACCAGCATAATATTATATTTATTATTTTAATTTTTATTTTACACCACTCTTTAATTAATTAAATTCAAAAAAATAATCCAAAGGATTATAAAAAATATATAAAGGATTACTCTATTTTTATTATAATACAGATTCTAATAGTCCCACTTTTTTCTCTCAATATTAGTTGCTCTAGGGAATAATCTGAGTTAAATAAAATAATTTTGTATTGGAAAATTGTAAAGGGTTGTAAGTCCGTGTAAAATTGTAAAAGAAAATTATTGGAATTGGAAAATTCTTGGTAGAAAAAAAGTTATTAAAAATTATCTTATTTTATAAAAATTGTTTGTTTACTTTTAAAAATTTTACAAAATTTACATTAATGTAATAATGACCCTTCAATTGCTTCAATTCAAATACTAAATATTACACTAAATTCAATTTAAATTTAGATGACTATAACTCTTCAAAGATTTATGAATCGTAAATAATTACCTTCATAAAGATTAAATTTTCTGTAATATTTTACAACTTTTTTTTTCATCATTGAAAGCTCCAAAAGCATAAAAAAAAAAGCAATTAGAATAATAATTTTTTTTTAAAGATATTAAACTATATAAGCTTTTTGTATAAATTTTCTTTTTTGTATTATTTTAATAGAAAAAATTCGAATTTTAATTAAAATACAAGAATATGTTTGACAAGCTGTTTATTACAAAAGCGAAACCACTACAAAAAAAAAAAAAAAAAAAAAAACTTAACATACAAAATTCGTGTTTTAATATCGATTTTTTTTTAATTATTATAATTAAAAAACGCGTTTTTTTTTCTTATGTGATGATTCTGTGCAGATATAATTATTCAAATGAAAAAATATTGAAAATTTAGGAAAAATATTAGTTTACAAAAAAAATGATTTTCTGGTCAGCGACCAGAAAGCACGTATTTCTCGGCCGCTGCGCGTCCGGCAGAGGCGTTTTTTCTCGCTACTGTCGCAGAAAAATCGTATACGACCCTGAGCCATAAAAAAAGAATGCCCCAAATCGCAGTTTACCATCCTTGGCTTCACCTCGGAAGGTAATTTACGTGCGATTTGGGCGGCCATTCTTTATTTTTCTGGCCATGGGTCGTAGTATACTATTTTAGCTGCTGAAAAATAGCTATTCTTTAAACAAGGGACAAAATATTGGTTTTGACTTTGCATGTAATTGCATGCACGGGCGAGCATAGCGAGCGATTTCAGGCAGCATGCAAAAGTCAAACCCCACATTTTTTCCCGTGATTTAAAACATAGTTTTACGTATAACGGGCAGTAAAGCCGTCACCCTAGAAAACAGGCTTTTTTTGTCCTAGATATGTAAAACAGTATATAATACGATCTTGTGTCCAGGAAAGTAAAAAATTTCCCAAATCGCACTTAAATTATCACCTAAGGCGAATCCAAGGATGATAAAGTGCAATTTGGAGAATCCTTCTAACTTTTAATTATTTATTTATCGCCCAAATATTTTCAAAGTATACTTAAAGCATTCTGTTTTACAGAAAAGGATCGAATTCGATTTTTCATTGATTTCTAAAGAAACACATTTTTCCAGTCCGGAAACAAGTCTTTTCCAGTCACAAAAAAAACTTTTCAGCTGATGAACAACATTGTGCTTTCGAATTACCTGTTTACCTAGAACCTATTTAGGTATTTCTGTAACTGGAGATATTTCACAACTATTATGGTGTTAAGACCTATTTTTTTTTCAAAAATTCTTCAATCAAGAAATCTCAAAATACTTTTTTTTTTATTTAATTTGCATGTAATACCTCATTTTTTTCATGAAAGTAATAATATCTAGAAGTATCGTCTTTACTTGATATCTCTGATCTGATAATTAATTTTCTGAAAATTTCTGTCTCAAAATTTTTGCCACCAAAAAATACAAAAATCACCAAATTTTTTTTATTTTCAGACGTTTTTTTTTCTTATGACATTATATTTTGCTAGGTAAAACAAGCCAATACGAACATTTTGTTATTGCTAATGAGGAACCACAGTGCCGATTACTTGCCAGCATTTTTACTACTATTTGGTACAATAATTACCAATTTCATGCACATTGATTGTGCGTTTGCTAGAATAACAGCAAATTTTTTTAACACATTGTTTTATAAAAAAATTTGAAATATTCAAAATTACAAAAATCTGTTTGTTATATTTGCTTTTAATAATAGAAAAAAAAATGAATATACCAAGTAAATTTTATATATATAATTTTTATTTATTATATTATATTCAAATAAAAAATACCGTTAAACTTCATAAAAAAAAAAAAAACAAAAGACAATTTTTTAAAATTCAATTTTATCATAAATGCTTTATTTGGATCAAATATTGAACATTTATTTTTTGTTATCATATATTTTATATTTTTTAACGAAATATATCGATAAAAAAAAGTTATTTACATGAGTAATTTTATTTTTAAATATTTATTTATTTTCTCAAAATAAGTTAATTTATTTTATTAATGAATTTATTAAAAATAAAATTTATTATTTTAATGCTAATTGTAAAATGTAATTATTATAAATAAATTTTAAAATTAAATTATAATTATATAACCATTTTAAAACTATTTGCATAAATAAAAATTTAAATACTGGTAAAATTTGTCAATAAAATAATCTAAATAAAATACAAAATCTATAGATGGGAAGTTGGAGATAATTTTATTGAGACAATTAGGGAATTTTAATTTTTACAATAGCGTTTAGCAAAATTCTCATTAGCCTCAAACGTATCATTTTCCAAAATTTTCTCATTAAAAATAAAATTCTGAAAAAAAATCGTTTTATCCTTATTTCAAAATTTTTTTATTCATTTAATTTTAAATCAGATGCAGATTATTTCTAACTAAAAGAATTTTATTACTAGAAAAGGAAATTGAGATTTCTTTGTAAAATCTTTTTCAAAAGAAAACTCACATTTCTTTGTGCAATCTTTTGATTTTAAAGAATTATTTTACAGAAATCAATTGTAAAGTATTATTAATGATGAGTTTATTGTGTTAAAAATAGCTCTAAAAATATATAATCATCAAAAATTACAATTTTAACAGCAATTTTAAAATTGGTCATTTTTGGCAAAAAATGAACTTTTGATTTTCTAACTATAGCGATGAGAGAATCGGTGATGAAAAATTGCGGTTTACGGCGTTTGAAAGGTAGAACTTATGCGAAAAAAATGAGATCAAAAGGTAGTATTTTGGTAGAATTACAATATGACAGCGTTATTTGGAAAATTGCCTAAAAACCCTATCTTATAACATTGTTATAAAATTGAGCTCTCTGTTTCTCGGCCAAGAAGGCGCGTTGGAATAAACGGAAGGAGTTTTCGGTATTTTTTCAACATATTTAAGTCATACATTGTAATTTACAGTCCAGATGTTTCGAATATATACGATTTTCGCTATAAAATCCAAAAACTTTTGGTAAAAAAGGGGTGTTTTCGGTGTTTAAGGGAGTTTAAGGTATTTTCGGACTCTGAGGACCTCATTTTTGAGTTTAGCGACACATGTCGTTCCAATTTTTGTCGATACAATCTTGGGCTTACTTGATTAATTCATTATAATTTTCATTCAAATATTTTAAGAATTCTACTTTCGGACATTTTCCTGAGCTATTTTTAAATGGTATTTTAAATTCTCAATTCTTAACATTGAACCTTGGATATCGGATGAATTCAAGTAAAATTTAAGCACAACAGCCTGTCAATTTAAGTCTTTATTTCTTGTAATTTTCAAAATATTTGTTAAACATTTTATTTACAAAAAAAATTGTTCCAAGTAAATCTAAAATTTATTATTGATATAAAATAAAAAATATAGTTTTGACATAATTTTATTAGTGTCAACTATTTGATACAATTGAAAATATTTTTAAAATATAATGTAAAAATATAAAAATGCACAAAAGTATAAAAATATTTTGTCAACTCAATTTCGAAGTATTTTTAAAAAATTTTTTATAAAGTAAACACGCAAGGGGGCGATCAACGTATCGCATAGTAACTGCACCAAATGTGCATCCGGTGTACGACAAGTTCAGAATAGGTCTGCACCTTTGTAAGGCTGGGAGGTTTCATTAGGTCGAAAAAACATCCCCTATTCGTAAAATCTAATTAAATGAGCCAATGCACAGAGGACACCATGCTATAAGATAGGATTTTGTAGGCTTATTTTTTAAATAACACCGCTAATATATTTAACATGGAGTCCTCTGTGCATTGGTCCATTTAACTAGTTTATATGAATAAGGGATGTTGTTTCAACCAATAAACTCTCTTAGCCTCTTTTTTAAAAATGCCACACACCAGTCACACAAAGGGCACACATTTGGGTTACCGTTACTAAGCGCTAAGCGGACCTGAGTAAATTATAATTAAATATTATATTTATTTTCGTACACTGTAAAAAGTAGCTTCTTGAAAATTACGAAAAAAATAATTAAGTTGCAAAAAGAAAATCGTAAATTCTTAAATTTTTAGATAAAAACAATTTTTTTCGCAATAACTTTAACCACGACACATTAGCTCGTGGTCCTTTAATTAATTAATTTTAAGATTTATAGCGTATACATTTTTCAGTGATATAAATAAAATAAAAGTAAATATAATTTACTTTTAAAAATAATAAAATGTAAGAGATTTAAAAGAAAAAATCCAAATTAGTTGTAGATAATAGCATTAAAATAAATCTCTGAAGATAAAAAAAAAAGTATAAAAAAAAAGAAGAAGAAATTGATAGTCTTTTAGAAAATCTAATGCAATTAGAAACTGCTTGGAAAGTAAATATTGAGTTAAAAATAAAATTTATTTAGCTCTTATACAACCTTTATTTACAGCTTATTTTTTCAAATAAAATAAAAAAAAATTGCAATATTTACAAAATCTTTAATTCATTTGATCATTGGCCAATTTTTAGATAAATTAAAGTACATAATAATTGAATTAAAAATAAATATAAAACAATACATAAGTAATGATTATGAAAAATGTTAAATTTAAAATGTACTTTCTCCCGCTCGGAAAAGTTACTCTTGTATTACGCGTATTTCAATCGTGGCTTCACTTTTGGCTTATTTATTATTTTATGAAAAATTTTTAAGTAAAACCAAAAACATATCTTTAATCGTCGGTATCTCCTTTATCTAAATATAGAATTTCAAGTAATTTTAAAAATTAGTTTTTGAGGAGATTGATTTTTTCTTTTAGATTTTTTATGATGTGAAGTAAATAGATTTATTTTCAAAATGACTTCAAATTCTACATTTAGATAAAGGAGATACTGACGATTAAAGATATGTTTTTGGTTTTACTTAAAAAATTTTTATAAAGTAATAAATGAGCCAAAAGTGAAGTCACGATTGAAATACGCGTAATACAAGAGTAACTTTTTGCAACAAAAAGTGTGATTGGAGCGAATACAGTTCGTTGTTGTCTTTTTCACCTAGCGAAAGCAGTTTATCGACGTGTACAATCTGAAGGATTACAACAACAATATGCAAATCCAGAAGATTTCATCAGAAGATATTGAGAAAGGGCTAGAAGCTGTAGAGGATGATATGCCTGATGAATTAAAAACCATTTATGACTATTTTGAAAGAACGTACGTTCGAAATCGAGTTAGAAGAGGACGTGGAAGACCTCGCATTGTCGCCCCTCGATATATTCCACAACTATGGAGTCACTATGATTCCGTAATACAGGGAACTGCAAGAACCAATAACATATCTGAGGGGTGGCACAACCATCTTCAAGTGGTAATCGGAAAAGACCATCCAAGCTTTTACAATTTTCTCGTTGAGCTACAAAAGGAACAAGCAGATGTAGAAATTCTTATTCGTCAGTTGCAGCTAGGACAAAAAATAAGAAAGTATCGAGACCCCAAAAGAAAAAAGATCGAAGAGAAAATTGCAAACATTGTTTCAAAATATAATGAATATATTGAGAATAATGATATTTTAACCTACTTAAAATCACTAAGTTATAATATTAAAATGTAAAATTTTGAGACATCTGCAATGTTTGAGATCAATTTTTTAATGTCGAAATATCATTTTCTATCTGTTAGCTAGTTTTAAAAACAATTTTCAAGCATTTTAAAAAATTAAAAAGCTGATAAATCAATTGCCTCGTGTTATTTAACTGGGAAACTTCAAGTTCTCAGTGGCATGGGTTTTTAAATTCGAAAACCAAAATCCTTGGAACTGGGGGGTTTTTATGACCAAAATACCCGAAAACAATGAGAGGATCAAAAAAATCTCGAAAAAATAGATACACTCTAATAACGTGTAGCACTAATATTCTTTCTTAAAATTAGTCCCTGAAACTTAGTATACAACGACTCATATCTAAAAAAAATAAATAACAGCCTTGTGACCTCGCTTCAGATAGTAATTTACACTTTAACCAAATAGATATGATTTGAATTTTATTTTACCCATCGTATTATGTGCTACATGAAATTTGACATCGATTGTTCTTAAATATTTTTTTCTAATTTTATCATCAGATTACATTAATTCCTAACGTTTTATATTCTAAAACAAAATCATAAAAATGCAGTCTACTTAATATTAATCATTTTTTTTTAAACTACTAAAATAAAAAGAAAAATAAAAATTTATTTTAACTTTATAAACTATAAAACTTTTTTACCTCAGACCTATTTCTTATGATTGTATTGCAAATTTTTCAATATTACAGCAATTCAAAAAGAAAAATAAGTTTATTTAGTTTTTAAATTGCAATCATTACCTTAATTTGTTCTTTTTTAGTAATTTAAGTTTTACGTTGTTAATGTAGGCAAAATTAATGTAATAAGAAAGAAAACATATACAAAAAGAAAGTTTATATATTTTATTCCTTAATAATCCGTCTAGTTACTTCGTAAACTATTTAACGTCAAAACCGACGCGTTTTGGAACTTTTATTATAGTTCCATCATTAGGATGTATTAAAATACTAACACTTAACACTAATTATATAAGAAGTATCAAAAATGTTTAATAAATATAATATTAATTTTACATAAAAACACTGTGTTAACAATTTGATACTTTTTATGTAATTATATAGTGTTAAGTGTTAATGTTTTAATACACCCTGATGATGAAACTATAATCGAATATTCTGTTAAGATACAGATTTTGAAGATCCTTAAGGTACTTTTATATCAAGGTTAGTCCAAAATATTCAATCTTTTTTTTAGTTGAAACACTTACTCCCTTTTTTGCTAGAAACACAACCCAAGAAGGGTTGTAATGGTAAATACACGCGAATTTGATTTTTTTGCATCTTTTTGGAGTCTTATCAGTTATTTTTAATGATAAATAAATACTTTTTGCATTTGGTACAACTTAAGTTTCTTTAAGAATTATTTGAAAATTTACTCCACTTAAGTGATTGTTTCTCATTTTGTAGGGATCGTAGGTGAAAACGGACTCAGGAAATGAAAAATGTGACCCAAATTACCTACTGGGTAAGTTTTTCAGCCAAAAATATACAACAATAAAAATATTTAGTTCCTAAAAATTCAAGTTGTCTAAGAACTGTTGGTTGGGCATCAATAAGTTAAGAAGTTAAGTCGTTTACTAAACATAACTGTATAAATAATCTTGATTTAAAGGGTATCTCTGATTTACTTTTTACTTTTCTTAATTTTCATATAATTAGAAGTCTATCGATATTACACTAAAGTTCATAACAAGTTTTTGAAAACAAAGAATGACCTTTTTAATAAAGGATTTACAAAAAAACTCTAAAAAAAATTTTAAATTAAATATTTTTTAACCTAAGATATAATTTTTAATGGTTAATTATGAGTCATTCTGGATACCGTGTCATGGCCTTGCCAGGTCAGGTCTCCCGAACGGGCTGATTTTTTCACCACTTTTTTATGTATTCAAAATATGTTTCCTGTGAAATTTTCAGCCCCTTCCGCTCAGGAACCCGAGTTATACTAAAAAGAAGCTTTTTAAATTTCTTCGGTTTTTTCGAAAAAAAAATTTTTTTTTTTTTTTTTATTTTTAAAATCGACTAGATGATTAAAAAAAATAATATCCAGGCATAAAAAGTTGTAAAATTTCCCGCTGAATCCGAATTTGAGGTCAGTTTTTTGAAATATTGCCCCTGGGCGGCTCAATCTGCTTTTTCTGCTTAGAGCGGGAGATTTTGAACTGCCCAAATTCAACAACTTTTATAAGGATCAACCCTGGATAGAATTAGTCTAAATACTATATACTTTGATGTGGTAAATAATGCTGGGTGGTTATATGCCCTTTAAAAAGCTTCAGAAGCATAATAATGGTTTTTTAAAATCAAATTTTAACGTTAAAACCACATTTTTTAAGCGCCTTATAGTCTTTTGTAATTATATTTGTACTCAAATGAATATTTTATGCTTTCTATACAAAAACTTGATATTTTTCAAAGATTTTCAGTCCATTAATTTACGCGTCTCCTATAAAATGCGTCATTAACCACGTTTTGGATGTATTAAATTCAAAACAAATTCATTTTTTACCATTTTTATTATTTTTTCATAATTTTTTTGATATCTGAAATCAGTTTTTTGGACATTTCACTGCAAGGACTTGATGAAATCACTTAAAATTGAAAACCCTGCAACAAGATCTAATTTCAAAAAATTTGCTTTAAGGGATTTTTGATTCATCGAGTAGATTCTGAGATCTTGAGGATTCATTTTGCAATATAAGCATTTAGAGGCATTGGAATAACCTGGGGATCAAATTTCTCTAAGAATTGGACAATTTAGAGATGGTACCTCAAGAACTTAAACATTAAGGGGGTGGAGGGTCAAATTTTTCTGATTTACGGGGGTGGAGTTAAATTTTTCCGATTTAAGGGGGGGGGGGGGTTAAATGAGATTTAGAATAATATTAACATGAATTGATGAGACTTAGAAAAATGTTAATATTTAATTCTATTAAAACTTATAACGGCTCTAATGGAAGATAGAAAAGTTTTATAACTCGATCGACTTCTAAATATACGATTTCAAAAAAAAAATTTTTGTTGGATGAGATTTGCAAATAAAAAGTAACAGTGTTAAATGGGAGATAATTAACTGCTTAGTTTGGTTAAAACCAACGTTTGCAAAAAAACAAATGATATTTCTTGGTGCAATATTTATAGGGTAGATTTACCAATAAATGACCAATGAAACAAGAACATTACTATAGTAAACATGCTCCATGCATTTAGGTAGTGTTTACACAAACTGGTTATATGTTTTTCTTTTTTAATTTGTGGGGTAGCTGTTATGCCCACTTAATAAAAAATAAATTTATGATATAAAATTTAATAATTTACTTAAAAAATTAAAAAATGTAATTAATCAAAATAAAAATTGTTTATCGTTTTGTATTTTGACCTTCTAAAAAAAATACGACCGATTACTTTACGACCCGAGTGCTTGTTTATCCGCTAGAACATAAATAATGATCCAGCGAATGATGGCACGTTCCAATTTGAAAATAAATTTTACATCGTTTTTAGGAGGTCAATGCTCAATTTTCAGCATAGGTACTTTTATATTCAATTCATTCCATTCTGGAGTCTACACTACATAGTACAAAGGGTTGCTAAAACCTTTTAATTTTTCAATCTATTGGAAAAATATTAAAAAGTAAAATAAAAATAAAGAAGAAAAAAAAATGATTGAATGCAAGTTATAATTATTTTCCGAATTGTTTATTTTTTTTATTTTATCTTTATTTATTTACTATTTTTCTTTTTGAACTTTTAAATAAAAAATAAATAGACATTGAATATTTCAGCGAATAAAAAAAAAAGGAAATAATAATAGATAAATAAAACATATAATCCAATAAAAAAAAAAACAGTTTTAAAAAAATTGAATATTTGAATTTTCTAAATGATAAACATTTACAGAGTTTTGTGAAATTATCAATCACATTTATTGAAAAAAAAATAAATTTTTTCTTTTTTAAATTAACATTCTGTACTTTCATAATTTTAGTATTTGAAAGTTGAAATAAGTAAAAAAATACGATACGGCCATTTCTTATGTGTAGAAGAAACATTATTATGACTGAAACCTATGAAAAATTACTTTTACTTGTTAAAGTTAGTTTATCTTAAAGAAAAAGATATCATAAAATGAATACGTAGAAAACTTCTTTTGTTGTTTAGGAGTAATATATTTAGGTTATTAAGCAAAACAATATTGATGACAGTCAGATATTAAATCTATAAGTTAATAATTAGCTGCTAAAAGTTTTTAATTAGATTAGGCGATTTATAAAAATTAATAGTAGAGCAAAGCTCTACGTTGTTCTGAAAAAATTTCTAGTTCTTGTGGAGATACTATTTTAAGAAAACTGTTTTTATATGGAACATGTTTATAGGGAGGGGGTACCCTGGAAATGTGAAAATCAAGGGTGAAGGGGTCAAAAGTATCTGATTTACAGGGGATGGGTTGGAATAATTCGGGTTTAGGGAATCAGAATAGTTTGGGTTTAGAATCATAACATTAAGTAACGGTGATAATTACAAACTATAAAAATAGCAAATTGTCTTGTTATTTGTGTGTCTCAGCTGTAAGTAAACATGTTCCATGCAATTTGGTTGTGTTTATACAAAATAAACCAGGTATAAGTTTTTTCAGACAGCTTCCATATTGAAAACTTAAGCTTTTATCATAGCATATTGAATAAATTTGCATTAGATTCAAAAATTTGTGACTCAGAAGTTTTGTTTTTCTCTATGTGAGGTTAATTAATGGCTGCTAATACCTAAACCATTTGTGTACCTAATTAAAAAATAGAAGAGTATGGCTGATTTACTTTGGTTTAATATCAAATCAGATTAAACTTACGCGCTTGGTGAGAGAAATAAGCCATAAAAATATTAACCATTCTTATTAAAGCTAAAAATTAAACTAATTATTCAAATTTAAGAAATTCAATCAAATGCTTGGATATTCAACCAGAACAATTTAGCTGTGAGCACCTTGTAAATTGCCTTAAAAATTTAAAGTAAATATTAATATTGGCATTGACGTTATTTTATTTATAATAAAACCTAATAATTTAAATACGGAGTAATAACAATGATTAAAAATTTACAATTGTAAATAAGTTAATAAGTAGGGTAATCAACTTTAGATTTACTTGGATGAAATATTCTTTTTCATTAATTTAATTTAATAAGAAAATTTTTAATAAGAATGCCATCCATTTAAAATGATGAGTGAAAAAACATACAAAAATAAAATGAAATATTGCATAAATTGCTACATATAATTTGAGTAAAGTTCAAAGAATCTCTTTTGAGGATCAAGTGTCGTGAATATTTTATAATTTACAATTTTGGTTCCTCATAGAGGAACATTAGAACTCGTTAGTGTGTGCGTGTGTGTGTGTGTGTGTGTGTATGATTGTATGTATGTATGAAAGTATGACTGTAACTGGTGGTATTTAACAACCGTTATTGTATTAAGATCTAACTTTGTTTTTAACTTTACAAATTTTTTTTCTTTTTTTGGACCTACTACTTAATTTTATGAAAACTTTTGTCTCAAAATTTTTGCCGCCAAAAAAAGCCAAATATCTAGAATTATCGTTTTTTAAGGATTTTTCCATATGATACGTAATTTTTCGAAATTTTTTACATAAAAAAATTAAAAAAACACCATAATTTTTTTTTTTTTTGGACGAATTACTCAATTTTTTTTCTATGAAAGTACTAATATCGAATTATTGTTTTTACTCTATATCTCCAGTCTGATACCTAATTTTTAAACGATTTTTTTTTTCAAAACTTTTTACATAAAAAAATTTTTTAAAAAACAATTATTATTTTTTTTGGGACGTAGTACTTAATTTCCTTCTATGAAAGTACTAATACCTAGAATTATATGTTATTATTTACTAGGTAAAATAAACCATTAAAAATATTTTGTTATTGTTAACGAGGAATCATTGTGCCAATTACTTGGAAGCATTTTTTAAAATGCATTAAAGAGAAAATAAAGCGGATGCAAAATCATTAGCAACCCAACTAAAATATTCTTATTAACAATAATGAGTTGAATTCCTTATAACTCCATTTCAATTCGATGAAAATTCAAGTAATTAAATTTAGTGAAATATTTTGAAAATTTTTATTTTATTTTTATAAGATTATAAAATGAATAAATTTAACAAATTCTAATTGTTACATATATTCTAACAAAAAAGCAAATATTTTTTTTCAAAAATCTTTTTTTTTTATTTTTAAAATAAACATTTTAATAAGTAAATATTAAAATGTAAAAAAAAGTGTTTGTAAATTTTATTTATGTATTAGTTTTAATATAAAGTCAAAGTTATTTTGCATAATTTAAACATAAATGATATTAAAGTAAAACTTACTATTCTGTCCACATTCTATTATTTTTTTTTATAAACCTTTTTATTTTATTTTTTCTCTCTTCTTTTATGACAATATTCCAATTCTGGCAAATGTTTCCGAGCTTGCGTTTTTTTCTTAAATGAAAACTTAACACGAATGCAGTGAGTTTTGTAAAACGAATAAGTTTTTAAATTAAGGTATATAGTCAGCTAGTGTCTACTTCCCTTATTTTTTTTTCTTTTTTTTTTTCATTTTTGTCTTCGATTTGATATTTTTTTGTTAAATTGTTAGAGACTATTTTCTTGATCGTTTATTTTTTTATGTTTATAAAATGTGTAAAACTTAAATTATAAAATTTTATTTTTGTTTATTTTTATTTTAGTAAATAATTTTTGTATGAAATAACGAGTAAATTAAATTTTTCTCATGAATATTTTATTCCATTTTTGTTTATTTTTTATTTTGCACTTTTGAATTTCTATTAAGTATTTTCATTTATATTTATATAGTAATTTGTATATTTTAAAATCGCAATCATTTTCAAAACTTTAATAAAAAAAATAATTTATTAAAATTTTAGCTACACTGAAAATATTTTTGGATTTCTGATCACTGATAGTTAGTTCATCATGGATCTAATTCCTAAGTTTGTTTCACAACAATGTTTACATTTTGCGATAAAACAATTGTAATTTGACTTTATTTTATTATCTAATTAATGTACTTAAAATATTAGAATCCCGATAGGGGTGTGCGGTAACCCAACCCGAAAGATTTTATTTAATGTTTTTTATTTTTTTTTAACTGTAAAATGACCGTATAATGACTGTCCCAATAATCAATGTTTTTATTCAAAAAAATCTGTATCCAGCATTATATTTTGTATGCGCCTTGTTGTACAGAAAATTATTAAATATGCAAATTCGTCTTTCGCAGAACACAGCGTAAGAACGCAGCAGGTAAAACGCTCAATAGAGAGTACCTAAGTTTTATGTAATTGAAATTTCTATTATATTTGTAAAAATATTGAAGAATTAATTACTCAGTGAAATTTCTCTGTTTGAAATTTTTAAGATATGCTTCTGGTTTTCATCAGATTCCTTAAAGCCCATATTTTCAATTTTAAAAAGGTTGTTTAATATAGCTGACCTAGATAACTAATCAATAACCAAAATAATTCTATAAAAATTTTAATTATAAGCTAATTCTCAACGTTACTAAAAAAGTTAATATTACATGAAATAATTAAAATTAAATTTAAATATTAAAAAAAAGATTAAAATAATAATAGAATAAATCTGGTCCCTTTTCATAGAATCGTTTTTATTAAGTAAAATACTAATCTTTAATAATAAAATTAGTTTTAAAAAAGTATGAATATATTATATAACTTTATATTATAAAAAAAAAATCAAAATGATCCTTTATTTTTCCAACTTTTAAATATAATGAGAGCTAGTTTAAATTTAATTTCTTTATTCTCTTAATTTCCTTTAAATAACTTTTTATACTTTAATAAATGATACTATAATATTCTATTGTAATGTAAAACTAAGATTATTTAAGTAATATTTTAATAATTTTAATAACTGACAGTTATTAACAATCTGGCTATGAGTGTGTTTTTAAAAATTTTTTTAAAATCAAATACCCTAACTTGAAGGAAAGGAATTGTCTTAAGTAAATGTGAAAAGGGTCTAGTTTTTTATTCTGAGTGGTCTCTTATATATTTTTTAAATTGTCTGAGCTTGATAGCCATGTAAGGGTGACAAGAAGAGAACCAAAAATTAGAAATAAAAATAGATTAGTATTTAAAAAATTTTTTTGTCTTAAAAGTTGTTATTGAATAAACCTAGGAAAATAAAATCATGTGCTTGTTGATACGTTCATTTCTCGAAAAGTTTTTAAGCGTTGTAAATTTTTGCTCGAATTTTTTAAGAACGTCAACTTTGAATACTGATATCTATACTAATGACCCAAAATTAATTTAGACCACAAAATAATTAATTTTTAACGTTAAATAATAGCCATAATTTTCTGAGAATTGCATCGAGAAATTTAGGATTTATCAATTTATGGGAAACCTTACAAAATTTTTATGGGTTAAAATACATTTCAGAATAATCCTTTCAATTAAATTTAAAAAGAAAAATTAAATGAGATTGGCACATTTCTACTATTTAATTAACTACGGAGATAGATGAGGAAAACAAGAAGGGAAAATTTTTTATTTCTTTCTATCAAATTATAAACAATGACAATAATAAAAAATTAGTTTGTCAAGAAAAAGTTTTTTTTTTATATACCTGAGATTCTTTTAAATTATATAAGAAAAAAATTTTTTTTTTCTTGATAAAAACCATCTGTCTTTGTTAAAAATAGATTGACTTTATTATACTATAAGGGTAAATTCACCTTGAAAAGATCGATGTTGAATACTTGAGAAAAATGGCTTTTTATAAAAAAAATTATTTAGTTTAATACCTAAATAAAAAATATTTTGAATAGTTTTAAGGCTATTTTTTAATAAAATATAATGTGAAATATATTAAAATCAAATATTTTTTTGTAAAATAAAAAAGCCTTGGTTTTCGAATTTAGCAAAATAAATGCAAAAATACAAGTATAAATTTTCACGATTGTAAACGGTTATGTTGCTTTGCTTGAAATTTGAAATTTATAAGTAAGTAGGAAAGAAATAAGCAATTAGATATAACAGCAGGTTATCTTGTGATAATTACTCAAAGTCTGCAGAATATTCTGTTCGGAATTTCATTTAAATGGAATTTTAAAAACCTAGGATTAGTATTTTTTTATCTTTTTCTAAAAGGGAAATTGTCAAATTTTGGTCTTCTAGTATCAAATAATATTTTATGGTACAGATTACCTAATAATATTTTATGTAGTAAATTTATAATTGTTAACTGTAAGATAAAAAAGAATAATTAATACTTTTTAAACTGAAATTAGTGAAGTAATTATTAATAAAAATAATCTAATAAATAGGCTGGAATCTGAAAATTTATTTGTAACCTGTTTTTATTCCATGCATTGACATTTTAGCAACATTATTTAAGCTAAAAATGATCCATAATTTATAATTTACGATCAGAATTTCCTTAAACTGTAAACAATTGGAAATTAATGTCTTATAAAATTTTACTTAGTCTTCTTTTATATTTTTTCCATTGGGAAATAGTTTTTATTTTTAACCCTTATATATTTCGATAATAATAATTTAGATGTGCAGTGTAAAAATAGCATCTTTGATTTTACTATCTATATAGTAAATTTATTGTCATGGAAGTAAATCAGTAGCATAATCAAATTAAAATTTTGCATGCACTATTTAGGTTTTAGCTTAGGTGTAGATCTTTATTTTCTTATCATTTTTTCTGTTAATAGACCAAAGAATTTTCAAACCTCATTGGTTACTAAATTTAAATAGCTTTTATTACCCAAACAGTAAGTGTAGAAAAAAAAACTGCAAAAATTAATCAAAAACTGTTTATTGTGGGTGGCTGGCTTACTAAAAATAAGCATAAAATCTCGTTGAAAAGTACAGACCTATCAACCAATAAAAAGTGACTACAAATTAGGGATAAACACCTACATTATTTTATATAAGTTCAATTTTTAGAAACCAACACAGAAATGTAAAAATCAATAAAAAATGATACTTTTCAATAATTTACGTTTACGTACTTAAGTAATAGATACAAAAATTTTTTAACTTATTATTTCTATGAAAAAAAAAAAAAAAAAAAAAAAAAAAAAAAAAATTAATTTACACAGAATTTTATTTTAAATTTTATTTTTACTAATTTGATCAAATATAAATAGGTTTATAATTTTTTTATGTGATATAAAATAGCTTATAAAAATAAAGTTAAAAAGAAAAATAATAACAATAATAACTTACAAGTTAAGAGAAAACTTTTTTTAAACATAATTTTCTAATATACATTTATAACTTTTTAAAAAAAAAAGTTAAAACGTGATTTTTCAAAATTACTTTTATAATAATAATTATTATTATTATTATTATTATTGCTATACATTTTTTAAATTTATTTTTATTTCTTTCAATCAAAGTTTTTGCATATAAATTTTATTCAAGTTGTTACGAATTATAAAGATATTTTCATTCAAAGTAAAAAAAAATCAAATTAATTTATTAAATAAATAAGTACAATTTAAAAAGAAACTACAGAAAATTTTACTACCAAAGAGGCCCGCGTTACGAACTATATATCTGGGGCAGAAAAGGATTAATCTCTAATCCACCCCATTACCTGGGTGGGACGTATTCTTTACCCTTCATATATAAAATAATTTACTAAACTTTTTTACAACTCACGAGTAATAAAAGTTTATTAAATAAATCTTAAGTACCAGGAATTACCAAGTTTTTATTCATTATTTTTATTTTAGTTAATTCAGTTTTAAAACTATTTTAGCTACATTTTTGAGAATTGACACATAAAAATATATTTCAGAATAACTATTAAATAGCTAAGTTTTAATTTTCTTGATTAAATTTTCTGTAATTTTTCACATTGTAAAAAATAAATACTAAAAATTAGCATTAAATACATGAACTCTATAATATAAGGTGACAAAAATCAAAATATTTGGGTGGTTTTTACAGGAACTGTTTGTTTTTTTATTGTTTACTGGTCAATATTGCAGGTGATTAATTATATATTTTGAAATAAGTTCATAATCTACTTAAGGTTATATCTTAGACTGGGTCATTTGTTACCAATGAAATGGAATGGGAAAATGATTTTAATATTTTATGCCTCTACGAAAAATTTCAAGTTAATTCCCTATTATAAGAGATAAGAATTTTTTTAAATTTGACTTAAAAGTTAAAACATGTATTTAAATAGTGGCCAACTTTGTTGTAATATTTTTAAAACTTTACGTAAATTAGCTTTAAGCATTTGTTGCTATTAAAAAAATAAACTTTTTATGGAATTATAAAAAAAATCAAGACGATTTGTAGAATTTATAATTTAAAAATTTATCTTTCATTGAAATAATGCTATCTATTTTACATTTTTAGTTGAAAATTAGTTGCATTAAAATGAAAAGATATTTTATTTCTGTATGAATCGATACTTAAATATATAATATTATAAAATATTTTAAAAATTGACATATTTCTGACATAAATATAGCTTATTAACCCAATTATAATATTTGTTGAGAGTAAAGTAGATTTTGATATTAGAGATTGCGATTGGTTTGATGTGTAAAATAAGTGTTGAACAATTTTATTTTTGTTTTTAATTTAAAAAAAAGTTACAGAGCATAGTTTTACCTATTTCCGATTTCTTTTTTATATCTGAAATTTTGATGGATTGAAATCAAGTTTTATAGTACAACGGCGATTGTATAATTTTAATGATTAATTTGTTTCCCGGTTGAACAAAAAAAAATCTATTGCAAAGGCCTGCATCTCTTCAGCTGGTGTCGGCATACAAATAAAATCATCATTTTAATTAATTCCCATCGAAAGCCTATGTGCTTTTCAAAATCGTAATACCAGTAATTAGTGTGTTTCGCAGTAAAAATATAATCACGTGATTGTGTTTGTGAATATATTAGTAAAATATATGATTGAAAAAATTTTAGGAATTAATTATTTAATAAAAAAAAAAAATGTCAATGAAGAAATATAACTGTGAATTGTAGGAGAAAAAATGTAAACAAAGATAAGATAGTTGCTTGTCTTACAAATGCGAAAATCATAGTGTTTAATATTTTGGTGTTAAGATTAAATTGAATAGAAAATATAAAGATAATTAAATTACATATTATATTAAGTATATGAGTGAAATAGTAGGAGTATTTTTTTTAATAGATAAATATTTTTAAGGGGGATCATTGGGTAATTTTTTTTCCGACAACGAAAATTTTTTTTTTCTTTTAATGTATTCGTATATGTTTCAAGAATATGGAAAAAAAATTTTTGTTTTGAAATTCGCTTTATTTTTGATTCTATGAGGCATAATAGCGCGCGCCGCAGACGTATATCTTTAAAATTTGAACGCAGCTGCTGCTTGAATACCGTTAATAGGTCTAAAATTTAATTATTTTTGTTATATTATCATATTATATTGATATTATACATATATACAAACACATATACTGTGTAATAGTGTTAAAAATATTCAAAATAAAGCATCAGACAGCATTTTAAGTACCGAGTTAGCTAAAAACCGGAAAATGGAATTAAGAGAAGAAAATGCTGCTCAAGAGATGGAATTTGAGGAAGTTGAATGATTTCTGTATGGTCCCGGAATCGCAGAAGATTGGTCAGTTAAGTATTTAAGTAATTTTCAACTCATATTTTTGTTTTTTTCGACGTTTAAAATTTTTGCTCATTTTTTTAAAACGCGTTTTTCAATCTTTTGAATGAGATAACTTCACAACTACTGAACCGATTTTCAATTTTCTTATTTTATTCTCTTCCTAATAAGTTGTACCAACAGAAAAAAAATTAAAATAAAAAAAAATTTAATTTTATACATGGAAAAACTTGTTTTCAAACTTTTAAACGCGTTTTTCTCGAAACGAGTTTTTTCAAATCGGTGTGCACGATAACGGAAAAACTACTCAACCGATTAATTTGCCTTTTTCACTAGTCACTTTTCACAGTATTTGCCAGGGATTGACGTATAGTTTTTTTTTATAACTGCCCCAGAAAATTTTTAGGACCGATTACAAAAAAAAAGCAGGGCACTTTTTTGACTTTTTTTTTATTTTTTCCGTCACAGCGTGAAAAATGAAAATTTTTGAAAAAACTTTACGTTGATCCCTGGCTTTAAGCTTTAAGAAAAATAATGTATTTTTTTTTTTTCAGACGATCCTAAATTGGGTTATCCTGCACACCGCAACGCACCTTTTTTTTTGTGCCTCTCAATATTCTCTCATACACCGGCATGACGTCATGGAAACAAAAAAAAAAAATTTTTTGTAATCTTAAATACATTCTTTATTAATAAAAAAAATTTCATTAAATTTCCTCGAACCGTTCTTTTTTTATTTCCACTTAAAAATCACTCGAAATTCGAGCGCCGTACCCAATGATCCCCCTTAAAAGGTGTGTCCTGATTTGTGATTCATTGTTTAATTTACCATCTATATTGCTAATTGGACCAGACACTCTTGTTAATATTATTTAATATTTGTATAATTTTTAAAACCATATAAAATAAATCAGCATCTTTATCTCATTGAAAAATAAATATATGTATTTTTTGTGATAAATATTTTCCTGCCTTACCTGGGACCTCCACTAGTGATTTTTTTAGTAATTTAATTTTTTCGGGAATAAAAATTGCTTTAAATATCTAGTAACTTTTATTTACCCACCTAAAATGCCAAAAAAATTTTCGAAGTTTTTGTGGACAAGTTTAAGAAAAAAATAGTTGAGAGATCGCAATTTAAACTATAAGAATCCAATATTTCTAAAGCAAATGATTTACTTCCTTCAGCTCATTTTTAACAGCAGCTAGCAAATAAGTCATAAAAATAAAAAAAAATAATTAAAAGTATAATAATAATAATAATAATTGTAATAACAAATAATAAAAATAATAATAATGATAAAAATAAAAGCAATAAAAATAAATTTAATTTTTTTAACCAATTTTTAATATTTACATATATGTAAGATAAATTGTACAAACCATTATAATAATTGAAATATATATAAATTTTTTATTTAACATAACCAATTTATCTCAATTATTTTAGAATAAGTTTCGATGTATCGATAATCTAATTCAACATTTCATCAAAAATTTATTACTTGGAATATTTTTTTTTTTATCTAGAAAAACATATTTTTCACAAGTTAAAAAAATTGACGTTCAAAATTCTAAGTATTAAAGAAAAAAAAAACTTGGATATCTAGTTCAATAATGTACAATTTTTATATTTTTATCTGTACTTGCATAATCCCATGATAAAAGGATATATTTCATCGTACGAGGAATCTACGGGTTGTTAAAAAATTTTTTTACTTGGCTTAGATTGTTGGAGAAATTTGAATAACCCTAAAATTGTCCCAAAGGAATTTTTCAAGTTGCCAGTGTTGGAAATTTTGTAGCCATTACCGGATTTCTAGTTGCAGCTAGTGAACTTTTCTTTTCTTTAAAATGGTTGCAAATAACATAAAACCTGAAGAAAAGTTGAAAAATAATTATTTTTTTCAAATCTTATGTCGTAAAGCTCGTATTTTAAGTGAGGGGAAATCATTTTTTTCATTTTTCATACGATTTAGGCTACTTGTTGTAACAGTTTGTATTAGCATATTTATACGCTGAAGTTTTTCTGTGCGAAATGTCTCAACAAAACTAATAAAAATTTTGTTTATATGTAATTATGCTTGCAAATATAAATGGGTGACCAAGTAACATATTGCTCCCTTTACAAGGTCACTGTAAAAATGAGCCCATAATTAAGCTGAATAAAGTAAAAATACAAGTGCCAGAATGTTTTAAAATTTTCGCTTCAATACTGAATACAAATTTTATAATTTTAGCTTGGAATTCTCCAAATACATTTTTCAATATAACTATATATAAAAGCAATTCAATTGCGGTGAACGTCCTGTGCGCTGACTATATCTACAATATTCTTTTGGTAGCAATAGTTCTCATGGGAATGTTCAATGTATGCATTTGTGTAACTCGAATGACATTTACATTTATATTGACATTTAAAGTTAAGTTTTTACTATTTTAAAGTTAAAACATTCGAATAAATGTTAGATAAAAAAAAAAAAAGTAAGTAAAAAATATATATAGTAACTTGTCTTATATACATAAAGTACTAAAAATTATATAATTAAATTTATCTGAATATGTATATTATACTAGTTATGTGTTTAAAATATACATAAAATTTTTTTGAAAATGTTATTTTATATATACACAAAGTGACAAATGTTCAAAATTATATAGAAGAAAAGTTTAAATTATATATTAGAAAATGTATATATAATTGAAAGGCACAAAATAAAATGAATAAACGTGGTATTTGTAGATTCTATTTATAATAATAATTAGTTTTTTTTAATAGGCCTTGGTATCTACGGTGCTCTTTTGTAAAAATGTTTTTAAAAAAAATAAAATTGGGACTTTTAATTTATCATATATCGTAATAAAAAAAACTTCTATAAATAATTGAAAAGGGACGAGTAATGTTTGCTGGAATCTTGCAGCCATTAAAGCGCTAGACCGTAATTGTTGAGAATTCAATTTTGCGTTTCCTACAGTTATGGCATGTCATGATGTAGACTTTCCTTCAAATTAAAATTTTACCCAAGGCGCCAGTCGAGTCCCGATTCGCGACAAGGTTTTTAGAAATCCCTTTTGGGCATGACGCAACGCTAATACTTACGTGGCCAAAATCCGACTAACACAGCTCGTAAAATACGAAAGGAGAGAGATGGAGGGCCTGCCAGTTTAATGCCGAAGTTCCTTAAATTTACTCAAAAACTTGCATAACCTGAAGTTCCTTATAAACTACCAAATTTTACTAAGTTTTATGTTTAAAATAACAATAAACCAAAATTTATACGCTTTATGATCATAATTTTTAATTAACAAAAATGTAAAAATGTTTTATTTTCTTAATTAACGATAAACCAAAATTAATATTTTTTAAAGTAAATCTTTTCCCCATAAACATGTTTCATGTTAACAGATAGAAAGGTCAAAATACCCGAAAAATATAACTTCAAAATTCCTATTATGCGCAAAATTTTATTGAACTATCAGCAAAAAAAAGTTATTACAATAAAGGGGTTCAGGCTTACACTGTCAAAAATTAATTTATTAAAAAAAAAAGAAATTAAAATGCAGTTCAGGTACATACATTTTAACTTTTCGGCATAGCTTTTCGGAGTCGGAACTCGGTGCACAATAAAAAAACTTATAACCGGTTTGTGTAAACACAAGCTAAATGCATGGAACATGTTTACTTCCAGCTGAGGACTAGGTATAATAGAAATGTTACTCAACATTATAATACAATTTTCTAATTTTACAATTTGTAATTATCACCTTACTAGCTGTTAAGATTCTAAACCCAAACTATTTTGATTCCCTAAACCTGAATTATTCTAAGTTCCTTAATTGATATTATTCCAAGTCCCTAAACCTGAATTATTCCAAATCCCTAAATCGATATTATCCTAAGTCCTTACGCTCAGATTTTTCAAAGTCTCCTACTTATTCTAAGTCTCATTTGACCCCCCCCCCCCCGTAAATAGGACAAATTTGATCACCACCCTTAAATAGGACAAATTTAACCCTCCCCCTTAATTTTCAAGTTCTGAAGTACCCCCTCCCTATAAACATGTTCCATGTTAAAAGTTTAAAAGTTCCTTTAAATAAGCTTCTCACACAGAGGGAAAAAACCTTATAAATTTCAACGCTTCAATAACATTTCATACATTGTTAAAAAATCTTGTCAAGGTAAAAACTATCTGGGTAGTAAATATACTACCCAAATAGAAAATACCTGGACAAGAATTTTTACAGTGTAACATTTGTATAAACTTCACATCGGTGAAAGACCATTCAAACGCAACTATTTTATTATAATTTTTTCTATTCTTCAAAAAATAGTAGTGAAATTTTTATTTTATAATAAAAAAAAGAAGTATTTATTTAATAGTATAAAACACTTATAAAAAACGTTTTATATTATATCATATTATTTTCTTTTATTTTTATAAAACCATCCAATTATTTACATAATAGCTTTTGAATAAAACAACCTTATTTTTTGTACATACTTTTTTAATTTCTGTCCAACGCAAATATTTTGAAATAAGTTATAAAAAGAAAAACTAAGTACTATTGAATCGAACTGAAAACAAAAGCTGTAGTAGCGAATAATAATAATAGAAAAAAATAAAAAGCGAAAAAAAAAACGTTAAGAATATAACCATAGAAAAGAAAGGGATTTTTAGCAAGTATAACAACGCATATATACATGTATAGAGACTCGTTGAATTGCACTTAGTGACACATTTTTTTCTTATTTTCACATTTTCATATTTTCAACATATAAAAAAGAATAAAGTCTTTTGCTTGATCCGTATGCCTTTTTTTTCTAGCGCAATAGTTCTCTTAATATTTTGCCTTGCGGCGGTGTGAAAAATCCCTCAACGAGGTTTCTTTTTTGTATTATATTTGCGTTAAAATGCAAGTGTTTACAAAGCTTATACCTCTAGATTTTTTAATATACTATATGTTTTGTTTTATATCCAGAATTTTCAATTACATTTTCTTGATTGTTTTTTATTTTTCATTATTGTGACTTTTTTTAACTCATAAGATGAATAATAATGTTTTCATTAAAAAAAAAAAGAAAAAAATTCAATGGTTATTAGAAACGTTTTCCTTTTTTTATATCGTCTTGAATATTCTATTTATAAAGCTGTAAATGCAAGGATATAAAAAAATATAACAATTGTAATATTCCTATATTCACCTTTTTTTTCATAAATAGAAAGTTGTCATAATAAAAAAAAAAAATACTTTTATCATATCTTTTAACTTGATTATTTTAATTAACGGGTTATTTTTAAAATGTGCATTTATTTTATATTTAAAAAATTTTTTACTTTTTATTATTTTTTATTTATTTTTTTATATATTAAGTAAAATTTAGTAAAAACTTAATGAACAGCTAATAAAAAGTAGTGATTTCAATTGAATGAATGAAAAAGCTGAAGTCTATTTTCTGATCAGAAGTTTTATACAAATTAAAATTTGGCCGAAAGGATTTTACTAGTGTAAACTACACTGTAAAAAGTAACTTAAATAGAATATTTTCGAAAAATTAGTAAATTTTCAAAAAAATTTGTAAATATTCGATAAAAATCGTAAATTTACTAAACTTAGTGTATTAACGAAAAATTCGAGAATTCTGGATTTTTTTTTTGATTTTACGAAAAAAGATGTAAATTCACAACTAACTATTTTTCGTAACTTTACAACTATTTTTTGTAAATTTTCGAAAAAAATTGTAAATTATCAATTTTTTTTGCAAATTCACAAAAAAAAATATTTACTTTTTTCAAATATTTACAAATTTTTTCAAAAAATTACCAATTTTTCGAAAATGTTTTAATTTTTTTGTTAATATAAGGAAGTTACTTTTTACAGTGTAGACAACATTTTTTCATAATAATAAAAATTCTACATACGAAAATGTAGAACCAAACTTCAATGTTATAGATATTTACTAGAATATCTTGCATATGCAAACTTACATCACTCGTAAAGTTAACGCAAGTTAGCCTTATTCCACAGTTAATCAAAGGAAAAGGGAAAATATTTTCTCTACATCTATTAGAAAAGTCAAATAAATTTTAAAAAAATGTATAACTGGGTTATATATATAAGTAAGCTTATATATACCAATGGTCGTGAAACTTTCTTTACTTTTAAAAGTTTTAACTATTACCTATAGTACTCATAAACTCACATAAACTAGTGAAAAATATAGATGAATTATTCTATAATCCTAGATTGAAATAATTTTAAAACCATTTTAACCTATCTCCTCTCCAAAAACCTCGATTTTGAGACCTTAAATCTTTTTTTAAAATTATACTATAACTTTATTTTTTGCAAATTAGAAATCGTATAATTAAAGAGTTGATTGTATATTTATTGGTTTGATGTGTTGTGAACCCCTATGTCTTTTTCCTTTTTTTTTGCTGATAATTCTATAAAATTTTTTGGATTTTGGATCACTGAATACGGATATGAAATCCGTCTTTACCGAAAACGGTCCAGTTGTCTACAATAGGAATTTTCAGGTTTTTATTTATGGGTTTTTAAACATTTTTATTTGTTATTAATATTTATTGGGTCACTGAACACGAATATAATATATGCTTTAACTAAAAAGCGATAGTTGCCCATAGTAAGCACCATTAGGTAAATTGTTTTGGAGTTTTTAATATTTTGTATTGTAGGGAACTAGAATCTCTTAGGTAAAAACAAATATTACATTCGTGTTCAGTGACCCAATATATTAAGTAATAGATAAAAGTTTAAAATAACTAACAAAACATAACCCCAAAACATCCATTGTAATCAACTGGGCCATTTTCTGTAAAAACAAATTTTATATTCGTATTCAGCTACCCAAAGAATATGAATACTCATAAAAACTTTTTCTGACCCATCAGCAAAAAAATGTAATTGGTAAAAGAGGTTTAGGTCTAAATTACACAGTATTTTTACATTGCTTTTTTTTGTAGGGGCTTCGATCTCTCTCAAACCCTCTCAGAGGCAACGCCACTTTTTTAGCAAATTTTTTAGTATATTATCCTGTATATTATTATGTATAATAATGTATAAAAACATATTATTATGTATGAAATTTGAAACCCAGTATACAACTATAAAAGTTTCCGTTCATATGCAGGCACATATTCAGAAGAAGAGGAGGGGGGTTAATGTCTTCGATTAAAGTTTTCAATAAAAATAGTAATTCTTTTTGCGTCTTAATTTCAATAATTTAAAATTACTCATTAAGTGGAGTTAGAATTTTATAAAATTTCTCGAATATTCAACCAAAGCAATTTATCCATGTGGAATAATCTGAAAAGGTTTACGTTCAGTAGTACAGTAAAAAAAAATTTTTTGACAAAAATCCAATTTGTTGTATGTCTACTTCTCATGTAAGCCATGAGTTTCATTTTTCAAATATGCGCCCTTTACTTAAAGTTGAAAAGACAATTTAAATATCGTGAAGTAGGTATACCTATATATGTAAAACTTACTTTAAAAAAAATATATAGGATTAAAATTTTTTTTCATAAAAACCTTTTTTAATATTAGGGAAATTAAATATATAGTTTTATATTTTTTCTTTAATATTTTCATTTCCTTGTTAATGGAAATATTACATATATAGTTACATAGTTTTTTATGTATTTTAAGTAGTCATAAAAAAAATGTGTTATAAAAAAAAAGAAGAAAAGAAAAGTCTTTGAGATAAATTTTATTATTATTATAATATTTTTTTTTTAATTTAAAAAGATAGATAAAAAAGTTTAAGTTTTTTTTTTATAAGTTATTTAACAAAATCAAAAGAAAATATTCTTTTACTTTAAATTAACATAATATTTTTAAAATCGTATTAAAGCCAAATTAAAATAAAGTAAATAAAAAGTAATAAAATATTAACTGCGTCTTACATTTCATACTAGATACCTTCAAAGACGGATAGAGCGAAGCTGATGGAAAAAAGCAAGAAGAAAGTTTCAGTAATTTTTTAATTTTGGGAATTTGAAAGTTTTGATTGGATTGTTTATTCCGTTTATTCCAACGGGGTTTATAAGCATAGAAACATAGGGCACAATGCTTTTAAATAAAGCTGTTTTTTGGTAACCTCACAAGATAACCAAAACAATTATTTTAGGTCACAATTTTTTGGTATTAAAGTTACCTTTACAACCTCGCAAAATGATATTTTTCATCGCAGATTCTTTCAATGTTACAGCCAATGCGGAAATTTTTGGCCCAGAATGATAAATTTTTAAATTACCTCAAAAATTGCAATTTTAAACGAAAATGGGTTTTATAGGTTTCAAAAATTTTCTAAAAGCTCTAAATTTCTAAAAATTTCTTTTTAGGCACTTAGAATAATTTAGTTTTAGAGACTTAGAATATTTTCGATTTAAGGACTTAGAATAATATGTAGCAGGCTCCTAAACTGTATTTATTTGCTTTCATACACTTTTATACAAAAGTTTAAACTATTTAAAAAAAACCATGGTCCATAACTGGTTTATTTCAGTAAAGTGACACAAGCTATTTCAGAAGAATTAAAAACTTATTTGTTATTACTTTTTAATAAATTTCTCAAACTAATCAAAGCATAAAAATAATAAAATTCAACGTTTACGGAATTATACATAGAATGCATATGGATGGAATTACATATCCGTTGGACTATAGGTTTAGCCCAAAAAAATATGATTTGTTTTTTATTATTAAATTAATTTTAAAACCCTTAAAAAAAATAAATAAATTAAAAAATGACATTAAATTTTTAAGAGGCCCTATAAGATTTTCTTAAACCCTTTCCAGTCTTTAAGACATTTTGACACTTTTAAAAATCTTAAGAGACTTTCAGAGGTCATTTAAGTCGAGAGCCCTTGCGACGCTGAGAGAGTCCATAAGGTATCGCGAGTAAGCGGCCTCCCGTAGGAGACCGTGTCACCCTTGACCTCCTGAGGTTTTGCTTACCATAGGATAAGTACTGCTTTAATATTAGATTATAAATGAAGTTTAAATTTTTTATTATAATTTTTTTGATTATTATTTAATAATAGATACTTGTAAGTTTAAAATAATCAATTAATAATAGAGCGAAGCTCTACCTTATAGGGTGAAAACATCTAGTGTCAATTTTATTATTAACAAGTGTTTAACATATGTCGCGTATTTAAATATTTTTTTTTTTTAATTTCAACTGAAAAAAATTACACTTGGGAGATTTTTTAAATTAAGTGTTCAAAACTTGAGGAGTTTTCATTAAAAACTTTTGTTTATGAAATAATATGCAATAAATCCGTTTTCTAAATCCATGATACAAGAGATTAAAAATATAAATTCGTATAGTTAAAAAAAAATTATTTTTGAAAGCCTATATTCTATCATTATTGATTAACTTATACAATAAATATTCTATAAAAATTTGAAACTTTAGTAATTAAAGTGTTGAAAAAATCCTAAATTTTCTTTTTTTCTTTATTCATTGAATATCTCATGTTATAATCAAACCATACAGAAATTTTCCAAGATAAATATTTGTATTCATTTTCATAATTCTTAAAATATCATTGAAAACCACATAATCTTTCATTAAAATTATTAATGTATTTTATCAAAGATCAAAAGTTAAATTTTTTTAACCCTTTTAATTAGGGCAGATTTTTATGAAGATTATCAAACATAAAGTAAACATAGAATATTTATATGTAAATTTGATTAATCTTTCACAAATATTTTACTTTGCAATATGCATTCTATAAGTATACATTAATTAAGAAATTTATATTTTTACTATTTACGCAAAATCGAATATTTTAATAAGTTTTGAATATTTAAGGCTTATTATAATACTTGTGTTATGTTAAAATAATTTATAAAGTGTGAAACATTAACATTATCTCAAGAATTTCAATAATTTTTCGCCTGAACATTCTTTAGAAAATAAATGCACAAAATACTTGTTACATGCATGCTAATAAAAAACAAATGTAAATTTTATGCAGTGCGTTGACGTGGGAACTTATTTTTTTAATATTACCTATTTTTGCTGATTGGTCGATAAAATTATTTTCATTTTGCTTACTGGATCACTAAATACACAGAATAAAAAATCCAATTGCTGGAACCGTAATTCCAGTAAGTAAAATATGAATATGTCAGAAAAACCGAAGAAAAAAAATAATTTAACAATGCTTAATGTTGGCCACTGAAATATTTTCGCATATTCAGCGTCTCGACGATGAGCGAAAATATGTGTTGAAAAATTCTGGAAACCTTGCAGCAAAAAAGAAGATTTCTATGAAATTGGGGTACGCACCTAAACTATAAATTTTATAGGCAGTTTTAGATAAAAAGTTTATTTTTTTTTAACCTTATGAATATATATGCAAAAAAGTAGTATTAATCTGACAAATTATTTATTTAAATATCCGCAGATCTGCTATAAGTTCTTTTTTATCTTTTTGGTACTAAAATTGGTTTATTTAAAAATACTAATAATGTAAAAATAATAAAAAAATAATTAAATATGTAAATCCTTATATACGTATATAAAGTAGTTATATATATGGGCACGTCCAGGGAAGCACGACCTGTCGAAAAATAAAAACTGAAAAAAAATTTTTTTTTGTGTCACTTTTTACTTGAGATTTGTGAAACCGCTCCTATTTTAGACTTCCTGATGCATTATTTTGATATACGGCTGCTCCAAAGTTGAATTTTTTCATTTTTTTGATTTCAGCTGCCCAGTTCAACCTAAAATAACTCTGAACCATTTAACTTTTTATATATACATATGATTGGGAAAAAGTTTTATTTTTACCTGGACTACCAAAAAAAAAAAAAAATTTCCATTTTGACACTTTTCACTTTTTTTCCTCCTCGACGGTAGCTTTCAAACATCAAGAAAATTTGTTTCGCCATGATTTTTTTCAACTTTTTTTTTCTTAAAATTCACTTCAAAGCCTCTAATTAACATCCTGAAAGTCCTGAGATGTGATAGGCAATGATCGGTCCACAATCTTAAATTTTGGTTCTTCCGTTTTCCTAAAAATCCATAAAAATGATAAATATTAAAGCTTAAAATTATTAAAATACTAAATTTAACCTTACCAAATGATTTCTTCTGTTAAATCTTCACTATCAGGACCACATAAACATGTTGTAACATATCAATAGGATCATCTAACATTTCTGATGCTAAAACACCCAAGATCAGCCTCGCGTCAGCATCCAAAAATAGAAAAAAACTGAAAAAAAAATGATTCAGGTTAAAAATAACTACAAAAATAATTATAAACTATTAAAAAACACTGAAAAATACTTAAATTAACTTACCAAAGATGTTTATAAGCAAATTAGAACTTTAGAACTCCATGCTGACAAAATCTGGAACCTGGAAAAAAAGTTAAACAAAGAGATTAATTCTTAAATTTTTAAAAAAAGTTTCATAAAAAAATTTTATACTTATCTGATCACTATTTTCCTGGTGCAACTTTGTCTTCTTGATATAAATTAGTACCTGAAAAAAATAATTAACAATCATTAACAACAATATGTGTACATTATACCAGTTGTTTATAAAATTGAAATTGTAGCAGAAGACAAAATATTGCAATCTCCTCATGCAGGAATGCATAAAAAAAAATATGAAACCAACAAATGATAAAGTAGTTTCTTTTTGGTTTCTTTTAATTCCCATGAGGAGGAGACTTTGATTGCAATATTTTGTCTTCTGCTACAATTTCAATTTCAATTTTATAAAAAACTGGTAGAATGTACACATATTGTTGTTAATTATTGTTAATTATTTTTTTCAGGTACTAATTTATATCAAGAAGATGAAGTTGCACCAGGAAAATAGAGATTAGATAAGTATAAAATTTTTTTATGAAACTTTTTTTAAAAATTTAAGAATTAATCTCTTTGTTTAACTTTTTTTCCAGGTTCCAGATTTTGTCAGAATGGAGTTCTAAAGTTCTAATTTGCTTATAAACATCTTTGGTAAGTTAATTTAAGTATTTTTCAGTGTTTTTTAATAGTTTATAATTATTTTTGTAGTTATTTTTAACTTGAATCATTTTTTTTTCAGTTTTTTTCTATTTTTGGATGCTGACGCGAGGCTGATCTTGGGTGTTTTAGCATCAGAAATGTTAGATGATCCTATTGATATGTTACAACATGTTTATGTGGTCCTGATAGTGAAGATTTAACAGAAGAAATCATTTGGTAAGGTTAAATTTAGTATTTTAATAATTTTAAGCTTTAATATTTATCATTTTTATGGATTTTTAGGAAAACGGAAGAACCAAAATTTAAGATTGTGGACCGATCATTGCCTATCACATCTCAGGACTTTCAGGATGTTAATTAGAGGCTTTGAAGTGAATTTTAAGAAAAAAAAAGTTGAAAAAAATCATGGCGAAACAAATTTTCTTGATGTTTGAAAGCTACCGTCGAGGAGGAAAAAAAGTGAAAAGTGTCAAAATGGAAATTTTTTTTTTTTTTTTTGGTAGTCCAGGTAAAAATAAAACTTTTTCCCAATCATATGTATATATAAAAAGTTAAATGGTTCAGAGTTATTTTAGGTTGAACTGGGCAGCTGAAATCAAAAAAATGAAAAAATTCAACTTTGGAGCAGCCGTATATCAAAATAATGCATCAGGAAGTCTAAAATAGGAGCGGTTTCACAAATCTCAGGTAAAAAGTGACACAAAAAAAAATTTTTTTTCAGTTTTTATTTTTCGGCTGGTCGTGCTTCCCTGGACGTGCCCATATATATGTTTTCCTTATGAAAAATAAAAAAATTTTATTCCCCTATGATGCATATTATCATATGATTTATTGAAATATATTTGCATCTTTTTCTTTAAAAGATCAGTTTAGAAAATTTATTCTAAAAAATAAATTTAAAGGGGTTTTTTTTTACCTCTATTTTCAATATTTCACGAATATAAATTCAAACACTTTTTATAAAATATGAATTTTATTTTTTTGAAAATAAAATAAAAAAATTAAATTAAATAAACTTTTTACATTATTTATTTATTTATTTTTATTTTCAAATGAAATTTAAGTTGAATTTTTGTTTTAGAAATTTTTTACGTGAAATTCGGTCAAGAAAAAAAAAATATGCTTGCATCAAACAGTTTTGTATGAGAAAATTATAGGATAAAAATATTCGAAATTTGAACCAGGAAAATTATTGTATTTTGAAAATCAAAATCATGGGGCATGAGACTCTAATACAAAAATTATGTCTGATGGTTTTACTTTTCAAAGTGCAATTTTTTACGTAAAATAAACGTAACACGGTAAAATAAACTTTTGAAAAAATCGATTCATTCAATTTTGAAAAATCTTTTAAGCAAACAGTTTACACAAAAGGCCTTTTTTGTATTGTTTCTGTTAAAATTACACAAATGCTTATATTCAAAAATTGTTAGGAAATCAATACAAGGCTTATGAACGGTTTATTAGTTAGCCTAAATAACAAGAAAATTATGATAAAAAACTTAGACCAAGTTTGTATATGTAATTAAACAACTTACATGGAACATTTTTATATATATTGTATACTTATCTATGAGAATGTCTTGTAAACTTAAATATGTCCATAAATCGAGTTATTCTAACTTTCTAAATTCGAATTATATAAATCCCTAAATCAAAATTTTTCTAAGTCCCATTTGCCCTCCTCCCTCTCTTGATCATGAAAATTTGACCCCCTCTCGATTTTAAATTTTCATATCCTCTCCATATCTGTTCATATCCCTCCCTATGAACATGTTCCATGTTAAAATTTATTAAAATATTTTATAAAAAATAAAAAATAAATTATAAAAAAGTATCTGAAGGATTTCACATCCTATAGTTTAATAAACTTTTTTTAAATAAAGTTATTAAATTTCCTTTAATTATACTAAATTTTGCCCTAAAAAGTTTTCAACCAAAAAGATCACCACTAACAAATAATATCTGATCTCTTAGTTTTTTATTTTCATTTTTTAATATTTAACAGATACTTAAAACTTTATGAACATGAAAAATGTTGATATGAAGGTGTAAATAAAATTGTAAATTTCAAATACTATTAAAAATTGTAAATTTACCCAACAATTGTTGTATAGTTTTTAAGTAGTATAGTTTTTAAAGTACGAGTATGTATTAAATGTATAAAATTTATTCAGCATTTATATTATAGTTTTTGTAGTATGAGTACGTTCTCAAGTATTGGATGTTGGTACTATGTAGTTAAAATTGTTATAACTTAAGTTAAGGTTAATAAAGATCACAAGGTATATCGTAGCCTTTTAGAAATCGAAATATTTGGCCATTTTAATGCATGAAAATTTGTCTTTAAAAAATTTGTCCTTTTTGTGTATTTTGGACAAAAAAATAAAAAAAAAAAATCAAAATTTTCAATTGTTTAAATAAATACAACATGTTAAAATTTAGTTTAAAAGCAAGTCGTAAATATACTTAATACTTATATGAAAAATTATATTAGCTTGAGATGGAATGTAAACAGATATTCGAAACGGTCGAAAAATAAAATTTTGGAGAACTCACAATAAATAAAAGTTTGTAAAATTTACATAGTTTTTGTTCCTTACTGATCAAATTCAAGATTTACATTTAATTTTAATAATTTAAAAGGAATGATAATATAATAAACTTTTGTAAAAACTAAAAATGAAAATTTATAAACAAATAGCTATATATAATAATTCATGATAAAAAAGCTTTTTTTAAAAATTTTTCTAAGGCTACTCCTGGCTGAAATTGAAGGCTCTTCAAGATGAGCCAAGTGGAATATTAATCCAAACAGCCCAGACCTGTCACTCTTTGACCTGATGACTTGCTTAAAAGCCACATTTTAACATGTCGTATTTGTCGATGGGCACATTTTTTTACAGGAATGTGGCCAAGTATCTCATTTTCAAAAAAAGGCTACAATAGACACAGTGCTCATAAAGAAGCTACCTTAAAACTTAGCATGTTCTATAACCATTGATTAAGTAATCATAAACCAGTTTTATTTCACAGTATTTCCTTTTTATAATTTTTCATGTGAAGTTTTATGACGAGAATAATAGTTAAAAGGCAAATCTTTTATGATTAATTAGTAGAAAAAAGTTGCTGTTCTTGACATACTTAAGTTTTAACTTATGCTCATGAGCAAATCCAAATGAATATTCAAAGTGTAGACTTACAAACAATTATCTTTTGACTCTTTTGAGTAAAATATTACATATTTAATAACAACATACAAGAATAAATAAAGTAAGATTCTAAAATAAAATTAACTCAATTTTATATATTTTATACTTCTAAAAAAGACAAGTAAATCTATCTCAGTAAATTATAACAAGTCATAATATAATAAGTTAAAACAGAATTCTTTATCAGTTCCAAAGCTCCCTGTGAATTTTTTCATAAGCTGCTTGATTCTGAATGAATGTTTATGTGTGCAATTTTCCTTCTTTATATGAAAAACTTTTTGAAACGTTATAAATGTTTTTTTTTGCCTTTTACTGGTAATATTGTCTTATACTAAAAATTACTAGAAAAATTTTTTTAAAAATATTTAGCTCCACTGTATGTAATTATAAATTTAGTATTTATATTTTTATAGATTATCAATGTTGAAAAAAAATATTTATTAATCCCTGCTAACGCGATAATCGAAAATTCCACAATAAATTTTTTATATTCTTTGCATATATCTATTTTTAGAGAATATAATATTTATATGAGGAATTTTAACAAAATAATAATAATAATAATAATATACATAAAATATTTTAAAAAAGAAAAAAAAACATATATAGGTATATAAGATGATGTGTATAAAGTATATTATAGTAGAAGTAAGCTCATACAAAAATAATAAAAATTTTTTTTTTATTTTTGATAGTATTAAAGGTACAAACCACGTTTTTCTCAAGCTTGTGGATAGAAGAAAAGAGAATAAAAAAAAAAAAATAATAAAAAAAAAAAAAATTTTGTGACGTTAAAAACGTTGAGCTCAGCGGTGAAAATCGACGAGCTGGAAAACACGACACCATTGGGAGATTGTTACTATCGTATAGAGCCACTTGTTTTTCTCGTTTCGATGGGCATATACAAATCTGTTTCCGCGATTTCTTCTTTCGTACGAATGCTCACGGAATCGGGAAATTCGACAGAAAATGACAATCGAAAGAGAATTTATCATTTTTCAATTGTTTTTTTTTTTTTTTATTTTTTTTCCTTTACTCTCTCACGTTATATATTTTGGTGTATTTTATCTTTGTATTTGATTCGTTCTATATATACATACACGTAAATATATATAAATATATATATACATATTTTCTCTCTATCATCTTTAGCGTTATATTTATATACGATATATACCACCAAGTTTATTCTTTTTTTTTTTTTTGTTATCTATACATACACATACACACACACACATATATATATAATCAGTATTTTCATTACATATATACACTGTTCAAGAGGATTTGTACGCCCGCATGAGTGCTACTGTAAATTGACATTTTTACGAAAGCTCTAAACCCTTTATAAAAAGCGATTTTGGTATATTTTTATTCTCAATTCCCTTTTATGCTTATCAGAAAACTCTACGATTTATTTATTTTATTTTTTTATATTATTGTTATTATCATTTTTTTTTTTTTTACTTATTTATATACACATTTATGTGAAAATAATACGGTAAAAAATATAACAAATAGGGGAGATTGGAAAAAGTGAGTTTACAGATTGGACTATTTACGATAACATTTAATAAACCGCTTAAAGTAATTTTCGATTATAAATTATCTAATTGATGATTCAATTGCGAGAAAAAATTTTTCATATTTAATTAACTAATCAAAAAGTATTTGATTTGATCTTATATTTATTTTGTATTATCAAAAGTTATTCAAGAACAAATTCAAAATTATGTTTCTCATATTAATTGCAATAATTTTCAGTTTTTATTTCAGATTTTGTTAAAGCGGTGAAGAAATTGCGGCTTTAAAATTACGCTCAAAAGTTTTAATGCAGCGCAATTATAATACAAAAAATCTTAAGAATGAAACAACAGACAAGCTCTACTGCCTTTTTCATCAAACATGTTCCTAAATCTGATTGTATTGAATAAATATTAATTGAAGAGATTAGCTGCTAACTAAAAAACCTTCGCTCCCAAAATTGGATAAAATCCTCGATATAACTTTGCATCCTTGAATTCATTTAATTCTTTGCGTAAATATTCTACAAAAAATCTGCTTCTTATTATAATTTTGATAGCAGCACTTCTCAACTAGCAGACCGTTTTTGAATTTACACTATCGTATTAGTTTGAACAGTTGTGAATTATAAGTATACGAAACTAATTAAGTAAAAATAAATTTCTTTTTTGATATTTTAAAGTAATTTTAATGTATATATGCTTTATATTTAACCTCTTCAACATCAAGCATTACCAGAGATCAGCAACAATTTTTACACATGCAGTTACCAACTGCATGTTTTGTATATTATTTCCTCAGAAGTCGATTTATATACTGAGATATATAACGCTTCTACCTTGATTAGAAATAGCTCTAGGTTTGACACTGGATAAATTTTAAATGAAACTAAAGGATAAGAAGGAAGATAGAAAGTTTAATGCATCTTTTTAACAACCGTTCATAATGATAGTGGGAAGGCTAATTTCGTTCCAAGGTCCACCCGATTTTTTTGTAGGAGCCATGTTGACAATTTCATCTTCAAAACACAGGGTTGCTGATTTTTTTTCCTTTGCGGGAAAAAGTCCCTCCTGGCTTTCTAGTGCGTGCATGCGCTATTCAGATAATGATTTCTAATATTTTTGAATAGGTTTCATCTTATAGTATATTCTATGTCTAAGCTGGTATCGCATGTGCTTTTGAAACTCTCTGCTAGTTTTATTTTGTACAAAAATACGTTATTGATTATGTATCCTGATAATAGACTGATACAGCTGACTGCCGATTCTTCAGCTTTTCTATTCCAGTGTTGTGCTATCATCAAATCGTTGACGGAGCTTTTGATTAAAAAATTGGTGTTATTTGAATATTTTATGCACCCCAGGATGCCAGTTATCCTGGTGTATTTAGCTAATGTTGTAAGCCTAAGTCCTGTTCTAATAACAAGTTTTATTGGAGTAGTATAATCATCAATGATAGTTGTTAAAAAATCAGTCATAATTAGCTGCACATAACATACTACGATTTGCGAGGGCCAGTATTTTCCTCTTGCGCGGAGAAGGAGGGGAAGACTGGTTCCGACCAGTTATGTCAAAGAAATATACCGAATCATAATTAAAATAACATGAATTGCTTAAACACAATTGATCATAGTATAATTTCTTTACTTCGCTATTCAACTTAGATACATTTTAATACTCGCGTCCATTTATTTATTAATAAAAATTCGCGTTTTTTTTTATAACTAAAAATTTGAAACTATATAAAATAAGTCCCTTGTATCTAGTAATTTTATTTCGGCCAACCAGCGCGCGCGTTGAGAGAGATAAAAATAGGTATAGCGTCAATTTTGCTCTCGCCACCGTGACTCGCCGCGCCATTCTCTTTGGATAGTTCTTGCTGAAAAAACGCTTTGTTTTTCTGCTGAACCAATATCAAGAATTTTGTTGCTGTTGAAGCCGCTGCTTAGATTTTTCATTCCTTCTGTACTTTGTGTATGCCTGCTGAAGATAGGATTTTGCAAGGATATCTAACAGGAATATACGTGCTTGGTCAAGTATCGAAGTGTGCAGAAAAAGAAGTTGGGTCTGTGACAGACAGTGACTCGACGCGGTCCAATTAGTGTTTTAATTTAAGTTCTACTCCAGGTATTTTTTTTGTATATATATATTTGTGTGAATGTGAGTGTGTTTGTGTTAGTTTATAATTTCTGGGCAGCGTGATCTCTAGAACACCATAAGTCCTGTCCTTTTCAGGGTGGGCACAAATAATTAAACATAAGGGCGTCTGCTCAGACAAGCGACTCTCAAGTCAAGGTTTAATAAAATTTTAATAAATTTAACCTCACTTTTCCTATCCTTCTCCTCTTTCCTTTCTTTTTTATTTTTTATTGATTAATTTTTTTTTTTATTAACAATAGTAATAAAATTATTCTTTTATTTGGCGTGCTGACTTTGCTAGGTTGTCTGCAGTTTCATTATGTGTGATATCTTTATGAGCTGGCGAGTATGCTATTATAAAATTGTTTGGTTAGTATGTGTACTTATTTCTTTTTTGACAAGTTTTATGATGCTGTTAATAGCATCAGCGAATATAATTGCTTCTTTTATATTATGCTCCAATATATACCAGTTTTCTTTGAATATAGCATATGCTTCTGCTTCGTTTGAAGTGGTGTTGGATGTTAATGTTCTGAAATTATTTGGTAAGTTGTGATTTGGTATATGAAAACCTGCTCCTGCATGATTTATATTATTTCACTTTTGCATGAACCATCAGTATATTTGTAATAAATCATTAGCTTGATATTTTTGAGTAATGACTGTTACCAATGACATGTGATTCTGATGAGGTAATCCTCCAAAAGGGTGTCACACGCCTTTTTTAGCGCTGCATCTTTCTTTAGTCTTCTTTCTAAGGCATTTACTCTTTTTAATGCTGTGCTTCTCGATTTGCAACGAACAATATGTGTGTATAATCATTGAATTTTTTAATCTTGTTTTTATATTTTCTTTGGTAGTTAAAATTTTCAATTCCATTTCCACTTTTGAACATTTGAAGGTCAATGGTGGTAGTGAAAATTTGGCTTTCTATAGGATATCTGTAACTATATGTTACTTCTCTTCTTGGAAGGTTATATTTTTCGATTAATTTTTTAGTATTGCTGAAAACTACCAGTGAAGCAGTAAGCTTTCTTTTTTTTCTTTGGAATAGATTAAGTTGTTTAATTTGACTGGTAACATGTGTTTCTTCTGTCCATGAATTTTGATGTAAAATTTAGATAAGATAAATTTTCCTCTTGTTATTAGTAGTGGTAGATTTATTATTTTATATAAGTAAAATCTGTGAGTATTTCTAGCTAGTTCTATTTCTAGTCCTTATAAACTGATCATGAATAACATCGAGTTTGTTGAGTTGATTTTGATTTGCATCTATATAACGGAAGTGTCTTCATTCAAAAATAGATCTAACTAGTCATTTATGTATTTTTATTAAATTATTATTGGGATTAGCTTCCTACTGTATTCCAGTTATAGCTTTTATTACGTTCAATGCCTTACTAACTTTGAGAATTATGTTATCAAAGTATTCCTTCCAGGATCGTTGATAGTCAAAAATTTGGAGAGAGATTTGGCTCTATAGTTCAGGAAAGGAAGATCTAAATTCACGAAAAAAGTGTATCAAAAAAAATTTTTTTTTTAAATTGTTTGTTATGATGTGTACATTATAATATAACTGTCGACTTTGCATGGACAGAGGGGTAGAAATTTCTGAAAATCAAAGCCAAAGGCCAACTTTTTCTGTTTTTTTTTTTTTTTAAACATATCTTGAATCGTTGATGATAGAAAAAGAAATCTCATGGGTCAAATAAAGTTTATGAAATTCCGCGTCCAATGAGTCGTAACACGTCTCACACGTCTTAATAAGATAAATAGAACCCGGGAAACATAAACTTAAATATTTTGCCATTGATGCGCTATTGGGATCAGGACTATACATATCAAAGAGATAAAAAACCTCTTTGAAACATAAACGAAACTCTTAAAAACCCGACCCTGCTTGAGAAAAATGTTTCATTTTAGCAATAATAGTTTCTGTTGATGAAAATGAAATATAAAATACAATATGTGTAACCTTTATAGATGATAATTATGTTTAAATTTTTTTTTTTTTTTAATTGGCTTTATGGCCATTAGAAAACTTAAAAATGCTGTCAGCGCCAACTAAGAACTATAAAGTGATTCTCTGTTCGACATGAAGGCATCTTATTCACTTGACTACCAACGCTCTGTAATATAAATCTAATTATCGTTTGTAAATTCATTAATTTTTTGCTCTACAATAATTTAAACAAAGTTCGTGCTCACGTTAGGGGATAAGTTGTAAAATTACGTTTTGATTTATCATTAATTTATAAAAACATTTAAGATATTTAAAAATGACGCTGTAAAAAATTTTTTTTTTTTTTTAAGCAAAATTATTTAAATGAATTCATTTACACTCATTTAATGTATAAAGTAAATGAATTATACTTGATAAATATTTTTACATAATAAAAAATGAAAAAGAAAGAAGAAGTGAAAGAAAATTATAACACAAAACAACGAAAGCACTTATCCGATTATCCAGAATCGAAATAATCCTATACTATATACAGATAAAATATAAAAAGAAGAAGTTTTTAAGTAGAAATCGATTGACAGATGACTATAGTGTTGAACAGGCGAATCTTATGCTCTATCGTTAAAAAAAGTAAAAAAAAAAAAGTAAAATCGCCGAGGTTTTAAATTCTCCCTATTTTTAAAAAGATCTATTAAAAAAAAAGAAAAAAAAAAAGAAGATATGAGACGCAAAGGGATTCGAACTTTGGATTGTAGCAGGTGGGATATTCTTCTTGGTCGTTAAATCCTGAAATGTTATTCGGGTGTCTTTTTACGAAAAGTGTCGCAAGCTAAAAAACTTTCAAATGTTTTATATATAATATAGATTTATTTTTTTCTCACGTATTTCTTTTATATTCCTTTTTTTTTTAACTTGAATTTTTTTTTTTTTTTTTTTTAATACATATTGATTAAATTTTTATTGATTTGACGTAAGAGTATATATTATTAAATTCTAACTTTACTTTATTTAAACTATATCAATATTTTACATTTGTATTATTTTAATGTAGTTAATGGATACTGATAATTTTATTAAATTTATTATTGACTTTTATATAATTATGTTAAAATTAAATTATTGGTAATAATTTAATGCATAATTTATTTATATTGGATATTAATTATTTATACTTCCTTCCCAAATGTTAATCTAATATAAAATACATCTTTTATTACATAATGAAGCTTTATACTTTAAAACACAGATTTTTTTAAATATAAATGTAAAATTTTAAATTGTTTTACTGGATACACACACAAAAAAATTCGGTTATCACCGCGCAACCAAAAATTTCAATAGACTTGATTTTTTTCTTTATTAAATTGCTGCAAATGGCATAAAATTTGCTTTATATGATTTAAAAAAAAAATCTATTTTATAGACAAAAAACTTACTCCAAATCTTACTGTGGCACGTGATATGCAACTAGGTAATCATTTTTTTAAATAACTTTTCTTTATATTTTATGACATTTGCAACTGATTAAACAAGATTCCGGTTACGATTACCAGGATTCCTATTTGCAACAACCTAAGTTTTGCTATTTGCTACAACTAAATTTTTTCAGTGCATCCAAATATAATGACAAATTAAAAATGGATAAGTTTATTGTGTTAGGAAAATATAATCGATGCTTGCTGTTCATTCTATGGGTCTTTTGTGCTTAGAAACATAAGATTTACTGTTATAAAGTAGCGTTTTTTGCCAATCTTCCAAACAATCCTACAACCTCGTGATTTAACCAAAATACTTTCGATTGGTCTTATTTTTTTGTGTAAGTGTCATATTATAAGCACCGTAAATGATAGTCTTATATCATTTTTCTCTTTTCACTATGGCCAATAAACGAAATGTGTCATTTCAGCCCAAAGAGACCAGCTTTAAAATTGTTCTTGAAATTAAAAGCTTTTGATAAAAACACACTTTTTGAAGGCTTAAAAATTTTTCACTCTTTACTTTTTCATTATTTTTTTGCCACATATTATAGCTTAAAGTCAGAATCCCATTAGATAAATGTTTTTATTTTTTAAAGTAACCGAGTTTGAAATAAAAAATAGACATTAAAATAAGAAATTAAAATTTTGAGTTGATATTGTTCAAAAGTAAGGTAACGATCTTAAATTTAATGGTAAACTTTTAAGAAACCATTAAAGTTAGTAAATTTTCAAAGGTATAACCTATTTAAAACACCTGGCGTTATTGTAGCTTATAAAATTTATTTTTCAACTTAATTTTTTCTTTTTTAATAATTTATCATTAAATTTAATAACTAATTATTATTATTATTAGTAATAATATTTATTTAAGAATAATAATAATAATAATAATAAAAGATTATATGTAGTAAATATTAGTTTTGATTTACGAAATTTACAAAGCTATTTTACTTATCATTATCAGTTACCTCTATGAAATGTTTTAGGCAATCAGACGTTGTCTCCAGACTACTAATAGCCTTTGGGTATGTATTTACTATGTAGTATATTTACAAGTATAAGCGCTATCATTTCTACAAACTAAAACGGGAGCTTTTAGTTTAAAATACAGCTCAACTGTTTCTCTCTCTCCCTCTCTCTTTCTACATATATTCTGTATATTAAGATTATCATTATAATTTAAGATCTCAGGTGTTATTGTGTGATACTAACTAAGATTATTATTGGTATTGCTTCATTATGAATTTTCATACTTACATTCACATTTGTATTAATATTACTATCTATTAATATTTATTTAATAGCAATTAATTTAGTAATTTAAATTTGTAGGTAAATATTTGTATATAAATTTAATATATAATTATTGTTTATTTTGAAAATTGAAAATTTTTTATACATTTAATTAGTATTTTCCATACTAACATTTAATTTTATAATTTCAAGTTTATAAATAGAGAATACTTTTTTAATTAAATTTAATTTTTATATGTAAATATGTTTTTAATGGTATTTTAAATATAGTTTGAGAATTTTAATGGAATGAAGAGGTCAAAGGTTAATTGATTGGGTGAATATTTTTATTGACAAAAATAGATTTTCCAGAAATAGTGTAAAATGACTTTTTTACATTTATTAAAGAAATTTTTTAACTGTTAAGACTCTATACTCTGAATAATTATGTATGAAAAAAACTTTTTACTACCATTCTGAAAAACAATATCCCCATAATCCCAATTTCTAAGAGACTTAATGTGCTCTTAATTGGAATGTATTACCTTTGCACATTCTTGATCCCCGATTCTATTCTATTCAAAGGAGAAATCAATTAAGTTTGCATAATCTTGATGCCTGACTTACAATTTTAGTTAACGATAGTTGATAATTATTTCTTATATAGAATTACAGGCATGTATCCAGAAATTTTCTTTGGAGGGGTCCGAAAAATTTTAGGGGGGGGGGGGGTAGAATTCAATAATACTAAAAATTATGGTTTAAATTTGTTTATTAAGATACAAAATTTAATTGTTTCTAATATTACTTGCTGTGATTTACTATAATTATTATTTTATACTGTTTTAAAATTGACTTCAGCTAATACTAATTAATTGAAATTATTACAATAAATAAAATTTTATTAGGATATAATTATTGAGAATTAAGATATAAAATATTGCTTAATTGTATTTTTTTTTTTATTAACCTATTTAAATCACCAATTATATATTATTCGCAGATACTTGAATTTTATTGATTATCAACTCGTTTTCATTCTTCGTTTCCAAGAATTAGTTTTAAATACAAAGCTTATATAAAAAAAATTCATGATCGTTATCTTCAGTTAATTACATACTATATACTTTTACACTTTTTTAAGGGGCAATCCACTCAGTACATAGTAAAACTGCACGATAATGGAACTTCAAACGACTTAAAAATAAAAAATAAAAACCTAACAAATAGCCTAGATGTGTTTATTATAGGTTAAAAAAATATTTTTTAAACATACAATAATTCATCATCAACGTCTCGCATTTCAATTATAACCTAGTTGAATGAACCTGAAATGAACCAAGGTAGAGAGGATCTTAAGTTGTAAGATTTCTTTTGTTTGAGCTTTAGTTACCTTTCAAATAGATAATTTTTGAAGTACCTTCATTTTTTCATTTTAGGGTCTATTTTTTAATAAATCTCTAAAGTGATTTAGTCACTCAAAGATACAGAGTCTTTTGGTAACGTGTCTGTTTTTTTATAACACGCTCGGCGCAAAATTACTGCTCACTGAGTGGGTATCTGTTTTTTTTTTGTTTGTTTGTTTTTTTTTCTAATGAGACACTATAACATCACATTTATTTAAATATAAAAAAAATCGACGTATAAAATCTTATTATTCATAAAATTTATTTAAAACTGCTTGTAAAATTCTTTTTTTAATGATAAAATAAATACACGGAGAAAAATATTTTGTATATTTTGCAAGGTTAATTTTAGTAAAACGGATTTAGTTTTAAGAACAAAAAAATTTTGTAAATTTTACAAATATGAAGTTAGAATATTGTAATTCTAACTATAAACATGGTTATATTTAACAGTTATTTTTCTCCGTGTAGTGCATGAAATTTTTAGCTGATGAAAAATCTTGTTTTATAAAAAAAAGTATTATTAATGTAAATTTAAAATTTTTTATCAATTTTAATTGTCAAAGTGTATTTACATTTTATAAATAGTAAAGAAAACAAATACTTTATTATAATTAAAAGTAATATTACAAAATTTAATCCTTTAAAACTTTTCAGACACTTCAACTTTTGTTATTCTATATATAACAACTAAGGATTCTGAATAATCTACTTGTATTAAATCTATTATTAATTTTCAAAAGTGATCCGTTCTTGAAACGTGGAATTTGTTAATCCCTACACTATCGATAGGAATAGAGTCCGAAAACTTTAGAAGCTTTTAGTAAAAGCTCTTCTTATATCTACACTGGAATAAATAATTGCATAAAAGTAATATTGTTTCTTTAATCCAATATAACACGAAGTAGAAAATCTATATATTGAAAAAAGTGCCTGAAAAAGATTATAATTATTAAAGAATTTTAAAAAATTTTATTTTTAACGATTTTTAAAAAAGTTTATTTTTGCTCAATACAAAAGCTTACAGTAATTGCATTCGGCATTATAAATTTTTTTTTTTTAAACAAGTTTAGAACAATATTACACACAAACAGGAAAAAAAGAGCCCCATTCAGAATTGCAAATGGCTTAAATTGTGAAGAAAATCAAAAAAAAAAAAACGATTTTCACTAATTTAAGATGCTAGAACCTCGTCATAATGGGACTTGAATAGTATATTACGAGCCCGTGTCCAGAAAAGTAAAAAATGGCTTCGCCTCGCATGGAAATTCATGTGCGAGTTGGGTCATTCTTTATTTATGGACAAGGGTCGAATACGATTTTTCCTCATCAGTGGCGAGAAAACGCATCTTTTCTGGTCACGTAGCGGTCGGGAATTACGTGATTTCTGGCCGCTGACAAAAAAAAAAAATTACAACCATTTATATGAAAACAAAAATTTCGGTAGTAGCAACTAGAAATTTGGTGGCGGTAACCAAATTTTTTTTTATTGTACCCAAGATGGTAAAATAATTTTTATGTTCATGTCAAATTTAATTACTGATTTTTAAGAAATCGAATTGAAATTGAAAATATTTAGTCAAAGCTAACTAGCCTTTTATTAATAATGCAAACGTTAGATTACGTTTTCCTACGCAAATTACTCATAGGGTTTCTCATTTAGTTTCTCATTTCTCATTTCTCAAAATCATGATTATTCTTAATTAAAAATATAAATCTGGATATATAACGTTTTTGGATATTAAGTATTTTAAGTTAAAAAATTATGCATAATATACTAGTCAAAAATCATGTTTAGCCTATTATAAATATTTATTCTCATAAAAATGTTTATGCTCTTGTATTTCAATTTAAAATATAAAATTCAAAAAGAGCAAAAGAGAAAACTACTTCAACTTGTAACTTTCCAATAACTTCTTATTAGCTAAATAAGTAAAATAAGTGAATACTTATTCAGGAAATCTTAGAAAGTTTTTGTCAAGTGCTTTTATAACAACAATTAAATAATTATTATAAAAATTAAATTTACAACTAAATTGGTGTTAGAGAAAATGCTTTGCTATAAGTATTAAAGTATTAGTAAGTGTTATGCTTTTACTTATGAAACTTCAAATTTTAAGATATTAGCTACACTGAAAAAAATCCCCTTTCCAAAAGGAGGAATATTCTGCTTGCGGCAAATGGGATATTTTTTTTGCTTAAACGATTGCAAATAACTTGAAATGTAAAGAAAATTTAAAAAAAATGTTTTATTTTGTTTTTAAGAATTTTTTTTGGCTCATCATTCCGCTAATATCTTACATGAGAGGTAAAAAAAAACTTATTTTACGTTTTAAGTCATTTGAAATCGTATCAGCATAAAAAAATTCCGCTTGCAGCAAACGGATTTTTTTTTCAGTATATAGATAAAAACAAAAAAAGTCTGCAATTTTTTTTTATTCAATAAATACAATAATAAAAACAGCTTAATATAAGTTTATATACATTATTAAATTTTATAGGTATTTGATTTTCATTTGTTATCTCTGATTTTTTAAGAAATTAAATTTTTTTATTTTATAGAATTTAAATTCTGGCTATAAGTAAAACAGAATGCATTAATTTAATGCATTAATAAGACTCTAAAAAAAATACAATTATTCCGTTTCTTTTCTTGCCTCTTGAATTGTAATACGTTACAACGATATTGCAGGAAATTTATTAAATAGTGTAATTTATCAGAATAATAATATTTTATCAGAATATTTTATCAGAATAATAAATTAACTTTATTTTTTTTTTTTTAGAAAAGAAACTGAAAATAAAATTTATAACCGGTTTGTGTAACTACACAATCAACGAGCATGGAACATGTTCATTTATAACATTGATAATAAAGTATTTATTGTGTTCATAATATAAATATTTATATGCAAATATTTATATTTAGATTTTTATTATAGAAATCATGCTGCTTAGACATCAAAATGAACTAAATTAATTAAATTTTCAAATTATTATAGTTTTTTAAATAATATGAATATGAATTTATTTTTTATTAATTTTTATAATGAATTCTTAAAAATTCTGCACCAATGGTCCCTAGGTACTTCTGCACCAATACTCCATAGGTACTTCTGCACCAAAGGTCTTTAGGGACTTCTGCACCAATGCTCCCTAGGTACTTCTGCACCAAAACTTCCTAGGTACTTCTGCACCAAAGGTCTTTAGCGACTTCTGCACCATAGGTCTCTAGGTACTTCTGCACCAATGCTCCCTAGGTACTTCTGCACCAAAGGTCTTTAGGGACTTCTGCACCAAAGGTTCCTAGGTACTTCTGCACCAAAGGTCTTTAGGGACTTCTGCACCAATAGTCCCTAGGTACTTCTGCACCAATGCTCCCTAGGTACTTCTGCACCAAAGGTTCCTAGGTACTTCTGCACCAAAGGTCTTTAGGGACTTCTGCACCAATAGTCCCTAGGTACTTCTGCACCAAAGGTCCCTAGGTACTTCTGCACCATAGGTCCCTAGGTACTTCTGCACCAAAAGTCCCTGAATCGAAAATATTCTAAGTCCATTTGACCCCCCCCCCCCCTAAAAACGTCAATTTTTGACCCCCCCCCCCTAAAAGCGTCAATTTTTGATCCCCCCCCTAAAAACGTCAATTTTTGACCCCCCCCCTAAAAGCGTCAATTTTTGACCCCCCCCCTAAAAACGTCAATTTTTGACTCCCCCCCTAAAAGCGTCAATTTTTAACCCCCCCCCCTAAAAGCGTCACTTTTTCACCCCCCCCTGCCGAGACGGACTTTTTCAAATACCCCATCCAATGAACATGTTCCATGTTAAAAAAAAAATTGTTTATTAATAAAAAGATTAAATAATGAAATAAATCTAAATGTAAGAAAATCTAAACTTAAATATATTTATTGTTAAAATAAAAAGAAAAAAAAATGTAATTTATACTTGAACTATAAGAGTATTTGAGTTTGCTTTAATAAAAGTAAATAATTAAAAACTTTTGAAGTTTCTAAAATAAATTGATTAAAATTTTCATGTAATTACATGAATGATAACTCTCATAAAGTCATTTCACTTTATATTTTACATTCATTTTAAATTAAAGTAAATATAATTTCAAATATTTGAAATTCATTATTCAGTGTAAACTAATACTGTCATTCATTGACTGCCATGTACTCCAGTCATAATGCGGAGGGCGGGGGGTCTGAAATCGACAGCCGGGTAGAGAAAAGGTCTACATACCCTTAAATTGGCAAAACTACCCCTTTTAAAGGGTTTTTTTGGAATGCTTTGGAACCAGCGGTTTAATTATCAAATAAATGCCCATTTTTTGAAAATTATTAACAATATATAGAGTTTAGCTAATACGGTACCAAAAGTGGTTTTCGAAAAAAAAAAAAAAAAAAAAAAAAAAAAAAAAAAAAAAAAACCAAAAGTGGTTTATTAGGGCTAATTAGAGGAGTTAAAAATTACCCCCAAAATAAGAAAAATAGAAAAATCACGATGTAAATTTTTTTTCTGCCTTTCGAGGTTCGTTTTCGCAGTCGAAAGCTATACATTTAGTCCTGAATAAAATATTGGGTGTGCTAACAAGCGTCAGTATGATAAAAATTTTAAAAAAGGCGAGAAAAAATAAACAAATAAAAAATTTTATATAGAAGACAGAGGGGCGCCCGCAAGCCGAGATTCTCACAAGCCGTAATTGTTTTGTGACTTATGTCATAGTAAAATTAAAAATATACTGCTAAAAATAAGTGCTAAATAAGTATATAGACAGTGATAAAAATTGATAATTAATATTTAAAAAATGGACCAAGAAATTTCATAAGAGAATTTGGTAGACGAGGAAGAAAAGGAAAGAAATTTCGATTAAATAGCAAGAACAATAATGTTAACAGAAACGTTACCGAAAAAATCAGCAGATCGATACCTACTAGTTTATAATACATATAAAAAATGGAAAATAGAAAACCAAAAATCTCTTTCAAAAACAGGTTCAGAAGAAAATTAAAAACAAAAAAATTAAAACTTATAACCGGTTTGTGTAAACACAACCTAAATGCATGGAACATGTTTACTTCCAGCTGAGAACTAGGTATAATACAAATGTTACTCAACATGACAATACAATTTTTTAATTTTTTTATTTGTAATTATCACCTTACTATCTGTTAAGATTCTAAACCCAAACTATTTTGATTCCCTAAACCTGAATTATTCTAAGTCCCTTAATCAATATTATTCCAAGTCCCTAAATCGATACTATTTTAAGTCCATAAACCTGTATTATCTTAAGTCCTTAAGCTCAGATTTTTCAAAGTCTCCTAATTATCCTAAGTTTCATTTGCCCCCCCCCCCCTTAAATAAGACAAATTTGACCACCCCCCCTTAAATAGGACAAATTTGTGTACCCCCCTTAAATAGATCAAATTTGACTACGCACTTTAAATAGGTCAAATTTTACCCTCCCCCCCCCCCTTAATTTTCAAGTTCTGAAGTACCCCCTCCCTATAAACATGTTCCATGTTAATAACCTAGTTATATGTTTTAACGAATTACATAAAAAATTAGCAAATTTAACTCTGTGGACCACTTATTCGATGTTAAAAACAATGATAAAGAAACATGAATCAAGAAACCTTTTTAAATTTTTCTGATTTAACTAGTCTGTTGTCCAAGTATAATAGGGTTTTAGATCTAAACTATCCAGGGTATTAAAACCTCATTTTGGAACAGCTAAGTCTTCATCGGCTCATAGTAAGCACTATCCATTAACTTCTATAATTCGAGTTCTGTAACAACCACCTTTGCAAATAAACTCATCGACTTCTTTTGTAACGCATACTGCTAAATCAAGAAATATACTAACAAGAACTCCACTTTATCCAAGGCAACCCTTTTATGCAAAAAATCCAGTTACATTACACTTTGAGAACCACGAATCTGTTGAGGAAATAAAAAATGCACAAGCAGATGCATTAGTATCAAGCAAATCAGTTGCTCAAAATTCAATGTTTGATTAAAACTCGAATATTATTTTTTCAAAAGATTTACTGGAAATAGATTATGAGAACCACGAGCAAAATAAATTAACATCAGAGTCACCACTAAAAAAAAAGAAAGCAAGGCAACGAAGAATCTGGTGAAAGAATAAAAAATATATCGGTTTCTAATAAGCAAATGGCTCAAAATTCAATTCTTGATCTTAACCTTTAATATCAAATATAAAAATTGTGTTATTAATATTTGCAATTATTAAAATTATAATATTTTAATATTTTAATATTTTAAAATAATTTTATGTACATGTGAATCTTCTAAAAAAGAATTGGATAAAATTTTATGTGTTTGTATTAATTTGTTTATTTATAATATCAGATTTTGATTTAAAAAATAAATATATTTATAAAAGACCTTATAAAAGACCTATTTAGTGAGTTGTCATTGCAGATAATAAATCATTGTGCAACGCGTCGTCCTCCAGGCTCTAGCATATGCAATACCTGGATTGATGTCATCGGTATAGACAGCAATGATGTACCTCTTAAGTACTGTAATAAAATACCTACATTTAAGAGTGACCATAACCTCATTGATGTGGAAATTGAGATATTTTTGCCCAAGTTACCTAAGGAAACTTTTTCTTTTCGCAAGTTAAATAACATCACACCGGAAGCCATCAATGAGGTTATGATCCAGTCTGACTGGTCGGACTTGACTGCGACAAATTTTAATTTGGACCAATCTGTCTCTAGCCTTAGCTTAAATCTTCAAACTGCAATTGACAAACTAGCACCACTTAAAACCATCAATCCTAGAAAGTCAAAGCATCCTTGGATTGATGATGAACTCGATTTCTTAATACGCAAACGTAAATCCATTGAGCGACGTTATCTTAACTCTAAAAATAGATCCCTATTAGATGAGCTACTTAAGCTTACAGTAGAAATAGAGACACTATCAGAAACCGCTCACAACACTTTTGTACTTAACAGACTTGACGAGGCAATTGAGAACAATCGTGACATCTGGCGTGAGATGAAAAATTTAGGACTTATACCAACACCTCGCAATGACCTACATGGGTTTTCCTTAAATGATCTTAATAGCTATTTTGCGGGGGTTTCAACTTCTCAATTTGAGAATCTTGATGACACTATTGAAATGATTAATTCAGCATCACTCAACGGTTTTCATTTCAAGGAGGTTACCTTGAATGATGTCATCCTAGCAGTAGCTCATTTTTCATCGCAAGCTACTGGGTCAGATGGAATACCTCATAAGATCATAGCTAAATCACTTCCTACAATTGGTCCTCATTTAGTGAGGCTTTTCAATGAATCGTTGACAGGTGGAGTTTTTCCTACAGAGTGGAAAAAATCATTACTGGTGGCCATTAAAAAGACATCTGCTCCATCCTCTCCGTCAGATTTTCGGCCTGTTGCTTTATTATGTTTTTTGGAAAAGGTTCTTGAAAAGCTAGCTCATGACCAAATTACGGACTATCTACAAAAAAACAAACTAATAGACCCACTACAAACAGGTTTTCGACCCTATAGTAGTTGTGAAACAGCATTATTAAAACTTACAGAGGACATACGATCTGGCAGAAATAAAAGACTGGTGACAATACTGCTACAATTTGATTTTAATAAGGCATTTGATTCTATATCACCCACAAAGTTGATTGAAAAATTAATATCTATGGGGTTTTCCAAAAATGCCTTGCTATGGATCAAATCATACTTACAAGGACGACAATTGCAGGTTATCAATAGGTCTTCTCTTTCTGATCCTCTTGAAGTTAATCTTGGTGTTCCACAAGGGTCAGTTTTGGGGCCACTTTTGTTTTGTATTTACATTAATGATGTAAAACAATATCTTCCTGAAGGCATCCAACACTTATTAAATACAGACGATCTGCAAATATATATACAAGACACGCCTGAGAATATACAGGAAGCTATTATAAGGTTATCACTAGCAGCCCATAACATCAATAACTGGGCAAAAACTGTCTGTCTAAGGCTTAATCCTGATAAAACCAAAGCAATTTATTTTGGCACAAGCTACTTTGTGGATCAATTGGATAGACAAAATCTACCTGGTGTTAAGATAAGTGATGGTATTACTGTGCCTTTTGTGAAGGAAGTAAAAAGCTTAGGGGTCATTTTAGATAGCAAACTAAATTGGAAATCTGACATAACATCAGTAGGCAAGAAGGTAAATAGAGTTCTGTATACACTCAGGTTCATTCGACAATGTACAACGGAAGCTCTGCGTATTAAGCTTGTACAGGCTCTAGTTATTCCTCATTTGGATTTTTGTTCTGTGGTTTATTTAGACTGCTCAACGAACTTACATGACAGAATACAAAGATTGAATAATTCTTGTTTAAGGTACATCTTTGGGGTTCGTAGGGACAGTCATATTACTCCATATAGGGAAAAACTAGGCTGGTTAACCCGCTACATGCGTAGACTATATTTTACATTAATCATAATGTATAAAGTCCTTCGTCTAGGTAGACCTGAATATCTGGCTCAAATTTTTGTTCGATACACTTCGAAACAGACAGCCAGAGGTGAACTATTAACTCGTGAGTTAGTTTTACCTGAACTTGAAAAATGGCATGGCAACTCATTCTTTCAAGTTCAAGGCACAAAAAGTTGGAATTCCCTTCCTTCTAAAATAAGGTTCCTTCCTTCACTAAACTCATTCAAGACAGCCTTATTTACCTACCTATCAAACCTAAATTATACATATGAGGGCTCGGTTTTTAAGTGTATATAAACTATGTTTTTAAAGAAAAGATAAAATATGTTGACATGTATTACTTGGATTGCTATATATTATTATTATTATTTATATGTGTTATTTGATAGTTAATATTAATAATAACTTGACTGTGATGTAAATCATTTAATGTTAGTTACAAAATGCTAACACTGTTACTTACTATTATTTGCCACTGTTATTACCATACTGTTAATTTTTTTTTTTTTTTTTTTCTTCAAATAGAAATAAGTTTTTTGACCTTTTATCGAGTAAATTATGGTGTTATTTGTTTTTTTATTAACGTTTCGGTCTCTAGTTGAGACCCTTATCAAAATCTACAAAATTAATAAAAATTTGAATATACATAAAAATTTAACTGTAAATTTATAACTAATGTTGATCTTACTTATAATATAATAATTTGGACATATAAATTAGGTGTGTAAAACCTAAAGTCGTAAAAAACTCAAAATCTTGATATTCATGATTAAAAAATCTGTAAAAAATATATATGCATAAAATAATTTAACCTAATATGCTTGCAATTTTTTTAAATTACAATATTACATACCATAAGTCATTATCATATTACTTAAGTCAAATATAAAAAATCTTAGATAATAAATATATATGTATGTTAAAATAGTATCACAGAATGTTTGAAAAAATAAGTTAATCACAATAAATAATTGAATATAATAATTGCAAAAATACAACAGTTATTATAATAATGTAAACAATACAATTTAAAAATAATGATAATTTAAATATATGTAAAAAAGGTACTTGTAGCGACATCTATTGGTATTTGATTAAAGATATGTGCAATGATTTTTAATCAATAAAGAAGTATGACAAGGTGACTAGGTATGTTGCCATGGTAACGTACGGTTATTCTATGTAAACAATATATGCATGTACTTTTTCATTTTATGAATCACAGATAAATATGGTTTGAATAGGCTTTGTGAATCTTCTTTCAGGTTGATAGGGTTTAATTGTGTGTTGATGTGAAGTACCTCAGAAGTATTACGTTTATGATAAGAAGGTTCTCTGTCTAATATAGAGAAATCATTCCACTTAAAATTGTGCTTGGTGTCAATGTAGTGTTGTGTGACAACTTTTTCTTTTTCTTCGCTCTTTTTTATGATATTATTGATGTTATCGTTGTCATTAGGAACTTCTATTGTTGGGATATTCTTATCTTTGTTCATACTTCTAAGGATTCTTGTACTTTTAGGTGGTTGAATTTTCTCTTTTTCCTCAGCCTGTCATATATAAAATTGAATGTGAACAATGTGATGCATCTTATGTCGGTCAAACCAAAAGAGAAGCAGCTGTACGTATAGGTGAACACAAGGCTGGTATAGACAGAATTATCAAAAAAGAAAAGAAATTAGCTGAGGAAAAAGAGAAAATTCAACCACCTAAAAGTACAAGAATCCTTAGAAGTATGAACAAAGATAAGAATATCCCAACAATAGAAGTTCCTAATGACAACGATAACATCAATAATATCATAAAAAAGAGTGAAGAAAAAGAAAAAGTTGTCACACAACACTACATTGACACCAAGCACAATTTTAAGTGGAATGATTTCTCTATATTAGACAGAGAACCTTCTTATCATAAACGTAATACTTCTGAGGTACTTCACATCAACACACAATTAAACCCTATCAACCTGAAAGAAGATTCACAAAGCCTATTCAAACCATATTTATCTGTGATTCATAAAATGAAAAAGTACATGCATATATTGTTTACATAGAATAACCGTACGTTACCATGGCAACATACCTAGTCACCTTGTCATACTTCTTTATTGATTAAAAATCATTGCACATATCTTTAATCAAATACCAATAGATGTCGCTACAAGTACCTTTTTTACATATATTTAAATTATCATTATTTTTAAATTGTATTGTTTACATTATTATAATAACTGTTGTATTTTTGCAATTATTTTATTCAATTATTTATTGTGATTAACTTATTTTTTCAAACATTCTGTGATACTATTTTAACATACATATATATTTATTATCTAAGATTTTTTATATTTGACTTAAGTAATATGATAATGACTTATGGTATGTAATATTGTAATTTAAAAAAATTGCAAGCATATTAGGTTAAATTATTTTATGCATATATATTTTTTACAGATTTTTTAATCATGAATATCAAGATTTTGAGTTTTTTACGACTTTAGGTTTTACACACCTAATTTATATGTCCAAATTATTATATTATAAGTAAGATCAACATTAGTTATAAATTTACAGTTAAATTTTTATGTATATTCAAATTTTTATTAATTTTGTAGATTTTGATAAGGGTCTCAACTAGAGACCGAAACGTTAATAAAAAAACAAATAACACCATAATTTACTCGATAAAAGGTCAAAAAACTTATTTCTATTTTTTTTTCTTCAATTAAATTTTTCAATTAAATTTACTAAATCAATATATTTATAAAATAATATTAAATTTAAACTATGTTATGCTGTTACTATGTTATAATTATGTATAAAATTTTGTTTTAGACAAATAAAGAATATTTACATTTACATTTACATATTTAAAATATTAAGTTCTAAATAAAAAGAGAACTGATAGCTTAGTTGGTAGCGCGGCAACTTTTCGATCTGAACGTTAAAGGTTCGCGTCCCGACTCGGACATAATCTCCGTTTTTTTCTGAGAAGATTAAATTCTTAAATTATTTCTATCGTTGCTCTAGGACTGAGGTATCCGCATAATGTTAAAAAAAAAAACGACATTACGTAGATAACGCAGTCTGGAGTGTGACCATGTGCACTATAAGCAGGCATGGGGACGGAGAAATTGTGTGATTCTCGGAAGCCATAGGTTAACAATGCACATAACACAAACATTTAAAACTCGCACAAACTAAGGATGAAAGACCTTATAAAAAAAGCAACTTAATAAATCTATCTTAATAAAAATCTTACAACAAGCATAACAAACAAGAGATAAAAGCATTGAAAAGTCTTACATCTCTCACAAAAACCATATTAAGTTCTAAATTTAATTATTTGAAAATCATTTTAATGAATAAAATTTTTAAAACTTCAAATATGTATTATTATGCCTTTTTATTATGCCTTTTGCTCATTATTTTTCACTCTACGTTAACCTTTTCAACTGGCCTTTTGGTTTTTTTGTCTCGCTCTCTCTTTTTAATGTTTCCAATAAATTAAATAAACAGAGGATAATAATAATTTTATGTGTGTACATGCATTGTAAATAATATTCGTACATTATTTATTAAAACTCCTTTTTAATATATATAATAATATTTTTTGTAAATTTACATGATTTTGCAATTCTTGTCGATGGTCAAAACTACTGGGGCCTCGACGAGAATTGCCGAGAACAAAATAAACACAAACATAGCAAAGAATATTTAGTTGAAAATAGGTATAAAAAATATAAATTTTTGATTAAATTAAATTAAATAACGCACTTTCGACCAAGTATAAATAAAAATAGTATACACAATTCGGGACGTAAACTGAACTCCTGCTGCGAAAGTTCAGGTTCTCAAAAAAATGGCATTTATTTGATTATTATACAGTTGGTTCCAGAGTATTACAAAAAAACCCTTGAAAAAGGGTTTTATTATCCAACAATTTTCGAACCCGGATTCAGGTTAAGAGATTCAAAAAATCCCAAACTGCGAACATAGAAAAGACACCAGGGGGTAGGGGGATGAAATATTAATTTTTCAATAACAAAAAACCCCGAAATTCATTATCAAAGACCTAAAAAATGAATATAGAGCATAAAACATCAAAAATACATTTATTATTGGTAGTTTTAAGAGTGCTGCGCACATTTCTCATAGAAAACATCCAGAAATTTATAAATAATTAGTGATCTAAAAAAGTTGTGGGAGTACAAATCTGATGGTGCCCGGAAACTTGTCAACCTAAGTCGCATATTACCTGGAGAATATAAACTTGAGTATATGATAAATAAAATCAAATGCTTTCGAAAAATCAAATAATACTATAATACAGCAATACAACTTATTTCAAACCCACGCCTAATATTATCAGTTAAGTAAAGATGACTGTGTACTGTAGTTTCTTTGATAACCAATTCGATAATTACTGATAAGACAATCAGCTTTAGAGCACCTACTTATAAATTATTAATTAATTTTAATTAATATGTAAGCATAATATAAAGATTTGAAAGGAAATTTATTTATTCAATTAAAATCTAAAATCTTTTCTTTCATATTATAATAATTTTATAATTATTATTGTTATTATTATTATTAAAAATTATTTATATTAGTACAAGCAAATAAAAATAGAAATAAAGTATATAAATAAAGCAAATATATACAATTTATTTTATATCTTAACAAGGTAGAATAAGAGGAACTTGAAACTTAATTGATTTTTTGTTTTTATATGAATCTTGCAAGAAATAAAAAAAAAGAGAAGTATATTTAGTAAATTAATTTCTATCTCATTCAAATAAAAAAAGCTTTTAAAAAGTAATTAAGTTAATAATGTGTATTTAAAATTTTTTTAAATAAAAAAAGATTTATATTCAAATAAAGAGGTTTATTTATTTACTTATTTTAAAAAAAGTACTCTAGAAGTAATTATTTTTAAATTTAATTTTAATAATGCTTAAAATAGTTGAATATTCTGTCAACTCAGTTTTTATAAAATTTATATATTTTAAAATTTAGTTTTTAAGAAATCTATGTATAACAAAAAATTTACTATCGCGATAGCTAAAGTTTTAATACTTAACGTATATAAAAAAAAATAATAAGTAGTGTGACTCAACGTATGTTACTACATACTTCAAACGGAAATTCGATTTCAAAAAATTCTCATTTTATAACAATTCTTATTACTTTTATAATAATTCTAGCTGTTTTTGGCCTCTGGTATTTGCAGCCAAATTCTATGAATTAAACATATAGATTTTAATTTTAGAATTATGTATCTACTTATAACAACTAGATGTAATTAAATTGCAATAAATAATTATTTTGATACCAAAAGTATTGATTGTGACGCTAAAATGCTTGGTAACCATGGAGAGGAGAGACAAAATATCACAAATGGGGGTTGAGGGTGAAATGGGACTCATTGTCAGAATAAATTTAATTCAGGGACTTAAAATAATCCAGATTTAGATTGTTTAAATAATTTAGATTTAAAATTTGGATTTTGTATGTTCGTAATCTGTAGTAAGTAAACATTTTACAAGCACATTATTTGTGTACGTATGCAAATGACTTCAAATTTTCTTTTACAATATATATTTTTACCCTTTGAAGTTATTTTCAATTTTATCTCTTGTATAAATATTGGTTTCATGTAAAAATTTTAAATAACAAAGTTAATTCCTTATAAACAAACATAAGAAATTAATTTTATTTTTTTTATTTTTTTTATTCATTAAGTAAAATTTTAAGTAAATATAATTTAACTTCTGTATTTTAAGACCAATTCTAAATATTATGTGCATGAATTAATATTTACTTAATATTTTTAGACAAATTACTTTGAAATTATGTTTAAGTATAGGATGTTCCTGCCAACTTTACTCTAAAAATAACCTAAGTTACCAAATCATTGAAGGCAAAATTTTATTCAATTAATTTTTTTTTTTAGTGGTTAATTTTACTTATAAAAGAGTTCTCAATTTCAACAGAATTTAGTATTTTAATTAATTTATAGTATATTTACGGCTCGTGCCCAGAAAAGTAAAGAATCGCTTTGCCTCGGAAGGTAATTTACGCGCGATTTGGGGCATTCTTTATTTATGGACAAAGGCCGTATAAAATTTTTCTGCGACAGTAGCGAGAAATTGTGATTTCTTTGGCCGCGCAACGGCAAGGAAATTGTACTTTCGTGGCTGTTAAACAAAATTAATTTTTAGGTTCCGGAAAAGCTGAAGTATCTTAATCAATATTAAACAAAACTGACATGCCCATATGCCTATTTTTAAAAAACCTGATCAAAAAATGGATTTAAAATATCCGTGATATAACAAATTTTAATACTAAACCGTTCCAAAAACAAGTAGTTAAGTATATTTCATTATAAATAAAAGTGGTTAAAAATTCGTTACAAAATTTGATCAAACATTTAAAAAAATTTTCCCGCTTTAAAAAAAATTACAAACGAAACAGTCTAACGAAATTTCATTCCATTAGTTTTCTGAAAACGACTCCATTTTGAATTTTCAAAACGACTAAAGTGATCAAATTAACCCGTTATATTTGTATTAAGCCGTTTTTGTCCATATTTGATCTTATTGCTAATGCATTGAGTATTAATAATATTTTTGATAAATTACCCAGGTAACCCCATTTTTTCACTTTCTTCTCATTATCTATAAAACGAATTTTTTTGATTAACCAAAATTTATAATGTACGTGCGTGTAATGTTTATGTGCAGGTATTTCTTTTAAATAAGAAAAATTCATTGTTATTTAATATTGCAAATATACTTGCTCAGGCATAGTTGATATACATTAATAGAAAGTTTATTTAGTGTGCATAAACACATTTGTTAATCTCTATATATTATAAAGTTATAAACGCTGCCGCTGCCGCTGCCGCTGACGTCGCCTGAGAACTTTGGGCCACAGTGGTCCTTTTGGGCCAAAATGGTCCTCTTGGGCCACAGTGGTCCTTTTGGTCCAAAATGGTCCTTTTGGGCCAAAGTGGTCCTTTTGGGCCAATGTGGTCCTTTTGGGCCAATGTGGTTTTTTTGGGCCAAAATAAAACTATTAAGTTAAAATGGACCTTTTGGGCCAATGTGGTCCTTTTGGGCCAATGTGGTTTTTTCTATATTTAACCAATTATTATAAAGTTGTATTACGATACCAAATCTACAACCACTGTCAAGAATTAGTTACCTTGTAAGTGATTAAAAATATACTATCGAAATACTTTAATCACTCTGCGGGGGTTGGCGCGAGAAGCGCACAGGGGGCGGGGCCCCCTAGTATATATATATATATATTAGACTGCCAAAAAAAAAATCGACTTTTCGATTTTTTAAGGTGCTCAAGCGTTTTTGGATGTCATTTAATGAAAAAATAAGTTCTACGTAAACCGCATCTAAAAATATTTAGTCGTTGGACAGCGCCAAAGCATTTTCGATTTTTGAAAATGGGCTCAGGAACGTCGGGAGGGACTAAAGCTACTAAACTTAAAAGGCAACGTAAAAACAAAATTTCGGGGGGTATTTCATAGTTTTTTTGGTCGCTAAAAACGATGGAAACATTTATTTTGAATTATTTTTTTAAGGCAAAAAGTTATGAGCTAATTTCAGTGGTAAAAATGTCAAAAATTGGACATTTTTTGACGTCAAAAACTTGCTGCGGACTAAAAAATGTTTAGAAATTATTTAAAAAGGGCATTCCGCATGTTTTTTGGGTCACTAAAAACGATGAAATTGGTTATTTTTATTTATTCTTGACGGATTCAGAGTTATGGGCCAAATATTGTAGTTTGAATTTCCAAATTCAGCATTTTTTTGAGTTAAATGACTGTCAAACGTGCAGAGAACTTTTCTGAACCTCTAGAAAAGTAAATTATCATATTTTTGTGTTTGTCTAACTAGTGCAGAATTAATTTCTTAGATTTTTTTTAAGGGTGCTAGTTTGGTTCAATATTACCACAATGTCATAAAATAAGGTTTTGAGGCAATTTTCCAAATAATGCTGTTATCTTGCAATTCAACCAAAATACTTCCAGTTGGTCTCATTTTTTTCCTTAAAATACACCTTTCAATCCCCGTAATCGGCAATTTTTCATCGCCAATTCTCTCATCGTAATAGTTAATAAACCAAATGGCCATTTTCGGCCCTAATTGACCAATTTTTAAGTTGCTACAAAAATTGAAATTTTCATTTTAAATAGATCTTATACGTCATAAAAATTTTGTAAAAACTTTAAGATAAAAACTTCTTTGTTTTTAATTTTTCCTTTAGCAGATATGATAATTTAAAGACAGAGTCTCAATTTGAGGTTTTTAAAAAAAAATCATACTTTATCATTAAATTTGTAGAACCATATGTCGGAAATATCTAAAGCTAAAAGTACGAGTAAGAAATTTTTGGAAATTTGGAACTTACAAAAAGTTGTTGTAAAAAATAAAATTCAATTTTATCAAAAATTAAAATTTTAGCACCAACTTAAAAATTGGTCATTTAGGGCCGAAAATGACCATTTGGTTTATTAACTATTACGATGAGAGAATTTGCGATGAAAAATTGCCGATTACGGGGATTGAAAGGTGTATTTTAAGGAAAAAAATGAGACCAACTGGAAGTATTTTGGTTGAATTGCAAGATAACAGCATTATTTGGAAAATTGCCTGAAAACCTTATTTTATGACATTGTGGTAACACTGAACCAAACTAGCACCCTTAAAAAAATCTAAGAAATTAATTCTGCGCTAGTTAGACAAACACAAAAATATGATAATTTACTTTTCTAGAGGTTCAGAAAAGTTCTCTGCACGTTTGACAGTCATTTAACTCAAAAAAATGCTGAATTTGGAAATTCAAACTACAATATTTGGCCCATAACTCTGAATCCGTCAAGAATAAATAAAAATAACCAATATCATCGTTTTTAGTGACCCAAAAAACATGCGGAATGCCCTTTTTAAATAATTTCTAAACATTTTTTAGTCCGCAGCAAGTTTTTGACGTCAAAAAATGTCCAATTTTTGACATTTTTACCACTGAAATTAACTCATAACTTTTTGCCTTAAAAAAATAATTCAAAATAAATGTTTCCATCGTTTTTAGCGACCAAAAAAACTATGAAATACCCCCCGAAATTTTGTTTTTACGTTGCCTTTTAAGTTTAGTAGCTTTAGTTCCTCCCGACGTTCCTGAGCCCATTTTCAAAAATCGAAAATGCTTTGGCGCTGTCCAATGACTTAATATTTTTAGATGCGGCTTACGTAGAACTTATTTTTTCATTAAATGACATCCAAAAACGCTTGAGCACCTTAAAAAATCGAAAAGTCGATTTTTTTTTTGGCAGTCTAATATATATATATGTATACTATATATTTGTAAATAATATGTATAGATTAGTTTACTTAAACAGATAAAATAATTTGAGTTGACGAAAGTACACTATTTCATGTCTTTACTTAACACATGTACACCTGAGAACTAGAAATCATATAACAAATGCGGTTTTCGATTTAAGCTTATAAATAACTTGAATATTCAAATATAAGAAATATATGAGTTAGCTAATTAATTTAATCTTATTATCAAAAACTTAACGATAAACTTTTTGCCCTGCTGCAGGGCCCTTTAAAGACCCCAAAATATACAATTTTGAATTTTTCTAAAACCGGTTTTTTGAGCTTAAAAAATATGTACCGTCCTTAAATTTTTTTTATAGCTCTGGTGGGGTGAGAAAAATATTTTTTAATTTTTTAGAAAAATCCAACTGAATTCCGTGAATTTTTTGACAACTTTTTGAATGCTACTACTTAGGCTAGGTTCAGTCACGGGTCCATGTCACTATATTTTCCCGCTAACAGCCTATGAAATACTAGCTTAATTTTGTCTTTCTTCAGTAGTTAATAAAAAATTATGTCTTTTACTACAAAGTATTTATTTTAAACTCTATTATTTATAATAATTTTAGAAAAATTAATTTTAAAAAATGCTTTTGTAAATTATTAACATAAAGAAAATTTAAATTGACACTTTTTCAAAACATGCCATGTATATAAAATATAAACTAAAAGTTTTTTGCGGCAAAAGCCTGGCGGTTAAACGTTTTACTTTAGCGATACGATAATGGGAAAGTATTTCAACAATTTAGTAGGATATATTTTACTAACCTATACACGACAATATATTACATAATTTTTTTTTCTCGAAACCATAAATGTGTAATACATATATATACATAAGTATGTGTATATATTTATGGCTGCCCTTCAAAATGCTATTTAGTTAGCTTAGTTAAATATCCTATAATCACATTACTATAGATTTTCCTCTTTTTTTTTTAATACTTTTTTTTTTTTTTATTATTGTCAATAGTGTGTTCACATAGTAATGTTACGTATACACGTGTACTAAAGTGATTCTACTTCTTACCTACTTGCTGGATTAGTGCCAAACCTTTTTTCCAAGCACGTATTCTTTACTTTTCTTCTATTTCAAATATTTTTTTTTTATTTGAATTGCTATTATTATTTTTTCCGTACCAAGTAGTAATTATCAAGTAAAAGAATTATAAAATAAAAAAAAAATATTTTAATTCCAAGAAAAACTTGTTAATATAAGAATAAGTACTTTAAATAATATTTTATAATAATATTTTATTAGTGAATCTATTGCTCATGTAATGAATTCATCGACCAAAAGAGCTAATTAAGTAAATCAATGATTTATTAAACTTGACACAATACGTGGATGCCATGCCTGAAATCACTTTTTTTTATTTTAAACTTATCAAGCAGTTTAAAATTTTTCAAATTTTTTAATCATTTTTTAAAAATTCAATTTCAATGAAATTCTATTTTCAACAATTTTCGATGTTAGAAATAATATGTTTAGTCTAAAAACTAGAAAAAATTTTTTAGAAAAATTTCTCTTCCCTGTGGATGCGACACCAGGACCTTCAGATTACTAGACTGACGCTCTAACACTGAGCTATATGAAGGTGATTATTTTCGCTACCCAGAAAGACTTTTTCTTGAAATCATTGGTTTATTTTTGATCAACAAACATTTTTAAATATTTTGTTTTTCTTTATTAATGAATCTATCGCTCATAATTTGCTAAGAAAAATAATTAAACTGCTTGATGCGTTTAAAATAAAAAAATTAATTGCAAGCATTGAATCATATAAAGTTTAATAAATCATTTATTTATTTAATTAGCTCTCGATATCGATAAATTAATTAATTAATATACTTGAAAAATTTTTTTTATATTATTTTTTTATTTTATTATATAAATTTTTAAATAAAATTGTAAAATTAATTAAAAGTTCTTTTTTTTTACTCTTAACTTTTATTTTTATATTTTAATTTATTATAAAATTGTAAAAATTAATAATTAAATACTTAATTAAAAGCATTGTTGTGCTTTATTTTTGTTTTTTTGCATACATAAAGTTTGTATTTTATTTTATTTTTATTTTCATGTACATGTTACGCTTGATTTGAGAAATGAGCCATTTGCTAAATGGCATAGCTTTCAAATCTTTATTTTTGAAGATTTAACGATGTTTTTTGCAGTAAAATCTACCACAGGATCTAAAAATTTTTTTTATAAATAGCCTTGAATTATTTGGAATCGCTCTGAATTAAAATTAAAATTAAAATTTAAATTAAAACAAATAAGCTACAAATTCTATTTACTATTATAAATAAATTACATTTGTTATTCAAACTAAATGAAAGATTCGTTTATTATTTTGGATCGGTAAATCATTTGTTATTTTAACTCAAAAACATTCACAAATAAAATTGAGATTATTTCTAAATATTACTATTAGACCCTGAAATAGTGCAGCAATACTATAAAATCTCCAAAATTAAAGATTCTAAAGTTACCCAATTTTGCAAAATCGGCCATATAAATCTACGCCATTCCGCGAAACATTTCTGAAACGGGGCATAAAATGTAAGGCTTTACGATTTTATGAATAATAAAGTTCATGAAAATAGTAAAGTTCATTAAAATTTTTTCTTTATTTCTCTGTATATGTAGTTTAAAGTTTATTCGATAATTTAATAAAAACTTACTTTATTTTTATTTTATTTTTGTTATAAACTTTTTTTTTATTTAATTTTTAATTATTATACATTAATTAGCTTTTTAGTTAATAAAGAAGAAAATCTCATTTTATTTACTGAATTTTTATTTTTTTATTTTTAATAAGGTATTACATGTGTAATTACTTTTGACAAAAGAAATGAATTAAAAGTTAAAAATTACAAAAGAAAAAGTATTTATAGGGTGAACAGAGGTATAGTGGAACGCTTAAGATAGGTGCTTATTTTTTTCGTTATTGAAATAAATCTAATTGATCTTACTTATTAAAAATTGTAAATTTAAAAATATTATACATTCTGTTAAGTAAAAAAAAAAAAAATTGCCTGTATTTAATGTTTAAAATACTTTTTTTAATAATTTTTCAAGCAACGGAAAAAAACTGAATAAGAGAACACTTCTGCCAGTAAGAGAACAGGGTTTTGCCTAAATCGAAACAGGCTTGAAAAATGCCTTTTTATGTTTAAATTTTTATTATAATGAACAGGAAAATAAACAAATGAAAAAGTAAAATTTATTAAATAATATTTTTAATATTAGGTAATAAACATTTTGTTTTAAGATTAATTTAATTACAATCTAATATTTGGTGTTTAAAGCTTTTTTAAAATTAGCATTTGTATTTTTATTATAACTAGCTTAAAATATCTTAAACACAAATTTTTTTATAATTAATGAACACATAAAAACAAAAATTAAGCTTTTTTTTTCTTTTAGATAAAAATATACATTTTTAAATCATTCTAAAAAACACTGAACTGTAGTTTAACAGTGAATTATCTAATTGAATTTAAAAAATAATTTTTGCTACTAAATATTATAAAAATATATAAAGTAATACATATAACTTAAAGCTTTTCTTTTTTTATATTTAGAACTTTTTCATTTAACAATTTTTGCTCATTTTTAATTTTATCAGCTAATCGTTTTTTTTCTGCTCGAAGTGCAGCTAACTGTTTTGATGCTTCATCTCTTTTTTGTTTAATTTCTAATTTTCTTCTTTTTGATTCTAATTTTTGTAATTCTTCCTGACTTTTTCTTTCCATTTCATCTTTTAAAATCTTTCGACCTTCATCACTTGTTAAAACAGGAGCGGAATAAGCAAGCTTTCTGAGAGCTGATTGATTTTTTACTTTTTTCCCTTTCTTGGTTAATGGTTGGCATTCCTTAAAAGCTTTTTTGAAAGGTGAAATTTTTTCAGTACCTGTTCAAATTTATTAAAAAGATAATATTTAAAAATTTTAAATTGTTTTCTTAATAAAATAATAATAAGTAAAATATATTTATGAGACCTTTTAATTCATTTTTATCTTTTTTTGTAGTGAGATCTATAGGCAAAAAATTTTCTTTATTCAATTGGCTTTGAGCATCAGTTTGTACAGGAGACAATTCTTTATCAAATGCTTGGTTATCATTTCTTACATCTTGTGGCAAACAATGAACTAAATGATTTTCATTATTTGTGTTAGTGGAGTTATTCACAGCAGTTGTTAAGTCAGTTTCTTTATTATTGCTAATATTTTCTGTAATTATTTGCTCATCAGAAGATAAAATATACGAATTGTTATCTATATTTATAACTATGCTATCATTTAATTTATCTAGTCTTTGAAAATTATCTTTAGTTGAAATAGGTACAGGAATTCTATCAGGTTCAACAACTAAACTTCCATTTTCTGATATAAAAGGTTCAACAAAGTCAACGTTAATTGTTGATTCATCAGCTGATTTATTAGGTATAATATTTTCATAATTATCAAGTGAATTTAATTCAATGAATTCAATGGAAACATTGTTTTCAATTGATGCATTAGCCATTATATCGTTCTCATCTATAACTAGTATATCTTGATTATCATTACTATCATGATCATTCACAACTATAAAAAGCATAGGAAATATATTAATAAACAAATAAGTAAAAATCAATTTATTTAATACAATGTATAGTGAAATTGTTATATAATAAAATACAATCAATAAATATATTTTGAAAAACTTAGTCTTTTAAACAGTCAGTAAATAAAAAAATAGATATTATTTAATAATTTGATAGTCAAAACTATTTTAAAATAAATATTTAATTTTATTTTTAATGATTAAGATAAAAAAATTAATAAGTACCACGTTTCAGCATTTGCCAATACTTAAACAAGCCTTGATTACTTTCTTCATTAACTTCACCTTTTTGAAATTCTTGTAATACATCAATTGTTAAAAAATTTTCTAAATTTTCTAAATGACTAGAAACTTTATTTAAGCTTGGTACAACTTTAACTTCACATTGTTTTTCTTCACCAACATTAATTGGAGTTTTGAATCTATTCAACTCTGTGTAATTTATTGCATCAGGATTGAAAGGATATAAGCCACACTTCCTAAATCCGTTTTCCATATAAGTCTGCAAATTTAAAGTATCTGTAGCAGTTTTTAACACTGGCCCAAATTCATGAATAGAAAAAACTTCTTTTGATTGCCATTGCTGTACAGATTTTTTCCAAGCATTTTTCAGAGGACGAAATAAGGCAACGTCGAGAGGCTGTATAAAATGAGTACTGTTGGGAAACAAAGCTATTATGATAATTTTGTGTTTACTACAAAATTCACATAAAGCATAGGTCATGTGTGATGAATGCCCATCAACGTACAATATCACTGGCAATTGAATTTTATTTTTTACCAACCATGGATAAAAAATGTCTTTAATGTAACTGAAAAATGTTTCATTTGTCATCCAACCTGATTCTGAAGCACCATAACTCCAACCTGATGGCAATTTTTCGACAATTTTATTGGGTACTCTGACATATTTATACAAAATAAAAGGTGGGGGCATAACTCCATTAGCAGAAACAGTATACAATACTGTAATAGCTTGTTTCTCTTTACCATCACATAACTTGTACACATTTTTTGTACCTTTTTTGGCTAAAACTCTCTCACCTTTTGGATTTAAAAAAAATGCTGATTCATCTAGGTTAAAAACTCTAGATGGGTCTATTTCAACCACATTGTGTTTGATTAGCTCTTTTTCAACCTTTTTAAACCAACATTTTACTTGCTCTTCAGTCACAAATGCTCTGGCTTTGCTTAAATTTTCTGGGATTCTTTTACTTAATTTATCTTCATGTCTTTTATAAAATCCTTCATACCACTTATCCCCAGGTCTATTGTCTTTAAATTTTGTCTTTCTATTTTTTAAAATAATAAAATCTTGAACACTATCTAATACTAGATTTTTGGTAACTGGGTGCCCTTTATCTGCAGAATCCAGAATCCAAACAATCATTTTATCTTCTTCTTCTTTTGTTAAAACTGTTCCAGGACCTTTCTTAGCACCAATTGGAGTTTTTTTATGTACTTTTGAATGAAGAGTGGTTGCTGGTATATTATATTTTTTTGCTGCACCTCTCAAACTGATTTCACTATTATTAATTTCTTCAACAGCTTTAATTAAACTTTCAGTAGTATATGAAATCATACTCTTATTTTTTGATTTTCTATGCTTCTTCTTATGCTTTTTATCTGTTTTATTAATATCCTTTTTCTTAGTGTTCACTGAAATTATAAAGTTCATAAAATAACAAATAAATTAAAAAAGAGGTTATGTTTTTAACAATATTGTTTATATGTTGTACGAATTTTATTTTAAATATAATTAATGTAAAAATTAATCTAATACCTACTTTTTATGAAGTAAAACTTTTTTCTTAGCACAATACTTGAAAATATTAATAAATTCAATAAAAATTATAAAAATTTGGAGCAAGAAATATAAACAATAAACACACGTTCCGGTTGAGGACGCGACTGATCTAAAGAAGAACGCTCTTTACAAAACTGTTCTATTTTGCGCGTATGATTTGAATTTTCAAGTCTATGCAAGAACACTAATATTTATTAAAAAAAAAAAAAAATTAAGGAATTTAATAAATAAAAAAGTGAAAATTAACAATAATGTTAGTCAATTTTACAAAAAAAATTAAAAAAAAATTTTTTAATTATCAATAAAGCCTATTAGTGCTAAATTTCCATAAGACAAAATTTACTAAAAATAGCTTGTAAAAAAGCTTTTTGAGGACTGAGTGACAATTAACTGTATTTATAATTTAAATAATTTATAATAATAATTGTTAAATACATGATTTGTAACTAAAAATGTTGAAAGAAATCAAAAATTTTTTCATTATAATATTTTTCAAATTTATTTTAAAAAAAAAATGCATTTTTAAATAGTGTTCCGTTATTGGCGGTGTTCTTAATAAGGACAGTTCACCCTAAACTGAAGTAAATTTTTTTAAAAGCTTTTAAAACGTTAGTTATTATTTTACTACATATATACTAAATTATAATTAATAACTTAATTAAAACTAGACTATATTGGGCTCACGTTGTTCATCCGGATATAAGTATTTACAATAAATATAGTAAAGACCTATAAAAAAAAATAGAAAATTTAAAATTCAAAACAAACAGTTTGTTTGGCTAATAGGCCCATTCTACACCAGACGATATAATTTTATTTTATGATTCTGTTCCGATTTAAAATGTATAGAAATGTAATTTAAAAAAATAGAATCTTGTCTGGTGTAGAGATGGCCATAAACTGTCGATGAGATGGCTGCCGCCATAAAGCCCACCAATTTTTATATAATAGAGTTTAAATAATCCAAAAACAGACTAACACATACACGATTACATGTGTCTGGGAGTTATTTTAAAAAATCGCCAGAATTTTTTATAACTGGATGAAATAAGTTGCTGTTTGTTAAAAAATAAGATTCCGAAAATAGTAGCTCATTTAAACACTACTAAATACAAGTATATCAGCTCTTATGGGATTAAACATTTTTCCCATAAGAGCCCATGTATTTGGTGTCAATATTTAGTAGTAATTAAATGAGCTATCATATTGGGAAACTTATTTTTTTGGTAATTAGCAACTTTTTTTAGCCCATTTCTGTCTCGTAAAGTTATGACTTAGGGCGTGACGTCCTGGATGAAGCCGAGGTTTTTATTTTTTAGCAGAGAAACCTGAAAATATATTTTTATAGCTAAGGAAAAAAAACTAAACCTTAAGATATTCATTCGGCCCATGTTACCTAAAAATTCATTATTTAATTATTCAGTAATCATTTTTTTTTTATTTTTGCATTTTTAAATTAGGTTAATGGTAAATAAAAAGAAAAAATTTTTGAGCAGATTTTTATTGGTAGATTTAAAAAAAATCACATCTTGTATGTAATATAAAATCTGCTTTTATTCTAAAATATATTTTCTTTTATAAGATAAAAGAGTATGTACGTAAAGCATACATATGCTAGCAAAATTTGAGTTCCCGGTAAGCTGTTTCTCAGAAACATCAAGTTCTTTAGTTTGAATTTCTAGAGATTTTGTTTTTTTGTTTTTTCTTTTTATTACAAGTATTTTTTTAAAGACATTAAAGGACCCGTATAAAATAATTGCCAATTAATTTATAATAATGCAATCGATTATGATCGAAAGATGATTATGGTTTTAACTTATGCATGCATCAAAACTGGTAATTTCGTTTTCAAAATTTTAATTGTCAAACGGTAAAAGGATTAGCTAACATCATCTCGTGAAAAATTCTCCATTTATCTAGTAATAAATATAAAATTAAATTTTTTATTTCTTGGTTTAAATAATATCTGAATGAAAAATAAAAATAGGCAGAATATAAAATATTTTTGTGACAGCTACAAAACCAATTTTTTTCGTGCAATAATCCTATTAGTTAAAATTTATTTGGAATTATGTTTTTATTTATTTCCGACATAAATTACTCGGTAAATTACAAGACTGATTTATTAAATATTGATTAAATATAAGAATTAAGCCCATGCGTTTTGTAACTCCCCTCTAATTATAGAGCGAAGCTCTACCTTATAAGATGCAAAAATCGACTACTTGTGGACATGATAACCCAAAAACAATTTATCAGATTGCCTGTATATTTTAAATCTGAACTTTTTTCATCGTGTTGATGATATGATTAGCATTTGAGCTAAATCCGGTATTTCTAAAGGCATGTTTATTAGTGAATTTTTGCTTCACATCGGCAACAGATGGTACAAATATGCAAAGTAACACAAAGATATATTTTTTTGAACTATTAATTTATTCGTATTTTATTGAATTAACCATAATAAAATTATAGCATATAATAAATATTTTAAATAATAATATTATATCACGCATGACACAATAAAATGTAACCATATAATATTAAGTGTATTATTGTATCAATAAGTTTTGGAACTAATCAAAATTTTTAAATTGATTTGTTTTATTCAAAGTTCTAACTATTATTAATAGATTTTTTCACGTCTTATTTACATATTAAACATGAATATTTAACTCAATCCAATTAAAGCTTTTAAAACCCAAAAATTAAAAAATAACCTTTTTTCTAATAGGAACAGCTTCCCTCTACCCGTCATTGACGTTATTTAGTAATATAAATAATATATGTATGCATAAAAGTTGCGTGAGATTAAGGTTATAAGAAAATAAGAAATAAAAAGCTTATTCTAAAAGAAAAGATGAAAATTCATGAAGACTTATGTCAATAAGATTACTTACTTAAGTTTTTGATTGAAATATATTGCTTTGAAAGAAAAGCTTTTCTACTATGAAATATTTTTATAGGAAATTTAACATTTTTTTTTTTTTTTTTATTAGATTGACATATTTTCCAGAAATTATTAGGCACTTGTTATATTACATGTTCTATGATATTAGATAACTCAGACACTTTTCAGAATTTAACAGATAAAAAATAAAAAATAGAATTATTGTAACTAAATCATATATTTTTTTTTTATATGAGTATATTTAAATCAACCGAGTTTTAAACTGATGGTCGTGTCTTTAAATCGATTTCAAAGTATTTCTACTAAAAATAAGTTTCCATGACAATTTTTAGATACAAAGATTAAATTCTCGATTTTAGGAAGCCATTTTAGTTTTTTGAAAATTAAAAAAAAATAGTAGCTAATTTTTCGTATTTTTTTTTATACTCGCAATTAATCATGAAAAATTATTTCTTCTAGGGTTCTGACCAGCCTTTCACGAATAGAGACCGGAGAGCGTGGTCCCGGAAATGCTATGTAGTACCGAAAACTTGTACAGGGTAGCGGAAACTGGTACAGAGTAGAGGAAACGCTCCTCCTGGTAGGTAAATGGGGTTTTTTTTGAATCTAATTATCTAATTTATTACTTTTTAATTTTTTAATTTTATTCTTCGGTTACAGGTTATGGGGCTGATTTTTATTTTATTTTTTTGTATTTTTTTTAGGCACGATGGGCGGATAAAGATCTGCGAGCGGCACATCCTGGGCTGAAGTTATACTCAAACAGGGAGTCCTGGTCCAGGATAATATATGCCTAAGGTAACAGGGAGGGGAGTTTAGTGGGTAGGACCTTGCATCATTTGGTCATGCAATCGTGGATTATAGTTTAGATCGATGATTTCATTGCCGATAATGCAAGGTAAAGTCTTCACATAATCCTTTGGTCCGATGCCAAAATATATGCGTAAGATGCATTCTTCATTCCCTCGGAAAAAAAAAAATAAAAAAAAAACTTGTTGAAGTCATCATAATATGCTGCAATCAGCAAAACATTTTTTCCTTGAAAGGCTTCTTTAATATTTAAGCATAAACTACCTTGCATCAAATGCTTAATTCTTGTTTCATCTGCCTTTTCAAGATTAATAATTCTTTAACTTGCTGTAGCATTCCAGGCTTCTCTAAAAAATTTTTTAATACTGCCTTTATATGATTTGTAATACCCAGTAATAGATTTATGAGTAGGGATTTTTTTTTTAAACTAGCAAACCCTTGGATTTTTTTTTGTCTGACTTGATTTTCCGCTTATATTAACACTATAAAATTTTGTTCAATGTAACTCTTTAATTTAATGATACACAATAAAACGTAAACATTGTTTTTAATACTATTAACTATTAAATTTTGATTAAATATTTTTAAAATATTGAATTTTAAATTTAATCTTATTAGCATGTATTTAACCTTCATTTAATAACAAAACAAGTTAAATTTATTTATTTGCAAATAGATTTAATTTAAAATTCAAAATTTTTAAAATATTTAATCAAAATTTAATAATTAATGGTATTAAAAATAATCTTTTCGCTTTTGTGTGTACTAAAATAAAGAACCATACACTTACAAGATTCTTTAAAAAACTTAAAAATAAAAAAAAATTATAAAACTTTCTAAACATTAATTTAATTTTGAATAATTTTAAAATCATCCAATTTGAATAAATGCCTGAATATTTATTTCAGCTGAAAAATTTTATTTTCTACTTTAACTTTTAAAAAATACTGGATTAGACATCTTATTAAGTGATTTATTAAATAAAATTATTTCTGAATCGTGCATAAAAAGTTTTGTTGAATTTAAATTGTGTTATTTTTTATTAAAAAAATTTATTTAAAAATTATTTTTGTTCGTTGAATCCCGTGATTTCTATTAAAACTTATCACTTGGAATATCGTATGAAAAGCGTGACTTGTCAAAATCTATGTTTGTTTTATCGATTTTACTGCTTTATAAGTTTTGTATGATTTTATATTGATATTATAAATTTAAAAAAAAAATAAAATATTTTTCAAAAATAAAATTAGCGTAAGCAAAATCAATTTTCTTATTAGTTTTTTATTTTTTTGAGTACTAGAGTAATTAATAAAATAATAATAATTAAAAAAATAAATAAAAAAAGCTAACTATTTTTTTTTTGAAATTGATTTAATATTCATGTTTATTTATTCAATAACTCAATTACAATAAATATATATTAAAAAATTTTGAATATTTTATTTTATTTATTTTTGAATTTTTGTATTTTAAATTCAAACCAAAATACTAAATAATTAGCTTATTATTTTTTAATGCATGCAATGACACATAAAATAATCAAACCTCATTAGCTAATATTTAATAATGACAAATAAAATTTTTTAAAATATTTAAATTACTAGTATTAAGCGCGCGTCGCGCGCAAAATGATTTAAAACTATCAACCTTAATTATTTTCTTAAATACCAAAATTTATTCTTACTTTAATTTTTTTATTCATATCAACTACTCGGCGTGCTATAACTAACCCCAAAAATAATAAAAATATAATATAAACAATAAAACAATTAATTTTAACCTATTAACAATGAAATTTATATGAGCCAATCAGAATGACTCTTTAGCTATAACAATGTACATAGTTACTGTTGCGATCAACATGTCCTTTTTAAAAAAGGATCCAATTCATATATTGTTTAAAGATCTATAAATCTAATTTTGAAAAACCTATTTTACATAAAATTCTCTACAGTATTTAAAATTCTTACCCCTTGAACTGTTTTATTTACAAGCATTAGGTTATCGCTGTATAAAACATTTTTAGTATTGATTTACAGAAATTACGAAAATTAATTAGTAAAGAATTATAAATTATATAATATCATGTTTTCGATAAATATTTGTTTGAATTCATTAAAATTAATTTTTAATAATGAATGTTTAAATTTGAATTAAGTGAATTGTTAATAATTTTAATGCATAAAATAATTAATATTTACATTTAATTATAAATGTAAGTGCCTAGGATCAGTTTAATTAAATAGTATTGGGTATCGATTTTTCAATTTTCTAAAGTTTTTTCTTTGCTCCACACTACTGTAAAATATAGAATTTATGAGGTGCTGATTCAAAAGGCACAGATATCTCAAAACCAATGTATTTTTTGCTACTGCATATCATTATCCGAATATAATCAATGGAAATTGAGAAAAATACATCGTCAGGTCATGAAAAAGAAGTCAAAAGACGAATAAAATGAAGGAAAAAAATTTTTGTTTTGTCCACTTCTATTCCGAATGTGTTTAATACCTATAGTTCAAGAAAAGTAGGTTTAAACCTACAAAAAAAAGGATCAAAAATAATTTTTTTTTCCAGGGTTCTATTTATCTTATTAAGGCGTGTAACGACTCATTGGTTGCAGAATTTTATAAACTTTATTTGATCCATAAATTTTTTTTTCATTTATCAACGGTTCAAAATATATTTAAAAAAAAAAACAGAAAAATTTTCTCAATTTTCAAAAAATGCTACCTCTCTAGCCATGTAAAGTCGACATTTATATAATGTAAACATCACAACCAACAGTTTATATAAATTATTGTTGATTCCTTTAAATCACTGGGTTAGGGTCTCTTTTGGACCGGTTTCCTAAACTACTAGCGATTAAAATTTTTCAAAAGTCGAAAATTAATTTTAGTATTAGAAAAAGTTATTGTTTATACAATTTTAAAACTGAATTAATTACAGTTGTAAATTACTATCATATAATTTGAAATAGGCGCCCTAAACTTTACAATATTGATGATAATTTCAAGGGCAAGATTTTATACAGTAAATTTTTAGAGATTTTTCCAATAAAATAGCAACAAATTAGCTTTGTACCTTCTTATTAAAAGCTTTTTGTAAATAATTGATCATTTTTTATTTAAAAACGTCATTAAAATGAAGTAAATTATAAATCGAAGCACTTGTAAGCACTTGATAAATACCTATGTATGCAAAATGAAATATAAGCAAATAAATATGAATTTATTATTGAATTAATTATAAATTACGAAGTTAATAAATAAAATATTAAGTTTAATAAAAAAAAAAAATAAGGAATAATAAAATAAAAGACTATGCATTATTATTTTATTTTTTGCATAAAAATATCGCTTCACTGACCAAACAAACTCAAGCTTTTGTTAATATTTATTATTCTAGGTAATTAGCATTAATTAGTACAATCTGGCCGTTACGCGGTATTAACGGGGTATATACGTTTTAGTGGTAAAACTGAAGACTTGGTAAAACGGCTAAAAACTTACGTTATAGTAGTATAAACTTTATAAGATATGTATATATATTTATATATATTTAAGTGTAGAAAAGATCGTTAAAGAGGAAATTCTTGTAAACCACAAAGGTTTGCTAAATTGCAAGATTACTAACGTATATAAAACCAAGAAGCTATTTTTCTTTTCTTTTTTTTAATTCATTTTTTTTTTTAAACCTTTTGCTTCATATTATAAAGTATTGTAAAAGCTACTATACTGTATTTTATAATCACCGTCGCTTCTTTATTCTTAATATATTTTAATTTTTTTTTTTGTTATTATGCGCGCTATTATATTATTAAACACGCTAATTTAATTTTTCTTAATTTTCTGTACTAGGTAAAAATAGTTAAGATTTATTTTCTTTTGATTTTAAAATCCTTTTGACTTTTTTTTATAAGTTCTTTGTACCTGTAAAGTCAGCACAAAATTTTCTAATAAAGTTATTATAATTAAAAATAAACTGTCTAAGTAATGCAAAAAATTCAAATTTTCGTATTTGTTCTTCTGGGATAAATCAAAGCTAAAAGGAGTAAAAGTAAAAAATTTACAAAATACAGTCTTAAAAAATTGGCATACCGTTTTAATAAGGTGAGGTTAAGGAGGCGATTTCATGGAGCGCAATTTCACTAGATTGCTATAGTGATATTAAGGTTATAACAATTGAACTTTACTAATACCAAAAATCAGGACAAAAGCTACTCAGGATATTGCCCATTTGAGGAACACGCTAAAATTTTGCTGAAAGTTACTAAACTTCATTGTTTTAACTGTAGTGTCCCTAAAAATCTAGTAAAAATATGTTCAGTGAAATAGTTTATGAAAGGAAATAACTATTTTTTAAACAAGAGAAAAAATATTCGTCTTCCTAGGGTTGAAAATAGGCTTGTTTTGTCCTAGATATGTAAAAACTCTTAACTCATGAATTTGAATCAATTAAATACTTTTTTTCTATGACGAAAACATATGGCTACTGAAAGTTTTTTTGAGCATCTAAATCAACTTATTTATTAAGCTAATTGGATGTTTTATCTAACACGTCTTTATACAGTAGGCAAGTTGCATATAAAAAATTTTTCTGCTAACACATATTTAACACCTTAATTTGAATATAGAACCTTTTAATCGTAACTTTAAAAGCGAAACTACATTAACATTATGCAGCTTTCTCATATGGTGCTATTCAGTTTTGTATGAAAGATATGGTCACATATATCTCCTTTCACCTCTGTTACATTCAATGCAGCGAGTTCCTAAGTTTTATTCTAGGCACTCACAGTACAAAAACAGCTTATATAGAAACTGAACCTTATAAGCTCACAAGTTGCTTGGACATGGCTTGCATAAACAATCCAAAAACTTTTTCTTTCAAAAAACTGTTTAAGCAAAATTTTATAAGCCTTAAAAAGTCTATAAAAGATACTAAAATTTTTTTGAAAAAAAAACAGCATTTAAAATTTTCTGTAAAAAAATAAAATTCAATTCCTTAAAAACAAAGAGACTATTGAAATAACTTTAAAAATAATATTTTTTTATTGATTAAGTATGTGGAATAAATTAAAAAATGACAGTTATTTTATACAAAAATTTGTGAAAAAATATTAATTAATCCGACAAATAAAATGCTTTCAAAAAAAAAAGTGATAACTGGTTATAAAATATACTGGTTATAACCAATTGTAGTCAAGGGGATGCATCTATGTTTAGAGGTGTAAGGGTGTCCTGGTTGAATCCCAGAACAATATAACTTATGATATAATACTTTTGTTTTTCGATCTAATAATGTTTTTTTACAATAAATTTATGTTTATCAATTGATATTCATGCATATTTAAGAAAAGCTCTAAGAATAGTCCTTCGCATCGGGTGGTAGCTAGAAATAGAGTTAATTGATTGATTTAAAATTAAAAATTAATTCAATTTAAAAAAAAATTAATTCAAAAAATAAAAATTCTAAAATTTCACAAAAAATACATTAAGATTTTTTAATTCTAGAACCATATTAAAATATTTTATTTATTTTTAAAGGGGAACTGAAATTAAGTTTTTTAAACTATTTTTAATTTTTTGGACAGGTTCTCGTAGTGTATCACGGTACGATACTATATTGATATTTTAAAATTATTGATATCATCTCAACATACGTGCCAGAAACCACGTAATTCCTGGCCATTGCGCGACCGGAAAAGACGCGTTTTCTCACCACTGTCGAAGTTTACTAACTTCGGCTTCACCTCAGATGCTAATTTACATGCGATTTGGGCCATTCTTTACTTTTCTGGGCATGGGATCGTAATATACTATTTCAATGTTAGTAGCGAGAAGACACGTTTTTTTCGATCGTGCAGCAGCTGGGAAATAAGTGGTTTCTGGTCGCTAACTAATAAAATCGTATAAGACATTTGGCAATAAAAAAGTAATGCCCCAAATTGCGGTTTACCATCCCCGGCTTCGACTCTAAAGGTAATTTTCATGCGATTTTTATTTTTCCATAGGTCGTAACATACCATTTCACTGTAACATGAACATCTAGAAGAAAAAAAAAAAATTATAAAACAGCCCACTTACAGCACAAAATTGAATTTCAAAAAACAAAAATTTGATGTAATAAAAATTGTTGAAAAGATTTATATTTAATTGCAATTTCAGAAAAAAAAAATGGTTTATCCTTCAAATAAAAAAAAATTAAGACCATAATTAGAAATTCACACAAAGTTACATTTATAAAAATAGTATTAAAATTAATCGTCAAAGGTACAAATTGACATCAAAGCTAAATTCAGCAGCCTTAAAAACACAAAACAAAAATTACATAGTTATTAATTTTATGTAAGTTTAAGAAACCACAAATTTAATACAAACTAAAAGTAAAAAAAAATTATGCTCGATAAAATTAATTACTTTAAAATACTATGAATTCAAATAATTTAATAATAAAAATCTAAAACTATATTATAGGTCACAATTAAAAAAAAAAAATCTAACAAAAAAATTTAAAAATAAAATACTTTATAAAAAGCTTTAGTGTATAATTAACAAAGCATAAAATTGTCAAACTACACCAATACAAAGTATAAATAAAATAAAAGTTTTTCATAAAAATATAATTAAAATTATTTTTTCATTGATATAGAAAAAAAAAAAGAAATGAAAGTAAGTTTTATAAAATGTCTGACTTAAATGATTCATACTACTTGAAACATTTAATTCAGTTCTCCTCTCTAGTTCAAATAATAGAGTACCTACAGACTCTCTCTTGCAGGCATTTGTGGAAATTTCTCTGTACAATAATATTAACGAGTTTATACTTGCGTAATTGAACAAAAAGTTATAAAGTTTTTAGGTACTAATTATAACAAGACATAATTATACTCTTTTTTTTATTTCTTTTTTTTTCAAATATTATATATATTTCAATATTAATTTTTATTCATACAATAATATATATAAATTTATATATATGTGTGTGTGTGTATTGTATGTGTATATAATAAAAGTTACTTATTATAAAGTTTGAAAATTCGCTAATGTATATTTTATATTTCAAAGTCCAATTTAATTATCAATAATAATTTAAAATCAATATCATTACTATTACTATTATTATTATTATTATTATCGTTATTAGTATTAAATTAAGTATGTAATTAATGGAAAATATCGTAACAGAAAAATTATAAACTTTTTTTTTTTGTTAATTATTTTGGAAATATTAAATCTGTATAAAATGGAACTTTTGAGAAAATGAAGAGGTTTATGAAAATAGGTCTTTGAACTAAATGAATTTCAAGTTTATTTTTAAAATATTTATTAATATATATGGGCGATTATTTCTCAACCCGGCCACCCCCCTCTGTCCAAAAATGGTGGCAACTTAAAAAGATTTTGGTTTTCTCAAATTGACTGGAAAAGGGTCTAGTTTTTTATTCTCATTGGCCTTTTCAACTCTGTAAATCTACTGTGCCCATTTTAGGCACTGAGCGGCGGCAGGTCGACATTTTAAAAACAGAAAAATTGAAATAAAAGTAGATTAACGGTAAGTTTTTTGAAATTTTTTTCTCTTAAAAGTTGTTATTTATTAAAACAAAGAAAATGAGACCACTTGCGTGGTAATTGGTTGATTTTTTAAAAAGTTTTGTGGGTGCTATGTTGTTTTTAAAAATGGGTTAAAAACGGCTACTTTGACTGATGATATCTCTGAACCTACATATCCAAAATAAAAAAGTTTTAGTGCAAAATGGTAGTCTTTTGATACATAATAAGTGTGCCAAATATCAAGGGATTTGATTGAGTAGTTTCTGATTTAGCAATTTTCGGGTATTAATTCTCTTCAAAAAATGGGTCAAAATTTGTCTCAGAATTACCCTTAAAATTGCTAAATCCGAAACTACTCAATCAAATCCCTTGATATTTGGCACACTTATTATGTATCAAAAGACTACCATTTTGCACTAAAACTTTTTAAGCGGACGACGCTTAATCCGGGTCATAGAATACGTATAAGATCATGGTGACTCTCCAATTATATTTATCCTCATAAATATTTTTGGGAGTCTCTATGCAGTGAATGTTTTAAAACCATAATTTAAAATAAAGTAGAGGTAGTAGATAAAAAACATCAATAAAATAACTCCCGGGAAAAAAATTTCAAGATCTGATCAGATCTGGATTATGGCCCAATGAAATCAGACTTAATCAGATTATTCCAGACTTACTTTTTATTAACGATATGTTTTATATTAACACATAAATATCAAATTTAATTAAAAGTATTCTTAAATCATTCATTTTTATTCAAACATCTTACTAGCTTTAATTTTTTTCTGTGAGAATCTGAGTTGTAATGATTAAAAAAAAAAAAACTAGAATTACGTTTGTAACAACCAGAGCTTCTGTTTGCAATGACCGGTTCCAGAACTACACGGAAAAGCAACGTATATTTTTACGTTCGTATTGAGTCCGGGCCTTTTTATATTTCCCTTTCTCCTTTTACTGGATAGCGCCACTCGCGGCGGTTGTTACAACTGTGGGTGCCCAGAAATTGAACAATACGATGTGTAAAAATTCTCGATACCCCGCTTATGAACACGAAGTTACAAGCGCGGCCACTAGTTTCACTACTTTTTTTTCTCTTTAAAAGAGAGGGAACTATCAAGAAAGCCCGCACTCAATAGAAATCCGTATAGAATCTTCTATAGAAAAAGTAGATTCGGTGCGCATGCAACAAATGCTGCATATTTTTTTTGGGGGGGGGGTGGTTAAATGGACTTAGAATAAATTCAATAAAGGGTTCTAGAATAATAAGGATTTATTAGCTTAAATTGATATGATATGCCAATCATTATCCTAGAATACTATTTATTTAATGGTTAAAAAATACTGGGGGTGATTTAAAGTATAAATTTAAACATGTTCCATGTTTGTTGTTTGAGAGTTCACATACCTGTTGTAAGTTTTTAGTTGCACTTTCGGAAAAAAAATAGTTTGGACTGATTTCTACGACCCTGCAGTCCAGTTTAGACCCAGTTGGAGTAAAATTTCTCATATTGAAAATATGAAAATAGTGCATTAATAATTTTTTCAACGTAAAAATACTTCGTTACCTTTAGAGCAGGAATCAAAAATACTAATTCTAGAGTAAATAAATTTCCTTAATTGAAAATACGTTTTCATCATTGACTATTTTATTAAAAAACAAAATATTAAACAAACAAAATATTAAAAATATTTTTTAATGAATTAATAAAGTTCTGTTTTCTATATAATATAATGCGAAATATATTTTCATGCATGCATATTTTTTATATTTTTTAAAATTAAAGTTGACACAAATTTTTTTTATATTAAAAAAATTCAAAAAAAAAAAAAATTTACAAATAACCACAAAATCATTTTGAAAACAAAAAAAAGGTAAATTCAAAAAAAAAAAAAACTTCATTGATTTGCGAGACAAAACGACATATGAATATAGTTTGTATAAATACAAAGCAGTAAAACAAATAGTTTTTTTTTTTTGTCAAGCATGAGAAGTTTTTTTTAATACCTTTTTTTTCTGTTAAAAGTGATATTTTACTTTAACTGATCGGTATATATACATACCGAGGAAAAAAGGCAGATTGACCTCTTAAACGTTTATTTTTTCTCTCTATATGTATATTTAAAAAAAGAAGAAGAAAAATAGAAAGATGGTTAGTGAGAAAAATGTATAGAGAAGAAAAAAGAAAATATATAAGGATAAAGAAATAGGCGAAAAAAAAGTACAATACGAGACATAGAATAAAAGAAAGAAATATAATACAGAAAAGCATCAAGGTAGATCTTTCGTTTTGTTTTTAAGTTAGGTCATCGACTATGCTTATATATATATATATATACCCAATTGCAGAATTGCTATTTTACAAAAAAAAAAAAAAAAACAAAAGAACACCTTTATTTTCTTTATTTCACTCCCTTAATCCCAATACCATAAATTAAGTTCTATAGTAACTTCAATACCCTTAGTCCCGTATTTGTCTATCTTTGTAATAGTATTGGATATAGATAGACTTATTTATCTATGTATAAACATATTACGTATAAAACTGCACATCTAGTTACTTTTTTTTGTTAATTTATATTAGCACATTATCGCGATTAAATTAATACATTATTTTGCGATTTAATTTTTTAAGTATCAGAATTTATTTTTAATTAAATATGAATTTATTTTTTTATTTAAAATTTTAATATTCAAGTTTATAACTAAGTTAATTAGGTCTTTTTATTATATTAATTTTATAAAATAAAAATGTTTTACCGTTTTGTTCAGAATATTAATAACATTGTCTAATACCGTATTCAATACAGTATTCGATTAAATCAATGTTCGATAATTTTCACCTAAAAAACAGTAATTTATTTTGTACCTAGAAATCATTAAAAACAAAACGCTGCTAACTAACAATCGAACGGAGATTTCTAAAAAAAAGTGAAAGCTTAAATTTTTCAAAAAATTGTAAATTTTGATGTAAAGCTAGAAAAACACACATTTAATATATTATTGAATTGTAAAAAAATTCAAATTATAAACTTTTTGGACAAATATTTTTTAAACGTATGCCAAAAATAAAGTTTGCTTTTTAAAGAACAAAAAAAAAATTATTTTGTATTTTATACTGACTGTGAATTAAACCAAAATGAATCATAATGTACAGCAGAAAGTATTAAAAATAAAATAACACTTTCTATTTTCAAACGAAAGGCTATTTCTGCTACTTTTCACATTACTCACATTAATTTCACTTTTTTTGGCGAAAGCAATTACTTATGAGACTAAAACCTTTTTCTTTCTAAGATTTAGAGCTTTTTTACCTGTGAAAGAATTAGAAATTTTTCATTCAACCTTTGTATATGATTAATTAATGACTCAGGAAATCCAAAAAAAAAATGGGAAAGGTCGGATCTGAAATACTTTAATATTTCAAATAATAGATTTTGATTCCATGTACTAGATTCATAAGAATAAAATATTATTAAGAAATAAAAATTTTCTTATTTCCTACTTAGTACATAAATGGTATTTCACTCGAATACATTGAGCGAGATCATCAGTAAGCTGAGATTTGGTATATAAGAAAAATACATTGAGTTTCTTACTGATGATCTCGCTCAATGTATTCGAGTGAAATACCATTTATGTACTAAGTAGGAAATAAGAAAATTTTTATTTCTTAATAATATTTTATTCTTATGAATCTAGTACATGGAATCAAAATCTATTATTTGTTTTATTTTAATTTGCTTTACGGGCATTCTTGATTAGTTATTACATTCATATTCACATCTAATGCCATGAATTTGGTGCTTTGAATGTAATACATTTTACTCAGCTATAACATTTGTTGCCATACAGTGGTCCATGTTATAAATTGATTTCAAGTATACTTTCTCGCAAGGGAAATGAAGTCGGGAGAGTATATAAGAAATCAAAGACAACTCAAGCTGAGATTTGGTATATAAGAAAAATACATTGAGTTTCTTACTGATGATCTCGCTCAATGTATTCGAGTGAAATACCATTTATGTACTAAGTAGGAAATAAGAAAATTTTTATTTCTTAATAATATTTTATTCTTTAATATTTCCTTAGAAATTAAATAAAAAATTGCATCTTAAAAAAATTGATTATCAGCTATTGAATTTACATACTGATGCGATTATTTCAGATTTAATAAAATTATGCAAAAAGTTTTTAACTGTAATTAAAAACACGTTAAATTAACGCAAACGCAAAAGATCTTTAGACAAAGGTAATTACCATACTCGAAAAAATATTTATAATCGAAATATAAAACACACAATAGGTAATTTGTGGTTTACTTTTCCTTTTAGTAAAAGAAAATATTTTCTTTATTCATGGCAGTATTGAAAATTTTACTTAAGCTCACAGAAGTTTTTAAGTTAATAAACACAGTTTTCTATTTACAACAAAAATGTGGTCTAGCTTTAAAATTTCTAAAATATCGACGAGAGTCAGCAAGAGCTTGGAGAGGAGTTCATCATAATACACTTTTCAAAGTTTACAAAAGTTACGAATGATCATTTGTGTATTACCCAAAAACTAATAAACCAATAACGTATTAAGAATCAAGCAATAGACTTCCTTTAAATTCTAAACTTTCAAACTTTTACTAAAATTCTAAGCCCTAATTCACCAGCCAAAATTTTACTACCATTCACTGATTTCATAAAAATTATCAAAGAAAAATGTTCTAAAGAATCCATCGATATCTGTAAAGGTCAAAATTATTTTGATTATTTATACCATAAAAACACACCATTTATCAACAGCAAATTAAACAGAAGCCAGGGATGACTAATATAATTTACTAGACTCGCTACACATCGAAGTTGTTGACACCCCTTATTACAGTTGTGATAATATAAACCCCTCAAGATTTAAACTAGCCAAAATGAAAATTTACCTTCAAACCGATATTTCCTCTTAGCTAAGCCAAATTAAATAGCAATTTATAATTACATAAAGTGAGATATGCTGCTGGTTAAATAAAATGATTAAATATACTGTATTTAACTTTTAACTTAATCTCTTGTCAATAGGAAGACCACAATAATTAATGAGTACAGTAAAATTATAAAAATTTAATATTAACTACCATTGCATATCTATTAAGCATAAAGATATAAAAAAAAAATAAAAGTAATATAATTTCTTTTAACCTGTAGTCATCTATAGTTTTTTTAGTTTTTTATATGATTTTTGCATAAAAAACCAAAATTAAAAATTTTTTTTACTGGATATGTAAAAGAAATTTTATACGTTGTAAATTAAAGTATATAATTATATACGTCAGCTAAATGTAAGCATGCATATCCTAATTTACATAAAAATAATTTTCTATTTTTCTAATTAATAATTTTTAGAGCTTTTTTTTTACAAAACTTTTTTTACAGCAGATTTTTTTTCTGATTAATTAAAAAAAAAAAAAATTTTTTCAAGCTTGCTGTTTTTTAAAATTTTGAAATAATAATTGTGGATAAATTATTAACATGTAACGTGCTTAAAGGGAGGGATACCCCAGAAGGCCTGGAAATTGAGGGAGGTCAAATTTACACAATCAAGGAGGTGGATTCAAATGGGGCGTAGAATAATCAGGGTTTAGGGACTTGTAATATCTTGGGTTGAGGGACTAAGAATAATTCAAGTTAGGGACTAATTTGAGTTTAAAAGACACTTTAAAAAGCTAGAATGTTTCTCATTAACTTTTTTATACAATTATATTTTAAAAGTATAATTAATTAGGTTGCTTTGTTTGAAATCTTAAGCAAGATAGATTAAAAACACGCTAAAAATTAAAAATTTGCTGAGTTATATTATTAAACCCAAATAGATTAAAAGAAAAACTTTTTTAAAGTAAAATTATGTGGCTTACGTCATCTGACGAAGATCGTAGAATCAAATCCTATAAAAATTAAATACCTTGCTTGAAATTTCATGTAAAGCGACCTAACCGTATAAAATTAAATAATATTGTACCATTTAATTATTGAAAATAATATTAAATATATATATTTAAACTTTCTACATTAATTAATAAAGTAAATTCATTTTCAAAAAGGTTTTTGAAATATGATAGAGTTTTTAAACTTTATATAAACAAAGCATATATATATATATGCAAATCATATAAAGCATATATATATATATATATATATATATGCTTTTAAGCATGTCGTATTATAAATTTAGTTTAAATTTCTATAATACTTGTAGGTATATATGCGATGTCATATGTTAAACAATAGTCTGTATTATTAAATCCGATGAGTCAATCAATGATTTCCATCCTACAACTCTATATTCTATTCAATAAGTACCACCGCATCTATATATATATGGATATATTGTAATCGGTTTCAATGATGGATTAATATTTAAATATGCATAAATGTAATACAATTAAATACTTGTTCAATTTATGGTTATTACATTGTATCCAATTTAATCAGATTTTACAAAGATTTAGCATTAGTCAGAAAAAATATCTAATTTAGATGAGTATATTTTTATACCAGCCTGGCAGTTATTTTTAAAAGTTGTTTGGATTCTCGATTACTGACTGAAATAAAATTCTCGAAATTATAGTCCAATTAATTACTCTTAAGCACTGTCATCAAATACATGGACTTTAATGGAGCAAATTATTAGTCTCATAAAAATCATGCTATTTTCACGTTTTGTTAAAAGAACCTTTATTTTGCTCGGTAATCAAAAACATAAAAATAAATTTTTGAAATAACTCGCAGTCTAATATATAAAAATACAGTTCTATTGAACATGTTTTTTTTTTATTATTATATCAACAAAAGATTTGAATATAAATATTTGATTTATAAAAAATATAACAATTTTTATTGATTTATATATATATATATATATATATATATATATATATATATTGAAATATTATTATTATTATTTTTTAATTTATATAATTTCATCAAATTTTTTTATTTACCTTTTTTTTTTAAGTAAAGAAGTAAAATAATGAAAATTAGTACAAGAATTTAACAAGTTAAAATAAATGAAATATAAAATAAAAAAAAGGTTTAATTAAAGTTAAACATTTAATTGAATTTTTTTTTCATACTTCTTTTGTATATACACTTAAATATATATATATAGAGTATCTTCCTTTGTATTTATTTATTTATTTAATAAAGTATTTCAATTACTTTTAAATAAAAATGTCAACAAAAAAAATCTTTTTATTTTTATGTACCTTTTTATTCCTTTGAGTATCAAATATTTATTTGTAACTTTAATCTAACAAAAAATAAAATTACAAAAAAAAAAAGTAATAAAAAAAGACTTTTTAAATAATTCATTAAAAATTTTTTTTATATGTATTAAATTATTATTATTATATTCACTATTTAATCACAGTATTAAAAAAAAAAAAAACACACTAACCTTCCACTTGTTGTATAAAGAATAGAAAAGTATGAAGTACAGTAGCGATATAAATCGCTTGCACTATAATATACACATGAATCAGCGACATCCATCTAGAACTTGGACACACCACTAAACAAAAAAAATTCGTTTTTTTTTTTTATAGATAGAATAAACTTTTTTTTTTATATTTAAAATAACTAATTCGTAAAAATAAAAAAATTTCTTTTTTGAATGTTTTCGCGCCGGAATCTCAGTGCATACTAACTCTCGAATGACTGGTCTCAAATTTACTTTAGTTTTATCTTTTTAAATAAAATAGTGGAAGGAGTAGAGAAGAAGAAAACAAGGATTTTACTATTTTCTCACTCTTTCCTATTTTCTCTATACAGGACATTAAACTCTTATTCGCATGCGCTACAGTGTCATATAGTTTAAATTTTCTTTATCATTTTCTCTCTCTCTATTTCTCTCACTCTATTTCTCTACATGTACGTATAATCAGGATGAAATGTTTCACGTGTGCTTTTATATATGTATAGTTAATAATCACGCTTTATTTATAGCGAATAAAAAAGTTTACAATTTTTTTTTTTATGTTTTTATTAATTTTTTTTTTTGGGGGGGGAAGGGGGTAAATATCTATTAAATTATAAAAAATAAATTTAATTTTTATATACGTAACAAAAAAATTATTATATTCGCGTACTTTACGCTTAATTAATCTTTTAATTCTCGGATTTATAATATTTTTTTCTTTTTATGAACTATAATAATAATAGTTTTCAATAGTTTCTGTTAATTTTGAAATTTTAAAAGCATTAAATTATTTTTTTAAATATTTAAATCCGATAAGTTTTAAAAGATAAGTGAATTAAAAAAATTACTTTGTACAAGGGTTGTAAAATACGGACGATTAGCCGTATACCGTATATACGGAAACTAAGAATTACTTTCTAAATACAGTACCCTTACACCATATTTTTAAAATTATTAATCTCTCTACCCACGTAAAAAGATTAAGCTTAATTTTGGGTAAGCTTACTGAAGTAAGCTTATGGACTAACCTAAAAAGGCTTAATTTTTAAAATTAAGCTTAATCCAGTAAGCTTACTTCAGTAAGCTTACCCAAAATTAAGCTGAATCTTTTTACGTGAGTATATTATAAAATTCTAAACGCTGCTGTCATCATGGATCATTTGGGCACCCCACGTTTAGACATGATACATTCGGGCACCCACACTTGGGCATGGTACATTCGGACACGGTATATTTGGGCATTTCTTAATTGGGTAACATATATCTATATAATATGTCAATTTGCAATCTCTGCATTTTATTAAATCTTCGTGATTTACTTTTCTCCTTCAAGCTTCATTAAAATATTTAAAGCTACAGCAGTCTAACAAAATAACAAAAGACATTTTAATCCATTTATATACGAATATATAGCAAAGATTTCAGAACCTTGGGTTGGTTATTTATCAAGATATTAGCAAAATAAAATTGCACGATTTTACGGAAAAAACACGTATGTGTTTTCGGAAAAATGATCAGAAACACAAATAATTTATAACTACAGTGTAAAAATTTTTGTCTAAGTAATTACTATCTGGGTAGTAAATTTACAAGTCAAAACAGCTCACCGCAAAAATTCCTTAAAATGACGTCTAGTCGATTTTCGAAAACAATCATCAGAAAACATATACAAAAAATAATTCATATTATACATATAAGCTTTAAAACAATTTTTCAAATTAAGTAAAATTTCCTCCTGAACAAATTCCTGAGGTATTTTTGGAAAATTTTGTTATAATAAAAATTATTATTAATAAAGGAAACTTTGAAATTTTGTCTACACTCGATGAAAAAGCTTTGTAAAGCAAATGCTGTTTTTAAGCAAATGCAAAATATTTTTATTAGGTCATTTAAAAAAGTTATTTCAAAATGCTTCAGGCCATTTGAGTGCAAAAAATGTTGGGAAACTTGAATTTTTTTAATATATAAATTTCAACCTGAGATTTTTCCAGGAAACTAGTGTAGATATAAATTTAATTATAGAAAATAATAAACTCTAAGAGTATACTTTACAAAGAAACTACCCTTAAAGCTTGTTTATGAGGAATCCCTTCCCAACAAGGCTCATGTTGGAGCAAAGGTTTACAGAAATCAGTCCAAACTATTTTTTCCTGAAAGAAGTACTAAATTAAATAATTAGATTTCTCGGTCAAACCTTTGATTTTCGGTAGCCATTTTTGGGTTTTTGGCCTACTTTAGTAAATTAACTCAGAATATTTTCATTTTTGCTGACAAATATTTATTTTGTAGTTAATATCTATTTGTTCAACAAGGGAAACAAAATAGTATTTGGCTGTCAATGCAGTTGTGTGCACGAGTGAGCCTAGCGAACGAAAAGAAATAGTGGTGGATTTAGCGAGTGGAGGGGCTAAGAGGCGACCTCCCTCTCCAGAGCGTAAATATTGTGTTTTTTAGTAATTTTTTTCAAAATTTACCGTTTTAGACGTATTTTTTTGGGAATTCACTCCCCCCCCCTTCTAGAGGTGCTTTCTAAATTCTTCAGAAAATATCTTAGACTGAAAAATAATTATTTGGCAACAAATATGATAATCTTTTGAGTCAATTTACCAAAGTAAGCCAAAAACACTAAAATGTGTGCCAAATTAAGGATGTGAAAGAAAAATAAAACTAGCAGAGGGTAACTTACTTTTAGTTTTACGTTCAGGAAAAAGTAATTTTGACTGATTTCTGCAATCTTTCAGTTAAACTTAGCCCAATTGAAGTGGGATTCCTCAGGTATGTTTTGGTTCCTCAATGAGAAACCATTGTGATAGGTCAAATTTCGATTTTTGATTTTTTGGCATATAAGCACGTTTTGAGACCTCAGGAAGTTAAAAGACCAGTTTTTAAAAAAAGTCTGTATGCGTGTGTGTGTGTGTGTGTGTATGTATGTAATCGGTGATATTTCACAAACATTATGGAGTTAAGAACTAATTTTTTTTTCAAATATTTTTTCACTAGAAAAGCTCGAGGTACTTTTTTTTTATTTTAATTTGGATGTAATACCTCATTTATTTCCACGAAAGTACTTATATTTGAAAGTATGGTTTTTACATGATATCTCAAATCTGATACTTAATTTTTTGAAAATTTTTTTTCCAAAATTTTTTTCTCGAAAAAATACAAAAAACACCAATTTTCTTTTTATTTTTGGACGTAGTAACTAATTTATTTCTATGAAAGTACTAGTTTTAGAAAGTTTATTTATATTCATTTTTTGGATCTGATACCGAATTTTTTAAAAAATTTTTTCTCAAAATTAAAAAACAAAAAATTAAAAAACCTGCAATATTTTTTTTGGGTGTAATACCTCATTTAATTCCATGAAAGTACTAATATCTGAAAATATTGTAACGGGTGAAACTTCACAACCATTATCGAATTAAGACCTAATTTTTTTTTCCAAAAATTTTTTCATCAAAAAATATCAAAATACTTTTTTTTTTTATAATTTGGATGTAATACTTCATTTATTTCCACGAAAGTACTTATATTTGAAAGCATGGTTTTTCCTCTGTATCTTGAATCTGATACTTAATTTTTTGAAAATTATTTTCCCAAAAATTTCATCATAAAAAAATACAAAAAACACCAAATTTTTTTTCTTTTTGGATGTAGTACCTAATTTATTTCTATGAGAGTACTAGTTTTAGACAGTTCGTTTATAGTAATATTTTGGATTTGATACCGAATTTTTCCAAAATTTATTTCTCAAAATTGAAAAAGTTTTTTTAAACTACAATATTTTTTTTTTTTTGGTGTAATACTTCATTTAATTCCATGAAAGTACTATCTTGAATAATTATTATCCAATGAATTACGTTAGATTTTATTTTGAAAAAAATAGATTTAATTGAATTCAATACATAAATTTTCTTTTAACTTTTAAAAGTTAATAGAAATGAATGTATGATTACATGGTTGTAATCGGTGATATCTGTGGCATATTGAAGTATTTAGCTCATTGTTTGAGGAACCTTAGTGCCAGCTAGTTGTCAGGGTATTTTAGAAATTATTACAAAAATTGGCTTAAAAAATTGAGATTTAATATTTAATAAAATGCAGATGTCTTAGCCACTGGCAAATATCCATAAATATTTATTAAAAATTATAAATTCTAATGTCACAAAATATAGAGTATTATAAAATTACAATAATAAAGAATTAAATCCCAAAAGCAAATTAAAAATAAAAATAAAACTATTATTATTAGATGGAGCATTTTACAACTTGGAAGTTAAAATATTTAACAGAATGATTTGTGAGCCCCCCTTAAACCTTTTCAATTTATATACTAATTTGTAGGGCACACTTGGCAAGTAGAGCATTACACGAATTTTTTCTGGTACATTTTTTATTTTAAACTTTTCATTTTAATCTCTAAAAAATATTTTTTTCAAATGGGCATATTTTTAAATTTGATTATATTTTCTTATGTAATTATATAAAAGAAACAGATAATTTCAATGTATATTTGAAAATCTTTATTCTGCATAGCTCACAAAACTCACAACTGAAATTGTTTCCCAAAAAGTTCTTTTTTAATGTATTTTAAGGTCTAGGTTACATTCTAAAGTCATTTATCTTCGAAGGGTTAATCATTCTGGCCGTCGAATAATATGCAGAAAAATACATTTTCTCAAAATTTAAAAAGGTTTGCTTTTATCTTTAAATTACCAAAATTTTTACAAAAAATAACTATTTTGGAGCTAACAAACTAAAATAAAACAAATTTTCAAGGCCTTATTATTAAAACTGGAAATTCGCAGTTTTTATGGGTCTACTCGGAACCTACACATTTCGAACTTGCACATCTATTTTCTTACACATTTTATTACACGAAAAAAATATTACACATTAAATAAATTACCAAAATAAATCTTACACAAGTGTGGAAAAATTGATAATTAAATATTTTATATATTTTAATTGTAAAACAATATGAAAATTATAAAAATATATAAAATATTTAATTATTAATTTTCCTACACTTGTGTAAGATTTATTTTGGTAATTTATTTAATGTGTAATATTTTTTTCGTGTAATAAAATGTGTGAGAAAATAGATGTGCAAGTTCGAAATGTGTAGGTTCCGAGTAGATCCGTATTTATTTATACTTTTATATTTCTTAAGTTATCAATTTTTCATATTCTTAGTCCTGTGTTTCTAGGCCTAAAAAGCCTATTACCATATACGGAGTGTAAAATTGATTCATAACTGACCCATAAATATTTTATTTACTATGATTTTCCAAATGTATTGAACTCCCTTTGTTAGCTGCAAAACTCTGAAAAAGCTTAAAACTGTTTTTTTCTCTATAGAGTATGAGATAAAAATGATATCAATGTTTTTTAGAATAAATTAAAATTTTCAAGTTGATTTGTTTTATTTAAACTAAGAGAAAGCAAAGTAAATTTGAGTTTCAACTATTATTAATAGTTTTGCACGTCTTATTTACACATTAATATTGAACTCAATTTAATCAAAGCTTTCAAAACCCCTTAATTAAAAAATTACTTCAACTTTTTTGAATATATTCAGATTCGCTCTGCGCCTATCTAGTAATAATCTAGTAATAAATAAAGTAAATAAATAAAAACGAAAAAAGAGCAAGCGATGGCTCAGTGGTAAAGACTTTGGGCTTCCAAGCGGAGGACCGAGGTTCGATCCCCGGCAGATACCTCTGATTTTTTTTTCTGAGGAAAATTAAATTATGTGTTTATATCGCTTGCGAGTGGTTAGGATGCCACGTTAAAAGGAGATCCAGTCGAGGGAGAGGCGAAATCCTGAGACTATAGGTTAACACGCATTACACGCACACTAACACTCACACACGTCACAAACACTTTACACTGACATTACACTGGTGGACGGATTCAAAGGCGATGTTTTTTATAACATTCGCCACGACTCTTTCCACCCATATCACCTGCGACACCGAGGGTACTAGTGTTTACCATAGCTAGGAATTAACCCCATAACGGAATATGTTGCATATACATCCATATAGCTACCAATAGTTCATGGCGTGGACCTCTCTATACGGGTCTCAAAGGGTTGATGTATGCTTCCAGCATGAACCTGGGTGTGAACCGGTGGAGTGGGGACTACTTGAGGGTAGTGGATGTGAAAAATTAACACCAATCCAAAAACAGCTTCCTGTCTACACGGGACCGAGCCTTCGTAGGATACCGGTGGATTGGGTGCTGTTTGAGGAAAGATGGAGAGAGATCTGCTTGCAGAGGCGCGCTGGGGGCTTTTAAGTTAAGTCGGGTGCGCTGAAGGTTACCTTCTATCTCTCAAAAAGGCTTAAAAAAAAAAAAAAAAAATAAAAACGAAAAAAAAAAAAATAATAATAATAATAAGGATAATAAAATTAATAATTTTAGTATTTAAAATTTTTTAAACTATATTTGAACAATATTATAAAATAATATTAAAAAAAAAAAAATTATGTAATATAATTAAAACTATTACTGGTGATTAAATTATGCATCAGCTATTAATTTATTTATAATTTAAGAGTTTCCAGAAGTTTGTATATTCGAGGGATTTATTAAATTTACACAATGAGAGGTTTACTAAATAAATTATACAGAATAATTATAATTATTTCTATGTTAATTTATTTTTAATAAAATATATTAACATCAAAATTTAATAAATCATGTATTTAATTTTATAATATTTTGATATAAATTAATATTAATTATAAATATATAATTTTTATAGACAAATTTTTAGTGAAAAAAAGTAGAGAAATTATAATAATGCGTTAATTAGTAAAATAAAATACATAAATTATTATTATGGCAGAAAAAGTGAATTATGTAGTTTTATAAATATATTATTAAACAATTAATTTTTATTTTTTCTTTTGAATTTAAAGGAGACTACGAGATATAGTTTATCAAATGACTTTGAAAAATAATCTTGGAATCAATTCCAAAATCACTGTTTGCTAGGTTTATTTATGTTAATAAGGAAAGACCTGCACATGAGGCTCTAATCTTATTTGGTTTTTTTATTTTCTAAAAAGAGGAAACTGTAATGCGGTTTATATTCCCGCCTTATTAGAATTTAATATGTAAAAATAGTTTGGTAAAATACACTCATTTATATAGAAATATATATAGTGATGTGTATATCTAGTACGCTTGCCTAATCTCGGGCCTCTAAAAAAGGAGAAGAGGAGAAGTTTGGGACCACTGACGTATGTCAAGTTCGATCTTCTTCTCCTGGATTTCAATTAGAGTAGATCTCGGAGAGTTGCAAAGGCAATAGTTATTAGTTAATAGTCAATAGATTTTTTAATATAGAAAATTGAATCAGTTAATAAATCAGTTATCAGTTACCAGTAAATAAATAGTAGAAAATAGTTATCAGTTTAATAGTCAGTTATCAGTTATTAATCAAGTTTAATTATCATTAATTATAAATAGTGAACTTTAAGTTAAATAGTGAACTTTAGGTGAATAGTTTAAAATAGTTTATTTTGTATATTTATATTAATAAATTTATATTATATATTTTTAAGTTTAAATTAAAGGTAAATTGTATGACATATTATTTTATATTATCCTATAATGAAAGATTTAAATATAATGATAATAAAAGAGAAAAGAAAAAGCAAATAATTATTCATAAAAAAATATTTAAGTTACTCTACATTTGTATGGTCTTTCGCCTGTGCGTAAGACATACAAATGTATTATGATTTTATTGCATCGTTGACAATTACATTTATATGGTTCTTCACCGGTATAGCGCTATTATTACTGTTGTTGTGTAAGTGCCGGTGACGCTCCATAAGATTATGTATTATATAATAATGTGATTAGGAAATGGGGGGAAAAGGGGAGCTAAGTCAATAATGAGTCTCTTTTAATTAATGAAAAATAAAAAAATTTAATAATAAAAAAGGATTGATATTTTATAATTATTTTCAAAACTTATAACTATATTGGACAGTATAAAAATAAAAGAAAATATTTTGCGGCTTCGTGGGCCTTGATTAAATTTATTGATGGTCGCCATCTTTTTATACGATTGTATGTGTGCGCGCGGTTGTCGATATACTCGTATATAAAAATAATGTAAAATAAATACTAATAAAATTACAGCGAATATTCTCGACACGCGTGCTCACACATAGATCATTTTTCACACACACGCTAATACACATAAATTTCACTCACATATACGCGTAACCGCGTGGAAATTAATTTATGAAATAAAAATTGATACTTCAATTATAAATCGCGAATATGAATATATACGAAATAATGATAACGCGAGGTACCTTTTCTTAAAACTCTTTTCTGGTCAGGCCTGGCTGAAATCTTCTTTTCTGGACTTCTGGTTACTTGGCCTGGTTACTGGTACTGGTTACTGGTTACTAACTATTAACTTTCTGGTTTGGCTTACCAGCTTCTAATATTTTGAGCTGCACTTGGAGCCATACTTCCTGATGCATAAACATATACTAAATTACACTGAGGGAAGAGCCCATGCTCTCTCCCTCTCTTAGAGAGCACTTTCTGACAATAGCTGTTTACTGTTCAGCGGCCGAGACGAGAGTGAAGTACTCCCGCTTGTTCATACTTTTTCTGTATTCCCGGCGTCTAGCTTAGTTAAAATTCGCTGTTTCTTAATTAGAAAAGACGCACGAAATCACAAAACATTTAGATATAAAAATTATCATAATACTTTACTTTTATAATGAAAATTATTGCATTACAATCCTAAACTCAAGGCCCAGTTAATAAATATATACTCATATACCAATTCCCTTATAAAACAGTGGTCTCTACTACCTTTGAGAAACCAAATTATAATCTATAGTTGTGAATTACCTTAATATTTTAAAAAAACATCCCCGATACCCTTCGTTTATTGCAACGGGCCTTCTGAACTTTTTTAAAAGAAATAGGATATTTTGGTAATTTTCAATATGACACTGCGATATTACAAATTAACCATAACATTTCTGGTTGTTCTAATTTATTAGTGTGTTAATTATTATATCTGCCTGGTGAAAAAGCTTCGGTATGAATAGTTGTTGTATCTTTTGGTGGCCACAAAAGGGGCCGATTTTTGCTGCTAGTTACTTCCTAAAACACACAACCTTTACCAACATTTACTCATAGACACATGCACAAAAAAATCATAAATACCTTATGTAAAGCAGAAAAAACTCGTAGAAGATCTTTCAGAAGCACCTAGCCGTCTGGCTTGTCAGAACAACCAACTACAACTCACAGTGGCTAACAGACAGACTTTTCTGTCTCTGGTTTGGCCTAACCCCGGCGTTGAACTCTACCGCTTCAGCACGTCTTTCCAGCTTCTGCATCAACACACAGCCAACATGATCATCAAGAGCGACGAAGATAGACAAACGTACTTTAACAGCAAGCAAAGTGTAAGAAGTACCTTTCAGCAAAAATTGTGGGCGAGTGAGATGGAGGGCCACGCGCGGGATATGTTTATAAAGTTTATCGTTGCGTAAGATTGCGGGTCCCTCTACTTTGACTTCCGGATATTATCAAAACTAGCCTTACTCTAAAGCGTGAGGATTATTTCCGCGAGATTTTAAACGTTTTATTCATAGCTATTTCTCAAGTAAAAAATATAAAAACTAATTTATGAAATTAGAAATTATAAAACTTATATTACTTTTAAACATAGTGTGTGTGTCATCTTTCAAGCCGAGTAAAACTAAATTTTTTTCGCTAACTTTCTTATTGCTATAGTCAATTAACCGAAGGCTATTTTTGGTCTGAAATTACCAGTTTTTAAATTGCTGCCAAAATAGTAATTTTTTACGAAACTGGGTTCTATAGATCTAAAAAATTTTCCACAAGCTTTAAGTTTTCATGAATTCTTTCTTTATTCCTTTTCAATTAATTGTATGACAGATATGATAATTTATAAATTATCTTTGAAAACCGATATCCGTGATAACAACCGATGATAATAACCGATTATCTTTGAAAACGGATATATTAAAAACTATTGAAATAAAAAAGATAAGTAAAAACATTTTTGGAAACTTAAAGCGTATTCATAATTGTAGATTGTAATTTGGCTTCCTAAAAGTGGCAGCCTCCTTTTGTGGTTATAATTTTTTAAGCCTCGTAAAGTATTTTCTTATTACTAATTATATAAATTTTTTAAATAAATGGAATTATAATAAATACATTACCATTATAATATGTACACTGTAAAAATTTTTGCAATAAAATATACTAACATGTTAGTAAATTTATTAACGCAATTTAAAAAAAATCTTATAAGCTTATATTAGGAGCAAAAGTATTTATATATCCTTAATTATTATGTTTTATTTATACAAAATAATTAAAAAAAAATTTTCTTCATTTGTATAAAATTATTCTTTTTTTTTAATTTTCTGTATTGAATCATACATGACTGAAAATGAAAAATATTATTGCCTATATAACTAGAAATTTTTTTTTAAATATAAAATAATGTACGTGTAATAAATCAAAATAACTTGAAATAGAAAAATAAAAAAAAAATTATTTAATAAACAAAAATCAATAAAATTTTATAATTTATCACCCTATAGTTTTTAATTTTTAAATCACAGAAAATATTTATTGATATTTTATTTATTTATTTTTTTTAAAATAATTTTTGACGTGTTCAGCGTACCATATCATTGGAAAAATTCAACTTACAAAATGTATGTAGCATATGCGAAATTTAATATTTGCTACTCGGATAAAAGAAAAAAAGATACAAATGCTGACATTAAGAAATTTCAAGGCACATATTTCAAATTTTTCTATCTTTTCATTTCTGTGAAATTATGTCTTCATTTTTATTTATTTTTTTTTACCATTTTTTTTATTTTTATTGGCTAATTTTCTGATTTACTTTTATTAACATTTTTTTCTAAAATTACATATATATTATTTTTTTTTTAATTCTTATTACAAAAAAAATTTTTATAGTATGTAAAATCGATTAACGTCCTTTTTCCCGAATCGAATTTCACAAACAACCTTTTTTCCGAGCGACTCATATCACGAATGCATTTTTTACGAAAATTGATTTCCCGAAAGTCTATTTCCCGAATTGAATTTCCCGAATGACAATTTTCACGAATAATATTTATAAAATATTATATACTGGATGGTACCTTTAAGGTATGTATTCTATTTTTATTCACGCATTGTAAAATAATTACCTCAGATTGTTCACTACAGGTAATCCCGACTTTGTTTACTCAATTATTTACAGTTATTGGACTGGTTACGCGGCAGAATAAGTCAGTAGCTCTACCATTTGTGTATGGTCTTCTTAGGTCCAAGGAAATTTACCAATACTTTACAGTACTCCATGCAATAACAGCAGCAGCAGATAATTATAATATTCCTAATTCTGAACCAAAAAGAATCATGTCTGATTTTGAGCAAGGCATAATTATAGCTAGCTTTGAAGTTTTTAATTGTGATATTAGTTGCTCTTTTTCCATTTAGAACAATCTATTTAAAGAAAGATTCAATCAGAGGGTTTGCAAGAACAGTATGAAAATGATGTTTTAAGAACTCAAATACATATGTTATTATCATTGGCTTTCGTTCCCATAAATGATGCCACTGCTGTATTTAAAAAGCTTAGTCGATCTGAAGATCCACTTTTTGTACCTGTTTTGCAGTATTTTGAAAAAGTATACATAGGCATACCTGCTCGAGAAAGAAGGTGCGCTGTAAATCCAATATACCCACAAGAACAATGGAACCAGCGAGAAGCAGCCCTAACGGGTCAGCATAGGACAAACAACATAAGTGAGGGGTGGCACTGTCGCTTCCGTTTTCTTGTAGGAAAAAACCACCTTGATATGTATTCATTTTTACTACCTCTGCAGAAGTAACAAGGTGACACAAAATTAGCAATTACAGATTTATGTTTATGTAAATTGGTTAAGGCAGCACCAAAAAAAAGTGGTTAATGTATCAAAATAGAATTGAAAATATTGCTAATGAGTACATCAATAATAAAAATAATGTCACAGAATTAGAGTTCTTAGAACTTATTAGAAGAAATAATTAACTGTAGATAAATAAATTGTTTAAAAATGATTATATGATAATAAATTGTTTCATAATCGTTTTTTGTTATTTTATTCGTGAAAAAAGCTGTTCGGGAAAAAAACGTTCGGAAAATAGGTATTCGTGAAATATGAATTTGAGAAATTAGTCGTTCTTAAAAAGGGTTGTTCGTGGAATTCTATTCGGGAAAAAGGTCGGAAACCTGTAAAATCAGCCCCCCTCCCGAATTTTTTTTGTAATGTATTTTTTTCAAAAGTAGGGGTAAAATGCAGTTTGGAAAGGGCAATTTTACATTAAAGTCCCCCCCTTGAAGCCCTCCACGAACGAAAATCCCAACTACATGCCTGGTTAATAATATTTAATTTATGCATCAGTAAAAAAATCAAGAACTTCTTTAAAAAAACTTTTTTTAAAAACCAAAGTAATTTTAATTTCAATCTTAAATAAAAAGTTACTCGTATTAGTACATGTACATGCATGAACGGTTGAGGATTTTCGTTTATTAAATGTGAAATACTTGATAAACAGTCTTAGTAATGGTAAAAGTTTGGTTTGAATGGTAAATTTCAACCCTTACTATATATACATTATCCCAATAATTTTTTCCTAATATTCACATGTTTTTTGCACCAGTAAATTAATGCCAAATTTTAAATGAGAAAATCATGTATAAGAAAATGCTCCAGTGCGTAAACGATTTAAAATTTTCGATTCTTTGCTTCTTTGTTGATTCTGAAGATAATTGTTTAAGTTTTTTTAAATTATGCAATGAATATGAAAAAAACTAAATCCTGAATGATCCAACATGTAATGGTACGATTACCTTATAATTTAATTTATTTAATAGTAATAATGAAAACATTTATTTTTAAAAAGTTTATAAAGACTAAAAATTGTTTAAATAGTTACATTTTAAAAAAATAAGAAAAAGAAAGCGGATTTAAAAAAAAAATGGTAGAAAATGAATAAAAATTGTATTAGCAAAAAAAAAAAATTGTAAAGCAATGTAAAAAAAAAGAAGAAATAAATAATGAGAGAAAAGCAGAGAGTGAAGTTTAAAAGGTGTGAAGAAAATAATAAAGAAAAAAAAAACTGTTTTTTTTTTTTTTATTTAAGCAAAAAAATAAAAGTATAAAAGCACATCGACTGTTAAAAAGTAGTATCTTAAGTGTATGTACATTTTCATTGAAAGATCCAGAAGTTCATTTCCTGCTTAAAGCTAAAGTAAGAGAAATAATTCGATTTTCAAGACAAGAATTAAAGGCATCCAAAAACTTAGTGCATCTGCTACATATTTCTTTGAATATATTTTATTTAACTATAAAAATGGACAAACTTAGTTTATAAACTAAAATACACTTTTTCTTTTATTTTTCATTTAAAAAATTTAAATTATAAAACTGCTAAGGTTATAAATGCCCGTTGAACGAAGATCAAAATATTATAACTGAACATAAAACCTTCTTATCTACTTATAAAGTTATGACTTTTTCTTATTATTTTAATAAAATTTTCTTGATTATAATATAAAACATATAAAGTGTCAAAGTTGACTTTTTTTTTAATTTTTAATGAATAATACATTTTCTTATTAAAAAATTTTATTATTAATAAACTTTTTTTTTAAACCTTAAACAAAAATTTAGCCCTGCTGTTTTTTGTGCCATATTTTACAAATAATTGCATTGAATTCATATTAACAACGCTGGATATAAATAAAAAACTGCGAATATTTGCTTTCGAATATTTGTCATAAGAAAAGTATGAATTCCTAATTTTTTGAGTTTTTAAAGTTAATGTCTGGTTAAGAGGTTTGTAAATAATAAAATTATTAATAAGAATAATAAGTATATAAACAAAATTAAAGTTTTTTTCAATGATGAGTCAAAATAAAATTCTTAAAAATAAAAGGTTTTTTTAAAATTAATAATTTCTTTTTTTAATTTTTTTACACTTCAAGTCATTTGCAATCGTTTGAGCAAGGGAAAATAAATTCCGCTAGTCACTACTTTAATTGATAGTAAAAGAAAGATAAGAAAAACCCTTTTTAGACTTTTTATTTTTATTAAAATATAATAATTATTAGTAAAACAATTAGCTTTTTTATCATTTTCAGTTAAACAATTCAAGTTTTGCGTTTTTGCTAATTTAAGGGTTAAATATTAATTATTTATTGAAAATTCCCCCAAAAAACCCGTAAGGACCTAATCTGGTCGCTCAAAGTGCGAAAATAGCAAAAACACCCTTTTCAGGGGTTGTTTTTACTAATTTAAGGATTAAATATTAATTATTTATCAAAAATTCCCCCAAATTCTTGATTAGCGACCCAAAAAACCCGTAAAGACCTAATCTGGTCGCTTTAATTGCGAAAATAGCAAAAACACCCTTTTTAGGGGTTGTTTTTGCTAATTTAAGGATTAAATATTAATTATTTATCAAAAATTCCCCCAAATTCTTGATCAGCGACCCAAAAAACCCGTAAAGACCTAATCTGGTCGCTCTAATTGCGAAAATAGCAAAAACACCCTTTTTAGGGGTTGTTTTTGCTAATTTAAGGGTGAAATATTTATTATTTATTGAAAACTACCTGAAATTCTTGTCCAGCGACCCAAAAAACCCCCTAAGACCAATTCTTGGCTAAATCTATAAACTCAGTTTGCAAATATATAAAAAAAAACCCTTTTTGGGGGTAGTTTTTGCAAATTTAAGGGTGTTCCGCAAATTTAGGGCAGAAATAACCCCGATTTTCGTGATCAGTGACCCAAAAAACATATAGTAGAGCAAATATCATGTCAGTAGCTGAAAATACACCCCCCCCCGCGTTTTGACTGGAGTATTTAGACACTTTTGAAACATGTTTATATATTGGAGCACTTGGTGAATTTAAAAACTGAGGGGCGGGGGAAATAAATGGGACTTGGAAGAATTTCAAGTTACTGAGTTAATTAACCTAGGCTTAAGGATTTAAAATTATTTGGTGTTAGTAAATTAAAATAATTTTGGAATTGGGGCTCCTAAAGGAAAATTTAAGAAAATGCCCTTAACATATCCTGACCTATTCAAGTTTATCCCTGAATTTGATTTTTTTTTTTTTTTAGAATAAAGAGTCTTTCACTTTTTTTTCGTGAGCAGCGACCACTGGAAATTCAGCGCGAGTTCCCCCTCTGATTAAAACTTAGTGCTTCACATGGTACTGCTTTTATGCTCTATCATATAGCGTTAAAAGATACAGAATTTGAAATAGTTAACATGACAGTTCATTTGGATTTTATTTTTATAAGTAATCCAAGCCCAGCTATATTTAATAGAGTTTAATTTCAATTCCAACCCCCCTTAAGTGGATCTTATTTTCTTCATAGTACCTAATTTATTTCAATTAAATTCAATACTGGAAAAAAAATCCTAAGCCAATCGCAGCAATATTACTAAGATTTTTTATAAAAAAATTGTAGCTTTACTGGGATATCGAAGCCTGATGGATCTTGCGATTGTAAAGCAAGAGCACTACTCACTAGACTGCGGTTAGCTCTTACTGAATTACAATTTGATCCTTGAGTCGATCTAACAACCTTATGTAGTCCATAAAAGTCACTTCAAGAAATATTTTAAATAATAAATTGTTTGAAATAATTTTTTTAATTATTCAAAATTATAACAAACCTGTTCTTACATCTCAATGATTTACTTCAAAACTGTGCGTGCAAACACTATGTACATTAAAATATGCTATCATAAATTATTAGAAATGCATAATTAATATACAGTAATTTATTTTAATTTGTAAAACTAAAAATGATATATTTTATTATTGAATTTTAAAATATTGTTGTTCTTTTTTATGTTAGTTATTAGATCATTTTTATAATTGCTATTAATCTAATAATCAAGAATCTAGAATATGTCGAGCTCAAGTTGTTCGCCCGCATTATAATCTCCCCTTAGGTTTATTAAAAAATACCAAAGATAAATCTTATAAAGAAAATAGAAAAATTCAAACTTGTTAACAAGCAAATTGAGGGCCATCAATTTTTAAATAATAGATTAATAAACAGGATAGAAAATTTTTTCATAAAAAAAAGATTACTAATGAATTATTCAAACTATATTATCATTTTTTCATCGCATATTATATTAGCAATGAATAAAAAATGAAATTTTAAACTTAAAGCTAAATTTATGAAAGATAAATTGAATAATGATTAATTTAAATTTAATATTTACTAAATAAGCTTACAAAAATAAATAAATAAAAATATGGAATTTTAAGTATAGTATACGTTAAGAGTTTTTTAAATTTTAAAATCAAGTTGAAACGTATCATGCATTTATGTCGTTACATATTTCTTGATCTGAATCTTAAGACTGTATATATAAATTTTAAATTCAGCTCATGTTATAGGAAATATCTTTCTTTAACCTTGATCTTCCAAAATTTATTTATTTATATATACTTTTTTTTACAATCAATAATATGAAATAAGAGATTCAAGTAAATTTTGTTTTAAGTATTTAGTATAGCGATTTGGTCCCCGAAACTGAACCTAATTTTGAATTTTGATTTTTTTTTAAATATTTTAATATCAATTTTGAATTTTTGAGTATTAGAAAGTTGTTCCCCCTCCAGGAGATTTTTTCAAAAATTAAAAAATATGGTTTTTCATTTTTCAAAGATCAATAAGAAATTCTCTTGATAAGTGGTGAAAATTTCCAACCTATTCTCTGTTAATGGGTCAGAGAAATTGAATAAAATCTGAGAAACTTAAAAAAAAGTTTTCTTTTAGATTTTCTGGGGCCTTTCATGACCCATAGGTCTAAATCCTACGGGAATCAGTGAGTTTTTTGATAACTCTTTGGGTGCTACTACTCAGGTTAAGTTTGGTTTCGGGTAACAAATCATTACATTTTTCCGGCGATAGCCTTTTATATAAATTAAAATAATAATAATAATTATGATACGACGTTTATTTAAAATGTAAATAATAGTTCTTTGCGACGCACAGTGGGGCAAAATGGTCAAAAATCGCTCTTGGACTCAATTTTTGAGCTATTCACTTAAAACCGGTTTTAAACTACTTCTAGAAGTATCTTATTTCATGTGTCACTGCGGCTTTTTTGATTTTTTTTTACTAATCAGCTGTCAGCCAAAAGCGCAAATTTAACAAAATTTCAAAATTAGCGAAAATTTAAAAATTTTATATTTTGAATTTAAAGTGTTTTACACTTAATTTTTTTACTGTTTACTCAACCTTTATATAAGGGATCACACCCAGCTTGAACGAGCGAAAAGTCGAAAAAAAATGACGACAAAATCTGATACAGCAAAGTTTTCGGAAATAGTTTGTTATTTTCATATTTCCATAGCAGTAAGTTGGAGCTGATCGTCTAAAAAATTTTTAGTCAATTTTGTGGGTGGCTGAGAGATCAAAATCCGAAAATTTGATTTTTAACAATAAATCTTTATTAAATTTAAAGAAATAGATAAAAAATTTGGATTGCCAGGGAAAAACCACTCCAGAAGAAAAAAAAACTTTTCTTTTTACGATGAAATTTAGCCAAGTTATCGTCAATTTAAGATTTTGCTTAAATTCGCCTTAAAAAAGATTGAAATTTTATTGAAAAAGCCTGTTTCTGAACTTTGAACATGCATTACTCGCTTGATTTTCATCGTAAAATAATAATTTTTTTTTTTTAAATCGATTAATTTTTCCCTAGCAATTCATTTCTTTAAGAAAAAAAATCATTTTTATGTACCGAATTTCAATTTTCATGTCAAAAGCCTTTGAAAACTGTAAGTAGCGAGATTTACTTAACACAATTTTTGACCTAAAAATTGAAATTTGGTCAATAAAAATGATTTTTTTCTTAAAAAAATGAATTGCTAGGGAAAAATTAATCGATTTAAAAAAAAAAAATTATTATTTTACGATGAAAATCAAGCGAGTAATGCATGTTCAAAGTTCAGAAAGAGGCTTTTTCAATAAAATTTCAATCTTTTTTAAGGCGAATTTAAGCAAAATCTTAAATTGACGATAACTTGGCTAAATTTCATCGTAAACAGAAAAGTTTTTTTTTCTTCTGGAGTGGTTTTTCCCTGGCAATCCAAATTTTTCATCTATTTCTTTAAATTTAATAAAGATTTATTGTTAAAAATCAAATTTTTGGATTTTGATCTCTCAGCCACCCACAAAATTGACTAAAAATTTTTTAGACGATCAGCTCCAACTTACTGCTATGGAAATATGAAAATAACAAACTATTTCCGAAAACTTTGCTGTATCAGATTTTGTCGTCATTTTTTTTCGACTTTTCGCTCGTTCAAGCTGGGTGTGGATAATTGCTTTATATATATTTTATATATATATTCTGTAAATCTATATATTTCTGGATAAATTTTTATAGAAAGCGAAAAACATTGGAATTTGAAGTAAAACTGAAATTATTTATGTAATATTTATGCTAGAATATATATTTAAAATATATGTAACGCAATTATCTCTTATATATAGGTTGAGTAAACAGTAAAATAATTAAGTGTAAAACACTTTAAATTATAAATATAAAATTTTTAAATTTTTGCTAATTTTAAAATTTTGATAAATTTGCGCTTTTGGCTGACAGTCTCGCTGACAGTTAATTAGTAAAAAAAAAAATCAAAAAAGCCGCAGTGACACATGAAATTAGATACTTCTAGAAGTAGTTTAAAACCGGTTTTAAGTGAATAGCTCAAAAATTGAGTCCAAGAGCGATTTTTGACCGTTTTGCCCCACTGTGCGACGCATGATCAATAAAATAAATAATGACCTAAAATCCCAATTTATAAATAGTAATTTATAAATAATAATTTATTTAAGACAAAACTGATGGTTTTTTTTTTTGTAAATACAATTTTTTTCGTCAGTGGCGAGAAAGTGCGGATGCAAGGTCACGTGAAAAATACGTGGTTTATTCTGGCCGATGACATAAAAAATCAAATTTTTCATTTTTATTTAATTTTTATGTTCTTGATTTCATAAAACATTTTAAATAAGAAAATAGTAACGGATATATTTTGGCATACTCTTTAATTATTTATTAATAATTTGTAAATGTCTGGCACGAATAGCTTTAAAATGGGCACATCTAAATTTCTAAATTTTTTTAACATGGAACATGTTCGGGAAATTTGAAAAAAGCCCTAAATAGGAGGAGGTGAAAAATAACATTAATTTTTTTTTTCTGAATTTTTTAACAACTTTGACTGATTAGGTGGAAAAAACTACGAAAAATGTTGAATATTATAAATTTTCGTGTTTAGTGATTCTTAGTTTAAAATTACAATTAAATTGGATATTGATAAATCATTACTATGTAGTCATCGAAAAATGTGATCTTTATTAATTGATTTTTATGTAGTCATTGAAAAATATAGTCGTTTAACATGGAAAATATATATTAATACTGGATAGCATATCTTAATAATAATAAAATATGACCCATTGCCTGAAAAGTAAAGAATGTTCCCAATTCTACGTATAACTAAGATTTGGGACATTCTTTTTTTATTCCCCAGGGCCGAATAAGATTTTACTTTCTCACTGGCGGAAAATAAGTGATTTGTGATCACAGTCTAAAAAACTTTATTTTCTCAAATATTTTATATTCTCAGACTCATTTAAATCAGCTGCTGAACTGCTCACTGAAATCCAGATAAAAAAAAAATAAATTAAAAATCACGAAATAGGTGGATTTATTATTAATAAATCTTTTAAAAAAAGTAGTATGGACGACCTTAAAACCGCCTTTACTTATACGCTTAAAAGCACTTTTTGCATTTATTATTGAATATTATTGAATAATAAAATTACTATACTATTTAATAATACTATAATAGTATACTATTATATTATACTATAAGTAGTATACTATAGTCTCGCTAATACTATATGTATTGTGTTCCAATGTGTGACCAATCAAGCAAAATCGATTGAAAAATTCTTTTACATGCACATATATCTATTTTTTAAAAGAGGAGATTTAAAATTTTTGATAAGAAAAAAAAAAGAATAATCTTAAAGATATAATAATTTCTTGAAGATAAAAAATTTTATTTTAAAACAAATAAATATGAAATATTGTAGATTATTATATATTTGAAGCAAAAAAATAAAAAAATCAATATGATGTAATGTGATTATAAAAAACAATTTATTTTTCATATTACTTGCGTTCTATAAAATAGAAAATCATTCAGACAATTCAGAAAAGAAATTTAAGAAGGATTTTTAGAATTGAAAAAAAAAGAGATCGGAAGGATAAGTAAAAATCCTTTGAACTTTACCTCTCTCTTGGCCATAATCCAATCGATTGATTTGCTGGAAATAGTACTAAGGTGAGATTTCCAATAGCCAATAAATAAATAAGCGAATAAAAAAAAATAAATAAAAGCAAAAAAAAAAAGAAAAACAAGAAAATCAAAGTTAATTTCCTTATTTACCTAAAAGAAAATCTTATCTTTATAATGTCCCAACATAAGATTTAATCTTACAATAGTATACTATTATAATTATTTAACGAAACAGTTATTTTTTACAGATAAAAAGCTCCTTAAATACCCTTTTTATTTTAATCTAAAAAGTACATAATATAAACGGTTTATAAAATTTAATTTTTAAAACAAATTTTCAAAATTTAATAGAATGTTCTTGATTCGAGGTATATTCGATCATAAATTCGTATTTTAAAATCTAAATTTGTAAAGTAACAGAATTATATAAAAACTAATAAAACACTTTACTATTATGTAGTATTTGTCTATATATGTCGCAGTCGTTTTCTTAAATTCCTGCAATTTGTAAAAATACTAGGCTTAGACTTTGTTAGGGCTTCTAATATACTACCATCAGCCTTAAATACACTGACCAAAACTATAAAATTTTTTATTGGTTCCTCATAGAGGAACCTTTGTGATAGGTGAAATTTTGATTTTCGATATTTTGGCATATAAGCACGTTTTGAGACCTCAGGAAGCTAAAAAACCGGTTTTTAAAAAAAGTCTGTATGTGTGTGTGTGTGTGTGTATGTATGTATGTATGTATGTATGTATGTATGTATGTATGTATGTATGTATGTATGTATGTTGGACTGTAACCGGTGATATTTCACAGCCAACACGACATTAAGACCTAATTTTTTTTTCAAAATTTTTTTTACCAAAAAATCTCGAGGTACTTTTTTTTTTTTTTAATTTGGATGTAATACCTCATTTTTTTCCATGAAAGTACTGATATCTAGAAGTATCGTTTTTACTTGATATCTCGAATCTTATAATTTATTTTTTGAAAATTTTTTTCTCAAAATTTTTTTCACCTAAAAATACAAAAAATGACAATTTTTTTTTTCTTTTTGGACGCAGTACTTGATTTATTTCTGTGGAAGTACTAGTTTTAGAAATATCGTTTATAGTAATTTTTTGGACCTGATACTTAATTTTTTCAAAATTTTTTTCTCAAAATTTTTGTCGCCAGAAAATACAAAAAACGCCAAAATTTTTTTTATTTTAGGACGTAATACTTAATTTTTTCCTATGAAACTACGAATATCTAGAATTATCGTTTGTAAAGGATATCTCCATCTGCTACGTAATTTTTCGAATTTTTTTTCTTTTTGGACGTAATATCTAATTTATTTCTATGAAAGTACTAATATCCAGAACTATGGTTTTAAAGGATCTCTATCTGATATGTAATTTTTTTGAAATTTTTTTTTCAAAATTTTTTGTATAAAAAAATTAAAAAAACATAATAATTTTTTTTCTTTTTGGACTTAGTACTTAATTTATTTCTATGAAAGTACTAATATCTAGAATTATCGTTTTAATAGATTATTTTTTGTCCATGATGATTTACTCAATAAATTCCATAAATTACAAACTTGTTCTATTATTATTTTTTCTTTTGTTGTTAAAAATTCGAAAATTATTATTAAGCATTCTTCTGGTATTATGAAATTAATATCTGAATAATAATATATAAAATTAAAATAATTATTGTTTGTAATAATGACTTGGTCTAATTATCATCTAAAAACACGAATTCACAAATATTTTTTGAAACACAAACCTGCACTTTTCACGCGTTAGGAAACTGGAAAATTATTAGCGAAACATGGATTGAGCTTTTCAGTTTACGTAAATGAAAGCTTTCATAGTTCCCTAGGTACTTCTGCACCAGTCCTTAAATCGAAAAGTCCATTTCACCCCCTTCCCCTAAAACGTCACTTTTTCATTCCCCCTTAAAAACGTTTATTTTCAAGATGGTGGAACCAAAAACATGAAAATAGAATGTTGCTACATTATCTCATTATCTGGGGGTTTTCGAGGTCAATAAAAATGTTTCTAGGTCCACAATATGAGAATCAATACTTAGTTTATTGAAAATTATTTTCTAAAAATTTGTTAAATAAAAAACATTAAATCACAGTAACATTTTTTTTCTTTTGGAATACGGTATTTAACTTTTTTTTATGAAATACTGATATCTCAAATTATCATTTTTATTAGATAAAATAGACCATTATAAATATTTTGCTATTGTTGATGAGGAACCATAGTGCCAATCACTTGGCAGCGTTTTTTTTTATTTTTTTAATCCTCTTATGAAAATCCTTTCCGCTTACTATAAAATTACTAGTACGTACTTTCAGTATTTCTAAGATACTTTTATCCAAAATGCAGAGTGCCTAATACGGCATCGACATTTTATAAACAGACTACTTTTGGTACGTCATTTTGTTATTTTTTAACAGAGAACATGTTTATTGTTTATTGTTAAACATTTTTGGGAGTTGGTCAAATTAAATAATTTTGATAAAGGGATAGAGAATAATTAGGATTTTACTCGGATTTTAAAATTAGTTTTTATTGGCTTAAGGACTTAAAATATAAATTTAAACACGTTCCATGTTCGTTTTTTGTGAGTTCACAAATTGGTTGTAAGTTTTTAATCCCTTATGGTTGGCACATTCAAAAATACGACTACAAAATATACAAAAATTTACAATAGTACTAAACAATTTCTTAAAGATTAATTTTTAATATTTTAAGAAGAATAATTAAAATTTAATATTTAAATCTTATGTATCTATATAGTATATATCGTCACGAGTTGCGATACAAAGCTTTTATCGTAGTATGGCGAGAAAAGTAAAAATAAACAAAAACAGAGCGCGCCAGCGCTCTGTTTTTGTTTATTTTTTCTTTTCCCGCCATACTGCGGTGAAGGCTTTGTATCGAACGAGTGGCGATATATTTTTTTTTCAACAATATTCGAATATTCATCGTTTTTTAGACAAAAAAATAAATATTACTAAAAAACAAAACTTTTTTTTTATACACTTTATTTATTTGCACATATATACATTCATTTTTAATAAGTTAGAAAAAATTACATTTATTTCTGATTATTTATTTCGGCATCTATATTATTATTCTCGTCTATTAATAAATTTTCATCTTCTTCTTTAACATTATTTTCCAATATTTTATTTTTTAAACAAAAACACGCTCATGCGTTCTATACAACGGCCACGTTACAACTAAATTTTATTCGGTTCTTCATCGAACTTTGATCATGCGCAGTCTCTACTTCGGTCTCTACTATTACGATAATACTTTTATACGTACGAGTAGACTCTATATCGTAAGAGTAGAAGCCCTCTTGCGATAAAGTACCTTTATTTCATATACTACGGACCGTCTATAAACGATACATATTCGAATAGCGTTGTAAAAAATGTGCATAATAATTTTATCGTAAAATTCATTGCACGATTCATTAATATGTGAAAAATTTTTTTATGTATAAGTAGTGAAAATATATATCTATATCGTCTTTTTAGGATTATAAAAAATAGTCGAGTACTTTATCTTTCCCAAATTTTATTCCGATTTATAGTACTCTACAAAGAATTTAGATTGCATTAACATGGCCATGTCATAAAAAGGGGTGCTTTTAAAAGGACAAGGAGATAGAGTAAAAAATTGATGTTTTTAGGGAGGGAATCAAAATTAAAGTTTTTAGAGGGAGGGGTCAAAAGGACTTAAAATTAGAATAAATTATTATATAAGTTATATATTGAAATGTCACATTTTAAATAATCCTAAAATCAGAGTGGAAAAATATTGAAAAATTTCTTTAAAAAAGATTTGTATCAAGTTCTGCCAGCATTTGAAAATGCAATCTTTAGATACTAAAACTGAGAGCCAAGTAGTTAACTAAAAAAAATAGTTACAATAGCATTGTGATACATTTTTATTGCTTTCAAACTAAAATAAACTTAAAATTTAGAAATAAAAAAAATATAAAATTTATAAATTTTATAAAATCCTTTGATCCTTGGTATTCCATATAAAGTCATACAGTCGCCAAAACCAATCCCCTGATTTGGACCATTTTAAACAAAAGCTTTTATATGCATAAAATATAAAATCCTTAAATTATCCCTCTAAGTGCAAATTTGTTTAAATTACCCAAATCACCATTTTTGTCTATTTTTTATTTTTGTATACGTAATTTTTTAATAGCCTATTGCCATAAATATTAATATTAAAAATAGAATTTGGACATATTCTGTAGTAAGACTTTACGTTTAATACTAATTAGATATTAGATTTTCAAAATTTTACTTATAGCTTGCTGTATGTTTGATTTTGACCAAAATCACGCAAATCTAAATATTTGCAATTCTAGATTGCTTAGAAAACTCAAACTATTCTTCAAGAGTTTTATTTTCGATATGTCTAAGAGATTTTCATGCATTTAATTGGCTCCGTAAAAAATCACTTTTCATAAATTTAAAACTACTCGTCAAGTTGAAAATTCGGATTTTACAGGAAATTTTAAAGTCAAATGTCATAATTTAACAATTTTTTAAAAACACGGAATTTGGATCTAGTTTGGGCTAAAAATTTTAAGGATTCCCTACTGTATGTCTATGAAAAAATATGCCAAAAATGTATGAAATCAGGGAATCCGTTCAAAAAACCGTATGATTTCTCAAATGGATTAACTCACAAATAAAAATTTTTTTTTATTTGTGAATCCATACTTTAAGTGAGAATGACCCATATGAGGGATTCCATCCCAACTGAGCCCAAGTTGAACTGAAAGATCGTAGAAATCAGTCAAAACTATTTTTCCTGAAGGTACAACTAAAAATAAGTAATCTAAGCCAATTTCCTAGGTCAAATCTTTAATTTTTGGTAGCTGTTTTTGGGTTTTTGGTCTATTGTAGTTAATTGACTCAAAATATTTTTATTTTTGTTGCTAAATACTTAATTTGCAGTTTAAAATATTTTCTTCTGAAGTGCTTATAGAAAATTTTCCACAAACTTGATTTGGACTGCGCATGGCACGAGAAATTACGTTTTTCAATACTACGCCTTTCAGCCTAAATAAAAAAAATTTTTTTATTATGACCTACTTTCATCTTCCAAAAAAAAAACCATGGAATACATTAATTTAAAATCACCAGATAAAATGATGATAACTTTAAAATACTACTTTTTCAAATTTTTGAATTTCCCGATAAGTCATATGACCAAAAGAAAATTTGACTAAAAATTCGAATTCTTCGGGAAATTTTATATACGAATTTAACTTTTGGTAAACTTTAAAGGATTTGCATAAAAATGACGAAATTAAAAGACATAACTTTACGTTTTGTCATTAAAACTTGTTTTTAAAATTAAAAAAAAAAGGAAAATTAGTCCTTCAAAGCTTAATTAAGTTTTATTCCTATGTAAAATTTCCTAAGAAATCCGAATTTTTAGTCATATTTTGATTTGATCACATGACTTGGCAAGAAATTGAAAAATAGGAAAAAATTGTAATTTAAAAAATATCATTTTTGGACCTGGAGCTTTTAGATTAGCGTATCTAATGGATTATTTTTTTTTTGGAAGATGAAATTAGTTTATAAAACAAGAAATCTATGCCTAGGTAGACGAAAATCGAGCCAGCAAATTTTTTTTATTTAGGCGTCAAAAACGTAATTTCTTGCGCATGCACAATCCAAATCAAATTTTGATCCTTTTAATCGAATTGAACCGGAAATTTCCTGTAAGCACCTAGAAGGAAAATATTTTTCACCGCAAAATGAGCTTTTTAAAGCAAAAGTAAAAATATTTTGAATCAATTAACCGCAAGAAGGCCAAAAACACAAAAATGGCTGTGAAAATTCAAAGATTTGACCTAGAATGCTAAAATTAAATGGGAGAACTTTAATGTAGTTGAAATTTCTAAAAAAAAAAATTTTGCGCTAATTTCTGCTTAACTTCAGTTTAACTTGTACCAAGTTGGGTTGGAACCCCTCATATATAAATCTATATATTTTTAAAGTAAAATCACGAATTCTATTCGCGTTCTCTCTATATTCGTGGTATAAGAAAACCGAATTGAACGAAAGTGTATATCGATCGAGGACGAGTATTAGAAAAGATAGTAACCATTCGAGAGTTCGATATCAAGAGAATAGAAGGAAAAAAAAAGATAGTGGAATTACAATTTTCTTTCGTTTCTTGCAAATCCAGCTCTATACATAAATATCATATATATGTATGTATATGTATTTTACTATTATCTAGTTTGATTCATTCAAATATCCGATTAGGAATAACTGAGTACATATACTCAATGTATAAATATCCTTCCGTTTATTTTTTTACATATTGATATTCAATATTTTTCTTTCCCGTTTTTATTTCTTTTTTTTTTTTATATTTTTGATCTTTACGAAATAATATTATTGTAGTTTGCAAAAGCATTGGGTTTTATTGATATGATATGTTAATAATTTATTCTCAGATAATATGATAATTTTTGGTGTTAAAGTTGTTGATTAATTTTTTTTTCTTTCTATATTTCTAAAAATATCTACCTATATTATAATATAAATATTTAATATTTCCTTTATAAAATTTTTTTCATTATTCAATTAAAATGATAAAGAAAACGGAAAACCAAAATATTCATTGACTGTTTATTTTTGAACATTTTTAGAGTTTAAATAATTGTTAATTTAACTTTCTAAATTAAAAAAAAAAAATTAATAATAAAATATTGACAAATGTAGAACATTCTTACTTTTGATTATTTTTTTTTTTCAAATCACATCTTATTCAAAACAAATCAATATATTTCGTATTTTATAAATCTTTTTTTAAGAAGATCTGGGTATATGAAGGAGGGTCAAATGGTCGCGAATGAGGAGGGGCGAAGGAGTGTGAAATAGGACTTGAAAAACTTTAGAGTTTTGGATTAATTTTAAAAAGCTAGAATGTTTGTAATAAATAAATAGTCTGTAAATATCTTCCATTTGATTATTAAACATAAAATTCAAAACTTTTTAGTACGAATAACTTCTGGAATTATTTTTAGAGACATATTTAAAAAATTCGAGTCAATAAGATAATTATGCATTTTTTTTAGGACACTTTTTAAATAGGAAAAGGTTGAAATGATTATTTAAATTTTTGATGTAGGTAATACCCACATTTAATATTTCAAAAATACTCCAAAAAAATTTGTTTTAAAAGTGGACTTAAAACTACTCAAAAAATTCTCTCTAGATAATTGGAATTTTAATTAGATTATTCAATACTAGAATTTCAATTCTAATTATTTTCTAAAGTTTCCCAACAAACGGGAGGAATCTAAGAGTGGAAAGTTCTCCATGGAACTGATTTCAAAGTTGAAGTTCAGTTGAATGTTTCCAGTCTTTCTAATACTAGTGCTAATCTTTTCGGATTCATAAATATATTTCACCGTATTTCACAAAGATAGATATCAGAAATTTATATTTGTGATAGAATTTCTAATGGTGAAATTCCTGATTGCATGCTTTTTAGTAGTTTAGTAGCAAAAGTAATTGTACTAGTATCAGTAATAAAGGCCAGAATAATTCATCTGACCCTTAATTTTGAAGTCAGTTCCATAGAGCCCTTCCCACAGTTGGATTCTAATATTAATTTTGAAAAGAATGAGGATAGAAAATGCATACTAGAAAGGTCAGATTTATTTAATTTTAAAATCATTATCTCCTAGTTCATTTGGTATATTTTTAGCAAAATATATTTAAACGGGGTTCATTAGTTAAATAATTTCTGAGTTAACCAAGATAATAAGTTGTCAACTCACTGACTTGCTGCAACTCTACCAAATTTTAGAGTTTTTAAACTTAGAATAATTTAATAACAATGGCATTTTCTAACGTAGATTTCTTCTAATTATATTCAGGTTATATCGTAAATAATTTATAACCCACACGGAAATTTTTGATAAATATTTTATGTTTCAAAATATTTCTATAAATAAAGCTCTGATTTTCTCTAAATTATAATTTAAATAACTAAAACATAAAATTAAATACATACAATTATATATTTTAAATACTAAAATTTATACATTTATTGTTTAATAAAACTCTTTGTTTTAAAAGACAAGTAGATTTGTAGGTTTTATAAGGTCTTGAGGGATTTTCTTATATTATTATTTTAGAAAATTAAAGTAGTATTAAATGAAATAAAATTTTTTAAAAAAGGTAAAAAAAATTGCAGTGTCATTTTATAATAGAGATTCGTGATATAATGAAAATAAATCTATATAGAAATACCTTGATTCAAAAAAAAAAAAAAGAAAAAAAAATTACATTATTACTAGTATGTGAAGTTAAGAAAAGGAGAGGTAAAATATCAGATAGGGCAATTAGTTTTTAAGTAATACCACAACGTCGTTGGCACCTGGCAATGACGACGTTGTGCCGGCAATTTTTCTCAATTAATCACGTATTTTCAGATCTTTTTCTTACCTGAAAGTATATATAGAACATTTTAAAAATACAAATATCTATATATAAGATATAAGCATGTATGTGTGTGTGTATGTGTCTATGTATAAGTCGACAACACGTGCATGTACGTTTACGTTTACTAAAATAAAAGGAAAACGAGAAAAGTAAGGGAAACAAAGAAGAGATAGTGTTCACGTATCTACTTTTTTTTATTTTTTATATATAAAAAAAAGCAATTTTTTTCTTCTAAAGTGACAATAGAGCGGAAATGGGATTCCGTCCAATTTCGCTTGGGCCGCGAAAAGACGCCATATTTTAGGTGAGCGTGATTGCTAGTTAATTGGGTACCTTTTGCCGTGTTGCGCGAAATAATTTTTAAAAAAAAGCTCTTTTATTTATTTTTTTTTTCTTCTTTTTTTATTTCCTTTAAAGTGTAATCTTACGTTTTATTTTTTTTTCATCGACTTTTTAAAGTATTTTTTTTTTTATATTTTATTTTATTTTATTATTTTAAAATAAATTAAATAACATTTATTTTTCTCGCTTAATTTTTATTAGCTTATAGTAATTTGTAATTTATTAATACGATGCAAAATATTTTATTTTATTATTATTTTAAAATATAAAGAAAATAAATCAAAATATTAGCAAGTATTTAAATGTTGAATTACAAAAACAATCTACTAATACGAATCGATTTTATAGTGTTACAATTTCACTGAATTTTATTATTCAGAATGACAAATAAATTTTTTGACGGTCACTTGAGTAAAACATTTGGCTTGTCTTTTTAAATCACTCTGAACATGAGAAATAATGATATTGTACTGAAGAAAATTTAAATCTTAACTATCTATCAACCTTTTATCTGGAATTACTACAATATTCCATTATTTTAATGCCATTTTTGGGAGGTGTCACATGTGACATATTTGGATGGGGAGGGGCTTGAAGAAATTTATTTTTAGAGAATAGTAGTAATAGTAATGAAAACTATTATAAGTGAACATATTCCATGCTGGTTGGTCGTGTTAACCCACAAACCAGTTATAAGTTTTTATAGACTTTTAAAATTTTGAAAATAAATTTTAGTATAATAAAATTAATTAAACTTGATTACACTGTAAAAAGCATCTTTCTTATATTAACAAAAAAATTAGAACATTTTCGAAAAATTATTAAATTTTCAAAAAAATTTGTAAATATTCGTAAAAAATCGTAAATTTACTAAATTTAGTATATTAACGAAAAATTCGAGTATTCTCGATTTTTTTTTGTGAATTCGTAAGAAAAATTGATAATTTACAATTTTTTTTTGAAAATTTAAAAAAAACAGTTGTAAATTTCCGAAAAATAGTTGTGAATTTACAACTTTTTTCGTAAAATCACAAAAAAAATCGAGAATTCTCGAATTTTTCTATAATATACTAAATTTAGTTAATTTACGATTTTTATCAAATATTCACAAAAATTTTTGAAAATTCACTAATTTTTCGAAAAAATTCTATTTTTTTTGTAAATCTAAGAAAGTTACTTTTTACAGTTTATTTGATATTTTGATATTTAATATTTGATATTTTATTTATTGTATAAATATTAAATATTTAAAGGCAGAGAATCATACATTTTATATCATTTATATATACAGAACGTAAGATAAAATTAAAAGCAAAACAATATAAAATTACATAATTAGTTAAATTTAAGATAAACTAGATTTACAGTATATAGTTCATTAATTAGATGATGCGTAAGTTAATTTATATATGGAGAATGGAAAATGGTATGTGGATTGTGGATTTGGAAGTGAAGGTTTGTTGATAGATTAATTTGAGTTTTTGGTATTGGTAAGTTTAGAGATGGGAGACTATGTTAAGATTCTGATGGGGAGAGCTATTGATATGTTTGGAAAGGTTATTCTTGAAGGTGTTAAAAGAGGAGGACAGTTTACTACATACTGTCATTTAAAATACAGAAAATATTTCGAGATTGTAAATTTGCTCTTTATTGTTATTAGGATGTAAAATAAATATCTCCAAATTTCTATAAACGTATTCACTCAAATTAAAAAGGATATTTGTTCGTGAAAAAATACAAATAAAATTATCCCTATCACTTATAGTACTTCAAGAAATGAGATTTCTTAAAAGTGAATAAAGATTTTATGAGTCAAAAAACAATTATAATATCTTGAATATAAAAGAAGAGTAAAAGTTACTGGTAGAATAAAAATTATATATATAATAGTTATACGTTGTGTAAAACAAATATATTTTAAGCACATTTAAAATATGTACAAACTAATGAGCTTGGTGGTTTTATTTCTGTATAGTTTAAAGTGCGTTTATTATCATAAACCTTACTTTAAAAAATGTTTAAATGCTTTTAACATTTGAAGAGACTTCGTATATATTTTCATCAACATAAAATTTATGCTACTATATATTCAACAAAGTAAACAAAGTTAAGAGGATTTTTTATTTTTTTTTTTTTTAATAAAATACTTTGAGTACTTTAAAAAATATAAATTCTTTTTTATTATAATTAAAAAAAAATTTTTTTTTAAATCCTCTTTTTTCTTAAATCACGTGCTTATTATACAAAATTTAAATATAATTTATTTTGTAATTACAAATTTTTAAAGAAATATTAATTAAGAATATTAGAAGTGAAAGGATAGCGAAAATTTCTGATGCCCTAAAAAAAGCATTATAATTTAAGGCTTAAGAGGGCTGGATGTCAGTCATTTTTTTAGGTGTTGACCAATCAGAGGCTAAGTAAAATATTAAATTTTTTTTTTAAATATTTACAAATAAATTCAGCTATAATTTTTAATTAAATTAAAAAGAAAAATTGCTAAATTAATCTACATAAAATGAAAAAATTGGCTATACTTTTCCAAGATCTAAGTAAAATTGCCTTCTCTTCAAAAAGTAAAATAAAATTGTAACACCAATATCTTCAGTTTCACTCATTTTTATAAAAGCACTACAGGTTTTCTTTCATTTTTTAACTGAGAAGGTAAGTTTACTCAAATCTTGGAAAAGAACAGCCACATTTTTCATTTTATGTAGATTAATAAAGCATTTTTGTTTTTAATTTAATTGAAAATTAAAGCCGTATTTTATTGGCCAAAATTAATGTTTTACCTAGCCTCTTATTGGTTGATACATAAAAAAATGTAAGAAAAACATTTTTATATTTTTGCTAAATGCATATCAATAAAAGAAAATTGTTTAAATTAAATAGTTTTTTTTTTTTTAATTAAATAGTTTTTCTTACAAAGCTTAGAAATAATCTGCGCCATTAATCCCCATTCTCCCCCATACGAAAATACTAGATACCGTCAAAGACGGGTAGAGCGAAGCTGATCATGTTAGAAAAAAGCAAGAAAAGAGTTTCAGTAATTTTTTAATTTAGGGATTTTAAAAGCTTTGATTAGATTGAGTTCAATAATAATGTTTAAATAAGACGTAAAAAAATGTTAAGCAAAGTTAAAATTTTTAAGTATTGGCCAAAAAGTACACGAAAAATCCGCCCCTTATTTTGAAACCTTATTATTTGTTTGCTGAAAAGATTTCAACCAAACTATTGTTGGCGGAACTTTGTTATTACGTCCTTTTTCTAGAATTCACCAACTACAAAAAAGTTACTCTGAACTCTAATACCCCTCAATTAACATAATTACCAAAATAATATTATACACAAGTCAGAATGTGGTGTAACGGTTTCAGAATTCGTCAACCAGAGAAAGAAAAAGTCTTCTGTAGGTTTTGTATGTCGTTGAATCCGAATTTGGGGTCCTACTGGGTTAGAAAATAGCAAAATACAGCAGAAACATTCCATCTTATGAGTTTTTTCACAATATTTTGGAACTAATGATCAAATTAATAGTGCCACATTTTAAGAGTAATTAACTAAATATTGAATTTATTCTTTTATTCTGTATCGATAAAGGAATATTAGAGCTAACTATTGGTGTTGAAAAATATCTCCAGGGTAAGATAAAATCGGAAAAATACAATGTGAGTTTTTTTCTTTACTTTTCTTTTAATCTTGCATTTGAAAAAGTTTTATCCTATTTTAACTTTTATTTAATTTACCTCCTATACGGGGCAAAAATGGATAAAACTATCCCTGAATTTAAGAAAAAATGAAAAAAACTTATAACTGGTTTGTGTTTTCACACAACCAACGATCATGAATCATGTTCACTTATAACGTTTTAACGTATATTCCCTAATTATTATAAGTCCTAAGATCGAAATTACAATAAATCCCAAAATATAAATTATCCTAAGTCCAAAAACCTGAAATATTCTAAGTTCTTGTGCTTACTCCCACTTTAAATTATTCTAAGTCCCTTAATCGGAAATATTCTAAGTCCATTTCATAACCCTCTCCCCTAAAAACGTCGTTAATATTTCAACCCCTCCCCCCCTAAAACGTCAATACACGGTGATCGCGGGTGGGACGTGAATTTTATTTTATTAGGTGCATCGCTAGTTGTTGATGCTTGTAATCTTAGCTGCGATTGGTTAACTAATAAGCAAACAATGCATCCGCTCTGTATCGCCCTGTATTTACCCCCCCCCCTAAAACATCACTTTTTTACCCACCCCTGCCTGGCATTAACATACACTAACACTATTATATCGTAGTATAAGTGAACGCAACATACGGAGGTCCCATTGATACCAACCTATGAATTTAATTTTGTCATATGACTTTAAAAATACCATGTCCAGCACCGGAAGATCATGTAATAACAAAGATTTTGCAAGAAAAAATTTTGCTTAAGTTCGCTTATGCAAAAAGTTAACAAAGATGCAATAAGAGGGCAGATTTTTCGGAGTCTTTACTTTGCTTTCGTTAACAAGAGACCGCTAACTTTAGGAAACCATATTACAAATTACTTTCATTAATAATTGAAAAAAACCTCCGATAACCTCCGATAACCTCCGTTTATTCCAACGGGCCTTCTAGGCACAAGAATATGTGCATAATACTATGCACAAGGCTTTTAAATGTAGTTTTTTGGTAATATTGCTTTTTAGTTAGTTAGTTAACAAAAACACTTCTTGTTGGTCACAATTTTTCGGTATTAAAGTCATTTTTCAAGCCTTGGATTTTTCTCAATGTTATAGCAATTTAACCAAATGGTCATTTTTTTCCCGAAATGATTAATTTTTAAATTATCTCAAAAATTGCAATTTTAGACAAAAATGGGTTTTATAGGTCTCAACAATTTTCTAAAAGCTTTTTTCTAAAAATTCTTTATTTGTCCTTTAGAATTATTTGTTTGCAAAACATTATTTTAATTTTTTATATTAAATTCTCTTCTTTACAGTCAGTAAATTGAATGCCCATTTTTGTCCCAAAATGATCAATTTTTCAATTTGCTGCAAAAATCGTAGTTTTAACATTGAACACGTTTCTAAGGAGGGGTAACCTGTGAATCTGAAAATCAAGTGGGTCAAATGTCAAAAATCATGTGGGGTTAGGAACTTAAAATATTTTATATTTAGGGACTTTGAATAATTTACTTTGAGAGGCTTAGAAAAATTCAAGTTTAGGGACTTAAAATATTCCGGGTTTAGAGACTTCTAATAATTTGAGTTGAGGGACTTAGAATATTTTTAATTTAAGGACTTAAAATAATTATAGAGCGAAGCTCTACCTTAATGGATGCAAAAATCGACACCTTTCGGACACGATATAGCCAAAACGATCAAACGGAATGCTTTCATTTTTCAAAACTGAGTTTATTTTATCGAGTAAATGAACCCTATTGTTTTTGGGCCCAATCTGGTATTTCTAAAGGCATGTTTATTCTTGTACTTTTGCTTCATACAGGTGAAAAACCTTCTAAATGTTATCCGCGCGATAAATTTCATAGCTTTTGCATAAACTTTGCATCAGCGAAATATCATAAAAATACAAAATCACACAAGATTCTTATATTTTTAGGCACGATCACCCTATGTATGCAATACATAGATGAAATCGTGCCTTATAAGTTTGTCAGGTCAAAAAACGGAAAAATTTCTAAATTGTACAATTCGTGGAGAAATTTGGTCCCCAGGTCATTCCGATGCCTCTAAATGCTTATATTGCATTGTTGTGTGTAGGGATGTATGTTCGAGAAAGTGTATCGTCAAGATCACAGAGCCTACTCAATGAATCAAAAATCCCTTAAACCAAATTTTTTGAAATAAGATCTAGTTGTAGGGTTTTCAATTTCAAGTGATTTCATCAAGTACTTGCAGAGAAATGTCCTAAAAACTGATTTCAGATATCAAAAAAAATTATTAAAAAATAATAAAAATGGTAAAAAATGAATTGGTTTTGAATTTAATACATCCAAAATGTGGTTAATGATCTAAAATAACCGGAAAATAACTAAATTAATTGAAATTTATTTTTTAGGAACGATAACCCTGTGTATGCAATACATAGATGAAATCGTGCCTTAAAAGTTGATCAGGTTAAAAAACGAAAAAGTCTTCAAATTCTTCAATTTATGGAGGAATTTGGTCCCAAGGTCATTCCAATGCCTCTACATGCTTTTATTACCTTGGTGTATAATAATAAATAATAGTTTTCAATTTATGAGGGCGTGGATCCCATCAACGTTATTAAAGAGAAAATACTCAATGAATATGTGATCGTGCCTGAAATAAAAAAGCCTTAGCTTTTTTATAATTCTTTACGATTTTTATTATTTATTAATTAATCCAAATTTTATTCAATTAGACATTTAACGCCCAAAAGCCTATCTACGAGTTCTAAATTAATTTTAAAACCAAAACCTATTTTTCAAGTCTCTATTATCAGAATTCGATTTCAAACTTTCTATAAAATTAACCGGAAAGTCATTATTTAGGGTAAAAGTTGGATACTAAAAAAAATCGACACGCTGCTTATCAGTATTGTAAATATCATCAAAAAAAGGTATATTTAATGAAGAATAATAAAATTTTCATTTTTTGTATATGTTTTAGGACACATTTTTTTTGCTTGATTTTTCTTAATTTGAAAATAGCGGATGGGGAATTAGAAAAAATTACGAAAAACAAGTTGCATTAGATTATTTGTTTTTAGGAATATTTTTTGGAATTTTACATAAATATTGGTTTTAAAATTAATTTAGTATTCAAAAAGAAATCTAAACGTAAAATTTCAAATATTAATATTACATATATATTTTTGGACTAAACCTATTTCAACGAATTTGCAACTCCATCCGTATGCATTCTATGTATAATTCCATTATCATTGAATTTTTTTATTCTTACACATGGATCAGTTTGAAAAATTGATTTGAAACTAATAACTAATAAGTTTTTAATTCTTCTGAAGGTTACTTCATTGAAATAAAACCGGTTGTTTAAAAACTGATTTTTTTAAATAGCGTAATTTTATTAAATAAAAAAGAGATTAGGAACCTGGTAATAATAATGGTATGGTAATAAGTGCGTGTAAGTATTACACAGCTAAATTTTGGCACAGAGATATTCAAGACCTAAATACATACACTTTTGTATTCTAATTTTTTCGGCCACGTGTTTTGGAAAAAGTTACACAAAAATGGCCAATTTTAAAAAAAAAACTAAAAGTAAGTATGAAACCCTGGAATAGGCTAGGTTTTTAACTAAGACCAAAACATAATAAGTTTATATTTGACATTTTTCGGTATATTAATTCTGGAGAGACATTTCGGGCCATTGAAGACCTTTATCCGAGCTCAAAATCATGTACACTATAAACTAAGAGCGTGAATAAACGGCCGGTCTTCAATAGCCCGACATGCCCTTCCAGAGCCAAAATACCAAAATATTTAAAATATAAATTCAGTATGTTTTGGCCTAATATAAAAATCTAGTCTAATCCGGGGTGTCATAATTTCAGTTTTTCTTCCAAAAATTGGTTAACTTTTTCTAGTACACGTGACCAAAAAAATTAGATTACAAAAGTAGGTATGCTTTGATTCTGAAATACGCAATCTGGGGTACAAGTGGCTGAGAAATTGAGGACATGAAATCAGCAAATACTACCCCATTTTAGTTTTTTTGCAATATTTTGAAAGCAGAGCTAAAATTATCTAATTAACTGCCTTTTTTTGAAGAAAGGGTAAGAAAATATTGAGATTCAATAATTACAAGCTCTAATTGGGCTATAAGACTAATTATAGGACGTGAAAACTAAACCTCTAAAAACGACTAGTTATAATACATAAATAATAAACAACATTACAATAAAATCGCTATTCTTATAATTTGTAATTATCACCTTTACTAGATGTTAAGATTCTAAACCCAAATTATTTAGATTCTGTAAACCTGTATTATTTTAAGTCCTTAAATTAAAAACATTCTAAGTCCCTCAACTTAAATTATTAGAAGTCTCTAAACCCGGAATATTTTAAGTCCCTAAACTTGAATTTTTCTAAGCCTCTCAAAGTAAATTATTCAAAGTCCCTAAATATAAAATATTTTAAGTTCCTAACCCCACATGATTTTTGACATTTGACCCCACTTGATTTTCAGATTCACAGGTTACCCCTCCTTAGAAACGTGTTCAATGTTAAAACTACGATTTTTGCAGCAAATTGAAAAATTGATCATTTTGGGACAAAAATGGGCATTCAATTTACTGACTGTAAAGAAGAGAATTTAATATAAAAAATTAAAATAATGTTTTGCAAACAAATAATTCTAAAGGACAAATAAAGAATTTTTAGAAAAAAGCTTTTAGAAAATTGTTGAGACCTATAAAACCCATTTTTGTCTAAAATTGCAATTTTTGAGATAATTTAAAAATTAATCATTTCGGGAAAAAAATGACCATTTGGTTAAATTGCTATAACATTGAGAAAAATCCAAGGCTTGAAAAATGACTTTAATACCGAAAAATTGTGACCAACAAGAAGTGTTTTTGTTAACTAACTAACTAAAAAGCAATATTACCAAAAAACTACATTTAAAAGCCTTGTGCATAGTATTATGCACATATTCTTGTGCCTAGAAGGCCCGTTGGAATAAACGGAGGTTATCGGAGGTTATCGGAGGTTTTTTTCAATTATTAATGAAAGTAATTTGTAATATGGTTTCCTAAAGTTAGCGGCCTCTTGTTAACGAAAGCAAAGTAAAGACTCCGAAAAATCTGCCCTCTTATTGCATCTTTGTTAACTTTTTGCATAAGGGAACTTAAGCAAAATTTTTTCTTGCAAAATCTTTGTTATTACATGATCTTCCGGTGCTGGACATGGTATTTTTAAAGTCATATGACAAAATTAAATTCATAGGTTGGTATCAATGGGAGCTCCGTATGTTGCGTTCACTTATACTACGATATAATAGTGTTAGTGTATGTTAATGCCAGGCAGGGGTGGGTAAAAAAGTGATGTTTTAGGGGGGGGGGTAAATACAGGGCGATACAGAGCGGATGCATTGTTTGCTTATTAGTTAACCAATCGCAGCTAAGATTACAAGCATCAACAACTAGCGATGCACCTAATAAAATAAAATTCACGTCCCACCCGGGATCACCGTGTATTGACGTTTTAGGAGGGGAGGGGTTGAAATATTAACGACGTTTTTAGGGGAGAGGGGTATGAAATGGACTTAGAATATTTCCGATTAAGGGACTTAGAATAATTTAAAGTGGGAGTAAGCACAAGAACTTAGAATATTTTAGGTTTATGGACTTAGGATAATTTATATTTTGGGATTTATTGTAATTTCGATCTTAGGACTTATAATAATTAGGGAATATACGTTAAAACGTTATAAGTGAACATGATTCATGAAAACACAAACCAGTTATAAGTTTTTTTCATTTTTTGTTAAATTCAGGGATAGTTTTATCCATTTTTTCCCCCGTATAGGAGGTAAATTAAATAAAAGTTAAAATAGGATAAAACTTTTTCAAATGCAAGATTAAAAGAAAAGTAAAGAAAAAAACTCACATTGTATTTTTCCGATTTTATCTTACCCTGGAGATATTTTTCAACACCAATAGTTAGTTAGCTCTAATATTCGTTTATCGATACAGATTAAAAGAATAAATTCAATATTTAGATAATTACTCTTAAAATGTGGCACTATTAATTTGATCATTAGTTCCAAAATATTGTGAAAAAACTCATAAGATGGAATGTTTCTGCTGTATTTTCCTATTTTCTAACCCAGTAGGACCCCAAATTCGGATTCAACGACATACAAAACCTACAGAAGACTTTTTCTTTCTCTGGTTGACGAATTCTGAAACCGTTACACCACATTCTGACTTGTGTATAATATTATTTTGGTAATTATGTTAATTGAGGGGTATTAGAGTTCAGAGTAACTTTTTTGTAGTTGGTGAATTCTAGAAAAAGGACGTAATAACAAAGTTCCGCCAACAAAAGTTTGGTTGAAATCTTTTCAGCAAACAAATAGTAAGGTTTCAAAATAAGGGGCGGATTTTTCGTGTACTTTTTGGCTAATACTTAAAAATTTTAACTATGCTTAACATTTTTTTACGTCTTATTTAAACATTATTATTGAACTCAATCTAGTCAAAGCTTTTAAAATCCCTAAATTAAAAAATTACTGAAACCCTTTTCTTGCTTTTTTCTAACATGATCAGCTTCGCTCTACCCGTCTTTGACGGTATCTAGTACAGGTTTACAGAATCTAAATAATTTGGGTTTAGAATCTTAACATCTAGTAAAGGTGATAATTACAAATTATAAGAATAGCGATTTTATTGTAATGTTGTTTATTATTTATGTATTATAACTAGTCCTTTTTAGAGGTTTAGTTTTCACGTCCTATAATTAGTCTTATAGCCCAATTAGAGCTTGTAATTATTGAATCTCAATATTTTCTTACCCTTTCTTCAAAAAAAGGCTGTTAATTAGATAATTTTAGCTCTGCTTTCAAAATATTGCAAAAAAACTAAAATGGGGTAGTTTTTGCTGATTTCATGTCCTCAACTTCTCAGCCACTTGTACCCCAGATTGCGTATTTCAGAATCAAAGCATACCTACTTTTGTATTCTAATTTTTTTGGTCACGTGTACTAGAAAAAGTTAACCAATTTTTGGAAGAAAAACTGAAATTATGACACCCCGGATTAGACTAGATTTTTATATTAGGCCAAAACATACTGAATTTATGTTTTAAATATTTTGGTATTTTGGCTCTGGAAGGGCATGTCGGGCTATTGAAGACCGGCCATTTATTCACGCTCTTAGTTTATAGTGTACATGATTTTGAGCTCGGATAAAGGTCTTTAATGGCCCGACGTGTCTCTCCAGAATTAATATACCGAAAAATGTCAAATAAAAACTTATTATATTTTGGTCTTAGTTAAAAACCTAGCCTATTCCAGGGTTTCATACTTACTTTTAGTTTTTTTTTTAAAATTGGCCATTTTTGTTTAACTTTTTCCAAAACACGTGGCCGAAAAAATTAGAATACGTAAGTGTATGTATTTAGGTCTTGAATATCTCTGTGCCAAAATTTAGCTGTGTAATACTTACACGCACTTATTACCATACCATTATTATTACCAGGTTCCTAATCTCTTTTTTATTTAATAAAATTATGCTATTTAAAAAAATCAGTTTTTAAACAACCGGTTTTATTTCAATGAAGTAACCTTCAGAAGAATTAAAAACTTATTAGTTATTAGTTTCAAATCAATTTTTCAAACTGATCCATGTGTAAGAATAAAAAAATTCAATGATAATGGAATTATACGTAGAATGCATACGGATGGAGTTGCAAATTCTTTGAACTAGGTTTAGTCCAAAAATATATATCTTATATTAATATTTGAAATTTTACGTTTAGATTTCTTTTTGAATACTAAATTAATTTTAAAACCAATATTTATGTAAAATTCCAAAAAATATTCCTAAAAACAAATAATCTAATGTAACTTGTTTTTCGTAATTTTTTCTAATTCTCCATCCGCCATTTTCAAATTAAGAAAAATCAAGCAAAGAAAATGTGTCCTAAAACATATACAAAAAATGAAAATTTTATTATTCTTCATTAAATATACCTTTTTTTGATGCTATTTACAATACTGATAAGCAGCGTGTCGATTTTTTTTAGTATCCAACTTTTACCCTAAATAATGACTTTCTGGTTAATTTTATAGAAAGTTTGAAATCGAATTCTGATAATAGAGACTTGAAAAATAGGTTTTGGTTTTAAAATTAATTTAGAACTCGTAGATAGGCTTTTGGGCGTTAAATATCTAATTGAATAAAATTTCGATTAATTAATAAATAATAAAAATCGTAAAGAATTATAAAAAAGCTAAGGCTTTTTTATTTCAGGCACGATCACATATTCATTGAGTATTTTCTCTTTAATAACGTTGATGGGATCCACGCCCTCATAAATTGAAAACTATTATTTATTATTATACACCAAGGTAATAAAAGCATGTAGAGGCATCGGAATGACCTTGGGACCAAATTCCTCCATAAATTGAAGAATTTGAAGACTTTTTCGTTTTTTAACCTGATGAACTTTTAAGGCACGATTTCATCTATTTATTGCATACACAGGGTTATCGTTCCTAAAAAATAAATTTCAATTAATTTAGTTATTTTCTGGTTATTTTAGATCATTAACCACATTTTGGATGTATTAAATTCAAAACCAATTCATTTTTTACCATTTTTATTATTTTTTAATAATTTTTTTTGATATCTGAAATCAGTTTTTAGGAAATTTCTCTGCAAGTACTTGATGAAATCACTTGCAATTGAAAACCCTACAACTAGATTTTATTTCAAAAAATTTGGTTTAAGGGATTTTTGATTCATCGAGTAGGCTCTGTGATCTTGACGATACACTTTCTCGAACATACATCCCTACACACAACAAGGCAATATAAGCATTTAGAGGCATCGGAATGACCTGGGGACCAAATTTCTCCACGAATTGTACAATTTAGAAATTTTTCCGTTTTATGACCTGACAAACTTATAAGGCACGATTATTCATCTATGTATTGCATACGTAGGGTGATCGTGCCTAAAAATATAAGAATCTTGTGTTATTTTGTATTTTTATGATATTTCGCTGATGCAAAGTTTATGCAAAAGCTATGAAATTTATCGCGCGGATAACATTTAGAAGGTTTTTCACCTGTATGAAGCAAAAGTACAAGAATAAACATGCCTTTAGAAATACCAGATTGGGGCCAAAAACAATAGGGTTCATTAACTCGATAAAATAAACTCAGTTTTAAAAAATGAAAGCATTCCGTTTGATCGTTTTGGCTATATCGTGTCCGAAAGGTGTCGATTTTTGCATCCATTAAGGTAGAGCTTCGCTCTATAATTACATATTTTTACAAAAATTTTCCCTTTTTATTCTTTGAGGCTTCTCAGTTTCTATCCCTTGGTTACTTTTTTTATTATAATCACATTTCAGCAAATAAAAATTTACACAAATTAAAAGAGAGTTAAAATCATAATAAAATATTTTAATTGTAGGTATGTATATTAAAGGAAACGTGTTAAAAATATAATTATCAAAAAGAATAATTATACCAAAAGAATTTAAATAACAAAAAAAGGTAAAAGTAAAAAAGATAAACAAAAATAATGCGTTTAAGTTATGTTTACATATTGTATGTTAGCCTGGCAGTTTTATTATAAGTTAAGTAGTATAACTATTTATTGGCCTGATGTGGACCTGTTTTGTAAACACCTTATATCCTGTACAGGTCATTGAAATTTTTCACCAGGTACTTACGTTTTTTGGGTCACTAAATACGAATATTATTTTCGTTTTTGCCGGAAATGGTCCAGTTACAAACAAATTAAGGTAATTGTTTCAGATTCTCGGACATGTTATATTGTGAACGACTCGAGAATTGTACACTGTAAAAATTAACTTTCTTAGAATAACAAAAAACAATAGAATATTCTCGAAAAATTAGTATATTTTCGGAAAAGTTTTATTAATAATCGATAAAAATCGTAAATTTATGACTATTTTTTGTAAATTTTCGAAAAAAAATAATAAATTATCAATTTTTTTTGCGAATTTACAAAAAAAATCGAGAATTCTCGAATTTTTCGTGAATAAACTAAACTTAGTAAATTATTGTTGTTTTGCGTATCGCCCATTTTATAGTAAATTAAAATCTTGTTGTATATTATATTATATTTTATAGCCCAGTTCTGGTCATTAAAAAAGATACAACAAGATTTTAAATTTAGTAAATTAAAAATTTTTATCAAATACTTAATTTTTTCGAAAAATTAGTAAATTTTTTGAAAATTTTATATATTTTTTTTTAATCTAAGGAAGTTAATTTTTACGGTGTAAATAAAAAGGGATGTCGTAATTGTGTTCAGCAATCCAAAAAAATATAAGTAACCATTAAAAATCAAAAAATATCCGCAAAAAATAACCTAAAAATTTCTGTTGTGGACAACTGGACCGTTTCCAATAAAACATAAACACCCACTGGGGAACAGAGACCTTTAAGGTTAAAAAACGTCTACAAAACAGAGCTCTTTGAACCATTATAACCAGGCGAAATGTTATGTTTTACCTCAATATCTAAACTTCAAGAATTTTAAATTATTAGATTTTCAAGTACTACCTGCAAATACACAAGCCTTTAAGAAAAAAATTCTGGGTTCCATACAAAGTATTAATTTAACAGTTGGGCGATTTTAAAAACTTGTCTAATGAGCTAAACTATTAGTAGTTTGATTATTTATATAAATAGCATATTTTATTTGATAAATCAAGAATTATAAAGCAAGTTGTAAAGTAATTACCAAGCTAATATATGCTTTTTTTTAAATTATAATTTTATAAAGAAATATTCTTATGCATAAAGTACCCAGTGTATTTACATACACATATAGTATGTTAAACAAAACAAATTATGAAGCCATATATATGTACGAAGAAAAATAAATCAAGGATTAGTGAAACAAAATGTCCTTTAAAGAAAATTTATTTTTAGTATAGTATGTATATAGGAAAATAGTGGTTAGCCAACCAATAAGGCTAAATATCAAGATATCTAAGAATTATAGTTTTGTAACATATGGATACATATATATATATATGAATAGGATTTATTTTCAACAAAATTTTAATTAAAATAATTTTAGAAAACTATTTATTACACAATAACCAATATATAGAGTTATGACAATTTGAAAGTACTAGCATATATAGAAAATTATTTAAGTAAAATAAATTTATGTAATTATTTTAGTTTAATTGAATTTTTATTCAAATATTATAGAATATTATTTCATTTTAAATAATATTAATTGTTAAATTTTATATATAAGTAATTAATTTATATAAGAAGGTAAATTATTATTTTAATTAATAGTTTGATCTAATAATTTTATTACTATATTTATTAGGTTCTAAGCTAATTTTTATTATCTCTAGAATTATAGATTTTATTTTAATGTTTTTATTATTACACATTATCAGAGAGGCTCTAATATTTGTGCTCTATTGACTTATTTTCTTTAAATTTGGAAATTCAGTGCAGTTTAACTCCTTAAAGTTGCAGGTCATATTTATTCATACTTCTTGCTAGATTTTTTATGAAATTTATATACTGTTTGGTAACTTTTTATCTATGTTCTCTATATATTCATTGAAGTTTCTTTGAGGTTTCTTGGTTTCTTTCCTTCTCACAATTTATTTTATTACTACTAAAACTAATACTAATTCTTTTTTACATTTTTTTCAGGATTTTGTTTCACCAGGAATATTTTTTTTATGATTTCCAAGCTTCTATGAGTAACGGTATTTTTGAATCTAAATTATGACTTTAGATGAGTCTAAACATCTGTTCAATTTTTAAAGCATAGGCATATTTTGAAAATCCAAAATACGCTTAACACCTAAGTCAATATTGCTACGAGTAACAATAGAAAGTTTTCAAATTTTTCTTTGAAGGTCGCATAATTTTTTTCATACTTTCGAATTTTAAAATTTTAAATTAACGCAAGACAAGTATTTTACAAAATTTTATCTACTTGGTCTAAAAAAACTAAAGAGCTATTGTATTATATTGCAAATATTTGTATTGCAAAAATTTTGAAAACTGTTTGTGAACATTATTTGATAAAAAATATTTTAATCTAAATAAATTATAAAATAATGATTTATAAATTAGGAAATTATTTTTATGATCGACGTTAATTTATAATTAATTAATTATTATAAGACGATATTTCGATCAAATAAATGCTTTTAACAGATATACACATATATTGACACTTTCGTGTTCAGAATGTAAATCTAAGCATTTTCAAATAATTTTTAAAAATATTTGCATATTTTTAAAAAATTCAGAACCAATGAATTTTAACTTTTTAGATCTTAAAAAAGCTAAAGAAAATTTTATCTCAAATAAAAAAATTCCTCCACCACGGGGACTCGAACCCACGATCTAAGGATTTATACTCCTACGCTCTACCAATTGAGCTATAGTGAAGGTGGTATTCGAGTACCGTTAGAAGAAATTCATTTACTTGAGATAGGCAACCCATTAATCTAGTGCCAAATGATAAATTAGGAAATTATTTTTACGATCGACGTTAATTTATAATTAATTAATTATTATGAGACGATATTTCGATCAAATAAATGCTTTTAACAGATATACACATATATTGACACTTTCGTGTCCAGAATGTAAATCTAAGCATTTTCAAATAATTTTTAAAAATATTTGCATATTTTTAAAAAATTCAGAACCAATGAATTTTAACTTTTTAGATCTTAAAAAAGCTAAAGAAAATTTTATCTCAAATAAAAAAATTCCTCCACCACGGGGACTCGAACCCACGATCTAAGGATTTGTACTCCTACGCTCTACCAATTGAGCTATAGTGAAGGTGGTATTCGAGTACCGTTAGAAGAAATTCATTTACTTGAGATAGGCAACCCATTAATCTAGTGCCAAATGATAAATTAGGAAATTATTTTTACGATCGACGTTAATTTATAATTAATTAATTATTATGAGACGATATTTCGATCAAATAAATGCTTTTAACAGATATACACATATATTGACACTTTCGTGTCCAGAATGTAAATCTAAGCATTTTCAAATAATTTTTAAAAATATTTGCATATTTTTAAAAAATTCAGAACCAATGAATTTTAACTTTTTAGATCTTAAAAAAGCTAAAGAAAATTTTATCTCAAATAAAAAAATTCCTCTGAATTTTTTAAAAATATGCAAATATTTTTAAAAATTATTTGAAAATGCTTAGATTTACATTCTGGACACGAAAGTGTCAATATATGTGTATATCTGTTAAAAGCATTTATTTGATCGAAATATCGTCTTATAATAATTAATTAATGATTTATAAACCTTAAGACTTATTCTATAAACGATTAAAGAATCTAATTTTCTTTTATAAAACGTCTTTTTCATTTGTTTTTTATTTTTACAATTCAAAATAGTTAAATCACTCAAAAGTTTCATTTTTTAACTTTTTTATTTTTATATTGATTTTACAAATTATTACTTAAATTGAATGAATAAGTTAAAAAAAAGCTTTTATTAAAGAGGTTTTATTTTCTAAACTGTTTGCATTGCAGAATTATACTGTCGTTTCTTTTTACAGTAATCTATAACTTCTTTGAATAAATCTATTGGAATAAAATATAAGAGCTTGAATGCAGTATAAAGACTGCTTTGGTAACTAAAAAGAAATTTTAAAAAAATAGTATACATGAGTTATTCTAAGATAGTTCAGTAGATATTTTTGGATCGGGTTAATTTTTTTTAGTTCTCAAGGTTATTTATTAATCAATATATTGTATTAAATTGCTGCAAAATTTTTGCAATAAATATATATGAATAATAAATAAACTTGAATACTAAAAAAAAATTAACCCGACCCAAAAAATTTCTACTGAGCTATCTTAGAATACCTCATGTATACTATTTTTCTAAAATTTCTTTTTAGTTTATTATCTTGATTATCGCTGTTGCTGTGGAATTAACATTTGTTTATTACTGTTCTTGTAAGAGATTGTTCTTGCAAAATTGGTGCGAATTTGTTGAGAAAAAGGTATCCCTTTCTTTGCGGGACTCAATTTTTCAAAAACTTTGGACCTCAGGAGGCAAATTGTGTTTAATTACAGCTGTACGGCTTTGTTAAAAAAAAATTATGTTAAGACTGAATGTGGTTTGATAATTTTTTATAAGGAAATAATTGTTGACGTCTAGTTTATATAACAAACTTTGGCCTTTTTCAGGATCGTAATTTTTAAATAACTATTCAAATAAAAGAAGAATACATTGAAAAGATGTTGAAAAGATTTGGATTTAGCGAGATGCATTCCCTGGTTAGAAAAAACGATTCGAAACGATTCAAACCGAATCGTTATGAATCGTGATTTCTCACTTGGATTTTACAACTGAAACCGATAGACAAAAAACAAATAAAATTATTTTCCCAATCGATTTGAATAGTAAACAAAGGTCATTTAATAAAGAAAAACAATATCTTGCAAAAGTTGGCCATATTATTCAATAGTTATCAATCGGATAAATATTTAATTAAAAATTTAGCCAAAAAGTTCAATCGTTTTCAACCGGAGAGTTATTAAAAGGTTAAATAAAGCTTAAATTTTCAATAGTTTTGAATCGTGAAGAAAAAATATAGTTAAATTAAATTAAAAATTCCAATCGTTTTTAAACGGAAAGTGAAATTTGTCAAATTTAATTAAAATTTTCAATCGTTTTTAATCGGATAATTATTACAAGGTTAAATTTAGCTTAAATTCTCAATCGTTTTCAATCAAAGAGTTTATTCAAGGTAACATTTAGCTTAAATTTTGAATTGTTTCGAATCGTGAAGAAAAAATATAGCGAAATTTAATTAAAAACCTGAATCGTTCTCAATCGGTGAGTAATTAAAAGGCAAAATAAACTTAAAATTTCAATCGTTTTGAATCGGGAAGAAAAAATATAGTCAAAATTTGTTTAAAAAACTCAATCGTTTTCAATCAGAAAGTAACTAAAGGGCAAAATAAGCTTAAATTTTCAATCGTTATCAATCGGGAAGAGAAAATATAGTCAAAATTTATTTAAAAAACTCAATCGTTTTCAATCGGAGAGTAACTAAAAGGCAAAATAAGCTTAAAATTTGAATCCTTTTGAATGAGGAAGAAAAAATATGGTCAAAATTTATTTAAAAAACTCAATCGTTTTCAATCGGTGAGTAATTAAGAGGCAAAATAAACTTAAAATTTCAATCGTTTTGAATCGGGAAGAAAAAATATAGTCAAAATTTGTTTAAAAAACTCAATCGTTTTCAATTGGTGAGTAATTAAAGGGCAAAATAAGCTTAAATTTTCAATCGTTTTGAATCGGAAAGTAATTAAAAGGCAAAATAAACTTAAAATTTCAATCGTTCTCAATCGGGAAGAGAAAATATAGTCAAAATTTATTTAAAAAACTCAATCGTTTTCAATCGGAGAGTAACTAAAAGGCAAAATAAGCTTAAAACTTCAATCGTTTTGAATCGGGAAGAAAAAATATAGTCAAAATTCGTTTAAAAAACTCAATCGTTTTCAATTGGTGAGTAATTAAAAGGCAAAATAAGCTTAAATTTTCAATCGTTTTGAATCGGAAAAAAAAATTTAGTCAAAATTTGTTTAAAAAACTGAATCGTTTTCAATCGGAGAGTAACTAAAAGGCAAAATAGGCTTAAAACTTCAATCGTTTTGAATCGGGAAGAAACAATATTGCGAAATTCGTTTAAAAAACTCAATCGTTTTCAATCGGTGAGTAATTAAAAGGCAACATAAGCTTAAAATTTCAATCGTTTTGAATCGGGAAGAAAAAATATAGTCAAAATTTGTTTAAAAAACTGAATCGTTTTCAATCGGAGAGTAACTAAAAGGCAAAATAAGCTTAAAATTTCAATCGTTTTGAATCGGGAAGAAAAAATATAGTCAAAATTTGTTTAAAAAACTCAATCGTTTTCAATCGGAAAGTAACTAAAGGGCAAAATAAGCTTAAATTTTCAATCGTTTTGAATTGGAAAGTAATTAAAAGGCAAAATAAACTTAAAATTTCAATCGTTCTCAATCGGGAAGAGAAAATATAGTCAAAATTTATTTAAAAAACTCAATCGTTTTCAATCGGTGAGTAATTAAAAGGCAAAATAAGCTTAAAATTTCAATCGTTTTGAATCGGGAAGAAAAAATATAGTCAAAATTTGTTTAAAAAACTCAATCGTTTTCAATCGGAAAGTAATTTAAAGGCAAAATAAGCTTAAATTTTCAATCGTTTTGAATCGGAAAGTAATTAAAAGGCAAAATAAACTTAAAATTTCAATCGTTTTGAATCGGGAAGAAAAAATATAGTCAAAATTTGTTTAAAAAACTCAATCGTTTTCAATCGGAAAGTAACTAAAGGGCAAAATAAGCTTAAATTTTCAATCGTTTTGAATTGGAAAGTAACTAAAAGGCAAAATAAGCTTAAAACTTCAATCGTTTTGAATCAGGAAGAAAAAATATAGTCAAAATTCGTTTAAAAAACTCAATCGTTTTCAATTGGTGAGTAATTAAAAGGCAAAATAAGCTTAAAATTTCAATCGTTTTGAATCGGGAAGAAAAAATATAGTCAAAATTTGTTTAAAAAACTCAATCGTTTTCAATCGGAAAGTAATTTAAAGGCAAAATAAGCTTAAATTTTCAATCGTTTTGAATCGGAAAGTAATTAAAAGGCAAAATAAACTTAAAATTTCAATCGTTCTCAATCGGGAAGAGAAAATATAGTCAAAATTTATTTAAAAAACTCAATCGTTTTCAATCGGAGAGTAACTAAAAGGCAAAATAAGCTTAAAACTTCAATCGTTTTGAATCGGGAAGAAAAAATATAGTCAAAATTCGTTTAAAAAACTCAATCGTTTTCAATTGGTGAGTAATTAAAAGGCAAAATAAGCTTAAATTTTCAATCGTTTTGAATCGGAAAAAAAAATTTAGTCAAAATTTGTTTAAAAAACTGAATCGTTTTCAATCGGAGAGTAACTAAAAGGCAAAATAGGCTTAAAACTTCAATCGTTTTGAATCGGGAAGAAACAATATTGCGAAATTCGTTTAAAAAACTCAATCGTTTTCAATCGGTGAGTAATTAAAAGGCAACATAAGCTTAAAATTTCAATCGTTTTGAATCGGGAAGAAAAAATATAGTCAAAATTTGTTTAAAAAACTGAATCGTTTTCAATCGGAGAGTAACTAAAAGGCAAAATAAGCTTAAAATTTCAATCGTGTTGAATCGGGAAGAAAAAATATAGTCAAAATTTGTTTAAAAAACTCAATCGTTTTCAATCGGAAAGTAACTAAAGGGCAAAATAAGCTTAAATTTTCAATCGTTTTGAATTGGAAAGTAATTAAAAGGCAAAATAAACTTAAAATTTCAATCGTTCTCAATCGGGAAGAGATAATATAGTCAAAATTTATTTAAAAAACTCAATCGTTTTCAATCGGTGAGTAATTAAAAGGCAACATAAGCTTAAAATTTCAATCGTTTTGAATCGGGAAGAAAAAATATAGTCAAAATTTGTTTAAAAAACTGAATCGTTTTCAATCGGAGAGTAACTAAAAGGCAAAATAAGCTTAAAATTTCAATCGTTTTGAATCGGGAAGAAAAAATATAGTCAAAATTTGTTTAAAAAACTTAATCGTTTTCAATCGGAAAGTAACTAAAGGGCAAAATAAGCTTAAATTTTCAATCGTTTTGAATTGGAAAGTAACTAAAAGGCAAAATAAGCTTAAAACTTCAATCGTTTTGAATCAGGAAGAAAAAATATAGTCAAAATTCGTTTAAAAAACTCAATCGTTTTCAATTGGTGAGTAATTAAAAGGCAAAATAAGCTTAAAATTTCAATCGTTTTGAATCGGGAAGAAAAAATATAGTCAAAATTTGTTTAAAAAACTCAATCGTTTTCAATCGGAAAGTAATTTAAAGGCAAAATAAGTTTAATTTTTCAATCGTTTTGAATCGGAAAGTAATTAAAAGGCAAAATAAACTTAAAATTTCAATCGTTCTCAATCGGGAAGAGAAAATATAGTCAAAATTTATTTAAAAAACTCAATCGTTTTCAATCGGAGAGTAACTAAAAGGCAAAATAAGCTTAAAACTTCAATCGTTTTGAATCGGGAAGAAAAAATATAGTCAAAATTCGTTTAAAAAACTCAATCGTTTTCAATTGGTGAGTAATTAAAAGGCAAAATAAGCTTAAATTTTCAATCGTTTTGAATCGGAAAAAAAAATTTAGTCAAAATTTGTTTAAAAAACTGAATCGTTTTCAATCGGAGAGTAACTAAAAGGCAAAATAGGCTTAAAACTTCAATCGTTTTGAATCGGGAAGAAACAATATTGCGAAATTCGTTTAAAAAACTCAATCGTTTTCAATCGGTGAGTAATTAAAAGGCAACATAAGCTTAAAATTTCAATCGTTTTGAATCGGGAAGAAAAAATATAGTCAAAATTTGTTTAAAAAACTGAATCGTTTTCAATCGGAGAGTAACTAAAAGGCAAAATAGGCTTAAAACTTCAATCGTTTTGAATCGGGAAGAAACAATATTGCGAAATTCGTTTAAAAAACTCAATCATTTTCAATTAGTGAGTAATTAAAAGGCAAAATAAGCTTAAAATTTCAATCGTTTTGAATCGGGAAGAAAAAATATAGTCAAAATTTGTTTAAAAAACTCAATCATTTTCAATCGGTGAGTAATTAAAAGGCAAAATAAGCTTAAAATTTTAATCGTTCTCAATCGGGAAGAGCAAATATAGTCAAAATTTGTTTAAAAAAGTCAATCGTTTTCAATCGGTGAGTAATTAAAAGGCAAAATAAGCTTAAAATTTCAATCCTTTTGAATGAGAAAGGAAAAATATGGTGAAAATTCGTTTAAAAAACTCAATCGTTTTCAATCGGTGAGTAATTAAAAGGCAAAATAAGCTTAAATTTTTAATCGTTTTGAATCGGAAAGTAATTAAAAGGCAAAATAACCTTAAAATATCAATCGTTCTCAATCGGGAAGAGAAAATATAGTCAAAATTTATTTAAAATACTCAATCGTTTTCAATCGGAGAGTAACTAAAAGGCAAAATAAGCTTAAAACTTCAATCGTTTTGAATCGGGAAGAAAAAATATAGTCAAAATTCGATTAAAAAACTCAATCGTTTTCAATTGGTGAGTAATTAAAAGGTACAATAAGCTTAAATTTTTAATCGTTTTGAATCGGGAAGAAAAAATTTAGTCAAAATTTGTTTAAAAAACTGAATCGTTTTCAATCGGAGAGTAACTAAAAGGCAAAATAAGCTTAAAATTTCAATCGTTTTGAATCGGGAAGAAAAAATATAGTCAAAATTTGTTTAAAAAACTCAATCGTTTTCAATCGGAAAGTAATTAAAGGGCAAAATAAGCTTAAATTTTCAATCGTTTTGAATCGGAAAGTAATTAAAGGGCAAAATAAGCTTAAATTTTCAATCGTTTTGAATCGGAAAGTAATTAAAAGGCAAAATAAACTTAAAATTTCAATCGTTCTCAATCGGGAAGAGAAAATATAGTCAAAATTTGTTTAAAAAACAAATTCCCGATTGAGAACGATTGAAATTTTAAGTTTATTTTGCCTTTTAATTACTTTCCGATTCAAAACGATTGAAATTTTAAGTTTATTTTGCCTCTTAATTACTCACCGATTGAAAACGATTCAGTTTTTTAAACAAATTTTGACTATATTTTCTCTTCCCGATTGAGAACGATTGAAATTTTAAGTTTATTTTGCCTTTTAATTACTTTCCGATTCAAAACGATTGAAATTTTAAGTTTATTTTGCCTCTTAATTACTCACCGATTGAAAACGATTGAGTTTTTTAAACGAATTTTGACTATATTTTTTCTTCCCGATTCAAAACGATTGAAGTTTTAAGCTTATTTTGCCTTTTAGTTACTCTCCGATTGAAAACGATTGAGTTTTTTAAATAAATTTTGACTATATTTTCTCTTCCCGATTGAGAACGATTGAAATTTTAAGTTTATTTTGCCTTTTAATTACTTTCCGATTCAAAACGATTGAAAATTTAAGCTTATTTTGCCCTTTAATTACTCACCAATTGAAAACGATTGAGTTTTTTAAACGAATTTCGCAATATTGTTTCTTCCCGATTCAAAACGATTGAAGTTTTAAGCTTATTTTGCCTTTTAGTTACTCTCCGTTTGAAAACGATTCAGTTTTTTAAACAAATTTTGACTAAATTTTTTCTTCCGATTCAAAACGATTGAAATTTTAAGCTTATGTTGCCTTTTAACTACTCACCGATTGAAAACGATTGACTTTTTTAAACGAATTTCGCAATATTGTTTCTTCCCGATTCAAAACGATTGAAATTTTAAGCTTATGTTGCCTTTTAATTACTCACCGATTGAAAACGATTCAGTTTTTTAAACGAATTTCGCAATATTGTTTCTTCCCGATTCAAAACGATTGAAGTTTTAAGCTTATTTTGCCTTTTAGTTACTCTCCGATTGAAAACGATTCAGTTTTTTAAACAAATTTTGACTAAATTTTTTCTTCCGATTCAAAACGATTGAAAATTTAAGCTTATTTTGCCCTTTAATTACTCACCAATTGAAAACGATTGAGTTTTTTAAACGAATTTTGACTATATTTTTTCTTCCCGATTCAAAACGATTGAAAATTTAAGCTTATTTTGCCTTTTAATTACTCACCGATTGAAAACGATTGACTTTTTTAAACGAATTTCGCAATATTGTTTCTTCCCGATTCAAAACGATTGAAGTTTTAAGCTTATTTTGCCTTTTAGTTACTCTCCGATTGAAAACGATTTAGTTTTTTAAACAAATTTTGACTATATTTTCTCTTCCCGATTGAGAACGATTGAAATTTTAAGTTTATTTTGCCTTTTAATTACTTTCCGATTCAAAACGATTGAAATTTTAAGTTTATTTTGCCTCTTAATTACTCACCGATTGAAAACGATTGAGTTTTTTAAACGAATTTTGACTATATTTTTTCTTCCCGATTCAAAACGATTGAAGTTTTAAGCTTATTTTGCCTTTTAGTTACTCTCCGATTGAAAACGATTTAGTTTTTTAAACAAATTTTGACTATATTTTCTCTTCCCGATTGAGAACGATTGAAATTTTAAGTTTATTTTGCCTTTTAATTACTTTCCGAATCAAAACGATTGAAATTTTAAGTTTATTTTGCCTCTTAATTACTCACCGATTGAAAACGATTGAGTTTTTTAAATAAATTTTGACCATATTTTTTCTTCCCGATTCAAAACGATTGAAGTTTTAAGCTTATTTTGCCCTTTAATTACTCTCCGATTGAAAACGATTGAGTTTTTTAAATAAATTTTGACTATATTTTCTCTTCTCGATTGAGAACGATTGAAATTTTAAGTTTATTTTGCCTTTTAATTACTTTCCGATTCAAAACGATTGAAAATTTAAGCTTATTTTGCCCTTTAATTACTTTCCGATTGAAAACGATTGAGTTTTTTAAACAAATTTTGACCATATTTTTTCTTCCCGATTCAAAACGATTGAAGTTTTAAGCTTATTTTGCCTTTTAGTTACTCTCCGATTGAAAACAATTGAGTTTTTTAAATAAATTTTGACTATATTTTCTCTTCTCGATTGAGAACGATTGAAATTTTAAGTTTATTTTGCCTTTTAATTACTTTCCGATTCAAAACGATTGAAAATTTAAGCTTATTTTGCCCTTTAATTACTTTCCGATTGAAAACGATTGAGTTTTTTAAACAAATTTTGACTATATTTTCTCTTCCCGATTGAGAACGATTGAAATTTTAAGTTTATTTTGCCTTTTAATTACTTTCCGATTCAAAACGATTGAAATTTTAAGTTTATTTTGCCTCTTAATTACTCACCGATTGAAAACGATTGAGTTTTTTAAATAAATTTTGACCATATTTTTTCTTCCCGATTCAAAACGATTGAAGTTTTAAGCTTATTTTGCCCTTTAATTACTCTCCGATTGAAAACGATTGAGTTTTTTAAATAAATTTTGACTATATTTTCTCTTCTCGATTGAGAACGATTGAAATTTTAAGTTTATTTTGCCTTTTAATTACTTTCCGATTCAAAACGATTGAAAATTTAAGCTTATTTTGCCCTTAAATTACTTTCCGATTGAAAACGATTGAGTTTTTTAAACAAATTTTGACTATATTTTTTCTTCCCGATTCAAAACGATTGAAATTTTAAGTTTATTTTGCCTTTTAATTACTTACCGATTGAAAACGATTCAGGTTTTTAATTAAATTTCGCTATATTTTTTCTTCACGATTCGAAACAATTCAAAGTTTAAGCTAAATGTTACCTTGAATAAACTCTTTGATTGAAAAAGATTGAGAATTTAAGCTAAATTTAACCTTGTAATAATTATCCGATTAAAAACGATTGAAAATTTTAATTAAATTTGACAAATTTTACTTTCCGTTTAAAAACGATTGGAATTTTTAATTTAATTTGACTATATTTTTTCTTCACGATTCAAAACTATTGAAAATTTAAGCTTTATTTAACCTTTTAATAACTCTCCGGTTGAAAACGATTGAACTTTTTGGCTAAATTTTTAATTAAATATTTATCCGATTGATAACTATTGAATAATATGGCCAACTTTTGCAAGATATTGTTTTTCTTTATTAAATGACCTTTGTTTACTATTCAAATCGATTGGGAAAATAATTTTATTTGTTTTTTGTCTATCGGTTTCAGTTGTAAAATCCAAGTGAGAAATCACGATTCATAACGATTCGGTTTGAATCGTTTCGAATCGTTTTTTCTAACCAGGGTTCACAAAGAACACTTATGGTTACACAACAAGTCTTAAATCGCAAAAGAAGAGACAGAGAAGACCCAAATGATAAAGAAAATCCTAAGAAAACTAAGACTAAAGAAAATACTTTATATAGAGAAGCTGTTCTTCGTTATCTCAAGGTAACTAAAGATTTAGAATTAAGATACTTAGGAGAAGGGAATGAATTAGAAAGTTTTACAGACTGTAAATATTCTATAATTGAATGTGGATTTGTAATTAAATTATATGGTGATTTTATCAGTTGTAAAATCATAAAGCAAACGTATGTCTCATTACCTACTTGTGAAGTTGAGTATATAACGATGAGTTATGCTAGTAGAGAAATGATGGAATTATTCGATTCATTAAAATTAATGATAAAACCTCTTTCAAAATCATTCTTTATTTGGTGTGATGATTCGGCAGCTAAATATAATACTAAAACAATTGGTAACAAAAGATTGCGTCATATGATAGATGTGTATACTAATTATCTTAAAGATTATCTTTAACATGGTTTTTTAGAAGTTCATATGGTTCCTTTAAAAGAGCAACTAGCAGATTTATTCACAAAACCTTTAGCTTTTGAAATACACAATAAATTAACTAACTTATTATTAAACTTGGATTTTATAATTAGATGTGTTATACAATATATTTTAAATAAGGGCCCCATTATGTGTAGATTTTCGTTAAGATGGTAAAATTGAGGAGCATTTTTTAGAAAAACTATAATATATTTTTTTTAAATTCTTTTTTCCTTTTATTTATACTTATTATTAGTTTATAAAAAATTAAAAAAAAAAGTTCTACATATAATATTTTAATAATTATAGGTGGCGAACATGATTTTGAGGCCAAATCAAATCTGAAACAAAAAATAAATAAAGATTATCACTCTTTAATGGATTGATTATCGTTTGACACATCGAAAAAACAAAATATTAATTTTTGCGAAAATTGTGATCAAAAAAAATTTTTTGACATTTTTTTTTAGTCTTCAATCGCTTGTAAATAAAAATTCGCGAATCGGTAAATAAAAATCTTGTGTCATACGATACGCAAACTTATAACAATTAAATAGAATCCAAATTTTTGAAAATTGATCAAGTATTTTTTGAGATATCGTGTACGCCGTCGGCAAAAATATTTTTTAGTTTTTTTAAATTAATTTTTGAATCTAAAAATAGTATAAATTATTACAAGTTTCCTCTAATCTGCAATTTCTGGGATGTATAATGAGCCTTTATCAATTTCATAATGTTCTTCCAGTGCAGCTTTTACCTTTTTCCTTTCGGTCCTTGCATTTTGACACTGCTGGGTGCTTTGTTTGTTAGCGTATTTTATACGCAGAGAATCAGTCTCCATTTTTCCTGAGCTTCTTTCATGGTTGATAGTGCAAAATGGTTGGTGTTCCATCATCCAAGAATCAAATTGAACAGAGGAGAGTTTTCTTTTCATAGATTCACATGAGTTACATTTCTTAGATTTTACAAGAACATCCAAAACTTTTTGTGAGTATTTTCCTATAACACTGCAAACACCAAATAAAGACGAAAACCCCTGCTTTGCACACGTTCCATCTCCAGAGACAGTTAATTCGTGTGAAGGATTTCATTCTTCTGTATTTTTTTTAATTTCTTCTTTAGTTGCTTTTTTTGAAATAGTTTGGAAAAGCAATTTGGAAGCAGCATGAATCTTATTTAATACTCCATAATAAGTTGGTTTTGAAAAATTTTGGGTAATATCCATCATAGAACAAAATAATAGCAATCCTTGATATGATACCCCAAGCATTCGAAAAACTAACACTATTCTTCTATTTATTTCAAACACATTCTTAATAAATGGCAAAGATTTTAATTGTATTTCATCACATGGACATTTGACATGGAGATAAAAACCTAAGCCTCTTTGATCACTTTTTGAAAAATTTATTTTTCCATGGCGTTTTTGGCATATAACTAATTTTTCTATTACAGGAAAAATTAGCGCAAAGGAAACTATACAATATTCTATAAGCAGGTTTACTTCAATATTAAAATCGGATTTTTTCAGTTTTTTGGCAGAAGTGCTTCATAATATGTCATTTTCATGATATTTTTCCACAGCTTTTCTTTTACGAGCACGGCAAGGTCTTCCAATTGAATGTTTACTACTTTTTCTATCAATTGTCATTTTGATGTATATCCTAGGATACATGCAAGAAAACTAAAGATTTTGAATAAATTTTTGTAAAATTTTATTTTGTCCAATATAGTTAAAATACAAAAATTGACTTACTTTTACATAATCTAATATTCATGAATATTAAAAGTTAATACTCTATTTATTTATTTAAATAAATTAAATAGAAAGATCTTTTTAGATACATTCAAATAAGAAGATTTAAATAGAACAATAACATTACGCGAGCCAACCGAAGAACTCCGCACAAAATAAGTAAAAATATACTTACTTTCTTAGATAAAAATTGCTGTAAAAACAAAACGGCTCAATATTTTTAAATAATATTTTCTGAGGACATTTTTGAATATATCAAAAATATTTAAAAAAAAAATCGATTTTCGAAAATCTTTACACATAACGGGTCCCAAAAGAGAATAATGTTTAATTATATTTAGTTATTTAGATGCTAAATAAAAGTGACAATGAGATCGGGAGGGAGTTTTTTTTTTTTTTTTTTTTTTTTTTAATTAGTATATTTCAATGGTTTGAGAACTTAGCCCATATAACCAATGGTATCACCCTTATTATTTCTTTATTACAACTTTTACGACTTCATAATTGTATTGTGTTATGTCAGTGTTAATGTTTGTGTAATGTCTGGGCGTTAGTTTTATGTATGTAGGCGTTGTAACCTATGGTCCAGGAGGTACGCGATTTCTCCTAAACCCCACGCCGGCTTATAGTGCCCTGGAAGCACTTCGGACTGCGTTATCTACATAATGCCGGGTTTTACGCCTTAATTTAACATTATGCGGATGCCTCAATCCTGGAACCCACGGTAGAACAACATTAAGAATTTTTCTAAAGAAAAAAACTTAATGCTGATATAGCCGGGAATTGAACCGCGGACCCTTGGGTCCGAAGTCCAACGCCTTAACCACAGAGCTACCGAGGCTCTATTCGGGAGGGAGTGTTGGAGTCTATTTAGTGGCGCTCTCTATTGTCAACTATTAATTACTTTTTGATAAAGAAGAGGGAGTACTATCGAAGTCAGTCATTCGTCAGACATTGTGCAGTGCACTTTTTATGTTATTGATTTGTATTGACGCGTTATATTTCGATTGATATTAAATAAAATAAAATAATGATAAATATTAATTATAAAAATAGATGTGTATTTAAATGAATAATTATATATCATTAATCAATTAGTGTTAATATTTATTATAAAATAATAATTCCAATAAAAAATATCATGCATTAAATGAAAATGAGGATACCAAAAATTGTCACAGTTCTTATCAGAAATTAGTGCATATTTAAAAAAAAATAAATTGATTTTATAGTAAATTAATATAAATATCGCATACGTTATAAATTTCTTATATTTAATTTATATTTATTATTGGTTTATAGAACAAAACATACAAAATAATTTATATTAGGTGTAAAATTAGCTATAACAAAAACATTTAAAGAGACCATGCTTAAATATTTACAGATAATGAGCCTGAATATACCCGAATTTCGTTAAATTTATAAAAATATATTTTATAGAGACTTTATAAATTTTATTATTTTATAACTGAATTTCATAACATAAGTTAATTCATTCTAATCGTGTTTTTCTATCCCCATTACTAAAACGTTACCTCAAGGAGTTTGAAACAGGATTATAATAACAGGATTAAAGTAATTAACTTACAATCAGGTATTAAATATAACAAGTATTAATATTTGCATCATGAAACTAGTTTAGAAGGTACTTTAGTAAGTATTTTTTGAAAAGAAAGTAGCCATTCAACATATTCAATGAGAGTTATTTGTAGATATTTTAGTTTAGTTTCAATTTTTAAATTCAACTAATTGCATAAATTTTTCTAAATTCATTGAAATATACTGAATAACAAAAATGGTTGCAATTAATCTAGTAAAATACCTAAGAAATTAAAACATATTTCAGAACAGCTGTTGAGAATTTGTTCTTTAGAATAAAACGTGCCATATAGAAATGCGGTTATATTCAACAATAAAATATTTTAACCTAAAAATTGGAATCCTAGTATAATTCACTCAAAAAAAAAAATGCAACAATTGAAGCGTAAATTATTGTTGATAAGCCGTTACTAAAATTTTGGTCATTCATCTGTAACACTTAGATTGAGCTTGTTCTATTTTATATAGGTCCACATTTTTTTGTGATTATTTTTAATGATTAAATTTTTTTTAGCCTTTATTGTTTTAAACCATTTATGTATAATAATAACACACATTTCTGTGTATATTTATATTTTTACTTTATAAAAATATTGTTTGTTATTGACACAGGATAAAGGATCTCACATCATATCATTTACTTTGTCAAATTATTTAAAAATGAGAATAACGTATATGTATATTTGTTATACCGTTTCACTTACAGTATTTATTATTTTTTAAAGAATAATAATTGTATTAAATTAGTTTAATACCACCCGAAGGCGTTGGACACGAGGTGGGAACCTATTTCTTGATCATTCTCTTCGATAGATTCGTAAAATGTTCCAACAAATTTCTGTGTTAATAGGATCTCTGAATACGAGTATATATCTCTTTTCATCTAAAATGGCCTATAATAGGAACTTTTAGGTTACCTTTTTCATTTTTCGAAATTTTTTTCTTCTACTTATATTTTTCAGGTCATTGAATAAGTTCCGCTTTACCTAAAATTCTTCAATTGTCCATATAACAAATGTCTAAAAAAACAAAGAAAATAACCTAAAATTGTTTTTTTTCAGTTATTTCAAAAAGAATAAGGTACTCCTTGCGAGTGATTAAAAATATATTATCGCAATACTTCAATCACTCTGCGGGGGTTGGCGCGCGTAGCGCGCAGGGGGCGGAGCCTCCTAGTTTATACATAATTCTCTTATCACAATAGCCAATTAACCAAATAGTCATTTTTGGCTAAAAATGACCAATTTTCGAGTTGCTGCTAAAGTTGTAATGGGTTTCATTGATCTCAGAAAATTTCCACAAGCTTTAAATTTGCAAAAATTTTTCATTCTACCTTTTTCAATTATTAAAACCTATATAAAATCTATTTTTAACCAAAATTGCAATTTTTGTAGCAATTTATAAATTGTTCGTTTATTTATAGCCAAAAATGACCATTTGGTTAATTGGCTATAGTGATATGAGAATTAGTGAAGGATTAAAAAAATTGCAGTTCACGGTGTTTGAATGGTAACACTTATACCAAAAAAATGAAACCAGCCAAAAGTATTTTGGATAACTTGTGAGTTTTAAGCATTACATTGAAAATTAACAAAAAACCCTATTTTGTAAAATTCAGTCCTGCGTTTCTAACTTAGAAGGCACGCTGGCATGAACGGTTAGTCCGCATGTTTTTTCAACATAATAAACTCATCTATAACCATTTGGTGTAATTTGGTATTACAAAGGTAGGTAACAAAAGGTTAGTGTTACAAAGGTAACTCCCCTTGTAAGACTAAATGTTCCAATTTTTAGTTCTTGCTGGTTTTTAGCAAAATCTCAAGAAAAATATAAATAAAGTTCGAGATAGTTAAAGATATTCACAGTATTTTATAAACTATAACATTAGTTACATTACAGACAAATAAAATCTGCTAATTTCCATATACAGCCCAGACGTATTTGTAAAGACGCATTATTAATTAAATTTTATAAGTTTATGGATGAGAAACTATTACTAGGTAAATTTAAACTCTGGGTGAGCAAAATAAGCAATAAAAATTCAAACCAGTCTATGCATCTTTTTTGCTAATTTTCTACAAGCTTAAAATTCAATCAATTATTTGAATATGTAGCCAAAACAATTTAACAGTAATTCCACTTTTAAGAAATTGATTTTTTTAACCTTAAAATTACTTACTTTTATTATTAATATTCTCATGTAACAAATTATGCAAAAAATTAAAAAAAAATGTTTTAATAAATATGCATGAATATATGCATCTACTAATAGAACATTATAAATCTATACCTCGATACTATTAAAAATATAAATAAAAGAGAAGTGTTTATATATATATATTAACAAGCTTGTATTAATAACGAAATGGATTGTTGTGAAGTTTATTCAAGTGTAGTCAGTTGTTGTTTGAGCGACTGGTGCGTGCGATTGCGTTATTTTTGCGCTTCACTGGTTACTAATGTTTTGATGGTTTATTTGAGTAAATACTATTAGTAAAGAGATAATACAAAATACCTATAAAGATATTTTCGTTTAAAAAATATTTTTTTCTTCTTCCCTAGCTTTTGTTTTATGTAAATTTTAAGCTGATAAAACAAAAAATATTTTATTTTTTAATTATAAAATTATTGAATTTTAAAGTATAATTTACTTTTCAAAACTAATATATATATTCGTAGACAATTTATATAGTAGTGAGAAAATAAAAACAAAATAAACGATGCTGGAGCTCGATTTTTAAATTAATGATCTATGATACAATATGAATTTAAGGAGAAAAACAACATTTTGATTCTGCAGTTTTCTGTAAATTATAAATTAGGTAGGTGAGGGGGGGGGGGGGGTAAAATTGACAATTGAATGGAAAAAATGTCTATTATAGTTTTTTTGGATCGTTGAATTCGACTCGGGGTCCAAAGTGGGGAACACGCTTAAAACAGCAAAAAACACTCCAAATAAAGAGTTTTTTTGCAATATGTTGGAACTGAAGCTAAAATTATCAAAAATGCCATTTTTTTAAGAATAATTAACAAAATTTTATGACATTTGGGCTAATTTTAAAAACTATCCCTAAAATAAAAAAACAATTGAAAAAACATGATTTAAGTTTATTTTTATTACTTTTTTTTTTTGTAATTAACGGTTATTATGGAATTCCCACTCCATTGACCATTTCCCCCAATGGAATTTCCCCCTATTACAGTCTACTATCCATCTACTCCATTTGGGGGTAGGTCAAATTTTGGTCTTTATTGTGATGGCTCTGCTTTCTAACCTTGATCCTTGTCAGTCTAGGTTAACTCAGGGGTAGGTTCCAGTAAAGAATTTGGGGTTAAATGAAAGTTCAGCGAAAGCTTTTCCATTTTAAGGATGTTCCCTTATTTTCCAGCCACTTCGAACCTCGGATGCAGATTTAGTGACCCAAAAAACCTATAGTAGACCTTTTTTCAATTGTGGATTTCAGAGAAACTACAGCATTATAACTGTAGTAGAAGTTACAACAAGCTTATTTAAAAAATAGATTTCATTAGCGATTGATAAATTTTTAAAACTGAATAAAGAATAAAAAAAGAACGTTAACGTATATATATAAATACTTAAAGTTAAAAAATTTCATCAACATTGTGCTCATAAATTATTATAAAACAAGTAAAAAAATACAGTAAATTTTTATATTATAGTCCTATTAAATAAGCTACCTATTTGAAATAGTACAAATATTTAAAAAAAAAAGTTCATTTTTTATGTGCTTTGTATAAGCACGTATATATATATTATGTTACATATTTGACTTTTTAAGTTATGTAGGTACATTATATTAAAACTCTTTATTGAAATTCAAAATAAATAAGGGAAAAAAGTTTCACTAAATTTTTTTCATCTGTCGTATATACATATATATATAAATCGATCCAAGTTTTTAAAACTATATTTGAACTCATATAAAAAGCACATTTCAAGACATTTAAGTTTTACATATGTAATAATTTAAAAAATATCAAACTCAAGTTAGAAAATTATTATATATAAAAATATATTTTTTAACAATACATAGAAAGGGTATAACATCATTTAGTAATCATTGTAAAAAAGTATAGCATGTTCAGGAAACTATTAATCAATTATATTAAGCGTGCATAAAAGTTCCAATTTTTTGAAAACTAATTATGTATATATTCGATCATTTGTTCTAAAATAAAGTAAGTTTCGAAAATATTTCTGTAAATAACTAAGTCTATCATAGTTTCTTATTTTCTAAATTTTCATCAAATTAAAAAATAATTAATTTTTTTATTTTTTGAACAATATTTTGATACTTTTTCGGTTAATTTGGTCAATTTTATCAACTCCAAACAAAGTTAATAGCGCGCTTCTTTTTAAAACTGTTATTGAATTCTGTTATAGATAAAATGAATATAGGAGCAATTAAAAAAAAGATTTTTGGTTTTGAATAAAAAATAATCGAAAAAAACTATAATACTATTGGAAAAATATTAACACACGTTAAACTTTTAGAACAGATGTACTTAATTAATATTATAGTCATTAATCAGTGTTTTTTTTTTAAATCGACGTCTAAAAAAAGATGTAATTAAAAACTAAAAATATAAAGAACTTGAAAATTTTTTCTCCTTTTATACGTACATGGCCAGGCTGCTTTGCCTGAAAATTCAAGCAGTTTGCTTGAATTGCTTGAAATTTCAAGCAACTCAAGCAAATTGCTTTAATTTTCAAGTAATTTTCTTGAATTTTCAAGCAAAGCAGCCTGGCCGTGTATCTTAAACCTCTTTTATGTTACCAACTTAAATTTTATTATAATTAAATAATTAATAAAATTCCTAAAATGATTTTCTTTAAAAATTAATAAAAACAGAATTATTGCACAAATAAAAATTGTTTATTTAAACTAAATGCATAATTAAATTTCTTCTAATATCAAAAACACAAATATTTATAAAATTAAAAAAAAAATAACTTATTCATATTTTAAAAATAATTTACAAAAAAAAAAAGAACTACTTTTTATAATATAAGTGAATAACTAAGTTGAGATTATACAAAGATTTAAGAACATGTCAAAGAGAAAATAAATAAAAAAAATTTTACTTTTTCACTTAAGTTTTCATAACTAAAACTGTTGAATATTAATGATAGTAAGCGAAGCACTTGACGCTTATGAGTTTTCATATAGTGGATTCTGGTTAGGTAAAATTATTATTATTATTTTTTTTTCTTCTATATAATAAAAATGGTAAAATTTATAATAGAGAATAACTGTGTTTAAATTATATTTCAAGCTAATATTGATTATTTTTTAGTTAGTCGTTTATATCATATAATATAATACTTTCTAGACTTTATTTAAAGTTAACTTTGACATTCATAGCAGTAATGGACAAAGTTAGCTTAAAGTCTACTATTTGATATAATAAATTAATGATTTTATATGCAAGAAATAATATAAATACTTTTTATTTTTTTTTTTTATTTTTATGCTTTTAGAATTCTCTTTTATACGTAATTTTAAGCCTTTTGATGTTTGATAAAATAAAAAAAAATTTAATAAATAAAAAAAATATATTTAATTTTAAATATTAAAATATTTTTCAGATGAAAACTTTTTTGGGAAAAATAAATATTCGTAGAGAGTTGTATCAAATCTAGTGGAGCCATTTTAGTAATTAGTAAATGAACAAAATAACTTTTAGTGCAATAAAAAGTTTAAGTAGGCTGAGAATTTTATAGTGGTCACTTTGAGTACCTTTGCAACTTTTTTCGGAATGCTATCTTACTGACTTATTAAATTTTAGTTTTAAAATTAATTATTAAAAATTTTATTATTTTTTATTATTCAGAAGATAATTTAGAAGCTTTACTGATGAGTGTTCAGATTTTTAAAGCATCATTAATAGCTTAAAATTTCTTTAACAAACAAATTACTTCAAAGCGCTATGAATTAAATTTAGTAAATAAAATTTTTGCTAATTTCAATTAAACATATTCGCAGCAATACAGCTGTCTGAATTCATTTTTTTCTATGAAACTATTAATTTCCAGAAATATCATTTTTACTTAATTTGGTGTTCGTCAATGTTCGTCCCAAAGTATGCATTCATTATCGAATCTGCCTGAATCAATTCTTTCCTTTCTTCATTAATATAGAACAGAGGGTCAGGATATCCCTTTATCATGTTTCCAACAATGTTACGATTCTCAAGAGCCTGTATACAAGTCGCCATCACCTTTAAAATTTCCGTGTTAATTTTTTTCAGAGTAAGGGGATACTTCCTTCGCTACTGTCTCTTGCATCTACCCTTTTTAACCTTCTTTTGAGCAATTGATATTTTATTTTGGTATTATTACCGACTCTGTCTGACCCCACTCTAGGATGCCTAGATGCAAATTGTTGTGAACTCCCAGCTGGTGTCTTATTTTGAGTCCAAACCCACTTTATAAAATTACCCAGTTTAGCTTGTATTTGTTTTCCTGCTTGTATCCTTGTTAGGGTACAAGTACTAAATTTTCGGTGTCTCTGCAAGGATACCAAGAAGTTTTGGAAAAACTGTTTTAGTCCAAAGGGAAAGTGTTTTTTCCCCCTTCTGGTACGACTTTAGGAGTCTTATTAAAGTTATTTTTATGTATTGATTTTTTTTTGTAAGAATTATTCATGTGATTCCCAAGAGTAGGTTAGAAAGGGTCTTAACTCTTATACTGAGCTGCCTTGTCTAGTGAAAGGGAAAAGGAAAAATATGCACATAAACAAAAATGAGTAACGCAGGTGCCCTGAAATGCTGCACTAGGCATCCAATCTACCGAATACCTCCCACTATGAAGCATTCTCGTAACAATTACTATGTTGATAGACTGGGTAGACCAAGATCATCCATCACCACAGTTCTAAGCATTTTTGTAGTGGGATTGTTCTCAACTCTATTCCACCGTCATGATCGATATGCATTATACGGTTTTGTACTGTTCCTCGACTTATAACAGGGTTTTGACTGATACTTTAGTCAGTTTAGACGGGCTCTTACCAGCATTGTAGTTATTAACTGAGCGTATTATTTACTCAACCTATGGCTGACCCGGAAATTACCTAAGAGCTTACCACTGCTCTTTCAAAAGCCATTCATCTGTAGATTGAACGTCTATGTCTGCTCGGATTATATACTATTTTAGCCCGTCATATGACAGGTTTTATACTAAAACTTTTAGTTGGCGTTATTCACTTTAGTATATAGTTCTTTTTACAGGAAAATCACCCCGAATTCTGAGGCAAATCCTGTTTGTAGAGTTGCTTCTGATAACACACGCATATTTTAGTATCAAATCTACCACTTCCTTAGCAAAATTACTCACCGTAGCATATGATTTCCTACTTGGGAAATCAAGTATCTTTATCAGAAAGAGTATAATTAACTTAATTTTTAGGGATTTCATGGAATTTCTATGATTAGTATCCCAGAATTCGTAATTATCAGCAGAGAAAAACTACAAACAGCAAGAAAAACAGTAGAAAAAATTTCTTTAATACGAAATATAAACTTTCGAATTGTGATGTGATAAGGTTTAACTAAATATAAGGCTTTAGAAAAGGTTTTGTGAATTTCATTTAAAAATTTCAAAAAAAAGCACCTTAGATTTTGGTGTTAATACCGAATACCGGGCGTTAATACCAAATTTTTAGTGTTTATTAGAAACTGTTAGGTGTTTACACTAAGATTCTGGTATTAATACCCAAAAATTCAGCATGTACACCAAAAATTTTATAAAAACACTGAAATAATCGGTGTTAGATTGAATTATTAGTTTTTACACTGAATTGTTTGGTGTTTGATAAATTTTTCGGTGCTTACACCAGAATTTTGATATTAATTGAAACCAAATTCATTGGGATTGGTTTAGTGTATATTATTTATATTACTCTCTTTAGTTTTTATTTCGCAGCAAGAAACGTTGGATGTATTTAGCTTAGAGTTCGGGGCAAAAAGTGAAAAACGTTTTAGTTTATTTATAATTATAAAATTTGTTTATAACCATTAATACAGTGTTTAAATGAATTTAAAGAATTTTTAATTAAACTATATAAAATTAATATTAAATTACAAGTTTTTTGGCACGTGGCACGGGCCAGCGGAATATTCCAGAATCGAGCTATTGTTACATATCTTGTAAGTAATGAAAGATTTGTTTGACAAAAAATAAAATTTGTTATTGAAATAGAATATATTTTTAAATGTTAAATACTATTCAAAAAAATCCAGTTGCGGGTAACGGGAAAATTGTGGCTGCCGCAACCGGAAAAATTCGGTTACCGAAAACGGATTTTTTTTCTTCGTTTAAGCAGCTGCCAATGAAAAATAACTTCATAAAATTAAAAAAAAAAATTATTATTTATAAAAATTTTTTTTAAACTTTAAAGTACCGCGGCACCCAAGAACCAATTAAGAAAAAATTTTTTTATTAACTTTTTTTTATTATGTAAGGTATTAAAAAAAATTACTGATAATTAAAAATATTATTTTGATCAAAATGTATTTCTCAAAAATTTTAATTCGTTGCACCGTTGAGGCAAATTTAGTTAGTCATATTATAAAAATAAAAGAAACTGTTATTAGGTGTTAAATATCATTGATATGATAAAGTATAATAAAAAATATAAAGCAGATAAAATTTTATATCCCTTCTTACTCTTACCCCACTTCTACGATTTCGATAGCACCCCCACTTCTTTTACAGATCTTTTACATCTAAATTTTAGTCTTTTTATTTAAGTGTTATTTTTGGTATTTTTTTTTGGTGTTTTTATTCGGATTCCGAAATTACGCCGAAATTTTTCGGTGCTAATTTCGGCATTTTTTTTTTGGTGTTTTCTTGAGTGTTTTTTTGATGAGGGCTTGACCTGAGAATACGATAAAACATCGAATATAATAATATTTACATGTATATAATTTAAATGTATTTTTGTAGATACCAGGCAGTCTAAAGTGTTCAACAAAATTTTAATAAATAAACGATTATCTTAAATATTTATTTTAGCCAAAGATTGACTGCATTTATTTTTAATTTATTTCTAAATATTGTAAAATCATCTCTCTAGGGATAGTAATTATTAAAATTTACAAGAGTAAATATCAAGATAAATCAGTATTTGTCCACATCTCTCTTTATTATAAAATGCATCTTTAATGAAAACTATCAAAATAATTTGAGACTAAAAAAATTATTCGAATATTGCGCAACGTATTTAATTTTAATAATTCAGATAATACATAAAAATTAAACAATAAATTAAAAATAATTTTTATTATTTCTAAAATTTTAATATAAAATTAAAAGTCTATAATATTTTTATTAATGTAATAATTTAAAAAAAGTTATAAAAAATAATAATATGATTAAATTTAAAACCTTTTTCTATTAAATTCAGTATAGTTTATTATATTATAAGACTTAAAAAAGAAATACTTTTACAAGCTTATATATAAGGGATTAATGCGTGGTTTAAATTTTATCCCTACAGTAGTAATCAATCGTGCATGAAGGCGTGAGATTCACGCTTGAACTACTGTTATATTTATTACATTGTTGTATATTTTAGTAAACGAAGCTTAATTTGTATGATATATGAACACCTTCAAAAACAGACATTTTGTAATTTTTTTTTTATTTATTTATTTTTTTTTTTTTTAATCACTGCTATTTTTATAAAAATTTTATAAATTCAAATATGTTATTCATAATATTGATTAAATACTTTTTTTTATTTTCTTTTTTTTTATTATTATAAAACATTATAATGTGGGTATGTTACAATCACATTAATCTGAGCAAACAAAAAAATTATTGATTATACAAGTTTAATTACATATAAATTAATAAAAATAAAAAAAGTATCGTTAAAAATTTTGCATATTAATGTAAATCCTGTAATATAATTTTTATATAATTCTTTAATAACTTGTTTAATAGTTTTTTTTTTATTTATACGTTTTTATTTTTAGATTAAAAAATTTTTAAATAATTTTTATTGGATTAGTAAAAATATTTCCAGGGTAAATTTTTAACAGAATAGTATATTTATGGCTCATGTCCAGAAAAGTAAAGAATGGCCTAAATCGTAAGTAAATTACCTTCCGAGACGAAGCCGAGGATGGTAAACTGTTTTGGGGCATTATTTATTTACGGAAAAAGGCCGTTTAAAATTTTTCTGCAATAGTAGCGAGAAATTTTTATTTTCTCGGTCGTGCAGTGGCCAGGAAATCGTATTTTCGTGGCTACTATCCAGAAAAATAAATTTACTAACAAGTTAACTGGTCCTTGATAGGTGATGGGGCTAGTGAGCTGGAGTTAAGTAGGTGTAATAATGTATAAAGTAGAATATTTTTAAGTAATTCGCTGCAAATATACAGAAATAATTTAATTTTGACTGACCTGGATTCCTTTATATAAGTTTTTCGTAACTTTTAGATGTTTAAAATAATCAAAACAGAATTCGGATGATTCTATAAAAAATTTATGTAATTTATCTTTGAAAAAAACTTGTGTTAACGCAACCAGCGAGCAATGTAACATTTTCATTTATAACAGTTTTAACTTATACTTTATAATTATTATAATTCCTAATTATTATAAATCCTAGAAACAAAATTATAATAAGTCCCTAAATTCAAATTATCCTAAGTACATAAACCTAAGGTATTCTAGGCCCCTAAATCAAAATTATTCCAAGTCCCTATACAATATACATACAAAATATTTTATGTCTATTAGTCCTGTCTCCTAAAAACGTCAATTCTCATTACCCCCCCCCCATTTCAGCTTCTAAATAATGTTCTTTTTTCACTGCGCCCCAGAATTTGGGTCTTTTAAAAAAAAATTTAAATAACCCTCCCTATAAGAATGTTCCATGTTCATAAAAAAATAAAACACTTATGAAAATTTTAATTTAAAAATTAATAAACGATATTATTTGTACATCATTTCATTTTAATATTTCAATAATTAAATGAAATTGAGCTTTACATTGTCTTTACTTTATATATAAAATTTATGGTTTAAATAATATTAGTAATATAATCTAAAATGCAAAAATATATTTCTAGTTTTTTCAAAATTATGTATCATTATAAAATCAATAGTTGTTTGTATGGATGGTTAAATCATGAAATTATGATGATTTTATTTTGATTAGCATATATTTAAAAATTTTAATAAATTTTTGGCCAAATAGCAGTAGAGCAAAGTTTGATTTACTGCTTTAATTCTGAAGCAGCTGTTTAAAATTTCAAGCAATTTTATATTGAACATTCAAGCGAATTAATGCCTTAAAATTCAAGCACCATATTTTTACAGGGTACTTACTTTTCCTGCATCTTTCTAGTATTATTTTCCAATAAAAATATAAATTAATGTATGTTTTATGTTTTAGTTATTTAATCTTGAATTAAAAAATACAAACTCATAGGCTATGATTAGGGCTTCACGATATCCGATAAAAATATCGGTTATCGTATCGTATCGTATCGGTTTTCGATACGATATCGATACGATATGTTCCAAAGACGATACGATAATCGATACGATAACATTATTTCAATTTTTGACGATACTATCGTATCGCCGATACGTACCCTGCCGATAATATCGAAATTATCGTATCGGGTAAAAATTTTTTTTAAAATACGATTTTTTTAGATTTTTCTTATGAATGAATTTTTTTTTTGAAAATTATAATGAAAACGGAATAACAAAATACCAAAGATTATATAATTTAATAAATTTTTTTACGTTTGTAACTATATTAACTTTTAAAGTGTATGCACGCTTGAAATAAATAGTTATATACATTTTAATTATTATTATTAATATACTCGATAGAAATTTTCAAATGTAAATAAACAAACGATAAATAAATAGAAATCATATATACATTTTATATCATAATCAGAGTTGTCGTGAAATGACAGGCATGGATTCATTTTCATATTTCATGTCCATATTGTTTCACATCATATTATTTCATATGGACATGAAAAAAAATTCTAAAAATTATCTAATTTAATAGATAGTGGAGTGATTTTTTTTTTATCTTTAAGTGATTGTTTTTTTTTCTTTTGAGTATTAAATTTGTTTATTTATTTTATATACAAAATAGTAATACACGGGTAAATATATTTATAAAGTATATTTATACATTTTTACTATAGATTATCATTTTTAAATTGAAACAAATTATTTTTTTTTAGGAAAATGTCATCTTGCCCAGCTTGTAATAACGGAGATTTACCTACTGAACATTGGTGTATTATTTGCAATAAATTTTTGCACGTTTTTAAAGAATGTTCTAAGCCTGTACCTGGAGAGGAAGAAGGATCAAGCGAAAAAAGATTATGTTTTGATTGTGACAAAGGTAAATTATTTTTGCAATACAATAGTTTAAAAAAGTATTAAACTATTTTTTATTGAACTTTAACTTTGTAGTCAATCAATCCATGTTTGAAGATGAATTTTATTCAGATAACAGTAAAATACAGCAATCAGAAGAGGTTCAGTCTAATAACGAAGCTAAAAAACGTACAGCAGAAAAAGAAATAGCAAATAAAATATCGTTAAAAACATATTTTAATTATGACAAAATCAACAAAATAAAATATGGTTTATGTTTAATATGTGGCAAAGACGGAAAAGATAAATTTAAAACATCTATTAAAATGATAGATTCCAATACAAGTGGCTTGAAATCACATCTTATGCGTAAACATAAAGAAGAGTATAAGAAATTATTTGGTAAAACTGATTCAGAAAGTGTAAAAGCTACTCCAGTTTCAAAAACACAAAAAACACTTGATTCTGCTATAGAAGTAAGCTTTCAATAACTATGTTCCATGTTTTTTGAATGTTTATGTAATATACAAGCCAATTCTATGTTTATTAAATAATTATTCTTTTCTTTTTTTTTAGAAATACGACATCCAGAAAGTTACTGATAACAGAATGATTATAACTTGGTTATGTTATAAAAATTTGCCAAAAAATTTTTTTCATGATAACGTAACACAAAATTTTTTTGCTTGGTTTAATAATCAGATTCCTGTTCCAAATAAAAATCAAGTCACTAGTATTGCTGAAGTAGAGTTTACTAAGATGCAAAATAATCTGAAAAATATTTTGAATAAAAACATTTCCAAATTTGCTTTTACAATTGATGCCTGGTCAGCAAAAACCAGAAAATCTTTTTACGGAATAACAATTCATTACGTAGACGAAAATTGGGTTTTGCAATCATGTATATTAGATTTCGTACCTTCTGATGGCAAACATGCTGGCTTGGATATTGCTAAAATTTTTTTGAATGTTTTAGAATTTTATAATATCACTAATAAAGTTGCTGGTATAACAGTAGATAACGTTTCTGCAAATTCAACTTTCATCCAAGAGTTAGGAAATATGTTACTGGATAAAAGTATTTTGTTTGATCCTGAAAATCAACATTTTAGATGTCTAGCTCATGTAATAAATCTATCAGTGCAAGATATATTAAGTTTAATGGAAATAGAAAATGATAATTTTTGTGCAGAACAACCCACAAATGAGGATGGAGAGCAGATAGAAGATACGTTTATTGTCATTCAAGAAACCGATAATTGCATAGTAAAAGTTGTTAAAAAAGTTCGGCAACTTCATAACAAAATAAGGAATACAGAAAGTCTTACTAAAAAATTGGAAAATTGTTGCAACATTCTTGATATTAAGTATAAGAAACCCATATCTGATTCCAAGACTAGGTGGAATTCATCATTTGAAATGCTAAAAACAGCATATCATTTAAAAAGTGCATTAGACATGCTGTGTAAAAATAATAAAGATATTAACCAATATTTACTAAAAGCTGAAGAATGGAATTTTATAAAATTAATTACTGACTTCTTAGAAGATTTTAAAAAAGTTTCTGAAAAAATAAGTGGTGAAAAATACGTTACATTACCTTTGGCTGTAGTAGCTTTTAATTGTTTATTAGATAAAATTGAAAAAAAATCTTTCGTTTTAGATGATAAAGTAGATAGAAATCAAAATGATGAAAAATTAATACAAGCTTTTCAAAAGGGTAGAGACAAACTAATAAAGCATTATAATAAATGTAATTGGATCTATTGCGTTTCACTGATCTTAGATCCACGGATTAAAGCAGAAGGACTAGATTTAACGACATGGGGTCGAGAAATGAAGAAACAGACATTAGAGAAATTTAAATCCTTATATAAAGAATATTATGATGAGTATTCAAATGAAAAAGAAATTAAAGAACCATCGGCTAAAAAACGCAAGACAGATAATAATAATGAAAATACGATCGACTTTGAAATACTTTTTTTAAAAAGTGATGTTACATCAGATTGGGAGAAGGAAATAAATAACTATCTACAATCTCCAAGGCCTGGTCCAAAAACTGATATTCTAGTATGGTGGAAAAATTATTCGAGCGCCTATCCAATCATATCACGTATGGCTAAGGATATTTTATGTATACCAGCAACATCTGTTCCCATTGAAAGGGTATTTTCTGAAGCATCACAAGTTGTAACTAATAACCGGTGTTCGCTAGAAAATCAAAGTATGAGAGAGCTTATATGCATTAATAGATGGATGAATTCTTCTCTTAAGAGAAATATCTGTGAAGTTTATTTATAAAAATATTTGTGCATAAGTAAATTGTTAGTATTAGTCAAATAAGATCAATGGATTTTTATGGTTTTCAGAGTTTAAAAAAGGCATAATTTTTAGAACTATGGGGTAGCAGGGTTAGCGTTCAATAGGGTAATTAATTCTTTTTAAAATTAGTTTTAATTAAACTCTTTATGACACTAAAAGTCCATTGAAGTCAAAAAATTCTAAAAGTTTTTCAATTTTTTGAAAGAATTTTAATTCTTGCTACCAATGACAAGGGGCCCGTATACCCCCTTGTCATTGGCGGGAAAAATCAAAATTCCTTTAAAATTTTGAAAAATTTTGCGTTATTTTTTTAAGATCAATGGATTTTTATGGTTTTCAGAGTTTAAAAAAGGCATAATTTTTAGAACTATGGGGTAGCAGGGTTAGCGTTCAATAGGGTAATTAACTCTTTTTAAAATTAGTTTTTTTTTAAACTCTTTATGACACTAAAAGTCCATTGAAGTCAAAAAATTCTAAAAGTTTTTCAATTTTTTGAAAGAATTTTAATTCTTGCTACCAATGACAAGGGGCCCGCATACCCCCTTGTCATTGGCGGGAAAAATCAAAATTCCTTTAAAATTTTGAAAAAGCTTGCGTTATTTTTTTAAGATCAATGGATTTTTATGGTTTTCAGAGTTTAAAAAAGGCATAATTTTTAGAACTATGGGGTAGCAGGGTTAGCGTTCAATAGGGTAATTAATTCTTTTTAAAATTAGTTTTTTTTTAAACTCTTTATGACACTAAAAGTCCATTGAAGTCAAAAAATTCCAAAAGTTTTTCAATTTTTTGAAAGAATTTTAATTCTTGCTACCAATGACAAGGGGCCCGTATGCCCCCTTGCCATTGGTGTCAAAAATTAAAATTCTTTTAAATTTTTGAAAAAAATAAGGACTCATTTTTTAGATCAATAACTTTTTCTGGTCACAATATTTATAGTAAGGGAAATAGTATTCGTACTTTTAATAAATTTGTACTATTTAAAAATATTTTTAATATATTAACAAACATATTTTGACGATATGTTAACTTATAAAATATACATTAGGTATGTAGATTGATATATAGTAACAAATAATGTAAATATGTATTTATATAAGTAAATATAAATAATAATAAAAAATGTACTCAGTCAAATATTTTTATAATATTACATTTATAATTTTTGTACAAATAAATTAATAATTAACGTTAAATAACTTTTTTTCAAATTTACCAAGGTTTATCCTTTTATTGAATCCCTATGGCATAAAGTTTTTTTTTTTGCAAAAGCCTATTAAAAAAAAAATATTTTTTTCGATAAAAATATCGGTTATCGTATCGTATCGTATCGTATTTTCGATACGATACGATATTTTTTGAAAAATTTATCGGCGATACGATACCCGATACGATAAGTCAAACTCTAAATCGATACGATATCGATAAACGTGCAAAATATCGATATCGTATCGTATCGTGAAGCCCTAGCTATGATGGTGATTTCTTAATTCTCTATAACAATCAGTATGCTTTCAAATTTTAAACTTAAATAGTGATAAAACTAAAAAAAAATTTGCAAGATTTGTGATCTGGCGAAAAAAAAAAAACTAGGATTTAAAATATAAAATATATTTTCTTCATAAAATATAAAAATATAATGTAATAAATATAAAAAACATAAATTAAAAAAAAAAAGCATAAAAATTTTTTTTTTGTTAAATTGTTGTTGTTTTTCTTTTTATATTCATAAATGTACATTAAGAAAATAAATGAAATGTTTTCATTAGAAATATATTTTATGCTTTATACGTTTAATAAAAGTTTTATTACTATCACCTCTGGCTAAGAATAGAGTAAAAAAAAAACTTTTGAAAAGACTATTTATCAGAAGACCCTCATTACTTGTTCTGACCTCAAATAAAGCTTTCGTGCAAAAGAAATAATTTATATTAGAGACTTTTATACTTTTATATATATTTTTTTTTTCGTTTTTTTTTTTTTTTTTTTTTTTTGTTACCTACAGCGAATAATATAGTACAATATGTTTAAAAAAAAGTCTTTTATTTTTTCCAACATTTTTTTAATAAAATATATAAATCACGAATTTTTTTTTTTTTTTAATTTTTTTTAATAAATTAAATCTTTTTTAATTGCAAACATGTTAAACTATAAATTACTCTTTTTTAAGGTATAAATTTCATTATTTTGCTATTTGTATGAGCAATAAACGTGTATAATTTAAATTTTATATTATAAAAAAAAAAAATTGTGAATATATTCTTAATACAGATGTGAGATAACCTATGTTTGCAATACAATAGGTAAGATACCTGGTAGACAACACAGAAGAAAAATCTTTTCTGAGATATATAGTATTTAGAGATTCGAGTATTTGTATATTTTATGCCGTAGTCGGCCGTAGTCTTTTTCTGTAATTTCGCCAATTTATAAAAATTTAGATTTTTTATAGAATGTCAATCACAAAAGATTATCAAATTAAAAATAATAAAATGTCATATCGAGAATGATGTAATAAAACGTACAGTATAAATACTATTTTCGTTCCCAATTTTATGAATAGATTTTTTTGTTTTTATTATAAATAATAAAATCGATCTATTAGGAACTAAGATTTTTTATTAAATTATCAGTTCCTCTGAAACATAGAATAATAAGATTTCTAAATACTTTTTATTATGTAAAATTCGACTTCTTGTGGATACGATATCTATTCATGATTACTTTTTTTTAATTTTTGGTACTTAATTTTTTATTTAAAAGTGATAGTTTTCAAAGAATTGACATTACTTGATTCCTTTGATCTGATACTTGAGTTAATTTTTTATCTGAAAATTTTTGGTTTAAAATTTAAAAAAATTCTAATATTTTTTTGTTTTTACATTTAGTAAGTATTTTCTTTTCATTGTAGTAGTTATGTAGTTAAAGGAGATATTTTTATACTATTTAAGGAACCTCAATGCTAACGGTTTGGCAGATTTTTTTTTCAAGTAATCACCTTAGTGTCTATAAAATGTAGCTCATGATATTTACCGCATTTTAACATGGAACATGTTTATAGGGAGGGGGTACTTCAGAACTTGAAAATTAAAGGGGGGGGGGGGTCAAATTTGTCCTATTTAAGGGGGTGGTCAAATATGTCCTATTTAAGGGGGGTGGTCAAATATGTCCTATTTAAGGGGGTGGTCAAATATGTCCTATTTAAGGGGGGTGGTCAAATATATGGGTCAAATGAAACTTATAATAATTAGGAGACTTTGAAAAATCTGAGCTTAAGGACTTAAGATAATACAGATTTATGGACTTAAAATAATATCGATTTAGGGACTTGGAATAATATCGATTAAGGGACTTAGAATATTTCAGGTTTAGGGAATCAAAATAGTTTGGGTTTAGAATCTTAACAGCTAGTAAGGTAATAATTACAAATTATAAAATTAGAAAATTGTAATGTTGAGTAACATTTGTATTATACCTAGTCCTCAGCTGGAAGTAAACATGTTCCATGCATTTAGGTTGTGTTTACACAAACCGGTTATAAGTTTTTTTTTTGTGCTTAGGTGCACAAAGATCGTAGAAAATTCCAAAAAATTTTACGCGCGAGTAAAAAATTTTTGGAAACTTGCAGCTAACACAAAATTTTTGCAATCTATAAAACCAATTTTCATCAAAAATTTTAATTTCAGCAGTAACTTAAAAATCGTTCATTTTAGACCAAAAATTGGCATTTATATTATAACGGTAAGAGAATAACTACCAAAAAACTGCGATTTAGGGAATTAAAAAGCTAAAACTTGGATTAATTAAAAATTAAATTAAATGAGTTAAATTAAATTCACTTAAAAAAAAAAAAAAATGAGACGAACCGAAAATTGGTAAGTTACTATTCAAGGCTACAGCAATAATTTGACGATAGCTTAAAATACCCTTACAACACATCTTACAATATGTAGCTCTACATTTTTAGGCCCAAAATACCCATTGGCATTATCGGAAGATATTTGGTACGTCAGCATAATCCATTTAGGTGTAATTTGGTGCTCCAAATGTATCGAACTCCCCTTATTAGTTTTCGGTGCTATTAATATACGTACAAGAAATACAAACAAAAATTTTGTCTTTTATTATTATTGCATAAAATTTATTATGTTTTCAAGTTTATCTTATGTACTTAGAGGAATATACGTTAAAACGTTTATTTTTGCTTATCCTTTACAAAATACAAAATAAAAAAAAAAATTGAAGAAAATGCTGTACATAGAGTGAAATGAAAAAAGCAATGATTTGGTAGATCGATAATAATCGTTGTACTCAACTGGGATTTTCAAAGGATGAAGAAAGGGTCGGATCAAGAAGATGTGATCAAAATGCGAACGGCTTTAGATATATATATATATATTTGGTCCGTAAACAGCCGCAGAGTCAGCTAACCATTTTTCAATCGATCCGGATGCTATAAGATTTAAGATATTATATTAATACTTTTAACTCAATTCACATTCTGCTAGTGAATTTTATTTTCCTTTGTGCTATAAGCTGGTAGCTAACTGGTACGAATTTTTATTTTTTTTTTAAACAATATTTAACCCATTTTCACAGGAATCTAAGGAAAAATTTAGTTTTCTGATTTTTAAATAATTTATCGACTTTATTTCTACTCTATCAATCACTTAAAAGATAAAGCGAAATATAATAATAATTTAAAACATATGTAAAAAATTTAAGCTTATATAATACCTACGTTAAGTTAAATGGTTAAAATAAAAAAAAAATTAACTGTTGTAAAAAAATAGAGAAGAAAATATATAAAATAAAAAAATGTATATTCACCAATGTACACACATCGTAAAGCAAAAACGAAAATGAGGATTTAAAACTATAGATTTACTTGCTGGTTTGTGTAGGGTAAGTTCTCGTAATACGAGAGATTACAAACGAAAAGCTTAAGGGTATAGCAGTGATGCACTAAATCCAATGTTTTTTATAACTATAAACAAGTAGACACAGACACACACACATTAACATTTCTCTTTATACATATATATGAGATTTAAAAAAAATACATTTATAAATAAGTTAACGCACAGCTTGTATTTCAGTTGTATATCTTTTATCTCTTTAATAACACTTTGGTTTTAGTATATCAACTACTACTTTTTTTTTTTAAATATAACTTGTCAAGGAATTATTAAAGCATGCCAACCTATGGCAGATTATATTCCATCACTTTAATTTTTCCTTATTATTCTTTCTTCATATTCTCTTTTTAACTCGTATTCTAATTTTTGTCAGTGCAAAGAAAGTTGTCACTCATAAAATAGACAATCTTTTTAAAGTAATAAATAATAAATGTTTTTAGAATCGTAAAGTTTTCTTGATTTTTTACAATCTAACTTTTTAAAATAATTGATATAAAAAAAAAGCTACTTTTTCGATTGTACTTACTTATAATAATTGACATTTTTTTAAGATAAAATATTTTTCTAGAAAATTTAAAATAAAATTGATTTTTTAAAAGATAATAAATAAATAAACGAACAAATTTAATTAATTTTAGCCTGAAGCAATTCCATATACAATTATGAAATGGACATTTCTAATTATTGGTTTCATAGATTTTGATGTCTATGCTGATGTCCATTCCTCAAAAAAGTACTCCGTCTCCAAAGTCCTTTCATGGATCTTAAGTGAAATTTTTTTTCGCTCTCGGTGATCTGAGATTGACGAATTTACACCCGCTATATTTTCCGCTGCGGACTTGTCGCATTTCTTGTGGAAGCGGATTTTCCAAATGATATCTTGAAATATATAGGACACTTCAAGCCTAGATTCTTCTTGTTGGCAACCTCTCTGTCATCTTATTCCATCTGCTCCAGTTGGTCTGAGAGCCTTGGATTGCCATTGTGGTAAGTTTGGAGAGCAAACCCTTGGTTAAGCCTAGGCTTAACAAGTCTTCCTATGAGCTCTGACTCCATACCCCTCTGTATGATATGGTACAGGATGAAAACTTGATGTTTTCTTTTAGCACTAAGATGTCCTGTTTGTAATACTCAGTTACAATAGCGTCTCTTGTTTCATCCTTCTTATACTTCCTCACTTTGTCCTTATGGAGCTCATTCAGTGGTTTGTAGTGATCTACCACTTGTGTATCAATAACCCACACTCTCTCATCCTTTATGCACACTAGATCGGGTTTCCGTAGGCCTTCACCTGTTTGGAAGCCGTTCTTCTCTTCCACCTTTCAATTCTTTTGCCTCAATCCATTTACTCACATCTTAGAAACCGCGTCGTGCCGTTTAATTCGACCACCATGGATCCTGAAACAGCTCTTGATAACATGAGTAGCTGTTTCAACGACATAGTCTATCAGATCTTTCTGATCTAGTGCCCCTGCTCGTTCTTGATTTTGTTGAAAGAGCGTTTATCCTTATGTGGTTATACTGGATGTAATCCCCCCCGGGCACTCCATTGCTGCTTGCGTCTAGCCATCTGGTGTTAGTTGTAGTCTTATAGCATTCTCTCAAGTCTGCCCCTGAAGCAATTCCATATACAATTATATTACAGGCACAATTATAAAATGGACATTTCTATTTATTGGTTTCATAGATTTTGATGTCTATGCTGATGTCCATTCCTCAAAAAATAAAGTGGTCATAATATATATATATATTATATATGTTACGGGTAAAGTCCGATCACTGGATAGACCTAGGACTATCCAAGCGGAGTTGGATAAAGTTGGTTTCTTCATTTTTTTCGTCTTTTTTGTTCAACTTTATCCGGTAACGCTTGGATAGTCCTAGTCTTGCATAAAGCCCATATAGTTAAAAATGTGAACAAAAATACAAAAATTATTTTTCCATATTATTTTTTTATTTTATTTGTCATAATTTTATACTCAAATAATTTTTTGATTTAGTCAATTTATAAAATAATTATAATTAAAAATATTAAATAATCAAAATTAAATATATTTTCCCCTTTAAATTTGGCATATAAAAACTGAGGTAAAAACTTAAAAATTTTTAAATATGGGTACTAATACGCTATTTCTAATTGTTTAAAATCTTTTCCGTATCATATTATTATTATTATCATTGTTATTTAATTAAAATTTTTGATTTATGGTAAAATTTTGTTTTCGCAGCTGTTTAAATAAAAATTTTATTTTATTAGCTTAATTATCTAAATGCAAACACAATTAGAAATTGCAGGGAAATTAAAATCTCAAAATAAATAGAAAAATAAGCTGAAAATAAAAATTTTTTTCCTTATAATAATGGTAATTTTTTGGTTACCAAAAATTAGATTATAAAAAACTGATGATCTTTTAACCCTCTAATGGGAATAAAGCCACAACACTCCTCTGTGTGACTGAACGCAATTTAGTAAGTGCTGCAAATTTTAGTATGCACTGCGTCTGTATACTCTGTGTATGGGACTAAATTAGTGGGAAGCTATTCCAATGAGAGGGTTAAACATTAATACAATTAACTAAAAAAATGAGATTTTTAACTTGTGAATTTTATTAATTCTTATTTGTTGTTTTCATTTGGAAGGTTTCTGAATTATTTGTTCATATGTTTTATGTATTAGCTGGCCCTGAAAAGGGCCGCTGGTTTCTTTTGCATTTTATGCGTGGCCTCAGCCACACGTTCCAAAAATCAATAAATCATAGACATACAACAAATTCAATCACCAAGGTTACAAACATGCACACAGTAAAAAGTAAATTTCTTAGATTCACAAAAAAATAGAATTGTTAATTTAAATACTCTGGTGCAAGAACTTTGTATGAATATTACGTTAAATTTTGTGGCCCTGAAAAGGGCCGGTTGGCTTTGCTTTGTAAGTTCTTACTCAAAAATTCTCACCTATATTAAAATAAAATTCATTCACTCACACGCACACTTATATACACAAAATACTAAAAAATACCTGGTGACTCTGAAAGTTCTAGTCCTAATGTCTGGCCTGCAACCTGCAGCCAACGACAGCCCAGCGGCTAAACTGACGCACACTAGGCGTCCAGAGGTCCCAACAAAGACCTCGAGCTTGGTCAAGCCAACAACCAAATACCTTCAGTATCTCTTTCGTATTCACACACACAACAGCCCTCCTCGTGAACGGCAACGGCAAAGCAAAAATGATAGCAAGAATAGCAGCACCAATGACAGCAAATATCAGCAAGCGACTCGATGCGATGTGGTCCAAAGCAAAGCCTCTTTCTGAATTTCACGAATTTACTTTAACCCTATGTATAAAGACTTCGGAGGGCTAAGTAAAGCGCGCCGGAGAACCAATAGAAAAAAAGGCAACGAGAGGGAAAAAGAGAGAAAATAATAACGGTCGTTTTCATACTACTGAACCGAGCTTTAAGAAGTTGGCCCGAAATTTTCAAATTATGTAACCAATTGATTGCGCGTAATTAACCCTTTAATTTGGTAGGGTCAAAAGTTTTGCGCGTCCCGTAGTTAATTAGCAAATCAAAAAAAACTTAAGGGGGATAGTTTTCATCCCCCAAAAACTTTAAATCGATTTTGTAAAACAACTATTTATTAAAAGAAAAAAAATAAATCACCAGCGTCGTTTGCGCGTTCATCCCCTCTAATTGATTTATAATAATAATAATTAGTTAATTAATTAAATAAATAAATTATTATTTTCATTTAAACTATGAAAAAAAATACAAAAACCATGGTAATGACGCATGCGCCTTGGCATTGATTCGATAATCAGTTGTCAAACAGAAAAATAAATAAGATAAACCAATTGATGCACTATTTATTAAAAATTAATTAATTATTTTAGATTTGAAAATATTTACAATATTTATTATTACTTGTAGAATTTCGGTGGGGAAAAATTATTAATAAGAAATCAATTTATTATAATTAACGCAGCCTATAATTAATGTAAAGTTTATATTGGTTATTCGCTGCATAAATAAACTTTTCTCACTTATTACAAGACTTGGTCTATTATCTGAAAACACGAACTCATGGAACGTGTAACTTTCAAGCCTCGAAAATTGTTCACACATTTTCCGATTCGTGAAAGACAGAGTTTTCACGAACGCTTGTAAAGTAAATAAGCAAATTTAAAAAAAGGGTTATTTTATGAAAAGAACATAAATAAGGTCAGGGAGGCCCCGTGTGCCAAATCATCCACACGAAATTATTGAATTATTTTTTTACACGTGCTGAGTTATTTTTTTACATTGAATTGGCGCACGGGGCCTTCGGCCCCCCTTCCCTTCTCTATGTTCATGAATCATGAATGTATGTGCATGTATGTTTATGATAAGAAAAAAATAAAAACATAAAATTCTTTTTTAAATTTTCTTATTTATTTCATAAATGTTTTAAAAAACATTTTTATGGTGTCCAAGTCACAGTATTGAATAATTAATTTTTTACCTTTTTATCCGTCTTGTGACTTCGTTTATACGTCTAAACCGACGCGTTTCGAACCACTTGGTTCATCATCAGGGTTTATTAAAAAAACTAAAAAACTAACATTACATTAACACAAATTTTTCTGTAGAAAAAAAAAAAAAACTAACATTACACTAACACAAATTTTTTTGTAAAAAAAAAAAATTTGTGTTAGTGTAATGTTAGTTTTTTAGTTTTTTTAATAAACCCTGATGATGAACAAAGTGGTTCGAAACGCGTCAGTTTAGACGTATAAACGAAGTCACAAGACGGATAAAAAGGTAAAAAATTAATTATTCATAAATGTTTGTAAAAACGAACGTTCGTGAAAGCTCTTGTTTTCCTTGAGTCGAAAACTCAGTTCGCGTTTCACGAACGTTCGTGAAAGTTCATATTGAATAGACCAAGTCTTATTACAAATTAAACACTGAAAATTACTATAAAATTCAAGTATTGATTTAAAAATATTGCTTAAAATTTGAGTTAAAATATTTTTGTAAGGTGCATATGACGTATTTATGTCCCAAAAATAAATTTATCTTAACGAAACAAATTTATATGCAACCCTATTATCGATACTGTCTCATAATCAAGTCTGTCCCTCGGTTTTAACTATTTTTAAGCTTCCAACGTTTTGATAATGTGCATGCAATACATATTTATACCCTCGGTGGCTCTGCTACATTTGCTATTTACTAAACTATTCATACATAAATTAAAATTTTGATTATAAAAGTTTATTAAAGAGCTATTTAAATTATTAAACTCAAAATGTCAAAATCGTCCGTATGAATAAAAAATCTCATAATAATAACAAATAGTACTTTTTTTTACATTTGTAGCAATACCATTGAAAGTTTTAGAGATTTGGACCTTGAAAAATCTAAAAATACCAAAAAATTTGAAAAAAAGATGAAAAGTATTGCGTCGTAAGTGATATTAAAATATCCGTTTCTGTGAAAAGCACCCATATATATAATCCTTTTTTTTATATATATTTGAATCTTTACAAATGCTCTTTTTTATTTGTATATTTTACATGTATTTGTGTGGGCCTTTTTTACTGCATAAGTGAATTTGTTTATTATGCCAGAGTTTAAAGTAATTTTATTTTTATTTTTTTCAATTATTACTCATTCGTAATGCGGAAGTATTTAATTCAATAATTGAAAGCAGTAAGTTGACTTTTTTTTTATATATCTATATAAATGCATTTTATGTATATATATTTTTTTTTTTCAGTTCATAACACAAGCATATACATTTTCATTTACTATTCAGTCTGTGACCAATCAACAAAAGCGCCGGGACTGGTTATTTTTAAACTTGAGTGCAAAAATAATTATATGCTTTTAATATTGTTTATTAACATACGTTTTATATAGTATGTGCATATTTAACCTGACAAAAACTTACAGTTACGTGATTTTTTCTTTTTTAAAAATGAATTTAATTAAAATTTTCTATTTCTATTTGATTTTCATATTATATTCTTGATTTAAATACAATAGTGATCACTTTGATACTGAACTTTTGTCCCGAATACTTTAAAAAATTAAAACATTTCTAACATTAATATTTTATATGCACTCAAGTTCTAATTGGGTCAATCGCGGTGCTTTTAGCAGTTAGTCTAGTCGCGGACTCAATATTTTTTATTGCTAAAAAGTACATAAAGCAGTAAATAGAGTACATAGAATGCAAAAGAATAAATAATAAAAGCAACAAAAAAAAAAACATTTTATAATTTTATAAAAAATAAAAATTTTTTTTTTACTGTGTAGTTTGTCCAAACATATAATTGCTTGTACGTCACCTGTGAAAATTCATGTAAATTGATTACTGTTTCCACGTAACATCAATGTGAAAATAACCAACAAAAAAAACTTTTTTTTTTCACTTAATTCTTTTTAGTAAAATTCAAACCAAGCCTTGATTGCATATTCATATGATAAAAATTTAATTAAAATACAATGTAATTCGAATTTCAATTTGATAATAATATGTTCAACCAATTTTACATAATTCAAATATATAAAGCTCTATTAAATATTTATAATAGAATATAAAGTGTAGGAGAAATTTATGTACATGATTATTTTTAGTAATTTTTTTTATTTATATTTATTTATTTATTTATTTAACTAAAATCAATATGATGATAAAATTGGACGGTTTTGTGACCCTTTAAATAGTAAATTACAATAATATTTAAGTATAACATAATTATTAGTTATTTATCATTTATTGATTCATATATCACAGTCTTATATCACATTCTTATATCACAGTCTAAAAATTTTTTTTGCATACATAAGATTCCAATAAGATTCTTTTGATATTAACATTTCAATACAATATTACATACAAAGTTTGTAGTTATAAGATTTAATTTTTATTTATAAGTTAATTAATCAGAGAATCAGAGAAAATGCATCAATTTAAAACTTCGTCAATTTAAGACTAGATTTTAAGGCCTGTCTATCGTTTTAAAGTCTCCTAAACTTATAGAAAGGAGAATGGAAGATAAACTCATTACTTGCATTATCCTCTTTAAATTTTCTGTAGGACCTCAAGTTATAGTTTAGATTCAGAAACATTTATTTTAATTAAATCATACCCACTAATTAGTTAATAACTTTTTTATGATGTAAAAATATTTTTAGGATTATCTTTTTCTACTTAAAATTCATGAAAGACTTGAATAAAAGTATTTACATTTGGTCTCTAGTACAGTATTTGAGTTTAGGTATTAAAAATTTAAATTTATATACAATTGCATTCATTGTTTAAAACGCAGAGGTTGGTTTATTATAAAGTCCTACGTAGGAAAGGTAAAAACTTTTAATGAACTGCATGATAAATTATAATTTACAAAAACTATGTTTTTTAATTGAAATAGTAATTTGGGTCTAATTTGGACAGACTTGCACTTAGAGTGCTAAAAAATTTATGAATTTCATCTATCATGTATATTAAAATATTTGACCAAAATGGCCCCAATCGGGGAATTCGTTCTGGCAATCGTTTGAGTTATTATATAGAGTTAATTAAATTGAAAGTATTAGATTCTGTATTTGAGGGAAGCGAAAGTTCGACTTATTATCATAAAAATTTTACTATTCCAAGAAAATTAGTAATTCAATAACAAGTTTGCAAAAGAAATTTAATTTATTAAAATCTTATAATAATACTAATTGATCATAAAATTTTATGCAGAAATACCAAGCTTTGTAAATACTGTATAAAAGTTAATGGATCCTAAAGGCAATTTGTTAATGAAAAATCAACATTGATCAATATTATATTGTTTTTTTTCCTTTTCTTACTTTCTAAGAAAAATATGAAAAATAAATGAGTGTTACGTTTGCACATTAGAATAGATAAATATAACGAAAAATTTAACAGATCGATTCTTATAGTCCTGAGGCTTTTTAGAAACTTTAACTAGAGCGTGTATAAAACTCAACTCACGCAGTCGCCGAGCTACACAACGAGCTGCACTATGAATAAAAGATGACAATATTAAATCCTGGTCTAACGCTTTCTCGCACCACTTTTGGCTTATATAAGGTAAACTGACAGTCCTAGCTTCTTCCAATGCTTTTCTTTTATATCCTGGCAGACTTTTCTCATTCTTCAATGGAGAAGAAAAACTTGGTAATTCTTCATATACTTCACGTTTTAAATTTATATATATATAAATATATATTCTATAGGTATGTGGGTGTGTACTTATACACCTGAAAAATGAACGAATAATTGTTGAACCAGCGACAGGATAAAAAAAATAAAGCTTCCAACATTTTTTTTTAATCTTTGAAAAAGTACTTATGTATTAAAAAATAAAATATTGGCGCAACAATAAAAAAAAGTGATTTTAACATGGAACATATTTATAGGGGGGGGGGGGGTACCCTGGAAATCCGAAAATCAGAGGGGGTAAATTGTGTCCCATTTAAGTTGGGGGAGGGTCTAATGAGACTTAGAATATTTTCCATTCAGGGACTTTATAGAATAATTCTGGTTTGAACTTGAAATAATTTTGATTTAGGGAATTAAAATAATTCGGGTTAAGGGACTTACGAGAAAACTTAAAATAATCAGTATTGAGGGATTTTATAACTAGTAAAGGTGATAATTACAAATTATAAGAATAGCGAATCGTATTGTAATGTTGCGTAACATTTATGTATTAGATATAACACTTAGATGTATATTACATGTTCCAGGTATTTAGGTTAGTATAAATTATAATTTTCTTGCACATGCACAAATTTAAATCCATATTTGGACCTCGGAATAAACTTCTACTACTTTAAGTTCCCAAAAGGAAAATATTTTTACAGAGAAATAGACATTTCGCAACAGAAAAAGAAAATGTTGAGCCTATTTTTTAAAAAATTTTACAATTATGTAATTGTCTGCCAAAATTAAAAATTTAATTTAGAAAGCTTGAGATTGGTGGCAGAAACTGTTTTGCAAAAATTATTTTAAACTGTTTTCTGTGACCCTTTATTCCAACTTGTGCCCAGTTGGGGTGGAACTCTTTCTATATATTTTTATAAATTTTTAGTTGAAGTCTATGTTGTGTATGATAGTACATAATTGAAATGAACATCCGATATTTTATATAAACCGATCCATATTTGATACAGGACCCTGCAGGTGTATTGCCACCGACGATGATCTTGGGAAATATCGGAAAACCGAAGGCTAGTAATGATGTCAATTAGGACGTCATATGCAATGCAGTTTCATAAAATCCCACCCTGCGGTTCCTACAAATTGTTGAACGCTAATTAGACTAGAGACTGACGCTTTCTTTTATTGGACGTCTTCCCAAAAACCAATGGTATGGGGAGGCAAACTAGCTTATTTATTATCCCTCAAATGCTCTAAAAGTTAGAACCGTCATATCATCTTAATAAATATACGATCTTTACCACTGAGCTATCTGAAGCGTTAAAACATCCGAACGATTATAACATCAGAACCACTAAATTATTATTAGAGATCAATTATTTATACTCGTTTAGATTACCCACTTGACTTAGACAGTTATATTTATTGATTAAAATTAATAATATAAGATAGAGTTAAATAAAAGCCATAACGAGTATTCATCAAGTGACACTTCCTTCTTTAAATAAGGACTTAGCGTAGGACTAAGTCTACCAGATGAGGACCCAAAGTCATTAGTTTCATTTATTCAACATACTCCATACCCTGAGGTGCTTCTACCTCTAGGATATTCGCCTTTATTTATATTCATTTATGTTTGTATATTCGCTTTTTTGTATTTTGTATTTTTTTGGTTCCTCATAGAGGAACCATTGTGATCGGTCAAAATTTTTTTTTTGATTTTTTGGTATATAAGCACATTTTGAGACCTCAGGAAGCTAAAAAACCGGTTTTTAAAAAAAGTCTGTATGTGTGTATGTGTGTGTGTACGTACGTACGTATGTAATCGCTGATATTTCACAAACATTATGGAATTAAGACCTAATTTTTTTTTCAAAAATATTTTCACCAAAAAAGCTCGAGGTACTTTTTTTTTTTTAATTTGGATGTAATACCTCATTTATTTCCATGAAAGTACTTATATTTGAAAGTATGGTTTTCACATGATATCTCGAATCGGATACTTAATTTTCTGAAAATTTTTTTCCTAAAATTTTTTTCACAAAAAAATATAAAAAATACCAATCTTTTTTTTCTTTTTGGACGTAGTACCTAATTTATTTCCATGAAAGAACTAGTTTTAGAAATATCGTTTATTGTAATTTTTTGGACCTAATATTTAATTTTTGTTTAATTTTTTTGTCAAAATTTTTGTCGCCAAAAAATACAAAAACGCCAAAATTTTTTTTATTTTAGGACGTAATACTTAATTTTTTCCTAAGAAAGTACGAATATCTAGAATTATCGTTTGTAAAGGATTTCTCCATCTGATACATAATTTTTCGAAATTTTTTAAAAAAAATTTTTTACATAAAATAATTAAAAAAATACCATAATTTTTTTTCTTTTTGGACGTAGTACCTCATTTTTTCCCATGAAAGTACTGATATCTAGAAGTATCGTTTTTACTCGATATCTCGAATCTTATAATTTATTTATAGAAAATTTTTTTCTCAAAATTTTTTTCACCAAAAAATACAAAAAATACCAATTTTTTTTTTCTTTATGGACGCAGTACTTAATTTATTTCTGTGGAAGTACTAGTTTTAGAAATATCATTTATAGTAATTTTTTGGACCTGATACTTAATTTTTTCAAAATTTTTTTCTCAAAATTTTTGTCGCCAAAAAATACAAAAACCGCCAAAATTTTTTTTATTTTAGGACGTAATACTTAATTTTTTCCTATGAAAGTACGAATATCTAGAATTATCGTTTGTAAAGGATTTCTCCATCTGATACATAATTTTGCGAAATTTTTTTTTTTTTAAATTTTTTACATAAAATAATTAAAAAACCAGCATAATTTTTTTTCTTTTTGGACGTAGTACCTCATTTTTTTCCATGAAAGTACTAATATGTAGAATTATCTTTTTAACTGGATATAAACAATCTGATACCTAATTTTTTTTCAAAATTTTCTTTTAAAATTTTACACATAAAAAAGTTAAAAAAATATCTTTTTATTGATGTTTGAAAATTTTTTGGGTATCAGGAGAAAGTTTATCTACTTTCTTTATTAAATTTAGAATATTTGGCACAATTATTCTAATATTTTAATTTTTTATTAGGTAAAATAGACTATTGACAACATTTTGTTATTGCTAATGAGGAACCATAGTGCCAATTACTTGGCAGGGTATTTTTAAACTGAAAGAAACAAATTTCTTTATAATTTGCTTTACGTTTCAAGTAATTTTCAATAGTTTGAGTAAAAAAGTTAACTCCGCTAGCAACAAGCGGAATCCCACTAATCACAAGCTGCCTATTTTTGTTAAAGGCAAACGGATTTTTTTTTCTGTATAGTTTTCAGTAAAATATCTCAAGCAAATAGTAAAATACGAGTTTTTTAGTATGATTGTAAAAAATATCTTGGTAAAGAATTTGTATTTTTAATACGCTTCACGTATTTTGGTACAAATACGTTCTTAAGTTTATTTTTTAAAGAGAGAAAAAATTAGCTACTTTCAAAAAATTTGTTTTATTAAAAAAAAATTTAACTTGGTTTAATTAGAAGCATAAAAGTACGCTTTGTGCAAAGAGTCTATAAAAAAGTTAGCAGATTAATAAAAGAATCACTTAGAATATGTTCTAGTAAAAGCTTTAGTTTCCTTTGCTCATTTATTTTTTATTCAGTTTAAGCTTTCATATCTAAATAAGTTATTAATATTCTAAAAATATAAATATATAATTAATTAAAAATTATTTTGAATGTAAAAACTATAAATAGAGTAAAAGGTTTATACTTTGTAACTAAATAATTTTTTTTACTTAATTAGTTTTATAAAATTTTTGAAGTAAATACGATAAAGTTTTTCAAAAATAAAAAGTATATATACCCGTATTAGAAATGAAAAAAAAGAGAAAAAAAAATTGTTAAATTCGAATGCCAGAGGAAAAGTCTTTCTAACAAACGCATTTATAGGAAAACGCACGTAGAAAAGTTGTTTCTATACATTTTAGTATTATTCGCGCAAGTGCTCACGGGCAGATTTCTTCTCTCAGCACATGTAATACATTTATAAAGGATAGCTAGTTTTCAAAGGCATAAGGTTTTCTCAAGGGAATAAAAGCATTCAATGTGCGATTTTCTTAACTTTTTAAAGATGTGGATGCAAAGTTTAAGTTGTACTTATATTGCTTTTAACCCCTTATGTAACTATTGTATAAAAAATATTTTTTAGCATTGATTTTTTGATCTTATTTGTTTCTTTACTTCCCTTGTGAACGAAATTCAAAACTTTTTTCTAAAAAAAATAAAAAATAAATAAATAAATAAATATAAATCAAAAAATATAAAATAATCAGTTTTATTCAAACAAAATTTTATACTGTAAAAGTTTAAAGAATTGGAAAGTATTTAAAAAGAAATTCAAAAAAGATTAGGATTTAAAAAGTTTAAAATAAAAAATCAATTTTATTTAGCATATTTTTTATTCATGTAAAAATTTATTTTTATTTTCCATGCTATTAATAAATGTAAATGCAAAAATAATTCAATATTAAATAAAAATATTTGATTTCTGAGCTAACAATTTGCTTTATTTTTTCAATAAATTGCCCACGTTTCGAAGACCTTCAGTCTTCATTATCAAGGCTAAAAATTTACAATATTTTACAATTTTATAAAAACTTTTTTTACATAATTCCAAATTTAAAAATTAAACATTACCTTATTAAATATTTTAAAGTAAAGAATATACAATATTCTTCACTGAGTAACGATCTTATACTAATCTTTGAGCTTTTAAAAAATTTTACAAGTGCTAGATTTTTTTATACGAAGGAACATAACAACTTTTTAAGTAGATAAAATCAACGTTTAGTCAGCCAGTTAAATGATAACTATTTATGCTTTTAGTTTTCCATATTTTTTTTTGTGTATATTTTAAAACCAAATTAATTATTAATAAAAAACAAAATATTTTTAATAATTATAGAGCGAAGCTGTACCTTATAGAATGCAAAAATCGACACCTCGCGAGCAATATATCTCAACAACGATCGATTGGATTGCTTTTATTTTTTAAGATTGAGCTTTTTTCATCGTGTTTATGATCTGTATAATTTTTGGACCCTATCCGGTAATTTTAAAGGCATCCTTATTTTTGGATTTTTGCTTCAAACAGGTGAAAGAAATTATAAATGTCAGCTGCACAACAAGTTTCATAACTTTTGTATAAATTTTTCATCGGTGAAATATCATGAAAATGCAAAATAATACAAGATATATTTTTATTAATTATTAATTTATTAGCATTTTATTGAATTAAACGTTCAACGCCCAAGAGCCTATCTACGTGCACTAAATTAATTTTAAAACCGAAATTTATAATATATCGTAGTATAAGTGAAGACGAAATACGGAGATGTCCTATTGATACCAACCTATATTTAATTTTGTCATATGACTTTAAAAATACCAAGTCCAGCACCAGAAGACCGCGTAAAAACAAAAATTTTGCAGGAAAAAATTGTTCTTCAGTTCCCTTTTGAGAAAAGTTAACGAAGTTGCGAAAAAAGGGGCAGATTTTTCAGTCACTCTTTACTTTGCTTTCGCTAATAAGAGGCCGATACCTTTAGGAAATCAAATTACAAATAACTTTAATATGTTGAAAAAAAAACCCTGATAACCATTTATTCCAACGGGGCCTAAGGAATGATAGAAGTGGGGACAATTTTTTTTGCTAAATCCTGAAAAAGACATATACTCGGTTTCCGGGTGCTGGACATGGTATTTTCGAAGTCAAATGTCAAAGTGGCATTATCACACACTAACACTATAATATAGTAATTTTCCCCACCCCTATTATGCCTCCGTTTTTTTATTTACTAAATTCTTACCCCCGTAAAAGAGTCAGTAAATTAAATAAAAGTTAAAATACGATAAAATATTTTTAAGGTCTTACGAACGTCAGGATTTTTACCTATCGGCATCTTTGTCTTACACATATATAAAAGTACGTATTGCAACTTCAAATAAAAAAAAAACTTATTTTTATAATTCGTAATTATTATTAGTTTGAAATTGAGAAATACATAATATTTACTTGCTTTTAATAAAAATGTAATTATATACAACTTTTATAATCAAATTAACATTATTTTAAATAAATAAATACATAAAATTTACAAGTAAATATTAGGTTGGTAGCTCTAATTAGTATACATATTTTGTTTATTAAATAATAATGTTTTAAAGTGTTTATGTACTTATTAAATTAATTTTTTCATTAAAATAATTAATTATTTACTTTATTAAAAGTTTATGCTGATAAAACGTTTACTGTATTGCTTAATTTAGTTTTACGAATTTCACATAGTTTTGCAGCTGTTTCGCGACGCCATGACAGTTAATTTAAAAACAATAATATTTTAAAGGTTTTTTTTTAATAATTATAAAAAGCGACGGTCGATTTAAAATTTTAAGGTCTTATTTTAATCTTTAGAACTTTTTTTAAAACTTCATTAAAAAAAATTTCAAGTTTTGTATTTTAAATGCTTTTTTTTTATTTTTTAAAATTCCCCATAAGAGCCTGTGTTAATTTATTTTTTATTTATTTATTTTCTCAAAAACTGTTAAGTCAATTATAAAAAAAAAATCGTGTAAAATTAAATTATATTTACTTTACTTTCTCCAAGTTTTAGCTTTTTTTTTGCATTTTACCTCGGACGTTCGTAAGACCCTAAATGCAAGAATTCTTAAAAAAAAATAAAGAAAAAAACGTACATCGTATTTTTCCGATTTTTTCTTACTCAAACCCAATAATTAGCTCGAATATTCTTTTCACATATCTAGGTCAAAACTATGTTTAAAATCACGGGACAAAATATGGGGTTCAACTTTTGCATGCTGTCTAAGCTCGCTTGTGCATACAACTGCATATTCAAAGTCAGAACAAATATTTTGTCCCTTGTTTAAAAAATAGCTGTTTGATACAGAGTCAAATAATAAACTCAATATTTAGTTAATTACTCTTACAATATTCGAACCGGCGTCATAGCGTACTGGCATATTCTCAGATTGTCGCTCTTGAAAGTTAAGCAACGTTTACGGCGCTGCTCAATCGGATGGGTGACCACTGAAAAATATGTAAAAAAAAAAAAAAACAGTATAGATGGCGCTGGTTAGGACGGAGGCATCCGCATAATGTCTATAGATATATATAGGCATTATGTAGATAACGCAGTCCGGGTGCGACCATGTGCACTATAAGCCGGCATGGGGACAGGAGAAATTGTGTGAATTCTCTGAGGCCATAGGTTGACAACGCCCACACATAACACTGACACACAGACACAACACAGACACTTACACTGACACAACACACACCGCCCGTGCACAGGCGTAAGCCTCCTGTGGGATGCATGTGGACTATCCTCATGTATACGTAAAAGTCGGTAGAACAATATACAATATACAATATACAATATGGCATTTATTAATTTTATCATTAGATTCAAAATATTGCGAGAAAACCCATAAGATTGAAAGTTTCTGCTGTGTTTTCCTATTCTCTAACTACGCAGAACCCCAAATTCGGATTCAGCGACATACAAAACCTATAGAAGACGTTTTAACATGGAACATGTTTATAGGGAGGGGGTACTTCAGAACTTGAAAATTAAGGGGGGGGGGGGGTCAAATTTGTCCTATTTAAGGGGGGGGGGGTCAAATTTGTCCTTTTTAAGGGGGGTTCAAATTTCTCCTATTTAAGGGGGGGGTCAAGTTTCTCCTATTTAAGGGGGGGGTCAAATTTGTCCTATTTAAGGGGGGGGTCAAATAAGAATAATTAGGGGAGTACATAATAAATAAATAAAATGCTTTTAAAAGACTGAAAAACCTGGGCTTAAGGATATAATACAGGTTTATGGACTTAGAATAATATCGATTTAGGGACTTGGAATAATTCAGGTCCAGGGACATATAATAATTCAGGTTTAGGGAATCAAAATAGTTTGGGTTTAGAATCTTAACAACTAGTAAGATGATAATTACAAATTACAACAATAGAAAATTGTATTGTAATGTTGAGTAACATTTGTATTATATCTAGTCCTCATTTGGAAGTAAACATGTTCCATGTATTCAGGTTGTGTTTACACAAACCGGTTATAAGTTTTTAAATTCTGGTTGTCAAATTTGGAAACCCTTACACTGTATTATGAATCGAGTATAATATTAATTTAGTAATTAAGTGCACTGAGGTGCATTAGAGTTCAGAGTTAATTTTTTTTTTTTTTTTTTTTTTTTTTTTTTGATGAATTATGGAAAAAGAGCGTAATAACAAAGATTCCGCAAACAAAATTTTTGTTGAAATCTGTTCAGCAAACAAATAACATGGTTGGAAAATAAGCGGTAGATTTTTGGTCTTCTTTTTGGTTAATCTTTAGTGTTGATCTAACTATATTCTAAATAAAATATTTTTACGGCTTATTTATACACATTAATATTGAACTCAATCCAATCAAAGCTTTCGAATTCTCAAAATTAAAAAATTAGTGAAACTTTTTTACTTGCTTTTTTCTAACATGATCAGCTTCGCTCTATCCGTCTTTGATGGTATTTAGTATTATTAGTGAGTTTTTATATTTTGATACTGAGTAAATATAAAGTCTGGGAGTGCAAAATAAGCCACGAAAATTTAAGCCATCCCATGCATATTTATTTTTAATAACACCCATCAAAATTTAAACCAATCAATGAAAATCAATAAATCATTGTAATTTTTAACCAAAGCAATTGTGGTGTATCATAAATAATAAAATAATTTAAAAGGTATTAAAATATTCAGAAATGAAATTAATCTTTTAAGATATTAAGGAAATTCGCATTATATTTTGCTATATTATCATTTTAACTATTAAATCCTTTTTCGAGTATCTATCTACATTTTACTTCATTAAATTGTAAAGACAGAAACGATACAGAAATAATAATGCAAGTATGCATAAAATAGATTTTACACTAGAAAACCATGCGCAAAAACTGTTACCTAGTGGTTAAGTGTGAGACGCAATACACGTGAAGGATAAAAGCACTTTCTAAATTGTTACAACATAATATGAACATGTGACCTGTGAGAAATCATTACGACCATCAATTATAATACTATCTGTAACTCAAATCGAATAAACTTATAAATTATGAGGTATTGCAAGGTCCTATGCAAGGTTACTCAAGATGAGAATATTTTAGGGTCCAGCTATAAGCAGACCATTTTTTACCATAATATTAATTTTTAAACTTATTATTTGCAAATAAAGTTTAATAAAAATTTCACAAATTTTGGAAAAGTCTATTTATTAATTTTTATCTATACCTTAAATACGTAAAATAAAGTTTTGAATAATATCAAAACATTTATTTAAAATTAGATAAATAAGTAAAATAAATGTATAAGAATTAAATCAGTATGCATAAGTAATAAATAACTTAAATTAAGTTAAAATGACATTAATTAAAATAAAAAAGAAAAGAAAACAAGTTAAAATTATGAGTATTACTTTCGTTTGTTAAATGATTCAAAATCTAATTTTCTTCAAATGATAAATTATTATTCAGTATATAGCTATTTAACTAAAGATGTTATAGGATAATATAGAATAAGAGAAAATCTAGCTATATAGTACGGTCTGACTGCATCAGTAAATTACAAGTTCATTCATTCATTCACGTCGGCAGTGGTTCAGTATATAGACACTCAAGTAGCTCTATTACGTGCTGTAATGCTATTATTTAAGTTACTATATTTGATTTCAAACTATTTAGTATATTATTTAAGGTAGAAAGTAAAGATATTTTAAACAAAATTTAATTTACGCATAAATAAATTCATGCAAAATTATCTTTTCGTTAATTTTAGTCATTATATTTGTTTTTCAAATATTAAGTTAGTACCGTATCAGAGGTAGTTTTCGATCAAATCAAATTTTTCATTCATATTTACTTAATTTATTAGCTAAATTTACAATATATTGAATGAAAAAATTGGTTGCTGATCAAAAATAGTCTATGTTATTTAAAGCTCGATTTAAAGCTCAAATTTATTTCAAAAGGGATTTCAATGTGCATCTCTGCGAGTTTTTAAGATTAATATCAATATTTTATATCTTACATGCAATTATTTTGTTGATAAATTACATAACAAAATTTAAGTTTTATTTTCTTTAAAATATCGCACAAAATTAAGTGTCATAAATCTAGGGCAATTCATATAAAAGCCTCTATTTCTTAAATATAATATAATTTTTTATTTAAATAAATTTTTATAGAAAATTTTTATGCTATTTGAAAATAGATTTTCAATATTTGATTTAAATAGATAAAAATACAGTAGTAATTTATGGGTTTTATAAAAAAGTTTTTTATTGTAGAATTTTGAATACCTATTTAAACTTTATTGATTAATTTTATAATGATTTTAAACATGTAAGTCTATTGTACAGTAGTTTAATTTATTGTTTGATAAAATTTGTATACCTTTATTGAAGAAAATTTATATTTTTATTGTATATAAAAATATTTTATATTTAGTATTATATGGAAGAACTATGAAATATGAATAGATTCTTTTATATTATACTTATTTTTTGAAAAAAACTGTGAAAGAAAACTTCAAGGATCCTATAAGAGACCCTATAAAATAGGAGTAGAAAAGTATGCAAATTTTAATTTGATAGAAATGCAAAATTTTGATTAATCTTGCGAAATCACAAAAAAAAAATGGAGAATACTCGAATTTTATGTTAATATACTAAATTTATATTTAGAATTTAAAAAAAAAAATAATTATTATTATTTTTAAAGGTGCCCGTCGCTTTTAAAGAAATTTATTGGTCAATTTTATCAATTAATTGTGGCAAAAATATTGATAATATTGATTCCTCAAAGAGGAACCATTGTGATAGGTCAAATTTCGATTTTTGATTTTTTGGCATATAAGCACGTTTTGAGACCCCAGGAAACTAAAAAACCGGTTTTTAAAAAAAGTATGTATGTGTGTATGTGTGTGTGTGTGTGTGTGTGTGTGTGTGTGTGTGTGTGTGTGTGTGTGTGTGTGTGTGTGTGTGTGTGTGTGTGTGTGTGTGTGTGTGTGTGTGTGTGTGTGTGTGTGTGTGTGTGTGTGTGTGTGTGTGTGTGTGTGTGTGTGTGTGTGTGTGTGTGTGTGTGTGTGTGTGTGTGTGTGTGTATGTATGTAATTGGTGATATTTCACAAACATTATGGAGTTAAGACCTAATTTTTTTTTCAAAAATTTTTTTATCAAAAAAGCTCGAGGTACTTTTTTTTTTTTAATTTGGATGTAATACCTCATTTATTTCCACGAAAGTACGTATATTTGAAAGTATGGTTTTTACTCTATATCTCGAAACTAATACTTAATTTTTTGAAAATTTTTTTCCCAACATTTTTTTCACGAAAAAATACAAAAAACAACAATTTTTTTTTTCTTTTTGGACGTAGTACCTAATTTATTTCTATGAAAGTACTAGTTTTAGAAAGTTTGTTTATAGTCATTTTTTGGATCTGATACCAAATTTTAAAAAAAATTTTTTCTCAAAATTAAAAAACCTGCAATATTTTTTTTTTTTGGGTGTAATACCTCATTTAATTCCATGAAAGTACTAATATCTGAAAATACTGCAACCGGCGATATTTCACAACCGTTATGAAATTAAAACCTAATTTTTTTTTCAAAAATTTTTTCACCAAAAAAACTCTAGGTACTTTTTTTTTTTTTTAATTTGGATGTAATACCTCATTTATTTCCATGAAAGTACTTATATTTGAAAGTTTGGTTTTTACTCGATATCTCGAATCTGATACTTAATTTTTTGAAAATTTTTTACACGAAAAAATACAATAAACAACAATTTTTTTTCTCTTTTTGGACGTAGTACCTAATTTATTTCTATGAAAGTAGTAATTTTAGAAAGTTTGTTTATAGTCATTTTTTGGATCTGATACCGAATTTTTTAAAAAATTTTTTCTCAAAATGAAAAAAACAAAAAAATTAAAAAACCTGCAATATTTTTTTTTTAGTGTAATACCTTATTTAATTCCATGAAAGTACTAATATCTGAAAATATTGCGACCGGCGATATTTCACAACCGTTATGAAATTAAGACCTAATTTTTTTTTCAAAAATTTTTTTACCAAAAAAGCTCTAGGTACTTTTTTATTTTTATTAATTTGGATGTAATACCTCATTTATTTCTACGAAAGTACTTATATTTGAAAGTATATTTTTTACTCGATATCTCGAATCTGATACTTAATTTTTTTAAAATTTTTTTCATAAATTTTTTTTCACAAAAAAATACAAAAAACACCAAATTTTTTTTTCTTTTTGGATGTAGTACCTAATTTATTTCTATGAGAGTACTAGTTTTAGACAGTTCATTTATAGTAATTTTTTGGATTTGATGCCGAATTTTTCGAAAATTTATTTCTCAAAATTGGAAAAGTTTTTTCTCATTGTTTGAGGAACCTTAGTGCCAGCTAGTTGGCAGGGTATTTTTACTTAACTTGCTGATATCTGCATGTGAAAAAAAATTTATTGCGTAATTAAGAGCCAACCTGTATAAAAATAATAAATTCTATAGGTTCAATTTAGCCCCGGTTGCTCCTATTTTTATAAAAATATGCTCACAGAAGCGTTTTAGCTTAAAACAAATTCAAAATATAGAATTAGGAGTAAAATTTACCGATTAGAACCGATTTGGTGCTAAAACAAACATTATTTGAAATTTTTGGGAAAAAATACGCCTACTTGCAATGTAAGAGTTGAAATCCAAGTCATTTTTATTTTAGCCCCTTTTTCATCCTCATTGCCCCTATTTTTGGGGCATTTAAAGGGTTGTAAGTAAAATCTGACTTCAGATTCGGTAAAGGCATGAAATTTTACCATAAGCATGTAGTTAAAAAGCCTCTATCTACAAGGGAACCTATTTTTTTTATGACTTTCCGTTCACGACCGCGTAAATGGGTTAATAAATGGGTTTAAAAATATACAATTATGAAAAAGTCCAAGTTTTTGAACATTTTTTAGTCTGGGGACATTTTTAAAATTTTAAAATAATAAAGTAGGGCAATTATTTTTATGAATTTTTAAAAAATCACTTTTTTTAATACAGTCGAAAAGGTACATAAGAATTGAAGTTTTTTGAGGCCAGTTAGGTAAAAATCGATTTTGCTGCTACGAAAATATTAAAGCCCAAATTCAAGTCCACCTAAAGCGTAAACTTAGGGGCCTTAGAAGGAAATGTTTTTTTATCAAAAAATAAGCGTTTACGAAAAAAAAAAAAAAAAAACATGCTTACTTAAAAATTTAATCTGCCCAAAAATGAAAAAAGTTTATACAGCTGTCAAAAAGAGAGGATCGGATCTGGAGGGCTAAAAATTTGGGAAATTTACCATTTTTAGTTATATTTTTGAACGAAATTGGTTTGGGATTGATTTGCCTACCCACCCGTACACTTTACATACAGTTGAGAAATAATAACCCATTTACAAATTGGTGTGAAATGTCAAAATAGCAAAATTTTAAAGGATTAAAGTATAAATTCCGATAGATTTAAAAAAAAATAAATTTTCTTGAAAAATTTGATCTTTGTTTTGACATAAAAACTTATGTATAAAAAAAATTATTCCAAAATTATAAAAAGTTACATCCGTATGTAAAATTTCTCGTGGAATCCGAATTTTTGGCTAAGTTTTCATTTGGTCACGTGACTTGGTTATAAATTTGAAATTAATAAAAAATGATTAATTAGGTTTCCGTAATTTTGGATTTAGCGCTTTCAAATTGTAAAAGCCAATAATATTTTCGGTTAAATTTTTTTTCTGGACAATGGCCATGAATGTATGATTTCCTGGCTTCTCTAGGGAAGGTAATTTACGTGCAATTTGAATGGTTCTTTATTTTTCTGGCCAAGGGTCTTACTATACTATTTTAATTAAAATAGATTTGATATTTTTTTAAGTTAAATAACTGCTAACAAATATAAAATAATTTAAATAACAAAAAAAGCACTTTTTAAAATTTTAAGAATATCGATTACTTTTGTCGATTAAATTTTTTAGATTTTTGCAAATACTTTTTATATTAAAGTCACTTAAAAGTAAACAAAGTTATCTGGGCGTGACTCCATTTAGGATTTCTACGTCTCTTTTTTCGATTCTCTTTTTCCCCTATAGTAGAATTTAATGTATTTTAATAGCAATCTATATGTAAGATCGTACACATAGGTCATTTTTTTTTCTTCTTTTCCTTAGGTTTGCTTTCACAGTAAACATTATTCGAAAAAAAGTGCTTTTAAATGTGTTATAACTCATACATAAGAATTTCAAGTACATATATACTTACCTTACATTTATAATGACCTATAAGGGGTATATAAAAGAATCGATGGTACTTACCACATTTCAAGTTATTTATCGTACTTTACTATATTATTTAACGACGAAACTTACGAACATATTAAAATACTTTATTTTTTTTATAGTTTTCCGTTATAAAACTATGATGTATATGTTTGAAATAAAATAAACAAAGTTAGTATATTACTAACATTTGAGTAATATTGTATTTTATATAGTCAAGTAGCAGGATCAAAGGACCATCGAAACAAATGAAGAATAACAGATATTTTTTTGTTTTAAAAAATTAATTTTTATTATCAATTATTTGGCTCCACAAAAGTTCTTATCTCTTTTTCTAAGTCAATAAATTTTATAACTTTCCGGTTCTATTTTATTGGAAATTCAATTCGCTATTTAACTTGATGAATTTTTAATAATGGATTAAAGATGATTTGTTTTAATTTATAAAATTTTGGTCAATTTTTAAACAAAAAATGAGATTAGCCAAATTCTCTGGGTTTAAAAAATAGAAAGTTATTTAAATAATAACGACATTTAATAATGTTACTATACAAGGTTCGTAAGACCAATCACAGAATTCACATATATTTTTTTAAATTAGAAAAAAACATATTCCAAAACATTTTAATCAGTTTGTAATACCTGAACAGTTTCTAACTAAACAAGTTTTATAAAGCCACATTTTCGCCAGTAATAGATGCGTACGGACGCATATATATACTAGATACCGTCAAAGACGGGTAGAGCGAAGCTGATCATGTTAGAAAAAAGCAAGAAAAGAGTTTCAGTAATTTTTTAATTTAGGGATTTTAAAAGCTTTGATTAGATTGAGTTCAATAATAATGTTTAAATAAGACGTAAAAAAATGTTAAGCATAGTTAAAATTTTTAAGTATTGGCCAAAAAGTACACGAAAAATCCGCCCCTTATTTTGAAACCTTATTATTTGTTTGCTGAAAAGATTTCAACCAAACTTTTGTTGGCGGAACTTTGTTATTACGTCCTTTTTCTAGAATTCACCAACTACAAAAAAGTTACTCTGAACTCTAATACCCCTCAATTAACATAATTACCAAAATAATATTATACACAAGTCAGAATGTGGTGTAACGGTTTCAGAATTCGTCAACCAGAGAAAGAAAAAGTCTTCTGTAGGTTTTGTATGTCGTTGAATCCGAATTTTGGGTCCTACTGGGTTAGAAAATAGGAAAATACAGCAGAAACATTCCATCTTATGAGTTTTTTCACAATATTTTGGAACTAATGATCAAATTAATAGTGCCACATTTTAAGAGTAATTATCTAAATATTGAATTTATTCTTTTATTCTGTATCGATAAAGGAATATTAGAGCTAAATATTGGTGTTGAAAAATATCTCCAGGGTAAGATAAAATCGGAAAAATACAATGTGAGTTTTTTTCTTTACTTTTCTTTTAATCTTGCATTTGAAAAAGTTTTATCCTATTTTAACTTTTATTTAATTTACCTCCTATACGGGGCAAAAATGGATAAAACTATCCCTGAATTTAAGAAAAAATGAAAAAAACTTATAACTGGTTTGTGTTTTCACACAACCAACGATCATGAATCATGTTCACTTATAACGTTTTAACGTATATTCCCCAATTATTATAAGTACTAAGATCGAAATTACAATAAATCCCAAAATATAAATTATCCTAAGTCCATAAACCTAAAATATTCTAAGTTCTTGTGCTTACTCCCACTTTAAATTATTCTAAGTCCATTTCATACCCCTCTCCCCTAAAAACGTCGTTAATATTTCAACCCCTCCCCCCCTAAAACGTCAATACACGGTGATCCCGGGTGGGACGTGAATTTTATTTTATTAGGTGCATCGCTAGTTGTTGATGCTTGTAATCTTAGCTGCGATTGGTTAACTAATAAGCAAACAATAAATCCGCTCTGTATCGCCCTGTATTTACCCCCCCCCCCTAAAAAATCACTTTTTTACCCACCCCTGCCTGGCATTAACATACACTAACACTATTATATCGTAGTATAAGTGAACGCAACATACGGAGGTCCCATTGATACCAACCTATGAATTTAATTTTGTCATATGACTTTAAAAATACCATGTCCAGCACCGGAAGATCATGTAATAACAAAGATTTTGCAAGAAAAAATTTTGCTTAAGTTCCCTTATGCAAAAAGTTAACAAAGATGCAATAAGAGGGCAGATTTTTCGGAGTCTTTACTTTGCTTTCGTTAACAAGAGACCGCTAACTTCAGGAAACCATATTACAAATTACTTTCATTAATAATTGAAAAAAACCTCCGATAACCTCCGATAACCTCCGTTTATTCCAACGGGCCTTCTAGGCACAAGAATATGTGCATAATACTATGCACAAGGCTTTTAAATGTAGTTTTTTGGTAATATTGCTTTTTAGTTAGTTAGTTAACAAAAACACTTCTTGTTGGTCACAATTTTTCGGTATTAAAGTCATTTTTCAAGCCTTGGATTTTTCTCAATGTTATAGCAATTTAACCAAATGGTCATTTTTTTCCCGAAATGATTAATTTTTAAATTATCTCAAAAATTGCAATTTTAGACAAAAATGGGTTTTATAGGTCTCAACAATTTTCTAAAAGCTTTTTTCTAAAAATTCTTTATTTGTCCTTTAGAATTATTTGTTTGCAAAACATTATTACCTTTCTAATTTTTTATATTAAATTCTCTTCTTTACAGTCAGTAAATTGAATGCCCATTTTTGTCCCAAAATGATCAATTTTTCAATTTGCTGCAAAAATCGTAGTTTTAACATTGAACATGTTTCTAAGGAGGGGTAACCTGTGAATCTGAAAATCAAGTGGAGTCAAATGTCAAAAATCATGTGGGGTTAGGAACTTAAAATATTTTATATTTAGGGACTTTGAATAATTTACTTTGAGAGGCTTAGAAAAATTCAAGTTTAGGGACTTAAAATATTCCGGGTTTAGAGACTTCTAATAATTTGAGTTGAGGGACTTAGAATATTTTCAATTTAAGGACTTAAAATAATACAGGTTTACAGAATCTAAATAATTTGGGTTTAGAATCTTAACATCTAGTAAAGGTGATAATTACAAATTATAAGAATAGCGATTTTATTGTAATGTTGTTTATTATTTATGTATTATAACTAGTCCATTTTAGAGGTTTAGTTTTCACGTCCTATAATTAGTCTTATAGCCCAATTAGAGCTTGTAATTATTGAATCTCAATATTTTCTTACCCTTTCTTCAAAAAAAGGCAGTTAATTAGATAATTTTAGCTCTGCTTTCAAAATATTGCAAAAAAACTAAAATGGGGTAGTTTTTGCTGATTTCATGTCCTCTACTTCTCAGCCAATTGTACCCCAGATTGCGTATTTCAGAATCAAAGCATACCTACTTTTGTATTCTAATTTTTTTGGTCACGTGTACTAGAAAAAGTTAACCAATTTTTGGAAGAAAAACTGAAATTATGACACCCCGGATTAGACTAGATTTTTATATTAGGCCAAAACATACTGAATTTATATTTTAAATATTTTGGTATTTTGGCTCTGGAAGGGCATGTCGGGCTATTGAAGACCCGCCGTTTATTCACGCTCTTAGTTTATAGTGTACATGATTTTGAGCTCGGATAAAGGTCTTCAATGGCCCGACATGTCTCTCCAGAATTAATATACCGAAAAATGTCAAATATAAACTTATTATGTTTTGGTCTAAGTTAAAAACCTAGCCTATTCCAGGGTTTCATACTTACTTTTAGTTTTTTTTTTTAAATTGGCCATTTTTGTGTAACTTTTTCCAAAACACGTGGCCGAAAAAATTAGAATACGAAAGTGTATGTATTTAGGTCTTGAATATCTCTGTGCCAAAATTTAGCTGTGTAATACTTACACGCACTTATTACCATACCATTATTATTACCAGGTTCCTAATCTCTTTTTTATTTAATAAAATTACGCTATTTAAAAAAATCAGTTTTTAAACAACCGGTTTTATTTCAATGAAGTAACCTTCAGAAGAATTAAAAACTTATTAGTTATTAGTTTCAAATCAATTTTTTAAACTGATCCATGTGTAAAAATAAAAAAATTCAATGATAATGGAATTATACATAGAATGCATACGGATGGAGTTGCAAATTCTTTGAACTAGGTTTAGTCCAAAAATATATATCTTATATTAATATTTGAAATTTTACGTTTAGATTTCTTTTTGAATACTAAATTAATTTTAAAACCAATATTTATGTAAAATTCCAAAAAATATTCCTAAAAACAAATAATCTAATGTAACTTGTTTTTCGTAATTTTTTCTAATTCTCCATCCGCCATTTTCAAATTAAGAAAAATCAAGCAAAAAAAATGTGTCCTAAAACATATACAAAAAATAAAAATTTTATTATTCTTCATTAAATATACCTTTTTTTGATGCTATTTACAATAATGATAAGCAGCGTGACGATTTTTTTTAGTATCCAACTTTTACCCTAAATAATGACTTTCCGGTTAATTTTATAGAAAGTTTGAAATCGAATTCTGATAATAGAGACTTGAAAAATAGGTTTTGGTTTTAAAATTAATTTAGAACTCGTAGATAGGCTTTTGGGCGTTAAATGTCTAATTGAATAAAATTTGGATTAATTAATAAATAATAAAAATCGTAAAGAATTATAAAAAAGCTAAGGCTTTTTTATTTCAGGTACGATCACATATTCATTGAGTATTTTCTCTTTAATAACGTTGATGGGATCCACGCCCTCACAAATTGAAAACTATTATTTATTATTATACAACAAGGTAATAAAATCATGTAGAGGCATCGGAATGACCTTGGGACCAAATTCCTCCATAAATTGAAGAATTTGAAGACTTTTTCGTTTTTTAACCTGATGAACTTTTAAGGCACGATTTCATCTATGTATTGCATACACAGGGTTATCGTTCCTAAAAAATAAATTTCAATTAATTTAGTTATTTTCTGGTTATTTTAGATCATTAACCACATTTTGGATGTATTAAATTCAAAACCAATTCATTTTTTACCATTTTTATTATTTTTTAATAATTTTTTTTGATATCTGAAATCAGTTTTTAGGACATTTCTCTGCAAGTACTTGATGAAATCACTTGAAATTGAAAACCCTACAACTAGATCTTATTTTAAAAAATTTGGTTTAAGGGATTTTTGATTCATCGAGTAGGCTCTGTGATCTTGACGATACACTTTCTCGAACATACATCCCTACACACAACAAGGCAATATAAGCATTTAGAGGCATCGGAATGACCTGGGGACCAAATTTCTCCACGAATTGTACAATTTAGAAATTTTTCCGTTTTTTGACCTGACAAACTTATAAGGCACGATTTCATCTATGTATTGCATACATAGGGTGATCGTGCCTAAAAATATAATAATCTTGTGTGATTTTGTATTTTTATGATATTTCGCTGATGCAAAGTTTATGCAAAAGCTATGAAATTTATCGCGCGGATAACATTTAGAAGGTTTTTCACCTGTATGAAGCAAAAGTACAAGAATAAACATGCCATTAGAAATACCAGATTGGGCCCAAAAACAATAGGGTTCATTAACTCGATAAAATAAACTCAGTTTTAAAAAATGAAAGCATTCCGTTTGATCGTTTTGGCTATATCGTGTCCGAAAGGTGTCGATTTTTGCATCCATTAAGGTAGAGCTTCGCTCGCTCTATAATTATGTTTTCTGAACTTAAGTACACCCCTTTCCATAAACTTGTAATACTAAAACTCTATAATTGTTAGTAAATTTTTATAACATAAATTGATACCAAATCTCAACTAAAAAATTTAGAATAATAATTTTGAAATAATATTTTCGAATAATATCTTAAATTCGATTTTTTTACGAAAAGCAAACAAAAAAAAATAATAAACTTGCTTAGGGAATTCTATGCGTACATAAATTTTATTACTTTATTTAATGCATGCAAATATTACTTGTACTAGATACCGTCAACAATGGGTAGAGCGAAGCTGTTTCTATTAGAAAAAAGATTAAGTACACGCAAAAAAAGAATAGTAAAATTAACCTATAAAAATGTAGTAAAAACAAATTAATATAGATTGGTAAATATGACCAAAAAATTAGTAAATTTTTCTAAAAAAATTGAGGTTTTAGTTTGATAAACAAATTTTATTAGTAAATTTTACTAATAATTTATAGTGACTTTTAACCAAACTGAATTTAGTAAACAACATCGTAATTTTAGTTATATTTACTAATATTTTGTATGCGTGTAATTTTTTAATTTTTGAGTTTCAAAAGCTTTAATTGGATTGAGTTGAATATTCATGTTGAATGTGTAAATAAGACGTAAAAATCTATTAATAACAGTTAGAACTTAAATTGACTTTGCTTTCTGTTTGAATAAAACAAATCAATTTAAAAATTTTGAATATTTCCAAAACTTATTGATATAATAATACGCTAAATATTATATGGTTACATTTTATTGTTTTATGCGCGATATAATATTATTATTCAAAATATTTATTATATGCTATAAATTTATTATGGTTAATTCAATAAAATGCTAATAAATTAATAACTCATAAAAATATATCCTTGTGTTACTTTGCATTTGTATGGTCTTTCACCAGTGTAAAGCAAATATACATTTATAAACATGCCTTTAGAAATTCCGGATTCAACTCAAAAACTAATCAGATCATCAACACGGTGAAAGAAGTTCAGATTTAAAATATTCAGGCAATCTGATTGATCATTTTTGAGATATCGTGTCCATAACGTGTCAATTTTTTCATACATCAAGGTAGAATTAGGCTCTATAATTATAGATCTTATTTTACTAATTTTATATGTTTTTCATTTATAGTTATACTTTTTTTACGTTTATAGGCAGGGTTGTATTTCAAGAATGTCATTTGGGGGGAAATAATAATAATATTATAATAATAATAATAATATAACTTAGAATAAATTCGATGTAGGGACTTATTATAGAATAATAAGGATTTTAGCTATAGTGATGAGAGAATTGGAGATAAAAAATTGAGGTTCACGGGACTTCAACGGTAACACTTATACCAATAAAAATGGGACCTACCAGAAATGATTTGGTTAACTTTTGAGATTTTAGCGTTTTATTGAAAGTTACCAAAAAAGCCTAATTTTATAACATTGAGCTCTTCGTAACTAGGCCCAAAAGGCTCATTGGCATGAACAAAGGGTACTCGGTATGTTTTTTCATAATAAACTCATCCATAACCATTTGGTGTAATTTGGTGTTCCAAAGATAGTAAACTCCTCTTGTTAGCCTATCAACTCTTAGTTGGTTTCACTATTTTGTTTAAAAGTTTACTTTTAAGCCTGGTTACCCATAGTGTCTTAATTAACTAAATATCCATTTTTTTTCCAAAATAATCAATTTTTGAATTGCTGAATTTTTTGCTGCAAATATTACAATTTTTTATTAGTATTATAGGTCTCAATAATTTTCTATAAGCTTTCAATTTCTAAATTGATCTCTTCTCTATTATTTTTTAGCAAGATAAGAGAATTCAAAAGTTTTTTTTAAAAAATAAATTTTTATTTCTGAGTTTCCAGAGGTATATTTTAGAAACTGTGCAATGATAGAGACGAGTTTTTAAATTTTAGAAATCTAAAAAAGCCATTTTTACAGAAAAATTGGCATAAATTGGGCACTTGGGTTATTGACTATAAAGGTAAAAGAATTACTGAACAAATATTGAGGTTTAAGAGGATTAAATGGTGATATACACAAAATATGAAACAAACTGGAAGATATTTGGTTGATTGGCTTAAGAGGCGACAGCGTTATATAATTATTTAAAAAATCATAAAAATACAGAACCTGTATTTCTAGGCTCAGAAAGCATAATGAAAAGAACGAAGGGTATTTAGAATGCTTTTTAAAAAAATAAATCGTTGCACAACTGTATGGTATAATTTGTTCTTCAGAGTAATCATCCTTGTTAGCAAGTCCAAATTTGGCACATGATAAAATACTTTGTCCTACTTTGGTTCATACTTACTTTTTTATTCGGGTATTTTTAATATACAAAAAACAGTAAAAAAAAATCAACGAATTAAAGTAAATAAAATGATTTCAAAATATGTTAAGTGAGCTAACTCCTCCTACAAAAGTTAGATTCGCTATTTCAATTGAAAGATTCATGAAAAAAAAAATTTTATCTCTTGATATTCTGATTTTTTTTCAGTTTTTTTTAGATAGAAAATTTAATATATATACCTATGCAGTTGTCTTTTTGTTTACTTTAATGGTTTTTGACTTTTATTTACTTTTTATATTTAAGCTAAATAATATAAATCTTTTATGTATTTATATACCTTCCTGCTTTTTTATAATGATTTAGATTTACATTTACTTAAATTATAAATTTATTATTATTTAAGTACAATTGAATTTGAGAATTTATTTATATTTTCTGCTATTATAATTTTTTTAAAGGTTTTATGATTTTGCTCTCTGACAAATAATTCAAAAAATAATGAATCTCATAGAATAAAAGAAACAAATTTTATATTTTTTTAACGAATAGAGAAGCTTAAATAAAATAAAAAAGTAAATTGACAGTAAATTTTATAAACTAAACTCTGAATAATTTTTGTACTTTTGTAACAATTCATACAGTCTCAACACCACCCAGCCTAGAAAAATGGTTTAGAAAGTTTAAAAATTAAAAATTACAAAAATTTAGGCGTTACAAATGAATTTCAAAAATTAAACAAGATTAATTATACAAAAGATTTCAATGTAAATTTTTAGCTGAATCGAATAAGTCAGAATAGATATTTTTTCGTAACAACTTTTCCCCAAACTGTTTACCTTAAACATTAAATCGAATGCGCCAAAGTATTCTTATGTATGCCAATTCTAGCTTGGAAAATGCTAGAGAGATTTATATTCATATGTACGTATATATTTACTTATATTTACTTGTGCAAATACATTTCTCGTGAGAATCAAGCAATCTAGTACCATTTTTCTTTATGAAACATAAAAGTAAGAATAAATCATGGCTTTCTCAAGAATGATTAAATATATTATAAATAAAATTTAAAAATAATGCATTATTTAATGTTTTATATTATAATTTTATTTTTTAAAAATCGATTTTATAAAATTCTACGAATATAAAATTTTCTGAGAATTTTAAAACAAAGACCCCTTGTAACTAGTCTTTAACTTTTTAAGGTTTTAAGTTACAAAGGCTGTGAAAAGAAAAAGAATTTGATTAAATTTTGATGAATATAATTTTTATTGAAAATATAATAAAAACATTTTTAATAAAAGTTAATTATCTGACTAAAAATATTTACTACGATGACATACTAATAAACAAAGCAAGTATTTAAATTTTTTTTACATTTTAAATAACTTTTTTAATTAGCTTCAGTATTAAAAAAAGGAAACCAAAAATTAAAATTTGTTTATTATTTATTAAAATTTTTTTAAAATTTCTAACGTTATAAAAATTATAGAGAAATATTAGAATAAATTTAGAATAAATAAAAATAAATTTTTTTTAAATATTCTGATTAATTATAAAAAAAAAAATATTTTGCTTTAAAATTTGTTAAAAAAAAAAAAAACTATTTGTTAATTAATTATAATTTTAAATAACTGAAATATTATAAAGTAAAATTAAATTTTGTTTTAATTATAGTTTTTAATTTTAATAAAATATAAAATTAAATTTTTCCATATAATTAATTATATGATACACTGAAGTCATATTAATCAAAAATTATTTTTTAAGCAACATATTATAGTTTTTAGTCTAGAATGTATTTTACTTGTTTAATTTCCAATGTGATGTGAATATGACATTATTTTTTTTTTTTTTAATGTGCTTGTTACAGATTTTTTAATGCTCTTTTTTTTTCTTTTTTTTCCTTTGGTATATTCTATTAATATTTTAATACACGTACGTATATTTGAAACTTAAAATAAGTTAAACATTATAATATTTTTTTTTATCATTGACTTTTTAATTAAAATATGATACCAGTATAGACATTATTCATAATTACACACTTTCAAAATACTATATGAGGATTTTGGCATCAATTAGACACAAGTTGGACTGAAAAGTCGTGAAAATTAGAACTATTATTTTTCAAAAGTTTAGTCAGCCATATTTGTGTTATTGGCCTTTTTTTGTAAATTAATGCAAAAATTTTTTTTTGATTGCTGCCAAATGATTTCTCAAATTTTGTAGGTTAGATTTTCTTCTAATTAGGCTTAAATTTACTATTTTATAAACTATTTTTTGGTTTAAAGCTTCCAGTTTAGTTTATCTAACGAAATATTTTTGATTGGATGAAAATTGGTTATAAAATCAGCATCTTAAGCTCAATTAGAAGAATATAGAACATTAATTTTACGGAAATTTTGTATATGTTAAAAAAGTACTTGGCAGCAATAGTAAAAAAATTTTGTGTGAGTTTACAAAAAAGTCCAGGAACAGGAAAATGGATGCCAAAAATGAAAAATATATATTCATAAAAAAATAATTTGGACCACTTTTAGCAGTCCGTCAGTCCAACTTGATGAGTCCAGTTGACGTAGAATCCTTAATATATAAAGTATTGATGCAAAAAAAACTTAGCTAATTACTAAAAGTTGAAAAAAGCTTCAACAGAAATATTTTCTCAACGTTATTATTGAGATTATTATGATTATAATAATAATCTATTGAATCTTTTCTCAACTTTTAGTAATTAGCTAGAATATGCATCATGTTTATGATTAAATATAATTAAAATATTGCCACGCTTTAAGCGTTTCTCTAGAACAATTTTCTCCTATAATATTTATAGCTTTTTTGAATTTATCAGTTATTAAACTAAACATTTTTCGCTGTAAGCAAAATTCCGCTAGCAGAAAGTTAAAATGATTTTTGGTAAATAATAATATTAAATTGAAAATAATTTGTATTGTATATGAATCCATTTTTTTGGTAATGTAAAAACTTTTTATCTTCCATTTAAGCGATATTACCTCTTAATCAAAAATCAACTACTATTTCTTTAAAAAAATAGACTGCAAGGATACATGAATGGAAAATTCTCAAAATTCTTTATTCACAATTTTCTCATTTTTTCTATCAGCAATTGGCTCCTCATTTTTTTTTTAATACAACTGCCTGTAGTTTCGCCCGTTTAGTTTTAATAAAATAAAATAAAAATAAAAAACAACGAAATTGAACAGCAAAATTACAATAATTTTTTTTAAGTACCCATTTCATTGAAGACAAACAATAATTGAACACAGTGTATTCAACATAAAAGCTTATTATTGAAAATTTTTGATCCTCAATTCATAATTGCGTTAAATTATATGTCTTAAAACACTGTGTTGAACTATTTTGGTGTTTAATTTTTTGTGTTCAATAAAGCGAGTACTTAAGGAGAAGGAGTTCTAATTTTTGTGCTCAATTTCAATGTGTTCAAAAATTTGGTGCTAAAAGACTAAAGTTATTACAATCTTTTTGAAAACTTTACATTGGATCTTTGTTTTTAAATTGGTTACTCATGGAGGAACTATTGTAACAGGTGAAATTTTGATTTTTGATTTTGGCATATAAGCACGTTTTGAGACCCCAGGAAGAAAAAAAAAAACAGTTTTTACAAACAATCTGTGTGTGTGTGTTCAAAAGAAACCAACGGCCCTTTTCATTTCAGGGCCACCTATTACGAAAACAAAAGAACAAATAATTCTGAAGCTTTTATTGAAATTAACAAACCCTTCTGAAAATTAAATTTTTTTCTCAAAGAATGAATTAATTATTTGATTAAATGAAAAATTATTCCCAGAAAATAAAATTTATATTTCCATGTTACTATTATGTGCTAATGTTTACTTTAGGTTGACTTAAATGTACATAAATAATAAATACATGTAAACGTATATAATAAGTAATTTTAAATGAAAAATTTGTGTCAAAGAGTACAAATATCACAGCATAGAGAATAACTAGGGTTAGTTACGCAAATTGAGAAGAGAATTGAACCAGTTAGAAAGTTTGAGGCTATGACAAGATATTATACCTTTTGTTCATAATTCTACTTTGTAAAAGCTTACTCTTCTCTAATCCATGCAATGTGGTTTGTTACTATATGTGACAAAGTCTGCACAATTTGTTTTACTAAAATTCTTTAATTATTTCGCAAAAGTTATATATTTATTTCAATGGTCTACTAATATGATTAAATAACTTACTTTTTTTTCTCTGTCAAAAATATTTTAGTTTTTATTTATTTTTAAAAATAAATATTAAATTACGTTACTTTAATTATGTTTTAAATCAGTAACTAAGTTTTAAGTATATATGATTAATTTTTCTTAGAAATTTGAAAAAAAATACTCGATAACGCAAATTTCATCCCTAGTGACCCCCCTCCCACCTGCTCTACCCTATCGCTTGGAAAATAATAATAATATATTACAAATAATATATTACAATTAATACAACAAAATTAATTATGCTCATCTGCTAATATTATATTTCGTAATTATAACCTTTAAAAAATGATTTTTTTAAATACCTAATCCGAAATTATTATAATTTCTCAAGACCTAATAATTTCAAGTCCGTAAACTCGAAGTATTTTAAGTACCTAAATCAAAATTATTCTTAGTGCCATATGAACCCTTCACACCCATACACACACACACACACACACACACACACACACACCTACAAAAAATTAGTAAATATAACAAAAATTAAATTCAGTTCGATTAAGCTCACTATAAATTTTTAGCAAAATTTATTTAAAAAATTTGTTTACAAAACTAAAGCCTCAATATTTTTATTAAAATTTACTAACAAATATTTTTTAATCTCTGTTTACTTATATCATTCAAGTTCATTTTACTATTTTTTTTTGCGACCAATTAAATCGGAAGCATTTAACACCCCATCTTGATTTTCCAATTCACAATGTACACCTCCCTATAAATAGATAATTTGTTCAAAATTAAAAATGTTTAAAGCTCTTTTTTTTTCTTTGAATTATTACAATTAAAGTATCAGACTTATCAGGGACAATGTACTTAAAAAGATATAACTTCAAAATTTCTTAAAATAAATTTTGGATTTAAATCATCATTTTTTTAATTTTTCTGATTGATATATTTCATGATATAATCCAACACTTTATTTATATCGTTTAAAATATTGCAATCAATATGGTCTTGATATTGTCTTTAATATTTTCTTTTATAAATTTGATTTTTTAGGGAAACAATTTATCTTTAAAATTTGACTATAATAAAATAGAAAATAGAATTTGTAACTTAAATATGTAATAGTAATTTTAAGATTAATTAATGAACATTATAAAATTTTCTTTTTATTTCGAATAAGCTATTAATTAAAAAAAAATAATTTTACGTTAAATGTTACATTGAATTTTAATTTTTCTATTCTTTTTATAGGTTCTTCTCATTATTTTTCTATAATTTGTCATAAATTATACAACATGTAATGATTGGTTATAATAATGAGGATAAATGAAGTGTCTAAATTATACTTGAATATCCCACTGGGATAAAGAGAGACGTCATGCTATTATTACTACAACTACTACTATCTTATAGCTCATGACTTATTCAGAGGAGTCTATCATAACCACTCCATCCAGATTGCAAAATTAATCGAGCGCGCACACTTATACACAATTTTTTTGTATAATATAATGATGTTCAAACCAATACATTCTTTTTTTTTATTTTTTAAGCTTTTATTCATACATGCATATTTTTTTTATGATAGTCGTTAATGACATCGATGTATTGAACAAGTAACTTATTTGCAGTTATGAAATTCCTATCTTTTACAATAAATAAAGAAAATAGGTGCTTTATGATAAAAGTCATGAAAAACGTTATTTATTTTTGTAGGAGTATAAAAAAATAAAAATTACGGATACAACTTGGGGTTCCTAAAGAAAATTATTATAAAAATTTTTCACATAAGAGGTTTTCCTCTATATAATTATTGAGGGACCTCACAGAAGCAACGTCTAATCGCCAGTTAAATTCCAAACGTTCCTTAATAAAAACTTTAGAAGCAGCTACCATTTTTAATAACCTTCTATTTTCCGGATTTTCCTGTAATCTAATTAAAAATTAATCTAATTCTAACCAAAATTCCCTCTTGATTCCCAAATGACCCTCTTTTTAGATATTTTAAAAATTTCTTTAAAGCTGTCTAAAATAAAGAAGAAACAATTTGCATAATCGCTCGTGTGGGTTGTATATGATTTTTCTTCGTCAGTTGCATTTCATTATCTACATTTTTTCCACAACCTTTCTTATAGGAATCAGGAATGAATTTTATTTTGTAAGTAAAAGAATAAAAAAAAACATTAAGAATTAATAATAAAGAATTTTCCGTTAAACGTATTTTATATTAAATTTAGTTTAATTAATACCATTAGTGAAGGAAAATGTACAAATATGTATTATACTTGATGAACCGAGTATCTACAAATAAATACATATATGAGCATTCGGACAATAGTTAAGTGAATCAGCTTTAGTAATCGTTTGGCTAGTATCCAATAATTGAGAAAAGGATATAATATATCCATTCCTTTCAATCTCTATCTTATTCTCTCTTATTTATTTTTCACTGCGTGTTCATACAACGATAGTTATATATTACAGAAAATTCTGAGCAACAGATATATAAATACTATTAATCAATTATTATCATTTGTAGCTTGAATTATTTCATTATTCTATTATTATGTTTTAATTATTATTACTTATTTAATTTTCCATGAAATTCAATAAATAGAGCAAGTTTTACTTTTATGTAAGCTTATGAATAATTTTATGTATTATTTTCATTTTATAATTAAAATTTTAAATATTACGATTTTTTTTATTTCAACTATACAAATTCAAATCTGCTCAAAAATTAAAATCTAAAATTAAGAAGAATAAAACGTATAAATAGGTATCTTGTGATTATTCAATTTTAGACCATTTATTCCAGATGTTATATTATAAATTGTAAATAAAATTGTAAATTATAATTTACACGGCCAGGCTGCTTTGCTTGACAATTCAAGCAACAAATAAACCTTCTTGAAATTTCAAGCAAATACTTAAAAATTCAAGTAAATTGCTTGAATATTCAAGCAATCAATTAAATCAGATAAAAAATATCGTAGGAAAGCTTAAATTTTATTCCCCTCCCTTTTTTTTAAGAGTTATTTGAGAAAAAAAATTTGGATTACCTGTTGTTTTACCTAGTTGCCTATTTCTTTCATTTTTTAGTTATAAAATTTCTGCTTTGTTACTGCTTTTATGTTATCCAGAGGGAATGGGGGGTAGGTATATTAACTCGAAACAGAGTCATGTTTAAAAAAAATTCAATATTGATTTTTAGATTAAAACTAAAATTTAGACGGGTTTGTGGTGACCCTTTAAATAATAAATTACAATAATATTTAAATATAACATAATTACTAATTATTTGTCATTTATTCATTCAATCATATATATCACAGTCGTAAAAAATTTTTTCACCTACATAAGATACTCTTAATATAATCATTTCAATACAATATTAAATATCAAATACAAAGTTTGTAGTTTATATCATTATAAGTTAATTATAGAGCGAAATTCTACCTTAGGATGCAAAAATCGACTCCTTGTGAATACGATAATATCTAAAAAGCGTTCAACCAGATTGCTTCTATTTTTTTAACTTATATTATTTTCATTGTGTTCATAACCTGATTAGTTTTTGGAACCAATTAGATATTTCAAAAGGCATATTTATTCTTGTATTTTTGCTTCACACAGGTGAAAAGCTTTATAAATGTCAACCGCGTAATAAATTTTATAGCTTTTGTATAAACTTTACATCGGCGAAAAACCATAAAAATACAAAATAAAACAAGATCTATAAAATTGTTAGTCATCTCTTTTCTTTTAATAATTTCTATGATATCGCTTTTCAAAGATAGTAATGAAAATTGACTTTTTTTTTGAAAATTTTTAAGACCCATCAAACCCAATTTTGTTAAAAATTACAATTTCGGTAGTAATATAAAAATTTGTCCAAAAATGGCCAATCGGTTCATTTGCTATAACAATTTGATAATTAGTGATAAAAAATTGCTGCTGTCGGAGCTAAAAAGATGACTTTAATATAAAAAAAAAATTATAACTGATTTGTTTGTAACCACAACCTAAATGCATAAAACATGTCTCCTATAGCTAAAGACTGCTTATAATACACAAATGGTATACAACATTACAATATGATAATTTTTAATTACTTATATGCTACTTACAAATATTAAACTATCAGGATCTAAATCAAATTTATCTTCAATCGAAATAATTCCAAGAGCCTGAATCAAAATTATTTTAAGTCCCATTTGATCTCCTCTCCCCTTAAATTGGAGGCATTATATATTATATCTCCTCTCCCCCCTCCCAATCAAAAGTGTTTTAATAAGCTTGTGATGTTACATCGATATATTGAAAATGACCATAAAACATTAGTTAAAAGTACTGTGCCCTATGTTTCTAAGCCCTAAGGACCTATTTGAATAAATGGAGGATATCGGAGTTTTTTTCAACATATTAAGGTCATCCATAACTTTATATTATAATATGATTTTCCAGAGGTAGGTCCTTTCTCTTGTTAGAGAAAGCAAAGTTATTTTTAGTTCTAATTTTTAGTTCTATTAATAGATTTTTTTGTGTTTTTTATACATTAATATTGAACTCAATCCAATCAAAACTTTCAAAACCCCAAGATTAAAAAATTACTCAAACTTGTATCATGTTCAGTATTGCTCTATCCATAATTCACGAGATCTGGACACATTTTTCCCTTTTTTTTCCAACGAGATTTTTCCTCTAACTATTATTTTTCTAAAATCCTTTTTTTCCAACGTATTATTTTTCCCAAAATAGTTCCAAAGTAAAAATTCCCAAAAAAAAATTTCCCAAGAAAATAAAAATTTTGGAAAAAAAAAAAATTCCAAAAAAATTTTTTTTAATTTCTATTTTTTGAACCACCAAAAATGAAAATGATGGATTTTGAGGTGCCTATTATTAATTCTGCACGCAACATTATGAATACTCAATTAAAAGCCTATTTTAAAAAGCCCTTTTCTACTTTTGGCAAAATGAGTTCAGAAAAATCCAAAGTGAAGGATTGAATTTAGCTTACAATGACGAAAATGACAAGACTATAAAAAATTCCGCTCAAAAACGACTAATTCAACATTAAATTAACTAAATAATTGTATTTGATAAGCAGAAGGTGTAAATATAATAAATTTTTTAACGTAAATTTATTAAAATTTATTTGAAAAAAAAATTATTTCTGGAAATTAATGGTTCATTGGAAATTTTTTTTTGGAAAAAAAGTTTTTGGGAAAAAATATTTTGGGAAAAAATTCTTGGAAACAAGTCATTGGGAAATAAAGATTGAGAAAATGTCGCCAGGTGATAATTCACGGTACCTAGTAAATATTCTATACAGGTCTGATTCTATTACTGGTATAACATTCAGCTAACTCTACAAAATCTAAATAAAATATCTGTAATATCTAGTACTTTTTTATTGTATTTCGGTATTTTTTGTAATATTTCCGAAAATTTGAGATAAATGAGATTTAGAAGAACTTTTGGCTGTAATCTTTCATCGCTTTCTTAATTATCCCATTTAAAGGTAAGGTGGGGAGACATTTATTACAAAATAATATTCTTTTTGAAGAGGCAAATGCGTTGGATAACCCTTTCAAATCAAAAAAATAGTTAATCACTCAATGCTGATTCATGTTTTTTTTAATTAATTTTCTGGTTTTTAATTAATTTCGTGGTGCATCAAACCACGTGGAAATTTTAATAAAGTGAATTTTTGAATATTATTTTTTGGGAAAATTAATACAAAAAAATTATATATGATAGATACACTTTTTTTTCGTATTTAGGTTATGTATTATTGTTTCTTTTAGCCAATAAGAAAGAAAAAAAAAGGTAAAATTATATGAGTTGTTCCTGGCACTCTGGCGAGCTCGGGCCCTCTCAGCCTTTCACATAGCCTTGCCACTCCGGCGAGCTCGGGCGCTCTTAGCCTTTCACTTAGCTTTGCCACGCAATCTTAGCTTCGCGGTGATTAGCATTGGTCTTTGCCAAAGAGGTTATATAGTATAGAGCGCTCATAAGGATAGGAAAGAGCCGTGGCTGATGTACGGTGCAAACATATTTTCAGTATGGTAGCGTTCTTCGTTTAACAAAGCATAAGTGGGGGTTATTTTCTCTTACTATACTACAATGTCTGTATGAATATTTCTCCTCTTATCTCATCCCTACTTTTCCCTACAGGGGAATCGTATCTTACATGTAAGACAAAGGCCACTACCATACCAAAAGTATGTCTGCACCGTTCATCTCCTACGTACACTCACTTATAGGATCGAGCACTCTATACTATATAATCTCTTTGGTCTTTGCTCCCTTTGCTCTTGCGGCAGTAGCACTTCCTTTGCTATTGCCTTGGCTCCCTTTGCTCTTACGGCAGTAACATTTCTTTGCTATCGCTTTTGTTCCCTTACCTCATCGAATACTAGTAATTTTTCGTGTAAGGAACGTGGCCCTGAAAAGGGCCGATTGGGAAAATCCTCCCTTGCCACGTCTCATAATTTTCACATTGTAAACTTCGTAACGAATTTGTCGCGCGCGCTTCAATCAGTGAACGAGCTCGAAGTCAGCGAAGGCTTATAAATATAACCGCATATCTGGCCAAAGCAGCATTTGCTGTCCTGACTTCAGCCTTCACGCACGCGGCTACCTTGACGCCTTCGCTAAGCTGTGGATGAGTTTGTTTGCTGGTTTGATTGTTGTTGATGTGCTTGGTGCACTTGGAGGAGTCCATGGCTTTCGGACGTTAAATCCTCATTGAAGCAGCTCGTAAGCTGTGATTGATTGAATCGCTTGGTGCAATTTTCCGAGCTCGTAGGCTTGAAGAGGTGGACATTGATATTCCTGGCCAGGAGAAGTCACCTGAGCACTAGGTGCTCGCATGTTTGTAAGTTTTTGATTTCTCTTTTGTATGTTTGTGTATGTATGTGTATTTGTGACCTTCGTGATTGACTTATTGTGTACTTGTGAATTTATTGATTATGGAACGTGTGGTTGAAGCCACGCATCAAATGCAATAAAAAACCACCGGCCCTTTTTAGGGCCACCTAATACGTAAAACATATGAACAAGTAATAATTCAGAAAGCTTCTACTGAAATTAACAATTATTCAATGATAGTTCAAAACTTCAACAAACAAAATAATCACTACAGGTTAAAATGTATATTTAATCTAATTAAAATAAAATAAAAAATACAGGTAAATACTTTTATATTATTTGTGTAAATTATTGTTAAAATTATAAATATTTATTTATTTTATTTCAAAAAACCATTGATAATAATAATATTGTATTATTTTAATACGGATTTATTGCAAAATAATTTTCATTTTGAAATTTTGAATGTAATTTTATTTCTAAGAAGTAAAAATAATTCCTTCCAATGAAAGGGATTTCAAAAAGTTAAAGGTCTTTTATAATGATCTGCTTATTTAACAAGAGATATTGTACTTGAAATAATAACTTAAACGAGAATGTAAGGCTATGAAAAATAAGTCTTGAAGTCTAATCACTTCTTTATGCTATATAAATATTATTTAAAATTCTCATTACTCATTACTTACTACCATAATATTACGTAGAAGTTATTATTTGTAATGAGATTCGTAATACGCATGTAGTACGCAAGGGAATTAGTATTTAAAAGTGATATCACATTTAAACGCTATCTTGCAGAAAATCTTGTATTTTTAGATCTTAAAATATGATTTCTATTTGAGAAAAATATTAGGCCTTAATGATTAAAGAAAAAGAAGTAATTTTAAAAACTAGTGTTTTTCTATATTTTTTGTTATGTTACAGAAAACCGATTTTTTGCACTTACTCAAGAAAATTGTAATATTTTAAAAACCACATTGTTGATATACCTTATCATCAATGTTAAAATAACTCTTGTGATTTTACTAATATTAAAAACTCTTTTTTTAATATATTCTTTATTCTTTATTTTAAGATTTGACGGGCGTAAACGCCCTATTTACAAAGTGTCCCATTTATTTGTATTTTAAAATGAAAAAAAAGGAACTTCTTAATTATATACAAAAATTTATACATTACTTAATACAATCTCAGTATTTACAATATGTTCTAAAATATAAAAATAAACAGAGTTTATAAGAATTTATAAAAATATAATAAATAATAAAATAAGATATTAATTTTCTTTGGATATCAAAATTATATATAAATAGTTATTTTAAGTTATACTTGTACACAATATAGTAATTTAGGTTAAAATATGGTCTTAAAATACTATATTATTCACAAATTTTCTAGTTTAAAAGAAATTTAATTAAAATAGTAAATAATTAAGAATTGTATTACAGGTTCAGGATAAAATAAAGTTAGCTATAATACTTTGATCTATTTTTCGATAAGTATGCCTTGAGAGTTGTGGTTTGTAGAGGAATCTTAATCTCCAGGGACAATTTGTTCCACTCTCTCCTCAGCTTATAGTGGGGAGATTGAACCCAAAGTCTCCTGAGAAGTGAGAATCCTCTATGGGTTTAAAGTTCTTCAAATTATAATCTTTGTAATTAATTATATTCTGTCTGTCAACGAAAAGTGATTTCAAATGATAAGAAATATAATGGTTAGTTTTTTTTTTTTTTGCGTAGGAAGTGGAGAAATGCGTTACGCATACTGTTCAGCATCCGTACTGACAGTTATGTAGGACTCGACTTAGTTTGCCTTTACCCACTAAAACTCCACTCCCTTCCTACCTTATGCAAGCCTATCCCGGGACCGTTTTCACATTACTTCAGTACAGGTTCAAGGCCATTTAGTACTAGTCGTGAACTCCATCTTTTGACTTGCGTCCAATGACTCGCCAATCGGTTAAGGACTCCGTCGTTCCATCTGATTAAAATTCCATTTTTTGTGCTGTTATCTTCAATAAAATATATGTTAGTTGAAATAAAGTCATTTCCTATTATCGTCAAAAGAGAAGGTAATAAATAAATATATAATAATAAAAATATATAAATAATTGAATAAATATATAAATATATAAATAATTAAATAAATATATAAATATACAGGGTGAGTCATTTTAAAAGATACACCTAAATATCTCGAAAACTAAGTTAAATCGAAAAAAATTTTTGGGACAAAAGTTTCAGTCATTATTGGGCCCTGACAGGGGCCTTATGTTATTTTTTGCTTAAATTTGTATGCAAAATTAAATTTTTCGAGATCAATCAAATTTAAATAAAAACAGTTGTCTTATTTGTTTCAAATTTTAAAATTGGGCCCTATGAGGCCCAATTGGTGCTTTCGAAACCAGAAATTTTCTTTTGTCGTCATGTTTCCTCTATCATGACATGCACAGATTAAAAAGATTAGGAACATCTCAAAACATCGTTATTATTCGTACTAGGACCTGCAAAATCATTTTTGGGCCCTAACAGGGGCCTTATGTTTTTATTTTAGCCAAAATTTTGTGCATAATTAATTTTTTCTTCATCATTAAAATTAAAAAAAAAAAATTTATTGAATCTGTTTTCAATTTTAAAATTGGGCCCTATGAGGCCCTTTTGATTATTTAGGGCCCAAAATCTGCTTTTATCATCTGATATCTCCCACCAAAACTTACATGCATTAAAAAGAATAGAAAAATTTTGGAATATCTTTTTCATCATAAAAAACCTTAAAAAATTGATTTTTGGGCCTAAATGCAAAAGGGCCTTATGTTTTTTTTTTTGCATAAAACGTATTCGAACGCCAAATTTCCTGCGGAATCCGAATTTAAAATAAAAAAATACGCTTCCCATTTAAAATTTTAAAGCTGGTATCCGTGGGCCTTTTTTGGGCCTTAGGGCCCAAAATCTAATAACGCCATCGGATGTCCCCCTCAAAACTATAAATAATTAAATAAATATATAAATATATAAATAATTAAATAAATATATAAATATTTGCGGCGCAAGGGATCATGGAATTAACGGAACAATAAGACTGTGGCTGGGTGAATACCTTAAACACAGGTACGTTGCTTCGGAGCACGGTTTCTCGAAGTTGTCGGGAAAAGTAACGCGTGGCTGCCCGCAGGGTGGAGTGTTATCTCCGAAACTGTGGTGCCTGGCGGTCAACAAACTCCTTACCACACTCGAAAGAGCAGGTATCAAGGTGTTTGGTTATTCGGATGACATCATAATTCTGACTCAGGGGTCATGCATGGAAGTCCTTATGGACGAAATGCAGCGGGCCTTGCAGCTCTTTGAAGAATGGTGTACCGGCGTTGGAAGCCTATCGGCTAACCCTGATAAGACCCAATGCATACTCTTTACGAGAAAACGCAGGGTGGATACCTCCAGGGGGCCTATCTTTTACGGCAAAACGCTCGACTTCTCCAAGGAAGTAAAGTACCTCGGCGTGGTGCTGGACGATAAGCTGAACTGGAGGGCTCACATAGAGCATGTAACGGCCAAATTCCTTAATGGATACTGGCTATGCAGACGTATGGTGGGAGTAACATGGGGTCTAAGACCGAAATTGGTAAAATGGATTTACGACGCGGTTATGATCCCTAGGCTCACATACGGATCGGTAGTATGGTGGCACAGGTCTAACCTCATCACTGAGGGGAAAAATCTGGACCGCCTACAAGCAATGATGCTTTGAAGCATGGTTGGAGCGCCAAAGAACACGCCAAAGACGGCACTCCGTGTGCTTGTCGGTATTCCTCCGTTCCACATTGTTATCAAAGAATCGGCAGCCAGAACCGCAGCTAGACTACGGGCCCTGGGCGAATGGGTTCCTGGTAGGGGCAAGCACGCTGCGATAGCGGAACTGCCCTGTATGGAACTACTGAACAATGGCCTAGACAGAACTACTGGGGAGATTACCTTTGAAAAGAGGTTCTCCATTAGGATAACCAGCAGGGATGAATGGGCAGACGGCACTCATCCGGATCTGGCTCATACAAGAGTCTGGTATACGGATGGGTCGAAACAGGATGGAAATACTGGTTCGGCAGCATGGGGCCCTAAAGAAAGAGCCCTCATCGGCTCTGCAGGACCCCTAGCCTCAGTGTTTCAATCGGAAATACTGGCTATAAAGATGTGTGCGGAGAAGATGCTTCGTCAGGGGACAGAGGGAATGAGAATTAGCATATGCTCAGATAGTGTGGCTGCTCTCAACGCTCTGGACTCGGTAACGGCTTTCTCAAAGTTGGTACGCGATTGCAAAACTTCTCTAAACACTCTTGGTAGTCGGAACAAAATCACGCTTTACTGGGTACCCGCTCACGTGGGCATACCAGGCAACGAGAAAGCTGACTCTTTAGCCAAGAAAGGAACTAAGATAGCAGTCCCAACTGCCGTCATCGGAACCCCTTGGTGCGAGGTTGTGTCAGCTATCTCTGACTTAATGGGTAGGGAAACCGCAACGGAGTGGATGGAATCAAGGGGAGCCAGGCAGTCCAAAAGGGCCCTGGGTACCTCTCCGATCTACGAGTGGCGTGATGAACTACTGAATATGAATAGAATCTATACTCGTGTTGTGGTGGGCTGGATAACGGGACACTCCGTATTGAACCATCACAGATGGGGGAACATAAACGATATTCGGAACTGCAGATTCTGCGATGAATCGACAGAAACCACCATCTGATCTGGGCTTGCCCAGCGCTAGAGGAACGTCGTAGACGGTACCTCGAATTTTCACTAACGAACACAGAAGATGTTGGACCATTGAAGCCTCAGAGCCTAGTGAACTTCATAAGGTCACTAGGCCTCGAGAACTTCATAGGAAGGCGGAGACCACCTGAGGGGGAAGCCTAAGGTGAACCTGCAACAGGTATACCCGAACTGTGGTAAGATCTCGGTAACATATGTCTATGGGCTATGCCTAAAGGTCTGTGCGCGCCCTGATCGATGCCCCTAACTGGGGAACCTGGAGTTCGGTCATCGCCGGAAGAACCTGAAGGGGGTTATTCTGACCTCTGGTTTTCATCTTCGGAACACTAACACACAAGGTAGCAACCATGCAGTTATTCGGACCCTCGAAGGAAGGGTGACTCTGGGATCATGCTTGCATGGAACCAGGTCTGGACTTCCCAACAGAGGCAAGATCTCTGCAGGTTGTCACTTCTGTGACACTAACACACAAGGGAGCAATTAAGCAGTTACTCGAACCCTCAAAGGAAGGGTGATTCTGGGACCATGCTTGCATGGAACCAGGTCTGGACTTCCCTATAGAGGCAAGATATCTGAAGGTTGTCACTTTTGGGACACTAACCGCGAGCACCATCTAAGGGAAACAAACTCAACACAATACCGGGACATCCAGGGCTCATACTTAAAGGGACCAGGACGGACCAACGGGGACTTTAACAGGTGGAGCGCTAGGGGCTTTTAAATTAAGTCGGGTGCTCTGGAGCTTGTCTCCCCCCATCCAGGCAAAAAAAAAAAAAAAAAAAAATATATAAATATATAAATAATTAAATAAATATATAAATATATAAATAATTAAGTAAATATATAAATATATAAATAATTAAATAAATAAATAATTATTATCCTACCATCTTCGAGTGATTGCGGTATTAAAAGTAAGTGCAGGGATGATTGTATGTTAGTGCAATAACTGCAGTCATCTGGATAACCGCAGTACGTCTCAATATTAGCCTATACCTTGGACTTCAGGGTTTTTGGTGCGGAGTATGTACTCCACATACTGGCTGATTTCGGACCATACTTCTTCATTTCGAAGCATCAGGCCAACCACATTCTCAGGTATGATTTGACCGATGTTAGCTTCTAATTGAAACATTTTAGCAGACCACCTATCGCATTTGCAGAATGTGTGTCGTCTTCGCCAGGACAGTATATAAATTCAGCACTATTCATATTCTGGATCCGAAAGAGGTAGGAGCAAAAAAGTCCATGTCCGCTTATGAATTGGGTAAAAAAATAATTAATGTCCCCATGCCCTCTATTTATCAAAGGTGATATCTCTCCTATCAATCTCTTGGTCCATTTGCTCTCTGTGTAGTCGGTCCAACGTTTCTGCCATTTGCTTAGGCTGATCTGGTGCAAAGTAGCCTTTGCGCGGTCAATGACTTTCCTCTCTTTGTTCAGATAGATATACTGTCTCAAGAGCCAGCAGATCTATGGGGATTACCCCGCCGATAACTAGAGCTGCCTCCAAGGACACTGTGCGATAGGCACAGGAGATTCGTAGGGCTCCTTGCGTCTGGACGCTCGTAAGCTTAAACGCATAACTTCATAACTGCTACCCATACTTCTGCACCATACAGGAGTATTGAGTGGGTGACCGACATAAGAAGCCTGCGCTAGTCTTAGGTCCACATGTATTTCTCATGAGCCTGCTTAACGCAGCAGTGAGCCTGGCAGCCTTCTCCGTGCTTCTCAGAATCTGTGCCTTAAACGTCAGCTTCGTGTCAAGTAGCACTCCCAAGTACTTCAAGTAATCCTTCGTTTCTATCCTATCCTCCCCAATACATATTGGGATGATGGTCTCAATATGTTTACGGGTGAATAGGACAATCTCAGTTTTTGCCGTAGCAAGATTTAGACCGTGGTCTTCCATCCAGTAGTGTACTCCGTGCATTGCCTGGTTCAGTTTCTCCTTGGCAGTTTGTACATATTTTGCCTGGATAACTAGAAGCAGAACGTCAGCATACCCGACGGTAAAAGTATCCTCCGGCATTGGGAGCCTAAATACCTGATCGTACATGATGTTCCATAAATCCGGTCCGAGGACCGATCCTTGGACTGCTCCTGCTGTTACTCTCCTCAATCTTGTTCCTTGCGCAGTTTCAAATATTATTTCTCGAACACTCAGGTAACTGCTTATGATTCTTCGCAGATATTTTGGCACCTGGAAGTTCCTTAGCCCCTCCATAAAGTCACTCCACCTTGCTGCAATTCTGAATTATGTATCCCTAAGTGCAGCCAGGCTTCAGTAATCAACATTATCTCTGGTATATCATGAAAGGCACATAAGTTTATTTTCATTGAATTTAAGTTAAGTCTTCCTTTAACACTCCTGACATTTAAAAAGAATAGTGTGATGGTGCTAAACTTTTTGGAACTTTTTAGGTTGTTTTTTTGTTTCAGTTCTTTTAAAAAATTTGTTTACAGAAAAGATGCGTGCCCGCATTAGTTTAAAACTAGTTAATAGATATATATTAGAATGATTTATAATAATGAATTAATTTTATAAAAATTATATAATAAATGCATTGTATACAGAATTTGCTAGAAAAATAAATGAATTTCGTAAAACAATAGGGGAGAGAGGCAGGGATAGTTTTTGGCGTTCTTACGGGTGTAAAAGGTTAATAGAGAAGGGTGGGGGGATGAAGGAAAGGTAGGAGTAGCCAATTATTGTCTTATGAAATTGACGAATTTTTCTACGAATAAATAGTTTACATAGATATATTGAAATATAAAAAGAGAATGAAAATATTTAAATAATCATGATATTTCTTGAATCTTGTTTATTTCTTGGTCTGTCGTAGTGATGAGAAATTGATCACCTATACAGTAAACAGAAATATCTAAACACCTCGCTGTGTTTACCAATTTATCTTCTTCGTCAGACTTGATACGAAATTATGCGTGTAAAAAGAATTGATGTAAGTATATAAATAAGTTTTGTTTTGAGTAAATTCTATAGAAACCCATGTTGATAATGTAGAAATTTCTTGGAGTTTTACATGATAATAAGTAAAGGTGTTTAATTCTTCACAAAATTTAGCAATAATAAATTATTCTAAAATTGTTTGCTTTTGATAATAAAAACTTTCCACTTTTCACTTAAACTCCCACATATCTTTACTATAGCTAGTTATCAAAGGAATTGAAGTACACAATAGTTCCACAATGTAAATAGTGATTGCGCCAAAATAAACTTTGAAAAAAGTAAGGTTAAATTTTTATGAGTTAATTAACAAAAAATTTGCTATGTGCACTTTTTAATTATAAAAGACTTATTATGTAACTTAATTCACAGTTGATTTCTGTACTTAATAATGGCACGAGAAGTACAAAATTTTTGAATTTACATTGTATTAACTTAAAAAGTTAAGAGCTATAACAAAACTGACTTCTTACTATTTTAGCGCACGCGCATCTTGTAGAAAAAAATTATAAAAAAATTAAGTGTTAATATAAGACAAAATATCTTCTACAAAAATCCTTTGGCAACAAGCGGACTTTTTGTTTACCACTAGCAGTTTTCCATTTACGGTTAGCGGAACCCTGTAGCAGAATTTTTTTCTTGCTTAAACGATTTCAAATTACCTGAAACGTAAAGAAAATTAATAAGAAAATTTTTCATATCCAGGGCAAAAAAGCCTATTTTCTAGCTAAGAGAGCAAACGATTTTTTTTACTATGACATGCAAAACTATGTTTTAAATCACAGGACAAAATATGGGGTTTGACTTCTGCTTGCTGTCTGCACTCGCTCGTTAAAATTGCTCGTGCATGTAACGTAAAAACCAATATTTTTTCCCTTGATGAAAAATAGTCATTTGCTTATTTAGGAGGCGTGTACTGCGGTACAATGAGAAAAAAAAAGTTTTTCTAAATTGGAAAAATAATTTTTTTTTTAATTTTCTACGTATCAAGTATGTACGTATCAAGTCAATCATTTGAAGAAGAAAAAAAAACCTCCAGCCATACAAGCAGAATTTCGTTTGCTACAAATGGTGCAAAAAAATTGACCATCACAATAATTATTTCTTCATGAAGAACTTGACTAAGGTTTGTTTTATTTTAATATTACCCTATTAGAAAATTTTTTTCAGAAATTAAAAATTTAGAAAATAATAAGAACCAAATAAATAAATATTGATTTTTAAGATACAGTAAATGTTTTTATTCAGAAAAATAAAAAAAAAATCTATTAATGCTATTTAAATAAGCCAAATAATAATTTAGTAAAAATTATAAAACATAGTTCCTTTTTTTGGCCAATTGTATATTTGTTTTCAAACATAAATTCAAAAATAATGCTGTAAAAACAAAAATTTTTTACCATGAATTATTGGCTAAGATCCAATAATAAGTATATTTTTTTTAGTCTAAAATAAATTAGTTTTGTTTTTTTTTTTTGTTTTTTTTTTAATACTTATATACTCCATGTTTACTATAGTATTTTTTATAACCTATATATAAATATATATTATTTGTAAGATACATTTTATAAAACGATTCTTTCCAAAGGTCCTGTGAAATACGACTTTTTTTCCTTATACTCTCGTATATTTTTTTGTATTCTTCAATTTTTCTCAACTTAGCCCTTATCCTATAGCTACTTTGATATATATATATATTAAGAATGGCTTAGTATACTTTTGAATCTTAAGGAAATAGAGGATTTTCAGAAGAGATGTGCATTGCTTTTTATCGTTGAATAGACCATTTGAACAACAGCCAGCATTGCAAAACAAGATCTAAGACCCACGTGTATAACTTGTTCTCTTAAATTCTTTACGATTTTTCTTATTTTTTTTTCTTTATTGTTTATTTTTATATAATATACGTGAACATTTGATTATCATAGGTACAAATTCTTATCAATACTTATTTTATATATAAATCCATATATATATATATATATATTTGTTTCATTCCTTGTTTTATATTTTATAAAAAAACGTCTTTTTTTATATTCGAAAAAAAAATAAAATAAAATAAAAATAATGTGAAGTATATGTATTATAATGGATTTTTGCTCAAGGGTATAAAATTTAAAAGAATAACAGAGTTAAGTAACTTAAAAAGAAAACAAAAGTTAAAAAAACAGAATAACAAAAGATGTACATTAGTTTAAGATTCTTAAACATGAATTTCATAATAGAAAAATTATATTAAAATATAAATCAATAATTTTATATTGAACATCTTAATTTTAACTGAATTTTGAATTATAAATATGGGTAACGTAAATATATACGATTTTATTGGAAGGATATTGGAAACGTACTCTAAATAAGTTAAAAATTGTTATTTAAAAATCTTCAATAATACTACTGTTAATTTTCTATAAAGTAATCTAAAACACTGATCTATCTTATATGTCAAGAAATTATATATTGCTTAGTGCATATATATTAGTATAAGAAGGCATTGGAGCGCAACTAGACACGCGGCATAATTTCCTATACCGACTGGGTATGTAATTAATAAGCTCATCACGTAACAACGTCATGTGTCGCATGAAAACTTTAAACACCTGTCTGTAGAAATTTTGGATTATTTAAGTTTTATAAATATATCTGTATATATGTAATTATACATATATGGGTAGTTTCATAAAAACAGTTTTCCTGATATGTTGATTTTAATTGTTTGCGATAAGAGGAACTTTTTTGTCAAACTCTTTCTTAAAAATATTTTGTTTTTGTTAAAAAATTTAATTTTTTCAAATTTTTCAATTATTATTCTTATTTTAGTGAACCTATTCCAACACAAAATAACATAAAATTACCTTAATGAGAGGCTCGACTATAATTTTGTAAAAATTTAAGTTAAATTGGTATTTAACTACTCAAATAACCGAGTAACTAGGAAAAAATTACAACATCATTAAAAATATTTTATTTCTTTACAAGATAGTAGTTCGAACCATTATTCAAACACAACAACCTGAAAATGTTATTAAAAAAATATAAATTATATAAAAAAATATATTGTTTTTACAATACAAAATGAACATTTAGAAAAGTTAATTAAAAAGTAAATTTAATTGAAAATACATTAAAAAAAAAAACACTTATTAAATTAAAATTACAAAACGTAGGCCAAAAGTTCAATTAATTAAAAACATACATTAAATAATAAAAAATAAAAACAAGTTAAGTTAGTAATTTTATTGTATACAATTACAGGTATACCTCTGCATAGTAAGTTCATACCTTTCTTTAAATTTAAAATAAACTTTGGTAAGAAAAATAAAAGAATAAAACTTAACAACGAATCCTTTTCCTTAACTTTTAATAACTTAACTAAGTTTTCAACAAAATATTAATGATAAATTAACAACTTTTAAATATTATGCTGAGCTATCTTTTTTATTTTTTAATTTTAGTCATTTACGTATATCAAAAAAAGTATTTTTAATAAGAAAAACAATATTTTAAATTAAAATTATTTTTATTAGTATTACGAAATTAATTTGCCTTAAGGTAAAGTACTACTGCAAAATAAAAATATATTAGAAAATCTGATTTTTAGAGAGTATTTACGCTTTTTATTATGTGTTTAGAGGTGGACGAGACTGCGAGACCAGCATCGGTCTCGTCTCGAAATCGAGACGAGACCGGGACGAGAGCATTTGTAGAAAATTCGGGACGAGACGAGACATTCATATCGAGACTCTCGGAAAGTCTTGTCTCGAAAAAAAAAGTTATTAATACTATTAGTTAATTTAAATTTTTACAATAAGTAAAAAAGCATTAAAATTAATATTCTTATTAAGACTGTATACTTAAAAAATAGTTATAATTATAGTTTTCTTTGATTTATCACTGCATAAATTTTCTTAAACATTAAGTTTTATTTGATGATACATTATCAACAGTGATACCTTGAATTTTTCCCTCGATCTCATAATCTTTTAAGGCTTGAAAAAGTATATGGGCTAAATCTTTTTCTGGTCAGCGGCAAGAAAGCACGTATTTCCCGGCTGGCCATAAAAAAAGAATGCCCCAAATCGCAGTTTACCATCCTCGGCTTCGCCTCGGAAAGTAATTTGCGTGCGTTTTGGGCCATTCTTTATTTTTCTGGCCATGGGTCGTAATATACTATTCCTGAATGTTTGGCTCCTAGCTGATAGTATAAAATCTAAAGTTATTGAACGTAAAATCCAGTGTTCATCAATAAAATATGGGCTGTTATTCGGCCGTAAAAGGATTCAGTTATATGATCAGCTAACCAACCATCAAATAATATCAATAATAATCAACCGTCAAAGATAATTTAGAAACATTATTATTTTAAATCTTAAAAATACGTTACAGTAATTTATTGCAGATAAAAAATTTTTTTTTAAATTCATACAATTTTAATCAAAAACAATATTTTTTTATCTATAATTTTACAAAAGAATAACTGCTTGATAAAAATTGTCAATTTATTTTATTAGCCATAAATGAAACTCAGCTCAGAGGACGCTTTGTCTCACAGGAATTTATAAATTTGTAATTGTTTGTATATAAATAGTTGACAGTTTTATTTTTATAATTTTCCTGAAGAAAAACTTCAATTTTTTCGAGACTTTCTCGAAAACGAGACGAGATCGAGACGAGACCGAGACGAGACCGAGACGAGACTGCAAAATTTCGAAATATCCGATACCGAGACGAGACAAGCCTAAAGTCTCGGTATCGTCTCGTATCGTCCACCTCTATATGTGTTATTCTTGATTTGAAATACTTCGAATACCGTTTTTATTGTAAGTTGTTAAAAAGTAATTAATTAATTTTAAGACTTTAACGATGATTAACCGAACCAAGAAATCAATTTTTGATTTATTTAACTGAATACTGTTATAATAAAATAACATGAAAATGAAAGTATTTGATACTGGTGTAAATTATATTCAATTGTTGTTCATAAATCTTTTTGTGGTCCACAAAATGACCGATTTTTTCTATTGAAAATACAATTAATATACTATCATAAATATTTATACTTATAAGGGGAATTAGCTGCATGTGGAACACTAAATTACACTAAATGATTATGGATCAGTTTTCTCAGTTCTTGTCGATTAGCCTAGAAACGCAAGGTTCCATGTTATAATATAGGGGTTTTCAAATCTAAGTAATTTCAAATATAAGTAATCTATCAACTTCAGCTTAATCTCATTTATTTCATATAAGTGTCACCTTCTAGTCTCCGTTATTCGCGTTTTTTACCAGTAGTCCTCTCACCTTACAGTCTATAAGCCAAGTGCCAATTTTCCATAAAAATGAACAAATTTCAAATTGCTACCAAAATTAAAATTTTTCATAAAAATAGGTTTTATAGATCTCCAAAAATTTTTTTTAAAGCCAAGTTTCCAAAAATTCTTTACATTCCCCTTTTCAGTTGTTTGTTTGCTAGATATGATAATTTGAAATGAGAATCCAAATTTTAGATTTCTTGAACAAAAGTTTTTTTTTATCTCAATGAAAAACCTTTATCTTATAACATGAAGCCCTGCGTTTCTAGGTCTAGAAGGCGCAGTTATATGAACTTGGGATATTTTGTATGTTTTTTCAACAAAATAAACTGATCCATAACTTTTTGGTGTAATTTGATGTTCCAAATGTAATGTACTCCCCTTGTTAGAAGGAAATCCACAGACACAGATACAAATACGATAATCCCTATAATAAAATTCTTTTTTTCTAAAGAAATGAATATTTCTTTCTTTTTTTTTTACAAAAAAAGAAAAAAATATCAGTAAGATGCAACAGCAGTTTTTTACTCTACTGATTTTTGTAAGTCAGCTTTATTACAAGGAAAAAAAATATAGATAAAGTCATCCGTCAAGGTTTGAAATGACGTAAAAAAATTTTTTTAACAGGAAAAAAAGTAAATTATGGAGTTATTATTTTTCATTTTATGTATACATGATTCAGATTTTTTTTCCTATACAAAAAATACTTTCTTTATGAAATAATATTAAGTAAACGGAATTGAAGGTGAGAAATTGGATTTATATTGACATAGACATTAATTTTTTACTAAAAGTCACATAATAACTTTGTTTTCTCCTGAATCAGCATATTGTATTACTATAGTTTTTTAACTAAATAAATAAAAAATTGATTAACCTACTAATGCCGAACCGACTTTGCTTGGACACTTGAATTTTTCGGTAATAAAAAATGTATATGAGCAATTATTTTAAAAGTGATACTTAATTTGAGCCTGGAATCGTAAATTTTTTTTTTGAGGGCACATCGATATGACCCGTGTTTTCAGATAGTTTGAACCTTCAGAAAACCGAAAAAAATCGTGAACAAGAAATCGGCGATAGGTGCCAAAAAGATTTTTTCACTTTTATGTCAAAAAACGTGTTTTTCGTATCTGAGCTACCCTAAATTTTTAAAATAAGTTTTTAGGTAAAAAAACTTTTTTAAAATCCAGAAGAAAAAAAAAACTTATCTTTTTACGATGAAATTTAGCCAAGTTATTGTCAATTTAAGATTTTGCTCAAATTCGTCTTAAAAAATATTGAGATTTTATTGAAAAAAGCCTGTTTCTGAACTTTAAACATGCATTACTCGCTTGATTTTCATCGTAAAATAATAATTTTTTTTTTAAATTGATTAATTTTTTCCTGGCAATTCATTTCTTTAAGAAAAAAAATCATTTTTATTGACCAAATTTCAATTTTTAGGTCAAAAGCCTTTGAAAACTGTAAGTAGCAAGATTTACTTAACACAGTTTTTGATCTAAAAATTAAAATTTTGTCAATAAAAATAATTTTGTTCTTAAAGAAATGAATTGCCAGGAAAAAATTAATCGATTTTAAAAAAAAAATTATTATTTTACGATGATAATCAAGCGAATAATGCATGTTTAAGGTTCAGAAACAGGCTTTTTTCAATAAAATTTCAATCTCTTTTAAGACGAATTTGAGCAAAATCTTAAATTGACGATAACTTGGCTGAATTTCATCGTAAAAAGATAAGTTTTTTTTCCTTCTGGAGTGGTTTTTCCCTGGCAATCAGATTTTCTTATCTATTTTAAAAAAGTTTTTTTACCTAAAAAGTTATTTTAAAAATTTAGGGTAGCTCAGATACGAAAAACACGTTTTTTGACATAAAAGTGAAAAAATCTTTTTGGCACCTATCGCCGATTTCTTGTTCACGATTTTTTTCGGTTTTCTGAAGGTTCAAACTATCTGAAAACACGGGTCATATCGATGTGCCCTCAAAAAAAAAAAATTACGATTCCAGGCTCAAATTAAGTATCACTTTTAAAATAATTGCTCATATTTTAGGCTGGAAAACTCAATTCGTAATTAATTGGGGTCGCTCTTTTAATTTCCGGAGTCCGTTTTTACCTACAACCCCTACGAAAGGAGACATCAACCACTAAATTGGGGTAAATATTCGAATAATTCTTTGAGAAACTTAAGATATTCCAAAAGTCTAAAAAGTTTTTATTTGACATTGAAATTAATTGCTAAGACATCCAAGAGATTCAAAAAAATCAAATATCTGTGTATTTGCCCTTACAACCCTCCCTGGGGGTGTCTGTAGTAAGCAAGGGGGTGAGTTTTATAAATAAATGAAAAAATGAATATTTTGGGCTAAAAAACTCACTTAATAAGTAATTTAGGTTCATTTTCGGAATCGACTTTTACTTACAGCACCTACGAAATTAAATACCAACTCCAATAGTGGGGTAAATTTTCTAATAATTCTTAAAGAAACATAAAATGTTCCCAAAACCTAAAAATTTTTATTTTTCATTAAGAATAGTTACTACGACTTTCAAAACAGAGAAAAAAAATCAAATATGCATGTAATTGACTTTATAATCCTCTCTGGGGATGTCTTTTGTAAGCAAGGGTCTGCAGAGTATAACTATTAAATAAAGGACTGAATATTTTGGGCTTAAAATCTCACCTATTATGTAATTTAGGTTGCTCTTTTTATTTCTAGAGCCTCGTTTTACCTACAACTCCTAAAAAATGAAATTTTAAACCCTTTTGGTAGAATGGATACTATATATCCTATATCCTATAGGCTGATTCCATGTGAAACGTACGTTGACTTGCAGATGGGGTCTTCCGATTGAGCTGTAACTTTGCACAAGTGTTTATACATATAAAATGTCCTCACTCCCCAATTTTTACGTCTTCAAATCAATTCTAGCCGTCTCTGTGAATTTTTGAAATTTTGGACCAATTTTAAAGCTCTCAGTCACCAATTTTTGCTTCATTATATAAAAGCCTAAAGAAATGTTAAAAAAATTATTCGAAAATAGGTTTCGATCGGAAATTTCCCTGGCTATCCGAATTTCTAACCCGTTTTTTAACATTTTTACGTGAAAAGCCGGAAAATTGGAAAATGTGAGCCGTCCCGGCTGTAGCTCATAGCTCAAAACCCGTCACTTCAAATAACTTCAAACTGGGGGTGGAGACAGAGTTTTGCATATACTTTCACCTGGTATTAATACGGGTTTGACTTTTTTCACATAGGGAAAAGTTATAACGATAATAAATGAAATTTTCCGATTTTGAAAGTGCAATTTTAGCTAAAAAAACTATATTTTCATGCAAATTTAGGCAAAAACCGATTTTATATGTAAAATTTATCATAAAATAAACTTTTTTTTTTATTTTTCAAAACATTTTTTATTTTTATTTAATAAATTTTACAAAATAATGCTGTTTATAAAAAGCTTTATTTATACAATTTATTGTACGAGTCTTTTTTTGCCAAAACAGCAATGGTTGACAGGTGGGGTCGTCGGATCGGCCTCAAAATTTTCCCACGATTTTATCATTAACACTAAGACAGGAAAATCCTGAAATTTTCAGCCCTCTAGGTCTTAAACAGCCCGAGTTATGCCCAATCAAACTCATTGGTTGGTTCTCATTCAGCGTTGGTGCTTTTTGAGAAAATGCTTTTGGAAAAACCGAAATAACTCTTTTGCGGCCATTTCTTTTGAAAAATTTTTTTTGAAAATTTACTTCAACCGAAATCCCATCTAACTAGCTATAAAATAGTTTCTATTTCGGCCAATAAGGATCGATTTCAGTTTGTTTTAGATTATTAAAACACGTTTTCCCATTTTCCGAAGTTTCCCGGAAGTTTTCCAAAAAACTAATCGCAGGAATCGATTTAGTGGGGATTTTTCTACATATATACTTTTTCAGAATATTTTTTCAAGCTGTTTTTTATTTTTGTTTAGCATTTTCCCAAAAAGCACCAACACTGATTGAGAACCACTCAATGAGTTTGATTGGGCATAACTCGGGCTGTTTAAGACCTAGAGGGCTGAAAATTTCAGGATTTTCCTGTCTTAGTGTTATAAAATCATGGGGAAATTTTGAGGCCAATCCGACGACCCCACCTGTCAACCATTGCTGTTTTGGCAAAGAAAGACTCGTACAATAAATTGTATAAATAAAGCTTTTTATAAACAGCATTATTTTGTAAAATTTATTAAATAAAAATAAAAAATGTTTTGAAAAATAAAAAAAAAAGTTTATTTTATGATAAATTTTACATATGAAATCGGTTTTTGCCTAAATTTTCATAAAAATATAGTTTTTTTAGCTAAAATTGCACTTTTAAAATCGGAAAATTTCACTTATTATCGGTATAACTTTTCCCTATGTGAAAAAAGTCAAACCCGTATTAATACCAGGTGAAAGTATATGCAAAACTCTGTCTCCACCCCCAGTTTGAAGATATTTGAAGTGACTGGTTTTGAGCTATGAGCTACAGCCGGGACGGCTCACATTTTCCAATTTTCCGGCTTTCCACGTAAAAATGTTAAAAAACGGGTTAAAAATTCGGATAGCCAGGGAAATTTCCGATCGAAACCTATTTTCGAATAATTTTTTTAACATTTCTTTAGGCTTTTATATAATGAAGCAAAAATTGGTGACTGAGAGCTTTAAAATCAGTCCAAAATTTCAAAAATTCACAGAGACGGTTAGAATTGATTTAAAGACGTAAAAATTGGGGAGTGAGGACATTTTATATGTATAAACACCTGTGCAAAGTTACAGCTCAATCGGAAGACCCCATCTGCAAGTCAACGTACGTTTCGCATGGAATCAGCCTATATACATATAAATCTTTAATTATGTGTGTATGTGTGTATGTGTGTATGTCCGAACGCGATAAACGAGAACACGATAAAAGCTACAGACATCGGGTTTACGGCAAAAGACGGCAAAAATTACGGGTCAAAACATAGGCTAGGTTTCGTTTCGATTGATAACGATAAAAATTTTTTATGTTGAAAAAACTGAATTTTCAAGAAAAAAATTTATATCAAATTTAAAAAAAAAACCAAGAAAACAAAAAACCGAGGAAAAATTTTACCAGAATTTTACTATAAAAAAGAATTTTATTCGATTCGGGTATATTTTTTACGTATCCACCTAAATTTTCAAGGCGATCGGTTCGATCTGTCAAAAGATACAATAATTTTTCGAAAATTATAAAAGTTTAGGACTAATATTATATATATTTCTAATTTTTATCAGTCACTGATGTAGTAACTGAATATAGTAACTAAAAGAAACTTGAACAGCTTTTATTATCAAGCAGAACCCTAGAATGGATAGTCGAGGGACACAACGACTGCTTGTGGATCCTATGGAAGGGTAGCGAAGCTTTGTATTGCTGATCACTAATTATTAGTCTGGGTTCGTATGTCCGCAATTTTTATGATCCAGTAAATTTTAGATAATACTTCGGGTAAAAACAGGGTTATTTTACAAAATATTGAATAACATAAAACAACATATTTTTTGAAAAATATAGTCGCAGGGGCCCAGTGCAGAGTTTTGCCTAAATATTTTAGGAGGGAATTTTTCAAGGTATAAAGAGTTAGAAAAAAAATTTTTTTAAATTTTGAGATTTGGAAAATCCAATTCGATCTCCTACCTTAACCGAAAATCAAAAATATTTTTCATAGCTCTATGAAATTTTATTTTTTTTTCATAGCCCTATGAAATTTTATTTTTTTTTCATAGCTCTATGAAATTTTATTTTTTTTTCATAGCTCTATGAAATTTTATTTTATCGGCTATGAAAGAATTAAGGTAGGGGATCGAATTGGAAAGGCGTTTTTGAAGACATTTTTATTTATTTAATTTCTCAGCCCCTTTATTAGTTATCAGTTTGAAATTTTTTTTATGCATTAATAAGGCATTTATATACATGAAAAAAATTTTTTTTTTAATTTTTATAATTAGTTACATTTATAGAGGGCGCCAAAGTACAGGTTTTGAAAATCCATTCGGTCCATTGCGGATAGTTAATCTCAAGATTGGCATGTCCGAATCAAAAAAATCAAAAAGATTCTTAATAAGTGATGAGTCTCACAGAACAATTTACCTAAAATAGAAAAAAAACCTATAAAATAAAAAAATGGGCAAGCCAGAAAAAAAATTTTTAAAAATGGACGTTTTTTTTTACCCTATTACGTTTGGTAAAGGCATATTTAAATTAATTTTTTTATAATTTTATGGTAAATTGTTCTGTAATATACTTTAATAAAGACAACGAACTTAAGTTTTTGAAAATCGGACTAGCCAATCCGAAGATTAACTATCCGCAGATTGAAAAAAGGTAGTTTCGAGATAATCGCGTTTGAAAATTTTTTTTTGTATTATTTCTTAAGTATTTCGCACATTTAGAGTCTTGTAATCCTATCCTATCCTATCCTATCCTATCCTATCCTATCCTATATATATATAAATCTTTAATTTTGTATGTTTGTTTGTTTGTTTGTTTGTTTGTTTGTTTGTTTGTTTGTTTGTTTGTTTGTCCGAAATGGATAAACTAGAAAACGATAAAAGGTAGAGACGCGGGGTTTACGGCAAAAGATGGCAAAAATTACGGGTCAAAACATAGGCTAGGTTTTATTTCGATTGATAACGACAAAAAATTTTTATGTTGAAAAAACTGAATTTTCAAGAAAAAAATTTTTATCAAATTTAAAAAAAAAACCAAAAAAACAAAAAACCGAGGAAAAATTTTACCAGAATTTTACTATAAAAAAGAATTTTATTCGATTCGGGTATATTTTTTACGTATCCACCTAAATTTTCAAAGCGATCGGTTCGATCTGTCAAAAGATACAATAATTTTTCGAAAATTATAAAAGTTTAGGACTAATATTATATATATTTCTAATTTTTATCAGTCACTGATGTAGTAACTGAATATAGTAACTAAAAGAAACTTGAACAGCTTTTATCATCAAGCAGAACCCTAGAATGGATAGTCGAGGGACACAACGACTGCTTGTGGAACCTATGGAAGGGTAGCGAAGCTTTGTATTGCTGATCACTAATTATTAGTCTGGGTTCGTATGCCCGTAATTTTTATGATCCAGTAAATTTTAGATAATACTTAGGGTAAAAAAAGGTTATTTTACAAAATATTGAGTAACATAAAACAACATATTTTTGGAAAAATAAAGTCGCAGGGGTCCAGGGGGGCGCAGCTAGTATATATATATATGGGCACGTCCAGGGAAGCACGACCAGCTGAAAAATAAAAAAAAAAAAAAATATTTTTTTTGGGTCATTTTTTACCTGGGATTTGTGAAATCACTCATACTTTACACTCCCTGATGCATTATTTTGAGATACGGCTGCTCCAAAGTTGAATTTTTCAATTTTTTTGATTTCAGCTGTCCAGTTCAACCTGAAATAACTCAGAACCATTCAACTTTTTATATATACATATGATTGGGAAAAACTTTTATTTTTACCTGAACTACCTAAAAAAAAAAAAAATTTTCCATTTTGACTTATTTCACTTTTTTTTCTCCTCGACGGTAGCTTTCAAACATCCAGAAAATTTGTTTCGCCATGATTTTTTTCCCTTTTTTTTTTCTTAAAATTTCCTCCAAAGTGTCCCATTTATGCCCTGAAAATCCTGGGATGTGATATGCCATGATCGGTCCACAATCTTAAAACTTGGTTCTTCCGTTTACCTAAAAATCCATAAAAATGTTAAATATTAGAGTGTAAAATTATTAAAATACTAAATTTAACCTTACCAAATTGTTTCTTCTGTTAAATCTTCACTTTCAGGACCACATAAACATGTTGTAACATATAAATAAGATCTTCTAACATTTCTGATGCTAAAACACCCAAGATCAGCCTCGCGTCAGCATCCAAAAATAGAAAAAAACTGGAAAAAAAAATGATTTTGGTTAAAAATAACTACAAAAATAATTATAAACTATTAAAAAAGACTGAAAAATACTTAAATTAACTTACCAAATATGTTTATAAGCAAATTAGAACTTTAAAACTCCATACTGACAAAATCTGGAACCTGGAAAAAAAGTAAAAAAAAGAGAATAATTCTTAAATTTTTATAAAAGTTACATAAAAAAGTTTTATACTTATCTGATCTCTATTTTCCTGGTGCAACTTCATCTTCTTCATATAAATTAGTACCTAAAAAAAATAATTAACAATAATCAACAAAAACATGTGTACCTTATACCAATTGTTTATAAAAGTGATGATAGCAGACCAAAAAAAATATTACAATAAAAGTGTCCTCATCATGGGCATGCTGAAAGAAACCAAAAAGAAACTACCAGAAACTACTTTATCATTTGTTGGTTTCATATTTTTTTTTCTATGATGCATTATTCTCATGATGAGGACACTTTTATTGTAATATTTTTTTTGGTCTGCTATCATCACTTTTATAATAACAATTGGTATAAGGTACACATGTTTTTGTTAATTATTGTTAATTATTTTTTTTAGGTACTAATTTATATGAAGAAGATGAAGTTGCACCAGGAAAATAGAGATCAGATAAGTATAAAACTTTTTTATGTAACTTTTTTTAAAAATTTAAGAATTATTCTCTTTTTTTTACTTTTTTTCCAGGTTCCAGATTTTGTCAGTATGGAGTTTTAAAGTTCTAATTTGCTTATAAACATATTTGGTAAGTTAATTTAAGTATTTTTCAGTCTTTTTTAATAGTTTATAATTATTTTTGTAGTTATTTTTAACCAAAATCATTTTTTTTTCCAGTTTTTTTCTATTTTTGGATGCTGACGCGAGGCTGATCTTGGGTGTTTTAGCATCAGAAATGTTAGAAGATCTTATTTATATGTTACAACATGTTTATGTGGTCCTGAAAGTGAAGATTTAACAGAAGAAACAATTTGGTAAGGTTAAATTTAGTATTTTAATAATTTTACACTCTAATATTTAACATTTTTATGGATTTTTAGGTAAACGGAAGAACCAAGTTTTAAGATTGTGGACCGATCATGGCATATCACATCCCAGGATTTTCAGGGCATAAATGGGACACTTTGGAGGAAATTTTAAGAAAAAAAAAAGGGAAAAAAATCATGGCGAAACAAATTTTCTGGATGTTTGAAAGCTACCGTCGAGGAGAAAAAAAAGTGAAATAAGTCAAAATGGAAAATTTTTTTTTTTTTTAGGTAGTTCAGGTAAAAATAAAAGTTTTTCCCAATCATATGTATATATAAAAAGTTGAATGGTTCTGAGTTATTTCAGGTTGAACTGGACAGCTGAAATCAAAAAAATTGAAAAATTCAACTTTGGAGCAGCCGTATCTCAAAATAATGCATCAGGGAGTGTAAAGTATGAGTGATTTCACAAATCCCAGGTAAAAAATGACCCAAAAAAAATATTTTTTTTTTTTTTATTTTTCAGCTGGTCGTGCTTCCCTGGACGTGCCCATATATATATATATAATACAGATTTATATATATAATATAGATTGCCCAATGCGATAACAGGATCTCGGTAAGTGATATAAAATGCAAAAAAAATTTTGTGCGTAAATTTATTTTGTTACAAATATATATATTATTACATAGAAAAAAACTAAGCCTTTGAAAATCTCATATGCACAAATTGCTGTTAGAAACGTATAGAAATAGGCAATCCACGTTTAAAACAAGACTAGAAATATTTCATTGTAATCAAAGTAATAGAGTTTATGAATATGATGATAAAAACTTAATTTACAAATATTAAGATTATCTGATAGATAGTTTCCTCTAGATAATGTCCTCAATAACTGGTAAGTTTTTCGTTATAAGATAGAGCTTCGCTCTATAAAATCTTCTAAAATACAGCAGAAAGTACCGAAAAAATACTAAAATAAATTTAAAAAATGCTAGGTTTTACATACAGGATGCAACTGTGTGTTTATAAATTTATTAATAGAGAAATATTATTAATTTGAGAAACAGCTTGCTAGTATATACCTACATATTATCCTGGAAGCTATTTTCAAAAGTTGCTTGGATTCATTGTTACTAAATGAAACTAGTTATTACTTACCAAAATGAAAGCTCATTTAATCACTCCTAAATATTGCCATCAAATTAATAAAAATAAAATTGTATTTGAAAATTCACTCCATAACAAGCTGTGTATTTGGTGACAATAATTAGGAGTGATTAAATGATTTCAGCAAATAGAAACTTATTTCACTTGGTAATCGTAAATTCAATAAACTTAAAATTATTGCCAGGCTAACATATATAAATGTAATATATCTCATGTAAGAATTGCAATTACAAAATTTATAAAGCTGAAGTACACACTTAAAGTGCATCTATATAAAGATATCTTAACAATAACGTTCATAAAATATATAACAAATACGGCAATACAATGAATGTCTTGAAAATCAAGAATTATGTCTCCTATACCATGAATTCAAGTTTCCCAATTACACTATACGTGTATGTTATAACAACAGTTAAAACTAAGCTGCCTATTATTATTGTAGAGATTTTCTAGATTATTGCTTTAAAATATTGTAAGAAACATAAATATTAAAAATATTACTGTTTATTTTTTTATTACAGTAATTTAATGAAATAAAAAAGCAACTATATTTATTTATGATTTTATACTAAGTATATTATATAAAAAATTTTATGTTTATGTGATATTATCCGAATACTTAATTATTGATTATATAGTCTTTGATTTATTATGTAAAGTGATTTATTTGAGTTAAGTTAAGGGTTAAATTTTAAATAAAAATTTTCAAAAGAGCTTTAAATATCAAGCTTAGGTAATAATACTGTTGTACTTGGCACTCTATCTATTGACTAAACTATACCCAAAAATTGTTTATTTAATTATAAAAGATATTTAATACATTTGTTACTTAATATCAATGGGTTTTGTTACACTGACAAAAAAAAATCCTTTTGCGGCTAGCAGAATTCTTTTTCTTGCTCAAACAATTGCAAATAACTCAAAACATAAAGCAAATTTCAGCAAAAAATTTTTTTCTTTTTTTTCAAAAAAACTTCTAATGGGTTTGTGTAAACGCAACCTAAAAATGCATGGAGCATGTTTACTAAAGCTCGTGCTAGGTATAGTACATGAATTGTACGCAACAAGATTACATTTGCTAGCTTTATAATTCGTAATTATTACTTTTGGTTCGTCAATGAGGAACCATTGTGATGGGTCAAATTTAGGTTTTTTTGGCATATAAGCACGTTTTGAGACCTTAGGAAGCTAAAAAACCGGGTTTTAAAAAAAGTCTGTGTGTGTGTGTGACTCTGTGTGTGTGTGTATGTATGTAATTGGTGATATTTCACAAACATTACGGAATTCAGACCTAGCTAATTTTTTTTTCAAAAATTTTTTTACCAAAAAATCTCGAGATAATTTTTTTATTTTTTAATTTAGATGTAATACCTCATTTATTTCCATGAGAATACTTATATTCGAAAGTATGATTTTTACTCGATATCTCAAATCCTGATAATTAATTTTTTTTATATTTTTCTCAAAATTTTCGTCACAAAAAAATACAAAAGAAACCAAATTCTTTTTCTCTTTAGACGTAGTACCTAATTTATTTCTATGAGAGTACTGGTATTAGAAAGTTTGTTTATAGTAAATTTTTGGATCTGATACCGAATTTTTCAAATTTTTTTTTCCAAAATTGAAAAAACAAAAAAAATTTTTAAACTGCAATATTATTTTTTTTTTTGGTGTAATACTTCATTTAGTTCCATGAAAGTACTTATATTTGAAAATATTGTTTTTACTCAATATCTCGAATCTGATAATTAATTTTTTGAAAATTTTTTCCAAAATTTTTGATCAATAAAAAAAAATTTTAAAAGTATGTATGATTGCATGGTTGTAATCGGTGATATCTGTGGCATATTGAAGCATTAAGCTCATTGTTTGAGGAACCTTAGTGCCAGCTAGTTGGCACGGTATTTTTAGATTGTCAGGATAAAAAGCTATAAGTTATTCAGCAAAAAAAGCCAAATTAATTAGTTTCGAAACCAGGATTATTTAAATCCTTTGTTCAAAATTATTGTACAAAATTATTGTATTCATTTGACCATCCCCCTTAAACCGGACACATTTTATCACCCCTCTTTAATTCAGACATATTTGACCGGCCCTCTTGATCTTCAAATTTACTAAGTACCCCTCCCTATAAACATGTTCCATGTTAAAATAAATTCTTAATTTTTTTTATGTTTTAGGTTATCTTCAATCGTTTTAGGAAGAAAAAAATCCACTACCCGCAAGAAGAATTCCGCTAGCCACAAGCTAAAAGCCGCAAGCAAATGTTTTTTTTCCAAGTATACTTATATTTTTAAAATTAATTTATGCAAACTCTAACCAAAAAATTATTCATCTGAAATTACTTAAATGAAGTACAAAAAAATAAATAAAAAAATCGTAAATATATCATAACGTTATTATTTCAATTTTTGTGTAACATTAAAATTGAAAAATGAAGACTGAATTTCAATGAAATATCTATTCGATAAAAGAAATAAAAAAAAAATTTCTTTTTATATATAAAAGCAATTCTGTTTGAACTTATATAACCAGATGTTACAATATTTACTACCTTTAAACTTTAGTATTGTCTAGATTATACAAAAGTTTTTAACATAATATTTTTAAAAATCAATTTATTAATACATATTTTTTAATAATTATTTGTTATAAACCACCATAGAATTATTAAAAAAAAAAATATTAATTTATAAATTAATTTTATTTATTTTAAAATTTAAAAATTTTTATAGTATTTGAAATTAATAAATAGGGTTTTTTGACTTTTCTATGCATAAATTTTATTCCCTTTAAATTACAGGATCTTATCTAAACTAAAAAAAATTCATTCGATGCAGTAAATCTTTAAAAGAAAACACGTTTTTCAGTTATACTTCATACACAGAGAAGGTAAAAAAAAAGTTTTTTTTTTATCTCATTTTGTAAACCGCAGTTTCTCTTGCATTTTTCCACCTATCGTCATCTATGCTTTACGTATTCTCTCCAGCATCTTCTCAGATTGCAATTCGAAGAAAGCCAGTTTTAGTTCCCTTGCACCCTGTATCTGATTTCAATGTGGTTCGCTTTACGTGCTTCAAATCAAAAATAAGAAAGTAAACTATTTTTTTTTCTATGTCGTAATACTTTTCTTTTTTTCATACAAAATGTATAAATAAATATATATATATATATATACGTTAATACTTTACAATACTTACCATTTTTATATATATGTATGCTAACCTCGTTGAGCACTTTTCAAGGATTTGACATAGTCTTTTTAACCTCACTTATATAACAGTATGTTCTTTATAAACTTTTATTTTTTAAAATAAAAAATATGAAATGTGCTGAAGGAATGAATAAGATCTCGTAAGTTATGGACCAAAATAAAAAGGTTTTTTTTTGTAAAAAGTAAATAAGATATTTAATATAATATTCTTTTTTAAATTAAATTTTAAATTTTATTTTGTTCATTCAAACAAATAAAAGAAATATGTTTTTTTTCAAATTAATACATCTTTTTATTTCATGAAAATTTTTCTTTTATTTTTACTCTAAATTATGCATAAAAATAAAATAACTAAACATCAAAGGATAGTTTAAACCAAATAAAGAATTATGTAAAAAAAAATAACCAATTGACATATTTTTAGATTTAATTTAAATCATTGAAAAGTTCATATAAATAGAATAATTAATGAATATTGAAATTTAAATAAAGGTTATTTTTAATTTTATTTAAAATATAGGTAGCCTTGATATGACGATTTATTCTTATAAAATTAAAAATATTTTTTATTTTTTTACCAAATTAGAAAAAAATTTTTTTGGTAATTAAATTATATTTTAAATAATCATATCGTATTTTCTTTTTATAAATTTCAATATTTTTATATAATTTAATAAAATAAATTTTAAGTTAAAAAAGGGAACTTACATTTTTATAAAATTAACTTGTACGTGACATGATTTCACTGTATATTTATATACAGTTTAGAAAAAAATAAAATAAAATAAAGTCTTAGCTACTATCACATTTTTATTTTTCTTTTAAATTTTAGTTTTTACAAAAAAAAAAATATAGCTTACAGTTTTTTAATTTAAAAAAAAACATCTTAATTTTCTTTTTAAATTATTTATCTAAGTAGAAAATGTAGTTAAGGCGTTTTAAACCCCCCCCCCCCCTAATTCATATTTAAATTGATAAATTCCGCAAAGTTTTCAATTTGGCTAGGTATAGATTTGTTCCCCTTCTTATTGTATATATAGACAAAGTAAAATTATTATTACTAGTTAAAAAAATTTACTGTATCTATTTCTTGTGTTTATAATTTACTAACATACTTTTTTATTTGATTAAAATAAAGAGCTCTCAAGAGCTTGGTGCCGAGATGGTAAGTGTGATGGGTGCTCAGATTGCCGAATTGGTAGTTTTTTTAATCCTCAAGTGCCAAGTTGGTATTATCCCGAATTTTATGGCCTAAAAGATCTATTTGAATAAGTGGAGATATTTGGGATGTTTTTTGCATAATAAATTAGTTTTTATTTATTTAGTGTAATGTAATTTACCTAATATCTAAAACTTATTTATAGGTTTACACATTGAGAGATGATTATAAGGCTTGAATATAAAATATAAAAATTTTTTGATTGGGCGTCCACAAATAAATTATTTGATGATACCAAGGATGATGCTTCGGTTCCAGTTATAGACTGAAAAAAAATCCGCTTCAATCAAGCGGAATTCCGCTTGTAGCTGGAGGAATTTTTTATTTCATCAAACGATTGTAAATGACTTAAAACGCAAAGAAAATTAAAAAAAAGTTTTTTCCCGCTTACTTGGAATATGCGTGTATCAGTTTGATGAGATTTGAAAAATTTTTTGAAAAAAGAAAAGAAAAAATGTTTTTTTTTAATTTTCTTTATGTTCCAAGTCATTTGCAATTGTTTCCGAAGAAAAATGTTCCGCTTGCGGAAAGTGGAATTCCACTTGTGGCTTGTGGAATTTTTTTTCAATATAGCGTAGGAAACAATGCGTAACATAGTGTTTTTAGGCACGTCACATCACCCTATGAATGCAATACATAGATGAAAATCGTGCCTTATAATTTTGTCAGGTCAAAAAACGAAAAGTTCCTAAAATTGTCTAATTTGTGGAGAAATTTAGTCCCTAAGTCATTCCGATGCCTCTAACATGCTTATACTGAAGGTATGTGTGTCGGTATGTATGTTCGAAAAACTGTACAGAGCAAATTTTAAACACAACTCGATGAAATAAAAAAAAAATTGGTACATAATTTTTTGTACAGTATCTAGTTGTGCCTCCTCCAGTATGACTAAATTTCACCCATTTGTTGTCGAGCAATCACAAAAATACTGATTTCCGTTAACAAAAAAATTGACTAATAATAGTAAATATCTGGAACAACTCGATGAATCAAAAAAAAAATTGGTACAAAATTTGTTATTTGATGTCTAGATTTGCCTCCTCCAGTTTGGCTTAATTTCAATAAGTTGTTGTTGAGTTATCACAAAAAAACTGATTTCAAATACCAAAAAAATTAACTAAAATAGTAATAAAATAGGAAATATCTGGAACAACTCAGTCAAACAAATTAAAATTATTTTATATAATAATAAAAATGTTTCTTACATTCATGAAAGTGTCATATGCCATGGTGTCAGTTTCAGCATCCCACACGCACCTATTCCGCATCCAGAATTTTCCATTAAGAGCATTCCGTGTGCTCTACTATGCGTCGATAATCTGGTAAGAATTTAGTAAAAAAAACCCTGTTATGCTTTCCAAGTTTTCTTAGCGGAAAAACGTTGGATCAAAATTGCCTCTTACAGGAAGTTTTGTTTTTCAATAATCTCGAGCGCGCAACTATTATTTTTTTGGAAAATTGATAATTTTTTGCAAATGTCAGAAAATAAAGTTAAACTTTTAACTTGCGCGCGTTCTGCAAAAATGCTTGTCAGAATACCTCTTTACTTTATTTTCTAATACTTGCGAAAAGTTATTAATTTTCCAAAAAATAATAGTTGCGCGCTCGAGATTATTGAAAAACAAAACTGCCTGTAAGAGGAAATTTTGATCCAACGTTTTTCCGCTGAGAAAACTTGGAAAGCAAAACAAGGGTTTTTTTACTAAATTCTTACCAGATTATCGACGTATAGTAGAGCACACGGAATGCTCTTAATACAACATTTACAGCAAGCTTATAATTTTTATGTTTGTTCACTTCACCTGAATATAGTTATAAAATGAATTTGATTGTTAAATGATAACTTAACTAATTGTAAAAATGATAACTTATTATATTTTTAACTTACTTTCCATTTTTATCCTAACTAAGTCAGTTATTTGTTTCATCCATTTTTCAGCTTCTTCTGCAGAATAAACTTTTGTCGATAATGTATCAAACATAACATTATGGATTATTTTCTTTGCTTTTTTTGGCTGGAATCTAGTGATTTTTAAGCATATTAAATTACTTTAAGATTAAGAAAAACCATAAATGAACCTCACCTTTCACTCAGTTTTGCCATAAACATATTTCTAATGCTGAAAAATAAAAAACAAAGAAATTACGTTCTTTATATTAATTTTAAAAAAATATTAAAAATTTTTATACTTATCTGAATAAAACTTTTGTTTATTTAACTATATCTACCAAAGAATTTAAAATAAACCTGAAAAAAATAATAAAAAATTTATAAACACAGCCATTAACCTAGCAGTCGATTAAGCGGACTAACCTAACTACTACAGTGAATTTAAATTTAAGCGCGTAATTTAAAACAACTTTTTAAACTTCTTCTACTATTTTTTTAAAAACGTGGATAAAAATAATAAATAATATATAAATTTGTAAATTTACATTATCTTTAATTAATATTTTTATGCAAAATTTTTAAAAAGATGATATAGTAAGTTCTATTAATTAAGTTCTCGAATTTAAACTAATACTTGTTTTTCAGCAGTATTGGCTTTTAATTACCTTACAATAAGCATACATTGCTGTTAACAAATTTGTTATTATCTTTTCTCAGATAAAAACGAATATCTTAAGGCACACACCCGAGGAGAAACAAACATAGGGGTAAATCGCGGTCCGAGTCTGGTGCCGGACTTTAAAGTTCCGGCCGGGACCGGCTACCGCACTGGCGCCAGAACGGAAAAAGTTACGGTGGCAGGCCTGTGCCGAGGTTTATTGCCTTTTTTTACACGCAAAAGTATAACATGTGGTATGGTGATATTATAATTTTATGTTTGGATAAATTTATTTTTGTCCTCGAAGTCAGTTTCATCAATGCTGCTGGTATCAGAATTATAATTAACATCAACAGATGAATTAGAATCCAATCAGAAGATTCATGTGAGAAATTATAAAATGAAATAGAAGTTATTTTATTTAATTCCTTTTTATCGTTTTTATCAACATTGTCATTTTTATTACTTTCTTCATCGCTACTCGAATACTCATACTTTCTTCTTTTATTGCTTTTTTTAATTTTTTGCAAAAGATATGTTCTTTTTAATTCATTAAAAGAAATTTTTTACTAAAAATTGGAGTTCTTTAAATGATTAACATATGAATACTGGATGTAAATAAGAGGACTATTTGAACCAAAAACCTTATGAAAATTTCACTTTCTTTAAAATTGGCAATTTTGGAGTCAGCTGAAAAATTTGTTGAATTGTTAAATAAAAGTTTTAAAAGTGTTTCAATAAAAATTTATAGAATTTTAATAATAATAGTCGTATCATTTCATTTGTTCGAAAAATGAATACTTATACTTTAATTAAAATTAATATTTGCAATAAATATTAAATTATTTTTTACATGAAAATTTCCCTTCGATGTATTAAATATTATTTTATAATTAAAACATAATAATATTACTTTTTACAACTTATTTATCAATATTAAAAAGCATTATAGACTTTAATATAATAAGGTTATGTTTTTATTGGCATAATTTTTGTACACAAAAATAGAAAAATAAAGCCGGCACAGGTCTGCCGCCGTGACTTTTTCCGAGGCCTGCCCAGATCCGGAAGCCAGTCACGGTCCGCTTTTTAAGCTTCGGCAGCCAGGTTTTTGTTTCTCCTCGGGCAGGTAGAATTTGATTTAGGTAATTAAAAAATGTTAATATATTCTTTTTAAAGAATATGGGAAATTTTTCTTTGATTTTTTTCAGGATTAAGAAAGATTAATATATACTGAAAGATTTAGATATTTTAATCAAATTTAGAAACTCAAAGTATATTTTGTATTTTCACAGCACATTTTAGTAAATTATTATAAAGGAAAGTTGGTGTCAGTTTTATTGATCAGTAATATTCAGGAAACGATCTTGTGAGGTGAAAAATAAATACGAATAATCTAAACTCTATTATTTATATTAATTAATGCAGATAAAAAAATTTTCTTTATAAATTTTAAATATTTTTATGCAAATTCGGGTTAAAGAAAAATTTTCGAATAATTATTTATGATTATACTTTGAATAACATGTAATAATAAATAATAGTTTTCCATTTATGAAGGTGTGGATCCCATCAAGATTATTAAAGAGAAAATACTCAATAAATATGTGATCGTGCCTGAAATAAAAAAGCCTTAGCTTTTTTATAATTCTTTGCGATTTTTAAATCTTGTATCTGGGTAGATTTAAATGAAACGTTAAAGAAAAATTTTATGACCTGCGCATGCGTGAGACATTGCTAAAATACGCTGTTTTTTTCAAAAGTCGATTTCTCAAATGCCGATTAGTGAAAAGTCTTCTGACAAGGCTTAAAATTTTCCTTAAACCTTATATTTTTTGGCAAAAAGAAAATTTCGATGGAACACTGCTTTTTGGGAACTCTAGATAAAAATATAGCTGCTTTCAAAAGATTATTTTTTACAAATTTCAAACTTCCCGCCAAGTCACGTGACCAATCAAAAATCTAACCAATTATTTGGATCCCGCGGGAAATTTTACATAAGGATATATCTTTTCATGTTTTTAAGAGCGTTTATGTTAAAACAGCGAAATTTTAAATTGAAAGATTATTTTAATTGAAAGGAATTTTTTTATTTTTTAAATAATACTAAATTATTCTAAATTAATCAGAAAATTCTTTATCATTTCGCTGTTTTAACATAAAGGTCTTGAAAACATGAAAAGATATATCCTTATTTAAAATTTCCCGTGGAATCCAAATTTTTGATCAGATTTTTAATTGGTCATGTCACACAGTGTGCCGATTCAATCAAAAATCTGCTGACGTCTTAGAATTTAATTTTTTCACCCACTTATTTTTTTAAATCCTTCGTATACTATCCTACTCTTATGGAAACCTGCTACTTTTTCAAATTTTTATAATTTAAATTCACCCCTTATACATTGGTGTATACGCAAAAATTGTATTCACAGGGTTACTAAGTTTGATTGAAATTAAAAAAACCTTGTTTATGGACACTATTGCCTTTATCCTGAGTCAAAGAGTAAAAATTTTTAAAAAGTAGCAGGTTTCCATAAAAGTAGGATAGTATACGAAGGATTTAAAAAAATAAGTGGGTGAAAAAATTAAATTCTAAGAAGTCAGCAGATTTTTGATTGAATCGGCACACTGTGCGTCACTTGGCAGGAAATTTGAAATTTGTAAAAGATGATCTTTTGAAAGCTGCTATTTTTTTTATCTAGAGCTCCCAAAAAGCAGTGTCCCATCGAAATTTTTTTTTTGCCAAAAAATATAAGGTTTAAGAAAAATTTTAAGCTTGCTTAGAAGATTTTTCAATAATATAACCATTTGAGAAATCGACTTTTGAAAAGAAACAGCATATTTTAGCGATTTCTCGCGCACGCACAGGTCATAAAAATTTTTGAACTCGGAATCGGATAGCCAAGGAAATTTCCTATCCGAAAAGGAAAAAATTTGTCATGCTAAAGTAATTTTTTTACAGCAATAATAAAAAAAATTATGACTCTTTTTTCTTACTTTTTTTACAAAAGTCCAAAACATAAAAATGGCTGCCAAAAAACGAGATTTTGCTCTGGGAGGCTAAAAATTGGGCTGGTGACTTATTTTTGGTAGTACATTCAGAAAAAGACACTTTGGGGCAGTTTTGAAGACCCGACCACATAAGTCGTGTACGCTTCATTAAAATCTACCCATAAATGTTTTCCAGAGAGTTCTTAAAAAAAATGACTAGAGCAATTGATAAATGCCGAAAAAATTTCACCGGGAATAACTCGGGTCTCGGGTAGATTGAGACCTAAAAGAGCTGAGATATGCTGGAAGTTCATATTTTGGATGGGTGAATCCCTTCGTAAACATTTTATTTTATCTAACTATATCATAATAATATTTACAGGAAAATAATATGCTTAAAAAAAATTATGTTTCCATTTTTTTTATAAATTAAGCTTTACTAGACAAAAACTTATTACAGGCTGATTTATAAAAAATATATTTAGAAAAATTATGAGCAACATAGACAATAATAATGATTGTGAAAATTATATTGTCTTAAAATAAAGACTGTTTTAGACTTAAATTACAGTTAGCCCCAAATGCTCCTTTTTTAAAATACAGTCACATAGTATGTCAAGTTGTCAGTGAGAAAGGTAACTATAAGCCAACTTATAATACACACGTACGGAAGCACCCAAGAATATTATATTTTATACTTTATAATATGACTTTTTCTACGGTCAATATTTTTGACAAATTCCTGCATAAGTCTTTTTTTTTTAAATAAGAAAAAAATGTTTTCTTTTCCTTTTTATTTTCTAAATACATGCTAACTGTCTATTTAAAAAATGACACATTGAAAATAAAATTATAAATATAGTTATACCTTATCGTTTGTAATATTTAATTGCTATTTTCCCCTATATTTGTTACATTCAAATATTCACTTGATTAAATAGTAAATGTTAGCAAATTTGGATACTACTTGCTAAATTTGAATACTATAATAACCCTCTTACTGTGGATTGTCCCCTAATGTTCTCTGGGCATGTGTGTTTATTTATCTGTTTGGTCATTTATAACTCAAGAATCACCAAAATAATTGACATGAAATCAATGCTGAAATAAAGAGAAAAGTGTGAAATAAACTATAGATTTTCTGTTTAGCTATATCCATCACTCAATTATATTATTTTTAAAAAATTTTAAGATAATTTAAAATATTTAAAAAATATGCGGAAATTTTTATGCACACATTGAAATTGTTTACTTTGAAAAAATCCAGATAATTAATTTTTTAAAATACATAAAATTCATAAAAAGTTTTTAAAGTTAAAAAAAATTTTTAATTTGTTTTTTTTCTTTTGACTTTTTTATCAGTACTATAAAGAAAAAGTGAGTGTAAAAGAGTACTAAAAATTTCCAAACCATTTTTATACAGAAAACAAAAGAAAATTGTATAATCAGGAATTCATTTTTCTAAGACATAAATTAAAATAGATTATAACAAAAGCAACAGAGGGTAGTTTCTTTCTCTTATTAAATAAAATTTTATAAATAAGGGATATACAATTAAGCGATTTTTTTTCTAATAAATAAACTATCGTGGTGAATGACAGATTTCAACCCTTCGAATACTTCTATTTAAAAACTTTTATATTTAAAAATTGTGCTTGTTAATTTTAGAAGCTTTATGAATTATTTTATTCGTACGTTATATAAGGTTTTGAAAAAAGTCAGTATGAATTTTTGAAGAAATTTTGGTATGTAACCCAGGTATGTGTTTAAGTTACAATAAAATATACACGTACCTCAAATTTTCAGGAGCTGTTTTAGCAAAAATGCGAATTTTAAAGCTATCAAGGAACCAATTCGTTGAGAAAGCTGGGGCATTAGTACACTTTCGAAGCGCAGAAGTCAATCAAAAATTGTTATCAATAAATAAAAATATTTGATTTTTAAGCTAACATTTTTTCCCTTTATTTTTGCAATAAATTGCCCACGTTTCGAAATATTTACTCAGCTATGCGCACCTATTTATCTGTAGATATCGTAAACATACATGTGCTTATAATACGATCTGAAAATGCATTTTGTACTACTTTAGTAAGGCCTAATCTACATAACCGCAATTATGTTCAGGAAACCGTATGCGCAAGTAAAATCGCAAAAAAATTTCAGTTTAACCAAGTCATTTATCATATTTTGCATTTAATTTTAATTTAGAGCAGAAGAAACACTATTCATGTTAGATTGGTATGAGAAATAAGTTGGCTAAACAGCAATTTTTTTCGCGATTTTACTTGCGCTTCCGATTTACGGTGGCTTGCGGCGTCACGTGACTCCTATACCAATAGTATTGGGCTGCCCCGTGTGGAGTGGTTATGTAGACGGCAAGGGATCTGATCAACACAAAATTATTCAACACATGAATAATTCTACACAAAAAAGTTTTGCGGAATCGTTCTACACCAAAAATTGTTGTGCTGAAAAGTTCAACACAAATTTTTTTTAGTCAAAGTATTCAACACACCATTTTAAATATTAAATAACTAATTTCTTTCGTATAATAGCATAAACAAATATCACTTTACATAGTGTGTTGAACATTTCGATTAGAAAAAGTTTGTGTTGAACTTTTCGGCACAATGATTTTTGGTGTAGAACGATTCCGCAAAACTTTTTTGTGTAGAATTATTCATGTGTCGAATAATTTTGTGTTTGTGTTTACGGGGGTCTGTAGAATCACTCAAACAAATTTTGTCTCCTGTGCAACTCGAAATACACAAAATCTTGGATTTTCGTTTTGCGCTTGCGATTTAGGCCGATTCTAGAGCTGAGCTGCAAGCGTGAGCGCAGGGGGGCGCAACCGCAAGCGTGAGCGCAACACAATGCGTAAAAACCAAATTTGGCTCCTGCGCAACTCCAAATACACAAAATCTTCTGCGCATTGCGTTGCGCTCACGCTTGCGGTACGCCTTGGTTTTACGGTTTCTGTATATTGGGCCTAAGGAAAACGTATATCAGGCTTATATTTTTACGACCGTATGCTTCCCTTTGGTATGCCCCTATAGAAAAGAAATGAAAGTGCGCACGTAATATTCTCCTATATCTTTGGCTCCATCCATAAGGCTCCATCAACAAAAGCCCTAAAAGGAAATAACAATCGCAGTCGTAACGCCATGCGCACAAATCGATTTTTTGTCTCATCGCATTTCATTGCAGATACGCTTGCAATTGCGACCCCCTTTTATGGCGGTTGCAGAATTAGCCAATAGGGATATATGGACATAAAGATAAACGCTGTTTTTTCGCGCTATCTCTGGAATCAAACTAACAGACATTTTTAACAAATCTGCCTCACAAACTTTTTTTGTAACCTTAGTTTAATATGCGAAGTAGGTTGTGACTTTAAAAAAATATTATTTATCAACTTATTAAAAGAAAAAAAAGTGCAAAAGAGCTTTAAAAGTGGGGAGAGGGGGGGGATTGTATACCATACCTGTGAAAAGCACTCATATATTAATAATATTTGAAATTAAACATGAAATTTAAAAAAATATTGGATAGTTACGACATCTTTCAATTATATTAAATAAGAAGCTTTTAAGCACAGTTGGTATTATTTGTAACGTACAGATTCCCTCAAACTTGAACCTTCAAACTTACCCTATGTCGGTATCAGTTTTGTGAATGAGGTACTCTTTTATCATTTGCTACTAAAGCTTTCATTATTTTCTGCATAATCTCATTCAGATATAATCAGTTGACTTATTAATTTTATTTCGTTAAAATTATAATTTTGAAACTAGAGTAAAGTTGGCCGGGACAAAAATTAAAAATTAATTTTTTTTAATGAAACCTATGTCAAATAATTGCTCTTTAATTGCTCCCAAATGCTCTCTTAATTATTTTAATTGCTCCCCAATTATTTTTTTTTAAATTAATAAATAAATAATGGGTCTGCACTGACTTTAAAAACGTTTTGCACATAAAGTATCCCTTTCACATTAATAAATCATAGCTCAAAAAATTGCTCCTGCATTAAATTAAATTGCTCTCTCAAAATTAATAAATAATTTTTTTAATTTGTTATTAAAAAATAAAAAATAAATATTTTGATTTTTGTCGGTAATTTTAACTACATGCGCATGCGTTAATTCAAAATATCCTACTCCCATAGTATCTATATACTTTTTTATCCTCGGCACATCTACATATAAAAAATCTAGTATTATTTTTGGTCATATATTTGTCATAGTTACTAATGTTTTTGCGCGAAAATTAAAGTTATGTTTTTTTTAAATAATTTAAGTTTATAAAGCTCAATCATTGAAAAAAAAATCAAAAATTTTTTTAAGGTGAAAATGGGCTTTGGAAATAATACCTTACTTATTGAAGAATAAAATCGAATCTCTTATTCAAAATTTGATTTCTGGAAAAAAGTCTTAAGATAACTAAATATTGGTTGCTGGATTATTAATAGACTTTAAGTGTACATGACGATTTGTTTTTGCTTAATACAATTAATTAAGTCCTGAAATAAATAAAAAAAAAATTCAAAGGTACATCGATTTGGCCCATGTTTTAAGAGCTACTTTGAATTTTCGGAAAACTGAAAAAAATCGTAAACAAGAAATAAATTGGCAATTGGTGTCAAAAAGATTTTTCCATTTTTTTCAAAAAGCGCGTTTTTCATGTTTGAGCAACCCAAAGTTTTGAACCAAATTTTGTTTACTTATTGCACAACATTTTAGAAAAATTTTTCAAAAGTATAGGTATTGGATCCTAAATTCGATTAAAAGGGTCATTTACAAAATTAGTACTTCTATATATAAAATATGTAGGTACTCCGTCCACAAGAAAAAAATTTTGATGTTTTTTTTATTTTTGATGGCGAAAATTTTGAGAAAAAAATTTTCGAAAAATTAGGTATCAGATCCAAGATATATCGAGTATAAAGGATATTTCTAAAATTATTATATGCAGAAAAAATTAGGTATTCCATCCCGCTTTAAAAAAGAAATTAGATTTTTTGATGAAAAATGTTTAAAAAAAAATTAGGTCTTAATACCACAATGAATCGGAAATATCACAGGTTACATACATAAATTTATACATAAATTCATACATCAAATCAAGAACAAAATATTCTCAAGCCGTGTTTTAGTTAAAAATGAATTCTGAGGATTCAATTGTATACCGGGCATTAAAAACAATCTCACCTGGTGCACATTGTCACCGAAGGGAAAAATGAGCCTCTTAGGGTGAAATAGTATATAACGGTCCTAGGCCAGAAAAATAAAGAATGGTCCAAATCGCACGTAAATTACCTTCCGAGGCGAAGCCGAGGATGGTAAACTGCGATTTGGGTCATTCTTTGTTTTTGGCCGAGGATTGTACAAAATTTTTTTGCAACTGTGGCGAGAAAATACGCCTTTGCCGGACGCGCAGCGTCCGGGAAATACGTTCTTTCGGGCCGCAGTACAAAAAATGTACTTTAAAGGTTCAAAACAGATCTAGAAGTGCTAATTTGGCCCCAATTTTAACTCCCAGAGTCCATATCCTTATAATTTCATCAAGATTATTTTCTTCTTATTTCAAGTATATACGAGTTATTCTTGTCTTAAATAGATTTGTTTTAGACACGACTAGATATTAGTCTAAATAGTTAGTTCTTCAATTAAGAAGAACATTTTTCTCAAGACTTATACAAAGTTTTCAGCAGCAAATCGAATTGATAATTTTCTTTGTCAAATATGTCGAACAAATTTTTTTTAATTTTTAAATTTATCCAAATATTATACAGTACTTCAAAAAAAAGTTGGCTCATATGCTAAAATTTACAAAAAACTTTTGGCTATAAAATATAAAATTTTAAACAATTAATGATGAAGCCTTGAAATTTTTGGAATAATTTGAACAGCGTGACACATACGTTTTATGATAGATAATAATATTTTAGTGGGCCTAGATTATGCAAATATATCCAAGTCGCATGTTAAATTTTAATCGACATTGCTGTATCTCTTGATCATATTAATTAGAAAAGGATAGCATATGAAAAAATACTGATATAGTAATTATAGAATAATTTTTTATCAAATTAAAGAATTATTTTTTAAAGCTTCTGGTTTGTTTTAAAACTTTTTCTAAGAAGTTATATAATTTAATTTGTATACATAAATATAACTATATATAGCTATTTTTTAAAGTAAATTCAATACATACATATAAGTATTATATCATATTATTAAATGTACATTCATAGTATACACATATTTATACTTAATTATATAAACAAAGGGGGAAAAGGTTCTATTTGTATGTTTATTCTATAAAAATCAACATCTGCGACATTCCATAAATAAAAATGAACAAAAAATTGACCTGTGAAATTAAAAAAATTTTTAATATAACGCTTGGAAATTCATGTTATAATGAAATAAATGTGTGAAGCTTTTTGCTTCATTAAAAATTGTTGCTTCTTTTAATTTTTAAAGTAATTTCAAGCGGCCTAATGCCTAAAAATGCCTAAATTTTTCAAAATCAATGTATTTTTCGTAAAAAATTAATGTTTTTACATAAAACTTCAATTTTTTTTACTAAAGGTAATTTTATACTTGTTATTCTTCCAAAAATTTTGAAAAATCTGTATATTTTTATACGTACCTCAGTACTTTATGTTTTTTAATCTAATCAAATTTTTATTTAAAATTAAAAATTAAAAAAAGTACTTCTTAAAAGGTATATTTTTAAACCGCAATATTACCAAGGATTTAAAAATGCAACATTAAAAAGAAGCATATTATGCAAATTATGAGAAAATTTAAACTATTCTAAATAAAATAATGATACTTTAAAAAAACTGGTCTACTTTTGAGAAAATATTCTTTTGAAAGCTACTTTTAAATGCTACTTTATTTGAATTTATTTCAATTTAGAGATGGTGTTCAGACATTTTTTTACAAAATTACTTGCAAAATTTGTAATATATGGCGCATTTTTTATTACTACTTAACTTGGCCCTGGAATCACAAAAAAAAATTTTGAAGCCCCATTGATTTCACCCGTGTATTCAGATAAAAATCGTTAACAAGAAATTGGCGATTATGGTGTCAAAAACATTTTTCCACTTATATGTCAAAAACCATGATTTTTCTTACTGATCTACCCAAAATATTCTAAATAACTTTTTTGTAAATAAAATTTAAAAAAATAGATTTGAATTTCAATGGAAAAAATCTCGGAAAAAATTTTCTTTTAAAACATTCGTCATCAAAAAATCTCAAACTAATTTTTTTTTTTAAGCAGGATGGAATACCAAACGTTTTCTCTTAAAGTGATAATTTTATAGAAATATCGTTTTTACTCGATATATCTTGGATCTAATACCTAATTTTTTTAAAATTTTTTTCTTAAAATTTTTGCTACCAAATAAAAAAAAACACCAAAATTTTTTTCTTTGTGGACGGAGTACCTAATTATTTTATAAATATAAGTACTAATTTTGTAAATAACCCTTTTACTCGAATTTAGGATCCAATACCTATATTTTTGAAAAATTTTTCTAAAATGTTGTGCAATAAGAAGTAAAAAAAATAAGTACATTATATTTTTTTTCTTTTTGGAAGTGACCTAATTTTTTTCTATAAAAGTACTAGTTTTAAGAAAATCATTTTTACTCGTTTTGTGATATGCTAAATTTTGATTTTTGGCATATAAGCACGTTTTGGGACCTCAGGAAGCTAAAAAACCGGTTTTTAAAAAAGTATGTGTGTGTGTGTTTTTACTCGAATTGTCGAATCTGATAATTAATTTTTTGAAAATGTTTTTCACAAATTTTCGTCACAAAAAAATACAAAAAACATCAATTTTTTTTTTCTTTTTAGATTTAGTACCTAATTTATTTCTATGAGAGTACTAGTTTTAGAAAATTCGTTTATAGTAATTTTTTGGATCTGATTCCGAATTTTTTCAAAACTTTTTTCTCAAAATTAAAAAAAACAAAAAAATTAAAAAAATTACAATATTTTTTTTTTTTTTAGTGTAACACCTCATTTAATTCCATTAAAGTACTAATATCTGAAAATATTGTAACCGGTGATATTTCACAACCATTATGGAATTAGGACCTAATTTTTATTTTCATAAATATTTTCATTAAAAAATCTGAAACTACTTTTGTTTTTTTATTTGGAGGTAATACAAAATACCTCATTTATTTACATGAAAGTAATTAAATTTGAAAGTATGATTTTTACTCCATATCTCGAATCTGATATTTAATTTTTTGAAAATTTTTTTCCTAAACTTTTTTTCGCAAAAAAATACAAAAAACACCATTTTTTTTTTCTTTTTGAACGTAGTACCTAATTTATTACTATGAGAGTACTAGTTTTAGAAAGTTTGTTTATAGTAATTTTTTGGATCTGATACCGAATTTTTTCAAAATTTTTTTTTTAAAATTAAAAAAACTGCAATATTTTTTTTATTTTTTTTGCTGTAATACTTCATTTAATTCCATGAAAGTAATTATATTTGAAAATATAATTTTTACTCGATATCTCGAATCTGATTATTAATTTTTTGAAAATTAGTTCCAAAATTTTTGATCAATAAAAAAAACTTTTAAAAGTTAATAGAAATGTATGTATGATTGCATGCTTGTAATCAGTTATATCTGTGGCATATTGAAGTATTAAGCTCATTGTTTAAGAAACCTTAGTGCCAGCTACTTGTTTTTGTGTTTTTATCCAACACCAAATGTTTTGAAAATTTTTTACAAGAAAAATAGAAAAAACATCATCATTATTTTTCTTTTTGGATATAATAACTGGACATTTTCAATGGAAAACCCTATTAGTTTTTTTTCTTTTTAGACGTAGTATCTAATTTTTTTATATGGAAGTACTAGCTTTAGAAATAGCATTTTAAACCGATTTCTTTCGATTGTTTGGATCTGATTATAGCTAAACTTTTTAAAATTTTTGTTCGAAACTTTTGATTGCTCAAACATGAAAAAGGCGCTTTTTGAAAAAAAAAATGGAAAAATCTTTTTGACACCAATTGCCAATTTATTTCTTGTTTACGATTTTTTTCAGTTTTCCGAAAATTCAAAGTAGCTCTTAAAACATGGGCCAAATCGATGTACCTTTGAATTTTTTTTTAATTTATTTCAGGACTTAATTAATTGTATTAAACAAAAACAAATCGTCATGTACACTTAAAGTCTATTAATAATCCAGCAACCAATATTTAGTTATCTTAAGACTTTTTTCCAGAAATCAAATTTTGAATAAGAGATTCGATTTTATTCTTCAATAAGTAAGGTATTATTTCCAAAGCCCATTTTCACCTTAAAAAAATTTTTGATTTTTTTTTCAATGATTGAGCTTTATAAACTTAAATTATTTAAAAAAAACATAACTTTAATTTTCGCGCAAAAACATTAGTAACTATGACAAATATATGACCAAAAATAATACTAGATTTTTTATATGTAGATGTGCCGAGGATAAAAAAGTATATAGATACTATGGGAGTAGGATATTTTGAATTAACGCATGCGCATGTAGTTAAAATTACCGACAAAAATCAAAATATTTATTTTTTATTTTTTAATAACAAATTAAAAAAATTATTTATTAATTTTGAGAGAGCAATTTAATTTAATGCAGGAGCAATTTTTTGAGCTATGATTTATTAATGTGAAAGGGATACTTTATGTGCAAAACGTTTTTAAAGTCAGTGCAGACCCATTATTTATTTATTAATTTAAAAAAAAATAATTGGGGAGCAATTAAAATAATTAAGAGAGCATTTGGGAGCAATTAAAGAGCAATTATTTGACATAGGTTTCATTAAAAAAAATTAATTTTTAATTTTTGTCCCGGCCAACTTTACTCTAGTAATTTTGAAATATTATTTAGCTTTAATAAAACCAATTTTTTTTTTTTAATACTTAATTATTATATTAATTTTAAAAAGAAGAAGAATTAATAATTTTAAAGCTACCTTTAGAGCTTTCTCTGCAAATTTTTATAACCATGTAATTTTTTAATGATATTATATACTCTTGAAAAAAAAAATAACGCTGCCAAGTGATTGGCACTATGGTTCCTCATCAACAATAGCAAAATATTTATAATGGTCTATTTTTCTAATAAAAATGATAATTTGAGATATCAGTATTTCATAAAAAAAAGTTAAGTACCGTTTTCCAAAAGAAAAAAAATGTTGCTGTGATTTAATGTTTTAAATTTTTGTATATCAAAAAACAGTAACATCAAAATAATTTTAAATCTGAACCGTAAAAAAAGTAGAAATCTTTCTAAACTGCAAGTAACTCATTAACTTTACCATATGCTTATCGTAATAATTCTAAATATTAATACTATCATAGAAAAAATTAAGTACTACATCCAAAAAGAAAAAAAATTATTGTGTTTTTTTAATTTCTTTATACAAAAAATTTTGAAAAAAAAAATTTACAAAAATTACGTATCAGATGGAGAATTCCTTTAAAAACGATAATTCTAGATATTAGTACTTTCATAGAAATAAATTAAGTACTAAGTCCAAAAAGAAAAAAAATTATTATGTTTTTTTAATTTTTTTATACAAAAACTTTTGAAAAAAAAAAATTTCAAAAAAATTACATTTCAGATAGAGAAATCCTTTAAAATCATAATTCTGGATATTAGTACTTTCATAGAAGTAAATTAAGTACTACATCCAAAAAGAAAAAAAATTATTGTGTTTTTTTAATTTCTTTATACAAAAAATTTTGAAAAAAAAAATTTACAAAAATTACGTATCAGATGGAGAATTCCTTTAAAAACGATAATTCTAGATATTAGTACTTTCATAGAAATAAATTAAGTACTAAGTCCAAAAAGAAAAAAAATTATTATGTTTTTTTAATTTTTTTATACAAAAACTTTTGAAAAAAAAAAATTTCAAAAAAATTACATTTCAGATAGAGAAATCCTTTAAAATCATAATTCTGGATATTAGTACTTTCATAGAAGTAAATTAAGTACTACATCCAAAAAGAAAAAAAATTATTGTGTTTTTTTAATTTTTTATACAAAAAATTTTGAAGAAAAAAAATTTCGAAAAATTACATATAAGATGGAGAAATACCATTTTTTTTTAACCATAATTCTGGATATTAGTACTTTCATAGAAATAAATTAAGTACTACGTCCAAAAAGAAAAAAAATTATTGTTTTTTTAATCTTTATATACAAAAAATTTTGAAAAAAAAAAATTTCGAAAAATTACGTATCACATGAAATAATCATTTAAAAACGTTAATTCTAAATATTCGTACTTTCGTAGAAAAACATTAAGTACTACATCCTAAAAAAAAAAAATTGGCATTTTTTATATTTTTTGGCGGCAAAAATTTTGAGAAAAAAATTTTCAAAAAATTAAGTATCAGGTCCAAAAACTTACTTTTATAGAGGTTCTTAGAACTAGTAGTTCCATGGAAGCAAATTATGTACTACGTTCAAAGAAAAAAAAAAATTGGTGTTTTTTTGTATTTTTTTATGAAAAAAATTTTGGGAAAAAAATTTTCAAAAAATTAAGTATCAGATTCGAGATATCGAGTAAAAACCATACTTTCAAATATAAGTACTTTCGTGGAAATAAATGAGGTATTACATCCAAATTAAAAAAAAAAAAGTACCTCGAGCTTTTTTGGTGAAAAAAATTTTGAAAAAAAAATTAGGTCTTAATGTCGTGTTGAAATTTTTTTCGATTTTATTGCTCTCCATTATTATAAAAGTAAAAATAATATTTTATTGACCAGAATTGGAGCTGAACTTAATTTTTTATTGTTTCAAATTATTTAAAATAAATAAACGTGTTGGCTGTGAAATATCACCGGTTACAGTCCAACATACATACATACATACATATATACATACACACACACACACAGACTTTTTTTAAAAACCGGTTTTTTAGCTTCCTGAGGTCTCAAAACGTGCATATATGCAAAAATATCGAAAATCAAAATTTCACCTATCACAAAGGTTCCTCTATGAGGAACCAATTAATTAATATATAATACTTATTTATAGTAATTGCAACAAGTGCATAAAATTTTAAATAAACAACATTATTATGTACCTTAATAATCATTAAAGAGCGCACTGGTAATTATTCTTGTGTTTAATACCTGTTATAAAAATTTCGCATAGTTTTATTAACAGTATTGAAAAAGTACTATTTTACTGAGATAATAAAAACGATAATTTAGCAAACGTATTAAGAAACTAACCCAATGTAACAGGTGTCCATAATGTAAAACTTTATATTATAAAAACTCGTAAAGAAAAGATAGTGGTTATGTACCAGAGAATGCAAATCATGGAAATTTAAAAATAAATTTTTTTTTTTATGTTTTAATAATTCTGGTTAAGAGTTTCTGAAATTATTAATTCAGAGAAATGATCTACACTAAAATATCGAATTTTTGGACGCTAAAAAAAATTTCGAAGGTTTCATATATTTTTTGATGATTAGTTTTTAATAATTAGTAAAATATATTGAGTTTTTTCAAAAAATTTGCATTCAAAAGAAATTTTCAATAATTATGATGGTGGATTAGGGAGACACAGAGACAAAAATTTGAAAATTTAATGACTCTATGATAACATTTTCTCATATTTTGAGAATAGTTAGCTTCCGCTAAATTCATCCCTTTATTCCCAATTTCGGTGGAAAATAAAACAATTCCAATCAAAACGCGCAAAATAGTTTGCTTTTAGACCATTTGGGAGGTTTAAACAGGAGTATAATAACGGCCACCCTGGGGTGGCTATGATCACGGATAGACTTTATACGCGCGTTCCTAAATTTTCTTGTTATATTCGGAAATATTCTTTATTAAAAATATATATTGAACTTATGTTTAATTTCGAGAAGAAAATTCCGTTTTATTAATTTTCATTTTTATTGAATTTTAATCATTTATTTTTATTGATTTGACACTAAAATTTACATACCCTACATATCCTAGTAAAATTTCCCGTAGAAAATCATAAGTAAAAATTGAAAAACATAGAAAATTCACAAAAATTGGTTTTACTCTCTTTTAACGAAAAGTACCCTCGGGAAATTTTTATACATTAAACTTGATCAATTTTGGTAAGTATTTAGAAAAAAATTTTTTTTAAAGTTGCAAGTTTTTTGGGTATGCTCATTTATGGTTGAAAATTACTAATTTTGAATTTTCCTGCGAAATGACGCCCTGTCGTCAAAACCTGACCAAAATCATCAAATTTTACATCAAAAATCTTTTTTTTTTCACAATTTTATAAGGAACTTTGAAAGACGGTTGCTGTGAGGTTAATATTTACCTAAAAACTTTAACCTGGCATAACATCCTTAAAACTATAAAAAAAACCTTCATATTTGAGGAATAACTTCATATACTTCATATTTAAATGATGTGACCAATAAATACTCGCCCCCTCCCATTTATTGATATAGTTTACATAAACTTTTTAAAATTTTGTTATTAAAAACTTTGTGAAAACTGTTACATTCAAAAAGAAGCTTTTAATGCACAGAAATTTTCATCAATCAATTTGTTAATTCTATATCTTATTAATATATAATCAATCATTATTGAATTTATTTTGAAGGCTTACAGCACTAAGAATTTCTTGGATTTAAACAATTTCCCTGTTACATAATTTAAGTAAATCTAATTTCCTTTTATAAAACCTTTTCTCAGATTATATAATTAAAAATTTAAGATTCGAAGATTTTAGTACTATAATTGAAATATAAACAAGAAATCTGCAAACTAATAAGGTAACTTAGCGATAAGTTTAGAATTGGTCCAAAATTTTATGCTGTACCAAATTCAATAAAGTATTTTTAGACAAAAAAATTCTAAAAAAATACTTTAGTGGTAAAAAAAGTGTTTATTTTATTAAATATTCTATAAGCCTCACAATATTGTATAGATATTGTAGTACTTAAAGCATAATTTTTTCCTTTAAAAATAACTTTAAGAGTGTTTTCTTATGTTCTTTTTTGGTTTTACTCATGAGATAATATAGAAAACATCAATTTCCTTGTCATAATACAGTTTCACTAGTAAAAAATTGATTCAGTAACTTGCAAGCGAAAGACAGCAGCAAAAAAATTTTTTTAATAATATTGAAATTGGTTTAAGTATATTTCTTCTCATGCCTTAAGAAATTTTATGGCCTATTTTCTTTAATTATTATGAAACAACAGCCGTGGAATGATTCGAAACTCTAATATTTTGTTGGCAACCTTGTTAGGTTTTTTATATTCTTAACATTACAGAGGGAATGCCGTAAAACTATTTGCCTTTTTACAAATAGATTTTAATAAATTAATAATATATTTAATTTCTTCACATAATTAAAACAGTGGGCTCCTTTTCTAAAAAAAATTCTGCCAGCTGAAATATTGGTAACCACATTATCAAACAAATACGACCAAAGAAAGTTTAATAAGCCACAAATGAATGCCGTGAATAATTTTTACTTAACTATTTTGAAAATTCTCTATAATGTTTCACAATTTGAAAGTGGTTTGGGAAAAACTGGTGCCTCCAATAATTTAGTAAATATCGACATCAGAAGGCTTTGTTGTCGATGTGTAATTTTGGTACTAAAGTCACATCTTTTAATGGCACTTGTTCAATTTTCAAAAAATCTTCGCAAAATTTTTCGTGATTTATGTAAAATGTTATAAGATTTCAGTTAAAAAAAGGGCATAGATTGATTCAATGCGTTGTATGTATAAACCTCAGTTATCACCCTTACCACCCTCCTTTGGATCCGCCCACTATTTTAGCAGTAGTCAAATAAAAATTAGGTATAAAGATAAAAAATTTTTTAAACAATTATTTAGTACCTAATACGAAGTTTAAAGACAAATAATTTGAATGCTTTGAGTGATTTTTTGAAACAATCAGGAACTTTCCTTAAAAATTAAAATTTTATGAAACTGTAAAAATATAAATTTTTTTAAAATGATTTGTCAATAACTGTATTTTAGGCTTTATGTGAGTAATGAGTTTAAGATTCAGGGAGCTTAGCCTAGTTATACCTATAGCGCAGTCTGTAGAACATTTAATTTTTTGTTTATAAAAAAATTGAAAATTTATCTTCTTATTATTGGTTTTTGGACAGAAATAAAATTTATTGTTGTATACCTTTATATTTTCCAGTATTTTTGAGAACTAATTTCATCATTTAGTAATTATAATCTTAAATATATTTTTTAATTTAAGAAGTTCGTTTATCAAACGCCGCGCTCTATATAAAGCCAAAAAACTATTTTTAGTAAATAGAATTAAGGTTAGTGAAATAGTAAAATCTCCCGCTTATTTAGAGCTTAAAAAAAATAACACATAAAAACTTGCCCAAATTTCAGTAGCCAATTTGAGAATTTAGAAAAATCGAAAAACAGCACCATTTCAAAACTTCTTAACCTTAAATCTCAAAAAATTATATGGTATTATATGACGCATCGTATCATATTTTTACATATTGAACCCAGTGCAATCGATTATACTCGAAATCCCAGTCTTCCACCTATCTCTTAGGTCATTTTCAATAAGAATTACTCATATATTAATTAAAATCGTCCTCTCATAAGTAGTTATAAAAAAAGTACAAAAATTTAATGTTTCATTCGAAAACTCACAAAAAATCATAGTTGTTTTATTTATATTTATTTTCCATTTCAAAATTTATCGTTTAACTTAAATAAATATTTTGTTATCATGTATTTGTAAAAATCATAACTTTTAAATATTTGAATAACTATTTCTCATGAATTATTTGCTGCTTTGACTGAAAATATGTATATATATTGATTATTTGGAAATAAAACTCGATTTTCAGCGGGTGCTTAAACTGAAGTGTACATTTTTTTTTACTTATAGACATTAAATTATACATTATTTTTTTTGTTAGCAAAGTTATAAAGAAAAAATTAACAAATTGAGGGTTAATAATACTATTGATTAAAAAACAATAAACCGATAAAAGATTTATTTTTCTTATAATGGACCAGAAAGCGCGTATTTTTGGGCCGTTGTTTGACCTGCAAAGACATATTTTCTTGAGACTAGAAACAGAAATCTGATTCATGAAAACTGACTGCCGTAAACCGAATTTAGTCATTCTTGACTGTATCTCAGATATAGTATTTTACGTAAGATTTAGATCAATCTTTATTTTTCTAGCCATGAGTCAAAACATACCGTTTTTCAATCAAATTTTATTAAAAAACATATTGAATTTCGATAAACAAAGTGATACATTATAAATTTTTCTTCAAAATAAAACGAAGCCTTGAAAACCAATTTCTATCCAACCAAAAAACATATTTTATTTAAAGCTTTTTTCCTTTAATTTTATTACTTCACCAGTTGGTTATTTTCTTTTTGACTTTTTTGCATTATTAAAATATATTATAAATCAGAGAAAGAAGTACGCGATTATGTATTTGAATATTATGTACATAAAGATCTTTATATACAAGTTAATATAAAATATTACGTACATTCATTATTTATACACAGACCTATCTTGTTTTACACTCAGCTTCTGAGTATTTCCATTGTCGCATCTGCTTTTATATCTTGGAAGCTTTTTTTTTGTTCTTTCTTTGCCACGAGCATATTACTGTAGATTTGTTGTATACTTTACTTATATATAAGCTAACGTATTTCTACTACTAGCAAATTGCAAATGTATAAGAGAAATGTGAAGCGTTCTGCTTTACAGTCAGAACAACACTCGACCTCAACAAGCTGGCAATATGAGGTAGAAGATTACCTTATTTGTTACGTTCGTCTAACAAGCTAACAAACTATAAACACCATCAAAAATATAAAAATATTTTTAAAAATATGTCAAGTTTTATAAAATATGTTTTCACACATTTAAAATATATACATATTTTCTTGTATATGGACTAATCCAAACAATTTTAACAAAAGAAAATTTTTTTAATTTTTACCTAGGATTGAATATTTGTACTTGATGAATGATTCACATTTTACGAAACTAAAATTAGTGAATTTTGAGCACTTGGAATTCAACTTTAAAATTATATTTTTTAATATTAAATGTTTTATTTACCATTAAACGAAATTCCATTAGCCGCAAACAGATTTTCGTTCTTATAGTAAAAAATAGATGAAAATATAAAAAAATATTTTTAATATTTTTAATACCGAACATATTTATAGGTATAGCCTTATAGGGTTATATTTATAGGGTTACTTGGCTGAAAATTGAGGGAAAGGGGGGGGGGTTAAATTTGTCCGGTTTGAGGGTGTTAGTCAAATGGAACTTAGAATAATTTCTAATAAGGGAATGGAATAATCCTGTTTTTAGAACTTATTTTGGTTTTTTGCGAATAGCTTAGGTTTAAATATAGAGTGATTGTACCAATTAGTGACCAAAGTTTTCCCTATTAATGACCACTTGTTTTCCGTAATAATAATATGGTTTTGGACATTAATTAGAGAGGGGTCATTAATTGGTATGTTCACCCTACTTTAAAATCTAAAAAAAGGTAATAATTACAAATTATAATACTAGCATATTGTAAGCTTCTTGCTCACCATTTATGTATTATACCAGCGATTAGTTTATCTCTGATTATACCTAGCAAGAGCTATAATAAACTTTTTCCATGCATTTAGCTTTTATTTACGTAAAACAGTTATAATATTATTTCTTTCTTTTTTAAAAAATTTCTCAAGTATCCTTGAGTACCCTATGCACATACCTATCAAGTGAAATTTTCTTTTTTTTTATTTTCGTAAAAAATCAATAAAATCTATTCTGAAATTTTTTGGAAAAATTCTTATAAAATTCTTCAAATTTTTTGCTATTCCGTAAAGTACACTTTATCGTGTGAAAATAAAATCAAAAGTAAATTTTTTTAATAGAAACCATATCAATGGGCAATGTTTTTAGAATTAACTTCATATTGTAAAGTAATCTTTATTCAATTTTCATTAATTTTGTGTTAATGAAAGTTAGATTTTATTGCAAACATAACCAAAATCCTGTAATTTAAATGCTTGAATTGTATAAATTAAGATTTTTTAAGCTTTATAAGAGTAATTAGTTTCTATGACATATAATAAAGCGAATGCTTATAAAATATTTCGTTTTACAGCAAATTTCTCAGAAATTTTGTACAAGCTATTAGTTTTTAAAAGTTTTTTACTCGTTCCTTTTGCTTCAGTTGTTTTCATTATATGGCTCTACAAAGATGGTGTTTAAAATTAGCGTTTATTATATAATAATAAAGTGAGACTGACTTAAAAATACATCTCTCAAAAAAATGATCGCAAAAAGACGAGTGAACAATTTTTAAAAAATAAGAGATTGTATAAAACTTTTGAGTGATATAAAATCTATTTTAGTCATAAATTTCAGTTTTGGCAGAAAATTAGCCAAAAATATCAATTGGTTTACTGACTATAACGGTAAAAAAATTACTGATGCAAAAATGCGGTTTTCAGGGTATAAAAGCTGACACTTACACAAAGAAAATGATATCAATCGGAAGGTATTTGATTGACATATACAAGAAAGGAGCGTCATTTAGAATATAGCCTTATAGCATAGTGTTCTTGTCAGAATATGAAATAAAAAACTCAGTTCGATTAAAATATTTTTATTATCAATTCTTCTTACAAAAAAAATTATTACTTTTTTATTCACAATTTTTTATAACCAAAAAAATCAAATTTATTCATTTATCATCTGAATCTAATCATGTACTACTAAAAAAACTCAATAAAAACAATTATGGCATTAAAAAATTAAACAATGAATGTTAACAGATAAAAATTTAAATTCAAAATTTCAATTATTTAATATTTTCTAAAATAATAAGTTTTAAAATGAAATTAATGTAAAATTTTACAATTAAGAATAAAATTGAAAATGAATTAATATCTTATAAGAATAATTATTATTGCAAAAAATCTTCTCATTTGCGTTCGTAACACATAAAATCCTGCTAATTTCCAAGCCAAGGAGGCCCATTAAGTACCCTCCATATTGAGGGTATGCAATTTTGAGCCACTTATGGCAAACATTTAAAAAAACTAACCTCAGATTCAGATTTAGCGGTAAATTTCACAACTTTTTATGTCTTGGTACTGTTGTTTTTTAATCATTTAGTCAATTTTAAAAATTGATTTATAAAAAAAATAATAAACATTTTGAAAAAGTCGAAGAAATCTAAAAAGCTTCTTTTGGGTATAACTTGGCTTCCTGAAGACTTAGAGAGCTGAAAATTTCAGTTAAAAAATATTTTATATATGTAAAAAGTTGCTTAAAAAATTAGCCCGATCTGTAGATATGACCTGGTAAGGTCCAGAATGACTCATGAACCGTTTCATATTAACTTTTCATGTTTCGTAATTAATTTCTCTGCAAATATCTTTTTGAACTTTTTATTTATTTGTTCATATGACTATATTGATACTAGCTGTCGTTAAAAATGGGTATAGCAAAGCAAAATTTATGATTCTCATATAAGCATGACTTAAGAAATCTAACCAAATTTATTTAGTCCATTCGAATGATAACAAAAACCTAAACTTTAAATATGAAAACTATTTAATAGACAGTTTTCTTAGTCGCATCAACAAGAACTTGAAATTTTCTTGGTATAAGATAGAGCTTCACCTTATAATAATGCGATGAAATACAAAAATTTTAATTGGAACAATACTTTCATCAAAATTATATTATAGGACTTATCATTAGAAAAATAAAGAATGGTCCCAATTGCATGTAAACTGTTACAATTAGACTTTTTTATGTCCAAAATTTGTAGACGATTTTTCTTTGAAGGTGGCAATAAATGCAGAGCGCGTGATTTCTGGTAACTGACAAAAGAAAATAATTTTATATAATAATTGTATATTTGACATGCATGATTTGTCACTTTTGTAAAGCAACAGTCATATTTAGATATAACATTAAGATATAAAATATTATACATTAGACATGTATATGAGTCAAAATATGAATTTTATATTTTAAAAAGGATATATCTAAAAATATTTGCAATTAGTTGAGTAGCCATGAAAATGGTGTAGGTAGTGTCGATATAACATAATTAAGCTTATGCATACATTTATACCTTATTAGGTAGAATAGTTGGTAATACACTCCCTTAATTTTTACTAATACGAAAAGAAGATTTCTTATTGTTAGTAAAAAAGTAAAAGTTCAATCTTAGTATTAAAATACAAATAAAAGTTCATTACAATTTATACGCATATTACATCTTTATACTCCCTAGTGTTGTACGTAAAATAATAATCCAGTTGTAAATCTTATGGTATACGAATCCACACATTACGCTTCATTAAGAAAACTTGTAACCGATTTATGTAAACTTAACCTAAATGCATGGAACATGTTTACTTATAGCTGAGGGCTAGGTATAATGCAAATGTTACGCAACGTTACAACAATTTTTTAATTTTCTAATTTGTAATTATCACCTTACTAGATGTTAAGATTCTAAACCCAAACTATTCTGATTCCCTAAGCCTGTAATAACAAATTTATTTACTAGATACCGTCAAAGACGGGTAGAGCGAAGCTGATCATGTTAGAAAAAGCGAGAAAAGAGTTTCAGTAATTTTTTAATTTAGGGATTTTAAAAGCTTTGATTAGATTGAGTTCAATAATAATGTTTAAATAAGACGTAAAAAAATGTTAAGCATAGTTAAAATTTTTAAGTATTGGCCAAAAAGTACACGAAAAATCCACCCCTTATTTTGAAACCTTATTATTTGTTTGCTAAAAAGATTTCAACCAAACTTTTGTTGGCGGAACTTTGTTATTACGTCCTTTTTCTAGAATTCACCAACTACAAAAAAGTTACTCTGAACTCTAATACCCCTCAATTAACATAATTACCAAAATAATATTATACATAAGTCAGAACGTGGTGTAACGGTTTCGGAATTCGTCAACCAGAGAAAGAAAAAGTCTTCTGTAGGTTTTGTATGTCGCTGAATCCGAATTTGGGGTCCTACTGGGTTAGAAAATAGGAAAATACAGCAGAAACATTCCATCTTATGAGTTTTTTCACAATATTTTGGAACTAATGATCAAATTAATAGTGCCACATTTTAAGAGTAATTATCTAAATATTGAATTTATTCTTTTATTCTGTATCGATAAAGGAATATTAGAGCTAACTATTGGTGTTGAAAAATATCTCCAGGGTAAGATAAAATCGGAAAAATACAATGTGAGTTTTTTTCTTTACTTTTCTTTTAATCTTGCATTTGAAAAAGTTTTATCCTATTTTAACTTTTATTTAATTTACCTCCTATACGGGGCAAAAATGGATAAAACTATCCCTGAATTTAAGAAAAAATGAAAAAAACTTATAACTGGTTTGTGTTTTCACACAACCAACGATCATGAATCATGTTCACTTATAACGTTTTAACGTATATTCCCTAATTATTATAAGTCCTAAGATCGAAATTACAATAAATCCCAAAATATAAATTATCCTAAGTCCATAAACCTAAAATATTCTAAGTTCTTGTGCTTACTCCCACTTTAAATTATTCTAAGTCCCTTAATCGGAAATATTCTAAGTCCATTTCATACCCCTCTCCCCTAAAAACGTCGTTAATATTTCAACCCCTCCCCCCCTAAAACGTCAATACACGGTGATCCCGGGTGGGACGTGAATTTTATTTTATTAGGTGCATCGCTAGTTGTTGATGCTTGTAATCTTAGCTGCGATTGGTTAACTAATAAGCAAACAACGCATCCGCTCTGTATCGCCCTGTATTTACCCCCCCACCCCTAAAACATCACTTTTTTACCCACCCCTGCCTGGCATTAACATACACTAACACTATTATATCGTAGTATAAGTGAACGCAACATACGGAGGTCCCATTGATACCAACCTATGAATTTAATTTTGTCATATGACTTTAAAAATACCATGTCCAGCACCGGAAGATCATGTAATAACAAAGATTTTGCAAGAAAAAATTTTGCTTAAGTTCCCTTACGCAAAAAGTTAACAAAGATGCAATAAGAGGGCAGATTTTTCGGAGTCTTTACTTTGCTTTCGTTAACAAGAGACCGCTAACTTTAGGAAACCATATTACAAATTACTTTCATTAATAATTGAAAAAAACCTCCGATAACCTCCGATAACCTCCGATAACCTCCGTTTATTCCAACGGGCCTTCTAGGCACAAGAATATGTGCATAATACTATGCACAAGGCTTTTAAATGTAGTTTTTTGGTAATATTGCTTTTTAGTTAGTTAGTTAACAAAAACACTTCTTGTTGGTCACAATTTTTCGGTATTAAAGTCATTTTTCAAGCCTTGGATTTTTCTCAATGTTATAGCAATTTAACCAAATGGTCATTTTTTTCCCGAAATGATTAATTTTTAAATTATCTCAAAAATTGCAATTTTAGACAAAAATGGGTTTTATAGGTCTCAACAATTTTCTAAAAGCTTTTTTCTAAAAATTCTTTATTTGTCCTTTAGAATTATTTGTTTGCAAAACATTATTACCTTTCTAATTTTTTATATTAAATTCTCTTCTTTACAGTCAGTAAATTGAATGCCCATTTTTGTCCCAAAATGATCAATTTTTCAATTTGCTGCAAAAATCGTAGTTTTAACATTGAACATGTTTCTAAGGAGGGGTAACCTGTGAATCTGAAAATCAAGTGGGGTCAAATGTCAAAAATCATGTGGGGTTAGGAACTTAAAATATTTTATATTTAGGGACATTGAATAATTTACTTTGAGAAGCTTAGAAAAATTCAAGTTTAGGGACTTAAAATATTCCGGGTTTAGAGATTTCTAATAATTTGAGTTAAGGGACTTAGAATATTTTCGATTTAAGGACTTAAAATAATACAGGTTAACAGAATCTAAATAATTTGGGTTTAGAATCTTAATATCTAGTAAAAGTGATAATTACAAATTATAAGAATAGCGATTTTATTGCAATGTTGTTTATTATTTATGTATTATAACTAGTTCTTTTTAGAGGTTTAGTTTTCACGTCCTATAATTAGTCTTATAGCCCAATTAGAGCTTGTAATTATTGAATCTCAATATTTTCTTACCCTTTCTTCAAAAAAAGGCAGTTAATTAGATAATTTTAGCTCTGCTTTCAAAATTTTGCAAAAAAACTAAAATGGGGTAGTTTTTGCTGATTTCATGTCCTCAACTTCTCAGCCACTTGTACCCCAGATTCCGTATTTCAGAATCAAAGCATACCTACTTTTGTATTCTAATTTTTTTGGTCACGTGTACTAGAAAAAGTTAACCAATTTTTGGAAGAAAAACTGAAATTATGACACCCCGGATTAGACTAGATTTTTATATTAGGCCAAAACATACTGAATTTATATTTTAAATATTTTGGTATTTTGGCTCTGGAAGGGCATGTCGGGCTATTGAAGACCGGCCATTTATTCACGCTCTTAGTTTATAGTGTACATGATTTTGAGCTCGGATAAAGGTCTTCAATGGCCCTACATGTCTCACCAGAATTAATATACCGAAAAATGTCAAATATAAACTTATTATGTTTTGGTCTTAGTTAAAAACCTAGCCTATTCCAGGGTTTTATACTTACTTTTAGTTTTTTTTTTAAAATTGGCCATTTTTGTGTAACTTTTTCCAAAACACGTGGCCGAAAAAATTAGAATACGAAAGTGTATGTATTTAGGTCTTGAATATCTCTGTGCCAAAATTTAGCTGTGTAATACTTACACGCACTTATTACCATACCATTATTATTACCAGGTTCCTAATCTCTTTTTTATTTAATAAAATTACGCTATTTAAAAAAATCAGTTTTTAAACAACCGGTTTTATTTCAATGAAGTAACCTTCAGAAGAATTAAAAACTTATTAGTTATTAGTTTCAAATCAATTTTTCGAACTGATCCATGTGTAAGAATAAAAAAATTCAATGATAATGGAATTATACATAGAATGCATACGGATGGAGTTGCAAATTCTTTGAACTAGGTTTAGTCCAAAAATATATATCTTATATTAATATTTGAAATTTTACGTTTAGATTTCTTTTTGAATACTAAATTAATTTTAAAACCAATATTTATGTAAAATTCCAAAAAATATTCCTAAAAACAAATAATCTAATGCAACTTGTTTTTCGTAATTTTTTCTAATTCTCCATCCGCCATTTTCAAATTAAGAAAAATCATGCAAAAAAAATGTGTCCTAAAACACACAAAAAATGTAAATTTTATTATTCTTCATTAAATATACCTTTTTTTGATGCTATTTACAATAATGATAAGCAGCAAGACGACTTTTTTTAGTATCCAACTTTTACCCTAAATAATGACTTTCCGGTTAATTTTATAGAAAGTTTGAAATCGAATTCTGATAATAGAGACTTGAAAAATAGGTTTTGGTTTTAAAATTAATTTAGAACTCGTAGATAGGCTTTTGGGCGTTAAATGTCTAATTGAATAAAATTTGGATTAATTAATAAATAATAAAAATCGTAAAGAATTATAAAAAAGCTAAGGCTTTTTTATTTCAGGCACGATCACATATTCATTGAGTATTTTCTCTTTAATAATGTTGATGGGATCCACGCCCTCATAAATTGAAAACTATTATTTATTATTATACACCAAGGTAATAAAAGCATGTAGAGGCATCGGAATGACCTTGGGACCAAATTCCTCCATAAATTGAAGAATTTGAAGACTTTTTCGTTTTTTAACCTGATGAACTTTTAAGGAACGATTTCATCTATGTATTGCATACACAGGGTTATCGTTCCTAAAAAATAAATTTCAATTAATTTAGTTATTTTCTGGTTATTTTAGATCATTAACCACATTTTGGATGTATTAAATTTAAAACCAATTCATTTTTTACCATTTTTATTATTTTTTAATAATTTTTTTTGATATCTGAAATCAGTTTTTAGGACATTTCTCTGCAAGTACTTGATGAAATCACTTGCAATTGAAAACCCTACAACTAGATCTTATTTCAAAAAATTTGGTTTAAGGGATTTTTGATTCATCGAGTAGGCTCTGTGATCTTGACGATACACTTTCTCGAACATACATCCCTACACACAACAAGGCAATATAAGCATTTAGAGGCATCGGAATGACCTGGGGACCAAATTTCTCCACGAATTGTACAATTTAGAAATTTTTCCGTTTTTTGACCTGACAAACTTATAAGGCACGATTTCATCTATGTATTGCATACATAGGGTGATCGTGCCTAAAAATATAAGAATCTTGTGTGATTTTGTATTTTTATGATATTTCGCTGATGCAAAGTTTATGCAAAAGCTATGAAATTTATCGCGCGGATAACATTTAGAAGGTTTTTCACCTGTATGAAGCAAAAGTACAAGAATAAACATGCCTTTAGAAATACCAGATTAGGCCCAAAAACAATAGGGTTCATTAACTCGATAAAATAAACTCAGTTTTAAAAAATGAAAGCATTCCGTTTGATCGTTTTGGCTATATCGTGTCCGAAAGGTGTCGATTTTTGCATCCATTAAGGTAGAGCTTCGCTCTATAATGACCCATGCCCATGGTTTAACAAGTAAATCTTCGTCAAAGGCAAAAACATAAACAGTTATCGTATAAAAAATCAGCTAATATTAAATTTCGAATATTTCAATTCTAATTTTAATCCAAATTTCATTGTAAAATTCAATTCAGTCTTTGCAGCTATAACTAAAAAAAAAAAAAAAACAATTCAAATGTTGTCATGTCAAAAATAAAAAGTACAAGTATAAATTATAAAAATGTCTTACAATATTCCAAAATTAACGAAAAAATTACTTACTTAGTCTTATACTAAAAATAAAAGTATTAACCCATATATAAATGAAAAAAATAGATAAAAAAAGATGTAATAATTAACCTTTGTAAGAAAATTAATTAAGTTAATGGATGAAAAAAAAAGTTTATCGTAGTCATGCAAAGTAGTGTATACTATATTATATAATATATATGGGCGATTCTTTTTAACTGAGCAGCCCCTTACTGTTCAAATATTAAAACAAATATAGAAGGATTGTCTCAAATCGACGGGAAAAGGGTTTAGTAGTGTCATAGAATAAATATTATATTCTATGGTCGTGTATACCAACACATGTTGTGTGTGACAGCATTTTAAAAGTAATGGATGGAAATTCAAAAATCAGAAAAAAAAAGAGTACTAGAAAATTTTCTTAAATCTTAAATCTTAATTTTCTTTAATAAATTCGAAACCGTAGTTTTAGCCTAAACACCTCTTGAAAATCGCATAGCCTGCACATGGGGTCCGGTGGACCCCAGCTACTAAAATACGTTTTATGGTTAAACCGTTAATTATATCTTAGCCAAAATTTTTGTAGGAGATGTTTATACCTTATAAAAAAAGGCCAAATGACTTTTATTTGGAGTTTTTAATAAAAAAAATACTAAAAAAATAAATTGAAAAAAAAACGAAAAAATTGGAATTTTTTGAAAAATTAGAATAAAATCTGCAATTATGTATATTTTTATAAATATCCTATGAATTTCAATAAAGTTATTATTAAATTTAAGGGAAAAAATACTAAATTTCGCGAAAAGTTTTGCAGGCGCTGTATAGGTCTCAAAATATGATTATCTTAACTACTGATATTTCTGTAAGTACTGATCAAAAATAAAAAAGTTAGAGTGCAAAGTCTACATTTTTTTGGCAGCTAATAAGTGTACAAAAATTCATATGATTTCATGGAGAAAAACGATTCATCAGCAGTTAAAATTGAAGTTTTTTAAGAATTTATAAGATTTAAAAGTACCGAAAAAAAAAACTATTTTAAGAATGTAGTAAAAAGAAACTATTTTTCTTTGTTTTGATTATTAGTAACTTTTAACACAAAAAAAAACTTTTAAATTTACCAGTATTCTAATTTAATGTTTATTTTTTCAATTTTCGATTATCAACTAATGGCCCTCTGGGTACCTAAAATAAGCACTTAACCTTAATTACGCGTAAAAGGCCAACGAGGAAAGAAAATTTATCCTTTTTTGTATGTTAAAAGCAATCAAATTTATTGCAAGTTAGCTGCACTTCTATACTGAGGTTATATTTGAGTTTAAAAAGAATCACCCATGTATATTTTTGTATGTATCATATATTTAAAAAAAAAAAATACAAAATATGATGGTGTATCACTTATATTCATCATTCTGACTGTACGCAACTTGTCACGCGATTTAATATATTAGAAACATATCATGCGTTTACGATCATATATAACGAATGGGAATGTAATGAATATAGTATTGTATGTAGTAAAAAATGTAAACATACATTTATAAAAAAAAATCGATCGTGGAATATTTTATTTTCAATATAATTATTTTGAATACGTGTTATTTTCTCTATTATATTAATTAAAAAAATATAATAATTAAACGAAATTTAAATAATTAATTATATTATAAGTAGATAAATTTAAATCTTTCTATTAATTTATATTATACATAAATATATCTCTATATTATAAATTTATAACTACTGCCACTGTATTTATCCTTTTGGCGCAAAAGTCCCTAAAAGCCCCTAATGACTTATGCACCAAAGGTCCCTAAATTGAAAATATTTTAAGTCCATTTCACCCCCCTTACCCCAATAAAAATGTCACTTTTTCAATCCCCACCTGCCCAAAGAAACTTTCTTGAGTACCCCTCCCAATGGAGTACCCCTTCCAATGAACATGTACCATCTTAAAAATACAAGGCCCATTTTTTGACCCAAAAAAGCTTTTATACGGCACCAAATGAAAAAAAAATGTTTTGGTAGTTGCTACCATTTTTATTGTATGTCTTTTATGGGGGAAAACTTTTGGTGATTATTTGATATTTTGGGCACTACAGACCTAAATGGGCCCAGTTTCGATTTTTTAAAGCTTAAAATGAATAAAAAAGATGTTTTTGGTAGTTACTATCAATTTTATTTTAAGCTTGTTGTGTTGGCAGATTGAAAGTGATGATTTGAGATTTTAGGTCTTACAGATTTATTTTGCATCTACTCTTATTATTACCAACTTCAATAATCAAGTTAAAAAAATTTTTAATTTTTGAACAGTTCTGTCTACATTAAAGAAATAGGTTACAGCATTTAAATGTTTCTTTTTTTTGAGCTAATAAAGTATAATATAACTGCCATTAAATTTATATAAACAATTTATTTATTTTATTATTTTTATTTTTTTTTATTTTATTTATTTTCATGTGAAATGCTTCTTAACATCTTCTAGACTTGTTGAATCATAACACTATAGAATCCTTTTACCAATCCCGCATATTACTCTGTGTTAACTACTTTGGAATTCAGACAGCAAGAGTTATGATCCTTGGACTATGGATCCTTGAGTCTCCTTTACCTGCAAAAGCCCCAACTTCAAGGTCGGTAGTCCGTTGCAGCCAACTTATATTAGAAATACTATTATTTTTCCAGATTTTTTCGTAGATTAAAGTCGGTGTGTAGAGGAAAACTGCAAAATCCCACTCAATTACAGACAGTTACTTTTTAAATCAGGTATCTGAAATATTAATATGAAACATGTAATAATAAAATTTATTATCAAGGCAATTTTTCAATGAGCAAGCTTCGAACATGGATTTATTTTTCAAACCATCCTTATATCACCTCCCAAAATTCGTAAATATTTTTTTTAAATTAGCAAAATGATCGTATAAAGGTAGCATTTCAAAACGGTCATTTGTACTTAAAAAAATGATATTTTAATTTATTACTACTTTTGAATTATAATAATTTAAATTTAAATAGGGGTTTTTTTTACTTATTTTCTCTTAATCACTGAATAAAATATATTATATAATTGTTTAACTTTTCATACAAATAATCAGAACTTTTTGATAGAATACTTTAACTTATCTGCATAAAAAAGATATAGAGTTGAATTTATTATGTTTTTATATACGTACTCTTAATTTAGAGTCTTCTATTTGTTTTAGAAGTTATTTGGAAAGTATATAAAAATAAAATAATATAAAATAATAAAAGTTTTTAAGTAATTTGTATTTTACAATTTGAGATTAAGTGGTTTTTTGTTTACAAAATTAGCGAAATAAATATGAAAATTATTGCACAGTGTACCCTTTTGAACGAATCATGGAAGTTAGTGGATAACTTTTGACAATGAAGTTGAGACTTGGGATTATTATATCTATAGATATAATATATTATAAAGTCAAACTAGATGGAGCCAACTAGACTTAGGATACGGGTTGATTATTGTTTTAAGTAGTACTAACAAGGAGAGTTCAATACATTTGGAACAAAAAATTACACCAAATGGTTATAGATGAGTTTATTATGTTAATAAAGCATGCCGGCTATCCAGCGTTCATTCCAATCGGCCTTCTGTGCCTAGAAACGCAGAGTTCAATATTATAAAATAGGGATTTTTAGTAATTTTTAATGAAACGGTTAAACCTTGAAAGTTATCCAAAACACTTCTGGTTGGGCGCACTTTTTTGGTATAAGTGTCACCTTGTGAATGCCGTGAACCGCAATTTTTATCATTAACTTTCTCATCAATGTAGCCAATTAACCAAATTGCCATTTTTGGCTAAAAATGACCAATTTTTGAATTGCTACCAAATTCGTAATTTCTGACAAAAAAGGGTTTTATATATGTCTTGAAAACTTTCTACAAGCTTTAAATTTCCAAAAATTCTTTAGTCGTCTCATTTTCTTGAGTCGTTTTTAAGAAATGGCTCTTCAAAGTTAACATTAAAAATAAGCTTTTTTAAAAAATCATAAAATTAAGACTCCGACTTCTAATTATCATATCTGATTAACAAATAATTGAAAAAGGTAGAGTAAAGAATTTTTAGAAATTTGAAGCTTGTGGAAATATTTTGAGATTTATATAATCCATTTTCGTCAAAAATTACAAATTTGGCACCAATTTGAATATTGGTCATTTTTAAATAAAAATCAGAAAAGTTTAGTTAACTTGTGAGGTTTCAGAGTTTCATTGAAAATGACCAAAAAACCCTATTCTATTACATTGAGCCCTGTGCTTTTAGGCACAGAAACCCCATTTGAATGAACCCAGGGTAGTCGGCAATTTTGTTCAACATAATAAACTGATCCATAACCATTTGGTGTAATTTGGTGTTCCAAATGTATTAAAGTCCCCTTGTAAAACCAGACTGCAATTCGATAAAATTATGCCCTTAGAAAGTTCATTGGCTGGACGAAAATAATCGATAAATAAAAGGTGAGTGAAATAAACATACTCGTTAATTTTTGAAGAAAAATCAAGTCGTCAGAATACAAACTAGAAAAGCTTATAATAAAAAAAGTCTTAATATCAAACAGATAACATCGCTCATGCTTATTATATCACACGTCGTTGCTGCTACACGCTGGACTCTCACCTGACACAAAATGAATTGGGAAAAAGTGAGTTGTATATGGTGTGTGGTGCCGTATGGTTTGTTGCAGATTGTGGTTTTTCCGTGTTGTGTTTTATTTTTGAGTTTTCTTTAGTTACTTTGATTTTAATTTTTCTATTCATTTATTTTTTTGATAAAAGTTTTCATTACTTCACTAATAAAGTTTGAAAAAATTAAATTTATTCTTTTTTTTTTAATTTGTTTCATTTATTTAAAATAATTTAATTACCAAGGATCACATTTTTTAGCTATATTATAGACTTTGAATAGCAATTTTGTTAATTTATTAATTTTTTTTCATTTTTATCAGTTTTAATCGACCCTTTATAAATCAAAGTATCATGCTTTTAAAATTTTTTTTAATTATTCGAATTGAGACAGTATTTTATTTTAATTTAAAAATTATTTGAATTACTTCCAACCAAATTAATGAACTAATTTACATTTGAATGTTTAATAATGCAGTATTGGAAAAATATAAATTTTCAACAATTAATTAATAGAAATTCCTGTAAAATAAAATAAAACTGACAATAAGCTTACAACTCATCAAATAATTTAATTACTTAAAAACGAAAAACAGTATTTATACTTTTTTCTCATCAATAAATCAACATAATATAAAAATTTCATGAAAATAATACATAATTATTTTTGCAAATATCAGTGAAATCAAGAAAAAACTGGGCAAAAAATAGTCTTCTGATCTATTTAACAATTTTATTAAATTGAGTTTTCTGAATAAATTCATTTCAAAGTAAGTTGTACCAAAGATAAAATAATTCTTGCTAGTCATATTAAGTATTGAGTTAAAGTCCCTTTTTTCAATTTTTTTATCTACTTCAGTGGTACTACGAGGCAGACTTAAGTTCTTTTTTATTTTTACCTATACAAATTTGCAAATCTTGAATTACAATAGTAACTTTTAATTCCCACGATTATCGACCTATTTTATGAAAAAATTTTATAGCTTTTGTATAAACTTTACACCCGTGAAAAACCATATAAAAATGCAAATTAATACACTCTTAAAATCTTATTAAAAGAGTTTAAATTTATATTTTCCAAATTATAGTCCTACTTTTTTATTTTTTAAAACTTTTTTAATTATAATAATTTATATAGTATATTTTAAATATATATAAATATATATATGGGTGTATCCATTACTTTTCATACAAAAGTGGGCGCACGCATGTCACCGATTGGGCTCAAATTTTTAGATTATGTTTGGGGTTATAAAAAACTCACCAAGCCAAATTTTTAGCCCTCCAGAACAATATGGAGCCAAGTTATGACCTCCAAAAGGTCCAAAAAATGACCTATTTTAGCCTATTTTCAAAATTTCGCCATTCCCTTATTTTTCAGTCAAATTACTTCCGGTTGGTCGCATTTTTTTGGTATAAGCTTCAGAATTTACCAAAAAAATTTATAGACACTTTTATCACGTAGATTTTATTTGGCGACAAAAACTGTTAGATGACTGAAACGAAAAAAAACAGGAATTTCAAATTGGTGCCAAATCTGGAAATGTTTATATAACTACTTCCGGTTAGTTGCAAAATTTTGTACTACTCAAGACCTTTCGAATGCGACCTACAAAATTAAAAACGGCTTATTTTGTCCGGAGTTATGAGTATTTTAGTTTGGTCGTTTTTCGGAAATTTTGATTTTTTTGCGTTTTCAAATTACTATAACTTTTTTCTATCATAACCAAAATGGCCAAAAATTTCAGAGAATATTCTTCAAACATTAATAAATAATCTCTGAAATTATGGTGGATGATATTGGCTTCTATTCGTTTTTATACATTCCCAAAAAAGCCTTATTCTTCACGTATTTTGTGTATTAAAGTGGACCTATTTTTGGACTTTGTGGAAAAACTTTGCTCCCCGGGTTTTTTTGTGAAGTTTTGGTCATAAAAAGTTCCCAGTTTCAAGGATTTTGCTTTTGCGTTGCAAAAACACGTGCTTGTAAGCACCTGAATTTTCCCATTTAAATAACATAGGAATTTTGACTTTTCAGCTTTCTAATTTTTTACAAAGCTTGCAGAATGTTTTGAAAAGCTACTAATCGATGGAAAGTACTATTTAAATATATAAAAAATGATACCCAACCTCAAGTAGCCAAAAAAAATATTTTTAAAACGATTTTATCGGTAATAAACGAAAAAAAAGTACTCCATTTCAATTACATGAAGCCATAATAATTAAAAATGTTATAGCTAAATTCTGAATATAATACTAGGAAGTAATTTGAATGAAAAATAAGGGAATGGCAAAATTTTGAAAATAGGCTAAAATAGGTCATTTTTTGGACCTTTTGGAGGTCATAACTTGGCCCCATATTGTTCTAGAGGGCTAAAAATTGGCTAGGCGAGTTTTTTATAACCCCAAACATAATCTAAAAATTTGAGCCCAATGGGTGACATGCGTGCGCCCACTTTTGTATGAAAAGTAATGGATACACCCATATATATATTAAAAAGTTTCTTATTTTTTTTTCGGGATTTTTTTACTCCACAATTTTTTTTTAATATTTTGTCATAAAAACCCCCCAGTGTCAAGGATTTTGGTTATTGATTTTAAAAATCTGTGCCACCGAGTACTTGAAGTTTCCCCTTTAATTAACATTGGGTTTGATAAAATAAAGTGTTTCTGGACTTCTACATTTTTGAGGATCAATTGCTATATGTCTAAACATCATTTTCTATCTATTAGCTAGTGTTTAAAAAAATTTTGCAGCATATTATAAAATTATAAAGCTGAAACTAAACTGAATAAAATGGGAAACTTCAAGTGCTCGGTGGCACGGGTTTTTAAAATCGAAAACCAAAATCCTTGGAACTGGAAGTTTGTATGACCAAAATATCCAAAAAAAATGGGGGGAGCAAAAAAATCTCGAATGAAAATAAGTCACACTCTAATATATATACATACATACGTACATATGTAAAATAAAAATATTTTGAAAATGAAAGAAATACTAAAACCATCACAGAATGTTCTAGAATATAAAATAAGAATTATACACAGTTTATTCTTATTCATTGTAAATTCTATGCGAATAGAAATCCGTTTTACAAATGCTGCAAAATATATGTGACTTTTCCTCATTAACTGAATGAATTACATTATTCAAATTGGTTTTGAACAGTTCTGGATGTTTTACTTACAAAAAATATCTTATTCACGTTTTGGTTTATATTCCTACGGTTATCATGCATATGCAAGGAAAATAGAACGTTTTTGTCAAGAAGAGAAAATAGAAGGAGCAGGTTAAAAGGAAAATATCATAAGCTTAACGTCATTTACAAATACACTTTTACGATCTCATTCCCAAGTTCATTCTATACGTATGCATATCTGCAGGTCCATAGAATTTCATTAAATCCAAATTGTTTATTTTTAATAAATTTTTTTCTAGAGGACAGTTTTCAGTTTTGAAATTATAATTTCAAAAGAATTTTTAGAGCATGTCCCTCTCTAAAATAATTCTCCAAAAAAGCTCAAATATCTAAACATAAAAGCATTTTATAGCAAACAATTTATTTATAATTAGACTGCCAAAAATAAATTTTTTTTTTCGTTTTTGACTACTTAATTGCCAGTTGTTTAAATTTTTAAATTTACCAAAAATAAAGTTTGTTAAATTTGTTCGTAATTAGCTAGAATGTTGATTTAAATGAGAATTTCATGCCTGAAAATTTTAAGATGCTCGCTTACAACCAATTTCATAAAAAAGAGAAAAAGCTGCTTTTTGTTCTAAATCCTTATCGATTATTCTGCATATAGTAAAACTATAACTAATATACACGAGGCTTCGTATCTTAATTACTAAGTTCAAGTATTCAATCCACAAGAACCCAAGTATTTGCTAGTAATACTAGGAAGTATTTTAATCAGTTAAGATTTCGAAAATCTTAGTTTAATTTTTTTATAAATGAAACCTATAGAATAAATTAGCTTTAAATTTCAGCTAAATTGAAAAAAAACTGCTTGTTGCTTGTGGAATTTTTTTTTCTTGCTCAAACGATTGAAAATAGCCTGAGACAAAAAATTTAAAGAATTTTTCAAGGCATCTGCAATTATTTGAGCGAGAAAAGAAAATTCGGCTTGCCCCAAACGGACTTCCTTTAGTGCAAATAGAATACTTTCACTTGTAGAAAACGGATTTTTTTTGGTGTAGCAATCAAAAATTTTTTCATAGCTATTAGCTAACATTTTTATTCAATTAAAAAGTTATTTATATACGAAAAAATCAATATTTTGTTAAATAAATATTTTTTTAAATGAAAGCTAGATAAGCACATTTATTACATATAGTTTTCATTGTTGACAATATAAATTAAAGTAAACTCGTTAAAAAAATAAAAATAAACACATAAAATTTATTGTTTTTCAAAATATGGTGAATGATTTTAAAATAAATTTTATTAAATCAAAACAAGATTAATAATAAAATTATCTTTTAAATACTAAAAAGGAGTTTTTAAATAATGAGTTAATGAAAATTATTTGGGCGCATTTATTCCAAACAATTCTCTCCTGATTCAAAAATCTACTTGTTGTAATATGTACTTGTATAATGTAACATACATGGGATCTTTTTCACCCCCCTTCTTTTTCTACAAAATCACAAATATATTTGCTCAGGGACGTCCAACGTTATATGCGAGAAAAAGTTTGTCGAGGGAAATTTTCGCCATGCCATATATCCACCAGTTTTTTGGAACTAAATTCAAAATCTAATTCTATCATTCATTATAAATAAAAAAATTAAAATTATTGTAGAATTTAAAAATATTTTGTGTATTTTTACAATTTTACAGAAATGGATTTTGTATCCATTTATTTTAAACAACAAAATGTAATAGCTAAATTCTGAAATAAAAAAAATTTTTTTAAGGGAGTTGAAGCGTGGAGGAAAGAAGATATATTTTTTTTCGGATTTCTTTCTTCCTCTCACGAGTTTCGTATAAGAAATTCCAAAATGTTTTTGTTTATATTTCTGTAAATAAACTCCTAAGAGCTCTGAAATTTTTTCAATGTGTTTTTATATTAATAAATTATATTTTAACCAAATATTATCAAAATCTGTTTTGTAAATTTTGTACAATACGTACTTATTTATATTACACACTTATTCACCGTAAGAGATTTTAAGAGCTCCAAACAAAAAATTTACAAAACAGATTTTGATAATATTTGGTTAAAATATAATTTATTTTTATAAAAACACACTGAAAAAATTTCAGAGCTCTTAGGAGTTTATTTACAGAAATATAAACAAAAACATTTTGGAATTTCTTATACGAAACTCGTGAGAGGAAGAAAGAAGTCCGAAAAAAAATATATCTTCTTTCCTCCACGCTTCAACTCCCTTAAATGTATTTTTTAATTTAAAAGATAAAATGTTGAATTTCAAAGTTTGAAATTACTAATTGTAAATATTTCAATAATCAATACAGCAATTATTATATAACTTTAATACTTTCTATATATTTAAAATTGTATGTAAAAGTATATAATACGCTTTTAAACTTTTATAAAATCTAGCAAAATTAATGAAATAGTATATCCAAAGAGTAGACGTATAAACAAAAGAATGTCGTATATATAGACATGAAAACAGTTCCCTAGGGATTTGGCAGTTCGGCGAAATCTCTTGTCTGCAATTCGCTATGTTTTACTGAATTAATTCAAAAATGAGAACGACCGAATTTTCGGAAACGTTTATGTATATGTATAAGTGCTTTTATGTGTAAGGTAGCATATAAACAGAGAGAAATAGATAAAGATAGAAAGAGAGGAAGAATAACTAGTTGGAAAATTTATAACAAATAAACGTAAACGTTATGGAGGGAGATGAAAACGATGAGGACATAACATAGAAGCTCGCGATTCCGAGAGTATGGTAGAGAATGAGATTGAAATCGTTTTTGCATTGTCCAGATCTCTTGGCTCACTTTTCGTTTCTTTTATTTCTAGGAAAAACCCGATGGGCCAAATGCCACATAAACCTAAAACGAGAATAGTGGAAATACTGTTTTCTATATATGAATCAACTTTGTTTCTGACTCTCTTTATATATATATATATATATATATATATTAGGGTTGTTCACTAAAAAAAAAAAGTGCGCCAAAAATGTTCTTCCTGAAGTATGTTGAAGTTTAGGTGACAAAATGATCCCATACCAATTTTCAACTCCTTTGAGAACGATTTAGGGGTCGCACAAACCCAGGGTAGCTCTCAAGTGGTTGACAATTAGTGCAAACGACAAAAATTTTTTTCAAAATACGTTTTCTATGCTACCTAATATGTTTTCGGTGTCGCTAAACTCGAAAATGAGGTCCTCAGACTCAGGGTGCTTAAGACTCATTTTCATCAAAAATTAAAATTTTAACAGCAATTTTAAAATTGGTCATTTTTGGCAAAAAATGGACATTTGATTTTCTAACTATAGCGATGAGAGAATCGGTGATGAAAAATTGCGGTTTACAGGTAGCATTTGAAAGGTAGAATTTGAAAGGTAGAACTTATACGAAAAAAGTGAGAGCAAACGGTATTAACGTAAATTAATTAATTATTTTAATTATTATTAATTATTTATTAACGTATTTTGGTAGAAGGGCAATATGTCAGCGTTGTTTGGAAAATTGCCTAAAAACCCTATCTTAGAACATTGTTATAGAATTGAGCCCTGCGTTTCTCGGCCAATAAGGCGCGTTAGAATAAACGGAAGGAGTTTTCGGTATTTTTTTAACATTTTCAAGTCATCAATTGTAATTTATAATCCAGATGTTTCGAATATACGATTATCGCTATAAAATCCAAAAATTTTTGGTAAAAAAAGGAGTGTTTTCGGTGTTTAAGGATAATCAAGGTATTTTCGGACTCTGAGGACCTCATTTTCGAGTTTAGCGATACCGAAAACATATTAGGAAGCATAGAAAACGTATTTTGAAATAAATTTTTGTCGTTCGCACTAATTGTCGGTATTAGCCAACCACTTGTGAGCTACCCTGGGTTTGTGGGTTTGTGCGACCCCTAAATCGTTCTCAAATGAGCTGAAAATTGGTATGGGATCATTTTGTCACCTAAACTTCAACATACTTCAGGAAGAACGTTTTTGGCGCACTTTTTTTTTAGTGAACAACCCTAATATATATATATATATATATATACGAAGACAACGACACCCAACTAATTGCAACTTTTCGACTTTCTATGTCAATTACTAACTATTTCTGCAACGGTAACAATGAGGCCAATAGGAATGCTACTAGCTTCCCTCGAGAGAATAACCAAAATGTCATGAGTTACCAATGCATTAAAAAAATAAAAGAAGAAAACTTTTGAAAACTCTTTTATTAAAATCCTATATTTCAACTTTCACTTGTCATTGTAGAATTTTATAAATTTTATCATTTCAATTATTAATATTATCCTTACTTTTTTTTTTTTTTTTTTAATGAATAATTACTTTTTTCATTTTTATTATCCTGTTAAGACAATGAAAAAAAGAAGATAATACTAGTAATTCACGAAATTTTATGTATAATTTAAATTTTTTGAATTTTACTTGACATATTATTTTCAAATAATACACATTCTTATAATATCTGCAGATTTTGAAAAATATTTTGATAATGTATAATGCATAGTATATTTATCGAATCATGTTTCCAGAATAAAAATTTAATAGATTAAAGTTTAAAAATAAAATACTATGAATCTAACTACAGTGAAACCTTTATTTTTGGATACCTCCCAAAATCAGATATTATCCCCAACTCTCAACCAACTGAGTATTTCATTTGGAGTTATAATACTAAATTGTAAAAAGTTGCAAGATAGTTTTACGAAGGTGTAATGGAAAAGAATTGGAAATTTTTTATATCTACAAAAAATACAGATATTAGAAAAAGATAAAATTACCCTGAGAAACGTAATATGCGATTCCTTTGAATTCGTCCATCGCGTAATGGATTGTGAAAAAAATAGTTTATTTACTATAAATTTGTAAATTTTCGAAAAATTTTTTGAATTTTCCATAAAAATCATACAGTACTAATTTCAGTACTAAAGAATTTGTTCTCTAAATTCATAAAAATAGTTATAAATTCACAAGAAAATATTGAGAATTTTCGTTTGTTTTCGTGTACTTACTAAAGTTAATAAAATTATAATTATAATTATCAGATTTTAATTAACTAATTTTTCGTAAATAAACCATTTTTTTTTTGTATTAGACTTTCTTTTAAAAAACTTGCAAATCCAAGGCTTGTTTATTATCCATACTTTTCATCATTTTTCCAGTATTAGACTATATAATACTGCCGTACAGACTAAAAAAAAACTCCACATCTACATTTTAGTTAAATTATTTACGGCCAAACGATGCAAGGAATCTTCAGCCCAATATCAGCACATGGTTTTACATTAAAATTACCTGTAGAGCAAACTCATCTTTAGGGATAGAATGAGCGTGTGAGAATTTACATGATTCGCCGATATTCAAGAAATCCACGGGACGATAGAGAGATTTTTTTCGTTGAAACTCGAGTGACCCCCACTTATCAATCGATAATATCGATTTTAGTGCCATAATTCTTAAGAATTAATAATTACTACTTATAGTGCACATGGTCGCACCCTGGACTGCTTTATCTACAAAATGTCATTTTAAATTTTATTATTATATAATTCTCGGAGTTTGAAAGCTTTAAAAATGTTTGTTCAACTATAGCTAAAAAAATTAAAAATATTAAATTTATATTTTAAAATAAAACAAAAATCTCGATAAAAATATTAAAAATATTCATAATAGTAAATTGCAGCTTCACTACATAACAATTACATGTAATGTTCGCAGCACTGAAAACAATATTTTGTTAACTAAATATTAAATATTTTATAATGCAGTACAATGTACATATGATAATAAAATATTATGTATATTATGACATTAAAATTATGAAACCTTTTTTTAATTAAAACATCAAATCATGTTAATATAAAGATTAAAATTACAGCTTGAATTTTTAGGCTCTTTAATTTTAAAGTTTATTATAAATGCGGTAAAATCGATCTATCAGGAACACATTAATATATTCAATTGATTAACGCATTAACAAATATATATATATATATATATATATATTATAATTATATATATATATATTATATATATAATATATATATATATATTAGAGTGGACCTAAAATTGGAGTTTTAAGAAAAATCATGCTCCCCGGGTTTTTTCATGAACTTTTGGTCATAAAAAGTCCCCAGCTCCAAGGATTTTGCTTTTGCTTTGCAAAAACACGTGCCTGTAAGCACCTCAATTTTCCCATTTAAATAACATGCAAATTTGGACTACTCAGCTTTCTAATTTCTTGCAAAGCTTGCAAAATGTTTTGAAAAGCTGCTAACCTATGGAAAGTATTATTTACGAGGGGCTACCGTCTTGGAAATCACGAATTTGATTTTTTAAAATTTTTTTGGATTTTTTTCTGATTTTGGCTTGCTTGTACCTCAATCATGAATCTTTACTAGTTGAGATGGTTTATTTCCGTCTTGTAATGATTTTTCGTGATTTTTCGTGATTTTTTGTGATTTTTTGTGATTTTTTTCGTGATTTTTCGCGATTTTTTGCGTCTTTTAGCTTTATAACTCACCCTAGACCTCAAAAATCTATTTTTTTACTATTCAATATAATATTTAGCGGTTTTTACCAAAAAAAATCACAAAAAATCACGAGAAATCACGAGAAATCAAAAAAAATCAAAAAAAATCAAATTTGTGATTTCCAAGACGATAGCCCCTCGATTATTTAAATATATAAAAAACAATAACAAACCTCAAGTAGCCAAAAAAAATATTTTTAAAGCGATTGTACCGGTAATAAAAATTAAAAAAATGCTCCATTTAAATTACATTAAGTCATATTATTTTAATGGGGATTTTTTTAATGTTTAATACCGGTAAAATCGCTTTAAAAATATTTTTTTTGGCTACTTGAGATTTGGTATCGTTTTTTATATATTTAAATAGTACTTTCCATAGATTAGCAGCTTTTCAAAACATTTTGCAAGTTTTGTAAAGCATTAGAAAGCTGAAAAGTCAAAATTCCCATGTTATTTAAATGGGAAAATTGAGTTGCTTACAGGCACGTGTTTTTGCAAAGCAAAACCAAAATCCTTGGAGCTGGGGACTTTTTATGACCAAAATTTCACGAAAAAGCCTGGGGAGCAAAGTTTTTCTTAAAACTCCAATTTTAGGTCCACTCTAATGTATTGTTAAGGTCAATAACGAAATTCCGTAGATCTTGTTTCCTGATGTTCGATGTCCTGATGCATCGAGCTTCCAACCAAACTTAAAATTTTTAGAATAATGATTTAACTTTTTATTTTTTTTCTTCTCTGTTAATTTTAATCATTTTTGATCTTTTGTAAAAACTCGCGCTATTACCGTTCTACAATTTAAAATAATGTGCAAATTATTTACCGACCAATTTGGCCCCACTATTCAGATAATGAATTCCCACCATAATCAAAAATTTCTTCACTTCAATTAAACTGAAAACTGTCAAAAACTCTCCCTCATTCTGTGGTCGGTCGTTGCGCCTTAAATTTTATTTCTTTTTCAAGTAGTTTCAAAAACACGTGCCACCCGCTTTGTCCAAAAGTCAAAGATACATTTAATTTATCAAAGCTCAATTTAATTTAATTTAAATCAACTTAATTTAAAAAACCCAGTGATTTTTTTCTTATACAATCCACTTATTTCATTTAAATTTCGGGAAATTCTCTGTTTTCATATTTTATTTCAAATCATCTCGTGCTCATTAAACTAACATTAAAAGTGAAAAGTTCCAGTGTTATTTTCTAGTGTAAGTTTTTTTTTTGAATAAACAAATAAACAATTTTGGTGTCTAGCACAGAAACCCATAAGTTCAAAATTTAAGTTAGTGTATTTATGTTCTCCTTATCCCTTTTCCCGGAGTTTTCCAATATTTTCTTGAAAATATTTCATATATATATATATATAAAAGAACTTTTTCTATGATTTTATATATGTTTGTTAATACGTACATATTACATCGTTTGTATATTATTTTAAATTTATTTAAAAAAATATCTTAGTACTTCAGTATCACTAGGAACAATAACTGGATAAAAATCAGTTCGTTTTGATTCAAAGTTTTTATTTTTGAACATAATAATAAAAAAAATTCATAATTTTAGTGCAATTATTCAGAAGATATTTAAGTTTTATTTTGTAAGTGTTTAAAAAAAAATCAATATTACAGTAAAACTAATTAAAATGTAAAAAAATTTTTTGTAAAAAATATTTGTAATTTTTTCAGTTCTTGAAAAGAGAAGCTAAGTTCCACTGATAATTAAATAAAAAATAGAAAAATAAAAAATAAAAAACGTAAATAATTGAATAAAAAATCTTAGTTCCCGATATAATATATATTATATATAAATTTGGAACCAAAGCAGTGTTTATATTGCATATTTCATTATAATATGAATTATTTATAGTTCATTAAAAATTTTTCAGTTTTTATTGTTAAATATTTTTATTCGACAAATCAACATTCTCCATATAAAACCTTTATAATAGGTTTTGAAGTCTCTTCAGTACTATGATAGTACACAAAATCTAATACTAGATAATTGCTAACAATTATAGACCGTGCGAAGCATAACAACCCACTAAATTTTTTCCTAAATACAGGCGATTATTATTATTTGAAATATTATTAATTGGGTATATTAGGTGAAGCAAAGAATCAAACTTATTTTGTTATAAACAATAAATATTTAATGTACAAAATATTGTATGTGTATGTTTACAGTATTAGCATGTTTATTTACATAATAGTAATTAATTAAATGTATATTCAAAATAATAACTTTAATTAATTAATTTTTGATTAAATATGATTTATTTTTGAAAAATTTTTTAATCAATATTTTATTCTTCAATTGGTTTATTAATTTTGTTTAATGATTGCATGAAAGCTTGTTTCACTTTAAAAGATGAAGAAAGTCGTATCGAGTCAAAACGATATTTATTGTAACCTTTTATTAGAATTACATCATTAATTGACTTAACTCGACTTAAACCGACATACGTGATACCTAATTGTCTTTCCGTGTCTCCTATGTGTAAGAAAATTTTATCTAATGTTTGTCCTTGAGATTTATGAATAGTTAAAGCATATGATAACATAATTGGAAATTGCGTGCGACTGCATAGAATATTGTTATGTTTCCAAGTTCTTTCTACAGGAATAATTGGGAAATAATTTTTATACAAAAAAGGTCCCTTGTAATTGTCAAATTCAACCATTAATACTTGAGGTAATTGTGGTGGTGATTCATTATCAGCATATATTATTTCCCGTATGTATCCTAAGCTCCCATTTGTTAATCCACCTTCTACCCATAAATTCGTACGTAACATTATTCTACAATTTTTTGACAAGTATAATATACTTTGTAATCCTGTTGCTTTTTCGTCTGAGCAACGCATGGCAATATTTGGTGTGTTTGTAGAAATTATTCGTGTAACTGGGTGTCCCGTATTTTTCAAAAATGTTTCATTATGTTTTTCAACTTGTGCACACGTTGGAAACAAATGAATTGCGTTTTGGAAATTGTCTAATTCTTCTTTGGGGATAACTGTCTCTCTTCGGTTATATAACAAGTTATAATTATGTTGAGATAACTCTGCATTTGCTATTTCATCAAGCAATTGTGAGTAAGGGGTATGATTACCCTTTTGTCTGTGTGCGTTTTGGAGACAATAATACTTTTGAAATTGTTTAAAAATTATTCTTCCTTGTGTTTGTAAATTGTCTGTTAGTTTTTTATCACTAAATACTGCTGTGTCTCCAACCGGTGTCAACTGATTGTAATCTGCAAGTAAGTAAATTATGATTCTGCCAAAAGGTTCATCGATTTCATTAGCATGTATTTCTCGACATCGTGATTCTATCTGAAATAAAGTTCTTAATCCGATCAAAGACATCTCATCTATTATTAAAAATTTCAAATCTTTCAAATCCGTTTGAAATTTTTTTGCATTTTGATTTTCTAATTTAGAAAATAACTTGTAGTTTAAAGGTAATCGTAGCAAATAATGTAATGTTAGTCCATATATGTTAACTGCTGCCATACCTGTTGATGCCGCTACTTTAACTGAATCATCTCCGAAAATTGATGTAATCCTCTTAACCATTTCTTTGATTATTGTGCTTTTACCAGAACCAGCTTTGCCTTGTATTATAACTCTTTTTATACTATTTGCTGTCATAGTATTGTTTTGTATATTGGTTATTTGACTATCTAACAAGTTTAATATTTGTTGTTGGTCATCTGTAAAAGATATTTTAGATTCTGTATTTTCTTTATATATTTTCTTTTTTTGTTGAGATTTGTAGGTATTCAGAAAAGAATGTATTTCTGATTCAGTTGGTTTGTTTTCAATAGGCATATTCCAGTTATAACATAAATCTATTGCTCTTTTTCCTAAATCTCTTTCTAAATTGTCATTATGGTATCCTGATAGAAATTCAAATGCATTTTTTATGTTGTCATCATTTATTTCTTCTGGAATTCCATCTTTATCAGTGAATTCATTTAAATCTATGTTTTCATTTTCATTTATATTTAATGTTTCGTAAATTTGCTTCCATTTATTTATATTTTTCACCGAATATTCGTTTCTTTTGTTCTAAAAAATCCCCTTGTAAAGTTGAAAGTTCATTATTTCAAGTTTTTTGATCCGCTATCTTGTAAAATCTGAAAATTTTTCTGGTTAAAAAAATGAATATTTTCCACCGAATATTCATTTTTTTTGTCCTAAAAAACCCTTTTGTAAAGTTAAAAGTTAATTTTTTCAATTTTATTAGTCCGCTATCTTGGAAAATCGGGTCCGCTGTATCGGAAAATCGGAAAATTGTGTAAGTTAAAAAATTGAATATTTTTTATCGATTATTCGTTTTTTTTCTTCTAAAAAACCTTTTTGTAAATTTAAAAGTTCATTTTTTCAATTTTATTGGTCCGCTATCTTGGAAAATCAGGTCCGCTATATCGGAAAATTGGAAAATTTTTTAGGTTAAAAAACTGGATATTTTCTGCCGAATATTCGTTTTTTTTGCTTTAAAAAATCCCATTGTAAAGTTAAAGAAGTTTATTTTTTCAAATTTTTTCAGCCAGCTATTTTGGAAAATCCGAAAATTTATTAGGTTAAAAAAATGAATATTTTCAACCGAATATTCGTTTTTTTTGTTCTAAAAAACCCCCTTGTAAAGTTAAAAGTTCATTATTTCAAGTTTTTTAGTTCGCTATCTTGTAAAATCGGAAAATTTTTCAGGTTAAAAAAATGAATACTTTCCACCGAATATTCGTTTTTTTTGTCCTAAAAAACCCTTTTGTAAAGTTAAAAGTAAATTTTTTCAATTTTATTCGTCCGCTATTTTGGAAAATCGGGTCCGCTATTTCGGAAAATTTGAAAATTTCGTAAGTTAAAAAACTGAATATTTTTTATCGATTATTCGTTTTTTTTGTTCTAAAAAACTTCTTTGTAAAGTTAAAAGTTCATTTTTTCAATTTTCTTGGTCCGCTATCTTGGAAAATCGGGTCCGCTATATCGGAAAATTAGAAAATTTTTTAGGTTAAAAAACTGGATATTTTCTGTCGAATATTCGTTTTTTCTGCTTTAAAAAATCCCCTTGTAAAGTTAAAAAAGTTTATTTTTTCTAATTTTTTCGGCCCGCTATCTTCGAAAATCGGAAAATTTTTTAGGTTAAAAAAATGAATATTTTCCACTGAATATTTTATTTTTTGTCCTAAAAAACCCCTTTGTAAAATTAAAAGTTAATTTTTTCAATTTTATTGGTCTGTTATCTTGGAAAATCGGGTTCGCTATATCGGAAAATCGGAAAATTTTGTAAGTTAAAAAAATGAATATTTTCTACCGAATATTCGCTTTTTTTATCTTAAAAAACCCCTCTGTAAATTTAAAAGTTCAGTTTTTCAAATTTATCGGGCCTCCATCTTGGAAAATCGGAAAATGTATTCGTGCGGAAAATGAAAAATTATACCTGCAGGGTATCTGCCGCAACCTGGAATGATTATTTTTATCCTGAAATATGTCTTATATTCGACATTTTGTGTTTTTAACCCTTTCATTCCCGTAAATCGGCTATAATGTCGGTACTATATTATCGATTTGGCTGAAAATCAATACAGTTCATGTTTGTCTTATATCTAACTTATATATAAATTTTGAACTTCATAAAACCCCTCTGTAAAGTTAAAAGTTCAGTTTTTCAAATTTATCGGGCCGCCATCTTGGAAAATCGGAAAATATATTCGTGCGGAAAATGAAAAATTATACCTCCAGGGTATCTGCTGCAATCTGGAATGATTATTTTTATCCTGAAATATGTCTTATATTCGACATTTTGTGTTTTTAACCCTTTCATTCCCGTAAATCGGCTATAATGTCGGTACTATATTATCGATTTGGCTGAAAATCAATACAGTTCATGTTTGTCTTATATCTAACTTATATATAAATTTTGAACTTCATAAAACCCCTCTGTAAAGTTAAAAGTTCAGTTTTTCAAATTTATCGGGCCGCCATCTTGGAAAATCGGAAAATATATTCGTGCGGAAAATGAAAAATTATACCTCCAGGGTATCTGCTGCAATCTGGAATGATTATTTTTATCCTGAAATATGTCTTATATTCGACATTTTGTGTTTTTAACCCTTTCATTCCCATTAATCGGCTATAATATCGATACTATATTATCGATTTGGCTCAAAATCAATACAGTTCATGTTTGTCTTATATCTAACTTATATATAAATTTTGAACTTAATCGGAGATCACTGTGACCTTAACGAGCGCGAACAAAAGTGAGATTTTGTCGCGGGTATAGACTGTGCTTCGCACAGTCTAACTAAAAAAGTTAGATACTCTTCGTTCAGGAGACAAACTCTATAAAAAATAAATTATCTTTGGGATTGGACACACCTTCTCCAATACCTTTCTAAATGTTTCTGTGATAAATTATTATACATTTACTGGAGACCTCACTGGGCACAGAACTAGGCTCCTCTAAAACTCTGAATATGTTTGCATAACTATAAATTTTCAGTGAAACATTATTTTTTGAAGCAACAGAAATAGAAGTAAATTTGAACAGGGGGGGAGCGGAGCCCCACTCAAACTTTTGCTAGTATATCATTACATACTATTGTAAAAATACGTCTAAATTCAGAAAATAATAATGAAAGAAAGAATTTTTTTTATTTGATATAAATACGTGAGGTCAGCTATGAAGTCAATGTTCAATAGATGAAGAAAAATCACTAAAAACTAAATCATAAGCGCAACCGACGTTGACAACGTGACGGCAATCCCCGTGACAATTCTTCTTGACGAACTATTGTGGCCCGAAGCGAATATATATATATATATATATATATATATTTTAACTTATTTTTTGTACAACTCTTTTTTTATTATTACTCTTTACTCTCTTTATTACTTTATATCTCTCTCTTTATCTGTTTCTTGCTTTCTGCATATGTTACGAAGTTTACACTTTTCTATCTCATTACTTCTCTTTGTCGAATGCAGCTTTTCATCGGATATGATTTCACTTGAACAAATTTCATTTTGAAATCTGCCACAACTTTATTTTATGTATTCGACTCTATCAATACTTTTCACATATACAGAAAAAAAATTTACTTGTATTGACAGAAAGTTTTGAATCAGGGTTGTACAGAGTGGGATACTTTTTTTCCCCTGAAGTCTCATATGATGATAAATATATAGAAACTAAGAGTAGCTCACATCTCTTTTTGAAATACTTCCATTTGTATGTATTAAGATATTAAAACTTATGCAATCCTAAAGCTAAAAGAACTCACAAAGATACTTGCATAAAAATTTATACATTAAAAAAAATCAATTTGAAAAAAAAAATGAAAATGACTTCTCTGTTTCTCTGTTTCAAAAAATTTAAGTGAAGAAGTTTAGTTTTACTATAAAATAAAGTTTACTTATCTGTATTATGTAAAATTAATGATACTTTTTCAGTAACGTATACATTTCTCGTAAAACTAATATTATTAAAAAAAGTCTTACATTTTTTTGCTGAAATTAATTTTAAGAAATATGTCTATAAAAATGTCTACCAGTAAGCTAGAATTAAGTATTACTACACTGTTAAAAGTAACTTTCTTATATTAACAAAAAAATTAGAACATTTTCGAAAAATTAGTAAATTTTCGAAAAAATTTGTAAATATTCGAAAAAAATCGTATATTTACTAAATTTAGTATATTAACAAAATATTCGAGTATTATCGATTTTATTTTGTGAATTCGCAAGAAAAATTGATAATTTACAATTTTTTTTCGAAAATTTACAAAAAATAGTTGTAAATTTCCGAAAAATAATTGTGAATTTACAACTTTTTTCGTAAAATCACAAAAAAAAAATCGAGAATTCTCGAATTTTTTATGAATATACTAAATTTAGTAAATTTACGATTTTTATCGAATATTTACAAATTTTTTTGAAAATTCACTAATTTTTCGAAAAAATTCTATTTTTTTTGTAAATCTATAAGAAAGTTACTTTTTACAGTGTACCAAATAATATTTTATAATAACTAAAAATGAAATTAAAAAAATTTTGATGAGGCCGTGCCTACCACAATGATTTTCTGTTGGTTTAAACTCTATTGAAAGTGAAAAAAAAACGTAAACATATAAAAGGTAACGGATGCTAAAAAGATTTTCCACTTCAATATAAAAAACAGCATTTTTCATGTCTAAGCTAACCCAAATATTTATAATCTCTTTTTTTTTGTAAATAAAATTTAAAAAATAAGATTTCCAGGGAAAAGCTTAAGATACAAAAACTTTTCACTTTATGGTCTTAATTAGTACAGTATTAAACAGCAAAATAAGATTTTGTAAAATATAAAAAAATTAAAATTTTATTTTAAATTTAATTTTATTTATTTAAAAAATTCATAACTTGCTTGATTTTCCCGATGAAAAAATGATTCATTTAAAAAAATTTCAAAGGTTTTTGGATTAAGAAATTAAAGTTTATCAAGAAACAATAATTGTTGATTTTGTCGATTTACACCCTGCGCATTTAATTATTTAAAAAAATAAAAAAAAATTTATAACCGGTTTGTGTAACGCATAACCAACGAGCATGAAACATGTTTATTCATAATAGTAATAAATCCAAAAACCGAAATTACAATAAATCCTGAAATATAAATTATCTTAAGTCCATAAACTTAAAGTATTCTAAGTAATGGTTGTTATCAGCGCCTGACTCCCACTTCAAATTATTCTAAGTCCCTAAATCGAAAATATTCTAAGTCCCTTTCACCCCCCCCCTAAAAGCGTTACTTTTTCACCCCCCCCTAAAAACTTCAATTCTTCACCCCCCCCCCTAAAAGTGTCACTTTTTCACCCCCCCCCCCCTGCCGAGCCAAACTTTTTCAAATACCCTATCCAATGAACATGTTCCATGTTAAAAATGGTTAAATCGGATATATACTTTTTGAAAAAGAGTGAAAGCCAATCAACAAAAAGGCATTTCGAGAAAAACGCGTTTAAAGTTTTTTTTTAGTATACTTACTTATATGAATACCTTTACAAAAACTTTAATATCTCCTAAACGCGTTGGAATTTTATTTCAAATTTTTTTTACATATTCTTAAATAGTTTTTGAATAAAATAAAAGAATTAAAAAAAAATAGAAAATTAAAAAAAATTTTGAGAATCGTGCCTTAAAGAAATAAATAGTCTAGAAACCGATTTAAAAAAAAATTGATTATTTTAGGGGAAAAATTAAGCAAGTAACGAACTTTTTAAAATCAAAAAGTGTTTTTTCAATAGAATATCGATTCTTTTTGGAGGCCAATTATGAATGATAACATCTTAATTTGAAGATTACTGGGCTAATTTTTATCGTCAAATGAAAAGTTTGTTTTATTTGAGTTGTGTTTTTCTCCTGGCAATCTAAAAATGTTGGGAACATTTCCGGTAACTTAGACATGAAAAACGCTTTTTTAATATAAAAATTAAAAAATCTTTTAGCATCCATCGCCGATTTCGACTTCGCACTTTTTTGCTTTCTATTACGTTTCAACTAAAAGGAAATCATGGTGGTAGACGCACAGTGGGCTAGAAAAAGTCAAAAGGGAACAAAATTCGGCTTCAGCGTAATTTTGACTGAAAATAAAATTTAAAAAATGGAATTTATAGGTTTTCATATATATTAAATGATAGGAAACCGCTTTTTTTGAGAAAAAAATTGTTGGAAAATTTTTTTAGACGTGGGAAATCAGGAAAAATTTTTTAAAATTTGGCACTAAAAAATGGGATAATCAAAATGTCAAATTTATAAAAAAAAAGTTTTTTGATGATATATATACATAAAAATATGCTGAAACAACCATAATTAACCTAAAAATTTTATCTAAGCTGTATGTGTCTACTATTGTAGGTGTGTTAGTGGAATATTCGAAAAAACTTAAAAATTAAAACAAAAATCAGAGTTTTATTAATTTTTCGGGTTTTTTATTTCCTAAAACGCACAAATAAAGTATATATGGGTTTTTTGCATCTACTTTGGTCTTATCCTACATCTGTGTATTTTTGTGGCTATATAGTTTTGTCATCTATAAACAAGTTAAACATTTCATTATTTAATATCTTTATGATTAAATTTTAAAAAATCTACTAAAAATGCGAAAATTCAATTTTACACACGCTCACATACAGACACAAAAATACACAGATGTAGGATAAGACCAAGGTAGATGCAAAAACCCATATATACTTTTTTTGTGCGTTTTAGGAAGTAAAAAATCCGAAAAATTAATAAAACTCTGATTTTTTTTTTAATTTTTAAGTTTTTTCGAATATTCCACTAACACACCTACAATAGTAGACACATACAGCTTAGATAAAATTTTTAGGTTAATTATGGTTGTTTCAGCATATTTTTATGTATATATATCATCAAAAAACTTTTTTTATAAATTTGACATTTTGATTGTCCCATTTTTTAGTGCCAAATTTTAAAAAATTTTTCCTGATTTCCCACGTCTAAAAAAATTTTCCAACATTTTTTTTCAAAAAAAGCGGTATCCTATCGTTTAATATATATGAAAACCTATAAATTCCATTTTTTAAATTTTATTTTCAGTCAAAATTACGCTGAAGCCGAATTTTGTTCCCTTTTGACTTTTTCTAGCCCACTGTGAGACGTGGCCAAAAATTTATTAAATATTTTTAATTCCTATAAAATATGATTTTTGGTAGAAATGCTCATATATAATCAGCACTCTTTTAACGAAAATCTTAACTAAATAAATTATTTCAAATATTGTATATTATTTAAGACGATTACTTTCATCTTATATCAGCTGTTTCTAATTTAAAACTATACATTTAATTTAAATACTTGAAACAATTGAAATAAAGAAACTCATTTGTACGCAGTGGTATTCTCAGCCTTAAAATATTTTAAATAAAAGAAAAAAAATTATTTTTTCAAATACAGCTGAAAAGGGGTGTAAAAAAATCCGAATATTCGTTTTTACATTATTAAAATGTTGTTTTTACATAAAGTAAAAGCTCAGAAATTTGTTAAAATCGTTGGCTTACTCAATAAAAAAATACTTTAAAAGTAAAATACAAAAAAAACTTAAAAAACTAGTTTTATTATAAAAATTAAGCTACTTTACAATAAAAAAAAGTATATTAAAACTTTTGGCATGATTTCTTAAGGATAAAAATTTTCTAAGCCAAAGAAACCTTTTTTTTACGATGTATTTATTCAATATTAGAATAAATAAAAAAAAATAATAATTTTCACAATTTATTAGTTTAGTTCGTGTTTATTTTCTTTACATAAAATTCATGAAAAAAAACAAAAATAATAAGTGATTTAATTTCATTTCTTACCTATTTAAATATTTAATTTTTAGTCGATATTGGTATCCTTATTAGTAGCATTATTTTAATTAAAATTAACTCTGGGACGTGACAAGTTGGATAGAGAAGTCCATTTGAATAAAAGACTGTTTTTCAAAGTAAACATAATTTACCTGTATTAGCCATAAATCGACTTCAAAGTAATATTAATCATGGTTCTGACACTTTCATGATAATTTTGGGCATAATTAGAAATAATTTCCTGTCTATTTAGAGTCTTATTATCATGTAATACTTTATTTTAGCATATTTCTTTTTCATGAAAATTTTTATTATATTTGAAAAATGTATAAATGTACTTCGCATCTAATAAAATTTTTTATTGCTCTTTTGGAAACAAATCACGTATAGGATTACTAAAAATTTCTTTTTCGTCAATTCTGACGTTAAAAATCCTATTTCTTTTATCGTTCCTTTTTTTTTATATTTTGTAATACACTCGAAGTATTATATAATACAGCAATAAATATTCTACAAGATATCAAGAATAACAAGAGTAATAATTGTACAATATTTACATCTAAACGAAAACATACGGCATAATATTCTTTAAATTTGAAAATTAAATTTTATTATATTAAAATTTAAAATTCAAAGAAATGATATTGGATGCATTGCGGGGGGTGAATTTGCCCATTTTTCGCCCCTTTTACCCCAAAAATATCTAATTTTTATAAAAACGTTTATTTTTAATATTTTAATGTCTCTATGGGTTTTTTGGTCAGGGAATTCAGTAATGATGTTAGAAATGTTAATTTATGCATTTCTCGGGGTTAATTGGCCATTTTTACCTCGAATGCGCCGTATGCACTGTAGCACTGTATCAAGGGAAACGCATTTTATCCAACAACATAACTCCAGCACAAAAACTATTCAAAAGCAAATTCACCCCCCGCAATGCATCCAATATCATTTTTGACATCATTTTTGGATTCCCCGACCCAAAAAAACCATAGAGACATTTAAAGATTAAAAATAAACGTTTTTATAAAAATTAGATATTTTGGGGTAAATGGGGTGAAAAATGGGCTAATTCTCCCTCTGCAATACATCCAATATCATTTCTGACATCATTTTTGAATTCCCCGACCCAAAAAAACCATAGAGACATTTAAAGATTAAAAATAAACGTTTTTATAAAAATTAGATATTTTGGGGTAAATGGGGTGAAAAAAGGGCAAATTGAAATTCAAATCCAAATTCACCCTCCACCCCCAAATGCATCTAATATCATTCTGACATCATTTTTGGGTTCCGTGACCCAAAAAACCTAAATGCACTCCTTGAAATTAAAAAAAAAGGTGTTTCTTAAATGATCTTGTACTTGTGGGGGAAATGGGGTGAATCCCCCCTTTTCATTTCCACATATTCTCCTTTCCGGGACTTTGTTTCTAACATACTCCTGAATACAATGCAATCAGTTTTCACTCGATTTATCCATTTTCATAATTACGTAGAGGTGGTTTCGCGGATATGCCTTGATTATTATACCTCATCAGTGCCACGCCGGCTATTTCTGCGGGCGCTCGTTATGTTTGCAAACGTTATGTTCGCTTATAAATGTGGCAGCTTAAGTGTTTTAAGTGTTTTAAATGTTAATTATTAACTCATGTAAATAATATTAGTGTTTTTTAAACCCTGATGATGGAATTATTTTTAAACCCTGATGATGTAATTATTTAATTCCAAAACGCGTCGGTATTGACGTAATTCAACGAAGTCACTAGACGGATATATAAAGGTAATAATTTATAAAAAAAAAAAAAAAAAAAAAATTTTTTTTCTAATATTTCTTTTCATTTTTTTATAAAAATGTAATGTAATTTTTTATTTAATAAAAAAAAATCAATCTATCACGTGCGCACTTTCGGAAATTTAATAATACAGCATTGATATTCTTTTTGTGGTTTATTTTTACTTGTGTAATAGTATCTTGATTCTCTTTTGTGCTTAAAAATAAAAATGGAAAAAAAATCAAATACTGAATGCGAATATTTTTAACGCTATTTTATGTTTTCTTTGAAATCTAATAGGGTAGCTGCATGGTATTGAGATTATTAGATATTCTAAAAATATATTTAAAAATATTTGATACGTATTTTTTTATTTTTCATAATAATTAAAAACAACGGATTTATTAGCCATGAATAGATAGTAGAAGGGGTAAATGACGTCATACAGTGAAAAACGCTCCTATCTAACTCTATATAAAAATTTAACGGTGTGACGTCAGCTGCCCCCTCCACCGATTTTTAATTGCCAATAACTCCATTGTTTTTAATTATAATGAAAAATAAAAAAATACGTATCAAATATTTTAATGCCGGCTACAAAACCAACCAAATAGAACTTCAATATTTTTTTCATGCAACAACCCTATTCAATACATATCGCACTTCTACACTGACAGTAGAACGGGGAAGCAGATATTCCATTCGGGAAAGAATCTTCCCCTAAATTTGTATAAAATCTTTCTTATGTTTTTGGAGTGCTGTTATCTCAAAATAAGAAAAATACCTCCCAAAATACCTTCCGCCGATAAAGAAGCTTGCAGTTTTTACTACTCTAATTCTATTATTTAAATATTTGAAGAAGATTCTTTCCTAAAATAAGAAATATTCCATCCTAAAAGCTTGAGAACTCTGTTCCCCTACTACTGTCAGTGTAATTCACTGAAAATCTAGTATGAAAGTTTTTGTTAGGAGTATTGTAAGTTGATTGTAAGAAGGTTTAAAAATTAGAATTTTAAATAATAATTAATTAGATTTATAATGATTAATTGATAATAAGGATTGGTTAATGCAAACTTTAGTTGCTTAGTAATTAAATAAATTGTAAAATTAAGTATTTTATTAATTTTTAAAGCGGGTGAAGCAAGCCATCTAAAACGAATAAACGTAACTTTAGTTGTATTAACTCATTAACGCCGAAGTGGAAAGTCTTGGAAGTGACAAAAAAAAAATCCCCTGTAAATCCGTGGTTACAAAGATTAAATCTATAGTAAAAATTCATACTATATTAGAATCTGTCATTAGTTTTAGCCTACTACTCTCCTTTAAAAATACCCCAGGGATGAAAGGGTAACTTGGTTCATGTTAGAAAAAGTTGGGAATAGTACATTTATTACCAAGGGAGCAAAAAAAGAATGGTCCAAATCGCACGTTTTTAACTATAAATTATGATTAAATTCGAGGCGAAGCCAAAGATGGTAGACTATGATCTGGGCATTCATTTTTTTGCTCCTATGGATAAAAGGTAATTTTTTTTTTCTTAGTAAAGAGAAAATGCTTTTTTTACTACGAAGAAAATATATATATATATATATAAAACATATATATAAAAAAATATATATACATACTAGCATAGGTGAGAGGGGGGGCTCCGCCCCCCTGATTTATACCCGGTGTTGTTGTTATTGATTTTTTATTATTATCATGTTGTTATTGTCCAAAATATATATCAATGCCAAAAAAAATTAACGCCTTGAAATAAGCTAAAATTTTTTTTTTAATGTAGACCTTTTACCAGTTCAAATGTGACCAATAAGATAAAATTTGTAGTAAATTCAAAGGAATAGCGTATTTTTGAAAATGGGCCAAATCCGAGCCAAATCAGGCTATTTTTGGACCTTTAAGCAGACATATTTCGGGCCCATGAGGTGCTAGAGGACTAAAACTTTATCATATGAATATATATAGTATTAAGATATAGTAAAAAATCTTAACTCATATGAATATTTGCATTGCTTAATGAACTGTAGTGCCAGCGTTTTTCCTATATTTTAATTTTTAAAAAATTTTTAAATATCGTAGAAAAAGTAATTAAAACTAATATTAACTAATTTATTTTTTTAACGAAAAAAAGTATATTATATCATTAATTTCTTGAATTTGTCTTATTTTTTATTATAATTATTTTTAAAAACCAAACATTATTTTAACCCAATCAATTTTTTGAATGACCCACAAATAAATGATTAAAAATACCATAAAAAATAAAAAAATTAAAAAAATTTTTTCACCAGCGTTAAAAATATTTTATAAAATTTTAAAGATACCTCCGTTTTGAATAAAAATTTCAGAGAATACGTAAAAATTAGTGCTGAATCGAATACTATGAAGTTCAATGGCAAAATTTTTCGATATTCTCGAGATATTTCAATTTTTGTTAAAATTTTTAAAAAATGTTATCAAGTTCAATAATACTAAAAATTAAATATCTCAAAAACTACGACAGCTAATCAGAAAATATAAGGCCTATGTCACCCGCAGACTTTTTATCTTTATTTTGACACCAGTTTCATGCCAATTGGTTCGGCGGTTCTTGCGTGATGAATGGACAGACAGACAGACAGACAGACAAACAAATAAATTTTCAAATCTATATAGTATTAAGATAAGATATATAGATGAAATCGTGCCTTAATTAAATATATTAAATTAAATATATCAAACTAAATTAAATAAACTAAATTAAATAAACTTAATTAATTATATAAACTAAATTAAATATATCAAAAATTACGCTAGCTAATCAGAAAATATAGGGCCTATGTCACCCGCATTTTTTTTTTCTTCATTTTGACGCTGGTTTCATGCCAATCGGTTCGGTGTTTCGTGAGTCATTAGGGTACAAACAAACAAACAAACAAACAGACAAATAAATTTTCAGATATATATAGTATTAAGATAGTATTAAGATATAGTAAAAAATTTTTTAAAATATTTTATAAAATTTTAAAGATACCTCCGTTTTGAATAAAAATTTCAGAGAATACGTAAAAATTAGTGCTGAATTGAATACTATGAAGTGCAATAGCAATATTTTTCGATAATATCGAGATATTTCAATTTTTGTTAAAATTTTTAAAAAATGTTATCAAGTTCAAAAATACTAAAAATTAAATATCTCAAAAACTACGATAGCTAATCAAAAAATATAGGGCCTATGTCACCCGTATTTTTTTTTCTTCATTTTGACGCTGGTTTCATGCCAATCGGTTCGGTGTTTCGTGAGTCATTAGGGTACAAACAAACAAACAAACAAACAGAAAAATAAATTTTCATATATATATAGTATTAAGATATATATAAAACGTATAGAAAAAAAAATATATATAAAACGTATCAAATTTTATTGAAAAATATATAAACATACTTTTTATGTAAATTTATGTGTTCTATTAGCAGTCAATTTGACTCAAGAATATAATTTTAATTAGAAAAATAACTAATATTTTCATTTGTTTTGAACTACCCCTATTTACCTCACAAGGGTTGTAAATACGATTAAAATTAATAAAAATTCAAAGTATACCATTTGGATTTAGATTTATACATATAAAAATATTATGTTTCAATATTTATTAATAAAATTTTATATGATGTGTTTCTCTAAATTTTGCCTGATATGGCCCAAATTACCACTTTAAACTCTCTTTAAAGGGTATTTTTAAAGGTTGTTGGTGTCAAAGTTAATAATGGAATCTGAAAAAGCATTAATTCCTACTATAGGTATAAAATTTTTAGCCACGAATCTACAAGAGGAGTTATTTTTAACATGAAACATGTTCATATAGGGAAGGGTATTGGAAATTAGAATAATTTGGATTTAGATAATTAAAATACCTTAGGTGTATGGACTTAGAATAATTTGAATTTAGGGACTTATTATAATTTCCTTTCTAGGACTTATAATAAGTTGGGTGCATAAATTAAAACTACTGTTATTCTCAGAAACGCTCCAAGATGAAGCTGCAATCTCTAATAAAATTAAAAATTTAATGATAAAAAAAATTTTCATGTTGCAGGTTAAGTTATCGTTAAAAAAACATTTATAATTTTCTTATTAAAAAAAAAAAATATTTTTTTATTTTATAAATTTTCTAAAAAAGATTCTTTTAAAACTCTATAAATAAATAAAAATTTATTTTAAAATATATTTTTTTCAATAATTAAGTTAAAAATATTACTGTAATTTTATATAAAAAAGTCCAGAAAAAAAATATAACTTTTATGAAAAATTTAGATTGCATTAATGTTGTAAAAGTTTTAGTAACGTTAAAAAAAAAAGTATTCTCTGAGGATTCGCAATCATTGGACGCACGCTATATCGTACCAACAAACAGTATTTTTCAAAGTATTTTCTCTCCCGTCAGAAGCAGCCTGCCACATTTATCCGGGGATACTGTTTGAAAAATTACATAAAATAAAAAAAATAAATAATTCTCTGATGTATATAGATGGTCACAATATCCTAACATTACTTTATTTTTATGTTATGTGCATAATTATATAAGTTATTTATTTTTCGTTTAAATGCAATATAGTTATATTTTTTACAATATTTTATAAGAATAATCATATTTTTTACTGATTTTCAACAAAAAAACTTTATGTATATATTTTTTCTTTATTAATATGTTTTTTTTTTCAATGTCGATACTGCTAGCTAAGAGATAATTTCTTAACTTTTTTCGATTGCTTGATAATTTTAATAATAAACTTTTTCAAAAATTGTAATACTCGATTTATTATCAGATAAATACACTATTTTTGCTTTTCATAAAAAATTAAGTGTTAAACAGCTGAGTAAAATATAGAGTTTGACCTTTACAATATGTTGTCAGCTCCCGCCTGCTTTGCTTACTCGTGCATACAACTTCATGCAGGGTAAAATCGTATACTTTGTACCTTTGGTTAACATATTTTCATTTTTGATAAGTCCATAAAATTTGTCAATGAAAATTTATGTAATTTGGGTCACTGAATACGAATATGAAATCAACTCAAAAATAGTAGAGTTGCCCACAAACGTTCTCCAAGATTTTTATCTGTTACTTTTTTTGGTCATTGAACACGAATATAGAAAGTGTCTAAGAAATACACGAATATAGAAAATGGCTTAATATACCAAATAATTAATAAACCAAAAAAAAATAATCTAAATTTGCAAAATTTTATATAGTTTAAAAAAATTTTTTTAAAATTAACAGATAAAATCTTTAATGAATCCGCAAAATATACTGTCGAATTTCTTACTATTGAATACTGGACCATTTTCGGTAAATAGTATATTTTTATGCATGGCCACAAAAGTAAAGAATGGCCCAAATCGCACGTAAATTACCTTCCGAGGCGAAGCCGAGGATGGTAAACTGCGATTTGGGGCATCCTTTTTTTCTGGCCAAGGACAAAACATAATTTTTCTTGCTCAGTGTCAAGAAAATGCGTTTTTTTAAATAGCGCAGCGGCCAGAAAACACGCACTTTCATGGACACTAACAAGAAAAACAAATTTTATATTCATATTCAGCGACCTATAAGACTTAAATTTTCATTGAAAAATTTTATTGACTAATCAACAATAAAGTTCCTGCGAAATATAAGAGTCAATAACTGCACTAGTTATATGAAAACTAAAAATATATAAAAAAAAATTTATAATAAAAAGTAATAGCATCAAGAAAAATTTTATCTTTGAAGATATTTAATACTTACTATAAAAGAAAACTTTAATTAAGAATTGTAAGAATTACAATGTGAGAAAATGTTTTCTTTATTAAACAGCAATTCAAATAATTTATTTTTGAAAGTATCAAGAAATGAACTTAATTTAATTTCCGATGGTTAATTATTTCATTTTTTGGCAACAGTAGGTAGTTAAGGAAAAATTTAAATACAAAAAAAGACGGATATTAAGGATTTCATAAGGATTTTTTGAGGATTTTAACTACCTTTTTTTTTGAGTACAGATTTTAATAAAAATTAGTATATAACAAGAAGTCATGTTAAAAAATGTATATTCAAAATATGAAGATCCTAGGGTGACTCCTCCATAGTTAAATAATATATTCAATTTTGCTTTTCGATCCTACCCGAACGAACAAGTCGGGCGGATTGCCACCATAAGTCACGCGGCCCGTCGGAGGCCCGCCGGAGTGCCGCCGACGGGCCGCGTGACTTATGGTGGCAATCCGCCCGACTTGTTCGTTCGGGTATACACGTAATTCTTATGGGACGATATTTTATTATAAAAAATTTTAGTATTTTTTTAGTACAGTTTTTGATAAAAAAAATAATAACATATAAAATACAAAAATCGCAAAGAATTATAAAAAACGTAAGGGTCTTTTATTTAACCGATTACCGCCGGCGCGGCCAAAACGAGCCACTTTAATATAATTCCGAAACTTCTTATTATTATAAGCTCTAAATTTGTATCTGGGGGTTTTTGAGGTTGCTGATTTCAAATATCAACTCAAAAAAAATCATAAAATTTCATCTAGGGGTGGAAAATGAGGGTGGAAAGGGGTGAAAAATCAATTTTTGTAAAAGACTATATTTTTACTTGAAAAACTGTACTGGGGGTTTTTTGACGTTGCTGGTTTCAAATTTGACAATTAAAAAATTATAAAACTTCATCTAGGGGTGGAAAATTGGGGTGAAAAGGGGTAAATAGGGGTGAAAAATCTATTTTTATAAAAGGCTTTATTGTGGTTGGAAAACTATAACAGGGGGTTTTTGACGTTGCAGATTCCAAATATGACCATAAAAAAAATCATAAAACTTCATCTAGGGGTGGAAAATTAGGGTGAAAAGGGGTGAAAAATTAATTTTCATAAATTGCTTTATTTCTACTTGAAAAACTTCATCGGGGGGTTTTTGACGTTGCTGGTTTCAAATATAAAAATGAAAAAATCATAAAACTTTATCTATAAATGGAAAATTAGGGTAAAAACAAGAAAAAAAAAAACAAAAAAATAAAAACAAAAACATCATTCCTCAATATTTTACTAAAAAACAAAGAGTTTTATCTAGTAAAAATAAAGCCTTTTCTGAAAACTGATTTTTCAACCTTTTTACCCTCATTTTCCACCCGTAGATGAAATTTTATGATTTTTTTGAGTCCATATTTGAAATCCGCAGCGTCAAAAACCCCGCGATACATTTTTTCAAGTAAAAATAAAGCCATTTATGAAAATTGATTTTCCACCCCCTTTCACCCTAATTTCCCACCCTTAGATAAAGTTTTATCATTTTTATATGGTCATATTTGAAATTAGCAATGTCAAAAACCCCCCAAAAGAGTTTTTCAAGTAAAAATAAAGCCTTTTCTGGAAATTGATTTTTCACCCCCTTGCACCCTGATTTTCCACCCTTAGATGAAGTTTTATGTTTTTCTGATGGCCATATTTGGAATCAGCAACGTCAAAAACCCCTTACTACAGTTTTTCAAGTAGAAATAAAGCCTTTTCTGAAAATTGATTTTTCACCCCTTTCCACCCTAATTTTCAACCCCTAGATGAAGTTATATAATTTTTTATGGTCATATTTGAAATCAGCGACCTCGAAAACCCCTGATACAGGTTTTCCAGTAAAAATAAAGACTTTTGTAAAAAGAGAATAAAAAATTTCTATAAACATTGATTTTTCACCCCTTTTCACCCCAATTTTCTACCCCTATATAAAATTTTATGATTTTTTTTATGGTCATATTTGGAATTAGCAGTCTTGAAAACCCCCAGATATAAATTTAGAGCTAATAAAACGAAGAAGTTTCAGAATTATAACAAAGTGGCACGTTTTGGCCGCAAAATAGGGTAAAAAAGGCATGTTTTTGATGTTTCTACCCTTTCTACAGCTTTTCTGAAGGGTTGTACATCAAAAATGACCACAAAACTGAATAGCCAATAAGATTTTGGACCAGAAACCATTTTTTTTTTTTTACAATATTTTGACCCGAAAAAATTCAAGTGTTAAAAATTAAAAAAATTTAAGTTAAATTTAAAAAATAGTTTTTTTAAATTTAGTTAAATTTAAAAAATCTTTACAAAATTTTTTTTGTTGCATTGAGTTGTGTTTAAAATTTGGTCTTTCCAGTTTCTCAAACATACATACTAATACACATACATTCAATAGAAGCATGTTAGAGGCATCGGAATGATCTACAAGTTTCTCCACGTATACAATTTTAAGAACTTTCTAATTTTTGGCCTGACAAAATTATAAGGCACGATTTCATCTATATATCTTATCTTAATACTATATAGATTTGAAAATTTATTTGTTTGTCTGTCTGTCTGTCTGTCTGTCCATTCATCACGCAAGAACCGCCGAACCAATTGGCATGAAACTGGTGTCAAAATAAAGATAAAAAGTCTGCGGGTGACATAGGCCTTATATTTTCTGATTAGCTGTCGTAGTTTTTGAGATATTTAATTTTTAGTATTTTTGAACTTGATAACATTTTTTAAAAATTTTAACAAAAATTGAAATATCTCGAGACTATCGAAAAATTTAGCTATCGCACTTCATAGTATTCGATTCAGCACTAATTTTTACGTATTCTCTGAAATTTTTATTCAAAACGGAGGTATCTTTAAAATTTTATAAAATATTTTTAAAGCTGGTAAAAAAATTTTTTTCATTTTTTTATTTTTATGGTATTTCTAACTTACAACAACAAAAACATTTACATGTAAAAATGACGCAAGTTTGATATACGTGCTTGTATTTTGGCCTTTGTTTTTAGGTGTAAATATTTTTCACTGCTAAAGTTTTAAGATCTGAAAAACTTTACGCAAGTTTTAAATATTTAAAAAATATATTTTATTTAAATTTGCTGTATTGAAAATTACCAATTATTATCTGAAGCGAATTGACCCTTAATTAATCCAACTTACAATTATCAAAAATTATTTGTAAAAACTTCCCAGGCCGCCAAGTAAAAAAAAGTTGAAAATTTGAAAATGAATTTGCAAAATTTGCAAAATAAAGCATTTTTCAATTAACGGCCTGACAAGTTTTTTAAAATAATTATTGATAATTATAAGATGAATTAATTAAGGGTCAATTCGCTTCAGATAATAATTGGTAATTTTCAATACAGCAAATTTAAATAAAATATATTTTTTAAATATTTAAAACTTGCGTAAAGTTTTTCAGATCTTAAAACTTTAGCAGTGAAAAATATTTACACCTAAAAACAAAGGCCAAAATACAAGCACGTATATCAAACTTGCGTCATTTTTACATGTAAATGTTTTTGTTGTTGTAAGATCTCATTCATTTCATTAAAGATATACATCATTCAAATTGGAGTTTTTTCTATCCCTTTCTAATTATTATCTCTATTTGTATTATACTTCTCCTAGGCAGTCACCTTAAGTTTATATACAATTTTTTTAAAAGTACCGCCGCTGATCGAATCGAATCTCTCGAACTTCTCGAATATGATAAACTTTCTCTTATAAAAGACTACATTAGCGTGCCAGTCTGTGAAACGGAAGAGAAAATTCTCGTATATCTAGGTGTCGTTCAAACTTGCGTCCCGAGACGACACGTCTCTGTAGATCATTTATTTGTGGGTCTGTGTATATTATAATGTAATTTATATTCTATATTAAAATGTAATTTATGCGTACTTAGCTAAATTTTTATTAAAAACGTACGTTTATTTAAAATTAAAAAAAAAAAAAAAAAAAAAAAAATTTTTTACTATATATTATATATATTGAACTCAAATTTTAGGGTATAGTTTGGGGTGATAAAAAAGTCCCTCAGCCAAAGTTTTAGTCCTCTAGCACCTCATAGGCCCGAAATATGTCTGTTCAAAAGTCCAAAAATAGCCTGATCTGGCCCATTTTCAAAATTACACCATTTCTTTGAATTTACTACAAATTTTATCTTATTGGTCAAATTTGAACTGGTAAAAGGTCTACATTAAGAAAAAAATTTTAGCTCATTTCAAGGCGTTAATTTTTTTTGACATTGATATATATTTTGGACAATAACAACATGATAATAATAAAAAATCAATAACAACAGCACCGGGAATAGATCAGGGGGGGGGGGCGGAGCCCCCCCTCACACCTATGCTAGTTACATATATAGGGTGATCGTGCCAAAAAATATCGTAGAATGTAATTATTCAATTTATTTTAGACTAGGATAATTTGTTTATAATAAAAACTGTATTTTTAAACAATTCTATTGTATACCCGTGCGAGCGCAAGGTTCTCGCTTCTGTGGTAATATGATAGAAAGAGAGAGAGTTAGCTATTTATGTTTATTATCCCCAGCTTCGTACCAACATCCTTAAAGCTGAAGGAATCTGAGAGGAGTTAGAAGATAGATGACATGAAGTAGTACACCGGGGAATAATTATAAATCAGAGACAATATATAATAAAGAAAGGTAACTGAGAACATTTTTATTTAGGCTTTTCCAAAGAATAAAAATGAAAAAAACATTTGTCATGCTTTTCATTCTAAAAACACCCAACATTGAAGAAAACAATTATTTTTTTAATAATATTTAAAGAATTTCAAGAAAACGATTCAAAAGCTCCATAACAAAAGTTTGTATAATTATGCATATATGAAAATTCTGAGTGCTCCCTAGTACTAATATGCAATTCTATATTAATTTTATATTAAACTATAGTAATTCATTATAAATAAGGAATAGTCTGAGTGATGATATAGAATAAACTAATATTAAAAATTAATTTTTTTAAAATCATATTTCAAAAAATACCTCCTCTTCTCTCTTCAACGTCAATAATGTATATGAAAACACTTTTTGGGAGCAAAAAAAGAATACCCCAAATCGCATTCTACCATCCGAGGAAGGATTGGCTTTGCCTGTATGAGATATGGTTCTACAAAGATAGAGCTCAAAATAGGCATTTTTTAGAAAAGCTAAATTTAGGAATCTGACTTTATAAATTATCATATCTCGCAAATAAATAACTGAAAAGAAGTGGGTAACAAATTTTTGAAAACTTGGAGTTTATACAAAATTTTTGATACCTGTAAAATTCTTTTACATAAAAATTACAATTTTGTAAGCAAAAAATAAGTGATTTTTGTAATAAAATGGGTATGTGGGTTATTGATTATAACAGTAAGAGAATCACTGATAAAAAAATATGGTTCACAGGGCTAAAATTAGATACTTACAGCAAAAAAAATGAGACCAACTTGAAGTATTTAGATTAACTTGAGAGACTGCAGAGTTCCAGTAAAAATTACCAAAAATCCTAATTACAAAAAATTACTTCTGAATTAAAAGCTGACACTAGATATATTTGTATATATTTGTTTATTACTTCCTAATCAAACTTTTAAATCTTTGATCTAATAATTAAAGGTATGCCTTGTTCATCCATTGATTAGTCCAAACAATACTTTTATTAAAACTGACGAGACAATTAAACTGATCAACTGCATAAAATAATAACATCCTATAAAGGAATTGCTATATTGGAATGTTTATTCAATTTAGGCCTTGAGTTTAGGATAGTATTAGATTGAATAATAATAAAATAAGATAATATTATAATATAAAATACTTAAATATAATTTATTAAAACTTACAAATAACTCCTGCTTAAACTTAACTTAATTAATTCCTTTGATTTAAAGTTTACTAATAATATTTAAGCTTAATGTTCACTAATATTATTAAATTTAATGTTCACTAATAATATTTATACTTGATTAAACTCTATATATTATAAAGTTATAAACGCTGCCGCCGCTGTCGCCTGAGACCTTTGGGCCAATGTGGTAACACTTCAACCACTGTCACGTTCATCACATCAATCAGTTCATCAACTTAATGAAAATAACTTAAGGCTTCCTTTTCAAGAATTAAAATTTATAATGCACTTTTTTTCATTTAGAATGTATAAAAAAATTTTCAAGCAAAAAAAATATATGTTTTTGAGATATTTTGTTTTTGACGCCCTCTATAAAATGTAAAAAAATTGGAAATTAAAAATAATATTTTTTTTTGTATTCTTTGATACTTTTGTAACAATTTAAAAAAGAATTTGAAGTTATGGTATAACAAAATAACTAAAAAAAAACATGTTTAAAATTTATTAAAATTACACAAAAATATAAAAAGTGGGCCTTAAGTTTAAAAAATGGAAGCAATCTGGTTAAACGCTTTAAAGAAATCGTATTCACAAGAAGTCAATTTTTGCATCTTATAAGGTAGAGCTTCGCTCTATAATAAAATTTAATAAATTAATTAAAAACGACATTTTAAAAATATCTTTTTTGAACAGACTATGTTAATTTTAAAATTTAAATATGCATTTAATGAAGCGTATATTAATAAAATATTCATTATACAATATCGAAATTTCCGAGAAATATCATTTAATAATGAATAATTTTTCACTATAATATAAAGTTATACATTGAAAATATTTCATTTAATTTTACTTAATAAATTTAAAAATAAAATATGAATTTTATGAAAACTTTATTAGTTGAAAAATATTTTAAAATAAGTATTACTTTTATTAAATCCTTTAATTAATATTAAAACATTTGTTTTTATTCTTATTTAAATATACAAGGCAAAATTTATGAATGATATCATGCCTTAGGAGAAAGGAAGGGGTTTTTAATTTGTAAATCTAAAATAGCGTTACCAATGAAACGAAGGGTAAAATTCCCAAAGATAGCGTGGCATCATTTATGAGGGGAGTTCTAACTTACTATACTTTTTTTTTTGGTCTCTTATTAGAAATTTTGGTGCCCCAGGGGTTAAAAATGAAGCGACCTAAAATTTGTGTTTTTTTTAAATTCTTTTTTTCTTAAAAGTTCTTTTTGGTAACTAATTTTGAATAATAGCAGTTTTGAGTAACAACATGAAATTAATAAAAATCTAAGCCCTGAAATTAAAAAACTGTACATTCAAAAAATAAATCATGTAATGAAAATTAAACACAAGTCCCGTATATATAAAGTTGAATCGAAGTAGCCTAGTTACTTCCTTATTTGCCACAGTAATTATTCGATAATAATTATAACGTCATAGTGACACCAGCTGATGGGTAAACCATTTATAGATTCGAGAGCATCATCATCATAGTGAAGAAAAGAGTAATAGACGAGGAAGAAATTAAACGGTAAACTATATGAGCTTATTTGATCGAGCAATTATATTTTATCGAATTATTTAGAACATAAAATTAACGATGTACATTACTCTGACGTTGCATATAGGACTATTTCATATTCCAATTATTAATAAATACAATTTGATTAAGTAACATTAATATTTAAAGTAATATACATAATATACATAAATTTTTATTATTGGGAATTATTTATCAATATTCAAAAATAAATTTACGACAAATTACGTGTTGAAAAAAATTAGTGGAAAATTAAGGTATAATAAAAAAATTAGATTTTTAAAGCTTATTGACTCCACCAGAAATCCCTATCTGGATAATTTAAAAAATGTTCAAAAATAGAATAAAATTAAATTACAAGTCAAGTTTATTAATATTCGAGTTATTTTTAGTCAAAACAATTTTCGGAAAAAGTTTTAAAATGTGTTAAAAATTAGATTATACAGGATTATACAGGGGCAGTCTACTCAGAGCACATCTACTATGCACCAAGTTTGTGCCAGGTGTCCACCAAAAAGTGCGCTATTAATGTTTAAAATTAATTAAATAGCTGGAGACCAATACGTTATATCAAAAAAAAGCACCCCTGAACCCTCCTTTTAATCTTATAAACCTTTTGTAGGTATTCCAAAATATTTGTAATAAATATCAAATATATTAGGCTTATAAGATTAAAAAGAGTGTGCAGGGCTAGTTTTTTTGATATAACATATTGGTCCTGTAAACATTAGTAGCGCCACCAAAATAATTTGAACTTTTTGCCACACATTAGGTTCCCACCTGACCCACACTTGGTGTACAGTAGGTATGCTCTAAGTGGACTTTTCCTTTTTCAAATATTTCAAACATTTTGAATGAAATTTAAAATTTTCGATTTTGACTCAATAAATTGATTTAATGTATTAATGACTCATAAAAACAATCTTCGGGATTTGCCTTACACAGTAACTGGTCTGTTTAAGTTTTTTCCTAAATTTATAGGCAATATCATATTATAATATATCATGTAAAAATCATTTCACCTGCGAGAAAAATTTTTACTTCTAAATTGTCTTAAAATAGGACAATGCAAAGAAAGTATTTTTTTGGGTAAAAATGTAAAATGCATTCTCACAAGTAAAATAGTTTGTAAAGGTTATAAAAGAATCAGATTTAAATATCAAGAGATGTCAGCATTTATTCGAATTTGAATTTAGAAAAAACCGTTACAAATTGCGAGGACCTTTAACTTGCCCTACGAACCCCCGCCCCCAAAACTTGCATGGTCCCTGAACTCTCTTGAAATATCTTGAAAAGACCACGTGGAAAGTACTCTCTAAGGGATTAAAAAATATAAATTTTATTAAATATATTTATTTTTTTAACATGGAAAATTTTCATTGGGAATGGTACCCTCAAAATAGAGGAGGGGGGTGAAAAATGAACTTTTTTAGGAGGTGGGTAAAAAATTGACGTTTTTAGGGGGGGGGGGGTTAAAAGTTGAAGTTTTCAGAGGAGGGGTACAAATGGACTTATAGAATAGTTTCGATTTTGAATAATTTATTTACATTTCTTCTTTTCTAAAAATAACTCTGAAAGAAAGTGTAAAAATATCTGCTGCCCCACTTAAAAAAGCTTACACAAGTCAAATTTTTAAAGTTTTTCCCGTGGGAGTAATTTTATCTGTTATATCACCTTATAATTTACCTATATAACTTTCCCTATTTTAACTAAACTGCTGACTATTTAGTGCTTTGTATCTTTGCTAATATTTGCGATGAGTAAATTTAAAACTTTTTTGCAATATAATTACTAATGTATGTGCTCGATCACATAACCTGCATATGTATACAAAATTGAATCGTGTTATCGTATACCTTAACTTTTTTTTACATATTTTATACGTAAATAATTGAATAAATTAATTTTTTTTTATTTTGTAATTTTCTATTCAACTCTTTGTTTTCAAGCTTTGAATGAAAATTTTCAAAACTTTTTGACTAAATAAATATTTCTAGATTTTAATACATCAATATTCATTTAAAAATTTAGAATCATAAATATTTGTTCCGTTTAAACTTTTATGTACCCGATTAAAAACTAAGTTTCGGAAAATTCTTAATTTTACAATTAAAATATTAGAATTATATTTTTTAAATTTTTTACAGATAAACGTGCAGCACGATTATAATTATCTAAATAATATATTTTTCGCTGCTGGGGGACAATTATGAGACTATATTTTAATTTTGAGAAACCGTCATTGTTGCGCTTGGTATAGGAAAAAAAAAATTCTGAAACTTGCGTTAGAAATATTTGCTAAACTCTCGGTTAAACTGAGAAAAATATGCTCACTAAAAATATGATAATTACAAAACACTATAAATTAGCCAACATGTTGGCGGCTTCTATAAAGCCCAACAATATAAATGAATAAAAAAGCTTTTAAAATAAATCAGTTTTCTTGATTTTTCTCAAATACATATAATGTAAGATTATTCGAGCTTAATTATATTCTTTGGATAAAATGCACTGCAGATATTTTTTAAATTATTTTTCAATGACGCTTTTTACTATAAAAAAAAGACTATTATTTTATATAATTAACTGAACTCTACAATAATAATAAATAAATTTAAAAGCATAGAAATTGAATAAAAAAAATATCACTGGCTGTATTTTATTTTCAGTATTCAATCGTCCTTATATCCGGCGTGTCGGACGCAAGCATAGCTTAATAAATTACTCGCAATAATAGTCTCAAAACAATTTCCACTTAGCAAAATATCTATATATTATACGTATATATATATATATATATATATATATATATCTATTTTATTTCTTTCTTTAATACTTAGAATTATAAAAGAAAATTTCTTAAGGATTGCGATACTATAGCATGAAGTAAACCAATTAACAGTTCAGAGAGACTTTAGAACTTTAGAAGAAATCAAGAAAGTTATCTCGAAGTATACTATTCCATACCACGTTTATCCTGCTTTTTTGTCTTACCAAGCTGCAAGCTTAACTTCCTATTTCTTGAGTCTTGATGTACCGACTAAAATTATCTCTATATTTCTTTCTTTTTATTAACACAATTATCCTTCGCAGTTATCTTACCCTCGAACATACGAAAAAAAAATCCACATACTTTAGCGTATACATGTTACGGGTAGAGTCCTGTCTCTGGATAAAGTTAGCTTAGCCAACCGTTGCCGAATAAATTTGACAAAAAAAAAATTAAAATTACCAAGAATATAATTTTAGCCAACAGCGCTTGAGTAAAGCTAGCTTTACCCAGAAACCACAATCTACCCGTAACATATATATTTCAATTTCAAGTTTTTAATAAATATTTTAAATTTTGTCTTTTTCATATAAAAACCTATAAGTACTATAAAACTAGTTTAATTTATAAAATTGAAATTAATTAATACAAACTCGGACACTGAATAATGTAATAATGAATGGAGCTATGGAGTTAATGAAATTTTAAAATATGGGAGCATAAGAAAATTTTTCTTTTATATTCTTTATACTAAATACTGAAAAGCATTGTTCTTTCATTAAAAAAATAGTATAAATAAATAAACAGTTAAAATATTTCAGTTACAAATATACTGCGCAAAAACTTTCCACTGGCTGATAGAACACCGTTAAACGGTTGCTTTCTGATTGATAAAAAAACCAATATACCTAAAAATTGACACCTTAATACTTTAAAATAGTAAATTTTTTTTTTACATCTATGTAGTAGTGATCTTTAAATTTGCACTTTCAAATGAGTAAATTTTAAGTTTTCCCCTTTCTTTGTAGGTTCTCTCTTATAGTGGGCATGTAAAGTATAATTAGAGCTGGAGGTCGGTTCGTAACTCGTTAAAATATGTTCACACGTTGTAACAACTCCCAAAGCTTTTTATTAAAAGCTTTTTTTTAAACAAGGGATAAATTATTTGTTTTGACTTTGCAGGAATCATGCAAAAGTCGAACCTAATATTTTGTCCTGTGATCTAAAACATATTTTTGCACATAATGGGCAAACAATCCGCTTCCATAGGTCTGAAAATAGGCTTTTTTTGCCCTAGATATGTAAAAATAAAATCATTATAATTAATGCTCTTTTTAAATTAAGACCAATTTTTTAAAACTTAAAATAACTAAAAAAAGGCTTTGTAAAAAAAATAATTGAAAAAACTTATACCATACATTAGGAAATATTTATATAAAAAAAATTTCATCGTAATATTATAATTTTTTAAACTAAAAAAGCGGGAGAAAGCTTTGTAGGAAGTGGGCTAAATTATTTTTTTTGAGACCCTTAAAGGTTAAATGTAAAGAAATAAATAGCTAAAATTTAAATTCCAATTCTAGTGTTAATTAAACATATTATAACTATTCACATTATACTATAGTGTGATGCAGAAATATCATTTATTAAGCCGAAATAATTATATACCTAATTCCACAGATATTTTTCATAATTTTTAAGAACTAAACCAAGGGTGCATTCACCCAGAAATCTCTAAAATTATGGATTCATTTCGCGAAAATTTTGCGAAATGACTGTATTAAATGGAGGTTTTAGGATACCTTTATCAAAATTTTGAAAATTTGCATTAAGTGAAATAAAAAGACATTTTGATACCAGTACATAGAAGCAGATATACACACGTAAATAAGCAAAATATAGTAAATTTTTAACCAGGGGAGCAAAAGAAAGGATGACCTAGATCGCCCGTTAATTGCGATCTGAGGCATTATTTTTTTGCTCCCATGAATGAAACACAATTTTTCTTTCTCAGTGGGGAGAAAACACGTTACTTTTATCGTGTTGTGGGACGACAAAAGTGTTTTCGACCCGCTAGTAAGAAAAAGTACAAAAATTTTTGGGTGCCGTAAGCCCATTTCAGTAGCGCCTGACAAAAAATTTTAAATCCCCCCCTACAAAACCAGTTTCTGGATATGCCCTTGGTACTACTCTCGATATTCAAAAATCGAAGCAAAATTTTTTAAACTGTTGATATATATACGCACTAGAAAGCGTCATCAAAATAAAATGTTCCGTTATGTGCGTTAAATTTCTTATTAAAAATAATTCTTTTCAAGAATTAATTTTATAAGAAAATTTAAATAATTTGTTATTTAAAAAAACCCTTCTTATTACCTATAGTGTATAAATTTTAAAATGTTAATATTTTTTTTTAATTTAAAAGAAAAAATAAAACAAATTTAAAATAATACCCCAGTCTGAAGTATAAAAATTATACTCCTTTAATTTATACGGATATACGAGTTTTATAAATATAAGACATATGCGGAAATAGGATCTGTTTTAAAACTTTTTTCCATTGCTCACTCATCTTTGTATCGATACCTATGGAAAGTCTTTATATTTATATATGAAAGCTATTTGCAATTTTCCCTCTAGCTGTATGCAAAAAAACTTTTTTGATGACTAACACGAATATCATGCTTATTTTCTGTCTGTCACCTGATCGTCCATTAGGGGAATGAATAATGTATCGAAAAAAAAGTATATATTCAAACGTACAAAATATATATATATATATATCTGCTAAGAGTTAATATATTCAAAAAGTATTAAGCTTGCTATTATTTTTACAAAACTTAATATATTTTTTTTAATTGAAAACATTTAATTTACAAAAATATTTAGATGATTGAATTATGTGCTAGCTTATAATTATATTTAATCATAAGAATATTTACTTTGAATTATTAAATAAATTTTTTTTAAATATTAATTTTGACAATACTTAAAAATATAGGATACAAATTTAAGGTTAAAAAATTTTACATTGAAACATTTAATGTAATTACTGATAATTACAATCCTTAATGGGAAAATAAAGGATATTTCAGAAGAGAAGTGAGTTTTCGGTAAACTGTAAAAAAAATGAATTATAGGAAACTTTTAACTCTCACTTGGATACTAAAAAATGTCGAAAACAAAATATAAAATATATTTTGCAGTTTTTTTAAATGAGTTACCAAATATTCTTTTAATTTACTAATTTTTCGCAAAGAGCACCCCGGAATATTAGGGGAAAATCTGTACCAGAATGATACGTAAAAAAATTTTTACAGATTGTTTATACATAAAAAAATAATAAGTTCCCCGTTGGAATTTTGCCCCCAGCTGCAATTCATTGGGCAAGGGGGGAAAACGTGTTTTTTTTCTCTTTTTTTTTCAAAAATCTGTCAAAGATTCATATTTCTGGTTCTTTAGTACCAAAATAGGCCTACATGGTCTTAAAAGATTTGCCTTTGATACCTTTTTCACTTACAAAAGTCAAAAAATAATTATGTCTACTTTAGGAACCCTTAAATTCAAAAATACTGAAGACTTTCATAATATATTTTACTTATTAAACATTTTTACATCTTTGCTCAAGAAATAGTCAATTTTTCATTCATTCAGATTATAGAAATGTATAATTTATTTATTATCCTTAATAATTTACGTTCGCGAATGAATAATATTAAAACTGCTTATAGTTAGAGAAACTCTTTTTTAGTTAATAAATAAAATAGAATTTTTCCAATTACTTAAAACGACTGCATTAAAGTAAAAATTTTTTTAGCTCATATTTATTTGAAAAATAATAACAATAACTTTTATATACTGTTCTATATTGGATTATTATTATTCTTGAAATATATAAGCTTTTATCATCGCACAGATGAACTTTACAAATTTTGGTTACAATTCAAAATTTCTAAACACATGATGAGATTTTTCATGTTTTTGCTTTTTTTCCTTTTTTCATTAGTATGAAAATTCCCAATAAATCTTGCTTTGGGATTAGCAATTTTATTTTAACTATATGCATACACGAGAAAATTTAATTTAGTCAAAGATTAAGTTGGGAAAAAAATATTCTTGGGGTCAACTCTTTGGTTTCAATTTTTATAGGTAGTTAAATTTTTTAAGTCTAAAATTGACACTAAAAATATGCGCGTAAGAATCACTAATGGTCAAATAGAATCGTATTCAAAAAATATTTTTGTATTTTATTTTGTATGCGGATTTCATGCGTCAAAATTTTTTAGTGGTCAACTTTTGTGGTGAACTCTATGTGGGAAAATCCCTAGTTACGTAGTTTTTTGGTGATGTAAGTAATATATTCCTTCAGCCTTAGATGTCGTGGTATCGTAACGTATATTATTTTTAGAATTCTATACTTTTTTACCTTTTCATTGAGTCAGTTTTATTAACTCATTAACGCCGGGGCGGAGAGTTTTGGAAATGAGCAAAAATAAGTATATTCCCTTCTAGATAAGTGGCTGAACAGTTCATTCTTATAGTAAAATTTCATGCTCGTTCAGAATCTGATATTAGTTTTCAACTACAACCCTTAAAAATACCCTAAAAACGGGGGTCAAAGGGGTAGGTCAGGCATTATTAGGAAATGTATGGAAAAATCAATGAAAAAAGTATCCAATTTTATTGAAAAACGTTTGAAAATAATATTTTTTATGTAAATTTAAGTAAATCTCGTATACATTGAGGTCTCATACATTTTGGCCCTATTTACAAACCTTTAAAGGTGGATAGGGGTGGTACTCCAGTCAAAATACGGGTATGGTTGTATTATCACCAGATTTGCTCTACTACATGTTTAGTGGGTCACTGAACACGAAAATTGGGCTAATTTGGCAGAGAAATTGGGGCTTCGCCCTTAAATTTGCAAAAACTACCCCCAAAAAGGAGTTTTTTCTACACATTCGCATTTTGAGCACTCAGATTTGCAACATACGGGTTTTTTGGGTCGCTGATCAATAATATCGACTTTTTTTCATGAATAATTAAAATTTGACCCCTAAATTGGTTAAAACTACCTCCGAAAAGGGGGTATTTTTGCTATTTTCGTACTTTTAGCATCCAGTATATGCCCATATAGGTTTTTTGGCTCGTTAATTAAGAATTTTGACTCCTTTTTCATATATAATTAAAATTTCACCCTTAAAATAGCTAGAACTACCCCTAGAAGGGGTGTTTTCGTTTTTCTTGCACTTTAAGCGTCCAAAGTACATTCTTATACGTTTTTTGGGCCGCTAAACAAAAATTTCGACTCCTTCTTCATAAATAATTAAAATTTCACCCTTAAAGCAGCTAAATCCACCACTAAATGGGGTATTTTTGCTATTTTCGCACTTTGAGCGTCCAGGATATACCCATATTAGGTGTATTTTTAGCTATTTTAAGGGTGAAATATTGTATCTTTATGAAAAAGATGTCGAAATTCTTGATTAGTGGCCCCAAAAACGCATAAGAACGTACTTTGGACGCTCAAAGTGCAAAAATAGCAAAAACACTTCTTTTAGGATTAGTTCTAGCTATTTTAAGGGTGAAATTTTAATTATATATGAAAAAGGAGCCAAAATTCTTAATTAGCGAGCCAACATATACTGGATGCTAAAAGTTCAAAAATAGCAAAAATACCCCCTTTTCGGGAGTAGTTTTAACCAATTTAGGCGTGAAATTTTAATTATTTCTGAAAAAGAAGTCGAAATTATTGATCAGAGACCCAAAAAACCCGTATGGTGCAAATCTGAGTGCTCAAAATGCGAATACGTAAAAAAAATCCTTTTTGGGGGTAGTTTTTGCAAATTTAAGGGTGAAGCCCTTATTTAATTTCTCTGCCAAAATACCCATATTTTCATGTTCAGCGACCCAAAAAACATATAGTAGAGCAAATCTGGTGATAATACAAACAAACCCGTATTTTGACTGGAGTACCACCCCTATCCACCTTTAAAGGGTTGTAAATAGGGCCAAAATGTATGAAACCTCAATGTATACGAGATTTACTTAGATTTACATAAAAAATATTATTTTCAAACGTTTTTCAATAAAATTGGATACTTTTTTCATTGATTTTTCCATACATTTCCTAATAATGCCTGACTTACCCCTTTGACCCCCGTTTTTAGGGTATTTTTAAGGGTTGTAGGTGAAAACTAATGTCAAATTCTGAAAGTGCATGAAAATTTACGGTAAGGATGAACTTTTTAGCCACTTAAGCATATTTGTACTAAAAATGCTGAAAGAATTGTATCGTTTACTTGAAGATAATGAAACCAGGATATCTAAGTGTTTCTAAAACCTTCGTAGCTAAAATCTGAAATTGGCTTTTCATTTTTTATAAGTATGTAGCAAATTAAGTAAAAATATTATTTAATAGATAAATTAAGAACTTTATATTGAAATTTAAATGTTATCTTGAATTTGGCCAATAAGGAACACAATTGATGTAATTTTACAATAAATAAAAACTTGTAAACATACATCAATTGTGTTCCTTATTGACCAAATTTAAGATATCATTTAAATTTAAAACTTTAAAAGAAACGGTAACATATAATAATTTTTATAATTTTAGATTGAATTAAAACTTTATATTTTTACATACACGATAAAAAGGTATTTTTAAAATATAAAATATTCCAACTTTCTGTGAAAATACGTTTATATAAAGCTTGAAGCTGCTTTTATATCTAAATAATTTTGTAACTATAAAAATATTTTTTACTTAAAAGGTTTTTTTAAAATAATAGATATGTTTGATACTTGGTATTTCATTTATGTAATCCAAGTAAAATTTCGTAGAATTAAGCTAGTAATCTTGAATATTTCCACACATGAGTTATTGATTTAGAACATACATAAGACGCATAGTAAACATATTAATTGAAATAATAACATAGCTAAGAACATGCTAAATATAAATATTTAGTATATTTAAATTTAACAATTTTAAAACTCTAATTATTATTATTAATTAACATAACTTTTGAATTCATTTTAAGTTTAAAAATTTTTTTTTTTGCTTACTCATATCTCTTTTTGCTCTGAAAAATTTGCTGCATCATTCAATTTTTAGAAGAAAAATTGATTCTTGAGAGCGTATTACATAAATATAGGTATTACTTTTGTGTGTATATAAGATAAAAAATTGAAATTTTCATCTTAAGAGTCAGCATTTTTCAAAACTTTTAATCATAATAACATTTCCATTATAACTGACATTCAAAATACTATGAATTAATATTACTTTTCAAAGTAAATTTATATAATGAAAGAAATATATATATATATATGCATATACTTCATGTTAATCCTAGTAATAGGAATATAATAATGGATACGATTTCAATATTTTTCCTTACTTAAGAAGAAAATACAAAATAAATTTTTTAGTTTTAGAGCTACTAGTTTAAAAAAAATTTATTTATTCATAAGACGAAATTCACTGCATCATACAAATCCATGTTAGTAATAGAAGATTCTTAGACATGGTAAAGAATATTACTCATTCCACAGCGTGTAAATATATAAATGTTTTTAGGTTGTTGGCTGCGCCAACAACCTAAAAATATTAATATTTACATGCTGGGGGATGGGTAAATATTCTTTACCGCGTCTAAGAATATTTTTTTATTCATTGAAGACAAAGAATTTAATCATTTTTTATACAGGTACACGTGTAAAAAGATCAAATTCTTAAAGGACTTTTCAATTCTGAAAATGCGAATGCAGCGATAAATATTGGTGATGTCAATAGTATATGATTTATAGAGACTATCTGCTTCTCTTTCTTTCTTTTCCTTTCCTAAATATAATTTCTATGCTTGGAATATACCCATTACTTACTTTTCAATAAGCGTGTTTTTGTACCTTTTTTTTTGTTTCAAAGCCGTGGTGGTATGAGAAAATTCAAGGACACACATTATTTCCTTACGCGCACGCGCATTTTCAGAGTTCGAAAAGTCGTTTGGAATTTGATTGTTTACACGTGCAGTTGTGTATAAATAATGATGTAATTCTTTGCCTAAAATGTATAAATATAAATTAAATTTTTTAATGAAAAATATATTTTTTAAAGAGCTTAGCTTCTTATAAAATATTCAAAATTTTTTACTTATAATAAAAAATTAATTATTGAAAACAATAAAATAAATGTAAATCATAACAAACTTTTAAAATTGAAATTATAAATTAAAATTGAAAATCAATTTTTTTGGCTTATATAAATAATTTTCCTGTTATCAAATGAGTATCGCACTGATGATTGGGTTTTTTTTTAATTGTTTCCATAGTATATTTTGCTGAAACTATCTACTAAAAATAAGTCTTCGAGCAAATTTTTAGCTTCTAAGGTTTATTTTTCGATTTTTGGCAACAATTTATGTTATTTTATCTTTTTTTTTTTAAATAGAGCTTAATTGAAAAAAAATCTGGTATTTTTGTTCTCATTAAAAATTACTGTAGGTATATGACATATTGAAGTTAAAAAAAAAAATTTTTTTTGTCAAAAAAATTTTTTTTCTCAGTCTTATCTTTTTTCAGTCTTAACTTTTTTTCTGTGTATATTTCTTATTTTTTCTCAAAAATGCTTATTTACGTAAAAAAAATTTTCTATTAGATTGTAATTGGCAATTTCTTCTGGAATTCGGCTCTGGAGTCCAAAAGTTAATTAAACAGCACTTACGCGAGGGATTCGCGAAGTATAATTCTCTTTGAGGTTCCAATTTTCCAAAAGTATATTCATAACTTAATATTCTTAAAAGATTTACCTTTTACTCTAGTCAAATCACGGTTTTGGTGGTATTGTTTGTGGCCGCTACCAGATTTGGTCTACTATAGGTTTTTTGGGTCGCTGAACACGAAAATTGGGGTTATTTCTATGAGAAATTGGGGCTTGACCCTTAAATTAGTCAAAACTACCCCTAAAAGGGGTGTTTTTGAAACTTTTGCTCTAGCCCTCCAAGATTTAGTTTAATAAGGGTTTTTGGGGTCGCTGATCACGAATATTGAAGTTATAACTATGAAAAATTACCCGTTCACCCTTAAAGTGGCCAAAACTACCCCATAAAATGGGTGCTTTTGCAACTTTTGCTCTAGCCCTCCAAGATTTGGTCTAATAAGGGTTTTTGGGGTCGCTGATCACGATCAATATTGAAGTTATAACTATGAAAAATTACCCCTTCACCCTTAAAGTGGCCAAAACTACCCCTAAAAGGGGTGTTTTCGCTACTTTCGCTCTAGCCCTCCAAGATTCGATCTAACAGGGTTTTTTGGGTCGCTGATCACAAAAATTGATGTCTTTTCAATTAAAACTTAACTCTTCACCCTTAAAGTGGCCAAAACTACCCATAAAAGGGATGTTTTCGCTACTTTTACTCTAGCCCTTCAAGATTCGAGCTAATAGGGTTTTTTGGGTCGCTTATCACAAAAATTTATGTCTTTTTAATTAAAACTTTACTATTCACCCTTAAATTGGCCAAAACTACCCCTAAAGGAGGTGTTTTCGTTACTTTCACTCTAGCCCTTCAAGTTTCGATTTAACAGGGTTTATTGGGTCGCTGATCACAAAAATTAATGTCATTTCAATTAAAAATTAACTCTTCCACCTTAAATTAGCCAAAACTAATCCTAAAAGCAGCACTTTCGCATCATTTGTTCTAGCCTTCTACAATTTGGTCTAATAGGGTTTTTTAGGTCGCTGATCACAATAAACAGCCCTTGAAGGGTTATTTTGAAGCATAATAAAAATTATTCTTAATGCCAAAAAAATTTTTTTTAATTTTTAATAAATTTTTCAAATGATAAAACATTTCAAACCTTTTAGGAGTAGTTTTAGCAAATTTAAGGGCGAAGGCCTTATTTTTAATTGAAAAACCCGTGATTTTCGTGATAAGCGACCCAAAAAACCCTATTAGAATCGAATCTTGGAGGGCTAGAGTTAAAGTAGCCAAAACACCCCTTTTGGGGGTAGTTTTGACCACTTTAAGGGTGAAGGGGTAATTTTTCATAGTTATAACTTCAATATTCGTGATCAGCGACCCCAAAAACCCTTATTAGACCAAATCTTGGAGGGCTAGAGCAAAAGTTGCAAAAACACCCCTATTAGGGGTAGTTTTGGCTAATTTAAGGGTCAAGCCCCAATTTCTCATAGAAATAAACCCGATTTTCGTGTTCAGCGACCCAAAAAACCTATAGTAGACCAAATCTGGTGGCGGCCACAAACAATACCACCCCCCCCCCCCCGCCGTGCTTTGACTGGAGTGTTTCCCGAATTACCTGAATTAAGAAATATATGAAAATAAGTAGGTCAAAATGTTACATTTAAAACAAAAAGTAAATTAAAAAATTTTTTTTTGTATTCAAAGTTTATTTTGTTGCTATATACTCGTATTTTAAACAACTTTTTAAACACTGACAGCTCTATGTATGTTTTTCTATAAAAAAAAAACAGCATAAAGAATTCTGATACTTTTCTTTAGCTTCAGTTTAATGTACATTAAATTATATAATTTGCATATAAATATTCATACAAAGTACATTAATATGTATTTAATATTAAGGTAATAAAAAAAAATAAAATAATATTTAATAAAAAAAATAGAAAAATATAGTTGAAAAATATTATCCGTAAATTACATAACAGAAAAAAAAAGATAACAATTGAATCTAAATAACTAAAAGATTGAGTTTCAAGTACATACTATTTGCCAAAAGAAAAGTATACATTTCTTTATACATATGAAAGAACATTTTTCGCAAGATAGTATTTTTTAAAAGATTTGTAGTTCGATAACCAAACTGCATTTCTCCTCTCATAGAATTCAGAAAGTGAATCACCATGTTGTATATTGCTCTCGATGCAATAGTGCAATAAATCACTATACTTAGACTCAATACGACAGTGGGCTTCATTTATAAAGCAAATAAATCTCAAAGACTGGTTACTGCTTAAGGCATAGTACTTGTGGTTTTTACCAAAAAAGAAAAATAAACTTAAGTACTACACAATATTACTATAAGACTGGGTTTATTGCAAAAAATTTATATTGAATTGTAAATTCAAATAAATAAGTATTATTGACATAAAAAACTTCGAGTTAGAAAAATATAATAATTTATATATATTTTTTGGAAATACGTAAATATAAAATACATATATTTTTTTTTTATTTGAAATATTATTAATCATTTTTTTAATTTATTAAAATAAAATAAATTTCATTTATTATTATAAGATAATAATCATTAAATGTCTTAGAATAATTTTAAGTTTTTCTTACCAAATAAAACTTAATTTTTTTATCATCATAACGAATTTTATACATTTCGCTTGTGTGCATGGACAATTTTTTGGGTTAAAATAAATATTCTCTACAGTCATTCCTTTAGGTTTTATTTTAACAATAACACAGCTAGACAAAAAAAAGGTTCTAATCCTGGAACTAAACCTACCTGCAGGTAAGTTTTTCGATGTCCTAAAAACGAATCTAAAATCATAATTTAACCTTCACCCTCAGATTTTGCCCCAGCTACCCTAGTCACCCTTTAAACCGACCCAGAAGGCAAAAATTTTACTTTGTCCAAAATTTAAAAATAAAAGTATGTAAACTACGTTTACTGAGGCCCTAAAATCGAATCTGAAGTCAAAATTGACCCATCACCCTTAGTTTTTGCCCCAGGTACCCCAAACACCCTCTAAACTGACCCAGAGGGTTAATATTTTATTTTGCGCAATAGTTAAAAATAAAAGTATTTTAGTTACATATTTTAATGTTCTAAAAACGAATTTGAAGTCAATATTTGCCCACCACCCTTATTTTTTCATCCAGCTACCCCAGCCACCCTCTCAACTACCTAAAAGGGCGAATATTTTCTTTCTGGAAAAGTTATAAATAAAAGTATCATCAAAGTACGTAAATCAGGTAATTTTATTTTTAACTTTTGCATAAAATAAAATATTCATCTTCTGAGGCAGTTTAGAGGGTAGTTGGGGTTGCTGAGGCAAAAACTAAGGATGATGGGTAAATTCTGACTTCAGGTTCGTTTTCAGGATATCGAAAAACTTACCTGCAGGTAGGTTTAGTTTCAGGATCAAAGCTGAGTAGTATATGCATATATATATATGAAGTATATGCATATATATAGTTTTGTGTAGCTGTGTAATTATATTGTTTTGTAAAAACAAAAACTTTATTTATAATTAAATTATTTAATTACATAGCCCCCCAAAAAAAAGTTCCAAGAAAAAAGCACGAGTAGCATTTTAGTGAGTATTTTTCGACACTGAAAACCAATCTGCGAAATTGACTCAAATTTTTACGGTGTATTGTAAAATTGACTCCAGATTCGTTTTCAGCTACGAAAAATAAATAAAAAAAAAGATAAGATAAGATAAGATAAGATATGCTTTATTTGTTCAGTACAAAATTATGTATACATGATAATAACATTTATAAATAAATTCAAATTCTATAACAATATTAATAACAATAAATAACTAGAAATTATACAACAATTTTAATATTTACACTAGGTAAGAGTAGAATAAAAAAAATAAAATAAATTTAATCAATCTTTAACGCAATAATGTTATAAATATATATCAAAAAATAGAATAAATTTAAATTTGAAGAGTAGAATAAATTAAAATAGAGCCATTTAATAAAAATATGAAATTATGACAATGCAGGTTTGTTGTATAAATATTAAAAAAAAAGAGTTTCAAAAATTTTTTTAAACATTTTTATAGTGCATAGGGTGCGAAGGGCTAAATTTTGGGAGTGTACAGAAAAATCTGACTTCAGATTCGTTTTCAAAAAATACTCAAAAAATCACTAGTTGCACTTTAGTCCCTAAACTTTTTTTTGTGGGTCTGTGTTATTATCAAATTTAATTGCAAATTTCAGAAGAAAAATATTTTTATTCAATTTTTTAAATTTATGCTTTTTGCTCTAAAAACTAAATTTTTACTAGATGTAATAGTTTTTTTTTTTAAAGAAAACTTTCAAGAATTATTATTATTTAATTCATATTTTACTGCATGCTTTGTAAGCATTACTAACGTAAATATGTATTAATTTTTAACCCGAAAATAGTTTTAATGACACTGAAATTTAAACATTTAATAAAGTTTTAATTAAAGCGAATTTATTTGCTTTGTGGAAATGGGTATTTCTTGACGATCTTTTCATTCTTGTATTTGAATACAGTTACTTTACATTTTAACTTAAATTTTAGAATTTTTCTTTTGATAATTCAGTTTAACTTTTATTGCATTATTATATATGAACGATTCTTTTGAAAATTGAACAACCAGAAAAATTGCCTTCAGGAAAAAGAATTTTAATTTTTTAAATGTCTCAAGTTTGTGGTGAAAAGGTTAGATTTTTAACACACAAACCAGTTTCAAGTATTTTATACTGATTGTCAGTGGCCAGTTAAGAAGTAAAATATGGAATAATAATTAAATAATGTAAAAATAAAAGGTTTAAGATCTGGTGTAATTCTTTATTAAATACTTTTCCTTAAATTTTTCTTAATAGCCCCAAGAGTGGTTGATTTGCTATTGAAATTTTTGCTCACTAATATATTACCAGTAATTAATACTTGGACAGAAATGCACATACACACATATTTACACAGGGGGTAATTTCCTATAAGGCAGGAAGGGAGTGAAGTTTTAGTGGGTATAAGGAGTCTCACATAACCGAACAGTACGGGCTGTCAGTAAACCTAATTGCTTTTTTCCTCTTCCTACGCAAAAAAAACTACTACTATTTTAATAGCTGTTTCATGATAGGTTACACGGAAGACGTTGCTCTCGTGAACTTCGCGATAAACGTGCAAAAGGCGCAGAACGAATTAAGCGTCTGCATGTTAAAAACCTTAAGCTTAATGATGAAAGAGCTTGTAATAAGTCTAACAACTGCTCAAAAAGAAATCCTATTGTTCAAGAGGAAGCGAATTCAAACGAAGAGATTCGTAAAATATCTGGGTATTACTTTGGATACGAAGCTAAACTACTGGGAGCACATCTCTCAAAGAGTCAAGAAGGCAGGCATCACAACATTAGCCCTAAGAAGGCTTATGATGATGGTGAAGAAGCTATTGACGATACCCTATTAGGAGCCTGTGAGGGCGACTTTGGTAAATAAATGTCTAGTAAATTTTTCTAGAAGTAAAAACCAAAGGAAATTTTGAATTAAGGATCAGCCAAAACTGTTTCTTGTTTTTAAATATCATTGGTTAAAATTGCAAGAAAGATAAAAATGATAACGAACTAGTTAACTATAAGAATGTCTTTTTGCTCTAAAAAAAAAGATTTATTTTAGGAGTTAAATTATATTATACTGTGATATATAGTACACGTCCACTAAAAAAAAAAAATCTTTCAAGAAAGATGAATGGTAGCTAGTTTAATGATCTTTGCAAAGGAGACTTCCGGCTTAAGTTAAGTGAATACTGTAATTCCCGAATCGTAAAAGAAACATACCAAAACGAAAAACAGTTTTATTAGAGATGATGACGACCGTAAACCTTGTAGAAAAATATTATTTGAAAATAATTAAAAAAAAAAATAAATGAACATTTTTTTTCTTCCATTATAAAAAATTTTTAAGGTTGTAGATTGGATCTCTAAAAAAAATTGATCGATTTTTTTTTTTTTTTGTTTTTGAATTATTTATACCTTCAAAAATCACCTGTTAAAATATTGTAATGAAATTCGAAAATTTGAACGGTTATAAGCGAGTTTTACCGAGCGCGATTCGTATGTGTAATACAGCAAAAAAAAACTTTAAACGCGTTTTACTCGAAACCACTTTTTTTCAAATGGCCGCTAAATGATCTCAGGATTGGCTGGTCTGATTTCAAAAAAAGTTGGTGGGTTTTATTCATGTAGATATATTACGCATGAATTTACCACCTTTTCATTTAAAAAAATATTTTTTGCTTGCTTTAGGGGATGTTGAAGGGTAAAAAACAGGGTCTATTTTCGTACTTTTTTTTTCAGGCGCTCCCATTTTTTGATTTCATCATTTTTTTTTCTAAATGAGGTAAATTCTCACGTAAGAGACCTTCCTTTTTAAGAATCTTTTTTTTTTTTTTTTTCGGAATGCCGTTTCCGAGATCAATTAGCGGCCATGCTTTTATTGCCTCTATTTTGCTGCCCTCTATAAATGGCACTAATCATGGAACTAAATTTTTTGTTGTTTATTTTTGAAGATTAATTATTCATAATTAAGTAAAAAAATTTGTAAAACAATTCATAATAAAACAGCTGAGAAAAAAAATAAAACAAAAGTCGATTATTTTTTTTTTTTGAGATCCGATCTACAACCTTAAATAAAAGTACATAATTATAAAATAATTTCAAAGTACTTATTGTCAAATTTATTAATTTTATTTTTTAATAAAATGTACAGAATTTTTTACTCATTATTTCGCAAAGTAATAATATGTGTAAAATGAGAATAATACACATTTAGCGATTGAATAATAAGAAAGTTTTCGAGTAAAGTTGTTTTATTTTTTAAAAAAATGTATTATTTTATTCTTTATAGCAAAATATTCAAAAAATAAAAAAAAAAAATAGTGAAAAATATATTTAATGTTTTAATTAAACTCAGAGTGACTTTAAGTACACAGTTTATTTAGATTAATTTTTTTATTTTTGTTCAGCATTAAAATTATTTTTATATTTTTTTTCTATATAATAGTAAAAAAAAGTTTAGTACAATGAAGGTTACTTTTAAAATACATATGATAATAAAACGAATAATTTTATAACTCAAAATATAATTATAAAAGCTTTGTCAGAACAAAAGTTTTTATCCGTTAATGCGGAAAGAACTTTATATTTTTTAATAATTATTACGAATAGATTATTTTTTTTAGTTGTTGGAAGAATAAAAAAAAATTGTAATAGCAGATTTTATATATCTAAGTGTTTTACAGTTTACTTTATTCAATAGTACCAATAAAATTATAAATAAAATTAACTTTAACTATATTTTTTTAATCACAGTCCTTATATTTTCTAATTTCTAAATATTTACTTAAAATATTTAAGTACATACAAAATATGATAGGGTGGTATTCCCAGTGAGTGACCGGACCCCAGTGATGACCGATTTGCACCTATTCAGTAGAATTATTTAAAATGATTGTATATTTAATTTTTGTACTATATAAAATCTTATTTCTTCATGAGTTTACTTTAATAATCAATAATTACCTTTAGCTCAAACAAAATTTTGGAATGAAAAAAAAATTTAAAACTTTGCGCAAGTCTACGGTTTTTCTACTTCATAAGGATAAACTGTAAAAAAAAAGAAATAGTGCATTTAGTTAAAGTGTAATTCTTTTCAAAATTCTTCAAACAATTTTTTGAAAATGGTTTTATTCGATGCTTAAGTGTTATTAGAACACAATAAACTTATTATTTTAGACTTTTTAAAACTATTTTTTAATAAAAAATAGCCGGTCATTTACTAGTGCTAATATGGGATAAAATTTAGTGTGTGACCGGCAAGATTGGGACGCAGCTTCAGAAAAAGGTTTAATGACCACATACCTAAAACACATAATATAAATAATACACAACAATTAGAAAAAGTAAATACAAAATACGGATTACATTTAATTAATAATAACCATGACTACACAGACGACAAAATTAACAATATACATAAAAATTTAAAACCGATACACTTTTGCAATAAAGGTAAAATTTTGGATACACTAGAAGAATTTGAAATTTATAAAAATACACAAATAAATGCAAATAAATTAATTAATGATAAGTTACTAAATAAAAAAAACGTATTATTTGATAAAATAATAAAAAAACATATTATATAATAAAAAATAAGAAAAAGTAAAAAAAGAAAAAATAAAAAGAAATGAAATAGAAGAAACGAATTAAAAAACATATTTTATATATTAACTTCCTCCTAGGGAGCACTTGTACATTAGGAAAAACAGATGTGATTTCAAACACTTATAAAAAATTTTTAAAATTCTTTATTACATTATAAAACTAGAAATAATTTAAAAATCTTCATAGTATAAAATCTTCATATGTATACAAAATAAATATTCAAAAAATCTTTTCCATTTAGTCATAAAATAATTGTGAGTCTATACAGACATAATCTAAAGTTACAATATCATATTCAAATGTTTTAAATAAATTTAGTTTAATTATAATACAGACCTGATGATGGGAATTTATTCCTGAAACTAGTCGTCTAATTATTATACAAAAACAAGTTGTAAAAAGAAGGATCAATAAATAAATTAAAATAAATATGTTTTGATTTAATTAATTAAAAATATCACTAATTAAAACTATTTAAAATCTTCTATTTTAATTTTCAGTTATTGATAACTGAAACTATTGATCTCGTGCACTTCTTACAACTTACAACTATAAATTATATTTTAACAAACAAAAACAAATGGTAGCAGACGTTTTTGCAATTCTTTTTTCTTATATACAAACATTTTAACAATTAATAATATCAGGTCTTAAATATTTTTGCACCCAATATTTAGTTTTTTGAAGTTATATGCCCACATAATTTCATTGCCTTATAAACTCCCTGTATTTAATATCTCTTGACGCGCGTGTTAAACTACTTTGGAGCTTACAAGGGGAGTTCAATACATTTGGAACACCGAATTACACCAAATGGTTATGGATGAGTTTGTTATGTTGAAAAAACATGCCGACTACCCTCCGTTCCTTCCAATGGGCCTTCTGAGCCTAGAAATGCAGGGCTCAATGTTATAAAATGGGATTTTTTGGTAATTTTCAAAGAAACGCCAAAACCTCGCAAGTTAACCAAAACTCTTCTGGATGGTCTCATTTTTTTGGTTTAAGTATCACCTTTCATACGCCGTAAACCGCAATTTATTATCACTAATTCTATCATCACTATAGCCAATTAACCAAACGGTCATTTTTGGCTAAAAATGACCAATTTTTAAAATGCTGCCAAATTTGTAATTTCTGACGAAAATGGATTTTATAGGTCTGAAAAAATTTGTACAAGCTTCAAATTTCCAAAAATTTTTTGCTCGTCTCATTTCCTTGATTCGTTTTTAAGAAATGGCTCTTCAAAGTTATCATTAAAAATGAGATTTTTTAAAAAATCGTAAAATTGGGACTGTGACTTCAAATTATCATATCTGGTTAACAAATAATTGCAAAAGGTAAAGTCAAGAAGTTTTGGAAACTTGAAGCTTGTTCAAATTTTTTCAGACCTATAAAACCCATTTTCGTCAGAAATTACAAATTTGGCAGCATTTTAAAAATTGGTCATTTTTAGCCAAAAATGACCGTTTGGTTAATTGGCTATAGTGATGAGAGAATTAGTGATAATAAATTGCGGTTTACGGCGTATGAAAGGTGATACTTAAACCAAAAAAATGCAACCATCCAGAAGAGTTTTGGTTAACTTGCGAGGTTTTGGCGTTTCTTTGAAAATTACCGAAAAATCCTATTTTATAACATTGAGCCCTGCGTTTCTAGGCCCAGAAGGCCCATTGGAAGGAACGGAGGGTAGTCGGCATATTTTTTCAACATAACAATCTCATCCATAACCATTTGGTATAATTCGGTGTTCCAAATGTATTGAACTCCCCTTGTTAGTATTATTGTTCAGTCGTACAATTTATAAATTTTTTCAATTTCGTTCAATTTATAATTTTTTTCAATTTATAAAATTGTTTCAATTTATATATTTTTAATTTTCCATTAAATACGATTGTAATAAATTATGACTCGAAATGTGTAAACATGTGAGCTAAAACCTAACCTATACCGAATTAAATCATGAGAAATAACAAAAAAAATGACTCTAAAGAAATTGTTTGCGATTGATAAAATGCTAGGTTATTAATTGTACTTCTAAAAATTTATAAATTAAATCTTTTTTAAAAAGTTAAGAAATTATTATTAACAAAAATTACATCGGTCACTCACTGGCTCTGAGTCGGTCACTTACTCAGGTGCCTAGTCACTCTCTGGCGGAATCACGTGTTGAGTCTTCAATTATTTATAATAAATAATTTAATGAACGCAGAAACTTTAAAAAAAATCCCAAAGGGTTTTAATTAATTTTTAATATGTGTTTTATGCTGTACAATCCAGCGATCTCGACTAGCGGTCACTCACCGGGGACATCACCCTACTCTTAATATTTTTAGTCTGTGTTAAGACAAAATCGACAATAAGTAGAATCAAATTGTCAAATATTTGGCAATACAAAAGTTACGGATCAGCGCACATGAGGCTGAAGCAGAGACATTTCTTCTAAATATAAGTAATTAGGTACCTGGATTCACTAGGATACGAAATAGGTGTGTAAACAAAAATTGATTAATAAAAGTAGAATAACTACAAAATTAGATCTAATACTTAAGTTGAAAAATCTCATTCAGATTTATCCAGAAAAGAAGATGAAAGTTGCTCAAAAATAAAAGTGACTGGATTTGTAAAGAATCAATGAAACGTTTGAAAAACAAGTGCAACGTGGAATTTCTTCGAAATTATTTCCAAAATATTTATTTGTAATCATGCTAATTAAAATAATCCTTTATAATAATAATATTATTTTTTTAAATAACTTTATTTATATTTTGTGCGAAATGTTATCCATACGAAAAAAAAATTTTCACACTTGAAATTACAGTGTATTATGATTTAACTGATACTTTGATAAAACATCAAAATAAATTGAGATTTAAAATAAAGTTTACTTGAAAAATAGATCAGTTTAAATTTCATTATCAATTCAGACAATTACTAAAAATCATAAATTTATACCAAAAAAAATTTATCGATACAAATAATTTTTCAAAAAATAAAAAAATAAAGTTTTTTAATTTTAAATAATATATTAAAAAATTCTTTTGTTTAATTAATTATTAAAATAAAATATTCTTTAATTATGCAATGGTTTGATATTTAATTCTTTGAATAAAATACGTATAGTAGAATATTATGAGTTAAGAAACTGAATTTAATTTACAATAATGGAGAAATAAATGTTTAATGCCAAATAAAACTTTCGTTTCTCACTTATATACTCAACTGTATACATAGAAAATACAAGAAAATATTTGCTTCATTTAAACATAATTTAATGTCTTATACTACTTTTAATGCAACTGTATGAGTATAAATGTAACTACTCCATTATCATTATTATTATTGTTATTATTATCATGGATATTATTATTATTTTTATTATTATTTTTCTTATTTTTTCTTTAGCGAAGAATTCTACTTTAAGTGGTTAAAGAGGTAGATCGACTTACATCTATTGTAAAAAAAGTATCTTTTATAACATTCGTATTTGGTTGAATAGCTTGAGTCCCGAAAGAAAGTCAAAAAAGTCTATACATACGTATACATTGGTCTACAATAAACTAACTCAATACCTTTTATGCAAGTTTTAATAGTTTACTTTTCCCTTATTTTCTTTTTATGCTTGAATTATATATATATGTATATATAAACTTTTGGTGCATTAGGCAGAATAATATGGTTGGAGAAATTCCAATTGTACGATTACTACGTCGTTCGATTTAACGATTACGTTACGAGTTACAACAAGCATAATATATTAAATATATACGTATAAATACAAACATCAACTGACACATACTTTTGTATTTTAGTACATATATGTACATATATATGAAAAAAAGGACCATCTAATGTATCAGATCTTAAGAAAAAGTTCTTCGAAGAAGAATAAGAAGAAGCTAGCATTCAAGAAGCGTTCGGCTACAAACATATTGCAAAATATATGGTTCTGATAATGTACCTACATAGAATTTTTATATTACTTTTGTATAGAGCTTCTTTAGTTATATTATTAGTTTTCATAGAATTTTCTTGAAAAATTTTATTGAATCTGCAATATCCACATTTTTAAAATATAAGTGAACGAACTTTAAAAATTGATTTATTCTTAATATTATTATTATTATTATTATTATTATTATTATTATTATTATTATTATTGGTTTTCAGTTTGAATATAATTTAAAAAATTTAATTTTCATTAAAATTTAATTAGTTGACATTTTTAATTTGTCAAATAATATAATTTAATTTATAGGATGTAAAAATCGATTCCTTGTGGACAAGTGACCTCTAATGCGTTTAACCAGATTTTTTTTTAACTTAAGATTTTGTTTAAGTTAATTTTACTGGAAAAAAAATGATAGGAGGGAGTTTTTACTGTTTGTTACTCTTGCGACAAACAAAATTTTGTTTCAAAGTAAGTTCGCCCTAAATCAAAATTATTTGAATTCCCACTTGACCTCCCACTTGGTTAACTGGCAAGGTTACAGCGTTATATTGAAAATTACCAAAAAAAACTTATTTAAAAGAGCTATGCCATGTATTTCTAAGCCCTAAAGTTGAAATACACGGAGGAAATCGGGAGTAATTACGTCATTTATAACTAAAAATTTTAATTTGGTTTTGCAAAGGTATCGGTCTCTCCTTGTTAGAGAAATCAAAGTAAATTTGAGTTCTAACTATCTTTAATAGATTTTTGAATCTTATTCATACATTAATACTTTAATATTGAACTCAATCCAAATAAAACTTTCAAAACCCCAAAATTAAAAAATTACTGAAACTTTTTTCTTATATGATCAGCCTCGTCCTGTCCGCCATTGACGGTATCTAGTTGTTATAAATAGTAAATAATTGAAATAATTATATAAAATTTTAATTAAAAGTTATTGATAAACTTTCATTAATAGAACAAAAAGCATAAACTCTCCGTTCGTTTGTTTTTTTTTACCAGATTTTAAACTCTTGCAAAATTATACATTAACTAGTTTTAAATATTTATTTTTCATTAAATATGAAAAATAATATTTAATTTATGAGTTAAATAATATCGGAACATTGCTTTATTCACGGTTAAATTTTCTGTCAAAATTTGCAAATATAATACTACAGTGTAATTAAGAGAGGGAGGATTAATTTGCAAAAGAAAGAGAGAATGATAAAAGAAGGTCTACCATATGTTTTTTGCTGAATATGAGAATCAAGTTTTTACTTCAGGGAAAGTTTTTTAAAACTTTTCAAACGGGAAAATAATGCCCCTTTTATTAGGAGTTGATTTTAGTGATGGACGAGACCGAGATGAGACAAGATTTTGGGTCAGTCTCATATCAATGTCGAAAATATTTTAGCAATATTCATTAATTTTTGCCTATTATAACTTCTGTGGGTCACTGAACACAAATTTTGGAGTCTTTCCTGTGAGAAATTTGCAAAATACCCTCAAATTTTCAAAAACTACCCTTAAAAAGAAGTATTTTGATATATTTGTAATTTGAATTACTAGATTTAGTCCATATGGGTTTTTTGGGTTGCTGATTACGAATTTTGGGGACTTTTTTTTGAAAAATAAAATTTTATCCTTAAATTACGAATTTCAGGGTCTTGTCTACTGAAAAACGTGAAAAATACCCCTTTTTAGGCGTAGTTTTTACAAATTTTAGAGTGTTTTGTTCATTTCTCACAGAAGAAACCCCGAAATTTGTGATCAACGACCCCAGAAACCTGGATTAGACCAAAGCTCATTACAGCCAGTAACTAACCAACCCCCCCCCCCCACCCCAATTTTACTGGAGCAATCTTGCGAATACCGAAACGTCAAACCTATAAAAAAGATGTTTTTTAATACTTACAGGATTTTTAAGATTTTATTATTTATTTACAGCACTACGAAATTCGTATTATGTAATTGTAAACCAAAAAGCATATTGGAAGCCAAATCTTGCTATGATAGGGGATGTTTTTTCCCAATTTAAGATGGTTTGACTTATTTTCAATACACAGGACCCAGAAGTTCGCAATAAACTTATATCCATGTATATAAAGGGTTAAACCATGTTATAGCTTATGAATATTGCCAAAATATCCATAAAACAGGATTTTTTTGCCGGTTTAAAGATGTTAGACAAATTTTTCACGAGTAAAACCTCCATTTGTGTAATCAGTAACCCAAAAAACCTACATAGGAATTTTTTTTATCTTGATTGCTAACAACAATTCCCTTTCTATCATTTGACTGAATTATAAGTAGTAATATCAATATATAATCAGACTATGTATGGAGTAAAATAAATTATGTTATTTGTTTGTAGTTTGTTCTTTTAATTTTTTTAAAATAAAAGAGTAGAGTATGAAAAAATCTTATAACTGGTTTGCGTGTTGACATAACCAACGAGCACGAAACATTTTCGATTATAATAGTTTTAACTTATAATCCCTATTTATTATAATTCCTAGAACCAAAAATCTAATAAGTCCCTATTAATTGAAAATATTCAAAACCCAATTGTCCCCGTCAAAAAAAGGTCTCTTTTTCACCACTCCCCCTCCCTATATTTGGGAGCTTTTTTCAAGTATCCCTCCCTATGAATATATTTCATATTAAAAAAACTAGATTAGTGCAAAATCTGAGTAAGCTAAGAACTAAATTGAAGAAAATTTGAAACATATGTTTGGAAAATATGGTAACTGAATGAAACTGATTTGTGCATGCAGCTGAAAATTAAACTACCTATATATTCTACACTGAAAAAAATCCATTTGCCGCAAGCGGAAATACTCCGATTGTGACTAGCAGTTTTTTTCTGCTTTAAGGATTACAAATGACTTAAAAAGTAAAAAAAATGAGAACAAAAAATTATTATTTCTTTGAAAGGTACATTCTACTACCATCCAGTAAACTTAAAAAAGACAGCAAGTCAGTGGTGCCAACTTAACATAAAATAAATATGTGTATTTATTTTAATTTATTATTTAATTTCGGTTGGTACCACAACCTTGCAGATCTCTAGCGGAATTTTTGTTGGCTCATCTCAAATGGATGAAAAATTTTTTCTATTCCTCATAGAGGAATGTGTGCATGTGTGTATGTGTTTGTGCGTTTGTGTGTTTTTATGGATGTATGAAACCGGTGATATTTCACAAACATTATGGAATTAAGACCTAATTTTTTTTTTAATTTGGATGTAATACCTTATTTGTTTCTATGAAAGTACTTATATTTGAAAATATGGTTTTTACTCGATATTTTGAATCTGATAATTAATTTTTTGAAAATTTTTTTTACAAAATTTTCGTCACACAAAAAAATACAAAAAATACCACATTTTTTTTTCTTTTTGGACGTAGTACCTAATTTTTTTTATGAGAGTACTAGTTTTAGAAAGTTCGTTTATAGTAATTTTTTGGAATTTTTTCAAAATTTTTCTTCAAATTTAAAAAAACTGCATTGCAACCGGTGATATTTCACAACTATTGTGGAAGTATGAGATAAATGCATTTATGATTGCATGGTTGTAATCGATTTAATCAGTGGCATATTAATGTATTAAGCTCATTGTTTGAGGAACCTTAGTGCCAGCTGGTTGGCAGGGTATTTTAATTTTCTTTACGTTTTAAGTCTATTTTCAGTCAAGTTAGTTTAGTTACTATTTTTTACGTTAATAAGAGAGTTTTATGGAATAAATAAGAAAAATTAGCTCTATTTTTTTTAAAACTCTCAAAAAAAGAAAATAGTTGATAAATTGAAAATTTAACTTTTGGAGCTAAGAACTGGCTAAGAAGCTTCTTTTTAGTCATATTTTCGAGAAAAAAATACTTGAAATACAAAAGTCAATTTTTTACCCACTGCACCTTGTGTTAGTAGGCTTTTAGAAATAACTTTCCACATTAACATATTCCATGTTAAATTACAAAAGAATATATAATGTGATCTAGAAACATATTCTTTAACATTTAGCAATACACTTAGCAAAGATCTAAAATTAAAGTTAAATAATTAAAATAAAAAAAAAAAATGAAATGTAAAAAGAAAATTTTTTGATATAATTTAATGTAAAATATTTCAGAATCGTGAGTTGACTTCTAACGATAAAGTCCATTGTATGAGCATTTCAGTGAATAAAATTTAGTGAAACAGAAAAGATAGTTGAGATGATAATGAGATGAGAATTCATATTTCCTATGTGTACGAATAACGTATATAAATGTAGAATCCTTGTGTAATTCTTTGTACTGTAAAATACTAAAAACTTTTGATTTTTACAAGAGACAAAGAGAATACAGTTATGAAGCTAGATAATTCTCAAAAGTTTTACCACTAAAAAAAATTAATAAAAAAGAGTTTTAACAATGATTATTATTATAAAATTTAATAAGTAATATTTACTTCTGAGTGCATTACAAAATATTTTAAGTTATTTCATATTTTATTAAAAATTCAATATTTGCTTGGATTTTAGCTCCAGAAATATATTATACATTTATTATAATAAAGATATTTTTATAAAATGATGAATCTCTTTTTTCCTTGTTCATTATGACATAAGATATTTTTCATATTGAACACAGTGATAAAAGTATCTTTTCACGATTCTATGATAATATAAAAAAATATATATAAGCTGTGTTTTCTAGCAGTATTCTTTTATTCTAGATTTTTTTAGAAAGCTTTAAGACACTGACAGATAGATAGAGTATAAAAAAAGAAAGTAAATGTAAAAGTACATTTTATTTATAAAAAAAATTCTTATTATTCCTTTGTAATAAAATAGGAGATAGTAATATTTCAAAAAAATATATTTTTTATATAATAAAACTTTGTAAAATCAATAAACCAAAAAAAATTTAATTAAATTCAGGGGGAAGTTTGGATGAAACTGTAAAAGCAGATGGGAAAACATTGCTGAGAAATAAGAGAATTTTCAATAATAACGATTTTTCTTAAATATTGTTTATTTTATTCCTAGCAAAAGAAATCTATGGAAAACTAAAAATTGATTTATTTTTAAAATTTGGTTAATTTTTATTGCAGCAAATGGGGTTATTTGATTCACAAGGGGAGTTCAATACATTTGGAACACCAAATTAGAGCAAATGGTTATGGATGAGTTTGTTATGTTGAAAAAACATGCCGACTACCCTCCGTTCCTTCCAATGGGCCTTCTGGGCCTATAAACGTAGGGCTCAATGTTATAAAATAGGATTTTTTGGTAATTTTCAATGAAACGCTAAAACCTCGCAACCCGGTGATGAAAATTGACTGTTTTACTGTCCGCAAAGTCATTTTATAGTAAAAAAAACATATTTTGAATGTTCGTCGCAGACGGTAAAAAATTTGATAGTAAAATTATAGTCGATTTAAGGTCAAAAATATGTTCAAAAAACATACACATTTATAGTCAATTCAAATAGTAAAAAAATAGATTTTTAATAGTCAGCATATAGTAAAAAAAACATCCAAAAAATATACACTTAAGAAAAAATATACAATCAAATCAGGTTATTTTAACTGTCTTATGAATGTTACAAAAACATTCAAATGACGCCAGAAATATTTCATAAAATTTAGTACTATATTTTCAGTCATTTGAACCTTTTTTTTATGTTCTAAAAACTAAGTATTATTATCAAAAATGATATAATTTAATGTCATAATAAGGTAAAAAAATAGTCACAAATATATATATTTAATATATTTTTGACATAAGAAAAAGTCAAATTTTTGTCATATTTTAGTTATAGACGGTACACATAATACATTATGCGAATAGTCAAAAAAATGTAAAATCAATGTTGAAAAAACATCCATTATTAGTCATAAAGACAATAATTTAGATAATTAAAAATCTAAAATCAAATAGTCATTACAATATTTAAAGAGTGTTCATATGACGTTAAAATATTGTTCGCCTTACAGTAATAAAATTTACCGATTAAGGTTAAAAGAATAGTCAAATAAATATATTTTGAATGTCTTTATGACACAACAGAATGTCTTAAGAAAAATTTTTAAAGTAAAATTTAAATCTTTTATTCAGCTTATAAAGCGTAAATAAATAGTCATTTGAACATAAAAATAGTATCCGTTTGACGATAAAAATTAGTCTAATTTTAGTAAAAATTTATGTCAGCAAAGGTCAAAAGAATAGTCAAACGAATATATTTTTAATGCCCTACTGACAAAACTAAGTCTCCGAGAAAAAATTTTTATAGTAAAATTAAAGTCCTTCGCATAGTTAATAAAAGCGAAAAAAAATGGTCATTTGAACATAAAAAAAGTATCCGTTTGACGATAAAAATTAGTCGCACTTTAGTGAAAATTTTAGTCAGCGAAGGTTAAAAAGATAGTCAAACGAACATATTTTTAATGTCCTACTAACACAACTAAATGTCCGAGACAAAACTTTTATAGTAAAATTAAAGTCCTTCGCAGGGTTAATAAAAGCGAAAAAAAATGGTCATTTGAACATAAAAAAAGTATCCTTTTGACTATAAAAATTAGTCGCATTTTAGTGAAAATTTTTGTCATCGAAGGTTAAAAAGATAGTCAAACGAACATATTTTTAATGTCTTTTTGACAAAACTAAATGTCCGCCGAAAAACTTTTATAGTAAAATTAAAGTCCTTCGCATAGTTAATAAAAGCGAAAAAAAATGGTCATTTGAACATAAAAAAAGTATCCGTTTGACGATAAAAATTAGTCGCACTTTAGTGAAAATTTTAGTCAGCGAAGGTTAAAAAGATAGTCAAACGAATATATTTTTAATGTCCTACTAACACAACTAAATGTCCGAGACAAAACTTTTATAGAAAAATTAAAGTCCTTCGCAGGGTTAATAAAAGCGAAAAAAAATGGTCATTTGAACATAAAAAAAGTATCCTTTTGACTATAAAAATTAGTCGCATTTTAGTGAAAATTTTTGTCATCGAAGGTTAAAAAGATAGTCAAACGAACATATTTTTAATGTGTTTTTGACAAAACTAAATGTCCGCCGAAAAACTTTTATAGTAAAATTAAAGTCCTTCGCATAGTTAATAAAAGCGAAAAAAAATGGTCATTTGAACATAAAAAAAGTATCCGTTTGACGATAAAAATTAGTCGCACTTTAGTGAAAATTTTAGTCAGCGAAGGTTAAAAAGATAGTCAAACGAACATATTTTTAATGTCATAATGACAGAACTAACCGTCCACGGAAAAAAAATTTATAGTAAAATTAAAATCTTTCAAACAGTTTATAAAACGTAAATGAATAGTTATTTGAACATAAAAATAGTATCCGTTTGACGATATAAATTAGTCGGATTTTAGTAACATTTTATGTCAGCGGAGGTTAAAAAGATAGTCAAACGAACATATTTTTAATGTCTTTTTGACAAAACTAAGTGTCCAAGAAAAAACTTTTATAGTAAAATTAAAATCCATTTCACTGTCTATAGAAGCATAAAAAAATTGTCATTTGAACATAAAAATAACATCCGTTTGACTTTACAAAGTTTGTCAGATTTTAGTCATAGTTTTTGTCAACTGTAGTAAAAAAAATAGTCAAACGAACGTATTTTTAATGTCTTATTGATAAAACTAAATGTCCGAGAAAAAACTTTGATAGTAAAATAAAAGTCCTTCGCACAGTTGATAGAAGCGAAAAAAATGGTCATTTGCACATAAAAATAGTATCCGTTTGACGTTAAAATTTAGTCAAATTTTAGTAAAACTTTATGTCAGCAAAGGTAAAAAAAATAGTCAAACGAACATATTTTTAATGTCATAATGACAGAACTAACCGTCCACGGAAAAAAAATTTATAGTAAAATTAAAATCTTTCAAACAGTTTATAAAACGTAAATGAATAGTTATTTGAACATAAAAATAGTATCCGTTTGACGATATAAATTAGTCGGATTTTAGTAACATTTTATGTCAGCGGAGGTTAAAAAGATAGTCAAACGAACATATTTTTAATGTCTTTTTGACAAAACTAAGTGTCCGAGAAAAAACTTTTATAGTAAAATTAAAATCCATTGCACGGTCGATAGAAGCATAAAAAAATAGTCATTTGAACATAAAAATAACATCCGTTTGACTTTACAAAGTTTGTCAGATTTTAGTCATAGTTTACGTCAACTGTAGTAAAAAAATAGTCAAACGAACGTATTTTTAATGTCTTATTGACAAAACTAAATGTCCGAGAAAAAACTTTGATAATAAAATAAAAGTCGTTCGCACAGTTGATAGAAGCGAAAAAAATGGTCATTTGAACATAAAAAAAGTATCCGTTTGACGATAAAAATTAGTCGCACTTTAGTGAAAATTTTAGTCAGCGAAGGTTAAAAAGATAGTCAAACGAACATATTTTTAATGTCATAATGACAGAACTAACCGTCCACGGAAAAAAAATTTATAGTAAAATTAAAATCTTTCAAACAGTTTATAAAACGTAAATGAATAGTTATTTGAACATAAAAATAGTATCCGTTTGACGATATAAATTAGTCGGATTTTAGTAACATTTTATGTCAGCGGAGGTTAAAAAGATAGTCAAACGAACATATTTTTAATGTCTTTTTGACAAAACTAAGTGTCCGAGAAAAAACTTTTATAGTAAAATTAAAATCCATTGCACGGTCGATAGAAGCATAAAAAAATAGTCATTTGAACATAAAAATAACATCCGTTTGACTTTACAAAGTTTGTCAGATTTTAGTCATAGTTTACGTCAACTGTAGTAAAAAAATAGTCAAACGAACGTATTTTTAATGTCTTATTGACAAAACTAAATGTCCGAGAAAAAACTTTGATAGTAAAATAAAAGTCCTTCGCAAAGTTGATAGAAGCGTAAAAAATAGTCATTTGAACATAAAAATAACATCCGTTTGACTTTACAAAGTTTGTCAGATTTTAGTCATAGTTTACGTCAACTGTAGTAAAAAAATAGTCAAACGAACGTATTTTTAATGTCTTATTGACAAAACTAAATGTCCGAGAAAAAACTTTGATAGTAAAATAAAAGTCCTTCGCAAAGTTGATAGAAGCGTAAAAAATAGTCATTTGAACATACAAATAACATTCGTTTGACTTTACAAAGTTTGTCAGATTTTAGTCATAGTTTACTCAACTATAGTAAAAAAAATAGTCAAACGAACGTATTTTTAATGTCTTATTGACAAAACTAAATGTCCGAGAAAAAACTTTGATAGTAAAATAAAAGTCCTTCGCACAGTTTATAGAAGCGAAAAAAATGGTCATTTGCACATAAAAATAGTATCCGTTTGACGTTAAAATTTAGTCAAATTTTAGTAAAACTTTATGTCAGCAAAGGTAAAAAAAATAGTCAAACGAACATATTTTTAATGTCTTTTTGAGAAAACTAAATGTCCGCCGAAAAACTTTTATTGTTAAATTAAAATCCATTGCACGGTCGATAGAAGCATAAAAAAATAGTCATTTGAACATAAAAATAACATTCGTTTGACTTTACAAAGTTTGTCAGATTTTAGTCATAGTTTACTCAACTATATTAAAAAAAATAGTCAAACGAACGTATTTTTAATGTCTTATTGACAAAACTAAATGTCCGAGAAAAAACTTTGATAGTAAAATAAAAGTCCTTCGCAAAGTTGATAGAAGCGTAAAAAATAGTCATTTGAACATAAAAATAACATTCGTTTGACTTTACAAAGTTTGTCAGATTTTAGTCATAGTTTACTCAACTATAGTAAAAAAAATAGTCAAACGAACGTATTTTTAATGTCTTATTGATAAAACTAAATGTCCGAGAAAAAACTTTGATAGTAAAATAAAAGTCCTTCGCACAGTTTATAGAAGCAAAAAAAATGGTCATTTGCACATAAAAATAGTATCCGTTTGACGTTAAAATTTAGTCAAATTTTAGTAAAACTTTATGTCAGCAAAGGTAAAAAAAATAGTCAAACGATCATATTTTTAATGTCTTTTTGAGAAAACTAAATGTCCGCCGAAAAACTTTTATTGTTAAATTAGAATCCATTGCACGGTCGATAGAAGCATAAAAAAATAGTCATTTGAACATAAAAATAACATTCGTTTGACTTTACAAAGTTTGTCAGATTTTAGTCATAGTTTACTCAACTATAGTAAAAAAAATAGTCAAACGAACGTATTTTTAATGACTTTTTGACAAAACTAAATGTCCGCGGAAAATCTTTAATAGTAAAATTAAAATCCATTGCACGGTCGATAGAAGCATAAAAAAATTGTCATTTGAACATAAAAATAACATCCGTTTGACTTTACAAAGTTTGTCAGATTTTAGTCATAGTTTACGTCAATTGTAGTAAAAAAAATGGTCAAACGAACGTATTTTTAATGTCTTATTGATAAAACTAAATTTTTTCCTAAAACTAAACTAAGTATAGTAAAAAAAAGTTTAATTTTGGTTATAATTCCTAATATTTTTTATCGATGCCCACAGCAAACTTAATTATTATATTAAGTACTAAGGTCGCAAAAGTTTTGATACTAGCGTTAGCACTAGCACGAGTGTTGGGCGAAGCCGGCCCGAGTTATACGTGTTCACGCTAGTGTCTAAGGTATTTCACCAGGTATATCTGATTTCACCCATGGTGCTTTCATTATATTTTGCTTACCAAGGCGTAGAACGAGTGCAGAAAATTCTTTTCAAAGTTTCAAGCACGAATTTTACGCCCGGAAGGGCAAAAAGAATTCAGTGTTATCCTGAAAATAATTTATGTTTATTTAATGTTTTTAAAAGGAATTATTTTAAGTTTAATTCTTTTAAAATTAATGATTTTTATTTTAATTCTCTGAATTTTAAAAATTAATTTGTAAAAGTATTTGCTTATTAAACTGGGTATTAATATTTCCCAAACCACATCTCCAGATGTTAATGCCGTAAGATTTGTTATTTTAATTACTTTTTTTTGGAAATACAATGTCCACTAAATACGTTAATTTAAAAACCATTTTATTTATTAAGTCCCAAAATTCTTGTTCCCGTAAACAGAAAATTTCGTCTGTCAAAAGTTTTTATGTTTGTTTATTGCATGCGGAATACCGGTTAAAATTAACTGATTTTTAACATGCGACATGTTTCATAGGGATGGGTATTAGAGGAAGCCTCTCAATTCAGGAGGTGGGGTCGTGAAAAACTGATGCTAGAGGGGGGGGGGCAAATGGACATTATTTTGATTAGTGGCTTTGAAAACTTTCTGTTCAACAGTTTTAATGTTCTAGAACAATAATTATAATAAGCTCAAAAATATCAAAAATGACTTACTTTTTGATTTTCAAAGGGTCTAATAGGTCTTTATAGGCGCTGACTACATTAATTATGTCGTAAATTATATTCAACGGGTTCAAAAGAGTGAATTTGTCCATTATTCACCCCAAATACCCCAAAATTTAAATGAACATTATTTTTAAATTGAATTAAATAAATAGGTTTTTCAGGTCGCAGATTTCAAAAATTATTTAAAAAATTACATCCACCAGGTTCTGAAGGGGGAAATTGGACATTTTTCACCCTTGCCAACCCTTAGACAAACCTTTTTCCAAAACAACTTGTTTTTTTATTTTCAAAGGGACTAGTAGGTTTTTTTGGGCGCTGATCTCAAAAATGATGTTACAAATTACATACGGAAGGTTTTAAAGGGCTATAATAAAATAACGACACGTCAAGCCTTACACTAGCGTAACCTAAGGAAGTAGGCTATAATCAAAAAACGACACGTCAAGCCTTACACTAACATAACCTAAGGAAGTAGACTATAATAAAAAACGACACGTCAAGCCTTACAGTAGCGTAACCTAAGGAAGTAGACTATAATAAAAAACTACACGTCAAGCCTTACAGTAGCGTAACCTAAGGAAATAGGCTATAATAAAAAACGACACGTCAAGCCTTACAGTAGCGTAACCTACGGAAATAGGCTATAATAAAATAACGACACAACAAGCCCTACACTAGCGTAACCTAAGGAAGTAGGCTATAATAAAAAAAATACACGTCAAGCTTTACACTAGCGTAGCCTAAGCAAGTAGGCAATAAGAAAATAGCGACACAGCCTTAAAATAACATAACCTGTGTAAGGCTTGACGTGTCGTTTTTTATTGTAGTTCACATCCTTAGGTTACGCTACTGAAAGGCTTGACGTGTCGTTTTTTTATTATAGCCTATTTCCTTAGGTTTCGCCATTGTAATGCTTGTCGTGTCTTTTTTTATTATAGCCTACTTCCTTAGGTTATGTTATTGTAAAACTTGTCGTGTCGTTTTTTATTATAGTTTACTTCCTTAGGTTACGCTACTGTAAGGGTTATCGTGTCGTTATTTTATTATAGCCTATTTCCTTAGGTTACGCTACTGTAAGGCTTGACGTGTCGTTTTTTATTATAGTCTACTTCCTTAGGTTATGTTAGTGTAAGGCTTGACGTGTCGTTTTTTATTATAGTCTACTTCCTTAGGTTACGCTACTGTAAGGCTTGTCGTGTCGTTATTTTATTATAGCCTATTTCCTTAGGTTACGCTACTGTAAGGCTTGACGTGTCGTTTTTTATTATAGTCTACTTCCTTAGGTTATGTTAGTGTAAGGCTTGACGTGTCGTTTTTTATTATAGTCTACTTCCTTAGGTTACGCTACTGTAAGGCTTGTCGTGTCGTTATTTTATTATAGCCTATTTCCGTAGGTTACGCTACTGTAAGGCTTGACGTGTCGTTTTTTATTATAGTCTACTTCCTTAGGTTATGTTAGTGTAAGGCTCGACGTCTCGTTTTTTGATTATAGCCTACTTCCTTAGGTTTCGCCAGTGCAATGCTTGACGTGTCTTTTTTTATTATAGCCTACTTCCTTAGGTTATGTTAGTGTAAGGCTTGTCGTGTCGTTATTTTATTATAGCCTATTTCCGTAGGTTACGCTACTGTAAGGCTTGAGGTGTCGTTTTTTATTATAGCCTATTTCCCTAGGTTACGCTACTGTAAGGCTTGACCTGTCGTTTTTTATTATAGTTTACTTCCTTAGGTTAAGCTACTGTAAGGGTTATCGTGTCGTTATTTTATTATAGCCTATTTCCTTAGGTTACGTTACTGTAAGGCTTGACGTGTCGTTTTTTATTATAGTCTACTTCCTTAGGTTATGTTAGTGTAAGGCTCGACGTGTCGTTTTTTGATTATAGCCTATTTCCTTAGGTTTTGCCATTGTAATGCTTGTCGTGTCTTTTTTTATTATAGCCTACTTCCTTAGGTTATGTTAGTGTAAGGCTTGCCGTGTCGTTTTTTATTGTAGTTCACATCCTTAGGTTACGCTACTGTAAGGCTTGACGTGTCGTTTTTTATTATAACCTAATTCCTTAGGTTACGCTACTGTAAGGGTTATCGTATCGTTATTTTATTATAGCCTATTTCCTTAGGTTACGCTACTGTAAGGCTTGACGTGTTGTTTTTTGATTATAGCCTACTTCCTTAGGTTTTGCCAGTGTAATGCTTAACGTGTCTTTTTTTATTATAGCCTACTTCCTTAGGTTATGCTAGTGTAAGGCTTGACGTGTTGGAAAAATGAATGTCCAAAGGGTGAAAAGGGTGAAAAATGGACAAATTCGTCGTTTAGAACCTTCCGTATGTAATTTGTAACATCATTTTTGAGATCAGTGCCCAAAAAAACCTACTAGACCCTTTGAAAATAAAAAAATATGTTCTTTTGGAAAAATGTTGGTCTAAGGGTTGGCAAGGGTGAAAATGGCCAATTTCACCCTTCAGAACCTGTTGGATGTAATTTTTTACATTATTTTTGAAATCTGCGACCTTTAAAACCTATTTATTTAATTTAATTTAAAAATAAAGTCTTTTATAGGTTTATGTAAATTTTGGGGTATTTGGGGTGAAAATGGCCAAACTCACACTTTTGATCCCGTTTAATATAATTTATGACATAAACTGCGATCTGGGGCATTTTTTTTTCTCCCATGGATAAAACGAAATTTTTCTTTCTCAGCGGGGAGAAAATGCGTTTTCTTCGATCTCGTTGAGGATCGAAAAAAGTTTTTTCGAAAAACCTCTTAAAATCGAAAACTCTCGACCTGCTAGGAAGAAAAATAATTTTATAATAAATATGAATCACTTTACTAGACAAAAAATACCTAACTTTAAATATAAATTTTCAAATTTTTCTTAAAATATAAAATTTATAAAAAGTAAATAATTATTTAATTATTTCTTGAATAAAAGGAATAACAAAACTTCAATAAAAATAAAATAAATAATTTTTAGTTCCGCTTAACTACGTGTTTAAATATTTAATTTGTAACTCTGTTAGCCTGGCCAGTTGACAAGGTTGCAGACTCTGGAAATCGTATCCTTACGAGAGTTCCGAGTTCGAATCCCCCCGCAGGGGAATTTTTTTTTTTTTTTTTTTTATTTTATATTACTTTTTAATTAATAATAATTATTTAAATAATTATTTAAATTTTTTAAATATTTATTTAAATAAATCTTTTTTTAATTAAAAAATAATTAAAATTTAATTTAAAAAAAAAAAGTTATAGTTGCTTGAATATATTTTAGATGTATAAAATACTGTCAATTATTTGCTATTTGACTGTTTTGTATAATATTTTTGAACAACTTTTATCAATCTGACAGTCATTTAAACATTAAAAATAGGTTGCTTCAGACTAAAAAATTATAGTCATTTGAATATATTTTAGATGTATAAAATACCGTCGATTATTTGCTATTTGACTGTTTTGTATAATATTTTTGAACAACTTTTATCAATCTGACAGTCATTTAAACATTAAAAATAGGTTGCTTCAGACTAAAAAAATATAGTCATTTGAATATGTTTTAGATGTATAAAATACCGTCGATTATTTGCTATTTGACTGTTTTGCTATAATTTTTTTTTTTTTTTTTGTTTAAAAATAGTATTTCGAACATTCAAAATACATTGATTTTGACAAAAAAATAATCGTTGTTTAAACATATTTTTAACATCTAAATAACTGTCTAATATTGGTCAATTGACAGTCAGAAAAAATATTTTTTTTATGTTCCTAAAAACCGTAAAATTGACTGTTTTTTGTTGAAATTAAACATTTAATCAATATATTTTTGACTAATAACCCGACCGTCGATAGTCGGAGAAATATGTATTTTATATGTATTTCAGACTATATTTTCATCACCGGGAAGTTAACCAAAATACTTCCGGTTGGTCTCATTTTTTTGGTTTAAGTATCACCTTTCATACGCCATAAACCGCAATTTATTATCACTAATTCTCTCATCACTATAGCCAATTAACCTAACGGTCATTTTTGGCTAAAAATGACCAATTTTTAAAATGCTGCCAAATTTGTAATTTCTGACGAAAATGAGTTTTATAGGTCTGAAAAAATTTCAAGTTTCCAAAACTTCTTGACTTTACCTTTTTCAATTATTTGTTAACCAGATATGATAATTTGAAGTCACAGTCCCAATTTTACGATTTTTTAAAAAAGTTCATTTTCAATGTTAATTTTGAAGAGCCATTTCTTAAAAACGAATCAAGGAAATGAGACGAGTAAAAAATTTTTGGAAATTTGAAACTTGTACAAATTTTTTGAGACCTATAAAACCCATTTTCGTCAGAAATTAAAATTTTAGCAGCATTTTAAAAATTGGTCATTTTTAGCCAAAAATGACCGTTTGGTTAATTGGCTATAGTGATGAGAGAATTAGTGTTAATAAATTGCGGTTTGCGGCGATACTTAAAACAAAAAAATGAGACCAACCGGAAGTATTTTGGTTAACTTGCAAGGTTTTGGCGTTTCATTGAAAATTATCAAAAAATCCTATTTGATAACATTGAGCCCTGCGTTTCTTGGCCTAGAAGCTCCATTGGAAGGAACGGAGGGTAGTCGGCATGTTTTTTCAACATAACAAACTCATCCATAACCATTTGGTGTAATTTGGTGTTCCAAATGTATTGAACTCCCCTTGTCAGTATCAGATTTTACCTGTTCAGTTAAATTTTTATTTTTAAAAAATGGATCTTTAAATATTTAAACGTTATTATAGAAGGTATTAAACATTTTTGATTTTCTTTTTATTAAGTAGTAAGTATTTTTTCAAAAAAATAAATTTACAGACTTAACCTTTAACATATATGATACATAATATATTATTATTTGAATTTATTTAGTTGCATTTTATTGAATATTCTAATCTTTATATTTTTTTGCACATAAATTTTTATTATAATGAAAGCCAATAGTTTTCGAGATATAGATTTGTATGTGTATATAAATATCAAAAAATAAATTACACTTATAAAAAATATATAGAAATTTTTTACTTTTGCAACATAAATCAAAAAAGTTCTTTTAGAAAATGAAATAAAGCATTGAAAAAAAAAAAATTTTTTTTATTTTTTTTATTTATTTTATTGGATTTACAAAACGTAACAAAAAATAAGTGTTTAAATGTTATTTAAAATTTTTCTTTTATTTATTTTGTTTCTATTTTTTTTTAATTTAAACAAAGCTAAAGTAAAATGTATCAATAAATTTTAATTTTTTTTGTTGTTTTCTGCCAGGAACAATTTAGATTTAATTTAGATATTCAATATATATTTTTTTTACGTAAATAAAAACATAGAATGCGTAAACTTTTTTTAAAAGCTTTTAAAAAGTAATATTTAAAGGCATTGTTTTTATTTGTACATTTATAAAATAGTAAATACAATAAATTATATTTCTAATAAATTAACAATGCTTTATCTGATACTCAAAGGCCTTTAACACGGTGGTCGTGAAATAATTTGTAATAAAAAAGTCTGCACTCAAGATATTTCTTGATGACATAACAGAAGTAACTTTCCATGATCATATTTAAAAATAATGACATCGCAAATCATATTTATGGGTGATAATATTTTGAGGAAAATAGAAAAAACTGATAATTAATAAAAAGGCAGACCCCCGAAAAATCTAAAAAAAAACGTTTTTTGGGGGTTTTTAGATTTTATTTAATTTTCCCGACTCATTAACATATACTAATCGACTTAAAGGCAGGAAAACTTAAAATTTCACTGCTTTTAAAGAAACATTGAATTTTTCAAAAATCAGTTTTTGAGCTTATTAATAATATACCATCCTTAAATTTTTTAAATAGTCATGATGAAGTCAAATCCTATAATTTTTAACTTTTTAGGCAATCTACTGGAGGGGGAACTTATTTTTTTTCTTTTTTGGACATAGTACCTAATTATTTTAAAAGAAGTACTAGTTTAATAAATGTCGTTTTTACTTGATTTTCTAGATTTGATAACTAATTTTTTGAAAATTGTTTTCTCAAAATATTTTGAATAAAAAAACGCCATTTTTTTTCTTTTTGGTCCTGGTACCTAATTTTTTTTATATGAAAGTATTAATTTTAGATATATAATTTTTAATCGATTTCTCAAAATTTTTACATAAGAAAATAAAAAAAACAGCAATATCTTTTTACTTTTCAGACGTAGTATCTCATTTTTTTCTATGAAAGTGCTAATATCTGGAAATATCGTTTTTATTGGTATCTTGAATATGATTTTTTTATTAAGAAATATTCAAATTACTTGAATGTGTCGATTGGGAGTTAATGAGTTAAATTATCATACACTGAAAAAAAATTTGTTTGCCGCTGCCACGGTGCTCGCATTTCAAATGAATAATACTCATTTTTATTTTACATTTTCTTTACGTTTCGAGGCGTTTGCAATTTATGCAATTTACAATCATTTAAAACCGGCTTCCACAAGCGGAATTCCTGTAGTTGCAACCGAAAGTTTTTATAAATGTATCTAAATCTGCGGTTAACAAATAATTAAAAATTACCAAAAAAACCTACTTTATAACATTGAGCCCTGCGTTTTTAAACTCAAAAGGCCTAGTGGCATGAACGGAAGATGGTATTTTTTCAACATAATAATTTTATTTCTGACCATTTGGTTTTCCAAGTACTCTCCTTGTGAGTAAGTATAGAAATTTTTTTTTTTTCGAATAATCAAAATATTTACTTTAGAACAAATTTGCTTTAAAAGCAATAATATTTTTACTCTTAATTAAAATAATAAGAATGATAAAAATAAACTAAAAATCAGTCCTACAAGTTTTAAAATTAATACAGCAAATTTTTTTTAATCACTACATGTAAAATAATAAAATATAAATGAAAAAAAAAAAAAAAATCGTTTATTATTTTAAAAAGTCACATGAAAATCAATTTTATATCAATAGTGCTTTCACGCAAGATTTTTTTATTTTCATTTCTACATCTGTGAACTAAACAAATCTAAAGAGATAAATATCGGTTTATGCTCGAAGGGATTTGTGTTATTACCGCTATCAAAAGTAAATCGATATTGGTTGCTTGTATTGAGTGCCACAACAACGAATATTGTTCTACTTGCTGTTTCTATTTCATGTACTGATTCTCAACTATTATACTTCCACTAAGTATATTCGAAAGTTATCTTTACATTATTCTGTTTACTATTGTTTTCTAAAGTTTTTGGTAAAAAATAAGTATATATATCGTGATTAAAAAAAATATATCAACAAAAAAAATCAATAATTCTACGGATAAGAGTAAATTCTCGGTTATAAATTTTAGAAAAATTATTGAAATATGCCAATTAATTTTTTTACTTTAATTTATTATATCATATGAAATCATTAAATTATTTTCAATTTCAGATTAAATATAATTATAAGGATTGAGTTAAATAATTATTTTAAATATCACACAAAATTTAATCATTTCAAAATTGTAAATTTTAATTTTTATTAATTAAAAATTTAATAATTTATCAACATTTATTAAAATTTATTAATAGCTTACTTTGTAATAATTAATTTATTTATTATTTTGTTTGATTGATATTTTCAGAAAAACAATTTATCTAAATTTTATTTATTAGCTCCTAGTCTAACTAAAATACAATGAATACTCATGGGACGTGTCAGTTATCTTAGGATCCGATGGATACGCAAAACACGAGCTGATATTTAAATAAAAAACGAATTTTATCAGATTTAGAGATCTTTTGCATTTTAAAATATTAATAAAAATTAATGGGTCAAATATAAAGTCAAAAAATCCCAAATATTAATTTTCAGATAATGATTGAATTTTATATGCATTGAAAAAAACTGCGGTATTTTACTTGTGGCTACTGCACCTTTTTTTGCTGAAAAATAAGGATTTTAGGAGTTAAAAATTATTTTTTTTGGTTTCATTACTTAAAATTATAAAACCTTCAAGATTCAAAATATAAATTTAATCATGTTTCATGTTTGCTGTTTGTGAGATCACACATCGGTTGTAAGTTTTTATCTGAAAATTTTAGTTTTAGGAATTTCGTTCTTACTTGATTTCATAGATATCATACCTAAATTTGTGGAAATTTCTTCAATAAAAACTAAAAAAATTACTATTATTTTTTTATTTCTGGATATGGAATAACTGATTGCATATTAATTAAGTTGTTGTTCAATTTCCCTATTCTTTTTTAAGAAACCTAAATTTATGTTTATTTATATTTTGTTAGAAAAATTAATGCTGATAATAATAATTATATAGTATTTTCATTACATGCGTTAGAAAGAATCGTTTTTTTGCCCGGCAAGCGTTCATTCTTACGCTCTTAATGAAAAACTATGTGTTAGATCACGGGATGAAAAGTTGATTTTTTACTTTCCATGCTGTCTGCACTCGTTTGCTACGCTCACTCGTGCATACAACTGCATGGAAAGCATAAATCAACTTTTCATCCCTTGTTTAACACATAGCTATTTTCTCCAGTAAGCAAGATATACCTTATAGCAATAGAAGATTGAGCATTTATGAGTGGTTAAAACATAAAAAAATTTGTAAACTAAAAAAAATATATTTTACATATCTTGGGCAAAAATTTTTTGCCCTAGGGAGACGGCATTTTTGCCTATTATATGTAAAACTATATTTTAGAACACGGGAAAAAATATTGGGTTTAACTTTTGCATGCTGTCTGCACAGCCAAAACCAATATTTTATCCTTTGTTTAATAAATAGCTATAAAATATTCCTCATATAAAAATAAAATTCTAACTACTGCTCTATCTTTTCTTGTAAAGATTTTTTTTTTCTTCATATAAATTAATCTAATTGGCATTTCTTGACATCTAGATCAATTTGTAATTCTTTATTGGCATTTTAAAGCTTCCAAAAACGAATAAACCAAATTTAAACCAAAAAATTAAATACCTTTTTAATATAGAATCGCTCCTATATAAGAAAAGAAATAAATAATATAAAAGAAAAAAATCTTAAGTATATTAAAACTTTGAGATAATTTAATTGTTTTATTTAAAAAAATACTTTTTAAAATATCTACATTATGAGAGTTGAACAAAAGCTATTATCACTATTTTCAGATAATATTGGCTGAGAGAATATAGTTAAAGTTTACTAAATGGGATTTCAGTTCTTGTGAAACGGAATCATTTACTCATTATAGAAGTTCATCACAGTTTTACGAGTGCATTTAAACTCGTTTGATGATGAGGATTAGTTGTAACATCAAGAAATTTCAAAGACTATGTGACGCCATTGACAAAGATATCGAATTTTGCACTCTTACGATACTTAACAAAATTATAATAATCTAAAGTTTCAAACAGAATATATTTGATATGATATTCAATGAATTTAAGTACTTATTTTCTCAATTTGTTATTTTTCTTTCAATGCAACTTTTAAACTTAATCATAAAAGAACTTGTATTATTATTAATTATTATTATAATTATTAATTGAAAAAAAAAATTTATTCAATTTATTACGTTAAATAACATAAAATTTCTATCGACATTAATTAAATGTGTTAAATTTGATCACATCTTGTACCATGAATATTGCTACTATATTTATAAAATATATTTTTCTATATACATACGTAAATATAAAAGCATACACACATGGCTATAAATACGAGTTCAAATTTTGTATTTACATTTAACTGACTGTCCTTTAGATTTATTCGTAAATTTATATCTTTAAACATATAGGTATAAAATTATTTATAACAGTTTTGCATTTACGTTACGTTATATAACTTGTAACATAAACACATATACACGACTATATAGCAATATTCGTTATAACAACGAATGTTAAATCTAGAAATTATAACGAGTCGTATCCGCGGTATACTGTCATTTTCTATTCGATTTATGGTATTGTTACAATATACAGATATATATGGATTGATTTTTTTATTTTTTAATATTCTATGCAAAAAATATCATGCTAAGTTAGAACTCTTAATTATTTAAATTTTATTTTTAGAATGGTTTGCATACCAATTTCACCGAAAATTTCATTTTACCTATACTAGTGAAACTCACTGTTTCCCCAAAATTGTAAAAAGTAACTTTTTTTTTTATTACTTGGGCCTTTAAATTAACTTCAATAATGTAAAATTTAATTTTTACTCAAATTAAATTCAAGCATTGATTATTTACCATATAAATTTTAGCCAAAATAATGTATTTTGTTAGAATACTTAATTCTTAAGGTTTTATGCATAAGTAAAAAATTTGGATCAGTTATGTCAAGATTCTAACAAATTAAAATATACACCAATATAGAATATATACATATTGGAAAAATAGCCTTTATATGGAAAAAGACAAAAATGTAAATAGAAATGAAAGAGAACCAAGGGCGATAGTTGTATGTAAATTCCGAATCTGTACATATTAATATTGTTGATGTGAACGAATACAGTTTCACCAATCCAATCTAAATGTATTATTACAGAAATTTAAATTTTTTAGTACATAAAATTACATTTAAATTTATTTTAATTTTCAAAGCGGAAGCCCGAAACAATTTTAAACTTTTGTCGACATTTTTTCAAATTACTTTATTTCAAATTACAAATTAAAAATTAATCAAAAATTTTAATTTGATTTTTATTTATTTCAATATATCGAGAGTTTTAAAAAGATTGATCCCGATTTAAGGCTTATAATTTGATGCAAAAATAGTTTTTAATTCTTTACCTAAATTTTTAATTATTTATCTATTAATTACAAAAAAAAGCTATTTAAACAATCGCCCATATAATTTTTCATGATATTAAGCTTTAAATTCTTTTCAGGGTATTAAAAAAATTTATGTAACTTAGTGCCGCACTTAATTTTTATTAAAAATAGGAACTATCATTTATAAATTGTTTAAACAATTGAAAATTGAAGGGGGGAGGGGAGTCGAAAATTTCCGATTTAAAGAGGGGAGGGTCAAATGAGACTTATAATTATCTGGGTTTAGAAACTTATAAAAATTTTGATTTAGGGACTTAAAATAATTCAGCTTTAGGGAATTAGAATAATTGAAGTTTAGGGATTTAAAATCGCGCAATGCATAAATATAAATACAGTTTTTTGGTAATTTCGCTGTAACATCGCGAATAAACCAAAATACTTGTTGGTATTAAAGTCATCTTCCAAGCCCCGTAAACCGCAATTTCATCACTGATTCTCTCATTGTTGTAGTAAATAAAAAAATTTCTTAAATTAGCTCAAAAATTGCAATTTTCGACGAAAATGGATTTTATATGTCTGAAAATTTTTCCACAAGCTTCGAATTTCCAAAAATTCTGTATTTATATTTTATACTTATTTGTTTGCCAAATACTTTATCTTTTTAATTTTTTATCTTAATTTTTCTGTACCCTAGAAATTTTGAAAATTACCCTTACGTATTAAACCCAGCCCTCAGCTATAGTAAATATATACCATGTAGTTGTATTTACGCAAACTAGTTACAAGTTTGTATATAAAATATTTAACGCAACCATGTTATAAGTTGCAATTAGGTATATAACGGTTAACCATTTAATGCCCAACAGCTTATAAACGTGTCGATTTCATTTTGAATACCAAATTAATATTAAAAACAAAGTCTATATTTCTAAAAATGTACCCCTGTGTAATAATGTCTCGATTTTCAGAAACTGATTTCAAATTTACGATGAAATCAACTGGAAACTCAATATTGCGGGTAAAAGTTGACCACTTAAAATTTTTTTTTGAATTTTAAAATATCAGATGGGAAAAAATGAGATGTCAAAAAAAAAATTACTACAAACCTAAATTGGACCTACGCCCTCATAAAATAAAAACTATTATTTATGATATATTCTTATAATGTATTTTAGTAAATCGGATCGGAAAAAAATTTTCTTTTATCTGGGCTTACATAAAAATATTTAAAACTTAAAAAAAAATTTATTATATGTAAATCAACATTTTTAAAGAAAAGGTCTTCTTTAAGATCATTTAAAATTTAAAAAAAGTTCAATTTTAAGCATTTTTAGGCACGATCACCCTGTGTATGCAATATACAGATGAAATCGTGCCTAAAAAGTTTGTCAGGTCAAAAAACGGAAAATCTGTTAAATTGTCAAATTCGTGGCTAAATTTGGTCCCCGGGTCATTTCGATACTTCTAAATGCTTATGTTGCCTTAATGGATGTAGGGATGTATGTGAGAAAAGGTTAATAATCTGTTTCTCAGAACCTACTCGATGAAACAATAATCTCCTGAAGAAAATTTTTTGAAATCAGATTTAGTTGCAGGGTTTAAAATCTAAAGTCATTGTATTCAGTCATATTAAATTTATATAGAAATATTAAAAAAAAGAGTTTCAGATATTAAAAAAAATTAATGAAAAAATGATAAAAGTGGTAAAATATCAGGTGTAAATCGCTGGTACAAAAAAAATTTTAGTTCAAAATTTTTTAAATTGTATTTATTTGTGCCTCCTAGGGTTTGGCTAATTTCATTTATTTAAGTAATCATAAAAACTTTGACTTTAAGTATCCAATAATAAAGAAAAAAATGCTAAAAATTGAACTTTTTTTTAATTTTAAGTGATCTTAAAGAAGATCTTTTCATTAAAAATGTTGATTTACATATAACAAATTTTTTTTATAAGTTTTAAATATTTATATGTTTTTTATATGTTTTAAATATATTTATTTTTTACATAAATAAGCCCAGATAAAAGAAAATTTTTTATCTTATTTACTAATACATCATAAGAATACATCATAAATAATAGTTTTCAATTTATGAGGGCGTGGGTCCAATTAAGGTTTTGTAAAGAAAAAATACTCAATAAATATGTGATTGTGTCTGAAATAAAAAAGCCTTAGCTTTTTTATAATCATTTGCTATTTTTTCATTAATTTTTTAAATATCTGAAACCAGTTTTTTTAACATTTCTCTGCAAGGACTGAATGAAAGGACTTCAGATTAGAAACCCTGCAACTTGTTCTGATTTCAAAAAATTTGCTATAGGAGGTTTTTGATTCATGCATTAGGTTCTAACAAACAGAGGATACACCTTCGTACATAGATCCCTACAAACATCAAGGCAATATAGGCATTTAGAGACATCAAAATAACCCAGAGATCAAATTTTGCAAGGAATTGAACAATTTAAAGACTTTCCGTTTTTTGACCTGACAAACTTATATTTATTGCATGCATAACGTGATCGTGCCTAAAAATAATTAAGAACAGAACCCTAACAAAATTAAAATATTTTATATTTCAATTTATCTGTATGACTGTATTGTACCTTTTTATTGGATAATAATTTAAAATTTAATATAAAATAATCAAAATCAAAACTCTTTGATCAATTTTATTTTATTATTGAAAGTATATTATTCGTTGATAGTACTTCATATGATCTAGCATTAAGTACTGTTAAAACGTTAACTGTACATTATTTAAATCATTGGTATCTATAAAATTTATAAATTACCGTATAGCTCCATTGATCCATTAATTTTACAAGCCTTTGATCCTTTTGAGTTTTATTAATTATAATAGTCGAAAAACGAAAAGAACTAAAACCACTGTAAAAATAACAGGATGAGATTCAATAATGTTTGAGGGTCATTATACGCACATGAGTATTATCTGTACCGAAATTCATAGACTGTGAAAATTAGGCATTTCTATATGTGAAAAAGGTTTTCTGGAACTCTTTGCCTTCTGAAATTAGCTTTCTTTCATATTTAAGTAGTTTTAAGCATTTTAGATATCTATTGAACGTAGATCGTTAATTTATATTTATAAATTGAAAAAAAATTTGTTTTCTTAACAAAATGATGTTTTTAAGTCTGATGATAATATACTTTTTTTTGAAAACTTTTCTTTAGGATTTATGAAATGTGCCACGATTCAAGTGAAAAAAAATTACAACTACCACATACGACTGATTATTTTTTGTCAGTGTACTCTGTGTGGTCATGAATGTTAAAAATAAAAAAAAAAAATTTTAATTTATTCACCAAAAAAAAAGTTTTATTTGTACTATTAAATAAGAATGAATTACTTGATCACATTTTATGTATTCTGATCTTTGTTGAAGTATATATTTGCAATCATTCAAGCGTAAACCATTCCCATAAGTTTACCACATGAGAGAAAAGTAAATTCAACTTAGATTTGCATTTACTGATACGAGTAAATCGTAACAAAAATTTATAATTTTTTTATTTAAAAATTTTAATTTTAAATCGTTATTAAGTTTGCTTCTGAAAATTTAAATAATTAGTAATTTTTTTTAAATTTCATAAAAAAAATGATGGAATAAATCTCGGTCTAAATATTTCAATTCTATTGAGCTCGAAAACAAATTTTATTTTCATTTATATTTTATTTATTAGCTTGTATTAAAATTAATATTTTATTCATTTTATAATGCAATCTGAATATTATATAGTTCATTCCTTGAAGAAGCTATCAGAACAAATTAGGTGTTTTGGCGATAAATTTAGTTTTAACCACAATATTTTTTTAGCACAATAAAGTTAAACACCAAAATTAGAATACATTTTTTTAAGCACGCGCGTTTTATTAAACACAAAAAATTAAACAGGGTATTTTCAACACACAAAATTTGAAATGAGTGCCCCAAACAGCATATTCTAAGCAAAATTTTGCTAAGATTATCGAATATATCAATACCATTTAGTTAAGGGATGTTTTTTACTAATTTAAGGGTGATTTGAAAATTTTTTGACTGCATGACCCCGAAATTCGAGATCAGCGATCCAAAAAACATTGCAGGGGGGAATAAATTTTGTCATAATTTGTGAATATTTCAAAATTTCTCTAAATCCATCCCAAATAAGAGGGATGATTTCGCAATTTCAGGGCATTTGACTCGCTTTTCATACGTATTTTCCTAATTTCTATACACGGGATCCCCAAAATTTTTATTAGCAATTCCAAAAACTTATGTAAAAACTTCTTTACAGTTTGTAAATATTGCAAAAACACCCTTAAAAGGGGATATTTTTTTTTTACTAATTTAAGGGTAGTTGTAGATAATATTTTTACGATTGGAACCTTAATTTTCACAAATCAGCAATCCAAAAAACACTTAGCAGAGCATTTTTCATCTCGGTTGCCAAAAATAACCAAATAGCTTTTTTTTTCAAACAAGGGATAAAATTGGTATTGGTAATATTGGTTTTAGGCAGCATACAAAAATCGAACTCCATATTTTTAAACAAATGATAAGGTTGCAAAAAAAAGGGTGGATTGTTGGTGTTTTTCCGGCCAATCTTACAAGGGACTTAAAACCGGTTGGGATGCAGATTTGATTCTGATATTCAGGACAGGTTGTGTTAGTTGAAAAAATACCCTCTTTACTGTCAATTTACCTGGATGGGCCTCCTGGATCTTGAAACTAAACCCTCTATCAGGATTCTATGCTATAAGATAGGGTTCGCTATTACCTTTTACGTCAACCAAATACCTTCCGGTTTGTCTTATTTTTTTCGTATAAGTATCACATTAACGTTGTTTTTTTTTGGGGGGGGGGGTGAAATGGACTTAGAATAGTTTCGATTTAGAGACTTTAAATAATTTGAAGTTGGAATCAGTCTAATTAGAGCCTGATAAGAACAAAAACTTAGAATACTTTAGGTTTATAAGCTTAGGATAATTAATATTTCGGGATTTATTGTAATTTCGTTTTTTGGATTTATTACTGTTATGAGTGAACATAACAGTTTTATTCCTATTATTATAGTCAGTAAACCAAATGGCCATATTTGGCCAAAAAGACTAGTTTTTAAACGGCTACAAACATTGCAATTAAAATTTTTAGTTAAAACTCAAATGGGTATAAAACCCATTTATAGGTCTCATAATTTTTTATTCGTTACATTTGCTTCAGTTATTTTCATGACATGGCTCTGTAAAGATGGTACAGACTTTAAATTTTCATATCTCGCAAACAATGATTAAAAATGGGCAGTAATTTAAAAATTGGTCATTCTTGACCAAATATTGTCATTTGATTTACTGATTACAATAATAAGAGAATTACTGATGAAAAAATGAGGTTAAATGGGAATCAAAAGCTGACACTCAAAAAAAATAAGGCCAACTGGAAAGTATTTAGTTGAGTGAAAACCCCTATATTGTAGTAGACAAGGACCAGGAGACCCATTTAGGTATGTTGAGGATATAGGAGATGTTTTTTCAACTACCACAATCTGTCCTGAAAGTTACAAGAAAATCGGCTGCCCAAACATTTGACACTCGCCAGGTTAGTGTTATAAATATTCTTGACAGATTTCTACATCTTATTATAGAGCGAAGCTCTACCTTAATGGATGCAAAAATCGACACCTTTCGGACACGATATAGTCAAAACGATCAAACGGAATGCTTTCATTTTTTAAAACTGAGTTTATTTTATCGAGTTAATGACACCTATTGTTTTTGGGCCCAATCTGGTATTTCTAAAGGCATGTTTATTCTTGTACTTTTGCTTCATACAGGTGAAAAACCTTCTAAATGTTATCCGCGCGATAAATTTCATAGCTTTTGCATAAACTTTGCATCAGCGAAATATCATAAAAATACAAAATAACACAAGATTCTTATATTTTTAGGCACGATCACCCTATGTATGCAATACATAGATGAAATCGTGCCTTATAAGTTTGTCAGGTCAAAAAACGGAAAAATTTCTAAATAGTCCAATTCGTGGAGGTCATTCTGATGCCTCTAAATGCTTATATTGCCTTGTTGTGTGTAGGGATGTATGTTCGAGAAAGTATATCCTCAAGATCACAGAACCTACTCGATGAATCAAAAATCCCTTAAACCAAATTTTTTGAAATAAGATCTAGTTGTAGGGTTTTCAATTTCAAGTGATTTCATCAAGTACTTGCAGAGAAATGTCCTAAAAACTGATTTCAGATATCAAAAAAAATTATTAAAAAATAATAAAAATGGTAAAAAATGAATTTGTTTTGAATTTAATACATCCAAAATGTGGTTAATGATCTAAAATAACCAGAAAATAATTAAATTAATTGAAATTTATTTTTTAGGAACGATAACCCTGTGTATGCAATACATAGATGAAATCGTGCCTTAAAAGTTCATCAGGTTAAAAAACGAAAAAGTCTTCAAATTCTTCAATTTATGGAGGAATTTGGTCCCAAGGTCATTCCGATGCCTCTACATGCTTTTATTGCCTTGGTGTATAATAATAAATAATAGTTTTCAATTTATGAGGGCGTGGATCCCATCAACGTTATTAAAGAGAAAATACTCAATGAATATGTGATCGTGCCTGAAATAAAAAAGCCTTAGCTTTTTTATAATTCTTTACGATTTTTATAATTTATTAATTAATCCAAATTTTATTCAATTAAACATTTAACGCCCAAGAGCCTATCTACGAGTTCTAAATTAATTTTAAAACCAAAATCTATTTTTCAAGTCTCTATTATCAGAATTCAATTTCAAACTATCTATACTAGATACCGTCAAAGACGGGTAGAGCGAAGCTGATCATGTTAGAAAAAAGCAAGAAAAGAGTTTCAGTAATTTTTTAATTTAAGGATTTTAAAAGCTTTGATTAGATTGAGTTCAATAATAATGTTTAAATAAGACGTAAAAAAATGTTAAGCATAGTTAAAATTTTTAAGTATTGGCCAAAAAGTACACGAAAAATCCGCCCCTTATTTTGAAACCTTATTATTTGTTTGCTGAAAAGATTTCAACCAAACTTTTGTTGGCGGAACTTTGTTATTACGTCCTTTTTCTAGAATTCACCAACTACAAAAAAGTTACTCTGAACTCTAATACCCCTCAATTAACATAATTACCAAAATAATATTATACACAAGTCAGAATGTGGTGTAACGGTTTCGGAATTCGTCAACCAGAGAAAGAAAAAGTCTTCTGTAGGTTTTGTATGTCGTTGAATCCGAATTTGGGGTCCTACTGGGTTAGAAAATAGGAAAATACAGCAGAAACATTCCATCTTATGAATTTTTTCACAATATTTTGGAACTAATGATCAAATTAATAGTGCCACATTTTAAGAGTAATTATCTAAATATTGAATTTATTCTTTTATTCTGTATCGATAAAGGAATATTAGAGCTAACTATTGGTGTTGAAAAATATCTCCAGGGTAAGATAAAATCGGAAAAATACAATGTGAGTTTTTTTCTTTACTTTTCTTTTAATCTTGCATTTGAAAAAGTTTTATCCTATTTTAACTTTTATTTAATTTACCTCCTATACGGGGCAAAAATGGATAAAACTATCCCTGAATTTAACAAAAAATGAAAAAAACTTATAACTGGTTTGTGTTTTCACACAACCAACGATCATGAATCATGTTCACTTATAACGTTTTAACGTATATTCCCTAATTATTATAAGTCCTAAGATCGAAATTACAATAAATCCCAAAATATAAATTATCCTAAGTCCATAAACCTAAAATATTCTAAGTTCTTGTGCTTACTCCCACTTTAAATTATTCTAAGTCCCTTAATCGGAAATATTCTAAGTCCATTTCATACCCCTCTCCCCTAAAAATGTCGTTAATATTTCAACCCCTCCCCCCCTAAAACGTCAATACACGGTGATCCCGGGTGGGACGTGAATTTTATTTTATTAGGTACATCGCTAGTTGTTGATGCTTGTAATCTTAGCTGCGATTGGTTAACTAATAAGCAAACAATGCATCCGCTCTGTATCGCCCTGTATTTACCCCCCCCCCCTAAAACATCACTTTTTTACCCACCCCTGCCTGGCATTAACATACACTAACACTATTATATCGTAGTATAAGTGAACGCAACATACGGAGGTCCCATTGATACCAACCTATGAATTTAATTTTGTCATATGACTTTAAAAATACCATGTCCAGCACCGGAAGATCATGTAATAACAAAGATTTTGCAAGAAAAAATTTTGCTTAAGTTCCCTTATGCAAAAAGTTAACAAAGATGCAATTGAACATGTTTCTAAGGAGGGGTAACCTGTGAATCTGAAAATCAAGTGGGGTCAAATGTCAAAAATCATGTGGGGTTAGGAACTTAAAATATTTTATATTTAGGGACTTTGAATAATTTACTTTGAGAGGCTTAGAAAAATTCAAGTTTAGGGACTTAAAATATTCCGGGTTTAGAGACTTCTAATAATTTGAGTTGAGGGACTTAGAATATTTTCAATTTAAGGACTTAAAATAATACAGGTTTACAGAATCTAAATAATTTGGGTTTAGAATCTTAACATCTAGTAAAGGTGATAATTACAAATTATAAGAATAGCGATTTTATTGTAATGCTGTTTATTATTTATGTATTATAACTAGTCCTTTTTAGAGGTTTAGTTTTCACGTCCTATAATTAGTCTTATAGCCCAATTAGAGCTTGTAATTATTGAATCTCAATATTTTCTTACCCTTTCTTCAAAAAAAGGCAGTTAATTAGATAATTTTAGCTCTGCTTTCAAAATATTGCAAAAAAACTAAAATGGGGTAGTTTTTGCTGATTTCATGTCCTCAACTTCTCAGCCACTTGTACCCCAGATTGCGTATTTCAGAATCAAAGCATACCTACTTTTGTATTCTAATTTTTTTGGTCACGTGTACTAGAAAAAGTTAACCAATTTTTGGAAGAAAAACTGAAATTATGACACCCCGGATTAGACTAGATTTTTATATTAGGCCAAAACATACTGAATTTATATTTTAAATATTTTGGTATTTTGGCTCTGGAAGGGCATGTCGGGCTATTGAAGACCGGCCGTTTATTCACGCTCTTAGTTTATAGTGTACTTGATTTTGAGCTCGGATAAAGGTCAATGGCCCGACATGTCTCTCCAGAATTAATATACCGAAAAATGTCAAATATAAACTTATTATGTTTTGGTCTTAGTTAAAAACCTAGCCTATTCCAGGGTTTCATACTTACATTTAGTTTTTTTTTTAAAATTGGCCATTTTCGTGTAACTTTTGTCAAAACACGTGGCCGAAAAAATTAGAATACGAAAGTGTATGTATTTAGGTCTTGAATATCTCTGTGCCAAAATTTATCTGTGTAATAGTTACACGCACTTATTACCATACCAATATTATTACCAGGTTCCTAATCTCTTTTTTATTTAATAAAATTACGCTATTTAAAAAAATCAGTTTTTAAACAACCGGTTTTATTTCAATGAAGTAACCTTCAGAAGAATTAAAAACTTATTAGTTATTAGTTTCAAATCAATTTTTCAAACTGATCCATGTGTAAGAATAAAAAAATTCAATGATAATGGAATTATACATAGAATGCATATGGATGGAGTTGCATATTCTTTGAACTAGGTTTAGTCCAAAAATTTATATCTTATATTAATATTTGAAATTTTACGTTTAGATTTCTTTATGAATACTAAATTAATTTTAAAACCAATATTTATTTAAAATTCCAAAAAATATTCCGAAAAACAAATAATCTAATGTAACTTGTTTTTCGTAATTTTTTCTAATTCTCCATCCGCCATTTTCAAATTAAGAAAAATCAAGCAAAAAAAATGTGTCCTAAAACATATACAAAAAATGAAAATTTTATTATTCTTCATTAAATATACCTTTTTTTGATGCTATTTACAATACTGATAAGCAGCGTGTCGATTTTTTTTAGTATCCAACTTTTACCCTAAATAATGACTTTCCGGTTAATTTTATAGAAAGTTTGAAATCGAATTCTGATAATAGAGAATTGAAAAATAGGTTTTGGTTTTAAAATTAATTTAGAACTCGTAGATAGGCTTTTGGTCGTTAAATGTCTAATTGAATAAAATTTGGATTAATTAATAAATAATAAAAATCGTAAAGAATTATAAAAAAGCTAAGGCTTTTTTATTTCAGGCACGATCACATATTCATTGAGTATTTTCTCTTTAATAACGTTGATGGGATCCACGCCCTCATAAATTGAAAACTATTATTTCACACCATATATTATTATACACCAAGGTAATAAAAGCATGTAGAGGCATCGGAATGACATTGGGACCAAATTCCTCCATAAATTGAAGAATTTGAAGACTTTTTCGTTTTTTAACCTGATGAACTTTTAAGGCACGATTTCATCTATGTATTGCATACACAGGGTTGTCGTTCCTAAAAAATAAATTTCAATTAATTTAGTTATTTTCTGGTTATTTTAGATCATTAACCACATTTTGGATGTATTAAATTCAAAACCAATTCATTTTTTACCATTTTTATTATTTTTTAATAATTTTTTTTGATATCTGAAAACAGTTTTTAGGACATTTCTCTGCAAGTACTTGATGAAATCACTTGAAATTGAAAACCCTACAACTAGATCTTATTTCAAAAAATTTGGTTTAAGGGATTTTTGATTCATCGAGTAGGCTCTGTGATCTTGACGATACACTTTCTCGAACATACATCCCTACACACAACAAGGCAATATAAGCATTTAGAGGCATCAGAATGACTTGGGGACCAAATTTCTCCACGAATTGTACAATTTAGAAATTTTTCCGTTTTTTGACCTGACAAACTTATAAGGCACGATTTTATCTATGTATTGCATACATAGGGTGATCGTGCCTAAAAATATTAGAATCTTGTGTGATTTTGTATTTTTATGATATTTCGCTGATGCAAAGTTTATGCAAAAGCTATGAAATTTATCGCGCGGACAACATTTAGAAGGTTTTTCACCTGTATGAAGCAAAAGTACAAGAATAAACATGCCTTTAGAAATACCAGATTGGGCCCAAAAACAATAGGGTTCATTAACTCGATAAAATAAACTCAGTTTTAAAAAATGAAAGCATTCCGTTTGATCGTTTTGGCTATATCGTGTCCGAAAGGTGTCGATTTTTGCATCCATTAAGGTAGAGCTTCGCTCTATAATTAACCGGAAACTCATTATTTAGGGTAAAAGTTGGATACTAAAAAAAATCGTCACGCTGCTTATCATTATTGTAAATAGCATCAAAAAAAGGTATATTTAATGAAGAATAATAAAATTTTCATTTTTTGTATATGTTTTAGGACACATTTTTTTTTGCATGATTTTTCTTAATTTGAAAATGGCGGATGGAGAATTAGAAAAAATTACGAAAAACAAGTTGCATTAGATTATTTGTTTTTAGGAATATTTTTTGGAATTTTACATAAATATTGGTTTTAAAATTAATTTAGTATTCAAAAAGAAATCTAAACGTAAAATTTCAAATATTAATATTACATATATATTTTTGACTAAACCTAGTTCAAAGAATATGCAACTCCATCCATATGCATTCTATGTATAATTCCATTATCATTGAATTTTTTTATTCTTACACATGGATCAGTTTGAAAAATTGATTTGAAACTAATAACTAATAAGTTTTTAATTCTTCTGAAGGTTACTTCATTGAAATAAAACCGGTTGTTTAAAAACTGATTTTTTTAAATAGCGTAATTTTATTAAATAAAAAAGAGATTAGGAACCTGGTAATAATAATGGTATGGTAATAAGTGCGTGTAACTATTACACAGCTAAATTTTGACACAGAGATATTCAAGACCTAAATACATACACTTTCGTATTCTAATTTTTTCGGCCACGTGTTTTGGAAAAAGTTATGAGTACACAAAAATGGCCAATTTTAAAAAAAAAACTAAAAGTAAGTATGAAACCCTGGAATAGGCTAGGTTTTTAACTAAGACCAAAACATAATAAGTTTATATTTGACATTTTTCGGTATATTAATTCTGGAGAGACATGTCGGGCCATTGAAGACCTTTATCCGAGCTCAAAATCATGTACACTATAAACTAAGAGCGTGAATAAACGGCGGGTTTTCAATAGCCCGACATGCCCTTCCAGAGCCAAAATACCAAAATATTTAAAATATAAATTCAGTATGTTTTGGCCTAATATAAAAATCTAGTCTAATCCGGGGTGTCATAATTTCAGTTTTTCTTCCAAAAATTGGTTAACTTTTTCTAGTACACGTGACCAAAAAAATTAGAATACAAAAGTAGGTATGCTTTGATTCTGAAATACGCAATCTGGGGTACAAGTGGCTGAGAATTAGAGGACATGAAATCAGCAAAAACTACCCCATTTTAGTTTTTTTGCAATATTTTGAAAGCAGAGCTAAAATTATCTAATTAACTGCCTTTTTTGAAGAAAGGGTAAGAAAATATTGGGATTCAATAATTACAAGCTCTAATTGGGCTATAAGACTAATTATAGGACGTGAAAACTAAACCTCTAAAAAGGACTAGTTATAATACATAAATAATAAACAAAATTACAATAAAATCGCTATTCTTATAATTTGTAATTATCACCTTTACTAGATGTTAAGATTCTAAACCCAAATTATTTAGATTCTGTAAACCTGTATTATTTTAAGTCCTTAAATTGAAAATATTCTAAGTCCCGCAACTCAAATTATTAGAAGTCTCTAAACCCGGAATATTTTAAGTCCCTAAACTTGAATTTTTCTAAGCCTCTCAAAGTAAAGTATTCAAAGTCCTTAAATATAAAATATTTTAAGTTCCTAACCCCACGTGATTTTAAAATTTGACCCCACTTGATTTTCAGATTCACAGGTCACCCCTCCTTAGAAACATGTTCAATGTTAAAACTACGATTTTTGCAGCAAATGGAAAAATTTATCATTTTGGGACAAAAATGGGCATTCAATTTACTGACTGTAAAGAAGAGAATTTAATATAAAAAATTAGAAAGGTAATAATGTTTTGCAAACAAATAATTCTAAAGGACAAATAAAGAATTTTTAGAAAAAAGCTTTTAGAAAATTGTTGAGACCTATAAAACCCATTTTTGTCTAAAATTGCAATTTTTGAGATAATTTAAAAATTAATCATTTCGGGAAAAAAATGACCATTTGGTTAAATTGCTATAACATAAAGGGTAAAAAAGTGATGTTTTAGGGGGGTGGGGTAAATACAGGGCGATACAGAGCGGATGCATTGTTTGCTTATTAGTTAACCAATTGCAGCTAAGATTACAAGAATCAACAACTAGCGATGCACCTAATAAAATAAAATTCACGTCCCACCCGGGATCACCGTGTATTGACGTTTTAGGGGGGGGGGGGGTTGAAATATTAACGACGTTTTTAGGGGAGAGGGGTATGAAATGGACTTAGAATATTTCCGATTAAGGGACTTAGAATAATTTAAAGTGGGAGTAAGCACAAGAACTTAGAATATTTTAGGTTTATGGACTTAGGATAATTTATATTTTGGGATTTATTTTAATTTCGATCTTAGGACTTATAATAATTAGGGAGTATACGTTAAAACGTTATAAGTGAACATGATTCATGATCGTTGGTTGTGTGAAAACACAAACCAGTTATAAGTTTTTTTCATTTTTTGTTAAATTCAGGGATAGTTTTATCCATTTTTGCCCCCGTATAGGAGTCAGTAAATTAAATAAAAGTTAAAATAGGATAAAACTTTTTCAAATGCAAGATTAAAAGAAAAGTAAAGAAAAAAACTCACATTGTATTTTTCCGATTTTATCTTACCCTGGAGATATTTTTCAACACCAATAGTTAGCTCTAATATTCCTTTATTGATACAGAATAAAAGAATAAATTCAATATTTAGTTAATTACTCTTAAAATGTGGCACTATTAATTTGATCATTAGTTCCAAAATATTGTGAAAAAACTCATAAGATGGAATGTTTCTGCTGTATTTTCCTATTTTCTAACCCAGTAGGACTCCATATTCGGATTCAGCGACATACAACACCTACAGAAGACTTTTTCTTTCTCTGGTTGACGAATTCCGAAACCGTTACACCACATTCTGACTTGTTTATAATATTATTTTGGTAATTATGTTAATTGAGGGGTATTAGAGTTCAGAGTAACTTTTTTGTTGTTGGTGAATTATAGAAAAAGGACGTAATAACAAAGTTCCGCCAACGAAAGTTTGGTTGAAATCTTTTCAGCAAACAAATAATAAGGTTTCAAAATAAGGGGCGGATTTTTCGTGTACTTTTTGGCCAATACTTAAAAATTTTAACAATGCTTAACATTTATTTACGTCTTATTTAAACATTATTATTGAACTCAATCTAATCAAAGCTTTTAAAATCCCTAAATTAAAAAATTACTGAAACTCTTTTCTTGCTTTTTTCTAACATGATCAGCTTCGCTCTACCCGTCTTTGACGGTATCTAGTATTTACACATTACGATTAAACTCAATCCAATCAAAACTTTCAAAATCCCAAAATTGAAAAATTAATGAGGCTTTTTCCTAACATTAGCTTCGCTCTACCCGTCATTGACGGTATCTAGTATATACTATTCAAAGTGTATATGTAGCGCCGATAATGTAGAAATCTTTAAAAACCTACGTAAAAAGATTAATACCCTCTAAATACCTTAAATCATGTAAAAACTAAAGAATTATTATTATTAAACTTTGTATTCATAATTTTATTTTTCAATTTAAGTTTATTATGCATTATATATAAGGTGCACTATTTATTAAATACAATATTATAGTATATATATGTGTGTGTGTTTTACTATTGTATGATTTAGTATATTTAATTTTATATATTCTGTAAAGCATATAATTTCATTTTTAGATGAAACTATAACTATATATGAACTTCATAAAGCTGCATACAATATAATCGTTAATCTTGTTCCCGCCAAAAGTGCGCGAGGGAGTTATAACGCGAGTAGTCATGTTACTAACATTCAGTACGAGTAACTTGACTTTAAATTATGCAACATGATTTGCATTTGTGGTCTAGTATTGTACTCTTTTACTACTCTCTTTTTCTATTTTCTTAATGCTAAAAGATATTTCCTATACATTTAAATACGCATTTATAAAGAATATATATACATATATATATATATTTATGTATATTTAAAAGCTGTTTGCTTTTCACGCGAATGAATCATTTACAAATATAACAACTTTTATGCAAGGGGTTTGTTGGATAATGTTAGTTTACTATACATATTTTCAAATTGTTGTCCATTTTAAATGTGTTTGTTAGAAAAACAGTATTCAGAATAATGTCCAAGCATTCTCCAATTACGGAAATGAAAAATTCAATATTTCATTTATTTGAAATGGAAATTCACTTTTACGCGCTGGGCTTTAGTACAATATGCTCTTAAATTAATGTAAAACATAGATTTAATTTATTATTTTTAGTATTATAAGAAAGAAAATTTCTAATTTTATATTAAAATTTTGAAAATAAAATTTTAAATGCTTTTTGTTTAAAATTTTTATTTTTTACTTAAGTTAAGCTAATGTATTCGTTAATTTTTTATTTATTTTAATAATTATAAGGTACATCAATGATATAGTATATTAAGTATCAAGGGCGTAAAAGTTTCGGCACTAGCGTGAGCACTAGCACGAGTGCTCGGCGAAGCCGGGCACGAGTGATTTGTGTTCACGCTCGTGTCTAAAGTATTTCGCCCATGGTGCTTACACTATTTTTTGCCCCCCTAGGCGTAGAACGAGTTCAGAAAATTCTTTACGCACGAGTTTTACGCCCGGGAGGGCAAAAAAGATTTTATTTCTTATACCAGTTTGAGCTTCTTAAACATATATATATTTGATAATTTGGATGAGAGTAAAATATGCAAAAAATATAGACCTTATTACTTTAAGGGTCGTTTTACCTAAACTTTTTTTTGATAACCGAATTTTTTTTTTTTCTATTAATTACTTTATATATGTCTCAAGAGTATGTAAAAAAAATTTATTTTTAAATCCTCCCCTCTAATTATATTTTTTTGCCTGTTTTGCTGGCGCCGTCAAACGTGTTTTTGATAAAATTTAACGGTATGGCTCTAATATTTTTTTACATATCTTCTAACTACTGTTAAATAGTTAGAAATCATGTCGGAACTGGTCACTGATAGAAATTATGAGCAAATTTTGCTAATATTCGCGATGGTTTATGACTCCAAATTTAGCCGTGCCAAAATGGTAAAAAATAGCAAATCGGCCCAGCAGCAGGGGTAAAATCAGCTACAAAATCAGTATGAAAACCAGAAGGATAGTTTTATGGCTCAAAAATCATTGATAACTTATAAGTCTACTTAAATATACAAAAAAAAAAAATGTTTTGTTTTAAGAAAAAAAAATATTTACTCTTATTTAGAAAACTATGTTTTTACACCTTCTAATTAAAATTTCTCTAAAACTATTTGACCGATTTTTATTTTTTTGGTCTAATTTTATTTGTTGTAAGTTCCTTTACGCAATAAAAAAAAAAAATAATAATTTAATGATTAAAAGTACCGAAAAAATTATTCCAAAACTTCAAAGTCATTTTACTCAAAACAACGTCTGTAAAACCCTGTACTCGATTGCGCGATAACTTCTGCACCGATTTTCTTTAAATTCACTATGCAACTTAATAAATGCACTAATTTCGGGATGTCATCGAGTTTTTTTTTTTATGTTCTGAAAAAATTTTTACAGCTGCTTTTGCCTGAAAATTATAGGCTTTTTTTTTCATTTTAACTTTGCGTAGCCGCCATTTTGTTCGTAATTAATTTTTTTGAAAAAACTCGACGACATCCCGAAATTACGGGTTTTCAGTCTTACCAATTTTTTTTTCGTACGTTTTAGATTATCCTAAGTCAAGATATCAAGTACACAGTTTTGAATTTTTTTTTTTCAGAGACGCAAATTCACCTCTCTCACGCAAAACTGACGTCACAAAAAACAAAAAAAAATTTTTTTTTTAATTTTTAATATATTTGTAAACTATAAAAAAAATTTGATTCAAATATCTCTATCCGTTATTTCACAATCCTACCTTAAAAATCAGCTAAAATATCGACATATTTAGGTAAAACGACCCTTAACCATGAGTAAGTCCATAAAAATTATAAGAATTATAAAATGCCCAAAAAAAGGTACATACGGTAGTATAATAGTTTATAATAATTTAATATTTGCAGAAATAATTTTTGTGGAAAATGCTAACTGAACAACGATGACGAAATTATCTAGAAATAAGGTTTTTTATACTATAAAATTTGTATTTTTCTACGTATTCTTTTTTAATAAGTTTTTAAAGGATAATGGTTAAGGCCGTTTCTTATAGGTGAAAACTGGTAAGTGAGATATATATTTACGTTGCTGCTTTTTTTCAAAAGTTGATTTCCCGAAAGCATACGGAAAAAAATCCTCTGTTAGGGCTTAAAATCCTTCTGATACTTAAAAAGTTGTTGATGAATAAAGGCCTCGACAGATGCTGTGCGCACATTCGGTACGCTCATGGTTTTTACCCAATAAGAGGTATAGAACCAGTTCTCGACCAATCAGGGAGCGTAAATCATTCGGTACGCGTACTGAAATTGAGTACTTTTTTTGTTAGGTTAGGTAAAGATGAATTTTCGTCCAAAGAAAGGCAAGGTGCAATATATGAAATAAATTGTATTGATTGTGATGCTTGTTACATTGGGGAAAGTGGTAGACAATTACAAACTAGGTTAGATGAACATAGCTGTGATATTAAAAATAAAAATTTTTAAAATGCTTTAGCAAAACATACTAGTCTTACAAATCATAATTTTGATTTAAGTAATGTTGAAGTTTTGGATTATGAAACACACAAATATAAAAGAAAATTTAATGAAAAGTTAAACATTCAATATTATAACAATAACACAATAAATAGGATGGAAGATACGTCAAATTTAAAAGTAGTATATAAAAATTCGATTATGTTAATGCGACAAAAAAAGTTTTAAATATTACCGGGAAAAATTATTTTATCGACATGAGGTACTACGTTATGTTCTGTATTGTTTACATTGAGAATTTTAAATTTATAGTCTGCTAGAAACCATGCGTGATTAAAAATGAAAAATTTAACATCAAATAATTATTGTGTTTAAATTGTAATAATATGAATGAAAATTTAATATAATGATTCATAAAAAATACAGGCAGATTAAGAATTGACATATGTAAAATATTTACATGTTATTTACATTTATATTTTTATTGTAGAGTCTTTCTTTTAGAGTCGTTTTTATAACATAAAGATAGGAAAATCCTGAAATTTTTAGCCTTCTAGGTCTTAAACAGACCGATCTATGGCCAAGGAAAAAACACTCGATAATAATCCAAAACTTTTCTTTTTACGATAAAATTTAAGCGAGTTATGCATTTTTCAAGTTATAATGTCGCTTTAGAGCCTAAAATTGGAATTAGTATAAAAATGGTAGTTTTTGACAGTATCTTTACTTGTCCATAACTTGGTTAGTTTTCATCGAAAATAGTAATTTTTTTTGTATTTAGAACTACTTTTTCCCTGGCTATTGGATTCTGAAGACAAAAAAGTCAATTATTTTAACCCCTTATGGAAAATTAAATAAAGAAGTATTGAAAATGTGAAATTATTTTAAAACAGGCTAAAATCGACCTTAATGGCCGAAATCAAAATTTTTTTTCGTACAGATCTATGGGATTTCGGTTGAAAAAAATTAAAAAAAAAATTTTTTCTTTAAAATGGCGGAAAATGAGATATTGCGATTTTTCTTAAAACGCATTTTCCCATTTTCCGGAATTTCCCGGGTTTTCTCCGAAAAACTAATGGCAGAAATGGATTTATTGAAGGTTTTCCAACATATATACTCTTTCAGAATTTTGATTGGCCATAATTCGGTCTGTTTAAGACCTACAAGGCAAAAATTTCAGGATTTTCTTATCTTTATGTTATAAAAACATAGGAAAAATTTGAGGCCGATCCGATGACCCGACCTGCCCACCATTGCTGTTTTGGCAAAGAAAGACTCTATAATAAGGTAAAAAATTTGTTATTTTTTATTAAAATATTTTATTTTTTTGTGTTTTAGTCTGAAGAGGGTAGTAATGAGACTACCGAAATTATCACTATAATAAAATAGTTATAAAAAAAATTTACTGGTTCCTTATTGACTGAAAATTGTATTTTTTGTATTTAAATAACTCCATACTATTATTTTTTGTTGACGTAATGTCTAATTTTTTGCAAGGGAGTTCTAGTTTTAATATGTTTTGTGTTACTCTATTTTTCAGATGTGATACAATATGATAAAAAGAAAGAAATGATAAATTTCAATAAAAATGATAATTTTCAACTCATATGAATATTTGTCATTGCTTGAGGTCCCAATTTAGTAGCGTTGACTTAACACACGAAAATGAAAAAAAAACGAATATATTTTAATTTGATCTTTATTGCACATATTTAAAAGCAATAATATTTAATTGTATGTTTAAAATCGTGCAATTATTCGTAAGTGCTTTCTTCAAAAACAGTTTTATATTGTTTGCTGAGGATGAAATCTATTTTATGAAGTAAAAGTTTTACACTGTTTTTTGTATGACAGAAAGTTATGCGAGATTTGTAAAGGGAGAAAGTGTTAATAACAACGTAGTGCTATTTATTTTACTAAATTTTCAACAAAAAATGTCTTTGATTTATTAACATTTAAATAAATTAAAAATGACTATAATTAACATTATGCAAACTATTTTTAAAGTAATAAACATCATCATATTTCTTCAAATACATTTTTATAAAAATTATGGAGCATTATAAATACATGATATAAAAACAGCCTATCTGGCAAGACTCTAGTAATAAATTGTTCTTTTTTTTGTTGTTATTTTATGTTTTCATAATGGATGTTTCCATTTCTATGTATTTTGAGTGTTGCTATTTGTGTTTTCTATAGTCCTACACATATAGCCTAAAAAAAACATTTCTCAATAAATTTCTACTTTTACCAGGCTTTATATTCATAAGCGCCCTGATAAAAATTTAATATCTATTATTCGGATATACTCGTAGATTGCAAAGAGTTTTTTATGCACTAATGTTACTTTTATTTTGGGAAATTAAAAGTAATGAAAAAAAATAAAATTAAGTTTTTTTTTATTAGTTTATGACATAAATAAAATCTTACCACTTATAAATTACACTTATTTATACTGGTATAAGTTTTTCATGATTAAATGAGAAGCCTTTCATTAAAAATTTCAAATTATAAAAATTTATTTCTAAAAGTCTAAAAGTCTTAGAATCATGGTAGGGAAATATAACTAGTTAAAAAATAAAACAGAATTGTTAACTAATTCTAAGATTAAAAATAAGATTGTTGTCAAAATCTGACCAAAAATTTAGATTTCGTGGGAAATTTTACAGAAGGATATATCTTTTCATATTTTTAAGAGCTTTTATGTTAAAGCAGCGAAATTTTAAATTGAAAGATTATGTTAATTGAAAGGAATGTTTTTATTTTTTAAATAATACTAAATTATTCTAAATTAATCAGAAAATTCTTTTTTGCCCTCCCGGGCGTAAAACTCGTAAGTAAAGAATTTTCTGAACTCGTTCTACGCCTAGGGGGGCAAAAAATAGTGTAAGCACCATGGGCGAAATACTTTAGACACGAGCGTGAACACAAATCACTCGTGCCCGGCTTCGCCGAGCACTCGTGCTAGTGCTCACGCTAGTGCCGAAACTTTTACGCCCTTGATACTTAATATACTATATCATTTCGCTGTTTTAACATAAAGGTTTTGAAAACAGGAAAAGATATATCCTTATGTAAAATTTCCCGCGTAATCCAAATTTTTGGTTAGATTTTTGATTGGTCACATGACTTGGCGGAAAATTTAAAATTTGTAAAAAATGGTCTTTTGAAAGCTGCTTTTTTTTTATATGGAGCTCCCAAAAAGCAGTATCCCATCGAAATTTTTTTTTCGCCAAAAAATATAAGGTTTAAGAAAAATTTTAAGCCTGGTTAGAAGATTTTTCACTAATAGGCATTTGAGAAATCGACTTTTGAAAAAAACAGTTGGGGCAGTTTTGAAGACCCGACCATACAAGTGGCCCTCGCTTCATTTAAATCTACCCATTATTATTCCTGTTAAAATTTAAATTAGAAGAATAATATATATTTATTTGGTCAATATGGAACAAATTGTTGTTTCTTGTAAAATTCACTTTATTACGTTATAGTTAATCATAATTTTTAATTTTTATATTAAAAAATTTTTTATGCTTGAAAAAGGACAATATTCAAATTGTCGAAACTGTCGCTTACTAGATGAATGTAATAAAGTGAATTTTACAAAAAACAACAATTTGTTCCATATTGAATAAATATATATTATCCTTCTAATTTAAAAATTTCAAAGTAGGAAACTTTTTTTTGTAGATTTAAAAATTGTACATTTTTTTATGTACCAGTAATGGGCATATCTTACCAAGTGGTTACATTTCTAATTTTATAAAATAAATTTTATTTTTGAGAGCACAATAATGACATTCGGACATAAGTTTAATAAAACAATAAATTTTAAAATTTTTCTTTGAGACAAATACAAACTGAACTCAGGCCTAGATTTTTTTAAAACCCAGACTTTCAACTATCCCTTAGGTCAGTTTAATTAGAAATTATTCATACAAATTTTGTCTTCACGAATAAAGACTTTTTTAATTATAAGTTTTTAATAAACGATTATTCATATCTTAATCACAATATTAAATCTAAATAATATAGACTTACATATATATATCATTTTTTTAATTCAACATCATTTCTAAAAAAATAAGGAAAAAAGTAAATGTCGGAATACTTTTGCAGATGTTAAAGAATGATAAATGATTCGGTACGTTAACATTTGTAAAAAAAAAAAAAAAAATCTTGAAGAGTATATACAAAGTTTGTATTCATTTAAACATTTCAACCCTTTCAAAAAAGTCAATAACTTTAGACGGTTTTTTTCTTAAGTTTCTTTAATAAACTTAAAATATATGTAAGATAAAAATATTAAATATTATTTAACTTTATTCATTTTTTACACGTTAATGCAGTAAATAAACTTTGCAAATAAAATTATAATCCCAAAAAGTAGATGTAAGGTGAACGATTAAATGAAATACTGTTAGCTTTGGTGTTAAATTACATTCGTTCGCGTATTCTCAAATAGTTGATTTTCATGAGAAATTACTTAAAAAAGATCAGAAACTCAAAAAAACTACTTGTACTCTCTATAAGGTACCTACTATTTTGAATAAACAAAACCTGAAAAATGATTAAAACTAAGTACTTTGTAAAAAAAAACTGCAATGATTTTACTACAAAATTAGTAAATTTACGAAAATGTAGTAAATTTTTGAAAAAAATTGCAATTTTTCGACAAAAATCGGAAATATACTAATATTTGTAAATTTGCGAAAAAATAGTAAACTAACGATTTATTTTTTCGTAAATTTTCGACAAAATCGTAAATTTACAACTGTGTCGTAATTTTACGATTTTTGTAGAAAAATTGCAAATTTTAATCGAAAATTTGCGAAAAACAGTTGTGAAATTACAAGCCATATTTTTTGTACCTAAAAACGCATAGCAAACCATTTAGAGTCGTAAAATAATGTTTCTTTCTTTTACACCAAGAAAAAAAGATGAATACTTTTTTTTTGCTACATTTCTGTTAGCAAAAAGGTATATAGTTATAATATTTTTAGAATAAAAAATGTTTTTAATTACGTAAAAAAGGGTAATCTTGACGAACAAGTTATTATAAGCAAAAACAGGATGAGTCAATTTTAATTTAAATGGGACATTTTTACTTAAAAAATAAATTAAATTTGAAAGCAATAAATACTATTTAATCGATTAAAATTTGCAATTTTTCTACAAAAATCGTAAAATTACGACATAGTTGTAAATTTACGATTTTGTCGAAAATTTACAAAAAAATAAATCGTTAATTTACTATTTTTTCGCAAATTTACAAATATTAGTAAAGTTCCGATTTTTGTCGAAAAATTGCAAATTTTTTCGAAAATTTACTGAATTTTCGTAAATTTACCAATTTTGTCCTAAAATCACCGGAGTTGTTTTTTACAGTGTACATTTTGAATGAATTTTATTTTCATATTTAGTGCTACTGTGTAGTGCTATATAGTGTTGGTTAATTTTGAATTTCCCAGTGCTCTTCATGATCAATTTGGATAAATGCGGTATTAAGCATCGGTTCCTATATTCTCGACGCTCATATACAGTGTGATTTCTGCACTGTAAAAAGTAACTTTCTTATATTCACAAAAAAAACAGAAAATTTTCGAATAATTAGTAAATTTTTGAAAATAATTGTAAATTTACTAAATTTAGTATATTAACAAAAAATTCGAGAATTCTCGATTTTATTTTGTGAATTAACGAAAAAATTTATAAATCAGCAAATATTTTTTTCTAAATTTTCGAGAAAAAAATTGTAAATTATCAATTTTTCTCGTGAATTTACAAAAATAATCGGAAATACTCAAATTTTTAGTTAATATACTAAATTTAGTTAAATTTACGAATTTTTTCGAAAAGTTACTAATTTTTCGAAAGTTTTCTATTTTTTTTGTGAATCTAAGAGAGTTACTTTTTACAGTGTGGTTATTTTCATAGTTTTTATCGAGTTTTTATTAAATTATTAATTATGGAAGTTGGCAAATTCGCAATGTAAAATTTAGGTATTTATTTATCATATTATCAAGTTTCATTAAATCGCGTCATCTCTTTCATACTTTTATAAACTTTAAATTTGATTCCCATAGGAGCAATGTTAAACTGTCTATTTTTTTTCTTAATTAAAAGAAAATTACGTAGGAAAAGTTACTAAACAATTTTTTTCCATTTTCTTAATACTTTATCTTTAACATTTTATAACTTTCATACATTTCTCTTATCTAAACACCTTAATATCGACAGAAAGAGGAATAATCGTGGTTTCATTTTTAGTCTCTTTTAATACCACATTTATCGTCTGAGAATTTATCTGAAAATAAGCGATTCATAGCAAGCAATTAGAATTTAACACTAAGTTGGTACAACAAGAATTTTGTTATATGCACCTAAATATAAAGTGCTGTTTGAATAGGTATTCTAAAAGTTGGAAATTTTCATTGTTTAAAATGATTTTTTTTAAATTTAAATATTACGTTTAAATACATTTTTTGAGAAATTTGTTCAAAAACTGCTTCCCTATAATCCAAAAAGAATTAATACTCATAATGATTAGACTTCTTGAATGAAGGTCATGAAAAACTATCCCAATTAAAATTTATGAATAAAAATCTCAAAATCTGGAACTATAATTTTTTATTCATACTCTGTTAGTGTATCTAAGATAAAAAAAATATGTAATATCACAATAAAAATAAACAAAATTTACCTAAATTAAATTTATACGAATTTAAAGGTGTGTGAATATTTGTACATATCAAAAAATAAATATCTCTCTATTCAATTCCCATATGATTTTAAATGCTGATAGAGGCGAAAATCATTCTCTTGAGAACACTTAACTCATTATAAATTCATACATTCATATAAATGAAACTACTTCACTCGAATCTCCACTTTATTATCTAGTGCCAATTTTTATATTTTTAATAGATATTTACAGCTTTAGATTTTAGAATTTTTTTTTAAATTAAATGTTAAATAATTTTTATTTGTATTTAAATTTTTTTTATGTTTTAAAAATATCTTGAAAAATATTATTCTTATAAAAAGAATATATATGTTGGAAAAACGTTTAATAAAAATTTAAAGTTGCACATTCTATATATTTTCTGCAGAGCTTTAATAAAAATATGAAATAAGCTCATTTTAAATATTTTATTCTTAATTTTAAAAATATATTATAAAACAATTAAATCTGATAAATTACTATAATTAGTAAAAATTAATGAAATTTTAAGTATTTTCAATTTAATTATTACTACATTAATTAATAAAATTATTTTTACCTAAATATAAAAAAAGATAAATTTAAATTGTAAAAGAAAAAAAAATATGGTAATAAAATGTAAATTTGTCTGATATAGATTTTTAAAATAAGAAGAAACGTCAACTAAAATTTTCTAGAATTTTAAAAGATAACTATATGGAGTTTATAAAGCTTGACTCCCTTGGGTACTGGTAACTAACGACGTCAGAAACGCTATGGGACTAAGCTTTAAATTCAGCTCGTAAAAGAATTTTCTCACAATAAAAGTATTAAGTATATATAATATATACATATATATATATATATATATGTATATATGTTACGTACAATCTTCGAAATCGTACAATCCTAGAATTTTACAGATTTTGTTGTACAATCTTAGGATTTTTTGGTTCGTGTTATGCAATCATGAAATTTGCAAAAACTAAGTCAATTTAAAGCTAAAAAGTTTGCTAAATAATTGTAATTTGACTTAAACCTGAGAAAAATTTTAATTACTCAAGAATATCTTTTTTGGAACAGAAAATACTACTATATTTTATATATTATTTTAATGAAATTATCAACCTAGAGAGCTAATTAAATAAATACATAATTTACGACATGATACGTGGACGCTATCTGCAATTACTTTTTTTATTTTTAACGTATCAGGCAGTTTTAAATTTTTTCAAATTTTATATAATTAAATAATTTATTAATAATTTTTAAAAAATTTAATTTTGATAAAATTAATTTTTTAAAATCATGTATTTATTTGATTAGCTCTCTAGGTCAACAAATTCATTTAAATAATATTCTTAAAAATTATGAGCAATAGAGTCATTAACAAAAATACTAAGTATACGTTTAGTAGCCAAGGTCACTTTTTTTTAAAACCTATGTTACATTTTTATACTTTACTTTTTAATATAGAATTCTCAAAGAATATTATTGTTATCAGTGCCCAAGTTAAAATACCCAACGGTTGTAAAGCCTACGGAAAAAAAGTTAAAGTAATGCCCAGTTTCGAATAAAACTCTCCTTGGCAAATTCGTACTAAACTTTTGAGTCCCATGGAACCTATTTTAACATTTCCTAGTGGAAATGAATGTTTAGGATGGTTTCATGCAGAACCAGGGTCAGATGCAGGCTAAAAATATTTGAATTTAGCCTAGTTGAAAGTTTTTAGTAAAAAAAATAAAGTCTCAAGGTTATTATTAAAGACAAACTAAGAAGCTGAATCTTATAGCATGTGACCATTTGTTTTTTTGACTTACAAAGCCCATATAAAAAAGCTTTTGGTAACAAGTACGTTGTTTTATTTTCATTTACACACTCTGAAACTTTGGAAGAATTTGGAGATCCAAAGACAATAGATTCTTCTTGTAAACTTATTTGTCAAGTATAAAGTAGTATTTAAAATAGCAAAAAGATAAGGTGGAATTAACTTATATTTTTCTGAAGACTGAGATACAATATTATGTTTGATAATATATCAATATTTTTGTAATTTTTAATATTTGTTTGCCTTTCATTTTGATCATATTTTGAAAATTTCACAATCGTACAACATAAACCGTATAATTCTAGGAATGTTTAACGATAAATATATAATCCTAGGAATTTACAAGGAAATTTGGTACAATCCTAGGATTATAAATTTATAATTAAATTTATAATTAAATTTATAAATCTCATTTTATAATTAAATTTATTTCCAGGATGGTACATAACATATATATACATATAATATATATATATATACGCAGAATTCACATAAAAATATTAAGAAAGTAAATTAATTTATTTTAGATATAATAAATTATTTTTTAGAAGACATAAAAACATTAACGTTTTTTTTCATCAATATTTTGCAAATACAATAATTAAGTAAATGAAAAAAATGTAATTAAATTTTTTTTTTTTAATTTATTTAAACAGAAATAAACGCAAAAAAATGAGAAACTGTAAGAATAAAAAAAATATAGATATATATAAATAATATAAATAAATATAAATATAAATAATATAATACAAATAGACGAAATAATTAGAATATTTTGTGATTAAATTGTTAAATCATCAAATTGGGAACTTAAAAAATTATCACTAATACAAGAGTCTATATGCATTTTCTAGAAATGAATTTGCTCAGGTGCCGCCAACGATTTATTTTTTTCACCAATTTTTATCGCTTTTCGCTTTTCTCTTTCTTTTACATCTACAAATATTTTATGCTTTTTTCTCTTTAACTTTCTGGAAAGCAGTTTTTTTTTTCATTTTTTATACTTGGCCTACTTCAATAGTAACAGTCGTGCAAATTTAAAGCAAAAGGCGTTTGATTGATTTTACATACATATTGATTTTATATATATATATGAGGAAATCGAACTAAATAAAATCTACAAAAAAATATTTTAAAAAATTTATCAGTCAAATTGTTCACGAAAAAAACGATTATGATTATAAAGAAAATAAAAATGGAAATATTAATTTTTTTAATTGTTTTCATTTTTTCTACAATTTGAAAATAACTTTTTATCTATAAATAGAAATTCTTAAGTAATCAATGTCTATTTCCAAATTTTTATTAAGGATGGGTTCTAAGTAAAAATAACGTAATTTTTATCATTAATTTTTTTTCAAAAAGTTTATTACAGAACAAAAAGATTTTTTTACAGTTATTTTATATACTTAATACTCATAATGAACGAAAATTTAAAAAAAAAATTTTTTTTTTTATTGAAATAAAATTTTTTTAAGTTGTGTAATGATGAATAATAATCTCGATGAGAAACTTTCTCAAGAGATTCTTGTTTTAGCTGAGGAGGCTACCTTAGAATCGCTAGCTACAAATTCTCTAGGAATTTATGAAAGCACAAATAAAAGCTTTATAGGTTAAGCTTTGAGGTAGTAGATCCCATTAGAATAACATTTTTAAGCATATTTTATTTTATTTCTTTTCTCAGCTGTTTGATTATCAATTAACTTATATTTATATTTTATTTATAGTTATTTTCAGTTTTTATTATTTACATAATTTTTTTTTTCGGTTATAATATTAAAATTATATTTAAAAATAAAAAAAAGTATATGTTAATTAAATGTATAATTTTATTTATATATAATAATTATTTAGAATTTGCTTTATTTTAGTCAAGGGGCTGCGCCCCCTGAATCTCCCCTTACCCCCCCCGCAAACTTCTCCCTCCCCTCCCCACCCCCGCCAACCGACGCTTTATCTTAAACTACCACTGCTTTTTACTAATTTTATCTCTATCATCTTTTTCTATTGTAAATTTCGTGTATTTCCATATTGGACGAACTTTACACCCAGCAGGCAAAAAATAGTGTAAGTAATTTGGGCGTAGAACTTTTTAGCTCTTGTGCGATGACGCGACGCACTCGTCCCCTTCGGCGACTCGTGCTGAACTCGTTCCGCGTTATACGCACGCGGGATAAAAAGTCCTACTTTACACCCTTGTTGCTTAATATACTATTATACGTACATTTTTTATAAACTATTTTATGATTGTACATGTGTTTATATCTGTTTCATATACATGTAGATTGTAAATAGATTTATAAATTGAATAAAATATATAAAATTTGATGTACTATTGGAGAATAACTGTAGTATATTAACTCAATCATTCAATAAAATGGTATTTTTAGTTTTCACAAGGCAAAAAAAAATTTAGGTAAAAGTATTTATAAATTTATCTATGTTTAACGTAAAGAAATATTAACCCAACCGTGTAAAATCAACTTCGAAAAGGAAACAAATTTTATTGATTTCATTTATTTTTCCTTTGAATCGTAATGTTTAAGTGAGTGAATAAATCTTTTGGAGCATTAGCGTTTAAAGAAATAAATTTTGAATTTTTTAATGTCTTTATTTTTTATCATTTCTTTTCTTCAAATAAGTAAGTGAAAGCAAAATGACTAGATAATGATTTTTTATTTCTCTAAATAAAAAATCTTTTTGATTTAAATGATTATTTGAGATTATTGACCATTAAGGGTAATTTACAACAACATATTTTTATTTTGTTTTAAGCTTTCGTTGGTATAACACAATCTCTTCAGACTTAAAAATTTTTATTCAAAATAAATTTTTACTTGAAAAATTCAGCCGCAAATCAACAAATTTTGATGCTATAAACAAAATACAAAAAAGTTTGAACTTTTTCTAGTATTATAGAACTTATTGCTAAATTATATGATTCATCTTTTAAGCTTTAAATATGTTAACTTCAATGTAAAAATTAACACGTGTTGTTTTTTTGACCCGGAAATTAAAAAAATTTTCAGTATAAATATTATACCTTTCAAATTTTTTATTCAAAAAAAAATTTTTAATATAGAGATTTTTAAGTATATATATGTTACATAAAAATGTTTTTTATACAAAATTTATTATTATGATTGTTATAAGAACGTTAAAAATAAAAATTTTCAAAGAGCCAATTATTTTAATTTTTTTTTATATATGAAATTAAAGATTCATTTAAAATGTCCAGACATACATTTAGCTAATTTTTTATGATTTTGAGATAGAAATTTTGTGTCTAAATTTACATTTAGGGGCATTTTTTGCTTCTGTATATGGAATTTTTCCGACATATGTCTTTTAAAATAATTACTCTCAAAATCTAAAATTGATATTTAATTAAAATCAATAGTATGTTGGAAGTGTTTACAATGATTCGCGACTACAGTATCTCTATTAAGTTTAACATCATCACTATGCTCTTTAACACTATGAAATAACAGTCTTTTTGTTTGCCCTACATACGTTGCAGGACAATTACTGCACTTTAATTTGTATATTAAATTAACATTATCCAGAAATCGCGTTTTATCTTTCCCTCTTTTGACTACACCTGACAAATTATCTATTATATATGGTATTGATATAACATTATGCCTTCTTAGTATTCTTCTAATATAACTATAAACTTGGGCTTTAAAAGGTATTTTTATCTTAGGTAGTTTTAATCAGGAATTCTTAATTTAGCCTTCACTTAATCAATTTATCTTCTGGTAAAATAAGCTCCTTTCAGTAAATTTTTTCTAAATAGAAGTTGTCTATTTAAATAATTCTTGGTGTATTATATTGGTGTATAATATATATGGGCATATCCATTACTTTTCATACAAAAGTGTGCGCACTCATGACTCCGATCGGGCTCAAATTTTCAGGGGTGGTTTGAAGTAATAAAAAACTCAGCCAGCCAAAATTTCAGCCATTTTGCAGGACGGGTTGCCGAGATACAAGCTCTAAAAGGTCCAAAAATAGCTGTTTTTAGCCAATTTTCAAAAATTTACTGGGCTTCAAGGATTAGTCCAAAAAACATCCGGCTGGTCTCATTTTTTTCCTTAAACATTCAACTTTTACCAAAAAAATTTTCAAAAAGTTTCATGGAGTTGATTATTACTGGCATTGATTAACGTAAGATTTATTTTATCAAAAAAACTGATTTTTGAACTTAAATTGTGATTCAGCATCATTAGCTAAAGACTTCCGGTTGGTTTCATTAAAAGCGTCTATCAAAGACCTTTCAAATGAGACCTTAAACGTTAAAAAAGCTTATCAGGGCCCGGAGATATAAGCAATTGAAAGTTTGATGTTTCCGAAAATATCGATTTTTTAACAACTTTAATCGCCTGCAAAATTTTTCTCTGAGCACTTTAAGGGCTGAAAATTTCAGGGAAGCTTCTTTTAATATTAAAAAAAGCTCTCTAAAAATTTTGGCGATGGTATTGGCTTCTGTTCGTAGATATAAGACTCTGAAAATGTGTAATAATTGGACCAATATTGGCCAATAAATGGTTAAGGGGTCAACCAAAAAATTTTTCTTCTTCAATATTCGAATAGCCAGGGAAAAATGAGCTGATTTTAAAAAAAAAATTTTTATTTTTGACCGAAAAATAAGCAAGTTATCATCATTTTAAGATTTTTCAAAAAATTTTCCAAAAATCCCATTTTTAGGGTCGTTATACAGTATTCTAACTCGAAATAATGATAACTCGCTTATTTTTCGGTCTAAAATAAAAATTTTTTTTTTTAAATTGTCGAATTTTTTCCTGCCTATTCGAATATTTACAAATAAGAAACTTCTTATACGCAAAAATTATTTTTTTTTGGCAAATCACTTTAGAACTTACTTTATTTTGTCAATTTATTCGGGTAGTTTTTGGCCCAAAAAAATAATTTTTGCGTATAAGAAGTTTCTTATTTATAAATATTCGAATAGGCAGGAAAAAATTCGACAATTTAAAAAAAAAAATTTTTATTTTAGACCGAAAAATAAGCGAGTTATCATTATTTCGAGTTAGAATACTGTATAATGACCCTAAAAATGGGATTTTTGGAAAATTTTTTGAAAAATCTTAAAATGATGATAACTTGCTTATTTTTCGGTCAAAAATAAAAATTTTTTTTTTTAAATCAGCTCATTTTTCCCTGGCTATTCGAATATTGAAGAAGAAAAATTTTTTGGTTGACCCCTTAACCATTTATTGGCCAATATTGGTCCAATTATTACACATTTTCAGAGTCTTATATCTACGAACAGAAGCCAATACCAACGCCAAAATTTTTAGAGAGCTTTTTTTAATATTAAAAGAAGCTTCCCTGAAATTTTCAGCCCTTAAAGTGCTCAGAGAAAAATTTTGCAGGCGATTAAAGTTGTTAAAAAATCGATATTTTCGGAAACATCAAACTTTCAATTGCTTATATCTCCGGTCCCTGATAAGCTTTTTTAACGTTTAAGGTCTCATTTGAAAGGTCTTTGATAGACGCTTTTAATGAAACCAACCGGAAGTCTTTAGCTAATGATGCTGAGTCACAATTTAAGTTCAAAAATCAGTTTTTTTGATAGAATAAATCTTACGTTAATCAATGCCAGTAAAAATCAACTCCATGAAACTTTTTGAAAATTTTTTTGGTAAAAGTTGAATGTTTAAGGAAAAAAATGAGACCAGCCGGATGTTTTTTGGACTAATCCTTGAAGCCCAGTAAATTTTTGAAAATTGGCTAAAAACAGCTATTTTTGGACCTTTTAGAGCTTGTATCTCGGCAACCCGTCCTGCAAAATGGCTGAAATTTTGGCTGGCTGAGTTTTTTATTACTTCAAACCACCCCTGAAAATTTGAGCCCGATCGGAGTCATGGGTGCGCACACTTTTGTATGAAAAGTAATGGATATGCCCATATACAATTTTGGTGTATTATAAATAATTTTTTACTTTTTACTCATCTGCGTAAATTTACACATTATGTCAACTATATATTGGGAATGTATTTATATAGAAAAATCATTTTCCATAATATGTATAATATACAGGACAATATGGTAAAAAGTTTTTTTATTTTAAATAGCTTACAAAGTTACAAAATTATAAGTTTTTATTTTATACCATTTTTCAACAATCTCAAAACTAAAACTGTGGATGACCACAAATAAATTCTGTAACATAAATAATAAATCGTTATTAGTATTATAAAAAGACAGCTTTTAGAGTTATACCGTCTACTAATAAATTCAAAAGCACATTATTTTATAAGGGTAATAAATGCAAAAAAAAAATATAAAACATAATAAAACAGTTTTTAACCAAAAATCTTTCAAAATTTATGCTGGGCAACTTGTTAGTGTAAGTAAGGCAATTATTTATATTCAATTAATTCTTAGATTAAAATACTGATAGATTTTGTGTGATTTAGGTATCGGTCCATGGAATCTGTAAAAGGCCAAGAATAGGGCCCTTTTGGAAATCCCACTCCTCATTTGCTTTCAATTATACATGTATTACCATCAATTAGTATTCATAAAAGCTTGTTTTCTATATTAATAAGATCGGTAAGACGTAAACCAAAAAAAAGCATCAAAAGAGTAACATTTTTAGAAAGGTGTATTATTTTCATAATAACCAAGCTGGAATAAATAAATAATAATAATTTATTCGTCAGCAGGCTAGAAAAAAAATATCGAAAGCAAGCTTAATCAATACAATTCACATTAAATAGTTATGTATTAAACTAAAAACGTATAATTTAATATTATTAAATAGGGTTTTTTACTAATTTTCACTAGGATGCCGCAACCTCACAATTTGAAGAAATCACTTCTGGTTCAACTCATTTTTTTTTTTTGAATAAGCCTGAATCACCTTTTAAGCTCCGTATACCGCATTTTTCTATTAGAAATTCTCTTACTGTTATAGTCCCTAAACCAAATGCCCATTTTCGACCCAAAATAACCAATTTTTAAATAGCTGGCAAAATTATAATTTCCAATAAAAAAAGGTTTTATAGATCTCAAACATTTTGTGTAAGCTCCAAGATCCTAAAAATTTTTTACTCTTTTGATTTCTTTGAAGATTTTTTGAGATATGGCCCTACAAATATGGTGACAAAAATGGACATTTTTTAAAAGAACCTTAAATATAACGACTCTGACTTTCAATTATCATTTCTTGAAAACAAATAATTATAAGAAGCGGTGAGTAAAAATCGCAAAGAATTATAAAAAACTGAAGCTTTTTAATTTCAGGCACGATCACACATTTATTGAGTATTTTCTCTTCTCAAAACATTGATGGAATCCACCCTAAACCTGAATTATTACAAGTCCATAAACCCGGATTATTCTAAGTCCCTAAATTGAAATTATTCTAAGTCCATTTGACCTCCCCCAAATATGGCACATTTGACCCCCTGCCTATAAACATGTTCTATGTTGAAAAAATGAGATTAACCAGAAGTATTTTGGGTAACTCGCAGAGTTGTAGTGTTATATATTAAAAATTATCAAATAAGCTTATTCAATAACATTAAGCTCTGTGTTTAAAAGCCAAGAAGGCTCATTGGAATAAGCAGAAGGTATCAGGAGAGGGGAGATTTCAACATTATTAAAATCATCCATTACTATATATTGTGATTTGCTTTCCCAAAGGTAGCAGTCTCCCCTTGTTAGACAAAAAAGATTAAAACGGATTTTCTCCCCAAAGCTCTAGAGAATCATTTGATGAATTAAATTATTTAGAAAACATTTTAAAATATCATTACAGAAATAAGTCTTTAATCAGATTCATAATGTATGTAAATAATTTTGTTATCGTCGTTGCATTTATTTTGAATACAAAACAATCAAACTGATTATCTATCTTAATGTAAGAAAAATGATTAAAAAATAAAAGCATATATACATATATATTTGTAGAAACCTTAAAAGAAAAAGTAAAAGAACTGGAGTATAAAATAAAGAAGATATAAAAAAGAAAGAAAAATAAAGTTTTGCACACACTTACTTCATTGTGCATCTATATGTATATTCGTTAAGAAAAACGACTAGGATAAGAAAGCAAAGGATGTTAAGAAAAAAAAGGTAATATATTTATAAAGAGAAAAGCGAGTGCTTTAGTCTCTGTAGTTTATATATAAAAAAAGAATAAAGGAAAAAGAAAAAAAAGGGTTTTTAGGTTATATTTTAGGTACATACTTTTCTCATTTTTTCTTTCTCTTTTTCTATACGCTCGTTACTATTTTCTAAATACGTTTAACACAGTTTGGCTCAAGATTTAACGGCTGTTCATTTGTCTTTTTGAAATTTCCTTTTACTATAAATTAAAATCTTATATAAGAAACAAAAGCATATAATAATGTTAATTCGAGATTGCAAAAATGTACCATAAATTTTTTTTTCATCTTTTTTTTTTTAATTAATATGTTTTTGCAATAAAGAAACTTGATAACATTTTTTTGTAATAGTATAAAAACTAAAAAGTTTGAATGAATCGTTAATAAAATTTAATGTAGTTGTTTAAAGTAAATTAGATTTATATTTTTAAAAATTGAAAATGTTTACTTTTTTTTGGTAAATGCAAATCAATATTTTAATAATAAGTTAATTATATTTACTAAAGAATAATATTTATCAAGAAGATCCTAAACTTTGGCTTTTATTATTTGTTTAGCATCTTATCGACCATTCTCGGAAAAGTGAATTTTAATTTAAAAATGAATATTTCAGGCCGAAGTCAGCCTTACTTACAATCCCAAAAAAATGCTACAACAATGACTAATTATGATTAAATTCAAAATATTAATCTGTTCAAGAATGGTCGATTAGGATATAATGAGTTAACATGACAATTCACAACTTCAGCATTCGCATACTTACTTTAAATATCACTGGATAAATTTACAGGTTTATCTAGTATTCATACCTCCTTCCCACAAAAGCGAAAAACCCTCTAATTGTTCCAGTGGTAAACTCCTTGAATACAATTGATAAATAACATTCTGTACCTTTACCAAAGTTGCCAGGAATTATTCATAAAAAGTCATCTATTTTTTTCAAGAATTTGTAGATAAAGTATCTATTTCTCCATTTATCACTATTTTACTAGTAATTTGACTTTGTGAGTCTGGTTTATCAGCACCCTTAGTCTTAAGATTTTTTTACTTTCTAGATCCTTAAATATGCAAAGAAGCTTAATGCCTCTTTTAAATTATTTACAATCAGGTATAAACAGAATCCCTAAACGGTTACAGCATCTTTTACTTTTACGAACTATTTCATCTCTTTGCGTAGGTGTCTTATTTTTTTAATATAGAAAAAAATGATTGAATATGCAAATTATGCACTGCTTATTTATTACTTTTATAGTACTAGCTTGATTGACATTAACATTATAAAATTTAACAGATTTCGTAGAAACATTATTATTTTTAAATTTATTTTTATCTAAATTTTGTTTTTTGACTTTAACATTGTAATTTGATTTTTTAAAAATTCTCATAACTTATTAGCTAAAGTAAGTAGTTCATAACTGGCTTTTAAAATCATATAATTATTTTCTGAGACATGAACTGGTAAACTATTACAATAATAATTATTGTATAAAAAATTCTCTTGGCTATCTAGATTTATTGCCTAAAAAGCGATAAAACTTGGAAAATAGGTGAATCGTTCCATTGATCTACTGGTCTATTTAACCCTTTTGGAGTTAATAAATGAATATTTATACCTGTGAGAACTTTTTGAAGTTTTGATGCATAATATTTGTTGATATAGGCTTAGGTGAATTAATGGAGGATTTACGAGCATGTTTCAAACGCTTGGTTTGCTTCATGTCTGTTTTTAAACCTACTCTAGATTCTATTAAAATTTGCTTTAAAAGGCATGTAAAATATAAAAATTTTTTAAATTGGCTGCAACCTTTCTCAACGAAAGAAATGAATTGCTGTAAGTTAACAACTTAGAAGTAATTAAGTTTATTTATTACCAAATAAGTAAATATGTCCTTAAAAGACTGCTAAGCAGTAAAGTCACCATTAAAATGAGGGATGTTGAAAGGAGGTAATGTTTCTTAAATTTAAAGTTATAACTTGTCTCATTAAGGGATTGTTCATTATCAGAAGTTTAAGCGCTAGCGTTTGATTTTAAGTATACTTAGAATTTACACGTTTTTTAAGTAAGACTATTCTTTGCCATTTCAAAGAAGGATAATCGTGGCCACTTATTATTAGCATGTGATTTTTTTCAAAATTTGTCCAGTTTTTTTTTATTTGTTTCATTTTAGCATTTCAATCTTAATTGCAGAAGCGCCAGTAATTTTAGAGTAAATACTTGTATCATTGTATCATTTTCACAATGAATTATAAAATTCAAAGGCAATAAAAAATGCAAACCTTAAGAACTAAAAAATATACTAAAACTTTAGACTTATAACTTGATTATTGAATTTATCGCCCATTTTGCTTATTCTAAATTATTTTAAGGAATTTATCGACCTTATTGGACAATTTTTTTAAACGTCTCGTTGGTATACCACCAGCCTCGTCATTACAAGTTAATATTTTTATATTCTATAAAGTTACACTAAAAAAAAATGCTGCAAGCAAAAATATTTAGCTTATGGCTCGTAGAATTATTTTTTTTGTTCAAACGATTGCAAATGATTCAAAATATAAAGAAAATTGAAAAAAAAATTTTTTTTGGCTTATCCTATCGGTGCGCGCATCTCAATCCAGCGGAAAATTTTAAAAAAATTTTTCTTAAGCTTTATGTAATTTCCAATCGTTTAAGCATGGACAAAAAATTCTGCTAGCTACAAGCAGAATCTCGCTTATTGTTATCGAGATTCTACTAGCAAGTAGCAGAAAAATCTATTTATGGCAAAAGGGAAAATACCGGTAACAATGGTTTTTCAGGTCTACAAAATTTTTTGAAAAGGAAATTTTACAACAAAAAATATTATTATGTACAAATGATGATTTTGCATTTATAAGTAAAATATTATTCTTTTAATTATTAGCCTTTTGATTTTTTTTTTATTTACAAGTTATACCTGATATTCTTTATAATTGGAAAAAGTTTTAAAAAAAGTCAGAAATAAATAATGTTTGATTTAATGGAGCGTTAAAACGAATGGGTTGATTATAGGAATTCGACGATTTCCTAGAACTAATATGTCGTAATTAAAAAAAGATTAGCAGAATAAACTCTTTTATTTTTTTTTTTTTTTTTTTTTTTAATTGATACTCGTTGTTGATTCTTTCCTATAAACTTTATACACTGAAAAAAAAATTCGCTAGTAAAATCTTTGCAAAAAAGTGACTTAAATCGGAAAGAAAATTATTAAAAATCTTTTACATTTTTATGATTCTCGCATAGCAGCATAAGAAATTTTTCTGGTTAGAGCAATGGCCCGAAATCACGCATCTCGGCTGCTAGACGTCTGGCAAACACGATTTTGATCGCCCAAAAACGCATTTTACCACTCTTGGCTTCGCCTCAAAATTTTTGTACAAGTTTCAAGTTTCCGAAAATTTCTCACTCGTTCTTTTAGCTTTAGATGTTTCCGAGATATGACTCCACAAAGTTAATCATAAAATATGATTTTTTTTAAAAAACTTTAAATTGAGACTCTGTCTTTAAATTATCATATCTGCTAAATGAGTAATCAAAAAGAAGCGAATAAAGCATTTTTCAAAACTTAGAGCTAATAACCAATTTTTGAGACCTACAAGACTTATTTTTATTAAAATTTGCAATTTTTACAGCAATTTCAAAATTGGTCATTTCGGTCCAAAAATGGGCATTTGGTTTAATTACTAAAGATGAGAGAATAGGTCATGCAGCATTGCGGCTGACGGAAATTCAAAGATGGTACTTGTATGGAATAGATGATTGTTGGAATAAACGGAAGGTATGATTGGTGTTTTTTCAACATATTAAAGTCATACATAACTATAGATTGTAATTTGGCGACCCAAATGTTCGGGTCTGCCCTTGTAACTTGATTTCACCCCCTCCCCCCCAAAAACGTCAATTTTTTACCCCACTCCATACCGAGCCCGACTTTTTCAAATTGTGGACAACGGATTTTTTAAATAGTTTAAACTTTTTATTTAATAATTAATAAAAATATCTTGCGTTAATTTACATTTTTATGATATTTTACCGATGCAAAGTTATAAAAATCTATAAAATTTATTGCGCAGCAGAAATTTATACGGTATTTCACGTGTGTGAAGTATAAATACAAGAATAAACATGTCTATAAAGATACCGGATACGGTCTAAAAACTATACAAATCATAAGCAAGATAAAAAAAGCTCAGTTTAAAAAAATTAAAGCAATCCAATTGATCGTTGTTCGGATATCGTCCCCTCAAGGTGTCGATTTTTGCATCCTATGAGGTAGAGCTACGCTCGATCAATATTGAATAATTTTGTATAAAAAGGAAAAAATGTTGTTAAGTTATTGACATTTTGGTTTTTTAATCAGTAAAAAAATATTCATATAATGGGTTATTAATAGTTTCTAACGACCGAAATGGTCCAAATCGCACATATGCAAAATTTTTCGGCATTCTTTTTTTATGAGCAAATGACTTATACGAATTTTTCTTCGTCAATGACATGAAAAGAATTTTTTGATGGATAACCAAGGCAACAATCGTCAAAAAGAAAAGAAAAAATTAGTGTTCTTCTATTTTTTGACAAAAAAATTTTGGTATGAAAATTTTCACAGATTTAGATCAGAATTCATCAAAATTAAGAAATAGAGTAATATGAATTTCTGAAGACTAGATTTATCGTTAAAAAAAGTTGGGTAATACGTTTAAGCGAAAAAAAGCTATAGCTTCAGATTGTTGAAAGATAAAAATCAACATAATGGTTCAGAGTTGTCTTTGAAATAGACTTTTTTGATAAATTGGTTATTTATATATTTATTTAGCATCTTTGGGCTTCAAAACATGCCTATATGAAAAAATGTATAATTAATTAAAATTATCACAATGGTTTACGCTTTGATAAAGTTTTTATTGCTAAAAGCGAAAATCTGATAACCACAAGCGGTTTTATGTTTTGTTGTTATAAGTTCGGTTTACTCATCAGCATAATGCAATAATTATTATTTTCCTAAAAAAAGTGGTTTTAAGCTTTTGAATAATTGATAAACAAAATTTATGCATTAAACTTTGGAAATGCAATTCAGTCATTGAAATTTTGTCCAGTTCTTGAAAAAAAAAATTTCTCAAAATAAGTAAGAACAATGTTAATTGTATTTTTTTTTTCAGAAAAATTACAATTTTACCAAAAACAGATTTTTTTGGGAAATTAAAGTACTTCATATGTATAACGTTACCGATAAGATTGTAATTTTTTAAATGGACACCAGCTTATTCTGAATCTCATTTTTTGTTTTAGATCCAGATAAAAGAATAAAATGACGAGGATTAGTTAGAGTATAAAAAATTCCTTCGAAAATAACGTGGAAATATTTTTTTAAGGCTTACAGAATTATATCTTATATTTGTTATTTGTTGAAATACTCATTTAAATGAAAAATGGAAAATGTATTACCTTCCACGAAATATTAAAAGAAAGAAAAAAATATTTGATATTTTCTGTGATATTTATAAATTAATATTAATTCAGAATATTAGTTCAATTTTTTAGACAGCTTTAATTTTCTTTTTTCATACGTGCTTTTACAATAACAGAATTCAAGTCAAAAAAAAAGAGGAAAACTATCCTGAAGAAAAGTAGAAAATGAGGTATAAAATCCATTCGTATATTGTAGTCGCCGGCTGTCGTTAAAGGAAAAAGATAGAAAATTTTATATAGTTCATCATCCCTTATATGCATAAATATAGTTAAAGTGGGAGGGATATATTTTTATTAAGCATGCGCATTAAACTTACTTTTAAAGCAGTGTTTTGGATTTTTGGTTCGCGCGCTTCACATGAACATTCAATGATTCAGTTGAGATTCTTATGCGATATTACAAAGATGTTACGTTTTTTTTTTTTATGAAACTTTAATTTAATCCAAAATATTAATATGATACTTAAAAATAAAAAATTATTTTACTTTTGGTTTCTTTTTTTATTTACGTAAATTTACATAAAAATGTATAAATAATTAATTAAATAATATTAATTAATTAAGAAAATAATTAAGTTTTTATTATTGTTATTTTTTTCTCTTTTTTGATTTATTGCAAAATTTTCTTTAATTATTTTGTGATTTTTTCTTCGTGTGTGAAAAAACTTTATGAAATTTAAGAAAAATAAGAAGAGAAAAAGAAATATGACCAATACTTACTTCTTTCAAACTAAAAAGAAAGTTATGAGTAAAAGTGAAAAAAAGTAAAATAAAATTTTATAAAAGTTTTCAATATTTAAGTTAAATTTTACTTTTTTGTAGCAAAAAAAAAATTGCACAAATTTAAATGATTGAAATCATTTAAAATTAAAAAAAAAGTGATTTATTTTAAAAAAAATAAAATTTTGTCATAAAAAAAAGTGCATGTGTGGAATAAAATTTTCAGTGTGTAGAAATATTATTAAATGTAAATAATCTCAGGTTTAATAAACTTTACTATAGAGTGAACGTAAACATACTCAAGGCAATGAAAAACCACAAGTAGCAGTTATCAGAAACCATGAAGAAATTCATTGTTGACAGTTGAAATTAATTTATATTTAAAAAAAAAGTGATTTTTTATTTTTGGTGGTTTTCTATTTTAAAGTGTTGAATAATAAAGATTTATGTATAATAAAAAAGAAAAAAAGGAAGTATTGTGTTTCTTTTGGTGATTTTTTACGTGAGGAAGTAAAAGATAAATCACCAAAAATTACGTACAAGATATTCAAGATGATTCGACACGTGTGGTTAATATTAGTATTCATAAGTGTAGTCTTAACTGGTAAGTCTGGCCATAATTTTTTTATTTTTTTAAAATCAAAAGAACGTGAAAATTATAATTAATTTTAAAAAAATCCTTTTTTATTTTACCTTTTTTTTTATTTTATCTTTTTACATAATAAGAATTAAAAAAAACATTGAAAAAAAGGTTTAAGAATATAGTTAAGTTTAAATTGTCCTTTGTTATTGTAATACTTTTTTTACACGCCAAATAAAAACTATTATAAATTCCTTTTTTTTTTTTGATGAGTTTTTTAATAGAAAAAAGTGATGATGAAGTGAAAAAAGAAAAAGTAAATGTTGAAGAAAATCACTCGGTAATTTAAGTATACACTGTAATATAATTTTTCACGAAAAAAAACCAATTATTTTTTTTTTTAGTTAAATTGTTCGTAATTTTTTTGTGAAATTTAAAAAATAATGTATTACTTAACTTGTTAATCTTTAAGAGCAAAAAAAAAATTATTTCATGAAAATGAAAAGAAAAACGTTTAAATAAAAATCGAAAAAAAATACGCTTTTTTATATTTACTTTTGTCTTTTAATATATAAAAAAAGTAAATTTAATTCTTAACACAAACTCTATAAGTAAGAAAAAAAATTGATAAAAGACTCGTCTGATGTCGAGGTAAATGAATAAGTAAACGTTTTTGAATTAAAAAAAAAAACATAGAAATTAAAAAGTAAAAAAAATGCATTCATAAAGTTAGATATTTACCTTCTATTTAAATTTATATAAGCACCAGTGGTTGAAGAAAAAAACAGTTTGTGTGGCTTATTTTTACATATTAGAAATATAATATAAAATAGAATCTCTCTTTTTAAGAACTTAAACTTTTTTGTTTCATTCTTCTTGAGCTGAATTGAATTTGTGTGGTTTATAAATGTAATTTTATGTTTTAATTTAAAAGCTAAAGAGAAAAAAATAAATTAATGAGATAATAATTATTATAGAGCGAAGCTCTACCTTGATGGATGCAAAAATGGACACCTTGTGGGCACGATATTACAAAAATGATCCATCGTATTGCGCTCATTCTTTAAAACTGAATTTTTTCATCGTGATGAAGAACTGATTAGCTTTTGAACACTACCCGGCATTTCTAAAGGCGTGTTTATTCTTGTATTTTTACTTTTAACGAGTGAAAAACCTTATAAATATCAGATTATGTATAAACTATGCAACTGTGAAATATCATTAAAATTCAAAATAATACAAAATATATTTTAATTAATTATTAATGAATTTGCATTTTATTGAATTATACGTTTAACGCCCAAGAGCTCATCTATAGATACGTGTCGATTTGTTTTTACACACTAACCAAAATTTATATTTCTAAAAATGTATCCATATGTTAGTCACCATTCTCAGAATCTAAACTCAAACGTGTGATAAAATTAACCGGAAACTCAAGTTGGACAATAAAAAAATCGAATAAAATTATTTGATAAAATATTTTTCAAAATTATTAGTATTCTAAGTAACATAAAAAAACGTAGATTTAATGAAAAATCATTAAATTTTAATCTTTCGGGTGTTACGTAATAACTAACATTCCGCAAAAATATTTTGGTTGATATCTGTTCCGCAAACAAATAACAAGGTTGCAAAATAAGGGGTGGATTTTTGGTGTTTTTTTCGGTCAATCTTTATGTTCTGAACATATTTTTGCATCTTATTTATAAATTATTATTGAACTCAATCCAATCAAAACAAATCCTAAAATTAAAAAATTAATAAAACTTTTTTGAAACATTATCAGCTTCGCTCTACCCTTCTTTGACAGTATCTAGTATGAAAAAAATGTTATTATTTTTATTGAAATTTATTTTTCTTTTATAAATAAAAAAAAAATTCCCCTACCTCTCCAACTCCCTTGGACTTTTCAGTTAGTTTTAAAATCAACACCAAAAATTGAGTTTCCTTTTTAAATCTTAAAAAAAAATTTGCCTTCGTTTTCAGTACAATAATTATGTATTTTATTATACGTTTACCCCTAAGAATACCATTGGTCCCTTTAGAATTTTTACTGAATGTATCATACATATTGAAAAGAAGTTAGAAGCAGAAGCATCCTCTATCGATCTTTTATCAGAGGGTATCAAAATAAATAGTAATTTTATATACTTTTCCGTCTGTTAAATTTTTTTTAATGTAGAATATTTAGAAAAACTAAATGGTATTTAAAAAAATTGAATTATATTGAAATATTTGAAAATATTTGAAAAATTTTCTAGAAATCTTAGGATTAAAAGAAGTAAATAAAAGCAAATTTACCCCAAAAATTGTAATTTTGGCAGCAATTCAAAGAATGGTATTTTATTGTAAAAAAAACACGAGCTGATTAGGGTCTGATTAGGAAAAAAAGTTTATTTATAAAGTTTAAAACTAATATATTTATAAAAATTATAACATGAAAATTGCTAAGTTTCAAAAATAAAATATTAAAAAAATATATGTGAAAAATTATAGTTAACGCATTAATTCAGCCTTTAGTTTTTCTAACAACATAGAAATTAGTTTAGAATCTTTCATAATGAAATTTTGTATTCAATCAGAGTAAAAAACTTTGTATTCAAAAATTTTGTATTCAAACAGAGTACTAAAAATAAAAATGTCCAAAAAAATTACTAAAAAAAAAAAATAAATTTACTGTTGAAAAGATGTTAATTAGATAGTATAAATTATGCTATTTAAAAAAAAAAACTATGCATGCCATATGCGTTTTATTTGGCGGTAGATTAACGAGACCAGAGTACAGATATATTTATATTTGTGTGTATTAGATTAGAAGAATAAAATTTTGTGTAGAATATATTGAAAAGTTAGTATTTGGTAGTATCGTCACGCTTCTGGTTATAAATTTGTGTAAGTTTGTTTTATACATAGTTGCATCAAAGTATGCAACAATTCATTTGTATACATACAATTTAGTTGGCGGATGCACGTGAAACTTGTGTATTAAGTGCGTGCATATTATCCTATATGAGAATTAGCTAATTCGAAAGCATTGCATTTATCCTACTCTCACATATACATACAAAAATTTATATCTACCATACATACCAACACATTTGTACATATATTATGTATATTTTATTTAACTAATATTAAGTTAATGAATATTAATTTATTTAAATATTTAAAAGTACCACAATTATATTATACGTAACTGATAAACGTTTTGTAACTTTATTTATTTAATAAAGATAAATATTTATCTGTTCATTTTGTTAATACAAACACAAATAATAACATTTTTTCCGAGAAAAATCTCAGTAGGAAATTTTTTATAAGATTATCCTTTAGTTCAGCAACTACCCAAACACTATATTGATATTAAAATTTAAAACTTTTGCTTGACTAAATTTTCTCTCTGCAAAATTTATGCATGTAGCTGAATTATTTTCTTTTTCCGTAGGACTTACGTAGTTAAGATTAGGTTACCTGAGTACTATTAATGATTTTACTATTTTCCTTTCCAAGTAGCACCTTCAAAATCAACGTTTTTTTAATTATTTTTGCAATTTTAAGTAATTTAGGTTCATTTTGATACTCTATACCATTTTTGAATTACGTTTTTTTTAATTATAAGTACATACTAAACCTAAAAGAATTTTTTGTTACCCAAAAAAGAATTAATGTTTATTTAATTCTTTATACAGATATTATTTTGAGGTTAATTCTTTTAAAAACAATTATTTTTGTTTTTATTGAACCTAAAAAACCAATAAGTATACATATTCTCTAAATTCATTGAAGAAAAATATTAACTTTAATATAATCTTACCAATATGTGCCTCTGAGTAAAACATTATCTTAATGACCACAAGAATCATATATATTGAGTATTTTCGTAATCGCGCCTGAAATAAAAAAGCCATAACTTTTTTATAATTCTTTGTGAGTTTCTTTTTTTTATAAAAATTTTCTAAAATTATTTTTAAAAAATAATTCCTTGCAATTTTCTTTTTTTTATAAAAATTTAAAAATTATTTTTTAAATTAAAATTTTTTGAAAAATGAACTTTAAAAGATTTAACTTTGAGAAAACTAAAATTTAAAGCAATTACCGAGAAATTTCTTAAAAAATTAAATTGTTCTAAACTTTAAAGTCATGCATTTATTTTTTAATAATTAAGTTAAAACGAAATGACCTAAAATATAAATAAGCTCTTATAAATACAAAAATTATTTTTCATATTTTTACTTAAATAAATTTTTTATATTTTTAAAAAGCAAGATAAAAAAAATAAAAAAAATAAAAAAAGCAAACTTTATTAAAGTTTCTCTTGTAATCTTATACATTTTTTATACTACTTAATAATAAGTTGAATGAATATACATTTACTAGAATATTTCATGATTCTGTCATATAAATGTATGAGTAAGTATATATATATATATATAATATAAAGTCGTTTGAAATTTCAGATCCTTAGTTTTCGAATATATATAAGAGAAGATTCTAAGGCAGGAAAGTGGAATATGCGACTTGCGGTATATTCCTTTTCTTCAACAAACGTATGAAACAAAAGAGACTTATAAATGAGTTTGAAACCTTTGAGATTTTCAAATTCATAGTTTTTAGCATAACTCTTTGTATTATTTTTATTTATAATTTTACTTCTTCTTTTTTTTTAAGATTTTTTTTTTTTTTTTTTTTATTGTTGCATTAATAATGAAGAAATCATTAAATCGTAAAATTATTAAAATGTGCATATACTACAAAAAAATCTTACTATTTATTTCTTTAGTCTTTAGCAAAAAAAAATGTACTTTGTAGACTCTATACGTCGAATTCTGAATAAAATGCACTTTTTAAAATTTTGCAATGTAGGATTACTGGTTAGGGTATAATGAAATTATTAAATAAACACGCACCTTTTAATTTAATTTACAAAAATATATACAACATTTATTACTTACAAAAATTACAAAAAGTTAAACACTCCTGCATACACACACAATCACACCAATTATGCCAAAACTACACTGAGCTAAATAATAAATACCCCCTGTGCAATGCCCAAAACTCCTATTCCTATGTAATGGCAATCACCACTTGTAAAAACCATAACTTTATGGGGACCACCACCATTGTAGTATCCATCTCCCTTGTTACGGTAATTACCCCCTGTAATTGCCATTTATACCGGATACGGTAATCTTTACTCCTGATTACCATATTTTTCGCCGACACAGAATTGCTGCCTACAATACCCGAAACACATTAAATGGGAGCCACCACCTACGTAGCTACCATCAACTGACTGAAGCTTGCTCCAAACTGCTAACTACTGCAGTATAAACTCCAATAGAGCCACCATTAAATTCATCTCCAAAACTACTTAACAACTGTGTTATGATAATCACCACCTGCGAAAATCATTAACTTTTTGCAGAATAGCCACCTGCAATTACTGCCCCATTCTCCAAGACTCCTTAAATTTCGCGCAAAAATTCATCGTTAAGTTTCCACCATTGTAAATTCACTAATCTCCTATTATAAAATCAAAGCTCAAACTATTTTTTATTTAGAGCGAGACAAAACGGTATTCACTCAGAATACCTCTTACGCTTGTAACGCCTCACCAAAATTTTACTATTACCACCACGCCCGCGCAATAGTCAAAATTCTGCTATCTCTACTTTCTCCTTCTCTATATCTCTATCTCACTCCCATTTTTTTTGTAAAATACTCACAACTAAATCTTCTTGGACCCACCGGAATGTTTCTCTGCCGCGTCGTTTAACATGGCCGCCGTTTCCTTATCCGCTTGAGATTTCTACGTGCTCCTATAAAATTCAATTTCCTTAATTGCTACCTGCTGATCACGAAAATCGGGGTGTTTTCTACGAGGAAACGAGGCTTCACCCTTAAATTAGCTGAAATTAAACCTAAAATGGAGTATGTTTGATATTTTCAAACTTTGAGTGCCCAGATTTGGCACCTGGGGGTTTTTCGGGTCATTGATAAGGAATTTTTGTGATGTTTTTAAGTAAAACTAATATTTTATCCTTAAATTAGTTAAAACTACCCCTAAGAAGGGTTTTCCACTACATTTGCACTGGCTCTTATCAGATTTGGTCTAGTAGGGTTTTTTGGGTCACTGATCTCGAATATCTGGTTATTTTCTGTGATATTCAAATTTCTCATAAAAAAGACCCAGATTTTTGTGATTAGCGATCCCAAAGAAACCTATAGTAGACCAAATTTGATGAGTTTCCATCAGGCTGGAAACTCTACAACAAAACCCGTATTTTGACTAAAGTATCCTCAGTATTACTATCAAGCATGTGAAAATAGCATTGTTTCGTATGAAACCCTAAACCTAACCCTAAAGTGAAAAAATTCTTTTTTTTGGCGCAATACCTAATTTTTTCTGTGAAATTTATCTTAAATCTGAAGCATAAGTTAGTGTAATTTTTTTTCTCTCAAAAATCACGTTTCTGGAATATAAAAAATTTTTTTCGTGATTTTTAAGATATGATACTTTACAAGAAAAATGACATTTTTAGATTTTTTATGTTTGGATAAAATTGATTTTCGCACCTATTATGTCATTGCTTGAGGGACCGTCGAGCCAATAACTAGAATTTTTTACGTTTTTTAATAAAATACTTAAAAAATTGCTACCCCAATAAAAATGCGATAAAAGTATGAATTCAGAGCTTAATGAGTAATAATTTAGTATATTTACTTGTTATTAGTATTTACGATACGAAAATTTAGAGGAAAAGTTTTCGAGTATTGCAAGTTTAATAGCATTTGTACCTTCAAAGAATTCCACAAACAGATTTATTAACCAGTCAATTGCAAGATATCTTTACAAAATATAGATCCTTAGCTTCTATATAATAATTTACTATAAATTTATTTTTTTGATAAATATATCAACTTCTTTAAAATAGTATTCAAAACCAAAATATCCATTTTTTAATGACAAAATTTAAATTTACATATTTTCTCACCTTTTCTTTGGTCATAAAGAATAATTCAAATTACCTCAGATAGAAATTAACATCCAATTAAGCCCATTCTTTATTTTTCTGGCCATGGATCTCAACATATTCAAAGTTTTACATATAAAACTGCTATTTTTTTTAGAATTCATCATATGCACTTTTTTGTATATTTATAAAAACAATAGCTATGATAGTGGACTAAGAAACACAAAGAAAATACTAGAATAATACTCGTTATAATCGATATAAAAAAAAAAAAAATGAATCATCTTGTGCTTCATTTGTTATTGTTCTCACGGTGCCTTGAATTCTCTTATATTATACATGAACTAAAAATTGTGCATCGAAACATTTTGTGAAAAGGTTTGGTTTTTTATTTTTTTATTTTATCGTAAATAATAATGATAATAATAATGATAAAAAAAGTTTTTTATAACTTTATATGCCATTAATAATTTTATAGGATTCTTCTTCATATAAGTAATATAATATAAAATATGCATTATCAAATGAATTAATAATCGATACTCGCATATATAAAGTATGTTTTTAATTAGTTTTAGTATCGATATTTAATGTAAAGTATAAAATTAATGTGAGAAAATAAAAAGGACAAAAATAATAATAATTATTGCAAGAAAAGTATAAAAAATAAAATAAAGAAATTGAATGTAACTAGTATTTCTTTAGTATAAAAGTTTCGTGTGCGGTTTTATATCGTATATCGAGATTCATTTCCATAAAATACCTTTTAGCTCGATGCAGATTTTATATATATAGTAGAATGCTTCCGTTTTCTGGCACAGCTGCTTCAATATAACACGTATTCAGATCATTTTACTTAAAATAATTCTTTTGTTTCTATAATAGTTTTCTATAATTCGTTACAATTTTATATAATCTAAAGGGAAATAATCCTTGCACTATCATTTTATTGTTTTATTCATTTTATGTATATATGGGATATTCCAAATTTAACTTTTCTAAGTGTTATTGTCAAATTCTGATCATTTTGTTATATTTATCGGACTGGGTTTTACAGCCAAAAATATGATGCCATATCGATTTTTTAGTTTTATATATTCAATCCATAGTATAAAAATACGATGGATTTAAAGATTAAGGTTTGCTTTAGAAAATTTGGGTAATCGAAGATAAAACTTTTTTTTTTGCTCGTTGTAGCTCTGGTAAAATAAAAGTAGTATGAAAGCAACAAAATTTCTGGAATTTGGACAGATTCGGGACGGAATTTTTAAAACTCTTTTTTTCTGCTACCCGACGAAAACTTTGGCTTCATTTTCAGATGAGAAATTTTATTAGGTTTCCTTTTAAAGGCAGATTTAAATATTTTTAGGTTTTAGGTAGTTTTAACACATTTTTATCCCCTAGGGAGAAATTATTATATAATCATTTAAGGGTTAGAATAGGATAAATACAAGATTTAAAAAAAAATAAAAAACATAAACTTACACCGTGTTTTTAAAAATTTTTTCTTACTTTTGGGATAGCTTTCCACCCAAATAATTAGCTTTAATTTTCTACTTTTGGAACATAAAAATCAAATTAAGCCAATATTTTGTTAATTACTATTAAAATATGACATTTATTTGATCATTAGTTTCAAAATATTGCAAAAAACCCTTAATAGCCTAGGGGTAATTTTTGCTGACTTGAGGATGTTCTACCATTTTCTAAAGGCTTTGGTTCCCAAATCTGGATTCAGGGCCACAAAAAAATTTTAGTAAAGTTTTCCTAAACCCAGTTGTCGAATTCAGTCCCCTCAAACCACAACATAATTGGAGTATATGATTAATTTAGTAAACAAATGAATTGAAGGGTATGAGAGTCTAAACAAATTTTTTCGTTAAATAAAACAGTGTCAATTTTGAAAAAATTATCTGAATTATTTCTATCCGAAAACCTATCCAGAAAAAGACACCTTTTTTCCTCTATATATGGATTTGCCACCTTAAATAATAATTTTATGTAATATCGAAAATTATAATGCAAATAATCAGTTGAATAAAATTTAAAATTGTGGTTTTAGCAAATTTGTGAAACTTAACTTACCATAAGAAGAATTTATTGTTTTAGGATAGTTGAATTTTACTTTCGTTGCAAAGTTCGAGTGTAAATAATATTGATTAACTGAAGCAAAAATAAAATTAAATGATTTTCATAGAATCGATATAAGCTGGTCTCTGTCACATCTATACTTTATTACCCAATAAAAAAAAGAAGGTATTTTTACTCTAAAAAAATAATTTTTATTTAAAATTTCAGTTTTTCTCTTTGAAACCAACTTTTTCTTTTCAAGACTACTTGTACAATAAAAAAAGATTCTCATGAGTAGTCAATTAAGCTCCTCACAATTAGGTCAGCTAAAATTATTAATAATGTAAGATTCTTACAGTAATTTTACACTATATCAGTTTACAAAAAAGTTTTTTAACTAATATAAATTTTTAACATATTTTCTTCACCTTATAACAATACGATATTTGTTAGCATATTTCTTTTGTAAAAATGAAGAATCCAATATGCACTAAAGCTTTATGTACTTAAGTAAAAAATAAAAAAAAAAAAAAAACACTTGTATTATACATCAACAAGTGTTAATAATAAAATCCCTTTGAATCGTACTAACTACGTCTTAAGTGTATGTTTGTGTACTTATGAAGTAAAAAAAATACAGAGAATAAGCAAAAAAAAAATTTAAGTCTCTATTTTTCTAAAATTGACACATATTATAACGTGCTAAAGTTACATGACCTACTTTTTTTTTAAAAAAAATTTCATATATAATTACAGTTAATAAAAATTTTTACTGGCTAATAATTAAAAAATATATAATAGATACTCTATTAACAATCAATTTAATATTCATATTTTTTTTTTAAAAAGTTTGCCAAAATCGATTTTTAATAAAACTTTTTGTTACATGAATATTATCACTCTTTTTTTTTAATATTTTTAATGGCTGTAATAAATATAGTTAATAAAATCTTTATCATAAAACGCTAATTCAAGCTTTTTTTAAAAATTTTTTATATATTTGTACATAATAAATATTATGTAATATTTATAAAGTGTAAATAAGTCACATACAACCGTAAATCCTTAAAAAAAAAATAAAAATAAATAAAAAAAGATTTATATTTTGAGTATATATTTATCCATAAAAAAAAGACAAAAAAAAAACAAAAAAGCAAAAAAATGAAATATTTTTGTTTATATACACACAATAAAATTGTCTTTATATTATTTCTTATATAAAATATTTGTTAAAAAAAGTGTGAGTTACTTTCTACATTTTTTTAAGGATATAACAACTATATAATATGTTGTTATTCTCGCACGCTCTACTGCAAAGGATATATATATATAAATTTATATATACAAGGGTTATATTGCCAGCTTTTTCAACTGCAGGAGGGAAACAAGGCGCGAACAATAATTTTCAAGGCACCCCGCCAAAAAAAGAAGAAACTGTTATATAGGAGGTGACGACCCGAAATGCCGCAATAGCTTTTCACATAATATAATGTGGCCTCTTTGAAATATTGAAACATTTTTCTTCTTTTTTTTTTTTATTTAAAATATTTATATAAATTTTCATATATACGAATAAATTCTACACATAAATAACTAGATTAGCATAAAAATATATAAAAATAAACTATATAAACAGTTTAAAATGTTTTCGTTTGATATATTATTAAATATATTGGACACTTTCCGATCTGATAAAACAAATAACAATTATAGAAATTTTAAACTTTTCATTAAACTGAATATGCAGTTATTGTTATAATTTCAATTTCAAAATTTAGTTTTAGTAAAACAAAGTATTTTTATACACGAGTGATTCTTAGTGAAACTAACCTGATGGGAATTTAAAAGTCTGTGAGTATGAAAAAACTTATTTCAAAAATAGTTCAAAAATATGATATTATTCCAATTTTTAAGGTTCACAGGTTTTAAAATGGCAACTGTTTTTTTAAAACTATTTAAAATTTATTTTTTAGTCATTCTAAATTACTCATTCACGTTAAAATATTAGTTTTTCAATGTCCTTTTTCAGTATACTTGGAGGGGGGGGGGGGTTCCTAAGATTTATATATTTTTCTTTTACAAAAAAGGACAATAATCACCTAAAACAATAAGAAAATACCCTGCCAACTAGCTGGCACTAAGGTTCCTCAAACAATGAGAAAAAACTTTTTTAATTTTGAGAAATAAATTTTGGAAAAATTCGGTATCAAATCCAAAAAATTACTATAAATGAACTGTCTAAAATTAGTACTCTCATAGAAATAAATTAGGTACTACATACAAAAAGAAAAAAAAATTTGGTTTTTTTTGTATTTTTTTGTGAAAAAAAATTAAGGAAAAAATTTTTTTTTTAATTAAGTATCAGATTCGAGTTAGAGAGTAAAAACTATACTTTCAAATATAAGTACTTTCATGGAAATAAATGAGGTATTACATCCGAATTAAAAAAAAAAAAAAGTACCTAGAGCTTTTTTGGTGAAAAAATTATTGAAAAAAAAGTTAGGTCTTAATTTCATAACGGTTTTGAAATATCGCCGGTCGCAATATTTTCAGATATTAGTACTTTCATGGAATTAAATGAGGTATTACACCTCAAAAAAAAAAAATATTGCAGGTTTTTTAATTTTTTTGTTTTTTCAATTTTGAAAAAAAAATTTTTAGAAATTCGGTATCAGATCCAAAAAATGACTATAGACAAACTTTCTAAAACTAGTACTTTCACAGATATAAATTAAGTACTACGTACAAAAAGAAAAAAAAAATTGTTGTTTTTTGTATTTTTTCGTGAAAAAAATTTTGGGAAAAAAATTTTCAAAAAATTAAGTATCAGATTCGAGATATCGAGTAAAAACCATAATTTCAAATATAAGTACTTTTATGGAATTAAATGAGGTATTACACCAAAAAAAAAAAAAAAAATATTGCAGGTTTTTTAATTTTTTTGTTTTTTTAATTTTGAAAAAAAATTTTTTTAAAAATTCGGTATCAGTTCCAAAAAATGACTATAAACAAACTTTCTAAAACTAGTACTTTTATAGAAATAAATTAGGTACTACGTCCAAAAAGAAAAAAAAAATTGTTGTTTTTTGTATTTTTTCGTGAAAAAAATTTTGGGAAAAAAATTTTCAAAAAATTAAGTATCAGATTCGAGATATCGAGTAAAAACCATAATTTCAAATATAAGTACTTTTATGGAATTAAATGAGGTATTACACCCAAAAAAAAAAAAATATTGCAGGTTTTTTAATTTTTTTGTTTTTTTAATTTTGAAAAAAAATTTTTTTAAAAATTCGGTATCAGATCCAAAAAATGACTATAAACAAACTTTCTAAAGCTAGTACTTTCATAGAAATAAATTAGGTACTACGTCCAAAAAGAAAAAAAATATTGTCGTTTTTTGTATTTTTTCGTGAAAAAAATTTTGGAAAAAAAATTTTCAAAAAATTAAGTATCAGATTCGAGATATCGAGTAAAAACCATACTTTCAAATATAAGTACTTTCGTGGAAATAAATGAGGTATTACATCCAAACTAAAAAAAAAAAAAAGTACCTCGAGATTTTTTGATAAAAAAATTTTTGAAAGAAAAATTAGGTCTTAATTCCATAATGTTTGTGAAATATCACCGATTACATACATACGTACACACACACACACACACACACACACACACACACACACACACACACACATACAGACTTTTTTTAAAAACCGGTTTTTTAGCTTCCTGGGGTCCCAAAACGTGCTTATATGCCAAAAAATAGAAAATCAAATTTTGACCTAACACAATGGTTCCTCTTTGAGGAACCAAAAGTTTAAACATACTTTAATAGTATGTTTTTAGCCTAGGCCGTAAAACTAAAAAAGGCCCCAGATAGGACATAAATTGCAATATAAAACGAAACCATGGCAAAATGTGATCTGGGCCATTCTTTTTGTAATGACTAAAAAAACATGTATTTTCAGATCGCATTGCGGCCGGGAGATACGTGCCTTCTGGCCACTGGCAAGATAAAGAAATTATTCGATGAAGTTTAAAATTCGGTTAAAATTTCAGTCACAGAAAAAGATGACAAAGAAAAATGTTGCGGAATAGATACTTATGGTAATTCATTTTTCTGGTCAGCAGTCAGAAAGCACGTATTTCCCGGCCGCTGCGAGTTTTCTCGCCACTGATACAGAAAAATTCGTATACGACCCTGGGCCATAAAAAAAGAATTCCCCGAATAGCAGTTTACCATCCTCGGCTTCGCCTCGGAAGGTAATTTTCGTGCGATTTGGGCCATTCTTTATTTTTCTGGCTAAGGGTCGTAATATATACTATTTTGTGTTTCTGAATACTAAGAAGACAAATAAACCTAAACTTATAAAATTTATATTATTCCGACCTTATAATTATAACCCTTTGAATTAATTTCATTTGCGAGAAAATATTTATTGACAAATTGGCGTATGAAGGTATTTGAATTATGTTTATAATAAAAGAAACGACGTTAAGCGTGGAAAATGGTTTGATTTGTATAACAATTAAGAAATAAAATTTGAATGAAATCGAAAAATTAGCTGAGATTTTATTCAAATAATCGAAAATATTTCCAAATGTTTCACTAGAAAAAATAGTTGCCATTTCAAATTTAAATCTAGAACGTTGAAAATTAGGGTAGTATCATATTTTTGTATACTAAACCCAGTTTAATTCGTTTTTTCAAACTTCCTGTTTACTTTCTCTTCAGATCAGTTTCACTAAGAATTATTCATATATAAGCGTTTGGAATTTCAGGAGCTTTTAAATTTATTTTTGTGGCTTTGAAACTTTGGCTCAGATTAATTAATATAAATACTTTTGTGATATTCATTAATTATTATACTATACTGAGGACGATAATACTATAGTATTTAAATATTGAAATACAATATATATTTAAAAGAATATTATTTATAAAAAGATTTGTTGTTGTAGATCAAATAATTCGATTAAAGATTTAGATTATTTCAAAATGATTACCAGGTCCCATCAAAATAAAAAAATATCGGTTTTTAAGAAATATTAAATTGTAAATGTTGAACGGGTGAAAATAAGAGTGTTACACTCCTATAGCTTGGGTTTTGAAATTAGATTCGGATTTTGCGTCCATAATATCACCCAATACCAACTAGATCCCTTCAAAATTGCAATGAAGGTTAAGGTTATTTTTAAATTTTTGGGTCAATGGGGGGGGGGAATTGTGGACGTTTTGCACCCCATTTTAATTGCAAAAATCTTTACCGCATTTTTTTCCTTAGGTCTTCCTGAAAACATGTAAGTAGGTTTTTACTAAATAAATTCATGTAAAAACGTCAGCTTTTTACTATATTTTTGTTACGCAGGCGCCTTGACCAAAAGTTTAGTTTTTAAATGGTTAAGTTCGATAAAAAATTTTTACTATTTACTTCCTAAAAATTTTAATACAAATTTTTTATACTTAAATATTTTGATATAATTTTTATCAGATATTCTTCTTGTAATAAAAAAATTATTTCTACCGTTCATGTTACAAAAGCATTATATTTCAATGCTCATATGCTCTTGAATGCAAAATTAAATTGAAATAGGACCCAAAAATTTTAATATTCATATATAAACATAGTCTTATTTTTGTTTGTTATAAAAAGCTCTAAATTCTTGGTATATAATAATATTGTAATTACTAATAATAATTAATAACTATAAGTAGTTTACGTTCTGTATGTAAAATTTATATTCTGTATTTTATTTTTGAATAATTAGAATTCTTAAATTCAAGGCGGGCCTATACAATTTTTACGACGTTAAAGAATGGATACTAATGCACAATTTTTCCGACATAGGGGCAGGAGAGCAAGCAAAAAAGTCACTTTTTGACCGACGTAATATGTAAAAGCTCCTTAACTTGGAATCTAGGCCGTAAGAATCAAAATTATCAGACCAAAGTGAAACCAAAGTGTGAGACCACACTTTTTAAGCGCATAAATAAAATAAAAAATGCTCGTATAATATTTTTGTTTCAACTATTTGTTAGTAGCATATTTTAAATTTTTATAAAAAAGTTATTTTAGTTTAGTTTTATTAAAAGAAAGAGTGAGTTTTAATTAAAATAGAATAAATCAAGACAGTTTTGATTGTTCAAAATAATAACTTTGTTAATTTTAATAATGGCATTCTAGAGAGTTAACAAATGAAGCATAAGTATGCAAAATGAAATAAGAAAAAGAAAGGAAATGTTTACAATCTTAATTTTATTTTATTATTTTATCAAACTTTTATAATTACAATTAAAATTTAAATTGTAAAAATTTTTGAAAATACATAAACTTAATATATACTTTGCAATAAGAGAGAAATAAGTTTGATGGCATAACTTAACAATTTGTGAAATTTTATGAATTATAAGTAAGGAAATTTCTTCTTATGTATAAGGTACGAACAGAAACCATGAATATTTAATCTTTAAACAAATAAATTAATAACAAAGTTTAGCAGTGAAACTTGTATTAATAATTTTTTTTATCAATATTTTTGTCAATTTAGGTTAACAGATATTTTTTGATGAAAGTAGGGTTGGGTGTGAAATCATTATATTTGTACGGTAATAGGTTCTAAATTTATTTTGATACCAAAAATTGGGATCCTAGATTCCTAAAAAATATGTTAAACACTCCTTAAAATTATGAAAATAACCATTTATAAGGGGTATTTTTTCTCAGATTTTTTAAATACGATAATGCTAATCCAAAAATATTGTAGAGCCCTAATTTCATAGTCACTTTTTTTTGCTGATAGGTCCATGAAATTTTCCAACGAGTACACTGAAAAACTGACACCTTTGATTCAATGATGCGCGACATTTATATGCCAATAGAATATTCCATTGATTCAATAGAAATTCCATTAATTTAATGTCGCCGCCATTGAATGAATAGATTTATTTATTAATTCAATAGTGGCGACATTAAATTAATAGAATTTCTATTGAATCAATGATATTCAAAGGTGTCAGTTTTTCAGTGTATTTATGTTTTTTTGGTCACTGAATACGAATATGAAATCCGTTTTTAATGAAAATGGTCCAGTTGCCCACAATGGGAATTTGGAAAATCATATTCATGAATTCTTTTTTACCTAAATTTTTTTAGTTGCCCATAATAGGAAATCTCAAAACAATTAAAAATAATTACCTAAGCTTTCTTACAGTGAGCAACTAGAGAATTTTGTGAAAAAACTGATACCACATTCGTATTCAGCTACCAAAACATATTTAACCGATATAAATCATCAAAAAACAACAAAACATAACCTCTAAATTCCTATTGTAGGCAACTGGACCATTTTCGGTTAAAAAAGGTTTCGTATTCATATTCAGCGACCAAAAAAACATAAATACTCGTTGGAAAATTTCATGGACCTATCAGCAAAAAAAAGTTACTACGAAATAGGGCTAAAATTCTTTTTCTATAACTTTTTTTTCTTCAAATATTTCTTTATGCAATACCCAGTAAAATTTCATATTCAGAGCGAAAACCACCCCAAAAATAGGGAAATTTAAGCGCATCCTTATAAAATTACAAAATTAATATACATAGGAACAAAAATTTTGTTGTTGTATTTTTGCTTCGAATTTGGTTAAATAAACATGATGTAGCTAAATAAATTAAATTGCAACAATTTTGTAACAAAAATTACGTAGTCAGAGAAGGTGTGATTGAAATTTCGAGCAGACACAATTTAGTATTTCTACCCTTAACGAGTATGCTTTGATAAGCTAGTTAATCGTTTATTTTTCGCATTCTTACTCTCAGTTTTAAAATCTGGAATGAAAGTCTGATAATACAATAGAAATTTATTTTGTCGTATAATTTTTTTGTTTTCTAAGTACCCTGCAGTACATATACTGTTTTTGTGATAAGGATCCATAAATGTGTGTTCTTGTAAAAAATTAATGTAAAATTTATAATGAAAAAAGAAAACGTCTCATCTAACCGCAATTTTGTTGCTTTTATTTTTTTTTTGTTACTTAATTACAACGTAATTTAAATTTTGTCATCTATATAAAACAAGGTATTTCATAACGATAAAATTTTTAATTGTACATGCAAATTTATCTTTGTGGTTAAAAACAATGTAGAAAAAGTAGTTAAAAAAAGAGACAAAAAACAGCAACAAAATATACGTAGAAACTGTATGATATTCGTCATATATAGTAATTATATTTTTCTTATGCAAAAAACACTTCCACGCAAAAAACAAAGTTAAAATATTGCATAGAAATTTTTGTATGCATGTAAAAAAGTTAAAGGCTTTTGTATTTTTATTTATCCATTACTTTCTTTACCAATGTTATTTAATAACGATTACTGAATAGAAAAAAAAGGGTTTACCATTTTTATATAAAAAAAAAAAACGTATACAATCTCACACCAATGTGGAATGAAAAGAATGGACAATGTTTTTTATTTCGCTAATGAGCAAAGGTTAAAGTTGCGTTTGTTATTTTATTTGAGCATTCTGCCGGAATGCGTTATTCGTAAATCAGAGCCATATATTTAATTTTTTCTTCTGCGTGTTTTAAGAATATATATGCTCATTTATAATTTTACAACTTTTTTCTATAACAATTCTTTAGAAAATAGGGATTCCCAAATTTCTACCCTTTTTGCAACCTTTGTATTTTTGAACAAAAAAAATGTTACCAAACCCACAAAGTCTTATTTTGGAGTTCTCAAAAATTGTAAAAACGGTATTTTTTCAGATCTCGAAAACTTTTCGGATCCACCCAAAAACCGAAACAAAGTAAGAAACTTAAGACCGACCCGACCCAAAAAGTCGGCTAACCTTTTTACAAGTCTAGTTTTTATACTTCAATATTTTAATAAAATTAAACAGAATATAATTAAACGTGTATATTTAAATTGAAAGAACTTTTTTTTTCAGTGCATTAAAAAAAGTTTCTTAAATTAATATATAGCATGTTGTTATGATATAGTAACTAAAGTGCATAATATAAGGATTCACTTTATACAAACTTTATAAAGTCTTCTTCATATTATAACTTTTATGAATTTTCAAGGAACACTTTTACAGTCTTTATCTCTCGTTATTAAAATAAACGACATAACTTTAAAAAAATATCAAAAAATATTTTTTTGCAAAAAAAAATTATACAAAAATTTTTTTTTGTGTGAAGCTATTGAGATTTTTCAATATCTTGAAAATATAAAAAAAAATGTATTTTATATGTTTTTTGCTTTTTAATAAAATTTAAAAATGGCTAGGAAAATGGAAAATAACTCTTTAAATGCATGAGAGAAACTTATAATTTTACGTGTAAATTATTTTGTTCATTATGTCTCCTGTTGAATACTGTTAAATTTAATACAGTTTACAAAATCAATGTTTTTCACGTAACAATATTGATAGATTTTAATTTTAAATACGGTTCTTTAGAATTCTAATTAAATTTTAATTATAATAAAATTTATTATTATTATTAAAAATAGTATTTTTTTCATAGAATTTATCATTCAATTTATTTTTCTGGGAAAATTAATTGAGTTTCAAGAGAAAATATTCAATTGCTAATTTATATTGGAGGTTTTTTTTAAAGCTTCTTTATTGAAAGTTGTATATACATTAGCCAGGCATTTCTTTTAAAAAGTAGCTTAGATTTTTGATTATCGGGTGAAATTAGTAGCTAATTAACAAAAAAAAAATAATATTTCTAAAATCGTAGCTCACTCTTAAGTGTTGCCACACAAAAAACTGTTTTTTATGGAAAAATAAATTTCTCTATAAGATCCCATGTGGTTGATAGCAACATTTAGGAGTGATTAAACGAGCTAAAATTTTAGAGAAATCTTATTTTATTAATAAATAGAAACTAGTATTTCACACGGGATTCTAAAACCGAAATTACTTTTTTATAAATTTTGAGGTTTGGAGGGTCTCAAAAGATGCGCTTTTAAAATAAGATACTTTAACACATTAGCGCCGGCGCGACCATACCACTGACGCTCGGATTTCTCTTAGGAAACGGGTAAAAAAATGATTTTTTTTAAACTTAAAGTATTTCTTTACTAAAAAGGACTTGCTTTACGAGATTCCGGGGTCAGATTTTTAATTTTGTATCGATAATCGATTTTTTGTCTTTTTTGGGGCCGCCATATTTAATTAACGGTCAATAATATTAAAAATCTGACCCCAGAATCTTGTAAAGCAAGTCATTCTATTATTAAATAATAGGCTTGAGTCTCGATCTGTTCCTCGCTTTATTCGTGTTTTGATTGGTCGCGTTGATTTTGTCATGCGCGTGAATTATATTTTTTATTGGGTGCTAGCGGTATAGAATACAAGAAGTTCTCTGTCACATATACTCTCGCGCGTTATTTAATTTATTATTTAATCTTTTAAAATAATTAAATAATAATCTTTTAAAATAATTAATTATTAATAAAATTTTGTATTTTTCATTATAATTAAATATAAATAAGAAATATAATAATTTTCTCATTTTGGAGAGGGGTATGGGCGCGAAAGCGCATAGTCACGTTATAAAATAGCTCCGTGTAAAAATAGTTATTATTTACAGAAAAAGTTAAAAAATACCAAAAAAATCGGTCAAAAGTGTCAAAATAAAACTTACTAAATAAATGATAATAAAAGAAAAACTCCAGCATTAAAATTCAATCAAAATTAAAAGAAAGAAAAAAGTTGAGAAAAAGTTAGGTTAGAAATGTGGCTTGTATAGATCAAGTATAGTATTTAAAACAAGAGTTTAAAATATTTGATATAATAATAAGTAATAAAAACAGTAATAAAAATAGTCCTGATGAAAATGCCGTTTTTTGCTTAAAATATATTTTTTATATATTCATATATTGAATAGTAAAAAAAAAAAAAATAATAATAATAATAGGGAGAAATCCAGATAATTTTATAATAGTAAAGGGGAAAATGGCAATTTTCATATATAGGAAGAAATGAAAAAAGAGTAAGTAACTTATAAATTTCTCATCACACATTTACAATGAAAAGAAGTGAAATTGTAAGCGAACAGCAATTTAAAATAGTAAATACACAGCAATATAAACAGATACATATCATGAAAACAGCACAAGCAGTAGCAAAATGGCTGTCACATCCTCAACCCATTAAGATAGAAAAAGGAAGGAATTCTTTGAGAAATAAATTAGAATAGTGCAGTGATGTGCCAGCATATGTAATTGTTAGTGATCTTTGTCAACAGATATTGAAAACAGAAAAATTAAAAAAAGCAAAGAAATTCAAAATAATAGAAAATAGAAGAAAACACTGAAGAATATTTATCTAAATTTAAAATCATACATTTTTTACTTTAAAATCAAAACATGTTCTTTAAATAATTTTTATATTTATACTTTAAATTTTGTATTAACAACTTATTTCAATCTTGTAACCATTATAAATAATAGAAATTCTATTGTAAAAGACTTTGTATTTTGTACTAATTTAAATTTTTTGTACTAATTATACTTTCTTGTAACAATTTATGTAAATTATAAGCAAGAAATAAATACTACTACTACTACTAATAATTTTCTCATTTTATTATACAATCTTCTAAAAATTTCGTCTTCGATTTTATCTTATTAATCGATTCATTTTTGCTCTGTAGTATATCAGCCGCGCCCTGTATAAAAAATTTGTTAAACAATTTTAAATATGAATTTTTTAATTTATTATTATAAACTGTTAAAATAATGATAAATTTTAATTAAAAATGTTTAAACTATAATAAAACACTACAACTGTAGATGCGACATAAATAAAATATGAAAACTCATTCGAGTATTTCGTCATCCTATTATAAAATTTCGCTGTCCAGGACAAAAGAAAAATTAATGTCGAGGGATGAAAAGAGTTCTGGCCCGAGGTGCGTAGCACCGAGGGACAGTAATTAATATTTGCATTCAGATACGATGTATATTTTTTTTTAAAATAAAAATAATATTCGTTTTTACGAGGGTTTTTTTTATGATAATATATGAAAACTTATTCGAGTATTTCGTCATCCAAGCGTAAAATTTCGCCGTCCAGGACAAAAGAAAAATTTATTTCGAGGGATAGTAATTAGTATTTTCATTCAGACGCGACATGAAATATTTTTTTCTTGAGGTAAATTTCTATCTCTAAAAAACTCATGTGACATAATTTTTTGTCTAATTTATTCGGGTAGTGATTGGTTGCGTTGATTTTTTCATTATTTATTTCATTAGTTCTAATTTTTATTATCTTTTAAAATACTTAATTATTAATAAAATTTTGTGTAAAAAATACGGAAATAAGAAATACATAAATTATTTTATTATACAATCTCCTAAAAATTTCGTCATCTTAATCTATTTGGTCGTTTCATTGATGCTCTGTAGTGTTAGCGGCGCGCTGTATACAAATTTGTAGACAACTGTAAATATTAATTTTTTAATTTATAATAATATAAACTGTAAAAATAATTATAAATTTTAATGAAAAATGTTTAGAGTAATAGAAAATAAATTATATTTGTACATGCAACACAAAATATATGAAAATTAATTCGAGTATTTCGTCATCCTACTAAAAAATTTCGCCGTCCAGAACAAAAGAAAAATTTATTTTGAGTGATGAAATGGGTTCAGCAATATTTTTTTCTTGAGATAAATTTTGAAAATAAGTTTATAAAAATTATGAAAAAAGTTCATTATTTGAAATTGACATCTCACTGTACAATTGTTTTTATTTGTGAATTAAACCACAGTTTTATTTCGATTAAACATGAAATATTATCTGAGGGGGTTGGCGCGCTTTAGCGCGCAGGGGGCTTGCCCCCTAGTTTTAGTAAAAAAAGACTTTAAGTTTAAAAACAAATCATTTTTTTACCCGTTTTCTAAGTGAAAATCCGAGCATCAGTGGTATGGTCGCGCCGGCGCTAATGGGTTAAGTTGGTATTATACAATTTTTGCCCTAAAATCAACTTAAAATAATTTCTTAAAGATTATTTTTAGTTATTCGCGAAAAACTAATGTTATTATTCTATAATTATGAAATCTCTACACTGAAATAAAAATCCACTTGCGACAAACGCATTCCTGCTTGTGGATAACGGAATTTTCCTTTCTTGTTGAAACGATTTCAAATGTCCTGAATTGCAAATAAAATAGAAAATTTTTTTAAAAATATTATTATAGTTTTAAGTCATTTTCAAGCAGAATATTTCCGCTTGTGGCAAAAGATTTTTTTTTTAGTGCATTAGAATATGTATTTATTAATTATTATTTTACCATGTATAAATTTTATGGCAATATAGAAAAAGTGGCTTTAGTTCAATAATTTTGTTTGTTATTTTCCAGTATTAACTATAAAAATTCAAGTGAAATATGATTTTTTCAATTTTTTTAAAATTAAAATATGTCATGCCACAAATAAAGTCACTGCTTATGAAAAAAAATTTAAAAAAACAAGAAAATTTATTTTTCTTTATCTCAAATTTTAAGTTTCTGCAAAACAAAACGAAAAGTAAGCACTGAAGAAAATAAGGTTATAGCCTACGGGCTTACAAAGCAATGGATCATTTTAGTTATGTCTCAAGCTTTTTTCATTTTTTTAAATCATATGATATTTCTTGTATTTTAAGTATCATAAAAAATTTTCTTTACCCTTTATCAAAAACAAAATTTTTTTCAAAAAAATGAAAACAAATAATGAAATACTTTTTGAACCATTAACTTTTTAAAAGTAACTATTCGGTTTCCGAATTCAAATACATCTAAGTTCGTTAGAAAATCGTTAAATTTTTCACAGTCAAGAGCAAAAAAAAAAATTGTACAATAAAAAAATGTGATTTCAAACATGCGTTATTTCCAAGTATGTCGTTTATTTTATAACGAGAGAAGAGTCTAAAAAGCGTAGTGTTCCTTGAAAATATATATTTAGAAAAGAGAGTGTTTCAAAGTATTATATGTAAAAGAAGAGCAATGACATCGTTAGTTATATAAAAAAATCAAAAATATGCAATGTTTAATAATAAACGCATTGACTTTAGGGTTGAACATAAATAATAAGTGAAATTGTCCACACATGAGACAGTCCAGACGATTGCGATAATAAACGATCTAAAGTATATAACACTTAAACATTGGCCTTTTTTCTTCTTCACAGCAAAAAATAAAAAAAAAATGAGTAAGAAAATTTTTACATCTTCTATTTTATTTTCTTTTTTAGATTCATGTTAAGAGGGGGATTTAAACATTATGGTATAATAAGAAGGAGAAAATTTATGAGACAGTTTTATATATTTTGTCGAAAGGTATAAAAAATATATTACACATCCTATAACTGATGGATTTCATGTATATGATTATTACACATATATATGTGTGTGTGTGTATGTAATAATAAATATATATTTTTTTTACATTAAAAGAAAAAGTTTTTTTTTTTGAATATTCAATTGGTTTACATGAATTTTCTATTTTTTATGGTAATGTAAAAAATGAATTAGCAATTTTTGTATTATTGTAATTATGATTGATATTGACATGATTGATGATAATTAATATTTAACATGTTATGAAAAAAAGTTTATATGGATATATTTTAAGTACACTGAAAAAAAAAATAACTTTATTTAAGCGGGAAACTAGTTGCTATTTTATTTTTTATACCAATCGCATATGAAAGCGTTATAAAAGTTTTAACAAAATTTTTCTTAGTCCTATCATACTGCTGTACGTTCCTGAATGAACGAATAAAGTTAATTTTTTATTCTCGTTAGATTTTAATCGTTTGAACAAGAAAAAAACCTAATCTGCTTACCGCAAGCTTTCTATAATTTAAGCAGGCCCACTCAAACATAGCTAGCCTAGTGCATAAAACAAGAGATTTTTCACTAGTTTTTTGTTCAGAAATTTGAAACTTTCTACGCAACAAAAGTATTCAATAATATCTTGGATTCGAGTTTACTTTACTTGGTACTTACAATACTTTTTTTCTGCCTATGCGTAAAACGAGTGCAGGAAATTCCGTGTTAAGTTTTACGCCCCGAAGGGCAAAAAAATTTTTTTTAGTGAGTAGTTTTTTATCTGTTTCTATTAGGAAAATATTAGTTTTATTTATGTTTATTGTTATATTTAGTATTACTTTTGGGAAAAAATAAATTTGAACCGACCATCAGTTTGAAACTCACTCGACTCCAAAATACCCATATATAAAGTACAAACTTTGTGCTATATAGTATAGGAAAATAAAAATTTACATATTTTTCTTATATAAGTTTTTTTTATACAAAAAATAAATATAATTTTTACATTATAATAATATCAAATAAAATATGACTTTAACACACCACATGTGTACATTTTTGATAATCATTAATTTTCTCAACGCCTTTAAAAATAACTTTAAGTATTCTCGAAGAAGTTTATATACATTGAAGCATGTCAAATTTTTAGCGTTCTTTTTTAACCTCTTTTCATAACTTAAATCTTTTTATATAATTTATTAGTTCTTTCAAAATTTGAAGTTTGTACCATTTTTTATATTTTAGTTATTTATTTATTTTTTCTTTATTTTAATCCTTCAAAATTTATTTTAATATTAATTTTATCATAATATTTTTAGAAATTACAAAATCATTTAAAATAGTCAAAAAATTTTTTCGACTAAATCTGTAGTCTAAGCATTTTTTTTAGGGTTTGTACTGATGTTTTGAAAATATTCAGAATAATTAAAGACAAAATTTAAAGACTTTGATATGGAAATAGAGAAATTTATACCTTACCAAATAAAAAATAAACAATATAAATACCTGCAATGACCTGAAAAAAAATTAATTTTGCAAAAAATTTTAATAAAAACATTTTACACTTCCGAACCTATACTTAAACCTACTTTAATTATCCAATAATTAGTTAGAGCTTTCTCTGGCGTACAGAAAAGCACACAGTATACATAAACTTGGTGCACTTTTTTTATATTCTAAGTAAAGCCCTCTCTCCACATGGGTTTAAATTTACAGAAACTTAAAAGTCGCCTAGTGTAGCCGGAAGAATCATAAAAAAAAAATGAAATAATAAACCCGTCCCAATAGCGAATATTACACCATCTCTAATGCTAACGAATAAGAGATGGCAGGTTTTTCGTTAATGGCACACAAAAATTAATTCTCTACAGGCGACTTTTAAACCTATGTGGAGAGAGGGCTTAAGGCCCATTGTAACACGAACTGATTGATAACTAAAAATATTTAGATAATAAGGTATTTTTTTTCATTTTTATAACTGTAAATTTTCTGTGATCATTTTATTAACAAATTTTACTTACCCTATTGCGCGTACTAAAAAAATATGCATTGTTTGAGAAAAAACTATAAAATATTTGTTATTGAAATATATGTGTAACATATTTGAGACAAGTTGGAAATAAATAAAGCAAATTTTTTAAAACTTTGCTTTAAAAAAAAGTAGATTTTTATTCCATTCTGTTACTAAAACTAATGTTAATTAAAAGAAATGTAAAAAAATTAGCATAAGATGAAACAAAAAAAGAATTAAATTTAAAAATTTCTATCAATAGTATTTTAAAATTTCAATTTTTAATAATATCTATATATGCCCAGATATTTTGGGTTACAGCCAAAAAAAAATTACTTAAAGTAAGTAAATAAAATATTAATGAAATTGTGCAAAAATCGTGAGAAACAAAAAAAAAATTTACTTAAAGCCTTCTAAAAAGTCTAGACGAGCATTTATTTTTAATTATATAATTACTTTGAATTCAGTTTATCATTATTTTAAAAAAACAATAAAAGGGTCTAATGAAGATATATTTTTCGTTAAATAAGTGATATAAAAGTTTATTTTTACGAGTATGAAGGTATGTGCATAGAATTGCGTATAGCATCAAAAGACTGTAATTACAGTCTTTTTTATCATTTTCTTAAGCCTGTGAAAAACATTTTATTGCGTAATAGAATAAATAAAATGACTTTTATTGTAGCACATTAACCAATTTTAGAAAATTAGATCCAGCGCATAATTTCGGAAAAAAAAGTTTTGAAAATTTGAAACTTAATATACTAAAGCAAAGTTAAATATAAAAAACTGCAAATTAGATAATTAAATTTTATTATTCATCTTTCAATTAATTACAGAACCTACAAGTTGAGTTGTATAATAGAGAAAAAGTTCACTGACTATAAAAATTATTGCTATTTAAAAATTTACAATAAAAAAAAGGCATTAAAATATATTTCATTAAATTAAAGTTAACGCAACCTTACTTTGAATAAATTTTAATTTTTAATTAATTTATTGATTAATTCAAACAATATAATACATATAAAGCTATATCTTCAAAATCAATATTCTGTATGTCCACATGGCTATTATTTTATCGGATGATAAAACGTGTATGTATAAGTTTTGAACATTAATAGTTTCTATATACGTTAAAACCAATGAGAATAAAACCCCCTAGTGAATTTTTAGCAACAGAGCACGTTCGACCTTTTCGTTATCGAAATTCTAAACGTATATACGCTAGTAGTACTGATGTTACTCGAAATTGCAACGAACAAAAAAAATAGCGTGCATCTTTTTTTTTATTTTATAGTCAAGCTATTTATATCTATGCTGATTGCTTATGCTTGATTCAATAACATTTTAAATTCACTAAATTAAAATAATAATAATAATAATAATAAATTTATTTTTTATTTGGGTAGGAAGCAGAGAAATGAATTCAAATATACTGTCACCCCTCGCCGAACGGTTTATGTGAGACTCAACCGCACCTAATTAAAGTCACTAAAACTTTTACGTATTTCGCGAAATAATTCCAATTATCTTCGCTTTGCAAAATTTTAGCTCATGTTTAATCTGGCTTAAAGTAGTACTATTTCGTTTCTAGCATCATATTTCAGGTAATTCATCGCAGTAATGGAAATTATAAAAGGCTTACCAATAAAATTTCCAAAATTATAGGCTGATTCTACAAACCCGCAAAATTTGGCCACGCAACGCAAACACAAGCCACAGCCCCATATAAATATTTTATTGTCTTGCAGCTTACGTTACCGTTGCGAGTCCTGTTTTTGCGAATTTGTAGAATTAGGCTAGCTCATTTAATCGCTTTTACACTGAAAAAATATGTTTTCCGTTAGCGGAGTTTTTCCGTTTGCCGTAACCAAAATTTTTCCACCACCCGCTATAGGAATTCCGCTTATGGCTGGCAGAGTATTTTGTATGTTTAAAAGATTGCAAATGATTTGAAATGTAAAAAAGTTAAAAAAAAAAAATTCTGATTACATAAGGTATGCGCACAGCGGAATGATTTCGGCTTGCTGCAAACAGAATTTTATAATCTCGTCATACGATTGTAAATGATTGGGAACGTAAAGGAAATTTAAAAAAATTCTTTTCCCTTTCACTTGGGATAAGCGTGCATCGGTATGACGTGACTTAAAAAAGAAAAAATATTCTTTCTCAGTGGAATTTTTTTTCAGTGTAGTAAAAAAAAAATTTTTTAAAGTAACAAAAAAATTAAAAAATTTTTTTTTATGTTATTAGTATTTGTATGGGCAAGAAATTCCACAAGTGGAATTCCGCTAGCCACATGCGGATTCTCGCTGACCGCAAGCAGAATATTTTCACTTGTGGAATGTGAATTTTTTTTCGGTGTAAAGCCGAATCGATTCTATGCGATAAATATCTAATCAAGCATATATCTTTGTATAATCCTATATACCTTTTCTATGGGACTATAATATGGTCGTAAAACGCTGCTTTTCCGCGTAGCTCTGGAATCGACCTGAGTATTGACACCTATTACATGGGAGTTATTAAAAAGCAAATTTTTAGTTCATAGGGAATAGTGTTAATTTTAAGTGCTCAGAGGTAATATTTAGAAGAAATTAATTGAGCTATAATTTCTTTTGCTAATAGACTAATATATATAAAAATGAATACATATATATATTTCTGTTTTTAAGTGCAAACGAAAAAAAATTGTTGCATGATTTTTTTAATAAAAATATTTTTTTTTTCAATACTTTGTTATTTCAACATTCAGCTTACATGTTTTTAAATATCATCAACTCTATAACAACTTTATTCAAAATTCTGTACATAAAACTTAAATAATATTAACTCTTAAAAAAATTAAGTAAATAAAAAATAACGTACAATAATTAAAAATAAATACATTTTAATTTTTATAAAATAAAATATTAATTACACGGCCAGGCTGCTTTGCTTGAAATTTTTTTGTTGCTTGGATTTTCAAGCAAAGCAGCCTGGCCATGTAGATACCACGAAAAAATAAATATCACCTTGCCTAATTTTATTTTAAAATTTTGATTATTTCAGCAAGTGTATTTCAAAAAATATTATGATTCTTTTTTATATGTTTTCCACAAAATTATTTAAACGCTTATGCTAGAAATTTGGTTTTCTAAAAATTTATTTTTAGTAGCGTTTGAACGAATAAAATAATCCTTTCACCACAAGCAGGTATATATTTTATCCTGTGGTCTATTGGTTGATAACATTTAAGTAAAAAATTAACCTTATATGAAAAATCAATGAAATTGACTCTTTAATAAAAAATGTTTTTTTAAAATGTGTTTATTTTTTGTAACTAAAATTTAGTAACTTTTTTTCCCGTTATATTGTAATCAAACATTTTTATAAAGATTAATAATGAAGAAAGTCAGATTGTTAAGAAAGTTAAGTAGTTTGAACTTTGTTAGCTTTTTACGCGATTTATAATTGACAGATTTTAAACTTTTTTTTATTTTTTTTTTTTATTTAAGATATAAGAAAATTTCTAGGAAAAATGATAATATTAGACTTTAGTATATTATATAAGTTGTAAAATATTACGGAAAAAGTTTTACTCTTACATTAAAAGTACAAAAAAAATTATAGTTTTTTTCAAATAACAAGAAAAATAAGACTTAAGCCCTTTCTACACCAACTAAAAAGTCGATACTAAATCTGATTTTAAAAACTGAAAACTAAAAAAATTATAACTCCATCTACATTAGATTAAAAAATTAATATTTAAAACGTGTTGGTGTAGTCGGCGTAGTCGGCGTTAATATATATTGTTCTATTTTATATACTAAAAAATTATTAAATTTATTGAAAAAAAAAGGAAAACCGGAAAAATTTTCATGGAAATATATATAAAAGTAAAGTGATCAATTGAAAAAAATTATTTTTTGTCTTTTCTATTAATTTTTAATATCACGTGCTTTTGTAAAATATATTGGTTCCTCAAAGAGGAACCATTGTGTTAGGTCAAAATTTGATTTTTTATTTTTTGGCATATAAGCACGTTTTGGGACCCCAGGAAGCTAAAAAACCTGTTTTTAAAAAAAGTCTGTATGTGTGTGTGTGTGTGTGTGTGTGTGTGTGTGTGTGTGTGTACGTATGTAATCGGTGATATTTCACAAATATTATGGAATTAAGACCTAATTTTTTTTTCAAAAATTTTTTCACCAAAAAAGCTCGAGGTACTTTTTTTTTTTTTTGATTTGGATGTAATACCTCATTTATTTCCTTGAAAGTACTTATATTTGAAAGTATGGTTTTTACATGATATCTCGAATCGGATACTTAATTTTCTGAAAATTTTTTTTCTAAAATTTTTTTCACAAAAAAATACAAAAAATACCAATTTTTTTTTTCTTTTTGAACTTAGTACCTAATTTATTTTCATGGAAGTACTAGTTTTAAGAACCTTGTTTATTTTAATTTTTTGGATCTGATACTTAATTTTTTCAAAATTTTTTTTGTAAAAATTAAAAAAAAAGAAAAATAAAAAAAACTGCAATATTTTTTTTTTTTTTTTGGTGTAATACCTCATTTAATTCTATGAAAGTACTAATATCTGAAAATATTGTAACTAGTGATATTTCAAAACCATTATCGAATTAAGACCTAATTTTTTTTCCAAACATTTTTTTATTAAAAAATCTCAAACCCCCCCTTTTTTTTTATTTTGGATGTAATACCTCATTTATTTCCATGAAAGTACTTATACTTGAAAGTATGGTTTTTACTTGATATCTCCAATCTGATACTTAATTTTTTGAAAATTTTTTTCACAAAAAAATACAAAAAATACGAAACTTTTTTTTCTTTTTGGACGTAGTACCTAATTTATTTCCATGGAAGTACTAGTTTTAAGAACCTCGTTTACAGTAATTTTTTGGAATTGATACTTAATTTTTTCAAAATTTTTATTCTCAAAATTAAAAAAAAAGAAAAATAAAAAAAATTGCAATATTTATTTTTTTTTTTTGGTGTAATACCTCATTTAATTCTATGAAAGTACTAATATTTTAAAATATTGTAACCAGTGATATTTCAAAACAATTATCGAATGAATACCTAACTTTTTTTTCCAAAAATTTGTTTATTAAAAAAATCTCAAAATACTTTTTTTTTTTTAATTTGGATGTAATACCTCATTCATTTCCATAAAATTACTTATATTTGAAATTATGATTTTTACTGGATATCTTGAATCTGATAATTAATTTTTTGAAAATTTTTTTCTCCAAAATCTTCGTCACAAAAAAATACATAAAATACCAAATTTGTTTTTCGTTTTGGACATATCTAATTTATTTTAATGAGAGTACAAGTTTTAGAAATTTAGTTTATAGTAATTTTTTGTATCCGATCACAATTTTTTTTTTTTATTTTGATATAAATTATAACACACAAGAAAGAGTGATGGAAATCTTGCCTCTTTTTGACTTCCTTGGATTATTTTGCTCGTTGCTATGTTTATTTATGTATGCAGCTTAATGAAATTATAAACAATAATAAACAGCCTAAAAATATTAAATGGTTATGTTTGCATTTTAAAATTAAGATTTAAAAGTTATATTGGCATTTTTTAAAGAATCAAACAATTTATAGAATTAAATAATTTATTATTTTGTGATTAATAGAAATAATATAAATAATGTTAAAATCTTGAAATGCAAGAAGTACACTGAGAAAATAAATTATAAGAAATTATTATAAATTCTGGTAAAAACTCCTATCTTTTTATAATAATTGAGCGAATATTTGTAATTTTCGCATCGTTACCAACCATTTCTTTGACAAAACAAAAAAATCAGGTATGAACCTCAACTTGAGGTTTGTTTTGTTTGCTTTTCTGCACTCTGCACTGAATATTAAATTTTTTTTTGAAAAATTAACTATTTTTTTAGTATTTTATAAGATATAAATGAAATTTTTAAAAAAATTTAATTATTATGTGTAAAATCTTTGAAAAAAAGTTTCTGAAATTTCAAGGTTATCTATCCAGAATTTCTGGGTAAATAGACGCAGCCTTTTAATTATTAAGGGATAATTATATATTCTAATAAAATAAAATTTTATAAAAAAAAATAAAATTAGCTTTTTTCATATTTGTCTCTTTTTAATTATATAAAAATGATTTAAAATCCATTAACGCCGGCGTGACCAATCCATGGACGCTAGAATTTTCACTTTAATAACAAAATGATCTTAATAATCTACTTTACCAGCTACTAAAAACAAAAAATGTATGTATAATTGCATGGTTGTAATCAATAATATTTGTTGTAAATTAAGATTACAGCTCATTGTTTGAGGAACCTCAGTGCCAGCTAGTTGGCAGGGTATTTTTTATTTGCAGTTGGTAGCCCTATATAGCCAACTTCAATCTTGTAAAAACAAGTATAAATCTTAAAAATCCTGACTACATTAATAAAATATAGAATTAATTTTCATTATTTAGTTGGTGTAGAAAGGGCTTTATAAAACCTAGTTAGTAATTGATGTAAATTGTAATATTTTATTTGTTCGTTTTTTAGATTTTATTCTATAAACTGCATACTTAATAATGGGCAAAAAATTAGTTCATTGAAATAAATATGTGAAGAAAATAGCCTGCACCCCTAAAATTATCGACGAGAAGTTTGAAACAATAAAGATGTACATAAGCCGCAAAGTAAGTCTTTGTTAGCTAAATATTGCTTAATTTAGGAAAATGACTTTAGGGATCGGCTCTTCTTCCCGCATGTTTAACAGTATTTTACAAAAAAGACTACTTTTTAACTTTTTTGTTCCTTTTGTGTAATATATCGTTTTTTCTAGATCTGTAATCCTTCGTATTAAAAAAAATAAACTTTTAAGTATCAAGGGCGTAAATTCGCCGAGCACTCGTGCTAGTGCTCACGCTCGTGTCTAAAGTATTTCGCCCATGATGCTTACACTATTTTTTGCCCACCTAGGCGTAGAACGAGTTTAGAAAATTCTTGAAACACGAGTTTTACGCCCGGGAGGGCAAAAAATACTATTTCTGAACACGCTATTTCTTCATAGCGATTAATTATTAATGATATTAATTATTATTAATTATTATCAATCTACGTTTCTAGCCAAGGCCTGCCAACGTATATGCTTATGTTTATACATGAGTGTTCGCTGTTTGTAATAGTATATATTTAATAACCACGGTAGTTGTGTCGTAAAGGAAAAAAAATTAAACTTTCCTCCCTTATCGCTTAATTAACTATTTTCCTGAAAATAGCTATTTTTACCTTATAAGACTTATCAGCAACCGAACACAACAACTTTTATACTAGATTTCCAAGAAAAAAATTCTCTTCTGAATTTTATAAGAAAAATAAAAAAAATAAGAGGAAGGAGTAAATGAAAATATATTTCTATTTTACATAATTAATATTATAAAATCTTGTCACGACTTAGTAAATAGTATTAAAATATAGCAGCTTATTCTTTAAATCAAGTAATTGAAAAATAAAATTATATTAATGTCTATTTAAAACCTCATTATTTATTATTATTAAATTTTATTTTTAATTTATTATTAAAATATTAATTTTATTCAATTATTTTTAGAATAATAAAAATTTAAAAGAAAAAAAAAAAACAAAATTCAATAACAAAAGAAAAGAAAAATTAAAATAATTAATACATTTTATTTTCTAACTAAAAAACATATTCATAAATTGCCTTAAGCATATTGTGTTCTTTGTAATTATTATTATTTTTATTATTATTACTTTGAAATGTTTAACCTTTTTTCTTATGCTTTCTTTTTTTTGTAATAAAAATTTACTTACAAATACTAGCAGTATTATAATTTTTTTTTTTTTACAAAAATAATAATTAGCTATGCAAATTTTTATATAAAATTATAATATTAAGATATCTCTAATTAATTACATTATTTATTCTTTTGTTTTAACATAATTCTAACTTTATAATTATTATTTTATAATATTATTTTTTTCTGTTCTTAACACTTTCTCAATTTTTTTTTTTCTTTATTTAAAGGATTGTAGTACAAGATTAAAGTACATTTGAAAATTTAATGAGCTGCTTACGCATGTTTAAAATTTTTAAAATAGGTAACAATTATAATCTTTAACAAAGTTTTTAAAGAAAAATTTTAAATTTGGAAAAAAAGGGTTAGGAGTTAGTGCAAAAGGGAACACAGCTTATGAGGGGAGGCGCTTTAAGATTGATTTTGAATAAAAAGAGGATAATTTATTTATTTATTAATTATATTAATTTACGACGTTTAAATTAGAAGAGCGATAACATTTATAGGACATTTAAATCGCGTTTGTCAAGTTCTGGAAGATACTGATGTAAATTACTCTTGAAGGCCTCGACTGAGCTTGACAGATGTATTTCTTCCAGAAGGAGATCATGAATATTAAGAAAGAGTTATTGTAAATATGATTTGTGGATCTATTCACGACTAAATGAGGACAACAACAATCAACCAACAACAATCATTCAGTCAACATATGTGTATGTATGCCCACGTAAAAGGATTAAGCTTAATTTTGGTTAAGTTTAATGAATTAAGTACTGGAGTAAGCTTACTGGATTAAGCTTACTGAAGTAAGCTTACGGACTAACCTAAAAAAGCTTAATTTTAAAAATCAAGTCTTTTTAGGTTAGTCCGTAAGCTTAATTTTAAAAATTAAGCCTTTTTAGGTTAGTCCGTAAGCTTACTTCAGTAAGCTTAATCCAGTAAGCTTACTCCAGTAAGCTTAATTCATTAAGCTTAACCAAAATTAAGCTTAATCCTTTTGCGTGGGTGTACAAGGTAGTCAGTAAGTCAATTTTGTTATTATTAGATGTCAACATTTGTTTACGTGTTTGCAGACTTGTATAAGTAGTTCCTTATTCTATTCTTGAAACGTGAAAAGGAGGGTACGTTTCGAATGCACGGAGGGATATTATTCCAAAATTGAGCATACTTCAATTGGAAGGAGTAAAGACCCCAATCATATGATGTAGTGGGAATATCAAGGTCTTTGCGAGGACCACGAGTAGGTCTGTTAGAATTGTATTGCTTAAACAAGGATAGAAGGAATGGAGGTTCCCTCATGCGTATGAGTCTATACATAACCAAACACGCAAAGTAATCCATGCGAGTTGCAATGCTCATCCAGGTAAGGGGTTTTCTGTATGAAGTAACGTGTTCATTACGCTTGATTCCATAAATGTATCTTATACCTGAGTTTTGTAGCCTCTGAAGTTGAGCACCTAGTCGAATGGATAAATCAGAGTAAACAACATTGCAGTAATCTAGGTGCGGGTGTACAAGAGATTCTACCAGGCTTTTACGCAGGGAATGAGAGGTGCAGGGTCTAATAAATTTAAGACTATAAAGAACTCTATTTACTTTATTAGTGACTTGCTGGACTTGAGGACCCCATGAAAGAGAACTGTCTAAGATAACGCCTAAACTAGTCACTTTATCCACAAACGGAATACAATCACCTTTGGAATTGAACACAATACTAGAAATATTCAAAGCTTTATATTGTCCTAAGGTGGTTGAGGAACCAAATACAATTGCTTGGGTCTTTTTAGTATTTATTGCAAGACAATTAATTTCTGCCCACTGTGCAACTAGTTTGGCTGACTCAGAGAAAGTATCAATGCCTTGTTGGATTTGATCTGCAGGGACCTGCACATAAACCTGAAGGTGATCTGCGTATAGTAGTCTGGAAGTTTGATCATCCAAATGATCTTTAAAATCGTTCATATAAATACAAAAATGGAGTGGCCCGAGGACGGAACCTTGAGGAACTCCAATATTTATATCACAATAATCAGATGTTGATGTTTTAGATGTTACACAGACTGATCGGCCACAGAGATATGGCCAAAACCGATATTGTGATGAATTTGAAAAACATTGTCGAACTGTATTAGCAGCGTAGCAAGCTTCTTGTCCTTACCCATACGAATATCATCTGCAAGCTTAATCAGTGCAGTCTGTGTACTGTGATGTTTCCGAAAACCTGTTCGAAATATATCTAGAATTTTTGACTTGGACAAGAAGTCAACTATCTGATCATGAGCAAGCATTTCAAGGACCTTCGACAGAAAACACAAAAGTGTTATGGGCCTAAAGTCAGAAGGAGAAAATGGTATATTAACTTTCTTTAAGGCAAGAATACGCGATTTTTTCCATTCAGATGGGGAAAAACTCCTTGTATGAGTGATTCATTAAAAATTTTAGTAAGATAAGGAGCAATAGTTGGTAATGCTTTTGCAATGATTCTTAGGGGAATACCATCTTCTTCTTTTGCCTGCGATGTAAAGTGAGACACAGCCAGTGTAACATCATTCTGTGTAACACACTTGAAAGCAAAGCCTTCAGACGGTGCCTGATTGATGACGTTAATAGATGCCATGGGATCTTCTGTAGGGGAAATTGAAATTTTAGTGAAATGTGAGTTTAGTTCTTCTGGTAAAAATCTATCACTCACTTTGGGAATTAGCCCAACTTTTTTCATTTCCGACCAGAAGTTCTTATTGTCATCAAGAGTGTTACAAATACGGTTATGCATATAAGCACAACGAGCTCCCTCTGATTGTTCCTCATATGAGTTAGCAAGTGCTAGAAATTCATTGAGGAGATGACGAGAGCCTGTTCTGCGATAACGTCTGTTAGTAGAGTCACGTTTTGATTTTAATAGTCGAAGCTCAGAATTTAGCCAAGTATATTTAGCTTTTGTAATGTTAATGACTTTGTTTGGGCCAACAAGTCAATAGAGTCTTGTAGTTTGGATGTCAATGTAGAGAGACCTTGCTGAATATCAAAAACGTCGTCTGTTAATAAATAAGCTGTCCAGTCTAGAGTGCATATGTGTTTATTAACGTCTGGTGGTGTTATTTTTTTGATTGTTTTGTAAGTAGTAGGTCCGTCAGGTATAGTAGGATAGAACATGTCAATTGTGACAGAAATGATGTCACGTCTACTTGGAAAATTGGGAAGAAAACGTTCATAGCTTAAGATGGTATCACAGTTATCTACAAATATAGTGTCTATCTAAGTTTCATTGTCCTTTGATTAATGTGTAGGACCTGTGTCAACTAATTTGAGTTATAGATCATTCATAAGGTTACATAAAAAACGCGTGTCTGAGTCGCGTGGGTTTTGTACATCAGCATTCCAATCCCCAATTACCACCTTATGGCTAAAATCGTAGTAATGAGATCGCAGTAGCTGAATAAATTGTCTGTCTGATCTAATAGCGACATATGGTGGACGATAAACAACCGCAACAAAGGTAGGAATGGAGTTACCTTCCCAAACAGAGAAAAACAGATATTCTGATTTTAGTGGTTTGCCTCGCTGCTAAGTCTTAGAAGAGCATAAGATTTTGGTTTTGAAATTCTCGCTGATGTATAAGAGAACGCCACCACCACTGATATTGCGATCTTGTCGCAAAACACTATAGCCAGGAATAACGATGATATTATCATTAACCTCGTCAGCTAACCTAGTTTCAGAAACTACAAAAATATGATAAGAGTTATTATCAGTAAAAAACTTGTGAAGTTGCCAGATATGCTTTTTAAGAGATGTTGCATTTAAATATCCAATTTTCAACCCAGGATTATTAGCTGAACATACAGGGCCTGTATCAACTAGTCAATTAGACTCAATTGCCTGATTAATGATTGAGCGTTATAAAGTTTAACCATTGCAATCTACAGACCTTGGATTAGTTAAATTTGAGTGACCTAGGGATTGTAGTTTAATATTAAGGTCAGAAATGTATCTGACTGAAATGTATCTGACTGAACTATAATACAGGGTACGTTTTTTATGTAAACACCAAATATAAAAAATGCAAAATCATCTTTGAAAATTGAATATGAAATTACCTTATATTCTTTTTTCTATAGATTAATAGTGCTGAAACTAAAAATGAAATAAAAAAAAAATATTTAATTATGATTAATAACAAATAAATAACTTTGACAAATTTAATATAATAAGTTTAGTGAAATTCAAATTTTCACATACATGAGGTTTTTTAATAAGTTCATTAAATAATATTTAATTTTTTTACAAAATTTTAATGTTTTACATATATTAAACTATAAATATAATTATAGTTAATGAAAATACCAGGAAAATACATTTCTAATTTATAATAATGTATGACAAAGTAATTATTATTATTACTCTTTCTAGGTCTCTAAACTAATGCAACGTATATCTTATAAATTCTAACGACATTGCATTATGCATTAATAAAACATGGAAAATATAAAATAAGTTATTAAGATATAAGCTACTTTTATATAGATTTATATATGGGTGGTTTTCAGTGGAACTAAATACTTTTTTATTGTTTACGGCACGAATTCCAATCATTAATTAATCACGACTCGCTAATTTGGTTACATTTAGCGTTGAAAAATGAATGAATTATGAATCGTGAATGATGACATCTAACCTTAAAGTAAGGTTAAAATGCAAAAATCTTTATATTTTCTTAAAATAATCTTAAAATTTGCATTATACCTAGCCCTCAGCAGTAAACATGTTCCATGCATTTAGGTTGTGTTTACACAAACCGGTTATAAGTTTTTATTTATAAAATTTATAATTAATTTTAATCTATAATATTAACTTAATTCATGCTTTAATAAAACATAAAATGATTTTATTGCAATAATTATATTCATACATAACAATAAAAAAACTACTTTTTAAATATAATATTATACTTTTTAATATTAAAAAGAAAAAAAAACAAATAAACAACAAAACGAAAACTTATATTTTTTTTTATATACGTTTTTTTAACTTATAATAAAAAAGACTGGAAAAAGTAATTATGTTAATATAAAGTTAGACAATATTACATTGATATGAAGTTGTAAAAAAAGGAAGAAGAAAAAATTCTGAAATATAATCATCATGAAAAAAATAGTCATAGCCATAGCCAGAACAAGAAGAAGACTTTATTGAAGCTTCATTTCATTTATAATTAACTGACTTAAATAAACTGGAAGAATATGTCTTGGTATTTATTATTCAGATAGTAAATTTTCTTGAAACTAAAAAGGAATTTTTTAATTATATAAATTCAAGATCGTAAATCTACTACAATAATAGTAAATACCTTAAAATGATTTTCTACAGATCGTAAAAATGTAAGTAATCTCATGATAATGTAAGTAGAATTAAAATAAAACAACCTGACTGTGTAATTACAAAATTTATATTTTTTTGTATATAAAATTTTTATATTCTTAAAAATAATATTATTATTTAACATAAAACCATAAATAATTAATTCTGTATTTTTAGTGATTTTATTGAAATAAAATTGCGTTAAAAATTATGTTACAAAAGTTAATCATTTCATGCAAAGGTGGTCCCAGAGGGAACTCTTAAAAGCTTTTACTTATTCTTTAGTCTTCTGTAGCAAAATTCTAAAGGTTATGTATAATTGTGTTAGTTTATGTATATATGTGTAAGGACTATTTCTCTTGGGCATTTCATAAATCGCATTTAGTTCTCAAAAGGAGACAATAGTTCCATATAAGCTGCTTTAAAATTTTTTTAATATACGACTTAATGTGACAGTAACATTCTGTTCTTTTGACTATATTTTGACAAAACTTGAATTTTCTCTCATGTATCTTAATTTTCATCTCTCTAATGCTTTAAAATTACGATTTTCTTCCTTTTTATTTTTTCTTTTTTTTCACAAAATTACAATAAATTTTAAAAAATTCAAAAATACTTTAATCGATAATAAAGCTACTGCTTACCTTCATTGGCTCTTTTTCGCCACCCCCCCTCAACTAAAATGGCCTTTTTTCATCGGGAAATCATTCAAAAGGACTAAATTAGTGAAAAAAAAGGTTTTTAGAAAAAACCCATTCAAACACATGAAAAAACAGATGACAACACATTGTGAAAAAGCACATTCAAATAATTTGTTGGTGAAATTTTTAATTTTTTTTTTTACCTTTTTTTTAATAATAATAATATAAGATAAATTGTGTATTTACTAAACGTTTGAAATGTTAACTGCCTGCTTCCAAAATATAACCTACCCCTAAATACTGTACTCGCACCTACCCCTAAAATAAGCTAAACTTTGGGGGTCGGGGGGTTGAAGCCTTACATGGGGGAATGGAAGTGAAGCCCCCTCTAAGAAAATCACCTAACATAAGAGCTCACGTAAAAAAAAGGAAAAAAAATCTAAAAATACTTGCAAATTCAAAAATTGTTTTAAAAAATAATAAAAAAATAATTTTTTAACACTTTTTATTTAAAAAAAAAAATTTTTTTTTGCATTTTTTCTACCCAAAACTTATTGCTAACATCATTTTAAGTGTTTTTTAGCAATTTCTAGCAAAAATTTTAGCGATTAAGTGGGGGGGGGGGGGGGGAGAAAATAGATCCCCTTCATTTATTAAAAGTTATTTTTAATTTCTTACAAAACCTTTAATTGACAAAAGCTTTAATTATTTACAAAAAAAAAAATAAAAATAAAAAAAAAGTATAAAATTTTACAAAAAAAGAAAAAGTATGAAAGTTGGATGTATTTGGCTTTTACTTATACTTTTCTCATGTTACATACTAAAAATAGGTTATTACATCTTATTCTTTTTTACTTTATGTTTAAAAAAAAAAACTTTTTTGATTCATTTTTTCAGTTTATTTTAGTGTTTTCTTTTTTTTCCCTTAAATATCTAATTTTTCATTTACATACCTTTTTTGTCACAAAAAAAATATGATAAAAAAAACCTGAATTAAATTTTATACATAAAGAAAAGTATCATATTAAATATGTAAAAAAATTTGTTAAATATTTAAGCTTTTTGTTCACAAAATAGATTTTTTAATGGAAAAAAATTTTTTTTTATTTATACATATATATTTTTTTTTAATTTAACGTTTCTGAGTAATATAAACAACTACAGCTGATTTTGTAAAAATATTCGATTACAAACGGCTTTTGTTTACAATTACGCAGTTATGTAATTATTTTATGCACAAAAAAAAACTGTCAATTTCCATTGATTAAATTATTAAGGTTTCAAACAGATATTAATACAAAAGTTTTACCTCTATTACTCCAGACAAATCGCGAGGGTGGGGGGGGGGGGTATTTTCAATGACCAACATGAAATTTGCTATAAATTTTTTGGGTCGCTGATCACGAAAATCGGGGTCTTTTCCGGGAGATGTTTTCGGAACATCCTTAAATTTGCAAAAACTACCCACAAAAAGGGTTTATTTTTATATATTAGCAAACTGAGTTTCTAGATTTAGCCAAAAATTAGTCTAAGAGGAGTTTTTGGTTGCTGATCAAGAATGTGGGGGAATTTTTTGGGAATAATTTAAACTTCACCCTTAAACTAGCAAAAACAACCCCTCAAAGGGGTGCATTTATAAGAGACACTCCTTTCAGGGGTTGTTTTTTGCTAATTTAAGGGTAAAATATTAATTATTCATTAAAAATTACTTCAAATTCTTGATCAGAGACCCAAAAAACCTTCTTATATCAATTTTTGGCTAAATCTAGAAACTCAGTTTGCTGATATATCAAGAACAACCTTTTTTGGGGGTAGTTTTTACGAATTTAAGGGTGCTTCGAAAATATCTCCCAGAAACAACCTCGATTTTCGTGATCAGCGATCAAAAAAACATAGTAGAGCAAATCTCATGTTGGTCAGTGAAATACACCCTAAACCTATTTATTCTGCATCATAAATTAACATGAATTTTAGGGTTTTGGATGCCTTGAATCATCAAAGAAGGTTCCATCCAAAAATGCATTAATTTGTATGTTAAAATTTAAAAGCATACTAACATAATTTCAGTAAAATAAATGGAGGGAAATATAGGGTACTACTAAAAACGTGGGAAGACAAACTTTTTTATAACCCTTTTTATACGATTTTGTGGTTTTTCCATTTCTTTTTTTTAAACTAAAAGTCATTTTAAATTTTATAAAGTTATAAAAAAAAAAAAACAAATAGACTTTAATACTATAGAGACAACTGAGTCAGGAATAATGGATCTCAGACAGTTCCATTAGCTTAAATGGGATACTTAAAAAGAAAGCATCGGCATATACGAGTATATGAACTATGACATTGTATTCTATGTGAATTTCACGTTTAATAAAATTAACATTTCTATTCTTTTATTCTTATTACCTAGTTTTTTTTTTTTTTTTTTATTACATTTAATTTGTCTTAACCCTTATTTTCCGAATAAACAAAAAGTAAGTAAATTATATTAATTTTAAAAACTTTAGTTTTTTACTTTTTTCTTTTAAAACTTAAAAAATGAAAAATGAACTTTACTTTTAAAATTATTTATAAATTTATTAAAACATTTAATAAGTGTTTAATTTCTTAGAACTCAAGATAATTTTCTTTTTACATAATTAATATTTTAATAATTAATATCTTCTAATTATACAAAACGTAAATATTAGGGTTTCACTTAAAAAGTCTTTTTTTACTTAAAAATTTGCTAAAGCAAAGATTTAAGATATTAATTTTTGTTATTAATTTTTTATTTTTTTTAGTCTTAAGTTTCATTAATTAAAATGTAAGTTTACACATTTTAAATTTAAATTAATCGTATCTTTTAGATTTATTGTTAGAAGTTAAAATATTTTGGGTTTCAGAAAGCTTCTTAATTTAATTAAAATTTTTTGTAAGTCAGTTAGCATTTAAATGAATTAATGAAATTTAAGGTTTCTATAGTTTAGCTTTTACTCTGTATATTTTTTTATATTTCTAATCAAATGATCTACTGTTATCTTAAGATGCTGTGAAATCATGTTGAAGGAGCTTTTTTGTATTAAATGTACGAAGAATTATTTTTATTTATTTCTTTTTGTCAAAAAGATAATCTGATTTGTCCAGAGTTCAGAAATTTTAAGATTGGACTTGTTTTTACTAAAATATAATGGAAAAAACCCAAAAAACTTTTAATATATGATTTGAGATTTGTTGTAATGGAGTTTTTTTGGGTTGCTGACAACACGTTCAATATTAAAAACAAAAAATTTCAAGCTGGAAAGTTAAATACAATGCAAGTGGGAATACAAATAAAAAGATTTGTAAAATTTAGTAATTTAATTTGTCCAATAACTTTCTAAGGGTTTTAATAAAAATTCAGATTTTGAGTTCGTTTATCCTAAAATAAAAAAAAACTTTATAGAACTTCCCAAAATAAAAGCAACTCTTTAGAGGTTCAAATGTACAATTGTACATGCACATATAAACAGAAATTAAAATATTTTAATGGTTGATAAGTTACTTTCTAGTTTGACAGTTTTTGATATTCATAAATATTTTACAAAAATAACAATCCAAGTAGGAAAACTTCGGAGATTGTCCTAAAAAAATTGCAGCCTGTTAGAATTTTTTCTTAAATTTGTATCCGATATAACATCTTAATATATTCCCTCTAGAAATAATTTCACTTTTGAGCAAAATTTTAATCATTGAATTGTTTTAAAAAGATACCAAGCAAAAAAAATAGTAGCTTTTTATTCTTAAAATGAAAAGCGTATTGGCGCAGTGGCTTGTAATCGCTAATTTGAGTATAAATTTACTCGCAATTAAAACGATTTTTAAAGATTATACAAATAGGAGTTACGTACTTTTTCAAATTTGAATTTCGAGGAAAGGATGAAAAACTTGTGAGACCTCTTAAGAGTCCAGCATTCATTTTGTTTTTCAAAACTTTTATTTCTTTTTTGCTTTTTTTTTTTTTATTAAATTAGAAATTTTTAAGAAAAAAAAATGGAGCAGGTGTAGGACTCTTAACTTGCCCTGAAAGAAAAACCTGCAAACACTCCCAAAGGGCAATGGAAAGGCCAAGTGTAACATTCTTTCAAGTGAAAATTTTAATTTCGCAAAATGAATGCGGGGCCCGGATTTGAAAAAAATCTTGAAAATTTGTTCAGGACATTAAAACTTATAGATCTTCAGTTCATTTCTTATAGTTTTTCAGGGGTGTAATTTACAATATCATGAATTAAAAATTTTACGACGTGTTAATATTATCTTGTACTGAAAATAAGAAACTTTCAGCCAATGTTTCTTAGCAACTTTTTTAAAAAGTAGGAAGTATTTAAAAAAAGCTATTTTGTTACAGAGCATTCAGCCTTGTCTACAAATTATTAAAACTTATTGGTAACCTTCTCTATATAGCTTCTTAAATTTTTTATCAATTTTCATAGATGCAAATATACATGAAGTATGGAAAATAAAATCATTTTCCCCGAAAATTCAGAAGTATACAATCGATATATCTTCTACTAAGTTGATGCTTAGTTAAAAAATGCAATTTTAATAACAATGAGAAAGCATTGTTTTTACTCTTGTAACAATCTGACAGTAAAAAATTTTAAAGGCAACATTTTTTGAAATTTATCAAATTTTACTATTATGTACCTAGAAATAAATTTTTAACTTTAAAATTTGTAATTAAAAATTTTTCAATTAACAAAATTCTTCTTAATATAATTTTTAAAAAAAATCTATAATAATGTATAAAGAAAACCAAACAAATAATTTCTATTTTTGTTTTTTCATTCTCTTTCTACTTATATATAAAGTATTTAATTGTCTTTTTTGACTTTGTTCTTATTCCTGAACTAGAAACCACAAGGAAAGGTAATGCACGATATGTATTGCTTCTGCAACACTTTTTTATAAACACACTTTAATGTCATATATAGTCAACGACTGTTTATTACTGTTAACTGCCTTCAACTTTCTCAATGTATGTATATATATATATATATGTTACACCTCATCCGTGTAATTGACCAATTCATGAAATGGTCAACTTTTTGACCAATTCATGAAATGGTCAAGCCCCTTGCCCAATTCATGAATTGGTCAAAAAATAGTAAAAAAGTTGACCAATTCATGAACTGGTCAGAAATATTCAATTTTTTTACACTAGTTGGTCAATATTTAAAATTGAATAAATATAATATTTTAGCATGCATATAAATTATAGGTATAACATAAAACATTTTAAATGTAAATTATTTATCAGTTTATAATTTTTATTTTACTCTCTAAACACTATTCTGTAAATATATGTCCAAAATTACAGAATAACAGTCTATTGTCGGTAATACTTATTTTTTACAGTCTATGCTATGTAAATTTCTGAATTACAGAATAGACGATATATTTTTATATCGAGGGGTAGTTAACTTTTAGTACAATTTACTATTTTTTAAAAAAAGTAAAAAATTATTTTTAGATATAATTACGGGGGTTTTTGGGTACGCTGAGCTCAAATTCGGTTACAAAATTCAAAAATTCCGAATAATGGACCCCGAAACTGCAAAATTTAGTAAAAAAAATATTTATTTTAAAACTTAATAAATTATTCTTTACTGCAACACTTGGGGTTTAAAGACAAGCTGATTCCTAAATTCTTTAGATTTTATTCCAAATAATGGACCCAAACACCGCAAAATTCGGTAACAAATAATGTTTAAAAAAATTTTTCTTCCTAGCGGGCCGAAAACACTTTTTTCGCCCCGCAACGAGATCGAAAAAAACGCGTTTTCACCCCACTGAGAAAGAAAAATTTCGTTTTGTCCATGGGAACAAAAAAAAATACCCCAGATCGCAGTTTACCCGCTAATTAACGTGCGATCTGGGCCATTCTTTTTTTAGCTCCCTTGGTTAAAAATGTACTATTAATTAATTTTTCTTGACTGCGGCACTTAGGATTCAGGGTCATGTTCAATTCACATTTCTTAACCACATTTCCAAAGAATGACCACCGAAACCACAAAATTCGGTAAAAATATTATTATTTTTAAAAATTTAATGAATTATTTTTGACTGTGGCACTAGGGTTTCAGGGATATGCTGACCCCGATTTTATTAGCCCATTTCAAAATTCCTAATAATCGATCCCAAAACCGAGATTTTCGGTTTACATACTAATATTTTTAATAATTTTTATTAATTATTTTTGACTGCGGTACTTGGAGTTTTAGGGCATTGTGAATCGGGCGCCATTCACAGGAATAATACAACATGGTTGGAAAGAAACTGTTTTAAGTCCATCAAAGATGTAAATCCTTTTTTAAAAAGGACATGTTGATCGCAACAGTAACTATGTACATTGTTATAGCTAAAGAGTCATTCTGATTGGCTCATATAAATTTCATTGTTAATAGGTTAAAATTAACTGTTTTATTGTTTATATTATATTTTTATTATTTTTGAGGTTAGTTATAGTACGTCGAGTAGTTGATATGAATAAAAAAATTAAAGTAAGAATAAATTTTGGTATTTAAGAAAATAATTAAGGTTGATATAGTTTTAAATAATTTTGCGCGCGACGCGCGCTTAAAACTAGTGTTTTAAAAATAAAATGTAACTCATCTTGTCATAGCAATAAAAGTTGCGCCAATCATTAAACTAATTTGTATTAATTTTGTAATTTTGACTTCAATACAAATATTGTATAGTTCTGGTTAATATTTTGAAACAATTTTTAATATTTTGTTATTTATTTTAAATGAGAATATACTGAAAAATATTAATTTTCTAACTATATATTTTTATTAGAAATTTTTTACTTAAAAATTATTTTTAATTTAGACTTGTAATATATTTTTTATTAATATGTATTTTTAATAATTAAAATTATTAAAATTAAAAAATATAATAATGACTCCTGTGTACATAAATGTTATTTTTATTCATTCCAAAATTATTGACCAACTAGTGTAAAAAAATTGAATATTTTTGACCAATTCATGAAATGGTCAAAATTTTGACCAATTCATGAATTGGGCAAGGGGCTTGACCATTTCATGAATTGGTCAAAAAGTTGACCATTTCATGAATTGGTCAATTACACGGATGGGGTGTAACATATATATATATATACACCCAGTGGCTCAATAAAGAAACTTCATTGTCTTTTCTTTTTTTCTTTTGTTTTATAATATACCATGTGTGTATTTTTTTTTATATTTGTTTTTTTTTGTTATACTTTTTTTATTTTATTTCTTTTTTAACATTGATTCTTTTTTGGTCGTACTGCTATAAAAAAAGTATCTGATGTATATATAAGAATTGTATAGAAGAGACTTTTTAACCAATTGACTTTATCATTTGATACAAAGCTATATATAACATAACCTTTACCCGATTACAAGACAGTAAGAATGACGGGACCAACACAACATCAAGGAAATAAAGAAAATAAAGACTTGACTGGTTCTTGCAGTGTTTTCAACATATTACTTTTTTTTTCTTTTAAAATCTTCTAAGAATATTACATATACATATATATAATAAATGTACATGGGAGTTGCTTTTAAGAAGAGAAAAAGGAAACAAAAGCTTGATGCAATTTAGAAATGTGATATCTTTCAAAGAAACGAAAAGGTTACTTCATTGATACACGGACGTTATTTACTATATACCTTGGTAAAATATAATACCAAAAACCATTTATTACAAAATTTTAAATTTTTTTAATGTGTGCCTTTGTAATTTGATCTAAAACACCTTTTTTTTACTGCAATTTAATGAGTTGTAATTTATTTAAATTAGTAATTTTTTTTTTGCATTCTAATAAAAAATTTTTGTGTTTTTAATTTTATTTTTATTCCTTTTAATGTTTTCGACTTGTAAAAATATTATTTTTTCTTTTATATGTACAAGTGAATTTTATAGATACTAAAATATTTTATGTTTTCTTTAAAATTAATTTTTTTTTCTTTTTTTGTTTTTATTTTAAAATTTTGACATTTGAAGTGGTTGAGTAAATATTATTTTAACTACTATTACTTTAAACAATAATCTCTCTGTATTATAAAATTCTAAACGCTGCCGCCGCTGCCGCCGACATGGGTCATTTGGTCACCCCCATTTGGACACCCCCATTTGGTCACCCCCATTTGGACACCCCCATTTGGTCACCCCCGTTTGGACACCCCCAATTGGTCACCCTCATTTGGACACCCCCAGTTGGACACCCCCATTTGGTCACCCCCATTTGGACACCCCCATTTGGTCACCCCCATTTGGGCACCCCCATTTGGTCACCCCTATTTGGACACCCCCATTTGGACACCACCATTTGGGCACCCCCATTCGGTCACCCCCATTTGGACACCCCCATTTGGTCACCCCTATTTGGACACCCCTATTTGGATACCACCATTTGGGAACCCATGTTTGTTTTTTTTATTCAAATTGCAATTTTTTTTATTTTTATTTTATTTTTTTTTTTTAAGTTTAAAATTTATTTACTTTAGCTAAAAGTTATTGTACACTTCAGATATGTTTTTTAATATTTTAAAATTATGATAATATTTGATTATTATTTAGATAATACATTTAAAAATTAATAAGTAAAAGTTAAATTATCGTTTTTAATAGTAGAAGAAAAAATATAATCAAAATTAAAGTATTTTTTTAATAAATATAAAGTAATAAATAATAAATTATTTTGAAATACAATAAATATAAAACAATAAATATAAAACAGATAAATACAAAACGTACAATATATTTAACTTTGATAACAAATTAATACGAATTATATCTGACGAAATACTAAGTTTAGAAGAATTAATGGAAGGCCAAGAACTATTAAGAGATGCAGGTATAGATATTTTTTTGAAAATTAAAAAAAAAAAATTAATTATTAATAAAAAAATAATTTTATTATTTTTCATAGATGATAAGAAATAATTAATAAAATTTAACAACGGATTTCATATTATTGCAATTAAAATAAATATTTGTGAAAGAAAAATTAAATTATTTAAATAAAAAAAAAAATTATTAGCAAATAAGTTTAAAGTTTTATTCTTTCTAATTAATTGTCTTTTAATTTCTAATTGTAAACATGGGCCTTTTCACCACACTCGACGCTTTGCGGGGGTTGGCGCGCGGAGCGCGCAGGGGGCGGAGCCCCCTAGTAGTTATATAAATTTATACAAATAACGAATCATAACACTTAAGATAAATTACGTTTTCATTTATATTCAATAAAAATTTTAGATAATTATCAATTACTTTATAGATACTAAATATAAAAATTACTTTTAATTTTTTAACCAAAAATGGAGCTGAAAATTATTTTAATAAACAGAAGAATTGTATACTAATATTTTTTTTTAGTAAACAAGATTTAAAAATGATTTCTGCATTTGTTTAAAAAATTAATTACCTAATGAAAAAAAAAATTGCATTTTATTAAACTCATAAAAATAATTGTAAAACATTTAAAGTTAGAAAATTGAAGCTTTATGGTTTTCGCATTATTGTCGCATTTTTAATATATAACAAAATATTTTTTTTTCCAGTTTTTTTTTATATATGTTGGAATGTTGGAACAGGGTACATGTATATATGAAGTATATCCTCAGAGACGGCATCAGATTTCCTATAATAATATACTCGTTCCGGATCGTGCTCGTGACCACATCAGACTCCCTAAATATATATATATATATATATATATATATACTATAGTATATAATAAATTTATTATATATATAACCAAAAAGACTATAAGAAAAAAGAACAAGCAGGAAGGAAACATAAACACGTGCTGCTGGTACACGTAATTCATCGCCAACGCCTCCTACTGCTTCTCACATTTCTCTTATTGCTTTGTAAATCCAACAAAAAAAAATTAAAATGTTTTTCTTCTTTCTTTTATTTTTGATATTATTAATAAAATTAATAATTTATTTTATATCAACATGTCAAGCTTTTGTTATTAGATATCCTGTAAAAAATTTAATCGTAGTTGAGTTTAAGCTCAAGTTGTATTCCAGAAAATACTGCCGCGTACCTTAATAACCAAAACACTTCAAGTTTGTCTCATTGATTTCGTATGTTAAGCCCAGGAAACTGAAATTCTAATCAAAATCTCTCTCACTGTAATAGTTAGTAATCCAAATCCCTATTTTCAGTCCAAAAACACTATAATTGCTACTAAAATTACTTATGATAAAAAAAAAATTAATTATGATAAAAATTTTTTTTTTAAACTTGTAGTGAATGAAATTGAAGCTTATTTTTAGTCATAATTTTGGGAAAAAATACTTTAGAATCAAATTTAAGACCCGAACAATACACTTTGGCTGGTTTGCTTTATAAAAAACAAATTATTTTAATAAATAAAATATAAAAAAAATTATTCGTCTTATAAAAAAAAAGGTTGAAAAGTTTTATAATTGAAAGAGTTTAAGTGCAGAGTATGAAAAAGTTTTTTTTTATTTTTAGTTGGAGTCTTTGAAAGATATTTTTAGTATAATAATAAAATGATAATTGTTTTTAAAAAGTTTATTAATACGTATAACCTCTAATTTAGCGCAAACTTTTTTTGAATCCAATATTTTAAAACCCAAAACTTCTAAGTGCTTATGCGATATTTCGATAACCCAAAACAACTGACAGTTTTAATATTATTTGGTTTAATATTCAGGTATTAGATTGGTTGAAATTTGCCTTTTGGAAATTTTGGTTAAAGTATTTTAGCTGTCGAGTAGTAAATGTATATAGGTAATTAAATTAATTACTTAGAAAGAAGTTAATTTATTTTGTATACTTTTTTTATTCGATTTTCTACATAAAATATAAAGCATTAAAAAGGCAAGAACTTTTAGGTCAAAAACTCAAAAAAAAATATAACTTTGCCGAAACTGAGCATTTAGTATGGGTGGTAAACAACAAACAAATTTAACGGTGAGCTCAAGTAAGCTTAAAATAATTTCTAATGAAATAATTCAGAAGCCTAGAAGATGCAGCGTATATGTTTTTTCGAAATTAGAAATAATATTTAAAAGATGTAAAAATCTTCATCATGTGCATTCAAATTGACCAGGTTTTTACCCTGACAACGTTCATTCATATAGTTTTTGATAAAAACCCATAACTCTATATTTTTTCTCTTGGTTAGCAAATAGCAATTTCTTCTTTTTTTTGTTAAAGCACATGAATAAATAAAAAATTATGCTTTTTCTTCTATTTTCTTTTTTTTATAATATTTATATTTGTTTAAAAAAAAAAGAAATAAATGAAAAAAAATTATAAAAATTAATTAAAAAGAATTTTTTAAAACTAAAGTTTGTTAAAAATTTATTCAATTCACAAGTTATTAGTATTAGTATTTTAAAATATATCCTAGAAGAGTTTATAGAAGAGATTTTCCAAAGTTCGTTGAGTTGGCAGGTACTGACGTTCGCGGTTATACCACACTACTATACTGTGGTAAATATAGTTACTCAGCGTCAGAGACCAGGTCACTTAAGTCGTGTGAAAATCCTATATATAACTACCTAAAATCCTTCTAACAATATAAATATATATATATATATATATTAGAGCGGACCTATTTTTGGACTTTGTGGAAAAACTTTGCTCCCCGGGTTTTTTTGTGAAGTTTTAGTCATAAAAAGTTCCCAGTTCCAAGGATTTTGCTTTAGCCCTGCAAAAACACGTGCCTGTAACCACATCAATTTTCCCATTTAAATAACATGGGAATTTTGAGTTTTTAGCTATACAAATTTTCACAAAAGCCAAAAAGCGTTTTAAAATGCTAATTTTTACTGGAAAACATACTTTTATATGTTGTAAAGACATACAAACCGCTCTGCATTCATTCCAATGGGAATTTTGGGGCTAGAAACGCAAATTTACCGAGTCCCAATTTCAGGGTTTTCAAAAAAAGTCAATTTTTATCATTATCTTTGAAAAGCAATATCTTAAAAACTAATTAAAGTAAAGAGACGAGTAAAAAATTTTTGGAAACTTGAAGCTTGTAAAAAATTATTAAGGCCTTTAAAACTCAATTTCGTCAAAATTTACAATTTTGGCAGCAATTTAAATAAATTTAAAAATTGGTCATTTCGGGTCAAAAATTACCAGTAGGTTAATTGACTATAGCGCTAAGAGAAACAGTTATTAAAATATACGGCTTACGTCGTTTGAAAGATGACACTTATACCAAAAAAAGTGAACCAACCAGAAGATTTTTGGTTAATTTTTGAGGTTGTAGCTTTTTATCGAAAATTACCGAAAAACCCTGTTTTATAAGATTGAGCTAACATGTACATTTGCGTTTCTAGCCCCAAAATTTCCCTTGGAATGAATGCAGGGCGGTTTGTATGCCTTTACAACATATAAAAGTATATTTTCCAGTAAAAATCAGCATTTTAAAACGCTTTTTGGCTTTTGTGAAAATTTGTATAGCTGAAAACTCAAAATTCCCATGTTATTTAAATGGGAAAATTGATGTGGTTACAGGCACGTGTTTTTGCAAGGCTAAAGCAAAATCCTTGGAACTGGGAACTTTTTATGACCAAAACTTCACAAAAAAACCCGGGGAGCAAAGTTTTTCCACAAAGTCCAAAAATAGGTCCACTCTAATATATATATATTAGCTATTTCATGGTATTGTATTTTAACACTTACTCTATAATGTTATATATTCTCTATACAATGAAAGATTTTAGCAACACTTTTCAAAAGTTTAAGTGCTTCTTTTATCATTATATTGTTATTATTAGACTTTCAATGGTAAATCAATCATTTTTCTAATAAAGAAAAAGGAAGAAAAAAAATTTAATTTTTATTTAGAAAGTTTAATTAACTGACTTCAATATCAATACAATACAAATTTTAACAAAAGGACCACATTTCTAAATTAATTTTCCTTTGTATACATAAAGTTACTTAATTTCATATAATAGAAATTTTAAACTTTTTCTAATATAAACTAGAATTTTAAACACTTTAATAGATATAAACTATAATTTCTGTATATAAATATTTATTTTTCGTTAGGTCAATATTTTTTAAATAAACTTTTGCCACATTTTAAATGAACTTTATATTGCTTTACGAGAGAAAAAAATTTTTATTTTTTTTTATTTTTTAAAACGTTGTGTTAATAAAAACTTTTATAATAACATTTAAAAAAAATTTTAAAATGACTTTTTGCAGAAGTTTTTTAAATAAATATAATAATATTTTCTTTTTTATTAATCTCTAGAATTCATTTTATGACTTTTATAAAGTTTTATTATAGGTGGTGATTAAAATGAAATTATTAAACAAAATATTTCTAATCATTCTAGGGTAGATTCACCAGTGAATGACCGGTTACAATCTAGTAAATGACCACTCGTTTTCCATAAGAAATACATGGTATTGGTTATTCACTGGCGCCGGTCATTCACTGGTGCATCTACCCTAGGTCACTAAATAAAAGAAGTTTCTAATTTTTTATTTTTTAAGTTGTTGTTTACTGAACTTTTGAAACTAAATACTATAAGGTTTTTGTCTCTGCGTATTGCGTTGCCGCTGTGTTTACGGTTGCGAATCACTTTTACGGAATTTGCCCAATTTACAATAGCCGTAAAAGGGGGGTCGCAACCGCAAGCATGAATGCATTGCAATGCGTAGGCCGAGTCTACATAACCACAACGCACGGCGCAGCCCAATGCTATTGATATAGGCTTGCGCTTACGGCGTCACGTAACTCCTATACCAATAGCATTGGGTTGCGCCGTACACAAAATCTTCTTCTGCGCATTGCGTTGCGTTTACGCTTGCGGTGCGCCTCGGATTTACGGTTTCTGTAGATGGGGCCTTTATAGATCGAACCTAAAGCCTCGTCTACATAACCGCACCGCACGGCGCAGCCAAATGCTATTGATATAGGCTTGCACTTACGGCGTCACGTGACTCCTATACCAATAGCATTAGGTTGCGCCGTGCGGTGCGGTTATGTAGACTAGGCCTAAGGCCCCATATACAAAATCCTTAAAGCGGAGGCGCACCGCAAAAGGAAGCGCAACGCAATGCGCAGAAGAAGATATTGTGTATTTCGAGTTGCGCTGGAGACAAAGTTGTTTTCTGCGCATTGCGTTGCGCTCACGCTTGCGAATGCGCCTCACATTTGCGGCTTTTGTAGATGAGGCCTAAGGCTGACTCTACAAACACCGTAAAAGAGGGGTTGCAACCGCAAGCACAGCTACAATGCGCTCAACACTATTTTCCGCCTCTGCGCATTGCGTTATGGCTACGCTTGCGGTTGTAATCCTCATTTACGGCGTTTGTAGAGTCAGCCTAAGGCCCCTTCTACAGAAACCGTAAAACCGATGCGCACCTCAAACTCAAGCGCAACGCAATGCGCAGAAGAAGATTTTGTGTATTACGAGTTGCGCAGAAGCCTACATTGGTTTCTGCGCATTGCGTTGCGCTCACGCTTGCGGTTGCGACCCTCTTTTGCGGCTTTTGTAGATGGAGCCTGGGTGGTTCTACAAACGCCGTAAATGGGGGTCGCAACCGCAAGCGCAACGCAATGCGCACAACACAACACGCACGTGCACAAACGAAAATCGTGTTTTGCGCATTGCGTTATGGCTGCGCTTGCGGTTACGACACTGATTCACAACGTTTGTAGAACCAGCCTAAGGCCTAGTCTATATAACCGCACCGCACGGCGTAGCACAATGTTATTGGACTGGTATAGGAGTCACGAGACATCGCAAGCGCAAGCTTATATCAATAGCTTTGGGCTGCGCCTTGCGGTGCGGTTATGTAGACTAGGCCTAAGGCCGAGTCTACATAACCGCACCGCACGGCGCAGCCCAATGCTATTGGTATAGGAGTCACGTGATGCCGCAAGCGCAAGCCTATATCAATAGCATTGGGCTGCGCCGTGCGGTACGGTTATGTAGACTCGGCCTAAGGCCTCATCTACAGAATCCGTAAATCCGAAGCGCACCGCAAGCGTTAGCGAAACGCAATGAGCAGAAGATGAATTTGGCTCCTGTGCAACTCCAAATAGACAAAATCATCTTCTGCGCATTGCGTTGCGCTCGCGCTTGCGGTGCGCCTCGGATTTACGGTTTCTGTAGATGGGGCCGGATGGGGCCTAAGGCTGATTCTACAAACGCCGTAATTTAGGGGCGCAACCGCAAGCGTGAGTGCAAAGCGATGCGCAGAAACTTATTTTGTCTAATGCGTAACTCGAAATATACAAAATTTTCTTCTGCGCATTGCGTTCTCTTCAGATATTTACTTTATGAAAATTTTTCAAATTTACACGGAGAAAAATAACTGTTAAAAATAACCAAAATGGCTGGTTATGTTTACATTATAAAGTTTTGTTATTTTCTGTTCAAATATTTTGTAAATATAACCATGTTTATAGTTAGAATTACAATATTCTGACTTCATATTTGTAAAATTTACAAATTTTTTTTGTAATTAAAACTAACCCCGTTTTACTAAAATTAACCTTGTAGAATATACAAAATATTTTTCTCCGTGTATGGTTAATAATTTATTTTTTTATGTGCTCATAATAGTTTAAGCAAAAATAAAATAGGGGAATAGCAGTAATTACAAAATATTTCAATATACTTTTTTTTATATGGGTATAATTCTCATATAGGTAGATGAAATGGCGTTATACGTATTTTGTGCATTTCGCGTAAGAGTTGATCGATCCGAATAAAAATTTATTTTAAAAGTTTAAAATTCTGTAGAGCATAGGGTCCATAATTAATTTCAACTTTTGCTATAACATAAATTTATAAATTTTACCTTCATATTAATTTTATTTACTATCAATACTCACTAGGTAATCAAAAAAAGAAAAGAAAATCAAACAGTCATTATAATCTACAAGTATTTTAATTGGGCGTTATATGCCTACATCAATTAAATAAAATAAAATCAATAATAAATTTTGTATTATATAAAATAAATTAAACTATTGAAATTTATATCACGATCTAATTAATACACATTGCATTAACCATATAGGCAGACTAGGCAGCTGCCTAGGGGCCTCCACCAGGTAAGGGCCCCCACCAAACCTAGATAATTACAATCTAAGGCTATTTAACACCGCCGCACCGTAATAAATAAATATCCTCTCGAGGTTTAAAAAAAAAATATTAAGGTACAAGTGTTAAGCTAAATCGATTTTAATAATTTTTGGTAAGAATTTAATTTATAAAAAGACTATAAAATTTTCAAAACGAATAACTATTCATATTATGAAAGCCCGGCCACACTTTGATTTGAAATTTAAATTAAAAATGAAATTGAAAAAAAGTCGGTGGAAGGAGACGCCGCGCTTTTTAAAATTTATTTATTTAATAAAAATCAGTTAAAAATAAGGTAATAAATGAAATATTCATATTAGTTAGCTGACTTATAAACACGTAAATAAATAATAAATTACTAATTTTAATTGGTTTTTAATAAATAAATAAATAAATTTTATAAAGCGCGGCTTCCTCTTCCACCGATTTTTTTTCAATTTCAATTTCAAGTCATAGTGTGGCCGGAAAAAGTTATAAACATAAACATTTTGGAATTTCTTATGATAGAAAACCATTAAGTACGACGAAGAGAGAAATACGCAAGAAAGAGGTTCCGATTTTTTGGCACCCTCTTTCTTGCATAAGAGATTCCCAAATGTTTTTTTAAATAATTTTTTTATCATGGCATTGGAAATATTGAAATCGTATTGGAAATTTTATGGTCTCTTTTTTTAATAATAAAATTTTGTACCAAAAGGGAAAAATTATCAAAGTGGTTGCTTGGAACTTGTACCTCATCAAGTAATTACATTTTATGATTATGATATATTCTTGTATTTACGCTCGCTTTTACGTAAAGCATAATCAATAAATTTATTTTTTATATCGTTACTTGTTTAGTTTATAAAATTTAATTAAAGTATATATATGTTTTAAAAGTATGTAAAATGTAGCCTTTTTTTTTTAATTCCCGCTTTATTTATGAAATTTAAAATAAAAGCATTTTTAAAATTTCCTGCATTACCATCATCCGTATCTATACCGATTCAGCAGAAATTAATATGAAAATAAACGTATATCGTTCCTAGATTTCTGCAGTATTATTTTTGTTTCCGTTCGTATTAATAGTAGATATTTATTTGGTTTCGCTCGTTTTCTGTACTTTACTTTGATAAATTATTTTGATTATTAATTATCAAAATGAGTGATCGAAACAGTGATAGGCATAAAACTCCTCGTGCATACGCTAGCGGGGCTGAAAAAAGAAAAATAATTAAAGACAAACAAAAAAAAGAAGAAGAACTTTTGTCAACAACTCGTCGCATGACAGATTTTGTTTTTTCTTTGCCAAAAAAAGACGATGATAATCGAGTTTCTGATCAAATTTCAGTTTTTTCAAGTAGTGATATTCAACTTGATACAGAACCTAACCAAAAAAATTTAGATTCTGATATAAATTCAAATCAAACAAATGATAAACAAAAAATTAATCATTCAAATTTTGAAATATCAGAGATTGAAAATTTGCATCGAGAAATTATTATAAATGAAAAAATTGAAAATAGTGAAGATGCAGAAAATAGTGTATATCAAAAAAGTGAAGAAGATATTGAAACAGAAATATTATTCGCTGACTGTAACATAGCCAATTGGCCAAGCAATATGAGTAAGCACATTAATTACTGGGTTAAAATTGGTAATTCAAAGCTTCAGTTTTGTAATAAAACAATATTAAAAGAAAAATCCTTTGCACAAAAAGATATTAGTGGTAATAGAAAGTGTACAGTTGAAATGTTTGAACTAAAAACTAAACATGGAGAAATAATAAAACGATCATGGGTTTGTTTCTCATTGAGTACAGGAAAACTTTATTGTTTTTATTGTAAACTTTTTAACATTTCTGGCTCATCTTATTCTAGAGAAGGATTTTTCGATTGGAAAAATTCTAGCACATTATTAAAAGATCATGAAAAATCTCAAGCTCACGTGAAAGCTGTTTATTTATTTACTGTTCGATCAAGTGAACCTGACTCAATTGAAGAACATTTAAAAAAACAGAAGCATGATCGTAAAATTTATTGGAAAAAGTTATTGCAAAGGTTAATTAGCATAATACTTTTTTTAGCTGAAAGAGGCTTGGCTTTTAGAGGTGATGATTCTATTATAGGATCACCAAAAAACGGAAATTTTCTCGGTTTAGTTGAATTATTAGCTGAGTACGATGACTTTTTAAGAGATCATCTAAAAAATAATGCACAATGTGGGAGTGGTAAAGTCAACTATCTTTCTTGTACTATATACGAAGAACTGATAGAAATTATTGCTGGAAAACTACTTGATACAATTATCAATGAAATTTCGATATCTACTTTTTTTGCCATATCAGTTGATAACACAAAAGATGCTTCTCATACTGATGAAATTGTTATAACTATTCGATATCTTAAGAATACAGAACCTGTTGAAAGATTCATTACTTTTATTCCAAATGCAGGTCATAAAGCTATAAACATTTTCACAGCTACTAAAAAATTTTTAGAAGAATGTAATATTGATTTGAGTAAATGTCGTGGTCAGTCATATGACAATGCGTCGGTCATGAGTGGTGAGTACAGAGGTCTTCAAGCTTTGATAAAAAATGAAAATAAATTAGCCGTATGGGTACCGTGCATGGCTCATTCACTCAATCTTGTAGGTACTGATGCTATGAACTGTTGTTTACAAAGTACAAAATTTTTTTATTTTTTGGAAAATTTTTATACATTTTTTACATCTTCTTCAGATAGATTTTCTAAACTGACACAAAAAAACTTATGACATGTTTGTGTAACTACACAACCAACGAGCATGGAACATGTTCACTAATAACTAACACTGATAATAAAGTATCTATTCTGTTCATAATATCAATATTTATATCCAAGTATTTCTGCACTAAAGTTCTTTAGAGACTTCTGCACCAATGGTCCCTAAGTACTTCTGCACCAAAGGTCTTTAGGGACTTCTGCACCATAGGTCCCTAGGTACTTCTGAACCAATGCTCCCTAGGTACTTCTGCACCAAAGGTCTTTAGGGACTTCTGCACCATAGGTCCCTAAATACTTCTACACCAATGCTTCCTAAGTACTTCTGCACCAAAGGTTTTTAGGTACTTCTGCACCAAAGGTCTTTAGGTACTTCTGCACCAAAGGTCTTTAGGTACTTCTGCACCAAAGGTCTTTAGGGACTTCTGCACCAATGCTCCCTAAGTACTTCTGCACCAAAGGTCTTTAGGGACTTCTGCACCATAGGTCCCTAGGTACTTCTACACCAATGCTTCCAAAGTACTTCTGCACCAAAGGTCTTTAGAGACTTCTGCACCCTAGGTACTTCTGCACCAAAGGTCTTTAGGGACTTCTGCACCAATGCTCCCTAAGTACTTCTGCACCTAAGGTCTTTAAGGACTTCTGCACCAAAGGTCCCTAGGTACTTCTACACCAATGCTTCCTAAGTACTTCTGCACCAAAGGTCTTTAGAGACTTCTGCACCCTAGGTACTTCTGCACCAAAGGTCTTTAGGGACTTCTGCACCATAGGTCCCTAGGTACTTCTACACAAATGCTTCCTAAGTACTTCTGCACCAAAGGTCTTTAGAGACTTCTGCACCATAGTTCCCTAGGTACTTCTGCACCAAAGGTCTTTAGGGACTCCTGCATCAATGCTCCCTAAGTACTTCTGTACCAAAGGTCTTTAGGGGCTTCTGCACCATAGGTGCCTAGGTACTTCTGCACCAATACTCCCTAAGTACTTCTGCACCAAAGGTCCCTAAATCGAAAATATTCTAAGTCCCATTTGACCCCCCCCCCTTAAAAAGGACAAATTTGACCCCCCCACCCTTAATTTTCCAGTTTTGAAGTACCCCCTCCCTATAAACATGTTCCATGTTAAAATGCATGCTGCTTTAACTTCAATTCGTGAAAGAATACTTGTTCCTCAACGAGTAAGCACCACTCGATGGTCTTCTCGCAAAAAAGCAGTTAAATCAGTATTTAAAGAATATAATCAGTATAAAGAAGTTCTTAATGATTTATCATCGACAAATGATGAAGCAAAAGGATTATTTAAAACAATTTGCAAACTAGAAACAGGAATATTTTTGCATTTTTGGAAAGATCTTCTTAGCACTGTAGAAGGTACAAATAAGCAGTTACAAAGTGCGGAAATAGATTTGAATACTTCTATTGCTCTTTTAAAATCATTAAAAAAAGTAGTCGAAAACATGAGAAATGACTTTGATAAATACGAAAAACTTGGAAAAGAAAAATCTGGATGTAGTGAATATGAAGCTCAAAATAGTCGAAAACGCGTGCGAAACGTTAGATTAAATCCTCTTGATTATGGACGTGCTGAAGAAGCAAATCTAGATCCTCGAAAAAAGTTTAGAGTAGAATGTTTTCTACCAATAATTGATAAAGTGGTATCTTCCTTATCAGAGCGAATATCAGCTTATGATGAGGTTGACAACTTCTTTGGATTTTTGAGAACTTTGACTGAAATTAGTGATGAGAAAATAGAAGAACATTCTAATAAACTAATTAGTTTTTACAAATATGATATTGATGAAAATTTAACTACAGAGTTGATTAGATTTAAAGAATTTTTTAATGATATGGTAAAAAAAACAAAAGATACTACAATAAGTACAGAGTTAAAAATGTATAAATTAATAATTGAAAAAAATGTGAAAGATACTTTTCCAAATCTAGAAATTATTTTAAAAATATATTTAGTTTTGATGACTACAAACTGTACTAGTGAAAGATCATTTTCGCATTTAAATAACTTAGAAAATAAATTCAGAACATCTACGCTTCAATCTCGTTTAAATAACCTTTCTTTAATGAACATCAACAGCGATTTATTAAGACAAATAAATTTTGTAGATGTAATAGATGCTTTCGCTGAAATAAAATCTATAAAAGTAGATGTTTTTGATATAGAAAACAACGAAGAAGACTAGAGTAAAACTTATTAAAATATTACAATATTTTTTTATAAAAGATTACTATAAAAATAATGTTTTTATGTATAATAATATATTTTAATGTTTTATTATTTATAGTTATTAAATAGTAATTATTAATAAATATTAATTTATCACTATTATTATATTTATTTTATATATAATATAAAAATTCAATGTATGTTTGACAATGCTATAACTATAGCAAATAATATATTAAATTAACCTCAAAGAGAACAATTGTTTTAAATCTTTTTATCTTCATTTTTCCTTAATCATCATGAAACATTAAATATTTAAATATATTTTTATTTTAAATTGATTTATTATGTATATATTGAGAATTTCCCTGGAAAAATAGAACTACCTATAAATTATTTAATTTTATAGAGGTAGTTTTATTTTTGTATTTTTTTTTTAATTCGCCCGCCTTAAGTGGGCCCCCACCAGATTCTGCCTAGGGCCTCAGGTTTGGATAATGCGGGATATACATTGATTTATTTAAAATAAATAATGTTTTATTTATTATAACAAAAAAAATTTTTTTAAACATTAAATTTGCGTGGGACTTATTCATTGACATTCATTTATATTATAATAATACTATGTCTCTTGTACAGACTGTCATGATTGCTTTTATGAAATCGATACGACTTTCAAACTTTATATAGACTCTATTGTCTTTTATTGAAAATTAGTATCATTAAAAACAATCTCTTGTTATTATCTTACTATATTTTAAATTTTTTAGCTACAAAAGTAACTTGACACTTTTTTTAAATTAACTTGAGATAAGATTCCTTTTTATTTTATTCTTTCTAATAAAATCAAAATATTTATCCAACCTTTTTTAAAATAGTTAATATTTAAATAAATTCGATGTCTCAAATTAAACATTTTCTTTTTTCTTTTAATTATACAGATTAATGGTAATTAAGAAATCGTAAAATACATATAAATTATTAGTTCTATTATCAAAGACTAAAGGAAGTAAATCAAATTTGAATTAAATTAAACTTTACAAGTTTATATAAGAGAGATAGAGAATAGAAAATGATGCATTATTACTTTGCAAGTATTAGTCAAGCAAAATGCTAGGATTTATATATATATTATATTTGTGTATAGAAAGAGATAGAATATAAATAAAATGGGAAAACCATGATGGAAAAGTGATAGAGACGGTTTAAAACCATCAGTATGTACTCGCCTCTATATCTATATGGATATAAATAATAATTAACAAGTTGCAGCGTAAGCAGCGTTCCAAAACTTGAGAAAGCTGCCAAAACTGATTTGAACAAAATATCTACGTAATCTACATTAAATTAGCTTTAAAGCTTAAAATCTATAAATAACGTATATTAAATAATAAAATAACTTTAAAACAAAATAAATCCTTATCAAGAATCACTTCATTAATTAAATAGAAAATATGCTGTACTGTATTCATTCCATCGGTAAAAATATTTGTACCAAAAATTTAATATCTAGTTAAGGTACCTGAAATAATATTTATTTATTAATTTATTATTAATACGCCTTGGAGAATCTACCATATTTTTGATGACTAACTCTTAAACTTGAAAATAAGATTTTATCCATTTTTTATATAATTTTTATTATTAACGATTTTTTTTTCCAAAATAAGCAAAAACTTTGTAAATAATACAAATAAAAAAACAATACTAATTTAAGATTTCCTGAGTAACTTATGACAATTCTTCAATGGTATTAAATATGGTGGATTTCTAAAAAATTTAATTTAATTTTTTTAACTAATTATAAAAAATTGATTAGCAAGTTTTCAAGATCGCTAACCACAATATTTTAATAATAAAAGTTTCCGGGATCGTTGATCATATTCTAAAAACTCAAAATAATGGACTCAGAGCAAGATCCACCTAACCTTTAAATCAATTAACAATTGGTAATAATTTGATTATATTCTATATTGTGATTATATTGGATGAACAATTGTTAAAGACTCAAAATTAGCTATTAGTAAATTAATGGAATCTTTGAATCGAAAATTCTGACTTTATTCAATAAGGGATGGGTTGGATCAAGCTTCCGATATTGCCTGAAAGAAATTAAATCAAAAATATCACAGATATGGAGCCGAGTACCCGATATTTTAAATAACTGGACACCTATAGTTTTTAGTGACCAAAATATGCCAAAAATACAAAGAATAGACTGAAGTAGATTCATATCACTGTATTTAAAATTTTGTGACAAAATTTCTGTTATACAGAAACTGTGTAATAAAAAAATAATTAGTAGATAATAATAATTAATCAATTTTACAAATGTATAAAATTTAAAAATATAATCAATGATATTATATGTATAGGAAACATAATTAAACGGTTGTCTGATCCCCATGTGTCTGAATAACCCATAGTTATGAGGTAAACCATAATTTTCACTAGCGAGAGGACTTGAATTCTAATTATTTCTGAATAATGATCTGTTTTAGTACTATGAAAAGATTAATATGTCAGATGACTTGTCAAAGATATTGTAAGTTAAAATTGTTGAGTAAAAGCATAATAACTTCATTTATATATAATAATAGAGAGAAAAGAGACATCAATTAACTTGTTATATTTTCTATAGTCAAAAAACTTTTTCTTATATTTTTAAGATTAAAACTTTTTAAAACATAATAAAACTACTTATAGTTCTATAATTATCTTGTTATTAGAAAATTTTTTAATTATCAATTTAATATAATTATTTTATTATATTAAATCTTTTTAATTAATTTTAATTTATTCGCTAATAATATAGTTACTTTTTAAGTAGAAATTTTTTAAAGTTTGTATTAATCAAAACGTGGAATATCATAAAAATAATTAGTCTTTTTGTTTTATTTGTTTATGCGTACTTAAAAATAAAATATTTTAATGTTTTGTAAGGACCACTGAAATTTTAAAGAATTAAAATTAATTTTTGACCTCCTTGCTCATTTATAAAAGTAAAAGATAAAGAGAGAGAGAGAGAGAGAGAGAGAGAGAGATAAAAGCACTGAGGGCTAGCAATAAGAATTGGATTATTTTCGGAAAAGATCAAGAGTTAAGTTACGTCAAAACCACGTTTGCGTTTATAATTCAAATAAATACCAATATTATTATAAATTATAATAAAAATATCTATTTTTTAAAAATGGGACAAAATAATGGTTTGGACTTTGCTCTGCATATGTAAATATTTTTATTTAAAATTTAAATATACACTAGAATTCCATAATTATTCACTAAAATAATAATTTTTATATTATTTAGAGTAATTAATAATAACAATAATAATTATTATTATTAAAGAGTGTACTATATTTTTGTTTTACAATATAAAGGCAATAATAATAATAATAAATAATGTGTTGTGTATGTGTGTAAGCTCCTATTATCCTATAAAACATATCAATAATTCAAAAACGATTTGAAGCTACTAAAAAGTTTAGTACTAAAATTGTTTAAAATATAAATTTCTAAATTCATTTGTTGGGTCTTATTTTTTATTTTATAAATTAAAAATACCTTAATAATAGAGCCTCGTTACAGTTTTCTTGGCTTCTTTAAAACGTTTACTTTCTTTAACTTGGAACATGCGTTTATAGGAGGGTAACCTGGAAATCTAAAAATCAATGGGGGGGATTTCAAAAGTGTCCAATTTGACAAGAGGGAGGTAAAAAAAATCTTAAAATAATTTCGATTTAGATGCGTAAAATAATTCAGTTTTAGAGACTTAAAATAGTTTTGATGTAGAGACTTAGAATAATTCAGGTTTATAGACTTAGAATAATTTCGATTTAGGTACTTAGAATAATCTGGGTTTGGGGAATCAGGTTAATTTGGGTTTAGAATCTTAACATATATCAAAGGTGATAATTACAAAATAAAAAAATAGCAAATTGCATTTTAATGTTGCGTAATATTTATGCACTGTACATAGTTCTCAGCTGTAAGTAAACGTGCTCCCTGCATTTTAGTTGTGTTTACACAAACTGGTCATAAGTTTTTTTAATATGCTATTAATTTTGAACTATAGTGGTGAAGTAATTTTTCAGGGTCACTGGACTCTAGTGTGTTGTGATCACTATAAATAAGATATTACGACCTCTTACCAAGATTTTTATAATTAATTTTAAATTTATGTAAAAGCTTTTTTTGGAAATTTACAAATTTTAACTTATATCTCAAGCATATTTAATTTCTGTACATATAAAATATTACCCTTTTATACTTCAGTAATTATACAGGTAGGAGGGGGGGTAGTAATGATTTCAGAAAATTTTCTGTTAAGAATCAGAGCTTTAAATAAGTAAAAACTACCCTTAAAATGGACTTTCGGTGTTGATTTATGTCTAAAAAATTTTTTTTAAAGATTTTAAAAATTGAAACAATTCTTGCTTATTTATATTTGGAAAATTTGTAAACTTAAAACATAAAACTATACAAAAAAATAAATTTTTTAGAGACGTAGGGTTCATTGAAAAAGGGAAATTCGCGCCTTTCCTCATAGTCTTTTCACCCCACCACCATCCAAGGGCATCATCAGACAGGTTCGGGTTGTGGCTCCATTTATGACAACTACACTCTATTCCCTTCTTATTTCGCCTTATACATGAACTGAAGCTTTCTCCCTTCACGTGCGAGAGACTATAGCCATGGGTTGGAACCACTTTTATCCACAGAGAAATAAAAAAAAACTTTTTAGTAAAATTTTTAATAGAATATTTTAAAAATCTTAAAAAAAATATTTGTTCAAACCTTAAATGATAAAATGCATGATCCATTTAAAATAAATGCATGCTACTTTTTACATACCTCTAAAAGCTATCTCTAACAAGCCCATAAAAATATCATACATTTATATAATATATATATATATATAATATATATGAAGCTTATAAGAAATATGACAGTATTAAATTTTCTATTTTTTATTCATATTTATCTTGTTTCCTCAAATTATTATCCAAGAGATGATATATATATAAAAATAAAAAAAATTCATTTGAAAAATGAGCATACATATTTGCCAATTTTTCAGCTACTTATATATAAAATATAAATATACGTAAAATATTTTTTTGATAAGTAAAAAAAAATTTAATATAATTATATGAAAGTTGATTTGTTTTTTATTTTTATACATAGATAAATCTAAAAAAAATGTATTTGTAAGTGGAATACGATAATCCAACAGCTGAAACAGTAATTTTTTTTTTTTTTGCACATTTATATAAATCTTTTTAACGGGAAGTAAAAAAATCATCATACAAATGTTACATAATGTATAAAATATAATATTTACATATGTGTGCGTCAGTATGTTTTTTTAATATTCTATTTTATCATACGTTATACATATGGCTTTAAAATATTTTACGAAAAAAAAAAAAAACCATTAAGAAGCTTATTGTTTATATTTTAAAATAATATTAAAAATTTATGTATAATCTTCGCGAAAAATGGTTAATATTCATGTAAAATTAAACAGCTAATTAAAATCCAAAAATTTTACACTGATATTATGAATTATTTGTAATTTATTCGTAATGCAGTAGTGTATTAGATTTAAGGAGGAACAGTGATTAGAAAAAAATGATACAACTTTCCCAAAATTAAATATTTTTGTATAAAATTTGAGGAATATTTACATTTAATAATTTAAAACATAACCAGAATTTTAATTTTTTAAAATTAAAAAAAAATTTGAAAAATTTAACATTGGTTCTTTTGTAAATGTCTTTAAAAACGTGGTTTTTCTTAAATATCTAAATGAAAAAAAAAATAGATTTTTAAAAAATTTATAAATTCATTTACTTTAAGTATTAAATTAACTATTAAAATAAAAAAAAGTATAGCTTTGGGTCCATTTAAGAAAATTATTTGTAAATAAATAATAATAAACGCGTTTTTTTCTGGATTTTTTATAAGTACGCACGAAATAAAAGAGAGACGACGGCAACTCGATGATTATATACAGTAAACTTTGTTTATTTAGAGTTGGCAACTCTTAAAATTTTATACAGAAGATATAGGAGATCCCCTCGCCTCTGTGACCTCCCCGCTGGCATGACGAAACCCCCTTAAGCGTTTTTTTGTTCCTAAAAAAAATTACTTTATATAATAATAATAATAATTTATTTCCAATTCAAATAATATATACAATAATGTTACATATTATAGGCCTACAGTAGGTAATAACCTGTACATAGGAGGAATCAGTATATAATAATAAAAAATAATACTTAAAATTAATTATAATAATAAAACTAAAACTAGAAAAGGGTTAGAGCAACACATCTATAAATTAGTTAACAATATGATAAAATAGACTAGATTTTAGAATTGACTATCCAATTTTTGATATTATATTTAGAGCTTTTTTTGTTTATATCAAGCATTTTTAGATTACTTGGTAATTGATTATATAGTTTTATTGCTTGATAGCTGTATAATTTTTTACCAACTTCCAGCGTACACCTTGGTACTTCAATTGATTTGCTTCTTGTTTTACTGTTACTTTTAATAAATTTATCTTTTAAAATTTGATAATCCTGTATTAGTGATTTTAGTAAGTAAGTTTGTTGGATATTAATAGGAATCTTTAAAGTTTTATTACTTTTATATTCTTTATTATTAATAATTATGTTTACAATTTTACTTTGTAATTTATGTAGTAAATCAATTGAGTTACCATAGGCGCTTCCCCATGCTAAAATTCCATATGAAGCTATACTATGAAAAAAGGCGTAATATACTGAAATTAGGTTATTGTAACTCAAGATATTATTTAGCCTAGCAATTATATAAATCAGATACCTTGTTTTTTTGAATGTATTCAGTATGTGATCTTTCCATTTTAGATGTTGGTCGTATATTACTCCTAAATATTTTACACTTGTGACTCGTTTTAATGATTCATTATTTATTACTATATTTATATTGTTAGGTAATGATTTAACTCTATTAGCGAATGTTATATAAACTGTTTTTTTAGTATTGACAGATAGTTTATTGACATAATACCAACTATTCACAAGTGCCAAATATTTATTCATAGTTTTCTCAGCTTCTTTCCATGTTTTTTTTTAACAGTAGATCACAGTATCATCAGCATATAAAGAGATGTTATCAATAAGATCTAGTAAGTCGTTTACATAAATGATAAAAAATAATGGACCCAATATCGATCCTTGAGGCACACCGATGTTTATAGACTTTTTTTTACTTAAAGTCTCATTAACCTTTGCCATTTGCATTCTATTACTTAGGTAACTCTTTACTAGATCCAGTACAATGCCTCTTAATCCTAACAATTCAAGCTTATTTATTAGTATACTGTGATCCACAGTGTCAAAAGCCTTTGACAAATCGACAAAAGTAGCAATAGTTGGAAGACTTTTGTCAAGATTGGCATGTAAAAAACCAGATAAATGAGTCAAAGCATCTGTAGCTCCTAGATTTTTTAAAAAACCGAATTGTTTGTTTGATATTAAATTAAATTTGTTTAAAAAATTTGTTATTCTAGAGTGTAGGATTTTTTCAAATATTTTAGACATTATCGGTAATAAAGAAATTGGTCTGTAGTTACTAATATAATATTTTTCATTATCTTTATATATAGGAATAACAACTGCTATTTTAAGCTCATCTGGAACGATACCCTGACTCATGCACAGATTTATTACATGCGCTAAAGGTTCACTTAAATTACAAGAAATTAATTTAATAACTTTCGTACTAATTCCATCATAACCTTTAGCTTTGTTTTTAAGGCATTTTATTATTTTATCAATTTCAAATTTGTTGGTACTATTTAAAAACATTGTTTCAGAATTACGATTTAGCAATGGTATTTCGCTTAAATCAGGAGGCTTTTGAATTTTTTTAACCATATCTGTTCCTATTGAACAGAAATATTTATTAACTTCATGTGCAATTTCTTTATCATCTTTAATCTTTTTATCATTAACTATTAAATAATCAATTTTATTGTTGTTATTTTTAATTTTTTTATTTAATTTAGTTTTTATAAATTGCCAGTATTCTTTAATATTTGCTCTTTTTAATATTTTATTTTCATAGTTATTTTTAGCACTACGCAATAGATTTTTTAATAAATTAGAATACTTTTTGAATTTTAATTCAATTGATTTATTTTCACGATTGTCTCGCCAACTATTATAAAGTTTTTGTTTAGTGTTGCATGATATTATTAAACCCTTAGTTATCCAATACTGTCTAGGTTTACATTTTTTCTTTATTTTTTGAAGTGATTTACAAGTTAAATTATTTATTTTTTCAATGATACATCTAAGTGCTACAGAGGGGTCTTGAATAGTTAAAACTTCTTGGCAATTCATACTATTACTTAAATTAGATAATTTTTTATAATTTATGCTTTTTGTACTATTATTAATTAAAATATTTTTATTTTTTATAATTAGGAAAATTGGAATATGATCAGTAATATTATATTTCAATTTACCTGCTATAAATTCAGATTTATTATTATTGTTTTTGATAAATATATGGTCTAAACAAGAGCCCTCTTTATTTTTACCTGGTCTCGTAACTGTAGTTATAAATGGTAAGTAGGAATTTTCCAACAAGTTGTTTAGATATTCACAGCTGTCAATATTTTCTTTTATGATGTCAATGTTGTCATCGCCAATTATAATATGGTTTTCAATTTTATTATTTTTGATCCAAGTAACTGCATCTTCAATAAAATCACTAACACAATAATCATGGCATCTATATAGTCCAGATATTTTTGTTAAACCATTGTGAAGATTGAGTATGATATTGATAACTTTTAAATTTCTATAAGACTCAATATTGATAGAATATGTAAGTTCATTTTTAACATACGCGATAACACCGTCAGCTTTATTTAAAATACTATTATTTAAATGCAAGGAGTATCCATCTAAATCAACGAAACCCTTTATATGTGGGATCCATGCTTCTGAGCAAATTATTATGTCAGGTTTATTTGCTAGTTTTTGAATCAATGAATCTAGCAGAATGATATTACTGGAAATACTCCAAATATTTAAATGTAGAATAAAAACATCATTATTGTTAATCTGAATATAGTTGTTGAAATCATTAATTCCTTTAAATTCACATTCATTATCTATGAGTTCTTTAAAAATATTTATATTATTATTGTTATGCATTTTAATAAAAGAGAAAAATAATAATCAGAAAAATGTAAACACTAAAAGTAAACATAGATTAGAATAACAGCATAAGAAAGATATAGTATATTATATTATGCTTAAGTCTCAATTGCATGCGCATAGCTATAACTCATGCTATAATATATGTTCAGTACACTATCACCAAAATAGTACCACTTATATCACATATACTTAAATTGTAGATAAGGATAGCAATATAAACATTCCTCATTTCTATGATAATTTATAAGTGAGGTTATAACGATTGATAAACTTTCACTTGTATTGTATCGAACTATATATAAAACCTAGCACTGATTATTTATTTTTTAGAAAATTAATCAGCTTTATTCGCCACAAAACTCATTAAAATTATTAATTTTCAATTGTTTGCAATATCTTTTGGCAGAAATACGGACTTGACAAAAATGTATTCTACTCGTAGCTTGCGCACGCGCGTTGGGGGATAACCGATAACTTTAACTTTAACCGATAACTTTAACTATAGGCGTACCGAAACGTACCACTTAGTTTTTTTCGGGTCAAAACTTTATAAAAATTTTAAAGTAATAATAGTTAACGGACTTAAAAATTATGACTCATTTAATTTTTTGGTCATTTTTTGTGGCAAAACATTCAGCAAAGGTCTAAAGAGGATAGAATCAACTAAATATTTCTTTTTAGCGAAAACGTACCAGTTTCTAATATTTCTGAATATTATTTGTATTTTTGGTTATTCAATTTTCGCACTCAAAAATCTGGGTCTTTTCTAAAAAATTAGGGCTTTATCTTTAAATTTGCAAAAACTACCCCTAAAAAGTGTTATTTTGGATGTATTTGAGTTTTGAGTGTCCAGATTTGCTTCACATTGGTTTTTTGGGTCACTGATCACAAATTTTGAGGTCCTGCCTACTAAAAATCGGCGCTTAATCCATAAATTTACAAAAACATCAAATACATTGAAAAGGGATAGTTTTTGCTAATTTAAGGGTGAAGCGCCAATTTTTAATAGAAAAAATTCATGAGGACCAAATCTGGATAAAGCGCGAAAATAGCAAAAATACTACTCTCATGGATAGTTTTTGCTAATTCAAGGGTGAAATATTAATTTTAAAAAAAATTCCAAGAAATTTGTGATGAGGGACCCAAAAAACCTTTAACTTAAACCCAAAAATACAAATAAGTTTCAGAAATATGAGGAACTGGTAAGTCTTGGCCTAAGATTAGATGAAAAAGTTTTTACATCCTACCTTCGATTCTACCTTTTGTAAATCTTTTCTGAAAGTTTGTACACCAAAAATAACCAAATGACTAAATAATTCATATTTTTTTCCCAGAAACTAAATTTTTTATAAAATTTTAATCTGAAAAAATTTAAGTGGCTCTTTTTAGTCGCGCCGACGGTAATCAATTTGTAAAGAAAATCAATCTTTTTCAGAAAGATTGAAAAAGCACTAAAGCCCTCTATAATTGAAAAAATTTAATTTAGTAACTAACAAAAAATAATTATATCTTTTCACACAAAATGTGACCTCAATGTTAAGCATAACGATAATAATTGTGATAGTAAAATCGAGAGCAGAATACAAAATACTTAATGCTTAAAATAAGCTACAAAAAAGAATTCTGAAAAATTGTCAAAGTAGATATGAGATTGCAAGATGCTTTTAGCCAATAGGGTAATAAATAAATAACTTAAATATTTTTACGTTTCGTGTTCCATCTGCACATCTTTTTGAAAGATCTGGCGAAATATTTGACATATATTTTTATAGTTGTGTGATTATCGCTGAAATTTCATGATTAAAGATAATTATTAGGTACTTACATGCATTATAACTTAGGAAATAAAACTTTGACTATAATAACTTAAATAATGAAGAAAATATTTATTTAAAAGAATAATAAACAACTTTTTTTCAAAAATGTTCAGTGATGAGTAAATTTTTTAATATTCTCCTATTTTTTATAACAATAAGTACTTTTTTATTTTTGACATATTAATGTAAAAATGAACAATTTTTGTTTCTGGAATCTGTAATGCCAATTGTCACGTGTTACGAATTTTCAACAATTTTATCATTACCTTTTTAGTAAAAAATTTATTCTAAGCTAATTAAAAATTGATAAACAATTACTATTTTATTTAATTTTTTAAATTAAAAGAAAAAATAATTTTTTTTTTTATAATAACACGACTTGTAAAGCAATAAACAGGTATTTAATAAAAAGTTTCTTGGAAAATTTTTTTTTATAGATAATATAAAGCATCTTGAAAGTGCAATTTCGCATTTTTCGTTATCGTAATACAAGAGTCTTTGCTTGGGGTTTATTTGCCGCATCATCGATAATCTATATTTTTTGCTATTGACAAAAGTCAATGTAGCCGAATATATATATATATATATCTATACGTATTTTTTTTTCATTGATCAATATGCAACTATGCTTTTTCACAAGTATTTTTGAGCTATGTAATCGTGTTTCTATACATAAATTTCTGCCCTAAGGCATCTAAATCAACAATAAACAACATTTTCCAACTCGGATATTGTTTTTTTTTTTTTTTATTTTGGTGACTTAATATTTACCATTATTCTTATCGAGTATTTTATATCGAAGATTTTTTTTTATACATTCAAGTCTTTCTAAGTACCTTAAAATCTGTCTCTAGCCCTCCCTCTCTGTCTTTCTTTCTTTCTCTCATTCTTTTTGAACGTCTATTCCATTCTGTTCTCTGCAATCGAACGCTTCAACGATTTTATTCTTTGATAGATACTATAAGTCTTATCGTCGTTATTGAATCGATGTACACGTTCGAATGCTCTAGTTTTTCAAAATTTTATGTATAACACCTAGAAAATACAAATATTGAAAATTTATGTATTATGATACACGTACATATAATATAGACACATTTACTTATTCTTTACCTTTTCGCTTATAAACTCTTATATAAAAATATTTTAATATAAAATTTTTTTTACGACCTTGTTGGACCAATAATCGCCAATAATAAATCATTTCGATTTATAACTATATACTCACATTGTGATACGTGGATATAATCTATATCTCTTTGAATTAACGTACCCAGTAGTTTGATATTCACCAAAGTGACTTTTTTATTGAAAATTTGATTTTAAAATTACTAAAATAATTTTATATCTCTTTTTTACTCTTTTCACTCTATCAAATATTATGGGATGATACATGGAAAAATTCAGGTGATTTTATCAAAGCAGATTTTTTCAAATACTATAAAGAAACTGTCTCTGAGTTTATTGACACGATAATAAATTTACTATTTTAATTGACTAAATGAGCAACAACGCATATTTTGTAGTTACATTTCTGGGTGCTGAATTAATAAAAAGTAAAAAAATCAAAAGCATGGAGAATTTTCGTTAATAAATTATTAAATTAAATTTTGTTTAATTTTTAGTGTTTTAGAAAACAATGTAATGAAAAGAGAAATTTAAAGGGCTGTAAATTTTCCATTAGACTGATTATTAAAATAGTTTCTAAACATGAATTTATTTCTCAATTATCTAATGTAAGTACAAAAGCTTTCAAATAGTTTAATATTTTATTATTTAAATTTTTGTTGAAACACCAAATTAGCTCAAACTTAAATTAATACTCATTTTGAATGCTGATAAATAGACACATCTATTCAATTTTTTGAAGATTTTTAATTATATATAAATAATTTCTTTTTGATTATAGAGCTTTTAAAATGGATTAAACTTACAAAACTTAAATCATTAATTTAATTTTGTCTATCAATTGTTGGTTTTCAAAGTTATATCACAAAATATTTTACTATAAAAAAAACTTATAACCGGTTTGTGTAAACACAACCTAAATGCATGGAACATGTTTACTTCAAAATGAGGACTAGATATAATACAAATGTTACTCAACATTACAATACAATTTTCTATTGTTGTAATTTGTAATTATTACCTTACTAGTTGTTAAGATTCTAAACCCAAACTATTTTGATTCCCTAAACCTGAATTATTATCAGTCCCTGAACCTGAATTATTCCAAGTCCCTAAATCGATATTATTCTAAGTCCATAAACCTGTATTATCCTAAGTCCTTAAGCCCAGATTTTTCAAAGTCTTTTAATAGTATTTTATTTATGTATATATACTTACCTAATTATTCTAAGTCTTATTTGACCCCCCTCCTTAAATAGGACAAATTGGACCCCCCCCCTTAAAAAGGACAAATTTGACCCCCCCCCCTTAATTTTCAAGTTCTGAAGTACCCCCTCCCTATAAACATGTTCCATGTTAAAAGTATCAATAGCGAACTTATAAGTTCTGCCCTGAAATAGAAATGTATACATTTAAGGGAGGTTAATTTTAAAAAGTTTATGAAAATTATGAACATTGAACTTGGATCCTAAAAAAAAGAAACTCTTTTATACCTAATGGTTTCAAAAATGTCTTAAAATGTTTTTTTTTTTTTTTAACGAAGCAATTGCAGACATAAAATTCTTAACATGGGATAGCTCATAGGGAAGGCTTCTTGGAAAGGACCCTAAATTTAGGCAAGGCAAGTAAAAAATTGACGTATTTAGAAGGGAGGGAGTCAATTTGACATAATAGAATAATTTCAATTTATGGGCTTAGAATAATTTTAATTAATGGACTTAGAATAATCTGGGTTTAGTTAAACAGTAAAAAAAATGTACACAATATTACTACAGTTTAGTATTTTTACTACAAATTAGTAACATTACTACAAAAATAGCAAATTTACAACAAATTGTAGTAATTTTACATTTTCGTAGTAATATTACGACAAATACAGTAAAATTACTTGTAGTAAATTAAAAATTTATTGATTTTTCACCCAGTCACAACTCAACTTAGCTGCAAGAGCAAATAAATGTTTTCAAATCATGTCTGGATGAAAAATTAATAAAATAATTTTTAATTTATTACAATTTGTTGTAAATTTACTATTTTTGTACTAATATTACTAAATTGTAGTAAAAATACTAAACTAAGGTAATATTTTGTACATTTTTACTTATTATAATAATAGGGAGTGCTTAAGTTGAAACTGTTATAAGTGAACATGTTCCATGCTCTTTGGTTGTGTTCACACTGGTTCACACCATCGAGATGGTTCACACACAAACCGGTTATAAGATTTTTTTATTTATATTTTACGATTCAGAAAAAATTAAAGAAAATTAATAACACCATACTGTGGTCAAGGAAAATATAGATCATAAAAATAGTAATTACGTGGGCAATTTATTGAAAAAATAAAGCAAATTGTTTGCTCAGAAATCAAATATTTTTATTTAATACAAGTAATTTTATTCGAAATAGAACACAAGATCAAAAAATTTGTTCTAGATTAACGTACATTAAAATGTACATCCGATTTGAAAGGGTGAGGAAATTATACAAAATAGCTCTATCTGGATCTGCCTGTGTATTATATATATGTAAATAATATAAGTTATTGTTAAAAAAAAAAGATCGATTTATGTTACAAGTTTCCTCGGGCTATAGATGTATAATTTTATTGAAGGTTTTCAATTTTCCTTTGCGACTGACATATACGTTGTATAACAAAAAGAATATGAACAACGTCGTCCTCTCTCTCTCGCTATCTCTCTCTCTCTCTCTCTCTCTCTCTCTCTCTCTCTTGACTTACAGAAAAAAAAATTCTTAACAGATGGCTCCATTTTTTTAGCCTTTTTTTAAAATTATTTCTATATTACGAATTTATTAATAAGTAATAAAACATAATTCTTAAAAGTAAAATAAAAATATTTAAAATAAAAAAAATGTTTATTTTATGACTGTAAAAAAATGTATTATATAAACAAATTTAATATTTTCTGGAAACTTATTTATATGTATTATATACATTGACCTAAATTATGTTTATAATTAATATCTAATTTGCGCCTTTAGGGATTTTGTCAAATCAGAACTGAAAGCTTCGAGGAAAGCTTGTTTATGTATGCTAAGTTAATACCTTGAAAATGAGCATACAAATCAGCTTTATATTAATCGTTTATTTAATAAGAAACCAATTTATAAAGTATGAATTTTTTTTTCTTTTAATTTAGTTATTAAAATATTTTATAAATAAAAATTTAATGGAAAAATAAAATAATTTTAAGACTATTTGCTGAAAATTCAGTAATGAAATATTTAATGTGTTTTAGAAAACAAAATGTTATTATCTTACTCAATACCATGTATGCCTGCATTTGATATTTTTCGTTAATATTTCAAGTGAGATTCAATTCAATTATACAAAATTTAAGCTCTCCTAGTAAAAAAAAAATAAAACGCAAAAAATAGAATTTCTGATATTTGAGCAGATTTTTCATGTTACCAAATGAAAATTTTGGCTCTTTTTGGATTTTAATATAAATTTTACCAAAGCCCAACGAGCAAATGTAAAAAAAAAAGAAATAATGAACCTTTTGAAAATATATTTATGAAATTTCATTGTTTTCTATTTTTTTTTATTTGCACTACATTTCAGAATATTTGTAAAATTTCTTGAAAAATCCTAAAATTAAGTCAACATTTTCAACCTATTGCAGAAAATCTGATTTAAAGCCAGAGTTATAGTATCAGCTGACCGGATCCAAAAAACTTTTTTGCTTTATGTTATTCTATCTATTTCTTTTATAAATTAGTTACGTATTGAGTAAGCTTTGTATATCATAAACACTAATCTGCTGTTTTAATTTTAAAAAAGTTTTTGGCAAAAAAAAAAAATCTTTAAAGAAGCCGAAATTTTTTTATCTGATGAATACGACATTTGGTAATTTTCACCATTGAAATAATATATAAACAAAAATAATCTCACATAAAAATCAAATATTTTAATAAAATCATAAAATGTACAAAAAAAATTTTTTTTTATATATAATAAACATTTTTTAATTAATAATTTCATTAAAAATAAAATTTAATGTAACAGTTTAAAAAAAAAAAAATAAATAAAAAAACTTGCTACATAAAAGTTTTATTTATATGTACTTTATACCATATGATATTTTCATCTGTCAAAATATGATTACACTTTATTATATAAACATATTTTATATTTTTATTTATTTTATTTTATTTTTTTGCTTTATGTGTATCTTTCGGCAAAGATTTAAGTGATTTGAATAAAAATATAAAATAATATATCTATACAAAATATTATAAGACTGTCAGTAAAAAAAAAAAAAAATTATTTGTTCTTCAAAGTTCGAAAAGCTAAAAAATAAAAAGCAAAAAAGATTTGAGTAAAAAAATTATAATCATTTGTCATAAATAATATTTCCATTAAAATTAGAATTTTACTCAACTTTCAAATAGTTGATGACAAATATATAGAGTTCACTGAAACCCAATAGTTGCTTGATAAGAGTTCATGGCTTGGATGAATCGTAAACTTGGACAGCTTATTTTTTTCTATCTCTTGAGTCTTGAAATGTAAAAAAGTAGACTCATTAAGTAGATGAAACAGATACCTTTCAGCATATCTTTTTAGGATGTGCTAATAAACGGAGGGGTACCTGCATTTTACCAAACGCAGACCAGAAGTGGTCCTGAAAATCCCTTGGAGTGCCAGATAATGGTAAAAACTAACAGAGTACGTAAAGAGTACTCTGAGAAAGGAAAAAGAGGAGGTTTTCTTTTGTAGGAAATTCGTTCCCTTGACTGGATGAGGTTATAATGAAAATGATATCTACGTGTACACTTGTATAGTGCCCGAGACCATAGTTACGCCTCAAACAGGAAGTTTTTGTTTGTGGCTTTAAGAAAAACGAAAATAGCAGGCCAAAATTGGAGAACTGAATCTTAGGAGCTAAAACCTTTTAATAGTACTTTTAAAATAATACTATTAGAACCGATTTGAAGCAACAACTCATATAATTTAAATTTATTGGAGTGCAAATTTTATCATTACTTAATTAATAATACCATTAATTTAACATATCACTGCGGCACACCTCATTTAAAACATACGAAACCGTAGGTCAGTATGACTTAAGCCACAACGAATTTGTTTAATTAGTTATAATTTACATCCAAATATTCCAAAAAATCCTATTTTTCTTTTTAAAAGAGTATTTATATTTTAAAATATTATAATTAAATCCAAAATTTAATAAGTTTATTTAGTTAAAAATAAAATAATATCCTATTTAGAAACAGCTAACATTCGTGGTGAATTATAATAAGCATGCGGTATTTATATTTTTAAACAAGGGGAAATTCATTAATTAAACTAAAATGTATAATAATAATAATAGTAATTAGTTATAGTGTCATCATAAGTATATTTTTTTAGCTTTTTTTTTTGATCTACGTGGTAGATAGAAGTTTTTTGTTTGAAACTCTATAGTCTAAGTGGCACATGCACATACGTTTATCCCCCTATACTTTTTTTTAACCATGCTATATAAAGTCATTATTGACAGATTGCATCTTTTTTATTTTTTGTTGAAATATGAAAAAAAGTGAAGAAAAAAAATAAATTACACATAAATTTTGTAAAATTTACTGTTGCGATAAGAAATTCATTATTAAATTCGAAGAATTTAATTTTATACAATATGTGTTTTTATCAATTTGCATAATTTTAGTTATATATGTTGTTTTAAAATATATATATAGTAAATGAGTTTAGGTTAAAAGTTTTGCGAAAATTTTAATTAACAGATGTTTTGTTATAATCATAACAACTATATATCTGTCTATATAAGCATAATTAGCTTTAGAAGATAATGAGAATTTTATTAGATTAAAAAAGAAAAGAAAAAGATTTTCTTATTTTTTTGATAAAAGTAATTTTATTTTAACAAAATTATCAATAAATTGAGATGATAAAATAAAAAATACTTTTCTTGAATAAATTTTTTTTTTCTTAAATAAAAAAAACCTAAAAAGCATGAGATTTTATGCAAAATTTTTAACGCATCAAGTGATAGGAGATATTTATTCATCAGCTGCGTCAGCTGGATTACAGACTATAAAAAAATTTTAGTATAGTTTTTAAGCTTTAAAAAAGTAGATTTCTAAGTTATATCTATATATGGTAGATATCAAAAAAAAGGGAAAGAGAACTTGCAAACGCTTATACAAAAATAAAAAATCTCTACGCTATATATAGAAAGACGGAAGGGCTACACTCTCGTTTTTTTATTTATTTCATGTCAAAGAAAAAGGATTACTGTAGTTTCCTATGAAATGAGATATTTACTTACTTTTTATAAATATTTATGTATGAAATATATTGTGTAAATATTTTTTTTTTATAAATTACAAACAATTATTATTATTTTCTTTTTTCTACCGTGTTTACATTAAAAATAAAAATTATATTAAAATAAGGCATGTACTTATACTAGGGTATTTATGGGCGCCCGTATTTATATGCTAAATATATCCCTGGTAGTTACTTATATAAGATTATTTTTCTTGAAATTTGAATAATTAAGTATTTTAAAATTATAATATTTTTTCATAATTTTTATATCCGTTGTTAAATGTGAGACTTAAAGAGTGGCCGTTTTTTGCAACCTCGTTAGTTTTTTGGCCAAACAGAATTCCTCAAAAAATTTTTATTGTAAAAATTTATCCCTGTCAAAAAATTTGTACGTAATATATCCATAATATGTATATAGTATTAGCATGACATAATAATATGGCAAAAATTTTAACACCGTCAGTAAGGTAAGTAGGTAAGCTTGAAAAATATTCCAACGTCTGAAAATCAAATTTCAAAATCAAATTTCAACAAAAAAAATTATAATCGGTTTGTGCAACTACACAACCAACGAGCATGAAACATGTTCACTCATAACAGTAATAAACCCAAAATCCGAAATTACAATAAATCCTGGAATATATACTATCCTAAGTCCATAAACTTAAAGTATTCTAAATTGTTGTTGTTATCAGGGCCTGACTCCCACTTCAAATTATTCTAAGTCCCTGAATTAAAAATATTCTAAAAACGTCAATTTTTCAAATCTTCAAATATCCCATCCAATGAAGATATTCCATATTAAAAATAAAATAAATGTTAAACAGTTTAAAAATCAGTTTACTAAGTTAATCTTATACTGCAGTTATAAAGCAGTATGAGGGGTTTGAAGTCGGAAACTAGCTTCAGGAAAGGTCTAAATTAGGTTTTCTGTGCATCGTTGAATTTGAATTTAAAGTCCAAAGTGGCTAGAAAATAAGGGAACACCTTTAACTCAGCAAAAACTACCCCTCTTAAGGGTTTTTTTTTGAAATATTTTGGAACTAATGATTAATGGTGTGTAAAATAATAATAAATTTTTGTAGATTATAGCCTCACAAAGTCTGTCTTATATTATTATAACTTATTGTTAGTGAAATATTTTCGTTTTAAGCTTACACCCACAAATCTTTGAAATTCAATATTCTTACTACCTATTTAGTGTAACTTCGTTTTACAAATTTCACGAACTTCCCTTGCAAATAAAGTAAATAATTTTTAGCCAGCCAACAAAGTACATTTTTGTAGAAAAGCTTAGCTTTGAAAGAAATGAATATTCCAAATTTATTCGGAATCCAGTTTGATAAAAAATTTCCTAAAAACTGATAATTTATTATAAAAACCAATAAAATACGTATTTAAAAATAACAATAAAAAATTTTTAAAAGTTTGTAATTACAAATATCAAATTACCCGACGAACTTTCGATATATCTAAATATATCTATTTAGATCTAAATAGATATTTTTAGATCTAAATATATCTAAATAGATCTAAATATATCTATTTAGATCTAATTAGACTAAATCAAAATATTTTTTTATAACATCAAAAACCATGGATTACAAATTTAATTTTAGCTATTTAGCCATCTATTAGAGAGTCAGTTGACAACAGGAAGAGAACTTTTCACTATTTTTTTTTATTTTTTCTTCAAAAAAGCTTTTAAATTATACATTTTTTAATTTATCAATAGCAATTATTATATTATATCATTATAAATGATAGGTTTAATTAAAAAGGGTAAGAAAGGAATTATTTTTTATAATTCCATAGCAAATACTTTTACATAAACGAAATTAAATTTATATTTATAAATTACCTAAATATGGATTTCTAAGTAAAATTAAAAAAAAACAGTTACATAACTAAATTATATCTATTAGACTGCCAAAAAAAATCGACTTTCCGTTGTTTTAAAGTGCTCAAGCGTTTTTGGATGTCATTTAATGAAAAAATAAGTTCTACGTAAACCGCATCTAAAAATATTTAGTCGTTGGACAGCGCCAAAGCATTTCGATTTTTGAAAATGGGCTCAGGAACGTCGGGAGGGACTAAAGCTACTAAACTTAAAAGGCAACGTAAAAACAAAATTTCTGGGGGTATTTCGTAGTTTTTTTGGTCGCTAAAAACGATGAAATCATTTATTTTGAATTATTTTTTTAAGGCAAAAAGTTATGAGCTAATTTCAGTGGTAAAAATATCAAAAATTGGACAGTTTTTAACGTCAAAAACTTGCTACGGACTAAAAAATGTTTAGAAATTATTTTAAATGAGCATTCCGCATGTTTTTTGGGTCACTAAAAACTATGAAATTGTTTATTTTTATTTATTCTTGACGGATTCAGAGTTATGGGCCAAATATTGTAGTTTGAATTTCCAAATTTAGCATTTTTTTGAGTTAAATGACTGTCAAACGTGCAGAGAACTTTTCTGAACCTCTAGAATAAGATAAATTATCATATTTTTGTGATTTTCTAACTAGCGCAGAATTAATTGCTTAGATTTTTTTTAAGGGTGCTACTTTAGTTCAGTGTTACCACAATGTCATAAAATATGGTTTTCAGGCAATTTTCCAAATAATGCTGTCATCTTGAAATTCAACCAAAATATTTCCAGTTGGTCTCATTTTTTTTGTATAAAATACACCTTTCAATCCCCGTAATTGGCAATTTTTCACCACCGATTCTCTCATCGTAATAGTTAAAAAACCGAATGCCCATTTTCGGCCCTAAATGACCAATTTTTAAATTGGTGTTAATATTTTAATTTTTGATAAAATTGAGTTTAGAGGTTGTATATTATTTTGCCTTTTTGCTTTCAATCCTTTATCATCATTTGCAGAAGTTTTATATTTTAAATGATCATACCATATTTGTCTTTTTATTTTGTTTGCTATTTCAACACCTAGATGTTAATTTCCAATTACGGAATTTCCTAAAAGACCACTTTTGTTCTCAAAAATAAAAGCAGACGTTGCCCAAAGGGGACCATAAAATAAATATATAATTTTCAGATTTTGCAAGATATGTTGGAGCTAAAAAGAAATGGTCAGGGGCATCTGATGAAGAAATTTTCAGAGCGATAGCTCAAAAATTACAAAAACTTAAAAGTTTAATATTTAATGCTGAACAAAACAATACTTCTTATGAATATATTTAACTATTTATCAATCCAATGAAGTTAATTCTTTAATTATTGTTTTATTTCTTGATTAATTTTCACAATTTATATAAAGTGTTTAATATAATAAATAGTTATATCTTCCTAACTAAAAAAAATCATTTAGCTTAGTACCTTATTTTATTTTAAAATTTATTTATTTAAAACCGCTACAAGTGTGAATCATAATTTTTTAATTATATCAATTCATTAAAAAAAGCAGTTAAATTAATTTTATGTAATTTTTTCGTAATTAGAAAACAAAGATATTCGAATAACTTATAAGAAACTTTATAATCATTACGATTATAAAAATATTTTATTTATTTAAAAATCAATTGTTAAATTATAAATTTGAATCTAATATCGTTTATGTAAAATTATTTGCTATGGAATTATAAAAAATAATTCCTTTCCTTACCCATTTTAATTAAACCTATCATTTATAATCACATAATATAATAATTGCTATTGATAAATTAAAAAATGTATTAATTTAAAAGCTTTTTTCAAGAAAAAATAAAAAAAAATAGTAAACTAAAGCATTCGTTTATTTTATTAACTTGAAAAGTTTTCTTTCTGGTATCTTCTGACTCTCTAACAGATGGTTAAATAGCTGAAATTAAATTATTAATCCATAGTTTTTATGTTATAAAAAATATTTTGATTTAGTCTAATTAGATCTAAATAGATATATTTAGATATATCGAAAGTTCGTCGGGTACGTTATTTAATGATGCGTAGATCAGTTCCTTGGGTACTATTAACTCAAAAATATGATTAAATTTATATTTTTATAAAATGAAATACAGTGTAATGAAATTTTTAAGCTAAAAGCATACGTTATATGAATCTTCAGCTCACATTTTGCTCATACATATTTTTTTTTCTTTTAATAAATCTTTTTACTTTATATTTTTAAATTAATTAATTTTTTTTTTACAAAATTACGTGTATTCATGTTTAAAAAAGTGCTTAATTTAACTTTATTTACAACATCAAAAGAATTTAATAATGTTTACCAAGTTGTTTCTTTTTTTTTTTTTTAATTAATTTTATTTTTATTGCATTTTTTATAATTAAAAAAAAATTAAATAAATTGAAAAAATAAATATATAACCCTTTTTTTTTACTTTTATTGAATACAATTTCTATTATATTTAAAAAATAAATAAAATTTATTCGATCATAAATAATATACCGATGACATAAATATATTACGAATAAACTAAATAGTTTCTTTATCACATTTTCACTCGATCAAGTATGATGTATTAGGTTTTTTTTTAGACATTTAAAGGATTACGAGGTAAAAAGTGTCTTAAATAACAGATTCTCTTTGAAAACTCTGTTTTTTTTCTATTCTTTACATCGAATTGTGGTAGAGAAAAATCGTATTTTCCGAATCTAATCAGAACTGTGGGTACAAGTTATATATATAACGTGAGCTTGCCTGAATGTTGAAACGTAATTTTTCTTTGACGTTAAATTGTGCAGATCACGTATATGTTATAGAAAAAAGAAAAAGAAAAAAATAACTAAAGAGACTTATTAAAGTAACCTGTCAAATCTGCATATTACGTTATTAGCATTTTCTGTTTTTCATGATTCGTAATCCAAACAGTATAATTGTTATTATTATTATTATATCTACATAAAATATAGAAATTTATAACAGTATGAATTTCAGTATATCTTTATCTCATTTTATATTATGTAGTTGGGCTTGTTAAGGCTCACAGAATATACATATATATATACATGTATATGTTAACACCCTAAAATTATTCGCTAGAACAGTTTGTGCATGCCCGTGCATTTTGATATATTCTAATTTCTACATACCTCCGTATATGTAGACATTTATTCGTATGTGACATATAAAATGATAGTTTAATAAATGCTATATCACCATATTTTATAAGCGTAAATAAACAAAACTTTTTTTTCCTATTAATGTACTTCACGAACGATAAAAATTTTCTTTTTAAATGTTTGCAACATTTGAAACATGTTTATAGGGAAGGGTAACCTGGAAATCCGAAAATCAAGGGGAGGGGGTCAAATGTGACGGAATTAAGGGGAGTTGGACCCATGGGACTTAGAATAATTTCTATTTAGGGACTTAGAATAATCCGGGCTTAGGGACTGGTAATTTGGGTTCAGAATCTTAACATTTACTAAAGGTAATGTTGTGTAACATTTATGCATTATACCTAACCCTCAGCTGTAGTAAACATGTTACATGCATTTTGATTGTGTTTTTTTAAACCGATAAGTTTTTTTTAACTTTCTTAGAAACAAAATACACTGTTTTTTATAGTAAGGTAAGGGAAAAAATTTTTTTTCCATTTTTTTTTTTTTTTAATACTAAAATTATCTACGAATAATTAAAAAAAAAAAAATTTATAAAGTTACAACCATTCTTAATAGTAAAAGTTATACTTAAAAAATAAAAGAAATGGAGCTTTGGACCTTTCAAGCTTCGTAGCCGCCTTAGTTGATACTTTGGAGCTTTGTGTCTATGTGTCTACACTGACTGTTGCTCAGAATAATGAAATCTACACCATATCTAAAATTCAGCCAATTTGACCAGACAGCTATTGCAATTGCAACCGATATCGGTAGCAACTATTTTACAGTGTATTTTATATAACAAGGCAATTTATTAATACATGTTAAATAAAGTAAATTATAAAATGGATTTAGTGGTTTCTCTAAATATATTTAAAAAAAATTTTTTTCTTTTAATCTATTAGCATAGCATCGATCTTATAATTTAATTATTTAGGATATTTATTAATTATTGTATTATACTAAGCTAAATACTCCAGTCAAAATACGGGGGGGGGGGGGTTGTATTTTCACTGGCGAACACGAGATTTGCTCTACTATAGGTTTTTTGGGTCGCTGAACACGAAAATCGGGGTCATTTGACAGAGAAATTGGGGCTTCACCCTTAAATTTGCAAAAACTACCCCCAAAAAGGGGTTTTTTTTACATATTTGCAATTTGAGCGCTCAGATTGGCACCATACGGGTTTTTTGGGTCACTGATCAAGAATTTCGACTCCTTTTTCATAAGTAATCAATACTTCACCCCTAAATTGGCTAAAACTACCCCCCCCAAGGGGGTGTTTTTGCTATTTTCGCACTTTGACCATCCAGGATATGTTCATATGGATTTTTCGGGTCGCTGATCAAGAATTTTGACTTATTTTTCATAAATAATCAATATTTCACCCCTAAATTGGCTAAAACTCCCCCCCCCCCCAAGGGGGTGTTTTGCTATTTTAGCACTTTGAGCATCCAGGATATATCCATATAGGTTTTTTGGGTCGCTAATCAAGAATTTTGACTTATTTTTCATAAATAATCAATATTTCACCCCTAAATTGGCTGAATTCCCCCCCCCCCCAAGGGGGTGTTTTGCTATTTTAGCATATGAGCATCCAAGATATATCCATACAGGGTTTTTGGGTCGCTAATCAAGAATTTTGACTTTTTTTCTTAGATAATCAATATTTCACCCTTTGAAATAAATTTCAAAATTTATTCAAATTGAACATAAAAAAAAAAATTTTAATTGAACGGAGTGAAAATATAGAAATTTAGTTCAATTTAATATACAAATTTTTAATTTAATATACTTATTAATTAGTTTATAATTTAATATTTATAATTAAACTTAATATAGACATTTTTTTAATTGAATAGGGTGAAGATGGTCAAAGTGCGAAAATAGCAAAAACACCCCCTTGGGGGGGGGGGAGTTTTTGCCAATTTAGGGGTGAAATATTGATTATCTAAGAAAAAAAGTCAAAATTCTTGATTAGCGACCCAAAAACCCTGTATGGATATATCTTGGATGCTCATATGCTAAAATAGCAAAACACCCCCTTGGGGGGGGGGGGGATTTAGCCAATTTAGGGGTAAAATATTGATTATTTATGAAAAATAAGTCAAAATTCTTGATTAGCGACCCAAAAAACCTATATGGATATATCCTGGATGCTCAAAGTGCTAAAATAGCAAAACACCCCCTTGGGGGGGGGGATTTAGCAAATTTAGGGGTGAAATATTGATTATTTATGAAAAATAAGTCAAAATTCTTGATTAGCGACCCAAAAAACCTATAGTAGAGCAAATCTCGTGTTCGCCAGTGAAAATACAACCAAACCCGTATTTTAACTGGAGTAAAAAGCTGTTATCATAAGTTATTACATTCTCTTTATTTACATTAACCTTCATTTTTGTCCGTCATTTTGTATTTATTATGTATAATCATTCGTTACAGTAAATATTACCTTAGTTTGACTATATCTAAATCTATTTTCCTAAAATTCTTGAATATTTGTTTTCTTTCAGTAAAACAAAATATTTTTTTAAGTCTAGACTCCAAATTCTTAATATTATTATATTTACTTTAAATCCTTTAACCAAATAAAGTAACGTAACAATTGCAAAGATATAATAATTTATACCAGTAAGTTAGTGAATTTTTAAAAGTTAATAAATTACATAATTTTTAAATACCATTGAGAATTAAAATATGATGATTAAATTAGTAATAGAAATTTTGAAAAGTTTATGGTTTAATGAAATTTTTAAACTACATAGTTCTAAATTACTTATGAATCAAAATTTAAAGTTTATAAGTAGTATCTAAATATGTGACAATTTTTGAATGCTAGTTTTAAAAAAAAAATATAGATTAAAAAATATATAAAAATATTATTTATTTTTATTATGTATTAAATTTTTTAATAAAGTTTATCTTCGATACATACATAAATTTAATATAATTTTATTATATATAACGTCAGAATATAACATAAAATTCTGTAACAAGTATTTACTTCGAGTAGTAAATATGTAACGTAATATAACTAATACAGCTTATATTTCTCGTTACCATTCTCGTAAACGCCAGTCAGGTTTTCTACTGTTGTTAAATTATTTTTCTACGCACGTACTACGAGCCAGGGAAAATGTTGTCTATTTTATCTTCACAGCAAAAGTGAAAGAGTTGCCTAAAATAATGAAAGGATATAAAAACAAGCGTAATTCCAGAATAACGTTCACGTTATACACGAGTTTATTCGTGTGCAAAGTAAACCCCTGGCAAAAGGTTATATGAACTTGTATATAAACTTCTCTTTTCCATCAAATTTCAACTAGCACGATTTTTTTTTCTTTTTTTTTTCTACACAATTTCGAAAGTAAAAAAGAGGGAAGAGGTAGTAGTGTTGAGTGAAAATTGTACAAACGTCATAAAAAAAGATTTGAAAATTTTTTATCCTTTTGATGTTTTACTTTGTCAAAGTAAAGCAATATCAATTATTTTGTTTACTAAATAAATAAAAATTTCAAATTGATTTTGTTTATTTTTTTTTTTTATAAAACTCAGATTTTAGTCTTTATACGTAGGTACGTAGTTATTAATTACTATAAATTTTTATTTTTATTTATAATTGTATCCTCTTACAGTATCTTTTAGATTTACTTTCTTTTAGAAAGTACTAAATCTAATCAAAATGGAAACTAACTTAATATGTAATTTTGGCCTAAAAGGTAATTTAGATTATTTTTTTATTTTTTTCTCGTAAAGTTTTCTTGCAAGCTTTTAGTACTCATACTACATTTCTAAATAAAATTTATTATATAGCTATTTGATGGTAAATCCATAAATTGTATTAAGGTGCTACATTACTGAAACCGCCATTTTGTTTGTATTTTTTTTGATATCTCAATTATCGACGCTACAAACTTATGTAAAATCGTACATGTATTAGTATAATATCAGGTTATTTACATACTTTTTATTTATTTATTTAATAATTATGTAATGAAATAAGTAAAACAAATTGGAAATATAATTTTTGAGCTTTTATTTACCATATTATTTAAGTTTCATTAATCTGTGTAATCGCAATCATACTTTTCACAAGCTCCAAAGATGATTTTCCATAAGAGTAATGTTAAACTACCTAAACTTTTTTCTTGATTAAATAATAATTAGGCAACGAAAGTTGTAAAAGAAAGTTTATTTAATTTTTAAAGACTTTATCTTTATATTTTATAAGTTTCATTCATTTCTGTTAACATAAATTTTCTCTAATGTAACACCTTAAGTAAAAGAACCTTTTTGTCTGATATAATGAATCAGAAAATTTTTCTAGCGTACCAAAATAATTCTTTCTGATATTTAAAAATATTTGAAATTGAAGCTCCACTTCTTGCATTTTGCGTTTGGGTACAGAGTATAACAAACCTGTGTAAATAACCTATTTACAAATTTTATATAACGATTTTCAGCTAAAGGCGACAAAATAAAGCTATGCTTTTTTTTATTCTTTATTCAATTTTTGTTTTCTTTTTACTTTTTTTTTTACAACAAATTTAATCAAATATTGAAATAACTTTTTTGCTAAAAAAAAAAATATGTATATAAAATTTTAATCATAAAAAATATTTTGTTTTCATTCAATTTTGTAAATTTTATACGCATAAAACAAATTTCTGTTCTTTTGAGATAAAAAGGAAAAAAAAATGTATACATTTTTATTGTAATGTAATAATGAAAAAGAAAAAAAAAATATGTTTTTATAAAAATTCATTTGATTTTATCTGGTTGGACAAATAAAAAAATGTCGTATTTCCTTTAGGAATTGTAAATATTAGGTAGATAAATCGTGCATAGACTGTAAATCGTTCTATCGAACATTTGTAATTCTTGTATAAAAAAAAAGAAAAAAAATTCTTCTTCTCATCGTCCAGATCATTGGAATTTTACGTGTATATTCACCGATTGGAAATCGACGTTACCCGTGCGTTTCTATAGTTCGTGAACAGAGTGAAAATGAAGTATTATGGGACATTGAGAAAAACGTATACGTTTATGTTAAGTCTTATCAGTGTATATTCAAGAAAAAAGAAAAAAATAAAACAGATATCTGTTTTGCCTTAAAAAAACAGAAAACCCCATTAAATTGATCTTGTTGACATTGCATTAACTTGGGATAATTATTCTGATATCGATCATTTCAGCTCATATTTAATCACTAACAAATAATGATGTGTAAATGCGTATAATATACCTTAGTATGCATTGCACGTATGTATGTATGTACAAATACTTCATTAATACTCGAGCTTGTATCTCGTTTGACTTAGAATATATATCGAAAATTATTTAACGCTATATTATTGTTTATGTTTCAGTGACAATAATATCAATGTAAATAAATTATCCGTTTGAATTTAGAAATTTCACATAATTTCTTAAAGTATTTTTTTTTTGATTCTTTAAATTATACAACCATTGTGTAACGTCATTTTTTATTTTTTATTTTTAAAAAGGAACATGATCAGGGGTACTTGAAAAAGGCCGGCCAGACAAAGGGCGAGGGGTGAAAAATTTACGCATTCAGGGGAAAGATGATTGAATGGACTCAAAGACATATAATAATTTGATTGCTGGGATTGGGGATTTAGTTGATTTGGAATATTAATTAAGACTGTTATAGGTCAAAATGATTCAGGAACGTTAGTTCTGTTAATATACTTAAATAAATCCACTTGTCGCAATCGGAAATATTCCGATTGTAGCTAGCTGAATTCAGCTTATGGCTAGCAAAATTTTTTTTTCTTGTCCAAGGGATTGCAAATGACTTGAAACATAAACTCTATTTTTTGAACAAAATTCATGTTTGTTTATAAATGCATGTGAAAAATTAGAGAAAGAAACCTCGATTTCACGTCAATTAAGTTTAGAGACTTAATTTAGTCGCGCGCCCTAGAAGGCGCTGTAATATTTGTTACAAAAATGGTTATATCGCTTGATTTTTTCGAATTTGATACCTAAAGTAAAAATTCTGGACAAGTTTTTTGTATCCAAATTTTCCGCACAATAAAAAAATACTTTTATATTTTTATTTCTTTTTGGAAGTAATCAAATATGTACCAAGTTCCAGCAACCATATACTATCAGTAGCTTGATAGCGTTATTTTTTTTATTGCTGATTTTAATTATTTAAATTCTTAGAACAAAAAGGTTTATTTTTTTTTTAAATTGTCATGCAAAAATAAAAATAAAATTTTGTATTTTTATGAGTATAAGAATATTTTTTTTTTCTTTATAATATTATGAAGTCGATATTTTTTTTTTTGTACCTTTTAAAAAATTTTCTGCATCATTTAATAATTCCAGATAAAAAAAATACAAAAAATAAATAAAAATATATATTGAAAAAAAGATTGATATTTTTTAAAAATATTTTATTATTCTAAAAAAAAAGCAATTAATTGTGTAAAACTGAAAGAACCCATAATATTTTTTTATGTTTTTTTACTATAATCTGTTGGATTTTAATAAAATCTGTAAAGCTTTAAATAATTTAAAAGCTTTTAGTAAATGATTATTAGTAATTTAAGAGTTTGTTAATCAGCTTAGTTCTAAATCACTTTTTATTCAACTTTTTCATGCTCGTGATGTCAAAAATTTATCTCCACTACTGTTTTTACTAATTGTAAGTTAATCAATTTCACAATGTTTAGGAAATTAATAAATAAACCCTAAATAAAAAATTAACCCATTAACGCCCAACCGACAATTCCTGGACACTCGCGTATTTTTATATGAAAAAATTGAAATTTTGGGCCAAAAATGGTACCTAGTAGGTATTTAGGGCTGCTCTTTCCGAATCTGAAGTCCGTTTTCACGTACCACCCCTCGGGGGTGCGATATTAACCCCCAAAGTGGGGTATGTTTTAAATGAAATTTTGAACTTTCTTTATAATGTTATTTAGCTAATAAAAACAGTTGATTATTATAAAAAATTATTGCTAGTAATTTTAAAAACCTCAGAAAATAAAAGAAAAATATTGTTAACTGTTTTACCCCATGGAAGGGCACATTATGGGGGTGTGGGGGATAGACTTTTTAGGTACTTGAATAAATTGAAATTTTTACCTAAAAATGTTATTTAGTAGGTATTTTAGGCTGCTCTTTCCGAATCTGAAGTCTATTTTCATGTTCCACCCCTCGGGATTACGATATCAACCCCTAAAATGGGGTAAATTGTAAATATACTTTTAAATATTTTTTAACGATTCAACACTTGGAAAAGTAACCAATTTTCCAAGGTTACTCTTTAAAAAAAATATTTACACGAACTGTAAAAAATGTCAAAAAATCACGTGCATATCGAAATACCTCATTTCAACCCCTTAGAGGGGTGGTAATGGGGCAAACTTTATAAATAAACAAGATTTTAATTTTTAGGTTTAAAAATGGTGTCTAGTAGGTATTTTTGGCTGATTTTTCCAAATCTGAAGTCCATTTTTACATACAACCCCTCGGGGGTGCGATATAAACCCCTATAATGGGGTAAATTTTAAATTTACGTTTAATGTTTTAAAATTATTAAAATTACGCAAAAAAATAGCTTGCTAGGTATTAAATAATTATTAACGCACGTGATTTTTTGAAATTTTTTATTGATTGCTGTCTAGTTATTTTTTCTAAAGAAAAACCATTGTTTCAAGTGTTGAATCGTTTAAATATTTTTGCGAGCATATTTATAATTTACCCCAATTTAGGGGATTCGGAAAAAGCAGCCAAAAGTACCTACTAGACACCATTTTTAGACCTAAAAATCATAATTTCGTTTATTTATCTAAAGTTCACCCTATTAACACCCCTCTAAGGGGTTGAAATGGGGTATTTAAGATATGCACGTAATTTTTTGACATTTTTTACAGTTCGTGTAATTATTTTTTTTTAAAGAGCAACCTTTTTTCCAAATGTTGAATAGTTAAAAAATATTTAACAGTATATTTACAATTTACCCCATTTCGGGGGTTGATATCGTAATCCCGAGGGGTGGAACATGAAAATAGACTTCAGATTCGGAAAGAGCAGCCTAAAATACCTACCAAATAACATTTTTAGGTAAAAATTTCAATTTGTTCAAGTACCTAAAAAGTCTATCCCCCACATCCCCATAATGTGCCCTTCCATGGGGTAAAACAGTTAACAATATTTTTCTTTTATTTTCTGAGGTTTTTAAAATTACTAGCAATAATTTTTTCTATTAGTCAACTGTTTTTATTGGCTAAATAACATTATAAAGAAAGTTCAAAAATTCATTTAAAACATACCCCACTTTGGGGGTTGTTATCGCACCCCCGAGGGGTGGTACGTGAAAACGGACTTCAGATTCGGAAAGAGCAGCCCTAAATATCTACTAGATACCATTTCTAGGTAAAAATTTCAATTTATTCAAGTACCTAAAAAGTCCATCCCCCACACCCCCATAATTTGCCCCCCAATGGGGTAAAACAGGTAAAAATATTTTTCTTTTATTTTCTGAGGTTTTTAAAGGTTCTAGCAATAATTTTTTATAATAATCAACTGTTTTTATTAGCTAAATAACATTATAAAGAAAGTTCAAAAATTCATTTAAAACATACCCCACTTTGGGGGTTAATATCGCACCCCCGAGGGGTGGTACGTGAAAACGGACTTCAGATTCGGAAAGAGCAGCCCTAAATACCTATTAGGTAACATTTTTGGCCCAAAATTTCAATTTTTTCATATAAAAATATGCGGTACAAAGTACAAACAAGGTACAAACTAGCCAAAATCAGAAAAAAATCAACAAAAATTTTTTTAAATCAAATTTGTGATTTCCAAGACGATAGCCCCTCGCAGAGAACGTTCAGATTAGAAAATCAAGATATGAAGAGAATGAAAAAAGTTTGATTTTAGGAAAAGAAATAAATAATTCCATAAAAATATTTTCAATTTATGTTTTCACTCTTATTCGGAGAAATTTTTGACAGAAATGAATAATTATAGAAAAAAATGATTCAAGACTAGGTGTCAGTAAAACATATTCTGACAACCTACACTAAAATTTCATTTAAAAGTATTACCTGCTTCATAGAATTAGGTCTGTTCTTTTTGTCTAAAAGAGAAAACAATGAAAATTTTATTGGGTGATTTCCAAACAGAGACCATTTGCCTCAAAATGGATTACTTCAGGCTTAGAACTCCCCGAAGAATCCACTCAAATGAACGGACCTAGACGTACCTAGAAAAAGATACCATTAAATCCATGAAAATATTTATTTATATTATTTGAAAAATGAGTACATTATTAAAAGCCAGTATATTTCTATTTTAAATAAAAAATACTCTATTTTTTTTATGTGTAGATTTATTTTCTACATTTTTTTTTAGATTCAAATTATTTTCTTTTCTTTCTTCCAATAGTTGTCTAATACTATATAATAAAAATGTGAAAGACATACATACATACATAAAAAAGTTTTTGCCAGCCAATGTCCCGACAATGCGTCGCCAAACAGGAAAAAGTTATACTAGGCAAAATGAATATATTTTTGTGCGTTTTTTTTCTGTGTTTAGGTAAACTAGAACGGAAATGTTCCACACAGATTTGCGTGTTCTTAACTTTTATTATACTGATATTTATAAAACATAAATTATTTAAAAAAAAAAATGTATAAAATTGTCATATACTTCATTTTAAAAAGGGATGTATGTTGTATTTTTTATTATAGTCTAAAAATTTAAATATAAAATATGCATTATGTATATTTTAGTTATTACATTTAATTGTAATTTTTTTTCAGAAATTTGAAATATACAATTTGCAATATTGACGTACAGTAGAACCTCCTATAACCGGACCTCCCGTAACCGGACCCTCCCATATCCGGATCGGTGTTCAGGATATTTTTTTTTTTTAATTTTAAATTTATGAAAATTTGTACATTTTAAAACAGTTTATTTCAATTTGAAACTTTAAGATGACAATACCAAGGAGAATATAAATAAATATGGATAAATAAATTATATGTTTTTTATATTTTTGATTGTAAAAAAAAGATTAAAATATTTACAGTTTGCTTAGATAAACAAAGAGAAAAATTTTAAAGAAAAAAAAAATCTTCTTGTTAAAATAAATCTTTTTATCCTAATCATTTATTAAAAAATTGAAGTTGCTCCCGTATCCGGGTAATTCTAATATCCGGACTACTAGTGATTTTAATTGATCCGGTTATGGGAGGTTCCACTGTATATGATTTTTGAAAAATGTAAAATGATGAAAAATGTTGATTATTATCAATTGTTTAATAAAAATAAGCTCACTGCGATTATAAAATACAAATTAAAAAAAATTCAAAATTGATGCAAAACAGCCGTAGTTAACGTGTATTCTAGGGAGTGAATGTTTTTCATGATAAAACAAAAAATATATTTATAAATATTTTTTTATTGTCATTCACATCAAGTTGATAAAAATTCTACTGGACTCATTAATGCCGAAGGTGAGAGTTTTGGAAATGAGCAAGAAAAAAATGTTTGGAAACATGTATGAAGAACGTATCAAATTTTATTGAATTGAACATGAATTTTTATCAAAGAGACTTTGAAAGAGACAATCATTTTAGCCACGTATCTACAAGAAAAGTTTTTTTTTTTGCTCACTTCAAAAAATCTCCTTAAATCTCCTGAATTTTCTTAAAATACGATTTGTTGCTAATAAGTAATCAATATTAAATAAATCAAAAAATTTATAAAAGCTTTAATTATTCACTTTTGACTTTAAACTCTTTCCAAGATAAATTATCCTGAAAATAACTAATACAAAAAATCAAGTATGCTATTAGGTTAAATTACGAATTGCAAAATTTCTAAAATTTCCACCTGAGATTTCATAATTTTTTGCAAAACTATAAATTCTTTACAAATCTGGTTCCACACGGAGCGCTGTAAACTCACAGTTAGCGTTAAATCTGTAGTTATATATCATATATTTTATACTACTCAATGTATTTTAAACACAGGTTTCAGATAACTTTGAAGTCAAGCAGCTCCGTCTGGAATCAGTCTAACATTTATATATTATTGAAGCTTTATAATTTATGGTTCAATTAATTTATTAGATTAAAAAAATTATAAAACAAGATCTTATATGATAATAGAGTGATAGTTTCTGAAAACAGTATTTAACTTAACGAAAGTTAGTAATATTTATATAATATACAAAATATTAACGTTTACTTCATTTTAATGTATGTATAATAAAGCAAAAATTTATACATGAATATACCAGAATTATATAAAATAGAACGAATTTGAAGAATTACTATTTACGTTGGCATTGTAATTACATAATACACTTTTAAATTCATTTATATAATCAGAAATATAAAGCAGGTTTAAAATTTAAGTAAATTACATATTGTTTTAGTTTCATTTTAATTAAAAATTACCAACATACTTAAAAATTTTATTTTTAACACATTCGCTGCGTCATGGGCGCCATGCGCCCATGATTTGCGTGATTTATGTGCGTCATGGGCGCAATGCGCCCATGGTTTATGTCTCACAAATTATCAAAAATATCTGCGGAATTCAATTATAAACGATTTCTAAAGGTAGTTTCGGGTTAGTTAATGATATTTTTACAATAGTGGAAGTCAGGGTTGATTTTCAACCTATTTTAAAAAATTTCCTCATTTTCACAATATGGAAAATATTATAACGATGAAAAATTACTATTAATTACAAAAATTATCCTTTTTTTAAATAAATACGTTAAAAAATACAACTTTTGAATATTTTTTTAAGAATATGCACCTTCCATATTAAAAAATTAATTAAAAAATCATGGGCGCATTGCGCCTATGCCGCACCTGATTAACGCGGCGTGAATCGTGTGCGGCATGGGCGCAATGCGCCCATGCTGTTTTTTTTCAGGAACCCGTAAAACACGACTAAAACATCATAAAAAACATGTTTTTATAGTAAAAGAAGAATAATTGATGAATACAAGCAAAACGCACCTATTTAGAAACTGCAAAAATATCAAAACGCAGCGAATGTGTTAAGCTCGGATACATAAAATCAACTTTTGTATTAATTATAATCAGAGGTTTTTCGTTACAATTTTATAATTAATGATATAATTTAAAAAAATTTCGTATTATTTTTTTATTTTTTCAGTTCTTGAGAGACTTTTCAACCTAAAAAATAAGATTTTATAAAATTTAGGCTCATAAGAATATTACTTGCCAACTTCACGAAGTTTTAAAAGAAACTTAAAAAACCAGCGTTCGCATAGGAAAAAATAATACTAGACTAAAAGTTTATTACAAATCAATGTTTTTTTTGAAAAACAAAAATTTTCAATTTAATTTGGTCATTTTAAAATCAACACTTCAAAAACGTCAAAAGTAATATGATTATGTACAATTTTCTACAGAATCCAAATTTTTAGTTAGAATTTTATTTGCTCCCGTAATTCAGCTGGAAATTTGAAAGTTATTAAAATTTAACTTTTTGAAGCTAATACTTTTGAATCTAAGGTTTCAAATTGAAATTATCCACAATATTTTTTTTCCTCGCAAAATTTAAAGTTTAAATTATACGTTACATTTGAAAATACCCATGTAATGTAATTAATTATAAAATTTTGTAAAATTTTTTTATTACTTCTTCCGGGACAGAAAGTTAATAAGGGTATTTCGGAGCCTTATAAAAGTTCGCAGAGTCACGGCGCACCCTCTTTAATGTTCTGTCTGGGTTGTTTTTGCATAATTTTAAAATAAAGATCATTACCCAGTTCATTAAAAAAACTTTTTAGCCAAAATTAAAAAAAAAATAGCTCCTTGAAATTGAAACTTGTGCCAAATTTTGATTATTAGTTGAATATCATTATAATCATTCAATAATTTTTTCTGGTCTGCGTCGAGAAAGCACGTATTTCCCGGACGCTACGCGTCCGAAAAATACTCGTTTTCTCGCCACAGACACAGAAAAATGTTATACGAGCCTTGTCCATAAATAAGGAATGACCCAAATCGCAGTTTACCATCCTCGGCTTCGCCTCGGAAGGTAATTTTCGTGCGATTTGGGCCATTCTTTACTTTTCTGGACTCGAGCCGTAAATATACTATAAAATAATTACCAATATTTTGTAGGTTTCGCTTCAATATCTCATATCCAAAATCTTGCTGTAATTATAAAAGGCTAATTTATTGTTTCATTTGAGGTTTAAAAGTATTTATTTTTATAAATTAGTAATAAAATCAAGTACTTTAACAACTGAAACAAGAAAATTAAATTATTTCTAACTTTCTTTATAATTGTGTTGAGTCTAAATGAAAATCGCAATTAAAATTAAATTATAAAAATGAGAAAATTTATTTATATTTTAATTAACCTATTAAATGCATCAATTAGTACCTAATCAAAATGTACTAAATTGCTAAATAATCTAATGTAAGAATATCAATATTAATATGAAATATACATATATATATATATATTATAAATGTTGTTAACGCATTTTCCTTTTCAATATTCAAAGACCTTTATCGTTTAGCTTACATTATATATAAACGTTAATTGCTTACTATTTTGTTTACAGAAATACCATTTACTTAGTAACCAGATAGTACATATAAATGGCATATACGTGTATGTAAATGTATATATCCGTATAAATACATGATGGCGAAGAATGTGCATATAAACACGTACATGTGTGAGAAGAGAACAATTATATATGAGGGAATTACGATTAATGATGATCCCTGAGGGGGAAATATACTAGTATACTGTGTAAGGTTTATACATACATATATAGAAAACCACAGTAGAATTAACGTGATATGAGTATTAAGACTACTTACTGCTGAGTTTGCTTTGCATTGTTAAAATTTTAATATAAAAATTTAACAAGATTTTCATTTTTTCATCATTTTTGCTTTTTTTACTTTTTCACATTCAAAGTTATTATTTTTAACGTTTTATTTGACAAACTTCATACAATGCTTCATTAAGGGTTGTAACTAGAACACTGAGAGGTAGAAAGAAAGTTCAATTTGATGAATTTTAAAAATTTTGGGATCGTATTATAAGATCACATAAAACTTAAATAGTATATTACGACCCATGGCCAGAAAAATAAAGAATGGCCCAAATCGCACGTAAATTATGCGATTTGGGGCATTCTTTTTTTATGGCCCAGGGTTGTATACGATTTTTCTGCATCAGTGGCGAGAAAACACGTCTTGGCCGGACGCGCAGCGGCCTGGAAATACGTGCTTTCTGGCCTTTGACCAGAAAAAATCTTTTTAAATTAATTAGTTATTACTCACTCACTCCTTCGTTCTTGAATAGAGATTCCCAAAAAAATAAATGCTAATATTTGATGAACATAATAATATAAGTTGACATCTAAAAATGCTCTATTTGCCTTAAGCGTGCATAATGCTGAAGTACACCTGAAATTTTGGCTGTGTAAATTTTAAGTGATTTGAATTACTATATTATTAAGATAGCGCAGGGAATGCTAGGTATATAAATAAATACGAAGTTTGTCCCTTCACCAACAGTTTTCCTGTGGTTGTAAATATATGCAATGGAAAAGCAAGAAAAAGAGACGATTTTTGTAACTTTAGGCTAAAATGCTTCCTAATTCCGTGAACTCGGTGAAGTGTTGCGAATTTATAATTGATTTTACTTATAATAATAATTAAAACTGCTAACATAAAATCATAAAGCAAAAAAATTAATATTTTTATGTCTGGTCGTTGTTGACAATTTATTCACATGCATTCAAACTTAGACTTATTTCCGATAAAGTAAAAAATAGAAAAAATATCGACTTAATACGATTACTGGTGTGGATGGGAAATTTGTTAAGTGACCTATGATGTAGCTTAATGATCACAATGTAAAGCAAAAAGCATATATATATATATTATTGCAAATAAATAATTAATTAGTAAAGGATTCTAGAAAATAGGTTAATATTCTATCAAAACAATTGTAATTTCATGCTTAATGCACACAACCTCGAAAATCTATTATAAACTTTTATTGTAATTTATCATTTTTCAATGTCTGATTTAAACGTCATATTTGTTATAAATATCTGTAATAGGTAAGTTTAGAGTATCAATTATCATGTGATTCGAACGATTTATGTTCACTTTATGCCATATTTTACTTAAAATTTAAAGCTTCATATTGGATTTCTGTCTACTTTATTGATGACTTTGTGTTTGAATATTAATTCTATATAATAATTTTAAAAAATTTAAAAAATTTTTTTTTTAATATTCTGTTGCATGATAAGTGAAAATTTTACAAAAGTTTAGAATATTTAATTTTAAAACTCAGTGTTGATTAAGTTAGAAGTTTTATGTTTAAAATATCGTTAATTATAAAAACTTTATATTATGCACTATAAACCAATTATTTTCTTATTCTGTGAATAAAATTAATTTTAATATTCTAAAAAAATTGCAATGTAAGAATACAATTTAATTGTAATTTTAATTAATTCGAGTATAAAATAAATATCCAATATGAAGACAGAGTACCAGAGTTATCAATCACTAAAAATTGTAAATGAATCCATGAAGCAAATACCATTCTTATTTACAGCTAAATCGGAACTATTGAAAATTTAAAGATACTCGTATATTTGGTTAGCTCCTGCAAAACCACTTAGAAGTAATTTTATAACTAGCAAGTCATTATAAATAATGAATAGCCTGAGTGAATATATGTAGAATAAGCAAATAGGCATTTTATTTATTATTTTTATATAACTAAATTTCATAGTGTTTCAAAAAATACACCTTCCTTTCTCTTCAACATTCATAGTATTGTTTCTTCCAAGTGGGTCAAATAAAGAAAATCAAAAAAAGAACTCCTCAGAAAACTGTTTACTTATCGAGGAAGGATTGGCTTCGCCTCGGATGGTATAATTAAAGTGCTAAACGCATGCTACACTTAGACTAACTACAAATCTTACGTATCCGTTTAATATTTAAATTGTTAATTTTATATATTTGTTTAGTATAATCTTTTGAATTTATTGACCAAATCTTACGTAATTAATAGGTGCAATCTGAGTCAATCTATAAATTACAATTTTTTTTTAATATGTACTGATGTATGTGGTATTTGACCCTGAACATCCTAGGGTATCGGTGAATAATTTTTTCTTAATATGAGGTCAAGATAAGTGTTCAATTCAGTGGAAAATTTACCCTTTCCTGTCAAAATATCGTCACAATTGTTTGAAAATCCCAAAGAGATAATATTTTTTTATGATAATTAGGACCATACATTGTAAAAAGTAACTTCCTTAAGTTATCAAAAAAATTAAAGAAAAATGAAAAATTAGTGAATTTTCGAAAAAATTTGTATTTGATTTAGTATATTAACCAAAAATTCGAGAATTCTCAATTTTTTTTTATCAATTTATGAAAAAGTTGCAAATTCACAACTATTTTTCATAAATTTACAATTATATTTTGCAAATTTTCAAAAAAAATTGTAAATTATCAATTTTTTTTGCGAATTCAAAAAAGAAAATCATGCATTCTCGAATTTTTCGATAATATACTACATTTAGTAAATTTACGATTTTTATCGAATATTTATAAATTTTTTCGAAAATTCACTTACTTTTCGAAAATATTCTATTTTTTTTTTTTTGTTAATCTAAGGAAGTTACTTTTTACAGTGTAGATTAGAGTTGGGGGTAGTTTATAGCTATGTTGCATATTGGTCTCAAATTATTTTTTTTAAAAGAAAAACACTAACTTTAACCATAAAGGTTCCTTATTTCAAGTAAATATTATGAAATTTTAAACATAAAATTATCATACACACATGTATACACTCACGCAAATAAATAGATACCATTTTCCGCTCCTCACAGAACACATACGCATACAAATGCATGATTAAATTAATTATGTTGGATATAAAATTAGATAAAGAAAAGAGAAACATTATTCATGTAAAAAAATTATTAACTTTCATACTTGATAATTAATACTGCGGAAAACTCATTTTTACCTCGGCCACTCCCTTTTGTCCAATAATAGAAGCAATTTAGAAGGACGCAGATTGGTTCAAGTTAATGGGAAGGGTTTAGTATTTTATGCTGATTAGCTTTCATATACTTTTTTAAATTCACTGACCATGACAGACACCCAAATACAATTGACAAATTAATAAATAATTTTTCTTACTTGAAACTAATAAAATATTTTAGATAACCCAAATCTCCAGTTTGTGTTTAATGATTTAACTGAATTCAACTCGGCTGATCCTTTATGCAAAATAAACCATAGTAAAAAATTGAAAAGTATAATTATTTTAAAGAATAATGTTAGAAAGAAACTTTATTTACTAAAATTAATTTTTTTTAAATTATAATTTTTATTTCAATTTAGCTAGGGTTATAAAATTATAATTCATTCCATTTATTTGTATAGTATAATTAAAATGTAAGAAAATTTATATACATCAGTAGTTTTTTTTTTCGGTTAAGATTTGTATTCATAGAATAAAGTAAAAAAAAAAAATTTGCATATGATTTTTTTTTTATAAGTATACATCACGTTCGCGTACATTCTATATAGCAAAGTGAATAAAGAAAAGGAGAGGCGCGTGCATACACCACCATCGTAGACTTAAAAATAAAAATTTCCCTTTTACTTTATGTTATTAATTGCATACTTCTTAACTTTTATTATATTTAGTAGTACCATAATAATTTACACACAGTGAGAAACCGCAGAGCCTTTTTGAATTATCGCGCTTTGAATTTTTATGCATATCTTTAATTAGTCACTATTGATTTTTTATTTACTAAAAGGGGTTGTTTGAAAAAAAAAAAAATTTTATGTACTTGATAACTTTTATTTAATTTATTCTATATTAAGTAAAAGTTTCGCTTAATATAAATTACTATTTCAAGTTATTTTAATATTTTCATAAGCTTATTTATTATAATTAGTTAGCAAATAACATTAATTATTGGGTTTATTATAATACGATGTTCTTTATAACGATATTGATTTATTTTTAATTAGCATTAATATTAATTATGTATTTTTTTTCTCAAATATTTTTGGCTCGATTATTTAAAATTAAAAGAAGCTATTCTTAAAAACTTAGGTCCCGAATGAATATTTTAATTTTAGCTAATTATTGTATTATTTTTTCTTCAATTTTCTTTCACAAAATTATATTTAAAGGTTTAGAATTTAATTTTCTTTTTAGATGCAACTCTGCAATCAATTAGCCCCTTTTCATTAAGACATCGACAATAAGATTCGTGGTGAAAAGAGGTTCTTAGAAGTGGAAAAAAAATGTTGCAGGGTATTCTTACATATCCTTGTACATTTTTTTGTCTTTTTGTGATAGTACATATAAGGATAATATGTACGAAATAATTTTTGCCAAATAATGCTGTTTTTTTTTTTTAATTGATTTTTAATTTCGAAACTTATTTTCTACCTGATAATAAAAACTCCAAGTTTTTATAAGCACAGAGCTAGATTGACTTGGTTAAATATTGAACCAAATGGTCGAGTTTTGAGCTTAAAATAAAAAAAAAAAAAAGATACAGAGGCTAATTTACATTTTTATTGAATTTTTTGTTCATATAAGGTTCATATTTACCCAAAATTAGATTTTATCTGGTAAATATTCAACCAGAGTAATTTAGCCATGCATCTTAGGCTGCCTTAAAAAAAAATATGTTAATTTGGATGAAAGGAGTGCTGAAAAATAATTCTAAATTATAATAAATAACATTTTGATAAAATACAAATTACAATTTTCACCTGAAGCATCTAAAATAGTAAAAAGTTTTTTTAAGAGACTGACTAATATATATATATATATATATATATACATAAACATATGTATATTTTATATTATCTTGGTACGTTAGTACTATGTATATGGAAGCTTTAAATAAGTTTATATACAAGTTTAATAACCTAAAGTGGTTTCTTTATGTATTATTAAATAAGATTTAGCCATAAACAAGTTTGAATTATAAAACTTATTTATAAACTTTCATAACTTTTTGAAAAATTGTCATAGAATTTTTATTAAATTTTTTGGTTTATAAAGTTTAAATAACTTTTTGAATTTTTTGAAATGTAAATGGAGTAAATATAAAGTTAGTTAAAATTAACAAATGTCATATTTTCTGGTTAAATATTTTATATAAATTTTATGAATTAATTTGCTTCCTATAAGCTGAATATTTTCATTAGAACCGCTTCAACTAAAAAAAAATTTCTTTAAAATAACAGTTGCTATTAAAGTGTATTATATTCCATAGAAAAACTGAGAAAAATTAACATTCGAGGATAAGAAAGACTTTTAAAAAAGAATAATTAAATTTATAGAGTTACAAGTCATTTCAGTAAAAAGTTTCATTGTATTAATAGTTCTTGTATTTCTTTACTTTAAATTTGTCTCTTAGAATAAGAGTGATGTACTGAATAGTGGAAATATCTTTAGCGTAGGATTATAAAATCCATTAAAATTTTTATTTTCATATTGCAAAGGTTATTTTTTACCTTAAAAAATTTAATTTAATAAATCATACTTTCTAGAATAAGACTTTAACGTTCGCAACGGAGTTTATCTGATACCTCCCTATCTAACTTTTGCTCTTTCAAGCTCCTGCAGAACTGAAACAAAAACACTCGTTTTTTTGTTCAGCCATTACAAGTTGGATAATTTCCCATTCACTCTCAATGCATTTATACATTTATACAAATCTAGATATACTTGTAAAGTTCATCATAAACACCTTTTGTTTCTATTAGTTTATTTTTGTTATCATCTTTTGGTAAAAAAAAAATTAGAAAGAATTTGAATGTGATCTTTCATGAGGCATTCCAGGGGTCAAATTTCATTCGCTAGCAATACAGAATTCACGAATTCAAGAAACTTCGTGAATTATACATAAAGACTAGCAATTAATGAAAAGTAACCAAAGCTAGTCGTGAGCAGACATTACACTAAATAGTGAAAATTATGAAATACGCTTATTTCTGAGTCATTTTACCCTTTATTTTCTTAAGATTCCCTTTTTTATGAGTAAAACTCTTTTTTTTGAGCATTTAGATTAGAATGAAAAAATTGAAAATTGCAAACAACCGAAATTCGACTCCAGGTATTAATTAAATTTTATATTGTTATTTATTTATAAAAAATGTTTGAAAAAAGTTTATTTGAAATGGGTCTTACCAGCCTTATAGTTTTAACACTGGTACAAGCACAGCATTACAAAGCTTTATTTACTAGTTTATTAATGAAAATGTAAATTTTATGACTTTGTATAATAAACTCATAAAGTTTATTTATGCATTCCGAATCTGGAAATGATAACTTTAGATTAACTTGTATACCTATTAAAAATATTTTCATACACCTTGGTAGGGAATATTATTAGACAATTTTAAAGTAAAGGAATGTAATAGTAATAAATCTATGTTTACAATCGTAAATGAAGGCAATTTAAGCTTCAACTTTTAACCCTCAGAAGCACGGGTGGGGTCCAGCGGACCACATGGTAGTTTTAAAAAACATGGCATTATCCTAAATCTATAATGGCACTTTCTATATATGTTTGGTAATTCATTTTAGTAGTTGTATTACTCATCTACAACTATAAAAGCCCCAGAACTTTTCGTGTATTGGTTGCATACGCTTTGAAAAATTTTTTTGGGGTCCGCTAGACCCCCCGTGTAGTTACGTAATATTTTTTGCTTCAAAAAAATTGTAATTTTGTAAATATTTTTTAATTATCTGATTGATAAATCAATGTTTTATAAAAATTCAATAAAAGAATGTTCTTTAAATAATTTAAACATTGCAAATATTGCTCAAAACCTATTTGGTGAGAAAATTGAAAATTTAATGCATAAAGTTCAGAAAATGCAATGGGCAAAGATATATACTTCGGATATGCTTTCAAGGTTATAAAAAATAAGATAAAAATTTGTTTCAATATTTGTGGAATTCAGATTTTTATATTTTTAAAATAAAAAAAGTATTTTAATAAAAAAAATTATGCATATAAAAATTTACAAAAAGGTGTCATTTTAATTCAAGGGAATAATTCATGTTTTTTTTAATTTCTTAAATTTTTTTAAAGTTTACCCTTTGGCATTTCCCGTTTAGTGGTTAAAAAGTTGTTTATAATTTTTGAAACCAATTTTATTGCTATTTAAAAAAATCACCCTTTTTATAATGACAAGAAATTTTCTTTTTTTAATATCTTTAAACAGACTAACAATTTTCAGTTTTTTATTTTATAATCGTATAATTGAACTCTTCTGCGTTCTAAATAAAAAAAAAGAAGTTAATTTTGGACCAATTTTGAAAGAGTTATAGACTAACCAAGTTGCTGGGGTCCGCTAGACCCCCCCGTGCTCTAACGTTTTCGGAAGGCACCCGTGCTGCTAAGGGTTAAGTATTGAAATTTCGAGGTACATTGAAACATTTGGTTGAAGCAACCGGAAATTTTTTTTTTTTTTAAACGATTGCAAAAAAAAGTTTTTTAAAATGATTTTTACTCATTTAAAATGCAAGCAATGCGGCATGATAGGACTTTTAGACAAAAAAATTTTTTTTTTCTAATTCTTTATGTCATTTGCAACCTTTCAAAATAAAAAAAAATTTCATCTGCCACTACCAAAATTCCGATAATTTCAACCAGGATACTGTTAGTGCAAATAAGAATTCTGGTAACGATAACCGTATTTATTTTTACAGTGAAAAATTTTTTGATGATTCCAGCAAATAAGGAATCAAATCGTTCTAGTAAAACGACAAAGCTGAAGAAAAACTACTGATATTAAAGAAAATTTAATTTTTACATTAATAAATAATTAATTGTCAAAATTTTCGCTATACTAACAATTTTACGGTGTAATTATCATTCAATTTTATCGTCAAAAGGAAATTGCCTTGGATTTTTTGAGACACTAGTTTTCTTTGTATTTATTTTTATGAAAATGAAATCAGATTTATGTAAAACTAAAGTAAATTAATCTAAAAAATTAAATTTTTCTTTCCTAAAAAAAAATATAATCTTAAAAATGTATCAAAGATTTTCAATACTGCTGATTAAAAATTGTAAAAAAGTAATTAAATCAAAGTTACTTTAAAAGGTTTTTATCTTATAATATGTCAAGAAGTTATTTTAAAATTAATTTATATTGTTATTACTCAATTAGTAAAAAATAAATGAAACATATTATAAAAAAAAGAGTATATCTTTATAGTCTTAAAACAATCTTTGAATAAAGAAAAATAAAGAAAGTGTCAAGACTTACAAAAGATATTTTGATAATATATAATCTTAAACTCTACATAATCTTATCCGTTCTATTTTGCCCTAATCATGAAAGTTTTAAGTTTTTTGTTTTAAAGCATGCTTCAAGCATCTTAATATAAGTCGCAGATGGTTTTTCGCGCTTCGTTTGCAAAAACTGTAGCTAAAATCTTCTTGAATTTTAAAAAGATATACATAAAAGCATAATTTATTAAAGCTTTAAAATTTAAGGTAACCTAATAGTCGATTTTATGATTGTACTTAAAAATTTTATTTTTTCAAGAGTCAAAATTATAATTTTACTCTTAAAAAATATACAAAAATGCATAGACTTTAAAAAATTTTTTTTAGAATTTTATAATTTCTGCAAATTTTTAAAGAGTTTTTAAGATAAATTCTGTAACACGTTAATAAATTTATCCATCTTAGCGAATTTACTTCCTGTAAGTAATTTTGACTAGAAAAAATTATTAATGAATTTTGAAGTTACCTTACATACTAACAAGGAGAGACCAGAATATTTAAGTTGCCAAATTACAATCTATAGTTATGAATGACTTTAATCTGTTGCAAAAACACCCAAGATACCCTTCGTTTATTCCAACGCACCTTCTGGGCGTAGAAACACAGGGCTCAACGTTTTGGAAATCTTATTAAACTAGATTTTTAGTCAATTTCCTGAATAACGCCGTCATCTTGCAAATCAACCAAAATATTTTCCAATCGGTCTCATTTTTTTTTTTGTATAAGTACCTTCTTACAATTTCTATAAACGAAAATTTTCATTACCGTTTTTATTATCGCTATAGTCAATAAAATGTCCATTTAGGGCTAAAAATTACCAATTTTTAAATTGCTGTCAAAACTTACCAAAAATTTTTTACTCGTTTCTTTTCAATTGTTCTTTTAGCAGATGGGTCCCTTTAGCAGATATGATAATTTAAAGATAGAGTATCAATTAATGTTTTTTTTTTTTTTATTTTATCAATATCTTTATGGAGTCATATCTCGCAAGAGTCTAAAAAAAAATGGATGAGTAAAAAGTTTTTGGATACTTGCATTTTTTACAAAATTTTTGAGACCTATAAAACTCATTTACATAAAAAATTACAATCTTAACAACAATTTTAAAATTGCTTATTTGGAAATGAAAAGGGAAAAAGAAAAATAAAAAAAAATAATCGGAAATTTGGTTTATTGACTATAGCGATGAAAAAAATACCCTGTCAACTAGCTGGCACTAAGGTTCCTCAAACAATGAGCTTAATACATTAATATGCCGTTGATATCACCGATTAGAAGCATGCAATCATACATACATTTCTATTAACTTTTAAAAGTATTTTTTTATTCATCAAAAATTTTGGAACTAATTTTCAAAAAATTAATAATCAGATTCGAAATATCGAGTAAAAACCATATTTTCAAATATAAGCACTTTCATGGAACTGAATAAAGTATTACATCTAGAAACAAAAAAAAATATTGCAGTTTTAAAAATTTTTTTGTTTTTTTAATTATGAGTAGAAATTTTGAAAAAATTCCGTATCAGATCCAAAAATTACTATAAACGAACTTTCTAAAACTAGTACCCTCATAGAAATAAATTAGGAACTACGTCCAAAAAGAAAAAAAAATTGGTATTTTTTGTATTTTGTTGTAAAAAAAAATTTAGGAAAAAAATTTTCAAAAAATTAAGTATCAGATTCAACATATCGAGTAAAAACTACACATTCAAATATAAGTACATTCGTGGAAATAAATAAGGTATTACATCCAAATTAAAAAAAAAAAAGAAGTATCTAAAGCTTTTTTGGTGAAATAATTTTAGAAAAAAAAATTAGGTCTTAATTTCGTAACGGTTGTGAAACATCACCGGTTGCAATATTTTTAGATATTAGTATTTTCATGGAATTAAATGAGGTATTACCAAAAAAAAAAAAAAAATATTGCAGTTTTTTTAATTTTTTTGTTTTTTTAATTATGAGAAAAAAATTTTTTTTTAAATTTGGTATCAGATCCAAAAAATTACTATAAACAAACTTTCTAAAACTAGTACTTTCATAGAAATAAATTAGGTAGTACGTCCAAAAAGAAAAAAAAAATTGGCGTTTTTTGTATTTTTTCGTGAAAAAAAATTTGGGAAAATAATTTTCAAAACATCAAGTATCAGATTCGAGATATAGAGTAAAAACCATACTTTCAAATATAAGTACTTTCGTGGAAATAAATGAGGTATTACATCCAAATTAAAAAAAAAATTACCTCGAGCTTTTTTGATAAAAAATTTTTTGAAAAAAAAATTAGGTCTTAACTCCGTAATGTTTGTGAAATATCACCAATTACATACACACACACACACACACGCATACAGATTTTTTTTTAAAACCGGTTCTTTAGCTTCTTGGGGTCTCAAAACGTGCTTACATGCCAAAAAATCAAAAATCGAAATTTGACCTATCACAATGCAGTTTAAAAATTGCAGTTTATGGTTAAACAACAAAAAATGAGACCAACCAAAAGTATTTTGGTTGGAATTTAATATGACAGCGTTATTAGCAAAATTGCCCAAAAACCATTTTTTAACATTGTCGTAACATTGAGCTCTGCGTATCTAGGCTCAGAAGGTGCGTAGGAATAAACGGAAGGTATCTTGGGTATTTTTTCAATATATTAAAGTCATCCATAACAATAGATTGTAATTTGGCAGGCAAAATGTTCCGGTCTCCCCTTGTAAGCAAAAATAAGAAGATAAGTCCTTTTATTACTATAGCTGATTTTTTCATCATACTTTTTAAGTTCCTGTGTAGAAAAATTTATTAATTTTTTTTTATATTTCTAGATTTTAATTTAACATATTTTTTAAGAGTATATTTTACCAAATATAAATAAATCCATCTCCTTACTAAAAATATTATGATATTAAACTGAGGAATGTTATGTTTCGTAGAAATTTAAAACTTGTTTTTCTTAAAATAAAAAATTCAAGACTTATTTAGATATATATGAAGAAATCCGCCTCAACTGAGCCCAAGTTGAATTGAAGGATTGTAAAAAATCAGTCCAAACTATTTTTTACCGAAAATAAAAGGAAAATTAAGTCCCCCTAGACCATTTTAGCTTTCTAGGTCAAATCCTTGATTTTTGGTTGTAACTTTTGTGTACTTGAACTTCGGTGGTTAATTGACTCAAAATATATTCTATTCCTGGTTCTTATAGGAAATTTCCCGCAGAATTCGTTTCCGAGGTTCAAAATTTAATTTGGACTGCGCATGCGCAATAAATTATGTTTTAACTTACGTTTTTTTGATAAAATTTAAAACGGAATTTCGAACAAGAAAAATGAAAATTATAGATTTGCGCACAAATTTTTCAAACCTTACTAAAAGCTATATTTTGAAACCAAATTTCCTGAGAAATGTCCCATGACTTGTCTGAATATTTAGAAATTTTAAAAAATAGTAGTTTAAAAAATGCCATTTTTTGATCTGGAGTTTTCAGATGAGCGTATTCCATGAATTTTTTTTTTTATGATGAAAATAGATTATCAGATAAAAAACCTAACCCTAAACGGGAGAAAATCGAGCCTAAAAGTAATTTCTGGCGTATTTGCAGTCCAAATCAAATTTTGATCCCCGGAATCAAATCTTGCGGAAAACTACACTGAATTTCCTGCACTGAATTACGTATGATAGCTACAATGAAAAAACTATCCTCTAGCTACAAGGAATGCGCTTGCGGCAAGTGGAATTTTACTTGTGATAAGAGAAATTTCGTTTGTAGCAAGAGAAAAAAATCAGGTTTTTCAGTGTATAAGCACCTAGAAGGAAAGTATTTTTTTGAGAAAAATAAGCAAATACTTATTTGACAGCAAAAATAACAATATTTTGAGTCAACAACAGTAGCCAAAAACACAAAAATGGCTGCAAAACTCAAAGATTTGACCTAGAAAGCTAAAATTGGCTTAGAGTACTTATTTTTAGCTGTACTTTCGGAAAAAAAAATATATTTTTAACCATTTCTTTGACCCTTAAGTTCAACTTGGACCCAGTTGGGGTGGAATCCCTCATATTTATTCTTTGGAATTTGGTAATTTTTTTTTTCTGAATTATATAAGAAAATATGAGTAAGATAGACTGTTAGTTATATTTTAACTAACTGCATCCATAATAAATAAAATTTTTATCAAAAAATCGCTTGATAGTACACTCAAAAATAAAGTTAGAGTAGTTCAAATAATAATTTAAGTACTTTACCCTTTTATTTTTATATAAAATAAAAATTTTCGCATTCTTTTTTATACGCTTGGTCGATTTAGCGCTCTCGCTGTCTTTTTTACGCTCACTCAGGATTTTTTTTTTGCTTATAATTTTGAATAGTACTTGCAAAAAGAATTATTTTTCCAAAGAAAAGTTAAGTTAGTTTTCGATTTTCGAGGATGTTTGTTACTATAACTTGATTCATTGTAGTTTAAACTACGCCCCTTTTTATAGATATTTTTTTCCTATTTTGTTGAAATACTTTATTATTTTTTTTCAATGAAGATTAGCTTGACTGCATACAAATTTAAGACTTTTGCTGAATTGATTTTGTTATTTATTTTTATTATTTTTTTTTCTTGAATTATATTTACTGATGCATTGATATTTTGATAAAAATATTTATTAAAAAATAAAATACTAAAAATTCTTTTACTTGCGAGTACCTTATAAAAAATTTAATTAAAAAAAAAAAAAAAAAAAAATTTGTAAAAAATAAAAAGTTTTACTCATACTTATTATTATAAAAATATCTTAGCATTCGTCTGAGCAAAATAAATAAATTTTATTATTTATTTTAGCTTATTAAAAAAATATTCATTTCAACGATTACATGATTTCTTAGAAGTAATTATAATTTTTTTTTAATTAGGTATAAAATACATTTTATATTATAAAAAATATACAAATAATTACAAAAGTACATAATTATAAAAAAATTTTTTCTTATAAAAACAAATTGACATAGTATTTTTCTTATTCTTATGTTATAGGTGTAAGATGCTTAAAAAATGTTAGCCTGCAGCTTATTCCTGAAGTGGTAGAACGAGGTCGTGAGGTGGTTTTAAGATGTGACTATGACTTGGAAGATGCACCTTTGTATTCACTTAAGTGGTATCGTGGTTTTTATGAATTTTACAGATATTCACCTAGTGAAAATCCATCTACAAAAATATTTAATTTTTCATGGATCAATGTTGATGTAAGTTTTATTATCTTAGTTCAATATTTTAAATAAAAATTTATTTTTTAACCTTTTGCCTTTTTTTGTTTAAAATTTTGGTTGTAAATTTTTTATAAAAAAGTTTATTATGTCGAATGTGATTACTAACCCTCAGGGCTACACTTTAGACCCAAAAACCTTTGCATTTGGCAAAATTAAATTTTTGCATAAGACGTAAGAAAATAGAACAAAATTGTTATCCTAAATCTAGGGTTCAAACTTGAAATGCATTATTTCCAAAACTTAAGACACGCGTTTTTGACCTTTTTATATTTTGCTAAAATAGTTTTAAAAATACTTATGCTCTACATTCCTGGGACCGGTAAACGTTTGCATTCGGCAAACTTTTGCAACTTGTTTACATGGTAAACGTGTTTACATATCTAGGGCAAAAAAAGCCTATTTTCTACCCTAGGGACATGGCTTTTTGCCCATTATATGTAAAACTATGTTTTAGAACACGGGAAAAAATATAGGATTCGACTTTTGCATGCTGTCTGCACTCGCTCGCTCGTGCATACAAATACATACGAAGCCAAAACCAGTATTTTATCCCTTGTTTAATAAATAGCTATTTTTTCGGTTTTAAAACGTATTCCGATAGCTATTTATTAAACAAGGAACAAAATATTGGTTTTGACTTTATATGCAGTTGAAAGGTGCGGGTAGGGACCCGATCTGTGCAACGGAAAAAAAAATTTATATTATGATTTTCTTAACTATCACAATGTTCGTTTTTCACGCCGAACACCCTTAAAGCTAATGAAATAACAACCAGTGTTGATCAAGGGCAGCAATATTTGTTAGCTGATGAACTTAAAGAAAATAGTATAATTATTGAGACATGAATAATTAACTCAATTGTTAAACAACTGGTCTTTATTATTTCATAATTGCTTTACAAGTAGCGAACCACTAGAAAGCCAAAGAGCGTCTCAGCTTGTGGCGAAATGCGTCCTCGTATTTATACCCGAGAGACGGATTTTGCACACTGTGACGTATTTGCTTCTAGAAAATTCGTGAAGTTTCTTAGAACAATTAAAATGATATTAATTTGCATATTTGCATTATTTTATGTTACAATGCATTTTAATTGTTCTATTACAGTTTGTTTTTATGTTTTACATTGTTTTTAATACTTTTATATTTTTATAATTAATTAATAATTATTTAATTATGAGTTGATACTTAATCTAGAATGTTCTTAAATTACTATTTTGCTTAATTCTACTATTATCTTTACTATATACAATATTTACATTGAAATTGAATCTAATCATTATTGAATAGATTCATTTGGCATCGATGCATATTCCGGATTATACATCGTTGCATTTTTATTTTATGTTTAACGTTTTTCTAATAATTTAAATTCTAAGTCCGAGAGGTGACGACCTCTAAACTACTTGTACAAGATTTTAATCAACCGGTAAATGTGAATGATTTATATTTAACGGGCTCGATTTTATCGATTTATATTTGATTTTCTCATTTTACCCTTCATACACGGATGTACCCCGTTTCTGTACCCTACACAGTTTTATGCAGGAGCGAGCGTAACGTGCCAGTGCAGATAGCATGCAAAAGTCGAACGCTATATTTTTTCTTATATTAACATAGTTTTACATGCAATGGGCAAAAAAGCCGCCTCCCTAGAGCAAAAAATAGGTTCTTTTGCCCTAGATACGTAAAAATATTATTGCTCCAAAAATTTTATTGCAGAAAATAAAAAACTACTTTTTTTTTTATTTTATAAGACGTAAATTTTTCACTAAGGAGTTCTAATTTTAGAAAATTTGTTATTTCATTGCTCAACTTTAATGTTTAAATGAAAAAATTATATTTTCTTAAAATTTTGGCAGCCATTTTTTACAGTAATTACATAGTTTTTAGGCTGGCCTAAATATTTGCGTGTTTTTGAAGATAATTTTAAAAATTTTGAAGAAAATTTGACCTCTATCAAATATATTTTTTACGAAATTGGCAATTGAAATTTTAACTCCTAAGGCGGATATTTTCGAAAATAATTTTTACTTAGTTATAAATCAAATAATTAAAATGCACTGTATTCGTATCAAAAAACTGATAATTTTTCCGATTTAGCTACCTTTTCTTCTTTTCTGGGTCTAGACATTTTAATTTTTAAAAATCGAGAAAATTTTAGCCATTCCTGCCCAAAGGAGGAATATAATATAACATACATCTGTATTAACCGGTTTGTGAAAAAAAAGTTTAAATGCAACCTAAGAGCATGGAACATGTTTACTGCAGCTAAGTGCTGGGTATAATACATAAATATTACGAAATTATCATCTTAACTAAATATTAAGAGTCTAAACCTAAATTATTCCAATTCACTAAGCCCGTATTATTCTAAGTACCTGAATCAGAATTTTTCTATGTCCCGTTTGACCCTCCTCCCTTGAATCAGACACTTTTAAACCTCCCTTAATTTTTGGATTTCCAAGGTAATCCCCCCCCCTTTTTTTTCTTCTCGTACAGATATATCAACATGTTCTATGTTAATAAAATTCAAAGAATTATAGCTCACTTAATTACTCTTAAGTATTGCCATCGGACTCATGAAATTAAAATTGTATCTTATAGGACCAAAAAAAATCGTTCGATAAGATTACGTATATTTGGTGTTAATACTGTGGCAAATTTGTTGGCCATTTATTTTTCAAAAGCGTTGATGACAAACCAGGTCCAAATTCAGAATGTTAAATAACAGAAACGTTTTTTTCAAACCACTTATTATAGCTAGGTTCCAGAATTATTAAATTTTAGAAAAACATTTTTAAGTAATCTGTACAAATTGGAGTAAGTAATTTTAAAAAAAGAAATTTCACAAAAAAAAATTATGTCCTAAATGAAAAATTTTCTTTTTTTTTAAGTCATTTTTCCGAATTTGTATAAAGCGCAATATTCCATAGTTTTGCATTAAAACCAACAACTTCAAATTCCGAAAAATTCAATTCTGGGCTTTGCAATTTCTTAAAATTATAATATTTGGTTAATTGAATATAATTTTTATTCGTATATTTTAAGAATTCTACTTAACTTTTTTTTGATTCTTAATTTCTGATTTTTTAATGGTATTTTAAATTATTAATTCTTAACATTGAACCTTGGGTTTCGGGTTTTCTGCATTTGAAAAATTGGCACGGATTTCCATTAACACTTATGAACAATAAATGGCCGCTACAAATTTTTAAAAGAACTGTCAGACCAATGAGTATATTTTTGAAAAACTTTGAAGTTAACAAACTTTTCTTATGGTAGTTAATAATATTTATTTTATAAACAAAAACTGAAGTACATCATCCTATATGGTAAATATTAGATACTTTTTCATTTACTTATTCACATATTTAACTTCAATAATTATTATTCCATATATTGAGATATTATTTATTATAAAGCAGTCTTTTTTAAATTAGAATATTATTGTTTACGCCGAAAGCATATATTAAATTAGCAGTAACTATTAATTACTTAAAACAGATTGATTAAAATACTTAAAATAAACATATGGAAACTACGTATTGCAAATGGTACTTTAATATATGCATAATTTTTATAATTTAAATTTGCTATTATATTGTAAACAATTTTATTTTAACAATTTATTATTTTGTTTTTATAAACAAATATTTGTAATTTACTTTTTACGTATAAAATAATTCATTAAATTATGATCGGATATTTTGAAAATTTTATTTATTACTATTAGGTAAATAATAATAAAGACGATCAAAAATGGAACATTTTTAGAAATAAGTTATTTATTTCGACGTTTCGAAAGCTCAAGCTTTCATTTACAAGACATACAGTAACAATTATATAATTATAATTTTATAAGTTATTTTTTCTAATTATAAAAAATTAAAAAAAATTTTTTTATTTTTTGATTTTTTTTGTTAAATTTTTGTTCAGAATTGTTGTTTAAAAAGGGCCGCCTCAGAACCTTGAAATCTAGATTTTTCGAAAACAGACCCATAAATGAATTTTGCGGAAAAATTCATTTCCGGATTCGTATAATCTGAATGAATCAAAGTACATAATAGCATAAATTCCAGAACACATTTTATGAAACCTTGTATTTCATGATAATTTTTTACCTTTCACAAATAATAACTTAGGAATTTCGATATACCTGCCTTACAATCCTTCTAGTTTTTATTATTCTGCATTAGAAATTATGTATACTTAATTTTCGGGATTCGGAAAACTGCCCCGGATGGACAACGACAATTATGACCAGTGAATGGCACCCGAATTCAGAAATTTATTTATTAAAATCTTGTATTTCATGTTAGACCTGACATGGAGCCCCGTTTCGTAGAAAAATTTTATCCTTGATAGGTCGAAGGAATTTTCCAACGGGTATTTATGTTTTTTGGGTCTCTGAACCCGAATATGGTATTAGTTTTTACCAAAAATGGTCCAGTTGCCCGCAATAGGCAACTTTCGGTTTATTTTCGGAGATTTTCTTATTTTCGCAAGGGTTACTTATGTTTTTCGGGTCGCTGAACACGAATATAATATCGGTTTTTACCGAAAATGGTACAGTTGCCCACAATAAGCAACTTTAGGTTAATTTTCGGGGATATTTTTATTTACGCGAGGGTTACTTATGTTTTTCGGGTTGCTGAACATGAATATTATATCGGTTTTAACAGAATATGGTTCAGTTGCCCACAATAGGAATTTTGAGGTTTTTTTTTGCGGGTTTATTAATATTTTCATCCATTACTTATGTTTTTCGGGTCGCTGAACACGAATATGATATCTGTTTTTACCGAAAATGGTCCAGTTGCCTGCCATAGGCAACTTTTGGTTAATTTTGGGGATTTTTTTATTTACGCGAGGGTTACTTATGTTTTTCGGGTTGCTGAACACGAATATTATATCGGTTTTTATCGAAAATGTTTCAGTTGCCCGCAATAGGAATTTTGAGGTTATACTTTGCAGGGTTTTTAACATTTTCATCAACTGCTTATGTTTTTCGGGTCGCTGAACACGAATATAATAAAAGTTACCTATTGCGGGTAACTGGGCCAGGAAAAAACTTTCGGTAAAAACCGATATCATATTCGTGTTCAGCAACCCGAAAAACATAAGTGATCCTTGCGAAAATAAAAAAATCTCCGAAAATTAACCAAAAGTTGCATACTGCGGGCAACTGGACCATTTTCGGTAAAAACTGATATCATATTCGGGTTCAGCAACCCAAAAAACTAAAAACAAAAAACGAAAATTCCATCGACCTATCAAGGATAAAATTTGTCTACGAAACGGGGCTCCACGTCAGGTCTATGTATATTTTTGTGATTTTAAAAGTATCTATCTCTGATATTGTATCAAATCTGCACTGGTATTTAGGAATTTTGACGTTTCTATTTTTTAACCCTTCTAGTTTATATTATTCTGCATTAAAAACTTTGTTTACTTAATACTCGGGATTTGGAAAACTGCCCCGGATGGAAAACGACAATTATGAACAGTGAATGTCTCTCATTTAAAGTTGGTTCAAGTTACTGGGCGCCCCAAGTTACTTATTGTTAAAGAACATAAAATTATTTAATTAAGTTAAATTCTAATATGTATTATCAAAATCTTAACCTTGCTAAGGTATTTAAAAAATTTTTGTTTTAAGATACGTAAATTGCCAAAAATATTAAATAAACTGTATTCATAAAGATACTTGTTGTCAAGTTTAAGTATTTCAATAATTTTACAAATCTTTTAAAACTAAATTTTAAGAAAAAGAAAGTTGAATCTCTGAGGAATTGAGAGTTAAAAAACAATATTCAAGGTTTTTATTTTACTAAACAATTAAAAAACTACTTTTTCTATACTAAATTTTTAAGAAATTGTATACTATTTGTACGAAAGTTTCAAAAAAGTTTTTACCATATACTTTTATACCGCACCGGTTTTCACTGAAACCAGAAGTAGAAATTTTTTAAGGTTTATAAAGTTTTATAATGTTACCAACAAGTGTTTGAGTTAAACAAAAAAATTATAATTTTTTTCAAATTTATCTATAAAGATAGAAAGTTTACTTTGAAAAATTAAAATAAGTTTCAATAGTTATAGATAACACTTTTAATTTATATTTAAAATATTTTTGCATTTTAAGGTTTCTTTAAAATAAAATAAAAAGTTTACGAATTAAAAATTTATAATCTTTGGAACAAAAATAAACATATAATTTCAACTGACAATGAGTTTCAATCGCAAAATAATAGAATATCGCTAGTTTAATAAAGACTCTAAATTAATAAACCAAATCTAATTAATTGACCATAATTGTTTGTTTTTTTCAGGCAAACAACTCTAATGAAAGACAAGTAGTTATTCAAAACGTCGAATTTCAGCTAAGTGGAAATTTCAGTTGTGAAGTTACAACGGATGCACCTACATTTTCAACAGAAAGCAGTTATAAAACTCTTACTGTAGTCTGTAAGTTTTCTAATATTTTTTAAAAATCGTAAAAAGTTACCTATGCGTAAAACTAAGCCAATAGAAATTTGTGCTAAGAAAACTTAATTTTGAAAGTGTTTTAGAAAATTTTTTGGATACAGATTTTTTCAATACCATTTAAGTTTAAATTTACAGTTACGCCACAAGATACTTGAATTTATAAACGAGTATATCTGTAGTCAAATTGAAAACTGAAATTTGTTTAAAAATTGTTTTGAAAAAATTTTGAAGTTTTATAACGAGTTGTTTGAGCAAAAATTTTTGGTTAAAAAATGTTACAGTTCATTGTAAAATATTTTAAAATTATTTTACATTTAAAAAATGAAAAAAATGAGCTTTTTGGGATATTAAATTACTTGGATGGTCAATTATCACTGGCATTCATATTATTTAATAGTTATGCTTTTTGCATATTACTGAGTGAAAGGTTTTGTGCTCTATTTTTATCAAATAATTAATTTCTTTATTATTTATTTTATATATCAATGTTTCAGTAAATTAATTTCAATAAATTAAATTCCATGAACATACTCGTGAACATATTTTTTTATTTTATATAGTATACGACTTGAATGAAAATTTTTTGTGATAAATATAATTTTTTAAGTATAGTTTATATTTGTTGATGTAGAATTTTATAATTTATAAATTTTTTCTAAAAAAGGATACTTTTATTTTTTTTTGAGAAAAATTTAACGTGGAAAAAAGAACTTTAAGAAAGAAAAAAATGTTTGTAACTTTTAGTTATATTTTCTTATAAGGTGGAAAATTTTAATAAAATTTAACAGTAACAAGTCTCGACTATAAAACATCCTTGAAGTTGGTCCTTTGGGATCCGAAGCTAATTTTCAATGTTTACTTATCTTTTTATCTTGCTTATATTAAGAACACTTTTTTAATATCTATAAATTACAATAATTTATCTAATTAAGTCATGTAATTATTCTGTTACTTTTGCGGGAACTTAATATCAACTTAAGCCACGTTGTCTAATAAGTGGTTTAATTTTAATTTATGATAAAAAAATGTTTGAACCGTTTATAGTTTGTTTTTGTCAACTAACTGTTTAATTAGTAGTACAAATACAAAAAAATATTTATTTGACGCATTATTTTTTTATTAGTATTTAACTTGGCCCTGAAATCGAAAAAAAAAAATTGAAGGCACATCTGTAAGACACTTGTTTTCGGGTAGTTATAACCTTCAGAAAATCGAAAAAAATTCTAAACAAGAAATCAGCGATAGATGCCAAAAAGATTTTTCCTCTTTTACGTCAAAAAATGCTTCTTTTCGTAACTGAGCTACCTAGTTTTTGAACATTTTTGTTTCGGGGGTTGTTAACGGTATTTTTCGGAATTTTTGTTTCTGACAAAGTATTTTGTTTGCTTTTTTCAAAATTTTATGATTTTACTTTTTCTTACATCTTAGGCTGTTTTTAATCCATGCACAAGTTTTAATGGTAAATCTTTAATAATTTTTAGAACCCAATGAGTCTTAGTTAGTTATAAAGAAGTAATTATATTTTTTTATACCAAAAAGTGTCTGAATTTTTTTTTATCTCATAAAATATACTTTCCCAAGCAAATAAAAGTCTACCAATACTTGTGCAGACCATATATAATTTATTAGTACTCTTTTGTTTGCAAAACAGGGGTCTAACTGATGTGCCTTCTAATTTTTTTTTTCGATTCCAGAGCCAATTTAATTAGTAATAAAAAAATAATGCGTCAGATAGTTGAGCTATTTTTTTAACCGTGACCTATACTTTATTAACAAATATTTTTTATTGATTTTACTGATTTCATCAATTATTTTTAATAGCTAATAAACTTGGTATATTAACAAGTCACTGATTCCTTTGTCTGCTATCTTAATACTCCAATTTATATATAACATTGCGTGTATATGTTTTTTCAATCAAATCAGCTCAGCGTGAAAATTGGATAAGCTTTTCGTATGATACAAAGTAATACTAGAAAACGATGTGATTATAGCAGTTACGAAGCGAAAACGGATATATATATATATATATATAATATATTATATATGTGTAAGAAACTATTATGCTCTGTATATTTAAAAAAAATGCTGTATGAAATTATTATGTTTCAGCTTTACCCAAGGGTAAACCTGTTATCAAATCAGAACGGGGACGTTATGAATCTGGGGAAATACTAAAAGCAAATTGTACAACACCATATTCGAAACCAGCAACGCAACTTTCTTTCACACTGAATAATATGCCTGTAAGTATATTGTAATTTCCTATTTTCTTCTTTTTTCTTTGCTTTTTTTGAATGTACCTAAAAAAACTCGAAATCAAGTATTCAGGCTGGCGTAAACAAAGGATTTTATACATAACAATATATGTAAAGTATATAGCCTAGCCATGTTACAAGTTAACCATTCTAGCCTTTATTTAACCACAAAATTTTGTAGGTACAACATCAACCTTGTCAGGCATAAAATTTTAAATTTTAATTAAAAACAGCCTAAAAAGGTCCATATATTTATTTATACATTGACTGGTATGAAGTTATGAGTGATACTTATGTTTTTAGATAAAATTTGCACTGCTTATACTTAGGGACCTTAGGGAATTTTAAAATCCTCAAAATGGTCAACTATGTTAACTTAGATTAATTACTAAGATTTAAGATTAAATTGTTGAGGATAAAAAATTCTTCCATCTCAACAAATATTGAAAAAATTAATGACAAAGAATATTAATTTAAAAGTTTTTTTTCTCAAAGCTCTCTTTGATAGCCTTTTATATTATTTATTCATAATAAAGTATTGGCCAAATTAAAGCGTCTTTATAATTTATGTGAATCCATTCAAATTATTTATTTAACATAAATAAATATATCAAATAAAACAGTATAATTAGGTAAATTATATGTCAATATTATTTTACAGTATAAACTAATTAATCAGAATTATATCATTTATTATATTATAAATAATGGGATGTAGTATTTATTTGCATTGAAAAATAAAATATAAATATAGAATATAAATTTTATTTACATTTTAAGCAAACTTGAATCTATCAAAAATAATTAATAATGATTTGTATTGGTTTATATATTTCTGTTATTTATCAAAAAATAAAAACGTTTGGGAAATAAATGTACATCATAAAATTCACATTTGTTTCTTAGTTAAGTAGTTTTGGAGAAATAAAAAATTATTTTAATCCTCTAATTACGTAAAAACAGTATCTCAGTAACTAACATTATTAATCAAAAACAACTATAATAAAAAATACCCATTTAAAATTTATATTAATTAAAAATAATCTAAACACTTTTAGTACTTTATAGATACTCATCTTTATTTGAAAAATTTTGGTTCCTCAAAGAGGAATCATTTTGATACGTGAAATTTTGGATTTTTTGGCATATAAGCACGTTTTGAGACCTCAGGAAGCTAAAAAATCAGTTCTTAAAAAAAGTCTGAATACGTGTGTGTGTATGTATATATATGTATGTATAACTGTAACCGGTGATAAATCAATAATTTTTTTTTTCAAAATTTTTTTTAAACAAAAATCTCGAGGTACTTTTTTTTTTTTAATTTTGATGTAGTACCTCATTTAACTTCTATGAAAGTACTTATATTTGAAAGTATAGTTTTTGCTCGATATCTCGAATCTGATACTTAATTTTTTTAAAATTTTTTTCCCAAATTTTTGTCACACAAAAAAATACAAAAAACACTAAATTTTTTTTCTCTTTGGACGTAGTACCTAATTTATTTCTATGAGAATACTCGTTTCCTTAACCTCGTTTATAAAAATTTTTTGGTTCTGATACTTAATTTTTTCAGATTTTTTTTCTAAAATTTTAAAAAATAAAAAAAACTGCAATATTTTTTTTTGTATAATAGTACCTCACTTAATTCTATGAAAGTACTAATATCTGAAAATATGGTTTTTACTCGATATCTTCAATCTTACACTTAATTTTTTGAAAATTTTTTACATAAAAAAATAAAAATAATTGCAATATTTTTTTTTTTTGATCGTGTATCTCATTTTTTTCTGTGGGCTTACTAGTTTTAGAAATATCCTTTATAGTCAATTTTTTGGATCTGAAACTTAATTTTTTGAAAATTTTTGTTTTCAAAATGTTTTACATAAAAAAATAAAAACAATAGCAATATTTTTTTCTTTTTGAACGTAGTACCTAATTTATTTCCATAAAAGTATTAATATCTGAAAATATAGTTTTTACTGTATATCTCGAATCTGGTACTCAAATTTTGAAAATTTTGTGCATAATCAACATAAAAAACAGCATTTCAGTTTATTTCAAGTTTTCTTGCAAAATTGTTTTTTTTTTTAAATACAATATGAGTTTTACCATTGAATTCAAGTGTAAAAGTTGTATTAAAGTGTAAATTTACTATGATATATTTAAAAAGAATAAGTATAATGTTGAGAATTGTCGCATATTTTGTAGAAAGTAAAAATATATTACTCAAGACTATTTTTGTCCATAGATATCAAAGAATCAGGCTGCAAAATCTATTAAACGGAAAAAAAAGTTTTTTGGCTTTAAATTAAATGATTGTATATTAGAATGTAAAAGGGAAAACTTTTTTTATTTTATTTAATTTAACCTGATCCATTTAGAAAGTGGCTAATTATTAACTTAAAAATCATGTGATTTTACTCAAAAATAAGCAGTGAACCAGACTTTTTTTGTGTAAATAAAGTTCAGCATAATTTTTAGGAAAAAAATAGAAAGGAAATTTTCCTCAATTATTTTTAATTCGTTGACAAAGTTGAAATTAAAAACAATTTAATCCACCAATCAAAACTATGTATCAAAAATTATTTCAAAAGTAATTTCGTCGTAAAATATATTATATAGCGCTTTGAACAAGAGGTTGCAAGTCCATTTTGACACATTCTTTTAACCACAGGAGTATCTGACACTTGACTTGTGAGTTCTTTACAAACACACAATTTTTTGTCATTAATAGGCCACCGATCAGAGCAGAAGGCATCTGCAAGTCTATAAAACTCAGGGTCCAAGTTTTTTAGGAATACTTTAATCTGATGTTTTTTGCGGAGTAAAAAATATAAAAAGTAGAAAGAAGAAATTTTGTAAAAAAAAATTTCGTTTGGTTTTCATAATTTATTATTAAATGTAAATATTTTACTCAAATTTACTAATTTATTTACAGTTCTTAAAATTACCTAATTTTCGTCCAGACCCTCCTACGGCAATTGCAGTTTCACTGTTAAACTATAATTTTTCAATAAATTTGTTATTTTAATTTTAACTAACTGATTCAATTATTATTCGCATTTTAAATAAAAATAAAATTGATTCATATATTGAATTTAAGCGAATAAATTTTTAGATATTGAATTTATGTATCGAAAAACATTTGATAAATTTTTTTTATAAATCTACAAAATAATAAATAATAATAAAAATAAATTCTATATATACCATTTTACCACTTTAGCAACGATATTTTTCACGTACTTTATTTACTTTATTCTTTACATTCCTTTTTTTAGTATAAATAATATGAACTGTTTTTTTAAAACTACTATCAAATGCATATATATATATATATTAGACTGTGTCTTATTTTTTTTTGTTGATATTTTTTGGCTCCCTCCATTTTTTTCGAATATTTTGGTCATAAAAAACACCCAGCTCCAAGGATTTTGATTTTAGATTTTTTTAACCCGTGCCGCCGGGCAGTTGAAGTTTCCCATTAAAATAACATAGGAATTTCAAGGTTTTAGCTTTATAAATTTTTACAGAGACCGCAATATGTTTTAAGAAGCTAGTTATTGCTGAAAACATACTTTCATATGTTGTAAAGACATGAAAACCACCCTCCATTTATTCCAATGGGACTTCTGGACCTAAAGCGCAAATAAACATGTTGGCTAAGTCTTATAAAACAAGGTTTTTCGGTAATTTTCGATAAAACGCTACAAACTCAAAAATTAACCAAAACACTTCTGGTAGGGCTCCTTTTTTTTCTCTAAGTATCACCTTTCAAACTTCGTAAACCGTGTATTTTTATCACTGATTTTCTCAGCACTATAGTCAATTAACCTACTGTTAATTTTTGACCCTAAATGACCAATTTTTAAATTTGTTTCAACTGCTGCCAAAATTGTAATTTTTGACAAAATTAAGTTTCACAGGCCTAAAAAATTTTCTACAAGTTTCAAGTTTCCAAAAATTTTTTACTCGTCTGTTTTCTTGAAATAGTTTTTAAGATATCGCTTTTCAAAGATAATTATAAAAATTGACTTTTTCTTTAATCCCTAAAATTGGGACTCTGACTTTAAATTATCATCTTTGGTTAATAACTTATTGAAAAGCGGTGAGTAAAGAATTTTTGGAAATTTGAAACTTGCAGACAATTTTTAAGAGTTATAAAGCTCAATTTTGTCAAAAATTACAATTTTTACAGCAATTTAAAAAAATTAAAAAATTGGTCATTTTTAGTTGAAAATTACCGTCAGGTTAATTGACTATAGTGATAATAGAATCAATTTTAAAAGAACGCGGTTTGCGGCGTTTAAAAGGTGACATTTACACCCAAAAAATGAGACCAATCAGAAGTGTTTTGGTCAATTTTTGAGGTTGCAACGTTTTATCGAAAATTACCGAAAAACCCTGTTTTATAAGATTTAGCCAACATGTAAATTAGCGTTTCTAGTCCCAAAATTCCCTTTGGAATGAATGCAGGGTCGTTTGCATGTCTTTACAACATATAAAAGTACGTTTTCCAGTAAAAATTAGCATTTTAAAACGCTTTTTGACTTTTGTGAAAATTTGTATAGCTAAAAACTCAAAATTCCCATGTTATTTAAATGGGAAACTTCAAGTGCTCGGCGGCACGGGTTAAAAAAATCGAAAATCAAAATCCTTGGAGCTGGGTGTATTTTATGACCAAAATATTCAAAAAAAAAAATAAGACACAGTCTAATATATATATATATGTCTACATATATTTTACTTGATATACAATATACAAAAAAAAAAATAGTACATTTTGTATGCAACTTGTCGTTTTCTTCTCTACCGATATGAGATTCCACATCATTGGTTATGGCAGTAACGCTTTACAAGACATTTTGTATCTTTTTTATATTGTCAAGATTTATTTATTTTTTTTTTTAAGAATTTTTTTACATATATATATATAAACTTTATCTTTATATTATATGCATAAATCTTTTTTCTTGCTTGAGTGTGTTTATCTTTTATTTTAAAATATTTTTTATATTAATTTTTAGGTGTTTGTGAAAGTCTTGTTACCTATTTTTAAATACCTTTAATTAATCAAATAAATGTAAGTAATAATAAATCAATACAAAATTTCTTTGCTACTAGTTTTAGGTCAACTAGCAACTATTATAAGAATTTCAATAATCACATGCTTAACCTTTATTGTACGCTACTGTAGACCCCAGGCCCTTTTTAAACTTATTATTTTGATATTGTAACAAGTTTTATTATTTGGGCTACCAGTGGTAAAAATGGGTGCCATTCACTGGCCATAATAATTGTCGTTGTCCATCCGGGGCAGTTTTCCAAATCCTGAAAATCCAGTATAAGAATTTTTTGTTGCAGAATAATAAAAACTAGAAGGATTGAAAAATGGATACGTAAAATATCCAAGTAAAATATCAGTTTGTAGCAAGTGGAAAATTTTTAGCGAATAATATAAATAAAATCAATTTCTTATTTTATATTTTATAAAATATTCATTAAGTACTATCCAAAAAAGACTGCCTGTACAATACCAAGAAAAAGAAATCATTCTGAAAAAGTTTTAAAATAGATAATAGTTTTTTCGAAACCATTATTATAGTACTTAAATTACGTCTCGGAAAGAAAAAAATAATAGAAGTTCTAAGCCGAGATATCATGACCAGTCTTATCTTGAACAATTGATCTGATAAAACATTATATTATATTACTGCATAAATCTTTTCTATAAAAAAAAAATTCAATTAAAATTTAAATTTTCCACAATAAAAGTAAATATTTTAAGATTATTTCACTCTACACTTGTTATTTAATTAACAATCTTTTTGATATTTTTAAGTGAGAAATGAAATTCTTTTTTATAGTATTTATTTTTTACAGTAAATTAAATTGAATTTTAATTAAAATTGCTTTTAGAAAATTTGGTTATATTTTTATAAATTAAAGACTTTTTATTATTTTTTTCTATAAAAAAATTGCTTTTCCGAAGAATGATTCATAAAATACAGAAGATTATTTAAATTTTGAACGTCAATAACATAAAATGCATATAAAAAGAAAATTCTAAAAAAAAGTACTAACATTTTAATGTTCACTTCACTTTACTTTTTAATTTGACTGTTACTATTAATGTTACAGTTGAATGAATATTGAAATGGCAAATAAGACCACAAATAAGAGACTTGCATCAATATAAATAGGATGACTGACGTTCAAAATGGACGTACTTAAAGAAAATCAACATTGATGGTATAAATCAATAAATAGAAGAACCGTAGTTCTGGCTATATATAACCTAATGCTTTTATCTTTTAAAGGACGTTTTCTTTTATATACAAATACAAATGAAATATTCTTAAGTAATAAGAAAGACATATAAAGGAAAGTCATGTTGAGGTAACAGGTTAAAAAGTTTAAGAAGGATTTTAAAAAATACTTCTGGTCTATTTTCTTTTTTTTTTTTATTATTTCTCAAGTATTACCTAAGTACTATAAATAATGGGCTTAAAAGATTAAAAAAAAAAAAAATAATGTCAAGATAAGAATCGATCAATTGAAATTTAGATGAGTAAAAGCAATATTAAGTGAAACCATTTATTTAAACTTTTTTTTCTTTTGCATTTACATAAATTTATTTCTTAAAAAAGCAAAAAAAAAAAAATTAATTTAAAAAATAAAGTCAATTATTAAAATGAGTAAGAAAAAAATAAATAAAATAAAAAACAAATAAAATGAAAGTAAATGTTGATGACAAGTATATTGTAGGTAATAAGTGATAGCAGTTACTTAGTTAAAATAAATGTTGGCAACAATAATAACAATAATAATAATAATAATAATAATAATAATGCTTTTATAAGTCTATGTATGCGGTATGCTAAAATGTTGTTTGTATTTAATGGGTATCTCGTTGCATCGCAAATATAATGTATATGTTTCTATACATAAGTTTATTGCCTTAGCAGAGAGAGAGTCCATGTTATTCAAGAGAAGAAGAGACATCAGCTCGAGTTTCAAAACGATATATAGAACAATCGGGACGTCGTGTACATGTCTACATTGGTTTGGCCAACCCCATGCAGACTTCTCTCGTTCTTGAGACTTAATGAATGGGATGGTAGAGCTCAACTTGGCAAAGGCAAATGTGCCCTAGACTTTCTTTACTATGTATAATAGTTACATAGTTTCAACTCTCTCCCTCTCTCTCTCTTTTTCTCCTCTCTATCTATTCTTTTTCTCGTTACAGGTGTTTCCGCCCAATTTCCGCAAAAACTACAAGAAATATATTATCTTCTTAACAAAAACATTTATACAATATATACAAAACTATAGTTATATCTATCCTTTTTTTTTATTTTAAATAGCAAAGGCTATGTAAACTTTCATCTTATTTTTTAATAGGGTTTAACTTGATATTTATACCGTCTATTAAAGCTTTAAAGTAAAGTTTTACTATCAAAATTAAAACTGTCTATTTACATGACTTTTAAGTCCTTTGACATTTAAGGATGCGTTTTTAAGATATATATTTTAAACTAAAGCTATAATGAGATATTCTAAGTTAATTTTTTTTTTCGTTAAAGCTTCTTTTTAAATTATATACATTAACATATTTTAATTACGTTCTTTGATAGTATAAGTAATTATGTATCCAAAGAGTTAGAATGATTTTCTTGAATATTTTTAATTATTTGTTGAATTTAGAGCTTGCAGCATATTAGAAATTAAAAATAAAGTTACAAATGCAATTGCTAAACAAGAAATTTCAGTCAATTTGGTTGAATATTCAGCCAATAAAATATGTAAACTATGGGTGAATAAAATATGCAATAAAAATTAAATATAATAAGGGAAGAAAATGTGAAATTTTAGAATTAACCTAAATTAGATAGAAATTGATGTCAGATCAATAAAATACATATTTTTGGAATTAATCAATACTTTTCAAAGTCTCTGGACTCAAAATTATTCAAAGCATACCTAAATCAATTGTTTTGAGTAAATTTCACCCCTTTTCTCTTTAAATAGGACACTCAGCTTTATACAATACCCCTTCCTATAAATATGTTTCATGTTAAAATTGTAATTAGCATAGCATATAGTGTTTTATTAATAATATTAAATTAAAACAGGAAATTTAAATAATCTGCAATAATTATTAACTTGAAATAAATTTTAATCTTTCCATATTACATATATATTCAAATATGAAAACCAATACGATATTTGTTATTATTTCATTTCTCTCTTTCTTCTTCAATACAATATGGCTAATAGCGATAACTATGTATGAATTAAAGGTTTATCTTTTATTTGGTATCCACATTTGAACTTTAATGTAAGGAATAATCTGGGCCAGAGTATACATACAACGAAAATAATAACATATACACATGTATATATATATATATATGTATAGTACTTGTCCAATTCACAAATCCATAGTATTTACACAACAAGCTTTCGTCCTCAACCACAGAGCGTTTGCATTGGAAATGAGAATGTATACAATATAGAAAGTCAAACTACTCTAATATATTATAATCGAAATTTTAAACGAAAATCGTTTGATAGCAATTTCTATGTATACATATAAACATATATAGTTTAACTTTTTCTCTATGTTTTCGCTTTTACCACTTGTATTTATAGCTTTCGAGGGGATAAGGCTAAAATGCATTTTTTTATATATAGATTTTTTTAAATGTTTGTGGTTTATGGAAAGTATCATATCCAATAAATTTGTGGTCATGACATGAAAATATTTAAACTAAGTCATTTATTTATAGAATAAACTGTTTTATCATTTCACATAAATAACAATGGAGAAAAAAAATGAATAAAATCTTAATTAAACATTTTTTAATAAATAAAAAATTCAATTTTTTTTTTTTAGTTTCTTTGTATTTTATATTAATTAAAATAAAAAAGTTTAGAATAACGTTTGTATTCTCAGATATATACAAATTATATTAAAATCCACTTTTTAAATTAGTATCTAATTATCATACACTGTAAAAAGTAACTTTCTTAGATTTACAAAAAAAATAGAATTTTTTTGAAAAATTAACGAATTGTCAAAAAATTTTGTAAATATTCGATAAAAATCATAAATTTACTAAATTTAGTATATTATCGAGTGATTTAAGGTACTACGTTTCAAACGAAAAAAAATAATTGTTTTTTTTTTTAATTTTTTTATGTAAAAAACTTTAAGAAAAAAATTTTAAAAAAAATTATAATATTTGAAGCATCTATTGATCAAAATGGAATCACAATGTTTTTTTAACAAATAATAAAATTTATTTTCTTCAACGTTTTAGTTGCACTTCGCAACCCTTATCAAGAGCTACAAAAAAAATTTTTTATAAATATAAATATAAACATAAATATTCACTTATGAAAACTCACCAAAATAACTTATTTTTTAAAACATAACCTATGATACTAAGCATAAGTTTAATATAAAAAATATTTACACTTATTGTCATAAATTTAATGAAATGAATTGAATTTATTATACATTTTTAATTTTACTCTCTTCTTACGTAAAATCTTAATTTCAATATCTTTTAACATAATTAAAAAATCAAAAAATTAAAACAGTTAAAATCGTCATATTTTTTTGTTTACTTGCGAACAACACAAACTACTACTCGATCTATAATTTCATTATCAGCTGTTTCGTGTTTTTAGTGTGAAAAAATTACAAATTCAAAAAAAATTAGCTTAAAATTATAAACATTGCATATGTTCAACATATTTTTTAATGTTATCAATAGAATTTTTAAATATGTATTGTAAACCATTACAATCACTTATTCTATTCATAGTATTATAAAAAAATTCAATATGGAACATTTCAGAAAATAATATTTTTAATTTGTTCCTTTCTCGATCAATTATTTTAACGTTATCAAAATCTATTGACTTACAATTATTATCTAACATATGCTTATACAATGCTTATTTTTTTTACATCTATTTTATGTTCATCAACTCTAATTTGAAGTTAATTATAAATACTTTAAATTGATTTACGTTATGAATTTAATATACTTTGATTATACAAAGATAAAAAAATAAAAATAATTAAAATATTATTCATTTATTTTTTATTGAATACATAAAGTTTTTAAAAAAGTTTATTTTTATGGTACATAGTAATTACTATTGTTATAAATTATTTAAAACCAATGTAGCAAGCCAATTTCATCGAGTAATAACAAAATGAAACTGGTATGCTTCAAAAGTATTGAATACCTAAAAATTGAGTATAGACTAAAATTTTCTATATACGAAAATTTGAACAAACAAAAAATATTACAAAAAATTTAACTGGACTTTCAATAACTTTTTATAAATAAAAAAAAATTTTCATTTAGTAAACATTTTGGTAAATTATTTTTATCCATTTTATTATTACCTTTTTTTTGATTCCAACATAAATAAATTTGAAAATTCTTTTGAAAATCTTTCTGTTAATTACTTTTATTTAGACTCATGTAAATAAAATTGAAAATTTTTTATTTTTTTGTTGTTTAATTTTAATAAAATTTTTCATGGAAAATATTATTGAATAATAATATGCAATAGGAATTCGTTCTGGAATCCCGGTACTGGGGTGAAGAATTTATTTATAAATTAATAAGCAAGGCGTAAAATTTTTTTAGTGGCCAACTTTGTGGACAATAAGAAATTTCACTTAACCAACATTTAAAGCTTGACTCTGCTAGAAGACCAACAGGATTCAGGAAGAAAATTCAAGTGTCTGCAGCAGAAATTATGAGGCTAGCAGAGTCAGGCCTTAAATGTTGATTTTGTCGTGTATACACAGTTCAAAAAAAAAATGTGTGTGAACGATTTTCCGCATTAAAAATTAAGAAATTAATAAAATTTATTTTATGAACCTGTACCACTGAAATATTTAAAATGATTTTCAATTTAAAAAGTTCAAAACAGGTAATTTTTTTGAAAACCAAATTCTAAACTTTGCTTTCCTATTTTTTGAAAAAATTGATTCAATACTTCAAAATTTTTAATTTTTGAATTATTCACCTGTGAAATTTAATTGCTTGCCTTACTTTGCAAAACAGCAATTCTGCATTTTGATTAACGCCTAAGAGAATATTTTTTAGTGTCGCAAAAAAAAATAAAAAAAGTTTTATTGTAGAAAATTATTTTTTTATTATTTTCTTATTTATAAAAAATAAGAATGTTAAATAAAAATATAAAAAAAAGTTTTATTTGAAAAATTTTTTCCTCAAATCTTCATACTCCCTAAATTTTCATAGAATTTTCAAAATAAGATCATTTTATTTAGAGTTAATAATACTTTTAAGAACAGGAAAATTATTGGAAAAAAGTGACCAAAAAATTCGCTCCTTTCTCGAAACCTTGTTAATTTTTTGCAAAAGAGAACTTATGCAATACTTTTTCCTTCAAAATCTTTATTATTATGTGCCTTTTCCAAAATTCAACCAAAAAAATATTCCCTCACCCCTATTATTTGCTGAAGAAAAATGTTAAAAAAGGTCTTTCTTCTGTAAAATAAAGATTGAAAAGTAAAGTATAATTACGTTTTCTTCATTTTATTTACATTCGTGGTTAGTTATTATTCATTTTTATCCTTGCGAAAGGTCAGTGAATTATATAAAGGTAAAAATGCGATAAAACATTTTCAAATACAAAAGTAAAAAAAAATGAAATAATTATACTTATGTTAGCTCCCATATTTTTTTTATTTTTTCTTACTTTCAGGGTATTTTCACCCTCTATAAGTAGCTCTAGTATTAGTACGTAACAACTTTTAATAAAATTAACCCAATCTTTTGTTACTGTTTGTTACTTACTTTTTAAAACATGGCAGTTATCATTAGTTCCAAAATATTGCAAAAATAACCTTACAAGCGGCAGGAGTTATGTAGGAGACAGAGTTCTTCCCTATTTCTTAACTGAATACAACCCTCATATTTGGATTCAGTGATCCAAAAAACATAGATCTTATTTTAACCTGGTAATCGATTTTAGATACCTCAAACCGGATTATGACTACAGTATAAAATTAATTTTTAAGATGGTTGAGGGGTATTAGAGGTGGGGGACATTTTTTTTCATTATTTCTAAAAAAGTCACATAATAACAAAGATTTTGCAAAAAAAATTAGTTAAGTTATTTTCATCAAAAAATTAACGACGTTTCAAATAAAGGGACGGTTCTTTAGGGTTTTTTTCGGACACTCTTTGATTTTTCCTAGAACAAAATAGTAAAAAAATATTTCTATTTTCTAATAAATTTGAAAATAAATTGTAAATGACTATGTTCCATAACAGTGTAATAATATTTAAAAATTTTTAATTTTTCGTAATTTTTATAAATCTGCTTTCTGCTAAGAAATTTTCTATTTTTATGAATTATTAATATAAACTATAATTTTCTATCTTTATCATTTATTTTACAATCCTCTTATTCATAACCAGATTCTGTTATTTTTTAATTTATTATTCAATATAAATCTTTAGTAGACAATTACTTTTAAAATTATTTCTTTATAATATTTTATTTAGATGAATATATTAAGAATTATATAATATAAAGATAGTAAGTATTATAATACCTATATGTCTGAATTTGGGTTTTTGAAATTTCAGTTTACATTGAAAATTTTTGCTGATAATAAAGCTTTTGAATTCTCTTTGAAAATATCTTTTGTTAAATTATATTATATTGAAAATTATGTCTTTACATTTTTCAATTTTGGTCACACAAAACTTTTATTTATTTAAATATTTAATAGAAAAATTAAGTTTAAAAAAAAGTTAAGCAAATTTAATTGTTTACGTAAATTGCAGCTATATTTTCTTTTGGGAATAAATATTTTAGGAATTATCGTTCAGGTCACTTTCAGTTTTAAAATTTAAGTTTTTCTATCGTTTCAATATTGACTATAAATACAAAGAGCATCCCGGAATATTAGTGTAAAATCTGCACCAGAATGATATCTAAAAAAACTTTTACAGATTATTTATGCATAAAACATTAATAAGTTCCCCGTTGGAATTTCGCCCCCAGCTGCACTTCATGGGGCAGGGGGGCAAAAACGTGTTTTTTTCTCTTTTTTTTTCAAAAATCTATCGAAAACTCATATCTCTGGTTCCTTAGTACCAAAATAGGCCTACATGGTCTTAAAAGATTCGTCATTGATATTTTTTTCAAATAAAAAAGTTAAAAAATAAGTTTGTCTACTTTAGGAACCCTTAAATTCAAAAATACTGAAGACTAACATTAAAAATTTTACTTTAAAATTCAATTATTTTGCTATATCAAAAATCACCTCTCTGGAAAATTTATATGTTTTTTAACTATCAAAGGCCTTCAAAATGAGCCCAGTTAGAGCGAATTTGAGCCGCGGAATCCGTCAAAATTTAAAAAAAACCAAAATTTTTATTAGGTTTTTTTTGAAGATAACAAGGGGATTGTCAACTGTTTGGGAATACGATTTGCTTCTAACTTTCAAAATAGGTTTTGGTAGTTGAGAAAACGTCCTTCATACCCTCAGTTTACCTGAATGGACCTCCTGGTCCTAGAAATTAGACCCTATAGCAGGGATATATGCTATTTATAAGATAGGACTTTTTAGGCTATCTTCTAAATGGCGTTGATACCTTGTAATTAAACCAAATACCTTCCGGTTAGTCTCATTTTTTTGGAGTATTTATCACCTTTTGACCCCCGTAAACCACATTTTTTCGTCAGTAATTCTCTTACCGTTATGTTCAGTAAACCAAATGAACATATTTGGTTAAAAATGACCAATTTTTAAATTGCTGCAAAAATTGTAATTTTTGATTAAAATGGGTTTTATAGATCTCAGAAATTTTGTACAAGCTCCTTGTTTCCTACTATAGGGTCTAAATTCTAGGACCAGGAGGCTCATTCAGGTAAACTGAGGGTATGAAGGATGTTTTCTTAACTACCGCAACCTGTTTTGAAAGTAAGAAGCAAATCGTATTACCAAACAGTTGACAATCCCCTTATTATCTTCAAAAAAACCTCATAAAAAATTTTGGTTTTTTTTAAATTAATTTTGACGGTTTCCGTGGCTCAAATTCGCTCTAACTAGGCTCATTTTGAAGGGCTTTGATAGATAAAAAACATATAAATTTTTCAAAGAAGTGTATTTTATGTTGATTAATTTTGAATGCATGATTAATTTATTAGTTAATTAGTTAGCCTGCTGATTTTTTTTAGAGTTTTTTTTAAAATACGTAGGTGCTGTTAAAAAGCAAATTTTTAATTTCATAAGGAACATTTTTTTCATTCTTGTAATGCTAATATATATATTTAAATTTAAATGGTTTAATCATGAACATAATTTAAAAAAAAGCACATTATATTTTTTTAGATTAAATTTTTAAATTTTTATATTGTTTAAAATTAAGTCAATTTTTTTTTAACAACATATGCATATAAGATTACACCATTTTAATATAATGATAAAAATACCTATTTTTTAAGTATGAAAATATTAAAATTTTAAATATGCACTTAAGTTTAATTTATGGAAATATGTGTTTTCCCAAAATAGCTTGTAATGGTTTTATTTACTGTATATGAGTTGTTTCACGTTAAATGTTTAGAGATTTTTAGTAGTCCTGAAATCTCTTTAAAAATATTTTTTTTTAAATCTTTTTTTGTTCTTAAGTGTGTCTTAAAAAAGTTTATTTTGGCAAATGTGACAAATTATAGGCCCGAGGTTCGTAGCGAGTTAACACGAGTTTCAAAATGTTTTTTATCTAATAAAGGCAATAATTACGAGATTTTAAAATTGGAATATAGTCATTACTTTCCACTAGTAAAGAAAATAATATATTTTTAAATTAATTTAAAAAATAGAGAATTATTTTTATGAATCTTAAAACTTGAGAATTGGTTTATAAAAAAAATTATGTAGTTAAAAAGAAGTAATAAAAGAATAATCCTATAACATAGCAAAATTTTTAAATAATTATCAATCAAAAAAATTTAAGATCTTAAATTAGCCAAAATTATTTAAATCAACTAACAGTACGCAAAACAATCAACTTATATTAGCCTGGCAGTTACTTTTAATAACCGCTTAGATTTTTGATTAAGAGGTAAAATAAGATTCCCAAAATTATAGCACATTTAATCACTCCTTATGGAGAAAATTCTTAGTCCTTTAAATTTGAAGGTAACAGGAGTGATTAAATCAGCTATAATTTTGGTAATCTGTTTTTTTTTGGTGATTGGAAACTTTTTTACCCGGTAATCAAAATGTATATTTAAAGTCAAAAATAAAAAAAAAATGTTTAAGTTTCAATTAAAGTATTTTTAAAATTAACTGTTTTATTCGTTAACAAAAACTGAAATTTTCTGAGTATGGGCACTAAATAAAGCTTCGCTACTATAAAAATTAATATGCTAACAAGCATTTTATAATAAAACAGCCTAGCCGGACTACTTATGTAAGAATAATATTTTATTAAAAATTTGAATATAAAATTATTATTTTAAAAAAAAATTTTAATAAAAAGAAAAATTTTTATTCAAAAATAATATAAAATTATTCAAATTCCTTTCTTTTAAATTTAATATAAAATAATAAAATTACGAAAAGAAAAAAACAAACTAAATTTTTTTTTTATATTCTATTCTATTATAATGGCTATTATTTAAATATAGTGGTAAATTTACTTATATAAAATGCATAATTTATAATTGTAATGCTTGCATAAATCAAATAATTCAAGTTTATAGTATAAGAACAGAGTATTTAATATAAAGCTTGTAAAAGAGCCAGTATTGTGAAAGTACTTATAAAATTTTAAAGTGAATAGAAATGAAATTCCCTTGTTATACGTAGAATCGATTAAAAAAAAATGGATACGTACGAGGGTCTACAATAGGCAAATCTTTATACTAACTTTACCTCCGAATAAGAAAATCTGCTTTTAAAGAAATTTATTCGACCGGAATTACAGGAAGTAGTTCGCGCCCTTTACTGAAGAAACACAAAAGCTTAAACCTTAATTCCACATGAATGGAATTTCCAAAAAAAAAAAAAATAAAAGAAAGTACTTGCAACGAGACAAGAACATGTACGTTCATTATCAATGAAATTGAATACGTTATTGAAAAGCAAAAACATTGATCTATACGTTGAAGGCAGCTTACTAAAAATCTAAAATAAAAAAAAGAAAATTGTATTTTATTAAAATAAGATAACTTTTGTTAGAGAAGATAATTTTTTATTTTAGTTTTGTTATTTTATGATAAAATTATAATTTTTTGAATTTCATTTTATTTTATTGAAGTTTTACTATTTTTTTATTGATAACTTAAAACCTAAATTAAATCACAAGAAAAACTAATCTTCTCGCGCGCGAGTTTTCATTTTTCGTAGTATTTATTTTAAGTTAACAAAAAAACCCAGCTGTCAAGGAAGCTAAGTTTCAAATCCAGGACGGATCCGTATAACTAATTTTATAATCCGTACGGATCCGTATTACGGATAATAAACTGATCAGTATGTCACGCTTTTTTTCATCAGTAACTGATTACGCATGCGCACAAGTGGTTATAATATTTTTTTATTTTAGTTTTGTTTTTATAAGGTTATGAAATTTGCTTTATAATTAGAAAATAATTAGTATCTTATTAAAGAAAATAAATACTTTTTTATAAAATTTTCAATTTTTCACACTAACTTATTTTCCAAATTTTCCAGGAAAGGAACTTTCAACATTATAGGGGGATTTTCGTGGTTGAGAAAGGCGCTTATATTGATAAAAATTTTCAATTTTTCACCCTGACGCATTTTCCAATTTTCCAAGATGGCGAACCAAAAAAAAAAAATTCAACATTATCTATTTCATCTATATTTCACTTTTTTACCTTAACGTATTTTCTGATTTTCCAAGATGGCGGAAGGAAAAATATGAAAAAAAAAGTAGTTTCTACAATACCCAGGGGTTTTGGAGATGGAGAAAAATGTTTTTATGACTGAAAATTTTCATTTTTTCACCCCAAAATATTTTCCAATTTTCCAGTATGGTGGACCGAAAAACATGAAAATAGGAGCTTTCTATGAAAAAATGAATTTTTTATTCATGAAAACATTTTTCTCAATCTCCAAAACCTGCGGGTAATGTATAAACTTCCTTTTTTTTCATATTTTTCCTTATGCCATCTTGGAAAATCAGAAAATACATTAAGGTGAAAAATTGAAAATTTTTATCAATATAAGCGCCTTTCTCAACCTCGAAAATCCCCTGGTAATGTTGAAAGGTCCTTTCTTGGAAAATTTGGAAAATTTGGAAAATATATTAGTGTGAAAAATTGAAAATTTTATAAAAAAGTATTTATTTTCTTTAATAAGATACTAATTATTTTCTAATTATAAAGCAAAATTCATAACCTTATAAAAACAAAACTAAAATAAAAAAATTTTATAACCACTTATGCGCATGCGTAATCAGTTACTGATGAAAATAAGCGTGACATACTGATAAGTTTATTATCCGTTTGGCGGATAAGTCCCAGACCCCCAAGTAAGTTATACGGATTTCATTTCTACATGGGATATAAATAAAGAAGAAAATTGTAAAATAGTTTTAATGAAAGTTAAAAGGCAACGAAAAATAATTATTTGATTGATACTTAACAATTTTTCTTATTTTTAACTTAACCTAATTTATATTGCAAGACCAACTAAAATTAGCCCGTGCGAGGATTACGCATCGCGTAAGCGCGAAAAAATATCTGGATAAGCGTTTAGTACAATTTATAATAATTTTTGCGCTCTTAAAACTTAAAAAAATCAAAAATACATTAAAAACTTAAATGACTATAAAAATTCAATTACTTATTTATGATAGTCTTTTTAAGGAAAAATATTTCGCAACCGGAATATCTACCCATGTATAAAAACTATGTTTTTTAAAAGGTTATGATATTCATCAAAATTCAAATTATTTACTAACAATTTTTCACCTCAGCGTAAATCTACAGGATTATACCACTTAAAGTTATAGGTAACATGTTTAAAAAAATGACACATAATTATATTATATTTTAAACTATATATCAACTTTTATTTATTAGTTGATTTACGTAAGACAGAGTTAAATACTGATAAAGTGCTCTAAAAAAGTTGTATTTTATATAGATAAAGAAAAATACTATAAAATGTATTTGTCTTTCTACTTTTTTTAGCACGTACATTTTTGATCGTGAGTAAGACAAGTTTTACTTTTTTATTCTTGCAATAGTACAAATCATTAAGCAAGTACTTAAACAATTAAAACAGTATTAATTCTATAGTCTGCTATTGACACGTCTATCTAACAAATTAATATAAATAAATATTGTTTTAGAAATTCACAGCTTATTAATTTTAGATAATTATTTTTAAATTAGAATCGTTTATTAAGATCATTAATTCCTTTTATTTCATTTTTTAAACTAATTTTTACAGAAAAGTTAATTAAAGGGTGTAAAAACGTGGTTTTTTAAAAAAAGGAATTTTTTTAGAAGGTTAATTTTTTTTTAATTAATTTTTTTCAGTCATTAGTGATTCTAGGCTAATAAAGTAACCCTTCTGCCTCCTTATCTTTGACTTGAAGATGACTATTTTCCTGTTTCTGGTCCCATTCCCTATTTTTGGAGATTTTGGTACTGCGAAGTTTGGCTTTGTAAGCAACCGCGAAAATTTGCAAAATTTGCTGCATAATTTACATCTCAAAGTAGCTCTAGCACAATTTCTAACTATTCAAGAATAGTTAGAAGTATAATGAGAGAAAAATGAATCTATTTTCTTAGAATAATAAAACTATTTGTTTAATTTCTTAAAAATGTAAGTTTGACAGCGTGCGCAAAATAGGCCAAAAAGTATATTTCGAGAGGGAATTTAAAATAAAAATTTTTTTTACATATTCTTGAGACATATATGAAGCTATTTATGCAACAAAATAATTGTAATTCTCAAAAACATGTTTACCACAAAGTACCCTTAAGTAAAATAATTTATTTGTATTTTAATTCAATACAAATTATTATTAAATAAATAAAAAGAAAAAAAATCATAGAATGAAGAATCAAGATATAACAAAACCTGAAATTAATTTTTTTTTTTAATTTCTAACTTATTTTCTTTCTTTTTTTATTACAGTTTTATTATTATATTAAATTTCTTCATTACTATAACTATTGATTTATATGAAAACTTCAATAACAAATTTGTGTTTGTAAATTATTTTTTTCAGAGAATCAATTTATAATTTTAATTAATATTTATTATAAAATAAAAAATAAAATTTTTCATAATTCAAATATAAAAAATAACCAAGAAATAAAATAGAAAATATTTTTTTTTATATATTTTAGGTACCTGAAAATATTTCTATTTAATTGAAAATAAAATTATCTTCAAACCTTATTTTCATTAATTTTTGTTTTATTTTTAATCAATTTTATTTTTTTAATTTTAAACATTTTTATTGCATAAAGGTTATTACTAATATAAATTCTTTGAAAGTAACTCATATAAATGTATAAAAAAAATAGGGTAGAAGGGGTAATTTTCGTCACCCTTAAGAAAATTCAAAATTAAACTATGAATATTTAAAAATATTATGCAAATACTTGGCTAAAAAGTTAAAAATTTTTTTTTTCAAATAGTATTAATTAAAACTTATTTCTTTGTAAAACCTAAACTTTTAGGTCAAAATCTCTAAAATACTGGGGTTCTCGCCACCAAGCATATTAGCAAAACTGATCAATATTCTTGTGGCCGAATGATACGAGTCATTAAAAAATAGTTTTTTTAGACTTTTAAGATAATCAACACCACATTTTAAATAAGGTTAAAGTTGAAATAACGAGGGTGCCGAGAACTGTATACTTTGGTGAAAATCCCCTCTGCTCAAGTCAATTTGCGAAAAATTTCTTTAATATTTGCTAATTTTGTATACAATTTTCAATTAATGTAGAGATATTTTCGTTATGAGCCACAGATGAAAAATAACAGCGATAAAAATTAAAAGCTTTCTATTTTTTTAAAAATTAAAAAACAATTCTAGAATTCCCCCTGTTTACGGTTACATGTATTTTTTAAAAAGATTTTACACAATATACTGACATAGTTGCAGGTATTTTCTGATTTTCAACAATCTTAAGTTCTTGCTCTCAAGTTAACATAGTTAAACTAGCGAAATATTGCAAAATGGACTGAATTATGTTAGGTTATTTTTACTTTTTTTTCGTGAGAGTTGAAACAATAATAATATGAAGAAAATATTATTAAATTATTTGTTCTTTCACCGTTTTATGCTAATTAAATTCCTGTTTTGATAAAATATTTACTATGTATAACCAAAATGGTGTTTGTATTTATCCTAGAATAAGGTTTGCATAAAATTAAGCTCAAAATTGCTTATGAATTCACATTTCTATTCTTGAATATTTTTATAATTCATTTATAACATAGAAGAATTTTTTAAAACTTACACTAATACTAAAGTGGATCGAATATGTATGTAAACACATTAGAGCTAAGATTCTAAGATTTTATTAGTTCCGCACCCCTGTTAATTTTTTAATTATAGGAAAGGCTGAAACGTATTTTTTCCTTATGTTAAAAAATTATCGTCTCACTAGAGCAGCTTCTGATTAGGATACGGTTATTTCTAGAACTTTTCTTTTGAAAAAAACAGTTTAAAATAATTATCGATAAATTTTTTCGAACTTAGGGAGGGAGGTAAAAAAATACGTATCACTGATAGGGTAGGCGTGTGAGTCTTCTAAATTTTATGGTTCATTAAAAGCATTCGGGGAATTTTCTAAATAAGCGTTACTCTGGTATGTGGGACATGAAATTCCAAAAAAATGGCGTTACGCTTTTTTTAATGACTTCTTATTTTAAATATATAATAAAGTGCGTCCCTATGTAAAAATTTTAATATTTTAGAATGGTGAAATAACTCTATTTTTTTTTTTAAAGCAATATTGCTCTGAAAAATTCCGACCCGTTCCGCAAAAATTACAATCGTAAACGACGCTACGGGGCATTTTTAAACACGATCAATAATATATCATAATATATATAGTATAGATGAAATCGTGCTTTCTAAGTTTGTCGGGTAAAAAATGGAATATTCCTAAAAATTCATGGAAAAAAATTCTCCTCAAATAATTTTGATACCTCATGTTCAAAAAGGTGTGAAAAAATTATCCTTTTTATAAATTAGAACGATTTTTATCATGGAACATGTTTATAGGAAGGGGGTACTTCAGAATTTGAAAATCAGGGGGGGTCAAATTTGTCCGATTTAAGGGTGGGATTCAATTTCCCCGATTTAAGGGGTGGAGTCAAATTTATCCGGTTTATGTGGCAGTCAAATTTGTCCGAATAAAGAGGGGGGGGGGCGGGAGTTTAAATGAGACTTAGAATAATTTCAATTTAGAGACTTTGAAAAATCTAGGCTTAGAGACTTATAATAATTCAGGTTTAGGGACTTAAAATAATATCAACTTAGGGACTTGGAATGATTCGGGTTTAGGGAATCAAAATTGTTTGGGTTTAGAATCTTTACAGCTAGTAAGGTAATAATTACAAATTATAAAATTAAAAAATTGTATGATGTTGTAACATTACGTAACATTTATGCATTATAATAGGTATACCTAGTCCTTAGCTAGAAGTAAACGTGTTTCATGCATTTAGTTTGTGATTACACAAACCGGTTATAAGCTTTCTTTTTATAAGATAAAGAGTTGTATACGATTTTTCTTCATCAGTAGTAAGAAAATAAATTATTGCAAATAAGTGCTTTTGCGACCATTGAGAAAAAACATAGACAATTTTTACTACAGACAATTTTTTAATATTTTCATCGTCTGTCTCCCTTATCGTGTACTATATAAATTTTTAACCATAGATATTTACAATTTGTTAAAAAATCAATAATCAATAATAAATATTAAAAAATAAAAATATTGCTGTATAGCAGGAATAACATAAAATAAGTAATTACAGGTAATAGACATTTTTTCTTTAGCAAATAAATTAAATTTCTTGTAAAAACAAGGATTTTGAAAACGATTAAATAAAACGTAACATTTTTGTATATAAAAAAAAAAATAACAAAAATAAAATTTATTGACATCAAATACAATTTACGAGAGATTTTATATTGTATTTCGGGTTCTTTGAGGTATGTCAATGTATCAACAGTGTATACGATTTATTACGTGTATATTTAATGGCATAAAAAAAACATCAATAAAGAAACATGAAAAATTTGTTTGTACTTTTTTTTATTATACAACTTCATTAAAAAAAAAAATATTTTATTTAAAAATTTTTTCTTTTAAATATTACAGGTGGAATCGTATTCAAAAGATTATAATCAAAAACATGAAAATATTAATAATAACAACAATAATATTGGAGATCAACAACAACATCCTCAATGGACTCATCTTAATTTAACTCTACATCCTTATCATTATCATAATGGCCAATTAAGTCTTCGTTGCATTGCTAAAATCACTGGAATATATGAACAATCTAGTGAAATTCAATTAGGTTCTCAATTACGTGAACCAATACACCAGAGAGGTAAATATTTATTATATTTATATTATATATTATATTACATATATTATATTACATATTCATTTTATACTATGAAATACAATTTTTTTAACTCAAACTGTAAAATGTAAAATTAAACTTTAAAAAAAAAAGTTATATATAAAAAATTCCTTTGACTCTGCTTTAATATTATTATTACATTTTTTCTTAAATGACTTTTATATCATTTTTTTCCTTTTTTTGGCACAAATATTTAAATAATTTTAAGAAAAATTTTTTTTTTTTCAATTCCCTTTTAACTTAGCAATCATTGACAAGCATACATATATATTGCTTTACGATTCAAAAAGCTTGCCTTTCCGGTAATTGGGTCATGCAACGTAGAAAACTAAAAGAATTTACTGAGTCGATTAGTTTTCTCGTCCTACATTTTTCAATAGTCTTTGAAATTGCTTTAAATCTTTTTTTTTCTTCAAAAAAATAAAAAAAATTCATTTTATTTTTTATTTTTATGTAAATATTTTTACTTTCTATGTAAATATACATTTTTAAACATATTTTTGCAAATATTAGTAAAAAAAGAAATTGAATTTTATTTTGAAATTTTATTAATAAAATTGAAACTTTATTATTTTTCTAAAAAAAGTTCTGTTTACCCGTTCAGGCTGCTGCACTTGAATTTTGCTTGAATTTTTAAACCAAACTTATAAATCTTTATAAAATCAATTTTAATGAATTTTTTTTTATGGGTGGTTAAATAATGAAATTTTAATGATGATTTGAATATTTCATTTTATAATTTAATATTAAATTTGTCTTTCTAGCAACTGAAAAAAATTTTGAATTACTGCTTGAATTTTCAAACTAGAAATAGTATATTTATTATGAGCTCGTTCCCAGAACAGTAAAGAATGGCTACAATCGCTTGCAAATTACTATTTGAGGCGAAGCCGAGGTTGGTAAACTGCGATTCGGGTAATTCTTTATTTATGGACAAGGGGCGTATATGATTTTTCTTCGTCAGTGGCAAGAAAACACGTCTTTTCCAATCGTGCAGTGGCCGAGAATCAAGCGCTTTCTTGCCACTGACAAAAAATATTTTAAATTTTCAATCAATTGAAGCAAAATTCAAGCTCAACAGCCTTAAAGTGCATATTTAATAAAAAATTGTAAATTAATTAAAAAAATTTATCACTGGTTTATGTGTTCACACAACCAACGATCATGGAACATGTTCAGTCATAACAGTAATAAATTCAAAAACCGAAATTACAATTAGTAATACGTGAAAAGGTTGGTGGTATACCAACGAAAGCTTACAACAAAATAAAATATGTTGTTATAAATTACCCTTAATGGTCAATAATTGCAATAATCTCAAATAATCATTTAAGGCTATCCTAAACCCAAATGTGTCGGTAAAAATTTCTTAAACGCCGGCTTTTTTTTTTAAGCTGTAGAAAAAACAAAAAAAATATTTTAGGCATATTATAGGCATATATAATATTTTAATCAATATGAAGCCACAAATGTTAATAGAAATAGATTGGCGACGTTTTTCAAAATGAACTCTGCCTTACCGACTTAATGTTAAAAGCATAGGGGTTTAGGATGGCGTTAAAGTATACAATATTAAGTTTAAAAAAATTTATCATACTATGTTCAGAGCCAATAGAAGTAGTACATAAAAAATTACTAATTACAATAATATAATAAAATTCATTCACTTTTAATGGATGCCCTCATCATTTCTTACCCTGTACTATAAAAACATCGTTTTTATTTTCTATTTTAGCTTTTGGTTGAATTTCGCAGTTTTTGGTTGAAAATCGCAGTATTTGGTTTAATATTCAACCAATTGGTTGAAAATTCAACCAAAAACTGCGAAATTCAACCAATTGGTTGAATATTCAACCAAAGCAGCTCGACCGTGTAGAATTATCGTTTTTACTAGGTAAAATAGACCATTAAGAACATTTTGTTATTGTTAATGAGGAACCATAGTGCCAATTACCTGGCAGCGTTTTTTAATTTTCTAAGTAAAATATATACACACAGATAACATTTCAAGTGTTTTCTATTTAAAAACTATTTTAAAAAAATATTCAAGACTCTCTCCTCTAAATACACGGTAGAGCTGCTTTGGTTGAATATTCAACCAATTGGTTGAATTTCGCAGTTTTTGGTTGAATTTTCAACCAATTGGTTGAATATTAAACCAAACACTGCGATTTTCAACCAAAAACTGCGATATTCAACCAAAAACTGCGAAATTCAACCAATTGGTTGAATTTTCAACCAAATCTGGTTTAATTTTCAACCAAAAGCTAAAATACAAAATAAAAACGATGTTTTTATAGTACAGGGTATAAGAAATGATCAGGGCATCCATTAAAAGTGAATGAATTTTATTATATTATTGTAATTAGTAATTTTTTATGTACTACTTCTTTTGGCTTTGAAACTGAGGAATTACTAATTAAAAAGGTTATCATACGATATAGAATAACAAAATGGCGGCTACCTAGAGAAAGTTAAAATGAAATAAAAAGCCTTTAATTTTCGAGCAAAAGTAGCTGTAAAATTTTTTTTAAAACATAAAAATACTAAAACTCGACGACATCCCGAAATTAGTGCATTCATTAAGTTGCTTAGTAAGTTTAAAATAAATTGGTGCAGATTTTATCGCGCAATCGTGTGCATTACTTTTCAAAAACGTTGTTTCGAGTAAAATGGCTTTAAAGTTTTCGATGAATTTTTTCGGTACTTTTAGTTATTAAATTATCTATTTTAATGCAAGAGATCTGATCAACACAAAATTATTCGACACATCAATGATTCTACACAAAAAAGTTTTTCGGAATCGTTCTACATCAAAAATCGTTGTGCTAAAAAGATCAACACAAATTTTTTTTAGTCAAAGTATTCAACACTTATTGCTTTCGTATGCTAGCATAAATAAATGCCACTTAAAAATCGTATTGAATATTTCGATTAGAAAAAATTTGTGTTGATCTTTTCGGTACAAGGATTTTCGGTGTAGAACGATTCCGCAAAACTTTCTTGTGTAGAATTATTGATTTGTCGAATAATTTTGTGATGATCAGATCCCTTGCCTATTTTAACATAGAACATGTTCGTTAGATAGGGTATTTGGAAAGTTTGGCTAGGAAGGGGGTGGGGTGTGAAATAGACTTAGAATATTTTTGATTTAGGGACTTAGAATAATTTGAAGTGGAAGCCTGATCAGGCTCTGATAAGAACAAGAACTTAGAGGATTACTTTATGTTTATGGACTTACGATAATTTATATTTCAGGATTTATTGTAATTTCGGTTTTTGGATTTATTACTGTTATGAGTGACATGAACATGTTCCATGCTCGTTGGTTGTCTAGTTGCACAAACCGGTTATAAATTTTTTTATTCGTTAGAGAAATTTATAACAGAAAACTCTATATCAAAAAAATTAAAATCGGTCACGTAGTTTTAGAGAAATCTTAATTAGAAGGTGTAAAAACATAGTTTTATAAAAATATTTTATAAGAATACAAATTTTTTTTTGTATTTTTAAGTATAGACTTATAAGTTATCAGTTATTTTTTAGCCATAAAGTTATCTTTTTGGTTTTCATACTGAACCTGTAGCTGATTTGACCCCTGCTGCTTGTCTGATTTGGCATTTTTTACCATTTTGGCACGGCTAAATTTGGCGTCATAAACAATCGCGAATATTAGCAAAATTTGCTCATAATTTCTATCAATGACCAGTTCCGACATAATTTATAACTATATTTAACAAGAAGGATTTGAAAATAAATTTTTTTTACATACTCTTGAGACATTTATAAATTAAGTAATTAATAAAAAAAAATATTTTGATTATTAAAAAAAAAATTAGGTAAAACGACAGGAAGTTAAAGCATACAATATTAAGTTTAAAAAAATTTATCCATACTATGTACAGAGCCAATAGAAGTAGTACATAAAAAATTACTAATTACAATAATATAATAAAATTCATTCACTTTTAATGGATGCCCTGATCATATCTTACCCTGTACTATAAAAACATCGTTTTTATTTTGTATTTTAGCTTTTGGTTGAAAATTAAACCAGATTTGGTTGAAAATTCAACCAATTGGTTGAATATTCAACCAATTGGTTGAATTTCGCAGTTTTTGGTTGAATATCGCAGTTTTTGGTTGAAAATCGCAGTGTTTGGTTTAATATTCAACCAATTGGTTGAAAATTCAACCAAAAACTGCGAAATTCAACCAATTGGTTGAATATTCAACCAAAGCAGCTCTACCGTGTAAATTAGCTTATAAATAAAATATCATATTTAATTTAACAGACCTGACCTCGATTTTTATATTTTTTGAGCCGCTGGACACGAATATGATAACGATTTTCACCAAAAATGGTCCAGTTCCCCGCAATAAGAATTTTGAAGTTATATTTTGCGGGTTTTTTAACATTTTTATCTGTTACTAATGTTTTTTGGGTCACTAAATACGAATATGATATGGATGAAAGTTGCCTATTGTGGGCAACTGTATCTTATTCGGTAAAAACATATCATATTCGTGTTCAGCGACCAAAAGTCACAAATATATGTTAGAAAAATCTGTCGACCTAATAAGGATAAAATTTTTCTACGAAATGAGGCTCCATAGAGAAGCACCATAGTGCTATAAAGTTACTAATATTTTTTTCTGAATAAGATTTTAACTGAAATTCGCAAATTAAATCTTGAGTTGATTCAATCAGTGAATTACGAATAAAATAATGAAGACCATTTCTCTTTTATATAAATTATATTCAATTTGTATATCTTGTAGGTTACGTGAGTAGAATATCTGAGATAAAGAAGAAAATGCTTAAATAATTTTAATTGTAAGATATTTAATTTATTAATTAAAACACGTATTATTATAATAAACTATACTTTATTACTTAAAACGTTGAAAAATTTGGATTTCCTATTAATCTTTTTAAAAAACTTTACAACTTAAATATATATAATATATAAAGAGTAAATCTATTTTAGAGAATAGAAGGATCTAAAAGGATTATAGAAGATTTCATTTAGCAAGTTGAGCATTGCCGAAGCAACTAGCTATATACATACACGTATAAAGGTTTTCTATAGGAAAATTGCACAAGATTACCTTTTAATGATGTAACACTATACAGTGTTTTTATCAAAACGTACCAGTGGTATAGATAAAGATTTGACGAGACATAAAATTTTCATTAAAGTAGTTTGCTGATAAAAAATATCCTTTATTTCTAAAAACCTTATATGGGGAATTTCATGCCAACTTAGTCCAAGTTGAACTCGTGGAATTTGATCCAAAATATTTTTTTTTAGCTTTCAATTCAATCCTCAATTTTTGGCATCAATTTTATTTTTTTGGTAATTTATTTAAACAAAAGGCAAATGCTTTTTATTATTATTTTTATTGCAAAGAAATCGTTTCACAGGGTAATAATTTTAATCTCACTCATTTTTCACAATTTGCTAATACTTGGTTATATTTTGCGTCAAAAATGAGTGAGCTATGAATCGTGAATGATGACCAAAACTAAAAATGACTGTCAAAAATCGATATTTCTAATCATAATAAGTCGTAAAATCTCATTCTTTGTTATAGTATTTACGAGAGAAAAAAAATTTATACAGATTTTTTTCTCCCTTCAGTCCAACTGGAGCACATTCGGCACAAATTCACTTATAAAAATTTATGATGAATTTTTTTTAACATGGAACATTCTCATTAGATGGGGTATTTGAAAAAGTTGTCTCGGCAGGGGGTGTGGGTAAAAAAGTGACGTTTTTAGGGGTGGTGAAAAAGTTACGTTTTTAGGGGGGGGGGGTGAAATGGACTTGGAATATTTTCGATTTAGAAACTTAGAATAATTTAAAGTGGGAGTCAGCAACAACAACAAAAACAACAACTTAGAATACTTTAAGTTTATGGACTTAGGATAGTATATATTTCAGGGATTTATTGTAATTTCGGTTTTTGGATTTATTACTGCGTTATGAGTAAACATGTTCCATGCTCGTTGGTTGTGTAGTTATACACAAACCGGTTATAAATTTTTTTTATCTAACAAATTATTTAAATATTTTTAGTACACTGAAAAAAAAATCCGCTTGCCGCAAGCGGAATTATTTTTTTCTTTTTCAAACAATTGCAAATGACTTAAAATGTAAAGAAAATTTAAAAAAAAACACTTTTCTTTTCTTTTTCCAAAATTTTCTCAAATCTCATCATACCGATATACGCATATCCCAAGTAAGCGGGAAAATTTTTTTTTTTTAATTTTCTTAACGTTTCAAGTCATTTGCAATCATTTGACGAGAAAAAAAATTCTGCTTGCCACAAGCGGATTTTTTTTAAACTACAAAACTTTAATATTTGTATATATTTAGCAATTAAAAATCCATTTGCTAGTCAAAATTTAGATTTGACCCAAATTTTAAAGGTTTCTTTTCTGTGTTAAAAATATAACGATTTTATGACTTTGTAAATAAAAAAAAAGTAACCCTAACAGATATTTTAGGCGTTTTCTATGAAGCTCAAAACGTGAAGTGCTCATTTTTTTCTCTTATTTTGCATACGTAAATTACGATTCTGATTTTTGTCATATGTAATACTTTGTGTATGGTTAAATCATAAACATTTAAAAAAAAATTCAAATGTATGTTTTAATCAAAGAAAAAAATATACGATTTTTGTTTGATCTTAAGTGATGTTATACACTGAACAAAATTCATCTAAAAGATTGCAAACGGCTTGAAACGTAAAGAATATTGAACGAAAATGAGTTTCACTCATTTGAAATGCGAAGAGCATGGCAAGGCGGAATTAAAAAAAAATTTTTTTACCAAAGAGAAAAATTTTTTACACTTCTTCTCAGCTTCTTCTTTATGTTTTATGTCATTTGAAATCATTTAAATGAAAAAAAAAAATTCCGTCTGCCACCAAACAGATTTTTTTTCAGTGTATACTTGAGCAAGCATATCAAGCAAGTACAGGCAGTTTGCAAAAGTCAAACTACACATTTTTTTACGGTTAAACACATGTTTTTTTTTATCGAAAGCTAAAATAACAAATGTACGCTAAAAAAATGTCATTAATAACAAATAAGATTAAAAAAACAATTTTTACTTAAAAATTTAATAGAGGATCAACTGTAATACTTTCAACTGCGGATGAAAAGTTTTGTTAATATTTTTTAAAAAACACAAATTACATTTGCTGCTTGACTTAAACATTTAAGTTTTAAAATGAAGTTTTAAAATATTTGAATAAATTATCAGCCACTTTATTTACAAATGAAATTTTATGACAAATAATTATTATGAAATTCAAAAAATTTAACAAGTCCATAGCAAATGTAAATAAAAAATATTTAAGTTGCAAAGCATAGGATAAAATAAAAATTAATTTGTAATTTTAATTAAATAATAATTGAGTATATAATGCAAATTTTTTAATCAGTTAGTACCTCATAATCATTATTTACTTTATCTTAAATAATGTCTGCAAATACCTAAATATGAGCATCTCCAGGATAAAACGACCAGCTGAAAAATAAAAGAACCACTCCTATTTTACTTTTCCTGATGCATAATTTTGAGATACAGCTGCTCCAAAGTTGGATTTTTTTAATTTTTTGATTTCAGCAGCCAAGTATCACCTGAAATAACTCAAAACCATAAAACTTTTAACATATATACTAGATACCGTCAAAGACGGGTAGAGCGAAGCTGATCATGTTAGAAAAAAGCAAGAAAAGAGTTTCAGTAATTTTTTAATTTAGGGATTTTAAAAGCTTTGATTAGATTGAGTTCAATAATAATGTTTAAATAAGACGTAAAAAAATGTTAAGCATAGTTAAAATTTTTAAGTATTGGCCAAAAAGTACACGAAAAATTCTTATTTTGAAACCTTATTATTTGTTTGCTGAAAAGATTTCAACCAAACTTTTGTTGGCGGAACTTTGTTATTACGTCCTTTTTTTAGAATTCACCAACTACAAAAAAGTTACTCTGACCTCTAATACCCCTCAATTAATATAATTACCAAAATAATATTATACACAAGTCAGAATGTGGTGTAACGGTTTCAGAATTCGTCAACCAGAGAAAGAAAAAGTCTTCTGTAGGTTTTGTATGTCGTTGAATCCGTATTTGGGGTCCTACTGGGTTAGAAAATAGGAAAATACAGCAGAAACTTTCCATCTTATGAGTTTTTTCACAATATTTTGGAACTAATGATCAAATTAATAGTGCCATATTTTAAGAGTAATTATATTATTCTAATTATTCTAAGTCCCTTAATCGGAAATATTCTAAGTCCATTTCATACCCCTCTCCTCTAAAAACGTCGTTAATATTTCAACCCCTCCCCCCCTAAAACGTCAATACACGGTGATCCCGGGTGGGACGTGAATTTTATTTTATTAGGTGCATCGCTAGTTGTTGATGCTTGTAATCTTAGCTGCGATTGGTTAACTAATAAGCAAACAATGCATCCGCTCTGTATCGCCCTGTATTTACCCCCCCCCACCCCTAAAACATCAAAACATCACTTTTTTACCCATCCCTGCCCGGCATTAACACACACTTACACTATTATATCGTAGTATAAGTGAACGAAACGTACGGAAGTACCATTGATACCAACCATATACCAACCTATGAATTTAATTTTGTGCACAAGGCTTTTAAATGTAGTTTTTTGGTAATATTGCTTTTTAGTTAGTTAGTTAACAAAAACACTTCTTGTTGGTCACAATTTTTCGGTATTAAAGTCATTTTTCAAGCCTTGGATTTTTCTCAATGTTATAGCAATTTAACCAAATGGTCATTTTTTTCCCGAAATGATTAATTTTTAAATTATCCCAAAAATTGCAATTTTAGACAAAAATGGGTTTTATAGGTCTCAACAATTTTCTAAAAGCTTTTTTCTAAAAATTCTTTATTTGTCCTTTAGAATTATTTGTTTGCAAAACATTATTACCTTTCTAATTTTTTATATTAAATTCTCTTCTTTACAGTCAGTAAATTGAATGCCTATTTTTGTCCTAAAATGATCAATTTTTCAATTTGCTGCAAAAATCGTAGTTTTAACATTGAACATGTTTCTAAGGAGGGGTAACCTGTGAATCTGAAAATCAAGTGGGGTCAAATGTCAAAAATCATGTGGGGTTAGGAACTTAAAATATTTTATATTTAGGGACTTTGAATAATTTACTTTGAGAGGCTTAGAAAAATTCAAGTTTTGGGACTTAAAATATTCCGGGTTTAGAGACTTCTAATAATTTGAGTTGAGGGACTTAGAATATTTTCAATTTAAGGACTTAAAATAATACAGGTTTACAGAATCTAAATAATTTGGGTTTAGAATCTTAACATCTAGTAAAGGTGATAATTACAAATTATAAGAATAGCGATTTTATTGTAATGTTGTTTGTTATTTATGTATTATAATTAGTCATTTTTAGAGGTTTAGTTTTCACGTCCTATAATTAGTCTTATAGCCCAATTAGAGCTTGTAATTATTGAATCTCAATATTTTCTTACCCTTTCTTCAAAAAAAGGCAGTTAATTAGATAATTTTAGCTCTGCTTTCAAAATATTGCAAAAAAACTAAAATGGGGTAGTTTTTGCTGATTTCATGTCCTCAACTTCTCAGCCACTTGTACCCCAGATTGCGTATTTCAGAATCAAAGCATACCTACTTTTGTATTCTAATTTTTTTGGTCACGTGTACTAGAAAAAGTTAACCAATTTTTGGAAGACAAACTGAAATTATGACACCCCGGATTAGACTAGATTTTTATATTAGGCCAAAACATACTGAATTTATATTTTAAATATTTTGGTATTTTGGCTCTGGAAGGGCATGTCAGGCTGTTGAAGACCGGCCGTTTATTCACGCTCTTAGTTTATAGTGTACATGATTTTGAGCTCGGATAAAGGTCTTCAATGGCCCGACATGTCTCTCCAGAATTAATATACCGAAAAATGTCAAATATAAACTTATTATGTTTTGGTCTTAGTTAAAAACCTAGCCTATTCCAGGGTTTCATACTTACTTTTAGTTTTTTTTTTAAAATTGGCCATTTTTGTGTAACTTTTTCCAAAACACGTGGCCGAAAAAATTAGAATACGAAAGTGTATGTATTTAGGTCTTGAATATCTCTGTGCCAAAATTTAGCTGTGTAATACTTACACGCACTTATTACCATACCATTATTATTACCAGGTTCCTAATCTCTTTTTTATTTAATAAAATTACGCTATTTAAAAAAATCAGTTTTTAAACAACCGGTTTTATTTCAATGAAGTAACCTTCAGAAGAATTAAAAACTTATTAGTTATTAGTTTCAAATCAATTTTTCAAACTGATCCATGTGTAAGAATAAAAAAATTCAATGATAATGGAATTATGCATAGAATGCATACGGATGGAGTTGCAAATTCTTTGAACTAGGTTTAGTCCAAAAATATATATCTTATATTAATATTTGAAATTTTACGTTTAGATTTCTTTTTGAATACTAAATTAATTTTAAAACCAATATTTATGTAAAATTCCAAAAAATATTCCTAAAAACAAATAATCTAATGTAACTTGTTTTTCGTAATTTTTTCTAATTCTCCATCCGCCATTTTCAAATTAAGAAAAATCAAGCAAAAAAAATGTGTCCTAAAACATATACAAAAAATGAAAATTTTATTATTCTTCATTAAATATACCTTTTTTTGATGCTATTTACAATAATGATAAGCAGCGTGACGATTTTTTTTTTAGTATCCAACTTTTACCCTAAATAATGACTTTCCGGTTAATTTTATAGAAAGTTTGAAATCGAATTCTGATAATAGAGACTTGAAAAATAGGTTTTGGTTATAAAATTAATTTAGAACTCGTAGATAGGCTTTTGGGCGTTAAATGTCTAATTGAATAAAATTTAGATTAATTAATAAATAATAAAAATCGTAAAGAATTATAAAAAAGCTAAGGCTTTTTTATTTCAGGCACGATCACATATTCATTGAGTATTTTCTCTTTAATAACGTCGATGGGATCCACGCCCTCATAAATTGAAAACTATTATTTATTATTATACACCAAGGTAATAAAAGCATGTAGAGGCATCGGAATGACCTTGGGACCAAATTCCTCCATAAATTGAAGAATTTGAAGACTTTTTCGTTTTTTAACCTGATGAACTTTTAAGGCACGATTTCATCTATGTATTGCATACACAGGGTTATCGTTCCTAAAAAATAAATTTCAATTAATTTAGTTATTTTCTGGTTATTTTAGATCATTAACCACATTTTGGATGTATTAAATTCAAAACCAATTCATTTTTTACCATTTTTATTATTTTTTAATAATTTTTTTTGATATCTGAAATCAGTTTTTAGGACATTTCTCTGCAAGTACTTGATGAAATCACTTGAAATTGAAAACCCTACAACTAGATCTTATTTCAAAAAATTTGGTTTAAGGGATTTTTGATTCATCGAGTAGGCTCTGTGATCTTGACGATACACTTTCTCGAACATACATCCCTACACACAACAAGGCAATATAAGCATTTAGAGGCATCGGAATGACCTGGGGACCAAATTTCTCCACGTATTGTACAATTTAGAAATTTTTCCGTTTTTTGACCTGACAAACTTATAAGGCACGATTTCATCTATGTATTGCATACATAGGGTGATCGTGCCTAAAAATATAAGAATCTTGTGTGATTTTGTATTTTTATGATATTTCGCTGATGCAAAGTATATGCAAAAGCTATGAAATTTATCGCGCGGATAACATTTAGAAGGTTTTTCACCTGTATGAAGCAAAAGTACAAGAATAAACATGCCTTTAGAAATACCAGTTTGGGCCCAAAAACAATAGGGTTCATTAACTCGATAAAATAAACTCAGTTTTAAAAAATGAAAGCATTCCGTTTGATCGTTTTGGCTATATCGTGTCCGAAAGGTGTCGATTTTTGCATCCATTAAGGTAGAGCTTCGCTCTATAACTAGAGTGTTTCTTATTTTTTTTTTTTTTCAATATTTTTTGGCTCCCCCCATTTTCTTCGAATATTTAGGTCATAAAAAACCCCCAGCTCCAAGGATTTTGATTTTTGATTTTTTTAACCCGTGCCACCGAGCACTTGAAGTTTCCCATTTAAATAACATGGGAATTTTGGGTTTTTAGCTATACAAATTTTTACAAAATCCAAAAAGCGTTTTAAAAAGCTAATTTTTACTAAAAACATACTTTTATATGTTGTAAAGACATGCAAAAAGCCCTGCATTCATTCCAAAGGGAATTTTGGGGCTAGAAACGCAAATTTACATGTTGGATCAATCTTATAAAACAGGGTTTTTTGGTAATTTTCGATAAAACGCTATAACCTCAAAAATGAACCAAAATACTTCTAGTTAGTCTACTTTTTTTGGTGTAAATGTCACCTTTCAAATGCCGTAAACTGCGTTTTTTTATCACTGATTCTCTCAGCGCTATGAGCAATTAACCTACTGGTAATTTTCGACTAAAAATAACAAATTTTTGAATTTTATTAAACTGCTGTCAAAAATGTGATTTTTGACGAAATTGAGCTTTATAGGTCTTAAAAATTTTCTACAAGCTTCAAATTTCGAAAAATTTTTTACTCACTGCTTTTCAATAAATTATTAACCAGAGATGATAATTTAAAGTCATAGTCCCAATTTCAGGGTTTAAAAAAAAAATCAATTTTTATCATTTACTTTGAAAAACGATATCTTAAAAACTATTTAAAGAAAAGAGACGAGTAAAAAATTTTTGGAAACTTAAAGCTTGCAGAAAACTTTTAAGGCCTATAAAACTCAATTTTGTCGAAAATTACAATTTTGGCAGCAATTTAAACAAATTTACAAATTGGGCCTTTCGGGTCAAAAATTACCAATAGTTTAATTGACTATAGCGGTGAGAGAATCAGTGATAAAAATACACGGTTTACGTCGTTTGAAAGGTGACACTTACACCAAAAAAAGTAGAATAACCAGAAGTGTTTTGGATAATTTTTGAGGTTATAGCGTTTTATTGAAAATTACCGAAAAACCCTATTTTATAAGATTGAGTCAACGTGTAAATTTGCGTTTCTAGCCCCAAAATTTCCTTTTAGAATAAATGCAGGGCTTTTTGCGTGTCTTTACAACATATAAAAGTATGTTTTCAGTAAAAATTAGCTTTTTAAAACGCTTTTTGGATTTTGTAAAAATTTGTATAGCTAAAAACCCAAAATTCCTATGTTATTTAAATGTGTAAGGATCGCCAAATATATTTGAATTTCGCGCCGTATAAAATTTTTAATTTTTAAGAGAATATATTTTTCCATTGTGTTCGAGGTCCCACGTGGTTGAAAAATATTAAAAAATTATATTCATTAAAACCGCCCAATTGGGGTAAGATTTTTTATTATTTTATTTAAATTTCTATCTACTTATTTTTTATAAATTATCATTTAGCGGTTTTTTTACCTGGTATCAATTATTATTATTACGGCACTTCAAGGTTACTTTTGTTTCCCGGTTATAAACGAATTCGATTGCAAGGCCTGCGTCTCTTTCAACTGGTGCCGAGGTTACAGAAATAATATTGTGTGTCATTTTTGATGGTTTGAAGGCCAGGGTGCCGTTCAACAAGTATTAATTAAAGTGTACGTAGTTTTTTTTTGTATGAAACCAAACCACGTGTGAAGTGTGATTAATGAAAATGTATAATGGTGATTTAAATATAGTAGTGTTGTGCATTATTAAAAAATGAGATAAATGTGTATGGAGAAATATTATGGGACTCCATTAAATAAATGATAAGACATAAAATAGTTTTGAAATAAATAAATGTAAAAACGCGGGATCACGTGTTTTTCTGTGTTAATTTTTATAAAGTTGATAAATATGGAAGAGTGAGTGAGATAGTAGCATAATTGTTATTTCTTGGTATTAAAAATTAATGAAAAAGAAGTTTGTATGAACAGGTGATAAGATATCATTAAAAGGAGATAACCTAATTGAGATTCCTTGTTTGATTTTCCATCTTTATTGTTAACTGGACTCCTTTTGATGATATTTATATTAATGGGTATAAAGTCAATATTCAAATGATGTTGTTGGTATAAAATTAGATTATGTATGTGTTTGTTTTAAAATTCAATAACAAAAATCATATGATTAAAGAGACTGACTTAAAATTATGAAATCCATATTGTTCTTATATTTTTTCATCCTTACCGCCATAACCTTGAATTGCCCACTAGGAATATTTTTTGGTAAATTTTTTCGATATTAATTTAGCGGGAAATAAAAATTATTTAAAAAATCTAGTAACTTTAATTTCCCTTATTACAAATGGGAAACTTCAAGTGCTCGGTGGCACGGGTTAAAAAAATCAAAAAACAAAATCCTTTCGGTTTCCTTCTTAACGGTTGCAGAGCATACTTCTCCTCTCTAAAACACCACGTGATTGCTGTGACTGAAACCTGGCTCAACCCTGCCTTTACCGACAAAATGGCTCAAATCCCAGGCTACTCCCTAATCCGTAACGATAGAGAAGGTCGTAGTTCTGGAGGCATAGCTTTATATATTCGTGATACTTTAAAGTATAAAATTATCGATAAGAGTCACGACACGGGTGAATTGAAACTTCCGGAATACCTCATTTGCGAAATCTCTTTCGCTTCCTCCCTCATCATGATTGCAGTACGCCGGCCTCCTGAGTCTCCCTTCCATAGAGGTATAAAATTTCTGGATGTTCTAGCCAAAGCTGCTACTAACTACAGTAATAAAATTATCCTTGGCGACTTTAATGCAAATATGTGTTATTTTAATCATAAATCGAATCTGATTTATGACTTTATCTTCAAAAATCGTCTTTATTTAGTACCCCATGGAGACACTCACATAGGCCCATCTAATGACTCGGCCATCGACCTCTGCATAGTGGACGAAAATGACCGCATTCTCTCCTTCAACAAAGTCCTTTTTATTAATAGCCATTACCTCATTCAGGTAACTCTAGATATATTTGTCCCAAAACCTCCTCAAACCAAAATAGTATATAGAAATCTCGACAGTATAAGCCAAAGTAAGTTTACTATTAGACTACTTAAATTTGATTGGTCTTTTGCATTTAAAAGTAGGGACTTAGTCTTCATCTGGAATACCACAGTATCAAATATTACTGAAGTACTGGACTCTATAGCTCCACTAAAAGAGTTCACCATTGATAAAAAGTCTTCCCCCTGGCTTACTCCTGAACTAAAACGTGAAACCATTAAACTTGATCAACTATATAAACGTTACAGACGCAAGAGAAATGACCCAAATTTAACAGCCTATAGGGACTACAAGGAAATCTTACTCGAGAAAATTTCTGCTGCAAAGGTAAACTTTTACTCAGACAAGCTGTCAACCAAAAACCCTCCAGCGTCCATCTGGAAAGACCTTGCGCACCTTGGCCTCACAAATTCTCCACCCAACAAGAAAAATTTTCTCTCTGCCAATTCAATCAACAGCTATTTTATTTCAACACAAAATGCATCAATTTCCGATAATTCAGTTTACTCCCCCCAAGGAACTTCACTAGACCTAACTTCAAATTCAAAAACATAACAATTAATGATCTTGAATGGGCCTTCAAACAATTCACTACAAAATCTGTTGGTCCCGACGGTATTTCTCTTAAAGTTTTAAAACTCTGTCTTCCGGCTCTATCCAAAGTTTTTCTATCACTTTTCAATAAGTCTATAATCTTAAACAAAATTCCATCAATCTGGAAACACAGCAACATTTTTCCAGTTGAAAAGACTTCATACCCTACTTCTCCTTCAGATAATAGACCAATATCACTTCTATGCATCATCTCTAAAATCCTGGAAAAAATTCTCCACAAACAGATAGTTGAGTATATCACTCTCCACAACATTCTAGATTCTTTTCAGTCCGGTTTCCAGAAAAACCATAGTACCAATTTCTTGCTCACTAATCTAACTGATGATATTTGCCAGGGATTTTACCTAGATCGTATTACCTTCTTACTTATGCTTGATCTGTCCAAAGCCTTTGACAGGGTCTCTCACGAGATACTTTTGGATAAACTCAAGGCCATCGGATTCTCTCCCCAAGTAATTGGATGGTTTTCAGAGTACCTTACAAACCGCTCCCAGTCTGTCGTACTAGAAAATAAGTCATCTTCCTCCCTCAAGGTCATCAGCGGGGTCCCGCAAGGCTCGGTCTTGGGCCCTCTACTTTTTCTCATTTATATGAATGACCTTGGTCAGAAAATCACCTACTCTAAGAGACTGATGTTTGCAGACGATCTCCAAATATATCTTCAAGTTCCTTACAAAGATTTAAACTTGGGTATCTCTCTCCTTCAAAATGACCTTCATGAAATCAAAAATTGGTGTCTTGCAAACAACTTCAAAATAAATATTGACAAGACAAACTTCATAATCTTCGGTAAAAAAGTATCCACTCTCTACGAAACAAATACATCTTTCTACTTTGATGGAGCTCAAATTCAACTATCTAAAACGGTAAAAAACCTTGGCCTTTACATTGACCATGACATGAAATGGCGTTCCCACATTAACCACATCATCAAATCAGCAAACTTTGTCCTTTACAGATTAAGGCACTTTAAGCATCTAATTAATCCCAACCTCCGAAAGCAACTTGTCACAGCTCTCATATTTCCACTCCTCGATTCAGGTGTTTTCCCAATGGGTAATCTTCCAGAACATCAATACTCTCGTCTACAAAAACTATTAAATTCCTCAGTCAGGTATGCGTGTGATGTCAGATTTCCTTCCAGAACCTCCCCTGACAGAATCAAACTTGGATGGCTCAATGTTAAACTTTGCGCCAAATACCTAAGTGCAGTAAACATATATAACATTCTAAACATTGGGAAACCCGATTACCTTAAGGAAAAAGTTAAAATCTACATTCCCACTAGAGACTTACGTCCAAAAAATCGTCCGCATTTAGTTGTTAATACATCCACAAACCATACCTACAATAACTCTTCTCTAATTTTCATGATTTCTTTTTGGAACTCTCTACCTGAAGCAATACGATTGGCAAGTACAATTGATTCATTCAAGTGCAACTTATATCAATATCTCCTTGAACTGGACAAACGCGACTCTAATGTTTCATAATTTTTATCTAAATTCATCCAAACGTTGAAATACAAATTAAACTGAAAATCTCACAAACAAATAGTTTATCCTTCCCTATTTCCTCTCAAACTTATCCCAAAGTGCTTCCCTTCACAATCTGTGTTCCTTTCTCGCAAACTCTTAACTTTAAACTCAAAACTTAAATCTTTTTCTCAAATTAAAACCATTGTTATTAATTATAAAATTTTGTCATTGTTACTTATTATAAATTTTAAACATGCGTAAGCAATTTATTATATTTTTCAAATGTACTTCTAAAATTTTGTACAATCTTGTACGATAATCTAATAAATAAAAAAAAAAAAAAAAAAAAAAAAAACGGTTTGAATTTTTCAAATTTACCAGAAGTCAAGTTCGCCATAATTATTTTTGGCAGCTGAAATCAAAATATTGAAAAAATCTAACTTTTTAGCAGGTGTATTTCAAAATTATGCATCAGGAAGTGTACAATAGGAATTATTTCACAAATCCTAGGCAAAATTTTATTTAATTTTTTATTTTTCGGCTTATCGTTCTATCCTGGACGTGCGCATATGAGCAATTATTTTAAAAGTGCTACTTAATTTGAGCCTGGAATCGTAATTTTTTTTTTGAGGGCACATCGATATGACCCGTGTTTTCAGTTAGTTTGAACCTTCAGAAAAGCGAAAAAAATCGTGAACAAGAAATCGGGGATAGGTGCCAAAAAGATTTTTTCACTTTTATGTCAAAAACCGTGTTTTTCGTATCTGAGCTACTCTAAATTTTCAGGATAACTTTTTAGGTAAATAAAATTTTAAAAAATAGATAAGAAAATCTGATTTCCAGGAAAAAACCAGTCCATAAGAAAAAAAAACTTATCTTTTTACGATGAAATTTAGCCAAGTTGTCGTCAATTTAAGATTTTGCTCAAATTCGTCTTAAAAAATTGAAATTTTATTGACAAAAGCCTGTTTTTGAACTTTACAGCATTACTCGCTTGATTTTCATCGTAAAATAATAATTTTTTTTTTAAAATCGATTAATTTTTCCCTGGCAATTCATTTCTTTAAGAAAAAAAATCATAAAAATTGACCAAATATTAATTTTTAGGTCAAAAGCCTTTGAAACCTGTAATAGCAAAATTTACTTAACACAGTTTTTGACCTAAAAATTAAAATTTGGTCAATAAAAATGATTTTTTTCTTAAAGAAATGAATTGCCAGCAAAAAATTAATCGATTTTAAAAAAAAATTTATTATTTTACAATGAAAATCAAGCGAGTAATGCATTTTTAAGGTTCAGAAACAGGCATTTTTCAATATAGAACTTAATCTTTTTTAAGTCAAATTTGAGTAAACTCTTAATTTAACGATAACTTGGATAAATTTCATCGGAAAAAGAAAAGTTTTTTTTCTTCTGGAGTGATTTTTTCCTGGCGATAAGATTTTCTTATCTGTTTTTTAAAATTTTATTTACCTAAAAAGTTATTTTAAAAATTTGGGGTAGCTCAGATATGAAAAACACGGTTTTTGACATAAAAGTGAAAAAATCTTTTTGGCACCTATCACCAATTTCTTGTTCACGATTTTTTTTGGTTTTCTGATGGTTCAAACTAACTGAAAACACGGGTCATATCGATGTGCCCTCAGGTTCGTGTACACACAACCAAAATGCATGGAACATGTTTACTTACATCTGTAATCTTACAGCATAGACACACAAAAAACAATACAATTTCCTATTTTTATAATTTGTAATTATCACCTTTACTAAATGTTAAGATTCTAAACCCAAACTATTATGATTTCTTAAACGCGTATTATTCTAGGTCCGTAAATCAAAAATATTTTAAGTCCCTAAACCCGAATTATTCTAAGTCCCAAAATTGAAATTATTCCTTTGACCCCCCCCTTGAATGGGACATATTTGACCCCCCCCCCCTTAAAATGGGACAAATTTGACCCCCCCCTTTAATTTTCCAGTTCCGAAGTACCCCCTCCCTAAAAAATGTTCCATGTTAAAAATTACGATTCCAGGCTCAAATTAAGTAGCACTTTTACAATAATTGCTCATATATAGATTTTACCATAACTCTGTTAGAAAGCGCCCGAAATCAATAATACTTTCTGTATTTTATGCATTGAATTCAAATGTAGAATTCTTATTCTAGAGAAATATCCGTATTTATAACCCATAACATATCCGTATTAAGATCGTTATGAATCTTGTTATCAGAAACTTGCATACCTGATTATGCGAAACATTTTCTCGTAAACTATTTTACGTTGTATAGTCTATATTTATTTTTATAATATAAAAAGACTTAGATAACATAGTTTATATCGAAATATAGCATAAATTTAACGTTAGAGTAACTTTAACTTCATTTACAGAAATAGAAAGTTACTCTTGACGGTTATATTTCTTAAGAAATCTTAAAAAATTTATTATAAGTGCAATAACGTATAATACATATTTGTAACTTGGAACTCAAGCTCATAATATTAGAAATTTTAATTTAATGGTTCTTTTTCAATATTATTTTTATAAGGAGAATTCAATATTTTGTCAAATACTTAGGTTGGCAATAATATTTTTAGAATAGCATAGGCTGGTAGGATGTGCCTTACTTTCGAAATTCGTTACATCTTAGCTGCGACAGGAAAATCTTGGTTGAAAAAAACGGACTTGAAACCATACATTTTTAAGTACATTTAGATATTTGCATTAAAAAAATAGGATTTCATGAATTTTTTGTGTTTTTAAAAAGAGAGTTGTTTTGTATTTTATAACAGTATTTTTAGATTTTGAGGCCTCAATTTTGAAGTTAATCAACTAAAAAAGCATATACTTAGGTATCTATAAGAAAAATTTTTTAAAATTTCAGAGCCTCAGATATCGCATATCCGTATTTCAAAATTTCGTGAAGCCACTGACGCGTCGGTTAGATGTCGAAACTAAATAATTAACTTTTTGATAAAACATATTATTTTACAATAAAAAATATAAGGAAAAATTGATATTATTTTATATACATTGTACCCATTACACGTACACACACACATTATAAAGGCTTGGTTTTTAACATAATATAACAACTTTTCAACAGCTTTTAGCACCATCAGCCAGTATAGTAAAAGATATAAACATATATATAGAAAACTGTATACGAGAGTTTCGCGAAATTTAATTTAGATTTTGTCCGTTGCTATCTTGTACAACACAAACTCTCCCTTTAACTTTGCAAGCATCTATTTTATTACTATATAAGTCGAACCTTTTTTTTTCTATTTCTTTTTTTTTTGCCTCTGGATTTTCTCTCGTTGCAACTTCGAATTTAGTTTTATGTAACACGTGCGACCTTTTCTCTTTTCAAATTTTATACTTTGCAGTTGATTACTTTTTTTTTTTTTATCAACTTTTAACTTTCAGAATTAGTGTTAAATTGAAGGTGATCTATATACATTTAAAAAATAAATTTTTTTTTAATTGTATATGTTTGGTTTTTTTTTGTACAAACAAAAGTTTAACTTAAAACTCAAATATAGAAAATACTATGTAGGTATATATAAAAAACGAAGTTTTCAAAGAAAACGGATAAAACTAGATAGTTTATATTCATTTTACTTTAGTTTCTTAATATATACTTACGACACCTATTAAATTAACAAATTTTTACGTTAAAGCCATTTATTGTAGTTCACGAACTTTTATCGTTTTAATGCTAACTTTTACACTTAAATAATTTAAAAAGAATTAGAAATAAAAAAAAAGTAAAAGCACAAGATAAATAAATTAATTGGACATTTTCACTGATTTACATTAGTTAGATTATATAGTTTTAATTAATTTATTGTAAAGTTTATTTAAGGATGTTGCTCACCTTTTTTGTTTGCGTATAGATTTTAATAAAAGTTGGTATATAACAAGAAATCATATTAAAAAATACATATTTAAAATTAGAAGATCCTAGGGTGACTCCTTCATTATTAAATAATTAAAAATAATTTTGCTTCTCCGAGCATCTTATACACGTGATTCTTATGGGACGACATTTTACAATAAAAAATTAAAGTATTTTTTGCGTACAGTTTTTGATAAAAAAATTATAACATATAAAAAACATATCGTAGAATATAATTATTCAATTTATTTTAGACTAGGGTGGTTTGTTTATAACGAAAATTTTATTTATTTAACAATGCTATCGTATAGTTGTGCGCGCGCAAGGTTCTCGCTTCTATAGTAATATGATAGAAAGAGAGTGATAGTTTCTTATTTCTATTATCCCCAGCTTGGTAGTTATCATCCTTAAAAAAAATTAAAAATAGTTGTCATACATTACACAGCTAGTAGATTTTTAAATAAGTACTAATAAAAAAACTTATAATCGGTTTGTGTAAACACAACCAAAATGCATGGAACATGTTTACTTACAGCTGAGCATAGACATAAAAATTAAAATACAATTTGCTATTTTTATAATTTGTAATTATCACTTTTACTAAATATTAAGATTCTAAGCTTAAACTTTTTTGATTCCCTAAACGTGTATTATTCTAGATAGATCCCTAAACTTGAATTATTCTAATTCCCTAAACCCGGATTATTCCAAGTCTTAAAATTGAAATTACTATAAGTCACGTTTGTTCCTCCCCCCTTGATTTTCAGATTTCCATAGTGCCCCCTCCTTATAAACATGTTCCATGTTAAAAAAAATTTATTTTGTTATAGTTTACTTGAAATAATATTTTATTTATTTATTTTTTGTCACCAGTAATACAAGAAACTTCTAACCGGTTTGCGTAAACACAACCTAAATGCATACAACATGTTTACTTCCAGCCGAGGACTAGGTATAATACAAATGTTATTCAACATTACATTACAATTTTCTAATTTTATAATTTGTAATTATCACCTCACTAGCTGTCAAGATTCTAAACCCAAACTATTTTGATTCCCTAAACTTGAATTATACCAAGTCCCTTAATCGATATTATTTTAAATCCCTAAACCTAAATTATTCCAGGTCCCTAAATCGATATTGTTTTAAGTCCATAAACCTGTATCCTAAGTCCTTAAACCAAGATTTTTCAAAGTCTCTTAATTATTAAGTCTTATTTGACCCCCCCACCCTTAAATAGGATAAATTTAACCCCCCCCCTTAATTTTCAAGTTCTGAAGTACCCCCTCCCTATAAACATGTTCCATGTTAATACTTATATGTATAAAACAGAAATATTAGAGTATCATGCAGATGTACATACTTATTTTTAATTTTTGTTGTAACATAAATAATTAAAACTTAATAATGCTCGTAATAATGCATTTTGATGTATTAAAAAATACTATTATAGAACTTATAATAATATAGTTTTAATTAACTAAAATTGCATACAAAGTAACCTACTGCTTTCAAAATCTATTATTAATCCGTTCCCTGAAACTTTTTATCTAGGGCTTAAGAAAACAAATAATATATCTCGTAATGTATCAATTCTTATTGGTTCCTCAAAGAGGAACCATTGTGTTAGGTCAAAATTTAATTTTCTATTTTTTGGCATATAAGCACGTTTTGGGACCCCAGGAAGCTAAAAAACCGGTTTTTAAAAAAGTCTGTATGTGTGTGTGCGTGTGTGTGTACGTATGTATGTAATCGGTGATATTTCACAAACATTATGGAATTAAGACCTAATTTTTTTTTCAAAAATTTTTTCACCAAAAAAGCTCGAGGTGCTTTTTTTTTTTTTGATTTGGATGTAATACCTCATTTATTTCCATGAAAGTACTTATATTTGAAAGTATGGTTTTTACATGATATCTCGAATCGGATACTTAATTTTCTGAAAATTTTTTTTGTAAAATTTTTTTTACAAAAAAATACAAAAAATACAAATTTTTTTTTTCTTTTTGGACGTAGTACCTAATTTATTTCCATGGAAGTACTAGTTTTAAGAACTTTGTTTATTGTTATTTTTTAGATCTGATACTTAATTTTTTCAAAATTTTTTTTGTCAAAATTAAAAAAATAGAAAAATAAAAAAAAATGCAATATTTTTTTTTTTTTTTGGGTGTAATACCTCATTTAATTCTATGAAAGTACTAATATCTGAAAATATTGTAACTAGTGATATTTCAAAACCATTATCGAATTAAGACCTAATTTTTTTTTCAAACATTTTTTTATCAAAAAATCTCAAACCCCCCCTTTTTTTTTTATTTTGGATGTAATACCTCATTTATTTTCATGAAAGTACTAAAGTATGGTTTTTACTTGATATCTCCAATCTGATACTTAATTTTTTGAAAATTTTTTTCACAAAAAAATACATAAAACACCAAATTTATTTTTCGTTTTTGACATATCTAATTTATTTTAATGAGAGTACAAGTTTTAGAAATTTAGTTTATAGTAATTTTTTGTATCCGATCACAATTTTTTTTTTTATTTTGATATAAATTATAACACAAGATAGAGTGATGGAAATCTTGCCTCTTTTTGACTTCCTTGGATTATTTTGCTCGTTGCTATGTTTATTAAATTTATGTATGCAGCTTAATGAAATTATAAACAATAATAAACAGCCTAAAAATATTAAATGGTTATGTTTGCATTTTAAAATTAAGATTTAAAAGTTATATTGGCATTTTTTAAAGAATCAAACAATTTATAGAATTAAATAATTTATTATTTTGTGATTAATAGAAATAATATAAATAATGTTAAAATCTTGAAGCAATTAATGTGGTTATTTTTTTTATTACAAAATATTATTATTATTATTATTATCATTGTTGCGGAAGATTGGTCAAATGCGAGGTCAAATGCAAGAAGTACACTCAGAAAATAAATTATAAGAAATTATTATAAATTCTGCTAAAAACTCCTATCTTTTTATAATAATTGAGCGAATATTTGTAATTTTCGTATCGTTACCAACCATTTCCTTGACAAAACAAAAAAAATCATGTTACCCAATATTTTAATTATTAAGGGATAATTATATATTCTAATAAAATAAAATTTTATAAAAAAAAATAAAATTAGCTTTTTTTATATTTGTCTCTTTTTAATTATGCAAAAATGATTTAAAATCCATTAACGCTGGCGCGACCAATCCATGGACGCTAGAATTTTCACTTTAATAAAAAATGATCTTAATAATCTACTTTACCAGCTACTAAAAACGAAAAATGTATGTATAATTGCCTGGTTGTAATCAATAATATTTATTGTAAATTAAGATTACAGCCCATTGTTTAAGGAACCTCAGTGCGAGCTAGTTGGCAGGGTATTTTTTTTTCCTACCGGGGCGAAATAAAATTTACCGTGGAATTCTCTAAACTCGTTCTAAACATAAACAGTGTCTGGGTTCACCAGGTACTCGTGCTTGTAATATTTTTTACCCTTGATACTTTACATTCTATTGGACAAATCTAGCAAAAATATCGTAAAGTTTAAAGAATTGAATTTACTGTTTTTAAGTTTTGCTTCATAAAATATTTAAATTGATTTAATAAAAATAAAATAGTTTATTATGACCCGTGGTAAAAAAAATAAAAATTGCTTCAAATGGGTGCCAATAAAAACTCAGAACTGCTGTTTAGCATTATCGGTACCTTTTAGATCAATTTTTTTTAAGAGTAACGAATGTTAAGAAAAAACTAAATAATTTAATATTAGTTTTAAAAATAATTAAGTGTATTTTATATTGAAAACTTCTTTCTGTATTTGGAAATTCTGCCTGGTGCTGATTCTGGTAAATAGCAGTTCTGAGTTTTGACTGGCGCCCAAAATTTCTGGAAGTTAAGAAGTTTCTGGACAGATTTTATTTTTTATACATTGTTTAAGCAATATTTGAAGTATATCTACAAAAAAAATTCGAAAATTGCGACATATCCCTAAAATTCTGTTTCTATGTTACATTCTTTACCAGGGAATCGCGTCTTGAAAATATAAATTACGATAAGAGGTATTTTTTCGAGTACCTAATTGATTTTTCTCCAAATCATTTAAAATTTTTATTTAAAATATCCTTAAAGGATTATACAGGTACATCTGAAATTCAAATTAATTAATTATTAAAAATATGATAAACTGAAAAATTAGCATAAATTATAATACAGTTGTGAGATTTGATGAATTTGCATACTTTCTGTTGCAGTGAGATCCGACAACATTTCGATACACTACAGTCACAGGATTACCGATTTAACGATTGCTGTATTGATCGTTATTCTATTTCATCTAAGATAGTTAGGATAAGGGGCTTATAAGTTAACGGTAATTTCTATACTAATAATAATCCTACACTGATGTCTTAATTTAAAATATAAATATGTGTATGTTCAGATATATTATTATATACAGATTTCTCTATTTGAAACTATAAATGAAAAGCATTACACACTAGTCAAACGTGGCTTTCAAACATGAATTATTATGTTACTGCTATTAATTATTTCCAGCAGTACTTTGTATGATATTATACTGTATAAAGCGATAATAATGCCTTTTGTATAAATATTATTATTATTATTAATTTAATTTAATTTAATTATATATAATGCATAAATATAATTCTTATTTAGTAAAGTAATAAATTTTAAAATATAAATAATTAAAAATCAAAAAATAAATAAACAAAGCAAGAAACTTAATTATAAATAATTGAAATTTTTACAGTTTTTTTTTTTATTTATATATATTAAAAATCAAATTATTTTTGAATCAAAATGTTTTTTTTTTCTATAAATGTAAAGATATATATATGTTAAGATTAATTAAAAATTAAAAATTAGGATCTAGTGAAGAACGCTGCGCGTTGATGAAATAAATAATTAAGTACATTTATTAATTAATATAAAAGAAATGTAAATATAAATATATATAATTTGTTGTTAACAGAATTGTTGTTATGTAAAATAATTACACTGTTAAAAGTAACTTCGGCATTAGTAATGTTAAATGTATCCAAAAATTTTAAATGGAAGTTTTTGGTAAATCCTTAAAACCAATTTTGCAGATTTCAGTCATTTCCTGAAGGTCAATTTTGGGTAATCATTGATTTTTTGCGTTAAATAAGCAAAAAAACTTTGCGAACAATATAAACTTCTGGTTCTTTCAAAATATTGCTGGTTGAACCAAATTTTTGTACTCTATTAAATTTTGCGAGCTCGTGGATCACAATTCTACTCAAAATCTACTCAGATTCTTATCCTCAGAATCGCCAAACTTAAGTGATTCAAAAAATTTTAATGTTTAATAAACAGTTTTCAGGTTAGCTGAGTAGATTTTGAAGCCAAATCAAAATAAATTTATAAATTTTAACCAATCTGCCATTTCGAGTATGCTATTTAAAATTTTTAAAATCTGATTACCTAATTGTGGCCAAGAAAACCAGGTAAAGATGCCATAATTTGGCAAAATCAGCAATATTTTAAAAAAATTTTGTATTTTTTAGCAAATTTTTTGCTTATTATACTAGTATTAAAAAACTAACCGTGCATGATTTGAGATGGATAAATTTGACTAAATAGTAAATAATATAAGGCTTAATTCAAATTAAAAATTTTTTTGGATGCATTAAATATTGCTGGTGGCTTATGTACTACTAATAAATTTAAAAAAAATTTAATTTAAAAATAATTTCGTAAAAAAAATTTAGTTTCTAAGAAAATACAATTAACAAGCAAAAATTGTAAAAAGCAAAAATTATTTTTTTTTGTAAATTTCCTATTAATGTTGAACAGTTTCGTTGTAAATTTACGAAACGTTTAAAAAATTTCTAAGTTTTTGAAAATATGGAGTCAATTTTATCAGGGTATGATAATTAATTGTAAAGATAAATAAGATTTAATTAAAAATCTTCCTTTTTGTAATATTATTTTAACGATTTTTATTTACCCATACATGGTTAACTATAATAAGTAACAGAATTAAAAAAAAAAATCTAAAATAATTTTAGTTTTGGATGAAAGAAACTCAAATTATTGTAAAAATTGTTATATTGATGAATATTTTAATGTCTGACTACGAGCAACTGAACTATAAATATTGATAAATTCTGATAAAAGTATACATTCAAATAATTAAATGAAAAATCTACAATTTACAAAATAATTTCGAGTCTGAAATGGGCAAAGTAAAATTTTTTTATTCACAATAATTTTTTATTGGCAGCAAATTTTTAATCATCAAGAAGATAAAAATTAAAAATTTTCTGCTTATAAATTGATGCATTACTAAGAATTTAAAAGTATATAAGCAGATGATACTAGGCCTGTTTTTTTGACAATAAATCCTTAAAAATGTTGTAATTTGGTGCTTGGAACTTTTTCATTGTTGTGAGCGTCAAAAATAAATAAGCTATGGATGAAAAACTATTATATGATGTAAAAGAAAGAGTAATCGCGTAATGGTGTCCCTAAAATCAAGTTATTGAAAAAAAATTAAGATTTTCTTAAATTTGCTTTATTGGAGCCATTAAAAAAACTGATAAATCTCATTTGTGATCGGATAAAACTTGCAAGGTCTTGAAAAGGTCTCGTGCGGTAATTTTTTTTTTTGTTTTTAATAAAAAAGCCTTATTTTCAAAAAAACTTCAAATAAATTTCTTAAACTTTTAATAATATTAAATACTTCTAAATTTCTGTCAATAAAAGCGATTCTTGCATCAGATACTCAAAAACTTGCAGTTTCACCTAACGTAATAAACTTTATTGTTCATCTTACGTTTTTTTTGCAAAACTAAAAAAATTCAGGAATTGCGGTAATTTTTGTAAAAATAACGATGTAATTTTTTAAATTTTAATAGTTTTTATTAGTTTCGTTACGAAACTCGTTATTGAATATCGGCAATAAAATTGCACATAAAATTTAGCAAATCACTAACAGCTATCAATTAAATTCATCCGAAGCTAAAATATATGAATACATAAAATATATGAATAATATACTATTTTGAGTATAATTAAAAAGAATATATAAAACATTTTTATTTTTAATGCAAAATACTAAAAGTAAAAAACAAAAAATTATTATTAGAATAAATTTATAATTCTATCGGTAATGCAACGAGATTAATAAATATAAATATAAAAATGTGGATATAAAAATAAAATAAATAATAATAATAATCAAATTTTATCTTTTTATCAGTTTGTATGTGTTTAATTGTAAGTATGAATGAGATTTATAAATAGTACAATAAAATTTATAATTATATATTTATATATTAGTCTGTCACTTAAAAAAAAAAGCGATAAAATTTAACTTTTTAAATGTGAGAATTTAGAGCCACTTTAGCCAGAAAGTTTCTATATATCTTAGGAATCTAATAATGAGTGTCTTTCTGTCGGAAATCTTAAGAAATTTAGAAGTATTTGAATTTCAAAATAAAAATTTAACATGGTAATAAGAAATACATCGTATTCCGGTATCAGATGGATTTAGCACACTGCCTGTGATTAAGGTATAAAACTAAATTATTCTTACAATCTCAAATCTTTCTAAATTTTGCATGATAACTAATTAAAAGAGCCGGAGCTCTAAAAAACTGTATATCTCTTCATATCTTGTCCTTAAGACCACAAAAATAATACCGAAAAATTCAAATAAGATGTATTTGAATTCTAAAATTTTAAAAATTTCATTTTTTTAAAGTAACAGACTTATATGGACACATAACTGCCTATAAAAAACAGAAAATATAAAAGCAAATAAAATTGACAAATTTAAGAAAAAAAATGTTAGTAAAAAGTAAATCTTGATTTTCTAATGAGTAATTGTTTAATAATAACAATGAAAATAATTAATATGCTAAAATTCATTAATTTTTAAATAGTTTATCTTTAAATAAATAAAAATCTGTTTTTCTTTCTTTCATTTCTTTACATTTTCATTAAAAAAATTTTGAATTGAGTGACATTTGTATAGCAAAGTATAATGAAAGTTTTATGAATAAAAAAAAAATAATAATAATAGATTGAGGATAAAAATTAAAATAACACATATAGAATAAAATGTCTAAAAAAAAAATAAATGGTTGAAGAATCTTTGAAAGATTTTTTGTTATCGATTTTAAAAAGTCATTATATATAGATTGGAATCGAAATGTACATTTTTCATTTTATTTCTATTACCATAAAATTGCCGATAAAAAACTATTATTGTCATAACCTTTACCTATCTATATATATATATATATATAAGAATGTATGTATGTATGTATGTACACGGAAAAAAATTCTAAGTTGTATTGACAAATAACTTTGTTGAAATATGCCAACAAAGTATTTGTTGAATTGTCATAGTTACTTAGTTGATTCAAACAGAGTGAAAATTTTATTTAAAAAAAATTATTTTTTTATTTTTTTTTTTATTTTTTTTTATTTTTTTAAATTAATTATTTTTTTTTTATAATTATTTTTTTATATTTATTTAATATTTATTAATTTAAAATCTGTTAAAAAAAACCGAAGAAAAATTTTGACTGCTACTGGGATCGAACTCGAGTACTGCGGCTTCCGAGACAGCGTGATTATCCATTCTGCTAACAGGACAGTTGTATTTAATAAAAAAATTTTAAGTACTATATGTTAGGCCCTTTCTACACCAGCACATAATCATGTTTTATGATAATCATGTTTGTTGGATATTTTTTTCCCAGCTACACCGTACTAAAAACATAACCTTAAAATTACATATTTAAATTGATTATAACTCATTAAAAACTTATTAGTTACATAAATTGTGTATAATTTTTATAATAAATAACTTAATCTATAATTAAAATACCATTTAATTACATTTTATTGTTTAATTTGTATAAAAAATATTTACTAATACTACTAGTGGCGCCATGTTGTAATAACTTTAATTTCGAATATCCCAGCTATACTACAAAATATCCAACAAACACGATTATCATAAAACATGATTATGTGTTGGTGTAGAAAGGGCCTTACAGATAATAATTTTAGAAATTATATGCAGAGTAAATTATACATATATACCCAGCGAAATGCATATTTAAAAATAATAGTTAAAACTATCATAAATAATTTTTAGGAAATCCTATTTCTTTATTATAATAATAATGAATAATAATATAAGCAAAAGTAAATTATGCATACCCGCAGTGAAATTAATATTTAAAAATAATACTTAAAACTATCATTAAAAATTTTTAGGAAATTCCATTTCTTTATTGAATAATAATATAAACAAAAGCGCGCTGCTGAAGAACAGGTTTCGACTTGTCGCCGGCCGCGGTGTTAAATACATAAAAGGATAGAAAGAGAAAGAATGAATAAATATTTTAATATAAAAGAAAAAGCATTGACCTAACTATTAAAATTAATCATATTAATGTTTTAGGTTGTTGGTTTATCTAACACTATGTTGATTCAACAAAGATTTAAGTGGTTAACTTAACAATTTTAATTTTGCTTGAATCAACAAAGTATTTGTTGGTTTAATGTTTTTATTTGACAATTCAACGTTTAATCTTTCTATTCAACAAACTTACAATACTAATCATATTTCAGTAACGTAATACGTTTAGTTTGTCTTATATTTTTTTTACGTGTATGTATGTATGTGAATTATAAAAGATATAATACGAGCACATTTGTTCAATGTTTAATATTTGTGTGTATACCACAAAAACTATGTTTGAAAAAATGTTATAAGTATTTTATCAACCATTTTTCCCAAAAAATAATATAATCTATGTTTGTGTGTCTGTGTCTGTGTGTGTAATAAGTAGAATATGTGATGAATTTTTGGCGAATAGTTTGTGCCAATATTATTTTGTTCACTTGTGTTTATATATAAAATGAGAGAAAAATCAGGTAACATCTGATATTTATTGTTTTAAAAAAATTATATTTTATATTAAATTTAACAATTTTATTTTATTTTTTTTATGTTATTTTGCATTCCAATTTTTTTTACTTATTTTTATATAATTCTAAATGAGAATCTGTTAATTTTAAGTTAATTTAATTAAAATAGTTTTGAAATAAGAAAATAAATATTTTTAAAAATCTTAATATTTTTGTATTTTTCAAATTCTTATTTAGGCTAGAAAATTTGATTAAATTTATTTTATTTTTCTTTATGAAAAATTAAAATAAACAAAAAAAAGTATAAATTTACTATAGACGTATATTAATCATAAATAAATAAAAATTAAGATCAATCTCATGTTATATTGCCTATATTAGTCCTTATCATAGTCATCTTAGCTGGATAGTAAACAATATTTGCTTTACCTATTTTTAGCAGTTATCTATAAATTTCAAAAATTTAATAATTTAAAAAGATGGAACTTTCATTTGACAAGTTTTTCGTGGTTTTTTTTTTGATTTCAAAAAATTTACTTTTTGATACGAGGTTAAAACTTAATTCAATCAGGTAATTCAAAAAAATTACCCTTTAAAAAAAAATTATCATATTTTGGCCCAAATTTGAAGTAAAAATTTGTTTTTAAATCCTGCTTCAGCAATAACAGGCTAATACTATTTTAAAAATTTCGTTTTTCTTTGTACTAGTAATGCATAAGGACTAATTTTAATAAAAATTTAATGGAGATTATCTTCAGAACGAGCTTAAATATATAGAATTTTATATAATATGTGGTATTCAAATAAAATTTATACATGTATTACGTACTAAACTTAAATTACAATAAAAAAATGTAATTTCATTGATAAATGCAATATTAAGGGGGTACACCTAATTGGAGATAGAAAAAAGGTGTGGTTTTCTGGATAGGTTTTCGGGTAGAAATAATTGAGATAATTTTTTCAAAGTTGGCACTTTATTAGATTATAAGTTGCTAAACATTTTTTTTTTTTTTTTTTTAATTTTTTTAAAATGGCGCCGAGTACAGGTCCTCAAAGTTGGGCCTCACTTTTTACTGTGTGCAGGATTCCAGTCTCCAAATTGTTCAGAAACACACGAAACCAAATTAATTATGTTTGGGAAACATTTTTCTTCTGGATTGATGGATTCAAATTTCGGAAAATGGAAAATTGTGAAAATTATTTAATTTTTTTCAAAAATTGCAATTTTTTTCACATGTTTTTTTGAAAGAAAAAAAAATTGGGACATTTTTTGGAAAAACTCTTCCATCAATCCAGAAGATAATTGTATTTTAGTATAATTGTATTTTAAAAATGTAGCCAAAAAATTAGGAAGATATCTTAATTATTTTTTGAGTTATCGTGCACACAAATCGAAAAACGTTGTTTCGAGAAAAACGTGTTCAAAGTTTAGAATACTGTATCTTACGCCTTTCGCGGTGTCTCGCTTCATCGCCTATAACTTTCTTATTATTCAAGATATCATTATAAAAATTTTTTTCCATATTTTTAAGATGTTTTCGAACCCCAAAAAAATAAAAACAGAAAATCGATTACGAAAAAGTTCCAATTAGGTCTACACCCTTAATATTTAATATCTTTTTCTTTTAATAAATTTAATAATATGAATTATGTAAATCTTTAAAAAAAAATATTCTTTAAAACTAAAACTATTTTTTATATTTTTCATTATACTTTTTATATTTATGACTAACAATGAATTAAAAAAAATATTTTATTTATTAAAGTAACAAAAATGTTTTGTAAAAAAAAAAAAATAATTGAATTCTCTATTGTATATAATTTATTCAATGCATAGAATTCGCATTTTTGTAATAATTTATACAACAAAAAATTTAATGGATAGAATACTAAAAAAATATAAAATATGGGTAAAATAAAAAAAAAAAATTGTAAATATAAATATTATTAAAAAAAATTACAAATTAAAAGTAAAAATATAATTATTTAGCAATTAAAAAATTATGTGAATAAGTATTAATTAATAAATAAAATAATTAAAATAAAGCATTTAAATAATAATCTAAAAAAATGGACAATTTTTTACTACTTAACTTGGACAAAAAACTGAAAAAAAAAATTTTTGAAGGGACATCGATATGACCCGTGTTTTCTGGTAGTTTGAACCTTCAGAAAACCGAAAAAAATCGTGAACAAGAAACCGACGATAGGTGACAAAAAGATTTTTCCACTTTTATATCAAAAACTGCCTTTTTTCGTATCTGAGCTACCCCAAATTATTCAAAATAACTTTTTAGGTAAATAAAATTTTAAAAAATCGATAAAAAAATCTGATTGCCAGGGAAAAACCACTCCAGAAGAAAAAAAACTTATCTTTTTACGATGAAATTTAGCCAAGTTATCGTCAATTTAAGATTTTGCTCAAATTTGTCTTAAAAAAGATTGAAATTTTATTGAAAAAAGCCTGTTTCTGAACTTTAAACATGCATTACTCGCTTGATTTTCATCGCAAAATAATAATTTTATTTTTTTAAATCGATTAATTTTTTCCTGGCAATTCATTTCTTTAAGAAAAAAATTGCCAGGGAAAAATTAATCGATTTAAAAAAAAAAATTATTATTTTACGATGAAAATCAAGCGAATAATGCATGTTTAAAGTTCAGAAACAGTCTTTTTTCAATAAAATTTCAATCTTTTTAAAGATGAATTTGACCAAAATCTTAAATTGACGATAACTTGGCTAAATTTCATCGTAAAAAGATAAGTTTTTTCTTCTTCTGGAGTGGGTTTTCCCTGGCAATCAGATTTTTTTAGCAATTTTTTAAAATTCTATTTACCTAAAAAGTTATTTTGAAAATTTGGGGTAGCTCAGATACGAAAAACACGGTTTTTGACATAAAAGTGAAAAAATCTTTTTGGCACCTATCACCGATTTCTTGTTCACGATTTTTTTCGGTTTTCTGAAGGTTCAAAGTACCAGAAAACACGGGTCATATCGATGTCCCTTCAAATTTTTTTTTTCAGTTTTTTGTCCAAGTTAAGTAGTAAAAAAAAAATAATGCGTCTTATATATAAAATTTGTAATTTTATTTTTCATTTGTTTGTTTATTTTGTGTATATAAAATGAATAAAAAACATTGTAGAATTTAAATAAAACGGCAATAAAAAAATTTAACATTTATGCTGAATTGTAAATATTCCTGATTTTAAAATAGACCACTTTTTTTCTTTTTTTTATCAATTATGTATACTCCAGTCAAAATACGGGTTTGGTTGTATTTTCAGTGGCGAACACGAGATTTGCTCTACAATAGGTTTTTTGGGTCGCTGAACACGAAAATCGGGGTCATTTCGTAAAGAAATGGGAGCTTTACCCTTAAATTTCCAGAAACTACCTTCAAAAAGGGTTTTATTACATATTCGCACTTTGAGCGCTCAGATTGGCACCATACACGTTTTTTGGGTTGCTGATCAAGAATTTCGACTTTTTTTTTCATAAACAACCAATATTTCACCCTTAAAATAGCAAAAACAATTCTTTTAGGGGTAGCTTTGTAATTTTCGCACTTTGAACATACAGGATATGCCCATATAGGTTTTTTGGGTCACTAATCAAGAATTTTGACTCCTTTTTTGTGGTGAAATATTAATTATTTATGAAAAAGAAGTCGAAATTATTGATTAGCGACCCAAAAAACTTATATTTTTATATCTTGGATGCTTAAAGTACGAAAATAACAAAAACATCCCTTTTATAGGAAGTTTTAACTATTTTAACAGTGATATATTGATTATTTATGAAAAAGAAGTCGAAACTCTTGATCAGCGATACAAAAAACCCGTATGGTGCAAATCTGAGAGCTCAAAGTGCGAATATGTAAAAAAAAAAACCTTTTTTTAGGATAGTTTTTGGAAATTTAAGGGTAAAGCCCCCATTTCTTTACGAAATGACCCCGATTTTCGTGTTCAGCGACCCAAAAAACCTATTGTAGAGCAAATCTCGTATTCACCACTGAAAATACAACCAAACCCGTATTTTGACTATTGTAATAATTATATTTTTCAACAAAACATAAAAACTGGAAAAAGCATCTTCAATTATAAAAGGTACGTAAATTGATTTTATTGACTTGATGAACTTATTTTAGCTAATGATTTCAAAACTAATTTTATTATCTTTTGCAAAAAATCTCAGGAATTCTAAACTGACAAAACCACCTTCTACTTCAGTGGAATACACATTTCAGTATACAAATTCGTAAAAAATCTTTGCCTTTTTCTCAACTCCGATATGAGCTGGAACACACAAATAAACCACATGATCAAATCTATTAACTACATTCTTTATAGACTCAGATATTTCAAAGATTTCATCACCCCCTCACTCTGTAGCCGACTAATTTCTTTCCTTAAGTTTCCTTTCTTTGATTATGGCGCCTTTCCAATTGGTAACTTCTTAGGGTACCAATATGACCGACTTCAAAAACTTCAAAACGCCACAGTTAGATATATATCTGACATTAAATTTTCGAACAGAACTTTTTTGGCTAGACTAAAACTAGGTTGGATGAACATCAAGTTACGCCAAAAATATCTGTGTGCCATCTATATCTATAACACCTTAAACAACAGTCTGCCTTCACGAGACAGTTTCTATCTCGCAATGCTTTCAATAAAATAATTTAGCTCTACATCATATGCTAAATTTCTAGAACACCCTCCCTGAATTTATTTGCCTTTCTCTTATTTACAAAAAATTAGTAAATATAACTAAAATTACGATGTTGTTTACTAAATTCAGTTTGGTTAAAAGTCACTATAAATTTTTAGTAAAATTTACAAATAAAATTTGTTTATAAAACTTAAACCTCAATTTTTTTAGTAAAATTTACTAATTTTTTGGTTATATTTACCAATCTATATTAATTTGTTTTTACTAAATTTGTATAGGTTAATTTTACTATTTGTTTTTGCGTGTGTCCTTAAATTTTTTTTCTTGTTTAAACCATTGCAAATGACCTGAAACTTAAAGAAAATTAGAAATTTTTTTTTTTATTTTCAAGAATATTTTCTTCTGCTTTTATAAATAAACTAGCCGCCTCCGGCTCGCTTCGCTCGCCCCGGCAGCCACCATGAGGGCTGCGCCCCCCTGGACCCCTGCGACTTTATTTTTCCAAAAATATATTGTTTTATGTTACTCAATATTTTTTAAAATAACCTTTTTTTACCCGAAGTAATATCTAAAATTTACTGGGAGTGCGACCCCCTGGACCCCTGCGACTATATTTTTCCAAAAATATGTTGTTTTATATTACTCAATATTTTGTAAAATAACCCTGTTTTTACCCGAAGTATTATCTAAAATTTACTGGATCATAAAAATTACGGGCATACGAACCCAGACTAATAATTAGTGATCAGCAATACAAAGCTTCGCTACCCTTCCATAGGATCCACAAGCAGTCGTTGTGTCCCTCAACTATCCATTCTAGGGTTCTGCTTGATGATAAAAGCTGTTCAAGTTTCTTTTAGTTACTATATTCAGTTACTACATTAGTGACTGATAAAAATTAGAAATATATATAATATTGGTCCTAAACTTTTAAAATTTTCGAAAAATTATTGTATCTTTTGACAGATCGAACCGATCGCCTTGAAAATTTAGGCGGATACGTAAAAAATATACCCGAATCGAATGAAATTCTTTTTGATAGTAAAATTTTTCCTCGGTTTTTTGTTTTTTTGGTTTTTTTTAAAAATTTGATAAAAATTTTGTTCTTGAAAATTCAGTTTTTTCAACATAAAAAATTTTTGTCGTTATCAATCAAAACGAAACCTAGCCTATGTTTTGACTCGTAATTTTTTCCATCTTTTGCCATAAACCCCGCGTCTCTACCTCTTATCGTTTTCTAGTTTATCCATTTCGGACAAACAAACAAACAAACAAACAAACAAACAAACAAACAAACAAACATACAAAATTAAAGCTTTATATATATATAGGATAAAGAATCGTGAACTATGAACTACAGGATACAAACATACCTAGAGGGATAAATTATTTAATGAGTAATAGATGGATTCACCTCTTTGAATGCAATTACCAATTTTAAATTCAATGCAGCATTATGTAATTCAATATAAAATAATGGTTATAATATTGAATATATTGAGAATAATAATTAAACATTAATTTCCTGCTTTATCGAACCCTAAAAGTCATTGATACCAAAATATAATAAGTAAGTAATCCGATATTGACCTAAAACAAATTATTATATATATCTTGTTTAATTACTAAATTATTATGAAGCAGCAAATTTATAAAATATAATAAATATTTAAAAAAAAATAATATTTTTTAATTTAACATTTTAAACTACAAATAACTGTTAATCCATCTCTGTAATTAATTCAAGAACAAATTGCTATAGAGAAAGTGCAAAATGTTGCAAATACCCTAATAAATTGATGTTGATTTAGTCATAAGTCTTTGTGGCTATTTCTCTGTCCTAAATCTTTCATATCCTTCATAATTATATCCTTACTTTTGTTTGCATAGTTAACAAATCAAGTACTGAATATTGATATGGACATTTTTATCATACCTAAAAAATAAATTTGAATTTTTGATTTTTTTAAAAATATTTTTATTTTTAATAAAAATTCAAATTTAAGCATTTTTTCTCAAAAGTTGTGTAAAGATAGTAAAGAGTAATTTTTTTCTTACTTTTTTAAAAAAAAATCTTCCAACACGCAATTTAAAACCTCAGTTTTAGACCCAGTAGCTTAAAATACCTATTTGGGCTTGTTAAAATAAAGAAAAGGGTGGCCCCCTATCCTCTAATTCATCTGATTTTATTTTTCTCCCTGTTTCATTCCTAAGGTGTTCTTAAAAAGATACGTGAGATTTAATAATCATAACTTTTAAATCATAAATCATTAGAATAATATACAAAATTATAATTCACAAGCTTAGCATTTAGAAAACCCAAACCTTGTAATGTTATATAACGATTTAACCATAAACTCTTTAAGCCCTATAAAGCTGTATTTTAATGTTTATTTTATAATCTTGTATGATCAAAAATTATAATAATGGAAAATTATTATAAAAATTTTTTTAAATATTTTAATGCATAAAAAAATAAACATTTTAAATTTAAATTTAGTATTTTGACATTTTGACATTTAATTTTTATATTTTTTTATACATTCAATTAAAAATAAAAATTAATTATTTTATTTTTAAAATAAATATTATCGTAAATTTTTTATTTTTATAAAAAATATATAGGTATTGTATAAAGCTTTTATTATTTGAAATAATAAAGTATTTGGTGCGTTTGGATAATTCATTTCTTCGGGTAACTGATTACTGACATTTGAAAGGTTCGAAAAACAATAACATGCAAAATATCGAACTATCAAACACAAAATGTAAATTTAAAAATTTTTGAATATAAAACAAAGTTGACTTTTACATAGATTTTCAATACATTTTTTAACAACTTGTTTTATTTTGCAAAATAAACGTTTCAAAAAGATATACATACGGTTTAATTTTTTCATAAAGAATTTAAATGACAAATAAAATTATAAGCTTCATTTTTTTCTTTTAAATTAAACTACAGGACATAAACGTTTTGTGTTTCTTGTATTGATTACAGCTCTTAGCTTAAACAAATATCAACAATGAATTTAACCTTTAAAAAAGTAGTAAAATAAATATAATTTTCCTAAAGAAGCCATTTGATATGGTTTGTTTACAAGATTTATGCCTTCTTAAAATTCATCATATTTTTTTATTTATAAGAGCCTCGATAGTTTTGTGGTAAAGGCATTGGATTTTTGATAAAAGGTTTACGAGTTGAATTCTTGTTAAGTTTTTTTCTTTACAAAAAATTCTTAGTGATCACTGATAGGTTGCTGCGCTTAAATTTTCCTTGCTTGAATTTTCAATCACTTTAATAAAAATTGCTTGAAATTCCAAGCTAATACTTTAAACTCTGAGGGTCATTAAAGAATAGTAAGGAGTTATTTTAAGAAACCAGCATGAAAAAAGGTTCACAAAGAGTTTTTTGAATTTGAAAATCAAGGTTTTGTTCCTGATAAATTTGTAGCAGAAAACAACCCATTCCAGGAATGATTTATCAATATTCGCAAGTTTTGAAAATTTTTCACGTTCAAATCCCAAAATTTAATATTAGTGACCCAAAAAACCTACTTGAGGCAAAATTTTGTATTGATTTGTGAATACAAAAAAATGACCAGTAATAAAGATTGTTTTTCATATTTTAAGGACGTTTAACTCATTTTTAATGCATCGAACCTTCAAATTGGTAATTGCAGTTTCAAAAATCTACGTAATAGGCTAAATCTGCAGTTTCAGTATGAATTAAAATTTTGTAAGAAACTTCCTTTAAACAGGATTTTTTAACTAATTTTCGGGTATTATTCAAATTTCGAACAAGTGAAACCTTGATTTTAAGAGTCAAAGAACCAAAAACCCATTCTTGACTTTTTTTCATCTTGGCTGCTAGAAAAACTACGACAAATCCGTTATTAAAAAAACTTAATTAATTTATTTTGGTTAATAGATACAAATATAATCCAATTTTTGATTTACTAAAACTTTTAAACAATTTCCTAATCATAAATTGATTGCGCTATATGTTATCTAAAAAAAAAATTTCCTCTGAACCATGACCACAAGAACTGTAAATTTTCTTGGTATGAGTTAAAGCTTTATAATGAATTGTAAATTTTTGTCAATAGCATTATCAAAAGGATATGCGTTCCATTAAATTGACCACAAATATCTGTGAGCTTGAAATAATCTTGAGTTAATGAGAAATATGAAATACTTTGATGATTTGTATTCATAACCAAATTTATCTTTGTAGCTTAAATTAAAATGAATGGATAAATAAATTAGTTTTATCATTTATATAAAGTTGCCATGTTTTTTTTAATTTAAAACTAAATTAAAAAATATTAATTTTATAAGTAGTTTATTGCTAATATATGACGAATTAAGCCTATACTAATTTCAAAATTAATCATTTGCATCCAATTTTCTCCATCCAGAAACTAAAATGATTATTTCGAGTGCATATAAAAAAGTACTAAAAAATGGGCTACGGTTTTCCAAGCAATCTAAATATTTATTTATTTTTCAAAAATAATTTTTAAAATTTTAAATAAAAAAGGCAAAATTTTTTTTTTATTTTCGTAATACCATTTTTAAAAGCTAATTTTGTAAAAGTGAGAAAATTTATTAAAGTAATTGTTAAAACAAATTATTATCCATGAGAAATACTACAAAAGCTTATTTTGCATATTAAATATATCTTGTTTAGAAAATTAAGTTTAGAAAATAACTAAATATACAGTGAAGTACGTATGGAGAATAATTAAAGTGATTTAAAGAGAAAATAACAAATATTTATTGTTCACCAATGAACAGTCACGTACAAATATAAATTAATAAATAATGCTATGGGACATATTGGTCGATTTTGATAAGAAACTAACCTTTTGAATCTATAATAGTTAAGAAGTTTATTTTCAAAAAGCTCGCTAGTGGCAATCGTTTATTCAAACTGAGCATTGAAGTGACATATAGTTTCAGTTAAAGATATAAATCTAAATGTATAAATTTTACATTAATGCATATAGATAGATGTATTCAGAACTTTATTTCTACGAAATCTATCTCTAACATCCATTTGCTTTTACATTTTCATTTTAGTCGTATTTAGTTCATGCACACGTGCGATTTTCCATAACATATATAAAGTGTTAGATGGGTTAACGTCTGAGAAATCATCCATATATACTCATACATACGTAAGTACATATTAGAGGATTTTAAAGGCTTGAGCGAAAGGGTTATGAGAAAGACTTTAGTTCTATTCACTAGTCAGTCGTAAATCAGTAATTTTCCTTTAACGTATACGAGAATTAAAGTTAAGGGATCCTTTTCCTTTGAATGACTCTCTTGCGATTTTCTCAAATAGTTGAACTTAATTACATCTGTCTCAATTTCTTCTCTTCTCTATTATATTTGAATAAATATTTTATAGAAACTGACAAGACATCAATTATTAAGTCATTAACTTATGTTGACATTAAACATAACATTTAAAACAAGATATTATTTAAGACTAATTGCAATATGCTAAATGTAATAGAAACTTTATAAAATTTAAGATAATTTTGAATTTATGTATCTTTAAACTAAATTATTACAAGTATATAAATTTACAAATTAAGTTAATCATATTACATTTAAAATTTCAAAGTTTCTACTTTTTTTAGTGCTCTTATCCTGTATATTTTATCTTTAGCATAACCCAAGTGATGAATGCTTATTTACAAATGGTAGTTTGTTTTTTATCAGGTTAGCAATAATTCTGATCCTGAAAATTATAAGAAAATATCTTTTTCTGTTAAACTTCACTTAATAGGATGTAGCATGTAACTGGTGCACTGTAAAAAGTAACTTCAAAAAATTAGAAAATTTTCGAAAAATTAGTAAATTTTCAAAAAAATTTTTAAATATTCGAAAAAATCGTAAATTTACTAAATTTAGTATATTATCGAAAAATTCGAGAATTCTCGATTTTTTTTGTGAATTCATAAGAAAAATTGATAATTTACAATTTTTTTTCGAAAATTTACAAAAAATAGTCGTAAATTTACGAAAAATAATTGTGAATTTGCAACTTTTTCGTAAATGCACAAAAAAAATCGAGAATTCACGAATTTTTCGATAATATACTAAATTTAGTAAATTTACGATTTTTTCGAATATTTACAAATGTTTTTGAAAATTTAATAATTTTTCAAAAATTTTCTAATTTTTTTGTTCATATAAGGAAGTTACATTTTACAGAGTGGTAAAAAACAAATATTTTTTTTTATATAATTGCTACCTTTTGCCCACAAATCAATAATAACAAAAAAAAAAACTGTATAATACATTTATATATGTGATTTTAAAATTATTTATTACATAAAGTAAATAAGTCTAATATCAAATTTCTTTGTTTATTAATTATAAGATTAATTAAGTTAAAAATAACAAAGTGATATTCTATTTCGATAATTAATCTTATAAGATATTATAAAGAATCAAATTTTGATTGATTTTGATATAACTCAAATTTATAATATACCTAATACCCAGATAACTGGTGTCGAAAGTACTAACACGCACTAAAGAATCTAGTATTTTACATAAAATTTTAAAGAACTTTGGTTTCTGTAGTAATAATGTCTGGGAAGAATTTAGGAGCAAGAAAACAGATTATCGTGTAATATGATTTCATTATAGAACTCCAGACATCTAACAAAAGGAGACCGCTACATTTGGAAAACCAAATCACAATATATAGTTATGGATTTTCAATCCTGATACCCTTTGCTTATTCCAACGGTTCTACTGGGCTTAGAGACTCAGGGCTCAATGTTATTAAATAGAGTTTTATGGTAATTTTTAATATAACGCTGCAACCTCGCCAGTTAACCAACATACTTTTGGTTAGTCTCATTTTTTTGATGCAAGTGTCACCTTTCACAAACTGCATTTTTTTATAAGTTAGAGTTATAGCCGGCAAAATCGGTTTTTAGCATCAAAAATCAAAAATCAAAATTTGAATTTAAATGATTAAAAAAATTTAATGGAAAAATTAACTTTTTCCAAAAATCGGGGTAAGAAATTTTTTTTGAAACTATATTCCTCAAATGACTTTTTATCGGGAGGTCTTACTGTATAAATATATAGAATCTCGTATAATGATTTTTTTATTCTAATGAACTATATTTTTGAAAGTCTCTAGTGTATAAAGCCAAATAGAATGTTAATAAGTTTAACCTTTCATTGGACCTTTCTTAGTTTGATCCACAATTGCTTTAAGTATATACATGTATTTTATATACAGGTTAGAGATCATCACCATGCTAATTAAGGATAGAATAGAGAAGGTAATGTATATTTTGTGCGGCTTCTGCCTAAGGTGTTCTTCCATTGACTTGGTATGCTAAATTATACCTTTGAAGTTTTCAAACTAATGCAAATATTGAATGACAAAAGAGACTTGAATTTTTTATGAAATAACATTAGTTTTTGTTGAAAATTCGATTATTATTTCTTTTTTTTATGTTCAAAAGACTTTAAAGATAATGAAAATTTTGATTAAAAGAATAAGTTTTTATTTTGTATCAACAAATAAAAAAAAAACTTATATTAAAAATCAAAGTTTAATTATCTTTTATTTACCAACTATTTTTATAAAAATTAAATTAGTTTTTAAATTACTTTATTTTACGTTTTTTCTAAATTTTAATTTAAAATTAATTTATATTTATGTACAACATTTTATAAAAAAATATTTTAATACACAAGCTTTTATTTGTAAGCAAACCAAAAAATTAATTTAAAAAAATCTGTGCTTTTATAATAATTTTTTTTTATTTCTCATAGGATATTTATAATTTCAGAAAAAAGATTTCTCTTTCTTTTGTTGCATAAAAAATTTTGAAATTCTATTTAATTGGTTTTGTAGCTGCTATTATAAATTTAGATACGAGTGTTTCTGAGCTAAAACAGCAATGTTTGACAGGTCAGATCGTCGAATCAGCCTTAAATTTTCCCAATGTTTTTAGAACACAGAGATAATGAAATTTTTAGCCCTCTAGGTCTTAAGCAGCCCAAGTTATGGCCAATCAAACTGATTAGCCAGCTTGCAACCAGCGCTGGTGGTGTTGGTGGCGTTGGCAGGAATCGGTTAATTAGGGATTTTCCTACATACATACTCTTTCAGAATAAAATTTATTATAGTTGATACTCGAGTGTAGAAATTAAATAGAAATTAATTTTTCGACCTTTTATCGAGTAAATTATGGTGTTATTTGTTTTTTATTAACGTTTCGATCTCTGGTTGAGACCCTTATCAAAATCTAAAAAAAATTAAAAAAAAAAAAGTTGAATATACATAAAATGTTTACTATTTTTTATGTATGAATTGTGTCTATTGGTGCTGTTGGTTATTAATGAACTGAAATATTTTGCTTAGAGACTCAGGGAGACTCATTGAGCAAAAATTTTTCCTGCTCGGATTGGGCTGAAATTTTCAGAAAATGTTGCTTTTTTGGTGCCCAGAAACACGTTGAAACCCGTTTTTGAAAATCAGTCATCCTCTTCGAGATATTTATCAATATGTCTCCCATTTAAAATAGATGGGAAAAGCCATTGTGTAGCGGTTTTTCTGATTTTGCTTCACAATTTTAGTTTGACTAAGCACGAAACCAATGACAAAGGTTTTTTTTAACATTAATACACATTTCTGCTTCATTATATAGAGGATTGATCTTTGGCCAACGTGGCGAAACGCCTCTATGTTTGAAAAATCACGTTTAAAATTGAAAAAATAACGTTTTTTAAAAATTGCGTTTATTAAATTATTTATATATATATAATGTATATAAATTATGTTTAGTTTATGTATAATAAGTATATATGTGTGTATACATAAGTATATATATATTATATATTATACACATATAAATAATTTAATATACGCAATTTTTAAAAAACGTTATTTTTTCAATTTTAAACGCGATTTTCCAGACATAGAGGCGTTTCGCCACGTTGGCCAAAGACCAATCCTCTATATAATGAAGCATAAATGTGTATTAATGTTAAAAAAAACTTTTCTCATTGGTTTCGTGCTTACTCAAACTAAAATTGTGAAGCAAAATCAGAAAAACCGCTACACAATGGCTTTTCCCAGGTATTTTAAATGGGAGACATATTGATAAATATCTCGAAGAGGATGACTAATTTGCAAAAACGGGTTTCAACGTGTTTCTGGGCACCAAAAAAGCAACATTTCCTGAAAATTTCAGCCCAATCCGAGCAGGGAAAATTTTTGCTCATTTTCAGCTACCCCGAGAGACACGTTTTATAACTCGCCAAAATATAAATTTAACATTTAAACACAAAAAAGGATTATTTCCTTATAGGTTGAACATTCATTTTTCGCTATAAAATCCCAAGTGCCCGACCTTTTCATAATCTGATCTTTCAAGCTAGCCGTGACTAATATTAAATCTTAAAAAACTTTTATATTCATTATAAAGTACTGAAAAATACTTGAAATATAATAAAAGTTAAATTTATCTAAATAAAAGTTCATTTAAAAAGAATTTTAATAAAAATTATAAAAAAAAGCAATTAATAATTAAATCATACTTTTTTAAAGAAACTTTTTATTGTATTTACTTATTTTTATAGAGCGAAGCCCTACCATAGAGGATGCAAAAATCGACAACTTGTGGGCACGATATCTCAATAACGATCAATTTTTCATTTTTTAAATCTGAACTTTTTTCATCATATTTATGATTCGCATAACTTTTCAGCCCAAACATATTATTTTAAAAGCATGTCTATTCTTGTATTAACATGGAACATGTTTATAGGTAGAGGTTACTTTAAAACTTGAAAATTAAGGGGAGGGGTCAAATTTGTCGTCAAGGGGTCAAATGAGACTTAGAAGAATTTAAATTTAAGGACTTACAAAAATCTGGGGTTAGGGACTTAGAATAATACAGGTTTAGGGACTTTGCATAATTTGTATTTTTAGGGACCTAGAATAATACGCGTTTAGACAATCGGAATAGTTTGGGTTTAGAATTTTAACATCTAGTAAGGTGATAATTACAAATTTTAAAATTAAAAAATTGTATTGTAATGTTGAGTAACATTTGCATTATACCTAGCCCTCAGCTGGAAGTAAACCTGTTGCATGCATTTAGGTTGTGTTTACTCAAACCGGTTAAAAGTTTTTTTTTTATTCACACAGGTGACCAAACGTAATTTATTACCATTTAGTCATTCGTAACTATAAATTGTAATTTGGTGACTTAAATGCTCCGGTCTTTCCTTGTATGCGAAAGCAAAGTAAAGGTTTTTACGTCTTATTTACGCATTGATACTGAACTCAATCCAATCAAAGCTTTCAAAACCACAAAATTAAAAAATAACTTTAACTTTTTCTTAATACTGTCAGCTTCGCCCTACCCGTCATTGACGGTATCTAGTGAATAAAAGTCTAAAAACTCTTGACACTCTAAATAGAAAAACTAAAAATATTAAACTTTGAATTTCTATTGGTTCCTCATAGAGGAACCTTTGTGATAGGTGAAATTTTGATTTTCGATATTATGGCATATAAGCACGTTTTGAGACCTCACACGGAGAAAAATATTTTGTATATTTTACAAGGTTAATTTTAGTAAAACGGGGTTAGTTTTAATTACAAAAAAAATTTGTAAATTTTACAAATATGAAGTCAGAATATTGTAATTCTAACTATAAACATGGTTATATTTACAAAATATTTGAACAGGAAATAACAAAACTTTATAATGTAAACATAACCAGCAATTTTGGTTATTTTTAACAGTTATTTTTCTCCGTGCAGGAAGCTAAAAAACCGGTTTTTAAAAAAAGTCTGTGTGTGTGTGTGTGTGTGTGTGTGTGTGTGTGTGTGTGTGTGTGTGTGTGTGTGTGTGTGTATGTAGGTATGTATGTATGTCGCACTGTAACCGGTGATATTTCACAGCCAACACGACATTAAGACCTAATTTTTTTTTCAAAATTTTTTTCACCAAAAAAGCTCGAGGTACTTTTTTTTTTTTAATTTGGATGTAATAACTCATTTATTTCCACGAAAGTACTTATATTTAAAAGTATGGTTTTTACTCGATATCTTGAATCTGATACTTAATTTTTTGAAAATTTTTTTCCCAAAATTTTTTTCATAAAAAAATACAAAAAACACCAATTTTTTTTTTTCTTTGAACGTAGTACATAATTTGCTTCCATGGAAGTACTAGTTTTAAGAACCTCTATAAAAGTAATTTTTTAGACCTGATACTTAATTTTTTGAAAATTTTTTTCTCAAAATTTTTGCCGCCAAAAAATATAAAAAATGTTAATTTTTTTTTTTTTTTAGGATGTAGTACTTAATGTTTTTCTACGAAAGTACGAATATTTAGAATTATTGTTTTTAAATGATTATTTCATGTGATACGTAATTTTTCGATATTTTTTTTTTTCAAAATTTTTTTAATAAAAAAATTTAAAAAATACAATAATTTTTTTTCTTTTTGGACGTAATACCTAATTTATTTCTAGGAAAGTTCTAATATCCAGAATCATCGTTTTTAAAGGATTTCTCCATTTGATATGTAATTTTCCGAAATTTTTTTTTTCAAAATTTTTTGTATAAAAAGATTAAAAAAACACAATAATTTGTATTCTTTTAGGACGTAGTACTTAATTTATTTCTATGAAAGTACTAATATCCAGAATTATGGTTTTAAAGGATTTCTCTATCTGATATGTAATTTTTTTGAAATTTTTTTTTTCAAAATTTTTAGTATAAAAAAATTAAAAAAACAATAATTTTTTTTCTTTTTGGACTTAGTACTTAATTTATTTCTATGAAAGTACTAATATCTAGAATTATCGTTTTTAAAGGAATTCTCCATCTGATACGTAATTTTTCAAATTTTTTTTTAAAAATATTTTTCATATAAAAAAATTAAAAAAACATCATTTTTATTAGATAAAATAGACCATTATAAATATTTTGCTGTTATTGATGAGGAACCTTAGTGCTAATCACTTGGCAGCGTTTTTTTCTTTGTTATTTATTAGGGAAATTGAATTGTTATATAATTTACTACATTACTTTATATTCAAATTACATTTGAACATTAGAATAAATGGCGACTATTAGGGATCTTATTTTAACCTGTTCACTCATTCATAAATATAGTTAATATGGTTTAGGGTGTCTACTTCCCGGCCGTCTTTAGATTTGTTCCATTATACTATACGTTTTTTGGGTCGCTGATCATGAATTTTAAGGTCTTATTTATGAAAAATCTGCGGATCACCTTTAAATTTACAAAAACTACGCCTAAAAAAGGATATTTTTGATGTATCCGAACTTTAAGTGTCAAAATTAGGCCCATAAGGGTTTTTCGGGTCATTGTTCATGAATTTTAGGGACTTTTTTTTTGAAAAATTAATATTTCGCCCTTAAATTAGCAACAGCTACCCACATAGGTTTTTTTGATCGCTTATTACACATTTCAAAGTTCTATCTATTAAAAATTGTCACTTCATTAATTTTGCGTTCCAAATGTGGTGGTCTCTTCTGATAAGCCTAAAAGTGCTATTGGAAATAGAGATTATTTAGAAGAAAAAAAATTTATTGGTAAATACCCATTTTCCAGGTATTTTTTTCTCTGCAAATTATGGCTAATTTTACCTTATGGTGTTTAACCAATTTATTTTCATGATACAGAATTAAAAAAAAGTTACACTTGTATTATTAGCTAAAACAGTATCTTGCATTTTTCCGAGCATTTTTCTCAAGTATTCATTTTCTTTGTATCCTGTAAGAAAATAACCAAGGGTTGAAAATGTATTGAAAAATAATTTAGAACTTTAGTTAAAGTATAAATACAAGATTTAATTGTTCAATTAGTATAATATCAAAGAAAGTGTTTTGAAAGTTTTAGATTTAATTTAACTTTTAAAGAAAACAAATAAAGTTCCTTGGACAGATAAGATTCAATTATATTTATATCTAAAACTATTAAAGTTTTATACTTGTACCTTTATTTAATTTCAAGTCCATCGTAATTTTAATAAAAAACCGTAGTTTGTAGAAGCATCAAAAAATTTAAATAAATGTACTTTTCTTTATTTTTTTAAAATAAATTCCATCATTTTTCATAATATTAAAAAGTAAACGTAAAAATCAAGAAATATAAATTTGAAAAATATTATTTATTCGTATTGCTAATTAATCAAAAACTAAGAATGACTTATTTTAGCAATAAATTTTCCTTATACTTCTTCAGGGTAAACATTTCAAAAATAACTTCATTTAAGGATAATACAGATTTTTATATTTCTTTGTACAATATCTAAATTATTTAGTATATTTTTTCTTGAACGAACAAATATTTATCTATCTATACTCTAGAATAGTTATAAGATAAGTGTAAGCCACAAGCATACTTGATTAGTTTAAATAGCTAATGTATCTAACCTATTAAAATACGCATAGTATTCTGAACTAAATATCGCTAATCTAAAGTTTAGTTAAGATTACCAAAAAAAAGTTGTGCATTTACATATCAAGTATTCGATATTCATGCATAAATAGCTTTTAGTTCTAAAATAAGTCCCAGACCTCCATTGTTTTATGGTGAATCGATTGCATCAAAGTACATTCTGTTACATTAAATTTTCAATGTTTTTTGATCATCATTTGAATTTTATCTTACTTTATGAATTAAAAAACTATAAATTATATTTTTTTGTTTTATATATATTACTAATTTATTTAATTGATTTTAACGTTTCAAAGACAATAATATTGTAATAATATTATAAAAATTTTTTTTTTAATTAACTTTTATAGTCTTTTCTGAAACACAAATGAAATCTTACAAAAAGTAAAAAAATATTAAGAATTTATTCCTAACTTTAAAAATGAATAAAAAATTTAATAAAAAATATTTTCATTGAGTATTTATTTGAGTTAATATTTTATATTTCCTTCGGCTATAAATATAAATCAGGAATGTTTTAAATATTTCGGATATCGAAAATATCGTGTTTTTTATCAAAAAATTCTTCGGTAACACGAATTTTAAAACTATGAGACCCTAAAAATATTTTAAAATAGATACCTTCAAATTCTTGTATAATATTCAAAAAAGAAATTCAAAAATCTTAGAATATTTTTTGCAAATTTTATATTTTTACTGATTATAAATTTTTTTCTCTCTGTGAACTTAAAACAATCATTATTTTTAAAATAATAAAAAATTTTTGTAAAACATAAAATCGACATTGAAGTAATCAAGCAGCAGATATTTTTTATCAGCCATTACCAATATCGTCAGTTTATCGTTTTGATAAAATCTAAAATAAGATAAAAAAAGAGAGAGAAAGACAGATGCTTCCTATAATAATAGTATACAGGCAATCAATAACATCCAAAGTCCTTTTTGATTATCGAGGGGATAAGTACAGTAGCTAGTACTCTAGTTTTCTGTTGGACGTGCAATCTTTCTTCTAAACTTTTGAAAGAAGAAGGTCTACTGAGAGATTTTCGGTGCCAGAAATCTTATAATAAAAAAAAAAATTCTTTAAAAAAGGATAAAAAGAATAATGTTAGACTAATTTATTTCATGAAGTAAGTTAAGGGAAAAAATAAATAGACGTAATTAATTACTGCATAATTTTAAATGTAAGCACACAATTTTCATTATTTATTTTAACATTTTTTTTTTCATAAATAAAAGGGTTCCATTTAATGTATTTTATAAAATAGGACATTTAAATAAATAAAAAAAAAAGGGAAAAAAAGCAGTTATACATTTTTTTGAAAGAGTAAACATTTTCACGTTGTATATATCGTTCACAGAGATTCATGGGTGATAAAGTATAAGAGACGAATGAAAGTGGGTATAAGAAATGAAAGTTGAATCAGTTTTTTAGGAGAAATTCTGTGAAACCTGCAAGAAGATAAACTCTTAAGATATATGCTTTCTAGGATTTAACTGTATTTTTGCACAATATTATACTTATCTTGTATATATAAAATACATGGATATAACTTTTGTAGTGTTAGTGAATAAATAAAAGCTCTGTTTAAAAAATATTGCATTATTCAAAATATAATAATAAAAATATTTTTTATGCATAAAACAAATAATAAATAAAATAAAATCTGCATTTATTTCAAAAACTTTTTTAAAACTTTTTATCACACTTTTTTAATGGATCATAAAATCTAAGTCTACTGTATTTTTGGTGCAATGTTAATATTATTGTGAGTATCAGCTATCGACAATTTTTTTACGTAGTACGAAAATCAAATGCAGCAAACGGGAGGAGTATTCCTGCAGGACATGATTTCTTCAATTATTTAAAATTAGTAGGATGTAACGTTTATTAAAAGAATTTAAAGCTCGTTGATGGATTAGGTTTACATTATTAGATGTTTAAAATATTCAAGTTACTAAAAATTTAGGTATACCGTATATCAGACCCATTTCTAATATAAAGATAAAAAATAAATTTAAAACCAAAATAACTTTTTTATTTAGCCACGCACTCCATTGCACTGAATTTTAATTTACTAAAAATAAATTAAATCTTTAATACACAACTAAAATGCATGGAACATGTTTACTTACTTTAATGCATAAATGTTACGTAACATTACAATACAATTTGCTATTTATATAAGTTGTAATTATCACCTTTACTAGAAATTCAGATTCTAAACCCAAACTATTCTGATTCTCTACACGCGTATTATTTTAGGTCCCTAAATTATTCTAAGTCTCATTTGACTTCATCCTTAAATCGAACAAATTTGACCCCCCTCCATTGATATTCAGAGTTCTTGGATACCTGGTCTCCATGTTCCATGTTAAAACAATTTCAAACGTTTGACAGTATTTCTACTTGTTTTTAATTTTTTTAAGATTGAGAATTGATAATCCATGAAAAACTTTTGCAAAATGTTAAGATTTTCCTACTTTATAATTTAAAATAAATATTATACCATCTACACTCGTTGGAAGTTAGATAAAGATAAATAAAAGTTTGGTCTCGCAGGTTAGAAGCAAGTTTTTTTATATTTTACAAAGTGATGATATACTTGATTCAAAATTATAATAAAAAATAAAACTTTAGTGTAAACGCTACAATGGAATAATTTGAACTTCAAAATATAGCAGCTGAAATTTGAGTTCCGAAAAACGATTCTAATCTTAGTTTAAAAAAAAAAAATTGGGTTGGATGCTATGATGATTTTTAGGTAAAAATAATAGAGAAAATTTTAGAGAGAATTTACTGATAATTTAATATGAAAGTTTCTTATGAAAGAAATAAAAAAAATATATGAACCTGTTAATAAATTGAAAGGTAAACTCTTTTCTATTTAATCTACAGGATTGATAAAAGTATATGAAAAAAAAGATAATATTTTCTACTTTGAAGTTTTCTTGTACATCATAAAAATATTATAAACTTATACATAGATAAATTCAAGATAAAATATGCTTATAATAAAACTGATGTACTTTTATCCATTTAAACTAAAACTAAAGGATTTCACCTACAGTAGTTGTTGATATACAGTAAAATCTGATTTATCGAAAATTTCGCTCGTGACAAGACTTACCGTATCTAATGAACAACTTTATAATCTAGTTTGATGTATTTAAAACAAAAATATTTGCCTAAGGAAATGTAATATAATATTTATTCACAAAATTATTACAACATTCTTAAAAATGATGAAACACGTTATTACGCTTAAATAAGTCTAAGCCTTACATGAATTAAATTGATTTGTTTATTTTCTCACCAGTTAATGACCGATAAATTAGGTACTTGAAAAACAAACTGATCTTGGCATACCTATACTTATCTAAAACAACATTACCTTTGAGTAAATATAGTAAATTTAATAGTAAATTTATAAAATACTTTTATCTTATTTTTAATTGTTTATTTTATTATTTATTTTCAAAAGATATCCAAAAGCATTTATTATTGGTTCATGAGCCCTAATGTATTTTTGAGATAAAGAATGTTTATTAAATTAGATAAAGACAATCGGAAGAAATGGACCTACTTGCAAAGTTTTTCACTAGAAACAATGACAGGTTATTGAAATATACTTTCATTTTTAGCAAATTTTCATAATTTTTTAATGTGAATTAGACTTAAGTTTCTGTGTAAATAGTAAGACTTAAATTTAAATAAGGGAGAATCACTAAAATTCTAAAAAGTTTTTAAGTTTACGGTATGAAATTACGATTATTAAATAATACGACCTTTCCAGACAATGATAAAATTCTTAAGTACTTGTCCTGATATGTGGTGTAATATTTACACTCTAAATATATCAGACAATGTAGCATAAAATTATTACCCAATATAAAAATTTTTTTATATTGGGTAATTCCGAATACATTTTCGGAAAATTCCAAGGTCATTTCGACGCTTGGCTAAACAGTGTGAGGTATCATTAATATGATCACTATTTAGCCTTAACCATAGATAGGTCATCTATCATCATAGATTGGTCATCTATGATTAAGGCTAAACAGTGATCGTACTGATGATGCCTTACACTGTTTAGCCAAGCGTCGAAATGACCTTGGAATTCTCCGAAAATGTATTCAGAATTTCCCAATATAAAAAAATTTTTAAACATCTTATTGATTGTTCTTAACTTAATACTACACTGTCTGATATATTTAGAGTGTAAATATTACACCACATATCGGGACGAGTATTTAAGGGTACATTCGCTCAGTTTTGAAATTGAAATTTTTTTTTTTTTTTTTTTTTTTTTTTTTTTTTTTCATTGATTTGTGTTTAAAAAGTATTCAATAAGATTATTGAAAAAAAATTTTAAATAAATCCCGCAAATAATAAAGAAATGACAGCGTCTGAAAGTCACAGTGCTAGTATGTAAGAATACAAGATCTGAAACTTTAAACGCGTTTTTCTCAAAACTAACTTTTTGAAAACGGCCCACACGATAACAAAAAAACTATTGGTCCGATTTCAATTTTTTTTTTTTAAATCTATTTGTTATGCAATTCTACAAGTTATGAACTACAATGAACCTTATCGGTAAATTTTTTTGGTCTCTAGGCTCCAATTTGTGGCTAAAAACACGGTCAAATTTCAATTTTTTTTTATTTTCTTCATAACTTTTTTAATTTTTAATATTTTTTATTGGTTGTAGTTCATTACCTGCAAAAACTTATGTACATTATAGTGTTTTTTTTTTTTTATTTCAGACGATCCCAAACCGAGTTATGATGTGGGCCGATTTGGACCTTTTTTTTAGGCACCAACTTCAGCGCCATCTCATCACATGTAAAAAAAGAGATAATAAAAAAAAAATTTTTTTTTGTGTTTATTATAAGTGTATAAAGCAGCTGTAAAAAAACCTTTATATTATATTATTTAATAAACTTTTCGAGAAAATTGATCTGAAAAATAACGTTATTTTTACTCAAAACTGAGCGAATGTACCCTTAAGAATTTTATCATTGTCTGGAAAGGTCGTATTATTTATTCTTTATTTAATATATTAAATAAATATTATATTATTTATTTAAAGGTCGTATAAAAATTACTGTGGTGTCTTAAACACTTTTTCTTATAGTAATTCTATGCATAATTTTAGAATACAATATACCGTCAATGACGGTTAGAGCGAAGCTGATGTTAGAAAAGTTGAAGTAATTTTTTAATTTATAGTTATGGATGAATTTAAAATGTTGAAAAAACACTCCCGATATCCTCCATTTATTTCAACGGAGGATAACTCTAAGGCTTAGAAACACATAGAGAACAATACTTTTAAATAAGGTTTTTTGATAATTTGAAATATAGCGCTGTAACCTTGCAAGTTATTCAAAACTGGTCTTGGTCACATTTTTAACATGGAAAATGTTAATAGAGAGGGGTAACTTGTAAATCGTAAAATCAGGAGGGGCAAAAATTTATTTCATTTAAGGAAGACTTAAATGTGTCTGATTTCAAAAGTTAAGTTAGGTTTCTACCTAATACCTATTTTCATTAAGAACTCATTTAGAATAAACGCCCCAAATTTTAATTATTTTCTATGGTGGTTGTAATTATTTTATAATAACATACAAAAAAAATTGTATTTTTTCGCATCTTATCACTGCGCGCATATCTTAGCATATCTGTTTTAGCTAATTTTTATTCGTTTAAACAAAAAAAAAATTCTGCTAGTCATAAGCAAAATTTTTTTTCTGTGTATAATACACAATTCTTCAGAGCTCTACGTATATAGAAAATTGTCAGCGAAAATTGTTATATTGTAGCTGTGCACAGCTGCGTGACCTGTCGAATTATTTTGTATTTGAGAATTCCAATAAACTCACAATTCAAAAACGTATGTTATAACTTTGATCAATTTTTGTATCATAATGATATTTTATTTGCTTCAATTAAAATTTAAATATTTGAACATTTGTCATTTTACATTTTTTTAGTTAAATATTATTTTTAATATAATTTTAGGTATAAATATAAATTATTTTGTCAAAATTATTGATTTCGAAAAGATTTTTAGAAAATTTTATATACTATTAAACTGAAATAAAATAACAATAAATATAATCAGTAGGTAAATAGAAGTAGGGTATTCTTAATTTCCTAATATTTATAATTTTTGGACATAAAATGTAATAATTTTTTATTTAATACGTTAATAATAAATCTGTTAATCTTTTCTTCCATTTTCGGTCCCAGTATCAGTTGTAGCCCATTTTTGGCCAAAAAGATATGACTCACGCCACCATATTTTACTAACTTTCTTTAAAATTATCTTCCGGGAAATCCCAGACATTTATATTTTATTCTGTTTGAATTTTGACTTGTCAAAATTTTTTGGTGGCCAGCTTTTGTGCTGAGATTTGTGGTGACATCTCCAGTGACGCAGTTTTTTGATGGCATAAGTCATATCTTCCGCCATAGCGGCTAACGAGACCATTTTTCGTAAAAAATATCAAAAGATTCGTAATTAGCACATATCAATAACAAGGTAGTTTTTTAAATATCCTAATTTATTTTTCTGTAATCCTCAATCCTTAGTTAACTAAAGGCTTAGTATGATACTATAAAAAATTATATTTAAATTTTATATACAAATATTAGGAAACAATAAAAATGTGAATATATAGGATGTATGATGTCAGTTAACCAATCAAAAAAGTTACACTCATAGAATATAACAATTACATAAATGCTAAAATAAAAGTATAAAATATTTGTTTGTTTTTTTTTCATCAAAAAGGTAATAGAATCATGAGACTTGATGTATTTGTTTTCTAGTGGGTGGATCAAAAGGACGTCAAGATTAAAAGCCCTCACCAAAAGATATATACAGCCAGGAAAATAAAAAAAAAGAAAAATCTATTTGTATTCGTTTGTTTATTTTCCTTTTTTTTATTTTTTATTTATATAGATAACGCTTTCTGATGCCAGGGCTTTTTATTTTTTCATTTCTCTTTCGTCATAGAATGAATTTATGCAGGTCACATTGTGGTCTATGAAACTTTTCCAACAAGGATTGATGCAAAGTCAGTGCCTTTGCGAAAGGAACATCAGTCAGCATCACTTGTCATAGTTTGACTGATGAAGTGCTGCTCTTCTCTACATTATTGCTTATGTTTATAAAGCATTATATAATATTAAAGAAAATAAAAAGAAACTAAGGATAAAATATAAAGCTTCTAAGTATAAGATGAGCTTACAATTTTATATAATGGCCCACAGCCAAATTCTTTCTATTTTATATTATTACTTATTTTATTATATTTTGTTTTGTTTTTATATTTAATACATTTTTTATGCATTTTATTTACTAGAATTTTTCATAATAAAATTCTTAATTCTTTCTTATTGTATATTTTAAATATGAACATTCTTTTTTTGCATTTTTTTAAATAAAGTTAAATTTAATTAAATGTTTTATGGTGCTGTAAAATTGCCCGTCTTGAATTTTAGAGCAAAAACTGAAATACTGAGTTAAACTTACCCTTACCATTATGAATCTCTGAATTAAACTTAAACGGTTCTTAGAAGCGAAAATCAGGCTTCGTAGAGTACCAGTGTAATCTTCATACTTTCGCTACTGAAAGGTAAGCAAAGCTAAGTGTATTGAGTTTCTGGATGGGGGGCGTGAACACCAAGAGAAAATATGTACCCAAATATTCGATTATCAGTAAAAGCCTGGGTTTTTAAGGAACATCCTCAAAACTTTTCAGAAAATTAGTATCAACCCTCCGATGTTTTTTTTTTAGAAGCACAAACTTAAAAAAAAATTTTTATTTACCATAAACCTATTTTTATCAAATTTTTTTGATTTTTGAATTTTGAATAAGCTCTTTTGGACAGCTCTCAAGTGTAATCAAAATAAAAAAAAAAATGCGAGGTTCATACGTAAAAACGTATCCTTTTTCTATTAGTTTGATTCTATTCAATTCCTCACATTTTAGGTTTATTTTTGAGCAAGGCACTATACCTTTACTAACTCTTATGCCCCAGTTATTACAACAAGATTTTAATATTTAAGGAATTTCATTATATTTTAATAAATGTTTATAATTTATTTAAATAATGCAATTTAGTAGCTTATTAAATTATTTACCGTTGTTTGTTTATAAAATAATGTTATTTAAATAAAATATATGAAGCATAGGGTTTTCACTCAGAAATCTTATAAAAAATAAAATATAAAACGAACGTGACACTTTAAAAAAGAAATTATCTTTTATTAAAAAAATTAAAATAAAAAATGATATAAAAAAATGTGGGTTTATGCAAAACACTAAACAATATAAAATTCTTTTTCTTTTTATAAATTATACTTTTAAAAAGCACATAAATAATAACATTAACCTATGAGAATTTCATATAAAGATATTGTACACTGGTCAAACTTAACTATATCTTATGAATTTTTAAATAATTTCGACACTATTGATTGATTGATTATTTCTTTTATTTATACAAAATTGTACAAAAGTTTTTTTATACAGAGATAAGAATCATAGAATAAATTGTGCCAGCACGTTATTTACAAATTATATTTAGAAATATAAAAAAAAATAAAAACTTATAAATTTAAACAAATTAAGACAATAGAATAATTAAATTTTATAAATTTAAAAACTAAATGCTTAACAATTATGTGACACGAAGGATTTTCGTCACATTAATAAAAGACTAAAATAAAAATAATTTTTAAATTTAAAATTTTTAAGTACTCTTTTGAGCTATTATCACGTTTGTTCCTTCGGAACGTTTACGATTTCGGACTTCCGCGAGGAAGGAACTGACTAGATCAGTCCGTTTACGAGCGCAAAAAAAGCTTTTTCGGGAGCTCTCTCCTATTTTTAGGTTATTTTGTAAATATTTTTGATCATTTGGTCTGGATAATTACTAGATACCGTCAAAGACGGGTAGAGCGAAGCTGATCATGTTAGAAAAAAGCAAGAAAAGAGTTTCAGTAATTTTTTAATCATAGGATTTTGAAAGCTTTGATTAGATTGAGTTCAATAATAATGTTTAAATAAGACGTAAAAAAATGTTAAGCATAGTTAAAATTTTTAAGTATTTGCCAAAAAGTGCACGAGAAATCCGCCCCTTATTTTGAAACCTTATTATTTGTTTGCTGAAAAGATTTCAACCAAACTTTTGTTGGCGGAACTTTGTTATTACGTCCTTTTTCTATAATTCACCAACAACAAAAAAGTTACTCTGAACTCTAATACCCCTCAATTAACATAATTACCAAAATAATATTATACACAAGTCAGAATGTGGTGTAACGGTTTCGGAATTCGTTAACCAGAGAAAGAAAAAGTCTTCTGTAGGTTTTGTATGTCGCTGAATCCGAATTTGGGGTCCTACTGGGTTAGAAAATAGGAAAATACAGCAGAAACATTCCATCTTATGAGTTTTTTCACAATATTTTGAAACTAATGATCAAATTAATATTGCCACATTTTAAGAGTAATTATCTAAATATTGAATTTATTCTTTTATTCTGTATCGATAAAGGAATATTAGAGCTAACTATTGGTGTTGAAAAATATCTCCAGGGTAAGATAAAATCGGAAAAATACAATTTGAGTTTTTTTCTTTACTTTTCTTTTAATCTTGCATTTGAAAAAGTTTTATCCTATTTTAACTTTTATTTAATTTACCTCCTGTACGGGGGCAAAAATGGATCCCTGAATTTAACAAAAAATGAAAAAAACTTATAACTGGTTTGTGTTTTCACACAACCAATGATCATGAATCATGTTCACTTATAACGTTTTAACGTATATTCCCTAATTATTATAAGTCCTAAGATCGAAATTACAATAAATCCCAAAATATAAATTATCCTAAGTCCATAAACCTAAAATATTCTAAGTTCTTGTGCTTACTCCCACTTTAAATTATTCCAAGTCCCTTAATCGGAAATATTCTAAGTCCATTTCATACCCCTCTCCCCTAAAAACGTCGTTGATATTTCAACCCCTCCCCCCCTAAAATGTCAGTACACGGTGATCCCGGGTGGGACGTGAATTTTATTTTATTATGTGCATCGCTAGTTGTTGATGCTTGTAATCTTAGCTGCGATTGGTTAACTAATAAGCAAACAATGCATCCGCTCTGTATCGCCCTGTATTTACCCCCCCCCCACCCTAAAACATCACTTTTTTACCCACCCCTGCCTGGCATTAACATAAACTAACACTATTATACCGTAGTATAAGTGAACGCAACATACGGAGGTCCCATTGATACCAACCTATGAATTTAATTTTGTCATATGACTTTAAAACTACCATGTCCAGCACCGGAAGATCATGTAATAACAAAGATTTTGCAAGAAAAAATTTTGCTTAAGTTCCCTTATGCAAAAAGTTAACAAAGATGCAATAAGAGGGCAGATTTTTCGGAGTCTTTACTTTGCTTTCGCTAACAAGAGACCGCTAACTTTAAGAAACTATATTACAAATTACTTTCACTAATAATTGAAAAAAACCTTCGATAACCTCCGTTTATTCCAACGGGCCTTCTAGGCACAAGAGTACTGTGCACAAGGCTTTTAAATGTAGTTTTTTGGTAATATTGCTTTTTAGTTAGTTAGTTAACAAAAACACTTCTTGTTGGTCACAATTTTTCGGTATTAAAGTCATTTTTCAAGCCTTGGATACCGCAATTTTTCTCAATGTTATAGCAATTTAACCAAATAGTCATTTTTGTCCCGAAATGATTAATTTTTAAATTATCTCAAAAATTGCAATTTTAGACAAAAATGGGTTTTATAGGTCTCAACAATTTTCTAAAAGCTTTTTTCTAAAAATTCTTTATTTGTCCTTTAGAATTATTTGTTTGCAAAACATTATTACCTTTCTAATTTTTTATATTAAATTCTCTTCTTTACAGTCAGTAAATTGAATGCCCATTTTTGTCCCAAAATGATCAATTTTTCAATTTGCTGCAAAAATCGTAGTTTTAACATTGAACATGTTTCTAAGGAGGGGTAACCTGTGAATCTGAAAATCAAGTGGGGTCAAATGTCAAAAATCATGTGGGGTTAGGAACTTAAAATATTTTATATTTAGGGACTTTGAATAATTTACTTTGGGAGGCTTAGAAAAATTCAAGTTTAGGGACTTAAAATATTCCGGGTTTAGAGACTTCTAATAATTTGAGTTGAGGGACTTAGAATATTTTCAATTTAAGGACTTAATATAATACAGGTTTACAGAATCTGTTTAGAATCTTAACCTCTAGTAAAGGTGATAATTACAAATTATAAGAATAGCGATTTTATTGTAATGTTGTTTATTATTTATGTATTATAACTAGTCCTTTTTAGAGGTTTAGTTTTCACGTCCTATAATTAGTCTTATAGCCCAATTAGAGTTTGTAATTATTGAATCTCAATATTTTCTTACCCTTTCTTCAAAAAAGGCAGTTAATTAGATAATTTTAGCTCTGCTTTCAAAATATTGCAAAAAAACTAAAATGGGGTAGTTTTTGCTGATTTCATGTCCTCTACTTCTCAGCTACTTGTACCCCAGATTGCGTATTTCAGAATCAAAGCATACCTACTTTTGTATTCTAATTTTTTTGGTCACGTGTAATAGCAAAAATTAACCAATTTTTGGAAGAAAAACTGAAATTATGACATCCCGGATTAGACTAGATTTTTATATTAGGCCAAAACATACTGATTTTATTATTTTGAATTTTTTGGTATTTTGGCTCTGGAAGGGCATGTCGGGCTATTGAAGACCCGCCGTTTATTCACGCTCTTAGTTTATAGTGTACATGATTTTGAGCTCGGATAAAGGTCTTCAATGGCCCGACATGTCTCCCCAGAATTAATATACCGAAAAATGTCAAATATAAACTTATTATGTTTTGGTCTTAGTTAAAAACCTAGCCTATTCCAGGGTTTCATACTTACTTTTAGTTTTTTTTTTAAATTGGCCATTTTTGTGTACTCATAACTTTTTCCAAAACACGTGGCTGAAAAAATTAGAATACGAAAGTATAAGTATTTAGGTCTTGAATATCTCTGTGCCAAAATTTAGCTGTGTAATACTTACACTCACTTATTACCATTCCATTATTATTACCAGGTTCCTAATCTCTTTTTTATTTAATAAAATTACGCTATTTAAAAAAATCAGTTTTTAAACAACCGGTTTTATTTCAATGAAGTAACCTTCAGAAGAATTAAAAACTTATTAGTTATGGTATTTTGGCTCTGGAAGGGCATGTTGGGCTATTGAAGACCCGCCGTTTATTCACGCTCTTAGTTTATAGTGTACATGATTTTGAGCTCGGATAAAGGTCTTCAATGGCCCGACATGTCTCTCCAGAATTAATATACCGAAAAATGTCAAATATAAACTTATTATGTTTTGGTTTTAGTTAAAAACCTAGCCTATTCCAGGGTTTCATACTTACTTTTAGTTTTTTTTTTAAATTGGCCATTTTTGTGTACTCATAACTTTTTCCAAAACACGTGGCTGAAAAAATTAGAATACGAAAGTATAAGTATTTAGGTCTTGAATATCTCTGTGCCAAAATTTAGCTGTGTAATACTTACACGCACTTATTACCATACCATTATTATTACCAGGTTCTTAATCTCTTTTTTATTTAATAAAATTACGCTATTTAAAAAAAATTAGTTTTTAAACAACCGGTTTTATTTCAATGAAGTAACCTTCAGAAGAATTAAAAACTTATTAGTTATTAGTTTCAAATCAATTTTTTAAACTGATCAATGTATAAGAATAAAAGAATTCAATGATAATTGAATTATACATAGAATGCATACGGATGGAGTTGCATATTCTTTGAACTAGGTTTAGTCAAAAATATATATGTAATATTAATATTTGAAATTTTACGTTTAGATTTCTTTTTGAATACTAAATTAATTTTAAAACCAATATTTATGTAAAATTCCAAAAAATATTCCTAAAAACAAATAATCTAATGCAACTTGTTTTTCGTAATTTTTTCTAATTCTCCATCCGCCATTTTCAAATTAAGAAAAATTATGCAAAAAAAATGTGTCCTAAAACATATACAAAAAATGAAAATTTTATTATTCTTCATTAAATATACCTTTTTTTGATGCTATTTACAATAATGATAAGCAGCGTGACGATTTTTTTAGTATCCAACTTTTACCCTAAATAATGAGTTTCTGGTTAATTTTATAGAAAGTTTGAAATCGAATTCTGATAATAGAGACTTGAAAAATAGGTTTTAGTTTTAAAATTAATTTAGAACTCGTAGATAGGCTCTTGGGCGTTAAATGTTTAATTGAATAAAATTTGGATTAATTAATAAATAATAAAAATCGTAAAGAATTAAGGCTTACGTAAAGCTAAGGCTTTTTTATTTCAGGCACGATCACATATTCATTCAGTATTTTCTCTTTAATAACGTTGATCTGATCCACGCCCTCATAAATTGAAAACTATTATTTATTATTATACACCAAGGCAATAAAAGCATGTAGAGGCATCGGAATGACCTTGGGACCAAATTCCTCCATAAATTGAAGAATTTGAAGACTTTTTCGTTTTTTAACCTGATGAACTTTCAAGGCACGATTTCATCTATGTATTGCATACACAGGGTTATCGTTCCTAAAAAATAAATTTCAATTAATTTAGTTATTTTCTGGTTATTTTAGATCATTAACCACATTTTGGATGTATTAAATTCAAAACCAATTCATTTTTTACCATTTTTATTATTTTTTAATAATTTTTTTTGATATCTGAAATCAGTTTTTAGGACATTTCTCTGCAAGTACTTGATGAAATCACTTGAAATTGAAAACCCTACAACTAGATCTTATTTCAAAAAATTTGGTTTAAGGGATTCTTGATTCATCGAGTAGGTTCTGTGATCTTGAGGATACACTTTCTCGAACATACATCCCTACACACAACAAGGCAATATAAGCATTTAGAGGCATCGGAATGACCTGGGGACCAAATTTCTCCACGAATTGTACAATTTAGAAATTTTTTCGTTTTTTGACCTGACAAACTTATAAGGCACGATTTCATCTATGTATTGCATACATAGGGTGATCGTGCCTAAAAATATAAGAATCTTGTGTTATTTTGTATTTTTATGATATTTCGCTGATGCAAAGTTTATGCAAAAGCTATGAAATTTATCGCGCGGATAACATTTAGAAGGTTTTTCACCTGTATGAAGCAAAAGTACAAGAATAAACATGCCTTTAGAAATACCAGATTGGGCCCAAAAACAATAGGTGTCATTAACTCGATAAATTAAACTCAGTTTTAAAAAATGAAAGCATTCCGTTTGATCGTTTTGGCTATATCGTGTCCGAAAGGTGTCGATTTTTGCATCCATTAAGGTAGAGCTTCGCTCTATAATTATCCGTTGTCATTTTGTGATTTAGATTATTTTGTGTGATACGGTAATCCAATATAATTTTATTACCAATATCAATATTTGTAAATCGTGGTTAATCGAAATCTTGAGTGTTCTGTCGAATCATTTGATTATATTTTTTAACTTTATGTAATTTTAATTATTTTTATTATATGTTTTAAATTTACCGCCTTATTGTATTTACTTCTTTATCTATATAGCATAACTGATTTTATTCCAAGCGAACCAATGCCTCGCGAATCTATAAAAATTCCTGGTAATGTACCGCTTGTTGATCCAAATTTTTTTACCCCTTCAGAAGTGCAAATGCTAGTAGGATCTGGGCTGACTCTATCTTCTCTTACAGTTGGTAAATTCCATCTATCTAAGAATGGCCATGACCTGTTTTTGCAAAACACGGAATTTGGCTGGATAATTGGAGGTAGTCTCATTGCGAAAAATCGGAAACCATATTATAAATCTTTTAGCTCTATGTCACCTCTGATGAAAATATTGATGATAAAGTAAGTTATTACAATATAGAAAGGGCGATTTCGCGATTCTGGGAAATAGAAGAACCTCCAAATAGTGACAAGTCCTCTCGTTTTTCTGAAGAAGAAAAAATGTGCATGGAGCATTACAGAAAAAATACCATTCGTGATGCTAATGGTCGTATAGTAATTGCTTTACCGTTTAAAGAAAATAAAAATTTACTAGGGTCCTCGCGTAATGTTGCACTTAAACGACTTTTATCATTAAAACGACGCTTTGAGCTTGACCCAAACTTTGAAAAGGAATATAATAGTGTAATACAAGGGCATATCGATTTGGGTCACATTCAAGAAGTAACTGAACTTCCGTTTGAAAGAGCTTATCATCATCCTCACCACGCGGTATTTAAAGAATCAAGTAACACTACAAAAACGCGAGTAGTAATGGATGGCTCTGCAGAATCGGACACTGGCGTTTCATTAAATGATACTTTGATGGTTGGCCCTACGCTGCAAGATGCTATTTTTGCCTTGCATTTACTCTTTCGGTTACATAAATATGTTATAACTGCAGACATTGAATAAATGTATAAGCAAGTCATTGTAAGACCTGAAGATCGATCGTATCAGCGAATACTTTGGTTTCGTGACAATACAATCATTGCACTTCAATCGAACGTCCTCTTGTTTGATGAATCTTCTGCGCCATATCTGGCCATAGCCTCTATTCATTTGTTAGCTGAACAAGGGGGTGAAAAGTATCCTGCAGGTGCAAGGGTTTTAATGAATGATCTATATGTCGATGATATTACAACAGGTACTAATTCTATAGATTCGGCTCTTACTATACGCGACGAAGTAACTAAAATATTAAATTTTGGTGACTTCAAAGATCGTCAATGGGTATTTAACAACTTAAGGATTTTAGAAGGACTAAATTCTGATCAAGTCAACGCAAAATTAGATTTAAATAAAGACGGACCTATAAAACTCTTGGAGTTTATTGGAACGCTAAAAACGATGAATATACTTATACCGTACAATCGCGTGAAATAAGGGATCCATTCACCAAACGCATTATTCTTTCAGAAATATCAGAAATATACGACCCTCTTGGTCTATTAGGGCCCGTTACGTATGCCAAATGTTTAATGCAAAAATTATGGCAAGTTAGGGTTGGCTGGGACGAGGCCGTACCTATTGATTTACATAAAACTGGACTCAATTTTATGACCATCTAAATTTAATAAACAATTTTTCTTTCGAAATGCATGTTTTGTCATCGGACGCTGATAAAATACAACTGCACGGTTTTGCGGATGCAAGTGAGCGTGGCTACGGGGCTTGCTTCTATTTGCGGTCTATTCGTAAAGGAAAAATAAAATCATATTTATATTGTGCGAAATCGAGAGTTGCTCCTCTAAAAACTGTGACTTTGCCTTGGCTAGAATTGAACGCGGCCCCGCTACTCGCTAAACTTTACTCAGAAGTCTACAAATTTATTAAAATAAAAATAAATAAAACTTATTTTTGGACTGACGCAACCATCGCGATTTGCTGGATTCGCACACCCGCTAATAAACTTAAAACGTTTGTTAGTACTCGTGTTTCAAATATTCAAAGTAAAATGAAAATAATAGATTGGTATCACATAAGAACACATACTAATCTTGCCAACGCATTATCTAGGGGTCAAATGCCAAAAGATTTTCTAAAAAATGATTTATGAATACATGGCCCCAAGTGGCTATCGCAACGTGATACCCTGTGGCCTAAATCATGTTTAAAAACCCATAAAAAATTTAGCGGAACTTAAGAAATATATATGCCTTGTGACAAAGGTTTTTGATGATTGCTTTTTTAGAAAATTTTCAAATTATAATAAATCGCTTAGAATAAGCTCTTACTGCTATAGATATTAATATCGAATAAAAAACAAAGAAAGAATGTACACGGGATTTTTGTCTGAAAAGGAATTGTCAGAAGCCGAGAGTTAAATTGTCAAAATAATTCAATCAGTTGTGTTTGTTGAAGAAATTCGAGCGCTCAAATGCGGAAAAATTATTAAAAATGGCAAAACCCAGGCTTTAAACTCATTTTTAGACAACTAGGGAATTTTAAGGGTGGGCAGTCGTACGCAAAATGCTCCTGGTTCGAAAAACGAGCGCCATTAAATCTTTCTACCATCGAACCATTTTTTCACTGATTTAATAATTCGTGCAGCACATATAAATAATCTCCATGCGGGAATACAATCAACTTTATATGCAATTCGCCAAAAATTTTGGATAGCGGATGGACGTAATTAAATTCGACATGTTATAAGAAAATTTGTCAGTTGCTTTCGTGCAAACCCGAAACTAGCAGAATATAAAATGGGTAAATTACCAGCAATACGACTACAGCCAGTTAGACCTTTTTACCATACTGGTGTCGATTATTGTGGTTCATTTTATATCAAAGAAGGCAAATATCGCAATGCTAAAACCAAAAAGGTTAATGTCGCGGTATTTGAATGCATGGTCGTTAAGGCAGTACAGATTGAAGTTGTTTCCGATTTAATTTCTGATGCATTTATTGCAGCCCTCAAACGATTTGTGGGTAGACAAGGTAAACCGCAAACAATTTCATGTGATAATGCAACTACCTTTGTTGGGGCAAAAAATGAATTAAAGGACTTGTATAAATTAGTCAATTCAGAAAATCATCAATTAAGCATAAATGAATTTTCATGCAAGAACAATATTGTATGGAAATTTATTCCCCCTCTCGCTCCTCATATGGGTGGACTGTGGGAGTCTAATGTTAAAATTTTTAAACATCATGTAAAACGGGTTACTCATAATTTAACATTTTCTTACGAACAGCTTAATACCCTCACGATAGAAATAGAGTCAATACTAAATTCGCAACCTACTAGTCCAATGGCCAACGATCCTGATGACCTAAATGCCGTATCTCCTGGTCACTTCCAAATTGGTCAACCTTTAACGAGCTTGCCAGAAAATAACTTTGAAGAGATTCCTTCCAGTTCCATCCAAGGTTCGCTATAATGTAAAATAATAGGGTTTGCAAAGTGGCTTTTGAATTTGCGGTCGTTATTGGAGGTGGTGTTTAACGAGAGGGGTCTTTATTAGAGGTTCCACTGTATTTAGTTAAAAATTCCTGTTTTTTTTAAACCAGTGGCGTTTAACTTTATTTTTGTAAATAATTTCTAATAGAATAAATAAATACTAGATACCGTCAAAGACGGGTAGAGCGAAGCTGATCATGTTAGAAAAAAGCAAGAAAAGAGTTTCAGTAATTTTTTAATTTAGGGATTTTAAAAGCTTTGATTAGATTGAGTTCAATAATAATGTTTAAATAAGACGTAAAAAAATGTTAAGCATAGTTAAAATTTTTAAGTATTGGCCAAAAAGTACACGAAAAATCCGCCCCTTATTTTGAAACCTTAACAATTGGTGTTGAAAAATATCTCCAGGGTAAGATAAAATCGGAAAAATACAATGTGAGTTTTTTTTCTTAACTTTTCTTTTAATCTTGCATTTGAAAAAGTTTTATCCTATTTTAACTTTTATTTAATTTACCTCCTATACGGGGGCAAAAATGGATAAAACTATCCCTGAATTTAACAAAAAATGAAAAAAACTTATAACTGGTTTGTGTTTTCACACAACCAACGATCATGAATCATGTTCACTTATAACGTTTTAACGTATATTCCCTAATTATTATAAGTCCTAAGATCGAAATTACAATAAATCCCAAAATATAAATTATCCTAAGTCCATAAACCTAAAATATTCTAAGTTTTTGTGCTTACTCCCACTTTAAATTATTCCAAGTCCCTTAATCGGAAATATTCTAAGTCCGTTTCATACCCCTCTCCCCTAAAAACGTCGTTTATATTTCAACCCCTCCCCCCCTAAAACGTCACGGTGATCCCGGGTGGGACATGAATTTTATTTTATTAGGTGCATCGCTAGTTGTTGATGCTTGTAATCTTAGCTGCGATTGGTTAACTAATAAGCAAACAATGCATCCGCTCTGTATCGCCCTGTATTTACCCCCCCCCCGCCCTAAAACATCACTTTTTTACCCACCCCTGCCTGGCATTAACATACACTAACACTATTATACCGTAGTATAAGTGAACGCAACATACGGAGGTCCCATTGATACCAACCTATGAATTTAATTTTGTCATATGACTTTAAAAATACCATGTCCAGCACCGGAAGATCATGTAATAACAAAGATTTTGTAAGAAAAAATTTTGCTTAAGTTCCCTTATGCAAAAAGTTAACAAAGATGCAATAAGAGGGCAGATTTTTCGGAGTCTTTACTTTGCTTTCGCTAACAAGAGACCGCTAACTTTAGGAAACCAAATTACAAATTACTTTCATTAATAATTGAAAAAAACCTCCGATAACCTCCGTTTATTCCAACGGGCCTTCTAGGCACAAGAATATGTGCATAATACTATGCACAAGGCTTTTAAATGTAGTTTTTTGGTAATATTGCTTTTTAGTTACAAAAACACTTCTTGTTAGTCACAATTTTTCGGTATTAAAGTCATTTTTCAAGCCTTGGATACCGCAATTTTTCTCAATGTTATAGCAATTTAACCAAATGGTCATTTTTTTCCCGAAATGATTAATTTTTAAATTATCTCAAAAATTGCAATTTTAGACAAAAATGGGTTTTATAGGTCTCAACAATTTTCTAAACGCTTTTTTTAAAATTACGCTATTTAAAAAAATCAGTTTTTAAACAACCGGTTTTTTTTCAATGAAGTAACCTTCAGAAGAATTAAAAACTTATTAGTTATTAGTTTCAAATCAATTTTTCAAACTGATCCATGTGTAAGAATAAAAAAATTCAATGATAATGGAATTATACATAGAATGCATATGGATGGAGTTGCATATTCTTTGAACTAGGTTTAGTCAAAAATATATATGTAATATTAATATTTGAAATTTTACGTTTAGATTTCTTTTTGAATACTAAATTAATTTTAAAACCAATATTTATGTAAAATTCCAAAAAATATTCCTAAAAACAAATAATCTAATGCAACTTGTTTTTCGTAATTTTTTCTAATTCTCCATCCGCCATTTTCAAATTAAGAAAAATCATGCAAAAAAAATGTGTCCTAAAACATATACAAAAAATGAAAATTTTATTATTCTTCATTAAATATACCTTTTTTTGATGCTATTTACAATAATGATAAGCAGCGTGTCCCCAGTGGGTTATGCCATGAGGGATAAGGTAGAAGTTATTATCGATTATAAAGTCATATAGTAAAGTAGACTGACGATGAAAAAAAACTTATTAACGTTGAAAGATTAATTTTGTTACTATAATTGAGGGCGAAATTGTATACAATGTTGAGACAATTCAAGCAGATGATCAGGAAACTTCACAGATCAGTTATTCCGCAGTTTATTTGCCCCTGTTCTTTACTGTTAGATAGCACGTTGTATGAATGGTTTAATTTAGGCAACTCCTCTGAAACTTCTTCCCTGTCTATCATTTCTACTTAAGGAATAGCCATTGATTTTGGTCATTGAATCAGTAAAGGCTGGATAGAACCAAGTTTTAGAAACTATCATATAATTATTTGATAAACCGAAGAAAAAAGCAAAAAATTAGATTCAATTACTTTTTATTCTATTATTATAAGTATTGACTTTGTTACAATTACCCAAAATGATTAAAGGGATCTTGCATAAGAACGAGGCCAGATTTACTATTTAGGCACGGCCTACGCTACGGGTCCCCACAAATTAAAAATGGAAAAATGAAAAAAAAAAAAAAAAAAAACTTAATTAGGAAAATAAAGGCTTCTCTATGACTTAAAAATCAGAAAAAATCTTTTTTACTTATAAACTCCCGTAAATCACTCACAAGATAATTAATAACAGAAAATTTAGCAGTAAACGAGGAAATGTTTTTGACGAAATCAAAATCTTTGATAGCATATAAAAATTGTTACGCTTTTTATGTAATTAAAATACGTCTAGATTTTCAAACGTGGAAATTTGTGATTTTTTTCTTTAATTTATTTAAAACTCATAAAATGATTTAATATTCATTTTACATATCCTGAGAACCTTGGTTATTTTTGCTTTATTGATCAATTCAATTTAATTGGATCTTTTTTTAATTTATCTTGTGAATGTTACTTGAAGATAGTTTTAAAGTTGTAATTTTTACGACTCTACTCATTAGTAAATGGTATTTTTTTCATTAGAAAATAATAAGGTCTAAAAGTTTAATTTATAATAAAATAAGAAAAAAACTAATTATTTAAATATAATTGACTTTAGTTTTTGATTATTCGATTTATTTTTCAACACATGAAAATTAATGTAGATATTTCTTCATACATCTACTTCCTTTTTTATCAAATACTTCTTCGACAAAAGCACGGCAAATAATGAGACTTATAGAAATTTTATAAGTATAAGAAAAGTTTTATAACACTAAAGTGACGCTTCCATTAACGAAAATCGATCAAATATATAAGAGAAAAGAACAATTCACTTATTTTTGGAAGATAATAGTAATAAATTGCCTAAATCAAATAAAAAAAGTAATTATTCTCTTAATGTCTTAAGAATAATATTTTTTTTAATGATGTTATAGACAAAAAACAAAAATTAATTAATTTCATCCTTAAAAATCGTTTTAACGTATTTGCACGATTACTTAATCAATATGTAAAATTAATTTTAATAAATATATTTGTACCCTAGTTATTAAGATTATTGTTTTAAATAATTAAGTTTTTATTCTCTGAAAAAAATATACTTTCGGGAGCCTTTTTCAAACGATTACAAATGACTTTAAACGTAAAAAACATTTTACAAAAAAATTTGTCTTTCTTTTTAAGAATTTTTTTAGGCTCATCTTACCTTTGCGCATATTATATTTTAAATGAACGGAAAATTTTTTTATTTAATCTTCTTTACGTTTCCAGTCATTTACAATCGTTTGAGCTTGAAAACAAATCCTGCTAGCAACAAGCGGATTTTTACTTTAGAGTACACATAAAAAAATATTTTATTTCTTTTTTTCTATTTTTATGCAAGGCTCTTAATATCCAAGAAGCAAATTTTTTTATATACTAATTCCATACTTTTAGGTGTCAACTTCAAAAATTTAGAAAAACCTTATTTTTCAGACGATTTTGAAAGTTTTGTTAACATATTTTAAAATAGTACATTTTTAACCAAGGGAGCAAAAAAAAAAGAATGTCCCAGATCGCAGTTCAATTAACATCCGAGACGAAGCCGAGGATGGTAAACTGCGATCTGGGTTATTCTTTTTTTGTTTCCATGGACAAAACGAAATTTTTCTTTCTCAGTGGGTAGAAAACGCGTTTTTTTCGATCTCGTTGCGGGTCAGGAAAAAAGTGTTTTCGACCCGCTAGGAAGAAAAGAAACTGTTCTACTTATCCTAAAAATAACAATCAAAATTTTTTTTAGTACCCTAAGTAAGAAGTTTTTAGTTGTGGCCCCAAAAAATTAGTTATAATACTATTTAAGAGGAACTTTAGTTCAGTTTTCCTACGCATTTCATGAATTACTTAAACGATATGCACAAAAGTGATTGAATTCAAGTTTTTGAGGTCACTGAATGTAAATTTTCTGATATTGTAAAAAAACCTATCCCTTGTAACATTCGTATTATTTTTAAGGTTTTTTTTGAAATATTTTAAAACAAAAAATAATTATCTAGTTATTCTTAAATCGACCTTAAAAGCCTATATTGTTAAAGACAATCATTACACTGACACAATATACTTTCTAAAAACTGTTATAATAATTTAAAAAAAGAAATATTATTTTTCTAGCACAAAACACGTTACATTTTCTTTATTCTATTTGAAGTTTTATTGTAATAAAAAAATAAATTTATTTTACTTTTTAATATTGACATTTATAAAAATGATAATAGTAAATATTTAACATCTAAACTTATTAAACAATGTAAAAACAAAAAAATTTTATTCATTAAAATTGTTTACTCCAAAATTTTAACAAAAAAGTATGAAGCTTATAATATGTTTGTTAGTGTATACATGTACATACATACATATATACATACATATATATTTTTTTCATTTCTCTTTGGCTAAATCTAGTGCAGTCATACCATACGAATTTTAGTTGATAACCCACATGTCGCTTTGAAAGGTTATGTATAAGAAAAAACTTTGTAGTTTTTAAGAAACTTTATAAGTTTAAAAATAATAATAATAATAATAAAAAATAAAAGAAAGAGTTTTATTTAAGTCCAAGCAATTAAACTAATATAAAGTAGCTTTTTTACATTCAAGGGATAATCATAGTTATTTCAAAGTTTTGTAAATTTTTTTATACCTACTAACAAATTTGTAAAAATTTTAATATTTTTGAAAAATTATTTTCATGACTATATAGGGCAAAAAAGATTTGATTTTCTAACTAGTCCTGTCGCCAACAATGCTATTAAAAATGCCCTAAAATGCCATAAAAGTTCCATGGAAAAAAATGGGTGGTATTTATGTTTTTTGACCCGCTAAACATAAAAACATAAATATATTTCGCAAAATTGACCACGAATTTTGCAAAATAGACCCCGGATTCGTGTTTAGTGGGTTAAAAAACCCATTTTCTTCCATGGAGCTTTTATGGTATTTTAGGATTTTAGGGCATTAAATAGCATTGCTGGCGACAGGACTAAACTTGGATGAGACTACTTTTTTGCTTTTAAAAACTATGCTTTGAATCACGAGGTTAAATATGGGGTTCGACATTCACATACTGTCTGCAAAGTAAAAATCAATATTCTTTCCCTTATTTAAAAAGTAGCTATTAATTTAAAATTCAGAAATAACCATTTTTAACTAAGTATTTCGGAAAAGCAATAATACCTGATTTTCTATTTTTATAAGAGTATCAATATTTTATCTAGCAACCATGCCTAAAATTAAAATAGATATATAGAGGCCTAAAAACTTTAGAAGCAAATATTTTTCTATTATTATTTTCAACATTAGAAAATAACTAGTTTTTATAAAGTTTTGCATGTATCTATAAACTTAGTTACAATAATTCAGTTAGTTCATTTTCCCCAATTATATAATTTCAAAAGTTTTAACTTTATTAAGTTAAATAAAAAATATTAATTTAAAAAAAAACCTCAAATCTACAGATAATGGAATCATTCACGTAATACATACAGAAATTTTGAGTATAAATTCATAAGTGCATCTTCTCATATTATGAAAGAGGTTAGGTTGGTTATTGAAAAGGGCGGAAACTGCTCGTTGACGTCGAGGAGACTAACTCCCATACCCACTATGCTTAACTGGATTATAATCACCAAACTTTTGTGAATAAGTAAAGGGCTGTTCGTTATGTATGAAAACAGAAGTTTCACATTCTATTTTATCGTTGCTTAATTCTAAAAGATAGAATTAATTAAGGTAAATCTATAGATTTTGTTATTAAAGTTTAAGTGATGTGACAAAACATTTAAAAGAGAGTAACTGGCAAATGATAATTTAATAAAATTGTAATTTATCCAATAAACTATCTCATAAAAATGTTTAATTATGTTTAACTGTTATTTTTATTAGAAATTTTTATGTAATTAAAGAAAGTAATATATTTTTTTTTAATTTTAACATCATTTACTTTTTTCTTTTAATTTAATTATTTTTTACATCCCTGTTTATTTAGCCCCTTACTTAAAGAGAAAAATATTTTAGTCCTTGGATTATTTCAAGCTTTTAAGGTTGGATATCTTAGTATAATATTGTTTTCAATATATCTTATTATAAAAATGTCTCACTAAATAAATTTAGTTATTTTGTTGATACATTTCTGATAAGTTGTTTTCCTTTGAATATTATCTGCTTTTATAATAGAAAATTTTTTTTTTAATTAAACGACTTCAAAACAAACAAAAAACTATTTTTTTCAAAATTTGAAAGTTATAGACTTTTTTTGTTTTTAATTTATTGATATTTTTAGTAAAGAATCTATTTCTCATTGGAAAAATATTTTATTGAGAAAAAACTGAATAGGAAAACTTTTTACTAAAACTGTTTACTTCAGACAAAAATAGTTTATTATTTTTAAAGGAGTAATTAGATTTTCGAGTTAAAGTTTATGGATACATGTTAAACATTTTCAAGACTCAGGGAATGAATTTTTTAAGGAAAAGATAAACTGATGGGTTACTGAATTTTCAAAGCTTTAAATTAAAAAAATAATGACTTTCATAAAACTAGTTTTTTTACAAATTTCAAATTCTCGCAATATCACGTAACCAATTCAAAATTTAACAAACAAATTAAATTCCCTAAGAAATTTTACATGTGGATATGAGTTCTTCTATACCAATAATTGCGTTTAATATTATCAAAAAATGTGTAAAATTTTATTTTGTTGAATGAATTTTTCGAAGTTTCAAGGCAAATGAGATTTTCAAAGAATGTTTTCTTTTGTTTACGTTTAAGAGTTTTTATGGTGTCTTAATTGTATTAGACCCCCAAATAATAAGTAATAAATGAATATTTTTGGGGTATAAAATCGATATATTTTATCTATTTCATATTTTGTACTAATGAATGCGGTAAAAAATCGGAAAATTGAAAATACAGTAGCTTTTAATTATAAATATATTAGGCTTTTTTAAAACATTTTATTGTTTCATTCATTAATTTTATCTGAATTTTATTCAAACTTTTTTTTTTAACTTTCATTTTTTGATCGTAAAAAACGTGATTTTTGGTGAAATGCTCATATTATTTTTTGTTATGTTAAAGCAGCGAAATTTTAAAGTCAAAGATTAAAATATCATATTTTTTATGCAAATTTCTGATTTTAAATTAGATAAAATTAAAATTCCTTCGAATTTTTCTATTTGACCCAAAAAAAAAAAACCGAAAGCATAAAATTTTATAAGTAATATTTCTGGAGAATCCAAATTTTTCGAAATGAAATTGTTAAAAAATGAATTTTTAAAAGCTGTTATTTTTGAATTAAAACCTCTCAAAATGCAATAACTCGTCTCGTTTTTCTTCAAAATTTGAAGTTTCAAAATCATTTTAAGCTTTACTATGGTATTTTTCGTCTATATGATTTTGAGAAATAGGCATTTGGGAAAAAACATATTTTGCTAATTTTTGTGAACGCGCAATTTAAATCAACTTGGCCTCTAAACAAATAAATTTTTCATGAAAAAAGCGTTTACGAGGAAAGCTAAGAAAAATGATTTTTTTTTTTTTAAATGACCAAAAGACAAAAATGGATACCAAAATTTAATAATTTATTCTTCGAGGCTTATTTTTGCCCAGATGTGCTTTCAAAAAAAATACTTCGGAACTGACCCAACTATAAGGCTCAGTCCTACATGTTTTAAAAATGTCGACGGAAAATTTTCTATTAATAACTGAAGATATTATTTTTGACTGTAAAATAATCATTTGGCAGCAAAAATAAGAAAATTATGAACTAGTTTTAAAAAAGGCCACAAATACAAAAAAAGTTGTCAAAAATTAAAAATTGAACCTAGAGAGCTAAAAGTTAGTGGGAAGATTAAAAATTATTTTAAACCAACTTTCGTGACTCTTTAGTCTAGATTGGACAAAGTTGCCGTGGCATCTCTAACATAAAAGGACTGAAACTTTCAAAAAGTTTTAAATAACTTTTATATTTAGTAATTGAGATTTTTGACATTATTAAAATTGCATAATAAATTAAAATAATTATTTTATTAATAAATTTATTAAGCGTGCATTTTATTTCTAAGATATTAAATATTAATTTACCATCAATTATGAATCAGATAATTACGATACCATATTAAATATAATGGTATTATACACTTATAGAGAACATTTCCGTAAGATATTAAACGTAATTTTCATTTGGTATTGACGTTTAACTGTCTAATTTGTTTTATTATGAATTACATTTATATATATATATATATATATAATTATATATGTGTATATGTACCTAGTTCACACAATTATACTGTACACACACATGCTGGATATTTAGGGTTATAATTGTCTGGTCTTATTTCGCCATCTCGTTATATGCAGGTAATATGTATGGGTCCATAATGTATTTATAATATATATATTATAAATTATTACTCAAGGTATAGGCTGTTCCTATGTATATGTATATGTATATGTATATGTAGAAACATAGAGAGATGAAAGTTAAATGCATGAAATATAACAAGTCGTAGCCAGGCTGTACTGTCAATTAGTATTCGATTTATGGTTTAGTTACTGTAACGCCTGTAAGAGATGGGGTGAAAATATATATTTATATTATAAAATATGTACACAAATTGCTCACCCACAGTTCGACGAAGCATATCTAATATCTACAAACCGAAATCGTAAAATTAAATAATAGATTTTCTAAAGTTATGCATATAAATATATGTATATGGGTATGTTCAGCAAATTTCTTAATTAGGCAATTCAAAAAGAAAACATGATTATGTAGGTATTTATGACTTTAAGGCAAATTATAACAAATGAAAATTTCTGTCGAGATTGCAAAATAAGTAATAAAAAGTTTTATTAAGAAATGGAAACTTTCCTGATTCTTAATTTACTATAGATATATCCATATATATATTATAATTGTCGCCTTTTCGCATAGAAAGCTTTATATAAAATTTAAGGGAAAAAAAATCTTATATAAGAATAGTCAAGTATATTTGATTGATTTATGTTACAGGAACTTTCACAAATTTACGTTCTTACATTTCTAAAAGTAAATGTATTTAAAGTTATATAGGGGTTCGTTGGTACTACAAATTTATCTACTTTAATTCAAATTACTTTTTTTTATATACAAATAATTTGTAGTTATTACTTTAGACTAATAAAATTTTCCTTTTTGATTAAGAATAATTAAATAAATACATTTTTTTTACGAATTATTAAAATTTATACTAATTTACATTTTTTATAAAAAGGTTTACTAATTTAAATTGTTATGACTTTAACATCGAATAATTAGCCAAGTGTAGCCTTTAATATTATAAAAAATCAATTGAAAAACTTCAAGTGTTTTGTTATATACTTAAAGTCACTAGAGGATAATTTTGTAATTTTTATTTTTTTATGATCAATAAGTAATTTAGATTAACTTTTTTTAGCGTTTAAAATCTTTCCAGTCAACGAAAAAATTTGAGAAATGCAGTTGCGATAAGATAAAATATATCTCATGAAGATCTACTCTCTTATAAGAAAATTAATAATAAACGCATTAGTATGATGTTTGCAAAGAAGCATTAAGGCAGATAATCTTTCACAAAATAAATGACTGATACATAGTCTGAAAAATAAAACAAAAATTTATTATGAGACACTTAAAAATCTTTTTGGTTTTCTGGTCACTTGGATAGTACATTAAAGTTCTGAATACTTAGTCTACTTCACTATGATTTTTCGGAGTATATAACCCGAAATTTGAGAATTCTGTTACACAAAATTAGGTTCACGACTAAATGCTTATATTTATTTTGAAAACTTTTTAATTTAAGGTTATAGAAAATGTAAAAACAAAAAATTATTTAAGAGTTTTATTTATTTAAGATTAAAATTCTTTTAATATCAGGGAAAAGTTTACCCTCTTTCTTTATTAAATTTATTATTTTGGCATAAAAAAATTTAAATTTAATAAAAAATAAGACCTTATTTTTTCGGACTAAATTTCAAATACTGATTTTCCCAAATAGATTAAATCCCAAATACGAAAAATTTGTCCTAAAGCATATGGCCCTATTTTTTTAGTAAATTCAAAAAGTTTTTGTGCATAAATATTCTAAATCAAATGAATAAAGAGTGTAAACTTTCTCCTGTTCCTAAAAGATTTTTCAAAACCCATAAAAATAAAAAAATAAGTAAAAACAAAATGGCGCATATCCAAGTCTCTTAAGGCAAATTGGCAATTATTTTGGAGCTCCGCGCAAAATTTGGCTTTGAAGTCAACAAACAGTTAGTAAAGTAACTACTTAACGAGGTTGAAGCCTTACTATACGAATCAAAGTTTAAAGTAGATTTTGTCATTTCACTAGCATACTAAGATTTACTAGATATACTTACTTTTTATTTTCCATTAAATATTTTTATAAACAAAAGCAAAAAACATAGTTTTATAGGTATAAAACATTTAAAAAAACGCTGCCAAATAATTGGCACTGTGGTTCTTTATTAGCAATAACAAAATGTTGTCAATGTTCTATTTTACCTAATAAAAAATTAAAATATCGATGTTTCTTTAATTATTTTATGTAACAAATTTTTAGAAAAAAATTAAAAAAAAATTTTCAAGTATAAAAAATATGTTACAAATATAAAAATTAATGAGAGTGCCAAAATTTTCAAAAAATTTAGTATCAGACCCAAAAAATTACTATAAACGAACTTTCTAAAACTAGTACTCTCATAGAAATAAATTAGGTACTACGTCCAAAAGAAAAAAAAAATTGGTATTTTTTGTATTTTGTTTGTGAAAAAAATTTTGGGAAAAAAATTTTCAAAAAATTAATTATCAGATTCGAGATATCGAGTAAAAATCATACTTTCAAATATAAATAGTTTCATGGAAATAAATGAGGTAATACATCCAAATTAAAAAAAAAATAAATTAGTTTAAGATTTTTTTATAAAAAAATTTTTGAAAAAAAAATTAAATTTGAAACAATAAAAAATTAAGTTCAGCTCCAATTCTGGTCAATAAAATATTATTTTTACTTTTAATTCTATAATGTTTGTGAAAAATCACCGGTTACATATACACACACAAATACAGACTTTTTTTTAAAACCGGTTTCTTAGCTTCCTAAGGTCTCAAAACGTGCTTATAAATACATACACAAACAGAGTAATGCATAGCGTCTGCTGCAAGTCTGCTCTCGTCGATGCAAGATGTTTTAATACTAATAAAATAAAATGTGATATTTTATTATTTTATTTTAATAAATATATATATTTTATATATGGCTCATTTTCATTTTTTTTGCAAAAATAGATTTGAAAAAAATAATATAAAAATCTTATTTTAGTGCTGTAATTTTTAGAAAACATAAAGTAAAAATTTTTTTTAACAAAGGATCAACTTGTTATTGCCATAAAAACTTAGTAAAATTAAAAAATCTATACCATTTTGGTTTTAACCGATTATTTCTTGAGGTATAAAAAAGTATTTTTATGCTTTTGTGAATAAATACGTAATTTTTTGTCATATTTTAAACCAAAATAGCATCTAAAACATTAATTAAAGGTTAAATAGCTGTTGTTACATCTAAAATTAAGTGAAATACAAACTTTAAAAAAAAGGAAATAAAAATCAATGCACTTATTTTGCTTAAAACACCAAGTTTTTAATAGGAACGGTAAAGGCTTTTAGGGGAACGGTAAAGGCTTTTTTGTCATATTTTAGCCAGAAATTTTTTTTTCAACTTAAAATTATGTTAATTTTTATGGTGTATGGTCAACAACTTTTTGAAATACAAATTTTAAGACAAAAAAATTTGTAAATTCTTACTTCAATCGGTATATACGACCACGTAACACTATTTTTGCAAAAAAAATGAAAATGAGCGATATATATAAAAGAAAATTGATGATTTTTATCACAGCTTACAAGTGAATAATTATTAAACCTAAAAAACCTAAATGGAAATTTAGTGTGATAATTAAACATAATATCAGTTGCTATGAAGAGAGTCTAACTTATGTAAACATAGAAGTTTATTGGGAATTCATCGATATGGTTTATTACCAAGTTTTGGATGTTTATACGAGTAAGAATCATGAGCCAAGAATTCATCCTGTTTGCATAATTGAAAATTATTTAATAAATAAAATCTAAACTAGAATGTATAATCAAATTTGAACCTAAAAAAATATAAAATCCATGTAATTAATATTTTACAAGTATAATTTCATTGATGCGTTCTCAAAAAGCATTGGACAGCCATTACTGGATTTTATATACAGTTTAGGTCCAAATTTTATAAAATTATAATTTAAATTTACTTTGTCAGGTAGTTTTCATTTATTTAAGCAGGCTTAATACATTGCTTCTGGTTCTTACCCATAAAAACATTCAGGATTTTAGAAAGAGCCATTACAATGAATTCCCAATAAACCTGTTCAAGTGATTACTGTTTTTTCTACTTCTTTATGGTGAATACCAAATTGCATTTTAATTTAAAACCAGCTTCTAAACAGAGTCTAACTTATGTAAACATAAAAGTTTATTGTGAATTCATCGATATGGTTTATTACCAAGTTCTGGATGTTTGTACGAGTAAGAATCATGAGCCATGAATTCATCCTGTTTGCATAATTGAAAATTATTTGATAAAAAAATCCAAATTTTATAAAATTCTTCAATTCATTGCTTCTGATTCTCACCTATAATAACATCAAGGATTTTAGAAAGACCTATTACATGAATTAGCTATCCAGGGTATTCCGAACTGGATTTGATTAAAAAATTGAATTTTATTTAACTACTTAGAATATTTAAATAAAAGATTTTTATGAATAATAAGTCTGAACATTATTACAGTGTAGAAGAAGATGTTTAGATTTGAAATTTGAAATTTATTGTTTATTGTTGCTATGTTACTTGGTTACGGTTTTTTGTTTAAAAAAATAATAATATCGTCAGATAGTAAAAGAAGATGGTTGAGGTGATTTAAAAAGAGAAATATTTTTGATTTGAATAAATTAAAAAAAAAAAAAAATTTATTGATAGATTTCATTTAATTTAAAATAAAAGTTTTTAATAATTATTAATATATATTAATTGAATAATTTGTTCTGATTATTATTGTGATTGTGGTGAAAGGAAAATATTATCTAGTATAAAAATTTTTTTTTAAAAAAGGAAAGGACGTAAATAAAATTTCAAAAATTTATTTTATTGTAAGATCATCGAATTTGAAGAAAAAATTATCTATAACCTATAATTAAAGAAAAAATTTAAAAAAAAAAAAGTTTGTTATACAATTAAATAAGGTCTTGTATCATTAGGTATTTATAAATTTTTATTTTTATAACCTTAAAATTTATTTCATTAAAATCGAAAATAAGTTTGTTAGTTCATTAAATTTTTTAAAGATTTAATTTCAATTTTAATTTAATATACTTAAAAAAAAAATAAATAAATAATTGTTTGTTAAATTTGAATTGTTACAATAAATATATTTTTTGTTTGTTTTGAATTAAAATCATTTTCTGTTAATTTTCTTTTACCATCATTCTCTAGCGTTCAATGTTTTTACTTTGAATAAGGTAAAAGCTGATCAAACACAGGGGCCCATCGGGCCTGATCAGAAAAAAAATGAGATATCGCTGTAAAAATCGATTCCCAGGGATAAAAATGGACTATAAGGGTAAAAAATGGGTTCAGCAGGATCAAATGAATAACTGATAAAGTCGTCCATCCTGGGGCCTATTGGGCCCATTCGGAAAAAATGAGATCCCGCTATGAAAATGGACTATCAGGGTACAGAAACGGTCCAACAGGATAAAACAAATAAAATTTGATAAAATCGTCCACCCAGGGTCCTATTGGGCTCAATCGAGAAATAATTAAATCCTCATGTATAAATCGATCCCCAGGAATAAAGATGGACTATAGGGGTAAAAAATGTGTCCAGCAGGATAAAATATATGGTAAAGAGGTACCTGTGTATTTAAAGTTTATTCTTCTACAAATATATGATCATATGTAAATTAAATCGCTGGGCCAAATTTTCTTTTCAGAATTTTTTTCAGAATTTTTTTCTTACCTTATTATTTATGTATTAATTTGACGTTTTATCGAAATTTTAAAAAAATATAATTTATTTCGGCTAAAAATTTTTGATACCCGAAAATTGGTTTTTTTTTGTTGAGTTTTTTGATTTTTAAGGCTTTAAAAATGCTTAATTATTTGAAAACCAAAGTACTTTTTATACATACATAGGATTGAGAAAAATTTTTCTTTTTACCTGGACTACCTAAGCCAACATTATTGTTAAATTTGAGTAAATTTAATCATGAAAAAGTTGGTTTCTGGTCAATTTGAAAAATGCAACCACTTAAAATAAAACCGTAAGTGGCCCAAAATGAAAAATAAAATTAACAATATTTTTAAAACTTGAATAAATCAAAGTATAATTAAAACTAAGTTAAGTCTTGTTGCTTCCTAATCACAAATTCATCTTAATTTGAACTTTGAACTTTTGGAATTCGCAAAATAAGGGTTTAGAGTTAAAATTCATTTGATTTCGTTATAATATTTCTAATAGATCTAATTTTATTATATAACTAAACTTTCAGCCCATAAATTTTGTGAGATGAAATTTTATGGCCTAAGCTAAATAATAGTATATTAAGTATCAAGGGCGCAAAAGTTTTAGCACTAGCGTGATCACTAGCATGAGTGCTCGGCGAAGCTGGGCACGAGTGATATGTGTTCACGCTAGTGTCTAAAGTATTTTGCCCATGGTGCTTATATACGATATTTTTTGCCCACCTAGGCGTAGAACCAGTGCAGAAAATTTTTTGCAAAGTTTTACGCCCGGGAGGGCAAAAAATTAAATTTCAGGAAAAGTATAAATTCTTAACGGGGTTTAAGTGTTACTAGCCTAGTCAAGTATTTCGTCAATTGGAACGCGTAGTAAATTCACTAAATTTAGTTATTTTAAAGATCCCTATACGTAATTTAATATCAATTTTCATGTATTAAAAAATTATCTTTTAACATAATAATAGAACAAATAATTTAATTTTAATAAATATTAAAATAGTTTTCTTTATATTTACATTTCTTTATATTGAATGCTCCGTTTTTATATTATTTAAATGCGCGCCAAGCATGTGCACTGCAAAGGTTACTAGATATATGTCGAGATTGTTATTTTCTATATTTATTTTATTAATTAATATTCTTAAAAGGTTTAAAACATCATAAACTTTTTTTAAAAATATTCCTAATTAATTTTTTTCTTACTCCAATGAGTTTCTTGAAATTCTCTTCTGTCATTTACGATAAATCTTAAAATATGTACGTTTTTTTGGCTTCCGCCATTTGATTTCCATGTTAAATGTTTTTATTAATTTCTCATCGTAAAAGGTATGAAATGTTACAAAATTTTAACAGTGTTATTAATACATTAAAAACATTAGGTCAGTGTAATTTAAACCTAATCTGTTCTGTAATTGCTCAGCACTTATACCTCCTTAATAAATATATTATAACTTTCGAGCCATAAATGTTGTGAGATGAAATTATATGGCCTAAGCTAAGTAATATTTAATTTCAGCAAAAGTATATTTCAAAATACTGATATTGATTAAATTAATAATATTTTTAAAACTTTAATAAATTAAAGTATAATTAAAACTAATTTAAGTCTTGTTGTTTCCTAATCTCACAAATTCATCTGAATCTGAACTTATGGGGTACAGAAAAAAAAGGGTTTTGAGATTAAAATTTATTTAATTTCGTAATGGATTTACTTTTATTATATAATTAAACATTCGGCCCATAAATTTTGTGAGATGAAATTTTATGGCCTAAGCTAAGTAAAATTTAATTTCAGCAAAAGTATAAATTCCTAATAAATATATTATAAGTTTTGGGCCATAAATGTTGTGAGATGAAATTATATGGCCTAAGCTAAGTAAAAATTTAATTTTAGTAAAAGTACATTTCAAAATACTGATAATAATTAAATTAATGTTTTTAAAACTTAAAAAATTAAAGTATAATTAAAACTAAGTTAAGTCTTGTTGTTTCCTAATCACAAGTTATATTATAACTTTTGGGCCATAAACGTTGTGAGATGAAACTATATGGCCTAAGCTAAGTAAATTTTTATTTCAGCAAAAGTATTAATTCCTAATTATAGAGCGAAGCTCTACCTTAATGGATGCAAAAATCGACACCTTTCGGACACGATATAGCCAAAACGATCAAACGGATTGCTTTCATTTTTTAAAACTGAGTTTATATTATCGAGTTAATGAACCCTATAGTTTTTGGGCCCAATCCGGTATTTCTAAAGGTATGTTTATTCTTGTACTTTTGCTTCATACAGGTGAAAAACCTTCTAAATGTTATCCGCGCGATTAATTTCATAGCTTTTGCATAAACTTTGCATCAGTGAAATATCATAAAAATGCAAAAGAACGCTAGATATAGTATTATTAATTATTAATTAATCGACATTTTATTTAATTACACGTTTGACGCCCAAGAGCTTATCGTCCTACGTGTAGTTTTGTTTTTGCATACTAAATTAATTTCAAAACCAAAATTTATGTATTTCAAAATGTATATCCCCATGTAATAAAGTCTCAACTTTCAGAATCTGATGTCAAATTTGCGATCAAATAAACTGCAAACTCAATATTTCGGGTCAAAGTTGGCCACTAAAAAAAATCAAAAAGTTGCTTATCAGTATTGTAAAATTAATTAAGTATTCAAAGACAGTTAAAAATAATAAAATTGGAGCTTATGATATGATGGCGTTAAGTATCTTATGCAAATAAAATATTTTTAATCTTAAGATTATATTGTATTGGACTAAACCTGGTTCAAAGAAAATGTAATTTTATCCACATGCATTCTATGCGGAATTCCATTATCGTTGAATTTATATGAGAATTGATTACAAACTGATGTTTTTAACGCTTCTAAAGTAGCTGATTGACAACGGATTTTTTTAATTAGTTTAAACTTTTGTATAAAAGTGCTAAAGGCTAGTTTTATTAAATAAATAAAATATAAAATTAATATAATTGCAATTTTTGCCACAACTTAAGGTACTTGATTTTTAGATTCTATCGGTGAGAGATTTCTTTTAAAATTGGTCATGAAAAATTTACAACTGACGGACTTTGAATGAAAACTTGCACTAAAAACTAAAACCAACAAAAATTTGATAGGATAAGAAACTAGGCTATTATTATGACAACACTCTGAAATCAACAAAAACTACCCAATTTTAAGGGTTCATTTTTGCAATGTTTCAGAAGAAGGGTCAAAAATAACTAACTAATTACATTTTTTAAAGAAAAATTAAGAATCTATTCAGACTTAAACGTCAAAAATCGTAATTGGACTATGAGGGCTAAGTACAAAAAGTTTATACTATCTCCGAAACTGAAAAAAAAAACTTTTACATGATAAAAGATTATTTTTATTTGCTTCTTTTTTAAATAAAATTTTGGTAACTACTTAACCGTATTTTGGCCATGAAAGACTTAGATTAAATAAATTTAAAAATACTTTTAAAGAACAAAATTTTTATTTAGTAGAGGAGTTTAATAATTTTGGAACTCCAAATAATACAAAATGGTTATAGATAATTTATTTTGTTGAAAAAACATGACAACCACCTTCCGTTCATGCCATTAAGCCTTCTTGGATTATAGAAACACAGAGTTTGACATTTTTAAATATAGGGTTCTTTGGTAATTTTTAATAGAACGCTGCAACCTCATTAAGAAATCAAACACTTCTGGTTGTGCCTATTTTTTTATATAATTCTCTTACTGTTATTATCAACAGCCCAAATACCCATTTTCTGCCAAAAATGACCAATTATTTGATGCCAAAATTGCAATTTTCTATAGAGAAAAGGGTTTAGGTCTCAAAAAATTTGTATTGGCTCCAGGTTTACAAAAATTTCTTTCCTACCTCTCCTCAATTATTTAGTAGCGAGATATAATAATTTATAAACTCCCAAATTTGATTTTTCAAAAAGTGTCTATTTTGATCTCTATCTTTGTAAAACCATAACTCAAAAACAACTCAAGCAAATCAAACAATACCCTGCCAACTAGCTGGCACTAAGGTTCCTCTGCCACAGATATCACCGATTACAAGCATGCAATCATACATACATTTCTATTAACTATAAAAAGTTTTTTTTATTGATCAAAAATTTTGGAATAAATTAAAAAAAAAATTAATTATCAGATTCGAGATATCGAATAAAAACCATATTTTCAAATATAAGTACTTTCATGGAACTAAATGAAGTATTACACCCAAAAAAAAAAAAAAATATTGCAGTTTTTTTAATTTTTTTGTTTTTTTAATTTTGAGAAAAAAATTTTGAAAAAAATCGGTATTAGATACAAAAAATTACTATAAACGAACTTTCTAAAACTAGTACTCTCATAGAAATAAATTAGGTACTACGTCCAAAAAGAAAAAAAAATATGGTGTTTTTTGTATTTTTTTGTAACGAAAATTTTGGGAAAAAAATTTTCAAAAAATTCCTTATCAGATTCGAGATATCGAGTAAAAATAGTAATTTCAAATATAAGTACTTTCATGGAAATAAATGAGGTATTACATCCAAATTAAAAAAAAAAAAAAGTAGTTTGAGATTTTTTCAATTAATGAAAAAATTTTTGAAAATTCTTATTTTTGAAAAATTTATATTTTTGAAAACAAACTTTTTTTAAAAACCGTTTTTTTAGCTTCCTGAGGTCCCAAAACGTACTTATATGCCAAAAAATCAAAAATCAAAATTTGACGCATCAAAATGGTTCCTCATTGAGGAACCAAAAATGTTGAGATCTAAAAGCCTTTGTTTTCAAAAATTGCATTTTTGGGAGCAATTGAAAAATTTGATCATTATGGGATTTAATGGACTATAAAGGTATGAGAATTTGTGATAAAAAATTGCAGTTTTTGGGGCATAAAAAGTGACGCTTACACAAAAAAATGGTGCCAACCAGAAGTGTTTTGGTTAATTAGAAAGGTTGCAGAATTCCTGTGAAATTTATCAAAAAACCCTATTTAATAACATTAAATCCTTCGTTTCTAGGCCCAGAAGGCCTGCTGGAATAAATACAGGCGTTTCGGCCTGTTTTTTCAACATAATAAACTGATGCATTAGAATTTTGAGTTATTTGGTGTTACGAATGTATTGAACATCCTTTTTTAATTATAAAACTCAGAAAATATCAAAAACTTTATTTTTTCAGTGAAGTGCATTATAAAACGAGTTATAATATTATTATTATTATTATTATTTATTGCCCAAAAATATATACATCATCTTACATATAATTTTATGGAGATATTACAAATTATCACTCACAAAAATAATATAAAAATAATGCTATACCCTAGAGATTTTCAAGAAAATCTGTGCAGGGATAGGCAGTATAATTTAATTATAAATATAAAATAAAAATTAAACTAAAAAATTATACAATCGAAAACAGAACTAAAACTAAATAAAAATATAAACATTATAATTTGTGAAATAATTTAAATTAATTTAAATTTGCAACCAACCAAACGAATCAAAATAATGTTAGGAATGTCCCCCAGCGTTAGGTAGACTAGTACTAAGCAAACAACTGAATTTTTAATAATTTTTTAAGATTATTTTGTGTTTTATTTTGGCATATCTTTAAGGTTTTAGGTAGGCTATTGAAGGTATTCATAGCAACTATTAGTGAGCTATTTCTAAAGACCGACTTATTTATTTTAGGCAAGATTAAGATTTTATTTCTTGATTTGGAAGATGATTTAATGTATCTTTGTTGAAAATCATCATAATAATAAATTAATGAATTTAATACGAATTGTTGTTTGATATTTAAGAAGTTTAAAAGATCACTGTTGGTTCCTATAAATTTAGTTACTTTATTTTGATATGATTGGAGTATTCTTAGACTGTTATTATAAGCACTACCCCAGACAGAAATTCCGTAGGAGGCAATACTTAGAAATAAAGAGTCATATATCATTTTAAGAATGAAATTATCAAGGTATCTCAATTTATAGAAAACAAAAGTTAGGTATTTTATTCTACTAACAGTAAAATTAACATGGGAGTCCCACTTCAAGAACTGGTCCAGATATATTCCCAAGTATTTTACCGTTTTTACCCTTTCTATCTTCATATGATTAATATGAATGAATAGGTCATTAATTGGGATGCTAGATTTCGAGGAACCAAAAGTTATATAAACTGTTTTTTCAGGGTTTAATGTTAATTTATTATTAGTGAACCAGACCCCAACCAGTGATAAATATTCATTCATCATTGCTTGAGCCCTGGTCCAATCATTTTCAATGGCAAAAATTGCTGTATCATCAGCATAAGAGAAAATTAGCGGTAATAACTTTAACAGATCATTAATATACACTAAAAAAAGTAGAGGCCCTAATATTGAACCTTGCGGGACTCCTATATTAATAGTTAGAAAATCACTAATTGTATCACCATTCTTAACTGCATGCTGTCTATTCAAAAGGTAATTTTTAATTAATAGATTAGTAATACCCCTTATTCCATATTTTTCCAATTTTTCTAGTAAAATTTCATGCTGTACTGTGTCGAATGCTTTTTTTAGATCAATAAAAGTGCCTATTACTACTTTGCTATTATTAAAACTTTTATAAATATGTTCTGTAACACAATGTAACGCGTCCTTTGTGCCACAGCCCTGCAAAAAACCAAACTGACGCTCAGAAATGAAGCCTTTAGATCTTAGGTAAATAGTTAATCTAGTGTGAATAACTTTTTCAAAAATCTTGGCAAGATTCGAGATAAGAGAGATGGGACGATAATTAGTCATCAAGGTCTTATTACCACCTTTGTAAATTGGAATTATTTCTGCCATTTTCAAGGAAATTGGCCAAATTCCATTATCAATACAGATATTAAAAATGTATGCTAAAGGACCTGCTATCATATTGTTCAAAATTTTTAAACTTTTAGCATTAATGCCATCTACTCCACCACTCTTATCCTTCAAATTAGCCACAATTTTAAACACCTCACTGATATTTGTTTCATAGAGGTATATAGATTCACAACTAGATGTATTAATGTTAGTTTGAGTTAAATTATTAGCTGTATTAATGTTAGAGAATTTATTTAGCAAATTAACACCAACAGTATTGTAGTAGCAATTAAAACTGTTAACAATATCTTTTTGATTTTCATACGTTCTATCATCATTAATAATCTTTGTTGGAAAGCTATTAATGGTATTTTTATTTTTTCTACCTAATTTACAATCTATGAAATTCCAAATTTTACGCGAGTTATTTCTAATGCTTTTTACTTTTTCATTATCATTTATAATTTTAGCTGCTATTATTACTTTTTTAAGACATTTACAATATTTATTGTAATATTTTTTTAGGTCAGAATTATTTGGGTTACTTTTTAATAGATTATAGATAAATTCCTTATTATGAGTTGAATTCAAAATTCCTACTGTAATCCATTCTTTTCTCATTTTATTTAATTTTTTATTATTTTTGCTAGCTTTATTTATGCAAGTTTGAATCATTTTAATTAATGTATTTATTGCAATATCCGGGTTTTCAATTTTATAGATATTAGACCAGTTCAATTTGCTACCAATTTTAAAAAGTTTGTTGTAATTAATTTTTTTGTTAATGAAATTGTTAGTTTTATTAATCGGATCTTCAATCTTTCCCAGGTCAAGGACACAAAATATAGGATAGTGATCATTGAATAATTGTTGATAAATAATAGGTTGACATGTTAGAGTAGAGTTAGTATAAATATTATCAATGCATGACCCGCTAGTGTAGTTAGTATTAGGGTTTGGCCTAGTTATAGATTTAAATAGAGGATAATAACCATTGGCTAATAATTCACCAAGGAATTGGTTATGTATCAAGTCATCATCCAAAATATTAATATTGAAGTCACCTACCAAGAAATGATTTTTTAATTTTTCACTTTTTTTTTAAAATAGTTTCATTTTTTCAATAAACTTTAATTTAGAAAATTTGTGACATCTATAAAAGGCAGAAACCCTAATTACCACATTATTAATTGTAATTTTCAGGCATGGAATTATTAGTTCTTCTATAATAATATTTTCAGCCTCCGTAATTAAATTAGAAGCAACATAAACAACCACACCATCAGATCTATTAATTTTACTGTCATTAAAATAAAATTTGTAACCATCAATATTAAGTAGATTAGGATTATGAATTTTCCATGCTTCTGTGCATATTATTACTTGGGGCTTAATAACCAAACTATTTAAAAAATTTTTTAAAAATAATAAATTACAATGTATACTTCTAACGTTAAGATGCATAATACAAGATCCAACCCCTCCCGTGAGGTCAAACATAACATCATTCAACTCATTCAGGTTTGTTGCAAAATTTTGTTTGTAAGATAATACATCATCAGAATTTGTTTCATTATTATTAATATTTTCTGAGTTTGATTCTATTTAATTTTAATTTATTAAAAATTTTACATAAGTATAAGTCATGAGCATGATGATGTATAGCGTAATTTGTTTTATAAGTATTATTTGAAACACAACAGTTAACACACTTCTTGGATTGTTTGTTTTGACATTGATCAGTTTTATGTTCACCAGCACAATATGAACACACATAATTTTGATTTTGACAGTGCTTAATGGTATGCCCATAATTACAGCATTTTTTACACTTAGATATACCAAAGTCTTCGAAAACTCTACAAGAGCTAAGGCCAATGAAAACTCTGCCAGCACTAATAAGTTTTCTAAAAATATCAGGATCACACGTAGCAAAAATTGTATTATACTTTTTAACAGTATTTTTATGAATATAGTTAATTATAAATTGGCCATTAATATCAGCAAAATTTTTTCTTTTAATTTCATTTTCTAAATCACTATAAGAGTTGTAGTGAATATCATTTAAGACGCCAACTATTTTGATCATAGGTTTTCTGTATTCTTCTTCCATTATTTTAAACTTGTTATCAGAATCCTTTTCTTATCAGAATCAGAATCCATTAATAATTATTATTAATGAATTTTACGTCTGATTTACACGTTAAATATTGATATTTAAGCTGAATCTGAGCAAAGCTTGTAAAACCCAAAAATTTAAAAATTATTTAAACTATTTTAAATATGATCAGCTTCGCTCTACCCGTCGTTGACGGTATCTAGTAAATATATTTATAGAGCGAAGCTCTACCTTAATGGATGCAAAAATCGACACCTTTCGGACACGATATAGCCAAAACGATCCAACGGATTGCTTTCATTTTTTAAAACTGAGTTTATTTTATCGAGTTAATGACACCTATTGTTTTTGGCCCCAATCCGGTATTTCTAAAGGCATGTTTATTCTTGTACTTTTGCTTCATACAGGTGAAAAACCTTCTAAATGTTATCCGCACGATAAATTTCATAGCTTTTCCATAAATTTTGCATCAGTGAAATATCATAAAAACGCAAAAGAACACTAGATATAGTTTTATTAATTATTAATTAATCGACATTTTATTTAATTACTGGTTTGAAGCCCAAGAGCTTATATCTACCTACGAGTAGTTTTGTTTTTGCAAACTAAATTAATTTCAAAACAAAAATTTATATATTTCAAAATGTCTATCCCCATGTAAAAAAGTCTCAACTTTCAGAATCTGATGTCAAATTTGCGATTAAATCAAACTGCAAACTCAATATTTCGGGTCAAAGTTGGCCACTGAAAAAAATCGACAAGTTGCTTATCAGTATTGTAAAATTAATTAAGTATTCAAAGACAGTTAACGATAATATAATTGCAGCTTATGATATGATTGCGTTAAGTATCTTATGCAAATAAAAAATTTTAAATCTTAAGGGGCAGTACAGGTTAAAATCCAACTTTTTTGAAAAAACCTAATTTTCAGAAAATGTTAGAAAAAAATTGAAAATCTAAGAAGCGGGAAACATTACCAAGACTTTGGTGAATTCAAAACTGTGGGCTTGGGTCTTTTTATAGTATGTTTGCGCGAAGAATTTTTTCTTTGAAAATTCATCCTTAATTTTTTAAAGATAAATTTTTAGGTTTTTCGGGTCGCTGATCACGAATTTCGGGTTCTTTTCTATGAGGAATTGGTGTATCACCCTTAAATTTGCAACAAATACCCCTAAAAAGAGGTATTTTTGATGTATTCGAATTATGGGCGGTCAGATTTGGTCCATAAGGGGTTTTCGGGTCGCTGATCAAGAATTTCGAGGACTTTTCTATGAAAAGTTAATATTTCACTCCTTAATTAGCAAAAATAATTAATTAATAATAATACTTAATAAAAAAATTTTGGCACTTTAAGCGTTCAGAAACGGTTTTAATGGGTTTTTTAGGTCACTGAAAAAGAATTTTGAAATTTCTTGTTAAAAACTAATTTCTCACCCTTAAATTAACAGAAACTACCCTACTACCATACTACTAAAAGGGGTGTTTTTGCTACTTTCACATTGTCAGCGTTCAGATTCGATTCAAATGGGATTTCGGGGTCGCTGAATAAGAAATTCGGGGAATTTTTTTGTAAAAAATTAATTTAGCACCCTTATGTTAGCAAAAACAAAATTTTTTTGTATATATATTTATTATTCTGAAAATTTGAAAAACACTGACAATGCGAAACTAGCAAAAACACCCCTTTTAGAGATAGTTTTTTTAACTTAAGGGTGAGCAATTAATTTTTAACAAAAAATTCCTCAAAATTCTTGTTCAGTGACCTAAAAAACCGTTTCTGAACGCTTAAAGTGCCAAAACAGCAAAAACACCCCCTTTTTAGGGGTATTTTTGCTAATTAAGGTGTGAAATATTAACTTTTCATAGAAGAGTCCTCGAAATTCTTGATTAGCGACCCAAAAACCCTTATGGACCAAATCTGACCGCCCATAATTTGAATACATCAAAAATACCCCTTTTTAGGGGTAGTTTTTGCAAATTTAAGGGTGTTCCAACAATTTCTTATAGAAAAGACCCCGAATTGTGATCAGCGACCTAAAAAACCTATATTAGACCAAATCTGGTGGTGGTAGGTGATTATAGTAACCCCCCCCCCCGTCGTATATTGTCTGCAGTATAAGGAATTATATTTATTATATTTTTATTTCATTTTATTTAATATTTATTTCAAAATCTTAAGCATTCCTTAGTTCATAACAATTTTCTTTGCAGCGTATACTAAAATATTAAATAAATTTTTGTTTTATTCAGTAAACTCTAAAATGGGCACCATCATTTAAATAAAATATTCTACTTGTAAACTTGGATTAAATACATAAAAAATTTTTAGATTAAAAAAAAATAAATATCAATACCAGAACTTTCATACATTAAATTCCACTAATTGACATTCTTTTGCCATTTTTTTTTCATAAAAATCAAAAACATCCCCAAAGCCGTTTTTTTTCAGGTAAAAAACCGTATTTTTGAGGTTTTTTTCATTTTACACTAATTTTAAATTTCTTTATTCGTGCCAAATAAAGTTCAAAACGGTTCTGTACTTTATAAAATGTATCTCTGATGTTAAATTTTTCACTCTTGAGCATTAAAGTAAACTTATACCTGTATAATTTGATTTCGGTAAGCTGTGGATGGCTGAGAGGGTGGCTGAGAAGTATATCATTCCGTATAAAAAGTCATTGGCGGATTGAGTCCCCCAATTTGACTCATTTTGTGCACGCTTTTTTATATACATAAAATATGAACTCTCCCAATTTTTTAGCCCTCTAGGTGTAAATCTGCCAATTTAGACCCAAATTAAGTTTTCAGCAATTTTTGATTTTTTAATGAAATTTTTTAGAAATCTATAAACAAAAGCATTAAAAATAGTTTTTGGACATAATCCATAGTCAAATTTCCAGCTGAATTCGTATTTGGAATAAGATTTTAAAAATTTTGCCCCTAGATAGCTGTATTCACTATTTTTGGTCAAACTCGCAAAAATCTAAATTTCGTAATTTGGGTCAAAATTGGCAGATTTTCACATAGAGGGCTAAAAATTGGGGATAGTTCATATTATATGTGTATAAAAAAGTGCGCGCAAAATGAGTCAAATTTTGGCGACACAATCCACCAATGACTTTTTATACAGAATGATATAACTTCTCAGCCAACCTCTCAGCCATCCACAGCTTACCGAAATCAAAATATATACAGGTATAAGTGTACTTTAATGCTCTAGAGTGAAAAATTTAACTTCAGAGATACATTTTATAAAGTACAGAACCGTTTTGAACTTTATTTGGCACGAATAAAGAAAATTAAAAGTAGTGTAAAATGAAAAAAACCTCAAAAATACGGTTTTTTACCTAAAAAAAAAAAACGGCTCTGGGGATTTTTTTGATTTTTACGGCATTCAACTTGGAAAATTATTTCAAGTAGAACCCGTTTTTAAATGAAATTTACACGCAAAGCATTAATTTGTTTATATATAATCCTTAGTCATATTTCAAGAACTTTGTTCTAGCATAAAAAATCATTTTCATAGGCAAGACTTCCACTATGAAAGATATTATTATTATATGAAGCCAATATTATTAAATCATTTTAAATTTATTTAATATTTTAAAAATAAAATTTTAAAACTTTTTACACTTACTATAAATTAAAACTAGACTATATCGCATTATAATTTCCCCTTAGCTTTATTAAAGAAATATCAAAGATAGTTGTTTACAACAAATATCAGTTATAACTTATTAAGTTTTTGTATAATAGATAATTATTGCTACAATTTGGGTTCATGCCGTTTGCTGGTTATTTAGGGGCCTGGCAAGTTAAGCAGTTTCTGAAGATAATAAATTGTTATAATATAAGCTAATTATATTTAAAGTACAGCCTGTGAGCTCAATGTGAAAAAGCTTTATAAGAAAAATTATCTGTTTACTGTAAACTTTTGCTGAAATAAAAATTTACTTAGCTTAGGCCATATAATTTCATCTCACAACGTTTATGGCCCAAAAGTTATAATATAACTTGTGATTAGGAAACAACAAGACTTAACTTAGTTTTAATTATACTTTAATTTATTAAAGTTTTATAAATTATGTAATATCAATTTTTCATAAACAAACATTTACTTCAATGTACAACTATTCAATTTGAATTTATGCGCTTCAACTAATACAAGATAAATGCTATTGTTGATTTCATATTATTTATTATTTAGCTTATTGTTAATTCCATTATTAAACAAATGTTATTACAAACTTTTTATGTTATGCAACATTACAATAAAATTTGCTCTGTTTGTAATTTGTAATTATCACCTTTACTAGATGTTAAGATTCTAAACCAAAATTATTCGGATTCCTCAAACCCGCATTATTCTAAATTTAAAGCAAAAGTATTTTAAATATCTACGTTTTCTATGACATAAGATAATAATATAATAAATAATTAATAGTATATTTTTACCCATGGCCACAAAAGTAAAGAATGGCCCAAATCGCACGTAAATTACCGTCCGAGGCGAAGCCGAGGATGGTAAACTGCGATTTGGGGCATCCTTTTTTTGTGGCCAAGGACAAAACATAATTTTTCTTGTTCAGTGTCTAGAAAATGCGTTTTTTCGAATTGAGTAGCGGCCAGAAAACACGCACTTTCTGGACACTAACAAGAAAAATAATTTTTAATTTATTATAATAAACTCCTCTATCATAATAAAGACTGTTCTTTAAAGCAAATTAGCCTTCATAAATAAATATACATATATTTATCCAACATATAAATATATTCTACAATAATATTTTAAATACATTAAAATAAATAAAAGTATGTAAAATTTTTTCTCTATAATAATAAAGCCTCAAAAGAAAAAAAAAATTGAACTGAATACGTCAGTCGCAGCTGGTTCGGTCCATTTATTCTTTCCAATCCGGAACGCGTAGAAGTATTTCGAAAAGAGAAGACATATTTTATCAAGCGTGCGAATGGCTATGTTCTTATGTATATGTATAATGTATATGTATGCATATATATTTATGAGAGAAAGAACGAGTGCTGAAAGTAAAGTGACAATACGCTCAATTTATTTTCGATTGATTCAAAAGCACAGAGCAGTGCATGGAATCACAAGTTTCAATTTATTTGACTCTCCATTTTTGCTTTTTAATTTATTTTTTGCTCGTTATAATACATATAATTTGTATAAACTTTAATTTCAAAAGTTTATTAAAATATAAAAAATTGATAAGAAAATCCTAACAAAAATTATTTTATTAAATAATCGTTCTGAATTAACACGAATAGGTAATATTTTAATATTCTTTTTAATAGAATATTTTATGTAAAATTTAGTTTACAAATAAAATAAAAAATATGATAAAATTCAATTATCATATTTTTTTGTGTTGGTTATCAATCAACGTATCAATTACTCTAAAATATATTTACATATAAAAATTTATAAACGCAACGTATCCCTTATACCTGTTCAGTTACTCAGAAAATATATAACGATACGATCATTGATCACATACATGCGTTCTCTATACTGCCATGTGAGCCAAGAAATAGAATAAATATTCAAAATATATAACTATATGGGTACATACTAGGTTATAAAATATCAGGTATAACCCAGTTGTACATACTAGGTTATAAAATATTAGATAACGTTAAACAAAATACTATGTGACTTGGTTAACAAAAAGATATTTGAATTTTTATATTTCTTTTAATTTTTATTAACTGAATGCATTATAATGATGAAATAATATTATGTCCTTTTTTCTATGTTACAGATCTTGACTGTTTTCAAAAAATCTGACATTTTGAGGCGAGGCACAGTGATCTAGAAAAAAAAAGAGGAAAAAAATTTACTTTGATCGAGAATTTAGCCAATTTTAATGCGGTTTACGGCATTTGCCTACAAAAGCGCTCTATTTTACGAAAAGAACGTCCAAAAAATTTTTTTGCTTCATGTTTCACCCCTAAATTGCTAAAACCAACCCCTGAATATGAAATATTATAGTAAAATTATATATTTGTGCAAAAAAAATAAATAAATATAAAAAATAAGGCAAAAATGAAATTTTATTGAAAAATAATTTATTTATTTTTTTAAAAGAAAAAACTGCCCTTAAGCAAACCCTTAAAACTCTTTTAACAAGTTTTAGGGAACAAGTTTCATAATTTGTTTTAAGTTTATCAAATTTATGAAGGTGTTATAAAAATCTTTAAAATAATTTTAAAATATATTATATTTAAATTTTTAAATAACCAACTAACCCTTTTTTATAACCCTTAAAACTACCCTTAAAATTTAAAACTTATAAAATTTAGATTAAATTTTTTTTTGAATATTTAATTAATCAAAAAATAAACAAAAACACTTAAAAATTTTTTATTTTAATTTTAGCCTTTATAGCTACCCTTCTTAAACCCTAAACAACCCTTATACTACCCTTAAAATTTAAAAATTAGGATACATTTTATTCCAAATATTTAATAAAACAGAAAATGAACAAATACCTTTAAATACTTTTAAAAATAATTTGTTTCCCTGACAACCCTTAAAACTACCCTTAAATTCAAGATTTGTTCAAGGTATTCAAGGAGTAAAAATTATAATTTAAGTTTTTTATTAATTTTCTGTTTTATTAAATATTTGCTTTAAAATGTATACTAAATATTAATAGTTTTAAATTTTAAGGGTAGAATAAGTTTGCTAAGGGTTGAAGATGGGTACCTGTAAGGGCTAGAATCATTTTTAAAAGTATTTAAAGGTATTTGCTAATTTTCTGTTTTATTAAATACTTCGATCAAATTTATGCTAATTTTTAAATTTTCAGGGTAGTATAAGGGTTGTTGAGGGCTGCAGAAGAGTGGCTGCAAAGGCTAAAATTAAAATAAAAATTTTTAAGGGTGTTTGTTGATTTCTTGATTAATTAATTATTCATAATAAAATTTACACTAAATTTTATAAGTTTTAAATTTTAAGGGTAGCTTTAAGTACTGTTAAGGGTTAAAAAGGGTTAATTAGTTATTTAAAAATTAAATATAATATATTTTTAAATTATTTGAAAGATTTTTATAATACCTTCATAAATTTGATAAACTTAAAAAAAATTATGAAACTTGTTTCTGAAAGCTTGTTAAAAGAGTATTAAGGTTTTGCTTAAGGGTAGTTTTTTCTTTTAAAAAATAAATAGGTTACTTTTCAATAAAATTTCATTTTTGCCTTATTTTTTACATTTATTTATTTTTTTTGCACAAATATATAATTTTACTATAATATTTCATATTCAGGGGTGGGTTTTAGCAATTTAGGGCTGAAGCATGAAGCAAAAAAATTTTTTGGACGTTCTTTTCATAAAATAGAGGGGTTTTTTAGGCAAATGCCGTAAACCATATTAAAATTGGCTAAATTCTCGATTAAAGTAAATTTTTTTCCTCTTTTTTTTTTTCTAGATCACTGTGCGAGGATAAGTGCAACTAATTTTTTGGGGGATAAAGCATAAAAATAATAAAAAAATTTTACCCCATCCCTTACATAAATTTTGATTAATCGTCCTTGTTTCTATAAGCTTTGTATGAAGTCTGCAAATTTAAAAATTATATTTGGTATCCTGTAGGAAATTGTCTGTAGGGGAAATGTCCTTGGGGAGAATCACCTTGGGGGAAAATTTACCAAAGGGGGAATTTTATGAGGGGGTAAAGCCTGCTCATAGTATAGTTATTTCTTCCACGTTGTTTCCATGCATGTTTTTTGAATTTTCGCGCTCATATACAGGATTTCTTCGAGCTTTATACTCAGCGACTTCTTTTAAAAGTTTCAAAAAATTTCCCTAAGACCTCGTGGACTTATAAGAATTGGTTATTATTTCAAATATTCATGGCATATAGCTTGCTTTATATAATCTTAAAAATTCATTTCGCTTACAAAACACAAATAATATAAAGTAATTTCAAGAGTAATTTTGAGAAAACCGCGAAGTTACTAATAATAAAAAGTTACATGTTTCATAAAATCTCTATCCTTGAGAAAACAAATAACTATTTTTGAAATTCAGTATTTAATGTTTAAAATATAGCACTCAAGAAATAAAAAAATTTTTATACGTTCGTCACACATTGTCAAGTCATTAAAAAAAGAAAAAGCAATAAGTCGTCTAAAGCGAAATAAAGAATTTGTACCTAAGCTTTGTAAGAAAAAAAATTTTCATTAAAAATATTTAAACGATTTAATTTTTTTAACTAAAACAAATTTCATGAAAAAGTTTTTGATTCAAAGATTATGGTAAATCAAAATATTACTGTACAGCTATTTTATATGTATCTTTATTTGTTCGTTTACTGAATATGTTTTACTCGCCGGCGCCCGGCTTGCACGTAGGCGGAGCGACTCAATGACTATCCAGGAAGGAACTGTGTACATCGTCCATTTTAATGTATGCTGTAAAAAGTATAATAGTTTAAATATAAAATATGTGTGTATGTGTGTAAATATGCACATGTTAAAAAATTTTATTGCGCAAGCTTAAGGCACATGATTTTCCGATTTTCTATTCTTGATATTTTTTAACATCGTTTAGTTTCTGTTTCCTCAATATAGTCCAGTTCGTATCTGTAGTATATCATACCATCAATGTCAAGAAGAGTATATATAAATACTTTTTTGATCCTCTCGAGAATGAGTATGTAGACAGAAATCACCTTAAGGCCAAACGAGACCTGTAATTATCGTGAACTGTGATAAAGCTCACAGTTCATATATTTAACTAAAGTAATTTATGATATGGGAGTGCAAAATTTGAATTTACTAGTACTTAAATGCATATGTAATGTACGTATGTGAAGGTATACATATACCTATAAATAGAGGGTTTGTTTAAATAAAGGTAAAGGAGTAGAGTTATATAAGCTTATAAATGGAAATAAATTTTAGAAAATATAGAAGCTACACTAACTCAAAAATAAAAAATAAAATACATGAAAGGTTTATTATGTTGAAGAATTTTTGTACTTTAAACGTTACTAAAATATATACTTATTTAAATTTATTTTTATAAATAAAGTATATATATATATATATATATATATATAATATACGTAAAAAAAAAGTTTATTCAGAGCATTCATCAAATAAATGACGCATTTTTATTCAAAGCATGAAAACCATGACTCAATTTTGACGTGCATTTAAAAGTTTGATTGACGTTATAAAAATATTATTACCACTCAAAAAAAAATAAAAAAATGGAATCTTTATCATCATATTTCATTAAGTTAATAAAAGCACAAAATAATATTTTATTGAAATAAATGTTCTTAAATTTAAATCGTATGTTGTATTCAAGGTTGTTTTACAATAATAAAAACTGAAAAGTTGCTAATTTATAAAATAAAAATAGAACTTGTGACAGATTATGATACAAATTAATTAATTTTAAATAAAAAAAAAACCTTAAAAACCTAATGGTTTGCTATATATTTTAAAGATTTTCGAACTTTTCCATAAAAGAATCCAGATATACCCTAAAAAACATAGTTAAAATGAAAATTCGAAGTTTTTGTTACTTATACTCTAAAACTGTCTTTCAAAACTCATTTGCCTCTATAAATTTGTTTAATAGCTAACTGCAATGCTTATTACACCAGTAGTAGACGACGAATAGAAGAATCCACCAATGGTAGACGACTATAAAATGACTTTTAAAAAATCCAACCTAGGACGATTATTATTATCTATTTGTTCAACAAGGGAAAAAAATAGGATTTGGCTTTCAATGCAGTTGTATTCACGAGTGAACGTAGCGAACGAGTGCAGACAGCATTGAAAGTAAAATTTCCTAAATTTTTTCCCGTGTTCAACACATAGTTTTTCATTAAAAGCGAAAAAAAGATCGCCGGACAGTAAGAAAGTAGATCTTTTTTTGCAGCGTATAATGAAAAATACTTTACGCGCGAGTTTTACGCCTGGGAGGGCAAACAAATTGAGCACTAATGCTAGTGCTTACGCTAGTGCCAAAACTTTTGCGCCCTTGATACTTAATATACTAAAACTTGTTAGAAGTCTAAAAAATATCTTGCTATTTTTCTTACTGTAATATAATAAATGAAATAACAACATAAATTTAACCAAATATTCACTGACTCACATTAACAACGCAGTTAAATAATTCTTTCAATAATTATTTGTGCAAGCAGGATAAAGAAAGAAATTGTTTGGCAATAAATAAAGGCCGAGATTTAGAAAGATATACTAACTTGAGAATATAACACTTTTACAGCAAAAAATCGAAAGCAATAAAGAAAACAAAAAATAGAAAAAGAATATATTTTACTACACTGCAGTAAATTTTTTCTTAAGTGATGAAAATCCAGGCATACTTTACAAATAAATTTTTTATTTCAATTTTTTTTTTTTTTTAAGGTTATTTATATTAACATTATTAATATAATGTAAATTAAACAAAGTGTATTTACCTTACATATTTATTTTTTACTACAAAGTGATTATTTATATATATAAAATTATACTTGTGTGTATATATATATATATATATAATAAATCAAGTTAACAAACTTTTAGAACTTTAATTAAACCATTAATATAATACAAAGAAAGCTTTTTAAATAATGAAATTTAAAATTTTTACATTGATTAATTAAAGTACAAGCTATTGTAAAATTCAAAGTTAAACTCTGATAAAAAATGAAAAAGACCTATTTAATCGTTATTACAAATCTTTTCAGTTACAATGTGGATGGATGGTTTCATGAAATCAACAACCAGGTTGAGAAGAGGGCTGCTATAGAGTTTTAAAATACTTTAAGTTTTTAATTACAAACTTCGATGGTTTCGGGGGCTAAAAATGAATGTAACATCTTTGAATTTGCAAAAAGACCCTTAAAATCGAGTATTTTTGAAAACTTCACAAGGTATAGCAAGTTTTGGAATGCAATACGTTCTTGGTATCGCTAATTATAAATCTCAGAGTTCCAAGGGTTAATAATGAATATAGTACTCTTAAATCTGCAACAATATCCCTAAAAAATATATGTAGATATTTTACTGTACCTTTGCAAGAAGCCCAGGTTTGTGATTCAAGAGCAGCTGGTTTAGTTAGAAATCAACTTTCCCTTGTTTACAGTTCTTTTGAGTCTCTAAAGTTTTCTATTACGTTACTGAAAAATGTTTTTTTAATTTTACTATCAAAATACCCTAATTTATTAATAAATTGTAACTGTAAATTTTTTTACTGTAGATAAATAAAAAAAAAACTATTCATTTAATTTAAGTAGCCACTTTATATGCATGAAATTGTATATTTTGTAAATAAAAATAAATTAAATTAATTTTGATGAAGTTTATTAAAAATAAACAACGATCTATATGGAACAAATAAACATGATAACTTTTTTCATTATCTTTGTCTGTGTGTCTGAGGACTGAGCCTCTCTTTGTCACACACAATAATTTTTTTGAAGAAAGTTATATGATGTTAATTTTTAGATGGAAAAAAATTTTTTTATTAAAAAATGAAAAATCTGAAAGTTCATTTCAGCTCTGCAAGAAAACAGGGCGAGCTTCATCAGTATGAGACCCTGTTTTCTGCTTTTCACATATGAACAAACAGAAAACTTAATAATTTACAAAAAAAAAAAAATTTTTTAAAAGAAAGAAAGAACTTACATTTTTTGACACGCCAGGAAGAGAATTTCAAGTGAACGTAAAACAGTAATTATACTGTTTTTTGTGAATAAAAATAAATTAAATTTCAACGTATTTGAATTACTGTCGAAATTCAAACAATTTTATTAAATTTTATACAATGTACTAACTAAATCCTGTCAAATAATGTAAAAATGCAATCATAATTATTTTGAATTTGTCTCCAATTGTAAATATTATAAAATAAAACGTCGTTAAAAAATGACGCGTTTCGGAATTGTTTATCTCATTAATTGAGATAAACCTGAGGATGGAAAGTTAACTTTCCGAAACGCGTCATTTTTTAACAAAAATGATTAAATTGTAAAAAGAAGGAACAATAAAGAATATTTACATAAAAATATTAAAGTGTTTTATTTTAAAAATGCAATGTTTCTTATTTAAAAATTTTTAGGTCGTTCTATCCGCTACTGGCAAGGGGAGACCGGAACATTTGGGTCGCTAAATTACAACCTATTGTTATGGATGACTTTAATATGTTGAAAAAACACCCAAGATATCCTCCGTTTATTCCAACGCGCACTCTGGGCTTAGAAATGCAGGGCTCAATGTTATAAAATAAGATTTTTAGACAATTTTCAAAATGACGCTGTAACCTCGCAAACTAACCAAAATACTTCCGGTTGGTTTCATTTTTTCTGTATAAGTACCATCTTTTAACTTCCGTCAGCCGCAATGCTCCATCACCTGTTCTTACAGCGCTAAAGTCAATAAAACAAATGCCCATTTTTGGACAAAAATGACCAATTTTTAAATTGCTGCAAAAATTGCAATTTTCAATAAAATTAGGCCTTTTAGGTCTTAAAAGTTTTGTACAAGTTGCATGCTTCCAAAAATTTTTTACTCGTTCTTTTAGGTTTAGTTGTTTCTGAGATATGACTCCACAAAGATTTTTTTTAATAAACTTTAAATTGAGACTCTGTCTTTAAATTATCATATCTGCTAAATGAGTAATCAAAAAGAAACATTTTTCAAAACTTAGAGCTAATACAAAATTTTTGAAACCTACAAGACCTATTTTTATTAAAAATTGCAATTTTGGCAGCAATTTAAAAATTGGTCATTTGGGTCCGAAAATGGGCATTTGGTTTATTGACTGTAGCGCTGTGGGCGCCATTCACTGGTCATAAATGTCGTTGTCCATCCGGGGCAGTTTTCCGAATTCCGAAAATTAAGTATACAAACTTTCTAATTCAGAATTATAAAAACTGGAAGGAGGATGTAAGGCAGATAAATCAAAATTCCTAAAAATCAGTGCATATTTGATAAAATATCAGAAGTTATTATTTGTAAAAAGCAAAAAATTACCATGAAATATAAGGTTTCATAAAAAGAATTTCGGAATTTATCCTATTCTTTATTTTGATGAATTCTGATTTTACGAATTCGGAAATGAATTTTTCTACAAAATTCATTTATGGGTCTGTTTTCGAAAAATCTAGATTTCAAGGTTCTGAGAAATGACCCGGATGGACAACGACAGTTATGACCATTGAATGGCGGCCTAGCGCTGTGAGAATAGGTGATGGAGCATTGCGGCTGACGGGAGTTCAAAGATGATACTTATACAGAAAAAATGTGACCAACCGGAAGTATTGTCTAAAAATCCTATTTTATAAGATTGAGCCCTGCATTTCTAAGCTCAGAAGGCGCGTTGGAATAAACGGAGGGTATCTTGGGTGTTTTTTCAACATATTAAAGTCATCCATAACAATAGATTGTAATTTGGCGACCCAAATGTTCCGGTCTCCCCTTGTGGGTGTTTTTTGCGTAACATTTTTGTAACTGAAATATTTTAACCATATATTTTGTAATTATAATTTTTTATTAAAAGAATTAATGCTTTTCATTATTTGGTAGAAGAATATAAAAAAATAAAAATTGGTAATGTTTATTTGTTCTAAACAAATACGACCTATTAAATTTTTGTAATGATTTAAAGTAAAAAAACGCTACCAAGTAATTGGCACTATGTTTCCTCATTAGCAATAACAAAATTTTTTCTTAATGGTCTATTCTACCTAACAAAGTATAATGTCATAAAAACTAAAAATTATCTTTTCCTTGATACTGTCAGTATAACATCACATGGAAAAAATGAGGTTTTTTACATAAATAAAGTAGTTACGTACATAAATAAAGTAGTTGTACATAAATAAAGTAGTTACGTACATAAATAAAGTAGTTACGTTAATACGGTAGTACATAATCTTGAACACGAATATGATACCGGCTTTTACCGAAAATCATGCTTTTTCGTCCGATTGCAAAAAACATACTTATCTCCTAGGCTGAAAATTTCATAACTGATGGAAAATTCCATCGTCCTATTAAGGATAAAATTTTTCTACGAAATGGGGCTCTTTATCAGATCTATTGATAGAAAACAGTTATCTTAAATATACATTCTTTAGCATCTGGGTGTATTAAAACATGCTATATCCAAAAAAAAATTTTAAATCAAACTTAACATACCATCTTGGCTTATTTTTGAGGAATTGATTAACCCTATAATAACAAAGAGAATTTTAAAATTTTTTTATAGAATCTTATATAATCTTAATATTCAATGCAAAATGCTTAAAAAGTAAATTACTATTATCGCTCAGAATAAAATATAAAAATGAGGTACCATTTTGAATTAGATAAGCAACATATACTTTGTGGATATAAAAAAACATTCTTTTTAAAAACCAAGAGTTTTCAAAAATACTAATAGAATCTTACGAATATTTATAAATTAGAGAAATTAGAAAAACTAGTTTGAGAAATCAGAGAATAATGATCGAATGCTGTGCATCGTACGGTATTTAAAAGTTAATATTTATTCTCAAATTCTTTTTCGACTATTGAGCTTCTCGGAAATGTATATGATTCTACATTTTCATGAAACGTTTGCAATAAATTCCATTGATGTTTAATAAAAATTGTATTATTATTTCTTTCTCAGAAATCACAATTTTTTACATTTTTTTTAGCTATTTTTTATATACAAATAATCAATATCTATTATATAAAAATTGATGGGTTTTATGGGGGCTACCATCTTGTGGACAACATAAAGACCAATCAAATTGTTTGTTTACAAATTTGAATTTTTCTATTGTCTTTATAGGTTATAACCTATATTTCTTTGATATTTTTTTAATAAAGCTAAGGGGAAATTATAATGCGGGCGAACAACGTGAGCCCGCTATAGTCTAGTATAGAAAAAAAATTGATATGAATTAAAAAATATATGCTGTAAGCATTCACTACCAAGATATAGGAATAACCGAAGCTTTTAAGTTTACTAATGAGCAAAGGTCAACAGCATAATCTTATTTTATTCAAAAGTCTCACCGGAACTCATAGACCGTAAATCACAACTTATTTTCATTTTTTTTTAAGTTTACTGCATATTTATTTCTATCCAACTGACTTTCATTGATGCTATAAAAAAAATATAAAATTTTTAAAATAAGAGCATAATTTTATTTTTCTAAATTTTATTAAAAAATATAAATTTTTTTCTGTCAAAATTTTATTATGTGTCAACTTTAAAATCAGAAAGATATGCACTAAATTACTGATCTATCAACATTTTTACTGAAATGCATTCGTTAAAGTGTTGAATGAATAACTCTAAGTAACAATAATGTGGGTACCCTCATAAGATACCGCAAAGTTATGTATATGTATAAGTTATGTATTTATATATGAATAAGTATGAATTAAAACTACACAAAAAATAAACAATAGAATTGTTTTATTATTATTTATAAAATTAATTGAAGAAACTACTTGAATTTAACACATTCGCTGCGGCATGGGTGAAATGCGCCCATGATCCCATGTATTTTAAATGGGGTCACGTGACCTGTCGCAGCGAATGTGTTAATAATGGAAAAATTGCTATATAAAAAATAATTGTTTGAAAAAAAGGATCCTGTTCAGTAAATAACTAAAGTTCGTATAAAAGGTTACTTTTTTTATTAATTACATTTTTATAAATTTGGTAACTCCTCTTGCAAATAATCAATAGGACCATTTTCAAGGTGGAAATTTAGTCAAAAAAAGTTTGATAAACTGAAATTTTGAGAATTTTTATCGTAATTGGCTTTTGATTTAAAAATATTTTATACAATATAGAAAAAGTATTTTATCATATTTTTATGATATTTCTTTTGAAATAGCAGCTACAAAAACTATAAAAAATGTTATCAGAATCATTTAAGTATTATATTTGAGCTTCAGTTGGAGTTTTCTGCAAATTGTTACATTAGTTTAACTATATACCTACATAAACAAAAATCAAAATCATCAATCATTTTATGACTATAGATGAGTCTTCGGTATACTGTATAGTATTTGATTTAAAATTAATCGCTTTAAATTGTAAATATTTTTCTGGAAATATAATTATTTATTATTATTTATTATTATTTATTATATTTTCCATAAAAAAAATTCATACACTTTACAAGTCAAATTTATAATAACAAATACAAAAAGTATATAAAAATATAAATAATTGGAATGTGAATTTAGTAAAAATCAATAATAATTAGTCAAAGGGTCAGCTATAGTCCATTATATAAGTGGGTTACTGTGCTTTAATTTTGCTTGAATATTAGCGCAGCAGCTTTAGGGCGTAAGCAATATATTAAATTACAAATCTTGCTCCAATTAATTCAAAATGAATAAAAATTCAAAAGTTTACGTTCATTAAATAAATAACCAATAATTTAGTTTTTTCTTCCAGAAATTTTCATTATTTTTGATTTCATAAAAAATATCTAAAATAAACGTTTTAATGAAGATGCAAGCATTGAAATTTTTATTTTAAATACTTTCAGTAAAGTAAGAATCCAAAAAAAGCATAAATATCTTTTAAAAGATTGTGTATACTTATGGTAAGTGCTTGAGCAAAATAAAGTACTATAGTTTAAAAGTAAGCGATTAACCTTGAAAAGATAAAATTGGAATAAGAATTCTTAAGTATTTTGTTATTAGCAAATAAAAAAAATGCATAAAAATATAAGTGTGAAAATGAATTTAAATAAATTTTAAATGTTACATTAAAAATCAGATCTATACAAGAAAAAAAGTTTTTTGGGCTGCATACTCTCACATATGAAAATAGATGTAGAAAATAATTCTGTAAGTATCATTTTTGTAAAGACGTCATTATTCCAAAACGAAAGTAAATTGAGTCTGTAGATTTTAATAGTTATTCGCCAAAAATTGGCTTATAAAATATTTCAAAAATAAGGTGCATGGTTAGGTTACTTTGCTTGAATTGCTTGTAATTTCAATCCTAGAAACCTAACCGAGTGTGTATAAAGGGAAACAGAACAATTTTTTTACCATATTATTTTTTTTTCTTAAGCAAATTCAAAAAATTTATCACTAAATTTTTGTAAGAACCAAAAATTCAACTCACCCTGCCGAGCTAAACTTTTTCAAACACCAATGAAAATGTTCCATATTAAAACATTGTATTTGAGGAGAAACTATTTCTATATCTAAAACTGATAATATTATCATAGTGCTTAAATTATAAATAAAAAGTGCATTTTAATGAAATAGACTTTTATGGAAATTGTCCATACATATATTTTTATGTATTTTATATTCAAGCATCTAAATCTAAAAATATGATAGAAATTATTTGATAATCATAACAAGTAGTTGTCAGCACATCGTCGTTGAAGCTTGTAGAAATAAACGTTTTTTAAAAGCATTTATTTTTTATGAGTTTGTTACAAGATGAGTGAAAATGCGTATACTGATCCATAAAAAAATACTTCAGCATCACATAAAATTACTCTTTCTACACCATGGATTATTTTAAGTACTGAATATTTACAGAATCTAAAATATTTAAGTTAACGAAAAAGTGTTTATTTTCTCGTGCACTAAAAATTTTAAATAGAATTTTTGCAAAATAACAGGTTATAATTTTTTATTTTTTATCATATTTGAGGAACAGATAATTTCGATTGTCTTATGTTTTTAACAGTCAGTTGTGAATGCTTATATTTCTATTTTTTAATTATACTGTCGTTGGCTTACCGTTTCAGAAAATTTTACGTAGAGGTCAACATTCCTTAGATTGCTCCGCTGAGCATTTCATTTTTTAGGAGGATCAAGACGAATTCGTTTCTTTACTTTTTTGATGCAATTCATCATTGTTTCTGAAATCTGATACTTTAGTATAATTATTTTTAATTGAATTTAAATCGACCTTGCTGGATAAATTATAAGGGAAAATTAAAACACTTTGATTTTCTCTCTTGTCAATATTTCATTCATCTGAAAACCTCTTTAGTATCTTTATTTATGAAAACAATTTTTTACATATAAAATACCCTGCCTACTAACTGCGGCACTAAGGTTCCTTAAGCAATGAGATTAATACTTCAATATGCCACAGATATCACCGATTACAACCATGCAATCAAACATACATTTCTCTCTTAATTCAATAATAGTTATGAAATATCACCGGTTACAATATTTTCAGGTATTAGTACTTTCATGGAATTAAATGAGGTATTACAACCTAAAAAAAAAATATTGCAGTTTTTTTATTTTTTTTTTGTTTTTTAATTTTGAGGAAAAAAATTTTGAAAATATTCGGTATAATATCCAAAAAATTACTGTAAACGAACTTTCTAAAACTAGTACTCTCATAGAAATAAATTAGGTACTACGTTCAAAAAGAAAAAATAATTTGGCGTTTTTTGAATTTTTTTGTGAAAAAATTTTGGGAAAAACATTTTCAAAAAATTAAGTATCAGATTCGAGATATCGAGTAAAAATTGTATTTTCAATTATAAGTACTTTCATGGAAATAAATAAGGTATTACTTCCAGATTAAAAAAAAAAAAAATAGTTTGAGATTTTTTGATGAAAAAATTTTTGAAAAAAAAATTAGGTCATAATGGTTGTGAAATTTCACCGGTTACATAAATACACATACGCACACACGCGCATACAGACATCTTTTAAAAACCGGTTTTTTAGCTTCCTGAGGTCCCAAAACGTGCTTATATGTCATAAAATCAAAATTTGATCCATCACAATACAATAAAATATTTTAAAATTACTTTAAACGTACCATTTAAAAAACTTAATTTAACATTTAGATATTATTATGTTCCTATTTTTAAATTATTAAAAGTATTAAAATATAATTAACACTTATTGAGCTATTGCTTTCAACGTCCATTTTTTATTATAAATTATGTAAGGAAAAATTATAACAATATATCGACCAAGACTGGGTAATTTTTAATAGTATCATTTAAGAAGGAAGGGGGAGGGGGGTTGCCGTTCCAGAATATTTGTAGGTTAATTGTAAATAAAAGAAAAATTTTTACTGATAAGCTAATTCTATAAATGATCTAATAGATAAAACTTTATTGAATATTATAATGTACAAGAAAGTTTCTTATATTTGTAAAACTTTCCATGTTGATAGTATAAAACATATAGAAACTTTAACTGTTTTACTAAAATTATGTATATAATATAAAATATACACGCACACATATGTATTAGAACAAAACTTCTATAAAGTTAGTATCTATATTTTAATAAACATCTTTTTGCTTGAATTATACAAAAAATATATTTTTCCTTTATTAAAATAAGAACATAGTCGTCTGATAATAAAACAAATAAGTTTTTTAAAGTTATTCATAAAATTTTTTCTGTTTCTCTCGAATTAACAATTTTTTTATAAAGCTAGACTATAACAGGTTAGTATTGCTAGCTTGCATTCAAATTACTCCTAAACTTAAAGAAATATTGAAATAGATGTACCCTGTGAAAAAAAATACAAGTTTGTAAAAAAAATCTTGAATACCTGTCTAATATCTTGTTCTACCCCAAGATTTCAGCCTCCACGAACCCTGTTAATTTTTATGAATTAAGTGGCAAATAAAGATAGCAAAATACAGGCTCATACAGCTTTACCAAATTATATTTTAGAAAATCACTGTAAAATAATCAGTAAGATCTATAAATCAAAGAGTTATAAGTTAACAGTTATAATATAAAAAATTTTATACTTCCGTTTTTTCTCCTCCTCGATATTAATCGAAAAGATTGCAAAAATGATTAATAATTTAATATAACTGTCATTTTTTATACCATTACTTAAAAAAATTAATTAATTTTTTTTAAATTTCCTTGCTTGACTCAAAAGCAGGAAAAAAAATACGTTCGATGAATTTATACGAATATACATAAGTTATTTTTTCCAAACATAACAAAATCACACTAATATTATAAATTCAATAAAAATTTTTTTCAATTATAATTAAGATAAATTGAATTTTTAAATTTATATTTTTTATTTACAATTGGCATTTCGATAAATATAAAAACCCTAGAGAATTTTTTAATACATTAAAATGTCTCTTATCAATAAATTTAATTTTAATAAATTTTATTTTTTAATATTTTAACACTTTTTGCTTGTAATTAAAAAATTAATAATAAATACTACACAATATTTTATGTATTTCTTTCTTTACTTTGTACATGTATTTTTTAATTAATTCATAAAGTGGTAAGCCAAAGTTTATTACCAAGTATTTTGTTTACAGAATCGTATTAGTGAAATTCGCCAGCTATATATACTTTTGCAATTGATAAAAACTCCTTTGGGGGAAATCCGTAGTATATTATGTCTGTTATATGAAACCACAAAAGTATTAGCACAATCCGTGAAAACAAGTATTATACTGCTGAGTTTGCATGGTTGTACAGTATAATACTTATATATATATATATACCTATGTATAGAACAAGAATTAAGCGTGAAAATACAAAGCCAAAAAAAATTTATTGTTTTATTTCAATAGTTTTTTTTTTAATGAAATACCTAATTGGTTAAATTTAAATTAAAGCAAATCAAAGTATAATTATTTTTTAAAAAGTTTTAGTGCTTGCACAGATTTATGTGAAATATTTAATTAATGTTTGTTCTTCCTGGCCAAAAAAATCAGAACTGGAGTAAATAAGGAGAAAAAAAGCGTCTTTACTCATAAAATATTTTAGGTTAGATGATATTCTGATTAAATTTTTGCTAAATTTTTGCCCTTAAATAATAGATTGTTGACTACTAAAGTGAAAAAACTACATTTCACCTAATTTAATTGATATTTAATTGTTATTCTGTCCCCATCTTATTTCCCGATTGTAAAGTTAATGTTTTAAAGTTGGGAGCTCTAGCTCCCTCAAAAAATTTTATTGGGAATGTACTGTATACTTTCAGACTACTTGGGTGTATACTTTGAGGTAAGTGAAAAATTGTTATACTGCCACAAACAGAGATTCCTTCTAGTGTTTCATTTGGGTCACTACTTACTTATTAACCCTCCGTGGGGTCACTGTAACGATTTCGTCATCTAAGGAATTGCACCTTCTCTGTATCTCAGACATGCGCAATGGTCGGCGGTTGGTACCCCCTCCTAAAAAAACTTGTAACCTTTTTATGAACATGTGCCAAGCCGCGTTAGTTTTGGTTAAGCCGTTTGTCCGTACCGTGGGTGCAAAGTTGGACCATTGACGATATCGTGACAGTGACCCCAGCGCGTGATTTTTTTTGCTACTTTTGGTAAGAAAAAAATTTTTTTATTTTTGCTTTAAAAACAGTTATTTGTTACAATATTTAACTTATTTTCGCGTTGAAATTAATTTTACATGATAATTTCCTGATGGAACTTGGTTTACAGCTTATAAAACCTCATTTAGCGACTCGTTTGGAAGTTCCAACCTTACGAATCTCAACTCGAGAGTTGATTCAGAACATCCTAAAGAAGTCTGGAGAACACGAGAGGAAGTTCATTAAATTTGAAGATGGTAAAAGACATTTATGTTCCTGCTGTCCTCCTAATGATAAGAAGAGAACAATTTTTTGCTGTTCTAACTGTGGAAGAGCAGCGTGCGATGAGCATCGTATAAATATTTGTTACAAATGTAGAACATAAAATTTTTTAATTTTGTACTAAATTTTTTGTATTTTATAAAATAAAAAGTGTTTAAAATAAAAAAAAAAATAATAAAAATAATGATAACATATTTTTTTTTAATTTTTCCCAAAAAAAAACATCATTTTTTTTCTGATTATTACAGCTTATCCGATTGTTGCGGCCAACACCTTAATTTTTTTTGGGCAATTTTTTTTTATTCATTCATATAAATGTTATAGTTTATCTAAAAATAATTTTTTTCGACATTTAATGCCCCTGGGGTGGTGTTTCACCCATAACCTTCAATTTTTTGAAATTTTTTAAATCGAAAAAACACCATTTTTCAGATTGAAAAATAAATATGGTTTTTGCAACGGAGCCAAATCTGGGCTTTTTTTTGAAAATATATATCTGAAGATTAAATCCCTAGAATATTTCCCCTTAATATCAATTAGGGCCGAAGATATAAATTTTGGACCGAAAGTTAAAAAAATCCTCGTTTTCCGCTATTCCGGAATTTTTTGCCGGAAACTGAGCGGACATTTTGGCCTAAAACCTTTTTTATACTTCACTTGAAATGTTTATCTAAAACCTCAAAAAAAAAATTTGGCTAAAAATTATTTTTAAAGGAGCCAAAAATTGGCATTGTCGATATCGTTACAGTGACCCCAAACGCGAGGGTAAAAATATAGTGACCCCACGGAGGGTTAATTTAAAAATCAAGATGGCCCTTCAATATGAAAAAAACCCCATCAGTTTTCATCAAAAAGTCAAAGACTCTTATATCTGAATTCATAATCATTGCACAAAAGTTTAACTTAGTTTAACAGTAGGTTTTTTTCGGTAATTTCCTATTTAATCATGGTCAAATTTGATTTTTTCTAGGATTTATTATTTTTCGAAAAAAAGTTCTAACTTTTGATGTACAAAGCCCATTTGCTTATAAATTTAACAGAATTTAGTTAACAAATTTATTTTTGTGTTATTCGCAATTTTTTGAAAATTAAAACAAAAATATTAAATTTGCAATTTTTTCTGAAAAAAACAGATTTCTTAGCAGCAAAAATTTTTTTCATCATCAATTCAAATGTTATTTCTGCTGTTTTCTCCTTGTTTTTCCATAAACTGCATGTTTCTGACCATTATGGGCTATTTTTTAAAATTTATATTAGTATGAAGATCGAAGTACGGGTCCGTATAAGCTTTTTTTTGTGCAGCTGAGAGAGCCAGCTAATATTTGTTAATTTTTTAATACATTTTAATACGTGTAATTTCCAAAAAAAACCTTATTTAATAACTAAGAGCTCAGTATAAGCAAGAAAAATTTATTCTTTTTTTTTTTAATTGTCTTAGTTTTAAGACCTTTGTAGACCTAGCTGATTAAAAAAAATAGAACAAAATCCACTAATCACAAATGAATTCTGAGTTTATTAAAAATTTACAATAATTAATTAAGAATTAATTTATTTTCTCATCTTATTATTCACAGATAAAATAATCTAAAAAGAAAATTAAAAAAGACATTATTTTTAACTGTCTATCCTGCAGTTTCATAAAAAAATGAATAACAACTCGTAGAAAATTTATGAATGAAATTTAGCTTAGTTTATAATTAAATTGTATAAATTAAAAATACCTATCAAAACAGCTTTTAATAAAAAAATTAAATAGAAGGAAATATTACCATACCGTAACTTTTAAATTTAAATTTCCATTAAAGTCGTTCTTATATTTATTTAATGTATATATTTTTTTTTATTTTACTATCTTAAGAAGCATTATGTGAGTAATCACGAATACAAATTTCTACTCAAAAGAATCAACTTACCCATTTATAGTAGAAGTGGATTCCGCTAATTAGCCTTCCACGCTAAAGTAATTAGAGAGATTCTGAAGTATACCTATATAAGAACTGTATACATTAATAAAATACGTAAATCCCTAGAGTCTTTGCATAAATCTAACAAAAGAAAACCAAGAAATAACAAAATTGAATAATGTTGGTTAGAGGACATTCGTCAAGTCTAGATGAACAGTCTTTTTTTATAAAAGAATAAAAGATGATGTTTTTTTTTTAAATTTTATTTTCATATTTTATTTAAATATACACAGATATTTTAATTTATATGCACTTAATATATATGGAACATTCAAAGCCAAATGTATTTTCTTTTAATTTTTATCAAATTTTTTTTCTTTTTTTCTTGTATCAAAATATAATGACTTTAAATAATCTAAATGTAAGTTTCTTTAAAAAATTTCTGATTAATTAATTATAGTCTAAATAAAATTCTAACAATAACGAAATAAATTGTAGTTGAAATGCATCATAATATGTTACATTAGCAGTTCCTTTTAAAGAAATTTGTTAATATAGAAGATACTCATAAATTTTGTTCATAAATGCCAACATGAACTGCAATTTTTTATTTTTTTTTTAATTTAGATAAAAACGAAGTTAAGACTGGTGCAGAAATTGAATAAATTTGGTTATTATTATTATTATTATTTGAAATTATTCTGGCGCAGGCATGGCCAATGCGCAATATGTTACAATTGTTCAATATATAGTATTATATGAGTACATATAGTACATACAATAGTATAAGAAATAATATAAAATTTATATTTCAATTGAGTTTAAAACGACCTTGCTGGACAAATTATAAGGAAAAATTCAAAAAACTTTGATTTTCTGCACTCTTGTCAATATTTCATTCTCAATCTGAGAACCTCTTCAGGCCATTTATTTTTTTAGAAATAATTTTTTAATTTTACAAAATATTACATTTGTTGTAAATTGAATATTAATACATATCGTAAACGTGATGGCGCTCGCGTAGACCCCCCAACTTTTATAACGGCGTTCCCTTCAGTACGTCGTACACCTTCATGTTAACAAGACATGAAAACGAGATATATATCAATAAATATATTTCACAATAATAATGTGTTCATTTATTTAATTATTTATAATAACCTCTGCGTCAACATCTGGCATCCCGGTTTAAATTAGAAAAAGTGGAGTTTTCGTAAAAAATTAAAAAGTTAAATGCCAAAAATTAAAAAAGTTATATACAAAAACACGCGGCGTGCATCATAGCCGGCGTGCTAAATCCAGTGATTTGAAAATTCTACAACTTTTTTTTTCTCTTTCTTCAAAAAACGTTTGGCCGCTTTATAGTAGGCCCCTCGTTAATTGTTAATTTGCAGCAGAAGAATATTACTTCAAAATTTTCACAGACATATTTTCAAAAACTGAACGTGTGAACACATTTTTTTCTCAAAAAAGACGTGAACAAAACCTATATTTTTCGTGTACGACGCCATGTGCCTTTTTTTATTTTTCACGAACATTTTTTATATGTGTGTGGCGATTAAAGTGAATAAAAATTTTCTCAAGTTTATACAATAAATGTGCAAAATAGTGCCTCAACAAATAAAAATAAAAAAGTTATAAATTTTATTATTCAAAATGAACACTATTAATAACCGGCATCATCGTCATCACCACAACATATAAAAACAAAAGCACATGGAATTCAAAAATTAAAATTGAAAAGCAGGATAATTTTCAAGAATCAAAATTCAAAAATTTTGTTCAAATTTTTTTTTTTTCTTCTCAAGAGAACATTAAAAAAAAAAAAAAAATTTTTTTTTTTTTTTTTTTGGAGGGGGAAGAAGAAAAAAGAAAAGACGGCATCCATCTTAATTGTCTCCCGCAATCATCATCACCAGTGCGCCACGTGATTCCTGTTATTTTTTAAAAATCAACTTAAGAGGGGAAGTAACTCAGTGACGTCCATCTTTCTTTCTATTCGTTCTTCTCCAACCAATCTCTCTCATCTCAGCGCAGGCGCGCACACATGTTCATCAAAAATGATCTTCAACTCCAAAATTTTTTCCTGCAGACGACAACACAACACAAAAAAAAATATATAAGTTTCAAGTCAGGTTTTACAATCATAATGAGATTTATTATTTGATGTTGGGCCAAATTTATAAGTCATATATTAAGTTATTAATGTGTTCTCAAGGTACTTTGGATTCAATTCAATGGTGAAGCTGCTTTGTCAATCATCAACTTCAATCCAAATACAAATTTCAACACAAGTCATTCTCAAGTTTATCAGCTTCGAACATCAAACCTGGGAACTTATTTCATCATTTACTGTTCATGGTTTTATTGTTTAGTGTTAATTCATCTTTATATTAGTATTGCAGCTAAATTTATTTAAATCATTAAGTGTGGTAATATTGTTTTATTAATTTATTTTTAATAACCCTCATTTGACAATTTGTAGTTTCATATTTTTACATTTTTTATTTTTTGTGGTAAGAGGGTTAAATAGATCTTTCAAAAACTCAATTGATTATTTTTGCATGTCGAAAAATACTATTCATTATTGTCTCATCTCATCATATCATGTGTTATTGTTATTAATTTATTATCATCTCATTCAAATATTGTTTCATAATAGAGTTAATTTTGACAATCACAGAGTTTTATATTTTTTCATATAAATTATATTTTTATTTTTCAATTGAATTTTTCATATTTATCAAATTAATTTTGTGTGCATGTATACATAAAATTAACAAACAATTGTTATTATAAAACTCTGAAATAATTTCAAAAATTAATTTTTAATTTTATGCAGAATATATTTAATTAATTTTATGGAATATAACATTTTAATTTTGATTTTTTATTTTAAATTGATTCAAGTATAAGTTTTACTGAAATTCAATTTGATGGTTTTTTGTACAATGAGTGATATCACATCTTTTAAATGAATCAAAAAACTCATTTCAGGGTTTTTATTTTTTTTTTACCTTCAACGTTCAAGATTTCCAAACAAAAATTTTGAATGTAATGTTATATCACTCATGCAAATTTCCTTATATTTTATTGATTATCACGCTGTAAAATTTTTTAAATATTAAGTATCATAATCATAATTTAGTTTTTATGTCTATATTTATTCAGCAGTATTTTAAATTGTAATATCATCAAATTGTTTTAGTTACAGTTATGATTCCTAGTCATTCAAAATGTTTAATTGTTCATAAACAAAAGTGGCTAAAATTACATATGATTTTAGCATAATTTCATTTTTTCAATTTATTTGTTTAACAAAAGTGGCTAAGATTACATATGACTTTAGCATAATTTCATTTTTCCAATTTAGTTGTTTCTAAACAAAAGTGGCTTAAAATTACATATAATTTTGGCAAAATTTCAATTACTCATTTTTAAACAATATCAGGTAGTTATTTGATGTTTGAAGTAGGGAGTTACATACATAAACTTTTGTCTGCTTTAAAACAAATAGTGTGATATTGTTACCTTTTAAAGGGGAAGGGATCGAATTGTGAATCAAATAACTTAGAGTTTCGTATTTCAAATCACATTTCAAAAATTGCAATTTAAAGTTTACTGTGATAATTTCATGTATGTTATAGTTCATTAAAGAGTCTTTGTCATCTAGTCATAATTCATTTTATTAATTATAATCATTTAGTTTTGGGTCATCAAGTCTACATATTGACAAAGTGGTGGATCCAGAATTAGAAAATTCAATTTAACAGAATTTAACATTAATTTAAATTTAAAAAAAAAATTTTGAATTATATAGACTCTTAAAAATGTAATTTATGTAGAAAGTAAGTTGCATTAATTGTTCATTAATATTTTTTGTTATTTATAATGTTTGTAATTTGTTATCATTTATATAGTCAATTCTAGTCATATTAAAACCAATTCTATTTGTTATAATTACATTTAAATATTTCTTGAATTGTATAATTTATTATTTATTAATTTGTGTAGAAAGCAAATTGAATTTTGTATCAATTTTAAATAGTATGTTATAATTTAATAATGTAAAATTTAATTCAATTTTTTTGTTATACTTTTAGATGTGCGTTTTTTCACCTTGTGAAGTGGGAGAATGTTGTAAATTGAATATTAATACATATCGTAAACGTGATGGCGCTCGCGTAGACCCCCCAACTTTTATAACGGCGTTCCCTTCAGTACGTCGTACACCTTCATGTTAACAAGACATGAAAACGAGATATATATCAATAAATATATTTCACAATAATAATGTGTTCATTTATTTAATTATTTATAATAACCTCTGCGTCAACAACATTGAAATGTTTAAATTACATATATATTTTACGTACCATTTAAAAAACATAACTTGACAATTAAATATTCTTATGTTCCTATTTTTTAAAATTACTTAAATGTATAAAATTTATTATTTTATATCATAAAATTCAAACATTTTCTTTGTCTGTGCACTGTTAAAACTATTTTTAGACTAAGTAATAATATTGTTGATATCTGAGCAATGCTTATTTTTTTTTTTAATTCGTCGCGATATATGACACTGTTTTATTTTGGAAATTATAATAAAGAGAAATAAAGAAATATTTAACAATCTGATTTATATATTTTAAATAAAATTGATGAATTTAACATTTATAAAAATTAAATTACATTATAAAAGTAACAATGGTTAATATCATTATGCCCATGCTATTAACCAATGCAAAGCTTATAGCAAATTAAAAGATATCAAAATCAAAATCACAAACTACTTGTTCAATAGTATTGAAAAACAGAATTATTTAAATAGTTTAAGTAACATAACTAACAATAAAAGTATAGAAATAGATAGTTTGAATGAGCTATACTCTTTCTTATCTAAAGTAAATATATCTAATAAGTCTGACCTAATAATTTTAATACTTTAAATATTAGAAGCTTTAATTCTAACTTCAATCTTTTTGAAACATATATTCATTCATTAAAAATTAAACCTCAAATAATTATTTGCTCTGAATCTTGGTCAATACAAAGTCTTAACTTTTTTAAAATGCGGTTACACTACTTATTGTAATGAAAGTAATTTAAACAAAGCAGATGGTGTCTCAGTGTATGTACAGGATGAACATGATTATGAAATAAGTATAGATGATATTAATTTTTTGAAAATAATAAATATTAATCTTAAAATAAATAAAAAAATTATAAAAATTTCTAGAATCTATAGATCTAATTTATTAAATAAAATAAATTTTACCAAAGAAGTAAATATTTATCTGAAGAATAATATTAACTGTAAAAGGGGTGGTTGGGAAATAAACCATTTTTGGTGAATACCCGACATGCTGGAATGAGATGGGTTGGCCCCATGGACTGGTAGGAGTTACCAATTGACACGATGCGCAAGCTACAGACCACTTGTTTGGCCCCTTAGTGTCGATAACTCTAGGTGGGATTGAACAGCCTTCTTGTGGCTACCCTGTTGTCGCATTAGCGCATACAAATGTTCACTCACTGACCAAGGTTGAGGCTTGCACAACTCATACTTGTGCGTTACTCAACCGATGGCTTTTGGCTGGGGTCTCAATGGCCCCGCATGATAATGATGGTGGCTTCACCCTACTTAGCTTTCCTAGGGACGCCAGGTGGGATGATTCTTTGCTGATTGACGCCGAACTCATTTCGTTCGTCATTTTTTCTTGCAGACATCTGTTAACAGGGCACATAACCCTTCCCTTTTTCAGATATCACGAATGGCAACTATTATAATTTATTTACTATAATAATTAAAGTAATCAAAGAACGATGCACTCTGCTAGGGTCTCTCTGGGGTAGGGATCCACGACAGTGTCTTCCTACCGTAATCCGTCAGGAACTTACTGCCGCTGGTTCCTTCACGTCCGAGACATTTGCCCAACACCTGCTGGGGGGATTCAGAAAAAGCCTCGAAAAAGCTGAAGAGTTCGTCGGGATTGGCTGTTTGTGTTTCTGTCATAAACAAAAAATTGTTTAATCTAAATGTGTCTTAAATGTTGCAGCCAATAACGTTCGGGACGTAAGGTTAAATCTTGGTTATTATCAGATAAACCCTGACAGTGGTGGGTGACTGGCTCGGACATGACTGAGCCTAGGATTCTTGCCCACCGGGGGGGCCCTCGAATGACTGCTCAATCTTGACGGCTTTTTGTGGAAACAGGAATGCCACTGAGACTGACGTCTCAAGTTTGTATATTGATCTTAGCTTCTAAATTCGCATAGAGTTATGCAGATTAAATTTAATGACTACTTTATCATGGGAGCAGATGTTTGGGGGTGAATCGCTTGCTTCTTTTGCAATGCAAATCGAAGCAACAACGGCCTGAGTGGTCTTACCTGGCTGCCTATAATGATAAAATTTACAGAATATTTTCCATGTGAACCATTGGGACCATGGTCATCTGCTAAAATTGGCCTATGAGGATCCCGCTTATACGACGGGCAAAATATCGTATTATGTCAGCAGACATGAGGGCTTAACCCCCCTCAATCTGTAGGACTTTTAACGGTCTCCCCCCCCTGTGCTTCGCACTGAGGGTGACGGCTGTTGCAGGTCTGACTCCTGTCTTGCGACGGGCTAGAATATCGCGAGCTGGATAGCAACCAGAGTGGTACGAACCCGCTAAATTTGCAGGACTGACATTGATCAACCCCCTGGGACTAGTACCCGGGGTGTTGAACGGTGAAAGACCGAACAATTAATCCACTAAACACACTTTTCTTTTTTATCTTAATTCTTACAGATACACCAGAAATAGCCTTTGTTTTTCAGATTAAAAACCAAGCGGCGTGATGCTGCCAATCATCGCGGCTCGCGGTGGTTGGCCCCCCGGATTGGGATGGCAACCTCCGTAGAGGGTACAGATCAAAAACTGGGAACTGCACCTCCAGGCCGCCGGTTAGTACAGGAGCCCGGAGCCGTCTAGCTAACGGGTCTGGCTGCTCTATCAGCCGGCGCATAATCTTGTTTTCTGTAGTAGTGCCGGGTAGCGCCCGGATAGGGCCCTGCTGCAGTGAGCGGGAGGCTTTTCACAAGGCCACTACGCTAGGGGACACCCAGTTTGGGGGGCCGACCACTGCGAGATCACCGTGCTGATTGGCTGCATCATGTACCGCATTCAACCACACAAGACAGCAAAGGTTAGAAGGAGGGAAAGTCAAAACATAATGATGGAGCAAAACAAAGATAATAAGGTTCAAAGCGTGCAGGAACCGCCAAAGAACAATAACGAACAGGGCTCCCTAGCCCTGACAAGTTCAAACGCAGCTGGCCAAGGAGAACAAGTAGAACTAATGCAGGTAGAATCTACTCAGGGGATGGCAGATGCAAAACGAGAGAGCTATGCTGACCAATTTAAACGCATAACAGGCAGCGATGGCAGCCTTCATGAAGGTTTCGAAGCAGCGCTGGAAAAGCCAGCCGCCTTTCTTCGCCACATAGCTGTGGTGAAGGAAGCCGTCCAGGCAATGGAAAAACACCACGCTGAAATGAAGGATGCATATGAAAGCATGTCGCAGCAAACAACGAAACAAAAGAACTGCGGCATGCCACTAAAAAATAGCGTCACTCTATTTGGTAACGTCCTTGTACAGCTTGAGCTGATAAGGGAGAGACTGGAAGGAGAAACCAAAGTGATTTAGTCTGCTATCAAAAAGGTAGCCGACAGAAATTCGGCAAAGAGAGTCCGATCGTCTTCTTTTTCGGATAGCTCTCCAGAATTGAGGCATGCTACCAAAAAAACTCCCCATGATCGAGGTCAGAACGGGAAGTCGACGAAGCCTGAAAAGATACTAGTGCTCTCAATAGAGAAATCTAAAGAGGCAGAAAGTAGGCTGCGTCAAAGGCAGGAAAAACAACGTCAGGAAAAGGAGAAGAGGCAGCAGCTGCTACAACAAGTGAGAGCGCAGAGCCAACAGCGCAAGGACATGCAGCAGCCAAAGCCTCAGCTGCTGGACGGGGAGAAGTCGGACAATCCCAACGACGGGAGCAAAAGGCGCAAGAATAAGGCGGAAAAGAAAAGGCAGAAGAAAGAAAGGTTAGCGGCTGCCAAATCACAGCAAACAAGGGGGCCGCAAACCGGCCAAGTTGTTCAGACTGAAAAGTCTGACCAGCAGGTGGTACAGCAGCAGCAGCAGCAGGAACAGGGAAAACCCCAAGAGAAATGGAAAGAAGCCAAGAAGAAGGCAAAGAGGAATAAGCCGAAAGCGAAGCAGCAGAGCGAAAAGCTCAAAGTGGAGGAACCTCAAAAACCGAGGCGGAAACGCAGGTTTAGGAGAAGGAAGGAAGCCTTCCAGATTACTCCGGCGGCGGGAAAAAGCTACGAGGAAACGCTCCTTGAATTAAAGAGGAGCGTGAACCTCGAAGAGTCCGGCACAAGGGTACACCGGATAAGGAAAACGCAGAACGGCAGCGTCCTTATAGAACTGGAGGCCATTGAGGACAGGCAAAAGCTTGAAGAAGCAGTTAAGGCAGTCACGGGCCCTGAGTCAAATGTTCGTGACATGATACCCACTCTAAAACTCGAAATTCGAGATTTGGACGGGGTCACTAATGAGCAAGAGATTCAGGCAGCTGTCGCCAAGGCTGTAGGTCTTGAAAATGGCGACCTATTCCAGGTCACCATTTTCAAAACCAAAGGTACAGCAAGCCAGATGGCTGTGGTAGACCTGCTTGAGGCCGACGCTTTGCGCCTGGCCAAAAAGGGCAAAATCCAGATTGGCTGGGCATCAAGCAGAGTGCGCCTCCGTGCGGATGCTCGACGCTGCTTCAAATGTCTGGGCTATGGGCATAGTCAATATGTCTGTAAAGGCCCAGACAGAAGTAAGGCGTGTCTTAAATGCGGCGAAAATGGCCACAAAAGGACGGAATGTGACAAAAAGAAGCCCAAGTGCTTCCTTTGCACGTCCAGAAAGGATAAGTGCTCGACGGAGCACTATCCTGGTGAGGGAAACTGACCCAGCTACCGGGAGGCTCTGGCTTTGGCGAGAAGCAGGTGTCATCGGAAATGATCAAGGTTCTCCAAGGGAACATGCGACACGCACGGGAAGCTGGTGCATTGTTGGATCAAATTGCTCGCGAAGAGGATGCAAATATCCTCTTACTAAGCGAGCAATATTACAACATGAACCACAAGTACTGGCTTTCCGATGACACTGGCTGCTGCGCCATATGGCTTCGAGGCAGAGCCCAAACGTCCCTTACCCAACAAGGGAAAGGGAATTGCCACGTCTGGGCTAAGTGCGGGGAGATAACTTATATAAGTTGCTATCTCTCCCCAAACGACAACTCGGCAGAGCTGGCCACAAAGCTGGCCAGCATCGAGAACACGGTCCGAACGGTGACTGGTCGCATCATCCTTGGTGGAGACTTCAACGCCAGGGCTCTGGAATGGGGGATGCCAACGACTAATCCCAGGGGACGAATGGTGCTTGAAATGGCCACTAGGTGCAAACTAGTGGTCCAGAATAGAGGCAACAGGCCTACCTACGAGAGGCCGGGTTGGGGTGTCTCTATCCCGGACATAACCTTCGCTACAAAAGCTGCGTCCGGGAGAATAGGCGACTGGAGGGTGATGGATGATCAATACAATGGTAGTGATCATCATTACATCGCCTTCCGGGTATTGGAAGGAAACTCACAACGACCTCCGTACAGGAGGCGCCCCCTGGGTTGGAACGTTCCAAAAATGGACGAAGATAGATTCGAGGAGTATCTTCGAATCGAGTCACCGTCCATCCCTGCTTGGCATGGAGGGGCCACAAGTCCCCATGAGGCTGAAATCTTAGTTAAGAAAGTAACGTCTTTATTATGCGGGGCTTGTGATGCCTCGATGCCTCGCCGCAGGCCCTGGAAAGGGAGAAAGCCAGTGTACTGGTGGACTCCCGAAATAGCTGAGCTCCGGAAGGAATGCCACAGGACACGACGAAAGGCGCAAAGAGCGCGGGACAGACCTGAGGCTGCCGTGCTTTCTCAGGAACACAAGGACGCCAAACACCGGCTGGCCAAGGCCATCCGTCAAAGCAAGGCCCGATGTCTGTGTTCATTACGCGATGATGTAAACAAGGCCCCTTGGGGCCTAGGTTACAAAGTCGTAATGGGCAAGTTAAACCGGGGGTCCGACAACATGATGGACGCGGCGTCGACTGAACGGATCGTCGGTGCTCTCTTCCCTGAAAGGCCCATCCGGGAAAACCCGGTTGAGGTGATACCCAGGGAGGAAGTGCCGCTGTTCAGCGAAGGCGAGATGGTCAAGGCCATAAAGGCCATGAAAAATGGTAAGGCGCCGGGGCCGGACGGGATACCAGCGGAAGTGCTCAAAAGAGCGGTTAAAGTAATCCCTGGTATCCTGTTAAACATGTTCAATGCGTGTTTGGTGGCTGGAGTGTTCCCAAAGCAGTGGAAGGTGGCACGTCTCGTGCTCTTGAACAAGGGCAAGGGAGGAGCCCCGGACTCTCCATCATCTTACAGACCTTTGTGTATGTTAAATACCATTGGTAAGGTGATGGAGAGTATGCTCCGGGCAAGGCTCAGAAGGGCAATCGAGGAGGGCGGTGGTCTCTCCGAGGAGCAGCATGGCTTTCGTGAAGGGCATTCCACGATAGACGCCATCCGGCGTGTCGTGGATACCGTAAAGGCTGAGAGGGAAAAGCGGCCTGCAATTCGCAAGGACGTCCTTCTGGTAACGCTGGACGTCAAAAACGCTTTCAACTCGGCCAGGTGGGATGACATGATCCGGTCTCTCGAGTACGATTTCCAGATACCCAGCTATCTGGGTAACGTACTAAAGGATTACCTGCGGGACCGGAGACTGCTCTACGACACGCTCGATGGAAGGCGTGAAAGGGTTTTGAGTGCAGGCATCGCGCAGGGCTCGGTTCTTGGACCGGACCTGTGGAATGCCTTTTACGATGGCTTGTTGCGCGTCCACCTCCCGGAAGGAGTTTCCCTGATCGGGTACGCCGACGACGTGGCCCTGACCATAACTGGCAGGGACATGGAAGTGACCCAGGAGAGGTTGAATCTAGTCATGAGACGGATCAACCTCTGGATGGGCGATCACGGGCTCCAGCTTGCGATCCCAAAAACGGAGATTGTACTGCTGACCCGTCGAAGGGTTCCCACCGACTTCGATGTAATTATCGACGACGGCGGAAACCCTCACACGATCCGAACCAGAACATCGGTGAAATACCTGGGAGTTCAGCTTGATAACAAGCTGACCTTCTGGGAGCAATTTCAGAGGTCGTGTGAAAAGGCAGCGTCGGTCGCATCCTCCCTGTCAAGGCTCATGGCCAACATTGGGGGACCCAAACCAGGGAAGCAAAGGCTCCTGATGTCAGTCGTCAACTCTGTCCTGCTTTTCGGATCTGAAGTCTGGGCGAAGACCACAGAAATTGCCAAGTACAGACATAAGATATCGTCTGTACAGAGGCAAGCGGCAGTGAGGATCGCCTGCGCGTACCATACGGTATCGCTCGAGGCGATCCAGGTTGTTGCTTCGGTGATACCCATCGACCTGCTAGCGTTGGAGCGGAAATTCATCTACGAGAGCGTAGATGAGCGCGAAGTGGCTTCCACTCGCGCCCGCTTCAACTCTATGAAAGCATGGAATAAACGATGGAAAAAGAACCAAGAGAAGAATGCTCTATGGACGCGCAGACTGATCTCAAACCTGCAGGCATGGATGGGACGACAGCATGGGGAGGTGGATTTCCACCTTACCCAGTTCTTAACCGGACACGGGTATTTCCGTGTCATGTTGAGGCATTGGCATAAGGTGGCAACAGAGGAGTGCTTGCACTGCCCAGGCGAGAAGGATACAGTAGAGCACACATTCTTCGAATGTGTTCGCTACTCGGGGGGCCGCCCGCCCTTCCCGATTTGGAGGCCGGAGACGGTGGTCCCGGAAATGCTACGGAGTTCCGAAAACTGGAACAAAGTAGCAGAGTACGTAAGGGCCACCTTGTTGAAGAAAAAGGAGGAGGGCTTTCTATCGTAGATTGCTCTCCTGTCACTAGGCAGGGGGAAGGCAGCGGCCAGTTGCCTAGGCTGCGCGTCCCAAACTGAAGTTATACCTGAAAAGGGAGTTCCGGTTTGGGACAAACAAGCGCAGGGGGTTTAAAGTGTGTTTATCCAGTAAGAATCTGGGGCGTAGCCGGCGACCGCGTTCGTCGGTGGTCTCCCAGTTGTGCACTTTGTGCAACTGGGCGGTCATGGAAATTTGCGGGTCTTTAAGGCCCGCAAACACTCCATGGCTGATGTAAGATTCACATATTTCCCATAAAAAAAAAAAAAAAAAAAAAAATATTAACTGTAAAAATCATTATAAAGTAGGTGATTATAATATAGATATATTAAAAAATGATATGTTGAATAATGATTTTCTTAGCGAAATATTGAACAAAGGTTACTTACCATTATTTCAATCAATAACAAGACCTAATTTAAGAATAGGATCGGGATCATGTATTGATAATGTATTTACTAAGACAGAATTCAATGCCAATCTATAATCTATAAACCACTTATTACTGATTATTACCCATTGTTTACAATTATAAACTCTGATAGTATCGTAAATTATAGCGTTGCTATAAGACCCGGAAATGCTAAATTTCATAAGTGCGCGGAAGATTATTGATGCGCGATAGTTTGTATAAGAAATGATTGATTTGTGTAATAAATAATAGCGGCACACACGCACGACACACGAAAAATATAGAGTGACCGCAAAGGCGACGAAGGAGAAGAGAGAGAGGACAAAAAAAGAGGAGCCGGCAACGAGCATTCATGTGCGGACCTTGATTGAATTAGGCACATGTTTTTAATGATAATAAGAAAGTTTTGATAAATTAGTAAAGTTTTATTAGAATTGAATTGATAAAGTAATAGATTAAAGTGATCCAGTATTTAAAAAGATAATTGATTAATAAATTATATTAGTTAATAATATGGTCGCGGCTAGAATCAGTAATTAAGTGTATATTATCTAAATTGATTAATAAGCCTTTAAAACATTACAAGATTCTCATAGCGGACATCTTTATTATTACTGCTTGGAGTCAACGAAATTGTATTGAAATATATATATTGAAGGATTTTCGAAATAGTTTATTTAATAATTAAAGCAAGGTTTTTTTTGGTTATAATTGGAAATTAGATTAAGAAAAGAGTCTGCTGAAGTAAGGTAATGAACAAGAAATATTATTGTGTGTGTCGTGAAGAAGTTTTATGAAAAAGTTACGTTTTATGAAATTCGAAGTGATATTATAGCGGTATATGATTATGAAAATAGACAATTTTATTGACAGTGAAATATGGTTAGATTTAATTATAAAGTGTAAAATATTAATAGAAATAGTTAAATAGTTTGAATAAAATGATTTGTTTATATATTTTTATTAATTAAATAAAGTGAGTTTTTATTATTACAAGTGATACCCCTTTCACCTCCCCTCGTCAGCATTATTGATAAATTCCCGCGATCCCAGGAATTAGAATCAACCTCGTGCCATCGTTATAATATACATATATATTGACGCGCGCTTGTGTTTTTACGACTCCCTTTTGCATAGAAACAGTTAAAGTTTTATATTAGATTTTTAGAATAATAATCGTGGTCATTCCGAGAGGGCGGAAATAGCCACATTATAAAATAAAAACATTAATATTGAATATAATAAAATACTTGATTATCGTAAACTCTTAGCAGAGGCTGCTAATTTTGATTGAAATTAAAAAAAATTAAAATTAAAATTAAAATTTGTAATTAAAAATTGGATCAATTAATAAAGTACTCTTTCTAATTAAACATTGATTTTTTTATACATTGATCATGAATTAATAGTATTTTTTTATTTGATAAAAACGATAATTTATAATTTAAAATAATTTTTATTATTGCTCAAAATTTTAATTTTATAAAGATTTTTTTTAATTATTAATTTTATTTTTTATTAACTTAAATATGTTTATATTTATATACATAAAATATAAACATAAATGTAAATATAAAAATATATAAATAAAAATAAATAAACTATATAGTAATATATTAACATAAAGGCAAAGCGCTCTCTCCAATTCTGTTTTTCAAAACTTAGTTTTTCATTACTTTAGGGTTTTGAAACTCGGAATCTAGATGTAAACCCGGAATAACCCTACTTCCGAGTTTTAAAACATAGAAATAGTCTGATTCAGGTTTTCAATTCTCTTTACGCTGAGAACTAAGTTTCAAAACTCGGAATAACGCTAAAACAGGGTTTTGTTTTTAAAATTTCCGAGTTTACGGCTCTGTGTGTATATGTTAAAAAATCATACAAAAATAAAAAAATAAATAAAAATATTGCTAGAAAAGAATAGATTACAAAAGGAATTCTAATATCTATAAATAACAAAGAGTTAATGTATAATTTAATAAAAAATTATAGATCTAAAAAAAAATTAGTAAAAAAATACAATAAATTATGTAAAATATTAAAAAAACTATTAGCTTAGCAAAAATTATTAATGATAATAAAAGAGTACATGAAATTAAAAATGATTCAAAAAAAATCTGGGAATTTATAGATAACAAAATTGATAGAAATAAGATTAGAATTAAGAAAAACATACAAATAAATGTAAACGGTAAGTTAGAGTCAAGTGATATTAAAATGGCAAATCATTTTAATAATTATTATAACAATATCGGTAACGAATTGGCTAATAAAATACCCCAAGTTGAAGTAAATTATAAAAATATAAAACCTACATGTAGTTCTCTTTATACGTCTGAAACCAACTCCTATGAAGTACTTAAAATAATAAATAATTTAAAAGACATTAGTGGTGGAATTGACAAAATAAACGCCAATACATTGCGTACTCTAGTTAATTTTATATCAAATCCCTTGGCTCACACAATAAATTTGTCTATATCATTAGGCACTTGGCCTATAGAATTAAAAAAATCAATAATTGTTCCAATATATAAGAGTGGTAAAAAGTCAATGGCGTGCAATTATAGACCTATATCACTATTATCAAACTTAGACAAAGTCTTTGAAAAAATAGTTCACAATAAACTCAGCTCTTTTCTTGTAAAGAATGCAGTATTATCTGACAGGGAATTTGGTTTTTTAAAAGACCTTGGAGCCAAAGATGCCTTACATAATGTTAATGATTTAATATATAATGGCTTAAATAATAATTCTGCGACAATTGGTACTTTTCTTGATCTGAGTAAGGCTTTTGATATCGTAAACCATAGCATTTTAATTTCTAAATTAGAAATATACGGTATCAGAGGTATTGCTTTAGATCTAATTAAAAATTGCTTAATTGATAGACTACATGCAGTTAAATTTCAAGACAATATAAGTGATTTTAGAAATATAAATATTGGAGTTCCCCAGGGGTCTGGGGAACTGTCTATCCTGGGGCCTCTTCTATTTGTATTGTATATCAATGACTTTTTAAATACATCATCTCTTATATTTTCTTATGCAGATGATACTGCAGTTTTCTCTATAGAAAAAAATTGGGAAGTAGCTAAAACGCCAATGATTAAAAAGTTTGAAATAATAAATAAATGGTTACAAGCTAACAAACTTACACTTAATTTAGAGAAAACTCAGTTCATAACTTTTGGATGTTATAAATCAAGCTTACCTGATAATAGTTTTCAACTAAGTATTGATAGTAATATAATTAATAGAACAGAATCATGCAAGTATCTTGGTGTATATTTTGACCAGTTTTTAAAATGGAATAAACATATTGAATATGTATCAAATAGAAGAAAATACCTAATCTATATCTTTTATAAATTAAAACATTTGGATAAAACAGTCCTAAGAATAATTTATTATGCATTATTTATGAGTATAGTACAATATGGTATCTCTATATGGGGCTGTACCTATAATAATTCCAAAAAAGTATTAAATTCATACCAAAATAAAATTATTAAATTAATTAATGATGAAAACATTACTTTTCTAAATATTAATCAACTTTTTACTATGAACTCCTTATTATTTTACTTTGAAAGATTACAGATTAAGTATATAAATTCTAAGCAAATAAGTAGAAAAAAAAATTTACCACTACCTGATATTTTTAAAACCATATATAAGAAAAGACCTTATATTGTATCTATAAATAATTTCAATAATTTACCTAATAATATAAAATCAATAACATTTAATAATAATAAAACCTTAAAACGAAGAATAACATCACAATTAACCTAATATATTTTCTTTTTTGATTTTAAATATTTAAAAGATCACATATAAGAGACTATATGTAGTCACAGACACTTAAATAGTGACTCTTGGGGTACAAGAATTTAATTTTGTATATAATGTAATGTATTAGATAATGTATAGAATGTTTTTTGTATTAATTTTGGTTGAATAAAGAAAGAAAGAAAAGAATATTAAAATTTATCAAAAATTTATCAAATTATTTATCTCGGTTGAAGGACAGGTGTTTTTTTTCAATAGAACAAGTGTTACATTACGTGTATTTTGAATGCATTTATACAGGTATAAGCTTTTTAAGTGAAAGGTTCCCTTTCGGTGACAGCAGATATGTAAAATGAGCTTTTATAAAATCTGTCCTACAGAAGTTGGTGGAGAAAAAGAAAGCGGTAAGGATTCAGATAAAGAAGCATCTAGAAGATTACGTTGTGAACGTCTTGTTGCTTCATCAGGTTCCTTGAATTGTGATAAAAGATATGGATATTAAGCTATGTACTAGTACCAGCTTAAAATATTTTCTACGCGATTTTCATGTTAACCAGTTTAATTCATTTCTCAGTGAAGTTATAGAGACACGCTCATAATTGACAACGCCAAAGATAAAGCTTATAGCTACATTCGAAATCTTCTCAATTTTATCCATGAGTGTACCATAAAGAGCATCATAGACTAGACAACAGTAGTAAAGAAATGGATCATTTAAAGAAGTTACTAATAATTTGCGAAGTTCATGAGATAGTAATCTAGATTTTAAACGTAAGCAATGCAAAGTATAATGTACTTTATGGTTACATTGGAAACTGTTGTAGAAGGAATATTAGAATTGTATTGTTTAGTTAGAAAACAATTCCAAAGTTTATATATTTGATTTTATTAAGGTTAAGTTTCAGATATTTATCTCTTGTCCAGTCTACAAAACTTAATAATCATTGTTATTTTTATGAGAATAAATGGGTAAATGTAAATTTTTAAGACTGGCTTCCACAACCTAGTACTTTTTCGGAAAACTTAAAAGTAAATAATAATAAAAATATTATAAGTGCCCGTTAAAGTAATGTAATCATAACTTTTCTCCTTTGGACTATTCTTTAAATTTCAAAGCTATTTTTCTAAATAAAATATCTTATTATAAACGCAACAGTATTTTAGGGTCTCACTTTAAATAATTTTTGACTCTTAAAAAATCCTTTTTGAACAAACAATGTTCAGGTAAATTATCCAACATAGAAATTTTGAAATTCAAAATGATTAATATTGAAATTTGCATTTTAAATATATGATATTTTAAAAATATTAGGTTTATAATAATTGAATAAACCAAAAAATTTATTTCAATCAATTAAAAAAGTTTTAAAATTAAAAAAAAAAATTTTTATCAGCTATATGCTTATATTTACGATAACGTAAACTGTATAATAAATAATTAAGCATTGATGCGTTCATTTAAATTGCTATTTTCGTGGGTGATAGACAGTATAAACAATAAATTTTATCGGCTTTGAGAGGATCTGCATAATCCGATGCAGATTAACCCTCAAGCTATCACACCTTTGCAGTTATAGCTTGTAGCTTTCACATAAAAATTAAAGCGAAACTCGAACGATGGTCACGTTTAACAAAAGAGTATAATGACAGCTAAAAAAAATATAGAAAATAAACACACGTTTAGCATGTTTAAAAATATATTAAAAAACATTTCTTAAAAGTAATTAAAATGAATTTTTGACTATTTTCCGAAATTTTTTTCTAAATTAACACGAATTTCTAACTAATTTAAAATTTAAATAACTCTATTTATATTAAGTGTACCTAGCATAAATAAATATATATTAGCAAAAAAATTAAAAATGTAACAATTGAAGACTGTGGGCTAATTTTTGTCCATCAGAATTTTATAGCTTTTTAATAGTTTTCTTTTTCAATTTAGAGATAGTTATCACCTCCTATAATTAGGGTTATACCCAAATTAGAGAAATTAATTTTAGATCTGCTTCCGAAATATTGCAAAAAAAAAACCTTAAAATGGGGTAGTTATTATTATTTCATGTCCTAATTTCCATCCACTTGGGACCCCCGATTGCGTATTCCAGAACCTACACATACCCACTTTCATATCCTAATTTTTTTGGTCGCATGTTCTGGAAAAAGTTATGTGATTTAGTGAAAGCTTAGTGAAAGTTTAGTCAAATTTAGTGAAATAACGTAAGTTACTGAAAAAACCGGTTATGGTCTTTTTTAAATAGTTTAAACTTTTAAATTAATAATTAATAAAAATGCGTTATTTTGAATTTTCATGATATTTCACCGATGCAAAGCTTATACAAAAGTTATGAAATTTATTGCGCAGCAGATATTTATAAGGCTTTTTACCTGTGTGAAGCAAAAATACAAGAATAAACATGTCTTCAAAAATACCGGGTTGGGCACAAAAACTATAGGCATCATCAAGTTGATGAAAAAAACTAAGTTTCAAAAAATTAAATCAATCCAATTGAAATGAGATATCGTGCCCACAAGATATCGATTTTTGCATCCTACAAGGTAGGCCTTCGCTCTATAATTAAAAAAAAAAAGCACAAAAATAATAATAACAAATTTTAATTTTAATGTTATAAATAAAAAGAGAAAAGTAAATTTAATTTTGTTAATATATTTGTAGCCTAGTTACTTTGAGTTTAAAAAAAATAGTAAATAAATAAATGAATAATTTAAAGTTAAATGCAAGTGTATAGTGTTTAGTATTACTCTTATACACCTTTAAAAAGTATAGTAAATATATGTATACTCAAATGTATAGTCAAAGAGAAACAAACCCGTCAAGAGTTAAGTTTCAAGATCTATATAAATAATACCATTTCTTGTACTGCAAACAAACGCACGAGCAGAAACTACAACTCAGAGAAACAAAAGGTCTCCATATAAACTAGACGAGATACATCTTTACGCACCAGGGCAAATGAACGTTTTGCCAGAGAAACACCCTCTTTTCTCTATATTTTAAATAATATGTACATACGTATGTATTTATTTATTTATTTATATACGTAAAGGAAATAAACTAAAGAAAACGCAAACCAAATAATTGAACACGTTCTGGATATTCTAATTTTGTGGACTCCTCTCCGTGTTCTTGTAAATAACTTAGAATTTATTGCAGATATTATGCTTTATTATCAAAGGTAAAATTAAATACAGAAAGCTTTGAATTTATTAAATTGAAATTTTTAATTATATCTCACTTCTTTATCTAAAATGATATAATTATATTAGAACTTGATATCGCATTAAAAAAGCAACATTTTTATTTTTTTAAATTTACGTTAAGTATAAATAGTCCGAAAAAAATTCGGCAAAAATTCTTTTTATTAATTTATGTAGTATTTTAATCAGATTCTAATCGAATAACTAAGTTTTCACACTTTACCGAACACTCGTACTACTACTCTAATTTAAAATATTTGTTGCCTTCCTTAGCGTACAAGGTGTTCTGAAATTTCCGATTTTATTACGAACTAATTTAAGGCGTAATTTTATGCACTAATTTTAAGCCCGAATGACAAAAAAGGTATTGAGAACACTTTCTGAGAATACTCTTTTCACTACTGACTTTAGTCGTCGTGTAGTATATCTTTAAATTGGGATAAAATATCCATGCATTTATTTATAATAATTTTTTAATGAAAGAGGCAAACAGTTAAATTCTTTTTGCTAAATCTTTTTAGTAATAAGGCATAGCTAATTTTTAAGGATACCTCCCCCTATAATTAAGAACTCTTCAAAAGCACCCAGCTCTGATTATTTTGGCATTTACGGCGTAAAATTTATAAACTTTTTACAATTTTTATTTGTTTAAAAAAATAAACATTCTCAATTTTCTTTTTTATTTTCTGAAACCAAAAACCGATAAGTATTGAAATTTTGAAACTCAGAAAGAAAGTTATCTTACAAATATAAATAAAGATATGGTATTTTTAAAAAGCAAGGATGCGTTATAACTGTGGTTTTTGAGGTATTTTAAAGTAAATGCACTAGTATTGAATTTGCGAATACTACTTGAATAGAATCAATGACAAACGCGCTCACTTGTTAACGTCTCAACTTTAAATAAACGTAAATTGAATTAAATTTTAACTTTTCCAATGTCAGTGACCAAATGAATGCATCACTAGTTTTGTCAGTAATATAAATTAATATACACTTGTTTAATGTGCATCTTAAATCAAAAGTATGAGTCACTTAACTTCCACTTTCGTTAGTAAAAGAATATGGGTAAAAATGTCTTATTTAGTCTTATTTACACATTAATATTTAACTCAATCCAGTCAAAATTTTCAAAACCCAAAAATTAAAAATAGCTTCTCTTTTTACCCGCTGCTGACGGTAATTAGTAATCATATGCCTGAATTAAATTTTAATTTTTTTATTTAAATAAATTAATTTTTAGAGTCGTTATATACCTAAAATATAATTTAAAAAAAATTTAAACAAGTAAAAGGACAGATATGTATAGTGAGATAAATAATTTCGTGATCACAGAAGCAACTAATCAGGTCATCAACACGAGGAAAAAATTCAAGTTTTAAAAAACGTCAGCAATATGATTGATTATTTTTGTGATGTCGTGTCCATAAAATGTCGATTTTTTCACATAATAGGGTAGAATTTCGCTTCGCTTTTTCAATAAAAAATGATGAAAAATAAAAAAAAAAAATTGTTGTTCCAAGAAATGAATTTTTAGGATTTCTAATACAAATTTTTACTCAATAAAAACTAATTGTACAAAATGAAATATTTTTATCATGGATTATATTTTTATTAAAAAATTTAAAGAACTCTATTAATATTTGTTTGCATAAATTAATTGCATCTAATATTTGAACCAAGTTTATTTTTAATTGAAAAATACTGAATAAAATTATTTTTAATTATTTTTTTACAACTTTTAAATAAAAATTTTTTTTTATTTCTTGATGTTAAATACAATTAGGGAATCTTACATTCCAATTTTGAGAGAATGTCATATTTCTCTTTGTAACATTTATATTTTTCATTTTGACAAGGAATGTTTTTGTTTACTAAATGCGATTATAGAGCCATGCACCTCGGGCCTGTAAGCCTTTGCATTTAACAAACTAAACATTTCCAAGAGCCATTGCAGAATATTATTAATTACACATTTTGAAACCATTGTTTTTGAAAAATATTTACAAATAAAATAAAATTAACCAACGTAATTAGAAAAACTTTGAACTGATAATGAAAAATGCTAAAAATTTGTCAAAAATTACGTTTCAAGAATATCCCGATACTGGACACATTTTTTTTGTAAACGGTACAAGCTATGATTCTGGCGTCAGAATGGCTATTTTTTTATACACCATACAATTTTCAGGATTTAGTTACTCTCATATATACGCATACCTCTTATATAATAGTAGTTTTTGTACGTCCGTAAAGCAAAATTTTTCTTTTTGTTAACTTCTATATCTTATATTCTTTAACATATAAACTTTTGCTCGTAGCCTATTGTTAGTTCTTTTTTATCTCTATAAAATCTATATAATGAAAATAAAAAAAAAATTGTTTTTGTTTTACAATTTATGAGAATTCAAGTGTATTATTGCCTTAGTATATTCAAGCTTGATTTTTTTTTCGAATTTTATTTATTTATTAAAGAATATAAATTGTAAAAAAAAGAATAATACAGCAATTTTTTTGAATTTTAGGTAATAAAAAAAAAATATTACGACCCATGAACAAAATTAAAAAAAAAAAAAAATTAAAATAGCCAAATTGGGTTGCATACGATTTTTCTGCATCAGTGGCTTTCAATAATGTTGTAGCCTTGAAAACGAAGGATGTCTTCACAACTTTGGCAAATACTTATTGTAAATAAAAAATTTAATTAATCAACTGTATTAGCTATGAAAATTGAGTGTTTTTATTATTTACCTTAAAAATTATTTCAATTCCACAATTTTAATTATTTTTATTCATAAAAGTTGTATTTTTTCCTAGAGATCTATTCCTATCACAGCAATCTAAAAATAAATTTTATCTACTACTACTACCTTGGGGATCATTTTTATCCTATAATTAATTCTCTATAATCAAAATTACTTTTCAAAGCCAAAATATAGTATTACGAAAAGGAACTCTGAAAAACTTAAGTGTAAGGCATAAAATTAATTACAGATAAATATGTTACTCGAATTCTTATATAAATCAATGAATAATCAGAAAAAGGCCATTTGACTGCTCCTATATAAAAAAAAGTGTTATAAAACATTAGTAACTATTTAAACTTTATGTTTTCATAATTGTTAGCATTCTTTTTTGGAGTCAAAAAAATAAATAAGTTTGATTGCTAAATAAAATTTATACTTAAAAATAAGATCATATCTTTAAAAATGTAAATTTATTTACTTATATTACATGATGCTACTTTAAAAAATAATTTTGAAGCTTTTATGACCAGTAAATTTTTAACATTCCAGAGATAGTAAAAAAATACTGTTAATAAATTTGAATGTTTTACCTCTTGCACAAACGCATTAAAAAACATACTTTTGTGAGAATAATAAAAAAAAATGTAATAAAAAAGCAAGTAAGAGAGTGATGCTATAAGGAAAATAAATTTTAATTGCATAGCTTTTTCAGTATCTCAGTATAAATTTAGCTTAAAACTTCAAAACTCCGTGTACTCCTTTTAGTGGGTGACTTGATTACTAACTCAAGCCACATGGATGAACAATTTCATTTGAATTCACCCTAATACAACTTCCGTTTTGCAATTATAAATGTACCGAGTTTTCAACCTGAAACGAGATATTTTCCAATTTTCTCGCTCTACCTTCTTATATGATAATGTGTTTCTACTTTTGCATACAAATTTACTGAATCAGTATATTGTTTTTATAGAATATTTATACCTTATTATTATTTTTTTTGTACATTTATTCTATAATCTGAGCATCTGTGTTTGGTTATCATGTCATCAGTAAAAAAAGTTAACCATATTCATATAATTTTATTGCAACCCTATTGCACTAGTGTACTGAATATATTAATGAAAATTAGTTGTAGAAATGTTGGAAACTTTTAAATGGATAAATTTTATTCTCATTTTTTTTTTAACTGGCTGGTATTGGTAACTAAATAATGATATTCTAATTATAAAATAGCAAAGATATCGCTGCGATAGTTGCAATAAAATTAAACAATGCAATAAAGAGTTAATAACAATGTAATAAATTAAAAATGAAATATGAGAATATTCAATATAATACTATTTAATATTTAAATAAATATATATCTATTATTTAAAAAACTAGGGGGATAGAAACAACAACAATATTAATAATTTAATTTAATACTTTATATTAAATATGAAATTCAATATGTTATTTTGCGGAAATAAGATTTTTTCAGTCTACATTCAAAAATGTTTTCATACCTGCTGCAAGCGGAATCTGCTTACGGCAAGAAAATTATTTATTCCCCTGTAAGCTTTAGCAAAAAGAAAAAAAAATATCACCTATATAGGTCTTAAGGTATTTCACAATTTAGCTTTTTTGACTTGAGCAGTCAATAATGTTTTGATTATGTTATTCTTTCATTATATTTGAATTTTGATATGTGTTTACTATATTTTATTATGATTATTATAATTTCTAACCAACTATGTGTTCCGGTAAAGATTATTATTTTCTCTTATTTTTCTTAATTTCTTATAAATATTGTAGCGCAAAACCAACCTCGAATTGTAAAAAAAATATTTTTGCATTTTTTATTTAATTTTTTAATAAATGTGTTAATTAGAAAAAAAACTTTTCATAAGAATTATCTACCATTTAAACTACCATTTAAAAAAAAGACCTCCATAAATATCGCAAAAAATACATGTTTTTCTTAAAATCGTGCAATTTTATTTTCTTTATATCTTGGTAAATAACCAACCCAAGGTTCTGAAAATTTATCAGTATATTTATACAATTATAAACATCATTTTGCCAAATATTATGAAATTCTTTTTATTAGAAATTCGAACTGTGAAATACCTTAAAAGTTTTTTACTAAATAAAAAAAGATCCTGAAAACTTCAGCTGATAAATTAACTTTTGCATAAATGGTGCCAACATTATAAAAGGGGTTTAAAATAATTTAGAAAAGAGTTTAAAAAATTTTAAAAACGAATTTTAAACTAAAAAAAGCAGCCAGAGATTATGGAATTTCCCAAGGAAATTATAGATCTCATGAGTTTTAGATTTTTCGTATACTTATTTTCACCTTTTTTATTATTAAAACTAAAATTGGTAATTTGAGACTTTTAAAACGTTTGCAACTTCAAAAATTTACAGATTCTACATACAGATACAAAGAAAATATGCTTATTAAAAGTTGCAGGAATGATAAAACTACATCAGAAAAGTACCTTTTGTACTACATGTAAGTGCAATTATTCAATGACCCCATCAGATTGTATTTCACATTAAATTATTCATTATTACATACATTTTTGTAAAGAATTTTAAGTTTATTAAATTATTCAAAAACTAAATGCGTTATAACTTTTTGTAAATAAAAAAAATTAACAATTGCGCAAGCTTTACTATTATTTTAAAATAAATATAATTCAGTAATAGTACATACCTTAAGCATTTTTTTAAAATAAAATTTCTTTATTTTTTAAGAATATATACCCAAGAGCGTTTTTAAAATAATAATATTAAAAAAAAACTTAAGATTTGGAAAAAATAAAAGGAAAACTGACTTAAGCTCTCAAGTTAACAAGTTTTTGCAATAGTTCAGCTACTTTGTTCTTTCTTATATAAGTAGTAACGTTTTATTGTATTCTTATATAATTTTTTATTTATTGTTGTTGTTTTATTTATTGTAGTTGTTTTATTTATTGCCTGGTATGGATTTAATAGTTGAATAAATGAGAAATCGACTTTTCCAGAGCAAAGATGTTTATTATAAATATTTTTCCCAACGTTTCGAGTCTTTATAAGACTCCTTTTCAAGGGATTCTGTACACATATTATAATTAAATTAGTATTACATTAATTAAATATTTTTGAAATTATTAATACATATTTTTTAAAATGAATAAAAAGTAGAAAAAGTTTACCTATTAAGTAATTTTTTAAAAAATTACTGAGTTATATTTGGTGACTATTTTAAGTCTATAAAAAGTCTATATTTATAAAAATATAAGATTTAATCACAAAAAATTTTTTCTTCATATTACAAGTTAAGAGTTAATTACCCCTATATAAAGTCAAGTGCTAAGAAATTCTATAATATAAACAAAATAGAAATTTTTTCCGTTACAGTAGTACTAGGTATAATTTTTATATTAGTTTTTATTTTATTTTATTACACTTTTGGTATTATTCATATTAATTTATTTTTTTATTTTTTTAATTAAAATTTTTTTTTTTTAACATTGTGTATTAAAAGAAAGAAGGGATGAAATTTTTGAAAAACTGTATAACTTTGTGCATTACAACACAAGGAAAATTAATTTTAAATCCCTAAAATAAAAAATTTTTTTAAACAGTCACCAAATATAAATCAGTAATTTTTTAAAAAATTACTTAATAGGTAAACTTTTTCTTTTTAAAAAAATATATACATAGTATTAATAATTTCAAAAATATGTAATTAATGTAATACTAATTCAATTATAATATGTATATAGAATCCCTTGAAAAGGAGTCTTATAAAGACTCGAAACGTTGGGAAAAATATTTATAATAAACATCTTTGCTCTGGAAAAGTCGATTTTTTATTTATTATTATATTTTTAGCTGCATGCGTGGCTTTAAATAAATTTTTAAAAAAATTAACCGCATAAATGACAAATGGTCTGATTAATAAGTCTCCGTACTACACTGAAGAAGAAAAATCCGCTAGCTGCAAGTGGAATTTTCCCATTTGCCGCAGGCGGATTTTCATTTGCTACTAGCAGAATTCCGTTTGCCGTTAGCGGATTTCCATTTGCTGCTAGCAAATTTTTTTTTTGTTCATTAGGTTGCTAATGGATTGCAAACGTAAAGAAAATTGAAACAAAATTATTATATCGAACTCAAAACTTCATAAGGCTGAAAAAGTATATTTACGGCTCGTGTTCAGAAAAGTAAAGAATGGCCCAAATCGTACGTAAATTATCTTCCGAGACAAATCCGAGGATGGTAAACTGTGATTTGGGGCATTCATTATTTATGAACAAGGTCCATATAAAATTTTTCTGCGGCAGTAACGAGAAATTTCAATTTTCAGGAAATCGTACTTTCGTGGCTACTATCCTGAATGTTTTAAAATCTTTTCTGAACTCATGCGCAAGTTCGATAAATCCCAAAACTGAAAGAAGAAATAGTCATATAGCGAATCCCTATTTCTTCTTTCGATTGGAGAAGTATCACCTTGCACACACGCTAAGAAAACAACTATTTTAATACGAAATTTTATAAGAGATATTTTGTTAGACGTTAGTTACTGTTTAAGTATTCAAATATTTATTTGTATATCTGTGTAAATTTTTCTAAATCTAAAATTTCCACAAAAATATTTTTCTTCTAATCTCCGAATTTTGGTTGTTTACTGTAGATTTTTTAATAAGTCTGAATTCAAAATGTTGAAAAACAAAATTGCATACCTTTTTTTAACTCAAATCAATGTTGCATCTGAATTTTCTAAAGTGTACAGTTTTTTTTACAAGTTTTAGTGAAAAAAATATTGTAATGATACACAGGTAAATATTATTAATTTATAGATAAGTTCATTTAACCGTATAATTATGATTGAAGAAGGAAAATGTTATTAACACTATATGACTTTAGACAAGACGTATACTTTCAAATAAAATCAATGATTTTAATTTACCCATGAATTATTATTTGTGAAAATAATATTATATCAAAATATACCTTCGAGAAATGATACGAAATATACCTTGTTTCTTTATATTTTTAATAAAATATTTTATTTTCAAAATATTGAACTTTTAACATAGTTAAGTATACATATATATATATATATTTTTTTTTTTTTATTATTATTAAAGCTTTCAACTTTTACATATAAAGAAAAGTTATTTAGCTGATACATTGTTATATTACAGTTTTATCATACAATATTTCATTTTACAATTTTATTACAAATTTACTTATTAAATACCATCTTCTCTTTTTTTTATACATTTAAATTACAGTTTTGCAAGAAGAAAAATATTTTTTTTATAAATATGCTATTTGGTTCACAGAGAAATATCTTTATATCAAATGGAGGAAATTTGCGGTATTTTGACAGCTCATTGTAAAATTTTTTTCTCTGGTTATTAAATAAATCACATTGCCAGAGAATGTGATTAATGTCCTGTGTATCATAGCCACAGGTGCACGCAGGACTATCTGAAATTTTTATTTTGTAAAGTGAGGCATTTAAATTGTAATGTCCAGATCTTAAACTATTTACTGTCGTGATTAGATTTCTCGGTAATGAGCTATCAATGAACCACGGTTTCGGAGTATCTTTATAGTATCTTTCAAAATAGACTTTCCCTTTCGTTTCCCCCTCTTTTTTTATTTGATCATTATTTTTATTTTTGAATTTTTTTTTTAAATATGCATAAAAATCAGTATATGGTATAAGAATATTACTAGGATTGTCTTCAGTAGTAGAGTAAACCGTAGGTTTTTATGGTGATTTTAGGATGGTGGATTTTGGTATCAATAATTAAACAAGAGAGTTAATGATTAATTATATAGCTTTATTAATATGACCGTACTTGGCGGTAGCTAGACGCGCTCTGCTGAAGGCGGGGTGATTGCGTTATCACTCTCTCTTTCTCTCTTACATTATTAAGGCCTATTTACAATAAATATAATAATATAGGTGTGTTTTCACAACATTCTCACCTCTCAAAAGAGTTGTTAAATTTGATTTGACAATATTTTTAACAATATTAATATAAATTATAGATAATATGATAAAAGTATACAATATTAAAATTATTTAAGTATTAAAGTCTGAATAAAATAAGTATAATAATTTTTAATAAAGTTTTAAGTTTTATAATTATTTTAATTAATAAATAAAGTTCTATTGCTAAACGAGACGCTCCTGACAATCAAAAAGACAATTTAGGAATGACATCTGTTTACAATAAGTAGATAGAGAATTTATAGTTTACAACTGGACTAGAAAAAACTACATTTAAATGCTACTGTTATTACTATCGCAGTTCAACCTTCTCAAGTCAAAGAGTTATAATTTTATCTCATCTGACAATTTTAGACAATATTTATGTACTGCGGTTCAGCGTCCCTCCCCGCTTAATTTTACATTGTAGACGGAAAATTATAAATCTGTTTTTAGTTAAATAATAAATAAGAAAGACAATTTTTTGATATCCACCACTCTCCTATCTAATGATTTGAAAATGGATTTAGAGTTTAGGTCGAGAAATTTTAAAAAATTTAAATTTAATTTAAAAAGACAAGTTTATGAAGTGAAATTTAAATGTAAAGAGAGATTGTCAATTGAAAGTAATATTTACATATTTACAAAAAAAAGAAATATAACTTATATAGTGGTGAAAATATATAAGATAAAATTTTAAGTTATTTGTGAAATTTTGTTACATTGTTTAAAATTATAAAAATTAGACAAAATTATAATTAAAAATTTAATAAACTGAATGAATTTACAATAAGATATTGTCAATTTTGACAATAATAAGACCCTTGTAAGCATTATACAAATGTGATCTTTAAAATTATAAATGACCTTTGTAATAAAATTTCACAAATTTGACATTATTTTTATAATTAGATATTATTGAAATTATAATAATTTATAAATTTATCTGACATTATATAAAAAATTTTGGTAGAAGAGATTAGAGAAAACTAAATTTGAAATTTGACTTTTGAAAATTAGACATAGACTTAACAATAAGAAAATTTTCTCTAATAGTATTTGATTGAATTTTGATGTCCGACAGTTCAACTGCATATTTCCTCTGATTGCCAAGATAGCTCCATCCAGCAACAGCTTTTGAAAGTGAAAGTTGAACATTAAAGTTGAAACCTATGTAACATCATATGAATTAGTAAAAGTTCTAAAAAAATTGTTTATAAATTTTGAGTTCAATTTATTTATTTAACATTGAATTTAGAAAATTATATTTTTTTTAAGTGATAAATTTAAAATTATTTTAGTTTTTAATTTAATCTAAGTTATTTTAATAATTTAAATTTTGATTAGACAAAACAAAAAAGACAATTACAAAATTTTATGTTTACAAATTTTGAAATAAATAAGTGACATTTATAGACAATTATTTATTATATAGTATCACAAGATGGCGACATTTTGAACTCGTGACTCGATACTTGTTGATGCTCAAAGCGCGCGCATGATAAAAGCGACGGAGGCCCTCGGTAAAACAAGATGGCAAGAACGATGATTTTTTAGTCGGTACGCACCTGCGCTTCGTCCTTGAAAATTTGCCGGCTCCCGCTTGAAATTTTTTGATTTGAAAAAAGACGGAGTTGAAGATAACCAATGATGACGACGAAAAAAAAATTAATGGCGCTCTTTTCTTTCTTCTTCTTCCTCTTTTCTCTTTTGTCTTGAGAAAAATCTTTTTTTATTTTTAATTTAATTTATTGAAAATAACAATTTTTTTTAATTAAGAGTTTATGCACTCAATTTTTAATTTTTTTTAAAATAAATAATTTCATTTTTGAAGCACAGCACGTGTAAATCACTTTTTTTGAAACTGATGAGTTTTTATTTTTTTTTTACGATTAATTAACACACTGATTTGAAAGTTAATTAATTATAATTCTTATTAAACTTTATCCACTTTAACAGCAAAAAATTAAACTCCAAAATTCCTTTCACTTGACAAAAAATTTTAAAACCTCGTGGCGCTAATTCTTGATTTTTTAATTAATTGTTTGATTAAATTAAAAAATATTAGCCAATTAAGGATCGAAGGACCAAATAGAGTAAACCGTAGGTTTTTATGCTGATTTTAGGATGGTGGATTTTGGTATCAATAATTAAACAAGAGAGTTAATGATTAATTATATAGCTTTATTAATATGACCGTACTTGGCGGTAGCTAGACGCGCTCTGCTGAAGGCGGGGTGAGTGCGTTATAACTCTCTCTTTCTCTCTTACATTATTAAGGCCTATTTACAATAAATATAATAGTATAGCTGTGTTTTCACAACAAGTAGCTTGCTTTGCCAATTCATTAACCTTTTCGTTGCCAGATATGCCAACATGTGCTGGTATCCATACAATTTGCAAACTGACGTCATCAAATAGTCTTAAGAGCTATTTTATTTTATATATATAAAAGTTGATTTTTACATCAAAGTTAAGTAAAGTATCTAGCACACTTAGTGAATCTATGTAAATAACATACTTATGCCCGCAATTCTTTTTTGCAAATTTTAAAGCTTCTAATATGGCGAAGCATTTAGCAGTATATATTGATGCGTATTTTGGTATGCTTTTTTTAAATTCAAAATTAAATTTCGGAATATATACCCCTGAACCCATATATATATATATATATTTTTTGTTTGGTAAAAATATAAGTGTATATTTAACATGATTGATATATTCGTACTTTACGATAATATGTTATATCAAACATTTATTTTTTTATAAAAATATGGGTTTTTTATAAAATATTATTGATGAACATATTTAATCAAGCATATTTTTTTTTTATTTGCAAGTAAAAAAATATTTTTTTTCTTTATTCTTTCTACATGAATGTGTTTCTTTACTAGTATAGATATCAAATTTTTATTTGCTAATGGATTAATTTGAACTGAAACATGCTCATACATGAGGATTTTCATGTTGTCAAACCTTCTTAAAAATTTAATTTTTAGGCATGATCACCCTATATTATTATTATTATTATTATTATTTTTTTTTTTTTTTTTTTGTTTTTGTGTCAAGGGAATCTTGTGAATCTTGCATCAGCCAAGATGACCGTCCATCCATCATGACCATCCAGTTGTACACAGGTACAACCGGAAGACTGCCAGCCAACGCGATCACCGGTTTTTCCCCAGATTCTTACTGGATAAACACACAATAAACCCCCCTGCGCTTGTTTGTCCCAAACCGGAACTTCCCCCCGCCTAGGGACAAGAGAGCTCTCTACGATAGAAAGCCCTCCTTCTTATTCTTCAACAAAGTGGCCCTTATGTACTCTGCTACTTGGTTTCAATTTTCAGAACTCAAGAGAAAATTTTTTTAAGTTATTATTAAGTATGTCAATAGCATGTTCAAATTCTTTTAAAACCATTGGCGTTACATTAATAGATCTTTTATAGATTGCTATATCATCAGCGAATTGAAGCAATTTAAAACTAGGTGGTAGGTTAACAACTATTTTGTAAACATAAATTTAGTAAAGAAGTGGGCTCAAAACTCCAGCTTGAGGGACTTCTTTATAGGCAAGAAAAAGGGTGGTCATTGTGTCTTTAGTAAATACAGACCTTTTGTAAGTGAAAAATTTAATAAAATTAATTAATTTAGTTTTCTAGTATTAAGTGAAATACGAAATTCATTTTTGAACAATAGATTGATATAGCTTATGAAATATATCTTTAGTGGACAAGTATCAAGAAAATATACAAATGCGTGTATAAAAGGTGAATTAAGAAGATTTCAGAACTGTTCCTGATATCATTGAATATAGCTGCCAAAGATAAAATATCTACAGCAGTTTAATTTCGATGATAAAGGTAACCCCAGAACTCCTCGTGCGTATTATATGTGTGTGTCGCGATCGGTAAAAGTTTATAAAAATATTATTATAATGATGTAAACAGTGAAACTTTAAAAAATGATTAAAGACAGAGAAATTGATTTACTTATAATTTAAGACAGTCATAGTGATTAAGTTTTTAATGTAAAATTAATTAATAAGAAAATAATTTTGATTTAGGATAGAAATTGATAAAAATAAGCTTCATTTCCTCTATTATTAAATATCTCTATCTCTTTTTCTCTATAATATTTCCTGGCTCTAACCTATACACCTTTCCCCTGGCTATATTACTCTCTTTCTCTTATAGGTATATATTGCGAAGGTAAGTTACGCGCACATACTTATATTTTATATGACCACGCGACTTTGATTTTGACAATGTAGCATCTTCCTCGGTTTAATGATTATCAAGATATATAATAGGGTGATTCAAAAAAAAATAAAAGTGCTTGAAATTAGCTCTTCATGGAATATGTTATTGTACACATGATAACAAGATACCATGGCAAATTTGAGCCCATTTGGTGACGTTTTAGAGGTCGCGCAAGTCTCTAGAAGCTTTTTCAAAAATGAAAAACGATGGCAGCTCACAGTGGATTCGCAAAAGTTTTTTAAAAGGCTTTAAATATCCCTAGGGATACGTTTTTTTGTTTGCTGGTTTCCAAAATCATAGTTCCAGAACATAAAAATGTGTTAAAAACCCCTAAATTGGCGAAAAACACCCTTTTTTAGGGTAATTTTCCCAAATTTTCGCTAAAAATTGATAAAAAACCAATGGAAAACTGTTATCTTTGTTAGTTCTTTAAAAATGTGATTTACTGATTGCATATTATATGCAAATAAAGTATATTCTTTCCGTTTAACCCATACATGAAGGTTTGAATTAGCCCAAAATAAGGCTTGAACTACCCCAAATATCACAAAAAAATAGTATAATTTGTTAAATTTGATGTTTAACAAAGTTATTGCTTATATTTGATGTAAGATATGATTATTTTTATTATATATAAAAAAAGAAAATATACAAACCCTAGGAATGATAACCACCCCCTTATTTTATTTCAACCCTTATTTTATTTCTTTAATAAATTAACATTAAATTTAAGGGTTGAAATAAAATAAGGGGGTTGTAATCATTCCTAGGGGTTGTATATTTTCTTTTTTTTGTAAAATAATCATATCTTACATCAAATATAAGCAATAACTTTGTTAAACATCAAATTTAACAAATTATACTATTTTTTTGTGATATTTGGGGTAGTTCAACCCTTATTTTAGGCTAATTGAAACCCTAATGTATGGGTTAAATGGGAAGAAAATACTTTATTTGCAAATAATATGCAATCAGTAAATCACATTTTTAAAGAACTAATAAAGATAACAGTTTTCCATTGGTTTTTTATCAATTTTTAGCGAAAATTTGGGAAAATTATCCTAAAAAAGGGTGTTTTTGGCCAATTTAGGGGTTTTTAACACATTTTTATGGTCTGGGACTATGATTTTTGAAACCAGCAACCAAACAAACGTATACCTAGGGATATTTAAAGCCTTTTAAAAAATTTTTGTGAATCCACTGTGAGCTGCCCTCGTTTTTCATTTTTGAAAAAGCTTCTAGAGACTTGCGCGACCTCTAAAACGTCAGCAAATGGGCTCAAATTTGCCATCGTATCTTTTTATCATGTGTACAATAACATACTCCATGAAGAGCTAATTTCAAGCACTTTTATTTTTTTTTGAATCACCCTAATATATAATGTGCCTATTTCCGTAAAGCCGGAAATAAGGAAATTACATTCTAAGTTTTTAAGCTAATATTATCAAGTAAATAATTAAAAACCTCGTCCCTTTTTTTAGATTTAGATGATATGTTATTTTACGAAAAAGTCAACCTAAAAATCACTTTTCTCTAAATCGCTTTGGAGATATTTAGAATTTTCTAGAAAACCCACACTATAAATCATTTTGATGATTTTTTCGATATTTCATTGTTATATAAGATGAATAAAAAAAAATTATTTTCGAGAGCAAAAGAAGTACTTTTTTGATACTACAAATATAATAGAGTAATAAAAATCATTTCCTTTCTCCCTCAAGTAAGCTTCTTTTTCTTTTTCGAGAATTGAAAACAAAATAAAATAGTATATTTTTATCCTAGGTCTCGAAAGTAAAGAATGTCCCATATTACACGTAAATTACCAACGTAAGGCTGCTTCTAAAAACGCCATGCAATGCGCAATACACTATTTTAGGTCTCTGCGCATTGCTTTGTGGTTGCACTTGCGGTTGACTCGCTTTTTATCTGGTTCTACAGACACCTTAAGAGCAAGCGAAGCCGCAACGTAATGTACAGAGACCCACAATCGTGTACGCATTACGCGACGCCTGAGGTTGGTGTTGCGATGAACATTTACGGCCTTTGTAGAACTAGCCTCATTACTTATTTACGTTATTTTAAACTATTTCTGAATTTTTCATAAGTTATATCATTTATCCCATAGAAATTCATTAGAAATTTTTACCCTTTTTACTTATCATGAAAGAATTTTTAACTTCATACTATATTCTTATTAACTATATGAAAATGAGTATATAATCTTAAGAGCTATTTAAAAATTTGATTTATTATTGAATAAAAAAATAAAAATTAAAAAAAAATGAAATTATTACAAAATTACTTCTAAAAGAAAGAAACAGATATAGTTAACTCTGGAAAGCATTTTGTTTGCACGATTTTCGTTTTATGTATATTAAAACACAAAGAAAATTTATTGGACAATTCAAGTGTGTTAAAAATAATTTTTTAAAAACGATTTGATTTAAACACAATGTTGCGAAATAATGAATAAAGAATTATACTAAATAAATAAAGAAATTTAAAGATAATTAAATAATTTATTTTATATGAATATCATTTGATAAATAAAATAAATTTTTAAATACTCGAATGTACTTACTGAATTTATGTTTAGCAATTGTAATATTTGTATTCATCTTAGAAATCATACAAGCTTAAAGAAATTTTCCTTTAGTTACTAAAAGCGTTTCACAATTCAAGCCATTGACATGAAATCTGCATTCCAGTCATTGATTCTGGGTTTCTTTAAGTACATCCGAATTGAAATAGTATTTTCAAAGATGTGTATCTCAAAATTTATTTCATAATAGAATATTATATTCTTTACATTCAAGGATAAAGAAATTACACTAAAAAATTTCAATATAAGTTGTAAATAATTTAATACATGAAAATGACCATAGCTATTTATCTTCGCGATTAATAAATAATTTATTTTTCTTCTTTTGATAAATTACGTGAAAACAAAAAGTCGCATCTTGATTAATATCCAAAACTAAAAACAATTTTGCACTATTATTTAAAATAAATTAAAAATGATTAAAAGTTTTTTAAAATATACCGAATTTAATTATATGTCTAGTGATTATTTTAATGTAAATATTATTTTATAAAAAATAAATAAATTTTTACAAACGATAAAGTAGCAACAGTAACTGATCTTAACATAAAATTATATTATTTATACATTTGAAGTAAATAAAATTCAATAGCAGAAAAATGTATAGATTGCCGTTTAAAAACCACTGTCAGAAGCAATGATGCGGAATTCTTCGTGTATCGAAGAAATGACAAGTTACAAAATTTACTTATTTTTTTTATCAAAAGAGAAGAGAAATTTTATTCATTTTATTATTATTATTTTTATTTATTTATTTATTTTTTTTTTTTATATATTGGAAATAACTTGGACTTAACTTGGGTAACTAGTTGTGTAGCACATTTGAGATATTCTAACGATATATTTTTTTAATCAATAACTTGATATTTCTCAGGATTTAGTATAAAAAAAATTTTCAGTTTTGGGTCATAAATGATAAATTAAAATCATAATTTTGCTTGACTCATATTGAAAAGTATTCTTTAACCCTCCATGGGGTCACTGTCTTTTTACCCCCACTGTATCGATATCGCCAAATCATTTTTTAACAACTTTCAAATTAATTTTTGGCCGAAATTTTTTTAAAAGGTTTTAGCTAAACATTTCAATTAAAGAATAAAGAAGGTTTTAGGCCAAATTGTCCGCTCAGTTTTCCGCCAAAAATTCCGGAACGACGGAAAAAGAGCATTTTTTCAATTTTGAGCCCAAAATTCATACCTCCGTCCCTATTTGTTATTAAGGGAAAATATTCTAGGGGTCCAATATTTACATATATATATTTTCAAAAAAAAACCTCATCTTTTGCGAAAGCCATATTTATTTTGCAACCTCCAAAATGGCTCTTTTTCGATTTCAAAATTTCAAAAAATTGAAGGTTTTATGGGCTAAACCACCCCCCAAGGGCATTAAAAGTTTAAAAAAATTATTTGTAGATGAAATTTAACCTCTTTATGAACGAATCGAATTGATTTGCTCTCACGGTTTGAAGGCTTTTTTAAGATGTTCCGGATCAATTCTCGAGTAAGATCTAAGCCAAGTAGCAATTTCTGGCACTTTTTTTTGGGGTCTAAAACACGTGTTTATTATGTAAAATAGCTATTGATACCTTCTTTGCTATCAGATGGTTTTTGAGTGACTCAATAATTAAAATTTTGCATTTTCAGCTCAAGTATTAATTTGAAAGCTCTGAATTCAAAATAGTGCTTACTTGGGATATGCATATTTTGGTATGTTGAAATTTGAGAAATGTTTTGAAAAAAAAAAAGAAAAAATGTTATTTTTTAATTTTTTTGTGTAAACACAACCAAATTGCATGGAAAATGTTTACTACCAGCTGAGGGCGAGGTATAATACAAATGTTACAAAACGTTAGAATACAATTTGCTATTTTTATAATTTATAATTATTACCTTTAGTAAATGTTAAGATTCTAAACCCGAATTACAAGTTTCTAAGCCCAGAATATTCCAAGTCCCCAAATCGATATAAAGTCCTATTTGTCTCCCCGCCTCCTCTTAACAAGGACACATTTACCCCCCCCCCCCTTGATTATCGGATCCCCAGGGTACCCCTCCCTATAAACATGTTCCATGTTAAAATAAGAAAAACTAGCTCTTTTATTTTTAAAAGGTTAATTGTGACACCACAAACAGTGGGAACAGTTTTTTTTGTTGAATCCTGAAAAAGGCATATAAACGGTCTTTGGATGCTGGACGTGTTGTTTTTAAACTCAAATAAAAAAAAAAATAAAGGGTTGGTGATTAAAACACTAACACTATTATATCGTAGTATAAGTGAATGCGACATACGGAGATGTCCCATTGATACCAATCTATGAATTTAATTTTGTCATATGACTTTAAAAATACCATGTCCAGCACCGGAAGACCATGTAATAACAAAGATTTTGCCAGAAAAAATTTTGCTTAAGTTCCCTTATGCAAAAAGTTAACAAAGTTGCAAAAAGGACGCAGATTTTGTGGGTTTCTTTACTTTGTTTTCGCTAACAAGAGACCGCTACCATCAGGAAACCAAATTACAAATTACTACTTTCATTATTATATTGAAAAAAACCCCCGATAACCTCCGTTGATTCAAACTGGCCTTCTAGGCATAAAAATACTGTGCCAAGGCCTTTAATTATTTAAATATAGAGTTTATTGGTAACATTGCTTTTTAGTTATAAGTTAACAAAAATTTTTCTTGTTGGTCACAATTATTTGGTATTAAAGTCATTTGACAAGCCTCGGATACCGCAATTTTTTTTCGCTGATTTTCTCAATGTTGTAGCAATTTAACCAAATGGTCATTTTTGGCACTAAATGATTAATTTTTAAATTTTTTAATTTTTTAGCGATCTTTTACAGACAAATGAAGATTTCATTTTTATCGACATCATTATGCATTGTTTTTTATTGAGAAATATTAATTTTGACAATTATATTTATCATATAACTTGGTCAATATTCTCACAATAGTAATGATTATTGTCGATGAAAGAGAAAAATTCAATTAATTTTTTCAAACTTAAATTGAACTTATCTCAAAAATTGCAATTTTAGACAAAAATGGGTTTTATAGGTCTCAATCATTTTCTAAAAGCTTTTTTCTAAAAATTCTTTATTTTATTTAATATTATTTGTTTGCAAAATATTTTACCTTTTTAATTTTTTATTTTAAATTTTCTTCTTTACAGTCAGTAAAGTAATTGTCCATTTTTGGCCCAATTTGGTTCAATTTTCAATTTGCTGCAAAAATCGTAGTTTTAACATTGAACATGTTTATTAGGAGGGGTAACCTAACGATCACATGGAGTCAAATGTGTCTAATTTGAAGTGGGGAGGTCCAATAGATAAATTTCGATTTAGGCACTTAGAATAATCCGGGTTAGGTACTTAAAATAATTTCTATTCAGAGACTTAGAATGATTTACTTTAAGAGGCTTAGAAAAATTCAAGTTTAGGGACTTAAAAGAATCCGGATTCAGAAACTTTTAATAATTCGAGTTGAAGGACTTAGAATATTTTCGATTTAAGGACTTAGAATAATAAAGGTTTACAGAATAAAAATAATTTGGGTTTAGAATCTTAACATCTAGTAAAGTTGATAATTACAAATTATAAGAATAGCGATTTTATTGCAATATTGCTTATCATTTATGTATTATAACTAGTTCTTTTTAGAAGTTTAGTTTTCAAGTCCTGTAATTAGTCTTATAGCCGAATTAGAGCTTGTAATTATTGAATCCCAATATTTTCTTACCCTTTCTTCAAAAAAGGCAGTTAATTAGATAATTTTAGCTCTGGTTCCAAAATATTGCAGAATATACTAAAATTAGATAGTTTTTGCTGATTTCATGTTCTCTACTTCCCAGCCACTTTGTACCCCAGATTGCGTATTTCAGAATCAAAGCATACCTACTTTTGTATTCTAATTTTTTTGGTCGCATTTTCTAGAAAAAGTTAACCAATTTTAAAATACCTTGCCAACTAGCTGGCACTAAGGTTCCTCAAACAATGAGCTTAATACATTAATATGCCACTGATATCACTGATTACAACCATGCAATCATACATACATTTCTCTCTTAATTCCATAATAGTTTTTCTTAAATAGTTGTGAAATATCATCGGTTACAATATTTTCAGATATTAGTACTTTCATGAAATTAAATCAGGTATTACACTTAAAAAAAAAAAAATATTGCAGTTTTCTTAATATTGAGAAAAAATTTTTTTTTAAATTCGGTATTAAATCCAAAAAATTACTATAAAGGAACATTCTAAAACTAGTAGTTTTCATAGAAATAAATTAGGTACGAAAATCCAAAAAAAAAATTTTGTTTTATGTATTTTTTCGTGAAAAAAATTTTGGGAAAAAAATAAATTGTGATCGGATACAAAAAATTACTATAAACTAAATTTATAAAACTTGTACTCTCATTAAAATAAATTAGATATGTCCAAAACGAAAAATAAATTTGGTGTTTTATGTATTTTTTTGTGACGAAGATTTTGGAGAAAAAGATTTTCAAAAAATTAAGTATCAGATTCGAGATATAAAATAGAAACCATACTTTCAAATATAAGTATTTTCGTGGAAATAAATGAGGTATTACATCCAAATTAAAAAAAAAAAGTACCTTGAGCTTTTTTGATAAAAAAATGTTTGAAAAAAAAAATTAGGTCTTAATTTCATAACGGTTGTGAAAAATCACCGGTTGCAATATTTTCAGATATTAGTACTTTCATGGAATTAAATGAGGTATTACACCCCAAAAAAAAAATATTGCAGGTTTTTTAATTTTTTTGTTTTTTTAATTTTGAGAGAAAAATTTTGAATAAATCTGGTATCAGATCCAAAAAATGATTATAAACAAACTTTCTAAAACTAGTACTTTCATAAAAATAATTTAGGTACGACGTCCAAACAGAAAAAAAAATTGTGTTTTTTGTATTTTTTCGTGAAAAAGATTTGGGGAAAAAAATTTTCATAAAATTAAGTATCAGATTCAAGATATCGAGTAAAAATCATACTTTCAAATATAAGTACTTTCGTGGAAATAAATGAGGTATTACATCCAAATTAAAAAAAAAAAAGTACCTCGAGCTTTTTTGATAAAAAAATTTTTGAAAAAAAAATTAGGTCTTAACTCCGTAATGTTTGTAAAATATCACCAACTACCTACATACCTGCCAACATTTGTAAGTATTTATTTATATTTATCTATTTAATTACTAATAATCCTAGCCATTAGACCCTTAACAACACACACACACACACACACACACACACACACACACATACAGACTTTTTTTAAAAATCGGTTTTTTAGCTTCCTGGGGTCTCAAAATGTGCTTATATACCAAAAAATCAAAAATGGATATTTTACCTATCACAATGGTTCCTCTTTGAGGAAACAAAATATTTTTGAGCTAAGGAAAAAAATTTCTGGTTTCAAATTTGTTGGCAATATTTTTAAAAAATAGCTCACAAATCATTACCAGAATGCAGAACAGTATATTTTTAAACTTTTTTTTCAGTATTCAAAACCAGCGAAGCTCGAAAAAAAAATTTTTTAAACTTTCAATCAATATATTTAAAAAATAGATAAAAAATCATTACCAGAATTAAATTCATACCTTGGTTACTCTATTATTCACATGTTCTAACCTTTTTAAAATACACAATAAATTTTACATTAGTTTTTGTTAAAGAATAACAATTTTATAAATCTTATTTTGTTTCACTGTAAAAATATTATCATTTCAACATATTTCATTATTAAGAATTTCGTCGCAATTTTATTAATAATGTTTTATTTCATAATGTAAAAATATGAAAGTTTTTTAAAAATAAATTTGCATTGAACAGTAAATATTATAAGATTAAACAAAAAGTAAAATACTAAGAAAATTAAAGAAACAAAAAAACTGAATTTAACGTAAGATTTTATTATTATATTATTCAAATTTAATTATCTATGTCCTTTTAAAAATATTTCTGTTTTCTTTTTGTGAAAAAAAATATAAATATATATGGGTCAATATTTGTGAAGTGTATACAGTTTGGATTTTCGAGTCTCAGAATGTACTCCAAAGTATGTTTGGTCGAAAGTATATATAAAAAAAATAATTTTCTCCAATTTTTAGCTTTTTAGATCCAATCCTCTATTTTTTACAAAATACCACAATGTTATCAAATAGGATTTTTTCGTAATCTTTAATACAAAGCTGCAAACTTGCCAGTTAACCAAAATACTTCCAATTGGTCTTATTTTTTTGGTATAAGTGTCACCATTCAGTTACCGTACACTGCAATTATTTGTCGGTAAATCTCTCATGCCGATAGCCAATAAACCAAATCCCTATTCCTACCCAAAAATGACCAATTTTGAAATTGCTGCCAAAATTCTAATTTTTAAAAGAAACGAGTTCTATAGGCCTCAAAAATTTTTTACAAGTCCTTAGTTTCCAAAAAATTTTTACTCGTCTTTTTATAATTATTTGTTAAACAGATATGATAATTAAAGTCAGAGTCCCATTTTTAGGGTTTTTTTAAAAAAAGTCAATTTTAATCTTTATCTTTAAAATGGGATATCTTAGAAACTATTTAATGAAATAAGACGAAAATTGGTGTCCTTATGTAAAATTTTCCGCTAAATCCGAATTTTCAGTCAGATTTTCATTTGGTCACGTGACTTGGCGGAAAATTCAAAATTTGTGAAAAATGATTTTTTAAAAATCGCTATTTTTCAATTTTAGTGCTTTTAAAATAAATTTACCCAAAAAAATGATTTCATATGCTGAAAGTATATGAAAAAACCTACAATTTGAGACCAACAGGATGAAAATTGAGCTGTCTGCAGCTGAGGCATATAAGCTAGAAAAGGCAAAGCAAGAAAGTTGATTTTCTCGCGCATGCGCAGTTCAAAAAAAAATTTGGACCCTAGAATCGAATTCTACGGGAAATTTCCTATGGGGTACTATAAGGAAAAAAAATTTTATTGTAAAGTGCGCGTTTGCGAGAAAAATTAATGAACATAAATTTCTCAAAAATTAAAAATTTCAAAAAATTGAAAAAAACAAAAATCGCTGTAAAAAATAGAGGATTGGATCTAAAAAGCTAAAAATTGGGGAAAATTATTTTTTTTATATATACTTTCGACCAAACATACTTTGGAGTACATTTCGAGACCCACCCATGCAAAGTCATATACAGTTCACAAATATTGACCCATATATATACCTATATATTTTATGCTCTTTTAATACTTTTATAATAATTTAAAAGCTTTTTTTAGTTTTATAAATTTAAAGATTATTCAAGTTTCATCTTCTTTAATGTACATTTGATGTTCATATACATATTTTATATACTTTCGTTTTTAAGAATACTGAAAACTAAAAGTGACTTAAACCTGGCAAATACTTTTTAAACTTTCTTCTTTTTTTTTAAAAAACCATAAAAAAAATAAGGTTATATATAAGTAAAATGTAGAAAAGTATTTTTATTAAATTAATTTTATAAATTTTACTTATTTTGAATGTTAATATTGTATTCTTAAATAATAAAATTTTTTTTACATCAAATTTCTTTTAAAATCCCGCGCACTTTTGAACTGTGCCGGCCAAGTATGGGCCGAAGTTCGGGCGACGTTCGGCAAAACGCTCTGCCGACGTGTAGCGCACGTATAGCATACGTCCTTTGGTACACATCTCAGCGAAGTATGGCACATACTTCGGCCCACGTATGGCAGAAGATTTTTATTTTTTTTTAGTAAAAAAAAAAAAAAAATTTACTTGGTTCAGGAATTGAACCAGGGACCCTCTTTAAAATTTTAAGAGGGTCGAGGATTATACGAGCGCGGCCAACCCTCGTATTTGAAAGTTATTGCATAAATGACTGTAAAATGTTGTATCTTATTGTATTTAAATTAAATTGATATCAGATTTTTCAAGTTCATTTAGAAAGTACTTCGTACAGAAAATGATTGTTTTTCACAACTGGAATATTTTCCAGTTTTTCCAAGATGGCGAAGTATATATTAAAATACTGATCTAAGATCCGTAAAATAAGGGCAGGCGCAACGATATAAAATTTTTTTGGTTTTTCCAATATGTTGGACCATAAAATTTATTTAAAAACTTCAATAAATTATAAATATTTTTTTCAAATTAATTCGAATGCGCATAGATAAAAAAAGATAGAGTATTAAGAGAGAAATCTAGAGGTGGGCGTGTAGCATAATTAGGATTAAGTGTCGCGACAAATCTTTTTGTTTAGAGGCCCAATTTAAATTAAGTCAGATAAATATTCAAATTAGGATATTATAAGAAAACAAGTACAATACAATTTTAAATCGGACCTCAAAACAAAAAAATCTGTAGCGAGATATTTAATCCTAATTATGTTATATACCCGCTACTTAATACGCTCTCCTTTATTACCCTTCTTAAAATAATGCATCAATTATCGAATTAATTTGAAAAAAATATTTTTAATTTATAGAAGTTTTTAAATAAATTTTATGATCCACCATATTGGAAAAACCAAAAAAATTTTCAAATTAAATTTTATATCGTTGCGCCTGCCCTTATTTTACGGATCTTAGATCAGTATTTTAATATATACTTCGCCATCTTGGAAAAACTTGAAAATATTCCAGTTGTGAAAAACAATCATTTTCTGTACGAAGTACTTTCTAAATGAACTTGAAAATCTGATATCAATTTAATTTAAATACAATAAGATACAACATTTTACAGTCATTTATGCAATAACTTTCAAATACGAGTGTTGGCCGCGCTCGTATAATCCTCGACCCTCTTAAAATTTTAAAGAGGGTCCCTGGTTCAATTCCTGAACCAAGTAAATTTTTTTTTTTTTTTTACTAAAAAAAAATAAAAATCTTCTGCCATACGTGGGCCGAAGTATGTGCCATACCTCGCTGAGATGTGTACCAAAGGACGTATGCTATACGTGCGCTACACGTCGGCAGAGCGTTTTGCCGAACGTCGCCCAAACTTCGGCCCATACTTGGCCGGCACAGTTCAAAAGTGCGCGGGATTAGGCTGAGTAGTAAAGGCTATATTTTTAATCCTATAGTTTGTGACATTTTTATAATTATTATATATATTATATATACATTTAAACTTGATAACTCTTTACTGTCGTATACATTCTACAGGGTTCAGTAACTTGTAGAGACGCTTAAAAAAATGTATGCCTGATATAATAAATTTTAAAAAAATAATCACCATGAATGACTCAGTAATTTCCAACAATTGCTTATCAGATAAAAATTGCTTTAAATAATCATGTATTAATTTTTTTTTTTAAATATATAATGTATATAGATGAGGGATTCCACGCCAATTGAGATCAAATTGAACGAATGTTTAATTCTTTTCGTCGCAGAAATGGGTCCAAGCTATTTTTTCAGGAAAGTACAACTATTGATAAGTCTCGATGCTACTTTTTTACTCAAATGGTTCAATTCTTAATTTGGCATCCATTTTCGTGTATTAGTTGGTGAGATAATTTTGCAACAAAAGACCGTTTTTTTTCACAAGGAATTTAAAATCGCACCTGATAATTTCGAAAAGACCAATTAAATTTTATACATATTTATAAGCTATATTTCCTGGAATAGTACACGGAGAAAAATATTTTGTATATTTTACAAGGTTAATTTTAGTAAAACGGGGTTAGTTTTAATTACAAAAAAAATTTGTAAATTTTACAAATATGAAGTCAGAATATTGTAATTCTAACAAAAAACATGGTTATATTTACAAAATATTTGAACAGAAAATAACAAAACTTTATAATGTAAACATAACCAGCAATTTTGGTTATTTTTAACAGTTATTTTTCTCCGTGTATTTTTGAAAATTCTCTTAATATAAGAATAAAAAATTACTTTCTATGTAGGTAGCTTTCCGTGAATACAAATATCATGAAATCCTTTAAGGATGTTGAGTATGAAAATGGGGATAATAGACATAAGTAGCTAACTCTCTTTCTTTCTATCATATTAGTTCGGAAACGAGAACCCTGCGCCCACAGGACCATACAATAGAATTATTAAATAAATAAAATTTTTGTTATAAACAAATCAGCCTAGTCTAAAATAAACTGAATAATTCTATTCTACGATACTTTTCTTATATATCAAAAACTGTACTAAAAAAATACTGAAATTTTTTATTATAAAATGTCTCGTATGAATCATGTGTAAAAGATGCTCTAAAAAGCAAAATTATTTAGAATTATTTAACGATGAAGGACTCATCTTAGGATCTTCAAATTTTAAATACATTTTTTAATGATATTGTTAATTGATTAAATCAAAACATATTTATTTTAATTTATTTATTGATCCTTCTTTTTACAACTTGTTTTTGTATAATAATTAGACGACTAGTTTCAGGAATAAATTCCCATCATCAGGTCTGTATTATAATTAAACTAAATTTATTTAAAACATTTGAATATGATATTGTAACTTTAGATTATGTCTGTATAGACTCACAATTATTTTATGACTAAATGAAAAAATTTTTTTTTTTGAATATTTATTTTGTATACATATGAAGATTTTATATTATGAAGATTTTTAAATTATTTCTAGTTTTATAATGTAATAAATAATTTTAAAAATTTTAATAAGTGTTTGAAATCACATCTGTTTTTTCTAATGTGCAAGTGCTCCCTAGGAGGAAGTTAATATATAAAATATGTTTTTTGATTCGTTTCTTCTATTTCATTTCTTTTTATTTTTTATTTTTTATTTTTACTTTTTCTTATTTTTTATTATAATATAATATGTTTTTTTATTATTTTATCAAATAATACGTTTTTTTTATTTAGTAACTTATCATTAATTAACTTATTTGCATTTATTTGTGTATTTTTATAAATTTCAAATTCCTCTAGTGTATCCAAAATTTTACCTTTACTGCAAAAGTGTATCGGTTTTAAATTTTTATGTATATTGTTAATTTTGTCGTCTGTGTAGTTATGGTTATTATTAATTAAATGTAATCCGTATTTGGTATTTACTTTTTCTAATTGTTGTGTAGTATTTATATTTTGTGTTTTTGGTATATGGTCATTAAACCTTTTTCTGAAGCTGCGTCCCGTTTGCCCTATGTATATTTTATCGCACGAGTCACATGATATTTTATTGACTTCTTGTTAAATACTAATTTTTATTAAAATCTGTGCTCAAACAAAAAACGTAGTTAATATCCTTAAGATGTATTGTACTTAAAAAAGTAGAACTGCGCACATCTTTATATGCAGTATTAGAGGTGTAAGTTTTATACATTTATAAGAAGTTCTACTTATTTTTATACCACTCTTATTTATTCGTTATTGTTATCATCTTCATAAATCTACACTAACGCTTTCAATTTAATATGCAAAGACACAAAGAAATTTAGAAAATCTAAAAAAGAACAAAGGAATAAGACAAAAAGAAGAATATATTATAAATTGAAAAAAAACAAGTAAGACGTCTTTGAAAAACCATCGAAATGAAATAAAAGGAAATCGATTTTTCTTGTAATAAAAATTTCACAATTTCTTCAAATATTTCTAGCATGAGTTGAATAATAAAGTAAATAACTTTTTATAAACTAAAAAACTTTTTTTTACTACATTTAAATTTCATCAATTAAATAAAATCAAAATTCATAAATAAATTTCAGAATTTTACTTGCAGAAAAACAAAGTATTCTTAATTTTCAGAGATTAAAATTCTAAAAGCCACTGCAATATATATCTTACTATTCTAAATATTTAAACATTTCTTTGCGAGTATGATTTTCTGTATCTTTATAACTCAAAATTCATTGATCCAATTAAAATTAAATTTCAAATTAGAAAAAAAAGTATTCGTGTGTCATAGGTCATACAATTTTGACTCAGCTATCGTGGCTTGTTAGATATTCAATTTTTAGTGTTTTTGAAATATCTAAAAAATATGTTAGAATTTAAATGGGATAATGATTTGGAACTAATTTTTACGCATTCAGTTTTTTATTCAAAACGTACCTACCTTTAAAGATCTATAAAAATTTTTCCGAAACAATTTTAAAAGTTTTTATTTTTATTTTTATTTTTTTTTTTCGTGGAGTATCTGGAAAAAAATTATAACCCTGGCAAAGAGCACGAAAAATTAATTAATTTAATAAATAATTTAATTGGTATGAAAATTAAATGGTATTGCATAGGCAGAATAAACTCAGGATTATATGTTAACTGAGCAGTAAAACCTTGAGTAAAACATCATTCTTTTAAGGATCTGAACAGATCAGAGGAGGCTGACCCCCCTCCCCCTTCCGCTATAAATTTGCTGCGGAAATGGTGAAAAATACTAATTTTAAAAAAGCAGTAGATCTTATATATGCGGAAAATAAATTCAGAGTTATATATAAAAACTTTACTAGAAGAGAAACATGATTTTTTCAAGGATTATCGAAAACAGACCTGTAGAGAATATATATTTTATAAAGTTTAATTTTTAAATATTTTTTTTATGCCTATTAATTTTCTCCAACTAATTATTTCTTCAAGAAAAAATTCAATTTTATTTACCAAAATTCATTTTTCATCTCAGAAACCTGTGAAAACTTTAAGTAACAAAATTTATTTAAGACAGTTTTTAAAGTAAAAAATAAATTTTCGTATATAAAAATGATTTTTTCTTCAAGAAATGAATAGAGAGAAGTAAAGAGACAAATTAACCGACTTAAAAAGAAAATTATTATTTTACATTGAAATTCAAGCTCGAGTAATGTACTTTTTAAGTTTGAAAACTTTTTCTTTAATAGAATTTCAATTTTTTTACGAATTTTGGCAAAATTCTAATTTTATGATAACTCTGCTAATTTTTATCGTAAAATGAAAAGTTTTTTTCTTAAGGAGTACTTTTCCTTCTCAAATTTTAATTTTTTTTTTTTAATTTAAAAGAAATATAAAAATTTTGGAAAGCTCAGAATTAAAAAACGCGATATAAAAAGGAAAAAAGGGGTCAAATCGAAGTGTTCTCATATTTTTTTTTTTTTAATTATAGGGCCAAGTTAAATAGTAATAAAAAATAATGCCTTATTTATTTTAAAATTTTCAAGGAATCACCAGGATTAAATTATAAAAACAAATTCAACTATAAAATCAGTTGGTGACATTCAAGCCAAAACTCCATTTTGGCTAATTAGTAAGAAAAAGATTTAATTTGAATTAATTTTACTGAAATGTTTTTTTATAGACATTAACCAGGGTGAAACCATATATAATTACTATTATTTTTCTAAAAACTTGAAATAATTAGTGCGTGAATACAAAAATAAAGTTTTAGTTTTTCACTTTATACTCCAAAAATTTAAAATAAAATAAATAAAACTAAAAACAATGATAATGTGGATACAAAAAAAATTTTATTTTATAAAAAATAATTTGTATAAGTCTTTTCTTTTCTCTATATTTGTTTTCGTTTACTTTTTGTAAGCTTTGAAAGTAAAGTTCGTTCCTAGTTTTTAATATTATAAAAAAAAAAAAGTTTAACTATCATACGATTTAAGGACTACATACTTGTGCCAAGAATAGTAGGAAAGGTTCCGGGTGACGAGACAAAGAAACATAGTACTTTGTATCTTACAGTTTACAAGAATCAACGAGAAAATAGAAATAAAATAAAAAGGCATACAATTCCTTACTAACGTCAAAAAGATATCTTTTTACTAGATTCTCTTAAACCTTTTTTTTTCTCTTATTTTTATCAATTGTATAAATGCATATATATATATAATATATATATATACACTGCGGTATTCATTTATTTTATTTGTTTATAAAAGAAAAGAAAAAGTATTTATATTTTTTTAATGAAAAATAAATACATAAATCTTTTATACAAATATAACTTTTATTTTAAATAATTATAAATGTGAACAGAAAAAAATTGATTTAGAGTAAAAAAGTAGAGTGGAACGAAGTCAAAGCTTTTAGCTAATGAAATAATTTCATAAGGCGCAATGTCATATTTTTGTAACTGCTATTATTCTAAGAAAATTATTTTTACTGTTGTTGCTAATATCCCGTATAAGACAATAGCTGTTGTTGATAATACATTTCGTGACTTTTGGTTCAAATTTAAAATAAAAATAAAAAATTTTAACGCAGAACATATATATTTATAGGAAGGGTATTTTGGGGATCTGAAAACCAAGGGGAGAGGGGTCAAATTTGTTCCATTTAAGAGGGACAAGGTCATATAAGTATTAGAATGATTTTGATTTAGGAACTTTAAAGAAATAAAGAAAAAACTATTATTTTGAATATATTTTGCTTGAATTTTCAAGCAAAGCAGCCTGGCCGTGCAAGAAAATTTCGTTATTAGTACTTAACAATAAGGAACAAAAAAATTAAAGGAAATATGAAAACGAAAGCGATTAATTACGAAAACGAGTAAGTCCATTTTAAAACGAACCATTGAAAAAGGTAAGTTTTGAAATTTCTTCGTTTTCAAAACCATTTTCAAAACATTCTCATGAAAATCCGTACCACCGCTTTTTTGAAAATGGTCTCGTTTAAAATTTTTCCATTTCAGAAAGGTTTTTGTAACAGTTCAGTACTAAAATTTTCCGTGCCATGAATATTTTAAAACGTTTTTTTTATTAGTTATATCGAAAACGATCATAGCAGCATTCCAGTTTTACCCAGCTTTGCTGAAAAGTTTATCAGGTCAAAAATGGAAAAGTCTTTAAAATGTCTCATTTGTTCAAAATTTGGAAAACTTGGTCCCCAGGCCATTTCGATGCCTAAAAAATATGGGGGGTATCCTTTAGTATCTATGTTCGAGAAACTGTAACCTCTAAAATTTAGATATTAAACTCGATGAATCAAAAAAATCTCTGGAAAAAAATTTTTTAATTCATATCTAGTTGTGCTTCTTACAGTTTGAGGAAATTTCATCCAGTTGTTGACGAGTTATCAAGAAAAAACCGTGTTTAGATATCAAAAAAGTAAGTAAAAACTTTATAAACTTTTTGTGTAAACACAACCAAAATGCATAGAACACTTACAGCTGGACATAGCACACAAATTACAATACAATTTGCTGTTTTTATAGTTTTTACCTTTCTAAATATTAAGATTCCAAACCCAAACTATTCTGATTCCCTAAACGCGTATTATTCCTGATCTCTAAATCAAAAATATTTTACGCCCCTAAATCATGATTATTTTAAGTCCCAAAATTAAAATTGACCCCTCCCCCTTTAACCAGAAATATTTAAGCCCTCCTCCCCATAAATTGAACAAATTTGACCCCTTTTCTTTAAAATCATGTATAAATAAAAAACTAAATGAAAATTTGATCGTAGCTTAAATGAAAAAGCTTTCCTTTTTTTAATTTTTTTTTCATTATTTGGTGAAAAATTAAAAAAAAAAATTTTTGAATTAGTTTTATAAGGCTATTGGTATAATAATTTTTCTGCATAGAAGGACATATTTGTCAACTATGTAGCAGAATATGATGATGGTAATATGTAGGGGAAGTCAGCTGATTAAAATTTTGACTTAATTTTTTATTTTTTAATGGGAATATTGCGACAGTCGATAGTTATTCTACCGTTACTATTTTTGACGATAGAATAACTTTCGAGTAACTATTTGATTTATCATAAATTTTTATTTAATATTGAAAAAGTAAATGTTTCAAAGTAATTTATTTTACTTAATGTAATGAAAACTCACTATTTAATTATTCCCAATGCAGTAAATTATTCTTGTACATATAATCAAGTTAAATTTATATTTCTATTATTTATGATAACTTTTCTAACATTTTAATTTATTAAAATACATATTTGTACAAAATATTTTTAATTAAATTGATACTATATATGTTGTCTTTAGAATTTACATTCGCATAAACAGTGTTTCATTTTCCAGTAAAATATAATCTCTTTATAAGTATAGAATTTATTAAAATAATCAATCCATTAAATTTATAAACTTGAGAAAAAATTTTTTTTACATTAATATTTAAATTAAGTAATTAAAGTAAAATTTTTATTTCAAAATAAGAATTCTTGAATTGTTTCTTTTAAAAAGAATCAACTAAAAAATATATTATATTTAAAATTACAGTCAATTTAGAACGCTAGTTTATACTTTAGTCAAATCGCGATAAATTTATTTAGTTACTGGCTGTCATCAAATTTGCTCTACTATAGGTTTTTTATATCGCTCATCACTGATCGCTGATCGCGAATATTGAGTTCTTTTATGTGAGAAATTGGAGCTATTCCCTTAAATTTGCAAAAACTACCCCTAAAAAGGGGTATTTTAATGAATGCATTCGCAATATGAGGGTCTAGATTTGGTCAATATACGTTTTTTGGGTCCTTAATTATCAATTTCAGGGTCCTGTCTATAAAAAATTGGCATCCTTAAATTTGCAATAGCTACCCGTAAATGAACACTTCAAGTTCAAATACATAAAAAATACATTAGGCTTAGCTTTTGCATATTTAAGTGTGAAGAGCATATTCCTCATTCATAGGATCCCAAAATTCGTAATCAACCATCCAAAAAGCCTATATAGATCAAGTCTGGGCATTATAAACTCGAAAAGCTAATTTTTCATAGAAAAGAATCCAGTTGCGATCAGTGGCCATTGAAAAAAACCTATCTAGACCAAATCTGGGACAGCCAGTAACTAAACACCCTGCTCTCCACGATTTAACTGCAGTGTAAATTGCCGCCAATTTCACGTGGTAATTGAAAATTCATACAATTTTTTTTCTAGTAGCAGTCTAACACCCATGAATATATTTTTTAAACTGAATTATTTTATATTCTTAATTTTATTTTTGAAATGATCATAAAATGATAAAAGAACTTTTTCATATCAAATAAAGATGAAAATAAACGAAAATTACAAAATGAGAAAACACAAGAGAAAAACTTGTTTGAGTGTAATACTCAAGAGATTACTGAAATACCTACTGAGGTTGTGACAAGTAGAAGTTGGTATTATAACAAGTTTTAACGAATTATTGTTGCACTTAAAAAGAAAATTACAGTAATAATGTATGAATATAAAAAAAAGAAAAATTTTTAAATTATAACATAATTATCTATGTTACAGTACAACACATGCAAAAATTATAAAAAAATAACTAATTTAAAATTACTTGACCACTTTTTATATAATAATAATTACATAAAAATAAAAGTTCGTAATTAAAAATAATTTTATTTTTTTTTCTAAATTTATTATAGCTTTTTGTATATATTTTTTTATTTATAATATTATGTTTTTCTTATGGTCGTGTAAGCTTGAAGCGGTAATAAATATAACCGTAAAGCCCTAATCGTTAAGCTAGATGTTGTTGTTTTTTACTAGTTAATTTCAACGTTCAGTTTTAGTTGCCTGTTTATATGTTTTTTATGTCTTCATTGACGTGTATTTTAAGTACAAATGAAATTAACGATATATATGTTTTAAGGCGAGAAAACAAGATATTAAAATAGCTATAATTTTTTTTTTTTTTTAATTTTAATTGCACTTTCTTTTTTATTTAATATTTTGTATCCTAATCTAACTAAAAAATTAATCTAAAAAAAAAAATTTATAAGTTTTTTTTACTATTTGTCGATGAAATGGCTAATTCGAAATGCTTTATTATTTTTGCCCTTTAACCCTCCAGTACACCCGAAAAACCATATTTTTTGAATTTGAGGAAAATTCATTTAAGGGTAGGTTCCTTGAGTTTTTAAATTTCAAATGAATGCTTTTTTTATGATTTTTATTCAAAAAGTATCTAAAAATATGGAAAAAAAAATTTTAATGAATCCCAACAATACATTAGCGCCGGCGCGACCATACCACTGACGCTCGGATTTCGCTTAGAAAACGGGTAAAACAATAATTTTTTTTTAAACTTAAAGTATTTCTTTACTAAAAAGGACTTGCTTTACAAGATTCTTGGGGCAAATCTTTAATTTTGTATCGATAATCGATTTTTTGTCTTTTTTGAGGCCGCCATATTTAATTAACGGTCAATAATATTAAAAATCTGACCCCAGATTCTTGTAAAGCAAGTCGTTTTTAGTAAAAAAAGACTTTAAGTTTAAAAGAAAATCATTTTTTTATCTGTTTTCTAAGCAAAAATCCGAGCGTCAGTGGTATGGTCGCGCCGGCGCTAATGGGTTAAAGAAACTGCAGCGCCTGAAAGCGGAAGTACCAGAATGCAACAATCCAAATCCAAAATTTTAAACGCGTTTTTCTCAAAACGAACTTTTTGAAAACGGGCCCCACGGTAACGAAAAAACTGTTACTCTGATTTCAATTTTTTTTTTTTAATCGATTTTTTATGAAAATTCTGCAAGTTACGAACTACGATAAACCTGATCGGAGATTTTTGAGGGCTTTAGATTCCATTTTTGGGCCAAAAATGATGTTAAATTTCGACTTTTTACTACTTACCTTCATAACTTTTTTAATTTTTCATTGATGATAGGTCATTACCTTCAAAAACTCTTTATTATTTATTGAGTATTTTCTCTTTAATAACGTTGATGGGATCCACACTCTCATAAATTGCAAACTATTATTTATTATCACACACCAAGGCAATATAAGCATGTAGTGGCATCGGATCGGAATGACCTGGGGACCAAATTCCTCCATAAATTGGACAATTTTGTTTTTTAACCTAATGAACTTTTAAGGCACGATTTCATTTATGTATTGCATACATAGGATTATAGTGCCTAATCATCTATGTATTGCATACATAGCGTGATCGTGCCTAAAAATTAAATTTTAATTAATTTAGTTATTGTAGGTCATTAACCTTACTTTGGATGCATTAAATTCAAAACCAATTCATTTTTCACCATTTTTATCATTTTTTCATAATTTTTTTTGTTATCTGAAATCAGGTTTTTGGTCATTTCTCTGCAAGGACTTGATGAAATCACTTGAAATTGAAAACCCTGCAACTATATCTGATTTCAAAAAATTTACTATAGAGGATTTTTGATTAGTCGATTAGGTTCTGATAAACAGAGGATACACCTTTTTGTACATACAACCCTACTCACATCCAGGCAAAATAAACATTTAGAGGCATCAAAATGACCTGGGTACCAAATTTTTCCAGGAATTGGACAGTTAAAAAACTTTTCCGTTTTCTTATCTGACAAACTTATAAGGCACGATTTCATCTATGTATTGCATACATAGGGTGATCGTGCCTAAAAATATAAGTATCTTGTGTTATTTTGCATTTCTATGATACTTCATCGATGCAAAGTTTATACAAAAGCTATGAAATTTATTGCGCAGTTGACATTTATAAGGTTTTTCATCTCTGTGAAGCGAAAATACAAGAATAAACATGCCTTTAAAAATATCGGATTGGGCCCAAAAACTATAGGTTCCATCAACTCGATAAAAGAAGCCCAGTTTTAAAAAATGAAAGTAATCTGTTGGATCGTTGTTGAGATATCGTGCCCACAAGGTGTCGATTTTTGCATCAATTAAGGTAGAGCTTCGCTCTTCGCTCTATAATTATACATTCTTTATTCATTCTTTACTGAAGAATATTTAATAAGGTAAAATTAATTTTAAATAAAATAATGTAAAAAATTTTTAGCCTTGATAATGAAGACTGAAAGTCTTTGAAACGTGTTGAATTTATTGCAAAAATAAAGGAAAAAATTGTTAGCTCAAAAATCAACAAAATTAACTAATAAATATAAAATTAATATTAAGTAAATTATGGTTATAATTTACTAATACTTTTATTAATTTCATGTTAACTTATTTTAATGTTTATCTGTTGCATTTTTACTTTATGTGCATGTAAAACGTTATTAAATCAAGCATAGAATCTAATTAGAGTAAACTTTTACTATCGACGGGGAGAAATACTATTTCCGGATTGATTCTTTATAGAAGATTCACGCAACCCTTAGCTGTTCTTTTAATACATTTTCAACCCTCTGCTAACATTTTTTTTTTTTACCAGATGTTCTTTAGAGCAGAAAATCAACTCTGTGTAATATAAAGGTTACTTTTTCATCAACTTTTTATCACTAGACTAGAAAAATATCATTAATTTTTGTAATATCTTTTTAAGATCCACGATGGGTGATCTTAATTTTTTTTTTTAATTAGAAACTTATTAAGATAAATTAGTATTTGAGATTTAGTAGATTGAAGATTAATTTTTTTTGTTTTATAAAATTTTTAAATACTAGTTGAAATAAAAAAAAAATTAAGCTTTAGGTACTTAATAAAAATATTACTCATGCAGTATTTAAAACTTTATTTACAAGGATAAAAATGCTTTCCCTAGATAAAAATAATTATTGACATTATCTTAAGATAAAATTAAATAATAAACAATCCTGGATCTATAGAAGAAAAAAGAAGGTCAAAATCAAAGCTAAATATTTAATTTAGGCGAATTTATCGTATTTTATCTAGAATTTTATGATTTGCGGATTTACTAGAAATTGAAATTATTGGCGTGTTCTCTGTTTTAATTAATAAGAAAAATTGGTAAACTACTGTACACTCAAGATAATGATTATTATATGTATCGTCAATTGCAATTAGGCCAAAAAATTAGAAAAAATAAGGATCACATAAGAAAACAGAAAGAAGAACGTTTATTCAACATTACGAACAATTATCACAATTATGTGGAAAATAATGATATTATGCCTTACTTGAAAAATATAGGGAACAATGTACGTTTTTAATGTAAATTCATATCAGTAAAGTATATTTTTGGAGAAAAAAAAGATTTTTTTATTTTTTTGGGAGAAATGTACTTTTGGAAAAAGGTTTTTGGGAAAAAAATCATTGGGAAGAACGGATTGGGAAAACTGCCCACCTACCGTCTTAACTTGCCTTCCAAATAACGCTGCTATATATCTTTAATTATAATCCTATTATTTTCTAAAGATCTACTTTAAGCTCTTTTTAACTTTAATTTTTTATTACTAATTCTCTGAAACTGAAATTAATAAAACAAATATTCATTATATAGTAAAAATGATAAGTTTTTAAAATAAATAGTTTAAAGTTATAGTAAGGTCCTAAAAATTTTGTGCTTTTAGTTTCTAAAAAATGTTTCTCGTAGAAAGCAGAAAACCGAAATTACACTGATAAGACTCGCTGTGATTTCTCACAGAGTCAAAATGGACAAAGATTTTTCTTTTTTTAAAACTATTTAACCTCAGAAAAATAAATTTTTCATATTAAACTTTTTTCAATAATAATTATTCTGTATGACAAAGGGAGGCTCAGTCCTCAGTAATAAAGATAACAATCATGAAAAAAATTATACATTTATAATTCTATATAGATCGTGTTTATTATTTATAATAAACTCATAAAATTAATGGAAGTTCTAAGCTTATGCAGCATTTTGAAGATTCACAAAACTTTCGTCTCAAAAATTATTGTTTTCAAAAAAATTGAAATGTTAATTATATAGTTAAAAAAATTAATTAGCTTTGAATATCATGGTCCAAAAATTAATAATAAAATATCGTTGTTAATGTAACTTAAAAGTAGAATCTTAAGAGAAAAATGAAACTAACCACAGATTTGCATTGTAGCTACGTTTTTTGGAAAGCAGCCTTAAAATTTTATAGTCTAAAAAAAGTTTTAACAGTGTACAGACAAATAATTTTTGAATTTTATGTTTAAAATAATAAGTTTTATACATTTAAGTAATTTTTAAAAAATAGGAACAAAAGAATATTTAAATGTCAAGTTAAGTTTTTTAAATGGTATGTAAAATATATATGTAATTCAAACAATTCAATGTAATATTTTGTAAAATTCAAAAATTATTTCTAAAAAAATTAAGGTCCTGAAGAGGTTCTTAGATTGAGAATGAAATATTGACAAGAGTGAAAATCAAAGTTTTTTGAATTTTTCCTTATAATTTGTCCAGCAAGGTCGTTTTAAACACGGTTAAAATTGAGATTATAGAAGGCCATTATGAATAATTTTACTGTCGTATAGGAAATTGATTTTTAACATGATTAACTGAATCATAAATTCGTTGTGTAACTTGGCTTCCCAAATATCGTGGTCTACCCTTGTAAGCTACTAAACGGAGTAAATTATTTGATCAATTATTTAAATTCGATGTTTCTTTTATACCAGAAATATTTTATAAAAAGAATAAAAAATAGATAGGATTTGATTAATAATTTTTTCAATTTATGAAGTATTAAAGTTTCATTTTAAACGTATATATAACTCTGTCATTTCATTATAAGCTTTATTATCTTTTTTAATGGAGCAATTTTCAACAAGATAATATTCGTTCAAAATAATTAGTTTCTTTATATTATTTAGACACTTTTCCAATAAAAAACAAGAATATGAGTTAAATTTTAATTACATGTGTTCTGAATTCATGTTAAAAATTATATTTATAAGATTTATTTCATATTTTAACTTTTTTTTTTATTAAAAATTTCTTTTGACCATGATTTTTAAAATTTTTAATTCCAGCAGCCTGGCCGTGCAGATCCAAAAAAACGAGTATAAACAACATTTTTAAAACTAATTCTGCCTCAGAAAAAAATTTAGTACTACGTTCAAAAAATAAAAAAAAAATTATTATCAGATTCGAGACATTGAGTAAAAACCAAATTTTCAGATATTAGTAGTACTTTCGTAGAAATAAATGAGGTATCACATCCAAATTAAAAAAAAAAAGTAGTTTGAGATTTTTTGATTAAAATAAATAAAACAATAATGGTTGTGAAATATCACCAATTACATACACACATACGTACATACATACATACACACATACACACACACAAATACACATTGTGACTTTTTTAAAAATCGTTTTTTTAGCTTCCTTAGGTCTCAGAACGTTCTTATATGCCAAAAAATCAAAATTTCACCTATCACAATGGTTCCTCTGTGAGAAACAAAAATAAAAGAATATAAAAATAATATAAAAACATAAAAAATTATAAAAAATATAAAAATATAAAACGAAAATAAATTTTCATGAGAGCAATTTTTTCAAACCGATCATTGAAAACGGTAAGTTTTCAAATTTTTTCGTTTTCAAAAAAATGTTGAAACGAATCAGTCTTTCAAACATTCGTTGCACTAATTTTTTGAAAACGGTTCCATTCAAAAATTTTCCGTTTGCGACTAGTTCTTGGAACAGTTAAGTGCTGAATTTTTCCTTTCTACGGATATTTTGTATCGATTTTTCAATCAGTTTTATGAAAAACGGCCATAAGAGCCTGACAGTTTGTCCAACTTTGCATTCATCAGTAGAAAGAGTCAATTATAAGTCAGGCATTTAATAGTAAAGTTTATGTATAAGTATATAGGCTAAAGTAAAATTATGAAAATAAATAATGCAAACTTTTAAATCCGCATTTAATGTATAAGTATATAATATGTACTATACCTATTTTTTAACAAGAATACTTCACCATTTTAAATTTCTTTTATAAATTAATTTTTCTACTTAACTTTTTTATCGCATTTAAAAATTTTAATCTTATTAAGTTAAGATCATCATTATAGATTTTTTAAATAATTTTTTTTTATTATTTATAGTATAAAGTAAAAATTTAACTTGCTGTACTTTTTTAAAATTATTTTTTGAATAATTTAATATTAAAAATAAAAAAATATTTATAAAGAATTAAATATTTCTCTTAATATTCAAAATTAAAATAAAAAATCTTTTATATTATTTAGGATTTATTCATTTGTAACTTGCACTTTAAATTCTTTAATTTAGAAAAAAAGTTTATTAATACATTTATTAAATCACATGACACACACACCCACACATACATTCATTTTAATACTTACGCACTGATAAATTACGAAAGTAATATCCCAGGTAGAATCTACTTAAGTCATCCGGACCAAGATTATACGTAACTGATTTGTTTATTATATAAATCCTGTTCAGTTACTGATCAGTATTGTCACGGTTAATTTCATCAGGGACTGAAGACGCGTGCGCAGTTGCTGAAAGATTTTTTATTTTTTAATTATTTTTAAGATAGAAAGGTTATGTTTAAGGTTGTTGTTCGGTACAGCTAGCGAACCTAGCGGATTATTTCGCGAAGTTCGACAAAATTTAATACTATTATTATTATAAGTAAAAAAAAATATAAATATTTGCTTATTACGAATTCCAGAAGAAAAATTATGACTATTTTTATTGATGAATACAATATTTTTTTTATAAAAATTAATAAAAATTATTAAAAACTTAAAAAATTAATAATTTACGAAAAAAAATTTCGTTTTTTTTCATCTTTGGAGTTTAATATTTCTGATATAAAATGGTCAATCCCCTTGAAATTTTAAAATGATATTCTAATACTATTCATTAAGTTTAAAATTAATTTTCGTTTACATCTGACGTCTCGTTTAGAAGCATTTACAAAAAGACGCTAGATTTCAATGCATTTTCACGCGTCTTCCTATCCTAACAATGTATAAGAATTGAACTTTGGAGTTTAATAACTCATAAACTAAATGGTGAATTATCTTAATTTTTTAACAGTAGATGTATTTTCATGTTATTAATCCCCTGCTAAAATAATATTCAATTCTGACGTTGACGCATGTACCGAACAACAACCTTAAGTGAAAATATTTTTATTTTTTAATCAAAACTATGCGGTGATAAAATAATTAATTGAAGGAAAAGAATTTATAATGGTTTTTATAAAGTATGGACGGATATTTCTATAAGTAGAAAGAATATTTTATACTTTGAAAATTATAATTTTTTTAATTATTACATAATATCAAATGGGTAATTTGATGTATCTTGTATTGTGTTAAAAAAATATGGAGATTCGCTATACGCCACGAATAATTCGAATAAAATTCTTTAAAAAATCCCCGTTGATTATACAGAAATAATTTTGAAACAAAAACAAATATTTTGTTAAAGTTTTGTCGACTCTTTAAACACTTCACTATTATAACTGCTTTTTAGATTTGTTCTTTATGAATTTGACTATCACTATAAAACGAAAATTAATAACAATGTTAATTATTTTTTAAAATTTTAAATATTTTGAATATTTAAAATAAATTTTATATTTTTATTTATGTCTCCATAATTACAATAATTTTTGATTCAAAAAATAATTACAATGACGGAAATTATTATTATTGAGAAAAAAAATTGTTTAAATAATCGGAAAAAAATTGCTTGTTGTACATATTGTTTATAAAAACATTAATATTAAAAATTTTGACTTTAATAAAAAGTTTTTAAAAAAATGGAGTTTTACGCATGCGTCTTCAGTTACTGATGAAGAGCACCGTGACAAACCTGATCAGTTACTTATCAGTTATGAAGGGGTGGGTTAGTCAGTAACTGATGTTCAAATCAGTTAACGGATCAGTTACTGACTAGAAACTTAAATGGATTTCTACCTGGGATGTGAAATGGAACAATATAAAAAAATATATTTTTATATAAAAATATATCTAGCAAATTTGCCACAGGGACAGGAGGGACTTTGTAGCACGTAGCAAATTTCCGCATGGCTTAAATGAGGTTGATGCATCGAATGTTTAATATAGTAGAATACAAAAATCGCGAATATTTCATCGCCATTTTACGATATAACAGTAGTAATTTAATTCTATATATTTCAGTTTTCGGTTACGACTGTACGAATACATTTAATATGAGAATTAAAAATAATGCAAATAAGTTTTAAAGTAAAGTCCTAATAATGAATGGCTCAATTAAGTTAATTATTAATTTAAAAGTATATTGCTTATGATTTTAAAAATTTAATTAACATATTTTTATTCATTTACTGAAATCTCTTAAAAAACTTTTTTTTTATTTTTTAAATATTTTAATCAAAAAAATTCTTTTATTTATATCAATTTCAAAAACTATACTTTAATTTACTTTGAACCATTTACTGAATTTATATGTTTATTATTTATAAAACTACAGTGACAGTTAAAATATTTTTAATTAAAAAACGGAGTCAGGATATTTATGGTAAATTTTAACCTGAGAATATTTAAAAATAAAATAATTTTTGTTAACTTTCTCTATTTTTTCAAAAAGGTTAATTTACTCCTTTTTTCCATTCTAGAGTAAAAATATTTGTCAAATAAACAATTTTTAAAATTTCGATACATAAAAACTTATAAACATCAAGTAAAATAATAATAATGGTAAAAAAAAATATTGGAACATAAAGAGGGGATCAAAGACATGTGCTTCAAAAGTTTAAACTTTTTACACTGTCAAAGAGTAAATACGTTTTAGATTTATAATAATTGAACTTTATTTGCTTTTAATGTAAATTGATTTTAATGTACTAAAAAAAATGGGCACCATTCACTGGTCATAATTGTCGTTGTCCATCTGGGGCAGTTTTCCGAATCCCGAAAATTAAGTATACAAACTTTTTAATGCAGAATAATTAAAACTAGAAGGATTGTGAGGCAAATAAATCGAAATTCCTAAAAATAAGTGCAAATTTGATAAAATATCAGAAGTTATTATTTGTAAAAAGCAAAAATTTACCATGAAATACAAGATTTTATAAAATTAATTTCGGAATTTAGCCTATTCTGTACTTTGATGCATTCTGATTTTACGAATCCGGAATTGAATTTTTCTGCAAAATTAATTTTTGGGTTTGTTTTTGACAAATCTAGATTTCAAAGTTCTGAGAAATCACCCAGATGGACAACAACAGTTATGACCATTGAATGGCGGTCAAATGTATATTACGACTCATGGCCAGTAAAAATAAAGAATGGTAAAGTGTGATTTGGGGAATTTTTTTATGGCCCAGAGACTTATATGATTTTACTGCGCCAGTGGCGAGATCACAAATTTTTTCTAGACGCATAGCCGTCGGCATCCAACAGAGAAGCAATTTATTTTTCTATTTTAGAATCATCAGCGTATAAAAGATTAGGGAATTAAAAATATTGGAGGGTAATTCATTTATATAAATTACAAAAAGTAGTGGCCCGAGATTTCTTCCTTGGGGGATTCCAGATACATTTTCAAATGGTCTGAATAGACAGTTATCTATCCGAACCCTCTGAGATCTTTTAAAAAGGTAAGAAGAAATCCAACGTATCCAGTTTTCATCGAGACCAACTTTCAATAATTTTCTAAATAAAATTTCATGTGAAAGAGCATCCCAGAATATTAGGGGAAAATCTGCACCATAATGATATCTAAAATACCTTTTACAGATTGCTTATACATAAAAAAATATTAAGTTCCCCGTTGGAATTTTGCCCCCAGCTGCAGTTCATGGGGCAGAGGAGGCAAAAATGTGTTTTTTCTCCGTTTTTTTCGAAAATCTGTCAAAAATTCATATCTCTGGTTCCTTAGTACCAAAATAGGTCTATATGGTCTTAAAAGATTCGTCTTTAATACCTTTTTTCACATACAAAAGTCAAAAAATAACTATGCTCACTTTAGGAACCCTTAAATTCTAAAATACTGAAGACTAACATTAAAAATTTTACTTTAAAATTCAATTATTTTGCTGTACCAAAAATTACCTCTTTGGAAAATTTATATGTTTTTATCTATCAAAGCCCTTCAAAATGAGCCCAGTTAGAGCAAATTTGAGTCGCGGAAACTGTCATTATTTCAAAAAAACCAAAATTTTTTATGCGTTTTTTTGAAGATTACAAGGGGATTGGCAACTGTTTGGGAATACGATTTGCTTCTTACTTTCAAAACAGGTTGTGGTAGTTGAGAAAACATCCTTCATACCCTCAGTTTACCTGAATGGGCCTCCTAGTCCTAGAAATTAGACCCTATAGCAGAGTTATATGCTATATAAGATAGGACTTTTCAGGCTATCTTCTAAATGGCGCTGCTACCTTGTGGTTAAACCAAATACCTTCGGGTTAGTCTCTAAATGCATTTTCGTAAAGAATCTAGATTATTAGTATTTTTAAGAAATGAAAAAAATGTTGAGGGGTTTGAAGAACAGTTATTTTGAGCTTTATTAATATATTTTTCATAACACGATTTAGATAATTTTTTTACCTTAAATATTTATATATAATTAAGATATATACCTTAAATTTTTAAAATTTTTAAACTCCTCATCATCTTCATATCTAGTCCAGTGTTAATGAGATATTCTTTTGTTCTTTATGATTTGTTTTAGTTCATTGAAATACTAATCAGGATAGAATTTATTATTATTGTTATTATTATACAAAGGGATATGTTTTTGTATGATTGAATTTAGGAATAAATAGAATCTAACATTTTATTTACCTTATTATATTTTTTGAGTACAGACCAGTCAGTCTGTAATAATATATTATTAATTATTTTATAATCTACTTTAAAAAAGTTCTTTCTTATTGTTGTTTAAAAACAGTCTACATTTTTTTAAGTTGAGATATGGTTCAGAACAGGTAGGTAATGTTTCTTCTACCTCTTCATTTTCTGAATTATTTTTGTTATTCGTTTATGCGATTCTAAAACAACATTAATGTCTTCTTCCGTTTCTTGTCTGCAAATAGCCAAATCGTCATCAACGGTGATAAAATCATCAAATGGAACGTTTGTTTCAAGCCTGTTGTATATTTCGCGAATAAAATTTGTATCCTGATTTTCACCAGTATTTTCTTCTATCTGATCAGGTATATCGTGGAAAAATCCAGCCTTTCGGAAGCAGTTGCTTATTGTTGTAGCAGATAATTTCTTCCAAGCTTGTATACACATTCTGGAAGATTCTAATAAGTCAATTTTCTTATTCTTTTCTAGCTCTGCTAAAATCTTTTTGACTACTAATTGTCCATAAAAATGCTTAAAATTTTTTATTACACCTTACTTGATCCATTGGCTGCAAGACAGAGGTCATATTTGGTGGTAGAAAAATAACATTTACGTGTAACATTTGGGGCACGCTGTTATGAGCAGTGCAATTATCTTACTTACAGCTTAAAATACGTGTTCTTATAATAAAGTCTTATTACGAACTGAGGATTAAAAATATTTAATAATTATTCATAGGTATAAGTAATAATAATAATAGTAGATATCAAAATAATAATAATAGATAAAAATAAATAAATATAAACAAAGGAATAAGAATATACTAGTTATAGAAAGTTTAGATTATGCAAGAGAATTTTATATTTTGAAAAAAACTTTGTAATTCGAAATGAAACTCTGATAAAACTTGCATAATTCAAAAAATTTCAAGATTTAAATTTCGATTTATACAAGTTTTGCTTTCGAATTATGCAAGTTTTTTTAACATTGTTTAGATGGGAGCTGGGCCGTACCAACCAGGTTTTTCGAATTATAGAAGTTTTCGAATTACATAAGTTCGAATTATACAAGTTCCACTGTATATAATTTAAGTACCTGTGATATATTACCTATTATACAACATATATAATGTAAATTAAATCTACTTTGAAATAAGTCTCATGCAAAATAACAAAAATGAAACTTTCGCTTCATTATTTAAATTGGTAAAAGTATTGTAATAATTAAGTAAAATAAGAGACGTTCTCTTTTACCATAGAGTAAGGGGCTAAAATTCTTTTCGTAAAATTCTTATAAAATAACTTTTTAAATCGAAGAAGGTCTGGTGGTTTTTTTGTAAGCAAAATAATTTCTATTAGTATCAGTAAGCCCCGCCCGCCAATCAAAAAGTACGATATTTTTTTCTGTATATCAGATAACAACAATATGTTTTTCTTCAAAAAAGTAACTATTATAAACATTTGTACAAATAAAAAAAAAATTTTTATAAAAAAGTAAGTTATTTTCTTTACACTTGTACGTTATCTTCTTTTGTATTTGAAAAAGAAGAAAAAAAAGACATATTGAAAACAGTAAACATGAAAAGAAAGAAATATAAAGTATATATGTTGATAAAAAAAAAAAAAAACGATAAAAGTTTGTAAATATATACATGTATTACTAAAATAAAAATGAAGTACATAATTTGACAAAGATGTGAAATATCTTTCCTGTACTTTAGTTACGTCATCAAAAAATATAAAAAAATGAATCAAGACTTTTCTGTCGTCGAAAAAGTATTAGTATAACAAAAAATGAAAAAATCAACCTTGTTTATTATATATATAGTCATACATAGTTTTGTAAAATAGAAAAAAAAAGTAGTTTGGCCAAGTCAGAAGTTATTGAATATCAAAGTCTTTGAAATTCAACACTGCCAGAAAAGTTTAGTAGAAAACATAACTTCTATAAGTAACTAAAGTTTTATTAAAATAAAAAAACTTAAGAAAATAAATATATATATAACTGCTTCTACCCAGCTTTGCCTGTGTAATTTTATCAGAAGAGCTTTTTACAGTTTTTTATTTCTTATTGGATTTTTTAAATTATTTTTTTCAAATAAAATTTTTGTCAAAAATTAATATTTGATAATACATACATTGAAACGTAAATAACATTCTTTTTTCAATATTCATATACTTTTAATATTTTAATATAAAATATTTTATTTGGGTTGCCGAATTTATGGATGCCGAGAAACTATTTTTAATTGAAGCTTCAAATATGTAGGTTTATATTTGAATTCTTATTCTTAAATTCTTTAATTTTAAGATATAATGAAAGTTACTACTTGGTATTTGTAGTTCCAAACTGTCATTTTTGATTTAATTCCCTCGGAAATCTTACTACTTTATATATTTAAAAATTTATTTGTGTATCTGTGCGTATATTTGAGCTTTTATAACTAAAGATCCGCTGAACCAATTAACATAAACCCCCCCTCCCCCCTTAATTATGCTATTTCATACATGTATTGGATATAAATTTCAAAAAAAAAGTTTTAACTGATTAGGCAATTTTTTGAGTTGTCTAGCATACCAAATTCCCTTTCTAAAAGCAGTTTTGAATCTTAACGTGTTAATTTTAGTTTAATTTTAAATTATTGAAATAATAATCAATAAAAAAAAAATGATTTTTATTTAAAATAAAATAAGAAAGTAATTGCTTAAGATAATTTATGTAGTGATAATTTCTAGAAAAGTTGAAATTATTGAACTGATTCTAGTGTCAATTTTTCTTTTTTTTTTATTTATACTTATTGGTTTTGGCTTCAAAATGCATCTAATTTGAAATAACCGAACACAGAATGCAAAGTGTAGAGTAGAAAAGCAACGAAGTGCATCGGCATGAGTGCACCAATGCAAATCGATAGTTAATAGCTTAATGCTTCCTTGAATTTTCTCGATCAGTTTCCGCTTTTTTTATCTTTTCATAAATTTTCATTATTCATATTTCCTTCGGTTTGTTTAATAAATGCATAATTATAGCCATAATTCGTACATGGTTATGTAAATATTTGTTTGAAAAAATAAATAAAAATAATATATAGTTTAAATCTATTGTACACATAACGGAATTTCAGTATGAAAAACGAAGAGTACGAGAACTTGAAAGTTTATCCATTAAGAAAGATGATGATAGAGTAGGGATGTCGAGGAGACCTTTTCCCACTTCCTTTAATGCAGGAAGCAATGAACGCAAGAGATTCAAAAGTAATTTTCTGTTTCCGCATATCGAACTAGAGTTAAGTTATTTATGTAGATACGTTATTCTCGATTACGTTTTTCCTGAATCATTCTGATTAATATTCCAAAAGTTTCGATCTTATAAGTTCCTGAATTATATTTATAAATTAAAAAATTTTTCTCCTAGTAAATTATCTAAAAAAAAAAATCACTTTATTAAATTAATATTTTTGTTTTATTTGATTCCAGAGCTGGGCATATACGGCAATTTTGGCACGCTGTAACCGTATGCCGTATAGACGGTTTTTGTGCATAAGGACCCGTATGTTACTTGAACCGTATATACGATAACCAGCATACGGGACCGTATGCACCCTAGCAGTATATACGGTTAACACTATACGGGAGCCTTATGCATCTCAGCCGTATATAATGTTTAATGTCATAAGGGCCCGTATACTCTCTAACCGTACATACGGTTTAAGAGCATACGGACCCGTAGATACTTGAACCGTACATACGGTTCAGCAGCATACGGACCCGTATACACTTGAACCGTATATAATGTTTAATAGCATACGGACCCGTATACCGTTTGCTTAGGCTTAATCAAAAACGGCATACGGGTCCGTATGCTGTTTAACCGTATGTACGGTTTGAGAGCATACGGACCCGTATGCTGTTTAACCGTATGTACGGTTTGAGAGCATACGGACCCGTATGCTGTTTAACCGTATGTACGGTTTGAGAGCATACGGACCCGTATGGTGTTTAACCGTATGTACGGTTTGAGAGTATACGGGCCCGTATGCTGTTGAACCGTATGTACGGTTAGAGAGTATAAGGGCCCGTATGCTGTTTAACCGTATGTACGGTTAGAGATTATACGGTTCCGTATGCTGTTGAGCCGTATGTACGGTTAGAGAGTATAAGGGCCCGTATGCTGTTTGACCGTATGTACGGTTAGAGATTATACGGTTCCGTATGCTGTTGAGCCGTATGTACGGTTAGAGAGTATAAGGGCCCGTATGCTGTTTGACCGTATGTACGGTTTGAGATTATACGGGCCCGTATGCTGTTTAACCGTACGTACGGTTCGAGAATATATGGGCCCGTATACTGTTTAACGTCATAAAGGAGAGTATATTATTAAAATATATACATTTCTCTGCATAAGGATCCATATGAAACAATTATAAGCTTTTATAAGTACATTACCTAAGTAAATATTTGACTTTTATAAAGAAATTGGAATAAAGTTCGATAATATTGTTTAAATATGCAAAAAATTGCATTCTTAAAATAGGTATTATAAGACTTACCCAATAATAAAAAATTCTTTTGCTTCTATTTTCTAAATATAAATATGTTTTAAAATCAAGAAGATATTCAAAAAAAGTTAAACAACTGTTTATAGAAAGCATTAAAAATAAAATTATTATTTATAACAGGAAAAATACAATCAAAAATTTTTAATTTTCATTTTAGAATTCAATTGAATGAGTAAAGAACCATTTTTATTGCATACATTTTTCTCCAAAATTAATATTGAATATATTTTTTATTTTCTTTAAGGAAAATTAGCTTTTCAAACAATGAATCAGTCAATGATGATCTTTTGTTATTTAAGATGTAATTAGTTAAAGAAAAAATCCTTTCGATATTTAAAATTCTTAAATCATTCTCTAAATTTTATGCCTTACGTTATAGAAAAAGAATATATTTTCTTATTGTAAATACTTAAAAATAAATTTCATGATAAATAAATATAACAAAAGTAAATTAGAACATTTTTTTTCACTTATTTTCCTAAACATCAATTCTGATTATGGTGTGCCAATAAATAAATTAATGCCATAAACAGTTATAATTTATAAGGTATCTGTATGAAATTACCCGTATCTACGGCGAAAATTCATAAGGCATCCGTATTAATTTACCCGTATGTACGACAAAATTTCATAAGGCATCCGTATGAAATTAACCGTATGTAAGGCAAAAGTCATAAGGCATCCGTATGGAAATGTCATTATGTACGGTAAAATTCATACGGATGCCGTATGAATGTTACCGTATGTACGGGTAAATTCATACGGATGCCTTATGAGTTTTGCCGTACATACGGGTAATTTCATACGGATGCCTTATGAGTTTTGCCGTACATACGGGTAAATTCATACGGATACCGTACGAAATTTTTCCGTATAAAAAATCATACGGCTAAGGAGGCATACGGTTCAATAATATTTTACCCTTATATAAGGTAAAATTCATAAGGCAACCGTATGAAATTACCCGTATGTACGGCAAAACTCATAAGGCATCCGTATGAAATTACCCGTGCATACGGTAAAATTCATACGGCATCCGTATGAAAATATCCTTATATAAGGATATTTTCATACGGATGCCGTATGAATTTTACCGTACGTAATGACATTTCCATACGGATGCCTTATGACTTTTGCCTTACATACGGTTAATTTCATACGGATGCCGTATGAATTTTACCTTATATAAGGACAAAATATCATTGAACCGTATGCCGTATACCGTATATAAGGATTTTAGCGTGCAGCCGTTGCCCAGCTCTGTTTGATTCTTTTTTTCTTCAAAAACAAAATTCTTGGAATAAATATTAAATTTATAAAAAAAATTTTGATATACATTGACTTTATTAAAGCTTATATAATAATTTTTTTTTTTTATTTATGCTGATTCGTTCGACAGTTTTCGCTTATTGAATTTCCATTAGATGCAAATTTATGCATTTATAAAGCTGCTTTCACATTATTAAAGTATGAATCATAGATTAATTTAATACATTATGAAAATAATTCTTTTTAAACGTTTATTATTATTTTTTTTTTTATCTTTTTTAACCAATTTTTTTTCAATTATCATTTTTTCATATTCTACTTATTATTAGTTATGCAAAAATTATTGATTTTATGTATAAAATAATAATTTAGTCGATTGTAATTTTATGTAAAATACCTATTTTAATTTAAAAAACAAAATGCGTATGAAAATATTGTAAAAATAAATAAATAAAAAAAAAATTTTCAAATAATAAATGATAATACAAATAACGTAAAAGTTTGAATATTTCTTATAAAATTGTAAATTAAGAACAATAATCTCTATATATTATAAAGTTATAACCGCTGCCGCCGCTGCCGCCGCTGTCGCATGAGCCCTTTGTGCCAATGGACCTTTTGTGACAAAATGGACCTTTTGGGCCAAATTGGACCTTTTGGGCCAATGTGGTCCTTTTGGGCCAATCTGGTCCTTTTGGGCCAATCTGGTCCTTTTGGGCCAAAATGGACCTTTTGGGCCACAGTGGTCTTTTTGGACCAAAATGGTCCTTTTGGGCCAAAGTGAACCTATTGGGCCAAAGTGGTCCTTTTGGGCTAATGTGGTCTTTTTGGGCCAATGCGGTTTTTTCTATATTTAACCAATTATTATAAAGTTGTTTTTTTTATGTTTTTATATAATCTATATTTTTTATACTTTGTTTAAGTTTAAAATAGAAGTAAAAATAGAAAAATCAAATTTTTCATTTTTTGACTAAATTGCAAATGTTGACTAACACCTCTTTATACTACATACAACCATCTAAAATTATACTAATACACTTTTTTTAGGTTTATTTATCATTTATGTGCATATTTTAATACCGATTTTTGGCCACTTTTTTTTTTTACTACACTGTGGTACGCCTTACAAGTGATTATAAAAATAAACTATCGCAATACTTCAATCACTCTGCAAGGGTTGGCGGGCGTAGCGCACAGGGGGCGGAGCCCCCTAGTATTTATATATTTTCAAAAAGGAATTTATATATATTTTCAATCAAAGAAAAAATTAGATTCAATTCATTGAATGTAAATAATAAAATATAATCTTTTTTCTTCTTAATAATAAAAAAATAAAAAATTTTATAATATCAAATAAAAATAAAAAAAAATTTATGCTAAAAAAAAATACGATAAAAATGGTAATTCATTTAAAGATATAAGTTTGTAAGCAATAGGTTACATTTGGGTTACATTAACCAGAAAGTTATAAAATATTCTTTTGATGATTTTTATAAAAGTTGGATAGATTTTCTTTTTGACAAACTCGTTCTTTCTTAAATAATCGTAAGATTTCTTCATTTAAGTTAAACGATCTTTGAATTCTATTTATTAGCAGATTTTTTCTTCTTATCTTTATTCTTTTGACATTGTAATTATTTTCATAAACAAAATTTTTCAGTCTTAAAAGCCCTTAAACCTGCTATATCAATTTAAAAAGTTTCTGGCATTAAAGAAGGTTCTTTAAACAGTGCATCTTTTGGAGTTTTTGGAATCCCCCTGCGTACTCCAGTCAAATCGCGGTTTAGCATGTATTTTCACTGGCCAACATGAGATTTGCTCTACTTTATGTTTTTTGGGTCGCTCATCAATAAAATCGGGGTCTTTTCCGGGAGATGTTTTCGGAACACCCTTAAATTTGCAAAAAATATCCCCAAACTTTTTTTGATATATTAGCAATCTGAGTTTCTAGATTTAGCCAAAAATTGACTTAAGGGGCTTTTTAGGGTCACTGATCGAGAATTTGAAGTAATTTTTTATGAATAATCAATATTTCACCCTTAAATTAGCAAAAACAACCCCTAAAAGGTATGTCTTTACTATTTTTGCGATTTTAGTGTCTAAATTTTGACATATACAATTTCGTGGTCGCTGATCAATAATTTCAGGGACATTTTTGTGAAATATTAATATTTTACCTTGAATTAATAAAATTGTCCCAAGCAAATCGAGTTATTCTCAATGCATCTATTTTTCAAAATTTTCTTCCAGGAGTTGTTCTTTAAATTTTAAGAATTTAAATTGCGCACGATGTTACAAGCGCGACCACCAGAGGTATCGTATTTTTACATTCAGAGAAAGAGAAATATGATAAAGCTCGCACTCAATGCCCAGCATTAATCTGTAAGTAAACATGTTCCATGTATTTATGTTTTGTATACAGAAATCAGTTATAAGTTTTTTTTACAAAAAAGAGGGTATTAAAAAATCAACATAATTTTTTTTTAAGTAATTCAGGGTACCCTACTACTTTTTTATCAGCGTAACGCGTTTTTTTAAAAGCCCCTTAACATCATACAATGCGGATTTCAATATTCAAATAAAAATTTTTTGTACTATTACATACTTACCTTTGCATGTCAAAAATATTCCCAAAAGGTATTGGAATCAACATCCAATTCAAATAAATATTTTAAAATAAAAATTTGTTTTGCATCTATACATATAATTTATATATATTAGCTTGTCAACTATTTTAAAAAGTTGCTTTTATAAATTTTTTATTACTGGGAAAAATTAATTACTATTTTACGAATAATCAACTTTCCAAAATGATAATTCATTTAATCATTTTAAACATTTAAAGTATTGCCATTGAGTATATAAAAATAAAATTAATTCTTATAGGCCTGAAAATTCGATTCATAAGAACCCATTTATTTGTTGGCAATACTTAGAAGTGATTTTATAAGCTGTAATTTTAGGAATCTTATTTTTTTGTAAATAGCCACCAATTCAACCAGTTATTCGAAAAAAACAACTTTGTAAAATAGCTGCCCTGCTAATACTTATATCATATACATACCAAAGAATCAATACTATATAGTCAATAATTTATTCAAAAATAAAATTGAATTCCCAAAAGATTTAACAATCTTAATGGAAAGCATCGGAAAAAAAATGTTTGCAAAAAAAAAATTAAACATAATATAGTATATTATGTAATATTATCCATAAATTTTTTTCCTTGCAGAAATTTTAACGTTTCAATAAATATATAAATTGATATAAAATGTATATATTTTTAAAAAATTAAATCACATTATTTATTTAAAGATTTTTCACACAAAATTTAAAAATCAAAAATGTTGACATTTATATTAATAAGTTATAAATATTTATCACCTCATTATTCATTAAAATTTCCTTATTTCTTAGGTTCATTTATAGTAACTTTCTAAATTTTTAATTAAAATTTTAATTTTAATATTACGAATTAAATTTGTAAGCTAACATTTAAATATTTGTCCAATGAATTTTTAATGAGATAAATAATTAAAATTTATTATATATAAAAATTATTAAATTATTTTTTACTCAAATACTTAAAATATTATAATAAACAAATATACAAAATGAAAATTTTAGTTTTGTTGATATAGAAATGAAACTCAAAGGTGATTCACTGGAAATATACTCAACCTTGTTTTCGTTTATTTTGAATAGTTTTGTATACAATGTGCAATTCTAAGTTATCCAGTCTAGCCATTTGAAACCACAGGATGCAAAAGACTCTAACGAGCAGTATAGACCTTGTTTTCATTTAGATTTTCTGAATTCAATTAAGAATATTATCAAAAGGATTCAAAATATAACTTTTTTCTTCTTAATAAGAGCTTTATGTCATAAATTTGTTCAAATTAAATTTATTATTTATTTGCATTTATTATATTCATAAATTGTGTACTGACCTGGAATTTAAAAAAAAATTGCTTGGATTTTCATTGAAATTTATTTAGCATTCGTGGAAATTATTCTGCTGATGATACTAGATTTCATTTTCTAAAAAAATAATAATCCCATAATATTTTGTAACTTTAGCATAAAGAAATTCAGATATTCATAATTAATATGAGACATAATCAAAAGGAGGGGTACTTGAAAAAGGCTCCAAACTCGGGAAGGAGGGGTTCAAACGGACTTGGAGCAATTTTAATTTAGTGACTTAAGGATGTCAATTTAATTAGTCTTGCTTAATTAAAAAAAAAATAAATTTCAAGTTTTTAACTTTTATTATTTTGTTGATAGTTTAGTTAATATTAATAAAATTCATGATACGAATAATACATTTTAAAAATTTTAATTTATCAATTTGATTTAATATATGAATTTATATATGAAACCAAAAAAATGGTTAATTTTACAACGTAATAGTTTCGTATTATTTAGTATATTAAATACAGATCCAAGCTAATCGTAGCTCTAAGTTAGAGATCCAAAAATATTCAGGTCGTTAACAAGATGAAGAACGCTTAAGTTTAAAATGTGAATGATTAATAATTTAACGATTTAATACTTGGTTCCATAATATTAAAATTGTAATATCATAGTTATAGCGTAAGAATATCAATTAATTTTTGGACTTAATCCTATATTTCTAAAGACATTTTTATTACTGTACTCCTGCTACACACACATAAAAAACATTTTAAATGTCAGCCACCAAGTAAGACATATTAATTTTAAACCAGAATTTTAATAGCTATTTTATTAATTTTTTTTAATTACATTTTGGTTGAACATGGTCAGGTTTACTTTACACGTCTTTGACGGCATTTAGAATATTGATGAAAATTCACCAATAATAAAATTACAATTTAGTAATTTTGAAAATTAATGTAAGTGATGCTAAACATTTTATAATTAAAGAAGGAAAATTTTGAATATAATAGATTTTAAAGTCAAAGTATATACTTTTGACTTACTATCATATATTATATATAATATATATTATTAAGAAGAATCATAATCAAAGTAGATATTTAACATCGTTTATAAGAAACTTTAGCGATGGCGTCAAACCCATTTTCATTTCAGTGCGTCGTTGTAAACAGAAATTAATTAAAAGCAAGTAAAGTCCAAAACCTTTGTAAACTAGAAGTGTTTTAACGCAATTGTGGATATCTGTTTTTGTACTTTATCTCAACTTAAAACTTCTTCTGCAGGAAAACTTTATAATAGTATCAAACTATTATAATTCGCAATTTCTTTAATCGCATGTAGAAATTTTATAATTTAAAGTAATTATCTCATTTCATTTTCTTAATTCATTTTCTTTTTTATTTAAAAAAAAAATTTTTTTTTAATAGTTTATCGATTCTTGCTCATAAAATAAAACTTACTAATATTTTTACTTAAAGTTATTTTGTTTCTTTTTATCATATTGTTTAAAAAACACTGTTTCACGCATAAACAAATCATACAACGAATAGCTAATTAATTTTTAACTTGGGACATGCTCATAGAGAAAGCTACCTAGAAAAGATCAAAAATATAGGTAAGGGGGCACTCAAATAACTCCCAATGACTTGAAACGTAAAGAAAAATCTTACACCTGATTTGTAAACTCATAACCAACGATCATGGAACATGTTTAAATTCATATTTTGAATCTTAAAGCCTTTTTAAGTCCTTAAGTAAAAAAAAATAATTTTAATAATACCACCCCTGCCTGTAAATATGTACCATGTTAATTAAAAAAAAATTTTTGTTCTCATGGTACCGCGTCGCGCATATCCTAAATGAGAAAAACATCGTTTTTACGTTTCAGATAAATATTTCATTCCCTTTGTTTCTAAATTCATCTGTCCAAGAACTGTCAATTAGGCACTAATAGGTTAAAACATTGAAACAAGAAGATAATTTTTATTAAAATAACAATTTTTTTTTTATCTTACTTGACAAAATGACTTTTCGTTAAAAATAATAACTTTAAAAGCAATAAACGCAGTTGGGAACTGCATGTCTAAATTGCTGGTGACCTTTGAGAGGTTAAACATAAAGCACATATATAATATTTATTCAGTGGTTGAGCCTGAAATAAAAAAACAACGGTTTGTCTCTTTTTAATAATTTAGTAATTAACAAAGTTGAAAACATAGTATACGATTTTTGAGGTATAAATTAAAGCAATTTTTGTAATTAAATACAAACTCTTTGAAAAAAGTTTGACACCTTTAACCATATTAAAATAAACAACATTTTATCCATTTTATTTATATAACCTGTATGTGTAAAATAATTTTATAATTATCTAATAAGCGTACTTTTTTATGAAAGTTTAAAGTTTCTGCAAATGAATAAAATATTATTGTTTCTGCGATTTCAATTTTTAAACAAAAGGCTAAGTTTTGAATGAATATTCGTACTTGTTTTATAATCGAGAACTTATAATGACGGTTCGTTATAACCGTTGGCTTACCAAGTTCAATTCCTGCAGATTTATTGTATATATGTGTGTATAATATTGTATAGAAAATTGAAACTTCACGGATTTTGTAGTGTTTACTAGATCCCTAAGGATATTCATGTCTCTATATTTATATATAAGGCAAAATACTATGTTATATACTTGAGTACTACTCATACGTAGCTAACATTAAATATATAAAGTTTACTTTATTCCTATATAAATAAGTGAGTCTCGCTTGTATTAAATAAAACAAATCTTTAATCCTAATTGTTCATTTCAAAAATTTAAATTTAATAATTTTTGGTTATAACTTAAAAAATTTTTTAATATCATTATTTGGGGCATACTAAAGTTCAAACTGAATGGAGGGGCAAGTATGGTTATAAAATTTCTGGTATTTGAATAATTGGAATTCTGAAAATACTTTGAGCTGAATGTCACAAGACAGACAATTTATTCAGCCTTTGTTTAGATAAATTAGCTATAAAAATGATTTTATTATCGATTAGTAATTTAATATATTTAAAAATTATTTATTATTAATTACAGTAAACGTGAAAAATCAGAAAAAAATTTTAGAAATACTAGAGAAGAACAAATACGTTTATGGAGCGAAGCTGACTATTATGTTAAAAAAATTAAAAGAAATTAATTAAGGTATCTTGGATCAGATCTCGTTCATGATAATCGACAGTAGTAATAACTCAATTTTTCGATTATTTTATTTACTTTTATTATAAAATTTTCCAAATATAATTAAACAAACGAAGTAGGTTAAGTTTACAATTTAATAATAAATTCAATAAAACAATTTTTTTCTCAGATTCTTTTTATAGGTATTCTTGAATTTTATTCTTGAAGAAATTTTTAACTAAATTTTTAATAAAATTTATATGTTCATTGATGTAGAAAATTTATGAAATATGTATAAATTCGTAAGAATTGTTACAAACTGTAGTATAAAATTAAAAAAAAAAAAATTCTAAGGCAGAAATATAGGGTATTTCATCAAAAATTTATTATGCTTGATTTTTTATATTTTATTATCATTGCTATTGATTGTAGAATCTCAATAAATCCAGATTTTAAGTATCCTAATATTTTAAGATCAATTACTGCATTATTTTCAGAAATTAATTCTTTTTTTTATTTATTTAATGAAATATTTTTAAAAATTACAATCAAATGCAGGTAATTATAAATAAGCATCAATGATTCAATATTATCAGTGAAAAATTCTGAATTATAAAAACAAAAAAAACCTTAAAAATAAATTATCACAGCTTTTAATAAATTTTAACTTGATATAACTTATATTAACTTATAGTAACTTTCTGCATTTCTATTCTCAAGTAATGTTTAATAATTGCCGTACGACCATTTTTTGCAAATAATTCTTTTAGCTACCAAATAATTGAAATGTTGTTTCTATACCAGTTTCTTCTAATTTCTATTTTTATGTATTTTATGTATATTTTATATGACAAAATTTTTAGATAAATTGTATATTTATAATTATTATTTATTCTAATCTGTTATTATATATTATTCTAATTTTAACTATTTTTATGAATACCAATCCCGCACAGGCATTTTTATAAATGCCTCTGGGATATCAAAGCACTTATTATTTAGTCTTAAGTACTTTGTATATATATTTGATTCTAATAAATAAAATAAATAAAACTTTGAAAAGCATAGTCATTCAACAAAACTTTTACATCATCTGTAATTTAAAATTTTAATATAAAAGTAGTGGAAAAAAATAAACTAAATTTTCTTTTGTAAGATGTTTTAATCTGTTTACCAGTAGAAAATAAGCTAAAAAATAATAACTAGTAATGTTTTTCTTGCATTATAACAGAGATTAGACCAGAGATACATACATCATTTTCTAAACCCACATTTATTATTAGTCAGTTTTATACTAAAATTTGTCTTGAGATGCCCCAGGTATAGATGTAACCATATAAAATTATATATACATATGAAGTGAGTGATTTTTATTCTTTTATATTTATTTTTTCAATATATTCAAATTTATTTCTTATATATAACGTACTATATACTTGTTACTATATTATATATATATTTTTTTTTGTCGATAGAATTTAAAGAGAAAGCATTTTTCCAAACAAATGGTTTTTAACGTTAAAAATGTTTCATACAAAAATTTATAATATTTTAGTATTATTATTATTATTATTTTATGATTATTAATATTTTCATAAGAAACAAGAATACCATTAAAATGATGTAGATTTTTCTGGAACGTAAACTAGTTTTAATAATATTTTGTAAAAAAAATAATTAAAATAATGATTTCCGTACATTTCTCCTAATATATTTAATGACCATATGGATACGATGTGATGACGAATAAAAGTTGTAAACAATTCCTGAAGGGCCATGTAAAAAGATTAAGCTATTTCTTTTTTTATTTCTTTATCAACTCCAGCCTTGTGTTCACCAATACGTATAGACACTTCACTTCACTTCAATACTAGGTAAAATGTGAAACGCAAGTTTTACGTTTCATATTAAACAATTTATTATTCATGATTTTATATATAAAAGTGTTAAGTATGCTTTATCTTCTAGAAACTAAAATTTAAACTAAATATCTTGTATTGAATTTTCTTTGTAATATAATAGCAAAGAAAGTAGTATGCAAAAAATTAATATAGAGAATAAATAAAAATGAAATTACATGCAAATAATTACGTACTAAAAACAAAGCAATATATGCAATCAAACAGAAAAGTTATTCTTCTTTTTTGTTTATACTTTTGTTTAAATCAACCTTCTCAAACTTATGATTTCTTTGCTATTAATAACACACAACATAACCAAGATTCTACTATTTATATTGAGGCAGTATTTAGAACGTATAAACGTTTTATTAAAATGCAACAAAAACTATGAAAATTTTTAATCCATGCTAAAGGGTATCCCGGGATAAGATAGGTGAAATGCCCTAAGCACCAGATTTTCAAATAAATTGAATAGTGGTGTAAGTTTGACAAAAAAAATCAGGTCTCCATGGTCCTAAATTTTTTTTGACCCATTGCCCCTCCGTGGGGGCCAAAAAACGTGTTTTTTGGGGCTTTTTTGCCCTTTATTTAATTTCTTGGCCGCACAACTACCAAATCCTTTGCGATTTGGTGGAAAGCAGTGTTATATATTATTTTTCAGGGGGAAAATATTTTTGAGGTTTTTTAAGGCTTTTAACCCCCTTTTAAGTCGAATCTAATAACGTCAAAATATGAAAAATTACTAAATTTTTTTTGTGGAGTGCTGGTACAAAAAAAATTTTTTTTTCAGTGAATGTAGGTTAATAAAAGAAAAATTTTCAGAGAAAAATTTTTTTGAAATGTTTGGTGCTACATGGCGAAAAATTGATTTTATCGATTTTTTTAACCTTTTTTATTCAATAAAAGCACTTATAAATTTTTTATTGCACTTTGTTGTGGAAATCACCATATATATCAAAAAAATGTAGTGAATATCAAGCATCCCTTGTATAATTTCATGAATTTCTCCTTTTATTTTAATTTTGTGCGATAAAATTTGACCGAGATACGTTAAATCAATAACAAAAAATTTAATCATTTCAATTTTTTCGTGGAATCACTCATATATATATATACACTACATGTATGCAGCATTATGTGCATAATTTTATTTTATAAAATAGTTTTTTTACATACCCTTTTACCTGGCAACGATACAGGGTGACTATCCGCTAATTCAAATTTTATAATTTTTATATTTTTTTTAATTTTCTTGGAATAATCCATATATACATTATAAATATAAACAAATTTAGTAAAATACACTCACCTAATTAATAGTTTTATGATCAATTGAGATAAAAAATAAATTGAATGATAATATTTAATAAGAAAAAATAGCATACGGAATTAAATGTAATTGTATTTATTTATTTTTTATTTATATCTTTTATTTTTATAAAAATGTTTTTGATTTATTCAAATAATTAAAAATTACATATTATTATTTTATTGATGAATTTATTAATCCTCATCGCTGTCTTCTTCTATGACAGGACATACATTATCAATATCAAACAAAGTAGTTAATACTTCTGCTGGTCTAATGTTTTTAGATAAATATCTGCCATATGATAAATGATAAATTAAAGCTGCAATATGAGAGCAACTCCCGGTTGTCCTTAGCCCATTTGGACAATTACAGCAATGATCTTCAATGGCATCATATCCAGGAGTGTTACCATTATACTGAACGTAGCATTTATAGATCATTTTATTTATGTGTCTTGACTTAACATCAAATCTTATAACTCCAGGTTCTGCAATAAGATAACCTAGTGAAAGATTACCCTCATCATCAAGCATCTCTCCTAAATAAGAAATTGCCTGAGAGACTTGGTATGTTCCGGTGAAAAATATTGTTAAGTCTTTCATGGTCAACTCAGGAAAATCTAATAAATCATTAGAGGTTATTTTTCTAAACGGTGCAGATTTTTGATCGTAATTATTTATTTTGACTTTTTCAGCAACCTTATTAGGTTTATTTTTTAATGTTTTCATACGATGGATAATATTTTCGGCCTCGTCGTCTAGTACATTTAATCGCTTACCTTTTAAATTGTAGAGAAGGGATGCAATTCGGCAATATGTACCAGCTTCGGGTAAAAGTTGATTCCGGAATTGATGATGTAAAAGCTTACATTTCTGAGCTATCCAACCATGTGCAGCTTCAACAACCCATCTTATTCTTGTAACAAATCTGGAGTCGTTAGATTCTTGCGTTGTAAGTTGCTTTCGCTTACCTTTCATAGCTGGCATCAAAACCTTGAATCCTTTTGCTTCTAATAAATCTTTGACATCCCTAAATCCTCTATCAAGGATAAATATATCACCTTCTTTTAAAAGGCTACTTATTCCATGAGGATCATCAATTACGCGTTCAAGAATTTGAGCGTCATTTAAATTTCCTTCAAACGGCCCAGGAAGATCAATTATAAATCCATTAGTAGTACTGATAGTGAATGGCTTGCATAATGGAACCTTCTTTTGGCCAGAAAAAGATTTCCTCTGATAAACGTTGTTTGCACTTTTTTCGTGTCTTAAATAAGTACCATCGCAAATTATAATTAAAACATTATCTGGAATATCAAATAATAAATTAGCTGCTCTAGAAGTTTATTCTAATAGATATTCTCTGGTATATATCAAAGGACCAAAATGCTTAGGGAGAACAACTTGACGGAAGCAGTTCAATACAGATTTTACAGAATCTCTTACAACTTCTTCAGTTAGATCTAATACAGCAGCTATTAGTGAATCTGAGTTACTTGATCTTAGTTTGAATAAAAATATTACTATAGCTTGAATAATATTCCGATTATTGGAATTTCTCATATTTTCAAGCAAGTTTTGTAACTCAAAGATTGTGTCCCATTTAAATCCAGTTAATGCCTTTAATCGTTCATTTGATATTGAAAAGTCACCGATTTTATCATGCAAGCTTTCATCAATTTTATTGGACAATACATCTAAAAATTTATTCAATTCTTCTATCTCAATTTCAGATTCGTTTGAGTACACTAAAAAATTATTTATTTCATTTTCATAAAATTTTTTTTTTATTAAATGGTCAGCGCAACATCTATTTCTTCTGGGTATAAAAATACGTTTTTTAATAAAAACTTGTAGTCTGGCATCAAATGGGACGTCAGCAAGATTATCACTCTTTTTGCAAATAAAGCATCGTGCTTTTGTTATAATGACTCTATCAAACATCATACAAATAATTTCCGTTTTCTTTGGACTTAATTCCTGAGAAGGGTAATAAGAGCTGCCACTGTCAATTTGAGAAGAGGAACTTGATGAAGTTTGACTATAGTTTTGAGTTTCAGGTATATTTAAGATTTCTTTTTCATCTAAAGATGATTTTGACAAATTTTTCGTCAAAGCCGAAGTGCTGGGATCATTTTCCTTTGAGGATGATGGAATGCTCTGATTTTGAACAACTACTTTATGGCGTTTACTTAATGCAGTTCTTAATTTACCATAACATAAATTGCAAATAGATTCATCTACTTGAGCCAAGTATCCATACTTCAAAAAGAAATCCTGTACTTCAATTTTACTCTTGAAAGTTTTTGCTTTACTAATTGTACTTTTACGGAAAAATTTTAAGCATTTACCACATTTGGTTTCGTCTAGTTTAAATTTTTTCTTTGCAGGTTCATTTAAATTATGATCCATTATTCTTTAAAAATATTTTATAATTTATATGATTTTTTTTTTAATTTAAATATTACTCGATTGTATTATATTAGAATCATATTATTATGCACTGTAAAAACATAGGTTATACTTACTTAAATATTTTTCTATACTCTGCACAAAAGTTAAAATGCATAAGTATATACCCTAATTATTTAAGAGATAAAAAAATTATAAGGGAACAAAATTTTCTTATTATATTACTATAAAAAATAACAAATTACAAAATTTTTAATTGCGGTAAAATATAACTTGTTTAATAGCAAAAACGATTTAGTATATTAAAAACAATACAGACAACTGACATGAACATACAAAAATTAAAGAGCTTCATTTGTTGATTTATAAAATTTGCAAACTACGCCCTCTACTTTTAAATAACATAAGACGCGGTATATTTAAATAGATATATATTTTAATAGCTTTATATTTTAATAGCTTTTCCAGAAAGCGGACTCTACTCGTAACATATATATATATATATATATACATAAAAAAAAATAGTTGACTACGCGGCAAATATTGCACACAAGCTTCGTATAATTTTTCGCTTAGCAGGATATAAGACTTGAGATGAGAGTAAAAAGAAAAAGACAAAAAAGAAATAACTTTGTATAAATGAATGAGAGGAGGTAAGAAAATCCCAAGGGCAATTTTACCGTTTTTCTATTTAAAGTAAATATACAATTTTCACTGCTAACCATTTTGATCCATTTATGACATTTAGGTATAACGTAACTATAATATTGAATTTCTTGAAATTTTAATATTTATAAAGAATTTAAGTTGTTTTTCTTGTGCTTCTTTTTCTTCTTCTTCTTTGCTTTGCCGTATGTAGATGACTTGCTTTTTTGGTTCCTCAAAGAGGAACCATTGTGTTAGGTCAAAATTTGATTTTCTATTTTTTGGCATATAAGCACGTTTTGGGACCCCAGGAAGCTAAAAAACCGGTTTTTAAAAAAAGTCTGTATGTGTGTATGTCTGTGTGTGTTTGTGTGTGTATGTGTGTGTGTGTGTGTGTGTGTGTGTGTGTGTGTGTGTGTGTGTGTGTGTGTGTGTGTGTGTGTGTGTGTGTGTGTACGTATGTATGTAATCGGTGATATTTCACAAACATTATGGAATTAAGACCTAATTATATTTAACTTATATTTAAAAGTATGGTTTTTACTCTATATTTCGAATCTGATACTTAATTTTTTGAAAATTTTTTTTCCAAAATTTTTTTCACGAAAAAATACAAAAAACACCAATTTTTTTTTTCTTTTTGGACGTAATACCTATATTATTTCTATGAAAGTACTAGTTTTAGAAAGTTTGTTTATAGTCATTTTTTGGATCTGATACCGAATTTTTTCAAAATTTTTTTCTCAAAATTAAAAAGACAAAAAATTTTAAAAACCTGCAATATTTTTTTTTTTTTTGGTGTAATACCTCATTTAATTCAATGAAAGTACTAATATCTGAAAATATTGCAACCGGTGATGTTTCACAAACATTATGGAATTAAGACCTAATTTTTTTTTCAAAAATTTTTTCACCAAAAAAGCTCGAGGTACTTTTTTTTTTTTTTAATTTGGATGTAATACCTCATTTATTTCCACGAAAGTACTTATATTTTAAAGTATGGTTTTTACTCTATATTTCGAATCTGATACTTAATTTTTAAAAAATTTTTTTTCCAAAATTTTTTTCACGAAAAAATGCAAAAAACACCAATTTTTTTTTTCTTTTTGGACGTAATGCCTAATTTATTTCTTCGAAAGTACTAGTTTTAGAAAGTTTGTTTATAGTTATTTTTTGGATCTGATACCGAATTTTTTCAAAAATTTTACCTCAAAATTAAAAAAACAAAAAATTTAAAAAACTGCAATATTTTTGTTTGTTTCTGGATGTAATACTTCATTCAGTTCCATGAAAGTACTTATATTTGAAAATATGGTTTTTACTTGATATCTCGAATCTGATAATTAAATTTTTGAAAATTTGTTCCAAAATTTTTAATCAATAAAAAAAACTTTTAAAAGTTAATAGAAATGTATGTGTGATTGCATGCTTGTAATCGGTGATACCTGTGGCATATTGAAGTATTAAACTCATTGTTTGAGGAACCTTAGTGCCAGCTAGTTGGCAGGGTATTTTCTCTAGCGCTTGGTAACTCTCTTCTTTTACCGCCACTGCCGGCTTCTAAAACTAGGAAGTTGCCACGCCCTTGATCTATTACTAATGTATTACGTTGTTTGCTCGCTTTTCACTTTTACCTTTTTTGTGCCCTAATTTTGAAATTTTTTCTTGTTGTTTATTTTGATAATTACTTAAAGTAATTATTTTTTCTGACTTGTTTTTCGTATGTTTGAACTGACGCCACTTGTTTTTTTTTGCATGAACAATTGTGTGTTTTTATTGCTTTTTGTTTGCACAAAACACTAACAACTGTATTTCCCGGTAAATCCGGCTTTTCGACGAAGGACCATGTTAAATGTTGGTCTGCTGTGTACCAACACTTAGGATTGTGTGGATTTGTGTGGATGCTGTAGAAATAAGAACGCTTGATATAATAACAATAATAATAATATATATAAAATCTTTATTCCTTAAAACTGTATAATGTATGTGGGCGTTGTGCCCTTGTGAGAGCTACATGACGACTGACTGAGCGCTTGACTATGCTTTCTTAATGACTATAGTTTTAGTGTGTAATGTATAGATATTGTTTAGGGACTATGGCCCATGCGTGAGATCATGTGAGATTGAACAATTCTCAAAACTAATTGTATATAGAACATGTTTGCAGGAAGGAGTACCCTGAGAATCCTAAAATCTAGGGGGGGGGGGGGTCAAATGGGTATAAGAATAATTTAAATTTTGGGACTAAATTAAAAATAAATTTCATCAATTACATTAATTTGTATTGGTGAATAATAATATTAGTCCGTAAAGACCGATAAATACTATTTATCATATATATTTCAATTATCATCGGACGATAAAAATATTATTCTAATAATATTTAATGAAATATTTTTATTTACATGATGAATTGTTTTTTTTTTTAAACTAGAATTTCAAGAGCTCGACTTTTTGAATTAGCTAGCCAGGCGGAGCTATATATTTTTGAATAACTTGCTTCTTATTTATCTTTCTTTTAAAATATAGTTTTAGCAATAGAAAATAAAAAATTTTTATGTACCAGGATAACCAAAAACGTGATTGAAAGAGAGAATTCACTTATTTTGTAAATTTTAAAAGACAAATAAGATTAACTTTAATAATTGATGCACTAATTATGAAATTTTTTATTTACAAGTATTAAATTGATTGTAGGTTATGCTATTTTAAAGTTATAAGGGTTAATAATTTAGCTGAATTTAGGGAAAATAATTGTCTTATTACAAAAAATAGTATGATGTTGAATCTAAGGATTATATGAGAGCTGTAATGTTGTATACCTACAACATGTCGTTCAGGCTGGTATAGCTCTGACAAATAACATGATGCTTGATAAAAGTTACATAAATTAAAAATAACAACAAAAAAAAAAATTCATAGTCAAATTCAAGTTTTTTTTTACGAAAAATAGTATTTTAAAATTCTCTAAACTGCTCCATACCAAATTTAGATATTTAGGTATAAAATAAATTTGCTTGGCTGACAAATAGCTGAACTTACTTGCAATATATAAATGTTCAGATTAATCATTTAAGCATTTTGAAACAAGTTAATGCTTAAAAATTAATATACAGCAAATTTAAAGAAAAATAAGTGCAAAATTTTCTAATATCAACCTTACAGTTTATTGTTACGTAGAAGATGTAATTATATGAATAAAATTTATTTTACAATTCGAGATTCCTTGGAAATTAAAATTTTTTCTTTGCGAAAAATTGCAAACATTACTTTTTATTATTTTTTAATATAATTATTTTTTTTTTAATTTATTTATTTGAAGCTTTTTACTTTTCTTTGGTTCTTATTAATAAAATTTAAATTTAAATTTACATGACCTCATAATCTTTTATTATGCCGAATAAACCATTAAAATATAAATACCAATTCAAAACATAAAAAAAAGTTAAGATATTAAAGAGTTCATCTTTTTTTTAGACATTAATGATTGACCATTTAATAAAAAATAAAACTTTTAATATGACTTAAAACTTAAAAGTATACAGTAAAGTTGTTAAAAGTTTAAAAAAGAATCGCTGTATCTACTGACCATACTCTATCTTTTATCTATATCTAGTTTTTTATTCTTTCTAAAAAAAAAATAAGTAGTTTTAGAATCTTTTAAGCCTTATATTGTACTTTAAAATTAATTTCTTTTTTTATGTTTAAAATTTATAAACTTATACTCTGTCAAATTTCAGTATCATTGCGATTTAACGAAAATAAAATTAAAATAAATTGACCATTTTCGAATTTTTTTTTTCTTTTTTTATAAAAACTATTTTATAAAGCGAAAAAAAAAGAATATTTTTTTATTTCCTTTCCTTTTATGTTTACATATTTTCAATTAGGAAAATAAATTCATTGTTAGTTTTAAACGCCTTATTCAGCATTCGAATCGTAGGTATAGTTTAGAAATAGTCAAATATAGGAAAGTACTAAACTTTACTTTCTTCAAAACTTAAAATAAACTTTTAGTTAAAGATATGTAGTCCTCAGGAGATACGTGGTAAAGCAAGATCAGATACACGTTTATGACCTTGTTCTAGAAATTATTTTAAAGTATGTACATATTTGCCGGCAGTTAAACATAATTTTACTTACATACAACTTGTTAAATTTTTAATATTATCTTTTTCTTTTTAAATCTAGAATTTATATATTAATTTTACCTTATTTTAGCTTCAATAATTTTAACTTATTTTAATTTTTGTTTAACTTAAAATATTACTTCCAAAACATTAGATTCCAAAAACTTTATGCAAATCATCAGTTTTTAACAATTTAAAAAAAAAATGAATTTCTCAATTTCAGTATCTAAGGCTAATAATGTTTACTAGTATATTTAGCACAAAAAAATTTACCAGACCAAATTTTTACAAAGTAATCGTTAATTAAACATTACATATTTATAATCAGCAGGATTCATTAAACGGAAAGTTCTTTCGAATTTTGCTGCTTTTACATAAAAGCTCTAAAAAACATAAAAAGATTTATCCTTATGTAAACTTTCCCGCGGAACCCAAATTTTTGGTCTGACTTTTAATTGGTTCCGTTACTTAACGGGAAATTTGAAATATGTAAAAAATGAAAGATTTTTTGATCTAGTTTTAAGAAAGCAAAACAAAACCAAAATTTTACCAAAGTAGTATCCTAAAAGAAAAAATTTTTGAGTACCTAAGATAAAGAATTGGTTTATCTGCTGGCGAGATATGAATTCTAGAAGATGAAACATATCAATTCGATTTCACACGCATGCGCAACTCAAAAAAAATGTTGACTATGGCATCGAATGGGCAGGGAAATTTCCTATCTGGATCTGTGAATAAAAATTTTTTTACAAGAAAATAAGCATTTGTGAGAGTTTATAATAATTGTTTGGCTCTTGAAACATATAAAAATCAAAAATTACATAAAAAACTAAAATGGCTATAAAAAATCAAGGACAAGATCTAGGAAGCTGAAAATTGGCCTGATAACTTATTTTCGATAGTACTTTAAGAAAATAATATTTTGGAATCAATTTGAAGACCCAAGATTTAGTTTCACATACACTTTAGGAATATTTATACCCACATATTAGTAAGATTAAATACAATATTTTTAATCAATTAATTTAAAAAAAGTTTATTCATATTAGTTTTTTAGATTTTGCAGGGTATCAAACGTGATGATTTAAATTAGTAAGATGTTCGATGGTTAATATAATACATAATTTTCTTCATCTGTTTGAAGTGTATTAACTTTTTTTATTGATATAGGTTATAAGACACCCTCTGGATTACTTAAAATTAAGAAATAATTCATTTTTTAGAATTTTTTCCTTCATTTTTTGATATCTGAAATCCCTTTTTTTGTGACTACTGGATAAAATAAATTTTTGTTTTCTGCTGTTGCAACTAGATCAGATTTAGAAAATTTTCATCTAGAGCTTTTTTTAATTCATCGATTAGGCTCTGACATTTTCAGGATACAAACTTTCCGAACATACTTACATATACACAGACATTCACAAGGGAAGTTCAATACATTTCGAACACCAAATTACACCAAATGGTTAATGATGAGTTTTTTACGCTGAAAAAACATGTCGACTAACCTTCATTCATTCCAATGGGCCTTCTGGGCCTAGAAACGCAGGGCTCAATGTTATAAAATAGGGGTTTTTGGTAATTTTCAATAAAACGCCAAAACCTCGCAAGTTAACCAAAACTCTTCTGGTTGGTCTCATTATTTTTATTTATGTATCATCATTCATACGCCGTAAACCGCAATTTATTATCACTAATTCTCTCATCACTATAGCCAATTAACCAAACGGTCATTTTTGGCTAAAAATGACCAATTTTTAAATTGCTGCCAAATTTGTAAATATTGACGAAAATGTGTTTTATAGGTCTGAAAAAATTTATACAAGGTTTAAGTTTAAGTTTTAGGCCCAGAAGGTCCGTTGCAATGAACGGAGGGTAGTCGGCATGTTTTTTCAACATAACAAACTCATCCATAACCATTTGGTGTAATTTGGTGTTCCGATTGTATTGAACTCCCCTTGTCAGTATAAGAATGTTAAAGACATCCTGGAATTGGACATTTTTAGGACTTTTTCATTTTTTGACCTGACAAACTTATAAGGAACGAATTCTATGTATTGATTGTACATAGAAATCGTTCCTTATAAGTTTGTCAGAATAAAAAATGAAAAAACATGATCGTGCCTAAAAATAATAGAAAATTGAGTTATAAAATATTAAAATTAAATAAATAGTTATTATTTATTAAAAAAAATAATATTCTTAAAAAAAATAAATTTTTAAATTTAGAGAGTTCAAAGAAAAGATTTTTAGTACATATATATTTTTATTTATTAAATTCTACTTACTAAGCAAATATAACAATTAATTTTTCTTTTAACTTATTTCATTGTTCTACGTTACATTTTAATAATCATTTTCTTTATCTTACTAAATTAGTTTTATTAATTTATTTTACAAAATTTAATTTAAATTAATAATAATTTTATTACTTTAGAAATAGAAATCCTGCATTATGTATAGAAAAGAAAGATTATAAAAGATAAAATGAAATATAAAAGAAAATAAAATATTAATCATTGTCTTCGTAAGTTAACTCAAACTTAACTTATATATTTTACAAGAATTAAAAGAAAGAAATAACTGTCACGATGAAACTAATGGGAAGTTTCGTAAAAATGTATAATACTTTATACATCATAATGCTGAGTAGCGGTGACTATGTATATGTCGTAGCTCCATAGAATAATCGGTTTTCATAGGCTATAAGCTATATATTACTGTATATATTAAAATTATTTTTGAAGATGGTTATTTAAAATAAATTTAATAATGTAAATAAAATTACAAGATACAAATAAATAATTCACGACATAATAATATTAGTAAATTTATTTTATTTAAAATTAAGAGTCTCAAAACTTTGATATTTGTCTATCAAGCTATCGACTTTCAGCTTTATACGCTAAAAGCCTGCCTATAGACTATAAATCTGATTCCCCCAGCTTCATAGAGAATTGCGCTGGCTCAAGCAATTTTTAAGGCTCTAGGTGGCTTGATATGGAATTTTGACTTCTCTAAGTATATGTAAGATGTGATCTGCAGTTCAGTTTGCTATCAAGAATGATCCCAAAGGTCTTAACTACTAAAACAAAAGGGATAGTAATATCATTAATATCTTTTCTAGGTTATCTAATTAAATTTGCGGTTGTTGAAAGTACTGGAAGAAAAATAAATTACTCCTATTTTTCTAGAGTTTAAGCTAATAGAGGATTTTTCAGCTCAGGATAAGACATAATCAGGGACTTCAAATTAATTGCAGATGCCTTCAGGTAGCTAAATAGAATGAACCTGAAAGTATACCTGTAGATCATCAGCAGAAAATAAATTTTGAATGTAGCTCTGGAGAAGTCTGAGTTCCTGAGTCTACATATATAAGTTTGGAGGGGGGTAACTTGCTGAGTGTCTGAAGATAAACTGAATTTAAAGAGTAACTAATTGTTTGCTTGTTACAGTTTTAATATATATATCATACTTTGTATGTTTAAGTGTATTAAACTTTCTGGCAATAAATAATAATAATAATAATAATATATATACATTTAACTTTTGCTTTTTACCAAAACGATACTGCAAATAATTTACTCTCACCTAAGTATTGCACCATCTAGTCGTAGCTTTTCAAGACATAAAGCAAAGCAATTTCCAACAATAAAGCCTTTTGCGATTCCAAAAGAAAATTTTAAGTGCAAATGATAAATTGAAAAATCGGACAAAAAGGTCCAATAAATGGTTTTTGGTAAATATATGTCACATTTAAACTTAATCTAAATTTATCTTACGATAATACGTATATTTAAAATATTTTAACTTACTTTAATCTAAATAACAATTATCTACTTTCCTTTAGTACTTAAAAGCTGATGTATAGTACATTAAGTATATAATTCAAGCTTTTTTTTAAATCTACTTTTGAGTTTTGTTAATTTTATATTTTATGAAAACTTTAGCCATAAATTTAACTTTAACTTATAACTAAAGACTTCATATGACTCCATTTATACTACGGTAATATGTTCTCGGGATTTTCTATATCGTTTAATATCTAACATCGATCTTTTAAAAGACTGATTAGTTTTGTTATACAGAATAAAAAAATGTATATATTATATATGTTCATGTCCATTTACCAACGTCGGAACAAATTTTTTTTTCAAAATTTTTTTTAAGTGGTTTTTTTTAGGCCTTGGATTCCCCAGAATTTTCGAAAAATATTCATTTAGGCAAAAAATTTCTGAGGCTCGTAAATTGGTTTTTTTGAGATTTTTGATTTTTAGGGCTTTAAAAAGACTTTAAAATTATCTCAAAATCGATACACTTTTTATATATAATTATATATATATTCATTTATATTCATATGATTAGGAAAAAGGTTTTTTTTATCTGGACTACCTACAAAAAAATGTATTACTTTATCTTAGGTCACTCCCGGTTTCATTTTTAGTAGTTATAATTTTTCAAATTTTAGTACTATAAAATTGACGAAAAATAAAATTCCCCATGATGAAATTTGCTCAAACTTTTCCAGAAGTTGGCCTATGTATCAGTTTGTTCCAAAAAAATTTTTAAGATTTGACATTCAAATGAGCACCCACAATCATTATTTTAATCTTTCAAAATAAACCAAAATTATCTAAAACAGGAGGCTGTAAAAATTTTTTTTCGTCAAATTAAAATATAAATTAATATTTGCTATTTTTTGGGAAATATTACCAATAAAGAATTACATTGATATCAATTTTACCTTGATTAAAAATAGTTCTGCTTCTTTTTTAGCTAATTCTAGTTAAAATTTTGACAAACTAAAATAATAATTGTGGGTGCTCATTTAAAGTGAACATCTCAAAAATTGTTTTGGGAAAAACTGACATTTAGGCAAGAATTCAAACCATTAAAAATGAAAACAAGAAGTGGCCCAAAATATAAATTTTTCGGGTAGTCAGTAAAACTGCATCCGTTTTGAGATAATTAAGCCTTTTCAGAGCCCTAAAATTCAAAAATCTCAAAAAACCAAATTTTCGAGGACAAAAATTTTTATCAAAAACTAATATTTTTTAAAAATTCCGGTGAAAACATCAATGCAAAACCTAAAAAAAACCTTTTAGAAAAAAATAAAAAAAAAAAAATTTAGCTTCAGCGTTCTTACATGGACCTGAACATATGTACATGTATAGAACCGAATAGAAAATCGAAAAATACGTGATTCTTATATTGATGGCTTATTGTATATTACTTATTATCGTGTATGAATGGTCTATTTTCACAAATAATTCATTCTTTAATTTTATTTTATATCAAAGGTTATTCATTTTATAATTTTATTTTTGAATTCTGAACAATATTACAACTTTCCTTGAACCTTACTGGCAAGTCTTTAATTTTATTTGAAAAATAATTCTTTTGTTAACCAAAACTTTATTTTGATAAAGTTGGGCTAAATGCAAAATTTGCACTATGCAGTATATATAATTTTCAAATAATAGTTTTAATTTTAATTAATAATTTACAAATATAATTTTTTCATAAATATTATTTTATTTTATTTAATAAAATTTAAACTTTATAATTATTATTCAAGATTTTTTTCTTCAAAAATTATAAAATAAAAGATAATAATGACATCTATTAGTCGGGCAGCCACAAATGTATTTCGTAACTCAATTTTTCATTTTTTAGGTCCGTGGATAAAAATAGGTGATTAATTGTTATTAACAAATTATTGCAAAATTATTCCAAAATTAAGCAAAATCGAGTTGTAAATGTTAACAAGCTTTAAAAATTTGCGAGTTCAGCAAAACTTTCTGATATAATTTAACTTACAGTATATAAATTTTTAATATTTAATACTTTATATTAATTATTTAACAATTAAAAATTGTTTAAACAATTTGTAAATGTTTATTACTTTTTTGGGTTAAAACTAAGTCCGATACTGAATTATGTAATATGTACTTTTTTATATCCTGAATTCGAATATCAATTTTAAAGAAAATTATTTTGGCGATTTTTTAAATAATTAAAAGTTTTTTGAACAAAATATTATAAATTATCCTTGAATTTTTCAATTCATATTTTTAATATAAGAAAATAGCCTAAGCTCCTATCACTAGAGCCCAGCATCGGTGAGCACTCGTTCTAGTGACCACATTAGTACCGAAACTTTTGCACCCTTGATACTATAAGTGTATTCAATATATTATTGAAAATTAAGTAAACATTCGCCTCTTTTAATTTTTGTTAAAATAAAGCTTTATTTTAAATTTAGGACATAAAAAAATACATGTAACTTAGTGCCGCACTCAGTATTAATCGAAAAAAGTAATTAACATTTACAAATTGTTTAAACAATTTTTAATTGTTTAAACAACCGTCAAAATAATTTTTATTGAAATTGAGCTTTAAATTTGTATTCAGGGTACAAAAAAATACATGTATTTTAGTATCGCACTCAGTTTTGATCGAAAAAAGTAATTATTAACATTTACAAATTGTTTAAACAATTGAAAATTGTTTAAATAATTAATCTAAAGTATTAAATATTAAAAATTTATATACTGTAAGTTAAATTATATCAGAAAGTTTTGCTGAACTCACAAATTTTTTAAGCTTGTTAACATTTACAACTCAATTTTGCTTATTTTTGGGCTAATTTTGCAATAATTTGTTAATAACAATTAATCTGCCACTTTTAGGTCAAAATAGACCCCGGATTCGGATTTAGCAAGTCAAAAAACGTATAATACACCTATTTTTATCCACGGACCTAAAAAATAAAAAAGTGGGTTACGAAATACATTGGTGGCGGCCCGACTATATCATTTTTATAAATAGCATATTACGACTCATGGCCAGAAAAATAAAGAATGGCCCAAATCGCACGCAAATTTCTGCGATTTGGGGCATTCTTTTTTTATGGCCCAGGGTGGTATACGATTTTTCTGCATCAGTGGCAAGAAAGCAGGTCTTTGCCGGACGAGCAGCGGCATTACATTACATAATACATTTTTGAAAATAAAATTTTTTATTTAATTTCAAATGGTATTACATGTTCCAAACAGATCCCTTTAAAATTCATAATTACCTTAAAGAGATATCAAATTAACATTTTTAAAATAAATATTTTTTGTAATTATAATTTTTTTTGGTTCCTCATAGAGGAACCATTGTGATGGGTCAAATTTTGATTTTTGATTTTTTGGCATATAAGCACGTTTTGAGACATATAAAACCTAATAATATAAAGTACTTATATTTGAAAATATGGTTTTTACTCGATATCTCGAATCTGATAATTAATTTTTTGAAAATTTTTTTTACAAAAAAATACAAAAAAACACCAATTTTTATTTTCTTTTTGGACGTAGTACCTTATTTCCATGAAAGTACTAATATCTGGAAATTTTGTAACCGGTGATATTTCACAACTATTATGGAATTAAGAGAGAAATGTATGTATGATTTCAGAGTTGTAATCGGCGATATCAGTGGTTTATTCATGTATTAAGCTCATTGTTTGAGGAACCTTAGTGCCAGCTAGTTGGCAGGGTATTTTTTTTAATTGTTTTATATTTAAATTTTACTTTATTTAAATTACTTAAGAATGATAAAAATTTTTTAAATACAATTGAATATTTTAGTTTTATTTGTGGTTAAAAAATTTTCATTTTATGAAATAGGTGTATTTTCTTTTTTGATTTTTTCAATTTTTCGGTCAACGTTTATTATTAATTTTATACACTATTAACGCAATTTAAAATTAATTTCACAAACCATTAAACCAAATTTGACTTACAAATGGGGACTGCTTCCTTTGGGAAACCAAATTACTATCTATAGTTTATTCAAATGGGCCTCCTAGGATTAGAAACACGAGGATCAATATTAACAAATAGGGTTTTTTGGTAATCTTGTATACAACGGTGCAATATTGCAAATCAATCAACCAAACTTCAAGTTGGTGTCAGTTTTAACGATCTTTTGGTCCAAATGTCGTCTTTAAAACAGAAATTTTTTATCAATAATTCTTTATTCGCTACAGGCCATTTTTAAAGTTGCTGTTAAACTTGTATTTTATTATGAAAAAAGGCTTTAATGATCTCAGAAATTTTCTAAAAGCTTCAAGTTTCTAAAAATTCTTTAGTCTCCCTTTTCAATGATTTTGTTGCTAGATATGACAATTTAGAATCAAAGTCCCAATTTCAGGATTTAAAAAAATAAATAAATTTTTATCATTATTTTTGAAAAGTGATATCTTAGAAACTGTGCAAAAAAAAGACGATTAAGAAGTTGTTGGAAACTTGAAGCTTGTAAAAAAATGTTGAGACTGAGACAAAAAAAAACATTTTCATCAAAAACTAAATTTTGGTAGCAATTAAAAATATGGTCATTGAGGACCAAGGATGGCCATTTGGTTAGTTAGCTATAGCAATAAAAAATTGCGGTTTGCAGAGCCTGAAGGGTGAGACTTACATGTAAAAAATTAAAAAATAATAAGAAATGAGACTGACTAGAAGTGTTGTGCTTGATTTGCGAATAGATTTATATTGAAATTGCCAAAAAATCCTATTTATTAACATTGAACCCTGTGTTTCTAAGGAGACAAATTTGAATAATAAGCGGGTATCGGGTGCATTTTTCAACATAAAAAATCATCCATAACTATAGATCGTAATTTATTTTCCTAAAATCAGCAGTCTCCCTTGTTAGAGAATATAAATGGTATAATAATAGGGTTGTGCAAGGCTATTGAAATTTTTCGTTATTCTGAAATTATATAAAAAAATATTGAATACGTTTTTTTTAATTTTTAATAAAATTTAAAAATGACAGAGTAATTACAAAGTAAAGTAGCAAAAATCTAATAATGGGGGGAATCGTTACGTCACAGTCCATGAAACGCATTAAGAGTATATAAGGATTCTGGATTGTGTCGTCACGCGTAATATATTAGGATATATATTTGAAAAAATTATCTTTATTTTAAAACTATGTTTACATACCTTGGGCAAAAAAGGCCTATTTTCTGCCTAGGGAGATGACTTTTTTGCCCATTATATGTAAAACTATATTTTAGAACACGGGACAAAATATGGGGTTCGACTTTTGCATGCTGTCTGCACTCGCTCGCTACGCTCGCTTACAAAGTCAAAACCAATATTTTATCCCTTGTTTAATAAATAGCTATTATTTTATTGGTTAATATTGTATAAATGTAAAATAAAAAAATACGAATTTAATATTTTTTTACAAACTACAAAACCAGCCAAATAGAATTTCAAAAATTTTTTTCAAGCAACCCTATTTTTAATTTTATAAATCTTATTCATAAAATATTTTTAGTATATATTATTATCTTAATACGTGCTTTCAGAGTTATCTGCACAATATATGCACAAATGTATATGCATGGTGGTTAAAAAATTTAAAATAAAATAATGAGCTTTTATAAGTTTTAGTTCAAAAAATCAGTTTTTAAGTTTACCTTGTAGCAGATTTTTGCTATTTTATTGCTACGTAGTTTTCATACACTTGGTAGCGTATCATAAAAAGAATCTTACGGTTCAAAATTATGAAAATATTATTATGAACGTGGAACATGTTTATAGGGAAGCGATACCTCAGAATTTGAAAATTATGGGTTGGGGGGTTAAATTTGTGCGGTTTAAGGGGGGGGGGGGTCAAATAATTTCAAGGAGACTTACAATAATTTCAATTTAGGGGCTTCGAAAAATCTGGTCTTAGAGAATTAAAATATACAGGTTTATGAACTTAAAATAATATCGACTTAGGGAATTCAAGTATAGCGACTTGGAATAATTTTGATTTAGGGACTTGGAATAATTCGGGTTTAGGGACCTAGAATAATACGCGTTTAAGGAATTAAAATACTTTTGATTTAGAATCTTAACATCTACTAAGGTGATAATTATAAATTATAAAATTAGAAAATTGTATTGTAACGCTGCGTAACATTTGCATTATACCTAGCCCTCAGCTGGAAGTAAACATATTCCATGCATTTAGGTTGTGTTTACACAAATTGTTTATAAGTTTTTAAACTAATAATGATATTTATTGAAATTTGGTATAAAATATAGACGTTTTAGGATTATAAAATAAAAACATTAGTTTTACGCAAAAAGCTCTTTCGGGAAGCATTAAGAAAAAAAATGAATAGAACCAAATTGAAGTATCTTTTGAGGCCCTTAAGGCCTCAAAATTTGGAACTGTTAATTTTTATATAATATTGCGACATAAATAAAAATAAAAAAATTTTATGTATTAAACTTTAAATATTTTAAAATAATATTAAAATTTAAAATAAAATATTAATAAAATATACAAATTGATGAAAGATTAAGAATGTGTATCTGCTGTGAAAGTTTATGACTATTTCAAAATGCGTAATAATTCAGCAGGTCATACAGGTTCGCGCTTGATTTGTAATATAATATGTTACAGTTTTTATCAACTATTTTAATTTTTCCATGAATTTTGATATACACTGATATTAAAAACAAATAATAATTTTGCAAAAGTTACTTTTTATGCTGCATAAATATCAAATATTTTTTATTTTGCTTAATCCACTTTGCACTGCGTTCTTCCAATATTTCTTTCAACTCTTTCATATATAGTATGAAAACAAATTGTATATGTAAACAATAAAATATTAAAAAACAAAATAAATTGAAAATCAAAAGTAAAATTAATTATGAAACAAGAATAATAAAAGAATAATAAGAAAAGGATAAGAAAATAAATCCTAATACTCACAAGAGGTATTTAATTAAATAAAATATTCCAGATCCCATCAATTAATGCCAATGAGCCTTCTGGGCCTAGAAATGCAAGGGCTTATTTTATAAAATAAAGATTTAAAAAAATAAGGGCTTCAGGGCTTAGGTGACCTTCTAAATATATTTGTAGTCTTCTTTCTTAACCTATAAACTTCCATTTGGTCTCTTTCTAAATAAACCACAATTCTTCATCAAGTCTGTTCTGCTGTACGGCAGAAGAATAGCACTATATTTTGATGTTTTTATCAAATTCTGATAGCAAATTCGGATTCAGTGGGAAATTTTACATACCACCTGTTGTTGGAAATCATTTTTTTGCTTTATATAGAGTGCAGAAAAATTATAATTGAAAAATTAACTCAGATTTTTCCAGCAAATTTGAAAAAATAATGAAATTGAAAAACAGCTGTGATTTCGAAACTATTGAACCTTTCGAAACTATAACCTTTTAATTGCCTTTAAAATTGCCATGGTATCATATTTTAACATACTGAACCCAATCCAATCAAATTTTTCAAAATCTCTTTTCCCTGTCGCTTAGGTCAGTTTTACTGAGAATTACTCATTTAGTTGTTCCTAAAATAGTCAGAATTGAAAATTACTATAACTCTTACAGGTGACCTGAAAAGTATGAAACCCATGTCACTTCTAAAATTTTTCGATCATGCCAATTGGCTCAGCAATTCCTTATTAATAAATGGACGAACACACACACTCATTCATACAAATTCTCAAAGTTACTCTCAGATACAAAGATAAATTTTCAAATATATATAGCAGTAAAGATATATAATAAATTCAAACAAAAATGAACGTAAAAATATATAATTGAATAATATAAAGAAAGAAAACTAACGAATGAGAAATAATGTATGGGACGATGCTCTTTGTGGTTTATTTACGAATTAACTTCAGCGTAACAATGTTTTGTTTTTCTATTGTTGAAATTGAAAATAAAACATAAATTTGAAAATTAAACTCGAATCTTTTCACTTTAATTTAGTTCTCTTTAAGGCTTCTGTTTTCTTAATTTTGAATTATTTTATATTTTAACAAAATTATATTAGCGTAAAAGTCAGAAGTTAAAAAAATCTAATCGATACTCTATTTCTTATTATTCCATATGTAATGAAATTTTGTTACCCAGGGTTATTATTGCTTTTCTTTCATAGTCAAGTTTATACCAGTCAGACGTTAGTTACTTCAATTTAAAACAAAGTTTTATTCTGTATATATAAAATTAAAATCTTATATATTTCCGTTTTTGTATAAAGCAAACTTATAAGAACTTTTTTTAAGATTTCTGGCACCGAAACTCTCCCAATAAAATCCATTGCATAGTGTAAGAGAAAGATTGCACGTCCAGCAGAAAGCTAGAGTAGGTACTATACTTAGACCCTCGATGATCAGAAAAGATATTATTGATTGCTTGTATATAGCATCATTACGGTGTAGATTTTTCTTTCTCTTTTTATCTTACTATAAACCTTATCAAAACGACAGACTGACGATATTGGTATTGGCTGATAAAAAATGTTCACTGCTTGCTGACTGTTGCATGTGTCACTAAGAAAACTTTGTCCAATAAATTTTACTCGGATAATATGTCTTAAACTTCGATTTAATATCATATTAGCTTTAAAATTTTTTTAAAAGTCACATAATTTGTCTTTCTTGCGATTCTGTTCACTTTTAAAAATTTGATATAGGTTTTAATGATTATGAATTTTTAATACATTTAAAAACTCTTCAAATTGAAAGCTGAATTAATTTGTTGTTAAAATAAATTTGTTGTTAAAATGTAGTTAATTTTTTGTTAAAAATGCATGCATAATAAAATTTTTCAAAATTTGACTATCTAACGTTTACCCACATCTATTGTTTTCTTCTCAGAAAATTAACCTAAAAAAGTAATAAGACGTACAAACATAAAGAAGTATTGTATAGTGTGCATCAAGTTGTTATAATTTATAAAACAAAAAATGTGATATTTTATTGCCTTTTTTTGTAAAATAAGATAAAGTTTAAATGGCGATCATAAAATAAACAGAATTTAATATAATACAATACTTTGATACTATCGATTCTCAGTAAAACAATAAATGTTTAAGTATTTATTTTCAATGCAAAAACTCTTAACTCTTAAAACAAAAGTATGAAAAATTTTAAATAAAATATACAACTTTTAGATATATAAAACTTATAACTGATTGTGAACTCACAACCATCGAACATGGAACATGTTTAATTATTTTATATTATAAATTTATACTTTAAACCTTGAAGCCTTTATAATTTTAAGCAAAAAAAAATAAATTTTAGCTCCTAAAATCCTTAAAATTTTATACTCCATTATAGAAATTAAGTCCATTTAACCCCCTCCCCAATATGACACACTTGACCTCCCAATGAAATGCTTGAAGTACTCCCTCTGTCTATAAACATGTTCCATGTTAAAATCTTTTCTGCTAAAGAAAACGCGGTAAAAAACTTAAGCTCGGGTTAATTTTTTTAAACAAATTTTTCTCGTTGTAAAATTAAGCACATTCAATTTATAGAATTGGCGCTTAAATTATAAAATTTTCAAACTGAACTCTGAAGGTCTTATTCGGCTCGAAATATGCATAGCATATACAATGTGGAGTAACCTAGGTATATTCAAGATCTTGCAAACCCCTCAAAATTTATATTGTGGGTAACTGGACCATTTTCGATAAAAACGGATTTCATATTCGTATTCAGTGAAAAAAATAAAAAATATTCATTGGAAAATTTTATGGACCTATCAGAAAGAAAGCGATTACGATATGGGGGTTCAGGTATACATTAATCTGATAAACATTAAAAAGACTGTAAAAATAATGAATTATCACTATAATATATTCAGTTCATCTACTCAACGATAAAATCTAAGTTTCGAATATAAAGAATTCGAATTTGTCAAATTTTAGTCATAAAAAGTTTCCAGTTCCAGGGATTATCCTTTCGCCTTGCGAAAACACGTGCCTGTAACCACCTCAATTTTCCCATTTAAATAACATGGGAATTTTGAGTTTTTAGCTATACAAATTTTCACAAAAGCCAAAAAGCGTTTTAAAATGCTAATTTTTACTGGAAAACATACTTTTATATGTTGTAAAGACATGCAAACAGCCTTGCATTCATTCCAAAGGGAATTTTGGGGCGAGAAACGAAAATTTACATGTTGGCTCAATCTTATAACACAGGGTTTTTTGGTAATTTTCGATAAAAAGCTACAACCTCAAAAATTAACCGAAATACTTCTGGTTGGTCTATTTTTTTTGGTATAAGTATTACCTTTCAAACGGCGTAAGCCGTATATTGTTATCACTGTTTCTTTTAACGCTGTAGTCAATTAACCTACTGGTAATTTTTGACCCGAAATGACCAATTTTTGAGCTTATTTAAATTGCTGCCAAAATTGTAATTTTTGACGAAACTGAGTTTTAAAGGACTTAAAAATTTTTTACAAGATTCAAGTTTCCAAAATTTTTTACTCGTCTCTTTTCTTTAATTAGTTTTTAAGATATTGCTTTTCAAAGATAATGATAAAAATTGACTTTTTCTTAAAACCCTGAAATTGGGACTCTGACTTTAAATTATCGTCTCTGGTTAATAAATTATTGAAAATCGGTGAGTAAAAAATTTTTGGAAACTTGAAGCTTGTAAAAAATTTTTAAGTCCTTTAAAACTCAGTTTCGTCAAAAATTACAATTTTGGCAGCAATTTAAATAAACTTAAAAATTGGTCATTTCTTGGTAGTGAGGCCAAGATGCTTTAGTTTATTCCAGATTATGGCAGGGGGTTTGTCAGTAGACAGTTTTTCAGAGAAAAATTTTATTTTTTCCGTGTAGATTTTATCGTTCAGGTCGTCTCTTAAATTACGGTAAGCATCCAAGCGTTGCTGGATGCGCGTGCGCTTGTATCGCCGATAAAGATAATCCAAGTGTAGAGACTCCTGTTTGAGCTCAGGGGACAACCAGGCAAGAGACTTTTTGTTTATCTTGTAGTTTTTAATTGGTGCGACTGAGTCTAGAACGGAGATGATATTTTTTGCAGTGGTATCCCAGATGTAGCCGATGTCCCTGCTTTTGAACGCGAATGACCAGTCAAATTGGCGTAGACGAATAGTGAATTCCTCAGGATTTATGTTTTGTATATTTCTGAATGATATGTTTTTTTCTGGAGAATTTGGGGTGAAGATGTCTATAGTTTCATGGGTCAAGTAGTTATTTATGAATAATTTTTTATCCAGAGACAGAATTTTTTCATTTTCGTCCGTAATTATGAATTAATGAATTAATTTGAGGATAGGCCACAGTGAGTTTCTCCATGGGGGAGGAGGTATAAATTATTTACATAAGAAAATCGTAGTGTATGTTGGATTGGCGATGGAAATAAAGCATATTAACGTTAAAGTCCCCGAGGATTACTTTACTGCTATAATTCAAGGACAGAGATGAAATATTGTCTAGAAAGTCGGTGTTGTATGAAAGCGGATGATCAGGAGGTCGATAAACGACCGATACCATGATTTGGGTTTTTGCAAAAAAGACCTCACAGATCAGATATTCCGGTAGTTTATCGGCCCCTGTGTCTTTGCTGGCTGCTAGGACTTTGTAAGGTAGATTGGATTTAATGTATAAGGCCACTCCACAAGAGTCTCTTCCTTGCCTGTCGTTTCTTAGTAGATTATAACCATTGATTTCCGCCATTTAATCAGTAAAAGCTTGGTGAAACCAGGTTTCAGATACCGCAATGATGTCAAACGCGTAAGGAAGAAGCTCTGCCCTGCAGAAGTCTAATCTTTTTGGTCTACAGAGGTAGCTGGCATTAAAGTGGCATACTTTGAATGAATGAGATTTAGGTAATTGGGATGAAGAAATTAAGGAATGAGGGGTTTTCCATGTTATTTAAATGGGAAAATTGAGGTGGTTACAGGCACGTGTTTTAGCAAGGCGAAAGCAAAATCCTTGGAACTGGGAACTTTTTATGACCAAAACTTGACAAAAAAAACTCGAGGAGCAAAGTTTTTCCACAAAGTCCAAAAATAGGTCCACTCTAATATATGTGTATTGCATACATATGGTGATTGTGCGTAAAAATATCTGATAGTTTCTTCAAAACCAAGTCCAAAACAACTAAAAATTTTCTCGTTATACCCAAGTCAAAGCTTTGATCTTCAATAATAATCCGTGTAATAAAAGAATTCATTGTTACCATTTTTTAAGTAATTCATGTGATTTATTAGTACATGTTAATGAAAATTACAAATGATTAAATTTAATTTTCTAGAGAAAACAAAAATAAATAAAAATTTTATAATTAAAGCTATAAAAATCAATAGTAATTAAGAAATTGTTAAAATAATGAAAATAAGAAGAAAAAAAATATTGAAAGACTAAAAAGATTATAAGAAAACTTTTTCATTATCTTTTTAATTCTTTACTTTATGATCATTTTTTATTGTACTTTAATTAAATTATTTAAAAAAATAATCTCTTTCTATCTTTTCACTGATAAAATATAATAAGTCAAAACATTTGTGAAATTTCTTTTTCTTAAAGATTCTTTATTTTCTTGTTTTATATTTCTATTTTTTTATCCTTCGAATAATTAAATAAAAATAATTCTAATTATTTTTCTTTCTGATATATTTTTGTATAGAAAATCGTAATAGATGAAAAATTATTTGAAAATTAAAATATTATTTATTAGATTTGTATTGTCAAGGTATAACAATGAGCAAAGTAAAATTTTATTAAAGATGTCTCGCACTAAAATAAGTAAAAAAATTGAAGTAGAAAAAATTTTTAAATAATCTAGAAATTAAAAATTTAAATTAAATCGTTAAACTTTTAGTTAGAGAACAATAGATTTTCATTATTTAATATAAGATATAAGTTTGCCATCTGCCAAACTTTACAATATTGAGATAAACTCAATATTAGTTTTAATAAAATATTATTTTATCAATAAAATATTTTATTTAAAAATTCATTTTTGCACTTTGAATATAATGAGACTTAAAATTATATATTACTTTTAAAGATTGATCCATTATTATTGAATAACGATATTATAAAAAACTATGTTTTATTAGCTTTAAGTAAAAAAAAAACTCACGTAAATTCGTTACATTACTTACAAACTAGCAAATAGATTCAGGACTAGGAACCTAATTTTTTTTATTAGCCTATTTTTTCGTCGTTTCTTCTGTCGACATTTTTGGAGGATGTTTGTAATTTAAAAGAAAAAAATTAATTTTTTTTTCCGAATTTTTTTTCTTTGGATTAGAAATGGAGAAATTCTCCAATTTCAAATTTTCCTAGTTCGGATTGAGCCTAGGTATAAACCATAATATTAAATACTAAAAATATTAAAATAATATTTAATATTAAAATATTAAATACTAATATTAATACTAATACTAATACTATAAAAAAAATAATTTATAAAAGAAAAAAAAATGATACGAAGAAGATTTCAAATTTTAAATAAAATGCTTTGGAAAAATTAAAAAATATGGATATATTTTTTATTTCTAGTTTTTTAGAATTTCAGAAGTCGTAAGGCAGGAGTGGAAAATTTTAGATTTTGATTTTCTTTATCTATTTTTCTGAGTTCTCAGGATCAAGTTTTTCACAAGGATGGGTCATTTATGGACACTCATGATACTTCCATAATTGATTGTTTTTAATATCAAACTCGTGCATTCGTTTATATACTTTTTTTGTCACGATGCATTTGTATAAACTTATGTATCCAAACATTGACTTATGCTCATACATAATGTAAGGTATATATTATATTTTATTATAAGGTATATATATCCAGTATATATCATTATAATATGTATTAACTGAGTATACCATAAGTAAATATTATTATGCGAGTTATTATGTAAACAAAAAGGTATACAATTAGTCTTTATGCAAAATAATATAATTCTATATCATGAAATGTAAGCCAAACAATAATAAGAATTTGAAAACGTATTAATAACAAGTTGGTAAAAGGATATCTAATACCTACGCTAAACGTATACATTCATTAACGCTTTTGCATTAGATTGTTTGGTAATTTTATACATTTAAATATGTAATGATTGACTTACTTAATAGATAAATAGATAAATGAGTAAATATCTAGTCAATTATTATAATTATATTTAATATTACGTTACAAATACGACATTGATATCAATTTAGGGGCTTAAAATAATTCAGCTATTGTAAATACTAGTTTTTAGACTATGCAATACGTTTAGTTAAGAACATAGCTACACAAAAAAAAGTTCTGATCCTGGAACTAAACCTACCTGAAGGTAAGTTTTTCGATGCCCTAAAAACGAATCTGAAGTCAGAATTTACCCTACAACCTTAGATTTTGTCCCAGCTACCCCAGCCACCCTCTAAACCAACCCAGAAGGCAAATATTTTATTTTGCCCAAAATTTAAAAATAAAAGTATGTAAACTACGTTTATTCGGGTCCTATAATCAAATCTGAAGACAAAATTTACTCATCACCCTTATTTTGCATCCCAGCTACCCCAGTAACCCCCTAAAATACCCCAGAGGTAGGTTAAAAAATCTCTTTAAAGTATTACAGCGGTTGCAGGATGGTGCTAATAACTTTTGTTGAATACAGTAAGTACCTAAGAGCATATTTGGTTACTTAAGTTTCATTTCTTGAAATCAGCGATGTTTTTTTTGGTTTCTAGAGTTTCAATCCTCAAGGGGTCTTCATACAAGTTTTTTTACATAGATATCGACTGTCTCTCTTTTCGTAGTTCAACAGTAATCTGCAATCATGTAGATATCCAATCCTTCATCATATCTTTTAAATTTAATTTTTTGTTAATTATCTTGTTGTCTATAGTTTTTCTTTTTGTTTTAATTTTATTTTTGTTGATCCATCACTTCATATAAAACTTGGTACAATTAGGCAATATGTAAAGGCTCTTGACAAGGAAGGCGAAAGCTTTAAATATTTAGGCGTGAAATTCCCCAATTATTTAGAAGCGAAAATTAAGGAAGGTATTTTTAATGTCCCTGATATAAGAGATGAATAGTCAAGAGAAGAACGCTTGGTTAAATTTTAAGGAGGTAGTAAATATTAAGGATAAAAATTATAAATAGATGTTTATCTGGTTAAAAATTTAAAAATTTTGGGCTGCAACATGAGTTTAAAAGTACTCTGGATTCGCTTCTTGATTCTTTTCCAGAAAATTTAGGTGATTACAGTGAACAACAGGGTGAGAGGTCCCACCAGATATTGCAGAAATGGAAAAGCGATATCAAAGAAGATGGGATATTTATATTATGGCAGAATACTGTTGGTCAATGAAGAGAGAGATATACTACATCCATAGAAGAAAGCGTGTAAGAAGATCTTTTGAATATGAGAACTCTAGATACCAAAAGAAACATCGCTGATTCCAAGAAACGAAACATACGCAATCAAATATGCTCGTAGGTGCTTTCTGTTTCCCACAAAAAATCTTAGTACCACCTTGCTACCACTGTAATATTTTAAAGCGATTTATAAACCTACCTTTGGGGTATTTCAGTTGGTTATTGGGGTAGCTAGGATAAAAACTAAGGGTGATGAGTAAATTCTGACTTGAAATTCGTTTTCATAACATCAAAAAATGTAACTAAGATACATTTATTTATAACTTTTGCAGAAAGTAAAATATTTGCCCTTTTGGGTAGTTGAGAGGGTGGCTCTGGTAGCTAGGATATATAAAATATTAAACCTCCAGGGCAGTTTAGAGGGTGGTTGGGGTAGCTGGAGCAAAAGCTAAGGGTGATGGGTAAATTCTGACTTCAAATTCGTTTTTAGAACATCAAAATACGTGACTAAGTACTTTCATTTTTAACTTTTGCATAAAATAAAATATTTGCATTTTGGGTCGAGAGAGTTTCTGGGGTAGCTGGGGCAAAAACTAAGGGTGATGGTTAAATTTTGACTTCAGATTTGATTCTAGGACCTCAATAAACGTAGTTTACATACTTTTATTTTTAAATTTTGGACAAAATAAAATACTCGCCTTCTGGGTTTAGAGGGTAAAACTTTTCTCTTGGAGAGTTTGCATTGTTTTTAAACTATGCAGCTGTTAACATAGAACAAGTTTATAGGAAGGGGGTAAATCTGAAAATCAAGGGAGGGTGTCAGTTATACTCGATTAAAGGGGGGTGGTAAAATTTGTCCGATTTAAGGGGGGGGGGGGTCAAATTAAACTGATTTTTATAGTTTTTTGACATACCGACTCAAGAACTCAGAATAGTTTAGGTTTCAAATCTTAACATCTAGTAATGATGATAATTACAAATTATAAAAACAGCGAATTATATTATAATGCATAGTGCAACATTTGCATTATACCTAGTCCTGTAAGTAAACATGTTTCATGCATTTGGATTATATTTACCAAGCATAAAACATCTATTACATTTACTATTTCCTATATTTGGCAAATCTCCATTCAATATAAAAATTTGTACTTTTTAAAAATTAGTTTCTTAAGGATCATCAAAATAGAGCCTATATTCTGCAACATATATAAGCTAGGCGACATAAAAATGCAAAATTCGGTTTTGAAAAAAATCTTTATTTTTGGTATTTAGCTGTACATACATTTAAATCTATATCTATTGAATTAGCTGCTTTGTTTTTCTCATTTTTTTTTTTAATAATAATCAGTTAGCAAAAAAAAAATTTAATCTTTTGGACCAAAAAATTTTTTTTTTCTGAAACGTTTCTAAAACGTTTAGCTTCCAAGAAAAAGCGGACCTAAATAACGTTTCTAAAACGTTTTGGAAACGTTCTATAAACGTTTCTGTTTGCATTTTAGAAACGTTCTAGAAACTTTTTAGAAACGTTTTGTGCTGTATGTGATACAACACGCACGTAATACATGCACGGAAAAAAATTCTAAGTTGTATTGACAAATAACTTTGTTGAAATATGCCAACAAAGTATTTGTTGAATTGTCATAGTTACTTAGTTGATTCAAACAGAGTGAAAATTTTATTTAAAAAAAATTATTTTTTTATTTTTTTTTTATTTTTTTTTTTTTTTTTAAATTAATTATTTTTTTTTTTATAATTATTTTTTTATATTTATTTAATATTTATTAATTTAAAATCTGTTAAAAAAAACCGAAGAAAAATTTTGACTGCTACTGGGATCGAACTGAGTATTGCGGCTTCCGAGACTGCGTGATTATCCATTCTGCTAACAGGACAGTTGTATTTAATAAAAAAATTTTAAGTACTATATGTTACAGATAATAATTTTAGAAATTATATGCAGAGTAAATTATATATACCCAGCGAAATGCATATTTAAAAATAATAGTTAAAACTATCATAAATAATTTTTAGGAAATCCCATTTCTTTATTATAATAATAATGAATAATAATATAAACAAAAGCCGCTGCTGAAGAACATGTTTCGACTTGTCGCCGGCCGCGGTGTTAAATACATAAAAGGATAGAAAGAGAAAGAATGAATAAATATTTTAATATAAAAGAAAAAGCATTGACCTAACTATTAAAATTAATCATATTAATGTTGTAGGTTGTTGGTTTATCTAACACTATGTTGATTCAACAAAGATTTAAGTGGTTAACTTAACAATTTTAATTTTGCTTGAATCAACAAAGTATTTGTTGGTTTAATGTTTTTATTTGACAATTCAACGTTTAATCTTTCCATTCAACAAACTTACAATACTAATCATATTTCAGTTACGTAATACGTTTAGTTTGTCTTATATTTTTTTTACGTGTGGTTTTGACGTGCATCCGGTAAATTAATTCTGCATATAATATGTATGATATATATTATATATCAATAAATTATTGAATATTTAAATAATTTAAGTATTTTAAGCATTTTATATATTTGTGTACGTCTTGTACATTCTTAATCAAATCGTGATGACATTATTAAATACTACCCTATCGATTGTATAATTTCTCTGCGTATAGAATATATTTATATATCGATCGCGTGAATCTAATGCTGTAAACAAACTAATGTATATTACATAAATTCATGCATAGTTTTTCTTTATATCACGTACTTAATAATAAATATATTAAGGTTTCAAAATTTTTCATTTTTAATACTTAACACCCTATTAAGATAGTACGATACAGCAAAAAAGGCTTATATTTGAATGCATTAAAAAAAGAATATATGATTGTTGAAACAAAATATAATTTAAAATTATAATAAGCAACTACCATCAATATGAGTCTTAGTAAAATTTTTTAGCTTTATTATTTAAACAATGAACGCTGTTTTCGTCTTAAGACTAATAAAAAAACAATAAGTCCCTTAATTATTTTAAATAATTTATTAACCTCATTAATTTTTGACCAATTTTTAATCTTAAGAGTTCATTTTTTTCGTTTTCCAAATTAGAATCGATTCACTGACGAAAATGTTTTAAAAAATATTTATTTATCCAATGCCAGCTAATTGTTTATAAATTTTTCATGAAAAGTGATACAAAATTTTATAATAAGATTAGCGCAAGTTCACACGATGAGCATAACTAAGACCAATCCTCAGACCCCTATTTCGTAGTCACTATTTTTATTGATAGATCTATAAAAATTTTTTACGAATATTTAAGTTTCTTGGTTCACTTAATATTAATAAGAAATCCAGTTTTACAGTAAATGGTCGCTAAGCATTTTCGCTGAAAAAGAAGTTTAATTTTTATAAATTTTCATAAGAAAAATAAGTTTAATTTTCACTTTATGTCCATTTAATATTAAAAGTCTTAATTTTAACGATAAATCAAACTAAAATTAATATGAATTTTTTTCTGTATTTTTGAAAATCAAATACCTAATTGCGAGTCTGAATAAATAATTCGGTTAAATAAACCATTTATAATTTCAACTTACTGAAAACTAAATAAAATTAAAAAAATAATATTCTTATATAATTTTAGATATTTTAATAAAAATATAATAAATTATTCAATGATTTGTTTACATATTTTTAATTTATTAAGTAGAATATTAGAAACATCTGAACATCCTAATCAAAATTCAAATCGCACAGTTTAGAAACATGTAACAATAGGAAATTACTAAGCTTAACTTTCCTCAAAACTTTTTAGTAAAAGATACAAGTAACCCTCAAGAGGTGGTTAAACAGATCAGATACTAGTTTATGACCTTGTACTATTAATTATTCTAAAGTATTTACTAGTTTTGTATTGCCAATATATTATATCAATTTACAAAACATCTATACTTACTATTTTATTACTACCATTTTAAATTTATCATAAAACTTTTTTATATAAGTTTTTATATAAGTTTAGAAAAATATTTCACACAAAAAAGGCAAAAAAACCTCTCACCCAGGTTAAACAGTAGTCTTTTTCGACCCAAGTTACATAAATTTTTTTACTTTTACTCATGTTTACAAACAAAAGATGTGTACGATTTTGGCTCGTTTTTTAAAAACAATAAATGGATCCAGGTTTTTGTTAGAGAAATCAGAATATTTTTTGCCGTTTAAATTGCCATAGGGCATTTGATTTAATCAAAAATGTTCCATGAATGGAACATGCGTTTACTTACAGCTGAGAACTAGGTATATTTCACAAATATTGGGCAACATTACAATACAATTTACTTTTATAGTTTGTAATTATCACCATTACTAGATAGATTTTAAGTTTTTAAGCCCAAAATATTCTGATCCCCTAAACCCGTATTATTCTTAGTCCTTTAACCCGAATTATTGCAAGTCCTTAAACCCAGATTATTCCAAATTCCTTAATTAAAATTATTTTGGTTGTAAGTTCCTAAACCTGAATTATTCTAAGTCCCTAAAACAAAAACTTATAACCGGTTTGTGTAAACACAACCTAAATGCATGGAACATGTTTACTTCCAGATGAGGACTAGGTATAATTTAAATGTTACTCAACATTACAATACAATTTTCTATTTTTATAATTTGTAATTATCACCTCACTAGCTGTTAAGATCCTAAACCCAAACTATTTTGATTCCCTTAACCTGAAGTCACTTAATCGATATTATTCTAAGTCCATAAACCTGTATCCTAAGTCCTTAAGCCCAGATTTTTCAAAGTCTTTTAAAAGTATTTTATTTATTTATATATACTTACCTAATTATTTTAAGTCTCATTTGACCGCCCCCCTTAAATAGGACAAATTTGACCCCCCCCCCTTAAATAGGACAAGTTTTACCCCCCTTAAATAGGAGAAATTTGTCCCCCCCCCCCTTAAAACGGACAAATTTGACCCCGTCCCCTTAATTTTCAAGTTTTGAAGTACCCCCTCCCTATAAACATGTTCCATGTTAATATTCTAAATCCCATTTGACCCCCCTCCACTTTTAAAACCTTATTTTTAGACATTTCTACCTGTTTCCTGAGTCAAAGAGTAAATATTCCGGAAAAGTATTATCCGGCTTAATTATACGCGGATTTTTGAAAGATTTTGGGGATAATTTTTTTAAGAATTTGTGAAACTCGAATATGGCCTTTTGGAAACAAAATGAAGATATAATAACTCATCTTTCATTTTCTTATATTCGTATTTCATTTAAAAAATTTTTGTACTGCACAATATATTAAATTCGATGTACTTAATTGTTTTACAGATTACTTATTATTAAAACTAATTAAGAATATTTTAACTTGTAGGTACTTAAATAAAATTAAATATCTCTTGTTTAATTGTATATTATTTTCAAAGTGAATATATAATATATACAAAATGATCTTATACTTACATTGGTATTGCTTAAACTTGTTCAAATTTAGTGTTTTATATGAGTTTCTATAACACCCACAGTTAGAAAATATAAAAAAAAATAAGCTGCCCTCAAGAGAAATAATTTTTCAGTTCAGAAAATAAATTCTAAAACATGAAGTGACAGTTATTAGATATTGTTAAAATTTTTCAGTCAATCATTTTGGTTTCGCTGATTAATTTTGAGCGTTTGACAACAAAGCCAGTGACAGAAGTCAAGTTAACTTAGAAAGAAATAGATTTTTTGGTTCTTCAATGAGGAACCATTGTTTTCGGTTTTTGATTTTTTGGCATATAAGCACGTTTTGAGACCCCAGGAAGCTAAAAAACCGGTTTTTAAAAAAAGTGTGTGTGTGTGAGTGTGTGTGTGTGTATGTAACCGGTGAAATTTCACAACCATTATGGAATTATTTAAATAATTTAAAACAATAAAAAATTAAGTTCAGCTCCAATTCTGGTCAATAAAATATTATTTTTACTTTTATTATGGAATTAAGACCTAATTTTTTTTTCAAAAATTTTTTCATCAAAAAATGTCAAACTACTTTTTTTTTTTTTAATTTGGATGTAATACCTCATTTATTTCTACGAAAGTACTTATATTTGAAAGTATGGTTTTTACTCTATATCTCGAATTTGATACTTAATTTTTTGAAAATTTTTTTCCCAAAATTTTTTTTACGAAAAAATACAAAAAACACCAATTTTTTTTTCTTTTTGGACATAGTACCTAATTTATTTCTATGAAAGTACTAATTTTAAAAAGTTTGTTTATAGTCATTTTTTGGTTCTGATACCAAATTTTTTCAAAAATTCTTTCTCAAAATTAAAAAAACAAAAAAATTAAAAAAACTGCAATATTTTTTTTTGTAATGTAATACCTCATATAATTCCATGAAAGTACTAATATCTGAAAATATTGTAACCGGTGATATTTCACAACTATTATGGAATTAAGAGAGAAATGTATGTTTGATTGCATGGTTGTAATCGGTGATATCAGTGGCATATTAATGTATTAAGCTCATTGTTTGAGGAACCTTAGTGCCAGCTAGTTGGCAGGGTATTTTTAAATTAGGATAGATTCTGAGGTAAATATAAAAGTGCTTTTAATATTTTATGAAAGAGGAAAAGAATATGATTTCATATCTGAATTTCAAATTAAAAAAAATACTGAGATAAGATTTTTACATAAAAAATAATGTGAAACATTTCCTCTTTTTAAATATAATAAAATTATGAATAAATATTTAAAAAAATGTTCAAATAATAAAATATAAAAATAAATTAAATAAGTAAACTTTTTCGTTGCTAAAAAATTGATTAACAACAAGGGTTAAGAATTAAAATCACATTACCTTTATTTAAAAGTACTTGTAAGTATAAGGCTGTTACATCTATGACTAATAAATACGTAAGATATGAGTGTTCGCTTATATATTCTACTTCTGTATGTACGTACTTATATTTAACATATGTATAAATATAAATTTATCTTTGTCATTTATTTTTGCTGTAACAAAGATACTAAACAAAGAATTTCATAAAATTCGTTAAGAAAGATTTAGTAAACATTAAAGCATTAAGTTAAAAACATGTATAAAAATTTTAAATTTCTACAAATATTTAATTTATTATTTATATTATTTTTATTTTTATTTTTGGTCAATGCTAAAAAAAGTTGGTTAAATAAAGAAGATAAAACTAAGTGTCCAATTGTTAAGAGTGTAAGAAATTTTGATATCACACAGGTAATTATTTTATTTTTTATTCTTACCTCGATTCTTACTTAAATACTGATTTTAAGAAATTTCAAAGAGAGAAGGTGGAAATCAAGCCAAAATTCATATGTTTACATAAAATTACATTGAAAATTTTTTAAGTACACAAAATATATAACAAAATTCATGTAAATTTTTGATTCTCAGAAAAGGGGTGAGGGAGAGGATAGACCTATCTATGTCCACTGCAGCTTAAATAAATAACTTGATTAATAAAAATATTTTAGTCAGATGCAGTGTAGGCCTAAGCCACTAATCATTTTTTTTTGTTGATGAATTTATAAAATTTTCCCACCGGCTTTTTAGGGCGCGGAATACGAACATTTTGTATCGAAATGAGTCCAGTTGTCCAGATTTGTTAGATATTTATTTACTGGAAACTGGACCATTTTTGGTAAAAACGGATTTCATATTTATATTCTACAACCCAGAAAACTAAAATACATGTTGAAAAATTTTATTAACTTTACATGAGATAAAAAAAGTGATTATCAAATAGGAGTCTAGGCCTACACTATTAAAAAGGCAGAAAAAATTAGACATACACTATAAATTCGATAGTTTTTGCTATTTTTAACTTATAATTTTAGATTTATTTTTAAAGTTTATTCTGATAAAATAGCTTTTACAAAGTTATGGAAGCGAAAGTTTTATAATAGTCTTTATTTGTTAAAAATTTGATATAAAATCATAGTTCGATATCTATTTTTATTCTTTTTATTGTTTTTTAATACTCCTTCTATATTGTCAATACAATTTATCATTAAATGTGCACAATGCAAATTTTTAAATAAATTTGATTAATTTTATTTTTAATTTTATTTGTTCATGTACATGGTTTTATGTAATATTAGAACCTATATTTTATCCCTCATTTAACTAATAGCTATTTTCACTGCTTATAAAAAAAAACTTTATAAATTAGACATTTTCAATTAAAAAAATGTAATATAAACCTGCATATTATTTTTACAAAGTATAATCAATAATAAGTATACATAATTAGATAAAACAAAAAAAAAACTGCATAATTCTATTTTTAACGAGTACATCCGTAGTATCAAGTCCAGTTCCAAAACTCATGTACATATAATATAATATGATTATAATTTAGTTAAATTTATATTTCAAAATTATTTTTATAAAAAATATTAAATATACATATTTAACTAAAATTAACTAATATAAAATATATATTTAAAATAAAATTAGGATTATTATTTTACATCAACATTCGTATTAAAATATTTTTAATTTTGTAGATAATATAGGATAAATAAATATTATAATTACTGTTTAGTGAACAATAAATAAATTTCAATTGAAATTTAATTTAACACATAACACAACAAATTTATTAATTAACCTGATTAGTCTTATATTTAATACTATTTACATAATCAGTTAATGCCATAAATTGTAAATTAATTGGTTGATTAATTTGGTAATCTACACACTAAAACTGAAAGAATTTTTATTTATCCAGAAAAAAATGTTTATTTCATTTTTTTGAAGGAATTTATTTTGAAGTGAATTAAATATTTTTTATTTTAAAATTTTTTTGCAATTTATTTTGACAACCAAACTACATAGTCAAGGTGTGAGTAATTTTAAAGGCATCCAAAATTTTTAATGGAGTAAAATGGATCCAATTTAGTGGATCATACGTATTTTTGGTTTTCGCAAATTTCAAGGTTTCATGCATTTTAAAATACACAGTAACAACGCTCAATTACTTTACTTTGTTCAAATTTTAAGTAGCTTGCTTGAATTGCTTCAAAATTGTAAAAAGGAAAAAGGGTATTTAATTTTTAAATGTTTTAAACCAGATAATACCTCTCCAAAAAATTTTTGTTTACAAATTTGGTCTGATTCATTTACTAATAAGCAATATCACTCTAAAAATTTTTAAATTTTAAGAAATTTTTGAGTTGCTTGAAACATCAAGCAAAGCAACTTAACCATGTGTTTAAAAATTTTATACTGATGAACCTAGAAGATAGTTTTTATGGACTTTTGATTTGAAACCTAAAACTATCTAAAAATGAATTTTAATTTTAAGTCCCAGATGACGATTGAATAGACAAATACTTACGATATACCCAAATTGGTGAAAAATCCTTACTGAACAGCCCGCTGCAAATTCAACTCTGATAAAAGATGATTAAATTTGTCCAAATTATAAGAACCTTATTAAATTGGTATATTTAATTATAACAGCACATGAAATATTCTTAAAACATACAAATATATTGATTAAATATAAATAAATTAATTTATTTGGTAAATACATGTCACTCAATAAATAGCTTACTGAGAAACTTTAAGGCCTCAGAAACTAACTGAGGAACATTTGAAACCGTCATATATACGATAGTATACGCAGTTATGTTGCTTTGCTTAAATTGCATGAATTACTTTAAAAAATTTTTAAACAGTTTTAAAGCAACCTAACTGGTATATCAAATAAATTCACCACTAAAAAAAATTTTTATTTTTGTTTAAACGATTGCAAATATACTGACAAAAAAATCCTCTTATCACAAGCGTAAATATTCGTAAAAGAGGCGTATTTTTTCGACACTGACTCAGAAAAATTTTATATGGTACTTATCCGTAAATAAAGGGGTGTCATTCACTGGTCATAACTATCGTTGTTAATCCAGGTCAATTCTCAGAATATGAAAATCGGGATTTTTTGAAAACAGACCCATAAATAAATTTTGCAGATTCCAGATTCGTAAAATTAGAATACATCAAAATTTAGAATGGGATAATTTCCGAAATTCATTTTATGAAATCTTGTGTTTCATGGTAAATTTTTTCTTGTTGCAAATATCAACTTCTAATGTTTTTTCAACTTTGCACTAATTTTTAGGAATTTTGATTTACCTGCCTTACAATCCTTCTAGTTGTAATGCAATAGTTTGCATTATAAAAGTAAACTCTTATGACAATTTGAACGTCTTTGGTTAGGGCACGGGAAAATTGACCATGCGAAAATTTTAACCACTGAATTTCAGATACGCGAATGAAGATATAAAAAAATTAGGACACACCAAAAAAATATTTAATAAAAATTGCCCACGCAAAAAATAAGACACAATATTTTGGACACCTCAAATTTATTATTTTTAATTATGGCCACAAATGGCAAAATTTTAAATATTGTCCACAAAAAAAATAAATTTAAAAATTTTTATTTCTAAATAAAAAAAGAAATATTCAGTTGGTTGAAATTAGAAATAAAAATTTTTAAATTTTTGTGGACAATTCACAATATTTAAAATTTTGCCATTTGTAGGCAAAATTAAAAATAATAAATTTGAGGTGTCCAAAATTTTGTGTCTTATTTTTTGCGTGGGGATATTTTATTAAATATTTTTTTGGCGTTTCCTAATTTTTTTATTTTTTCATTCACGTGTCTAAAATTCAGTGGTTAAAATTTCGTGTCTAAAATTTCGCGTGGTCAATTTTTCCGTGCCCTAACCAAAAATGTTTTTGCGCGTCTTTTCTTAAGAAACTGTGAGTTTTAACCACGCTGGACGCCGGGAACATAGAAAAAGTATGAACCAGCGGGATTAGCCGCTGAACAATAAACAGCAATTGTTAGAAAGTGCTCTCTAAGAGAGGGAGATAGCATGCGCTCTCCCCTCAGTGTAATTAAGTATCTATTTATGCACCAGGAAGTATGGCTCCAAGTACAGCTTAAAATAGCAGAAGCTCCAGCCAAACCAGAAATTTATTATTTAGTAACCAGTACCAGTAACTAGGCCAAGTAACCAAAAGTTCATGAAAGAAGATTTCAGCCAGGCATGACCAAAAAGAAGTATCAAGGTTTCAAAAAAAAAGGTATCTCGCGTCATTATTATTTCGTTTTATTTCGTTATTCATTTTCATTTCATTAAATAATTTTCACGCGGTTACGCGTATGTATGAGTCAAATTTTTGTGTATGAAAAATCATCTACGTGTGAGTTCGCGTGGCGAAAATATTCGTAGTAATTTTGGATAATTTTATTTTATATTTTACATACTCGAGAATAATCGACACCCGAGCGCAAACATGCGATTCAATAAAATATGGCGTCTATCATTAATTAAGACCCACGAGGTCAATCAAAATATTTCTTTTATTTTTTAATAATGGTCAACCTAGTTGTAAGTTTTGTAAAATAATTATAAAATGTTATTTCTTTTTATTATTAAATTCATTTATCGTTTATTAAATAAAAAAAGACTTATTATTGACTTAGCTTCCTTCCTCTCCCCTTTTTCAGAATCATAATTGATATTATATTTTGAAGCTGGCATAGCGGAACGTCAAGTATAATATATGCAGGAGTAAGTATGAATAATATAATTCTATTAACTCTGGTTTAGGTTTTTAGAAAAAGCTCACTAAAAGAATATTGCATTCTCATTGAAATTACGAATATTTATTATAAAATCTTTTTAGCAAATTTATCAGTAAAATCTTATAATTTGCTAGAAACCATATAAATTTGCGGATTGTTTTCATATTGGGGAAAAACCAAATACTACCAAAAAAACTGTAAAAATATTTTTAATATGTTATTCCACGGTTAAGTTTTAGATTTTAAATAATTAAATTAAATGGAATCTCCCCAATCGATAGTAAATCCGGCACTACATAGTTTTTATTATTCTGCACCAAAAAATTCTTACACTTTGCTGCCCCGGATGGAAAACGACAATTATGACCAGTGAATGGCACCCAAATAAAGGATGTCCCAAATCACAGTAAATCGCCCTCAACTTCGTCTCGAAAGATAATTACGTGCCATGAGGGCCATTCTTTACTTTTCTGGGCATGGGCCATAAATATACTATTAGTCATTTAAATTGCGAGCAACGTATCGCAGCATGATGCAAATTGGAAAAAAAAACGTTTAGCATATATTTAGATTTTACGTTATTTGCAATCATTTAAAAAAAAAAATTTAAGCTATAAAAAATAAAATTTCTGTAGCGAAAACTGGAATTACGGTAACTGTTACCGGAAATCCAGTAACGGTAACCGGATTTTTTTTTCATTGTCTATTTACAATGTTAAGAATAGCCCGAGGAACACCCTATGGTAAATTTGCATCAAACTTACTCATTAACCTAAATTTTCCTTTAATTCTAGTTTCTTGGAATTTGGAATGTAGTTCAATTTTATTCAAGCTCAGAAGAAGCAATATCTTACAGATGTATGCATGCAAAAGTTTCACTAAATCGACTTACTGCTGAATTTCACTTACAGTTATACTGACGATCCATATAATGAACAACTTTTCGGTAATATAACATGGAAAATACCTTCTTCTGATTCACCTGCCCATTGGATTCATGCAGAAGTTCCATGTAAAAATAATTAATAATTTGAAATTCTTTATTTTTTAATACTTAAGTCTGATATATCTTTAGATGAAGGAGTATACAATACTTATATACTGGATACTGATTATAAGTCATGGACATTACTTATGCATTGTGCTGAAAAGACAAAAAGTCTTCGCTATCTTTCAAGTTTTATAATGAGTAGAAAACTTACTCTAGACAATAACGTAATATCATACCTTCGAGAAAAACTTCCTAAGTAAGTATTACTTAAAATAAAGTTTTGTATTTTTTTTTCATTTATTTATTTAAAATAAAAATAATATTATAGGTAAAACAATTCTATTAGACTTTAAATAAATTTTTCAATTTATTATTATCTTAATTATTCATGATTCAGAAAATTATTTTTAAAACTATTAATTTAATTCAATAGATACGACATAGATTTAAAATACATATTTTCAATGGATCAAGTGAATTGCACAAGTAATGTATTATATACAAATAAGTTTCTTCCTCCTGAAATTGTAGCTGCAAAGAGAAACTACAATTCACGAAGGCATCCACTTAAGAGAAAACATAAGAAGATTTGAATATAATATTGTATTTCTGTATTTAATCAAGAATACTCTGGCTGTGTCAAATATTAGTTAGAAAATAAAAAAAATATCAAAAAATAAAATAATAATAAAATTTTTAGTATATGAAAATCAACATTTTTATGGCACTACGTGTTTAATTAAATTTTATTTTTTAATATGAACTTTTATAACATTGTTCTTCAGCAAATGAAAGAGTGGAGGAGTTATAGGGATGGGAAAAAAATTTTTTGTTTTATTTTGGAATAGGCAAATAATAATAGTAATGGATTTTGCAGGAAAAAAATATTGTATAATTTCCCTTCTGCAAAAAACTTATCGAGGTTGCAAAAAAAGGGGAACATTTTTCGGTTACTTGGTGTTCCGTAGGAACGGATAATCCATAAAAATTTTGATAAATAATTAGTTTGCTTTTGTAACTCGAGCAGAGCTCAATAAAATTTTTACAGTACAATAAAAAGTAGTTTTTATATATCAGATTCCTACGGTACACTTGTAAAGAGAAACTTTTCCTGACAAATCTGAAGATGGAGTCAGCGTTTGTATTTATTGACAGAAAAAGCTGGTAGCAGAATTTATGGTCAGAAAAAAAATCCTGTTGCCACAGTTAGAATTTTTTTGGTTTCCCGTCACTAGGATTCTGGTTACCACTATCAAACTTTTGGTTGCAGCTACTAGGATTCAGGTTGTGGAAGCCGAAATTATTTTTTTTTAAATAGTTGCTAACGCCATATAGAACCTAAAGAAAAGTTGAAAACAAAATAATACACTATGGCGAAACACTGTTACGTACCTATTAGTTTAAAATTAACCAATTTATTGGTTAAATTAATAAGAATATCACAAAAATGTTTAGTTTTTTTAAGCTCCACCATGCTGCGTCGATCGCATTTTAAATGAGTGAAACTCAACTTTTTTAAAATTTTCTTTACGTTTTGAGCCATTTGCAATCGTTAAAAAAAAAAAAATAAATTCTGGCTGCCACAACCAAAACCCAGGTATCAGAAACCGAAATTTATTAAAAGTTTTATTTATAAAAAGTTTTCTTAAATAAAATATTTCATTTTTCACATAAAACTATTGTCCAATTTTCCAATATGGCGTTTTTGAGATAAAGATTTATAAACCAAAAATTCAATCTAAATTACTCAACATTAGAAAATGATCCAATTAATGAATTTACAACGGAAGGTTACACAGCTTGTGCATTACCGCATTTATTTCCTCGAGGAATATCAGACTTTTCACAAACTAGAGAAATGTAAGTGAAGATAATCAGTGAAAAATATAATGATAAAAGATTTGCACAAGATCCAAGCTCCAGAGTTTTTTATTTGAATACCGTTATGCGTCATGGAATGTTACAAAAAGCAGGAATTTACGCGAACAAATCGAAATTACAAAAATGTACTGTAGAGCAATTAAAAAAGAAATTAGAAATTGATAAAAACTTCTGGAAAGATATAATGGTTTATTCTTCTAAAATAAGGCCTACCAACAGTTATTGGTATTAATGATGTGACGAACTTATTACCATGGTTAAACAGTTGAAAAAACCCAAAAAAAAAAAAAAAATGTATTTTAAGAATATTTCCTAAATTTAAGGACGCTCTGGCCAATGAATTCCCCAAATAAGACATACTGGTTATTAGAGGAAAGTCTCAGGAATCGAATGGTATGGGCCTTATAGTCGATAGTCGTGCATAATTTTGAGATACAAAGGTCCAAAGATAAGTAAATATTACATTAGTCTTATGGGAAGAATTCAGGAAGTTGATTATTTTTACCATCAAATCGCGAATTCCCGAATGCAGACAGTGATAAATTGAAAGTTCAAAGCTTAAAGAATTTATTGGTACTTTCTGAATATGAGGTATACGTGGGAAATTTCGTGTAATTAAACGAAGAAAATTTTATAACGCAGTTTTAGCAGCAAGGACGCCATGTTGTTTGTTTATTATACAAAGCGCGCGCACTAAGGTTATAGTAAATAAAAACACAAATTTAATATTATTCTTTAATTCGTAACTTCATATTTATTAATTAAGTAATAATTTATTATTTTAAAATAAATTTTTTTCCATAAAATAATTTGTAAACTGCATTTAATATAAAATATTTATATTTATTTGATAAATATATACACGGAACGAGACACGGAAGTTTAAATTTGAGTTTTGAATTTGTTCTTTTTGCAGAAGTACTGCGTGATTAAAAAGTAATGACACATTAAATGTAAATTAGTAAAATTAAGAGATATTTACCATTAAATTTGTAAATATTATTTAAAAAATTAATTTTTTGAATTTATAAAGTATTATTTGTATCATAAATAGTTAAATGTGTATTATTTTTTTTATCACTCAACGACTTGGGATTCAAGGCCAGAGCGTCGTTAACATTGTTGGTAATGAAGCAGAAGATGAAAAGTACTATAAATTAAATTGAATTTTAAATGTACCATTTAGAAGTAATATGAAAGATATTTTAATTAATAATGTAACCCATAATACATAAAAGGAACTTCTTTAAATATTACAGAAGAAAGTAATATAAAACAAGAATATCATGACATAGAAGAAATCCCTGATTCCATAAATGATGGCATGGTTAGAAATCCTTTTGAATATTTATTCGGATACTGTGATACTATTTAAACAATTGAATTAGGAAAAAGACCAATTGATATATGCTACAATTGGAGTACAAAAGACGAAAATATACCATCTAAAAGTGATATAGATACATTTTTAATAATTATAAATTAGAACATTTAAACAAACAAAATCCGGATGCCAAGATAACTAATACTTCGACATCCAATATGATCAAGAGAGTAATAGTAAGGGAAAGCAGGATCAGGAAAAAGAACAGTAATAAAAGAAATTGTAAAAATAATAACAACTGCTTTTGGTGAGGATGCAGTCGAAATGACAGCACCTACTGGCATGGCTACTATGAATGTATATGGAAAAACATTTAACTCTTTACTAAAATTACCATTGAATTACAAACAATTTCGTTTATTAGAAAATCAAAAAGCAAAGAGATACAATATAAGTATCAGTAACTATCTCTATGAACAAATATAATAATCTTATATTTCAAAGATATATAAGACATTTTTATACCATTAATTTTATTTAAAAATTTTTTTTTTTACAATTTTAAATAAATTATTTAAATTTTTTAATTGATGTTAAATAATTTTTTAAGATAAATTAATAAAGCGGGATTCGATCCCACGACCTTTGGTTTGCCGGACTAACGCTGTACCAACAAGTTGTCAAGAGTGGACACCACAGGAGACAATCAGAATCAATTTCTTTAATTCAGGAGGCAACGTTTTAGATCTAGTGCCAAATTTATATTAATTATCGAATCCCGATCGAGACAAATTGATGGACAATTTTTTTCATTCAAAACCACTTTTTTAAGTTAAATTATTAATTAATTTATCTTAAAAAATTATTTAACATCAATTAAAGAATTTAAATAATTTATTTAAAATTGTAAAAAAAAAAATTTTAATAAAATTAATGGTATGAAAATGCATTATAAATCTTTGAAATATAAGATTATTATATTTGTTCGTAGAGATCGTTACTGATACTTATATTGAATAATATGACGAACGTTAAATTAATTTAATTAAAAAAATTACAATCTGATTTAAAAAATTTAAAATTTTTGATAAATGACGAAATGTCATTAATAGGATTACGCACTTTATACCAAATAGAATCGCGGTGTAGAGAAATTTTGGCTAATGAAATTGATGAATTATTTAGTGGATTAATAAATAAAGTTAATAATTAAATTAATTATCAATTTATCCGGTGATTTTAACCAATTAACATCCGTACAGAACTGCAGCAATATTTACTACAAGAAAACATACTGATGAAATGCAATCACAGCGAAAACTTGTTTTTAAAGTGTTTCAGAAATATTTATGTTTACAAAATGCACACCGACAAGAAGGTAAGCAAATGCCATATTCTAAATTATTAGACGAAATTGCCAATACTGAAATATCACAGGAAAATTATGAAGCATTACGCAATAGACGATAAAATATAATACCAAAAAATGAATTAGATTTATTTCAGCATGCTATACACTTATACCCGAAATTCTTACAAGTAGATGCACATAACGAAAAGAATTTAAAAAACACTGGAAACCCAGTAGCTCACATTATAAGAACAAATGTACTTATAATGCGTTCAGGATTACAAAATATTCTATACTTATCTAAAAATTGTCGTGTTATATTATTGAAAAACTTATGGACTGCTGGAGGTTTAATCAATGGTACTTTAGGGTATGTCATAGAAATAATTTATTCAGAAAATGATTCACCGCCGCAATTACCTGAAGCAATCATGATAGAATTTGACAATTACTGAGGACCATATTTATATAAAAAATTTTTTTCCGATAACTCCACTAACCCGTACATTGACGCATAATAAAATACAATGCAACAGAACACAAATTCCACTTAAATTATCTTATTCGAATTTAAAATTAAAATTATTTATATACTAAATCATATAAATATGAAATGAAAATACTTTTATTATTAATAATAAAATTATTACTTATCTTTAAAATTATTTTTTTATAAGAAATCAGAATTTTATGGTTTATAAGGAATTATTAGATAAATCTATAAATTTTCAGTGGCTTCGCTCAGTCTCACACATATTCGCGGTAATCTAGTGTTGTATTATTACACAAAAAATTTTTTTTCTCACTTTTTAATGAATAGAACTTTGGTTCTCTTAGCTGAGAGCCAAGATAATAGATTAACTAGTTTCGATAGAATACAAAAGATGTGTTAATTAATTTACGTGCCTTCATTTCATCTTCCTACCTTAGCCCTGACCTAACATTTTACAAACTTATATAAAAAACTATTATTTATCCTGCTGAAAGAAAACTACAATCTATAGCTATAAATAAATTTAATTTCTTGAATAATTATTCCCAGTACCTTGTGTTTATTTTATTTGGGCTTTTGGGTCTAGAACTCTAGAACTTAAGTCTCAATGTTATTAGATATAGATTCTAAGGTTTCTATTTCCAAACCATGCTACTATATCTTATAAATCAACGCAAAAACTTTCGATTGATCACAGTTTTTAGCCTACTTTTAACTCTTACAAATACCACAGAAGAACGATAAAATCTATACTCTTTCGAAGCGCAGAAATCGCATTTATTTACTCAGCTATGTTCACCTTTTTATCTGCAGATATTCAATCGAAAACATACATGTGCATATAATACGATCTAAAAATGCTAGATACGTTTCCATAAACTGTGGATAAATAGCCGCAGATAGTGGCGTAAATTTAATATGCACCATATACGCCATGGCTGTGGAGCCCTTTTCCGTTTTCTATAAGAGTCTATAACAAAATTTTAAATTTTTTAATACTCCAAAAACTAAGTGGTAAAATGCGGTACCGATCTTACTCGACACGAAAAAAATTGAACACATCACTTTTGAACACCGAAATCAAAACACATAAAACTCAACACAGTAAATATTTAACACTATTTGTTGCACACGATTTAAATTGAACACAAACTTTTTCAGCACATTTTATTTGACACAAATTCAACACAAAAAACTGAAATTTAATTAATTTTTACGCGATTTGCATAAAAAATTCAATTTTGTGTTGAATAAAACGTGTAAAAAAAAATTGTGTTCGATTTATATGGTGTGCAAAAAATTGTGTTAAAAAAAAATGCGTGTTGAATTTTGCGTGCTTTAATTTCGGTGTTTGAAAATGATGTGTTCAATTTTTTTTGTGTTAAATAAGATCGCTACCGTAAAATGCTTCAGATTTAATAAGAAAATTTCAGAGGATAAATACTTATAAATGTTGAAAATTTTCAGAAAACTCGTATATTTTTTCAAACCCTAAAGCGAATGGTCTCAACTCGATATTACAAGGCAATTTATTCCGTATAATTGTTATAATCTTCAAATAATAAGTTGAAACTAAAGTTATTTTAATTAATTTTGTCTTACATAAAATTTTTAATATTAAATTGCTTGCAGAGAAATCTATTCATGAATTTTGATCAACTTCTCTATTAAATGGCATTAACCTAATCGACATCTCAAAATTCAAAAGCTAAAAATTTCACTGATATAAAATCTCAAGTTAATTTTAATAAATTTTAATTTTAATTTTAAATCTTAAGTTAATCTCAATTCTAAATTTTAGAAGTTACACGTTTAGGTTGATTTTCTGAAAATTTCATGCAGACACATTTTAGTTTGTAATATCAAGCAAACTGCTTGAAATAACAATTGAAGCAACCTAACCGTGTAAAGATAATTTTTGTATATTATAAATGAATAATTATATTAATAATACAATATTTTAATTAATAAAATAATTATAGAGCGAAGCTCTACCTTAATGGATGCAAAAATCGACACCTTTCGGACACGATATAGCCAAAACGATCAAACGGAATGCTTTCATTTTTTAAAACTGAGTTTATTTTATCGAGTTAATGAACCCTATTGTTTTTGGGCCCAATCTGGTATTTCTAAAGGCATGTTTATTCTTGTACTTTTGCTTCATACAGGTGAAAAACCTTCTAAATGTTATCCGCGCGATAAATTTCATAGCTTTTGCATAAACTTTGCATCAGCGAAATATCATAAAAATACAAAATCACACAAGATTCTTATATTTTTAGGCACGATCACCCTATGTATGCAATACATAGATGAAATCGTGCCTTATAAGTTTGTCAGGTCAAAAAACGGAAAAATTTCTAAATTGTACAATTCGTGGAGAAATTTGGTCCCCAGGTCATTCCGATGCCTCTAAATGCTTATATTGCCTTGTTGTGTGTAGGGATGTATGTTCGAGAAAGTGTATCCTCAAGATCACAGAACCTACTCGATGAATCAAAAATCCCTTAAACCAAATTTTTTGAAATAAGATCTATTTGTATGGTTTTCAATTTCAAGTGATTTCATCAAGTACTTGCAGAGAAATGTCCTAAAAACTGATTTCAGATATCAAAAAAAATTATTAAAACATAATAAAAATGGTAAAAAATGAATTGGTTTTGAATTTAATACATCCAAAATGTGGTTAATGATCTAAAATAACCAGAAAATAACTAAATTAATTGAAATTTATTTTTTAGGAACGATAACCCTGTGTATGCAATACATAGATAAAATCGTGCCTTAAAAGTTCATCAGGTTAAAAAACGAAAAAGTCTTAAAATTCTTCAATTTATGGAGGAATTTGGTCCCAAGGTCATTCCGATGCCTCTACATGCTTTTATTGCCTTGATGTATAATAATAGATAATAGTTTTCAATTTATGAGGGCGTGGATCCCTTCAACGTTATTAAAGAGAAAATACTCAATGAATATGTGATCGTGCCTGAAATAAAAAAGCCTTAGCTTTTTTATAATTCTTTACGATTTTTATTATTTATTAATTAATCCAAATTTTATTCAATTAGACATTTAACGCCCAAAAGCCTATCTACGAGTTCTAAATTAATTTTAAAACCAAAACCTATTTTTCAAGTCTCTATTATCAGAATTCGATTTCAAACTTTCTATAAAATTAACCGGAAAGTCGTTATTTAGGGTAAAAGTTGGATACTAAAAAAAATCGACACGCTGCTTATCAGTATTGTAAATAGCATCAAAAAAAGGTATATTTAATGAAGAATAATAAAATTTTCATTTTTTGTATATGTTTTAGGACACATTTTTTTTGCTTGATTTTTCTTAATTTGAAAATGGCGGATGGAGAATTAGAAAAAATTACGAAAAACGAGTTACATTAGATTATTTGTTTTTAGGAATATTTTTTGGAATTTTACATAAATATTGGTTTTAAAATTAATTTAGTATTCAAAAAGAAATCTAAACGTAAAATTTCAAATATTAATATAAGATATATATTTTTGGACTAAACCTAGTTCAAAGAATTTGCAACTCCATCCGTATGCATTCTATGTATAATTCCATTATCATTGAATTTTTTTATTCTTACACATGGATCAGTTTGAAAAATTGATTTGAAACTAATAACTAATAAGTTTTTAATTCTTCTGAAGGTTACTTCATTGAAATAAAACCGGTTGTTTAAAAACTGATTTTTTTAAATAGCGTAATTTTATTAAATAAAAAAGAGATTAGGAACCTGGTAATAATAATGGTATGGTAATAAGTGCGTGTAAGTATTACACAGCTAAATTTTGGCACAGAGATATTCAAGACCTAAATACATACACTTTCGTATTCTAATTTTTTCGGCCACGTGTTTTGGAAAAAGTTACACAAAAATGGCCAATTTAAAAAAAAAAACTAAAAGTAAGTATGAAACCCTGGAATAGGCTAGGTTTTTAACTAAGACCAAAACATAATAAGTTTATATTTGACATTTTTCGGTATATTAATTCTGGAGAGACATGTCGGGCCATTGAAGACCTTTATCCGAGCTCAAAATCATGTACACTATAAACTAAGAGCGTGAATATACCGGGTCTTCAATAGCCGACATGCCCTTCCAGAGCCAAAATACCAAAATATTTAAAATATAAATTCAGTATGTTTTGGCCTAATATAAAAATCTAGTCTAATCCGGGGTGTCATAATTTCAGTTTTTCTTCCAAAAATTGGTTAACTTTTTTTAGTACACATGACCAAAAAAATTAGAATACAAAAGTAGGTATGCTTTGATTCTGAAATACGCAATCTGGGGTACAAGTGGCTGAGAAGTTGAGGACATGAAATCAGCAAAAACTACCCCATTTTAGTTTTTTTGCAATATTTTGAAAGCAGAGCTAAAATTATCTAATTAACTGCCGTTTTTTGAAGAAAGGGTAAGAAAATATTTAGGTTCAATAATTACAAGCTCTAATTGGGCTATAAGACTAATTATAGGACGTGAAAACTAAACCTCTAAAAAGGACTAGTTATAATACATAAATAATAAACAACATTACAATAAAATCGCTATTCTTATAATTTGTAATTATCACCTTTACTAGATGTTAAGATTCTAAACCCAAATTATTTAGATTCTGTAAACCTGTATTATTTTAAGTCCTTAAATTGAAAATATTCTAAGTCCCTCAACTCAAATTATTAAAAGTCTCTAAACCCGGAATATTTTAAGTCCCTAAACTTGAATTTTTCTAAGCCTCTCAAAGTAAATTATTCAAAGTCCCTAAATATAAAATATTTTAAGTTCCTAACCCCACATGATTTTTGACATTTGACCCCACTTGATTTTCAGATTCACAGGTTACCCCTCCTTAGAAACATGTTCAATGTTAAAACTACGATTTTTGCAGCAAATTGAAAAATTGATCATTTTGGGACAAAAACGGGCATTCAATTTACTGACTGTAAAGAAGAGAATTTAATATAAAAAATTAGAAAGGTAATAATGTTTTGCAAACAAATAATTCTAAAGGACAAATAAAGAATTTTTAGAAAAAAGCTTTTAGAAAATTGTTGAGACCTATAAAACCCATTTTTGTCTAAAATTGCAATTTTTGAGATAATTTAAAAATTAATCATTTCGGGAAAAAAATGACCATTTGGTTAAATTGCTATAACATTGAGAAAAATCCAAGGCTTGAAAAATGACTTTAATACCGAAAAATTGTGACCAACAAGAAGTGTTTTTGTTAATTAACTAACTAAAAAGCAATATTACCAAAAAACTACATTTAAAATCCTTGTGCATAGTATTATGCACATATTCTTGTGCCTAGAAGGCCCGTTGGAATAAACGGAGGTTATCGGAGGTTATCGGAGGTTTTTTTCAATTATTAATGAAAGTAATTTGTAATATGGTTTCCTAAAGTTAACGGTCTCTTGTTAACGAAAGCAAAGTAAAGACTCCGAAAAATCTGCCCTCTTATTGCATCTTTGTTAACTTTTTGCATAAGGGAACTTAAGCAAAATTTTTTCTTGCAAAATCTTTGTTATTACATGATCTTCCGGTGCTGGACATGGTATTTTTAAAGTCATATGACAAAATTAAATTCATAGGTTGGTATCAATGGGACCTCCGTATGTTGCGTTCACTTATACTACGATATAATAGTGTTAGTGTATGTTAATGCCAGGCAGGGGTGGGTAAAAAAGTGATGTTTTGGGGGGGGGGTAAATACAGGGCGATACAGAGCGAATGCATTGTTTGCTTATTAGTTAACCAATCGCAGCTAAGATTACAAGCATCAACAACTAGCGATGCACCTAATAAAATAAAATTCACGTCCCACCCGGGATCACCGTGTATTGACGTTTTAGGGGGGGGGGTTGAAATATTAACGACGTTTTTAGGGGAGAGGGGTATGAAATGGACTTAGAATATTTCCGATTAAGGGACTTAGAATAATTTAAAGTGGGAGTAAGCACAAGAACTTAGAATATTTTAGGTTTATGGACTTAGGATAATTTAAATTTGGGATTTATTGTAATTTTGATCTTAGGACTTATAAAAATTAGGGAATATACGTTAAAACGTTATAAGTGAACATGATTCATGATCGTTGGTTGTGTGAAAACACAAACCAGTTATAAGTTTTTTTCATTTTTTCTTAAATTCAGGGATAGTTTTATCCATTTTTGCCCCGTATAGGAGGTAAATTAAATAAAAGTTAAAATAGGATAAAACTTTTTCAAATGCAAGATTAAAAGAAAAGTAAAGAAAAAAACTCACATTGTATTTTTCCGATTTTATCTTACCCTGGAGATATTTTTCAACACCAATAGTTAGCTCTAATATTCCTTTATCGATACAGAATAAAAGAATAAATTCAATATTTAGATAATTACTCTTAAAATGTGGCACTATTAATTTGATCATTAGTTCCAAAATATTGTGAAAAAACTCATAAGATGGAATGTTTCTGCTGTATTTTCCTATTTTCTAACCCAGTAGGACCCCAAATTCGGATTCAACGACATACAAAACCTACAGAAGACTTTTTCTTTCTCTGGTTGACGAATTCTGAAACCGTTACACGACATTCTGACTTGTGTATAATATTATTTTGGTAATTATGTTAATTGAGGGGTATTAGAGTTCAGAGTAACTTTTTTGTAGTTGGTGAATTCTAGAAAAAGGACGTAATAACAAAGTTCCGCCAACAAAAGTTTGGTTGAAATCTTTTCAGCAAACAAATAATAAGGTTTCAAAATAAGGGGCAGATTTTTCGTGTACTTTTTGGCCAATACTTAAAAATTTTAACTATGCTTAACATTTTTTTACGTCTTATTTAAACATTATTATTGAACTCAATCTAATCAAAGCTTTTAAAATCCCTAAATTAAAAAATTACTGAAACTCTTTTCTTGCTTTTTTCTAACATGATCAGCTTCGCTCTACCCGTCTTCGACGGTATCTAGTATTTTTATTAATAATATAATATATTACTAATATAATATTTTATTAATAATATTTTCAATTAAACATGAATTTAAAAAAAATATTGGATAGTTATGACATCTTTCAATTATATTAAATAAAAAGCTTTTAAGCACAGTTGGTATTATTTGTAAAGTACAGATTCCCTCAAACTTGAACCTTCAGACTTACCCTATGTCGGTATCAGAATTGTGAATGAGGTACTCTTTTATCATTTGCTACTAAAGCTTTCATTATTTTCTGAATAATCTCATTCAGATATTAACAGTTGACTTATTAATTTTATTTTGTTAAAATTATAATTTTAAAATGTTAGCTTTAATAAAACTAATTTTTTTTTGGTTCCTCAAAAGCAGGGATAGCAAATATTGTAATTTTCCATTACCCATTACAATTAACGAATTTGTAATGAGTAATGGAAAATAATAATGATACATTAATAATATTACTAACCATTACTTTTTGTAATGGTTAATAATTTTTTGGCCATTAACCATTACAAAAAGTAATGTAGTAATTGGACAATGAATAATTACTATTAATAAAAAATGTAGTTAATTGGAGGAATATTACGAATGTAATGGAGATATGCTATCCCTGCCTCAAAGAGGAACCATTGTGATAGGTCAAATTTCAATTTTTGATTTTTTGGCATATAAGCACGTTTTGAGACCCCAGGAAGCTAAAAAACTGGTTTTAAAAAAAAGTATGTATGTGTGTGTGTGTGTGTGTGTGTGTGTGTGTGCGTATGTAATTGGTGATATTTCACAAACATTATTGAGTTAAGACCTAATTTTGTTTTCAAAAATTTTTTTATTAAAGAAGCTCAAGGTACTTTTGTTTTTTAAATTTGGATGTAATACCTCATTTATTTCCACGAAAGTACTCATATTTGAAAGTATAGTTTTTACTCGATATCTCGAATCTTATAATTAATTTTTTGAAAATTTTTTTCCCAAATTTTCACCACAAAAAAATACAAAAAATACCAAATTTTTTTTTCTTTTTGGATGAAGTACCTAATTTATTTCTATGAGAGTACTAGTTTTAGACAGTTCGTTTATAGTAATTTTTTGGATCTGATAGCGAATTTTTCCAAAATTTATTTCTCAAAATTAAAAAAGTTTTTTTAAACTGCAATATTTTTTTTTTTGGTGTACATAATACTTCATTTAATTCCATGAAAGTACTATCTTGAATAATTATTATCCAATGAATTACATTAGATTTTATTTGAAAAAAATAGATTTAGTTAACACATAATTATTCAATACATAAATTTTCTTTTAACTTTTAAAAGTTAATAGAAATGAGTGTATGATTGCATGGTTGTAATTGGTGATATCTGTGACATATTGAAGTATTTATCTCATTGTTTGAGGAACCTTAGTGCCAGCTAGTTGACAGGGTATTTTTTTAATACTTAATGATTATAAATTTAAAAAGAAGAAGAGTTAATAAATTTAGAGCTACCTTTAGAGCTTTCTCTGCAAATTTTTATAACCATGTAATTTTTTAATGATGTTATATACTCTTGAAAAAAAAAATAATTAATAAGTAATACTTTTTTATAGTAATTGCAACAAGTGCATAAAATTTTAAATAAACAATATTATTATGTACCTTAATGATCATTAAGTGCACTGGTAATTATTCTTGTGTTTAATTCCTGTTATAAAAATTTCGCATAGTTTCATTAACAGTATTGAAAAAGTACTATTTTACTGAGATAATAAAAACGATAATTTAGCTAACGTATTAAGAAACTAACCCAATATAACAGGTGTCCCTAATGTAAAATTTTATGTTATAAAAACTCGTAAAGAAACGATAGTGGTTATGTACCAGAGAATGCAAATCATGGAAGAAATGATCTACACTAAGTTATCGCATTTTTGGACGCTAAAAAAAATTTCGAAGATTTGATATATATTTTTTGATGATTATTTTTTAATAATTAGAAAGATATACTGACTTTTTTTAAAAAATTTGCATTCAAAAGGAATTTTCAAAAATTATAAGGGGCCACAGAAGCACAAAAATTTTAAAATCAGTTGTTTTGGTTTTTAAAAAAATTTATTGATTTAATTTTTAAAAAATGTGTCTTGTGCCCTCGGCATTAAAAAAGCTACGTTAAAGTTTTATAAAAAAATTTTTTAATATTATCATCACTTCGGGAATTTTAGGAAATTCGAAAAAAATTCTAGATTTCCTATTCTAGGTTCTGTGTACCCTTGAAAAAGTAAATTCTCAAACTTGAAATCGGAACTCACATTATTAACTACTTTAAGCTTTTTCTAATTAATTAACGAAATTTTAGGATTTATTAATTAAAAAATTCTTTAATTGAAACGAATAAGTTTATTTTCACTTAACAATTATGTTTTTCTTAAATACTATAATGTTTCATATGAAATTCATAAGAAATACTCTTTTTTTCCATTTAAGCCTTATATGAGTTTTATATGATATCCATTTTGTAATTAAAATTCATTATTATATTTAGAAATTTATTGAGTGAAATTTTCCAAAATAATTAAAATTTATTAAATGTTGATTTTTTATTTTTATAACTTTTTACCAAAACTAATAACGTTTATGAAATATAAATAATCAATTCTTAAAGCAAATATGGATCCGTATTTCATAGTATGAAATCCTTTTTCTGTCATCCTGAATTCATATTTTCTGTCAAAAATACAAGGATTTTATGGTTTCATGACTCAGATTTACCTCATTCCTTAATATTTTGCAAACATAAAATTATTTAAAATTTTAATTCTACAGCACTTTGATCGATAAAATTTTTATTTAAGATTATATAAATGTTAAATAAATTATTGCAGCTAATTTTTTCAAAAGAAATAACAAAAAAAAAATCATAATGAATAAATTAAATTAAATTATTACCTTGGAATCATTTATAGTCGAAGTTACTCATCGAAAAAAATCTTTAAAAGTCTTAAAAGTTTTAAAAGAAATGCTATTTATTTTCGAAAGTTTAACTCAATTTTCCATTGAAACAGAACAATTTTAAATTGGTTACCTGTCAAAAAATTTGAACATTTGATGACTAAAATATATGTTAACATTTTCTCATATTTTTGAAATAGTTAGCTCCCGCTAAATTTACCCCTTTATTCCCAATTTCGGTGAAAAATAAAAATACCCTGCCAACTACCTGGCACTAAGGTTCCTCAAACAATAAGCTTAATACGTCAATATGCCACAGATATCACCGATTGCAACCATAAAATCATACATACAATTCTATTAACTTTTAAAAGTTTTTTTTATTGATAACAAATTTTCAAAAAATTAATTATCAGATTCGAGATGTCAAGTAAAAACCATATTTTCAAATATAAGTACTTTCATGGAATTAAATGGAGTATTACACCGAAAAAAAAAAAAAAAATGCAGTTGTTTAATTTTTTTGTTTTTTTAATTTAAAAAAAAAAAATTGAAATAATTCGGTATCAGACCCAAAATGTTACTATAAAAGAACTTTCTAAAACTAGTGCTCTCATAGAAATAAATTAGGTGCTACTTCCAAAGAGAGAAAAAAATTTGGTATTTTTTGTATTTTTTTGTGACAAAAATTTTCAAAAAATTAATTATCAGATTCGAGATATCGAGTAAAAATCATACATTCAAATATAAGTACTTTCATGGAAACAAATGAGGTATTACATCCAAATTAAAAAAAAAAAAAAATTAGTTTAAGCTTTTTTGATGAAAAAATTATTGAAAAAAAAATTAGGTCTTAATTCCTTAATGGTTGTGAAATATGACCGGTTACAATATTTTCAGATATTCGTACTTTAATGGAATTAAATGAGGTATTACACCCAAAAAAAGAAAAAATATTGCAGTTATATTAATTTATTTGTTTTTTAATTTTGAAAAAAAAAATTTGAAAAAAATCGTTATCAGATCCAAAAAATGACTAAAGTGTTTTTTGTATTTTTTCGTGAAAAAAATTTGGGGAAAAAAATTTTCAAAAAGTTAAGTATCAGATTCGAGATATCGAGTAAAAATCATACTTTCAAATATAAGTACTTTCATGGAAACAAATGAGGTATTACATCCAAATTAAAAAAAAAAAAAAATTAGTTTAAGCTTTTTTGATGAAAAAATTATTGAAAAAAAAATTAGGTCTTAATTCCTTAATGGTTGTGAAATATGACCGGTTACAATATTTTCAGATATTAGTTCTTTAATGGAATTAAATGAGGTATTATACTAAAAAAAAAAAAAAAATGTAGTTTTTTATATTCTTTTCTTTTTTTAATTTTGAGAAAAAAATTTTGAAAAAATTCGGTATCAGATCCAAAATATTACTATAAACGAACTTTCTAAAACTAGTACTCTCATAGAAATAAATTAGGTACTACGTCCAAAAAAAAAAAAATTTGGTGTTTTTTGTATTTTTTTGTGACCAAAATTTTGGGAAAAAAATGTTCAAAAAACTAATTATCAGATTCAAGATATCGAGTAAAAATTGTACTTTCAAATATAATTACTTTCGTAGAAATAAATGAGGTATTACATCCAAATTAAAAAAAAAAAAGTATAGTTTGAGACTTTTTGATGAAAAAATTTTTGAAAAAAAATTTAGGTCTTAATTCCATAATGGTTGTGAAATTTCACCGGTTACATACATACACACACATACATGCTTTTTTTAAAACCGGTTTTTTAGCTTCCTGAGGTCCCATAACGTGCTTAAATGCCAAAAAATCAAAAATCAAAATTTGACCCATCACAATGGTTCCTCATTGAGGAACCAAAATTCCAATCAAAACGCGCAAAATGGTGTGATGTTAGACCATTTGGGACGTTTGGATAGGAGTATAATGCCGGTTACCCTCGGGCGCATATGGTCACGAATGGATTTTATACGCCCGCTCCCTAATTTTCTAGTTTATGTGATTATGTTCTTTGTTAAAAATATATATTGAATTTATGTTCAATTACGAGAAGAAAATTCCCTTTTATTAATTTTAATTTTTATTGAATTTTAATCATTTAATTTTATTAATTTGCCAAATTGAGAGTATTGAGACGAACCCTTATAAGGAAATTTAGATACACTAGTAAAATTTGCCGTAGAACTCAAATTTTTTGTCGGATTTTTATTTGGTCACATGACTTAGGGGAACTCAGCAAAATAGGTAATAAGTAAAAACTAAAAAGCATAGAAAATTCAAAAACATTAGTTTTACTTTCTTATAACGAAAAGCATCCTCGGGAAATTTTTATATGTTAAACTTGATCACTTTTGGGAAGTATTTAGAAAAAAAATTTTTTTTTTTAAATTTGCAAGCTTTTTGGGTATGCCCATTTAAAATTTAGGGTTGAAAATTACTAATTTTGAATTAATTTTGAAAAATGACGCCCTGTGGTCAAAGTGTGACTGAAAATCCAATTTTTTCATCAAATTTTACAACAGAAACCCTTTTTTTTTCAACGTTTTTTAACGATTTTATAACCAGCATTCAAAAACGATGGATAAGAGGTTAATATTTACCAAAAAACTTAAACTTAAACTGACATTAAATCCTTACATTTATAAAAAACCTTCAGATTCGGGGAATCATTTAATTTTAGCATGTTTTAACGAAAGAAATTATTTTTTTTATTTCTAAGAACCTGAACATAATTTTGTGCTATTTATCCGTGGAATTCCCCTATGGTTTTTTGAAAAACCGCTAGAGCGCGCCAACCCCCTCAAAATCATATTTCATGTTTAATCACAGTAAAACTGTTAAAAACTGTTATACAGTAAGATGCAGATTGCAAATAATGAACTTTTTCCATGATTATTATTATTTTAAAAATTTATCTCAAGAAAAAAATATTAAATATTATAAAAAATTTGCCCCCCAGTGGTGGGGAAAATTGTACCCCCTAACCCATTGAAGGGTAAAATACATATTTTACAAAATACGTGGATCATGCGGTATTTTACGGGATTTGAGGATTTGTGGATTTGCAAATCCCACTTGGATTTGAAGGGATTTGATGGGATTTGAATGGGATTTGAATGGATTTGAATGGATTTTAATGGTTTTTAATTCATTTGAATGCATTTGGAATTTGCAAATCCACTCAAATCCAAGGAAAAACCTTAAAATTGTAATTACGCATTATATTATAGTAAGCGTCCAACGCAATATGTTTTTTACACTCCATAAATGAAGATTACATTCTTTGTATGTGTTTTATGTTTTTGATCATGAGTCCGGGCATTGCAAAGCCCCAAAGTTGTGTTGTCCGACCATAATAGTCAAAAAACTGACCATGCTAGGGCTTTTGTGCGATAATTAATCTGAGCATGAATATAAAATAACAGTTCAAAATACTATTGTTGATATTTTTTGGTAGCTGATTACGAAAATTAGAGTTACAAAATCCTCAGGTTATGTTGAATGCCCATAATGGGCAGAAGCTGCCCATTTTAGGGCCTTTTTGCGAAAATCTAAGTAAAATCTTTAAATAACCTTCTAATAACCTTTCTAAATACTGTCTTGTATACTTTTTGACTGCTGATTACGAAAATCAGGGTCCCGTAATCCTAAGGTTGAATTGTATGCCCATAATAGGCAAAAGCTGCCTATTTTAGAACTTTCATGATAAACTAATTATAAAAAAATTTGAATAAACGCTCAAAGTACGGTCTTACATGTTTTTTGGGTCGCTAATTTCGAAAATCGGCGTACTGAAATCCTATCGCTGTGTAATATGCTCATAATGGGCAAAAGTTCCCCCTTTTTAGGGCTTTTGCGCGATAGTCTAAGTGTAAACTTTGAATAATCGTTCAAAACGGTTCAAATTACCAACATATGTTTTTTGGGTTGCTTATGTGGGTGTCGAAGTCCTAAGTTTGTTATCTGCTCATACTGGGATAAAACCTACCCATGTTAGGGCTAGGACTTATTCGCGACAATCTAAATACAAACCTTAAATGACTCTTAAAACTTACATTATATATGTGTTTTGGGTTGCTGATTACAAAAATCAGGATCTTAAAATTCTACAGTACTGTTATCTGCCTTAACCAGGGGGCTAATCACGGGATTCAGGGATTCGGAATCCCTTGTGAATCCTGAATCCGGATTCAAAATTTTTTTTCTCGGGAAAACGCTTGGAATGACTTAAAATGAACAGAAAAACATGTTTAGAGGTCTGAATCCCTCTGAATCCCTCTGAATCCTTCCCCGTCTTTTTTTTTTAGTAAATCGGATAACTTTTTGAAGTATCCACTTTTTTAATTAATATTTTATTCTAAAAGTTCGAACGTATACTTTTTTTTGGTCACTAAGTTCAAATATGAAATCAGATTTTCGATATTGACAGTTGACAGCTGTCAATTAGCTGTCAAATCACTTAACTTTGTTATGAAACTTAAATTTATCCTCAGTGGTTATGTTTTTTGGGTCGGTTATTTCAAATTTGATGACAGATTTTCGGCATTGATAGCTAATTGACAGCTGTCAATTAGCTGTCAAATCACTTTAATTTGTTACAAAACCTTAAATTTATCATCATTATTTATGTTTTTTGGGTCACTGATTTCAAATTTGGACTCAGATTTGAAAATTCAAGCCGTTACTCAAAACTATATTAAGTAAATTAAAAATAAAATTGTTTAAAACCTCATGAAATTTCTGAAAATGATTAAAACTCCCTATTCAAGGGAGTTTTGCAATATTTTGAATGTAAAGCAATAATCCATTAGTAAAAGCCATTGTTTAAAAATGATATATGAATAAATATTGGGATTCTTTTATTAATGACCGGCATTGTGAGACAAGGCTAATTTTAAGGGGTGAAAACTACCCTCAAAATAAAAAACGATGAACCAACATATCTGGTCAAGTTTATTATTATTATTCTTTTGTACTATTATTTTAATTAAGCATTTTTATACTTAATTATATTTGTTCCGATATATTATTTATTAATCCTCCTAGGGAATAAAATGGGTAAAACTGCCCCTACTCGGCCCCTACATAAAAAAAAAATTTTTAACGTTACAAATTTTGTTTTTTTAATTTTTCATATTACGAGCAAACAATTAATAGCGTTTCTTCTTTAGTAAATTTTTTTCTTAAATTTCTATAGTATAAAAAATTACTTCACTCCCTCCACCCTAAAATGTTAAAAACTTCCTCTTAATTTAAAAAAAATTAAATAAAACTTCGATAAAACTAAAATATTAAAATTTATAGCGTGAGTAATTCAAAAGCCCTATTTCTTAAATTGTTAAAATTAAAACCTACACATGACCTAAGAAGGTCGTATAAAAAACTCGAAAAAAAACTATACGTCAAGCCTTAATTTTACATAACACAAGGAAGAAGAATAAAAGAACTACACCACAAGCCTTACACCATCAAAACCTAATAAAGTGGTCAATAATAAGAACAAGGACACGTCAAGCTTTAAATCCACATAACTTAAGGAAGTGGTCTATAATAAAAATGAAACGTCAGGCTTTAAACTCAAAAAACTTAAGAGGACGGTCTTAAATAAAAAACCTTGAAAAAAACGGATTGTCAAGCCTTATACACCCACATAACCTAAGGAGCAGTCTATAGTTAAAAAAATGACATATAGCCTTACTTCCACCTAACCTAAGGAAGTGGTCTACAATAAAAAAAACTAACGACACGTCAAGCCTTACAGTAGCGTAACCTAAGGAAGTAGGCTATAATAAAAAACGACACCTCAAGCCTTACAGTAACGTAACCTAAGGAAGTAGGCTATAATAAAAAAACAACACGTCAAGCCTTACAGTAGCGTAACCTAAGGAAGTAGGCTATAATAAAATAACAACACGTCAAGCCTTACAGTAGCGTAACCTAAGGAAGTAGGCTATAATAAAATAACGACACGTCAAGCCTTACAGTAGCGTAACCTAAGGAAGTAGGCTATAATAAAATAACGACACGTCAAGCCTTACAGTAGCGTAACCTAAGGAAGTAAGCTATAATAAAATATCGACACGTCAAGCCTTACACTAGCGTAACCTAAGGAAGAAGGCTATAATAAAAAAACGACACGTCAAGCCTTACACTAGTATAACCTAAGCAAGTAGGCTATAATAAAAAAAACGACACGTCAAGCCTTACAGTAGCGTAATCTAAGGAAGTAGGCAATAATAAAAAAACAACACGTCAAGCCTTACAGTAGCGTAACCTAAGGAAGTAAGCTAGAATAAAATAACGACAAGTCAAGCCTTACACTAGCGTAACCTAAGGAAGTAGGCTATAATAAAAAAAACGACACGTCAAGCCTTACAGTAGCGTAACCTAAGGAAGTAGGCTATAATAAAATAACGACACGTCAAGCCTTACAGTAGCGTAACCTAAGGAAGTAGGCTATAATAAAATAACAACACGTCAAACCTTACAGTAGCGTAACCTAAGGAAGTAGGCTATAATAAAATAACGACACGTCAAGCCTTACAGTAGCGTAACCTAAGGAAGTAGGCTATAATAAAATAACAACACGTCAAGCCTTACAGTAGCGTAACCTAAGGAAGTAGGCTATAATAAAATAACGACACGTCAAGCCTTACAGTAGCGTAACCTAAGGAAGTAGGCTGTAATAAAAACGACACGTCAATCCTTACAGTAGCGTAACCTAAGGAAAAGGCAAATAAAATATCTTCAAGGGTTTTTTAGACCACTAAATTCAATAATGATGCCAGAAATGCTATTTGATACCTTTCCGGGGGTGATTTTTGCCTTTTTTCACCCCTTTTACCCAAGGGATCAGCAACGCTATGCAAAATTTAATACTACGCCTCAATAAATAAAAATTATATATTTTATTAATAATAAATTCGACCTCAAATTTCGAAATTCAAAATAGCGCAATAATTTACCAAAACCTAACGAACTAGTCTATCTCTATAGGAAAAAAACTACACGTCAAGCATTACACTAGCGTAACTTAAAGTAGCCTATAATAAAAAAACCACACGTCAAGCCTTACAGTAACGTAACCTAAGGAAGTAGGCTATAATAAAATAACGACACGTCAAGCCTTACAGTAGCGTAACCTAAGGAAGTAGGCTATAATAAAATAACGACACGTCAAGCCTTACAGTAGCGTAACCTAAGGAAGTAGGCTGTAATAAAAACGACACGTCAATCCTTACAGTAGCGTAACCTAAGGAAAAGGCTATAATAAAAAACGACACGACAAGTCGTACACTAACATAACCTAAGGAAAAAGACTATAATAAAAAAGCGACAAGTCACGCCTTATATCAACACAACGTAAAATTTGGAGACAAAACTTATCAAATAATTAAGTATCAGGTCAGTTTTTTTCAAGTTTTTTTTTGGAGACAAAAACTTTAATAAAAAATTTTTCAAATCATTAATTATCAGATCCAATAAATCTATTAAAACCGAGTTTTTTAAAATTATTACTTTCATTGAAAAGTATTAGGTATTACGTCCAAAAATAATAAAAATTTAGGTATTTTTTATAATTTTTGAAAGCATTAAATTGAGACAAAAATTTCGCACACACATACACAAGAGTTACACCAACATAACCTCATGCAATGGTATAGTCAGGGTGGCCACGGAACTGAAGTTTTTAAAATTTCCTGACTTTCCAGACTATTTTTTAAAATTTTCCAGTACTTTTTTAGTGTTTCAACCAAATTCCCTGAATTTCCAGAGTTTCCTATGAACAAATTTTAGTAAATTTTAATTTCCGACATTTTCTTTTTCAAAATTTAATATTAAATTTAAATACCCAACTAAATCTGCACTTTAGTTATTAAATTTACTATATTTTCTGTATTATATATTTTTATTATTAAATTGATTTAAAAAGGAAGGGATAAAAGTATTTAAAAAAAAAAAAATAAAATGATCATTTTTTAATATTATATGTCTAAACATCATTTTCTATCTGCTGGCTAGTGTTTAAAATAGTATATTATGGTCCTAGGCCAAAAAAATAAAGAATAGCCCAAATCGCACGTAAATTACCTTCCGAGGCGATGGTAAACTGCGATTTGGGTCGTTCTTTGTTTATGGCCGAGGATTGTACAAAATTTTTTTGCGACTGTGGCGAGAAAAGACGTCTTTGGGAAATACGTACTTTCGGGCCGCAGTACAAAAAAAAATCTTAAAGCATGTTAAAAAATTAGAAAACTGAAAAGTCAATATTGGGAAATGGGAAACTTTAAGTGCTCGTCGGTGGTACAGGCAGAATCCTTGAAGAGAGGGGGTTTTTATGTCCAAAATATTCAAATGTGTGGAGAACAAAAAAATCTCGAAAACAAAAAATTAAAACACGCTCTACTGAACAAGAATACGACATTCGTTTTTACCTAAATTGTTCTTATTCCCCACAATAGAAGATGCATGCGTAGCAATTACCTAAAGATATTTAATGTGGACAACTGGTGCATTTTAAGTAAAAACAAACATCATATTCGTATTTAGTGACCCAAAAAATATAAGTAACCGATCTCGATGTAATTAGTAGGCTTGACTTGTCGCTTTTTTATTATAGTCTTTTTCCTTAGGTTATATTAGTGTAAAACTTGTCGTGTCGTTTTTTATTATAGCCTTTTCCTTAGGTTACATTACTGTAAGCCTTGACGTGTCGTTTTTTATTATAGCCTACTTCCTTAGGTTACGCTACTGTAAGGCTTGACGTGTCGTTATTTTAAGGGCTTGACGTGTGGTTTTTTTATTATAGGCTACTTTAAGTTACGCTAGTGAAATGCTTGACGTGTAGTTTTTTTCCTATAGAGATAGACTAGTTCGTTAGGTTTTGGTAAATTATTGCGCTATTTTGAATTTCGAAATTTGAGGTCGAATTTATTATTAATAAAATATATAATTTTTATTTATTGAGGCGTAGTATTAAATTTTGCATAGCGTTGCTGATCCCTTGGGTAAAAGGGGTGAAAAAAGGCAAAAATCACCCCCGGAAAGGTATCAAATAGCATTTCTGGCATCATTATTGAATTTAGTGGTCCAAAAAACCCTTGAAGATATTTTAAATTTGGAAAGAACAGTGCATTTAATGAAATATATTATTTAGGGTAAAAGGGGTTAAAAAAGGCCAAAATCACCCCCGAAAAGGCATCGAATAGCATTTCTGACATCATATTTGAATTCTAAGACCCAAAAAGCCTATTGCATTCCTCAGAATTAAAAAATAATAATTTATTCAGTTTAATTGTTTTTTAAAAATTATTTTTAAATTATATATATTTAATATAAATATAATTCTGAATATTTTAATTTGTTCGAGAATTCATCTAAATAATTTTTAAAAAATACGATTTTATGTTTCTTTTTTTGAAAAAAAAAAAAAAAAAAAATTATTTTTATAAATTTTTTCATTATATTTATTTAATAATTATTTTAAAAAAATTATCTACTTTTAATAAATAATTATTAGTTTTTTTAAAAATATTATTAAAAAACTCTGAGAACCACTGTCCGCGCCCCTCTTCTCAGCCGGGAAAAAGTGCGTAGAAGTGTAGAGAAGTGTCTGTTACGTGCGGCCCGTGACTTCACAGAAGTGTCACAGAAGTTTCGAAAAAGTGGGATGCCACTCTTGAGTAAATAACCCTACCACGAGTTTTGGTTAACTTGTGAGGCTTTGGCTTTTCATTGAAAATTACCAAAATATTTTACAAATTATATTAAAGTACCAGGAAGGACCGAGCTCCGCTCGGGTTATATCTACGTTTGGTTTAAGTCACATTTATTTGCATAGAATAAGTTTTTAATATAACATAATGTAGCCCAGGCTAGCGTGTACCTCCAATCTTTTTTCTGGAAAGACTAACTATCTCAAAATAAAATTAAAAAACAAATTTTGATTCACAAATTTTTTTATAAAAACCTATATTTTAATAATAATTATACTTTTTATTATAATTGCAAAAAGTTGACCGATTTTTAAAAATCAAGTTTTGTTTTCCTCAACATCAAAAATTTTTCGATAATAGCATTGTTTCAACAATAGCATTTTTTTTATAATTTTTAATTAATTAATTTCGTTTATTTATTTACTTACATTTTTTATTCTATTATGTAAATTATATAAAAACACAAAAAAAAAAAAAAAAAAAAAAAAAAAAAATAAAGCAATAAAAAAAGGTCTTTTCAAGTCAGATAATAAAAAAAAAAAGGAACAGATGTTTCATACATATAGGGATCGTTCAATAATTGCGTAACGCTGAACTGGGGGGGAGCGTTAGACCGAAAACGTTATTGCTCATTATGTAAAAATAGGCAAAATGCTATTTTAGCGTTATTTAAGGGGACTTTGTAACTCAAAATCCAAAAAATAAGCGTTACGTAATTATTGAACGATCCCATACATCGAAAATTAACGAAAACACCGACAACCCCTATGTATAAGCATACGAGATGGCTGATTTAGGAAAACTCGTAGAAAACGAATTTTCACGAAATTGTGACCTATACCGATGAATTCCTTGTTATGAAAAACTCGGAAAAGCTTGATCTGAAAAAAATCGCTCCGTTGGTTTTTTAGATAGCCGAAGCATACAACGCGTTTAAATATATAGGATTACCAAAATATCCAAATTGAAAATTACCAAAATATTTTATAACATTGAGCCCTGCGTTTCTAGGCCCAGAAGGCCCATTGGAAGGAACGGAAGGCATTCGGCATGTTTTTTCAACATAACAAACTCATCCATAACCATTTGGTGTAATTTGGTGTTCCAAATGTATTGAACTCCCCTTGTACTCCTCAAGTGTTCAAGAATGGTCGTTTTGTCAATAATAGGTTAATTAAACATAAAATATAAAGTTAAAAGATTAAATTGAGCATTTCAACAACTAGTAGTAATATGACAGCTAATTGTCAGTACCGTAAATCTGAGTCCAAATTTGAAATCAGTGACCCTAAAAACATAAATAATGTTGATAAATTTAAGGTTTTGTAACATATTAAAGTGATTTGACAGCTAATCGACAGCTGTCAGCTGTCAATTCCGAAAATCATACTCAAACTTTGAAATAATCGACCCAAAAAACATAACAAATGAGGATAAATTTAATATTTTTTACAAATTAAAGTGATTTGACAGCTAATTGACAGCTGTCAATTAGCTATCAATGCCGAAAATCTGTCATCAAATTTGAAATAAGCGACCCAAAAAACATAACCAATGAGGATAAATTTAAGTTTCATAACAAAGTTAAGTGATTTGACAGCTAATTGACAATTCTAGTTCGACATTTTGCGCAACTTTGATTACGTATCTTTGTCCGCGTCCGTGTTCAAGCCGGACGATTCCTCTCCTTTCAAAAAGACGAGAACTCTAACTTATAATACTGACGAAAAGTCTACATTTTCTAGACGTGACATGGCAAATGATTCAAGAGCGCGCGACCTTATAGAGAACCCGGAGGCTCCATCGGTAAATTTTTTTCAGTGTATGTATGTGAGACCCAGATCGTTACTGAGAACGAGGCGATGCGAGGTTTGGGTAAGATTGATCGAGCGCGAGAACAAGAGAAATTACTGCTTGTAATCATACGCCTTTTTAAATTAAATTATTTAATAAGAACATTGAGTACAAGTGTAAGAACTTTTACATAAACGCCTATAAAACGGATTTTAAATCAGATTTGAAAGTATTTTTAGAAGTATGAAAGAATTTTAATGTTTTTTATAGTTTTTTATGGATTTGAGTGGATTTGAATGGATATGAATGGATTTGAATGGATTTGATGGATTTGCAAATCCATCAAATCCATCAAATCCCGTAAAATACCCTCGGGATCATGGATATTTTTTTATTTTAAACAAAAAAGTTAGTATATCTTACTACTATATATATTTAAAAATTTATTTGTGTGTCTGTGTGTGTGTGTGTATTATCATCAGGATTAAACCAGTGAACGCAATTACATAAAACCGGTGTCAAAATAAAGAAAAAAAGTCCGCGGGTGACATAAGCTATAGATTTTCTGCTCAGCTATCGTAGTTTTTGAGATATTTAATTTTTAGTGTTTTTGAAATTAAAAAAAATTTTTTTTAAATTTTGAAAAAAATTAAAATATCTCGAAACTATCGACAAATTTTGTTGTCACAAGTTTGTACTATTCGATTCAGCACCAATTTTTACGTATTCTCCTAAATTTTTATTCAAAACGGAGGTATCTTTGAAATTTTATAAAATATTTTTGAAGCTGGTTAAAAATATTTTTTTCATTTTTTTATTTTTTATGATATTTTTAATAATTTATTTGTGTGCCTGTGCGTCTATATGTTTCATCATGAGGCTCGAACAAATGAAAGAAATTACATAAAACCGGTGTTAAAATAAAGTTAAAATAAAAAAATTTTTACTATTTTTGGGAAAAATTAAATTTTTTGAAAATTTTGTTAAAAAGTGAAATATCTGAAAAATATGATAAAATTGATTCAGTCAATTCTAGAATCATCTATATAACGGGTGGAACGCAATTGTCGCGGTTATTTACATTGCTTTGGTATATACTAGCAATGTAAAAATCCGCGGTAATTGTGTTCCACCCGGTATATATATCTTAATACTATATACTATATAATATACATATTTGAAAATTTATATGTCTGTCTGTCTGTCTGTGCCCAAATGACTCAAGAACCGCCGAACCAGAACCTATAATTTTTTGACTGAGCCCCATCTGAAAAATCTGAACGTGTTTGCATAATTATAAATTTGCAGTGAAAAATGATTTTTTGAAGCAACACAAACAGAAGCAAATGCGACATAGGGAGGGCGGAGCCCCCCCTCCAACTTTTGCTAGTATACTATATTCCATAAAAGTGCATATTTTCTAAGAAAATTCACTTGAAAAACTTGGAAAAAATGCAAAAAATTGTAATTAATTGCAATTAATTGCTCCATAATTGGACGTAACAAATATTAAAATTAAAAATACACATTGACCAGAATTGTGTTAGTATTAGTAAAAGAATTTCCTTAGTACTTAAGGAAGCAGCTTGTTTTTTTTAAAAAAGACACTGACATGGTTAAAGTAGGGGAGAATTTTTTAATTTCTCTCAGTTTGAGTTTTATTTTTATTCAAGTAAGTCAAATTTACGGTTTAATTACATGGGTTATATACGAATATTAAGTGTGATTTTCGTACTGATGAAGCTTGGTCACACTTAAGAAAGTTGAAATAACCCATTTTTGAATAATTTTTTTCGTGATTTTTTAAAATTTCAATTTTTATTTTTAATTTTTTTTTTTTTATAATTTCCATTTTTTCTAAATTTTAAAATCAAAGTTTCAATAAAAAATTCATTTTGATGAATAGCAAACTACTTGGTACGTTAATTAAAAGAGATAAAGATTATATCCACGTATCAAAAAAGTGAGTTTATAGTTATAAATCGAAAAGATTTATTATTGGTCCAACAAGGTCGATAAAAAAAATTTTTATTATTCTTTTTATCTCATTATTAGAATTATTAAAATTATTTCCATTTTGATTTCCGGTCTGACCTATGTTACTATTAGTTTTATTAAAATGATAGCAAAGTCTTTCTTTGACATATTTATTTATAAATTTCGAAGGATAATTATTCATTTTTAAGTAATTTTTTGCCAATGTGATGTTTTTTTCTTTAAATTTCTTATCAGACAATAAAATGCATTTATCTATCAAATTATACACTATGGCTATTTTTTGGACTATTGGTGAGTGGCTTAAAAAATTTACTAATTTAGCACTGTATGTTTCTTTTCTAAACCAATCCGTTTTTGCTCTTTGATTTTCTTCCCTTTATAATTTTTAAATCTAAAAAGTTAATCGAATTGTTGGTTTCTCTTTCCATTGTAAACTGTATAGAACTATTATAATCATTAAACGTCCTAAATAAATTATCTATTTCCCCTTTTTTTTAGCAATGTTAATGTGTAATCTAAGAATCTTTTGTATAAAATTATATCATTATCACAATTTTTTATCGGGTTATAAAAATGGTTTCGAAAATTATTCAAGGCATTACTACTTTTTAACTTATCCAAACAATTTAGTGATTTGACATTCAGATAATGTTTAATTTGTTCATAAAATAATTTTTTTTGATACATTTTTGATTTACTTCATTTTATTATTATCCTGGAAACTTATTATTTTTGAAACTATTTCTCACAGTATAATATATAACTCCAACTGCAATTTTATACATATTTTAGTTGTGCCTCTTTTTTTTAACATAAATTATTAAATTAAATATTATATTTTATAAAATATAATTTAATTTATTTAATGTTAACAAAAAATTTAATAAATAATCTAACAGAAAAAATGTCTCCATGGACACAATGTTCCAAATTCTCAACTTTGGCTGCTACGGAGCTCGTTTGGGGGGGGGGGGGGGTTATGGGGGCACTGGGATGGCCTAGAGGACCAAGCGTTGGTTAAATACATTTTTATATATATCTTTAGTTTCAGCGTCTCAAAAAACATAACATCACACATTGAGTTTTAGTTTTTGTAATAAAAATTTTTGTATCTCGTTTTGGGGAGGGGGCGGATGGGGCCACTGGGGTGGTTTACAGGGCCAATCATTGATAGACAACATTTTTAATATTCATTTTTGGTTTCACCGCCTCAAAAAATATAAGAATTCACATTAAGTTTTAATTTTTGTAATAAAAATATTTTTACCCGTTTGGGGGGGGGGGGGTATGAAGGGGGGCACTGGTGTCGTCTACAGGGCCAAACGTTGGTGAAAAACATTTTTTGTATACATTTTTGAATAAGCGTCCCAAAAAACATGAGTATATAGTTCAATTTTCATTTTTCGAGAAAAAAAATTTTTTTCACTTCTTTGGGGGGTATATGGGGGCGCTGGGGGCCAATCGGCTAATTTTATTGCATTTCTTTAGCCATATTCGGTTTCAACACCACCAAAACCCCCATATCAGGGGTCTACCCTCTGGTACATGATTTTTTTTTGTGTGCCTGTGTAATAGGGCTATGGAGCTTTCAAGCTTCGTAGCAGCCATAGTTGAGAATTTGGAGCTCAGAATAATAAAATCTAAAACATACAAAAAATTCACCTAATTTGATCGAACGGCTATTTCCTATTCATTTTTGCGGGGTCCTTTTTCGAAAAATCGCAAAATTAAAAACAAAAGTTATTTCAGTTTTTTAAGTATTTGACTATGTTGCCCCAAATATTTTTGAACGCGGATGGTCGCAAATGAAAATTTGTTTTATTTTTCATTGGATAAAAAAAAAATAGAGTGGGCATATGTCTCAATTTTTTTTAAATCGCTGCCAAAGTTGAAATTTAAGAAGAAATTAAATTTGGATTCGACGGGAAATTTTACATAAGGATGTCTCTTATTATGTTTTTTAAAGCTTTTATGTTAAAGCAGCGAAATTTGAAAAAATTTTCAGATTAATGAATCATACTGATAATAAATATTTAATGATTAAATAACGATTGCTTTGTAAAACTTTTGTCTGGTAAATTTTTTTTTGCTAAATATATTAGTAAACATTATTAGCCTTAGATAATTAAATTAAGAAATTGTTAAAAACTATAAAACTGTTAAAAACTGATGATAGGCATAAAGTTTTTGGAATCTAATTTTTTTTAAGTAATACTTTAAGTTAAACAAAAATTAAAATAAGTTAAAATTATTGAAGCTAAAATAAGGTAAAATTAATATATAAATTCTAGATTTAAAAAGAAAAAGATAATATTAAAAATTTAACAAGTTGTATATGTAAGTAAAATTATGTTTTACTGCCGGCAAATATGTACATACTTTAAAATAATTTCTAGAACAAGGTCATAAACGTGTATCTGATCTAGCTTTACCATATCTTTACATATCTCCTGAGGACTACATATCTTTAACTAAAAGTTTATTTTAAGTTTTGAAGAAAGTAAAGTTTAGTACTTTCCTATATTTGACTATTTCTAAACTATACCTACGATTCGAATGCTGAATAAGGCGTTTAAAACTAACAATGAATATTTATTTTCCTAATTGAAATAAATTATGAAAATTGAATAAAAATTAATAAAACGGGATTCTAAATAAGTACTAAAAAGTAAGTACTTTTCTTTGAGAAACCAAAATTATATTGACTATTAATAAAATATAAATAATTTTTTTAAAGTTTTAAGTTTATTTCTTATTAAAATATCTAGTAAGGGTTAAAAATGTAAAAAAATCAAGAAAATCATGTTTTATTAATTTACATTTTTATTAAATTTTTTTTAAAGTTGCAAGCTTTTACGGGTATGCCCATTCAAAGTTTAGGGTTGAAAAACTACTAATTTTGAATTTTCCCACGAAATGACGCGCTGTAGTCGAAATCTGACCAGAAATTCAAGTTCGTCATGAAATTTCACATCGAAAACCTTTTTTTTTTTTTTTTTTTAACGTTTTTTAATGATTTAATAATAACGAACTTTGAAAAACGGTGGCTAAGACGTTAATATTTACCAAAAAAATTTGAATTGGCATACAATCCTTAAAAATCTATAAAAAACCTTCAGATTTGGGGAATCATCTAATTTTAACATGTTTTAACAAAAAAAAAAATTTATTTTTAAGACCTTGATCATCATTTTGTGCTATTTATCCGTAGAATTCCTCACATATAAAAAAAGAAATTAATTTTAAGTACAACAGAAGGCTTAAAAGATTCTAAAAATACTTATTTTTTTTAGAAAGAAAAAAAAACTAGATATAGATAAAGGATAGAGTATGGTCAGTAGATAGAGCGATTCTTTTTTAAACTTTTAACAACTTTACTGTATACTTATAACTTATAAGTTTTAAGTCATATTAAAAGTTTTATTTTTTATTAAATGGACAATCATTAATGTCTAAAAAAAAGATGAACTCTTTAATATCTTAACTTTTTTTTTATGTTTTGAATTGGTATTTATATTTTAATGGTTAATTCGGCATAATAAAAGATTATGAGGTCATATAAATTTAAAGAAATAAGAACCAAAATATTCTTGAATTAGTCCTGAAAACCTCTAAAAGCATAGAAAATACAATAGGCTTATGTTGCATGTGAAATTTAATACAAATTATGTGCATCAATGAGCTGCGTCTGCAGCTTACGTTCACAGTTAGCTTGTTTTCCTCAAAATTATAAGCAGACACAATTTTACTTAAAATTTTAAGCTAAGCAATCTAAGTTTGTAGAACTTGCCTTTATTTCCAAATTCAAGAAATTTTAGATAATTTTCGGACCACAAATATTATTAGTGTCATTGTATTGCTTCAACATTGAGCTAAAATAAATATATCAGCCATACCTCAATACAGAAAAAAAAATGAAAATAAAAACGTATGTTCCTATTATTGAAACATTTTGAGATGATTTTTATTTTATTGTGAAAATATAATTCTTACTCGGGATCTGCAGGAGCCAGAGGCACAATACCTTAGTACAGTATACAATGATAGATAAGATGTCATCTGGAAACCTCCAGAAAAATAGTATAAGAAAAACAAATTATCCTTGCTTGGATTATTTTGGAAGGAAAGGAAAGTTCTTTAATATATATTTATTTTTACTTTACATGGTAAACACAAGAGCGTAAATTTTAGTCTCTTAAATAATAGCTCTTATATTAATTTCAATCCTTAAAAATAGAAAGGGCAATATTTTATAAGTCAGTTGGAAACCTCAAGATTTTTTAATACCCATAAAGATTTTTCCAGATTTTTGTACACGCTTCCAATTATCGTTTAGTGGTTTAAACTAGTAGAAAAAAGAGCTCTAATATATATATATATATATATTTTAAAGTCCTTCTCAAAGTTCAATCAATTTTTTGAATTGATATTATAACACATTTTTATGACTTCAAATATATTTTACATTAATCCTTTTTTAAATAATTATTATATTTTATTATAAAAATATATCACATAAACTAAATATCTTAAAAACTAATTTATATATTTACACACTGATAAACTTATTAACATACTTATGAACTAATTAACTTACTTATAAATTAATTATATAATTTAATTTAATCTAATTAATTAATATTTAGATTAAATTAACACTTAAGAGGCTGACGGAATAATTAAATCCATCACGCTGATAAGTGCTGCCATCTGATTAATATTTAGTTATCATTAAATTAAATAATCTAAATTCAGGATTTTATAATTGTATTGATACATTATATTGATTTAAATCGTGATTTCAGTATTTTTTATACTTATGCGTTTGTGTGATGCAACAAGTAGAATTAAATTATGTTTTTGCAGACATTATTCATAAATATTTGTATATCCTAGGCAAAGATACTTTTTAAAGTATTATATTGATACATAGTAAAGTATCTTTGATCCTAGGGGTCTAAACATTTGGTATCTTACAGGTGAAAAACTTTAGAAACTAGTGTGCTCAGTCTAGCAAAAAAATTTTACGCCCTTGATACTTAATATAATATTTAAAAAGGCTGAATTGCAAAAAGATTCTTTTGATTTTTGACGGTGTTCTCCTGGTAAAAAATCTTAGTAAAATTTGCCAAAATTTGCCAGATTTTATCAGCACAAGTCTGTCACTTTGAAATGCTGGACCAATAAGCGGGAGTAGTTTTAAATTTTCTATGATTCCGTTTTGTGTTCTCTTCAGGAAAAACTGCAGTAAATTTGGCCAACTTTGGACGCTCCTAGCGCACTAAAGCATCCATTGAAGATTTCGGACTAATTGTAAGTGAAACATGAAAATAACATCATAACGTTAACATTATAAGTTTATAAATGTTTTTTTATACTTGTATTATAACCAAAAAAATAAAACTTATAACTGGATTTTGTAAACCCAACCTAAATACATGGAACATGTTTACTACAGCTGGGGGCTATGTATAATGCATAAATTTTTCGCAAAATTACAATAGAATTTGCTAATAGCTGGTTTCATTTGGTTAATTGGCTATAGTTTTGAGAGAATTAGTGATAAAAAATTGCGGTTTATGGCGTATGAAATGTGAAAGGTGAAACTTACAACGAAAAAATGCGATGAACTAGAAGTGTTTTGGTTAACTTACGAGATTTTGGCATTTCATTGAAAATTACCAAAAAATCCTATTTTATAACATTGAGCCCTGCGTTTATAGGTCAAGAAGGCCCATTGAAACAAACCGAGGATAGTCAGCATGTTTTTTCAACATAATAAACTAGTCCATAACTATTTTGTGTAATTTTTTGTTCCAAATGTATTAAACAATAATTTTTGATGATATGAATAATAATAAATAATTTAATAAAATCTTGTGCAGAAAAAATAAAAATATAAATTTTGTAACTAATATTACATCATTCAAAAAAATATAAATTATTTGAGTTTCATATGTTCAGTATTTGCATGTAATTTATATAGTAAGTGTGGATGCTCCTCCATCCTTGGTTGGAAGTATGATCATATATTCATCAACTTATCAACCCCACCTTAGGGGTTAATACCTCCTTACCTAGGGGTTGTAGGTGAAAATGAACCTCGAAAATGAAAAGACCGACCCAAAAAACCTACTAGGTGATGTTTCCAGCCCAAAATTTTTAAATTTCAAATAATTGTAAAATCCACCCCCTCAACCCTCCGTATTCACCCCCCAGATAAGGTAAGTTCTCTGTAAATACTTATATTTTCATTTTTTAATTTTTTTAAAACTGAAAGAATAAAATTCAATGTCTAGAAAGTTTTTTATCACATAAATAAAGATGTCAAAAGATTTTGTAAATTTTACCCTACTTTAGGGGTTAATACCTCCTTACCTAGTAGTTGTAGGTGAAAATGGACCTCAAAAATGAAAATAGCGACCCAAAATACCTACTAAGTGATGTTTTCAGCCCAAAATTTTTAAATTTCAAATACCTGTAAACCTCATCCCACCCCATCAAACCTCCGTATTTAACCCCCAGATAAGGTAAGTTTTCTGTAAATACTTATATTTTTATTTTTTAACTTTTTTAAAGCCGAAAAAATCAATTTCAATTCCTTGTAAGTTTTTTATCGCGTAAATAAACATTTCAAAAGATTCTGTAAATTTTACCCTAATTTCGGGGTTGATACCTCCTTACCTAGGGGTTATAGGTAAAAATAGACCTCAAAAATGAAAAGAGCGACCCAAAAAACCTACTAGGTGATGTTTTTAGCTCAAAATATTCACTTTTCCATATAAAAATATTTAACTGTCCCTGGATGGTCGATTAGGCGCTAATGGATTAAGAAAGGTGCCCAGTACCGAAGTAAACAACTTCCGATAGTTGCAAAAAGGGTGAGGGTAGGGGGGAGGGGGGCGGAACTCATTGGAAGGGGGGTTGAAAAAAAAATAACGTAACCAATCGATAAATTACCATTTTTTAACATAAAAACATACATTGCAATTTTTCATAAAAATGCACCCCTTCCGAGTTATAGCGCAATGAAAAGTGTGATTTTTGCAAAAAAAATTTCAAATTTTTTAGTTTTCTTAATTTTACTTAAAATCTGGTAGTATTACAAAAAAATTATAAATTACTAATATGAAGTATTTTTGTTGATAAATAAAGCGATTTTTTTTCCGTACGATTAATATTAAAGGAGAAATGGTTGTTTAATGAAAAATTAAGAAACCGGATCGTCCTGGCGTAAAAATCTGGAAAAATATTACTTTCACAAAAAAAATTATTTGTATCATTTTGCAAGATGATAAAATTGGGAAAATTTTGATACCACCTAGAACCGTTTAAATTAAACAGAAAAAAAGTAATGGGCAAAATAATTTTTTTTCCAAAATTTTTCAAGCCAATTTTTTAGTGCCAACTGGGCTAAGGTGCTTGGAAAAAAAAATCCTTTGGTGAAAAGTCAGAACACTTGTTCCTAAATATGTCTAGCTACTTTTGGCCCTATCGGGTAATTATTGTTTATGTTTTGGCCTGATAAAGTTGGGTAAAATCGTGTATTTTTAAAAATATTTTCAGTTTTTGGACAGCAGCGTGAACATTTTTTGTTTTAAACAGCCAAATTTTTTATCATTTACTTCAAGTTGTTTGTAATTCAAGTTTTTGGTATAATTTTTCGTCTGCAAGCAGATTCGCCCATTTAAAATTGCCTATTTTATGTTTATAACGGTAAATGCTCTTTTTTGTTGGGCGAAATTAAAGAAAAATGGCCAATTCAATTGAAATTTTGCATATGACATTAAATTTCAGCGTTAACCTTAGCTTTGAAATGGTTCATTGTAAATCTCGTTATCATTATCCAAAAAAAAGTTATGGCCAAAATTTCTTTTTTTTCAGCAATTACAAAAAATTTTTATAGTTAATCCATTAGGTTCCTCTATTTCTAAGTGTTATGAAAAATTTTCGTACAGTACCGTATGTTTAGATGATAACTAAATAAAATTCTGCTATAAAATTTCAAATTCCGATTTTTTCAGCTGTAAATTAGCCGTAAAATCTAAAGTAAGTAATAAAAAAGGTTCAAAAATCAAAGATTTGTGTTTTTTTCGTGTAAATATTCAATTTCATGGAAAATTCTTACACGACAAATGTTTATAGGCAGGGAGTTTTTTAAGCACGTTATTGGGTGAAGAGAGGGGGGGGGCAAATGAACTTAGAATTATTTAAATTTAGAGACTTAGAATGATTTGTGTTTAGATTTAGAACTGAAAATTATTTTCATTTAGGGACTTTGAATAATTTTGATTTAGGGACTTAAAATAATAATTTTTAATTCCAAACTTAGAATAATTTCAATTAAGAGGTAAACAATAATAAGGATTTTAAGAGCTGAAAACTATTTTTTTGTCTGGCTTAAGGCAAGTTTCTTTGCTATGAGCGCTATTTTAAAGGATATTTTGAATTGGGCTTTAAAAAAAACCACTGTGCATTCTGTGGCGGATCTAGAAAATTTTTTTTTTTGGAGGGGGGGGGGTGATTTGAATCAAATTACAAAAAATTTGCTAAAAAAGGACCTTAAAATGTTAACATGGAACATGTTTATAGGGGGGGGGGGGTACTTCAGAACAAAATTAAGGGGGCGGTAAAATATGTCCTATTTACAGAAGGGGGGTGAAATGATACTTATAATAATTAGGAGACTGAAAAATCTGGGCTAATTATACGATAAAATATTTTCAAAAAATTGAGTTCATGTTTTTTGTATTTTTTCTTATTCTGGGGGTAGTTTTAACCCCCCTATTATTAAACCTTATATCTCAATATCGGGGCATAATCATTTTTTTTTTACATTCTAAGGTACCTTTTACACCCAGGGTTGCAAATATTGTTAGTTTTTCGGTTGTAAAACGAAAAGGGACAACAACTTTTTTTTTCTTTTTTTTAAGGGGGATCTACGGGTACGGCGCTCAATTTTCGAGCGATTTTTAAGGGGATATAAAAAAAGAACGGTTACAGGTAATGAAATGAAATTTTATTTAAAATATATTTAAGAATACAAAAATATTTTTTTTTATTTTTTTGTATGACGTCATGCCGGTGTACGGGAGATTATTGAGAGGCTCTAAAAAAAAGGTGACTTGCGCCGTGCAGCATAACCCAACTTAGGATCATCTGAAAAAAAAATAAATATATATTATTTTTCTTAAGGCTTAAAGCCAGGGATCAACGTAAAGTTTTTTCATTTTCATTTTTTTCATTTTCAAATTTTCATTTTTCACGCTGTGGCAGAAAAAATAAAAAAAAACTCAAAAAGTGCCCTGTTTTTTTTTTTTGTAATCGGTCTTAAAAATTTTCTGGGGCAGTTATAAAAAAAAACGATACGTCAATCCCTGGTAAATATGTTCTTTAAAAAACTGTGAAAAGGGCAAATTAATCGGTTGAGTAGTTTTTCCGTTATCGTGCACGGCGATTTGAAAAAACACGTTTCGAAAAAAACGCGTTTAAAGTTTGAAAACAAGTTTTTCCATATATAAAATTAAATTTTTTTTGATTTTTATTTTTTTTTTGTTGTTATAAGTTATTAGGAAGAGAATAAAATAAGAAAATTGAAAATCGGTTCAGTAGGTCTGGATTTATCTCATTCAAAAGATTGAAAAACGCGTTTTTAAAAAATGAGCAAAATTTTTAAACGTCGAAAAAAACAAATATATGAGTTGAAAATTACTTAAATACTTAACTTACCAATCTTCTGCAATTCCGGGACCATACAGCAATCCTTCAACTTCCTCAAATTCCATCTCTTGAGCAGCATTTTCTTCTCTTCATTCAATTTTCCGGTTTTTAGCTAACTCGATACTTAAAATGCTGTCTGATGCTTTATTTTGAATATTTTTAACACTAATACACATTATATGTGTTTGTATATATGTATAATATCAATATAATATGATAAAATAACAAAAAAAATTAAATTTTAGACCTATTAACGGTATTCAAGCAGCAGCTGCGTTCAAATTTTAAGAATATACGTCTTGCGGCACGCGCTATTATGCCTCATAGAATCAAAAATAAAGCGAATTTCAAAACAAAATTTTTTTTCCATATTCTTGAAACATATATAAATACATTAAAAGAAAAAAAAAATTTTTGATTGTTGAAAAAAAATTACCCGTAGATCCCCCTTAAATGTATGGTAGTTTTGATCCCCCCTGGCAAGGGGTTGAATTAATTTTTAAATAGTAAATATACGAAAAAATATTTTCAAAAAATTGATCTAAATACAAAAAAAAATAATGAGGTAATGTTTTTTGTATTTTTTCTTATTCTGGGGGTAGTTTTAACCCCCCTATTATTCAACCTAATATCTCAATATCGGGGCTTAATCAATTTTTTTTACATTCTAGGGTACTTTTCACACCCAAGGTTGCAAATATTGTTACTTTTTCGGCTGTAAAATGAAAGGGAGCAACAAAAAAATTTAATAACGTTTTTTTCATTTTTTAAAATTTAGGGGTAGTTTTCCCCCTCCCCCCCCCTGATGAGGGGTGTAATTAATTTCATAATAGTAAATATACGATAAAATATTTTCAAAAAATTAATCCAAATACAAAAAAAATAAGAACATATTTTTTGTATTTTTTCTTATTCTGGGGGTAGTTTTAACCCCCCTATTATTAAACCTCATATCTCAATTTCAGTCCATAATAAAAAAAAAATTTTTTTAATTATTAATTTTTTTAAAAAAATGGCATTCATTTGATAATTTTAGCAAAAATTCTAAAATATTTAAAAACAACCCCTAAAAAAAGGTAGTTTTTTCTGTTTACAGGGTGTTTGAGAAATTTCTGACATTAAAATCGTCATCAGTGACCCAAAAAACCCCCTGGTACCTATTTTCACAAAAATTCATTTAATATTTACCAAGATATTAAATATTTATTTATTTTTGTCCAAAAAAAACAGTTTGGCCAATTTTTAAAACATTTTGGACCAACTGCAACCAACCAAACTTGTTTACTTTTGAACTAGACACCTTTCTTGAAAAATTGCAAAAAGTTTCAAGTTGATCTGACTTGCCTCAAATTACTGCTTCATTTTACAAAAAAATTTACCTCCTCTCCTGTATTATTAGGTTAATTTTTTATGTACATTTTTTACAGATTTCTTAATTAGGAATATCAAAATTTTACAATAGGACTGGACCCTTTACATCCTAATATTTATGTAATCATTATTTAAAATTGTTAGAATTTATATTGTTAATTATTTCTCTAATTTTATGTTTTTCATGTAATGTTATTAATTATAAAATTTTTTTTAAATAGATTTTAAAAAGGACTCCGAACTAGGGGTAGAAACGACAATCATTTAATAAATAAAATCTAAACTTTATACTCGAAAAAAGGTCAAATTATTTTATTATTTTTATTTTACTTAGCACTTTATTTCTGGTTAAATAATTTTTCAACTGAGCGGGGCGTACCCTTTGTTTAGTGATTTTTATTTATATTTTAATTAATTAAGAGTTTTAAGGCTGCATTTCCGACTTTTCACATAAACTGTTTGTCAAAATTCAATTAAATATTTTTCAATAATAATTGTATAAAGCAGTGAAATGCCAATTAAAATGTTGGATAAGAAAAAATAAATTATAAAAGCTAATATAAGGTTTCTCCGATATTTTTGTTTTTTATTGAATTGTGAACTAAAAAACATCTCCGATATACACAGTTTATTCCAAATGGCCCGGGAAGAGCCTAAATATACAAGACTTCATGTTAATTAAAATAGGGATTTTTGGGCTATCTTTCGAATAACACAGCCGACTTCTAATTTTAACAAAACAATTTAATTTTTTTCTATTTAAATCTTTTAGCGTTATAATCAGTAAAACAAGCAGCCATTCTTGGCCCGAAATGAGCAATTTTTAAATTGCTGCCAGAATTGTAATTTTTTGATAAAATTGGATATTTAAGGTATGAAAAATATTTTACAAGATTTTAGTTTTTAAAAATTCTTTACTTGTTTTTTTCCACTGATTTGTTTGAAAGATATCATAATTTTGAGTTCAGATCTCAAGTCATGGTTTAAAAAAAAAATTCAATTTAAATCCCTAACTTTTTAAAGCTACGTCTAAATAAATAAAGTAAAAAGGAAAGATTACAAATATTTAGAAACTTGGAGCTTGTCTAAAATATTTAAGGCTTATAAAACCTATTTTTATCAAAATTTACAATTTTTGTAGCAATTTAAAAATTGATTATTTTGTGTCCAAAATGGACACTTATTTTATTGACTATAACTTTGAAAGAAACAGTGATAAAAAATTCAGATGTTCAAGGATAAGATTGGCCGAAAATTCTGTAACATGCAGCCCTGTATTTTTAGGCCCAAAAGACTCCTTGGAAATAAACAAAGGGCGTTGGGGAACTTTTTTCAACAAAAAATCATCCATAACTATAAATTTTAATTCGATACAAATGTGGCAGTTAGTCCTTGTAAGTCGTAAAACATAAAATAAAACGAATCTTAATTTATTTATTTAATTATATTATTTTAATGACTTTTTCTTAATAGATGAATTCGTTATAGTGTATATATTTTTATAGAATAATAAATTATTTAATTTATTAATTTTAAGCTGTAATGCGGTTTATATTCCCGCCTTATTAGAATTTAATATTTAAAAATAGTTTGATAAAATACACACATTTATATAGAAATGTATTTATTGATGTGTATAATTAGTACGCATGCCTAATCTTGGGCCTCTAATAAAGGAGAAGAGGAGAAGCTTGGGACCGCTGACGAATGTCAAGTTCGATCTTCTTCTCCCGGATCTCAATTAGAGTAGATCTCGGAGAGTTGCATAGGCTATAGTTTTAATATAGTTAATATTAAGCAAAGTTATTATATTTATAATTTATTATATTATTAGTGGAAAATAAAAATAATGAACTTTAAGTTGAATAGTGAACTTTAAGTGAACACTTTAAAATAGTTTATTTTGTATATTTATATTAATAAATTTATATAATATATTCATAAGTTTAAATTAAAGGTATTTGTATCAAATATTATTTTATATTATCCTAAACTCAAGGCCCAGTTAATAAATATATACTCATATACCAATTTCTTTATAAAGTACTCTATTAAATGTTGAATACAGGGAATCATTGCATCTTTTTTGCGCCATTGATTCTAAGAAACCAAGTATTTAAGGTTTTTGTGGGTAGGCTTATATTAAAGCTAAGACTCTGTAGAGTTAAGGGTTTTTTTAATATTTCCTAAATTATTATCTCCAAATACTTTTTTTTACAAATTTATCCGGCGTTTAAATGATTGTGTTGAATATCACCTACTTTTGTTAACATGGAACATATTTATAGGGAGGGGGTACTTCGGACTTGAAAATTAAGGGGGGGGGGGGGCAAATGTGTCCTATTTAAAGGGGGGGGTCAAATTTGTCCTATTTAAGTGAGGGGGTCAAATTTGTCCTATTTAAGGGGGGGGGGTCAAATGTGTCCTATTAAGGGGGGGTCAAATTTGTCCTATTTAAGGGGGGTGGGTCAAATAAGACTTAGAATAGTTAGAAGACTTTGAAAAATCTGGGCTAAAGGACTTAGGATAATACAGGTTTATGAACTTAGAATAATATCGATTTATAGGGACTTGAAATAATTCAGGTTTAGGGATTTGGAATAATATCGATTAAGGGACTTAGAATAATTCAGGTTTAGGGAATCAAAATAGTTTGGGTTTAGAATCTTAACAACTAGTAAGGTGATAATTACAAATTATAAATTTAGAAAATTGTATTGTAATGTTGAGTAACATTTGTATTATACCTAGTCCTCAGCTGGAAGTAAACATGTTCCATGCATTTAGGTTGTGTTTACACAAACCGGTTATTAGTTTTTTGTAACATTCATAATCAAAAAAATAGTTTTAGCAATATTAATCTATTTTTAATTAAAAATTTAAAAAAAATCTTATAATCACGCAATCGCATCAATTTTTAGTTTTCAAATAAGCCCACTTCAATCAAAGATCAAAGATCCCCGGTTTCCGAGAACCAATAGCGTAAAAAATCGCCATATTCAACATGTAATCTTTGGCCGCTTAAACAAAAATTTTATCACGATTGTAAGAATGAATTAAACATATTATTTTTGAGAAGAAAGATTCGTACATAATTTTGAATTTTCAAGCGAAATAATAAAAATTACTATTATTAAGGATTAGATTGAATTTTCAAGCAATTCAAGCAAAATTTAATTTCAGCAGTTTTACAGTGTAAATGTTATGCGATCCAGGACCAGAATACAAAAGAATTTCTCCGATAAAGAAATCTCTCTCACAGTTTATCATCGACTGAAAATTGAAGTTCAGGGGTTATTCTTTTTACACGATCCTTCAGGAGTTGTTTACAACTTTTAATCGTCATCACATCGTATCCATATGGTCATTAAATATATTAGGAGAAATGTACGGAAATCATTATTTTAATTATTTGTTTTACAAAATATTATTAAAACTAGTTTACGTTCCCGAAAAATCTGCCTCGTTTTAATGGTATTCTTGTTTTTTATGAAAATATTAATAATCATAAAATAATAATAATAATACTAAAATAATATAAATTTTTGTATGAAACATTTTTAACGTTAAAAACCATTTGTTTGGAAAATGCTTTCTCTTTAAATTCTATCGACAAAAAAAAATATATATATAATATAGTAACAAGTATATAGTACGTTATATATAAGAAATAAATTTGAATATATTGAAAAAATAAATATAAAAGAATAAAAATCACTCACTTCATATGTATATATAATTTTATATGGTTACATCTATACCTGGGGCATCTCAAGACAAATTTTAGTCTGAAACTGACTAATAATAAATGTGGGTTTAGAAAATGATGTGTGTATCTCTGGTCTAATCTCTGGTATAATGCAAGAAAAAGAAAAACATTACCAGTTATTATTTTTTAGCTTATTTTCTACTAGTAAGAAGATTAAAATTTCTTACAAAAGAAAATTTAGTTTATTTTTTTCCATTACTTTTATATTAAAATTTTCAATTACAGATGTTAAATTTTTGTTGAATGATTATGCTTTTCAAAAATGCACTGATAATATTGAAACATTAATGCTTATTTATAATTAGCTGCATTTGATTGTAATTTTTAAAAATATTTGATTAAAAAAATAAATAAAAAAAATTAATTTCTTAAAATAATGCAGTAATTGATGTTAAAATATTAGGATACTTAAAATCTGGATTTATTGAGATTTTACAATCAATAGCAATGATAATAAAATATAAAAAATCAAGTATAATAAATTTTTGATGAAATACCCTATATAGTTCTGCCTTTGAATTTTTTTTTTTAAATTTTATACTACAGTTTGTAACAATTCTTACGAATTTATACATATTTCATAAATTTTCTACATCAATGAACATATAATATAAATTTTATTAAAAATTTAGTTAAAATTTCTTCAAGAATAAAATTCAAGAATACCTATAAAAAGAATTTGAGAAAAATATTGTTTTATTGAATAAACTTAACCTACTTCGTTTGTTTAATTATATTTGGAAAATTTTATAATAAAAGTAAATAAAATAATCGAAAAATTGATTTATTACTACTGTCGGTTATCATGAACGAGATCTGATCCAAGATACCTTGCGAATTTGAGATTTGGACGGATTAATTTCTTTTAATTTTTTTAACATAATAGTCAGCTTCGCTCTATAAACGTATTTGTTCTTATCTAATATTTCTAAAATTCTTTTCTGATTTTTCACGTTTACTGTAATTTATAATAAATAATTTTTAAATATATTAAATTACCAATCAATAATAAAACCATTTTTAAAGCTTATTTCTTTAAACAAAGGCTGAATAAATTGTCTGTCTTCTGACATTCAGCTCAAAGTATTTTCAGAATTCCAATTATTCTAATACCAGAAATTTTATAACCATACTTGCCCCTCCATTCAGTTTGAACTTTAGTATGCCCCAAATAATGATGTTAAAAAATTTTTAAAGTTATAACCAAAAATTATTAAATTTAAATTTTTGAAATGAACAATTATGATTAAAGATTTGTTTTATTTAATATAAGCGAGACTCACTTATTTATATAGGAATAAAGTAAACTTTATATATCTAATGTTAGCTACGTATGAGTAGTACTCAAGTATATAACCTAGTATTTTGCCTTATATATAAATATACAGACATGAATATCCTTAGGGATCTAGTAAACACTACGAAATCCGTGAAGTTTCAATTTTCTATACAATATTATACACACATATATACAATAAATCTGCAGGAATTGAACTTGGTAAGCCAACGGTTATAACGAACCGTCATTATAAGTTCTCGATTATAAAACAAGTACAAATATTCATTCAAAACTTAGCCTTTTGTTTAAAAATTGAAATCGCAGAAACAATAATATTTTATTCATTTGCAGAAACTTTAAACTTTCATAAAAAAGTACGCTTATTCGATAATTATAAAATTATTTTTACACATACAGGTTATATAAATAAAATGCATAAAATGTTGTTTATTTTAATATACTGGTTAAAGGTGTCAAACTTTTTTCAAAGAGTTTGTTTTTAATTGCGAAAATTGCTTTAATATATACCTCTAAAATCGTGCACTATGTTTTCAACTTTGTTACTTACTAAATTATTAATAACAGAAAAAGTTTTTTTTTTTATTTCAGGCTCAACCACTGAATATATCCTATCCTATCCTATATAAATATAAATCTTTAATTATGTTTGTATGTTTGTATGTTTGTATGTTTGGATGTTTGTCCGAACGCGATGAACGAAAACACGATGAAAGCTACAGACATCGGGTTTACGGCAAAAGACGGCAAAAATTACGGGTTAAAACGTAGGCTACACTGAAAAAAAATTACTGGCCACGCGCCTAGAATTTTATAGGCGCAGAGCGTGTTCAACGAGAACGGGCTCCGGGCCTCGAACAAACTTGCGTTTCACACGTTTAGATCACGTGGCATATAAAAAATACAAAGAGAAAATGCTGGGGCCCCCTCTCCAAACGCGTGAAACGCCAGTTCGTTCGAGGCCCTCGCCGGTCTCGCTAAACAGGCACTACGCCTGTACTAGCAATCTAGGCGCGTGGCCAGTAATTTTTTTTCAGTGTAGGTATGTGTGTCCCGACGCGAATCACGGAAACATGATAATAGGTAGAGACATCAAGTTCACGGCAATAGACGGCAAAAATTACCGAAAAAAACATCAGCCAGGTATCATTTCGATTGATAGAAACAAAAATTTTTAATGTTGAAAAAACTGGATTTCCGAGAAAAAAAGTTTTATCAAATTTCTTAAAAAAAACCTAAAAAACTGAAAAGTAAAGAAAAATTTTAATGTGAAAAAGTTCATTCGAATTAATATTTTTTATTTAAAATGTCATCTAGTGGGTAATTTGAATCGATCCTTTCATTACACAGCAAAAAATAATGAACACAATACTACTACCGTTTATTAATAGTAGTAGTAGTAGTAGTAATTTTATTCTTGTCAAATTATATACATAATTGTTACAAGATTGAAATAAGTTAATACAAAATTTAAAGTATAAACATAAAAATTATTTAAAGAACATGTTGATTTTAAAGTAAAATTATATATGTACTTAAAGTTAGAAAAAATTCTTCAGATCTATTTCTTGTTATTTTCTTCAATTTTATATTATTTTGGATTTCTTTGATTTTTTAATTTTTCTGTTTTCAATATCAGTTAACAAAGATCACTAACAATTACATATGCTGGTACATCACTGCTCTATTTTAATTTATTTCTCAAGGAATTCGTATTAAGAAATCCCTTTTTCTATTTTAATGGGTTGAGGATGTGACAGCCTTTTTGCAATCGCTGGTGCTGTTTTCATGATATATCTGTTTATATTGTTGTGTATTTACTGTTTTAGATTGCTGTTCACTTACAAATTCACTTCTTTTGATTGGAAATGATGTGATGAAAAATTTATAAGTTAAAATAAGTATAAAGGAAAGCAAAACATGTCTTAGATGAAACTGACCTTGAATCAACGAAAATTTCAAAAAAAGAGGACAATAATATTTTAATGAGTTCAAATCATAATGTGTTAATTAAAAAAAGTTCTTAATGCAAACATTTTGGCGGGAAATGACTCCAATAAAACATCAAATATCCCCTCTATCACTACTCAATCATCTGTCAATGCTACTCCAATGATAATCGACCCAGTTTCTTCAATTCAACAGTCGATAAATAACAGTTCCGATATCTCCACAAAAACATATGATAAGGAAGCATTTTTAACGCATTTACATGATCCTGACTTAATTGATACTAACAATCAAATTTCTTTTAGAAATTTCATGGTTGAATTTGCAAATTTAGTCGCTCCTACTGTTGCTGGGTTACCGAACCACTTAAAAAATATTGATGAAAATGTTTCAAAAAACTCTTTAGATATACAAGATTTAAAAAACAGAGTAGTATTACTAGAGTCAGAAAAAACAAATAATATTGATGCGGCTTGTGTTGAATTTGCAGAACGAGAGCGTCGATCTAAAAATATCATCTTACATGGTCTCGAAGAATCAACTAGCTCGACTCCAATAAAAGACGACATAAAAAAGGTTTTTGATATTTTTAATACTCTTAAACCATCTAATATTAAAATCAATACACACAATTTAAAAGTTTATCGCCTTGGAAATAAAAACTCTGATAACAATTCTCCTCGATCTGTTTGTATAAATCTCAACAATAGAGACGATGTTACTAAATTAATCATAAAAAAGATAAACTAAAACCATATAAAATTTCCACTGACAAGACTGCTTTTCAACGCACTCAATTAAAACAACTGATAGCAGAAAAAGATGCACATAATTTAACACATCCTGATGATCAAATTCAAATTAAGTATTTCTCAGGTATACCTAAGCTTGTTAAATGTACTAATAGCAATACAGATAATAATTTTAATAGTAATAATATCAACAATAAAGAAGAAAATATTATATATTATTCCAATTACCAATGTTAATTCACAAAAAAACTAAATTTTTCCAATTACAACATGACAGTTCACTATTTTAATAGTGGAGGATTACGAACCAAGCTTGACGATATCCGCTAAGGATTAATATCTTTAACCATTATTCCAGATATTTTTGCAATTAGTGAAACTAACCTAAATAAAGACATTAAAAACTCAGAACTTGGCTTTTGTGATTTTCAAATTTTTAGAACAGATAGAAGTTTAGAAACTAGCAATAAAAAAGAAGGTGGTGGAGTCATAATCTGTATTAAAAAAAATATACCTGCAGCTGAAATTTCATTAGATGGTAACACCTTAGAACAAGTATTTATAAAAATTTCTAAATTTAAATTAATTATTGGACTAGTATACATCCCTCCATATGCAAACGCAAACTATTATCAAAATCATGTTGACACTGTTATCCAAATATCTGATAACTTTACTGACCATAAACTTTTACTGCTTGGGGACTATAACATACCAAAAGTCATCTGGTCAAATGAAGAACATCTTTCAACTACATTTCTTGATAAAATTCAACATAAAGATATTGAGCATAGTGCAATCCTAAAAGATAACTTTTCTTCGCTGAACTTAAAGCAGCGCTTCAATATACATGCAAATAAAGGCTACACTTTAGACTTATGTTTTTCTGATGTTAATAATATAAATGTTTCTAATGCAATTGACTGTTTACTTGATCCAGATTGTCATCACGATTATTTAGAGTTAAACGTATCCTTAAATTTTAATCTTAATTCTAATATTAAACATAATAATAATAATAAATTCAACAATAAAAATTTCTATAAAGCAAATTATGATCTAATTTCTAGTAAACTATCTCAGATAGATTGGACTATTATAAAAAAACATAAAAATGTTAATGATATCTTAATTTCTTTTTATTCCATCATCAATCCTATAATACAAAAATTCAAAAATTTGTTCCCTACAATCATGTTAAAAATAATTCTTGTCCACACTGGTATTCCAAGGATCTTCGCGATATAATAAGAAATAAAAATCACTCCCATTACCAATGGATATTTAATGGTGACCCAGAGGAATATGAGAACTTTAAAGAATTAAGGTCTTCATCTAAAAAGTTAATAAAATCATGTTTCAAAACTCATATAAATAAAATTGAGAATAATTGTTGCTCAGATCCCTCTACACTATTTTCTTTTTTTTAAAATACCGACCACTTAAATTCGATACCTAATGAGATGAATTTTGGTAACTTCAATTCTAAAAAATTCTAAAACTATAGAAAACTCTGTTAATTTATTTGCCAAATATTTCTCCTCAGTATATGAAAATAATAGTGATCCACTAACACTTGCTAGCAATTTTAATAACATCTCATCCCCCCTATTTACAATAAACAATAATAATATAGTTAAGGCTGTTAAACTTCTTGATGACAGTGGTGGGCTAGGTTCAGATGGAATACCCAACATATTTTTAAAAAAATGTATCTCTTTCTACTCAGGTATTTCCTGATATTTGGAAGCAATCATTCATCACTCCTGTATATAAACAAGGTAATAGAAATAATGTTGTTAATTATCGTCCAGTTTCTATTATCTGTACCCTAGCCAAAATCTTAGAAAGTATTTTTTATCAAAATCTTTATGATAAAATTATTGATCAGATTACTCAATATGAACATGGTTTTGTCAAGGCTTTTCTGTTGTCACTAACTTGACTGTATTTTCTGATTTTGTTTCTAACTGTATTGAGTCTAAGCATCAAGTTAATGTAATCTATACAGACTTTTCTAAGGCTTTTGACAAGATATCCCATGAAATACTTTTACGCAAACTACATGATTTTGGACTGCAGGATAGCTGGATCTCTTGGATCGCATCCTATTTACGTGATCATACCCAACAAGTTCGCATTGATAACAACATATCTGAATCATTCTTAAACACCTCTGGTGTCCCTCAAGGAAGCAATCTTAGACCACTACTTTTTCTAATATACATTAATGACCTTCCAGCTGAAATAACTAATTCTCTGTCTCTATTATTTGCTGATGATTGTAAGTTGGTCAAGGAGATTGCTTCCTTGTCAGATGCCCTAAAACTTCAAACTGATCTCCTTAACCTTGAAAAATGGAGTGTGAATAATTGCATTCCCTTAAACATAGATAAATGTAAAGTGCTTCGAATTTCTAGATCCAGAAATCCTGTTATTTTTAATTACTTTCTCCACGACACTGATATTGAAGGTGTTAATTCATTTAAAGATTTGGGAGTTATCTTTAATGATACATTTAATTTTGATGAACATATTAAGTATGCGATATCTAAAGCTAAAAAATCCTAAAAAAGGCTGGCTGAAAAGGAGAACTAGTAAATTCAGAAACATACGTACTTTAACTATTCTTTATAATATATATTCATTATAATATCGTCCACATCTATCGTATGCTTCTGGAATCTGGTCTCCTTACACATCCAAAATCTTCGTATAAAATAGAACAAGTACAGCATCTATTTATCAAATACTTGTGCAAAAAATCTAAAATGCCTATGAATTATTTTGATCATGACTATCACGGACCCTCGGTGCGTTTTAATATTCATACTATTGAATCACACCATGGGGTTCAGGATATGGTATTTACTCATAAGATATTGCATGGTTTAATTAAATGTCCACTACTTAGAGAAAAATTCAGTTTTCGAAGTATTCCCTACTCATTTCGTAAATCTAGGCGTTTGGTTGAATACCTTTCTCGCTATGACTATATTTATTACTCTTTTATAAATCGTTGTAAAAGAATTTGGAATACTATTCCCTTAAATATCCAATCTATCACAAATCCTTTTACCTTCAAACTAAAAATCAAATCACTATTTCTGGAATATTATGATTAGCTAACTTTATTATTTTTAAATTGTAAATTTATCTCTATTTATTGTAATTGGAAATTTTGTTAATTTTTTTCTAGTCAATATAATTTAATTAAATCTTTAAATGTTGTATTTTTAATTTTATAAAAGAACTGATCTTTATATTTTATATTTTATATTTTGTTATCTATATATTGGCCTATAGAGGCTTTTAATGTATCAAAAATAAATAAATAAATAAATAAGTTACTAACTCTGTTTACATTTCTTCTTAATGAAAATTGCCATTTTCTCCTTTACTATTCAAAATAAATTTTTGAGATTTCTCCCTATTTTTTTTTCTTCACTATTAAATATATTTTAAACAAAAAACGGCATTTTCATCAAGACTATTTTTATAGTACTAAATCGTAGTAAAATTACTAAACGGTAGTAATATTGTGTAATTTATTTTTTACCGAGTACTAAAGTCAGTTTTTACGAAAATGCGATAGTAATCCCTAATATAGGGTTAATATCGAAATTTTCACTTGGTATAATAGTGTTTGATTAATCGTGAACGGGTTAATTAAAATAATTTATTTTAAATCAAATTCGTTCATTACTTCGTATGATCATATTTCACCGCCGCCATTGTGAAAGGTACCTATAAATAAAATAATTTAAGAATAAAAAATTGCCGTCCCGAGTTTCTAACCTACCCTATAAAGTGATTCTCTGCTTGATAGACAGTTACTTTATATTATGTGGATAACTACACTGAAAAGAAATTCCACTTGTGGCAAACGGAATTACTTCAGTTGCAAGCGGAATTTTTGTTTATCGCTAGTTAATTTTCGTTTGTATAGCTATCGAAATTTCTTATTCTTGCTCAAACGGTTGCAAATTATCTGAAACGTAAAAAAAGATGTTTTTATCATTTAGGATATGCGCAAAGCGGTACCATGAGAACAAAATTTTTTTCTAATTAACATGGAACATTTTTACATCCAGAGGGGGTATTCCAAGCATGTTATTCCGGGGCGGGGGGGGGCTGTCAGACAGACTTAGAATAATTTGAGTTTAGGATTGATAATTTCGATAAATAAGTATAGAATAGAATTAGAAGTATTATACGAGCTTAAAATTATTTTTATTTTGGCTTAAGAACTTAAAAAGGCTTTAAGATTCAAAATAAGAATTCAAACATGTTCCATGTTCGTTGATTGTGAGTTTACAAACCGGTTGTAAGTTTTTTCTTTACGTTTCAAGTCATTTGCAAGTTATTTGAGTTTCCCCTTACCTATATTTTTGATCTTTTTTAGGTGGTTTTCTCTATGAGCATGTCCCAAGTTAAAAATTAATTAGCTACTCGTGGTATGATTTGTTTCGGCGTGAAACATTAATTATGATAAAAGTAGCAAAACAACAATGAGTAAAAATATTAGTAAGTTTTATTTTCTTAGAATACTTGATTATGAGAAAGAATCAATAAACTATTAAAGAAAAAAAAAAAAAAGAAAAAAAAATAAAAAACTAAATGAATTAAGAAAATGAAAAGAGATAATTACTTTAAATTATAAAATTTCTACATGCGATTAAGAAATTGGTAAATATAATTGCTTGATACTATTATAAAGTTTTCCTGCAGAAGAAGTTTTAAGTTAAGATAAAGTACAAAAACAGATATCCACAATTGCGTTAAAACACTTCTAGTTTACAAAGGTTTTGGACATTACTTGCTTTTAATTAATTTCTGTTTACAACGACGCACTGAAATGAAAATGGATTTGACGCCATCGCTAAAGTTTCTTATAAACGATGTTAAATATCTACTTTGATTATGATTCTTCTTAATCATATATATTATATATAATATAATATGATAGTAAGTCAAAGGTATATACTTTGACTTTAAAATCTATTATATTCAAAATTTTCCTTCTTTAATTTTAAAATTTTTAGCATCACTTACATTAATTTTCAAAATTACTAAATTGTAATTTTATTATTGGTGAATTTCCATCAATATTCTAAATGCCGTCAAAGACCTGTAAAGCAAAGCTGACCAAAAATGAAATTAATTTTAAAAAAATTAACAAAATAGCTATTAAAATTCTGGTTTAAAATTAATATGTCCTACTTGGCGGCTGACATTTACAATGTTTTTTAAATGTGTGTGTAGCAGGAGTACAGTAATAAACATATCTTTAGAAATATAGGATTAAGTCCAAAAATTAATCGATATTCTTACGCTATAACTATGATATTACAATTTTAAAATTATGGTTCCAAATATTAAATCGTTAAATTGTTAATCGTTCACTTTTTAAACTTAAGTTTTCTTCATCGTGTTAATGACCTGATTCATTTTGAATCTCTAACTTAGAGCTACGATTAGCTTGGATCTATATTTAATATACTAAATAATACGTGACTTTTACGTTGAAAAATTAACCATTTTATTGGTTAAATATAAAAATTCATATACTAAATCAAATTGATAAATTAAAATTTTTAAAATGTACTATTCGCATCATGAATTTTATTAATATTAACTAAACTATCAACAAAATAATAAAAGTTAAAAACTTGAAATTTATTTTTTTCTTTAATTAAGCAAGACTAATTAAATTAACATCCTTAAGTCACTAAATTAAAATTGCTCCAAGTTCGTTTGAACCCCTCCTTCCCGAGTTTGGAGCCTTTTTCAAGTACCCCTCCTTTTGATTATGTCTCATATTAATTATGAATATCTGAATTTCTTTATGCTAAAGTTACAAAATATTATGGGATTATTATTTTTTTAGAAAATGAAATCTAGTCTAAGATCTCTCTAAATCATCAGCAGAATAATTTCCACGAATGCTAAATAAATTTCAAAGAATATCCAAGCAATTTTTTTTTAAATTTCAGGTCAGTACACAATTTATGAATATAATAAATGCAAATAAATAATAAATTTAATTTGAACAAATTTATAACATAAAGCTCTTATTAAGAAGAAAAAAGTTATATTTTGAATCCTTTTGATAATATTCTTAATTGAATTCAGAAAATCTAAATGAAAACAAGGTCTATACTGCTCGTTAGAGTCTTTTGCATCCTGTGGTTTCAAATGGCTAGACTGGATAACTTAGAATTGCACATTGTATACAAAACTATTCAAAATAAACGAAAACAAGGTTGAGTATATTTCTAGTGAATCACCTTTGAGTTTCATTTCTATATCAACAAAACTAAAATTTAATTTTCATTTTGTATATTTGTATATTATAATATTTTAAGTATTTGAGTAAAAAATAAATTAATAATTTTTATATATAATAAATTTTAAATATTTATCTCAGTAAAATTTATAAGATAAATATTTGAATGATAACTTACAAATTTAATTCGTATTATTAAAATTAAAATTTTAATTGAAAATTAAGAAAGTTACTATAATTGAACCTAAAAATTAAGCAAACTTTAGTTTAAAAAAAATATATATTTTTTATATCAATTTATATATTTATCGAAACGTTAAAATTTCTTCGAAGAAAAAAATTTATGGATAAAATTACAAAATATACTATATTATGTTTAATTTTTTTTTTTTGCAAACATTTTTTTTTTGTATGCTTTCTATTAAGATATTTAAGTCTTTTGGGAATTCAATTTTATTTTTGAATAAATTATTGACAATATAGTATTGATTCTTTGGTATGTATACGATATAAGTATTAGCAAGGCAGCTATTTTACAAAGTTGTTTTTTTCGAATAACTGGTTGAATTGGTGGCTATTTACAAAAAAATAAGATTTCTAAAACTACAGCTTATTCAATCACTTGTAAGTATTGCCAACAAATAAATGGGTACTTATGAATCGAATTTTCAGGCCTATAAGAATTAATTTTCATATACTCAATGGCAATACTTTAAAAGTTTAAAATGATTAAATGAATTATGATTTTGGAAATTTGATTATTCGTAAAAAAGTAACTAATTTTTCCCAGTAATAAAAAATTTTTAAAAGCAACTTTTTAAAATAGTTGACAAGCTAATATATATAAATTATATGTATAGATGCAAAACAAATTTTTATTTTAAAATATTTATTTGAATTGGATGTTGATTCCAATACCTTTTGGGAATATTTTTGACATGCAAAGGTAAGTATGTAATAGTACAAAAAATTTTTATTTGAATATTGAAATCTGCATTGTATGATGTTAAGGGGCTTTTAAAAAAACGCGTTACGCTGATAAAAAAGTAGTAGGGTACCCTTAATTACTTTAAAAAAAATTATGTTGATTTTTTAATGCCCTCTTTTTTGTAAAAAAAACTTATAACTGATTTCTGTATACAAAAAATAAATACATGGAACATGTTTACTTACAGATGAATGCTGGGCATTGAGTGCGAGCTTTCTCATATTTCTCTTTCTCTGAATGTAAAAATACGGCGCCTCTGGTGGTCTTACTTGTAACATCGTGCGCAATTTAAATTCTTAAAATTTGAAGAACAACCCCTGGAAGAAAAATTTGAAAAATATATGCATTGAGAATAACTCTATTTGCTTGGGATAATTTTATTAATTTAAGGTAAATATTAATATTTCACAAAAATGTCCCTGAAATTATTGATCAGCAACCTCAAAATTCCGAATGGTCCAAATTTAGACACTAAAAGTGCAAAAATAGTAAAGACATACCTTTTAGGGGTTATTTTTGCTAATTTAAGGGTGAAATATTAATTATTCATAAAAAATTACCTCAAATTCTTGATCAGCGACCCAAAAAAGCCTCTTAATTTTTTTTTTTTGCTAAATCTAGAAACTCAGATTACTAATATATCAAAAAAATTTTGGGGATAGTTTTTGCAAATTTAAGGGTGTTCCGAAAACATCTTCCGGAAAAGACCCCGATTTTAATGATTAGCGACCGAAAAAACATATAGTAGAGCAAATCTCATGTTGGCCAGTGAAAATACATGCTAAACCGCGATTTGACTGGAGTACGCAGGGAGATTCCAAAAACTCCAAAAGATGCACTGTTTAAAGAACCTTCTTTAATGTTAGAAACTTTTTGAAGTAATATAGCAGGTTTAAGGGCTTTTAAGACTGAAACATTTTGTTTAAGAAAATAATTACAATGTCCAAAGAATAAAGATAAGAAGAAAAAATCTGCTAATAAATAGAATTCAAAGATCGTTTAACCTAAATGAAGAAATCTTTCGATTATTTAAGAAAGAACGAGTTTGTCAAAAAGAAAATCTTTCCAACTTTTATAAAAATCATCAAAAGAATATTTTATAAGTTTCTGGTTAATGTAACCCAAATGTAACCTATTGCTTACAAACTTATATCTTTAAATGAATCAAATTACCATTTTTATCGTATTTTTTTTTTGCATAAATTTTTTTTTATTTTTATTTGATATTATAAAATTTTTTATTTTTTTAGTATATAATATTTTATTATTTACATTCAATGAATTGAATATAATTTTTTCTTTGATTGAAAATATATAAATTCCTTTTTGAAAATATATAAATATTATTGTTCTTGATTTACAATTTTATGAGAAATATTCAAACTTTTACGTTATTTGCATTATCATTTATTATTTGAAAGTTTTTTTTTTATTTATTTATTTTTACAATATTTTTATACGCATTTTATTTTTTAAATTAAAATAGGTATTTTACATAGAATTATAATCAACTAAATTATTATTTTATACATAAAATCAATAATTTTTGCATAACTAATAATAAGTAGAATATGAAAAAATGATAATTGAAAAAAAAAATTGGTTAAAAAAGATAAAAAAAAAAAATAATAATAAACGTTTAAAAAGAATTATTTTCATAATGTATTAAATTAATCTATGATTCATACTTTAATAATGTGAAAGCAGCTTTATAAATGCATAAATTTGCATCTAATGGAAATTTAATAAGCGAAAACTGTCGAACGAATTAGCCTAAATAAAAAAAAAATGATTATTATAGAGCGAAGCTCTACCTTAATGGATGCAAAAATCGACACCTTTTGGACACGATATATCCAAAACGATCAAACGGAATGCTTTCATTTTTTAAAACTGAGTTTATTTTATCGAGTTAATGACACCTATTGTTTTTGGGCCCAATCTGGTATTTCTAAAGGCATGTTTATTCTTGTACTTTTGCTTCATACAGGTGAAAAACCTTCTAAATGTTATCCGCGCTAAAATGCAAAATAACACAAGATTCTTATATTTTTAGGCACGATCACCCTATGTATGCAATACATAGATGAAATCGTGCCTTAAAAGTTCATCAGGTTAAAAAACGAAAAAGTCTTCAAATTCTTCAATTTATGGAGGAATTTGGTCCCAAGGTCATTCCGATGCCTCTACATGCTTTTATTGCCTTGATGTATAATAATAAATAATAGTTTTCAATTTATGAGGGCGTGGATCCCATCAACGTTATTAAAGAGAAAATACTCAATAAATATGTGACCGTGCCTGAAATGAAAAAGCTTTAGCTTTTTTATAATTCTTAACGATTTTTATTATTTATTAATTAATCCAAATTTTATTGAATTAAACATTTAACGCCCAAGAGCCTATCTACGAGTTCTAAATTAATTTTAAAACCAAAATCTATTTTTCTAACAATGTATCCATATGTTAAAAAGTCTTTATTCTCATAATTCGATTTCAAACTTTCTATAAAATTAACCGGAAACTCATTATTTAGTAAAAGTTGGATACTAAAAAAAATCGACACGCTGCTTATCAGTATTGTAAATAGCATAAAAAAAAGGTATATTTAATGAAGAATAATAAAGTTTTCATTTTTTATATATGACTTAGGACACATTTTTTTTGCATGATTTTTCTTAATTTGAAAAAGGCGGATGGAGAATTAGAAAAAATTACGAAAAACAAGTTGCATTAGATTATTTGTTTTTAGGAATATTCTTTGGAATTTTACATAAATATTGGTTTTAAAATTAATTTAGTCTTCAAAAAGAAATCTAAACGTAAAATTTCAAATATTAATATTACATATATATTTTTGGACTAAACCTAGTTCAAAGAATATGCAACTCCATCCGTATGCATTCTATGTATAATTCCATTATCATTGAATTTTTTTATTCTTATACATTGATCAGTTTGAAAAATTGATTTGAAACTAATAACTAATAAGTTTTTAATTCTTCTGAAGGTTACTTCTTTGAAATAAAACCGAAATAAAACTTTGTGGACCCATAACTTTTTCTAGAACACGTCACTAAAAAAATTATAATACAAAAGTAGGTATGCTTTGATTCTGAAATACGAAATCTGGGGTCCAAAGTGGCTGGGCCGTACAGGATATGAGATCAGCAAAAACTACCCCATTTTAGTTTTTTTGCAATATTTTGGAAGCAGAGCTAAAATTATCTAATTAACTGCCTTTTTTGAAGAAAGGGTAAGAAAATATTGGAATTCAATAATCCCAAACTCTAATTGGGCTGTAAGACTAATTATAGGACGTGAAAAATAAACCTCTAAAAAGGACTAGTTATTACATAAATGATAAACAACATTACAATAAAATCGCTATTCTTATAATTTGTAATTATCACCTTTACTAGATGTTAAGATTCTAAACCCAAATTATTTAGATTCTGTAAACCTGTATTATTTTTAGTCCTTAAATTGAAAATATTCTAAGTCCTTCAACTCAAATTATTAGAAGTCTCTAAACCCCGGAATATTTTAAGTCCCTAAACTTGAATTTTTCTAAGCCTCTCAAAGTAAATTATTCAAAGTCCCTAAATATAAAATATTTTAAGTTCTTAACCCCACATAATTTTTGACATTTGACCCCGCTTGATTTTCAGATTCACAGGTTACCCCAACTTAGAAACATGTTCAATGTTAAAACTACGATTTTTGCAGCAAATTGAAAAATTGATCATTTTGGGACAAAAATGGGCATTTAATTTACTGACTGTAAAGAAGAGAATTCAATATAAAAAATTAGAAAGGTAATAATGTTTTGCAAACGAATAATTCTAAAGGACAAATAAAGAATTTTTAGAAAAAAGCTTTTAGAAAATTGTTGACACCTATAAAACCCATTTTTGTCTAAAATTGCAATTTTTGAGATAATTTAAAAATTAATCATTTCGGGACAAAAATGACCATTTGGTTAAATTGCTATAACATTGAGAAAAATTGCTGTATCCAAGGCTTGAAAAATGACTTTAATACCGAAAAATTGTGACCAACAAGAAGTGTTTTTGTTAACTAACTAACTAAAAAGCAATATTACCAAAAAACTATATTTAAAAGCCTTGTGCACAGTATTCTTGTGCCAAGAAGGCCCGTTGGAATAAACGGAGGTTATCGGAGGTTTTTTTCAATTATTAATGAAAGTAATTTGTAATTTGGTTTCCCAAAGTTAGTGGTCTCTTGTTAGCGAAAGCAATGTAAAGACTCCGAAAAATCTGCCCTCTTATTGCATCTTTGTTAGCTTTTTGCATAAGGGAACTTAATCAAAATTTTTTCTTGCAAAATCTTTGTTATTACATGATCTTCCGGTGCTGGACATGGTATTTTTAAAGTCATATGACAAAATTAAATTCATAGGTTGGTATCAATGGTACCTCCGTACGTTGCGTTCACTTATACTACGATATAATAGTGTTAGTGTGTGTTAATGCCGGGCAGGGGTGGGTAAAAAAGTGATGTTTTAGGGGGCTGGAATAAATACAGGGCGATCCAGAGCAGATGCATGGTTTGCTTATTAGTTAACCAATCGCAGCTAAGATTACAAGCATCAACAACTAGCGATGCACCTAATAAAATAAAATTCACGTCCCACCCGGGATCACCGTGTATTGACGTTTTAGGGAGGGGGGGTTGAAAGATTAATGACGTTTTTAGGGGAGAGGGGTATGAAATGGACTTAGAATATTTTTGATTAAGGGACTTAGAATAATTTAAAGTGGGAGTAAGCACAAGAACTTAGAATACTTTAGGCTTATGCACTTAGGATAATTTATATTTTGGGATTTGTTGTAATTTCGATCTTAGAACTTATTATAAGTGAACATGATTCATGATCGTTGGTTGTGTGAAAACACAAACCAGTTATAAGTTTTTTTCATTTTTTGTTAAATTCAGGGGTAGTTTTATCCATTTTTGCCCCCGTATAGGAGTCAGTAAATTAAATAAAAGTTAAAATAGGATAAAACTTTTTCAAATGCAAGATTAAAAGAAAAGTAAAGAAAAAAACTCAAGTTGTATTTTTCCGATTTTATCTTACCCTGGAGATAGTTTTCAACACCAATAATTAGCTCTAATATTCCTTTATTGATACAGAATAAAAGAATAAATTCAATATTTAGTTAATTACTCTTAAAATGTGGCACTATTAATTTGATCATTAGTTCCAAAATATTGTAAAAAAACTCATAAGATGGAATGTTTCTGCTGTATTTTCCTATTTTCTAACCCAGTAGGACCCCAAATTCGGATTCAGCGACATATAAAACCTACAGAAGACTTTTTCTTTCTCTGGTTGATGAATTCCGAAACCGTTACACCACATTCTGACTTGTGTATAATATTATTTTGGTAATTATGTTAATTGAGGGGTATTAGAGTTCAGAGTAACTTTTTTTTTGTTGGTGAATTCTAGAAAAAGGACGTAATAACAAAGTTCCGCCAACAAAAGTTTGGTTGAAATCTTTTCAGCAAACAAATAATAAGGTTTCAAAATAAGGGGTGGATTTTTCGTGTACTTTTTGGCCAATACTTAAAAATTTTAACTATGCTTAACATTTTTTTACGTCTTATTTAAACATTATTATTGAACTCAATCTAATCAAAGCTTTTAAAATCCCTAAATTAAAAAATTACTGAAACTCTTTTCTTGCTTTTTTCTAACATGATCAGCTTCGCTCTACCCGTCTTTGACGGTATCTAGTATAAGTTTTAATAAAGTCAATGTATATCAAAATTTTTTTTATAAATTTAATATTTATTCCAAGAATTTTGTTTTTGAAGAAAAAAAGAACCAAATGAAACAAAAATATTAATTTAATAAAGTGATTTTTTTTTTAGATAATTTACTAGGAGAAAAATTTTTTAATTTATAAATATAATTCTGGAACTTATAAGATCGAAACTTTTGGAATATTAATCAGAATGATTCAGGAAAAACGTAATCGAGAATAACGTATCTACATAAATAACTTAACTCTAGTTCGATATGCGGAAACAGAAAATTACTTTTGAATCTCTTGCGTTCATTGCTTCCTGCATTAAAGGAAGTGGGAAAAGGTCTCCTCGACATCCCTACTCTATCATCATCTTTCTTAATGGATAAACTTTCAAGTTCTCGTACTCTTCGTTTTTCATACTGAAATTCCGTTATGTGTACAATAGATTTAAACTATATATTATTTTTATTTATTTTTTCAAACAAATATTTACATAACCATGTACGAATTATGGGTATAATTATGCATTTATTAAACCGAAGGAAATATGAATAATGAAAATTTATGAAAAGATAAAAAAAACGGAAACTGATCGAGAAAATTCAAGGAAGCATTAAGCTATTAACTATCGATTTGCATTGGTGCACTCATGCCGATGCACTTCGTTGCTTTTCTACTCTGCACTTTGCATTCTGTATTCGGTTATTTCAAATTAGAAGCATTTTGAAGCCAAAACCAATTAGTATAAATAAAAAAAAAAAAGAAAAATTGACACTAGAATCAGTTCAATAATTTCAACTTTTCTAGAAATTATCACTACATAAATTATCTGAAAAAGCAAATACTTTCTTATTTTGTTTTAAATAAAAATTATTTTTTTTATTGATTATTATTTCAATAATTTAAAATTAAACTAAAATTAACACGTTAAGTTTCAAAACTGCTTTTTGAAAGGGAATTTGTTATGCTAGACAACTCAAAAAACAACTTGCCTAATCGATTAAAACTTTTTTTCTTCAATTTATATTCAATACATATATGAAATAGCATAATTAAGCCCCCCCCCCCTGGTCTGCTCCCGGTATTCCGTATAAAAAACATTTTTCTAATCTAGTAAAGTTATTACATAATCTTTAATTCGTTTTTCGAATGTGCTAGAACAACTGTTTTTTTACAATGAGTATTTTCTGACATTTTCCTAGAAAAATTATAGGTGAGCATGGCCTCCTTGGTACATGCCTGGTATTTTTAATAATAATAATGTTCTACTGCTAACAAAGTTCTCGAACAATCCTGAGTTTATTAAAGACTACTGCGGAATAAGGTATGGTTTTCGGCCCCAGCATATTTTTCGCATTTTTTTGGCTCAATTTGATGATATATGATAAAAAATAAGATTCCGAGGGTCTGCACCCCCCCACTCCCCCTGCGTTACCCCTGGGGGGTTGAAACGTGTTTTTCACTAAAAATTAATATCTCCGGGCGGAATCATCCGATTGGGGCGTGGTTGGTATCAAAATTTTCGTTTTGAAAAAATACACCAAAAAAAATTTTTTTTTTTATTTTTGAACTCATTTTAAGGTTCAATACTTCGAAAAACGTCATTTTTGGCTTTTTAGACGGTTTAAAAATTGAGATATCTCAGGATAGAGGAAAAACTCCTTTTTTTCGCGCTTAGGGAAGCTTTGTCTAAGACTACTTTTCAAAATTAGTCACTCGCAATTGGCGATTATGTAAAACAAATTGTGTTTTGTTTTTTGCTTATTTTCTCATACCATCTAATATTTTATTTTAAATCTAAAATTAGCTTTTTTATGGTCTTTTTTATGTTTTTCTTATAATTTTTTCATAAAAAAACGATATTTCACCTATACTCTACCAAAGGACTTCATTATTATTTCATGAAATCTCTTTTAATTTTCGCAAATAATATCTATTTTCCTTATTAATAATAATTAAAATACTAACACTTTTTTATTATAAATAATTATTTTGAAGAAAGTTATTTGTTCTTAAAATATGTATTAAATTAGTTCATAAATAACGATAAATTTAATTAATCAACATATTGAACTATATTATAATTATTTGAACGTAAAACCTCATTTTTAACTACTATATGAGTCTTTCTTTGCTAAAACAGCAATGGTGGGCAGGTCGGGTCATCGGATGGGCCTCAAATTTTTCCCATGTTTTTATAACATAAAGATAGGAAAATCCTGAAATTTTCAGCCTTCTAGGTCTTAAACAGCCCGAGTTATGGTCAGTCAAACTCATTAGGCGGCTCTCGACCGGCGTTAGTGCTTTTCGGGAAAATGGTTAAAAATCATAAATATAAGCTTGAAAAAAAATTCTGAAACAGCATATATGTTGGGAAACCTTCAGTAAATCCATTTCTGCCATTATTTTTTCGGAAAAACCCCGGGAAATTCCGGAAAATGGGAAAATGCGTTTTAAGAAAAATCGCAATATCTCATTTGCCGCCATTTTTTTTTTTTAAATTTTTTTTTCAAAATTTTTTTCAACCGAAATCCCATCGATCTGTATGAAAAAAAATTTTGATTTCGGCCATTAAGGTCGATTTTAGCCTGTTTTAGAATAATTTCACATTTTCAATACTTCTTTATTTAATTTTCCGTAAGGGGTTAAAATAATTGACTTTTTTGCTTTCAGAATCGAATAGCCAGGGAAAAAGTAGTCCTAAATAAAAAAAAAAAATTACTCTTTTCGATGAAAATTAACCGAGTTATGGTCAAGTAAAGATAGTGTCACAAATTACCATTTTTATACTAATTCCAATTTTAGGGTCCATAACGACATTATAACTTGAAAAATGCATAACTCGCTTAAATTTTATCGTAAAAAGAAAAGTTTAGGATTATTATCGAATATTTTTTCCTTGACTATTCGTTTATCCAATAAAAAAATTAATTTTCTTGACAGAAATTTATTTTTTTTGATAAAAAATGATAATAATCAAAAACAGTCTTTAACATGTTACATTAGTTTTTGACCAAAAAAAAACTTTTTATTAACTAAACTAATTTTTTTCTTGCATAAAAGAATAGCCAAGGAAAAAATATTCGATAATAATCCTAAACTTTTCTTTTTACGATAAAATTTAAGCGAGTTGAAATTTGGTACATAAAAATGATTTTTTTCTTGAAAAAATGAATTGCCAGGAAAAAATTATTTGATTAAAAAAAAAAAATTATTATTTTACGATGAAAATCAAGCGAGTAATGCATATTTAAAGTTCAGAAACAGGCTTTTTTCAATAAAATTTCAATCTTTTTTAAGACGAATTTGAGCAAAATCTTAAATTGACGATAACTTGGCTAAATTTCATCGTAAAAAGATAAGTTTTTTTATTTCTGGGGAGGTTTTTCCCTGGCAATCAGATGTTTTTATCTATTTTTTAAAATTTTATTTACCTAAAAATTTATTTTAAAATTTTGGGGTAGCTCAGATACGAAAAACACGGTTTTTGATATAAAAGTGAAAAAATCTTTTTGGCACCTATCGCCGATTTCTTGTTCACGATTTTTTTCGGTTTTCTGAAGGTTTAAACTAACAGAAAACACGGGTCATATCGATGTGCCTTCAAAAAAAAAAAATTACGATTCCAGGCTCAAATTAAGTCCCCATAAGAACAAGATCTCAGTGGAATATTCCACAAATGTTAACATTTTAACATTTGTGGAATATTCCACTGAGATCTTGTTCTTATGGGGGTAGCACTTTTTAAATAATTGCTCATATATATATAAATTTAATACCTAACTACACTGTAGGTAGGTCTTATATATATATATATATATATTTAAGACCAAAAATCACAAATTTTCAATTTTCAACTTCTTGGAGCAGCTCAAAAGGTAAATAATGGGGTTTTTTAAAATTCATATACTTGGGATTTTTCTAGCAGATTCAAATGGTTTTATCTCGAGTTTTATCAACTTTTCTTCGAATTTCTGAGAAAAAAATGTATGTAACTCTTATAAATTCAGAAAGTTTTTTCTTAAAAAATGCGAAACTTTAAACATTGGCTCCCTGAAAATTGGGGCCCTAAAAACTAAAAAAATGAAATTTTCTCCTATAAAGCATCGTTGAATGTTAAAATGAATAGTGAATTCGGATTGTACAGGAAAAATCATTTGAATCTGTTAGAAAAATGATTCAAACAAGTTGATGAATTATTAAAAAACCCAATATCTAACATTTAAACTGCTCCAAGACGTTTAAAATTGAAAATTTGTATTCTTTGGTCTTAAATATACTCTTTTTAGTAAATTGTCAATATAAGAAAAGTGAAAAAACTTAAATCCATCATTTAAAAAATAATTTTAATTTATAACAAAAAAATTCCAAAATTCGTTATTTTTAAATATTGAAAAAACGTGATTATGAGGCTGTCAACTCAAAAAAAAACTATGCGGCGAGAAAAAATTTTTCTATTCCTAGCTTGTTTATCACTTTATATGGTCTAAGATACCCAAAGAAACGCATCAGTAAGGTGTGCGTTCAATTTTTTTTTTTTTTCAAAAAGATGATCATCCTATTGATTTTTGCGAAAATTAAAAGAGATTTCATGAAATAAATAAAGTCCTTTGGTAGAGCATAGGTGAAATATTGTTTTTTAATGAAAATATTATAAGAAAAACATAAAAAAGACCATAAAAAAGCTAATTTTTGATTTAAAATAAAATATTAGATGGTATGATAAAATAAGCAAAAAAGAAAACACGATTTGTTTTACATAATCGTCAATTGCGAGTGACGCACCGTAAAAGTTGCCATTTTTTCGACGGAATTTTGAAAAGTAGTCTTAGACAAAGTTTCCCTGAGCGCGAAAAAAAGGAGTTTTTCCTCTATCCTGAGATATCTCAATTTTTAGACTGTCCAAAAATGCCAAAAATGACGTTTTTCGAAGTTTTGAACGTTAAAATGAGTTCAAAAATAAAAAAAAAATTTTTTTTGGTGTATTTTTTCAAAACGAAAATTTTGATACCAACCACGCCCCAATCGGATGATTCGGCCCGGAGATATTAATTTTTAGTAAAAAACACGTTTCAACCCCCCAGGGGTAACGCAGGGGGTGTGGGGGGTGCCGACCTTTGGAATCTTATTTTTTATCTTATATCATCAAATTGAGCCAAAAAAATGCGAAAAATATGCTGGGGCCGGAAACCATACCTTATTCCGCAGTAGTCTTATGCAAAATCAATTAATTCACTTGTACTTTTCCCAGATTTATTTTTTCTGCATATTGAAAAAAAAAAAAATACAAAAAAATACAAAATATTTTGTCTTTGAAAAAACTGTATAGATTTTTAAAGATAAGACCCTTTAGAATAACAATTAAAGAGAATACGTAAAATATAGTACCAAAACAAATAATAAAAATAAATTCTTTGAATACGGTGACTGAAAAATATATATTAATTTTAATTCATAAAAAAAAAATTTTTACGTCGAATACCCAGCTTTTTAAGGATGCAGCCGTTTTGAATAGAAATTTAACTGAGTACGTATAAGTTACTGCCTAATCAAGTAATACCAATCGCGATGGTAAAATTTTATCATATTCTTTAGCTATTTCACTTTTTAACAAAATCTTCTAAAAATTTTAGTTTTTCCAAAAATAGTATACATATAATATCTTCAAAAGTTCAATAACTGGAACGCAAAACTATAGCTTATGTCACCAACAGACTTTTTTTCATCATTTTGATGCCGGTTTTATCTAAATTGGTTCAGCAGATGTTTAGTTTTAAAAGCCCAAATATACGCACACACACACAGACGCACAAATAATTTTTCAAATATATAGAATAGTAAGATTTCCGAAGGAATTAAATCAAAAATTACAGATTGGAACTACAAATACCATTTTTTTTGTAATATTCATAAAGAATTTAAGCATAAGTATTTAAATATTAACCTACATATTTGAAGCTTCAATTAAAAATAGTTTTTCGGCATCCATAAACTCGGCAACCAAAATAAAGCTTTTTATACTAAAATTTTTATAAATATTAAAAATATATTAATATCAAAAAAAAAATGTTACGTACGTTTCAATGTATTATCAAATATTAATTTTTGACAAAAATTTTATTTGAAAAACATAATTTAAAAAATCCAATAAGAAATAAAAAACTGTAAAAAGCTCCTCTGAAAAAATTACACAGGCAAAGCTGGGTAGAAGCAGTTATATATATATTTATTTTCTTAAGTTTTTTTATTTTAATAAAACTTTAGTTACTTATAGAAGTTATGTTTTCTACTAAACTTTTCTGGCAGTGTTGAATTTCAAAGACTTTGATATTCAATAACTTCTGACTTGGCCAAAATACTTTTTTTTTTCTATTTTACAAAACTATGTATGACTATATATATAATAAATAAGGTTGATTTTTTCATTTTTTGTTATACTAATACTTTTTCGACGACAGAAAAGTCTTGATTCATTTTTTTATATTTTTTGATGACGTAACTAAAGTACAGGAAAGATATTTCACATCTTTGTCAAATTATGTACTTCATTTTTATTTTAGTAATACATGTATATATTTACAAACTTTTATCGTTTTTTTTTTTTTTTTTTGATCAACATATATACTTTATATTTCTTTCTTTTCATGTTTACTGTTTTCAATATGTCTTTTTTTTCTTCTTTTTCAAATACAAAAGAAGATAACGTACAAGTGTAAAGAAAATAACTTACTTTTTTATAAAAATTTTTTTTTTATTTGTACAAATGTTTATAATAGTTACTTTTTTGAAGAAAAACATATTGTTGTTATCTGATATACAGAAAAAAATATCATACTTTTTGATTGGTGGGCGGGACTTACTGATACTAATACAAATTATTTTGCTTAAAAAAAAACCACCAGACCTTCTTCGATTTAAAAAGTTATTTTATAAAAATTTTCCGAAAAGAATTTTAGCCCCTTACTCTATGGTAAATACTAAATTCTTGTCCTTAAAAAAGAAAGTCTCTTATTTTACTTAATTGTTACAATACTTTTACCAATTTAAATAATGAAAAGTAAGTTTCATTTGTTATTTTGCATGAGACTTATTTTAAAGTAGATTTAATTTATATTATTTATGTTGTATAATATACCACAGGTACTTAAGTTATATACATACAATCTATGGGTTAAATCGTGTTATAAAAAATATACAAGGGCGATTATTTCTCAACCCGGCCACCCCCCTCTGTCCAAAAATGGTGGCAACTTAAAAAGATTTTGGTTTTCTCAAATTGACTGGAAAAGGGTCTAGTTATTTATTCTTATTGGCCTTTTCAACTCTGTAAATTTACTGTGCCCATTTTAGACACTGAGCAGCGGCAGGTCGACATTTTGAAAACAGAAAAATTGAAATAAAAGTAGATTAACGGTAAGTTTTTTGAAATTTTTTTCTCTTAAAAGTTGTTATTCATTAAAACAAATAAAATGAAACCACTTGCGTGGTAATTGGTTGATTTCTTAAAAAGTTTTGTGGGTGCTACGTAGTTTTTAAAAATGGGTAAAAAACGGCTACTTTGACTGATGATATCTCTGAACCTACATATCCAAAATAAAAAAGGTTTACTGCAAAATGGTAGTCTTTTGATACATAATAAGTGTGCCAAATATCAGAGGATTTTAACGAGTAGTTTTGGATTTAGCAATTTTAAGGGTAATTCTGAAACAAATTTTGACCCATTTTTTTAAGAGAATCAATACCCGAATATTTCCGGACCGAAGTAATACCTAAACAGGGAGTCCCGGTCCGGATTCTATGATATTGTCATAAATGCAGGAGGGTGGGGAGTTTAGTGGGTATTGTAATTCCTCCTCAATTGTGTATATCTGGGCAACCCCAGATACAAATTTGAGGTTGAGTCCCACATAACCATACAGTACGCGGTGTATGGTATGCGTAAATGCATTCTCCTCGTCCTACGAAAAAGGCCCCTTCTTGAAGGGGCCCAAAAAAAAAAACGTATTTATTGTTTGACAGTGTAAAAAGCTTAAACTTTTGGCTCACATGTCTTTGAACTCCTCTTTATGTTCCAATACATTTTTTTGTTTAACATTATTATTGTTTTACTTGATGTTTTTAAGTTTATGATGTATCGCAATATTGAAAAAAAGAAGTAAATTAACCTCTAGAGAAAATTAACAAAAATTATTTTATTTTTAAATATCCTTAGGTTAAAATTTACCACAAACATCCTGATTCCGTTTTTTAATTAAAAATATTTTATTTAACTGTCACTGTAGTTTTATAAATAATAAAAATATAAATTCAGTAAATGGTTCAAAGTAAATTAAAGTATAGTTTTTGAAATTGATATAAATAAAAGAATTATTTTGATTAAAATATTGCCATTAAAATATTTAAAAAATAAAAAAAAAGTTTTTTAAGAGATTTCAGTAAATGAATAAAAAAATGTTAATTAAATTTTTAAAATCATAAGCAATATACTTTTAAATTAATAATTAACTTAATTGAGCCATTCATTACTAGGACTTTACTTTAAAACTTATTTGCATTATTTTTAATTCTCATATTAAATGTATTCGTACAGTCGTAACCGAAAACTGAAATATATAGAATTAAATTACTGTTATATCGTAAAATGGCGATGAAATATTCGCGATTTTTGTATTCTACTATATTAAACATTCGATGCATCAACCTCATTTAAGCCATGCGGAAATTTGCTACGTGCTACAAAGTCCCTGTGGCAAATTTGCTAGATATATTTTTATATAAAAATATATTTTTTTATATTGTTCCATTTCACATATTACTTTCGTAATTTATCAGTGCGTAAGTATTAAAATGTATGTGGGTGTGCGTGTGTTTGTGTTTGTCATGTGTTTTAATGAATGTATTAATAAACGTTTTTTCTAAATTAAAGAATTTAAAGTGCAAGTTACAAATGAATAAATCCTAAATAATATAAAATATTTTTTATTTTATAATTTTGAATATTAAAAGAAATATTTAATTTGTTATAAATATATATATATTTTTTTTAAATATTAAATTATTCAAAAAAATATTTAAAAAAGTACAAGTTAAATTTTTACTTTATACTATAAAAAATAAAAAAAAATTATTTAATAAATCTATAATGATGCTCTTAACTTAATAAGATTAAAATTTTTAAATGCGATAAAAAAGTTAAGTAGAGAAATTAATTTATAAAAGAAATTAAAAATAGTGAAGTGTTCTTGTTAAAAAATAGGTATAGTACACACATATATATATACATTAGAGTGGACTTAAAATTGGAGTTTTAAGAAAAACTTTGCTCCCCGGGTTTTTTCGTGAACTTTTGGTCATAAAAAGTCCCCAACTCCAAGGATTTTGCTTTTGCTTTGCAAAAACATGTGCCTGTAAGCATCTCAATTTTCCCGTTTAAATAACATAGGAATTTGACTTTTTAGCTTTCTAATTTTTTACTAATTTCTTCTATTGATCATATAGGAACTTATTTTGAGCATTATTATTCAAGTATAAATTAGGCCGAAAACCGGCCTTGTTATTTAAATGAGAAAATTGGGGTGCTTACAGGCACGCGTTTTTGAAAAGCAAAAGCAAAATCCTTGGAGCTGGGGACTTTTTATGACCAAAAGTTCACGAAAAAACCCGGGGAGTAAAGTTTTTCTTAAAACTCCAATTTTAGGTCCACTCTAATATATATTCATGCGGATTATAAAGTTTGTATTATTTATTTTCATAATTTTACTTTAGTTTATATACTTATACATAAACTTTACTTTTAAATGCCTGACTTATAATTGACTCTTACTACTGATAAATGCAAAGTTGGACAAACTGTTAGACTCTTATGGCCGCTTTTAATAAATCTGATTGAAAAATCGTTGTAAATTAGTTGTAAACGGAAAATTTTTGAATGGAACCGTTTTGAAAAAATTAGTGCAACGGATGTTTGACAGACTGATTGGTTTCAACATTTTTTTGAAAACGAAAAAATTAGAAAACTTTCCGTTTTCAATGATCCGTTTGAAAAAATTGCTTTCATGAAAATTTGCTTTTGTTTTAATATTATTTTATTTTGGTTCCTCATAGAAGAATATTGTGTTAGGTGAAATTTTAAGTTTTTAGCATATGAGCACGTTTTGGAATCCCAGGAACCTAAAAAACCGGTATTTAAAAAAGTCACTCACAGTATGTGTACCACATACGTATGTGTGTATGTAATCGGTGATATTTCACAACCATTATTGTATTTTTACTTTTATTATCAGAAATAAACTACTTTTTTTTTTTTTAATTTGGATGTAATAATTCATTTATTTCTACGAAAGTACTAATATCTGAAAATTTGGTTTTTCTTCGATATCTCGAATCTGCTAATTAATTTTTTGAAAATTTTTGGTATCAAAATTTTTGACACCAAAAAATACAAAAAATACTCATTTTTTTCTGTGTCACTATTAGTTTTAGAAAAGCGTTTTAAATTGTCGTCTACAGTCGTTTTTTTGGATCTGCACGGCCAGGCTGCTTTCCTTGAAAATTTCAAAAATTATGGTCAAAAAAAATTTTTAATAAAAAAAAAAGTTAAAATATGAAAAAAAATCTTTTGAAATATAATTTTTAACATGGATTCAGAACACATGTAATTAAAATTAAAGTCATATTCTTGTTTTTTATTGGAAAAGTGTCTAAATAATACATAAAGAAACTAATTATTTTGAACGAATATTATCTTGTTGAAAATTGCTCCATTAAAAAAGATAATAAAGCTTAAAATGAAATGACAGAGTTATTATAGAGCGAAGATCTACCTTAATTGATGCAAAAATCGACACCTTGTGGGCACGATATCTCAACAATGATCCATCGGATTACTTTCATTTTTTAAAACTGGGTTTCTTTTATCGAGTTGATGGAACCTATAGTTTTTGGGCCCAAACCGGTATTTTGAAAGGCATGTTTATTCTTGTATTTTCGCTTCACAGAGGTGAAAAACCTTACAAATGTCAACAGCGCAATAAATTTCATAGCATTTGTATAAACTTTGCATCGATAAAATATCATAGAAATGCAAAATAACACAAGATGCTTATATTTTTAGGCACGATCACCCTATGTATGCAATACATAGATAAAATCGTGCCTTATGGTGAAATATGAATTGGTTTTGAATTTAATACATTCAAAATGTGGTTAATGACCTAAAATAACCAAAAATTACTAAATTAATTGAAATTCATTTTTTAGGCACGATCACCCTTTGTATCCAATACATAGATGATTAGGCACTATGACCTATGTATGCAATACATAAACGAAATCGTGCCTTAAAAGTTCATCAGGTTAAAAAACAAAAAAAGTCTTCAAAATGTCCAATTAATGAGGAATTTGGTCCCTAGGTCATTCCGATGCCTCTACGTGCTTTTATTGCCTTGGTGTGTGATAATGAATAATAGTTTTCAATTTACGAGGGTATGGATCCCATCAACATTATTAAAGAAAAAATACTCAATAAATATGTGATCGTGCCTGAAATAAAAAAGCCTTAGCTTTTTTATAATTCTTTGCGATTTTTATTATTTATTAATTAATCCGAATTTTATTGAATTAAACATTTAACTCCCAAGAGTCAATCTACGAGTTCTAAATATTTTAAAACCAAAATTTATTTTTCCAATAATTTATCCGTACGTTAAAAAGTCTCTATCATCAGAATTGGATTTCAAACTTACTATAAAATTAACCAGAAACTCATTATTTAGGGTAAAAGTTGGATACAAAAAAAAATCGACACATTGCGTTGCTTATCAGCATTGTAAATAGCATTAAAAAAAGGCATATTTAATAAAGAATAATAAAATTTTCATTTTTTGTGTGTTTTTGGACATATTTTTTGAAATGATTTTTTTTTAATTTCAAAATGGTGGATGAAGAATTGCAAAAAAAATTACGAAAAACAAGATGCATTAGATTATTTGTTTTTAGGAATATTTTTTGGAATATTACATAAATATTGGTTTTAAAATTAATTTAGTATTCAAAAAGAAATCGAAACGTAAAATTTTAAATATTACTATTATTTTTTTAGAATAAACCTAGTTCAAAAAACTTCTTCCGTATCGTTGAATTTATTTATTTTTATATATTGATCAGTTTGAAAAATGGATTAGAAACTAATAACTAATAAGTTTTTAATTCTTTTAAAGGTTACATTGAAAAAAAATCGGTTATTTAAGTATTAAGTTTGAGTATTACAGCTGAATTTTGGCACAGAGATATTCAAGATCTAATTACACTTTCGTATACTAATTTTTTCGGCCGCGTGTTCTGGAAAAAATTATGGGTCCACAAAAATGGCCAATTTTTGAAAAAAAAAAACTAAAAGTATGAAACCCCGGAATAGCCTAGGTTTTTAACTAAGACCAAAACATACTTAATTTATATTTTAAATTTTTCGATATTTTAATTCTAGAGAGGCATGCTAGGACTTTAAAGACATTTATCAAAGCTCAAAATCATGTATACCATAAACACTAAAAGCGCGGGTAAACGGCAGGTCTTTAATAGCCCGACATGCCCTTTCAGAGCCAAAATACCGAAAAATTTAAAATATAAATTAAGTATGTTTTGGGCTAATCTAAAAATCTAGTCTATTTCGGGGTGTCATAATTTCAGTTTTTTTTTTTTCAAAAATTGGTTAACTTTTTCTAGAACATGCGATAAAAAAAATTAGAATACAAAAGTATAGGTATACTTTGATTCTGAAATACCCATCTGGGGTGCAAAGTGGCTGAGAAGTAGAGGTAATGAAATTAGCAAAAACTACCCCATTTTAAGGTTTTTTTTTGCAATATTTTGGAAGCAGAGCTAAAATTATCTAATTAATTGCCTTTTTTGAGGAAAGGGTAAGAAAATATTGGGATTCTAAACCCAAATTATTTTGATTCTGTAAACCTGTATTATTAAGACCTTAAATCGGAAAATATAAGAAAAAAAAATTAATAAACATTAATAAACATTAAAACATAAGTCCTTCAACTCGAATTATTAGAAGTCTCTAAGCCCGGATTATTTTAAGTACCTAAACTTGAATTTTTCTAAACCTCTAAAAGTAAATCTTGTAAAATTTTTTAAAAACTCAAAGATTTGTATAACATCGTTACTCAGTGAAAAATTTTACATATTCTTTACTTAAAAATATTTTATAAGGTTATAAAGTTAATTTTAAATTTGGAATTGTATAAAAAAATTTTTTATAGAATTGTAAAATATTGTAAAATTTTTAGCCTTGATAATGAAGACTGAAGGTCTTCGAAACGTGGGCAATTTATTCAAAAAATAAAGCAAATTATTGTTAGTTCAGAAATCAAATATTTTTATTTAATAATAAATTATTTTAAGTCCCTAACACCGGATTATTCTAAGTGCCTAAATTGAAATTTGTCCAAGTTCGGGAGCATTCAGACGAGAAAAAAATTTTACCCACCACCTCCAAAATTTACTACCACTTTTTATTATTCAACATGCAAGAATGGAACAAGAGGGGGTAAATGTCGAAGGTGGGGGTTACAAAATTTTTCTCGTCTGAATGCTCCCTACCATTGGACCTTCCCCCCTTAAATCAGACACATTTGACCCCACTTGATTTTCAGATTAACAGGTTACCCCTCCTTATAAACATGTTCAATGTTAAAACTACGATTTTTGCAGCTATTTGAAAATTGATCATTTTAGGCCAAAAAGGGGCATTCAGATTACTGTCCGTAAAGAAGAGAATTTAAACTAAAAAATTAAAAAGGTAAAATATTTTGCAAACAAATAATCGAGGGGCTATCCTCTTGGAAATCACGAATTTGATTTTAAAAAATTTTTGTTGATTTTTTTCTGATTTTGGCTTGTTTGTACCTCAATCATGAATCGTTACTAGTTGAGATGGTTTATTTCCGTGTTTTAATGATTTTTCGTGATTTTTTGTGATTTTTTGTGATTTTTTTCGTGATTTTTCACGATTTTTTACGTTTTTTAACCTTATAATTCACCTTAGACCTTAAAAATCTATTTTTTACTATTAAATATAATATTTAGCAATGTTTACCAAAAAAAAAATCACAAAAAATCACGAAAAATCAAAAAAAATCATGAAAAATCAAAATTGTGATTTCCAAGACGATAGCCCCTCGCAAATAATTCTGAAGGACAAAATAAAGAATTTTTAGAAAAGAGCTTTTAGAAAATTGTTGAGACCTATAAAACCCATTTTTGTCTAATATTGCAATTTTTGAGGTAATTTATAAATTAATCATTTTGGGCCGAAAATAACCATTTGGTTAAATTGCTATAACATTGAGAAAATCAGCGAAAAAAAAATAGCGGTATCCGAGATTTTAAAAATGACTTGAAAACTAAAAAATTGTGACCATCAGCAAAAAAAAAATAGCGGTATCCGAGATTTTAAAAATGACTTGAATACTAAAAAATTGTGACCAGCAAAAAGTGTTTTTGTTAACTAACTAAAAAGCAATATTACCAAAAAACTCTATTTAAAAGCCTTGTGCACTATATTTTTAAGCCTAGAAGGCCCGTTAGAATAAACGGAGGTTATCGGGGTTTTTTTTCAATATATTAATAAATATAATTTGTAATTTGGTTTCCTAAAGGTAGCGGTCTCTAGTTAGTGAAAGCAAAGTAAAGATACCGAAAAATCTGCTCTCTTATTGCAACTTTGTTAACTTTTTGGATAAGAGAACTTAAGCAACCGCAGAAGTTATGAAAAGTCTGAAAAATAAAATGTAATACATTTTTAACATGGAACATGTTCATTGGATGGGTTATTGAAATCGTCCGTCTCGGTAGTGGGTGGGTAAAAAAGTGACGTTTTAAGGGGGGGGGTAAAATACAGGGCGATCCAGAGCGGATGTATTGTTTGTTCATTAGTTAACCAATCGCAGCTACAATTACAAGCATCAACAAATAGCGATGCACCTAATAAAATAAAATTCACGACCCGTTCGGGAACACCGTGTATCGACGGTTTAAGGGAGGGGGGAAGTTGAAACGTTGACGACGTTTTTAAGGGGGTTGGTGTGAAATGGACTTAAAATATTTCCGATTAAGGGGCTAATTTGAAGTGGGAATCAGGGCCTGATAAGAACAAGAACCTAGAATACTTTATAGGTTTTATTGTAATTTCGGTCTTAGGACTTATAATAATTAGGGAATATACGTTAAAACTGTTATAAGTGAACATGATCCAGTTATAAGTTTTTTTTATTTTTTGTCAAATTTAGGGATAGTATTATCCATTTTTGCCCCCCGTAGAGGAGTCAGTAAATTAAATAAAAGTGAAAATAACATAAAACTTTTTCAAATGCAAGATTAAAAGAAAAATAAAGAAAAAAACTCACATTGTATTTTTCCGATTTCATCTTACCCTGGAGATAGTTTTCAACCCCGATAATTAGCTCTAATATTCCTGTATTAATACAGAATAAAATAATAAATGCAATATGTAATTACTCTTAAAACGTGGCATTTATTAATTTGATCATTAGTTCCAAAATATTGTGAAAAAACCCTTAAGATGGAAAGTTTCAACTCTATTTTCCTATTTTCTGACCCAGTAGGACCCCGAATTCGGATTTAGCGACATACAAGACCTACAGAAGATTTTCTAATTCTGGTTGTCAAATTCGGAAACCCTTACACCGCATTCTGACTTGAGTATAATATTTATTTGGTAATTAAGTAAATTGATGGGTATTAGAGTTCAAAGAATTTTTTTTTTTATGAATTATGGAAAAATCACGTAATAACAAAGTTCCGCAAACAAAAGTTTGGTTGAAATCTTTTCAGCAAACAAATAACAATGTTAAAAAATAAGGGGCGAATTTTTGGTGTCCTTTTTGGCCAATACTTAAAAATTCTAACTATGCTTAACATTTTTTTACATTTTATTTAGAAATTATTATTGAACTCAATCCAATCAAAACTTTTAAAATACCAAAATAAAAATTACTGAAACTCTTTTTTTGCTTTTTTCTAACATGAACAGCTTCGCTCTACCCGTCTTTGACGGTATCTAGTATATACGTTTAAAATGAAACTTTAATACTTCATAAATTGAAATAATTATTAATCAAATCCCATCTATTTTTTATTCTTTTTATAAAATATTTCTGGTATAAAAGAAACATCGAATTTAAATAATTGATCAAAAAACTTATAACCGGTTTGTGTAAACACGACCTAAATGCATGGAACATGTTTACTTCCAGCTGAGGACTAGGCATAATACAAATGTTACTCAACATTACAATTTTCTAATTTTATAATTTGTAATTATCACCTTACTAGCTGTTAAGATTCTAAACCCAAACTATTTTGATTCCCTAAACCTGAAATATTCTAAGTCCCTTAATCGATATTATTCCAAGTCCCTAAATAGATATTATTTTAAGTCCATATATCTGTATTATCTTAAGTCCTTAAGCTCAGATTTTTCAAAGTCTTCTAATTATTATAAGTTTCATTTGACCCACATATTTGACCACCCCCCTTAAATAGGACATATTTGACCACCCCCCTTAAATAGGACAAGTTTGACCCCCCCCCCTTAATTTTCAAGTTCTGAAGTACCCCCTCCCTATAAACATGTTCCATGTTAATAATTTACTCCGTTTAGTAGCTTACAAGGGTAGACCACCATATTTGGGAAGCCAAGTTACACAACGAATTTATGATTCAGTTAATCATGTTAAAAATCAATCTCCTATACGACAGTAAAATTATTCATAATGGCCTTCTAAAACCTCAATTTTATTATAAAATTTTAAGGCTGCCTTCCAAAAAACGTAGCTACAATGCAAATCTGTGGTTAATTTCATTTTTTTCTTAAGAGTCTACTTTTAAGTTACATTAACAACGATATTTTATTATTAATTTCTGGACCATGATATTCTAAGCTAATTAATTTTTTTCACTATAATTAACATTTCAATTTTTTTGAAAACGGTAGTTTTTGAGACAAAAGTTTTGTGAAATTTCAAAATGCTGCATAAGCTTAGAATTTCCATTAATTTGATGAGTTATAAATAATAAACACGATCTATATAGAATTATAAATGTATAACTTTTTTCATTACTGATATCTTTATTACTGAGGACTGAGCCTCCCTTTGTCACACAGACAAATTATTATTGAAAAAAGTTCTATGATGAAAAATTTATTTTTCTGAGGTTAAAAAGTTTTAAAAAAAGAAAAATCTTTGTCCATTTTGACTCTGTGAGAAATCACAGCGAGTCTTATCAGTGTAATTTCGGTTTTCTGCTTTCTACGAGAAACATTTTTTAGAAACTGAAAGCACAAAATTTTTAGGACCCTACTATAACTTTAAACTATTTGTTTTAAAAACTGACCATTTTTACTATTAAATGAATATTTGTTTTATTAATTTCAGTTTCAGAGAATTAGTAATAAAAAATTAAAGTTAAAAAGAGCTTAAAGTAGATCCTTAGAAAATAATAGGATTATAATTAAAGATACCAGCGTTATTTGGAAGGCAAGTAAGACGGTAGGGGGTTAGTTTTCCCAATACGTTTTTCCCAATGATTTTTTTTCTTAAAGTCCTTTTTCCCAAATTACATTTTTCCCAAAAAAATAAAAAAAACATTTTTTTCCAAAAATATATTTTACTGATATGAATTTACATTCAAAACGTACTTTGTTCCCTTTATTTCTCAAGTAAGACATAATATCATTATTTTCAACATAATTGTGATAGTTTTTCGTAATGTTGAATAAACGTTCTTCTTTCTGTTTTCTTATGTGATCCTTATTTTTTCTAATTTTTTGGCCTAATTGCAATTGACCAATTGACAATACATATAATAATCATTATCTTGAGTGTACAGTAGATTACCTATTAATTAAAACCGAGAACACGCCAAAAATTTCAATTTCTAGTAAATCCACAAATTATAAAATTCTAGATAAAATACGACAAATTCGCCCAAATTAAACATTTAACTTTAATTTTGACACTCTTTTTTCTTATATTGATCCAGCATTGTTTGTTATTTAATTTTATTTTAAGATAATGGCAATAATTATTTTTATTTAGGGAAAACATTTTTATCCTTGTAAATCAAGTTTTAAATACTGCATGAGTAATATTTTTATTAAGTACCTAAAGCTTAATTTTCTTTTTATTGCTGCTAGAATTAAAAAATTTTTTAATAAACCCTAAACCTGAATTATTCCAAGTCCCTAAATCGATATTATTTTATGTCCATAAACCTGTGTTATCCTAAGTCCTTAAGTCCAGATTTTTCAAAGTCTCCTAATTATTCTAAGTCTCATTTGACCCCCTTCCCTTAAATAGGACATTAAATAGGACAAATTTGACCACCCTCCTTAAATAGGACTAAATTGACCCCCCCCTCCTTAAATAGGACAAATTTTACCTACCTACCCTCCTTAATTTTCAAGTTCTGAAGTACCCCCTCTCTTATAAACATGTTCCATGTTAAGAATGTCATAGCCTTATTTTTGAAAATAAATCTTCATCAAATTGCTAATGTTAAAGCTTAATATCCAAATAAATAAAATTTCATGCAAATTTCATTACTCAATATTTTCATGTAAAATGTAAAAATTTTATTTTTATGACCAGCGTAACCAAATTTAAATATGATTTTTTATTAATTGAACCAATAAATTGGTTAATTTTTAATGTAATAATTACAACTATGATAATTATAAAATAAATTTTATATTGATTATCCTTCTATTTACAATTTTTAAATCATTTAATATACAAACGACGCGTTTCGAAAATTACATTTTCATTCTCAAGTTAATCTCCATTAATGAGAATTATGATAAAATTATTTAAAAAAATATTAAACATAATATAATTATTGATTACATGTTTACACTTAGAGCAACTTATTTAAACTCATTTATTAATAGTCACGTATGAAACCTATTACTCTTTATTAAGTAACCTGAATCTGTTAATTTTCAAAAAATTTTTCAGTCAAACAACTTTTCTATATGATTTTTTGCCATACAAAATTATTCAAGTGCCTTAGTTTAAAAAAAATTATTAATTTCTAGTATTTCCGTTTTCTTATTCTTTTACTCACCCAATCTATTTTTATAATAAAATATTCTTTTTTTAATTTTTCTGCTCTTTTTAATTAGGTGAATAGTATTTTTAAAATATCCATTTAAAAAACAATTGTCTTCTATCCTATTCATGATATTTTCATTATATTCTATAAACATCATTTCCGCATGTAACAGTTTTCTATAATTTTTTTCCTTATCTAAAATTATAACTTTCTCAAAATCAATTTTATGTTTATAAAATTTGCTGTGTATGTTTAAAACGTTGCGACTACAATTTTTCTTAAACTTCAATTTTTTTTAACATCTTTTTTATGCTCTTCAACTCTGACACCCAATTTCCTAGAAGTTTTACTGTATACTTATGATCACATGATTTACAATTTATTTTGTAAACTACTCCTGAATTTTCATCTTTGTTAATTTTATCTTTGTCCAATTTTACAAACTTGTTTAATTTAATTTTCGCCGTATAATTAACCGGAATACATTTGAATCGTTTTATATGTTTATTTAAGAAGGGGAAGCATACTTGTAAATAAAGCAAACTTATTCTTTTTATTTCATTATTAAAATTATTAAAATTATTTCTACTTTGATTTCTGATCTAACCTAAATCCTCATTACTTTTATTAAAATTATAGCAAAGTCTTTTTTTAATTTATTTATTATTAAATTTCGAAGGATAATTAGTAATTTTTTGCTATTCTGATATTTATTTCCGGAAATATCTTCACGGCGAGGCTGCTTTGCTTGAATTTTATTTTCTGCTTGAAATTTCAAGCAATTCAAGCAACTGCTTGAATTTTCAAGCAAAGCAGCCTGGCCGTGTTGTCTGATAATAAAACGCATTTGTCTATCAAATTATATACTATAGCTATCTTTTGTGCAATCAGCGAGTGATTTAAAAAATTTACTAATCTACCACTATACGTTTCTTTTCTAAACCAATCCAAAATAATCTCTAAATAATCTCTTTCATTTTCTTCCTTATAATTTTTAAATATAACAAAATAATCGAATTGTTTCTTTCTCTTTCCATTGTAAACTATATAGAACTATTATATTCATTAAACGTTTTAAATATATTTTCTGTTTCATCTTTTTTTACTAATATTAATGTATCATCAACGAATATTTTGCATTAAATTATATCATTATCACAATTTTCTATGGGGTTATAAAAAAGGTTTCCAAAATTACTTAAGATATTACTAATTTTTAACTTTTCTAATTCTTGCAAGATTATTTCTTTTGGTAAGCAAATTTTTTTTTCTTAATAAAATGATAAATTAAAGTAGGCCTAAGACTTATCAACTATGTAAATCATATTCACTTTAGAAATATTGACCCATGCGTTTTGAGTAAAATTATATAAGTAAAAATATACTTGTTAAATAAAAATCATAAAAAAAAGACATAAATTTTAAAATTAAAAACTCAAGGAACCTACCTTTAAATGCATTTTCCTCATTTCAAAAAATATGGTTTTTCGTGTATACTGGAGGGTTAAAGGTCAAAAATAATAAAGCATTTCGAATTAGCCACTTCAGCGGCAAATAGTAAAAAATACTTATAAATTATGTTTTTTTTAGATTAATTTTTAGTTAGATTAGGATACAAAATATTAAATAAAAAAGAAAGTGCAATTAAAATTAAAAAAAAAAAGTTATAGCTATTTTAATATCTTATTTTCTCGCCTTAAAACATATATATCGTTAATTTCATTTGTACTTAAAATACACGTCAATGAAGACATAAAAAACATATAAACAGGCAACTAAAACTGAACGTTGAAATTAACTAGTAAAAAACAACAACATCTAGCTTAACGATTAGGGCTTTACGGTTATATTTATTACCGCTTCAAGCTTACACGACCATAAGAAAAACATAATATTATAAATAAAAAAAATATATACAAAAAGCTATAATAAATTTAGAAAAAAAAATAAAATTATTTTTAATTACAAACTTTTATTTTTATGTAATTATATTATATAAAAAGTGGTAAAGTAATTTTAAATTAGTTATTTTTTTATAATTTTTGCATGTGTTGTACTGTAACATAGATAATTATGTTATAATTAAAAAATTTTTCTTTTTTTTATATTCATACATTAATGGAAATTAGTGGCAATTTACACTGCAGTCAAATCGTGGATAGCAGGGTGTTCAGTTACTGGCTGTCCCAGATTTGGTCTAGATAGGTTTTTTTCACTGGCCACTGATCGAAACTGGATTCTTTTCTATGAATAATTGGCTTTTCGAGTTTATAACGTCCAGACTTGATCTATACAAGCTTTTTGGATCGTTGATTACGAATTTTGGGATTCTGTGAATGAAGAATATTCTTTTGACACTTAAATATGCAATAGCTAACCCTAATGTATTTTTTATGTATTCGAACTTAAAGTGTTCATTTCACGGGTGGTTATTGTAAATTTAAGGATGAAGCGCCAGTTTTTTATATACAGGACCCTAAAGTTCGTGATTAGGGACCCAAAAAACGAATATTGACCAAATTTAGACCCTCAAATAGCGAATGTATTAAAATACCCCTGTTAAATTTATAGAAGCCTTATGAATTATTGTTGTTCCTTTGTCTTACGTATGAGGTGGCCCTAAAAAGGGCCGTTTGGTTTTTTTTGTAAAATCGATGCGTGACCTCAGCCACGCGCTAAAAATAATAAATTCACAAACACACAATGATCAAACACGTGAAAAGGAAAGCAAACTCTCATACACAATCACACAAATTTAAAAGTAAAAACTCACAGTCAATTCCAAAGTTGAGCAACTCGTGCTCAGGCGATGTCTCCTGGCCAGGAACTGTAAACCACCTCTTCGAGCCTACGAGCTCGGAAATCGCACCAACCGAGATACCAATAATAGCTTACGAGCTATTCCAATGTTGGAAAAGGAAGTCCAAATCCACACACCAATTTCACCAAGAGCAGTCAAACAGCAAGCCAAGCGTCCAAGATCCACACCAATGCCAAGTACACCAAGCACAGTCATAAAAGCATAGCGTCAAATTCGCAGCGTCGAGGCTGAAGTCAGAACAGCGAATGCTCCTCCAGCCAATATCGCGGTTATATTTATAGACCTCCTCCGTCTTAGTCACGCTTGCTGATTGGCGCGCGCGCGAAAAAACCGTTATAAATTTTGCGATAGCTGCTAGAGCAAAAGGAGCTAAGGCAATAGCAAAGGAAATGATACTGTCGCAAGAGCAAAGGGAGCCAAGGCAATAGCAAAGGAGATGCCACTGCCGCAAGAACAAAGGGAGCTAAGGCCATAGCAACGTTACTGTCGCTAGAGCAAAGGGAGCAAAGACCAATGCTAATCACCGCGAAGCTAAGTTTGCATGGCAAAGCTAAGTGAAAGGCTAAGAGCGCCCGAGCTCGCCGGAGTGGCAAGGCTATGTGAAAGGCTGAGAAGGCCCGAGCTCGCCAGAGTGCCAGTAACAACTCATATAATTTTACTTTTTATTTTTTATTATTTTCTTTTTTTTATTGGCTAAAAGAAACAACCCCTTTTTAGGGGTAGTTTTTAAAAATTTAAGGGACTAGCTCTAATTTCTCATATGAAAGACCTTAATATTCGCGATCAGCGATCAGTGATGAGCGATAAAAAACCTATAGTAGAAAAAATTTGATGACAGCCAGTAACTATATAATCCTATCGCGATTTGACTAAGGTATAAACTAGCGTTCTAAATTGACTGTAATTTTAAATATAATATATTTTTTAGTTGATTCTTTTTAAAAGAAATAATTCAAGAATTCTTATTTTGAAATATAAAATTTTACTTTAATTACTTAATGTAAATGTTAACGTAAACAAAATTTTTTTTCAAGTTTATAAATTTAATGAATTGATTATTTTAATAAGTTCTATACTTACAAAGAGATTATATTTTACTGGAAAATAAAACACTCTGTTTATGCGAATGTAAATTTTAAAGACAACATATATAGTATCAATTTAATTAAAAATATTTTGTACAAATATGTATTTTAATAAATTAAAATGTTAGAAAAGTTATCATAAATAATAGAAATATAAATTTAACTTGATTATATGTACAAGAATAATTTACTGCATTGGGAATAATTAAATAGTGAGTTTTCATTACATTAAGTAAAATAAATTACTTTGAAACATTTACTTTTTCAATATTAAATAAAAATTTATTAATCAATTTATAAATCAAATAGTTATTTGAAAATTATTATTCATTCATCAAAAATAGTAACTGTAGAATAACTATCGGCTGTCGCAATATTCCCATTAGAAAATAAAAAATTAAGCCAAAATTTTAATCAGCTGACTTCCCCTACATTACAATCATATTCTTCTACATAGTTGACAATTATGTTCTTGTATGTAAAAAAATCAGCATACCAATAACGTTATAAAACTTTAGTTAAAAAATTTTTTTTTTAATTTTTCACCAAATAATTAAAAAAAAAAAAAAAAAAAAAAAAAATCTCACTTATTATTATAAAAAAGCAAAGGCTTTTTCATTTAAGCCACGATCACATTTAGTTTTCCATTTTTACATGATTTTTTCTAAGTGAAGATTTCAGATTTACGATTATGGTTGAATTTAACAGTTGCATGATTTTCTTCATTCAAGAAGGAGTGCATCAACTTGTTTATTGATAATATTAGGTTATTAGACATCTTTCGGATAAATTTTTTTAGCATTTAGCGTTTGATTATGATGATGAATGAATTAATTAAGACTTTAACAATGATTTACCGTTGTTAGGTACTAAGAAAAGAGGAAATGATTAATTCGTCCACCTATCAGTGTTGAGTTAAAAAAATCAAAAATTGATTTCTTGGTTCGGTTAATCATCGTTAAAGTCTTATTTAATTAATCTTTTGGATAATTGAACATAAACAAGAGCAATTTTAAGCAGCTTTAACATAGAACATGTTTATAGAGAGGGGGTACCCTGGAAATCTGAAAATCTAGGGGAGGGGTCAAATTTGTTGATTTAAGGGGGGGGGAGGCTCAAATGGGACTTAAAATAATTCGAATTTTGGTAATTAGAAAAATCAGGGTTTAGGGACTTAGAATAATTTTGATTTAAGGACCTAGAAAAATGTGCGTTTAGGGAATCAGAATATTTCGGGTTTAGAATCTTAAAATTTAGTAAAGGTAATATAATTATAAAAACAGAAAATTGTATTATAACCTGTGTGTCTATGCCCAGCTGTAAGTTAACATGTTTTATGCATTTTGTTTGTGTTTACACAAACAGCTTGTAAATTTTTTACTTATTTTTTAATATCTAAACATGGCTTTTTCGTGATAACTCGACAACAACTAGATGAAATTGTCTCAAACTGTAGGAAGCACAACCAGATATTAATTAAAAAACTTTTTGCCGGAGATATTTTGATTCATCGAGTGTGTCGCGATTCATTGAGTGTAAATGTCTAAAATTTGGTGGCTATAGTTACTCGAAAATAGATACTAAAAAACATACCCCGTAGGTTTTAGGCATCGAAATGACTTGGGAACCAAATTTCCCAAATTTTGACCGAATTAGACATTTTAAAGACTTTTGCATTTCTGATAACGAAGAAATTTCAAAACTTTCCTTTTTCAATGGTACTTTTAAGAACGGACTTACCCGTTTTCGTAATTATTCGCTTTCGTTTTCATATTTCCTTTAATTTTTTTTACGTTCCTTATTGTTAAGTACTAATTACGAAATTTCCTTGGGTTCAGTCAAAATAATAGTTTTTTCTTTATTTCTTTAAAGTCCTTAAATCAAAATCATTCTAATATCCATTTGACCCCATCCCTCTTAAATGGAACACACTTGACCTCTCTCCCCTTGGTTTTCGGATCCCCAAGATACCCTTGCTATAAATATGCTCCATGTTAAAATTTTTTATTGTTATTTTAAACTTTAACCAAAAGTCACGAAATGTATTATCAACAACAGTAAAATTAATTTTCTTAGAACAATAGCAGTTACAAAAATATGACATTGCGCCTTATAAAATTATCTCATTAGCTAAAAGCTTTGACTTCGTTCCACTCTACTTTTTTACTCTAAGTCAATTTTTTTCTGTTCACATTTATAATTATTTAAAATAAAAGTTATATTTGTATAAAAGATTTATGTATTTATTTTTCATTAAAAAAATATAAATACTTTTTCTTTTCTTTTATAAACAAATAAAATAAATGAATACCGCAGTTTATACATATACATTTATACAATTAATAAAAATAAGAGAAAAAAAAAATTAAGAGAATCTAGTAAAAAGATATCTTTTTGACGTTAGTAAGAAATTGTATGCCTTTTTATTTTATTTCTATTTTCTCGTTGATTCTTGTGAAATGTAAGATACAAAGTACTATGTTCCTTTGTCTCGTCACCCGGAACCTTTCCTACTTTCTTGGCACAAGTATGTAGTCCTTAAATCGTATGATAGTTAAACTTTTTTTTTTTTTTTATAATATTAAAAACTAGGAACGAACTTTACTTTCAAAGCTTACAAAAAGTAAACGAAAACAAATATAGAGAAAAGAAAAGACTTATACAAATTATTTTTTATAAAATAAAATTTTTTTTGTATGCGCATTATCATTGTTTTTATTTTTATTTATTTTATTTTAAATTTTTGGAGTATAAAGTGAAAAACTATTTAAAACTTTGAAAATTTTCTTTATTATTATTAGGTAAATAAAAATAAAGACGATCAAAAATGGAACAAATTTAGAAATAATTTATTTATTTCGACGTTTCGAAAGCTCAGGCTTTCATTATCAAGAAAATCTGTAACAATTATAGTTATAATTTTATAAGATATTGTTTCTATTTATACAGAATATTTTTAAAAAATTTTTTAATTTTTACTTACATAACTTTTATAGAAAATAAGTAACCAAACTATGAAATCACATAATATATAAAAATATATAAAAAATAGTATACGTTATAAAAACAGAGTCGACCGATATTTGTTTATATTATAATAAGTTTATGAATGTGGCTGGAGGACTGTTTTTTAACTGATCCATTTGAAGAAATTATTTTATTTTATTTTTATTTTTATTTTTAGAAATTATAACGTATTTACGTGGGAGAGGGGTAAAAAAAAAACAGTCCTCCAGCCACATTCATAAACTTATTATAATATAAACAAATATCGGTCGACTCTGTTTTTATAACGTATACTATTTTTTATATATTTTTATATATTATGTGATTTCATAGTTTGGTTACTTATTTTCTATAAAAGTTATGTAAGTAAAAATTAAAAAAATTTTTTAAAAATATTCTGTATAAATAGAAACAATATCTTATAAAATTATAACTATAATTGTTACAGATTTTCTTGATAATGAAAGCCTGAGCTTTCGAAACGTCGAAATAAATAAATTATTTCTAAATTTGTTCCATTTTTGATCGTCTTTATTTTTATTTACCTAATAATAATAAAGAAAATTTTCAAATTTTTGTATTGGAACGTGCAAGTATATATACTTGTTTAATAAAATAATTAAATATTTAAAACTTTATTTTTGTATTCACACACTAATTCTTTCAAGTTTTTAGAAAAATAATAGTAATTATATTTGGTTTCACCCTGGTTAATATAAAAAAACATTTCAGTAAAATTAATTCAAATTAAATCTTTTTATTACTAATTAGCCTAAATGGAGTTTTGGCTTGAATGTCACCAACTGATTTTATAGTTGAATTTGTTTTTATAATTTAATCCTGGTGATTCCTTGAAAATTTTAAAATAAATGAGGCATTATTTTTTATTACTATTTAACTTAGCCCTATAATTAAAAAAAAAAAAAATGAGATCACTTCGATTTGACCCCTTTTTTCCTTTTTATATCAAAAACCGCGTTTTTTAATTCTGAGCTTTCTAAATTTTTTATATTTCTTTTAAATTAAAAAAAAAAAAATTTAATTTGGGTTCTCAGGGAATAAATACTCCTGAAGAAAAAAAAAACTTTTTATTTTACGATAAAAATTAGCCAAATTATCTTGAAATTAGAATTTTCCAAAATTCGTAAACAAATTGAAATTCTATTAAAGAAAGAGAGTTTTCGAACTCAAAGAGTACATTACTCGTGCTTGAATTTCAGTGCAAAATAATAATTTTTTTTTAAGTCAGTTTATTTGTTTCTTTACTTCCCTCTATTCATTTCTTCAAGAAAAAATCATTTTTATATACCAAATTTCATTTTTTACTTTAAAAACTGTCTTAAATAAATTTTTTTACTTAAAGTTTTCACAGGTTTTTTAGATGAAAAATGAATTTCGATAAGTAAATTTGATTATTTTCTTTATGAAGTAATTAGTTAGAGAAAATTAATAGACTTAAAAAAAATATTATTACTTTACGCTGAAATTCAGGCGAGTTGTACATGTACATATTTAAAAATTGAACTTTATGCAATAATCATGATAATAATATATTCTATACACTAGCATAGTTGGTCTCTTTTCAATGTACTTTAAAAAAATCATTTTTCTCTTCTAGTGAGTTTTGTTTACCGCATGTGTAAGATCTTTGTTTTTTTACAAATAGTATTTATATCAGAAGGGGGGGCAGCCCCTGATCTGCTTCTTATCCTTAAAAGAATTATGTTTTACTGCTAACTAAGTTAACACACAATCCTGAGCTTATTCCGCCTATGCAAAATCATTTAATTTGATCATACTAATACTAATACTAATTAATTCATATTAATTTTTATACTAATTAAATTATTTATTAAATCAATTAATTTTTGTGCTCTTTGCAAGATTTTTAAGTTTTCCCAGATACTGTTCTAAAAAATAAAAAAAAAAATAAAAATCTTTTTAAATTGTTTCCAAAATATTTTTATAAATCTTTAAAGATAGGTACGATTTGAGTAAAAACTTAAACGAATACGTAAAAATTAGTGCCAAATGATTATTAATTACGACATTTAAATTCCTCCATATTTTTTGGATATTTCAAAAATACTAAAAATTGAACATTTAACAATAGCTGAGTCAAAACTGTATGACCTATGAAACCGTATACTTTTTTTTCCTAATTTGAAGTTGGTTTAATTTTAATTGGTTCAGTGAATCTTGAGTTATAAAGATACAGAAAATTACACACGCAAAGAAATGTTTAAATATTTAGATAAATTGCAATGGATTTTAAAATTTTAATCTCTAAAAATTAAGAATACTTTGTTTTTCTGCAAGTAAAATTCTGAAATTTATTTATGAATTTTGATTTTATTTAATTGATGAAATTTAAATCTAGTAAAAAAAATATTTTAGTTTATATAAAGTTATTTACTTTATTATTCAACTCATGCTAGAAATATTTGAAGAAATTGTGAAATTTTTATTACAAGCTGAAAAATCGATTTCCTTTTATTTCATTTCGATGGTTTTTCAAAGACGTCTTACTTGTTTTTTTGAAATTTATAATATATTCTTCTTTTTGTCTTATTCCTTTATTCTTTTTTAGATTTTCTAAATTTCTTTGTGTCTTTGCATATTAAATTGAAAGCGTTAGTGTAGATTTATAAAGATGATAACAATAACGAATAAATAAGTGTGGTATAAAAATAAGTAAAACTTCTTACAAATATATAAAACTTACATCTCTAATACTGCACGTAAAGATATATGGGCAGTACTACTTTTTTAAGTATAATCTGGATCTAAAGGATATTAACTATTTTTTTTGTTTGAGTACAGAATATAATAAAAATTAGTATTTAACAAGAAGTCGTGTAATGTTAAAAAATGTATATTTAAAATTAGAAGATCCTAAGGTGAGTCCTTCATTGTTAAATAATTCTAAATAATTTTGCTTTTTCGAGAATCTTATACACGTGATTCATATGAGACGAAATTTTATAATAAAAAATTTCAGTATTTTTTGAGTAACTAAAATATATAATAATAATTGAATGACTAAAATACCATAGAAAACTTTATAGATTAGTTGATATTTATGTTTTTGAGATCATCGATTTCGAATTTTATATCAGATTGACAAGATTGTTAATTGACAGCTGTCAATTAGCTGTCAAAACTCTAATATATCATAGAAAACTTTATAGATTAGACGAGATTTATATTTTTAAAGTCGCTTATTTCAAATGTGATGTAAAATTGACATTACTGATAGTTGGCAACTGTCAATTAACTTTCAAATAGCCAAAAAAAATAATATAACAATATATTTTAAAAAGATCTTATGTTTTTGATGTCACTAATTATAAATTTCTCATTAAATTGACAATGTTGTCAATTGACGGCTGTGAATTAGCTGCCAATCGCTAAAATAAGTCTTAACGTTTTAAACAGGGCAAATATTTTTGAGATTACTGATTATAAATCTGATTCCAAAGAATATTTAAATTATTGATACCATAAATTAATACATTAGCATCATATAAATAGATAATTCCACAAATGCATATATTTTACTTTAAGGAACGTATATAAACAATTGCAGCAAAAACTACTTAAATACACACACATAAACAACCACACAGGGAGGGTATCATAATTAATTATTGTTAATTATTTTTTTTAGGTACTAATTTATATCAAGAAGATGAAGTTACACCAGGAAAATACAGAACAGATAAGTATAAAATTTTTTTATGAAACTTTTTTTAAAAATTTAAGAATTAATCTCTTTGTTTAACTTTTTTTCCAGGTTCCAGATTTTGTCAGCATGGAGTTCTAAAGTTCTAATTTGCTTATACACATATTTGGTAAGTTAATTTAAGTATTTTTCAGTCTTTTTTAATAGTTTATAATTATTTTTGTAGTTATTTTTAACCTGAATCATTTTTTTTTTCAGTTTTTTTCAATTTTTGGATGCTGACGCGAGGCTGATCTTCATCAGAAATGTTAGATGATCCTATTGATATGTTTCAACAAGTTTATGTGGTCCTGATAGTGAAGATTTAACAGAAGAAATCATTTGGTAAGGTTAAATTTAGTATTTTAATAATTTTACGCTTTAATATTTAACATTTTTATGGATTTTTAGGGAAACGGAAGAACCAAGTTTTAAGATTGTGGACCGATCATTGCCTATCATATCTCAGGACTTTCAGGATGTCAATTAGACCCTTTGAAGTGAATTTTGAGAAGAAAAAAGTTGAAAAAAATCATGGCGTAACAAATTTTCTGGATGTTTTAAAGCTACCGTCGAGTAGAAAAAAAAGTGGAATAAGTCAAAATAGAAAATTTTTTTTTTTTTATTGTAGTTCAGGTAAAAATAAAAGTTTTTCCTAATCATATGTATATATAAAAAGTTGAATAGTTCTGAGTTATTTCAGGTTGAACTGGACAGCTGAAATCAAAAAAATTGAAAAATTCAACTTTGGAGCAGCCATATCTCAAAATTATGCATCAGGAAGTGTAAAGTATGAGTGATTTCACAAATCTGAGGTAAAAAATGACCAAAAAAAAATATTTTTTATTTTTCAGCTGGTCGTGCTTCCCTGAACGTGCCCATATATATTTTGAAAACATTATTTCATGATTTTTTAAAGAAATTTTTACATAATAAGTAATAAGGTGATTGTTTTTTAACTAAATTAATTTAACTAAAACTTAATTTTTATATCAGGCATAAATTTTTTTAAGCGTCTCTACCAGTTACTAAATCTTGTAGAATGTATACGACAGTAAAGAGTTATCAAGTTTAAATGCATATCTTAATACTATATATATTTGAAAATTTATTTGTTTGTCTGTCTGTCTGTCTGTCCACTCATCACGCAAGAACCGCCGAACCAATTGGCATGAAACCGGTGTCAAAATAAAGATAAAAAGTCTGCGGGTGACATAGGCCCTATATTTTCTGATTAGCTGTCGTAGTTTTTGAGATATTTAATTTTTAGTATTTTTGAACTTGATAACATTTTTTAAAAATTTTAACAAAAATTGAAATATCTCGTGACTATCGAAAAATTTAGCTATCGCTTTTCATAGTATTCGATTCAGCACTAATTTTTACGTATTCTCTGAAATTTTTATTCAAAACGGAGGTATCTTTAAAATTTTATAAATTATTTTTAAAGCTGGTAAAAAAATTTTTTTTATTTTTTTATTTTTATGGTATTTCTAATCATTTATTTGTGGGTCTGTGTATATTACAATGTAATTTATATTCTATATTAAAATGTAATTTATGCGTACTTAGTTAAATTTTTATTAAAAACGTACGTTTCTTTAAAATTAAAAAAAAAAATAAATAAAATTTTTTACTATATATTATATATATATATACTATATATTATATAAGTTTTAGTCCTCTAGCACCTCATAGGCCCGAAATATGTCTGTTCAAAAGTCCAAAAATAGCCTGATCTGGCCCATTTTCAAAATTACACCATTCTTTTGAATTTACTACAAATTTTATCTTATTGGTCACATTTGAACTGGTAAAAGGTCTACATTAAGAAAAAAATTTTAGCTTATTTCAAGGCGTTAATTTTTTTTGACATTGATATATATTTTGGACAATAACAACATGATAATAATAAAAAATCAATAACAACACCGGGAATAGATCAGGGGGGGCGGAGCCCCCCCCTCACACCTATGCTAGTATAATTTATATATAATAATTGCAAAAATGTTACAAGCTATAGGATTAAAAATATAGCCTTTACTACTCAGCCTAATTTCAAAAGGAATTTGATGTAAAAAAAATTTTATTACTTAAGATTACAATATTAACATTCAGCATAAGTAAAATTTATGAAATTAATTTAATGAAAATACTATTCTACATTTTACTTATATATAACCTTATTTTTTTTATGGTTTCCTAAAAGAGAAGAAAAAAGTTTAAAAAGTATTTGCCAGATTTAAGTCACTTTTAGTTTTCAGTATTCTTAAAAACGAAAGTATATATAATATGTATATGAACATCAAATGTACATTAAAGAAGATGAAACTTGAATAATCTTTAAATTTGTAAAACTAAAAAAAGCTTTTAAATTATTATAACAGTATTAAAAGAGCATAAAATATATAGGTATATATATATATATTTATATATTTTTTTTCGCAAAAAAGAAAACAGAAATATTTTTAAAAGAACATAGATAATTAAATTTGAATAATCTAATAATAAAATCTTACGTTAAATTCAGTTTTTTTGTTTCTTCAATTTTCTTAGAATTTTACTTTTTGTTTAATCTTATAATATTTACTGTTAAATGCAAACTTACTCTTAAAAAACTTTCATATTTTTACATTATGAAATAAAACATTATTAATAAAATTGCGACGAAATTCTTAGTAATAAAATATGTTGAAATAATAATATTTTTACAGTGAAACGAAATAAGATTCATAAAATTACACAGCTGCACAAAAAAAAAAGTTCTGATCCTGTAACTAGACCTACCTACCGGTAAGTTTTTCGATGTCCTAAAACCGAATCTGAAATCAGAATTTAGCCTACACCCTCAGATTTTGCTCCAGCTACCCCCAGCCACCCTCTAAACCGCCCAGCAAATATTTTACTATGTCCAAAAGTTAAAAATAAAAGTACTTTAGTTACGTATTTTGATGTTTTAAAACCGAATTTCAAGTCAGAATTTACCTATCACCCTTAGTTTTTGCCCCAGCTACCCTAGTTACCCTCTAAAACCCACCAGAGAAAGGTTAAGTAACGAAACGTACTTAATCATATATGCTCGTAGGTGCTTACTGTTTCCAACAAAAGTTCTTAGCACCATCCTGATATCGCTATAATATTCTAAAGCAATTAATTAACCTTCCCCTGGTGGACTTTAGAGGGTAACTAGCTGGGAAAAAACTATGGATGATGGATAAATTCTGACTTAAAATTCGTTTTTAGAACATCAAAAAACGGAACTAAGATACGTTAATTTATAACTTTTGCACAAAGTAAAATATTTACTCTCTGGGGCGGTTTAGAGGGTGACTGGGGCTATCTGGGGCAAAATCTGATGGTGTAGTCTAAATTCTGACTTCAGATTCGGTTTTAGGACATCAAAATACGTTACTAAAGTACTTTTATTTTTAACTTTTGGACATAGTAAAATATTTGCTTTTAGCGCGGTTTAGAGAGTGGCTGGGGGTAGCTGGGGCAAAATCTGAGGGTGTAGGCTGAATTCTGAGTTCAGATTCCGTTTTAGGACACCAAAATACGTAACTAAAGTACTTTTATTTTTAACTTTTGGACATAGTAAAATATTTGCTTTTTGGGCGGTTTAGAGGGTGGCTGGAGGTAGCTGGGGCAAAATCTGAGGGTGTAGGCTAAATTTTGACTTCAGATTCGGTTTTAGGACATCGAAAAACTTACCTGTAGGTAGGTCTAGTTACAGGATCAGAAATTTTTTTTTTGTGCAGCTGTGTTATTATTCTTAAACAAAAACTAATGTAAAATTTATTTTGACGTAAAATTAATTAACATAAAAATATATTATAAGTGTATTTTAAAAAGGTTAGAACCTGTGAATAATAGACTAACCATGGTATGAATGTTTATTTAATAATTATGATTGTGATAGAATAACATGTTATGACCTAAAATAAAGTTTTTTAAAAATATTTAAAAATTTTTTTAAATAATTTTTTATTATAATTTTATAAATAATAAAAATAGTTTTGAAGCTCTTTCTAGACTGAATAAATTTTTTGTCCTCCTAGGTGTAAAACTGTGAAACTTGTTACGGAATTTTCTGCACTCGTTGTATGCCTAGGTAGGCAAAAAGTATCGTAAGCACCACCAGGCTTTGCCGAGCACTCGTAATACTGCTCATACTAGTGCTAAAATTTTACGCCCTTGAAATTTGATATTTTTGAATCCCACGTGCTTTTACTATAGCTAAAAGTGTAATCGAAGCAAACAGGATTAAAAAAAATTAATCTAGTTTAGAAAAGACTTAAAAATATTATTTTTTGATAATTTTTAAAAAATTAGCTTTGCGGTGTCACAGTTAACCTTTTAAAAATAAAAGAACTAGTTTTTCTTATTTTAACATGGATAAATGTGTCCCTGTTAAGAGGTGGAAGCTGAGTCAAATAGGACTTTATATCGATTTGGGGACTTAGGAACTTGTAATTTGGGTTTAGAATCTTAACATTTACTAAATGTGCGATTTCATGGAGCGTATTCTTACTAGATTCTAGGGGCACTAGAGTAGAAATAGCTAATTATGACTCAAAATTTATTAAAATTCTCCTCGAACAGGATCCATAAAATTGCCGCTGAGCAAAATTTTAATTAATATTTAGTGATAATTACTAGAGTTCAATCGATTCAACTCTAGAGTTCCCAGAATCTAGTAAGAATATGCTCCATGAAATCGACCCCTAAAGGTAATAATTACAAATTATAAAAATAGCAAATTGTATTCTAATGTTGTGTAACATTTGCATTATACCTAGCCCTCAGCTGGTAGTGAACATGTTCCATGCATTTTGGTTGTGTTTACACAAACCGGTTGTAAGTTTTTTTTTGCAAAAATGTATTTGAATTTTTTTCTTCGCAAACAATTACAAATGACTTGAAACGTAAAAAAAATTTAAAAAAAAACATTTTTTCTTTTTTTTTTCAAAAAATTTCTCAAATCTCATCATACCAAATACGCATATCCCAAGTAAGCACTATTTTGAATTCAGAGCTTTCAAATCAATACTTGAGCTGAAACCGCAAAATTATAATTATTGAGTCACTCAAAAACCATCTGATAGAAAAGAAGGTATCAATAGCTATTTTACATAATAAACACGCGTTTTAAACGCAAAAAAAGTGCCAGAAATAATTGCTACTTGGCTTAGATCTTACTCGAGAATTGATCCGGAACATCCTAGAAAAGCCTTTAGAACGTGAGAGCAAGCCAATTCGATTCGTTCATAAAGAGGTTAAAGATCATCTGCAAATAATTTTTTTCAATTTTTAATGCCCTTAGGGGGTAGTATAGCCCATAAAACCTTCAATTTTTTGAAATTTTTGAAATCGAAAAAGTGCCATTTTTTAGGTTGCAAAATAAATATGGTTTTTGCAAAGGAGCCAAATCTGGAGGTTTTTTTTTTGAAGATATATATGTGAAGATTAAATCCCTAGAATATTTTCCCTTAATAACAAATAGGACCGGAGATATGAATTAAGGACTCAAAATTGAAAAAATGCTCTTTTTCCGCTGTTCCGGAATTTTTTGCGGAAAACTGAGCGGACAATTTGGCCTAAAACCTTCTTTATTCTTTAATTGAAATGTTTAGCTAAAACCTTTAAAAAAAATTTCGGCCAAAAATTATTTTTAAAGTTGTTAAAAAATGGTTCTGGCGATATCGATACAGTGACCCCAAACGTGGGGGTAAAAAAACAGTGATCCCATGGAGAGTTAAAGAATACTTTTCAATTATGATTTTGTTATTATAATTTTTTAATTATAATTTTTTAATAAAAAAAGAACGATTCAAGAAATAATTTTAATATGATTTTAATTACTCAAAACTTAAATCTCAGTCATTAAAGCTGAACATGTCATTTTTTTTTAATACTAAATCCTGAGAAACATCGAGTTATTGATTAAAAAAATCTATATCGTTAGAATATCTCAAATGTGCTACACAACTAGTTAGCCAAGTTAAGTCCAAGTTATTTCCAATATATAAAAAAAAAAAATAAATAAATAAATAAAAATAATAATAATAAAATGAATAAAATTTCTGTTCTCTTTTGATAAAAAAAATAAGTAAATTTTGTAACTTGTCATTTCTTCGATACAAGAAGAATTCCGCATCATTGCTTCTGACAGTGGTTTTTAAGCGGCAATCTATACATTTTTCTGCTATTGAATTTTATTTACTTCAAATGCATAAATAATATACTTTTATGTTAAGATCAGTTACTGCTGCTACTTTATCGTTTGTAAAAATTTATTTATTTTTTATAAAATAATATTTACATTAAAATAATCGCTAGACATATAATTAAATTCGGTATATTTTAAAAAACTTTTAATCATTTTTAATTTATTTTAAATAATAGTGCAAAATTGTTTTTAGTTTTGGGTATTAATCAAGATGCGACTTTTTGTTTTCACGTAATTTATCAAAAGAAGAAAAATAAATTATTTATTAATCGCGAAGATAAATAGCTATGGTCATTTTCATGTATTAAATTATTTACAACTTAATAAATTTATAAAATTTATAACGATATTGAAATTTTTTAGTGTAATTTCTTTATCCTTGAATGTAAAGAATATAATATTCTATTATGAAATAAATTTTGAGATACAAATCTTTGAAAATACTATTTCAATTCGGATGTACTTAAAGAAACCCAGAATCAATGACTGGAATGCAGATTTCATGTCAATGGCTTGAATTGTTAAACGCTTTTAGTAACTAAAGGAAAATTTCTTTAAGCTTGTATGATTTCTAAGATGAATACAAATATTACAATTGCTAAACATAAATTCAGTAAGTACATTCGAGTATTTAAATATTTATTTTATTTATCAAATGATATTCATATAAAATAAATTATTTAATTATCTTTAAATTTCTTTATTTATTTAGTATAATTCTTTATTCATTATTTCGCAACATAGTTGACACTTGAATTGTCCAAAAAATTATCTTCGTGTTTTAATATATATTACTTGTTTTTCATATACTAAAAAAACAAAAATCGTGCAAACAAAATGCTTTTCAGATTCAACTATATCTGTTTCTTTATTTTAGAAGTAATTTAGTAATAATTTCATTTTTTTTTAATTTTTATTAATTTATTCAGTAAAAAATCAAATTTTTGAATAGCTCTTAAGATTATATATACTCATTTTCATATATTTAATAAAAATATAGTCTGAAGTTAAAAATTCTTTCACGATAAGTAAAAAAGCTTATAAATTTCTAATGAATCTCTATGGGATAGATGATATAACTTATGAAAAATTCAGAAATAGTTTAAAATAACATAAATAAATAATGAGGCTAGTTCTACAAATGCCGTAAATGTGCATCGCAACACCAACCTCAGGCGTAGCGTAATGCGTACACGATTGCGGGTCTCTGCGCATTACGTTGCAGTTTTGCTTGCTCTTAAGGTATTTGTAGAACCAACTGAAAAGCGAGTCAACCGCAAGTGCAGCCACAAAGCAAAGCGCAGATACCGAAAATAGTGTATTGCCAGTTGCATGGCGTTTTTAGAAACAGTTTTCAACAATTTTCTTTACTTTCGAAAACTGGAATAAAAATATTATGGGAATATATTATTGTGGGAACCCTCACACGCTCCGAGCCAAGACATCGGTTAAGTACCTGGGAGTTCTACTTGATAACAAGCTGAAATTCTGGGAACAATTTCAGAGGTCAAGTGAGAAGGCCGCGTCGGTCGCATCCTCCTTGTCAAGGTTCATGGCCAACATAGGAGGGCCCAAACCAGGGAAGCGAAGATTGTTGATATCCGTGGTCAAATCTGTCCTGGTTTTTGGATCGGAGATCTCGGCGGATATCACCAAAACTGCCAAGTACAGGCATAAAATATCATCTGTCCAACGGCAAGCAGTCCTGAGGATCGCCTGCGCGTACCATACAGTATCCCTAGAGGCGATCCAGGTAGTAGCATCGGTCATATCCATCGACCTGCTAGCGTTGGAGCGGAAATACATTTATGACAGTGTAGAGGGCCACGAAGTGGCATCTACTCGCGCCCGTTTCAGCTCTATGAGCGAATGGCAGGAACGATGGAATGATGGACGAAAGGCCAGGTGGACGCGTACTCTGATCTCAAATCTGCAGCCATGGATTGGACGACAGCATGGGGAGGTGGACTTTTACCTTACTCAATTTTTAATGGGACAAGGTTATTTTCGGTTCATGTTAGAAAAATGGCATAAGGTGGCAACAAAGCAATGTCTATGCTGTCCAGGTGTAGAGGACACAGCACAGCACACATTTTTTGGATGCGTGCGCTACTCAAAAGGGCGCCCATCCTTCCCTATTTGGAGGCCGGAGACGGTGGTCTCGGAAATGCTACGGAGTTCTGAAAATTGGAACAAAGTAGCAGAATACGTAACGGCCACCTTGTTGAAGAAAATGAAAGAGGGCTTTCTATCGTAGAGAGTTCTCCTGTCCCTAGTCTAGGGGAAGGGAGCGGACAGTTGCCTAGGCTGCGCGTACCAAACTGAAGTTATATCTGAAAAGGGAGTTCCGGTTTGGGGCAAACAAGCACAGGTGGGTTTATAGTGTGTTTATCCAGTAAGAATCTGGGGCAAAACCGGCGACCGCGTTCGCCGGCAGTCTTCCGGTTGTACTTGTACAACTGGACGGTCATGGAAATTTGCGGGACTTTAAGACCCGCAAACACTCCATATCTGATGCAAGATTCACAAGATTTCATTGACAAAAAAAAAAAAAAATAATAATAATATAATATAGGGTGATCATGCCTAAAAATTAAATTTTTAACTAAGTTTGGCAACATGAAAATCCTCATGTATGAGCATGTTTCAGTTCAAATGAATCCATTAGCAAATAAAAATTTGACATCTACATTAGTAAAGAAGCACATTCATGCAGAAAGAATAAAGAAAAAAAATATTTTTTTACTTGTAAATAAAAAAAAAATATATGCTTGATTAAATATGTTCATCAATAATATTTTATAAAAAACCCATATTTTTATCAAAAAATAAATTTTTGATATAATATATTATCGTAAAGTACGAATATATCAATCAGGTTAAATATACACTTATATTTTTACCAAACAAAATATATATATATATATATGTATACTTTACTATGTTAAAAGTTCAATATTTTGAAAATAAAATATTTTATTAAAAGAATAAAGTGTTAGGGATATTTCGCATCATTTCTCGAAGGTATATTTTGATATAATATTATTTTCACAAATAAAAATTCATGGGTAAATTAAAATCATTGCTTTTAATCGAGAGTATACGTTTTGTCTAAAGTCATATAGTGTTAATAAAGTTTTCTTTCTTCTTTTATAATTATACGGTTAAATGAACTTGCCTATAAATTAAGATTATTTACCTGTGCATAATTACAATTTTTTTTTACTAGTACTTGTAATAAAAAAAAAAAAAAAAAACTGTACTTTTAGAAAATTCAGATGCAACATTAACTTGAGTTGAAAAATGGTTTGCAATTTTGTTTTTTAACATTTTCTATTCAGACTTATTAAAAAATCTACCGCAAACAACCAGAATTCGGAAATTAGAAGAAAAATATTTTTGTAGAAATTTTAGATTTAGAAAAATGTACAAAGATATACAGGAAAACCCCGTTATTCGCGGTAGATACGTTCCAAAAAACCTACGCGAATACCGAATCCGCGAGTACAGAAGTATTGCGTATATGGGAAATAGGGGGATACGTTCCAAAAATCTGAAAAAATTTAAAAATTAAAATTTTTTTTTTTTTTTTTTGCCATTTATTTAGCTTAAATTTGTAAAAAAATTTATAAAAGTACATCGTTTAATCTATTTTATGAAAGAAATTTGTCATTTTGCTTTGTTTACTTCTTCTAACGTAATCTTTGTACAGCTCCTTATAAACCATTATTGCTTTCTCGCAGTCATGTTTAAAATTAATGCTTCTTAGCATGTTTGTTTTTGCCCTTCAATGCCCTTGGATTTTCTGATTTATACACCATCAGTGGCTTGCATTTAAAATTCCCTGCAACGTTTGCACAAAAAAGCAAAGTAAAACGATCTTTTGAAATCTTAAAACCCGATGCAGTTTTTTCTTCTTTCGTAATAAAAGTTCTTTCCGGCATCTTCTTCCAATAAACACCTATTATATCGTTGAAAGCTTAATGAAAACAAATAACAATTTTAATTAAATAAATACCTGTTTCATCACAGTTGAAAATCTGCGCTTGAACATAACCCTTTTCTTTAATAACTTTTCTTACTTCGTCAGGAAATAATTTTGCCGCCTCATAATCAGCAGATGCACTTTCACCCGTAAAAGCAATGTTATGTAAACCAAATCTTTTTCTATATCTATCGAACCAACCTCTGCTGGCAACAAATGTTTCTTTGGTACATGATCCGTTTTTTTCACTTAAAAATTCATAAAATTTTATTGCTTGCTGACGTATAGCTGCTGTACTTTTATTAAAAATAGCCAAAATTTGGTTATAAATAATAACAGAATAAAATTATGATTGAAATTTGGTTATGTAAAACAAAATATAATTTAACTCTGAAGTTATTGCTTTTATTTTATTTAAATTATTAAATTTTGTAAAATAAATTTTTTTTCAAACCGCGAATACGCGAAGCAAAAACCGCGAGTAGCGGGGTATTTCCGTAAAAGGCAAACCGCGAATAAGCGGGGTTCGCGAATAACGAAACCGCGAATAACGGGGTTTTCCTGTACAAGTAAATATTTAAATACTTAAACAGTAACTAACGTCTGACAAAATATCTCTTAAAAAAACTAAATTTCGTATGAGTCTTTCTTAGCCAAAATCAGCAATGGTTGGCAGGTGAGGTCGTCGGATCGGCCTCAAATTTTTCCCATGTTTTTATAACACTAAGATAGGAAAATCCTGAAAATTTTAGCCCCCTAGGTCTTAAGCAGCCCGAGTTATGGCCAATCAAATTCATTGGGTGGCTCTCAACCAGCGTTAGTGCTTTTTGGGAAAATACTAAAAAATGATAAATAATAGCTTGAAAACATATTCTGAAAGAGTATATATGTTGGGAAACCTTTAGTAAATCCATTTCTGCCATTAGTTTTTCGGAAAAACCCCGGAAAACTCCGGAAAATGGGAAAACGTGTTTTTGGGAAAACCGAAATATCTCATTTGCCGCCATTTTTTTTTGAAAATTTTTTTTTCAAAATTTTTTTCAACCGAAATCCCATCGATTTAACCATAAAAAATTTTCTATTTCGGCCATTAAGGAGGGATTTTAGTCTGTGTTAAATTGTTTTTACATTTTTAATACTTACATATGTAATAAACCATAAGAGGTTACATAAATTGATTTTTTTTCTTTCAGAATCGAATAGCCAGGGAAAAAGTAGTTGAAAATAAAAAAAAAATTTGCTTTTTTCGATGAAAATTAACCGAGTTATGGTCAAGTAAAGATAATGTCACAAATTATCAAATTTATACTAATTCCAATTTTAGGGTTCATAACGACATTATAACTTGAAAACTGCATAACTCGCTTAAATTTTATCGTAAAAAGAAAAGTTTTGGATTATTATCGAATATTTTTTCCTTGGCTATTCGTATATCCAATAAAAAAATTAATCAATTTATGTAACCTCTTATGGTTTATTACATATGTAAGTATTAAAAATGTAAAAACAATTTAACAAAGACTAAAATCGCTCCTTAATGGCCGAAATAGAAAATTTTTTATGGTTAAATCGATGGGATTTCGGTTGAAAAAAATTTTGAAAAAAAAATTTTCAAAAAAAAAATGGCGGCAAATGAGATATTTCGATTTTTCCAAAAACACGTTTTCCCATTTTCCGGAGTTTTCCGGGGTTTTTCCGAAAAACTAATGGCAGAAATGGATTTACTGAAGGTTTCCCAACATATATACTCTTTCAGAATATGTTTTCAAGCTATTATTTATCATTTTTTAGTATTTTCCCAAAAAGCACTAACGCTGGTTGAGAGCCACCCAATGAATTTGATTGGCCATAACTCGGGCTGCTTAAGACCTAGGGGGCTAAAAATTTCAGGATTTTCCTATCTTACCCGGGTGAGAATTTACGAAGGTCTACGGAGATTTTTTTAAAAACGGAGATGAAAAAATACTCTTTAAATACTCCCGTTCGAGTGTACTCCGAACAAAACTCCTTTTCATGTCCGAAAGAATATTATAATGATATTAAAATGCAAGCGCCGTAAAGTTAATAAAAGCATATTTAAACATATCGGAATTTGCTCTGTATCAGATGTATTTACGTCAGATATACTGTGTTTTCGGTGCTTAAAAAAACATATATCCTCCGTTACGAAGATTGAATAAATACTCCTCAGATATTTTAACAAGTAAAAATTCTGGTCTAAATTTTTCATAGTATGTTAGCGTATTCTTTCTCTATTCTTTCATAGATGGAATCTAATACTTTCGTATTATTTTAGACTTCGAAACGCTTCGAAAGCAAAGTCAGTAAAAACACTAAATAAATACTTTTACAGTCAAAAATATAAACGTAAAAATGAATAAAACCAGCGCATATTTATAAAAAAAAACCCAAAATAGTCCTTATAACTACTACGAAAATCTATCATTATAGTCCTTAGGAAATATTTTAAATCTGAATAATATACATCAGCGCGGAGCTGAATGCGAGTGTTAAAAAGTTGATCCGAAATAGTATTGATTGAAGCATTTTACGACTGTGTCTTAATCGACACAAAATTTTAAAAATAATAAATTTTAGCTAAAATCATATAAATTTCTAATAATTTTAAGCAACGTTACAATGTTGTTCTGATATTCAAAAAATAGTTAAATCACCTTATATCATCGTTACATAAACGTGACAAATCGATAGCCCGCCCACCCTCGAAAGAGTATTATTTAGGTACTCTTTTAAACACGTTCTCAATATAAAAAAATATAGAAATCATCGCATCGATGCAAAATAGAGTCTGGTAACGCCTCAAAAGAATCACTGAAAAAGTGATTTTTGAATACTAAAAGAATATTAAATCTGATTTGAAACGGATGAGAGTATATAATTCATAACATAGTAAAATCATCTTCGAAAGGCTATTTTTTGAAGCTTTTAAAGACTGGGTTATTACTGAAAAAAACTTGCAAAATTGATAAATCTCGGCTGAATTAATTTCAGTATTGAATTATTTTAATCACCGTTTTAATATCCTTAGAGTATTAAAAACATAGTTAAGTAAGGTTGAATTAACATTATCTACACGTGACAAATCGTTAGCCCGTCCACCCTCGAAAGAGTATTATTTAGGTACACTTTTAAACAAGTTCTCAGTATAAAAAAATATAAAAATCATAACATCGGTGCGAAGTAGGATCGGTATACGCATCAAAAGAATCACTGAAAACATGATTTTTGAATACTAAAAGAATATTAAATCTGCTTTGAAACGGATATGAGTTTATAATTCGCTAAATAGTAAAATCATCTTCGAAACGATATTTTTTGAAGCTTTTTAAGACTGTGTTATTAATGACAAAAACTTGCAGAATTAAAAAATATCTGCCGAATTTATTTTAGTTTCTGCTCCTTTTGATCGCCGTTTTAATATCATTAGAATATTGTAAACATAGTAACTCAAGGCTATTTCATTATTCTTTACGATTGTCGTCTTTGCAGCCAGCAGACCCTCGAAAAACTATTGTTTAAGTAATTTTTCGGACGATTACTGAGCAAGAAAAAATTTAAAAATCATCGCATCGATGCGAAGTAGGATCGGTATTCGCGTCAATAGAATCACTGAAAACATGATTTTTAAATACTAAAAGAATACTAAATCTGCTTTGAAACGGATATGAGTTTATAATTCGTTAAATAGTAAAATCATCTTCGAAACGATATTTTTTTAAACATTTTAAGACTGGGTTATTACTGACAAAAACTTGCAAAATTAATAAATCTCTGCCGAATTTATTTTAGTTTCTACTGCTTTTGATCGCCGTTTTAATATCATCAAGATATTGCAAACATAGTAACTCAAGGCTATTTCATTATTCTTTACGATTGTCGTCTTTGCAGCCAACGGTCCCTCGAAAAAGTATTGTTTAAGTATTTTTTCGAACGATTACTGAGCAACAAAAAATTTAAAAATCATCGCATCGATACGAAGTAGGATCGATATTCGCATCAACAGAATCACTGAAAACATGATTTTTAAATACTAAAAGAATACTAAATCTGCTTTGAAACGGATATGAGTTTATAATTCGTTAAATAGTAAAATCATCTTCGAAACGATATTTTTTGAAGCTTTTGAAGACTGTGTTATTAATGACAAAAACTTGCAAACTTAAAAAATATCTGCCGAATTTATTTTAGTTTCTGCTCCTTTTGATCGCCGTTTTAATATCATTAGAATATTGTAGACATATTAAGGGGAGTTTATTTTATTGTCGTTTACGTTTCACGTTTTTGCATCCAGCTGACCCTCGAAAAACTATTGTTGGATGCGCTGAGACCGAATCTGGCATCCAGATTTCAAAATTCAATATGGCGGGCTTAATATTGGCTAATTTTCAAAATAATTCCCTAGATTAATAAAAATACTTTTAGGCGTCTATTAAGGAATTATCGGGTGCGGTGAGACTGAATCTGGAATCCGAATTTCAAAATTCAATATGGCGCCCTCAAAATTTTCCAATTTTTGAAAAATATGACATACATGCTTTATACACCCACATGACCTTTAGTTGAGGTTTACAAAATAAACTCAGTACGAAAAGACTTACATTAAAATAACCTAAGGAAATGGTATAAAAAAAAAACGACACGTCAAGCCTTACACAAACATAACCTAAGGTTGTGGTCTATACTAAAAAAACGACAAGTCAAGCCTTACACTAAAATAACCTACGGAAATGGTCTATACAAAAAAACAACACGTCAAGCCTTACACTAAAAGACACGTCAAGCATTACACTAGCGCAAGCACTAGCGTAACCTTTGGAAATAGGCTGCATTAAAAAAAACGACAAGTCAAGCCTTACACTAAAATAACCTACGGAAATGGTCTATACAAAAAAACAACACGTCAAGCCTTACACTAAAAGACACGTCAAGCATTACACTAGCGCAAGCACTAGCGTAACCTTTGGAAATAGGCTGCATTAAAAAAAACGACACGTCAAGCCTTACCTAGCGTAATCTAAGGAAGTTGTCTATTATAAAAAATGACACGTCAAGCCTTACATTAACATAACCTAAGGAAGCTGTCTATTATAAAAAATGACACGTCAAGCCTTACACTAGCGCAACCTAAGGAAGTAGGCTATAATAAAAAAACGACATGTCAAGTTTTACACTAACATAACCTAAATATTGTCTATAACAAAAAAAGACACGACAAGCATAACACTAACATAACTTAAGGAAGGTGTCTATTATAAAAAACAAAACATCAAGCCTTACACTAACCTAGCCTAAAGTAGTCTATTATATAAAATGACACGTCCAGCCTTACACTAGCGTAACCTAAGAAAGTAGGCTGTATTAAAAAAAAAGACAAGTAAAGCCTTACACTAACATAACCTAATTAAGTAGGCTATAATAAAAAAACGACACTTCAAGTGTTACACTAACATAACCTAAATATTGTCTATAACAAAAAACGACACGACAAGCATAACTTTAACATAACCTAAGGAACTTGTCTATTATAAAAAATGATACGTCAAGCCTTACACTTGCGTAACCTAAGGAAGTTGTCTATTATAAATAATGACACGTCAAGACTTACACAAGCGTAACCTAAGGAAGTGGTCTATTATAAAAATACGCCACATCAAGTCTTACACTAACATAACCTAAATATTGTATATAACAAAAAACGACACGACCAGCATAACACTAACATAACCTAAGGAACTTGTCTATTATAAAAAACGACACGTCAAGCCTTACACTAGCGTAATCTAAGGAAGTTGTCTATAATAAAAAACGACACGACAAGCCTTACACTAGCGTAACCTAAGGAAGTGGTCTATAGTAAAAAAATGATACATTAAGCCTTACACTAGCGTAATCTAAGGAAGTGGTCTATAATAAAAAAATGACAAGTCAAGCCTGACACTAGCGTAACCTTAGGAAGTGGTCTATTATAAAAAACGACACGTCAAGCCTTACACTAGCGTAACCTAAGGAAGTAGGTTATGATAAAAAACGACATGAAAAGCATTACACTAGCGTAACCTAAGGAAATATGCTTTAATAAAAAAATGAAAATGTAATTTTTTATAATAGACTGACTACTTCCTTAGGTTACGCTAGTATAAGGCTTGACGTGTTATTTTTTATAATAAAAAACTTCCTTAGGTTACGTTAGTTTAAGACTTGAAGTGTCGTTTTTTTAATATATCCTACTTGCTTAGGTTATGCTATCGTAAGGCTTGCTGTGTCATTTTTTATTCTAATCAGCTTCGTTAGGTTATGTTAGTGGAAGGCTTGACGTGTCGTTTTTTTAATATAGCCTACTTCCTTAGGTTACGCTAGTGTAAGGCTTGTCCTGTCGTTTTGTATTTTAGACAACTTTTTCAGGTTACGCTAGCGTAAGGTTTGTCGTGTCATTTTTTATGATAGAAAAAATCCTTAGGTTATGCTAGTGTAAGGCTTGTCGTGTCGTTTTTTGTTATAGCCTACTTCCTTAGGTTACGCTAGTGTAAGGGTTGAGGTGTTACTCTTTATTATAGACAACTTCCTTAGGTTACGCTAGTGTAAGACTTTCGTGTCGTTTTTTATTATAGCCTACTTCCTTAGGTTTCTCTAGTGTAAGGCTTGACGTATCATTTTTTATAATAGACAACTTCTTTAGGTTACGCTAGTGCAAGGCTTGTCGTGTCGTTTTTTATGACAGAAAAGTTCCTTAGGTTACGCTAGTGTAAGGCTTGTTGTGTCGTTTTTTATTATAAACAACTTCCTTAGGTTACGCTAGTGTAAGGCTTGTCGTGTCGTACTTTATTATAGCCTACTTCCTTAGGTTACTCTAGTGTAAGGCTTGACGTATCATTTTTATAATAGACAACTTCCTTAGATTAGACTTGTGTAAGGCTTGACGTGTCGTTTTTTTAATATAGCCTACTTCCTTAGGTTACGCTAGTGTAAGGCTTGTCCTGTCATTTTGTATTTTAGACAACTTTTTTAGGTTACGCTAGCGTAAGGTTTTGTCGTGTCATTTTTTATGATAGAAAAAATCCTTAGGTTATGCTAGTGTAAGGCTTGTCGTCTCGTTTTTTGTTATAGCCTACTTCCTTAGGTTACGCTAGTGTAAGGGTTGAGGTGTTACTCTTTATTATAGACAACTTCCTTAGGTTACGATAGTGTTAGACTTTCGTGTCGTTTTTTATTATAGCCTACTTCCTTAGGTTTCTCTAGTGTAAGGCTTGACGTATCATTTTTTATAATAGACAAATTCTTTAGGTTACGCTAGTGTAAGGCTTGTCGTGTCGTTTTTTATGATAGAAAAAATCCTTAGCTTACGCTAGTGTAAGGCTTGTCGTGTCGTTTTTTGTTATAGCCTACTTCCTTAGGTTACGCTAGTGTAAGGTTTGAGGTGTTACTCTTTATTATAGGCAACTTCCTTAGGTTACGCTAGTGTAAGACTTTCGTGTCGTTTTTTATTATAGCCTACTTCCTTAGGTTTCTCTAGTGTAAGGCTTGACGTATCATTTTTTATAATAGACAACTTCTTTAGGTTACGCTAGTGCAAGGCTTGTCGTGTCGTTTTTTATAATAGAAAAGTTCCTTAGGTTACGCTAGCGTAAGGCTTGTTGTGTCGTTTTTTATTATAAACAACTTCCTTAGGTTACGCTAGTGTAAGGCTTGTCGTGTCGTACTTTATTATAGCCTACTTCCTTAGGTTACGCTAGTGTGAGGCTTGTCCTGTCGTTTTTATTTTAGACAACTTCCTTAGGTTACGCTAGTGTAAGGATTGACGTGTCGTTTCTTATTATAAACAAATTCCTTAGGTTACTCTAGTGAAAGGCTTGACGTGTCACTTTTTATAATGGACAAACATTGTAAGTCAAGGCTATTTCATTATTATTTACGTTTGTCGTCTTTGCAGCCAGCCGACCTTCGAAAAACTATTGTTTAGGTATTTTTTCGAACGATTACTGAACAAGAAAAAATTTAAAAATCATCGCATCGATGCGAAGTAGGATCGGTATTCGCGACAATAGATTCACTGAAAACATGATTTTTGAATACTAAAAGAATATTAAATCTGCTTTGAAACGGATATGAGTTTATAATTCGTTAAATAGTAAAATCATCTTCGAAACGATATTTTTTGAAGCTTTTTAAGACTGTGTTATTAATGACAAAAACTTGCAGAATTAAAAAATATCTGCCGAATTTATTTTAGTTTCTGCTCCTTTTGATCGCCGTTTTAATATCATTAGGATATTGTAAACATAGTAAGGGAAGGTTATTTTATTGTCGTTTACGTTTCACGTTTTTGCAGCCAGCCGACCCTCGAAAAACTATTGTTTAAGTATTTTTTCGTCGATTACTGAGCAAGGAAAAATTTAAAAATCTTCGCATCGATGTGAAGTAGGATCGGTATTCGCGTCAACAGAATCACTGAAAACATGATTTTCGAATACTATATCTGCTTTGAAACGGATATGAGTTTGCCGACCCTCGAAAAAGTATTGTTTAATTATTTTTTCGAACGAGTACTGAGCAACGAAAAATTACGAAGCTTAATGTTTGCTTAGAATAAATGTTGTTATAATAATTTTACTGCTCTGATTTTTCGTCTAAATCAAAAAATTTATAAGTTCATTTATAACTCTTGCTCTTTTATATATCAAATTTTTATTATTTTGCATGCAGTCATAATGGAGCAGTGGATAAAGTGTTGGACTATCAAGCGGTGGACTCGGGTTCAAATCCTCATCAAATCATTAAAAAAAAAAAAAAAATAAAAAAATATTTAATATATTATTATATCATGGCTATAAAAATTAAAATTTTTTTTTTTTAAATATTTTTTACTTATTAAAAAAATATTTTTATAACGTTTACATTATTATTACAATATTTTTTCGTAGCTGTTTAATTATCGGCACGCTGTTTTTTATTAAATAAAATCATATCGTAACGATGATTATACAACCTCCGAATCAGTGCTTTTCGAATATATATACGCAGCTTAATTTTATGATGAGTCAAAATATAGAGAATAAGAAAAAATATCATTTCAGTGCTCTTACGATGCTAATATTCGAGCTTCGAAAAAGTATTTTTTAAGTATATATTCGCAGGTGGTTTGAATAAGTTTACTAACAAGTAAATTATTTTTTCAATGTTTAGGCGGTACAGAAAACAAGGATTGAAAAAGTATTCTTTTAATATTTTTAAGCACTTTTTTTACGCCAAGCTATGAATAAATAAAATTAATCACGGGCAAATATATAAGAATAAATACTTTTTCCATATTAGAACGATGCCGTTTACCAATGTTTAAATTACTACCTTAAAAATATTCTTTCTCCTTTTCTTTTTACTACTATGAAGTAAGAAAAAATATTATTTTTATATGTTAACTATCATCGTATCTTAGACTATTTGTTCCAGGGAATATTAAAAACATACTTTTTCGAGCAAAATTCTTAGATTTTTCGACCCTCGATCATTGTACGGGAGTACTCTTAACATATTCTTTCCAAGGTCCATTCTCACCCGTTATAAAAACATGAGAAAAATTTGAGGCCGATCCGACGACCCCACCTGCCAACCATTGCTGTTTTGGCTAAGAAAGACTCGTATTAAAATAGTTGTTTTCTTAACGTGTGCGCAAGGTGATACTTCTCCAATCGAAAGAAGAAATAGGGATTCTCTATATGACTATTTCTTCTTTTAGTTTGGGGACTTATCGAACTTGCGCATGAGTTCAGAAAAGATTTTAAATAATTCAAGATAGTAGCCACGAAAGTACGATTTCCTGAAAAACGAAATTTCTCGTTACTGTCGCAGAAAAATTTTATACGATCCTTGTTCATAAATAATGAATGTCCCAAATCACAGTTTACGTAGGATTTGGTCCATTCTTTACTTTTGTGAACACGAGCCGTAAATATAATATTTCAGCTTTATGAAGTTTTGAGTTCGATAAAATAAATTTGTTTCCATTTCCTTTACGTTTGCAATCCATTTTGTAATCTAATGAACAAAAAAAAAATTTGCTAGCAGCAAGTGAAAATCTGCTAACGTCAAACGAAATTCTGCTAGTAGGAAATGAAAATCCGCATGCAGCAAATGGGAAAATTCTAATTACAGCTATCGGATTTTTCTTCTTCAGTGTAGTGCGAAGACTTATTAATCAGACCATTTGTCATTTATGCGGTAAATTTTTTTAAAAATATATTTATAGCCACGCATGCAGCTAAAAATATAATAATAAATAATAAATTAAATAAGAATACAATAAAACGTTACTACTTATATAAGAAAGAACAAAGTAGTTGAACTATTGCAAAAACTTGTTAGCTTGAGAGCTTAAGTCAGTTTTTCTTTTATTTTTTCCAAATCTTAAGTTTTTTTTTTAATATTATTATTTTAAAAACGCTCTTGGTTATATATTTTTAAAAAATAAAGAAATTTTATTTTTTAAAAATGCTTTAAGATATGTACTATTACTGAATTATATTTATTTTAAAATAATTGTAAAGCTTGCGCAATTGTTAATTTTTTTTATTTACAAAAAGTTATAACGCATTTAGTTTTTGAATAATTTAATAAACTTGAAATTCTTTACAAAAAGGTATCTAATAATGAATAATTTAATGTGAAATACATACATAAGCTCTCACAATCTGATAGGGTCATTGAATAATTGCACTTACATGTAGTACAAAAAGTACTTTTCTGATGTAGTTTTATCATTCCGGCAACTTTTAATAAGTATATTTTCTTTGTATCTGTATGTAGAATCTGTAAATTTTTGAAGTTGCAAATGTTTTAAGTCTCAAATGACCAATTTTAGTTTTAATAATAAAAAAAGTGAAAATAAGTATACGAAAAAATCTAAAACTCATGAACGATCGATAATTTCCTTGGGAAATTCCATAATCTCTGGTTGCCTTTTTTAATTGTAAATTCGTTTTTAAAATTTTTTAAAGTCTTTTCTAAATTATTTTAAATCCCTTTTGTAATGATAAGCACCGTTTATGCAAAAATTAATTTATCAGTTGATATTTCCAGGATCTTTTTTTTTAATAAAAACTTTTAGGACCTAGATAGGTGATTTTTTTTCTCTTTTTGCTAAAGCTTACACGGAAAAAAATTCCCTTTGCCTTAAGCAGATTCCGCTTGCAGCAGGTGAAAAAATTTTTGAATGTAGACTAAAAAAATCTAGTTTTTGCAGAATAACATATTGAATTTTGCTCGTGTTAAGCTGCTTGTTTTATCATACTCTTCTAACGATTGTAATTGAAATAAATGACTTGAAACATAATTATAATTAAAAAACGAGTTTTATATATCTGGAGCAAAAAAAGCCAATTTCCTACCCTAGGGAATATGTAAAACTATGTTTTAAATCATGGTACAAAATTTGGGATTCAACTCTTTATTGCATTATTTCATTTTATTGCAACTATCGCAGCGATATCTTTGTTATTTTATAATTAGAATATCATTATTTAGTTACAAATACCAGTCAGATTAAAAAATAAAAGAAGAAAATTTATCCATTTAAAAGTTTCTAACAATTCTGCAACTATATTCAGTACACTAATACAATAGAGTTGCAATATAATTGTATAAATATGGTTAACTTTTTTTACTGATGACATGATAAACAAACACAGATGCTCAGATAATAGAATAAATGTACAAAAAATAATAATAATAAGGTATAAATATTCTATAAAAACAATATACTGATTCAGTCGATTTGTATGCAAAAGTAGAAACACATTATAATATAAGAAGGTAGAGTGAGAAAATTGGAAAATATCTCGTTTCAGGTTGAAAACTCGATACATTTATAATTGCAAAACGGAAGTTGTATTAGGGTGAATTCAAATGAAATTGCTCATCCGTGTGGCTTGAGTTAGTAATCAAGTCACCCACTAAAAGGAGTACACGGAGTTTTGAAGTTTTAAGCTAAATTTATACTGAGATACTGAAAAAGCTAAACAATTAAAATTTATTTTCCTTATAGCATCACTCTCTTACTTGCTTTTTTATTTTATTTTTTTTTTATTATTCTCACAAAAGTATGTTTTTTAATACGTTTGTGCAAGAGGAAAAACATTCAAATGTATTAACAGTATTTTTTTACTATCTCTGTAATGTTAAAAATTGTAATGTAATGTATGTGAATAAAGTTACATTTTTACAAATATGGTTTTATTTTTATGTATAAAATAAATTTATTTATTAATCAAACTTATTTATTTTTTGGACTCCAAAAAGTAATGCTAACAATTGTGAAAACGTAATGTTCAAATAGTTACTAATTAGAATACTTTTTTAGAATACTTTTTTTTTATATGGGAGCAGTCAGGTGGCCTTTTTTGATTACAGTGGAACCTCCAATAATGACCCCTCTCGTTAAAGACCACCTTCAATAACGACCACAAATTCAACAGCCAGTTTAAGGCTTATAAGGGTCAAAAAGCCTCCCGTTAACGACCACCTCCAATAGCGACATTGATTTATATAAGAATTCTAGTAACATATTTATCTGTAATTAATTTTATGCCTTACACTTAAGTTTTTCAGAGTTCCTTTTCGTAATACTATATTTTGGCTTGGAAAAGTAATTTTGATTATAGAGAATTAATTATAGGATAAAAATGATCCCCAAGGTAGTAGTAGTAGATAAAATTTATCTTTAGATTGCTGTGTTAGGAATAGATCTCTAGGAAAAAATACAACTTTTATGAATAAAAATAATTAAAATTGTGGAATTGAAATAATTTTTAAGGTAAATAATAAAAACAATCAATTTTTATAATTTATTTACAATAAGTAGTTGCCAAAGTTGTGAAGACATCCTTCGTTTTCAAGGCTGCAACATTATTGAAAGCCACTGATGCAGAAAAATCGTATGCAACCCAATTTGGCTATTTTAATTGTCTGCCCATGGGTCGTAAAATGCTATTTTTTATTTGCTGAAATTTAAAAAAATTGCTGTATTATTCTCTTTTTTTTTACAATTTACATTATTCTTTAATAAATAAATAAAATTCGAAAAAGAAATCAGGCTTGAATATACTAAGGCAATATAATACCACTTGAATTCTCATAAATTGTAAAACAAAAACAATTTTTTTTTATATAGATTTTATAGAGATAAAAAAGAACTAACAATAGGCTACGAGCAAAAGTTTGTATGTTATTAAAGAATATAAGATATGGAAGTTAACAAAAAGAAATATTTTGCTTTACGGAAGTACAAAAACTACTATTGTATAAGAGGTAACTACCATATGCGTATTTATGAGTTAAACTAAATCCTTAAAATTGATGGCGTATAAAAAAATAGCCATTCTTACTCCAGAATCATAGCTTGTGCTGTTTATCAAAAAAATGTGTCCAGTATAGGGGTATTATTGAAACTTAATTTTTGCAAATTTTTAGCAATTTTCATTATAAGTTTAAAAATTTTCTAATTAGGTTAATTTTATTTTATTTTTAAATATTTTTCAAAAACTATTCTTTCAAAATGTATACTTAGTAATATTCTGTAATGGCTCTTGGAAATGTTTATTTTGTTAAATGCGGAGGCTTACTGTACAAGCCAGCGTTGTAATTGTTCTTGGTTGACATAAACATTTCTAGTCAAAGTGAAAAATACAAGGAAAAATATAATTTCATATGCTACAAAGAGAAATATGAATAAATGAGAATCGACTTTTCCAGAGCAAAGATGTTTATTATAAATATTTTTCCCAACGTTTCGAGTCTTTATAAGACTCCTTTTCAAGGGATTCTGTACACATATTATAATTAAATCAGTATTACATTAATTAAATATTTAGAATGTAGTCAATATTGGACAATAGTATCAAAATAAAAAAATTTTTTATATGAAAGTTTTTAAAAAATAATAAAAAAATAATTTTATTCGGTATTTTTCTATTACAAATAAACTTTGATCAAATAAATAAAGTTAATTTATGCAAACAAATATTTATAGAATTCTTTGAATTTTATGAATAAAAATATAAAGCATGCTAAAAATATTTCATTTTATGCAATTGGATTTTGTTGATAAAAAAGTTATATTGAAAATCCTAAAAATTGATTTCTCTGTACAACAATTTTTTTAAAATTAATTTTCATCATTTATTATTAATTATAGAGTGAAAAAGCGAAACTCTACTCTATGGCGTAAAAAAATCGACTCTTTGTGAATAAGATATCTCAAAAATGATCAACAGATTGCTTGCGTTTTTGAAGCTTGACATTTTTCATCATGTTAATGAACTGATTAGTTTTTGAACCCGATTCAGTATTTCTAAAAGCATGTTTATTACAGCATTTTTGCTTCTACGCATACACAATTATTTATCTCAATATACATATCTGTCCTATTACTTTTTTAAAATATTTTCTAATTATATTTAAGGTATATAGCGACTCTAAAAATTAATTTATTTAAAAAAAAAATTAAAATTTACTTCCGGCACGTACATTTTAACTTAACTTTTCGGCATAGCTTTTTGGAATCTTAAGCAAAATTTTTTAAAGTTCCTTTATCATTATGGTTACTAAATACCGTCAACGATGGACAAAAAAAGAAGCTATTTTTAATTTTCGGGTTTTGAAAGTTTTAATTGGATTAAGTTAAATATTAATGTGTAAATAAGACTAAATAAGACATTTCTACCCATATTCTTTCGCTACCGAAAGTGAAAGTTAAGTGACTCATACTTTTGATTTAAGATGCACATTAAACAAGTGTATATTAATTTATATTACTGACAAAACCAGTGATGCCTTCATCTGGTCACTGAAATTGGAAAAGTTAAAATTTAATTTAATTTGCTTTTATTTAAAGTTGAGACGTTAACAAGTGAGCGCATTTGTCATTGATTCTATTCAAGTAGTATTTGCAAATTCAATACTATAGTGTTTACTTTAAAAGCACCTCAAAAACCACAGTTATAACGCATCCTTGCTTTTTAATAAATACCATATCTTCGATATCTTTATTTAAATTTTTAAGATAACTTTCTTTCTGAGTTTCAAACTTCAATACTTATCGGTATTTAGTTTCATAAAATAAAAAAGAATATTGAAAATGTTTATTTTTTTAAACAAATAAGAACTGTAAAATTTTAAAAAATTTTACGTCATAAATGCCAAAATGACCAGAGCTGGGCGCTTTGGATCAAAATTCTGCTTGGGTCTTATTGAAGAGCATTTAATTATAGGGGGAGGTATCCTTAAAAATTAGATATGCCTTATTACTAAAAAGATTTAGCAAAAAGAATTAACTGTTTGTCTCTTTCATTAAAAAGTTATTATAAATAAATGCATGGATATTTCATCCCAATTTTAAAATTTGCTACACGACGACTAAAGTTAGTGGTGAATAGATAATTCTCAATACCTTTTTTGTCATTCGGGCTTAAAGTTAGTGCGTAAAATTACGTCTTAAATTATTTCGTAATAAAATCGGAAATTTTTGAACAAGTTGTACGCTCAGGCGGGCAAAAAATATTTTAAATTACAGTAGTTAAAACTGCAGATACTAGTGTGATTAATAGTACGAGTGTTCGGTAAAGTGTGAAAACTTAGTTATTCAAAAAAAATCTGATTAAAATACTACATAAATTAATAAAAAGAATTTTTGCCGAATTTTTTTCGGACTAATTATACTTAAAGTAAATTTAAAAAAATAAAAATCTTGCTTTTTTAGTGCGATATCGAGTTATAATATAATTATCATTTTAGATAAAAAAGTGAGATAAAATTAAAAATTTCAACTTAATTAATTCAAAGCTTTCTGTATTTAATTTTACCTCTGATAATAAAGCATAATATCTGCAATAAATTCTGAGTTATTTACAAGAATACGGAGAGGAGTCCACAAAATTAGAATATCCAGAACGTGTTCAATTATTTGGTTTGCGTTTTCTTTAGTTTATTTCCTTTACGTGTATAAATAAATAAATACATACGTATGTACATATTATTTAAAATATAGAGAAAAGAGGGTGTTTCTCTGGCAAAACGTTCATTTGCCCTGGTGCGTAAAGATGTATCTCGTCTAGTTTATATGGAGACCTTTTGTTTCTCTGAGTTGTAGTTTCTGCTCGTGCGTTTGTTTGCAGTACAAGTAATGGTATTATTTATATAGATCTTGAAACTTAACTCTTGAAGGGTTTGTTTCTCTTTGACTATACATTTGAGTATACATATATTTACTATACTTTTTAAAGGTGTATAAGAGTAATACTAAACACTATACACTTGCATTAACTTTAAATTATTCATTTATTTATTTACTATTTTTTTTTTATTACTCAAAGTAACTAGGCATCAAGCATATTTAAAAAATTAATTTTTACTATTATGTTTTTATTTATAACATTAAAATTAAAATTTTTTATTATTATTTTTGTGTTTTTTTTTTTTTTAAGTATAGAGCGAACTACCTTATAGGAAGCAAAAATCGACATCTTGTGGGCTAAAAATCAAATAAAGCAATCAATTGGATTGCTTTGATTTTTTAAAACTTAGTTTTTTTCATCGACTTGATGATGCCTATAGTTTTTGGGCTTAATCCGGTATTTTTGAAGGCATGTTTATTCTTGTATTTTTGCTTCACACATGTGAAAAGCCTTATAAATATCTGCTGTGCAATAAATTTCATAGCTTTTGTATAAGCTTTGTATAAGCTTATAAGAAATATCATGAAAATTCAAAATAACACATTTTTAATTTAAAATTTTTAATTATTAATTTAAAAGATTAAATTATTTTAAAAAATCAGTTGTCCACAACCGGTTTTTTTTCAGTAATACAAGTTACTTCACTAAATATGTGGACCCATAACTTTTTCCAGAATACATGACCAAAAAAATTAGGATATGAAAGTGAGTATGTTTTTGTTCTGGAATGTGCAATTCGGGGTCCAAAGTGGATGGAAATTAGGACATGAAATAAGAAAAACCACCCCATTTTAAGGTTTTTATTCAATATTTCGGAAGCAGATCAAAAATTATCTATAAAATTGCTCTAATTTGGCTATAACCCTAATCATAGGAGGTGAAAACTATCTCTACATTGAAAAAAAAAACAATACAAAAAATTTATAACTGGTTTGTGTGTACACAAATATGCACCACTAAAATGCATGGAACATGTTTACTTACAGCTGAGAGCTATGTAAAGTGCATAAATATTACGCATCATTTTAATACAATTAGCTATTTTTATTTTATAATTTGTAATTATCACTTTTACGAGAATTTAAGATTTTAAACCCAAACTATTCTGATTCCCTAAACTCGCATTATTCTAAATCCCTAAATCAAAAATGTTCTAAGTCTTTTAACCTGAATTGTTACATTTCTCCAAACCCTCATTATTTTGGACTTAAAGTCCCGAAACTTGAATTTTTCTAAATCTCTACAACTGAATTATTCTAATTCCCAAAATAGAAATTATTCAAAATCTCTAATTCTGGATTATTCTATGTGCCTAAATCGAAATTTTTTTAAGTCCCATTTGATTCTAAGCCTTCCCCCTCCTTTGTGTTTCGGATTCCCAGGTTACCTCTCCTTATAAACATGTTCCATCTTAAAATTACAATTTTGGCACCCAATTGAAAATTGATCATTTTGGGCCAGAAATAGACATTCAGTTTACTAACTGTAACAAAGAGAATTTAAGATAAAAAATTAAAAAGATAAAATATTTGAAAAAAAAATAATTCTAAAGAGCAATTAAAGAATTTTTAGAAATTTAAAACTTTTAGAAAAATGTTGAGACCTATAAAACACATTTTTATCTAAAATTTCAATTTTTGAGGTAATTTGAAAATTGATCATTTTGAGCCAAAAACGGCCATTTGGTTGATTGTCTATAACATTGAAAGGATCAGCGATAAAAAAATGCTGTTTGCAAGGTTTGAAAGTTGAATTTAATACCAATAAGTTCTAATCAATAAGAAGTACGTATTTTGGTTAACTTGTGAGATCACAGCAAAATTACCAAAAACTCTATTTAAAATCAATCCGCCCTGGGTTTCTATGCCTAGAAGGCCCGTCGGAATACACGGAGGTTATCGGATTTTTTTTCTCCAAAATATTAAAGTTATTTGTAATTTAGTTTCCTAAAGTTAGCGGTCTCTTGTTAGTGAAAGCAAAGTAAGGAGTGACAAAAAAATCTGCCCATTTTTTCGCAACCTCGTTAACTTTTTGCAGAAGGATATTTAAGCAAAATTTTTTCCTGCAAAATCTTTTTTTTTGTATGCCTTTTTCAAGTTTCAACATAAAAAATTTGTCTAGCACCCCTATTATTCCTCCGTTTTCTTATTTACTAAAATACAGTACATTTTTTTTCATTTTTTGTTGAATTTGGGGGTAGTTTTTATCCACTTTTACCCACGTAGAGCCAGTAAATTAAATAAAAGTTAAAATACAATAAAATGTTTTTAAATACAAGAATTAAAAAAAAAATTAAAAAAAATCTTACATCGTATTTTTCCGATTTTTTCTTACTCTGGAGATTTTCAACTCCAATAATTAGCTCTAATATTTCTTTTTTGATACGGAATCAAACGTTATACTCAATATTTAGTTAATTACTTTTAAAAAATGACACTTAATTTGATCATTAGTTCCAAAACATACAGAAGAATTTTTCTAATTTTGGTTGTTGAATTCGAAAACTCTTACTCCGCATTATGACTCGATTATAATAATAATTTAGTAATTAAGTGATTTAAGGGACATTAGAGTACAGAGATTTTTTTTTAGACGTATTATGGAAAAATCACGTAATATCAAAGATTCCGCAAACAAAATTTTGGTTGAAATCTGCTCAGCAACATATAATAAGGTTGAAAAATAAGGGGTGGATTTTTGGTGTTCTTTTTGATGAATCTTTAATTCTTTTGATCAATCTTCTAATTATGTTCTAACTAACATATTTTAACGTCTTACAATACACATTAATATTGAACTCGATCCAATCAAAACTTTCAAAATCCTATGATTAAAAAATTACTGAGACTTTTTTCTTCCTTTTTTCTATGTGATCAGTTTTGCTCTACCCATCTTTGACGGTATCTAGTATAAAATCTAATAAAATTTAACTTCATGAAATATAAGTAGAGTTAAAATTAAATAAAATTAAATATTTAAAATTTTACAAGTGCCTGTACTTAAAATTTCAATCTCAAGATCGTAAAATGCTATAAAATTCTGATGATCAAAATTTAGCCAAGTCTTCAATTGTTACATTTTTAATATTTTTGCAAACATATATTTATTTATACTAGGTACACTTAATATAAGTTATTTAAATTTTAAATTTAATTTGTTAGAAATTCGTTTTAGTTTAGAAAAAAATTTCAGAAAATAGGCAAAAATTCATTTTAATTATTTTCAAGAAATGTTTTTTAATTTATTTTTAAACATATTAAACGTGTGTTTACTTTCTATATTTTTTTTTAACTGTCATTTTACTCTTTTGTCAAGCGTGACCATCGTTCGAGTTTCGCTTTAATTTTTATGTGAAAGCTACAAGCTATAACTGCAAAGGTGTGATAGCTTGAGGGTTAATCTGCATCGGATTATACAGATCCTCTCAAAGCCGATGAAATTTATTGTATATACTGTCTATCACCCACGGAAATAGCAATTTAAATGAACGCATTAATGCTTAATTATTTATTATACAGTTTATGTTATCGTAAATATAAGCATATAGCTAAAAAAAATTTTTTTCATTTTAAAACTTTTTTAATTAATTGAAATAAATTTTTTGGTTTATTGAATTATTATAAACCTAATGTTTTTAAAATAACATATATTTAAAATAAATGCAAATTCTAACATTAATTATTTTCAATTTCAAAATTTATGTATTTTGGATAATTTCCTGGAACATTGTATATTAAAAAAGGATTTTTTAAGGGTCAAAAATTATTCAAAGTGTGACCCTAAAATACTGTTGCGTTTAGAATAAAATATTATTATTATTTTCTTCCTTTTCTTCCGCAACGAGATCGAAAAAAACGAGTTTTCTCCCCACTGAGAAAGAAAAATTTCGTTTTCTCCATGAGAGCAAAAGAAGAATACCCTAGATCGCAGTTTACCATCCTCGGCTTTTGGATGCTAATTAACGTGCGATCTGGGCCATTCTTTTTTTTTTGCTCCCTTGGTTAAGAATGTACTATTAAAAACATACCTGTGAAATTCAAATAATAGTTAAATAAATTTCTCCAAAGGAGAAAAATTATGATTAAATTACTTTAATGGGCACCTGTAATATGTTTATTATTTTTTCTTTTATGTTTTCCGAGAAAAATACTAGGTTGTGGAAGCCAGCCTTAAAAATTTACATTTACCCATTTATTCTCATAAAAATAACAATGATTTTTAAGTTTTATAGACTGCACAACAGATAAATAACTGAAACTTAACATGAATAAAATCAAAGCTATAAACTTTGGAATTGTTTTCTAACTAAATAATTTAGATAAACAATACAATTCTAATATTCCTTCTACAACAGTTTCCAATGTAACCATAGTGTACATTATACTTTGCATTGCTTACGTTTAAAATCTAGATTACTATCTCATGAACTTCGCAAATTATTAGTAATTTCATTAAATGTTCGATTTTTTGACTACTGTTGTCTAGTCTATGATACTCTTTATGGTACACTCATGAATAAAATTGAGAAGATTTCGAATCTCGCTATAAGGTTTATCTTTGGCATTGTCAGATATGATAATAATAATAATAATAATAACCAAATTTATTTAATTTCTGCACCAGTCTTAACTTCGTTTTTCTCTAAATTAAAAAAAAAAGAAAAAATGGCAGTTCATGTTGTAACGTATGTATGGTGCATTCTAATATAAATTTATTTCGTATTGTTAGAATTTTATTTAGAGTATAATTAATTGATAAGAAATTTTGTTAAGAAACTTACAATTAGATTATATACATCAAATTTTGATACAAGAGAAAAAGAAAAAAAATTTTGATGAAAATTAAAAGAGAAAATACATTTGCCTTGGAATGTTCCATATATATTAAGTGCATATAAATTAAAATATCTGTGTATATTTAAATAAAATATGAAAAAAAAATAAAAAAAAAAAAATCATCTTTTATAAAAAAAGACTGTTCATCTAGACTTGACGAATGTCCTCTAACCAACATTATTCAATTTAGTTATTTCTTGGTTTTCTTTTGTTAGATTTATGCAAAGACTCTAGGGATTTACGTATTTTATTAATGTATACAGTTCTTATATAGGTATACTTCAGAATCTCTCTAATTACTTTAGCGTTGAAGGCTAATTAGCGGAATCCACTTCTACTATAAATTGGTAAGTTGATTCTTTTGAGTAGAAATTTGTATTCGTGATTACTCACATAATGCTTCTTAAGATAGTAAAATAAAAAAAAATATATACATTAAATAAATACTAGAATAGCCGCGCGCCCAGCGCGCGCAGAATAATTACTCTTTTAAATTATTTCTTTATAAAATTAATTTATTTCAAATAAAATTTTAAATACCCCTGAAATACCCGAATCTGTTATAAAATATTTTTTTCTGGTCAGCGGCCAGAAAGCACGTATTTCCCGGCCGCTGCGCGTCCGGAAAAGACGTGTTTTCTCGCCACTGATGCAGAAAAATCGTATACGACCCTGGGCCATAAAAAAAGAATGCCCCAAATCGCAGTTTACCATCCTCGGCTTCGCCTCGGAAGGTAATTTACATGCGATTTGGGCTATTCTTTACTTTTCTGGCCATGGGTCGTAATATACTAATTCTGGAGACGTATTCCTATGCTTATAAAAAATTCTAATATTTTTATTACTCTCAGGCAAAAGACTTCATAATACAATAATTATCCATTTTATTCTTGTTTACGTTATTTTTTCATGTCTGCATAAAAATTTATTTTTCTGGTTTGCGGCTTGAAAACACGTATTTCACATATACGCTGAGCGTCCGGCAAAGATGTGTTTTCTCGCCACGACAGCTGAAAAATTTTATACGACCCTCGGCCATAAACAAAGATTGACCCAAATAGCAGTTTACCATCCTCGGCTTCGCCTCGGAACGTAATTTATTTTGGGCCATCCTTTCTTTTTCTGGCCTAGGGTCGTAATATACTATTGGGTCTTATTATCAAAAGATGGTTTTCATTGTTCATTTTTTTTCTCCATTGAAAAATATATTTTAAAAATCAATTTTTGCTCAGCTATTCCAATTTTTATTCAAAAGACCTGCTTTAATGAAACTTCATCTCGAAAATCGAATCTATGACTCCTACATTTTCAAAAAGCTATTTTAAGGAACTTCAAAATTTACTTATCTTTTTTAAATACCATGATTTGATTTTACCCTAAATATAAGTCATTTTAAATTATTATATAATTTCTCTCATATATAAAGCCAATATTATTCTGAAACGATTTTTGAAAATTATATTACCTTTAATCAATATTATTCCAAGTAATTAAGCCCAAATTAGTCTAAGTCTTAAGTTGAAATTATTTTATTTCCCTGATCTCAAATTATTTTAAGTTCCTAAATTAAACTCATTTTAAGTACCTAAACCCCTTTTTATCCTATTTTCCGAATCAAATTACTTTAATTTCCTAAAATTAAAATATTCTAAGTCTTTAAACCTAATTTATTCTAATTCCCTGTGTCTGGATTACTTTAAGAGCCTAAATCAAAATTCGGACCAAAATTCTTCTGAGTCCATTTAACCCTTCCTCCTATAATAAGGCATATTGAACCCGTTCTTCCTCCGTCAATACCCAGTTTCACCAAGTGTCTCTCACAATAAAAACACGTCTCATGTTCTTAAAGTTAAATTCTATTTTAAGGTTTAAAGGGTTCGCAAGAAAATAAACAGAAAAAAATTTTTCTTCTCTTTAGTGGCGAGAAAGCGCACTTATACCCCGGACGCTACGCGTCCGGCAAAGACTTCTTTTTGCCATTACTGATGGAAAAAAAATAATATACGACCCTTGGCAATAAAAAAAATGCCTCGAAATGTAGTATACCATCCTGGACTTTTCTATAGGTAAAAATAATTTCAGATTTGATTATTAATTAATTTAATTAACAACTATCCATTAATTGTTTGAAAATTTTTTTATCTAATTTTTTTTTTCATAATAGTAAATTTTTTGGCTTTTTAAAAACAATTTTTTTTTCTTCCTTCTACCTATAAGCCGCATTTTTAATTTTCTTTCGAAAATAAATATGCGAACATTTAGTATTCTTATGAATTTTATATAAATAAAACAAATTTTAATTTTAACCTCTTTTTCTCTTGGAACCCTTCCTGTGTATATTTTAATTTATAAACAAAATAGATAACATATAACCTTTAATTTCATTTATTTACAACAATTTTTAATAACCATAGGGTTATAATAGTGTCTTTAAATTTTAAGAATCAAATTAAATGATTATATTTTTTATCTTTAAAATTATAATAAATTTTTTTTATATATAAAATTAATAATAAATTACAATTTTTTAAAATTAATTTAAATATAATCGAATATAATCGATTTTAATCCAGCCAATCAGAAGGCGAATAAAATCTGTGAATAGAACAACTTCACATCATCCATCTATTTTCAATAAAGGGATAAGAACGACTTTAATGGAAATTTAAATTTAAAAGTTACGGTATGGTAATATTTCCTTCTATTTAATTTTTTTATTAAAAGCTTTGTTTCGATAGGTATTTTTAATTTATACAATTTAATTATAAACTAAGTTAAATTTCATTCATAAATTTTCTACGACTTGTTATTCATTTCTTTATGAAACTGCAGGATAGACAGTTAAAAATAATGACTTTTTTAATTTTCTTTTTTAGATTATTTTATCTGTACGTTTTAATAATACGATGAGAAAATAAATTAATTTTTAATTAATTATTGTAAATTTTGAATAAACTCAGAATTTATTTGTGATTAATGGATTTTGAAAACCAAAAGACAATTAAAAAAAAAATAATAATTTTTTTTGCTTCCCCGGTGCATAAGTTAACGTTAAAATTAACGTTAAAAATTAACGTTAAATTTTAACGTTAATTTTAACGTTAATTTAGGGTAACTTTAACGTTAATTTAATGTTAACTTTAACGTTAAATTTAATGTTAAAATTATCGCGGAAAATTGAAAAAAAAAATCTTTATAATTTTGTATTTTTTAATTTTGATAATCCAATTGTAGTCATTATGAAAAATTCCCAGATACTTTTAAAATTAAGCATCATTGCTATTTATTAATCAATTTTCATTAATTTTCACAACTAATTTTTTTGATCAAATCTTCGTTCTAATATTATAAATTTAGCATTAAATTTATTATTAAATTTAATGCTAAAATTTAACATTGAATTTAACGTTAAAATTTAACATTAAATTTAACGTTAAAATTAACATTAAATTTAACGTTAAAATTTCATGTTAAATTTAACGTAAAAAAATGCGTCCCTCATAGCAATCAAAGTTTTAGAAACGTTTTCAGATTAAGCCTTTAAAATGTTTCAAATGTCCACAGGAAAACGTTTCCAAACGTTTTATTAATATTTCAGGACGTTTCATCGGCTCGAGACGCCGCAAGCGCAAACCTATACAGCAATAGCATTGGGCTGCGCCATGCAGTGCAGTTATGTAGACTATAGGCCTTAATATTTCAGGACGTGTCATCGGTTCCAACTTTTTTTCCCTAAAAAATTGCTTTTTGGCGTATTTACTGACATATGATGTAAAAAAAAAAAAAAATAGCATTTTCTTATTTTATTTTTTTATTTTATTAACAGATCAATGAAATATTCACACAAAAATTTATCAAAACTTTGTTTCAATCAATAAGCAACAGCTGGTTTAGTAACATCATTAGAAATTTCTGTAAATAAAAGAAAATATAAATGTTTTGACTATTATTTTCTATTTAAGTTTTAATCTGAATAATTTGCATTACCTATTTGTTTATTCAATTATATTGAATGATCGTTTTAATTTTTTGAAGATTTAGTGCGAACCTCAATTGACTTTTAAAAGTCAACTATTATTAACTGAAGATGTGTAAATTTCAATTACAGAGTTTTGAGTAGAACTCCGTCTTTTCGAAAAAAAAGTTTTGTACCAGATTACTAATCATGGAAGTTTCCAATCTCTGAAGAGCAAAAAAAGTAAAAATATAGTTTTTCATACTGTCAGATTGCTACGCTTAAATTTTTCTTAAAAATTAAACAAATTCTTAAAAACGGGTAATTTAAGGGACATTAATTGTGGTAAATGTTTTTTTGAAAATCGAATTTTTTGTGTGGGCATAAATCACATTATATACACTGTAAAAATTCTTATCTGGGTAATTACTATCTAGGTAGTAAATTTATACTACCGGGATAGTAAACTCACTATTTATAAAGTAATTACCCGAAAAAGAATTTTTGCAGTAGTGTGTGCATCAAGATTATCAAGTACTAGCAACAGTTGGAGCGGAGGCTCCACCCCCCCCCCCCTTAATCGTAATTAGTTCTGTTTCTGTTGCTTAACAAAATCATGTTTCACTGCAAATTTATAATTATGCAAACACATTCAGAGTTTTCACAGGAACCTAGTTCTGTTCCCAGTAAAGTTATAATTATTAATTACAGAAACGTAAAAAAGGTATTGGAGAGGCTATGTCCTATCCCGAAGATAACTTATTTCTTATGGATTCGACACGTATCTCCCGCACGAACAGAATCTAGCATTTTAGTATTAGTCTTTTTTTGAATATTTTAGTACTGTAGACTTAGCGACTACAGTATGAATCATGTTATTCGGCTAGTGATTTCTTATAATTTAAACTTCGCTTGACTCCTGGATATACAAAATCTAGTTTTTCAGAGGGTCCTAGTTTTATGAACATGATAATCTTGATAAACTACTTTGTAAAAAAATTAATTTATGACAATAATCATGTTTTTGTTTTCTGAATAGTAAAGAATTTAGAGACTTTCTTGAAGTTTTCTATAGTTTTCTTATTTTTACCACAAATTACCGAAAAATTTTTCTGACTGCAAAAAAATTTTACACATTTTTAAAGAAACAACCGTTTTTAATAAAAAATTTAACAGAGTACGTATAAATTAGAACCATATCGAGTAATACCAATTGCAACAGTAAAATTTTATCATATTTATAAAATATTTCTCTTTGTAATAAAATTTTCAAAAAATTTTATTTATTCCAAAAAAAGTAAAAATTGAATATTTCCAAAAGTACAATAGCTGAGTCGCAAAACTATGGCCAATGTCACACACGGACTTTTTTTCTTTATTAACATGGAACATATTCATTGGATGGGGTATTTGAAAAAGTCCGGCTCGGCAGGGGGGGGGGTGTGAAAAAGTGACGTTTTTAGTGGGGGGGTGTGAAAAAGTGACTATTTTAGTGGGGGGGTCAAAAATTGACGTTTTTAGGGGAGGGGGGTGAAATGGGATCTTTGGTGCAGAAGTACCTAGGGTCCATTGGTGCAGAAGTCCCTAGGGACCTATGGTTCAGAATTCCTTAAAGACCTCTGGTGCAGAAGTATTTAAAATAATTTATTGTAAATATTAATAAAAATTATTGTTTAAAAAACAATAATAATTTGAAAATGTAATTAATTTTGTTCACATTGATGTCTAAGCAGCATGATTTTTATAATAAAAATTTAAATATAAATATTTGGATATAAATATTGATATTAAGAACACAATAGATACTTTATTATCAGTGTTATAAGTGAACATGTTCTATACTCGTTGGTTGTGTAGTTACACAAACCGGTTATAAATTTTATAAACGAAATTACTTAAAACCGGTGACAAAATTTTTTTCTTTATTTTGACACTGGTTTTAAGTAATTTCGTTTACTGGTTTGACCCTGATGATGGAACACACAAATACATTTTCAAATATATATAGTAGTAATAGTGTAAATATGTGTAAAAATTTTTTTGTTTTGAAATCTACCCTCTAATTTTTAAACGCAATCTTCTCGAAACAGGCTTTCTTAAATTGACGTGCAAGTTTGGGAAATAAATATTTTACGGATTTACTACAGGTTTGAAACGTAGTTAAAAAAATATATTTTTTATGGGCTGATTTCGAATTTTTTTTCTTCAAAAAGTTCTTAAAAAGTATTTACAGCCTAGGACCGAATTTAGCCAAATTTATCTCTGAATAAAAAATAATTTGTAGCCCTCTCAAGGACGCTCTGGCCAATGAATTTCTGGATAATAGTATGTACAGTTTATTAGAGGTATGTCTCGGGAATCCAATGGTGTGGGTCTTTAAGTCGGTACTTGAACAAAATTTAAAAATATTTGTGCAAAAAATTGCAAAACTTACCACGGATTCTTGTGGTAGGAAAGGTTTGTTGAGTTTTATTCTTTAATAATCGCAAGCCGCATGCTATATGTATCTGATGTCGTGATACCATGCGTTCCTCATAAGAGCTAATTAGAGATTAGGTAAAATTTTAATTTTGGCTACCAAAATATGGCTTTAATTTTCAATTCAATTGAAAAAAAAAATTGCCAAATTAATCTGCATAAAATGAAAAATGTGACTCTGTTTCTACCTAGACTTTAGAAAATTTTCTTTCTCATTAAAAAATGAACGAAAAGCTGCAGTAGTCTAACTAAAGAAATTGAGGATGCAATTGATCTTGCAATTTCATTTAATTTTTTGAACAGAATGGAAATTTTCTCAAACCTAGGAAAAGCAGAGACACATTTTTCATTTTATGTAGATTAATTTGGCAATTTTCTCTTTATTAATTTAATTGAAAATTAAAGCCGTATTTTGGTGGCCAAAATTACAATTTTACCTCGTCTCTGATTGGTCGAGAGCTGAAAAACCAGCCCTCTTAAATTTTGCATTTTTGTGTAAAAATATCTCGAAATTTCGCACGATTACCAAATAAAATACCCACACCATTAGATATCTGAGACTTTCTAAAAACTGTAAATACCAGAAAAAAGAATTAATTATTTTATAATATTAATTAAAATTTTAGATATAGATAAGTTTAAATCAAATTTAAATATTCAAAAAATGAGATTATAATTAAAATTTTTTATTTACGTAAATTTTGTTAGTAGATTTTCAAGGGGGTGTCCACTGTTTATGAAGCCAATTTTTCTCTAACGTTCGCGAAAGGTTGAGTTAATTAAAAACATCCGGAATACCTTCAAATTATCTAAATAGATCTCCAAAGTCTAGAAATCCAGTGACCCATGCTATAAGATCAGAACCAATATTTTTTGACACATCTAGATTTGATAGTATATAGAATTTTAAAACGTAACAAATGTATGCATAAAGATTTTAAAATTAAATCTTACGTTACGAGATAATAAATGCTTTAGATCTCAGAAAAAAATAATATTTTGAAATGGATAAAAGAGTTATAATTTCACCACAACAGTAATCCATCCTTATCTTTATTCAGAAGTCACCAATATTTGGTCAATATAACAAATTCTCTTATTCTATAAAAATCTTCATTAATCGAATCTCTGAAATAAAATCACAAAAAAATATATAATTTTTAATATTGTACCTATTAATTTTTAGCTAAATTATAATAAAATTTTTTTGTATACATTTAAATATTTTTTACTGATAAAAATGCAATTAACTTTTTGGTTAAGTTTGTTTATATCAAAGTTCAAGTTCATTAGCATGATATGAACTATGTTCATAAATAAACTTAACCAAAAAAGTAAATTGCATTTTTTAATCAACAAAAAAAAATTAAAAGTACAAAAAATTATATTTAGTTAAAAATTAATAAGTACTAAATTAAAAAAATATATATTTTTGTGATTTTTTTTCAGAGATTCAATTAATGAAGATTTTTATAGTGGAATAAGAGAATTTTTTGTATTGATCAAATATTGGTGACTTCGGAATAAAGATAAGGATGGATTTCTGTTGTGGTGAAATTACAACTTTTTTATCCATTGCAAAATATTATTTTTTTCTGAGATCAAAGCATTTATTATCTCGTAACGTAAGTTTAATTTAAAAATCTTTATGCATACTTTTATTACGTTTTAAAATTCTATACTATCAAATCTAGATGTGTCAAAAAATATTGGTTCTGATCTTATAGCATGGGCCCCTGGATTTCTAGACTTTGGAGGTCTATTTAGGTAGTTTGAAGGTATTCCGGATGTTTTCAAGTAACTCAACCTGTCGCGAACGTTAGAGAAAAATTGGCTTCATAAACAGTGGACACCCCCTTGAAAATCTACTAACAAAATTTACGTAAATAAAAAATTTTAATTATAATCTCATTTTTTGAATATTTAAATTTGATTTAAACTTATCTATATTTAAAATTTTAATTAATATTATAAAATAATTAATTCTTTTTTCTGGTATTTACAGTTTTTAGAAAGTCTCAGATATCTAATGGTGTGGGTCTTTTATTTGGTAATCGTGCGAAATTTTGAGATATTTTTACACAAAAATGCAAAATTTAAGAGGGCTGGTTTTTCAGCTCTCGACCAATCAGAGACGAGGTAAAATTTTAATTTTGGCCATCAAAATGCGGCTTTAATTTTCAATTAAATTAATAAAGAGAAAATTGCCAAATTAATCTACATAAAATGAAAAATGTGTCTCTGCTTTTCCTAGGTTTGAGAAAATTTCCATTCTGTTCAAAAAATTAAATGAAATTGCAACTTCAATTGCATCCTCAATTTCTTTGGTTAGAATGTACTGCAGCTTTTCGTTCATTTTTTAAATGAGAAAGAAAATTTTCTTAAGTTTAGGTAGAGCAGAGTCACATTTTTCATTTTATGCAGATTAATTTAGCAATTTTTTTTTTCAATTGAATTGAAAATTAAAGCCATATTTTTGTGGCCAAATTAATATTTTACCTAGTCTCTGATTGATCGAAAACTGAAAAAAAGGCCTTAACACGGGCTCTTATGAGGAACGCATGGTATCACGACAACATATACATATAGCATGCCGCTTGCGATTATTAAAGAATAAAACTCAAGAAACTTTTCCTACTACAAGAATCCGTGGTAAGTTTTGCAATTTTTTGCACAAATATTTTTAAATTTTGTACAATTATCGATTAAAAGACGCACACGATTGGATTCCCGATACATACCTCTAAAAAACTGTATATACTATTATCCGGAAATTCATTGGCCAGAGCGTTCTTCAAGGGCTACAGATTATTTTTGATTCAGGGATAAATTTGGTTAAATTCGGGCCTAGGCTGTAAAAACTTTTTGAGAACTTTTTTAAACAGAAATTCGAAGTCAGCAGATAAAAAATATATTGGTTCTTCATAGAGGAACCATTGTGATAGGTGAAATTTCGATTTTCGATATTTTGACAAATAAGCACATTTTGAGACCCCAGGAAGCTGAAAAACTGGTTTTTAAAAAGTCTGTATGTGTGTGTATGTACGTATGTATGTAGGTAACCGGCGATATTCCACAACCATTGTGGTATTAAGACCTAATTTTTTTTCAAAAATTTTTTTATTAAAAAATCTCAAACTACTTTTTTTTTTTAATTTGGATGTAATACCTCATTTATTTCCATGAAAGTACTTATATTTGAAATAATGTTTTTTACTCGATATCTCGAATCTAATAATTAATTTTTTAAAAATTTTTTGCCCAAAATTTTTGACACTTAAAATACAAAAAACGCCAAATTTTTATTCTCTTTGGACGTAGTATCTAATTTATTTCTTTAGAAGTACTAGTTTTAGGAACCACGTTTATAGTAATTTTTTGGATCTGTTACTTAATTTTTTCAAAATTCTTTTTTTAAAATTAAAAAAAAAAACTGCACTATTTTTTGTTTTTTTTATGTAATCCTCATTTAATTCTACGAAAGTAGTAATACCTGAAAACATGGTTATTACTCGATATCTCGAATCAGATACTTAATTTTTCGAAAATATTTTTCTCAAAATTTTTTGCATAAAAAATAAAAAAAAAGCAATATTTTTTTTCTTTTTGAATGTAGTACCTAATTTTTTCCTATGAAAGTACCGATATTTAAATATATGGTTATCACTCGATATCTCCAATCTGACACTTTATTTTTTGAACTTTTTTTCTCAAAACTTTTTGCATAAAAGAAATAAAAAAAAACAACAATATTTTTTTCCTTTTTGAATGTTGTAGTACCTCATATTTTTCTACTGGAATACTAGTTTTAGAAATATTTTTTATAGTCAATTTTTTGGATCTGAAACTTAATTTTTGGAAATTTTTTTTTTTTTCAAAATGTTTTACAAAAATAAAAATAATTTTTATCGCCCAAACTTGCACGTCAGTTCAAGAAAGCCTGTTTCGAGAAGATTGCGTTAAAAAATTAGAGAAGAGATTTCGAAAAAAAAAAAATTTTTTTACACATACTTGATACTCTTGATATATACACTACTGTAAAAAATTCTTTTTCGGGTAATTACTTTATAAACAGTGAGTTTACTATCCCGGTAGTATAAATTTACTACCTAGATAGTAATTACCCAGATAAGAATTTTTACAGTGTATATAATGTGATTTATGCCCACACAAAAAATTCGATTTTCAAAAAAACATTTACCACAATTAATGTCCCTTAAATTACCCGTTTTTAAGAATTTGTTTAATTTTTAAGAAAAATTTAAGCGTAGCAATCTGACAGTATGAAAAACTATATTTTTACTTTTTTTGCTCTTCAGAGATTGGAAACTTCCATGATTAGTAATCTGGTACAAAACTTTTTTTTCGAAAAGACGGAGTTCTACTCAAAACTCTGTAATTGAAATTTACACATCTTCAGTTAATAATAGTTGACTTTTAAAAGTCAATTGAGGTTCGCACTAAATCTTCAAAAAATTAAAACGATCATTCAATATAATTGAATAAACAAATAGGTAATGCAAATTATTCAGATTAAAACTTAAATAGAAAATAATAGTTAAAACATTTATATTTTCTTTTATTTACAGAAATTTCTAATGATGTTACTAAACCAGCTGTTGCTTATTGATTGAAACAAAGTTTTAATAAATTTTTGTGTGAATATTTCATTGATCTGTTAATAAAATAAAAAAATAAAATAAGAAAATGCTATTTTTTTTTTTTTTTTACATCATATGTCAGTAAATACGCCAAAAAGCAATTTTTTAGGGAAAAAAAGTTGGAACCGATGACACGTCCTGAAATATTAAGGCCTATAGTCTACATAACTGCACTGCATGGCGCAGTCCAATGCTATGCGGCGTCTTGAGCCGATGAAACGTCGTTTTCCTGTGGACATTTGAAACATTTTAAAGACTTATTTCGAAAACGTTTCTAAAACTTTGATTGCTATGAGGGACGCCTTTTTTTACGTTAAATTTAACATGAAATTTTAACGTTAAATTTAATGTTAATTTTAACGTTAAATTTAATGTTTAATTTTAACGTTAAATTCAATGTTAAATTTTAGCATTAAATTTAATAATAAATTTACTGCTAAATTTATAATATTAGAATGAAGATTTGATCAAAAAAATTAGTTGTGAAAATTAATGAAAATTGATTAATAAATAGCAATGTGATGCTTAATTTTAAAAGTATCTGGGAATTTTTCATAATGACTACAATTGGATTATCAAAATTAAAAAATACAAAATTATAAAGATTTTTTTTTTCAATTTTCCGCGATAATTTTAACGTTAAATTTAACGTTAAAGTTAACATTAAATTAACGTTAGATCTACCCTAAATTAACGTTAAAGTTACCCTAAATTAACGTTAAAATTAACGTTAAAAATTTAACGTTAATTTTTAACGTTAATTTTAACGTTAACTTATGCACCGGGGTTATAGTTAGACTCTTATGTTATTTTTAATTAATTAAATCAAAACACATTTATTTTATTTTATTTATTGATCCTTGTTTTTACAACTTGTTTGAGACTTTGAGACTCTTAGTTACGAAACAAGGGTTTTTTTTGAAATGACACGTATTAAACGAAAATTAACAAATACTGGCAGTAATTTTCTCAGCTGCACAAAAAAAAAGCTTATACTGACCCGTATTTCAATCTTGATACTAATATAAATTTAAAAAAATAGCCCATAATGGTCAGAAACAAACGGTTTATGGAAAAACAAGGGAAAAAAAGCAGAAGTAACATTTGGATTGATCGCAAAAAAAATTTTGCTGCTAGAAAATTGATTTTTCAGCAAAAAATGCAAATTCAATATTTTGTTTTAATTTTCAAAAAATCGCGAATAACACAAAAGTCAATTTGTTGGCCTAAATTTATTTACTTTTGATGAACTAAACCGAGAAGTTTAAGGTACTCATTAAGTATGAATTGGGACTCATTTGAGTTATTGTTATTGGCAGCAAAAGTAGAGGGATGGCTTGTTGCCTTAGCAGAAGAAACTGTAGGTTTAACAGCAGGAGTGGATTTCTCGTTAGTTTGGTTGGTAGCTTTTTTAGTTCTATTATTTAGTAACATTTGGGGTTTCGTAACACTTGCGTATGATTTATTGGGATCAACCAAGACTTTTGGGATATCGGAAGGCCTTTGGCGGGTTACTTCACGGGCCCTGGGGCGTTTTTTGGTAATACGCTTTTTAGGTTTTTTATAATCAGGGCATTCTCTATAATTTGCCGTGTGATTTTCTATTTAATTTGCACATGCAAATTTTTCTTTTTCTTTTATTGGGCAGTCATTACTCTGGTGGAACTCACCGCATTTTACACAGCGAGCTTGAGCTTGACAATTACGCGATACGTGGTCGAATCGCTGATATTTGAAGCATTGCCGGGGGAGTTCAGTAGTACGGTACGGTTCAACAGTAACACGCCCGCACATTAAGAATTTTTGATCCTTAATGCTTGTATCCACGTCTTTGACAAGGCTTACTAGAAAGAGAGGCAGTAAGGCTTTATTTTTACGCAAGGACTTAAGTTGCGTAACGCTTTCTATAATATATCCTCAATTTTCTAAATCCTCTTTGAGGATAGCGGGATCAGTAGTACCACTAAGGCCACGAATGACAACCTTAATGGGTTTTTTGTCAACTCTAGAAGAAGTGAAAGTGTGTTCTAAAAGGTGTAGGAGTTTTTGGTAATCCGTCGTGCACGCGGCACTGACCCGTACATATCACGACCAATGTTATAGACATTTTGTCTGTACTCGAGTGAGGCTCTGAATATTTTAAACAGCTCAGCGTACTGGAGCTGCTGGGTTAATACAATATCTACGGGAAACACTTTAGGGGTGATTTTAACTTTATTATTATTATTGTTCAAATTGCCAAAGGAGCAAACGAATTTTTTGTAACAACTGATGTAGGAGTTGTTGCTGGTGTATTATGCGCACGCTTGCGGCGAGAGTCACAAATTTGTTTCCAGCTATTTTTATCATTCATAGCGACGGAGATATCGGTATTGTTATTGAACGAGAGTTAATTATTTTTGCTTGGCATGGTGGAAAGCAGGTGTTTAGTTGCTTCATCGGGCAACGGGGTATTTAATGCTTCATTAATATTTACTTTACTTAAGTGAAGAGAATTGTCGACAGTCAATTCTATTCTCTCAAGATCTTTACTATCTGAAGCCATCGCGGGAAATACCACGTGGCTTATGTGTCTTTGCGTATTTTTGTAAGTGAGTATTTTTGTGAAATTATAATTACGAAAGCTGCAGCTCTCTTAATGTTCTTACTGTTTTTAAAATTCCATGCGCTGAAGGTGTGGCTCTTAAAAGTGCCTTGCTCAAACATGAAAGATCCTCGATCCGTACAGCTCAGCCGTCCAAAACAAAGTCATCCAAACGGTGAAATCGAGAATAATCATCCAACATCTCTGCTGCTTTGGCCAGTGTCGCGGTTATATTTATAGGCCTTCGCTGACTGCGACCTCGTTTACTGATTGGAGCGCACGTGACACATTTGTTACAAAGCTCCTCCAAGCATACCATGAGCAAAGGCAGCAAAGACTTCGCAAAGTATACTCGATATGAGCAAAGGGAGATAAAGCGATCGCAAAGAAATGCTACATCTGCGATGAGCAAAGGGAGGTAAAGCCAAGCCAAAGGCTACGCGCGGCCAAGCTCGTGACAAGGCTGTCAAAAGGTACAGTAAGGCCAGAGGTCCGCGGCAAAGTTATGAACAGATTTTTTTTAAGTCCATAAAAGTAACATTCAGATAAAAGAGTCTTTGAATTTTTTATGAAAACTGATAGTATTTTTTGCATATTGAAGGGGCAGCATGATTTTCAAATTAATTAGTGAGTAGTGACCCAAATTAAACACTCGAAGCAATCTTTGCTTGTGGCAGTATAACCATTTTTACCTATCTCAAAGTATACATCCAAGTAGTCTGAAAGTACACAATACATTCCCAAACAATTATACTACCTCTCTAAAATCATAAAGGTTTTTGAGGGAGCTAGGGCTCTCTCAAATTATATGCTATCAATTTTACTTCACTTTTCTTAACCTTACAATAGGGAAATAAGATGGGGACAGAATAACAATTAAATATCAATAAAATTGGGTGCAATGTAGTTTTTTCACTTAGAAGGGGAGTTCAATACATTTGGAACACCAAATTACACCAAATAGTTATGGATGAGTTTGTTATTTTGAAAAAACATGCTGACTACCCTCCGTTCATTCCGATGAGCCTTCTGGGCCTAGAAACGCAGGGCTCAATGTTATAAAACAGGGTTTTTTGGTAATTTTCAATGCAACGCCAAAATCTCGCAAATTAACCAAAACTCTTCTGGTTGATCTCATTTTTTTGGTTTAAGTATCACCTTTCATAAGCCGTAAACCGCATTTTATTATCACTAATTCTCTCATCACTATAGCCAATTAACCAAACGATCTTTTTTTGCTAAAAAAGACCAATCTTTAAATTGGTGCCGAATTTGTAATTTTTGACGAAAATAGGTTTTATAAGTCTCATCAAATTTCCACAAGCTTTAAGTTTCCAAAAATTTTTTACTCGTCTCATTTCCTTGATTCGTTTTTAAGAAATGGCTTTTCAATGTTAACATTAAAAATTAGTTTTTTTAAAAAATCGTGAAATTGGGACTGTGACTTCAAATTATCATATCTGTATAAAAAATAATTGAAAAAGGTAAAGTAAAAAAGTTTTAGAAATTTGAAGCTTGTACAAATTTTTCAGACCTATATGAAACCCATTTCCGTCAGAAATTACAAATTTGGCAGCAATTTAAAAGTTGGTCATTTTTAACCAAAAATTACCGTTTGGTTAATTGGCTATAGTGATGAGAGAATAAGTGATAATAAATTGCGGTTTACGGCGTATAAAAACCCTATTTTATAACATTTAGCCCTGCGTTTCTAAGATCAGAAGGCCTATTAGAATGAACGGAGGGTAGTCGGCATGTTTTTTGAAAATAGCAAACTCATCCATAACCATTTGGTGTAATTTGATGTTCCAAATGTATTCAACTCCCCTTGTTAGTAGTCAACAAGAGCAAAAATTTAATCGAAATACAATCTAACCTAAAATATTTTATGAGTAAAGACGAATTTTTTTCTCCTTATTTACTCCAATTCTGGTTTTTTTTAACAGAAAGAACAGACTTTATTTAAATATTTCACAAAAATCTGTGCATGCACTAAAATTTTTAAAAAAATAATTATACTTTAATTTAAAGGACCCCGCACAAAAGTATAGGATTTTGCCTTTCGGTCTAATTGGACGAATTTTGGATATGTTGTAGATTTTATCGTTTTGAACAAAAGTCTCAATGGGCACAAAGCTCAAAAGTCTCAACTTTGGCGGCTACGGAGCTTGAAAGCTCCAAAGCTCCACCATGGCAAGATCGCTTTAAAACCTTTTTCTTTTATTTTTAAAGTATACCTTTATGCTTTTAAGTTCGCTAATTCCAAATCAGATGTCAAATTGACATTATTGACAGTTGGCAGCTGTCAACTAGCTCTCAAATTGACGACAAAATACAAAAAATTTAAAATAATGATTTCACAATATGTTTTCGAGGTTGCTGAGTTCAAATCTGATGTCATAATGACAATGTTGACAGTTGGCAGATTCAACTAGCTGTCAAATTGACAACAGAATACAAAAAACTTAAAATAATTATTTTAAAATTATTTTACAATATGTTTTCGAGGCTTCTAAGTTCAAATCTGATGTCAAATTGACATTATTGACAGTTGGCAGCTGTAAAAATATTTCACCATATGCTGCCAACTGTCAACTTTCTCATTATGACATCAGATTTGAACTCAGCAACTTCGAAAACATATTGTGAAACCATTAATTTAATATTTTTGTATTCTGTTGTCAATTTGACAACTAGTTGACAGCTGCCAACTGTCAATAATGTCAATTTGACATCGGATTTGGAATTAGCGAGCTTAAAAGCATAAAGGTATACTTTAAAAATATAAGAAAAAAGGTTTTGAAGCGATCTTGCCATGGTGGAGCTTTGGAGCTTTCAAACTTCGTAGCCGCCAAAGTTGAGACTTTTGAGCTTTGTGCCCATTGGGTCTTTTGTTCAGAATGATAAATTCTACAACATATCCAAAATTCGGCCAATTCGACCGAAAGGCAAAATCCTATACTTTTGTGCAGGGTCCTTTAACTAGTTAGGTATTTCATTAAAAAAGAAAAACTATTGAAATAAAACAATAAATTTTTTTTGGCTTTGTATTTTCACGCTTAATTTTTGTCCTATACATAGGTATATATATATATATAAGTATTATATTGTACAACCATGCAAACTCAGCAGTATAATACTTGTTTTCACGGATTGTGCTAATACTTTTGTGGTTTCATATAACAGACATAATATACTACGGATTTCCCCCAAAGGAGTCTTTATCAATTGCAAAAGTATATATAGCTGGCGAATTTCACTAATACGATTCTGTAAACAAAATGCTTGGTAATAAACTTTGGGTTACCACTTTATGAATTAATTAAAAAATACATGTATAAAGTAAAGAAAGAAATATATAAAATATTGTATAGTATTTATTATTAATTTTTTAATTACAAGCAAAAAGTGTTAAAATATTAAAAAATAAAATTTATTAAAATTAAATTTATTGATAAGAGAAATTTTAATATATTAAAAAATTCTCTAGGGTTTTTATATTTATCGAAATGTCAATTGTAAATAAAAAATTTTTTATATAAATTTTTACTATTAGGAGTAAAAATTTAATTTATCTTAATTATAATTAAAAAAATTTTTAATATTAGTGTGATTTTATTATGTTTGGAAAAAATAACTTATGTATATTTGTATAAATTTACTAAATTAAATTCATCGAACGTATTTTTTTTTCTGCTTTTGAGTCAAGCAAGGAAATTTAAAAAAAATTAAATAAATTATAAAAAATTATAGTAACATTAAATTATTAACCATTTTTGCAATCTTTTCGATTAATATCGAGGAGGAGAAAAAACGAAAATAAAAATTTTTTTAAATATTATTATAACTGTTAACTTATAACTGTTTGATTTACAGCTCTTACTGATTATCTTACAGTGATTTTATAAAATAAGATTTTATAAAGCTGTATGAGCCTCTATTTTGCTATGTCTATTTTTCACTTAATTAATAAAAACTAACGGGGTTCGTAGAGGCTGACATCTTGGGGTAGAACAAGATATTAAACAGGAATTAGTTGATCAAAATTTTTATTTAGAAACTTGTAAATTTTCTATTTTTTCACAGGCTACATTTATTTTGATATTTCTTTAAGTTTAGGAGTAATTTGGATGCAACCTAGCAATACGAGCCTGTTATAGTCTATCTTTCTAAAAAAATTGTTAATTCGAGAGAAATAGAAAAAATTTTATGAATAACTTTAAAAAACTTATTTGTTTTATTATCAGACGACTATGTTCTTATTTTAATAAAGGAAAAATATATTTTTTGTATAATTCAAGCAAAAAGATTTTTATTAAAATATAGATACTAACTTTATAGAAGTTTTGTTCTAATACATATGTGTGCGTATATATTTTATATTATATACATAATTTTAGTAAAACAGTTAAAGTTTCTGTTTTATACTATCAACATGGAAAGTTTTACAAATATAAGAAACTTTCTTGTACATTATAATATTTAATAAAGTTTTATCTATTAGATCATTTATAGAATTAGCTTATCAGTAAAAATTTTTCTTTTATTTACAATTAACCTACAACTATTCTGGAACAGCAACCCCCCCCCCCCCGTCATTCCTTCTTAAATGATACTATTGCAAATTACCCAGTCTTGGTCGATATATCATTATAATTTTTCATTGTATAATTTATAATAAAAAATGGACGATGAAAGCAATAGCTCAATAAGTGTTAATTATATTTTAATACTTTTAATAATTTAAAAATAGGAACATAATAGTATCTAAATGTTAAATTAAGTTTTTTAAATGGTATGTTCGAAATATATATATCTAATTTTAAAATATTTCATTGTAATTATTTTTTTATATGTAAAAAATTGTTTTAATAAATATTGATACTGAAGAGGTTTTTAGATGAATGAAATATTGACTAGAGAGAAAATCAAAGTGTTTTAATTTTCCCTTATAATTTATCCAGCAAGGTCGATTTAAATTCAATTAAAAATAATTATACTATAAAGTATTAGTTTTCAGAAAAAATGATGAATTGCAGAAAAAATCAAAGAAACGAATTCGTCTTGATTATCCCCCAAAATAATGGAATCTCAGCGGAGCAATCTAAGGCATGTTGACCTATATACATAAAAGTTTCTGAAGCGGTACACTGTAAAAAGTAACTTTTTTATATTAACAAAAAAATTAGTAAATTAATAATTAGTAAATTTTCGAAAAAATTTGTAAATATTCGAAAAAAATCGTATAATTACTAAATTTAGTATATTAACAAAAAATTCGAGTATTTTTGATTTTTTTTTGTGAATTCGTAAGAAAAATTGATAATTTTCAATTTTTTTTCAAAAATTTACAAAAAAAAAGTTGTAAATTTCCGAAAAATAGTTGTGAATTTACAGCTTTTTTCGTAAAATCACAAAAAAAAATCGAGAATTCTCGAATTTTTCGATAATATACTAAATTTAGTAAATTTACGATTTTTATCGAATATTTAAAAAATTTTTTGAAGATTCACTAATTTTTCGAAAAAATTCTATTTTTTTTGTAAATCTAAGAAAGTTACTTTTTACAGTGTATGTCAACGAAAATATAATTAAAGAATAGAAATATAAGCATGCGCAGCTGACTGTTGAAAACATAAGATAATCAAAATTATCTGTTCCTCAAATAAGATAAAAAATAAAAAAATTATAACCTGTTATTTTGCAAAAATTCAATTTAAAATTTTTAGTGCACAAACACATTTTCGTTAACATACATATTTTAGATTCTGCAAATATTCAGTACTTAAAATAATCGATGGTGTAGAAAGAGTAATTTTATGTGATATGCTGAAGTATTTTTTTATGGATCAGTGTACGCACTTTCACTCATCTTGTAACAAACTCATAAAAAATAAATTCTCAGTTCTAGATATAAAAATAGTTTCTCCTCAAATACAATATTTTAATATGGAACATTTTCATTGGATGGGGTGTTTGAAAAAGTTTGGGTCGGCAGGGTCAGTTGATTTTTTAATTCTTACAAAAATTTGGTGATAAATTTTATGAATTTTCTTAAGAAAAAAAATAATATTGTAAAAAAATTGTTCTGTTTCTTGGATTGAAATTACAAGCAATTCAAGCAAAGTAACCTAACCATGCACCTTATTTTTGAAATATTTTATAAGCCAATTTTTGGCGAATAACTATTAAAATCTACAGACTGAATTTACTTTCGTTTTGGAATAATGACGTTTTACAAAAATGATACTTACAGAATTATTTTCTACATCTATTTTCATATGTGAGAGTCTGCAGCCCAAAAAACTTTTTTTCTTGTATAGATCTGATTTTTAATGTAACATTTAAAATTTATGTAAATTCATTTTCACAATTATATTTTTATGCATTTTTTTTATTTGCTAATAACAAAATACTTAAGAATTCTTATTCTAATTTTATCTTTTCAAGGTTAATCGCTTACTCGTATACGATAGTACTTTATTTTGCTCAAGCACTTTCCATAAGTATACACAATCTTTTAAAGTATATTTATGCTTTTTTTTGGATTCTTACTTTACTGAAAGTATTTAAAATAAAAATTTTAATGCTTGCATCTTCATTAAAAAGTTTATTTTAGATATTTTTTATGAAATCAAAAATAATGAAAATTTCTGGAAGAAAAAACTAAATTATTGGTTATTTATTTAATGAACGTAAACTTTTGAATTTTTATTCATTTTGAATTAATTGGAGCAAGATTTGTAATTTAATATATTGCTTACGCCCTAAAGCTGCTGCACTAATATTCAAGCAAAATTAAAGCACAGTAACCCACTTATATAACGGACTATAGCTATAGCTGACCAATCGAATAAGGCAGTGTCTATCCGAACAAACCGTTTTTCACGGCAACCGTCTCTAACGGCTGGGATTTCGACCGTTTTTAACAAAATCCAACCGTTTCAAACGGTACCCGAGAAGAAATTTACTTGCCATTAAAAGGCACGCCCCATTAAAGGCCAAATCATTCTGCCGTTTTTAACCGTCCCTATAGTAAATAATAGTTACTTTGCCGTTTCTAACCGTAAAAAAGTAGAATTTAATGTCTGAGCCGTTATTAACCGTAGGAAAACAGATGTACAAGTTCCTGCCGTTTTGAGCCGTAAAAATAGGAAATAATGAGTAGTCTGCCGTTTTAAACCGTCTCATAGTAAGTAAAGGTTACTTTGCCGTTTCTAACCGTAGGAAAATAGATCTATAAGTTCCTGCCGTTATGAGCCGTGAGTATAGAACTTAATGAAACTCCTGCCGTTTTTAACCGTCCCATAGTAAATAATGGTTACTCTGCCGTTTCTAACCGTAGTAAAGTAGAAATTAATGTCTGAGCCGTTTCTAACCGTACAAAAAAGAAAATAGGTCTACAAGCTCATGCCGTTTTGAACCGTGAGAATAGAACATATTGAGAGGCCTGCCGTTTTAAACCGTCCCATAGTAAATAATGGTTGCTTGGCCGTTTTTAACCTTAGGAAAATATATGTACAAGTTCCTGCCGTTTTTAGCCGTGAGTATAGAACTTAATAAAACACCAGCCGTTTTTAACCGTCCCATAGTAAACAATGGTTACTCAGCCGTTCCTAACCGTAGTAAAGTAGAAATTAATGTCTGAGCCGTTTCTAACCGTAGAAAAATAGATCTACAAGCTCTTGCCGTATTGAGCCGTGAGAATAGAACATATTGAGAAGCCAGCCGTTTATAACCGCCCAACAATAAATAATTGTTACTCTGCCGTTTCCAACCGTAGGAAAATATATTTACAAGTTTCTGCCGTTTTTTGCCGTGAAAATAAAAAATAAAGAATAGTCTGCTGTTTTAAACCGTCCCATAGTAATAAATGGTTACTCTGCCGTTTCCAACCGTAGGAAAATATATTTACAAGTTTCAACCGTTTTTAGCCGTGTGTATAGAAATTAATGAAACCCCTGCCGTTTTTAACCGTCCCATAGTAAGTAAAGGTTACTCTGCCGTTTCTAACCGTATTAAACTAGAAATTAATGTCTCAGCCGTTTCTAACCGTAGGAAAATAGAATTACAAGTTCCTGAGGTGTTGAGCCGTGTCAAAAGAAATTATTGAAACGCCTGCAATTTGAAACCGTCCTATAGTGAATAATGGTTACTCTGCCGTTTCTAACCGTAATAAAGTAGAAATTCATGCCTGAACCGTTTCTATCCGTAAGAAAAGAGATATACAAGTTCCTGCCGTTTTGAGCCGTGGTTAGAGAACTTAAAGAAACACCTGCCATTTTTAATCGTTCAATTGTAAATAATGGTTACTCTGCCGTTTTTAACCGTAATGAAGTAGAAATTAATGTCTGAGCCACTTATAACCGTAGGATTATAGGTATGCGAATTCCTGACTCATTGAGTCGTACGAAAAGAACCATGTGGATTTAATAAAATTGATTCTGAGCCATTTTTAATCATGTTAAATTAATAAATTTGTTATCTGCGGTTTTAGACCATTGTAGAAATCCTGAAAAACTGATGTAACTAAGCATTAGGGGGCCGAAGGCCCCGTGCGCCTTTTTTGAAAAGTATTATATTTTCAACGACAGATTTTTTCTTGCTGTATGCATAATAAAAAATTTAAAAGGAACTATTGTAACGTAGCACATGAGACTTATGTCCAACTTTCATTCAAAACAAAATAATTTACTTTTTTAATGGTGAAAATATAAAGAACAATTTAAGATTTTAAAGTGCAAGCGCACGGGGCCTTCGGCCCCCTTATCCTTTTTCTAAAGCGTTTCAATAAGTTCTTTTCACACGGTTTAAAACGGCAGGAGCTTGTACATCTATTTTCCTACGGTTAGAAACGGCTCATACATTAATTTATACGTTAATACGGTTGGAAACGGTAGAGCAACTATTATTTACTTTGACACGGTTCAAAACGGCAGGAACTTGTACATCTATTTTCCTACGGTTAAAAACGGCTAAGACATTAATTTCTACTTTAATACGGTTGGAAACGGCAGAGCAACTATTATTTACTTTGACACGGTTCAAAACGGCAGGAACTTGCACATCTATTTTCCTACGGTTAAAAACGGCTCAGACATTAATTTATACTTTAATACGGTTAGAAACGGCAGAGCAACTATTATTTACTTTGACACGGTTAAAAACGGCAGGCGGTATATTAAGTTCTTTTCACACGGTTCTAAACGGCAGGAACTTGTATATCTATTTTCCTACGATTAAAAACGGCTCAGACATTAATTTATACTTTAATACGGTTAGAAACGGCAGAGCAACTATTTTTTACTTTGACACGGTTCAAAACGGCAGGAACTTCTACAACTATTTTCCTACGGTTAAAAACGGCTCAGACATTAATTTCTACTTTAAAAACGGTCGAAATCCCACGTTAGAGACGGTTGCCGTGAAAAACGGTTTGTTCGGATAGACACTGCCATCGAATAATTATTATTGATTTTTTACTAAATTCACATTCCAATTATTTATATTTTTATATACTTTTTGTATTTGTTATTATAAATTTGCCTTGTAAAGTGTATGAATTTTTTTTATGGTAAATAAAATAAATATAAATAATAATAAATAATTATATTTCCAGAAAAATATTTACAATTTAAAGCGATTAATTTTTAATCAAATACTATACAGTATACGTATATAAATACCATCGAAAACTCATCTATAGTCATAAACTGATTGATGATTTTGATTTTTGTTTATGTAGGTATATAGTTAATGTTAATTAATCTTGCTGATTTTCGTTCGATATTTCCATGATCTTCTAGGAGACGTATTTCGATTTCACGACAGGTGGGCGCGAAAGACGACTTCTCGTTGGATCATGAAGATGGCGTCACCGACCGGTAATGCCATAAGAATTATACCAAATTATAACAATAAAAATAACATGAATTGTATGATTACAATCAATCATAGTATAATTTCTTTATTTCGCGATTCAGGTTAAAAAAATATTTAATATTCGCGTCTATTTATTTTATTAAATTTTAAAAAATAATAAATTCGTGTTTTACAAGAATAAGTCCCTAGTATAGTAACTTTATTTTCGGCCAATCAACGCGCGCCAGTCAGTGCACAAAAAGTGGGCTGAAAGGCCGCGACTGGACGTGGTCCAGTCGGTGTTTATTTTTGAGTGACTACCAGGTATTTTTTTTTTATTGTCTTTGTGTGATTGAGTGTGTGAATGTGTTATTTTCTTTTTAAATTGATTTCTGAGCAGCGTCAACAAACCTCATAAGCCCTGCCCTTTTCAGGGCAGGCACAAATAAATTATACGTAAGAACGTCTGCTCAGATTACGCTCAAATCAGGTTTCTTTCTTTTTTTTTTAAATAAAGTTTTAATAAAATTAACCTCACTTTCCTCATCCTTTTTCCTTCCTCTTTTTTTATATTTTATTAATATTATTTATTTACAGTTAAACTAATGTAACAATTTGCAGAAAACTCCAATTGAAGCTCAAATATAATACTTAAATGATTCTGATAACATTTTTTATAGTTTTTGTAGCTGCTATTTCAAAAGAAATATCATAAAAATGTGATAAAAAATTTTGTATAGATTTTATAAAATATTTTGAAATCAAAAGCCAATTACGATAAAAATTTTGAAAGTTTCAGTTTATCGAACTTTTTTTCACTAAATTTCCACCCTGAAAATGGTCCTATTAATTATTTGCAAGAGGAGTCACCTAATTTATTAAGTTAGTTATTTACTGAACAGGATCCTTTTTTTTCAAACAATTATTTTTTATAGAGCAATTTTTCCATTATTAAATTCAAGTAGTTTCTTCAATTAGTTTTATAAAAAATAATAAAACAATTTTATTGTTTATTTTTTGTTTAGTTTTAATTCATACTTATTCATATATAAATACATAACTTACACATGTACATAACTTTGTGGTATCTTATGAGGGTACCCACATTATTGTTACTTAGAGTTACTCATTCAACACTTTAACGAATGCATTTCAGTAACAACGTTGATAGATCAGTAATTTAGTGCACATCTTTCTGATTTTAAAGTTGACACATAATAAAATTTTGACAGAAAAAAATTTATATTTTTTAATAAAATTTAGAAAAATAAAATTATTCTCTTATTTTAAAAATTTTATATTATTTTTATAGCATCAATGAAAGTCAGTTGGATAGAAATAAATATGCAGTAAACTTAAAAAAAAATGAAAATAAGTTGTGATTTACGGTCTATGAGTTCCGGTGAGACTTTTGAATAAAACAAGATTATGCTGTTGACCTTTGCTCATTAGTAAACTTAAAAGCTTCAGTTATTCCTATATCTTGGTAGTGATGCTTACAGCATATATTTTTTAATTCATATCAATTAAATTTTTCCTATATATTGATTATTTGTATATAAAAAATAGCTTAAAAAATGTGAAAAATTGTAATTTCTGAGAAAAAAATAAAAATACAATTTTTATTAAACATCAATGGAATTTATTACAAATGTTTCATGAAAATGGTGAATCATATACATTTTCCAGAAGTTCAAAAACAAAACAAAAATTGAGAATAAATATGAACTTTTAAATACCGTATGACGCACAGCATTCGATTATTATTTTCAGATTTCTCTAACTAGTTTTTATAATTTATAAATATTCGTAAGATTCTTAGTATTTTTGAAAATTCCCGGTTTTTAAAAAGAAGTTTTATTATATTCACAAAGTATATGTTGATTATTTGATTCAAAATGGTACCTCATTTTTATATTTTATTTTGTGCGATAATAGTACTTTACTTTTTAACATTTTGCATTGAATATTTTAAAAATAAATCCATAATTGTATAAAAAATTTAAAAAAATTTTTTAAACTTCTCTTTTGTTACAGGGTTAATCAGTTCCTCAAAAATAAGCCATGATGGTATTTAAAATTTGATTTTTTTTTTGTTTAAAGCATGTTTTGATACACCCACATGCTAAAGAAAGTACATTTAAGATAACTGTTTTCCATCAATAGACCTGATGTGGAGCCCCATTTCATAGAAAAAGTTTATCCTTAATAGGTCGATAGAATTTTCCAAAGAGTATTTAAGTTTTTTGAATCGCTGAAACACGAATACGATACCGATTTTTACCCAAAATCATGTTTTTTTTTCAGCTACAAAAAACATTCTTATTTTCTAGTTTAAAAAATAAAATTTTTAATCATGATTTTCGGTAAAAACTGATATTAAATTCGTGTTTAAGATTATGCACTTCTGTTTATATTATTTTTAGTTTTTTTATGATATTATACTTTGTTAGATAAAATAGACCAGTAAGGAATCATTTTGTTATTTCTAATGAGGAATCATAATTACTTGGCAGCGTTTTTTTTACTATAAATCATTACAAAAATTTAACAGGTCGTATTTGTGTAAGCAAATAAACATTATCAATTTTTAGCATGAAACATATTCATTGGATGGGTTATTTTGAAAAAGTTTTTAAGGTGGGGGGTGAAATGGACTTAGAATTATTAGAATAATTTAAAGTAAGAGTCAGGGCCTGATTAGGCCCTGATAAGAACAAGAACTTAGAATACATTAAGTTTATGGACTTTGGATAATTTATATTTCGGGATTTATTGTAATTTCTGTTTTTGGATTTATTACTGTTATGTGTGAACATGTTCCATGATCGTTGGTTGTGTGAACGCGCAAACTAGTTATAATTTTTTTTTTATATTATTGTACCAAATAATGAAAAACAAAAATTATCATAACAAAATATATGGTTAAAATATTTCAGTTACTGTATAAATATACTGCGCAAAAAACACCCAGTAGACGATAGAACGACTTTAAAAATTTTTAAATTAGAAACATTACATTTTTACCTTATTTTGCAGAATTTAGTTAGTAAATTGTATAAAATTTAATAATATTGTGTTTAAAAATTGTTTGAATTCCGATAGTAATTCAAGTACGCTGAAACATAATTTGTTTTTATTTACAAAATATTCAATTTTATGCATATAAAGTGGATACTTAAATTAAATTAATAGTTTTTTTTTTTTTAATTTATCTTGAATAAATAATTTTACAGTTACAAATTATTATTAAATAAGATTATTCTGATAGTAAAATTGCAAAAACATTTTTCAGTAACGTAATAGAAAATTTTAGAGGCTCAAAAGAACTGTGAACAAGGGAAGGTTGATTTCTAACTAAACAAGCTGCTCTCACATCACAAGCCTGAGCTTCTTGCAAAGATACATAAAAAATACATATATTTTTTAGGGATATTGTTGCAAATTTAAGAGTGCTACTCCTTAAGAGTACTCCTTGGAACCCCAAGATTTATAATTAGTGATCCCAAGAACGTATAGCATTCCAAAACTTGCTATACCTTGTGAAGTTTTTAAAAATACTCTATTCTCTTAGGTTCTTTTTGGAGATTCAAAGTTTTAAATTCATTTTTAGCACCCAAAACTATCGAAGTTTCTAATTAATGACAGAAAAATCTATACTATTTAAAAACTCGTTATTACAACATGAAACATGTTTATAGAGAGGGGTACTCTGGGGATCCAAAAATCATTTGTTGGGGGGTCAAAAATGTCCGATTTAAGGGGGGAGGAGTAATATTTGTTCGATTTAGGGGGGGGGGGTCAAATGGGAGTTAGCATAATTTAGATTTAGGGACTTTGTTATTTACATAATTTTGATTTAGGGACTTAAGGCACTTAGGTAGTGCTTTCACAAACCGATTATTAAAATTTCAAGACTACCCCTTTTTATGGTGTTTTTGCAAAAAAATGTAGAATAACTTAAAACTAGTTTTTTTGTCAATATTGCAAAAAATCCCAATAAGGGTTGTTTTCCCAATTTATGACTGTTGTACTCTCAGAAAACTCTCAGGACCCGAAAATTCGTAATCAGCAAAAATCTTCAGATGATGTGCATTATCAACCCTTGGCCCTACCCCCTCCACATTTTAATTAGAATATTTGTTATTATGAAAAAATATCAATATTTTATAATGTAATCATCAAAGAATGAAATGTATACAGCGACACAAGAAACCTATAGCAGACCTTTTCGCAATTCAGTTGTCGATTTCATGAAACCATGCATCCGCATTGTAACTGAAAAGATTTGTAATAAGGATTAACTAGGTCTTTTTCATTTTTTATCATAGTTTGTAATTAAATTTTGAATTTTACAATAGCTTGTACTTTAATTAATCAATCTAAAAATGTTAAATTTCATTATTTAAAAAGCTTTCTTTGTATTATATTAATGGCTTAATTAAAGTTCTAAAAGTTTGTTAACTTGATTTATTATATATATATATATATGTATATATATATATACACAAGTATAATTTTAGATATATAAATAATCATTTTGTAGTAAAAAGTAAATATGTAAGGTAAATACACTTTGTTTAATTTACATTATATTAATAATGTTAATATAAATAACCTTAAAAAAAAACATTTGAAATAAAAAATTTATTTTTAAAGTATGCCTGGATTTTCATCACTTCAGAAAAAATTTACTGCAGTGTAGTAAAATATATTCTTTTTCTATTTTTTGTTTTCTTTATTGCTTTCGATTTTTCGCTGTAAAAGTGTTATATTCTCAAGTTAGTATATCTTTCTAAATCTCGGCTTTTATTTATTGCCAAACAATTTCTTTCTTTATACTGCTTGCACAAATAATTATTGAAAGAATTATTTAACTGCATTGTTAATGTGAGTTAGTGAATATTTGGTTAAATTTATGTTGTTATTTCATTTATTATATTACAGTAAGAAAAATAGCAAGATATTCTTTAGACTTCTAACATAAGTTTAAAATATTTTAATGATCGTCCTAGATTGGATTTTAACATGGAGCATGTTCATTAGATGGGGTATTTGAAAAAGTTTGGCTCGGCAGGGGGGGGGGGGGGTGCAAAAGTAATGTTTTTAGGGGGGGTTGTGAAAAATTGACATTTTTAGGGGGGGGGGTGAAAAAGTGACGTTTTTAGGGGGGGGGGGGGGTGAAATGGACTTAGAATATTTTCGATTTAGGGACTTAGAATAATTTGAAGTGGAAGTCAGGGCCTGATCAAGCCCTGAGAAGAACAAGAACTTAGAATACTTTAGGTTTATGCACTTAGGATTTATAATAATTAGAGAGGATACGTTAAAACTGTTAAGTGAACATGTTCTATGATCGTTGGTTGTGTGGATACAACCAACTAAGTTTTTTAACTATGTTTATGTTTATGTTTATGTTTATTTAACTAGCTGTACATAAGTTTACACATATTGGTTACATATACAATATACATATAAAATATATACTACGTTACACAATATGTCCACATGGACTCGTAGTCCGAGCGTGGAACTAGGAACTATGTTTTTTAGGGTATTCCTGGATTCTTTTATGGAAAAGTTCGAAAACCTTTAAAAAAACTTATAACCGGTTTGTGTAAACACAACCTAAATGCATGGAACATGTTTACTTCCAAATGAGGACTAGATATAATACAAATGTTTCTCAACATTACAATACAATTTTCTATTGTTGTAATTTGTAATTATTACCTTACTAGTTGTTAAGATTCTAAACCCAAACTATTTTGATTCCCTAAACCTGAATTATTATAAGTCCCTGAACCTGAATTATTCCAAGTCCCTAGATCGATATTATTCTAAGTCCATAAACCTGTATTATCCTAAGTCCTTAAGCCCAGATTTTTCAAAGTCTTTTAATAGTATTTTATTTATTTATATATACTTACCTAATTATTCTAAGTCTTATTTGACCCCCCCCCCCTTAAATAGGACAAATTTGACCCCCCCCCTTAAAAAGGACAAATTTGACCCCCCCCCTTAAATAGGACAAATTTGACCCCCCCCCCCCCCCTTAAAAAGGACAAATTTGACCCCCCCCCCCTTAAAAAGGACAAATTTGACCCCCCCCCCTTAAATAGGACAAATTTGACCCCCCCCCCCTTAATTTTCAAGTTCTGAAGTACCCCCCTCCCTATAAACATGTTCCATGTTAATATAGCAAACATTTAAGTTTAAAAAATTTTTTAATTTAAAATTAATTAATTTGTATCATAATCTGTCACAAGTTCTATTTGTATCTTATAAATTAGCGTCTTTTCAGTTTTTGTTATTGTAATACAACCTTGAATACAACATACGATTTATATTTAGGAACATTTATTTCAATAAAATGTTGTGCTTTTATTAACTTAATGAAATATGATGATAAAGATTCCATTTTTTTATTTTTTTTTGAGTGGTAATAATAATAATAATATTTTTATAACGTCAATCGAACTTTTAAATGCACGTCAAAATTGAGTCATGGTTTTCATGTTTTGAATAAAAATGCGTCATTTATTTGATGAATGCTCTGAATAAACTTTTTTTTTACGTATATTATATATATATATCTTAATACTATATATATTTGAAAATTTATTTGTTTGTTTGTTTGTCTGTTTGTACCCTAATGACGCAAGAACCGCCGAACCGATTGGCAACAAACCAGTGTCAAAATAAAGAAAAAAAGTCTGCGGGTGACATAGGCCATAGATTTTCTGCTCAGCTATCGTAGTTTTTGAGATATTTAATTTTTAGTATTTTTGAAGTTGATAACATTTTTTAAAATTTTTATCAAAAATTGAAATATCTCGATAGTATCGAAAAATTTTCCTATCGCACTTCATAGTATTCGATTCGGCACTAATTTTTACGTATTCTCTGAAATTTTTATTCAAAACGGAGGTATCTTTAAAATTTTATAAAATATTTTTAAAATTTTTTACTATATCTTAATCTTAATCTTAATACTATATATATTTGAAAATTTATTTGTTTGTTTGTCTGTTTGTCTGTTTGTACCCTAATGACGCAAGAGCCACCGAACCGATTGGCATGAAACCGGCGTCAAAATGAAGAAAAAAAAATGCGGGTGACATAGGCCCTATATTTTCTGATTAGCTATCGTAGTTTTTGAGATATTTAATTTTTAGTATTTTTGAACTTGATAACATTTTTTAAAAATTTTATCAAAAATTGAAATATCTCGATAGTATCGAAAAATTTTGGTATCGCACTTCATAGCATTCAACTCAGCACTAATTTTTACGTATTCTCTGAAATTTTTATTCAAAACGGAGGTATCATTAAAATTTTATAAAATATTTTTAAAATTTTTTACTATATCTTAATACTATATATATTTGAAAATTTATTTGTTTGTTTGTCTGTTTGTCTGTACCCTAAAGACTCAAGAACCAACGAACCGATTGGCATGAAACCGGCGTCAAAATGAAGAAAAAAAAATGCGGGTGACATAGGCCCTATATTTTCTGATTAGCTATCGTAGTTTTTGAGATATTTAATTTTTAGGATATATAAAAAAGGATATATTGATATAGAGAAATATATATATATACATTATATAAATTATATCCTATAATTTATACGTACTAAGTTAAATTTTTTTGTTTTCTCTATTTTAACTCTAGAGAATCAATCAGAACCTATAATTTTTCATTAATGTTTCACCTACGCTGCTCTGAATAGTTTGAATGTATTTGCATAATTATAAATTTTTAGAGAAACATGATTTTTTTAAGTAACAGAAAAGTATTGAAGTAAATGTGAACAGGAGGGACTGAGTATCATTCGAAAAATCTGAATGTGTTTGCATAATTATAAATTTGCAATGAAAAATAATTTTTTGAAGCAACACAAACAGAAGGAAATGTGACACAGGGGGGGCGGAGCCCCCCCCCTCCAACTTATGCTAGTATATATATATATACTTTATTTATAAAAATAAATTTAAATACGTATATATTTTAGTAACGTTTAAAGTACAAAAATTCTTCAACATAATAAACCTTTCATGTATTTTACTTTTTATTTTTGAGTTAGTGTAGCTTCTATATTTTCTAAAATTTATTTCCATTTATAAGCTTATATAACTATACTCCTTTACCTTAATTTAAACAAACCCTCTATTTATAGGTATATATATACCTTCACATACGTACATTACATATGCATTTAAGTACTAGTAAATTCAAATTTTGCACACCCATATCATAAATTACTTTGGTTAAATATATGAACTGTGAGCTTTATCACAGTTCACGATAATTACAGGTCTCGTTTGGCCTTAAGGTGATTTCTGTCTACATACTCATTCTCGAGAGGATCAAAAAAGCATTTATACATACTCTTCTTGACATTGATGGTATTTTATACTACAGATATGAACTGGACTATATTGAGGCAACAAAAACTAAACGATGTCAAAAAATATCAAGAATAGAAAATCGCCCAAGTAAAAAAGAGAATATATTTTAAATATATTGTAAATATATTCTCAATATATTATCAATACATTATCAATATATTGTTTATGTTTTATTTAACCTAAAAACTAAAAAAGCATAATTTTTAGGTTATATAAAATATAAACAATATATTGAAAATATATTCTCTTTTTTACTTGGGCGGAAAATCATGTGCCTTAAGCTTGCGCAATAAAATTTTTTAACATGTGCATATTTATACAAATACACACACATTTTATATATAAACTATTATACTTTTTACAGCATACATTATAATGGACGATGTACACAGTTCCTTCCTGGATAGTCATTGAGTCGCCCCGCCTACGTGCAAGCTGGGCGCCGGCGAGTAAAACATATAGTACATACAGTAAACGAACAAATAAAGATACATATAAAATAGCTGTACAGTAATATTTTGATTTACCATAATCTTTGAATCAAAAACTTTTTCATGAAATTTGTTTTAGTTAAAAAAATTAAATCGTTTAAATATTTTTAATGAAAATTTTTTTTTCTTACAAAGCTTAGGTACAAATTCTTTATTTCGCTTTAGACGACTTATTGCTTTTTCTTTTTTTAATGACTTGACAATGTGTGACGAACGTATAAAAATTTTTTTATTTCTTGAGTGCTATATTTTAAACATTAAATACTGAATTTCAAAAATAGTTATTTGTTTCTGAAGGATAGAGATTTTATGAAACGTGTAACTTTTTATTATTAGTAACTTCGCGGTTTTCTCAAAATTACTCTTGAAATCACTTTATATTATTTCTTTTTTGTAAGCGAAATGAATTTCTGAAATCGTCCTCTACCTTGATCCCTTTCAATCTGATTCAATTCAAGAGTGTGCAATTAAACCATTTGGATAAGTAGAATTTTGATTGTTTATTGCGGAAGCTTAGCCCCCGTACCCATAGGGTTAGGTGTAAGCAATTCATTTTAGATTAAATGGAACTTTAGTTTTTTATTTTACATAATAAAATACTTACATCAAATTTCTATCTAAAAATTGTAATATTTTAATTACAAAATAAATAAGAACAATACAAAACCTGTAATTGTATAGTATTTGACAAAAATAAATTATTTTATGAATCTTAATTAGACTGGTTAAATGTGTTTAGCGTTGGTTTAAATTTTATTATTTTTTAAACTTTTTTTACGTTTTAACATATTAGTCCAGGAAGGAAATTTGTCCTAAGGGGAAATATCCTAGGGGGGGGGGGGGTATCTTAGGGTGAATTATTTTGATTTGAAAATATACCAAGAAGGGAAAAGCTTGGTCACGTAACTATAATATGAGAATAATTTATCCTTAGTTAATAGTACAATTTGAACCAAAGGAATAAAAAATATAGCCTTAGATAGCGCGAAGGATGCTAAACTGCGATCTGGGGGATTTTTTCGGTCCTCATGGATAAAATGCAATTTTTGTTTCAACGAGGTTTTTATCGCGCTGCGTGTAAAAAGACTTGTTTTTGAACCACTGGGAAGAAAGAATATTTGTATTCATATCTGCATTACTAATATTTATAAAATAGATTATTAAATTTGAAATATGGGGAAAGAAAATGTCTAATGTATAGAGAAGAAAATTATTGTAATATGACCTAGAGTGAATGAAATAGCTACATGCTAATCAAAGGACCAAATATAATTTTTGACTTTGCAGACTTTATAGAAAGTTTATAGAAACAAGAACTATTATTCAAAATTTATGTAAGGGATGGGGTGAAATCTTTTATTATTTTTATGCTTTATCCTCCGAAAAATTAGTTGAAATTGTCCTAGCCTCAAAATGTCAGATTTTTTGAAAACAGTCAAGATCTGTAACATAGAAAAAAGGACATATAATGCATTCAGTTAATAAAAATTAGAAAAAATATAAAAATTCAAATATCTTTTTGTTAACCAAGTCACATAGTATTTTGTTTAACGTTATATGATATTTTCTAAACTACTATGTACAACTGGGATCTACCCATATGGTTATATTTTGAATATTTATTCTATTTCTTGGCTCACATGGCAGTATAGAGAACGCATGCATGTGATCAATGATAGTATCGTTATATATTTTCTGAATAACTGAAAAGGTATAAGGGATACGTTGCGTGTATAAATTTTTATATGTAAATATATTCTAGAGTAATTGATACGTTGATTGATAACCAACACAAAAAAAGATGAAAATTGAATTTTATCATATTTTTTATTTTATTTGTAAACTAAATTTTACATAAAATATTCTATTAAAAAGAATATTAAAATATTACCTATTCGTGTTAATTCAGAACGATTATTTAATAAAATAATTTTTGTTAGGATTTTCTTATCAATTTTTTATATTTTAATAAACTTTTGAAATTAAATTTTATACAAATTATATGTATTATAACGAGCAAAAAAATAAATTAAAAAGCAAAAATGGAGAGTCAAATAAATTGAAACTTGTGATTCCATGCACTGCTCTGTGCTTTTGAATCAATCGAAAATAAATTGAGCGTATTGTCACTTTACTTTCAGCACTCGTTCTTTCTCTCATAAATATATATGCATACATATACATTATACATATACATAAGAACATAGCCATTTGCACGCTTGATAAAATATGTCTTCTCTTTTCGAAATACTTCTACGCGTTCCGGATTGGAAAGAATAAATGGACCGAACCAGCTGCGACTGACGTATTCAGTTCAATTTTTTTTTTCTTTTGAGGCTTTATTATTATAGAGAAAAAATTTTACATACTTTTATTTATTTTAATGTATTTAAAATATTATTGTAGAATATATTTATATGTTAGATAAATATATGTTTGTCCAATTTGCTTTAAAGAACAGTCTTTATTATGATAGAGGAGTTTATTATAATAAATATGATAAGAAAAAATTGAAAATTTTTCTAATTATTATATTCTTATCTTATGACATGAAGCCCCAACTAGAAAAGGCAGATATTTAAAATACTTTTGCACTAAATTTAGAATAATACGAATTTAGGGAATCAGAATAATTTGGGTTTAGAATCTTAACATCTAGTAAAGGTGATAATTACAAATTATAAACAGAGCAAATTTTATTGTAATTTTGCCAACATAACAATCTTGTAATAAATAGTAATAACATTTGTTTAATAATGGAATTAATAATAAGCTAAATAATAAATAATTTAAAATCAACAATAACATTTATCTTGCATTAGTTGAAATGCATAAATTCACATTGAACAGGTGTACATTGAAGTGAATGTTTGTTTATGAAAAATTGATATTATATAATTTACATATTTGACATTTTATGTACCCAGGCAATTCAAATATATTTAATGTCATTTCTGTTCTTTGTTCGAGTTGTTTTTATTTCATTTTTGAAATAAATATTTTTCTACAATAATAAAAAAATCACGCTGCACTGAAAACCTTGTTTCTTTGATGATAAATTAATCGAGTAAAGAGGAAAATATTTAAAAAAACTTAATTGATTGTTTTTAAATTCATTATAATTAAATTTATTAATATTTTTTTTAAATGATTTATACCTAACTATGTTTTTTGATTTTGTTTATAAAAATATTTAATGGGAAATAAAAAGTAAGTATATCTAGCAAATCTTAGTACGCTAGTGAAATTAGAAAATCTACTTTAAACTTTGATTCGTGAAGGGAAGATATGAGTTACGCCACCGAAAAACTACGTCACCAGAGATTTTGCCACCGAGAGTTCGCCACAAATGTGTGACCACCGAAAAATATTGACACATAAAAATTGCATACAGACTATAATTTAAAAACATTTCTTGGATACGATTCTATTTGACCATCAGTGATTTTCACACGTATATTTTGAATGTCAAGTTTTGACACGAAAAATTTAACTACCATAAAGTTTGACACCAAAAAATTGACCACGAGAATATTAAAAAAAAAAAATAAAAACATTTCATACGATGTGGTACTTTTTTCCTATTTTTTAATATTATAGAGATTAATTTTACAAAAAATTTTGCATCAAAGATTAAAATGTTGAAAAATATTCTTGTGGTCAACTTTTTTGTGTCAAACTTTATAGGTGGTTAAATTTTTCATATCAAAAATCGACATTAAAAATATCCGTGTAAAAGTCACTGTTAGTCAATTAGAATCGTATCCAAAACATGTTTCTATATTATACTCTGTATGCAATTTTTATGTGTCAACATTTTTTGGTGGTCATACTTTTGTGGCGAATTCTCTGTGGAAAAATCTCCGGTGACGTAGATTTTCGGTGACGTAAGTCATATCTTCCTCGTGAAGTAAGGCTTCAACCTCGTTTAGTAGTTACTTTACTAACTGATTGTGATTTTAAAGCGCGGAACTCGAAAATAATTGCCAATTTGTCTAATTTAGAATATTTATGCATAAAAACTTTTTGAATTTAATGAAAAATAGGGCCATATGCTTTAGCGCAAATTTTTCGAGTATTTGAAATTTATTCCGAAAAAATAAGGCCTTATTTTTTATTAAATTTAAAAATTTTTTATACCAAAATATTATAAATTTAATAAAGAAAGAAGGTAAACTTTTCCCTGATCTTAAAAGAATTTTCAAAACCCATAAAAATAAAAATAAATAAATTTTTTTAAACAAAACGGCTCTCACTCTTAAATAATTATTTGTTTTTACATTTTTTTAATCGTGAACCTAATTTTGTGTAACAAAATTCTCAAATTTCGGGTTATATACTCCGAAAAATCATAGTGAAGTAAACTAAGTATTCAGAACTTTAACGTACTATCCAAGTGATCAGAAAACCATAAAGATTTTCAAGTGTCTCATAAAAAATTTTTGTTTTATTTTTCAGACTATGTATCAGTCATTTATTTTGTGAAAGATTATCTGCCTTAATCCTTCTTTGCAAACATCATACAAATGCGTTTATTATTAATTTCTTATAAGAGAGTAGATAGTAGAGTTTTTTAATACATGATTTGTAGGAAATTAGGCACTTTTTTGGGAATGAGTGAAATCACTTGAAACTTTTTGCATTCGCTTCATTTTGGCCCCAATAAAAAATGTTACATATCAAACTTCTTTGGTCAGACCCCCGAGGGAGGTGGTTTGCCCCCGTTCGGGGGGTGAAAAAAATTTTTTTAAAAACACTACAAATCGGTTAATTTTTTTATTATAAGACAAAAATGTAAAATAACATTTTTTATGAAAATGCATCCCTTGTCAGTTATAGGCCTTAAAAACATTTGAATCTCGCGTCGATTAAAAAATTTAATTTTCAAAATATCAAATTTCTAAGGACTGTAACCGGCAAGGGATGCATTTTCATGAAAAATGTTATTCTACATTTTTGTCTTAGAATCAAAAAATTAATCGATTTGTATTATTTTTTTTTAATTCTTTTTTTCACCTCCCAAACGGGGGCAAACCACCCCCCTCGGGGGTCTGACCAAAGAAGTTTGATATGTAACATTTTTTATTGGGGCCAAAATGAAGCGAATGCAAAAAGTTTCAAGTGATTTCACTCATTCCCAAAAAAGTGCTTAGTGTTTGTATTAAAAAACTCTACTAAGATCCTCATGAGATATATTTACTCTTATCGCAATTGCATTTCTCAAATTTTTTCATTGAGTGGAAAGAAATTAATTGCTTAAGAGCTTAAAGAAATTAATCTAAATTACTTATTGAACAAAAAATGAAAATTACATAACTAACCTCTAGTGACTTTCAGTATATAACAAAACACTTGAAGTTTTTCAATTGATTTTTTATAATATTAAAGGCTACACTTAGCTAATTATTCGATGTTAAAGTCATAACAATTTAAATTAGTAAACCTTTTTATATAAAATGTAAATTAGTATAAATTTTAATAATTCGTAAAAAAAATGTATTTATTTAATTATTTTTAATCAAAAAAGAAAATTTTATTAGTCTAAAGTAATAACTACAAATTATTTGTATATAAAAAAAAGTGATTTGCATTAAAGTAGATAAATTTGTAGTACCAACGAACCCCTATATAACTTTAACTTTAAATACATTTACTTTTAGAAATGTAAGAACGTAAATTTGCGAAAGTTCCTGTAACATAAATCAATCAAATATACTTGACTATTCTTATATAAGATTTTTTTTCCCTTAAATTTTATATAAAGCTTTCTATGCGAAAAGGCGACAGTTATAACATATATATGGGCATATCTATAGTAAATTAAGAATCAGGAAAGTTTCCATTTCTTAATAAAACTTTTTATTACTTATTTTGCAATATCGACAGAAATTTTCATTTGTTATAATTTGCCTTAAAGTCAGAAATACCTACAAAATCATGTTTTCTTTTTGAATTGCCTAATTAAGAAATTTGCTGAACATGCCCATATACATATATTTATGTACATAACTTTAGAAAATCTCTTATTTAATTTTACGATTTCGGTTTGTAGATATTAGATATGCTTCGTTGAACTGTGGGTGAGCAATTTGTGTATATATTTTATAATATATATATATATATATAAATATATTTTCACCCCATCTCTTACAGGCGTTACAGTAACTAAACCATAAATCGAATACTAATTGACAGTACAGCCTGGCTACGACTTGTTATATTTCATGCATTTAACTTTCATCTCTCTATGTTTCTACATATACATAGGAACAGCCTATACCTTGAGTAATAATGTATAATATATATATTATAAATACATTATGGACCCATACATATTACCTGCATATAACGAGATGGCGAAATAAGACCTGGCAATTATAACCCTAAATATCTAGCATGTATGTGTACAGTATAATTGTGTGAACTGGGTACATATACACATATATAATTATATATATATATATATATATATATATATATATAAATGTAATTCATAATAAAACAAATTAGACAGTTAAACGTCAATACCAAATGAAAATTATGTTTAATATCTTACGGAAATGTTCTCTATAAGTGTATAATACTATTATATTTAATATGGTGTCGTAATTATCTGATTCATAATTGATGATAAATTAATATTTAATATCTTAGAAATAAAATGCAGGCTTAATAAATTTATTAATAAAATAATTATTTTAATTTATTTTACAATTTTAATAGTTCCAAAAATCTCAATTACTGAATATAAAAATTATTTTAAAATTTTTTGAGAGTATCAGTCCTTTTTTGTTAGAGATTTCACGCCAACTTGGTCTAATCTAGACTAAAGAGTCAATAAAATTGGTTCAAAATATTTTTAAATCTTCCCACTAACTTTTAGCTCTCTAAGTTCAATTTTCAATGTTTGGCAACTATTTTTGTATTTGTGGCCTTTTTTAAAACTAGTTCATAATTTTCTTATTTTTGTTGCCGAATGCTTATTTAATAGTCAAAAATAATATCTTCAGGTATTCATAGAAAATTTTCCGTCGAAATTTTTAAAACATGTTGGACTGAGCCTTATAGTTGGGTCAGTCCCGAAGTATTCTTTTTTAAAAGCACATCTGAGCAAAAATAAACCTCGATGAATAAATTATTAAATTTTCGTATCCATTTTTGTCTTTTGATTATTTAAAAAAAAAATATCATTCTTCTTAGCTTTCCTCGTAAACGCTTTTTTTCATGAAAAGTTTATTTGTTTAGAGGCCAAGTTGATTTAAATTGCACGTTTGAAAAACTAGCAAAATATGTTATTTTCCCAAATGCCTATTTTTCAAAATCATATAGACGAAAAATACCATAGTAAAAAGCTTAAAATGCTTTTGAAAATTCAAATTTTTCATATTAACTTTTTAATTATTTCTATTAATCTTACGTTGAAAAAGAGAAACGAGATGAGTTATTGCATTTTGAGAGGTCTAAATCCAAAAATAACAGCTTTTAAAAATTCATTTTTTATCAATTTCATTTCCAAAAATTTAGATTCTATTACTTATAAAATTTTATGCTTTCGGTTTTTTTTTTGTCAAATAGAAAAATTCGAAGGAATTTTGAATATAATTTTATCTAATTTAAAATCAGAAATTTGCATAAAAAATAAGATATTTTAATCTTTGACTTTAAAATTTCGCTGCTTTAACATCAACATCTTTTAAGAGCATAAAAAATAATATGAGTATTTCACCAAAAATCACGTTTTTTACGACCAAATGAAAGTTAAAAAAATGTTTGAATAAAATGAATGAAAGAAACAATAAAATGTTTTAAAAAAGCCTAACATTTATAATTAAAAGCTGCTCTATTTTCTATTCTGCGATATTTTACCGCATTCATTGGTACAAAATATGAAATATGTTATATCGATTTCATACCAAAAAAATATTAATTTATTGCTTATTATTTGGGGGTCTAATACACGTAAGACGCCATAAAAACTCTTAAACGTAAACAAAAAGAAACATTCTTTGAAAATCTCATTTGCCTCGAACCTTCAAACAATTCATTCAACATCTGGGCCCAGATTCTCTATCCTTTTCGCGTGGTAGAAGATTCAAAAGATAAGTGTTACTGTGCATACCGAGTGATATGACGCGAAAAATGCTTCAGGACTACTATCTTTTTAAAATAAATAGACTTAATGCGGCGTTTCAATAAAAATAGCATCTGATACTCATGGAAACTATGCCTAAAGATTACGCAAGCCTAAAGATTATAAAGTGTATAGTCTGCATTATGTTAGATATGTTAAGAATAATTTTTAATATTTTAATAATAATTTCATAAAGTCTAGAACTTGTAGTGCTTATTGCTAATATAGTTACTAATTAATTTTTATAAATAATATTTAAATAATCTCTAAGAATATTTTTCATTTCTTTGAAAATAATATATTAACCTTCAAAATTTTTCGGCTCTTTTATGCTATTGCGGGTTTCTAAAATAGTTAGTCAGAGAAAAGAAGAACTTTTGAGAAAAAGATAGAATAAAAATTTGTTACAAAAATACTTATAAAATATAATCTAATAATTGCACTTAGCCATTTGGGCCTTTCATGAATTAAATAATCTAAAAAAACCTTTATAGGAACTAGTTCTTAAACTCTAATAACTTTAAAATTAATCTTTTATGCTTCCTCTAATTCAGAAAAGAAAAAATTTCTTGCGCACAAAAAAAATAAATGCTTGCGAGTAGTCATTCTTCAAAAATTTTAACTGCTTCTGGTAATAGAAAAATAAATGGTAAAAATAAACGGTTTTTAATAAGATTTGGGCAGGAAGATGTAGTACGTAGGAACTGAATATTTTATGTTGTAAGTGTTGTTTATAGTAAGAGCAATAAATATATTTTGATAAAAATTTTAAAATTGCATATATCGTATAAATAGAAAACGTTGAAACGCTTTGGCATTTAGCATGTAAAATTTGGAGTAAAAATAAGAACAACAACTTTAACATAAAAAATTTTGTTTGGTCCTTTTTATTAATTATTTTAAATAATTATATAATTATTTCAATGTTCTCAACTACTGTAAATATCTCATTGTGTCATATTCTGCGTTTTCTGCAACTTCATGAAATATATTTAGAAAGAGTCAGGAAGAGATTTTGAGAGAAGGACAACCTAATCCTTTATCGAAAAAAGAACTATATAGTCTACGCTTCTTTTAGGTACTTCTCATAACTTATAAACAAATATTTTTAATTTTTGACTATATTTCTCTTCATTTAGATATTTATTTGCAACAAAAAAAAAGTTTTCTTCGAAGGCTTAGAAATTTTGATAAAAAACAATTTATTGTTTATAGAACATAAAGTTATTACAGTAAAATAACTTTTTCTCAATAAAAAAAAAATTCGCTTTGGTTTTTTTATATTAAAAAAGAATTTTTTGGTTTAAAAAGAAACAGAAGCCTATAAATTAAATTTTTTCTTTTAAATCTGAACCAAAAGTCTAACATTTTCTATACCTGTAAATGTCAAATATGAAAAAGGTTTGATTATAAAAATTTTTTACATGCGAAATATGAAAATAATTAACAATAATTTTTTTTATTGAAGAAAACACAAACTAGTTGCAGGTTTATTTAGACCCTATCTAAAATATTCAGGACCCTTTTGACACGTAAGAAATTAATTTTTCTGCGTTTCTTAATTTTCTTAATTTAATTGGACGTCAATTACTTTATTAATCACAACAAATTTCTCTTCAATATTTACTTTTATGTTTTTGCTTAATTTTTTGATTACCATCGATCATTTTGGAAAATTGTAAAATCAAAAAACATAACCAAGCTCATAAAATATAACGAATTATAATGTTTAATTGAATATAAATTTAATACTTATTGTTTAATAAGTATTAATAATTATGAATGAAAATAATTAAAATTATTTGATTATTTAAATATATATTTAAATATATAATATATATTATTTAAATATATATAAATATCCATTACTTTTCATACAAAAGTGTGCGCACCCATGACTCCGATCGGGCTCAAATTTTCAGGGGTGATTTGAAGTAATAAAAAACTTAGTCAGCCATTTTGCAGGACGGGTTGCCGAGATACAAGCTCCAAAAGGTCCAAAAATAGCTGTTTTTAGCCAATTTTCAAAAATTTACTGGGCTTCAAGGATTAGTCCAAAAAACATCCAGCTGGTCTCATTTTTTTCCTTGAACTTTCAACTTTTACCAAAAAAATTTTCAAAAAGTTTCAAGGAGTTGATTTTTACTGGCATTGATTAACGTAAGATTCATTTTATCGAAAAATGCTGATTTTTGAACTTAAATTGTGACTCAGCATCATTAGCTAAAGAATTTCGGTTGGTCACATTAAAAGCGTCTAGCAAAGACCTTTCAAATGAGACCTTGAACGTTAAAAAAGCTTATCAGGGACCGCAGATATAAGCAATTGAAAGTTTGCTGTTTCCGAAAATATCGATTTTTTAACAACTTTAATCGTCTACAAAATTTTTCTCTGAGCATTTAAAGAGCTGAAAATTTCAGGGAAGCTTCTTTTGATATTAAAAAAAATTCCCTAAAAATTTGGGCGATGGTATTGGCTTCTGTTTGTAGATATAAGACTCTGAAAATGTGTAATAATTGGACCAATATTTGCCAATAATTGGTTAAGGGGTCAATCAAAAAATTTTTCTTCTTCATAATAATTTTTTTTTGGCAAATTACTTTAGAACTTACTTTATTTTGTCAATGTATTAGGGTAGTTTTTGGCCCAAAAAAATAATTTTTGCATATAAAAAGTTTCTTTTTTGTAAATATTCGAATAGCCAGGAAAAAATTCTACAATTTAAAAAAAAAAAAATTTATTTTAGACCGAAAAATAAGCGAGTTATCGTTATTTCAAGTTAGAATACTGTATAATGACCCTAAAACTGGGATTTTTGGAATATTTTTTAAAAAATCTTAAAATGATGATAACTTGCTTATTTTTCGGTCAAAAATAAAAATTTTTTTTTAAAATCAGCTCATTTTTCCCTGACTATTCGAATATTGAAGAAGAAAAATTTTTTGATTGACCCCTTAACCAATTATTCTCAAATATTGGTCCAATTATTACACATTTTCAGAGTCTTATATCTACAAACAGAAGCCAATACCATCGCCCAAATTTATAGGGAATTTTTTTTAATATCAAAATAAGCTTCCCTGAAATTTTCAGCTCTTTAAATGCTCAGAGAAAAATTTTGTAGACGATTAAAGTTGTTAAAAAATCGATATTTTCGGAAACAGCAAATTTTCAATTGCTTATATCTGCGGTCCCTGATAAGCTTTTTTAACGTTTAAGGTCTCATTTGAAAGGTCTTTGCTAGACGCTTTTAATGAGACCAACCGAAATTCTTTAGCTAATGATGCTGAGTCACAATTTAAGTTCAAAAATCAGCATTTTTCGATAAAATGAATCTTACGTTAATCAATGCCAGTAAAAATCAACTCCTTGAAACTTTTTGAAAATTTTTTTGGTAAAAGTTGAAAGTTCAAGGAAAAAAATGAGACCAGCTGGATGTTTTTTGGACTAATCCTTGAAGCCCAGTAAATTTTTGAAAATTGGCTAAAAACAGCTATTTTTGGACCTTTTGGAGCTTGTATCTCGGCAACCCGTCCTGCAAAATGGCTGAAATAATGGCTGGCTGAGTTGTTTATTACTTTAAATCACCCCTGAAAATTTTAGCCCGATCGGAGTCATGGGTGCGCACACTTTTGTATGAAAAGTAATGGATATGCCCATAAACATACTAGCTGCCTCCGGCTCGCTTTGCTCGCCCCGGCAGCCACCAAGGGGCTGCGCCCCCTGGACCCCTGCGACTTTATTTTTCCAAAAATATCTTATGTTTTATGTTACTCAATATTTTGTAAAATAACCTTTTTTTACCCAAAGTATTATCTAAAATTTACTAAATCATAAAAATTACGGGCATACGAACCGAGACTGATAGCAATACAAAGCTTCGCTACCCTTCCATAGGATCCACAAGCAGTCGTTGTTTCCCTCGACTATCCATTCTAGGGTTCTGCCTGATGATAATAGCTGTTCAAGTTTCTTTTAGTTATTATATTCAGTTACTACATCAGTGACTGATAAAAATTAGAAATATAAATAATATTAGTCCTAAACTTTTATAATTTTCGAAAAATTATTGTATCTTTTGACAGATCGAACCGATCGCCTTGAAAATTTAGGCGGATACGTAAAAAATATACCCGAATCGAATGAAATTCTTTTTGATGGTAAAATTTTTCCTCAGTTTTTTGTTTTTTTGGTTTTTTTTTTAAATTTGATTCAAGTTTATCCATTTCGGACAAACAAACAAACAAATATACAAAATTAAAACATATATATAGGACTAGCAAAAGTTGGAGGGGGGGCTCCGCCCCCCCCCTATGTCGCATTTGCTTCTGTTTGTGTTGCTTCAAAAAATCATTTTTCACTGCAAATTTATAATTATGCAAACACGTTCAGATTTTTCAGATGAGGTCTCAGTCAAAAAATTATAGGTTCTGGTTCGGCGGTTCTTGAGTCATTTGGGCACAGACAGACAGACAGACATATAAATTTTCAAATATGTATATTATATAGTATATAGTATTAAGATATATATACCGAGTGGAACACAATTACCGCGGATTTCTACATTGCTAGTATATACCAAAGCAATGTAAATAACCGCGACAATTGCGTTCCACCCGTTATATAGATGATTCTAGAATTGACTGAATCAATTTTATCATATTTTTCAGATATTTCACTTTTTAACAAAATTTTCAAAAAATTTAATTTTTCCCAAAAATAGTAAAAATTTTTTTATTTTAACTTTATTTTAACACCGGTTTTATGTAATTTCTTTCATTTGTTCGAGCCTCATGATGAAACACATAGACGCACAGGCACACAAATAAATTATTAAAAATATCATAAAAAATAAAAAAATGAAAAAAATATTTTTAACCAGCTTCAAAAATATTTTATAAAATTTTAAAGATACCTCCGTTTTGAATAAAAATTTAGGAGAATACGTAAAAATTGGTGCTGAATCGAATAGTACAAACTTGTGACAGCAAAATTTTCGATAGTTTCGAGATATTTTAATTTTTTTCAAAATTTAAAAAAATTTTTTTTTAATTTCAAAAACACTAAAAATTAAATATCTCAAAAACTACGATAGCTGAGCAGAAAATCTATAGCTTATGTCACCCGCGGACTTTTTTTCTTTATTTTGACACCGGTTTTATGTAATTGCGTTCACTGGTTTAATCCTGATGATAATACACACACACACACAAATAAATTTTCAAATATATATAGTAGTAAGATAAGATAAGATAAGATAAGATAAGATAAGATAGGATAGGATAGGATAACCTAAAATGATTATAATTATATATACCGCGTAGGAGACAATAAGTTCAGATGCCTTGAAAAATCGAATTTACCGAACATTAATGGTTATAAAGCGACTTATTACTTTGAGAAAGTACTGTCGCTTGGTAAACGTACTCTTTTAAATCGTCTAATTTTCTTACAGAAAAATCACGTTGGCTTATTATCACTAGATTTATTACTTTTATTATGCACTACTTTCATTGCACTTTCAGAATTTTAACTTATTTCTTGCGAATCCACGCGCTTTCTAAATTCTTCCCTTAATTTAGTCTTTACTAGCTCTGATGTAAATTCCGCTTCCGGTCTATTTTCTAACGCGGTAATCAAGTAAATATAAGAGCTAGTCAAACTAACTAAAAGCATTGCTGCTTGCAATTTATCTTTAAGCGTTTCACCTAATGCAGCTAAATTGTCAATGATATCGTTAAATTCGCAAATATGTTAATCCATGTCTCCATTTTCAGCTATATTTAAAGTGCATAGCTTTTTTAGTAAAAATACTGTACTGGAAAACAATAGTTTTTCGTGATGATTTTTAAGTATATTCCAGGCCTCTTTTGCAGTTTTCGCACTTCGAATAAAACTAATTTAATTATTGTCAATATTTAATGCTATAGATGATAACGCCTGCTCATCGTTTTCTGCCCTACCATCTCTATCAGTTTCCGGCTTCTCATCTTTAATCACGCTCCAAACTTTTTCTTTTTTTAAGAGCATTTCCATTTTATAACTCCAAACGGCATAATTATTATTATCAAGCTTTTCCACTGAATATCTTGCGCTTGTACTTGACTCCATGTTGAAAAATTGAACGAAATTTTATTTAATAACATTAAATTAATTTTTGTTTATCACACACCTTAAAAAACTGGGACCATGACCTGTTAATTTATTTGCAATGATTACCGCGTGATAAGGATGTGTGATAAAAGTTTTATAAATAAAACATGTCACTCTTTATTTAACAAATTATAAAATTGAAATCAAGTTCTCTTTTCTTTATTTAATTATTTTACATAATATATATGCGCGTGTACAATAGAGCGTACTGGTCAAGACTAAGTGAGAGTAACACCTCTTAAATTATAATATTAAATGTCATGTGATTCTATACACAAACACTATAATAATATTTATATGTATTGATTAAAAAGTATTTAAATATTTTCAACAGATAGTTTATTGGATAAATTACAATTTTATTAAAATACCATTTGCCAGTTACTTTCTTTTAAATGTTTTGTCGCATCACTTAAACTTTAATAACAAAATCTATAGATTTACCTTAATTAATTCTATCTTTTAGAATTAAGCAACAATAAAATAGAATGCGAAACTTCTGTTTTCATACATAACGAACAGTCCTTTACTTATTCACAAAAGTTTGGTGATTATAATCCAGTTAAGCATAGTGGTATGGGAGTTAGTCTCCTCGACGTCAACGAGCAGTTTCCGCCCTTTTCAATAACCAACCTCTTTCATAATATGAGAAGATGCACTTATGAATTTGTACTCAAAATTTCTGTATGTATTACGTGAATGATTCCATTATCTGTGGATTTAAGGTTCTTTTTAAAATTAAAATTTTTTATTTAACTTAATAAAGTTAAAACTTCTGAAATTATATAATTGGGGAAAAAGGACTAACTTAATTATTATAACTAAGTTTATAGATACTTGTAAAATATTATAAAAACTAGTTATTTTCTAATGTTGAAAATAATAATAGAAATATATTTGCTTCTAAAATTCTTAGGCCTCATATATCTGTTTTAACTTTAGACATGGTTGCTAGATTAAAAAATATTGATACTCTTATAAACTAGAAAATCAGGTATTAATGCGGTTGAAAAAGGTTATTTCTGAATTTTAAATCAATAGCTACTTTTTAAACAAGGGAAAAAATATTGATTTTTACTTTGCAGACAATATGTAAATGTCGAACCCCATATTTAACCTCGTGATTCAAAGCATAGTTTTTAAAAGCAAAAAAGTAGTCTCATCCAGGTTAGAAAATCTAATCTTTTTTCCCTATATAGTCATGTAAATAATTTTTCAAAAATATTAATATTTTTACAAATTTTCTTAGTAGGTATAAAAAAATTTACAAAACTTTTGAAATAACTATGATTATCCCTTGAATGTAAAAAAGCTACTTCATATTAGTTTAATCGCTTGGACTTTAATAAAACTCTTTCTTTTATTTTTTATTATTATTATTTTTTTTTAAAACTTATAAAGTTTCTTAAAAACTACAAAGTTTTTTCTTATATATAACCTTTCAAAGCGACATGTGGGTTATCAACTAAAATTCGTATGGTATGACTGCACTAGATTTAGCCAAAGAGAAATGAAAAAAATATATATGTTTGTATGTATGTATGTATGTATGTATGTAAACTTATACATTAACAAACATATTATAAGCTTTATAATTTTTTGTTAAAATTTTGGAGTAAACAATTTTAATGAATAAAATTTTTTTGTTTTTACTTTGTTTAATAAGTTTAGATCTTAAATATTTACTATTATCATTTTTATAAATTTCAATATTAAAAAGTAAAATAAATGTAATTGTTTACATAAAGTGATAATGCCAGTTTTTTATTACAATAAAACTTCAAATGGAATAAAGAAAATGTAACGTGTTTTGTGCTAGAAAAATAATATTTCTTTTTTTAAATTATTAAAACAGTTTTTAGACAGTATATTGTGACAGTGTAAAATATTTAAAATATTTAAAAAAAAAACCTTCAAAATAATACGAATGTTACAAGGGCTAGGTTTTTTTACAATATCAGAAAATTTACATTCAGTGACCACAAAAACTTGAATTAAATCACTTTTGTGAATATCGTTTAAGTAATTCATGAAATGCGTAGGAAAACTGAACCAAAGTTCCTATTTTTTTTGGGCCACAACTAAAAACTTCTTACTGAGGGTACTAAAAAAAATTTTGATTGTTATTTTTAGGTTATGTAGAACAATTTCTTTTAAAATATGTTAACAAAACTTTCAAAATCGTCTGAAAAATACGGTTTTTCAATGTCAGGGTTAAATTTTTGAAGTTAGGACCTAAAAATACAGAATAATTATATAAAAAAATTTGCCTTTTAAATATTAAGAGTATTGCACAAAAATAGAAAAAAAGATATAAAATATTTTTTTATGTATACACTGAAGTAAAAATCCGCTTGTTGCTAGCAGGATTGGTTTTAAAGCTCAAACGATTGCAAATGACTGGAAACTCAAAGAAGATTAAATACAAAAATCTTCCATTCATTTAAAATATGAGATGCGCAATGGTAAGATGAGCCTAAAAAAAGTTCTGAAAGAAAAATTTTTTTAAAATGTTTTTTACGTTTAAAGTCATTTGCAATCGTTTTAGAAAGATTCCCGAAAGTATATTTTTTTCAGAAAATAAAAACCTATTTATTTAAAACAATAATCTTAATAACTAGGGTACAAATATAATTATTAAAATTAATTCTACATATTGATTAAGTAATCGTGCAAATACGTTAAAACGATTTTCAAGGATGAAATTAATTAATTTTTGATTTTTTCTACAATATCATTAAAAAAAATGTTATTCTTAAGACATTAAGAGAATAATTACTTTTTTTATTTGATTTAGGCAATTTATTACTATCATCTTCCAAAAATAAGTAAATTGTTCTTTTCTCTTATATATTTGATCGATTTTCGTTAATGGAAGCGTCACTTTAGTGTTATGAAACTTTTCTTATACTTCTAAAATTTCTATAAGTCTCATTATTTGCCGTGCTTGTGTCGAAGAAGTATTTGATAAAAAAGGAAGTAGATATATGAGGAAATAGCTACATTAATTTTCATGTGTTGAAAAATAAATCGAAGAATCAAAAACTGAAGTCAATTATATTTAAATAATTAGTTTTTTTCTTATATTATTATAAATTAAACTTTTAGACCTTATTATTTTCTAATGAAAAAAATACCATTTACTAATGAGTAAAATCGTTAAAATTGCAACTCTAAAACTATCTTCAAATAACATTCACAAGATAAATTAAAAAAAGATCCAATTAAATTGAATTGATCAATAAAGCAAAAATAACCAAGGTTCTCAGGATAAGTAAAATGAATAATTAATAATTTTATGAGTTTTTAAGAAATTAAATAAAAAAATCACAAATTTCCACGTTTGAAAATCTTTACGTATTTTAATTACATAAAAAGCGTAACAATTTTTAAATGCTATCAAAGATTTTGATTTCGTCAAAAACTTTTCCTCGTTTACTGCTAAATTTTCTGTTATTAATCATCTTGTGAGTGATTTACGGGAGCTTATAGGAAAAAAGATGTTTTCTGATTTTTAAATCATAGAGAAGCCTATCTTCCTAATTAAGTTTTTTTTTTCATTTTTCCATTTTTAATTTGTGAGGACCTGTAGGCGTAGGCCATGCCTAAATAGTAAATCTGGCCTTGTTCTTATGCAAGCTCCCTTTAATTATTAAGGTGTTTGAGAAAAATACTTTTTATTTTGGGTAATTTTAACAAAGTCAATACTTATAACAATACAATGAAAAATTGTTGAAATTAAGTTTTTGCTTTTTTCTTCGGTTTATCAAATAATTATATGATAGTCTCTGAAACTTGGTTCCATCCAGCCTTTACCGATTCAATTACCGAAATCAATGGCTATTCCTTAGTTAGAAATGATAGACAGAAAAGAAGTTCCAGAGGAGTTGCCCAAATGAAACTTTTCATACAAAGAACAAGGGCAAATAAACTGCCGGAATACCCGATCTGTAAAGTTTCCTACTTAAATACTCAAATTATGGTTGCGGTAGTCTACAGACCCCCTGATCATCTGCTCTCCCATAATATGGATTTTCTTGACACTATATCCACCCTTGCTCTCAATTATGGTAACACAATTAATCTTGGTGATTTCAACATTAATAAGTCTGTTTTTCATCGTCAGTCTACTTCACTATATGACTTTATAATCGATAATATCTTTTACCTTATCCCTCATGGCATAACCCACCGGGGACTGGTTTCTAATTCTTTCTTTGATTTAATAATCAATGATAAATGGTAATTACTTTCGATAAAAAATTATTTATTAGCAACCACTACTTATCATACGTTTTTTTTTTCAGTGGGGGCCCCTTTGGAGAAGGGGCCTTTTTCGTAATACGAGGAGATACTGTTTACGCATACCATACAACGCTTACTGTATGGTTATGTGGGACTCAACCTCAAATTCGAGGTAATATCCACTAAACTCCCCATCCTCCTGCATTTATGATAATATCATAGAATCTGGACCGGGACTCCCTATTTAGGTATTACTTTGTTCAGGAAAAAATGCAGCCTAAGCATTTTTTGCCATACCCTGCCAATAAAGGAGGAGAGTTTTCTATGAGAGGAATTACTCCTCCTTTTTTTAACCAGTGTCACCCATACGTACTCTGCCACATTGTACCATTTCTGGGTACTGCGCAGCTTTTCCGGGACGACTCCTTCCGGCCTCCATTCGTCGAAGGGAGGTCGCCCCTCATGACCGGGAATCCCTCAGCGAAGTGAGGACACCTAAAAAAGGTAAATCCGGCTCACCCGGCCAGTCCGGAGATGTCACCTTGCGCCACTTAAAAAGCATTTCGCGGAAATAACCGTGACCAGTTAGGAACTGTGCGAGGTAGAAGTCTACCTCACCATGATCACAATTCATCTACCTTTCCAAGTCGATAATGAGGCGGTGCGTTCAATGTCCCCTCGGGTCACCATTCCACCTATGCTGCCAGCATTTCATTGTGCGGGAGCGAGCGCGAACGAATGCTACGTCGCGCTCTTCTTCCTCACGACTTATCATACGTTTCTTTTGACATCTTCACACCCAATTCCCTTGAAACAAATATTTCCTTCAGAAACTTCAAAAATATTAATCCTGAGGGGTTCACAATTTGTCTTCGACAACTATTGTTTTAAACGGGCATGTGTCAGCACATTGGCGCATATGACTGGTCATTTGCTTTTAAAAATAGAGATGTTGACCTTATCTGGGATACAACCACTAAAAATATCATATCTGTTATTAGCGCTAAAAATATCATATGGACGCAAACGCATTCAGCCTTGCCTGGTTGCCTATAAAGATTTCAGAGGTATTTTAAATGAGAAAATCTCAGCAGAAAAAATCAACATTTACTCAAATTCCCCAACAGTACATCACCTGTTATACTAAAATTAGGTTGGTTGAATGTCAGGTTACGTCAAAAATATATGGGTGCCACATATTTATAACACCCTAAATAATTGTCTCCCTCTTTAACTAAAGGATAATATTAATGTATACGTTCCTGCTCGTGATTTACGCCCCCATTTACGTCCCCATCTCTCCGTCTCCACCTGTACATGCTCTAAATTCAACATTTCTCCTCTTGTTCACATGCTGAATTTCTGGAATACTCTCCCTGAATTTATCCATCTTGCTCCTTCCATTGACTCTTTTAAATGCAACCTCTATAACTATCTTTTACAGAACGACTCCTTTCCCTCTCTTTAATATCTATAAACTTCCCACAGATCTGTATTAATTTCCTTTGGTCCTACTCCTGATTACTTCCTACCTTTCAGTTCTCCCCAATCTTCAATCTCCAAACTCCAAACGTTAAATTCCTAACCCTTCATTCTCTTTATTATTTATACTTTTTATTTTTTTGTAAATATTTAAACTTAAGTTTTATTAATTATGACCGGGGTCCTATGACACTATTAAATTAATTTAAAATATTTAGATCGAAAAATAAATAAATATCATCAATACGATTCTGTGCAACAACAGCCGTATTGGACCTACCTTTTATTTTTATTGTTAAAAGACCCTGAAAATAAAGTTTTTGAAGGCGAGGTAATGATGATTAATTTCATAGACAAATTTAATAATAGAACAGAAAAAATTAATATTTATTTATTCGAAATTATTTACAAGAATAAAGTTGAGCGCCACCGGTTTAATAAAAACCGGGAATCGATAACATCTACATATATATTATAAACTAAAGGGAGAGCAAGAGATGATTTTGGGTCGTCACTTCCATATAACAATTAACGTAATTAAATATAAAATAATCTAAAATTATCATATACCAAAATTTCTAAAATCTACACCGTAAGAGTACATTCGTACGCGTTATCTAGAAGATGGTTCTTTGCCGAATTTCATTACTCTCTGAAGTAGTTGACCATATATCTTATCTGTATATGATATATCTTAACCAAAGATAAATGGAAACTCCACTATAAATTTGTAGAATATCCAGTATAGAAATAAATGAAAATCACAATGGCGGAGTAAGCGACTGCGTGCTTAGACTCTGGATTTCGATTAATCACAAATATTGATGTTGGTAATTAATTTATATTGGATTAACGTATCACACAAAATAATCTAAATCACAAAATGAAAATGGATAAGAGTTATGCAGACCAAATAATCAAATATATTTACAAAATAACGTAAAAATAAGAGAGAGCTATCAAAAAAGCGTTTTTTGTGGCTCGCAAACGCACTGATTTAGTCCAGATTCAGCTCCTTCCTCGTGGAAGTCCAAAATCGTAAACGTTCCGAAGGAACAAACTTGATAATAGCTCAAAAGAGTGCTTAAAAATTTTAAATTTAAAAATTAATTTTATTTTAGTTTTTTATTAATGTGACGGAAATTCTTCGTGTCACATAATTGTTAAGCATTTAATTTTTAAATTTATAAAATTTAATTATTCTATTGTCTTATTTTGTTTAATTTTATAAAGTTTTTATTTTTCTTTTTATTACTAAATATAATATGTAAATAACGTGCTCGCACAATTTATTCTATGAATCTTATCTCTGTATAAAAAAATTTTGTACAGTTTTGTATAAATTAAATAAATAATCAATCAATCAATAGTCTCAAAAAATTATTTAAAAATTAATAAGATATAGTTAAGTTTGAATAGTGTACAATATCTTTATATGAATTTCTCCTAGGTTAATGTTAATATTTATGTGCTTTTTAAAAGTATATTTTATGAAAAGAAAAAGAATTTTATATTGTTTAGTGTTTAGCATAAACCCACATTTTTTTATATCATTTTTTATTTTAATTTTTTTAATAAAAGATAATTTCTTTTTTAAAGTGTCACGTTCGTTTTATATTTTATTTTTTATAAGTTTTCTGAGTGAAAACCCTATGCTTCATATATTTTATTTAAATAACATTATTTTATAAACAAACAAAGGTAAATAATTTAATAAGATGCTAAATTGCGTTATTTAAATAAATTATAAACATTTATTAAAATATAATGAAATTCCCGAAATATTATAATTTTGTTGTAATAACTGGATCATAAAGTTAGTAAAGGTATAGTGACTTGCTCAAAAATAAACCTTATATGTGAGGAATTGAATATAATCAAACTAATAGAAAAAGGAAATGTTTTTTCCGTATGCCCCTAGCATTTTTTTTTATTTTTATTACACTTGAGAGCCATCCAAAAGAGCTTAGTCAAAAATCAAAAATCAGAAAAATTTAAATAAAAATAGGTTCATGGTAAATAAAAATTTTTTTTTTAAAGTTTGTGCTTCTAAAAAAACATCGGAGTGTTGATACTTATTTTCTGAAAAGTTTTGTGGATGTTCTTTAAAAACCTTGGCTTTTACTAATAATCGAATATTTGGATACATATTTTCTCTTGGAGTTCACGCTCCCCATCCAGAAACTCATTGCACCTAGCTTTGCTTACCTTTCAGTAGCGAAAGTATGAAGATTATACTGGCACTCTACGAAGCTGGATTTTTACTTCTAAAAACCGCTTAAGTTTAATCCAGAGATTCACAATGGTAAGGGTAATTTTAACTCAATATTTCAGTTTTTGCTTTAAAATTCATGACGGGTAATTTTACAGCACCATAAAACATTTAATTAAATTTAACTTTATTTAAAAAAATGCAAAAAAAGAATTTTCATATTTTAAATACAATAAGAAAGAATTAAGAATTTTATTATGAAAAATTCTAGTAAATAAAATACATAAAAAATGTATTAAATATAAAAACAAAACAAAATATAATAAAATAATTAATAATATAAAATAGAAAGAATTTGGCTATGGGCCATTATATAAAAGTGTAAGCTCATCTTATACTTAGAAGCTTTATATTTTATCCTTAGTTTCTTTTTATTTTCTTTAATATTATATAATGCTTTATAAACATAAGCAATAATGTAGAGAAGAGCAGCACTTCATCAGTCAAACTATGACAAGTGATACTGACTGATGTTCCTTTCGCAAAGGCACTGACTTTGCATCAATCCTTGTTGGAAAAGTTTCATAGACCACAATGTGACCTGCATAAATTCATACTATGACGAAAGAGAAATGAAAAAATAAAAAGCCCTGGCATCAGAAAGCGTTATCTATATAAATAAAAAATAAAAAAAAAGGAAAATAAACAAACGAATACAAATAGATTTTTCTTTTTTTTTTTTTTCCTGACTGTATATATCTTTTGGTGAGGGCTTTTAATCTTGACGTCCTTTTGATCCACCCACTAGAAAACAAATACATCAAGTCTCATGATTCTATTACCTTTTCGATGAAAAAAAAACAAACAGATATTTTATACTTTTATTTTAACATTTATGTAATTGTTATATTCTATGAGTGTAATTTTTTTGATTTGTTAACTGACATCATACATCCTATATTTTCACATTTTTATTGTTTTTTAATATTTGTATATCGGTAGTTCTTAGCTATTTTTACCCAAGTCTGAGGTCGATGTCTTGGATTTAAAAAATACTAATTGCACTGTGTTTGGTATGTAAAAATATGGTTACTGGCCAATTTTTAAGGTTCTAGGTGGCTTGGTTGCGATTTGGCAGCTGTTTTTCCAATTTTAATTTTTTTCGAATTCTCAGCCACCCGTTTGCTTTTTATTTTCTGGACGCCCTGAATAAGCCTAAAAAATATTTTCCATATGAAGGTGGGTAGTAAAAATTCCCGCCCAATCCGAATCTGACCATATTTTTTCGGGAAAACCTCAGGAAAAGCCGGAAAATCGGAAAAACTAAAGGAAACACGTTGTCATTTTAGTGGTCCATGTAAAAATAAATAAAATAGTAATAATATTTAAATAAATAATTAAAATAAAATAATTAAAAATTTTATTGTAAGTTAATATAATTATGTAGGTAGTATAAAAAATAAATAATTGAAAGGTAGTGGAATGATGAAAACGATTTTATTTTTCATTTTTCTATAATACAAAAGTGCGTTAGTATTATAGGCTATAATACGGATTATAGGCTATGACACTTAAAATTCCAGTATCATAGAAAAGTAATGATTTTAAAAATTTTACTTTTCTATAATCCGTATTATAGCCTATAATACAAACTATTCTATAACACTGCGACATATATTTTTTATATTATCATACTAAGCCTTTAGTTAACTAAGGATTGAGGATTACAGAAAAATAAATTAGGATATTTTAAAAAACTACCTTGTTATTGATATGTGCTAATTACGAATCTTTTGATCTTTTTTACGAAAAATGGACTCGTTAGCCGCTATGGCGGAAGATATGGCTTATGCCATCGAAAAATTGCGTCACTGGAGATTTCACCACAAATCTCAGCACAAAAGTTGGCCACCAAAAAATTTTGACAAGTCAAAATTGAAACAGAATAAAATATAAATGTCTGGGATTTCCCGGAAGAAAATTTTAAAGAAAGTTAGTAAAATATAAATTGATATACAGTACGTAGCCAGATCGTATCCAGGTAATAGCTGGCTATTAGACAGTTTTTTTACATGGGCGGTTAAATTTTTCATATAAAAAATCATTTAAAATATCCATGTAAAAATCGCTCGTGGTTAAACAGAATCGTATTCAAAAAATGTTTTTTTATTTTATTCTGTATGCAATTTTTATGTGTCAATATTTTTTGGTAATTAACTTTTGTGGCAAACTCCCTGTGGAAAAATCTCTGGTAGTTTAATTAATCAACGTAGTTTTTCGGTGGCGTAAGTCATATCTTTTTGGCCAAAAATGGGCTACAGCTGATGCTGGGACCAAAAATCGAAGAAAAGATTAACTGATTCATTATTAACTTACCAAATAAAAAATAATTACATTTTATGTCGAAGAGTATAGCTAATAGAAAATGAAGAATACCCTACTTCTATTTACCTACTGATTATATTTATTGTTATTTTATTCCAGTTTAATAGTATATAAAATTTTTTAAAAATCTTTTCAAGATCAATAATTTTGACAAAATAATTTATATTTATACCTAAAATTATATTAAAAATAATTATTTTATTAAACAAGTATATATACTTGCACGTTCCAATACAAAAATTTGAAAATTTTCTTTATTATTATTAGGTAAATAAAAATAAAGACGATCAAAAACGGAACAAATTTAGAAATAATTTATTTATTTAATACACCTAATAAAAAAACGTTTAAAATAAACCTACCTTAATTAAATTAAAAAAATAAAATTTTTTCCTACAATTTAAAAAAATTTTTCTTACAAAATTTTAAAAAAATTTTAAAAATATTTTTTTCTACAATTTTAAAAAAATTTTTTTCCTACAAATTAAAAAAATTTTTCTTACAAAAAAATTTTTTACCCCTCTCCCACGTAAATACGTTATAATTTCTAAAAATAAAAATAAAAATAAAATAAAATAATTTCTTCAAATGGATCAGTTAAAAAACAGTTCTCCAGCCACACTCATAAACTTATTATAATATAAACAAATATCGGTCGACTCTGTTTTATAACGTATACTATTTTTTATATATTTTTATATATTATGTGATTTCATAGTTTGGTTACTTATTTTCTATAAAAGTTATGTAAGTAAAAATTAAAAAATTTTTTAAAAATATTCTGTATAAATAGAAACAATATCTTATAAAATTATAACTATAATTGTTACAGATTTTCTTGATAATGAAAGCCTGAGCTTTCGAAACGTCGAAATAAATAAATTATTTCTAAATTTGTTCCATTTTTGATCGTCTTTATTTTTATTTACCTAATAATAATAAAGAAAATTTTCAAATTAAAAATAATATTTAACTAAAAAAAATGTAAAATGACAAATGTTCAAATATTTAAATTTTAATTGAAGCAAATAAAATATCATTATAATGCAAAAATTGATCAAAGTTGTAACATACGTTTTTGAATTGTGAGTTTATTGGCATTCTCAAATACAAAATAATCCGACAGGTCACGCAGCTGTGCACAGCTACAATATAACAATTTTCGCTGACAATTTTCTATATACGTAGAGCTCGGAAGAATTCTTTACTATACACTGAAAAAAAATTTTGCTTGTGACTAGCGGAATTTTGTTTTTGTTCAAACGATTAAAAATTACCTAAAACATAAAGAAAATTAAAAAAAAAAATTTCACTTATTTAAGATATATGCGCGCAGTGATAAGATGCGAAAAAATACAATTTTTTTTGTATGTTATTATAAAATAATTACAGCCACTATAGAAAATAATTAAAATTTGGGGCGTTTATTCTAAATGAGTTCTTAATGAAAATAGGTATTAGATGCGGCGCAGACTTACTTTTGAAATCAGACACATTTAACTCCTCCTTAAATGAAATAAATTTTTGCCCCTCCTGATTTTACGATTTACAAGTTACCCCTCTCTATTAAAATTTTCAATGTTAAAAATGTGACCAAGACAAGTTTTGAATAATTTGCCAGATTACAGCGCTATATTTCAAATTATCAAAAAACCTTATTTAAAAGTATTGTGCTCTATGTGTTTCTAAGCTTTAGAGTTATCCTCCGTTGAAATAAATGGAGGATATCGGGAGTGTTTTTTCAACATTTTAAAGTCACCCGTATCTATAAATTAAAAAATTACTTCAACTTTTTTCTAACATCAGCTTCGCTATAACCGTCATTGACGGTATGTAGTATTCTAAAATTATGCATAGAATTACTATAAGGAAAAGTGTTTTTAAACACCACAGTAATTTTTAAAATTTTAGTGATTCTCCCTTATTTAAATTTAAGTTTTACTATTTACACAGAAACCTCTAAAAATTATGAAAATTTGCTAAAAATGAAAGTATATTTCAATAACCTGTCATTGTTTCTAGTGAAAAACTTTGCAAGTAGGTCCATTTCTTCTTATTGTATTTATCCAATTTAATAAACATTCTTTATCTCAAAAATACAATAGGGCTCATGAACCAATAATAAATGCTGTTGGATATCTTTTGAAAATAAATAATAAATTAAACAATTAAAAATAAGATAAAAGTATTTTTTAAATTTACTATAAACTGGTGAGAAAATAAACAAATCAATTTAATTCATGTAAGGCTTAGACTTATTTAAGCGTAATAACGTGTTTCACAATTTTTAGGAATATTGTAATAATTTTGTGAATAAATATTGTATTATATTTCCTTAGACAAATATTTTTGTTTAAAATACATCAAACTAGATTATAAAGTTGTTCATTAGATACGGTAAGTCTTGTTACGAGCGAAATGTTCGATAAATCAGATTCTACTGTGTATCAACAACTACTGTAGTGAAATCCTTTAGTTTTAGTTTAAATCGATAAAAGTACATCAGTTTTATTATAAGCATATTTTATCTTGAATTTATCTATGTATAAGTTTATAATATTTTTATGATGTACAAGAAAAGTTCAAACTACAAAATATTATCTTGCTTTTTTTCATATACTTTTATCAATCCTGTAGATTAAATAGAAAAGAGTTTACTTTTCAATTTATTAACAGGTTCATATTTTTTTTTCTTTTTTTCAAAAGAAACTTTCATATTAAATTATCAGAAAATTCTCTATAAAATTTAAAATTTAATAATCTGGGATAGATATTTGAAAAAGCTGCTGAAGATCAAAAGGAAAACTCAGTAAAACAAATGACAAAGAAAAGTGTCGAGATAATAAATAATATTTAAAAAATGCTTATACGTGGAAAAGTATAAGGTATATGAAACATCTAACTATTTTTATATTAAATGCATAAGGTGAATAAAATTTTTATAATTGAGTTAGTGTATATTAAAGCTCTCGTGTTTTTCACCATTTAAAATGCATTATAACCAACGCAAAAAATTGTAAGTTATTTACAAAGATCAAGGTAACGTTATTTTAGATAAGCATACGTATGCCAAGATCAGTTTGTTTTTCAAGTACCTAATCCATAGGCCAAAGAATCCATTGAACGAAAAAATTTTTCAGGCCCAAAGTCGGAAAATAGAGGATGATGGCTCGTTCCAATTTTCATACGAATCGATTTATCATTTTTATAAGCTTAAAATACGCATTTCAATTATACTATATCGTCTTTTTTTTGGCTCATAATTTTGAATCTAGCGGCTGAGTAGGCTTTCAGATTCTGACGGAAAAGTTCACATAATTTTAAGCAGTTAAAAATAACTAACTTAAGCCCATTTTTGTCCATAAATATAAGTTAAATTGTGTACGTACTAACGAGCCTCACACTTTTTAGCCAGAGGAGAAATAACCAAAAATTGTTAGCTAATAAACTGGGTCTTAGTATCTGAAAAAGCAGTCGCATCGTAAACTAAAATCTCATCGTTTTTAGAAAGTTAAAATACAAAACGTTTTTTATTAAATCATTCGATAATTTAAACTATTTAGTTTATGTTAAAAATTAGGTATTTTTACCTTGAAATGATCATAGCACCCAACCCGACAATTAAAAACTAAAATCAGAATCGTTTTTCAGAACTCAAATTTCAGATGCTTAAGTTCAAATTATTCCATTGTGCAGGCGTTTACACTACTTTACACTACTTACTATTGTGCTTACATAAACTGGTTATATAATTTTTTCTACTTTTTTTTAATTGTTCCGAGGGTGCTAATTATTTGGTATAGATATCTTAAAATTTTAATTTCTTTATTTTTAATAAATTAAAATGCATTGAGTTCGTGGCTAAAATAAAAAAGTTATTTTGATTTTAAATTTAATTTTTATCTTTAAATAAGAAATGCGCCTGACATACGGTATACCTAAGTTTTTAGTTACTTGAATAATTTAAACATCTAATAATGTAAACCAAATCCTTCAACGAGCTTCAAATAATAAGAGATTTTCCTTCTAATTTTTAATAACTGAAGAAATTATGTCCTGCAAGAATAAAATACTCCTCCCGTCCACTGCATTTGATTTTCGAACTCTGTGTTAAAAAATTGTTGACAATTGATATTCACAATAATATTAACATTGCACCAAAAATACAGTAGACTTAGATTTTATGATCCATTAAAAAAGTATGATAAAAGTTAAAAAAAAGTTTCTGAAATAAATGCAGATTTTATTTTATTTATTATTTGTTTTATGCATAAAAAATATTTTTATTATTATATTTTGAATAATGCAATATTTTTTAAACAGAGCTTTTATTTATTCACTAACACTACAAAAGTTACATCCATGTATTTTATACATACAAGATAAGTATAATATTGTGCAAAAATACAGTTAAATCCTAGAAAGCATATATCTTAAGAGTTTATCTTCTTGCAGGTTTCACAGAATTTCTCCTAAAAAACTGATTCAACTTTCATTTCTTATACCCACTTTCATTCGTCTCTTATACTTTATCACCCATGAATCTCTGTGAACGATATATACAAGCACGTGAAAATGTTTACTCTTTCAAAAAAATGTATAACTGCTTTTTTTTTATTTCCCTTTTTTTTTTATTTATTTAAATGTCCTATTTTATAAAATACATTAAATAGAACCCTTTTATTTATAAAAAAAAAAAAAAAAAAAAAAAAAAAAAATAAATAATGCAAGTTGTGTACTTACATTTAAAATTATGTAGTAATTAATTACGTCTATTTATTTTTTCCCTTAACTTACTTCATGAAATAAATTAGTCTTAAATTATTCTTTTTATCCTTTTTATAAGAAATTTTTTTTTTATTATAAGATTTCTGGCACCGAAAATCTCTCAGTAGACCTTCTTCTTTCAAAAGTTTAGAAGAAAGATTGCACGTCCAACAGAAAACTAGAGTACTAGCTACTGTACTTATCCCCTCGATAATCAAAAAGGACTTTGGATGTTATTGATTGGCCGTATACTATTATTATAGGAAGCATCTGTCTTTCTCTCTTTTTTTTTATCTTATTTTAGATTTTATCAAAACGAGAAACTGAAGATATTGGTAATGGCTGATAAAAAATATCTGCTGCTTGATTACTTCAATGTCGATTTTATACTTCACAAAAACCTTTTAATTTCAATGTTATTTTTATTTTTAAAATAATGATTGTTTTAAATTTACAGAGAAAAAAATAATTTATAATCAGTAACAATACAAAATTTACAAGAAAAATTCTAAGATTTTTGAATTTCTTTTTTGAATATTATATACAAGAATTTGAAACATCTATTTTAAAATATTTTTAGGGTCTCATAGTTTTAAAATTCATGTTACCGAAGAATTTTTTGATAAAAAACACGATATTTTCGATATCAGGAATATTTAAAACATTCCTGATTTATATTTATAGCCTGAGGAAATATAAAATATTAACTCAAATAAATACTCGATGAAAATATTTTTTATTAAATTTTTTTTCATTTTTAAAGTTAGCAATAAATTTTTAATATTTCTTTACTTTTTGTAAGATTTCATTTCTGTTTCAGAAAAGACTAAAAAAATTAACAAAAAAAAAATTTTTGTAATGTTATTACAATATTATTGTCTTTGAAACGTTAAAATCAATGAAATAAATTAGCAATATATACTAGATGCCGTCAATGACGGGTAGAGCGAAGCTAATTGTGTTAGTAAAAAGTCTAATTAATTTTTTAATTTTAGGATTTTGATTGGATTGAGTTTAATCTTAATGCGTAAATATAAGATGTAGAAATATGTCAATTAGGGTAGTTCACTAAAAAAAAATTGCTTTAAGAAAGGTTCTTCCTGAAGTATGTTGAAGTTTAGGTTATAAAGTGATCCCATGCCAATTTTTAGCTCATTTGAGAACGTTTTAGGGGTCGCACAAACACAAGTTAGCTCTCAAGTAGTTGGCTAAAACCGATAAATGGTGTGAACGATGAAAATTTTTTTCAAAATACGCTTTTTATATTTCCTTATATGTTTTCGGTGTCGGTAAACTCGAAAATGAGTTTTCAACATACTTCAGGAAGAACATTTTTAGAGCACTTTTTTTTTAGTGAACTACCATAATGTCAAGAATAGTTAGAACACTAACCAAGGGGAGTGTCAAATGTTTGGGCAGCCGATTTGCTTGTAAATTTCAGTACAGGTTATGGTAGTTGAAAAAACATCTCCTATATCCTCAACATACCCAAATGGGCCCCTGGACCTGGTAAGCTATATTATAGAGGTTTTTAGGCTATCTTCTAAATGACGCTGCTACCTTGTCACTCAACTAAATACTTTCCAGTTTAGTCAGCTTTTGATCCCTATAAACCACATTTTTTCATCAATAATTCTCTCACCATTATAGTCAGTAAACCAAATGACCATATTTGTTTAAGCATGACCAATTTTCTACTTACTGCCAAAATTGTAATTTTTGCCTAAAATAGATTTTAAAGATTTAAAAAATTTGTTTGCGAGGTATAAAAATTTAAAGTCAGAGTTCTGGCTTGATTTTTTAATAAACGCTAATTTTAAGTACAATCTTTACAGAGCCATATCAGGAAAATAACTGAAGCAAAAGGAACGAGTAAAAAATTATGAGATTAATAAAATCCATTTCAGTTTTACCTCAAAATTTTAATTGCAATGTTTAAAAGCTAGTTAAAACCATGTTATGAGTGTAATTATATCATTAAAAGCATCCTACTCAGCCGTTTAAAAACTAGTCTTTTTCGCCAAATATGGCTATTTGGTTTACTAATTATAATGGTAGGAAAATTACTCATAAAAAATGCTGTTTACGGGGATTAAAAGGCGATACTTACACGAAAAAAATGAGACTAACCGGAAGGTATTTGGTTGACTTACAAGGTAACAGCGAACCCTATCTTATAGCATAGAACCCTGATAGGGGGGTTAGTTTCAAGATCCAGGAAACCCATACAGGTTAATTGAGAGTAAGGAGAGTGTTTTTTCAACTAACACAACCTGTCATGAACGTCAGAAGTAAATCTATATTCCAAACAGTTTTAAGTCTATTGTAAGATTGGCCGCAAAAAACACCAACAATACGCCCCTTTTTTGCAAACTTGTCATTTGTTTGCTAAGCAGATCTCAATCAATTTTTTTTACGGTATCTTTATTATTGTGACGTGCCTTTTCCATAATTCATCAAAAGAAAAAAAAATCACTCAACTATAATACCCCTCACTCAATACACTTGATTACTAAATTAATACAATTCTTAAGGTTCTTCACCAGACAATTAAATTTACGGTATTTTGACAGATCATTTTTCTTGGTAGCTTCAATAAAAAAAATATGACAACGTCGCACAATGTTTGCAGGCGCGCGATTTTATTTATTATAATATTATGCATATATTTTAAACGACGATGTAGTCACCTTAAAATTTTCATCGGTTTTTTATTTTTTCTAATTAAAATATATCTTTTATACGAAAACCACAATTTATTTAAAAATCGAATACTAGTTTCTTCAATAAATAATTTACTTGGTGCGATTTTTCTTTTTTAAATCTATTGTTCAGTTTCGGCGTTGACAGTAAATAAAAATCTCAAACCTACGTTTTTTGACTCGGCTCCTATGCTTGCAATGTATAAGGATTCAACTTTGGAGATTTGTATCTCCTAAACGAAAATGACAATTTTCTTAAAATTTTATTTCTATGTGTATTATTATAATATAAAGCCTTTAGAAAAATTTTAGCGATTTCTATTGTCGTCTAAATAACTGGTGAACTACCTTAAGTCATAATGCAGTGTGTAGGTGTCAAAATTCACTAGTTAGAATTTAAAAAGGTCTTCTTAAGGTTTTCGTACCGCTGAATCCGAATTTGGAGTCCTTAGTGGTTAGAAAAAAGAAGAACATGTCAGAAACTACCCTTTTTATGGGTTTTCAAATAAATGATATATTTTAAGAGTAATTATATTCCAAGAATAAGAAAAAATTGGCAAAACACGATACAATTAGTTTTTTTCTAATCTTGCATTTAAAAATGTTTCATCGTATTTTAAATTTTATATAATTTACTGGGGAGTAAAAATATATTCAAATTACTTCTGAACTCAACGCAACAAAAAAAAAATGACATTTTATTTTTCAATTTTTCCATAACTTACGTCATGAAAAATGCCTTTTTTTAATATTCTTCTCACGTAAAAAAAAAAATAGAGTTTTTATCCACCATTCTCTAATTTAAAAAAAAATTGCATGTAAAAAAATATATCTTTAAACACAAAAAAGATGAAAATTTAATAATTTTTCATGAAATACATCTTTTTTTATCTTATTTATAATTCTAAACAAGCAATGCGTCGATTTTTTTCAGTAGCCAACTTTGACGCGAAATATTGAGTTTCCGGTAGATTTTATCTTAAGTTTGACATCAGATTCTAAAAATTGAGACTTTTTTATGGTATTGGTATTGGTATTTGTTTAACCTCCATCTTAAACTTCCATACGGATGTTGTGACAGAGGTCACCAGCAACTGCCCATGCTATCACACCCTGCACTATTTTAATTTTTCTATTTATCTATTTTAATGGGTTAAGGATGTAAAAGCGCCTTTTGACAATTGTTAGTGAAGTGTTATTGTATAATTGTTTGAGTGCCAGTGTAGCTGGTATGAGCGTTGAACCTATGGTCCAGGAGGTACGCGACCTCTCCCGAACCCCACGCCGGCTTATAGTGGAAGGAAGCACTTCGACCGCGTTATCCACATAATGTTAATTTTTTTTTTTTTTTTTTTTTTTAACATTAGGTGGATGCCTCAATCCTAGAACCCACGGTAGAAGAACATCAAGAATTTTCCGCAAAGAAAAAAAATTGATGTTGATATAACCGGGAATCGAACCGCGAACCTTTAGGTCCAAAGTCCAACGCCCTAACCACAGAGCTACCGAGGCTCTTCTCGAGACTTTTTTATGTAGGGATAAATTTTTAAAATATAAATATTGGTCTCAAAATTAATTTACTATGCGAAAGCAAAACGACACGTCGACATTTATAAGGTTTTTCACCTGTGTGAAGCAAAAATATAAGAATAAACAAGCCTTTAGAAATATCTGATTGGGTCGAAAAACTATAGGTTCCATCAACTCGATGAAAAAAACTCAGTTTTAAAAAATGAAAGCAATCCGATTGATCGTTTTCGTTGTATCGTGCCCACAAGGTGTCGATTTTTGCATGCATTAAGGTAGAGCTTCGCTCTATAATAAAATAAAAAACATAGATAATTTATAGTTATTAATTCATAAAGTAAGATAAAATTTAAATGATGATCAAAAAACATTCAAAATTTAATGTACCAGAATGTACTTTGATGCAATCGATTCACCATAAAACAATAGAGGTTTAGGACTTATTTTAGAACTAAAAACTATATTTATGCATGAATATCGAATACTTGATATGTAAATGCACAACTTTTTTTGGGTAATCTTAACTAAACTTTAGATTAGCGATATTAAGTTCAGAATACTATGCGTATTTTAATAAGTTAGATACATTAGCTATTTAAACTAATCAAGTATGCTTGTGGCTTACACTTATCTTTAACTATTCTTGAGTAAAGATAGATAAATATTTTTTCGCTCAAGAAAAAATTTACTAATAATTTAGAAATTTTACAAAGAAATATAAAAATCTTTATTTTGCTTGGATTGAGTTATTTTTGAAATGTTTTACCCTGAAGAAGTATAAAGAAAATTTATTGTTAAAATAAGTCATTCTTAGTTTTTAATTAATTAGCAATACCAATAAATAATATTTTTCAAATTCATATTTCTTGATTTTTACGTTTACTTTTTAATATTATGAAAAATGATGGAATTTATTTTAAAAAAATAAAGAAAAGTACATTTATTTAAATTTTTTAATGCTTCTACAAACTACGGTTTTTTATTAAAATTACGATGGACTTGAAATTAAATAAAGGTACAAGTATAAAACTTTAATAGTTTTAGATATAAATATAATTGAATCTTATCTGTCCAAGGAACTTTATTTGTTTTCTTTAAAAGTTAAATTAAATCTAAAACTTTCAAAACACTTTCTTTGATATTATACTAATTGAACAAATAAATCTTGTATTGGTACATTAACTAAAGTTTTAAATTATTTTTCAATACATTTTCAACACCTGGTTATTTTCTTACAGGATACAAAGAAAATGAATACTTGAGAAAAATGCAAGATACTGTTTTAGCTAAGAATACAAGTGAAACTTTTTTTAAATTCTGTATCATGAAAATAAATTGTTTAAACACCATAAGGTAAAATTAGCCGTAATAAACAAATCTGGAAAATGGGTAGTTACGAATAAATTTTTTTTTTCTAAATAATCTCTATTTCCAATAGCACTTTTAGGCTTATCAGAAGAGACCACCACATTGGGAACACAAAATTAATGAAGTGACAATTTTTAATAGATAGAACCTTGAAATATGCAATAAGCGATCAAAAAAAACCTATGTGGGTAGCTATTGCTAATTTAAGGGCGAAATATTAATTTAAAAAAAAAAAAGTCCCTAAAATTCATGATCAACGACCCGAAAAACCCTTATGGGCCTAATTTGAACACTTAAAGTTCGGATTCATCAAAAATATACTTTTTTAGGCGTAGTTTTTGTAAATTTAAAGGCGATCCGCACATTTTTCATACGTAAGACCTTAAAATTCGTGATCAAAAAACAATATTATTATTTGATAGTAGAACAAATCTTAAGATGGCCGGGAAGTAGACACCCTAAACCGTATATTGACTGGAGTATACAATCTATTTTTATGAATGAGTGAACAGGTTAAAATAAGATTCCCAATAGTCTCCATTTATTCTAATGTTCAAATGTAATTTAAATATAAAGTAATGTAGTAAATTATATAACAATTCAATTTCCCTAATAAATAAAAAAGAAAAAAATAGAAATTCAAAGTTTAATATTTTTAGTTTTTCTATTAAGAGTGTCAAGAGTTTTTAGACTTTTATTTACTAGATACCGTCAATGACGGGTAGAGCAAAGCTGACCGTATTAAGAAAAATTAAAGTAATTTATTAATTTTGAGGCTTTGAAAGCTTTGATTAGATTGAGTTCAGTATCAATGTGTAAATAAGACGTAAAAATCTTTACTTTGCTTTCTCATACAAGTGAAGACCGGAACATTTGAGTCACCAAATTACAATTTATAGTTATGGATGACTAAATGGTAATAAATTACGGTTGGCTTAAGCCAAGCATCGCGAGACCAAACAGCTAGTTAATTTTAAAACCAATAATCTAATGCAACTTGTTTGTAGTAATTTCCCATCCACCATTTTGAAATTTAAAAAAAATTCAAGCAAAAAAATATGTCTTAAAACACACAAGAGATGAAAATTTAATGATTTTTCATTTTAAGTAGGTATAGCTTTATTTATTATTAACAATACTGATAAGCAACGTGACAATTTATTTAAGTGGTCAACCTTGACCTGAAATATTGAGTTTCCGGATTAATTTATCTTAAATTTGGCATCAAATTCTGAAAAATTGAGACATTTTTACATAAAGATACCTTTTTAGAAATATAAATTTTGGTTTTAATGGTAATTTAGTGTGCAAAAACAAAATGACACGTAGATAAGCTCTTGGGAGTTAAACGTTTAATTTTATAAAATTTGTATTAATTAATAATTGATAACAATATATCTTGTGTTATTTTAAATTTTTGTGATATTTCAACGATGTGAAGCTTATACAAAAGCTTTGAAACTTATTGCGTAGCTGACATTAATAAGGTTTTTCACCTGTGTGAATAAAAAAAAACTTATAACCGGTTTGAGTAAACACAACCTAAATGCATGGAACATGTTTACTTCCAGCTGAGGGCTAGGTATAATACAAATGTTACTCAACATTACAATACCATTTTCTAATTTTAAAATTTGTAATTATCACTTTACTAGATGTTAAAATTCTAAACCCAAACTATTCTGATTACCTAAACGCGTATTATTCTAGGTCCTTAAATACAAATTATTCAAAGTCCCTAAACCTGTATTATTCTAAGTCCCTAACCCCAGATTTTTGAAAGTCCCTAAATTTAAATTATTCTAAGTCTCATTTGACCCCCCCCCCCTTAAATCGGATAAATTTGACCCTACCCCTTAAACCGGGAAAATTTGACCTCCCACCCTTAATTTTTAATTTTTGAAGTACCCTCTCCCTATAAACGTGTTCCATGGTAATACAAGAATAAACATGCTTTTAAAATAATATGTTTGGGCTGAAAAGTTATACGAATCATAAATATGATGAAAAAAGTTCAGATTTAAAAAATGAAAGCAATCCAATTGATCGTTGTTGAGATATCATGCCCGCAAGTTGTCTATTTGTGTATCCTATAAGGTAGGGCTTCGCTCTATAAAACTAAGTAAATACAATAAAAAGTTTCTTTAAAAAAGTATGATTTAATTTTTAATTGCTTTTTTTTTTAATTTTTATTAAAATTCTTTTTAAATGAACTTTTATTTAGATAAATTTAACTTTTATTATATTTCAAGTATTTTTCAGTATTTTATAATGATTATAAAAGTTTTTTAAGATTTAATATTTAATAAGTAAAATTTATTACACATATAAGAAAAAAGTAATCTCTTTTAAATTGTCAATTAAAAATATAAAAATAAAAAATATAAAAACCTAAAAAATCAATTATTCATTGATTAAATAAAAATTAATAGTATCCTTGTACCTCCATACCCCAACAATTACTATCCTGAAAATTTAATTTAAAAAAAAAAATTTTTTAATAATCAATAATTATGATTTTTTTCCCAGGAGCCTAATTCACATTATATGATTTGTAAGTTAAAATTAAACTTAAAACATATAATGTGAATTCGGTCCCAGGCTACTTCTTTTCTTCAAAAATTATGGACAGGCGTGAGTTTACCCTCGGGGGCTACGCCTCCTCAACCCCCTTCGGTATAGCTTACCATTCGGGTAAGTCCAAGTTCCCCTTAAATAGTATAAATATTAATGTTTTAGTTTTTATAATATTATTATTTTTATTAAAACTTTATCTTACACTGAAAAAAAATCCGACTGGAATTTCGATTACGACAGCCGGAATTTTTTTCCTTTTAAACGGTTGCAAATGACATAAATCCTAAAAAAAATTTTTTTAAAATAAAATTTAATATATTGTTTTTTTTAAGGCACATTGCGCCATGGTGATCGCATTACAAATAAGTGATGTTTTGAGTGATACTCATTAATATAAATTTTCTTTTGATTTACAATCTTTTGAAACAAAAAATAATTCTAGCAACCGAAACCAAGATTTCTTTAGTGCAGTTATTCAACTTTTATTAATTTATTAATTACATATATTATACACATTGGGGGGCAATATTTTAGTCGTGAGATTGTTCAGCGATTTAAAATACCCAAGGGAAAAATCGTTCATAGATGATAAATTTTCCAGGAAATTGATAGGAAGCACTTGGCTTTAAAACGAGTTTAAGTATAACCAATCCACGTTTCAATAATACGATATTTTACATAGTGAGAAAATTGAATTAACATTCAATAATAATGCAATTAGTATAATTATGATATAAATTAAGTATAATTATGGTATGAATATTTTACGTTCCAATAATAAAGACGATCTAAATGAAACTAACTACAGTTTTTTTATTATTATTCTGTGTAACAAAGAGAGGCTTGGCCCTCAGAAACACAGATAACAATAATGAAACAATTGTATTTATTTCGATTTAAATCGTGTTTATTATTCATCATGAACTCATCAAATTAAAATAATGCAATTTAGGTTTGAATAGTAACATGTTAGGGTAAACATATTAACATTTAACATGTTTACAGAGTGGAGTTCCCCAATCATTTGAAAAAATTTTAACTGAATGAAAAAAGAACATTTAATAATAAGGTTGTTGCATGTTATTGAGATTACTTGATATTCTGAAAATATATATTAAAAAATATTTAATACGCATTTTTTTATTTTTCATTACAATTAAAAACAGCATAGTTATCAGTCGTTAGAAAACGTGGTATACCAACGAAAGCTTACAACAAAATAAAATATGTTGTTATAAATTACCCTTAATGGTCAATAATCTCAAATAATCATTTAGGATTAAATTAATTTTTTTTGAATCCTGTGTACTTTGAGTATAGCGCTTTGCTACAGCAAAAGTATACATGGGATTAAAAAAAATTAATTTAGTCTAGAAAGGGCTTAACTCTATATAGACGTAGAACTTCATAATAATAAATAAAAAATTAAATTCATTATTTATCTGGTTAAATGATGTTTAAATTAGAAATAAAAAATTCGTATGAGTCTTTCCCGGTTGAAAAAAAATACGTACGTTTAGTGCGTAATTTAATTACGTAACATAAATAAATAACTAAAGTACGTAATTTTGTCCGAATTTGTTACGTACTTTTTTTACAGTGTGAATTTAAAGTACGCAACGAAATTACATACTAAAAGCATGTATTTTAGGCACGTAAAGAAGTACGCAATGAAATTATATACCAAAAGCATGTATTTTAGGTAAGTAATGAAAGTAAACAACGAAACCGAATATCAAAAGTGTATATTTTAGGTACGTAACATAGTATGTAACGAAATTATTTACCAAAAACGTCTATTTGAGACACGCAATGAAATTACGCAACGAAATCATATGCTAAAAGTACGTAAAAATTCTACCAACGAAATTACGTCTTGTGAGTATGTATTTAAAGTAAGTATTAAAAGTATATAGATACATATTGAAAGTACGTAATAAAATTATATATTTAATGTATGTATTGAAAATTTATACAAAATTTATGTAAGGGTTCTGAGCCAAAACAGCAATTTTTGCCAGGTCGGGTCGTTGGATCAGCCTCAAATTTTTCCCATGATTGTAACACACAGAGATGGGAAAATCCTGAAATTTTTATTCTTCTAGGTCTTAAACAACTAGAATTATGGCCAATAAAACTGATTAGGCGGCTCTCAACCAGCGTTGGTGGTTTTTGGGAAATTGCTTAAAAATCATAAAAAAAATCTGAAACAATTTTTCTGAAAGTATATATGTAAAAAAATCCTAATAAACCTATTCCTGACAACGTAACCAACACCACAAACACCACCAATGCTGGTTGCAAGCCACCTAATCAATTTTATTGGCCATAACTCGGGCTGTTTAAAAACATGAGGAATATTTGAGGCTGATTCAACGATTAAAATTTTAATAGCAACTACAAAACCAAATAAATAAAATTTCAAAATTTTTTCATGCAACAGAAGAAAGAGAAATCTTTTTTCTGAAATTAAAAATATCCTATGATAAATTAAAATAAAATTATTATAAAAGAACAGTTTTTTTTTAAATTAATTTTTTGGTTTGCTTACGAATAAAAGCTTCTGTATTAAAATATTTTATTTCATAAATATAAATTAATTTTAAATTAAAATTTAAAAAAAACGTATAATAAAGTAATTTAAAAACTAATTTAATTTTTTAAAAAATAGCTGGTAAATAAAAGATAATTAAACTTTGATTTTTAATATAAGTTTTTTTTTTTATTTGTTGATATAAAATAAAAACTTATTCTTTTAATCAAAATTTTCATTATCTTTAAAGTCTTTTGAACATAAAAAAAAGAAATAATAATCGAATTTTCAACAAAAACTAATGTTATTTCATGAAAAATTCAAGTCTCTTTTGTCATTTAATATTTGCATTAGTTTGAAAACTTCAAAGGTATAATTTAGCATACCAAGTCAATGGAAGAACACCTGAGGCAGAAGCCGCACAAAATATACATTACCTTCTCTATTCTATCCTCAATTAGCATGGTGATGATCTCTAACCTGTATTTAAAATACATGTATAAACTTAAAGCAATTGTGGATCAAACTAAGAAAGGTCCAATGAAAGGTCAAACTTATTAACATTCTATTTGGCTTTGTACACTAGAGACTTTCAAAAATATAGTTCATTAGAATAAAAACATCATTATACGAGAATCTATATGTTTATACAGTAAGACCTCCCGATAAAAAGTCATTTAAGGAAAAAAGTTTCAAAAAAAATTTCTCACCCCGATTTTTGGAAAAAGTTAATTTTTCCATTAAATTTTTTTTAATCATTTAAGTTCAAATTTTGATTTTTGATTTTAGATGCTAAAAACCGATAGCCGTCTTTAATTCTAATTTATAAAAAAATGCAGTTTGTGAAAGGTGACACTTGCACCAAAAAAATGAGACCAAAAGTATGTTGGTTAACTGGCGAGGTTGCAGCGTTATATTAAAAATTAACATAAAATTCTATTTAATAATATTGAGCCCTGCGTTTCTAAGCCCAGTAGAATAAACAAAGGGTATCAGGAGTGTTTTTTCAATATAATAAAGTCATCCATAACTATATATTGTGATTTGGTTTTCCAAATGTAGCGATCTCCTTTTGTTAGATGTCTGGAGTTTTATAATGAAATCATATAACACGATATTCTGTTTTCTTGCTCCTAAATCCTTCCCAGACATTATTACTACAGGAACCAAAGTTCTTTAAAACTTTATGTAAAAAATTTATAACCGGTTTGTGTAACTACACAACCAACGAGCATGGAACATGTTCACTATTGTGTTCATAATATAAATATTTATATGCAAATATTTATATTTAGATTTTTATTATAGAAATCATGCTGCTTAGACATCAAAGTGAACAAAATTAATTAAATTTTCAAATTATTATAGATTTTTAAATAATATGAATTTATTTTTTATTAATTTTTACAATAAATTCTTTAAAAATTCTGCACCAAAGGTCTTTAGGGACTTATGCACCAAAGATTCCTAAGGACTTCCCGGGGGGAAATATTACGAATTAAATTTAATATAATTTACTAAATTCAAATCAAATTTTATTAAATTATATTAATTTATATTAAAAAATTTGCCGAATATGATCGAATTCAATTAAATTAGAGAATATTAAATTATATTAAATTATATTAAATTGAATGAATTTAAATTAAATTAAATATATTTAAATAAATTATTATTAAAAAGTTAATAATATTGTGCAAAAATGTATTCTAATAATTTATAAATAAATAATTTCTTATTTATAACCAAATTAAAAGCATAAATTAAAAAATTAATAAAATAATAATTGAAGGATTTGTTTGGAGTTTTGGACACAAAAATTATTTAAATATAAATAAAGTCTTAGTCTTAATTAAAAATTTATTACATTCTGATAAATAAAAAAATTATTTACATCACAACATTATAGTTATGAGGTTCAATACAAATATTATCCAACACCCGTACAATGGTAGACATTTTTTTAATATCTTTCATTTCTATAAAAACGATATTTTGTCGCTCTTTTATTGGAATTATATTAGAAACAAATTTATTGATTTTTGAAATATGCAAACGCGATTTTTTTAAAATATCAAATATATAAACAGCAACATACATACAATCCTGAACTTGAATAAAAAATCTAATTTTTCCAAAACAAAAAGTTTCATTGTTTTGTAGTATTTTTACCGTGTAATTGTTGGTTTTTAATTTTTTATAAATGTCTGATGTAAAAATTTGACTATTAAACTTACAAGTTTGAAATATTTTAAAATTTTTATTATTAAATGATTTTTCTAAGGCGAAGTTTTCTTCAGCAGTAATCAAATGTTTATAATTTTCAGTTATTTTTGCAAATTTACATTGATCTTCTTCCTCAAAAAAATTTTTATTCATGTTTCCTTTAATGTAGTAATATTTTATTAATCTATTAAGACTATTAACGAGTTCTTCTCCAATATTTTTTGTGCCATGCACTAAGTCTGACATAATGCCACTTTGATTCTCAAAGGGGAAAGTCGATGTGGCCCACAAAGGACCCCATCGTTTAACACAAAGAACTAAGTGCAAGAGCTGGTGTACGTTATAAGTACACTGTTTTATACCATATAAGACTTCTACATCTCGAACAAATAATTTTAAACACTTATCAGCTAAATTAAGATCGCTATTCTGAATGTTTTGTTTGTTCAGTAAATATATTGCAACAACTAATAATAGCCAATGTTCCATATACTCTTTTGGTAAATAATTTGATAACAATGGCACGGAATAGTACAGAAGCCACGTATACCATTCAAAAGCTTTGTATTTTTCTATGTCAAAAATACTTCTAGGCAATCTGTGAAAGCTATTAGGAGGAGTAATTTGTAATAAAAAACTATTTATTTCGGTAGCATATTTTTTTAGTGAATAAGCTTTGTCCAGTGTTGCATTAAACCAAAGACAAGTGAATTGTCTTACGACCCCTAAAAAAACTGCATGCATTTGCTCTGGTATAAAAGCTGTAGAAATATCTAAATATGGTAAAGACGAAACTGCAGCTACTCCTTTCACTCCAACTTCATGTTCCAGTTTTTCATTGGATTCTACTATAGCAGCTTGTTTTTTCATAGCTTCGTCTGTTCTTAATTTACGCTTGCTTTTAAATAAATAAACACGTTTTTTTTTAACCTTATTATTCTTTGTTTTTCCTATTATAATTGAAGTCGTTTCAATCTCACAAATATTACACCCATTTGTACCATTGAAGGCTAAGCAATTTTGCATCGTTGCTCTTGCAGGAGCATCTACACAAATGACAGGAGAAATAACTTTTGTAATGTATTTATTCTTTGAAGTAGGGTGAGTCCATTTAATTCCTTCTTCAAAACAAATTATAAGTCTTTGACAAAAAGGTTTTAAGTATTCATTCATATTAGGTTTTATGGTTTTGCTGAACCATAAGCCATTAAAAATCATGAATGATGACCTTAATTTAACAGGAACTTCAGCGATAGAAAACATCAAAGGCCAACAATGTGCTTTTGAGCTATTAAATATTTGAATTCCATCTGAATGCATGACTAAAGTTAAATCATAACTTCCTAATTTATATTTTAATCGTAACTTCTTATACTCTGATCCACTTGTAATATCAGAAATAAATTCAGAATTCTCTTCTTCTTTTAAAATTGCTCCTAAATTACGATATTCAAACATGAATTTTAATTGACTTATAATATCTATTTCAAAAAAAAATTCATCTATTTTATTTAAACATTTGTTACAACAGGAATTACTATTTACATTATTATTTTCATTGTATTGGCCAACATATAAATTACATGTTGGACAAAATAAATGTTTAATAATCACAGGTGAAGGACCTACACTGTCAATATGGTTGAAAAGCTTATAAACTGTATCGGGAAGTTCTTGCTGCAGCATAATGTTATCTTTTATAACACCATGCACTATATCTAAAATACTTTGTAGAAGTGATCTTGTAACTATATGTTTAATAGTTATTTCCAGCATATTCAAAACAAAAAAATCTTGTATATTGTCGGTGTTGAATTCTAAATTCATTTTTAAATTATTTAAAGTAGTTTCCAGTAAATTTGTATTCATGCTTATGCTATGTGCTTCATCAGCTTGTAAATATAGATCTAACCGATCATTTATCTTTTTATATATGATATAATTATCTCTTGAATATGCAAAATAATTAGAAACTTCTGATTCAATTATTGGTTCTGCAGTATTTTTATTAAACTCAGACAAGGAATCTGGAAGTTTTTGATCAATTTTATACTTTTTACTTTTGGTTTCCCATTCTATCTGCTTTAGCTTTGGAACCTGAAAATAAAATAATTATAATATTAATATGGCTATAACAAAAATGAAATTTTGTTTTACTATTTTTAAATTGAGGAAAAAATGATGGAAAATATATTTGTTTGAAAAAGATATTTCTAAAACTAATACTTCTATATAAAAAAATTAGGCGTTGCGTCGAATAAAAAAAAATGGAGTTTATTTACTTTTTTAAGGAAAAAATTACGAATTATTGAAAAATATTGAATTTTTAAAATTAGTACTTCCATATAAAAAATTTTCTTTAAAGTATTTAGAAAATTTTGCTATTTACATTTTAAGATTAATTTTATTTTTAATGTTACTTACCAAAAGATTTTCATTAAAACGCCAACTACTGTACTTCATTCTTTTAATTGCAGGATGTAGCAATTTGATTTCTTTATTGAACAAATTTTTAAAATTTCTTTTCATGTTGATTCAAATAGTTGTTAACAATAAGTTTAACCAAAAAGTACACAAAGTTTAAAAAATATTTTTTGACCAAATGATAAAAAACTATAATAAATCTAAATCTAACGCATTGAATTTTATTTAAAATTCAAAATATTAATATAACAAACTTAAATTAACTCAAATTAACTAAAATATTTGTAAATACAAAGGCATAAATATTTATTTTGTTGTAATAAATTAAAACGACTTACTGCAGACAAAAAAATGGTTTAAGAATATAGGTTAGAAAAGACACGCATATGTTATGTATTTTGAATTAGTAGAAGTAAGTAACGGCAGCGCTACAAGCACTACTGTTGGTAAGAAAACTTTTTAGTGTATCATCAGCCGTTTTGTGAATTCAACGCGGCATGACGTTGTTTATTGTTTTCAAGTAGCCGGTCCATAATTACCGATTTTCAACGTATAATTTAATTTAATTTTTATTTGATATAACAATATATATCATATATTAGATATTCTGTTTACTATACAAATTTTCATTATGTTTATAATTGAAATAAATTTTGCTGATAAAGGAGTTCATTATATAAAAATAAAGGATAATTGTGTCGGTTGTGATTTGGAAAATTATGAAGTTGGCGATTCAGTTTGGTTTAACAATAAAGGAAAAATGTATCAAGGAGAAATTTTTTTTTATTCAGGTAAAACTTTTATTTTTATAATAGATAAAATTTAGGCTATTTATTTTTTATTAATTTTAATGCTATCTAGCTTTGTTTACATTCGACTTTACAAGCAGATATCTATACATATTTATACCTAATTTTTTCCATAAAATTTATAATTTTTTTCTTTTTCATACAATATTAAACTCGTTTAAAAATTTATATGTTCATAATTATTAACAAAATTAATCGTCAAATTAATGCTTTTAAATTTTGTAAAGATATATATATAGTTATAGGTTATATACCTATATATACACATACATTTGCAAATCTTATACTAATAATATATATGATCGTTTTCTGTTTATAAATTGTAAAATTATACGTATATTATTTGAAATTATTAACTAAAATTTTAATTTTTGCATAGACGATCCCCAGGTTGTAGAACAGAAGTTTGAAGAAATTACAAATAACGAATCTGCATCAACACCTCCATCGAAGCCAACAACAAGATCATCAACAGCTAATGCAGCAACATTATCAGCAAAGAAAAGTTCTACACCTTCCTCAGTAGCTAAACCTCCTTATAAAAGAATCAGGCAGGTAAAGATCACAAGTATTATTTTACGGAAAATATTTATACTACTTTTTTATATCAGTAAAGATTTTTTTTTCATTTACAGAATTCTAAAAATTCAATAGACGAGGAACAAGAAGAGCAAGATACTCATATACCTCCTGATAATGCTGACGAAGAAGGCTACGGTACTGGTGATGGATCAGGAGATGTTAGTGATCTTGAGCGACAAAATCAGAACAATCAAGATGATGATGAATCAGAAAATGGTAAAAGTATCATAAGCATTAATAAAAAAGATAATTGAAAAGAAATATTTTAACAAATTGGATGTTTTTTTATGAGACAGATGGAGCAGGGATCATCCAACGATTTAGGTTTATGGAAACTATAAACAACTTAGATGATGATAGTCAGTTGTACGGTGAACATTATCCTAACTGTGCTGTAAGTTTTTAAATTTGTATTTAGTCGAAATTTAAATAATAATTTAAAATTGCTGAAAATTTTTATAGATGATTCAGCTTGGTGATTCTGGAATATGGTGTAGGAGACAATCTTTGAGATATGCGATGGGAGCAGCATCTGCTACTGGGGTCGTAAGACGATTAATTCCAGGAATTTTTACTCCAGAAGCTATTAAAAAATCAACAAGAGCTGGTCAGTCACCTAAAAATAAACCTAGAGAAGGTTCAAATCCTGATTTACTTCATCAAAAAGCTTTATCAGTAATCAAAGGTTAAAGTACTTTAAAATTAAGTATAATACGTATAATTTGGATCATCTATTTAAAGAAATAATTTTTTGCCCTTTACATTCGTACTAAATTTTCTAATGTTCTAATAGCCGATAATTTTATACATTTTAAAATTTAAATTATTTTTATGAAAAATATTTAAACCTATTTAGTACAGAATTATTTTTCAGCTTTTAATTAATTATCAAATAGATAAATATATTTTATTTTTATGACATTGACAAGTTTTTCGAGACAATAATACCAATTCATTTTGTTAAATAATTAAATCGATTTTTTTTTTTTAATTTTTATAACTATTTCACATTATTTAAATTTTATTATCAACAAAATAATTAAAATTTTATTTACAGCATTCGCAAAAGAAGTAGAAATTGGAGAACGATGGACCAAGCAAAGTGATGCGACAATACGAGGAGCAATGACTGGAAAAATTTCTGAGCTTAAATTATTAATAAAAAAATCCGAGGCAGCTGGGGTTTCGTATAATTATCAATAAAAAATTATTTATGAAGTAGGAATTTTTTTATATTACTTTTCTTATGTACTTAAAATAGTTTTAATATTAATTTATAATCTATATGTTTGTGATTTAAATGTAAGAAATAATTATTGTTGGAAATTCTTTATGGAAATAAAAAACAATGTAAATATTAAATTTGATTTTCAATTTTAGTTATAAATAACTGATCATTTCATTTTATTCAAAATGTTAATTAGCATTTTTTTAGGGATATAATTATTTGACTATAAAAATTTATTAAATCCTATCATTTCCTATTCATTCCAATAAAATTTAATAAAATTTAATAAAATTTAATACGGTAAATTTTTCTATTAAATTTTATTAAATTATATTAAATGCATTTAATAAATTTTAATTAAATTTAATTCGTGATTTTTGCCCCCGGGTTATGCACCAATGCTCTCTAGGTACTTCTGCACCAATGCTACCTAGGTAGTTCTGCACTAAAGGTCCCTAGGTAGTTCTGCACCAAAGGTCCCTAGATACTTCTGCACCAAATTTACCTAGGGACTTCTGCACCAAAGATTCCTAAGGACTTATGCACCAATGCTCTCTAGGTACTTCTGCACCAATGCTACCTAGGTAGTTCTGCACCAAAGGTCCCTAGGGACTTCTGCACCATAGGTCCCTAGGTACTTCTGCACCAATGCTCTCTAGGTACTTCTGCACCAAAAGTTCTTGAATCGAAAATATTCTAAGTCCATTTGACCCCCCCCCCCTAAAAGCGTCAATTTTTGACCCCCCCTAAAAGCGTCAATTTTTGACCCCCCCTCCTAAAAGCGTCAATTTTTCACCCCCCCCCCCCTGCCAAGCCAGACTTTTTCAAATACCCCATCCAATGAACATGTTCCATGTTAATAGTAGATTCTTTAGTGCGTGTTAGTACTTTCGACACCAGTTATATATCTGGGTATTAGGTATATTATAAATTTGAGTTATATCAAAATCAATCAAAATTTGATTCTTTATAATATCTTATAAGATTAATTGTCGAAATAGAATATCACTTTATTATTTTTAACTTAATTAATCTTCTAATTAATAAACAAAGAAATTTGATATTAGACTTATTTACTTTATGTAATAAATACTTTTAAAATCATTTAGGGCAAAAAGAAGAGTAGCGTGGATCTTCGCCAAAGCTGTTACTTTAAGCACATAAATAAATTTTTTATACAGTTTTTTTTTTTAATTTGCTATTATTGATTTTTGGGCAAAAGGTAGCAATTATATAAAAAAAAAATATTTTTTTTTGCCACCAGTTACATGTTGCATCCTATTAAGTGAAGCTTAACAGAAAAAGATACTTTCTTATAATTTTCAGTATCAGAATTATTGCTAACCTGATAAAAAACAAACTACCATTTGTAAATAAGCATTCATCACTTGTGTTATGCTAACGATAAAATATACAGGATAAGAGCACTAAAAAAAGTAGAAACTTTGAAATTTTAAATGTAATATGATTAACTTAATTTGTAAATTTATATACTTGTAATAATTTAGTTTAAAGATACATAAATTCTCTTAAATTTTATAAAGTTTCTATTACATTTAGCATATCGCAATTAATCTTAAATGATATCTTGTTTTAAATGTTATGTTTAATGTCAACATAAGTTAATGACTTAATAATTGATGTCTTGTCAGTTTCTATAAAATATTTATTCAAATATAATAGAGAAGAGAAGAAATTGAGATAGATATAATTAAGTTCAACTATTTAAGAAAATCGCAAGAGAGTCATTCAAAGGAAAAGGATCCCTTAACTTTAATTCTCGTATACGTTAAGGGCGAGTCAGATCAGATTAGTCAAACATACGACAGTCATGCCTACTCGTATTTACTTGGTCACTAAAATAAAAAAAAATTCAACTTACGCGCTAAATTTGATTTTTTAAAACATGCTTGTGAAATATTGAAAAGGTAATAAAAAAAATATTGTCTTTCCCAAAGTAATTAGTAAAATTTTTGCATTTAGCAATTAAATTAGAAATCAAGCATTCTAAAAAAGCAATTTTTTTCAGATCATTATTGAATTTTATTCTGATCTTTTTTTTTTATTTTATATTAATATTATCTAAAAATAAGAAAATAAAAAAAATTTTTTTTTTTTAAAACAAAGTAATTTTGCAGAAAAAATACATAAGTATCCTTTTTTTAAATACTTGCAAAATATTTTTATTAAAGCAAATTAGTCTTTATTAATCCATGCACCAAATAAATAATTAATTTTTTTTTAATTTATGCAACTATTAAAATACTTTATTTTAAAGCAATATCATCTAGCACGCATTGCTTTTTTATACTCGCAGCGAGTAAAAAATGCCAAAAAATTTTACGTACATGCACAATAAAAAAATATACACAAGATTTAAGTTAAAATTATTTTTATCTTAATTGCAATAAAATAAAATTGTAAATAAACAACGTTTTTTGTTCTTTATCGACCAAGATAAAAATAATTTTAACTTAATTTTTTAATAAAAAAAGAACGATTCAAGAAATAACTTTAATATACACAAGATTTGTCAATAATTTATAAACTGAACATGCCAATACTAAAACAAATCTGTATAATTACATAAATATGATATGCATATAAAATATTAACATTTTTTTCGAACACAATAAAGAACGCATAATAAAATTATTTCACAGATTATTATACGAAAAGCTGCATATTTTAATAAATCCTTATTTTTAAAGATACTAATTTTTAGGAATAAAATATTTTACTAAACCATTCAGAATGATTTAAAAGTTGTTTTTATTTATTTAATAAAAATTTTTTTTAATGCACAGAGTTAATATTTACACGTGTTCCTTATACTAGTTTTATACTATACAGTATAGTATGGCATATCCTGTACTAACACAATCTCATATGATTTTAGTGCATATATACACCACACTATACATAATTACTAACACATCCTTGCATAAAATTTAAGTGTCCTCATAGGGAGTGTGTAGAAAATAAAATCGAGGAGGACACTAAAAGTCGCAGTCAGTACCAAAAATTGTCATGTTACTCTTATCGTCATAACCCACTAATGAACATTACTTTTGTAAATAAAAAATAATTCGCTTAAAATTTTCAAAAACTCCCAAAAGGAAAACATAAAAAAATAATTTACGAATCGATTGGCACCGTTTTAAATACATTTTTGTAGACTTATTTGTAAAATTTTTGTTTGGAAAATTTGATGTTGCTCGGATTTATTTTTCAAACAAAAATTTTTGCATATGAATCTGCAAAATAATACATCAAATCTACTATTGTATTTATAAACCATTTTATAATGTTTTCCTTTTTTTAGAATTTTGATTAACGGCGGTAATTCGGAGAAAATTGCAATTTTCTGCAGCAAAACGATGAAAAGTCGGTAATGGGATCTGACTTGCCCTTAAAGGAAAATTACTGGTTTACGACTAACTAGTGAATAGAACTAAAGTCTTTCTCATAACCCTTTCGCTCAAGCCTTTAAAATCCTCTAATATGTACTTACGTATGTATGAGTATATATGGATGATTTCTCAGACGTTAACCCTTCTAACACTTAATATATGTTATGGAAAATTGCACGTCTGCATGAACTATATACGACTAAAATGAAAATGTAAAAGCAAATGGATGTTAGAGATAGATTTCGTAGAAATAAAGTTCTGAATACATCTATCTATATGAGCAATTATTTTAAAAGTGCTACTGAATTTGAGCCTGGAATCGTAATTTTTTTTTTTGAGGGCACATCGATATGACCCGTGTTTGCAGTTAATTTGAACCTTCAGAAAACCGAAAAAAATCGTGAACAAGAAATCGGCGATAGGTGCCAAAAAGGTTTTTTCACTTTTATGTCAAAAACCGTATTTTTCGTATCTGAGCTACCCCAAATTTTTAAAATAACTTTTTAGGTAAATAAAATTTTAAAAAATAGTTTTAAAAATCTGATTGCCAGGGAAAAACCACTCCAGAAGAAAAAAAAACTTATCTTTTTACGATGAAATTTAGCCAAGTTATCGTCAATTTAAGATTTTACCCAAATTCGAATTAAAAAAGAATGAAATTTTATTGAAAAAAGCCTGTATCTGAACTTTAAACATGCATTACTCGCTTGATTTTCATCGTAAAATAATAATTTTTTTTTTAAAATCGATTAATTTTTTCCTGGCAATTCATTTCTTTAAGAAAAAAATCATTTATATTGACAAAATTTTAATTTTTAGATCAAAAACTGTGTTAAGTAAATCTTGCTACTTACAGTTTTCAAAGGCTTTTGACCTAAAAATTGAATTTCGGTCAATAAAAATGATTTTTTTCTTAAAGAAATGAATTGCCAAGAAAAAATTAATCGATTTTAAAAAAAAAATTATTATTTTACGATGAAAATCAAGCGAGTTATGCATGTTTAAAGTTCAGAAACAGGCTTTTTTCGATAAAATTTCAATCGTTTTTAAGACGAATTTGAACAAAATCTTAAATTGACGATAACTTGGCTAAATTTCATCGTAAAAAGATTTTTTTTCTTCTGGAGTGGTTTTTCCCAATCAGATTTTTTAAACTATTTTTTAAAATTTTATTTACCTAAAAAGTTATTTTGAAAATTTGGGGTAGCTCAGATACGAAAATTACGGTTTTTGACATAAAAGTGAAAAAATCTTTTTGGCACCTATCGCCGCTTTCTTGTTCACGATTTTTTTCGGTTTTCTGAAGGTTCAAACTAACTGAAAACACGGGTCATATCGATGTGCCCTCAAAAAAAAAAATTACGATTCCAGGCTCAAATTAAGTAGCACTTTTAAAATAATTGCTCATATGCATTAATGTAAAATTTATACATTTAGATTTATATCTTTAACTGAAACTATACGTCACTTCAATGCTCAGATTGAATAAACGATTGCCACTAGCGAGCCTTTTGAAAATAAACTTCTTAACTATTACAGATTCAAAAGGTTAGTTTCTTATCAAAATTGACAAATATGTCCTATAACATTATTTATTTATTTATAATAGAGCGAGCAAAGCTCTACCTTAATGGATGCTTAAATCGACACCTTGTGGGCACGATATCTCAACAACGATCAATCGGATTACTTTCATTTTTTAAAACTGGGTTTCTTTTATCGAGTCGATAGAACCTATAGTTTTTGGGCCAAATCCGGTGTTTTTAAAAGTATATTTATTCTTGTATTTTTGCTTCACAGAGGTGAAAAACCTTATAAATGTCAACTGCGCAATGAATTTCATAGCTTTTGTATAAACTTTGCATCGATGAAATATCATAGCAATTCTAAATAACACAAGATACTTATATTTTTAGGCACGATCACCCTATGTATGCAATACATATATGAAATCGTGCTTTATAAGTTTGTCAGGTCAAAAAACGGAAAAAATTCTAAATTGTCCAATTCGTGGAAAAATTTGGTCCCCAGGTCATTCCGATGCCTTTAAAAGCTTATATTGCCTTGGTGTGTGTAGGGATGTATGTTCGAGAAAGTGTATCCTCAAAGTCTCAGAAACTACTCGATGAATCAAAAATCCCTTAAACCAAATTTTTTGAAATAAGATCTAGTTGCAGGATTTTCAATTTCAAGTGATTTTATCAAGTCCTTGCAGAGAAATGTCCAAAAAATTGATTTGAGATATTTAAAAAAATTATGAAAAATTGATAAAAATGGTAAAAAATGAATTGGTTTTGAATTTGATACATTCAAAATATGGTTAATAACCTACAATAACTAAATTAATTAAAATTTATTTTTTAGGCACGATCACCCTATGTATGCAATACATAAATGAAATCATGCCTTAAAAGTTGATTCAGATACTTGAAGCTTGTAAAAAATTTTTAAGTCCTAAAAAACTCAATTTCGTCAAAAATTACAATTTCGGCAGCAATTTAAATAAATTTAAAAATTGGACATTTCGGGTCAAAAATTACCAGCAGGTTAATTGACTATAGCGCTGAGAAAATCAGTGATAAAAATACATGGCTTACGTCGTTTGAAAGGTGACACTTACACCAAAAAAAGTAGAACAACCAGAAGTGTTTTGGTTATGTTTTGAGGTTGCAGCATTTTATCAAACATTACTGAAAACCCCCGTTTTATAAGATTGAGCCAACATGTAGATTTGCGTTTTTAGCCCCAGAATTTCCTTGGGAATGAATTCAGGGCTGTTTTCATGCCTTTAAACACACAAAAGATTGTTTTCTAGTAAAAATTAGCTTTTTAAAACGCTTTGTGACCTCTGTCAAAATTTTTATAGCTTAAAACTCAAAATTCCCATGTTATTTAAATGGGAAAATTCAAGTGCTCGGCGGCACGGGATAAAAAAATCGAAAATCAAAATCCTTGGAGCTGGGAGTTTTTTATGATCAACATATTCGAAAAAAATGGGGGGAGCCAAAAAATATCGAAAAATAATAAATAAGACACTCTAATATACAGATTTAAAACTCTTCACCACGTTGAGGCTAGTATCCTGTTTTCAGTAGAACCCCAAAAGCTACAGATGACTTTTTCTAATTCTGGTTGTCGAATTCGGAAACCCTTACACCGCATTCTGACTAGAGTGTAATATTAATTTGGTAATTAAGTGAATTGATTTTTTTTTTTATGAATTATGGAAAAAGCACGTAATAACAAAGTTCCGCAAACTAAAGTTTGGTTGAAATTTTTTCAGCAAAAAAATAAAAAGGTTAAAAAATAAGGGGCGGATTTTTGGTATCCTTTTTGGCCAATACTTAGAAATTCTAATTATGCTTAACATTTTTTTATGTCTTATTTAAACATTATTATTGAACTCAATCAAACCAAAACTTTTAAAATTCCGAAATTAAAAAATTACTGAAACTCTTCTCTTGCTTTTTTTTAAAATGATCAGCTTCGCTCTACCCGTCTTTGACGGTATCTAGTATATGTACGTGACTGTTCATTGGTAAACAATAAATATTTTTTATTTTCTCTTTAAATAACTTTAATTATTCTCCATAAGTACTTCATTGTATATTTAGTTATTTTCTAAACTTTATTCAATATGCAAAATAAGCTTCTGTAGTATATGTCGTCGGGGGGTATTTTACGGGATTTGAGGATTTGTGGATTTGCAAATCCCACTTGGATTTGATGGGATTTGATGGGATTTGATGGGATTTGAATGGGATTTGAATGGATTTGAATGGATTTGAATGGTTTTTAATTCATTTGAATGCATTTGGGATTTGCAAATCCACTCAAATCCAAGGAAAAACCTTAAAATTGTAATTACGCATTATATTATTAGTAAGCGTCCAACGCAATATGTTTTTTACACTCCATAAATGAAGATTACATTCTTTGTATGTGTTTTATGTTTTTGATCATGAGTCCGGGCATTGCAAAGCCCCAAAGTTGTGTTGTCCGACCATAATGGTCAAAAAACTGACCATGCTAGGGCTTTTGTGCGATAATTAATCTGAGCATGAATATAAAATAACAGTTCAAAATACCATTGTTGATATTTTTTTGGTAGCTGATTACGAAAGTTAGAGTTACAAAATCCTCAGGTTATGTGGAATGCCCATAATGGGCAGAAGCTGCCCATTTTAGGGCCTTTTTGCGAAAATCTAAGTAAAATCTTTAAATAACCTTCTAATAACCTTTCTAAATACTGTCTTGTATACTTTTTGACTGCTGATTACGAAAATCAGGGTCCCGTAATCCTAAGGTTGAATTGTATGCCCATAATGGGCAAAAGCTGCCTATTTTAGAACTTTCATGATAAACTAATTATAAAAAAATTTGAATAAACGCTCAAAGTACGGTCTTACATGTTTTTTGGGTCGCTAATTTCGAAAATCGGGGTACTGAAATCCTATCGCTGTGTAATATGCTCATAATGGGCAAAAGTTCCCCCTTTTTAGGGCTTTTGCGCGATAGTCAAAGTGTAAACTTTGAATAATCGTTCAAAACGGTTCAAATTACCAACATATGTTTTTTGGGTTGCTTATGTGGGTGTCGAAGTCCTAAGTTTGTTATCTGCTCATACTGGGATAAAACCTACCCATGTTAGGGCTAGGACTTATTCGCGACAATCTAAATACAAACCTTAAATGACCTTAAAACTTATATTATATATGTGTTTTGGGTTGCTGATTACAAAAATCAGGATCTTAAAATTCTACAGAACTAATATCTGCCTTAACCCCTTTACCTGCAGTCCCGAGTAAAGTTGGGGCAATAACATGGAATTATTATACTTAAAGTACGTAGGGGGGGTTAAGAGGGCAATAACCAATCCCTCGAGGGGTACATAGCAGTGGACCGCGCAAGAGTTCCGCGCCAGTTCAGTGGCAGTTTTATAAAAACTGTAATGCGCGAGTTCGTTAAAGTTTTAGACAGTTCCGCGGCAGTTCGGCCAGAGTTTTAAGCGACGCGCGGAAAAGTGGGGGACGCGCCGTTTTTAGGGTTTATAGGGTATGCGGTGCTAGTTTTGGACTTGGATTATTATTATTATTATTATTATTATTATTATTATTATTATTTATTAAATAATTAATTTTATTTATTTAAATAATTTATTTATTTATTTTAACTAATTATATTTGTCAAAAATAGGAGCAAACGTAGATTTCTCGATATACTTATAGAATTATAAGATTTTTATTTTGCAAAAACATTTTTAATTAATTAACAATTATTCTACAACCCACGTCATAAACTAATTTGTAAATTAATTTAAAAAAAAAATTAAAAAATAGGTTCTTTCTTTTTAAAACAGGTTTTAAGATTTTTACGAGGATTTTTATTTTATTTAGGGTACTTTTTTGATCCAATTAATAAGTATTTATTTATTTATTTATTTAATGGAAGTTAGTGCAGTCATTACCGATGCACGATTACAATATTATACAATTTTAAATAAAAATGTGAAGCAGTAAAATTTGAAAATTTATAATAATAATAAATGTTTTAGTATTATCAAATTAAATATTATAACTTAATACATCTGAGAGCTAAATTATTAGATTTTTTTAACCATTATGTTTTGAAAATCAAATCCTTGGGATCAAAAATTTGTGCACACATGAAGCAAATTTTATAATCTAATTTTTTTAGGCCTGTAAAATATTAATTATTTATCGTTGTTTTAGTCTCTAATTGACCTGTATCTACTTAATAAAGTTCTGGTTTATTTAAACAACAGTAATATTTATAATTATAATTCTTTTAATTTTTTATCAATGATAAAGGATTCCGAGGTACTCGGTGTTTCTGCTGAAAAAATCTCCGAAAAAATTAACTAAATAATCAAGGGTCTATCATCAAAAAAAGACACTTCAGAAATAGTATTTAATAAAAAAAATCACACGTCAGGCCTTACACTAGCGTAGCCTAAGGAAATAGGCTATAATAAGAAACGACACGTCAAGCTTTACACTAGTGTAACCTAAGCAAGTTGGCTATAATAATTAGCGACTCGTCAAGCCTTACACTAGCGTAACCTAAGGAAGTAGGCTATAATAAGAAACGACACGTCAAGCCTTACAGTAGCGTAACCTAAGAAAGTAGGCTATAATAAAAAACAACACGTCAAGCCTTACAGTAACGTAACCTAAGGAAGTAGGCTATAATAAAATAACGACCCGTCAAGCCTTACAGTAGCGTAACCTAAGGAAGTAGGCTATAATAAAATAACGACACGTCAAGCCTTACAGTAGCGTAACCTAAGGAAGTAGGCTATAATAAGAAACGACACGTCAAGCCTTACAGTAGCGTAACCTAAGGAAGTAGGCTATAATAATATAACGACACGTCAAGCCTTAAAGTAGCGTAACCTAAGGAAGTATAGTCTATATTAAAAAAACAACACGTCAAGCCTTACACTAGCGTAACCTAAGGAAGTAGGCTATAATAAGAAACGACACCTCAAGCCTTACAGTAGCGTAACCTAAGGAAGTAGGCTATAATAAAAAACACACGTCAAGCCTTACACCAACACAACGTAAATTTTGGAGACAAAACTTTTCAAATAATTAAGTATCAGGTCAGTTTTTTTCTCGGTTTTTTTCGAGTTTTTTTTATGACAAAAACGTTAATAATTAATAAAAAATTTTTCAAATCATTAATTATCAGATCCAATAAATCTATTAAAACCGAGTTTTCTAAAATTATTACTTTCATTGAAAAGTATTTGGTATTACGTCCAAAAATAATAAAAATTTAGGGTTTTTTTTTTTTAATTTTTGAAAGCATTAGATTGAGACAAAAATTTCGCACACACACGCAAGAGTTACACCAAAATAACCTCATGCAATGGTATAGTCAGGGTGGCCACGGAACTGAAGTTATAAAATTCCCTGACTTTCCAGACCATTTTTCTTAAATTTTCCAGTACTTTTTTAGTGTTTCAACCAAATTTTACAAACCAAATTCCCTGAATTTCCAGAGTTTCCTACAAACAAATTTTAGTAAATTTCAGACATTTTCTTTTTCAAAATTTAATATTAAATTTAAATACCCAACTATATCTGCACTCTAGTTATTAAATTTACTATATTTTCTGTATTATATATTTTTATTATTAAATTGATTTAAAAAGGAAGGGACAAAAGTATTTTTGAAAATAAATAAAAATGATCATTTTTTAATATTATACGTCTAAACATCATTTTCTATCTGCTGGCTAGTGTTTAAAAAAATTTTAAAGCATGTTAAAAAATTAGAAAACTGAAAAGTAAAAATTCCCATGTTATTTAAATGGGAAACTTTAAGTGCTCGGTGGTACGAGTAAAATCCTTGAAGATGGGGGGTTTTATGACCAAAATATCCAAATGTGGGGAGAGCAAAAAAATCTCGAAAACAAAAAATTAAAACACGCTCTACTGAACACGAATACGACATTTGTTTTTACCTAAATTGTTCTTATTCCCTACAATAGAAGATGAATGCGTAGCAATTACCTAAAGATATTTAATGTGGGCAACTGGTGCATTTTAAGTAAAAACAAACATCATATTCGTGTTTAGTGACCTAAAAAATATAAGTAACCGATAATAATTCAAATAAACCCGAAATTACAACTAGAGCTGAAAGATTGATTTATTTTTTTATTTCATCAGACTTACACTTCACTCAAAGGTTATTTTTTATCAGAGAAAATTATATTTAAGGTGGCTCCCGGTTTTAGGTCCGTAGATTTTAGGGTGTGATCAGAGGGGGGTATAACTAATTAATTAAATTATATTAATTATTTTATGGATATGCGAATATTTAGAAGTTATTATTAATAATAATGCATTTTCTTATATAATGAGTGTGGTATAAACAAAATTTTTTATTTACAAAACATTTTATTGAAAGGAGCCCACGACTAAAATTATGTGTTTATAATTTGATCGGCAACTATTGTATTTTTTTCTTGGAAAAGTTTCTACTTTTGTTAAATAACACGTGTGTACAATTTTATCTAAAAAGATTCGTTATTGAATGAGTACGAAGTAAAACAATATCAACTCCCATAAGAACGCGTGTTTAACCTTAAAAATTTTGAGTTGCTTATTTCTTTCTTAATTAACCAGGAACCTGGGTATTGTTTGGGATCAATGGATTTGTTTTTTAATTATCTTCATCTCCATTAAATTTTAGTGTCGGTTTTTTATTATAGTCTTTTTCCTTAGGTTACGTTACTGTAAGGCTTGACGTGTCGTTATTTTATTATAACCTACTTCCTTAGGTTACGCTACTGTAAGGCTTGACGTGTCTTTATTTTATTATAGCCTATTTCCTTAGGTTACGTTACTGTAAGGCTTGACGTGTTGTTTTTAATTATAGCCTACTTTCTTTAGTTACGCTACTGTAAGGCTTGACGTGTCGTTATTTTATTATAACCTACTTCCTTAGGTTACGCTACTGTAAGGCTTGACGTGTCATTATTTTATTATAGCCTACTTCCTTAGGTTACGCTACTGTAAGGCTTAACGTGTCGTTTCTTATTATAGCCTACTTCCTTAGGTTACGCTACTGTAAGGCTTGACGTGTCATTATTTTATTATAGCCTACTTCCTTAGGTTACGCTACCGTAAGGCTTGACGTGTCGTTTTTTTATTATAGCCTATTTCCTTAGGTTACGTTACTGTAAGGCTTGACGTGTTGTTTTTTATTGTAGCCTACTTTCTTAGGTTACGCTACTGTAAGGCTTGACATGTCGTTATTTTATTATAACCTACTTCCTTAGGTTACGCTACTGTAAGGCTTGACGTGTCATTATTTTATTATAGCCTACTTCCTTAGGTTACGCTACTGTAAGGCTTAACGTGTCGTTTCTTATTATAGCCTACTTCCTTAGGTTACGCTAGTGTAAGGCTTGACGAGTCGCTAATTATTATAGCCAACTTGCTTAGGTTACACTAGTGTAAAGCTTGACGTGTCGTTTCTTATTATAGCCTATTTCCTTAGGCTACGCTAGTGTAAGGCCTGACGTGTGATTTTTTTTATTAAATACTATTTCTGAAGTGTCTTTTTTTGATGATAGACCCTTGATTATTTAGTTAATTTTTTCGGAGATTTTTTCAGCAGAAACACCGAGTACCTCGGAATCCTTTATCATTGATAAAAAATTAAAAGAATTATAATTATAAATATTACTGTTGTTTAAATAAACCAGAACTTTATTAAGTAGATACAGGTCAATTAGAGACTAAAACAACGATAAATAATTAATATTTTACAGGCCTAAAAAAATTAGATTATAAAATTTGCTTCATGTGTGCACAAATTTTTGATCCCAAGGATTTGATTTTCAAAACATAATGGTTAAAAAAATCTAATAATTTAGCTCTCAGATGTATTAAGTTATAATATTTAATTTGATAATACTAAAACATTTATTATTATTATAAATTTTCAAATTTTACTGCTTCACATTTTTATTTAAAATTGTATAATATTGTAATCGTGCATCGGTAATGACTGCACTAACTTCCATTAAATAAATAAATAAATAAATACTTATTAATTGGATCAAAAAAGTACCCTAAATAAAATAAAAATCCTCGTAAAAATCTTAAAACCTGTTTTAAAAAGAAAGAACCTATTTTTTAATTTTTTTTTTAAATTAATTTACAAATTAGTTTATGACGTGGGTTGTAGAATAATTGTTAATTAATTAAAAATGTTTTTGCAAAATAAAAATCTTATAATTCTATAAGTATATCGAGAAATCTACGTTTGCTCCTATTTTTGACAAATATAATTAGTTAAAATAAATAAATAAATTATTTAAATAAATAAAATTAATTATTTAATAAATAATAATAATAATAATAATAATAATAATAATAATAATAATCCAAGTCCAAAACTAGCACCGCATACCCTATAAACCCTAAAAACGGCGCGTCCCCCACTTTTCCGCGCGTCGCTTAAAACTCTGGCCGAACTGCCGCGGAACTGTCTAAAACTTTAACGAACTCGCGCATTACAGTTTTTATAAAACTGCCACTGAACTGGCGCGGAACTCTTGCGCGGTCCACTGCTATGTACCCCTCGAGGGATTGGTTATTGCCCTCTTAACCCCCCCTACGTACTTTAAGTATAATAATTCCATGTTATTGCCCCAACTTTACTCGGGACTGCAGGTAAAGGGGTTAAGGCAGATATTAGTTCTGTAGAATTTTAAGATCCTGATTTTTGTAATCAGCAACCCAAAACACATATATAATATAAGTTTTAAGGTCATTTAAGGTTTGTATTTAGATTGTCGCGAATAAGTCCTAGCCCTAACATGGGTAGGTTTTATCCCAGTATGAGCAGATAACAAACTTAGGACTTCGACACCCACATAAGCAACCCAAAAAACATATGTTGGTAATTTGAACCGTTTTGAACGATTATTCAAAGTTTACACTTTGACTATCGCGCAAAAGCCCTAAAAAGGGGGAACTTTTGCCCATTATGAGCATATTACACAGCGATAGGATTTCAGTACCCCGATTTTCGAAATTAGCGACCCAAAAAACATGTAAGACCGTACTTTGAGCGTTTATTCAAATTTTTTTATAATTAGTTTATCATGAAAGTTCTAAAATAGGCAGCTTTTGCCCATTATGGGCATACAATTCAACCTTAGGATTACGGGACCCTGATTTTCGTAATCAGCAGTCAAAAAGTATACAAGACAGTATTTAGAAAGGTTATTAGAAGGTTATTTAAAGATTTTACTTAGATTTTCGCAAAAAGGCCCTAAAATGGGCAGCTTCTGCCCATTATGGGCATTCCACATAACCTGAGGATTTTTTAATTTAAAATTTTTATTTTTTTTGCATTAAAATATTTAAAAAATTTTTATAATAATTTTCCATTATTATAATTTTAAATCATACGAGATTATAAAATAAACATTAAAATACAGCTTTATAGGGCTTAAAGAGTTTATGGTTAAATCGTTATATAGCATTACAAGGTTTGGGTTTTCTAAATGCTAAGCTTGTGAATTATAATTTTATATATTATTCTAATGATTTATGATTTTAAAGTTATGATTATTAAATCTCACGTATCTTTTTAAAAACACCTTAGGAGCGAAACAGGGAGAAAAATAAAATCAGATGAATTAAAGGATAGGGGGCACTTCGATAGTTCAACCTTTTTCTTTATTTTAACAAGCCCAAATAGGTATTTTAAGCCACTGAGTCTAAAACTGAGGTTTTAAATTGCGTGTTGGAAGATTTTTTCACAAACGGGATTTTTTAAAAAAGTAAGAAAAAAATTATTTTTTACTATCTTTACACAACTTTTGAGAAAAAATGTTTAAATTTGACTTTTTATTAAAAATAAAAATATTTAAAAAAAATCAAAAATTCAAATTTATTTTTTAGGTATGATAAAAATATCCATATCAATATTCAGTACTTGATTTATTAACTATGCAAACAAAAGTAAGGATATAATTATGAAGGATATGAAAGATTTAGGAGAGAGAAATAGCCACAAAGACTTATGACTAAATCAACGTCAATTTATTAGGGTATTTGCAACATTTTGCACTTTCTCTATAGCAATTTGTTCTTGAATTAATTACAGAGATGGATTAACAGTTATTTGTAGTTTAAAATGTTAAATTAAAAAATATTATTTTTTTTAAAATATTTATTATATTTTATAAATTTGCTGCTTCATAATAATTTAGTAATTAAACAAGATATATATAATAATTTGCTTTAGGTCAATATCGGATTACTTACTTATTATATTTTGGTATCAATGACTTTTAGGGTTCGATAAAGCAGGAGATTAATGTTTAATTATTATTCTCAATATATTCAAAATATTATAACCATTATTTTATATTGAATTACACGCTGCATTGAATTTAAAATTGTAAATTACATTCAAAGAGGTGATGCATCCATCTATTAGTCATTAAATAATTTATCCCTCTAGGTATGTTTGTATCCTGTAGTTCATAGTTCACGATTCTTTATTTATTTATAATAGCAGAAGAAAATATTCTTGAAAATAAAAAAAAAAAATTTTCTAATTTTCTTTAAGTTTCATGTCATTTGCAATAGTTTAAACATGAAAATAAATTTAAAATCAGTTTTAAAGAAATTAACAGGGGTCTTATAATGAACAGGATATGCGAATTTAAAAAGTGCATGTATCGATATAACATCATAGTCAAAAATATTCTTAAACAGAAATAAATTTAAAATCAATTAATAACCTTTATTAATTTTCTTATATACTAATCTATTATTACTAAATTTCTGTTAATATTTTAATCGTAAAAATTAAAAATTTAGATACGCCAAAATTTATATAGAAATAGGATATTTCCTATATGTTTAAATTTAATCTGCATACGTATCCTATAGACTTGCACATCGTCTATGTATCATAAGAGCCCAGATGGAAGGACTTCGATTTCAAAAATATAGAGATCCAAAATTTCACTCCTCGTAATGGAAAAGAGGAGAAACACTAATCTTTGGAGCCTGGTAAATCAATTCAAGGCTAGTGCTAAAAAAAGCATCCTTTGGCAGTTTGTCAGAAACTCATTGATGTGCTCCGGTTTAATATTATTCAACTTTCTGTATGTAAAACTTTCATTTGGACGTTTAGGAGTATAAAGTTCAATTTTTACATTCATGAGGTTGTGAGCGCTGTAAAATGGACACGAAAATGATGAAGTATGTCACTGTATGAAAAGGACAATCACGTGAAGAATCAGCTCATACTAGAACGATATTTGCAGGATCAGCAAGGGATTTTTATTTTTTATTTATAAAGAATTGTACAAAATTAGTGATATAAAAAAGTAATAAAAATGGAATGTGCGGGCACGTTATTTACAAAATAATTAAGTAATATAAAAATGTATTTATTAAGAATACGATAAGCTAAGGAATTAAAATAAAATTTAAAAATATAATACAAAAGAAGCAAAAAAAAGAGATAAACATTTGTTAAACTATTTAAGTTAAATAAAAGCTATTTGCAATAATTAATAGAATAAAAATTACACTTAAAATACAGGCAGGGTAAGGATAGGAAGTAAACCAGGATGAGGCTGAGGGAGATTATCTAGTGTCTTAGTAAGATTTTTATTGTTAAAGAGAGGTAGAAGAGTCTTGCTGTAGAAAATGTTGATAAATATTATGTTTAAACGAGTCGATGTAACGAGAAAGGCAAATAAATTCAGGGAGGGTGTTTTAGAAATTTAGCATAAGAACTAGAGTCGACTAGAGTTAAATTATTATATTGAGAGAATTGAGAGGTAGGGAAGGTCTCGTGAAGAGATATAAATGTTTATTTTATCCTTGAGGTAGAAAGGTAGACTGTTGTTTAAGGTGTCATAGATAAAGATGGCACACAGATATTTTTGGCGTAACTTTACGTTCAACCAATCTAGTTTTAGTCTAGCTAAAAAAGTTTTGTTGGAAAATTTAATGTCACGTTTTTGAAGTCGGTCATATTGGTACCATAAGAGGTTACCAATTAGAAAGGCCATAATCAAAGAAAGGAAATATAAGGGAAGAAACTAGTCAGCTATAGAGTGAGGGGGTGATGAAATTTTTGAAATATCTGAGTCTATAGAGAATGTAGGTAATAGATTTGATCATGTGGTTTATATGAAGTAAAATTGGTAGTTTTTAAATCATTAGCTAAAATAAGTTCATCAAGTTAATAAAATCAATTTACGTACCTTTTATAATTGAAGATGCTTTTTCCAGGTTTTATATTTTGTTGAGAAATAAAATAATTTTATTGATTAATATGATTGATTAAAAAAAGGAAAAAAGTGGTCTATTTTAAAATTAAGAATATTCACAATTCAGCATAAATGTTCAATTTTTTTATTGCCGTTTTATTTAAATTCTACAATGTTTTTTATTCATTTTATGTACACAAAATATACAAACAAATGAAAAATAAAATTACAAATTTTATATATAAACTTAATGCACACTTGTCCATTTTTTTTTTTATATTATTATTTAAATGCTTTATTTTAATTATTTTATTATTAATTAATTAATACTTATTCACAATATTTTTTAATTGCTAAATAATTATATTTTTACTTTTAATTTGTAATTTTTTTTAATAATTATTTATATTTACAATTTTTTTTTTTTTATTTTACCCATATTTTATATTTTTTTAGTATTCTATCCATTAAATTTTTTGTTGTATAAATTATTTGAAAAATGCGAATTCTATGCATTGAATAAATTATATACAATAGAGAATTTAATTATTTTTTTTTTTTTTACAAAACATTTTTGTTACTTTAATAAATGAAATATTTTTTTTAATTCATTGTTAGTCATAAATATAAAAAGTATAATGAAAAATATAAAAAATAGTTTTAGTTTTAAAGAATATTTTTTTTTTTAAGATTTAATTCATATTATTAAATTTATTAAAAGAAAAAGATATTAAATATTAATATTGCATTTATCAATGAAATTACATTTTTTTATTGTAATTTAAGTTTAGTACGTAATACATGTATAAATTTTATTTGAATACCACATATTATATAAAATTCTATATGTTTAAGCTCGTTCTGAAGATAATCTCCATTAAATTTTTATTAAAATTAGTCCTTATGCATTACTAGTACAAAGAAAAACGAAATTTTTAAAATAGTATTAGCCTGTTATTGCTGAAGCAGGATTTAAAAACAAATTTTTACTTCAAATTTGGGCCAAAATATGATAATTTTTTTTGACAGGGTAATTTTTTTGAATTCTTATATAACTCGTTTCAATGACCTGATTGAATTAAGTTTTAACCTCGTATCAAAAAGTAAATTTTTTGAAATCAAAACAAAACTACGAAACACTTGTCAAATGAAAGTTCCATCTTTTTAAATCATTATATTTTTGAAATTTATAGATAACTGCTAAAAATAAAGCAAATTTTGTTTACTATGCTGCTAAGATGACTATGATAAGGACTAATATAGGCAATACAACATGAGATTGATCTTAATTTTTATTTATTTATGATTAATATACGTCTATAGTAAATTTATTCTTTTTTTTGCTTATTTTAATTTTTTATAAAGAAAAATAAAAAAAATTCAATCAATTTTTCTAGAATAAATTTCTTATTATCTATAAAAAAATTTTAAATTTAATCTTAAACTAAAAATATTAAGATTTTTAAAAATATTTATTTTCTTATTTCAGAACTTTTTTAATTAAATGAACTTAAAACTAACAGATTCTAATTTAAAATTGTATAAAAATAAGAAGAAAAAAAATGGAATGCAAAAATAACATAAAAAAAATAAAATAAAATTGTTAAATTTAATCTAAAAATATAAATATTTTATAACAATAAATATCAGATGTTACCTGATTTTTCTCTCATTTTATATATAACCGCAAGTGAACAAAATAATATTGGCACAAACTATTCGCCAAAAATTCATCACATATTCTACTTATTACACACACATACACACAAACATAGATTATATTACTTTTTGGAAAAACTGGTTGATAAAATACTTATAACATTTTTTCAAACAGTTTTTGTGGTATACACACAAATATTAAACATTGAACAAATGTGCTCGTATTATATCTTTTATAGTTCACATACATACATACATACATTCTTATATATATAGATAGGTAAAGGTTATGACAATAATAGTTTTTTATCGGCAATTTTATGGTAATAGAAATAAAATGAAAAATGTACATTTCGATTCCAATCTATATATAATGACTTTTTAAAATCGATAACAACAAATCTTTCAAAGATTCTTCAACCATTTATTATTTTTTTTAGACATTTTATTCTATATGTGTTATTTTAATTTTTATCCTCAATCTATTATTTATTATTTTTTATTTTATTCATAAAACTTTCATTATATTTTGTATAAAATGTAAAAAAATGAAAGAAAAAAAAACAGATTTTTATTTATTTAAAGATAAACTTTTTAAAAATTAATTGTTTTTAGCATATTAGTTATTTTCATTGTTATTATTAAACAATTACTCATTAGAAAATGAAGATTTACTTTTTACTAACATTTTTTTCTCTTAAATTCGTCAATTTTATTTGCTTTTATATTTTCTGTTTTTTATAGGCAGTTATGTGTACATATTAGTATGTTACTTTAAAAAAATGAAATTTTTTTAAAATTATTATCATAAAAAATAATTTGTATTTTTCGGCTCTTTTAATCGGTTATCATGCAAAATTTAGAAATATTTGAGTACTTAAATGAAAGTTTCAACATGTAAGAATAGTTTTGTTTTATACTTTGATCACAGGCGGAGTGCTATATCCATCTGATGCCGGTATACCATGTATTCCATATGAACATTTTAAATTTTGATTTTGAAATTCAAATATAAGAGACTAAAAGACCCTTATTATTAGATTCCTAAGAATTTTCCCTATCAAACTGTGTATCTCTTCATACAGAAACTTTCTGGCTAAAGTGACATAAAATTCTCACATTTTAAAAATTAAATTTTATCGTTTTTTTTTTAAGTGACAGACTAATATATAAATATATAATTATAAATTTTATTGTACTATATTTATAAATCTGATTTATACTTACAATTAAACACATACAAACTGATAAAATTTGATTATTATTATTATAATTATTAATTTTATTTTTATATCCAAATTTTTAACATTTATTTTTATTAATCTCGTTGCATTACCGATAAAATTATAAATTTATTCTAATAATAATTTTAACTTTTTACTTTTTTATTCTGCATTAAAAATAAAAATTATTTTATATATTCTTTTTAATTATACTCAAAATAGAATATTATTCATATATTTTATGTATTCATATATTTTAGTTTGGGATGAATTTAATTGATAGCTGTTAGCGATTTGCTAAATTTTATGTGCAATTTTATTACCGATATTCAATAACGAGTTTCATAACGAAACTAATAAAAACTAATAAAATTTTAAAAATTACATCGTTATTTTTACAAAAATTACCGCGAATCCTGAATATTTTTAACGCAAAATTTTAATAAATTATTATTTTAATTTATTTTTAGTGCCAAATCTTCTATTTTTTGGCTTCTATTTTGTCATTTACTATTATGGAGTACAGATCCATGCCTTTTTAAAATTTATTTTATAATTAATAATAAAATCTTTCGACAAAAAATGCATATTTTTAATTAAAATTTTGCAAAAAAACGTAAGATGAATAATATAGTTTATTACGTTAGGTGAAACTACAAGTTTTTGAGTATCTGATGCAAAAATCGCTTTTATTGACAGAAATTTAGAAGTATTTAATATTATTAAAAGTTTATGAAATTTATTTTTATTCAAGCAAGTTTTTTTGAAAATTAGGCTTTTTTATTATTAACAAAAAAAAATTACCCCATGAGACCTCTTCAAGATCTTAGCAAGTTTTATCATCACAAATGAGATTTTTCAGTTTTTTAATGGCTCCAATAAAGCAAATTCAAGAAAATCTTAAATTTTTTATTTATTTTCATTAACTTGATTTTAGGGACACCATTACTCTATTAAGCCATTACGCCATTACTCTTTCTTGTACATCATATAATAGTTTTTCGTCCTTAGCTTATTTATTTTTGACGCTCGCAACAATGAAAAACGTCCAAGCTTCCATAATAATCTTCAAGCACCAAATTACACCATTTTTAAGGATTTATTGTTAAAAAAACAGGTCTAGTATCCTCTGCTTATATACTTTTAAATTATTAGTAGGGCATCAATTTATAAGCAGAAAATTTTAAATTTTTATCTTCTTGATGATTAAAAATTTGCTGCCGATAAAAGATTATCGTGAATAAAAAAATTTTTTTACTTTGCCCACTTCAGACTCGAAATTATTTCGTAAGTTGTAGATTTTTCATTTAATTATTTGAATATATAATTTTATCAGAATACATCAATATTTATAGTTCGGCTGCTCGTAGTCAAACATTAAAATATTCATCAATATAACAATTTTTATACTAATTTGTGTTTTTTTCATCCAAAACTAAAATTACTTTAGATTTTTTTTTTAATTCTGTTACTTATTATTGTTAACCATATAGGGGTAAATAAAAATCGTTAAAATAATATTACAAAAAGGAAGAATTTTAATTAAATCTTATTTATCTTTACAATTAATTATCATACCCTGATAAAATTGACTCCATATTTTCAAAAACTTAGAAATTTTTTAAACGTTTCGTAAATTTACAACGAAACTGTTCAACATTAATAGGAAATTTACAAAAAAAAATAATTTTTGCTTTTTACAATTTTTACTCGTTAATTGTATTTTCTTAGAAACTAAATTTTTTTTACGAAATTATTTTTAAATTAAATTTTTTTTAAATTTATTAGCAGTATACAAGACATCAGCAATATTTAATGCATCCAAAAATATTTTAAATTTGAATTAAGCTTCATATTCTTTAGTAAAATGTATCCATCTACATAAATCATAGATGGCTAGTGTACATATTTTTTAATACTAGAAAAATAAGCAAAAAATTGGCTAAAAAATAAAAATTTTTTTAAAATATTGCTGATTTTGCCAAATTATGGCATCTTTTCGTGGTTTTTGTGGCCACAATTAGGTAATAGGATTTTATAAATTTTAAATAGCATACTCGAAATGGCAGATTGGTTATAATTTATACATTTTTATTTTGATTTGGCTTTAAAATCTACTCAGCTAACCTGAAAACTGTTGTTTATTAAACATTAAAATGTTTTAAATCACTTGAGTTGGCGATTTTGAGGATAAAAATCTCAGCAGGTTTTGAGTAGAATTGTGATCCACGAGCTTGCAAAATTTAATAGAGTACAAAAATTTGGTTAAACCAGCAATATTTTGAAAGAACCAGAAGTTTATATTGTTTGCAAAGTTTTTTTGCTTATTTAAGGCAAAAATCAATAATTACCCGAAGTTGACCATCAGAAAATAACTGAAATCTGCAAAATTATTTTTAAGGATTTACTAAAAACTCCCATTTAAAATATTAGGATACATTTAACATTAATAATGCCGAAGTTACTTTTAACAGTGTAAGTATTTTACATTAACAACAATTCTGTTAACAACAAATTATATATATTTATATTTACATTACTTTTATAATTAATAAATGTACTTAATTATTTATTTTATCAACGCGCGGCGTTTTTCACTTGATCCTAATTTTTAATTTTTATTTAATCTTAACAAATATATAATTATCTTTACATTTATAGAAAAAAAAAATATTTTGATTTTTAATATATATAAATATTAAAAAAACTGTAAAAATTTATAAACTTTCAATTCTTTATAATTAAGTTTCTTGCTTTGTTTATTTATTTTAAAATTTATTTTACTAAACAAGGATTATATTTATGCATTATATATAATTAAATTAAATTAAATTAAATTAAATTAATAATAATAATATTTATACAAAAGGCATTATTATCGCTTTATACAGTATAATATCATACAAAGTACTGCTGGAAATAATTAATAGCAGTAACATAATAATTCATGTTTGAAAGCCACGTTTGACTAGTGTGTAAATGCTTTTCATTTATAGTTTCAAATAGAGAAATCTGTATATAATAATATATCTGAACATACATATATTTATATTTAAAATTAAGACATCAGTACAGGATTAGCATTAGTATAGAAATTACCGTTAACTTATGAGCCCCTTATCCTAACTATCTTAGATGAAATAGAATAACGATCAATACAGCAATCGTTAAATCGGCAATCCTGTGACTGTAGTGTATCGAAATGTTGTCGGATCTCACTGCAACAGAAAGTATGCAAATTCATCAAATCTCACAACTGTATTATAATTTATGCTAATTTTTCAGTTTATCATATTTTCAATAATTAATTCATTTGAATTTCAGATTTACCTGTATAATCCTTTAAGGATATTTTTATTACAAATTTTAAATGAGTTGGAGAAAAATCAATTAGGTACTCGAAAAAATATCTCTTATTGCAATTTGTATTTTCAATACGCAATTCCCTGGTAAAGAATGTAACGTGAAAACAGAATTTCAGGGATATGTAGCAGATTTAGATAATAATTTCTGATATCCGGATTTCTTCTTACGCGATTTTCGAATTCTTTTTTAGATATGCTTCAAATATTGCTAAAACAATCTACAAAAAATAAAATCTTTCCAGAAACTTCTTAAATTCCAGAAATTTTGTTACTTTTATTTATTATACCAGGATTTGAAGCATTTTTTATTTTTCTTACCACGGGTCATAATAAACTATTTTATTTTTATTAAATCAATTTAAGCATTTTGTGAAGCAAAACTTAAAAACAGTAAATTCAATTCTTTAAACTTTACGATATTTTTGCTAGATTTGTCCAATAGAATGTAAAGTATTAAGGGTAAAAAATATTACTAGATACCGGCAAGGACGGGTAGAGCGAAGCTGATCATGTTTAAAAAAAGCAAGAGAAGAGTTTCAGTAATTTTTTAATTTTGGGATTTTAAAAGTTTTGATTTTATTGAAAAAGGACACCAAAAATCCGCCCCTTATTTTTTAACCTTGTTATTTGTTTGCTGAAAAAATTTCAACCAAACTTTTGTTTGCGGAACTTTGTTATTACGTGCTTTTTCCATAATTCATAAAAAAATAAACTTCTCTGAACTCTAATACCCCTAAATTCACTTAATTACCAAATTAATATTACACTCCAGTCGGAATGCGGTATAAGGGTTTCCGAATTCGACAACCAGAATTAGAAAAAGTCTTCTGTAGCTTTTGGGGGGTGATGGCCAGTTGCGCTAATCTCCCCTATTTTTTGCCCACTTGCGCTAATTCCGTGTGCCAAGATTATAGATTATATTTTACCTAATTAAATATTCATGGTATCAGCTGCGCCAATGAATTAAATATTCATGGTTTCAGTTGCGCCAATGTTCATTTTGTTTTATTATAAAAAAATATTTAAAAATTGTAAAGCCAGTATATTTAAAGATAGTTATGATAATGTTTTGAAATTTGTTAATGTACACAAACATGATCTGCTACAAAATTTACCTAGACAAGTTTTATCCAATTCCGTTAAACGCAAAGCTGTAGATGATATAAGCAGTAAACCTTCAAAACATTTAAGACAAGAGCTGCAACAGACAAGAAATGCAACAGACTTGTTTAGAGCCAGAAGAAATTGTTACAGAGTCAAATCTTCAGTTTTTCCAGCTCTACCTAAAAATATAGACGAAGTGCACAATGTGCTGATTTCAATGGATTCAAAGAAATGTTTAGCAGTCTACATCCTAATATTTTTATATTTGTACAAGTTCTGTTAGAACTACAAGAAAAAGTTTATATTTTGCTACAGTCTGACATAAAAATATTATCAAGAAGTGCTTGCTAAATAATAATTATAAAAAACATATTGCTTTCTCAAAAAGAACTCTTAACAAGTATAGATCAGGAGCTTTAACGCGTTTTGACTATGTTCAAAAAGTATGTAAAAAATATAATTAAAAAAATGTAAATAAATAAAATTTGTTAATAAATAAAATGTAAATATAAAAATAAAATATGAATTTTTAATGATGACACAAACAGTTAGCGCAACTGATACCTAGGAATTAGCGCAAGTGGTACCTTTTTTTAAACCTAGATAAAATCATGGCACACGATTAGCGCAACTGCGCCCAACCCCTTTTGGGGTCCTACTGAAAACAGGATCCTAGCCTCAACGTGGTGAAGAGTTATAAATCTGTATATATTTACGAAAATATTTTCATACTACGAATAGCCTCTAATAGTGTTATGAAAATCTTACTCGGGAGGCGAACCCGCTCTATACAGGGCGATCCAGAGCGGTATGCTTGTTTGATTATTAGTTAACCAATCGCAGCTAAGATTAAAAGCATCAACAAATAGCGATACGCCTAGTAAAATAAAATTCACGTCCCGTTCGGATCACCGTGTATGCAAGTATCTCTATTTACATATAGTCGCGAGATTTAATCCCCTCGACCACCGCCGAAGCGTTTTTAAAATATTTATTTAGTAAATAAAAAAACGGAGAATTCATATAGGAGTGGGGACAATTTCTTTTGTTGAATCCTGAAAAAGGCATATACACGGTCTTTGGATGCTGGACGTGTTATTTTTAAAGTCAAATAAAAAAAAAAAAAATTAAAGGGTTGGCGGCATTAAAACACACTAACACTATTATATCGTAGTATAAGTGAACGTGACATACGGAGATGTCCCATTGATACCAACCTATGAATTTAATTTTGTCATATGACTTTAAAAATACCATGTCCAGCACCGAAAAACCATGTAATAACAAAGATTTTGCAAGAAAAAATTTTGCTTAAGTTCCCTTTTGCAAAAAGTTAACAAAGTTGCAAAAAGGGCGCAGATTTTATGGGTGTCTTTACTTTGCTTTCGCTAACAAGAGACCGCTACCATTAGGAAACCAAATTACAAATTACTACTTTCATTAATATACTGAAAAAAAACCCCCGATAACCTCCGTTTATTCAAACTGGCTTTCTAGGCATAAAAATACTGTGCCAAGGCTTTTAAATAGAGTTTTTGGGTAATATTGCTTTTTAGATAGTTAGTTAACAAAAATTTTTCTTGTTGGTCACAATTTTTTGGTATTGAAGTCATTTGTCAAGCCTCAGATACCGAAATTTTTTTTCGCTGATTTTCTCAATGTTATAGCAATTTAACAAAATGGTCATTTTTGGCACAAAATGATTAATTTTTAAATTATCTCAAAAATTGCAATTTTAGACAAAAATGGGTTTTATAGGTCTGAATAATTTTCTAAAAGCTTTTTTCTAAAAATTCTTTATTTGCCCTTCAGAGTTATTTGTTTTCAAAATATTTTACCTTTTTAATTTTTTATTTTAAATTTTCTTCTTTACAGTCAGTAAACTAAATGCCCATTTTTGGCCCAAAATGATCAATTTTCAATTTGCTGCAATAATCGTAGTTTTAACATTGAACATGTTTATAAAGAGGGGTAACCTAAAAATCACATGGAGTCAAATGTGTCTTATTTAAGGGGGCGGGGAGGTCCAATAGATAAATTTCGATTTAGACACTTAGAATAATCCGGGTTAAGGACTTAAAATAATTTCTATTCAGAGACTTAGAATGATTTACTTTTAGAGGCTTAGAAAAATTCAAGTTTAGGGACTTAAAAAAATCCGGGTTTAGAAACTTTTAATAATTCGAGTTAAAAATCCGGGTTTAGAAACTTTTAATAATTCGAGTTGAAGGACTTAGAATATTTTCGATTTAAGGACTTAGAATAATACAGGTTTACAGAAACAAAATAATTTGGGTTTAGAATCTTAATATCTAGTAAAGGTGATAATTACAAATTATAAGAATAGCGATTACATTGTAATGTTGCTTATCATTTATGTATTATAACTAGTCCTTTTTAGAAGTTTAGTTTTCACGTCCTATAATTAGTCTAATAGCTCAATTACAGCTTGTAATTATTGAATCCCAATATTTTCTTACCCTTTCTTCAAAAAAGGAAGTTAATTAGATAATTTTAGCTCTGCTTCCAAAATATTGCAAAAAAACTAAAATGGGGTAGTTTTTGCTGATTTCATGTCCTCTACTTCCCAACCACTTTGTACCCCAGATTGCGTATTTCAAAATCAAAGCATACCTACTTTTGTATTCTAATTTTTTTGGTCGCATGTTCTAGAAAAAGTTAACCAATTTAAAAAAAAAACTGAAATTATGACACCCCGGAATAGACTAGATTTTTAAATTAGGCCAAAACATACTTAATTTATATTTTAAATTTTTTTGTATTTTGGTTTTGGAAACGCATGTCGGGCTATTGAAGACCTGCCGACCCATAACTTTTTTCAGAACACGCGGCCGAAAAAATTAGGATACGAAAGTATATGTATTAAGTTCTTGAATATCTCTCTGCCAAAATTCAGCTGTCATATTCACACGCACTTATTACCATACCATTATCATTACCAGGTTCTTAAACTCTTTTTTATTTACTAAAATTACACTATTTAAAAAAATCGGTTTTTAAACAACCGTTTTTTTTTTCAATGAAGTAACCTTCAGAATAATTAAAAACTTAGTTACTAGTTACTAGTTTCTAATCAATTTTCCAAACTGATCAAGGCATAAAAATAAAAAAATTCAACAATAATGGAATTATACATAGAATGCATACGGATGATGTTCTTTGAACTAGGTTGGTCCAAAAAAATATATCTTATAATATTTAAAATTTTACGTGTCGATTTCTTTTTGAATACTAAATTAATTTTGAAACCAATATTTATGTAAAATTCCAAAAAATATTACTAAAAACAAATAATCTAATTCAGCTTATTTTTCGTAATTTTTTTGCAATTCTCCATTCGCCATTTATAAATTTAAAAAAAAATCATGCAAAAAAATATGTCATAAACACACAATAAATGAAAATTTTATTATTCTTCATTAATATACCTTTTTTTAATTTTTTACAATACTGATAAGCAACGTATCGATTTTTTTTAGTATCCAACTTTTACCCTAAAATAATAAGTTTCTGGTTTATTTCACAGTAAGTTTGAAATCAAATTCTGATAATAGAGATTTTTTAACATATGGATACATTTTTAGAAAAATAAATTTTGGTTTTAAAATTAATTTAGAACTCGTAGATAGGCTCTTGGACATTAAATGTTTAATTCAATAAAATTCGGATTAATTAATAAATAATAAAAATCACAAAGAACTATGAAAAAGCTAAAGCTTTTTTATTTCAGGCACGATCACATATTTATAGAGTATTTTCTCTTTAATAACGTTGATGGGATCCACACCCTCATAAATTGAAAACTATTATTTATTATCACACACCAAGGCAATATAAGCATGTAGAGGCCTATCTGAATGACCTGGAGACCAAATTTCTCCATAAATTAGACAATTTAAAGACTTTTTTGGTTTTTAACCTAATGAACTTTTAAGGCACGATTTCATTTATGTATTGCATACATAGAGTTATTGTACCTAAAAAATAAATTTTAATTAATTTAGTTATTGTAGGTCATTAACAACATTTTGGATGTATTAAATTCTAAACCAATTCATTTTTCACCATTTTTATCATTTTTTCATAATGTTTTTAAATATCTGAAATCATCTTTTTGGACATTTCTCTGCAAGGACTTGATAAAATCACTTGAAATTGAAATCCCTGCAACTAGATCTTATTTCAAAAAATTTGGTTTAAGGGATTTTTGATTCATCGAGTAGGTTCTGTGATCTTGAGGATACACTTTCTCGAACATACATCCCTACACACACTAAGGCAATATAAGCTTTTAAAGGCATCGGAATGACCTGGGTACCAAATTTTTCTACGAATTGGACAATTTAGAATTTTTTCCGTTTTTTGACCTGAGAATTTCCGAACGATTTCATCTATGTATTGCATACATAGGGTGATCGTGCCTAAAAATATAAGTATCTTGTGTTATTTTGCATTTCTATGATATTTCATCGATGCAAAGTTTATAAAAAAGCTATGAAATTTATTGCGCAGTTGACATTTATAAGGTTTTTCACCTCTGTGAAGCAAAAATACAAGAATAAACATGCTTTTAAAAACACCGGATTGGGCCTAAAAACTATAGGTTCCATCAACTCGATAAAAGAAACCCAGTTTTAAAAAATGAAAGTAATCCGATGGATCGTTGTTGAGATATCGTGCCCACAAGGTGCCGATTTTTGCATCCATTAAGGTAGAGCTTCGCTCTATAAAGCTTCGCTCTATAACAAGCACGAGTATCTGGTGAACCCAGACTGTTTATGTTTAGGACACGTTTAGAGAATCCCATGGTAAATTTTATTTCGCCCCGGGATGAAAAAAAAAGATAAGAATTAATACATTACGAGATATATTATTTGTATTTTTAAGCCCTAGATATAAAGTTTCAGGGAACGGATTAATAATAGATTTTGAAAGAAGTATATTGCTTTGTATAAAATTTTAGTTAATTAAAAACTATATTATTAAGTTCTCTAATAGTGTTTTTTAATACATCAAAATGCATTATTACGAGCATTATTAAGTTTTAATTATGTTACAACAAATGTACAATGTACATTTGCATAATACTAATATTTCTGTTTTATACATACAAGTATTTTGTATTACTGGTTACAAAAAATAAATAAATAAAATATTATTTCAAGTAAACTATAACAAAATATTTTTTTTTAACATGGAACATGTTTATAAGGAGGGGGTGCTATGGAAATCTGAAAATCAAGAGGGGAGGATCAAACGTGACTTAGAGTAATTTCAATTTTGGGACTTGGAATAATCCGGGTTTAGGGAATTAGAATAATTCAAGTTTAGGGATCTAGAATAATACACGTTTAGGGAATCAAAAAAGTTTAGGTTTAGAATCTTAATATTTGTAAAAGTGATAATTACAAATTATAAAAATAGCTAATTGTATTTTAATTTGTGTGTCTATGCTCAGCTGTAAGTAAACATGTTCCATGCATTTTGGTTGTGTTTACACAAACCGGTTATAAGTTTTTTTATTAGTACTTATTTAAAAATGGACTAGCTGTAATATATGACAACTATTTTTAATTTTTTTTAAATAAACTTTACAATAAATTAATTAAAACTATATAATCTAACTAATGTAAATCAGTGAAAATGTCCAATTAATTTATTTATCTTGTACTTTTACTTTTTTTTTATTTTTAATTCTTTTTAAATTATTTAAGTGTAAAAGTTAGCAATCAATGGCTTTAACGTAAAAAGTTGTTAATTTAATAGGTGTCGTAAGTATATATTAAGAAACTAAAGTAAAATGAATATAAACTATCTAGTTTTATTCGTTTTCTTTGAAAACTTCGTTTTTTATATATATACCTACATAGTATTTTCCATATTTGAGTTTTAAGTTAAACTTTTGTTTGTACAAAAAAAAACCAAACATATACAATTAAAAAAAAAATTTATTTTTTAAATGTATATAGATCACCTTCAATTTAACACTAACTCTGAAAGTTAAAAGTTGATAAAAAAAACAAAAAAGTAATCAACTGCAATGTATAAAATTTGAAAAGAGAAAAGGTCGCAAGTGTTACATAAAACTAAATTCGAAGTTGCAACGAGAGAAAATCCAGAGACAAAAAAAAAAGGTTCGACTTATATAGTAATAAAATAGATGCTTGCAAAGTTAAAGGGAGAGTTTGTGTTGTACAAGATAGCAACGGACAAAATCTAAATTAAAGTTCGCGAATCTCTCGTATACAGTTTTCTATATATATGTTTATATCTTTTGCTATACTGGCTGATGGTGCTAAAAGCTGTTGAAAAGTTGTTATATTATGTTAAAAACCAAGCGTTTATAATGTGTGTGTGTACGTGTAATGGGTACAATGTATATAAAATAATATCATTTTTTTAAATATTTTTTATTGTAAGATAATACGTTTTATCAAAAAATTAATTATTTAGTTTCTACATCTAACCGAAGCATCAGTGGCTTCGCAAAATTTTGAAATACGGGTATGCGGCGGTATCTGAGGCTCTAAAATTTTTAAAAATGTTTCTTATAGATACCTAGAGATATGCTTTTTTAGTTGATTAACTTCAAAGTTAAGGCCACAAAATCTAAAAATACTGTTATAAAATACAAAACAACTCTCTTTTTAAAAACACAAAAAAATTCATAAAATCCTATTTTTTTAATGCAAATATCTAAATGTACTTAAAAATGTATGGTTTCAAGTCCGTTTTTTTCAACCAAGATTTTCCTGTCGCAGCTAAGATGTAACGAATTTCGAAAGTAAGGCACATCCTACAAGCCTACACTGTAAAAAGTAACTTTCTTATATTAACAAAAAAATTAGAACATTTTCGAAAAATTAGTAAATTTTTGAAAAAATTAGTAAATATTCGAAAAAAATCGTATATTTACTAAATTTAGTATATTAACAAAAAATTCGAGTATCCTCGATTTATTTTTGTGAATTCGCAAGAAAAATTGATAATTTACAATTTTTTTTCGAAAATTTACAAAAAATAGTTATGAATTTACAACTTTTTTCGTAAAATCACAAAAAAAAATCGAGAATTCTCGAATTTTTCGATAATATACTAATTTCAGTAAATTTACGATTTTTATCGAATATTTACAAAAATTTTTGAAAATTCACTAATTTTTCGGAAAAATTCTATTTTTTTTGTAAATCTAAGAAAGTTACTTTTTACAGTGTATGCTATTCTAAAAATATTATTGCCAACCTAAATATTTGACAAAATATTGAATTCTCCTTATAAAAATAATATTGAAAAAGAACCATTAAATTAAAATTTCTAATATTATGAGCTCGAGTTCCAAGTTACAAATATGTATTTTACGTTATTGCGCTTATAATAAAGTTTTTAAGATTTCTTAAGAAATATAACCGTCAAGAGTAACTTTCTATTTCTGTAAATGAAGTTAAAGTTACTCTAACGTTAAATTTATGCTATATTTGGATATAAACTATGTTACCTAAGTCTTTTTACATTATAAAAATAAATATAGACTATACAACGTAAAATAGTTTACGAGAAAATGTTTCGCATAACCAGGTATGCAAGTTTCTGATAACAAGATTCATAGATTCATAACGATCTTAATACGGATATGTTATGGGTTGTAAATACGGATATTTCTCTAGAATAAGAATTCTACATTTGAATTGAATGCATAAAATACAGAAAGTATTATTGATTTCGGGCGCTTTCTAACAGAGTTATGGTAAAATCTATATATGCGCACGTCCAGAATAGAACGATCAGTCGAAAAATAAAAAATTAAATAAAATTTCTGTGCCACTTTGTGTCGATTTTTACCTGGGATTTGTGAAACCACTCCAATTTTACACTTCCTGATGCAAAATTTTGAAATACACCTGCTACAAAGTTGGACTTTTTCAATTTTTTGATTTCAACTGCCAAAAATAATTATGGCGAACTTGACTTCTGGTCAATTTGAAAAATTCAAACCGTTAAAAATGAAACCGAAAGTGGCCCAAAATAACAAAAAAATTTTTTTATTGAGTAGTCCAAGTAAAAAGAAATTTTTCCCAATCATATGTATATGGTTTTGAGTTATTTCATGTGATACTTGGCAGCTGAAATCTAAAAATTGAAAAAATCCAACTTTAGAGCAGCTGTATATCAAAATTATGCATCAGGAAGTGTAAAATAGGAGTGGTTTCACAAATCCCAAGTAAAAAGTGACACAAAAAAAATTTTTTAATTTTTCGGCTGGTCGTTCTATCTTGGACGTGCCCATATTTCTATACATTAATTAAGATAAAGTAAATAATGATTATGAGGTAATAACTGATTAAAAAATTTGCATTATTTATTCAATTATTTAATTACCATTACAAATTAATTTTTATTTTATCCTATGCCTTGCAACTTAAATATCTTTTATTTACATTTACTATGGACTCGTTAAATATTAAACTTCGTAGCAATTATCTCATTCAGTTTATTGCATTTCATAATAATTATTTGATCATAAAATTTCATTTGTTGTAAATAAAGTAGCTGATAATTTATTCAAATATTTAAAAATATCATTTTAAAACTTAAATATTTAAGTCAAGCAGCAAATGTAATTTGTGTTTTTTAAAAAATAAAAACGGTATCAAAAATTTTCTTCTTCTAGTGATTAAAATTAATTCTTAACAATAAATTATCATGGCTTCCCTGGATACAAACGCTAGTGATCTCCCTAGAATCAAAACTTTTCATCTACAGTTGGAAGTATCACAATTGATCCTCTATTAAATTTTTAAGTAAAAAATTAGTCTCCAAGGTATTTTTCATCTTATTTGTTATTAATTACATTTTTTTAGCGTACATTTGTTATTTTAGCTTTCGATAAAAAAAAAACATGTGTTTAACCATAAAAAAAATGTGTAGTTTGACTTTTGCAAACTGCCCGTACTTGCTTGATATGCTTGCTCAAGTATACACTGAAAAAAAATCTGATTGGTAGCTGACGGAATTTTTTTTTTCATTTAAATGATTTCAAATGACATAAAACATAAAGAAGATGATGAGAAGAAGTGTAAAAAATTTTTCTCTTTGGTAAAAAATTTTTTTTTTAATCCCGCCTTGCCATGCTCCTCGCATTTCAAATGAGTGAAACTCATTTTCGTTCAATATTCTTTACGTTTCAAGCCATTTGCAATCTTTTAGATGAATTTTGTTCAGTGAATAACATCACTTAAGATCAAAGAAAAATAGTATATTTTTTTCTTTGATTAAAACATACATTTGAATTTTTTTAAAAATTTTTATGATTTAACCATACACAAAAGTATTACATAATTCAGAATCGTAATTCGCGTATGTAGAATATGCGAAAAAAATGAGAGTTTCACGTTTTGAGCTTCATAGAAAACGCCTAAAAAATCTACTAGGGTTATTTTTTTTAATTAATATTATTCAAAATTATTTAAAATTTTGAAAAAATTGTATTTTAAAAATACAAATCACGTTCCTATAAGTGTTATTAAATAAAAAAATTATTTAAATTTTCTTATAAAGATAATTCTTAAAAAGAATTATTTTTAATAAGAAATTTTTTATTTTCAAAGTCATAAAATCATTATATTTTGAACACAGAATAGAAGCCTTTAAAATTTGGGTCAAATCTAAATGTTGACTTAGCAAATGGATTTTCAATCGCTAAATATTTAAAAATATTAAAGTTTGGTACTCAAAATATTTAAATAAAAAATTCATCAGAAATTTATATGAGTGAATTTGTTCCAAATGCTCGAGTTGAACTGAAGGGATAAAAAAATCCGTATAAAATTTTTTTTCTCGTAAATACTAAAACAAAAAATGAGGTTTTCCGACTTTATGACTAGAAATATCGATTTTTGACAGTCATTTTTAGTTTTGGTCATTTCAAAAAAAATCTAAAAACTGCAATTTAATTTGGCTGGAGAAAATTGAATATGATATGGATAAAAGTTGCGTATTGTAGGCAATTGAATCATATTCGATAAAAACGGATATCAAAAATACGCGTTTGAAAAATCTGTCCACCTAATAAGGATAAAACTATGTAAATTGTTACATTCAAAAAAAATTTTCACCTGAGATCGTATCCCAATTATTCATTTTCACGATTTAATAACATAAGGTTATATTTAGCGTGAAAAAATTATAAATTTTATAAATATTCAAATAATTGAAATTAAATATATTTTTATAACAAAATTAAATATTTTTTGTTTATAAAAATGTTAACTTATGTTTTATATAAAAATTTAATTTGTGCTGTCATCATTCACGATTCACGGTTCATTCATTTTTCACGCAAAATATAACCAAGTATTAGCGAATCGTGAAAAATGAGTAAGATTAGAATTCTACCCCAGTGGAACAATTTCCTTACAACAACAAAAATGATAAGAAGCATTAGCTTTTTGTTTAAATAAATTACCAAAAAAATAAAATTGATGCGAAAAATTGAGGATTGAATTGGAAGCTAAAAAAAAATATTTGGACCCAGTTGGCATGAAATCCCCCATATAAAGTTTTTAGAAATAAAGGATATTTTTTATCTGCAAACTACTTTAATGAAAATTTTATGTCTCGTCAAATCTTTATCTATACTACTGGTACGTTTTGATAAAAACACTGTATAGTGTTACATCATTAAAAGGTAATCTTGTGCAATTTTCCTATAGAAAACCTTTATACGTGTATGTATATAGCTAGTTGCTTTGGCGATGCTCAACTTGCAAAATGAAATCTTCTATAATCCTTTTAGATCCTTCTATTCTCTAAAATAGATTTACTCTTTATATATTATATATATTTAAGTTGTAAAGTTTTTTAAAAAGATTAATAGGAAATCCAAATTTTTCAACGTTTTAAGTAATAAAGTATAGTTTATTATAATAATACGTGTTTTAATTAATAAATTAAATATCTTACAATTAAAATTATTTAAGCATTTTCTTCTTTATCTCAGATATTCTACTCACGTAACCTACAAGATATACAACTTGAATATAATTTATATAAAAGAGAAATGGTCTTCATTATTTTATTCGTAATTCACTGATTGAATCAACTCAAGATTCAGTTTGCGAATTTCAGTTAAAATCTTATTCAGAAAAAATTATTTAGTAACTTTATAGCACTATAGTACTACTCTATAGAGACTTGACGTGCAGCCTCATTTCGTAGAAAAATTTTATCCTTATCAGGTGGACAGATTTTTCTAACGCATATTTTTTATATCCGTTTTTACCGAATATGATTCAATTGCCTACAATAGGCAACTTTTGTCCATATCATATTCGTATTTAGCGACCCAAAAAACATAAGTAACAGATAAAAATGTTAAAAAACCCGAAAAAAAAACTTTAAAATTCTTATTGTGGGCAACTGGATCATATTGGTAAAAATCAAAAATATAAAAATCCATCGACCTATGGAGAATAAAATTTGTCCAAAAATTTTTCTATGAAATATGGCTCCACATTAGGTCTACTAAATTAAATATGATATATTAATTTTTAAGCTAATTTATTTAGGGGAGGAAATCTTAAATAAAATGAATTTTTTTCAGATAGTTTTTAAATAGTAAACAGCGGAAATATTATCTGTGTGTATAACGTTTTACTCAGAAAATTAAAAAACGACTTTTAATAAAAATTTATCCTGTTTAATAGAAACGCAAGTAAAAACAAAACTGTAACTTTCATAATCTCTGTTTAAATACAAATATCAAAATACATAGATTAGTAACTAACTTTAGTAGTAGTGTGACTTTATTGCTCATGTATATTTCTTTTTATAGTATATATATTTTGTATTATACATATCAAAAGAATTCTTTCGAAAGAATGTTCGCACATGGCTCATTCGTCCAATAAATTCTATATATATATATATACTATAAAAAGTACCTAACTTTAGTAACATCTCATAGATTCATAATTTTTTTTAATTGGTTTGGAATTTTTTATTAAATCTGCATTTTAAGGCTGTTGCACTCGAATTTTGCTTGAATTTCTTGAAAATTCAAGCAAATACTTAAATATGATAGTCTTAATTTTACTTGTAAGCGGACAGAAAGCACATAATTATTTCCTGGCCGCTGCGTAACTGGAAAAGACGTGTTTTCTCGCCAAAAAAGGAAAAATTGTATACGACCCTTGTCCATAAATAAAGAATGATCCAAATCGCAGTTTACCAACCTCGGCTTTGCCTCGGATGATAATTTGCGAGCAATTGGAGCCATTCTTTACTTTTCTGTACACGGGTGCATAATATACTATTTCTAGTTTGAAAATTCAAGCAGCTATTCAAAACTTTTCCCAGCTACTATAAAAACAAATATTAATTAAATTATGAAATAAAATATTCAAATCATCAAAAAATATACAAAATTGATTTTATAAAGATCATATAAGTTTTGTTTGAAAATTCAAGCAAAATTCAAGTACAGCAACCTGAAACTGTAAACAGAACTTTTTTTTGAATGTAAATAATAAACTTTCAATTTTGTTAATAAAATTTCAAAATAAAATTCAATTTCTTTTTTTACTAATATTTGCAAAAATATGTTTAAAAAATGTATATTTACATAAAAAGTAAATAAAAATAAAAAAGAAAATGAATTTTTTTTTTTTTTTTTTTTTTTGAAGAAAAAAAATATTTAAAGCAATTTCAAAGACTATTGAAAAATGTAGGACGAGAAAACTAATCGACTCAGTAAATTCTTTTAGTTTTCTATGTTGCATGACCCAATTACCGTAAAGGCAAGCTTTTTGAATCGTAAAGCAATATATATATATGCTTGTCAATGATTGCTAATTTAAAAGGAAATTAAAAAAAAAAATTTTTTTTCTTAAAATTATTTAAATATTTGTGCCAAAAAAATGAAAAAAATTATATAAAAGTCATTTAAGAAAAAATGTAATATTAAATTAATAATATTAAAATTATAGGAATTTTTTATATATAACTTTTTTTTTAAAGTTTAATTTTACATTTTACAGTTTGAGTTAAAAAAATTGTATTTCAATGGTAGGTATAAAATGAATATGTAATATAATAAAATATTTACCTCTCTGGTGTATTGGTTCACGTAATTGAGAACCTAATTGAATTTCACTAGATTGTTCATATATTCCAGTGATTTTAGCAATGCAACGAAGACTTAATTGGCCATTATGATAATGATAAGGATGTAGAGTTAAATTAAGATGAGTCCATTGAGGATGTTGTTGTTGATCTCCAATATTATTATTATTATTATTTATAATTTCATGTTTTTGATTATAATCTTTTGAATAGGATTCCACCTGTAATATTTAAAAGAAAAAATTTGTAAATAAAATATTTTTTTTTTTAATGAAGTTGTATAATAAAAAAAAGTACAAACAAATTTTTCATGTTTCTTTATTGATGTTTTTTTTATGCCATTAAATATACACGTAATAAATCGTATACACTGTTGATACATTGACATACCTCAAAGAACGTGAAATACAATATAAAATCTCTCGTAAATTGTATTTGATGTCAATAAATTTTATTTTTTTTATTTTTTTTTATATACAAAAATGTTACGTTTTATTTAATCGTTTTTAAAATACATGTTTTTTACAAGAAATTTAATTTATTTGCTAAAGAAAAAATGTCTATTACCTATAATTACTTATTTTATGTTATTACTGCTATACAGCAATATTTTTATTTTCTAATATTTATTATTGATTTTTCAAAAAATTGTAAATATCTATGGTAAAAAATATATATAGTACACGATAAGGGAAGCAAACGATGAAAATATTAAAAAAATTGTCTGTAATAGTATGTTTTTTGTCAGTGGTCGCAAAAGCACTTATTGAGAAAGATTTATAGATGAAGAAAAATCGTATACAACTCTTTATCTTATAAAAATAAAACTTATAACCAGTTTGTGTAAACACAATCTAAATGCAGGGAACATGTTTACTTCTAGCTAAGGACTAGGTATACCTATTATAATGAATAAATGTTAACCCAAACAATTTTGATTCCCTAAGCCTGAAATATTCCAAGTCCCTAAATCGATATTATTCTAAGTTCATAAACCTGTATTATCCTAAGTCCTTAATCCCAGATTTTTCAAAGTCCCTAAATTGAAATTTTTCTAAGTCTCATTTGATCCCCCCCCCCCCTTAAATCGGACAAATTTGACCCTACCCCCTTGATTTTCAAATTCTGAAGTACCAACTCTCTGTAAACATGTTTCATGTTAAAAATCGCTCCAATTTATAAAAAAGGTATCTTTTTTTACACCTTTTCGAACATGAGGTATCAAAATGATTTGAGGACAATTTTTTTCCATGAATTTTTAGGAATATTCCATTTTTTTACCTAACAAACTTACAAAGCACGATTTCATCAATATATATATATAATATATTAATTGATCGTGTTTAATTCCCCGAATCGTCGTTTACGATTGTAATTTTTACGGAGCAGGTCGTAATTTTTAGAGCAATATTGTTTTTAAATTAAAAAAAAGAATGAGTTATTTCACCATTCTAAAATATTAAAATTTTTAGATACATAGGTAGGGACGCACTTTATGATATATTTAAAATAAGGAGGCATTCAAAAAAAACTTACCGCCATTTTTTTAGAATTTCATGTACCCAAATACCCAGAGTAACGCTTATTTAGAAAATTCCCCGAATGCTTTTATTGGACCGTAAAATTTAGAAGACTCACAATCTTGTAGCACTATTGTGTTTGCATACATATTCAAACCATAACGTTTTAAAAAATTCTGCTATGTTATAAACGAAATATATAAAATATTTAAGAATAGAAATATCAAGTAATAAGCAATTTTGAGCTTAATTTTATGCAAACCTTATTCTAGGATAAATGCAAACACCATTTTGGCTATACATAATAAATATTTTATCAAAACAGGAATCTTATTAGAATAAAACGGTAAAAGAACAAATAATTTAATAATCTTTTCTTAATATTATTATTGTTTCAACTTATACGGAAAAAAATTAAAATAACTTAACATAATTAACAGTAAGTTTTGCAATATTTCGCTAGTTTAACTATGTTAACTTAGCAAGAACTAGGTAAGATTGTTGAAAATCGTAAATACCCGCATCTATATCAGTATATTGTGTAAAATCTTTTTAAAAAATACATGTAACCGTAAACCGAAACGAAATAAAATCTATTCGCTCAGTGCAAGTAGGCGTGGCGATGGAAAAATCTACCTAAGCGCTCATGGTGGCAGGCTCTGAACTAGCTACTCGGGGCTTTTTATACTGTTTAACATAGAAAATGAAAAAAATATCAAGTAATTTTAAAATTTTTCATTATTTTTCCAATTTCAAGTATCTAAAAGCATTTAAATAAAAGTAGATTTTATTTATACACTTAAAAATAGTATCAAGACATTTTTTAATTTTATAAAATTAATAAAAAATCAAATTATAGTAAGGGTAGTCAATGCAAACAAAATCACACATAACCGAAGTAACTTACAAAAACTATTAATATTTTTAAAATTTATTTAAATAGACTATTGTATTTTTATTGAATATTGTAAAACAAATTATTCGGAATCATTTCATATAAATTACTTGCAAAAATATTTTTTAATTACTTTACAATTAAAATTTTTAATTTATTTCCATATGCTTTACATTATAAAAGCCCCGAATAGAAGGAGGGGTACCACGTGATTAAGCATAAACCGCCCCTCCTGCACTGAGCGAATAATAATCGGTAACTCTTTCAATAACTAAGATACCGAAAAAATAATTTTTCGTGAATTCATATGTTTAAAAAAATTTTTTAGTATCTTTCAATAAATACACTGTTAAAGTTAATTCACTTAATTCCTGTATAAAATATGCTTAGATTGTTTGCGAATATAAAGTAAATTTTAGAAAAAGTTCGTAAATTTTGAAAAAAAATAGTTGTCAGTTTATAATTGTTTTAAGTAAATGTACAAGAAATTTTTATAAATTTGCGAAAAAGGTCGTGAATTTACGACAGCTTGGTAAATTTATGACTTTATTGTCGGGAATTCTAGAATTGTTTTTTAATTTTTAAAAAATAGAAAGCTTTTAATTTTTATCGCTGTTATTTTGCATCTGTGGCTCATAACAAAAATAACTCTATTGATTGAAAATTGTATACAAAATTAGAAAATATTAAAGAAAATTTACGTCAATTTACAAATTTTTCGCAAATTGACCTGGGAAGAGGGGGTTTTCACCTAAGTATACAGTTCTCGACACCCTCGTTATTTCAACTTTAACCTTATTTAAAATTGGGTGCTGATTGTCTTAAAAGTCTAAAAAAACTACTTTTTAATGACTCGCATCATCCAGTCACAAGAATATTGATCATTTTCGCTAATATGCTTGATGGCGAGAACCCCAGTTTTTTAGGGATTCGGACCTAAAAGGTTAGGTTTTACAAAAAAATAAGTTTTAATTAACATTAATTACTTTTCGAAAAAAAATTTTTAAACTTGTTAGCCAAGTATTTGCATAATATTTTTAAATATTCATAGTTTAATTTCGAACTTTTTAAAGGGTGGTGAAAACCCCTTCTACCCTATTTTTTTTATACATTTATATGAGTTACTTTCAAAGAATTTATATTAGTAATAACCTTTATGCAATAAAAATGTTTAAAGTTCAAAAAATAAAATTAATTAAAAATAAAATAAAAATTAATTAAAAAGTTTGAAGAAAAATTTTTTTTCAATTGAATAGAAAAATTTTCAGGTAACTAAAATATATAAAAAAAAATATTTTTTATTTTATATTTTCAATATTTTTTATACTTGAATGAAATTTTATTTTTTTTTTATAATAAATATTAATTAAAATTATAAATTGAAAAAAATAATTTACAAACACAAATTTGTTATTGAAGTTTTTATATAAATCAATAGTTATAGTAATTAAGAAATTTAATATAATAATAAAAAAAGAAAGAAAATAAATTAGAAAAATAAAAAAAAAAGAAATAGATTTCAGGTTTTATTATATCTTAATTCTATGATTTGTTTTGTTTTTATTTATTTAATAATAATTTGTAGTGAATTAAAATACAAATAAATTATTTTACTTGAATCAAAGTTTTTATTTGTTTGCTTAATGTTCTTGTTAGTAGTTTTTTAAAATGTAATGTAGTTTCATTTATAAATGATGAAAAAAAGACGGTTAAAGAGTTTCTAAAACTTTAAGATTCTGCAAATTTTTGAGACCCCTAAAAAACTTAAAGTTTACTTAAAAATAATAATTTTAGCCGAAATTTAAAAATTGGTAAATTTAAGACTAATGGACTTTTGATTTATTGACTATGAAGGAAAATTAGTGAAAAAAGCTGTGGTTTTGGTGGCTTGAAAAATGACACCTACACGAAAAAAAATTAGACCACAAAAATTAGTTTAGAAACTGAAATAAAAATAATTAATTATCTTAATAAACGAATGTAATTTAAAAATAATTATCTAAAATTAATAAACTGTGAAATTCTAAAACAATATTTATTTATATTAATTTGTTAGATAGACGTGTCAATAGCAGACTATAGAATTAATACTGTTTTAATTGTTTAAGTGCTTGCTTAATGATTTGTACTATTGCAAGAATAAAAAAGTAAAACTTGTCTTACTCACGTTCAAAAATGTACGTGCTAAAAAAAGTAGAAAGACAAATACATTTTATAGTATTTTTCTTTATCTATATAAAATACAACTTTTTTAGAGCACTTTATCAGTATTTAACTCTGACTTACGTAAATCAACTAATAAATAGAACTTGATATATAGTTAGTAATATTATATAATTATGTGTCATTTTTTTAAACATGTTACCTTTAATTTTAAGTGGTAATCGTGTAGATTTACGCTGAGGTGAAAAATCGTTAGTAAATAATTTGAATTTTGATTAATAAAAAATTTTAATTTTTTTGTCATAATATAATCTCTTAAAAAACATAGTTTTTATACATGGGTAGAATTACGGTTGCAAAATATTTTTCCCTCAAAATACTATCATAAATAAGTATTCAGCTCAATTTTTAGCCTCCTAGGTCTTCTCTTTGATTTTTTATAGCCATTTTAGTAATTAATGTATTTTTGATTTTTTTAAGTTTTAAGAACGCAAAAATTATTATAAATTCTTTTCTTTTTTAGGTCCTTATAAGAAATTTTTCTGGCTATTCGATACCGTAGTCAAATTTTTTTTTGAGTTGCGCATTTAAACATCTGACCGAAAATTCGAGTTCCACGGGAAATTTTTCATAAGGATATATCTTTTTACATTTTAAGAGCTCTTATGTAAAAACAGTGGAATTTTAAAAAATTTTCAGATTAATTTTGATTGATTTAGTATAAATATAAGATATAAATGCTAGAAAATGAAACGTAATTTCTTGCGCATGCACATTTCCAAAAAAATTTTTGACTATGGCATCGAATAGCCAAGGAAATTTCCTTTCCGGACCTTCCAGGCCTTTGAAGAAAAGTTTTTTTATAATAAAATTACTAAAATAACCGTTTAGGAGAATTTATAATACTTCTTGCGCTCTTAAAACTTAAAAAATCAAAAATACATGAAAAACTAAAATGGCTATAAAAATTCAAGGATAAGACCTAGGAGGCTGAAAATTATAGACTGATTACTTATTTTTGATAGTACTTTGAGGGATAAATATTTTTGAACCGATTTGAAGACCCAAGAATTAATTTCACATACACTTGAGGAAAATCTACCCACATTATTTTTACATTTTTTAAACTTTTTTTAAGTTTCAATTCCGCAAGGCAAAAAAATTATTAAAATCTGAAAGTTCAAGACGTTTTCATTCGAGATAATAGAGAAATCAGTTACTTCTATGTGATCTCTTGTGTATTGACTTTTCTAAAATTTGACTATGCCAATTTTTCAGAAAGTTTCCTCTTTAGTGTGTGCAAGTTTAAATGTTTGTAAAACGTACAAAAGTTTTTTTAGCGTAGAAACCTATATGTTCCAGGTGATACGCTAACTCTTCTAAGCCCTATACCTCTCTAAGTATCCTGGCAGTACTTCGGATCTTGCTATCTTTATAATACCGGGTCTTATCCCTTAATTTAACGTGATGTAGTTCCCTTTTGGTACCGTAATGGTTTTTATTTTTGGCATCAGCCAAATTTGATCCCAAAAACTTTTGGTCAGAAAAAGAACGCGCTGACCCCTGAGCTATCACGAGTTTTCATTTTTATTCGAAGTTTCTCAAAGTCATGAAATATATTGCAACTACTAAAACTTAACTTCTTAGGTTTTAAGAATTTGTATAGTCAAAAACTTGTTTTTTAAAGTTTAATAAAATAAAATTTTTTAATTTTTTAATTTTGAAAAAATTATAATTTTATTATAAAATAAAAAACTACAATAATAAATTATCTTCTCTAACAAAAGTTATCTTATTTTAATAAAATACAATTTTCTTTTTTTTATTTTAGATTTTTAGTAAGCTGCCTTCAACGTATAGATCAATGTTTTTTCTTTTCAATAACGTATTCAATTTCATTGATAATGAACGTACATGTTCTTGTCTCGTTGCAAGTACTTTCTTTTATTTTTTTTTTTTTTGGAAATTCCATTCATGTGGAATTAAGGTTTAAGCTTTTGTGTTTCTTCAGTAAAGGGCGCGAACTACTTCCTGTAATTCCGGTCGAATAAATTTCTTTAAAAGCAGAATTTCTTATTCGAAAGTAAAGTTAGTATAAAGATTTGCCTATTGTAGACCCTCGTACGTATCCATTTTTTTTTAATCGATTCTACGTATAACAAGGGAATTTCATTTCTATTCACTTTAAAATTTTATAAGTATTTTTACAATACTGGCTCTTTTACAAGCTTTATATTAAAGTCTCTGTTCTTATACTATAAACTTGAATTATTTGATTTATGCAAGCATTACAATTATAAATTATGCATTTTATATAAGTAAATTTACCACTACATTTAAATAATAGCCATTATAATAGAATAGAATATAAAAAAAAAAATTTAGTTTGTTTTTTTCTTTTCGTAATTTTATTATTTTATATTAAATTTAAAAAAAAGGAATTTGAATAATTTTATATTATTTTTGAATAAAAATTTTTCTTTTTATTAAAATTTTTTTAAAATAATACTTAATTATATTCAAATTTTATAATAAAATATTATTCTTATATAATTAGTCCGGCTGTTTTTAGCATATTAAATTTTATACCTAGTAGCGAAGTTTTATTTAGCGTTCATACTGAGAAATTTTCAGTTTTTGGAAACAAATAAAATAGTTATTAAAATACTTTAATTAAAATTAAAATTTTTTTTTTTTAATTTTGACTTTAAATATACATAGCCTGGTAGTTAATTTAAAAAAGCGCTTGGATTTTCGATTACCGGGTAAAAAAGTCCTATGTGTTGCTTTCAAATTTAAAGGACTAAGAATTTTCTCCATAAGGAGTGATTAAATGAGCTATAATTTTGGGAATCTTATTTTTTTGATAAATTCCAACTAATTTTTACCTTTTAATCAAAAATCCAAGCGGTTTTTAAAAGTAACTGCCAGGCTAATATACGTTGATTGTTTTGCGTAATGTTAGTTGATTTAAATAATTTTGTCTAATTTAAGATCTTAAATTTTTTCGGTTTTTAATTATTTAAAAATGTTGCTTTGTTATAGGTACTTCTTTTTAACTACATAATTTTTTTTATAAACCAATTCTCAAGTTTTAAGGTTCATAAAAATACTAGATACCGTCAAAGACGGGTAGAGCGAAGCTGATCATGTTAGAAAAAAGCAAGAAAAGAGTTTCAGTAATTTTTTAATTTAGGGATTTTAAAAGCTTTGATTAGATTGAGTTCAATAATAATGTTTAAATAAGACGTAAAAAAATGTTAAGCATAGTTAAAATTTTTAAGTATTGGCCAAAAAGTACACGAAAAATCCGCCCCTTATTTTGAAACCTTATTATTTGTTTGCTGAAAAGATTTCAACCAAACTTTTGTTGGCGGAACTTTGTTATTACGTCCTTTTTCTATAATTCACCAACAACAAAAAAAAGTTACTCTGAACTCTAATACCCCTCAATTAACATAATTACCAAAGTAATATTATACACAAGTCAGAATGTGGTGTAACGGTTTCGGAATTCGTCAACCAGAGAAAGAAAAAGTCTTCTGTAGGTTTTGTATGTCGTTGAATCCGAATTTGGGGTCCTACTGGGTTAGAAAATAGGAAAATACAGCAGAAACATTCCATCTTATGAGTTTTTTTACAATATTTTGGAACTAATGATCAAATTAATAGTGCCACATTTTAAGAGTAATTATCTAAATATTGAATTTATTCTTTTATTCTGTATCGATAAACGAATATTAGAGCTAACTATTGGTGTTGAAAAATATCTCCAGGGTAAGATAAAATCGGAAAAATACAATGTGAGTTTTTTTCTTTACTTTTCTTTTAATCTTGCATTTGAAAAAGTTTTATCCTATTTTAACTTTTATTTAATTTACCTCCTATACGGGGCAAAAATGGATAAAACTATCCCTGAATTTAAGAAAAAATGAAAAAAACTTATAACTGGTTTGTGTTTTCACACAACCAACGATCATGAATCATGTTCACTTATAACGTTTTAACGTATATTCCCTAATTATCATAAGTCCTAAGATCGAAATTACAATAAATCCCAAAATATAAATTATCCTAAGTCCATAAACCTAAAATATTCTAAGTTCTTGTGCTTACTCCCACTTTAAATTATTCTAAGTCCCTTAATCGGAAATATTATAAGTCCATTTCATACCCCTCTCCCCTAAAAACGTCGTTAATATTTCAACCCCTCCCCCCCTAAAACGTCAATACACGGTGATCCCGGGTGGGACGTGAATTTTATTTTATTAGGTGCATCGCTAGTTGTTGATGCTTGTAATCTTAGCTGCGATTGGTTAACTAATAAGCAAACAATGCATCCGCTCTGTATCGCCCTGTATTTACCCCCCCCCCCCTAAAACATCACTTTTTTACCCACCCCTGCCTGGCATTAACATACACTAACACTATTATATCGTAGTATAAGTGAACGCAACATACGGAGGTCCCATTGATACCAACCTATGAATTTAATTTTGTCATATGACTTTAAAAATACCATGTCCAGCACCGGAAGATCATGTAATAACAAAGATTTTGCAAGAAAAAATTTTGCTTAAGTTCCCTTATGCAAAAAGTTAACAAAGATGCAATAAGAGGGCAGATTTTTCGGAGTCTTTACTTTGCTTTCGTTAACAAGAGACCGCTAACTTTAGGAAACCATATTACAAATTACTTTCATTATAATTGAAAAAAACCTCCGATAACCTCCGATAACCTCCGTTTATTCCAACGGGCCTTCTAGGCACAAGAATATGTGCATAATACTATGCACAAGGCTTTTAAATGTAGTTTTTTGGTAATATTGCTTTTTAGTTAGTTAGTTAACAAAAACACTTCTTGTTGGTCACAATTTTTCGGTATTAAAGTCATTTTTCAAGCCTTGGATTTTTCTCAATGTTATAGCAATTTAACCAAATGGTCATTTTTTTCCCGAAATGATTAATTTTTAAATTATCTCAAAAATTGCAATTTTAGACACAAATGGGTTTTATAGGTCTCAACAATTTTCTAAAAGCTTTTTTCTAAAAATTCTTTATTTGTCCTTTAGAATTATTTGTTTGCAAAACATTATTACCTTTCTAATTTTTTATATTAAATTCTCTTCTTTACAGTCAGTAAATTGAATGCCCATTTTTGTCCCAAAATGATCAATTTTTCAATTTGCTGCAAAAATCGTAGTTTTAACATTGAACATGTTTCTAAGGAGGGGTAACCTGTGAATCTGAAAATCAAGTGGGGTCAAATGTCAAAAATCATGTGGGGTTAGGAACTTAAAATATTTTATATTTAGGGACTTTGAATAATTTACTTTGAGAGGCTTAGAAAAATTCAAGTTTAGGGACTTAAAATATTCCGGGTTTAGAGACTTCTAATAATTTGAGTTGAGGGACTTAGAATATTTTCAATTTAAGGACTTAAAATAATACAGGTTTACAGAATCTAAATAATTTGGGTTTAGAATCTTAACATCTAGTAAAGGTGATAATTACAAATTATAAGAATAGCGATTTTATTGTAATGTTGTTTATTATTTATGTATTATAACTAGTCCTTTTTAGAGGTTTAGTTTTCACGTCCTATAATTAGTCTTATAGCCCAATTAGAGCTTGTAATTATTGAATCTCAATATTTTCTTACCCTTTCTTCAAAAAAAGGCAGTTAATTAGATAATTTTAGCTCTGCTTTCAAAATATTGCAAAAAAACTAAAATGGGGTAGTTTTTGCTGATTTCATGTCCTCTACTTCTCAGCCACTTGTACCCCAGATTGTACCCCAGATTGCGTATTTCAGAATCAAAGCATACCTACTTTTGTATTCTAATTTTTTTGGTCACGTGTACTAGAAAAAGTTAACCAATTTTTGGAAGAAAAACTGAAATTATGACACCCCGGATTAGACTAGATTTTTATATTAGGCCAAAACATACTGAATTTATATTTTAAATATTTTGGTATTTTGGCTCTGGAATGGCATGTCGGGCTATTGAAGACCGGCCGTTTATTCACGCTCTTAGTTTATAGTGTACATGATTTTGAGCTCGGATAAAGGTCTTCAATGGCCCGACATGTCTCTCCAGAATTAATATACCGAAAAATGTCAAATACAAACTTATTATGTTTTGGTCTTAGTTAAAAACCTAGCCTATTCCAGGGTTTCATATTTCAGTTGCATATTCTTTGAACTAGGTTTAGTCAAAAATATATATGTAATATTAATATTTGAAATTTTACGTTTAGATTTCTTTTTGAATACTAAATTAATTTTAAAACCAATATTTATGTAAAATTCCAAAAAATATTCCTAAAAACAAATAATCTAATGTAACTTGTTTTTCGTAATTTTTTCTAATTCTCCATCCGCCATTTTCAAATTAAGAAAAATCAAGCAAAAAAAATGTGTCCTAAAACATATACAAAAAATGAAAATTTTATTATTCTTCATTAAATATACCTTTTTTTGATGCTATTTACAATACTGATAAGCAGCGTGTCGATTTTTTTTAGTATCCAACTTTTACCCTAAATAATGACTTTCCGGTTAATTTTATAGAAAGTTTGAAATCGAATTCTGATAATAGAGACTTGAAAAATAGGTTTTGGTTTTAAAATTAATTTAGAACTCGTAGATAGGCTTTTGGGCGTTAAATGTCTAATTGAATAAAATTTGGATTAATTAATAAATAATAAAAATCGTAAAGAATTATAAAAAAGCCACATATTCATTGAGTATTTTCTCTTTAATAACGTTGATGGGATCCACGCCCTCATAAATTGAAAACTATTATTTATTATTATACACCAAGGTAATAAAAGCATGTAGAGGCATCGGAATGACCTTGGGACCAAATTCCTCCATAAATTGAAGAATTTGAAGACTTTTTCGTTTTTTAACCTGATGAACTTTTAAGGCACGATTTCATCTATGTATTGCATACACAGGGTTATCGTTCCTAAAAAATAAATTTCAATTAATTTAGTTATTTTCTGGTTATTTTAGATCATTAACCACATTTTGGATGTATTAAATTCAAAACCAATTCATTGTTTACCATTTTTATTATTTTTTAATAATTTTTATTGATATCTGAAATCAGTTTTTAGGACATTTCTCTGCAAGTACTTGATGAAATCACTTGAAATTGAAAACCCTACAACTAGATCTTATTTCAAAAAATTTGGTTTAATAGTCGGGTCCATTTCGTTATTCAAAAATTAAAACCACGATAGAGCTTGAATTAAGATTTTACCTATGGGAATCTCTTCACAAAACACTAAAGATCAAAACCTAGAAAAATTCATTTTGTACAAATGAAAATTTGGTGAAAACCCCCCCAATTTTCACCCCCTTAAGCCCTAAAATTTCCATACATTCTTTTTTGTGATTTCAACGACCCCTAGTAGGTATTTTGGGTCGCTGAGTCAGAATCTAAAGTCGAAAATTGTTTTTAAGGGGTGCAACGCCCTTATTTTAACCTTTTCTACCCTTAAAATAAGCAATTTTTTATAAAACATTTTTATATTATTTTGGTGGCCTCCAGTAGGTATTTTGGCTTGCTGAGTCAGAATCTGAAGTCAAAAATTAGTTTTAAGGGGTGAAACGCCTTTATTTTAACCCTTTTCTACCCTTAAAAAATGCATTTTTGTATAAAACGTTATTATTTTATTTAGGTGGTCCCTAGTAGGTATTTTGGGTCGCTAAATCAGAATCTGAAGTCAAAAATAAATTTTAGAGGGTGCATCGCCCTTAGTTTAACCCTTTTCTACCTTTAAAAAGTGCGATTTTGTATAAAACGTTTTTATTTTATTTTGGTGGCACCTAGTAGTTATTTTGGGTCGTTCAGTCAGAATCTGATGTAAAAAATTATTTGTTAGGGGTGCAACACCCTTATTTTAACTTTTTCAACCCTTAACAAATGCAATTTAGAAAAAAAATTTTCGTTTGCTTTTACGACCCCTATTAGGTTCTTTTTGTCGCCAAATCTGAATTTCATGCATAAAATTACAATTGAGGGGTATGACACTCTTACTTTTACCTTCAAAGTAAGTAATTATTTAAAATTATATTTTGGTACAGCACGACAATAATTAGTAATTGTATTTTTATTATTAATAAGAATTCATTTTTAAGAGAAAATAAAATATTTGTGCTCATTTAATTAGTTCTTGAGAAGTGTTAATATACTTTTCATATGTAAAAACATTTTTAAAGATTATATGAGCAGAAGTTTTACTTTCCCTGAATAAATTTCAGAAATATTTATTTAAAAAAATTTTATTTACATAATGTTTACATGAAATAGAAAATAACAATTTTTCAGTTACTGCATAATTTATTAATCTTCGTCATCTTCTTCAGAACCAGAAAATATATGAACTTGGTCATCTTCTTCACTTTCATCTTCACTTTCTTCTGCGGTTTGAGCCATATTTGTACAGTTACTTCCATAGCAATTAATGCAACTAGCAGAACACTCCAAGCCACTTCTTCTACAACCACATTGTTTGCCACAGCCTTTTTTGCAACCACAAACAATAACATTTAAAACATTTTGTGGGGCAAACGGTCGCGTCATTTTTACTGGTTGTAACATATTTCCTTTTTTTTCCCAGCCCCATTCTTCTGGATTTAAGGCATTAGTGTGGTTTAAAAAGCCAATCCACTCCCTAACCTGGAAATATACTCGTTTTAAATGCTGCAAAAGAGCATCTGCTGTAGGTGGCAGATAAGCGAGATCTACAGGCTTAGATGTATTTGGTTTTGAATTCTTAACTTTTTCGGTTGGTATTTGAGTACTCTCTGCATTTATTGCAGCTTTCTTAGCAGCTCAAAAAAACCTAATAAAAACCTAATATAACGTTTGATACAAAATTACATTTTTTAATGGTAGAAATGGGTTTAAACAAGGGCGTTGCATCCCTTAAAACTAATTTTTGACTTCAGATTCTGACTCAGCGAACCAAAATACCTATTAAGGGTCACAAAAATAAAAAAAAAATGTTTTATAAAAAATTGCATTTTTTAAGGGTAGAAAAGGTTAAAATAAGGGCGTTGTGCCCCTTAAAACTAATTTTTGACTTAAGATTCTGACTCAGCGAACCAAAATACCTACTAAGGGTCACAAAAATAAAATAAAAACGTTTTATGCTAAATTGCATTTGTTAAGGGTTAAAAAAGTTAAAATAAGGGTGTTGCACCCCTAACAAATAATTTTTTACATCAGATTCTGACTGAACGACCCAAAATACCTACTAGGTGCCACCAAAATAAAATAAAAATGTTTTATACAAAATCGCACTTTTTAAAGGTAGAAAAGGGTTAAACTAAGGGCGATGCATCGTCTTAAATTTATTTTTGACTTCAGATTCTGATTTAGCGACCCAAAATACCTACTAGGGACCACCTAAATAAAATAATAACGTTTTATACAAAATTGCATTTTTTAAGGGTAGAAAAGGGTTAAAATAAAGGCGTTTCACCCCTTAAAACTAATTTTTGACTTCAGATTCTGACTCAGCAAGCCAAAATACCTACTGGAGGCCACCAAAATAATATAAAAATGTTTTATAAAAAATTGCTTATTTTAAGGGTAGAAAAGGTTAAAATAAGGGCGTTGCACCCCTTAAAAACAATTTTCGACTTTAGATTCTGACTCAGCGACCCAAAATACCTACTAGGGGTCGATGAAATCACAAAAAAGAATGTATGGAAATTTTAGGGCTTAAGGGGGTGAAAATTGGGGGGGGTTTCACCAAATTTTCATTTGTACAAAATGAATTTTTCTAGGTTTTGATCTTTAGTGTTTTGTGAAGAGATTCCCATAGGTAAAATCTTAATTCAAGCTCTATCGTGGTTTTAAGAGGTTTGGCCTTTTTTTTTACATCTCAGCCCCGACTATAAGGGATTTTTGATTCATCGAGTAGGCTCTGTGATCTTGACGATACACTTTCTCGAACATACATCCCTACACATAACAAGGCAATATAAGCATTTAGAGGCATCGGAATGACCTGGGGACCAAATTTCTCCACGAATTGTACAATTTAGAAATTTTTCCGTTTTTTGACCTGACAAACTTATAAGGCACGATTTCATCTATGTATTGCATACATAGGGTGATCGTGCCTAAAAATATAAGAATCTTGTGTGATTTTGTATTTTTATGATATTTCGCTGATGCAAAGTTTATGCAAAAGCTATGAAATTTATCGCGCGGATAACATTTAGAAGGTTTTTCACCTGTATGAAGCAAAAGTACAAGAATAAACATGCCTTTAGAAATACCAGATTGGGCCCAAAAACAATAGGGTTCATTAACTCGATAAAATAAACTCAGTTTTAAAAAATGAAAGCATTCCGTTTGATCGTTTTGGCTATATCGTGTCCGAAAGGTGTCGATTTTTGCATCCATTAAGGTAGAGCTTCGCTCTATAAATATTCTTTTTTTTAAATTAATTTAGAAATATATTGTTTTCTCTACCAGTGGACAGTAATGACTATATTCCATTTCTAAAATGCCGTAATTATTGCCCTTATTAGATAAAAAAACTCGTGGCCTATTATTTGTCACATTTGCCAAAATAAACTTTTTTAAGATCCACTTAAGTACAAAAAAAGATTAAGGACTACTGAAAGTCTCGTGAAACAATCCATATACAGGAAATAAAATCATTATAAGCTATTTTGGGAAAACTTATATTTCCATAAATTAAACTTAAGTGCATATTTAAAATTTTAATATTTTTATACTTAAAAAAAATAGGTATTTTTATCATTAAATTAAAATAGTGTAATCTTCTATGTAAATATGTTGTTAAAAAAAAATTGACTTAATTTTAAACAATATAAAAATTTAAAAATTTAATCTAAAAAAATATAATGTGCTTTTTTTTAAAATTACGTTCGTGATTAAACCATTTAAATTTAAATATATATATGCATTATAAGAATGAAAAAAATATTTCTTATGAAATTAAAAATTTGCTTTTTAACAGCATTTAGTGGCAATACCAGGCAATTCTTAGGAGTGATTTTGGGATTTATATTATTTTTGGTAAATCATAGTTAATTTTAGATGCTAATCGTTTAAATTTTGTTTTTATAGGCCATATTTAAACGATAGAAAAACTTAAATTTTAAAACTGAAAGTGACCTGAACGATAATTCCTAAAATATTTATTGCTAAAAGAAAATAAATCTGCATTTTACGCGAACAATTAAAGCTTAACTATTTTTTAAACTTAATTTTTCTATTAAATAATTAAATAAATAAAAGTTTTGTGTGACCAAAATTGAAAAATGTAAAGACATAATTTTCTATATAATATAATATAACAAAAGATATTTTCAAAGAGAATTCAAAAGCTTTATTATCAGCAAAAATTTTCAATGTAAACTGAAATTTCAAAAACCAAAATTCAGACATATAGGTATTATAATACTTACAATCTTTATATTATATAATACTTTATTCTTAATATATTCAACTAAATAAAATATTATGAAGAAATTATTTTAAAAGTAATTGTCTACTAAAGATTTATATTGAATAATAAATTAAAAAATAACAGAATCTGGTTATGAATAAGAGGATTGTAAAATAAATGATAAAGAAAGAAAATTATATTTTATATTAAAATTCATAAAAATAGAAAATTTCTTAGCAGAAAGCAGATTTCTAAAAATTACGAAAAATTCAAAATTTTAAAATATTATTTTTCAAATTTATGGAAAATAGAGTTATTTTTTTACTATTTTTTTCTTGGAATAATCAAAGAGTGACCGAAAAAATCACTAAAAATCCGTTCCTTTAGTTGCAATATTGTTAATTTTTTGATGAAAATAACTCAATTAAATTTTTTTTGCAAAATCTTCAGAATTAATGAAAATAAAATGTTCCCCACCTCTAATACCCCTCAACCCTCTTGAATAGTAAATTAATTTTATACTTAAGTCATTGTCTGGTTTGATGTATCTAAAATCGATTACCAGGTTAAAATAAGATCTAAGTTTTTTAGGTCGATGAATCCAAATTTGAGGGTTGTATTTAGTTAGGAAATAGGGAAGAACTCTTGCTGCTACACGACGTGATCAACAGTCATACGTCAAGCGTTTAATAAGACCAATCATTCTAGATGAAGTTGATATTACATGATCTAAGTGATGTCTAAAAGACCAATTTTCATCAAGTATTATCCCAAGATCTCAAGCTTTTGATACTCTAGGTAAGGTAAATCCATTTAATTGGTAATGAAACTTAAACGTAATTGAATTTTTAAAAAAGCTAATAACTTGAGATTTTGAAATATTAATACCTAGTTCATTTGCCTGTGCCCAAGAAAAAAGTTAATAATATCCATCTGTAGAAGAATGGAGTCAATGGGTGAGTTAATCGGGCGACGGATCAGTTAATCATTTCGGCATTTAGAAGAAAGAAAATTCTATCAAATGGACGTGGTATGGACGTTCTATCAATGTAGTGGAAGTCTGGGCCTGATTAGGCCCTGATAAGAACAAGAACTTAGAATACTTTACGTTTCTGGACTTAAGATAATTTATATTTCGGCATTTATTGGAATTTCGGTTTTTGGATTTATTACTGTTATGAGCGAATATGTTCCATGCTCGTTGGATGTGTAGTTACACAAACCAGTTATAAATTTTTTATTAAATAATATTTTCCATAAAAAATTTTATTAAAATTAAACAACAAAAAAATAAAAAATTTTCAATTTTATTTACATGAGTCTAAATAAAAGTAATTATAAGAATATTTTCAAAAGAATTTTCAAAGTTATATATGTTGAAATAAAAAAAAAATGTTATAATAAAATGGACAAAAATAATTTAACAACATGTTTTCTAAATGCAATTTTTTTTTTATTTATAAAAAGTTATTGAAAGGCCAGTTAAATTTTTTTAAATATTTTTTGTTTGTTAAAATTTTCGTATTTATAGAAAATTTGAGTCTATATTCAACTTTTAGGTATTCAATACTTTTGAAGCATACCAGTTTCATTTTATTATTACTTGATGAAATTGGCTTGCTACATTGGTTTTAAATAATTTATAACAATAGTAATGACTATGTACCATAAAAATAAATTTTTTTTTTTAATTTTATGTATTCAATAAAATAAATAATATTTTCATTATTATTATATTTTTTTCTTTATATAATCGAAGTATATTAAATTAATAACGTAAATCAAATTTAAAGTATTAATAATTATTTTGGATTTCCATAATTATTATCAATTAAGATTAAATGCTGACTGAAGATATTAATTATAAATTGGCAAAGAGAAATCATAATAATTATTTATTAACTGCAAATGCAGTTAAATTTGTTAAAAATGTTGGGTTATAAATTTAAAATAAAATTACTGTAATATAAAACAAATCTCTACCTTATGCAAACAAAAAATCAAAAAGATTATTTTAACACGTTGGATGCGGCAGGTCACGTGACTCCATTTAAAATACATGAGACCATGGGCGTATTTCGCCCATGCCGCAGCCAACGTGTTAATAAGGTTTTAAAAAAATATCTACATATTATATGTTTTTTTCGACTTAAGCTTTTTTTATCGTGTAAATGGGCCCTGTAAAAATTAAAATTTTTAGTCTATAAATACATAAGTTGATCCAGGTCATTTTACTTAAAAAAATTTTTGGTTCTTCTTGTAATAGAAATTTTTGTCTTAGATTTTTTCATATAATCTAAACGGGTAATATAAGCTAAAAAAAGGTACTAAAAAACCTTGTATGTGTCTTTTTTTTTGGACGTAACACCTCATTTTTTTATATGGAAGTACTTTTCCAAAAAAAAAAATTATAATAATAATAATTTTGTAAAATATTATGTTTAATTAAATAAAATAATAAAGCTATAAATTAATTAATTAATAACAATATAATGTATTATTCAATAAAATAAATTTTAAAAATTGTCAAAAATATAAAAATGTTTTTAAAAAAAACATCCCGATTCGAGTAAATTATAATATAAAAATATTATGATTTATTTTATAAATTTATGATTGTCTATGTACAGAGACATATATCTGTAATTGATTGACAAAATTTTACTTATTGAATAATTTGTAGTTTATGGGTCAATTAATAATATTAAAATATTTACGTCTAAATTTATTATTTTTTTTGTAAAAATTAAACGGGTATATACTACCCTTCACATTTATAGACATTTACAGTTTGATTGGTCTAGTAATTATTAATTATAAGAATAAACATTTATAGTTGTACTCTGAACTTAAACTATGAAAGTTTTAATTTTTATTTTTATTTTTTTTTTTTAAATTATATATAATATAAAATCGAAAACAGAAAATGGCCAGTTTTGGAAATTTTTTGAGCCAAAATAACTGACAATTTTTGTATAATAAATTAATGTTTTATAAATTTCACGAAACTTATGTTATTATTTTTTCTCTAATAAAGTACATAGAATTTAAAAATCGTTTGGTATTATTTTTAACTATAGTGATTCCAAATAAAATCAAGACTAAAAAAACCTCAAAATAATTCCTCCCTATAGAGAAATAAATAAACATTAATTCTTTTTTGGGTAACAAAAAATTCTTTTAGGTTTGGTGTGTATTATTTTAATTAAATTAATTAATTATTATTTAAATTTAGTAAGAATATTTATAGTTAGAATTTTACTTCAAAAGAATTATATCATTAAAAAATTCTTTTCCTAGACAATATTTCGTCAAAAGAATTTTTTATGTAAAAAATTCGTTTTAAACGATCAAATTAGCTCCAAAATTCTTTTTTGGTTAAGAAAAAATTCTTTTGGTCTGGAAATTTAAGTATTTTAAAAACTAATTTAATTAATAAAAAATTTGCTATATATTATTGTTAATATTAAAGAAATAACATAAAAATGCATAATTGTAATTATTACAATTCATGTTATTTTGATTATAATTTTGTATATTTCTTTGGCATAATACGGCTTCTCGAGAATCGCGGCATGCTATGTTTAAGAAAGTATGAAAGACTTTTTAACAAGAGTACCATATTTTTAAAGAAAATAATAATAATAATAATAATAATAATAATAATTAAATATATCATCCAAATGCTCTTAATTTCTTCATTATAACTGGTAACAATATGTAAGACAAAAAATTGAAAAATTTACTAGTAATCTATTTTTATTTTGATTTTTTTGATTTTCGAGTCATGGCCTGTGGGGGACAGATTAAATTTGCCGAATTTAAAAGGGATCGCCGATATATTTATATAATTATACATGTTATGCATTAAAAATATTTGATGTATTTAAAAAAGAAAAAAAAAAATAATAAAAATAATTGTAATTTTTACTGATCCATAAAAAATAAAACGTAAATTTTGCATATGCAAAGTCAATCAATATTTCAAAATATTATATTTTTTGATTATCATGTTATTATTATTATCTTTTTTAATATTCGTATATGAGAAAATCCACAGAAAGATTGCGCTTATAATAACCGTTTGAAGAAACTAAAATTGTGCGCACACCTTTCTGATACGTTTTTTTGGGTTCTTTAGATCATATAAAATCACAAAAAAGTGATAAACAGAAAAAATTTTACTCACCCTATAGTTTTTTTTTGAGTTGGAAGGCTCTAATTTGAAAATATATATTTGAAAAACATCGATTTCTGAATTTCTTTTTTTTACCCATTGAAATTATTCTTATTATAGATTTATGTTATTTCATTTGTATTGTGATCATATTTTACTAATAAAAGAATATTTAAGACCAAAAAATACAAAATTTTTATTTTTAAGATCTCAGAGCAGCTCTAATATTAAATATTGGGTTTTTTAAAAATTCATAGACTTGGAATTTTTCTAGCAGATTCGCATAATGTTATAAACTGGAAAAAACACGTATTTCTTCGTTATTTTTCCTATACAATCCGAATTCACTATTTATTTTATAATTTGCGAAGCTGTATGAGAAAAATCCATTTTTTAATTTTTTAGGGTTCGAATTTTCAGGGGACCAATTTTTAAAAGGCTCACAGTTTTCAGGAAAAAATTTTCTGAATAATATTTACAAGAGTTTCTTAAATATTTTTTCCTCAGAATTCACATAAAAGCACTAGTTTTTTCATTTTGAGTTTTCTTTAGCGATAAAATATTTTTTTATCTAATCTTACACATTTTGCATTAGTAGCCAATTTGAGCGTAAAGAGTTTAAAATTATTTAAAATTTTCTTTAAAAGGTAAATAGTTATGGAAAAATTTTTGGAGAAAGTACTAAGACTTTTTGTTTTTCAATGAAAAATAAAGGAATTATCGTTAATTGATGATTTTGCAATAATTCTTCTGTAACCTTAACTTGACTTTAATCGAGGTACGATAGCTTATAAATAAGATAAATCAGTGAATTTTCATCATAAGAAGAAAAGTTTTTGTATTTTTTCAAGTAGTGTATTTATTTTAAATATATTTTAGATTAGTTATATTATGATAAACTGCTCACTGGGTTGTTTAAATACTGATTTTTATCTGAAAATTTTCATTTAACTCTAGTATTTCAGTTTACTTCAAGCTTTCTTGGAAAATTGTTTTCTTTCAAAATACGATAGAACTGTAAATTTACTATGGTATATTTGAAAAAAAAATTGGATAATGTTGAGAATTGTTACATATTTTGTAGAAAGTAAAAATAAATTACTCAAGACTATTTTTGTCCATAGATATCAAAGTCTTAGGCTGCAAAGTCTATTAAAAAAAAAAAATTTTTTTGGCCTTAAATAAAATGATTGTATATTAAAATGTAAAAGGGAAAACTTTTTTTATTTTATTTAATTTAATCTGATCCATTTAGGTATTGGCTAATTATTAATTTAAAAATCATGTAATTTTACTCAAAAATAAGCAGTTAACAAAAAATTTTTTTTGTAAACAAAGTTCAGCATAATTTTTAGGAGGTTAATAGAAAGAACATTTCCCTCAATTATTTTTAATTCATTGACAAAGTTAAAATTAAAAAAATTTAATCCACCAATCAAAACTATGCACCAAAATTATTTCAAAAATAATTTGATCGTAAAATATATTATATACCGCTTGGACTGAGAGGTCGCAAGTCCATTTTGACACATTCGTTTAACCACAGAAGTATATGACAATTGACTTCACACTTTTTTGTCATGAATAGGCCACCGATCAGAGCAGATTGCATCTATAAGTCTATAAAACTCAGGGTCCAAGTTTTCTAGAAATACGGATATTTTTTGCGGAGTAAAAAATATAAAAAGTAGAAAGAAGAAATTTTGTAAAAAAAAATTTCGTTTGGTTTTCATAATTTATTATTAAATGTAAATATTTTACTCAAATTTACTAATTTATTTACAGTTCTTAAAATTACCTAATTTTTACTCAGACCCTCCTACGGCAATTGAAATTTCACTATTAAACTATAATTTTTCAATAAATTTGTTATTTTAACTTTAACTAATCATCTGATTATTACACGCATTTTAAATAAAAATAAAATTGATTCATCATATATTAGTCTAGTAATATAAAAAATAAAATTGAATTTAAGCATATAAATTTTTAGGTATTGAATTTATATATCGAAAAACATTTAATAAATTTTTTTTTTATAAATCTACAAAATAATAAATAATAATAAAAATAAATTCTATATATACCATTTTACCACTTTAGTAACGATATTTTTCACGTACTTTATTTACTTTATTCTTTACACTCCTTTTTTTAGTATAAATAATATGAACTGTTTTTTTAAAAACTACTATCAAATGCATATATATATATATACTAGGGGGCTCCGCCCCCTGCGCGCTACGCGCGCCAACCCCCGCAGAGTGATTGAAGTATTGCGATAGTATATTTTTATAATCACTTGTAAGGCGTACCACAGTGTAGTAAAAAAAAAAGTGGCCAAAAATCGGCTTCAAAAATCGGTATTAAAATATGCACATAAATGATAAATAAACCTAAAAAAAGTGTATTAGTATAATTTGAGATGGTTGTATGTAGTATAAAGAGGTGTTAGTCAACATTTGCAATTTAGTCAAAAAATGAAAAATTTGATTTTTCTATTTTTACTTATATTTTAAACTTAAGCAAAGTATAAAAAATATAGATTATATAAAAACATAAAAAAAACAACTTTATAATAATTGGTTAAATTTAGAAAAAACCGCATTGGCCCAAAAGGACCACATTGGCCCAAGAGGACCACTTTGGCCCAATAGGTTCACTTTGGCCCAAAAGGACCACTGTGGCCCAAAAGGACCAGATTGGCCCAAAAGGACCACATCGGCCCAAAAGGTCCAATTTGGCACAAAAGGTCCAATTTGGCCCAAAAGGTCCATTTTGTCACAAAAGGTCCAATTTGGCCCAAAAGGTCCATTTTGTCACAAAAGGTCCATTTTGGCACAAAAGGTCCATTGGCACAAAAGGTCCATTTTGGCACAAAAGGTCCATTGGCACAAAAGGTCCATTTTGGCACAAAAGGTCCATTGGCACAAAAGGTCCAATTTGGCCCAAAAGGTCCATTGGCAAAAAGGTCCATTTTGGCACAAAAGGTCCATTGGCACAAAAGGTCCATTGGCACAAAAGGCTCATGCGACATGGTTCATTTTGGCACAAAAGGTCCAATTTGTCACAAAAGGTCCATTTTGGTTCAAAAGGTCCATTGTCACAAAAGGTCCATTTTGGCTCAAAAGGTCCATTGGCACAAAAGGTCCATTGGCACAAAAGGTCCATTTTGGCACAAAAGGTCTATTGGCACAAAAGGTCCATTTTGGCACAAAAGGTCCATTTTGGTTCAAAAGGTCCATTGTCACAAAAGGTCCATTTTGGCTCAAAAGGTCCATTGGCACAAAAGGTCCATTGGCACAAAAGGTCCATTTTGGCACAAAAGGTCCATTGGCACAAAAGGTCCATTTTGGCACAAAAGGTCCATTTTGGCACAAAAGGTCCATTGGCACAAAGGGCTCATGCGGCAGCGGCGGCGGCGGTTATAAATTTATAATATATAGAGATATGTCTACATATATTTTACTTGATATACAATATACAAAAAAAAAATAGTACATTTTATATGGAACTTGTCGTTTTCTTCTCTACCGATATAAGATTCCACATCATTGGTTATGGCAGTAACGCTTTACAAGACATTTTGTATCTTTTTTATATTGTCAAGTTTTTATTTATTTTTTTTTTTTTAAGAATTTTTACATATATATAGAAAAACTTTATCTTTATATTATATGCATAAATCTTTTTTTCTTGCTTGAGTGTGTTTATCTTTTATTTTAGAATATTTTTTTTTTTATATTAATTTTTAGGTGTTTGTCAAAGTCTTATTGCCTATTTTTAAATAATTTTAATTAATAAAATACATGTAAGTAATAATATTAATACATAATTTTTTTGTTACTAGGTTCAGGCTAACTAGCAACTATTATAAGAATTTCAATAATCATATGCTTAACTTTTATTGTACGCTAATGTAGACCCAAGGCCATTTTCAAACTTATTATTTTGATATTTGTAACAAGTTTTATGATTTGGGCTACCAGTGTTAGTTTGTTATTATCATGCAATGATTGAGTAGGCTCAATTAGTGTTAATTCGCATTTGCTGATTTCTATGTTATTCTGTATCAGAATTTTGTAATTTAAAAATAAAAAGACTATTTACATTTTACATTTAAAGAAAAAAAAGAAAAAATAATAAAAATTTGTAAAATTATAAAAAAAAATTAAATAAAAGCAAAAGAATTTCACGAATCTTGGCAGAATTTCTGGGTCACTTTTTTTCTGTTGCCAGTTGAAAATATAAGACAATTCTAACTCGATTTTTGGATTCCTAAAGAAATTTTAGTAGTCTTTTTTTTAGACAAATCTTCGATATTTTTAAAATGCAACCAAATGCAATGCAAATTTCAACCTACCATTAGCTAAAATCCAAGTAAAATATCAGTTTGTGGCAAGTGGAAAATTTTTTAGCGAATAATATAAATAAAATCAATTTCTTTTTTTATATTATTTTATAAAATAATCATTAAGTACCCCCAATAGAAATACTACATATGTGTATCAAGTGTTATAACATGTGTTACACTGTATATCAGTGTAAAACAGTGTTAACCAGTGTGTAACACTGTATACATATGTGTATCAGGTGTTATGAGGTGTTAAACCATGTGTAAAAAATGTTTTCACACAAAAAAGCCAAAAATGCTGTTATCAGTGCGACATTAGCTAAAATTTTTTTTCTTAAAGCAGGGTTACGCAAAAACAACGTACAAAACATTTAAAAAGATTAAGTAATTAATTATTACTATAGAATATGTAAAAGTTAAAACCTGATTTCTTTTTTAATAATAAAAATTATATCAATGATAATTGAAATAAATGATTGAGTATTATAATATTAAGTATTGAGTATTATATTGAGTATTATATTATTACGTAACTGAGTAATAATAATTCTGAATAGAGGATATTATCCTTGTCCCGTTTGTAAAATTAAAGGTGACAATTTAAAAAAACCTTCTGTAATGGTATTTCCATACAAACCTAATTCTCTTCACAGATCAACAGCAGAAGCAGAAGAATTTGCTTCCATAGCTGATGAAAAAAGAGATGTTCTAGGTATCAAAGGTCCAGCTAGCATTTCCAAAATTTGCTCTAATTTTATAGAAACAACGGCTATAGATATAATGCACCTAACAGTTAATGTCACAAAAAAACTAGGAGATATCTGGTTTAGTAGCCAATTGAAAAATAATGAGGGATCTTTGTTTTCTTCTGTTAATTTAATCGATGAAAGACTTAATTCATTCAAAGTTCCACATTTCGTTCAAAGGAAACCTAGAAATATTAGTGATTTTATTTATTGGAAAGCTTCTGATATCAAAATTTTCTTTTTGATATACAGTTTTCCAATATTTCATGATATAATGAAACCGGATTATTTTGAACACCACTGTCTACTAGTCAATGGTTTATTTTTGCTATCTTCAGCATCGGTTAGTAGAGATATGGTACAGTTAGGCTCAAACTGCTTAGAAGAATATATCAGAAAATTTGAGAAACTTTATGGAAAGGAAAATATGACCCTTAATATTCTTTTGCTTTTACATTTAGCAGAATGTGTAAAAAAGTTTGGTCCTTTGTGGGTTATGTCATGTTTCCCCTTTGAAAATTTGATTGGTTCTTTAAAAAATTTTGTACATGGAACAAATCATCCTCAGATGCAAGTTTGTTCATCCACTTCTTTATTTCTTTCTTATCCAACGATTAAGAAAAGGTATTTGACTCCTGAGACTGATGCATATAGATTTTGCGATGCTATTATAAATAGAAATAAAACTAGCCGAATAAACAAAGAATTTATTACTGAAAACACTTATTTATTAAAACCAGTAATTAAGCTAAAATACTTAGGAACAAATTTAAGTAAGATTCCAATAGTAATGATAAAAGGTAGTACAAATTACTATGAATACCAAAAACTATGCATTAATAATATTATTTATACTACTGATGAGTACTCATTATTCTAAAAGCGAGTCTAAAAACTCCAAAGCAGATTCTCCTGTCATCAAATATTCTTACATGGGAGCCGTAAAAATTGGTATTTTTAATAATTTTTTAAGGATTTGTAACTGCTTAAAGATGCCTTGTGAAAATAAAGAAGAATGTAAGGTCTATTTAGTTGTTTCTAAATTAGCATTTAACGAAGTTTTTCACAGCAGCTTTTTAAATTCATTTATTCCAAATTTTTATTCGTATACATTTTCAAAAAAGGACTTACGCGCTGTTGAAGTTAATAATGTTTTTTCTGTTTGTTTTCACATGCAGTTAAATAATCTAAATTTTGTAATAGAGCATCCTAATTTTGAGGAAATAGAGAAGTAATTTTAAAAACTAACGTCATTTTTTTAAAAAGATTATCGTATCGCTTCTCAATATTTATCCATAGACTTCAAGATTAATTTTTAATAAATACTCAAAATGATTTTATTATTTTGATTACATGCTTAATAAACAATTAATAGATAATTATAATTATAATTAAAATTTACCAAATTATATTAAAATTAAAATTCTAAATTATTTTTTGAAAACTTTTTGTACTTATTGTTTAATGAAAAACATTTCTCATGTGTAATATCACATTAATAAAAACTATTTTCATATGAGATTTGCTTGCTAAAATTGTTTTTTGTTTTTATAATAAAGTCATTATTATAAAATTATTGTCCTTTTATTACTTATTGACAGAAAATAGAGCCTAAATAAATATTAAAATTTTAACTCCAATAACTTTTAATTTTTGTTTTTTAACATGGAACATGTTTATAGGGAGGGGGTACTTCAAAACTGGAAAATTAAGGGGGGGGGGGGTCAAATTTGTCCTTTTTAAGGGGGGGGTCAAATGGGACTTAGAATATTTTCGATTTAGGGACCTTTGGTGCAGAAGTACTTAGGGAGCATTGGTGCAGAAGTACCTAGGGACCTATGGTGCAGAAGTCCCTAAAGACCTTTGGTGCAGAAGTACTTAGGGAGCATTGGTGCAGAAGTCCCTAAAGACCTTTGGTGCAGAAGTACCTAAAGACCTTTGGTGCAGAAGTACCTAAAAACCTTTGGTGCAGAAGTACTTAGGAAGCATTTGTGTAGAAGTACCTAGGGACCTATGGTGCAGAAGTCCCTAAAGACCTTTGGTGCAGAAGTACCTAGGGTGCAGAAGTCTCTAAAGACCTTTGGTGCAGAAGTACTTAGGAAGCATTGGTGTAGAAGTACCTAGGGACCTATGGTGCAGAAGTCCCTAAAGACCTTTGGTGCAGAAGTACTTAGGGAGCATTGGTGCAGAAGTCCCTAAAGACCTTTGGTGCAGAAGTACCTAGGGTGCAGAAGTCTCTAAAGACCTTTGGTGCAGAAGTACTTAGGAAGCATTGGTGTAGAAGTACCTAGGGACCTATGGTGCAGAAGTCCCTAAAGACCTTTGGTGCAAAAGTACTTAGGGAGCATTGGTGCAGAAGTCCCTAAAGACCTTTGGTGCAGAAGTACCTAAAGACCTTTGGTGCAGAAGTACCTAAAGACCTTTGGTGCAGAAGTACCTAAAAACCTTTGGTGCAGAAGTACTTAGGAAGCATTGGTGTAGAAGTACCTAGGGACCTATGGTGCAGAAGTCCCTAAAGTCCTTTGGTGCAGAAGTACCTAGGGTGCAGAAGTCTCTAAAGACCTTTGGTGCAGAAGTACCTAGGGAGCATTGGTTCAGAAGTACCTAGGGACCTATGGTGCAGAAGTCCCTAAAGACCTTTGGTGCAGAAGTACTTAGGGACCATTGGTGCAGAAGTCTATAAAGAACTTTAGTGCAGAAATACTTGGATATAAATATTGATATTATGAACAGAATAGATACTTTATTATCAGTGTTAGTTATTAGTGAACATGTTCCATGCTCGTTGGTTGTGTAGTTACACAAACCGGTCATAAGTTTTTTTTTCTTTAATTTTAGTATATTACGAGCTTAATTATCTTGTAGCCTGAATTGCAAATGGAAGTTTTTGCGTAATCCCTGCTTTTGAAAAAAAGAATTTTAGCCAATATCGCACTGATAACAGCATTTTTGGCTTTTTCGTGTGAAAACATGCGTTACACATGGTTTAACACCTCATAACACCTGATACACATATGTATATAGTGTGTTCCGAACTAGATTTGATTAAAAAAATTGAATTTTATTTAACTACTTAGAATATTTAAATGAAAGATTTTTTTTGAATAATAAGTCTGAATTTTATTACAGTGTAGAAGAAAATGTTTGGATTTGAAATTTGAAATTTATTGTTTATTGTTGCTATGTTACTTGGTTACGATTTTTCGTTTAAAAAATAATAATATCGTCAGATTGAAAAAGAAGTTGGTTGAGGTTGTTTAAAAAGAGAAATATTTTTGATTTGAATAAATTAAAAAAAAAAAATTTTATTGAAAGATTTCATTTAATTTAAAATAAAAGTTTTTAATAATTATTAATATTTATTACTAATTGAATAATTTGTTCTGATTATTATTGTGATTGTGGTGAAAGGAAAATATTGTCTATTATAAAAAATTTTTTTTAAAAAGGAAAGGACGTAAATAAAATTTCAAAAATTTATTTTATTGTAAGATCATCGAATTTGAAGAAAAAATTATCTAACCTATAATTAAAGAAAAAATAAAAAAAAAAAGTTTGTTATAAAATTAAATAAGGTCTTGTATCATTTGGTATTTATAAATTTTTATTTTTATAACCTTAAAATTTTTTTATTAAAAATCAAAAATAAGTTTGTTAGTTCATTAAATTTTTTAAAGATTTAATTTCAATTTTAATTTGATATATTTAAAAAATAAATAAATAATTGTTTGTTAAATTTGAATTGTTACAATAAATATATTTTTTGTTTGTTTTGAATTAAAATCATTTTATGATAATTTTCTTTTACCATCATTCTCTACCGTTCAATGTTTTTACTTTGAATAAGGTAAAAGCTGATCAAACATTTTGGAGGTTCCACCGAGATATTGAACAGCAATCGTATCTGATTAACGGTGAGGATGAATCGTGGTAGAGGAAATACTGATGATGACAACCAATCTACGAAGCACGTTACTCGAGCAAATGTAAGACGACATAACCTCAACGGAGATGAACTTGATCACGACATAGTAGTCAATCCTTATCCATTCAGGGGAAGGAGACGACGTCAAGACCAATTGCCACCTCGAACAATTATTTATCAAGATCAAGTTCAAGGTTATGATTTGATACCTGTAAGAGCAGTTCATTAGTCAGAAGAGTTAACGAACAACGACAACATAGAGATAACTATCAAATTTGAAATAGACTTCGGATAATATTGAAAAATTAAAATCATGGAAAATTTTTCTTGAAATCAACAGCTGCTCTACATAACATTGATAATTATAAATCATTTTTTAAATATATTTTTATTTGATTGAATTTATTGGTTAACGCAGCGCAATAAAATTTATCTTTTTTTTTTTAATATTATTTATTAATAGGACAGTTTTCAAGGTTACCTTCACTGTATAAAATACGGCTTTTAACCATCTGGTATTACGAATAGGTTATGAAAATTCACTTGTGAAGAAGCATGTCATTCATACTGGGTACTCGGGGAAGTACGTCATCATGATTTACCAACATCGTTCAATTTAAGATTATCAACTTATTGAAAGTGATTGAAGCCATTCTAGCTCAATTTACATGAATACTAAGATAAAGTTATTGCATGCCAAATTTTTATGAACAATTTCACGTCAACAATTGTCACGATCAGCTGCAGATGTTTAAAACATATTTAATGATTACTAAATTCATTTAATATCTTTGATAATACTTTTGTAAAATTTTAGGTTAAATAACTTTGTGAATTCACCACAAAACAATAATAATAGTTAGAAATTCTTGCCTCGCTTGTGTTGATCAAATTAATAGCAGCAATAATTTAATTAGGTGTCTAGTTACCATGTTTAAAAGGATGAAAGTTTAGAAAATAACGTGATTTAAAAACTAACATTTTAGTATCTGTCAATTTAGATTTGTTTTTAGATTTTTGAGAGCTTGCCTTTGATTAAAAATTTTATTTTTTGAATAGTAAGATGGTTGCTCTACATGTAGATTTCTTTTTAAACTTATTAAAAGTTGATAGAATTTTTTATAAATAGACGTTTTGTAAATATGAATTCGATTCTTAATTTGATGATAGCTGACATTTGTGTTTGTACAATTATTATGGATTTATTTTCGACTTATAGAAATTGTAGATATGGATGCATCCTTTTGTAGGTTAGCTGGAAGTTTGTTCTTGTACAAAGATTTTAGAAAAGTTTGCTTTTGTTTTGATTCTATTTCTGAAATTGTTTGTATATTAATTGAAAGTTTACTTGTTATTATTGATTTGATGGTTTAAAATTGATATATGCAGATTTCTACTTGAGGATATTAATTACGAATATCTGTCTTGATAGCCATCGAAGTACATAAAAAGTGTTTATGTATGTTCGAAGTTGTTCTTCCAATGACATTGGTCAGTAAAAGAAAGAACCCTGACACAAAGGTCGTAGTACGAGGTCCTTTGTGGGCTGTTGGCTACAGGAAATGTGTAGAATAAAAAAAAAAAAAACAAACAAATCGGTTTGTAAATATAAATTAAATTAATTTTTTGAATTTACTACTTAAAAAAAAAAAAAGAAAAAGACTTTTTGAAAATTATAGTCTTTTTAATAGTTAATTTGTTATTTTAAAATATTGAATAAATTTGTGTCTAAAGTTAGTCAACAATGTTTGTCTTACTTAAAAAACACTTATTTTAAGATTTCGTTAATTAGTAGAGTTATCTGATTTTATTTGAAAGTTATTACTACACTCTTTAGAGCATTTAATAAATTGTTAGATCTTTTTGAAAATCATTAGTTAGAAGAAAGACTATTACTGAATATTAATGGGCTTTGTATGCTTTAATAAAAAAAGAGATGACAATTAGCATCCGCATATGAAAAGTGGGGGTGATGAATTTGTAAATTTATTTGATATCATTATTTACTCGAAAAAAGGTCATTAAAAATTCAATTGTTTAAAAAATACTGTCGAGTATCAAAAATTATTAACTTTCATATGGAGCTTGGACCTAATAACGCTCTGAGTTATAACATCAACTCATTTTAATAAAATATATATATAAAAATATCATTTCCTATATACGAAACAGATGGCTGAAGCAATGTGAGTCATCCTCACAAGTGCTAAAATCGCCATTTGTTAACTATATAAGAAAAATAAGGACGTGTTTACATCAGCGTCTGTGGCACATGCACTAACACACACAGCCATACTGATGAGATCTATGTGTTAGTGTTGATCGAAACGCTAGGTACCTTCTGTACCGACATTAAAATCCGCGAAAATTTAAATTTTTAAATAAGTTTAAAAATTTATCAAATATCACCGCTTTGTATGCTTTAATAAAAAAAGAGATGACAATTAGCATCCGCATATGAAAAGTGGGGGTGATGAATTTGTAAATTTATTTGATATCATTATTTACTCGAAAAAAGGTCATTAAAAATTCAATTGTTTAAAAAATACTGTCGAGTATCAAAAATTATTAACTTTCATATGGAGCTTGGACCTAATAACGCTCTGAGTTATAACATCAACTCATTTTAATAAAATATATATATAAAAATATCATTTCCTATATACGAAACAGATGGCTGAAGCAATGTGAGTCATCCTCACAAGTGCTAAAATCGCCATTTGTTAACTATATAAGAAAAATAAGGACGTGTATACATCAGCGTCTGTGGCACATGCACTAACACACACAGCCATACTGATGAGATCTATGTGTTAGTGTTGATCGAAACGCTAGGTACCTTCTGTACCGACATTAAAATCCGCGAAAATTTAAATTTTTAAATAAGTTTAAAAATTTATCAAATATCACCGCTTTGTATGCTTTAATAAAAAAAGAGATGACAATTAGCATCCGCATATGAAAAGTGGGGGTGATGAATTTGTAAATTTATTTGATATCATTATTTACTCGAAAAAAGGTCATTAAAAATTCAATTGTTTAAAAAATACTGTCGAGTATCAAAAATTATTAACTTTCATATGGAGCTTGGACCTAATAACGCTCTGAGTTATAACATCAACTCATTTTAATAAAGTATATATATAAAAATATCATTTCCTATATACGAAACAGATGGCTGAAGCAATGTGAGTCATCCTCACAAGTGCTAAAATCGCCATTTGTTAACTATATAAGAAAAATAAGGACGTGTTTACATCAGCGTCTGTGGCACATGCACTAACACACACAGCCATACTGATGAGATCTATGTGTTAGTGTTGATCGAAACGCTAGGTACCTTCTGTACCGACATTAAAATCCGCGAAAATTTAAATTTTTAAATAAGTTTAAAAATTTATCAAATATCACCGCTTTGTATGCTTTAATAAAAAAAGAGATGACAATTAGCATCCGCATATGAAAAGTGGGGGTGATGAATTTGTAAATTTATTTGATATCATTATTTACTCGAAAAAAGGTCATTAAAAATTCAATTGTTTAAAAAATACTGTCGAGTATCAAAAATTATTAACTTTCATATGGAGCTTGGACCTAATAACGCTCTGAGTTATAACATCAACTCATTTTAATAAAATATATATATAAAAATATCATTTCCTATATACGAAACAGATGGCTGAAGCAATGTGAGTCATCCTCACAAGTGCTAAAATCGCCATTTGTTAACTATATAAGAAAAATAAGGACGTGTTTACATCAGCGTCTGTGGCACATGCACTAACACACACAGCCATACTGATGAGATCTATGTGTTAGTGTTGATCGAAACGCTAGGTACCTTCTGTACCGACATTAAAATCCGCGAAAATTTAAATTTTTAAATAAGTTTAAAAATTTATCAAATATCACCGCTTTGTATGCTTTAATAAAAAAAGAGATGACAATTAGCATCCGCATATGAAAAGTGGGGGTGATGAATTTGTAAATTTATTTGATATCATTATTTACTCGAAAAAAGGTCATTAAAAATTCAATTGTTTAAAAAATACTGTCGAGTATCAAAAATTATTAACTTTCATATGGAGCTTGGACCTAATAACGCTCTGAGTTATAACATCAACTCATTTTAATAAAATATATATATAAAAATATCATTTCCTATATACGAAACAGATGGCTGAAGCAATGTGAGTCATCCTCACAAGTGCTAAAATCGCCATTTGTTAACTATATAAGAAAAATAAGGACGTGTTTACATCAGCGTCTGTGGCACATGCACTAACACACACAGCCATACTGATGAGATCTATGTGTTAGTGTTGATCGAAACGCTAGGTACCTTCTGTACCGACATTAAAATCCGCGAAAATTTAAATTTTTAAATAAGTTTAAAAATTTATCAAATATCACCGCTTTGTATGCTTTAATAAAAAAAGAGATGACAATTAGCATCCGCATATGAAAAGTGGGGGTGATGAATTTGTAAATTTATTTGATATCATTATTTACTCGAAAAAAGGTCATTAAAAATTCAATTGTTTAAAAAATACTGTCGAGTATCAAAAATTATTAAAAATAATAGAAGTTCTAAGCCGAGATATCATGACCAGTCTTATCTTGAACAATTGATCTGATAAAACATTATATTATATTACTGCATAAATCTTTTCTATAAAATAAAAATTCAATTAAAATTTAAATTTTCCACAATAAAAGTAAATATTTTAAGGTTATTTCATTCTACACTTGTTATTTAATTAACAATCTTTTTGATATTTTTAAGTGAGAAATGAAATTCTTTTTTATAGTATTTATTTTTTACAGTAAATTAAATTGAATTTTAATTAAAATTGATTTTAGAAAATTTGGTTATATTTTTATAAATTAAAGACTTTTTATTATTATTTTCTATAAAAAAAATTGCTTTTTCCAAGAATGATTCATAAAATACAGAAGATTATTTAAATTTTGAACGTCAATAACATAAAATGCATATAAAAAGAAAATTCTTAAAAAAAGTATTAACATTTTAATGTTCACTTCACTTTACTTTTTAATTTGACTGTTACTATTAATGTTACAGTTGAATGAATATTGAAATGGCAAATAAGACCACAAATAAGAGACTTGCATCAATATAAATAGGATGACTGACGTTCAAAATGGACGTACTTAAAGAAAATCAACATTGATGGTATAAATCAATAAATAGAAGAACTGTAGTACCATACCCTCTAGCTATATATAACCTAATGCTTTTATCTTTTAAAGGACGGTTTCTTGTATATACAAATACAAATGAAATATTCTTAAGTAATAAGAAAGACACATAAAGGAAAGTCATGTTGAGGTAACAGGTTAAAAAGTTTAAGAAGGATTTTAAAAAATACTTCTGGTCTATTTTCTTTTTTTTTTATATATTATTTCTCAAGTATTACCTAAGTACTATAAATAATGGGCTTAAAAGATTAAAAAAAAAAAAAATAATGTCAAGATAAGAATCGATCAATTGAAATTTAGATGAGTAAAAGCAATATTAAGTGAAACCATTTATTTTAACTATTTTTTTTTGCATTTACATTTTATTTCTTAAAAGCAAAAAAAAGAAAATTAATTTAAAAAATAATGTCAATTATTAAAATGAGTAAAAAAAAAAAAAAATAAAATAAAAAACAAATAAAATGAAAGTAAATGTTGATGACAAGTATATTGTAGGTAATAAGTGATAGCAGTTACTTTGTTAAAATAAATGTTGGCAACAATAATAACAATAATAATAATAATAATAATAATAATAATAATAATTCTTTTATAAGTCTATGTATGCGGTATGCTAAAATGTTGTTTGTATTTAATGGGTATCTCGTTGCATCGCAAATATAATGTATATGTTTCTATACATAAGTTTATTGCCTTAGCAGAGAGAGAGTCCATGTTATTCAAGAGAAGAAGAGACATCAGCTCGAGTTTCAAAACGATATATAGAACAATTGGGACGTCGTGTACATGTCTACATTGGTTTGGCCAACCCCATGCAGACTTCTCTCGTTCTTGAGACTTAATGAATGGGATGGTAGAGCTCAACTTGGCAAAGGCAAATGTGCCTTAGACTTTCTTTACTATTTATAATAGTTACATAGTTTCAACTCTCTCTCTCTCTCTCTCTCTCTCTCTCTCTCTCTCTTTTTCTCGTTACAGGTGTTTCCGCCCAATTTCCGCAAAAACTACAAGAAATATATTATCTTCTTAACAAAAACATTTATAAAATATATATAACTAACCTTTTTTTTATTTTAAATAGCAAAGGCTATGTAAACTTTCATCTTATTTTTTAATAGGGTTTAAATTGATATTTATACCGTCTATTAAAGCTTTAAAGTAAAGTTTTACTATCGAAATTAAAACTGTCTATTTACATGACTTTTAATTCCTTTAACATTTAAGGATGCGTTTTTAAGATGGATATTTTAAAATAAAGCTATAATGAGATATTCTAAGTTAATTTTTTTTTTCGTTAAAGCTTCTTTTTAAATTATATACATTAACATATTTTAATTACGTTCTTTGATAGTATAAGTAATTATGTAACCAAAGAGTTAGAATGATTTTCTTGAATATTCTTAATTATTTGATGAATTTAGATCTTGCAGAATTAATATTAGAAATTAAAAATAAAGATGCAAGTGCAATGGCTAAATGGTAAAACTTCTTTAATTGAAATTTTAGTCAATTTGGTTGAATATTCATATAATAATAAGGGAAGAAAATGTGAATTTTTCGAATTATCCTAAATTATATAGAGATTGGTGTGAAAACAATAAAATACATAATTTTGGAATTAATCAATATTATTCAAAGTCTCTAAACTCAAAATTATTCTAATTATACCTAAATCAATTGTATTAAGTCATTTTCACCCCCTTTCTCCTTAAATAGGTTACATTTGACACCCCCCTTGATTCTCAGCTTTATACAATACCCTTCCTATAAATATGTTTCATGTTAAAATTTAAATTAGCATAGCATAGTCTTTTATTAATAATATTAAATTAAAGCAGGAAATTTAAATAATCTGCAATAATTATTAACTTGAAATAAATTTTAAACTTTCCATATTACATATATATTCAAATATGAAAACCAATACGATATTTGTTATTATTTCATTTTTCTCTTTCTTCTTGAATATAATATGGCTAATAGCGATAACTATGGCGGCCATTTATTGTTTAGAGGGCAAGGGATCTGATCAACACAAAATTATTCGACACATCAAGAATTTTACACAAAGAAGTTTTGCGGAATCATTCTACACTAAAAATTGTTGTGCCGAAAAGATCAACACAAATTTTTGAATTGAATTATTCTACACACTGTGATAAGTGATATTTATTTATGCTAGTATACGAAAGTCTACATTTCTGAATTGAATTATTCTACACACTGTGATAAGTGATATTTATTTATGCTAGTATACGAAAGAAATAAGTTATTTAATATTTAAAATGGCGTGTTGAATACTTTGACTAAAAAAAATTTGTGTTGAATTTTTCAGCACAACAATTTTTGGTGTAGAACGATTCTGCAAAACTTTTTTGTGTAGAGTCATTGATGTGTCGAATAATTTTGTGTTGATCAGATCCCTTGTCGTTTAGAGGCGCTGATGGCAATCCGTGCTAATTTTTCAAAATCAGAAAATTCGAAACCCAGGGTTCAATGTTAAGAATTAAGAATTTAAAATAACATTAAAAAATAGCGAAGTCAAAAGTCTGAAAGTGCTAAGTAGAATTCTTAAAATATCTGAATAAAAATTATATTCAATTAACCAAATATTATAATTTTAAGAAATTGCAAAGCCCAGAATTGAATTTTTCCGAATTTGAAATTGTTCGTTTTAATGCAAAACTATGAAATATTAAGCTTTATACAAATTCGATAAAATGACTTAAAAAGAAATAAAATTTTTCATTTAGGACTTAATTCTTTTTGTGAAATGCTCTTCTTAAAATTACTTATTCCAATTTGTACAGATTTCTTAAAAATATTTTTCTAATATAAAAAAATTCTGGAACCTATAATAATTGATTTGAATAAAACGTTTCTGTTCTTTAAAATTCTGAATTTGGACCCAAATTGTCATCAACGCCTCTGAACAATAAATGGCCGCCATAACTATGTATGTATTAAAGGTTTATTATTATTTTGAACTTTAATGTAAGGAATAATCTGGGCCAGAGTATACATACAACGAAAATAATAACATATACACATGTATATATATATATATATATATGTATAGTACTTGTCCAATTCACAAACCCATAGTATTTACACAACAAGCTTTCGTCCTCAACCACAGAGCGTTTGCATTGGAAATGAGAATGTATACAAAATAGAAAGTCAAACTACTCTAATATATTATAATCGAAATTTTAAACGAAAATCGTTTGATAGCAATTTCTATATATACATATAAACATATATACCTAGTTTAACTTTTTCTCTATGTTTTCGCTTTTACCACTTGTATTTATAGCTTTCGAGGGGATAAGGCTAAAATGCATTTTTTTATATATAGATTTTTTTAAATGTTTGTGGTTTATGGAAAGTATCATATCCAATATATTTGTGGTCATGACATGAAAATATTTAAACTAAGTCATTTATTTATAGAATAAACTGTTTTATCATTTCACATAAATAACAATGGAGAAAAAAAAATGAATAAAATCTTAATTAAACATTTTTTAATAAATAAAAAATTCAATTTTTTTTTTTTTAGTTTCTTTGTGTTTCATATTAATTAAAATAAAAAAGTTTAGAAATTTTTTAAGTTCATTTGACCCTCCCCCCTCTATTTTGGTGGCCTTTTCCTAATATCCAACCCTATGCACATGTTACATATTAAAAGGTGTGCTACACTCTGTGCTACATAATATGTCAAAATAAGTTTTAAAATTTTATCACAATTTCCCGAGCATTTTCCTTTATCTGGTGGTAACTAACAAGTAATTTTAAGTATAGGTTTTTTAGTGTCAGGTAACAAATTAATTTTATGTATCAAGAAATATTATTAATTCTAATAATTTTCCATATAAAAAACATAAGCTTTTCATCTACAAAGTTCAGTGAACACGTTCAAATTATTTTTTTCTAATATCTTTTTCTCAATAGATTTACAAAAAATCCTAGCATAACAAGAAATATATTCGGGTATTTTCAAATTTAACGTATGTGAAACTTATAGTCGAGTCTTTAAATACGTTTCATTGTAGCCTCCTTGCCAATTCTCAGCTTTGAAAGTTCAATTATCGATTTTCAACAGCTATTTTCTTTTTTTTTGGAATATGTAAAAAAATAGGGATATTTTATTATTTTTCTATAAGAGATTCATATTAATGCAAAACGATTTTCTTCTTGGGGTTCGATAAGAAATTTCTCATAAAAAATAGTTCCGGGGTTTAAAAGTTTACTTTACTGCACATGCGTAATAAAACAGCAAATAACTTTTTTTTAAATGTTATTTTATAAAAATTCTTATGATTCAAAAATCTTTTATAAAAGGGCATGAACTGCTTCTGAAACTCAAGAAAAAAACAGTATGGTTAGACTTCATTGAAAGCCTTAGATAACAGTTTTTAAAAGTTCAATTTTTGGAAATTTCAAATTAAGGTGACCAAATACATACTTATATGTATAAACCTTCGAGCTTACTGGTAAATAAATAAATAAATAAAATAAAAATCTGACAAAAATAATATGGATTCAGAAATAATAAAAAATTCAAAATTTTTTTAATATTAATTGAGAAAAACCAAATTTTTTTTTTAATTAGATTTTTTAATTTTTAAACCATTGAAATTCCTGAAAAGTGGGCTTTTAAGTTATTTTCGAGGTTATTTTTTAATCTAAAGTTAAAATCAACTTTTGAATCCTAGAATCATTTTCTATTGAAAATTCATCCAATAGAAAAAAATTATTCAAATAAAGATGAGTATTTTATAAAGTACTAAAGACAAATTTTAAATGGGTATTTTTTATTATAGTTGTTTTTGATTGATAATGTTAGTTACTGAGATACTGTTTTTACGTAATGAGAGGATTAAAATAATTTTTTATTTCTCCAAAACTACTTAACTAAGAAACAAATGTGAATTTTATGATGTACATTTATTTCCCAAACGTTTTTATTTTTCGATAAATAACAGAAATATATAAACCAATACAAATCATTATTAATTATTTTTGATAGATTCAAAATTGCTTAAAATGTAAATAAAATTTATATTCTATATATTTATATTTTATTTTTTAATGCAAATAAATACGACATCCCATTATTTATAATATAATAAATGATATAATTCTGATTAATTATTTTATACTGTAAAATAATATTGACATATAATTTACCTAATTATACTATTTTATTTGATATATTTATTTATGTTAAATAAATAATTTGAATGGATTCACATAAATTATATAGACGCTTTAATTTGGCCAATACTTTATTATGAATAAATAATATAAAAGGCTATCAAAGAGAGCTATACTATTTGAAAAAAAAAACTTTTAAATTAATATTCTTTGTCGTTAATTTTTTTAAAATTTGTTGAGATGGAAGAACTCTTTATCCTCAACAATCTTATTGAGACACTGAACAAAAATTAACATAGTTGACCATTTTAAGGATTTTAAAATTCCCTAAGGTTCCTAAGTATAAGCAGTGCAAATTTTATCTAAAAACAGAAGTATCACTCAAAACTTCATACCAGTCAATGTATAAATAAATATATTGACCTTTTTAGGCTGTTTTTACTTAAAATTTAAAATTTTATGCCTGACGGGGTTGATGTTATACCTGCAAAACTTTATTGTTAAATAAAGGCTAGAATGGTTAACTTGTAACATGCCTAGGCTATACTTTACATATATTGTTATGTATAAAATCCTTTGTTAACGCCAGCCTGAATACTTGATCTCGACTTTTGTTAAGTACATTCCAAAAGAAATAACTAGAAGTGAACTATAATTACACAAAAGCTAAATGTATCTGAACTTGAAAAATGGCTTGGTTCAAGGAATAAAAAGCTAAACTATCTCCCCTGAACACTGCGATTCCTTCCCTCAATTAACTCATTCACAGCAGGTTTATTTAGTTAACTAAATACCTCAAACCACACATACGATGATTCGGTCTTTTAATGGGCTGCTTCAACCAAGATTAAGATGTGTTAATGTTACCATTTGTTTACTGGGACAAAATTTATTGTATTAAAATAAATTGGCAGAAATTAATTAATTGACGCTATGTACTATTGAAACTCATTGTTGCCATGATATTGCACTATTATTTTTATATTTTTATTTTTTATTTTTATCCAAACTTTATTTGTAAAAAATAATTAACAGAGTATATTTATAGATTTATATTTTATAAATCTTAAATTTGATTTATTTTGGTATATTATTTTATATTTATGTATCATATTTTTTGAAGGCGCAAATAAACGATTAAATAAATTCCATTTGCATAAGTTTCTTATTTATTTAAAACAGCTGAAAGCGGTTAATATATTCCTACAAAATTTAGAAAAAATATTTGGCGATAACTTATTTTTAAATAAAATTTTATTTCAAAATATACGTGGAAATCGATTAAATGGTATTTTTTTAGAAATTTATGTGTATATTAACCTGGCAGTGATTTTAAAAAATCGCTTAGATTTTGAATTACCGGTTGAAAAAAAAGTGCAATTACCAAAAAAATAATATTCCTAAAGTTATATATCATTTAATCACTCCAAAATTTTTTTCATAAGATCCCATATATTTGGTGGCAACATTTGGAGTGATTAAATGAGATATAACTTTAGGAATATTATTTTTTTGGTAATTGCACTATTTTTTCAGCCGATAATTCAAAATCTAATCGATTTTTTAAAATCACTATCATGCTTGTGTATATCTTACTATTATATATGTTTGAAAATTTATTTGTGTGTCTGTCACATATGTTTGTCTATTTATAACTAAAGATCCGCCGAACCAATTTCCATAAAAGCGGTGTCAAAATGGAAAAAAAAGTCTCCGGATGACATAGGCCATAGTTTTGCGACATAGCTATTGTACTTTTAGAGATATTCAATTTTTACTATTTTTGGGAATAATAAAATTTTTTGAAAATTTTAGTAAAAAGTGAAATATGTAAAAAATATGATAAAATTTTACTGTCGAAATTGGTATTACTTGATTTGGCACCAAAATCAATAAAAAAAGCAAAAGAAAAAAAGAAAATAGGAAATTACAATGTACTTACAGGCATATTATTTAGTGTAAAAGAAAGTTGCGTTGCTGGTTTTGAATATGGTGTTGTACAATTTGCTTTTAGTATTTCCCCAGATTCATAACGTCCACGTTCTGATTTGATAACAGGTTTACCCTTGGGTAAAGCTGAAACATAATAATTTTATGCAACATTTTTTTTTAAATATACAGAGCATAATAGTTTCTTACACATATATAATATATTATATATATATACATATATTTTCGTTTTCGCTTCGTAATTGCTATAATCACATCGTTTTCTAGTTTTACTTTGTATCATACGAAAAGCTTATCCAATTTTCACGCTGAGCTGATTTGATTGAAAAATGTTACATATACACGCAATGTTATATATAAATTGGAGTATTAAGATAGCAGACAAAGGAATCAGTGACTTGTTAATATACCTAGTTTATTAGCTATTAAAAATAATTGATGAAATCAGTAAAATCAATAAAAAATATTTGTTAATAAAGTATAGGACACGGTTAAAAAAATAGCTCAACTATCTGACGCATTATTTTTTTATTACTAATTAACTTGGCCCTGGAATCGAAAAAAAAAATTAGAAGGCACATCAGTAAGACCCCTGTTTTGCAAACAAAAGAGTAATAATAAATTATATATGATCTGCACAAGTATTGGTAGACTAATATTTGCTTGGGAAAATATATTTTATGAGATAAAAAAAAATTCAGACACTTTTTGGTATAATAAAATATAATTACTTCTTTATAACTAAAACTCTTTGGGTTCTCTCACTTAATCACGTTAAAATAATTATTTTCCGGGCATCTTAATGGTATATTATAATCATTTTGGGCCAAAAATTATTAAAGATTTAATATTATAAATTGTGCATGTATTAAACACAGCCTAAGATGTAAGAAAAAGTAAAATTATGAAATTTTGAAAAAAGCAAACAAAATACTTTGTCAGAAACAAAAATTCCAAAAAATACCGTCAAAAACCCCCGAAATAAAAATTTTCAAAAATTAGGTATCTCAGTTATGAAAAAAGGCATTTTTTGACGTAAAAGAGGAAAAATCTTTTTGGCATCTATCGCTGATTTCTTGTTTAGAATTTATTTTCGATTTTCTGAAGGTTAGAACTACCCGAAAACAAGTGTGTTACCGATGTGCCTTCAATTTTTTTTTTCGATTTTAGGGCCAAGTTAAATATTAATAAAAAAATAATGCGTCAAATAAATATTTTTTTGTATTTATACTACTAATTAAATACTTAGTTGACAAAAACAAACTATTAACGGTTCAAACATTTTTTTATTATAAATTAAAATTAAACCAATTATTAGACTACATGGCTTAAGTTGATATTAACTTCCCGCAAAAGTAATAGAATAATTATGTGACTTAATTAGATAAATTATTGTAATTTATAGATATTAAAAAAGCAAGATAAAAAGATAAGTAATTATGGAAAATTAGCTTCGGATCCTAAAGGACCAACTTTAAGGATGTTTTATAGTCAAGACTTGTTACTGTTAAATTTTAATAAAATTTTTCACGTTATAAGAAAATGTAACTAAAAGTCACTATATAAAATCTTAGAACTTAAGGTTAAATCCTTCATGGTTCAATAAGTAAAAATATTTTTGAACTTTTCATTGGTGAATTTAATTTTCCCAACATTTTTTTCTTTCTTAAAATTCTTTTTTTTACGTTAAATTTTTCTCAAAAAAAATAAAAGTATCTTTTTTAGAAAAATATTATAAATTTCAAAATTCTACATCAACAAAAATAATATCAAAAAATTTCATTATTTATTAAATTAAATATAAACTATAGTAAAAAAATTATAGTTATCACAAAAAATTTTCATTCAAGTCGCATACTATATGAAATAAAAAAATATGTTTATGTAATTTAAGGGCGCTCTGTCCACCACTGGGTGTTTTTTGCGCAGCATATTTGTAACTAAAATATTTGAACCATATATTTATTTATTATAGAGCGAAGCTCTACCTTAATGGATGCAAAAATCGACACCTTTCGGACACGATATAGCCAAAACGATCAAACGGAATGCTTTCATTTTTTAAAACTGAGTTTATTTTATCGAGTTAATGAACCCTATTGTTTTTGGGCCCAATCTGGTATTTCTAAAGGCATGTTTATTCTTGTACTTTTGCTTCATACAGGTGAAAAACCTTCTAAATGTTATCCGCGCGATAAATTTCATAGCTTTTGCATAAACTTTGCATCAGCGAAATATCATAAAAATACAAAATCACACAAGATTCTTATATTTTTAGGCACGATCACCCTATGTATGCAATACATAGATGAAATCGTGCCTTATAAGTTTGTCAGGTCAAAAAACGGAAAAATTTCTAAATTGTACAATTCGTGGAGAAATTTGGTCCCCAGGTCATTCCGATGCCTCTAAATGCTTATATTGCCTTGTTATGTGTAGGGATGTATGTTCGAGAAAGTGTATCGTCAAGATCACAGAGCCTACTCGATGAATCAAAAATCCCTTATAGTCGGGGCTGAGATGTAAAAAAAAAGGCCAAACCTCTTAAAACCACGATAGAGCTTGAATTATAATTTTACCTATGGGAATCTCTTCACAAAACACTAAAGATCAAAACCTAGAAAAATTCATTTTGTACAAATGAAAATTTGGTGAAACCCCCCCCAATTTTCACCCCCTTAAGCCCTAAAATTTCCATACATTCTTTTTTGTGATTTCATCGACCCCTAGTAGGTATTTTGGGTCGCTGAGTCAGAATCTAAAGTCGAAAATTGTTTTTAAGGGGTGCAACGCCCTTATTTTAACCTTTTCTACCCTTAAAATAAGCAATTTTTTATAAAACATTTTTATATTATTTTGGTGGCCTCCAGTAGGTATTTTGGCTTGCTGAGTCAGAATCTGAAGTCAAAAATTAGTTTTAAGGGGTGAAACGCCTTTATTTTAACCCTTTTCTACCCTTAAAAAATGCAATTTTGTATAAAACGTTATTATTTTATTTAGGTGGTCCCTAGTAGGTATTTTGGGTCGCTAAATCAGAATCTGAAGTCAAAAATAAATTTAAGACGATGCATCGCCCTTAGTTTAACCCTTTTCTACCTTTAAAAAGTGCGATTTTGTATAAAACATTTTTATTTTATTTTGGTGGCACCTAGTAGGTATTTTGGGTCGTTCAGTCAGAATCTGATGTAAAAAATTATTTGTTAGGGGTGCAACACCCTTATTTTAACTTTTTTAACCCTTAACAAATGCAATTTAGCATAAAACGTTTTTATTTTATTTTTGTGACCCTTAGTAGGTATTTTGGTTCGCTGAGTCAGAATCTTAAGTCAAAAATTAGTTTTAAGGGGCACAACGCCCTTATTTTAACCTTTTCTACCCTTAAAAAATGCAATTTTTTATAAAACATTTTTTTTTTATTTTTGTGACCCTTAATAGGTATTTTGGTTCGCTGAGTCAGAATCTGAAGTCAAAAATTAGTTTTAAGGGATGCAACGCCCTTGTTTAAACCCATTTCTACCATTAAAAAATGTAATTTTGTATCAAACGTTATATTAGGTTTTTATTAGGTTTTTTTGAGCTGCTAAGAAAGCTGCAGTAAATGCAGAGAGTACTCAAATACCAACCGAAAAAGTTAAGAATTCAAAACCAAATACATCTAAGCCTGTAGATCTCGCTTATCTGCCACCTACAGCAGATGCTCTTTTGCAGCATTTAAAACGAGTATATTTCCAGGTTAGGGAGTGGATTGGCTTTTTAAACCACACTAATGCCTTAAATCCAGAAGAATGGGGCTGGGAAAAAAAAGGAAATATGTTACAACCAGTAAAAATGACGCGACCGTTTGCCCCACAAAATGTTTTAAATGTTATTGTTTGTGGTTGCAAAAAAGGCTGTGGCAAACAATGTGGTTGTAGAAGAAGTGGCTTGGAGTGTTCTGCTAGTTGCATTAATTGCTATGGAAGTAACTGTACAAATATGGCTCAAACCGCAGAAGAAAGTGAAGATGAAAGTGAAGAAGATGACCAAGTTCATATATTTTCTGGTTCTGAAGAAGATGACGAAGATTAATAAATTATGCAGTAACTGAAAAATTGTTATTTTCTATTTCATGTAAACATTATGTAAATAAAATTTTTTTAAATAAATATTTCTGAAATTTATTCAGGGAAAGTAAAACTTCTGCTCATATAATCTTTAAAAATGTTTTTACATATGAAAAGTATATTAACACTTCTCAAGAACTAATTAAATGAGCACAAATATTTTATTTTCTCTTAAAAATGAATTCTTATTAATAATAAAAATACAATTACTAATTATTGTCGTGCTGTACCAAAATATAATTTTAAATAATTACTTACTTTGAAGGTAAAAGTAAGAGTGTCATACCCCTCAATTGTAATTTTATGCATGAAATTCAGATTTGGCGACAAAAAGAACCTAATAGGGGTCGTAAAAGCAAACGAAAATTTTTTTTCTAAATTGCAATTGTTAAGGGTTGAAAAAGTTAAAATAAGGGTGTTGCACCCCTAACAAATAATTTTTTACATCAGATTCTGACTGAACGACCCAAAATAACTACTAGGTGCCACCAAAATAAAATAAAAACGTTTTATACAAAATCGCACTTTTTAAAGGTAGAAAAGGGTTAAACTAAGGGCGATGCACCCTCTAAAATTTATTTTTGACTTCAGATTCTGATTTAGCGACCCAAAATACCTACTAGGGACCACCTAAATAAAATAATAACGTTTTATACAAAAATGCATTTTTTAAGGGTAGAAAAGGGTTAAAATAAAGGCGTTTCACCCCTTAAAACTAATTTTTGACTTCAGATTCTGACTCAGCAAGCCAAAATACCTACTGGAGGCCACCAAAATAATATAAAAATGTTTTATAAAAAATTGCTTATTTTAAGGGTAGAAAAGGTTAAAATAAGGGCGTTGCACCCCTTAAAAACAATTTTCGACTTTAGATTCTGACTCAGCGACCCAAAATACCTACTAGGGGTCGTTGAAATCACAAAAAAGAATGTATGGAAATTTTAGGGCTTAAGGGGGTGAAAATTGGGGGGGTTTTCACCAAATTTTCATTTGTACAAAATGAATTTTTCTAGGTTTTGATCTTTAGTGTTTTGTGAAGAGATTCCCATAGGTAAAATCTTAATTCAAGCTCTATCGTGGTTTTAATTTTTGAATAACGAAATGGACCCGACTATTAAACCAAATTTTTTGAAATAAGATCTAGTTGTAGGGTTTTCAATTTCAAGTGATTTCATCAAGTACTTGCAGAGAAATGTCCTAAAAACTGATTTCAGATATCAATAAAAATTATTAAAAAATAATAAAAATGGTAAAAAATGAATTGGTTTTGAATTTAATACATCCAAAATGTGGTTAATGATCTAAAATAACCAGAAAATAACTAAATTAATTGAAATTTATTTTTTAGGAACGATAACCCTGTGTATGCAATACATAGATGAAATCGTGCCTTAAAAGTTCATCAGGTTAAAAAACGCTGCCAAGTGATTGGCACTATGGTTCCTCATTAACAATAGCAAAATATTTATAATGGTCTATTTTATCTAATAAAAATTATAATTTGAGATATCAGTATTTCATAAAAAAAAAGTTAAATACCGTATTTTATAAGAAAAAAAATGTTGCTGTGATTTAATGTTTTTTATTTAACAAATTTTTAGAAAAAAATTTTCAATAAACTAGGTATTACACTTAAAAAAAAAACAATATTACAGATTTTTTAATTTTTATGTTTTATTAATATTGAGAAAAAAATTTTGAAAAAATTCGGTATCAGATCCAAAAAATTACTATGAATAAGTTTTCTAAAACTATTACTCTCATAGAAATTAATTAGGTACTACGTCCGAACAAAAAAAAAATTTGGTATTCTTTGTATTTTTTTGTGAAAAAAATTTTGGGAAAAAAATTTTCAAAAAATTAATTATCAGATTTGAGATATCGAGTAAAAACCATACTTTCAAATATAAGTACTTTTGTGGAAATAAATGAGATATTACACCTAAATTAAAAAAAAAAAAAAGTATTTTGAAATCTCTTGATGAAAAAATTTTTGAAAAAAAAATTAGATCTTAATTCCATAATGGTTGTTAAATACCACCGATTGCAAAATTTTCAAATATTAGTACTTTCATGGAATTAAAGGAAGTATTACACTAAAAAAAAAAAAAAATATTACAGATTTTTTAATTTTTTTGATTTTTTAATTTTGAGAAAAAAATTTTGGAAAAAATTAAGTTTCAGGTCCAAAAAATTACTATAAACGATATTTCTAAAACTAGTACTCTCATAGAAATCAATTAGGTACTACATCCAAAAATAAAAAAAAATTAAGTTTTTTTTGTATTTTTTTGTGAAAAAAATTTTGAGAAAAAAATTTTCAAAAAATTAGTTATCAGATTCGAGATATCGAGTAAAAATCGTACTTTCAAATATAAGTACTTTCATGGAAATAAATTAGGTATTACATCCAAATTAAAAAAAAAAAAAAAATAGTTTGAGATTTTTTGATGAAAAAATTTTGGAAAAAAAAATTAGGTCTTAATTCCATAATGGTTGTGAAATATCACCGGTTACAATTTTTTTAGATATTCGTACTTTCATAGAAAAAAATTAAGTATTACGTCCTAAAAAAAAAAAAATTTTGGCATTTTTTGTATTTTTTGGCAACAAAAATTTTGAGAAAAAAATTTTAAAAAAATTAAGTATCAGATCCAAAAAAATGCTATAAACGATTTTTCTAAAACTAGTACTTCCACAGAAATAAATTAAGTACTGCGTCCGTAAAGAAAAAAAAAATTGGTATTTTTTGTATTTTTTTATGAAAAAAATTTTGGGAAAAAAATTTTCAAAAAATTAGTTACCAGATTCGAGATATCGAGTAAAAATCGTACTTTCAAATATAGGTACTTTCGTGGAAATAAATGAGGTATTACATCCAAATTAAAAAAAAAAAAAAGTAGTTTGAGATTTTTTGATGAAAAAATTTTTGAAAAAAAAATTAGGTCTTAATTCCATAATGGTTGTGAAATTTCACCGGTTACATACATACACACACACACACACACACACACACACACACACACACACACACACATACATACTTTTTTTAAAAACCGGTTTTTTAGCTTCCTGAGGTCCCAAAACGTGCTTATATGCCAAAAAATCAAAAATCAAAATTTCATCTATCACAAAGGTTCCTCTATGAGGAACCAAAACGAAAAAGTCTTCAAATTCTTCAATTTATGGAGGAATTTGGTCCCAAGGTCATTCCGATGCCTCTACATGCTTTTATTACCTTGGTGTATAATAATAAATAATAGTTTTCAATTTATGAGGGCGTGGATCCCATCAACGTTATTAAAGAGAAAATACTCAATGAATATGTGGCTTTTTTATAATTCTTTACGATTTTTATTATTTATTAATTAATCCAAATTTTATTCAATTAGACATTTAACGCCCAAAAGCCTATCTACGAGTTCTAAATTAACTTTAAAACCAAAACCTATTTTTCAAGTCTCTATTATCAGAATTCGATTTCAAACTTTCTATAAAATTAACCGGAAAGTCATTATTTAGGGTAAAAGTTGGATACTAAAAAAAATCGACACGCTGCTTATCAGTATTGTAAATAGCATCAAAAAAAGGTATATTTAATGAAGAATAATAAAATTTTCATTTTTTGTATATGTTTTAGGACACATTTTTTTTGCTTGATTTTTCTTAATTTGAAAATGGCGGATGGAGAATTAGAAAAAATTACGAAAAACAAGTTACATTAGATTATTTGTTTTTAGGAATATTTTTTGGAATTTTACATAAATATTGGTTTTAAAATTAATTTAGTATTCAAAAAGAAATCTAAACGTAAAATTTCAAATATTAATATTACATATATATTTTTGACTAAACCTAGTTCAAAGAATATGCAACTGAAATATGAAACCCTGGAATAGGCTAGGTTTTTAACTAAGACCAAAACATAATAAGTTTGTATTTGACATTTTTCGGTATATTAATTCTGGAGAGACATGTCGGGCCATTGAAGACCTTTATCCGAGCTCAAAATCATGTACACTATAAACTAAGAGCGTGAATAAACGGCCGGTCTTCAATAGCCCGACATGCCCTTCCAGAGCCAAAATACCAAAATATTTAAAATATAAATTCAGTATGTTTTGGCCTAATATAAAAATCTAGTCTAATCCGGGGTGTCATAATTTCAGTTTTTCTTCCAAAAATTGGTTAACTTTTTCTAGTACACGTGACCAAAAAAATTAGAATACAAAAGTAGGTATGCTTTGATTCTGAAATACGCAATCTGGGGTACAATATGGGGTACAAGTGGCTGAGAAGTAGAGGACATGAAATCAGCAAAAACTACCCCATTTTAGTTTTTTTGCAATATTTTGAAAGCAGAGCTAAAATTATCTAATTAACTGCCTTTTTTTGAAGAAAGGGTAAGAAAATATTGAGATTCAATAATTACAAGCTCTAATTGGGCTATAAGACTAATTATAGGACGTGAAAACTAAACCTCTAAAAAGGACTAGTTATAATACATAAATAATAAACAACATTACAATAAAATCGCTATTCTTATAATTTGTAATTATCACCTTTACTAGATGTTAAGATTCTAAACCCAAATTATTTAGATTCTGTAAACCTGTATTATTTTAAGTCCTTAAATTGAAAATATTCTAAGTCCCTCAACTCAAATTATTAGAAGTCTCTAAACCCGGAATATTTTAAGTCCCTAAACTTGAATTTTTCTAAGCCTCTCAAAGTAAATTATTCAAAGTCCCTAAATATAAAATATTTTAAGTTCCTAACCCCACATGATTTTTGACATTTGACCCCACTTGATTTTCAGATTCACAGGTTACCCCTCCTTAGAAACATGTTCAATGTTAAAACTACGATTTTTGCAGCAAATTGAAAAATTGATCATTTTGGGACAAAAATGGGCATTCAATTTACTGACTGTAAAGAAGAGAATTTAATATAAAAAATTAGAAAGGTAATAATGTTTTGCAAACAAATAATTCTAAAGGACAAATAAAGAATTTTTAGAAAAAAGCTTTTAGAAAATTGTTGAGACCTATAAAACCCATTTGTGTCTAAAATTGCAATTTTTGAGATAATTTAAAAATTAATCATTTCGGGAAAAAAATGACCATTTGGTTAAATTGCTATAACATTGAGAAAAATCCAAGGCTTGAAAAATGACTTTAATACCGAAAAATTGTGACCAACAAGAAGTGTTTTTGTTAACTAACTAACTAAAAAGCAATATTACCAAAAAACTACATTTAAAAGCCTTGTGCATAGTATTATGCACATATTCTTGTGCCTAGAAGGCCCGTTGGAATAAACGGAGGTTATCGGAGGTTATCGGAGGTTTTTTTCAATTATAATGAAAGTAATTTGTAATATGGTTTCCTAAAGTTAGCGGTCTCTTGTTAACGAAAGCAAAGTAAAGACTCCGAAAAATCTGCCCTCTTATTGCATCTTTGTTAACTTTTTGCATAAGGGAACTTAAGCAAAATTTTTTCTTGCAAAATCTTTGTTATTACATGATCTTCCGGTGCTGGACATGGTATTTTTAAAGTCATATGACAAAATTAAATTCATAGGTTGGTATCAATGGGACCTCCGTATGTTGCGTTCACTTATACTACGATATAATAGTGTTAGTGTATGTTAATGCCAGGCAGGGGTGGGTAAAAAAGTGATGTTTTAGGGGGGGGGTAAATACAGGGCGATACAGAGCGGATGCATTGTTTGCTTATTAGTTAACCAATCGCAGCTAAGATTACAAGCATCAACAACTAGCGATGCACCTAATAAAATAAAATTCACGTCCCACCCGGGATCACCGTGTATTGACGTTTTAGGGGGGGAGGGGTTGAAATATTAACGACGTTTTTAGGGGAGAGGGGTATGAAATGGACTTATAATATTTCCGATTAAGGGACTTAGAATAATTTAAAGTGGGAGTAAGCACAAGAACTTAGAATATTTTAGGTTTATGGACTTAGGATAATTTATATTTTGGGATTTATTGTAATTTCGATCTTAGGACTTATGATAATTAGGGAATATACGTTAAAACGTTATAAGTGAACATGATTCATGATCGTTGGTTGTGTGAAAACACAAACCAGTTATAAGTTTTTTTCATTTTTTCTTAAATTCAGGGATAGTTTTATCCATTTTTGCCCCGTATAGGAGGTAAATTAAATAAAAGTTAAAATAGGATAAAACTTTTTCAAATGCAAGATTAAAAGAAAAGTAAAGAAAAAAACTCACATTGTATTTTTCCGATTTTATCTTACCCTGGAGATATTTTTCAACACCAATAGTTAGCTCTAATATTCGTTTATCGATACAGAATAAAAGAATAAATTCAATATTTAGATAATTACTCTTAAAATGTGGCACTATTAATTTGATCATTAGTTCCAAAATATTGTAAAAAAACTCATAAGATGGAATGTTTCTGCTGTATTTTCCTATTTTCTAACCCAGTAGGACCCCAAATTCGGATTCAACGACATACAAAACCTACAGAAGACTTTTTCTTTCTCTGGTTGACGAATTCCGAAACCGTTACACCACATTCTGACTTGTGTATAATATTACTTTGGTAATTATGTTAATTGAGGGGTATTAGAGTTCAGAGTAACTTTTTTTTGTTGTTGGTGAATTATAGAAAAAGGACGTAATAACAAAGTTCCGCCAACAAAAGTTTGGTTGAAATCTTTTCAGCAAACAAATAATAAGGTTTCAAAATAAGGGGCGGATTTTTCGTGTACTTTTTGGCCAATACTTAAAAATTTTAACTATGCTTAACATTTTTTTACGTCTTATTTAAACATTATTATTGAACTCAATCTAATCAAAGCTTTTAAAATCCCTAAATTAAAAAATTACTGAAACTCTTTTCTTGCTTTTTTCTAACATGATCAGCTTCGCTCTACCCGTCTTTGACGGTATCTAGTAATAAGTTTTTAATGAAAGAATCAATACTTTTCAGTATTTAGTACAAGAATATAAAAAAAAAATTAAAAACAAATACGACCTGTTAAATTTTTGAAATTTTTGGATCATAAAAGCCTGAGTTCCCAGATCTGGGCTACTTGGATCAAAATTCTGCTTGGCTCATATTGAAGATCATTCAATTCTAGGTGGAGGTATCGTCGCTAAACCTCTTCAATAATGAGTTACAGCTAAGTGTTTATAAAACAAAAGTTAAAAATGCTCTACAATTTATTAACAAATAGGTATAACTCATTACTGAAAAGGTTTAGCGAAAAATTTCCCACGATACCTCCACCTAGAATTGAATGATCTTCAATATGAGCCAAACAGAATTTTGATCCAAGTAGCCCAGATCTGCTAACTCCTAACTCACTTTTATGACCCAAAAATTTCAAAAATTTAACAGGTCGTCTTTGTTTAAACAAATAAACATTTTTAATTTTTTTTTTTTTTATATTCTTGTACTAAATACTGAAAAGCATTGATTCTTTCATTAAAAAATTATTACACGGAGTAAAATAACTGTTAAAAATAACCAAAATTGCTGGTTATGTTTACATTATAAAGTTTTGTTATTTTCTGTTCAAATATTTTGTAAATATAACCATGTTTATAGTAAGAATTACAATATTCTGACTTCATATTTGTAAAATTTACAAATTTTTTTTGTAATTAAAACTAACCCCGTTTTACTAAAATTAACCTTGTAAAATATACAAAATATTTTTCGCCGTGTATAAATAAATATACGGTTAAAATATTTTAGTTAAAAATATGCTGCGCAAAAAACTTAATTTATTTAACTCCTTAATTTATTTAAATTAATTTACTGAAATATTAATACAAAATAAATAATAAAAAAATTCATATTCAGTAACTATTAAATAGCATGTATACTATTGGTAATTGACTATCTGAGTAACTTCATATTCCAAAAAGCTACTTTTTAAATGTAGAATAATTTTAAAATAATTTAAAAATATTTTACAATAACATTTTTCAACCAAAAATTTTTGCTCAAACAACTCGTTATAAAACTTCCAAATTTTGCAAAACAAATTTTTAAACAAATTTTAGTTTTCAATTTGACTACAGCTGATATACAACTGTAAATTTAAGCTTAAAAGGTATTGACAAAATCTGTATACAAAAAATTTTCTAAAACCTTTTTCAAATTAAGTTTTCTTAGCACAAATTTCTACTGGCGTAGTTTCACGTATTTGTAACATTTTACGATTTGTAAAAAATATTAGAAAACTTACAGACTACAGTCAGAGTTTTATAACTACTTTCTGTTGAAAATGTAGGTGCATCTGTTGTAACTTCACAACTGAAATTTCCACTTAGCTGAAATTCGACATTTTGAATAACCACTTGTCTTTCATTAGAATTGTTTGCCTGAAAAAAATAAACAATTATGGTCAATTAATTAGATTTGGTTTATTAATTTAGAGTATTTATTAAACTAGCGATATTGCATTCTTTTGTGATTGAAATTCAGTTAAAATTATATGTTAGTGTTCCAAAGATTATAATTTTTTAATTCGTAAACTTTTTATTTTATTTTAAAGAAACCTTAAAATACAACGAAAACGATCAATCGGATTGCTTTCATTTTTTAAAACTTAGTTTTTATCATCGAGTCAATGGAACCTATAGTTTTTGGACCCAATCCGGTATTTCTAAAGGCGTTTTTATTCTTGTATTTTTGCTTCACACAGGTGAAAAACCTTATAAATGTCGACGAGTCGTTTTCGCTTTCGCACACTTAATTAATTTTAAGACCAATATTTATATTTCAAAAATGTATCCTTACATAAATTAGTCTCAAATTTAAGAATCTGATGTCAAACTTAAGATAAAATTTACCGGAATCTCAAAATTTCGCGTCAAAGTTGGCTACGGAAAAGAATCGACGCATTGCTTATTCAGCATTATTAATAAGATAAAAAAAGACATATTTCATGAAAAATCATTAAGTTTTCATCTCTTCTGTGTTTAAAGATATATTTTTTTACATGAATTTTTTTTTAATTTTAGAATTGTGGATGAAAAATTGCAAACAATTATTAAATACAAGTACAGTGGAACCTCCCATAACCGGATCAATTAAAATCACTAGTAGTCCGGATATTAGAATTATCCGGATACGGGAGCAACTTCAATTTTTTAATAAATGATTAGGATAAAAAGATTTATTTTAACATGAAGATTTTTTTTTTCTTTAAAATTTTTCTCTTTATTTATCTAAGCAAACTGTAAATATTTTAATCTTTTTTTTACAATCAAAAATATAAAAAACATAATTTATTTATCCATATTTATTTATATTCTCCTTGGTGTTGTCATCTTAAAGTTTCAAATTGAAATAAACTGTTTTAAAATGTACAAATTTTCATAAATTTAAAATTAAATAAAAAAAAATATCCTGAACACCGATCCGGATATGGGAGGGTCCGGTTATGGGAGGTTCCACTGTAGCATTTTTTTAGCATTTAGATTATTTGTTTTAACATAATAATTTCAGTCTTGGGACTTTGAAAAACCTGGGCTTAGGTACTTAGAATAATACAGGTTTAAGGACTTAGAATAATATCGATTTAGGAACTTAGAATAATTCAGGTTTAGGGACTTGGAATAATTCGGGTTTAGGGAATCAAAATAGTTTGGGCTTAGAATCTTAACATTTTATAAGGTGATAATTACAAATTAGAAAATCAGAAAATTGTATGGTAACGATGCGTAACATTTGCATTATACCTAGACCTCAGCTGGAAGTAAAGTGGAAAAAGCGCGTAACAACAATAAAGATACCGTAAAAAAAATTGGTTGAGATCTGCTCAGTAAACAAATGACAAGGTTGCAAAAAAAAGGCGGATTGTTAGTGTTTTTTCCGGCCAATCTTACAAGGGACTTAAAACTGTTTGGGATGTAGATTTGCTTCTGACGTTCAGGACAGGTTGTTTTAGTTGAAAAAACGCCCTCCTTATTCTCAATTAACCTGGATGGGCCTCCTGGATCTTGAAACTAAACCCCCTCTCAGGGTTCTATGCTATAAGATAGGGTTCGCTGTTACCTTGTAAGTCAACCAAATACTTTTCGGTTTGTCTCATTTTTTTCGTGTAAAGAAAAGGTGATTCTTTTAACCCCCGTAAACAGCATTTTTTATCAGTAATATGCCTATACCATTATAGTCAGTAAACCAAATGGACATATTTGGCGAAAAAGACTAGTTTTTAAACGGCTGCAAACATTGCAATTAAAATTTTTAGGTAAAAGTCAAATGGATTTTATAGGTCTCATAATTTTACTCGTTCCTTTTGCTTCGGTTATTTTCGTGAAATGGCTCTGTAAAGATTGTACTTAAAATTAGCGTTTATTATAATATCTTGAAGCAGGACTCTGACTTTAAATTTTCATATCTCGCTAACAAATGGTGAAAAATAGACGAGTATAGAATTTTTGAAAATTATAAGCTTGTAAAAAATTTTTTAAACCTGTAAAATCTATTTTAGTCAAAAATTACAATTTTGGCAGCAATTTGAAAATTGGTTATTCTTGAACAAATATGCATGGTTATTTGGTTTACTGACTATAATGGTAAGAGAATTGCTGATGAAAAAATGTGATCTATAGGGATCAAAAGCTGACTAAACTGAAAAGTATTTAGTTGAGTGACAAGGTAGCAGCGTCATTTAGAAGATAGCGTAAAAACCATTATCATATAGCATACTACACGTAAAAAAAATATAAGACAAACTAAACGTATTACGTTACTGAAATATGATTAGTATTGTAAGTTTGTTGAATGGAAAGATTAAACGTTGAATTGTCAAATAAAAACATTAAACCAACAAATACTTTGTTGATTCAAGCAAAATTAAAATTGTTAAGTTAACCACTTAAATCTTTGTTGAATCAACATAGTGTTCGATAAACCAACAACCTACAACATTAATATGATAATTTTAATAGTTAGTTCAATGCTTTTTCTTTTATATTAAAATATTTATTCATTCTTTCTCTTTCTATCCTAGCTCTTCTCTTTCAGCAGCGCGCTTTTGTTTATATTATTATTCAATAAAAAAATGGAATTTCCTAAAAATTGATAGTTATAAGTATTATTTTTAAATATAAATTTCACTGCGGGTATGCATAATTTACTTTTGCTTATATTATTATTCATTATTATTATAATAAAGAAATGGGATTTCCTAAAAATTATTTATGATAGTTTTAACTATTATTTTTAAATATGCATTTCGCTGGGTATGTATAATTTACTCTGCATATAATTTCGAAAATTATTATCTGTAACATATAGTACTTAAAATTTTTTTATTAAATACAAGTGTCCTGTTAGCAGAATGAATAATCACGCTGTCTCGGAAGCTGCGGTACTCAGTTCGATCCCAGTAGCAGTCAAAATTTTTCTTCGGTTTTTTTTAACAGATTTTAAATTAATAAATATATACCTATAAGTACATAAATAAAATATAAAAAAATAATTATAAAAAAAAAATAATTAATTTAAAAAAAAAAAAATAATAAAAAAAAAAAATAAAAAAATAATTTTTTTTAAATAAAATTTTCACTCTGTTTGAATCAACTAAGTAACTATGACAATTCAACAAATACTTTGTTGGCATATTTCAACAAAGTTATTTGTCAATGCAACTTAGAATTTTTTTCCGTGTAGGTCCAGGGGCCGATTTAGGTAAGCTTAGGATATAGGAGATGTTTTTTCAACTACCATAACCTGTCCTGAAAGTTACAAGCAAATCGGCTGCCCAAACATTTGACACTCCCCATGGTTAGTGTTCTAACTATTCTTGATATTAAGGTAGTTCAATAAAAAAAAAGTTCTCCAAAAATGTTCTTCCTGAAGTATGTTAAAGTTCAGGTTATATTCAGGTTATTAACTAACTATAGCGATGAGAGAATCTGTGATAAAAAATTACGGTTTACGGGGAATGAAAGGTAGCACTTATAAAAAAAAAAATGAGACCAAACGGTAGTATTTTGGTTAAAATGTAATATGACAGCGTTATTTGAAAAATTTCCTAAAAACCCTATCTTATAACATTGTTATAGAATTGAGCCCTGCGTTTCTCGGTCCAGAAGGCGCGTTGGAATAAACGGAAGGAGTTTTGGGTATTTTTTCAACATATTTAAGTCGTCCATAACTATACATTGTAATTTACGATCCAGATGTTCCGAATATATACGATTTTTGCTATTTAATCCAAAAATGGTTGGTAAAAAAGGGGTGTTTTAGGGGTGTTTAAGGCATTACCGGTCACTGGGGTGCTGATTTTCGAGTTTACCGACACCAAAAACATATAAGGAAGTATAAGAAACGTATTTTGAAAAAAATTTTTGTCGTTCAAACCAATTATCGGTGTTAGCCAACTACTTGAGAGCTACCCTGGGTTTGTGCGACCCCTAAACGTTCTCAAATGAGCTAAAAATTGGAATGGGATCATTTTATAACCTAAACTTCAACATACTTCAGAAAGAAAATTTTTAGAGCACTATCCTAATTGACATATTTCAACATCTTATATTTACGCATTCAGATTAAACTCAATCCAATCAAAATCCCAAAATAAAAAAATGAATGAGACTTTTTCCTGACATAATTAGCTTCGCTCTACCCGTCATTGACGGTATCTAGTAAATATAAATTAAAAGTGTTATCTATAACTATTGAAACTTATTTTAATTTTTCAAAGTGAACTTTCTTTTATTAAAAAATTTGAAAAGAATTATAATTTTTTTGTTTAACTCAAACGTTTGTTGGTAACATAATAAAACTTTATAAACCTTAAAAAATTTCTAAACTGGTTTCAATGAAAACCGGTGTGGTATAAAAGTATATGAGCAATTATTTTAAAAGTGCTACTTAATTTGAGCCTGGAATCGTAATTTTTTTTTTTTTTTAGGGCACATCGATATGACCCGTGTTTTCAGTTAGTTTGAACCTTCAGAAAACCGAAAAAAATCGTGAACAAGAAATCGGCGACAGGTGCCAAAAAGATTTTTTCACTTTTATGTCAAAAACCGTGTATTTCGAATTTGAGCTACCCCAAATTTTTACAATAACTTTTTAGGTAAATTAAATTTTAAAAAGTAGATAAAAAAATCTGATTGCCAGGGAAAAACCACTCCAGAAGAAAAAAAAACTTATCTTTTTAAGATGAAATTTAGCCAAGTTATCGTCAATTTAAGATTTTGCTCAAATTCGTCTTAAAAAAGAATGAAATTTTATTGAAAAAAGCCTGTTTCTGAACTTTAAACATGCATTACTCGCTTGATTTTCATCGTAAAATAATAATTTTTTTTTAAAATCGATTAATTTTTTCCTGGCAATTTATTTCTTCAAGAAAAAAATCATTTTTATTGACCAAATTTCAATTTTTAGGTCGTAAGCCTTTGAAAACTGTAAGTAGCAAGATTTACTTAACACAGTTTTTGACCTAAAAATTGAAATTTGGTCAATAAAAATGATTTTTTTCTTGAAGAAATAAATTGCCAGGGAAAAATTAATCGATTTTAAAAAAAAAATTATTATTTTACGATGAAAATCAAGCGAGTAATGCATGTTTAAAGTTCAGAAACAGGCTTTTTTCAATAAAATTTCAATCTTTTTTAAGCCGAATTTCAGCATAATCTTAAATTGACGATAAATTTCATCGTAAAAAGATAAGTTTTTTTTTCTTCTGGAGTGGTTTTTCCCTGGCAATCAGATTTTTTTATCTACTTTTTAAAATTTTATTTACCTAAAAAGTTATTTTAAAAATGTGGGGTAGCTTAAATTCGAAAAACACGGTTTTTGACATAAAAGTGAAAAAATCTTTTTGGCACCTGTCGCCGATTTCTTGTTCACGATTTTTTTCGGTTTTCTGAAGGTTCAAACTAACTGAAAACACGGGTCATATCGATGTGCCCTAAAAAAAAAAAATTACGATTCCAGGCTCAAATTAAGTAGCACTTTTAAAATAATTGCTCATATATGGTAAAAACTTTTTTGAAACTTTCGTACAAATAGTATACAATTTCTTAGAAATTTAATTTTAAAAAAGTAGTTCTTTTAATTTAGTAAAATAAAAACCTTGAATATTATTTTCTAACTCCCAATTCCTCAGAGATTCAACTTTGTTTTCTTAAAATTTAGTTATAAAAGATTTGTAAAATTATTGAAATATTTAAACTGGACAACAAGTATCTTTGAATACAGGTTATTAAATATATAATTTACGTATCTTAAAACAAAAATTTTTTAAATATAGCTTAGCAAGATTAAAATTTAGATAATACATGTTAGAATTTAACTTAATTTAATAATCTTGTTTTTATGTTCTTTAACAATAAATAAATAAATAAATAACTTTAACCAACTTTAAACTGGCGTCATTCACTGTTCATAATTGTCGTTGTCCATCCGGGGCAGTTTTCCGAATAACGAAAATTAAGTATGCAAACTTTCTAATGCAGAATAATAAAAACTACAAGGATCATAAAGCAGGTAAATCGAAATCAGTGCATATTTGAATAACATACCAGAAGTTATTATTTATGAAAAGCAAAACATTACAATGAAATATAAGGTTTCATAAAATAAATTTCGGAATTTATTCTATTCTTTACTTTGGTGCATTCTGATTTTACGAATCGAAAAATCTGAATTTCAAGGTTCTGAGAAATGACCCGGATGGACAACGACAGTTATGAATATTGAATGGCCATCCTTTAAACAACAACTCTGGACAAAAAGTATTTAAAAAAAAATTTTCAAAAAATTTTAAAAGCACTTCGAATACTATCCAATAATATTTTAATTGAATATTTTTATACGTAGACAGTAAATTAAAAATATTTGTTTTATAATAAAATAATAAATTGTTAAAATAAATTTTTTATAATATAATAGCAAATTTAAATTATAAATATTATACATATATTAGAGTACCAATTGCAATATGTAATTTTGTATATGTTTATTTTAAGTATTTTAATATATGCTTTTGGAGTAAACAATAATATTCTAATTTAAAAAAGACTGCTTTATAATAAATAGTATCTCAATGTATGGAATAATAATTATTGAAGTTAAATTTGTGAATAAGTTAATGAAAAAGTATCTAATATTTACCATATAGAATGATCTATTTCAGTTTTTATTTACAAATTAAATATTATCGTAATCTTATCTAACGATTTTTTTTGGTCCCTTAAAATACATTTTTAATTTCATGAGACCGATGCCAATACTTAAGAGTAATTAATTGAGCTATAATTCTTGGAATCTTATTAACATAGAACATGTTTAATTATCTATACGAAAAGAAAGGGAGGTGGTTACCGTGGAAATCTAAAAGCCAAGAGGGGGTCAAACGGGATATAGAATAATTCCGATTTAGGTGAGGTAAAATTTTCCTCGAAATTTTCAGAGAGACGCAAATATTTAGGCCCGAGTAATTCGGTTTTACAGGCTTCAATTGTTCTTTCAAAACTATATAATAACTGTAAAAAATGGCTGCCAAAATTTTAAAGAAATATAATTTTTTAATTTAAACATTAAATTCGAGCAATAAAATAACAAAATTTCTGAAATTAAAACTCCTTGTGACAAATTTACGTCTTATAAAATAAAAATAAAAAGTGGTTGTTTATTTTTCTGTAATAAATTCTTTAATAAATTTTTGGTGCAAAAATATTTTCGGAATACGTTTTAAAACCGAAAAAAATGCTGGTAACATGCATGCACTCACAATTTCACACATACGCACAGACACGCATATAAACACATTTACCATATAAAAAAGTTGCAAACGTTTGCCGAATACAAATGTTTAATGGTGCCAGAAGTGTAGCTATAAGCATTTTTTAAACTATTTTAGCAAAATAAAATGGTCAAAAACGCGTATTTTCAGTTTCGAAAATCAAATAGTGTATTTTAAGTTTCAACCCTAGATTTATGATAACAATTTTGTTCTATTTTCTAACGTCTTACGAAAAAATTGGGTGCCAGTCAAAACTCAGAACTGCTGTTTAGCAGAATCGGCACCTTTGGGATCAATTTTTTAAAAGAATAACGAATATAAAGAAAAAAATGAGAGCCTCGGTAGCTCTGTGGTTAGGGCGTTGGACTTCGGACCTGAAGGTTCGCGGTTCGATTTCCGGCTATATCAACATCAAGTTTTTTTCTTTGCAAAAAATTCTTGATATTCTTCTACCGTGGGTTCTAGTATTGAGGTCACTAACCTAATGTTAAAAAAAAAAAAAAAAAAAAAAAAAAAATTAACATTATGTGGATAACGCGGTCCGAAGTGCTTCCAGGGCACTATAAGCCGGCGTGGGGTTCGGGAGAGGTCGCGTACCTCCTGGACCATAGGTTCAACGCTCATACCAGCTACACTGACACTCAAACAATTATATAATAACACTTCACTAACAATTGTCAAAAGGCGCTTTCACATTTTCAACCCATGAAAATAGATAAATAAAATAATTAAAATAGTGCAGGGTGTGATAGCATGGCCAGTTGTTGGTGACCTCTGTCACAACATCCGTATGGAAGCTTAAGATGGAGGTTAAACAAATATACCAATATAAAGAAAAAATTGAATATTGTAATATTAACTCTAAAAATAATTAGGTATTTTTTATACTGAAAACTTCTTTCTGTATTTCGAAATTCTATCTGGTGCTGATTCTGCTAAACAGCAGTTCTTAGTTTTGACTGGCACCCAAAAAATTTATTTTTGCCAAATTCTAAGTTTTTTGGGTCTGAAGTGTAGCCCTGAGGGTTAGTAATCGCATTCGACATCATAAATTTTTTCATAAAAAATTTAGAACCAAAATTTTAAACAAAAAAAGGCAAAAGGTTAAAAAATAGTATTTTTCTCAAATTTTTCTGCCCAAGTTGCCTAATTTATTACATACGTCAGCTAAAAATTTTTGAAATAATTATATTTCACATAAATTTTTATTTAAAATATTTAAGTAACGTAATAAAACTTACATCAACATTGATCCATGAAAAATTAAATATTTTTGTAGATGGATTTTCACTAGGTGAATATCTGTAAAATTCATAAAAACCACGATACCACTTAAGTGAATACAAAGGTGCATCTTCCAAGTCATAGTCACATCTTAAAACCACCTCACGACCTCGTTCTACCACTTCAGGAATAAGCTGTAGGCTAACATTTTTTAAGCATCTTACACCTATAACATAAGAATAAGAAAAATACTATGTCAATTTGTTTTTATAAGAAAAAATTTTTTTATAATTATGTACTTTTGTAATTATTTGTATATTTTTTATAATATAAAATGTATTTCATTCCTAATTTAAAAAAAAATAATAATCTTCTAAGCTAAAAAAAATATTAACATTTATTTAATTTGCTCAGACGAATTCTAAGATTTTTTTATAATAAAAAGTATGAATAAAACTTTTAATTTTTTACAAAATTATTTTTTTTTTAATTAAATTTTTTATAAGGTACTCACTCACAAACTAACAAGCAAAAAATTTTTAGTATTTTCTTTTTTAATAAATATTTTTATTAAAATATCAATGCATCAGTAAATATAATTCAAGAAAAAAAAAAAAAAAAATAAATAACAAAATCAATTCAGCAAAAGTCTTAAATTTATATGCAGTCAAGCTAATCTTCATTGAAAAAAAAAAAAAAAAAAAAAAAAAAAGTATTTCAACAAAATAGGAAAAAAATATCTATAAAAAGGGGCGTAGTTCAAACTACAATGAATCAAGTTAGTAACAAACATCCTCGAAAATCGAAAACTAACTTAACTTTTCTTTGGAAAAATAATTCTTTTTGCAAGTACTATTCAAAATTATAAGCAAAAAAAAAATCCTGAGTGAGCGTAAAAAAGACAGCGAGAGCGCTAAATCGACCAAGCGTATAAAAAAGAATGCGAAAATTTTTATTTTATATAAAAATAAAAGGGTAAAGTACTTAAATTATTATTTGAACTACTCTAACTTTTTTTTTGAGTGTACTATCAAGCGATTTTTTGATAAAAATTTTATTTAGTATGGATGCAGTTAGTTAAAATATAACTTACAGTCTATCTTACTCATATTTTCTTATATAATTCAGAAAAAAAAATTACCGAATTCCAAAGAGTAAATATGAGAGATTCCACCCCAAATGGGTCCAAGTTGAACTTAAGGGTCACAGAAATCGGTCAAAACTATTTTTTCCCAAAAGTACAACTAAAAATAAGTATTGGTATTGGTATTTGTTTAACCTCCATCTTAAACTTCCATACGGATGTTGTGACAGAGGTCACCAACAACTGCCCATGCTATCACACCCTGCACTATTTTAATTTTTCTATTTATCCATTTTAATGGGTTGAGGATATGAAAGCGCCTTTTGACAATTGTTAGTGAAGTGTTATTGTATAATTGTTTGAGTGTCAGTGTAGCTGGTATGAGTGTTGAACATATCGTCCAGGAGGTACGCGACCTCTCCCGAACCCCACACCGGCTTATAGTGCCCTGGAAGCACTTCGGACAGCGTTATCCACATAATGTTAATTTTTTTTTTTTTAACATTAGGTGGATGCCTCAATCCTAGAACCCACGGTAGAAGAACATCAAGAATTTTTCGCAAAGAAAAAAACTTGATGTTGATATAGCCGGGAATTGAACCGCGAACCTTCAGGTCCGAAGTCCAACGCCCAAACCACAGAGCTATCGAGGCTCTTCTTAAAAATAAGTACTCTAAGCCAATTTTAGCTTTCTAGGTCAAATCTTTAATTCTCGGCAGCCATTTTTGTGTTTTTGGCTACTGTTGTTGACTCAAAAAATATTCTTATTTTTGTTGTCAAATAAGTATTTGCTTATTTTGCAATGGAAAATACTTTCCTTCTCGGTGCTTATTCACTGAAATACTTGTGGTGAGCGGACTTTTTCCTCTTGCTACAAACGGAATTTTTCTTGTCGCAAGTGAAATTCCACTTTCCACTCAGCGGATTCCTCTTTCGGCTAGAGGATGATTTTTTCATTGTAGCTATCATACTTTGAAAAACTATTCCGCTTGTGGCGGAAAAGTTTTTCAGTGTAGGAAATTTTCCGAAAGATTTGATTCAAAGGATCAAAATTTAATTTGGACTGCAAATGCGCCAGAAATTACGTTTGGACTCGATTTTCTTTCATTTAAGCTTAGATTTTTTATCTGATAATCTATTTTCATCATTAAAAAAAAAAGTTCATGGAATACGCTAATCTGAAAACTTCAGATCGAAAAATGGTATTTTTAAAATTACTATTTTTTAAAATTTCTGAATATCCAGACAAGTCATGGGACCAAATGAAAATCAGCCCATAAATTTGGATTTCTCAGGAAATTTGGTTTAGAAATATAACTTTTAGTAAGGTTTGAAGAATTTGTGCTCAAAGCCATGAATTCTGCTGGAAATTCCCTATAAGCACCTTGAATAGAATACATTTTGAGTCAATTAACCACCGAAGTCCAAGAACATAAAAGTTACTACCAAAAATCAAGGATTTGACCTAAAAAGCTAAAATGGGCTGGGAGGACTTTTTCGTTTTCATTTCGGAAAAAAATAGTTTGGACCGATTTTTACAATCCTTCAATTCAACTTGGGGTCAGTTGAGACGGAATCCCTCATGTATCTAAATAAGTCTTGAATTTTTTATTTTAAGAAAAACAAGTTTTATATTTCTACGAAACATAACATTCCTCAGTTTAATATCTTAATATTTTTAGTAAGGAGATGAATTTATTTATATTTGGTATTTGGTAAAATATACTCTTAAAAAATATGTTAAATTAAAATCTAGAAATATAAAAAAAAAAAAATTAATAAATTTTGCTACACAGGAACTTGAAAAGTATATATTTTGATGAAAAAATCAGCTATCGTAATGAAAGGATTCTTATATTCTCATTTTTGCTTACAAGGAGAGAACGGAACATTTTGCTTGCCAAATTAAAATCTATTGTTATGGATGACTTTAATATGAAAATAATTTACCCAAAAAATACCCAAGATACCTTCCGTTTATTCCAACGCACCTTCTGAGCCTAGATACGCAGGGCTCAATGCTACGAAAATGCTTAAATAGAGTATTTGGGTAATTTTCCAAATAACGTTGTCATATTAAATTTCAAAAAAAATATTTTTGGTTGGTCTCATTTTTTTTTTTTTAAGTGTTACCTTTCATTCACCGTAAACCGCAATTTTTCATCACCTTTTTTTTTATTACTATAGTCATTAAACCAAATGTCCGTTATGGCCCAAAATGACTAATTTTCAAATTGTTGCTCAAATTGTAATTTTGTATGCAAATGAGTTTTATAGGTCCCAAAATTTTGTAAAAAATTTAAGTTTCCAAAAATTATTTACTCGTCCATTTTACTTTAGACTTTTGCGAGAAATGACTCCACAAAGATAGTGGTAAAATTAAAAAAAAAACTATTAATTGAGACTATCTTATCTGCTACAAATTATCATATCTGCTAAACGGACAAATTTTTAGAAACTTAGAGCTTACATAAAATTTTTGAGACATATAAGACCTATTTTTGTTGAAAATTGCAATTTCGGCAGCAATTTAAAAATTGGTCATTTTGACCCACAATGGACATTTATTGACTGCAGCGATGAAAAAACCGGTAATAAAAAATTTCGATTTACGGGAGTTATAAGGTGCTACTTATAAAAAAAAAATTGAGACCAACTGAAAATATTTTGGCTGAATTGCAAGATGATGGCGTTATTTGTGAAACGGCTTAAGGATCTAATTTAATAAGATTGTCATAACATTAAGTCCTGTATTTCTAGGCCCAGAAGGTACGTTGAAACAAACGAAGGGTAACTTGGGTGTTCTTGCAACAGATTAAAGTCATTCATAAATATAGATTGTAATTTGGTGACCCAAATGTTCCGGTCTCCTGTTCTTAGTCTGTAAGGTAGCTGTGTAAGGGACTTGAAAATTCATTAATAATTTTTTCCAGTCAAAATTACTGACAGGAAGTAAATTCGCTAAGATGGATAAATTTATTAACATCTTATAGAACTTGAAAATTCTTTAAAAATTTGCAGAAATTATAAAATTCTAAGAAAAATTTTTTAAAGTGTATGCATGTTTGTATATTTTTTAAGAGTAGTATTATAATTTTGACTCTTGAAAAAATAAAATTTTTAAGTACAATCATAAAATCGACTATTAGGTTATCTTAAATTTTAGAGCTTTCAATTATGCTTTTATGTATATCTTTTTAAAATGCAAGAAGATTTTAGCTACAGTTTTTGCAAACGAAGCGCGAAAAACCATCTGCGACTTATATTAAGATGCTTGAAGCATGCTTTAAAACGAAAAACTTAAAACTTTCATGATTAGGGCAAAATAGAACGGATGAGATTATGTAGAGTTTAAGATTATATATTATCAAAATATCTTTTGTAAGTCTTGACACTTTCTTTATTTTTCTTTATTCACACATTGTTTTAAGACTATAAAGATATACTGTTTTTTTTATATGTTTCATTTATTTTTTACTAATTAAGTAATAACAATATAAATTAATTATAAAATAACTTCTTGACATATTATAAGATAAAAATCTTTTAAAGTAACTTTGATTTAATTACTTTTTTACAATTTTTAATCAACAGTATTGAAAATCTTTTTTACATTTTTAAGATTATATTTTTTTTTTAGGAAATAAAAATTTAATTTTTTAGATTAATTTAATGAATGGATTAATTTACTTTAGTTTTACATAAAACTGATTTCATTTTTATAAAAATAAATACAAAGAAAACTAGGGTCTCAAAAAATCCAAGACGATTCTCTTTTGACGATAAAATTTAATGAAAATTACACAATAAAATTATTAAAATAGCGAAAATTTTGACAATTAATTATTTATTAATGTAAAAATTAAATTTTCTTTAATATCAGTAGTTTTTCTTCAGCTTTGTCGTTTTACTAGAACGATTTGATTTTTTTAACCATATTTGCTGGAATAAGCAACAAATTTTTCACTGAAAAAAAAAATACGATTACCAGAATTCTTATCAGCACAGTATCCTGGTTGAAATTACCAAAATTTTGGTTGTGGCAGACACAATTTTTTTTTTAATTTAAATGGTTGCAAATGACATGAAGAATTTAAAAAAAAAAAATTTTCCCATTATCATGCCGCATTGCTTGCATTTTAAATGAGTACAAATCATTTTTAAAAACTTTTTTTTCCTTTAAAGACATTTGCAATTGTTTAAAACAGAAAAATAATTCCGGCTGTCACAACCGGAATTTTATTTCAGTGTATCTCGAAGTTTCAATATTTAAAAGTTGAAGCTTAAATTGGCTTTATTTACGATTGTAAATACAGAACTCATTTTTACGATTTTTTGAACTACTATAGTGAAAAAATCCCTTTCAATTTAGAGCTATTTGAAGAAAAAAAAATTTTACAATGACATTGTCGATAGTTTTGCAATATTATATTAAAATTTGAACCTTTAGAAATCCTTTTCTGTTTTGAAGCTAGGAAGTATTAAGAAACTAAGCTTTTACCAGGGATAATACAGAAAGGTGGTATCCGATATGGATGTATTATTTGTCAGGGTTTTTATATCATTGTATTAAAATTAATGTTATCAGAAGGCTCTCTCAAAAAAATTTTGTATGTAACATGATAAAAAAGGAAAATAATAAGAATAATACTATGCAGCAAATGTAATCTATTACATTCCTTTACTTTAAAATTGTCTAATAATATTCCCTACCAACGTGTATGAAAATATTTTTAATAGGCATACAAGTTAATCTAAAGTTATCATTTCCAGATTCGGAATGCATAAATAAACTTTATGAGTTTATTATACAAAGTCATAAAATTTACATTTTCATTAATAAACTAGTAAATAAAGCTTTGTAATGCTGTGCTTGTACCAGCGTTAAAACTATAAGACTGGTAAGACCCATTTCAAATAAACTTTTTTCAAACATTTTTTATAAATAAATAACAATATAAAATTTAATTAATACCTGGGGTTGAATTTCAGTTGTTTGCAATTTGTAATTTGTTCATTCTAGTCTAAATGCTCAAAAAAAAGAGAAATAAACGTATTTCATAATTTTCACTAGTTATGATAATGTCTGCTCACCACTAGCGTTAGTTACTTTTCATTAATCGCTAGTCTTTATGTATAATTCATGAAGTTTCTTGAATTCGTGAATTCTGTATTGGTAGCGAATGAAATTTGACCCCTGGAATTCCTCATGAAAGATCACATTCAAATTCTTTCTAATTTTTTTTTTTAATCAAAAGATGATAACAAAAATAAACTAATAGAAACAAAAGGTGTTTATGATGAACTTTAAAAGTATCTAGATTTGTATAAATGTATGTGCATTGAGAGTGAATGGGAGATTATTCAACTCTGTAAAGGCTGGACAGAAAAACGAGTGTTTTTGTTTCAGTTCTGCAGGAGCTTGGAAGAGCAAAAGTTTGATAGGGAGGTATCAGATAAACTCCATTGCGAACGTTAAAGACTTGTTCTAGAAAATATGATTTATTAAATTAAATTTTTTAAGGTAAAAAATTAACCTTTGCAATATGAAAATAAAAATTTTAATGGATTTTATAATACTACGCTAAAGATATTTCCACTATTCAGTGCATCACAAAGTAAAGAAATACAAGAACTATTAGTACTATGAAACTTTTTTACAGAAATAACTTATTTAATTATTCTTTTTTAAAAGTCTTTTTTATCCTCGAATGTTAATTTTTCTCAGTTTTTCTATGGAATATAATACACTTTAATAGCAACTGTTATTTTAAAGAAATTTTTTTTTTAGTTGAAACGATTCTAATGAAAATACTCAGCTTATAGCAAGCAAAAAATTTATTTTCTAATTTTGTATAAAATGTGTTACATTAATTCATAAAATTAACATCAAATATTTAAGTAGAAAATATGACTTTTGTTTATTTTAAATAACTTTATATTTACTCGATTTAAATTTCAAAAAATTCAAAAAGTTATTTAAACTTTATAAACCAAAAAATTTAATAAAAATTCTATGACAATTTTTCAAAAAGTTATGAAAGTTTATAAATAAGTTTTATAATTCAAACTTGTTTATGGCTAAATCTTATTTAATAATACATAAAGAAACCACTTTAGGTTATTAAACTTGTATATAAACTTATTTAAAGCTTCCATATAGTACTAACGTACCAAGATAATATAAAATATACATATGTTTATGTATAATATTTATATATGTATATCTGTATATATGTTACGGGTAGAGTCCGATCTCTGGATAGTCCTAGGTCTATCCGGATAAACCTAGGACTATCCAAGCGGAGTTGGATAAAGTCCGATTCTTGAATTTTTTCATCTTTTTTGTTCAACTTTATCTGGCATCGCTTGGATAGTCCTAGGATTATCCAAGAGGCTTGGATAAAGTCCGATTCGTAAAAAATGTGAACAAAAAAAAAAAATTATTTCACCATATTATTTTTTTATTTTATTTGTCGTAATTTTATACTCAAATAATTTTTTGATTTAGCCAAATTAAATAATTCTATAAAGCAACTTTATTTTGAAGAAACTCAATTTCAGAAAAATGAACTTCAAACTCTCCAGCCTATGAACGTGACAACTGAAAATATTTGTAACAACTGTGTTAATAACATTTCATGCGAAATTTGTTCAAAAGAGTTTAGTATAAGTGATAATAGAAAAAGTGCGAAACGTGCGTTAGATAATCAAGCTTCAAAAAAGATCAAAAGATCAAATTCTAAGTTTCCAAATTGCAAAGTTGAAGATACAGTAGGAGTGGGTATTCCTGATGTAGACAGAGGTCGCGGAAATTTTAGAAACATATTAATGGCAATAATAGAAATCAGCGATAACGGATTGTATAAATTAGCTAATTATCATGGAACAATAGAAGAAAAATTTTCGCGGAATCAATTTATACCTACGAATGTAAACCACATAGATGTATCAAAAATATCCACTGAAAAGAAAAATTTACGCCAACTTGCAATAATGGCATCTAAATTTGGTGGTCAAGGCTTTCAAAGGTGTAACTACAAACAAGGTTGCAAAACTAATAAATGCAAGTGCAAATCAAATGGACTCAAATGCAACTCAAAATGTCACAGCAGTTTGTCTTGTATAAATAAATAAAAATAAATTTATATATTGTAGCTAAAATTTTGTATTTTGTATTTTTTTTTATATTTAATTTGACTAAATCAAAAAATTCAAGAATTGGACTTTATCCAACTCCGCTTGGATAGTCCTAGGTTTATCCGGATAGACCTAGGACCATCCAGAGATCGGACTCTACCCGTAACATATATATTAGTCAGTCCCTTAAAAAAACTTTTTACTATTTTAGATGCTTCAGGTAAAAATTGTAATTTGTATTTTATTTACATGTGATTCAACATGTTTTTTATTACTATTTAGAATTAGTTTTCAGCACTCAGGAGCCTTTTCATCCAAAATAACATTTTTTTTTTAAGCAGCTTAAGATGCATGGCTAAATTACTCTGGTTAAATATTTATCAGATAAAATCTAATTTTGGGTAAATATGAACCTTATGTGAACAAAAAATTCAATAAAAATGTAAGTTAGCCTCTGTACCTTTTTTTTTAAATTATTTTAAACTCAAAACTCGACCATTTGCTTAAATATTTAACAAAACAATTCAACCAAATCAATCTAGCCATGTGCTTATAAGTTCTTGGAGTTTTGATTATCAGGTGGAAAATAAGTTTCTCGAAATTAAAAATCAATTTAAAAAAAAAAGCAGCATTTGGCAAAAATTATTTCGTGCATATTATCCTTAAATGTACTATCACAAAAAAACAAAAAAATTGAGAAAAAAATATACAAGGATGTGTAAGAATACCCTGCAACATTTTTTTTGAACTTTAAAGGAACTCTTCCACGAAACTTATTGTCGATCTATAAAAGAAAAAGGGCTAATTGGTTGCAGAGTTGCATCTAAAAAGAAAATTAAATTCGAAATCTTTAAATATACCCATGTAGAAATGAAATCCGTAAAACTTACTTGGGGGTCCGGGACTTATCCGCCAAACGGATAATAAACTGATCAGTATGTCACGCTTTTTTTCATCAGTAACTGATTACGCATGCGCATAAGTGGTTACACAATTTTTTTATTTTAGTTTTGTTTTTATAAGGTTATGAAATTTGCTTTATAATTAGAAAATAATTAGTATCTTATTAAAATATGTTGGGATGAAAAAACGAATTTTTTATTCATGAAAACATTTTTCTCAATCTCCAAAACCTGCGGGTAATGTATAAACTTCCTTTTTCATATTTTTCCTTCCGGCATCTTGGAAAATCAGAAAATACATTAAGGTGAAAAATTGAAAATTTTTATCAATATAAACGCCTTTCTCAACCTCGAAAATCCCCTGGTAATGTTGAAAAAAGAGGCACAACTAAAATATGTATAAAATTGCAGTTGGAGTTATATATTATACTGTGAGAAATAGTTTCAAAAATAACAAGTTTCCAGGATAATAATAAAATGAAGTAAATCAAAAATGTATCAACAAAAATTATTTTATGAACAAATTAAACATTATTGAATGTCAAATCACCAAATTTTTTTAAACAACATTTATTCAATTGATATTCTTATAGATTACCATTCATCGAACTCATATAGCGGTGGATGGTTATAATGAAAATATCAATCCAACTATCTAAACAGAATGTATTCTAATTTGGCACAATGATTAGTTTTCATATATTCTACAATATTTCATCATGATTTAGAATATATTAACAGCAATTCTCTTTCTCATTTACTTACTCATGAATTCTAGAAGTTCTATTTTTTTAAGAATACTATATTATGAGTCTTGAATTTGACTTACTCAATAAATTCATTATATCAAGATGAAATATTCTTTAGAGTATAAAAACTAATCACTCTACAAAATTAGAATACATTATGTCAACTCGTTGGCTTTACATTTTCAATGATGCCCTCCAACGAAATAGTGGTTCGATGATGAGTATTCTAAACATGAGCTCATTATGATGATTTCAATCTTAATATTAGTCAGAGGATTTTTTCATTTGGCATGTTGGTTAGTTATTATACTCTAAAGAATATTTCATCTTGATATAATGAATTTATTGAGTAAGTCAAATTCAAGACTCATAATATAGTATTCTTAAAAAAATAGAACTTCTAGAATTCATGAGTAAGTAAATGAGAAAGAGAATTGCTGTTAATATATTCTAAATCATGATGAAATATTGTAGAATATATGAAAACTAATCATTGTGCCAAATTAGAATACATTCTGTTTAGATAGTTGGATTGATATTTTCATTATAACCATCCACCGCTATATGAGTTCGATGAATGGTAATCTATAAGAATATCAATTGAATAAATGTTGTTTAAAAAAATTTGGTGATTTGACATTCAATAATGTTTAATTTGTTCATAAAATAATTTTTGTTGATACATTTTTGATTTACTTTATTTTATTATTATCCTGGAAACTTGTTATTTTTGAAACTATTTCTCACAGTATAATATATAACTCCAACTGCAATTTTATACATATTTTAGTTGTGCCTCTTTTTTCAACATTACCAGGGGATTTTCGAGGTTGAGAAAGGCGTTGATATTGATAAAAATTTTCAATTTTTCACCTTAATGTATTTTCTGATTTTCCAAGATGCCGGAAGGAAAAATATGAAAAAGGAAGTTTATACATTACCCGCAGGTTTTGGAGATTGAGAAAAATGTTTTCATGAATAAAAAATTCGTTTTTACATCCCAACATATTTTAATAAGATATTAATTATTTTCTAATTATAAAGCAAATTTCATAACCTTATAAAAACAAAACTAAAATAAAATATTATAACCACTTGTGCGCATGCGTAATCAGTTACTGATGAAAAAAAGCGTGACATACTGATCAGTTTATTACCCGTAATACGGATCCGTACGGATTATAAAATTAGTTCTACGGATCCGTCCCGGATTTGAAACTTAGTTTCCTTGACAGCTGGGTAATTTTGTGAAAAGAAAATATTTTAAATTTAATATAATTGAAGAAAAAATCATACAATAATTGGCTAAAATTAAAAAGTATTATAGCTTCTTATAATTTCAAATAATCAATCCAAAAATATTTGACCCAAAAAAATACAAAATTAATATTAATGCTAATTAAAAATAAATCAATATCGTTATAAAGAACATCGTATTATAATAAACCCAATAATTAATGTTATTTGCTAACTAATTATAATAAATAAGCTTATGAAAATATTAAAATAACTTGAAATAGTAATTTATATTAAGTGAAACTTTTACTTAATGCAGAATAAATTAAATAAAAGTTATCAAGTACATAAAAATTTTTTTTTTTTTTAAACAACCCCTTTTAGTAAATAAAAAATCAATAGTGACTAATTAAAGATATGTATAAAAATTCAAAGCACGATAATTCAAAAAGGCTCTGCGGTTTCTCACTGTGTGTGTATTATTATGGTACTACTAAACATAATAAAAGTTAAGAAGTATGCAATTAATAACATCAAGTAAAAGGGAAATTTTTATTTTTTAAGTCTACGATGGTGGTGCATGCACGTGCCTCTCCTTTTCTTTATTCACTTTGCTATATAGAATGTACGCGAACGTGATGTATACTTATAAAAAAAAATCATATGCAAATTTTTTTTTTTTACTTTACTCTATGAATACAAATCTTACCGAAAAAAAAACTACTGATGTATATAAATTTTCTTACATTTAAAAAAAAAATTAATTTTAGTAAATAAAGTTTCTTTGTCCATTTATTCCCTACATAATGATTTTTACATTATTCTTTAAAATTATACTTTTGAATTTTTTACTATGGTTTCGTTAGCGTAAAGGATCAGCCGAGTTGAATTCAGTTAAATCAGTAAGTACAAACTGGAGATTGGGGTTATTTAAAAAAATATTTTATTAGTTTTAAGTAAGAAAAATTATTTATTAATTTGTCACTTGTATTTGGGTGTCTGTCATGGTCAGTAAATAAAAAAAAATATATGAAAGCTAATCAGCATAAGATACTAAACCCTTTCCATTAACTTGAACCAATCTGCGTCCTTCTAAATTGCTTCTATTATTAGACAAAAGGGAGTGGCCGAGGTTAAATGAGTTTTCCGCAGCATTAATTATCATGTATAAAAGTTATTAATTTTTTTACATGAATAATGTTTCACTTTTCTTTATCTAATTTTTATCTAACATAATTAATTTAATCATGCATTTGTATGCGTATGTCTTCTGTAAGGAGTGGAAAATGGTATCTATTTATTTGCATGAGTGTATACATGTGTGTATGATAATTTTATGTTTAAAATTTCATAATATTTACTTGAAATAAGGAACCTTTATGGTTAAAGTTAGTGCTTTTCTTTTAAAAAAAATAATTTGAGACCAATATGCAACATAGCTATAAACTACCCCCAACTCTAATCTACACTGTAAAAAGTAACTTCCTTAGATTAACAAAAAAAAAAAAATAGAATATTTTCGAAAAGTAAGTGAATTTTTGAAAAAATTTGTAAATATTCGATAAAAATCGAAAATTTACTAAATTTAGTATATTATCGAAAAATTCGAGAAAGAACGATTTTTTTTCGATAATTTGCAAAATATAATTGTAAATTTATGAAAAGTAGTTGTGAATTTGCAACTTTTTTCATAAATTGATAAAAAAAAATTGAGGATTCTCGAATTTTTAGTATATTTAATATACTAAAATTAGTAAATTTACGATTTTAATCGAATACAAATTTTTTAGAAAATTCACTAATTTTTCGAAAATTTTCTATGTTTTTTGTTAACTTAAGGAAGTTACTAATTACAATGTATGGTTCTAATTATCATAAAAAAAATTTATCTCTTTGGGATTTTCAAACAATTGTGCCGATATTTTGACAGGAAAGGGTAAATTTTCCACTGAATTGAACACTTATCTTGAGCTCATATTAAGAAAAAATTATTCACTGACACCTTAGGATGTTCCGGGTCAAATACCACATATAAAATTGTAATTTAAATTATTAAATAAGTAAATAAGTAGTATATTTTTAACTAAGGGAGCAAGAAAAAGATTGGCGCAGATTGCACCTAAATTACGTAAGATTTGGTCAATACCCTCGTCAAAAAAGCACCTTAGATTTTGGTGTTAATATCGAAAACCGGGCGTTAATACCAAATTTTTAGTGTTTATTAGAAACTTTTAGGTGTCTACACTACACTGTAAAAAGTAGCTTTCTTAGATTTATAAAAAAAATAGAATTTTAGTGAATTTTAGTGAATTTTCAAAAAATTTTGTAAATATTCGAAAAAAATCGTAAATTTACTAAATTTAGTATATTAACGAAAAATTCGAAAATTCTCGATTTTTTTTTGTGATTTCACTAAAATAATTGTAAATTCACAACTATTTTTCGTAAATTAAGAACTATTTTTTGTAAATTTTCGAAAAAAAATTGAAAATTATCAATTTTTCTTGCGAATTCACAAAAAAAATCGAGAATACTTGAATTTTTTGTTAATATACTAAATTTAGTAAATTTACGATTTTTTTCGAATATTTACAAATGTTTTCGAAAATTTACTAATTTTTCGAAAATGTTTTAATTTTTTTGTTAATATAAGAAAGTTACTTTTTACAGTGTTAGATTCTGGTATTAATACCCAAAAATTCAGCATTTACACTAAAAATTTTATAAAAATACTGAAACAATCGGTGTTAGATTGAATTATTAGTTTTTACACTGAATTGTTTGGTGTTTGATAAATTTTTCGGTGCTTACACCAGAATTTTGATATTAATTGAAACCAAATTCATTGGGATTGGTTTAGTGTATATTTTTTATATTACTCTCTTTAGTTTTTATTTCGCAGCAAGAAACGTTGGATGTATTTAGCTCAGAGTTCGGGGCAAAAAGTGAAAAACGTTTTAGTTTATTTATAATTATAAAATTTGTTTATAACTATTAGTAAAGTGTTTAAATGAATTTTGATAGTTTTTAATTAAATTATATAAAATTAATATTAAGTTACAAGTTTTTTGGCACGTGGCACGGGCCAGCGGAATATTCCAGAATTGAGCTATTGTTGCATATCTTGTAAGTAATGAAAAATTTGTTAAACAAAAAATAGTATTTGTTATTCAAATAAATATATTTTTAATTGTTAAATACTATTCAAAAAAATCCGGTTGCGGGCAACGGGAAAATTGTGGCTGCCGCAACCGGAAAAATTCTGTTACTGAAAACGGATTTTTTTTTTCGTTTAAACAGTTTTCTGAGGAGTTCTTTTATTGATTTTCTTTATTTGACCAACTTGGAAGAAAAAATATTATTAATGTTGAAGAGAGAGGAAGGTGTATTTTTTGAGATACTATGAAATTTAGTAATATAAAAGTAATAATAAATAAAATGCCTATTCGTTTATTCTACATATATTCACTCAGGCTATTCATTATTTATAATGACTTACTAGTTATAAAATTATTTCTAAGTGGTTTTGCAGGAGCTAACCAAATATACGAGTATCTTTAAATTTTCAATAGTTCCGATTTAGTTGTAAATAAGAATGATATTCGCTTCATGGATTCATTTACAATTTTTAGTGAATGGTAGCTCTGCTACTCTGTCTTCATATTGGATATTTATTTTATACTCTAATTAATTAAAATTACAATTAAATTATATACTAACATTGTAATTTTAATTGGTTTATAGTGTATAATATAAAGTTTTTATAATAAACGATATTTTAAACATAAAACTTCTAACTTAATCAACACTGAGTTTTAAAATTAAATATTGTAAACTATTGTAAAAGTTTCACTTATCATGCAAGATAATATTTAAAAAAAAAATTTTTTAAGTTTTTGAAAATTTTATAAAGAATTAATATTTAAACACAAAGTCATCAATAAAGTAGACAGAAATCCAATATGAAGCTTTAAATTGTAAGTAAAATATGGCATAAAGTGAAAATAAATCTTTCGAATCACAGGATAATTGATACTCTAAACTTACCTATTACAGATATTTATAACAAATCTGACGTTTAAATCAGACATTGAAAAATGATAAATTACAATGAAAGTTTATTATAGATTTTCGAGATTGTGTGCATTAAGCATGAAATTACAATTGTTTTGATAGAATATTAACCTATTTTCTAGAATCCTTTACTAGTTAATTATTTATTTGCAATAATATATATATATATATGCTTTTTGCTTTACATTGTGATCATTAAGCTACATCATAGGTCACTTAACAATTTTCCCATCCACAACCAGTAATCGTATTTTTTTTCTTTTAATACATCGGAAGTCGATAATTTTTCTATTTTTTACTTTATCAGAAACAAGTCTAAGTTTGAATGCATGCGAATAAATTGCTAACAACGACCAGACATAAAAATATTACTTCTTCTGCTTCATGATTTTATGTTAGCAGTTTTAATTATTATTATAAGTAAAATGAATTATAAATTCGCAACACTTCACCGAGTTCACGGAATTAGGATGCATTTTAGCCTGAAGTTACAATAAAATCGTATATTTTACTTGCTATTCCATCGCATGTATCTACGCCCACAGAAAAACTGTTGGTGAAGGGACAGACTTCATATTTATTTATACACCTAGCAGTCCCTACACTAGCTTAATAATATATTCTTCACTTAAAATTTACACAGCCAAAAATTTAAGGTGTATTTCAGGATGATCATGATGTATGCTTAGAGAGCATTTCTAAATGTCAACTCATACTTATATATTCATCCAATGTTATCATTTATTTTCTTGGGAGTATTGGTTTTGTAATATTTACTCAAGAGCGAAGGAGGGGGTGAGTGATAATTGGTTAATTTAAAAAGATTTTTTAAGTTTAATATTTTATAATCTTATATTACGATCCCAAAATTTTTTAAATTCATCAAATTGAGCTTTCTTTCTACCTCTCAGTGTTCTAGTTACAACCCTTAATGAAGCATTGTATGAAGTTTTTCAAATAAAACGTTAAAAATAATAACTTTGAATGTGAAAAAGTAAAAAAAGCAAAAATGATGAAAAAATGACAATCTTGTTAAATTTTTATATTAAAATTTTAACAATGCAAAGCAAACTCAGCAGTAAGTAGTCTTAATACTCATATCACGTTAATTCTACTGTGGTTTTCTATATATGTATGTATAAACCTTACACAATATACTAGTATATTTCCCCCTCAGGGATCATCATTAATCGTAATTCCCTCATATATAATTGTTCTCTTCTCACACATGTACGTGTTTATATGCACATTCTTCGCTATCATGTATTTATACGGATATATACATTTACATACACGTATATGCCATTTATATGTACTATCTGGTTACTAAGTAAATGGTATTTCTGTAAACAAAATAGTAAGCAATTAACGTTTATATATAATGTAAGCTAAACGATAAAGGTCTTTGAATATTGAAAAGGAAAATGCGTTAACAACATTTATAATATATATATATATATGTATATTTCATATAATATTGATATTCTTACATTAGATTATTTAGCAATTTAGTACATTTTGATTAGGTACTAATTGATGCATTTAATAGGTTAATTAAAATATAAATAAATTTTCTCATTTTTATAATTTAATTTTAATTGCGATTTTCATTTAGACTCAACACAATTATAAAGAAAGTTAGAAATAATTTAATTTTCTTGTTTCATTTGTTAAAGTACTTGATTTTATTACTAATTTATAAAGTATTTTTAAACCTCAAATGAAACAATAAATTAGCCTTTTATAATTACAGCAAGATTTTGGATATGAGATATTGAAGCGAAACCTACAAAATATTGGTAATTATTTTAAAATTATTGAATGATTATAATGATATTCAACTAATAATCAAAATTTGGCACAAGTTTCCATTTCAAAGAGCTATGTTTTTTTTGTAATTTTTACTAAAAAGTTTTTCAAATGAACTAGGTAATGATCTTTATCTTAAAATTATGCAAAAAAAGAGGGTACGTCGTGACTCTATACGAACGAATATAAGGCTGATTCCAGACGGAGCGCTATAAACACAAACTTAGCGTTAAATCTGTAGTTATATTACATAATTATATGTATATTAGAGTGTGTCTTATTTTTTTTTTCGGTATTTTTTAGCTCCCCCCATTTTTTTCGAATATTTTGGTCATAAAAAACCCCCAGCTCCAAGGATTTTGATTTTTAAGTTTTTTAACCCGTGCCACTGAGCACTTGAAGTTTCCCATTTAAATAGCATGGGAATTTTGAGTTCTTAGCTATACAAATTTTTACAATAACCAAATAGCGTTTAAAAAAGCTAATTTTTACTTAAAACATACTTTTATATGTTGTAAAGACATGCAAACAGCCCTGCATTCATTCCAAAGGAAATTTTGGGGCTAGAAACGCAAATTTACATGTTGGCTCAATCTTATAAAATAGGGTTTTTCGGTAGTTTTCAATAAAACGCTGCAACCTCAAAAATTAATTAAAACACTTCTGGTTATTCTACTTTCTTTGGTGTAAATGTCACCTTTCAAACGACTTAAACCGTGTATTGTTATCACTGATTCTCTCACCGCTATAGTCAACATTAACCTATTGGTAATTTTTGAGCCAATTTTAAAATTTGTTTAAATTGCTGCCAAAATTGTAATTTTCAACAAAATTGAATTTTATAGGCCTTAAAAGTTTTCTGCAAGCTTTAAGTTTCCAAAAAATTTTTACTCGCCTCTTTTCTTTACATAGTTTTTAAGATATCGTTTTTCAAAGATAATGATAAACATTGATTTTTTTTTAAACCCTGAAATTGGGACTATGACTTTAAATTATCATCTCTGGTTAATAATTTATTGAAAAGCAGTGAGTAAAAAATTTTTATAAATTTGAAGCTTTTAGAAATATTTTAAGACCTATAAAGCTCAATTTCGTCAAAAATTACATTTTTGACAGCAGTTTAAAAAAATTTAAAAATTGGTTATTTTCAGTCGAAAATTACCAGTAGGTTAATTGACTATAGCGCTGAGAGAATCAGTGATAAAAAAACGCAGTTTACGGCATTTGAAAGGTGACATTTACACCAAAAAAAGTAGACTAATCAGAAGTATTTTAGTTCTATATTAAGGTTGCAGCGTTTTATCGAAAATTACCAAAAAACCCTCTTTTATAAGATTGAGCCAACATGTAAATTTGCGTTTCTAGCCCCAAAATTCTTTTTGGAATGAATGCAGGGCTGTTTGCATGTCTTTACAACATATAAAAGTATGTTTTCAGTAAAAATTAGTTTTTTAAAACGCTTTTTGGATTTTGTAAAAATTTGTATAGCTAAAAACCCAAAATTCCCATGTTATTTAAATGGGAAACTTCAAGTGCTCGGTGGCACGGGTTAAAAATCGAAAATCAAAATCCTTGGAGCTGAGGGTTTTTTATGATCTAAACATTCGAAAAAAATGGGGGGAGCCAAAAAATATCGAAAAAAAAAAATAAGACACACTCTAATGTATATACTACGCAATGTATTTTAAATACAGGTTTGAGATAACTTTGTGTTTAAAGCGCTCCGTGTGGAAGCAGCCTCAGGCTCCGGCATACCCTTATTAACATTCTGTCCCGGAAGAAGTCATAAAAAAATTTTACAAAATTTTATAAATAATTACATTACATAGGTATTTTTAAAAGTAACGTATATATAAACTTTAAATTTTGCGAGGAAAAAAAAATTTCAGATAATCCCAATTTGAAACCTTAGATTAAAAAATAACAGCTTAAAAAAGTTAAATTTTAATCAATTTCAAATTTCCAGCTGAATTACGTGAGCAAATAAAATTCTGACTAAAAATTTGGATTCATTGTCAGTAGAAAATTTTACACAAGCATATTACGTTTGACGTTTTTGAAGCGTTTATTTTAAAATGACCAAAGTGAAAATTTATGTTTTTTGAAATAAACATTCATTTCAAATAAACTTTTAGTATAGTATTATTTTTTCCTATGCTAACGCTGGTTTTTTAAATTCCTTTTAAAACTTCGTGAAGTAAGCAGGTAATAATTCTATGAGCCTAAATTTGATAAAATCTTATTTTTTAGGTGAAAAAAACTCTCAAGACCTGTAAAAATAAAAAATAATACGAAATTTTTTTAAATTATCAATAATTATTAAATTGTAACGAGGCACCACGAAATTATAATTAATACAAAAGTCGATTTTATTAATCCGAGCTTAAAAATAAAATTTTTAAGTATGTTGGTAATTTTTAATTAAAATGAAACTAAAACAATATGTAATTTACTTAAATTTTAAACCTGCTTTATATTTCTGGTTATATAAATGAATTTAAAAGTGTGTTATGTAATTACAATGCCAACGTAAATAGTAATTCTTCAAATTCGTTCTATTTTATATAATTCTAGTATATTCACGTATAAATTTTCACTTTATTATACATACATTAAAATGAAGTAAACGTTAATATTTTGTATATTATGTAAATATTACTAACTTTCGTTAAGTTAAATACTGTTTTTAGAAACTATCACTCTATTATCATATAAGATCTTGTTTTATAATTTTTTAATCTAACAAATGAATTGAACCATAAATTATAAAGCTTCAATAATATATAAATGTTAGGCTGATTCCAGACGGAGCTGCTTGACTTCAAAGTTATCTGAAACCTGTGTTTAAAATACATTGAGTAGTATATAATATAAATACAGATTTAAAGCTAACTTTGGTGAATTTACCGCGCTCCGTCTGGAACCAGCCTTAAAGAATTTAAAATTTTAGTTTTGCAAAAAGTTATATACTGTCAAAATCCCAGGTGAAAATATTAGATATTTTGGAATTCGTAATTTAACCTAATAGCATATCTGATTTTTTGTATTTGTTATTTTCAGGATAATTTATCTTGGAAAGAGTCTAAAGTCAAAAGTGAATAATTAAAGCTTTTATAAATTTTTTGATTTATTTAATATTGATTACTTATTAGCAACAAATCGTATTTTAAGGAAATTCTAGTTTTTCCATTATTACAACGCCGAAGCGGAGATTTTTTGAAGTGTTAAAAAAAAATAACTTCTTGTAGATACGTGGCTAAAATGCTTGTCTCTTTCAAGGTCTCTTTGATAAAAATTTATGTTCATTTCAATAAAATTTGATACTGTCTTCATACATGTTTCCAAACATTATCTAATAAGGCCCGATTTACCTTTTTTATCCATATTTTTAGGGTATTTTTAAGGGCTGTAAGTCAAAACTAATGATATGTTCTAAAAGAGAACGAATTTTTACAAAACTTTTCAGCCATATATCTATAAGGGTAGTTATTTTTATTTGCTCATTTTCAAAACTCTCAACTTCGGCATTAATGAGTGAAATAGAATTTTTATCAACCTGATGTGAATGACAATAAAAAAATATTTATAAATATACTTTCTGCTTTATCATGAAAAACATTCACTCCCTAGAATACACGTTAACTACGGCTGTTTTGCATCAATTTTGAAATTTTTTTAATTTGTATTTTATAATCGCAGTGAGCTTATTTTTATTAAACAATTCATAATAATCAACATTTTTCATCACTTTACATTTTTCAAAAATCATATACGTCAATATTGCAAATTGTATATTTCAAATTTCTGAAAAAAAATTACAATTAAATGTAACAACTAAAATAATGCATACATATTTTAATATTTAAATTTTTAGACTATAATAAAAAAATACAACATACATCCCTTTTTAAAATGAAGTATATGACAATTTTATACATTTTTTTAAAAAATAATTTATGTTTTATAAATATCAGTATAATAAAAGTTAAGAACACGCAAATCTGTATGGAACATTTCCGTTCTAGTTTACCTAAACACAGAAAAAAAACGCACAAAAATATATTCATTTTGCCTAGTATAACTTTTTCCTGTTTGGCGTCGCATTGTCGGGACATTGGCTGGCAAAAACTTTTTTATGTATGTATGTATGTCTTTAACATTTTTATTATATAGTATTAGACAACTATTGGAAGAAAGAAAAGAAAATAATTTGAATCTAAAAAAAAAAATGTAGAAAATAAATCTACACATAAAAAAAATAGAGTATTTTTTATTTAAAATAGAAATATACTGGTTTTTAATAATGTACTCATTTTTCAAATAATAAATAAATATTTTCATGGATTTAATGGTATCTTTTTCTAGGTGTTCATTTGAGTGGATTCTTTGGGGAGTTCTAAGAAGTAATCAATTTTGAGGCAAATGGTCTCAGTTTGGAAATCACCCAATAAAATTTTCATCGTTTTCTCTTTTAGACAACAAGAACAGACCTAATGCTATGAATCAGGCAATACTTTTAAATGAAATTTTAGTGCACAATATATTTTACTGATACCTAGTCTTGAATCATTTTTGTCTATAATTATTTATTTCTGTCCAAAATTTCCCGGAATAAGAGTGAAAATATAAATTGAAAATATTTTTTATGGAATTATTTATTTATTTTCCTAAAATCAAACTTTTTTCATTCTCTTCATGTCTTGATTTTCTAATCTGAACGTTCTCTGAATGTGTTAATTTTTTATTTAGGGTTTATTTATTAATTTCCTAAACATTATGAAATTAATTAATTTACAATTAGTAAAAACAGTAAGGGAGATAAATTTTTGACATCACGAGCATAAAAAAGTTGAATAAAAAGTGATTTAGAACTAAGCTGATTAACAAACTCTTTGATTACTAATAATCATTTACTAAAAGCTTTTAAATTATTTAAAGCTTTACAGATTTTATTAAAATCCAACCGATTATAGTAAAAAAAAATAAAAAAATATTATGGGTCCTTACAATTTTAAACAGTTACCTAATTGCTTTTTTTTAGAACTAGGGGGCAAGCCCCCTGCGCGCTGAAGCGCGCCAACCCCCTCAGGTCGTGTCATGTTAAATTTAAGTTAAATATATTAAATAAATATTAAAAACATTAAAACATAGTAAATATATTTTTTATTTATTAATTAAGCGTCTGTGACAAAATTATATGTTAAATTTAATAATAATAAACATCAGATATATTACAATTTCAAGAGATAATTGTGTTTGCCTATTCATATTTTTTCGTATTGGTTGTAATCGATCCGTTAATGAATACTAATAATTGCGCTAAAGCGCACCAACCCCCTCAGATCATTAGACATTCAAATTCATTTATCATTTAAAATTAAATTTAAAAAAAAAAAAACATTTTGTAAATTAATTTCATTTTAATTTTTATTATATATTCTTACCACCTAAATCAGATAAGTAAATATTCTACGTTAAATTAAAATCTATGAACAAAATAAAACATAAATAAAAAAGAATGACATTTTAAACTTGGCGTTCAAATGCAAAGTTCATAAAAAGAAAGTCTGATACCCTTGAAAGTACTTGAAAAATTTATGTTGACTCCTTGCAATAATTTTTCATGTATACATTTCTCTAAATACGTAATTTTTAACTTTTCTTTTAGAATGATTGTCACTTTTATTTTAAAAAATTTCTAATCCTTTTTGTGATCTAACTCTAGATAAAGCAACGTAATGTTGACCGAATCCAAAAACGTCTTTACGAAGATCTATATCAATTTTTTAAAAAGTCTGGCCCTGTGATCAACCTGTGATTTGTTTATTGTCATAGCAAAATCTAACCTTATGAGAAACTGGCATCTTTTAAATGTAAAAGGATAATCATTTTCGCAGTACAAAGTAATACGATTCTGAAAAATAATTTCTTTAGCTCTGTCTCCTGTTAAGATTTAACATTTTAGTAAATGGCACAAATGAAAACCCTAGGTACTCGTTCAAAACCTTTTTTTTCTTTTTAAAATTTCTTAGTTTTTTGTCCGAAATTGCCAAATATTTGGAATTTTGAAATCTGAAAAGAAAGATTTTGACTCAGCGAACCCAAAAACCCCCAGATATACGTTTAAAACCTTTACATTTTTATTTTCAAAATTATTATTTTTTTTGAAAATTAGCCAATTGTGAGACCGTCATTTAGAAATTTTGAAATTTGTTAGACAAATTCGGACTAAGCGCACCCAAAACCCCCCAGATATACGTTTGAAACCTTTATTTTTTTTTTTTTTTATTCTATTTTTTTTCCAAAATTGGTCAATTGTAAGGCTGCAATTCCAAATTTTGAAACTTTGTTGCCAGATTCGGACTCAAAACATCCAAAAACCCTAGGTATACGTTTAAATTTAATATTAAATTTTTGTAATAATGCTATTTTTCTAAGCGTATAGATTTATTTTGGAAACCCTAGATATATGTTCAAAACACGGTTCAAAACAATATAAGTATACCAGTTAAACTCCAGTCAAATCACGGAGGGGGGGTGGTCGATTTTTCCCCACTTATGAGGTTTGTTCCCCTTTAAGTTTTTTGGGTCGCTGATCACGAGTTTCGGAGTCCCGGAGCCGGTCTAAGGGTGGAACACCCTTAAATTGGCAAATTCACCATTTTAAGAGGTATTTTGACAATATTTTTAACAGGAGTTATTATCATGATTCAAGCAGATTTTAATAGGGTTTTTGGCTCGGTAATCACGAATTTGAGGGTCCCAAGTGTGTAAAGTTGATAAAACATCCCTACTTTTATTTTTGCAAACTTTATATCCAAGCCTTTTCAAACGGCAGGCTCATGATTTATTAGGTTTTTGGAGTCGCTAATTACGAATTTAGCGTTTTGAACATCATAAAATTGATTAAATACCCTTAAACTTGCAAATAATCCCTTATTTTTGCAAACTTTATATCCAAGCTTTTTTAAACTGCAGGTTCATGATTTTTTAGCTTTTTGGGATCGCTGAATACGATTTTTGGGTTTTGAACATCATAAAATTGATTAAACACCCTAAAATTTGCAATTCTACCTTTATTTTTGCAAGCATTATACCCAAGCATTTTCAAAAGGCAGGATCATGATTTAAGGGTGATAACACCTTTAAATTTGCAAATAAATCCTTCTTTTTGCAAACTTTATTTCCAAGCCTTTTCAAACGGCAGAATCATGACTTTATAGGTTTTTGGGGTCTTTAATTACAAATTTGGGGTTTTAACTTCATAAAGTTTGTCCCCACAACTTTAGTCACATATACATAGTATACATACGTAGCTCTATACTAAACACACAGCCGTTACTAACACGCGTCCAAGTCACACAGAGGAGTTTTGTGTCCTTATTTCCATGAGAGAGTTAAACACCCTGAAATTTGCAAATTCGCCCTTATTTCTGCAAAATTTAGTGAAATTAAATTTAAAATGAAATTAAATTTACTATCAAACTTTCTTTGATAGTCTTTTTAAATTTTACAAAAATAAGGGTTGATTTGCAATTTTAGGGATGTTTTATCAACTTTATGATATTAAAACCCCTAAATTCGTAATTAGCGACCCAAAAAACCTGTAAAATCATGATCGTGCCTTTTGAAAAGGCTTGGGTATAAATTTTGCAAAAAATTTTGCCAAAAAACTTATTATAATCTGCTTAAATTGTTGTTAAAAACTCTTTTTAAAAATATTGTTAAAATACCTCTTAAAAGGTTGAATTTGCTAATTTAAGGGTGTTCCACCCTTAAACGGACTCCAGGACCCCGAAATTCTTAATCAGCGACCCAAAAAACTTTAAGGGGAACATGTGCATTTCTACGAGAAAATACGTTTTATGAGCACGAAAAATGAAAAAAAAAAATTGAAGAGGCCACGATTACCACCATGATTTTCTGGAATGCAAAAAAAAAAACGTGAACACGGAATCGGCGATGGATCACAAAAAGATTTTTCCACTTTTATGTCTAAAACCGTGTTTCTTATACTTGAGCTACCCAAATTTTTCAATATTACTTTTTTGGTAAATAAAATGTTAAAAAATAGATGAAAAAATCTGATTTCCAGGGAAAAACTACTCCAGAAGAAAAAAAAACTTTTCTTTTTACGATGAAATTTAGCCAAGTTACGATTTTAAGTCAATTTAAGATTTTACTCAAATTTTTCTTAAAAAAAAGATATTGAAAAAAGTCTGCTTCTGAACTCATTTTTTTTTAAATGGTTTACTTTTTCCCTGAGTATTCATTTCTTCAAGAAAAGAATCATTTTTTTACCACATTTCAACATTTAGTTCAAAAACCAATGAAAAAATGTGTTAAATAAATTTGGCTTATTACAGTTTTCAAAAGTTTCTGACCTAAAAATTAAAATTTTGTATACAAAAATAATTTTTTTCTTCAAGAAATGAATACTCAGGGAAAAATAAATCGATTGTAAAAAAAAATTTATTATTTTACGATAAAAATCAAGTGAGTAATGCATATTTTAAGTTCAGAAACCAGCTTATTTCAATTGAATTTCAATCATTTTTAAGACAAATTTCAGCAATAATATGCATTATTCGCTTGATTTTCATCGAAAAATAATAAATTTTTTTTTAAAATCAATTTATTTATTCCTGAGTATTCATTTCTTAAAGAAAAAAATCATTTTTATTGACCAAATTTCAATTTTTAGGTCAAAAACTGTGTTAAGTAGATTTTGCTAATTACAGTTTTCAAAGGCTTTTGATCTAAAGATTGAAATTTGGTCAATAAAAATGATTTTTTTCTTAAATAAAGGAATTGCCAAAAAAACTAAACAAATTAAAAAAAAAAATTATTATTTTACGATAAAAATCAAACGAGTAATGCATGTTTAAAGCAGGTTTAAAGTTAAGAAATAGGCAATATAAAACTTCAATCTTTTTTAAGGCAAAGAGTAAAATCTTAATTTGATGATAACTCGGCTATATTTTATCGTAAAAAGAAGTTTTTTTTCTTCTGGAGTAGTTTAAATTTTCCCTGGCAATCCTACAGAGAGATTATGTCATCTATTATTTTAAATTTTAATTACCAGAACAGTAATTTTGAAAATTTTGGGTAGCTCAGATACGGAAAACATGGTTTTGACATAAAAGTGGCAAAATCTTTTTGGCAACAATCGCCGATTTCGTTTTCACGTTTTTTTAACCATTCTATAGGGTGCAAACTATCAGAAAATCATGGTGGTAATCGTGACCTCGTAAATTTTTTATTTTTCATTTTTAGTGTTCATAAAACGTATTTTCTCGTAGAAATGCACATATTCGATATGTAAATTTAGAAAAACTTTTTTTTAGTTTTTGAAAAATTTATTGCTGTTGTTTTATAGAATATTGTACATACTCTGTAACAATTAAAGAAATACTTGATTAAAATTCATTTATTCATATAATATTGCAGAAATCAAGTATTTCTTTAATTGGTACAGAGTAAGTACAATATTCTTTAAAATAACAGCGATAAATTTTCCAATTTTAACAATTTAAATATTTATTAGCAATTTATTTAATGAAAAACTCCTTTGCTATTTTAAAGAAAAAATATATTTCAATTCTGGAGTATAATGAAATATGAGGAAGGCACAGGCATTTCAACCGTACTCTGGGCTTCGAATTTGGAAGGAATATTTATTTTTACTGAAACTCGAAGCCCAGAGTATGGTTAAAATGCCTGCATCGCCTTTCACTCATCTCATTATGTTCCAGATTTGAAATATATTTTTTCTTTAAAATAACAATAGAGTTTTTTTCATAAAAAAAAATATGTTGCTAATAAATATTTAAAATTAGAATATTTATTTTGGAAATAATGCTAAAATTGGAAAATTTATTTATGTAATTTTAAAGAAAATGGTACACACTCTGTACCAATTAAAAAAATACTTGATTGAAATTTATTTATTAATTTTATTGCAGATATCAAGAATTTCTTTAATTGATACAGAGTAAGTACAATATTCTTTATATAAACAGCAATAAATTTTCCAATTTTAATAATTTAAATATTTATTAGCAATACATTTAATGAAAAACTCCATTGCCATTTTAAAGAAAAAATTTATTTCAAATCTGGAACATAATGAGATGAGTGAAAGGCGATGCAGACATTTTAATCATACTCTGGGCTTCGAGTTTCAGTAAAAATAAAAATTCCTCTAACCTCGAAGCCCAGAGTATGGTTGTAATACTTGATTTGCCTTTCACTCATTTCATTTTGCTCTAGAATTGAAATATATATTTTCTTTATAATAACAAAGGAGTTTTTCATTAAATATATTGCTAATTAATAAATAAATTGTTAAAATTGGAAAATTTATGGCTGTTATTTTAAAGAATATTGTACCTTACTCTGTACCAATTAAAGAAATACTTGATTTCTGCAATATTAAATGAATAACTGATTTTCAATCAAGTATTTCTTTAATTGGTACAGAGTAAGTACAATATTCTTTAAAGAAATAGCCATAAATTTTCCAATCTTAACAATTTAAATATTTATTAGCAATTTATTTTTTTGGAAAAACTTCATCAATTTGGAAAAATTTCAAATCTTGAGCATAATGAGATAAATAAAAGGTGATGCAGGCATTTCAACTATACTCTGGGCATCGAGTTTCAGTATTTGTGTCAGTAAAAATAAATATTCCTTCTAAACTCGAAGCCCAGAGTACGGTTGCAATGCCTGCATAGCCTTTCACTCCTTTAATTATGCTCCAAAATTGACATATATTTTTTCTTTAAAAGAACATTAGAGATTTTCATAAAATATATTGCTAATAAATATTTAAAATTGAAATATTTATTTTGGAAATAATGTTAAAATTGGACAATTTATTTCTGTTATTCTTTATAGAATATCGTACACACTCTGTACCAATTAAAGAAATACTGGATTAAAATTCATTTACTTATTATATTGCAGAAATCAGGAATTTCTTTAATTTGTACAGAGTAAGTACAATATTCTTTAAAATAACAGCCATAAATTTTCCAATTTTAACAATTTAAATATTTATTAGCAATTTATTTTTTTGAAAAACTCCATCGTTATTTTAAAGAAAAATATATTTCAAATCTGCAACAAAATGAGATGAGTGAAAGGCGATGCAGGCATTTTAACCATACTGCATACTCTGGGCTTCGAGTTTCAGTATTTGTTCCAGTCGAGGTTCCAGTAAAAATAATAATATTCCTTCCAAACTCAAAGCCCAGAGTACGGTTGAAATGCCTGCATTGCCTTCCACATATTTCATTATACTCCAGAATTGAAATATATTTTTTCTTTAAAATAGCAAAGGAGTTTTTCATTAAATAAATTGCTAATAAATATTTAAATTGTTAAAATTGGAAAATTTATTGCTGTTATTTTAAAGAATATTGTACTTACTCTGTACCAATTAAAGAAATACTTGATCTCTGCAATATTATAAATAAATGGTATTTGTTTCAGTAAAAATAAATATATTCCTTCTACCTAGTACATATTTTTTTTTTCTATAAACTTCTGTGTATTACAGAGAGTATAATAAAATTTTCTTATTAGAAATCTGAAAAAAAACAATAAAAGATATGAAATACATTTTACGTAGCAGATAAATAAATAATAATAAATACGCGTTCTTATAAGTTTGTACTTTTTTATTAACAATTAATTAATAATTAATATTAACATATTATTATCATCACTTTCTTCAACTTGATTCCAAAACAAAAATAATACTTGTGCCGACGCCATTGCGCATATACAGAGACGCAGTGGCGTCCAATCACGATATGAATAAAAAGTGAGAATAATGTCAAAGAGAGGGGATCATGAGTTTTAGGTAGTAAGATAATAAAAAATTTTTAAAAAATATCAATCTTTTTTTCAATATATATTTTTATTTATTTTTTGTATTTTCTTTATCTGAAATTATTAAATGATGCAGAAAATTTTTTAAAAGGTACAGAAAAAAAATATCGACTTCATAATATTATAAAGAAAAATAAAATATTCTTATACCCATAAAAATACAAAATTTTATTTTTATTTTTGCATGACAATTTTTAGAAAAAAAATAAACCTTTTTGTTCTAAGAATTTAAATAATTAAAATCAGTAATAAAAAAAATAACGCTATTAAGCTACTGAAAGTATATGGTTCCTGGAACCAAATTAGGTACACATTTGATTACTTCCAAAAAAAATCAAAAATATAGGAGTATTTTTTTGTCACAAATATTCCAGCGTCTTTTAAGGAAGTGAAGTCTCTAAACTTAATATACGTGAAATCGAGGTTTCTTTCTCTAATTTTTCACATACATTCATAAACAAACATGAATTTTATTCAAAAAATACAGTTTATGTTTCAAGTCATTTGCAATCCCTTGGGCAAGGAAAAAAATTTTTGCTAGCCATATGCTGAATTCAACTAGCTACAGTCGGAATATCTCCGATTGCGACAAGTGGATTTTGTTTAGGTATATTAACATAACTAACGTTCCTGAATCATTTTGACATATAACAGTCTTAGTTAATATTCCAAATCAACTAAATCCCCAATCCCAGCAATCAAATTATTATATGTCTTTGAGTCCATTCAATCATCCTTCCCCTGAATACGTAAATTTTTCACCCCTCGCCCTCTGTCTGGCCGGCCTTTTTCAAGTACCCCTGATCATGTTCCTTATTAAAAATAAAAAATAAAAATTTGACGTTACACAATGGTTGTACAATTCGAAGAACCAAAAAAAAATACTTTAAGAAATTATGTGAAATTTCTAAATTCAAACGGATAATTTGTTTACATTGATATTATTGTCACTGAAACATAAACAATAATATAGCGTTAAATAATTTTCAATATATATTCTAAGTCAAACGAGATACAAGCTGGAGTATTAATGAAGTATTTGTACATACATCCATACGTGCAATGTATACTAAGGTATATTATACGCATTTACACATCATTATTTGCTGGTGATTAAATATGAGCTAAAATGATCGATATCAGAATAATTATCCCAAGTTAATGCAATGTCAACAAGATCAATTTAATACGGTTTTCTGTTTTTTTAAGGCTAAACAGATATCTGTTTTATTTTTTTCTTTTTTCTTGAATATACAATGATAAGACTTAACATAAACGTATATATACTTTTTCTCAATGTCCCATAATACTTCATTTTCACTCTGTTCACGAACTATCGAAACGCACGGGTAACGTCGATTTCCAATCGGTGAATATACACGTAAAATTCCAATGATCTGGACGATGAGAAGAAGAATTTTTTTCTTTTTTTTTTTATACAAGAATTACAAATGTTCGATAGAACGATTTACAGTCTATGCACGATTTATCTACCTAATATTTACAATTCCTAAAGGAAATACGACATTTTTTTATTTGTCCAACCAGATAAAATCAAATGAATTTTTATAAAAACATATTTTTTTTTCTTTTTCATTAATTATTACTTTACAATAAAAATGTATACATTTTTTTTTCTTTTTATCTCAAAAGAACAGAAATGTGTTTTATGCGTATAAAATTTACAAAATTGAATGAAAACAAAATATTTTTTATGATTAAAATTTTATATACATATTTTTTTTTTTAGCAAAAAAGTTATTTCAATATTTGATTAAATTTGTTGTAAAAAAAAAAAGTAAAAAGAAAACAAAAATTGAATAAAGAATAAAAAAAAAGCATAGCTTTATTTTGCCGCCTTTAGCTGAAAATTGTTATATAAAATTTGTAAATTGGTTATTTACACAGGTTTGTTATACTCTGTACCCAAACGCAAAGTGCAAGAAATGGAGCTTCATTTTCAATTATTTTTAAATATCAGAGAAAATTATTTTGGTTTGGTACGCTTCAAAAAGGTTCTTTTACTTAATAAAATTTGTGAATTTACCATCAAATAACTATAGAATACATTTTATTTGGAAATGCAGTATGAGTACTAAAAGCTTACAAGAAAAGTTTACGAGAAAAAAATAAAAAAATAATTTAAAATTACCTGTTAGGCCAAAATTACATATTAAGTTTCCATTTTGATTAGATTTGGTACTTTCAAAAATATTTACTATTGGATTTCAAAACATTTTAATAATCAAAAAATCGCAAAGAATTACGGCACGATCACTGATTCAATTACTGCAGGTCTTTTTCTCCTGCCCCTATTTTGTATAAGTCAAACTATTAATTTTTTTTTTAGAAACGTTAATTTAAAAGCATCTTTTCGTTCTTAAGAGATTCCTCGTGATTTTGTAAATTATTCTTAGCATGAAAGGAAAAATCGGAGGAAAAATTTTTTATTTGATATTTAAGTTTTAAATTGTTATGATTATATGCACATTCTTTGACTAAATCAAGATTTTTTATTGATCTCAGATGGCATTTTTTATCAATTTTTTTCACATCTAGGATTACTCGATAACAACTGGATGAAATTTTCATCCAGAGCTTTTTTTATTTCATTGGAGTAGGCTCTGATATTTTCAGGATACACCTTTTTAAACATACGTATCTACACACACAAATTCGATAAAAGCATGTTAAATTACCTGGGGACAAAATTTTTTTACAAATTAGACATTTTTAAGACTTTTCCATTTTTTCACCTGACAAACTTATAAGGCACGATTTTATCTATATATAGGATATATTGGGTGATAGTACCTAAAAATATGATTTTTAATATCGAAAGGCCAAGATTTTGTTTTTTAACATGGAACATGTTTATAGGCAGGGGGTACCCTGGAAAACTGAAAATCAAGGGGGTCGGGTCAAATATGTCAAATATGATTTAAAGGGGGGGGGGGTCAAATGAGACATCTAAACAATCCGGGTTTAGAGAATTAGGATAATTAAAGTTTAGGGAATTAGAAGTATTTTGATTTAGGTAGTTAGAATAATTCAGGTTTAGGGACTTGTAACAACTCGTATTAAGGGACTTAGAATATTTTCGATATACTCAGAAAAGTTTGGGTTTAGAATATTAACGTCTAGTAATGGTGATAATTACAAGTTATAAAAACAGCAAATTGTATTGTAATGTTGCGTATCATTTGTATTATACCTAGCCCTGTAACTAAATGTTTCATGCATTTTGATTGTATTTACACAAAAAGATTAGACGTTTTTATTTATAAAACTTTTTATTTGCGGTTAAAAGTATTCAAAGTATTATCATAAAATTACTAGAATAAACTTTTCATCAACATGATCATATTAACCAAAATTTAAAAAAAAATTTGAAAAGTTACATCAGATTTAAATAATTTTTTAAGATTAAAGCTTCGATATATAATTCCTCGAAAAGTAAATAATAAAACCAAATAACCCGAAAGAGAAACCAGTGTAACAGCACAGTAACAGTTGTGTTTCGGCGACTTAAAAATTAAGCCAAATACGGGCCAAGAAACTAAAATACCTTACGGTTAAGTTGCTTTGCTTGGAATTTTAAATTAAATAAAAAATTTGCCAAATTCATTTTGATTAAATTAAAAGTTTTCGAAATTCTATAAGTTATTAATGCATGTATGAAAGGGTTTTTTGAAGTATCACTCTGCTTGAAATTTCAAACAATTTACTCAAAATTCAAGTAGTTTGCTTCAAATATCAAACATTATTTTTAAGCTTCAAAGAATTTAAGGAAGCTGTAGAAAATTTAATGGGTTATCTATGGCATATAAAAAAAATAAAAATTTTTAGATTAAAATTTGAATTAGATGTTACAAATTCGTATCAAGCTCTGATCATTTAATTTAATAATAATATATTTGAAGAATAAATAAATGGACCTCGTCTTATTTTCTGTTTCTTAAAGTAACAAGACTCACACAGAAAAGGTAAAGAAAAAATTCTAGTTCTTTCATATTTTCAGTTTCTTTTAGATTATTATTATTATTACTATAAATTTTATCAAATAATATTAAAATTTTCATTTGAAATTAAGAAAAAGGCAAAAGTTTGACCTATTTTTCTTACTTTAATTAAACGATAATTTACTTCAAAATGACCGAAGTTTGATTCGAGGGAAAATTTGAAAGATAGTATAAGAGGATACAATTATAAATTAAAATAAAAATTTATAGTAATTAATAACTACATACGTACGTACAAAGACTAAAAATCTGAGCTTCATAAAAAAATAGTAAATAAAATCAATTTGAAATTTTTATTTATTTAGTAAACAAAATAATTGATATTGCTTTACTTTGACAAAGTAAAACATCAAAAGGATAAAAAATTTTCAAATCTTTTTTTATGACGTTTGTACAATTTTCACTCAACACTACTACCTCTTCCCTCTTTTTTACTTTCGAAATTGTGTAGAAAAAAAAAGAAAAAAAAAATCGTGCTAGTTGAAATTTGATGGAAAAGAGAAGTTTATATACAAGTTAATATAACCCGGAGCGCTGTAAACTCACAGTTAGCGTTAACTCTGTAGTTATATTACATATATGTATATACTACGCAATGTATTTTAAACGCAGGTTTAAGATAACTTCGAAGTTAAGCGCTCCGTCTGGAATCAGCCTTACTTTGCACACGAATAAACTCGTGTATAACGTGAACGTTATTCTGGAATTACGCTTGTTTTTATATCCTTTCATTATTTTAGGCAACTCTTTCACTTTTGCTGTGAAGATAAAATAGACAACATTTTCCCTGGGTCGTAGTACGTGCGTAGAAAAATAATTTAACAACAGTAGAAAACCTGACTGGCGTTTACGAGAATGGTAACGAGAAATATAAGCTGTATTAGTTATATTACGTTACGTATTTACTACTCGAAGTAAATACTTGTTACAGAATTTTATGTTATATTCTGACGTTATATATAATAAAATTATATTAAATTTATGTATGTATTGAAGATAAACTTTATTAAATAATTTAATACATAATAAAAATAAATATAATATTTTTATATATTTTTTAATCTAAAATTTTAGAACTAGGATTTTTCAAAAATTTTCAAATATTTAGATAATATTTATAGAGTTTAAATTTTGATTCAAATTTATATAACATAAGTAATTTCGAACTATGTAGTTTGAAAATTTCATTAAACCATAAACTTTTCAAAATTTCTATTACTAATTTAATAATCGTATTTTAATTTTCTATGGTATTTAAAAATTATGTAATTTATTAACTTTTAAAAATTCACTAACTTACTGGTATAAATTATTATATCTTTGCAATTTTTACGTTACTTTATTTGGTTAAGGGACAGTGCAGGTTGAAATCCGAGTTTTTTGAAAAAACCTAATTTCCAGAAAATGTTAACAAAAAATTGAAAATCCAAGAAGAGGGAAACATTGCCAAGACTTTGGTGGATTCAAAACTGTGGGTTTGGGTTTTTTTAAAGTATGTTTGCTCGGAGAATTTTTTTTTTGAAAATTAATCCTTAATTTTTTCCTTTACCTTTACAACAATATATTTTGTTTCTAAGAAAGTTAAGAAAAACTTATCATCGGTTTAAAAAACGCAACCAAAATGCATGTAACATGTTTACTACAGCTGAGGGCGAGGTACTATAATGCATAAATGTTACACAACATTATCTTCAGTAAATGTTAAGATTCTGAACCCAAACTACCAGTTCCTAAACCCGGTCCTTCTAAGTCCCATTGGTCCAACCCCCCTTAATTCCGTTACATTTGACCCCCTCCCCTTGATTTTCGGATTTCCAGGTTACCCTTCCCTATAAACATGTTTCAAATGTTGCAAACATTAAAAAAAAAAATTTTTATCGTTCAAGAAGTACTTTAATAGGAAAAAAAAGTTTTGTTTATTTACGCTTATAAAATATGGTGATATAGCATTTATTAAACTATCATTTTATATGTCACATAGGAATAAATGTCTACATATATACGGAGGTATGTAGCAATTAGAATGTATCAAAATGCACGGGCATGCACAAACTGTTCTAGCGAATAATTTTAGGGTGTTAACATATGCATGTATATTTATATGTATATATTCTGTGAGCCTTAACAAGCCCAACTACATAATATAAAATGAGATAAAGATATACTGAAATTCATACTGTTATAAATTTCTATATTTTATGTAGATATAATAATAATAATAACAACTATACTGTTTGGATTACGAATCATGAAAAACAGAAAATGCTAATAACGTAATATGCAGATTTGACAGGTTACTTTAATAAGTCTCTTTAGTTATTTTTTTCCTTTTCTTTTTTCTATTACATATACGTGATCTGCACAATTTAACGTCAAAGAAAAATTGCGTTTCAACATTCAGGCAAGCTCACGTTATATATATAACTTGTACCCACAGTTCTGATTAGATTCGGAAAATACGATTTTTCTCTACAACAATTCGATTTAAAGAACAGAAAAAAAATACAGAGTTTTCAAAGAGAATCTGTTATTTCAGATTCTTTTTACCTCGTAATCCTTTAAATGTCTAAAAAAAAAACCTAATACATCATACTTGATCGAGTAAAAATGTGATAAAGAAACTATTTAGTTTATTCGTAATATATTTATGTCATCGGTATATTATTTATGATCGAATAAATTTTATTTATTTTTTAAATATAATAGAAATTGTATTCAATAAAAGTAAAAAAAAAGGGTTATATATTTATTTTTTCAATTTATTTAATTTTTTTTTAATTATAAAAAATGCAATAAAAATCAAATTAATTAAAAAAAAAAAGAACTTGGTAAACATTATTAAATTCTTTTGATGTTGTAAATAAAGTTAAATTTAGCACTTTTTTAAACATGAATACACGTAATTTTGTAAAAAAAAAAAAATTTAATTAATTTAAAAATATAAAGTAAAAAGATTTATTAAAAGAAAAAAAAATATGTATGAGTAAAATGTAGCTGAAGATTCATATAACGTATGCTTTTAGCTTAAAAATTTTATTACATACTGTGTTTCATTTTATAAAAATATAAATTTAATCATATTTTTAAGTTAATAATATCCAAGGAACTGACCTACGCATCATTAAATGACGTAATTTGATATTTGTAATTACAAACTTTTTAAAATTTTTTATTGTTATTTTTAGATTCGTATTTTATTGATTTTTATAATAAATTATCAGTTTTTAGGAAATTTTTTATCAAACTGCATTCCGAATAAATTTGGAATATTCATTTCTTTCAAAGCTAAGCTTTTCTACAAAAATGTACTTGGTTGGTTGGCTAAAAATTATTTACTTTATTTGCAAGGGAAGTTCGTGAAATTTGTAAAACGAAGTTACACTAAATAGGTAGTAAAAATATTCAATTTCAAAGATTTGTGGGTGTAAGCTTATCCAAATAAACTATCTCAAGTATTTCAATTTCTGGAATGCACGTATTTATTTTTATTATTCAATTTTTTTTTCAAATTGAAATTAGAGCTACTATATTCTTAAAAATGTATAAAAAATGTTTTATAACATTTTATAACACAGGTTATAGACTTTTTTTTAAATTTATTTTTGCAAAATGATTTCACGGGAAAATAGAGAAACAAAAAATTTAACAATTTATAAAAGTGCTAAATATTAAACGAAAATATGGCCATATTATTATGTCATTCTAATTAAAATAAAAACTTATAACCGGTTTATGTAAACACAACCTAAATGCATGGAACATGTTTGCTTCCAGCAGAGGACTATTAGGTAAAATACAAATGTTATGCAACATTACAATACATACTCCAGTCCAGTCAAAATACGGGGGGGGGTGTACTTACGGTTGCGAATACGAGATTTGCCCTCATAAATGAAAGTGGAGTCCTGGGCGCTGTAAAGTGGCGATAACTCGAAGCTTCATTTACAAAGTGAGAGAAACGTTGATATCCACTTTCAGCTACCCCTTCTACTACCCCTATTCACGATTTGAAAGTGAGCATGTAGGTTGATTCCACTTTCAAATCGTGAGTGGGGGTAGCTGTAAAGTTTGTGCAAAGTGGATATCAACGTTTCTCTCACTTTGTAAATGAAGCTTCGAGTTATCGCCACTTTACAGCGCCCAGGACTCCACTTTCATTTATGAGGGTGCTCTAGTATAAGTTTTTTGGGTCGTTGAACTCGAAAATCGGGGTCATTTGGTAAAGAAAATGGAGCTTCACCCTTGAATTTGCAAAAACTACCCCCAACAGGGGGTATTTTTGAAGTATTCGCGTTCTGAGTCGATAGATTTGTCCAAGAATTGGCTTCTAAGGGTTTTTTGGGTCGCTAATTAAAAATTTCGCTGATTTTTAAAGGTAACATTAATATTTCACCCCTAAATTAGCTAAAACTACCCCTATAATGGACGTTTTTGCTATTTCTGCATTTTGTATGCCCAGATAATGTCCATAGGGTTTTTGGGATCGCAGGTAACGAATTTTGCGGCATTTTTTATAAATAATAAATATATCATCCCTTAATTACCTAAAACTACCCCTAAAAGGGGCGTTTTTGCTATTTCTGCATTTTGCACGCCCAGATTAGGTCCATAGGGTTTTTTGGGTCGCAGATTTTTGGGGTAGTTTCAGCTAATTTAGGGGTGATATATTAATTATTGATAAAAAAATCCATGAAATTCGTTTTCAGTGACCCAAAAAACCCTATGGACTTAATCTGGGCGTACAAAATGCAGAAATAGCAAAAACGTCCATTTTAGGGGTAGTTTTAGCTACTTTAGGGGTGTTATAGTAATTATTCATTAAAAAATCCATGAAATTCGTTTTCAGCGACCCAAAAAATCCTTGTGCACCTAATCTGGTCGCAAAAAGTACGAAAATAGCGAAAACACCCCTTTTGGGGGGTAGTTTTAGCTAATTTAAGGGCGAAATATTAATGTTACTTTTAAAAAACATCGAAATTCTTAATTAGCGACCCAAAAACCCCTTCGAAACCAATTGTTTGGCAAATCTATCGACTCAGAACGCGAATACTTCAAAAATACCCCCTTTTGGGGGTAGTTTTTGCAAATTTAAAGGTGAAGCCCCATTTTCTTTACCAAAAGACCCCGATTTTCGTGTTCAGCGACCTAAAAAACCTATACTAGAGCAAATCTCGTATTCGCAACCGTAAGTACACCCAAACCCGTATTTTGACTGGAGTAACAATTTTTTAATTTTATAATTTGTAATTATCACCTTACTAGCTGTTAAGATTCTAAACCCAAACTATTTTGATTCCCTAAACCTGAATTATTCCAAGTCCCTTAATCGATATTATTCCAAGTCCCTAAGGGGCTATTCATAAATTACGTAACGCAAAATTTAGTGTTTTTGAACCCCCTCCGCCCCTAACATAACGCTTTTGCTGACCCTTTTAACATTGACTGTAACAGAATGGTTGACCCCCCTACACCCTATAAGCGTTACGTAATTTATGAATTTTTGATATAAAAAATTTTTGTTGAATTCTGTTTGGCCAAAAACTAACGAGGTTGCAAAAAACAGGGCCGACTTTTTTTTGGTCACTCTTTAAGTCTCACATTTAACAAAGGATATAAAAATAAATTATGAAAAAATATTATAATTTTAAAATACTTAATTATTCAAATTTCAAGAAAAATAAGCTTATATAAGTAACTACCAGGCAGGAAGATATATTTAGCATATAAGTACCCTAGTATAAGTACATGCCTCATTTTAACATAATTTTTATTTTTAATGTAAACACGGTAGAAAAAAGAAAATAATAATAATTGTTCGTAATTTATAAAAAAAAAAATATTTACACAATATATTTCATACATAAATATTTATAAGTAAATATCTCATTTCATAGGAAACTACAGTAATCCTTTTTCTTTGACATGAAATAAATAAAAAAACGAGAGTGTAGCCCTTCCGTCTTTCTATATATAGCATAGAGATTTTTTATTTTTGAATAAGCGTTTGCAAGTTCTCTTTCCCTTTTTTTTGATATCTACCATATATAGATATAACTTATAAATCTATTTTTTTAAAGCTTAAAAACTATACTAAAATTTTTTTATAGTCTGTAATCCAGCTGACGCAGCTGATGAATAAATATCTCCTATCACTTATGCGTTAAAAATGTTGCATAAAATCTTAAGCTTTTTAGGTTTTTTTATTTAAGAAAAAAAAAAATTTATTCAAATGGAAAAATTTTCACGCCACTTGATATCCACATATTACAATCAAGTATAAACGTAATGGCTAAAGTTAAATTATGAGTTGTTGCTTCGAATGGGTTCTGCATTATTATTTTAAAAGTAGAACTACTAAAAGGTTTTAGCTCCTTAGATTCAGTTCTCCAATTTCGGCCTGCTATTCTCGTTTTTCTTAAAGCCAGAGAAAAAAACTTCCTGTTTGAGGTGTAACAATGATCTAGGACACTATACAAGTGTAACTATACTTAGATTATATATCATTTTCATTATATCCTCATACAAGAGAACAAATTTTCTACAAAAGAAAACCACCTCTTTTTCCTTTCTCAGAGTGCTTCTTACGTACTCTGCTAGTTTTTACCATGTCTCCGTTTGGAAAAATGCAGGTACCCTTCCGTTTATTATTACATCCTAAAAATTTATGCTGAAAGGTATCTATTCACCCACATAATGAGTCTACCTTTTTACATTTCAAGAGATAGAAAAAATTAAGCTGTCCAAATTTATGATTCCAAATAATGCTAATAAATTCGTGGGCTCTTATCAAACAACTATTGGGTTTCAATAAAATCCATATATTTGTCATCAACTATTTGAAAGTTGATGAAAACTCTAATTTTAATGGTAATATTATTTATTAAAAATGGTTATAATTTTTTTACTCAAATCTTTTTTGCTTTTCGAACTTTGAAGAACATATAACTTTTTTTTTTACTGACAGTCTTATAATATTTTATACAGATATATTATTTTATATTTTTGTTCAAACATAAAGCAAAAAAATAAATAAAAATATAAAATATATTTATATAATAAAGTGTAATCATATTTTGACAGATGAAAAATGGTATAAAGTACATTCAAATAAAACTTTTATGTAGCAAGTTTTTTTATTTTATTTTTTTTCTTTTTTAAAACTGTTACATTAAATTTTATTTTCAACGAAATTATTAATTAAAATAATATATTAATACACAAGAGACAGAATGTACGTCATTATTCGACGCTTATTTATATAGAAAGTGTCGGATGAAGGGGTACATTCTGTCTCGTATGTATTAATATTTTTTATCCACTTTTAGCCTTGGAAAATATGCAAAATGCACCTGCATGCTGGAAGAATTAAAATTTTTAAAGAACTTTTCATGGAAGCTAGAATCCCTCGGAAAACATATAGTATAAGTACCTACCATCTAGCGGTTATATGTTGAACGCGAAAAAACAGTGATTGGAAAAACTAGTATCCCTCAAATATTGTATCAACTTATGCTTATTCAAGAGATACGTAATAGAGATATTACTTTGCAGTTTCTATAAGCCATAGTTGTACGCACATTTTGTATAAATTGAGACACGAAGACATACGCATGAAAGTACTTTAATAATTTTAGTTATTCCAGCATAGTATAGGTGCATTTAATGTACGCTTTCCAGGGCTAAAGTGGATAAATGTTTATAATATTATAAAAAAAATTTTTTTTTTACATTATATGACTTTATTAATATATTTTATTTTTTTTGTAACATGTGAGATTATTTTTGTTTATGTATTTCAATAGTGAAAATTACCAAATGTCGTATTCATCAGATAAAAAAATTTCGGCTGCTTTAAAGATTTTTTTTTTTTGCTAAATACATTTTTAAAATTAATACAGCAGATTAATGTTTATGATATAAAAAGCTTACTGGTTGCCTAAATAATTTATAAAAAAAAAAGATAGAGTAATATAAAAGCAAAAAAGTTTTTTTTGGATCCGGTTAGCTGATATTATACTCTGGCTTTAAATCAGATTTTCTGCAATAGGTTGAAAATGTTGACTCAATTTTAGGATTTTTCAAGACATTTTACAAATATTCTGAAATGTAGTGCAAATAAAAAAAAATAGAAAACAATGAAATTTCATAAATATATTTTCAAAAGGTTCATTATTTTTTTTTTTTTTTTTTTTGTAAAGCGTTTTAGAATTTTTTTTACATTTGCTCGTTGGGCTTTGGTAAAATTTATATTAAAATCCAAAAAGAGCCAAAATTTTCATTTGGTAACATGAAAAATCTGCTCAAATATCAGAAATTCTATTTTTTGCGTTTTATTTTTTTTTTACTAGGAGAGCTTAAATTTTGTATAATTGAATTGAATCTCACTTGAAATATTAACGAAAAATATCAAATGCAGGCATACATGGTATTGAGTAAGATAATAACATTTTGTTTTCTAAAACACATTAAATATTTCATTACTGAATTTTCAGCAAATAGTCTTAAAATTATTTTATTTTCCATTAAATTTTTATTTACAAATATTTTAATAACTATATTAAAAGAAGAAAAAAATTAATACTTTATAAATTGGTATCTCATTAAGTAAACGATTAATATAAAGCTGATTTGTATGCTCATTTTCAAGGTATTAATTTAGCATACATAAACAAGCTTCCAGTTCTGATTTGACAAAATCCCTAAAGGCGCAAATTAGATTTTAATTATAAACATAATTTAGGTCAATGTATATAATACATATAAATAAGTTTTCAGAAAATATTAAATTTGTTTATATAATATATTTTTTTACAGTCATAAAATAAACATTTTTTTATTTTAAATATTTTTATTTTATTTTTCAGAATTATGTTTTATTACTTATTAATAAATTCGTAATATAGAAATAATTACAAAAAAACGCTAAAAGAATTGAGCCATCTGTTAAGAATTTTGAGAGAGAGAGAGAGAGAGAGAGAGAGAGAGAGATAGGTAGACGTTGTTCATATTCTTTTTGTTATACAACATATATGTCAGTTGCAAAGGAAAATTGAAAACCTTCAATAAAATTATACAACTACAGCCCGAGAAAACTTGTAACATAAATCGATCTTTTTTTTTAACAATTATTATAGCTTATATTATATATAGTACCAGGAAGGACCGAGCTCCGCTCGGGTTATATCTACGTTTTAAAGTCACATTTATTTGCATCGAATAAGTTTTCAATAAAACATAATGTAGCCCAGTACTTTTTATTATAATTGCAAAAAGTTGACCGATTTTTAAAAATCAAGTTTTGTTTTCCTCAGCCTCAAAAATTTTTCAATAATAGCATTGTTTCAACAATAGCATTTTTTTTATAATTTTTAATTAATTAATTGTATTTACTTACATTTTTTACTTTATTATGTAAATTATATAAAAACACATTAAAAAAAAAAAAAAAAAAAAAAACTAATAAAGCAATAAAAAAAAGGTCTTTTCAAGTGGGATAATAAAAAAAAAAGAACAGATGTCTCATACATAAACATTGAAAATTAGCGAAAACACCGACAACCCCTATGTATAAGCATATGAGATGGCTGAATTAGGAAAACTCGCAGAAAACGAATTTTCACGAAATTGTGACCTATACCGATGGATTCCTTGTTATGAAAAACTCGGAAATGCTTGATCTGAAAAAAATCGCACCGTTGGTTCTTGAGATAGCCGATGGAAACATAGGTACAACGCGTTTAAAGATATAGATAGATATGCTATAAAATATTAGAACAACTACTTATATATATGTTACGCCCGAAACGAGGTATAACATATATAATACACAGGCAGATCCAGATAAAGCTATTTTGTATAATTTTATTATTTCTCACCCTTTCAAATCGGATGTACATTTTAATAACAATTTTTTTGATCTTGTGTTCTATATCGAATAAAATTACTTTTAATTATTATTTTTCTGATCTATAATTTTCTTCTATAACTCCTTAATATTATAAATACACAGTAAAAAAAATATACACAATACTACTACAGTTTAGTAATAATACTACAAAAATTAGTAACAAATTGTAGTAAATTAAAAGTTAATTGATTTTTTATCCAGACACGATTCGAAAACATTTATTTGCTCTTGCAGCTAAGTTGAGTTGTGACTGCACACAGCCGCGTTTGGTATTGTGGCAGCACCAGTAGCGCTGGTATTATAATAAGTAAAACTTGGTATCGTGAGAGTGCCAAGTTGCACTTTTTATGTAAATAAATTAAAACCGGTTGTCTCGTTATAATTGCATTATAATTATTGATAAACGCGTATAAATAGTTCACTGTTTTATAAAAAAGAATTTTTTAAATAATATTATTAATTAAATTATAGTCGGTATAATAAGTTTTAAAAAATAAGCATATATTTTAAAATATAATACTAGGTTAGGATCGCAGATGTTGTGCATTTTCAAAATATATTTATATTTTTAGTATATTAGTTTTACATGTCTAATATACTAAAAATATTAATTTATCTAAAATATTAAAAAAAAAATAAATATACAAACAAAATTATAACGCATATATTATTATTTTTTTATTCTAAAAAAACATGTTTTTGTAAGTATACAAAATAACATAGCAAAAAATTTTTTTTAAACGGCAAAACTCTAAAAATCGCTGCACGCGCTGATTTTATGTAATTCACCGAGTTGGTAGCGTCACACGAACAACATTGTTTCTCTATAATACCAAGTATATTGTACTTGTGAACGTTGGTGCTGCCACTATACCAAACGCGGCTCCGTGTGGGTGAAAAATCAATAAATTTTTAATTGACTATAGGCCTAGTAATTTTACTATGTTTTTTGTAATATTACTACGAAATAGTAAAATTACTACTAGTAGTAAAATTTCTTCTAGTAGTAAAATTACTACTAGTATTAAAATTACTACAACTTGTTGTAAATTTTCTATATTTGTAGTAATATTACTAAATTGTAGTAAAAATACTAAGCTGTAGAAATATTGTGTACATTTTTTTTATTGCTTAACTAAACTCAGATTATTCTAAGCCCATAAATTGAAATCATTCTATTATTTGACTCCCTCTCTTCTAAATACGTTCCTTTTTTACCCCCTTTCCCTGAAATTAGGGTTTTTTTCAACTATAACTGAACTATAGTTTTCCGTATGAAAATATCCCATGATAAGAATATTATATCTGGAATTGCTTAGTTTAAAAATGTAAAATTTTATAAAATTTTATAATTATTACTATAACGTTTATACATATTTTGTATTATTTTTAAAGAGTGTACTATTTTTTTTGATTTCAAAAATAAAGAATTATTATTATTATTATTAGTTAAAAAAAAAAAAAAATTAAAGACATTTTAGGAACTATTAGTTTGGAACTGTGTTTTTTTTTTTTAGAAGATCTAGCTTCAATTTTGATAACTTTCTTAAGAGGGGTTCGGAGTTTGGCGTAACTGACGCGTCACAAGTACAGTTTTTTGTATTAATAAAAAAATTGGATAAGTAGTTTATGTTTAAGTTTTATAAATTTAATCCATTTTAAAAACTCCATAATCAAAAAGAAATTTTTCATATAATTAAAAATCTTCGAAAAATTGAATAGAAGTGTCTACTTATCAACATTTAAAACTAGCATTAGTTAAAGTTTGAGTTATTTTAATATTTCAACAAAAATTTAAATAATAAAATATTAAACTATTTGAATGTACTTGCATTAGATAATTGAGAAATAAATTCATGTTTAGAAACTATTTTAATAATCAGTCTAATGGAAAATTTACAATCCTTGAAATTTCTCTTTTAATTACATTGTTTTTTAAAACACTAAAAATTAAACAAAATTTAATTTAATAATTTAATTATGAAAATTTTCCATGCTTTTATATTTTTGAATTTTTTACTTTTTATCAATTCATTTAGTAAATTTACTATCGTGATAATAAACTCAGAGACAGTTTCTTTATAGTGTTTGAAAAAATCTGCTTTGATAAAATCACCTTAATTTTCCCATGTATAAAATCCATAATATTTGATAGACTGAAACGAGTAAAAAAGAGATATAAAATTATTTTTTAGTAATATTTTTATAATATAAGAGTTTATATATAAAGATATATAGAAATACAAGCGAAAAGGTAAAGAATAAGTAAATGTGTCTATATTTTATGTACGTGTATCATAATACATAAATTTTCAATATTTGTACGTATTTTCTAGGTGTTATACATAAAATTTTGAAAAACTAGAGCATTCGAACGTGTACATCGATTCAATAACGACGATAAGACTTATAGTATCTATCAAAGAATAAAATCGTTGAAGCGTTCGATTGTAGAGAACAGAATGGAATAGACGTTCATAAAAGAATGAGAGAAAGAAAGAAATAGAAAGAGAGAGAACTAGAGACAGATTTTAAGGTACTTAGAAAGACTTGAATATATAAAAAAAAATCTTCGATATAAAATACTCGATAAGAATAATGCTAAATATTAAGTCACCAAAATAAAAAAAAAACAACAATATCCGAGTTGGAAAATGTTGTTTATTGTTGATTTAGATGCCTTAGGGCAGAAATTTATGTATAGAAACACGATTACATAGCTCAAAAATACTTGTGAAAAAGCATAGTTGCATATTGATCAATATAAAAAAAAATACGTATAGATATATATATATATATATATATATATATATATTCGGCTACATTGACTTTTGTCAATAGCAAAAAATATAGATTATCGATGATGCGACAAATAAACCCCAAGCAAAGACTCTTGTATTACGATAACGAAAAATGCGAAATTGCACTTTCAAGATGCTTTATATTATCTATAAAAAAAAAATTTGCCAAGAAACTTTTTATTAAATACCTGTTTATTGCTTTACAAGTCGTGTTATTATAAAAAAAAAATTATTGTGGGATTGGTTAGGGCATCGAAATAATTTAAACTCCTTTATTTATATTGCATAATTAAAAACACGCATTTATTATAATAGACAAGACTCTGACATAACTGAGACTCTATGACAAGACTAACTTAAGACAACAACTACAACTGACTGACTGACTGAGGACAACACGTCTCTTACATGCTTTTATATATTTTAATCGCCCTTCTGGATACTTCTATTCCCGAACAATCTATGTACATTTTAATAGCATTCTTTTTAGGAAATTAACGACAAAACAAAACACTCGAAGCTTCTATACATTAGAATATTACATCTGTTAAACTCTACATGACTCTAGAAAGATCTCGCTATAAGTATTACATAAAACACCATATGACCCGGAAATATCTTATAAACAAACACATTTTCTAGAAAGATAAAATACATAACTGAAATATTCTCAAACTTTACAAAATCTCAAATAATATTAATTAAAATACAATAATCAAATTAGCAATTATCTTCAGGTTGACTCAAATCCCACATTATTTTTCTCTTTTAATTTAAAAAATTAAGTAAAATAGTAATTTATTGTAGAAAATTATTTTTTTATTATTTTCTTATTTATAAAAAATAAGAAGTAATTGTTTATCAATTTTTAATGAGCTTAGAATTTTTTTACTAAAAAGGTAATGAAATTCGTGATCAGCGACCCAAAAAACCCATGTGGACCAAAGCTGGACACTCGAAATTCGAATACACCAAAAATACCCTTTTTTAGGGGTAGTTTTTGCAAATTTAAAGGTAAAGCCCTAATTTCTCATGGGAAATTCGTGATCAGCGATCAAAAAATCCTATAGTAGACCACATCTGGTGGTGGCCACAAACTATACAACCAAAACCGTGATTTGAACAATGTAATATATATGATAATAAAAAATCATAAAATTTAATCTATAGGAGTGCGAAAATCGAATAGCCAAAAATAAAAATACTATTCAGAAATATGACCAAAAAACTAAATGAGTCATAATTTTTAGTCCGATAACTGCCTATTATTACTTTAAAATTTGTATAAAGTTATATTACTTTAAAATTTTATTTAAGTTTGGACCCGAAAAAATTTAAGTGGCGCGTTTGGGTACGGCCAAGGGTTATCAATTTTATTAAGAACGTAGTATTAATTTTTTTAGGAACAAAAAAACGACGCGTCGAAAAAACCCTTAAATCTATACTACTGCATTACGAATAAATTACAAATAATTCATAATATCAGTGTAAAATTTTTGGCTATTAATTAGCTATTTAATTTTACATGAATAATAACCGTTTTTCGCGAAGATTATACATAAATTTTTAATATTATTTTAAAATATAAACAATAAGCTTCTTAATGGTTTTTTTTTTGTTAAATATTTTAAAGCCATATGTATAACGTATGATAAAATAGAATATTAAAAAAACACACTGACGCACACATATGTAAATATTATATACAAAACGATACATAGATTTTCCGTAAAGTAGCCCCTGAGACAAATCGAGTTTGTCTGTGCGGGGAAATGGTATGAATCCTAAGAATAAGTTTAGTTATAAAATAAAAAATATAAAAGTGTATAAAATAAAATACAAAATATATAAAAATGTACAAAATATGACAAGTAAAGTACAATATAATATAATTTATAGAAATTTAGAAGCATTTAGCGAATACAATAACAAAATATAATGAGTTTATTTGTAATATTTTAATAAAATGTGCATAAATCTTCAAGTTAGCTAAAATTAGATAACAAATATAAATATAGACTATAAATATAGACTAGAATTGTAGTTCATTTTGTAGGAAGTCTAAAAGCTTTGTTTTTAAGGCTTTAGTTGAAGAGTAACTGAGGTTCTTAGCATCATGAGGTAAAGAGTTGTATAGTTTTAAAGAAGTTACATATGGGCTTTTTTTGTAAATATCTTTATGTATGTTTGGTAATTTTAGACGATCTGTTCTATCGCTGTATGTGGAGTTAATACGTAAGGCAACCAATTCCTTATAGTAATAGGACAAGGAATTAAGTTTATACATCTGCCTTACACTATGGAATTGAACATTATCAATATTAATGACTTTGATAATCTTATTTTGAAATGATTGTAGTATTTTGAGTGCATTATCATAAGCGCATCCCCAAACGGAAATGGCATAAGCCACCACTCCAAGAAAAAGTGAATAATAAATAATTTTAAGTATACTTTTATTAATATGTCTTAGTTTATAGAAGATGAAATATTTTTTACATTATGTAACATTTGTGTGATGATTTTTTTACTTCCCGTTAAAAAGATTTATATAAATGTGCAAAAAAAAAAAAAAAATTACTGTTTCAGCTGTTGGATTATCGTATTCCACTTACAAATACATTTTTTTTAGATTTATCTATGAATAAAAATAATAAACAAATCAACTTTCATATAAATAAATTAAATTTTTTTTTTACTTATCAAAAAAATATTTTACGTATATTTATATTTTATATATAAGTAGCTGAAAAATTGGCAAATATGTATGCTCATTTTTCAAATGAGTTTTTTTTATTTTTTTATTATAGAGCGAAGCTCTACCTTAATGGATGCAAAAATCGACACCTTTCGGACACGATATAGCCAAAACGATCAAACGGAATGCTTTCATTTTTTAAAACTGAGTTTATTTTATCAAGTTAATGACACCTATTGTTTTTGGGCCCAATCTGCTATTTCTAAAGGCATGTTTATTCTTGTACTTTTGCTTCATACAGGTGAAAAACCTTCTAAATGTTATCCGCGCGATAAATTTCATAGCTTTTGCATAAACTCTGCACTATTGAAATATCATAAAAATGCAAAATAACACAAGATTCTTATATTTTTAGGCACGATCACCCTATGTATGCAATACATAGATGAAAAAGTTTGTCAGGTCAAAAAACGGAAAAATTTCTAAATTGTCCAATTCGTGGAGAAATTTGGTCCCCAGGTCATTCCGATGCCTCTAAATGCTTATATTGCTTTGTTGTGTGTAGGGATGTATGTTCGAGAAAGTGTATCCTCAAGATCACAGAACCTACTCGATGAATCAAAAATCCCTTAAACCAAATTTTTTGAAATAAGATCTAGTTGTAGGGTTTTCAATTTCAAGTGATTTCATCAAGTACTTGCAGAGAAATGTCCTAAAAACTGATTTCAGATATCAAAAAAAATTATTAAAAAATAATAAAAATGGTAAAAAATGAATTGGTTTTGAATTTAATACATCCAAAATGTGGTTAATGATCTAAAATAACCAGAAAATAACTAAATTAATTGAAATTTATTTTTTAGGCACGATAACCCTGTGTATGCAATACATAGATGAAATCGTGCCTTAAAAGTTCATCAGGTTAAAAAACGAAAAAGTCTTCAAATTCTTCAATTTATGGAGGAATTTGGTCCCAAGGTCATTCCGATGCCTCTACATGCTTTTATTGCCTTGGTGTATAATAATAAATAATAGTTTTCAATTTATGAGGGCGTGGATCCCATCAACGTTATTAAAGAGAAAATACTGAATGAATATGTGATCGTGTCTGAAATAAAAAAGCCTTAGATTTATGTAAGCCTTAATTCTTTACGATTTTTATTATTTATTAATTAATCCAAATTTTATTCAATTAAACATTTAACGCCCAAGAGCCTATCTACGAGTTCTAAATTAATTCTAAACCAAAACCTATTTTTCAAGTCTCTATTATCAGAATTCGAATTCAAACTTTCTATAAAATTAACCGGAAACTCATTATTTAGGGTAAAAGTTGGATACTAAAAAAAATCGTCACGCTGCTTATCATTATTGTAAATAGCATCAAAAAAAGGTATATTTAATGAAGAATAATAAAATTTTCATTTTTTGTATATGTTTTAGGACACATTTTTTTTGCATGATTTTTCTTAATTTGAAAATGGCGGATGGAGAATTAGAAAAAATTACGAAAAACAAGTTGCATTAGATTATTTGTTTTTAGGAATATTTTTTGGAATTTTACATAAATATTGGTTTTAAAATTAATTTAGTATTCAAAAAGAAATCTAAACGTAAAATTTCAAATATTAATATTACATATATATTTTTGGACTAAACCTAGTTCAAAGAATTTGCAACTCCATCCATATGCATTCTATGTATAATTCCATTATCATTGAATTTTTTTATTCTTACACATGGATCAGTTTGAAAAATTGATTTGAAACTAATAACTAATAAGTTTTTAATTCTTCTAAAGGTTACTTCATTGAAATAAAACCGGTTGTTTAAAAACTGATTTTTTTAAATAGCGTAATTTTATTAAATAAAAAAGAGATTAGGAACCTGGTAATAATAATGGTATGGTAATAAGTGCGTGTAAGTATTACACAGCTAAATTTTGGCACAGAGATATTCAAGACCTAACTACATACACTTTCGTATTCTAATTTTTTCGACCACGTGTTTTGGAAAAAGTTATGAGTGCACAAAAATGGCCAATTTTAAAAAAAAAACTAAAAGTAAGTATGAAACCCTGGAATAGGCTAGGTTTTTAACTAAGACCAAAACATAATAAGTTTATATTTGACATTTTTCGGTATATTAATTCTGGAGAGACATGTCGGGCCATTGAAGACCTTTATCCGATCTCAAAATCATGTACACTATAAACTAAGAGCGTGAATAAACGGCGGGTCTTCAATAGCCCGACATGCCCTTCCAGAGCCAAAATACCAAAATATTTAAAATATAAATTCAGTATGTTTTGGCCTAATATAAAAATCTAGTCTAATCCGGGGTGTCATAATTTCAGTTTTTCTTCCAAAAATTGGTTAACTTTTTCTAGTACACGTGACCAAAAAAATTAGAATACAAAAGTAGGTATGCTTTGATTCTGAAATACGTAATCTGGGGTACAAGTGGCTGAGAAGTAGAGGACATGAAATCAGCAAAAACTACCCTATTTTAGTTTTTTTGCAGTATTTTGAAAGCAGAGCTAAAATTATCTAATTAACTGCCTTTTTTGAAGAAAGGGTAAGAAAATATTGAGATTCAATAATTACAAGCTCTAATTGGGCTATAAGACTAATAATAGGACGTGAAAACTAAACCTCTAAAAAGGACTAGTTATAATACATAAATAATAAACAACATTACAATAAAATCGCTATTCTTATAATTTTTAATTATCACCTTTACTAGATGTTAAGATTCTAAACCCAAATTATTTTTATTCTGTAATCCTGTATTATTCTAAATCCTTAAATTGAAAATATTCTAAGTCCCTCAACTCAAATTATTAGAAGTCTCTAAACCCGGAATATTTTAAGTCCCTAAACTTGAAATTTTCTAAGCCTCTCAAAGTAAATTATTCAAAGTCCCTAAATATAAAATATTTTAAGTTCCTAACCCCACATGATTTTTGACATTTGACCCCACTTGATTTTCAGATTCACAGGTTACCCCTCCTTAGAAACATGTTCAATGTTAAAACTACGATTTTTGCAGCAAATTGAAAAATTGATCATTTTGGGACAAAAATGGGCATTCAATTTACTGACTCTAAAGAAGAGAATTTAATATAAAAAATTAGAAAGGTAACAATGTTTTGCAAACAAATAATTCTAAAGGACAAATAAAGAATTTTTAGAAAAAAGTTTTTAGAAAATTGTTGAGACCTATAAAACCCATTTTTGTCTAAAATTGCAATTTTTGAGATAATTTAAAAATTAATCATTTCGGGAAAAAAATGACCATTTGGTTAAATTGCTATAACATTGAGAAAAATTGCGGTATCCAAGGCTTGAAAAATGACTTTAATACCGAAAAATTGTGACCAACAAGAAGTGTTTTTGTTAACTAACTAACTAAAAACCAATATTACCAAAAAACTACATTTAAAAGCCTTGTGCATAGTATTATGCACATATTCTTGTGCCTAGAAGGCCCGTTGGAATAAACGGAGGTTATCGGAGGTTTTTTTCAATTATTAATGAAAGTAATTTGTAATATGGTTTCCTAAAGTTAGCGGTCTCTTGTTAGCGAAAGCAAAGTAAAGACTCCGAAAAATCTGCCCTCTTATTGCATCTTTAAAACTTTTTGCATAAGGGAACTTAAGAAAAATTTTTTCTTGCAAAATCTTTGTTATTACATGATCTTCCGGTGCTGGACATGGTATTTTTAAAGTCATTTAATCACCGTGTATTGACGTTTTAGGGGGGGAGGGGTTGAAATATTAACGACGTTTTTAGGGGAGAGGGGTATGAAATGGACTTAGAATATTTCCGATTAAGGGACTTAGAATAATTTAAAGTGGGAGTAAGCACAAGAACTTAGAATACTTTAGGTTTATGGACTTAGGATAATTTATATTTTGGGATTTATTGTAATTTCGATCTTAGGACTTATAATAATTAGGGAATATACGTTAAAACGTTATAAGTGAACATGATTCATGATCGTTGGTTGTGTGAAAACACAAACCAGTTATAAGTTTTTTTCATTTTTTGTTAAATTCAGGGATAGTTTTATCCATTTTTGCCCCCGTATAGGAGGTAAATTAAATAAAAGTTAAAATAGGATAAAACTTTTTCAAATGCAAGATTAAAAGAAAAGTAAACAAAAAAACTCACATTGTATTTTTCCGATTTTATCTTACCCTGGAGATATTTTTCAACACCAATAGTTAGCTCTAATATTCCTTTATTGATACAGAATAAAAGAATAAATTCAATATTTAGTTAATTACTCTTAAAATGTGGCACTATTAATTTGATCATTAGTTCCAAAATATTGTGAAAAAACTCATAAGATGGAATGTTTCTGCTGTATTTTCCTATTTTCTAACCCAGTAGGACCCCAAATTCGGATTCAGCGACATACAAAACCTACAGAAGACTTTTTCTTTCTCTGGTTGACGAATTCCGAAACCGTTACACCACATTCTGACTTGTGTATAATATTATTTTGGTAATTATGTTAATTGAGGGGTATTAGAGTTCAGAGTAACTTTTTTGTTGTAGGTGAATTATAGAAAAAGGACGTAATAACAAAGTTCCGCCAACAAAAGTTTGGTTGAAATCTTTTCAGCAAACAAATAATAAGGTTTCAAAATAAGGGGCGGATTTTTCGTGTACTTTTTGGCCAATGCTTAAAAATTTTAACTATGCTTAACATTTATTTACGTCTTATTTAAACATTATTATTGAACTCAATCTAATCAAAGCTTTTAAAATCCCTAAATTAAAAAATTACTGAAACTCTTTTCTTGCTTTTTTCTAACATGATCAGCTTCGCTCTACCCGTCTTTGACGGTATCTAGTATATATCATCTCTTGGATAATAATTTGAGGAAACAAGATAAATATGAATAAAAAATAGAAAATTTAATACTGTCATATTTCTTATAAGCTTCATATATATTAAATCTATAATATTTTTATGGACTTGTTAGAGATAGCTTTTAGAGGTATATAAAAAGTAGCATGCATTTATTTTAAATGGATCGTGCATTTTATCATTTTTGAGGTTTGAACACATATTTTTTTAAAGATTTTTAAAATATTCTATTAAAAATTTTACTAAAAAGTTGTTTTTATTTCTCTGTGGATAAAAGTCGTACCGACCCATGGCTACAGTCTCTCGCACCCCCTTTTTCAATGAACCCTACATCTCTAAAAAATTTATTTTTTTGTATAGTTTCATGTTTTAAATTTACAAATTTTCCAAATACTATAAATAAGCAAGATTTGTTTCAATTTTTAAAATCTTTAAAAAAAATTTTTTAGACATATAAATCAACACCTAATTTCCATTTTAAGGGTAGTTTTTACTTATTTAAAGCTCTCATTTCTGACAGAAAATTTTTTGAAATCATTACAACCCCCCCCCCCCCCACCCGTATAATTACTGAAGTATAAAAGGGTAATATTTTATATGTACAGAAATTAAATATGCTTGAGATATAAGTTAAAATTTGTAAATTAAAAAAAAAAAAATACTTTAAACTTAAGAGCTTTTACATAAATTAATTATAAAAATCTTGGTAAGAGGTCGTACTATCTGATTTTTAGTGATTAGAATACACTAGAGTCCAGTGACCCGGAAAAATTACTTCATCTCTATAGTTCAAAATTAATAGCATATTAAAAAAACTGTTTATACTTACAGCTGAGAGCTATGTACAGTGCATAAATATTACGCAACAATACAATACAATTTGCTATTTTTTTATTTTTTTATTATCACCTTTGATATATGTTAAGATTCTAAACCCAAATTATCCTGATTCCCTAAACCCAGATTATTCTGATAAGTCCCTAAATCGAAATTATTATAAGTCTATAAACCTGAATTATTCTAAGTCTCTACATCGAAATTATTTTAAGTCACTAAACCTGAATTATTTTAAGCACCTAAATCGAAATTATTTTAAGACTCTTTTGACCCCCCTCCTCTTAAATTGGACACTTTTGAACCCCTCCCCCCTTGATTTTCAGATTTCCAGGGTACCCTCCTATAAACATGTCCCATTTAAAAAAAAGTAAACATTTTAAAGAAGCCAAGAAAATTGTAACGAGACTCTATTATTATGGTATTTTTAATTTATAAGATAAAAAATAAGGCTCGATAAATGAATTTAGAAATTAATATTTTAAACAATTTTAGTACTAAACTTTTTAGCAGCTTCAAATCGTTTCTGAATTATTGATGAGTTTTATAGGATAATAGGAGCTTACACACATACACAACACATTATTTATTGTTATTATTATTATTGCCTTTATTTTGTAAAACAAAAATATAGTATACACTTTAATAATAATAATAATTATTGTTATTATTTATTACTCTAAATAAAATAAAAATTTTTATTTTAGTGAATAATTATGGAATTCTAGTGTATATTTAAATTTAAAATAAAAATATTTACATATGTAGACAAAAAAGCCTATTTTCGGCCCTAGGGAGACGGATTTTTTGTCCATTATCTGCAAAACTATGTTTTAAATAACGGGAAAAAATATGGGGTTCAACTTTTATATGCTGTCCACAAAGTCCAAACTATTATTTTGTCCCATGTTTAAAAAATAGATATTTCTATTATAATTTATAATAATATTGGTTTTTTTTTTTGGATTATAAATGCAAACGTGGTTTCCACGCAACTTCACCCTTAATTTTTTCCGAAAATTATCCAATTCTCAATGCCAGGTCTCAGTGTTTTTATCTCTCTTTCTTTTCTTTTACTTATAAATGGACAAAGAGGCCAAAAATTAGTTTTAATTCTTTAAAATTTCAGGGGTCTTTACCAAATATTAAAATATTTTGCACATAAACAAATTAAACAAAAAGACTAATTATTTTTTTGATATTATACGTATTAACTAATACAAACTTTAAAAAATTTCTACTTAAAAAGTAACTTATTATTAGCTAATAAAATTAATTAAAAAGATTTAATCTTAAAAATATAAGAAAAAGTTTTTAACTATAGAAAATATAACAAGTTAATTGATGTCTGTTTTCTCTCTATTATTATATATAAATGAAGTTATTATGCTTTAACTCAACAATTTTAACTTACAATAACTTTGACAAGTCATCTGACATATTAATCTTTTCATAGTACTAAAACAGATCATTATACAGAAATAATTAGAATTCAAGTCCTCACGCTAGTGAAAATTATGGTTTACCTCATAACTATCGCTTATTCAGACACATGGGGATCAGACAACCGTTTAATTATGTTTCCTATACATATAACATTGATTTTATTTTTAAATTTTATAAATTTGTAAAATTGATTAATTATTGTCTATCTATGCATTTAATTTTGGTATTTAATTATTTTTTTATTACACACTCTCTGAATAATAGAAATTTTGTTACAAAATTTTAAATACAGTGAAATGAATCTACTTCAGTCTATTCTTTGTATTTTTGGTCACTAAAAACTATAGGTGTGCAGTTATTTGAAATACCGGGTACTCGGCTCCATTTCTGTGGATTTTTTGATTTTCTTTCTTTTAGGTAATATCGAAAGCTTGATCCAACCCATCCCTTATTGAATAAAGCCGAAATTTTTGATTCAAAGATTTCATCAATTTACTAATAGCTAATTTTGAGTCTTTAACAATTGTTCATCCAATATAATCACAAAAGTTATTACCAATTGTTAATTGATTTCAAGGTTAGGTGGATCTTGCTTTGAGTCCACTATTTTCAGTTTTTAGAATTTGATCAACGATCCCGGAAACTTTTATTATTAAAATATTGTGATTAGCGATCTTGAAAACTTGCTAATCAATTTTTTTTTAGGAATCCATCTTACTCCGGAAATCTTAAATTAGTATTTTTTTTTATTTGTATTATTTACAAAGTTTTTGCTTATTCTGGAAAAAAAAATCGTTTATAATAAAAATTATTTAAAAAATGAATAAAATCTTATTTTCAAGTTTAAGAGTTAGTCATCAAAAATATGGTAGATTCTCCGAGGCGTATTAATAATAAATTAATAAATAAATATTATTTCAGGTACCTCAACAAGATAATTTTTTTGTACAAATACTTTTACCGATGGAATAATTACAGTACAGCATATTTTCTATTTAATTAATGAAGTGATTCTTGATAAAGATTTATTTTGTTTTAAAGTTATTTTATTATCTAATATACGTTATTTATAGATTTTAAGCTTTAAAGCTAATGTAATGTAGATTACGTAGATATTTTGTTCAAATCAGTTTTGGCAGCTTTCTCAAGTTTTGGAACGCTGCTTACGCTGCAACTTGTTAATTATTATTTGTATCTATATAGACATAGAGGCGAGTATATACTGTTGGTTTTAAACCGTCTCTATCACTTTTCCATCATGGTTTTCCCATTTCTCATTTTCCCATTTTATTTATATTCTATATCTTTCTACATAATACACATACATATATATAGCCTAGCATTTTGGTTGACTAATACTTGCAAAGTAATAATGCATCATTTTCTATTCTCTATCTCTCTTATATAAACTTGTAAAGTTTAATTTAATTCAAATTTGATTTACTTCCTTTAGTCTTTGATAATAGAACTAATAATTTATATGTATTTTACGATTTCTTAATTACCATTAATCTATATAATTAAAAGAAAAAAGAAAATGTTTAATTTGAGACATCGAATTTATTTAAATATTAACTATTTTAAAAAAGGTTGGATAAATATTTTGATTTTATTAGAAAGAATAAAATAAAAAGGAATCTTATCTCAAGTTAATTTAAAAAAAGTGTCAAGTTACTTTTGTAGCTAAAAAATTTAAAATATAGTAAGATAATAACAAGAGATTGTTTTTAATGATACTAATTTTCAATAAAAGACAATAGAGTCTATATAAAGTTTGAAAGTCGTATCGATTTCATAAAAGCAATCATGACAGTCAATAATAAACTAAAGTTTTAAAAAGTACAAGAGACATAGTACTATTAGGTTGTATTATTATAATATAAATGAATGTCAATGAATAAGTCCCACGCAAATTTAATGTTTAAAAAAATTCTTTTTGTTATAATAAATAAAACGTTATTATTATAAATAAATCAATGTATGTGTATTAATTAGATCGTGATATAAATTTACAATAGTTTAATTTATTTTATATAATACAAAATTTATTATATTTTATTTAATTGATGTAGGCATATAACGCCCAATTAACATACTTGTACACGGAAAAAAATTCTAAGTTGTATTGACAAATAACTTTGTTGAAATATGCCAACAAAGTATTTGTTGAATTGTCATAGTTACTTAGTTGATTCAAACAGAGTGAAAATTTTATTTAAAAAAAATTATTTTTTTTTTTTTTATTTTTTTTTTTTTTTTTAAATTAATTATTTTTTTTTTTATAATTATTTTTTTATATTTATTTAATATTTATTAATTTAAAATCTGTTAAAAAAAACCGAAGAAAAATTTTGACTGCTACTGGGATCGAACCAGGGATCGAACTGAGTATTGCGGCTTCCGAGACTGCGTGATTATCCATTCTGCTAACAGGACAGTTGTATTTAATAAAAAAATTTTAAGTACTATATGTTACAGATAATAATTTTCGAAATTATATGCAGAGTAAATTATACATACCCAGCGAAATACAAGTTATAACTATCATAAATAATTTTTAGGAAATCCCATTTCTTTATTATAATAATAATGAATAATAATATAAGCAAAAGTAAATTATGCATACCCGCAGTGAAATTAATATTTAAAAATAATACTTAAAACTATCATTAAAAATTTTTAGGAAATTCCATTTCTTTATTGAATAATAATATAAACAAAAGCGCGCTGCTGAAGAACAGGTTTCGACTTGTCGCCGGCCGCGGTGTTAAATATATAAAAGGATAGAAAGAGAAAGAATGAATAAATATTTTAATATAAAAGAAAAAGCATTGACCTAACTATTAAAATTAATCATATTAATGTTTTAGGTTGTTGGTTTATCTAACACTATGTTGATTCAACAAAGATTTAAGTGGTTAACTTAACAATTTTAATTTTGCTTGAATCAACTAAGTATTTGTTGGTTTAATGTTTTTATTTGACAATTCAACGTTTAATTTTTCCATTCAACAAACTTACAACACTAATCATATTTCAGTAACGTAATACGTTTAGTTTGTCTTATATTTTTTTTACGTGTAGATTATAATGACTGTTTGATTTTCTTTTCTTTTTTTGATTACCTAGTGAGTATTGATAGTAAATAAAATTAATATGAAGGTAAAAATTATAAATTTATATGTTATAGCAAAAGTTTAAATTAATTATGGACCCTATGCTCTACAGAATTTAAAAGGTAAAACTTAAAAAAAATAATTTTATTCGGATCGATCAACTCTTACGCAAAATGCATAAAATACGTACAACGCAATTTTATCTATATGAGAATTCTATCCATATGAAAAAAACTATATTGAAATATTTTGTATTTATTACTGCTATTCAATTATTTTATTTTTTTTTTAACGACTCTATCAGTACATAAAAAAATAAATTTTTAAGCATAAATTTGAATTATTTTCATAAAGTAAATAAAATAATCTAAGAATCTGGTAAGAACGCCATGCGCGGAAGAAGATTTTGTATAGGGTGGTTCTAGAAGCGCCGTAAAAGGGGGTCGCAACCGCAAGCGCAGCCGTAACGCAATGCACAGAACAAGAATTTTAACATGGATTATGTTTATAGGGAGGGGGTACTTCGGAACTGGAAAATTAAGGGGGGGGGGGTCAAATTTGTCCCATTTAAGGGGGGGTCAAATATGTTCCATTTAAGGGGGGGGGGGTCAAATGAGACTTGGAATAATTTCAATTTTGGGACTTAGAATAATTCGGGTTTAGGGACTTAGAATATTTTTGATTTAGGGACCTAGAATAATACGCGTTTAGGAAATCATAATAGTTTGCGAGATAGTTTGGGTTTAGAATCTTAACATTTAGTAAAGGTGATAATTACAAATTATAAAAATAGGAAATTGTATTGTTTTTTGTGTGTCTATGCTGTAAGGTTACAGATGTAAGTAAACATGTTCCATGCATTTTGGTTGTGTGTACACAAACCGATTATAAGTTTTTTGAGTCTACATAACCGCACCGCACGGCGCAGCCCAATGCTATTATTAGGCCCCATCTACAAAAGCCGCAAAAGGGGGTGCAACCACAAGTTCAATTGCGGCGCAATGTGCAGAAGAAGATTTTGTGTTTTTTGAGTTGCGCAGGAGACGAAATTGGTTTCTGCGAATTGCTTTGCGCTTACGCTTGCGGTTGCGATCCCCTTTTGCGGCTTTTGTAGATGGGAACTTAGGCCTAGTCTACATAACCGTACTGCACGGCGCAGCCCAAAGCTATTGGCATGGCCCCATCTACAGAAGCCGCAAAAGGGGGGTGCAACCGCAAGCGCAATTGCGCCTCCTTTTGCGGCTTCTGTAGATGGGGCCTTAGGTCTAGTCTACATAACCGCACCGCATGGCGCAGCCCAATGCTATTGCTATAGGACTCACGTGACACTGCAAGCTCAAGTCTATATCAATAGTATTAGGCTGCGCCGTTCGGTGCGGTTATGTAGACTAGGCTTAAGGACTAAAAATTCTCTGCGCAACACGGCGTATTTAAAAATTTCAATTCTGAATACTGCTTGAGTACTTAGTTTCAAATATCAGTAAGCAATAATTTAAAAAATAAAAAAAATTGGAAACTTCATTTGTTTAGTGACCTAGAATGATTAGAAATATTTTGTTTAATAATTTCATTTTAATCACCACCTATAATAAAACTTTATAAAAGTCATAAATAAAATTCTTGAGATTAATAAAAAAGAAAATACTATTATATTTATTTAAAAAACTTCTGCAAAAAGTAATTTTAAAATTTTTTTTAAATGTTATTATAAAAGTTTTTATTAACAACGCTTTAAAAAATAAAAAAAAATAAAAATTTTTTTCTCTCGTAAAGCAATATAAAGTTCATTTAAAATGTGGCAAAAGTTTATTTAAAAAATATTGACCTAAGGAAAAATAAATATTTATATACAGAAATTATAGTTTATATCTATTAAAGTGTTTAAAATTCTAGTTTATATTAGAAAAAGTTTAAAATTTCTATTATATGAAATTAAGTAACTTTATGTATACAAAGGAAAATTAATTTAGAAATGTGGTCCTTTTGTTAAAATTTGTATTGTATTGATATTGAAGTCAGTTAATTAAACTTTCTAAATAAAAATTAAATTTTTTTTCTTCCTTTTTCTTTATTAGAAAAATGATTGATTTACAATTGAAAGTCTAATAATAACAATATAATGATAAAAGAAGCACTTAAACTTTTGAAAAGTGTTGCTAAAATCTTTCATTGTATAGAGAATATATAACATTATAGAGTAAGTGTTAAAATTCAATACCATGAAATAGCTAATACAGCAGAATTCCAATTATCCGGCATCCAATAAACCGGAACATTTGATAATCCGGCACTTTTTTGGATCAAGCTCATATGTATTTTTTTTAAATTTTCTTTTTATTTTTATATTTATAGAAAAAAAAATTTTTTTACCAAAATATATTTCCGTTAAGTAAATAGAATAAAATAAAATGACATAAATTAGAAACCATTGGTAGCCTTCAAGGTCTCTTTCTAACTCAATTATATTTAATATGTAGTGTTAATTGATATTTTATGGGATTTTTTTTTAAACACGTGTCATAGTTGCTTCAATCTCTACTTTTTAAAAAAGCAATTAAAATTTTTTTATTGAACTTCTGAGTATACGAATGAGAGAAATTCGACCTGCCGCAGAGGATTTTTGATATTATTAGTGTTTCCTGTTATTGATATAAAAAAAATTTTAATGCTTATTAGCCTATCAAAATTAACAGCTTCGATCACCCTACGTTTTTTGTAGTATTAGAAAAAATTTTTTCGAAACTTATGTTAGAATTTAAAATTATTTTCTTTAGTATAATTATTAGTTTTTTAAAACCTGAATCAACAGTTTACATAGAATTTGTAACAATATAGTGATTATATATTAAGTATAATGTGAGTTTTATGAACATTTGATAATCCGGCATTTTTGATTATCCGGCAACTCTTATGTCCCGACGATTCCGGATAATTGGAATTCTGCTGTATATATATTAGAGTGGACCTATTTTTGGACTTTGTGGAAAAACTTTGCTCCCCGGGTTTTTTTGTGAAGTTTTGGTCATAAAAAGTTCCCAGTTCCAAGGATTTTGCTTTAGCCCTGCAAAAACACGTGCCTGTAACCACATCAATTTTCCCATTTAAATAACATGGGAATTTTGAGTTTTTAGCATTACAAATTTTCACAAAAGCCAAAAAGCGTTTTAAAATGCTAATTTTTACTGGAAAACATAATTTTATATGTTGTAAAGACATACAAACCGCCCTGCATTCATTCCAAAGGGAATTTTGGGGCTAGAAACGCAAATTTACATTTTTGCTCAATCTTATAAAACAGGGTTTTTCGGTAATTTTCGATAAAAGCTACAACCTTAAAAATTAACCAAAACACTTCTGGTTGATTCACTTTTTTTGGTGTTAGTGTCACCTTTCAAACGACGTAAGCCGTATATTTAAATCACTGTTTCTTTTAGCGCTGTAGTTAATTAACCTACTGGTAATTTTTGACCCGAAATGACCAATTTTTAAATTTATTTAAATTGCTGCCAAAATTGTAAATTTTTACGGAATTGAGTTTTAAAGGCCTTAATATTTTTTTACAAGCTTCAAGTTTCCAAAAATTTTTACTCATCTCTTTTCTTTAATTAGTTTTTAAGATATTACTTTTCAAAGATAATGATAAAAATTGACTTTTTTTGAAAACCCTGAAATTGGGACTCGGTAAATTTGCGTTTCTAGCCCCAAAATTCCTTTTGGAATGAATGCAGGGCGGTTTGTATGTCTTTACAACATATAAAAGTATGTTTTCCAGTAAAAATTAGCATTTTAAAACGCTTTTTGGCTTTTGTAAAAATTTGTATAGCTAAAAACTCAAAATTCCCATGTTATTTAAATGGGAAAATTGATGTGGTTACAGGCACGTGTTTTTGCAGGGCTAAAGCAAAATCCTTGGAACTGGAAACTTTTTATGACTAAAACTTCACAAAAAAACCCGGGAGCAAAGTTTTTCCACAAAGTCCAAAAATAGGTCCACTCTAATATATATGTATATATGTATATATGTATATATGTATATATATATATTTATATTGTTAGAAGGATTTTAGGTAGTTATATATAGGATTTTCACACGACTTAAGTGACCTTGTCTCTGACGCTGAGTAACTATATTTACCACAGTATAGTAGTGTGGTATAACCGCGAACGTCAGTACCTGCCAACTCAACGAACTTTGGAAAATCTCTTCTATAAACTCTTCTAGGGTATATTTTAAAATACTAATACTAATAACTTGTGAATTGAATAAATTTTTAATAAACTTTAGTTTTTAAAAATTCTTTTTAATTAATTTTTATAATTTTTTTAACAGTATTTTATTTTAAGTTAAGTAAACTTTAAAAAAAATTTAAATATTATAAAAAAAAGAAAGTAGAAGAAAAAGCATAATTTTTTTATTTATTCATGTGCTTTAACAAAAAAAAGAAGAAATTGCTATTTGCTAACCAAGAGAAAAAATATAAAGTTTGACATTGCATTCAGTTGTATGCTTAAGAAACTATAGTAGGTCGAAACTTACATTTTGCCTATGGGTTTTCATCAAAAACTATATGAATGAACGTTGTCAGGGTAAAAACCTGGTCAATTTGAATGCACATGATGAAGATTTTTACATCTTTTAAATATTATTTCTAATTTCGAAAAAACATATACGCTGCATCTCATAGGATTCTGAAATATTTCATTATAGAAATTATTTTAAGCTTACTTGAGCTCTCTATTAAATTTTTTTGTTGTTTACCACCCGTACTAAATGCTCAGTATCGGCAAAATTGTATTTTTTTGAGATTTTGACCTAAAAGTTCTTTCCCTTAATGTTTTATATTTTATGTAGAAAATCGTATAAAAAAAGTATACAAAATAAATTAACATCTTTTTAAATAATTAATTTAATTACCTATATACATTTACCACTCGACAGCCAAAATATTTTAACTAAAATTTCCAAAAGGCAAATTTCAACCAATCTAATACCTGAATATTAAACCAAATAATATTAAAACTGTCAGTTGTTTTGGGCTATCGAAATATTGTATAAGCACTTAGAAGTTTTGGGTTTTAAAATTCTGGCTTTCAAAAAAATGTTTGTGCTAAATTAGAGGTTATACGTATTTATAAAGTTTTTAAAAATAATTATCATTTTATTATTATACTAAAAATATCTTTCAAAGACTCCTTCTAAAAAGAAAAAAAAAATTTTCATACTTTGCACTTAAACTATTTCAAATATAAAACTTTTTAGCCTTTTTTTTTATAAGACAAATAATTTTTTTTATATTTTATTTATTAAAATAATTTGTTTTTTATAAAGCAAACCAGCAAAAGTCTACTGGTCGGGTCTTAAATTTGATTCCAAAGTATTTTTTCCCAAAAGTACTACTAAAAATAAGCTTCTATTTCATTCAATTTTTATCATTATTTTTATTGAGCCATAACTCAAAAATAACTAAAGTGAAAAGATCAAGTAAACAATTTTTTGAAACTTAGAACATGTACAAAATTTTTGAGAATGATTAATATTAAAAATTGTAATTTTAGTAGCAATTATAGTGTTTTTGGACTGAAAATAGGGATTTGGATTACTAACTATTACAGTGAGAGAGATTGTGATAAAAATTTCAGTTTCCTGGGCTTAATATACGAAATCAATGAGACAAACTTGAAGTGTTTTGGTTATTAAGGTACGTGGCAGTATTTTCTGGAATACAACTTGAGCTTAAACTCAACTACGATTAAATTTTTTACAGGATATCTAATAACAAAAGCTTGATATGTTGATATAAAATAAATTATTAATTTGATTAATAATATCAAAAATAAAAGAGAGAAGAAAAACATTTTAATTTTTTTTGTTGGATTTACAAAGCAATAAGTGAAATGTGAGAAGCAGTATAGGAGGCGTTGGCGATGAATTACGTGTACCAGCAGCACGTGTTTATGTTTCCTTCCTGCTTGTTCTTTTTTCTTATAGTCTTTTTGGTTATATATATAATAAATTTATTATTTACTATAGTATATATATATATATATATATATGTTACCGTTAAAGTCCGCTCTCTCGATAATGTTAACATTAACTAGTTAAAGTTAACTTTAGCGAAGCGTTTTGGTTAAAGTCCACGAAAACGATTAAAATGAATAAAAATGTAACATTAGCGGCTTCATATTCGTTAAAGTTAACTTTAACCAAACCCTGTTAGTTAAAGTCCATGTAGAGAATAAAACACAAAAAACTTACTATAGTAAATGCTTCGACCTTGAGCTATAGCTTCAAATAAAAAATACTGAACAGATATATTGGATATATTTTTTTAAATAATTTTTATTTGAATATTAAATATCACGCAAATCTCAATGTTTTTTTAAAATTAAATTGTTTTATTTTATTATAACAATTCAAATTTATTATTGAATTTTTAACTTTCATAAAATTTTTTTTTCAAAAAAAAAAAAAAATCAAAAATAAATATTTTTATTATATTTTTTAATTAAAATTTTTATTTATTATATCCAATTTTAATATTATTTATTGAAACATGGTAAACGTTGATGGCATTTAGAATTGCACAGAAAACCTTTTGATTTGCATTTACATTTATTATACTTTTCTTATTTCTTTGAAAGTAATAAAATTTTTTTTTCACTTAGTTTATAAAATATGTAAAACTAGTTTAAAAAAAAATTCTAAAAAAAAACACACATTATTATTATTACTATTGCGCAATACATTCCTAAAATTTGTTTCATGTAAAAAAAAAAAAAATGGGTCAACTCCCAAAATTTGAAATTTGATTTAATTTTTAATAGTATGTACTGTTGTACTAAGGGCAAGGGGGGCCGAAGTCCCCATGCGCCAATTTTTATGTTTTTTGTAACCATCCTCGTTATAAGGCACCCCTAGGGTTAGGTTAGGTTAGGTTAGCCGGGGGGGGGGGGGGCGAGGATGCACTTAATTACGTTTTAAACCCATAAAAAATTTAAAGTTGGTATTGAATCTAACCATGTATTATACGTATTTTATTTAAAAAAATAAATCTGTTCAGCATTTTTTATTTGAAGGTATAATTTATAGCAGCAGCATTTACTATAATAAAATTTTTTGTTTTATTCCCTTCATGGACTTTAACTAACAAGGATTGGTTAAAGTTAACTTTAACGAACATGATGCCGCTAATGTTATATTTTTGTTCATTTTAATCGTCTTCATGGACTTTAACGAAAACGCTTCGCTAAAGTTAACTTTAACTGGTTAATGTTAACTTTATCGGGAGAGCGGACTCTAACGGTAACATATATATATATATATATATATATATATAACATATATATATATATAACATATGTATATATATATATATATGTTACCGTTAGAGTCCGCTCTCCCGATAATGTTAACATTAACCAGTTAAAGTTAACTTTAGCGAAGCGTTTTGGTTAAAGCCCACGAAAACGATTAAAATGAATAAAAATGTAACATTAGCGGCTTCATGTTCGTTAAAGTTAACTTTAACCAATCCTTGTTAGTTAAAGTCCATGAAAGCGGTTTCATATAAGAGTTCGAGTTTGTATTATATATTATATACGACTCTCGTTATAAGGTACTCTCAGGGCTTAGGTTAGGCTCATAAAGATATTGTGAAACATCTCTATGGTTAGGCTACTCTTTTAAAAATGCATTTCTTAGGATCAGTAACCAATCCTAGTTATAAGACACCCCAAGGGTTAGGTTAGGCTATTTTTTTTTAAAGGCATTGTCACAGTATTGTTTACAAATTTGCGCATGGGTTCTTAAGCCCACCTTGCCCTAATTCTAAGGAATGCCTTACTGCGTGAAAATGCCTTTAAAAAAAAAATAGCCTAACCTAACCCTAGGGGCGTGTTATAACTAGGATTGGTTACTAGTCCCAAGAAATGCATTTTTAAAAAAGTAGCATAACCTAAATCCTTGGATGCCTTATAGCCAGAGTCGTATATAATATATTATAATATACAAATTATTTTTAGTATGCTAAACCGCTTTCATGGACTTTAACTGACAAGGATTGGTTAAAGTTAACTTTATCGTATACACACCCGTTAATGTTGTATTTTTATTCATTTTAATCGTCTTCGTGGACTTTAACGAAAACGCTTCGCTAAAGTTAACTTTAACTGGTTAATGTTAACATTATCGGGAGAGCGGACTTTAACGGTAACATATATATATTTAGGGAGTCTGATGTGGTCACGAGCACGATCCGGAACGAGTATATATATATATAATAGGAAATCTGATGCCGTCTCTGAGGATATACTTCATAATTATAGAGCGAAGCTCTACCTTAATGGATGCAAAAATGGACACCTTTCGGACACGATATAGCCAAAACGATCAAACGGAATGCTTTCATTTTTTAAAACTGAGTTTATTTTATCGAGTTAATGAACCCTATTGTTTTTGGGCCCAATCTGGTATTTCTAAAGGCATGTTTATTATTGTACTTTTGCTTCATACAGGTGAAAAACCTTCTAAATGTTATCCGCGCGATAAATTTCATAGCTTTTGCATAAACTTTGCATCAGCGAAATATCATAAAAATACAAAATCACACAAGATTCTTATATTTTAAGGCACGATCACCCTATGTATGCAATACATAGATGAAATCGTGCCTTATAAGTTTGTCAGGTCAAAAAACGGAAAAATTTCTAAATTGTCCAATTCGTGGAGAAATTTGGTCTCCAGGTCATTCCGATGCCTCTAAATGCTTATATTGCCTTGTTGTGTGTAGGGATGTATGTTCGAGAAAGTGTATCGTCAAGATCACAGAGCCTACTCGATGAATCAAAAATCCCTTAAACCAAATTTTTTGAAATAAGACCTAGTTGTAGGGTTTTCAATTGCAAGTGATTTCATCAAGTACTTGCAGAGAAATGTCCTAAAAACTGATTTCAGATATCAAAAAAAATTATTAAAAAACAATAAAAATGGTAAAAAATGAATTGGTTTTGAATTTAATACATCCAAAATGTGGTTAATGATCTAAAATAACCAGAAAATAACTAAATTAATTAAAATTTATTTTTTAGGAACGATAACCCTGTGTATGCAATACATAGATGAAATCGTGCCTTAAAAGTTCATCAGGTTAAAAAACGAAAAAGTCTTCAAATTCTTCAATTTATGGAGGAATTTGGTCCCAAGGTCATTCCGATGCCTCTACATGCTTTTATTACCTTGGTGTATAATAATAAATAATAGTTTTCAATTTATGAGGGCGTGGATCCCATCAACGTTATTAAAGAGAAAATACTCAATGAATATGTGATCGTGCCTGAAATAAAAAAGCCTTAGCTTTTTTATAATTCTTTACGATTTTTATTATTTATTAATTAATCCAAATTTTATTCAATTAGACATTTAACGCCCAAAAGCCTATCTACGAGTTCTAAATTAATTTTAAAACCAAAACCTATTTTTCAAGTCTCTATTATCAGAATTCGATTTCAAACTTTCTATAAAATTAACCAGAAAGTCATTATTTAGGGTAAAAGTTGGATACTAAAAAAAATCGTCACGCTGCTTATCATTATTGTAAATAGCATCAAAAAAAGGTATATTTAATGAAGAATAATAAAATTTTCATTTTTTGTATATGTTTTAGGACACATTTTTTTTGCTTGATTTTTCTTAATTTGAAAATGGCGGATGGAGAATTAGAAAAAATTACGAAAAACAAGTTACATTAGATTATTTGTTTTTAGGAATATTTTTTGGAATTTTACATAAATATTGGTTTTAAAATTAATTTATTATTCAAAAAGAAATCTAAACGTAAAATTTCAAATATTAATATAAGATATATATTTTTGGACTAAACCTAGTTCAAAGAATTTGCAACTCCATCCGTATGCATTCTATGTATAATTCCATTATCATTGAATTTTTTTATTCTTACACATGGATCAGTTTGAAAAATTGATTTGAAACTAATAACTAATAAGTTTTTAATTCTTCTGAAGGTTACTTCATTGAAATAAAACCGGTTGTTTAAAAACTGATTTTTTTAAATAGCGTAATTTTATTAAATAAAAAAGAGTTTAGGAACCTGGTAATAATAATGGTATGGTAATAAGTGCGTGTAAGTATTACACAGCTAAATTTTGGCACAGAGATATTCAAGACCTAAATACATACACTTTCGTATTCTAATTTTTTCGGCCACGTGTTTTGGAAAAAGTTACACAAAAATGGCCAATTTTAAAAAAAAAACTAAAAGTAAGTATGAAACCCTGGAATAGGCTAGGTTTTTAACTAAGACCAAAACATAATAAGTTTATATTTGACATTTTTCGGTATATTAATTCTGGAGAGACATGTCGGGCCATTGAAGACCTTTATCCGAGCTCAAAATCATGTACACTATAAACTAAGAGCGTGAATAAACGGCGGGTCTTCAATAGCCTGACATGCCCTTCCAGAGCCAAAATACCAAAATATTTAAAATATAAATTCAGTATGTTTTGGCCTAATATAAAAATCTAGTCTAATCCGGGGTGTCATAATTTCAGTTTTTCTTCCAAAAATTGGTTAACTTTTTCTAGTACACGTGACCAAAAAAATTAGAATACAAAAGTAGGTATGCTTTGATTCTGAAATACGCAATCTGGGGTACAAGTGGCTGAGAAGTAGAGGACATGAAATCAGCAAAAACTACCCCATTTTAGTTTTTTTGCAATATTTTGAAAGCAGAGCTAAAATTATCTAATTAACTGCCTTTTTTTGAAGAAAGGGTAAGAAAATATTGAGATTCAATAATTACAAGCTCTAATTGGGCTATAAGACTAATTATAGGACGTGAAAACTAAACCTCTAAAAAGGACTAGTTATAATACATAAATAATAAACAACATTACAATAAAATCGCTATTCTTATAATTTGTAATAGTGCATCACGATATACGATATTAATATCGATATCGTATCGAAATCCGATACGATATCGATACGATATCGATACGAGACTTTGCTAAATTTATCGATAACGATACGATATTATGTTTTAGCAATATCGCCGATATTCTCGTATCGCCGATATTCAAAGCCGAGAATATCGGAAATTATCGATATCGCTTTTTTGTGAATTTATTAATTTATTTATTTAACTAGCTATACATATTATTTGAAAAAATATAAGTATGCGTATTATATCAAGTATTATACCCTTATACCGGTTTTCTATTGTTTAAAAATATTTTTAGGCACGATCACCCTATGTATGCAATACATAGATGAAATTGTGCCTTATAAGTTTGTCATGTCAAAAAACGGAAGTCTTTAAATTGTCCAATTATAATACTTGGTTTTCATATAAATTAAATGGAAAGAACCCTTATATATATATTTTGGCGCATTATATTTTTGTATGTTTAAAAAAAAAAAAAATAACAAAAGACGGTCGGTCACATTATTTTTTAATTAAAAAAAATTGCTTTTTATTTTGTATGTCGATATTTTATCGAATATCGAGACGATATCGATACGATACGATATCGATACGATATCATGTTCTGAAAAATATCGTCGATATCGATACGATACGATATTTATAGTAGTTCTGTCGAGACGATATCGATAATTTTAAAATATCGATATCGTATCGTATCGTGATGCACTAATTTGTAATTATCACCTTTACTAGATGTTAAGATTCTAAACCCAAATTATTTAGATTCTGTAAACCTGTATTATTTTAAGTCCTTAAATTGAAAATATTCTAAGTCCCACAACTCAAATTATTAGAAGTCTCTAAACCCGGAATATTTTAAGTCCCTAAACTTGAATTTTTCTAAGCCTCTCAAAGTAAATTATTCAAAGTCCCTAAATATAAAATATTTTAAGTTCCTAACCTCACATGATTTTTGACATTTGACCCCACTTGATTTTCAGATTCACAGGTTACCCCTCCTTAGAAACATGTTCAATGTTAAAACTACGATTTTTGCAGCAAATTGAAAAATTGATCATTTTGGGACAAAAATGGGCATTCAATTTACTGACTGTAAAGAAGAGAATTTAATATAAAAAATTAGAAAGGTAATAATGTTTTGCAAACAAATAATTCTAAAGGACAAATAAAGAATTTTTAGAAAAAAGCTTTTAGAAAATTGTTGAGACCTATAAAACCCATTTTTGTCTAAAATTGCAATTTTTGAGATAATTTAAAAATTAATCATTTCGGGAAAAAAATGACCATTTGGTTAAATTGCTATAACATTGAGAAAAATCCAAGGCTTGAAAAATGACTTTAATACCGAAAAATTGTGACCAACAAGAAGTGTTTTTGTTAACTAACTAACTAAAAAGCAATATTACCAAAAAACTACATTTAAAAGCCTTGTGCATAGTATTATGCACATATTCTTGTGCCTAGAAGGCCCGTTGGAATAAACGGAGGTTATCGGAGGTTATCGGAGGTTTTTTTCAATTATTAATGAAAGTAATTTGTAATATGGTTTCCTAAAGTTAGCGGTCTCTTGTTAACGAAAGCAAAGTAAAGACTCCGAAAAATCTGCCCTCTTATTGCATCTTTGTTAACTTTTTGCATAAGGGAACTTAAGCAAAATTTTTTCTTGCAAAATCTTTGTTATTACATGATCTTCCGGTGCTGGACATGGTATTTTTAAAGTCATATGACAAAATTAAATTCATAGGTTGGTATCAATGGGACCTCCGTATGTTGTGTTCACTTATACTACGATATAATAGTGTTAGTGTATGTTAATGCCAGGCAGGGGTGGGTAAAAAAGTGATGTTTTAGGGGGGGGGGGGGTAAATACAGGGCGATACAGAGCGGATGCATTGTTTGCTTATTAGTTAACCAATCGCAGCTAAGACTACAAGCATCAACAACTAGCGATGCACCTAATAAAATAAAATTCACGTCCCACCCGGGATCACCGTGTATTGACGTTTTAGGGGGGGAGGGGTTGAAATATTAACGACGTTTTTAGGGGAGAGGGGTATGAAATGGACTTAGAATATTTCCGATTAAGGGACTTAGAATAATTTAAAGTGGGAGTAAGCACAAGAACTTAGAATATTTTAGGTTTATGGACTTAGGATAATTTATATTTTGGGATTTATTGTAATTTCGATCTTAGGACTTATAATAATTAGGGAATATACGTTAAAACGTTATAAGTGAACATGATTCATGATCGTTGGTTGTGTGAAAACACAAACCAGTTATAAGTTTTTTTCATTTTTTGTTAAATTCAGGGGTAGTTTTACCCATTTCTGCCCCCGTATAAGAGTCAGTAAATTAAATAAAAGTTAAAATAGGATAAAACTTTTTCAAATGCAAGATTAAACGAAAAATAAAGAAAAAAACTCACATTGTATTTTTCCGATTTTATCTTACCCTGGAGATATTTTTCAACACCAACAGTTATAGCTCTAATATTCCTTTATTGATACAGAATAAAAGAATAAATTCAATATTTAGTTAATTACTCTTAAAATGTGGCACTATTAATTTGATCATTAGTTCCAAAATATTGTAAAAAAACTCATAAGATGGAATGTTTCTGCTGTATCTTCCTATTTTCTAACCCAGTAGGACCCCAAATTCGGATTCAGTGACATACAAAACCTACAGAAGACTTTTTCTTTCTCTGGTTGACGAATTCGGAAACCGTTACACCTCATTCTGACTTGTGTAATATTATTTTGGTAATTATGTTAATTGAGGGGTATTAGAGTTCAGAGTAACTTTTTTGTAGTTGGTGAATTCTAGAAAAAGGACGTAATAACAAAGTTCCGCCAACAAAAGTTTGGTTGAAATCTTTTCAGCAAACAAATAATAAGGTTTCAAAATAAGGGGTGGATTTTTCGTGTACTTTTTGGCCAATACTTAAAAATTTTAACTATGCTTAACATTTTTTTACGTCTTATTTAAACATTATTATTGAACTCAATCTAATCAAAGCTTTTAAAATCCCTAAATTAAAAAATTACTGAAACTCTTTTCTTGCTTTTTTCTAGCATGATCAGCTTCGCTCTACCCGTCTTTGACGGTATCTAGTATTATATACATGTACCCAGTTCCAACATTCTACATTATGTAATTTATATATAAAAAAAACTGGAAAAAAAAATATTTTTTTATATATTAAAAATGCAACAATAATGCGAAAACCATAAAGCTTCAATTTTCTAACTTTAAAGTTTTACAATTATTTTTATGAGTTTAAATAAAATGCAAATAACTAATTTGAAACTTAATTTTAAATACTATTTATTTTTTCATTAGTTAATTAATTTTTTAAACAAATGCAGAAATCGTTTTTAAATCTTATTTCCTAAAAAAAAATATTACTATATTTACTAAAAAAATTCTCCTGAATAGTGAAATAATTTTTAGCTCCATTTGTGGTTAAAAAATTAAAAGTAATTTTTATATTTAATATCTATAAAGTAATTGATAATTATCAAAAATTTTTATTGAATATAAATGAAAACGTAATTTATCTTAAGTGTTATGATTCGTTATTTGTATAAATTTATATAACTATTATTGTTTAAAGTTAGTAGTTAAAATAATATTTACTTAATGCTTACTTAACCATTTCAAATGTCAAAATTTTAAAATAAAAAAAAAAAAAAAAAAAATAAATTTTAAAGAAAACAAAAAATATTTTAGTATCTATAAAATTTACTTGTATATATAAAAGAAAAAAATAATATTTTTACAAGTCGAAAACATCAAAAAGAATAAAATTAAAATTGAAAACACAAAAATTTTTATTAGAATGCAAAAAAAAATTACTAATTTAAATAAATTACAACTCATTAAATTGCAGTAAAAAAAAGGTGTTTTAGATCAAATTACAAAGGCACACATTAAAAAAATTTAAATTTATGTAATAAATTGTTTTTGATATTATATTTTAAAGGTGTATAGTAAACAACGTCCGTGTATCAATGAAGTAACCCTTTCGTTTCTTTGAAAGATATCACATTTCTAAATTGCATCAAGCTTTTTTTTCCTTTTTCTCTTCTTAAGCAACTCCCATGTACATTTATTATATATATACGTAATATTCTTAGAAGACTTGAAAAGAAAAAAAAAGTAATATGTTGAAAACACTGCAAGAACCAGTCAAGTCTTTATTTTCTTTATTTCCTTGATGTTGTGTTGGTCCTGTCATTCTTACTGTCTTGTAATCGGGTAAAGGTTATATTATGTATAGCTTTGTATCAAATGATAAAGTAAATTGGTTAAAAAGTCTCTTCTATACAATTCTTATATATACATCAGATACTTTTTTTATAGCAGTACGACCAAAAAAAAAAATCAACGTTAAAAAAGGAAATAAAATAAAAAAAAGTATAACAAAAAAAACAAATATAAAAAAAAAAAAATACACACATGGTATATTATAAAACAAAAGAAAAAAAGAAAAGACAATGAAGTTTCTTTATTGAGCCACTGGGTGTATATAATATATATATGTACATACAGTGAGAAAGTTGAAGGCAGTTAACAGTAATAAACAGTCGTTGACTATATATGACATTAAAGTGTTTTTATAAAAAAGTGTTGCAGAAGCAATACATATCGTGCATTACCTTTCCTTGTGGTTTCTAGTTCAGGAATAAGAACAAAGTCAAAAAAGACAATTAAATACTTTATATATAAGTAGAAAGAGAATGAGAAAACAAAAATAGATATTATTTGTTTTGTTTTCTTTATACATTATTATAGATTTTTTTAAAGAATTATTTTAAGAAGATTTTTGTTAATTGAAAAATTTTTAATTGCAAACTTTAAAGTTAAAAATTTATTTGTGTTTAAACTTATATTCGAAATAAATACTAGGTACATAATAGTAAAATTTGATAAATTTCAAACAATGTTGCCTTTAAAATTTTTTACTGTCAGATTGTTACAAGAGTAAAAACAATGCTTTATCATTGTTATTAAAATTGCAAAATTTAAGAAGCTATATAGAGAAGGTTACCTAAGTTTTAATAATTTGTAGACAAGGCTGAGTGCTCTGTAACAAAATAGCTACTGCTAAATACTTCCTACTTTTTAAAAAAGTTGCTAAGAAACATTGGCTGAAAGTTTTTTATTTTCAGCACAAGATAAGATTAATACGTCGTAAAATTTTTAATTCATGATATTGTAAATTACACCCCTGAAAAGCTCTATAAGAAATGAACTGAAGATTTATAAGTTTTAATGTCCTTAACAAATTTTCAAGATTTTGTTAAAATCCGTGCCCCATATTCATTTTGCGAAATTATAATTTTCACTTGAAAGAATGTTACACTTGGCCTCTCCATTGACCTTTAGGAGTGTTTGGAGGTTTTGCTTGCAGGGCAAGTTAAGAGTCCTACACCTGCTCCAATTTTTTTTTCTTCAAAATTTCTAATTTAATAAAAAAAAACAAAAAAGAAATAAAAGTTTTGAAAAACCAAATGAGTGCTGGACTCTTAAGAGATCTCACAAGTTTTTCACCCTTTCCTCAAAATTCAAATTTGAAAAAGCATGTAACTCCAATCTAAATTAAATTCTGATTGTCCTCTTTGTATAATCTTTAAAAATCGTTTTACTTGAGAGTAAATTTATAACCGAATTTGTGATTAATACACTTTCCATTTTAAGAATAAAAACCTGCTATTTTTTTTGCTTGGTGCCATTTTAAGACAATTCAATGTTTAAAATTTTGCTCACAAGTTAAATGATTTTTACAAGGAATATATCAAGACGTGATATCGGTTATAAATTTAAGGAAAAATTTTAACAGGCTACAATTTTTTTAGGTCAATCCCCGAAGTTTTCTTACTTGGATTTAATTGTTATTTTCGTAAAATATTTATGAATATAAAAAACTCTCAAACAGTCCTTTAAAATATTTTAATTTCTGTTTATATGTGCATGTACAGTTAAACCTCTAAAGAGTTGCTTTTATTTTGGGAAGTTCTATAAAGTTGTTTTTTATTTAAGGGTAAACGAACTCAAAACTGAATTTTTGTTAAAACCCTTAGAAAGTTATTGAACAAAATCAAATTACTAAATTTTACAAATCTTTTTATTTGTATTCCCACTTGCATCGTATTTAACTTTCCAGCTTGAAATTTTTTGTTTTTAATATTGAACGCATTGTCAGCAACCCAAAAAAAAACTATATTACAGCAAATCTCAAACCTTATATTAAAAGTTTTTTGGGTTTGTTCCATTGCGTTTTAGTAAAAAAAAGTCCAATCTTAAAATTTCTGAACTCTGGACAAATCAGATTATCTTTTTGACAAAAAAAAATAAATTAAAATAATTCTTTGTACATTTAATACAAAAAAGCTCCTTCTACATGCTTTAACAGCATCTTAAGATAACAATAGATCATCTGATTAGAAATATCAAAAAATATATAGAATACAAGCTAAACTACAGAAACCTTAAATTTCATTAATTCATTTAAATGTTAACTTACTTACAAAAGATTTTAATTAAATTAAGAAGCTTTCTGAAATCCAAAATATTTTAACTTCTAACAATAAATCTAAAAGATACAATTATTTTAAATTTTTAATGTGTAAACTTACATTTTAATGAAACTTAAGACTTAAAAAAATTAAAAATTAATTACAAAAATTTTTTTTTTTTTTTTTTTTTTTTATTAAGCATTTTAATCTTGCACAGAATGGATTATTGAATAGAATAATGAAATATTTGCATTACTTTACATAGATAAAATTACTTTACATACATCTTAAATTTATTGTTAACATATTAATTAATAAAAAAGAAAAATTGAAAAAAAATAAGTATTTATACCTGTAATTTACAGTCTTTCAAAAATTCAAATATAAGTAAACTGGCTTTGCTATCCGGCTTATAGAAAATAGATTCTATACTAAGAGGAGGTTGTAATTTATACCTTTTTAGTTTTAATAATAGAGACTTTCTTTCTTTATTATACAGTTCGCATTTACTCCAGTCAAAATGCATGAATATACAAAAATTCCCATTGTTTGAGAGAATTTCAGTAATATAAGTGTGAAATACTAATTTTTATTAAAATAATCCCCCAAATCATAGACCCAAAAAACTCATAAGGACCTCATTTGGTCGCTTCAAGTACGGAAATAGCAAAAACACCCTTTTAGGGGTTGTTTTTGCTAATTTAAGGGTGAAATATTAATTATTCATAAAAAATTCCCCCAAATTCTTGATCAGCAACCTAAAAAACCCTGAAGGACTTAATTTGGTCGCTCAAAGTGCAGAAATAGCCAAAACACCCCTTTTAAGGGTTGTTTTTGCTAATTTAAGGGTGAAATATTAATTATTCATCAAATATTCTCCCAAATTCTTGATCAGCGACCCAAAAAACCCGTATGGACGTAATCTGGTCGCTCAAAGTCCGTAAATAGAAAAAACACCCTCTTTTAGGGGTAGTTTTGCTAATTTAAGGGTGAAATATTAATTATTTATAAAAAATTACCTCAAATTCTTGTTTAGCGACCCAAAAAACCCTCCTAGGCCAATTCTGGGCTAAATCTAGAAACTCAGTTTGCTAATATATCAAAAAACCCCTTTTTGGGGGTAGTTTTTGCAAATTTAAGGGTGTTCCGCAAATATCTCTCGGAAAAGACCCCGATTTTCGTGATCAGCGACCCAAAAAACATATAGTAGAGCAAATCTCATGCCGGCACTCGAAAATACACCCTAAACCGCGTTTTGACTGGAGTAATTGCCAGACAATATGATTGATGTCTTGATGGCTATAAAGGCATGAACAATTAGGACTATTTACAAGGTGGACTCTGTAAAATGAGGCTGCTAAATTATAATGATTAGATCTAATTCTGTTAGCAGTGACTGTAAAATCCCTATCTAAACGTTTAAACCATGGTGTACGGCATTGCGAACTGTATAAATTGAAATATTCTTTGCCTGTTGTGGTACTTAGTTCTCTTATTTTGTTACATGTTTGAGTAGTAGTATCGTATTTGAATTTTTCGAATAAATCACTATATGGAACGTTATTTATTTTTTTAAAAACAAATTTTGTAGCGTTTTTTGCTAGCGTGTCTGCTTCTTCGTTTCCTCTGATTCCCATGTGTGCTGGAATCCAGTAAAAGTTTATTTTACCGTTACATTTATTTTCACTTATTTCACTAAATTTTTTAATAATTTCATAAATAATGTGACTTTTTATATTATAATTATTATTATTAATACTTTGCAACGCACTATAGGAATCAGAGAAAATGCAAAAGTTACGATTAGGCTTTCTCAAAGCAATATCTAAGGCTTCACATATCGCAGCACATTCAGCTGAGAAAATAGAAGATTCCTTAGGCATGGCTCTAGAAATTCTTATACTCAGCTTTTTGCTCTGTAATAATTTGTTTAATAAGTTGATTCACAGTTTCTTTATTTTTACATTTTTTAATAAAATTTCCAAATTCATAGTTAACTTCTATGTTAGCAAAAGAATATTTATAATTATAACAGTAGCAACTTATCTTTTTTGTTTTTTTTATTACAGGAAAGTAAGGAGTTAATTCTTTTATACAATGCTCAATTATTCTTTTGCGCTTGTTTTTATTTTTGCTACAATGATTGAACATGTAATTATTAATTGTGCTGTATGATGCACTACTTATGTTGGAGATAGCTTTACTAAGATAACGATTGCATAAGAGCTTTGAGTCAAGGGGGTGTGCTAAGCCCTCTACTGTATATATTATATGTAAGAAAAATCATGCATAATGTCCCAAAGGAAGTGCAAGTTTCACAATTCGCGGATGACATAGAAGTCCACTCTAAAGATAAAAAATTATTAGAAACGTCAATAAACGTTATTAGCAAAAATTTAAATTTGCTAGGGCTCTCCTCATCTCCTCAAAAAACTGTATTTGTTCATTTTAATAAAAATTTTAATAATGGAAGGCGTGAAAGAGTTTTGAGTGCAGGCATCGCGCAAGGTTCGGTTCTCGGACCGGACCTGTGGAATGCCTTTTACGATGGCTTGTTACGCGTCCTCCTCCCGGAAGGAGTTTCCCTGATCGGGTACGCCGACGACGTGGCCCTGACCATAACTGGCAGGGACATGGAAGTGATCCAGGAGAGGTTGAATCTAGTCATGATACGGATCAACCTCTGGATGGGTGATCATGGGCTCCAGCTTGCGATCCCAAAAACGGAGATCGTACTGCTGACCCGTCGAAGGGTTACCACCGACTTCGATGTAATTATCGACGACGGCGGAAACCCTCACACGATCCGAACCAGAACATCGGTGAAATACCTGGGAATTCAGCTTGATAATAAGCTGACCTTCTGGGAACAATTTCAGAGGTCGTGTGAAAAGGCAGCGTCGTTCGCATCCTCCCTTTCAAGGCTGGTGGCCAACATTGGGGGACCAAAACCAGGGAAGCGAAGGCTCCTGATGTCAGTCGTCAACTCTGTCCTGCTCTATGGATCAGAAGTCTGGGCGAAGACCACAGAAATTGCCAAGTACAGACATAAAATATCGTCTGTACAGAGGTAAGCGGCAGTGAGGATCGCCTGCAGATACCACACGGTATATCTAGAGGCGATCCAGGTTGTCGCTTCGGTGATACCCATCGAGCTGCTAGCGTTGGAGCGGAAATTCATCTACGAGAGCGTAGATGAGCGCGAAGTGGCTTCCACTCGCGCCCGCTTCAACTCTATGAAAGTATGGAAGAAACGATGGAAAAAAAACCAAGAGAAAAATGCCCGATGGACGCGCAGACTGATCTCATACCTGCAGGCATGGATGGGACGACAGCATGGGGAGGTGGATTTCTACCTTACCCAGTTCTTAACTGGACACGGGTATTTCCGTGTCATGTTGAAGCATTGGCATAAGGTGGCAACAAAGGAGTGCTTGCACTGTCCGGGCGTGGATGATACGCGGAGGGGCGCCCGCCCTTCCCGATTTGGAGGCCGGAGACGGTGGTCCCGGAAATGCTGTTCGCCGGTGGTCTCCCAGTTGTACACTTTGTATACTTTGTACAACTGGGCGGTCATGGAAATTTGCGGGTCTTTAAGGCCCGCAAACACTCCATGGCTGATTCAAGATTCACATATTTCCCTTAAAAAAAAAAATAAAAAAAAAAAAATAAAAAAAATATATTACCTGGAATAACCAGTATTAAAGTAGATAATCTCGAAATTAAATCAAGTGAAAATGTGCGTTTTTTGGGCATTATGTTTGATTATAAATTATCATTCAATACACATGTAAATTATGTTCAAAAAAGGTGTCTCAAAGCCTTAAACATAGTCAAATATTTATGTGGTACATGGTGGGGATCCCCTCCTGATACACTAATAACATTTTATAAGAGTTTGGTGCGATCAATTATAGAATATTGCTCCTTTATATATATACTTTATATATTTTCCAAAAACTAAAGTTTTAATGAAAAATTAGAAAGAATTCAATATACAGCTATAAGAAATATAATGGGACTAGCATAGGTGTGAGGGGGGGCTCCGCCCCCCCTGATCTATTCCCGGTGTTGTTATTGATTTTTTATTATTATCATGTTGTTATTGTCCAAAATATATATCAATGTCAAAAAAAATTAACGCCTTGAAATAAGCTAAAATTTTTTTCTTAATGTAGACCTTTTACCAGTTCAAATGTGACCAATAAGATAAAATTTGTAGTAAATTCAAAAGAATGGTGTAATTTTGAAAATGGGCCAGATCAGGCTATTTTTGGACTTTTGAACAGACATATTTCGGGCCTATGAGGTGCTAGAGGACTAAAACTTTGGCTGAGGGACTTTTTTATCACCCCAAACTGTACCCTAAAATTTGAGTTGAATATCTTAATACTATATATATTTGAAAATTTATTTGTTTGTCTGTCTGTCTGTCTGTCTGTCCACTCATCACGCAAGAACCGCCGAACCAATTGGCATGAAACCGGTGTCAAAATAAAGATAAAAAGTCTGCGGGTGACATAGGATCTATATTTTCTGATTAGCTGTCGTAGTTTTTGAGATATTTAATTTTTAGTATTTTTGAACTTGATAACATTTTTTAAAAATTTTAACAAAAATTGAAATATCTCGTGACTATCGAAAAATTTAGCTATCGCTCTTCATAGTATTCGATTCAGCACTAATTTTTACGTATTCTCTGAAATTTTTATTCAAAACGGAGGTATCTTTAAAATTTTATAAATTATTTTTAAAGCTGGTAAAAAAATTTTTTTTATTTTTTTATTTTTATGGTATTTCTAATCATTTATTTGTGGGTCTGTGTATATTATAATGTAATTTATATTCTATATTAAAATGTAATTTATGCGTACTTAGTTAAATTTTTATTAAAAACGTACGTTTCTTTAAAATTAAAAAAAAAAATAAATAAAATTTTTTACTATATATTATATATATTCAACTCAAATTTTAGGGTACAGTTTGGGGTGATAAAAAAGTCCCTCAGCCAAAGTTTTAGTCCTCTAGCACCTCATAGGCCCGAAATATGTCTGTTCAAAAGTCCAAAAATAGCCTGATCTGGCCCATTTTCAAAATTACACCATTCTTTTGAATTTACTACAAATTTTATCTTATTGGTCACATTTGAACTGGTAAAAGGTCTACATTAAGAAAAAAATTTTAGCTTATTTCAAGGCGTTAATTTTTTTTGACATTGATATATATTTTGGACAATAACAACATGATAATAATAAAAAATCAATAACAACACCGGGAATAGATCAGGGGGGGCGGAGCCCCCCCTCACACCTATGCTAGTATATAATATATAGTAAAAAATTTTATTTATTTTTTTTTTTAATTTTAAAGAAACGTACGTTTTTAATAAAAATTTAAATAAGTACGCATAAATTACATTTACACCCTTAAATTAGCAAAAACAACCCCTAAAAGGAGTGTCTGCTATTAATGCACCCCTTTGAGTGGTTGTTTTTGCTAATTTAAGGGTGAAGTATTAATTATTCCCAAAAAATTCCCCCACATTCTTGATCAGCAACCCAAAAAATTTTCTTAGACTAATTCTTGGCTAAGAAACTCAGATTGCTAATATATAAAAATAAACCCTTTTTGGGGGTAGTTTTTGCAAATTTAAGGGTGTTCCGAAAATATCTCCCGGAAAAGACCCCGACTTTCGTGATCAGCGACCCAAAAAATGTATAGTAGAGCAAATTTCATGTTGGCCATTGAAAATACCCCCCACCCCCCGCAATTTGACTGGAGTAATATAGGTAAAACTTTTATATTAATATCTGTTTCAAAACTTGATAATTTAATCAATGGAAATTAACAGTTTTTTTTGTTGTATAAAATAATTATATAACTGCATTAATTGTAAACAAAAGCCATTTGCAATCGAATATTTTTACAAAATCTGTAGTTGTTTATATTACTCAGAAACGTTAAATTAAAAAAAAATATATATGTATAAATAAAAAAAATTTTTTCCATTAAAAAATCTATTTTGTGAACAAAAAGTTTAAATATTTAACAAATTTTTTTACATATTTAATATGATACTTTTCTTTATGTATAAAATTTAATACAGGTTTTTTTTATCATATTTTTTTTGTGACAAAAAAGGTATGTAAATGAAAAATTAGATATTTAAGGGAAAAAAAGAAAATACTAAAATAAACAGAAAAAATGAATAAAAAAAAAGTTTTTTTTTTTAAACATAAAGTAAAAAAGAATAAGATGTAATAACCTATTTTTAGTATGTAATATGAGAAAAGTATAAGTAAAAACTAAATACATGTAACATTCCTCGTAACTTTCATACTTTTTATTTTTTTGTAAAATTTTATTTCTATTTTTTTTTTCTCAATAAATAAAGCTTTTGTCAATTAAAGGTTATGTAAAAAATTAAAAATTACTTTGAATAAATGAAGGGGATCTTTTTCGTCCCCCCCTCCCACCAAATCGCTAAACTTTTTGCTGGATATTGCTAAAATACACTTAAAATGATGTTAGCAATAAGTTTTGGGTAGAAAAAATGCAAAAAAAAAATTTTTTTTTTAAATAAAAAATGTTAAAAAATTATTTTTTTATTATATTTAAAAACAATTTTTAATTTGCAAGTATTTTTAAAGTTTTTTTCCTTTTTTTTACGTGAGCTCTTATGCTAGGTGATTTTATTAGATTCCCCCACGGGGGGCTTCACCCCCTCGACCCCCAAAGTTTAGCTTATTCTAGGGATAGGTGCGAGTACAGCATTTAGGGGTAGGTTATATTTTGGAAACAGGCAATTATTATTTTAAACTTTTATTTCAAAATTTAAAATATACGCGTTATTTAAAATATTTAAATAATATTTCCACGAATATATGAAAATTTATAGATAAACTTTTACAAACAATAAACAATAACAAACATTAAAGTAAATACACAATTTATCTTATATTATTATTATTAAAAAAAAAAAAAATTTCAAAAAAAAAATTCAAAAATTTCAAAAAAAAAATTTTTTTTTATTTGAATGTGTTTTTTGTATCTAAAAACCTTTTTTTTCTTGGAATGATTTTCCGATGAAAAAAATCCATTTTAGTTGGGAGGGGGACGACGAAAAAGAGCCAATGAAGGTAAGCAGTAGTTTTATTATCAGTTAAAATATTTTTGAATTTTTTAAAATTTATTGAAATTTTGTGAAAAAAAAGAAAAAATAAAATGTAGAAAATCGTAATTTTAAAGCATTGTAGAGATGAAAATTAAGATACATGAGAGAAAATTCAAGTTTTGTCCAAATATAGTCAAAAGAAAAGAATGTTACTGTCACATTAAGTCGTATATTAAAAAAATTTTAAAGCAGCTTATATGGAACTATTGTCTCCTTTTGAGAACTAAATGCGATTTATGAAATGCCCAAGAGAAATAGTACTTACACATACATACATAAACTAACACACATATACATAACCTTTAGAATTTCGCTACAGAAGACTAAAGAATAAGTAAAAGCTTTCAAAAGTTCCCTCTGGGATCACCTTTGCATGAAATGATTAACTTTTGTAACATAATTTTTAACGCAATTTTATTTCAATAAAATCACTAAAAATACAGAATTAATTAAAATTTACGGTGTTATCTTAAATAATAATATTATTTCTAAGAATATAAAAATTTTATATATAAAAAAATATAAATTTTGTAATTACACAGTCAGGTTGTTTTATTTTAATTCTACTTATACTACTTACATTTTATGATCTGTAAAAAATCATTTTAAGGTATTTACTATTATTGTAGTAGATTTACGATCTTGAATTTATATAATTAAAAAATTCCTTTTTGATTTCAAGAAAATTTACTATCTGAATAATAAATACCAAGACATATTCTTCCAGTTTATTTAAGTCAGCTAATTATAAATGAAATGAAGCTTCAATAAAGTCTTCTTCTTGTTCTGGCTATGGCTATGACTATTTTTTTCATGATGATTATATTTCAGAATTTTTTCTTCTTCCTTTTTTTACAACTTCATATCAAATGTAATATTGTATAACTTTATATTAACGTAATTACTTTTTTCAGTCTTTTTTATTATAAGTTAAAAAAACATATATAAAAAAAATATAAGTTTTCGCTTTGTTGTTTATTTGTTTTTTTTTTCTTTTTAATATTAAAAAGTATAATAGTATATTTAAAAAGTAGTTTTTTTATTGTTATGTATGAATATAATTATTGCAATAAAATAATTTTATGTTTTATAAAAACTTAAATTTGTTTTCCAATTAATAATTTAGATTAAATAACTAATAATGAATATTAATTAATATTCAAAATTTCTTGTATCGCTCGATGATAAGGAGAGTATTTAAAATAATTGAAATGAAAACAACCTTTACGAGCAAGTTCTTGATTTAATTTATTAAGATGTTGATAAGGTCCAAGCTTTCGACTCACATGAAGTCTTTATCAAGGAATATGATGTTAAATAGTTAAATTAAACATCAGAAAATTTTTGACATTAATAAAAAACTTTTCTTAATCCTAATCATTACATTATATTTAATTAAAAATACTGTATAAAAAGTCACTTTATAATCAAAAACATTAAATAAATTACAAATTAAAAAACAAAAAGTTAGATCAATCGTAGTATGTATTGATGATGATTTTATTTACATACTAAGATTGATCTAACTTTTTGTTTTTTAATTTGTAATTTATTTAATGTTTTTGATTATAAAGTGACTTTTTATACAGTATTTTTAATTAAATATAATGTAATGATTAGGATTAAGAAAAGTTTTTTATTAATGTCAAAAATTTTCTGATATTTAATTTAACTATTTAACATCATATTCCTTGATAAAGACTTCATGTGAGTCGAAAGCTTGGACCTTATCAACATCTTAATAAATTAAATCAAGAACTTGCTCGTAAAGGTTGTTTTCATTTCAATTAATTTAGATTAAAATTAATTATAAATTTTATGAATAATAATATAAATCCACTGTTAATAGTAACTTACTTATATTAACAAAAAATTTAGAACATTTTCGAAAAAAATCGTAAATTTACATATTAAAAAAAAATTTTAGTATTCTAATAATCAGTTCCCAAGTGGAAAAGTTGTATACAATCTGGATCCAAATTGTATCCAAACTTATCTATCCATTTTGGATACAAAATTCGAAGATTCCATTTCGGATACATTCTGGATTAACGAAGTACGAATTAGAAGGATTCGCCAGGATTCCTACAAATCCTAAAAGTAATGAAAAGAAATCATCCATATTCTTTGCAATTTTTCAAAATTGAGTAGTTGCATATTATCTTTTTATATTAAAAATTTTTGGTAAGGACTCAATTCATCCATAAAACAAAAAAATAATCTTCAATCCACGCATCAAAAAATATAAAAATTTAAATATTTTTGCAATGTCACCCTCAAAAACTATTTAAAAACTCACTTAAAGTAATTTAGTGTTCAGTGCTGCAGTAATAAAAAACAAAATATGTTATTTAAAAATATAAAAATAAAATTTGATTTGTGGAAGTATTATAATTTTTTTTTTATTTTCTGGATGGATTCAGACCCTTGAAAATTTTTTTCACTTCACGAAAATCTTTTGAATATCACTGATTTTATCACTTATTAAACGATGCAACAACACGTGGAGCAGAATTAAAAAAAAATGCTTTTATGTTTTTTTCCTAATTCGTACTTCGCTAATCCAGAATGTATCCGAAATGGAATCTTCGAATTCTGTATCCAAAATGGATAGATAAGTTTGGATACAATTTGGATCCAGATTGTATAAAACTTTTCCACTTGGGTTGATTCCTTGTAAAATTTTGTTTATTAAAAACACCAACTTTAACTAGGGGTCGCATTCCAATCACTCATTTTTCATGATTCTCTAATATTTGGTTATATTTTTAGTGAAAAATGAAAGAATCGCGAATCGTGAAAAATTAATGATTGTAATTTGACCCCAGCAGATTCAAAATAAAAAAATTTTAGCGCAAAATGGTAGAATAAAAAACTAGACCCTTTTTCCGTCAATTCAAGAAAATCAAAATCCTTTAGAGTAGCTTTTATTTTTGGACAGAAAGAGGTGTCTGAAAATTGAGAAAGAATCGCCCATATATATATAAGATTATAAATATATATAAATTTATATAAAAGTAGCTTATATCTTAATAACTTATTTTATATTTTCCATGTTTTATTAATGCATAATGCAATGTCGTTAGAATTTATAAGATATACGTTGTATTAGTTTAGAGACCTAAAAAGAGTAATAATAATAATTACTTTATCATACATTATTATAAATTAGAAATGTATTTTCCTAGTATTTTCATTAACTATAATTATATTTATAGTTTAATGTAGGTAAACCATCAAAATTTTGTAAAGAAATTTAATATTATTTAATGAACTTATTAAAAAACCTCATGTATGTGAAAATTTGAATTTCACTAAACTTATTATATTAAATTTGTTAAAGTTATTTATTTGTTATTAATAATAATTAAATACTTTTTTTATTTCATTTTTAGTTTCAGCACTATTAATCTATAGAAAAAAGAATATAAGGTAATTTCATATTCAATTTTCAAAGATGATTTTGCATTTTTTACATTTGGGGTTTACACAGAAATCGTACCCACTATTATAGGATAACTATATCACTTAACTAAGAGGGGTACTTGGAAAAGGCCGGTTGGGATGAGGGAGTGAGAATTGACCTTTTTAGAGGATTATTAAAAAATTAATGATTTTAGTGAGGTGAGGTAAAAAATTGACATTTTCAGGAGGGGAAACAAAAATTAACATTTTTAGGGACAAATGGATTTTCACTTTACAGGAGCTGGAGCGCAAAGTGCACAGGGGGTGGATTATTAAAATTAAAATATCTGATAAAACGTCTCTTATTTCTTCACTAAATAAAATTAGCTCAGGCAAATGCGTATACAATACTGCAGGTAACTGAAAATCAAAGACACTATAACTGCTGAAAACCCAATGAATCTAAATTTATTAGATTTATATAGTATTAAAATTAAAATATAAATAAATTTTAATACTATTTACTAAGTCGTGACAAGATTTTATAATATTAATTATGTAAAATAGAAATATATTTTCATTTTCTTCTTCTTCTTATTTTTTTTATTTTTCTTATAAAATTCAGAAGAGAATTTTTTTCTTGGAAATCTAGTATAAAAGTTGTTGTGTTCGGTTGCTGATAAGTCTTTTTTTTTTTTTTTTTTTTTTATTTAAGCATTTTGAATCTTTATTAATGAAAGATTATTATGCATACATTATTTGTACATTAATATTACAGTGCTTTAATTTTAGTATAATACATTTTTAATATTACAGTGTTTTAATTTTAATATAATACATTTTTAATACAAGAATTGATTTTTTTTTTTTTTTTTTTTTTTTTTTTTTTCTTATTTACAGTAAGATTTTACAATTTTTGAGAAATTGAAATATTATAAGTAGATTGTTGATATCAGGCTCCACTAATAATGTGTTGATGTCTATAGGAAGGTATTGCTTTCGTTTTCTTAGTTTTTTAATTAAATTCTTTCTCTCTTGATCAAATTTATTGCATTGCCATATTATATGATTTATATCTTGGTTTTCATATCCACATTCACAAGCAGGATTTCCAACAACTTTTATTTTATGTAAAGAATAATTTAAGCTATAATGGTTTGATCTGCATCTATTAACAGTGACTATGAATTCTCTTGATAATTTTTTATTGTGAAACCAAGGTTTATTTGATTTTTTATAAAATAATTGAAAGTATTTTTTTCCTGTTGATATACTTTCCGTCTGAATGAAGTCTAAGCATTTTCTTTTAATATAATCCCTCGTATTTTGAGCATAATCATTATATGGTATTTTTGAAGAGACGTATTGCTGTCTAGTCCCTTGTTTAGCCAACTCGTCTGCAATCTCGTTTCCTTGAATGCCAATATGTGATGGAATCCAGATAAGTTTAATAATTTTCCCATGTATATTATAATCAAGAAATTCTTTTATTTTCTTTTTTATTTCAAGTAGAAGGATGTTAGTTTTTGAGTTCAGTTGTGGATGTTCTAGGGCTTCTATAATACTAAGCGAATCCGTTAAAATGTTAATATTTTTATCTTTGCTATTTATAGCAATTTTTAATGCTTCAATGATGGCCGTAGCTTCAGCAGTAAAAATGGAGGCATTTTTATTTATACTTCCAGTTTTTTGTATGTTTAGATTTGGAGAATAAACTCCGTATCCTACAGCTGCTGCATCTTTAACTTTACTTCATCTGAAGATGGATATTGTATCTTTTTGATTTATTATTTCATTGATTATATCATTTGGATTATTCTGCATTTTCAGATTTTCACCTATAATTTTATTCGTTTCTGGTTTGAATATGGTGTCTTCATATTTATAGATGAATATGGGATTTTTATTATAAGCAATTATATTCTCTTTTATTGGTAGTATTTTATAAATGCATTTTCTCAACATAGAATTTTTTTTTGCTTTAAAATTTATTGTAGATTCAAAATAATTTAGTATTGTTTCATAAGTCTTGCTGTTTTTATTCGACATATTTTTAATCAAAAAATTAAAGCACAAAAGTTCTGCACGATCACTAATTCTATTTATTTTTGTTTCAGCTAATATAATGCTCGTTGGTGTACTTTTTCTGTATCCCATTGCTAATTTAATTGCTGTATTCTGAATCACTTCTAATTTTTGTTGGACATTTTTATTCTTGGGGTAGTATATGAATATTCCATACTCCATTATTGATCGAATAAAACTTTTGTAAAAATTTAGTAAAGTTGATGGATCACATCCCCACCAGACTCCTCTAAGAAATTTTATGATATTGGTCGCCCTATTGCATTTTCATATTAAATTGGCTATGTGGGTATTAAATGACATGTTGTATTCAAATTCAATACCAAGAAAACGAGCATTTTTAATTGATTTTATTTTTGTTCCTAAAGTTTCAATTTCTAACTGTCCTGGTATTATATTTCTATTATTGAAGTGAATGAACTTAGTTTTCTGCACAGATAGATCTAGACCTATTTTATCTAATTCATTTTTTATATTTTCAATTGCTTGAGTTAAGATTGCTATGTCAGTTTGAGGGTCATCTGTTTCAACATATAAGGCTATGTCATCTGCGAATTGTAGTATTTTAACTTCTGCAGGTAAGTTGTTGGTTATATTTGATACATAGATAATGTATGCAATGGCGCTTGTTGGACCACCTTGAACTACTCCTTTAAAAGAGGTTCTGAAGTTTTGTTCATTTCCATCGCAATATAAATATCTTTCATATGTGATAAATTTAAAAAATTGTATTAATTTTTTTGAACAACCAATTTCTGATAATTTTTTTAGAAGGATATTGCTGTTGACACTTGGAAATGCGTTATTAACGTCGAGAAAAACTGCTAATACATCTTGTTTTTTTGAAAATGCCTTTTCTATATCTAATTTCATTACGCATAGATTGTCAGAGCATGATTTGCCTTTACGAAACCCAGTTTGCGTATTATTAACTAATTCATTATGTTCTATCCACCATTGCAGTCTATTATTTACAATTGTTTCATAAAGCTTACACGTAGTTGAAGTTAGCGCTATGGGTCTTAATTTTTTAGTATTCGGTTTTGGTATGAAGTGCATAAAGGTTTGTTTCCATTCATTTGGATAGTCATTATTTAAATACATTTCGTTGAGGATATCTACTAAAATTAATTTAGCATTAATAGGCAAATTTTTAAAAACCAAATACGTGATTCCATCCATGCCTGGTGCGGAATCATCTTTTTTAGATTCTAATGCGATGTTAAATTCTGCAAATGTTATAGGTGTATCAAAAAAGAAGTTGTCGTTACATTCAGGAATTATATTTGGGTCTGTTGGAGTTGATGGAGGACATATGTTATCTAATTCTTCTTGAATTTTGTTTTTATTATGCAAATTCTCTTGAGTGGATTTGCAATTTATTTTTACCCATTTATTTTTAAAGATTTTAGTTTTGTTCCATGCGTATGATGAATCGGTATTTAAGTTTATAGTTTCAGCAAATTCTTTGTAGTTTTGTTTTTTCTTATTTTTAAATAGTTTTCTGCATTGAGCCGCTATTTTTTTATAATTTATAAGATCTTGTAGTTTTAGGGTGTATTCCCATTTTTTGTAGGCAGCCCTACGTAGTCTATAGTTTTTATAACATTCAGCATTCCACCAGGAAACTGGGTTTCGATATTTTTTGGGCGTAACAATTTTTTTTTTAATTGTATGTTTTTTTAAATTGGCCTTTGTTTTATTAATAAAGTATGAATATTTTTGAGATGCAGAAAGGGATTCATAGTCATTTGTATAAAAATCATAAATTTCTTCATTCATAGAGTTTGAAAATTTGGTCCAGTCGGTTCTTTTGGATTCTATTTTGTATGTTTTTTTAATGTAGATATTTTTTTCTACATTGACTGTTATATGAATTGGGTAGTGATCAGATCCCAATGTCTCATCAGTAACTATGGTATTTATGTTGTGAGCAGTTATACTTGAGGAAAAGATTAGGTCAATGTTTGATTTAGATTTGTGACGTGTATCTATGTGAGTGTATGTATTATGATTAAAAGGTAAAAATTAATAGGTAAAAACAGCTATTTTCAGGAAAATAGTTGATTAGGAGATAAGGGAGAAAAGTTTAATTTTTTTCCCTTTACGACATAATTAACGTGGTTATTAAAAATATACCATTGCCAATAGCGAATGTTCATGTATAAACATTTGGCTAACAAAGACTTATTTTGCGGCTTATGTACATCTTTATTGTTTCAAACTTCTCGTCGATAATTTTAGGGGTGCAGGCTATTTTCTTCACATATTTATTTCAATAAACTAATTTTTCGCCCATTATTAAGTATGCAATTTATAGAATAAAATCTAAAAAGCAAACAAATCAAATATTACAATTTTCATCAATTACTAACTAGGTTTTATAAGTCTTATTTTTCTTGTTATTTGAAAAAAACTATAATTTTTTTTTGTACTTTGAATGTAAGAGTAAAACTTTTTCCATAATATGTTACAACTTATATAATATACTAAAGTCTAATTTTATCATTTTTCCTAGAAATTTTCTTATATCTTAAATAAAAAAAAAAAGAAAAAAAGTTTAAAATCTGTCAATTATAAATCGCGTTAAAAAAGCTAACAAAGTTCAAACTACTTAACTTTCTTAACAATCTGACTTTCTTCATTATTAATCTTTATAAAAATGTTTGATTAAAATAATAACGAGAAAAAAAGTTACTAAATTTTAGTTACAAAAAAAAAACATTTAAAAAAAAAATTTTTTATTAAAGAGTCAAATTTATTGATTTTTCATATAAGGTTCATTTTTTACTTACATGTTATCAACCAATAGACCACAGGATAAAATATATACCTGCTTGTGGTGAATGGATTGTTTTATTCGTTCAAACGCTACTAAAAATAAATTTAAAAAAACCAAATTTCTAGCATAAGCGTTTAAGTGATTTTGTGAAACATAAAAAAAAATTATCATATATTTTGAAATACACTTGCTGAAATAATCAAAATTTTAAAATAAAATTAGGCAAGTTGATATTTATTTTTTCGTGGTATCTACATGGCCAGGCTACTTTGCTTGAAAATTCAAGCAACAAAAAAATTTCAAGCAAAGCAGCCTGGCCATGTAATTAATATTTTATTTTATAAAAATTAAAATGTATTTATTTTTAATTATTGTACGTTAGTTTTTATTTACTTCTTTTTTTTAAGAGTTAATATTATTCAAGTTTTATATACAGAGTTTTAAATAAAGTTGTTATAGAGTATGATGATACTTAAAACCATGTAAGCTGAATGTTGAAATAACAAAGTATTGAAAAAAAAAATATTTTTATTAAAAAAATCATGCAACAATTTTTTTTTTGCACTTAAAAACAGATATGTATGTGTACATTATTATTTATATTAGTCTGTTAGCAAAAAAAAAATTATAGCTCAATTAATTTCTTCTAAATATTACCTCTGAGCACTTAAAATTAACACTATTTCCTATGAACTAAAAATTTGCTTTTTAAAAACTCCCATGTAATTGGGGTCAATACTCAGGCCGGTTCCAGAGCTGCGCAGAAAAGCAGCGTAGAACTTTACGACCATATTATAGTCCCATAGAAAAGGGATAGGATTATACGGAGATACATGCTTGATTAGATATTTATCGCATAGAATGGATTCTGCTTCACACCGAAAATAAATTAACATTCCCCAAGTGAAAATATTCTGCTTGCGGTCAGCGAAAATCCGCATGTTGCTAGCGGAATTCTACTTGTGGAATTTCTTGCCCATACAAATACTAGTTACATAAAAAAAAATTTTTTTAATTTTTTCTTACTTTAAAAAATTTTTTTTTTACTACACTGAAATAAAATTCCACTGAGAAAGAATATTTTTTTCTTCTTTTTTAAGTCACATCATAACGATGCACGCATATCCCAAGTGAACGGGAAAAGAATTTTTTTAATTTTCCTTTACGTTCCCAGTCATTTACAATCGTATGACGAGATTATAAAATTCTGTTTGCAGCAAGCCGAAATCATTCCGCTGTGCGCATATCTTATGTAAGCAGAAATTTTTTTTTTTTAAACTTTTTTACATTTCAAATCATTTGCAATCTTTTAAGCATACAAAATAATCTGCTAGCCACAAGTGGAATTCGAATAGCGGGTGGTGGAAAAATTGACGAAAAAACTCCGCTAACCGCAAAAATATTTTTTTCAGTGTAAAAGTGATTAAATGAGCTAGCTTGATTCTACAAACCCGCAAAATCATTCCATGCAATGCTAACGTAAGTCGCAATACAATACAATATTTATATGGGGCTGTGGGTTGCGTTTGCGTTGCGTGGCCCAATTTTTGGGTTTGTACAATCAGCTTATAATTTTGGGAATTTTATTGGTAAGCCTTTTATAATTTCCAAGACCTACGACGAATTACCTGAAATATGATGCTAAGAACGAAATAGTACTATTTTAACCCAGATTATACAACATGAGTTAAAATGTTGCAAAGCGAAGAAAGTTGGAATTATTTCGCGAAATAATTAAATACGTAAAAGTTTTAGTGATTTTAATTAGGTGCGGTTGAGTCTCACATAAACCGTTCGGCGAGGGGTGACGGTATATTTGAATTCATTTCTCTGCTTCCTACCCAAATAAAAAAAAAAAAAATTTATAATTATTATTATTATTATTATTATCTTTAGTGAATTTAAAATGTTATTGAATCAAGCATAAGCAATCAGCATCGATATAAATAGCTTGACTATAAAATAAAAAAAAAGGTGCACGCTATTTTTTTTGTTTGTTGCAATTTCGAGTAACATCAGTACTAGCGTATATACGTTTAGAATTTCGATAACGAAAAGGTCGAACGTGCTCTGTTGCTAAAAATTCACTAGGGGGTTTTATTCTCATTGGTTTTAACGTATATAGAATCTATTAATGTTCAAAACTTAAACATACACGTTTTATCATCCGATAAAATAATAGCCATGTGGACATACAAAATATTGATTTTAAAGATATAGCTTTATATGTATTATATTGTTTTAATTAATCAATAAATTAATTAAAAATTAAAATTTATTCAAAGTAAGATTGCGTTAACTTTAATTTAATGAAATATATTTTAATGCCTTTTTTTTATTGTAAATTTTTAAATAGCAATAATTTTTATAGTCAGTGAACTTTTTGATGCGTCGAACTTTTTCTCCATTATACAACTCAACTTGTAGGTTCCATAATTGAAAGATGAATAATAAAATTTAATACTAATTTTCAATTTTTTATATTTAACTTTGCTTTAGTATGTTAAGTTTCAAATTTTATTTTCAAACTTTTTTTTCCGAAATTATGTGCTACAAAAAGAGTCATTTTATTTATTCTAGTACGCAATATTAAGTTTTTCACAGTCTTAAAGAAAATGATAAAAAAGAATGTATAATTACATTCTTTCGATGCTATACGCATTTCTATGCACACCTTCAGATACTCATCACTTAAAAATATATCTTCATTACACCCTTTTATTGTATTTTTAAAATAATGATAAACTGAATTCAAAGTAATTATATAATTAACAATAAATGCTCGTCTAGACTTTTTAGAAGGTTTTAAGTAATTTTTTTTTTTGTTTCTCACGATTTTTGCACAGTTTCGTTAATATTTTATTTTATTTACTTACTTTAAGTAATTTTTTTTTGGCTGTAATAACCCAAAATATCTGGGCATAGATAATGTAAAAAATTGAAATTTTAAAATACTATTGCTAGAAATTTTTAAATTTAATTCTTTTTTTGTTTCATCTTATGCTAATTTTTTTTCATCTCTTTTAATTAACATTAGTTTTAGTAACAGAATGGCATAATAATCTACTTTTTTTTAAAGCAAAGTTTTAAAAAATTTCCTTTATTTATTTCCAACTTCTCTCAAATTAATATATTTCAATAACAAATATTTTATAGTTTTTTCTCAAACAACATATTAGTACGCGCAACCGGTAAGTAAAAGTTGTTAATAAAATGATCACAGAAAATTTACAGTAATGAATTTGAAAAAAATATACCTTATTATCTAAATATTTTTACTTATCAATCAGTTCGTGATACAATGGGCCTTCCTTTTTTCTGTACGTCAGAGAAAGCTTTAACCAATTATGGATACGTAAAGTAGGTTTAAGTATAGGTTCGTGTAAAATGTTTTTATTAAAATTTTTTGCAAAATTAATTTTTTTTCATATCAAAATACTTAAAAAAAAGACTGCGAAATAGTATACCTATTTACGGCTCGCGATTTAGAAAAGAATGGCCCAAATTGCACGTAAATTACCTTCCAAGGCGAGGTCGAGGATGGTAAACTGCGATTTGGGGCATTCTTTATTTATGGACAAGGGCCGTATAAAATTTTTCTGCGTCTGTGGCGAGAAAATGCGTTTTTGCCGGATACGCAACGTCCGGGAAATACCTATTTTCGGGCAAAAGACCAGAAGTGATCATTTCAGAAGATACAGACTCAAAAAGAATAAACAGAAGTTAATGAAATTTGATTTGTTCGATAAATTTGAGTTTAATTGAATCACCATTAAAAATAATAAATGTGTAAGATAAAAATAAATAACGGATTTAAAAATAATATTTTCATATAATATATTTAAGATTTTCTAGTCTTGTTTGTATATCATTCTGAAGTATTTTCTCTTGCGATATACTTCATATTTATTTTCTGAACGGTCGCCACGTAAGTGGTCTTGGCCACTGAGACAGAAAAATCTTATGCTACCTTTGGCCAGAAAAAAAATGGGGAGGGGGGGTGAAATGGACTTAGAATATTTTCGATTTAGGGACTTAGGATAGTATAACAGTTTATGGACTTAGGATAGTATATATTTCAGGATTTATTGTAATTTCGGTTTTTTGATTTATTACTATTATGAGTAAACATGTTCCATGCTCGTTGGTTGTGTAGTTGCACAAACCGGTTTTAAATTTTTATTGTCTTATATTATTCTGAATATTTTCCAAATTAATAATTTCCAATTTAAACCCTCAAAAAAATGCTTAAACTACAGATTTAGTCAAAAAAATTTGTTGACTATTAGTAGAGTTTATTATTGTAGACAATGATTGATGTACATGATTTGTAGAAAATTAGGCACTTTTTTGGGAATGAGTGAAATCACTTGAAACTTTTTGCATTTGCTTCATTTTGGCCCCAATAAAAAATGTTACATATCAAACTTCTTTGGTCAGACCCTCGAGGGGGATGGTTTGCCCCTATTTGGGGGAAAAAAAATGTTTTAAAAACACTACAAATCGATCAATTGTTTGATTCTAAGACAAAAATGTGGAATAACATTTTTTATAAAAATGCATACCTTGTCAGTTATAGACCTTAAAAACCTTTGAATTTCGCGTCAAATAAGAAACTTAATTTTAAAAATATCAAATTTCTAAGGACTGTAACTGGCAAGGGATGCATTTTCATGAAAAATGTTATTCGACATTTTTGTCTTAGAATCAAAAAATTAATCGATTTGTATTGTTTTTTTTTAATTCTTTTTTTTACCCCTCAAACGGGGGCAAACCACCCCCCTCGGGGGTCTGACCAAAGAAGTTTGATATGTAACACTTTTAATTGGGGCCAAAATGAAGCGAATGCAAAAAGTTTCAAGTGATTTCACTCATTTTCAAAAAGTGCTTCGTGTTTGTAATAATAAACTCTACTATATTTTAAATGATTTTGTAATTTCTAAAAATATTATGATAAAATTAATATTAAAATAAATTTTGAAGGATTAAAATAAAGAAAAAATAAATAAATAACTAAAATATAAAAAATGGTATAAACTTCAAATTTTGAAAGAACTAATAAATTATATAAAAAGATTTAAGTTATGAAAAGAGGTTAAAAAAGAACGCTAAAAATTTGACATGCTTCAATGTATATAAACTTCTTCGAGAATACTTAAAGTTATTTTTAAAGGCGTTGAGAAAATTAATGATTATCAAAAATGTACACATGTGGTGTGTTAAAGTCATATTTTATTTGATACTATTATAATGTAAAAATTATATTTATTTTTTGTATAAAAAAATCTTATATAAGAAAAATATGCATATTTAAACAATTTTTATTTTCCTATACTATAGCATAAAGTTTGTACTTTATATATGGGTATTTTTGAGTCAAGTCAGTTTCAAACTGATGGTCGGTTCAAATTTATTTTTTCCCGAAAGTAATACTAAATATAACAACAAACATAAATAAAACTAATATTTTCCTAATAGAAACTGATAAAAAGCTACACACTAAAAAAAATTTTTTTGCCCTTCCGGGCGTAAAACTTAACACGGAATTTCCTGCACTCGTTTTACGCATAGGCAGATAAAAAGTATATTATTAGCACCAAGGACTAGCGTTAACACATCACTCACTTTCATTAAAATATAAATTCTGAGCAAAAAAATGCTCATTTAAACTCGAATCCAAGATATTATTAAATATTTTTGTTGCGTAGAAAGTTGTCTGGAAAATGTTATGGGTTCACAAAGTTGACCATTTTTTCACAAAAAAAAACTGAAATTAAGACACCGCGGAATAGTCTAGATTTATAGATTAGGCCAAAACATTCCCAGTTTCCATTTGAAATTTTTCAGTATCTCGGGTCTGGAGGGCAATGTCGGCCCTTCAAAGTTCCACCGTTTACCCGCGCTTAAAAAAATAACACAAACATATAAAGGGATCAAATTCATTGTATAGTCAGAACCTCTTAATTTCTAGGTAGATATTATGGATGAAAAATATTTATTTACCGCTAACTTGAGAAAACTTCTAAATTTTGCCATAAAAATGTCAAAAAGTAGTTTTTTTCAATTTATGCCCTCTAGTGGTGAAAATAACTATAAATTTTCTTGTCAAAATGTGTATTTGAATCGAAAATTTTCTCAAGAAGCATTTGGTCCTGTCAAATTTTTCTCTAATACCGATAGAAAACCCATAAATTGAAAAAAAACTACTTTTTGACATTTTTATGGTAAAATTTAGAAGTTTTCTCAAGTTAGCGGTAAATAAATATTTTTCATCCATAATATCTACCTAGAAATTAAGAGGTTCTGACTATACAATGAATTTGATCCCTTTATATGTTTGTGTTATTTTTTTAAGCGCGGGTAAACGGTGGAACTTTGAAGGGCCGACATTGCCCTCCAGACCCGAGATACTGAAAAATTTCAAATGGAAACTGGGAATGTTTTGGCCTAATCTATAAATCTAGACTATTCCGCGGTGTCTTAATTTCAGTTTTTTTTTGTGAAAAAATGGCCAACTTTGTGAACCCATAACTTTTTCCAGACCCCGCAGTCAAAAAAATGTTCCATAGAAGATGACAATGTTTTGGCCTTGGCTTAATAACGCTTTCATATGCGATTGGTAGAATAATAAATAAAATAGAAACTAGTTTGCCGCTCAAATAAAGTTATTTTTTTTCCAGTTTACTTAAAATGTATCCATATATAAACTTTTTTTCATAACATGTTAATATTAATTATCATCAATCATGTCAATATCAATCATAATTATAATAATACAAAAATTGCTAAATCATTTTTTACATTACCATAAAAATAGAAAATTCATGTAAACCAATTGAATATTCAAAACAAAAAAAACTTTTTCTTTTAATGTAAAAAAAAATATATATTTATTATTACATAAAACACACACACACATACACACACATATATATATGTAATAATCATATACATGAAATCCATCAGTTATAGGATATGACTGTAATATATTTTTTATACCCTTCGACAAAATATATAAAACTGTCTCATAAATTTTCTCCTTCTTATTATACCATAATGTTTAAATCCCCCTCTTAACATGAATCTAAAAAAGAAAATAAAATAGAAGATGTAAAAATTTTCTTACTCATTTTTTTTTTTGCTGTAAAGAATAAAAAAGGCCAATTTTTAAGTGTTATACTTTAGATCGTTTATTATCGCAATCGTCTGGACTGTCTCATGTGCGGACAATTTCACTTATTATTTATATTCAACCCTAAAGTCAATGTGTTTATTATTAAACATTGCATATTTTTGATTTTTTTTATATAACTAACGATGTCATTGCTCTTCTTTTATATATAAATTTAATACTTTGAAACACTCTTTTCTAAATATATATTTTCAAGAAACACTACGCTTTTTAGACTCTTCTCTCGTTATAAAATAAACGACATACTTGGAAATAACGCATGTTTGAAATCACATTTTTTTATTGTACAATTTTTTTTTTCTTTTTGCTTTTGACTGTGAAAAATTTAACGATTTTTTTACGAATTTAGATGTATTTGAATTCAGAAACCGAATAGTTATACTTTTAAAAAGTTAATGGTTTAAAAAATATTTCATTATTTGTTTTCATTTTTTTGAAAAAAACTTTGTTTTTGATAAAGGGTAAAGAAAATTTTTTATGATACTTAAAATACAAGAAATATCATATGGTTTAAAAAAATGAAAAAAGCATGAGACATAACTAAAATGATCCATTGCTTTGTAAGCCCGTAGGCTATAACCTTATTTTCTTCATTGCATATTTTTCGGTTTGCTTTGCAGAAATTTAAAATTTGAGATATAGAAAAATAAATTTTCTTGTTTTAAAAAATTTTTTTTGTGGCATGACATATTTTAATTTTAAAAAAAATTGAAAAATCATATTTGACTTGAATTTTTATAGTTAATACTGAAAAATAACAAACAAAATTATTGAACTAAAACCATTTTTTCTATACTGCTATAAAATTCATACATGGTAAAATAATAATTAATAAATACATATTATAATATCGTAGTTTAATACACTAAAAAAAAAATCGTTTGCCACAAGCGGAAATATTCTGCTTGAAAATGACTTGAAACTATAATAATATTTTAAAAAAATTTTTCTATTTTCTTTACGATTAAGGACAAAGAGCAAGAAAGGAAAATTCCATTATCCACAAGCAGAAATCCGTTTGTCGCAAGTGGATTTTTATTTCAGTGTAGACATTTCATAATTATAGAATAATAACATTTGTTTTTTGCACATAACTAACAATAATTTTTAAGGAAGCAGTTTAGATTGATTTTAGGGCAAAAATCAATAATACCAAATTGAAGTATCTTATTTTAAAAGCTCATCTTTTGAGACCCTCCAAACCTAAAAATTTTGAACCTTTAATTTGTTTTCTGGATATTATCCACGAAAGTACGACTTGTCCATAAATAAAGAATCGGCTTCGCCTCGGAAGGTAATTTACGTCCAGTTTGAGACATTCTTTAGTTTTCTGGACATGAGTCGTTAATATACTATAACTATTTATCAATTTTAATAAAAAACTAGATGAATTTTCGATTCTCGTGTGAAATTAGTCGCCATTTATTAAAAAAATAAGATTTCTAAAATCGCAGCTCGATTATTCACTCCTAAAAGTTGACACCAAATACATGGGCTCTTATGGAACAATTTATCGTTTCGATAAGAAACAATGTTGTTTTTTGTGGCAACACTTAGAGCGAGCTACGACTTTAAAAATCTTATTTGTTTTTTTGTTAATTGGCAACTAATTTCACTCGATGATCAAAAATCTAGGGTACTTTTTAAAATAATGCCATTCTAATTTATATAATATAACTTTCAATAAAGAAGCCTTAAAAAAAGCTCCAATGATTACTTGAAATTCAATTAATTTTCCAAGAAAAATAAATCAAGTGATAAATTGTATGAAATAAAACTATTTTTAATAATAATTATAAATTTTATTATAATTAAAATTTAATTAAAATTCTAAAGAACCGTATTTAAAATTAAAATCTATCAATATTGTTACAGGAAAAACATTGATTTTGTAAACTTTATTAAATTTAACAGTATTCAACAGGATACATAATGAACAAAATAATTTACACGTAAAATTATAATTCAAGTTTCTCTCATGCATTTAACGAGTTATTTTCCTAATCATTTTTAAATTTTATTGAAAAGCAGAAAACATATAAAATACATTTTTTTTTATATTTTCAAGATATTGAAAAATCTCAATAGCGTCACACAAAAAAAAGATTTTTGTATACTTTTTTTTGCAAAAAAATATTTTTTGATATTTTTTAAAGTTATGTCGTTTATTTTAATAACGAGAGATAAAGACTGTAAAAGTGTTCCTTGAAAATTCATAAAAGTTATAATATGAAGAAGACTTTATAAAGTTTGTATAAAGTGAATCCTTATATTATGCACTTTAGTTACTATATCATAACAACATGCTATATATTAATTTAAGAAACTTTTTTTAATGCACTGAAAAAAAATTCTTTCAATTTAAATATTCACGTTTAATTATGTTCTGTTTAATTTTATTAAAATATTGAAGTATAAAAACTAGACGCGTGAGGTTATCCGACTTTTTGAGTTGGATTGGTCTTGAGTTTCTTGCTTTGTTTGGTTTTTGGGTAAATCCGAAAAGTTTTAGAGATCCGGAAAAATACCGTGTTTACAATTTTTGAGAACTCCAAAATAAGACTTTGTGGGTTTGGTTACATTTTTTTGGTTCAAAAATACAAAGGTTGCAAATGGGTCGAAATTTTGGAGTCACTATTTTCTAAAGAATTATTATAGAAAAAAGTTATAAAATTAAAAAATACGTCGGAAATTGGGCGTAAAAAAAAATAATTTTCATATCATTATCTTAGGGTTTTTCATGAATCCAAGTTTGAATTCCAGGCTGATATATTTTCTCGATATCTACTTTAAGGTATATAAGTAGCACTCTAATATGTATATATAAATGCACACATAGAAGTACGTGTTTATAAGTACGTATTAAAATGAGCATATACATATATACTTAAAACACACAGAAGAATAAATTAAATATGTGGCTGTGATTTACGAATAACGCATTCCGGTAGAATGCTCAAATAAAATAACAAACGCAACTTTAACCTTTGCTCATTAGCGAAATAAAAAACATTGTCCATTCTTTTCATTCCACATTGGTGTGAGATTGTATACGTTTTTTTTTTATATAAAAATGGTAAACCCTTTTTTTTCTGTTCAGTAATCGTTATTAAATAACATTGGTAAAGAAAGTAATGGATAAATAAAAATACAAAAGCCTTTAACTTTTTTACATGCATAAAAAAATTTCTATGCAATATTTTAACTTTGTTTTTTGCGTGGAAGTGTTTTTTTGCATAAGAAAAATATAATTACTATATATGACGAATATCATACAGTTTCTACGTATATTTTGTTGCTGTTTTTTGTCTCTTTTTTTAACTACTTTTTCTACATTGTTTTTAACCACAAAGATAAATTTGCATGTACAATTAAAAATTTTATCGTTATGAAATACCTTGTTTTATATAGATGACAAAATTTAAATTACGTTGTAATTAAGTTACAAAAAAAATAATAACAACAAAATTGCGGTTAGATGAGACGTTTTCTTTTTTCATTATAAATTTTACATTAATTTTTTACAAGACACACATGCATGGATTCTTATCACAAAAACAGTATATGTACTGCAAGGTGCTTAGAAAACACAAAACTTATACAACAAAATAAATTTCTATTGTACTTTCAGACTTTAATTCCAGATTTTAAAACTGACAAGGGGAGTTCAATACATTTGGAACACCAAATTACACCAAATGGTTATGGATGAGTTTGTTATGTTGAAAAAACATGCTGACTACCCTCCGTTCATTCCAATGGGCCTTCTGGGCCTAGAAACGCAGGGCTCAATGTTATAAAATAGGGTTTTTTGGTAATTTTCAATAAAACGTCCAAACCTCGCAAGTTAACCACTCTTCTGGTTGGTCTTATTTTTTTGGTTTAAGTGTCACCTTTCATTAGCCGTAAACCGCAATTTATTATCACTAATGCTCTCATCACTATAGCCAATTAACCGAATAGTCATTTTTGGTTAAAAATGACCAATTTTTAAATTGCTGCCAAATTTGTAATTTCTGACGAAAATGGATTTTATAGGTCTGACAAAAATTGTGCAAGCTTCAAGTTTTTACCAAAAAATTTTTACTTGTCTCATTTCCTTGATTCGTTTTTAAGAAATGGCTCTTCAAAGTTAACATTAAAAATGAGTTTTTTTACAAAATCGTAAAATTGGGACTGTGACTTTAAATTATCATATCTGATTAACAAATAATTGAAAAAGGTAAATTAAAGAAGTTTTAGAAACTCGAAGCTTGTACAAATTTTTTCAGACCTATAAAACCCATTTTCGACAAAAATTACAAATTTGGCAGCAATTTAAAAATTAGTCATTTTTAGCCAAAAATGACCGTTTGGTTAATTGGTTACAGTGATGAGATAATTCAAAAAAATTAAATATTCGTCATGGACCTATCAGCAAAGAAAATTGAGTACGACATAGGGCTCTACGACTAGACAATATTTTTGGATTACCATTATCGTATATTTAAAAAAATCTGAGAAAAAATACCCCTTATAAATGGTTATTTTCATAATTTTAAGGAGTGTTTAACATATTTTTTAGGGCTCTAGGGTCCCAATTTCTGGCATCAAAATAAATTTAAAACCTCTTAATGTATAAACATAATGATTTGAAACCCATCCCTACTTTCTTCAAAAAATATCTGTTAACCTAAATTGACAAAAATATTGATAAAAAAAATTATTAATACAAGTTTCACTGAAAAACTTTGTTATTAATTTATTTGTTTAAAGATTAAATATTCATAGTTTTTGTTCGTATTTCTGTTCTAAACATAAGAAGAAATTTCCTTACTTAAGTTATGCCATCAAACTTATTTCTCTCTTTATATTGCAAAGTATACATTAAGTTTATGTATTTTCAAAAATTTTTACAATTTAAATTTTAATTGTAATTATAAAAGTTTGATAAAATAATAAAATAAAATTAAGATTGTAAACATTTCCTTTCTTTTTCTTATTTCATTTTGCATACTTATGCTTCATTTGTTAACTCTCTAGAATTCCATTATTAAAATTAACCAAGTTATTATTTTGAACAATCAAAACTGTCTTGATTTATTCTATTTTAATTAAAAACTCACTCTTTCTTTTAATAAAACTAAACTAAAATAACTTTTTTACAAAAATTTAAAATATGCTACTAACAAACAGTTTAAATAAAAATATTATAGGAGCATTTATTATTTTATTTATGCGTTTTAATTTAATACTCCAAAGAAAATACGGGTTTGGGTGGACTTACGGTTGCGAATACGAGATTTGCTCTATTATAAGTTTTTTGGGTCGCTGAACACGAAAATCGGGATCATTTGGCTAAGAAAATGGGGCTTCACCCTTAAATTTGCAAAAACTACCCCCAAAAGGGGGTATTTTTGATGTATTCGTCTTTTGAGGGTAGTTTTAGCTAATATAAGGGTGAAATATTAATTTTTCATTAAAAAATCCATGAAATTCGTTTTCAGCGACCCAAAAAACCCTTGTGGACCTAATCTTGGCGCAAAAAGTGCAGAAACAGCAAAAACACCCCTTTTGGGGGTAGTTTTCGGTAATTTAGGGGTGATATATTAATTATTAATAAAAAAATCCATGACAATCGTTTTCAGCGACCCCAAAAACCCTAGTGAACCAAATCTGGCCACAAAAAGTGGGAAAATAGCGAAAACACCCCTTTTGGGGGGTAGTTTTTGCTAATTTAAGGGTGAAATATTAATTTTACCTTCAAAAATCATTGAGATTCTTAATTAGCGACCCAAAAAACCCTTAGAAACTAATTTTTGGATAAATCCATCGACACAGAACGCGAATACATCAAAAATACCCCCTTTTGGGGGTAGTTTTTGCAAATTTAAGGGTGAAGCCCCATTTTCTTACCCAAATGACCCCCATTTTCGTGTTCAGCGACCCAAAAAACCTATACTAGAGCAAATCTCGTATTCGCAAACGTAAGTCCACCCCCCCCCCCGTATTTTCTCTGGAGTATAAGGTGTGGTCTCACATTTTGGTTTCACTTTGGTCTGATAATTTTGATTATTACGGCCTAGATTCCAAGTTAAGGAGCTTTCACATATTATGTCGGTCAAAAAGTGACTTTTTTGCTTACCCTCCTGCCCCTATGTCGGAAAAATTGTACATTCGTATCCATTAGACTGTGTCTTATTTTTTTTTTTCGATATTTTTTGTCTCCCCCCATTTTTTTGAATATTTTGGTCATAAAAAACACCCAGCTCCAAGGATTTTGATTTTTGATTTTTTTAACCCGTGCCGCCGGGCAGTTGAAGTTTCCCATTTAAATAACATGGGAATTTCGAGATGTTAGCTTTATAAATTTTTACAGAGGCCGCAATATGTTTTAAGAAGCTAGTTATTGCTGGAAAACATACTTTCATATGTTTTAAAGACATGAAAACCACCCTCCATTCATTCCAATGGGACTTCTGGGCCTAAATCGCAAATTGACATGTTGGCTAAATCTTATAAAACAGGGTTTTTCGGTAATTTTCGATAAAACGCTGCAACCTCAAAAATTGACCAAAACACTTCTGGTAGGGCTACTTTTTTTTCTCTAAGTATTACCTTTCAAACGTCGTAAACCGTGTATTTTTATCACTGATTTTCTCAGCACTATAGTCAATTAACCTACTGGTAATTTTTGACCCTAAATGACCAATTTTTAAATTTGTTTAAACTGCTGCCAAAATTGTAATTTTTGACAAAATTAAGTTTCACAGGCCTAAAAAATTTTCTACAAGCTTCAAGTTTTCAAAATTTCTTTACTCGTCTGTTTTCTTGAAATAGTTTTTAAGATATCGCTTTTCAAAGATAATTATAAAAATTGATTTTTTCTTTAAATCCTAAAATTGGGACTCTGACTTTAAATTATCATCTCTGGTTAATAACTTATTGAAAAGCAATGAGTAAAGAATTTTTGGAAATTTGAAACATGCAGATAATTTTTAAGACCTATAAAGCTCAATTTGGTCAAAAATTACAATTTTGACAGCAATTTAAACAAATTTAAAAATTGGTCATTTTTAGTCGAAAATTACCGTCAGGTTAATTGGCTATAGTGATAAGAGAATCAATTTTAAAAGAACGCGGTTTACGGCGTTTAAAAGGTGACACTTACACCAAATAAATGAGACCAACCAGAAGTGTTTTGATCAATTTTTGAGGTTGCAGCGTTTTATCGAAAATTACCGAAAAACCCTTTTTTATAAGATTTAGCCAACATGTAAATTTGCGATTTAGGCCCAGAATTCCCTTTAGAATGAATGCAGGGCTGTTTGTACATCTTTCCAACATATGAAAGTATGTTTTCCAGCAATAACTAGCTTCCTAAAACATATTTAAAAATTTATAAAAATTTACAAAGCTAATACCTCGAAATTCCCATGTTATTTAAATGGGAAACTTCAAGTGCTCGGCGGCACCATAGATACATAAAGATATAGATGGAGCATTGAGCTCGAAAAATGTCCATCGTCTAAAAAGAGAAAAACAATAACTTTCCTAGTGTTTTATTTCTTTCTAACTGAATAATTAACTTTCAATAGCGGCCTGAGCGGGGGTAAACTATAAACAGCAACACTAGGAAACTAATCTCGCATCTTTCTCTAATGCTTAAAAACGATGGACATTTTCACTTATAGGCTCTTATGTAGCATGCTCCATCTATATCTTTATGTATCTATGGGCGGCACGGGTTAAAAAAATCGAAAATCAAAATCCTTGGATCTGGGTATTTTTTATGACCAAAATATTCGAAAAAAATGGGGGGAGCCAAAAAATATCGAAAAAATAAAAAAAAGACACAGTCTAGTATCCATTCTTCAACGTCGTAAAAATTGTATAAGCCCGCCTTGCATTTAAGAATTATATTTATTCAAAAATAAATTACAGAATATAAATTTTTATATACAGTACGTAAACTAATTATAGTTATTAATTATTATTAGTAATTACAATATTCTTATTAGTATCACTTTTATGTATTCAAAAAATACCTATATACCAAGACTTTAGAGCTTTTATAACAAACAAAAATAAGACTATGTTTATATATAAATTTAAATTTTTTGGTCCTATTTCAATTTAATTTTGCATTCAAGAGCACATGAGCATTGAAATATAATGCTTTTGTAACATGAACGGTAGAAATAATTTTTTTATTACAAGAAGAATATCTGATAAAAATTATCAAAATAATTAAGTACTATAAATAAATTTGTATCAGAATTTTTAGGAAGTAAATAATAAAAATTTTTCATCGAACTTAACCATTTAAAAACTACACTTTTACTCAAGGCGCCTGTGTAACAAAGATATAGTAAAAAGCTGACGTTTTTACATGAATTTATTTAGTTAAGACCTACTTACATGTTTTCAGGAAGACCTAAGGAAAAAAATGCGGTAAAGATTTTTGCAACTAAGATGGGGTGCAAAAGGTCCACAATTCCCCCCCCCCCCTTGACCCATAAAGTTAAAAATAACCTTAACCTTTATTGCAATTTTGAAGGGATCTAGTTGGTATTGGGTGATATTATGGACGCTAAATCCGAATCTAATTTCAAAACCCAAGCTAGAGGGGTGTAACACCCTTATTTTCACTCGTTCAACACTTAGAATTTAATATTTCTTAAAAACCGATATTTTTTTATTTTGATCGGATCTATAGTAATCATTTTGAAATAATCTAAATCTTTAATCGAATTATTTGATCTACAACAATAAATCTTTTTATAAATAAAATTCTATTAAATATATATTGTATTTCAATATTTAAATACTATAGAATTATAGTCCTCAATATAGTATAATAATTAATGAATATCGCAAAAGTATTTGTATTAATTAATCTGAGCCAAAGTTTCAAAGCCACAAAAATAAATTTAAAAGCTTCTAACATTCCAAACGGTTATATATGAATAATTCTTAGTGAAACTGATCTAAAGAGTAAGTAAACAGGGAATTTGAAAAAAAAAACTAATTAATCAGGGTTTAGTATACAAAAATATGATACTACCCTAATTTTTAATGTTCTAGATTCAAATTTAAAATGGCAACTATTTCTTCCAGTGAAACATTTGGAAATATTTTCGATTATTTGAAAAAATCTAAGCTAATTTTTCGATTGCATTCAAATTTTATTTTTTATTTGTGATACAAATCAAACCATTTTCCACGCTTAACGTCGTTTCTTTTATTATAAACATAATTCAAATACCTTCATACACCAATTAGTCAATAAAAATGTTCTCGCAAGTGAAATTGATTCAAAAGGTTATATAAGGTCGGAATAATACAAAGCTTATAAGTTTAGGTGTATTTGTCTTCTTAGTATTTAGAAACTCAAAAAATGAATTACCATAAGTTTTTATACCGCAAAATTTTTCTTTGTCATCTTTTACTGTGACTGAAATTTTAACAGAATTTTAAAATTCATCGAATAATTTCTTTATTTTGTCAGTGGCCAGAAGACACGTATTTTTCGGCCGCGATGCGAAAAATACGTGTTTTCTTAGCCATTACAAAAAGAATGCCCCAGATCGCATTTTGCCATGGCTTCGTTTTATATAGCAATTTATGTCTTATCTGAGGCGTTCTTTACTTTTACGACCTGGGATAAAAACATACTATTAAAATATATTTAAATTTTTCTTTAAAAGACCTCTTTTTTCTTATAGTTTTAGGTGGTTATTGTACTTTTTTGTAAAAGAAAAGTATAAAAACTTTAGAATCCCCCCCCTTCCCAAATATACTAAAAAAAGTACATTGAAAAACTAAAAATTTAGGGTGACTGAATGATTAAAAAATAAATTTTAAATAACTTTAAAAAAACAGATGCCATTTTAAAACCTGTGAACCTTAGAAATTGGAATAATATAATATTTTTGAACTCAGTTTAATAAGTTTTTTCATACTCAAAGACTTTTAAATTCCCAACAGGTTAGTTTCACTAAGAATCACTCATGTATAAAAATACTTTGTTTTACTAAAACTAAATTTTGAAATTGAAATTATAACAATAACAATAATAATAATAACTGCATATTCAGTTTAATGAAAAGTTTAAAATTTCTATAATTGTTATTTGTTTTATCAGATCGGAAAGTGTCCAATATATTTAATAATGTATCAAACGAAAACATTTTAAACTGTTTATATAGTTTATTTTTATATATTTTTATGCTAATCTAGTTATTTATGTGTAGAATTTATTCGTATATATGAAAATTTATATAAATATTTTAAATAAAAAAAAAAAAAGAAGAAAAATGTTTCAATATTTCAAAGAGGCCACATTATATTATGTGAAAAGCTATTGCGGCATTTCGGGTCGTCACCTCCTATATAACAGTTTCTTCTTTTTTTGGCAGGGTGCCTTGAAAATTATTGTTCGCGCCTTGTTTCCCTCCTGCAGTTGAAAAAGCTGGCAATATAACCCTTGTATATATAAATTTATATATATATCACGGGTCCCTTTAACATGTTTTGAATAAAGCCAAATTTGGAAGGTTCTTGCACTCGAAAAAAAATTACGGAATATTTTTGGTCTAGTTTTTTTGAGTAATTTAAGAACGAAAAGATAAAATTCGGCTGGGCACTTTTTGCGAAAATGCGTTTTGAAATATTGTGAGCGACCGTTTTAGAGTTTTCTTTTCATGATATCTCAGGAAGTATAAAACTTAAAATAACTTTTAAGTACTATTTTTACAACCCAAATTTCCTTGGCAACTCAAATTCGCTATTGTTTTTTAAAAATTTAAATTTTCGCGAAAATGACTAAAAATCAAAAAAAAATTGCAAAATCTCAAAAAATCTTTTAATTACTGTTTTCAATACTCAAATTCCCCTGCTTTTTTAAATACGCCATTTTTTTTTATTTTTGAAATTTGAGGTTTTGCAAATTTTCCTTAATTTTTAGTAATTTTCGCGAAAATTAAAATTTTCTAAAAAATAATAGCAAATTTGAGTTGCCGAGGAAATTTTGGTTGTAAAATAGTATTTGAAAGTTATTTTAAGTTTTATACTTCCAGAGATATTATGGAAACTAAACTCAAAAACGTCGTTTGCAATATTTCAAAACGCATTTACGCAAAAAGTGCCCAACCGAATTATTTCTTTCTGGTCTTAAATTACTCAAAAAAACTGGACCAAAAATATTCCGTGATTTTTTTTCGAGTGCGAGAACCTTCGATTTTGCCTTATTCAAAACATGTTAAAGGGACCCGTGATATCCTTTGCAGTAGAGCGTGCGAGAATAACAACATATTATATAGTTGTTATATCCTTAAAAAAATGTAGAAAGTAACTCACACTTTTTTTAACAAATATTTTATATAAGAAATAATATAAAGACAATTTTATTGTGTGTATATAAACAAAAATATTTCATTTTTTTGCTTTTTTGTTGTTTGTTGTTGTCTTTTTTTATGGATAAATATATACTCCAAATATAAATCTTTTTTTATTTATTTTTATTTTTTTTTTTAGGATTTATACGGTTGTATGTGACTTATTTACACTTTATAAATATTACATAATATTTATTACGTACAAATATATAAAAAATTTTAAAAAAAAGCTTGAATTAGCGTTTTATGATAAAGATTTTATTAACTATATTTATTACAGCCATTAAAAATATTTAAAAAAAAGAGTGATAATATTCATGTAACAAAAAGTTTTATTAAAAATCGATTTTGGCAAACTTTTTAAAAAAAAAATATGAATATTAAATTGATTGTTAATAGAGTATCTATTATATATTTTTTAATTATTAGCCAGTAAAAATTTTTATTAACTGTAATTATATATGAAATTTTTTTAAAAAAAAAAGTAGGTTATGTAACTTTAGCACGTTATAATTATGTGTCAATTTTAGAAAAATAGAGACTTAAATATTTTTTTACTTATTCTCTGTATTTTTTTTACTTCATAAGTAGACAAACATACACTTAAGACGTAGTTAGTACGATTCAAAGGGATTATATTATTAACACTTGTTGATGTATAATACAAGTGTTTTTTTTCTTTTTTTTTACATAAGTACATAAAGCTTTAGTGCATATTGGATTCATTTTTTACAAAAGAAATATGCTTACAAATATTGTATTGTTATAAGGTGAAGAAAATAAGTTAAAAATTTATATTAGTTAAAAAACTTTTTTGTAAACTGATATAATGTAAAATTACTGTAAGAATCTTACATTATTAATAATTTTAGTTGACCTAATTGTGAGGAGCTTCATTGACTACTCATGAGAATCTTTTTTTATTGTGCAAGTAGTCTTGAAGAATAAAAGTTGGTTTCAAAGAGAAAACTGAAATTTTGAATAAAAATTATTTTTTTAGTTTTTTGATTAAAATAATTTAGGTAAATAGAAACTGTTTAGAGACCAGCTTATATTGATTCTATGAGAATCTTTTAATTTTATTTTTGCTTCAGTTAATCAATATTATTTACACTCGAACTTTGCAACGAAAGTAAAATTCAACTATCCTAAAACAATAAATTCTTCTTGTGGTAAGTTAAGTTTCACAAATTTGCTAAAACCACAATTTTAAATTTTATTCAACTGATTATTTGCATTATAATTTTCGCTATTACATAAAATTATTATTTAAACTCAATACATTTTTTATTTAACAAAAAAAATTTTTTTAGACTCTCATACCCTTCAATTCATTTGTTTACTAAATTAATCATATACTACAATCATGATGTAGTTTGAGGGGACTGAATTCGATAACCGGGTTTAGGAAAACTTTACTGAAAATTTTTTGTGGCCCTGAATCCGGGACCAAAGTGTTTAGAAAATAGGAGAACATCCTCAAGTCAGCAAAAACTACCCCTCTTTAGGGTTTTTTAGTTTTGGAACTAATGATCAAATAAATGTCATATTTTAAGAGTAATTAACAAAATATTCGGTTAATCTGATTATTATGTGTCAAAAGAGTCTCAGAAATTCCGTTCCAAATCTGCCCAAATTCCAGAAACTTGTTGCTTTCATACTATTTCTTTTTTTACCAGAGTTAGAATGAGCAAAAAAAATACTCAAATTTTCTGAAATAAACCTTAATCTTTAAATCCATAGTATTTTTATATTGTAAATTTAAGATATAAAACTAAAAAATCGATATGGTATCATATTTTCGGCTGTAGAACCCAGTCCGATAAATATTACAAAATGATCAGAATTTAACAATAACACTTAAAAAAGTTAAATTCGGAATATCCCATATATACATAAAATGAATAAAACAATAAAATGATAGTGCAAGGATTATTTCCCTCTCGATTTCCCTTTAGATTATATAAAATTGTAACGAATTATAGAAAACTATTATAGAAACAAAAGAATTATTTTAAGTAAAATGATCTGAATACGTGTTATATTGAAGCAGCTGTGCCAGAAAACGGAAGCATTCTACTATATATATAAAATCCGCATCGAGCTAAAAGGTATTTTATGGAAATGAATCTCGATATACGATATAAAACCGCACACGAAACTTTTATACTAAAGAAATACTAGTTACATTCAATTTCTTTATTTTATTTTTATACTTTTCTTGCAATAATTATTATTGTCCTTTTTTTCTTTTTATTTTTATCACATTAATTTTATACTTTACATTATATATCGATACTAAAACTAATTAAAAACGTACTTTATATATGGGTCAATATTTGTGAACTGTATATGACTTTGCATGGGTGGGTCTCGAAATGTACTCCAAAGTATGTTTGGTCGAAAGTATATATAAAAAAAATAATTTTCCCCAATTTTTAGCTTTTTAGATCCAATCCTCTATTTTTTACAGCGATTTTTGTTTTTTTCAATTTTTTGAAATTTTTAATTTTTGAGAAATTTATGTTCATTAATTTTTCTCGCAAACGCGCACTTTACAATAAAATTTTTTTTCTTTATACTACCCCATAGGAAATTTCCCGTAGAATTCGATTCTGGGGTCCAAATTTTTTTTTTGAACTGCGCATGCGCGAGAAAATCAACTTTCTTGCTTTGCCTTTTCTAGCTTATATGCCTCAGCTGCAGACAGCTCAATTTTCATCCTGTTGGTCTCAAATTGTAGGTTTTTTCATATACTTTCAGCATATGAAATCATTTTTTTGGGTAAATTTATTTTAAAAGCACTAAAATTGAAAAATAGCGATTTTTAAAAAATCATTTTTCACAAATTTTGAATTTTCCGCCAAGTCACGTGACCAAATGAAAATCTGACTGAAAATTCGGATTTAGCGGAAAATTTTACATAAGGACACCAATTTTCGTCTTATTTCATTAAATAGTTTCTAAGATATCCCATTTTAAAGATAAAGATTAAAATTGACTTTTTTTAAAAAACCCTAAAAATGGGACTCTGACTTGAATTATCATATCTGTTAAACAAATAATTATAAAAAGACGAGTAAAAATTTTTTGGAAACTAAGGGCTTGTAAAAAATTTTTGAGGCCTATAGAACTCGTTTCTTTTAAAAATTAGAATTTTGGCAGCAATTTCAAAATTGGTCATTTTTGGGTAGGAATAGGGATTTGGTTTATTGGCTATCGGCATGAGAGATTTAGCGACAAATAATTGCAGTGTACGGTAACTGAATGGTGACACTTATACCAAAAAAATGAGACCAATTGGAAGTATTTTGGTTAACTTGCAAGTTTGCAGCTTTGTAATAAAGATTACAAAAAAATCCTATTTGATAACATTGTGGTATTTTGTAGTTATTTAGTATTTTGCTATTTCTTTTATTTCTATAGCGTTACGGAAACATCCAAAACTTTTCCAAAAAGGGGGTTTTTTGTAAAATTTCTCGAGGAATCCGAAAATTTCGTCAAAATTTTCATTAGGTAACTAGAAAATTCGGAAAATTGAAAATAAGATAGAATAGCTACAAAATACAACAATGTTATAAAATAGGATTTTTTTTCATAATCTTTAATACAAAGCTGCAACCTCGCCAGCTAACCAAAATACTTCCAATTGGTCTTATTTTTTCGGTATACATATCAACATTTATTTACCGTACACCACATTTATTTGTTGTTAATTCTCTCATGGCGATAGTCAATAAACCAAATCCCTATTCTTACCCAAAAATGACCAATTTTTAAATTGCTGCCAAAATTCTAATTTTTAAAAGAAACGAGTTCTATAGGTCTCAAAAATTTTTTACAAGCCCTTAGTTTCCAAAAAATTTTTACTCGTCTTTTTATAATTATTTGTTTAACAGATATGATAATTCAAGTCAGAGTCCCATTTTTAGGGTTTTTTAAAAAAAGTCAATTTTAATCTTTATCTTTAAAATGGGATATCTTAGAAACTATTTAATGAAATAAGACGAAAATTGGTGTCCTTATGTAAAATTTTCCGCTAAATCCGAATTTTCAGTCAGATTTTTATTTGGTCACGTGACTTGGCGGAAAATTCAAAATTTGTGAAAAATGATTTTTTAAAAATCGCTATTTTTCAATTTTAGTGCTTTTAAAATAAATTTACCCAAAAAAATGATTTCATATGCTGAAAGTATATGAAAAAACCTACAATTTGAGACCAACAGGATGAAAATTGAGCTGTCTGCAGCTGAGGCATATAAGCTAGAAAAGGCAAAGCAAGAAAGTTGATTTTCTCGCGCATGCGCAGTTCAAAAAAAAATTTGGACCCCAGAATCGAATTCTAAGGGAAATTTCCTATGGGGTACTTTAAGGAAAAAAAATTTTATTGTAAAGTGCGCGTTTGCGAGAAAAATTAATGAACATAAATTTCTCAAAAATTAAAAATTTCAAAAAATTGAAAAAAACAAAAATCGCTGTAAAAAATAGAGGATTGGATCTAAAAAGCTAAAAATTGGAGAAAATTATTTTTTTTATATATACTTTCCACCAAACATACTTTGGAGTATATTCTGAGACTCGAAAATCCAAACTGTATACACTTCACAAATATTGACCCATATGCGAGTATCGATTATTAATTCATTTGATAATGCATATTTTATATTATATTACTTATATGAAGAAGATTCCTATGAAATTATTAATGGCATATAAAGTTATAAAAAACTTTTTTTATCATTATTATTATCATTATTATTTACGATAAAATAAAAAAATAAAAAACTAAACCTTTTCACAAAATGTTTCGATGCACAATTTTTAGTTCATGTATAATATAAGAGAATTCAAGGCACCGTGAGAACAATAACAAATGAAGCACAAGATGATTCATTTTTTTATTCTAGTATTTTCTTTGTGTTTCTTAGTCCACTATCATAGCTATTGTTTTTATAAATATACAAAAAAGTGCATATGATGAATTCTAAAAAAAATAGCAATTTAACATGTAAAACTTCGAATTTGTTGCGAGCCAGAAAAATAAGAAATGGACCTAATTGCATGTTAATTTCTATCCGAGGTAATTTGGACTATTCTTTATAACCAAAGAAAAGGTGAGAAAATATGTACTTTTTGGTCACTCAAAAAATGGATATTTTGGTTTTTAATACTACTTTAAAGGAGTTAATACATTTTGTTAAATGTTAAATGGTGATTTTTTATAAAAATAAATAAATTTATAGTAAATTATTATAGAAGCTAAAGATCTATACTTTCTAGAGATATCTTGCAATTGACTGGTTAATAAATCAGTTTGTTGAATTCTTTGAAGGTACAAATGCTATTAAACTTACAATACTAGAAAACTGTTCCTCTAAATTTTCGTATCATAAATACTAATAACAAGTAAATAAACTAAATTATTACTTATTAAGCTCTGATTTCACATTTTCATCGCATTTTATTATAGGGTAGCAATTTTTTAAGTGTTTTATTGAAAAACGTAAAAAATTCTACCAAGTTATTGGCTCGACGGTCCCTCAAGCAATGACAAAATATTCATAATAGGTAAAAATCAATTTTATCTAAACATAATAAAAAATCTAAAAATGTTATTTTTTTTGTAAACTATCATATCTTAAAATTCATGAACAAAATTTTTTGTATTCCAGAAAAGTGATTTTTGAGAAAAAAAAATTACAATAACTTATTTTTCAGATTTAATTCAAAGAAAAAAAATTAGGTATTGCCCAAAAAAAAAAGAATATCTTCACTTTAGGGTCCCATAAGAAACAATGCTATTTTCACATGCTTGATAATAATACTGAGGATACTTCAGTCAAAATACGGGTTTTGTTGTAGAGTTTCCAGCCTAATGGAAACTCATCAGATTTGGTCTACTATAGGTTTCTTTGGGATCGCTAATCACAAAAATCTGGGTCTTTTTATGAGGAATTGGAACTTCACTCTTAAGGTGGCAGGTCGTACCCGAGGGGAAAAAAGGTGTCTTTTTCTGGATAGGTTTTCGGGTAGAAATAATTGAGATAATTTTTTGAAAATTGGCACTTTATTGGATTATAAAATGTAAACATTTTTTAAAAAATTTTTAAAATTTTTTTCCGAAATGGCGCCGAGTACAGGTGCTCAAAGTGAGGCCTCACTTTTCATTGTGTACACGATAACTCAAAAAATAATTAAGATATCTTCCTAATTTTTTGGCTACACTTTAAAAATACAATTATCTTCTGGATAGATGGATTCAAATTTTGGAAAATGGAAAATTGTGAAAATTATTTATGTAATTTTTTTCAAGAAAAAAAAATTGGGAAATTTTTTGGAAAAATCATTCTATCAATCCAGAAGATAATTGTATGTTCAAAGTGTAGCCAAAAAATTAGAAAAGATATCTTAATTATTTTTTGAGTTATCGTGTACACAAATCGAAAAACGTTGTTTCGAGAAAAACGCGTTTAAAGTTTAGAGGTAATATTATAATACTGTATATAATATATAATATATAATATATAATATATAATATATAATATATACTTAATACTGTATCTTACGCCTTTCGCGGTGTCTCGCTGAATCTTCTATAACTTCCTTATTATTCAAGATGTCATTATAAAAATTTTTTTCAATTTTCTTAAGATGTTTTCGAGCCCAAAAAAACCAAAAACAAAAAATCGAATTTTTTTTCCCTCGGGTACGACCTGCCACCTTAAATCAGCAAAAACTACTCCCCAAATGGAGTATTTTGGCTACATTTTCTCTGGCTCTCATCAGATTCGATTTAATATGGTTTTTTGGGAGGTTGATTACGAGTATTGAAGTATTTTTTATGAAAAAATGGAGCTTCGCCCTTAGATTAGTAAAATTAGCGAAGCTAGCAAAAATACCCCTTGAAGCACAAATGTTTAATAGAAAATAACCGAGATCAGATATTCGAGATCAGTGATCCAAAAAAACCCTAGTAGAAATCAAAATCAAAACAAATCTGATAAGATTCAGTGCAAATGTAGTGAAAAACCCTTCTTATAGGAGTAGTTTTAACTAATTTAAGGATAAAATATTAATTTAACCTAAAAATATCACAAAAATTCTTGATCAATGACCCAAAAAACCCCCAGGTGCCAAATCTGGGCACTCAAAGTGCGAAAATATAAAACATACTTCATTTTAAGGGTAATTTCAGCTAATTTAAGGGTGAAGCCTCAATTCCTCGTAGAAAACACCCCGATTTTCGTGATCAGCGACGAAAATAACCAATGAAGTAGGAGTGATTAAATGAGCTATAATTTTGGGAATCTTCTTTTTTCTGGTAAATTGCAACTAATTTTAGCCAGTAATCGAATATCCAAGTACAGGTACTAACATTAGAATATTTGCTACCTTCTAACTACTTTGAATTTTACGCTACATTTTTGTAGACTGTTTACGATACGTATAGCCACATGATAGTCAGTCTAAAAAAACAGAAAATTTAATTTAGGCAGGTACACCTTTAATTGCAAAATTTTAAAAAGTGCATTTTATTCAGAATTCGACGTATAGAGTCTACAAAGTACATTTTTTTCGTTAAACACTAAAGAAATAAATAGTAAGATTTTTTTTATAGTATATGCACATTTTAATAATTTGACGATTTAATGATTTCTACACTATTATTAATGAAACAATTAAAAAAAAAAAAAAAAATCTTAAAAAAAAAGAAGAAGTAAAATTATAAATAAAAATAATACAAAGAGTTATGATAAAAACTATAAATTTGAAAATCTCAAAGGTTTTAAACTCATTTATATAAAGTCTCTTTGTTTCATACGTTTAGAAAAGAAATATACCGCAAGTCGCATATTCCAGTTTCCTGCCTTAGGCAGGTTCTACAATAGCCACATACACCAATATATCATAGAAGTATAGTTGAAATAGAGCAATATATGTATATGTATGGATAGACATATTTGTGTATGGCCAACCTTCAGATAACTGCGCCCTCTATTTTTCTACATTAATTTTTGTAGACTTTTTACCTGCTGGTAAAACAGATTTATAAATTAGGTTGGCCATACACAAATATGTCTATCCATACATATTAGAGTGGAACTATTTTTGGACTTTGTGGAAAAACTTTGCTCCCCGGGTTTTTTTGTGAAGTTTTAGTCATAAAAAGTTCCCAGTTCCAAGGATTTTGCTTTAGCCTTACAAAAACACGTGCCTGTAACCACATCAATTTTTCCATTTAAATAACATGGGAATTTTGAGTTTTTAGCTATACAAATTTTCACAAAAGCCAAAAAGCGTTTTAAAATGCTAATTTTTACTGGAAAATATACTTTTATATGTTGTAAAGACATACAAACCGCCCTGAATTCATTCCAAAGGGAATTTTGGGGCTAGAAACGCAAATTTACCGAGTCCCAATTTCAGGGTTTTCAAAAAAAGTCAATTTTTATCATTATCTTTGAAAAACGATATCTTAAAAACTATTTAAAGAAAAGAGACGAGTAAACAATTTTTGGAAACTTGAAGCTTGCAGAAAACTTTTAAGGCCTATAAAACTCAATTTTGTCAAAAATTACAATTTTGGCAGCAATTTAAACAAATTTAAAAATTGGGCCTTTCGGGTCATAAATTACCAATAGGTTAATTGACTATAGCGGTGAGAGAATCAGTGATAAAAATACACGGTTTACGTCGTTTGAAAGGTAACACTTATACCAAAAAAAGTGAACTAACCAGAAGTGTTTTGGTGAATTTTTGTGGTTGTAGCTTTTTATCGAAAATTACCGAAAAACCCTGTTTTATAAGATTGAGTAAACATGTAAATTTGCGTTTCTAGCCTCAAAATTCCCTTTGCAATGAATGCAGGGCGGTTTGTATGTCTTTACAACATATAAAAGTATGTTTTCCAGTAAAAATTAGCATTTTAAAACGCTTTTTGGCATTTGTGAAAATTTGATTAGCTAAAAACTCAAAATTCCCATGTTATTTAAATGGGAAAATTGATGTGGTTACAGGCACGTGTTTTTGTAAGGCTAAAGCAAAATCCTTGGAACTGGGAACTTTTTATGACTAAAACTTCACAAAAAAACCCGGGGAGCAAAGTTTTTACAAAAAGTCGAAAAATAGGTCCACTCTAATACATATACATATATTGGTGTATGTGGCTATTGTAGAAAGCGCCTTAGAATCTTCTCTTATAAAGGCTCACACACAAAGTCATGGGCACGAGCAAAAAGCAGACGAGCGCGAGCAAAAGTAGAATATAGTGGGAGTTAGAATGGATGGGCTAATGAGGAGAAATTAAAAATATTAATCCCACTTTGTTCAATATTGCTCGTGCTCGTATGCTTTTTTGCTCGTGCCCATGAGTTTGTGTGCGAGCCTTAAGGATCTGAAATTTCAAACGACTTTATATTATATATATATACTTAGGCGCTTTCTACAATAGCCACATACACCAATATATGTATAGGTATGGATAGACATATTTGTGTATGGCCAACCTAATTTATAAATCTGTTTTACCAGCAGGTAAAAAGTCTACAAAAATTAATGTAGAAAAATAGAGGGCGCAGTTATCTGAAGGTTGGCCATACACAAATATGTCTATCCATACATACACATATATTGGTGTATGTGGCTATTGTAGAACCTGCCTTACTCATACACTTATATGACAGAATCATGAAATATTCTTGTAAATGTATATTCATTCAACTTATTATTAAGTAGTATAAAAAATACAAGAGAAACTTTAATAAAGTTTGCTTATTTTATTTTTTTTATTTTTTTTCTTGCTTTTTAAAAATATAAAAAATTTATTTAAGTAAAAATATGAAAAATAATTTTTATATTTATAAGAGCTTATTTATATTTTAGGTCATTTCGTTTTAACTTAATTATTAAAAAATAAATGCTTTACTTTAAGTTTAGAACAATTTAATTTTTTAAGAGATTGCTTTAAATTTTAGTTTTTTTTTAAAAGTTAAATCTTTTAGTGTTCATTTTTCAAAAAATATTTAATTTAAAAAAAGTTTTGTAAAATCTATGTGTGTGAGCCTTTATAATCTTAAAAATCTATGGCTTTTATCAAATATCAAATATCAAAACTTTTGCACCCTGAATACCTATTAATTATCTTAATACAATTATTAATTATCTTTTATTTTTTTTTTTAATTTCAGCAGCTATAAAATTAGGGTGTCATTCGCGGATTTTGCGTATAAAACTACCATTAATAAATTATACATAATATAGGTTGATCTTATCCTTTCTATGCCCTTCTTATCTCTTAATTATTTTTACTCTCCTCTTTGTCACATACCGTTTCCAAGATACAATCTTCGAGAAAAGTTCTAATATTAGTTTTTTTTTTTAATTTTGTTATTTTTTTTATTTTCATAGGCATATTTAAAAAAACGTAAATCAAAAATGGTATAGAGTATTAAAATGAGCTTAAATTGCTTAAAATTGCAGAAATAAATATAAAACAACTTAATTTTGAAGGTGCTACTTAGAAAGTAAAATAGTAAAATCATTAATAGTACCCAGGTAGCCTAATCTTAGCTATATAAGAGTACTACATGCATAAATTTCTAGGTGATTGTTTGGAGAGAAAAAATTTAGTCTAAAAATCGCTAAAAATAAAATTTTTAAATTTTAATACCAAAATAGTGTTTGGGTATTTGTTGAACTACAGGATAATCTTATAAAAAATTTCCTACTGAGATTTTTTTCGGAAAAAATGTTATTATTTGTAAGGAAGAAATTTTTATACATTCGATAGTAAATTAATATTATTTGCAATTTTAACGACTTTTTTCGAATGAAGATTTTATATACTTTTAATCAACATTATACTGCTTTTAACTATTTACATATGAAATACAATGTATTTTCATACTATGTAGGAGCAGTTTTAATAATTTTTTAAAAATATTAGATCTTTTTGTAAATAATTTTTATAAACTTTTTTTAAGCTAATTAAAGCTTAAAGAAGCCGTTATATTAAAGAAGTCGTTAAAATTGCAAATAATATTAATTTACTATCGAATGTATAAAAATTTCTTCCTTATCATAGGCACTTGACTATATAGTTGCCATTCTTGAAGGATAAAAGTGTGTTTGATTGTCTCAGGTGGTGTCCGTCTCCATGGCGCAAGTGGCTAGCGCGTATGTGGCTAATACATAAGGTTGGAGGTTCGTACCCTCCTGGGGACAAAATGATGGACATTTTTTTTCTTCAAGAATTTGCTTCTTTAAGCTTTAATTAGCTTAAAAAAAGTTTATAAAAATTATTTACAAAAAGATCTAATATTTTTATAAAATTATTAAAACTGCTCCTACATAGTATGAAAATACATTGTATTTCATATGTAAATAGTTAAAAGCTGTATAATGTTGATTAAAAGTATATAAAATCTTCATTCGAAAAAAGTCGTTAAAATTGCAAATAATGTTATTATTTGTGTTTGTATTAACAAAATGAACAGATAAATATTTATCTTTGTTAAATAAATAAAGTTACAAAGCGTTTATCAGTTACATAATAATACGTATAATATAATTGTGGTACTTTTAAATATTTAAATAAATTAATATTCATTAACTTATTAGTTAAATAAAATATACATAATATATGTATAAATGTGTTGGTATTTATGGTACGTATAAATTTTTGAATGTATATGTGAGAGTAGGATAAATGCTACGCTTTCGAATTAGCTAATTCTCATATAGGATAATATGCACGCACTTAATACACAAGTTTCACGTGCATCCGCCAACTAAATTGTATGTATACAAATGAATTGTTGCATACTTTGATGCAACTATGTATAAAACAAACTTACACAAATTTATAACCAGAAGCGTGACGATACTACCAAATACTAACTTTTCAATATATTCTACACAAAATTTTATTCTTCTAAATCTAATATACACAAATATAAATATATCTGTACTCTGGTCTCGTTAATCTACCGCCAAATAAAATGCATAAGGCATGCATAGTTTTTTTTTAAATAGCATAATTTATGCTATCTAATTAACATCTTTTCAATTTTTTTTTTTAGTAATTTTTTTGGACATTTTTATTTTTAGCATTACTCTGACTGAATACAAAATTTCATTATGAAAGATTCTAAACAAATTTCTATATCGTGAGAAAAACTAAAGGCTGAATTAATGAGTTGACTATTTTTCACATATATTTTTTCAGCAATTATCAGATATTATAATTTTTACCCTTTACAAATATATTAGTTTTAAACTTTATAAATTGCAATAATTTATTAACTTTTTTTCCTAATCAGACCCTAATCAGCTCGTGTTTTTTTACAATAAAATTACAATTCTTTGAATTGTTGCCAAAATTACAATTTTTGGGGTAAATTAGCTTTACAGCTTTTATTTACTTCTTTTAATCCTTAGATTTCCAGAAAAATTTCAATCGTAAGGTATATGAGCAATTATTTTAAAAGTGATACTTAATTCGAGCCTGAAATCGTAAATTTTTTTTTTGAGGGCACATCGATATGACCCGTGTTTTCAGATAGTTTGAACCTTCAGAAAACCGAAAAAAATCGTGAACAAGAAATCGGCGATAGGTGCCAAAAAGATTTTTTCAATTTTATGTCAAAAAACGTGTTTTTCGTATCTGAGCTACCCTAAATTTTTAAAATAACTTTTTAGGTAAAAAAAACTTTTTTAAAATAGATAAGAAAATCTGATTGCCAGGGAAAAACCACTCCAGAAGAAAAAAAAACTTATCTTTTTACGATGAAATTTAGCCAAGTTATCGTCAATTTAAGATTTTGCTCAAATTCGTCTTAAAAAAGATTGGAATTTTATTGAAAAAAGCCTGTTTTTGAACCTTAAACATGCATTATTCGCTTGATTTTCATCGTAAAATAATAATTTTTTTTTGCAAAACGATTAATTTTTTCCTGGCAATTCATTTCTTTAAGAAAAAAATTATTTTTATTGACAAAATTTTAATTTTTAGATCAAAAACTGTGTTAAGTAAATCTTGCTACTTATAGTTTTCAAAGGCTTTTGACCTAAAAATTGAAATTTGGTCAATAAAAATGATTTTTTTTCTTAAAGAAATGAATTGCCAGGAAAAAATTAATCGATTTAAAAAAAAAAATTATTATTTTACGATGAAAATCAAGCGAATAATGCATGTTTATGGTTCAAAAACAGGCTTTTTTCAATAAAATTTCAATCTTTTTTAAGACGAATTTGAGCAAAATCTTAAATTGACGATAACTTGGCTAAATTTCATCGTAAAAAGATAAGTTTTTTCTCTTCTGGAGTGGTTTTTCCCTGGCAATCAGATTTTTTTATCTATTTTAAAAAAGTTTTTTTACCTAAAAAGATATTTTAAAAATTTAGGGTAGCTCAGATACGAAAAACACGTTTTTTGACATAAAAGTGAAAAAATCTTTTTGGCACCTATCGCCGATTTCTTGTTCACGATTTTTTTCGGTTTTCTGAAGGTTCAAACTATCTGAAAACACGGGTCATATCGATGTGCCCTCAAAAAAAAAATTTACGATTCCAGGCTCGAATTAAGTATCACTTTTAAAATAATTGCTCATATCCTTGCAAAAATTTCATTGTAATTCCAATTTTTTAAATCCCATGTAGTTTTTCTAAATATTATACATAATAAAAAAAATTTAGCAGACAGAAAAGTCTATAAAATTACTATTTATTTTGATACTCTCTGGTAAAAGATCGATAGAGAGGATGCTTCTGCTTCTAACTTCTTTTCAATGTGTATGATACATTCAGTAAAAATTCTAAAGGGACCAATGGTATTCTTAGGGGTATACGTATAATAAAATATATAATTATTGTACTGAAAACGAAAGCAAATTTTTTTTTAAGATTTAAAAAGGAAACTCAATTTTTTGTGTTGATTTTAAAACTAACTGAAAAATCCAAGGGATTTGGAGAGGCAGGAGAGTTCCTTATTAAGAATTTTCCACTGCAAATAAAAAAAGGATAGAGGATAGGAGTAAAAATAAATTAATTTCTTGCTAAAAAAATTTTGAATTTTAATAGAACCAGTTTTAATTTAAAAATTAATTTTTAGAATTCAAAATTCCTATGGTATTAATTAGGGTGGGGTACTTTACGACGAAAAAAAAAAGTCCATAATGAAAAGTGTAACGAAATTTTTTGCACCTAACCCAAATATACCGAATATTGAAGTCTGTAAATAAATTGTTACGATTCATAAGTAAAACGAATGGTATTTCCAATGAAATTTAAAAACCCGAATTTTAATAATCCTTCAGTTTAAAAGTTAAATAATCTTTTTCAAGAAAAATTTATTCTATAATCGTGCACACCAGAAGTTTTATTTCACGAATAAGAATCATTCCGAATAAAATTGCAACGAATGATCATAAACCCGAAAATTTTAAATATTTCATACTAAAGAGGTGGTAGAAATTTTTCGGGTATTTGAACTTTCGTGGTAACTTTTTTCTTTTTCATATTTTTTGCTACATAAAATTTCCTTACAATATTAATAGGAATTTTTTTTAAATGCTAATTATATTTCTAGAAAATAGGTTTTCTTGGTTGAAACTCTTATTTGTTCAAATATTCTGTAATTTATTTTTCGGGAAAATATCTAATCGTTAAAATTTCATTATGTTATAAAAATTTAGGAACAATAAATTTCGTTACATTTTTCATTCTGAACTTTTATTTTTCGTCGAAAAGTACCCCACCCATTAATTATAGAAAGTATTTTTTTCAGATTTAATTTTTTGTACTTTATATTAACCTGTATAACTTGCGTAAAGTTTTATTTTAGATCTTAAAACTTTTGCAGTATTTAAAATAGGCAGATTTTAAGAGTAAACAATTCATACAGCTTCATACAACTTCATACAAACTTGCGACCTTTACATAAAATGGTTTTTTAAGAAGATTAATATAATCATAAAAAATTATAAAAAATAATTAAGGTCTTAATTTTAATACCTTCATGTTAATTATTTTTAACAAGAGATAGTTCATACAGTGGAATCGTGATAATTCGAACCTCGATAATTCAAAATTTCATCTAATTCGAAAGATCTCAAGGATTCCATTCAAACCATGAAAAAGGAACTCGATAATTCGAAGTAGGAGGCTATCTCCTTGAGATGAATTATCAAAGTTCCACTGTCATAATTATGAAATAATTAATTACAAAAAAAAATAATAATAATAATAATAAAATAATAAAAAATAAAATTTTCTTTTTATGTTTTAAAAATATTCTTGTCTTTGCATAATTAATTATAACTTTTAAATTGTTAATTGAATCATCTTTTTCCTTCCTTTTTTTTATAAATACTTTAATAACAATTAATTTTTTTTTTTTTTTAATTATTCATTTTATTGTTTATTTATAAAAGAAAAATAAATTTCAATAGAAATAATAACATTTTTTTATACTAGATACTGTCAAAGACGGGTAGAGCGAAGCTTTTCATGTTAAAAAAAAGTTTTAGTAATTTTTTAATTTTGGGATGTCTTTTGATTGGATTGAGTTCAATAATAATTTATAAATAAGACGTAAAAATATGTTGAGAACACAAAGATTGACCGAAAAAAACACCAAAAATCCACCCCTTATTTTGCAACCTTGTTATTTGTTTGCGGAACAAATATCAACCAAAACTTTTTTGCGGAATCTTAGTCATTACGTAACATACAAGAAATAAAAATTAATGATTTTTCATTAAATCTACCTTTTTTTTATATTAGTTGCAATGCTGATAATTTTGAAAAATATTTTATCAAATAATTTTATTCGATTTTTTTTAGTGGCCAACTTTGACCTGCAATATTGGGTTTCCGGTTAATTTTATCACACGTTTGACTTTAGATTCTGAGAATGACGGCTAACATTGGGATAAGTTTTTAGAAATATAAATTTTGGTTTTAAAATTAATTTAGTGTGCAAAAACAAATCAACACGTAGATAAGCTCTTGGGCGTTAAACGTTTAATTCAAAAAAATGCAAATTAATTAATAATTACTAAAAATATAATTTGTGCTATTTTGAATTTTCATGATATTTCACGGATGCATAGTTTATACATAATCTATGAAGCTTATAGCGCTTCTGATATTTTTAAGGTTTTTCACTTGTATGAAGCAAAAATGCCGTAATAAACATGCCTTTAGAAATTTCGGATAGGGTCCAAAAACTATACAGATCATAAACGATGAAAAATACTCAATTTTAAAGAACGAACGCAATCCTATAGATCATTTTTGTAATATCGTGCCCACGAGGTGTCAAATTGAGCTTCGCTCTATAATAATTATTATCTCATTAATTTATTTTCTTCTCTTTGGCTTTTAAATTAAAACATAAAAATACATTTATAAACCACACAAATTCAATTCAGCTCAAGAAGAATGAAACAAAAAAGTTTAAGTTCTTAAAAAGAGAGATTCTGTTTTATATTATATTTCTAATATGTAAAAATAAGCTACACAAACTGTTTTTTTTTCAACCACTGGTGCTTGACAATTTAAACTTTATATAAATTTAAATAGAAGGTAAATATCTAACTTTATAAATGCATTTTTTAACTTTTTAATTTCTATGTTTTTTTTTTATTCAAAAACGTTTACTTATTCATTTACCTCGACATCAGACGAGTCTTTTAACAATTTTTTTTCTTACTTATAGAGTTTGTGTTAAGAATTAAATTTACTTTTTTTATATATTAAAAGACAAAAGTAAATATAAAAAAGCGTATTTTTTTTCGATTTTTATTTAAACGTTTTTCTTTTCGTTTTCATGAAATAATTTTTTTTTTGCTCTTAAAGATTAACAAGTTAAGTAATACATTATTTTTTAAATTTCACAAAAAATTACGAACAATTTAACTAAAAAAAAATAATTGGTTTTTTTTTTCGTGAAAAATTATATTACAGTGTACACTTAAATTACCGAGTGATTTTCTTCAACATTTACTTTTTCTTTTTTCACTTCATCATCACTTTTTTCTATTAAAAAACTCATCAAAAAAAAAAAAAAGGAATTTATAATAGTTTTTATTTGGCGTGTAAAAAAAGTATTACAATAACAAAGGACAATTTAAACTTAACTATATTCTTAAACTTTTATATCAATGTTTTTTTTAATTCTTATTATGTAAAAAGATAATATAAAAAAAAGGTAAATAAAAAAGGATTTTTTTTAAATTAATTATAATTTTCACGTTCTTTTGATTTTAAAAAATAAAAAAATTATGGCCAGACTTACCAGTTAAGACTACACTTATGAATACTAATATTAACCACACGTGTCGAATCATCTTGAATATCTTGTACGTAATTTTTGGTGATTTATCTTTTACTTCCTCACGTAAAAAATCACCAAAAGAAACACAATACTTCCTTTTTTCTTTTTTATTATACATAAATCTTTATTATTCAACACTTTAAAATAGAAAACCACCAAAAATAAAAAATCACTTTTTTTTTAAATATAAATTAATTTCAACTGTCAACAATGAATTTCTTCATGGTTTCTGATAACTGCTACTTGTGGTTTTTCATTGCCTTGAGTATGTTTACGTTCACTATATAGTAAAGTTGATTAAACTGAGATTATTTACATTTAATAATATTTCTATACACTGAAAATGTACACATGCACTTTTTTTTTATGACAAAATTTTATTTTTTTTAAAATAAAAACACTTTTTTTTTATTTTAAATGATTTAAAACATTTAAATTTGTGAAATTTATTTTTTTGCTGCAAAAAAGTAAAATTAAACTTAAATATTGAAAACTTTTATAAAATTTTTACTTTTTTTCACTTTTACTCATAACTTTCTTTTTAGTTTGAAAGAAGTAAGTATTGGTCATATTTCTTTTACTCTTCTTATTTTTCTTAAATTTCATAAAGTTTTTTCACACACGAAAAAAAAAAATCACAAAATAATTAAAGAAAATTTTGCAAAAAATCAAAAAAGAGAAAAAAATAACAATAATAAAAACCTAATTATTTTCTTAATTAATTAATATTATTTAATTAATTATTTATACATTTTTATGTAAATTTACGTAAATAAAAAAAGAAACCCAAAGTAAAATAATTTTTTATTTTTAAGTATCATATTAATATTTTGGGTTAAATTAAAGTTTGATAAAAAAAAAAACGTAACATCTTTGTAATATCGCATAAGAATCACAACTGAATCATTGAATGTTCATGTGGAGCGCGCGAACCAAAAATCCAAAACACTGCTTTAAAAGTAAGTTTAATGCGCATGCTTAATAAAAATATATCCCTCCCACTTTAACTATATTTATGCATATAAGGGATGATGAACTATATAAAATTTTTTATATTTTTCCTTTGTCTCTAACTCACAAACTAAAACCTATATATAACGACAGCCGGCGACTACAATCTACGAATGGATTTTATACCTCATTTTCTACTTTTCTTCAGGATAGTTTTCCTCTTTTTTTTTACTTGAATTCTGATATTGTAAAAGCATGTATGAAAAAAGAAAATTAAAGCTGTCTAAAAAATTGAGCTAATATTCTGAATTAATATTACTTTATAAATATCACAGAAAATATCAAATATTTTTTCCTTTCTTTTAATATTTCGCATAAGGTATTACATTTTCCCTATTTCATTTAAATGAGTTTTTTAACAAATAACAAATATTAAATATAATTCGGTAAGCCTTAAAAAAAAAATTCTACGTTATTTTCGAAGGAATTTTTTATACTCTAACAAATCCTCGTCATTTTATTCTTTTATTTGGATCTAAAACAAAAAATGAGATTCAGAATAAGGCGGTGTCCATTTACAAAATTACAATTTTATCGGTAACGTTATACATATTATGAAGTACTTTAATTTCCCCAAAAAAATCTGTTTTTGGTAAAATTGTAATTTTTCTGAAAACAAAAAACAATTAATATTGTTGTTACTTATTTTGACAATTTTTTTTTTTTTTAATAACTGGACAAAATTTCAATGAATGAATTGTATTTCCAAAGTTTTATGCATTTGGACCCCGCACAAAAGGATAGGAAATGGAGTTTCGGTCGAATTGGCTGAATTTTTAATATGTTGTAGGTTTCATCATTCTGAACTAAAGTCTCAATGGGCACAAAGCTCAAAAGTCCCAACTTTGGCTGCTACGGAGCTTGAAAGCTCCAAAGCTTCATCATAACAAAGTTGCTTAAAAACCTTTTTTCTTTTATTTTTAAAGTATATCTTTATGTTTTTGAGGTCGCTGATATCGAATCCGATGTCAGATTAACGAAATTGTCAATTAGCAGCTGTCAATTAGCTGTCAAAAATCTAAAATATCGTAAAAAACTTAAAAGTTTAGCTGGAACATACGTATTTGAGGTTGCTGATTTCGAATCAGATGTCAGACTGACGATATTGTCGGTTGACAGCTGTCAATTAGCTGTCAAAACTCTAAAATATTGTAAAAATCTTTAAAGCTTAGCTGGGATATACGCTTTTGAGGTCGCTGAATTCGAATTCGATGTCATATGGATGATATTGTCAATTGACAGCTGTTAATTAGCTGTCAAAACTCTAAAGTATCGTTAAAAACTTTAACCGATTACCGCCGGCGCGGCCAAAACGAGTCACTTGAATTTTTTCGGGTCAAAATATTGTAAAAAAAAAAAAAAAAAGTTTTCTGGTCCAAAATCTTATTGGCTATTCAGTTTTGTGGTCATTTTTGATTTACAACCCTTCAGAAAAGCTGTAGAAAGGGTAGAAACATCAAAAACATGCCTTTTTTACCCTATTTTGCGGCCAAAACGTGCCACTTTGTTATAATTCTGAAACTTCTTCGTTTTATTAGCTCTAAATTTATATCTGGGGGTTTTCGAGGCTGCTAATTCCAAATATACCCATAAAAAATCATAAAATTTCATCTAGGGGTAGAAAATTGGGGTGAAAAGGGGTGAAAAATAAATTTTTATAGAAATTTTTTATTCTTTTTTTACAAAAGTCTTTATTCTTACTGGAAAACCTGTATCAGGGGTTTTCGAGGTCGCTGATTTCAAATATGACCATAAAAGAATCATATAACTTCATCTAGGGGTTGAAATTAGGGTGAAAAGGGGTGAAAAATCAATTTTCAGGAAAGGTTTTATTTCTACTTGAAAAACTCTATCAGGGGGTTTTTGACGTTGCTGATTCCAAATATGACCATAAAAAAATCATAAAACTTCATCTAGGGGTGGAAAATTAGGGTGAAAAGGGGTGAAAATTCAATTTTCAGAAAAGGCTTGATTTCTACTTGAAAAACTGTAGTAAGGGGTTTTTGACGTTGCTGATTCCAAATATGAGCATCAGAAAAATATAAAACTTCATCTAAGGGTGGAAAATTAGGGTGAAAGGGGGTGAAAAATCTATTTCCAGAAAAGGCTTTATTTTTACTTGAAAAACTCTATCGGGGGGTTTTTGACGTTGCTAATTTTAAATATGACCACATAAAAATGATAAAACTTTATCTATGGTTGGAAAATTAGGGTAAAAAGGTTGAAAAATCAGTTTTCAGAAAAGGCTTTATTTTTACTAGATAAAACTCTTTGTTTTTTAGTAAAATATTGAGAAATTATGTTTTTGTTTTTATTTTTTTTTCTTTTTTTTACCCTAATTTTCCACCCCTAGATGAAGTTTTATGACTTTTTCATTGTTATATTTGAAACCAGCAACGTCAAAAACCCCCCGATGAAGTTTTTCAAGTAGAAATAAAGTCTTTTATGAAAATTAATTTTTCACCCTAATTTTCCACCCCTAAATGAAGTTTTATGATTTTTTTATGGTCATATTTGGAATCTACAACGTTAAAAACCCCCTGTTATAGTTTTCCAACCAAAAATAAAGCCTTTTATGAAAATAGATTTTTCACCCCTTTTTACCCCATTTCACCCCAATTTTCCACCCCTAGATAAAGTTTTATAATTTTTTAATTGTCAAATTTGAAACCAGCAACGTCCTAAAACCCCCGGTACAGTTTTTCAAGTAAAAATATAGTCTTTTACAAAAATTGATTTTTCACCCCTTTTCACCATTTTCCACCCCTAGATGAAATTTTATGATTTTTTTGAGTTGATATTTGAAATCAGCAACCTCAAAAACCCCCAGATATCAATTTAGAGCTTATAATAATAAGATGATTCGGAATTATATTAAAGTGGCTCGTTTTGGCCGCACCGGCGGTAATCGGTTAAAATGTAACTAGAATTTACATTTCTGAGGTCGCTATCCTGCTTTACACGTTTTAAGAATTTTAAATGAAGATTTTGATTTTCAAAACATTCATATAATCGATGCATGAAAGGAATTTATACACGGAAACTTGCCATAAAAACAACATATAAACACACACACATACTCACAATTTTTTTAGTTTTTCAACAGCAAATTGACAGCTGTCAATTGACAATCTCGTAAATCCAACATCGGATTCAAAATTAGCCACCTCAAAAACTTAAATCCTAGTAACATTTTAAAGTTTTTATAGATATTTTTGAGTTTTGACAGCTAATTGACAGCTGTCAAATGACATTATCATCAATCTAACATCGTATTCTAAGTCAGCGACCTCAAAAACGTATATCCCAGCTAAGCTTTAAAGTTTTTTACGATATTTTAGACTTTTGACAGCTAATTGACAGCTGCCAATTGACAATTTCGTTAATCTGATATCGGATTCGAAATCAGCGACCTCAAAAACATAAAGATATACTTTAAAAATAAAAGAAAAAAGGTTTTAAAGCAACTTTGTTATGATGGAGCTTTGGAACTTTCAAGCTCCGTAGCAGCCAAAGTTGGAACTTTTGAGCTTTGTGCCCATTGAGACTTTTATTCAGAATTATGAATCCTACAACATATCAAAAATTCAGCCAATTCGACCGAAACTCCATTTCCTATCCTTTTGTGCGGGGTCCTGTTTATCAATATACAAAAGCTTGAAACCAATTTTTTTAGGAAAATAATAATTATTGCATTATGCTGATGAGTAAACCGAACTAATAACAAAACATAAACCCGCTTGTGGTTATCAGATTTTCGCTTTTAGCAATAAAAACATTATCAAAAAGTAAACCATTGTGATAGTTTTAATTAATTATAATTTATTTTTATATATAGGCATGTTTTGAAGCCCAAAGATGCTAAATAACCAATTTATGAAAAGAGTTTATTTCAAAGACAACTCTGAACCATAATATTAATTTTTATCTTTCAACAATGTAAAGCTTTAGATTTTTTTACATATAAACATATTACCCAACTTTTTTTACGAGAGATATATAGTCTTCGAAAATTCATGATTACTCAATTTCTTAAATCTGATATCTAAATCTGTGAAAATTTTAATCCCATTTTTTTGTCAATAAATAAAAGAACAATAATTTTTTCTTTTCTTTTTGACGATTGATGCCTTGCTTACCCATCAAAAAATTCTTTTCAAGTCATTTACGAAAAAAAAATTCGTATAAGTCATTTGCTCATAAAAAAAGAATTCCAAAAAATTTTGCATATGTGCGATTTGGACAATTTTCGGTCGTTAGAAACTATTAACATATTATATGAATATTTTGTTACTGATTAAAAAACCAAAATGTCAATAACTTAACAATATTTTTTTCCTTTTTATAAAAAATTATTCAACATTGATAGAGCGTATCTCTACCTTATAGGATGCAAAAATCGATACCTTGTGGGCACGATAACTCAACAATGATCAATTGGATTGCTTTAATTTTTTTAAACTGAGCTTTTTTTATCGTGCTTATGATCTGTATAGTTTTTGAACGGTATTTTTAAAGGCATGTTTATTCTTGTATTTTTGTTTCACACACCTGAAATACCGTATGAATGTCTGCTGTGCAATAAATTTCATAGGTTTTTATAGTTTTGCATAGGTAAAATATCATAAAAATGTAAAATAACGCAGTATATATTCTTATTAATTATTAAATTAAAAGTTTAAACTATTTAAAAATATCCGTTGTCTACAATCTGAAAAAGTCTGGCTCGGTAGGAAGCGGGGTGAGAAATCGACTTATAAGGGAAGACCGGAACATTTCGGTCGCCAAATTACAATCTATAGTTATGGATGACTTTAATATGTTAAAATACACCCAAGATACCTTCCGTTTATTCCAACGCGCCTTCTGGGGTTAAAAACGCAGGGCTCAATGTTAAAAAATAGGGTTTTTTCGAAATCTTCCATATAACGCTGTAACCTTGAAAATTAACCAAATCACTTCCAAATGGTCTCATTTAAACCAAATGCTCATATTTTTGGACCGAAATTACCAATTTTTAAATTGCTGCCAAAATTGCAATTTTCATTAAAATTAGGTCTTGTAGGTCTCAAAAATTTTGTAGTAGCTCTAAGTTTTGAAAAATGCTTTATTGGCTTCTTTTTGATTTTCATTTAGCAGATATGATAATTTAAAGACAGAATCTCAATTTAAAGTTTTTTAAAAACAATCATATTTTATCACTAACTTTGTGGAGTCATATCTCGGAAACATCTAAATCTAAAAGAACGAGTAAGAAATTTTTGGAAACTTAAAACTTGTATTTTAAATTTTTGAGGCGAAGTCAAGAATGGTAATAGAAGATATTATACATTATAAACATTTATACTTACATGCCTGGAGGATGAGTAAATATTCTTTACCACGTCTAAGTATGTTTTTTATACATTAGTGATAAAGAATTTATCATTACTTATACAGGTACACGTGTAACCATGCGTGTAACAAGATCAAATTTCTATAGGACTTTTGAATTCTGACAATAAAATACAAACACCATAGCAGCGCTGTCAATAATATGCGTTCAATCCCCTCTCTTAAATATAAAAACTATGCCTAGCAAAATCGATAATACCCATATAACTTAACTTTTGAATAAGCGTGTTTTTGTACCTTTTTTTTTGTTTCAAAGCCGTGGAAGAATGAGAAAATTGAATAATAAAATATTATATGCTAATGCGCACGCTTATTGCAGGATTTAAAAGTACTATTGGTATTTGATCTTTTCCACGTGTAGTTGTGTATAAATAATGATATTATTCTATGTCACCAATGTATAAAATAACGTAAAAGATTTTTAATAATTTTCTTTCCGATTTAAGTCACTTTATTGCAAAAAATGGAAAGATTTTACTTGCGCATTTTTTTTTCAGTGTATAAAGTTTGTAGGAAAGAATCAACAACGAGTATCAATTAAAAAAAAAAAAAAAAAATAAAAGAATTTATTCTGCTAATCTTTTTTTAATTACGACATAATAGTTCTAGGAAAACGTCGAATTCCTATAATCAACCCATTCGTTTTAACGCTCCATTAAATCAAACATTATTTATTTCTGACTTTTTTTAAAACTTTTTCCAATTATAAAGAATTTCAGGTATAACTTGTAAATAAAAAAAAAAATCAAAAAGGTAATAATTAAAAGAATAATAAAAACATTAAAAAAATATTTAAATAATAGTAGATTCTGGATTTTAGAGAAGTTTATTTTGCTTATAAATGCAAAATCATCATTTGTACATAATAATATTTTTTGTTGTAAAATTTCCTTTTCGCAAAATTTTGTAGACCTGAAAAACACTGTTATCGGTATTTTTTCTTTTGCCATAAATGGATTTTTCGGCTACTTGCTAGCAGCATATCGATAACAATAAACGGGATTCTGCTTGTAGCTAGCAGAATTTTTTATCCATGCTTAAACGATTGGAAATTACATAAAGCGTAAGAAAAATTTTTTTTTAATTTTCCGCTCGATTGAGATGCGCGTACCGGTAGGATAAGCCAAAAAAAATTTTTTTTTTAATTTTCTTTATGCTTTGAGTCATTTGCAATCGTTTGAACAAAAAAAATAATTCTACAAGTCATAAGCTAAATATTTTCGCTTGCAGCATTTTTTTTTAGTGTAACTTTATAGAATATATAAATATTGACATGTAATGACGAGGTTGGTGGTATACCAACGAAACGTTTAAAAAAATTGCTCAATAAGGTCGATAAATTCCTTAAAGTAATTTAGAAAAAGCAAAATGGGCAATAAATTCAAGAATCAAGTTGTAAGTCTAAAGTTTTAGTATATTTTTTCCTTCTTAAGGTTTGCATTTTTTATTGCCTTTGAATTTTATAATTCATTGTAAAAATGATACAATGGCGTCTTTAATTTAGCAACACACCATTATTTACTCTAAAATTACTGGCGCTTCTGCAATTAAGATTAAAATGCTAAAATGAATCAAATAAAAAAAACTGGACAAATTTTGAAAAAAATCACATGCTAATAATAAGTCGCCACGATTATCCTTTTTTGATATGGCAAAGAATAGTCTTACCTAAAAAACTTTTAAATTCTAGGTATACTTAAAATCAAACGCTAACGCCAACACTTCTGATAATGAACAATTCCCCAATGAGACAAGTTATAACTTTAAATTTAAGAAACATTACCTCCTTTAAACATCCCTCATTTTAATTGTGACTTTATTGCATGGCAGTCTTTTAGGGACATATTTACTTATTTGGTAATAAATAAACTTAATTACTTCTAAGTTGTTAACTTACAGCAATTCATTTCTGTCGTTGAGAAAGGTTGCAGCCAATTTAATAAATTTTTACATTTTACATGCCTTTTAAAGCATTTTAATAGAATCTAGAATAGACTTAAAGACAGGCATGAAGTAAACCAAGCATTTGAAACATGCTCGTATATCATCCATTAATTCACCTAAGCCTATATCAACAAATATTCTGCATCAAAACCTTAAAAAGTTCTCACAGGTATTAATATTCATTTATCAACTCCAAAAGGGTTAAATAGATCAGTAGATCAATGGAACGATTCGCCTGTATTCCAAATTTTATCGCTTTTTAGGAAATAAGTCTAGATAGCCAAGAGAAATTTTCATACAAAAATTATTGTATTAGCTTACCAGTTCCTGTCTCTGAAAATAATTATATGATTTTAAAAGCCAGTTATGAACTACTTACTTTAGCTAATGTAAGTTATCAGAATTTTTTAAAAATCAAATTAGTATGTTAAAGTCAAAAAACAAAATTTAGATAAAAATAAATTTAAAAATAATAATGTTTCTACGAACTCTGTTAAATTTTATAATGTTAATGTCAATCAAACTAGTTAAGTAGTGCATAATTTGCATATTCAATCATTTTTTTCTATTTTACTCATATTAAAAAAATAAGTCTCCTAAGCAAAGAGATGAAATAGTTCGTAAAGATGCTGTAACCATTTTGGGGTTTAGTTTATACCTGATTGTAAATAATTTAAAAGAGGCATAAGCTTCTTTACATATTTAAGGGTCTAGAAAGTAAAAAAATCTTAAAAGGGAGCTGATAAACAGACCTACAAAGTCAAATTACTAGTAAAATAGTGATAAATGCAGAAGCAGATACTATAATATAATCTACAAATTCTTAAAATGACAGTAAATGATTTTTTATGAATAATTCCTGGTAACTTTGGTAAAGGTACACAATATTATTTATCAATTGCATTCAAGGAGTTTACTACTGGAACATTTAGAGGGTTTTTCGCTTTTGTGGGAAGGAGGTATGAATACTAGATAAACCTGTAAATTTATCATATTAGTCATATTTAAAGTAAGTATTTGAATGTTGAAGTTGTGAATTGTCATGTTAAGTCATTAAAGCCTAATCGATCATTCTTGGACACATTTTGGAATTAATTCTACTTAGTAATTACTTTAGTGTTGTATTTTTTAAGGATTGTAGGTAAGGCATATTTTAGCCTGAAATATTTATTTTTAAATTAAAATTCACCCGTCCAAGAATGGTCTATTAGGTCCTAAATTTAAAGGCTTGAATTAAGTAAAAAACAAATAATGAAAGCAAAAATTTAGGATCTTCTTGATAAATATTATTATTTATTAAATATTATTAACTAATTATTAAAAAAAACATTGATTTTCATTTATCAAAAAAAGTAAACATTTTCCATTTTAAAAAATATAAACCTTATTTACTTTAAAAAAAAAAAGAAGAAAAAAAAATTTATGGTACATTTTTGCAATCTCGAATTAACATTATTATATACTTTCGTTTCTTATATAAGATTTTAATTTATAGTAAAAGGAAATTTCAAAAAGACAAATGAACAGCCGTTAAATCTTGAGCCAATCTGTGTTAAACGTATTTAGAAAATAGTAACGAGCGTATAGAAAAAGAGAAAGAAAAAATGAGAAAAGTATGTACCTAAAATATAACCTAAAAACCCTTTTTTTTCTTTTTTCTTTATTCTTTTTTTATATATAAACTACAGAGACTAAAGCACTCGCTTTTCTCTTTATAAATATATTACCTTTTTTTTCTTAACATCCTTTGCTTTCTTATCCTAGTCGTTTTTCTTAACGAATATACATATAGATGCACAATAAAGTAAGTGTGTGCAAAACTTTATTTTTCTTTCTTTTTTATATCTTCTTTATTTTATACTTCAGTTCTTTTACTTTTTCTTTTAAGATTTCTACAAATATGTATCTATGTATATATGCGCATTTCTACGAGGAAATCCTTTTTATGAGCACCAAAAATGAAGAAAAAAAATTTACGAGGCCGCGACTGCCACCATGATTTTCTGATAGTTTGAACCCTATAGAATGCAAAAAAAAGCGTGAACACGAAATCGCCGATGGATGCCAAAAAGATTTTGCCACTTTTATGTCAAAAACCGTGTTGTTCGTATCTGAGCTACCCCAAATTTTAAAAATAACTTTTTAGGTAAATAAAATTTTTAAAAACTAGGTAAAAAATCTGATTGCCAGGGAAAAATCACTCCAGAAGAAAAAAAAACTTTTCTATTTCTGATGAAATTTAGTCAAGTTATCGTCAATTTAAGACTTTACTCAAATTTATCTTAAAAAAGATTGAAGTTCCATATGGAAAAAAGCCTGTTTTTGAACTTTAAACATGCATTACTCGTTTGATTTTCATCGTAAAATAATAATTTTTTTTTAAAATTAAGTACTATAAAAAATAACCAAAAAGCGTAATGAAAATTTGTTATAAAAAATTAACCAAAAAATTTAAATAAATAAAAAGCAATCGGAAAAAAATTTAAATAAATAAAAAGCAATTGGAAAAAAATTTTTATGCGAAAGAAAAATAAATGAAAAGCAATTTTAGAACATTTTTGTTAGTAAAAATATCTTTAGGAAAAACGATGTTTAGAAAAAGAATTTTAGCAAAAAAAAATTGTAGAAAATAAATTTTTAGAAAAAAAATTGTTTAGAAAAATTGTTTTTAGCAAAAATGTCCCCCCACCGTATTTACCATCATTTACTGCTTAAAAAGAAAATGTTACTTTTTTTGGTTTACGTCTTACCGATCTTATTAATATAGAAAACAAGCTTTTATGAATGCTATTTAATGGTGATACATGTATACTTGAAAGAAAATAAGGAGTGGAGTTTCCAAAAGGGCTATTATTGGCCTCTTACAGATACCTAGAGACCAATACCTATACCACTCAAAATGTATCAGTATTTTAATCTAAGCATTAATCGAATATATATAATTGCCTTACTTACACTGACAAGTTGCAGAGCATAAATTTTGAAAGATTTTTGGTTATCATCTGTTTTATTATGTTTTATAATTTTTTTGCATTTATTACCTCTGATAAAATAAAGTGTTTTTGAATTTATTTGTAGTCGGTATAACTCGAAATCCTGTCTTTTTATAATAATAATAACGATTTATTATTTAGGTTATAGAATTTATTTGCGGTCATCTACAGTTTTAGTTTTGAGATTGTTGAAAAATGGTATAAAATAAAAACTTATTATTTTGTAATTCTGTAAACCAAAAGAATTATTTTTGTTCAAAATAAACTACGTTTTCTGTATTTTATTCTAAAATTTAAAAGTTTTAATTTCAAGTAAATAAAAAAACTTTTTATCATATTGCCCTATATATTATACATATTATGGAAAATGATTTTTCTATATAAATGCATTCCCAATATATTGTTAACATGATCTAAATTTACGCAGATGAGTAAAAAATAAAAATTTATTTATAATACACCAAAATTGTAGTCTAAATTAACAATTCCTGATTAAATAATCAAAATGATTTTTTATTGAGAGAAATAGTCATTTTGCTTTCACTTACTTATTTGAAGAAAAAAAATGATGAAAAAATAAAAACATTAAACGCTAATGCTCCAAAAGATTTATTCACTCACTTAAATATTACGATTCAAACGAAAAATAAACGAAATCAATAAAATTTGTTTCCTTTTCGAAGTTGATTTTACACGTTTGGGTTAATATTTCTGTACGTTAAGCATAGATAAATTTATAAATACTTTTACCTAAATTTTTTTTTGCCTTGTGAAAACTAAAAATACTATTTTATTGAATGATTGAGTTAATATATTACAGTTATTCTCCCATAGTACATCAAATTTTATATGTTTTTATTCAATTTATAAATCTATTTGCAAATTACGTGTATATGAAACAGATATAAACACATGTACAATCATAAAATAGTTTATAAAAAATACATATGGGCGATTATTTCTCAACCCGGCCACCCCCCTCTGTCCAAAAAAGGTGGCAACTCTGGCAACTTTTCTCAAATTGACTGGAAAAGGAACTAGTTTTTTATTCTCATTGGCCTTTCGAAATCTGCAAATCTACTGTGCTTATTTTAGGCACTGAACGGTGGCATGTCCAAATTTAAAAATCAGAAAAATTGAAATATAAATAGATTATCAGTAAGTTTTTTGAAATTTCTTTTTCTTAAAAGTTGTTATTTATTAAAACAAAGAAAATGAGACAACTTGCGTTGTAAATGGTTGATTCCTTAAAAAGTTTTGTAGGTGCTATGTAGTGTTTAAAAAACTTCAACTTTGGCTGTTGATATCTTTGAACCTACATATACAAAATAAAAAAGTTTTAGTGCAAAATGCTAGTCTTTTGTTACATAATGAGTGTGCCAAATATCAGGGGATTTGATCAAGTAGTAAATTGACTGGAAAAGGAACTAGTTTTTTATTCTCATTGGCCTTTCGAAATCTGCAAATCTACTGTGCTTATTTTAGGCACTGAACGGTGGCATGTCCAAATTTAAAAATCAGAAAAATTGAAATATAAATAGATTATCAGTAAGTTTTTTGAAATTTCTTTTTCTTAAAAGTTGTTATTTATTAAAATAAAGAAAATAAGACCACTTGCGTGGTAATTGGTTGATTCCATAAAAAGTTTTGTGGATGCTATGTAGTGTTAAAAAAACGTCAACTTTGGCTGTTAATATCTCTCAGTCTACATATCCAAAATAAAAAAGTTTTAGTGCAAAATGGTAGTCTTTTGATACATATTTAATGTGCCAAAAAACAGGAGATTTCATCGAGTAGTTTTGAATTTAGCAATTTAAAGGTTGATTCTGAAACAAATGTTGATCCATTTTGTTAAACGAATTAAAACCTGAAAATTGCTTAATGCGAAACTACTTGATCAAATCCCCTGATATTTGGCACACTCATTATGTAACAAAAGACTAGCATTTTGCACTAAAACTTTTTTATTTTGTATATGTAGGTTCAAAGATATCAACAGCCAAAGTTGAAGTTTTTTAAACACTACATAGCACCTACAAAACTTTTTAAGGAATCAACCATTTACAACGCAAGTTGTCTCATTTTCTTTGTTTTAATAAATAACAACTTTTAAGGAAAAGAAATTTCAAAAAACGATAATCTATTTATATTTCAATTTTTCTGATTTTTAAATTTGGACATGCCGCTGTTCAGTGCCTAAAATGGGCACAGTAGATTTGTAGATTTTAAAAGGCAAATGAGAATAAAAAACTAGACCCTTCCCCAATCAATTTGAGAAAACCAAAATCTTTTTAAGTTCCACCATTTTTGGACAGAGGGGGGTGGCCAGGTTGAGAAATAATCACCCATATATAAGCTTTGGAAGAAACTATTATAAGTGTTAAATAAATATCCTTGTAAATAATTTCGAAAACAAGTAAATAATTGTATAAAGTTTAGCTCGGCCGATAAGCAGGTTTTTTACACTATCAGGCCCTTAAATAGTTTCTCATAGTTTAAATATATACTCTTCTTTGTTTTAACTAAGATTTGTCGCGCATGCCTACTAATTAAAAAAGTATGCGTGATATAATGTCAAATAGTCAAATCGAACACATTTTTTACGCGTCATCAAGTTAGTAATTGATTGGTTTTGCTGTTAATCGTATCGTATGATTTGTATTGTCAAAAATTGTTATGAAAGTGGTGAAAATTGGAAAAGCTAGTTGTGTTAGAAAAGTCATTGGTCGATTTTCTGTAAAATCTGGTTAAAGTTTTGTAAGGGTTTGGCCAAACCGGGTGACGTGTTGTCGTCCACGAGGAATAAGTGATTCCTCAGACGCCTAGTGAGCGTCAAGTCTTTCGGCGTGCTAAAGGCTAACATTTTTTCGTAAAAGTCAGATATTTTAGTTGATAAGGAGTGAATGTGCATGACCGTGTGAATAATATTATTTGTATAAACAACAAAACCAATCGGTCCTTTTAAGGACCACCAAAAAAGTAAAAACGAAGAACAACTAATTATATAGACTCTTGCACTAGAGCTTTAAGTCGTAAATTAACAATAAGCGTTTTTATAAAGTTATATAATATATGAATATATCCAAATAAAATCGCAGAAACAAAATTAATGTTTTGATAAAAAGTTTCAGATTTTTGATTTGTTAATTTATTTTATAATTTTAGGTGCTTTAATTTTTTTTATTTCGGGTAGGGGCTTCTAGATTCGAGTAAAACTAACATAATTTTTATGATCAATTTTCTCAAAAAGTTTATTACACAAAAAAGATTCTTTTACAGTAATTTTATATACTCATAATAAACACAAAATTTTTTTTTTTTATTATCTCATTTTTTACGTATGATGAGTTGTCGCTAAAGTTAGTGCCTAAAAAAGAGATACAAATCTGCCAACATCATAACTCGGCTTAGAATCGTCTTAAAAAAAAAACATCATCAAAAAGTACATGAATTTTTGCAAAAAGTGAACTATCATCAATGAAAAATATTAAAATATAAAAATTAAGGTAAATAGTAAAAAGTTGAAACCTGATATCACTTTTGACCCAAAAATGGAACCTAGAGCCCACAAATATGTTCCGATCAGGTTCATTGTAATTCATTTTTTGTAGAATTTCATAACAAATGCAGCCGCATATTAATTAATTAATTAATTAATGATTATCGCCCACGCACAGGCTTGATCCTCTGTGGGGTACATAATACTATGTACTATAGCTAAAAATACGATAATTAAAAAAAAAAAAAAATTGATTAAAAAAAAAATTGAATATAAAATAACTGTAAAAAAATCTTTTTATTCTGTAATAATCTTTTTAAGAAAAAAATTAATCATAAAAATTACATAATTATTGTTGTTTTTATTTATATCGCCCATTATTTTGTAATATAAATCTTTGATTCTTGTTTTATAATGACCAGGATATAAAACAAGAATCAAAGATTTATACATAAAAATTACGTTATTTTCTTAGAACGCATCCTTAATAAAAATTTGGAAAAAGACATTGATTACTTAAGAACTTCTATTTGTAGTTTAAAAGTTATTTTCAAATTGTAGAAAAAATGAAAACAATTAAAAAAATTGAAATTTCAAGAATTATTGTGATTCTTTAATGAACGCTGTAAAGAACAAACATTTTTTTATTTTCTTTATAATCTGAAACGTTTTTTTGTGAACAATTTAACTGATAAATTTTTTAAAATATTTTTTTGTAGATTTTATTTAGTTCGATTTTCTCATATATATATATGGGCACGTCCAGGGAAGAACGACCAGCCGAAAAATAAAAAATGAAAAAAAAATTTTTTTTGTGTTGTTTTTTACCTGAGATTTGTGAAACCGCTCCTATTTTAGACTTCCTGATGCATTATTTTGATATACGGCTGCTCCAAAGTTGGATTTTTTCATTTTTTTGATTTCAGCTGCCCAGTTCAACCTAAAATAACTCTGAACCATTTAACTTTTTATATATACATATGATTGGGAAAAAGTTTTATTTTTACCTGAACTACTAAAAAAAAAAAAAAAATTTCCATTTTGACTTATTCCACATTTTTTTCTCCTCGACGGTAGCTTTCAAACATCCAGAAAATTTGTTTCGCCATGATTATTTTCAACTTTTTTCTTCTCAAAATTCACTTCAAAGGGTCTAACTTACATCCTGAAAGTCCTGAGATGTGATAGGCAATGATCGGTCCACAATCTCAATTGTCTCAAATTGTCTCAAATCTCCACAGTCTCAAAACTTGGTTCTTCCGTTTTCCTAAAAATCCATAAAAATGTTAAATATTAAAGCGTAAAATCATTAAAATACTAAATTTAACCTTACCAAATGATTTCTTCTGTTAAATCTTCACTATCAGGACCACATAAACTTGTTGAAACATATCAATAGGATCATCTAACATTTCTGATGCTAAAACACCCAAGATCAGCCTCGCGTCAGCATCCAAAAATAGAAAAAAACTGAAAAAAAAATGATTCTGGTTAAAAATAACTACAAAAATAATTATAAACTATTAAAAAAGACTGAAAAATATTTAAATTAACTTACCAAATATGTTTATAAGCAAATTAGAACTTTAGAACTCCATGCTGACAAAATCTGGAACCTGGAAAAAAAGTTAAACAAAGAGATTAATTCTTAAATTTTTAAAAAAAGTTTCATAAAAAAATTTTATACTTATCTGATCTATATTTTCCTGGTGCAACTTCATCTTCTTGATATAAATTAGTACCTGAAACAAATAATTAACAATAATTAACAACAATATGTGTACATATTATACCAGTTTTTTATAAAATTGAAATTATAGCAGAAGACAAAATATTGCAATCAAAGTCTCCTACATTACCTGAACTACTAAAAAAAAAAAAAAATTTTCCATTTTGACTTATTCCACATTTTTTTCTCCTCGACGGTAGCTTTCAAACATCCAGAAAATTTGTTTCGCCATGATTTTTTTCAACTTTTTTCTTCTCAAAATTCACTTCAAAGGGTCTAATTTACATCCTGAAAGTCCTGAGATGTGATAGGCAATGATCGGTCCACAATCTTAAAACTTGGTTCTTCCGTTTCCCTAAAAATCCATAAAAATGTTAAATATTAAAGCGTAAAATCATTAAAATACTAAATTTAACCTCACCAAATGATTTCTTCTGTTAAATCTTCACTATCAGGACTACATAAACTTGTTGAAACAAAGCAATAGGATCATCTAACATTTCTGATGCTAAAACACCCAAGATCAGCCTCGCGTCAGCATCCAAAGATAGAAAAAAACTGAAAAAAAAATGATTCTGGTTAAAAATAACTACAAAAATAATTATAAACTATTAAAAAAGACTGAAAAATATTTAAATTAACTTACCAAATATGTTTATAAGCAAATTAGAACTTTAGAACTCCATGCTGACAAAATCTGGAACCTGGAAAAAAAGTTAAACAAAGAGATTAATTCTTAAATTTTTAAAAAAAGTTTCATAAAAAAATTTTATACTTATCTGATCTATATTTTCCTGGTGCAACTTCATCTTCTTGATATAAATTAGTACCTGAAACAAATAATTAACAATAATTAACAACAATATGTGTACATATTATACCAGTTTTTTATAAAATTGAAATTATAGCAGAAGACAAAATATTGCAATCAAAGTCTCCTACTCATGGGAATTAAAAGAAACCAAAAAGAAACTACTTTATCATTTGTTGGTTTCATATTTTTTTTTATGCATTCCTGCATGAGGAGATTACAATATTTTGTCTTCTGCTATAATTTCAATTTTATAAAAAACTGGTATAATATGTACACATATTGTTGTTAATTATTGTTAATTATTTTTTTCAGGTACTAATTTATATCAAGAAGATGAAGTTGCACCAAGAAAATAGAGATCAGATAAGTATAAAATTTTTTTATGAAACTTTTTTTAAAAATTTAAGAATTAATCTCTTTGTTTAACTTTTTTTCCAGGTTCCAGATTTTGTCAGCATGGAGTTCTAAAGTTCTAATTTGCTTATAAACATATTTGGTATGTTAATTTAAATATTTTTCAGTCTTTTTTAATAGTTTATAATTATTTTTGTAGTTATTTTTAACCAGAATCATTTTTTTTTCAGTTTTTTTCTATTTTTGGATGCTGACGCGAGGCTGATCTTGGGTGTTTTAGCATCAGAAATGTTAGATGATCCTATTGATATGTTTCAACAAGTTTATGTGGTCCTGATAGTGAAGATTTAACAGAAGAAATCATTTGGTAAGGTTAAATTTAGTATTTTAATGATTTTACGCTTTAATATTTAACATTTTTATGGATTTTTAGGGAAACGGAAGAACCAAGTTTTAAGATTGTGGACCGATCATTGCCTATCACATCTCAGGACTTTCAGGATGTAAATTAGACCCTTTGAAGTGAATTTTGAGAAGAAAAAAGTTGAAAAAAATCATAGCGAAACAAATTTTCTGGATGTTTGAAAGCTACCGTCGAGGAGAAAAAAATGTGGAATAAGTCAAAATGGAAATTTTTTTTTTTTTTTTAGTAGTTCAGGTAAAAATAAAACTTTTTCCCAATCATATGTATATATAAAAAGTTAAATGGTTCAGAGTTATTTTAGGTTGAACTGGGCAGCTGAAATCAAAAAAATAAAAAATCCAACTTTGGAGCAGCCGTATATCAAAATAATGCATCAGGAATTCTAAAATAGGAGCGGTTTCACAAATCTCAGGTAAAAAGTGACACAAAAAAAAATTTTTTTTTATTTTTTATTTTTCGGCTGGTCGTTCTTCCCTGGACGTGCCTATATATATATAAAATCAATCAAACGCCTTTTGCTTTAAATTTGCAAGTATAAAATTGAAAAAAAAACTGCTTTCCAGAAAGTTAAAGAGAAAAAAGTATAAAATATTTTTAGATGTAAAAGAAAGAGAAAAGCGAAAAGCGATAAAAATGGGTGAAAAAAATAAATGGTTGGCGGCACCTGAGCAAATTCATTTCTAGAAAATGCATATAGACTCTTGTATTATTGATAATGTTTTAAGTTCCCAATTTGATAATTTAACAATTTAATCACAAAATATTGTAATTATTTCGTCTGTTTTTATTACACTATTTCATCTATATTTATTTTATTCTTACAGTTTCTCATTTTTTTGCGTATATTTCTGTTTAAATAAATAAAAAAAATGTTTAATTACATTTTTTTCGTTTACTTAATTTTTGTATTTGCAAAATATTGATGAAAAGAAACATAAATTTTTTTATGTCTTCTAAAAAATAATTATTATATCTAAAATAAATTTATTTACTTTCTTGATATTTTTTATAGGAATGAAAAAAAGAAAAATATATATATATATTAGACTGTGTCATATTTTTTATTTTTCAATATCTTTTGGCTTCCCCCATTTTTTTCGAATATTTTGGTCATAAAAAACCCCCAGCTCCAAGGATTTTGATTTTCGATTTTTTTAACCTGTGCCACCGAGCACTTGAAGTTTCCCATTTAAATCACATGGGAATTTTGGGTTTTTAGCTATACAAATTTTTACAAAATCCAAAAAGCTTTTTTAAAAGATAATTTTTACTGAAAACATACTTTTATATGTTGTAAAGACATGCAAAAAGTCCTGCATTCATTCAAAAAGGAATTTTGGGGCTAGAAACGCAAATTTACATGTTGGCTCAATCTTATAAAAGAGGGTTTTTTGGTAATTTTCGATAAAACGCTACAACCTCAAAAATAAACCAAAATACTTCTGGATAGTCCACTTTTTTTGGTGTAAATGTCACCTTTCAAACGACGCAAACCGTGTATTTTTTATCACTGATTCTCTCACTGCTGTAGTCAATTAACCTATTGGTAATTTTTGACCCGAAAGGCCCAATTTTAAAATTTGTTTAAATTGCTGCCAAAATTGTAATTTTCGACAAAATTGAGTTTTATAGGCTTTAAAAGTTTTCTGCAAGCTTCAAGTTTCCAAAAATTTTTTACTCGTCTCTTTTCTTTAAATAGTTTTTAAGATATCGTTTTTCAAAGTAAATGATAAAAATTGATTTTTTTTTAAACCCTGAAATTGGGACTATGACTTTAAATTATCATCTCTGGTTAATTATTTATTGAAAAGCAGTGAGTAAAAAATTTTTGGAAAACTGAAGCTTGTAGAAAATTTTTAAGACCTATAAAGCTCAATTTCGTCAAAAATTACATTTTTGACAGCAGTTTAAAAACATTCAAAAATTGGTTATTTTTAGTCGAAAATTACCAGTAGATTAATTGACTATAGCGCTGAGAGAATCAGTGATAAAAAAACGCAGTTTACGGCATTTGAAAGGTGATATTTACACCAAAAAAAGTAGACTCTCCAGAAGTATTTTCGTTCATTTTTGAGGTTGTATCGTTTTATCAAAAATTACCAAAAAACCCTGTTTTATAAGATTGAGCAAACGTGTAAATTTGCGTTTCTAGCCCCAAAATTCCCTTTGAGATGAATGCAGGGCTTTTTGCATGTCTTTGCAACATATAAAAGTATGTTTTCAGTAAATATTAGCTTTTGAAAAAGCTTTTTGGATTTTGTAAAAATTTGTATGGATAAAAACCCAAAATTTCCATGTTATTTGAATGGGATGCTTCAAGTGCTCGGCGGCACGGGTTAAAAAAAATCAAAAATCAAAATCCTTGGAGCTGGGGGTTTTTTATGACCAAAATATTCGAAAAAAATGGGAGGAGCCAAAAAATATCGAAAAATAAAAAATAAGACACAGTCTAATATATATGTTATTTACAATTCTGGAAATAAATTTAATTATAAATTTAATTATAAATTTATAATCCTAGGATTGTACAAAATTTCCTTGTAAATTCCTAGGAGTATGTAATTTATTTTGTACGATTGAGAAATTTTCAAAATATAATCCAATTGAAAGGAAAACATCTATTAAAAATTTCAAAAATAATGTCATATTTGATATATTATCGAACATAATATTGTATCTCAGTCTTCAGAAAAATATAAGTGAATTCCACCTTATCTTTTTGATACTTTAAATACTACTTTATGCTTGACAAATAAGTTTACAAGAATAATCTATTGTTTTTGGATCTCTAAATTGTTCCAAACTTTCAGGGTATGTAAATGAAGATAAAACAACGTACTTGTTACCAAAAGCTTTTTTATATGGGCTTTGTAAGTCAAAAAAACAAATGGTTACATGCTATAAGATTGAGCTTCTTAGTTTCTCTTTAATAATAACCTTGAGACTTTATTTTTTTACTAAAAACTTTCAACTAGGCTAAATTCAAATATTTTTGGCCTGCATCTGACCCTGGTTCTGCATGAAACCATCCTAAACTTCATTTCCACTAGGAAATGTTAAAATAGGTTCCATAGGACTCAAAAGTTTAGTACGAATTTGCCAAGGAGAGTTTTATTCGAAACTGGGCATTACTTTAACTTTTTTTCCGTAGGCTTTACAACCGTTGGGTATTTTAACTTGGGCACTGATAACAATAATATTCTTTGAGAATTCTATATTAAAAAGTAAAGTATAAAAATGTAACATAGGTTTTAAAAAAAAGTGACCTTGGCTACTAAACGTATACTTAGTATTTTTGTTAATGACTCTATTGCTCATAATTTTTAATAATATTATTTAAATGAATTTGTTGACCTAGAGAGCTAATTAAATAAATACATGACTTTAAAAAATTAATTTTATCAAAATTAAATTTTTTGAAAATTATTAATAAATTATTTGATTACATAAAATTTGAAAAAATTTAAAACTACCTGATACGTTAAAAATAAAAAAAGTAATTCCAGATGGCATCTACGTATATCATCTCGAGTTTAATAAATAATATATTTATTTAATTAGCTCTCTAGGATAATTTATTCATTTAAATAACATATATATTGTAGTATTTTATGTTCCAAAAAAGATATTCTTGAGTAATTAAAATTTTTCTCAGGTTTAACTCATTAACGCTGACGCGGAGAGTTTTGGAAATGGTAAAAAACAACAATTTCCTTTGCAGGCACATGGCTAAAAAATTTTGCCTTTAAAGCCTATCATTAGTTTTGACCTATAGCTTTTGTATGTGCTCAAAAAACTGGGCTAAAAGGGGTAAAACGGGCAATACCAATCGAAGTTATTGCTTTTTAACCATTTCCAAAACTCTCCACGTCGGCGTTAATGAATTAAGTCAAATCACAATTATTTAGCAAACTTTTTAGCTTTAAATTGACTTATTTTTTGAATATTTCACGATTGCATAACACGAACCATAAAGTCCTAAGATTGAACAACGAAGTTTGTAAAATCCTAGGATTATATGATTTTGGAGATTGTACGTAACATATATACATATATATATATATATATATATACTTAATACTTTTATTGTGAGAAAATTCTTTTACGAGCTGAATTTAAAGCTTAGTCCCATAGCGTTTCTGACGTCGTTAGTTACCAGTACCCAAGGGAGTCAAGCTTTATAAACTCCATATAGTTATCTTTTAAAATTCTAGAAAATTTTAGTTGACGTTTCTTCTTATTTTAAAAATCTATATCAGTCAAATTTACATTTTATTACCATATTTTTTTTTCTTTTACAATTTAAATTTATCTTTTTTTTATATGGCTCATTTTCATTTTTTTTGAAAAAATATCTTACAAAAACTAAAAATAAAAAATTCCTTTTTTAAAGTCCGAACAAGTCTTTTTAGACTTTTTTCACCAATATTTATTTTGTTGCATAAAAATCACCATAACCAACCTTTTACATCAATTTATTACGTTTTTTCAAATAATTATAAGGTAAAAACAGCTTAAAACCATTAAAAACCAAAATCGTTACATACGGCCTTAATACATGAATTTTTCTAGGTTTTATGTATTTTAGAGAACAATATCATATATTTTTAAAGAATTCTTACTAAAAAAACGAGTTTTGGAGGTAAATTTTAAAAATATTTAATAATTTTAACAAAATTGAGGAACGGTAAAGGCAGGAACGGTAAAGGCTTTTTTATAGAAAAATCAAAATAATTCGTAGACAAATGATCAAAAAAACTTTTCCGTTTGGAAAGTAAAGTATTTTTATGATTGAAACTTGCTAAGTTTTTAATATTTTAATTACAACGCTTCTTAATAGGAGATCTAGGGGGGTACGGTAAAGGCTTTTGTTTTTGTCCCTTCGTTATTTCTGAACTTAAACCCATTTTGTTTTCCTATTTAACAATCATTTTAAGCGCTCTTGGTGTGAGAATTTTTTGTTTATGTATTTAAGTTGTCATTTATGCGGTTAAAAGGTTTTAAAAATGTTTTTACGAAGAGAAATCAAATTGAATATAATTAAATTACGTTTTTCATAAAAATTTTGTAAAATCGTGTGACACACCTTCTCACCCTTGTAATAATTAGTAAAATTAAGTTTAAATTTTTTCTATATGGAAAAAGTTGAACCTTATGATATAGCAATTAAGCCCAAAACAAAAATTTTTGAAAATTAATCGATAGGTGTGAGTGACAGACACTCAAAGTATAGGAATCTCCTTTGTGACAGGGAACGGTAAAGGCTTTTTTGCTATATTTTTATGTTTTATAGTAGTTAAAACATTAAATTATGTTGATTTTTATGGTGTACCATCAAAAACTAATTGAAATTGAAAATTTAAAAAAAAAAAAATTTTTAATCAATGCATCTGTTAGTCGGAAACGTGTTGTACGTCATTATTGCAAAAAAAACGATAATGAGCCATATTTAGGTAAAAATAATTTAATTAATTAATATAGTAATAATTAAATTCAAAATACTTAAAAATTCATTAATTTTTACTAATTATACTAATTTATCAGAGTTAATGGTTTTATAATATATTTTTAAAATTAAGAATAAAATATTTAAAATGAGTTTATTTCACATATTTTTATTAAAGCTCTACAGAAAGTGCAACTTTAAATTTTTATTAAACGTTTTTTCAACAAAGATTAGTATAAGATCGTTACTCAGTGAAGAATATTGTATATTCTTTACTTTAAAATATTTAATAAGGTAATGTTTAATTTTTAAATTTGGAATTATGTAAAAAAAGTTTTTATAAAATTGTAAAATATTGTAAATTTTTAGCCTTGATAATGAAGACTGAAGGTCTTCGAAACGTGGGCAATTTATTGAAAAAATAAAGCAAATTGTTAGCTCAGAAATCAAATATTTTTATTTAATATATATACATTCTTTTTTTAAGAATAATATTTTTCAAGATATTTTTAAAACATAAAAACAATTTAAATACAAATATAAATCAAAAAATATATAACCTTTAATTAAAAAAAAAAATTCTAAAATCTGCAACTGTAAATATCTATTAAAAATATAAAAATTGGCACTAGATAATAAAGTGGAGATTCGAGTGAAGTAGTTTCATTTATATGAATGTATGAATTTATGATGAGTTAAGTGTTCTCAAGAGAATGATTTTCGCCACTATCAGCATTTAAAATCATATGGGAATTGAATAGAGAGATATTTATTTTTTGATATATACAAATATTCACACACCTTTAAATTTGTATAAATTTAATTTAGGTAATTTTTTTTTTTTTTTTTATTGTGATATTACATATTTCTTTTGTAAATTGTAGTTTCATAGATTTTGAGATTTTAATTCCTAAATTATAATTGTGTAATGCGGTTTATATTCCCGCCTTATTGGAATTTAATATGTAAAAATAGTTTGTTAAAATACACTCATTTATATAGAAATATATATAGTGATATGTATAATTAGTACGCATGCCTAATCTCGGGCCTCTAAGAAAGGAGAAGAGAAGAAGTTTGGGACCACTGACTTATGTCATGTTCGATCTTCTTCTCCCGGATCTCAATTAGAGTAGATCTCGGAGAGTCGCATATAGGCTATAGTTTTAATAATAGTTAATATTAAGCAGTTATTATATTTATAATATATTATATTAATAGTGTAAAATAAAAATAGTGAACTTTAAGTTAAAAATAGTAAACTTTAAGTGAACAATTTAAAATTGTGTATTTATATCAATAATTTTATATTTTATATATTTTTAAGTAAATTAAAGGTAAATTTGTATTTATATTATTTTCTATTATTACCTAAACTCAAGGTCCCAGTTATAAAATATACCCATATGCCAATTCCTTTATATGGCATCCCTTAAATAAGTCGAATCTACCCTTTGGATGGTTATTAAAAATTATTGATTTTTGATCTTTTTTAAAGAAAAATTTTTAATTTTGAAACTAGTAAAATATTGTATACATATAGAATACACATATAGAAAAAAAAAAGCAACGCAGTAACTTCTTCCCAAGTCTCAAGTAAAGAAAGAGAAAGCGCGCGGAGAGGGGACACGCCCATATTCAAAAATTTTTTTTAATTGTATGGGATCGTTCAATAATTACGTAACGCTTATTTTTTGGATTTTGAGTTACAGCGTCCCCTTATGTAACGCTAAAATAGCATTTTGCCTATTTTTACATAATGAGCAATAACGTTTTCGGTCTAACGCTCCCCCCCAGTTCAGCGTTACGCAATTATTGAACGATCTCTATATGGAAGCACGCGCGGTCTATTTAGATAATTTTTTTTTTTATATTTTAAAATACGGAAGCAGATTGTAGTATAACCCAGCCCTAGATAAAAAATTTAAATACGGAAGTGCACACAGGTCATATTTTTATTAATATTTTTATTTATATCTTTCATATTTTTATTTATATAATATGGAAGTGAAACAGGAGTGTGACCCAATGTTAGATAACGGGTAATCACTCAATAGTTCTGTTTTTCTTTATTTTTTCTTTAAAAAATAAAGTGGCATCCTCTAGCAACCCTTGAGTTTAGGCCAATATTAGTGTAGAAATGTTGTTTATATTTTTTTTGTGAAATTAAAATCAACTAGTATTTACTATATTTTAATTCTATATAAATTTAATTAAGAAACCGAGTTGCATAAATAGTTTTTTGAAATTAGATTATGTATAAATAGAATCATTTCCAATGTGCATAACGATTGTCACATAGTAGTATATATGGAAAATATGGTTGCAGAATTCGGTTACTTAATTAAATTAGTATCAATAAGCAATGATGTAAACTATATTTCAGTTATTATATATTTAATTGTAATTTTAAAGTTATATTTTAACTTCTAAATATTTTGGTTATAGGGAGTACCTACAGCAATATAGTATTTATTATTTTAAAAGGAAAAATCAGTAGTTAATATGAAATTTTTATTATTAAATTATTTTATGTTTTATGCAATTATAATAAAGATGAACAAGATTTTACTTAAACTAGAAGTACCTCCGAGCGTTAAGTTCACCCAAATGGGTTCACGCTAGGGGGGAGGGGATTGATTGGTTTAAAGAACCAATTGATTAGTAGTTTGACAGGAAATTTAAGTGTATTATAAATGGATAATATTTTATTATAACTATGTAAAAAATATAGGCTTAGTCTAGCCACTAGCTGTAGATTCTGAATTTACATATGATATTCACGAGTCAACTTAATGCAAAGAGCGCTGCAGTAGACTTCATTGTTCCTGGGCAATTAGCCTTTGCTGTTGGCTAAAGGTCATTTGACATGGTCGGTTAGTGATATATCAATGTTAAATTTAAATTCCGCACTTACATTCAGTTATAGAAGAAACAGATTTAGATTTTTACTAAGTTAGCATTATTAGATCTGAATATACATATGAGAGGCGGCAATCGATTAGCTAACGATAGCCTGACTCCAATAGTAAAGCAGCTTTATTTATTCTAGCTTATCTTAAATATTACAAGCACTAACCAGCTTCTAACTCACTTATAATGTCGTGAGGTTAAACTTTTTCAATTACTTATATTTATTGTCCCGGTTTGGCTCTATAGTAGCTTCGGGTTACAAGTTAATATAGTTAAACTAGTTTTTTTCAATTAAGTTTTTGCAATAGGTCTAAGCATTTACTTAATAGAAAACAAAGTATTTTATAAGCTACTAGGAAAGGCGCCATAGATTTATTCCAATTGATTTTATCTTGGAACAAATTTTCCAATTGCAATATATTGGACTATTTATATTATCATATTTTTGAGATTAGTTTACATAGATTTATTCCAATTGATTATATCTTGAAACCAGTTTTTCCGATTGCAATATATCGGATTAGTTACATTCTCATATTTTTGAGACCAGTTTAAATAGATTTATTCCAATTGATTTTATCTTGGAACCAGTTTTTCCGATTGCAATATATCGGATTAGTTATATTCTCATATTTTTGAGACCAGTTTAAATAGATTTATTCCAATTGATTTTATCTTGGAACCAGTTTTTCCGATTGCAATATATCGGATTAGTTATGTTCTCATATTTTTGAGACCAGTTTAAGTAGATTTGTTCCAATTGATTTTATCTTGGAACCAGTTTTTCCGATTGCAATATATCGGATTAGTTATGTTCTCATATTTTTGAGACCAGTTTATTGATTTATAAAACAAGACAAATTATCCATGGTAGATGCGTTCTAAATAGAAGAAGGCACGCTACTGAAGCACTATGGATTCACCAGCATTTAAGAAGTAGTGTCCAACCATTACTAAAGTCTTTGCAAAAAGAAGTCGTTGGCATACTTTTCTGCTAACCAAGGTTTTGAGCCTGGACAACTTCTACAAGACAAGGTATGGTAGGCCATGAAAAAACCTACTTTTTAGAGACTTTGAGCTATTAACCTTACATGACCAACATTTCATATTACGAAGATCTCGACTATCTCAGATACGTCGAACGGGGACTAGATCTCTGACAATCTTCCCAAAAGAAAATCTGGCCATACTAAGGCAAATATGCTTTAGAGTGCTCAAAAGAAGAAGGAAATAGACAACAGCCTCAAGATAAAAATAACAAGTTTTCGCAAATATTATAAATTGACAGTTAAAAGATTTAAATGAAATATTTTTATATATTTTTGAAGAGAAAATAGGTACTCCTGCAAGACTAAAAGATATCGTAATAGTTATGTAAGTAAGGCTTGCATCTATAACTCTAAGTTAGGAGAAACTGCTTTGACCATGTCAACAGCTAGTTGACCTGGCTTAAGGGGGAGGGTGTAATGCGGTTTATATTCCCGCCTTATTGGAATTTAATATGTAAAAATAGTTTGTTAAAATACACTCATTTATATAGAAATATATATAGTGATGTGTATAATTAGTACGCATGCCTAATCTCGGGCCTCTAAGAAAGGAGAAGAGAAGAAGTTTGGGACCACTGACTTATGTCATGTTCGATCTTCTTCTCCCGGATCTCAATTAGAGTAGATCTCGGAGAGTCGCATATAGGCTATAGTTTTAATAATAGTTAATATTAAGCAGTTATTATATTTATAATATATTATATTAATAGTGTAAAATAAAAATAGTGAACTTTAAGTTAAAAATAGTGAACTTTAAGATAATAGTGAACTTTAAGATAAAAATAGTAAACTTTAAGTGAACAATTTAAAATTGTGTATTTATATCAATAATTTTATATTTTATATATTTTTAAGTAAATTAAAGGTAAATTTGTATTTATATTATTTTCTATTATTACCTAAACTCAAGGTCCCAGTTATAAAATATACCCATATGCCGATTCCTTTATAATTGGGATATTTTTCCATGATCATTCCAATTTTTAGAATACTGATTCAAACAGCACTGATCAGTAACACTGCATTAACCCTACAACAAAAATCTTGTTGTACCAACTTAGTGCTAAATTCTAATTGCTTTCTATGAATTGCTTATTTTTGAATAAATTCTCAGACGATAAATGTGATATTAAAAGAGACTAAAAAAGCAACCACGCTTATTCCTCTTTATGTCCATATTAAGGTGTTTAGATGAGAAAAATGAATGAAAGTTATAAAATATCAAAGTTAAAGTATTAAGAAACTTAAAAAAAATGTTTGGCAACTTTTCCTACGTAATTTTTTTTTAATTAAGAGGGCTAGATGTCAGCCACTTTTTCAGCTCTCGACCAATCAGAGACTAAGTAAAATATTAATTTTGGCCACCAAAACACGGCTTTAATTTTCAATTAAATTAAAAAATAAAATTGACAAATTAATCTGCATAAAATGAAAAATATGGCTCTGCCTTACCTAATAGACTTAAGAAAATTTTCTTTCTTAGTTAAAAAATGAAAGAAAAGCTGCAGTACATTCTAACCAAAAAAATGAGTGAAGCAGACAACATTGGGGTTGCAATTTCATTTAATTTTTTGAGGAGAAGGAAAATTTTCTCAAATCTAGGAAAAGCAGAGCCACATTTTTCATTTTATGTAGATTAATTTGGCAATTTTTATTTTTAATTTAATTGAAAATTAAAGCCATATTTTGGTGGCCAAAATTAATATTTTATCTAGTCTCTGATTGGTCGAAAGCTGAAAAAATGGCTGTCATCCAGCCCTCGTAACCCATTAGCGCCCAATCGACATATACAAGACATTTGAATTTTTTTAATGAAAAAATTGATATTTTGGGCTAAAAATATTAACCACTAGGTAAAAGGAGCTGAATTTTTCATTTCCGAAGTCCGTTTTAGCGTACAGCCCCTAGAAAACGCGATATCATCCCCTAAAAATAGGGTAAATTTAAAAAAATTTTTAGGCGTTATTTAAAATGAGACTGCGCACAAAAAATAGTTTCAGGGCATATAAAATTTTACTAGGGACTATTAATAACACAAAAAAAAAAAATTTATATCAATTTGCCATGTTCACTTCCTCAGATAGGGTGTAAAGTTGTTGTATTATAGCAAAATAGAATTCCTGACTGTGCATAAAAAAATATCTTAAGGCATATAAAACTTTACAAGGGGCTATTAATAATCTAAAACAAATAAATCAATATTAAATTATCATATTCACCCCCTTAGAAGGGTTGTAAGGGGGTGACATAGAGTAATAGAAAAAATGAATATTTTTGGTATTACTGTCATCTAGTAGGTATATTCATTTTTTCTTCTAACGTCTAAACAATCTTTTAAATTTCCCCCACATTTAGGGGATGATATCACATTTCCTAGGGGTCACATATAAAAATGGACTTCGAAAATGAAAAGAGCAGCCAAAATTACCTAATAGGTAAGACTTTTAAAGTATAAAGTCTAAAGTCTATAGTCTAAAAGACCAAAATATTGATTTTTTCTATTTTACTATAATATCGCCCCCTTACACTCCATCTGAGGGGGTGAATATTACAAATTGATATAAATTTATGTATTTTTTTTGTGTTACTACTAGTCCTTAGTAAAATTTTATATGTCATGAGACTTTTTTTGTGCGCAGTTTCATTTTAAATTATGCCTAAAAAATTTTTTAAATTTACCCCACATTTAGGGGATGATATCACACTTCCTAGGGGTTGTATATAAAAATGGACTTCAGAAATGAAAAGAGCAGCCCAAATTAGCATCTAGGTAACACTTTTAGACCAAAATATTAATTTTGTCTATTTTGCTATAATATCACCCACTTACACCTCACCAGAGGGGGTCAATATGACAAATTGATATAAATTTATTTTTTTTTGTGTTATTTATAAACCCTAGTAAAGTTTTATATGCCCTGAGACTTTCTTTTGGGCGCAGTATCATTTTAAATAACGTTTTAAAAAATGTTTAAAATTTACTCCACTTTTAGGGGATGATATCGCGTTTTCTAGGGGGCTAAAACGGACTTCGGAAATGAAAAATTCAGCCCCTTTTACCTACCAAATAACATTTTTATCCCAAAATATCGATTTTTTCATTAAAAAAAAATCAAATAGCTTGCATGTGTCGATTGGGCGCTAATGGGTTAAGAAAAGAAAATAGTCAGTTTAACATTACTCCTATAGGGATCACATTTAGAGTTTATAAAAAGTATAACAGAGATAACACGATTTAATGAAACTTGATATTATGATAAGTAAATACCTAAATTATTCATTGCCAATTTGTTTTTTACATTTACCTACTTCAATAATTAATAATTTAAAAAACTATGACTAAGTTTACAGGCGATGCAGTTTAGGCAAAGTTAGTTAAGATAAGTCAGTTTACTAACTTAACTTCGCTCTAAACTAACTGCGTTTACACGGACGACGAAGTCAGTTAAAAATTCTATAACGTTTTGTTTTGCTTATCGTTCTCATATAAAAATTTACAGAAAGAAAGATAAATAAAAAAAAATATATACTTTATATTTATTTTGCTCTAATTAAAAAATATAAAATTTTGGATATTTTAAATAAAAATAAATATCATTCATTTCTCCTTAAATAAATTTTTTATGTGCATGATGTGACAAGTTAACCTCAAAATCAAATATAAATAAAGAAGATGCAGCTTAGTGAAAATATGCTAATGCTTTTTTCAGCAGTTTTAGATGAACATTTAAAACGCATTAAACAATTATTACTCCAGTGTAATAAACATATATACAAAATTGTGCAGTTCAATCGAGTTTTCCTACAAATTTTTCTGGAAATAATTTTTGAATTTTCTAAAATAGATGATGGTCCTGCTTATACTTTTTTTAAAGACAAGTCGTTTTGGATGAAAGTACGTTGTCAAGCTTGGTGGATACATGTCTTGTATCACTATGATGATGATGATTGGCTTGAAAATTTTAGAGTGACAAGGGCAACATTTTTACACATTTGTGATAAATTGCGTGTACTATTGAATCCTGAAGATGTTCCTGTAAATTTACAGTCAAGAGAGCCTGTTAGTGTAGAAAAAAAAATAGCAATGACTTTGTATTTTCTCAGCAGCTGTTCAGAGTATCGAGTGGTTGGAAATGCTTTTGGAGTTCATAAGTCGACTGTTTGTAAATATGTTCATGAAGTTGTAAATGCAATTAATAAAATATTAATGCCTGATTTAATTAAAATGCCTGATTATGAAGAGTGTCTTGAAATTTCTGATTTCTTTGAAAATAAGTATGGAATACCAAAAATTATAGGAGCAGTCGATGGATCACATGTTCCAATATTACCTCCTTCTGACGGCTACAGAGATTTTATTAATAGGAAAGGTTATGCTTCCTTAGTGCTACAAGGATTTGTTGACCACAAGTTAAGGTAAATTTAAAATGAATGAATTTATAATTACACATTTTTAAATAAATTAATTATAACCCTCTTTTAATTCTTAAAAGGTTTCGAAATATTAATTGCCAAAGTCCTGGATCAAGTCACGATGCTGCTGTATTTGGTAGGTCAGGACTATATCAGCATCATCGACGTATCATACCTCAAGTAAGTTCACCATTAAACAATTTAGTAAAATTAATTTTGTTGATAACTTTAAAGCTACAACTAAAGTTTTAATTTAAGGTTACAAGTCAAATTCAAAATATAAACGTCCCTTTTATGATAGTAGCTGATCATGCCTATCCTTTGTTGTCTTGGGTAATTAAAGCTTTTCCTGGTCAAGTTGATGAACAAAAAGAAGTATTTAATAAAAGCTTAAGTGCTATACGAGTAGTAACCGAGTGTGCATTTGGGCGCCTCCAAGCTCGTTTTCGCTGTTTGATGAAACGATTAGATTTAGATTATACTTTTGTGCCTCAAGTTGTAGCTGCTTGTTGTACATTACACAATATTGTGGAAAACAGAGGAGACCCTTTTCCAAGAAGATGGGAGAGACACGCCGAAAGAGCAATACAAAACCAACCAGAAACTGAAGCTTACTTAGAAAACAACCAAAATTATGCTAAATTAGTAAGAGAAGCCTTATTCAGAAATTTCGTTCAAAATTTTTATCAATAAGCTAACGACAACACAAAAAATTCATAAAAATTTGTAAGATAATTATAATTTTGAATTGTAAAAAAAATTGTAAATAAAGTTTTATTTTTTCAAATACAATTGTTCATGTTATTTAAACCAAGAATAATAAAAAAGACCCAGCCCTGTAATTATGAAAAATTAATTCGAAATAATTTCAATCGAAGAGAAAGGTTTAAAATTTTAAATTGCAGTTTATCAATATTTTTTTAAATATTTTTTTTTATTATATAATTTTTATGTTTGTAGTACATTTAATTGACAAAGTTTATGAGAACATAAAACTAAATATTAATATTAAAAAATATAATTTTTCTTATCATTTATATTTATAAAATCAAACTTCAAATTTAAATTAAAAAAATTCACAAAACGTTTGGTACAAAAGAAAAAATGTATTATTATACATTATACATACCTATTATCTAATAAGTTATTATATTTATATGCAATGATGAAAAATTATTTATCTTTAATTTAATCTATTTCAAGAAAAAAACTGAGATTGATCCTACTAAATTCAAAAAACCTAACTAACTTTATCAGATATAATAATTTATATGAGATCAATTATTAAATTGTCTTTATTTTTAATTCAGTAATTTTAAGTAATTTTAATATATATTAATTTTTTTAATAAATATTTGCAAAAATTTTGTTTCAAATAAATAATTAAATTTCAATAAAATTGCATTAATTATAACTATAAATTCACGTTTTATAAATTACTGGATAATACTTTTTTTCACTTTAATTATCAGTCAACTCTTAATATTTAACTACAAAAATTTACATTCATTACTTCATATTTTTTAATCATTAATTTATAATAAAAGACTTGAATATCAGTAACAGCTTAACACTACTTATAATTATTATTTATATAATGAACAAGCAGTCTTTAATCTTCTGTGGAATCAACTCCAAAATCAAGATTTTCAGAGCTGCCTAAAATCTTCCTAGCATGACTTGAGGTTGGTGGTTGTTGGAGCAAGATGTCTTTCATGCCATTAATCAATAAAGAAGTGCTTTCAATGGCTATATCGCGATTTTTTCTTAATATTATTTCGGTTGTTTCCTTTTCAAATTTTTTCTGTTCTTCCCACATCTTTTTTGCAAATTGCTCATGTCTATCAAATGCTTTCTCCTGTAATTCTTCGGCGTTCTGTTTAGCTAATTCTGAATATAAGACAGCTGATGGTTTTTTCTTTGGCTTAAAATTTTTAGATCTAATAACGCTATTATCTTGGTAATTTTCATTATTTTGCATTTTCTGATGAAAAACATTTAAAGCTTTTTTTTCTGCTGAGTTAATTTTTTCAAATATGCGATCAGAAACCTTAGTTTTTTGCATTACAGGAGTTGTAATTTGATTTGGCTCCAACAAGTCTTGTTGTTCGTCATCATCAAAAATTTTTGGTTTATTAGAATTTTTATTACAGTTAACAAATTCAAAATTGGCATCCAAATTATCATTTTTCTTGCATTCTGACTGGAACTGCTTATCATTGGTATATAAGAAATTAAAAACTTCAGGATCTGTAGAAAAATTTGACGAACAAAAGTCCTTATTTGTGTTACGTTCAAATGAAACATTATCTGATTTATCTGCAAAAAATATGCAAAATTTTAATTTAAATTCCTAGTACTTCACTAATGTAAAAAATTTAATTACCTAATGAACAAGCCTCATCAAATTGATAGAGTTCAGGGTCAACAAATTGTTCTGCAAAAAAAACACAATATTTTAATTTAATTTCTTAAATTATTTCATCTACCAAATAAATTTTTTTACCAGATAAGCAAGCGCCATCATCAAACTCATCTTTATTCACACCAGGAGATTCTGACTGATAATCTATTAATGAGTCGCTATCATCCCATTCATCTTTGGAAACATCAAATGAATTATTTAAATTATTATCATCTACAAAAAAAATATACAGAAAAGTTATTTTATTTTATTTTATACTTCACGAATATTCAAAGTTTTTTAACCTGAAGAGTCGATTCCAATCATATTATTGATAGGTCTATCACCAACCAGTTCATACATTAAATTGTAGAATTTAAATTTATCGAGTTCTTCTTGCATCGAACTAGCCCCACTCTTGCTTAATTCGCGTTTTAGTCCATTAAATGTTTCTAAAAAATATATTTTATAATAATAATAAGAAAAGAAAAACTTTCATAAAAAAAAGTACTCAAAATAAAATACATACTCTTCAAATTACCAAATTTCATTATCATTTGTTTAGATGTCTTATTATAACCCCGTCTCTTCATTTCCGATTCTATTTTTCCATACTCTGGTGATTTTTTACATTTTTTACCATCTAATTTCGCTAGAACACTTTGATCTCGCAACAGTTCTAAAAACTCTTTTGTTTCCTCTTCCGTCCAAGTACAGCGTTTTCTTTTCTTATTATTTTGAACTGAAGTATTATTTTCCATATTTTGCATATTCAAATTAGAGAGATAATTTATTTGAGGTTATCCTTGCGGAGTTTTTAAAAAACTAATTTAAACATCGACTCGTTTAAACATTCATAAAAATATGTAATTTTTAATTATTAATTTTTTAATTAAATTAAATAAATAAAATTTTAATGCACTTATTTTTTTTTTAATTATTTTATTCCTTTTACTAATAAATTTTGAAGAGCGAAAAACGTTCATAAACGTGCAGCACTAAAACCCTGTTTAAAACTAACTTTGTCGTCCGTGTAAACGCAGTTAGTTTAAAGCGAAGTTAAGTTAGAAAACTGACTTATCTTAACTAACTTTGCCTAAACTGCAGCGCCTGTAAACTTAGTCTATGAAAATAACCAGAAATTAAACTAATACGTGTATATGAGCGTCGATAATATAGGAACCGATGCTTTCACATACTAAACATCTTAATACCAGAATTTCAGGCGTTAAATACCACGTAATAGTCTGTCACGTGGTATTTAATGCCTGAAATTCTGGTATTAACATTTTACAAAAAGAGGAATAAATGTAGTCACTTTTTACTTCCTTTTAATACCGCGTTTATCGTCTAAGAATTTTCTACGTGTAAAATTAACCAAAAATATAATATAGACTAGTCTATTGTTCTTTTGAACGTTGGTGCTGCCACAATACCAATAGTCGCTGAGTGTAGCACTAAATATGGAAATAAAATTCATTCAATATGTACTTAGTTTTAATTACTTTTCAGATTTTATTTCGAATGGAATTTAACACGAAAGCTAACATCAATTCATTTAATCGTTCACCCTGCAAGTACTTTTTGTGATTATAATTTTATTTGCAAAATTTTATTATTAATATTATCATCAATATCCATTTTAATTATAAAATTTAATACGGTGAGCATTTGTTTATTGACTGTATTACTGTGTAAAAAATGAATAAAATATTGAATATTTTTATCTTATACATGTATTTTAAGTTTATTAAAGAAACGCAAAAAAAAGACCGTCTAAAGTTATTGACTTTTTTGAAAGGGTTGAAATGTTTAAATGAATACAAACTTTGTATATACTCTTCAAGAATTTTTTTTTTTTTGACGAACGTTAACGTACCGAATCATTTATCATTCTTTAACATCTGCAAAAGTATTCCGACATTTACTTTTTTCCTTATTTTTTTATCGTTAATTTTAAGAAATGATGTTGAATTAAAAAAATGATATATACATGTAAGTGTATATTATTTAGATTTAATATGGTGATTAAGATATGAATAATCTTTTATTAAAAATTTATATTTAAAAAAGGGCTCTTTATTCGTAAAGACAAAATTTGTATGAATAATTCCTATAATTAAACTAGCCTAAGGGATAGTTGAAAGTCTGGGTTTTAAAAAAATCTAGGCCTGAGTTAAGTTTGTTACAATCTGTTTGTATTTGTCAATTTGGTCAAACCTTTCAATTTAAATTTTTCTACGCTCTATTCAAAGTCAAAAAACTATTTTCAGTAAATAGAATTAAGGTTAGTGAAATATTAAAATTTCCCGTTGATAATGCTCCTGTCATCATTTTTTTGGAGAAAACCCAGAATTGGAAAAACTAAGTGGAAATATCAAATGCGATTTTCTCAAAAAGTATAATTTTTTCCCCATGTAATTTTTATTGGTAAATAGTTATTTATTTTTTTTTAAGTACTTAAAAGTACCAAAACCTTTGAAGTACTTAAAAACTCAAAAACCAAATTTTAATTTTCTTTAATTTTCCAAAATTTACAAACTTTCTATTTATTAAAAATAGTTTTTTAGTTTTATTTAGAACATAAAAAGTAGCCAGTTTCAGAATTTTGAAAAATCCAAAAACAGCACCATTTCGAAATCTCTTAGCTTAAAATAATATTTAGAACGTGACTTTTACGAGCATAATTACTATCTCTTAGTTTAAATTTCAAGAAATTATATGGTATCATATGACGCGGCGTATCATATTTTTGCATATTGAACCCAATGCAATCGGTTTTTTCAAAATCCCAGTCTCTTAGGTTAGTTTTAATAAGAATTACCCATATATTAATTAAAACCATCCTCTAATAATAATTTGTTATAAAAAAAAGTAGAACAATTTAATGTTTCATTCGATAACTCACAAAAATCATAGTTTCTTTATTTGTATTTATTTTCCATTTCTAAATTTATTTTTTAACTTAAATTAATTTTTTGGTATCATGTATTTGTAAAAAGCATAACTTTCAAATATTTGAATAACTATTTCTCATGACTTATATGCTATTTTGACTGAAAAATTATATATATACTGATTATTTGGAAATAAAACTCGATTTTCGCAGCAGCTGGTTCTGTCTATACTATAAGTTAATTTTTTTATTTATAGACATTAAATTAAACTTTATTTTTTTATTAGCAAAGTCATAAAGAGAAAATTAACATATTAAGGGTTAATAATACTATTGATTAAAAAACAATAAATGATTTATTTTTCTAGTAAGCGACCATAAAGCGCGTATTTTTTGGCCGCTATTTGACCAGCAAAGACGTATTTTCTTAAAATTGCAAAAGAAATATGGTTTATGAAAATTGACTGCCGTAAACCGAATTTTGTCATTCTTGACTTCACCTCAGATAAGGTACTTTAGGTACCATATATTTTAGACCAATTTTTATTTTTCTATCCATGAGTCTAAACATACCGTTTTTCAATCAAATTTTATTGAAAAACATATTGAATTTTTATAAACAAAATGATACATTATAAATTTTTCTGCCAAAAAAAACGAAGCCTTGAAAAACAATTTCTATCCAACCAAAACACATGTTTTATAGCTTTTTTCCTTTAATTTTATTACTTCACCATTTGGTTATTTTCTTTTTGACTTTTTTGCATTATAAAAATATATTATAAATCAGAGAAAGAAGTATACGATTATGTATTTGAATATTATGTACATAAAGATCTTTATATACAAGTTAATATAAAATATTACGTACATTCATTATTTATACACAGACCTTTCTTGTTTTACACCCAGCTTCTGAGTATTTCCATTGTCGTATCTGCTTTTATATCTTGGAAGCTTTTTTTTTCGTTCTTTCTTCGCCACGAACATATTACTGTAGATCTGTTGTATACTTTACTTATATATAAGCTAACGTATTTCTACTACTAGCAAATTGCAAATGTATAAGAGAAATGTGAAGCGTTCTGCTTTACAGTCAGAACAACACTCGACCTCAACAAGCTGGCAATATGAGGTAGAAGATTACCTTATTTGTTGCGTTCATCTAACAAGCTAACAAACTATAAACACCATCAAAAATATAAAAATATTTTTAAAAATATGTCAAGTTTTATAAAATATGTTTTCACACATTTAAAATATATACATATTTTCATATATATGGGCTAATCCAAAAAATTTTAACAAAAGAAATTTTTTTTAATTATTATCGGAGATCGAAAATTTGTACTTGATGAATGATTAGCTTTTTACGAAACTAAAAGTATTGAATCTTGAGCAATTGGAATTAAATTTCAAAATAACATTTTTTAATAAGATAGAAAGGCAAAAAAAATGAAAATTTAATTTGCATGAAGTAAAAAGTCTTGGTTTAATTATGGACAATACATTAATCTGGGAATCTCAGGTAATTGCAATTGAGAAAAAAGTCAACAAAATACTGTACACCTTGCGATTCATTAGATCTGCACCTCTGAAACTCTGCGTAAGCGACTTGTCCAGGCATTGAATCCACCTCACTTAGACTACTGCAGAACTGTTACTTTAGATGCTAAAACATCTTTAATGGACAGAATACAAAGACTTAGCAACAAGGGCATTCAGTACATCTTTGGCATAAGAAAAGATGCCAATATCTCACCATTTAGAAATAAATTGAATTAGCTTTTAAAAAAATTTTAATTTTCAATTAAATACGCATAGATATGCATTTTATTGGAGAAGCGTGAATTAATGGACTGAAAATCTTTGAAAAATATGAAGTTTTTGTATATAAATTATTAAAAAGTCATTGAGTACAATTATAATTACAAAAGACTATTAAGCGCATAAAGATTTTAATTTTTTGAACGTTGAAATTTTGTTAAAAAAGCCTATACTATGCTTTTGACGTTTGTTAAGGAGCAGATAACCATCCAATGACATTTATTACATCAAAATTTATTTTATTTAGACCAACTCTTTAAAGGTTTGAGGCCTATAAAAGTTGTGGCATATTAGTCATTCAACATCTCCCGCTCTCAGCCTGAATTAGCAATTTTAAGCCACCTATGGGCCAAATTTCAAAAAAGTAACCTCAGATTCGGATTCAGCGGAAAATTTTACAATTTTTTAGTCTTGGTACAATTGTTTTTTAATCATCTAGTCAATTTTAAAAATTTATTTACAAAAAAATAATAAAAATTTTGAAAAAGCCGAAGAACTCTAAAAAGCTTCTTTTTGGTATAACTCGGCTACCTGAAAACCTAGAGGGCTGAAAATTGCACAGAAAACATATTTTACATATATAAAAAGGTGGTGAAAAAATTAGCATGATCGGGAGACATGATCTGGTAACGCCATGCTACGGATCCAGAATGACTCATAAACCATTTCATATTAACTTTTCAGGTTTCATAATTAATTTCTCTGCAGATATCATTTTTGAACTTTTTATTTATTTGTTCAGATGACTATATCGATACTAGCTGCCGTTAAACTGGGTATAGCAAAGCAAAAAATTTCTTATTCGCATATAAGCATGACTTAAGAAATCTAACCAAATTTATATAGTCCATTCGAATGATAATAAGAACTTAAACTTCAAATATAAAAACTATTTAATAGACAGTTCTCTTAGAAGCATCAACAAAAACTAGAAATTTTCTTGGTATAAGATAGAGCTTCACCCTATAATAATGTGATGAAAAACAAAAATTATAATTGAAACAATATTTTCATGAAAATTATATTGTAAGACTTATCGTTAGAAAAATAAAGAATGTTCCGAATTGCATGTAAACTGTTAAAGTTAGACTTTTTTATGCCCAAAATTTTTAGACGATTTTTCTTTGTAGGTGGTGATAATTGTAGAGCGCGTGATTTCTGGTAACTGAAAAGAAAATAATTTTCTACTTAAATTCTAGGAATGTAATTTTTTAATATATATAATTTTGTTCACTAAAAAGATTTTTACCTATCGGCATCTTTGTCTTACACATGTATAAAAGCACGGATTGCAACTTCAAATAAAAAAAAACTTATTTTTATAATTCGTAATTATTATTAGTTTGAAATTGAGAAATACATAATATTTACTTGCTTTTCATATAAATGTAATTATACACAACTTTTATAATCAAATTAACATTATTTTAAATAAATAAATGCATAAAATTTACAAGTAAATATTAGGTTGGTAGCTCTAATTAGTATACATATTTTGATTATTAAATAATAATATTTTAAAGTGTTTATGTACTTATTAAATTAATTTTTTCCTTAAAATAATTAATTATTTACATTATTAAAAGTTTATGCTAATAAAACGTTTACTGTATTTCGTAATTTAGTTTTATGAATTTCACATAGTGTTGCAGCTGTTTCGCGACGCCAAGACAGTTAATTTAAAAACAATAATATTTTAAACGTTTTTTTTAATAATTCTAAAAAGCGACGGTTGATTTAAAATTTTAAGTTCTTATTTTAATCTTTAGAACTTTTTTTAAAACTATACATTAAAAAAAAATTTCAAGTTTTGTATTTTAAATGCTTTATTTTCATTTTTTTAAATTCCCCATAAAACCCTGCGTTAATTTTTTTTTTGTTTATTTATTCACTCAAAAACTGTGCGGTCAATTATTTAAAAAAAAAATACGTGTAAAATTAATTTATATTTACTTTGTATTCTCAAAATTTCAACTCTTTTTTTGCATTTCAACCCTGCCGGTCATAAGACCTTAAGTTGACATGAAATAGCTACTGTGTATATTTGATATGCATGATTTGTCACTTTTGTAAAGCAACAGTCATATTTAGATATAACATTAAGATATAAAATATTATATGACATGTATATGATTCATAACTCAATTTTATATTTTAAAAAGGATATATTTAAATATCTTTGTAATTAGTTGTTTTGAGTAGCCATGAAAATGTTCTAGGTAGTGTCTATACATTTATACTGCATTAGGTAAAATAGTTGATAATACACTCCCTATATTTTCACTAATGCGCAAAGAGAATCTATTCTTATTAGTAGAAAAGTAAAATTTCAATCTTAGTATTATAAATATACAAATATAAGTTCATTATTATACGCATATTACATCTTTATACTACTTAGTGCTGTACACTAGATGGAGTGCTGTCGCAAGGTACGTGGAAGAAATCCTGCGAGCCAAAAAGATATTGATGACAACCTAACCAAGAGCCGTTCGCATGGTACCAAAGTCGGACGTACAAAGATACCTATTTATTTATTTATTTATTTATTTATTTATTTATCTATCTATTTATCTGTTTTTGACGACTAGAAGGAAGTGACAACATACAGGAGGGCCTAATATTTATTTTATTTTAATTTTATTTTTATAACTTTAAGATTAATTGTTTCAGCTTTTAGGCCAATTTTATTTTGGGACAGAGATATTGAAGTCTCTAAAATGGAAAAAGAAATGAAAGGTTCCTCATTAAGTGAAGATACATGGCCTTGAGTCAACCCGAAGTAATGTGATAAACGGTTCCGGGCTGACTTTCATAAGGTATGAAGGGAGTGGAGTTTTAGTGGGTATCGCACGGTATTGCCGAGTCCCACATAACCGAACAGTACGGGCTGTCGGTATGCGTAATGCATTTCTCCACTTCTTACGAAAAAAAAAACTCCTTAGTGCTGTACGTAGAATAATAATCCAGTTATAAATTTTATCATATACGAATCCACACATTACGCTCTATAACTTATAACCGGTTTGTGTAATTACAACCAAAATGCATGGAACATGTTTAATTATAACTGAGGGCAAGGTATAATCGTTACGCAACATTACAATACAATTTGCTATTTTTATAATTTGTTACTATTACCTTTACTATAAGTAAATATTCTAAACCCAAACTATTCTGATTTCCTAAAAGCGTATTATTCTAGGTCACTAATTCGAAAATATAATAATTCCCTAAATTGATAATATTTATATAAGTCAAGAAATCTAAATTATTTTAAGTCACTAAATCAAAGTTTTCTAATTATCTTAAGTCTCTAAAACTGGATTATTCAAAATTGAAATCAATTTAAGTCCCCAAATTTGACCTCTCCCCCCTTGATTTTCAGATTCTTGGAGTACTCCTTCCCTAAAAAATTGCAATTCTATGCAAGTTATCCATTTTAATCCAAATTTCATTGTAAAATTAAATTCAGTCTTTGCAGCTATAATTAAAAAAAAAAAAAAAAAAACAGTTCTAATGTTGTGGTAGTAATATTTTTAGAGGTTCATTTAGGATTAATATAAATCTAATAAATGATCCAAATATGAAAAATAAAAAGTACAAGTATAAATTATAAAAATGTCTTACAATATTCCAAAATTAACAAAAAAATTACTTACTTAGTCTTAAACTAAAAATAAAAGTATTAACCCATATATAAATGAAAAAAATAGATAAAAAAAGATGTAATAATTAACCTTTGTAAGAAAATTAATTAAGTTAATGGATGAAAAAAAAAGTTTATCGTAGTCATGCAAAGTAGTGTATACTATATTATATAATATATATGGGCGATTCTTTTTAACTGAGCAATCATTTACTGTCCAAAAATTAAAACAAATTGTCTTAAATCGACGGAAAAAGGGTTCAGTTTTATTAACCTTGGTTTGCTTTCACATGTTGTCTGCGACAGCCTTTTAAAAGTAATGGATGGAAATTCAAAACTCAGAAAAATTGAAAAGAAAAAGATTACTCAAAAATTTTCTCAAATCGTAAAAATGGTCGTTAATAGACCGTTGTTAACCTTTAGCCTGCATACCTCTTGAAAATCTCATAGCCTGCACATGGAATCCGACGAACCCCAGCTACTAAAATACGTTTTGTGGTTAAACCGTTAATTATATCTTAGCCAAAACTTGGAGTTTTTAACAGAAAAATTCTGAAAACATAAGTTGAAAAAGAAAAAGAAAAAATTTTAAATTTTTGAATAAATTAGAATAAAATCTGCAGTTATGTATAATTTTTTTTTTAATATCCTATAAATTTAAATAAAGTTTTTTTTAAACTTAAGGAAAAAAATATTAATATTCTCGAAAAGTTTTGCAGGCGCTGTTTAGATCTCACAATATGTCTATCTTAACTACTGATATTTCTGAAAGTACTGATCCAAAATAAAAAAGTTAGAGTGCAAAGTCTACATTTTTTTGGCAGGTAATACGTGTACAAAAATGCATATGATTTCATGAAGAAGAATGACCCTCTAAATTGCTAATTCCGAAAATTCTTAATGAAATTCCCTGCCATTTTGCACACTTATAACATATAAAAACTATTATTTTGCGCTTTAACGTTTTTGTTTTGGACTTATAATTTCATCATCAGTTAAAATTGAACTTTTTCAAGAATTTATATAAGAACGAAAAGTACCTAAAAAGAACTATTTGAAGAATGTATCAAAAATAAACTATTTTTCTTTGTTTTGATTATTAGTAACTTTAACAGAAAAAAAAACTTTTATATTTACCAATACTCTAATTTAATTTTTATATTTTTTAATTTTTGATTATCAACTAATGACCCTCTGGGTACCTAAAATGAGCACTTAACACCTAAATTAAGCGAAAAAAACCAACGAGGAAAGAAAACTTACCCTTTTTTGTAAATTAAATGCAATCAAATTTATTGCAAGTTAGCTGCACTTCTTGACTGGAAATACAGTTGAGTTTAAAAAGAATAGTCCATGTATATTTTTGAATGTATCATACATTAAAAAAAAAAATACAAAATATGATGGTCACTTATATTCATCATTCTGACTGTACTCAACTTGTCACGCGATTTAATATATTAGAAACATATCATGCGTTTACGATCATATATAACGAATGGGAATGTAATGAATATAGTATTGTATGTAGTAAAAAAATATAAACATACATTTATAAAAAAAAATCGATTATGGAATATTTTATTTTTAATATAATTATTTTATACGTGTTATTTACTCTATTATATTAATTAAAAAAAAATAATAATTAAACGAAATTTAAATAAATTAATTATGAGTCTTTCTTTGCCAAAACAGCAATGGTGGGCAGGTCGGGTCATCGGATCGGCCTCAAATTTGTCCCATGTTTTTATAACATAAAGATAGGAAAATCCTGAAATTTTTAGCCGTCTAGGTCTTAAATAGCCCGAGTTATGGCCAATCAAACTCATTAGGCAGCTCTCGACCAGCGTTAGTGCTTTTCGGGAAAATGGTTAAAAATCATAAGGGTGATTCTACAGACCCCCGTAAACGCAAAACCGCAGCCGCAACGCACTTCGCACAACCCAAAATCGTGTTGTGCACATGCATGTTGTGTTGTGCGCATTGCGTTGCGGCTACGGTTTGCGTTTACGGAGGTCTGTAGAACCAGCCTAAATATAAGCTTGAAAAAAAATTCTGAAAGAGGATATATGTTGGGAAACCTTCAGTAAATCCATTTCTGCAATTATTTTTTCGGAAAAACCCCGGAAAATTCCGGAAAATGGGAAAATGCGTTTTAAGAAAAATCGCAATATCTCATTTTCCGCCATTTTTTTTTTCAAATTTTTTTTTTCAAAATTTTTTGCAACCGAAATCCCATCGATCTGTCCGAAAAAAAATTTTGGTTTCGGTCAATTTTAGCCTGTTTTAGAATAATTTCACATTTGTAATGATTCTTTATTTAATTTACCATAAGGGGTTAAAATAATTTAATAACTTTTTTTCTTTTAGAATCGAATAGCCAGGGAAAAAGTAGTCCTAAATAAAAAAAAAAATTACTATTTTCGATGAAAATTAACAAATTTATGGTCAAGTAAGGATGCTGTCAAAAACTACCATTTTTATACTGATTCCAATTTTAGGCTTTAAAACGACATTATAACTGGAAAAATGCATAACTCGCTTAAATTTTATCATAAAAAGAAAAATTTTGGATTATTATCGAATATTTTTTCTGCGGCTATTCTTTTATGCAATAAAAAAATTAGTTTAGTCGATAAAAAGTTTATTTTTTGGTCAAAAACTAATGTAACATGTTAATGACTGTTTTTGATTATTATCATTTTTTAACAAAAAAAATAAATTTCTGTCAATAAAATTAATTTTTTTATTGGATAAACGAATAGCCAAGGAAAAAATATTCGATAATAATCCAAAACTTTTCTTTTTACGATAAAATTTAAGCGAGTAATGCATTTTTCCCTTCTATTTTGTTTTCTTGAGTTTTTAAAAATATTATATCAACTATTACCTATAATTTAAATTAAAAAGCAAATTTAAATAAATAATACATGATTATACAATTGTACAGTTCATCTGTTGTTCACTATTTTTTGTTGTGTAAATAGGTATAAATATTTTTGAAAAATCCACGATATCGATACGATACGATATTTTAAGTAATTCTCTCGGATTAGTAGAGTCGTGCATTCAGCAAGGCGTCTCCTTGAGGAATGGCCATTTGGCACGAAGCCGGGAGCACGAACGCTATATCTCTTTTTCTCTCTCGCCCACGCGCGTTGATTGGATGAAATAAAATTACTAGTACTAGGGACTTATTTTGTAATATAGTTTAAAATTTTTAGCTAAATAGAACCCGAATTTGTTGTTAATAAATAAATCGACACGAATATTAAATGTAACTCGAAAATAAAGAAATTATACTATGATCAATTTTAATTATACAATTCATGTTATTTTTTTTATTCTGATTTTGTATATTTCTTTGGCATAGCCGATCGATGACGTAATCTTCACAATACCACGAGAAAGCGACTTCCCCTCCCGCTCCGCGCGAGAGAAAAATATGGCCCCTCGCGAATCATGGTATGTTTTGTTTAGAAAATTATGATAGATTTTTTAACACAAAAGATAAGAAGGGGGACAAAATTGGAATTTGCAATTTATGCAAAAAAAAAAATTTCGAAACGATAATTAAAATTTATTAAATCCAGATATTAAAATGCCAATAAATAATGCACCATTAGAAAAATTAACAACTGAATTTTCAAAAATGCAAAATAATTTGTTAACTATACTAAACAACAATCAAAAAAAATTTTCTTTTGAGGTGGACGGGTGGACTACTAGAAACGGACAATCGTACAAAGGAATCACTATCGATTTAATTGATAAAAACCGATATCGATATTATCGAAATATCGAGCCCTTTGAAATCGATATCGTATCGAAGATAAGACATCAATATCGAAATATCGTGGAACTATAATATTTTTATAAAATAAAAAAAAAGGAGAAAAGGAGTAAAGATAGGTGCATACCTATATCAATAAAATATGAATTTCTAGGGTAGTTTGTATAAAAGTTTCATGTATAAGATTTATATACACAATTACTATTAATAAAAACACATTATAGAGTTAATGAAAAATATAGTGGCGAAAAAAATCATTAGATGGCGAAATACCCATACTTGGTGGCGAAAACCCTGGGTTTTGAGCTTTCCGAAAATAAAATTCTAATTAAAAATAAAATAATGTTTGGAAATCGCTAAAAACTTTTTTTTCATCAGTAATTATCATCATTTTAGCTAATGAAACAATTTTTACTCTCATATAAGCTTAAAAATAAATAAAAAAATCATTTTAAATGTACCGATTTTCTTAAGATGGCGAAAACCCCCTCTCCACCCTACTTAATTGCCAGTTTTTTAAATTTTGAAATTTACGAAAAATGAAGTTTGTTAAATTTATTCGTAATTAGCTAGAATGTTGATTTAAATAATAATTTCATGAAATTTTAAGATGTGACTTTCAAATGCTCGCTTACAACCAATTTCCTAAAAAAGAGTAAAAGCTGCTTTTTGTTCCAAATCTGTATCGATTAGTCTCCATATAGTAAAACTATAACTAATATACATGAGGCTTCGTATCTTAATTACCAAGTTCAAGTATTCAATCTACAAGAACCCAAGTATTTGCTAGTAATAATAGGAAGCATTCTAATCAGTTAAGATTTCGAAAATCTTTTTTTGTAAATGAAACCTATGGTATAAATTAGCTTTAAATTTCAGCGACACTGAAAAAAAATCTGCCTTCGGCTTGTAGAATTTTTTTCTTGTTCAAACGATTGCAAATAACCTGAGAAAGAAAATTTAAAGAATTTTTCAAGTCATTTGCAATCATTAGAGCGAGAAAAAATAATTCTGCTTGCCCCAAATGGACTTTCTTTAGTCGCAAATAGAACACTTTCACTTGTAGCAAACGGATTTTTTTTCGGTGTAGCAATCAAAAATTCCAGTAAATAGTTTTGAAATGTTGGTAAAATATTTTTCATAGCTATTAGCTAATATTTTTATTCAATTAAAAAGTTATTTACATACGAAAAAATCAATATTTTATTAAATAAATATTATTTTTAATGAAAGCTAGATAAGCACATTTATTACACACAGTTTTCATTGTTGACAATATAAATTAAAGTAAACTCGTTAAAAAAATCAAAATAAATACTGAAATTTATTGTTTTTCAAAATATCGTGAATGATTTTGAAATAAATTTTATCAAATCAAAACAAGATTAATAATATTTTTTTTTAAATACCTAAAAAGGAGTTTTGAAATAATGAGTTAATGAAACTTATTTGGGCGCATTCATTCCAAACTATTCTTTCCTGATTCAGTGAAAAATCTACTTGTTGTAATGTACATGGAATCTTGTTTGCCCCTCCCCCGACGATCTATTAATCAAAATCACAAACATTTTTGCTCAGGGACGTCCAACTTCATATGCGAGAAAAGGTTTGTCGAGGGAAATTTTCGCCATGGTATGTAGCCATCATTTTTTTGGGAACTAAATTCAAAATCTAATTCTATCATTCAGTAAATAAAAAAATAAAAATTATTATAGAATTTAGAAATACTTTGTGTATTTCTACAATTCTACAGAAATGAATTTTTTTTCCATTTATTTTAAACAACAAAAATATAATAATTAAATTTTAAAATTAAAAATTTTATGTTGAAATTCAAAGTTGGAATCAATACAGCAATGATTATATAACTATACTAGCAAAAGTTGGAGGGGGGGGCTCCGCCCCCCCTGTATTGCATTTTCTTTTGTTTCTGTTGCTTAAGAAAATTATGTTTCACTGCACATTTATAATTATGCAAACACATTAAGAGTTTTCACAAGAGCCTAGTTCTGTCCCCAGTAAAGTTAAAATTATTAATTAAGGAAAAATATTTGAAAAGGTATTGGAAAGACTATTTCTAATCCCGAAGATAATTTATTTCTTATCGAATCGAACAGAATCTAGCATTTTAGTATTAGTATCTCGTGTACTATTTTGGTATTCTATAGACTTAGATACTTCAAGACCTATTATGAATCATGTTAGCCGGCTAGTGATTTCATAATTTAAACTTCGTGTTATTAACTGGATATGCAATTTTTTCGGTATTTTTTAATCTAGAGAATTTAAGGCCTCGTAATAAAAATTTATCAAATAATTTTCAGGGGGCCTTTTTATAGTCTTAATATGTAGCGTAAACAATATAAATTGCAAATAATACAGTCATTTTTAAATAAAAATTCGTACATTTGACTCCTGGATATGCAAAATCTAGTTTTTCAGATGGCCCAATTATTCGTTAATGATAATCTCGATAAACTAAATGTAAAAAAATTAATTTATGATACAACAATCTTTTTTTTGTTTTCTGAATAGTAAAGAATCTATAAAATTTCTTGAATTTTTCTCTATTTTTTTATTTTACTGCAAATTATCGAAAATTTTTTTTGAAAAATCAAAAAAATGTTCAGACTCCAAAAAAATTTTACACATTTTTAAAGAAGCGTCCGTTTTTTATGCAAATTTATCTGAATACGTATAGAATAGTGCTGAATCGAGTAATACCAATTTAGACAGTAAAATTTCATCATATTTAGAAGTTATTTCACTTTTTAATTAAATTTTCAAAAAATTTTATTTTTTCCAAAAATTGTAAAAATTGAATATCTCCAAAAGTACGGTAACTGAGTTTCAAAAATATGGCCTATGTCACCCACTGACTTTTTTTCTATATTTTGTTACTTCATTTTGACATTGAATCGACCCTGATGATGAAACACATACACACACATACCCAAAAATAGATGATTATAAATACCACAAAAAGTAAAAAAATTTAAAAAATTTTCCGAACAGCTTCAAAAATATTTTATAAAATTTTAAAGATACCTCCGTTTTGAATAAAAATTTAGGAGAATACGCAAGAATTGGTGCCAAATCGAATACTACAAAGTACGACAGTAAATTTTTTCGATTGTCTCAAGATATTTTATTTTTTGTTAAAAATTTTTTAAAATTTTATAAAGTTCCAAAACACTAAAAATTGAATATCTCCAAAAGTACGATAGCTAAATCGCAAAACTATGGCCTATGTCACTCGCGGACATTTTTTCTTTAATTTGACACCGGTTTTATATAATTTCATTCACTGGTTTGGCCCTGATGATAATACACACACACACACAGACATACAAATAAATTTTCAAATATATATAGTAGTAAGTAAGATATATATTTAAAATTGTATGTAAAAGTATATAATACGCTTTTAAACTTTTATATAATCTAGTAAAATTAATGAAATAGTCTATCCAAAGAGTAGACGTATAAACAAAAGAATGTCGTATATATAGACATGAAAACAGTTCCCTAGGGATTTGGCAGTTTGGCGAAATCTCTTGTCTGCATTTCGCTATATTTTACTGAATGAATTCAGAAATGAGAACGACCGAATTTTTGGAAACGTTCATGTATATGTATAAGTACTTTTATACATATAAGGTAGCATATAAACAGAGAGAAATAGATAAATATAGAAAGAGAGGAAGAATAAGTAGTTGGAAAATTTATAACAAATAAACGTAAACGTTTTGGAGGGAGATGAAAACGATGAGGACATAACATAGAAGTTCGCTATTCCGAGAGTATGGTAGAGAATGAGATTGAAATCGTTTTTGCATTGTCCAGATCTCTTGGCTCACTTTTCGTTTCTTTTATTTCTAGTAAAAACCCGATGGGCCAAATGCCACATAAACCTAAAACGAGAATAGTGGAAATACTGTTTTCTATATATAAATCAACTTTTCATATATATATATATGTATATATATATATATACGAAAACAACGACACCCAACTAATTGCAACTTTTCGACTTTCTATGTCAATTACTAACTATTTCTGCAACGGTAACAATGAGGCCAATAGGAATGCTACTAGCTTCCCTCGAGAGAATAACCAAAATGTCATGAGTTACCAATGCATTAAAAAAATAAAAGAAGAAAACTTTTGAAAACTCTTTTATTAAAATACTATATTTCAACTTTCACTTGTCATTGTAGAATTTTATAAATTTTATCATTTCAATTATTATTATTATCCTTATTTTTTTTTTTTTTTTTTTTTTTTAATGAATAATTACTTTTTTCATTTTTATTATCCTGTTAAGACAATGAAAAAAAGAAGATAATACTAGTAATTCACGAAATTTTATGTATAATTTAAATTGTTTGAATTTTACTTGACACATTATTTTCAAATAATACACATTCTTATAATATCTGTAGATTTTGAAAAGTATTTTGATAATGTATAATGCATAGTATATTTATCGAATCATGTTTCCAGAATAAAAATTTAATAGATTAAAGTTTAAAAATAAAATACTATAAATCTAACTACAGTGAAACCTTTATTTTTGGATACCTCCCAAAATCAGATATCATTCCCAACTCTCAACCAACTAAGTATTCCATTTGGAGTTATAATACTAAATTGTAAAAAGTTGCAAGATAGTTTCACGAAGTTGTAATGGAAAAGAATTGGAAAATTTTTATATCTAAAAAAATATAGATATTAAAAAAAGATAAAATTACCCTGAGAAACGTAATATGCGATTTCTTTAAATTCGTCAATTGTGCAATGGATTGTGAAAAAAATAGTTTATTTACGTTTAACTGTAAATTTTCGAAAAATTTTTTGAATTTTCCATAAAAATCATACAATACTAATTTCAGTACTAAAGAATTTGTTCTCTAAATTCATGAAAATAGTTATAAACGCACAAGAAAAAACTGAGAATTTTCATTTGTTTTCGTGTACTTACTAAAATTAATAAAATTATAATTATAATCGAATATTATGAGATTTTAATTAACTAATTTTTCGTAAATAAACCATTTTTTTTTGTATTAGACTTTCTTTTAAAAAACGTGCAAATCCAAGACTTGTTTAGTATCCATACTTTTCAGAATTTTTCTAGCATTAGTCTATTTTATACTGCCCTACAGACATAAAAAAACCTCCACATCTACATTTCAGTTTAGTTTTTTACGGCCAAACGATGCGAGAAATCTTCAGCCCAATATCAGCACATGGTTTTATTTTTAAATTACCTGTAGAGCAAACTCATATCCAGGGATAGAATGAGCGTGTGAGAGTTTACATAATTCGCCAATTTCTCCTGCCCTCATGCCTGCTTATAGTGCACAATTGCACATATATATACTTCAATATGCCACAGATATAACCGATTACAAGCATACAATCATACATACATTTCTATTACCTTTTTTTTTTTTTTTTTTATTAATTTGATTATCGTATAATGTTGTACAAAATTTTGAAGTACATTTACAAAAGTGTTTATGTTGCTACGCATTAATAAAATTTGATAAATATAAATTTGATAAAAATATAAAATTGATTAACAAATATTTAAATGAATAATAACAAATGGATACAATAAATTTGAGTATAAGTAAGAGGGGGTTTAGAGAAAGGTAGAAGAAAAGAGGCGAGAGAAGAAGGTAAAAGAAAAGAGAGTAAGGAATAAAACTGAATTATGTTATAGCAGAGATTTGAGTCACGTCTGTCAATCTCTAGAAGGTATTGGTGAAGACTAGATTTGAAGACTTCTACTGAGCCTGACAGACGGATTTCTTTGGGGAGGGAGTTCCAGAATGAGAGCATATAGACCAGAGAAGAGTTGTTGTAGGTGGGATTTGTGGAAGTTTCTACGACTAAGTGAGGGCGGTTTTTTGGACGGAGGTTTCTAGAGGGAATATAAATTTTTATTTTCTCCTTCAAGTAAGATGTATTTCCATTATTAAGTATATTGTAGATATTAACAGCACTTAGGTGTTTAGCTCTTAGTTTTACGTTTAGCCAACCAAGCTTCATTCTATCAGGGGAAGTGCGAGACGGATATCTAATATCACATACATACCTAACAGAGGCATTTAATAACTTTTGTAGACGCTTATATTGCATATTGCGTAGGTTTCCCATGGGAAAAATACCAGAGTCAAGAATAGGAAAAACTAGTGCAGTGATGAGCTGTTTTCGTAGATTTGAATTTATCAGGTGCTTAAAATGTCTAAGTCTATAGAGGACATGATTTACTGATTTTACGATATAGTTTATGTAGGATCTCCATTTCATATCCTGGTCAATAAGGAGGCCAAGGTTTTTGACAGTTTTCGATAGCTGAATTCTAGTACCATTGAAGTAAAACGAAGAGTTTGTGTCTAAGAAATTTGAGGATTTTTTGCCAAAAATCATGAAGTTGGATTTATCAATATTAATTTTAAAGTTGTTGGAGGAGCACCAATTTTCTATTTCGTGGAGATCGTTTTGGAGCAAGGACACGCCAAGGTTGAAGTCTTTGTGAGGTACTTGAATATATATTTCAAAAGTTTTTTCTATTGATTAAAAATTTTGGAACAAATTTTCAAAAAATTAATTATCAGATTCGAGATATCGAGTAAAAATCATACTTTCAAATTTAAGTACTTTCATGGAAATAAATGAGGTATTACCTCCAAATTAAAAAAAAAAAAAGTAGTTTGAGATTTTTTAATGGAAAAATTATGAAAAAAAAATTAGGTCTTAATTCCATAATTTTTGTGAAATGTCACCGATTACATACACACACACACACACACATACAGACTTTTTTTTAAAACCGGTTTTTTAGCTTCTTGAGGTCCGCCCCTTATTTTGAAACCTTATTATTTGTTTGCTGAAAAGATTTCAACCAAACTTTTGTTGGCGGAACTTTGTTATTACGTCCTTTTCCTATAATTCACCAACAACAAAAAAGTTACTATGAACTCTAATACCCCTCAATTAACATAATTACCAAAATAATATTATACACAAGTAAGAATGTGGTGTAACGGTTTCGGAATTCGTCAACCAGAGAAAGAAAAAGTCTTCTGTAGGTTTTGTATGTCGCTGAATCCGAATTAGGGGTCCTACTGGGTTAGAAAATAGGAAAATACAGCAGAAACATTCCATCTTATGCGTTTTTTCACAATATTTTGGAACTAATGATCAAATTAATAGTGCCACATTTTAAGAGTAATTAACTAAATATTGAATTTATTCTTTTATTCTGTATCAATAAAGGAATATTAGAGCTAACTATTGGTGTTGAAAAATATCTCCAGGGTAAGATAAAATCGGAAAAATACAATGTGAGTTTTTTTCTTTACTTTTCTTTTAATCTTGCATTTGAAAAAGTTTTATCCTATTTTAACTTTTATTTAATTTACCTCCTATACGGGGGCAAAATGGATAAAACTATTCCTGAATTTAACAAAAAATGAAAAAAACTTATAACTGGTTTGTGTTTTCACACAACCAACGATCATGAATCATGTTCACTTATAACGTTTTAAAGTATATTCCCTAATTATTATAAGTCCTAAGATCGAAATTACAATAAATCCCAAAATATAAATTATCCTAAGTCCATAAACCTAAAATATTCTAAGTTCTTGTGCTTACTCCCACTTTAAATTATTCTAAGTCCCTTAATCGGAAATATTCTAAGTCCATTTCATACCCCTCTCCCCTAAAAACGTCGTTAATATTTCAACCCCCCCCCCCCTAAAACGTCAATACACGGTGATCCCGGGTGGGACGTGAATTTTATTTTATTAGGTGCATCGCTAGTTGTTGATGCTTGTAATCTTAGCTGCGATTGGTTAACTAATAAGCAAACAATGCATCCGCTCTGTATTGCACTGTATTTACCCCCCCCCCCCTAAAACATCACTTTTTTACCCACCCCTGCCTGGCATTAACACACACTAACACTATTATATCGTAGTATAAGTGAACGCAACATACGGAGGTCCCATTGATACCAACCTATGAATTTAATTTTGTCATATGACTTTAAAAATACCATGTCCAGCACCGGAAGATCATGTAATAACAAAGATTTTGCAAGAAAAAATTTTGCTTAAGTTCCCTTATGCAAAAAGTTAACAAAGATGCAATAAGAGGGCAGATTTTTCGGAGTCTTTACCTTGCTTTCGCTAACAAGAGACCGCTAACTTTAGGAAACCATATTACAAATTACTTTCATTAATAATTGAAAAAAACCTCCGATAACCTCCGTTTATTCCAACGGGCCTTCTAGGCACAAGAATATGTGCATAATACTATGCACAAGGCTTTTAAATGTAGTTTTTTGGTAATATTGCTTTTTAGTTAGTTAGTTAACAAAAACACTTCTTGTTGGTCACAATTTTTCGGTATTAAAGTCATTTTTCAAGCCTTGGATACCGCAATTTTTCTCAATGTTATAGCAATTTATCCAAATGGTCACATTTTTCCCGAAATGATTAATTTTTAAATTATCTCAAAAATTGCAATTTTAGACAAAAATGGGTTTTATAGGTCTCAACAATTTTCTAAAAGCTTTTTTCTAAAAATTCTTTATTTTTCCTTTAGAATTATTTGTTTGCAAAACATTATTATTAAATTCTCTTCTTTACAGTCAGTAAATTGAATGCCCATTTTTGTCCCTAAATGATCAATTTTTCAATTTGCTGCAAAAATCGTAGTTTTAACATTGAACATGTTTCTAAGGAGGGGTAACCTGTGAATCTGAAAATCAAGTGGGGTCAAATGTCAATGTATTTTGGCTCTGGAAGGGCATGTCGGCTATTGAAGACCCGGTATATTCACGCTCTTAGTTTATAGTGTACATGATTTTGAGCTCGGATAAAGGTCTTCAATGGCCCGACATGTCTCTCCAGAATTAATATACCGAAAAATGTCAAATATAAACTTATTATGTTTTGGTCTTAGTTAAAAACCTAGCCTATTCCAGGGTTTCATACTTACTTTTAGTTTTTTTTTTTTAAATTAGCCATTTTTGTGTACTCATAACTTTTTCCAAAACACGTGGCCGAAAAAATTAGAATACGAAAGTGTATGTATTTAGGTCTTGAATATCTCTGTGCCAAAATTTAGCTGTGTAATACTTACACGCACTTATTACCATACCATTATTATTACCAGGTTCCTAATCTCTTTTTTATTTAATAAAATTACGCTATTTAAAAAAATCAGTTTTTAAACAACCGGTTTTATTTCAATGAAGTAACCTTCAGAAGAATTAAAAACTTATTAGTTATTAGTTTCAAATCTATTTTTCAAACTGATCCATGTGTAAGAATAAAAAAATTCAATCATAATGGAATTACACATAGAATGCATATGGATGGAATTGCATATTCTCCGAACTAGGTTTAGTCAAAAATATATATCTAAAATCAATATTTGAAATTTTACGTTTAGATTTCTTTTTGAATACTAAATTAATTTTAAAACCAATATTTATGTAAAATTCCAAAAAATATTCCTAAAAACAAATAATCTAATGCAACTTGTTTTTCGTAATTTTTTCTAATTCTCCATCCGCCATTTTCAAATTAAGAAAAATCATGCAAAAAAAATGTGTCCTAAAACATATACAAAAAATGAAAATTTTATTATTCTTCATTAAATATACCTTTTTTTGATGTTATTTACAATACTGATAAGCAGCGTGTCGATTTTTTTTAGTATCCAACTTTTACCCTAAATAATGGGTTTCCGGTTAATTTTATAGAAAGTTTGAAATCGAATTCTGATAATAGAGACTTGAAAAATAGGTTTTGGTTTTAAAATTAATTTAGAACTCGTAGATAGGCTTTTGGGCGTTAAATGTCTAATTGAATAAAATTTGGATTAATTAATAAATAATAAAAATCGTAAAGAATTATAAAAAAGCTAAGGCCTTTTTATTTCAGGCACGATCACATATTCATTGAGTATTTTCTCTTTAATAACGTTGATGGGATCCACGCCCTCATAAATTGAAAACTATTATTTATTATTATACACCAAGGTAATAAAAGCATGTAAAGGCATCGGAATGACCTTGGGACCAAATTCCTCCATAAATTGAAGAATTTGAAGACTTTTTCGTTTTTTAACCTGATGAACTTTTAAGGCACGATTTCATCTATGTATTGCATACACAGGGTTATCGTTCCTAAAAAATAAATTTCAATTAATTTAGTTATTTTCTGGTTATTTTAGATCATTAACCACATTTTGGATGTATTAAATTCAAAACCAATTCATTTTTTACCATTTTTATTATTTTTTAATAATTTTTTTTGATATCTGAAATCAGTTTTTAGGACATTTCTCTGCAAGTACTTGATGAAATCACTTGAAATTGAAAACCCTACAACTAGATCTTATTTCAAAAAATTTGGTTTAAGGGATTTTTGATTCATCGAGTAGGTTCTGTGATCTTGAGGATACACTTTCTCGAACATACATCCCTACACACAACAAGGCAATATAAGCATTTAGAGGCATCGGAATGACCTGGGGACCAAATTTCTCCACGAATTGTACAATTTAGAAATTTTTCCGTTTTTTGACCTGACAAACTTATAAGGCACGATTTCATCTATGTATTGCATACATAGGGTGATCGTGCCTAAAAATATAAGAATCTTGTGTGATTTTGTATTTTTATGATATTTCGCTGATGCAAAGTTTACGCAAAAGCTATGAAATTTATCGCGCGGATAACATTTAGAAGGTTTTTCACCTGTATGAAGCAAAAGTACAAGAATAAACATGCCTTTAGAAATACCAGATTGGGCCCAAAAACAATAGGGTTCATTAACTCGATAAAATAAACTCAGTTTTAAAAAATGAAAGCATTCCGTTTGATCGTTTTGGCTATATCGTGTCCGAAAGGTGTCGATTTTTGCATCCATTAAGGTAGAGCTTCGCTCTATAATTAAATTTATATTTTAAAATAAAACAAAAATCTCGATAAAAATATTAAAAATATTCATAATAGTAAATAGCGGTGTCACTACATAACAATTACATGTAATGTTTGCATCACTAAAAACAATATTTTGTTAACTAAATATTAATTATTTTACAATGTAGTACAATGTACATATCACAATAAAATATTATTTATATTATGACATTAAAATTATGAAAGCTTTTTTTAATTAAAACATCAAATCATGTTATTATAAAGATTAAAATTGCAGCTTGAATTTTTAGGCTCTATAATTTTAAACTTTATTATAAATAGTAAAATCGATCTATCAGGAACACATTAATATATTCAATTGATTAACCTCCGCAGAGTGATTGAAGTATTGTGATAGTATATTTTTATTTACCTGCAAGGTGTACCTTATTCAATTTTAATCAATTGATTTTCGTGACAGTGGTTGTAGATTTGGCATCGTAACATAACTTTACAATAATTAGTTAAATATAGAATTGCAGTGTAGACAATGTTAACATTATATTAACATATACCGTACTGTCCCAAAAGTACCATATTGGCCCAAAAGTACCGTATTGGCCCAAAAGTACCACATTGGCCCAGAAGTACCAAAATGGCCCAAAAGTACCATATTGGCCCAAAAGTACCATATTGGCCCAAAAGTATCAGATTGGCCCAAAAGTGCCGTATTGGCCCAAAAGTACCATATTGGCCCAAAACCGTATTGGCCCAAAAGTACCATATTTTCCCAAAAGTGTCAGATTGGCCCAAAAGTGTCATATTGGCCCAAAGGTGTCATTCGACCGCGGTGGCAGCGGTTATAAATTTATAATATATATAAAATCTTCTTGTTGTTTGATGAAAAATAAATGAGTTCTAGTTAGTTAAAAATTTTGTAACAATTCCCCTATAATCTCAATTTCATGTAACTAAAAAATTGGTTAGTTCAGTGAATTTTCACCACAAGACAGAGAAAAGCTTTTCTATTTTCTAGAGTAGTTTTTTCCTCAATATTCATTTATTTAAAAAAATTTTAGACATTTCAAACCCTTCAGGCTCAAATTGACTAGTATAGCAAAATATATAAAATTGGACAAAACCAGTAAAAATAGAAACAAACGATTTTATGGCTAAGGAAAACTTCTGATAAAAAAACTAGTGATTTCATTGAACGTCAGTGGAAAATATATAAAAGCAACTCTTGTAAATATTATTCAGAAAAATTTTTCTTGAAACCTGCGAAACTTTGAATAATTGGTCCCTTGAAAATTGAAACCATAAGAAACAAAAAAACGGATTTTTCTCCTAAAATGTTAAAATAAATAGCAAATTGTACCGGAAAAATGACTATGGTGTAAGTCTATAAATTCAGTTTATAGCATCATTTGAATATGATAGGAAAATCCCAAGTCTGTGAATTTTTAAAATATCCAATATTTAACATTTGAGTTGCTCTAAGACCATGAAAATTGAAAATTTGTATTTTTTGGTCCTAACTAAACTTATTTTAGTAAACTATAATTACAAAACAATTGAAAAAACATAAATCCACCATTAAAAATAATTTTAATTTATTTAAAAAATTTCAGAAATTGGTTTTTTTAAATATTGAGCCTTCCAACTCAAAAAAAACTATGGGGCGAGCAAAATTTTTTGTGTTCCTTACTTGTTCATCACTTTATATGGTCTAAAATCATGTAAAAAATGTTAAATTAAAAAAAAAAATTTTTTTTTTACCCCCCAACAATCCCCAAATCGGGGTGGTTCTCCCCGAGAGCTACGGTTTTAATTTTAGGACAAGCATTTCCTGTCTTAGGAGACCCTATAGAATCAGAAAATACCAGAGATTTTTAGTATAATTGTGGTAAAACTTTTGTCGAGTTCCAGACCACTGTGGCTGCTTATCGACGGAAAATATATTTTTAGATCAATTTTACGTTTATTACCGGTAAAATCACTTTAAAAATATTTTTTTGACTATTTGAGGTTGGGTATCGTTTTTTATACATTTAAATCGTACATTCAATCGATTAGCAGTTTTTCAAAACATTTTGCAAACTTTGTAAAAAATTTATTATTCAGAAGATTTTTAATTTTTATTTTGAAAGTGTTTAAAAAAAATCATTATTACAGTAAAACTAATTAAAATGTAAAAAATTTTGTTGTAAAAAATATTTGTAATTTTTTCAGTTCTTGAAAAGGGAGGCTAAGTTCCACTGATAATTAAATAAAAAATAGAAAAATAAAAAATAGAAAACGTAAATAATTGAATAAAAAATCTTAGTTCCTGATAGATCGATTTTATTGTTTAAATTAAACCCTAAAAATCTATTTCATAAATTTTGAACGAATACAGTCATTATATTGCACATTTCATTATAATATGAATTTTATAGTTCATTAAAAAATTTTTTAGTTTTGATTGTTAAATATTTTTAATTCCACGAATCAACATTCTCCATATAAAGCATTCATAATAGGTTTTGAAGTCTCTTCAGTGCTAAGATAATACACAAAATACTAATACTAAAAATGTTAGATTTTGTTCGTGCAGGAAACACACGTTAACTCCATAAAAAATAAATTATCTTAGGGATTGGACATATACCCTCTCCAATACCTTTTTAAATATTTTTCTGTTATAAATAATTATAAATTTACTGTTGACCTCGCTGGGCACAGAACTAGGCTCCTCTAAAGCTCTGAATGTGTTTGTGTAACTATAAATTTGCAGTGAAACATGATTTTTTTAAGCAATATAAATAGAAGTATATTCGAACAGGGGGGGAGCGGAGCCCCACTCCAACTTTTGCTAGTATATTATTACATTCTATTCAAGTAAAAATACATCTAAATTCACAAAATAATAATGAAAGAATTTTTTTTATTTGATATAAATACGTGAGGTCAGCTATGAAGTCAATGTTCAATAGATGAAGAAAAATCACTAAAAACTAAATCATAAGCGCAACCGACGTTGACAACGTGACGGCAATCCCCGTGACAATTCTTCTTGACAAACTATTGTGGCCCGAAGCGAATATATATCTATACCTATCTATCTATCTATCTATCTATCTATCTATCTATCTATCAATCTATCTATCTATATATATATGCCGATAGAGAATTTTTTTAGTTTGATAATCACGCCTAGACGACAGTAGCTAGAAAGACGCGGTTTGCGGCAAAAAACGCGGAAAAATTGCAGAAGTGTTATAGGCTATACAAGATTTGGATTGATGCGAAAGAAAATTTTAACAAAAAAAACGATTTTTCAAAAAAGTGATCATTTTTTATGTTTTCGCAAATTTTCAAAAAAATCGTAATTAACTTAAAAACTTGGAATTTTTTTGTGATCAGAAAAGTTTTTATATGATTTAGAATTGTTTTTTACTTGTCCACCTAAATTTTCAAGCAAATCGGTTAGATGTTTCCAGAGTTACATATATTTTTTAGCATAAAATTTGGATTTTAAATTTATATCCTATCCTATCCTTCCTAAATCTTTACTTATATATGTTTGTTTGTCCAAAATAGGTAAACTTGAATGCGATATAAGTTAGAGATGCGGGGTTTACGGCAAAAGACGGCAAAAATTACGGGTCAAAACATAGGCTAGGTTTCGTTTCGATTGATAACAACAAAAATTTTTTATGTTGAAAAAACTGAATTTTCAAGAAAAAAATTTTTATCAAATTTTTAAAAAAAACCAAAAAAACAAAAAATTGAGGAAAAATTTTTTTATCAAAAAGAATTTCATTCGATCCGGGTATATTTTTTACGTATCCACCTAAATTTTCAAGGCGATCGGTTCGATCTGTCAAAAGATACAATAGTTTTTCGAAAATTATAAAAGTTTAGGACTAATATTATATATATTTCTAATTTTTGTCAGCCACTGATGTAGTAACTGAATATAGTAACTAAAAGAAGCTTTAACAGCTATTATCAGACAGAACCCTAGAATGGGTATTCGAGGGAAACAACGAACACTTGTGGATCCTATGGAAGGGTAGCTAAGCTTTGTATTGCTGATCACTAATTATCTGTCTGGGTTCATATGCCCGTAATTTTTTTGATTTAGTAAATTTTAGATAATACTCCGGATAAAAAAGGTTATTTTACAAAATATTGAGTAACGTAAAACAACATATTTTTGGAAAAATAAAGCCGCAGGGGTCCAGGGGGCGCAGCCCCCATGGCGGCTGCCGGGGCAAGCGAAGCGAGCCCGAGGCAGCTGTTATATATATATATATTAACTTATTTTTTGTACAACTCTTTTTTATTATTACTCTTTACTCTCTTTATTACTTTCTCTCTCTTTCTCTGTTTCTTGCTTTCTGCATATGTTACGAAGTTTACACGTTTCTATCTCATTACTTCTCTTTGTCGAATGCAGCTTTTCATCGGATATGATTTCACTTGAACAAATTTCATTTTGAAATCTGCCACAACTTTATTTTATGTATTCGACTCTATCAATACTTTTCACATATACAGAAAAAAAATCTACGTGTATTGACAGAAAGTTTTAAATCAGGGTTGCATAGAGTGGGATACTTTTTTTTCCCTAAAGTCTCATATGATGATAAATATATAGTAACTAAGGGTAACTCACGACTCTTTTTGAAATACTTCCATTTGTGTGTATTAATAAGATATTAAAACTTATGCAATTCTAAAGCTAAAAGAACTCACAAAGATACTTGCATAAAAATTTATACATTAAAAAACATCAATTTGAAAAACAAAATGAAAATGAAAATTATACTTCTCTGTTTCAAAATTTTAAGTAAAGAAGTTTAGTTTTACTATAAAATAAAGTTTACTTATCTGTATTATGTAAAATTAATGATACTTTTTCAGTAACGTATACATTTCTTGTAAAACTAATATTATTAAAAAAAAAAGTCTTACATTTTTTTGCTGAAAATAATTTTAAGAAATATGTGTATGAATATTTTTACCAGAAATAATATTTTAAGATACAAAAACTTTTCACTTTACGGTTATAATTAGTACAGTAATCAGCAAAATAAGATTTTTCAAAAATGTAAAAAAATTAAAATTTTATTTTAAATTTAATTTTATTTGAAAAATTCATAACTTTCTTAATTTTCCCGGTGAAAAAATCATTCATTTAAAAAAATTTCAAAGGTTTTTGGCTTAAGAAATTAAATTTATTAAGAAACAATGATTTTCCTTTTGAAGAAATAAATAGTAAAAAAACCGATTAAAAAAAAATTGATTATTTCAGGGAAAAATTAAGCAAGTTACAAAATTTTTAAAATCAAAAACTGTTTTTTCGATAGAATATCAATATTTTTTTGGAGGCCAATTATGAATGATAACATCTTAATTTGAAGATTACTGGGCTAATTTTTATCGTAAAATGAAAAGTTTGTTTTATTTGAGTGGTGCTTTTTTCCTGGCAATCTAATTTATTGATTAAAAAAATTTTAGGAATAATTCCCATAGCTTAAACGTAAAAAATGCTTTTTCAAATATAAAAATAAAAAAATCTTTTAGCATCCATCACCGACTTCATCTTCGCACTTTTTCGCTTTCTATTAGGCTTCAGCTTTCAGGAAATCATGGTGGTAGGCGTGGCCAAAATTTTTTTTATATTTTTAGTTCTTATAAAATATGATTTTTGGTAAAAATGCTCATATATAATCTGCACTCTCTTAAGTAAAATCCTAACGAAGTAAATTATTTCAAATATTGTATATTATTTAAGACGATTACTTCTATCTTATATCAGCTATTTTTAAGTAAAAACTATTCATTTAATTTAAATACTTAAAACAATTGAAATAAACCTACTCATTTGTAGACAGTGGTTATACCAGCCTTACGAAATTTAAAATAAAAGACAAAAAATTATTTTTTCAAAGACAGATGAAGAGAGATTACGTCAAAATACGGTGGGTGGGTGTACTTACGGTTGTGAATACGAAATTGGCTCTAGAATAGGTTTTTTGGGTCGCTGAACACGAAAATCGGGGTCATTTGGTAATGGAAATGGGGCTTCACCCTTAAATTTGCAAAAACTACCCCCAAAAGGGTGTATTTTTGATATATTCGCGTTCTGAGTCGATAGATTTGACCAAGAATTGGTTTCTAAGAGTTTTTTGGGTCGCTAATTAAGAATCTCGATGATTTCTTAAGGTAACATTAACATTTCACCCTAAAATTAGCTAAAACTACCCCCCAAAAGGGGTGTTTCCGCTATTTTCTCACTTTTTGCGACCAGATTAGGTCCACAAGGGTTTTTTGGATCGCTGAAAACGAATTTCATAGATTTTTGTATGAATAATTAATATATCACCCCTAAATTAGCTAAAACTACCCCTAAAATGGACGTTTTTGCTATTTCTGCATTTTGTATGCCCAGATTAGTTCGATAGGGTTTTTTGGGTCGCAAATAACGAATTTCGCGGAATTTTTTATAATTAATTAATGTATCATCCCTTAATTACCTAAACTACCCCTAAAAGGGGCGTTTTTGCTATTTCTGCATTTTGTACGCCCAGATTAGGTCCATAAGGTTTTTTGGGTCGTAGATTTTAGGGGCAGTTTTAACTAATTTAGAAGTGATATATTAATTATTCATTAAAAAATCCATGAAATTCATTTTCAGCGACCCGAAAAACCCTATGGACCTAATCTGGGCGTACAAAATGCAGAAATAGCAAAAACGTACATTTTAGGGGTAGTTTTAGCTAATTTAGGGGTGTTATATTAATTATTCATAAAAAAATCTATAAAATTCGTTTTCAGCGACCCTTGTAGACCTAATCTGGTCGCAAAAAGTGCAAAAATAGCGAAAACATCCCTTTTGGGGAGGTAGTTTTAGCTAATTTTAGGGTGAAATATTAATGTTTCAAAAAACTCTTAGAAACCAATTCTTTGACAAATCTATCGACTCAGAAAGCGAATACTTCAAAAATACCCCCTTTTGGGGGTAGTTTTTACAAATTTAAGGGTGAAACCCCATTTTCTTTACCAAAAGACCCCGATTTTCGTGTTCAGCGACCCAAAAAATCTATACTAGAGCGAATCCCGTATTCACAACCATAAGTACACCCAAACCCGTATTTTTATTGTAGTATTTCTGCATAAAGTAAAAGCTCAGAAAGTTTTTAAAATCGCTGGCTTACTCAATAAAAAATTACTTTAAAAAGTAAAATTCAAGAAAAACTTAAAAAGAAATAGAGTAATTTTTGTTTTATTATGGAAATTAGGCTACATTAATTTAAAAAAAAGTATATTAAAACTTTTGGCATAATTTCTTAAGAATAAAAATTTTCTAAGCCAAAGAAACCTTTTCTTTTACGATGTATTTATTGAATATTAGAATGAAAAAAATAAAAATAATAAGTGATTTAATTTCATTTCTTGATTCCCTATTTAAAAATTTAATTTTTAGTCGATATCCTTATTAGTAGCATTACTTTAATTAAAATTAACTCTGGGACGGGACAAGTTGGATGGAGAAGTCCTATGTAAAATAAAAATCTATTTTCAAAGTAAGCAAAATTTATCTGTATTAGCCATAAATTAACTCCAAAGTAATATTAATCAAGGCTCTAATGCTTTCATTATAATTCTTGGCCCAATTAGGAATTATGTCCTGTCTATTAAGAGTCTTACTATCATTTAATACTTTATTTTAACATAGGGTAATTCCATGGATAAAACGCACAAAATGATATGCCAGGTCTCAAAAATAGGAAATTTGGTTTTTTTCGATAAAACAACTTAAAAATAGATGGTTCCCCGAATTTGAAGGTTTTCTATAAATTTTGAAGGGTGCTATGCTATGCTGATTTAAAGTTTTTTGGTCAAATTTCTCTCCTCAGCCACCATTTTTGAAAATTCCGTAAAAAAGCTCTAAAAAACGTTAAAGAAAGAAAAAAAGTAGGTTTTCGATGTAAAATTTGATGAAAAATTCGAATTTTCAGTCAGATTTTTCCTACTCTATGTCAATTCGCGGGAAAATTCAAATTTGTGTTAAACTTTAAGTGAAAATAACTCATAAGTTTCTCGCTAAAAAAAAATTTTTTTTTTCAAAATCTTCAAAAATTGCATATATTTTCTTGAAAAAAATTTCCCGAGAGTAATTTTTGTTTTAAGCGAGTAATACCGATTTTCGTTTTTTTCAATTTTGACTTGTTACTTATTTTGCTGATTTCCCGCTAATCCACGTGACCAAATAAAAATCTGACCAAAAATTTGAATTCTGCGGGAAATTTTACAAAGGTATAGTAATTTTGGTATCCTTTGAATAATACATCTCAATTTGACAATTTAATTAAAATGGTTTATTAAAATATAGAAAAAATGAAAATGGGATTTTATTGATTTTTGGGTAAATTTCTAACTATTTATAGACATTTTATAGAAAATAAAATCTAAAAATAAAAAAATACCCTGCCAACTAGCTGGCACTGAGGTTCCTCAAACAATGGGCTGTAATCTTAATTTACAAAAAATATTATTGATTACAACCATGCAATTATACATACATTTTTCGTTTTTAGTAGCTGGTAAAGTAGATTATTAAGATCATTTTGTTATTAAAGTGAAAATTCTAGCGTCCATGGATTGGTCACGCCGGCGTTAATGGATTTTAAATCATTTTTGCATAATTAAAAAGAGAGAAATATAAAAAAAGCTAATTTTATTTTTTTTTATAAAAGAAATGGTTGGTAACGATGCGAAAATTACAAATATTCGCTCAATTATCATAAAAAGATAGGAGTTTTTACCAGAATTTATAATAATTTCTTATAATTTATTTTCTCAGTGTACTCCTTGCATTTGACCAATCTTCCGCAACAATGATAATAATAATAATAATAATATTTTGTAATAAAAAAAATAGCCACATTAATTGCTTCAAGATTTTAACATTATTTATATTATTTCTATTAATCACAAAATAATAAATTATTTAATTCTATAAATTGTTTGATTCTTTAAAAAATGCCAATATAACTTTTAAATCTTAATTTTAAAATGCAAACATAACCATTTAATATTTTTAGGCTGTTTATTATTGTTTATAATTTCATTAAGCTGCATACATAAATAAACATAGCAACGAACAAAATAATCCGAGGAAGTCAAAAAGAGGCAAGATTTCCATCATTTTTTCTTGTGTGTTATAATTTATATCAAAATAAAAAAAAAAATTGTGATCGGATACAAAAAATTACTATAAACTAAATTTCTAAAACTTGTACTCTCATTAAAATAAATTAGATATGTCCAAAACGAAAAATAAATTTGGTGTTTTATGTATTTTTTTGTGAAAAAAATTTTAGGAAAAAAATTTTCAAAAAATTAAGTATCAGATTGGAGATATCAAGTAAAAACCATACTTTCAAGTATAAGTACTTTCATGGAAATAAATGAGGTATTACATCCAAAATAAAAAAAAAAGGGGGGGGGGGTGGAGATTTTTTGATAAAAAAATGTTTGGAAAAAAAATTAGGTCTTAATTCGATAATGGTTTTGAAATATCACTAGTTACAATATTTTCAGATAATTGTACTTTCATAGAATTAAATGAGGTATTACACCAAAAAAAAAAAAAGATTGCAGTTTTTTTTATTTTTATTTTTTTTTAATTTTGACAAAAAAAAATTTGAAAAAATTAAGTATCATATCCAAAAAATTACAATAAACAAGGTTCTTAAAAGTAGTACTTCCATGAAAATAAATTAGGTACTAAGTCCAAAAAGAAAAAAAAAATTGGTATTTTTTGTATTTTTTTGTGAAAAAAATTTTAGAAAAAAAAATTTCAGAAAATTAAGTATCAGATTCGAGATATAGTGTAAAAACCATACTTTCAAATATAAGTACTTTCATGGAAATAAATGAGGTATTACATCCAAATTAAAAAAAAAAGGGGGGGGTTTGAGATTTTTTGATAAAAAAATGTTTGAAAAAAAAATTAGGTCTTAATTCGATAATGGTTTTGAAATATCACTAGTTATAATATTTTCATAGATTAGTACTTTCATAGAATTAAATGAGGTATTACACCCAAAAAAAAAAAAAAATATTGCATTTTTTTTAATTTTTCTATTTTTTTAATTTTGACAGAAAAAATTTTGAAAAAATTAAGTATCAGATCCAAAAAATAGCAATAAACAAGGTTCTTAAAACTAGTACTTCCATGGAAATAAATTAGGTACTACGTCCAAAAAGAAAAAAAAAATTTGTATTTTTTGTATTTTTTTGTGAAAAAAATTTTAGAAAAAAAATTTTCAGAAAATTAAGTATCCGATTCGAGATATCATGTAAAAACCATACTTTCAAATATAAGTACTTTCATGGAAATAAATGAGGTATTACATCCAAATCAAAAAAAAAAAAAAGTACCTCGAGATTTTTTGGTGAAAAAATTTTTGAAAAAAAAATTAGGTCTTAATTCCATAATATTTGTGAAATATCACCGATTACATACGTACACACACACACACACACACACACACACACATACAGACTTTTTTTAAAAACAGGTTTTTTAGCTTCCTGGGGTCCCAAAACGTGCTTATATGCCAAAAAATAGAAAATCAAATTTTGACCTAACACAATGGTTCCTCTTTGAGGAACCAAAATTGATTATTATTAATAATAGACATAACTTTTGTTTTTCCAAAAGAAGTATTTTTATTTTTAGATTTTACATGATTTTTAGGCTAAAAATGTAAAAAAATCAATAAAATCCCATTTTATAAATTTTCATTTTTTCTATATTTTAATAAACCATTTTAATTAAATTGTCAAATTGAGATGTATCATTCAAAGGATACTAAAATTACTATACCTTTGTAAAATTTCCCGCAGAATTCAAATTTTTGGTCAGATTTTCATTTGGTCACGTGATTTAGCGGGAAATCAGCAAAATAAGTAACAAGTCAAAATTGAAAAAAACGAAAATCGGTATTACTCGCTTAAAACAAAAATTACTCTCAGGAAATTTTTTTCAGCAAAATATATGAAATTTTTGAAAATTTTGAGAAAAAAAATTTTTTTAGCGGGGAACTTTTGAGTTATTTTCACTGAAAGTTTAACACAGATTTGTATTTTCCCGCGAATTGACATAGAGTAGGAAAAATCTGACTGAAAATTCGAATTTTTCATCAAATTTTATATCGAAAACCTACTTTTTTTTCTTTCTTTAACGTTTTTTAGAGTTTTTTTACGGAATTTTCAAAAATGGTGGCTGAGGTGAGAAATTTGACCAAAAAACTTTAAATCAGCATAGCACCCTTCAAAATTTATAGAAAACCTTCAAATTCGGGGAATTTTCTATTTTTAAGTTGTTGTATCGAAAAAAAACCAAATTTCCTATTTTTGAGACCTGGCATATCATTTTGTGCGTTTTATCCATGGAATTAGGGTGATGTCCCCGGTGAGTGACCGTTAGTTGAAATCGCTGGATTGTACAGCATAAAACATATATTGAAAATTTATGAAAACCCTTTAGGAAGTTTCTACGTTAACAAAAAAAAAATCCCAACATTAATTTTTAAATTATGTTTATTAATTTATTTATTATAAGTAAATAAAGACTCAACACGTGTTTCCGTCAGTAAGTGACCAGGCACCTGAGTAAGTGACTGACTCAGAGCCAGTGAGTGACCGATGTAATTTTTGTTAATAATAATTTCTTAAATTTTTTAAAAAAGATTTAATTTATAAATTTTTAGAAATACAATTCATAATCTAGCATTTTATACATCGCAAACAATTTTTTTAGTTTATTTTTTTTTTTATTTCTCATGATTTAGTTCGGTATAGGTTAGGATTTAGCTCACATGTTTACACATTTCGTGTCACAATTTATTACAATCGTATTTTATGGTAAATTAAAAATATATAAACTGAAACAAAATTATAAATTGAACGAAATTGAAAAAATTTATAAATTGTACGACTGAAAAATAATACTAAGCTCCAAAGTAGTTTAACACGCGCGTCAAGAGATATTACGGGGAGTTTATAAGGCAATGAAATTATGTTGACATATAACTTAAAAAAACTAAATATTGGGTGCAAAAATATTTAAGACCTGATATTATTTTAATTATTAAAATTTAAATAGTTTGTGTTTAAGAAAAAACAATTGCAAAAACGTCTGCTACCATACTACAAGGTTACCGGCGGCATGGGTAGAGACCCACTGAGCATTATATTTACAATATTTGTTTTTGTTTGTTAAAACATAATTTATAGTTGTAAGTTGTAAGAAGTGCACGAGATCAATAGTTTCAGTTATCAATAACTGAAAATTAAAATAGAAGATTTTAAATAGTTTTAATTAGTCTTTAATCTTGCCCATCACACACTAAATTTTATCCCATTTTAGCACTAGTAAATGACCAGCTATTTTTTATTAAAAAATAGTTTTAAAAAGTTTAAAATAATAAGTTTATTGTGTTTTAATAACACTTAAACATCGAATAAAACCATTTTCAAAAAATTTTTTGAAGAATTTTGAAAAGAATTACACTTTAACTAAATGCACTATTTCTTCTTTTTTACAGTTTATGCTTATGGAGTGGAAAAACCGTAGACTTGCGCAAAGTTTTTAATTTTTTTTCATTCCAAAATTTTGTTTGAGCTAAAAGTAATTATTGATTATTAAAGTAAACTCATGAAGAAATAGGATTTTATATAGTACAAAAATTAAATATACAATCATTTTAAATAATTCTATTGAATAGGTGCAAATCGGTCACTCACCGGGGTCCGGTCACTTACTGGGGATACCACCCTACCCCATATTTCTTTTTCATGAAAATTTGTATCATATTTGAAAAATGTATAAATGTACTTTGCATCTAATAAAATATTTTATTGCTCTTTTGGAACCAAATCACGTATAGGATTACTAAAAATATCTTTTTCGTCAATTCTGACGTTAAAAATCGTATTTGTTCTTTTTTTTTATATTTCGTAATACACTTGAAGTACTGTAAAGCATTGAATTTCTTCGCAAAGGTTTTAAGATGCATTTAGATGCAATGCCCGTTAAAATGTCAAAGCTCTGTCTTTTTGGCGTACAGGTACTATATTCTTTGGTACTTGTACTTTCAGATCATGGTATATTTGCCAAATTGAATGTCAAGAGATATTGCATGAATATGAAGACGATGCCATGATCTATTTTTATATATTGAATTTTTTTAATTTAAAATTGTTTTATTTTCATTTTATAATTATATAAACAATATTGTTTTTTAAATAAAATTTATTCATGCAGAAAATTTATTATAAATATATATCTAAAAACAATTAATAATTTATAGTTAAATAAATATTTTATCACAAAATACATTGAATTTTTATTTTATTATTTTTATTTTATACTTTATTACACACAATAAAAAAAAAAATTTTTTTTCTGATATTTCTTTTCATTTTTTTATAAAAATGTAATGTAATTTTTTATTCAATAAAAAAAAATCAATCTATCACGTGCGCACTTTCGGAAATTTGATAATACAGCATTGATATTCTTTTTGTGGTTTATTTTTACTTGTGTAATAGTATCTTGATTCTCTTTTGTGTTTAAATAAAAAATTGAAAAAAATCAAATACCTTTCGCTGAATGCGAATATTTTTAACGCTATTTTATGTTTCCTTTGATATCTAATTCAATGCTTCTCGCACATCTAATGCACTGAAAATATAGTATGAAAGTTTTTATTAGAAATATTGTAAGTTGATTGTCAGAAAGTTTAAAAATTATATTTTTAAATAATAATTAATTCGACTTAAAATGATAAATAATGATTAATTGGTAATAATGATTGGTTAAATTTAACTAAAGGTGCCAGTTCTTTTGAACACTTTCATAATTCCTATAGTAAACCTTGGTTTCATAATAAAAATCTCAGTCGAGAATTAATCATCACTATAAATAGATGCCGTTCAGGTCACTATAATTTAAATAAATCCTTGCATAAAATCAAAGTAGTTTCCGAATCTGCATGTGTATATGGTTATCCAGATGAAGACCTAAACCACGTTATTTGGCAATGCCCACGCTTCGACCAGGAAAGGAAATCTCTAATTCGTAAACTTCGGCAAAACAGGTATCAATTACCTATAGACATCAAAGAGTTTTTAAGCAAGCCAAGCATAAAAATGATGAGTTATGTGAATGAATTTCTTTGAATTTTCTTTATTTATACATAAGATACATGGGCTATAGAGCCCTTTTTATAATACATATAGTCAAGGTCATCACAAAATTAGTGTTTATAAACTTTAAAAAGAGGATGACTGGTCACAATTTGATATAATAATTAAATTATTTAAAATATTAAATTTATAGATTTTACTAATATTCTAATTTAAACAAATAAAAACAAATTTTAAAATCACAATATTTACAAAATTTTGATAATATCTCTCTTCAAACAGGTTTTTAAAAATAAATTTAAATTTAAAGTATTATCACAATTAAATAACTTATTTTTCATTTTTTAATTTCATTTTTTACATTAAATGTTCTTTATGGATAATAAATAGTTTTTTATCATTTACACAATTGTTCACCGCACATTGGAGATGTTTCAGATGTATCACTGAAACACTCGTGGAATTTTCATCCCCTGCATCACCAACGTACTTGACAGGTCTATTGACCATATCGGGAACAATTTGGGGTATCCCATTAACATATTTAACTGATCTTTTCTCACTTGAATTCAAATTATTAAGATCTTTTACACTTTTCACCAGTTTCTTATATTCTTCCCTTTGTTTCTTTGTCCTATCTTGAGTAACGACATATTCCTTAGGAAACCAATTTTTGTGCTTTAAAATTTGAGGAATACTTTTCTTATTTTTAAAATGAATTTTTATAGGACGAACCTTGTTATGTTTTTGTAAGCATATTCTCTCTAGGGTTACACTTTTTTTGTCAAAGGTCTTATCAATAGATTTGATCACTTTCACCAATTGATTGAAGTTATTATTTTTAGTTTCTTTTTCTGGAACCCCGTGTATTAGCAAATTGCTAGTTTTATGAATTCGATTGCTTATTTCAGTTATCATTTTATCACTCAGGATAATTTCTGTTGATAAATTGTGACTTTCTAACCTATCGACACGTTGCTGAAGTTCACTTATTGATGTTGATGATGATGGATTGTTGTTATGATTAATTAATTTATTAACTGTTTCTTTTAATTTCTGAACTTCATTTTTTTGCTCTTGTAACTCCTTTTTTGTGGAATCAAGAGATTTACTCAAATTATCTATTTCTTTGCCAAAAACTGTAAAGGACTCTAATACTTGTTTTTGACATTCTATGAATCCTGTTTTAAGGCTTAATATATACTCGACATCATCACTTGTTAATTCAGCGTGTGTAGAGAGATCTTTCCCGCTTTTATTGATACAAGTTACGCTTGGACTATTTTTATTCTTTGGCATTTTTATGATGTTAACACACAACTTGTATACGAATTTATATAGAAAAATTATAAATGGAATTGAAAGGGCCACTAAACACTAATTTTTTTGTAAAAAACTTAATTATTTAATTTATAAATTATAAATTTAATAAAAATACGGAGCTTAATAAAAGACCTGAAAGATTTGAATGATTGTAAAATTAAAATTTAAAATAAATTTAAGGGAAAAAAATAAATAAATAAATAAATAAATTAATAAATAAAAAATATATATAAATAAATAAATAATTAAATAAATTAATAAATAAAAAATATATATAAATAAATAAATAAACAATAATATTAATAATAATAATAATAACAAGAAATTTGTATAACCATTAATTTAATTCGTTAAATAATTGTAAACCATAATTTCTATATAAACTTGTACCTAATCTGTAAAACTGTAAAGAATAATAATTGTTAAAAAAAAAAAATGTTTAATGAAAATGTCAAAATGTACAAAATAATGTTAAGTTAACGTAGCTGCATAACCTCAAAGAAGGCTCGAAGCTTAAATAAAAAAAAAAAAAAAAAAAATATAAATTTTAGTTGCTTAATAATTGTACAAAATTATAAATTGTACAAAAGATGGAAAAGTAAATTAAGTATTTTACAAATTGTTTGAAAGCGGGTGAAGAATCTGTCATTAGTTTTAGCCTACAGTCCTTTAAAAATACCCCAGGGATAAAAGGGTAAGTTGGTTCATATTAGAAAAAGTTGGGAATAGTACAATTTTTACCAAGGGAGAAAAAAAACGCTGCCAAGTGATTGGCACTATGGTTCCTCATCAACAATAGCAAAATATTTATAATGGTCTGTTTTATCTAATAAAAATTATAATTTGAGATATCAGTATTTCATAAAAAAAAGTTAAGTACCGTATTTTAAAAGAAAAAAAATGTTGTGATTTAATGTTTTTTATTTAACAAATTTTTAGAAAAAAATTTTCAATAAACTAAGTATCAGTTATAAAAAATATATTGCCAATATAAAAATTATACATAAGTATCTTAATAATTAATTATATTTTAATAAGTCATTTTATAAAGTGAATAAATATTATTATAATAAATAATTATTTTAATTATAAAATTAAATAAAAAACTACTTCCAAAAACTAGTACTTCCACAGAAATAAATCAAGTACTGCGTCCAAAAGGAAAAAAAAAATTGTTATTTTTTGTATTTTTTGGTGAAAAAAATTTTGAGAATAAAATTTTCAAAAAATAAATTATAATTATCGAGTAAAAACGATACTTCTAGATATCAGTACTTTCATGGAAAAAAAAATGAGGTACTAGGTCCAAAAAGAAAAAAATTATGGTATTTTTTAAATTATTTTGTGTAAAAAATTAAAAAAAAAAAAAAATTCGAAAAATTACGTATCAGATGGAGATATCCTTTACAAACGATAATTCTAGATATTCGTAGTTTCATAGGAAAAAATTAAGTATTACATCCTAAAATAAAAAAAAAATTTGGCTTTTTTGTATTTTTTGGCGACAAAAATTTTGAGAAAAAAATTTTGAAAAAATTAAGAATCAGGTCCAAAAAATTACTATAAACGATATTTCTAAAACTAGTACTTCCACAGAAATAAATCAAGTACTGCGTCCAAAAGGAAAAAAAAAATTGTCATTTTTTGTATTTTTTGGTGAAAAAAATTTTGAGAAAAAAATTTTCAAAAAATAAATTATAAGTTTCGATTTATCGAGTAAAAACGATACTTCTAGATATCAGTACTTTCATGGAAAAAAATGAGGTATTACATCCAAATTAAAAAAAAAAAAAAAGTACCTCGAGATTTTTTGGTAAAAAAAATTTTGAAAAAAAAATTAGGTGTTAATGTCGTGTTGGCTGTGAAATATCACCGGTTACAGTCCAACATACATACATACATACATACACACACACACACACACACACACACACACACACAAACACACACAGACTTTTTTTAAAAACCGGTTTTTTAGCTTCCTGAGGTCTCAAAACGTGCTTATATGCCAAAATATCGAAAATCAAAATTTCAACTATCACAAACGTTCCTCTATGAGGAACCAAAATGGCCCAGATCGCACGTTTTTAATTATAAATTATAGTTAAATCCGAGGCGAAGTCAAAGATGGTAAACTGCGATCTGGGCATCCTTTTTTTGCTCCCATGGATAAAAGGCAATTTTTTTCTCAGTGGAGTGAAATTGCGTTTTTTAGATCGCGCCGCGGGGTGAAAAAAGTGCTTTTTACTCGCTAGGAAGAAAAATATATATAAAAGTATAAAACGTATCAAATTTTATTGAAAAATGTATAATAATTTCATTTTTTTTAAACTACCCTATTTACCTAGCAAGGGTTGTAAATACGATTAAAATGAATAAAAATTCAAAGTATGCAATTTGCATTTAAATTTCTATGTAAAATACTATGTTTAAATATTTTTTTTTTAATTTTATACGATATATTTCTCAAAACTTTGCCTAATATGGCCCAAATTACAACTTTTATCTCTCTTTGTAGGGTATTTTTAAGGGTTTTAGGTGTCAAAGCTAAGAATGGATTCTGAAAAAACATTAATTCTTACTATAGGTATAAACTTCTTAGCCACGTATCTACAATAGGAGTTATTTTCAACATGAAACATGTTTATAGGGAGGGGTATTGGAAATTAGAATAATTTGGATTTAGATAATTAAAATACCTTAGGTTTATGGACTCAGAATAATTTGAATTTAGAAACCTAATATAATTTCGTTTCTAGGACTTATAATAATTTGGGTATATAAATTAAAACTGTAATGATGAACATGTTTCAGGCTCTTTGGTTGTGTTCACACACAAACTAGTTATAAGTTTTTTTACGAATTTTTCAAACTCTCAGCTTTGGAATTAACTAGATTTTAAGTAAAATGTGTTCAGTTTATCCACAAGGTGATAAAAAACCTTAAATTTCAAATAAGAGAGCAACAGGACAGATAGTTTCCTCTAAATAGCGTTTTCAGGCACGGTCTAAAATGAAGCTGCGATCTCTAATAAAATTTACAATTTAATGACAAAAAAAAATTTTAATATTGCAGGTTAAGTTAAAAATTATCGTTAAAAAAACATTTATAATTTTGATCTTATTAAAAAAAAAAATATTTTTTCATTTTATAAATTTTCTAAAAAAGATTCTTTTAAAACTCTATAAATAAATAAAAATTTATTATAAAATATATTTTTTTCAATAATTAAGTTAAAAATATTACTGTAATTTTATATAAAAAAGTCCAGAAAAAAAATATAACTTTTATGAAAAATTTAGATTGCATTAATGTTGTAAAAGTTTTAGTAACGTTAAAAAAAAAAAGTATTCTCTGAGGATTCGCAATCATTGGACGCACGCTATATCGTACCAACAAACAGAATTTTTCAAAGTATTTTCTCTCCCGTCAGAAGCAGCCTGCCACATTTATCCGGGGATACTGTTTGAAAAATTACATAAAATAAAAAAAATAAATAATTCTCTGATGTATATAGATGGTCACAATATCCTAACATTACTTTATTTTTATGTTATGTGCATATATAAGTTATTTATTTTTCTACGTTTAAATGCAATATAATTATATTTTTTACAATATTCTATAAGAATTATTGATTTTCAACAAAAAAAACTTTATTATGTATATTTTTTTGAATAATATGTTTTTTTAATGTCGATACTGCTAGTTAAGAGATTATTTCTTAACCTTTTTCGATTGCCTGATAATTTGAATAATTTGAATAACTTTTTCAAAAACTGTAATACTCGATTTACTACCAGACAAAACAAGTGATTGAAATAGAGAGTTTGACCTTTACAATGTTTTGTAAGCTCCTGCCTGCTTTGCTTACTCGTGCATACAACTTCATGCAGGGTAAAATCCTATACTCTGTACCTTTGGTTAACATATTCTCATTTGATAAGTCTATAAAATTTGTCAACGAAAATTTATGTAATTTGGGTCACTGAATACGAATATGAAATCAGCTTTTACCGAAAATAGCCGAGTTGCCCACAAACGTTCTCCAAGAATTTTATCTGTTACTTTTTCTGGTCTCTGAACATGAATATACAAAGTGTCTTAAGAATAAACGAATATAGAAAATGGCTTCGAAACCAAAAAGGAAATAATCTAAATTTGCAAAATTTAATATAATTTAATGCAGGTTTAATGATAAAAAAAAAATAACAGATAATAGATAAAATCTTTAATGAACCCGCAAAATATATTTTGAATTTACTACTATGGAAAACTGGACCGTTTTCGGTAAAAACAAATTTTATATTTATATTCATCAAAAAATTTTATTGACTAATCAACAATAAAGTTCTTGCAAAATATAAGAGTCAATAACTGCACTAGTTCTATGTAAACTAAAAATATATAAAATAAAAATTTATAATAAAAAGTAATAGCAACGAAAGAATATTTTATCTTTGAAGAAATTTAATACATACTTTAAAAAAACTTTAATTAAATGTGAGAAAATGTTTTCTTTATTCAGCAGCAATTTAAATAATTTATTTTTGAAAGTATCAAGAAATGAACTTAATTTAATTTCCGATGGTTAATTATTCTATTCTTTGCCAACAGTAGTTAAGGAGAAATTTAAATACAAAGAAAGACGGATTTTAAGGATTTCATAAGGATTTTTTAAGGATTTTAAAAAAATTTGAAGATCCTAGGGTAACTCCTTTTTTTTTTTTTTTTTTATTAGTTTATTTATTGTATAAATGTTATACAAAATTTATGAATTACATTAAAAATTACATTAATTGCATTGCACAGTAAGTTAAATTAAATAAAAATGAAAAATAAAGTTTAACAATAAACATAATAATATAAATTTGTAAATAAAAATTTAAAATAAAAGAAAAAAAATTTTGTTTAATTATATTTGATTTTATTTAACTACTATTAAAGTAAAAAGAGGAAACAGTTTGCAGGAAAATTACAGGGGTTAAAGGTGAGGAGTGAGAGATGAGATACCCGATTCTCGTGAATCAATCTCTAAAAGATATTTGTGAAGATTAGCTTTGAAAGTGTTAATGGAAGACGAGAATCGAATATTTTCAGGAATAGAATTCCAAAAAGCAAGCATGTATACAAGGGAAGAATTGCTATAAAAAGGGTTTCTTGTAAGTTCTACTGTCAGATGTGGTCTGTTTTTGGAACGCAACTCACGGGCTGGCTTATATATATTTATTTTTGATTTCAAATACTCAGGTTTAGAATTTTGTAAAATGTTATAAATATAAGAGGCACAAAGATATTTTGCCCTTAGCTTAACTTTCAACCAACCTAAAGTTATCCTAGCCGGAGATGTTCTAAGGGGATATTTTATATCACAGACATAACGAACCGCCGCATTTTGAAGTTTTTGTAACCTGGCGTATTGATATTCGGGCAGGTTGCCTATTGGAAACATAAAATAATCGAGTAAAGGAAATATAACTCCTTCATTGTTAAATAATCATATTTTAGCCAAATTAAATTTAGACAAACTGGAGGAAGCACAACTAGAAACAAATTGAAGAAATCTGTGCCAAATTTTTTTCGTTGCATCAAGTTGTATTTAAAATGGGAGGCTGTAACGTTGTAGTAAAAATGACCAAAAATCCTAACTACAAAAATTATTTCTGAATTAAAAGCTGATACTACATATATTTGCTTATTACTTCCTAATCAAACTTTCAAATGTTTGATCGAATAATTAAAGGTATGTCTTGTTCATCCATTGATTAGTGCAAACAATACTTTTATTAAAAGTGACCAGGCAATTAAACTGCTCACTGCATAACATTCAATCATAAGAGAGTCACTTGCTAAATGCATATATAATGAAATTGTTACATTTTATTGTATCAAAAACAATATTATATCATTATTAAAAATTTTTATTTGCATAAAATTTAATTTAAAAAAATATATCCTTGTGTTACTTTGCATTTGTATGCAAACCATGGTTTTTCACCTATGAGAAGCAAAAATACAAGAATAAACATGCCTCTATAAATACTGAGTTGGGTTCAAAATGTAATCAGATCATCAAAACAATGAAAATAACTTAAGTTTAAAAAATGAAAGCATCCTGGTTAAACGATTTTAAGATATCGAATTCACAAGAAGTAGATTTTTGCATCCTATAAGGTAGAGCTTCGCTCTATAATAAAATTTAATAAATTAATTAAAAAACGGCATTTCAAAAATATCTTTTTTGAACAGACTATATTAATTTTAAAATTTAAATATACGTTTAATGAAGCGTATATATTAATAAAATATTCATTATTCAATATCGAAATATCATTTAATAATGAATAATTTTTCGTTATAATATAAAGTTATATATTGAAAATATTTCATTATTTTAATTTTACTTAAGGTACCGGTACGAATTGGAAAGGCGTTTTTGAAGACATTTTTATTTATTTAATTTCTCAGCCCCTTTATTAGTTATAAGTTTACAATTTTTTTTATGCATTAATGAGGTTTTTTTTTAATTTTTTTTTTTAATTTTTATAATTAGTTTTATTTATAGAGGGCGCCAAAGTACAGGTGCTGGAAATCCATTCGGTCCATTGCAGATAATCTCAGGATTGGCATGTCGGAAACAAAAAAATCAAAAAGATTCTTAATAAGTGATGAGTCTCATAGGGCAATTTACCTAAAATTGAAAAAAAACCTGAAAAATAAAAAAATGGGCAAATCGGGAAAAAAATTTGTTTAAATGGACGTTTTTTTTACCCTATTACGCTTGGTAAAGGCATACTTAAATTAATTTTTTAATAGATACTATCCACAGATTGAAAAAAGGTAGTTTCGAGATAATCGCGTTTGAAATTTTTTTTTGTATTATTTCTTAAGTATTTTGAACATTTAGAGTCGTGTAACATCGTTATAAAGCAGAATTTTGCCTAAATATTTTAGGAGGGAATTTTTGAAGGTATAAAGAGTTAGAAAAAAAATTTTTAAAAATTTTGAGTTTTTGAAAAAATCCAATATGAGCCGGTACCTTAATAAATTTAAAAATAAAATATGAATTTTATGAAAACTTTATTAATTGATCAATATTTTAAAGTAAGTATTACTTTTATTAAATCCTTTAATTAATATTAAAACATTTGTTTTTATTCTCATTTAAATATACAAGACAACATTTATGAATGATATCATGCCTTAGGAGAAAGGAAGGAATTTTTAATTTGTTATAATCAATGTTAAATATATACAAGTAAATCTAAAATAGCGTTACAAATGAAACGAAATGATTCTCCGAAGGATAGGAAAAAGAGAGGGGGAAGGGTAACTAATTTTGAATAATAGCAATTTTGAGTAACAATCATACATGAAATTAATAAAAATCTAAGCACTGAAGAAAAACTGTACATTCAAAAAATAAATCACGTAATGAAAATTAAACACAAGTCCCGTATATAAAATTGAATCGAAGTAGCCTCGTTACTTCCTAATTTGCCACAGTAATTATTCGATAATAATTATAACGTCATAGTGACACCAGCTGATGGGGTAAACCATTTATAGATTCGAGAGCATCATCATCATAGTGAAGAGAAGAGTAAGAGACGAGGAAGAAATTAAACGGTAAACTATATGAGCTTATTTGATCGAGCAATTATATTTTATCAAATTATTTAATGCATAAATTTAACGATGTATATTACTCTGACGTTGCATATAGGACTATTTCATATTCCAATTATTAATAAATATAATTTGATTAAGTAACATTAATATTTAAAGTAATATACATAATGTAAATAAATTTTTATTATTGGGAATTATTTATCAATATTCATAAATAAATTTACAATAAATTGCATGTTGAAAAAAAATTAGTGGAATCTTAAAATATAATAAAAAAACAGATTTTTAAAGCTTATCAACCCCACGAGAAATCCCTATCTGGATAATTTAAAAAATTTTCAAAAATAAATAAAATTAAACACTTTTGTAGTTAATGTTAATTTAAAAAAAAAACATTGTATTTAATATGTCAGAGAAACATTTAATAAAATTAATTTACAAGTCAAAAAATCTTCGGGGTTTGCCCTAGACTGTACGTGGTCTGTGGATGGTCTGTTTATGTTTTCCCCTAAATTTATAGGCAATATAAAATCGTTATATAGCATGTAATAATCATTTCACCTGCGAGAAAAATTTTAGTTCTCGCAAGTAAAATGGTTTGTAAAGGTTATAAAGGAATCAAATTTCAATATCATGAGATGTCTAGCAATTATTCGAATTTGAATTTAGGAAAAACCGTTACAAATTTTCAAGGACCTTTAATTTGCCCTACAACCCCCCCCCCCAAAAAAAAAAAAAACTTGAACGGTCCCTGAACTCTCTTGAAAGACCTTAAAGAGACCACGTGAAAAGTACTCTCAATGGGATTTTTATTAAATATATTTATTTTTTTAACATGAAAAATTTTCATGGGCAAGGGTACCCCCAAAATAGAGGAGGGGGGTAAAAAATGAAAGTTTTTAGGGGGGGGGTCAAAAGTTGAATTTTTCAAAGGAGGGGTACAAATGGGCTTAAAATAAATTCGATTTTGAATAATTTATTTACATTTCTTCTATTCTAAAAATAACTCTGAAAGAAAACGATTAAAACTATCTGGTGTCCCCCGTTAAAAAAGTTTACACAAGTCAAATTTTTATAAAAAGCGAAGATTTTGGTGGCCAAAGACTATCAGGAAATTGATACTCGGGAGTATTTTTATCTGTTATATCACCTTTTAATTTACCTATATAACTTTCTCTATTTTAACTAAACTGCTGACTATTTAATGCTTTGTATCTTTGCTGATATTTGAAATGAGTAAATTTAAAACTTTTTTGCAATATAATTACTAAAATATGTGCTGGATCACATAACCTGCATATGTATACAAAATTGAATCGTGTTATCGTATACCTTAACTTTTTTTTACATATTTTATACGTAAATAATTGAATAAATTAATCTTTTTTTATTTTATAATTTTCTATTCAACTCTTTGTTTTCAAGCTTTTAATGAAAATTTTCAAAACTTTTTGACTAAATAAATATGTCTAGATTTTAATACATTAGTATTCATTTAAAAATTTAGAATTATAAATATTTGTTCCGCTTAAACTTTTATGTACCCGATTAAAAATTATGTTTCGGAAATTTCTGATTTTTGTCAAATACATAAGTGATACAATTAATGTAAGCAGAGTTGGGCAAATATGACAGATATGGATTTTTTTTTCATATCCATATTCCATATTTTTTGATATATAATTATGGAATCCATATAATATTAATATGAAATCCAAATATGATCATTTTTTTTCCATATTAATATGAGTGACATAATATGGATTCCATATTTATAAGGAAAAAAGTTGATCATATATATATGGATTCCATATTTGAAAAAATATATTTGAAAAAATATGGAATATGGATATGGAAAAAAAATTCATATCTGTCATATTTGCCCAACTCTGAATTTAAGATTATTCGAGCTTAATTATATTCTATGGATAAAATGCAATGCAGATATTTTTTAAATTATTTTTAAAAGACGCTTTTTACTTTACAAAAAAGGCTATTATTTTATATGATTAACTGAACTATACAATAATCATAAATAAATTTAAAAGCATAGAAATTGAATTAAAAAAATATCGCTGGTTGTGTTTTATTTTCAGTATTCAATCGTCCTTATATCCGGCGTGTCGGACGCAAGCATAGCTTAATAAATTACTCGCAATAATAGTCTCAAAACAATTTCCACTTAGCAAAATATCTATATATTATACGTATATATATATATATCTATTTTATTTCTTTCTTTAATACTTAGAATTATAAAAGAAAATTTCTTAAGGATTGCAATACTATAGCATGAAGTAAACCAATTAACAGTTCAAAGAGACTTTAGAACTTTAAAAGAAATCAAGAAAGTTATCTCGGAGTATACTATTCCATACCACGTTTACCCTGCTTTTTTGTCTTACCAAGCTGCAAGCTTAACTTTCTATTTCTTGAGTCTTGATGTACCGACTAAAATTATCTCTATATTTCTTTCTTTTCATTAACACAATTATCCTTCGTAGTTATCTTATCCTCAAACATACGAATAAAAAAAAAATCCACATACTTTAGCGTATGTATGTTACGGGTAGAGTCCTGTCTCTGGATAAAGTTAGCCTTACCCTACCGTTACTGAATAAATTTGACAAAAAAAAAATTAAATTTATTCAACACCGCTGGAGTATTATCCAGAAAATGATATCTACCCAATCTTGCGCAAAAACCACCCAGTGGCGGATAGAACGCCCTTAAACGGTTACTTTCTGATTGACAAAAAACCAATATACCTAAAAATTGACACCTTAACACTTTAAAATAGTAATTTTTTTTATACCTATGTAGTAGTGATCTTTAAATTTGCACTTTCAAATGAGTATATTTTAAGTTTTCCCCATGCTTGTTGGTTTTCTCCTATAGTGGGCATACATAGTATAATTAGAGCTGGAGGTTGGCTTGTAACTCGTTAAAATGTTGTCTCACATACTGAAACAACTCCCAAAGAAGTCTAAAAAAAAATTATTAATAATATATTCATACTTTCTCGGTGAACCTAAAAGCGGAGTCAAATAAGGATTTAATAGTGATGTAAAAGGAAAGCCAGATTTTTTTTTATTTTCTGATACTTTGTATAGAACTTAGTAACAGGGTATATTTTTTGTAGATTTTAAGCTTCGCTTCACCAAAAAAATGGCCAAAAACTGTTTTTTGATGAATTTTCAAAAAATTTCTTGACTGTTTTTAAAATATATCTGGCTGAAGTGATCGTAAAAAAAAAATGGAAAATTTTTGTTATTGAGTGTACAATAGAACTATAGCGGTAGGGCTGCATTAAGGTTTTACAATACTAAAAATTTATGATAACAGAAATGAATGAAAATTATACAACATAAAGATAAAGTCTTTAAGAAATGAAATAAACTTTCTTTTACAACTTTGGTTGCCTAATTATTATTTAATCAAGAAAAAAGTGTAGGTAGTTTAACATTGCTCTTATGGAAAATCATCTTTGGAGCTTGTGAAAAGTATGATTGCGATTACACAGATTAATGAAACTTAAATAATATGGTAAATAAAAGCTCAAAGATTGTATTTCCAATTTGTTTTACTTGCTTCATTGCATAATTATTAAATAATTAAATAAAAAGTATGTAAATAACCTAATATTATACTAATACATATACGATTTTACATATGTATGTAGCGTCGATAATTCAGAAATCGAAAAAAATACAAACAAAATGGTGTCTTAGTATTGTTAAATACTAACACCTTAAAAGAAAAAAACCTTGGATTTTTATAAAAATTGGTGGAAATGCGTATTTTACGTATGTTATTAAGTGGTAAATTTAAAAAAAAAAAATTTTAAGTTTTACGGACACAAAAATCGCCAAATTTTGAAATTAGCGCCATTTTATGAGAGAATATTATAGCTTAATTTTTTTTTTTTAAACGATAAGTTTTTATATGCACTTTAATCTGAATGTTGGTTAGGTTATGCTAATTAAATATATGTGCCCATTTTAGGGCATTAATGTGAGAAAAAATATTAAATTTTTATTTTTTTCACATTCTGCTGCATACCGTATGCTTTTTATGCAATTTTTTAATATTTTGTATTAAAAAAATGAATTTTGATCCTGTTAGAAAAAAGCAAGAAAAGAGTTTCAGTATTTTTTTAATTTTGGAATTTTAAAAGTTTTGATTGGATTGAGTTCAATAATAATGTTTAAATAAGACGTAAAAAATGTTAAGCATAGTTAGAATTTTTAAGTATTGGCCAAAAAGGACACCAAAAATCGAGTTTAAATAATAACTTGCACCGCCCCTTATTTTTTAACCTTGTCATTTGTTTGCTGAAAAGATTTCAACCAAACTTGTGTTTGCGGAACTTTGTTGTTACGTGCTTTTTCCATCAGAGTATTTCGAAATTCGTGCGCCCGGCGCTAAGGTGTTCCAAAAATCGTGCACACGGCGCGAGCTAACCCAAATTTGGTTTTGTGTAACTCAAGTTACAAAAGATAAGCAATTAACACATATTAGCCTAAAATGACAAGTTTTATAACTCCAATTTGCCAAAAAGAAAATATTACAATAAATTAAGGAAGAAAGTCCAGTATTTCTAGTTTTTACGTCCAGGATGTAACAGAAATCAGAATTAAACTTAAGTTTAACGTAATGAAAATATAGTTAAGTCGCAATAGTCAGGCAGAAAACGAATTTAAAACGGAACACCTTCGCGCTGTGCGCACGAATTTCGGAATACTCTGCATAATTCATTTTTAAAAAAAATTTCTCTAAACTCTAATACGCCTCAATTCACTTAATTGCCATATTAATATTATACTCAAGTCAGAATGCAGTGTAAGGGTTTCCGAATTTGACAACCAGAATTAGAAAGTCTTCTGTAGGTTTTATATATCACTGAATCCGAATTTGGGGTCTTACTGGGTTAGAAAATAGGTAAATACAGAAGAAACTTTCAATATAAGCATTTAGAGGCATCGGAATGACCTGGGGACCAAATTTCTCCACGAATTGGACGATTTAGAAACTTTTCCGTTTTTTGACTTGACAAACTTATAAGGCACGATTTGATCTATGTATTGCATACATAGGGTGATCGTGCCTAAAAATATAAGTATCTTGTGTTATTTTGCATTTCTATGATATTTCATCGATGCAAAGTTTATGCAAAACTATGAAATTTATTGCGCAGTTGACATTTGTAAAGTTTTTCACCTCTGTGAAGCGAAAATACAAGAATAAAGATGCTTTTAAAAATATCGGATTGGGCCCAAAAACTATTGGTTCCAGCACCTCGATAAAAGAAACCCAGTTTTAAAAAATGAAAGTAATCCGATGGATTGTTGTTAAGATATCGTGCCCACAAGGTGTCGATTTTTGCATCCATTAAGGTAGAGCTTTGCTCTATAATAATTTTATAAATTTACTAATTTTCATATATTTATTGAAATTTCTTCTCATCTGAAAATGGAATTAGAAAGATACAGTTAAACCACAAGTTGTTCCCCTTAATTTAAAAAATCTTATTATCTTAATAAATGTCTACTACTCTCGATATTCAAAAGTTGAAGCAAACTTTTTTAAGCGGCTGATATTTACATATTTATAAGCTACTGTAAGGTGACTAACTAACCTACATTAAAGGAAAGGATTTGTTAATAAAAAAACACTAGAAACCGTCTACAAAATAAAAAAAATCGTTTTTATTTCTCTGCATCCTTCGATTGAATAAATAAAACTCTATAATACCTATAATGTATAAATTTTTAAATGTTAATATTTTTTTTTAATTTAAAAGAAAAAAGAAAACAAATTTAAAATAATACCCCAGTCTGAAGTATAAAAATTATACTCCTTTAATTTATACGGATATACGAGTTTTATAAATATAAGACATATGCGGAAATAGGATCTGTTTTAAAACTTTTTTCCATTGCTCACTCATCTTTGTATCGATACCTATGGAAAGTCTTTATATTTATATATGAAAGCTATTTGCAATTTTCCCTCTAGCTGTATGCAAAAAAACTTTTTTGATGACTAACACGAATATCATGCTTATTTTCTGTCTGTCACCTGATCGTCCATTAGGGGAATGAATAATGTATCGAAAAAAAAAGTATATATTCAAACGTACAGAATATATATATATATATACATCTGCTAAGAGTTAATATATTCAAAAAATATTAAGCTTGCTAAATTATTGTTACAAAACTTAATATATTTTTTTTAAATGAATTAAAATATTTTATTAAAAAAAATATTTGAATGATTAAATTATATGCGGAAGCTTATATTTATATTTAATCGTAAGAATATGAAGAAAAGGAATTTAATTTCCATAATATATTGTTACGTATCCTGAGGTTTTATCCAAGGGATACGTAAATATAAATATAAAATATAAAATATAAATAAGTTTATCCTGGGGATATTGACTGCCCCAGGTATTTTATAAGTTGGATGGTTATTAAAGTTGGTTTATAGTTGATGTATTTGTAGTTGAGTTCGGGTTCGATCTAAGCTGGATGAACCTAACCTGAGGCTAAGTTCTTAATTACAGAAGGAATTGTCACAATAATAACTGATAACTGATTTGATATATAACTTTCACTTTATTGATTATAAGTAAATATAATAAAACTGTCTAAGTCTTAAAGTCAAGTAATTAAAGGTAGAACTGTAATAGAGTGGTAAGACTCTAAACGAAAGATAGTATTCTAATGACTGGTTTGGGAGCCTGAAGGGCAATATATAATCTAATATGAATCTGCCCATATTCCGAGATTTTGAGGGAGACGTCCAATACAAAAAACGTCGGTCTCGTCACGTCCAATTAGCGAAGGCGTCCCTAATTATTACCGAGAATCGCGAGGTGGGATTTATGTAGTTTATAACGCCTAAATCCCTCATAATTTATGCCATAGCTGACTTTTGGTCCCACGCTATTGTGCTAGATCAGCAACAGCGGAAATGCACCTGCGGGTTCCTATGTCGTCTGTAATATTAATACAGCTATCGGATATAGGGTTTACTATTTATATATATCAAATGTTAGGCATATCAATTTTGACCTACCATACGTAACAATATATTGTATTTTCTTTAATTTCAATTAATAAATAAATTTTTTTTATATATTAATTTTGATAATACTTAAAAATATATGATAGAAATTTAAGATTAAAAAATTTTAAATTGAAACATTTAATGTAATTATTGATAATTATAACCACTAAAGGGAAAATAAAGTATATTTCAGAAAGTGAGTTTTTGGTAAACCGAGTAGTAAACTGTAAAAAAAAATGAGTTGCAAGAAACCAAATATTCTTTAAAAGATCATAATATATTTTACTCAATAAAAAATTTTTACTTCTTTGCTCTAGAAATGGTCAATTTTTCATTTATTCAGATTATAGAAATGTATATGACTATATAATCCCTAATATTTTACGTTCGCGAATGAAAAATATTAAAATTGATTATAGTTAGAAAAAGTCTTTTTACTTGATAAATATAATAGAATTTTACCAATTACTTAAAATCACTGTTTTAAAGAAAAATTTTTTTAGCTCATATTTATTTGAAAAATTATAACAATAATATTTATATACTATTCTATATTGGATTATTATTATTCTTGAAATATAAGCTTTTATCATCGCATAGATGAATTTTATAAATTTTGGTTACAATTCAAAATTTCTAAACATATGTTTATATGTGTATGAAATGGTTTGCTACTATTTACCAGTTTTTAACTGCGACTATAATAATAATGTGTCATTAATTTTTTGTAGTGTTTATGAGTTTTATGTGCCCAAAAATAATTTTAAAAATCTCTGATGATCAAAAAAATTTTGTCCAAAAAATATTTATTTATTTTATTCTGTATGCAATTTTCGTGTGTCAACATTTTTTGGTAGTCAAATTTTGTGGTGAATTCTCTGTGGAAAAATCTCCACTAACGTAGTTTTTTGGTGGCATAAATCATATCTTCCTTCTGCGTTAGGTATCATATTAGGTAATAGATTAGAATTGTTATTTTATTTTTTTTTTTTTTTAATTTTCCTAAATTTCCTAAAAAACTTTTGAAAGAAAATGCTTTTTCAGCAAGTATATTTGTACAAAATATGCTGAAAGAATTGTATCCCTTACTTAAATAAGATAATAAAACCAGAAAATCTAACTGTTTCCAAGATATTCGTGGCTGAAACCTGAAATTGACTTTTCATTTTTTTTAAGTATGTAGCAAATAAAGTAAAAATATTGTTTTATAGATAAATTAAGAATTTTAGATTGAAATTTAAATGATGTCTTGAATTTGGTCAATAAGAAACACAATTTATGTTATTTCACAAGTTTTTATTTATTGTAAAATTACATCAATTGTGTAATATTGCAATCTCTTCATGCAGGAATGCATAAAAAAAAATATGAAACCAACAAATGATAAACAAATGATAAAGTAGTTTCTTTTTGGTTTCTTTTAATTCCCATGAGAAGGAGACTTTGATTGCAATATTTTGTCTTCTGCTATAATTTCAATTTTATAAAAAGCTGGTATAATGTACGCATATTGTTGTTAATTATTGTTAATTATTTTAACATGGAACATGTTTATAGGGAGGGGGTACTTCAAAACTGGAAAATTAAGGGGGGGGGTCAAATTTGTCCTTTTTAAGGTGGGGGGTCAAATGGGACTTAGAATATTTTTGATTTAGGGACCTTTGGTGCAGAAGTACTTAGGGAGCATTGGTGCAGAAGTACCTAGGGACCTATGGTGCAGAAGCCCCTAAAGACCTTTCGTACAGAAGTACTTAGGGAGCATTGGTGCAGGAGTCCCTAAAGACCTTTGGTGCAGAAGTTCCTAGGGACCTATGGTGCGGAAGTCTCTAAAGACCTTTGGTGGAGAAGTACTTAGGAAGCATTGGTGTAGAAGTACCTAGGGACCTATGGTGCAGAAGTCCCTAGGGACCTTTGGTGCAGAAGTACTTAGAGAGCATTGGTGCAGAAGTCCCTAAAGACCTTTGGTGCAGAAGTACCTAAAGACCTTTGGTGCAGAAGTACCTAAAGACCTTTGGTGCAGAAGTACCTAAAAACCTTTGGTGCAGAAGTACTTAGGAAGCATTGGTGTAGAAGTACCTAGGGACCTATGGTGCAGAAGTCCCTAAAGACCTTTGGTGCAGAAGTACTTAGGGACCATTGGTGCAGAAGTCTCTAAAGAACTTTAGTGCAGAAATACTTGGATATAAATATTGATATTATGAACAGAATAGATACTTTATTATTAGTGTTAGTTATTAGTGAACATGTTCCATGCTCGTTGGTTTTGTAGTTACACAAACCGGTCATAAGTTTTTTTTAGGTACTAATTTATATCAAGAAGATGAAGTTGCACCAGGAAAATAGAGATTAGATAAGTATAAAATTTTTTTTTGAAACTTTTTTTAAAAATTTAAGAATTAATCTCTTTATTTAACTTTTTTTCCAGGTTCCAGATTTTGTCATCATGAAGTTCTAAAGTTCTAATTTGCTTATAAACATATTTGGTAAGTTGATTTAAGTATTTTTCAGTCTTTTTTAATATTTTATAATAATATTTGTAGTTATTTTTAACCTGAATCATTTTTTTTTTCAGTTTTTTTCTATTTTTGGATGCTGACGCGAGGCTGATCTTGGGTGTTTTAGCATCAGAAATGTTAGATGATCCTGTTGATATGTTACAACATGTTTATGTGGTCCTGATAGTGAAGATTTAACAGAAGAAATTATTTGGTAAGGTTAAATTTAGTATTTTAATAATTTTACGCTTTAATATTTAACATTTTTATGGATTTTTAGGGAAACGAACCAAGTTTTAAGATTGTGGACCGATCATTGCCTAACACATCTCAGGACTTTCAGGATGTCAATTAGACCCTTTGAAGTGAATTTTGAGAAGAAAAAAGTTGAAAAAAATCATGGCGAAACAAATTTTCTGGATGTTTGAAAGCTACCGTCGAGGAGAAAAAAAAGTGGAATAACTCAAAATGGAAATTTTTTTTTTTTTTTAGTAGTGCAGGTAAAAATAAAAGTTTTTCCCAATCATATGTATATATAAAAAGTTGAATGGTTCTGAGTTATTTCAGGTTGAACCGCACAGCTGAAATCAAAAAAATTGAAAAATTCAACTTTGGAGCAGCCGTATCTCAAAATTATGCATCAGGAATTGTAAAGTATGAGTGATTTCACAAATCTGAGGTAAAAAATGACCTATAAAAAATATTTTTTTTTTTTTATTTTTCAGCTGATCGTGCTTCCCTGTACGAGCCCATATATATTTCTAATTTATATCAGTCACTGATGTAGTAACTGAATATAGTAACCAAAAGAAACTTGAACAGCTATTATCAGGCAGAACCCTAGAATAGGTAGTCGAGGGAAACAACCACTTCTTGTGGATCCTATGGAAGGGTAGCGAAACTTTGTATTGCTGATCACTAATTATCCGTCTGGGTTCGTATGCCCGTAATTTTTATGATTCAGTAAATTTTAGATAATACTTCGGGGAAAAAAAGGTTATTTTACAAAATATTGAGTAACATATAACAACATATTTTTGTAAAAATAAAGTCGCAGGGGTCCAGGGGGGCGCAGCCCCGTCGGTGGCTGCCGGGGCGAGCGAAGCGAGCCGGAGGCAGCTAGTATATTATATACGACTCTCGCTACAAGATACTCTCAGGGCTTAGGTTAGACTACTCTTTTAAAAATGCGTTTCTTAGTACCAGTAACCAATCGTTGTTATAAGGCACCCCTAGGATTAGGTTAGGCTATTTTTTAAAAGGCATTTGCACAGTATGGTGCAGCATTTACATACAAACTTGCTCATGGGTTCTTTAGCCCACCTTGCCATAATTCTAGGGAATGCCTTACGGTGATAATGCCTTTAAAAAAAAATAGCTTAACCTAACCCTAGGGGCGTGTTATAACTAGGATTGGTTACTGGTCCCAAGACATGCATTTTTAAAAGAGTAGCCTAGCCTAAGCCCTTGGGGTGCCTTATAGCGAGAGTCCTATATAATTTATAATAAGAATTTTTTTTTAGTATACGAAACCACTTTCATGGACTCTAACTGACAAGGATCGGTTAAAGTTAACTTTATCGTATACGCACCCGTTAATGTTGTATTTTTATTAATTTTAATCGTCTTCGTGGACTTTAACGAAAACGCTTTGCTAAAGTTAACTTTAACCAGTTAAAGCTAACTTCATCGGCAGAACGGACTTTAGCCGTAACACATGCACAATAAAACGGTATTTTTAAAATATAAAATATTCCAACTTTCTGTGAAAATACGCTTATAAAGCTTGAAGCTGCTTTTATATCTAAATAATTTTGTAACTATATATGTAAATATTTTTTACTTAAAAGTTTTTTTAAATATAATAGGTATGTTCTATACTTGGAATTTCATTTATGTAATCCAAGTGAAATTTCATAGAATTAACCTAGTAATCTTGAATATTTCAACACATGAGTTATTGATTTAGAACATACATTAGACACATAGCAAACATATTATTAATTGAAATAATAACATAGCTAAAAACATGCTAAATATAAATGTTTAGTATATTAAAATTTAAGAATTTTAAAACTTTAATTATTATTATTACTTAACATAACATTTGAATTCATTTTAAGTTACAAAAATTTTTTTTTTGCTTACTCATATCTCTTTTTGCTCTGAAAAATTTGCTGCATCATTCAATTTTTAGAAGAAAAATTGATTCTTGAGAGCGTATTATATAAATATAGGTATTACTTTTGTGTGTATACAAGATAAAAAATTGAAATTTTCATTTTAAGAGTCAGCATTTTTCAAAACTTTTAATCATAATAACATTTCTATTATAACTGACATTCAAAATACTATGAATTAATATTACTTTTCAAAGTAAGTTTATATAATGAAAGAAATATATATCTTAATCTTAATACTATATATATCTGAAAAAATATTTGTCTGTTTGTTTGTTTGTTTGTACCCTAATGACTCAAGAACCACCGAACCGATTGGCATGAAACCGGCGTCAAAATGAAGAAAAAAAAAATGCGGGTGACATAAGTCCTAGATTTTCTGATTAGCTATCGTAGTTTTTGAGATATTTAATTTTTAGTATTTTTGAACTTGATAACATTTTTTAAAAATTTTAACAAAAATTGAAATATCTCGAGACTATCGAAAAATTTTGGTATCGCACTTCATAGTATTCGATTCAGCACTAATTTTTACGTATTCTCTGAAATTTTTATTCAAAACGGATGTATCTTTAAAATTTTATAAAATATTTTTAAAGCTTGTAAAAAAATTTTTTTCATTTTTTTATTTTTTATTGTATTTTTAATCATTTATTTATGGGTCTGTGTATATTATAATGTAATTTATATTCTATTTTAAAATGTAATTTATGCGTACTTAGTTAATTTTTTATTAAAAACGTGCGTTTCTTTAAAATCAAAAAAAAAAAAAAAATTGATGGGGTTAAAATAATGTTTGGTTTTTAACAATAATTATAACAAAAAATAAGACAAATTCAAGAAATTAATGATATAATATAATTTTTTTCGTTAAAAAAATAAATTAGTTAATATTAGTTTTAATTACATTTTCTACGATATTTAAAATTTTTTTTCAAATTAAAATATAGGAAAAACGCTGCCAAATTATTGGCACTACAGTTCTTTAAGCAATGCAAATATTCAAATGAGTTAAAATTTTTTACTATATCTTAATGCAGAACTCCAATTATCCGGAATCGTCGGGACATAAGAGTTGCCGGATAAACAAAAATGCCGGATTATCAAATGTTCATAAAACTTACATTATACTTAATATATATAATATGCTTATATTTATTTATTTTAAATCTTTCTTATATTTTTATAATTGGCACTTCAATAACCAAAACTGTCTTTCTCTGTAAAATCAAAGATTTATTATTAATTATTACTATTTTACATAAATTACATTATAGAGTTTACTTAAAATATTATACCTGTAAAATCAAAGAAACGACATTTAAGCTTATTTTAATGCCAGTTTCTTTCACAGTTTTATAAAAGTTTTAACAACTAAATTATATTATATTACATCAGTTTTTACTTTAACAAATCTTAGTATATTATACATGTGCTTTTTCTATAAAACTACCTTTTTTGACATCGATCAGTTTACTCCCTGTTTTACCATAAAAGCGCGTCAATATTTAAATTTAAGAAAGATTATATTATTTCTTACATATATAATCACTATATTGTTACAAACTCTACGTAAACTGTTGATTTAGGTTTAAAAAAACTAATAATTTATACTAAAGAAATAATTTTAAATTCCAACATAAGTTTTGAAAAAAATTTGTGCTTCTAAGAGGTTAAGAAACGTAGGGTGATCGAAGCTGTTTATTTTCATAGGATAATAAACACTAAAAATTTTTTTTATATCAATAACAGGAAACACTAAAAATATCAAAAATCTTCTGCGACAGGTCTAATTTCTCCCCTACTCAGAAGTTCAATAAAAAAATTTTAATTGCTTTTTTAAAAAGTAGAGATTGAAAAAACTATGACACATGTTAAAAAAAAAATCACATAAAATATTAATTAACACTACATATTAAATATGAATAATTGAGTTACAAAGAGACCTTTAAGGCTACCAATGGTTTCTACTTTATGTCATTTTATTTTATTCTATTTACTTAACGGAAATATATTTTTATAAAAATTTTTTTTTTTCTATAAATATAAAAATAAATAGCAAATTTAAAAAAAATACATATGAGTTTGATCCAAAAAATGTGCCGGATTATCAAATGTTCCGGTTTATTGGATGCCGGATAATTGAAATTCTGCTGTACTATTTATATTCATACGAGTTAAAATTTTTTACTATATATTATAAATATTCAACTCAAATTTTAGGGTATAGTTTGGGGTGATAAAAAAGTCCCTCAGCCAAAGTTTTAGTCCTCTAGCACCTCATGGGCCCGAAATATGTCTGCTTATAGGTCCAAAAATAGCCTGATTTGGTCCATTTTCAAAATTACGCCATTCTTTTGAATTTACTACAAATTTTATCTTAATGGTCACATTTGAACTGGTAAAAGGTCTACATTAAGAAAAAAATTTTAGCTTATTTCAAGGCGTTAATTTTTTTTTGGCATTGATATATATTTTGGACAATAACAACATGATAATAATAAAAAATCAATAATAACAACACCGGGAATAGATCAGGGGGGCGGAGCCCCCCCTCTCACCTATGCTAGTATATATTTTTTTTTTTTTTTTTTCTTTTTTTTTTATTATTGTTTATCCTCCGCACTTTAATCCCTTTTTGGATTGTCTTGCAGAGACTCACAACAACCACACCATGCATCCACAACCTTCTGCACTGTTTTAATGTTTTTATTTCTTAGGGAAGCCGGTATATCGTCTATGTTACAATATACTGATCGTTCCTTTCAGAAAACTGTTTTTTAATCTATTTTAATATGGGTTTTTGCAGGAGGAAGTAGTTACGCGATTAATGGTTGCGAGCTTATTTCTATTTTAATGAGGGGATAAATGCGTCCGCAGCCGTCTTCAGATCTTATGGGAACTATGCTGATATTCGTCTGGCTCAGAGGAAACTGCAGAAAACCTCTGTTAGCATAGCGCGGAGCCTTGTTTTCTTCATAGTATTCGATTTTTCTTTTAAATACTATGCTGGAAACAAGTTCCTGGGCCATAAGTCGCAATATAACTTAAAAGTTTTTACTTGAAAATTAATTTTTAAATTAATTGAAAAATAAAAACTGAAAGTCATCGAGTGGGATTCGAACCCACGACCCACATGAATATACTTATAATATAGTATATACACTATAGGTCGCGCGCCTTAATCCACTCGGCCACGGCTGGCCTATGCTAGTATATATATATATACTTCATATTTTATTTATGAATGTGGTGCCAATGTTAATCCTAGTAATAGGAATATAATTATGGATAAGATTTCAATATTTTCCTTACTAAGAAGAAAATACAAAACAACTTTTTTTACTTTTAGAACCAGTAGTTTAAAAAAAATTTATTTATTCATAAGACTTTTAAAACTCCTATGAATTCTTAGTCAGAAAACTATTTTTTAATTAAAATCTACTGCATCGTACTAATCCATGTTAGTAAATATAAATTGAATTTTTTAATTAAAAATTTATTTTTTAAAGAGCTTAGTTTATAAAATAATCAAAAATTTTTTAATATTATTACTTATAATAAAAAATTAATTATTGAAAACAAAAAAAATAAATGTAAATCATAACAAACTTTTAAAATTGAAATTATAAATTAAAATTGAAAATCAATTTTTTTGGCTTATACAAATAATTTTCCTTTTATCAAATGAGTTTCAAACTGATGTTTGGGTCTTTTTAATTGTTTCCATCGTATATTTTGCTGAAACTATCTCCTAAAAATAAGTCTTCGAGCAAATTTTTAGCTTCTAAGGTTTATTTTTCGATTTTTGGCAACAATTTTCATTATTTTATCCTTTCTGGTTGCTGTTACCGGAATTCCGGACTGTAAATGGCATAAATAAGTTTAAAAAAAAAAATTTTTTTTGTCAAAAATATTTTTTTTTCCAGTCTCATCATGCTGCGATGCTTGATTTTAAATAAAAATAACTCATTTTAACTTTTTTTCTGTGTATATTTCTTATTTTTTCTCAAAAACGCTTATTTTACGTAAAAAATATTTTCTATTAGATTGTAATTGGCAATTTCTTCTGAAATTTGGCTCTGGAGTCCAATGGAGTCCAAAAGTTAATTTGAACAGCACTTCCGCGAGGGATATGCGAAGTATTATTCTTTTTTGAAATTACAATTTTTAAAAAATATATTCATAAATTATTATTCCAAAGGATTTAGCTTTCCCGAATTACCTGAATTAAGAAATATATGAAAATAAGTAGGTCAAAATGTTACATTTAAAACAAAAAGTAAATTAAAAAATTTTTTTGTATTGAAAGTTCATTTTGTTGATATATACTCGTATTTTAAACAACTTTTTAAACACTGACAGCTCTACATATGTTTTCATATAAAAAAAAAACAGCATAAAGAATTCTGATACTTTTTTTTTAGCGTCAGTTTAATATACGTTAAATTATATAATTTGCATATAAATATTCATACAATATTGTAAGTACATTAATATATATTTAATATTAAGGTCATAAAAAAAATAAAAATAATATTAAAGAAAAGAAATAAAAAAATATAGTTCAAAAATATTATCCGTAAATTACATAACACAAAAAAAAAATAACAATTGAATCTAAATAACTAAAAGATTGAGTTTCAAGTACATACTATTTGCCAAAAGAAAAGTATACATTTCTTTATACATATAAAAGAACATTTTTCACAAGATAGTATTTTTTAAAAGATTTGTAGTTCGATAACCAAACTGCATTTCTTCTCTCATCGAATTCAGAAAGTGAATCACCATGTTGTATATTGCTCTCGATGCAATAGTGCAATAAATCACTATACTTAGACTCAATACGACAGTGGGCTTCATTTATAAAGCAAATAAATCTCAAAGACTGGTTACTGCTTAAGGCATAGTACTTGTGGTTTTTACCAAAAAAGAAAAATAAACTCAAGTAGTACACAATATTACTATAAGACTGGGTTTATTGCAAAAAATTTATATTGAATTGTAAATTCAAATAAATAAGTATTATTGACATAAAAAACTTAGAGTTAGAAAAATATAATAATTTATATATATTTTTCGGAAATACGTAAATAAAAAATATATATATTTTGTTTTTATTTTTATTTGAAATATTATTAATCTTTTTTTTAATTTATTAAAATAAAATAAATTTCATTTATTATTATAAGATAATAGTAATTAAATGTCTTAGAATAATTTCAAGTTTTCCTTACCAAATATAACTTAAGGTTGATTAATCGTCACAAAAATTTGACGGTATACGGCCGGTCATTTTTAGTTGAAATTAAAATAAAAAAAAAATTGCGACAACGTCGCAGAATGTTTGTAGGGCGCGTTTCTTATTTACATGATTATTATTATAATATTATGCGTGTATTTAAAACAGCGACGTTGTCGCCTTAAAATTTTTATCGGTTTTTTATTTTTTCTAATTAAAATATCTTTTATACGAAAACCACAATTTATTTAAAAATCGAATACTAGTTTCTTCAATAATCAATTTACGTGGTGCTATTTTATTTTTAAATCCATCGTTTAGTTTTGATATTGACATAACATAAAATCTCAAACCCCTAATTTTTGACTCTGCTCCTATGCTTGCAGTGTATAAGGACTCAACTTTGAAGCTTTGTATTTCCTAAATGAAAACCACACTTACAAATTTTTTTTATGTGTTTTATTATAATACGAAGCCCCTATAAAAATTATATCGATTTCTATCGTGATCAAAATACAGAGTAATCAACCTTAACTGTTTTCATCATCATAACGAATTGGATGACTTTTACAAGCCTCACTGAATAAAATAATGTTATACTAGGGTGACTGTACCAATAAATGACCACTCCACAATTAATGTCCAATACCATGTTATTCTTATGGATGACGAGTAGTCATTAATAGAGAAATCTTTGGTCACTAATTAGTACACTCAGCCTACGATAATGCCTTCTCATTACGAGAAAATTTTCAGTTTTTGCGGCCAAGATTTAAAAATAATTGGCAATAAGATTGGTTTTATTTCAAAAAATTAAGGCTTGTTTTACACATTTTGCTTGTGTGCATGGACAATTTTTTGGATTAAAATAAATATTCTCTACAGTCATTCCCTTAGGCTTTATTTTAATAATAATTATATTCTTTTGTAAAAGTAAGAACTTTATTTATTATTAAGTTATTTAATTACATAGCCCACAAAAAAAAGTTCCAGGACAAAAGCGAGTAGCGTTTTTGTGAGTATTTTTCGTCGCTGAAAACGAATCTGCGAATTTGACTCAAATTTTGACGGTTTATTGTAAAATTGACCTCAGATTCGTTTTCAGCGACGAAAAAATTCAATTTTTTGAATTTATGCTTTTTGCTTTAAAAACTAAATTTTTACTAGATGTAATAGTTTTTTTTTTTTGTTGAAAGAAAACTTTGAAGAATTATTATTATTTAATTTATATTTTGCTGCATGCTTGGTAAGTATTACTAACGTAAATATGCATTAATTTTTAACCTGAAAATAGTTTTAATGACACTGAAATTTAAACATTTAATAAAGTTTTAATTAAAGCGAATTTATTTGCTTTGTGGAAATGGGTATTTCTTTACAATCTTCTCATTCTTGTATTTGAATACAGTTACTTTACATTTTAACTTAAATTTTAGAATTTTTATTTTGAAAATTCAGTTTAACTTTTATAGCGTTATTATATATGAGCGCTTCTTTTGAAAATTGAACAACCCATTTGCCGAAAAATAGCCGTAACTTAAAAAGATTTTAGTTTCTTAATGTCTGACTGTGATGGTCCTTGCACATAGCACCAAAAGAGCTACAAATGAGGTCATAAACAGATTTTAATTTATTTAATTATTTATTTATTTATCTTTTTTGACGACTATATGAAGGTTACAGTATACAGATGGGTGTAATAATTATTTTATTAAATTATATTTTTATAATTTTAAATTTAGTTATGTTTCAGCTAATATCCTTCAGGCTTTTAGGCCAATTTTAGACAATTCCTCAATAATCAGTCATCAAAACGGACTACAGCGCCTTTGGCTGCTAGATAGTATTTGGCTGTATTTGGTTAGACTAAACCTGTATGTCCACAAAAAAGATGCCTCTTCACTTTTTCAAAGCATCATAATGGGAGATCAAAAGAGACAAAAATACCATAGCGGATAAAGAGTTTGGCAGTGTGATGGTAAAAGGCGCTTAAAATTTTTTTTTACCTTGACCCCACGAAGAAATAATTTTTTTTGCCAGCTTAATAAATGGATAGGGGAGTTGAACCTCAGTCGAGCTCGTGTCATTGCCTAATTTAATAATTGGCAAACGATCACATTCCAATAGGCAATGACAGAATTTCGGCAGTCATCCATCCACCCCTCCAAGTTCAGTTAGGATAAATAGGATCGCGAAAACGAGACCAAACACACTAGATTTTGGGACATCACAGCGATTCATCACGCCTCGTGTTATTAAAAACCACGCTATTAAATCATTATAATATTCATTGTACAAAATTTTCTTTCCATCATTTTTTTGTAATAAACGTTATAAAATTTAAATTCCGTTCAGTGTTTAAACTTAATTTCTCCTTGATCAAATAGTCCAGCAAGGATCCGCAATAAGGCATAGTCAACAATACGTCTAGGTAAGTAAAGAAAGTTAATCTAATAGGAAGGTAATGCAGAGGTAGGACCAGTATTATTTTGAGCCAATAATCAGCTCAAGATATGCTGTATTAGCAGCAAATATTATGAGTGATTGAAGGATAATATAGCACACCAGGTATATTAATTATAACCCTTGTCCTGATGTAGTATCAAGAATCCAACCAATAACATAGACTCAATTTAATTCTTTTTGTATGGATAACTATAATCGTCAAATAGTAAAAAAATACTATAAAATCATATGCGATAAATGACTCTTTTGCTTTACAACAGGCCCTCCATAAATTTTTTAAAAGAAATGAGTTCAAAATGAAAACTTAGAAAAATTATTAATTTTGCAATAGTAAAAATTTGTATTTTTTAGATTTTCATCAAATGAATTCCAATACGTTCATTTCACAAAAAGTCTTGCAGATAGTCTAAGTAACCTGACTTTTGACTGCTTACATCACGCAAAATACGTATGAAAAATAAAATACTATAAAAAAAATTGGTTGCTTTTTTCATCGAAAAATTCTTAATTTTTAATGTTTTATATATTCAGGGATCTATTTTCTTCATTTATAGTACAAAAAAATTAGTTAGAAAAATTGTTGTATATACTCGGATACCCCAAAAAGTTATGAGATTACGACAGCATATTTTTTTTTAATTTTCTGTTACTTAAAGAGTTTATGTTAACTGCTCGTAAGTTTTATTTTGTTTTCAAAGTTTTCAAAAAATTTTGGTAAATAAACATCTAGTAAATTTTTCTTGAAGTATAAACTAAAGAAAATTTTGAAATAAGGATCAGCCAAAACTGTTTCTAGTTTTTAAATATCATTGGTTAAAATTGCAAAAAAGATAAAAATGATAACGAACTAGTTAACTACAAGAATGTCTTTTTGCTCTAAAAAAAAAAGATTTATTTTAGAAGTTAAATTATATTATACTGTGATATATAGTATACGTCCACTAAAAAAAAAAAAGAATCTTTCAAGAAAGATGAATGGTAGCTAGTTTAATGATCTTTGCAAAGGAGACTTCCGGCTTAAGTTAAGTAAATACAGTAATTCTCGAATCGTAAAAGAAACATACCAAAACGAAAAACAGTTTTATTAGAGATGATGACGACTGTAAACCTTGTAGAAAAATATTATTTGAAAATAATTAAAAAAAAAAAAAATAAATTTATTAAGCAAACAAAAAATAAATGAACATTTTTTTTCTTCCATTATAATAAATTTTTTAAATAAAAGTACATAATTATAAAATAATTTCAAAGTACTTATTGTCAAATTTATATAACGAGGATTTTTAATTAAATAAATAATTTTTGATAATATACATACATATATATTTATTAATATATTTATTCTTTAAGAGCGCCTTTTAATATATATATGTATGTATAATTATTTAGTAGTAGTAATGATAATAAAATAGGGGGAAATTTACCTTCGTTATTCAGCTAGCTCGGCATAAGAAACATCTCACTCGGCAAGTGGGGGAGTTCTAAGAAATAGGTATTTATGTGGGGAAATATTATTATATGTGAACATGCACTTACACTAAATGAATTAAACACTTATTTATTTATTATAAAATATTTAAATGATGCTTTATTAATAATTTTATATTGCCTGGTAGGCTTTTGATTAAAAATAAGAAAAATGTAATACGAAATAATATTAAATACTAAAATAATAAACCCGCGTGGCTTTACATATAATATTTGCGATCCGCGCGCAATCACACATACACACACTTTACGATACCGCGCTGATGTAATATCTGCTGCCTGAATCGTCTACTTGTGGATGATGTCTTCGTTGCGTCTGCCCAGATGCTGCTTTATTATGTAGGCTTGTGGATGCTGGTACAGGATCAAATCTACTGCTGTCGGCTATCTCACTTCACACGATTGAGTTTTTATTTAATATTTGAATATTTTCGCTGTGGCGACCGTGGTCGGTTAATTAATATAATTTATTAATTTATATAAATTTAGGCTTCACTTTCAATAATTATCACTTTATAAATAATTATTTTTAAAAAAATGGCTCCAAGGCAACACGCGTGTCTTTACCAGGATTTTGGCACATGGAGGTGCGAAACCGTGAACTGCTCTATGGACATCGCGCGTGACTTCGCGGTCCAGAGCTCAAACCGGAATGCTCGTTTTGCAAAGGAAACGGCATGGTCTTCTATTACAGCGCCGTGCGGCTGATACTATAAATCATTATCAGTCGATATGAAAACCTATAACTTTTATTGATCGGTGCTGCTTTTTATTGATCTTCTATTAGAATATTATTGAACTATAAATAATATATTTGCATTTTGATTGTTGCTAGGCGGAAATCTTCTGTATTTGAGACTTGAGGCGCGCGAATATGTGTGTATGTATGTTCGCAAATATTAAATAATTTAATATTTAATATTTGCTTGTAACGGGCAAAAATGCCTCGTTACATTTATTAAACTTATTTTTTAATAAAATTGTACAAATTTTTGTACTCATTATTTTGCAAAGTAATAATATTTTTAACATGAGAATAATACATATTTAGCGATTGTATAATAAGGAAGTTTTCGAGTAAAGTTGTTTTATTTTAAAAAAAATGTATTATTTTATTCTTTATTGCAAAATATTCAAAAAATAAAAGAAAAAAAATTAGTGAAAAATATATTTAAAGTTTTAATTAAACTCAGAGTGACTTTAAGTACATAGTTTATTTAGATTAATTTTTTTATTTTTGTTCAGCATTAAAATTATTTTTATATTTTTTTTCTATATAATAGTAAAAAAAAGTTTAGTACAATGAAGGTTACTTTTAAAATACATATGATAATAAAACGAATAATTTTATAACTCAAAATATAATTATAAAAGCTTTGTCAGAACAAAAGTTTTTATCCGTTAATGCGGAAAGAACTTTATATTTTTAATAATTATTACAAATAGATTATTTTTTTTAGTTGTTGGAAGAATAAAAAAAAATTGTAATCGCAGATTTTATATCTCTAAGGGTTTTACAGTTTACTTTATTCAATAGCACCAATAAAATTGTAAATAAAATTAATTTTAACTGTATTTTTTTAATCAGACTCTTGATATTTTCTAATTTTTAAAGATACTTAAAACATTTTAAGATTTAAAACTCGTAAGTACATTCAAAATATGATTCTCTTCATATGTTCAGTCTGCTTTAAGACGAAGTCGATGATAAGTATAGAAGCAAGTTGTCAAATATTTGGCAAGACATAAGTCGTTGATCAGCGTACATGAGGCAGAAGGAGAGCCATTTCTTCTCAGTATATGTCATCAGGTATCTAGATTCAGTAGGATGAGGTACAGGTTGGTAAACAAAAATTGAATAATAAAAATTGAATAACTAAAAAATTAGATTTAATATTTTAGTTGGAAAATTTCATTCAGATTTATCCAGGAAAGAGGATGAAAGCTGCTCGAAAATAAAAGTGGCTGGATTTGTAAAACGATTGCAAAAAATCAATGAAACGTTTGAAAAATACGTGGAATATGAAATTGAAGTGGAATTTCTTCGAAATCTTTTCCAAAATATTTATTTTCAATCATGCTAATTAAGATTTTTGTTAATAATATTAATATTATTATTAATTACTTTTTTTTATATTTTGTGCGAAATTTTATCCGTACGAAAAAATAATTTTCATACTTGAAATTACTGTGTAGTATGATTTATGCAAACTGATACTTTGATAAAACATCAAAATAAATTGAGATTAAAATAAAGTTTACTTGAACAATAGATCACTTTAAATTTCATTATCAATTCAGCCAATAACTAAAAATCATAAAGCTATACCAAAAAAAAATTTTTTTTTTAATTTATCCATACAAATAATTTTTAAAAAAGAAATATTTATATCTAATTGTTCAACAAGGGAAAAAAAATAGGATTTGGCTTTCAATGCAGTTGTATGCACGAGTGAGCGTAGCGAACGAGCGCAAACAGATTTGAAAGTAAAATTTCCTACATTTTTTCCCGTGTTCAACAAATAGTTTTTCATAAAAACTCGCATAAAAAGCGAAAAAAAGATCGTCTGAAAGTAAAAAAGTAGATCTTTTTTTGCAGCGTATAATGAAAAAGTTTTTTAATTTTAAAAAATATATTAAAAAAAAAAAAGTCTTTTGTTTAATTAATTATTGAAATAAAATATGGCTTAAAATTCAATTCTTTTAATGTAATCTGTATAGTAGAATATTATGAGTTAAGAAACTGAATTTAATTTACAATAATGGAGAAATAAATGTTTAATGCCAAATAAAACTTTCGTTTCTCACTTATATACTCAACTGTATACATAAAAAATACAACAAAATATTTGCTTCATTTAAACATAATTTAATGTCTTATACTACTTTTAATGCAACTGTATGAGTATAAATGTAACTACTCCATTATCATTATTATTATTGTTATTATTATCACGGATATTATTATTATTTTTATTATCATTTTTCTTATTTTTCTTTAGCAAAGAATTCTGCTTTAAGTGGTTAAAGAGGTAGATCGACTTAAATCTATTGTAAAAAAGTATCTTTTATAACATTCGTATTTGGTTGAATAGCTTGAGTCCCGAAAGAAAGTCAAAAATGTCTATACATACGTATACATTGGTCTAAAATAAACTAACTCAATACCTTTTATGCAAGTTTTAATAGTTTACTTTCCCCTTATTTTCTTTTTATATATAAACTTTTGGTGCATTAGGCAGAATAATATGGTTGGAGAAATTCCAATTGTACGATTACTACATCGTTTGATTTAACGATCACGTTACGAGTTACAACAAGCATAATGTATTAAATATATACGTATAAATACAAACATCAACTGACACATACTTTTGTATTTTAGTACATATATGTATATATATATATATGAAAAAAAGGACCATCTAATGTATCAGATCTTAAGAAAAAGTTCTTCGAAGAAGAATAAGAAGAAGCTAGCATTCAAGAAGCGTTCGGCTACAAACATATTGCAAAATATATGGTTCTGATAATGTACCTACATAGAATTTTTATATTACTTTTGTATAGAGCTTCTTTAGTTATATTATTAGTTTTTATAGAATTTTCTTGAAAAATTATATTGAATCTGCAATATCCACATTTTTAAAATATAAGTGAACGAACTTTAAAAATTGATTTATTATTGATATTATTATTATAATTATTATTATTGATTTTGAATTTTAATTTGTCAAATAATATAATTTAATTTATAGGATGTAAAAATTGATTTCCTTTTGGACACGTGACCTCAAAAGCTTTAACTAGATTCCTTCCATTTTTTAAACTTAATTTTTTTTTTGTTTAAGTTGATTTTACTGGAAAAAAAATTATAGGAGGGGGTTGATACTCTGCTTTTTACTCCGATTGCGCAAAAAATTTTTTTCAGTGTAAGTTGCCCTAAATCAAAATTATTTGAAGTCGCATTTGACCCCCCCCCCTTGATTAACTTGCGAGGTTACACCGTTATATTGAAATTACGAAAAAACCTTATTTAAAAGTTCTGTGCTCTGTATTTCTAAACCCTGAAGTTGAAATATACGGAGGATATTGGGGGCGTTATTTCAACATATTAAAGTCATATTTTGTAACTAACACTTGTAATTTGGTTTTCCAAAGGTAGCGGTCTTTCCTTATTAGAAAAAGCAAAGTAAATTTGAGTTCTAACTATTATTAATAGATTTTTGAATCTTATTTATACATTAATATTAATATTGAACTTAGGTAACCAAGCCGGGAAAAACCGTAAATCCGCTGGCGATCTCTGTGGGACCTTTATACCATGATGTTACTCGTTAGTGGAAAGATCCTTCGGGTTTTGCGGAGGGACACCACTTCTGCTAGACCGACTCTCAATGAGAGCTTGGTCTACCCACGGGGCACCTTTCGGCGGCGTGGGCCCACAGACGCGCCTTGTCTGTTTAATTGAATACTTTTAGCTGAAAAAAAAAAATTTTATTAGTAAAAAGTGAAGAAAATATTTAGCAAAGTTCCTTGATTGCTCTGTCAGGTCTCCTTACAAAAATGCATAATGCAGGAGCCTGCCAGGTGACGGATCCGACAATCCTCACTCTAACCCAACCAAAACTTTCAAAACCTCAAAATTAAAAATTACTAAAACTGTTTTCTAATATGATCAGCCTCGCCCTATCCGTCATTGACGGTATCTACACTGTAACAAGTAATTTCCTTAGATTAACAAAAAAAAAGAAAATTTTTTTTGAAAAATTAGCAATTTTCAAAAAAAATTGTGAATATTTGATAAAATCGTAAATTTACTAAATTTAGTATATTATCAAAAAATTCGAGATTTCTCGATTTTTTTGTGAATTTACGAAAAAAGTTGTAAATCGACAACTATTTTTTGTAAATTTATAACTATTTTTTGCAAATTTTTGGAAAGAAATTTTAAATTATCAATTTTTCTTGCGAATTCACAAAAAAAATTCAGAATAGTCGTATTTTTTGTTAATATACTAAATTTAGTAAATTTACGATTTTTTTAGAATATTTATAATTTTTTTTTTTTTAAATTTACTAATTTTTCGAAAACTTTCTAATTTATTTGTTTATATAAGGAAGTTACTTTTTACAGCATGGTAGTTATAAATAGTAAATAATTGAAATAATTAAATAAAAAATTTTAATTAAAAGTTATTGATAAAATTTCATTAATAGAACAAAAAGCTAAAACTCTACGTTAGTTTTTTTTTTACCAGATTTTACACTCATGCGAAATTTTTCATTGATTAGTTGTAAATATTTATTTTTCATTAGACATCAAAAATTATATTTGATAATGGAGCAAAGGACCTATAAAATAGGAAAGTACTACCTACCTCTACCTTATAGGATCCAAAAGTCGACACCTCGTGGGCACGATATCTCAACAACGATCAATTGAATTATTTTCATTTTTTAAATCTGATCTTTTTTATCCTATTTTATCTGACCTTTTTTATCCTATCCCTGTAACTTTTCAGCCCAAGCAAATTATTTTAAAAGCATGTTTATTTTTGTATTTTTTATTCACACAAGTGAAAAACCTTATAAATGTCAGCTGCGCAATAAGTTTCATAGCTTTTGTATAAGCTTCACATCGGTGAAATATCACAAAAATTTAAAATAACACAAGATATATTTTTATCAATTATTAATTAATCCAAATTTTATTAAATTAAATGTTTACTTTACCGATTCTCTCATCGTTATAGTTAGTAAATCAAATGTACATTTTTTGCCAAAAATGACCAATTTTAAAATTGCTGCTAAAATTGTAAATTTGGATGAAAATAAGTCTTATAAGTCTTCAACATTTTATACTAGTTTAAAGTTTCGAAAAATTTTTCACTCGTCCATTTTGTTTAAGACCTTTCCGAGATATGTCACGACAAAGATAGTGATAAAATATGATTTTTTTTTTAAAAAACCTTAAATTGAGACTCTTTTTAAATTATCATATCTGCTGAACAAACAATCGAAAAGGAACGAGTAAAAATTTTTTTAAAACTTAGAGCTTAAACAAAATTTTTGAGACCTTTACGATTCATTTTCATCAAAAATTAAAATTTTAGCAGCCATTTTAAAATTGGTCATTTTTGGCAAAAAATGGAAATTTGATTTACTAAATATTGCGATGAGAGAATCAGTGATGAAAAATTGCGGCTTACGGGAAATGAAAGGTAGAACGTATACGAAAAAAATTAGGCCAAACGGTAGAATTTTGGTAGAATTGCAATATGACAGCGCTATTTGGAAAATTGCTTAAAAACCCTATCTTATAAAATTGTTATAGAATTGAGCCCTGTGTTTCTCGGCCAAGAAGTGCCTTCAACGTGCCGTTGGAATAAACGGAAGGAGTTTTCAGTATTTTTTCAACTTATTTAAGTCATCAATTATAATTTACGATCCAGATGTTCCGAATATATACGATTCTCGCTATAAAATCATAAGGGATGTTTTCGGTGTTTTAAGGGTGTTTAAGGTATTTTCGGGCTCTGAGGACCTCATTTTTGAGTTTAGCGACACCGAAAAAATATTAGGAAGTAAAAAAAATGTATTTAAAAAAAATTTTTTGTTGTTCACACAAATTGTCGGTGTTAGCCAACCACTTGAGAGCTACCCTGGGTTTGTACGACCCCTAAATCGTTCTCAAATGAGCTGAAAATTGGTATGGGATCATTTGGTCACCTAAACTTCAACATACTTCAGGAAGAACATTTTGAGAGCACTTTTTTTTGTGAACAACCCTAATAGATATATAGAGTTAAATCATGTTATAGTTTATGAATGTTGCCAACATAAGATACTTTTGCTAATTTAAAGATGTTAGACAAATTTTGCACGATAAAAACCTTAATTTTTGTTATCAGTGACCTAAAAAAACTACATACGAATTTTTTTTATCTTGATTGCTAACATCAATTCTCCTCCTATCATTTGACTGAATTATAAGTAGTAATATCAATATATTATCAGACTATGTATGGAGTAAAATAAATTATATTAGTTGTTTGAAGTTAGTGCTTTTAATTTTTTTTAACTAAAAGAATAAAGTATGAAAAAAACTTATAACTGGTTTGTGTATTGACACAACCAATGAGCATGGAACATATTCACTTTTATCAGTTTCAACTTATACTCCGTAATTATTATAATTCCTGGAACCAAAATTCTAGACCCTAAATTGAAAAGATTCTAAATCCATTTGCACCTCCACCCCTAAAACGTATCTTTTTCACACTCCCCCCCCCTAAATTTGGGGGCTTTTTTCAAGTACCCTCTCTATGAACATATTTTATATTAAAAAACTAGATTAGTACAAAATCTGAGTAAGATAAGAACTAAAGTAAAGAAAATTTGAAAAATTATTTTCTTCTAAAGAATAAAAATACGGTAAATTTGTGAATTCATGCATTTATGCGGTTTGGCAAATATGGTGACTGAATGAGACTGAATTGTGTATGCAGCTGAGAATTAAACTACCCATATATTCTACAGTGAAAAAAATCTGTTTTTTTTTCTTGTTTAATCGATTGCCAATGACTTGAAAAATAAAGAAAAGTGAGAAAAAAAATTTATTCTATCTTTTTAAGGTCCATTCTACAATCATCCATTAAACTTAAAAAGGACAGAAAGTCAAGGGTACCAATTTTACGTAAAATAAATACGCGTGTTTATTTTAATTTATCATTTAATTTCGGTTGGCACCAACTTGAGGAATCCTAGCGGACGACCGCAAGACTTTACTGGATGGTTGTAGAATTTGCCTAAGAATTTGTTTTTGGCTCATCATACTGCGTGTATATCTCAAATAGATAGGAAATTTTTTTTTTAAAACTTTTTTTACGTTTCAAGTCTATTTTCAGTATAGTTAGATTAGTTACTGTTTTTGACGCTAATATGAGTGTTTTATGGAATAAATAAGAAAAATTAGCTCTATTTTTTTTAAAACTCCCAAAAAAAGAAAATAGTTGATAAAAATTGAGAATTGAACTTTTGGAGCTAAGAACTAGCTAGGAGGCTTGTTTTTAGTCATTATTTCGAGAAAAAAATACTCGAAATAGAAAAGTCACTTTTTCACCCCCTGTCCCTTGTGTTGGTGGGCTTTTACAAATACCTTTCTGTATTAATATATTCCATGTTAAATTACAAAAGAATATATAATGTGATCTAGAAACATATTCTTTAATATTTAGCAATACACTTAGCAAAGATCTAAAATTAAAGTTAAATAATTAAAATAAAAAAAGAAAAAATGAAATGTAAAAAGAAAATTATTTGATATAATTTAATGTAAAATATTTCAGAATCGTGAGTTGACTTCTAACGATAAAGTCCATTGTATGAGCATTTCAGTGAATAAAATTTAGTGAAACAGAAAAGGTAGTTGAGATGAGAATTCATATTTCCTATGTGTACGAATAACGTATATAAATGTAGAATCCTTGTGTAATTCTTTGTACTGTAAAATACTAAAACTTTTGATTTTTATAAGAGACAAAAAGAATATAGTTACGAAGCTAGATATTTCTCAAAAGTTTTACCACTAAAAAAAATAATAAAAAAGAGTTTTAACAATGATTATTATTATAAAATTTAATAAGTAATATTTACTTCTGAGTGCATTACAAAATATTTTAAGTTATTTCATATTTTATTAAAAATTCAATATTTGCTTGGATTTTAGCTCCAGAAATATATTATACATTTATTATAATAAAGATATTTTTATAAAATGATGAATTTCTTTTTTCCTTGTTCATTATGACATAAGATATTTTTCATATTGAACACAGTGATAAAAGTATCTTTTCACGATTCTATGATAATATAAAAAAATATATATAAGCTGTGTTTTCTAGCAGTATTCTTTTATTCTAGATTTTTTTAGAAAGCTTTAAGACACTGACAGATAGATAGAGTATAAAAAAAGAAAGTAAATGTAAAAGTACATTTTATTTATAAAAAAAATTCTTATTATTCCTTTGTAATAAAATAGCAGATAGTAATATTTCAAAAAAATATATTTTTTATACAATAAAACTTTGTAAAATCAATAAACCAGAAGAAATTTAATTAAATTTAGGGGGAAGTTTGGATGAAACTGTAAAAGCAGATGGGAAAGCAGTGCTGAGAAACAAGAGAATTTTCCATAAAAACGATTTTTCTTGATTAACGTTTTTATTCCCAGCAAAAGAAATCTATGGAAAACTGAAAATTGATTTATTTTTAAAATTTGGTTAATTTTTATTGCAGCAAATGGTGTTATTTGATTTAGTATCAGGTTTTACCTGTTCAGTTAAATTTTTATTTTTAAAAGATGGATCTTTAAATATTTAAATATTTTTATAGAAGGTATTAAAAATTTTTGATTTTTTTTTTGAGTTTTTGACAACATGCGATTAAAATTATCAAAAGGTACTCCTACCAGTATATATGAATGGTTAAGGATTTTCGTTTATGAAACGTTAAATATTTAATAAATAATCTTATTAATGGTAAAAGTTTTGTTTTGTCCAAATTAGAATTTTATTTTGTGAATTTAAGTGATATTCACGACATGTTTTTTGCACAGTATATGAACGACCGAATTTTAATAGGGAGAACCGTTTATAAGAAAATTCTCCAGTACCTAAAGACCTAAAATTTTCAATTTTGAATTTTTTTTTTCAATTTTCAATTCTCTGTTGATTCTAAATATAATCGCTTAAATTTTTGCTTCAGCTTCAATATTTATTCATTTTTTAAATTGAAAATTAACAAATAATATGAAAAAAAATCAAATCCTGAACTATCGTTTAGGTACTGGAGATAAAACCTAAATAAAGTATCGTTCATAAACATAAACAAAGCCTGAATTCAATTTTAATTATACAAGAGAAATAAGTACAATAGCATAATTATAAACGTAATTTTTCAAAAAAAAATAAAGTTACATGCTTAATCTTTAACATGTATAATAGATAATATATTATTATTTGAATTTTTTTAGTTGCATTTTATTGAATATTCTAATCTTTATATTTTTTTGCACATAAATTATTTTTATAATGAAAGCCAATAGTTTTCGAGATATCGATTTGTATATGTATATATATGTCGCAGGCGTTTTGTTGTTTTCCGTCACTTTGTAAATAGCCTAGGCGATTTATGAAGTGACGAGGCCGGATTAGGCACTTTGTATTTTAAAATAAAAATATAATTTTTAAATAAAAATTACCATAAAAATAACGAAAGTACTAGTCATTTTGTAGCGAGTGAAAAGGATTATTTTAAGAGGATTAAAAAAATATAAAAGTACTAGTCGTTTTAGAGTTTTGAAAATTTATCATTTAATTGACTCATTCAATCTCATAATATAAATATAAATAATATTAAAAAATTATTAGCAATATTTTTCAAACGTATTTTTGTATTTTAATAAGAAAGTTAACTATGTTTTATTTGCGCATGTTGATTTACCATGGCATCGTGAATTACATAAAAGTTTGTTTTTAAAACATGAACATTTTAAGGTTTTACACTTATTTTTTAATGCTGCGCAATTGCATTTGCTAACACCCTGGCCGCCAAAAATAGAAATTTTAGCATCTGCTTCTCGCAAAGAAATACCTTCTTTTTGAAGAGGCTCGTTTATTTCGATTTCTGTTGGTTGTAATTCATTCCGCAGGTACCAATTATTTAAGTTTTGTAGCATGTCTTCAGCTGCTCTTTTCATACCATTGTAAGCTTCATTTTGTTCATTTGTAATAGTTATTTCATTTGAACAAAATAAACAAAATATATTGCTAATATTTTTTTCAATAATTGTTTTACTGCAATTCGTGTGAATAGGACTATTGCATTTTTTACAGTTTAGAGCATCTGTGGTTTCTACATGACAGCAAATGCAAACAGATTTCTAAAATTATTAAACAAGTTTTAATTGCGAACAAAGAAATTAGAAAGTGACTAGGCTATTTTTAATTTTCAATAAACGTAAATAAACAAATATGAGATTGATAGAGGCATAAAATGATAAATTTTCAAAACTCTAAAACGACTAGTACTTTTATATTTTTTTAATCCTCTTAAAATAATCTTTTTCACTCGCTACAAAATGACTAGTAGTTTCGTTATTTTTATGGTAATTTTTATTTAAAAATTATATTTTTATTTTAAAATACAAAGTGCCTAATCCGGCCTCGTCACTTCATAAATCGCCTAGGCTATTTACAAAGTGACGGAAAACAACAAAACGCCTGCGACATATATATAAATATAAAAAAATAAATTACACTTATAAAAAATATATAGAAATTTTTTACTTTTGCAACATAAATCAAAAAAAATTCTTTTAGAAAATGAAATAAAGCATTAAAAAAAATTTTTTTTTTTTTTTTTTTTCATTCATTTTATTGGATTTACAAAACATAACAAAAAATAAGTGTTTAAATGTTATTTAAAATTTTTCTTTTATTTATTTTGTTTCTATTTTTTTTTTTAATTTAAACAATGCTAAAGTAAAATGTATCAATAAATTTGAATTTTTTTTTGTTGTTTTCTGCCAGGAACAATTTAGATTTAATTTAGATATTCAATATATATTTTTTTTACGTAAATAAAAACATAAAATGCGTAAACTTTTTTTAAAAGCTTTTAAAAAGTAATATTTAAAGGCATTGTTTTTATTTGATACATTTATAAAATAGTAAATACAATAAATTATATTTTTAATAAATTAACAATGCTTTATCTGATACTCTAAGGTCTTTAACACGGTGGTCGTGAAATAACTTGTAATAAAAAAGTCTTGCGCAAGCAATGCCAATGCGCTTTTGAATACAATTTTAGAAAAGTACATAATACATAATATAATAATTTTTATAACAATATTAATAAAATAATATAATAAGAACAAAAAATATGTCTATATAAGTAGTAGCTTTACAATAAAATTTTCATAACAAAGAAAAGAATTTAATATATAATATATAATTGCAAAATATAAAATTTAACTAAAATAATCTATTTTAATATGTATAAATTTTAAACCGATTGAAGGACAGATATTGGGGTTTTTTGTATACACAATAGATATTTCATCAAATTGGTTTTAAATGATTTTAAGCATGTATAAGCTTTTAAAGTAAAAGGTAAATTATTCCATTCATTAATGGCTGTTATAAAGAATGAGTTTTTATAGAAGTCCGTTCGATATGAACTGGGCAGGGAAAAAGTAAGTGGTAGGAATTCGGATAAAGAAGTATCAGGTGAATTGCGTTGTGAGCGTCTAATTGTTTCATCAGGAACTTTGAATTGTGATGAGATATATGGAGGTCTTTGAGAGGATATCAAACTATGTACAAGCACTAACTTAAAGTATTTTCTACGTGTACTAGCAGTTAACCAGTTCAATTCATTCCTTAATGAAGTTATTGAAACTTGCTCATATCTTCCCACTTAAGTGTAACTTAAGTGTACTATTTAAATATGTCAATTTTCATTTAATCTCGTGTAAAGGACACTCTGATGACAAATTTTTGTTGATTATCATTTTTTTCAATTTTTCAAAATAACATGGTCCATGAATATGGTATTTGATGTTATTTTTTGGTTCCATAGAGTAACCCTTGTGATATGTGAAATTTTGAATTTTGGAATTAAAGCATTTGTGAGTCCCCAGAAAACTGAAAAAATGGTTTTTAAAAAAGTCTATGTACGTGTGTGTGAGTGTGTAGAATAAAATTTTTTTATCAACAAATCTCAACCTACTTTTTTTCAAATTTGACAAATCAAATACACATAAATGTGTATAACGAAAAAAGCCATTAGGCATAGAAATACTGACAATTTATTGTTCAATATTATTTATTCCATGGTGGAGTGGTTAGCACAATGGACTAGCAATCCAGAGACCGGGCGTATTTTTTATTCTTGAAAAAATAATTTTAAATTTATTTAAAAATTATTAATTTATTTAAAATTATTAATATAAAATCCATTTTAATTAATGGTTAGAAATAATATTGAACAAGAAATTGTCAGTATTTCTTTGCCTAATGGCTTTGTTCGTTATAATCTAAAAACACATTTATGTGTATTCCATTTGTCAAATTTGAAATTTGCCGCGAACATAAGATAACTATGTTATCTTCTACCAATATTTTTTTTTTTAATTTAAATGTAATACCTCATTTATTACTGTGAAATTATTATCTGAAAATTAATTTTTTGAACATATTTGTCTCAAAATTTTTGCTCAAAGATCAAAGATCTCAAAATATTTGAATGAAAAATTAAAAAACACACAATTTTTTTTCTTTTTGGTCTTAGCATTTTTTTCAATGAAAGTGCTAATATCGGGAAATCTCGTTTTTATTGATATCTCGAATATGATAGTTTAAAATTTTAAAATTTTTGTTGAATATTTTAGGATATCCATATTTTATATGGGATACTAATTTTAGAAATATCGTTTTCAATTTTTCAATTTTTTTTTTTAATTTTTACACTACAAAATAAAGAAATCACCAAAATTTTTCGATTTAGGAGCTTAGAATAATCTGGGCTTAGAACTTAGAATAATTTTGATTTAGGGAGTTAGAATATTTGGCCACGGCCAAATATTTTAGGTTCTAGGACTTAGAATAAATAATTTTTATTTAGGGTAATTCCATGGATAAAACGCACAAAATGATATGCCAGGTCTCAAAAATAGGAAATTTGGTTTTTTTTTCTCGATAAAACAACTTAAAAATAGAAAATTCCCCGAATTTGAAGGTTTTCTATAAATTTTGAAGGGTGCTATGCTGATTTAAATTTTTTTGGTCAAATTTCTCTCCTCAGCCCTCATTTTTGAAAATTCCGTAAAAAAGCTCTAAAAAACGTTAAAGAAAGAAAAAAAAGTAGGTTTTCGATGTAAAATTTGATGAAAAATTCGAATTTTCAGTCAGATTTTTCCTACTCTATGTCAATTCGCGGGAAAATACAAATTTGTGTTAAACTTTAAGTAAAAATAACTCAAAAGTTTCCCGCTAAAAAAATTTTTTTTCTTAAAATTTTCAAAAATTGCATATATTTTGCTGAAAAAAATTTCCCGAGAGTAATTTTTGATTTAAGCGAGTAATACCGATTTTCGTTTTTTTCAATTTTGACTTGTTACTTATTTTGCTGATTTCCCGCTAAGTCACGTAACCAAATAAAAATCTGACCAAAAATTTGAATTCTGCGGTAAATTTTACAAAGGTATAGTAATTTTGGTATCCTTTGAATGATACATCTTAATTTGACAATTTAATTAAAATGGTTTTTTAAAATATAGAAAAAATGAAAAGTTATAAAATGGAATTTTATTGATTTTTGGGTAAATTTATAATTATTTATTGACATTTTGATAGAAAATAAAATCCAAATATTGTTTTTCCAAAAGAAGTATTTTTATTTTTAGATTTTAAATGATTTTTAGGTTAAAAATGTAAAAAATTTTTTTACATTTTTCAGGATAGGATACGATAGGATAGGATATATAGGATCTGAATCTGGTTAGCAAATAATTAAAAATTATCAAAAAAACCAACTTTAAAACATTGAGCCCTGCGTTTCTAGACTCAAAAGGCCTAGTGGCATGAACGGAAGTTGGTTAAAATATTTTTTTAACATAATAAACGTATTCCTAATCTTTTGGTATTCCAAGTAATCTCCTTGTGAGTATTAAAAAATTTTTTTTCGAACAATCAAAATATTTACTTTAGAAAAAATTTGCTTTAAAAGCAATAATATTTTTACTTTTAATTAATTAAAATAATAATAATGATAAAAAAACTAAAAATCAATCCTACAAGTTTTAAAACTATTACAGCAAAAATTTTTTTTTAAATTACTACATGCAAAAAAATTAAATATACATGAAAAAAAAAATCGTTTATTATTTTAAAAAGTCACATGAAAATCAATTTTATAACAATAGTGCTTTCACGCAAGATTTTTTTATTTTCATTTCTACATCTGTGAACTAAACAAATCTAAAGAGATAAATATCGGTTTATGCTCGAAGGGATTTGTGTTATTACCGCTATCAAAAGCAAATCGATATTGGTTACTTGTATTGAGTGCCACAACAACGAATATTGTTCTACTTGCTGTTTCTATTTCATGTACTGATTCTCAACTATATTATACATCCACTAAGTATATTCAAAAGTTATCTTTACATTATTCCGTTTACTATTGTTTTATAAAGTTTTTGGTAAAAATAAGTATATATATCGTGATTAAAAAAAATATATTAACAAAAAAAAATCAATAATTTTACGGATAAGGGTAAATTATAAGTTATAAATTTTAGAAAAAAAATGTTTGAAATCTGCCAATTCATTTTTTTACTTCAATTTATTATATCATATGAAATCATTAAATTATTTTAAATTTCAGATTTAAGGAGGCTCTTCAGTGAAAAATTATAAATAGTGAGATATATGGCTGAATAAAGTGAAATTCCCCGATTCGAATGATATAGAGCATATATTCGATAGCCGTGCAAAATTTAGAAATATTAGCGAAAAAACTCACAACATTTTAACACTGCTCTTATGAGAGAAATTCCGGAAGTTGCTATTTATTTTCTTAAAACAAAAAATTATAAAACCTGAGTAGTTTGAGTATAAAATTTAATGCCCAAGGAAATTATTGCTCACCCTCTCATATTAGGTAGTCGTGTGTTATTTTGAGCAATTAAACTCCAAAATTTATTAAACAAGTTTTTAAAGAGAAAGCAGCCATGATAGTATATTTATAGTATACTATACAGGGGCTCGCGTTTATTTGTAAATATTATGTATTTTTTGATATTATTTATTTAATTTTATTTTAAAAATAAAAAATCTTATAATTACTTGTAAACGATAAATCTAATATTTATTTGATAAATAATAGAAGTCATATAATGCTTTAAAATACGGTAAATATAAATTCTAATATCTGTACTCCGAATAATAAATTAAATTTTACACTGAGCGCGCCTTCAGTTGTTTGAATACTACGTAAACTTTTTGTTATCGGTAATTCGTAAATAAAGAGAATATTTGTTATTTTATTAACATTAAATAATTAATAAAATTAAAAAACAATTTTTCATATTCATATTTCACATAAATTTATAATATTAACAAAAATTTTTAATAGCTTCTCCAATGACTAGCGAGTAAACTGAAGAGCCTCCTTAAGTTAACTCTACAAAAGTTATAAAAACAATAGAATCCCTCAAAAATTAAATGCTTATAGGGATTTTAAAGAAAAATTACTTGAGAAAATCACCACTGCTAAAAAGAACTACTACTCAGATAAACTATCTACAAAAAACCCACCTGCTACCATTTGGAAAGACCTTGACCATCTTGGCCTAACAAACTCTCCTCCATCTCGGAAAAATTTTCTCTCGCCAGATTCAATAAACAGTTATTTTATCTCAACGCAAAATGCGTCAATTTCAAATAATATCACTCATTCTCCAACTGGCTCCCCATCTAGGCCCCCCTTCAAAATCAAAAACATTACCAGCGATGATCTTCAATGGGCTTTCAAGCAATTCAGCACTAAATCTGTTGGCCCCGATGGGATATCTCTCAAAGTTCTAAAACTTTGCCTTCCGGTTCTTTCCAAAGTTTTCATATCTCTTTTCAACAAGTCCATAATCTTAAACAAAATCCCCTCAGCTTGGAAGCACAGCAATATTCTCCCAGTAGCAAAAACCTCTAATCCCACTTCCCCAGCAGACTACAGACCAATATCTCTTTTATACATAATCTCTAAAATACTAGAAAAAATCCTCCATAAACAAATTATCGAATACATCACGCATCACAATATTCTTGACTCTTTCCAGTCTGACTTCCTCAAAAATCACAGTACAAACTATTTACTCACAAACCTAACTGATGATATCTGTAAAGGCTTTCACCAAGATCGCATCACTATACTACTTCTGTTAGATTTATCTAAAGCCTTTGATAGGGTTTCCCATACTATCCTTCTGGACAAGCTTTCTGCTATTGGTTTTTCTCCCCAAGTTGTTGGCTGGTTCACAGAATATCGATGTAACCGTACCCAGTCAGTTATTTTGGAAAATAAGTCCTCTTCTACACTTAACATAGTCAGCGGGGTTCCCCAAGGGTCAGTCCTTGGCCCCTTACTTTTTTTAATTTACATAAATGACCTTGGTCGTAAAATCATTTACTCAAAGCGTCTAATGTTTGCTGACGATCTTCAAATTTACCTGCAAGTACCTTACAAAGATTTAAATTTGGGAATGTCCCTACTCCAAAATGATCTTCATGAGATTGAAAATTGGTGTTCTACCAACAACTTCAAAATAAACATTGACAAGTCCAACTTCATGATCTTTAGCAAAAAATCAAGTACTTTCGACAGCAATACCTCCTTTTATTTTAGTGGTACTAGAATCCAGCTCACAAAAACCGTAAAAAACCTTGGTCTCTTCATTGATCAGGACATGAAATGGCGTTCTCAAGTAAACCACATAGTAAAATCGGCCAATAATGTCCTCTACAGGTTAAGACATTTCAAGCACTTAATCAACTCGAATCTCCGTAAGCAGCTTGTTACCGCTCTTGTTTTTCCCATCCTTGACTCTGGCGTCTTTCCTATGGGTAATTTGCCTGACCATCAATATATAATCGTTTACAAAAATTATTAAACGCCTCTGTCAGATATGTCTGTGATATTAGATACCCGCTTCGTACCTCCCCTGACAGAATAAAGCTTGGATGGCTAAACGTTAAACTCAGAGCGAAATACCTAAGTGCTGTCCACATTTATAATGTACTAAATAATGGGATACCTGCATATCTCAAGGAAAAAATCAAAATCTATATTCCTGCAAGAACCCTCCGCCCTAAAAATCGTCCTCACCTAGTAGTTGATACATCCACTAACCCTATTTACAATAATTCCTCACTCGTATTCATGATCTCCTTCTGGAACTCTCTCCCCGAAGAAATCCGTCTGTCAAGCTCAGTGGAAGTTTTCAAATCTAGTCTTCACCAACATCTCCTAGAGATTGACAGACGTGAATCAAACCTCCCTTAACTCACATTTACTCCTACATTCTATACACTTTAAATTTTATAAGCCTCTTTTTCCCCTCTTTCCCTATTTTCTAGTTTATAATTATTATCATATTGTATTGTTATATTATTATTTTGTATCTATATCATTTTATTATATTGTAAATATTTTATTATACCAAATTTAATTAGCGTGTAGCAACAAATTTATATATTTAATTAATGTACTTCAATATTTTTGTACAATCTTGTACGATAATCTTATTAATAAAAAAAAAAAAAAAAAAAGTTAAACAATTTTTTGAAATATAATAAAAAATTTAATGATTCCAAAATTGTAAATTTTAATTTTTATTAATTAAAAATTTAATAATTTATCAATATTTATTAAAATTTATTAATCGATTACTTTGTAATAAGCAATTTATTTATTAATTTGTTTGATTAATATTTTAAGAAAAACAATTTATCTTAATTTTATTTATTGGCTCCTAATCTAACTACTATACTATGAATGCTCATGGGACGTGTCAGTTATCTTAGTATCCGATGGATACGCAAAACATGAGCTGATATTTAAATAAAAAACGAATTTTATTAGATTTAGAGATCTTTTGCATTTCAAAATATTAATAAAAATTGATTGGTCAACATAATAAAGTCAAAAAATCTCAATATTAATTTTCAAAAAACGATTGAATTTTACATGCATTGAAAAAAACTGCGGTATTCGATTTGTGATTACTGCAGCTTTTTTTTTGCTCCAGTGAATGTATTTCTACGAACAGTTTGATGTCGATTCTCGTCCTCTATATTAGAAAATCTACCTAGGAAATCAGCAATTTGAGGCGCAATTTCCTCATTTCCTCTACTAAAAAACCGATTCTTAATTCATGTCTGTGAATGTGCTTTTTATTCTAGGATTAATACTAAAATTTCGTTGTTTCAAAATTTGATTTGGATGGTGGCAATGCCTACTCTTTTAACGTGGAACATAGGCAGGGAAAGTATTTCAAGCATGTCATTGGGGGGTAGGGGGGGTAAAATGGATGAATTATAGAGAATAATTCAGGTTTAGAGACTTAGAATAATTTCGATTTAAGGTCTTAAAATAATTTACGTTTAGGGACTTAAAATAATTTTGATAAAGGGGTATAGAATAATAAGGATTTTAGGAGCTTAAAATTATTTTTTTTTTGGCTTTTAAGTACTTAAAATTATAAAGACTTGAAGATTCAAAATATAAATTTAAACATGTTCCATGTTCGTTGTTTGTGAGATCACACACCAGTTGTAAGTTTTCTAACTTAAAATACTAGTTTTAGGAAATTCGTTGTTACTTGGTTTCATGGATATCATACCTAAATTTGTGAAAATTTTTTCATTAAAAACTAAAAAAATTACTATTATTTTTTTATTTCTGGATGGAATAACTGATTGTACATTGATTAAGTTGTAGTTCAATTTCCCTATTCTTTTTTAAGAAACCTACATTTACGTTTATTGATATTTTGTTAAAAAAATTAATGCTGATAATAATATTTATATAGTATTTTTATCAAGTAAGCAATATATACCTGATAGCGATAGAAGAGCATTTATGAGTTGTCAAAACATATAAACATTTGTAAACTATAAAAATATATTTAAAATATTCTTTATCTACCTATACTATAAATATGTAATCGCCGCTGTAGGCAGGTTACCACGTGGTTATCACGTGATCGCCACGTGATTATCATGTGATCACCAGGGCTATATCACGTGATCGCCAAAGATCTTTAGGGACTTCTGCACCATAGGTCCCTAGGTACTTCTGCACCAATTGTCCCTAGGTAGTTCTGCACCAAAGGTCTTTAGGTACTTCTGCACCATAGGTCTTTAGGTACTTCTGCACCATAGGTCTTTAGGTATTTCTGCACCCAAGGTCTGTAAGTACTTCTGCACCATAGGACTTTAGGCACTTCTGCACCAAAGGTGTTTAGGTACTTCTGCACCATAGGTCTTTAGGTACCTCTACACCATTGGTCTTTAGGGACTTCTGCACCATAGGTCTTTATGTATTTCTGCACCAAAGGTGTTTAGGTACTTCTGCACCATAGGTCTTCAGGTACTTCTGCACCATAGGTCTTTAGGTATTTCTGCACCAAAGGTCTGTAAGTACTTCTACACCATAGGACTTTAGGTACTTCTGCACCATAGGTCTTTAGGTATTTATACACCAAAGGTCTGTAAGTACTTCTGCACCATAGGTTTTTAGGTACTTCTGCACCAAAGGTCTTTAGGTACTTCTGCACCATAGGACTTTAGGTACTTCTGCACCAAAGGTGTTCAGGTACTTCTACACCATAGGTCTTTAGGTACTTCTACACCATAGGTCTTTAGGGACTTCTGCACCATAGGTTTTTAGGTACTTCTGCACCAAAGGTCTTTAGGTACTTCTGCACCATAGGTCTTTAGGGACTTCTGCACCATAGGTTTTTAGGTACTTCTGCACCAAAGGTCTTTAGGTACTTCTGCACCCAAGATTCCTAAATCGAAAATATTCTTAGTCCATAAATTTAACAATTTTATTTTTTATTTGTTTTTAATGAGATGTGCGGAATAGTGTAGGCGTACTCCTCACGCGCGGAGCGCGTGAGGATAGTCCTAGTATATACATATAAAATTCTAACCACTGCTCTATCTTTTCTTGTAAAGATTTTTTTTCTTCATATAAATTAATTTATCTTTTCTTATTGGGAATGTGAAACGAATAAACCACATTTAAGCCAATAAATTAAATACCTTTTTAATAAAGAATTGCTCCTATATAAGAAAAGAAACAAATAATATAAAAGAAAAAAATCTTGAGATAATTTAAATGTTTTATTTTAAAAAATACTTTCTAAAATATCTACATTATGAGAGTTGAACAAAAGCTATTATCACTATTTTCAGATAATATTGGCTGCGAGAATATAGTTAAAGTTTACTAAATGGGATTTCAGTTCTTGTGAAACGGAATCATTTACTCATTATAGAAGTTCATCACAGTTTTATGAGTGCATTTAAACTCGTTTGATGATGAGGATTAGTTGTAACATCAAGAAATTTCAAAGACTATGTGACGCCAATGACAAAGATATCGAATTTTGCACTCTTACGATACTTAACAAAATTATAATAATCTAAAGTTTCAAACAGAATATATTTGATATGATATTCAATGAATTCAAGTACTTATTTTCTCAATTTGTTATTTTTCTTTCAATGCAACTTTTAAATTTAATCATAAAAGAACTTGCATTATTATTAATTATTATTATAATTATTAATTGAAAAAAAAATTTATTCAATTTATTACGTTAAATAACATAAAATTTCTATCGACATTAATTAAATGTGTTAAATTTTATCACATCTTGTACCATGAATATTGCTACTATATATTTATAAAATATATTTTTCTATATACATACGTAAATATAAAAGTATATATACATGGCTATAAATACGAGTTCAAATTTTGTATTTACATTTAACTGACTGTCCTTTAGATTTATTAGTATATTTATATCTTTAAACATATAGGTATAAAATCGTTTATAACAGTTTTGCATTTACGTTACGTTGTATAACTTGTAACATAAACACATATACACGACTATATAGCAATATTCGTTATAACAACGAATATTAAATCTAGAAAATATAACGAGTCGTATCCGCGGTATACTGTCATTTTCTATTCGATTTATGGTATTGTTACAATATACAGATATATATGGATTGATTTTTTTATTTTTTAATATTCTATGCAAAAAATATTAAGGTAGGTTAGAATTCTTAATAAACTAAAACTTCTGGAATTTTATTTTTAGAATGATTTGCATACCATTTTTAACGAAAATTTCATTTTACTTAAACTATGAAACTGTAAAGTAACTTTATTTTTTTTTTATTACGTTGGCATTTAAATTAATTTCAATATGATAAAATTTAATTTTTTAGTTTGAATTTTATTTTGAAGTTGTTGGTAGAACACCAATTTTCAATCTCATGAAGATCATTTTGGAGTTGGGACATTCCCAAATTTAAATCTTTGTAAGGTACTTGCAGGTAAATTTGAAGATCGTCAGCAAACATTAGACGCTTTGAGTAAATGATTTTACGACCAAGGTCATTTATGTAAATTAAAAAAAGTAAGGGGCCAAGGACTGACCCTTGGGGAACCCCGCTGACTATGTTAAGTGTAGAAGAGGACTTATTTTCCAAAATAACTGACTGGGTACGGTTACATCGATATTCTGTGAACCAGCCAACAATTTGGGGAGAAAAACCAATAGCAGAAAGCTTGTCCAGAAGGATAGTATGGGAAACCCTATCAAAGGCTTTAGATAAATCTAACAGAAGTAGTATAGTGATGCGATCTTGGTGAAAGCCTTTACAGATATCATCAGTTAGGTTTGTGAGTAAATAGTTTGTACTGTGATTTTTGAGGAAGTCAGACTGGAAAGAGTCAAGAATATTGTGATGCGTGATGTATTCGATAATTTGTTTATGGAGGATTTTTTCTAGTATTTTAGAGATTATGCATAAAAGAGATATTGGTCTGTAGTCTGCTGGGGAAGTGGGATTAGAGGTTTTTGCTACTGGGAGAATATTGCTGTGCTTCCAAGCTGAGGGGATTTTGTTTAAGATTATGGACTTGTTGAAAAGAGATATGAAAACTTTGGAAAGTAACTTTATTTTTTTTTTATTACGTTGGCATTTAAATTAATTTCAATATGATAAAATTTAATTTTTACTGAAATTAAATTCAAGCATTGATTTAGTTACCATATAAACTTTAAAAGTCAAACATTGATGTTTATAACAGCCAAAATAATGTATTCAGTGAGAATAGTTAATTCTTAAGGATTTATGCTTTATAAGTAAAATCTATAGGTCAGTTATGTCAAGATTCTAACAAATTAAAATATGCACCAATTTAGAATAAATGCATATTGGAAAAATAGCCTTTAAATGAAAAAAGAGAAAGATGTAAATAGAAATGAAAGAGAACCAAGGGCGATAGTTGTATGTAAATTCTGAATCTGTACATATTAATATTGTTGATGTGAACGAATACAGTTTTGCCAATCCAATCTAAATATATTATTACAGAAATTTTAATTTTTTAGTACATAAAATTACATTTAAATTTATTTTAATTTTCAAAGCGGAAGCCCGAAACAATTTTAAACTTTTTTCGACATTTTTTCAAATTACTTTATTTCAAATTACAAATTAAAAATTAATCAAAAATTTTAATTTGATTTTTATCTATTTCAATATATCAAGAGTTTTAAAAAGATTGACCCCGATTTAAGACTTATAATTTGGTGCAAAAATAGTTTTTATTTCTTCACCTAAATTTTTAATTATTATTAGATCTATTAATTACAATTAAAAGCTATTTAAATAATCGGACATATAATTTTTCATGATATTAAGCTTTAAATTCATTTTTAGGGCATTAAAAAAGTATATGTAACTTAGTTTCACTGTAAAATGTTGAATTAGGGTAAAGGTATTTGTAGGTGAAATGAAAGCACGCAATTATTTTAACATTATATTTAATCTAACACCATGAATGAGCGATGTGCTTCATACAGTATATTAATGGTAACTAACCGGTGCCTCTCGCGCTTGAATGATTTCTCTTACTAAATGACTCATTATAAGAACAACGGTACTTGTTATATGTTATAGTTAAATAACGAACAGTCACATTTAATTTTTATTAAAAAAAAGTAATTATCATTTATAAATTGTTTAAACAATTGGAAAGATTTTTTAGGGTTTATTAAATAAAGTATAGAAGTATGTAAAAAAAATTTTTTTTAAATTTTTTTAATATTTAATACAAAAAATGTTTATTTTAAATTGATGTGTTTTAGCTGGAATGACCTGATGGTTCAGTGAATAAATAAAATTTGACTGCACCAAATAAAAAAAAAAAATACCCTGCCAACTAGCTGGCACTAAGGTTCCTCAAACAATGAGCTTAATACTTCAATATTACAAGCATGCAATCATACATACAAATTTCTATTAAATTTTAACAGTTTTTTTTATTGATCAAAAAATCAGATTCGAGATATCGAATAAAAACTATATTTTCAAATACAAGTTTTTTCATGGAACTAAATGAAGTATTACATTCACAAAAAAAAAAAAAATTGCAGTTTTTAAATTTTTTTTGTTTTTTTAATTTTAAGAAAAAAATTTTGGAAAAATTCGGATCAGATACAAAAATTACCTTCAACGAACTTTCTAAAACTAGTACACTCATAGAAATAAATTAGGTACTACGTCCAAAGAGAGAAAAAAATTGGTGTTTTTTGTATTTTTTTGTGACGAAAATTTTGGCAAATAAATTTTCAAAAAATTAAATATCAGATTTAGCATATCGAGTAAAAACTACACTTTCAAATATAAGTACTTTCGTGAAAATAAATGAGGTATTACACCTAAAAAAAAAAAATATTGCAGTTTTTTTAATTTTTTTGTTTTTTTAATTATGAGAAAAAATTTTTTAAAAATTCGGTTTTAGATCCAAAAAATTACTATAAACTAACTTTCTAAAACTAGTACTCTCATAGAAATAAATTAGGTACTACGCCCAAAGAAAAAAAAAATTGGTGTTTTTTGTATTTTTTCGTAAAAAAAATTTTGTGAAAAAAATTTTCAAAAAATTATCAGATTCGAGATATCAAGTAAAAATCTTACTTTCAAATGTAAGTACTTTCGTGGAAATAAATGAGGTATTACATCCAAATTAAAAAAAAAAAGTACCTACTAACGGTTTGATAAAGATACGAACCTCTATTCAGGTGCACTTTTATAAATTACAAAAGATTCTTCGAGGTTTAATTTGAAAACAATGAAATTCACCGCGGAGCGAAGTTCGTATCTTTTTCAAACCGATAGTAGAGCTTTTTTGGTGAAAAAATTTTTGAAAAAAAAATTAGGTCTTAATTTTGTAACGGTTGTGAAACATCACCGGTCGCAATATTTTTAGATATTAGTACTTTCATGGAATTAAATGAGGTATTACATAATAAAAAAAAAAAAAATATGCAGGTTTTTTAACTTTTTTGTTTTTTTAATTTTGAGAAAAAATTTTTGAAAAAATTCGATATCAGATCCGAAAAATGACTTTAAACCACTATAAACAAACTTTCTAAAACTAGTACTTTCATAGAAATAAATTAGGTACTACGTCCAAAAAGAAGAAAAAAATTTGTGTTTTTTGTATTTTTAGTGAAAAAAATTTTGGGAAAAAAATTTTCAAAAAATTAAGTATCAGATTCGAGATATCGACATATACACACACACACACACACACACACACACACACACATACATACACACACACACACACATACACACACATACAGACTTTTTTTAAAAACCGGTTTTTTAGCTTCCTGGGGTCTCAACTATCATAAATTGTACCCATGATTTTTATAAGATAAAAAGAAACTACGCAGCAAACTTATATTAAAGGACAAAATACTTAAAAAAATAATTTAATCCTATCAATTGATAAAAAGTAATTATTTTTTTTTTTAATAATTGGAAAAAAATTGTAAATTTTTTATGTACTTTCTTATCACTTAAAATTATTAACAAAACCAGTACCGTTTAATATACAATTTAGTATAATTAAATTTATGAAGTCAAAATTTTGTTGAAAAATAATTACTACAAGGATAACTTACTTCTTTAATTTAGCAATTATGATAAAAATATCATGCGACTAAAAGTTTGCAAAGAGAATTTCCGGAATAAAATTCCCACGTAGAAAAGTGACAAATTCGTAACAAACTTTGTACAAAGTTAAGTTTGTACAAAGTTTTTTACGAATTTGTTGATTGAGACACTTTATACTTTGTAAAATTTTATTTTATACTGGATTAAGTTTGTACAAACTTAATCACAGCTGATTACGTTGTTTTTTGAAACTTCATGTAGATAATCTCCTAAGCTATATTTGTAGACACAAAGAAGTTTTTGAGTTTGTTTTAACTTGGAATAAACTCTGTTTGAACTCTGTATAATTGATATCAAAATCATAAGATCTCCCAAAATCTTACGCAAAAATCTTACACAAATATCCATAAGTTTGTCAAAACTTAGGATTAATTTGGTGTTAGACTTTTTTTTATATCTTTAACTGTAAATCGATGATACCAAGTTATCAAAAAGTTGATATTTTTAACTTAGAAATTTTAAATCGAATAATGCGCTATTATTAACTTTGTATTTAATTAGTACAAAGATAATAAAACAGTTTTTTTTAACACGAAATTTCAGAGTCAACAATACTAAGTTTTTATCAAGCTATAAGCAACTTTGTGAATACTTTATATTTTGGACTTTAAGTTAAGTTTTAATAACTTTTTATTAGCTTTGTAATAATTAGGCTGAAACTGCAAAAGCAGCTTTTTTTGCTTAAAATTTCAAAGTCCAAAATATAAAGTTTTAACAAAGTTGATTAAAGTTTACTAAAAACTTAGTATTGCTGACTTAGAAATTTTAAATTCCAATAATTTTTTATCACCTTTGTGCTAATTATCTACAAGGTCAAAATTTGCTATATTTTTCAATAAAATTTCAAAGTCAAAAATTTCCAACTTTTTAAAAACTTATAATCAACTTATCATTTTTTTTAAAGTACATTGGAATATTTTTAAATTTGACTTATAATTTTTTTTACCCAATAATTTTTTTTAAAGTTACCAAAAATTTTACAGGTTAACCTAAATTCTCTCTCTTGTATTTTTATCACTAAAAATAGAAAAAAAATGAATTTAGGTTAATTTTGCAGAAATTTTTCGAAAAAACAGAAAAAAAAATTATCAAAGATAAGAAAAAATATAAGCAAAATTTAAAAACTCACCTCTGTACTTTAACCATTAAACTAAAAAAAAAATTGTCCATGGACATTTGTCGTTACGACAAGCCGACGAATTTTCGCTGCTGCACCATTTCAAAAAATAACCACAAAAAAAACTCAAACGAACTTTAATTTACTTCCTTAATTAGCTGGACACTCTTATTTGATTTATTATTTGATGCACAAATTTCTTCTTTTTTTTAATTAAAACCTTTATTAATTTACATTAACACAAAGAAAAAAAAAATAATTAAAAAAAATAGAAATAAGTTTTTTGACCTTTTATCGAGTAAATTATGGTGTTATTTGTTTTTTTATTAACGTTTCGGTCTCTGGTTGAGACCCTTATCAAAATCTACAAAATTAATAAAAATTTGAATATACATAAAAATTTAACTTTAAATTTATAACTAATGTTGATCTTACTTATAATATAATAATTTGGACATATAAATTAGGTGTGAGAAACCTAAAGTCGTAAAAAACTTAAAATCTTGATATTCATGATTAAGAAATCTGTAAAAAATATATATGCATAAAATAATTTAACCTAATATGCTTGCAATTTTTTAAATTACAATATTACAATATTAATTAAAAAAAAATTTAATTAATTAATTAATTTTACTTCTTATAAAATTTTGGTGCAGCATCGCTGGCTTGTCGCGTCAGACTGATTTCTGCTGCAAATTCATTGTTCATTGACAATTCCATGACAACCACATTTAAATTTTGACATAAAAAAAAAATGAAGCAATGAAGATGTCTCAAATTTTTCATTTTTTTTTTATGTCAAAATTTAAATGTGGTTGTCATGGAATTGTCAATAAACAATGAATTTGCAGCAGAAATCAGTCTGACGCGACAAGCCAGCGATGCTGCACCAAAATTTTATAAGAAGTAAAATTAATTAATTAATTAAATTTTTTTTTAATTATTTTTTTTTTCTTTGTGTTAATGTAAATTAATAAAGGTTTTAATTAAAAAAAAGAAGAAATTTGTGCATCAAATAATAAATCAAATAAGAGTGTCCAGCTAATTAAGGAAGTAAAATAAAGTTCTTTTGAGTTTTTTTTGTGGTTATTTTTTGAAATGGTGCAGCAGCGAAAATTCGTCGGCTTGTCGTAACGACAAATGTCCATGGACAATTTTTTTTTTAGTTTAATGGTTAAAGTACAGAGGTGAGTTTTTAAATTTTGCTTATATTAGTTCCTCATAGAGGAACCTTTGTGATAGATGAAATTTTGATTTTTGATTTTTTGGCATATAAGCACGTTTTGGGACCTCAGGAAGCTAAAAAACCGGTTTTTAAAAAAAGTCTGTATGTGTGTGTGTGTGTGTGTGTGTGTGTGTGTATGTATGTAACCGGTGAAATTTCACAACCATTATGGAATTAAGACCTAATTTTTTTTTCAAAAATTTTTTCATCAAAAAATCTCAAACTACTTTTTTTTTTTTTTAATTTGTATGTAATACCTCATTTATTTCCATGAAAGTACTTATATTTGAAAGTACGATTTTTACTCGATATCTCGAATCTGATAACTAATTTTTTGAAAATTTTTGTCTCAACATTTTTTTCACCAAAAAATACAAAAAAAACTTTATTTTTTTTTATTTTTGGATGTAGTACCTAATTGATTTCTATGAGAGTACTAGTTTTAGAAATATCGTTTATAGTAATTTTTTGGACCTGAAACTTAATTATTTCAAAATTTTATTCTCAAAATTAAAAAAACAAAAAAATTAAAAAATCTGTAATAATTTTTTTTTTTTTTAGTGTAATACTTCCTTTAATTCCATGAAAGTACTAATATTTGAAAATTTTGGTATTGGTGGTATTTAACAACTATTATGGAATTAAGATCTAATTTTTTTTTTCAAAAATTTTTTCATCAAGAGATTTCAAAGTACTTTTTTTTTTTTTTTTAATTTAGGTGTAATACCTCATTTATTTCCATAAAAGTACTTATATTTGAAAGTATGGTTTTTACTCGATATCTCAAATCTGATAATTAATTTTTTGAAAATTTTTTTCCCAAAATTTTTTTTACAAAAAAATACAAAGAATACCAAATTTTTTTTTTGTTCGGACGTAGTACCTAATTAATTTCTATGAGAGTACTAGTTTTAGAAAGCTTATTCATAGTAATTTTTTGGATCTGATACCGAATTTTTTCAAAATTTTTTTCTCAATATTAATAAAACAAAAAAATTAAAAAATCTGTAATATTGTTTTTTTTTAAGTGTAATACCTAGTTTATTGAAAATTTTTTTCTAAAAATTTGTTAAATAAAAAACATTAAATCACAGCAACATTTTTTTTCTTTTAAAATACGGTATTTAACTTTTTTTTATGAAATACTGATATCTCAAATTATAATTTTTATTAGATAAAATAGACCATTATAAATATTTTGCTATTGTTAATGAGGAACCATAGTGCCAATCACTTGGCAGCGTTTTTTTCTTATCTTTGATAATTTTTTTTTCTGTTTTTCGAAAAATTTCTGCAAAATTAACCTAAATTCATTTTTTTTCTATTTTTAGTGATAAAAATATAAGAGAGAGTATTTAGGTTAACCTGTAAAATTTTTGGTAACTTTAAAAAAAATTATTGGGTAAAAAAAATTATAAGTCAAATTTAAAAATATTCCAATGTACTTTAAAAAAAATGATAAGTTGATTATAAGTTTTTAAAAAGTTGGAAATTTTTGACTTTGAAATTTTATTGAAAAATATAGCAAATTTTGACCTTGTAGATAATTAGCACAAAGGTGATAAAAAATTATTGGAATTTAAAATTTCTAAGTCAGCAATACTAAGTTTTTAGTAAACTTTAATCAACTTTGTTAAAACTTTATATTTTGGACTTTGAAATTTTAAGCAAAAAAAGCTGCTTTTGCAGTTTCAGCCTAATTATTACAAAGCTAATAAAAAGTTATTAAAACTTAACTTAATGTCCAAAATATAAAGTATTCACAAAGCTATAAGCATAGCTTGATAAAAACTTAGTATTGTTGACTCTGAAATTTCGTGTTAAAAAAAACTGTTTTATTATCTTTGTACTAATTAAATACAAAGTTACTTATAGCGCATTATTCGACTTAAAATTTCTAAGTTAAAAATATCAACTTTTTGATAACTTGGTATCATCGATTTACAGTTAAAGATATAAAAAAAAGTCTAACACCAAATTAATCCTAAGTTTCGACAAACTTATGGATATTTGTGTAAGATTTTTGCGTAAGATTTTGGAAGATCTTATGATTTTGATATCAATTATACAGAGTTCATACAGAGTTTATCCCAAGTTAAAACAAACTCAAAAACTTCTTTGTGTCTACAAATATAGCTTAGGAGATTATCTACATCAAGTTTCAAAAAACAACGTAATCAGCTGTGATTAAGTTAGTACAAACTTAATCCAGTATAAAATAAAATTTTACAAAGTATAAAGTGTCTCAATCAGCAAATTCGTAAAAAACTTTGTACAAACTTAACTTTGTACAAAATTTGTTACGAATTTGTCACCTTTCTACGTGGGTTAGTATAAATACTTGAAAAAATTGGTTAATTTTTCATTGTAAGTCAAAAGTTTTTTATTTTCTGATTAATAAATATTCAAATCTAATAGTAAAATGAATAAGGGACTTTTAATTTTGGAATTTTCTTGATTGGAGCTGTTTTAGTAAGTTGAATATTTTTTACTTTAAAGAAGATAATTTTTTTTAAGGGGCCAAAGGTGTGGAATATAGGGAATCGTATGCATTTTTTGTACTTTTGGTTCTAAGAAACCATGCATCCAAGGCAGTAGTGGTTAAGTTTATTTGAATGCTCAAAATTGGTACATTTTCATGATTATAAATATTTTCTAAAATTTTTACTTACAAATACATTTATATTATTCAAACTATTTTTTTTGGTGTCTATAAATGTTTGTTTGGTTACAAAAACAAAAACAATTGATTATCAATAGAATCACACAAACACAGAAAATAATTTGTAAAATAAAATATTTCGAGCAAATAATTCGAGAAATAATTCGCAATTCTACGGAATTCCAGCTTTAAAACAAGCCTATCTATTAATACCACCGATGCCTGGTTTTTTAGAACCAAAAAATTGCCATGATTCCCTACATTCAGCAAGCGACCTTTGGCCCCTGAAATTAATAATCAAAGTTTTTAAATAAGAAAAAAGTCAATTTTTCAAAAATTTAATTATGATTGAATTTAAAAATTTATAAAATACAAATGTTTCTTAGATTATATGTAAAATTTAATTAAAAAAAAATTTATATTTTTAAATGTTTTTTCAGGTTGCAGGTATGTCATTGTACTTTATTTCTAGTTGAATGCAACAATTTTTTTTTAAATTTATTATCATTTTTTTTCGGCTTGTTTTGGGGACATTAAAAAAATCTATGCTACTGTAATGGTAAGATATCTTTTAAATTAATATTTTTTTAATTTATGCACTTTATTTTAAAATTGAATACATATTTAGTAGTTTGACTCTTAAATTTTCTTCTAATTACTTGTTTGCTCTTATATTTTTAAAATATGAAACAATTTTTTTGGGAAACACATTAATTAACACATTTTTTAAAGCTTCAGCTTGCAAAATAAAGCTCCTTAAAAATTTAGCTTTTACCATTCTCAAATTTTACACAAGTATTTAATTTCTGCTAAGTTTTTTCCATAAGAACAATGTTAAACTGCCTATTTTTAATTTGCAATAAAATGAAAATTAATGTGGTAATAAAGGTAAAACCAAGTTCAATTCAAATTTAAAAATGTTTAGCTTTAATAATTTTCCTGTTTCATTCAGTTCTGTCATGATTTTTATTTACCTTGATAACTCCTTAATAGTCAAATCCAGAGTAGTTTATGGGCCTAAAGTAAAAAGTAGTGAAACAAAGCAAGTTTAGATAATTTATAGTTTTTGATAGAGAAATATAAATTTTAAATAAATATAATTGCGCCATACAAATTTTTTTGTGTACGCATAATTATTATTTTTGCTTACTCGAATTCTTATTTTTAATATTTAGGAACTAATAAAGCCCAGGAGGATGAAAATAAAGAGGAAAATATGGAGGATGCAGAGGAAAACAATTAGGTAGAAGGTCAGTGTCAAATATCTATTTGCTCAACAAGGCAAAAAAATAGGATTTGGCTTTCAATGCTGTTGTATGCACAAGTGCACGTAGCGAACGAGTGCAGATAACATTGATAGTAAAATTTCCTACATTTTTGCAGCGTGTAATGAATAATAACTATTTTAATTAATTTTGCATAAAACTCACTTTAACGCTTTTTGGCGAAAATTTAAAATTCGATTTAAGCCAAGGGAATAAAAAAAAGTGCATGTAACACCTTTAGACGATTGTAAACCTTTTCGTTGGCACTACCACTCGTACCTGGCTTCTTCAGCCATTCGTATCCTGCTCACGATAGATTCTTAACCAGAGAAGCCGTTTATGGCATAATGGAATTAAGTTGGCTTACATGAATCGTTTGGTACTGATATCTTTTTTGAAAACATTTTTCCTTTGCACGTGCCGTAGACAATGATAGCAATACAAAGAAGATACCAGTACCAACCATGGTAAACTCTTGCGGTTGTCCGTTACAGGTCCGAAAGATAGTGGGACCAACCTCGGAGCTAACTGAATTTAAAAAAATTTACACTGTTTTTCTTATTTTTAGTTAACACCTCTATCTTGCGGTTTTTTAACAGACTGTCACAAGAGTTTTCTGGATGAATGTAGAATATGTTTTACGCTTAGAGCTGTCTACAATTGATGGTTGGACGGCTGCGCCAATGCACAGAAAAATTTTTAAAGTGTAAAGTATAGATGAATCCGTCCAATGGCCAATTGTAGAAGCAGGCGTCTGCTTATTAGCATAGCACCTTGACCAGGAATTCAAAATGTGAATTACGGATTTCCCTCATGCTGTCACACACTCAACTAAAAAAAATGACAAAAAAAGCTTTGATCGAAATTTGATATATGCGGTTTGCAGAATGAAACTTATAATTGTCTCTATCTTTTTTGCACTGTTTCAAATTTTAAAACAACTTATTTTATACACTAGCAACAAATGGGAAACTATCAGAGTATTCCGAAATTCGTGCACACGGTGCGAAGGTGTTTCGTTTTAAATTTGTTTTCTGCCCGACTATTGCGACTTAACTATAGTTTAGTATACATATAAAGTTTAATTCTGATTTCTGCGAGGATTTCTGTTACATCCTGGACGTAAAAACTAAAAATACTGGACTTTCTGTTTAATTTATTGTAATATTTTCTTTTGGCAAATTGGAGTTATAAAACTTGTCATTTGAGGCTAATATGTGTTAATTGCTTATCTTTTGTAACTTAAGTTACACAAAACTAAACTTGGGTTAGGATAAGTTTGTGGCGCCGTCCGCACGATTTTTGGAAAACCTTAGCGCCGGGCGCACGAATTTCGGAATACTCTGTATGAAAAAGTTCCCGTTTTAACCCATTAACGCCCAATCGACACATACAAGCCATTTGAATTTTTTTAAATGAAAAAATCAATATTTTGAGCTAAAAATGTTACCTAATAGGTTATCGGGGCTGCTCTTTTCATTTCCGGAGTCCGTTTTAACGTATAACCCCTAGAAACCGTGATATCATCCCCTAAAAGTGGGGTAATTTTTTAATAATTTTTAGACGTCATTAAAATTAATATAATAGGCAAAAAATATTTCATGGCATTAAAAACTTAATATGGGACTATCAGGATCACAAAAAAAATGAATGCATACCAATTTTTTATCTTCAACCCCTTGAATGGGGTAAGGGGTGAATTTGTAGCATAATAGAAAAAATGAATATTTTGGGCTAAAATTGTCATCCAGTAGGTATTTTTGTCCACTATTTTCATTTCTGAAGTTAGTTTTTACAAACAACCCCTAGAAAATAAGATATCACCCCCTAAAGATAAGGTAAATATTACATTATTTTTTCGATGCAAAAGGGGGTGATATCTTATTTTCTAGGGGTTGTTTGTAAAAACTGACTTCAGAAATGAAATTAGTGGGCAAAAATACCTACTGGATGACAATTTTAGCCCAAAATATTCATTTTTTCTTTTATGCTACAAATTCACCCCTTACCCCATTCAAGGGGTTGAAGATAAAAAATTGGTATGCATTCATTTTTTTTGTGATCCTGATAGTCCCATATTAAGTTTTTAATGCCATGAAATATTTTTTTGCCTATTATATTAATTTTAATGACGTCTAAAAATTATTAAAAAATTACCCCACTTTTAGGGGATGATATCACGGTTTCTAGGGGTTATACGTTAAAACGGACTTCGGAAATGAAAAGAGCAGCCCCGATTACCTTCTTGGTAACATTTTTAGTCCAAAGTATCGATTTTTTCACTAAAAAAAATTTAAATGACTTGTATGTGTCGATTGGGCGTTAATGGGTTAAGGTTGTTAGTGGGCCATATAAGTGAAGGTTTAAATAAGTAAGTCATTTTTCGACAAAGTTTACTTTAAATGAGTCACTTTTGACGTATATTTAACGAAAATATGATATTAAAAAAATTTTAATATGCAGTAGTTGTAGAGCTGCAGAAATTCGGAAAATATTCTTATCGTACATTCCCAAAAATAATGGCAATTACAAGCTGAATGCTGCAAAAAAGAGCCACACTGGCCACAATTCTCATCAAAATCAGATTGTTTCTCGTTCAAAGCTGTTTTTTTTCAGTTCAGTGTGCGCCGGCAGGCAGTACTGTTACACAAGTGTCGATTTGAGTTTTAAAATTTTATTTACCTTGGATTCTGAAATGAATGAACTCTTAAGAAAGCTTAAAATCGTAAAAATCATTAGTAAATATTTTTTGTTAATTATATGAATATTTGAAAAAGAGCTTTTGCATTAAAAAAAATTCTTGTAAAAAAATATTTCTTATTTTTTAATTAAATTTCCGAAATTTCGCACTCTTTTCTACCTTTATCGAACCTTGTTTAGAATCACTGTTTTACCATACCCCAGATGAAATTTCAACTCCATACCATTGTTAAAATTAACTCAATTCAACTCTTGTGTAAACAAGGCCTTTTTTTAAATAAATTATTTAATGTTTATTATTTCAATTGTTTTTGGCTATTTCTGTCAACATGAAACATTGAACATAACTAAATTATAATGGTAAGAAACTTTTAATATAATATACTAAAATATAATATTTTTAACATGGAACATGTTCATTGGATGGGGTATTTGAAAAAGTTTGGCTAGGCAGGGGGGGGCGAAAAGTGACGTTTTTAGGAGGGGAGGTAAAAAATTAATTTGCTGAATAATGTTTACTTCAAGACAAGGGTAATGTTTCGTCGTTTCCAAGTCGTTTCTTTTTTAAGGCCTCAGGTTCAATGATTACGAAATTGCAGCTGTTTTTCAACTTTTAAAAATGTTCAATTTTACAACTGGAATTTGATATAATTTTTGAATTTTAATTTTTCTATACGCTCTAAAAAAGACTAAAAATATTCTTTTGTTTAATTTGCATCTTCAGTTTTCTTTCATAGGTCATGTTTTATTAATTATTATTAAAGATAAACAGACAAGTAAAAATTTTTTCTAATTCTATGGAATATTTTGGTTATTGAGATCTATAAGACCTTCTTTAGTTAAAATATGTCGTTCTAAATCTAGCAGGCCTAATGATAAAACTGAAAATTTTATAACACACGAAAACGTCCTGCCTAAGTTGCTTAAGACCTAGGTGATTAATCTCGTATTCTTCCCTTGTAATCATGAATAGGTCTATAAAATACTATAGTAAAATTTAAATATGAATAAATCTATTCGATACCTTGAACTAACAATTTTTTGTTATTTAAATAGTGTGAGGCTAAACAGTATGAGGCTTGTCAGTACGTGCACTATTTAGCCGAAATAACCAAAAACTGTTAGCTCAAGGTATCGAATAGATTTATTCATAATTAAAAATACAAATAAGCGAAAAATTCAATTATTATTGTTAAATTTTTTTTATAACAAGCAAATTATTTTATTTAAAATATTGTTTTATTTTAAAGAATAAGTTCATAATAGAAAAATAATTATAATTATTGCTTTTTAAAATCGTTATTTTTAATATTTAGATACATAATAACAGGTGAAGAAAGTGAAGGTCCTCAGGCGGATAAGGAATACAAAACAGATGAAGGTAATTATAAAAAATAATTTACTTAACTTTAAAAATTTGGTTGATTTTAAATCATGAAATTATTGAACTCTCTTGTAAATGCTTGAAGGGCGAATATAAAAATTTCTAAATAAAAATTAAAGAACAAATATTTTTTTTGTTATGTGATTATTAAACAAAATAATTTTTTCATTTTAAAAAAATCATTAAAAATACAAATAAAAAAATATTTAAATATTTTCAGTCATTTCTTTAGAATCCTAGACTTTTTTCTGCTTTTTTTAACCTTAGTTAACAACCGTTACTATAAATTAACTATAATTTTAAGTTAATAACATTTTTTCCCGCTTTATAATTATTAATTCAACGATTTAATAATGTCTAAATATATATGTGATTAAATTTGTTTCATGTTAATGTCGTTAAGCTGAATCTGATGTTGAAGAATCAAGTAGTTAGAAAAATGGTAAGGAAAATTATATATATATATATATGTACTAAAAAATATGCAGGCATGTAGCAGGGAAGAAGGCTCCAGAGCCCTCAAAGGTTTTAGCCCCCCCCCCCCCCGAAATTTTTGTTGAAATGTATTTTTTTCAAAAGTGTGGGGAAATATACATTAGAGCCTGGCTACGTACCTGATATATATTATATATTGTAAATACAATATATATAATTAATAATTTTTTTGTTTTTCAGTAGATTCATTATTTTGTTTTACAATTCTTCACAATAAAAAATCAAACCATTTCTTCAAAAATGCTGCAATAATTTGTAAACTTTATGTTTATCAATAAACAAAATAAATTCTTATGATTAAAAAAAAAATTATTTTAATTACACCTGCCTTCTATTTCTATTGTATGTCTAAAAGAAATTCAGAAAAAAATAATTAAAATTTTTAAAATTTAGCAAAACAATAATTTAAATTACCCACATTTAATTATTAAAATAATTATCTAATTTTCAATTAAGAGGGATAATTCGAAAGAAACCTTCAAATCAAGAAGTCTCTATAATGGTATCCTCTATATTATATTATAATCATATTATATTTTGAAGCTGGCATAGTGGAACGTCAAGTATAATATATGCAGGAGTAAGTATGAATAATATAATTCTTTTTAACTCCGGTTTAGGTTTTTAGAGAAAGCTCACTAAAATAATATTGCATTTTCCTTATTAAAATTACAAATATTTATTATAAAATCCTTTTAGCAAATTTATCAGTAAAATCTTATAATTTGCTAGAAATCATATAAATTAGTGGATTGTTTTCATATTGGGGAAAAACCATACAAATGTAAAGGTAGTTTTAATATGTTATTCCACGGTTAAGTTTTAGATTTTAAATAATTAAATTAGATTGAATCTCCTCAATCGATAGCAAATCCGGCACTACATAGTTTTTATTATTCTGCAACAAAAAATTCTTACACTTTACTGCCCCGGATGGAAAACGACAATTATGACCAGTGAATGGCGCCCAAATAAAGGATTGCCCAAATCACAGTTAATCGCCCTCGGCTTCGTCTCGAAAGATAATTCACGTGCCATTAGGGCCATTCTTTAATTTTCTGGGCATGGGTCATAAATATACTATTAGTCATTTAAATTGCGAGAAACGTATCGCAGCATGATGCAAATTGGAAAAAAAATTTTTTGCATTTATTCTAACGAGGCAATTTCGCGTTACAAAAAATTTTATTTTATTTTTAATAATTACTTTTACGCACACGCACACACGCATAATTTCTGCAGTATCGTCGTATCATCGTCATCCAGTGGGAGATTATGCCCTTAAATTTTTGTTTAAAATCTTTAATGCTGCCACCAGGCGTATAGTAGCAGCACCGCCGAGTGCTCGGAAGTCAACGAGCACCGCGGCCAGAAAATAAAAAAAAAGAAGAAAAAAAAGAAGCTAGTGGTAGAGATTTCCGCCCGCAATATAGCAGACAGCTTAAGAGAAGACTCTGATCGACTCTGCACGCGAAAAATTTAATAGTAAAAATATTCAAGTAATTCACGTGCAGTACGGAGTAAATAAGCCTAAAAGGCCAAAAAAAGGAGTAAACGCGACCGTTAATTGACCGGTACGCATAATTAAATTAATTTAAGTGTGGTACCAAAAGTATTAAAATAACTTATTGTTGCGACGCGTATCTCTGTACAAGAGAGCCGTCGCCATTGCGTATATACACGTACACATAAACTTTTACATAATCAAGAGTGAAGCCGCCGGCACAGATAATCGCCTGGAGTTACGACACTGGGAGTTCAGCACTTTTTCAACACTACAGCATCGAGAAGGTTAAATTAATAATTAATAATCATGCTTCGTGTGCAGTGTGTGTGTGTTCGCGACTCGCGCGTCATTTCTATGATAGTGTGTCGAATAATGTGTTATGTAAACGAAAATAAAATCATGAAGCCCATGAAGCTATTTTTATTAATAATAAATAATTTAGTTAATAAATAAAGTTACATATTCCGTGCTAAATTTATTTAGTATCCTTTTTTTTAATAGTTATTACATGTTCAACTCCCCCATCATTATTACTATTATCTAGCGAATCCCCTCTACAAGGTTAGGTGATTAGCCTCATGCCAGCTAGCCGAAGCAAGTAACAGATAATTTCCCCCCTTTATATATTACAATTATTGTTATCAAAAATTTATTTACACGCACGTAAAATTATTAAAAGGCGCTCTAAATATAAATATATTAATAAATAATATTAATTTAATTACTTAACCCCCAAATTACCCCGTTACATTTTTTAGATTTTATAAAAATTTTATTTAAAAAAAAAATTACAGCTATTAAAACTAAAATTTCTGTAGCAAAAACTGGAAATACGGTAGCTGTTCTCGGAATTCCAGTAAAGGGAACCGAATTTTTTTTTCATTGTCTATTTACATTGTTAAGAATAGCCCGAGGAACATCCTATGGTAAATTTGCATCAAACTTACTCATTAACTTAAATTTTCCTTTAATTCTAGTTTCTTGGAATTTTGAATGTAGTTCAATTTTATTCAAGCTCAGAAGAAGCAATATCTTACAGATGTATGCATGCAGAACTTTCATTAAATCAATTTACTGATGAAGTAACGATGAATTTCACCTACAGTTATACTGACGATCCATATAATGAACAACTTGCCGGTAATATAACATAGAAAATACCTTCCTCTGATTCACTTGCCCATTGGATTCATGCAGAAGTTCCATGTAAAAATAATTAATAATTTGAAATTCTTTATTTTTTTAATACTTAAGTCTGTTATATCTTTAGATGAAGGAGTATACAATACTTGTATACTGGATACTGATTATAAGTCATGGACATTACTTTGCATTGTCCTGAAAAGACAAAAAGTCTTCGCTATCTTTCAAGTTTTATAATGAGTAGAAAACTTACTCTAGACAATAACGTAATATCATATCTTCGAGAAAAACTTCCTAAGTAAGTATTACTTAAAATAAAGTTTTGTATTTTTTTTTCATTTATTTATTTAAAATAAAAATAATATTATAGGTAAAACAGTTCTATTAGACTTTAAAGAAATTTTTAAATTTATTATTATCTTATTTATTCATGATTCAGAAAATTATTTTTAAAACTATTTATTTAATTCAATAGATACGACATAGATTTAAAATACATGTTTTCAATGGATCAAGTGAATTGCACAAGTAATGTATTATATACAAATAATTTTCTTCCTCCTGAAATTGTAGCTGCAAAGAGAAACTACAATTCACGAAAGCATCCACTTAAGAGAAAACATAAGAAGATTTGAATATAATATTGTATTTCTGTATTTAATCTGGCTGTGTCAAATATTAGTTAGAAAATAAAAAAAATATCAGAAAGTTAAATAATATTAAAATTTTTAGTATAAGAAAATCAACATTTTTATGGCACTACGTGTTTGATTAAATTTTATTTTTTAATTTTATTTTACCAAAAAAATGACCTTTTTTAACATTGTTCTTCAGCAAATGAAAGAGTGGAGGAGTTATAGCGATGGGAAAAAATTTTTTGTTTTATTCTGGAATAGGCAAATAATAATAATAAGGATTTTGCAGGAAAAAAGTATTGCATAAGTTCCTTTCTGCAAAAACTTAACGAGGTTGCAAAAAAGGGGAAAAATTTTTCGGTTACTTGGTGTTCTGTAGAAACGGATAATCCATAAAAATTTTGATAAATAATTAGTTTGCTTTTGTAACTCGAGTAGAAATCAATAAAATTTTTACAATACAATAAAAAGTAGTTTTTGTTTATCAGTTTCCTACGGTACACTTGGAAAGAGAGACTTTTCCTGACAAATCTGAAGATGGAGTCAGCGTTTGTATTTATTGACAAAAAAAGCTGGTAGCAGAATTTATGGTCAAAAAAAAAAATCCGGTTGCCATAGTTAGAATTTTTTCGGTTTCCCGTCACCCGGATTCTGGTTACCACTATCAAACTTTTGGTTGCAGCTACCAGGATTCGGGTTGTGGCAGCCGAAATTATTTTTTTTAAAATAGTTGTTAACGCCATATAGAACCTAAAGAAAAGTTGAAAACAAAAATGTTTAGTTTTTTTTAAGCTCCACCATGCTGCGGTGATCGCATTTTATGTGATCGCATTTAAGATCTACCATCTGAGCCATCTTGTCATGAAAACAAAAGGTCGTCGGTTCGAGCCCGGCTTGAAGAGCATTTTTTTCTTTCAAAAATAATTTTAATTTTAAATTTATTTAAAATTAAATAAAAAAATCCATTTTTAATTAAATGGTTAGATGCATTCTTGATATTAAAAATATCTGATGTATTCTACAAATTGATAGTTTTCTATCAATTACAAGGTTATTGTTCGTTAAAGATCATATAATAAATACATTTCATATATTTAATACATTTCATGTATTTAATGCATTTCATGTATTTATCTTGGTATAATTAAAAAAATTTTAAAACCATTTTAATTGGTTGAAATGCCTTATAAAACAAGTTTTCCGATTAAAAAATTTCTGCTTAAATGGGCAAATTGGAATTTTTTGACAATTTTTATTTTCACCAAAATCGAAAAGGGTACACGGATAAAAAATAAACCAAATAATGTACGATGCGCGCGAATCTACTTTTGTCAAGCGCACATTCTAATTTGGGTGAGAGCAGAGACTATTTTGGTGAGAATGTCGCTCAAAATACTGGTTTGCTATTCAAGACAAAATAGTGGGCGCGCTAGTCAACGGAATTTTTATCCGTGTGTATAAAGAAAAATGTCAGATTTTTTTATTTTTTATTTTTTTTTGTTTTTTGTACTAAAACAAATTTGAAACAGTTAAAAACTTAAATTAATATGGTACGCTGGGTCAGAGAGCTCAAAAAACCTGATAAAAGAGAATTTAAATGAATTTTAAAATTATTGGATTTTTATAAATATAAGTTTTATTCGCACAAATCAATTTTAATTGGTAAATATTCCTTATAAAACAAGTTTTTTAATAAAAAAAGATACTGATGAAAAGGGCAAAAAGGATTTTTTTGACAATTTATATTTTGCCCAAAATCGAAAGCGGGTTTTTTTGTAAAATTTTTCGTAATTTCAAAAAACTAAAATCAATATGGTTTAATCACTATGGCTTTGTAAATATTTTTTTCCTGAGATACATTATGAAAATCCAATTATAATGGTTTATTAAAATTATGAAAAAAGTTCATTATTTGAAATTAACATCTTACTATACAATTGTTTTCATTTATGAATTATGAAACAGTGTTATTGCGATTAAACATGAAATATGAGTTACGGAGGTTGGCGCGCTTTAACGCGCAGGGGTCTTGCTCCCTACTTATAAAAAAGATTATAAAAAAGTTTTTAAATTTGAGAGGAGTGGAATACACCTGAAAGGGTAAGATTATATTTTAAGAAAGTCATTTTTTGTAGCTGGTATCCAATTTTTCTTATAAGTAGCCCAACGAAATAGAGTTAAACTAAAAAAATGATTAATTAAATTTTTAGCTCATTTAATACGCTCATTTAAGAATAATAGTGAAAAAACTAACTCCTAATCAAAAAATTAAATTTTTTAAAATTTTGATATTGAAATTTTCGGTATTTACAAATAAAAAACAACTTTTCACATTACTTAGGAGTTTTCAAGGTTGAAATATGGTTATGAAAAAAAAGTTTTCATAAATAAAATATTTCATTTTTCACATAAAATTATTGTCCAATTTTCCAATATAGCATTTTTGAGATATAGATAAAGATAAACCAAAAATTTTATCTAAATTACTTAACATTAGAAAATGATCCAATTAATGAATTTACAACAGAAGGTTACATAGCTTGTGCATTACAGCATTTATTTCCTCGAGGAATATCAGACTTTTCATAAACTAGAGAAATGAAAGTGAAAGATAATAAGTGAAAAATATAAAGTTAAAAGATTTGTACAAGATCCAAGCTCCAGATTTTTTTATTTGAATAGCGTTATGCGTCATGGGATGTTAAAAAAGGCAGGAATTTACGTGAACAAATCGAAATTACAAAAATGCACTATAGAGCAATTAAAAAAGAAATTAGAAATTGATAAAAACTTATGGAAAAATATAATGGTTTATTCTTCTAAAATAAGGTTATTGGTTAACAGTTATTGGTATCAATGATGTGACGAACTTATTACTATGGTTAAACAGTTGAGTAACCAAACGAAAAAAAAGAATGTATTGTGAGAGTCTTTCTTAGCCAAAACAGCAATGGTTGGCAGGTGTGGTCGTCGGATCGGACTCAAATTTTTCCCATAATTTTATAATGCTGAGATAGGAAAATCCGGAAATTTTAGCCCTCTAGGTCTTAAGCAGCCCGAGTAATGGCCAATCAAACTCATTGGGTGGCTCTCAACCAGTGTTACGGAAAAACCCCGGAAAACTCCTGAAAATGGAAAAACGTGTTTTTGGAAAAACCAAAATATCTCATTTGCCACCATTTTTTTTTTGAAAATTTTTTTCAACCGAAATCCCATCGATCTGACCATAAAAAATTTTCTATTTCGGCCATTAAAAATCGATTTTAGTCTGTGTTAGATTCTTTTTGCATTTTCAATACTTATATATGTAATAAACCATAAGATGGTTTATTCTAAATTTTAAAAGTTACACGGTAAGGTTGATTTTCTGAAAATTTCATGCAGACATATTTTAGTTTTTAATATCAAGCAAACTGCTTGAAATAACAATTAAAGCAACCTAACCGTTTACAGATACTTTTGTATATATTAATAATATTTTTAATTAAATATGAATTTAAAAAATATATTTGATAGTTATGACATCTTTCAATTATATAAAATAAGAAGCTTTTAAGCACAGTTGGTATTATTTGTAAAGTACAGATTTCCTCAAAGTTGAACCTTCAGACTTACCCTAAGTCGGTATCAGTATTGTGAATGAGGTACTCTTTTATCATTTGCTACTAAAACTTTCATTATTTTCTGAATAATCTCATCAGATATTATCAGTTGACTTATTAATTTTAATTCGTTAAAATTATAATTTTAAAATCTTAGCTTTCATAAAACAAAAAATTTTTTTTTTAATACTTAATTATTATTTTAAATTTAAAAAAGAAGAAGAGTTAATAATTTTAAAGCTACCTTTAGAGCTTTCTCTGCAAATTTTTATAACCACGTAGTTTTTTAATGATATTATATACTCTTGAAAAAAAAATTAATTAATAATACATAATACTTATTTATAGTAATTGCAACAAGTGCATCAAATTTTAAATAAACAACATTATTATGTACCTTAATGATCATTAAGTGCAATGGTAATTATTCTTGAGTTTAATACCTGTTATAAAAATTTCGCATAGTTTTATTAACAGTATTGAAAAAGTACTATTTTACTGAGATAATAAAAACGATAATTTAGCTAACGTATTAAGAAACTAACCCAATGTAACAGGTGTCCATAATGTAAAACTTTATGTTATAAAAACTCGTAAAGAAAAGATAGTGGTTATGTACCAGAGAATGCAAATCATGGAAGAAATGATCTACACTAAACTATCGCATTTTTGGACGCTAAAAAAAATTTCGAAGGTTTGATAAATTTTTTGATGATTATTTTTTAATAATTAGAAAGGTATACTGTTTCTGTTATTCTAGGTTCTGTGCCCCCTTGAAAAAGTAAATTCCCAACCTTGAAATCGGAATTCACATTCTTAACTACTTTACTCTCTAAAATGAAAAGTGTGAATTTGGGTGTGAAAGTGTGAAAGATCAATTTTTTTTTCACACCTCCAAAGCAGTGAACTCGAAATTCACACTTTTAAAGGTGCTAATTTAACGTTGACACCAGGAATGTATAGCGCGTTTATAAATTCACACTTTTAAAGTAGTGAATTTAAAAACACACTAGATTAGAGCGGGGTGAATATAAATTCACACTTTTGAAAGTATGAATATTTTGCTCGCAGCCTGCGGTAATATAACCTTAAAAAATTCTCACCTTTAAGGTACGATTATAATTGGCGCGCTCGGTCTTTAAGCAAAATCGGAAAATTAGTTTACGGGAAAACGGGAAGAGATAATGGAAAAATTTTTTGGGGTTAAATAAATGAACTAATAAAAAGTACATGAACAAAAATTTTTTAATTAATTTTTATAATTTTTTATGCATTAAAATTTTTTGTAAAGTTCACGTATTTTTAATTTTTTAAAGACCTTAAAGTACACATGATAAAAAATGTGTGGCAACACGTACAAAAAAAAAAAGAATTATAAAATTATCATTTGAACTAAAATTTTTAATTTTGGCCAAAGAAAAAAAAGTTATAAAGATTTTTAAAAAAAAAGTGTTTTTTTTTTTGAATTTTTTTTTAAAATCTTTATGACTTTTTTTTGTGTAAAAATTAAAAATTTTAGTTCACAAGATAACCATATTCATATATTTTATCATTTTTTTTTCATTACAGGCATTTTACATTTCATTCTACTTTCTTACTTTCGGGCGATCTTTTTTTTACTTTTAATGAAAAACTATGTGTTGAACACGAGAAAAATGTAGGAAATTTTACTTTCAATGCTGTCTGCACTCATTCGCTACGTTCACTCGTGCATACAACTGCATTGAAAGCCAAATCCTATTTTTTTCCCTTGTTGAACAAATAGATATTTTTTTTTCTTTTCTAACATTTTTTACCATGTGTGTACCATCAACCGAAAATACGTTAACTTTACATAAAACTTTAATGAATAAAAATAAGTAAAAAAATCTTTTTCACATACTTTATTAGTTCATTAATTTAACCCCAAAAAAATTTTCCATTATCTCTTCCCGTTTTCCCGTAAACTAATTTTCCGATTTTGCTTAAAGACCGAACGTGCCATAGAGGTTAGAATTTTTTAAGGTTATATTACCGCAGGCCGCGAGCAAAAAATTCACACTTTCAAAAAAAAAATTCACACTTTCAAAAATTCACACTTTGAAAAGTTCACACTTTCAAAAAAAAAAAATCACACTTTCAAAAGTGTGAATTTATTAACGCGCTATACGTTCCTGGTGTCAACCTTAAATTCGCACCTTTAAAAGTGTGAATTTCGAGTTCACTGCTTTGGAGGTGTGAAAAAAAAAATCGCTACTTTAAAAGTGCGATGGTGTGAATTTTTACCCAAATTCACACTTTTCAATTTAGAGAATAAGCTTTTTCTAATTAATTAACGAATTTTTCGGATTTATTAATTAAAAAATTCTTTAAATTCAAACGAATAAGTTAATTTTCACTTAAAAATTATGTTTTTCCTAAATACTTTAATGTTTCATATGAAATTCATAAGGAATACCCTTTTTTCCATGTAAGCCTTATGTGAGTTTCATATGATACTCATTTTGTAATTAAAATTCATTATTATTTAGAAATTTATTCAGTGAAATTTTCCAAAATGATTAAAATTTATTAAATGTTGATTTTTTATTTTTAAAGTAACTTTTTACCAAAATGAGTTACATTTGTGAAATATAAATAACTTAAAACAAATATGGATCCGTATTTCATAGAATAAATTCCTTTTTCTTTCATATCCTAAATTATTCATATTTTCTGTCTAATATATAAGGACTTTATGGTTTCATGCCTTAGATTTCCCTCATTTTTTAATATTATGCAAACATAAAATAATTTAAAATTTTAATTCTACATCATTTTGATCGATGAAATCTTTATTTAAAATTATATAAATGTTATATAATTTATTGTAGCTAATTTTTTTAAAAGAAATGACAATAAAAAATTTATTAATGAATATGTTAAATTAAATTACTACCTGAGAATCGTATATAGTCGAAGTTACTCATCGAGAAAAGTAAAGTTTTAAAAGAAATGCTATTTATTTTCGAAAGTTTAACTCAATTTTCCATTGAAGCAGAACAATTTTAAATTGGTTACCTGTCAAAAAATTTGAAAATTTTATGACTAAAATATATGTTAACATTTTCTCATATTTTTGAAATAGTTAACTCCCGCTAACTTTACTTTATTATGACTTTATTCTCAATTTTGGTAAAAAATAAAAAAATTCCAATAAAAACGCGCAAAATGGTGTGCTGTTAGACCATTTGGGACGTTTAGGCACGAGTATAATAACGGTTACCCTCGGGCGCATATGGTCACGAATGGACTTTATACGCCCGCTCCTTAATTTTCTGATTTATGTGATTTTATTCTTTGTTAAAAATATATATTGAATTTATGTTCAATTTCGAGAAGAAAATTCCGTTTTATTAATTTTCATTTTTATTGAATTTTAAACATTTATTTTTATTAATTTGCCGAATTGAGACGAATCCTTCTAAGGAAATTTACATACCCTAGTAAAATTTCCTGTAGAACTCAAATTTTTTGTCGAATTTTCATTTGGTCACGTGACTTAGCGGGAAATCAGCAAAATAGGTAATAAGTAAAAATTAAAAATGGTAGAAAATTCACAAAAATTAGTTTTACTCTCTTATAACGAAAAGTGTCCTCGAGAAATTTTTATATGTTAAACTTTTGGGGAAATATTTAGAAAAAAATTTTTTTTTTAAAGTTGCAAAGCCTAAAGGTATGCCCATTTAAAGTTTAGGGTCGAAAATTACTGATTTTGAGTTTTCCTGCAAAATAACGCCCTGTGGTCAAAATGTGACTGAAAATTCAATTTTTTCATCAAATTTTACATCGAAAACCCTTGTTTATTCAACGTTTTTTAACGATATTATAACCAACTTTCAAAAACGATGGCTGAGAGGTTAATGTATACCAAAAAACTTTAAACTGGCATAAAATCCTTAAAAATCTGTAGAAAATCTTCAGATTTGAGGAATCATTTAATTTTAACATTTTTTAACGAAAGAAAAATTTTTTTTTTTTAAGACCCTGAACATAGTTTTCTGCTATTTATTCGTGGAATTCCCCTAAGATTTTTATACATATTCAATCTATATTACTTCATATTTAAATGATGCAACCAATAAATGCTTGCCCCCCTCCCATTTAGTGATATAGTTTACGCAAACTTTTTAAAATTTTGTTTTTAAAAACTTTATGAAAACTGTCAAATTCAAAAAAAGAAGCATTTAATTCACAGACATTTTCAAAATCAATTTGTTAATTCTATATCTCAATAATAGATAATTAATGATTATTGAATTTATTTTGATGGCTTACAGCACTAAGAATTTCTTGATTTTAAATAATTTCCCTGCTGCATAATTTAAGTATATCTAATTTCCTTTTATAAAATCTTTGCTCAGATTATACAATTAAAAATACAAGATTCGAAGATTTTAGTATATAATTTAAGTATAAAAAAAAAATCTGCTAACTAATAAAGTCACTTAGCAATATGTTTAGCATTGGTCCAAAATTTTATGCTTTACCAAATTTAATAAAGTATTTTTAGACAAATAAATCCTGAAAAAAACTAATTTTAATGGTGAAAAAAATTTTCCTTTTATTAATATTCTGTAAGCCTCACAATATTGTACAGATATTGTAGTACTTAAAGCATAATTTTTTCCTTTAAAAGTAACTTTAAGAGTGTTATCTTATGTTTTTTTTTGTTTTTTTAATGAAATACAATAGAAAACATCAATTTGCTTGTCATAACATAGTTTCACTAGTAAAAAATCAATTCAGTAAGTTGCAAGCGAAAGATAACAACAACAAAATTCTTTTAATAATTGGAGCCTTTTACTTACAACTTGAGATATTCCACCTATTATAGGAATCTAAAATTTGTAAAAAAAATATATATCTATTAAATTGTATTACTTTCTTTTTGCGACGAATGCATATTCGAATATATATAAGTACATAAAAAAAGTAAAATTTGTAAATCTACAGAAAAAAATTCAGTTTTTCAATTTGAAATTTTTAATGAAAGGCTTCTCATTTAATCAAGTAATATTTTTTTAAATCTTAGACTTATACCAGTAAATTAGTGCAATTTATACGTAGTAAGATATTATTTATGTCAAAAAGTAAAAAAAAAAAATTAATTTTATTTTTTTTATTACTTTTAATTTCTCAAATCAAAAGTATCATTAGTGCATAAAAAACTCTTTGTCATCCACGAGTATATCCGAATAATAGATATTAAATTTTTAACAGGGCGCTTATGTACGACGCGTCCTTATGTACATAAAGCCTGGTAAAAGTAGAAATTTATTGAGAAATGTTTTTTTTTTTTTGTTGACTATATGTGTAGGACTATAGAAAACACAAATAGCAACACTCAAAATCCATAAAAATGGAAACATCCATTATGAAAACATAAAATAACAAAAAAAAAGAACAATTTATTACTAGAGTCTTGCCAGATAGGCTGTTTTTATATCATGTATTTATAATGCTCCATAATTTTTATGAAAATGTATTTGAAGAAATATGATGATGTTTATTATTTTAAAAATAGTTTGCATAATGTTAATAATAGTTACTTTTATGACTTATTTTTAATTTATTTAAATGTTAATAAATTAAAGACATTTTTTGCTGAAAATTTAGTTTAATAAATAGCACTCCGTTATTATTAACACTTTCTCCCTTCGCAAAATCGCATAACTTTCTGTCATAAAAAAACAGTGTAAAACTTTTACTTCATAAAATAGATTTTATCCCCAACAAATATTATAAAACTGTTTTTGAAGAAAGCACTTACGAATAAATGCACAATTTTAAAGTTACAATTAAATATTGTTGCTTATAAATATGTGTAATACATATATCAAACTAAAACATATTCGTCTTTTTTTCATTATCGTGTGTTATTATTCCTTTTAAAAGAACGCTGCTAAATTATTGGCACCTCAAGGAAAAATAGTATAGAGTTTTTTTATTTTTTGACGAAAAAATTTAAATACAAACACGGTGACCTGGAAGCGTTTTATTATTCGATCAAAATGACAAAAAAAACCGTATGTTACGTGGGGTGTTTTCTACACTAAAAAATGTATACGAATTTCCTATCCGGACCTTATATCCAGCTACTTTAAGCGTTTGCTGTCAATATTTTCATATTTTCAATATTGTCTTGATTTTTATAATGGATTTCATTAAAATTATGACCCTGAAAAACGACAAAATTCAATTTTTCTCATATAAGACGTGGTCGAATTTCTGGGGAAAAATATACAAGATCCTCTTGTAAATAATATTCAGAAAAACATATTTTAAAAACTAATAACCTTTTATAATGGAATTCCTTAAAATTGGGACCCTGGAACACGACAAAAATCGATTTTTCTCATATAAGAGGTAGTCAAAAGCTAAAATAAATGGTTTCTTTGGATTCCTGGGAAAAAAATACAAGTTTCTTTAGTAAGTAATATTCAGAAAAATTTATTTTGAAAACTGCAAACCTTTTTGAATAGATTTCCTTAAAATTATTAAGACCCTAAAAACAAACAAAATTGATTTTTCTGCTATACAACGTGGTAAAAAGCTAAAATAAATGGTTTCATGGGATTTCTGGGGAAAAAATAGACAAGTCTCTCTTGTGAATATTACACAGAAAAGTTTATTCAGAAAACTACACGTTCCCCTTGAATTTCAGACCCTCAAAAGTAACGAAAATCGATTTTCATCCTACAAAACATGGTCAAAAGCTAAAATAAATGGTTTCATCAAATTCCTGGGGAAAAAATACTACGGGATATCAATTTGAACATAATTTAAAACAGTATTTAAATCCACTAGAAAAACTGAAAGTTTTAAGAAAATCCCAATTTTGAGGAGACCAAAAAAAAACTTTCGAGAGCTACCGTGGGCTCACAAATCGATGTTTTGGTCTAAATCCAACGAGAAACTTATTTTTTTTACTTGTATTTTCGAGTTCTGCACGAACGTTAGGAATCCCGGATACTTCGAAAAAAAAACCAGTTTTATAAAAAAATTCAAATCATCATTATTCAAATTATGAAAATATTGACAGCAAACGCTTAAAGTAGCTGGATAGAAGGTCCGGATAGAAAATTCTTAGACATTTTTTACTGTAGAAAAGACCCCAACATACAGTTTTTTTGTCATTTTGATCGCATAATAAAACGCTTCCAGGTCACCGTGCAAAAAATACGAGATATTAAGAAATAATAAATTTTTATTTATATTTCTTTTAAAATGAAAAAAATTGATCTTGTTTTTCCTTTTTTTACATAAAATTTTTCGAAAAAAAATTTTTAAAAGATTAAGTATCAAATCCATAAAATCCAGTAATAATGAATTGTCTGGAACTAAGATTCCCGTGGAAAAAAATGAGGTATATAGATAGATAGATAGATTATTTATTTGCACAAGAACAAAATATTAAGTATGCATAGTAATAATTGTGATACAATATAATAGAGTAATAACAATTAATTAATTAATTAAGTGAATTAAATGAAAATGTTAATAATAATATTGTTGATTGCATCAATATATTCTATTATTAATATTAAAGTGTAAATAGATAAAATTTATTTTTAATAAAATTAATTTTATTTTTTTACGCCAAAAAAATGCGATCAACTAGAAGTGTTTTAGATAACTTGTGAGGTTTAAGCGTTTCATTAAAAATTACCAAAAAACCCTATTTTGAACCCTGCGTTTCTAGGCCCCGAAGGCCCATTGGAATGAACGGAGGGTAGCTGGCATGATTTTTCAACATAATAAACTCATCCATAACAGTTTGGTGTAATTTGGTGTTCCAAATGTATTGAACTCCTCTTGTTAGTTTAAATATGATATCATCCAAAAACTTAATTTTCAATTAAGTATGCATTATCAAAATAAGCCATTATTATGCTTCTGACGCTTTTTAAAGGGCATATAACCACCCACCGACATTTACCACATCAAACAATATAGTATTTAGACCAATTCTATCAAGGTTTGAGCCCGATAAAAGTTGTTGAATTTGGGCAGTTCAAAATCTCCCGCTCTAAGCCTAAAATAGCAATTTTAGCCACCCAGGGGCAAAATTTCAAAAAACTAACCTCAAATTCGGATTCCGCGGGAAATTTTACAACTTTTTATGTCTTGGTACTATTTTTTTTAATCATCTAGTCGATTTTAAAAATTTAATTCAAAATTCATTCTTGTCTCTGATAAATGTCAAAAACATTAAATTCTTTGAAAAAAAAGTTTGAAATTAAAATCCCAGATAGAATAAAAGCTAAAAAGAAAAATAGTATTCAACCTATTCTTACATTGCCTTTCTATATTAGAAGTTACAACACCTATGAGAGGCTAACATGAAAGACTATTTATAGCTATCAAAAAACATCACAAACCAGTGGGTTCTCAAACCTTAGCCCGTTGGGTAAAAAAGACTCTACAAGAGAGGGGTATTGACATAGGCATCTTTAAGGCTCACAGTACAAGACACGCTTCTACATCAGCAGCTAATAGAGCTGGCGCAAGTTTCGGCCGGTTTTTTCAATTTTAGATATAATTAAATAAAAAATTATTATTGTAAAGATAAATAAGTTTTTCAAAGAGTATAATTTTTCTATTTTTTCATCCATTTATGAACAAAAGATAAATTCAGGTCGTCATTAAGCTTTGAAAATTTACAGAGTGATCTCGAGGGAGAGGGGCGAAACACCATTGTATGATTAAACGAACATACCTGTAAGTGAAGTTCTATCATAATTGTATACAGCGCCTCTTCCGAGATGATTACTTCCCACCCAAATATCCTAAAACTCATTCTATGAGACCCCTCTGTAATTAATGACTATCTCGCACTTTGAAATAATGACGTATACACTTTTGTAGTAGGTAACTGGATGTGAACTTTTCTAGTACTATAATTTTAATTTGTCATGAGATTTAGCAAAAAATTAGAAAATCACCAAAAATAAAATTTTAAAAAATTTGATTTTTGGATGTAGAGCTCTTAAAACGCAATAATAACCCATCGTATCGGGTTTTCTTATTTATTAACAAATTTTTAAGGTTCCGAAGGATTTTAAGCCCTAATAGAGGATTTTTTTTCCGTATGCTTTCGGAAAATTGACTTTTGAAAAAAAAACGACGTATTTTATAGATTATAACATTATGCTGCGTTCCAACATAAATATATTCAGGAATCTCTCGTTATATAACTCTTCATAAATTTCTACTGCGTTTTCACAACTATATTTAAAACTAAAACTCCTTGTCATTATCGAATCACAATTCATTACCAAATCAATGGAAGTTAGTAAGGAATTTATGATTTGTAAAATTGTTTTTCGTTGAGAGAAACATTTGGTTCGGTTACTGGTACTTTTTTCACCATTATCAATCAAAACAAAATTTTGAGTTTATCCGCGATCTTCATGACGCTCCTTGCGCGAGATGGTGTTTTCTTAGATGATTAGGGTGTTTTCCTTGATTAAGGAGCCATTATAATTAGGAAATACAATTTTATTTTATAAAATTGAAAATAAATATGAAACAAAAATAAATGAAGGTTAGGAAAAAATTATAAATATTCTCGAAAATCTGAACATTGTCACACTGAAACAAAATTCCTCTTGACGTTGACTTCTTGACGTTTTTTTTTAAATTAAAACCGCGGATAACAAGAATTTTCACGCGGAAAACAAGGGATTGTATATTTTGGTCCTACCGCGGATACGGTGAACCGCAGATAACAAGGGATCCCTGTATCTCACTTACCAGTTTTCACCTGTAAGAAACGGCCTTAACCCTTATACTTTAAAAACTTATGAAAAAAATACGTAGAAAAATGCAAAAATGCAAATGCATATATAAAAAACCGCTTATTTCTAGATAATTTCGTTATCGTTGTTCAGTTAACATTTTCCACGAAAATTATTTCTGGAAATATTAAATTATTATAATCTATTATACCACCTAAAGTACCTTTATGGACTTACTCATGGTTAAAGTAATGAGGTCTATATTTGCTGAATATTTTACTCTTATCCAAAATCTCAAAATATATATTTCCAAAGTTCAAACTAGTATAAGAGATAAAATCTTTATCATTGTTTACCTTATAATTATTAAAATAAAAAAAAAAAATTTAACGAATACATTATATTAACTTAAGCAGAAAATAAAAATTTGAAATAAAAAGCATTTAAAATTTTATTTTTAAAAGTTTATTATAAAAATAGAAATTTTCTTTCTTATACTACTAAAAATAATAAATTAAATCTATATTTTACATTATTTAAAGAGAATATTGTACAAGAGCCCAACGCGTAAAAGTGAATTTCTATTTCAAATAAATGAAATATTGAATTTTTCATTTCCGTAATTGGAGAATGCTTGGACATTATTCAGAATACTGTTTTTCTAACCAACACATTTAAAATGGAGAACAATTTGAAAATATATATGTTACGGGTAGAGTCCGATCTCTGGATAGTCCTAGGTCTATCCGGATAAACCTAGGACTATCCAAGCGGAGTTGGATAAAGTCCGATTCTTGAATTTTTTCATCTTTTTTGTTCAACTTTATCCGGCACCGCTTGGATAGTCCTAGGATTATCCAAGAGGCTTGGATAAAGTCCGATTCGTAAAAAATGTAAACAAAAAAAAAAAATTATTTTCCATATTATTTTTTTATTTTATTTGTCATAATTTTATGCTCAAATAATTTTTTGATTTAATTAAATTAATTTTTAAATTAAATATAAAAAAAATACTAAATACAAAATTTTAGCTACAATCTATAAATTTATTTTTATTTATTTATACAAGACAAACTGCTGTGACATTTTGAGTTGCATTTGAGTCCATTTTATTTGCACTTGCATTTATTAGTTTTAAAACCTTGTTTGCAGTTACACCTTTGAAAGCCTTGACCACCAAATTTAGATGCCATTATTGCAAGTTGGCGTAGTTTTCTTTTCAGTGGATATTTTTGATACATCTATTTGGTTTGCATTCGTAGGTGTAAATTGATTCCGCGAAAATTTTTCTTTTATTGCTCCATGATAATTAGCTAATTTATACAATCCGTTATCGCTGATTTCTATTATTGCCATTAATATGTTTCTAAAATCTCCGCGACCTCTGTCTACATCAGGAATACCCACTCTGATTGTATTTCCAACTTTGCAATTTGGAAACTTAGAATTTGATCTTTTGATCATTTTTGAAGCTTGATTATCTAACGCACGTTTCGCACTTTTTCTATTATCACTTATACTATAAACTCTTTTGAACAAATTTCGCATGAAATGTTATTTACACAGTTTTTACAAATATTTTCAGTTGTCACGTTCATAGGCTGGAGAGTTTGAAGTTCATTTTTCTGAAATTGAGTTTCTTCAAAATAAAGTTGCTTTATAGAATTATTTAATTTGACTAAATCAAAAAATTATTTGAGTATAAAATTATGACAAATAAAATAAAAAAATAATATGGGAAATAATTTTTTTTTTTTTTTTACATTTTTTACGAATCGGACTTTATCCAAGCCTCTTGGATAATCCTAGGACTATCCAAACGGTGCCGGATAAAGTTGAACAAAAAAGATGAAAAAATTCAAGAATCGGACTTTATCCAACTCCGCTTGGATAGTCCTAGGTTTATCCGGATAGACCTAGGACTATCCAGAGATCGGACTCTACCCGTAACATATATAGTAAACTAACATTATCTAACAAACCCCTTGCATAAAAGTTGTTATATTTGTAAATGATTCATTCGCGTGAAAAGCCAACAGCTTTTAAATATACATAAATATATATATATATATATATATATATACTAGGGGGCTCCGCCCCCTGCGCGCCGTGCGCGCCAACCCTCGTAGAGTGATTAGAAAACTGGGTTAGTTTAAAAAAAAAAATTTTGAAAATTTTACAAATATGAGGTTAGCCATGGTGATATTTACATAATTTATTTAAATAATTTAATCATGAACATTGATTTCGGTTATGTTTAAAAGTTATTTTTCTCCTAGTAGTTGCAAAAGATACATATTTCTATTTCTATTATTTTTACTTTTGTTGCCGCTTTAATTAATTTATAATAGTGAAAATAATAGTGTAACTGTATTATTGAAGTTATGCGAGAATTGGCCTAAGTCTCATGCGAAAGGAAATTCATTTTGGGTAAGAGATTTAATACAACAGCAACGTTTTAGGGTCCAGTTGGGCCCAAAAAGAACATTTTGGGTAACATTTCTTATAAAACAGCGATTGTTTAGACTGAAAGGTCCACTTCGGCCCAAAATGACTATTTTAGGTAAGGGGTCTTATAAAACATCGATTGTTAAGGCCAAAAGAACCGCTTTGGCCCAAAAAGACCATTTTGGGTAAATAATCTTATGCAACAGTTTTTAGGTAAACAGAGCCACTGTGGCCCAAAAGGTTCAGTTTGGCGCAAAAGGCCCAGTTTGGCACAAAAGGTTCAGTTTGGTCCAAATGTTCCATTTTATCCCATAAGGTCCATTTTGACCCAAAAGGACCAGTATGGCGCAAAAGTACCAGATTGGCCCAAAAGTACCAGTTTGGCCCAAAATTACCAGATTGACCCAAAAGGTTCAGTTTGACCCAAAAGTACCACATTGGCCCAAAAGGACCACATTGACCTAAAGGTCCATTTTGGCCCAAAAGAACCACTTTGGCCCAAAAGGTCTATTGTGGCCCAAAAGGTCCATTGTGGCCCAAAAGGTCCATATGGCCCAAAGGTCTCAAGCGACAGCGGCGGCAGCGGCTGCGGCGTTTATAACTTTATAATATATAGAGATATACCTAAATATATTCCTTATAAATGCGTATTTAAATATATAGAAAATATCTTTTAGCATTAAGAAAATAGAAAAAGAGAGTAGGAAAAGAGTACAATACTAGACCACAAATGCAAATCATGTTGCATAATTTAAAGTCAAGTTACTCGTACTGAATGTTAGTAACATGACTACTCGCGTTATAACTCCCTCTCGCACTTTTGGCGGGAACAAGATTAACGATTATATTGTATGCAGCTTTATGAAGTTCATATATAGTTATAGTTTCATCTAAAAATGAAATTATATGCTTTACAGAATATATAAAATTAAATATACTAAATCATACAATATAGATTATTTTTTGAATTTATTGACCAAATGGAATAAAATGAAAAAATTTATGTATATAGTTTACAAAATTTTTTTATTGCTGTTGTTAAAGCGACGTTTCGTCAACTGATTTGTTGACCTTATCAAGCTAAAATTACATAATTAATAAAAATTAAAAAAATTTTTTTCTCACAATATTAAAATTTACAATATATGTATGTTCATTTACCGATTTAACAATTTTTGTGTGTATAATATTTATACACTCAGTAAAACACACACACATATATATACTATAATATTGTATTTAATAAATAGTGCACCTTATATATAATGCATAATAAACTTAAATTGAAAAATAAAATTTTGAATACAAAGTTTAATAATAATAATTCTTTAGTTTACATGATTTAAGGTATTTAGAACGTATTAATCTGTTTACGCAGTTTTTTAAAGACTTCTATATTATCGGCGCTAAATATATACGTGGAATAGTATATATAATGTATTAATGTAATCATGTAAGATTGTTTACATAATTTTTATCAAATTATTATTTATTATTTATATAGAAAAATATAAAAAACAAATTGGGAATGCAATTTTTTGGTACTTATGTATCTTATTATAATTAATTTCATTAACTTATAGACCTTCCTTAAGAACAGGCTTCCGCGACTTCTATTACCGGCAATATGGTGGGGAATCTAAGGAATATGGCCTTTTCTCCTCTCAGATTTTCTGAAGCGAGAAAGCACAAAATTACTATTTCTTTTAGCAGGTACTATTTTATTTTGCCGGTACTTTTGCGGTGTCCTATTATTTTTTTGATTTTTGATAGATTTTTCGAAAAATTATTCATTTTGAATAAGTAGCAAATGGCGGTGAACACTGTGTAAGCAAACAGCTGACCCGCAATAAATAAAGCATAGTATAGTCCAGGGGTGCGGTATTCAATCACATATTCCATACAATGTGCTGGGGGTTATGATATTGTAATAATTTTCTGATAAATAAATAAGATTTTTTAATAAAATAATACGCTGAACGTTTGAATTAATAATTAATTGTTTTTATTTGTACTTACCACACATAATTTAATTTTTAGTATGTTGGCTCATTTCTTATTTGTTGGGATTGTTTATAGGTTTGCTGATTTGTTTATTTCTGCAGTGTTTCAAAATTTGTTTCTAAATTTGCACTGTAAAAAGTAATTTTCTTATATTAACAAAAAAATTAGGACATTTTCGAAAAATTAGTAAAATTCCGAAAAAATTTCTGAATATTCGAAAAAAATCGTAAATTTACTAAATTTAAAATTGATAATTTACTATTTTTTTTTGAAAATTTTCAAAATCTAGTAGTATGTTTTCGAAAAATAGTTGTGAATTTAAAACTTTTTTCGTAAAATCACAAAAAAAAATCGAAAATTCTCAAATCTTTCGATAATGTACTAAATTTAGTAAATTTACGATTTTTATCAAATATTTACAAAATTTTTTGATAATTCACTAAATTTTTGAAAAAATTCTATTTTTTTTTTGTAAATCTAAGCGAGGCGCTACCGTCTTGGAAATCAAGATTTGATTTAAAAAAATTTTTTTTGATTTTTTTCTGATTTTGGCTTGTTTGTACCTCAATCATGACTCGTTACTAGTTGTAATGGTTTATTACCGTGTTTTAGCGATTTCTTTTGATTTTTTTTTGATTTTTCGTGATTTTTTGTGATTTTTTGTGATTTTTGGTGTTTTTTAGCCTTAATCTCAACCTAGACCTAAAAAATTAAAATTGTACTATTTAATATAACGATCCAAAAACTTATTCAGCTTCGACCAAAAAAAAACGCTAGCGCATATTTCATCCGAACTTTAAGGGTGGTTCTACAAACGCCGTAAATGGGGTTCGTAACCGCAAGCGCAACCGCAACGCAATGCGCACAACACAACACGCATGCGCACAACACGATTTTAGTTTGTGCGCATTGCGTTGCGGCTGCGCTTGCGGTTGCGTCCCCCATTTACGGCGCTTATAGAACCAGCCTAAAGGTCTCGACAGATGCCATGTACCGCACCGTAACGAGAGGCTGGAAGCCATTCAAATTTGGCGTACCGAAGAGTACCGAGAATTGATTGGTTTCTGATCTCTTGGTACGGTGCGGTGCGCGAACATCTGTCGAGGCCTTAAAGATAAAATAGATCGCATATCACCAATATATTCAAAAATCATTAATTTTGATATGCGCATAAGCTTCCTGTTGATCTGTTTCCTCAAAAAATTTCTTTTACAGAAATAAATAAATAAAATGATGCAAAAATATAATTCAAAAAATTTAATTTAACTTGACAAAAACCAATAAGATCCTACTTTTTATTCATAAGGCATTTTAAATTTTATTTATTCGTGATATGTATAGATAATTTATAAATATAATTTTTACATTACTTTTTTACACTAATTTTTACATAAATATAATTTTACAGTCAAAATATTAATTTTTTTCTTTTTCTGAAATTTATTTCCTTGGTCAATTCCAAGAGCCTGATATTCTGCTACTGCAAAAGATGTTCTTGCTTACTTTTTCTTAACTCTTTTGCCTTTTGTTACAGTGGGTGTCAGGTTTGTAGTAGTTTTATATAGCCTTTTTGGCATACATTGAACCTTTGGTAGTATTTATAATTCTTTAGTAGTATTTTGACCTACTAAAACTAAACCCAAGCGAGAATAAGCAGAATTTGAGCTTGCTAAGCTATTGACATAGGAACCATCCAATAGAGTAGATAATTGTTTAGATTGGGAATGAGCTAAAGCCATCATTTAATCAAAACGAAATTGAACTTGAGATGATACTTGATCAACTGATTTTTTGAATGATAAATTGTTTCCAAATGTTGAGTTAATTATATTTTTGGAACTGTTATCAAAGAAACTCTGTGAAAACATATGGATCGATGCGTATAAGAGCAATTTAGGAAAGTGTATTCTAAATGATCTAAAAGATCAGTTAAAATTTAAAAAGTGGAAAATCCATTCTCTTCATGGCAAAATGATAATTAAAAAATTGAGAAGTTCTCTTTCTCCCACACACTCTCAAAGATAAAACTTGTCCTCTTCTATGACATTCTACTCTTTGATCTCTTCCTAGCGTGATAAAAAGTCTTTTTGTATTTTGTTTGTTCATATGTAAAAAGCATAAAACAGGGATTACACTGATGAGACTCGCCCTGTTTTCTCGCAGAGTCGAAATGGACAAAGCTTTTTCTTTTTTTTAAACTTTTTAACATCAGAAAAATAAATTTTTAACATCATACAACTTTTTTCAAGAATAATTATTCTGTGTGACAAAGGGAGGCTCAGTCCTCAGAAACACAAATAACAATAATGAAAAAAGTTATACTTTTTATAGTTCTATGTATATCGTGTTTATTATTTATAATAAACTCATCAAATTAATTTAATTCATTGGAACGAAAAACAGTATTTACACTGTTTTCTCATGATAATATTTTTACATTATTTTATTTTATTTGTATAGATAAAATTTGGAATAAGAAGCTAATTTTTTTTGTAAAAACTGCTTAATATTATATTGAATAGTAAAAATTAGATTGTTGAGGTCTAGGGTGAGTTATAAGCTTAAAAAACGCCAAAAATCGCGAAAAATCACGAAAAATAAAAAAAAATCGCAAACATCGCTAAAAGACGGAAATAAACCATTACAACTAGTAATGATTCATGATTGAGGTACAAACAAGCCAAAATTCTTAAAGGAATTATATAATATTCATATTGCATTATAAATTCAATAAAATATTAATTTTAATATACTATATATATGGGCACGTTCAGGGAAGAACGACCAGCTGAAAAATAAAAAAAAAATATATATTTTTTTTGGGTCATTTTTTACCTGGGATTTGTGAAATCACTCATACTTTACACTTCCTGATGCATAATTTTGAGATACAGCTGCTCCAAAGTTGGATTTTTTCAATTTTTTGATTTCAGCTGCCCAGTTCAAACTGAAATAACTCAAAACCATGAAACTTTTAATATATACATATGATTGGGAAAAAATTTTCTTTTACCTGGGCTACCCGAAAAATTTTTTTTTTTATTTGGGGCCACTTCCGGTTTCATTTTTAATGGTTTGAAATTTTCAAATTGACCGGAAGTCAAGTTCGCCATAATTATTTTTGCTCAAATTTTTCCAGAATGTTGGCCTATGTGTCAATTTTACTCAAAAAAAATTTGTATATGTAATACTCAAATGAGCGCCCACAATCATTATTTTAGTCTGCCAAAATCAGCCGAAATTAGCTCGAAATCAGACAAAAATATCGTTCAAATTAATTATTGGTCTTCTTTGGCCAATTTTACCGATAATTAATTATATTGATATCGATTTTAAGTTGATTGAAAAAAAAAACAAATTCCGCCCTCTGTTTTGGCTAATTTCGTCTGATGGTCTTTTTCTCTATCTTTCGACGGTGGTCTCAACTGGTCGTTCTTCCCTGGACGTGTCCATATATATATAATAAGCTAATAAATAAAATATAAATGTAAATAAATTTTTTTTTCGAGCAACTCAATAGAATTTGAATATTTAGTCCGAGATTTATCCATCATTTTTTTTATGAAATGTAAAAAAAATTACTAATTATTTAAATTTTCAGAAGCAAACTTAGTATTGAATTATAATTAAAATTTTTAAATAAAAAAATTATAAATTTTTGATCAAATTACCAGAATGTCAAGTATATAATTATACAATTTACTCGTATCAGTAAATGCAAATCTATCTAAGTTGAATTTACTTTTCTCTCATGTGGTAAAGTTGGGAATGGTTTACGATTGAATGATTGCAAATATATACTTCAACAAAGATCAGAATACATAAAATGTGATCAAGTAATTCATTCTTATTTAATAGCGTAATTAAAACTTTATTTTGTGAATAAATAAAAAATTTTTTTTTAACATTTATGACCACACAGACTACACTGATAAAAAATAACCAACGTATGTGGTAGTTGTAATTTTTTTTCTTGAATGATGGCATATGCCATTAAACCTAAAGAAAAGTTTTTTAAAAAAAGTATGTTATCATCAGACTTTAAAACATTATTTTGTTAAGAAAAAAAATTTTTTTTCAACATATAATTATAAATTAAAGACCTACGTTCAATAGATATCTGAAAAACTTAAAACTACTTAAATATTAAAGAAAAACCTAATTTCAGAAGGCAAAGAGTTCCAGAAAACCTTTTCCACATAATTATAGAAATGCCTAATTTTCACAGTCTATGATATTCGGTACAGGCAATACTCATGTGCGTATAATGACCCTCAAACATTATTGAATCTCATCCTATCATTTTTACAGTGGTTTTAATTTTTTTCATTTTTCGACTATTATAATTAACAAAAATCAAAGAGATCAAAGGCTTGTAAAATTAATGGATCAATAGAGCTATACAGTAATTTATAAATTTTATAGATACCAATGATTTATATAATGTACAGTTAACGTTTTAATAGTACTTAAAGCTAGATTTTATAAAGTACTATCAATGAGTAATATAATTTAAATAATAAAATAAAATTGGTCAAAGGGTTTTGATCTTGATTATTTCATATTAAATTTTAAATTATTATCCAATAAAAAGGTACAATGCAGTCATGCAAATAAATTGAAATATAAAATATTTTAATTGTGTAGGGGTTATGTTGTTAATTATTTTTAGGCACGATCACGTTATGTATGCAATACAAATAGATGGAATCGGGCCTTATAAGTTTGTTAGGTCAAAAAACAGAAAAGACTTTAAATTCTCCAATTAATATGGCGAAATATGGTCTCCGGGTCAGTTTAATGCCTTTAAACGCTTACATTGCCTTGATGTGTGTAGGGATGTATGTACGAAAAGTTGTATCCTCTGTTTCTCAGAAGCTAATCGATGAATCAAAAACCTCCAATAGCAAATTTTTTGAAATTAGAACAAGTTGCGGGGTTTCTAATCTGAATTCATTTTATTGAGTCCTTGCAGAGAAATGTTAAAAAAACTGGTTTCAGATATTAAAAAAATAAAATAGTAAATGATTATAAAAAAGCCTTAGCTTTTTTATTTCAGACAAGATCACATATTTATTGAGTATTTTCTCTTACAAAATCTTAATGGGACCCATTCCCTCATAAATTAAATACTATTATTTATGGTGTATTATGATGTATTCATAAATAAGGATCAGGAAAAAATTTTCTTTTATTCAGACTCAGATTTAAAATTAAATTTAATTAAATTCAATTTAATTCTTTTAAAATAATACAAAAATATTTGTATTTAAAATAATTAACCTCAAAATAACCTCAAAATAATTCCTCTCTAAAGAATTAAATAAACATTAATTCATTTCTGGGTAATAAAATATCTTTTAGGTTTGGTGTGTACATATATTTTTTTAATACCCTGAAAAGAATTTGAAACTTAATATCATAAAAAATTATATGGGCGATTGTTTAAATAACTTTTATTTGTAAATAATAGATCATAATAATAATTAAAAATTTAGATTAAAAATTTAAAACTATTTTTGCCCCAAATTAGAAGCCTTAAATCGGGGTCAATCTTTTTAAAACTCTCGATATATTGAAACAGATAAAAAGCAAATTAAAATTTTTGATCAATTTTAAATTTGTAATTTAAAATAAAGTAATTTAAAAAAATGTCGACAAAAGATTAAAATTGTTTTGGGCTTCAGCTTTGAAAATTAAAATAAATTTAAATGTAATTTTATGTACTAAAAAATTAAAATTTCTGTAATAATACATTTAGATTGGATTGGCGAAACTGTATTCGTTCACATCAACAATATTAATATGTACAGATTCAGAATTTACATACAACTATCACCCTTGGTTCTCTTTCATTTCTATTTACATCTTTCTCTTTTTCCATTTAAAGGCTATTTTTCCAATATGCATATATTCTATATTGGTGTATATTCTAATTTGTTAGAATCTTGACATAACTGGCCTAAATTTTTTACTTACAATGCATAAAACCTTAAGAATTAAGTTTTCTAACTAAATACATTATTTTGGCTTTAAAATTTATATGGTAAATAATCAATGCTTGAATTTAATTTAGTAAAAATTAAATTTTAGATTAATGAAGTTAATTTAAAAGCCCAAGTAATAAAAAAAAATTACTTTTAATGGGGAAACAGTGAGTTTCACTAGTATAGGTAAAATAAAATTTTCGGTGAAATTGGTATGCAAACCATTCTAAAAATAAAATTTAAATAATTAAGAGTTCTAACCTTGCATGATAGCATAGAATATTAAAAAATAAAAAAATCAATCCATATATATCTGTATATTGTAACAATACCATAAATCGAATAGAAAATGACAGTATACCGCGGATACGACTCGTTATATTTTCTAGATTTAACATTCGTTGTTATAACGAATATTGCTATATAGTCGTGTATATGTGTTTATGTTACAAGTTATATAACGTAACGTAAATGCAAAACTGTTATAAACGATTTTATACCTATATGTTTAAAGATATAAATTTACGAATAAATCTAAAGGACAGTCAGTTAAATGTAAATACAAAATTTGAACTCGTATTTATAGCCATGTGTATATACTTTTATATTTACGTATGTATATAGAAAAATATATTTTATAAATATAGTAGCAATATTCATGGTACAAGATGTGATCAAATTTAACACATTTAATTAATGTCGATAGAAATTTTATGTTATTTAACGTAATAAATTGAATAAATTATTTTTTCAATTAATAATTATAATAATAATTAATAATAATACAAGTTCTTTTATGATTAAAATTAAAAGTGGCATTGAAAGAAAAATAACAAATTGAGAAAATAAGTACTTGAATTCATTGAATATCATATCAAATATATTCTGTTTGAAACTTTAGATTATTATAATTTTGTTAAGTATCGTAAGAGTGCAAAATTCGATATCTTTGTCAATAGCGTCACATAGTCTTTGAAATTTCTTGATGTTACAACTAATCCTCATCATCAAACGAGTTTTAATGCACTCGTAAAACTGTGATGAACTTCTATAATGAGTAAATGATTCCGTTTCACAAGAACTGAAATCCCATTTAGTAAACTTTAACTATATTCTCTCAGCCAATATTATCTGAAAATAGTGATAATAGCTTTTGTTCAACTCTCGTAATGTAGATATTTTAAAAAGTATTTTTTTAAAATAAAACAATTAAATTATCTCAAAGTTTTAATATACTTAAGATTTTTTTCTTTTATATTATTTATTTCTTTTCTTATATAGGAACAATTCTTTATTAAAAAGGTATTTAATTTTTTGGCTTAAATGTGGCTTATTCGTTTCACAGTCCCAATAAGAAAAGATAAATTAATTTACATGAAGAAAAAAAATCTTTACAAGAAAAGATAGAACAGTGGTTAGAATTTCATATTCATATATGAGGAATATTTTTAATATATTTTTATTGTTTACAAATGTTTATATGTTTTAACAACTCATAAATGCTCAATCTTCTATCGCTATCAGGTATATCTTGCTTACTGGATAAAAATACTATATAATTATTATTATTAGCATTAATTTTTTTAACAAAATATCAATAAACATAAATGTAGGTTTCTTAAAAAAGAATAGGGAAATTGAACTACAATTTAATCAATGTACAATCAGTTATTCCATCCAGAAATAAAAAAATAATAGTAATTTTTTTATTTTTTAATGTAAAAAATTTTCACAAATTTAGGTATTATATCCATGAAACCAAGTAACAACGAATTTCTTGAAACTGGTATTTTAAGATAGAAAACTTACAACTAGTGTGTGATCTACTAAACAAAGAACATGGAACATGTTTAAATTTATATTTTGAATCTTTAAGTCAATATATAATTTTAAGTACTTAAGTAAGTAAGTACTTAAAAGTAAGTACTATAATTAACTAACTTTTAAGTACTATAATTTTAAGTACTTAAGCCAAAAAAAAATAATTTTAAGCTCCTAAAATCCTTATTATTCTATACCCCTTTATCAAAATTATTTTAAGTCCCTAAATGTAAATTATTTTAAGTCCTTAAATCGAAATTATTAAAAGTCTCTAAACCTGAATTATTCTCTATAATTCATCCATTTTACCCCCCTCCCGCCCCTAAAGACATGCTTGAAATACTTCCCCTGCCTATGTTCCATGTTAAAAGAGTAGGATGGATTAAGAATGACATGAATTAAGAATCTGTTTTGTAGTAGAGGAAATGAGGAAATTGCGCCTCAAATTGCTGGTTTTCTAGGTAGATTTTCTAATCGAGGACAAGAATCGACATGAAACTGTTCGTAGAAATAATAATAATCGGCCTCCGAGAGCAGTCCCGAGAAATGCGGAGGTTGATCGAATCGCTGCGGTAACTCGACTGCAGAGCGTTTATCGCAATAATAGAAAAAAACGATTCAGAAAATTTTCAATGGCCCTATGCCTGTATGTGATATTGACAGGCATAGTATTCAAGATTATTTTACAAATGTGCATGCCATAAGAGACTCTGCAGGCGAGTTGCTTGCTATTTTTGATCAGCCACCGCCAAGTAGGGAAAGCTGTGATCGCCTGACTGCGCCAATTTCAAGGTTGGGAGTTACGAGGAGATTCTGGAAAATGAGTAATTCGTCCCCTGGACCCGAAAAGGTAACATATAGAGACTTGAAAAAGGCGGACCCAGGCTATCATGGGCTTACTGCCTACTTTAACAAGCTAATGCAACTTTAAACTGTTCCTAAAATTACACAACACTCTATGGCTGGTAATATTCATTTTTTACACTCTATGTTGTGTAAAAATTTTTGTTATACATCTTATACGCGGTAATATTTTATAATAACAATATATAAATGGTAAATTTATAAATTACACTATTAGAAATAAATTTAATTAAATAATAATTCATAAGTTTGTATCTATTCGACACCATTTTATTGGACGAGTACTGTTTTTTATTATAAATTATTATTTAATAAAAAAAATTATCAAATATCAAAAATCGAAGAAGATAGCGGTGTATATGAGGAACAAAAAAAAAATTTTCTGTAAGAGGAAAATTTTTTTAATCGCTTTTTGGCTTCAGAAAATCAGGAACCGATTAGCCCGAATTTACTAGATTCCCCATAGAAAATATCGGTAATCACAGAGATCTTGTATGCCGTTAAAAAAAAATTCGTTGAAGTTCACAATAACCTCAAAATATAAAACATGTTTATGATATAAAATATTTAAATAAAGGTTATTGATAAATTTAATACCGAAGAATTCATACTATTTTTGGATAAAGAAACCGTTGTTTGGTGTTCAAAGTCATATCATACACGATGTCGGCGCGCGCGTGTTTCATATTTTGGGATTTTTTAATTTTCAAAATAGATAATTATAAAATATATGTATTTTTTAATTTTTACATACTATAATTTGTAAATTTATTAATTACTGTATAAGATATTTATTTCTAATAGTGTAATTTATAAATTTACCATTTATATATTGTAATTATAAAATATTACCGCGTATAAGATGTATAACAAAAATTTTTACACAACATAGAGTGTAAAAAATAAATATTACCAGTCATAGAGTGTTGTTGTGTAATTTTGTACATATATTTACACCATAGTGCTTAGAGAGATAACCAATGATTTCCCATCGGTACATCATGAATCAATATACAAAGCCCTCGAGGCACATGGACTTCTGGAAAATACCAGACGGATTATACAGTCACTGTACGACAACTTGACTACACAAGTACAAACTACCACAGGGTACACTGCTCCAATTTGCAGTCTTTCGGGGGTCAGGCAGGGATGTCCATTGAGTCCCATAATATTTAATCTCACACTTGAACCTGTTCTGAGGTCTGTACAAAGAACATGACAAGGTTACAAATTATCTAATCAAACAATAAATAATTTAACCTATGCGGATGATATGGCATTTTTGGCGGACTCGGTTGAAGGAATTCGCACGCTTCTAAGGACAGTAGAAGAAGCGGCTGCCGTTGTTAGTCTTGCCTTCAACCCGCAAAAATGGGCATCTCTACACCTAAAAGGTCGTGGAGATAATGCAGTACTACCAACGAGATTTACTATCACAGGACAGTGTAGTGCGTAAAACTCCTGTGTCATCTATCGCGGATGTCAGACAGGACCTCGCTAAAATCAATTACTCCTTGTTGGCTCCTTGGCAAAATCTTGACGCTATGTCAACTTCCATATTACCACGGTTAGATTTTTTACTCCAAGGTGCCAACGTGGAGAAGAAACCTCTTAAAGAAGCCGATAAAGCAATTAAAAAGATGGCAAAAAATTGGATGAGCCTTCCTCAGAGAGCTAGTGCGGAGGTCGTCTTTCTCCCCCCGAATAGGGGAGGAGGAGGCTTACTTCCTCTAGCCGACATGGTCGATTTGCTGACCGTCACACACGCATTCAAAATTTTAACCTACAAAGATGAAATTGTTGAGTGAATTGGCCATGTCGTCGCTCAGAGAGGCCACCTCTATTAGGATGAAGAAACCGGGTTCTGAGTTAGATTGGGTGAGGTTTCTGTCGGGCAGCATTGATGGTGACATGATGGTAGAAACGCAGACAAATTTATTCTGGTCCAGGTCGAGAAATGCTGCCCGTAGGCAAATTACCTGACTACGATTGAAATGGCACTGGAGTGTACATCGCCACGAATACTCATTAGAGTGCAACACGACAGGAGACAGGACAGTAGTTGTGCTTCCACAGTCCAGAGCGCAGATAATACGTAGGATGCGAGCAACTCTTACTGGTCATTACTTAAAATCACTGCTCGCTAAAAAAGTCCTGGGTAAGGTTTTTTAAATAATTACAAGTTTTCAAATTACTATTTTCGATCTGAAAGCTTCACTCGTTTTTGTGACTGGCGTTCAACGAGCTAGACTCAATTTTTTACCACTGAATGCGGCCAGACATTGGGAAAGGCAAGGTGACAAACGCTGTCGTATATGCGGCCACCCGCAAGAAACCTTGCCCCATGTGATCGGGCACTGTGGAACAGCCTCAGACGCGATCCAAAGACGACACAATAACATACAGGATCGTCTGATAAAAGCACTTAAGACTTGCGGGACAGTGACCACAAACCAGACTGTACCAGGAGAAGTCGTCGATTTGGCCTTGATGATGCCAAGCGTAAGATAATTATCATCAACGTAACCGTTCCCTTTGAGAACCGCATGCTAGAAAACGTAAAGTTGATCATTACCATCTTCTGGCCGAGAGTCTCAGAGGAAAGGGTTACACGGTTGAAGAAGATGCCTTTGTCGTCGGCACTCTTGCTGGATGGGACTGGCGAAACGAGCGGATCATCAGACTTCTCAACAACAACCAGCGTTTTGTGCACATGATGAAGAGCCTGATGATTAGCGATACGATTCGTTGGCTAAGAGACATCTATGTAGAACACATTTCTGGAGTACGGCATTATAATTAATAAATATTAATATTTTTATTCGTGAGCCTTTTTTTTTCTTTTTTGTAATGCGTATCCAGTCACGTTATAAGGGTCACATTAAATTATATATTTATCTATAAGCAAGAAATTGAAAATATTATAATTCAATCATGTATTGTTTGTTTGACAAATAAATTTATATATTTTTATTGTGTACAGACATTTTTATAATTTTGATAAAGTTATATGGGTCGGTATTCCTCAAGTGTATGTAAACCTAATTCTTGGGTCTTCAAATCGGTTCCAAAATATTTTTCCCTTAAAGTACTATCTAAAATAAGTTACCTCCCCAATTTTTAGCCTCCTAGGTCTTCTTCTTGATTTTTTACAACCAAATTACTTTTTTTTGTGCTTTTTATTTTTTTAAATTTTAAGAGCGCAAAAATTACTAAAAATTGTCTCAGACTCTTATTTTATTGTAAAAAAAGTTTTCTCTTGTACCCGGATAGGAAATTTCCCTGGCTATCCGATTCAGTGGTTCAAAATTTTTTTCAAGCTGCGCATGCGCGAGAAAATAAGTAAATACGTTACAACTTCTAGCATTCATAACTCCGCAGCAGACAAACCAATTTTACTTTTGAAATACCCAAAATTTTTGTCTTCATATACACTTTTTATGGTAAAATTTTTGTTTTGCCTTTCGGCTCCCTTAAAAATCTAGAGCAAAAAAACTGATTCCAAAATTTTCATTTTTTAAAAATTTCAAATTTCCCCCCAAGTCACGTGACTAATCAAAAATCTGACCAAAAATTCGGATTGCGCGGGAAATTTTACATAAGGATACCAATTTTTGTGTATTTTCAAAATTTCGTATCAATTTTACGAATTTTTAAATTTTTCCCCGAAGTACTTGAAATTTCAAAAAAAATTCATTGATGAAAAAACTATGTTTTATTGATTTTTTCACACTTCTAATAATTTAAAATTCATTAAATGAAAAAAAAACTTTTTATATGATTAAAATTTTGAAATTTAAGATTAATTGACTTATATTGTATCAAAAAAGATTATATTTCTTGCTTTAGTTAAATTTTAAATGATTAAAATTGTGAAAAAATCAGTAAAACATAGTTTTTTCATCAATGAATTTTTTTTGAAATTTCAAGTATTTTGGGGAAAAATTTAAAAATTCGTAAAATTGATACGAAATTTTGAAAATACACAAAAATTGGTATCCTTATGTAAAATTTCCCGCGGAATCCGAATTTTTGGTCAGATTTTTGATTGGTCACGTGACTTGGGGGGATATTTGAAATTTTTTAAAAATGAAAATTTTGGAATCAGTTTTTTTGCTCTAGATTTTTAAGGGAGCCAAAAGGCAAAACAAAAATTTTACCATAAAAAGTGTATATGAAGACAAAAATTTTGGATATTTCAAAAGTAAAATTTGTTTGTCTGCTGCTGAGTTATGAATGCTAGAAGTTGTAACGTATTTACTTAATTTCTCGCGCATACGCAGCTCGAAAAAAATTTTGAACCACTGAATCGGATAGCCAGGGAAATTTCCTATCCGAGTACAAGAGAAAACTTTTTTTACAATAAAATAAGAGTCTGAGACAATTTTTAGTAATTTTTGCGCTCTTAAAATTTAAAAAAATAAAAAGCACAAAAAAAAGTAATTTGGTTGTAAAAAATCAAGAAGAAGACCTAGGAGCCAAAAAATTGGGGAGGTAACTTATTTTCGATAGTACTTTGAGGGAAAAATATTTTGGGACCGATTTGAAGACCCAAGAATTAGGTTTACATACACTTGAGGAATAACGACCCATATATGTTTTTAATTTATGTAAATGAAATCACATACTATATATATTGTTAAATTAAGCAAAAAGAATGAATTTCATAGAGGGGACAGGAGGACTCGAAATTCCTCCAATACAATGTAAATGTTTACCCTTCGCTAGTGGGGGGGGGGGGGGGAATTTCTTTTTTGAATAAATAGTAAAAATCCTAGAATAGAAAGCACACATACAGACACGAATTAAGAATCAGTTTTGTAGTACCTAAGGGTTACAGAACATGCTAATTCAAAAAAATCGTAAATCGAAATTTTACCAATAATAACGATTCCTCTATGAGAAATCAATATATAAAGAAAATATGATGCAAATGCAAATAAAATTTAATGATTTAATCATCTATGTAAAAAAATATTATGATTTTATATCGATGCAAATTACTTAAATTTTTAAACGAATCATTCAATTTCAAAACTTCTATTTGCAAATTTTAAGCAGGTTTAATTTAGTATTTGTTTATCTTTATTCTAATACACAGTTTAATTTTAAAAAGAAAATTTTTCGCCTGATTTACAAAAAAACTTTGGGTTCTTTTGCACTTGTATTTACAAATAAACAAAGAATTTTTTCGTTTTATTAAATAATTGTTTTATTTAAAAGAAAATATTTAGTGACTTATCTTTATTTAAGAGTCATTAAAGAGCTGTGAAAGCATTTTTAATTTGAAAACAGACTGACTCATAAGACCAAGCTATTCTAGAGGTGCTTCCAAAGGGGCACTTTTCTAGGAGCAATGGGGTCACTTTTCTCGAGGATTCTTCAACTGAAGGCATTTTTACTGGGTAGAATTCAACTGGGGGCGTTGCAACTAAGAGCGCCGATGTTGTAGCACCCTTCAATAAAAATTAAATAAATATTAAAGATATATTCTTAGATTCAAAATTTTAAGCAAATAAAACTTAAACCAGATATCAAATCCATTTTTTTTTAATTATCGGTTTAATCATGAAATTTAAAGATGATTTATAGATTTTTTTAAAAGTTTAATAAATTTTTAGCCATATAGCAGAATTAATTAAGTCTTTGAATGCCTAATATATATTTTTACAATATATTTAAAAATAGAAATTCTTCTTATAAATTGCTATTACACTTATACTTTAACTTTAATTCTTGTTAACGAAACATGAAAACTTTAATTCTTTTAAGGAAGCTTTTTAGTACACTGTTTGTAGACGTTTAACAAGGTTTGTAACAGGCATATTTAAATTATATTTATATAATTAGAATTATAATTTGTTAGTAAAATGATTGGTTCTTAAGATATGAGAAAAGAAAATGAAAAAAAAAATTAAATTCATTTTAAAAATAATTAACTTTAGTTGAATATTATGTTATACAGTAAAGATTCATTGAATTTGAATAAATTAGTTAAATGTTAAAATAAATAGTTAGTTCGAATTGTACTAGACAAATTACTATGAAATACGTCTTTTAGTCCAGTTTATAATATCATTTAAATCCCCTAGAAAAATCCCTAGTTTATTTGTTAAAAACCCAATATTTAGAAAAAAAATATGTAAAATTAAAGTAAATAAAAAAAAAATTTGTATAAAAAATTAGTAATAAAATTATTAAAAAGGAGAGAGAATGAGACTGATTTTGTTATTTTACAAATGATCCAAAATCGGTTAATTTAGCTTTGGAGTTGTTGTCAGCTGTTTTATGTAATTTCTAAAGCTCTTAATTAATGAATTATATCTTATTTAACTTTTTCTCATTAACTTTTGATATTATTTTAATGAGTTAATTACATTAATTCCACTTAAAAAAGTTTTAGAAGCTTAATATGTAATCTTTATTTTTAAAAACGAATATTTAATTTTTGAGCTGCTTTAAGACGATAATAATATTTAAAAACTTGTAACCTTTTTTTATAAAAATGCTTTTTAATAAATTATGAGTACAATACAAGTTAAAAAACATAAATATATCATTTAGAATGTTTTAAATGATTAAAAAAAAACTTTCAAAAATTGGTTTTTTTAAATATTGCAAAAACGTGATTTTGAGCTTTCTAACTCATAAAAAACTATTGTACACGCAAAATTTTTTCTGCTAATCGCTTTTTCGTGACTATATATGATCTACAGAACCTAAAAAAAACGTATTAGCAAAGTGTGCGTTGAATTTTTTTTTCTTCAAAAGGTTGATCATTTTAAGCGCAATCTTTTGAAAGGATTTTCTCACTTATTAATATGGAAAATAAGAAATTTTATATCTTCATATCTTTTATAGAATAACGTTAGTTTTCATCAATCAGCTACACTGAAAAAAAATTCTACTTACGAGAGGTGACATTTTTTTTACTAAAATGATTGTAAATGACTTTAAACTATGAAAATTCAAAACAAAATTATTTTTGCTCAATTAGGATAAGCGCGCAACGGAAGTATAAGACAAAAGAAAACTATTTTAAAAATAAAAAAATCAATTTTGTTTCAAAAGTTTTCTTTATATTCCAAATAATTTGCATTTACTGGAGCAAAAAAAAGGTGCAGTAATCACAAGTCAAATACCGCAGTTTTTTTCAATGCATGCAAAATTCAATCGTTTTTAGAAAATTAATATTTGAGATTTTTTGTCTTTATAATGTTGACTTATTAATTTTTATTAATATTTTGAAATGCAAAAGATCTCTAAATCTAATAAAATTCGTTTTTTATTTAAATATCAGCTCGTGTTTTGCATATATTGCGATATATCCATCGGATCCTAAGATAACTGACACGTCACATGAGTATTCATTGTATAGTAGTTAGACTAGGATCTAATAAATAAAATTTAGATAAATTTTTTTTCTTAAAATATTAATGAAACAAATAAATAAATTAATTAATTATTACAAAGCAATCGATTAATAAATTTTAATAAATATTGACAAATTATTAAATTTTTAATTAATAAAAATAAAAATTTACAAATTTGAAATGATTAAATTTTGTATGATATTTAAAATAATTATTTAACTTCATCCTAGAATTATATTTAATCTGAAATTGAAAATAATTTAATGATTTCATATGATATAATAAATTAAAGTAAAAAAATGAATTGGCAGATTTCAAAAATTTTTTTTCTAAAATTTGTAACTTATAATTTACCCTTATCCGTAAAATTATTGATTTTTTTTGTTAATATATTTTTTTTAATCACGATATATACACTTATTTTTTACCAAAAACTTTATAAAACAATAGTAAACAGAATAATTTAAAGATAACTTTCGAATATACTTAGTGGATGTATAATAGTTAAGAATCAGTACATGAAATAGAAACAGCAAGTAGAACAATATTCGTTGTTGTGGCACTCAATACAAGCAACCAATATCGATTTACTTTTGATAGCGGTAATAACAGAAATCCCTTCGAGGATAAACCGATATTTGTCTCTTTAGATTGTTTAGTTCACAGACGTAGAAATGAAAATAAAAAAATAATATTGATTTTCATATGACTTTTTAAAATAATAAACGTTTTTTTTTTCATTTATATTTTATTTTATTTTTTACAGTAATTTAAAAAAAAAATTGGTGTACTAGTTTTAAAACTTGTAAGACTGATTTTTAGTTTTTTTTAAAATTATTATTATTATTTTAATTAGGAGTTAAAATATTATTGCTTTTAAAGCAAATTTGTTCTAAAGTAAATATTTTGATTATTCAAAAAATTGGATTTTTTTTTGTATTAAACGATTGTAAATTTCATAAAGGGCAAACGCCTTGAAACGTAAAGAAAATGTAAAAAAATGAGTATTATTCATTTGAAATGCGAGAACAGTGGCAGTTTTTACGTTTTTACGGAGATTTATAGCCCCATAAGAAAAAACTTATAAACGGTTAGGTTTGTGTAAACAAAGCCTAAATGCATGGGAAACATTTACTATAGCTGAAGGCTAGGTAGTATTATTCTAGGTTCCTAAATCCAACATATTCTAAATCCCTAAATAAAAATTATGCTTAAGTCTTAAGTCACTAAACTCAAATTATGTATTCAAATTCAAATAAATCGAAAAATTTTGGTGATTTATTTATTTTATAGTGAAATGATGGATTAGGATGGTTAAATAATAATATTATGTAGGATGTCTAAGATATTAAATAAATAAATTATTTATATTCTGAGAATCTAAGTTTATTCTAAAGTATATATTCTGAGATACACGTGGTGCGCATATAGTAAACATCTTAAGGCGATGATTCAGACCTACCTTACCGGTCTCTTCCTGGAATTACCCGGTTAAAGATTCAAAGTTTTCTCAAAAACTATTAATTATTTTTGAAAATTTTTAGCGGGATCGTATTAAGAAATTAATTTTCTAGGGTGGACAACTCATAATTAATAAAAAATTAATAAATAATCAAAATTATTATTTTTTTTAAATTATATTATGAGCGCGGTGTCGAGTTTATATCTAGTTTATTTATTTTTTTTCAAATGCCTTGGTAGCTCAGGGAGTTACGGCGTGAAAATTTCAGTACACGGCACGTTAGTGGTTCGAAACCAACGTGAATAATTTTTTTTTTTTTTTTTTTAATCAATATTTTTTTTAATTTAAAATTGTATCACTTTATTTTCCTAATTGAAATTAAACAATTTTTTTTTTTTTTGAGCAAATATTAATAAAATAAAATACAATTTACTATATCAAAAAATTAAAGGAAATGAAAATATTTTTATTTATTTTTAATACCTATAGTAAGTTTAAACTACATAAATAATTTTTCTATATAAAAACAGATGCGAAAAAATAAAATAACAGTAAGTATAGAGGAATTCCGCTTGCGGCAAGATGATTCCTCTTGTGGCTAGAGGATGGTTTTCTTATTAATATAAATAAAAAATATAATTTTTAAAATAAAATTTTTTCAGATGGGCCATTTAAAAATTAGAAAAATTTTTAAATGGCCCATCTGAAAAAATTTTATTTTAAAAATTATATTTTTTATTTTTATGTATAAAAATTTAAATAAAGTTCAAGTTTTGTAAACTTCAAGTAGTCGAGGATAGTAAACTGCGATTTGGGGCATTCTTTGTTTTATCTCAGATTCCTGTTGAATAAGCCCATAAGTCAATTTACATGTAGATATTATTTACCAATTAAATAAACAATGTAGGAAATTAATAATTTGAGCATCATTTTCATTTTTAAAAATTTTGGCCCCAGATTCTGGATAAATTACTAATGATTAATCTACAAAATGCAACAAGAGTGATGAAAAAGCTGAATTTTACCCTAAAATTTTTATTTTTTTTTTAACTCTTAATCGGTTTTTATGATAGTAAAAATAAAAAAAACCATCCTCTAGCCACAAGGGGAATCCTCTTGCTGCAAGAGGATTTTTTCCTCTTGTGCCAACCGGATTCCGCTTGCGGCAAACGGAAAAATTTTTCAGTGTAGCATAACAATCTTAACAAATTTTATATACTTTAACTTATTATTTTTAAAATTATATTTTAAACTTCATAAATTTTAATTACGATATTTTTTCATATACATTTTTTTAAATTAATTTATTCACAAAAAATATTTATTTTTGAACTATATAATAAAATAATGCTACATTTTTTAAAACTATTTAATTATTTATTTTTTAAAACTATTTACTAACAATTACATTTTTTTAAACTTTAATATTTTCATGCAATTCATGCAAAAAGATAAAAGGGATATAAAATTTAAAAACCTGTATTATAAAATAAAAATAAATGATAAAAAGTAAAAACATATTTATAAATAAAAATTTAAATCAATTTATTATTGAAATTTAAACAATTTATGCCAAATTCAATCACCTTAATCTGACACCTTACCTTTGACTCAATTTTATTTTCTCATATTTTCCTTTGTTGAAAATTGTAAAAAAATTTTAGGCCATACTTACTGTTATTTTATTTTTTCGCATCTGTTTTTATATAGAAAAATTATTTATGTAGTTTAAACTTACTATATGTATTAAAAATAAATAAAAATATTTTCATTTCCTTTAATTTTTTGATATAGTAAATTGTATTTTATTTTATTAATATGTGCTCAAAAAAAAAAAAAATTGTTTAATTTCAATTAGGAAAATAAAGTTATACAATTTTAAATTAAAAAAAATATTGATAAAAAAAAAAAAAAAAAAAAAAAAATTATTCACGTTGGTTTCGAACCACTAACGTGCCGTATACCGAAATTTTCACGCCTTAACTCCCTGAGCTACCAAAGCATTTGAAAAGAAATAAATAAACTAGATATAAACTCGACACCGCGCTCATAATATAATTTAAAAAAAATAATAATTTTGATTATTTATTAATTTTTTATTAATTATGAGTTGTCCACCCTAGAAAATTAATTTCTTAACACGATCCCGCTAAAAATTTTCAAAAATAATTAATAGTTTTTGAGAAAACTTTGAATCTTTAACCGGGTAATTCCAGGAAGAGGCCGGTAAGGTAGGTCTGAATCATCGCCTTAAGTGTACTACTCTCTCCCACGGGCCCTTACCATAGCAATGCCGCAGATGCAACAACCGCAGTCGTTGAAGGCGCCACTTACTTGATATGTCGAATTACTCCAACATGAAAAAATTAAAAAAAATTATTTTTATTAAGTATGCGATCCAAAAAATCGGTTGAAAATGATATTTCCAGATATTAGCACTTTCATAGAAAAAAATAAGATACTACGTCTGAAAAGTAAAAAGATACTGCTTTTTTTTATTTTCTTATGTAAACATTTTGAGAAATAAATTTTCAAAAATTTAAGTATCAGATCCAAGAAATCGAGTAAAAATGACGTTTCTAAAATTAATACTTTCAAAGAAAAAAATTAGGTACTAGTAAAAAAGAAAAAAGATGGTGTTTTTTTAAATTTTTCATTCAAAAATTTTGAGGAAACAATTTTCAAAAAATTAGGTTTCAGATTCGGAAAATCAAGTAAAAACGGCATTTCTAAAACTAGTACTTCCATGTAAATTAATTAGGTACTACGTCCGAAAAGAAAAAAATTAATGGGGTTTTACGTATTCTTTTATGGAAAAAATTTTGAGCCAGATTCGAGATATTGAGTAAAAACCATATTTTTAGATAGTAATTTCGCAGTATTACATCCAAATTAAAAAAAAAATAGTTTGAGATTTGTTGATAATAAACTGTTATTCTACACACACACACATACTAGACTTTTTTAAAAACCGTTTTTTTTAGTTTTTTGGGGTCTTAAAACGTGCTTAGATACCAAAATTTAAAATTTCATTTTTCAATCTCAAATACCATCTTTATGGACCATATTATTTTAAAAAATTGAAAAAAATGATAATTAACAAATATTTGTCATCAGAGTGTCTCTTACACGAGATCAAATGAAAATGGACATATTTAAACAGTATCATATACAGATATTGAAAATTAAAAAAAAAAAAAGAAATTAGTGACTATGACTAGGTATGAGCGTTGGGTAAGTATGTGATATGTGTTTAACTGTTTACAAATTTTTAGCTGAATAATAAACTTTTTAAATTAAAAACTAAAAAAAATCGATCAACGATGGTAGATTTTAAATTTTCAAGTATTAGAAGATGGTTCCCCCTCCAGAAGATTATTATCTAAAAAATAAAAAAAAATATAGCATTTCACTTCATTAGGACTATTTAAATAATTTAAGGATGGTATATTTTTTTTAAGTTCAATAACTGATTTTTGAAAAATTTAATGTTTCTATAAAAACAGTAAAATGTTAAGTTTTCTAAAAGCAGAAAGCCTTTAAGCCGAGCAGAAGTCTGTTAATGAGTCGGGGAAATTAAATATAATCTAAAAAACCCCCCAAAAACGGTTTCTTTTAGGTTTTAGGGGTGTGCCTTTTTATTAATTATCAGTTTTTTCTATTTTTCTCAAAATATTATCGTCCATAAATATGGTTTATAAGATGTCATTATTTTTAAATATGATCATGGAAAGTTATTTCTATTATGTCATCAAGAAATATTTTGAGTGCAAAACTTTTTTATTATCAGTTATTTCACGACCACCGTGTTAAAGACCTTAGAGTATCAGATAAAGCATTGTTAATTTATTAAAAATATAATTTATTGTATTTACTATTTTATAAATGTACAAATAAAAACAATGCCTTTAAATATTACTTTTTAAAAGCTTTTAAAAAAAGTTTACGCATTCTATATTTTTATTTACGAAAAAAAATATATATTGAATATCTAAATTAAATCTAAATTGTTCCTGGCAGAAAACAACAAAAAAAATTAAAATTTATTGATACATTTTACTTTAGCTTTGTTTAAATTAAAAAAAAATAGAAACAAAATAAATAAAAGAAAAATTTTAAATAACATTTAAACACTTATTTTTTGTTATGTTTTGTAAATCCAATAAAATAAATAAAAAAAATAAAAAATTTTTTTTTTTTTTCAATGCTTTATTTCATTTTCTAAAAGAACTTTTTTGATTTATGTTACAAAAGTAAAAAATTTCTATATATTTTTTATAAGTGTAATTTATTTTTTTATATTTATATACATATACTAGATACCGTCAAAGACGGGTAGAGCGAAGCTGATCATGTTAGAAAAAAGCAAGAAAAGAGTTTCAGTAATTTTTTAATTTAGGGATATTAAAAGCTTTGATTAGATTGAGTTCAATAATAATGTTTAAATAAGACGTAAAAAAATGTTAAGCATAGTTAAAATTTTTAAGTATTGGCCAAAAAGTATACGAAAAATCCGCCCCTTATTTTGAAACCTTATTATTTGTTTGCTAAAAAGATTTCAACCAAACTTTTGTTGGCGGAACTTTGTTATCACGTCCTTTTTCTATAATTCACCAACAACAAAAAAGTTACTCTGAACTCTAAAACCCCTCAATTAACATAATTACCAAAATAATATTATACACAAGTCAGAATGTGGTGAAACGGTTTCCGAATTCGTCAACCAGAGAAAGAAAAAGTCTTCTGTAGGTTTTGTATGTCGCTGAATTCGAATTTGGGGTCCTACTGGGTTAGAAAATAGGAAAATACAGCAAAAACATTCCATCTAATGAGATTTTTCACAATATTTTGGAACTAATGATCAGATTAATAGTGCCACATTTTAATAGTAATTAACTAAATATTAAATTTATTTTTTTATTCTGTATCAATAAAGGAATATTAGAGCTAACTATTGGTGTTGAAAAATATCTCCAGGGTAAGATAAAATCGGAAAAATACAATGTGAGTTTTATTCTTTACTTTTCTTTTAATCTTGCATTTGAAAAAGTTTTATCCTATTTTAACTTTTATTTAATTTACTGACTCCTATACGGGGGCAAAAATGGATAAAACTATCCCTGAATTTAACAAAAAATGAAAAAAACTTATAACTGGTTTGTGTTTTCACACAACCAACGATCATGGAACATGTTCACTTATAAAGTTTTAACGTATATTCCCTAATTATTATAAGTCCTAAAATCGAAATTACAATGAATCCCAAAATATAAATTATCCTAAGTCCATAAACCTAAAGTATTCTAAGTTCTTGTGCTTACTCCCACTTTAAATTATCTGTAAATTATTCTAAGTCCCTTAATCGGAAATATTCTAAGTCCATTTCATACCCCTCTTCCCTAAAAACGTCGTTAATATTTCAACCCCTCCACCCCTAAAACGTCAATACACGATGATTCCGGGTGGGACGTGAATTTTATTTTATTAGGTGCATCGCTAGTTGTTGATGTTTGTAATCTTAGCTGCGATTGGTTAACTAATAAACAAAAAATGCATCCGCTCTGGATCGCCCTGTATTTACCCCCCCCCCCCTAAAACATCACTTTTTTACCCACCCCTGCCCGGCATTAACACACACTAGCACTATTATATCGTAGTATAAGTGAACGCAACGTACGGAGGTCCTATTGATACCAACCTATGAATTTAATTTTGTCATATGACTTTAAAAATACCATGTCCAGCACCGGAAGATCATGTAATAACAAAGATTTTGCAAGAAAAAATTTTGCTTAAGTTCCCTTATGCAAAAAGTTAACAAAGATGCAATAATAGGGCAGATTTTTCGGAGTCTTTACTTTGCTTTCGCTAACAAGAGACCGCTAACTTTAGGAAACCAAATTACAAATTACTTTCATTAATAATTTAAAAAAACCTCCGATAACCTCCGTTTATTCCAACGGGCCTTCTAGGTACATGAATACTGTGCACAAGGGCTTTGAAATGTAGTTTTTTGGTAATATTGCTTTTTAGTTACTTAGTTAACAAAAACACTTCTTGTTGGTCACAATTTTTCGGTATTAAAGTCATTTTTTAAGCCTTGGATACCGCAATTTTTCTCAATGTTATAGTAATTTAACCAAATGGTAATTTTTGTCCCGAAATGATTAATTTTTAAACTAGTAAGTCATTATAAATAATGAGAAGTCTGAGTGAAGATTAAAATATATTAATGAGTAAAATAAAATATAAAATAAAAATAATTATTTTATAATTTATAATTACGGTAACTATTAATATATTTTTTATTAAAAGATTCCTTAAAAAGTAAAAAATTTGTATACAGAAAATTCAAGCATGCCAAAAAGAAAAAGACAAAACAACAATTTACAACTAGCAAAATATGATAAGGATATGTAGAGTGATTCATATTAAAAGCAACTAAAGTAAATTACAAAAGGAAGTGAAAAAAATTGGAATTTTCGGTTCTTAGTTCTTTATAATAAAGTGAAAAAAATAACTTCATGATAGATGAATTTTTTTAAAAAACAAAATTATTCAAAGTCCCTAAAACCGAATTATTCCAAGTCCCTAAGCCCAGATTTTTCAAAGTCCCTAAATTGAAGTCTCATTCGACCCCCCCCCCCTCAAACCGGAAAAATTTGACCCCCCCCCCCTTAATTTTCAAGTTCTGAGGTACCCCCTCCCTATAAACATGTTCCATGTTAATAGTCGTAACACTCATTTACAGTGGGGCGAGGGGGGGAATAGTTACTAGCTCTCACCAGATTTGTTCTAATTAGGTTTCTTGGGTCGCTGATTACGAATTTCGGAGCCCTATATTAAATAAACTCGAGATTCACCCTTAAATCATCTAGAGTAATGAATATAGCGAAAATACCTTTTTTCGGGGTTAGTTATTGCTGATTTAGGAGTAAAGCCTTATCTTCTATAGAAATTACCTCAATAATCGTGATCAGCGACCCAAAAAACCTATTCTAGACCAAACCTGGTGAGGGCTAGTATATCAACAAACCCCGCATATTGAGTGGAGTATAACGCTTTACAAAAAAGAATATAACATAATTTTTTAATAGAAAAGAAAAAAGTGCTATAAAGTATCGGGGCCAAAGATTGTTCAAGCTATTTTATTCTTTATTTCATTTATGTGAGGCTTTTAAATGATGTTTTACATTTTAAAATATTAAAAAGATGTAATTAAATTTACAAATATATTAACAGTAAATATTAATATTTTGCAGAATTTAAAATTTTTTACAATTAATTCAATTAACCCATTTACGCCCAAGCGGACGTAAACGGAAAGTCAAAAAAAAAATAGGTTCCCGTATAGATAGAGGCTTTTAAATTACATGTCTATCGTAAAATTTCATGCTCTTACTGAATCTGAAGTCAGATTTTACTTACCACGCTTTTAAATTCTCCAAAAATAGGGATAAGGGGGGCGAAAAAGGGGCTAAAATAAAAATGACGGAAAAATCGATATAAAAAAAAAAATGATACCAAAAAACATTTAAATTTACTTATTTGTGCAAAAAGCTTACATTTTATAGATTTATGAGATATTTAATTGAATTTCAACTCTTATATTGCAACTGGGGGTAGTGTTTCCCAAAATTTTCAAATATTGTTTTTTTAGTTCCAAATCGGTTCTAATAGGTAAATTTTACTCCTGATTCCATATTTTGAATTTGTTTTGAGCTACAACGCTTCTGTGAGCGTAAAAATAGGGCTTATCAGGGCTAAATGGAACCTATAGAATTTACTATTCTTATATATACCTTTTAAGGGTAATTTTTAAGAGCACAGAAGCATTTTAGCTCAAAACAAATTCAAAAAATGGAATTATTAGTAAAATTTACCTATTTGAACCGATTTGGAACTAAAAAAACAATATTTGATGTTTTTGGGAAAAACTACCCCTAGTTGCAATATCAGGGTTAAAATCCAATTAAATATCCCACACTGAGAAAAAAGTTTGGTCAGGATAACCAAATTTAGGTTACTATCACCAAATATTAGCGTAACTATAACCAAATATTTTGTTGAGCAATCATTAACCAAATTATTTAGTCAAATTTACCAAATATTCAGTAGATTTAACCAAAATAATTTTTTAAGAAATATTAGGTTATATTACTAAAATATAATTTAAAATTGTAAAAAAAAATATTAAATTATTTTAAATATCATGAAATAATTATACAGAAATACTAAAAAATATTAGGATAAATGATTAAGCCCAAAATTTAAATATAATAATTTATTTAATAAATTTAAATTTATAAATTTATTATCATTATAAATTTTAACATATTCCGAAACAAATTACAACAATGTAAAAAATTATATGTTACTTAATTAAATTAATAAAACTCATTTAAAATTACGAACGAGATCCCAAGTGCATTTTTTTGCTTACTCATGGTACATGTATTTTTTAACGAAGAATAGTTAATTATTTGATAACTTTCTGAGCTCTTACAAGAGTATGCTTGAAAATGCTTACAAAATTTATCAGTAACTAATTCGTTAACTAAAAATAAAATATTATCATCTTTTTTTAAGATTACTTCAATTATTGCAAAAACAGGTTCAATGCCATTTGTTCTTATATTTAATACCATTTGAGATTTAAAAAGAACACCTTTTATTTTCACCCAAGAAATGATGATATGATCATTTGGAACTAAATCTTTAAGAATTTTAAATTCTTTTCTTCTTTTTTTAGAAATTGTAATGTCTTTTCCATAAAAAATTATTTTCTCAAATCCTTTATTTTTATAAAATTTTTCACATAGAATTAACTGGTTTTTAATAGCCATAGTAGAAGCTATATTTACTTTGGAACATGAATTATTAGCTGCAATCTTAGATCTTCTATGTGCTGCTTCATATCGCATGCAGCTAAAGTGAATCAAAGGACCTAAACGCCTTATTGTTCTACAGTAATGCAGCATAAAGTGAAGTTTAGGAGGCAGTTTTTCAAATAAAAGTACGTATAATTTATGATGCTTTGTAATTAATGAAGCTAATTTTAACAAGTTATTTTCATTTATACATCTTTTTTCCAAAATGCGAATAATTTCAAGCAAATGTGTGTACAATTTCCAATGTTCATCGTTTTTTGGTATTTTATCATCGATTATTAGACCAAAATTCTTGGTGAAAATTAATGTTTCAGATGCTGAGTACCCCAATTTATTCTTCTGCAGTTTTTCTTGTATTAAAAAACCAGGCCTATTATGGCAGCTAGAAATACCGAAATCAAAGCATCCAATTCTATTATTTAACTCATCGAGGGTAAAATATTTTTTTTTTTCAACGTAATGTAATATCATTTTAGATAAATCATATTGACATGCTCCTTCGTACAAATCATGTAATATATCAAAATTTACATTGTTTACAGCGTCATAAGCATTCAAATCATCAAAAATACATTTCCCATTTATTCCAGTTTCTGAAACATTATTCTTTTCAAGGTCTTTTTTATAGCTATCAACGGTTCTAATGTATTTTGAATTTTCAGATGTCATTGTTTTGAGTTCTTCTTTTGATACAGTACAACACCGACATGGATGATTAGCAGAAAAGCTTTCAACAAATCCTGTGATTTGATGTACACCTAAATTGTCGCCTATTATTGTAGGAGCTACAATATAAATATCTTCTCCATTAAAATTGCATATTGGTTCTTTTTCCATTTCTAAAAGTTCTTCTAATAATGGAAGAAAGACTTTTTTTGTACCAAAATTTCGAAAATGTGAGTCAAGAAATAATAGAGTAACAAATATATTTTCAAGTTTTGATGAAAATTCGTACGGAATGCATGATAAACTGAAGTAGACTGCTCCAGTTTTGTTGGAAGAAGCATGTGCTCCCAAGGGATTATCAACTCCAAACTCATCAAAATATATATTAATTGGTACAATTTTCTTGTTAGGAAATCGAGTCACAATCTCTTTAAATAATGCTCCATTTACAATATTATTTAAATTACCTGAATCATCTTCTAAACTTTCATTAATATTTTGTAATACTGTATTTAAAAATCCTGGTATCTCAAACAATCTTTTTAAAACACTTTTCACGGATATAAATTGTCCAGTAACATTTTTGGTAATTATTTTAAATTTATTATTCACGTATTTACTTTCTCGTACTTGTCCAATTTTATATGAAATTGGTGCAATGTATAAACCAGTCTTTGTTAATAATTTAAATCGTTTATGTTCTGTATCAATGGATGTAAATGGATTTTTATATTTTTTAATGGTATTTAAAACTTCTAAGGAAAAACTTTTGGTAGACTGATTAATACAAATATTAGAAATATCTTCTGTGATTTTATTAAATACTTCTTCGCAGAATTGACTAGTTAATTCCACTACGGATTGAACGGACTTTCTGTTAATGGTGTTTTTGCAATTTAATTCAACGACAAAATTTAAAGTTGGATCACTTTTGTTCGTACTATGAAGCATATTATTTTTTACAATATCATCAAAAGATTTCGAATGATTATTATTTTCATTGATAGCAATTGAACTAATATTATTAAATTCTTTTCTATAGCTATTATTTTCTATATTAGATGAGCCTTTATCAATATTCATTGATATATTACTTAGTGACTTAAAATTATTATCTGTTTTATCATTATTAAAGCAACGTTTTTTTGATTCCTTGCAAACTGAATCAGAATTGCGCTTTGTTGATTTTTCATTTCTAATGATATCATCACTGGAAGTAATCACCAATTTATGAGAATTTAGATGCTTTTCAAAAGCTGAAATTCCATCGTATTTTCTGAAGCAATTGGTTTGTTTGCAAATTATGTAATCATAAAACTTATGATTATTTCTGATGTGAATAATTGTTTCAGTACTTGTTGAAAATGAATCAGTACAAAAAGTGCATTTATACATGATTAACTATATATATATATATATATTTAACTAATCTTATATAATGTAATCTTATTTTAATCAATCAAATCTTGAAATCACATAACCAAATTAAACTGTGATATAATTAATTGAATGACAAGCAAAGTATTTTGAAAAAGCTGAGAATATAACAAAATTAAAATTATTCTCTTTTTAACAAATCACACAGATTTTGAACTGCATGTATATGTTTATCGTATGGTGTGCTTCTTTCATAAATATATTGTTGTATGAACAACCACAATTGTTCACTCTCTGGTGGATACAGAGCATTAAAAACTTGAAATAGTTTGTAACAGAAATCTAATGCTTTTAATGGTGATTCTACTGAGTATAAAATATCATCAATATTAACAAAACAAGCATCAACAGATTTGAAATCAGAAGCTACAATAATTATGTACGGTTGAATTAACAAATGATTTTTTTTCATTAAATCTTGTTTTAATGTACGCTCCTCCTCTAATGTAGTAAAAGACTAAAATATATTTAAAGTTTGTTATTTTAAGCATTTTACAAAGTTAAACAGACAGAAAAAGGTACTTTACTTTGACGTGTAAAATGAATCCATCAATAGATTCTCGAATACTGGGAGACCATGGAACTCTAGAGGTATGAATTCTGATTTTCGTTTTTGGAGGGCATAAAAATGCTAAATATTTTAATATTGCTGCATCTCTACAAACTTAAAAAAAAAAATTGTTAACCATTTATAATAAAAATTTAATATTATTATTATAATGTACCTCCACCAGTTTGTAAGCCTTCTAATAGTTCTATTTTTTTAAATTTATCAGTTATTTTATTTTTTAATAAATTTTCTAGCTTAATTGATAAGTTTGGCCAAGCTGAATATAAGTTTAAGCTGTCTCCAAATAACTCGTTGAAATCGCTTAAAATCTATTTAAAATAAGATTAAAGTGTTTAGAGTTCATAATATTTGTTAATATAATAAGTTAGTTTTAAATATTATAATAATCTTAAAAGTTTTTTCTACGAAAATATTTAGCTTTTTTATTTAAATTTCTATTTTATAATATTATAAGGTTTCTAACTTCCACAGCTTTACAAAAAATAATATAGCTTTACCAGTTTAATTCCGATATTATCTTTTAGAACAGGCCAATTATCAAAAAATTGTTTTATTGTTGACTCATTTGACTGGTATTTTAAATTTCGCAAAGGTAAACTTCGAGACCAATGAAATAAAACAGCTTCTTCGTTTTGTGTTTTCCAGTTACTTTTTATCCACTCTAAATGAGCTTCGCATGCAGCTTTATCTTTAGAATTAAATAAGTAATAAGTTAATTCCAAAGTTTTTAAAAAATTAATCAGTGATTTCTTTTTTTACAAAATTATTATTTTTTAACTAATAATTAATAATTGATAATTCATTTTAAATATTATATTTTATTTTAAATGTCTTATAAAAATTTTACCTTCATTTAGAATATCAGGAGTAGAAGTTTTTGTTTCTAGTTTCCGTTTTTTTTTCGGGACTATAATTTCTTTTTTTTTTAGTTCTTTCAATCTGTTCCTATATTTATCAGGAAGTTTTCCTTTTGAAACTTTTTGTTTTACGCCCTCGCTAAAAGGCGCAATGTAGTAAGTTTTTATGGTTTCTTTTGGAAATAAAGTAATAATTTTATCTGCTAATTTTTTCAAATGACTATTTTTCAAAGGAAAACTGGAAAAAGATTAAAATTTTCTTGTTATATGATATTCGGGTACTATTTTTATATTTTATAAAAACATATCACTTACTCAGATCCATCCACATTTCTATATGATAAAAAGTGCGATATAATTAAACTTGTAATAAGTCTTCGATCTGTTTCGTCAAAACCTTTTCCGTTTAATAAATGTCTGGCTACAGATGAGTCCAGTAAAAATTGTTTTAAATCCTAGGATAAAAATATTTATTTATTTGTAAAAACAGTTTCTGATTAGTAAAATCATTTTGAAATGTACATACAAATTTTTCTATTGCTGAATCGATGCAACTAGACCAAACAATTATGGAAATATCTTTTTCATTTTCCTTGTTTTCATCTGTATGTTCGACGATGTTAGATAAAAACTTTTTATTTTCTGAATTTATTACATACAAAAGATTTCCTCTTTCGTCAATAACTTGTATATCAGTAGCCTCCTATATCAAATAGATTTTATAATTATATGTGATATAAAAGTAAAAATTTTAAATTTCTTACATGAATTATTCTAGAATTTCCAGAAGTGTTAGGGTCTAAAATATTTGAATTCTGCAAACCTTCCTTTGGTTGAGTCTCTATATGTTTTTTATTAATGAATAACTTTTAGAATATTAAAATAAAAAAATACTTATTCAAAAGTTGAGGATACGTACTTACAATATTATTAGAAGCGTTCATCGTTTCAGTTTATTGGGATTTACTAATTTTTGATTTTATTTATTTAATCTTTTGATATAATTTTATAGTCTTAACCTTGTTTCTTTTTTATTTATTTTTATTACATATTATCACATCATAACCTTAAAAATTTTATAGTATAAAAACATAACAAAAGCAATAGTTTAATGATAATTTTTTATTTCAAATTTAAAAAATTTAAAAAAATTATGAAATTTAATAATTTTTTTAAAAAATTAGCCATTTTATGAATAAGATTTACTTTTTAATTCTTGTTTTATTTTAAGTTTTTTTGGTAAAATCTACTGAATATTTGGTAAAATCTACTGAATTTTTTGGTTTCTGAAAACCAAAAATTTAGTTATCTTTACCAAATGCAAATTTACTAAAATTTTGGTTATCCTAACCATACACTTTTTTCTCAGTGCATAAACCTAAAAAATGTAAGTAAGTAAAAATGTAAGTTTTTTGCACAAATAAGTAAATTTAAATGTTTTTTGGTATCATTTTTTTTTTTTATATTGATTTTTCCGTCATTTTTATTTTAGCCCCTCTTTTGCCCCCCTTATCTCTATTTTCGGGGCATTTAAAAGGGTTGTAAGTAAAATCTTACTTCAGATTAGGTAACAGCATGAAATTTAATATAGACATGTAATTTAAAAGCCTCTATCTATACGGGAACCTATTTTTTTTTTTGACTTTCCGTTAACGTCCGCTTGGGCGTAAATGGGTTAACCTAGTCGAGAAATCCATTTTAGAAAGGTTTTATCGAATTTTAAGTTTTCGTTATATAGTTGTTCATTCATTCGTATAACGCGAATAAAGTTCGGTTATAAGGGAATCAATTTGTGTTTTCGCAATAAAATCTAACCTAAAATTAGGAACTCACATTTTCAATAACTAATTTCCTTCGACTCACGTACTTTTAACCTAAAATTGCATGCTTTCACGTGAAAACAGCGTGAATCAAATACAGAATAGGCCTGCAGCGTTGATTTGGAATTATTACATTTTACATTTTTTACATTTTCATGTAGTCACCTTGTATAAAAATTGAATATTTGTTCACAAGTTCACTTTGTTTATTTTGTTGGTTAATAAATTATAATTAGTTATAAAACCGTAAAACCTTTGTAATTATGCCGGAAAAATTTTTCATTAGTTGCTTTTTAAATAAAAATTAATTTATAATACTTTTCTTGAAATTAATTAATATTATCTAATCAATATTTTCGTATGCCCAAAATATAAACAGAGTGAACTCGGTGACGAGAAATTCGATTTTTACACAGAGTGAAAAAAATAAAAAATTAGAATATAATAATTCCAAATCAACGCTGGTGCTCTCTGAATTTACCAGCACTGATAATAGTCGGGGCCTAGGTGTAAAAAAAAGGCCAAACCTCTGAAAACCACGACCCTGGCTGACTTACGATGAAACGTATGGGAATCTCTTCAGATAGGCCTAAAGAACATTGTATACAATGAATAAACTTGCGCTGGTGAAAATTGGGTGAAATTACCCCCAATTTCCCCCTCCCCTTAAGCCCTAAAATTTAAATTGATCTTTTTTTGTAAATTTAACGACCCCTAGTAGGTTTTTTGGCTCACTGAACACGAATATGATATCGGTTTTTACCGAAAATGATTCAGTTGCCCACATTAGGCAACTTCAGGTTAATTTTTGGGTATTTTTAAATGGATCTTTTTTTGTATATTTAACGACCCCCAGTAAGTTTTTTGGGTCACTGATCACGAATATGATATCGGTTTTCATTAAAAATGCTTGAGGTGCCCGCAATCGGCAACTTCAGGCGTTTTCTTTCACTTTAACGACCCTTAGTAAGTTTTTTTGGTCGCAAAATCCTAATTTCATGCAGAAAATTATATTTAAGGGTTGCAACCCCCGGATTTTAAAGAAAGCGCTAAAAAATGTCTCGTTCTTAATAAATCTCAACAGCATAAAGATTGACCTGTGATGCGAAGGTATGACTTTTTCATATTTACTTTCGTATTCATCTGCAAGTTTACAAAATGCATCCATAACTCTGTATGCAGCTTTTAACTAAAATTAAAACAAAAAAAAAAGAACTTATATAATTAATAAAACTTCAAAATGAATAAATTTGATTTTTATTTGACTTTTTCTTTACGTATTAAAAAATATTAAGGTTGAATCAGGTGGATAATAATTTCATTTTTTTATTTAAAATTTCTGGAAATCTAAACTTCTGGAATCTTTAATTCTTATAGGAATTTATCAAGTTATATGTCCCTTAGAATTTTTAAAAAAAATTTTGTTAAATTATTGACAGCAGACGGAGACATTAGAGCTTGAAATTTCATTTATTTTTCAGCTACTAAATTAATCAAGACTTTTTTACAAAGCTTCTAATTTTAAAAATCTGTGAATATAATATTTAGGACATTATTTAGCATCGATTCACTAAAAAAATTTCATTTTCTAACAATAATTTAAAATACTAGATACAGATAAAGAGTGACCCAAAAAACAAAATTACAAAAAAAGATCTATTTAAAAATTCCCAAAAATTAACCTGAAGTTGCCAATTGTGGGCAACTTAATCATTTTCGTTAAAACCCGATAACATATTCGTGATCAGTGACCCAGAAAACCTACTAGGGGTCGTTAAAATTACAAAAAAAGATCTATTTAAAAATACCTAAAAATTAACCTGAAGTTGCCTATTGTGGGCAACTGAATCATTTTCGTTAAAACGCGATATCATATTCGTGTTCAGTGACCCAAAAAACCTACTAGGGGTCGTTAAAATTACAAAAAAAAGATCTATTTAAAAATACCCAAAGATTAACCTGAAGTTGCCTATTGTGGGCAACTGAATCATTTTCCGTAAAACATGATATCATATTCGTGTTCAGTGACCCAAAAAACCTAATAGTGGTCGTTAATATTAAAAAAAAAGATCTATTTAAAAATACCCAAAAATTAACGTGAAGTTGCCTATTAGGGGCAACTAAATCATTTTCGTTAAAACCCGATAACATATTCGTGTTCAGTGACCCAAAAAACCTACTAGGGATCGTTAAAATTAAAAAAAAAGATCTATTTAAAAATAACTAAAAATTAACCTGAAGTTGCCTATTGTGGGCAACTAAATCATTTTCGTTAAAACCCGATATCATATTCGTGTTCAGTGTCCCAAAAAACCTACTAGTGGTCGCTAATATTACAAAAAAGATCTATTCAAAAATACCCAAAAATTAACCTGAAGTTGCCTATTGTGGGCAACTGAATCATTTTCGGTAAAACCCGATATCATATTCGTGTTCAGTGACCCAAAAAACCTACTAGGGATCGTTAAAATTACAAAAAAAGATGTATTTAAAAATAACTAAAAATTAACCTGAAGTTGCCTATTGTGGGCAACTAAATCATTTTCGTTAAAACCCGATATCATATTCATGTTCAGCGACCCAAAAAATCTTATAGGGGTCGTTAAAATTACAAAAAAAGATCTATTTAAAAATACGTAAAAATTAACCTGAAGTTGCCTATTGTGGGCAACTGAATCATTTTCGGTAAAACCCGATATAATATTCGTGTTCAGTAACCCAAAAAACCTACTTGGGGTCTTTACAATTACAAAAAATAGATCTGTTTAAAAATACCCAAAAATTAACCTGAAGTTGCCTGTTGTGGGCAACTGAATCATTTTCGGTAAAACCCGATATCATATTCGTGTTCAGTGACCCAAAAAACCTACTAGGGGTCGCTAAATTTACAAAAAAATATCAATTTAAATTTTAATAACGAAAAAATAAACACATGCATAATATTAACATTTTTATAGTATGGAAATAATATAAAAATTGACGCGCGTCCGTAAAATTGGGATAACTTTGTTAAAAAAAAACGTAATTAAAAAATAAAATAATAGTGAAGATCCTGATGAAATTTAGAATATTATGGTCTAAGTTTTATATATTTTCATAAAATCAATAAAGCGCAAAATAACTCACCTTAGATCATTTTCCTGCGGGGATATAACTTGAGTAAAGCATGCTAACGCATGCTTCACTCAGACTAATTATCTCAAAAATTGCAATTTTAGACAAAAATGGGTTTTATAGGTCTCAACAATTTTCTAAAAGCTTTTTTCTAAAAATTCTTTATTTGTCCTTTAGAATTATTTGTTTGCAAAACATTATTACCTTTCTAATTTTTTATATTAAATTCTCTTCTTTACAGTCAGTAAATTGAATGCCCATTTTTGTCCCAAAATGATCAATTTTTCAATTTGCTGCAAAAATCGTAGTTTTAACATTGAACATGTTTCTAAGGAGGGATAACCTGTGAATCTGAAAATCAAGTGGGGTTAAATGTCAAAAATCATGTGGGGTTAGGAACTTAAAATATTTTATATTTAGGGACTTTGAATAATTTACTTTGAGAGGCTTAGAAAAATTCAAGTTTAGGGACTTAAAATATTCCGGGTTTAGAGACTTCTAATAATTTGAGTTGAGGGACTTAGAATATTTTCAATTTAAGGACTTAAAATAATACAGGTTTACAGAATCTAAATAATTTGGGTTTAGAATCTTAACATCTAGTAAAGGTTATAATTACAAATTATAAGAATAGCGATTTTATTGTAATGTTGTTTATCATTTATGTATTATAACTAGTCCTTTTTAGAGGTTTAGTTTTCACGTCCTATAATTAGTCTTATAGCCCAATTAGAGCTTGTAATTATTGAATCCCAATATTTTCTTACCCTTTCTTCAAAAAAGGCAGTTAATTAGATAATTTTAGCTCTGCTTCCAAAATATTGCAAAAAAACTAAAATGGGGTAGTTTTTGCTGATTTCATGTCCTCTACTTCTCAGCCACTTGTACCCCAGATTGCGTATTTCAGAATCAAAGCATACCTACTTTTGTATTCTAATTTTTTTGGTCGCGTGTTCTAGAAAAAGTTAACCAATTTTTGGAAAAAAAACTGAAATTATGACACCTCGGATTAGACTAGATTTTTATATTAGGCCAAAACATACTGAATTTATATTTTAAATTTTTTGGTATTTTGGCTCTGGAAGGGCATGTCGGGCTATTTAAGACCCGCCGTTTATTCACGCTCTTAGTTTATAGTTAAAGACAAACTTATAAGGCACGATTTCATCTATTTATTGCATACATAGGGTGATCGTGCCTAAAAAATAAATTTCTATTAATTTAGTTATTTTCTGGTTATTTTAGATCATTAACCACATTTTGGATGTATTAAATTCAAAACCAATTCATTTTTCACCATAAGGCACGATTTCATCTATGTATTGCATACATAGGGTGATCGTGCCTAAAAATATAAGAATCTTGTGTTATTTTGCATTTTTATGATATTTTACTGATGCAAAGTTTATGCAAAAGCTATGAAATTTATCGCGCGGATAAAATTTAGAAGGTTTTTCACCTGTATGAAGCAAAAGTACAAGAATAAACATGCCTTTAGAAATACCAGATTGGGCCCAAAAACAATAGGTGTCATTAACTCGATAAAATAAACTCAGTTTTAAAAAATGAAAGCATTCCGTTTGATCGTTTTGGCTATATCGTGTCCAAAAGGTGTCGATTTTTGCATCCATTAAGGTAGAGCTTCGCTCTATAATAAATCGATATCTCGAAAACTATTGGCTTTCATTATAAAAATAATTTATGTGCAAAAAAATATAAAGATTAGAATATTCAATAAAATGCAACTAAAAAAATTCAAATAATAATATATTATTTATCATATATGTTAAAGGTTAAATCTGTAAATTTATTTTTTTGAAAAAATACTTACTACTTATTTCTCGTGCGTAATTAAAATTGAATCCAGGCCATTTATATAAAAGGTATTTTATAAATTTATGAATTATATTTAATTTATAAATTTACATCTATGATCCAGGCTTTATTTATGTAAGGTACTCGTACCAGTACATGAAAGATACTATTTTCAGGTACTATTACCATTACCTAAACGATAGTTTTAGCTTTAATATTTGCTTAATTTATTTATATAAAACTAAAAAAAATCTCAAAAATCACAAAAATATCCAAAAAGCAAAATTTAATTTATTTCAGGTACTGGTGATCGTTAATGTACTGGTACGAGTACCTTATAAAAATATTTAAATATTAAGATCCATCTTTTAAAAATAAAAATTTAACTGAACAGGTAAAATCTGATACTGAATCATATAACCCCATTTGCTGAAATAAAAATTAAGCAAATTTTAAAAATATATAAATTTTTAGTTTTCCATAGATTTCTTTTGTTGGGGATAAAAACGTAAGTAAATTAAGAAAACTCATTATTATTGGAAATTCTCTTATTTCTCAGCACTGCTTTCCCATCTGCTTTTACAGTTTCATCCAAACTTCCCCCTAAATTTAATTAACTTTCTTTTGGTTTATTGATTTTACAAAGTTTTATTGTATAAAAAATATATTTTTTTGAAATATTACTATCTGCTATTTTATTACAAAGGAATAATAAGAATTTTTTTTATAAATAAAATGTACTTTTGCATTTACTTTCTTTTTTTATACTCTATCTATCTGTCAGTGTCTTAAAGCTTTCTAAAAAAATGTAGAATAAAAGAATACTGCTAGAAAACACAGCTTATATATATTTTTTTATATTATCATAGAATCGTGAAAAGATACTTTTATCACTGTGTTCAATATGAAAAATATCTTATGTCATAATGAACAAGGAAAAAAGAAATTCATCATTTTATAAAAATATCTTTATTATAATAAATGTATAATATATTTCTATAGCTATAATCCAAGCAAATTTTAAATTTTCAATAAAATATGAAATAACTTAAAATATTTTGTAATGCACTCAGAAGTAAATATTATTTATGAAATTTTATAATAATAATCATTGTTAAAACTTTTTTTTATTAATTTTTTTTAGTGGTAAAACTTTTGAGAAATTTCTAGCTTCATAATTGTATTCTTTTTGTCTCTTATAAAAATCAAAAGTTTTAAGTATTTTACAGTACAAAGAATTACACAAGGATTCTATATTTATATACGTTATTCATACACGTAGGAAATATGAATTCTCATCTCATTATCATCTCAACTACCTTTTCTGTTTCACTAAATTTTATTCACTGAAATGCTCATACAATGGACTTTATCGTTAGAAGTCAACTCACGATTCTGAAATATTTTACATTAAATTATATTAAAAAATTCTCTTTTTACATTTAATTTTTTCTTTTTTTATTTTAATTATTTAACTTTAATTTTAGATCTTTGCTAAGTATATTACTAAATGTTAAAGCATATGTTTCTAGATCATATTATATATTCTTTTGTAATTTAACATGGAATATATTAATACAGAAAGGTATTTGTAAAAGCCCACCAACACAAGGGACAGGGGGTGAAAAAGTGACTTTTCTATTTCGAGTATTTTTTTCTCGAAATAATGACTAAAAACAAGCCTCCTAGCTAGTTCTTAGCTCCAAAAGTTCAATTCTGAATTTTTATCAACTATTTTCTTTTTTTGGGAGTTTTAAAAAAAATTGAGCTAATTTTTCTTATTTATTCCATAAAACTCTCTTATTAACGTAAAAAATAGTAACTAAACTAACTAGATTGAAAATAGACTTAAACTGAAAAAAAAAAATTCACAAAATGTGCTAAATCGCATAGACGTTTTGTCTGTACCAGAGTTGCGGAGGGTCGTCCGTAATAAGTAGAGACATTTCTTATGCGCGTAATAGACAAAACGTCTCGACTAGACCGCCTAGCTTCTTCGGCTACTTTTGTACGGACGTTTTGTCTATACTGTTGAGCCGCGGTCCTCTTAACCACGCCCAAACTTCCTGACAATACGTAATATTATATTTCATTTACTATTTTATATATATTATAATTACAGTAGACGTTTCATAAACATTATTAACATTTTTTTTATTTTAAAGTAAATATTATTAAAGACAACAATTGATTTATAATAGTAAAAAAATATTAAATATAATAGGAATTTTATTATTGTTGAATAAGTTTTTGCTACATTACAAAAAAAAAAGGATAAAACCAACAAATACTGACACAAATGTATGTATAATTGTATATATACTATATATTATTTTAACTCTTTCCTGAGGAATCTCCCTAAATCGTTCTCTGTGTGACTTACATTAGTATGCGTGTATGGAGTCGTACTACAGCTATGTAGTAACGTTTAAAATTATTTTTATTCATTAAATATAAAAATATTAGTAATTTACAAATGATTTATCAAGTATTTTATTTTAAATAAATTAATATATTAAATAAATAAAGTAAAATAAACTGCGTAAGGCGTGTATCACGTGTCTTGTGGTGGGGGCAATTCCTAAGGAAAGAGTTAAAAGAAATTAAAATGAAAAATAAATATTTAATTATTAAAACTGATTTCACAGGATAAAAGAAATACATTATTGGCCAGACCTGGATTGTGACCTGATAAAAACAGAGTTGATCATTTAATTATAGATCATTCCAGGTTTGTTAATAATATTTTTTATTCATTCAAGATAAAAAGATACAAGTAGTGGGAGAAATAATTTTTAGCTATTATTAAAAGCGCTTTGGGATGAAAATAATTTTTAGCTATTATTAAAAGCGCTTATGATATGCATATATTTTGATATATGAATTATGAATTAATATATGAATTACTTTTGTGGTAAACTACAATTGGGGCCATTCTTTATTTATGGACCAGGGTCGTATACTATGTACGAAAAATTTTTTACATATCTAGGGCAAAAAAAAGCCTATTTTCTGCCCTAGGGAGGCGGCTTTTTTGCCAATTATATGTAAAACTATTGTTTAGAACACGGGACAAAATATGGGATTCGACTTTTACATGCTGTCTGCATGCAAAGCCAAAACCAATATTTTAACCCTTGTTTAATAAATAGCTATTCCTTTAATGTCCGGATAGGAAATTTCCCTGGCTATCCGATTCTGGGGTCAAAAAATTTTTTTGAGTAGCGCATGCGCGAGGAATCAAATCAGCGAAATTTTAAATTGAAAGATTATTTTAACCAATGAGCGCCTAATTGACAATTCTTGGACACTTAAATATTTTGATATGAAAAAACGAATATTTTAGGCTAAAAATCTTACCTAGTAGGTATTTTTTATCGCTCTTTCCATTTCCGGAGTTCGTTTTTACCTACGACCCTTGGGTAATGAAATATCAACCCCTAAAGTAGGGTAAAATCACTAAAATTGTAAAATTAAAAAAAATACCCTGCCAAGTAATTGGCACTATGGTTCCTCATTAGCAATAACAAAATGTTGTCAATATTCTATTTTACCTAATAAAAAATTAAAATATTAGAATAATTGTGCCAAATATTCTAAATTTAATAAAGAAAGTGTATAAACTTTCCCCTGATACCCAAAAAATTTTCAAAACTCATAATTCCAGGTATTAATACTTTCAGAGAAATAAAATTGGCACTACGTCAATAAAAAGATAATATTTTTTTAACTTTTTAATGTAAAAAATTTTGAAAAAAAAAAAATTCGAAAAATTACTTATCAGATGGAGAGATCCTTTAAAAACGATAATTCTAGATATTCGTACTTTTATAGGAAGAAATTAAGTATTACGTCCTAAAATAAAAAAAATTGTTAAATTATTGTTTTTTTCTAATTTTTTTATGTAAAAAATTTTAAAAGAAAATTTTTAAAAAAAATTAGGTATCAGATTGTTGATATCCAGTTAAAAAGATAATTCTATTTATTAGTACTTTCATGGAAAAAAATGAGGTACTGCGTCCAAAAAGAAAAAAAAGTATGGTATTTTTTTAATTATTTTATGTAAAAAATTAAAAAAAAAAAAATTTCGAAAAATTATGTATCAGATGGAGAAATCCTTTACAAACGATAATTCTAGATATTCGTACTTTCATAGGAAAAAATTAAGTAATACGTCCTAAAATAAAAAAAATTTTGGCGGTTTTTGTATTTTTTGGCGACAAAAATTTTGAGAAAAAAATTTTGAAAATATTAAGTATCAGGTCCAAAAAATTACTATAAATGATATTTCTAAAACTAGTACTTCCACAGAAATAAATTAAGTACTGCGTCCATAAAGAAAAAAAAAATTGGTATTTTTTGTATTTTTTGGTGAAAAAAATTTTGAGAAAAAAATTTTCAATAAATAAATTATAAGATTCGAGATATCGAGTAAAAACGATACTTCTAGATATCAGTACTTTCATGGAAAAAAATGAGGTACTACGTCCAAAAAGTAAAAAAATTATGGTATTTTTTTAATTATTTTATGTAAAAAATTAAAAAAAAAAAAAATTTCGAAAAATTCTGTATCAGATGGAGAAATCCTTTACAAACGATAATTCTAGATATTCGTACTTTCATAGGAAAAAATTAAGTAATACGTCCTAAAATAAAAAAAATTTTGGCGGTTTTTGTATTTTTTGGCGACAAAAATTTTGAGAAAAAAATTTTGAAAAAATTAAGTATTAGGTCCAAAAAAATTACAATAAACGATATTTCTAAAACTAGTACTTCCATGGAAATAAATTAGGTACTACGTCCAAAAAGAAAAAAAAAATTGGTATTTTTTGTATTTTTTTGTGAAAAAAATTTTAGGAAAAAAATTTTCAGAAAATTAAGTATCCGATTTGAGATATCATGTGAAAACCATACTTTCGAATACTAGTACTTTCATGGGAATAAATGAGGTATTACATCCAAATTAAAAAAAAAAAAAGCAGTTTGAGATTTTTTGATAAAAAAATGTTTGGAAAAGAAAATTAGGTCTTAATTCGATAATGGTTTTGAAATATCACTAGTTAAAATATTTGCAGATATTAGTACTTTCATAGAATTAAATGAGGTATTACACCAAAAAAAAAAATAAAATATTGCAGTTTTTTTTATTTTTCTTTTTGGTTCCTCAAAGAGGAACCATTGTGTTAGGTCAAAATTTGATTTTCTATTTTTTGGCATATAAGCACGTTTTGGGACCCCAGGAAGCTAAAAAACCTGTTTTAAAAAAAAGTCTGTATGTGTGTGTGTGTGTGTGTGTGTGTGTGTGTGTGTGTGTGTGTGTGTGTGTGTGTGTGTGTGTACGTATGTATGTAATCGGTGATATTTCACAAATATTATGGAATTAAGACCTAATTTTTTTTTCAAAAATTTTTTCACCAAAAAACCTCGAGGTACTTTTTTTTTTTTTTGATTTGGATGTAATACCTCATTTATTTCCATGAAAGTACTTATATTTGAAAGTATGGGTTTTACATGATATCTCGAATCGGATACTTACCCTCAAAAGTGAAAGTGGAAGCCTGTGCGCTGTAAAGTGGCGATAACTCGGCGCTACATTTACAAAGTGAGAGGAGTGGTAAATAACAATTTACAGAGGGGCGCGCAGCCATATTTTTTTTTTCAAAGTGGAGCGAGCAATTTCTTACAATTTACAAAATTGAGACCATGCGTATTACCACTTTAAAAGCGCAAATCATCCTTAAAGTAAGCTTTGGGAAATTGGAGTTTTTTGATGTTGACACTTTATTAATTTTGTTTTTTTAGCCGCACGTGCGAAAAAATTTTTTGGTGATTGGAGTCGGAAAAAAAGTGCTAAAAAATTTCAAACTTTATATGACATTAATGTTTTATTAATTGTGACTGAGAAAAACGTTTTTATGAATGAAAATTTTCATTTTTTAACCCCAGCATATTTTACAATTTGTCGAGATTGCGCACAGTGTGGCAAAATGGACAAAATCGCTCATGGGTTAAGTTTTTGAGCTATCAACTTGAAACCTGTTTTGAACGACTTTAAAATAAGCCTGCTTTCGTGTCATACTGCGGATTTTTCATATTTTTTTATTTTTAATTAATCTATTCACTAAAAATGCATTTTATGCGAGATCCAAAAATATGCAAAAATTATGATTTAATATTTTTTGACTTAAAAATTTTTTTTAATTTTTATGTATATAATGCAGGATGAACACAAAAAAATTTCCCGTTTGTTTTAGAGTGCAAAAAATATAGAAAGTGAAAATTTCGATAAACGAATAGGTTGAGGTAGTGTAAATAGGCTAATTAAAAATAAAAAATTTTGAAAATCCGCAGTGATGCACGAAATCCGGCTTATTTTAAAGCCGTTCAAAACAAGTTTCAAGTCGATAGCTCAAAAACTCAGTCCAAGAGCGATTTTTGTCCATTTTGCCACACTGTGTGGCGGATCAAAAAAACAGAAAAAAAGAATTTTGTACATTACCTGGGGATTTTCAAGGTCGAGAAAAACGTTTTTATATGAATGATAATTTTCTTTTTTTCACCCCAGCATATTTTCTAATTTTCTAAAATGAAGTATCAAAAAGCAGAAAATATAACCTCAAAAACTCCCGAATATGTAAAAAGCTCTTTTTCTGCTTTTTGATACTAAAAAATGAAAATTTTCATTCATAAAAACGTTTTTATTAGTCACAATTAATAAAACATTAATGTCATATAAAGTTTGAAATTTTTTAGCACTTTTTTTCCGACTCCAATCACCAAAAAATTTTTTCGCACGTGCGGCTAAAAAAACAAAATTAATAAAGTGTAAACATCAAAAAACTCCAATTTCCCAAAGCTTACTTTAAGGATGATTTGCGCTTTTAAAGTGGTAATACGCATGGTCTCAATTTTGTAAATTGTAAGAAATTGCTCGCTCCACTTTGAAAAAAAAAATATGGCTGCGCGCCCCTCTGTAAATTGTTATTTACCACTCCTCTCACTTTGTAAATGTAGCGCCGAGTTATCGCCACTTTACAGCGCACAGGCTTCCACTTTCACTTTTGAGGGTAATTTTCTGAAAATTTTTTTTCTAAAATTTTTTTCACCAAAAAATACAAAAAATACAAATTTTTTTTTTCTTTTTGGACGTAGTACCTAATTTATTTCCATGGAAGTACTAGTTTTAAGAACCTTGTTTATTGCTATTTTTTGGATCTGATACTTAATTTTTTCAAAATTTTTTCTGTCAAAATTAAAAAAATAGAAAAATTAAAAAAAATGCAATATTTTTTTTTTTTTGGGTGTAATACCTCATTTAATTCTATGAAAGTACTAATATATGAAAATATTATAACTAGTGATATTTCAAAACCATTATCGAATTAAGATCTAATTTTTTTTTCAAACATTTTTTTATCAAAAAATCTCAAACCCCCCCTTTTTTTTTAATTTGGATGTAATACCTCATTTATTTCCATGAAAGTACTTATATTTGAAAGTATGGTTTTTACACTATATCTCGAATCCGATACTTAATTTTCTAAAATTTTTTTTTCTAAAATTTTTTTCACAAAAAAATACAAAAAATACCAATTTTTTTTTTCTTTTTGGACTTAGTACCTAATTTATTTTCATGGAAGTACTACTTTTAAGAACCTTGTTTTATGTAATTTTTTGGATATGATACTTAATTTTTTCAAATTTTTTTTTGTCAAAATTAAAAAAAAAAACGCTGCCAAGTGATTGGCACTATGGTTCCTCATTAACAATAGCAAAATATTTATAATGGTCTATTTTATCTAATAAAAATTATAATTTGAGATATCAGTATTTCATGAAAAAAAGTTAAATACCGTATTTTAAAAGAAAAAAAATGTTGCTGTGATTTAATGTTTTTTATTTAATAAATTAAAAAAAAAAAATTTTCAATAAACTAGGTATTATACACTTAAAAAAAAAACAATATTACAGATTTTTTAATTTTTTTGTTTTATTAATATTGAGAAAAAAATTTTGAAAAAATTCGGTATCAGATCCAAAAATTACTATAAATAAGCTTTCTAAAACTAGTACTCTCATAGAAATTAATTAGGTACTACGTCCGAACAAAAAAAAAATTTGGTATTCGTTGTATTTTTTTGTGAAAAAAATTTTGGGAAAAAAATTTTCAAAAAATTAATTATCAGATTTGAGATATCGAATAAAAACCATACTTTCAAATATAAGTACTTTTATGGAAATAAATTAGGTATTACACCTAAATTAAAAAAAAAAAAAAAAGTATTTTGAAATCTCTTGATGAAAAAATTTTTGAAAAAAAAATTAGGTGTTAATTCCATAATGGTTGTTAAATACCACCGATTGCAAAATTTTCAAATATTAGTACTTTCATGGAATTAAAGGAAGTATAACACTAAAAAAAAAAAAAAATATTACAGATTTTTTAATTTTTTTGTTTTTTTAATTTTGAGAAAAAATTTTTGAAAAAATAAGGTATCAGGTCCAAAAAAATGCTTTAAAGGATATTTCTAAAACTAGCACTTCCACAGAAATAGATTAGGTACTACGTCCAAAGAGAAAAAATAATTTGGTATTTTTTGTATTTTTTGGTGAAAAAAATTTTGAAAAAAAAATTTTGAAAAAATTAGTTATCAGATTCGAGATATCGAGTAAAAATCGTACTTTCAAATATAGGTACTTTCGTGGAAATAAATGAGGTATTACATCCAAATTAAAAAAAAAAAAAAGTAGTTTGAGATTTTTTGATGAAAAAATTTTTGAAAAAAAAATTAGGTCTTAATTCCATAATGGTTTTGAAATTTCATCGGTTACATACATACACACACACACACACACACACACACACACACACACACACACACACACACACACACACACACACATACAGACTTTTTTTAAAAACCGGTTTTTTAGCTTCCTGAGGTCCCAAAACGTGCTTATATGCCAAAAAATCAAAAATTAAAATTTCATCTATCACAAAGGTTCCTTCCTCTATGAGGAACCAATAAAAATAAAAAAAACTGCAATATTTTTTTTTTTTTTGGTGTAATACCTCATTTAATTCTATGAAAGTACACACCAAACCTAAAAGAGTTTTTTGTTACGCAGAAAAGATTGAATGTTTATTTAATTCTTTAGAGAGGAATTATTTTGAGGTTAATTATTTTAAAAAAATTTATTTTTGTTTTTATTCTGTTCAAAAAGAATTAAAACAAAAATAAATCTTTTTAAAATAATTAACCTCAAAATAATTCCTCTCTAAAGAATTAAATAAACATTCAATCTTTTCTGCGTAACAAAAAACTCTTTTAGGTTTGGTGTGTACAATTATCTGAAAATATTGTAACTAGTGATATTTCAAAACCATTATCGAATTAAGACCGAATTTTTTTTCCAAACATTTTTTTATCAAAAAATCTCAAACCCCCCCCTTTTTTTTTATTTTGGATGTAATACCTCATTTATTTCCATGAAAGTACTTATACTTGAAAGTATGGTTTTTACTTGATATCTCCAATCTGATACTTAATTTTTTGAAAATTTTTTTCCTAAAATTTTTTTCACAAAAAAATACAAAAAATACGAAACTTTTTTTTCTTTTTGGACGTAGTACCTAATTTATTTCCATGGAAGTACTAGTTTTAAGAACCTCGTTTACAGTAATTTTTTGGAATTGATACTTAATTTTTTCAAAATTTTTATTATCTAAATTAAAAAAAAAGAAAAATAAAAAAAATTGCAATATTTTTTTGGTGTAATACCTCTTTTAATTCTATGAAAGTACTAATATTTTAAAATATTGTAACCAGTGATATTCCAAAACAATTTATTATCGAACGAATACCTAACTTTTTTTTCCAAAAATTTTTTTATTAAAAAAATCTCAAAATACTTTTTTTTTTTTTAATTTGGATGCAATACCTTATTTATTTCCATGAAAGTACTTATACTTGAAAGTATGGTTTTTACTCGATATCTTGAATCTGATAATTAATTTTTTGAAAATTTTTTTCTCCAAAATCTTCGTTACAAAAAAATACATAAAACATCAAATTTATTTTTCGTATTTGACATATCTAATTTATTTTAATGAGAGTACAAGTTTTAGAAATTTAGTTTATAGTAATTTTTTGTATCCGATCACAATTTTTTTTTTTATTTTGATATAAATTATAACACACAAGAAAAAATGATGGAAATCTTGCCTCTTTTTGACTTCCTCGGATTATTTTGTTCGTTGCTATGTTTATTTATGTATGCAGCTTAATGAAATTATAAACAATAATAAACAGCCTAAAAATATTAAATGGTTATGTTTGCATTTTAAAATTAAGATTTAAAAGTTATATTGGCATTTTTTAAAGAATCAAACAATTTATAGAATTAAATAATTTATTATTTTGTGATAAATAGAAATAATATAAATAATGTTAAAATCTTGAAGCAATCAATGTGGCTATTTTTTTTATTACAAAATATTATTATTATTATTATTATCATTGTTGCGGAAGATTGGTCAAATGCAAGAAGTACACTGAGAAAATAAATTATAAGAAATTATATTTTTTCCATTTGGTCAATCAATTCCTACTTAATCATAATATTATAAATTCTGGTAAAAACTCCTATCTTTTTATAATAATTGAGCGAATATTTGTAATTTTCGCATCGTTACCAACTATTTCTTTTATAAAAAAAAATAAAATTAGCTTTTTTTATATTTGTCTCTTTTTAATTATGCAAAAATGATTTAAAATCCATTAACGCCGGCGCGACCAATCCATGGACGCTAGAATTTTCACTTTAATAACAAAATGATCTTAATAATCTACTTTACCAGCTACTAAAAACGAAAAATGTATGTATAATTGCATGGTTGTAATCAATAATATTTTTTGTAAATTAAGATTACAGCCCATTGTTTGAGGAACCTCAGTGCCAGCTAGTTGGCAGGGTATTTTTTAATTTTGACAAAAAAAATTTTAAAAAAATTAAGTATCAGATCCAAAAAATTACAATAAACAAGGTTCTTAAAACTAGTACTTCCATGGAAATAAATTAGGTACTACGTCCAAAACGAAAAAAAAAATTAGTATTTTTTGTATTTTTTTGTGAAAAAAATTTTAGAAAAAAAAATTTCAGAAAATTAAGTATCCGATTCGAGATATCATGTGAAAACCATACTTTCAAATATAAGTACTTTCATGGAAATAAATGAGGTATTACATCCAAATTAAAAAAAAAAAAAAGTACCTCGAGCTTTTTTAGTGAAAAAATTTTTGAAAAAAAAATTAGGTCTTAATTCCATAATGTTTGTGAAATATCAGCGATTACATACGTACGTACATACGTACGTACATACGTACGTACGTACGTACGTACACACACACATACACACATACAGACTTTTTTTAAAAACCGGTTTTTTAGCTTCCTGAGGTCTCAAAACGTGCTTATATACCAAAAAATCAAAAAAAAAATTTCCTCTATGAGGAACCAAAAAGTTACTGCAGGCAAAAAAAAAGTTTTTTTTATGTTGGAAATTATTTTTTTTACTTTCCAAAAGGTAAAAGATGAAAATGTATGTAGTCTCAGCACATTCACCCTCTCGAGGGGGCAAATTTGGGGTAAGGGGGTGGATTTTAGAGTTGTATAAAAAATGAATATTATTAGCTGAAAAAGTCACCTAGTAGGTATTTTTCGTCGCTCTTTCCATTTCAGTAGTCTGTTTTCACCTACGATCATTGGATAATGAACCCTGTAGTCGTGATCAATGACTTAAAAAACGTGTATTAAGCCAAAGCTCATGACTGCCAATAACTACACAGCCCCCCCCGCCCTCAATTTGACTTTAGTATTTGTATATCAAAGTTGTATGCATGGTTTCTAAAAATTGCATTTGTTTTCTTTTCAGAACATTTAGAGCTTTTGAAGGTTTATCCTTGGAGAATTTCAAGTAATAGATATTTTCATTATTTTCGCAAATTTATAATATATTACGCTATAAAAGTATTTACTGCTTATAACATACTTCAGCACCAAAATGATTAGTACAGAAGAAAAAAATTGCGCCTTAGTAGACTTCACATTAGATATGTATAATATTCCAAGCATTCCACGTAGTGGTGTTCAAACAATAATTGATAAAGTAGATATTCTTTTTAGTGAAGTACTCATACCATTTATAGAAGAGCAAATTCAAAAGCAAATTTCAAACATTTGCTCAAAAAATGTGTGTGGGCTGGTATACGTTACTTTTCAAAATAATAAGCATCCTTTTAAACATTTGCATTCAGAACACTTGCGTTTGCAAGTTTATAAAAAGGAAAGATTATTTGTAGCACCCGAAGAAATAGAAATTGGTAAAGAACTTTTATTTATTGCACCTTATACGTGGGATAAGGAAATTCAAATCAAAGAAATTTCCCGAAAGGCAACTTACATTCCTATAAAGCCATTGTTAAAAAATCTTTTTGAAAGCTTAAATTATTTTGAAATAATAGCAAATTATATCTCTACTTTAAATAAGAATCCAAATGTTGTATCTAATATAATGGAGGGCGTGATGTGGAAAACCAAGTATGCAAGAAAAGAAAAACTGACGCTTCCACTTAACTTGTTTGCTGATGATTTTGAGACGGGGAACGCGTTAGGCAGTCATGCCGGAGAGCAAAAATTATGTGGCGTTTACTTATTACTGCCTTTTTTGCCTCCAGATCAAGCAAACAAGTTGTACAACATATACCTTGTTGCTCTGTTTCATTCAAAATACAGAAAAATGTTTGGTAATATGGCTGTTTTTAGAAAAATTATACAGGAATTAAAGTCTTTATCTGAAGATGGATTAGAAATTCACGTAAACAATAAAAATATCACTATTTTCTTTGATTTAGCTCTAGTCCTAGGAGATAATTTGGGATTAAACTCTATATGTGGTTTTGTAGAAAGCTTTTCTGCTATTCGATATTGCAGAATTTGTACAGCAACAGCTTCTGAGTGTAAAACTATGTGTGTGCTTCTTAAGGAATTGCTAAGAAACAAGGAAAATTATTCTAAGCATGTTCAAAATCCTTCATTTTTATCAGGAATCAAAGAACTCTGCTGCTTTCACTTTCTTAAATATCATATTGCAAATAATAAATCTAACGACGTTATGCACAATTTATGCGAAGGTATCATACCGTATTCTCTTGGAAAAATTTTAACAGCATTGATAGAAGTAAAAAAATTTTTTACTTTGCAGACATTAAATAATAGAATTCAAACTTTTAATTACGGAGAGTTTGAGACAAATAAGCCAAGACCCTTTGTCATGGTCCCGGCAAAAAATTCTAAAATTAAAGGCACAAATAAAAAAATTAAGTTTAAGCAATCCGCTGCGGAAAGTCTTTGCTTGACCAGATACCTTGCACTTATAATAGGTGATTTAATACCATTAGGCAATGAGTATTGGAAATTATTTTTGACTATTCGCAAAATAGTTGATATAGTTACTTCGCCAAGATTACTGAGTCATGATCCTAGTTCATATGAAGACCTTATAAGGACTCATAATCGCATGTATTTGCGTTTATTTGGTTATCTTAAACCAAAAATGCATTTTGGACTTCATGATTCTGAACAGATGATTTTAAATGGACCTTTGATTCATTATTGGAGCATGCCGCCAGAAAGAAAGAATAAAGCTCTAAAAGAATTTGCAGTAAGTTCGCATAACCGCAGAAATTTACCATATACAATCGCGCTTCGGAATCAGTTGAATTTGGCCAACTCTTTAAAGCACAGAAAAATGGATTTGATCAAAATAAAAATGGGAAAAATGGATAATGAAAGAGATTATGAAATCAATCAATTTTGCCCATTTATCCAACATGCAAAAACTATGAAATACGTAGAAATATTTGAGAAAGTGTATCGTCCAGGTATGGTTATATTTTCCCACATTGATGACGATACAGGCCCTGTCTTTCGCCAAATACACAAAATTTATCTAATTCAAAACAAAGCGTATTTTTCCTTAAATATGATAGAAACTATTTCCTTTAGTAATCATTTACATGCTTATGAAATAAAACTTAATAATAATACGGTGGAAATAATTGATGCTGATAAAATAAATGTTACATGTCAATGTTTGTTAGTTAAGCTGAAAAGCAAGTCTTACGTCACTACCCGTCATCGATTTTAGTAAAATTTTAATATAATATATTCTACAGTATGAATAGAACTATATATATATATCTATATCTATATCTATATCTATATCTATATCTATATCTATATCTATATATATATATATGCCGATAGAGAATTTTTTTAGTTTGATAGGATTGACTAGACGATAATAGCTAGAGAGACGCGGTTTGCGGCAAAAAACGCGGAAAAATTGCAGAAGTAACATAGGCTATACAGGATTTCAATTGATGCGATAGAAAATTTTTGTCGCCAAAAAAAAGTTTTTTCAAAAAAGTGATCATTTTTGATGTTTTCGTAAATTTTCAAAAAAATCGTAATTAACTTAAGAACTTGGAATTTTTTTGTAATCAGAAAAGTTTCTAGATGATTTAGAATTGTTTTTTACGTGTCCACCTAAATTTTCAAGCGAATCGGTTAGATGTTTCCAGAGTTACATATATTTTTTAGCATAAAATTTGGATTTTAAATTCATATATTTATGTATATTTATAAGTTATTATATATAATATGGAGGAATTTCAATTAAACTCATATTTTCTATTGTCAATAAAAGCTCACTTAGCATCGGAAAGATTGATAAATTACATTATGGGTGATTAAATATTATATGGAAAAGTCAAAATTCATTGAAGTATAGTCAGTAAAATCTTATAACTGGTTTTTGTAAACTAATTTTAAATGAATAGAGCATGTTTACTTACAGCTGAGGTATAGATATAATTCGAATGTTACTGAACATTACAATAAAATTCGTTATTTTTATAATTATTATTCTAAACGTCAGCTATATTCTAATTACCCATAAACAGGTTTCATGATCACATATCATTGGGAGAGATTGAAAATAAATCACCTTTTGAGTGCAAGAGAAAAACTATTAAAAATTAACGATTTCTATTAACCTATTTCTTTTTACCAAATTTTTCTTGCTTTGATTTTACCATAAGCTAACGTATTGGAATAAAAAAATGAAATTTTAATAATGCCTTTCTAAAAAACTATTCCAGAGTATTACCCGGGCGTAGCCTGGCCAAATCGCTAGGCTGTGAAACACACAGGCTGTGAAAATTATTATTTACATTTTTTTAATTATTTATGTTTTTACTTATTTATATAAATAATTTATTAATATACACATTAAAAATTTATTAAAATAATTACTAAATAATGTTTTTTTATTTATTAATTACCATCCTTTTTAAATAATTAATGTGGAAAAATGAGAAATAATTATAATAATAGTAATAATAATTCAAATGAAATTTCAATAAATCTCTTCTAAAAAACTATTTCAGAGTATTACCCGGGTTAAATCGCTGGATATAAAAAAAGGTTATTTTACAAAATATTGTGTAAGTTAAAACATATTTTTAGAAAGATAAAGTGGCAGGGGTCCAGGGGGGCGCAGCCCCCATGGTGGCTGCCGGGGCGAGCGAAGCGAGCCGAAGGCAGCTAGTATATATATATGTACATATAATCTTTTTAATTTACTTGTATTTGTTGTATTTAATAGTTTAACAAATGTTGCATTCAAGTTATATTTTAGCCATACGAATACATAAATATTTAACTTTTTTTTACAACTTAATAGTATACATTTTGTTTTTACGAAAAATATTAAAAATTGTATAGGTTTTAATACCTTAATTTAAGTATTTCGTATAATTACTATTAAAGCACATTAAATAAGTTAAATCAATAATAAAAACATATTTTCTTTTCATTTCTTTAGCCAACATCCTGTGAATCGACATTTTAAAAATTGATCGAATTATCGACAATTTAAAATTTTACTTAAATTTGCCTGTTTCTGAACTTAAAATATGCATTATTCTCTTGATTTTCATCGTAAAATAATAATTTTTTTTTAATATCGAATAATTTTTCCTGGCGTATTTATTAAAAAAGAAATGATTTTTTCATCGATTTAAAAAAAAATTATTATTATAAGATGAAAATCAAGCGAGTAATGCATGTTTAAAGTTCAGAAACAGGCAGTTTAACAGGCAGTTTTGAATATAGAGATCAATCTTTTTTAAGAAAAATTTGAGTAAAACCTTAATTTGACGATAAATTGACTAAATTACATCGAAAAAAGAAAATTTTTTTTTTTTTTTAAGCGATTTTTCATAAAAATAGATCAGTTAAAAAATAGAGAGACTATCCTTGATAAACTTGGAAATTAAGCAAGTCAGACATTAGGTGAAAACTGTACAAGAATCGTATTTTATTATTAGAGCTTTTACGAGAACTATGTATTAATTTAGTGACCCAAAAGTTCGACCCCCTTTTTGTAAAATTCGGTTTTCTATATTCAAGCAATATTTTATTAGGTAAAACTTGCTTAAGATTTTGACTATTTTGAAAATACCTAAGACTTAGATCATACATCCTTAAGAATTGTCCGATAAAATTAAAAAAACTGCAAGCACAAAATTTTTTAAATTTATATAATTTAATATAAAATTTTATCTCCGTATTTTCTACGTGCGTAATATTTTCAAATATTAGTAATTTCATAGAAATAAAATATGTACTGCATTAAAAAAGAAAAAAAATATTTGTTTTTTTTATTTTTTTATGCAAAAAAGTTTTAAGAAAAAAAAGTTGATTATAAACGAATAATTATAAATCATTTTTAACTTTATTTAAATTAGAAAATGAATTACTGTGCTTAAATTTTAGTTAATTTTGTAAACATTGAAAATTTAAGCAAACTAGAGCGACTGTGAAAAAATACCAATTTGTTTTGAAAGATACTCGATGTGTACATTTACGACTCGATTTACGATGCAACCAACATGCATTCACTGTAAAAAGTAACTTTTTTAGATTCACAAAAAAAAATAGAATATTTTCAAAAAATTAGTAATTTTTCTAAAAAAATCGTAACTTTACTAAATTTCGTATATTAACTAAAAATTTGAATATTTCTGATTTTTTTGTAAATTCACGAGAAAAATTGATAATTTACAATTTCTTTTCGAAAATTTACATAAAATTTTTGCTAATTTACAAATTTTTTTGTAAATTCACAAGAAAAATTCGAGGATTCTCGAATTCGTTGTTAATATACTAAATTTAGTAAATAGTTTTAATAATTTAATGAGTAAAGAATTTTAATAAATTTTAATAAATTTTAATAATAAATAATAACTTCGAAAATATTCTATTTTTTTTGTGAATCTGATAAAGTTACTTTTTACAGTGTACTTATTATTATTTGCTAAAGATTTATACGCTGCCAACTAGCTGGCACTAAGGTTCCACAAACAATGAGCTTAATACATTAATATGCCACTGATATCATCGATTACAACCATGCAATCATAAATGAATTTCTCTCTTACTTCCACAATAGTTGTGAAATATCACCGGTTGCAATGCAGTTTTTTTAATTTTGAAGAAAAATTTTGAAAAAATTCCAAAAAATTACTATAAACGAACTTACCGGCTCGGTAGCGCAGAGGTAACGTTCTTGCTTTGTAACATAGTATTTATATTATGAAAAGGTTCGCCGCTGATGCAGAGCAATGATACTTTTTTTTCTAAATAAATATTTAATAAAAATTAAATATTTATTATAAGAAGGGAGAGTAGAGCTGGCTGCCGTTCCGCAGGAGACAGATGAAATAGAAAGTGCTATTTACTGTCTCCGTATGTCATGCATAGAGGGCGTTTTTCTAAGGTTTTTCGCGCCTCTTTTAAAGCATAGAGTTGTAGAAGTACAACTCTGCGCTTTAAAGACGGAATTGTAAGCATGGCTCCTATAAAAAGTCGGACCTTGGACCGCAATTGGTCTTCCCAAATCCTAAAAAAGGTTAAAGATAGTTGAGTTTGAGAAACGGTTGTTAAAGTTCCACCAACCCTTTAAACTCCTTCTAATCCTACAGTTTCACTAACAATTTATCCACATACGTCTTCAAACCAAAAAATTATTTCCATTAAAGGAAAAAGCGGTATATAACTCAATATATATATCGACTTCCGAGGAAATAAAAGCAAAAAAATGCGGTTTGGACCGCTTGTGCAAATTGTTGGTGACCTCCGTTATTACGTAAGGTTCAAAGAGGTTAAACATAAGCACATATACTATAAACTCAGTTTATAGTATAAACGAACTTTCTAAAACTAGTACTCTCATAAAAAAAAATTAGGTACTACGTCCAAAAAGAAAAAAAAATGTGGTATTTTTTGTATTTTTTTGTATGACGAAAATTTTGTAAAAAAAATTTTCAAAAAATTAATTATCAGATTCAAAATATCGAGTAAAAACCATATTTTCAAATATAAGTATATACTTTCATAGAAACGAATAAGGTATTACATCCAAATTAAAAAAAAATAAATTAGGTCTTAGTTCCATAATGTTTGTGAAATATCACCGGTTTCATACATCCATACAAACACACAAACGCACAAGCACACAAACACATACACACACGCACACATTCCTCTATGAGGAATAGAAAATTGTTCATCCATTTGAGATGAGCCAACAAAAATTCCGCTAGAGATCTGCAAATACACATATTTATTTTATGTTAAGTTGGCACCACTGACCTGCTGTCTTTTTTAAGTTTACTGGATGGTTGTAGAATGTGCCTTTCAAAGAAATAATAATTTTTTTTTTCTCATTTTTTTTACTTTTCAAGTCATTTGTAATCCTTAAAGCAAAAAAAACTGCTAGTCACAATCGGAGTATTTCCGCTTGCGGCAAATGGATTTTTTTCAGTGTAAAATATATAGGTAGTTTAATTTTCAGCTGCATGCACAATTCAGTTTCATTTAGTTACCATATTTCCCAAACATATGTTTCAAATTTTCTTCAATTTAGTTCTTATCTTATTCAGATTTTGCACTAATCTAGTTTTTTTAATATGAAATATATTCATAGGGAGGGATACTTGAAAAAAGCTCCCAAATATAGGGAGGGGGAGTGGTGAAAAAGAGACCTTTTTTTGACGGGGACAATTGGGTTTTGAATATTTGCAATTAATAGGAACTTATTAGAATTTTGGTTCTAGGAATTATAATAAATAGGGATTATAAGTTATAACTATTATAACCGAAAATGTTTCGTGCTCGTTGGTTATGTCAACACACAAACAAGTTATAAGATTTTTTTATACCCTACTCTTTTATTTTAAAAAAATTAAAAGAACAAACTACAAACAAATAACATAATTTATTTTACTCCATACATAGTCTGATTATATATTGATATTACTACTTATAATTCAGTCAAATGATAGAAAGGGAATGGGTGTTAGCAATCAAGATAAAAAAAATTCCTATGTAGGTTTTTTGGGTTACTGATTACACAAATGGAGGTTTTACTCGTGAAAAATTTCTCTAATATCTTTAAACCGGCAAAAAAATCCTGTTTTATGGATATTTTGGCAACATTCATAAGCTATAACATGGTTTAATCCTTTATATACATGGATATAAGTTTATTGCGAACTTCTGGGTCCTGTGTATTGAAAATAAGTCAAACCATCCTAAATTGGGAAAAAACATCCCTTATAATAGCAAGATTTGAATTCCAATATGCTTTTTGTTATACATAATGCGAATTTTGTAGTGCTGTAAATAAATAAAAAAATCTTAAAAATCCTGTAAGTATTAAAAATCATCTTTTTTATGGGTTTGACGTTTCAGTATTCGCAAGATTGCTTCAGTGAAATTGGGGGGGGGGGGGTTGGTTAGTTACTGGCTGTAATGAGCTTTGGTCTACTCTAGGTTTCTGGGGTTGTTGATCACAAATTGCGGGGTTTCTTCTGTGAGAAATGAACAAAACACTCTAAAACTTGCAAAAACTTCGCCTAAAAAGGGGTATTTTTCACGTTTTTCAGTAGACAAAACCCTGAAATTCGTAATTTAAGGATAAAATTTTATTTTTCAAAAAAAAGTCCCCAAAATTCGTAATCAGCAACCCAAAAAACCCATATGGACTAAATCTAGTCATTCAAATTGCAAATATATCAAAATACTTCTTTTTAAGGGTAGTTTTTGAAAATTTGAGGGTATTTTGCAGATTTCTCACAGGAAAGACTCCAAAATTTGTGTTCAGTGACCCACAGAATTTATAGTACGCAAAAATTAATGAATATTGCTAAAATATTTTCGACATTGAGATGAGACTGACCCAAAATCTTGTCTCATCTCGGTCTCATCCATCACTAAAATCAACTCCTAATAAAAGGAGCATTATTTTCCCGTTTGAAAAGTTTTAAACATTTTCTCTGAAGTGAAAACTTGATTCTCATATTCAGCAAAAAATGTATGGTAGACCTTCTTTTATCATTCTCTCTCTTGTGCAAATTAATCCTCCCTCTCGTAATTAGACTGTAGTATTATATTTGCAAATTTTAACAGAAAATTTAACCGCGAATAAAGCAATGTTCCGCTATTATTCAATTCATAAATTAAATATTATTTTTCATATTTAATGAAAAATAAATATTTAAAACTAGTTAATGAATAATTTTGCAAGAGTTTAAAATCTGGTAAAAAAAAAAAAACAAACGAACGGAGAGTTTAAGCTTTTTGTTCTATTAATGAAATTTTATCAATAACTTTTAATTAAAATTTTATATAATTATTTCAATTATTTAATATTTATAACGACTAGATACCGTCAATGGCGGACAGGACGAGGCTGATCATATAAGAAAAAAGTTTCAGTAATTTTTTAATTTTGGGGTTTTGAAAGTTTTAATTGGATTGAGTTCAATATTAAAGTATTAATGTATGAATAAGATTCAAAAATCTATTAAGGATAGTTAGAACTCAAATTTACTTTGATTTCTCTAACAAGGAGAGACCGATTCCTTTGCAAAACCAAATTAAAATTTTTAGTTATAAATGACGTAATTACTCCCGATTTCCTCCGCGTATTTCAACTTTAGGGCTTAGAAATACATGGTATAGCTCTTTTAAATAAGTTTTTTTTGGTAATTTTCAATATAACGCTGTAACCTTGCCAGTTAACCAAGTGGGAGGTCAAGTAGGAATTCAAATAATTTTGATTTAGGGCGAACTTACTTTGAAACAAAATTTTGTTTGTCGCAAACGGAGTAACAAACAGTAAAAACTCTCCTATCATTTTTTTTCCATTAAGGTAATGTGGTAATTCAGAAATTTTTCGCTTTTCAAAAATTTTTTTTTTTATTTTCTGAAAGTATAACTATTTAAAAATATGGAAAAAAAATTTTAGAAAAATCGGAGCATTATAAGTACTATTTTTAAGCCTACTTTCAATAATTATTGTTAAGTCTTTTATGTGAAAAAATAACTTTAAACGAGTTTATCTCAAAACCATTTTTTTGTAACTTACTGACACGATTTCTCGGAATTCCGTGGACCGATTTTCTTAAAAAATTAACTGCATCTTTAAAATATGTATATTTATAATGTGAACTAGGATCTAGCGAAAATTTTTAATTTTACTATATTTTTTATATGAAAAACTTTAAAAAAAAAGCGTTTTTTTTCAAAATTTTTGGTTCCTCATAGAGGAACCTTTGTGATAGATGAAATTTTGATTTTTGATTTTTTGGCATATAAGCACGTTTTGGGACCTCAGGAAGCTAAAAAACCGGTTTTTAAAAAAAGTCTGTATGTGTGTGTGTGTGTGTGTGTGTGTATGTATGTAACCGGTGAAATTTCACAACCATTATGGAATTAAGACCTAATTTTTTTTTCAAAAATTTTTTTATCAAAAAATCTCAAACTACTTTTTTTTTTTTTTTAATTTGGATGTAATACCTCATTTATTTCCACGAAAGTACCTATATTTGAAAGTACGATTTTTACTCGATATCTCGAATCTGATAACTAATTTTTTGAAAATTTTTTTCTCAAAATTTTTTTCACAAAAAAATACAAAAAACACTAATTTTTTTTTTCTTTTTGGACGTAGTACCTAATTTATTTCTTTGAGAGTACTAGTTTTAGAACTATGGTTTATAGCATTTTTTTGGACCTGATACCTAATTTTTTCAAAATTTTTTTCTCAAAATTTTTGTTGCCAAAAAATACAAAAAATGCCAAAATTTTTTTTATTTTAGGACGTAATACTTAGTTTTTTTCTATGAAAGTACTAATATTTGAAAATTTTGCAATCGGTGGTATTTAACAACCATTATGGAATTAAGATCTAATTTTTTTTTCAAAAATTTTTTCATCAAAAAATCTCAAACTACTTTTTTTTTTTTTTTAATTTGGATGTAATACCTCATTTATTTCCATAAAAGTACTTATATTTGAAAGTACGATTTTTACTCGATATCTCGAATCTGATAACTAATTTTTTGAAAATTTTTTTCCCAAAATTTTTTTCACCAAAAAAATACAAAGAATACCAAATTTTTTTTTTGTTCGGACGTAGTACCTAATTAATTTCTATGAGAGTACTAGTTTTAGAAAGTATTCATAGTAATTTTTTGGATCTGATACCGAATTTTTTCAAATTTTTTTTCTCAATATTAATAAAACAAAAAAATTAAAAAATCTGTAATATTGTTTTTTTTTTAAGTGTAATACCTAGTTTATTGAAAATTTTTGTCTAAAAATTTGTTAAATAAAAAACATTAAATCACAGCAACATTTTTTTTCTTTTAAAATACGGTATTTAACTTTTTTTTATGAAATTCTGATATCTCAAATTATAATTTTTATTAGATAAAATAGACCATTATAAATATTTTGCTATTGTTAATGAGGAACCATAGTGCCAATCATTTGGCAGCGTTTTTTTTTCAAATGCTCGCCAATTATTTATTTGTGGTGCAAATTCTTAGATTCTAGTTCACATTATAACTTAACTCATAAATTTTAAGAATTTTCTTTTTTTTTGTGTTTCCGACCATTCAGTCCGGAAAAATCACGTCAGTAATCAGCACACTTTTTTTTTACAAATAAACTTTAACACCTGTTATCAACCCTTTATAATTTAAATTGTTAATAAAATTAATTTTTTTTATAAACTATAAATATGTATTATTTAGCCCTAAAAAAATTGGTTTAATATATTCAATAGTTTGTCTACAAAAAAATCACAAAAAACTGCTTTTTTTCGAACGTCTGAACTACCACATTACCTTAAAATTAACTTAAACAAAATCTTAAGTTAAAAAACATCTGGTTAAACGCTTTAGAGGTCACTTGTCCACAAGGAATCGATTTTTACATCCTATAAATTAAATTATATTATTTGACAAATTAAAATTCAAAATCAATAATAATAATTATAATAATAATAATATCAATAATAAATCAATTTTTAAAGTTCGTTCACTTATATTTTAAAAAATGTGGATATTGCAGATTCAATAAAAATTTTCAAGAAAATTCTATGAAAACTAATAATATAACTAAAGAAGCTCTATATAAAAGTAATATAAAAATTCTATGTAGGTACATTATCAGAACCATATATTTTGCAATATGTTTGTAGCCGAACGCTTCTTGAATGCTAGCTTCTTCTTATTCTTCTTCGAAGAACTTTTTCTTAAGATCTGATACATTAGATGGTCCTTTTTTTCATATATATGTACATATATGTACTAAAATACAAAAGTATGTGTCAGTTGATGTTTGTATTTATACGTATATATTTAATACATTATGCTTGTTGTAACTCGTAACGTGATCGTTAAATCGAACGATGTAGTAATCGTACAATTGGAATTTCTCCAACCATATTATTCTGCCTAATGCACCAAAAGTTTATATATAAAAAGAAAATAAGGGGAAAGTAAACTATTAAAACTTGCATAAAAGGTATTGAGTTAGTTTATTGTAGACCAATGTATACGTATGTATAGACTTTTTTGACTTTCTTTCGGGACTCATGCTATTCAACCAAATACGAATGTTATAAAAGATACTTTTTTTACAATAGATGTAAGTCGATCTACCTCTTTAACCACTTATAGCAGAATTCTTTGCTAAAGAAAAATAAGAAAAATAATAATAAAAATAATAATAATATCCGTGATAATAATAACAATAATAATAATGATAATGGAGTAGTTACATTTATACTCATACAGTTGCATTAAAAGTAGTATAAGACATTAAATTATGTTTAAATGAAGCAAATATTTTCTTGTATTTTCTATGTATCAGTTGAGTATATAAGTGAGAAACGAAAGTTTTATTTGGCATTAAACATTTATTTCTCCATTATTGTAAATTAAATTCAGTTTCTTAACTCATAATATTCTACTATACGTATTTTATTCAAAGAATTAAATATCAAACCATTGCATAATTAAAGAATATTTTATTTTAATAATTAATTAAACAAAAGAATTTTTTAATATATTATTTAAAATTAAAAAACTTTAATGTTTTCTTTTTCTAAAATTATTTGTATGGATAAATTAAAAAAAATTTTTTTTTTATATAGATTTATGATTTTTAGTAATTGGCTGAATTGATAATGAAATTTAAACGGATCTATTGTTCAAGTAAACTAATCTCAATTTATTTTGATGTTTTATCAAAATATCAGTTTGCGTAAATCATAATACACAGTAATTTCAAGCGTGAAAATTATTTTTTCGTATAGAAAACATTTCGCACAAAATATAAAAAAAAGTTACTAAAAATAATAATATTATATTAAACTTAAAAAAAATTTTAATTAGCAAGATTAAAAATAAATATTCTGCAAAATACTTCGAAGAAATTCTCTTTCAGTTCCATTTTCAAACGTCTCCTTGATTCTTTGCAATCGTCTTTACAAATCCAGCCGCTTTTATTTTTAAACAGCTTTCATCCTCTTTCCTGGATAAATCTGAATGAGATTTTCCAACTAAAATATTAAATCTAATTTTTTAGTTATTCAATTTTTATTATTCAATTTTTGTTTACCAACCTGTACCTCATCCTACTGAATCCAGATACCTGGTGACATATACTGAGAAGAAATGGCTCTCCTTCTGCCTCATGTACGCTGATCAACGACTTATGTCTTGCCAAATATTTGACAACTTGCTTCTATACTTATCATCGACTTCGCCTTAAAGCAGACTGAACATATGAAGAGCATCATATTTCGAATGCACTTACGAGTTTTAAATCTTAAAATATTTTAAGTATCTTTAAAAATTAGAAAATATCAGGACTCTGATTAAAAAAATACAGTTAAAATTAATTTTATTTACAATTTTATTGGTGCTATTGAATAAAGTAAACTGTAAAGCACTTAGAGATATAAGATCCGCTAATACAGTTTTTTTTAATCTTCCAACAACTAAAAAAAATAATCTATTCGTAATAATTATTAAAAATATAAAGTTCTTTCCGCATTAACGGATAAAAACTTTTGTTCTGACAAAGCTTTTATAATTATATTTTGAGTTATAAAATTATTCGTTTTATTATCATATGTATTTTAAAAGTAACCTTCATTGTACTAAACTTTTTTTTACTATTATATAGAAAAAAAATATAAAAATAATTTTAATGCTGAACAAAAATAAAAAAATTAATCTAAATAAACTATGTACTTAAAGTCACTCTGAGTTTAATTAAAACTTTAAATATATTTTTCACTATTTTTTTTTCTTTTATTTTTTGAATATTTTGCAATAAAGAATATAATATTCCTTTTTTTTTTAAATAAAACAACTTTACTCGAAATCTTCCTTATTATACAATCGCTAAATATGTAATATTCTCATGTTAAAAATATTATTACTTTGCAAAATAATGAGTACAAAAATTTGTACAATTTTATTAAAAAATAAGTTTAATAAATTTGACAATAAGTACTTTGAAATTATTTTATAATTATGTACTTTTATTTAAAAAATTTATTATAATGGAAGAAAAAAAATGTTCATTTATTTTTTGTTTGCTTAATAAATGTATTTTTTTTTTTAATTATTTTCAAATAATATTTTTCTACAAGGTTTACGGTCGTCATCATCTCTAATAAAACTGTTTTCGTTTTGGTATGTTTCTTTTACGATTTGGGAATTACAGTATTCACTTAACTTAAGCCGGAAGTCTCCTTTGCAAAGATCATTAAACTAGCTACCATTCATCTTTCTTGAAAGATTCTTTTTTTTTTTTAGTGGACGTGTACTATATATCACAGTATAATATAATTTAACTCCTGAAATAAATCTTTTTTTTTTAGAGCAAAAAGACATTCTTATAGTTAACTAGTTCGTTATCATTTTTATCTTTCTTGCAATTTTAACCAATAATATTTAAAAACAAAAAACAGTTTTGGTTGATCCTTAATTTAAAATTGCCTTTGGTTTTTACTTCTAGAAAAATTTACTAGATGTTTATTTACCAAAGTCGCCCTCACAGGCTCCTAATTAGGGTATCGTCAATAACTTCTTAGTTCGCAGTATATCTTCCTCGTACTTTGCGGCAGCGCTCCATTTCTCTTAATTTTAAAGAATTTTTTCAACGATGTTGTTAGGCCTCATTTTGCCTTTTACTGCTTCTAGCTCTATTTTTTTAGTCATTCAGCGATCACAGTAAAAAATTGTGGGATACGCACCGTCGCGTTCACTGGGACAAAACACACATTCAGGGCTTCCAACATTGTCCACCCTAAAGAGCTAAGACTAGAAAAGCTCGTGTCCACTAAGGCGTATATGAGTTTGGGTTCTTTAGCAAGTAACTTAATTGGGATAATTACAACGATCACAACAACTGCCGCTTCAGAGACCGTCCTGTATACGCAGGCAATTATTAAGGCACTTGCCTCTGTACTCTCATGCCTTTCGATTAAATAGCCTTGTCTAGTTCCTCCAATGGGATGAAGTGGATTACAGACATAAGTAATTTCCGTTTGCTAGCCTTAGAGCAATTAAGGTTCACCATCAGCCTTCACAGGGCTAATAATGTGATGCCTGCCTTTTTGACTCTTTGATAGATATGCTTCCATTAGTTTAGCTTCATATCCAAAGTAATACCCAGGTATTTTACAAATCTATTCGTTTGGATGATGGTATCCTGTTCGATTTATATTGGGATATCAGTACTTATTCGCTTCCTCGTGAAAAACAGGATTTCTTTTTGAGCAGCTGCTAGAATTAATACAAGCTCTTTCATCATAAAACTGGTTTTTAAAATGCAGACGCTTAAATCGTTCTGCGCGTTTTGCACGTTCATGAGAGCCATGTCGTCCGTGTAACCATGAAACAGCTATAAAACTAGTAGTTTTTTTTTTGCGTAGGAAGTGGAGAAATGCAATTACACATACTGACAACCCGTACTGTTTGACTATGTGAGACTCCTTATACCCACTAAAACTTCACTCCCTTCCTGCCTTATATAGGAAATTACCCTCTGTGTAAGTATGTGTGCATGTGCATTTTTGTCTAAGTATTAATGTTACTAATAGTATTGGTAATGTATTAGTGAGCAAAGATTTCAACAGCAATTCAACCGCTCTTGGGGCCACTAAGAAAAACTTAAGGGCAAGTTTTTAATAAAGACTTACACCAGATCTTAAACTTTTTATTTTTATATTATTTAATTATTATTCCATTATTATTCCAATTATTATTCCATATTTTACTTCTTAACTGGGCCACTCAGTATAAAATACTTAAAACTGGTTTGTGTGTTAAAAATCTATCCTTTTTCCACAAACTTGAGATATTTATAAGAAATTAAAATTCTTTTTCCTTAAGGCTATTTTTTGGCAAATGAGTTGTTTAATTTTTAAAAGAATCGTTCATATATAATAACGCAATAAAAGTTAAACTGAATTTTTAAAAGAAAAATTGTAAAATTTAAGTTAAAATTCAAAGTAACTGTATTTAAATACAAGAATAAAAAGATTGTAAAGAAATACCTATTTCCACAAAGCAAATAAATTCGCTTTAATTAAAACTTTATTAAATGTTTAAATTCAGTGTCATTAAAACTATTTTCAGTTTAAAAATTAATACATATTTACGTTAGTAATAATCACCAAGCATGCAACAAAATATAAATTAAATAATAATAATTCTTTAAAGTTTTCTTTCAAGAAAGAAAGTTATTACATATAGTAAAAATTTAATTTTTAGAGCAAAAAGCATAAATTCAAAAAATTGAACAAAAATATTTGTTTTCTAAAATTTGCAATTAAATTTGATAACACAGACCCACAAAAAAAAAGATCAGGGACAAAGGTGCAACTAGGGATTTTTTAAGTATTTTTCGTAAACGAATCTGAAGTCAGATTTTTCTGTACATCCTCAAAATTTAGCCCTACGCACCCTACACAATATAATTTATGAAAAAAATTTTGAAAATAGGGTTTTTTTTATTTATTTTTCGACGCTGAAAACGAATCTGGGATCAATTTTACAATAAACCGTCAAATCTGAGTCAAATTCGTAGATTCGTTTTCAGCGTCGAAAAATACTCACTAAAACGCTGCTCACACTTTTGTCCTGGAATTTTTTTTTGGCGGCTATGTAATTAAATAACTTAATAATAAACAAAGCTTTTACTTTTACATGTTCGATTCAGCCTTCATTGTTATGGAGTTTTGTACGGCATGGGTTATAAAAACTATGTAGATGCGAATACGTTAACAACTGCTGTTCGACCCTCCTCTTACTCATGCTTAGGCGCAATATTTAAATATTTTGAAATATTTTGAAATATTTTCATGCGATAATAAACAGGGTATAACTTGTATGTAAATTAATTAGTATTAATCAAATAAATATTCAAATTTTCAAAAATTTAATGTCACTTTATGTGTTTTTAACCATAAAGCAACAATTATAATAGCATTTTTTTTTTGTACAGGAAATCTTGTGAATCTTACATCAGCCATGGAGTGTTTGCGGGTCTTAAAGACCCGCGAATTTCCATGACCGCCCAGTTGCACAAAGTGTACAACTGGGAGACCACCGGCGACCGCGGTCGCCGGATGCGCCCCAGATTCTTACTGGATAAACACACTATAAACCCCTCTGCACTTGTTTGCCCCAAACCGGAACTCCCTTTTCAGGTATAACTTCAGTTTGGGACGCGCAGCCTAGGCAACTGGCGGCTGCCTTCCCCCAGCCTAGTGACAGGAGAGTTATCTACGATAGAATGCCCTCCTCCTTTTTCTTCTACAAGGTGGCCGTACCCAGGCAACCAAAGACGTTTCGGAAACGTCTCCAACCCGTTTCTGAAGAAACGAATTAAACCTATTTGCACCGTTTAAGAAACGTTTCTGGAAACGTTTCAGAAACGTAAAAATGCGCCTTAGAATTTTAAAATCCTAATTTTGGAATTAATTCCATAACGAATATTCTTATATTAATTTTCATACTAGAAGTTATTTGCTAATGTTTTTTTTTTTACATTTAAATTTTTTAGTTTACTTACACTTATAAGTATAATTTAATTAAAAATTTATTAATAATTTTTAATTATTTTGATTTTCAATGAAAATCCTAGCAAAAATGCAAAACCGAACAAGTCGATTTTTTAACATAATAAATATTTAAATAGGTCTTATATGCTGTTGGAGGATCATTTTATTTACGACTTGAGAAAAACAGTAATCGCCACCTATTAATCATCTTAATTAGTTCATTTCTTCTAAAATAGATGGCTTTTTTGAGTGTCATAAATAAAATGACTTTTCAACTGCATATAAGACCAAGTTAAATATTTATTATGTTGCAAAATCGACTTGTTCGGTTTTGTATTTTTGATATGATTTTCATTGAAAATCAAAATAATTAAAAATTATTGATAAATTTTTAATTAAATTATACTTATAAGTGTAAGTAAACTAAAAAATTTAAATGTAAAATTAAAAACATTAGCAAATAACTTCTAGTATGAAAATTAATATAAGAATATTCGCTATGGAATTAATTCCAAAATTTAGGATTTTAAAATTCTAAGGCGCATTTTTACGTTTCTTAAACGGTGCAAATAGGTTTAATTCGTTTCTTCAGAAACGGGTTGGAGACGTTTCCAAAACGTCGTTGGTTGCCTGGGTTACGTACTCTGCTACATTGTTCCAATTTTCAGGACTCTGTAGCATTTCCGGGACTACCGTCTCTGGCCTCCAAATCGGGAAGGGCGGGCGCCCTTTCGAGTAGCGCACAAATCCAAAGAATGAATGCTCTGTTGTGCCATCCACATCTGGGCAGTATAGACACTGCTTTGTTGCCACCTTATGTCAATGTTTCAACATGGCGCGGAAATTGGATAAGGTAATAGTCCACCTCCCCATGCTGTCGCCCAGTCCATGCCTGCAGATCTGTCTGTACTTGGCAGTTTTGGTGATAGCCGTCCAGATCTTAGATCCGTAAAGCAGGACAGAGTTGACAACGGACATCAACAATCTTCGCTTCCCTGGTTTGGGCCCTCCTATGTTGGCCATGAGCCTTAAAAAGGAGGATGCGATCGACACGGCCTTCTCACTCGACCTCAGAAATTGTTCCCAGAAGTTCAGCTTGTTATCAAGCAGAACTCCCAGGTACTTGACCGATGATTGGCTCGGATCGTGTGAGGGTTTCCACCATCACCGACATTTACATCGATTTCCGTGGAAATTATTGTTCAACGGGTCAGCAGTACGATCTCCTTTTTTGTGATCGCGAGCTGGAGCCCGTGCTCGCTCATCCAGAGGTTGAATTTTCTCATGACTAGATTCAACCTCTCCTGTGTTACCTGCATGTCCCTGCCGGTGATGGTCAGGGCCATGTCGTCGGCGTACCCGATCAGGGAAGCTCCTACTGGGGGGTGAAGGCGCAACAAGCCGTCGTAAAAAGCATTCCACAGGTCCAGTCCATAAACCGAGCCTTGCGCGATGCCTTTGCTCAAAACTCTCTGCTGCCAGCTATCGAGAGTGTCGTAGAGCAGTCTTCGGTCCCGTAGGTAGTCCTTCAGGACGCTATTCAGGTACCTGGGTATCCGAAAATCCTGCTCGAGGGACCAGATCATGTCATCCCACCTGGCAGAGTTGAACGCGTTTTTGACGTCCAGCGTTACCAGGAGGACGTCCTTGCGGATCGCATGATTCCTCTCCCTCTCATCTTTCACGGTATCCACGACACGCCGGATGACATCAATCATGGAATGCCCTTCACGGAATCTATGCTGTTACTCGGAAACGCCACCACCCTCCTCGATGGCTCTTCTCAGCCTTGCCTGGAGCATGCTCTCCATCACCTTTCCAATGGTATTTAGCATGCACAAGGGTCTGTAAGATGATGGAGAGTCCGGGGCTCCACCTCTATCCTTATTCAAGAGGACCAGACGTGCCACCTTCCACTGCCTTGGGAACACTCCCGCCACCAAGGCAGGCTTTAAGGGGGGCGGGCTTTACGTAGGGTAAAAGATGTTTAACAGGATACCGGGGATTTGACCACTAGTTTGAGCACTTACGCTGGTATCCAGTCCGGCCCCGGCGCCTTGCCATTTTTCATAGCCTTGATGAAGGCCATCAAGGATATTACCATCTCGTCTTCACTGAATAACGGCACTTTCTCCCTGGATATCGCCTCTACCGGGTTTTCCCGGATTGGCCGCTCAGGGAAGAGAGCGCCGATGATTCGTTCGGTCGACACCGCGTCCATCATGTTGTCAGATCCCCGGTTCAACTTGCCCATTACGACTTTGTAAGCAAGACCCCAGGGGTCTTTATTTACATCCTCACGTAATGAACGCAGGCCTCGAGCCTTGCTTTGACGGATAGCTTTGGCCAGCCGATGTTTAGCATCCTTGTGTTCCTGGGAAAGTGCAGTAGCCTGTCCCGTGGCCTGTCCCGTGCTCTCTGCGCCCTTCGTCGTGTCCTGTGGCACTTCTTGCGGAGCTCCGCTGTTTCTAAAGTCCCCCAGTAAACTGGCTTTCTCCCTTTCCAGGGCCTTCGACGAGGCATGGAGGCGTCACACGCTCCACGCAATAGAGACGTTACTTTCTTGACTAAGATTTCAGCCTCGCGGGGACCTGTAGCCCCACTATGCCAAGCGGGGATGGACGCCAACTCCATTCGAAGATACTCTTTGAACTTGTCGTCGTCCATCTTCGGTACATTCCAACCCAAGGGACGCTTCCTGTACGGAGGTCGTTGCGAGGTTCTTTCAAGCACCCAGAAGGTGATGTAATGATGGTCACTACTATTGTAGCCAGCCATCACAGTCCATTCGCCGATTCTCCCAGACGCAGTATTGCCTTTAGTTTTGAAAATTGAGACTGGGGGTAGTAGATCTCCACGTTCCATTCCTATTTCTTTGCCAACGACTTTCCTGATCTCCCTTTCGTTCGTGATCCCATCCAGATTTCGGATTTCGAGTTTCAGCATGGGGATAATATCCCGGACGTTCAAATCAGGGCCCGTTACCGATTGAACCGCTTCCAGTAGTTTCCCGGAGTCCTCTATCGATTCCAGCTCGATCAGGACGCTGTAGCCTTGCGTCTTACGGATTCGGTGAACTTTAGCCCCCGAATCTTAGAGCATCACGTTCTTCTTGATGTTGAGAAGAGTCTCCTCGTACGTATGGCCTGCTGCTGGTTTTATAAATAGGGCCTCCATCCTCTACGCCTTTTAGGCTTGGTACTTCCCGTTTCAGCAGGCTTTTTTGGCTGCTAAGTATTCTTCCTCTTAGCATTCTGCTTCTTTTTGGGTTTTTCCCAAATATACACTTTGTTGGGTATTTTTTCTACCTGGGCCTGTTTTTGCAACTGGCCCGGAATTTCAGGTACCCGGTTTCCCTGTTGAAGCTGCAGCTTTTTTTGCTTCTTCCTCTTTTTCCTCTCGGTCTTGCTGATCCTTTTGGCACCATTTGCATTATTTTGCTTGCGTGAATTGTCTTGCTCACGTAAACTGTCTTGGCCATCTTCCGAGACTTGAGTTTCTGTAGGAGACTTCTATACCTTAGGGTTATTTGCCATTTTCTCTGGGTCTTGGTGATCCGTGAGAGACCGTTTGGAAGCCGTTTCATTTGGCTTCGGCTACTTGAACCTTTCCTGTTTTTTTCCTGCTTCCAGTGGGCGTTTTTCACGCAAATACTTTGCTCCGCGTTAATCTTGCAGCCTTTTTCTGTTTACATCTTCCTGAAGCACTTTTTTCTTCCTCCTTTGCTCTTCTAATTCCTTCCTATTTTTTATGGTCATTCAGAGCTCTTCATCTTGCCTTTCCTGATCAGATAATATTTCTTCTAAAGGGGGGTCTTCTATTATTATAATAGCATTAATTATCGTATAATATAATATAATAAAAATGTTAATTATTTTTAATGATAATAATATATTCATTAACATCAGGTTATGTTAAATATTTTTTTAAATCTTGGTCGGAAATACTGAAAATTTTCTCGTAATTAGAAGGAATAATAGTATGCTGAGTGTACTAATTCCAAAGATTTCTCTATTAATGACTACTCGTCATCCATAAGAATAACAAGGTATTGGACATTAATTGAGGGGTGGTCGTATATTGGTACAGTCACTCTAGTATAACATTATTTTATAGAGGCTTGTAAAAGTCATCTAATTCTTTGTGTTTGGTAAGAAAAACTTGTGATTATTCTAAAAAATTTTATTACTATTATCTTATAATAATAAATATAATATAAAATTTATTTTCTTTAATAAATTAAAAAAATGATTAATAATATTTCAAACAAAAATAAAAAAATAATATATATATTTTTTATTTACGTATTTCCAAAATATATATATAAATTATTATGTTATTATTTATTATTAGTTTTTATGTACTTATTTATTTGAATTTACAATTCAATATACATTTTTTGCAATAAACCCAGTCTTATAGTAATATTGTGTACTACTTGAGTTTATTTTTCTTTTTTGGTAAAAACCACAAGTACTATGCCTTAAGCAGTAACCAGTCTTTGAGATTTATTTGCTTTATAAATGAAGCCCACTGTCGTATTGAGTCTAAGTATAGTGATTTATTGCACTATTGCATCGAGAGCAATATACAACATGGTGATTCACTTTCTGAATTCGATGAGAGAAGAAATGCAGTTTGGTTATCGAACTACAAATCTTTTAAAAAATACTATCTTGCGAAAAATGTTCTTTTATATGTATAAAGAAATGTATACTTTTCTTTTGGCAAATAGTATGTACTTGAAACTCAATCTTTTAGTTATTTAGATTCAATTGTTATTTTTTTTTGTGTTATGTAATTTACGGATAATATTTTTGAACTATATTTTTTTATTTCTTTCATTTAATATTATTTTTATTTTTTTTTTATTACCTTAATATTAAATATATATTAATGTACTTACAAAATTGTATGAATATTTATATGCAAATTATATAATTTAACGTATATTAAACTAAAGCTAAAAAAAATCAGTACTCTTTATGCTGTTCTTTTTTTTATAGAAAAACATATATAGAGCTGTCAGTGTTTAAAAAGCTGTTTAAAATACGAGTATATATCAACAAAATGAACTTTCAATTAAAAAAAATTATTAATTTACTTTTTGTTTTAAATATAATATTTTTTTTTTTAAATTGGAATTTCAAAAAAGAATCATACTTCGCATATTTCTCGCGTAAGTACTGTTCAAATTAACTTTTGGACTCCAGAGCCGAATTCCAAAAGAAATTACTAATTACAATCTAATAGAAAATATTTTTTACGTAAAATAAGCATTTTTATAAGAAAAAATAAGAAATATGATTGAAATATATTTTATTTATATTTATTTAAAGTCAAGTATAAACATCGTAGCATGATAAGAATAAAAAAAATTTTTTTGTCAAACCTATGCCATTTACAGTTCCGAAATTCCGGTAACAATAACCAGAAAGGATAAAATAACGATAATTGTTGCCTAAAATCGAAAAATAAACCTTAGAAGCTAAAAATTTGCTTGAAGACTTATTTTCAGTAGATGATTTCAGCAAAATATACTATAAAAACAATTAAAAAGCCCAACCATCAGTTTGAAACTCATTTGATAAAAGGGAAATTATTTGTATAAGCTAAAAAAAATGATTTTCAATTTTAATTTATAATTTCAATTTTAAAAGTTTGTTTATTTTACATTTATTTTATTGTTTTCAATAAATAATTTTTTATTATAAGTAATAAAATTAAAAAATTTTTAACTTATAAGAAGCTAAGCTCTTTAAAAAATATATTTTTCATTAAAAAATTTAATTTATATTTACTAACATGGATTAGTACTATGCAGTATATTTTAATCAAGAAATAGTTTTTTGACTAATAATTCATAGGATTTTTAAACGTCTTATGAATAAATAAATTTTTTTTAAACTAGTGGTTCTAAAACTAAAAAATTTTGTTTTGTATTTTCTTTTTAGTAAGCAAAATATTGAAATCGTATCCATAATTATATTCCTATTACTAGAATTAACATTGGCACCACATTCATAAATAAAATATGAAGTATATACATATATTTCTTTCATTATATAAACTTACTTTGAAAAGTAATATTAATTCATAGTATTTTGAATTTCAGTTATAATAGAAATGTTATTATGATTAAAAGTTTTGAAAAATGCTGACTCTTAAAATGAAAATTTCAATTTTTTATCTTATATACACACAAAAGTAATACCTATATTTATGTAATACGCTCTCAAGAATCAATTTTTCTTCTAAAAATTGAATGATGCAGCAAATTTTTCAGAGCAAAAAGAGATATGAGTAAGCCAAAAATAAATTTTTGTTACTTAAAATGAATTCAAAAGTTATGTTAATTAATAATAATAATTAAAGTTTTAAAATTCTTAAATTTTAATATACTAAATATTTATATTTAGAATGTTCTTAGCTATGTTATTATTTAAATTAATAATATGTTTACTATGCGTCTTATGTATGTTTTAAATCAATAATTCATGTGTTGAAATTTTCAATAAGGTTACTAGCTTAATTCTTTGGAATTTTACTTGGATTACATAAATGAAATACCAAGTATAGAACATACCTATTATATTTAAAAAAACTTTTTAGTAAAAAATATTTATATAGTTACAAAATTATTTAGATATAAAAGCAGCTTCATGCTTTATATAAACGTATTTTCACAGAAAGTTGGAATATTTTATATTTTAAAAATACCGTTTTATCGTGTATGTACAAATATAAAGTTTTAATTTAATATAAAATTATAAAAATTATTATATATTATTTTGAAAGTTTTAAATTTTAATGATATCTTGAATTTGGTGAATACGGAACACAATTGATTTAATTTTACAATAAATGAAAAATTGTAGAATTACATCAATTGTGTTCCTTATTGATCAAACTCAAGATATCATTTAAATTTCAATCTAAAATTCTTAATTTATCTATAAAACAATATTTTTACTTTGCTACATACTTATAAAAAATGAAAAGCCAATTTCAGGTTTTAGCTACGAAGTTTTTAGAAACACTTAGATCTCCTGGTTTCATTATCTTCAAGTAAACGATACAATTCTTTCAGCATTTTTAGTGCAAACATACTTGCTAAAAAGCATTTTCTTTCAAAAGTTTTTCAGGAAATTCAGAAAAATTAAAAAAAAAAAATAATAAAAAAGCAATTCTTACCTAATATCTAATATGATACCTAAGGCTGAAGGAAGATATGATTTACGCCACCAAAAAATTACATCACTAAAGATTTTTCCACAGAGTTCACAATAAAATTTGACTACCAAAAAATGTTGACATATGAAAATTGCATACAGAATAAAATAAAAAAATATCTTTCGGACAAAATTTTATTTAATCATCAGAGATTTTTAAAATTATTTTTGGGCCGGATTTAAAAACTTGACCATAAAACTCATAAACAATACAAAAAATTAATGACAAATTATTATTATAGTCGCACCCGCGTAAAAATAAAAAAGATCTTGAAATGATTTTTTAAAGATCTTGAATTTTGTCGTTATTTTGTCTTAAATTCGACTTGAAAATGTCTTGGAAATGAAACAAATCAAAACGTCATCTTTAAGACTAAATATCTTAATTAATCTTAACATTGTCTTCAATTTTTTTTTGCAAGATTTGAAGAAACTTTATTTTATGACCAAGCTGACTAAGATTTGAAGGTTAAAATATCATTTTTTTCAATTTTTGATTTTTATTTAAACTTTATCAAAAGAAATTAGGAAAAAAAAGTTTGAAAATAAGCTAAGACATTTTGAAAAATTTTTTTAATTAAAGATGCGCTGCTCCCTGCAAATTTTTAACTATCAATATCACTTTTTTTTCTTATTTTTTCTCCTTTTCAAAAATAATTTTTTTAATTCTTCAAATATTTTTGAGTTTATATCGAACATATTTTTGCAACGTCAAAACTTTTCAGATCAAGGGATTTTGAAAAAATTTCAACATTAAAACTTTAAATAAATAGGATTTTCAAAAAATAAATACTTGATAAAATAAAAACGAAATTTTTTATAAAAATAATTAAATTAATTTTTTGCTAAAAAAATTAAAAGGAATTTTAAATGAATTGACATTTGGTGGCGTATCTAAATTATATTTAATTACTTATTCAATTTTTTGTTTATTAGTGTCACAGATAGCAACGAATTAGAATGAAAAAAATAGTTTTATTTCAGGTTATACTGTGATCAAAAAATTTAGTCCATCTCAATTCGATGTAAAACTTAAATGCTCTATAAAAATGTTTCAAAAAAATAAAAATTTTTGATTTCAAGGCCAATTTTTATAAAAAATAATGCAATGATGCACTTTTCCAAAATTTATTATGAACTCGAATTATATTATTCGATGAAAGAATATTTTTAAAGAAAAAGAAGGAAAATACCCTGCCAACTAGCTGGCACTAAGGTTCCTCAAACAATGAGCTTAATACTTCAATATGCCACAGATATCCCCGATTACAAGCATGCAATCATACATTCATTTCTATTAACTTTTAAAAGTTTTTTTTATTGAAAAAAATTTTCAAAAAATTAATTATAGGTAAAATTGTAGGTAAAGTAAGTATTATATCATAACAGTCGCAAGGTTTAAAAAAAAACAATGTGAAACAACTAATTTCCTCCTATGTACAGGTTATTACCTACTGTAGGCCTATAATATGTAACATTATTGTCTATATTATTTGAATTGGAAATAAATTATTATTATTATTATTATTATTAAAAAAACTATAAATAAAGAATAAAAAACGCCAAAGATCCAAAATATTACTATAAACGAACTTTCTAAAACTAGTACTCTCATAAAAAAAAATTATGTACTGCGTCCAAAGAAAAAAAAAATTGATGTTTTTTGAATTTTTTTGTGAAGAAAATTTTGGGAAAAAAATTTTCAAAAAATTAATTACCAGATTCGACATATCGAGTAAAAATCGTACTTTCAAATATAAGTACTTTCATAGAAATAAATGAGGTATTACATCCAAATTAAAAAAAAAAAAAGTACCTCGATATTTTTTGGTAAAAAAATTTTTGAAAAAAAAAATTAGGTCTTAATTCCATAATAATGTCTGTGAAATATTACCGATTACATACATACACACACACACACGCACACACACATACAGACTTTTTTTAGGAACCGGTTTTTTAGCTTCCTAATTTTCTTTTCCTAATTCTTTCGATAAAGTTTAAATAAAAATCAAAAATCAAAAATTGAAAAAAATGATATTTTAACCTTCAAATTTTAGTCCACTTGGTCATAAACGGTCATAAATTAAAGTTTTTTCAAGTCTTGCAAAAAAAAATTTAAGACAAAGTTAAGATAAATTAAGATATTTAATCTTAAAGATGAACGTCTTGATTTCTTTCATTTCCAAGATATTTACAAAACGAATTTAAGACAAAATAACGACAAATTTCAAGATCTTTTTTATTTTTAGACGGGCAGTTAAAAACTGGTAAATAGAAGCAAACCATTTGATACTCATGTAAACATGTGTTTAGAAATTTTTAATTGAATCCAAAATTTATAAAGTTCATCTATGCGATGATAAAAGCTTATATTTAAAGAATTATAATAATCCAATATAGAATAGTATATAAAAGTTATTGTTATAATTTTTCAAATAAATATGAGCTAAAAAAATTTTACTTTAAAACAGTCGTTTTAAGTAATTGGAAAAATTCTATTTTATTTATCAACTAAAAAAGACTTTCTCTAACTATAAGCAATTTTAATATTTTTCATTCGCGAAAGTAAATTATTAGGGATAATAAATATACTAGATACCGTCAAAGACGGGTAGAGCGAAGCTGATCATGTTAGAAAAAAGCAAGAAAAGAGTTTCAGTAATTTTTTAATTTAGGGATTTTAAAAGCTTTGATTAGATTGAGTTCAATAATAATGTTTAAATAAGACGTAAAAAAATGTTAAGCATAGTTAAAATTTTTAGTATTGGCCAAAAAGTACACGAAAAATCCGCCCCTTATTTTGAAACCTTATTATTTGTTTGCTGAAAAGATTTCAACCAAACTTTTGTTGGCGGAACTTTGTTATTACGTCCTTTTTCTAGAATTCACCAACAACAAAAAAGTTACTCTGAACTCTAATATCCCTCAATTAACATAATTACCAAAATAATATTGTACACAAGTCAGAATGTGGTGTAACGGTTTCAGAATTCGTCAACCAGAGAAAGAAAAAGTCTTCTGTAGGTTTTGTATGTCGTTGAATCCGAATTTGGGGTCCTACTGGGTTAGAAAATAGGAAAATACAGCAGAAACATTCCATCTTATGAGTTTTTTCACAATATTTTGGAACTTATGATCAAATTAATAGTGCCACATTTTAAGAGTAATTATCTAAATATTGAATTTATTCTTTTATTCTGTATCGATAAAGGAATATTAGAGCTAACTATTGGTGTTGAAAAATATCTCCAGGGTAAGATAAAATCGGGAAAATACAATATGAGTTTTTTTCTTTACTTTTCTTTTAATCTTGCATTTGAAAAAGTTTTATCCTATTTTAACTTTTATTTAATTTACCTCCTATACGGGGCAAAAATGGATAAAACTATCCCTGAATTTAAGAAAAAATGAAAAAAACTTATAACTGGTTTGTGTTTTCACACAACCAACGATCATGAATCATGTTCACTTATAACGTTTTAACGTATATTCCCTAATTATTATAAGTCCTAAGATCGAAATTACAATAAATCCCAAAATATAAATTATCCTAAGTCCATAAACCTAAAATATTCTAAGTTCTTGTGCTTACTCCCACTTTAAATTATTCTAAGTCCCTTAATCGGAAATATTCTAAGTCCATTTCATACCCCTCTCCCCTAAAAACGTCGTTAATATTTCAACCCCTCCCCCCCTAAAACGTCAATACACGGTGATCCCGGGTGGGACGTGAATTTTATTTTATTAGGTGCATCGCTAGTTTTTGATGCTTGTAATCTTAGCTGCGATTGGTTAACTAATAAGCAAACAATGCATCCGCTCTGTATCGCCCTGTATTTACCCCCCCCCCCCCCTAAAACATCACTTTTTTACCCACCCCTGCCTGGCATTAACATACACTAACACTATTATATCGTAGTATAAGTGAACGCAACATACGGAGGTCCCATTGATACCAACCTATGAATTGAATTTTGTCATATGACTTTAAAAATACCATGTCCAGCACCGGAAGATCATGTAATAACAAAGATTTTGCAAGAAAAAATTTTGCTTAAGTTCCCTTATGCAAAAAGTTAACAAAGATGCAATAAGAGGGCAGATTTTTCGGAGTCTTTACTTTGCTTTTGTTAACAAGAGACCGCTAACTTTAGGAAACCATATTACAAATTACTTTCATTAATAATTGAAAAAAACCTCCGATAACCTCCGATAACCTCCGTTTATTCCAACAGGCCTTCTAGGCACAAGAATATGTGCATAAAACTATGCACAAGGCTTTTAAATGTAGTTTTTTGGTAATATTGCTTTTTAGTTAGTTAGTTAACGAAAACACTTCTTGTTGGTCACAATTTTTCGGTATTAAAGTCATTTTTCAAGCCTTGGATTTTTCTAAATGTTATAGCAATTTAACCAAATGGTCATTTTTTTCCCGAAATGATTAATTTTTAAATTATCTCAAAAATTGCTATTTTAGACAACACGGTGCCCCTGAAACAATTTAAATAAAAATTCAAATTACCCCCGAGATTCCAATGGAAATTTGTTTTTTAGTTGTTCAGAGTCACAAAAATCAAAAAATTTAAAAAATCCGTCTGGCGCTTTTTTTTTTTTTAGCTAAAAACTGTTTCATTTCGATAATATAATAGAAATTAATTGGAAAATAATAAATAAGTTTGTATAAAAGCTGTTTTAAGTTATAAAAAATAATTTTTAATGTACAAAATCTTTTATAACATTAAATTTACTAAAAAAAAATAGTTTTACCAAAAAAAAAGACCTAGAAACTACAGGCAGCTCAGGGAAGCCCAGAGCATCTCAAAATCGAAATTTTAAGAAAAATTATAATTTTAATGCAAAAATTATAATTTTAATGTAAAAATTATACTTTTAATGTAAAAATTATAATTTTAATGTAAAAATTAATTAACTAATTAATTAACGAAAATTAACTCATTAACGCCGGGGCGGAGAGTTTTGGAAATGAGCAAAAATAAATACATTCTCGTATAGATATGTGGCTAAAAAGTTCATCCTAATAGTAAAATTTCACGCTTTTTCAGAATCTGACATTAGTTTTGATCTACAACCTTTAAATAAACCCTAAAAAGAGTGGTGAACGGGATATATCTATAGATCTATAGATCAGGCATTATTAGGAAGTGTTTGGAAAAATCAATGAAAAAAGTATCCAATTTTATTGAAAAATGCTTGAACATAATATTTTTTATGTAAATTTAAGTAAACTTTGTATACATTGTGGTCTCATTCATTTTAGTCCTATTTACAACCCTTAAAATGTGCCATGTGGATAAGGGTAGTTACAAAAAAATTAAAATAAAACTTATTTTTGATTATTAAAATTATATTCTTTAGTAGAATTGGCTGCTAATTTAAAATTTAACGTCAGTTTTGTGCAAAAACTTTAATTGTTGATACACCCTCTAAAATAGGGGTGAACGGGGTAAAGCAGCTGCATTAGGGTTATGCTTTATGGCAAATTTGTCAAAGTCACCCCTATTTTTAAAAATGCTTCAAAGTTTTTGCACAAAACTGATGTTGAATTTGAAATTAGCAGCTAATTTTACTTAAGAATATAATTTTAATAATAAAAAATAAGTTTTATTTTAATTTCTTTGTAACTACCCTTATCCACATGGCACATTTTAAGGGTTGTAAATAGGACTAAAATAAATGAGACCACAATGTATGCAAAGTTTACTTAAATTTATATAAAAAATATTATGTTCAAGCATTTTTCAATAAAATTGGATACTTTTTTCATTGATTTTTCCAAACGTTTCCTAATAATGCCTGATCTATCCCTTTCACCACTCTTTTTAGGGTATATTTAAGGGTTGTAGATCAAAACTAATGTCAGGTTCTGAAAGAGCGTAAAATTTTACTAGGATAAACTTTTTAGCCACGTATCTATAAGGGAATGTATTTATTTTTGCTCATTTCCAAAACTCTTCACCCCGGCGTTAATGAATTAATTTTCGTTAATTAATTAATTAATTAATTTTTACATTAAAATTATAATTTTTACATTTAAAGTATAATTTTTACATTAAAATTATAATTTTTACATTAAAATTTTAATTTTTCTTAAAATTTCGATTTTGAGATGCCCTGGGCTTCCCTGAGCTGCCTGTAGTTTCTAGGTCTTTTTTTTTTGGTAAAACTATTTTTTTTTAGTAAATTTAATGTTATAAAAGATTTTGTACATTAAAAATTATTTTTTATAACTTAAAACAGCTTTTATACAAACTTATTTATTATTTTCCAATTAATTTCTATTATATTATCGAAATGAAACAGTTTTTAGCTAAAAAAAAAAAAAGCGCCAGACGGATTTTTTAAATTTTTTGATTTTTGTGACTCTGAACAACTAAAAAACAAATTTCCATTGGAATCTCGGGGGTAATTTGACTTTTTATTTAAATTGTTTCAGGGGCACCGTGACAAAAATGGGTTTTATAGGTCTCAACAATTTTCTAAAAGCTTTTTTCTAAAAATTCTTTATTTGTCCTTTAGAATTATTTGTTTGCAAAACATTATTACCTTTCTAATTTTTTATATTAAATTCTCTTCTTTACAGTCAGTAAATTGAATGCCCATTTTTGTCCCAAAATGATCAATTTTTCAATTTGCTGCAAAAATCGTAGTTTTAACATTGAACATGTTTCTAAGGAGGGATAACCTGTGAATCTGAAAATCAAGTGGGGTTAAATGTCAAAAATCATGTGGGGTTAGGAACTTAAAATATTTTATATTTAGGGACTTTGAATAATTTACTTTGAGAGGCTTAGAAAAATTCAAGTTTAGGGACTTAAAATATTCCGGGTTTAGAGACTTCTAATAATTTGAGTTGAGGGACTTAGAATATTTTCAATTTAAGGACTTAAAATAATACAGGTTTACAGAATCTAAATAATTTGGGTTTAGAATCTTAACATCTAGTAAAGGTGATAATTACAAATTATAAGAATAGCGATTTTTTTAAGTTTAGATTTCTTTTTGAATACTAAATTAATTTTAAAACCAATATTTATGTAAAATTCCAAAAAATATTCCTAAAAACAAATAATCTAATGCAACTTGTTTTTCGTAATTTTTTCTAATTCTCCATCCGCCATTTTCCAATTAAGAAAAATCATGCAAAAAAAATGTGTCCTAAAACATATACAAAAAATGAAAATTTTATTATTCTTCATTAAATATACCTTTTTTTGATGCTATTTATAATACTGATAAGCAGCGTGTCGATTTTTTTTAGTATCCAACTTTTACCCTAAATAATGAGTTTCCGGTTAATTTTATAGAAAGATTGAAATCAAATATTTTCAATTTAAGGACTTAAAATAATACAGGTTTACAGAATCTAAATAATTTGGGTTTAGAATCTTAACATCTAGTAAAGGTGATAATTACAAATTATAAGAATAGCGATTTTATTGTAATGTTGTTTATTAGTTATGTATTATAACTAGTCCTTTTTAGAGGTTTAGTTTTCACGTCCTATAATTAGTCTTATAGCCCAATTAGAGCTTGTAATTATTGAATCTCAATATTTTCTTACCCTTTCTTCAAAAAAAGGCAGTTAATTAGATAATTTTAGCTCTGCTTTCAAAATATTGCAAAAAAACTAAAATGGGGTAGTTTTTGCTGATTTCATGTCCTCTACTTCTCAGCCACTTGTACCCCAGATTGCGTATTTCAGAATCAAAGCATACCTACTTTTGTATTCTAATTTTTTTGGTCACGTGTACTAGAAAAAGTTAACCAATTTTTGGAAGAAAAACTGAAATTATGACACCCCGGATTAGACTAGATTTTTATATTAGGCCAAAACATACTGAATTTATATTTTAAATATTTTGGTATTTTGGCTCTGGAAGGGCATGTCGGGCTATTGAAGACCCGCCGTTTATTCACGCTCTTAGTTTATAGTGTACATGATTTTGAGCTCGGATAAAGGTCTTCAATGGCCCGACATGTCTCTCCAGAATTAATATACCGAAAAATGTCAAATATTAACTTATTATGTTTTGGTCTTAGTTAAAAACCTAGCCTATTGCAGGGTTTCATACTTACTTTTAGTTTTTTTTTTTTAAATTGGCCATTTTTGTGTAACTTTTTCCAAAACACGTGGCCGTAAAAATTAGAATACGAAAGTGTATGTATTTAGGTCTTGAATATCTCTGTGCCAAAATTTAGCTGTGTAATACTTACACGCACTTATTACCATACCATTATTATTACCAGGTTCCTAATCTCTTTTTTATTTAATAAAATTACGCTATTTAAAAAAATCAGTTTTTAAACAACCGGTTTTATTTCAATGAAGTAACCTTCAGAAGAATTAAAAACTTATTAGTTATTAGTTTCAAATCAATTTTTCAAACTGATCCATGTGTAAGAATAAAAAAATTCAATGATAATGGAATTATACATAGAATGCATACGGATGGAGTTGCAAATTCTTTGAACTAGGTTTAGTCCAAAAATATATATCTTATATTAATATTTGAAATTTTACGTTTAGATTTCTTTTTGAATACTAAATTAATTTTAAAACCAATATTTATGTAAAATTCCAAAAAATATTCCTAAAAACAAATAATCTAATGTAACTTGTTTTTCGTAATTTTTTCTAATTCTCCATCCGCCATTTTCAAATTAAGAAAAATCAAGCAAAAAAAATGTGTCCTAAAACATATACAAAAAATAAAAATTTTATTATTCTTCATTAAATATACCTTTTTTTGATGCTATTTACAATACTGATAAGCAGCTTGTCGATTTTTTTTAGTATCCAACTTTTACCCTAAATAATGAGTTTCCGGTTAATTTTATAGAAAGTTTGAAATCGAATTCTGATAATAGAGACTTGAAAAATAGGTTTTGGTTTTAAAATTAATTTAGAACTCGTAGATAGGCTCTTGGGCGTTAAATGTTTAATTGAATAAAATTTGGATTAATTAATAAATAATAAAAATCGTAAAGAATTATAAAAAAGCTAAGGCTTTTTTATTTCAGGCACGATCACATATTCATTGAGTATTTTCTCTTTAATAACGTTGATGGGATCCACGCCCTCATAAATTGAAAACTATTATTTATTATTATACACCAAGGTAATAAAAGCTTGTAGAGGCATCGGAATGACCTTGGGACCAAATTCCTCCATAAATTGAAGAATTTGAAGACTTTTTCGTTTTTTAACCTGATGAACTTTTAAGGCACGATTTCATCTATGTATTGCATACACAGGGTTATCGTTCCTAAAAAATAAATTTCAATTAATTTAGTTATTTTCTGGTTATTTTAGATCATTAACCACATTTTGGATGTATTAAATTCAAAACCAATTCATTTTTTACCATTTTTATTATTTTTTAATAATTTTTTTTGATATCTGAAATCAGTTTTTAGGACATTTCTCTGCAAGTACTTGATGAAATCACTTGAAATTGAAAACCCTACAACTAGATCTTATTTCAAAAAATTTGGTTTAAGGGATTTTTGATTCATCGAGTAGGCTCTGTGATCTTGACGATACACTTTCTCGAACATACATCCCTACACACAACAAGGCAATATAAGCATTTAGAGGCATCGGAATGACCTGGGGACCAAATTTCTCCACGAATTGTACAATTTAGAAATTTTTCCGTTTTTTGACCTGACAAACTTATAAGGCACGATTTCATCTATGTATTGCATACATAGGGTGATCGTGCCTAAAAATATAAGAATCTTGTGTGATTTTGTATTTTTATGATATTTCGCTGATGCAAAGTTTATGCAAAAGCTATGAAATTTATCGCGCGGATAACATTTAGAAGGTTTTTCACCTGTATGAAGCAAAAGTACAAGAATAAACATGCCTTTAGAAATACCAGATTGGGCCCAAAAACAATAGGGTTCATTAACTCGATAAAATAAACTCAGTTTTAAAAAATGAAAGCATTCCGTTTGATCGTTTTGGCTATATCGTGTCCGAAAGGTGTCGATTTTTGCATCCATTAAGGTAGAGCTTCGCTCTATAAATACATTTCTATAATCTGAATAAATGAAAAATTGGCACTTTCTAGAGCAAAGATGTAAAAATTTTTTTATTGAGTAAAATGTATTATGACCTTTTAAAGAATATTTGGTTTCTTGCAACTCATTTTTTTTACAGTTTACCACTCGGTTTACCGAAAACTCCCTATACCCCCATATACTTTATTTTCCCGTTAGAGGTTGTAATTATCAATAATTACATTAAATCTTTCAATTTAAAATTTTTTAATCTTAAATTTCTATCCTATATTTTTAAATATATTATCAAAAATAATATTTTTTTATTGAATAATTAAAAGTAAGGAAAATACAATATATATTATGGAAACTAAATTCTTTTTATTCATATTCTTACGATTAAATATAAATATAAGCATCCGCATATAATTTAATCATTCAAATATTTTTTTTAATTAAATGTTTTAATTCATTTAAAAAAAAATATTAAGTTTTGTAACAATAATTTAGCAAGCTTAATACTTTTTGAATATATTAACTCTTAGCAGATTTATATATATATATATATATATTTTGTACGTTTGAATATATACTTTTTTTTCGATACATTATTCATTCCCCTAATGGACGATCAGGTGACAGACAGAAAATAAGCATGATATTCGTGTTAGTCATCAAAAAAGTTTTTTTGCATACAGCTAGAGGGAAAATTGCAAATAGCTTTCATATATAAATATAAAGACTTTCCATAGGTATCGATACAAAGATGAGTGAGCAATGGAAAAAACTTTTAAAACAGATCCTATTTCCGCATATGTCTTATATTTATAAAACTCGTATATCCGTATAAATTAAAGGTGTATAATTTTTATACTTCAGACTGGGGTATTATTTTAAATTTGTTTTATTTTTTCTTAAAGAAATGAGAACGGTTTTTTTTTATTTTGATGATGCTTTCTGGTGCTTTTGTATTGACAAATACTTTCCTTTAATGTAGGTTAGTTAGTCACTTTTCAGTAGCTTATTAATATGTATATATCAGCTGTTTAAAAAAGTTTGCTTCGATTTTTGAATATCGAGAGTAGTAGCAGGGGCGTATCCAGAAACTTGTTATAGAGCGAAGCTCTACCTGAATGGATGCAAAAATCGACACCTTGTGGGCACGATATCTCAACAGCGATCACTCGGATTACTTTCATTTTTTAAAACTGGATTTCTTTTATCGAGTTGATGGAACCTATAGTTTTGGGCCCAATCCGCTATTTTTAAAAGCATGTTTATTCTTGTATTTTCGCTTCACAGAGGTGAAAAACCTTACAAATGTCAAATGTGAAATAAATTTCAAAGCTTTTGTATAAACTTTGCATCGATGAAATAGAAATATCATAGAAATGCAAAATAATACAAGATACTTATATTTTGAGGCACACGATCACCCTATGTATGCAATACATAGATCAAATCGTGCCTTATAAGTTTGTCAGGTCAAAAAACGGAAAAGTTTCTAAATTGTCCAATTCGTGGAGAAATTTGGTCCCCAAGTCATTCCGATTCATGTAAATACTTATATTGCTTGGTGTGTGTAGGGATGTATGTTCGAGAAAGTGTATCCTTAAGTTCTCAGAACTTATCCGATGAATCAAAATTCTCTTAGACCAAATTTTTTGAAATCAGATCAAGTTGCAGGGTTTTTTTTCATTTTCAATTGATTTCATCAAGTCCTTGCAGAGAAATGTCAAAAAAACTGATTTCAGATTTTTAAAAAAATTATGAAAAAATAATAAAAATGGTGAAAAATTAATGATTTTTTAATTTATTACATCCAAAATGTGGTTAATGATCTTAAATAACCAGAAAATAACTAAATTAATTGAAATTTATTTTTTAGACACGATCCCCCTATGTATGCAACACATAGATGATTAAGCACTATCACCCTATGTATGCAATACATAAATGAAATCGTGCCTTAAAAGTTCATTAGGTTAAAAAACAAAAAATTCTTTAAATTGTCCAATTTATGAAGGAATTTGGTCCCCAGGTCATTCCGGGACCTCTACATGCTTATATTGCCTTGGAGTGTGATAATAAATAATAGTTTTCAATTTATGAGAGCGTGGATCCCATCAACGTTATTAAAGAAAAAAAACTCAATAAATATGTGATCGTGTCTAAAATAAAAAAGCCTTAGCTTTTTTATAATTCTTTGCTCTTTTTATTATTTATTTATTAATCCGAATTTTATTGAATTATACACTTAAAGCCCAAGAGCCTATCTACGAGTTTTAAATTAATTTTAAAACCAGAAATTATTTTTCTAAAATTGTATCCATATGTTAAAAAGTCTCTATTACATACACATACAGACTTTTTTTAAAAACCGGTTTTTTAGCTTCCTGAAGTCTCAAAACGTACTTATATGCCAAGAAATCAAAAACCAATATTTGACCCATCACCATGGTTCCTCATGGAGAAACCTTATGAATTATGGAAAAAGCACGTAATAACAAAATTCCGCTAACAAAAGTTTGGTTGAAATCTTTTCAGCAAACGAATAACAAGGTTAAAAAATAAGGGGCGGATTTTTGGTGTCCTTTTTGGCCAATACTTAAAAATTCTAACTATGCTTAACATTTTTTTTCTTCTTATTTAAACATTATTATTGAGCTCAATCAAATCAAAACTTTTAAAATCTCAATATTAAAAAATTACTGAAACTCTTTTCTTGCTTTTTTTTAACATGATCAGCTTCGCTCTACCCGTCTTTGACGGTATCTAGTTTTAGAAGGGGTGATTTAAAATTTTTTGTCAGGCACCCCTAAAATGGGTTTAAGGCGCCCTAAAATTTTTGTACTTTTTTTTATTAGCGGGTCGAAAACACTTGTTTCGTCCCGCAACACGATAAAAAGAAAGAGTTTTCTCCCCACTGAGAAATAAAAATTGCGTTTTATCCATGTTAGCAAAAAAATAATGCCTGAGATTGCAGTTTAGTATTCTTGGAAAATGTGTCAAAAAAGGAGTTTACCAGCATGAAAAGTAGGGTAAAACACATATATAAAAAAAAAAAAGTGACGCTTTTTGAGAAATTTTTATTTGAAATTTTCCTTTAGTCTTTCCGATTTTCCGAGGTTTTTCTGAAAAATGAGGGTTAGATTGGGCGGGAATTTTTACTACCTACCTTTATATAGAAAATATTTTTTAGGCTTATTTAGGGTGCCCAGAAAATAAACAGCAAACGGGTGGTTGAGAATTCGAAAAAAATAAAAATTGGGAAAACAGTTGCCAAATTGCAACCAAGCCACCTAGAGCCTTAAAAATTGGCCAGTAACCTTGTTTTTACATACCAAATACAGTGCGATTGGTATTTTTTAAATCTAAGACATCAACCTCAGACTTGGGTAAAAATAGCTAAGAACTACCGATAAATGAGACTAAGTCCTTTTAAATAAAAATAAAAATTGAAAAAATATTATACGTTAACCTCCACTCCATAACTCCATTCATTATTACATTATTTAGTGTCCAAGTTTTAATTAATTTTTTTCAATTTTATAAATTAAACTAATTGAATAGTAGTTATAGGTTTTTATTTTAAAAAGACTAAATTTAGAATATTTATTACAAACTTGAAATTGAAATATATATGCTACAGGTAGATTTCAGTTTCTGGATAAAGCTAGCTTTACTCAAGCGTTATTGGATAAAATTATATTCTTGGTAATTTTAATTTTTTTTTTTCGTCACATTTATTTGGCAATGGTTGGGTAAGGCTAACTTTATCCAGAGACAGGACAGGAAATTTTTAAAAAAATAGGTAAAAAATCTGATTGCCAGGGAAAAATCGCTCCAGAAGAAAAAAAAACTTTTCTTTTTCCGATGAAATTTAGCCAAGTTATCGTCAATTTAAGATTTTAATTCTGGAGTGATTTTCCCCTGGCAATCAGATTTTTTACCTATTTTTTGAAAATTTTATTTACCTAAAAAGTTATTTTGAAAATTTGGGGTAGCTCAGATACGAAAAACACCGTTTTTGACATAAAAGTGGTAAAATCTTTTTGGCATCCATCGCCGATTTCGTGTTCACGTTTTTTTTTTGCATTCTATAGGGTTCATACTACCAGAAAATCATGGTGGCAGTCGTGGCCTCGTAAATTTTTTTTCTTTATTTTTGGTGCTCATAAAAAGTACTTTCTCGTAGAAATGCACATATACGCTAAAGTATGTGGATTTTTTTTTATTCGTATATTTGAGGATAAGATAACTACGAAGGATAATTGTGTTAATGAAAAGAAAGAAATATAGAGATAATTTTAGTTGGTACATCAAGACTCAAGAAATAGGAAGTTAAGCTTGCAGCTTGGTAAAACAAAAAAGCAGGATAAACGTGGTATGGAATAGTATACTTCGAGATAACTTTCTTGATTTCTTTTAAAGTTCTAAAGTCTCTCTGAACTATTAATTGGTTTACTTCATGCTATAGTATCGCAATCCTTAAGAAATTTTCTTTTATTATTCTAAGTATTAAAGAAAGAAATAAAATAGATATATATATATATATACGTATAATATATAGATATTTTGCTAAGTGGAAATTGTTTTGAGACTATTATTGCGAGTAATTTATTAAGCTATGCTTGCGTCCGACACGCCGGATATAAGGACGATTGAATACTGAAAATAAAATACAGTAAAATATGTAAAAAAAAGTTAAGGTATACGATAACGCGATTCAATTTTGTATATCTTAATATCTTAATCTTAATCCTATATATATATAAATCTTTAATTATGTGTGTGTGTGTGTGTGTGTGTGTGTCCGAACGCGATAAACTAGAAAACGATAAAAGCTACAGACATAGGGTTTACGGCAAAAGACGGCAAAAATTACGGGTCAAAACATAGGCTAGGTTTTATTTCGATTGATAACGACGAAAAATTTTTATGTTGAAAAAACTGAATTTCCAAGAAAAAAATTTTTATCAAATTTTCAAAAAAAATCAAAAAAACTGAAAACCGAGGAAAAATTTTTTTATCAAAAAGAATTTCATTCGATTCGGGCATATTTTTTACGTATCCACCTAAATTTTCAAGGTAATCGGTTGGATCTGTCAAAAGTTACAATCATTTTTCAAAAATTATAAAAGTTTAGGACTAATATTATATATATTTCTAATTTTTATAAAAAACAGAAAAGTAAGGAAAAATTTTATTGTGGAAAAGAGTTTCATTCGATTCGGGCATATTTTTTACGAATTCACCTAAATTGTCAAGTTAATCGATCGGTTCGATCTGTCAAAAGTTACAATCATTTTTCGAAAATTATAAAAGTTTAGGACTAATATTATATATATTTGTAATTCTTACCGGTTACTAATTTAGTAGCTCTATAGAGTAACTAAAAGAAACTTGTACAGCTATTATCAGGGAGAATCCTAGAATTGGTATAGTTGAGGGAAGCAACTGCCACTTGCGGATCAAAGGGAAGGGTAATCAAGCTTTGAATCGCTGATCACTAATTATCCGCCTGAGTTGCAACGTCCGTATTTTTTATGATTTAGTAAATTTTAGATAATAATTCGGGTAAAAAAAGGTTGTTATAAAAAATATTGAGTAACGTAAAACAACATATCTGAAAGAATCATGTTGCAGGGGTCCAGGGGGGCGCAGCCCCCTTGGCGGTTGCCGAGGTGAGCGAAGCGAGCCGGAGGCAGCTAGTACTATATATATTTGAAAATTTATTTGTTTGTTTGTCTGTTTGTTTGTCTGTTTGTACCCTAATGACGCAAGAACCACGGAACCGATTGGCATGAAACCGGCGTCAAAAAGAAGAAAAAAAAAAATGCGGGTGACATAGGCCCTATATTTTCTGATTAGCTATCGTAGTTTTTGAGATATTTAATTTTTAGTATTTTTGAACTTGATAACATTTTTTAAAAATTTTATCAAAAATTGAAATATCTGGATACTATCGAAAAATTTTGCTATAGCACTTCATAGTATTCAATTCAGCACTAATTTTTACGTATTCTCTGAAATTTTTATTCAAAACGGAGATATCTTTAAAATTTTATAAAATATTTAAAAAATTTTTTACTATATCTTAATACTATATATATTTGAAAATTTATTTGTTTGTTTGTCTGTTTGTACCCTAATGACGCAAGAACCACCGAACCGATTGGCATGAAACCGGCATCAAAAAGAAGAAAAAAAAAATGCGGGTGACATAGGACCTATATTTTCTGATTAGCTATCGTAGTTTTTGAGATATTTAATTTTTAGTATTTTTGAACTTGATAACATTTTTTAAAAATTTTATCAAAAATTGAAATATCTCGATACTATCGAAAAATTTTCTTATCGCACTTCATAGTATTCAATTCAGCACTAATTTTTACGTATTCTCTGAAATTTTTATTCAAAACGGAGGTATCTTTAAAATTTTATGAAATATTTTTAAAATTTTTTACTATATATTATATATATTCAACTCAAATTTTAGGGTATAGTATATTATATTATTTGTTTGTTTTTATTATATTATTGTATATTATATATTTGTTTGTTTGTCTGTTTGTCTGTACCCTAATGACTTAAGAACCGATATGAAACCGGTGTCATAATAAAGAATAAAAGTATTCGGATAACATAGGCTATAGTTTTCTGACTCAGCTTTCTTACTTTTGGAGATATTCAATTTTTACTATTTTTAGGATATATAAAATTTTTTGTAAATTTGCTTAAAAAGTGAAATACCTAAAAAATATGATTAAATTTTACTGTCGGAATGGGATTACTTAATTTGGCCCTAATTTATGCGTACTAAGTTAAATTTTTTTATTTTCTCTATTATAACTAGAGATCAATCAGAACCTATAATTTTTCATTAATGTTTCACCTACGCTGCTCTGAATAGTTTGAATTTGTTTGCATAATTATAAATTTGTAGAGAAACATGATTTTTTTAAGCAACAGAAAACTATTGAAGTAAATGTGAACAGGAGGGACTGAGTCTCATTCGAAAAATCTGAATGTGTTTGCATAATTATAAATTTGCAATGAAAAATGATTTTTTGAAGCAAAACAAACAGAAGGAAATGTGACACAGGGGGGGGGCGGAGCCCCCCCCTCCAACTTTTGCTAGTATGTATATATATGCAAGTTATGTGATCGAGCACATACATTAGTAATTATATTGCAAAAAAGTTTTAAATTTACTCATCACAAATAATAGCAAAGATACAAAGCACTAAATAGTCAGCAGTTTAGTTAAAAGAGAGATAGTTATATAAGTAAATTATAAGGTGATATAACAGATAAAAATACTCCCGAGTATCAATTTCCTAATAGTCTTCGGCAACGAAAAACTTCATTTTTTATAAAAATTTTATTTATGTAAGCTTTTTTAAGGGGGACACCAGATAGTTTTACACTTTCTTTCAGAGTTATTTTTAGAATAGTACAAATGTAAATAAATTATTCAAAATCAAAATTATTCTAAGTTCATTTGTACCCCTCCTCTAAAAACTTCAACTTTTGACCTCCCCTCCTCTGTTTTGGGGGTACCCTTCCCCATGAAAATTTTCAATTTAAAAAAAATAAATATATTTAATAAAATGTATATTTTTTAATCTCCTAGAGAGTACTTTTCACCTGGTCTTTTCAAGGTCTTCAAGAGAGTTCAGGGACCATGCAAATTTTTTGGGGGGGTTTGTAGGGCAAGTTAAAGGTCCTCGCAAATTTGTAACGGTTTTTCCTAAATTCAAATTTGCGAGAACACATTTTACATCTGTACCCAAAAAAATTTCCTATTTTAAGACAATTTAGAAGTTAAAACGCTATATAACGATATAATATTGTCTATAAATTTAGGAGAAAACTTAAACAGACCACCTACCGTCTAGGGCAAACCCCAAAGATTTTTTTCACAAGTAAATAATACATTAAATCAAGTTATTGAGTAGTAATCAAGTTACCGAGTCAAAAATTGAGTCATATAAGATTTTAAGAATATTTGAACAAGGCGAGGTCCACTTAGAGCACACCAACTGTACGCCAAGTGTGCCTCAGAAAAAACATGCATAATCTAATTTTTAAGACATTTTAAAACTTTTTCCGAATTCCGAAAATTTGACTAGAAATAATTTGAATATTATTGAACTTGACTTGTAAATTAATTTTATTATATGTTTCTCTGAAATATTAAATACAATGTTTTGTTTTTAAATTAACTATAACTACAAAAGTGTTTAATTTTATTTATTTTTGAAACTTTTTTAAATTATCCAGATAGGGATTTCTGGTGGGGTCCATAAGCTTTAAAAGTCTGATTTTTTATTATACCTAATTTTTTTTCTACATGCAATTTGTCGTGCATTTATTTTTGAATATTGATAAATAATTCCCAATAATAAAAAATTATTTATATTATGTATATTACTTTAAATATTAATGTTACTTAATCAAATTGTATTTATTAATAATTGGAATATGAAATAGTCCTATATTCAACGTCAGAGTAATATACATCGTTAATTTTATGCATTAAATAATTCGATAAAATATAATTGCTCGATCAAATAAGCTCATATAGTTTACCGTTTAATTTCTTCCTCGTCTCTTACTCTTCTCTTCACTATGATGATGATGCTCACGAATCTATAAATGGTTTACCCCATCAGCTGGTGTCACTATGACGTTATAATTATTATCGAATAATTACTGTGGCAAATTAGGAAGTAACTAGGCTACTTCGATTCAATTTTATATATACGGGACTTGCGTTTAATTTTCATTACGTGATTTATTTTTTGAATGTACAGTTTCTTAATTTCAGTGCATAGATTTTTGTATGATGTATAATTGTTACTCAATTTTGCTATTATTTAAAATTATTTTCCCTTCCCCCTCCCTTTTTCCTTTCTTTCGGAGAATCATCCCGTTTCATTTGTAACGCTATCTTAGATCTACTCGTCTATGACGCATTATTTTTTTTTTGAAGCTTAAGGAAATATTTTGAGACTTATAAAACCCATTTTCAACAAAAATTACAAATTTGGCAGCAATTTAAAATTTGGTCATTTTCAGCCAAAAATGGCCATTTGGTTAATTGGCTACATTAATAAAAAAATTAATGATGAAAAATCGCGGTTTAGAGTTTAAAAGGTGACACTTACACCAAAAAAATGAGACCAACTAGAAGAGTTTTGGTTAACTTGCGAGGTTTTAGCGTTTCATTGAATATTACCAAAAAACCCTATTTCATTGAGCCCTGCGTTTCTAGGCTCAGAAGGCCCATTGGAATGAACGGAGGGTAGTCGGCATTTTTTCAACATAATAAACTCATTCATAACCATTTGATGTAATTTATGTTCCTAATGTATTGAACTCCCCTTGTTAAATTAATTTTACAGCTTGAAAATATGTATAATAAGTCAAAAATTACGTATTGTATAAAATTGAAAAAATTGGTTATAAACGTGTAAAAATGAAAAATATTTGGGCATATAATAATTAATGGAGTTTTATTTGCTTGGAAAAATATATTTTATGAGATAAAAATAAAATAGACAAAATATTTAAGATAGAAAAGTATAATTACTTCATTTAAACAAGAATTAAAAAATTGGGACTCTCGGGTTCTATCATTGTAGCGCATTAAAATAATTATTTTAGGGCATCTTAATGGTATGTAACAATTAATTTGGACTAAAAATTATCAATATTTACCAGTTTAACTCTTACATAGATTAAAAACAGCCTAAGATGCAAAAAAAAGTAATAAAACCAAATTTGAAAAAAAGCAAAAAACAAAAACAGGTTTTCTAGCTTATAAATATCAAAATATTGCTAAAAACCGATGCTGAATCCTTTTTTCTATTAGTTTTGAACTTGTTTTAACTTGTTTTAAACAAAAATCCCGAAAAATACCGTGAAAAACCCCTAAAATAAAAATTTTCGAAAATCGGGTAGCTCAGTTACGAAAAAAGGCAGTTTTTGACATAAAAGTGGAAAAATCTTTTTGGCACCTATCTCCGATTTCTTGCTCACGATTTTTTCGGTTTTCTGAAGGTTCAAACTACCAGAAAACATGGGTCATATCGATGTCCTTTCAAATTTTTTTTTTTTCAGTTTTTTGTCCGAATTAAGTAGTAAAAAAAAATAATGCGTCATATATTAAATATTGATTATAACAAATTAAAAACCCTTTCCTTTCTCATAAGGCATTATATCATTCATAAATCTTGCCTTGTATATTTAAATGAGAATAAAAACAAATATTTTAATATTAATTAAAGGATTTAATAAAAGTAATACTTATTTTAAAATATTGATCAATTAATAAAGTTTTCATAAAATTCATATTTTATTTTTAAATGTATTAAGTAAAATTAAATGAAACATTTTCAATCTATAACTTTATATTATAACGAAAAATTATTCATTATTAAATGATATTTCTCGGAAATTTGGATATTGTATAATGAATATTTTATTAATATACGCTTCATTAAATGTATATTTAAATTTTAAAATTAACATAGTCTGTTCAAAAAAGATATTTTTAAAATAGCGTTTTTTAATTAATTTATTAAATTTTATATAGAGCAAAGCTCTACCTTATAGGATATAGGATGCAAAATTTGACTTCTTGTGAATTCGATATCTCAAAAGCGTTTAACCAGATTACTTTTTGGACCTAATTCACTATTTACAGAGGCATGTTTATTCTTGTATTTTTGTTTCTCACAGGTGAAAAACCATACAAATGCAACGTAACACAAAGATACCCTCAAATCATAAAATGTAAATTCAACTAAAAATTTACACCTTTACACCTTATAGGTAGTAAATTTTTACGTTTACACCTTTCGCGTATAGTGTAGTTTTAAATTTACTACTCATAAGGTGTAAATTTAAAATTTACACTCTAGTCGATGTTTTTTTAATAAAACTAACCCTTATTCTTAAGTGAATTCAATATTTAAATATTATTTTTAAAACCAAATTTATTTTTAATTTTTATTATTGTTAATTTAAAACGACTTCATAAGATAGGGTAATGTAATTTATATACATTTTGTATACATTTTTATATGAATAATAATTCATAAAGAAGTGTAAACATATATATGTTTTTATTCTCGCGCCTCATCGCCAAACCATTTGTTTGTATTTTTTTTCGATTTCTGAATTATCGACGCTACAAACATATGTAAAACATATGTAAAATCGTATATGGATTAGTATAATATTAGGTTATTTACATACTTTTTATTTACACAAGCAAAACTAATTGGAAATATAATCCATGGACGCTAGATGAAAGGACCCCAAGCATAATATGGTTTCAGGTTATAAATTGAGGAAAATTTGAAATTAATATTATAAATTATATTTTTGCCTTAGATAAAAAATTTTGAGTGCATCTAGTTTGAAATTTAATTTTTTACGATTATTTAATTAAATAATGCCTATATTAATTACTGAGGCTAAGTAATTGAGCCAGACCCAATTTTCTAGACCCTATTTTACATGTATAAGAATTTGATTTAGCCTCACTTAACTAACACGGTACTTGGTGTCCTTTTATCTAGCGTCCATGATATAATCTTTGAGCTTTTATTTACCATATTATTTAAGTTTCATTAATCTGTGTAATCGCAATCATACTTTTCACAAGCTCCAAAGATGATTTTCCATAAGAGTAATGTTAAACTACCTACACTTTTTTCTTGATTAAATAATTATTAGGCAACCAAAGTTGTAAAAGAAAGTTTATTTCATTTCTTAATGACTTTATCTTTATGTTGTATACTAAGCTTCATTCATTTCTGTTATCATAAATTTTTAGTATTCTAACACCTTAATATTTTTTCTGTTTTGCTTACCTGAATGAAATGCTTAATATAAGTTGATAAATTGATTTTAAAATATTAATTTGAGGTTATCTTGTTCTTATTACTTTTTATAAAAATTGCAATTTACCTCTGAATTATGGTAATTTATCTAATTAAATTAACAAAAATACATAAATAATACTATTGAAAATTAAATCAGAAAAAATATTAAGCTATGAGACCACGACTTCTTTTTTAACATTACTTTTGGCAATGAAGCGCGAAAATAAAATTATATATACGGGCACGTCCAATAACGACTAGCTGAAAAATAAAAAAAAACAAAATATTTTTTTTGGGTCATTTTTTACCTGGGATTTGTAAAATCACTCATACTTTACACTTCCTGATGCATAAATTTGAAATGCAGCTGCTCCAAAGTTGGATTTTTTCAATTTTTTGATTTCAACTGCCCAATTCAACCTGAAATAACTCAAAACCATGAAACTTTTAACATATACATATGATTGGGAAAAAATTTTCTTTTTACCTGGCCTACCCGAAAAAATTTTTTTTTTATTTTGGGCCACTTCCAGTTCAATTTTTAATGGTTGGAATTTTTCAAATTGACCGGAAGTCTAGTTCGCCATAATTATTTTTGCTCAAATTTTCCCAGAATGTTGACCTATGTGTCATTTTTACTCAAAAAAATTTTGGATATGTGATACTCAAATGAGCGCCCACAATCATTATTTTAGTCTGCCAAAATCAGCCAAAATTAGCTCGAAATCAGCCAAAAATATCTTACAAATTAATTATTGGTCTTTTTTGGTCAATTTTTATTTTAGGCCAGGTAAAAAGAAAATTTTTTCCCAATCGTATATGTTAAAAGTTTCATGGTTTTGAGTTATTTCAGGTTGAATTGGGTGGCTGAAATCAAAAAATTGAAAAAATCCAACTTTGGAGCAGCTGCATCTCAAAATTATGCATCAGGAAGTGTAAAGTATGAGTGATTTCACAAATCCCAGGTAAAAAATGACCCAAAAAAATATTTTTATTTTTTTTATTTGTCAGCTAGTCGTTTCTCCCTGGACGTGCCCATATGTTTACGCTTTTTCATTACCCTATTTTATGAAGTCGTTTTAAATTAACAATAATAAAAATTAAAAACCCAGGTAGAATCTACTTAAGTCATCCGGACCAAGATTATACGTAACTGATTTGTTTATTATATAAATCCTGTTCAGTTACTGATCAGTATTGTCACGGTTAATTTCATCAGGGACTGAAGACGCGTGCGCAGTTGCTGAAAGATTTTTTATTTTTTAATTATTTTTAAGATAGAAAGGTTATGTTTAAGTAAAAATATTTTTATTTTTTAATCAAAACTATGCGGTGATAAAATAATTAATTGAAGGAAAAGAATTTATAATGGTTTTTATAAAGTATGGACGGATATTTCTATAAGTAGAAAGAATATTTTATACTTTGAAAATTATAATTTTTTTAATTATTACATAATATCAAATGGGTAATTTGATGTATCTTGTATTGTGTTAAAAAAATATGGAGATTCGCTATACGCCACGAATAATTCGAATAAAATTCTTTTAAAAATCCCCGTTGATTATACAGAAATAATTTTGAAACAAAAACAAATATTTTGTTAAAGTTTTGCCGACTCTTTAAACACTTCACTATTATAACTGCTTTTTAGATTTGTTCTTTATGAATTTGACTATCACTATAAAACGAAAATTAATAACAATGTTAATTATTTTTTAAAATTTTAAATATTTTGAATATTTAAAATAAATTTTATATTTTTATTTATGTCTCCATAATTACAATAATTTTTGATTCAAAAAATAATTACAATGACGGAAATTATTATTATTGAGAAAAAAAATTGTTTAAATAATCGGAAAAAAAAATTGCTTGTTGTACATATTGTTTATAAAAACATTAATACTAGATACCGTCAACGACGGGTAGAGCGAAGCTGATCATATTTAAAAAAAAGTTTAAATAATTTTTTAATTTTTGGGTTTTACAAGCTTTGATCAGATTTAGCTTAAATATCAATCACGGTGGGCGGCTTGAAACGATTTTAAATCGAAGTGCGAGTTACTGAAAATGTTAAAAACGGGATCTACTTGAAATAATTTTCCAAGTTGAATGCCGTAAAAATCAAAAAAATCCCCAGAGCCGTTTTTTTTTTTAGGTAAAAAACCGTATTTTTGAGGTTTTTTTCATTTTACACTACTTTTAATTTTCTTTATTCGTGCCAAATAAAGTTCAAAACGGTTCTGTACTTTATAAAATGTATCTCTGAAGTTAAATTTTTCACTGTAGAGCATTAAAGTACACTTATACCTGTATATATTTTGATTTCGGTAAGCTGTGGATGGCTGAGAGGTTGGCTGAGAAGTTATATCATTCTGTATAAAAAGTCATTGGTGGATTGTGTCCCCAAAATTTGACTCATTTTGCGCGCACTTTTTTATACATATATAATATGAACTATCCCCAATTTTTAGCCCTCTATGTGAAAATCTGCCAATTTTGACCCAAATATATGTAATAATGTCAGCTTTTAATTCAGAAATAATTTTTTGTAATTAGGATTTTTGGTAATTTTTATTACGACGTTACCCATTTTAAACACAATTCGATGCAATGAAAAAAAATTTGGTACAGATTTTTCAATTTGTTTCTAGTTGTGCCTCCTACAGTTTGGCTAAATTTATATTTCAAAAACACTGATTTTTGGTACCAAAAATATTAACTAATAGTAATAGTCAATATCTGGAATAACTCGATGAATAAAAAAAAAAATTGGTACAAAATTTGTTATTTGATTTCTAGTTGTGACACCTCCAGTTTGGCTAAATTTCATTCAGTTCTTGTTGATTTATCTTAAAAAAACTAATTTCTGATACCAAAAAAATTAACTGAAAATATTAAATATCTGGAACAACTCATACCTGATATAAAAAAAGCCTTAGGTTTTTTATAATTCTTTGCAATTTTTTTATATTAAATTTTATTATTTTTTAATCAAAAACTGTACTAAAAAAATACTAAAATTTTTAATAATAAAATGTCGTCCCATAAGAATCACGTGTTTAGGATGCTCGAAAAATCAAAATTAAGTATAATTATTTAATAATGAAATAGTCACCCTAGGATCTTCAAATTTCAAATATATATTTTTTAATATGACTTCTTGTTATATACCAATTTTTATTTATGATTTAAAATCTGAACTCAAACAAAAAAGATAGTTAAAATACTTAAAAAATCCTTATGAAATCCTTAAAATCCATCTTTCTATGTATTTAAATTCTTCCTGAACTATTGCTGCCAAAGAATGGAATAATTAACCATCGGAAATCAAATTAAGTTTCTTGATACTTTCAAAAATAAATTATTTGAATTGCTGCTTAATAAAGAAAACATTTTCTCACATTATACCTCTTAATTTCTTAAGTAAAGTTTTTTTAAAGTGTGTATTAAATTTCTTCAAAGATGAAAATTTTCTTGATGCTATTGCTTTTTATTATAAATTTTTATTTTATATATTTTTAGTTTTCATATAACTAGTGCAGTTATTGACTCTTATATTTTGCAGGAACTTTATTGTTGATTAGTCAATAAAATTTTTCAATGAAAATTTAAGTTTTATAGGTCGCTGAATATGAATATAAAATTTGTTTTTACCGAAAGTGGCCCAATTTTCCATAGTAGGAAATTCGACATTATATTTTGCGGGTTCATTAAAGATTTTATCTGTTATCTGTTATTTTTTTTTAATCATTAAACCTGCATTAAAGTATATTAAATTTTGAATATTTTGATTATTTCCTTTTTGGTTTCGAAGCCATTTTCTATATTCGTTTATTCTTAAGACACTTTCTATATTCGTGATCAGTGACCAGAAAAAGTAACAGATAAAAATCTTGAAGAACGTTTGTGGGCAACTCGGCTATTTTCGGTAAAAGCTGATTTCATATTCGTATTCAGTGACCCAAATCGCATAAATTTTCATTGACAAATTTTATAGACTTATCAAATGAGAATATGTTAACCAAAGGTACAAACTATAGGATTTTACCCTGCATAAAGTTGTATGCACGAGTAAGCAAAGCAGGCAGGAGCTGACGACATATTGTAAAGGTCAAACTCTATATTTTACTCAGTTGTTTAACACTTGATTTTTTATGAAAAGCAAAAATAGTGTATTTATCTGATAATAAATCGAGTATTACAATTTTTGAAAAAGTTTATTATTAAAATTATCAAACAATCGAAAAAAGTTAAGAAATTATCTCTTAGCCAGCAGTATCGACATTGAAAAAAAAAACATATTAATAAAGAAAAAATATATACATAAAGTTTTTTTGTTGAAAATCAATAAAAAATATGATTATTCTTATAGAATATTGTAAAAAATATAATTATATTGCATTTAAATGTGGAAAAATAAATAACTTATATATGCACATAATAAAAAAACAAAGTAATGTTAGGATATTGTGACCATCTATATACATCAGAGAATTATTTATTTTTTTTATTTTATGTAATTTTTCAAACAGTATCCCCGGATAAATGTGGCAGGCTGCTTCTGACGGGAGAGAAAATACTTTGAAAAATACTGTTTGTTGGTACGATATAGCGTGCGTCCAATGATTGCGAATCCTCAGAGAATACTTTTTTTTTTTAACGTTACTAAAACTTTTACAACATTAATGCAATCTAAATTTTTCATAAAAGTTATATTTTTTTTCTGGACTTTTTTATATAAAATTACAGTAATATTTTTAACTTAATTATTGAAAAAAGTATATATTTTAAAATAAATTTTTATTTATTTATAGAGTTTTAAAAGAATCTTTTTTAGAAAATTTATAAAATGAAAAAATATATATTTTTTTTTAATAAGAAAATTATAAATGTTTTTTAACGATAATTTTTAACCTAACCTGCAATATCAAAAAAAAAAAAATTTTTTTTCAGTAAATAGTAAATTTTATTAGAGATTGCAGCTGCATTTTTAACCGTTTCTGAGAACGCGATTTAGAGGAAACTATCTGTACTGTTGCTCTCGTATTTGAAATTTAAGGTATTTTATAACCTTGTAGATAAACTGTATACATTTTACTTAGAGTCTAGTTAAGGCCAAAGCTGAGAGTTTTAAAAATGTGTATAAAAAACTTATAACTAGTTTGTGTGTGAACGCAACTAGGGAGCAAGAAACATGTTAAAATATTATATTCTTGAGTCAAATTGACTGCTAATAAAAATTACACATAAATTTACACAAAAAGTATACATATAAATATAAAATAAATATAAAAATAATATAAATTTTTCAATAAAATTTGATACGTTTTATATATATATTTCTTCCTAGCCAGTAAAAAACATTTATTTCACCCCGCAACGCGATCTAAAAAACGCATTTTCTCTTCACGGAGAAAAAAAACTGCCTTTTATCCATGGGAGCAAAAAAAGGATGCCCAGATCGCAGTTTACCATCTTTGGCTTCACCTCGGATGTTAACTATAATTTATAGTTAAAAACGTGCGATCTGGACCATTTTTTTTTCTTCCTTGGTAAAAATTGTACTATTCCCAACTTTTTCTAATGTGAACCAATTTACCTTTTTATCCCTGGGATATACTTAAAGGACTGTAGGCTAAAACTAATGACAGATTCTAATAGAGTATCAATTTTTACTATAGGGTCAAACTTCTTAACCAAAGAATTACAGGGGATTTTTTTTTGTCACTTCCAAGACTTTCCGCTTCGCCGTTAATGAGTTAATATAACTAAAGTTGCGTTTATACGTTTTAGATGGCTTGTTTCACCCGCTTTCAAACAATTTGCAAAATACTTAATTTACTTTTCCATCGTTTGTACAATTCATATAATTATTAAGCAACTAAAGTTTGCATTAACCAATCATTATTATCAATTAATCATTATTTATCACTTTAAATCTAATTAATTATTATTTAAAAATCTAATTTTTAAACTTTCTTACAATCTAGTTACAGTACTTCTAATAAAAACTTTCATACTAGATTTTCAGTGAATTAGAAGTACGATATGCTATGCATTGAATTATATTTCAAAGGAAACATAAAATAGCGTTAAAAATATTCGCATTCAGCGAAAGGTATTTGATTTTTTTTCCATTTTTATTTTTAAGCACAAAAGAGAATCAAGATACTATTACACAAGTAAAAATAAACCACAAAAAGAATATCAATGCTGTATTATTAAATTTCCGAAAGTGCGCACATGATAGATTGATTTTTTTTTATTGAATAAAAAATTACATTACATTTTTATAAAAAAATGAAAGAAATACCAAAAAAAAAAAAAAATTTTCTTTTTATTGTGCGTAATAAAGTATAAAATAAAAATAATGAAATAAAAATTCAATGTATTTTGTGATAAAATATTTATTTAACTATAAATTATTAATTGTTTTCAGATATATATTTATAATAAATTTTCTATATGAATAAATTTTATATAAAAAATAATATTGTTTATATTAATATAAAATGAAAATAAAACGATTTTAAATTAAAAAAATTCAATATATAAAAATAGATCATGGCATCGTCTTCATATTCATGCAGTATCTCTTGACATTCAATTTGGCAAATATACCATGATCTGAAAGTACAAGTACCAAAGAATATAGTACCTGTACGCCAAAAAGACAGAGCTTTGACATTTTAACGGGCATTGCATCTAAATGCATCTTAAAACCTTTGCGAAGAAATTCAATGCTTTACAGTACTTCAAGTGTATTACGAAATATAAAAAAAAAGGAACGATAAAAGAAATAAGATTTTTAACGTCAGAATTGACGAAAAAGATATTTTTAGTAATCCTATACGTGATTTGGTTCCAAAAGAGCAATAAAATATTTTATTAGATGCAAAGTACATTTATACATTTTTCAAATATAATAAAAATTTTCATGAAAAAGAAATATGCTAAAATAAAGTATTACATGATAATAAGACTCTAAATAGACAGGAAATTATTTCTAATTGGGCACAAAATTATCATGAAAGCGTCAGAGCCATGATTCATATTACTTTGGAGTTGATTGATGGTTCATACAGATAAATTACGTTTACTTTGAAAACATTCTTTTATTTAGATGGACTTCACCAACCAACTTCTCCCGTCCCAGAGTTAATTTTAATAAAAATAATGCTACTTAAAAAATTAAAGTTTTAATATACTTTTTTTTATTGCAAAGTAGCTTAATTTTTATAATAAAACAAGTTTTTTTTTTAAGTTTTTTTTGTATTTTACTTTTAAAGTATTTTTTTATTGAGTAAGCCAACGATTTTAACAAATTTCTGAGCTTTTACTTTATGCACAAACACATTTTGATAATAAGAATAAAAATTCGGACGTTTTTACATCCCTCTTCAGCTGTCTTTGAAAAAAATAATTTTTTGACGTTTATTTTAAATTTTTTAAGGCTGAATAAAACCACTGCGCACAAAAAGTTTCTTACTTCAATTATTTCAAGTATTTATACTAGATACCGTCAAAGACGGGTAGAGTGAAGCTGATCATGTTAAAAAAAAGCATGAAAAGAGTTTCAGTAATTTTTTAATATTGAGATTTTATAAGTTTTGATTTAATTGAGTTCAATAATAATGTTTAAATAAGAAGAAAAAAAATGTTAAGCATAGTTAGAATTTTTAAGTATTGGCCAAAAAGGACACCAAAAATCCGCCCCTTATTTTTTAACCTTGTTATTCGTTTGCTGAAAAAATTTCAATCAAACTTTTATTAGCGGAATTTTGTTATTACGTGCTTTTTCCATAATTCATAAGGTTTCTCCATAAGGATCCATGGTGATGGGTCAAATATTGGTTTTTGATTTCCTGGCATATAAGCACGTTTTGAGACCTCAGGAAGCTAAAAAACCGGTTTTTAAAAAAAGTCTGTATGTGTATGTAATAGAGACTTTTTAACATATGGATACATTTTTAGAAAAATAAATTTTGGTTTTAAAATTAATTTAGAACTCGTAGATAGGCTCTTGGGCGTTAAGTGTTTAATTCAATAAAATTCGGATTAATAAATAAATAATAAAAAACGCAAAGAATTATAAAAAAGTTAAGGCTTTTTTATTTTAGACGCGATCACATATTTTGTGAGTATTTTCTCTTAAATAACGTTGTTAGGATCCACATCCTCATAAATTGAAAACTATTATTTATTATCACACTCCAAGGCAATATAAGCATGTAGAGGCATCGGAATGACCTGGGGACCAAATTCCTTAATAAATTGGACAATTTAAAGAATTTTTTGTTTTTTAACCTAATGAACTTTTAAGGCACGATTTCATTTATGTATTGCATACATAGGGTGATAGTGCCTAATCATCTATGTATTGCATACATAGGGGGATCTTGCCTAAAAAATAAATTTCAATCAAATAATATATTTTTTAAATAATATGCAATATTCGAAATTATTTACTTCGTTAGGATTTTACTTAAGAGAGTGCTGATTATATATGAGCATTTCTACAAAATCATATTTTATAGGAACTAAAATTATAAAAAAAATTTTTGTACATGCGCCTACTACCAGGATTTCCTAAAAGCTAAAAACTAATAGAAAGCCAAAAAGTTGAAAGATGAAATTGGTTATGGATGCTAAAAAATTTTTTTATTTTCATATTAAAAAAAGCATTTTTTACGTTTAAGCTACCGGAATTATTCCCAAAATTTTTTTAATAAATAAATTGGATTGCCAGGGAAAAAAGCACAGCACAAATAAAGCAAACTTTGCATTTTACGATCAAAATTACCCCAGTAATTTTCAAATTAAGATGGTATATGAAATGGCCTCCAAAAAAATTGATATTCTATTATAAAAAAAAGTTTTTTGATTTTAAAAAGTTCGTAACTTGCTTAATTTTCCCCCTAAAATAATCATTTTTTTTTAATTGGTTAGCTTATTACTTTTTACCTTTTTAGCTTTTTCTTGACTATTTATTTCTTCAAAAGTAAAATCATTGTTATTTACTAAAATTTAATTTCTTAAGCCAAAAACCTTTGAAATTTTTTTAAATGAATCATTTTTTTTACCGGTAAAATTAAGAAAGTTATGAATTTTTTAAATAAAATTAAATTTTAAAATAAAATTTTAATTATTTTACATTTTTAAAAAATCTTATTTTGCTGATTACTGTACTAATTATAACCGTAAAGTGAAAAGTTTTTGTATCTTAAAATATTATTTCTGGTAAAAATATTCATACACATATTTCTTAAATCTATTTTCAACAAAAAAATGTAAGACTTTTTTTTTAATAATATTAGTTTTACAAGAAATGTATACGTTTCTGAAAAAGTATCATTAATTTCACATAATACAGATAAGTAAACTTTATTTTATAGTAAAACTAAACTTCATTACTTAAAATTTTGAAACAGAGAAGTATAATTTTCATTTTAATTTTTTTTTTCAAATTGATTTTTTTTAATGTATAAATTTTTATGCAAGTATCTTTGTGAGTTCTTTTAGCTTTAGAATTGCATAAGTTTTAATATCTTAATATATACAAATGGAAGTATTTCAAAATGAGTCGTGAGCTACCCTTATATGAGACTTTAGGGAAAAAAAAGTATCCCACTCTATGCAACCCTGATTCAAAACTTTCTGTCAATACACGTAGATTTTTTTCTATATATATATGAAAAGTATTGATAGAGTCAACTACATAAAATAAAGTTGTGGCAGATTTCAAAATGAAATTTGTTCAAGTGAAATCATATCCGATGAAAAGCTGCATTCTACAAAGAGAAGTAATGAGATAGAAAAGTGTAAACTTCGTAACATATGCAGAAAGCAAGAAACAGATAAAGAGAGAGAAAGTAATAAAGAGAGTAAAGAGTAATAATAAAAAAGAGTTGTACAAAAAATAAGTTCAAATATATATATATATATATATATATATATATATATATATATATATATATATATATATATATATATTTGCTTCGGGCCACAATAGTTCGTCAAGAAGAATTGTCACGGGGATTGCCGTCACGTTGTCAATGTCGGTTGCGCTTATGATTTAGTTTTTAGTGATTTTTCTTCATCTATTGAACATTGACTTCATAGCTGACCTCACGTATTTATATCAAATAAAAAAAATTCTTTCTTTCATTATTATTTTGTGAATTTAGACGTATTTTTACTTGAATAGAATGTAATAATATACTAGCAAAAGTTGGAGTGGGACTCCGCTCCCCCCCTGTTCGAATATACTTCTATTTCTATTGCTTAAAAATAGTATATTACGACCCATGGCCAGAAAAATAAAGAATGGCCCAAATCGCACGTAAATTACCTTCCGAGGCGAAGCCGAGGATGGTAAACTGCGATTTGGGGCATTCTTTTTTTATGGCCCAGGGTCGTATACGTTTTTTCTGCATCAGTGGCGAGAAAACACGTCTTTGCCGGACGCGCAGCGGCCGGGAAATACGTGCTTTCTGGCCGCTGACCAGAAAAATCATGTTTCACTGCAAATTTATAGATACACAAACACATTCAGAGCTTTAAAGGAGCCAAGTTCACTGCCCAGCGAGGTTGACAGTAAATTTATAAGGGCAATTATTTCTCAACCCGGCCACCCCCCACTGTCCAAATATGGTGGCAACTTAAAAAGATTTTGGTTTTCTCAAATTGACTGGAAAAAGGTCTAGTTTTTTATTCTCATTGGCCTTTTCAACTCTATAAATCTACTGTGCCCATTTTAGGCACTGAGCGGCGCCAGGTCGACATTTTAAAAACAGAAAAATTGAAATAAAAGTAGATTAACGGTGAGTTTTTTGAAATTTTTTTCTCTTAAAAGTTGTTATTTATTAAAACAAAGAAAATGAGACCACTTGCATGGTAATTGATTGATTTCTTAAAAAGTTTTGTGGGTGCTATGTAGTTTTTAAAAATGGGTAAAAAACGGCTACTTTGACTGCTGATATCTCTGAACCTACATATCCAAAATAAAAAAGTTTCAGTGCAAAATGTTAGTCTTTTGATACAAAATAGGTGTGCCAAATATCAGAAGAATTGATTGAGTAGTTTCGGATTTAGCAATATAGTATATTCATATTCACTATAGTTAGATTTATAGTGTACGTATTTTATTTTTAAACTTTAATCGATTAAATTTTTATTCTGAAAACATGATTCGATAAATATACTATGCATTATACATTATCAAAATACTTTTCAAAATCTGCAGATATTAAAAGAATGTGTATTATTTGAAAATAATATGTCAAGTAAAATTCAAACAATTTAAATTATATATAAAATTTCGTGAATTACTAGTATTATCTTCTTTTTTTCATTGTCTTAACAGGATAATAAAAATGAAAAAAATAATTATTCATTAAAAAAAAAAAATAATGATAATAATAATAATTGAAATGATAAAATTTATAAAATTCTACAATGACAAGTGAAAGTTGAAATGTAGGATTTTAATAAAAGACTTTTCAAAAGTTTTCTTCTTTTATTTTTTTAATGCATTGGTAACTCATGACATTTTGGTTATTCTCTCGAGGGAAGCTAGTAGCATTCCTATTGGCCTCATTGTTACCGTTGCAGAAATAGTTAGTAATTGACATAGAAAGTCGAAAAGTTGCAATTAGTTGGGTGTATAAATAGAGTCAGAAACAAAGTTGATTCATATATAGAAAACAGTATTTCCACTATTCTCGTTTTAGGTTTATGTGGCATTTGGCCCATCGGGTTTTTCCTAGAAATAAAAGAAACGAAAAGTGAGCCAAGAGATATGGACAATGCAAAAACGATTTCAATCTCATTCTCTACCATACTCTCGGAATCGCGAGTTTCTATGTTATGTCCTCATCGTTTTCATCTCCCTCCAAAACGTTTACGTTTATTTGTTATAAATTTTCCAACTAGTTATTCTTCCTCTCTTTCTATCTTTATCTAATTCTCTCTGTTTATATGCTACCTTATACATAAAGGCACGTATACATATACATAAACGTTTCAAGAAATCCGGTCGTTCTCATTTCTGAATTCATTCAGTAAAATATAGCGAATTGCAGACAAGAGATTTCGCCGAACTGCCAAATCCCTAGGGAGCTGTTTTCATGTCTATATATACGACATTCTTTTGTTTATACGTCTACTCTTTGGATATACTATTTCATTAATTTTGCTAGATTATATAAAAGTTTAAAAGCGTATTATATACTTTTACATACAATTTTAAATATATATATAGTTATATAATAATTGCTGTATTGATTATTGAAATATTTACAATTAGTAAATTCAAACTTTGAAATTCAATGTAAAATTTTTAATTTTAAAATTAAACTATTATATTTTTGTTGTTTAAAATAAATGGATACAAAATCTATTTCTGTAGAATTGTAGAAATAAACAAAGTAGGTATTTCTAAATTCTATAATAATTTTTATTTTTTTATTTACTGAATGATAGAATTAGATTTTGAATTTAGTTCAAAAAAACTGATGGCTATATACCATGGCGAAAATTTCCGTCGACAAACCTTTTCTCGCATATGACGTTGGGCATCCCTGACCAAAAATATTTGTGATTTTGTGGAAGAGGTGGGGGGTGGGGTGAACAAGATCCCATATATATTACATTAAACAAGTACATTACAACAAGAAGATTCCTCACAGAATCAGGACAGAATAGTTTGGAATAAATGCACCCAAATAAGTTTCATTAACTCATTATTTAAAAACTCCTTTTTAGATATTTAAAAAAAAAATATTATTAATCTTGTTTAGATTTGATAAAATTTATTTCAAAATCATTCACGATATTTTGAAAAACAATAAATTTTAGTATTTATTTTGATTTTTTTAATTAGTTTACTTTAATTTATATTGTCAACAATGAAAACTGTGTGTAATAAATGTGCTTATCTAGCTTTCATTGAAAGATGAATGATATTTATTCAATAAAATATTGATTTTTTCATATATAAATAACTTTTTAATTGAATAAAAATATTTGCTAATAGCTATGAAAAATTAAAAAAAAAATTTCAAAAGTAGTTGCTGGAATTTTTGATTGCTACACCGAAAAAAAAATCCGTTTGCTACAAGTGAAAGTATTCTATTTGCGACTAAAGGAATTCCATTTGGGGCAAGCAGATTTTTTTTTTCTCGCTGGAATGATTGCAAATGACTTGAAAAATTTCTTTAAATTTTCTTTCTCAGGTTATTTGCAATCATTTGAACAAGAAAAAAATTCTACAAGCCGAAGGCAGATTTTTTTTCAGTATAGCTGAAATTTAAAGCTAATTTATACTATATAGGTTTCATTTACAAAAAAAATAAATTAAGATTTTCGAAATTTTAACTGATTAGAATACTTCCTATTATTACTAGCAAATTCTTGAGTTCTTGTGGATTGAATACTTGAACTTGGTAATTAAGATACGAAGCCTCATGTATATTAGTTATAGTTTCACTATATGGAGACTAATCGATAAAGATTTGGAACAAAAAGCAGCTCTTACGTTTTTTTAAGAAATTAGTTGTAAGCGAATATTTGAAAGTCATATCTTAAAATTTTCAGGCATGAAATTCTCATTTAAATCAACATTATAGCTAATTACGAACAAATTTAAAAAATAATAACAAATTTAAAAAATAATCTTATTTCACTAATTTAACAAATTTATAAAACTTCATTTTTGGCAAATTTCAACATTTAAACAACTGATAATTAAGTAGCGCGAAGAGGGGGGTTTTCGCCATCTTAAGAAAATTGGTAAATTTAAAATAATTTTTTTATTTATTTCTAAGCTTATATGAGAGTAAAAATTGTTTCATTAGCTAAAATGATGATAATTACTGATGAAAAAAAGCTTTTAGCGATTGTCAAACATTATTTTATTTTTAATTAGAGATTTATCTTCGGAAAGCTCAAAATCCAGGGTTTTCGCCACCAAGTATCGATATTTCGCCATATATTGATGCGTTTTTCGCCATTATATTTTTCATTAACTCTATAATTAATTTTTATTAATAGTAATTGTTTAAATAAATATTATATATGAAACTTTTATACAAACTACTGTAGAAATTTATATTCTATTGATATAGGTACACACCTATACTTACTCTTTTTCTCCTTTTTTTTATTTTACATATAAAAATTTTAGAATTCCACGATATTTCGATATTTTATCGATATAGTATCGAAAAAGTATACGATATCGATAAGATATCGATATCAAAGGGCTCGATATTTTGATAATATCGATATCGGTTTTTATCAATTAAATAAATAGTGATTGCTTAGTACGATTGTCCATTTCTAGCAGTCTACCCGTCCACCGCAAAAAGAAAATTTTGTTTGTTTGTTGTTTAGTATAGTTAACAAATTATTCTGCATTTTTGAAAATTCAGTTGTTGATTTTTCTGACGGTGCATTATTTATTGGCATTTTAATATCGGGATTTAAGGAGTTAGGAGGGTAAATGGAAAATTTGAGTCAATACCCACATTACCGAGGCTGTTTTTTTTTTATAATTTGCAGTTTGAAATAAAATTAGTCGTAAAAATATTAATAAATGTATATATATAATATGCTTATATTTATTTATTTTAATCTTTCTTATATTTTTTATATTTGGCACTTCAATAAACAAAACTGAGTTTCTCTGTAAAATCAAAGTTTTATTATTAATTATTACTATTTTACATAAATTACATTATAGAGTTTACTTAAAATATTATACCTGTAAAATCAAAGAAACGACATTTAAGCTTATTTTAATGCCAGTTTCTTTCACAGTTTTATAAAAGTTTTAACAACTAAATTATATTATATTACATTAGTTTTTACTTTAACAAATCTTATTATATTATACATGTGCTTTTTCTATAAAACTACCTTTTTTGACATCGATCAGTTTACTCCCTGTTTTACCATAAAAGCGTGGCAATATTTAAATTTAAGAAAGATTATATTATTTCTTACATCTCCCCCCATCAGGAAGAAAATTTTTATGAAAATTTTCATTTCATCATTGAAATTCAGAAATTGGCAAAAGTTTTGAAATATGGAAGAAATTTGATTCTGATTTTTTATGACCTGTATCTATTTCATAGATTGAGTTTGACAATTTTTTTATAATCTTATATGGACCAATCCTTAATTCATCTAATTTTTTTCTATTTAACTTGTTACCATTTTCTATGAATACCATGTCCTCTTTTTCAAATTCAAAATACTTTCTATTTTTGTCATATATTTCTTTATTATAGTTATGTGATATAATTGTATTTTTCAATGCAGTTTTTCTATCTTGAATCCAAATTTCATGTGAACTCTCTTCTTTTAAGTCATCAGGTATTGGCGTAACATCCGTACCTTCTAATAAATATATTGGTGCAAATCCAGTTACTGTGTGTTCAGTTTCGTTATATTTTTTTACACATTCTTGTGCTATTGTCGTCCAAGCAGTTTTTGTTTTATTTTCATTTATTCGACATCTTATTCTATTGACTAGTGTTTGATTTAATCTTTCATTTAGACCATTCGAAAACGGCGAATCAGCTGCGGTGAATATTATAGTTATATTATTATCTTTTAAAAAATTTTTAAATTGTCCCGAGTTTATTCCTGGGTATTGATCTGCTAGTATCATTCCAATTTTATTGTTTTCTGCTACTTTCTGAACCAGCTTAACAAAATCATTTGCATTTTGTGTTTTTGACGTTGAATTATAAGCATATCTAGTGAAGTGATCCACTAAAAGATGCATATATTTTTTTGTAGAACGAGAACCTCCAAATCCTCCGATTGTATCGATTGAAACTATTTCAAAAGGATTTTTAGCTGGACCTAAGTGAGACATAAGACCAAATTTATTTTGTCCTCTTGATTTATTTTTTATACATATGTCACAAGTTTTGCAAATTTTTTTTATGTTATTCAACAAATTTTTAGCTGTGTAAAAAGGGCTAATCTTTTTTTGCATTTGACTTATCCCTATATGGAAAAAATCTCCATGTATTCTTTTTATAATTACAATACTAAAAGCTTCTGACAAAATTATTTTTTCTTTTTTTCTAATTTTATTGAAATATATATTGTTTTTTATTGTTAATTTCCGGTTGTTATGTAGGTGTATATTATTTTTTTGATCATTTAGAATATTTTCTAATTTTATACAATTAATAATTTTTAGTTGCTCATCTTCATTTTCATTTGGTTCTAAAACTGGATTTCTGCTAAAAGAATCAGCTTCTAAATTATTCTTTCCAGGAGAGTATATTATTTTAATATTGTATTGAGAGAGATAATACGTTAAATCTCCTAATGCATCATCTGTCCTAGCCTTTATATTCATGTTTTCTAATGGTTTATGATCTGTGAAAACAGTGAATTCCCTACCTATTAATCGATGTTGCCAATATTTCACAGCTTCTTTTATTGCTAGACATTTTAAATAAATTGCTTTTTTCTCTTTTTGTGTTTCGTTTAATTTTTTTGAAAAATACGCCACTGGTTTTTCTTCGCCATTATTCTGAGGTTGCTTAAAAACTGCCCCAATACCTACTATACTTGCATCCGTATATATATGTATAGGTAAATTTCTATCAAAAATTGCCAAAATAGGTTTTGAGCACAGCAAAGCTTTTATTTTATCAAATGATTTTTGGCATTCATCTGACCAAATAAATTTTTCTCCTTTTCTTAACAATTTATGTAAAGGATCTAAGATAATTGAGTTCTTTGGTATATACTTATTATAAAAATTTATTTTGCCTAAAAATTGGCGAATATTCTTTTGAGTTTTTGGAGTAGGAAAATTTTTTATGGAAATTAAATTATCTTTTAAAGGACTTACAGTGTTATTTCCTATTATGTGCCCTAAATATTTTACATAATCTTCTGCAAAAATGCATTTTGAAAATTTTAATCTAAAACCTTCTTCTATTATAGCATTCAATAATCTTTTTAATTGTTCTATGTGTTCTTTGAAATTCATATAAAAAACCAAGAGGTCATCAATGTAGTTCTCAACAAAATCCAACAAATTATGTTTTCTTATTATGTTTTTTAAAATTCTTTGGAAAATCGCAGGTGCTGTTTTTAATCCAAATGGTAAGCATGTCCACTGATAGTGACCGTCTTGTGTTACAAAAGCCGATTTATATCTATCCTCGATTCGTAAAGGTATTGACCAAAATGCTGAATTTATATCTAAAGTTGAAAAATATTTGCAATTTCTTGTTTTTTCTACTATAACTTCAATCATTGGGAAAGGTTGGGATTGAGGAATCACAATTTTATTTAAATCTCTAAAATCCACGCTTAATCTTGATTTTTTATCATCATCTTTCTTGTAAGCTAACGTTACTGGGGCCGCAAAAGGACTGTAAGATTCCTCAATTAATTTTTTTTTCAACACTTTAGAAATTTGTTGTTCTATTTCCTTTTTATCTTCAAAAGAGCATTTATACGGTCTTTTACTGCAATATTTATCTACCGATAAATCAATACGAGCTTCATAATCTTTAACTGTACCAATATCATATTTATCTCTAGCGAAAATTGATTTATATTTATTCAGAATTTCATTTATTGCTGATTTCTCTTCTATATTTAAGTGGTTTATAGATATCTCAAAATTATTCACATTTATACATTCATTAAAGTTTATCGAATATTCTTTATGAAAATCTAATTCTTTTGGTTCAAATATTTTATTATTTATATTATTTTGTTTTTTCGTAGCCATATCTTCTACATTGACTTTAATTTTTGTAGCTCTATCTTCTACAATATTTTTATTTAATTTTTGTGTAGCCGTATCTTCTACATTATATTTATTTAATTTTTGTGTAGCCGTATCTTCTACATTAAAATTTATTAAATTTGATTTTATTTCTTGTGTTATATTTAAATTTTCATCTTGCTTTAGTTTAAATTCTTTTATCATGTCCAAACCTATTAAAATATCATGATGAAAATTTTCGTTATCTATTACAAATATGTCGGTATTTTTTTCTATTTCAAAAATTTTTATTTTAATATTTATCATGCCGTTAATTTTATCCACACCATTAATCGTCCGATATTTTGTACCTACTGTATCATTATTTTTATTATTTTTTAGTTTTAATATTTTTGCATTTATTACAGAAACATTTGATCCTGAGTCGTATATGCCAAAAAATTCTAAGGAATTATTTATTAACAGTTTTACTTTGATTAATGGTGGGACTAAAAGTTTTTTTCACTGGTATTTATTAATTCAGCCTCTACTTTTGCATTATTAATAGATTTTATGTGATTATTATTATCGTTATTTTCTTTATTTTTAAACCAACACATGGATTCTAAATGAAATCTATTATTCTTACCTATTTTTTCACAGATTCTACAAGGCTTTTTTTCTTGTGATTTTTCTTTTGACTGGAATGTTCGCTGATTTTCACTTTTTCTCTCAAAAGGCTTTTTCTTTATTAAATGCTCCAAACTTCTTATTTCATTGAAAAGATCTTCAGTTGATTGTAAATCATCTCTATTTATTCTATTTGTTACAAATCTGGTAAATTTACAGCAATTAAATCAATTAAAGTCCTTTTATCTATTTCTTTATTTACTTCAAGTAACAATTTTTCTTTTTTTAAAGCATAGTCTAATAGTGCATTACCGTTAATATATTTAAAAGAAAAAGCATATTTTATTGGATTCCAACCTTTGTCTGCATAAGTTTCACAAAAATTATTTTTCCAATCCTCCCATGATGAGTCTATTGTAAATTTTATTAACATGGAACTATACCAGTCTAAACTTGAACCTTCTAAAAACAGTCTAAGCATTTCTATTTTTTCTTCATTTTTCTCTATACCAAAGCGACTACATTCTTTTTCAAATAAATCAATCCATTGATTTAAATTAGAATTCTTACTAGTAAATTTTTCTAAAACAAATTTATCTGATAATTTTTTTAGATTTCTTACAGAATTTTCATCTCTATTTCTAAAACTTCCATTAATTTTATCTAATATTTTAGCTAATCCATCTTCTGTTATACCTTCTGAATTAGAAGATTTTTCTGCTGTAATTTCTTCTAAATAATAATCTTTAAACTGTAAGTTTTTATCTTCATCTAAATAAACATCAGATAACTCTTCTGTTAAGGTAATCCATATTCTTCTTGTATGATTTCTTAATTTTAATGTGTTTTTTATTTTATTGTAGGCTGGTGTCTGCATTAATTCTTTATGTAAGCTTACTTGTTGGCTCTCTACTGGAATTGCATAAACCTTTCCTTCACTTGTTGTAATTGAGGTTAAGGCCATAAAGTTTGCTTTTCCATCTGCTGCAGCTTTTACAGTAAATTGAAATTGTAACTTTTCCATTTTTCTCTTTGTTATTTTGCACAATAAACAGAAATGTCGTTTTATAATATGCTTATATTTATTTATTTTAATCTTTCTTATATTTTTTATATTTGGCACTTCAATAAACAAAACTGAGTTTCTCTGTAAAATCAAAGTTTTATTATTAATTATTACTATTTTACATAAATTACATTATAGAGTTTACTTAAAATATTATACCTGTAAAATCAAAGAAACGACATTTAAGCTTATTTTAATGCCAGTTTCTTTCACAGTTTTATAAAAGTTTTAACAACTAAATTATATTATATTACATCAGTTTTTACTTTAACAAATCTTATTATATTATACATGTGCTTTTTCTATAAAACTACCTTTTTTGACATCGATCAGTTTACTCCCTGTTTTACCATAAAAGCGCGGCAATATTTAAATTTAAGAAAGATTATATTATTTCTTACATATATATGTAATATTATTGCAAAAAAAAGTTATTTTAATTTTATAAATTATGAAAAAACATTATTATTTTAGGTTATGTTACTTACTAAAGCTTGGTTTTTACCGAATAATTAATGATTGAATGTGGTAACCTAGATAAAATAAATTGGAAATATAATCTTTGACAATTTATTTATGATATTTAATTAGTTTCATCTCCCTGTGTCATCACTATCATACTTTTTGTAAGCTCCAAATATGAATTTCCATAAGAGCAATGTTAAACTGCCTATTTTTAATTTGCAATAAAATGAAAATTAATGTGGTAACAAAGGTAAAACCGGTAAAGTTCTATTCAACTTTAAAAATGTTTAAATTTCCAGTAATATAATTTTCCAGTTTCATTCAGTTCTGTCGTCATTTTTATTTACCCTCCTAACACCTTAACAAATTTTAATAATCTTTTCGATATTTTTAGTTTTGCATAGATTGCAAATCCCAATTTTGTCCCCTTTTTTATCTTTTGAATATGTAAAATATTTTTTGAGTGTTACTTTATTATTTTCACTATCAATTTCAGCCATTATTTATTAATATTTAGATAAAATTTTTAAATATTGTTAAAAACACGTTTTTTCTTCTTTTTTTAAAAGAATTAATTTTTTATAAAACAATTATTAATTATAATTTATAAATATGATTAACACAAAAATTTTGAAAAAAATATAAATAATATATAATATCAAAATTTTAGGATTCGATATTTCGATATTTTTGATATCGATACGATATTAAGGCTGGCGATATCGATACGATATTGAGTAAAGCGATATTGTTCGATATCGATATCGATATTACTTAAAATATCGTATCGTACCGAGATCGTGGAACTCTAAAAAATATTTATACCTATTTACACAATCACTAAAAAATAGTGAACAACAGATGAACTGTACATTTGTATAATCATGTATTATTTATTTGAATTTGCTTTTTAATTTAAATTATAAGTAATAGTTGATATAATATTTTTAAAAACTCAAGAAAACAAAATAGACGGGAAATAGACTCCTTGTAACTCGCGTCAATGACCTATTTTCATATCGTGCGCGGACCAGGTCTTATAAATACACGCGTTTATTTACCTGTTTATTTATTTGCTATTTAAAAGTAAAATATAGATTAATTTTATGAAATAAGTGTTAGAATATAGTTTTTAATATTAGAATATTTTTTTTTTCAATTAAAAAGTATGTGTACCTATTTTTTTATAAAAATCAGAAAATAATTATGTAGAAATAAAAGTGATACATAAGTATATAAAATAATCTGTGTCTGTATGTGTAAATTTATTTTGATAATTGTTGTAAAATTCAGTAGAAATGAAGTATTTATAACAAGTTTAGTGTTTTATGTAAAAAAGGCGAATTCAAATAATTTTGCAATAAATAAGTGAATAAAACCTTTTCCCTTTATTTGTTGAAGCATTACAATGTGATTAAAAAAATTTTTAGTGTTCGACATAATATTATAAATTTATAAATTTAAAACTTAATTTAAGCAAACAGTAAGGTTATATGGCGAAAACTAAAATTCCATATAAGTAGTTTTCACCACCCCATGACGAAAACAAAATAATTCAGTATATTAAGTTTGCAGTTTTCGCCAGCAAAAATTTAAAAGCATAATTAACTAAAAATTAATTTTTATTTTTTTAATTTTGATATATAGAGTGTAATTTATCTATAAAAAAGTTTTGGGATAGATTTTATATTAAAATTTTTCAATTATACCTACCATGATTTCTTAGTGATTTTCATTAGAATTGTATGCGATTAAAACAAGTATATTTAAAAGGCATAATTAAATAATTAAATTTTTTAAAATAACTTTAACTTCGCAATTACAAACCTAAGTAGAATGAATTTATAAATAATTTGCAACGGTAAACATCAACTTTTCTTAGCTATTGATAGAAAATACAACAGGTGGCAAAAAACGGACTCAAGGCGAAAACCCCCTCTCCACCCTAGTCAAAAACGAAAAAAAAAAATTATTTTTGGTAGTCTAATTGTAAATAAACTGTGTTTCTTTTAGCCAATAAGAAAGAAAAAAAAAGGTAAAATTATATGAGTTGTTCATATAGTTGGACTCTGGCGAGCTCGGGCATTCTTGGCCTTTCACATAGGTTTGCCACTCTAGCGAGCTAGGGCGTTCGTAGCCTTTCACATAGCTTTGCCACGTAAACTTAGCTTCGCGGTGCTTAGCGTTGGTCTTTGCTTCCTTTACTCTTACGGCAGTAACATTTTTTTGTGATGGTCTTAGCTCCTTTTGCTCATAGCGGCTGTAACATTTCTTTGCTATCGCCTTTACTCCTTTACCTCATAGAGTACTTGCGATTTTTCGTATAAGGAACGTGGCCCTGAAAAGGGCCGATTAATAGTATCCTCCCTTGCTACGTCTCATAATTTTTACATAGTAAACTTATGCGACTTTTTACATAGTAACGAATTTGCGGCGCGCACTCCAATCAGTGAACGTGCTCGAAGTCAGCGAAGGCTTATAAATATAACCGCAAATCTCGCCAAAGCAGCATTTGCTGTCCTGACTTCAGCCTTCACGCACGCGGCTACCTTGACACCTTCGTTAAGCTGTGGATGTGATTTTTTGCTGGTTTGATTGTTGCTGATATGCTTGGTGCACTTGGAGGAGTCCATGGCTTTCGGACGTTAAATCCTCATTGAAGCAGCTCGTAAGCTGTGATTGATTGAATCGCTTGGTACAATTTTCCGAGCTCGTAGGCTTGAAGAGGTGGACATTGATATTCATGGCCAGGAGAAGTCACCTGAGCACAAGGTGCTCGCATGTTTGTAAGTTTTGATTTCTCTTTTTTAATTTTTTGTATGTATGTGTATTTGTGACCTTGGTGATTTAATTTGTTGTATGCTTATGAATTATTGAATTTTCAAACGTGTGGCTGGGGCCACGCATCAAATGCTAAAAAAAAACCACCGGCCCTTTTTAGGGCCACCTATTACGTAAAACTTAAGAACAAAATAATACAGAAAGCTTCTACTGAAATGAACAAACTGTTTCCTATAAAATGTATTTATTTTGAGATAATTGAGCTTCTTTAAAGAATTATTTTAGAGGGTGACATGATCCAAAAATTCTTTTGAAATTGCCATTTAAAACTTAAAATTGGCCTCTAGAAAAAAATTTATTAAAAATAAAAAATTTGGATCTAGTGAACATCTTTGGGCCTGAGCATATACATATATGTAGAATAAACTTGCGAATGAGATCGTAAAAGTGTATTTGTAAATGACGTTAAGCTTATGATATTTTCCTTTTAACCTGCTCCTTCTATTTTCTCTTCTTGACAAAAACGTTCTATTTTCCTTGCATATGCATGATAATCGTAGGAATATAAACCAAAACGTGAATAAGATATTTTTTATAAGTAAAACATCCTGAACTGTTCAAAACCAATTTGAATAATGTAATTCATTCAGTTAATGAGGAAAAGTCACATATATTGTGCAGCTTTTGTGAAAACGGATTTCTATTCGCATAGAATTTACAATGAATAAGAATAAACCGTGTATAATTCTTATTTTATATTCTAGAACATTATGTGATGATTTTATTATTTCTTGTATTTTCAAAATATTTTTATCTTACATATGTACGTATGTATGTATATATATTAGAGTGTGTTTTTTTTTTTCGTGTTTTTTTTGCTCCCCCCATTTTTTCAGATATTTTGGTCATAAAATCTTCAAGCTTCAAGGATTTTGGTTTTCGATTTTAAAAACCCATGCTTTTGAGAACTTAAAGTTTTCTAATTCAATAACATGGGAATTTTGACTTTTCAGCTTTCTAATTTTTTTACGTGCTTCAAAATTTTTTTAAACACTAGCTAATAGATAAAAAATGATGTTAAGACATACAAAAATTAAATCCTCAAAAATTTAGAAGTCCCAGAACACTTTATTTTATCAATTCCCATGTTATTTAAAAGGAAAACTTCAAGTACTCGGTGGCACAGGTTTTTAAAACCAATAACCTAAATCCTTGGAGCTGGGCGGCTATTATGACAAAATATTCGAAAAAAATGGGGGAAGTAAAAAAATCTCGAAAAAAAAAATAAGACACACTCTTATATATATATATTTATATATAATTTAATTTATATAGTATATTTGAGTATATTAAAATCTACTATATAAATTATTATAATTTAAAAATGAAATCTGTAAATTGAAGACCAAAGTTTTTAAAAATAAAAAAGTAGAACTACAATTTAGAAAATATAAATTTAAACGCTTTTAAGGTGTTACAATACTAAAAATTTATGATAACAGAAATGAATGAAACTTATAAAATATAAAGATAAAGTCTTTAAAAAATGAAATAAACTTTCTTTTACTACTTTGGTTGCCTAATTATTATTTAAACAAGAAAAAAGTGTAGGTAGTTTAACATTACTCTTATGGAAAATCATCTTTGGAGCTTGTGAAAAGTATGATTGCGATTACACAGATTAATGAAACTTGAACAATATGGTAAATAAAAGCTCAAATATTATATTTCCAATTAGTTTTACTTGTTTTATTGCATAATTATTAAATAATTAAATAAAAAGTATGTAAATAACCTAATATTATACTAATACATATACGATTTTACATATGTATGTAGCGTCGATAATTCAGAAATTGAAAAAAAATACAAAAAAATGGCGGATTTAGTATTGTACCACCTTAATAAGATTTTATGAGTGTATTAATTTGCATTTTTATGTGGTTTTTCACTGGTGTAAAGTTTATACAAAAGCTATGAAATTTATTGAGCAGCTGAGATTTAAAAAGTTTTTCACCTGCGTGAAGAAAAAATATAATAATAAACATGCGCCTTTAGAAATACTGAATTGGGTACAAAAACTTATTAGGTCATCAACACAATAAAAAAAACTTTAATTTAAAAAATGGAAACTATCTGGTTAAAAGCTTTTGAGATATCGTGTATACCAGGAGTCGATTCTTAAATCCTATAAATTAGGCCAAGATAGAACTTCGTTCGCCGGTAGCGATCTTACTCGACACGAAATAAATAGAACACATCACTTTTCAACACCGAAATTAAAACACACAGAACTTAGCACAGTATATTACACACGATTTAAATTAAATTTAAAATTTTTCAACACATTTTATTTGACACAAATTCAGCACAAAAACTGAAATTTCGTGAAATTTTATCAGTTTTTACGCGATTTGCATGAAAAAAATTTGTGTTGGATTCAAATGGTGTGAAAAAAATAGTGTTAAAAAATAATGCGTGTTGAGTTTTACGTATTTGAATTTCGGTGTTCAAAAATGACGTGTTCAATTTTTATTGTGTTGAATAAGAACGCTACCCGTTCGCCTTATAATTAATATTTTTCATAAAATAGGTCGATAACTGTGGGAATTAAAAGTTACTACTGTAAATTAATATTTGCAAATTTGTATAGGTAAAAATAAAAAAGAACTTCTGTCTGTCTCGTAGTACCACTGAAGTAGATAAAAAATTTGAAAAAAGGGACTGTAATTCAACATTTAATATCACTAGATAAGAAGTATTTTATCTTTGGTACAACTTACATTGAAATGAATTTATTTAGAAAACTCAAAAATACATCCCGATAATTCAATAAAATTGTTAAATAGATCAAAACCCCATTTTTCGACCAGTTTTTTTTTAATTTCTCTGATATTTGCAAAAATAATTATGCATTATTTTCATGAAATTTTTATATTATGTTGATATATTGATGAGAAAAAAGTACAAATACTGTTTTTCGTTTCAAGTAATTAAATTATTTGATGAGTTGTTAGCTTATTGTCAGTTTTATTTTGTTTTACATCCATTTTTATTAATTAATTGTTGTAAATTGATATATTTCCAATACTGCATTGTTAAATATTCAAATATTAATCAGTTCATTAATTTGGTTTGAAGTAATTCAAATAACTCTTAAATTAAAATAAAATACTCTCTCAATTTGAAAAAATTTTTAAAAGCATGATACTTTGATTGATAAAGGGCTGAGTGAAACTGGTAAAAATGAAAAAAAATTTCTAAATTAATGAAATTGTTATTTAAAGTGTACAATATTATTATATTGTAGCTAAAAAGTATGATCCATGGTAATTAAATTTTTTTATAAAAATGAAAAAAATTAACAATAAAGAATAGTTTTAATTTTTTTAAATAGTAAATATTGAATAATAATTATTCAAAAATTCTTCTATCGCTCGATAATAAGGAGATTATTTAAAACGATTGAAATAATATATAACAATCTTTACGAGCAAATTCTTGATGATATTTTATTTAGATGTCAATAAAGTCCGAGCTTTCGACTCACAATTTTTTTAAACTCTATTAGTGAAGTAACGAAAACTTTTATCAAAAAAATAAATGAAAAGGAAAATTAAAAACAAAATAACTAAAGAAAACTCAAAAACAAAACGCAACACGGAAAAGCCACAAAATGCAACAAACTATACGGGACCACTTTTTCCCAATTCATTTAGTCCAGCGTGTAGCGGCAACGACGTACCATGTAATAAGCATGAGCGACGTTATTTGTTTGATATGAAGACTTTTTTTATTATAAGCTTTTCCAGTTTGTATTTTGATGACTTGATTTTCCTTAAAAATTATGTTTATTTCACTCACCTTTTATTTATTGTTTATTCTAATCCAGCCAATGAAATTTCTTAGGGCAGAATTTTATCAAATTGCAGTCTGGTTTTAGTATTACTTAAAAGAATAATCAACCCTTATCCTGAGTCTAGTTTACTCCATCTAGTTTGACTGTATGATAGATATAATAATCCCAAGTCTCAACATCATTGTTAAAAGTTATCCACTAACTTCCATGAATCTTTCAAAAGGGTTCACTGTGCAACAATTTTCATGTTTATTTTGCTAATTTTGTAAACAAAAAAACCACTTAATCTCAAAAGAATAAAATACAAATTACTTAAAAACTTTTATTATTTTATATTTTAATATTTTTTACTTTCCAAATAATTTATAAAACAAATAGAAGACTCTAAGTTAAGAGTATATATAAAAAAACATAATAAATTCAACTCTACATCTATTTTATGCAGATAAGTTAAAGTATTCTATCAAAAATATCTGATTATTTTTATTAAAAGTTCAACAATTATGTAATATTTTATTCAGTGATTAAGAGAAAATAAGTAAAACAAATCTCTTTTTAAATTTAAATTATTATAACTCGAAGGTAGTGATAAATTAAAGTATTATTTTTTTAAGCACAGATGACCGTTTTGAAATCCCACCTTTATACAACGATCCTTCTAGTTAAAAAAAAAGTATTCTCTAGTTTTATGAGGCGAAATTAGGATGGTTTGAAAGATAAATCGATATTCGAAGCTTGCTCATTGAAAAATTGTCTTGATAATAAATATCATTACTAGATACCGTCAAAGACGGGTAGAGCAAAGCTGATTATCTTAGAAAAAAGCACGAAAAGAGTTTCAGTATTTTTTTAATTTTGGAATTTTAAAAATTTTGATTGGATTTAGTTCAATAATAATGATTAAATAAGACGTAAAAAAATGTTAAGCATAGTTAGAATTTTTAAGTATTGGGCAAAAAGAACATAACTTTTTTACACGCCCCCTACTGAGACGGACTTCTTCAATAACCCATCCAATGAACATGTTCCATGTTAAAAATGTATTACATTTTATTTTTCAGACTTTTCATAACTTCTGCGGTATGAAAAATGGCTTTTTTAATATATTTGTTTAGTAAATAAAAAAACGGAGGAATAATATAGGAATGGGGACAATTTTTTTTTAACCTGAAAAAGGCATTTACACGGTCTTTGAGTGCTGGACGTGTTATTTTTAAATTCAAATGACAAAAAAAAATTAAAGGGTTGGTATTAACTATTACATCGTAGCATAAGTGAATGCGACTTACGGAGATGTTCCATTGATACCAACCTATGAATTTAATTTTATCATATGACTTTAAAAATACCATGTCCAGCAACAGAAGACCATGTAATAACAAAGATTTTGCAAGAAAAATTTTTGCTTGAGTCCCTTATGCAAAAAGTTAACAAAGTTGCAAAAAGAGAGCAGATTTTTCGGTTTCTTTACTTTGCTTTCGCTAACTAGAGACCGCTACCTTTAGGAAACCAAATTACAAATCACATTCATTAATATATTGAAGAAAAAAAACCGATAACCTCCGTTTATTCCAGCGGTCCTTCTAGGCATAAAAATACTGTGCACAAGGCTTTTAAATAGTTTTTTGGTAATATTGCTTTTTATTTAGTTAGTTAACAAACACTTCTTGTTGGTCACAATTTTTTGGTATTCAAGTCATTTCTAAAACCTTGGATACCGCTATTTTTTTTTCGCTGATTTTCTCAATGTTATAGCAATTTAACCAAATGGTCATTTTTGGCCCAAAATGATTAATTTTTAAATTACCTCAAAAATTGCTACTTTAGACAAAAATGGGTTTTATAGGTCTCAACAATTTTCCAAAAGCTTTTTTTTAAAAATTCTTTATTTGTCCTTCAGAATTATTTGTTTGCAAAATATTTTACCTTTTTAATTTTTTAGTTTAAATTCTCTTCTTTACAGTCAGTAAACTGAATGCCCATTTTTGGCCCAAAATGATCAATTTTCAATTTGTTGCAAAAATCGTAGTTTTAACATTGAACGTATTTATAATGAGTGATAACCTGTGAATCTGAAAATCAAGTGGAATCAAATGTGTCTGATCTAAGGGGGTAAGTCCAATGGTAATTAGAAAAATTTCAATATAGGCACTTAGAATAATCCGGGGTTAGGGACTTGAAATAATTTCTATTTAGGGACTGAGAATAATTTACTTTTAGAGGCTTTGAAAAATTCAAGTGTAGGCACTTAAAATAATCCGAGTTTAAAGACTTCTAATAATTCGAGTTAAAAGACTTATAATATTTTCGATTTAAGGACTTAGAATAATACAGTCTTACGGAATCAGAATACTTTGGGTTTAGAATCTTAAAATCTAGTAAAGGTGATAATTACACATTATAAGAATAGCGATTTCAATGTAATGTTGCTTATCATTTATGTATTAGAACTAGTCCTTTTTAGAGGTTTTGTTAAAAATAAGAGATTTTAATATATATATTTTTTTTTAGTATTATTTTTTTTTGAATGAGAGCGGGCTAGACAGATACTTGTCAAGCGTCTCTCATAGTAACGGGCCTTATTGAAAGGAGCGGTCTGGTTGCGCGCGCACCACAAACCGTTCCCGCGGTCTCTATGCGTTATATGTATATATATATATATGTATAGGGCATGACGCCTACGCCACCTTGAACAAGACCACGCTTTTATATATTCGCTGTGATTGATCCATTACTTTTTTATCCGCTGTACCTGTTGCACGTTCTTGCCTCTTCGCTACCTGTAGAAGCTTGGCTTGTGCTGCACGTCATCGTGACCCGCTTGGATTTTTGCTCTGACTGCTACTGTGTTGAAAGTGAATTGTGTGTGTGGCTGAAACAATTGCAGTTCAGCTGTCAATTTGTATTGGAATCAAGGCGGCTGGGGTCCGCACCAGACAACCAGTGGGTTGTGTTTAGCTGCAGTGGCAGTTGTGAATCAAGGAGAAGCCAGTGGGCTTCAACCAGGTTTGAGTTTGAATCTGTATGAAAGTGAATGCTTGAGTAGTATTCTTGTGTTATTTAGTGTGCTAGAGAGTGTGTTTAGGCCCTTTTCAGGGCCGCCAACTATTTTAACGTTTGAACAATATTAAGAAGGCTTGCACCAGTGTTTTATTTATTTTTCCTAACCTATTATTATTATTATTATTATTTTAAATTTAACAGGTTTAGTTTTCAAGTCCTATAATTAGTCTTATAGCCCAATTAGAGCTTGTAATTGTTAAATCCCAATATTTTTCGCGCTCTTAGTGTTTATAGTATACATGATTTTGAGCTCTGATAAATGTCTTCAATAGTCCGACATGCCTCTTCAGAGTTAAAGTACCGAAAAATTTAAAATATAAATTAAGTATGTTTTGGTCTTAGTTAAAAACCTAGACTATTCCGGGGCTTCATACTTTTAATTTTTTTTCACAAATTGGCTATTTTTGTGGACCTATAACTTTTTCCAGAAATGGTAGACAAAAAAAATTAGGATACGAAATTATGTATTTAGATCTTGAATATCTCTGTGCCAAAATTCAGCTGTAATACTCACACTAACTTATTACCATATCATTATCATTAAATGGTTCCTAAACTCTTTTTTATTTACTAAAATTACGCTTTAATATACTTTTAAACACCCGATTTTATTTCAATAAAGTAACCTTCAGAAGAATTTAAAATTTATTAGTTATTATTATTATTATTATTATTATTATTATTATATATTAAAAATATATCTAATGTAAATGCTTAAAATTATACGTGTCGATTTCTTTTTGAATAAATATGTCCTAAAGCACACATAAAATAATAATTTTATTATTCTTCATTAAATATACCTTTTTTTAAGCTACTTACAATACTGATAAGCAACGTGTCGATTTTTTTTTGTATCCAACTTGTATCCTTATTAATGAGTTTCCGGTTAATTTTATAGTAAGTTTGAAATCGAATTCTGATAATAGAGAGTTTTTAAGGTACCAAGCCAGTGAAATTTTTTTCAGATATCCAAAAATTTTTTTTTTTTTAATCGATGTTAAATATATTCAAAAATATCGTGTTAAAATATTTTTTCAAAATTCAAATTCGAAGTGCTATAAATAACGGGATTAAGGAGCGCGTGACCGTACCTCACTGCAGGTATACAAAACTTTAAACTCGATTTACTCGAAACTACTTTTTTTCACACTACCGACAGATAATCTCGGGATCGGCTCGACCGATTTGGAAAAAAATGGTTTTGTTTTGTTTATTTACTAGTTGTGTATGCCAATTAACCAGAAAAATAAACAATTTTCAAAAATTTAACTCTCTTTTTATGGGAGAAAGGTCAAAAAACGTGGTCCATTTTCACTTCTTTTTTAAAAACACTTGTAAAAATTTTTCCTTTTGCATTTTATTTTATTTTTCTGGTTAATTGTCATGTAAGACACTTTACTAATTATGGATTTTTTTTTTTTTCTTTAGATGATCCAATCCGAAGATTATCTGTCGGTAGTGGAGCAAGATTTTTTTTTTAGGCGCAACTTCAACGCCACCTATATTAAAGCCAAATAGTGGGCATCGAAAAAAAAAGTTTGAACCTTCATAAAATACTATGTAAATTTTTAAAGCTCCAATAAATATACTTTTTGAGTAAAATAATTTTAAAAAAATCATTAAAAAACACCACATTTCACTGGCTTGGTACCTTAACATACGGATACATTTTAAAAAGAATAAATTTTGGTTTTAAAATTAATTTAGAACTCGTAGATAGGCTCTTAGGCGTTAAACGTTTAATTCAATAAAATTCGGATTAATTAATAAAAAATAAAAATCGCAAAGAATTATAAAAAAGCTAAGGCTTTTTTATTTCAGGCACTATCACATTTTTATTGAGTATTTTCTCTTTACTAACGTTGATGGTATTCACACCCTCATAAATTGAAAACTATTATTTATTATTACACACCCAGGCAATATAAGCATGTAGTGGCATCGGAATGACCTGGGGACCAAATTCCTCATTAAATGGACAATTTGAAGACTTTTTCCTTTTTTAACCTGATGAATTTTTAAGGCACGATTTCATTTATGTATTGCATACATAGGTCAGTAGTGCCGAATCATCTATGTATGGCATACATAAGGTGATCGTGCCTAAAAAATAAATTTTAATTAATTTAATTATTTTCTGGTTATTTTAGATCATTAACCACGTTTTGGATGTATTAAATTCAAAACCAATTCATTTTTCACCATTTTTATCATTTTTTCAGAATTTTTTTTAAATATCTGAAATCAGTTTTTTGGGAATTTCTCTGCAAGGATTCGTGAAATCACTTGAAATTAAAAACTCTGCAACTAGATATGATTTCAAAAAATTTGGTCTAAGGGATTATTGATTCATTGAGTAGGTTCTGAAATCTTGCGGCTACACTTTCTCGAACATACATCCCTACACACAGTAAGGCAATATAAGCATTTAGAGGTATCGGAATGACCTGGAAGCCAAATTTTCTCCACGAATTGGACGATTTAGAAACTTTTCCCTTTTTTGACCTGACAAACTTAAAAGGCACGATTTCATCTATGTATTGCATACATAGGGTTATCGTGCCTAAAAATATAAGTTTCTTGTGTTATTTTGCATTTCTATGGATATTTCATCGATGCAAAGTTTGTACAAAAGCTATGAAATTTATTGCGCAGTTGACATTTATAAGGTTTTTCACCTCTGTGTAGCGAAATGCAAGAATAAACATGCTTTTAAAAATACCGGATTGGGCCCAAAAAATATAGGTTCCATCAACTCGATAAAAAATTCCCAGTTTTAAAAAATGAAAGTAATCCGACCGATGGATCGTTGTTGAGATATCATGCCCACAAGGTGTCGATTTTTGTATCCATTAAGCTTCGCTCTATAATAATAAAAAAAATTAAAATATTAAAACAAATAAATTGTTTATCAATTTAATAACAGTTATATTATACTTTCTTAACTCAAAAAAAAAGAAACATTTAAGTTTGTTGTAACCCATTTCGTTAATGTAGATAGAACTATAATAGATTTAATATAGTTCAAAAATTAAAAATATTTTTAACTTGATTATTGATATCGCTGATGTTTCATACGGATACCATATGATTTCCTAACCTCAAATTAAAAATCCCAACTAAAACTATAATTAATTATTATTTAAACCTTAACTTAACCCTTAAATGTGTTATTAAATGATTATTTATTAAAAAATTTAAATTTTGATATATTTTAGTTATAGAAAGCACCCCCGGAAATAATAAATAATATAAATAACAAATTCACTCGTTTGAAAATTTCTCTAATTTTATAGTTTTATTAAAACTATAAAATTAGTTTAAAGAACGTTTAACCCTAAGGGTTTTTTAATATTAATTCATAATTTATTAATAAACAATTATCTGCATATAATATTGATAATACACCCCCGGAAGAGTATTTAAAATTATAAAAATGTTAAGAACCCCAGGGACAATTTTGGTTTTTCAAGTTTATTTTTTCTTGAAAAGGCGTTTAACCTCTGATTTCTTTTTAATTGAAAATATAAACTTTGACAAAAAATTTAAGCCCCGTTTCATTAATTTTGCACCCCCCGAAACGACTCTAAAAATAAAATGAAAGGGTTGGATATCGCCCTTTTTGCCCATTTATTAGAATTTCTTAATTCTCAAAGCCCGATTAACCGTAGATTTTATTTTAATTGCATAAATAAATTAAAAATGCAAATTTAAAAAAAAAAATCATGAATATTAAACCTCCGGAACCTTATGAAAATTAATATTTCAATAAAATATTCGAATTTTGTACCCCGTGTTCTCAGCGCAAGTGCTCGCGTAGGGAATTTTGGAGTCATTTTGCGGTTGTTAGGCTGTGCATTTTATTTGTTTTTTGATAATTTTAAATAATATTTTATTAGTTCAAGAAACAAAGGTTTAAAGTCTGAAGTATTTCCTTGTCAGGCTAGCCATGGTTAAAAATAAAACTTGAAACTTGACGCACTTTCAGATAAGCCAACTTTTACAAGGCCATCGTATAAGGAAAGGCCAAATAATTTGGGCAAAAACAAAGTTTTTTCAGTTTTTTCAAAATATCTGATTAACGGTTCAAAATTTAAAAAAATTACTTTAATCAAAAATGATCCCGAGAAAATTTTACAAAAAAAATGTTATTACAAATTTTTTCGTAGGAACATTATTTTTCATGGAAAATTAAGTTTAAAAATGTAAGTGATATTCTCTTATACGCGCAAGGTACTGCTGTCGTTCATTCCAAAAAACGTCTTCGCGCGGTAAAAATTACTTTTTTTTATCATTTAACTTTTCGCACCAAAAAAAAAACGATATACCAATCGAAAGATTAATACTTATTGGTATAGAAAAAGATTATTTTAACAAAAAAAATAATAATATGTATCCTTTTGGCCAGACGTGGACAAAAGCAATTTTATTTTTTTTTTGCCAAAAATAAAAGGGTGTTCGACTAGAAATTTTTTAAAAATTATTATTCTATTGTTTTTAACATTAGTTGGGGCCCTTATTTCATAAAAAAAAATTTTCATATATTTTGCTGGGCAAAAATGAGGAAAATTTTCGAGAGCTCTTAGAAATTAAAAAAATTGAATAAAATCGCATATTAAAAATAAAATATCTAACAAAGGTACTAAATTTTAACTTACGAAGTTGATACTTGGCTTATTTTTTTGCAAATTTCATCAGCCTTAAAGGGTTCAAAAAATTTTTTCATTATCTTTTTTCCTTTTTTTGTTTTTGGCCAATAATTGAACAGGAATTGGTAAGAAATTCTCTATTTTATTTTTTTTTTTAAATTAGTATTGTGAAAAGATGGTATCGATTTTTTAAAATTTTTTAACGGGATTTAAAAAAAGAATAGTTCTTCTTTTTATTTTTGTGGTTAAAATTATTATACGTATTACTGGGCAAAAAATAAACTGGATTTTTCACGCAAGACTTGATCCTCTCTTTTGAATTATTAAAAGAGCTGCGTCGCTGTTCGTATATATTGTTGATTGTTCCCCTAAAATATATAGTACGCATGGGTATATTACTATTCGATACAATATTTGTGTTAGTTTATAGCAGTCATCTGCTTATACAGCATCTATATTTTATATGTGATACAAGAAAAAATTGAATAACATATTATAAATAAAATTATGTATTTTTATGGAAAATAAATTGTTTTATTTTGCAACTATATCTTTTTTTCTTAATTCAAAGCCACAAGTTGTTTTCAATCGTTTAAGCGAAAAATAAAAATTCTGGTAACCCCAAACGGAATTCCGTTACTTAAAGGCTATATTCCGCTAACCATTATATTTCCGCTAGAGGTAAACGGATTTTTTTTCATTTCATCTATCTTTAGCACTCTTAAGCAGTAAAAATTTGTATTTTTCCAAAACGGGTTATTTGGCGCTAACTTAATTTTCATTTTCCGTGGTGTAAGGACCCCTTAAATTCATAAGATTATAATCTAGATATGACAAGCGCGAACATCATGTTGCGCAACGATAAATTGAGAGTAATGGAATTTAGGAGTGGGGCATGGAGGCCCCGATGATCTTTGAAAAAAGATCGGAAGTTAAGTTTTGCGTGGGAACCACGGCTGCGTGGATTTCTCTATTGTATTTTCCTTAACAGTGATATTTTTGAGCGATCCGAAGTGCATAAATTTTCCGGACGGGTAAAATTATATATGTTTTTGAGTTGACGAGTGCATCGGATTCGGATATACTGTTGATTGTCTTAAAAGGAAATTATTACGCAAAATAAGAGGTTGAATAACGCGCTATTCGATGTAATGATTATTGTAATATTGTGACGTATAAGTAAGCACGTGTTTATGAAAATTTTATGATTGATGTTTGATGCTGTTAATATTTAAATTTTTGAAGAACATGAGGTTTTTATACTAATAATTATTTGTACCGTAGGAAACTGATTAGATTTGTGTAATGTAGCAAAATAAAAAATACTTTTAATTGTGACATTGAAATTTTATTGTGTCCTGCTTGAGTTACAAAAGCAGACTAATTATTTATCAAAATTTCTATGGATTATTCATCTCTTGACGTTTTATTGTGTAAGAGAAAGAAGTTCTCAATATAAGCAATTTGCAAACGTCAAAAGAAGAAACCTATACATAAATACTTCGTTACAAAAAAATAAGGCACTCAAATTGCCAAATAAATATGATATTATGCTTACAGCGTATTGTATTAAAGATGCAAAATAATAAATATAATACATATGAATAATACAAAAATTATGTTGTTTACTATCGATAAATATATAGTGCGTCATTTTATTTAAAAATATAAATTCTAATATGTAAAGTTAGTTATTTTCCGTTCCTACGGAACATACTCCCCCCTTTGAGAGGTTGCTCTCAAAAATATTGTTTAAAAGTTTTCTTTTATGATCTTAAATATATATATATATGAGCGTTTTGAAGTTTCATTTGTCTTGATGACCCCATAATAGAGATGTTGAGTTACTTGCTTTGCGTACAATTGTAGCAAAATGATTTTGTTGATTTAAGTTTCTGAGTTAGTGCGAAGCTTATGTTCTAAGTTTCTGAGTTGAATTTCTTCTTGAAACTTCAGTTACTTGGTTTAAGCAGTTTGCAAAGGGATGGCCAATATGATCAGAGCCTTTTGCTTAGACTCATTTAAAATAATAAATAGTTTAAAGCTCAAAAACAATTAAATAAGAAATTTAAATTATTATTAAAATGTAATAAATTATTGATTTATATAATTGTGAAAATCTGAAAGAAAAAGTTTGAAAATTTTAAAATATTTAAGAAATTTTGTTTTATGATCTCATGAATAGCCATTGTAAATGTTTCTAAAATTTTGGCTTCAGAATATTTTAATTTCAAATTCTCATTACCATTTGAAATCCGGCTTCATAAAAATTGTAGTTTGCGAAAAATTTGTATCTCAATATATTAATATATTTTGCATAATTTCATTTAAAATGCAAAATACATACGATTTTAAAAAATATATTAGTATGAAAATAGGGAATTCGCGTATATGAATATTGGCAACCCTAAAGCAAAAGGCTTAATTATGTACTTACAATTAACTATTTTAGATTGTAACATTTTTGTTTTATCTGACATTGTTTTTTTTTTTTTTTAAATTTAGAATGCCTTGAGTGAAATTACATTATTTGTTTAACGCAAATTTTTAATCAACTTGAATATTTTTCTATTATGAAATCTATATTTTCTGTTATAAGTTCCATATTGCTGTAAATGTTACTAAATTATTTTCATACGTAAACGTAATTATTAAATTTTTATGTTTTTATTAAACTAAAGAAACGTTTTTAGTAATCGTAATAATAAATAAAAAATATAAATTAGATTTATCTTTCAATACGCTAAACGTAATTTTACTAAAATTATCATTATGTAAATTATTAAAATTAATATTTTTGAATTGCGCCTATTAATACTGCTGCGTTTTTAGGAAACATGTGATCTTATAAGGTGATATTTTACTCAATTCATGGAGTGCATTATTGTTAATAATAAATATAATAGGATTTTATCGTTAATCGGCATTTTATGTGTAGTATTTATAATTTAATTCCTATAAATGCATGAATCATTATAAAATCCCGTTTTTTTTGTTGAAAAATCGTCGATAAATTTTAAATTTTTTACGAGTATAGCTTATAGAAGGTAGATGTGTCATTATTTTTATACGTTTGTTATACTTTAAATGTTTATGATTGAAACATTAAATTGCTAGAATGTATGAACCTTCAAAATGGCGATGCACTTGAAATGTGGTTCACATATTCATGAATATTTAGCTTTTGCGCGTTTGAGATGCACAAGTATGTTCTGCTGACTATGCAGTTAAATGTAGCTTGCTTTTCTCTACAGCAAAAAGCGTAAGTATGCCCAAGCTGTACGAACTCTTCAAACTTATGTGAATGTGGCTCGTATGTAGTTTGGTATTACGCATACTTATTAATGAAAATATTCATCTTTAATATTTTGTATTATTGTTGTGTGAATATTACACCCTTAGGTAATTAAAATTTGCCCAAGCATAAAACCTTAATAAATAATAAATGCATCTTTTTTATATAAGTATTATAGATGCTAAAATTATGAATTCCTATTCTAATATTTCTGAAATCCTATAAAATTAATTTACAAAATTATGTCTTGCTATTATTATGAAACTTTTTCAAACGGATTGAATTTTATTTCAGTTAATTAAAAAACAACGAAATTTGATAATGTCAAATATTGTATGAAAAATATTAAATTATAAAAATTAAGCGTAAATAATATGATTATTATCGATACTTTAATATATTCGTTACATTGAAAATTTAATTATTGCGCACTAGAATTATTTATATAAAATATTATTTTTAACTTCCAAATATACTACATTATTATTATATTAAATATTCTGTATTAACGTATCAAATTTGATTTTAAAAGATCCTATAACCTTTTTTGTTCATCAAGGTCATTATCAAAAACTTATAACTGGTTTGAGTTTTCATACAACCAACGATCATGGAAGTTGTTCACTTATAACAACAGTTTTAAAGTATACTTCCTAGTTATTATAAGCCCTAAAACCGAAATAACAATAATTCCTATTCCTAATTATCCTAAGTCTATAAACCTAAAGTATTCTAAGTTCTTGTTCTCATCACACCTACCAAATTATTCTAAGTCCCTAAATCGAAAATATTTTAAGTCCATTTCTCCCCCCCTGCCAAGCTGAACTTTTTCAAACACCCAATCCAATGAATTTGTTCCAAGTTAATAAACTAATTAACTATTTTAAAAGTTACTTTAATTGAACAAATAAAACGTCAATACTTATTTTATGAAAGTTAAATCTTTTAATTAGTATTATCATGTAACAATAATTAAAAGCTGTCGTTAAAAACGGGAAGAGCAAAGAAAACCATTACACGTATAAATATGACTTTAGAAGTATTCGATTCTAACTAAAATATATTCAGCTCAGTGGTATTCAGGTTTGCAATATAAAAATTATTTAATCGATAGTACTTCTAAAACATAACAACAAAATTGGAATTTTTTTCGGTATTAGGTAGAGCTTCGCTCTATAAAACATATCCGTAAAAACGATCCAAATGTTTGGCTTTTACACTAGATTTAAAATAATTTGTTTATGAAAGTAAATACTGATTAAAAAAAATTTAATTTTGTAAATAGTTTATGATTTTTCGAGTAACCTTGATATATCCATGTAAAAGACCAATATCGGTAAAGTATTTCTTACCCGTAGGCTGTAACTACCAATTTTTTAATAAATATTCGATAAGACATTTTAAATTTTGAAAATATGATTTTCGCGAGTAAATTAAAGCATAAAAATAATGCAAAATTTTGTCTTTTTATTAGGCTTTATTTATTCAATAATGCTATATTGATATTTTTACGTAGTTGAACGACACGAAATTTGAAATGCTTTATTTTTTCTACGCCTTTTTAATAAATAAATTTAAAAATAGCAATATCTTAAAAATCAGAATATGCTCAATTTATGAATGGAAATACATGTCGATTTCTTTCGATTGACATTCAATGTTTCTTTTTGCTTATTAATGATTTTTAATAAAAGTAATATTTTAAAGTAATAAAAATCGAAATGAAAAAGAAATGTTAAATATTCCATTTTTAATTATTTTTAGACATTAAAATTGATTTACAGCAACATAGAACTTTTACAAATAAGTATTGAAAGATTTCTATTGTAATAAGCGTACTTACAAGTATTTCCTTTATATTTTACAAAATTTGATCTCATGATTTTAAAGAAAATGTGCAACAATACAATAATTATTTTACCTGATACATAAATATGTGAGACGCACTATATTGAAAAATCAAGACTATTAATTTATATTTACATAGAAATAATTATGAAGATTAAATATTATTAAATATTATTTAAAAATAAAATTAATGCATATACATCTTTTACAACATAGAAATAATGAAGTTTTTAAAGTCAATTGCTTTTTAAGCTTAAACACTGCTAAGTCTTAATAATTTTTGATATTTATCACTATTTATTAATATAATTATTTGTCGAATATTGTTTAATACTGTTCTAACTTTACATAACTACCTCACAGGATTAGCACCAAAAAATGTACCGTAGGAAACTGATTAGATTTGTGTAATGTAGCAAAATAAAAAATACTTTTAATTGTGACATTGAAATTTTATTGTGTCCTGCTTGAGTTACAAAAGCAGACTAATTATTTATCAAAATTTCTATGGATTATTCATCTCTTGACGTTTTATTGTGTAAGAGAAAGAAGTTCTCAATATAAGCAATTTGCAAACGTCAAAAGAAGAAACCTATACATAAATACTTCGTTACAAAAAAATAAGGCACTCAAATTGCCAAATAAATATGATATTATGCTTACAGCGTATTGTATTAAAGATGCAAAATAATAAATATAATACATATGAATAATACAAAAATTATGTTGTTTACTATCGATAAATATATAGTGCGTCATTTTATTTAAAAATATAAATTCTAATATGTAAAGTTAGTTATTTTCCGTTCCTACGGAACATTATTTGTGAAATTATTATAAATAATAAAAAATTTGAATTTTATTTATGTAATAAATGTATGGTGTACACCGCGAGAAAAAGTATGAGATGAGTGATAATTAGAGTTAAATATATAAAGATTCCTTGTTTGATTTGCTATTCTATTCGGACCCGGTATAACATCATTGTAAAAAATAAAGAAGTGAGATTCCTTGTTTGATTAATGCCACGAACTGGATCCTAAATAATATCGAGAATTTTTGTAAAATTGAATAGAACATTAAATTTATTAAATAAACTAATTATCAATAAAAATCTATTTTTCTTATTTTATTTTATTGTTAGTGTGTGATGTGAGTTTTTATGAGTGTGTTATCCAATTAAATATCTTATGTGATTTTTGAATAAAATTAGTTAGCTAAAATTTTAGATTGAAAGTCATTAATTATATAAAATTTAAATTATTTAAATTAAATTTTTCGGGCTTTGATTCTTGATTTTTAAAATAAAAATTTGAAGATAATTAGTCTCGTTATAGTGGAAAATAATGTTCCTACGAAAAAATTTGTAATAGCATTTTGTTTGTACATTTTTCTCGCCATCATTTTTTTATTCAGGTAAATTTTTTATATTTTGAACCGTTAACGAGATATTTTGAAAAAACTAAAAAAAATTTCTTTTTGCCCTAATTATTTGGCACTTCCGCTATTTAATTAAAACTTGCAAAGAAATTTCCTCGCATTGATGCGATGAAAAAAAGAAATTATTGTAGAAAAACAATTTTTTATTAATTTTTTTTACGTTTCAAGTCATTTAAAATCGGTCGAGCAAAAAAAATTAATTCCGGTAATCTCAAGCGGAATTTCGTTAGTTACAGGCATATTTCCGCTAACCACAATATTTCCACTTTAGATAAACCGATTTTTTTTTCATTTTATCAAACTTTATCACTCTAAAGCAGTAAAAATTTTTATTTTTTCAAAACGTGTAATTTGGCGCTAACTTAATTTTCATTTTCCGCGGAAAATAATGTTCCTACGAAAAAATTTGTAATAACATTTTTTTTGTAAAATTTTCTCGGGATCATTTTTGATTACAGTAATTTTTTTAAATTTTGAACCGTTAATCAGATATTTTGAAAAAACTGAAAAAACTTTGTTTTTGCCCTAATTATTTGGCCTTTCCTTATACGATGGCCTTGTAAAAGTTGGCTTATCTGAAAGTGCGTCTTTTCAAGTTTTATTTTTAACCATGGCTAGCCTGACAAGGAAATACTTCAGACTTTAAAGTAATTTTAGACTTTGTTTCTTAAATATATTTTAACTATTATTAAATATATTTTTTTTAAAAGTATACTTTGTTATGAAAACATTGTGCAAAATAAAAACAAGGTGAAAGACAGCGAAGATACAATAAAATTAGTACAGGAGAAATACCTTTCTCAAGTGTCAAAAATGTGGAGAAAGTTTTGCTCACTCTTCTAGTTTTACAGCTCATAAAAGATTGCATATTAGTGATAAGCTTTAAAAATTTGATAAATGTGAAGTGAGTTTTAGATTTTCACATGTACTCGATGTACTTTTAAATCATAAATTAATGCATACATGAGAATAACCTTTCAAATGTGGTGTATGTGATAAAGCTTATAGACAACTAGGTCATCTTGTAGGACATAAAAGAATACTTACTGGAGAAAAACCTTTCAAATGTAAAGAATGTGGAAAAAGTTTTGTTCACTCCAATTCTCTTATTGGTCACAAAAAAAACATAACGGTGAAAGGCCTTACAAGTGTAAAGAATGTGAAAAAGCTTTTATTGAATCAGGTGATTTTTTGAGCAAAATTTAAAAGAATACACACAGGAGAAAAGTTAAAAAAGTTAAAACAAAATAAGCTAATGATAAACTTTTAGAAATCTGAGTATAATGAATTAAACTTTGAAATTATTGAAATTGAAATTGTAAAACTGTTTAATAATGGACACAAGATTTAGTTGGTACAATAATTATAGATAACGTTATATCTTCAAAGTCAATTAATTTGAATGACTTGACTCATCAATTTCAAGATTTAGGAACAAAAGAAATACATTTATTGACAGATAGTGCCAGTAACCTAGTACATTTAGAAACCAGAAACTGCGAAGGATTAAGTCTAGATCCAGTAATATCCAAAAAAGGTGGCCATTCTGTAACGGATTGTATGGAAGGATCAACAGCGCATAAGCTACCTACATCTAGTTTTATTAAAGTAAACAGAAGTTCAACTGGAAAAAAGTAAATTTTAAACATTTACTTATTTTTTGTTAAGTTAATTCATTTTAAGAATTAAACTAAATATTTTAGTACTCCATCTTATGCTCCATTAATAACCACTAACTCATCTAAGTTACCTGCCTGTTTTATCCTAAAAGCAAAAAAATGCCTATTTGTTTAGAGTTAATACGCAGGGTGCAAAATGTTACTTGAGCTTTAATGTACAGATTTATCGGCACCAACTCCTCTTTTAAGAATGATTGTAAGGTATGCAAGTGAACAAAAGTTAGATTGTCAAAATAATAGAGGACTATATGTGGTAAGTGATTTCTTTAAAAATAAAAAAAACATATTTTTTTAACATTAAATTTAATTTCAGTTGCCTCCTGACCAGCAACATTGTTACGTTATGACAGAAAATAGAAATATAGAAAGTGCATTAGTAGGAAGCATTCCATTTACACACCCAGCACATATTCCTCAAATTTTAGTCTAATTACGTCAACAAGCCTTATTTAATACTTTAATTTCCAGTTGCGTGAGGTCAATGGCAAAGCAAGAAATTGAAAATGCTACGGTGTTTGATATTAGTGCTTTATCGTGGTAGTATATATCAATAAGCTTAGAGCATTCCTTTGAGGAGGCAATGGCAACAGCAGAGTTAGATTTAACTGATATATCTGCTACAAAATGCCAACTATAATTATGGTGTAAATATGACAAACACAGAACAGTCTTTGGAACTTGGGGAAAAGTTCGTCAGAGTTGTCTTAGCATTCCCATTACAATGAGAACATGATTAAAAACTTGGTAAGGCCGAACTTCTTTACTAAATTCAATGACAAGTGGTATAAATGGACATTTTAATAACATTAATTCAATGAATATACAGACATCAATGATCAAAATGGTAAAGGAGGACCAGAATTTAAAGCAGTGGATATAAAATTAAATTTAACAGCAGCATTCTTTTTTAGATGAGAATAGTATCGGGTTACCTGCATATTCCGGCTAATCCAATACATTTCAAACGAGTGAGTTTGTTATTTATATTTTTTTTATTATTTCCGGGGGTGCTTTCTATAACTAAAATATATCAAAATTTAAATTTTTTAATAAAGAATCATTTAATAACACATTTAAGGGTTAAGTTAAGGTTTAAATAATAATTAATTATAGTTTTAGTTGGGATTTTTAATTTGAGGTTAAGAAATCATATGGTATACGTATGAAACATCAGCGATATGATTATTGAAGTTATTAATGGTAAAAGTAGATGCAAAATAAATATGTAAGACCTAAAATTTCAAATAATCAGTAGCAGTCATCCAACACAACAAACTTAGAATAAAAATTGATAGCAATTACCAAATAGTATATTAAGTATCAAGAGCGTAAAAGTTTCGGCACTAGCGTGAGCACTAGCACGAGTGCTCGGCGAAGCCGGACACGAGTGATTTGTATTCACGCTCGTGTCTAAAGTATTTCGCCCATGGTGCTTACACTATTTTTTGCCCCCCTAGGCGTAGAACGAGTTCAAAAAATTCTTTACGCACGAGTTTTACGCCCGGGAGGGCAAAAAATATCTTTTTTATTCATTTTCAGCTTTAAAAAAGCGAAGTTGGGCCCAGTAAGGTCTGTAGTGTCCAAAATATAAAAAAATCACCAAAAGTGTTCCCCTACAAAAAACATACAATAAAAATGGTAGTAACTACCAAAACATCTTTTTTTTATTTAGAGCCGTATAAAAGCTTTTTTGGGTTTAAAAAATAGGCCTTGTTTTTTTAACATGGTACATGCTCATTGGGAGGGGTACCCGAGAAATTCTCTTTAGGGAGGGGATGGTGAAAAAGTGACGTTTTTAGAAGGAGGGAAGTGTGAATTGGACTTAAAATATTTTCGATTTAGGGGCCTTTGGTGCAAAAGTCGTGAGGGACTTTTAGGGACTTCTGACGCCATTTTTTTTTACCAGAAAAAAAAGTGAACAAAGATGAGTTGAACAGAAAAAAATGAACAAAAAAAGTTGAACATAGAAATTTTTGAACAAAAAAAATTGAACATAAAAATTTTTGAACAAAAAAAGTTGACCAAAATTTTTTGACAAAAAAAAAAAATAAAAAATTAATGAGAAAATGAACATAAGAAGTTGAACATAGAAATTTTCAAGTTTTTTCTTTTTTTTAAGTTTGATCAACTTAAAAATTTCTACGTTCAACTTCTTATGTTCATTTTTTCATTTACTTTTTATTTTTTTTTTGTCAAAAAATTTTGGTCAACTTTTTTTGTTCAAAAATTTTTATGTTCAATTTTTTTTGTTCAAAAATTTCTATGTTTAACTTTTTTTGTTCATTTTTTTCTGTTCAACTCAACTTTGTTCACTTTTTTTTCTGGTCAAAAAAATGGCGTCGGACTTCTTTGCCAAAAGGATAAATACAGTGGCAGTAGTTAAAATTTTATAATATAGAGAGATATATAATTATATGTATAATATAAATTTATCTACTAATAATATAATTAATTATTTAAATTTTGAATTATTATTATTATTATTTTTAATTAATATAATAGAGTAAATAACACGTATTCAAAATAATTATATTGAAAATAAAATATTCGATAATCGATTTTTTTTTATAAATGTATGTTTATATTTTTTTACTACCTACATACAATACTATATTCATTACATTCCCATTCGTTATATATGATCGTAAATGCATGATATGTTTCTAATATATTAAATCGCGTGACAAGTTGCGTACAGTCAGAATGATGAATATAAGTGATATACCATCATATTTTGTATTTTTTTTTTTTAATACATGATACATGTAAAAATATACATGGACTATTTTTTTTAAACTCAACTTTATTCCCAGTCCAGAAGTGCAGGTAATTTGCAATAAATTTGATTGCTTTTAATTTACAAAAAAAGGTAAGTTTTCTTTCCTTGTTGGCCTTTTACGCGTAATTAAGGTCAAGTTCTTACTTTCGGTACCCAGCGGGTCATTAGTTGATAATCGAAAATTGAAAAAATAAAAATTAAATTAGAATACTGGTAAATTTAAGTTTTTTTTTGTGTTTAAAGTTACTAATAATCAAAACAAAGAAAATTAGTTTCTTTTTAATACATTCTTCAAATAGTTTTTTTTTAGGTACTTTTTAATTCTTATAAATTCTTGAAATAGTTAAATTTTAACTGATGATGAAATTATAAGTCCAAAACAAAAACGTTAAATCGCAAAATCATAGTTTTTATATGTTAATTTTCGGAATTAGCAATTTAGAGGGTCATTTTTCTTCATGAAATCATATTCTTTTTGTACACTTATTAGCTGCCAAAAAAATGTAGACGTTGCGCTCTACCTTTTTTATTTTGGATCAGTACTTTCAGAAATATCAGTAGTTAAGATAGACATATTGTGAGACCTAAACAGCGCCTGCAAAACTTTTCGAGAATGTTAGTATTTTTTACCCTAAGTTTAATTTATTTAAATTCATAGGATATTAAAAAAAATATACATAATTGCAGATTTTACTCTAATTTATTCAAAAAATTACAATTTTTTCGTTTTTTTTTCAATTTATGTTTTTATGATTTTTTTGTTAAAAACTCCAAACAAAAGTCATTTGGCCTTTTTTTATAAGGTATGAACATCTCCTAAAAAAATTTTGGCTAAAATATAATTAAAGGTTTAACCATAAAACGTATTTTAGTAGTTGGGGTCCGTCAGACTCATGTGCAGGCTATGAGATTTTCAAGAGGCGTGCAGGTTAAAGGTTAACAACGGTTGCATTTTTATTAACGACAATTCTTGCGATTTGAGAAAATTTTTGAGTAATCTTTTTCTTTTCAATTTTTCTGATTTTTGAATTTCCATGCATTGCTTTAAAAGGCTGTCGTAGACAACATGTGAAAGCAAACCAAGGTATTTAAAATAAACCCTTTTCCCGTCGATTTGAGACAATCCTACATTTGTTTTAATTTTTGGACAGTAAGGGGTTTCTCAGTTAAAAAGAATCACCCATATATATTATATAATATTGTATACACTACTTTGAATGACTACGATAAACTTTTTTTTTCATCCATTAACTTAATTAATTTTCTTACAAAGGTTAATTATTACATCTTTTTTTATCTATTTTTTTCATTTATATATGGCTTAATATTTTCATTTTTAGTTTAACTCTTTCCTGAGGAATTGCTCTCACCACAAGTCACGTGATACACGCTTTACGCAGTTTATTTTACTTTATTAATATATATGTGTCACACTTCCTATAACTATATTAAAATAATCGGTACTTAAGAAAAAAATTGTAATCCGAATCTAATAAAATATCCAACGTACTTTAAATTTTAGACTTTAATAAAAAAATAAAATAAAAATAGTCTCAGTTTTACATCAAACTCAGTGATATGAGTGTATAAATATTATACACACAAAAATTGTTAAATCGGTAAATGAACATACATATATTGTAAATTTTAATATTGTGAGAAAAAAATTTTTTTAATTTTTATTAATTATGTAATTTTAGCTTGATAAGGTCAACAAATCAGTTGACGAAACGTCGCTTTAACAACAGCAATAAAAAAATTTTGTAAACTATATACATAAATTTTTTCATTTTATTCCATTTGGTCAATAAATTCAAAAAATATTCTATAAATTAATATATTAATTTATTTAAAATAAAATACTTGATAAATCATTTGTAAATAATTAATATTTTTATATTTAATGAATAAAAATAACGTTAAACGTTACTACATAGATGTAGTACACTGTAAAAAGTAACTTTCTTAAATTAACAAAAATAATAGAATATTTTAAAAAATTAGTAAATTTTCGAAAAAATTTGTAAATATTCGAAAAAAATCGTAAATTAACTAAATTTCGTATATTATCGAAAAATGCGAGAATTCTCGATTTTTTTTTGTGAATTTACGAAAAAAGTTGGAAATTCACAACTATTTTTCGTAAATTTACAACTATTTTTTGTAAATTTTCGAAAAAAAATCGTAAAATTATCAATGTTTCTTGCGAATTTACAAAAAAAAAATCGAGAATACTCGAATTTTTTGTTAATATACTAAATTTAGTAAATTTACGATTTTTATCGAATAATTACAAATTTTTTCGAAAATTTACTAATTTTTCGTAAATGTTCTAATTTTTTTGTTAATATAAGAAAGTTACTTTTTACAGCGTACTACTCCATACACGCATACTAATGTAAGTCACACAGAGATAGATTTAGGGAGATTTCCCAGGAAAGAGTTAAGACTAAGTAAGTAATTTTTTCGTTAATTTTGGAATATTGTAAGACATTTTTATATAATTTATACTTGTAATTTTTATATTTGATAATTGGATCATTTATTAGATTTATATTAATCCTAAATTAACCTCTAAAAATATTACTACCACAACATTTGAAATGTTCTTTTTTTTTTTTTTGAAATTTGGATTAAAATGGACAACTTGCATAGAATAGAGGGCAAAAAAATATTATCAATTTAGGGACTTATTATATTTTTGAATTAGTGACATAGGATACGCTTTTAGGAAATCAGAAAAGTTTGGGTTTAGAATCTTTATTTCTAGTAAAGGTAATAATAACAAATTATAAAAATAGCAAATTGTATTGTAATTTTGCGTAACGATTTTGTATTATATCTTGCCCTCAGCTATAATTAAACATGTTCCATGCATTTTGGTTGTGTTTACACAAACCGATTATAAGTTATAGAGCGTAATGTGTGGATTCGTATACGATAAGATTTATAACTGCATTATTATTCTACTTGCAGCACAAGGGAGTATAAAGATGTAATATGCGAGTAGTAATGAACTTTTATTTGTATATTAATACTAAGATTGAAATTTTATTTTTCTACTAACAAGAATAGACTCTCTTTGCGTATTAGTGAAAATATAGGGAGTGTATTATCAACTATTTTACCTAATGGAGTATAAATGTATAGAAACTACCTAGAACATTTTCATGGCTACTCGCAACAACTAATTACAAATATATTTAAATGTATCCTTTTTAAAATATAAAATTCATATTTTTTAACTCATATACATGTCTAATGTATAATATTTTATATCTTAATGTTATATCTAAATATGACTGTTGCTTTACAAAAGTAACAAATCATGCATATCAAATATACACAGTAGCTATTTCATGGCAACTGAAACAGTCAAGAAATTTTTTTAGTGAACAAAATTATGCATATTAAAAAATTACATTCCTAGAATTTAAGCAGACAATTATTTTCTTGTCAGTTACCAGAAATCACGCGCTCTACATTTATCACCACTTTCAAAGAATAATCGTCTACAAATTTTGGGCATAAAAAAGTCTAACTGTAACAGTTTGCATGCAATTCGGACCGATCTTTATTTTTCTAACGATAAGTCCTACAATATAATTTTGATGAAAATATTGTTTTAATTATAATTTTTGTTTTTCATCGCATTATTATTGGGTGAAGCTCTACACTGTAAAAAGTAACTTTTTTAGATTTACAAAAAAAATAGAATTTTTTCGAAAAAGTAGTGAATTTTCAAAAAATTTTGTAAATATTCGATAAAAATCGTAAATTTACTAAATGTAGTATATTATCGAAAAATTCGAGAAATCTCGATTTTTTTTAGTGATTTTACGAAAAAAGTTGCAAATTCACAACTATTTTTATACAACAATTTTTTGTAAATTTTCGAAAAAAAATGGTAAATTATCAATTTTTCTTGCGAATTTATAAGAAAAAATCGAGATCACAAATTTTTTGTTAATATTCTAAATTTAGTAAATTTACGATTTTTTTCGAATATTTACAAATTTTTTTGAAAATTTACTAATTTTTCTAAAATGTTCTACACATGAAACCTGAAAGAACTTTTTGTTACCCAAAAAAGAATTAATCTTTATTTAATTCTTTAGAGAGGTATTATTTTGAGGTTAATTCTTTTAAAGACAATTATTTTTGTTTTTATTCTTTTCTAAAAGAATTAAATTGAAAATAATTTGTTTTAAAAGAATTTACCTCAAAATAATACCTCTCTATAAAGAATTAAATAAAGATTAATTCTTTTTTGGGTAACAAAAAATTCTTTTAGGTTTAGTGTGTAATTTTTTTGTTAATATAAAAAAGTTACTTTTTACAGTGTATCTTATACCAAGAAAATTTCTAGTTTTTGTTGATGCGACTAAGAAAACTGTCTTTCAGATAGCTTTCATGTTTGAAGTTTAAGCTTTATTATCATTCGAATGGACCATATAAATTTGATCAGATTTCTTAAGTCATGATTGTATGAGTCTTAGAAATTTTGCTTCGTGAAACCCTTTTTTAATGGCAGCTAGTATCCATATAGTCATCTGAACAAATAAATAAATCAGTAATTTTTTTTTTTTAAATTACTTAATAGGTAAACTTTTTCTACTTTTTATTCTTTTAAAAAATATGTATTAATAAATTCAAAAATATTTAATTAATGTAATACTAATTTAATTATAATATGTGTACAGAATCCCTTGAAAAGGAGTCTTATAAAGACTCGAAACGTTGGGAAAAATATTTATAATAAACATCTTTGCTCTGGAAAAGTCGATTTCTCATTTATTCAACTATTAAATCCATACCAGACGAAAAAGAATCAACAATTAAAAAAATATTATCTGCAGAGAAATAAATTATCAAACATGAAAAGTTAATATGAAACGGTTCATGAATCATTCTGGATACCATACCATGGTCTTACCATATCATGTCTCCTGATCAGGCTAATTTTTTCACCACCTTTTTATATATGTAAAATATGTTTTTTGTGCAATTTTCAGCCCTCTAGGTCTTTAGGAAGCCGAGTTATACCCAAAAGAAGCTTTTTAGATTTCTAAAAAATTTTACTATCAGATAAAAGACTTGTTTTGATTTTTCATAATTATTATGTATTATAATTTGTAATTACTTTTTTTTTAGATTTTAAGTGGGGTGACTGTACCAATTAATGATCACTCCCAAATTAATGTCCAAAATCATGTTATTATTACAGAAAACGAGTGGTCAGTAATATAGGGAAAACTTTGGTCACTAATTGGTACACTCACTCTATATTTAATTTAATTCTAAAAACAGGATTATTCCAATCCCTTATTCAAAATTATTCTAAGTTCTATTTGACTAACGCCCTTAAATTTGACATATTCCCCCATCCCCCTCAATTTTTAGATTAACGAAGTAACCCTATAATTATAACCCTAAAACCCAAGTTCTATAAACATTTTCCGTATTAAAAATATAAAAAATATTTTTTTAAAAAATAAAAAATATTTTCTTATATTTTCATCTATTTTTTACTATAAGAACGAAAGTCTGTTTGAGACAAGCGGAATTCCGTTTAATGGTAAGTAAAACGTTTAAATAATTGTTGCTTAAATCGAATTAAATTTTGTTTTTTTTTCCTAGAAAGCTTTCTATTTTATTAAGAAATGTGATTTTAGAGTACAATTCTAATTGCTCAAGATTCACTAATTTTAGTTTCATAAAATGCTAATCATTCATCAAGATCAAATATTCGATCACAGATAATAATTAAAAAAAATTTCTTTTGTTAAAATTTTTTGGATTAGCCCATATATATGAAAATATGTATATATTTTAAATGTGTGAAAACATATTTTATAAAACTTGACATATTTTTAAAAATATTTTTATATTTTTGATGGTGTTTATAGTTTGTTAGCTTGTTAGACGAACGTAACGAATAAGGTAATCTTCTACCTCATATTGCCAGCTTGTTGAGGTCGAGTGTTGTTCTGACTGTAAAGCAGAACGCTTCACATTTCTCTTATACATTTGCAATTTGCTAGTAGTAGAAATACGTTAGCTTATATATATAAGTAAAGTATACAACAGATCTACAGTAATATGCTCGTGGCAAAGAAAGAACAAAAGCTTCCAAGATATAAAAGCAGATACGACAATGGAAATACTCAGAAGCTGGGTGTAAAACAAGAAAGGTCTGTGTATAAATAATGAATGTACGTAATATTTTATATTAACTTGTATATAAAGATCTTTATGTACATAATATTCAAATACATAATCGCATACTTCTTTCTCTGATTTATAATATATTTTAATAATGCAAAAAAGTCAAAAAGAAAATAACCAACTGGTGAAGTAATAAAATTAAAGGAAAAAAGCTATAAAACATGTGTTTTGGTTGGATAGAAATTGTTTTTCAAGGCTTCGTTTTTTTTGGCAGAAAAATTTATAATGTATCATTTTGTTTATAAAAATTCAATATGTTTTTCAATAAAATTTGATTGAAAAACGGTATGTTTAGACTCATGGATAGAAAAATAAAAATTGGTCTAAATCGTACATAAAATACTATATCTGAGGTAAAGTCAAGAAAGACAAAATTACGGCAGTCAATTTTCACAAACCAGATTTCTTTTGCAGTTTTAAGAAAATACGTCTTTGCTGGTCAAACAGAGGCCAAAAAATACGCGCTTTATGGTCGCTTACTAGAAAAATAAATCATTTATTGTTTTTTAATCAATAGTATTATTAACCCTTAATTTGTTAATTTTCTCTTTATGAGTTTGCTAAAAAAAAAAATAACGTATAATTTAATGTCTATAAATAAAAAAATTTACTTTTCAGTTTAAGAACCAGCTGCTGCGAAAATCGAGTTTTATTTGAAAATAATCAGTATATATAATTTTTCAGTAAAACTAGCAAATAATTCATGAGAAATAGTTATTCAAATATTTTAAAGTTATGCTTTTTACAAATACATGATACCAAAATATTTTTTAAATGGAAAATAAATATAAATAAAAAAACTATGGTTTTTTTTGAGTTATTGAATGAAACATTCAATTGTTGTACTTTTTTTTATAAAAGCTTATGAGAGGATGATTTTAATTAATAATTCTTATTGAAACTGACCTAAGAGATAGGAGGAAGACTAGGATTTTGAAAAAACCAATTGCACTGGGTTCAGTATGTAAAAATATTATTCGACGCATCTTATAATACCATATAATTTTAAGAGATTCAAGGTTAAGAGGTTTCGAAACGGAGGCGGTTTTTTGATTTTTCAGAATTCTCAAATTAGCTATTGAAATTTGGGAAAATTTTTATATTTTATTTTTTTTGTGCAGTGCACAAACGAAGCTCTACAAATTAAGCTTATACAAGCATTAGTGGTTCCCCACTTAGATTATTGCTCTGTTGTATATCTAGACTGCTCGATAAACCTGAAATACAGAATACAAAGAAAGATTGAGTAATACATGTTTAAGATACATCTATGGAATCGGCATGGAAACACATATTACTCCTTACAGAAACAAACTAGGGTGGTTAACCACAAATAATCGTAGGTTATATTTTACATCCATCATTATGTATAAAATCCTTCGTTTGAGACAGCCTGAATATCTGACTCACATATTCAAAAAATACATTCCTAAAAAGACAGCCAGAGGGGAGCTAATAACACGTGAGTTGGATACCCGTGAACTTGAAAAGTGGCATGGTGACTCCTCATTCCAAGCACAAGGAAAAAAATTGCTGGAATTCTCTCCCTTCATCAATACGATTCCTTTCTTCAATTAATTCTTTTAAGGCAGGTTTATTAAAGTAATTGAAAAATTCTAGCCATACATACAAAGATTCGGTCTTTTAATAATGTTTTATCAGGACTGAAATGCATCAGTATTACCAAAAATCCACTATTATTTATTTTTACACGCAAAAAAAAGAATAGTAAAATTAATCTCTACAATTTTTGAAAATACACATTAATAAATATTGGTAAATATAACCAAAAAATTAGTAAATTTTACTAAAAAAATTGAGGTTTAAGTTTTATAAACAAATTTTATTAGTAAATTTTACTAAATATTTATAGTGAGTTTTAACCAAACTGAATTTAGTAAACAAAATCATAATTTTGGTTATATTTACTAATTTTTTGTATGCGTGTACTTTTTACTTTCTTTCTTTTTAACATATGTTACTATTGTTGCCACGATACTACTCATTTTTCGATTTATTTATTTATTTTTTTATCTATTTTATATGTTATAATTGTTATTATGTTCTACTATTAATGTTAACCTGTATCGGAAATTTTTGTATTTACAAATAAAGAGAATATTTACATTTACATTTACATTTTTTATGCTCTAAATAAAACTAAAAAACTATTTTTTATAAATAGAAGGTTAGTAAATTTTGGAAAATTAAAGATTATAAAAATTTTTTTTTTTTAGTTTTTAATTATTTAAAAGGTTTTGGTACTTTTAAGTACTTAAAAAAAAAAATAACCTTTAAAAACTGTTACCAACATAAATTACATGGGAAAAAAATCACACTTTATGCGAAATTCGCATTTGAAATTTCCCCTTAGTTTTTGCGATTCCAGGTTCTCTCGAGATTTTTCCAAAAAACTGATGACAGGATCATTAAAAGCGGAAAATTTTATTATTTCACTAACCAAAAAAAAAATTTCAAAAACTAAAAAAAATAAAAAAATTGACCAAAAAGTTTTTCTCCATGTAACGCTCTGCCTTAATTATATTTACTAAATAGATTTTTGGCTTTATAAAGAGCGTAGAAAAATTAAAATCGAAAAGTTTCACTAAATTCACAAATACTAACTGAACTCAGGCCTAGATTTTTTAAAAACACAGACTTTCACCTATACCTTCAGTCAGTTTAATTAGGAATTATTCATACAAATTTTGTCTTTGTGAATAAAGAGCCTTTTTTTAATTATTAATTTTTAATAAAAGATTATTCATATCTTAATCACAATATTAAATCTAAATAATATAGACTTACATGTATATATCATTTTTTTAATTCAACATCATTTCTTAAAATTAACGATAAAAAAATAAGGAAAAAAGTAAATGTCGGAATACTTTTGCAGATGTTAAAGAATGATAAATGATTCAGTACGTTAACATTCGTCAAAAAAAAAAAAAAAAAATTCTTGAAGAGTATATATACAAAGTTTGTATTCATTTAAACATTTCAACCCTTTCAAAAAAGTCAATAACTTTAGACGGTCTTTTTCTTGCGTTTCTTTAATAAACTTAAAATACATGTAAGATAAAAATATTAAATATTATTTAACTTTATTCATTTTTTACACGGTAATACAATAAATAAACAAATGCTCACCATATTAAATTTTATAATAAAAAATGGGTATTGATGGTAACAATAATAATAAAATTTTGCAAATAAAATTATAATCACAAAAAGTAGTTGCAAGGTGAACGATTAAAAGAAATTGCTGTTAGCTTTCGTGTTAAATTTCATTCGAAATAAAATCTGAAAAGTAATTAAAACTAAGTACATATTGAATGAATTTTATTTCCATATTTAGTGCTATATTTTTGGTTAATTTTACACGTAGAAAATTCTTAGACGATAAACGCGGTATTAAAAGGAAGTAAAAAGTGACTGCGTTTATTCCTCTTTTTGTAAAATGTAATTATAGTCTGTCACGTGGTATTTAATGCCTGAAATTCTGGTATTAAGGTGTTTAGCGTGTGAAAGCATCGGTTCCTATATTATCGACGCTAATAAACACGTTTTAGTGGGATTTCTGGTTATTTTTATAGTTTAGTTTTTATTAAATTATTAATTATTGAAGTAGGGAAATGTAAGAAACAAATTTGCAATGTTAAATTTAAATATTTATTTATAATATTATCAAGTTTCATTAAATCGTGTCATCTCTATTATACTTTTTATAAACTCTAAACGAGATCCCTATTTAAGAAAAGAAAATAGTCAGTTAAAATGACTATTTTCTTTTCTTAAGAGGGCTGGATGACAGCCATTTTTTCAGATTTCGGCCAATCAGAGACTAGGTAAAATATTAATTTTGGCCACCAAAATGCGAATTTAATTTTCTATCAAAAAAAAAATTGCCAAATTAATCTACATAAAATGAAAAACGTGGCTCTGCTTTTCCTAGATTTGAAAAAATTTTCCTTCTCCTCAAAAAATTAAATAAAATTGTAACCCCAATGTCGTATGCTTCACTAATTTTTTTGGTTAGAATGTACTGCAGCTTTTTTTTCATGTTTCAACTGAGAAAGAAAATTTTCTCAAGTCTAGGTAAGGCAGAGCCATATTTTTCATTTTATGCAGATTAATTTGTCAATTTTATTTTTTAATTTAATTGAAAATTAAAGCCGTATTTTGGTGGCCGAAATTAATATTTGACTTAGTCTCTGATTGGTCGAGAGCTGAAAAAATGGCAGACATCCAAAACTCTTAATTAAAAGAAAATTACGTAGAAAAGTTGTTAAAAATTTTTTTTTAAGTTTCTTAATACTTTATCTTTGATATTTTATAACTTTCATTCATTTTTCTCATCTAAACACTTTAATATCGACATAAACAGGAGTAAGTTGCTTTTTTATCATCTGAGAATTTATTCGAAAATAAGCAATTCATAGCAAACAATTAGAATTTAGCACTAATTTGGTACAACAAGAATTTTGTTATAGGGTTAATGCAGTGTTACTGATTAGTGTTGTTTGAATCAGTATTATAAAAATTGGAAATTTTTATTGTTTAAAATTATTTTTTATTTAAAAATTACTTTTACATACATTTTATGAGAAATTTGTTCAAAAATTGCTTGCCTATTATTTAAAGAAAATTAGTACTCATAATGATTAGGCCTCTCAAATGATGATCATGGAAAAATATCGAAATTATAATTTATGAATTAAAATCTTAAAATCTACGGAACTATAATTTAAAAAAAAATATGTAATATCATAATAAAAAAAATAAAATTTACCTAAATTAAATTTATACAAATTTAAAGATGTGTGAATATTTGTATATATCAAAAAATAAATATCTCTCTATTCAATTCCCATATGATTTTAAATACTGATAGTGGCGAAAATCATTCTCTTGAGAACACTTAACTCATTATAAATTCATACATTCATATAAATGTAACTACTGCACTCGAATCTCCACTTTATTATCTAGTGCCAATTTTTATATTTTTAATAGATATTTGCAGTTAGAATTGGTTTTAGAATTTTTTTTTTCTTAATTAAAGGTTAAATAATTATTTACTTATATTTTTATTAAAATTTTTTTTTTAAATTTTAAAAATATCTTGAAAAATATTATTCTTATAAAAAGAATGTATATGTTACCGTTAATGTACCTCCAACCAATAAAGTTAGCTTTAAGTGGTTAAAGTTAACTTTAGCAAAGTGTTTTCCTTAAAGTCAACGAACACGATTAAAATGAATAAAAATATAACTTTAACGGCTTTATGTCAGTTAAAGTTAACTTTAACCAATCCTTGTTAGTTAAGTCCATGGAAGCGGTTTCATATAAAGTTCAAGTTTGTATTATATATTATACTAAACCGAGTACTATAAGACTCTCGGTATAAGGTATTCTCAGGGCTTAGTTTAGGCTACTCTTTTAAAAATGCATTTCTTAGGACCAGTAAAAAATCCTAGTTATAAGGCACCCTAGGGTTAGGTTAGGCTTTTTTTTTAAAGGCATTATCACATTAAGGCATTCCCTAGAATTAGGGCAAGGTGGGCTGAATATCCCATGTGCAAGTTTGTAAGCAAATGCTGCACCATACTATGACAATGCCTTTTAAAAAAAAATAGCCTAACCTAACCCTAGGAGTGTGTTATAACTACGATTGGTTACTAGTCCAAAGAAATGCATTTTTAAAAGAGTTGCTTAACCTAAGCCCTTGGGGTGCCTTACAGCGAGAGTCGTGTATAATCTACAGGGGCGGTCGCCCCGGGACGCAATTGCCCGCGTGATATATAATACAATTTTTTTTTAGTTGTATGTAAAACTGCTTCCATGGACTTTAACTGACAAGGATTAGTTAAAGTTAACTTTATCGTATACACACCCGTTAATATTGTATTTTTATTCATTTTAATCGTCTTCGTGGACTTTAACGAAAACGCTTCGCTAAAGTTAACTTTAGCCAGTTAAAGTTAACTTTATCAGGAGAGCGGACTTTAACGGTAACATATATATGTTTAAAAAACGTTTAATAAAAATTTAATGTTGCACTTTCTAAATATTTTCTGTAGAACTTTAATAAAAATATGAAATAAGCTCATTTTAAATATTTTATTCTTAATTTTAAAAATATATTATGAAACAATTAAATCTGATAAATTACTATGATTAGTAAAAATTAATGAAATTTTAAGTATTTTGAATTTAATTATTACTATTTAACTAATAAAATTATTTTTACCTAAATATAAAAAAAAATAAATTTAAATTGTAAAAAAAAAAAAATATGGTAATAAAATGTAAATTTGACTGATATAGATTTTTAAAATAAGAAGAAACGTCAACTAAAATTTTCTAGAATTTTAAAAGATAACTATATGGAGTTTATAAAGCTTGACTCCCTTGGGTACTGGTAACTAACGACGTCAGAAACGCTATGGGACTAAGCTTTAAATTCAGCTCGTAAAAGAATTTTCTCACAATAAAAGTATTAAGTATATATATATATATATATATATATATTTATATATATATATGTTACGGGTAGAGTCCGATCTCTGGATAATCCTAGGTCTATCCGGATAAACCTAGGACTATCCAAGCGGAGTTGGATAAAGTCCGATTCTTGATTTTTTTCATCTTTTTTGTTCAACTTTATCCGGCACCGCTTGGATAGTCCTAGGATTATCCAAGAAGCTTGGATAAAGTCCGATTCGTAAAAAATGTGAACAAAAGTAAAAAATTATTTCACCGTATTATTTTTTTATTTTATTTGTCATAATTTTATACTCAAATAATTTTTTGATTTAGTCAAATTAAATCATTCTATAAAGCAACTTTATTTTGAGAAACTCAATTTCAGAAAAATGAACTTCAAACTCTCCAGCCTATGAACGTGACAACGAAAAATATTTGTAAAAACTGTGTTAATAACATTTCATACGAAATTTGTTCAAAAGAATTTAGTATAAGTGATAATAGAAAAAGTGCAAAACGTGCATTAGATAATCAAGATTCAAAAATGATCAAAAGATCAAATTCTAAGTTTCTAAATTGCAAAGTTGCAGATACAGTCAGAGTGGGTATTCCTGATGTAGACAGAGGTCGCGGAGATTTTAGAAACATATTAATGGCAATAATAGAAATCAACGATAACGGATTGTATAAATTAACTAATTATCATGGAACAATAGAAGAAAAATTTTCGCGGAATCAATTTACACCTACGAATGCAAACCACATAGATGAAGAAAACTTTACGCCAACTTGCAATAATGGCATCTAAATTTGGTGGTCAAGGCTTTCAAAGGTGTAACTGCAAATAAGGTTGCAAAACTAATAAATGCAAGTGCAAATCAAATGGACTCAAATGTAACTCAAAATGTCACAGCAGTTTGTCTTGTATAAATAAATAAAAATAAATTTATATATTGTAGCTAAAATATTGTATTTTGTATTTTTTTTATATTTAATTTGACTAAATCAAAAAATTATTTGAGTATAAAATTATGACAAATAAAATAAAAAAATAATACGGTGAAATAATTTTTTTCTTTTGTTCACATTTTTTACGAATCGGACTTTATCCAAGCATCTTGGATAATCCTAGGACTATCCAAGCGGTGCCGGATAAAGTTGAACAAAAAAGATGAAAAAAATCAAGAATCGGACTTTATCCAACTCCGCTTGGATAGTCCTAGGTTTATCCGGATAGACCTAGGACTATCCAGAGATCGGACTCTACCCGTAACATATATATGTATATATGTTACGTACAATCTCCGAAATCGTACAATCCTAGGATTTTACAAATATTATTGTACAATCTTAAGACTTTATGGTTGGTGTTATGCTATCGTGAAATTTTCAAAAAATAAGTCAATTCAAACTTAAAAAGTTTCCTAAATACAATGCTACTCTGTAAATAGTAACTTTCTTATATTAACAAAAAAATTAGAACATTTTCGAAAAATTAGTAAATTTTTGAAAAAATTTGTAAATATTCGATAAAAATCGTAAATTTACTAAATTTAGTATGTTTAGTATCTATTTATTTAATTCTCGCGGTTTCTCGAGTCGTGAGATCGACGGCATCAAGCGAGGCATAATTTATTGATTATTTTGATTTATTGAGTTTATCCACACGCGCCGAAAACCGGCATCTTTTTACCGCCCCTTCGCTTGCCGCGGCCAGTCTCACGACAAGAGAAACACGACGAGCATCGTTTCTTTAACGTCTTATATAATTTATGAAAGCACATTTTTTAATTACGCAATTTTTAGTTTTATTTTAATGTCATACTTTTTTACGTTGATCTTCATATAATAAAGTGCAACCATTAAAACTTATACTGGATTTATGTTTGTATTGTGTCAAAGCGTGTTCGTTATTTTTTATATACATATTGTGAGAGAGGTGACGTGATTTGACAGTTATTTTGCAGTTCAATAAACGTTACATTTTATTAATTAATTGAAAGTGTCATAATTATTTATTTTGCCTAATTTCCTGAACACGACTTTTATAGCCAAAGCCAGCAATATTTTTCATGGTCCTTCGAGCCGGATAGTTCAGGAGGCAAAATTATAAGTGTAAAAATAATTTTAAAAAAAAGTGAAAATTCATAATTAAAAAAGTGTAAAAAATCGGAGCTAAAATCAAGATATTGAAATCAAGGTCAACGCAGAAGGTTCAAGATTTTGTGATAATGACGTCATCATCAAAATTTAAAGTAACTATGCTCCGTTTCATTTTTACTAACCGTCATCTTTCTCTCTCTATCTAAAGCATCTCAAGAGATCAAGAATCTAAAAACTCTTTATTTTAAAACACGTGCTCCTCTTGGAACACGATACCATGCGGCATCGCTTCCGGTACGAAGCGCGGAGCACTAAGTACGGAGGTGCAGGAAAAATTGCTAGGTGCAGGAAAAATCGCTAGGTGCAGGAAAAATTGCTAGGTGCAGGACGATTCAACCATGGCTCAGTTCGAGGACGTAATCCTAAGCCAATTGAGCTTATACGAAAAATTGAAAACGACCTTCGATCGCTACGAGAAAAGTTCAGAAGTCATCACAATAGGTGGAGTTGAGGCAAGAATATTGCTGCTGGACTCTACTTACAATAAATATCGAAACAATCACACAAAACTTCTGGAGCTAGCTGATCAAAAGACTATTACTCACGACTACTTTACCAATGATTGCTTCTCTCTGGACAACATGGAAGAAACATACACCATGCAATATGGGCAATTTTTGGAAAGAAAGCGCATACTCAAATTGAAGGAAGTTTCAGATAGTCACCCAGTCAACACAAGTGTCGCAACAGCATCTCAAGTCGATAGAAAGCTTCCAGCCTTGCCAATTCCTAAGTTCAATGGAAATTACAGAGATTGGATAGGCTTCAAGAACTTATTCACTGCTCTTGTGATAAATTCCAGTAGAACTTCGGCTGAAAAGTTTTCCTATTTAAAAGATGCGCTTAGCGATGAGCCACTTTTTCTAATTAAAAATTTAACTGTTACAGAAGGGCAATTCGAGGAGTCTATCTGGAAAACGCTTACTAACCACTATGATAACAACAAGAACATCATATACGCTCACGTCAACGCTTTCTATGCTATAAAAAAGATGTCCAGCGAGACAGCAACTCAATTGCGGTCCATGATCAACGAGCTTACAGACAGCTTGGAATCTCTTCGGGCATTAGAGGCTCCAGTAGAACATTGGGATTACCTGCTAGTTCCATTCGTCTTGGACAAACTGGATGCAGTCACAAGAAGAGACTGGGAGAAATTAAATAGTTCATCAAAACAGCCTGCCAAGTTCGCTGATTTGAAGACCTTTCTTCAAGATCGACTTCAGACTCTAAGCGCCATGGAGGGATGCGCATCACAGGCTTCTTCTCACAACAATAGCCAAGGTCGTAAGCCAAATAATAATTTCAATTCTAGTCAATCGAATAATTCTAAAACTGTCCACACTGTCAATAACTCTAATGTTAAAACTAATCCTAATATTAAGTCGTCAAAGTCAAAGTCTTATAAATGTTTTCTATCTAAAAAGGAGCATATTTTAGCGTTTTGCGATGATTTTAGGGGCAAGTCAGCTCAGGAGCGTCGTAATTACGTCGAGGTCAACAAGTTATGTTATAACTGTCTGGGAAAACACGCTGTCTCTGAATGTCGCAGTCAGAAGACTTGCAATACCTGTCATGCCAAACACCACACGCTGATACACGAAGCAGTCTCGTCAATAGCTGCAGGTCAACAGTCAACCAGCAACTTACAAGCTTCAATGTCAGGTGGTCAAGGCTCAACTTCCGTCATACCTTTCGCCTCTCACTCAGCTACAATGCCAGCCACAGTCAAAAGCAACGCAGTCGTTTTATTGGGCACAGCCATCGTCGAGGTCATTTCGCACAATGGAAAAACTTGTCAGGTCAGAGCTCTCATCGATCCTTGTGCAGAGGCATCATTTATCACTGAGTCGCTCACTCAACGGCTAAGGCTCCAAAGGTCACCAGGCAACTTCAGCGTCACTGCGGTTGCAGACATGTCTACTCGCGTCAGGGGAACTGCGCAATTCAGTATAAGGTCATGTATAAACGATAATTATATTTATAATACTGAAGCTCTCGTACTTAATAATGTTTCATCGTACGTTCCCAAATGTTCTAGTTTTGACCCAGCTTGGTCACATCTGTCTGACATACAATTCGCTGATCCTCGTTTTTTTGCTGACGACGAGATCGAATTGATCCTTGGTAATTTCATTTATACTCTAATCATAGAGGAAGGTCTAAGAAAAGGTAATCCTGGCCAACCCTTAGCTCAACAAACCACTTTAGGGTGGATTCTCACTTGCTCTTCTCCCGACGTTTCTAGTAACAATAATGCAATATCTTCTCAACATCTAACCTCAATTCATTCTGAATATAAAGAGCTGCGTCAACAACTGCAAAAATTTTGGGAAGTAGAGTCGGTCCCAGTTCCAGACAAGCTCGATCTCATGTCTTCAGAAGATGCGGTCTGTGAACGTCATTTTTTAGAAACCTTTTCTCGGGACGAATCTGGTCGCTTTATTGTAAGGCTTCCATTCAGGGACGACTGTCATAATTTTGGAAATTCTTTCGATGTAGCCAAAAATTATCTTTTGAGATTAGAAAATAGATTTTCCAAGGACCCTTTTCTCAAGCAGGAGTATATCAAATTTTTGTTCGAATATAGTGATTTAAATCACATGTTTTTTGTAAATAGTTTATATGATAATAATTTTGTACACGATCCTTCAGAAATGTATTTCATACCTCATCACGGTATTTTTCAACATGGTAAAAAGCTTCGCGTTGTCTTTCACGCTTCGTCTCGTGCAAAAAAGTCTGCATCTCTTAACGATGTACTTTTAACCGGTCCTGCCTTGCATACTGACGTCACTTCTGTATTAATACGGTGGCGATTATACAGGTACGTTTACGGTGCTGACATAGCTAAAATGTATAGGCAAATTTTGATTCACCCTGATGACAGAAAATATCAACGGATCCTGTGGCGAAATTCTTCAAACGATTGTATTTCTATCTTCGATCTAAACACAGTAACGTATGGAGTAGGCCCTTCTGCCTTTCAAGCCTTAAGATGTCTAAGACAATTAGCTCAAGAGGCTCCTCAGTCAGCAGCTCGTAGGGTAATCGAAGACAATATGTACGTAGATGATTGTCTTTTTGGTCATGACACCGTAGACGAAGCTGTGAATCTATCTCGTGAAGTATGCGATCTGCTCATGGCGGGCGGATTTCCTCTAAGAAAATGGGTCGCAAACGACGGCGAATTATTGAAACATATTCCTATCGATTGGTTAGCCGATTCTTCAGATGCTAATCATTGCCTAAATCACGATTGCCAATTATTAGGACTTAATTGGAATCACAACTCTGACGAGTTATCATTTCACGGCGATTTTCAATTTCAGTCGAATCAACTCACAAAAAGAAAAGTATTGTCAATTATAGCTAAGCTGTACGATCCATTGGGTCTCCTCGCCCCTCTCATAATAAGATGCAAAATTCTCATGCAGCTCATTTGGAAAGAAGGGACTGATTGGGACGAGCTATTGGGCGAATCTCATTTTTCTTTGTGGGAGGAGATATATAGCGATTTGAAGCTACTCAAAGGCTTCAAAATTCCCAGATGGATAGGTTTTTTGTCAAGTCGCACCGTCGAAATTCATGGCTTCGGAGACGCTTCCGAACAAGCAATGTGCGCTACGGTCTATCTTAGAATAATCGAAGACGGATTTTGTTCAGTAAACCTCATAATCGCCAAAACCAGAGTCGCTCCTATTAAGACTCTTTCTATACCTCGTTTAGAGCTTTGTGCCTCCTTATTATTGTGCAATCTAGTAAAAAAAGTCGTTGAATTACATGAGTTTTCCTCATTAAAAATCCATCTTTGGTCAGACGCAAAAAATAATTTAGCTTGGATTAAGTCACAGCCATACTTATGGACATCATTCGTATCACATAGAATAGCGTCAATCAACAATGCCACTCCAAACGCTCATTGGCATTACGTCGAAGGCAAACAAAATCCAGCTGATTTAGGCACTCGAGGAATCTCTTTCGATCAATTTTCGCAATCTGATTTATGGTGGAACGGCCCAGAATTTCTATTTAAAAATAATCTGCCATGGCCAATGGAGGAAACTGAGAATTTCGAGGTTGTAGAAGTCTCCGAGAAAAAGAAAACTTGCCACGTAGCCTTGCAAAATTCCAAAAGAGAAGCTTTCGACTTAGTTTTTCGTTATTCTTCTTTACTGAAACTACTAAGAGTCACAGCATGGTGTATTCGCCTCATCAACAATCTAAAATCATCTAAAACTCGTTCACCAAAATTAAAACGATCATGGCTTTCTCCTTCAGAAATCAAAAACGCCATGATGGTATGGACTCGTCTGTCGCAAATAATTGATTTTCCAAACGAATATCGCAAGCTTTCTCAAAACCAAGTCATTTCTAATCGAAGCAATTTATTGAATTTATATCCCTATTTCGATAGCGTAACTGGTTGCATTAGAGTAGGCGGCCGTCTCAGAAACGCGAATCTTTCTCCCGACGAGAAGTTTCCATATATTTTGTCGCCTTATTCGAATCTCGCTCACTTAATTATTAGAAATTGTCATCAAAATATGCTTCATGGTGGCACTCAACTCACGCTATCCGCTGTCAGAGAGACACATTGGATCATCAATGGCAGACGAACTGTCAAAAAATTTATTTCAAGTTGCGTTCCATGTATACGCTTTAGAGCATCCGTAATGACTCAAAAAATGGATGACTTGCCTGCTTCTAGAGTCACACGTTCTCATCCATTCGCACAAGTCGGAATTGATTACGCGGGACCAATCAATACGCGAATGTCATCTGGTAGAGGATGTAAGTCATTTCCTGGATACATAGCAGTATTCGTGTGCATGTCCACACGAGCGGTTCACCTGGAATTTGTTTCGCGGTACGATACTGAGCATTTTATGGCCGCTTTCAAGAGATTCATTTCGAGGCGTGGTCTGTGTACTGACGTGTACTCCGATTGCGGTACAAATTTCGTAGGTGCTGATTCTGCTTTGAAGGTCATGTTTTCTGAGGGATCGACGCACGTGAAGCATGTCATACATGAGTTATCGAACCAGGGCATCGCTTGGCATTTCAACCCCCCTTCAGCTCCTCATTTCGGAGGAATTTGGGAGTCGGCGGTGAAATCTGCCAAATTCCATCTTAAGCGTGTCATTGGAGATCTAACTCTAACATTCGAAGAGATGACGACACTCCTGTGTTGTATAGAATCTTGTCTTAACTCACGCCCACTTTGTCCATTAACAGATGATCCTTCTGATTTCAGTTCACTCACTCCAGGTCATTTAATTATAGGACGAGGCTTGAAGTCATTACCAGAAGTATCCGAAGTTGGCGTCAAAATTGGTCAACTACAAAGATGGCGACTCGTCAACAAGGTCAGAGATGACTTCTGGAACGTTTGGCACAAATTGTATCTCCAGTCAATCCAAGTCAGAAACAAGTGGCGTCACGAGAAGTCAAACATCGAAGTAGGTTCTTTGGTCCTCATCAAAAGCGACAACACGGCTCCTACTCAATGGCCTTTAGCACGCGTCATGGAATTACATCCTGGCAAAGATGGTCTAGTCAGGACAGTTACTGTAAAAACGTCCACCTCTCAGTTTTTAAGACCGATAGTTAAATTGATACTTCTTCCTTCTGAAGAAAGTAATTTTCGTCGTTTTCACGACGAGGCGGGCGGAAATGTTTAGTATCTATTTATTTAATTCTCGCGGTTTCTCGAGTCGTGAGATCGACGGCATCAAGCGAGGCATAATTTATTGATTATTTTGATTTATTGAGTTTATCCACACGCGCCGAAAACCGGCATCTTTTTACCGCCCCTTCGCTTGCCGCGGCCAGTCTCACGACAAGAGAAACACGACGAGCATCGTTTCTTTAACGTATTATATAATTTATAAAAGCACATTTTTTAATTACGCAATTTTTAGTTTTATTTTAATGTCATACTTTTTTACGTTGATCTTCATATAATAAAGTGCAACCATTAAAACTTATACTGGATTTATGTTTGTATTGTGTCAAAGCGTGTTCGTTATTTTTTATATACATATTGTGAGAGAGGTGACGTGATTTGACAGTTATTTTGCAGTTCAATAAACGTTACATTTTATCAATTAATTGAAAGTGTCATAATTATTTATTTTGCCTAATTTCCTGAACACGACTTTTATAGCCAAAGCCAGCAATATTTTTCATAGTATATTAACGAAAAATTCGAGTATTCCCGATTTTTTTTTGTGAATTAGCAAGAAAAATTGATAATTTACAATTTTTTTTCAAAAATTTACAAAAAATAGTTGTAAATTTCGAAAAAATATTTGTGAATTTACAACTTTTTTCGTAAAATCACAAAAAAAAATCGAGAATTCTCGAATTTTTTGATAATATATTAAATTTAGTTTTACGATTTTTATCGAATATTTACAAATTTTTTTGAAAATTCAATAATTTTTCGAAAAAATTCTGTTCTTTTTGTAAATATAAGAAAAATACTTTTTACAGTGTAGTAATTTGACGTAAATCTGAGAAAAATTTCAATTACTTCAAGAATATCTTTTTTGGAACATATAAAATACTACTATATTATATATATATGATATTTAAATGAATTTATCAACCTAGAGAGCTAATTAAATAAATATATGATTTATTAAACTCGAGATGATACGTGGATGCCATCTGCAATTAGTTTTTTTATTTTTAGCATATCAGGCAATTTTAAATTTTTTCAAATTTCATATAATCAAATAATTTATTAATAATTTTAAAAAAATTTAATTTTGATAAAATTAATTTTTTAAAATCATGTATTTATTTAATTAGCTCTCTAGGTCAACAAATTCATTTAAATAATATTCTTAAAAATTATGAGCAATAGTGTCATTAACAAAAATACTATGTATACGTTTAGTAGCCAAGGTAACTTTTTTATTAAACCTGGGTTTTAATTACTTTGCTTTAATTACCTTAATACTTTGCTTTCAAATATAGAATTATCAAAGAATATTTTTGTTATCAGTGCCCAAGTTAAAATACCCAAAGCTGAATAAAAATAGCTGAAAAATTTTTAACGCCTACGTAAAAAAAGTAAAATTAATGTCGAGTTTTGAATAAAACTCTCCTTGGCAAATTTGTACTAAATTTTTGTGTCCTATGAAAATTAATTTAAAATTTCCAAATTCAAACATTTCCTAGTGGAAATGAAGTTTCGGAAGGTTCCATGCAGAACCTGGGCCAGATGCAGGCCAAAAATATTTGAATTTAGCCTAGTTGAAAGTTTTTAGTAAAAAAATAAAGTATCAAGCTTACTAGAAACTAAGAAGCTCAATCTTATAGCATGTAACCATTTGTTTTTTGGATTACAAAGCTGATATAAAAGAACTTTTGGTAACCAGAACGTTGTTTCATCTTCATTTACACACCCTGAAAGTTTGGAACAATTTGGAGATCCAAAGACAATAGATTCTTCTTGTAAACTTATTTGTCAAGCATAAAGTAGTATTTAAAATATCAAAAATATAAGGTGGAATTATCTTATATTTTTCTGAAGACTGAGGTACAATAATATGTTCGATAATATATCAAATATGACATTATTTTTGTAATTTTTAATAGTTTTTTGTCTTTCAATTGGGTTATATTTTGAAAATTTCACAATTGTACAATATAAACCGTACAATTCTAGGATTATAAATTTATAATTAAATTTATATTAAATTTGTAATTAAATTTATTTCCAGGATGGTACATAACATATATATATATATATATATATTTTTTTTTTTCTTTTTTTCATTCCCGTAAAAAATATCAAGAAAGTAAATAAATTTATTTTAGATATAATAATTATTTTTTAGAAGACATAAAAACATTAATGTTTTTTTTCATCAATATTTTTTAAATACAAAAATTACGTAAACAAAAAAAATGTAATTAAACTTCTTTTTTTATTTATTTAAATAGAAATAAACACACAAAAATGAGAAACTGTAAAAATAGAAGAAAAATAGATGAAATAATGTAATAAAAATAGACGAAGTAATTACAAAATTTTGTGAATAAATTGTTAAATTTTCAAATTGGGAACTTAAAACATTATCACTAATACAAGAGTCTATATGCATTTTCTAGAAATGAATTTGCTCAGGTGCCGCGAACGATTTATTTTTTTCACCCATTTTTATCGCTTTTCGCTTTTCTCTTTCTTTTACATCTACAAATATTTTACACTTTTTCTCTTTAACTTTCTGGAAAGCAGTTTTTTTTTTCATTTTTTATACTTGGCTTACTTCAATAGTAACAATCGTGCAAATTTAAAGCAAAAGGCGTTTGATTGATTTTACATAAATATTGATTTTATATATATAGTTAGAAAATCGAACTAAATAAAATCTACAAAAAAATATTTTAAAAAATTTCTCATTTAAATTGTTCACGAAAAAACGATCATGATTATAAAGAAAATAAAAAAAATGTTTGTTCTTTACAGCGTTCATTAAACAATCACAATAATTCTTGAGATTTTAATTTTTTTAATTGTTTTAATTTTTTCTAGAATTTGAAAATAACTTTTTAAAAAAATTCGAAAACAATATTTATAGAGCGAAGCTCTACCTTAATGGATGCAAAAATCGACACCATGTGGGCACAATATATCAACAACGATCAGTCGGATTACTTTCATTTTTTAAAACTGGGTTTCTTTTATCGAGTTGATGGAACCTATAGTTTTTGGGCCCAATCCGCTATTTTTAAAAGCATGTTTATTCTTGTATTTTCGCTTCACAGAGGTGAAAAACCTTATAAATGTCAACTGCGCAATAAATTTCATAGCTTTTGTATAAACTTTGCATCGATGAAGTATCATTGAAATGCAAAATAACACAAGATTCTTATATTTTTAGGCACGATCACCCTATGTATGCAATACATAGATGAAATCGTGCCTTTTAAATTTGCCAGGTCAAAAAATGGAAAAGTTTCTAAATTGTCCAATTCGTGGAGAAATTGGACCCCCAGGTCATTCCAATGTCTCTAAATGCTTATATTGCCTTGGTGTGTGATAATAAATAATAGTTTTAAACCGGATGAACGCAGCTGAAACCAAGTAAAATCTTCTCAGAAAGACCTAAGGAAAAAGTACTGAAAAACGAAAATTTCCGGTATTTAAATGGGGTGAAAATACCAAAACTTAAAAAATTTGGACTTTAAGAAATATTAAAATTTTAAGGGTTGAAAGGGTTAAAATAACGGTTTTACACTCCTCTAACTTAATTTTTGACGTTAGATTCGGATTTAGCGGCCCTAAATACCTACTTGCTGAAGTAAAAATTAAAAAAAATCAATTTTCAAGAAATATTGAATTTTAAGGGTTAAAAGGGTTAAAATAAGGGTGTTACACTCCTGTAACTTGATTTTTGACGTTACATTCGGATTTAGTGGCCTTAAATACCTACTAGATGCACTAAAAATTTAAAAAAAATCTATTTTCAAGAAATATTGAATTTTAAGGGTTGAAAGGGTTAAAATAAGGGTGTTACACTCCTCTAACTTGATTATTGACGTAAGATTTGGATTTAGCGACCCAAAATACCTACTAAATCACTTCAAAATTGCAAAAAAGGTTATTTTTAACTTTTTAGGTAAATGGAGGGGGGAATGTGGGATATTTTCACCCCATTTAAATAGCGGAAATTTTCGTTTTTCAGTACTTTTCCCTTAGGTCTTCCTGAGAAGATTTCACTTGGTTTCAGCAGCGTTCATCCGGTTTCGTAAAAACCTCAGCTTTGACCTTTTTTTTTATTAGGCGCCTTGACAAGAAATTTATTTTTCTAAAAATGTATCCCTATGTTAAAAAGTCTCAATTATCTGAATTTAATGTCAAACTTACTATAAAATTAACCAGAAACTAATTATTAAGGCTAAAAGTTGGATACTAAAAAAAATCAACACGTTGCTTATCAGTATTGTAAATAGCATAAGAAAAAGGTATATTTAATGAAGAATAATAAATTTTCATTTTTTGTGTGTTTTAGGACATATTTTTTTGCATGATTTTTTTTTAATTTCAAAATGGCGGATGGAGAATTGCAGAAACAATTACTTAAAATAAGTTGCATTAGATTATTTGTTTTTATGAATATTTTTTGAATTTTACATAAATATTGATTTTAAAATTAATTTAGTAATCAATAAGAAACGGCACATAAAATTTTAAATATTATTAGGTATATGTTTTGGATTAAACCTAGTTCAAAGAATATGTAATTCCATCCTTATACATTCTATGTATCATTCCATTATCGTTGAATTTTTTTATTTTTATGCATTGATCAGTTTGAAAAATAGAAACTAATAACAAATAAGTTTTTTATTCTTCTGAAGGTAACTTCATTGAAATAAAAGTGATTTTTTTAAATACGCAATCTGGGGTACAAAGTGGCTGAGAAGTAGAGTACATGAAATCAGTAAAAACTACCCCATTTTAAGGTTTTTTTGAAATATTTTGGAAGCAGAGCTAAAATTATCTAATTTTCTGCCTTTTTTGAAGAAAGGGTTAGAAAATATTGGGATTCAAAAATTACAAGCTCTAACTGGACTATAAGACTAATTATAGGACGTGAAAACTAAACCTCTAAAAAGGACTAGTTATAATACATAAATGATAAGCAACATTACAATAAAATCGCAATTCTTATAATTTGTAATTATCATCTTTACTAGATGTTAAGATTCTAAACACAAATTATTTTGATTCTGTATACCTGTATTATTCTAAGTCCATAAATCGAAAATATTCTAAGTCCTTCAACTCGAATTATTAGAAGTCTCAAAACTTGAATTTTTCTAAACTTCTAAAAGTAAATTAAGTCCATAAATAGAAATGATTTTAAGTCCCTAACCCCGGATTATTCTAAGTGCCTAAATCGAAATTTGTCCAGGTACCATTGGAACTCACCTCCTTAAATCAGACGCATTTGACCCCTACTTGATTTTCAGATTAACGGGTTACCCCTCCTTATAAACATGTTCAATGTTAAGACTACGATTTTTGCAGCAGATTGAAAATTGATCATTTTGGGCCAAAATGGACATTCAGTTCACTGACTGCAAAGAAGAGAATTTAAAATAAAAATTTTAAAAGGTAAAATATTTTGCAAACAAATAATACTGAAGGACAAATAAGAATTTTTAGAAAAAAGCCTTTAGAAAATTGTTGAGACCTATAATACCAATTTTTGTCTAAATTGCAATTTTTGAGATAATTTAAAAATTAATCATTTTGGGCCAAAAATGACAATCTTGTTAAATTGCTATAGCATTGAGAAAATCAGCGATATAAAATTGTAGAATCCAAGGCTTGACAAATGACTTTAATACCAAAAAATTGTGACTTGAGTATAATATTAATAATGAGTTCAGAGAAATTATTTTTTTTATGAATTATGGAAAAAGCACGTAATAACAAAGTTCCGCAAACAAAAGTTTGGTTGAAAACTTTTCAGGAAACAAATAACAAGGTTAAAAAATAAGGGGCGGATTTTTGGTGTCCCTTTTGGCCAATACTTTAAAATTCTAACTATGTTTAACATTTTTTTACGTCTTATTTAAATTTTATTATTGAAATCAACCCAATCAAAACTTTTAAAAGCTCAAAATTAAAAAATTACCTAAACTCTTTTCTTGCTTTTTTTAACATGATCAGCTTCGCTCTACCCGTCTTTGACGGTATCTAGTATAAATAGAGATTCTTAAATAATCAATATCTATTTCCAAATTTTTATTAAGGGTGGATTCTGAGTAAAAATATCGTAATTTTTATGATTAATTGCTTTTCAAAAAAAATATTTTATGTACTCAATACTCATAATGAACACGAAACATTTTTTTTTTTTTTTTTTTTTTCTTTTCTTATTTTTTACATTTGAGGAGATGGCATTGAAGTTGGTTCCTAAAAAAAACTGCCCACACAATAACAAAAAAATAATAAGTTCAATTTCAATTTTTTATTTTAATCAATTTTTTATGAAATTCTATACAAAATAAACTACAATGAACCGGATCAGAACATTTTTTTCGGCTCTAGGTTCCATTTTTTAGTCAAAAATGATAACAGATTTCAACTTTTTACTATTTACCTTAGTTTTTAATTTTTAATATTTTTCATTGATGAAAGTTCACTTTTTGCAAAAATTCATGTATTTTATGGTGATGTTTTCTTTTTAAGACAATTCTAAACCGAGTTATGATGTGGGGAGATTTGAATTTGAAATTATAAACAATTTGTTTAAACAATTAAGTATATATATAAGGGACCGGCAGATTGGTTCGGTATATCGAGCAATTCGTTATATAGTTGTTCGTTATATCGCGAGTTTAAGTATATGTAATTTTTCCGATAAAAATTTCCCTTGACAGCTTCGTGGTCACATATTTTAAGAATTTTTGGGGTTCTTTCTCATATTATAAAAAAAGTTTAGCATATCTCATAAATTTTGTACTAATTTGTTTATAACAAATAATTGGCAACAAGAACGCCAAAATATAAATGAAAAACATTCTTAGACTAGAGGCTCCTAAAATTTATATTTCATATGTTTGTATTACCTAATTCCTTATGGTAGCAAAAGGAAAAAAACATAAAAAAATTAATTTTTAATACAACCTTTTAAAGCAGTTGTTTGCAAATTTGGGCATGTGCCGAGCTGGTTTTTTTTTTATCACTCAACTATTTGAAATCTGCATGGTCTTAGCTACAAAATGACACCTGAAAAACAAGCGTATCTTAAAAAAAATTTTTTTTTATTTTCGCTTCCTGTTTTTGGGAAATTTTTCGTATCCATGCTCATGTGCAAAAATAAATTTAAAAAAAATAAGATATAAATCTTGTTTTAGTGTTGTAATTTTAAGAAAACATAAAATAAAAGTTTTTTTTATCAAAGGATCAACTGGTTATTGTCATAAAAATTTAGTAAATTAAAATTTTTTTTATTATTTTGCTTAAAAGCGCATATTTTTTGAGGTATAACAAAGATTTTTTATGATTTTGTGAATAAATAAGAAAATTTTCACCATACTTTAAACTAAAATAGCATTTAAGGCATTAATTTAAAATTAAAGAAATGTTGCTACATCTAATATTAAGTAAAATAAAAATCCATACACTTGTTTTGCTTAAAATACCAAGTTCTTGAAAAGAACGGTAAAGGCTTTTTTGTCAAATTTTAGCCACAAATTTTTTTTTTAACTTTAAATTTTGTTAATTTTTATGATGTATGGTCAACAAATTTTTGAAATACAAACTTTAAGAAAAAAAAATTTGTAAATTCTTACTTCAATCGGTAGATAAGTCCACGTGACACTATTTTTGCAAAAAAAATGAACATGAGCAATATATATAATATATATGTATTTTTATAAACTATTTTATGATTGTACATGTGTTTATATCTGTTTCATATACACGTAGATTGTAAGTAGATTTATAAATTGAATAAAATATATAAATTTGATGTACTGATGGAGAATAACTGTAGTTTATTAACTCAATCATTCAATAAAATGGTATTTTTAGTTTTTACAAGGCAAAAAAAAATTTAGGTAAAAGTATTTATAAATTAATCTATGTTTGACGTACAGAAATATTAACCCAACCGTGTAAAATCAACTTCAAAAAGAAAAAAAAATTTATTGATTTCGTTTATTTTTCGTTTGAATCGTAATGTTTAAGTGAGTGAATAAATCTTTTGGAGCATTAGCGTATAAAGAAATAAATTTTGAATTTTTTAATGTCTTTATTTTTTCATCATTTTTTTTCTTCAAATAAGTAAGTGAAAGCAAAATTACTAGAAAATGATTTTTTATTTCTCTGAATAAAAAACTTTTCTGATTATTTAATAAGGAATTGTTTATTTGGCCTTCATGAGATCAATTTATCTTTTGTATGTTGTCTATTTAAGAAATTCTTAAATTTTGGTGTATTATAAATTATTTTTTATTTTTTACTCACCTGCGTAAATTTAGATTATGTCAACAATATATTGGGAATGCATTTATATAAAAAAATGCATTTGCCAAATATCGCTAGCGATCATTTTCCATAATATGCATAATATAAGGGAAAATATGGTAAAAAGTTTTTTTTATTTATTTTAAATTCAATTTTTTAAATTTTAGAATAAAATACAGAAAAAATAGTTTATTTTGAACAAAAATAATTATTTAAAGTTAAAAAATACATTTATTTTAAATAGCTTAAAAAGTTACAAAATTATAAGTTTTTATTTTCTACCATTTTTCAAAAATCTCAAATCTGAAACTGTGGATGACCGCAAATAAATTCTGTAACATAAATAATAAATCGTTATTAGTATTATAAAAAGACAGCTTTTAGAGTTATACCGTCTACTAATAAATTCAAAAGCACATTATTTAATAAGGGTAATAAATGCAAAAAAATTATAAAACATAAGAAAACAGATGATAACCAAAACTCTTTCAAAATTTATACTGTGTAACTTGTCAGTGTAAGTAAGGCAATTTTGAATATTGATTAATGCTTAGATTAAAATACTGATAGATTTTGAGTGGTATAGGTATCGGTCTCTAGGTATCTGTAAGAGGCCAATAATAGCCCTTTTGGAAACTCCACTCCTCATTTGCTTTCAAGTATACATGTATTACCATTAATTAGTATTCATAAAAGCTTGTTTTCTATATTAATAAGATCGGTAAGACGTAAACCAAAAAAAATCATCAAAAGAGTAATATTTTTCTTTTTAAGCAGTAAATGATGACAAATACTGTCAAAGTTAAATTCGAAAGGAGTATTATTTTCATAATAAGCAAGTTGGAATTAATTAATAATAATAATTTATTCGTCATCAGGGTAGAATAAATATATTTAAAGCAAGTTTAATCAAACTAAATCACATTAAATAGTTATGCGTTGAACTAAAAACGTATAATTTAAAATTATTAAATAGGGTTTTTTAGTAATTTTCACTAGGATGCTGCAACCTCACAATTTGAAGAAATCACTTCTGGTTCAACTCATTTTTTTTTTTTTGGAATAAGCATCACCTTTTAAGCTCCGTATACCGCATTTTTTTATTAGAAATTCTCTTAACGGTATAGTCCCTAAACCAAATGCCCATTTTCGGCCCTAAATAAACAATTTTTAAATAGCTGGCAAAATTACAATTTCCAATAAAAAAAGGTTTTTAGATCTCAAACATTTTGTGTAAGTTCCAAGATTCTAAAAATTTTTAACTTTTTTGATTTCTTAGAAGTTTTTTTGAGATATGGCCCTACAAAGATGGTGACAAAAATGGACATTTTTTAAAAGAACCTTAAATATAATGACTCTGACCTTCAATTATCATATCTTGAAAACAAATAACTATAAGAAGGGGTGAGTAAAAATCGCCAAGAATTATAAAAAAGCTAAGGCTTTTTAATTTCAGGCACGATCACATATTTATTGAGTATTTTCTTTTCTCAAAACCTTGATGGAACACACCCTAAACCTGAATTATTACAAGTATCAGGAGAGGGAAGATTTCAACATATTAAAATCACCCATTACTATATATTGTGATTTGGTTTCCCAAAGGTAGCAGTCTCCCCTTGTTAGACAAAAAAGATTAAAACAGATTTTCTCCCCAAATCTCTAGAGCATTCGTTTGATGAATTAAATTATTTAGAAAACATTCAAAAATACCGTTACAGAAATAAGTCGTCTATCAGATTCATAATGTATGTAAATAATTTTGTTATCGTCGTTGCATTTATTTTGAATACAAAACAATCATTTTAATGTAAGAAAAATGATTAAAAAATAAAAGCATATATGAGCATTTATTTTAAAATTGATACTTAACTCGAGCCTGGAATCGTAAATTTTTTTTTTGAGGGCACACCGGAACGACCCTTGTTTTTGTGAAGTTTGAACCCTCAGGAAGTCGAAAAAAGTCGTGAACAAGGATTCGGTGATAGGTGCCAAAAAGATTTTTTCACTTTTATGTCAGAAACCGTGTTTTTCGTATCTGAGCTACCCCAAATTTTTAAAATAACCTTTTAGGTAAATAAAATTTTAAAAAAATAGATAAATAATCTGATTGCCAGGGAAAAACCACTCCAGAAGAAAAAAAAACTTATCTTTTTCCGATGAAATTTAGCCAAGTTATCGTCAATTTAAGATTTTGCTCAAATTCGGGTTAAAAAAGATTGAAATTTTATTGAAAAAAAGCCTGTTTCTGAACTTTAAAAATGCATTACTCGCTTGATTTTCATCGTAAAATAATAATTTTTTTTTTTAAATCGATTAATTTTTCCCTGGCAATTCATTTCTTTAAGAAAAAAATCATTTTTATTGATCAAATTTCAATTTTTAGGTCAAAAACTGTGTTAAGTAAATCTTGCTACTTACAGTTTTCAAAGGCTTTTGACCTAAAAATTGAAATTTGGTCATAAAAAATGATTTTTTTCTTAAAAAAATGAATTGCCAGGGAAAAATTAATCGATTTTAAAAAAAAAATTATGAAAATCAAGCGAATAATGCATGTTTAAAGTTTAGAAACAGGCTTTTTTCAATAAAATTTCAATCTTTTTTAAGACGAATTTGAGCAAAATCTTAAATTGACGATAACTTGGCTAAATTTCATCGGAAAAAGATAAGTTTTTTTTTCTTCTGGAGTGGTTTTTCCCTGGCAATTAGATTTTCTTATCTATTTTTTAAAATTTTATTTGCCTAAAAAGTTATTTTAAAAATTTGGGGTAGCGAAACACGGTTTCTGACATAAAAGTGAAAATATCTTTTTGGCACCTATCACCGAATCCTTGTTCACGACTTTTTTCAACTTCCTGAGGGTTCAAACTTCACGAAAACAAGGGTCGTTCCGGTGTGCCCTCAAAAAAAAATTTACGATTCCAGGCTCGAGTTAAGTATCAATTTTAAAATAAATGCTCATATACATGAGAAATTCCACCAAAAGATTGCGCTTATTATGGTCAACCTTTTGAAAAAAAAAAATTTGAAGGCACACCTTGCTAGTACGTTTTTTTGAGTTCCTTAGATCAAATATAGTCACAAAAAAGTGATGAACAGAAAAAATGTTGCGTGTACAATAATTTTTTTTGAGTTGGAAGGCTCAAAATCACGTTTTTCCGATATTTAAAAAAACCAATTTTTGAAAATTTTTTTTAATCAATTAAAATCATTCTAAAGGATATATTTCTGTTTTCTAACTTGTTTTGTACTCATAATTTACTAAAAAAATCGTTTTTATAAAGAAATAACACAAATTTTTAATTATTAGCGTCTTAAAGCCGCTCAAAAATTAAGAAAACGTTTTGAAAAATAAAGATTGCTTATTTAGCTTTTAAAACTTCTTTTAGTGGAATTATAATTAAAAGATAATGATAAAAAGTTGAATTAAATATAACTCATTAGTCACGATCTTTAGAAATTACCTAAAACAGTTGAAAACAACTCCGAAGCTAAATTAACCAATTTTGGATCTTTTTTAAAATAACAAAATCAGTCTCGTTTTCAATGATTTTGTTTATTACTAATTTTTTTACAAATTTTTTTATTATTTACTTTAATTATACATATTTTAAAGTATTATTTTTCTGTTAAAAGTAATTTTTCTTTTAATTTTCAACGTCCTAGAGCAGTTCAATTGTTAAATATTGGGTTTTTTAAAACTTCATGGATTTGGGATTTTTCTAGCAGATTCAAATGATGTTATAAATTGAACTAAAAGACGAAATCCCTTGTAATTTTTCCCGTACAATTCGAACTCACAATTTATTTTAACATTTTACAACGCTTTACAGGAGAAAAATTCATTTTTTTAGTTTTTTAGGGTACCAATTAAGGGGGACCAATTTTTAAAAGTTTCGCAGTCTTCAAGAAAAAATATTCTGAATAGTATATAGTAGAGTTAGTTATATATTTTTTCCTCGGGAATTCGATGAAACCACTAGTTTTTTCATCTGGGCTTTTCCTTAGCCATAAAATCTTATGTTTCTATTTTTGCTGGTTTTGTCTAGTCGTATATATTTTGCATTTGTAGTCCATTTGAGCCTAAAGGGTTTGAAATATTAAAAATTTTCTTTATAATTCCACTAAAAGAAGTTTTAAAAGCTAAATAAGCAATCTTTATTTTTCAAAACGTTTTCTTAATTTTTGAGCGGCTTTAAGACGCTAATAATTAAAAATTTGTGTTATTTCTTTATAAAAACGATTTTTTTAGTAAATTATGAGTACAAAACAAGTTAAAAAACAGAAATATATCGTTTAGAATGATTTTAATTGATTAAAAAAAATTTTCAAAAATTGGTTTTTTTAAATATCGGAAAAACGTGATTTTGAGCCTTCCAACTCAAAAAAAACTATTGTACACGCAACATTTTTTCTGTTCATCACTTTTTTGTGACTATATATGATCTAAGGAACTCAAAAAAACGTACTAGCAAGGTGTGCCTTCAAATTTTTTTTTTTCAAAAGGTTGACCATAATAAGCGCAATCTTTTGGTGGAATTTCTCACATATATATTTGTAGAAACCTTAAAAGAAAAAGTAAAAGAACTGAAGAATAAAATAAAGAAGATATAAAAAAGAAAGAAAAATAAAGTTTTGCACACACTTACTTTATTGTGCATCTATATGTATATTCGTTAAGAAAAACGACTAGGATAAGAAAGCAAAGGATGTTAAGAAAAAAAAGGTAATATATTTATAAAGAGAAAAGCGAGTGCTTTAGTCTCTGTAGTTTATATATAAAAAAAGAATAAAGAAAAAAGAAAAAAAAAGGGTTTTTAGGTTATATTTTAGGTACATACTTTTCTTATTTTTTCTTTCTCTTTTTCTATACTCTCGTTACTATTTTCTAAATACGTTTAACACAGTTTGGCTCAAGATTTAACGGCTGTTCATTTGTCTTTTTGAAATTTCCTTTTACTATAAATTAAAATCTTATATAAGAAACAAAAGCATATAATAATGTTAATTCGAGATTGCAAAAATGTACCATAAATTTTTTTTTTTTCTTTATTTTTTAATTAATATGTTTTTGTAATAAAGAAACTTGATAACATTTTTTTGTAATAGTATAAATACTAAAAAGTTTGAATGAATCGTTAATAAAATTTAATCTAGGGTTTGTAGTTGTTTAAAGTAAATTAGATTTATATTTTTAAAATTTGAAAATTTTTACTTTTTTTTGGTAAATGCAAATCAATATTTTAATAATAAGTTAATTATATTTAATAAAGAATAATGTTTATCAAGAAGATCCTAAACTTTTGCTTTCATTACTTGTTTTTTACTTAAGTCAAGCCTTTAGAACCTAATAGACCATTCTTGGACAGGTGAATATTAAAAGAAGAACTTAAATACTAAAGTACACGGCCAGGCTGCTTTGCTTGAATATTCAAGCAAAAAGTATAGCTGCTTGAAAATTCAAGCAAACTGCTTGAAAATTCAAGCAAATGCTTGAAAATTCAAGCAAATTGCTTGAATTAAAGATAACAATAGAATTTTCTATTGTTATCTTTAATTTTAATAACAAAAATGTTCATTTATAAAAAAATGTTAACTAATTATAAGTACAGATTATTTATATATTTATATTTATATGGGCAATTTATATTGACGTTATATTAATTTTTATATACAATTAAATATCCCTGAAGAGGAGCAAGATTTTATGCTCGAAATATTGGATTTTATTTAAATAAATAAAATAATTGTCTGGAAAAGGTCGTTTATATTATTTTTTATACACAATTTTACTCATATGACCAGACGTTAAAATTCAAACATAAATATTATTTATTATGTGTCTACTAGCAAGGGGAGTTCAATGGAACACCAAATTACATCAAATGGTTATGGATAAGTTTATTATGTTGAAAAAACATGTCGACCACCATTCGCTCATTCCAATGGGCCTCCTAGGCCTAGAAGTGCAGGGCTCAATGTTACAAAATAGGGTTTTTTGGTAATTTTTAATGAAACGCTAAAACTTCGCAAGTTAACCAAACTCTAATTGGTCTCATTTTTTTAATTCTTAAAAACGACTCAAGGAAATGAGACGAGTAAAGAATTTTTGAAAATTAGAAGCCTGTAGAAATTTTTCGGGACTTACTAGATACCGTCAACGACGGGTAGAGCGAAGCTGATCATATTTAAAATAGTTTAAATAATTTTAAAATTTTTCGATTTTACAAGCTTTGAGCAGTTTTACAGATTGAGCTTAAATATCAATATTTAACGTGTCAATCAGACGTAAAATTCATTAATAATAATTATTATAACTCGTTCGATATTCTGTGAGTATAAATAAAACAAACCAACTTAAAAATTTTAATTCGTTTTAAAACATTTTTTTATAATGCACTTCACTGCAAAAATAAAGTTTTTGATTTTTTCTGAGTTTTAATATTTTTTTTTTATAATTAAAAAAGGATGCTCGATACATTCGTAACACCAAATAACTCAAAATTCTAATGCATCAGTTTATTATGTTTAAAAAACAGGCCGAAACGCTTGTATTTATTCCAGCAGGCCTTCTGGGCCTAGAAACGAAAGATTTAATGTTATTAAATAGGGTTTTTTGATAAATTTCACAGGAATTCTGCAACCTTTCTAATTAACCAAAACACTTCTGGTTGGCACCATTTTTTTGTGCAAGCGTCACTTTTTATGCCCCAAAAACTGCAATTTTTTATCACAAATTCTCATACCTTTGTAGTCATTTAATCCCATAATGACCAATTTTTCAATTGCTCCCAAAAATGCAATTTTTGAAAACAAAGGCTTTTAGATCTCAACATTTTTGGTTCCTCAATGAAGAAACATTGTGATGCGTCAAATTTTGATTTTTGATTTTTTGGCATATAAGCACGTTTTGGGACCTCAGGAAGCTAAAAAAACGGGTTTAAAAAAAAGTTTGTATGTGTGTGTGTGTGTGTGTGTGTGTGTAAGTGTGTGTGTAACCGGTGAAATTTCACAACTATTATGGAATTAAGAATTTTCAAAAATTTTTTCATCAATTGAAAAAATCTCAAACTACTTTTTTTTTTTTTTAATTTGGATGTAATACCTCATTTATTTCCATAAAAGTACTTATATTTGAAAGTACTATTTTTAATCGATATCTCGAATCTGATAATTAATTTTTTGAAAATTTTTTTCCCAAAATTTTCGTCACAAAAAAATACAAAAAACACCAAATTTTTTTTTTTTTGGACGTAGTTCCTAATTTATTTCTATGAGAGTACTAGTTTTAGAAAGTTCGTTTATAGTAATATTTTGGATCTGATACCGAATTTTTTCAAAATTTTTTTCTCAAAATTAAAAAAACAAAAAAATAAAAAAAACAAAAATATTTTTTATTTTTTTCTAGCGTAATACCTCATTTAATTTCATTAAAATACTAATATCTGAAAATATTGTAACCGGTCATATTTCACAACCATTAAGGAATTAAGACCTCATTTTTTTTTCAATAATTTTTTCATCAAAATATCTCAAACTACTTTTTTTTTTTTTAATTTGGATGTAATACCTCATTTATTTCCATGAAAGTACTTATATTTGAAAGTACTATTTTTACTCGATATCTCGAATCTGATGATCAATTTTTTGAAAATTTTTCTTCCAAAATTTTCGTCACAAAAAAATACAAAAAATACCAAATTTTTTTTCTCTTTCGACGAGAAACCTAATTTATTTCTATGAGAGTACTAGTTTTAGAAAGTTCGTTTATAGTAATTTTTTGGATCTGATACCGAATTTTTTCAAAATTTTTTTCTGAAATTCAAAAAAACAAAAAAATTAAAAAAACTGCAATATTTTTTTTTTGTGTGTGTAATACTTCATTTAGTTCCATGAAAGTACTTATATTTGAAAATATGGTTTTTATTCGATATCTCGAATCTGATAATTAATTTTTTTTTAAATTTGTTCCAAAATTTTTGATCAATAAAAAAAACTTTTTAAAGTTAATAGAAATGTATGTATGATTGCATGCTTGTAATCGGGGATATCTGTGGCAGATGAACCTTAGTGCCAGCTAGTTGGCAGGGTATTTTATATTCTCTTGTTTGATTTGCCTGAGTTGTTTTGGAGTTATGAAAAATCAAATTTGGGAGTTTATAAATTATTATATCTCGCTAATAAATAATTGAAGAGAGGTAGGAAAGAAATTTTTGTAAACTTGGAGCCAATACAAATTTTTTGAGACCTAAACCCTTTTCTCTATAGAAAATTGCAATTTTGGCATCAAATAATTGGTCATTTTTGGCAGAAAATGGGTATTTGGGCTGTTGATAATAACAGTAAGAGAATTATATAAAAAAATAGGCACAACCAGTGTTTGATTTCTTAATGAGGTTGCAGCGTTCTATTAAAAATTACCAAAGAACCCTATTTAAAAATGTCAAACTCTGTGTTTCTATAGTCCAAGAAGGCTTAATGGCATGAACGGAAGGTGGTTGTCATGTTTTTTCAACAAAATAAATTATCTATAACCATTTTGTATTATTTGGAGTTCCAAAATTATTAAACTTCCCTCCTAAATAAAAATTTTGTTCTTTAAAAGTATTTTTAAATTCATTTAATCTAAGTCTTTCATGGCCAAAATACGGTTAAGTAGTTACCAAAATTTTATTTAAAAAAGAAGCAAATAAAAATAATCTTTTATTATGTAAAAGTTTTTTTTTTCAGTTTCGGAGATAGTATAAACTTTTTGTACTTAGCCCTCATAGTCCAATTACGATTTTTGACGTTTAAGTCTTAATAGTTTCTTAATTTTTCTTTAAAAAATGTTATTAGTTAGTTATTTTTGACCCTTCTTCTGAAACATTGCAAAAATAAACCCTTAAAATCGAGTAGTTTTTGTTGTTTTCAGGGTGTTGTCATAATAATAGCCTAGTTTCTTATCCTATCAAATTTTTGTTGGTTAGTTTTTAGTGCAAGTTTTCATTCAAAGTCCGTCAGTTGTAAATTTTTCATGACCAATTTTAAAAGAAATCTCTCACCGATAGAATCTAAAAATCAAGTACCTTAAGTTGCTGCGAAAATTGCAATTATATTAATTTTATATTTTATTTATTTAATAAAACTAGCCTTTAGCACTTTTATACAAAAGTTTAAACTAATTAAAAAAATCCGTTGTCAACCAGCTATTTCAGAAGCATTAAAAACATCAGTTTGTAATCAATTCTCATATAAATTCAACGATAATGGAATTCCGCATAGAATGCATGTGGATAAAATTACATTTTCTTTGAACCAGGTTTAGTCCAATACAATATAATCTTAAGATTTAAAATATTTTATTTGCATAAGATACTTAACGCCATCATATCTTAAGCTCCAATTTTATTATTTTTAACTGTCCTTGAATACTTAATTAATTTTACGATACTGATAAGCAACTTGTCGATTTTTTTTAGTGGCCAACTTTGACCCGAAATATTGAGTTTGCAGTTCATTTGATCGCAAATTTACATCAGATTCTGAAAGTTGAGACTTTATTACATGGGGATATACATTTTGAAATACATAAATTTTGGTTTTGAAATTAATTTAGTATGCAAAAACAAAACTACACGTAGGTAGATAAGCTCTTGGGCGTCAAACGTGTAATGAAATAAAATGTCGATTAATGAATAATTAATAAAACTATATCTAGTGTTCTTTTGCATTTTTATGATATTTCACTGATGCAAAGTTTATGCAAAAGCTATGAAATTTATCGCGCGGATAACATTTAGAAGGTTTTTCACCTGTATGAAGCAAAAGTACAAGAATAAACATGCCTTTAGAAATACCAGATTGGGCCCAAAAACAATAGGGGTCATTAACTCGATAAAATAAACTCAGTTTTAAAAAATGAAAGCATTCCGTTTGATCGTTTTGGCTATATCAGCAGCCTGGCCGTGTAATCCTTACCTAAAATCCCTAAAAAATGCGACACTTATTACTAAGTAGAATTAATTCCAAAATATTAATGTGTCCAAGAATAGTCGATTAGGCTTTAATGTTAACATGACAATTTACAACTTCAACATTCACATACTTACTTTAAATATCACTAGATAAATTTACAGGTTAATCTAGTATTCGCAACTCTTTCCCACAAAAGCAAAAAACCTGCGAAAAACCCTCTAGTTGTTCCAGTAGAAAGCTTCTTGAATGCAATTGATAAATAACATTCTGTACCTTTAGGAAAGTTGCCAGGAATCATTCATAAAAAGTCATCTATTTTTTTCAAGAATTTTTAGATAAAGTATCTGCTTCTGCATTTATCACTATGTTACTAGTAATTTAACTTTGTAAGTCTGCTTTATCAACTCCCTTAGTCTTAAGATTTTTTTACTTTCTAGATCCTTAAATATGCAAAGAATTTTAATGTCTCTTTTAAATTATTTACAATCAGGTATAAGCTAAACGGTTTAGAGCATCTTTTACCTTTACGAACTATTTTATCTCTTTGCTTAGGTGACTCATTTTTTTAATAAGAGCAAAATAGAAAAAAATGATTGAATATGCAAATTATGCACTACTTATTTATTATTTTTATAGTACTAGACATAGACTTGACATTAACATTATAAAATTTAACAGAGTTTGTAGAATTATTATTATTTTTAAATTTATATTTATCTAAATTTTGTTTTTTGACTCAAACATACTAATTTGATTTTTAATAAAATCTGATTGCTTAGCTAAGCAATATAGCTATATCACCAACCTCGTCATTACAAGTTAATAGTTTTATATTCTACAAAGTAACACTGAAAAAAAAATGCTGCAAGCGAAAATTTGTAGCTTATGGTTCGCAGAATTTTTTTTTTATTTAAACGATTGCAAATGACTTGATACATAAAGGAAGCTTAAAAAAAAAAAATATTTTGGCTTATCTTACCACAGCGTGCATCTCAATAGAGCGGAAAATTTAAAAAAAATTTTTCTTTTGCTATATGTAATTTCCCATAGTTTAAGCATGGACAAAAAATTCCGCTTATTGTTATCGAGATTTTACTAGCAAGTAGCCAAAAAATCCATTTATGGCAAAAGGAAAAATACCAGTAACAGTGGTTTTTCAGGTCTACAAAATTTTGCGAAAAGGAAATTTTACAACAAAAAATATTATTATGTACAAATAATAATTTTGCATTTATAAGCAAAATAAACTTCTCTAAAATCCAGAATCTACTATTATTTAATACATTCGCTGCGGCAGGTCACGTGACTCCATTTAAAATACATGGGATCATGGGCGCATTTCGCCCATGCCGCAGCGAATGTGTTAAATATTTTTTTAATGTTTTTATTATTCTTTTAATTATTAGCCTTTTGATTTTTTTTTTATTTACAAGTTATACCTGAAATTCTTTATAATTGGAAAAAGTTTTAAAAAAAGTCAGAAATAAATAATGTTTGATTTAATGGAGCGTTAAAACGAATGGGTTGATTATAGGAATTCGACGTTTTCCTAGAACTATTATGTCGTAATTAAAAAAAGATTAGCAGAATAAACTCTTTTATTTTTTTTTATTGATACTCGTTGTTGATTCTTTCCTACAAACTTTATACACTGAAAAAAAATGCGCAAGTAAAATCTTTGCAAAAAAGTGACTTAAATCGGAAAGAAAATTACGAAAAATCTTTTACGTTTTTATGATTCACGCATAGAAGCATAAGAAATTTATCTGGTCAGCGCAGTGGCCCGAAATCACGCATCTTGACTGCTACATCCTTTAGCTTTAAATGTTACTTTAGCTTTAAATATTACCGAGATATGACTCCACAAAGTTAGTGATAAAATATGATTTTTTTTAAAAAACTTCAAATTCAGACTCTGTCTTTAAATTATCATATCTGCTAAATGAGTAATCAAAAAGAAGCGAATAAAGCATTTTTCAAAACTTAGAGCTATTAAAAAATTTTTGAGACCTACAAGACCTATTTTTATTAAAATTTGTAGTTTTGGCAGCAATTTTAAAATCGGTCATTTCGGTCCAAAAATGGGCATTTAGTTTAATGACTATAACGATGAGATAATAGGTTATGCAGCATTGCGGCTGACGGGAATTAAAATATGGTACTTATACGAAAAGATAAGACCAACCGAAAGTATTTTTGTTAATTTTCAAGATTACAGCGTTATGGAAGATTACGAAAAAACCCTATTTTAAAACATTGAGCCCTGCGTTTTTAAACCCAGAAGGCGCGTTGGAATAAACGGAAGGTATCTTGGGTGTTTTTTCAACATATTAAAGTCATCCACAACTAAAGATTGTAATTTGGCGACCCCAAATGTTCCGGTCTCCCCTTGTAAGTCGATTTCACACCCCCACCCCCGAAAAACGTCAATTTTTCACCCCACTCCATACCGAGCCGGCCGTTTAAACTTTTTATTTAATAATTAATAAAATAAATTTATTACGCAGCAGACAAAGAAGCAAAAATACAGGATAAACTTGCCTTTAAAAGGATATCGCCCAAAAACTATACAAATCATAAGAAAGATAAAAAAAGCTCAGTTTAAAAAAATTAAGGCAATCCAATTGTTCGTTGTTGAGATATATCGTCCCCACAAGGTGTCAATTTTTGCATCCTATGAGGTAGAGCTACGCTCTATCAATATTGAATAATTTTTTGTAAAAAGGAAAAAAATGTTGCTAAGTTATTGAAATTTTGGATTTTTAATTAGCAACAAAATTTTCATATAATGGGTTAATAGTTTCTAACGATCGAAATTGTCCAAATCGCACATGTGCAAAATTTTTTGGAATTATTTTTTTATGAGCAAATGACTTATAAGAATTTTTTTTCCGTAAATGACATGAAAAGAATTTTTTGATGGGTAAGCAAGGCAACAATCGTCAAAAAGAAAAGAAAAATTTAGTGTTCTTTTATTTTTTGCCAAAAAAATTTTGCTATGAAAATTTTCACAGATTTAGAAAATACACAGGTATCAGATTTAAGAAATAGAGTAATCATGAATTTTTGAAGACTAGATCTATCGTAAAAAAAAGTTGGGTAATACGTTTAAGCAAAAAAAAGCTATAGCTTCAGATTGTTGAAAGATAAAAATTAACATAATGGTTCAGAGTTGTCTTTGAAATAGACATTTTTGATTTAGAATCTTTGGGCTTAAAAACATGCCTATATGAAAAAAATTATAATTAATTAAAACTATCACAATGGTTTACTCTTTGATAAAGTTTTTATTGCTAAAAGCGATAATCTGATAACCACAAGCGGTTTTATGTTTTGTTATTAGTCGGGTTACTCATCAGTATAATGGAATAATTATTATTTTCCTAAAAAAAGTGGTTTCAAGCTTTTGTGTAATTGGTAAACAAAATTTATGCAGAAAACTTTGGAAATGCAATTCATTCTTTGAAATTTTGTCCAGTTCTTGAAAAAAAAAAATTTCTCAAAATAAGTAAGAACAATATTACTTGTTTTTTTTTTCTTCAGAAAAATTACAATTTTACCAAAAACAGTTTTTTTTGGGATTTTAAAGTACTTCAAACTCTATAAAAAGTAACTTTCTTAGATTTACAAAAAAAATAGAATTTTTTCAAAAAATTAGTGAACTTTCAAAAAATTTTGTAAACATTCGATAAAAATCGTAAATTTACTTTTTAGTATATTATTAAAAAATTCGAGAATTGTTGGTTTTTTTTTGTGATTTTACGAAAAAAGTTGTAAATTCACAACTATTTTTCATAAATTTACAATTATTTTTGAAAATTTTCGAAAAAAAATTGTAAATTATCAATTTTTCTTACGGTTTCACGAAAAAAAATCGAGAATACTGGAATTTTTTTTTATTACACTAAATTTAGTAAACATACCTACGATTTTTTTCGAATACATATTTACAAATTTTTTCGAAAATTTACTAATTTTTTAAAAATGTTCTAATTTTTTTGTAAATATAAGAAACTTACTTTTTATACAGTGTATGTCTAACGATATCGATAAAATTGTAATTTTTTAAATGGACACCGGCTTATTCTGAGTCTCATTTTTTGTTTTAGATCCAAATAAAAGAATAAAATGACGAGGAATTCTTAGAGTATAAAAAATTCTTTCGAAAATAATGTAGACATATTATTTTAAGGCTTACAGAATTATATCTTATATTTGTTATTTGTTGAAATATTCATTTAAATGAAAAAGGGAAAATGTATTACCTTCCACGGAATATTAAAAGAAAGAAAAAAATATTTGATATTTTCTGTGATATTTATTAAGTAATATTAATTCAGAATATTAGTTCAATTTTTTAGACAGCTTTAATTTTCTTTTTTCATACATGCTTTTACAATAACAGAATTCAAGTCAGAAAAAAAAGAGGAAAACTATCCTGAAGAAAAGTAGAAAATGAGGTATAAAATCCATTCATAGATTGTAGTCGCTGGCTGTCGTTATATAGGTTTTAGTTTGTGAGTTAGAGACAAAGGAAAAAGATAGAAAATTTTATATAGTTCATCATCCCTTATATATGCATAAATATAGCTAAAGTGGGAGGGATATATTTTTATTAAGCATGCGCATTAAACTTACTTTTAAAGCAGTGTTTTGGATTTTTGGTTCGCGCGCTTCACATGAACATTCAATGATTCAGTTGTGACTCTTATGCGATATTACAAAGATGTTACGTTTTTTTTTTATCAAACTTTAATTTAACCCAAAATATTAATATGATACTTAAAAATAAAAAATTATTTCACTTTGGGTTTCTTTTTTTATTTACGTAAATTTACATAAAATGTATAAATAAATAATTAAATAATATTAATTAATTAAGAAAATAATTAGGTTTTTATTATTGTTATTTTTTTCTCTTTTTTGATTTATTGCAAAATTTTCTTTAATTATTTTGTGATTTTTTTTTTTCGTGTGTGAAAAAACTTTATGAAATTTAAGAAAAATAAGAAGAGAAAAAGAAATATGACCAATACTTACTTCTTTCAAACTAAAAAGAAAGTTATGAGTAAAAGTGAAAAAAAGTAAAAATTTTATAAAAGTTTTCAATATTCAAGTTAAAATTTATTTTTTTGTAGCAAAAAAAAAAAAAAAAAATTTCACAAATTTAAAAAATTGAAATCATTTAAAATAAAAAAAAGTGATTTATTTAAAAAAAAAATAAAATTCAATAATAAAAAAAGTGCATGTGTGCAATAAAATTTTCAGTGTATAGAAATGTTATTAAATCAAAAAATATTCTATAAACTCAGGTTTAATCAACTTTACTATAGAGTGAACGTAAACATACTCAAGGCAATGAAAAACCACAAGTAGCAGTTATCAGAAACCATGAAGAAATTCATTGTTGACAGTTGAAATTAATTTATATTTAAAAAAAAAGTGATTTTTTATTTTTGGTGGTTTTCTATTTTAAAGTGTTGAATAATAAAGATTTATGTATAATAAAACAGAAAAAAAGGAAGCATTGTGTTTCTTTTGGTGATTTTTTACGTGAGGAAGTAAAAGATAAATCACCAAAAATTACGTACAAGATATTCAAGATGATTCGACACGTGTGGTTAATATTAGTATTCATAAGTGTAGTCTTAACTGGTAAGTCTGGCCATAATTTTTTTATTTTTTTAAAATCAAAAGAACGTGAAAATTATAATTAATTTAAAAAAAATCCTTTTTTATTTTACCTTTTTTTTTATTTTATCTTTTTACATAATAAGAATTAAAAAAAACATTGATATAAAAGTTTAAGAATATAGTTAAGTTTAAATTGTCCTTTGTTATTGTAATACTTTTTTTACACGCCAAATATAAACTATTATAAATTCCTTTTTTTTTTTTTGATGAGTTTTTTAATAGAAAAAAGTGATGATGAAGTGAAAAAAGAAAAAGTAAATGTTGAAGAAAATCACTCGGTAATTTAAGTGTACACTGTAATATAATTTTTCACGAAAAAAAAAACCAATTATTTTTTTTTTTAGTTAAATTGTTCGCAATTTTTTGTGAAATTTAAAAAATAATGTATTACTTAACTTGTTAATCTTTAAGAGCAAAAAAAAAATTATTTCATGAAAACGAAAAGAAAAACGTTTAAATAAAAATCGAAAAAAAATACGCTTTTTTATATTTACTTTTGTCTTTTAATATATAAAAAAAGTGAATTTAATTCTTAACACAAACTATAAGTAAGAAAAAAAAATTGTTAAAAGACTCGTCTGATGTCGAGGTAAATGAATAAGTAAACGTTTTGAATTAAAAAAAAAAAAATAACATATAGAAATTAAAAAGTAAAAAAAATGCATTTATAAAGTTAGATATTTACCTTCTATTTTAATTTATATAAAGTTTAAATCTGGTTTAAAATGTCAAGCACCAGTGGTTGAAAAAAAAACAGTTTGTGTAGCTTATTTTTACATATTAGAAATATAATGTAAAACAGAATCTCTCTTTTTAAGAACTTAAACTTTTTTGTTTCATTCTTCTTGAGCTGAATTGAATTTGTGTGGTTTATAAATGCATTTTTATGTTTTAATTTAAAAGCCAAAGAGAAAAAGATAAATTAAAGAGATAATAATTATTATAGAGCGAAGCTCTACGTTAATGGATGCAAAAATGGACACCTTGTGGGCACGATATTACAAAAATGATCCATCATATTGCGCTCATTCTTTAAAACAGAAATTTTTTCATCATGATGAAGAACTGATTAGCTTTTGAACACTATCCGGCATTTCTAAAAGCGTGTTTATTCTTGTATTTTTACTTTTAACGAGTGAAAAACCTTATAAATATCAGAAGCGCTATTAGCTTCATAGATTATGTATAAACTATGCAACCGTGAAATATCATTAAAATTCAAAATAATACAAAATATATTTTAATTAATTATTAATTAATTTGCATTTTATTGTGGGCTCATCTATAGATACGTGTCGATTTGTTTTTACACACTAACCAAAATTTATATTTCTAAAAATGTATCCATATGTTAGTCACCATTCTCAGAATCTAAACTCAAACGTGTGATAAAATTAACCAGAAACTCAATATTGCGGGTCAAAGTTGGCCAATAAAAAAATCGAATAAAATTATTTGATAAAATATTTTTCAAAATTATTAGTATTCTAAGTAACATAAAAAAAGGTAGATTAATGAAAAATCATTAAATTTTAATCTGTGTTAATAATAACTAAGATTCCGCAGAAAAATTTTGGTTGATATCTGTTCTGCAAACAAATAACAAGGTTGCAAAATAAGGGGTGGATTTTTGGTGTTTTTTTCGGTCAATCTTTGTGTTATGAACATATTTTTAAGTCTTATTTATAAATTATTATTGAATTCAATCCAATCAAAATCCGCTTCTGGTTATAAATTTGTGTAAGTTTGTTTTATACATAGTTGCATCAAAGTATGCAACAATTCATTTGTATACATACTATTTAGTTGGCGGATGCACGTGAAACTTGTGTATTAAGTGCGTGCATATTATCCTATATGAGAATTAGCTAATTCGAAAGCATTGCATTTATTCCTACTCTCATATTTACGTACAAAAATTTATACGTACCATACATACCAACACATTTATACATATATTATGTATATTTTATTTAACTAATAAGTTAATGAATAATAATATATTTAAATATTTAAAAGTACCAAAATTATATTATACGTATTATTATGTAACTGATAAACGCTTTGTAACTTTATTTATTTAATAAATATAAGTATTTATCTGTTCATTTTTTTAATACAAACACAAATAATGACAATAATTAATTGATTTTAGTACTCGTTATAAGTATAAAAAAATTAGGAATAAATGATCTATTCACGAGTATAATGATGGTGAACATTATAAATTTTATTATAACTGACTTTTCGAGTCTATTTCAACTCCTTATCAAAGCTAAAAATATAATAAAAAGTTTTGTAATAATATTAATAAGAAATTAGCAAATTGAATATAAATAGTGAATCATAATTTGAATATTTTAGTATAAAGTTACATATGGAGAAATAATTTCTCTATTGTCATGTATAAAGCATAAGATAAGTATATAAATATCACATGTGTAAAAATGAATGATTCCTGTAAAAAACATATTATGACTATAGCATTAGCTAAAATTATATAATTGCACATTTTTTAATTTTACCACTAGTCAAAATTAAAATCAAAAACATTTTCTAAAACAATTTTCTTAATACTATGGCGTAAAAATATATTATAATCGTTACAATTAATAATAATAACATATTGTAAAAAGAAATAGATAAACAAAATTTAAAAACTCATAAAAGTGAATATTAATAACCCACAAAACCGATTGTTTAGAAAAAAAAAAAAATTTAAAAGATCTGAAATCGATTTCATTTAAATCTATCTTATCTACTATTGAGAATTAAATAAGATGACATAAAAATTTTAGATAAACATTTTTTTAGATAATATTGAATAATTTAAGCTATTTGTTAAAAATAAGTAATAAATAAAATAATTACATAGATTATAACTTATGAATCACAGATCCATATGAAGGAAATAATTTCTGAGTATCTTTAATTTCATTGATAGCATTTGGCTGTAATTTTATATGAAACATTTCACTGACTGACCTTTTATGAAAAAAAGGTTCTATGTTCTAGAATGTATGATATTATTTCTAGGATGCTAAGAAAATACAATATTACTACCATTCCTAAAATTGTTAATCAACTAGGTAATATTGTTATTAAAGGTAAATATAAATTCCCCAAAGAGATACAGACCAATGTAGTAAATAGAATTAATTGCAAGGATTGTGATGCATCATTTGTAGGAACTAGCAAACGTGAAGCAGTAATAAGAATTTCTGAACATCAAAAAGGTATCACTTCATTTATTAAAAAAGAAGAAAAAGAAAATGCTATCAAAAATGCGTGTCAAAATGTTAGAGTGAGTCAGTGAATGCGTGATAAGAATCCTGGTTACAGAAAAGATGAAGTGCCTAACTATAAGTTCAATGATGTAGTCAAAGATTCTAATAATCAAATAGATAATACAAAATATCCAGTAGTTACTAAACATTTCATTGATACTAGACATGAGTTCAATTTTAAAAATTTTGAATTATTGGACATAGAACCTTTTTTTCAGTGAAATGTTTTACATAAAATTACAGCCAAATGCTATCAATGAAATTAAAGATATTCAGAAACTATTTACTTCATATGGATATGTGATTCTTAAGCTAAAATCTATATAATTGTTTTATTTATTACTTATTTTTAACAAATAGCTTAAATTATTCAATATTATTAGGTATTATGCGTGCAAACGTTTTGATATTAGCGTAATCACTAGCATGAGTGTTAGGTGAATCCTGATATTTGTTAATACTAATAGAGAATAATAATAATACTAATAAAAATAATAATAAATATTAGTACGAGTGCAGAAAATTCCGTGACAATGGATATGACTAAGAGGACAAAAAATCAATTATTTGGTACCAGAAAATTTTTTAGGCACGATCACCCTACGTATGCAAGACATAGATGAAATCGTCCCTAAAACGTTTGTCAGGTCAAAAAACGAAAAATCCCTTAAATTGTCTAATTCATGAAGAAATTTGGTCCTCAGATAATTTCGATACCTCTAAATGCTTATATTGCCTTAATGTGTGTAGAGATGTGTGTTCGAGAAAGTATATCCAAAAAAATGAGTTTTGTAACGTTTTGTAAACTTACCTGAAATAAAAAAGCCATAGCTTTTTTATAATTCTTTTCAATTTTCAAAACTTTTTTTAAATTAAATAATTTTGGAAAAATGAACACAAAAAGATTTAACTTAAAAAAAAAACAAAAATTTAAAGCAATCTCTTAAAAAATTAAATTGTTCTAAACTTTAAAGTCATGCATTTATTTTTTAATAATTAAGTTAAAACGAAATGACCTAAAATATAAATAAGCTCTTATGAATACAAAAATTATTTTTCATATTTTTACTTAAATAAATTTTTTATATTTTTAAAAAGCAAGATAAAAAAAATAAAAAAAATAAAATAAGCAAACTTTATTAAAGTTTCTCTTGTAATCTTATACATTTTTTATACTACTTAATAATAAGTTGAATGAATATACATTTACTAGAATATTTCATGATTTTGTCATATAAATGTATGTGTAAGTATATATATATATATATATATATAATATAAAGTCGTTTGAAATTTCAGATCCTTAGTTTTCGAATATATATAAGAGAAGATTCTAAGGCAGGAAACTGGAATATGCGACTTGTGGTATATTTCTTTTCTTGAACAAACGTATAAAACAAAAGAGACTTTATATAAATGAGTTTGAAACCTTTGAGATTTTCAAATTTATAGTTTTTATCATAACTCTTTGTATTATTTTTATTTATAATTTTACTTTTTTTTTTTTTTTTTTTTTTTTTTATTGTTGCAATAATAATAATAAAGAAATCATTAAATCGTAAAATTATTAAAATGTGCATATACTATAAAAAAAACCTTACTATTTATTTCTTTAGTCTTTAGCGAAAAATAAATGTACTTTGTAGACTCTATACGTCGAATTCTGAATAAAATGCACTTTTTAAAATTTTGCAATGGTTACACGCATATAAAAAATTAGTAAATATAACATAACCAAAATAACGATTTTGTTTACTAATTTCAGTGTGGTTTAAAGACACTATAAATTTTTAGTAAAATTTACTAATAAAATTTGTTTATAAAACTAAAACCTCAATTTTTTTAGTAAAATTTACTAATTTTTTGGTTATATTTACCAACATTTATTAATTTGTGTTTACTAAATTCGTTGAGGTTAATTTTACTATTCTTTTTTTTGTGTGTAGGGTATAACGAAATTATTAAATAAACACATACCTTTTAATTTAATTTACAAAAATATATACAACATTTATTAATTACAAAAATTACAAAAAGTTAAACACTCCTGCATACACACACAATCACACCAATTATTCCAAAACTACACTGAACTACATATTAATACCCCCTGTACCGAAGATAAAAGTAATAACAGCATCAATTTTTTGAATATAACTGTTTTTAGAAATGAAAATTCGTATACCTTAACAAATTGGTTTAGAAAAAAAACATTTTCTGTTAGATTCCTCAATTTTCACTCACACGATCCAATAAAACAAAAAATTGCAATCATATATAATATTACAGATAACTGTATATTATTATCCAATAAAAAGTTCCATAATAGTAATATAAAATTAGCAAAAAAATTTTTACAATGTAATGATTACCCCATAAAATTTATAAACAAGTATATAGATAAACGAATCGTACACTTACATCAAAAAAATATAAATCCACAACTAAACATTAACCCTGAAAATAGTGTTCCAAAAAATAAACTGATCGTACCTTTTTACAAATACCTAAATGATGACATTGTTTCCACCTTAAAACTATGCAATATTTCTGCCATCAACAAAAATATTAATTAATTTAATAACATCATAACACTAGGGAAGGACAAAATCAAAAAAGCAGATAAAAATAATATTGTATACAAAATTAAATGTAAAGATTGTAATTTCTCGTATATTGGTCAATCCCGACGTAAACTCATTTATTAACCAGTCAATTGCAAGATATCTCTACAAAATATAGATCCTTAGCTTCTATATAATAATTTACTATAAATTTATTTATTTGGATAAAAAATTACCACTTAAAATATTGATCATTTACCAAAATATATCAACTTCTTTAAAATAGTATTCAAAACCAAAATATCCATTTTTTAATGACAAAATTTAAATTTACATATTTACTCACCTTTTCTTTAGTCATAAAGAATAATTCAAATTACCTCGGATATAAATGAACATCCAATTAAGCCCATTCTTTATTTTTCTGGCCATGGATCGCAAAAAATTCGAAGTTTCACATATAAAACTGCTATTTTTTTTAGAATTCATCATATGCACTTTTTTGTATATTTATAAAAACAATAGCTATGATAGTGGACTAAGAAACACAAAGAAAATACTAGAATAATACTCGTTATAATCGATATAAAAAAAAAAAAAATGAATCATCTTGTGCTTCATTTGTTATTGTTCTCACGGTGCCTTGAATTCTCTTATATTATACATGAACTAAAAATTGTGCATCGAAACATTTTGTGAAAAGGTTTAGTTTTTTATTTTTTTATTTTATCGTAAATAATAATGATAATAATAATGATAAAAAAAGTTTTTTATAACTTTATATGCCATTAATAATTTTATAGGATTCTTCTTCATATAAGTAATATAATATAAAATATGCATTATCAAATGAATTAATAATCGATACTCGCATATATAAAGTATGTTTTTAATTAGTTTTAGTATCGATATATAATGTAAAGTATAAAATTAATGTGAGAAAAATAAAAAGAAAAAAGGACAATAATAATAATTATTGCAAGAAAAGTATAAAAAATAAAATAAAGAAATTGAATGTAACTAGAATTTCTTTAGTATAAAAGTTTCGTGTGCGGTTTTATATCGTATATCGAGATTCATTTCCATAAAATACCTTTTAGCTCGATGCGGATTTTATATATATAGTAGAATGCTTCCGTTTTCTGGCACAGCTGCTTCAATATAACACGTATTCAGATCATTTTACTTAAAATAATTCTTTTGTTTCTATAATAGTTTTCTATAATTCGTTACAATTTTATATAATCTAAAGGGAAATAATCCTTGTGCTATTATTTTATTGTTTTATTCATTTTATATATATATGAGATATTCCGAATTTAACTTTTCTAAGTGTTATTGTCAAATTCTGATCATTTTCTAATATTTATCGGACTGGGTTCTACAGCCAAAAAAAAGATTCCATATCGATTTCTTAGCTTTATATATTCAATCCATAGTATAAAAATACGATGGATTTAAAGATTAAGGTTTGCTTTAGAAAATTTGAGTACTCCGAGATAAAACTTTTTTTTTTTGCTCATTCAAACTCTGGTAAAAAAAAATAGTATGAAAGCAACAAATTTCTGGAATTTGGGACAGAATTTCTGAAACTCTTTTGGCACATAATAATCAAAATAACTCAATATATTTTGTTAATTACTCTTAAAATATGACATTTATTTGATCATTAGTTTCAAAATATTGCAAAAACCCTTAATAGCCTAGGGGTAGTTTTTGCTGACTTGAGGATTTTCTCCTATTTTATAAACACTTTGGTCCCCGAATTTGGATTCAGGTCCACAAAAATTTTCAGTAAAGTTTTCCTAAACCCGGTTATCGAATTCAGTCCCCTCAAACCACATCATGATTGTAGTATATGATTAATTTAGTAAACAAATGAATTGAAGGGTATGAGAGTCTAAAGAAAGTTTTTTTGTTACATAAAAAATGTATTGAGTTTAAATAATAATTTTATGTAATAGCGAAAATTATAATGCAAATAATCAGTTGAATAAATTTAAAATTTTGGTTTTAGCTAATTTGTGAAACTTAACTTACCACAAGAAGAATTTATTGTTTTAGGATAGTTGAATTTTACTTTCGTTGCAAAGTTCGAGTGTAAATAATATTGATTAACTGAAGCAAAAATAAAATTAAATGATTTTCATAGAATCGATATAAGCTGGTCTCTGTCACATCTATACTTTATTACCCAATAAAAAAAGAAGGTATTTTTACTCTAAAAAAATAATTTTTATTCAAAATTTCAGTTTTTCTCTTGTAAACCAACTTTTTCTCTTCAAGACTACTTCAACAATAAAAAAAAATTCTCATGAGTAGTCAATTAAGCTCTTCACAATTAGGTCAACTAAAATTATTAATAATGTAAGATTTTTACAGTAATTTTACATTATATCTGTTTACAAAAAAGTTTTTTAACTAATATAAATTTTTAACTTTTTTTCTTCACCTTATAACAATACAATATTTGTAAGCATATTTCTTTTGTAAAAAATGAATCCAATATGCACTAAAGCTTTATGTACTTAAGTAAAAAAAAAGAAAAAAAACACTTGTATTATACATCAACAAGTGTTAATAATAAAATCCCTTTGAATCGTACTAACTACGTCTTAAGTGTATGTTTGTCTACTTATGAAGTAAAAAAAATACAGAGAATAAGTAAAAAAATATTTAAGTCTCTATTTTTCTAAAATTGACACATATTATAACGTGCTAAAGTTACATGACCTACTTTTTTTTTAAAAAAAATTTCATATATAATTAAAGTTAATAAAAATTTTTACTGGCTAATAATTAAAAAATATATAATAGATACTCTATTAACAATCAATTTAATATTCATATTTTTTTTTTAAAGTTTGCCAAAATCGATTTTTAATAAAACTTTTTGTTACATGAATATTATCACCCTTTTTTTTTTTTTATATTTTTAATGGCTGTAATAAATATAGTTAATAAAATCTTTATCATAAAACGCTAATTTAAGCTTTTTTTTTTAAATTTTTTATATATTTGTACATAATAAATATTATGTAATATTTATAAAGTGTAAATAAGTCACATACAACCGTATAAATTCTAAAAAAAAAATAAAAATAAATAAAAAAAGATTTATTTTTTGAGTATATATTTATCCATAAAAAAAGACAACAACAAACAAAAAAAAAGCAAAAAAATGAAACATTTTTGTTTATATACACACAATAAAATTGTCTTTATATTATTTCTTATATAAAATATTTGTTAAAAAAAGTGTGAGTTACTTTCTACATTTTTTTTTAAGGATATAACAACTATATAATATGTTGTTATTCTCGCACGCTCTACTGCAAAGGATATATATATAAATTTATATATAGGGTTAAGTTTATATATATATAAAGGGTTATATTGCCAGTTTTTTCAACTGCAGGAGGGAAACAAGGCGCGAACAATAATTTTCAAGGCACCCCGCCAAAAAAAGAAGAAACTGTTATATAGGAGGTGACGACCCGAAATGCCGCAATAGCTTTTCACATAATATAATGTGGCCTCTTTGAAATATTGAAACATTTTTCTTCTTTTTTTTTTATTTAAAATATTTATATAAATTTTCATATATATATATATACGTATAAATTCCACACATAAATAACTAGATTAGCATAAAAATATATGTATAAAAATAAACTATATAAACAGTTTAAAATGTTTTCGTTTGATATATTATTAAATATATTGGACACTTTCCGATCTGATAAAACAAATAACAATTATAGAAATTTTAAACTTTTCATTAAACTGAATATGCAGTTCTTGTTATAATTTCAATTTCAAAATTTAGTTTTAGTAAAACAAAGTATTTTTATACATGAGTGATTCTTAGTGAAACTAACCTGATGGGAATTTAAAAGTCTGTGAGTATGAAAAAACTTGTTTCAAAAATAGTTCAAAAATATGATTTTATTCCAATTTTTAAGATTTACAGGTTTTAAAATGGCAACTGTTTTTTTAAAACTATTTAAAATTTATTTTTTATTCATTCTAAATTTTTCATTCACCCTAAAATTTTAGTTTTTTAATGTACTTTTTTTTAGTATACTTAGGGAGGGGGGGGGGGTTCTAAAGATTTTATATTTTTCTTTTACAAACAAGTACAATAATCACCCAAAACCATAAGAAAAAAGAAGTCTTTTAAAAAAAATTTAAACATACTTTAATAGTATGTTCTTATCCTAGGCCATAAAAGTAAAGAATGCCCCAGATAACACATAAATTGCAATATAAAACGAAGCCATGGCAAAATGCGATCTGGGGCATTCTTTTTGTAGTGACTAAGAAAACGAGTATTTTCAGATCGCATTGTGGCCGGGAAATACACGTGCCTTCTCGCCACTGGCACGATAAAGAAATTATTAGATGAATTTTAAAATTCGGTTAAAATTTAAGTCACAGGAAAAGATGACATAGAAAAATTTTGCGGTATAGATGCTTATGGTAAGAAGACAAATACACCTAAACTTATTAACTTTATAATATTCTGACCTTATAATTATAACCTTTTGAATTAATTTCACTTGCGAGAAAATACTTATTGAAAAATTGGTGTATGAAGGTATTTGAATTATGTTTATAATAAAAGAAACGACGTTAAGCGTGGAAAATGGTTTGATTTCTATAACAATTAAAAAAAAAAATTTGAATGAAATCGAAAAATTAGCTGAGATTTTATTCAATTAATCGAAAATATTTGCAGATTTTTCAAAGGAAGAAATAGTGACTATTTCACTGGAAGAAATAGTTGCCATTTTAAATTTGAATCTAGAATATTGAAAATTAGGGTACACTGTAAAAAGTAACTTTCTTATATTAACAAAAAAATTCGAACATTTTCGAAAAATTAGTAAACTTTCAAAAAAATTTGTAAATATTCGAAAAAAATCGTATAATTACTAAATTTAGTATAAAAATTCGAGTATTTTGGATTTTTTTTTTGTGAATTCGCAAGAAAAATTGATAATAATTTACGATTTTTTTTCGAAAATTTACAAAAAATAGTTGTAAATTTAGGAAAAATAGTTGTGAATTTACAACTTTTTATCGTAAAATAAAAAAAAAAAATCGAGAATTCTCGAATTTTTTGATAATATACTAAATTTAGTAAATTTACGATTTTTATCGAATATTTACAAAATTTTTTGAAAATTCACTAATTTTTCGAAAAAATTATATTTTTTTTGTAAATCTAAAAAAGTTACTTATTATAACAGTGTAGTATCTTATTGTTGTATACTGAACCCAGTTTAATTAGTTTTTTCAAATTCCCTGTTTACTTTCTCTTTAGATCTGTTTCACTAATAATTATTCATATATAAACGTTTGGAATTTTAGGAGCTTTTAAATTTATTTTTATGGTTTTGAAACTTTAGCTCAGATTAATTAATATAAATACTTTTGTGATATTCATTAATTATTTGCTATATTGAGGACTATAAGAATATAGTATTATTAAAAGTTTAGTTGTATTAAAATAAAGAGTGAGTTTTTAATTAAAATAGAATAAATCAAGACAGTTTTGATTGTTCAAAATAATAACTTTATTAATTCTAATAATGGAATTCTAGAGAGTTAACAAATGAAGCATAATTATGCAAAATGAAATAAGAAAAAAAAAGGAAATGTTTACAATCTTAATTTTATTTTATTATTTTATCAAACTTTTATAATTACAATTAAAATTTAAATTGTAAAAATTTTAGAAAATACATAAACTTAATATATACTTTGCAATAAGAGAGAAAGAAGTTTGATGGCATAACTTAAGTAAGGAAATTTCTTCTTATGTTTAGAACAGAAATACGAACAGAAACTATGAATATTTAATATTTGAGCAAATAAATTAATAACAAAGTTTAGCAGTGAAACTTATATTAATAATTTTTTTTTTACCAATATTTTTGTCAATTAATGATAACAGATATTTTTTGATGAAGGGTTGGGTGTCAAATCATTATATTTGTACGGTAATAGGTTTTAAATTTATTTCGATACCGAAAATTGGGATACTAGAGCCCTAAAAAATATGTTAAACTCTCCCTAAAATTATGAAAATAACCATTTATAAGGGGTATTTTTTGTCAGAATTTTTAAATACGATAATGCTAATCCAAAAATATTGTGTAAACGTAGAGCCCTATATAGTAGTCACTTTTTTTGCTGATAGGTCCGTGAAATTTTCCAACGAATATTTATGTTTTTTTGGTCGCTGAATACGAATATGAAATCCACTTTTAACGAAAATGGTCCAGTTGCCCACAATGGGAATTTGGAATATCATATTCATGTCGCTGAACATGAATATTATATTTTTTTTTACCTAAATATTTTTAGTTGCCCATAATAGGAAATCTCAAAACAATTAAAAATAATTACCTAAACTTTCTTGCAGTGAGCAACTAGATAATTTTATGAAAAAACTGATGCCACATTCGTATCCAGCTATCTGAAAAACATATTTAACCGACATAAATCATCAAAAAACCACAAAACATAACCTCCAAATTCCTATTGTGGGCAACTGGACTATTTTCGGTTAAAATAGCTTTCATTTTCATATTCAGCGATCAAAAAACTTAAATAGTCATTGAAAAATTTCACGGACCTATCAGAAAAAAAAGTGAATATGAAATAGGGCTAAAATTCTTTTTCTATAACTATTTTTTCTTCAAATATTCCTTTATGCAATACCCAATAAAATTTAATATTCAGAGCGAAAACCGCCCCAAAAATAGGGAAATTCAACCGCACCCTTATAAAATCACAAAATTAAAATGCATAGGAACAAAAATTTTTTTATTTTTGCTTCAAATTTGGTTAAATAAACATGATGCAGCTAAATAAATTAAATTGTAACAATTTTGGAACAAAAATTATACGGTCAGGGAAGGTGTGATTGAAATTTTAAGCAGACACAATTTACTATTTCTATCGCTAACTTGTAGTATGCTTTGATAAGCTAGTTAATCGTTTATTTTTCGCATTTTTACTCTCAGTTTTAAAATCTGGAATGAAAGTCTGATACTACAATAGAAATTTATTATGTCGTATAATTTTTTTGTTTTCTAAGTACCCTGCAGTACATATGTTTTCGTGATAAGGATCCATATATGTGTGTTCTTGTAAAAACTTAATGTAAAATTTATAATGAAAAATGAAAACGTCTCATCTAACCGCAATTTTGTTATTTTTTTTTTTTGTTACTTAATTACAACGTAATTTAAATTTTGTCATCTATATAAAACAAGGTATTTCATAACGATAAAATTTTTAATTGTACATGCAAATTTATCTTTGTGGTTAAAAACAATGTAGAAAAAGTAGTTAAAAAAAGAGACAAAAAACAGCAACAAAATATACGTAGAAACTGTATGATATTCGTCATATATAGTAATTATATTTTTCTTATGCAAAAAAACACTTCCACGCAAAAAACAAAGTTAAAATATTGCATAGAAATTTTTTTATGCATGTAAAAAAGTTAAAGGCTTTTGTATTTTTATTTATCCATTACTTTCTTTACCAATGTTATTTAATAACGATTACTGAACAGAAAAAAAAGGGTTTACCATTTTTATATAAAAAAAAAACGTATATAATCTCACACCAATGTGGAGTGAAAAGAATGGACAATGTTTTTTATTTCGCTAATGAGCAAAGGTTAAAGTTGCGTTTGTTATATTATTTGAGCATTCTACCGGAATACGATATTCGTAAATCACAGCCATATATTTAATTTTTTCTTCTGTGTGTTTTAAGTATATATATGCTCATTTTAATACGTACTTATAAACACATACTTCTATGTGTGCATTTATATATACATATTAGAGTGCTACTTATATACCTTAAAGTAGATGTCGAGAAAATATATCAGCCTGGAATTCAAACTTGGATTCATGAAAAACCCTAAGATAATGATATGAAAATTATTTTTTTTGATGCCCAATTTTCGACGTATTCTCTAATTTTATAAATTTTTTCTGTAATAATTCTTTTGAAAATAGTGACTCCAAAATTTCGACCCATTTGCAACCTTTGTATTTTTGAACAAAAAAAATGTTACCAAACCTACAAAGTCTTATTTTGGAGTTCTCAAAAATTGTAAAAACGGTATTTTTTCAGACCTCGAAAACTTTTCGGGGTCGCCCAAAAACCGAAACAAAGCAAGAAACTTAAGACCGACCCGACCCGAAAAGTCGGCTAACCTCACAAGTTTTTATACTTCAATATTTTAATAAAATTAAACAGAACATAATTAAACGTGTATATTTAAATTGAAAGAACTTTTTTTTTCAGTGCATTAAAAAAAGTTTCTTAAATTAATATATAGCATGTTGTTATGATATAGTAACTAAAGAGCATAATATAAGGATTCACTTTATACAAACTTTATAAAGTCTTCTTCATATTATAACTTTTATGAATTTTCAAGGAACACTTTTACAGTCTTTATCTCTCGTTATTAAAATAAACGACATAACTTTAAAAAAATATCAAAAAATATTTTTTTGCAAAAAAAAAGTATACACAAATTTTTTTTTTGTGTGAAGCTATTGAGATTTTTCAATATCTTGAAAATATAAAAAAAATGTATTTTATATGTTTTCTGCTTTTCAATAAAATTTAAAATTGACTAGGAAAATATCTCGTTAAATGCATGAGAGAAACTTGAATTATAATTTTACGTGTAAATTATTTTGTTCATTATGTCTCCTGTTGAATACTGTTAAATTTAATACAGTTTACAAAATCAATGTTTTTCATGTAACAATACGGTTCTTTAGAATTTTAATTAAATTTTAATTAAAATAAAATTTATAATTATTATTAACAATAGTCTTTTTTTCATAGAATTTATTATTTGATTTATTTTTCTGGGAAAATTAACTGAATTTCAAGAGAAAATACTTAATTGCTAGTTTATATTGGAGGTTTTTTTAAAGCTTCTTTATTAAAAGTTATATTATACATTAGCCAGGCATTTATTTTAAAAAGTAGCTTCGATTTTTGAATATCGGGTGAAATTAGTAGCCAATTAACAAAAAAAAAAAAATAATATTTCTAAAATCGTAGCTCGCTCCTAAGTGTTGCCATAAAAAACAACATTGTTTCTTATGGAAGCGATAAATTGCTCCTTAAGAGCCCATGTATTTGGTATCAACTTTTAGGAGTGAATCGAGCTACGATTTTAGAAATTTTATTTTTTTAATAAATAGCAACTAATTTATCACGTGAATCGAAAATCCAAACTACTTTTTTAATAAAATTTATAAAACAAATTAAAGGTTCAAAATTTTGAGGTTTGAAAGGTCTCAAAGAATGCGCTTTTAAAATAAGATACTTTAATTTGTTGTTATTCATTTTTGCCGTAAAATCAACCTAAACTACTTTCTTAAAGATTATTCTTAGCTATGTGCAAAATACTAATGTTATGTTATTATTCTATAAATCTGAAATCTCTACACTGAAATAAAAATCCAAATGCTCAAACGATTGCAAATGTCCTGAATCGCAAAGAAAATAAAATTTTTTTTTTTTATATTATTATTCAAGTCATTTTTAAGCAGAATATTTCCGCTTGTGGCAAACGATTTTTTTTTAGTGCATTAGAATATGTATTTATTAATTATTATTTTATCATGTATAAATTTTATGGCAATATAGAAAAAGTGGCTTTAGTTCAATAATTTTGTTTGTTATTTTCCAGTATTAACTATAAAAATTCAAGTCAAATATGATTTTTACAATTTTTTTTAAATTAAAATATGTCATGTCACAAATAAAGTCACTGCTTATGAAAAAAAATTTTAAAAAACAAGAAAATTTATTCTTCTTTATCTCAAATTTTAAGTTTCTGCAAAACAAAACGAAAAGTAAGCACTGAAGAAAATAAGGTTATAGCCTACGGGCATACAAAGCAATGGATCATTTTAGTTATGTCTCATGCTTTTTTCATTTTTTTAAATCATATGATATTTCTTGTATTTTAAGAATCATAAAAAATTTTCTTTACCCTTTATCAAAAACAAAAAAATGAAAACAAATAATGAAATACTTTTTAAACCATTAACTTTTTAAAAGTAATACATCTAAATTCGTAAGAAAATCGTTAAATTTTTCACAGTCATCAAAAGCAAAAAAAAAAAATTGTACAATAAAAAAATGTGATTTCAAACATTCGTTATTTCCAAGTATGTCGTTTATTTTATAACGAGAGAAGAGTCTAAATAGCGTAGTGTTCCTTGAAAATATATATTTAGAAAAGAGTGTTTCAAAGTATTAAATTTATATATAAAAGAAGAGCAATGACATCGTTAGTTATATAAAAAAAATCAAAAATATGCAATGTTTAATAATAAACTCATTGACTTTAGGGTTGAATATAAATAATAAGTGAAATTGTCCACACATGAGACAGTCCAGACGATTGCGATAATAAACGATCTAAAGTATAACACTTAAACATTGGCCTTTTTTCTTCTTTACAGTAAAAAATAAAAAAAAAATAAGTAAGAAAATTTTTACATCTTCTATTTTATTTTCTTTTTTAGACTCATGTTAAGAGGGGGATTTAAACATTATGGTATAATAAGAAGGAGAAAATTTATGAGACAGTTTTATATATTTTGTCGAAGGGTATAAAAAATATATTACACATCCTATAACTGATGGATTTCATGTATATGATTATTACACATATATATGTGTGTGTGTGTATGTAATAATAAATATATATTTTTTTTACATTAAAAGAAAAAGTTTTTTTTTTGAATATTCAATTGGTTTACATGAATTTTCTATTTTTTATGGTAATGTAAAAAATGAATTAGCAATTTTTGTATTATTGTAATTATGATTGATATTGACATGATTGATGATAATTAATATTTAACATGTTAGGAAAAAAAGTTTATTTGGATACATTTTAAGTACACTGAAAAAAAAAAATAATTTTATTTGAGCGGGAAACTAGTTTCTATTTTATTTTTTATACCAATCGCATATGAAAGCGTTATAAAAGTTTAAACAAAATTTTTCTTAGTCCTATCATACTGCTGTACGTTAATTCTGAATGAACGAATAAAGTTAATTTTTTATTCTCGTTAGATTTTAATCGTTTGAACAAGAAAAAAACCTAATCTGCTTACCGTAAGCTTTATATAATTTAAGCAGGTTCACTCAGACATAGCTAGCCTAGTGCATAAAACAAGAGATTTTTCACTAGTTTTTTGTTCAGAAATTTGAAACTTTCTACGCAACAAAAGTATTCAATAATATCTTGGATTCGGGTTTACTTTACTTGGTACGAGTTTACTTGGTACTTACAATACTTTTTCTCTGCCTATGCGTAAAACGAGTGCAGGAAATTCCGTGTTAAGTTTTACGCCCCGAAGGGCAAAAAAAATTTTTATAGTGAGTAGTTTTTTATCTGTTTCTAATAGGAAAATATTAGTTTTATTTATGTTTACTATTATATTTTTGGTACTACTTTCGGGAAAAAATAAATTTAAACCGACCATCAGTTTGAAACTGACTTGACTCAAAAATACCCATATATAAAGTACAAACTTTATGCTATAGTATAGGAAAATAAAAATTGTTTAAATTTACATATTTTTCTTATATAAGTTTTTTTATATAAAAAATAAATATAATTTTTACATTATAATAGTATCAAATAAAATATGACTTTAACACACCACATGTGTACATTTTTGATAATCATTAATTTTCTCAACGCCTTTAAAAATAACTTTAAGTATTCTCGAAGAAGTTTATATACATTGAAGCATGTCAAATTTTTAGCGTTCTTTTTTAGCCTCTTTTCATAACTTAAATCTTTTTATATAATTTATTAGTTCTTTCAAAATTTGAAGTTTGCACCATTTTTTATATTTTAGTTATTTATTTATTTTTTCTTTATTTTAATCCTTCAAAATTTATTTTAATATTAATTTAATCATAATATTTTTAGAAATTTCAAAATCATTTAAAATAGTCAAGAAAATTTTTTCGACTAAATCTGTAGTTTAAGCATTTTTTGAGGGTTTGTACTGATTTTTTAATTGTTTTGAAAATATTCAGAATAATTAAAGACAAAATTTAAAGATTTTGATACGGAAATAGAGAAATTTATACCTTACCGAACAAAAAATAAACAATGTAAATACCTATAATAACCTAAAAAAAATTAATTTTGCAAAAAATTTTAATAAAAACGTTTTACACTTCCGAACTTATACTTAAGGGGAAACCTCAGTCTTATCATACTTAAATGAGTACCTCTTATCGGTAAGACAGAAAACGTTAATAATAATAATAATAAAATCTTTACAAAAATATCGGGGCAAAATCTCGCATGGCGCATGGGTTTCTATGTTAGAATAGATGATATTTTTTATCTTACGATTACGGCCTACGTCTACTATAAAAAAAATTTACAAACCATGAACTCAATTTTTTTTTATGACACATGCAACTTGATTTTTTCAATAAATATAAATATAATTTTTTTATTTTTTTAATAAAATATTAAAAAAGTTTATAGAATAAGATAAAAATATTTAATATTTTATCAATAAACAATTTTTTATTAATTTGAAATTTATTTTTTTTCTTTAGACATGCTTTTTTTTCATATTTTTTTTTCACAATTTTTTATAAAACTTGAAATTAATTTTTTTTTTGTTTTGTTTTGTTTTTCGTTTTTCTTAAAAACATGCAAACAATTTCAATTTTTTTTTCTTTAATTTTTTGTTGAAACATGCAACAGTTTTCTTTTATTGAAAAGCAAAACTAAATTCAACTTTTTTTTTTTTGTATATTTGCTTCATAAATTTTACCAAAACCATAACTAAACTGCATGCACATATTTTTTTTTGTTTTATTGTTTTGGCATAACAATTATTTTTTTTTTTTTTAAACATTTTTTGGCCTTTTTTTTATTTTTACAGAAGCATACATGCAGTTTATTTTTTTCTTTTCTCTTAGGCCTTTCTTCCTACTTTGAAATATCACCTATCTTCTTTTTTTTTTATTTAAATTGTGTCAATTTTTTCAAGAAAATTCATTTTTGACTTTGAAGTATCGGAAAAGGGAGTCATTCCAAAAGCCCAAATTCTTGACGTAATGGGGAATCTTAGTCACCTTCTTCACTAACTCTTGCGTTTGTGAAACAAATTTTGCTGTAGTATTGACACAAAGTGGTAAACATCTCCAAGGCATAACTGGTAAAAAATCTGTAATAATTAATTGCAAGCACTGAAAAGCAATTCGAACTAGTGATTCCCTGTGAAAATAATTTATTATTAGTAAATTTAAATTCACTAAAACTTAATAGAATTTTATTGCAACATTTATACCCGTGATGATCGGATACAGCCCCTATTATTCCAAGAACTAAAGGCCATCCATGAAACAAAGTTTCCCCAGCTCCATGAAGAATTTGAAGCACACATTCTAATTGCCGTTGTCTGACATCCGCGTGTCGAACTGAAGATAACTCTGATAATGGACCCAGAAGAAGTGTTTGTAATTTCTGTTTGATAAGTAAAAAAATTACTAAAACTTATTTTAAGAAAGAATTCATGGATTAATTTAATTACTTGATTGTCTCGAAGCGGTTGAGGATATTTATACTGAAGAGCTGCTTTTACTAAATAAGTGATAGCTTCGACTCCCCATTCTCTCATTCGAATGTGTAGATGTTGACAAACTTCTAATAAATGATTGGTTAATGGTCTCCATAAGACTTTTACTCGAGGTAAATTGACAAGGCCAGTTTCTAATAATTTAGCAACAGCAAATAAAGAAGGTTCCTAAAAATGTACACAATATTATTTACATATAAAGAGAATTTATACTGTGTGCTCACTCTATTGGTGTAAGCTAACTCCATGGACTCATGGCTTAATTTACAAAGTGCATCAATTAAGTGATGTAAGGCCACATCATCTAGATGTTGGTTGCTTTGAAATAATCTACTAAGCATGGCACTTAATACTGGTAAATCTGCCATTACTGCAGTTGTTAACATGGCATTTGAATCTGTAGCTGTACGACCAGCTTTCAATGATCCTCCAGTCGATGGTTTTAAGCCAAGAATCGATGCTAAATGTTGAAGAGTCGTTAATACAAGATGCCATGCACTCTTTAATATACTTCCGTGACAATGAGCTAATAATAGTAATGCTCTCATACATTGAAGATTTTTAACTGTCAACATTACTGGTCCTTGTTGGGCACCTGTAGGCAGTGAAGCTGTAGGTAAAGGCGTAACTACTGCTACTACTTGCTGTCGATAATCTGCTTCCCCTAAATTTGATGGATTGTAGTAATTAGAGTCTTGAGATCTGGCACTTGGTATACCTTGGGGAGCACTATATAATACAGTCAAAGCATAATGTGGCGGCAATGGCTGTTATAAAGGCATTGCGTGGTGTATGTAAATCAAGTAGTCCACAAAGTGAAGCAAAAAATAATAGTTTTGAAATGCTTCTTGAGGAATTTTTCCTAACCAAAAAGCTTCTTGGAATGTTATTCTAGCTGTATCATAGTTCCATTGTACTTCGTCTAAACATCTAAAACTTCATTCAATATTCATATTTGTTACTTGAATTAAGTTTCATTACTCAAAAATATTTTTTTTGTCAGTCTTATTTTTAGTTTATATCATCTGCTTGGTCAAATTTGATTGGTGAAGGCAGTGTAATTTCGTCCTTAAAAAAATGATAGACATGCTAATTAAAAATATGAATTCCTAGTACTGAGATTTAGTTTCTAATTGCTCAACATTACAAACCGCAAGATCATGATTGCATGTGTATGCCACCTGAGTAATTGCGGCCTTGCTAAAAATTTTTTTTTTTGTTTTTTAGTGAGGCTGCAATTACTCAGGTGGCATATTCATGCAATCAAGAACTTGTGGCTTGGCATGTCGAGCAAGTATTAAACACATAGTTCTAACAAAAACTGAACATACCTTTCGTTTAATACTCATAACACCATCAGGAGCTTGCTTCGTTCCTGTTGCAAGTCGTGGTAATGGAACTTAATAATCAGTACCATTATTTTGTCAGATTGGTATTGGCAAAGGAGGTACTGGAGCAGGTGGTGGAGATGAAATATGACTTGGTGAATTTCAATCTGGTGTCTTCACTCCGATCAACTATTATTGAAACATAATTTAAAATAAAATTTCCTTATAATAAGGTTTAGTTTCTACTTGCTCAACATTACAAGCCACAAGTTCTTGATGGCATGTGTATGCCTGAGTAATTGCAGAATTGCTAAAAAAAATTTTTCTTATTTTTTAGCGAGGCTGCTATTACAAAAGAAGATATAATGACTACGTATTACTCAGATGGCATATACATGCAATCAAGAACTGGCGGCTTGGCATGTCGAGCAAATAACAAACACAGTTATAACAAAAACTGAACATACCTTTCGTTTAATACTCATAACACCATCAGGAGCTTGCATCGTTCCTGTTGCAAGTCGTGGAAATGGAACTTAATAATCAGTACCATTATTTTGTCAGATTGTTATTGGCAAAGGAGGTACTGGAGCAGGTGGTGGAGATGAAATATGACTTGGTGAATTTCAATCTGGTGTCTTCACTCCGATCAACTATTATTGAAATATAATTTAAAATAAAATTTCCTTATAATAAGGTTTAGTTTCTACTTGCTCAACATTACAAGCCACAAGTTCTTGATTGCATGTGTATGCCTGAGTAATTGCAGCCTTGCTAAAAAAAATTTTTCTTATTTTTTAGCGAGGCTGCTATTACAAAAGAAGATATAATGACTACGTATTACTCAGATGGCATATACATGCAATCAAGAACTGGCGGCTTGGCATGTCGAGCAAATAACAAACACAGTTATAACAAAAACTGAACATACCTTTCGTTTAATACTCATAAGACCATCAGGAGCTTGCATCGTTCCTGTTGCAAGTCGTGGAAATGGAACTTAATAATCAGTACCATTATTTTGTCAGATTTTTATTGGCAAAGGAGGTACTGGAGCAGGTGGTGGAGATGAAATATGACTTGGTGAATTTCAATCTGGTGTCTTCACTCCGATCAACTATTATTGAAATATAATTTAAAATAAAATTTCCTTATAATAAGGTTTAGTTTCTACTTGCTCAACATTACAAGCCACAAGTTCTTGATTGCATGTGTATGCCTGAGTAATTGCAGCCTTGCTAAAAAAAATTTTTCTTATTGCTAAAAAAAATTTTTCTTATTTTTTAGCGAGGCTGCTATTACAAAAGAAGATATAATGACTACGTATTACTCAGATGGCATATACATGCAATCAAGAACTTGTGGCTTGGCATGTCGAGCAAGTATTAAACACATAGTTCTAACAAAAACTTAACGTACCTTTCGTTTAATAGTCATAGCACCATCAGGAGCTTGCATTATTTCTGCTACAGGCGGTGGTAATGGAAGTGATGTAGGAACGTTATGATTAGCACCATTATTTTATTAGATTGGCTTTGGCAAAGGAGGTACTGGAGCTGGTGTTGGAGATTAAATATGAATTGGTGAATTTAACTCACATATGATATTGCTCATAATTTAAAAGTAAAAACGTATTTACATGTTTACCCAAAATATACATAAATACAAGATATTTAATCTTTAAATGTATATTTTTTTCACTTAAAGTAGCTATTTTTTTAAACTATTTTGGTGAACTTTTGTTTAAATGCAATAATTTTTTCAATACATTACCAAATATGTGCCTTGAATCTCACTAATTAAGAAATAAAATTATAAACACCTTAAGCATATCAGCTGCTTCCTTACGTTTAAGAGCAACATTTTCATTTTCACTAAGTAAAGCTTCTGCTTGATCAGACTTTCCAAATATTTCATGAAAAAAATATTTTATATACAATATATTTTATAAAAAACAAAATACCCTGATATTAGGTTAGGTTACGATACACAACAGTCACAGCACTTATTTTTATTATTCTGTGTAAATTATAATTAGCAGAGATTTTAGATATAATATTAATTAACTAATTTCAGTATTTTTTAAATAGATATTATTTTTGTTTATTGAAAAAAAAATGAAAACGCGTGATTTTTAATATAAAATAAAAACACTGTTCTCTATATAATAAAAATTAGCCCTCGTGGCAAACCATGACGAGTCAGCGACGTCAGCGTAAATTACGTTTTTTTTTCAACTCACAACATTCATCCTGTTGGTGGATCTGTCAAGCTTAGAAATATTCGTTTAATAATTTTTCTTGGCATTTGGAAATTTTGTTCAAATTTAAATCTCAATTTAATTTTAAATAACTAAAAATTTATTTGACTAAATATACATTCATTTTTTTAAAATGATACCATTGGCAAATATATTCTCTCGCTTATAAAAGAGATGAGACAAAACACATTGTGCATCAAATGTTACCCTCTTTGTTTTGAAAAAATATTAATTTTGGTTGGCTAAATTAGTTTAACTTCGCAAATATTTTTAAATTTCGCATCCTTGCCAACACGCTAACTCAAATTGCAATATATACGGGTGCTAGTCTCATTTTTATGTATATATTTTTTATTACATATCCATGGCCAGAAAATTAAAGAACGGCTCAAATCACAGTTTACGCTTCATAAGGTAATAAGGTTTATAGTCAATTTTTGGATCTGATACGTAAATTATTGAAAATACATTAGAAAGTAAAAAAAACAGCAATATTTTTTTCTTCTTGGACCTAATACTTAATTTTTTTCTATGAGAGTACTAATATATAGAATTGTTTTTACTCGTTATCTCCAATCCGATACTTAATTTTTCAAGTATTTTTTTTTTGAAAAAATTAAAAAAACGCTGCCAAACAATTGGCACTATGGTTCCTCATTAGCAATAACAAAATGTTGCAAATGGTTTATATTATCTAACAAAGTATAATGTCATAAGAAAAACAAAAAATGATCTTTTCCATGATATTGTTAGTTTAACATCTCATGGAAAAAATTAGTTTTTTTTCATAACAAAAAGAAGATTTTTCTACACCAGTACATAATCTTCTTTTATAATAATCATGTCTTTTACACAGTTTTTGGTGTAGCTAGCGTAATTTCATAGAAAAAAATTAAAACTACGTCCATAAAGAATAAAAAATTTATTAATTCTTGTATTTTTTGCTGGCAAAAGTTTTGAGAAAAAAAGTTTTTAAAAATTAATTATCTAATTGAAAATAGATGGAGAATTCCTTGAAAAAGGATAATTCTAAATATTGGTACTTTCATAGAAAGAAGTTAATACAACGTACTAAAAAAAAAAAAATTTACCTTTTTTTGTATTTTTTGGCAAAATTTTTCAAAAAATTACGTATCAGATCCAAAAATTAACCATAAAGGATATTTCTACATATAACTATAATACTCCAATAAAGAGTACTAGTTTTAGAAACCTGGTTTATATAGTAATATCGTAGATCTGATACTTAATTTTTTCAAAATTTTTTTCTAGAAAAAAAAAAAATACCTCTTCATTAGGTATCACAATTTTCTCAGAAAGTTAATGCCAAAAGAGGCAAATTATAATGGAAAATTTTTGATAAAATCATTTTCGTAGCCTTTTTATGATTATTAAATCTTATATAAGAATCAAAAGATTTTGTTACTTTTAAAAAGGCATAAAAAATAATCATATACTAATTTCGACATAAACTCAATAAAATTAAAATGAAGTCGCTCGATCAATAAAATCATGATCGAGTCCCTCGATCAATAAAAAAAACTTTTAAAAGTTAATAGAAATGAATGTATGATTGCATGGTTGTAATCGGTAATATCTGTGGCATATTGAAGTATTAAGTTCATTGTTTGAGGAACCTTAGTGCCAGTTAGTTGGCAGCGTATTTTTTTTTTGACTTAGAACCTAATTTTTTTCATTAAAGTATTAATATCTAGAATTATCATTTTTACTCGATATCTCCAATCTGAGATACATTATTTTTTTTAAATTTTTGTCTCAAATTTTTTCGCTTTAAAAAATACAAAAAACAATAATTTTTTTTTTTTTGGTTGCTACCTAATGTTTTTCATGAAAGTATTAATATCTAGAATTATCGTTTTTACTCGATATCTCCAATCTGAAAATTAATTATTTCAAAAATTATGTCTCAAAATTTTTCTCTTTAAAAAATACAAAAAACACTAATTTTTTTTTTTTTTTTTAGACGTAGTGCGTAATTTATTTCTATGAAAGTACTAATAACTAGAATGGTTGTTTTTACTCGATATCTCCAATCTTATTCTTAATTTTTTAAAAACTTCTTCTCTTAAAACTTTGACCACCAAAAAATATAAGAAACAATAAATTTTTTATTCTTTATAGACGTAATAGCTAATTTTTTTCTATGGAAGTACTAATTTTAGAAATTCGATACGCTGTTTAACAGACATAATTATCGTAGGAGAAGATTATGTACTAGTGTAGAAATATCTTCTTTTTTTATGTAAGAAACCTAATTTTTTCCATTAGATGTTGAACTGAAAATATCAGGGAAAAGATCATTTTTAGTTTTTCTTATTAAATTATACTTTGTTAGGTAAAATAGACCATTAAGAATATTTTGTTATTGCTAATGAAGAACTATAGTGTCAATTGTTTGGCAGCGTGTTTTTTTTTTTTTTGAATATAATTGATATAATTACTATTTAAGGTCTTACGAACGTCCGAAGTCAAATGCAAAAAAAAAGCTAAAACTTGGAGAAAGTAAAGTAAATATAATTTTATTTTACACGTATTTTTTTTTTTTATAATTGACCGAACAGTTTTTGAGAAAATAAATAAATAAAAAATAAGTTAACACAGGCTCTTATGGGGAATTTTAAAAAATGACAAAAAAGCATTTAAAATACAAAATTTAGAGATTTTTTTTTATGAGTTGATAAATAATGTCCTAATAAATAAAAAGAGACCTTAAAATTTACAATCGACCGTCATTTTTTATGGGTTTATTTAAAAAAATGTATAAAAAATTAACGTTTATTCTGCTATTGAGGTAGAGTCATTTATTTTATTTATTTATTTATTTATTTTCTTTATAAATAATTAAATAATATTGTTTAAATAATAAATAATTTATTTAATGCCAAAATTAAAAAACTTTTTTTTTTGAAAAAACTTTTTTATTTATTTGAAGTTGCAATCCGTACTTTTATACATGTGTAAGACAAAGATGCCGATAGGTAAAAATCCTGAAGTTCGTAAGACCTTAAAATATTAAAAGTTCATATTGAAAAATTTGTTATTTTAATGCGGCCGTTTCAGTAAATTGGCTATAACTTCGGTAGAATATATCTGATTAAGCTCAAAATTTTGGATTATTATTAATTTTCATATATGGCTCATTTTCATTTTTTTTGAAAAAATATCTTACAAAAACTAAAAATAAAAAATTCCTTTTTTAAAGTCTGAACAAGGCTTTTTAGACTTTTTTCACCAATATTTATTCAGTGTTGCATAAAAATCACCATAACGAACCTTTTACATCAATTTATTACGTTTTTTCATATAATTATAAGGTAAAAACAGCTTAAAACCATTAAAAACCAAAATCGTTACATACGGCCTTAATATATGAATTTTTCTAGGTTTTATGTATTTTAGAGAACAATATCATATATTTTTAAAGAATTCTTACTAAAAAAACGAGTTTTGGAGGTAAATTTTAAAAATATTTAATAATTTTAACAAAAATGAGGAACGGTAAATGCAGGAACGGTAAAGGCTTTTTTATAGAAAAATTAAAATAATTCGTAGACAAATGAACAAAAAAACTTTTCCGTTTGGAAAGTAAAGTATTTTTATGATTGAAACTTGCTAAGTTTTTAATATTTTAATTACAACGCTTCTTAATAGGAGATCTAGGGGGGTACGGTAAAGGCTTTTGTTTTTGTCCCTTCGTTATTTCTGAACTTAAACCCATTTTGTTTTCCTATTTAACAATCATTTTAAGTGCTCTTGGTGTCAGAATTTTTTGTTTATGTATTGAAGTTGTCATTTATGCGGTTAAAAGGTTTTAAAAATGTTTTTACGAAGAGAAATCAAATTTAATATAATTAAATTACGTTTTTCATAAAAATTTTGTAAAATCGTGTGACACACTTTCTCACCCTTGTTATAATTAGTAAAACTAAGTTTAAATTTTTTCTATATGGAAAAAGTTGAACCTTATGATATAGCAATTAAACCCAAAACAAAAATTTTTGAAAATTAATCGATAGGTGTGAGTGACAGACACTTAAAGTATAGGAATCTCCTTTGTGACAGGGAACGGTAAAGGCTTTTTTGCTATATTTTTATGTTTTATAGTAGTTAAAACATTGAATTATGTTGATTTTTATGGTGTACCATCGACAACTAATTGAAATTGAAAATTAAAAAAAAAAAAATTTTTAAATCAATGCATCTGTTAGTCGGAAACGTGTTGTACATCATTATTGCAAAAAAAACGATAATGAGCCATATATAATGAAATTTTTTGGGTACTGTGATTATACTGAATTCAAACAAAAACGATATTCTTCTTGGTATTTTTAATTATTATATTGTGTAATTTTTATTACAATAAATTACTAGTCGAAAAATCAGCCAATTTTTTTTAAATAAATGTTTGTTTTATTATTTTTAATGATAATATAAATTTAAATTACAAGTTAAAAAAAATTAGAATGACAAAATTATTATTTTTTTCATATTTTATAATTGCATCATCATAATATAGTTTTAAAAAAATTCGCTTACGTAATATCATCTGCTGCAGGGGTATTTTTATGCCGGTATATATTATATAATATATATGGCACAGCACTTATTTTTGACATAAGAAAATAAAAAAAAACACGATTATTTTTTTTTTGTTTTTGGTTGTAGTACCTAGTTGTTACTTTATTTTTATGGCTATTTGTTTTAAAAAAAATTTTTTTTATATTTTCAAGTTTTTAAAAGTACAAATACCTAAAATTTTCAATGTTACTAGTTGTTTTTAGAAAAATTATTTGGAGAATTAAAAATAATTTACGAAATTTTTCATATTTAAGTAATTTATTTGTTAAGTTTTTAAATTATTGGCTTAAAATTGACTAAATTGCTTTGGATACATATTGGTTACAGATATAAAAAATTAATTATAATTATAATTTACAAAAAGTATTTTAAGCAATAAAATATGATAAAATTAGTTTTTAATAGGTTCTTTAATTTACTAGATTTAAAACAAGCTTAAATGAGAATGAGATTTATTTTTCTTTTTATTAATTACAGTTGTTACTTTATTTCTGCTAAAAAATATTGTTCTGGATAAAATAAGAAACATAATTTTTTTTCTAATTGTTAATTCGTAATTCACATTTCAACTGTTGGTAATATTTTAATGCTTAATTTTTATCATTTATTTACAATTTTTTAATCTTAAATCTATTTAAAAAATTATTGACAACAAAATTTTGCTGACCGGAAACTAATAACAAGACATACAAATTTTTTTTTATTGGAGACTTCTCGTCAAAAATTAACTTTTGAGTAAACTTCTGATATACAGCTACTTCAAATCGTTAATGTACATTAACAACGCTACATTAGCAGAGGAATTGTTTTTGACATAGAAACTTTTTGTATCATAATCATCATACTGTATCCAATGATTATCATCATAAATAAAAGTTACGTAGTGATTTCCATTTACGTGAGAAACTAGGCCAACTAGTTTAAATTCTTTTTGAAATAACTTAAGTTTTAGTGGCGTATTTTTTAATTTGGAATTAGATAGCATACTTTTTCTATTGTCATCAGCACCTACTTCTATGAAAATGTAATTGCCTTCTCTTACCGTCGTTTCAATTTCATCGGAACTTTTACACCTTCTGCACTCTGATACAATATACTCTCTTAAAGTTTGATCTAAAACTTCTTGCAAATGAGATATATTTTTACCTTCTAATGCATAGCTGTCTATTTCAATAAACTTGCTGACTCGTTGGGGAGAAGTATGGTTACAATTAAGACATTTTTTTACTCTCGTTAGTGAGCCATAACGAAATACTTTTTGAATAACCTCAACTGGATTTGCCCAGCAGTCTATGCTTATAGTATTATCCTGTCCTCTGGCAACTCTCTGAGGATACTCTGGTGCGATTTTTGTAATCATATTCGTTCTTCTGTGATAATGGCTGAGCGTTATAGTTTTCTCTTCTATAATGTTTTGAAGTAACTCTAAAAACTCCGATCTTTCAACATCGAAACAATTTTTATTTCTCAGCATTGCAAAAATTGTCAAATGAATAACTGCGTCTAAGGCACAGCAATTCACCAATACCTTTTTTTCCGCTGTCCTGTATTTCATATAATCTAATTCAACTAATTTGTTACCGTTTCTCACGACTGGAACGTTGAAACCATACTTATTTACCATATTTTTTAAGTCTTTGCGGAACTTAAAAACTGCAACTTCGTTATCTTTGTTTTGCATTGATGTTGATTTACTATTTTTTGGCTTGCGAATACTTTGTTTGCGTGGAATCCTCCCATCAAGATACTCCACAACAAAATGTTCCTCCCAGAAATCTCTTAATTTTGGAATTTCTTTTTCCACAAAATCACGGTCATAAGGAACTTTCACAAATTTAATATCTACAGGCGTATAAAGTGCAAAGATACAATATTTTCTCTGGGCACAATGTAACTGGAACTGTACCTGGTAATAATATGGATGTTTTACGTTCATTTTTTCGATATCATTTTTATCAAATATGTTTCTATGTCTCTGGCAATTTTCAAATAATTCAGCACAACTCCATTGGTATCCTTCATTTTTCTTGTCTGCAGTATACATGCATTTGACCTCTACTAAACCCTCGTCTCCTATCAGCCCATCAGGGGATGCACATAACCAAAACTCTTTCTCATCTATAAATGTGCCACAAGGTTCTATTTCAGCAAACTTACAATTATCGCTTAAATGTAAAAATTCTCTAAAATTTGACATATCATTTAATTGTACTCTTAAACGTGATATCGCAAGTATTTCTTTATTTCGACCATAGTTTACCGATTCTACTTTATCTAAATTAGGTGGATAAAGAAGTCTTTTCAGTATACTTTCATTTTCTGTTTCCGGCTTTTTCTTGCATATGTCATAAACTGTTGATGCTGACAGCCTAGGAGAACGGATTTTTTGCCAGATTTTATTTGTACTTTGTCCAATTGATTCTGTTTGATTTGCTAATCTGTCTGCTTGTTCTTCCAACATTGTTTTTTTTAGTTTTTCTTTTTTCATTTGAAGTTGTTCGTCCGACATATCTGGGCGTAAAGACGAAGGGCCATAGTCTTTATCAGGACCACAAGAAGAAAATTTTTTTCCTCTACCATGCAATTGCCTGTATTCCCTTGTTCTAATATTTTTTTGCTGCCTTTTTAATTCCATTACCTCGGCAATCTCTGGCACATATTTATTATTGCTTTTACAAACTTCAGTAATTACAGATTGGGAATTAAATTGTATCACAGCCGCAACAACCCTTACATAGTAAGAGTCAGACATACTGTAGTTCACGCGCTTACCTGATATCATTTTTGCTATGATGTTGTTGGCAGATTCTACTAAATTTGTTGTTACCCCATATAGTATATCTTTTGAATGAACGGTAAAATCCTCAATGTGTTTTTTAATTTCTTCAAACATGTTTAAATCTTCAAGACATCTTATCCAACTTGCATTTTTTCTCAAAACTGGAAAATGATCGCATTCCAAACCAGGAATTTCTTTGCATTTTTCGTGAGAACCAAACATGTGCTCAGGCATTTGTTCTATGCATTTTATTATTAATCTCTCTTTTTCTTTTTCATTTAAATGCAAAGTCTTTATACGTTCTACTTCTTTACTAACAATCACACGAAATTTACTTCCAATACCAAACACTTTGTCACGAATTTTCTTAAAACTTCCGTAATATTTATTGTAGGCCTCTTTGGGAATATCTTTCTTCTTTGACACGACTTTAAACTTATTACCCAGATTCCTGTATAAGTGATTGGAACACTCAATCTTTGTAACTTCTATTCCATAATCTTTGTAAACATTGAGGTCCTTGACAGTCTTATATGTACTGCTATCACCATCTCCGACCATGACACTGTATATCAGACCATGCTCACTAATACTATTTCGAAAGCCCTCTGCTATAATATCTGCTTCCATAGCGGTAGAAGTCTGGTTACGCCCCCAGTTCTTGAAACAATCTAGATGATTTCCTTCTAAGCCATTTTTAATCTTGTCTGCACATTTTTTGCATGCTTTATTTCGAACTCCTGCCCATAGAATTTTTCCAGTTCGAGTTCCAATAATTAATGCTGCTCCGGAAAGGGAATCATACTTCCCACTTGCAAAACTTCTTTTACCCCAAGACCCGTCAACCATAACCGCTATACAAGGTAACACTCTACCATTGTGCACTATAAACTCACCAGCTTTTATAGCCAATCTCGCTTCTTCTATAGCAGCTTGATTTATAATTTTATCATATGCTTTTTCGAAATCATCCACCATTTTACGTCTATCATCTCTATACGTATTTTCTGACATGATTGGTATATCCAGCCATGATAGAAATTCTTGGATATTACTAAACGGTATACCTGCAGTAATGCTTCCTGCTGCCATGCATTGATTCAGAGTATATGAGCTATCGTTAGTTGGATCTGTGACAAATTTTTTTGAGAAATTGCAAAAATCACAAACATAGTAAAAACTAGTTTTTAATCCATGATTCGTATACCGTTTAATCGATCTTTTAAATCGAAGACATTCACTTGATTCATAATGTTCTTCTTCGAACATTTGTATCTCTTTCATAAAATGAGGCATGTGAACTATTCTTCTTGTTCCTTTACACGATCTTCCTTCAAAGTTAACGTAACTTTTTGGTGCAACATCCGAAATATTACAGTTTAAATCGTCATGAAAACCTTCGTCCCAATCGTGTGAATTTCCTTGGCTATTTGTAAAACAATCATCTTCACTATCTGTGAAATAATCGTCTTCACTATCGGAGGCTAAATGATCGTCTAACGAATTTAAAATACTTGATGAATCACTGTTATTTTCTAAGCTTCTTAATAAGCAGTTATTTTCAGAAATATTCGAATTAAATGTTTGATTTGAACACTCCAAATCATAATTATCAGAAATAATCTCTTGATTTGTATCGATATGTGAAACAGGAATTTTATTGGAATCCCCTAAATTCTTATTTTTATACTGCAATTTTCTTTTCTTACTAGCCCTAAAAATTAATAAAAATTAATTTTTATGAAGTGCGCTTTATTCATTAAATTATTTTTGCCTGTTACACTAAAAAAGTTTTTCGTTTGCGCCAAGCAGAATCAACTTGCGGCATGCAGATTTTTTCCTGTTGCCGCGAGAGGATTCCTCTTATAGTTAAAGGATGGTTTTTTATTGAAATATTATCATTAAATATCATTATCATTAAATTTTTTATTGAAATTAAATTTTAAATTAAATTAAATTTTTTATTGGTTTTTTATTGAAATATTATCATTAAATATTTAAAATTTAATAAAAACTAAGCAGTGTTAATATAAGTGTGACACCAATATAAATGTATCATTAAATCAGACAAAAAAAATTCAAAGGATTTCAAATTCAAGTGATAATTTGGGTGTTCATGCTATACATGTATTTACTGAGGAATTTTTTTTTCGCAGCAAATTATCCATGTAGAATTTGTTAAATTAATAAATAAAATTTTCTATAATTATATGAAGAAATCAAATTCTTTAGGAACCCTTTAAATTATATTGAAGATGTTATTAAAAATGATGCATTAAGTACAGGAAGAAGAAAGTTCTTATAATCAATTAAAATATTTTAATTTAGAAGTTAACTCAAATGATGATGAATCGCACAATTATGGTATTTGGGAATAGATAGGTATGATATACTATATTTTTAAACTACTGGACATCTAAAAGAATGAAAAACTTTTTGAGTTTAAAAACTATTAATATTCATTACTTATAAGAAGAGCGGGATAAGCTACCTACCATTAGTGAAAACGCCTTAAACAAAAGACCCTCAATTTCTATTCTTCCTAAATGAAGACACTTATTAAGTGTTTTCCTCTTTAGATAGGTGACAAAATCAGAGTATCAAGCTTGAGAGGCGTTGTTTGGAGTTATCATAATATACTGCAATGTAACTGGCAAAATATTTTTTCTCTGGAAGACTTTTTAAATATATATCCATGCGGATTCCTCCAACCACAAGAGGATCCCGCTTGCCGCAAGTGGAAAAGCTTTTTAGTGTACATAAAGCGTATTTACATATATAAAAAATTTTAAGCCGTTTCATTCAAAGTAAAGATCATGTGTAAAAAGAAAGTTTGATCTAGACTGGCTGGCAGTAAAATCAAAATTTTGATTCAGCGTAATAAAGGAATTCCAACATTTTTTGGTAAAAATCTTGGGTTGCGAATTGAAATTCGCAATGGAAATATAATATAATTTAAATTTTATAAGGTAAGTAATATTTTCTGTAAAATTTTAATTTTATATTACTTTCTCAGAAATCCTAAGAAAACCATTAAAAAATCTCAAAAGGTGTTTTTTTTACTGCAAATATCTTCCATAAATAACAGTTATTTTACGTACTCTTTTGAAATAATTTAAAATTTTACTTCTAACTTGTCACGGTAAAGGCGCTTTTTATAAATCTACTGGTAGTTAAAAATAAAAAATAATCGTCACGCAAAAATAAGTAATAATAGTGAATGAAGAAAGGACGATTACAGCCCTGGTACAAAATATAGCGCTAAATCAGCGCTTATTTTCAGCACTTATTTAGTGCCAAAAAAATAACTTAATTTTTATTTTTTTATTTTTTTGAAAAGCATTTTTGAGGGGAGCGTGGAGGGTGTTCTTTTAAAACGGCGGACAAGTTTTTCGAAAAAAATCTGAATGTTTAAAAGTAGAGAAACAACATAACTGAAGATTGTTTCGAGGGATTTTCAGGTAAACTGAGCTAGTATTTTATGCTTAATTTTTATAATTGAAATTCGCGGTCCCAAAACTAGCCAACCTACTCAATCGAAAAACTATTGTTTTTTTATGAAAAAAACATAAAATAAAATTTTTCATAAAAATGAACCCCTTCGGAGTAATAGCTTAAGTAAAATTGTGATTTTTGCCAAAAAAATATTAGAATTTTTATAGCTTTTTTAAATTATCCGGAAATCTGGTAGTATTAAAAAAAAAAATTTATATAACAAATATTAATTATTACAGTTGACAAATAAAAACATATTTTTTTTTAATTTTTATACGATTAATACTTAAGGAGATATGGCCTGGCAAAAGTAGCTATGTAATTAAAAATTAAGAAAACGGATCGTTTTAGTGTGAATATCTAGGAAACTATTGCTTCCACAAAAAAATGATAAGTATTATTTTGAAAGCAGACAAAAGTGGAAAAAGTCATAACGGTTTAATATTAGTAAAAAAAAAGTCATGGACAAAATAAACTTTTGTTCGTTCGCTCTAGCCTTCTAAGACTTGGTCTACACGAGTTTTTTGTGTCACTGATTAAAAAAATTGAGTTTTTTTTTGTGAAAAAGTATCCCTTCACCCTTAAATTTATAACTAGAAATGCCAACATTTTCAGTCTTTGATTATTCTGAAATTATTTTTGTATTCTGAGACCCATAAATACTCAAATAGACATTTTAAAGTTGGAAAAACAGAGCTTTTAAAGAATTACATAGTTTTATGGGTGAAAGGGGTAATCAAAGAGCAAACTCACCCTCAAAATTGCCTTCAATTGCAATTCTGACATCATTTTTGGATTCTGTTACCCAAAAAACCCATGTACGCATTTTATAACTAAGCTTAATTATTGCTCCATTTCCAAAAAAAAATTACTTGTGTTAAAAAGGAAGATATTTTAAAAAAATTGTCATTTTTTCGAAAAAAATAGTCCCATTTTGGGTCCAAAAATTTGAAAACCTCCAGAATCAGTCTTCAACAATTATTTTTTTAAAAAAATTGGCCAATTTTGGGTCAAAATATTTGAATTTTAAAATTAAGCATAAAATTCTAGCTTGGCCTACCTGAAAACCCCCCCAAAATAGACTTTGGCTATTATTTTTTTAATTTAAGGTTGATCGCTAGTAATTTTGACGACAATAGAAATCGATAAAATTTTTATATTATGATAATACACATAAAAATAAAATTTTAAGAAAATTGTCGTTTTCACTGGGAAAAAGTTTGATCAGGATAACCAAATTTTGGTTACTATCACCAAATATTAGCGTATCTATAACCAAATATTTTGTTGATCAATTCTTTACCAAATTATTTAGTCAAAATTACCAAATATTCAGTAGAAATAACTAAAATAATTTTTTAAGAAATATTAGGTTAAATATATCTTAAATATAATTTAAAATTGTAAAAAAAAAATAATAAATTATTTGAATTATCCTAAAATAATTGTAAAAATACTAAAAAATATTAGTAAAAATTATCAACACACCAAAATGTAAATCTATATTCTAATTTTAAGTTTATATTATCGCATTATAGATATTAAAATATTACGAGACAAATTACAATAACATCAAAAAACTTTTTGCCCGCCTGGGCGTGAAATTTTTTTTGAAATTTCAGCACGCGTTTGAAGCCCAGTAGAGCAAAAAATAGTGTAAGTACCATGGGCAAAATACTTTAGACACTGGCACTAGGCACGAGTGATATGTGTTCACGCTAGTGTCTAAACTGTTACGCTCTTGAAACTTAATATACTATTAAACAGTAATAGCTATGAAACTATATTTTATTTAGTTAAATTAATCAAACTCATTTAAAATTACAAACGAGAAACCAAAAGCATTTTTTTTGTATGCATTTTTTAACGAAGAACAGTTAATTATTTTTTAATAATTTTCTGAGTTCTTACAAGAGTATACTTGAAAATGTTTCAAAATTTGTTAACTAAAAATAAAATGTTATGGTCTTAAGGTGGCTCACGCAGTTTATAAAAAACGAATAATATGAACTAAAATTTACTGGAGCTGAAGATAATTAAAAAAAAAAACTCATTGAGCCCAAACAATACATAGGTTGCCGATAAAATAAGAAAGAAATAGTTAACAGAAAATTGCTAAATTTAACACGCCTTCTTATGGAAGTTGATATGGTTTTACTTCGTACTAATTCAATAACGAATCTTTTTAGATAAAATTGTACACACGTGTTATTTGACAAAAATGGAAATTTTTCCAAGAAAAAAATACACTAGTCGCCCATCAAATTATAAACATATAATTTTAGTCGCGGGCCCCTTTCAATAAAATGTTTTGTATTTTAAAAATTTTGTTTACACCACACTCATAAGAAAATGCATTATTATTAATAATAACTTCTAAATATTCACATATCTATAAAATAAATAATAAAATTTAATTAATTAGTTATGCCCCCCTCTGATGCCACCCTAAAATATAACCTTAAGGTGGCCCCCAGTTTTAGGTCCGTATATTTTAGGGTGACATCAGAGGGGGGCATAACTAATTCATTAAATTTTATTAATTATTTTATGGATACGCGAATATTTAGAAGTTATTATTAATAATAATACATTTTCTTATATAATGAGTGTGGTGTAAACAAAATTTTTTAAATACAAAACATTTTATTGAAAGAGGCCCGCGACTAAAATTATGTGTTTATAATTTGATCGGCAACTATTGTATTTTTTTCTTGGAAATTTTTCTATTTTTGTTAAATAACACGTGTGTATAATTTTATCTAAAAAGATTCGTTATTAAATGAGTACATAGTAAAACAATATCCACTCCCATAAGAACGCGTGTTTAACCTTAAAAATTTTCAGTTGCTTATTTCTTTCTTAATTAATCGGGAACCTGGCTATTGTTTGGGATCAATGGACTTGTTTTTTAATTATCTTCATCTCCAGTAAATTTTAGTTCATATTATTCGTTTTTTATAAACTCTGTGAGCCACCTTAATCTTGCTTGTTTTTTGAATTTTTTCTATTACATTATTACGGCATAACCTTAAAATTTTAAATTTATAAGCGCACAACAAAAAGTTTATAATATTTAAAATTTTAAAAATTTATAATTTTTTTAAAAAATTAGCCACTATATTGAAAAAGATTTACTTTTAAATTCTTTTTTAATTTTAAGTTTTTTTGGTAAAATCTACTAAATATATGGTAAAATTTACTGAATTTTTTGCTTCTGATAACCAAAATTTTTGTCATCATTACTAAATGCAATTTTACTAAAATTTTGGTTATCCTAACAATACACTTTTTTCTCAGTGATTCGTTTAGGAGATACAAAGTTCTAAAGTTGAATCCTTATACATTGCAAGCATAGGAGCCAAGTCAAAAAACATGGGTTTGAGATTTTTATTTACTGTCAACGCCGAAACTGAACAATACAGACTGCCGTGCTATCTTAAAAAACACGTATCACAAAAATTTACGTTTTTCAGGAGAGCACATTTAAAGAATTTTGTCTTTTTCTCTAATCCTTTTTAATCCTTTATTTCAATAGACTTACGTGTTTTTGAGTTTTCAAAACTTAATTTTAGTATAAGATACGTGTTTTTTCAATAACTTCGTCAAAAATACGATTACATAATATTTATTTTTTTTTAATTAGAATCTACACATCAAGAGCTTTCCAAATATGTAAAAATCTCAAAAACGTCAATTTTTGTGTGACGTGTTTTTTAAGATTGCACGGCAGAATAGATTTAAAAAAAAAAAAATTGCACCAAGTAAATTCATTGATGAAGAAACTTATTTTTAAATAAATTTTGGATTTCATGTAAAAGATATTTTCATTAGAAAAAATAAAAAACCAATGAAAATTTTATGGTGACAACGTCGCAGTTAAAATACACGCATAATATTATAATAATAATCATGTGAATACGAACGCACGCCTATAAACATGATGCAACGTTGTCGTACTTTTTCTTTTATTTGACCTTCTACGAAAATGCTCTATCAAAATACCGTAATTTTAATTGTCTAGCGATGAACCTTAAAAGAAATTGGAATTTTTTAGAAAAAATTGGCCAAATTCGGGTCAGCAAATTTCAATTACAAAATTTAAGCCCTAAATTCTAGCTCTGCACACCTGAAAGCCCACCGCCCCATCCCGAAACAGTATTTAGCTTTTTTTATTCTACTTTTAAAAATTTACTTTTAAGATTTTTTTCGAAAAAGTTAGCGATGATTTAGCGCAAAAAAGAAGCGCGGATTTGGCGCTATTTTTTGCTCCAGGGAGCCTCTCATGCCGGTTAACCCGACCGTAAATGAGGGCGTTTGGAAGAGTTCTTGTCTCAAGATCCGAAAGGGTCTTCGCTTGCGACTACAAACCTATCTCTATCATCACATGATTTGCAGTACAGATCAAAAAACTCCAAATCTACATTTTAACCATTTCTAGATATTTAATGAACGCGTTTCAATTGATTTAATTAATAATGTTATTAAATATTTTTTTTTTAAATAAACATGTTTGTATACTAATTCGGGCACGATCTTTTCATAATTTCAAAAACAGGTTTTAAGATAAAAATCATAGTAAAAAGACGTATAGATATTGTTATTTTAACTTTTAACCAAAACAAATACAAATTACATAAGCTGCACATGGAGCTGTATGTATACGCAGATAAAGATGTACGATGGGATAAAAAAGGAAAGATTTTAAATGCTTTAAATCTTGGCTTTAAATGATGCTTTAATTAGTTTCTAAGCCATGTTATATACATTCAAAAAAAAAAAAAAATTTGGATATTTTTTCATTTCAATTTTTAATCTTTACTAGGGGGCAAGCCGCCTTCGCGCTGAAGCGCGCCAACACTCCCTCAGATCATATTCGCACACCCCTAATAGTTATACATCCGTAGGATATAATATTTTAAAACAGTTATGGTATTATAAATTTTATTTGAAATACATAAATTTTGATAAGGAAATCATTTGAAAAAGTCATTATTCTGCACGCGCTAGGCGCGCGGCCATTCTAGTAGTATAAATGAAAACCATTATTATTTTTATTTCCAAAATTTATCTCAAGAAGTAATATGTATCGCATCTGAAATCTAATATTTCATTATAGTTTAAACATTTTTTATTAAAATTTATAATTATTTTTACAGTTTATAATAATTAATTAAAAAATTAATATTTAAAATTGTTTTACAAATTTTTACACAGCGTCGTGCTCATGGTAGTGTTTTAAGAGAATCGATTATATAATTAGATAAAACCTGAGATGAAATTTTTAGAAGAATGTATAATAAAATGAGAAAATCATTATACATATTTCTTATTTCCGTACTTATTCATGTATTTAATTAATTATCATTATAAATACCCAAATTATTATTGATAATTAAGTATTTCATAACATAATAAAATTCACTAACGAGTGCAAATGAACGAAGAACTTCTTGAATTTCTTGTATTCTATACCGCGCTTTAGCAACTCGGCTACCACCCAACAAAAAATATGAATTGGGCTTGTGAAAAAATCAGCGCGACCAATCAGACCACGAATAAATTAGATGAAAAATTGTGTCACATGAGTGTTACCTGTTTACAAATATTTATACAGTGCGCTGTTTAAACTATAGAGCATCAATAAATCTATACCAATTAGATAAAAGCGATGACAAAATTTTTAGAAGATTGTATAATAAGATAATAAATTTTTGTATTTATTATTTCCTTATTTTCTAAATATATTAATTATAATTATAAACACAACAAATTTTATTAATAATTAAGTATTTTTTAACTTCTTGTGTTCTATATATAAATAGCGTGTTTTAAGCACATATAAAAAAAACTCATTTTTCACGAAAATGTAGATATGGAGGTTTTTGAGCTGTATGGCATTGATACTAAACTGTCGATTATGTTTTCAAAAATGAAGAAAAATTTCTAAAGTTTTATAATTCGTTAACCCAAAAAAAAAAGTTTCGCTATTTATTTAATTTTAATCGTAGAAATTGAAGTCTACCACTTACAAATTTTGTTTTCCTATTGCAGCTTTAGACCTTTTCCTCCTTTTTCGTTGAATAGATTTTGGAAGCGTCATTTTTGAAGATAATATTATTCAAAAAAATGGTTTTTTTAATTTTTTAGAGAATATTTAAATAATTTAAATTTTCATAAAAATGAAACGCTAATTAAAAAAATATAAGCAATTATAGTAAAGAAATTAGTTTATACGACAAAAAGAAAATCACACTGATGTTTTATGCGACTGCACACAGCACGACTGCACAACAAAATTGTAATGAAATATTTAATACCTGACTCCAATTTTTTATATTTAAAATTTAATTTTTTTTATTTATTTTAAGATAAGATTTAAGCTTTCAATACAGAAAAAAAATTAAATAGAAAAGTAAAGTGTATAAAAAAGGACCATAGTATTGGTGTGCGTTTGAAATTCGTATTATTTATTTTAAATATTTTATCTATATGAATCTTCTTCTCTTTCTAAAAAATGTAATATTTTTTATATTCTGATTTATTTTTTTTTCTTTATAATATAATATTTTTTATTTATAAATAATTTTTGGAGTAGGTAAAATGAATTTTTATGTTTCTGATTAGTGTGGTATTAGTTTAAACAGCGCGCTTCGCTTCGCACCCCGTCAAAATTCAATGGCTGCATTTAAAATTTTTAAATTTTATATTAATTTGTTGAAATCTTCAATTCTTTTTTATTAAATCTTCTTTTTCTTTCTTTTTAAAAATTTTTTTTTACAAAATTTGTAAGTGGTAGACTTTTTCTAAGATTAAAATTAAATAAATAGCAAAATTTTTTTTTTGGGGGTTAACGAATTATAAAACTTATTGGATCAAAAACCACCATACCAACATTTTTATGAAAAATGAGTTTTTTATTTGGGCTAAATCGCAAAATCGTCGCGTCTAAATTATCTATTATAAGCTGGTGCAATATCTATTTTTTAAACTAGAGACAAATTATTGATTGTGACTTCGCGTGCAGTTGGTACAATATCCAAAAGTCGAACCCCATATTTCGTCCCGTGATTTAAAAAACACAGTTTTACATATAACGAGCAAAAAGCCATCTCCCTAATGCAGAAAAAAGGCTTTTTTTGCCCTAGATATGTAAATAATTATTTCTTATCACTTGTAATTTGCAAAATTGCATGGCTCATATACATGGTCCCTATATTGATAAAAAATTTTACATGAATTTCCGAGGATGATAAACTGTGATCTGGGGCATTCTTTTTTTTCAATCGAGGATTGTCTATGATTTTTTGCATTGATTACGAGATGGTGTTTTTTATGGATTTTGATCCGAAAAATATATTGCTTAAAAAAATTTAAATATACTCTTAAAAAATTATAGTAGAGGTTATTTTAAAAACAGATTTTAAGATATTGTTATTTTAACTATTAATAAACAAAACAAATACAAATTACTTAAAACTGTATAAAACTGTGTGTTAGATTGTTGTACGTATATAGAAAAAAAAGGATTGATTTATGATTGGGTTAAAAAGTAAAGAATTTAAATGCTTTAATTATTTTCTAAGCAGTGTTGTGTATTAAAAAAAAAAAAAAAAAATTTGGATATATTATTGTGATTTTAATTTTTTTATCTTTATAAAAGATATTATAAAGACCAATTTTAAAATTTAAAAGTCCAATTTTTTTCACAATTTAATACAATTTATTTACTTATATCACGCACTTCCTTAATCACAAATATAAATAATTTTATTTAAAAATTAAATTTTTATTTATCTAATGAAAAAAATCAACTTTATTTTATTAAAAGATTGTAACAAAAAATTAGATAAATAAAAATTGAATTTGTATGTACATAATAATATTTTTATTTTTAATGTAAGTTATTTAAGAAAAAAATTGAATCTACAAATTTTACATTGGTTAGAAAGAGAATAAAGATTAAAAAATTAAAATAAATAATATCCAGATTTTTTTTATGAATATAGGTAAATAACATGGCTTAGAAACTAATTAAAGCATTTAAAATCTTTCCTTTTTTATCCCATCGTGCATCTTTATCTGCGTATACATACCATAGAATAATCGCAGTAATACTTATTCTATGTACATACAGCTCCATGTGCAGCTTATGTAATTTGTATTTGTTTTGGTTAAAAGTTAAAATAACAAAATCTATACGTCCTTTTACTGTGATTTTTATCTTAAAACCTGTTTTTGAAATTTTGAAATTAGGAAATACAAGATGAACAAAGACTGACAAAGACAAAGCATCCTAAATAATTCTATCTCTTTTACTTACGTGCAAAGGTAGCGCTGGCATTCACGCTTTACTATATTGGCTGGCATTAGAAAACTGTCACAGTTTCTTCAAGTGTTCTTTTTGTAGAAGAAAGCTATAAAATTGAAGCTCCTGCTGCATTTTGTTTTCCATTTTGTATATAAAATTATAAAAATAATAATGGCACCAAGTAACCAAAGTAAAAACATAAAGTAAGTTCTATAAAAGAAGCATTTATACAAAAAATTTTAGTTATAAGTACCCAAAAAAATTTTTTTTTGAGCCGAAATTAGTAAATCTCCTCCTACGTGCCAGATCAATCCTCCCGAATCGGCCTATATTTTTAGGAGGTGGAGGTACACAAAAAAATACGTAAACATATACACCTGTGCTTAATAAATTAAAAGTATGATATTCATAAAAATTTTAGCCCTTTAGCTTTCAATCTTCCCGATTTTTTCCAGAGTCAAACTATTTCGGCATTTTTCTCCTATTCTGGAACCAAATTTTAAAATTATAAGAATCCATCACTATTAAAAATTACTCACACCCAGCTTGAACGAGCGAAAAGTCGAAAAAAAATGACGACAAAATCTGATACAGCAAAGTTTTCGGAAATAGTTTGTTATTTTCATATTTCCATAGCAGTAAGTTGGAGCTGATCGTCTAAAAAATTTTTAGTCAATTTTGTGGGTGGCTGAGAGATCAAAATCCGAAAATTTGATTTTTAACAATAAATCTTTATTAAATTTAAAGAAATAGATGAAAAATTTGGATTGCCAGGGAAAAACCACTCCAGAAGAAAAAAAAACTTTTCTTTTTACGATGAAATTTAGCCAAGTTATCGTCAATTTAAGATTTTGCTTAAATTCGCCTTAAAAAAGATTGAAATTTTATTGAAAAAGCCTGTTTCTGAACTTTGAACATGCATTACTCGCTTGATTTTCATCGTAAAATAATAATTTTTTTTTTTTTAAATCGATTAATTTTTCCCTAGCAATTCATTTCTTTAAGAAAAAAATCATTTTTATTGACCAAATTTCAATTTTTAGGTCAAAAATTGTGTTAAGTAAATCTCGCTACTTACAGTTTTCAAAGGCTTTTGACATGAAAATTGAAATTCGGTACATAAAAATGATTTTTTTCTGAAAGAAATGAATTGCTAGGGAAAAATTAATCGATTTAAAAAAAAAAAAATTATTATTTTACGATGAAAATCAAGCGAGTAATGCATGTTCAAAGTTCAGAAACAGGCTTTTTCAATAAAATTTCAATCTTTTTTAAGGCGAATTTAAGCAAAATCTTAAATTGACGATAACTTGGCTAAATTTCATCGTAAAAAGAAAAGTTTTTTTTTCTTCTGGAGTGGTTTTTCCCTGGCAATCCAAATTTTTCATCTATTTCTTTAAATTTAATAAAGATTTATTGTTAAAAATCAAATTTTCGGATTTTGATCTCTCAGCCACCCACAAAATTGACTAAAAATTTTTTAGACGATCAGCTCCAACTTACTGCTATGGAAATATGAAAATAACAAACTATTTCCGAAAACTTTGCTGTATCAGATTTTGTCGTCATTTTTTTTCGACTTTTCGCTCGTTCAAGCTGGGTGTGTACTCCTGTGATTCTAAGATAAAATTAGTAAATTTACGAAAAATAAGTAACTTTTCGAAAAAATTCGTAAATTTACTAATCTTCGTAAAATTAAATTTTCAAAAAAATTCGCGATTTTTTGACAAAAATCTTCGTAAATTTACGACAAATGTAGTAAATTAACGATTTTTTTTTTCTTAAAATTTTCGACAAAATCGTAAATTTCCCGGTAAATTTACAAATAAGTCGTAATTTTACGATTTTCGTTGAAAAATTGCAAATTTTAATCGAAAATTTGCGACAAACAGTTGTGAAATTACAAGGGATATTTTTGCACCTAAAAACGCATAGCAAACCATTTAGTGTCATAAAATAATATTTTTTTATTTAACACCATGAGAAAAGATGAATACATTTTTCTTTCTTTTAAATTGTTGCAAACATTGTAATTTTTGACGAAAGTGATTTTTATAGGTTTCAAGATTTTTATAAGCTCCTGATTGTTTGCTCGTCTCTTTTCAATTTTTTATAAGTTTTTTTTTATTGCGAGATATGATAAATTAAGTAATAAGTCCCAATTTTAGGTTTTTTAAAAACATTTTTGATCTCTATATTTCGGTTTATCTCGAAAACAACTCAAGTAAATCAAATGAGTAAAGATAAAAAAATTTTGAGATTTAGAAGCGTTTTTTTATCGAAAATTGGAATTTTTGCAACAATTTAAGAAATTGATCTTTTTTGGCCAATAATGGGACTTCGATTTATGGATTATAATAGTAAGAGAATCAGTGATGAATAACTGTGGTTTACAGGACTCAAAAGGTCCCAATTTTCCCACCCATTTTCACCCCTTTCCCCCCCTAATATTAAAATGGAGTAAAAAATGATTTTTTAGACTTTTATATGATGCTATGTGGTTATATAGGCCACTAAATTAGAATTTTGGGTAAAAAATTACATTTAACAAATTCCCAGGGATAAATTTGGCCATTTTTCACCCCCGATACCCCCAAAATTGAGATAAACCTTTAAGGTACTTTTTTGTTCCTCATAGAGGAACCATTGTGATGGGTCAAATTTTGATTTTTGATTTTTTGGCATATAAGCCCGTTTTGAGACCTCAAGAAGCTAAGAAACCGGTTTTTAAAAAAAGTCTGTATGTTTGTGTGTGTGTGTGTGTGTGTGTGCATGTATGTGGATAACCGGTGATATTCCACAACCATTACCATAAAAACTTTTTTACTAATTTTTTCATCAAAAAATCTCAAACTACTTTTTTTTTTTTCATTATTTTGGAAGTAATAGCTCATTTATTTCCATGAAAGTACTTATATTTGAAAGTATGATTTTTACTCGATATCTCGAATCTGATACTTAATTTTTTGAAAATTGTTCCCAAAATTTTCGTCACAAAAAAATACAAAAAACACCATTTTTTTTTCTTCTTGGACTTAGGTAGTACCTAATTTATTTCTATGAGAGTGCTAGCTTGAGTGCTAGTGAAAGTTCTTTTATAGTAATTTTGTGGATCTGATACCGAATTTTTTCAAAATTTATTTTAAAAATTAAAAAAACAGAATGTATGATTGCATATGGTTGTAATCGATCATATCTGTGGCATATTGAAGTATTAAGCTCATTGTTTGAGGAACCATAGTGCCAGCTATTTGGCACCGTATTTTTAAAATTAAATGAACTAATTAGGTTTTTTAGGTCGCTGATCTCAAAAATTACATTTAACATGTTCTAAAGGGTGAAATTGGCCATTTTTCACCCTTTTCAGCCCTCAAAACTCATTTTGTCAAAAGAACTAATATTTTTATTTTCAAAGGGTCTCTTAAGTTTTTTGGGCGCTGATATCAAAAATTATGTCAGAAATAATATTCAACAGGTTCTAAAGGGTGAATTTGGCCATTTTTCACCCTAAACACCCCCAGAATTTACATAACCCTTTAAGATACTTTTTTTTAATTAAATGAAATAATTAGGTTTTTTAGGTCGCTGATCTCAAAAATTATTTCAGAAATTACATTCAATGGGTTCTCAAGGGTGAATTTAAAAAAAAAAATTTTTTTACTTTTCATGACATTTATGAATATTTAATGACACTTACGAATATTTACGAATATACTGAGAACAGCGATCTAAAAAACCAAATTAGTTAATTTCATTTTTTTAAAAGTACCTTAAAGGTTTATGTCAATTTCGGGGGTATTTGGGGTGATAAATGGCCAAATTCGCCCCTTGGAACCTGTTACATGTAATTTTTGACCCAAAATTCTATTTTAGTGACCTATATAACCACATAGAATCATATAAAAGTCTACAAAATCAGTTTTTACTCCATTTTAATATTAGGGAGGTAAAGGGGTGAAAAATGGGTGGGAAAATTACCCCTTGACATAGCCTAAGATTTTCCGATTGGACGCTTTGTAGGCATTATTTATCTGAAGCGAATATAAAAGGTTTCACCTTGATTCATGATCTTTCATAAGCAGCTTGAGATTTTGCCTTTTTTTGAACACTGTACCCTTGTCTAATTTATGTTTTATTATTTATATTATTACCTGAAGATTAAAAATTACTAGTTTAATCACACACCCTGGACGTAGAATTGACATATTTTTGATGTTGAAAATCAGAAATTTATTTATTATAAGGCCCTTTCTACACCAGACAATACAATTTTATTTGATGATTATGTTCTCATTTAAAATGTATAGAAAAGTAACTTTAAAAAAAGATAACCTTGTCTGGTGTAGAGACGGCCTAAGACTAATATCAAAAAAACAAAATCAGTTGTAATACAATAAAAATAAAAAATAATTTTAAAATTAAATTTTATAAATAGCATTAAAACTGTTGGAGAAGCCAATGTAAATGAAAAAAAGAAAAAAAAGAGTAACTTATTAAAATTCCCTAGAAGAAAGCTACTCGACAGATCTGCTGCTTTACAAAATCAAGATCACCTGGAGATCATTCCAAGATTACCTCACACAGCTAACCTGTATCTAAAAACTAATGATGGTAAAAATAAGTTACTTGAAACTGCTAGTAAGTTATATTCCTTCTTTTTTGTATTATTATAAAAATTTAAGTCGCTGATGTAATTTAAAAATCATTTGGTATATTTTAATATATTTTAATAGCGGAAAAAAACAGTAGCATTAATGAGAAATCTAATTCGAAAAATAATAGCATAAAAGAGAAAGCAAGTAAAAATATATTTAATAAAAGACGGAGTACTAGATTATCAAATGTTGAAACTCCAGTAGGAACATTGAAAATAAAAAAAAAGCCTACGAAGGAACGAAATGAAGAAACTAGTAAATATGTCTTGCAAATTATTAAAAACTTCATTAAAAAAATTTATTTTAAAATAAACTGTATAATTTTTAGTTCCTCTCAAAAAGCTTTTAACACCAAAAAAAACGAAAAATGGTCGGTATCGCTATTTACCTTTTTATATAAAATTAATATGATAAGAAAGTGAAAATTTTTAATTTCTAGCTTTTAAAGATGATGCTCAGGATAAAGAAATGAACGTTATAGAAGATCTAATGGATGTTAAAACAAACGAAACAGCTGGTAATGACAAAAATAATTTAAAAAAGGATGATAAAAACGGTAAAATCAGACTGTTAATAAATTATATTCATACATCTAAGAGTTTTACTTTTATTTATTCTTTTTTGCAACACAAACTAGTTATAGAGGCCAGAAATAATGAAAAAGCAGAGTCCTCACCAGAACAACAATTATCTTGTGAAAAATTAAATGATTTAAAGCTTCGATTAGCCAAACTACAAGAGGAATCGAAAAGTATTATAAAAGTTTAATAAATTTTACAAAATACTAGTATTTAAATATTATTATGATATATTTTTTTAGATATCCAGGAAAGCATACGTGTAAAAGAGTTGAAAGGTAATAATTAATAAAAAAAGTATTTTAAAATGTTGCAAACTTTTTTTGAAAAATTATTTTATCATACAAATTATAGCTGCAACCAATAAAAGCCAGGATAAAAAAGTAAATGATAAATTTAAATGGCAAAGTCCAACTTTAGCATCAAGAAATCATTATCAGACATTTGAATCATGTTATAGAGATAACAGATATTATATCCAAAATCAGTCTTTAAATGAATCTCAAAATGAATCTTTGCATTATCCCATATCGCCAATTTCAAATCCAATCATGATTGCAAATCAGCATTTAAATCAGCAAATGAATCAGCAGGTTTTACTGCAAAGGATTTTGCCTACTACTTTAAACCAAATTCATCAGAATCAAGAATTAATAATGCCGCCAATAACCGGGATTCCTAATTATTATCAGCAGCACCTTCAATTTTTGCCTATTTATTTTAGAGATGATTCAGCCAGAAACAATCAGTTTTTACAACCAGCAAATACTCAATATTTATTTTATCGTTAATATGAAATATTATGAATACAGTAATGTGTATGAAGCAATATAATTTTTGAATTTTTTGTAGGAAAATTGGTTGATTATTTTTTATTCCTATATTATCCAAAAAATTATTTTTATCCACAAAGCTTTGAATCTGATTTTTATAACTTTTAAACCAAGAATGAAAGTAACAAATAATTAAAAAATTCTAATTCAATTTTGTGACATTTTACATTTTTTTACTTAAAATTTTTACTTAAAAAAATGATCTAAAGTTTTATTAATTGAGGTTCAAGCAATAAAACCTCTCTAAAGTTACTGCTTGAAAATTCATGCGCAGGTGTTTCAAGTAGTATTTTGGAAATTGTTGTTAGTAATTAGGTGGTCAAAAATTAATAAAAATATGTTAATCATTATAAAATTGCATGATTTAATTATATTTGTAAAAAAAATTATAAGTAAATTTCGCTTGACTTATTTTACTCGCTCGTAAAATAACAACAATATTTTTACGATGATTTTTTCGAACTTTAAAATCGTAAAAGACTCGCAATTCTTGCTTTTTTGGTAAACACCATTTTTCGCGGCCACTCGATTTTAGTTTCGCGGCTAGCTTTACCTTCATTAAAAATTATCATTGAATATTTTGACGCAAATTAATTTGTTAAAGGATTCTTATAAATAAAAATAATTATAAAATTAATTATATATTATATTATAATAGTATTTTTATGCATGTGAGTGAGGCATGTTCGGTATTTTGGCTAGTTGTAATTTAGTAATTTTGCAAAAAGCGTGCAAGTTCAATTTGCAATTAGTTTTAAAAACTACAACTATATAATGTGCGGGATAGTTTTTTAGGCATTTATATATTTAGAAGACTTGGTATTTTATTTTATTCAATTTTAAATTTATAAAATATTTTGAATTTATTGACCAAATGGAATAAAATGTAAAAAAATTTATATACACGAAGTTCCGCATGGTCGGTGCGTTCTAGAAGGCTGTGTGTTGAGATTCATCCCTTCTCCTAAAAGAGCTCTATTGTTTATCATCTCTTCCATTTTTTGGAGGTTTCGATGTGCGTGCAGCTGCATCGAGAAGCCGACAAAAAACTTGTGACGTACTTGTTTTAGATTTTTGTAGACAAGTTTATCCACATTTTTATCTTATTTACCGTTTTAAATTCTTCTTACATTGTTGTGATTTTTATATTATGTCATTATAATATTGTCAAGTAACTTTTAATTATTTAGTATTTTTATGTAACTTAATATTAAATATATTTTAATGAAAAATTATAGGGCACAATTATGAGCAATGGTCTTTATAATATTTTAAAATACAGGAATTACTTGTTTTAATTTGAAGTTAAATTCCTGCACTGCTGTCGGTCTTAACAGTTTTACCAGAAGTTACTAAATTGCAAATACCAATACATACTAATACAATATATGTGCTTTATTATGCCTGTTTCTATTATGCTCTATAAAATTCCAGAACATATACATTCAGAAAGGTCGTTTATGGCATAATAAAATAAGAGGAAATAATTATAAAAACTACCGTTTGTTTTGCGGAATAAGTTAAATCCCTTGAAACTTTTTACATTCGCTTCATTTTGGCCCCAGTAAAAAATGTTACATATCAAACTTCTTTGGTCAGACTTCCTAGGTGGTTGGTTTGCCCCTTTTTGGGGATGAACAAAAAAATTAAAAAAAAAAAAAAAACACTTCAAATCGACTGATTTTTTAATTTTAAGACCAAAATGTATAAAACAATTTTTCACAAAAATGCATCCCTTGCCAGTTACAGCCCTTAGAAATTTGATATTTTTAAAATAAAGTCTCATAATCGGCGCGAAATTTAAAGATTTCTAAGGGCTGTAACTGGCAAGGGATGCATTTTCATGAAAAGTGTTATTTCACATTTTCGTTTTAAATTCAAAAAATTAATCGATTTGCAGTATTAAAAGAAAATTTTTTCACCCCCGAAAAGGGGTAAACTACCCTTCTTGGGGGTCTGAACAAGAAAGTTTGATGTATAACATGTTTTATTGGGACCAAAATGAAGCGAATGCAAAAAGTTTCAAATGATTTCACTCATTCCGCAAGAAAACGGTAATTTCCTATAGGAAATCATGGAATACCATGTATACAAATCATGTCTAACTAAGAAGAAATTTCTAGTTCCCTTATTTTACTTTATCTTGCATATCTCTTTGCCTTTGATTATTTTGTTTTGTTTAGGGGGCGACACCACTTTGAATTCACTTTCTCTATCTTACGGAATTACGACGTGTACTACATGCGTACAGTAGGTCTATGAGTATACAAATATTATAGATTCGAAACTTGAATGAATAATATATTTTACCGCTATCTGCGTGGTAATCTCTGACTGCTGGAAAGAAATTTACATTTCAAAGGATAATTTTTTATTATTCATTTATTTGGGTGAAAATAAAGAAAAATTTAAATATAAAAACGGGTACCCCGAAGAGGATAAATCAAAGATTATTAAAAAAAAAAAAAAAATTAATTTTTGATAATATTAGGATAAGAAAATATGTGGCATTTGATGGTCGGTAATTTTTCAATTGGGTTTGCAACATATTTTCTTATCCTAATATTATCAAAAATTAATTTTTTTTTTTTTTTAAATAATCTTTGATTTATCCTCTTCGGGGTATTCGCTTTTTTTTTTTTTAATTTTATTGTAAAAGGTTGTTAAAAATCGAATATTACATAGAAATCAATGCCAGCGACCGGTATCTTTGAGGGATCCCCTTAAACCTAGTTTAATTATCCAATTATTAGTTAGGGCTTTCTCTGGCGTACAGAAAAGCACACAGTATACATAAACTTGGTGCACTTTGTTTATATTCTAAGTAAGGCCCATAGTAACACAAACTGATTGATAACTAAAAATATTTAGATAATAAGGTATTTTTTTTCATTTTTATAACTGTAAATTTTCTGTGATCATTTTATTAACAAATTTCACTTACCCTATTGCGCGTACTAAAAAAATATGCATTGTTTGAGAAAAAACTATAAAATATTTGTTATTGAAATATATGTGTAACATATTTGAGATAAGTTGGAAATAAATAAAGCAAATTTTTTAAAACTTTGATTTTAAAAAAAGTAAATTTTTATTCCATTCTGTTACTAAAAGTAAAAAAAATAGAATAAGATTAAACAAAAAAAGAATTAAATTTAAAAATTTCTAGCAATAGTATTTTAAAATTTCAATTTTTTACATTATCTATGCCCAGATATTTTGGGTTACAGCCAAAAAAAAATTACTTAAAGTAAGTAAATAAAATAAAATATTAACGAAACTGTGCAAAAATCGTGAGAAACAAAAAAAAAATTTACTTAAAGCCTTCTAAAAAGTCTAGACGAGCATTTATTTTTAATTATATAATTACTTTAAATTTAGTTTAACATTATTTTAAAAATACAATAAAAGGGTCTAATGAAGATATATTTTTCGTTAAATAAGTGATATAAAAGTTTATTTTTACGAATATTTGATAGTATATGCATCTATAGCAACAAAAGACTGTAATTACATTCTTTTTTATCATTTTCTTTAATCCTGTGAAAAACTTATTATACTGCGTATTTGAATAAATAAAATAACTCTTATTGTAGTACATTAACCAATTTTAGGAAATTAGATACAGTGCAGAATTTCGGAGAAAAAGTTTTGAAAATTTGAAATTTAATATAACAAAGCAAAGTTAAATATAAAAAACTCAAAATCAATATTAAATTTTATTATTCATCTTTCAAATATGAAGCCCACAATTTGAGTTTTATTACAGAGAAAAAGTTAATAAAATAAGAACAATAAAAAAAAAGAATTAAAATATATTTCATTAAATTAAAGTTAACACAATCTTACTTTGAATAAATTTTAATTTTATAATTAATTTATTGATTAATTCAAACAATATAATATATATAAAGCTATATCTTCAAAATCAATATTCTGTATGTCCACATGGCTATTACTTTATCGGATGATAAAACGTGTATGTATAAGTTTTGAACATTAATAGTTTCTATATACGTTAAAACCAATGAGAATAAAACCCCCTAGTGAATTTTTAGCAACAGAGCACGTTCGACCTTTTCGTTATCGAAATTCTAAACGTACATACGCTAGTACTGATGTTACTCGAAATTGCAAAAAACAAAAAAAATAGCGTGCACCTTTTTTTTATTTTATAGTCAAGCTATTTATATCTATACTGATTGCTTATGCTTGATTCAATAACATTTTAAATTCACTAAATTAAAATAATAATAATAATAATAATAATTATAAATTTTTTTTTTTTTTATTTGGGTAGGAAGCAGAGAAATGAATTTAAATATACCGTCACCCCCGCCGAATGGTTTATGTGAGACTCAACCGCACCTAATTAAAATCACTAACACTTTTACGTATTTCGCGAAATAATTCCAATTATCTTCGCTTTGCAAAATTTTAGCTCATGTTTAATCTGGCTTAAAGTAGTACTTTTTCGTTTTTAGCATCATATTTCAGGTAATTCATCGCAGTCATGGAAATTATAAAAGGCTTACCAATAAAATTTCCAAAATTATAGGCTGATTCTACAAACCCACAAAATTTGGCCACGCAACACAAACACAAGCCACAGCCCCATATAAATATTTTATTGTCTTGCAGCTTACGTTACCGTTGCGAGGCCTGATTTTGCTGATTACCCTCTATCGAAATTCTACTTGTGGCTAGCAGAGTATTTTTTATGCTTAAAAGATTGCAAATGATTTGAAATGTAAAAAAGTTTAAAAAAAAAAAATTTCTGCTTACATAAGATATGCGCACAGCGGAATGATTTCGGCTTGCTACAAACAGAATTTTATAATCTCGTCATACGATTGTAAATGACTGGGAACGTAAAGGAAATTTAAAAAAATTCTTCTCCCTTTCACTTGGGATATGCGTGCATTGGTATGATGTGACTTAAAAAAGAAGAAAAAAATATTCTTTCTCAGTGGGATTTTCTTATGTAACTAGTATTTATATGTGCAAGAAAAAAAATTCTACTACCCACAAGTGGAATTCCGCTAGCCGCATGCGGATTTTCGCTGACCGCAAGCAGAATATTTTCACTTGCGGAATGTTAATTTATTTTCGGTGTAAAGCAGAATCCATTCTATGCGATAAAGCAACGTATATCTAATCAAGCATATAACTTCGTATAATCCTATATCTTTTCTATGGGACTATAATATGGTCGTAAAGTTCTACGCTGCTTTTCCGCGTATCTCTGGAATCGGCCTGAGTATTGTCACCAATTACAAGGGAGTTATTAAAAAGCAAATTTTTAGTTCATAGGAAATAGTGTTAATTTTAAGTGCTCAGAGGTAATATTTAGAAGAGATTAATTGAGCTTTAATTTTTTTTTTGCTAACAGACTAATATATACTAGATACCGTCAACGACGGGTAGAGCGAAGCTGATTATATTTAAAAAAAAGTTTAAATAATTTTTTAATTTTTGGGTTTTACAAGCTTTGATCAGATTTAGCTTAAATATCAATCACGGTGGGCGGCTTGAAACGATTTTAAATCGAAGTGCGAGTTACTGAAAATGTTAAAAACGGGATCTATTTGAAATAATTTTTCAAGTTGAATGCCGTAAAAATCAAAAAAATCCCCAGAGCCGTTTTTTTTGTTTAGGTAAAAAACCGTATTTTTGAGGTTTTTTTCATTTTACACTACTTTTAATTTTCTTTATTCGTGCCAAATAAAGTTCAAAACAGTTCTGTACTTTATAAAATGTATCTCTGAAGTTAAATTTTTCACCCTAGAGCATTAAAGTACACTTATACCTGTATATATTTTGATTTCGGTAAGCTGTGGATGGCTGAGAGGTTGGCTGAGAAGTTATATCATTCTGTATAAAAAGTCATTGGTGGATTGTGTCCCCAAAATTTGACTCATTTTGCGCGCACTTTTTTATACACATATAATATGAACTATCCCCAATTTTTAGCCCTCTATGTGAAAATCTGCCAATTTTGACCCAAATTACGAAATTTAGATTTTTGCGAGTTTGACCAAAAATAGTGAATACAGCTATCTAGGGGCAAAATTTTTAAAATCTAATTCCAAATACGAATTCAGCTGGAAATTTGACTATGGATTATGTCCAAAAACTATTTTTAATGCTTAAAAAAAAAAACGGCTTTGGGGATGTTTTTGATTTTTACGAAAAAAAAATGGCAAAAGAATGTCAATTAGTGGAATTTAATGTATGAAAGTTCTGGTATCGATATTTTTTTTTAATTTTATATTTAATATTTTAGTATACGCTGCAAAGAAAATTGTTATGAAGTAAGGAATTCTTAAGATTTTGAAATAAATATTAAATAAAATGAAATAAAAATATAATTAATATAATTCCTTATACTGCAGACAATATACGACGGGGGGGGGGGGGGGGGGGGGGGTACTATAATCACCTACCACCACCAGATTTGGTCTAATATAGGTTTTTTAGGTCGCTGATCACAATTCGGGGTCTTTTCTATAAGAAATTGTTGGAACACCCTTAAATTTGCAAAAACTACCCCTAAAAAGGGGTATTTTTGATGTATTCAAATTATGGGCGGTCAGATTTGGTCCATAAGGGTTTTTTGGGTCGCTAATCAAGAATTTCGAGGACTCTTCTATGAAAAGTTAATATTTCACACCTTAATTAGTAAAAATACCCCTAAAAAGGGGGTGTTTTTGCTGTTTTGGCACTTTAAACGTTCAGAAACGGTTGTAATGGGTTTTTTAGGTCACTGAACAAGAATTTTGGGGAATTTTTTGTTAAAAATTAATTTCTCACCCTTAAGTTAAAAAAACTATCTCTAAAAGGGGTGTTTTTGCTAGTTTCGCATTGTCAGTGTTTTTCAAATTTTCAGAATAATAAATATATATACAAAAAAATTTTGTTTTTGCTAACATAAGGGTGCTAAATTAATTTTTTACAAAAAAATTCCCCGAATATCTTGTTCAGCGACCCCAAAATCCCATTTGAATCGAATCTGAACGCTGACAATGCGAAAGTAGCAAAAACACCCCTTTTAGTAGTATGGTAGTAGGGTAGTTTCTGTTAATTTAAGGGTGAGAAATTAGTTTTTAACAAAAAATTTCAAAATTCTTGTTCAGTGACCTAAAAAACCCATTAAAACCGTTTCTGAACGCTTAAAGTGCCAAAATTTTTTTATTAAGTATTATTATTAATTAATTATTTTTGCTAATTAAGGAGTGAAATATTAACTTTTCATAGAAAAGTCCTCGAAATTCTTGATCAGCGACCCGAAAAACCCTTATGGACCAAATCTGACCGCCCATAATTCGAATACATCAAAAATACCCCTTTTTAGGGGTATTTGTTGCAAATTTAAGGGTGATACACCAATTTCTCATAGAAAAGAACCCGAAATTCGTGAACAGCGACCCGAAAAACCTGAAAATTTATCTTTAAAAAATTAAGGATGAATTTTCAAAGAAAAAATTCTCCGAGCAAACATACTATAAAAAGACCCAAACCTACAGTTTTGAATTCACCAAAGTCTTGGCAATGTTTTCCTCTTCTTAGATTTTCAATTTTTTTCTAACATTTTCTGAAGATTAGGTTTTTTCAAAAAAGTTGGATTCTAACCTGTACTGCCCCTTAAGATTTAAAATTTTTTATTTGCATAAGATACTTAACGCAATCATATCATAAGCTACAATTATATTATCGTTAACTGTCTTTGAATACTTAATTAATTTTACAATACTGATAAGCAACTTGTCGATTTTTTTTAGTGACCAACTTTGACCCGAAATATTGAGTTTGCAGTTTGATTTAATCGCAAATTTGACATCAGATTCTGAAAGTTGAGACTTTTTTACATGGGGATATACATTTTGAAATATATAAATTTTTGTTTTGAAATTAATTTAGTGTGCAAAAATAAAACTACTCGTAGGTAGATATAAGCTCTTGGGCGTCAAACGTGTAATTAAATAAAATGTCGATTAATTAATAATTAATAAAACTATATCTAGTGTTCTTTTGCGTTTTTATGATATTTCACTGATGCAAAATTTATGCAAAAGCTATGAAATTTATCGTGCGGATAACATTTAGAAGGTTTTTCACCTGTATGAAGCAAAAGTACAAGAATAAACATGCCTTTAGAAATACCGGATTGGGACCAAAAAGAATAGGTGTCATTAACTCGATAAAATAAACTCAGTTTTAAAAAATGAAAGCAATCCGTTTGATCGTTTTGGCTATATCGTGTCCGAAAGGTGTCGTTTTTTGCATCCATTAAGGTAGAGCTTCTTTGCTCTATAATAAAAATGAATACATATATACCTATATCTGTTTTTAAGTGCAAAAAAAAAATTGTTGCATTATTTTTGTAATAAAAATATTTTTTTCTCAATACTTTGTTATTTCAACATTCAGCTTACATGTTTTTAAGTATCATCATACTCTATAACAACTTTATTTAAAACTCTGTACATAAAACATGAATAATATTAACTTTAAAAAAAATTAAGTACTAAATAAAATCTAACGTACAATAATTAAAAATAAATACATTTAATTTTTATAAAATAAAATATTAATTAGACGGCCAGGCTTCTTTGCTTGAAATTTTTTTGTTGCTTGGATTTTCAAGCAAAGCAGCCTGGCCATGTAGATACCACGAAAAAATAAATATCAACTTGACTAATTATGTTTTAAAATTTTGATTATTTCAGCAAGTGTATTTCAAAAAATATTATGATTCTTTTTTATATGTTCCACAAAATTATTTAAACGCTTATACTAGAAATTTGGTATTTTTTTAAAATTTATTTTTAGTAGCGTTTGAACGAATAAAACAATCCATTCGCCACAAGCAGGTATATATTTTATCCTGTGGTCTATTGGTTGATAACATATAAGTAAAAAATGAACCTTATATGAAAAATCAATAAAATTGACTCTTTAATAAAAAATTTTTTTTTTAATGTTTTTTTTTTGTAACTAAAATTTAGTAACTTTTCTTCCCGTTATTATTGTAATCAAACATTTTTATAAAGATTAATAATGAAGAAAGTCAGATTGTTAAAAAAGTTAAGTAGTTTGAACTTTGTTAGCTTTTTAACGCGATTTATAATTGACAGATTTTAAACTTTTTTTTATTTTTATTTAAGATACAAGAAAATTTCTAGGAAATATGATAATATTAGACTTTAGTATATTATATAAGTTGTAAAATATTATGGAAAAAGTTTTACTCTTACATTCAAAGTACAAAAAAAAATTATAGTTATTTTCAAATAACAAGAAAAATAAGACTTATAAAACCTAGTTAGTAATTGATGAAAATTGTAATATTTTATTTGTTCGTTTTTTAGATTTCTTTCTATAATTTGCAAACTTAATAATGGGCGAAAAATTAGTTTATTGAAATAAATATGTGAAGAAAATTGCCTGCACCCTTAAAATTATCGGCGAGAAGTTTGAAACAATAATGATGTACACTGTAAAAAGTAACTTCCTTAGATTAACAAAAAAAATAGAATGTTTTCGAAAAATTAGTAAATATACAAAAAAATTTGCAAATATTCGATAAAAATCGTAAATTTACTAAATTTAGTACATTATCGAAAAATTTGAGAATTCTCGATTTTTTTTGTGAATTTACGAAAACAATTGTAAATTCACAACTGTTTATCGTAAATTTACAACTATTTTTTGTAAATTTTCGAAAAAAAATTGTAAATTATCAATTTTTCTTGTGAATTCACAAAAAAAAATCGAAAATACTCGAATTTTTTGTTAATATACTAATTTTAGTAAATTTACGATTTTTTAAGAATATTTATAAATTTTTTCGAAAATTTACCAATTTTTCTAAAATGTTCTAATTTTTTTGTTAATTTAAGGAAGTTACTTTTTACAGTGTACATAAGCCGCAAATTATGTCTTTGTTAGTCAAATATGGATTAATTTAGAGAAATGACTTTAGGGATCGGCTCTTCTTCCCGCATATTTAACAGTATTTAACAAAAGAGACTACTTTTTATCCTGGATGGTTTAGTTTTCTGTTCCTTCTGTGTAATGTATCGTTTTTTCTAGATCTGTAATCCTTCGTATTAAAAAAAAAACTTTCTGAACACGCTATTACTTCATAGCGATTAATTATTATCAATCTACGTTTCTAGCCAAGGCCTGCCAACGCATATGCTTATGTTTATACACGAGCGTTCGCTGTTAGTAATAGTATATATTTAATAAACACGGTAGTTGTGTCGTAAAGGAAAAAAACTTATAACCAGCTTGTGTAAACACAACCTAAATGCATGGAACATGTTTACTTGCAGATAAGGACCAGGTATAATCCACAAATTTTGAGCAACATTAAAATACTAATAATTTTTGTAATTATCACCTCACTAGCTGTTAAGATTCTAAACCCAAACTTTTTTGATTCCCTAAACCTGAATTATTCTAAGTCTCTTAATTGATATGCCCAGATTTTTCAAAGTCTCCTAATTATTCTAAGTCTCATTTGACTCCCCCCCCCACTTAAATAGGACAAATTTCACCCCCCCCCGTAATTTTCAAGTTCTGAAGTACCCCCTCCCTATAAACATGTTCTATGTTAAAAATTAAACTTTCCTCCCTTATTTCCTAATTAACTATTTTACTGAGAATAGCTGTTTTTACCTTATAAGAATTATCAGCAACCAAAAACAACAACTTTTACACTAGATTTCCAAGAAAAAAATTCTCTTCTGAATTTTATAAGAAAAATAAAAAAAATAAGAAGAAGAAGAAAATGAAAATATATTTCTATTTTACATAATTAATATTATAAAATCTTGTCACGACTTAGTAAATAGTATTAAAATACAGCAACTTATTCTTTAAATCAAGTAATTGAAAAATAAAATTATATTAATGTCTATTTAAAACCTTATTATTTATATATAAAAAAAAAAAAAAAAAAAAGATAAAACAAGAACTTATTATTTATTATTATTAAATTTTATTTTTAATTTATTATTAAAATATTAATTTTATTCAATTAATTTTCGAATGATAAAAATTTAAAAGAAAAAAAAAAGTTGAATAACAAAAGAAAAGAAAAATTAAAATAATTAATACATTTTATTTTCTAACTAAAAAACATATTCATAAATTGCCTTAAGCATATTGTGTTCTTTGTGATTATTATTATTTTTATTATTATTACTTTGAAATGCTTAACCTTTTTTCTTATGCTTTCTTTTTTTTGTAATAAAAATTTACTTACAAATACTAGCAGCATTATAATTTTTTTTTTTTTACAAAAATAATAATTAGCTATGCAAATTTTTATATAAAATTATAATTTTAAGATATCTCTAATTACTTACATTATTTATTCTTTTGTTTTAACATAATTCTAACTTTATAATTATTATTTTATAATATTATTATTTTTTTCTGTTCTTAACACTTTCTCGATTTTTTTTTTTCTTTATTAAAAGGATTGAAGTACAAGATTGAAGTACATTTGAAAATTTAATGAGCTGCTTACGCATGTTTAAAATTTTTAAAATAGGTAATAATTATAATCTTTAACAAAGTTTTTAAAGAAAAATTGTAAATTTGGAAAAAAAGGGTTAGGAGTTAGTGAAAAAGCGAACACAGCTTATGAGGGGAGGCGCTTTAAGATTGATTTTGAATAAAAAGAGGATAATTTATTTATTTATTAATTACATTCATTTTTGATATTTAAATGATATGTATATGTATATGAATTTTATTTAGTGGATAAATATGAGACGTTTTATCAGATATTTTAATTTTAATAATCCACCCCCTGTGCACTTTGCGCTCTAGCTCCTGTAAAGTAAAAATCCATTTGTCTCTAAAAATGTTAATTTTTGTTTCCCCTCCTGAAAACGTCAATTTTTACCTCACTTCACTAAAATCATTAATTTTTTAATAATCCTCTAAAAAGGTCAATTCTCACTCCCTCATCCCAACTGTATTAGTGGCCTTTTCCAAGTACCCCTATTAATTAAGTGTGTATAGTTATCCTATAATAGTGGGTACGATTTCTGTGTAAACCCCAAATATAAAAAATGCAAAATCATCTTTGAAAATTGAATATGAAATTCCCTTATATTCTTTTTTCTATAGATTAATAGTGCTGAAACTAAAAATGAAATAAAAAAAAAGTATTTAATTATGATTAATAACAAATAAAAAACTTTAACAAATTTAATATAATAAGTTTAGTGAAATTCAAATTTTCACATACATGAGTTTTGTTAATAAGTTCATTAAATAATATTAAATTTCTTTACAAAATTTTGATGTTTTACATACATTAAACTATAAATATAATTATAGTTAATGAAAATACCAGGAAAATACATTTCTAATTTATAATAATGTATGATAAAGTAATTATTATTATTACTCTTTTTAGGTCTCTAAACTAATACAACGTATAACTTATAAATTCTAACGACATTGCATTATGCATTAATAAAACATGGAAAATATAAAATAAGTTATTAAGATATAAGCTACTTTTATATAAATTTATATGTATTTATGATCTTATATATATATGGGCGATTCTTTATCAATTTTCAGACACCTCTTTCTGTCCAAAAATAAAAGCTACTCTAAAGGATTTTGATTTTCTTGAACTGACGGAAAGAGGGTCTAGTTTTTTATTCTACCATTTTGCGCTAAAATTTGTTTATTTTGAATCTGCTAGGGTCGAATTCCAGTCATTAATTTATCACGATTCACTAATATTTGGTTAAATTTAGCGTGAAAAATGTGAATGAATTATAGATCGCCAATGATGACATCTAACCTTAAAGTAAGTTTAAAATGCAAAAACTCTTTATTTTTTCTGAATCAATAATGCAAATATTAAAATAATCATAGTTAAATATAAACTTTTGTAATAAAATTAATATAAAAATTTAATTTGATCTGTAATCATTCATGATTTATTCATTTTTCACTAAAAATATAACCAAATATTAACGAATCATTAAAAATGAGTTATTGGAATTTGATCCCTGGTTCAGAGATATTAACAGTTAAAGTTGGTTGGATTTACATTGTTAACATGGAACATGTTTATAAGGAGGGGGTACTTCAGAACTTGAAAATTAAGGGGGGGGGGTCAAATGAGACTTATAATCATTTAAATTTAGGGACTTTGAATTTGGGCTTAGGGACTTAGGATAATACAAGTTTATGGACTTAGAATAATATCGATTTAGGGACTTGGAATAATTTTGATTTAGGGACTTGGAATAATTCAGGTTTAGGGAATCAAAATAATTCGGGTTTAGAATCTTAACAGCTGGTAAGGTGATAATTACAAATTATAAAATTAAGAAAATGTATTGTAATTTTGAGTAAACTTTGCATTATACCTAGCCCTCAGTAGTAAACATGTTCCATGCATTTAGGTTGTGTTTACACAAACCAGTTATCATTTTTTATTTATAAAATTTATAATTAATTTAAATCTATATTATTAACTTAATTTCTGCTTTAATAAAACATAAAATTATTTTATTGCAATAATTAAATTCATACATAACAATAAAAAAACTACTTTTTAAATATACTATTATACTTTTAATATTAAAAAGAAAAAAAAACAAATAAACAACAAAACGAAAACTTATATTTTTTTTTCCTACTTAATCATTATATTTTTTTTTTATATATGTTTTTTTAACTTATAATAAAAAAGACTGGAGAAAGTAATTATGTTAATATAAAGTTAGACAATATTACATTGATATGAAGTTGTAAAAAAAGGAAGAAGAAAAAATTCTGAAATATAATAATCATGAAAAAAATAGTCATAGCCATAGCCAGAACAAGAAGAGGACTTTATTGAAGCTTCATTTCATTTAATAAGGAAGAATATGTCTTGGTATTTATTATTCAGAAAGTAAATTTTCATGAAATTAAAAAGGAATTTTTTAATTATATAAATTCAAGATCGTAAATCTACTAAAATATAATAGTAAATACCTTAAAATGATTTTTTACAGATCGTAAAAATGTAAGTAGTATAAGTAGAATTAAAATAAAACAACCTGACTGTAATTACAAAATTTATATTTTTTTATATATAAAATTTTTATATTCTTAGAAACAGAGCTGGGCAACGGCTGCACGCTAAAATCCTTATATACGGTATACGGCATACGGTTCAATGATATTTTATCCTTATATAAGGTAAAATTCATACGGCATCCGTATGAAATTAACCGTATGTAAGGCAAAAGTCATAAGGCATCCGTATGGAAATGTCATTACGTACGGTAAAATTCATACGGCATCCGTATGAAAATATCCTTATATAAGGATATTTTCATACGGATGCCGTATGAATTTTACCGTATGCACGGGTAATTTCATACGGATGCCTTATGAGTTTTGCCGTACATACGGGTAATTTCATACGGTTGCCTTATGAATTTTACCTTATATAAGGGTAAAATATTATTGAACCGTATGCCTCCTTAGCCGTATGATTTTTTATACGGCAAAATTTCGTACGGTATCCGTATGAATTTACCCGTATGTACGGCAAAACTCATAAGGCATCCGTATGAAATTACCCGTATGTACGGCAAAACTCATAAGGCATCCGTATGAATTTACCCGTACATACGGTAACATTCATACGGCATCCGTATGAATTTTACCGTACATAATGACATTTCCATACGGATGCCTTATGACTTTTGCCTTACATACGGTTAATTTCATACGGATGCCTTATGAAATTTTGTCGTACATACGGGTAAATTAATACGGATGCCTTATGAATTTTCGCCGTAGATACGGGTAATTTCATACAGATACCTTATAAATTATAACTGTTTATGGCATTAATTTATTTATTGGCACACCATAATCAGAATTGATGTTTAGGAAAATAAGTGAAAAAAAATGTTCTAATTTACTTTTGTTATATTTATTTATCATGAAATTTATTTTTAAGTATTTACAATAAGAAAATATATTCTTTTTCTATAACGTAAGGCATAAAATTTAGAGAATGATTTAAGAATTTTAAATATCGAAAGGATTTTTTCTTTAACTAATTACATCTTAAATAACAAAAGATCATCATTGACTGATTCATTGTTTGAAAAGCTAATTTTCCTTAAAGAAAATAAAAAATATATTCAATATTAATTTTGGAGAAAAATGTATGCAATAAAAATTGTTCTTTACTCATTCAATTGAATTCTAAAATGAAAATTAAAAATTTTTGATTGTATTTTTCCTGTTATAAATAATAATTTTATTTTTAATGCTTTCTATAAACAGTTGTTTAACTTTTTTTGAATATCTTCTTGATTTTAAAGCATATTTATATTTAGAAAATAGAAGCAAAAGAATTTTTTATTATTGGGTAAGTCTTATAATACCTATTTTAAGAATGCATTTTTTTGCATATTTAAACAATATTATCGAACTTTATTCCAATTTCTTTATAAAAGTCAAATATTTACTTAGGTAATGTACTTATAAAAGCTTATAATTGTTTCATATGGATCCTTATGCAGAGAAATGTATATATTTTAATAATATACTCTCCTTTATGACGTTAAACAGTATACGGGCCCATATACTCTCGAACCGTACGTACGGTTCAGCAGCATACGGACCCGTATACACTTGAACCGTATATAATGTTTAATAGCATACGGAACCGTATAATCTCTAACCGTACATACGGTTAAACAGCATACGGGCCCTTATACTCTCTAACCGTACATACGGTTCAACAGCATACGGGCCCGTATACTCTCAAACCGTACATACGGTTAAACAGCATACGGGCCCTTATACTCTCTAACCGTACATACGGTTCAACAGCATACGGGCCCGTATACTCTCAAACCGTACATACGGTTAAACAGCATACGGGCCCGTATACTCTCAAACCGTACATACGGTTAAACACCATACGGGCCCGTATGCTCTCAAACCGTACATACGGTTAAACAGCATACGGACCCGTATGCCGTTTTTGATTAAGCCTAAGCAAACGGTATACGGGTCCGTATGCTATTAAACATTATATACGGTTCAAGTATCTACGGGTCCGTATGCTCTTAAACCGTATGTACGGTTAGAGAGTATACGGGCCCTTATGACATTAAACATTATATACGGCTGAGATGCATAAGGCTCCCGTATAGTGTTAACCGTATATACTGCTAGGGTGCATACGGTCCCGTATGCTGGTTATCGTATATACGGTTCAAGTAACATACGGGTCCTTATGCACAAAAACCGTCTATACGGCATACGGTTACAGCGTGCCAAAATTGCCGTATATGCCCAGCTCTGCTTAGAAATAATATTATTATTCAACATATAACCGTAAATAATTAATTCTGTATTTTTAGTGATTTTATTGAAATAAAATTGCGTTAAAAATTATGTTACAAAAGTTAATCATTTCATGCAAAGGTGGTCCCAGAGGGAACTCTTGAAAGCTTTTACTTATTCTTTAGTCTTCTGTAGCAAAATTCTAAAGGTTATGTATACGTGTGTTAGTTTATGTATGTATGTGTAAGTACTATTTCTCTGGGGCATTTCATAAATCGCATTTAGTTCTCAAAAGGAGACAATAGTTCCATATAAGCTGCTTTAAAATTTTTTTAATATACGACTTAATGTGACAGTAACATTCTTTTCTTTTGACTATATTTTGACAAAACTTGAATTTTCTCTCATGTATCTTAATTTTCATCTCTATAATGCTTTAAAATTACGATTTTCTACATTTTATTTTTTCTTTTTTTTCACAAAATTACAATAAATTTTAAAAAATTCAAAAATATTTTAATCGATAATAAAACTACTGCTTACCTTCATTGGCTCTTTTTCGTTCCCCCTCCCCAACTAAAATGGCTTTTTTTCATCGGGAAATAATTCAAAATGACTAAATTAGTGAGAAAACAGATTTTTTCCCATTCAAACACATTGTGAAAAAACACATTCAAATCAAAAAAATTTTTGTTGTTGAAATTTTTAATTTTTTTTTTGATCTTTTTTTCTAATAATAATAATATAAGATAAATTGTGTATTTACTAAACGTTTGAAATGATAATTGCCTGCTTCCAAAATATAACCTACCCCTAAATACTGTACTCGCACCTATCCCTAAAATAAGCTAAACTTTGGGGGTCGAGGGGTTGAAGCCTTACATGGGGGAATGGGGGCGAAGCCCCCTCTAAGAAAATCACCTAGCATAAGAGCTCATGTAAAAAAAAAGGAAAAAAGTCTAAAAATACTTGCAAATTTCTTATAAGAAATTAAAAATAACTTTGAATAAATGAAGGGGATCTATTTTCTCCCACCCCCCCCCCCCACTTAATCGCTAAAATTTTTGCTGGAAATTGATGTGATGTGATGTTAGCAATAAGTTTTGGGTAGTAAAAATTGCAAAAAAAATTTTTTTTTTTTTAAATAAAAAATGTTAAAAAATTATTTTTTTATTATTTTTTAAAATAATTTTTGAATTTGCAAGTATTTTTAGACTTTTTTCCTTTTTTTTTACATGAGCTCTTATGCTAGGTGATTTTCTTAGAGGGGGCTTCGCCCCCATTCCCCCATGTAAGGCTTCAACCCCTCGACCCCCAAAGTTTAGCTTATTTTAGGGATAGGTGCGAGTACAGTATTTAGGGGTAGGTTATATTTTGGAAGCAGGCAATTATCATTTCAAACGTTTAGTAAATACACAATTTATCTTATATTATTATTATTAAAAAAAAAGATCAAAAAAAAAATTAAAAATTTCAACAACAAAAATTTTTTTGATTTGAAACATAACGTTTAATTTACAAAAGCTTTAATTATTTACGAAAAAAAAAAGAAAAAAAAAATAAAAATAAAAATAAAAATAAAATTTTACAAAAAAAGAAAAAGTATGAAAGTTACATGTATTTGGCTTTTACTTATATTTTTCTCATATTACATACTAAAAATAGGTTATTACATCTTTATATTCTTTTTTACTTTATGTTTAAAAAAAAAAACATTTTTTATTCATTTTTTCCGTTTATTTTAGTATTTTCTTTTTTTTTTTTCCTTAAATATCTAATTTTTCATTTACATACCTTTTTTGTCACAAAAAAAAATATGATAAAAAAACCTGCATTAAATTGAAAAGTATCATATTAAATATGTAAAAAAATTGTTAAATATTTAAACTTTTTGTTCACAAAATAGATTTTTTAATAAAAAAAATTTTTTTTTATTTATACATGGGTGTATCCATTACTTTTCATACAAAAGTGGGCGCACGCATGTCACCGATTGGGCTCAAATTTTTAGATTATGTTTGGGGTTATAAAAAACTCACCTAGCCAAATTTTGTAGCCCTCTAGAACAATATGAGGCCAAGTTATGACCTCCAAAAGGTCCAAAAAATGACCTATTTTAGTCATCTAACATTTTTTATCGCCAAATAAAATCTACGTGATAAAAGTGTCTATAAATTTTTTTGGTAAATTCTGAAGCTTATAACAAAAAAATGCGACCAACCGGAGGTAATTTGACTGAAAAATAAGGGAATGGCGAAATTTTGAAAATAGGCTAAAATAGGTCATTTTTTGGACCTTTTGGAGGTCATAACTTGGCCTCATATTGTTCTAGAGGGCTAAAAATTTGGCTAGGTGAGTTTTTTATAACCCCAAACATAATCTAAAAATTTGAGCCCAATCGGTGACATGCGTGCGCCCACTTTTGTATGAAAAGTAATGGATACACCCACATATATATATTTTTTTTTTAATTTTACGTTTCTGAGTAATATATACAACTACAGATTTTGTAAATTTATTCGATTACAAATGGCTTTTGTTTACAATTACGCAGTTATGTAATTATTTCAGGCAACAAAAAAACTGTTAATTTCCATTGATTAAATTATTAAGGTTTCAAACAGATATTAATACAAAAGTTTTACTTATGTTACTCCAGTAAAATCGCGGTTTAGCGTGTATTTCACTGACCAACATGAAATTTGCTCTACTATAAGTTTTTTGGGCTGCTGACCACGAAAATCGGGGTATTTTCAGGGAGATATTTTCGGAACATCCTTAATTTTGCAAAAACTACCCTTGAAAAGGGTTTATTTTTATATATAAGCAAACTGAGTTTCTAGATTTAGCCAAAAATTAGTCTAAAAGAAGATTTTTTGGTTGGTGATCAAGAATGCGCGGGAATTTTTTGGGAATAATTAATATTTCAGCCTTAAATTGGCAAAAACAACCCCTCAAAGGGGTGCATTTGTAGCAGACACTACTTTTAGGGGTTTTTTGCTAATTTAAGGGTAAAATATTAATTATTCAAAAAATTTCCCCCATATTCTTGATCAGCGACCCAAAAAACCCTTAAAGACCTAATATGGTCGCTCAAAGTGCAAAAATTGCAAATGCATCCCTTTTAGGGGTTGTTTTTGCTAATTTAAGGGTGAAATATTAATTATTCATAAAAAATTACCTCAAATTCTTGATCAGAGACCCAAAAAACCTTCTTAGATCAATTCTTGGCTAAATCTAGAAACTCAGTTTGCTAATATATCAAGAAAAACCCTTTTAGGGGGTAGTTTTTGCGAATTTAAGGGTGTTCCGAAAATATCTCCCAGAATAGACCTCGATTTTCGTGATCAGCGATCCAGAAAACATATATTAGAGCAAATCTCATTTTGGTCAGTGAAATATACCCTAAACCGCGATTTTACTGGACTATATTACTTGCAATTTTTTTTACCATTAGAGATTTGGAAATTTTCGACTTTAGCAATATTTCTGCATCATAAATTAACATGAATTTTAGAGTTTTGGAAGCCTTGAATCATTAAACGAGGTTCCATCCAAAAATGCATTAATTTGTATGTTAAAATTTAAAAGCATACTAACATAATTTCAGTAAAATAAATGGAAGGGAAATATAGAATACTACTAAAAACGTGGGAAGACAAACTTTTTTATAACCCCTTTTATACGATTTTGTGGTTTTTCCATTTCTTTTTTTTTAACTAAAAGTCATTTTAAATTTTATAAAGTTTTAAAAAAAAAAGAACAAATAGACTATAATACTATAGAGACAACTGAGTCAGGAATAATGGAGCTCAGACAGTTCCATTAGCTTAAATGGGATACTTAAAAAGAAAGCATCGACATAGTATATGAACTATGACATTGTATTCTATGTGAATTTTACTTCTAATAAAATTAACGTTTCTATTCTTATATTCTTATAACCTATTTTTTTTTTTATTACAGTTAATTTGTGTTAACCCTTAGTTTTTTCCGAATAAACAAAAGTAAGTAAATAATATTCATTTTAAAAACTTCTTTTTTCTTTAAAATTTAAAAAATGAAAAATGAACTTTACTCTTAAAATTATTTATAAATTTATTAAAACGTTTAATAAGTGTTTAATTTCTTAGAACTCAAGATAATTTTCTTTTTACATAATTAATATTTTAATAATTAATATCTTCTAATTATACAAAACGTAAATATTAGGGTTTCGCTTAAAAAGTCTTTTTTTACTTAAAAATTTGCTAAATCAAAGATTTTTGTTATTCATTTTTAATTTTTTTTAGTCTTAAGTTTCATTAATTAAAATGTAAGTTTACAGATTAAAAATTTAAATTAATTGTATCTTTTAGATTTATTGTTAGAAGTTAAAATATTTTGGGTTTCAGAAAGCTTCTTAATTTAATTAAAATCTTTTGTAAGTAAGTTAACATTTAAATGAATTAATGAAATTTAAGGTTTCTGTAGTTTAGCTTGTATTCTGTACATTTTTTTATTTTTCTAATCAGATGATCTACTGTTATCTTAAGATGCTGTGAAAGCATGTTGAAGGAGCTTTTTTTTGTATTAAATGTACAAAGAGTTAGTTTATTTATTTTTAAATGTTAAATTTATTTTTTTTGTCAAAAGATAATCTTATTTGTCCAGAGTTCAGAAATTTTAAGATTGGACTTGTTTTTACTAAAATATAATGGAACAAACCCAAAAAACTTTTAATATATGATTTGAGATTTGTTGTAATGGAGTTTCTTTTGGGTTGCTGACAACGCGTTCAATATTAAAAACAAAAAATTTCAAGCTGGAAAGTTAAATACGATGCAAGTAGTAATACAAATAAAAAGATTTATAAAATTTAGTAATTTAATTTGTCCACTAACTTTCTAAGGGTTTTAATAAAAATTCAGATTTTGAGTTCGTTTATCCTAAAATAAAAAAAAACTTTATAGAACTTCCCAAAATAAAAGCAACTCTTTAGAGGTTCAACTGTACAATTGTACATGCACATATAAACAGAAATTAAAATATTTTAAAGGTTGATAAGTTACTGTTTGACAGTTTTTAATATTCATAAATATTTTACGAAAATAACAATCCATGTAAGAAAACTTCGGGAATTGTCCTAAAAAAATTGTAGCCTGTTAAAATTTTTCCTTAAATTTATAACCGATATCACGTCTTGATATATTCCCTGTAAAAATCATTTCACTTGTGAGCAAAATTTTAAACATTGAATTGTCTTAAAATGGCACCAACAAAATAAATAGCAGCTTTTTATTCTAAAAAGTGGATTAGAGCAGTGGCTTTTAATCACAAATTTGGGTATAAATTTACTCGCAAGTAAACGATTTTTAAAGACTATACAAAGAGGACAATCAGAATTTAATTTAATTTGGAGTTACGAGGCCAAGTGTAACATTCTTTCAAGTGAAAATTTTAATTTCGCAAATTGAATATGGGGTACAGATTTTAACAAAATCCTGAAAAGTTGTTCAGGACATTAAAACTTATAAAACTTCAGTTCATTTCTTATAGAGCTTCTCAGGGGTGTAATTTTCAATATCATGAATTAAAAATTTTACGACGTGTTAATCTTATCTTGGACTGAAAATTAGAAACTTTCAGCCAATGTTTCTTAGCAACTTTTTTAAAAAGTAGGAAGTATTTAAAAGTAGCTATTTTGTTACAGAGCGTTCAGCCTTGTCTACAAATTATTAAAACTTAGGTAACCTTCTCTATATAGCTTCTTAAATTTTTTATCAATTTTCATAGATGCAAAATTACATGAAGTATGGAAAATAAACTTATTTTCCCCGAAAATTCAGAAGTATACAATCCACATATTTTATCTTCTACTAAGTTGATGCTTAGTTAAAAAATGCAATTTTAATAACAATGATAAAGCATTGTTTTTACTCTTGTAACAATCTGACAGTAAAAAATTTTAAAGGCAAAATTTATTAAAATTTATCAAATTTTACTATTATGTACCTAGAAATAAATTTTTAACTTTAAAATTTGCAATTAAAAATTTTTCAATTAACAAAATTCTTCTTAAAATAATTCTTAAAAAAAATCTATAATAATGTATAAAGAAAACCAAACAAATAATTTCTATTTTTGTTTTTTCATTCTCTTTCTACTTATATATAAAGTATTTAATTGTCTTTTTTGACTTTGTTCTTATTCCTGAACTAGAAACCACAAGGAAAGGTAATGCACGATATATAAATTGTATATAAAAGAGTATTGCTTCTGCAACACCTTTTTATAAACACACTTTAATGTCATATATAGTCAACGACTGTTTATTACTGTTAGCTGCCTTCAACTTTCTCACCGTATGTATATATATATATATATATATATATACACCCAGTGGCTCAATAAAGAAACTTCATTGTCTTTTCTTTTTTTCTTTTGTTTTGTAATATACCATGTGTGTATTTTTTTTTATATTTGTTTTTTTTTTTGTTATACTTTTTTTATTTTATTTCTTTTTTAACGTTGATTTTTTTTTTTGGTCGTACTGCTATAAAAAAAGTATCTGATGTATATATAAGAATTGTATAGAAGAGACTTTTTAACCAATTGACTTTATCATTTGATACAAAGCTATACATAACATAACCTTTACCCGATTACAAGACAGTAAGAATTACGGGACCAACACAACATCAAGGAAATAAAGAAAATAAAGACTTGACTGGTTCTTGCAGTGTTTTCAACATATTACTTTTTTTTTCTTTTAAAGTCTTCTAAGAATATTACATATATATATATAGTAAATGTACATGGGAGTTGCTTTTAAGAAGAGAAAAAGGAAACAAAAGCTTGATGCAATTTAGAAATGTGATATCTTTCAAAGAAACGAAAGGGTTACTTCATTGATACACGGACGTTATTTACTATATACCTTGGTAAAATATAATACCAAAAACCATTTATTACAAAATTTTAAATTTTTTTAATGTGTGCCTTTGTAATTTGATCTAAAACACCTTTTTTTTTACTGCAATTTAATGAGTTGTAATTTATTTAAATTAGTAATTTTTTTTGCATTCTAATAAAAATGTGTTTTTAATTTTAATTTTATTCTTTTTAATGTTTTCGACTTGTAAAAATATTATTTTTTCTTTTATATGTACAAATGAATTTTATAGATACTAAAATATTTTTTGTTTTCTTTAAAATTAATTTTTTTTTTATTTTTTTTTTATTTTAAAATTTTGACATTTGAAGTGCTTAAGTAAGCATTAAGTAAATATTATTTTAACTACTAACTTTAAACAATAATAATTATATAAATTTATACAAATAACGAATCATAACACGTAAGATAAATTACGTTTTCATTTAGTTTTAATTAAAATTTTAGATAATTATCAATTACTTTATAGATATTAAATATGAAAATTACTTTTAATTTTTTAACCAAAAATGGAGCTAAAAATTATTTTAATATTCAGAAGAATTGTATATTAATATTTTTTTTTAGTAAATAAGATTTAAAAATGATTTCTGCATTTGTTTAAAAAATTAATTAACTAATGAAAAAAAAAATTGCATTTTATTTAAACTCATATAATTGTAAAACATTTAAAACTAGATACCGTCAAAGACGGGTAGAGCGAAGCTGATCATGTTAGAAAAAAGCAAGAAAAGAGTTTCAGTATTTTTTTAATTTAGGGATTTTAAAAGCTTTGATTAGATTGAGCTCAATAATAATGTTTAAATAAGACGTAAAAAAATGTTAAGCATAGTTAAAATTTTTAAGTATTATCCAAAAAGTACACGAAAAATCCGCCACTTATTTTGAAACCTTATTATTTGTTTGCTGAAAAGATTTCAACCAAACTTTTGTTGGCGGAACATTGTTATTACGTCTTTTTTCTAAAATTCACCAACAACAAAAAAGTTACTCTGAACTCTAATACCCCTCAATTAACATAATTACCAAAATAATATTATACACAAGTCAGAATGTGGTGTAACGGTTTCGGAATTCGTCAACCAGAGAAAGAAAAAGTCTTCTGTAGGTTTTGTATGTCGTTGAATCCGAATTTGGGGTCCTACTGGGTTAGAAAATAGGAAAATACAGCAGAAACATTCCATCTTATGAGTTTTTTCACAATATTTTGGAACTAATGATCAAATTAATAGTGCCACATTTTAAGAGTAATTATCTAAATATTGAATTTATTCTTTTATTCTGTATCAATAAAGGAATATTAGAGATAACTATTGGTGTTGAAAAATATCTCCAGGGTAAGATAAAATCGGAAAAATACAATGTGAGTTTTTTTCTTTACTTTTCTTTTAATCTTGCATTTGAAAAAGTTTTATCCTATTTTAACTTTTATTTAATTTACCTCCTATACGGGGGCAAAAATAGATAAAACTATCCCTGAATTTAACAAAAAATGAAAAAAACTTATAACTGGTTTGTGTTTTCACACAACAAATGATTATGAATCATGTTCACTTATAACGTTTTAACGTATATTCCCTAATTATTATAAGTCCTAAGATCGAAATTACAATAAATCCCAAAATATAAATTATCCTAAGTCCATAAACCTAAAATATTCTAAGTTCTTGTGCTTACTCCCACTTTAAATTATTCTAAGTCCCTTACTCGGAAATATTCTAAGTCCATTTCATACCCCTCTCCCCTAAAAACGTCGTTAATATTTCAACCCCCCCCCCCCCTAAAACGTCAATACACGGTGATCCCGGGTGGGACGTGAATTTTATTTTATTAGGTGCATCGCTAGTTGTTGATGCTTGTAATCTTAGCTGCGATTGGTTAACTAATAAGCAAACAATGCATCCGCTCTGTATCGCCCTGTATTTGACCCCCCCCCCCCTAAAACATCACTTTTTTACGCACCCCTGCCTGGCATTAACATAAACTAACACTATTATATCGTAGTATAAGTGAACGCAACATACGGAGGTCCCATTGATACCAACCTATGAATTTAATTTTGTCATATGACTTTAAAAATACCATGTCCAGCACCGGAAGATCATGTAATAACAAAGATTTTGCAAGAAAAAATTTTGCTTAAGTTCCCTTATGCAAAAAGTTAACAAAGATGCAATAAGAGGGCAGATTTTTCGGAGTCTTTACTTTGCTTTCGCTAACAAGAGACTTTGGGTTTAGAATCTTAACATCTAGTAAAGGTGATAATTACAAATTATAAGAATAGCGATTTTATTGTAATGTTGTTTATTATTTATGTATTATAACTAGTCCTTTTTAGAGGTTTAGTTTTCACGTCCTATAATTAGTCTTATAGCCCAATTAGAGCTTGTAATTATTGAATCTCAATATTTTCTTACCCTTTCTTCAAAAAAGGCAGTTAAATAGATAATTTTAGCTCTGCTTCCAGAATATTGCAAAAAAACTAAAATGGGGTAGTTTTTGCTGATTTCATGTCCTCTACTTCTCAGCCACTTGTACCCCAGATTGCATATTTCAGAATCAAAGCATACCTACTTTTGTATTCTAATTTTTTTGGTCACGTGTACTAGAAAAAGTTAACCAATTTTTGGAAGAAAAACTGAAATTATGACACCCCGGATTAGACTAGATTTTTATATTAGGCCAAAACATACTGAATTTATATTTTAAATATTTTGGTATTTTGGCTCTGGAAGGGCATGTCGGGCTATTGAAGACTCGCCGTTTATTCACGCTCTTAGTTTATAAAGTACATGATTTTGAGCTCGGATAAAGGTCTTCAATGGCCCGACATGTCTCTCCAGAATTAATATACCGAAAAATGTCAAATATAAACTTATTATGTTTTGGTCTTAGTTAAAAACCTAGCCTATTCCAGGGTTTCATACTTACTTTTAGTTTTTTTTTTTAAATTTGCCATTTTTGTGTACTCATAACTTTTTCCAAAACACGTGGCCGAAAAAATTAGAATACGAAAGTGTATGTATTTAGGTCTTGAATATCTCTGTGCCAAAATTTAGTTGTGTAATACTTACACGCACTTATTACCATACCATTATTATTACCACCCAAGTAAAAAAGTGAATATATTATCAATATATTGATTTTGAAATATATTATCAATATATTGTGAACAATATATTGTGAACAATATATTGCAAAAAAAACCAAAATTTTTAGGTTAAAAAAGTATAATTTTAAAATATAAAATATAATTAAATCATAAAAAGTAGATTTAGAGCTATTAATCGCCTTGTTGCTTAAAACTTAACCAGAAAAGATTAGAAAGAAAGAAGTATTTAGAAGTAGAAAAAAATTAATGTCAGTCTAAGGAATTCGGGGTTTCCTGAAAGCTAAAAAAAAGGACACATCCATGATTTTTTCCATTGAAAATTTGTTCTTCCTCTGAATGTCTACCTGGCCAGATTTTTGGACCTGTAAAATAAAATCAGAAATTTATTAGCTAAGTGAACGAAAGTTACTTTTATTATTTGATCTTTTTAAAATATAGTTTAATTTTTAAAATTTTAAAAAGTTAATTTTTTCATAAAAATAAAAAAAATAAATATTTTCTAAATTTAATTGAAGTTGAAAAAAAAAATATTAATTGTAAGTACCTTACGAAAACTTTGTGCTTCTTGCCCAAATTTCGCCATTAAAACGGTTAGTTTTTCCAGAATTACTGACAAAAATTATTTTGGTTCTTTTTTTAATAATTTCCTTGATGCATTTTTCATTTACATCATTTACTTATAATTTAATTGCTATATTATTTTTGAATTTATCATAATACTTTTTTACATTAAAAAAATTAGAAGTTTGATGCGTCACAAAAAAAAAACATTGATATTTTTTCTCTGAGTGAAGTTAAAAGACAAAATATTTGTTTATTTACTTAGTTACATTTAGTTAAATAATTAAAACAAAATAAAATAGCGGCTTGAAATAGGTTAGCAACCAATGAACAAAATTTATTTACACGAATCAACCAGCATCAAGTTCATAATTTTTTTTGTGATGAATCAGCAGCATTAAGCAGCAATATAAAAATTAATTAAATTTTAAGTTGAAGCAAAATGTATCAAGGAAATTATTAGAAAAATAACCAAAAATTTTTGTCAGTAATTCTGGAAAAACTAACCGTTTTAATGGCGAAATTTGGGCAAGAAGCACAAAGTTTTCGTAAGGTACTTACAATTAATATTTTTTTTTCAACTTCAATTAAATTTAGAAAATATTTATTTTTTTTATTTTTATGAAAAAATTAACTTTTTAAAATTTTAAAAATTAAACTATATTTTAAAAAGATCAAATAATAAAAGTAACTTTCGTTCACTTAGCTAATAAATTTCTGATTTTATTTTACAGGTCCAAAAATCTGGCCAGGTAGATATTCAGAGGAAGAACAAATTTTCAATGGAAAAAAAATCATGGATGTGTCCTTTTTTTTAGCTTTCAGGAAACCCCGAATTCCTTAGGCTGACATTAATTTTTTTCTACTTCTAAATACTTCTTTCTTTCTAATCTTTTCTGCGGTTAAGTTTTAAGCAACAAGGCGATTAATAGCTCTAAATCTACTTTTTATGATTTAATTATATTTTATATTTTAAAATTATACTTTTTTAACCTAAAAATTTTGGTTTTTTTTGCAATATATTGTTCACAATATATTGTTCACAATATATTGATAATATATTTCAAAATCAATATATTGATAATATATTCACTTTTTTACTTGGGCAGGTTCCTAATCTCTTTTTTATTTAATAAAATTACGCTATTTAAAAAAATCAGTTTTTAAACAACCGGTTTTATTTCAATGAAGTAACCTTCAGAAGAATTAAAAACCTATTAGTTATTAGTTTTAAATCAATTTTTCAAACTGATCCATGTGTAAGAATAAAAAAATTTAATGATAATGGAATTATACATAGAATGCATACGGATGGAGTTGCATATTATTTGAACTAGGTTTAGTCCAAAAATATATATCTAATATTAATATTTGAAATTTTACGTTTAGATTTCTTTTTGAATACTAAATTAATTTTAAAACCAATATTTATGTAAAATTCCAAAAAATATTCCTAAAAACAAATAATCTAATGCAACTTGTTTTTCGTAATTTTTTCTAATTCTCCATCCGCCATTTTCAAATTAAGAAAAATCATGCAAAAAAAATGTGTCCTAAAACATATACAAAAAATGAAAATTTTATTATTCTTCATTAAATATACCTTTTTTTGATGCTATTTACAATAGTGATAAGCAGCGTGACGATTTTTTTTAGTATCCAACTTTTACCCTAAATAATGAGTTTCCGGTTAATTTTATAGAAAGTTTGAAATCGAATTCTGATAATAGAGACTTGAAAAATAGATTTTGGTTTTAAAATTAATTTAGAACTCGTAGATAGGCTCTTGGGCGTTAAATGTTTAATTGAATAAAATTTGGATTAATAATAACATGAACATACATCCCTACACACAACAAGGCAATATAAGCATTTAGAGGCATCGGAATGACCTGGGAACCAAATTTCTCCACGAATTGCACAATTTAGAAATTTTTCCGTTTTTTGACCTGACAAACTTATAAGGCACGATTTCATCTATGTATTGCATACATAGGGTGATCGTGCCTAAAAATATAAGAATCTTGTGTTATTTTGTATTTTTATGATATTTCGCTGATGCAAAGTTTATGCAAAAGCTATGAAATTTATCGCGCGGATAACATTTAGAAGGTTTTTCACCTGTATGAAGCAAAAGTACAAGAATAAACATGCCTTTAGAAATACCAGATTGGGCCCAAAAACAATAGGTGTCATTAACTCGATAAAATAAACTCAGTTTTAAAAAATGAAAGCATTCCGTTTGATCGTTTTGGCTATATCGTGTCCGAAAGGTGTCGATTTTTGCATCCATTAAGGTAGAGCTTCGCTCTATAATTAGAAAATTAAAGTTTTTTGTTATTTTTCCAGTTTTTTTTGTATATAAATGACATAATGTAGAATGTTGGAACAGGGTGCATGTATATATGAAGTATATCCTCAGAGACGGCATCAGATTTCCTATATATATTTATATTATCAAAGAATATATAATATTCTTTGATATTATATACTCGTTCCGGATCGTGCTCGTGACCACATCAGACTCCCTAAATATATATATTAGACTGTTTCTTTTTTTTTTTTTCGATATTTTTTGGCTCCCCCATTTTTTTCGAATATTTTGGTCATAAAAAATACTGAGCTCCAAGGATTTTGATTTTTTTAACCCGTGTCGCCGGGCAGTTGAAGTTTCCCATTTAAATAACATGAGAATTTCGAGGTTTTAGCTTTATAAATTTTTACAGAGGTCGCAATATGTTCTAAGAAGCTAGTTATTGCTGGAAAACATACTTTCATATGTTTTAAAGACATGAAAACCACCCTCCATTCATTCCAATGGAACTTCTGGGCCTAAATCGCAAATTAACATGTTGGCTAAATCTTATAAAACAGGGTTTTTCGGTAATTTTCGATAAAACGCTGCAACCTTAAAAATTGACCAAAACACTTCTGGTAGGGCTACTTTTTTTTCTCTAAGTATCACCTTTCAAACATTGTAAACCGAGTATTTTTATCACTGACTTTCTTAGTACTATAGTCAATTAACCTACTGGTAATTTTTGACCCTAAATGACCAATTTTTAAATTTGTTTAAACTGCTGCCAAAATTGTAATTTTTGACAAAACTAAGTTTCAAGGGCCTAAAAAATTTTTTACAAGCTTCAAGTTTCCAAAAATTCTTTACTCGTCTGTTTTCTTGAAATAGTTTTTAAGATATCGCTTTTCAAAGATAATTATAAAAATTGACTTTTTCTTTAAACCCTAAAATTGGGACTCTGACTTTAAATTATCATCTCTGGTTAATAACTTATTGAAAAGCCGTGAGTAAAGAATTTTTAGAAATTTGAAACTTGTAGACAATTTTTAAGACCTATAAACCTCAATTTTGTCAAAAATTACAATTTCGACAGCAATTTAAAAAAGTTAAAGAATCAATTTTAAAAGAACGTGGTTTACGGCGTTTAAAAAGTGACACTTACACCAAAAAAATGAGATCAACCAGAAGTGTTTTGGTCAATTTTTGAGGTTGCAGCGTTTTATCGAAAATTACCAAAAAACCCTGTTTTATAAGATTTAGCCAACATGTAAATTTGCGATTTAGGCCCAGAATTCCCTTTGGAATGAATGCAGGGCTGTTTTCATGTACTTCCAACATATGAAAGTATGTTTTCCAGCAATAACTAGCTTCTTAAAACATATTTAATAATTTATAAAAATTTACAAAGCTAATACCTCGAAATTCCCATGTTATTTAAATGGGGAACTTCAAGTGCTCGGCGGCACGGGTTAAAAAAATCGAAAATCAAAATCCTTGGAGCTGGGTGTTTTTTATGACCAAAATATTCGAAAAAAATGGGGAAAAAATATCGAAAAAAAAAATAAGTCACAGTCTAATATATATATATATATATATAGACCAAAAAGACTATATAAGAAAAAAGAAAAAGCAGAAAGGAAACATAAACACGTGCTGCTGGTACACGTAATTCATCGCCAACGCCTCCTACTGCTTCTCACATTTCACTTATTGCTTTGTAAATCCAACAAAAAAAATTAAAATGTTTTTCTTCTTTCTTTTATTTTTGATATTATTAATCAAATTAATAATTTATTTTATATCAACATGTCAAGCTTTTGTTATTAGATATCCTGTAAAAAATTTAATCGTAGTTGAGTTTAAGCTCAAGTTGTATTCCAGAAAATACTGCCACGTACCTTAATAACCAAAACACTTCAAGTTTGTCTCATTGATTTCGTATATTAAGCCCAGGAAACTGAAATTCTAATCACAATCTCTCTTACTGTAATACTTAGTAATCCAAATTTTCAGTCCAAAAACACTATAATTGCTACTAAAATTACTTATGATAAACAAAAAATTAATTATGATAAAAATTTTTTTTTAAAACTTTGAATTGAATGAAATTGAAGCTTATTTTTAGTCATATTTTGGGAAAAAATAATTTGGAATCAAATTTAAGACCCGACCAATAGACTTTGGCTGGTTCGCTTTATAAAAAACAAATTATTATAATAAATAAAATATCAAAAAAATTATTTGTCTTATAAAAAAAAAGGCTAAAAAGTTTTATATTTGAAATAGTTTAAGTGCAAAGTATGAAAAAGTTTTTTTTTATTTTTAGTAGGAGTCTTTGAAAGATATTTTTAGTATAATAATAAAATGATAAGTTTTAAAAAAATTTATTAATACGTATAACCTCTAATTTAGTGCAAACTTTTTTTGAATGCCAGTATTTTAAAACCCAAAACTTCTAAGTGCTTATGCAATATTTCGATGGCCCAAAATAACTGACAGTTAATATTATTTGGTTTAATATTCAGGTATTAGATTGGTTAAAATTTGCCTTTTGGAAATATTGGTTAAAATGTTTTGGCTGTCGAGTAGTAAATGTATATAGGTAATTAAATTAATTATTTAAAAAGATGTTAATTTATTTTGTATACTTTTTTTATTCGATTTTCTACATAAAATATAAAACATTAAAGGAAAGAATTTTTAGGTCAAAAACTCATAAAAAATACAATTTTGCCGAAACTGAGCATTTAGTACGGGTGGTAAACAACAAACAAATTTAATAGAGAGCTCAAGTAAGCTTAACATGATTTCTAATGAAATAATTCAGAAGCCTATAAGATGCAGCGTAAATATCTTTTCGAAATTAGAAATAATATTTAAAAGATGTAAAAATCTTCATCATGTGCATTTAAATTGATCAGGTTTTTACCATGACAACGTTCATTCATATAGTTTTTGATGAAAACCCATAGGCAAAATGTAAGTTTCGACCTACTACAGTTTCTTAAGCATACAACTGAATGCAATATCAAACTCTATTTTTTTTCTCTTGGTTAGCAAATAGCAATTTCTTCTATTTTTTGTTAAAGCACATGAATAAATAAAAAAATTATGCTTTTTCTTCTACTTTCTTTTTTTTATAATATTTAAATTTTTTTTAAAGTTTACTTAACTTAAAATAAAATACTGTTAAAAAAATTATAAAAATTAATTAAAAAGAATTTTTAAAAACTAAAGTTTATTAAAAATTTATTCAATTCACAAGTTATTAGTATTAGCATTTTAAAATATATCCTAGAAGAGTTTATAGAAGAGATTTTCCAAAGTTCGTTGAGTTGGCAGGTACTGACGTTCGCGGTTATACCACACTACTATACTGTGGTAAATATAGTTACTCAGCGTCAGAGACCAGGTCACTTAAGTCGTGTGAAAATCCTATATATAACTTCCTAAAATCCTTCTAACAATATAAATATATATATATATATATATATATATATATATATATATATATATATATATATATTAGCTATTTCATGGTATTGTATTTTAACACTTACTCTATAATGTTATATATTCTCTATACAATGAAAGATTTTAGCAACACTTTTTAAAAGTTTAAGTGCTTCTTTTATCATTATTATTATATATTATATTGTTATTATTAGACTTTCAAGGGTAAATCAATCATTTTTCTAATAAAGAAAAAGGAAGAAAAAAAATTTAATTTTTATTTAGAAAGTTTAATTAACTGACTTATATATCAATACAAATTTTAACAAAAGGACCACATTTCTAAATTAATTTTCCTTTGTATACATAAAGTTACTTAGTTTCATATAATAGAAATTTTAAACTTTTTCTAATATAAACTAGAATTTTAAACACTTTAATAGATATATACTATAATTTCTGTATATAAATATTTATTTTTCGTTAGGTCAATATTTTTTAAATAAACTTTTGCCACATTTTAAATGAACTTTATATTGCTTTACGAGAAAAAAAAATTTTTATTTTTTTTTATATTTTAAAACGTTGTTAATAAAAACTTTTATAATAACATTTAAAAAAAATTTTAAAATGACTTTTTGCAGAAATTTTTTAAATAAATATAATAATATTTTCTTTTATATTAATCTCTAGAATTCATTTTATGACTTTTATAAAGTTTTATTATAGGTGGTGATTAAAATGAAATTATTAAACAAAAAATTTATAACCGGTTTGTGTAAACACAACCTAAATGCATGGAACCTGTTTACTTCCAGATGAGGACTAGGTATAATACAAATGTTACTCAACATTATAATACAATTTTCTATTTTTATAATTTGTAATTATCACCTCACTAGCTGTTAAGATTCTAAACCTAAACTATTTTGATTCCCTATAAACCTGAATTATTCTAAGTCCTTTAATCGATATTATTCCAAGTCCCTAAACCTGAATTATTCCAAATCCCTGAAACTGAATTATTCCAAGTCCCTAAATCGATATTAGTGAGGTCAATTGGAAGACCTCTCAGGTTCATCGGAAAGAAAGGAGTTATTTAATTTTTTATCTATTAGATAAAATTAAAAACATTTTTTTTGTATACAACATTATATAATTCAGTCGTTTGATTAGTAGTGCAATCAATGGCAAGCAAAGACAAACAAAAAATTAGAACGTTGCAGCTACATGCAACTCTCACAACATAATTCATTAAACTCACTGCAGTGTAAAAATTCTTGTCCAGTTAATTACTATCTGTGTAGTTAATTAACTTCCCAGATAGTAATTAGTCAGAAAAAAGTTTTTATAACTCCATTTGGAGTTTATTCATTTGGTTGAAGATAGTTACTTTTATACAACAAATGAATTCTAGTGACACATGATTATTTAAATTTCAAAAGTATGAAGATGAATTTTAATCGTTATGTCATAAATCAAATCCAAATTTCCACATAACACAATTTTATAAAACGGAATATACTTTTTTAAAAACAGAAAAAAATAATGAGATTGTATGAGAATTAAGAAATATATAATTTTATGATATTTTTCCATTTTCTGCCGAATAATAACTGAACATTTAAAAAATTAATAATTATATTTATTATTTAATTACTTTTATTGATCATTTATTTAATTATTATAATTTTATTTTCTTGCCTTTGCTTATTATTTTTACTTTATTATTTTTGGTTATAAAATTTAATAAATTTAAGATGAGTTGGCTACACTGAAAAATTTCGTGCGTTGCGGTCTACGGTTGCCGATTGCGGGGCGATTTTACGGTTTTGTAGAATCAGCCTATGTGCATTGCACTGCGGTTGCGTTTGCGGTGCGCCTCGGTTTTATGGTTTCTTTAGATGGGGCCTAAGAAACCGTAAGACCAGAAACCGTAAAATCAAGGCGCACCCCAAACGCAAACGCAAGCGCAAGGCAATCTGCAGAAAAAGTTGCACAGGGGCCAAAATTCTTTTCTGCGCATTACGTTGCGCTCACGCTTGCGACCTCCTATTACGGCTTTCGTAGATGGAGCCTAAGGTTTAGTCTACATAATCGAACCGCAGGGCGCAGCCTAATGCTATGGCCCCATCTACAAAAGCCGTAAAATCGTGAGTGCACTGCAATGTGCAGAAACCAATTGTGTCTCATTAGGTTGGTTCTACAGACTTCCGTAAACGCAAAACTGCAGCCGCAACGCATTGCGCACAACACAACATGCGGAGGTTTGTAGAACCAACCTTAGGCTGATTCTACAAACGCCGCAAATAGGGGTCACAACCGCAAGCGTAACCGCAACGCAATGCGCACAAACCAAAATCGTGTTGTGCGCATGCGTTGAGGCTACGCTTGCGGTTGCGACTCCCATTTACGGTGTTTGTAGAACCACCCTTAGGCCCTATCTACAGAAACCGTAAATTAGAGGCGCACCGCAAGCGTGAGTGCAACGCAATGCTCAGAAGAACATTTTGTGTATTTGGAGTTGCGCAGGAGCCAAAATTGGTTTCTGCGCATCGCGTTGCGCTCACGCTTGCGGTTGTGACCCCCTTTTACGGCTTCTGTAGATGCAGCCTAAGGTTGGTTCTATAAACGCTGTAAACAAGATTCGCAACTGCAAGCGTGAGTGCAACGCGATGCACAGAAACCAATTTTGTCTAATGAGTAACTCAAAATATCTGTAAATATACAAAAGTTTCTTCTGCGCATTGCGTTCTCATCAGATTATTTTATTTACGTTATGAAAAATTTTCAAATTCCTGGTTAATAATTTAAGCAAAAATAAAATAGTGGAATAGCAGTAATTACAAAATATTTCAATATACTTTTTTTTATATGGGTATAATTCTCATATAGATGAAATTGCGTTATACGTATTTTGTGCATCTCGCGTAAGACTTGATCGATCCGAATAAAAATTTTTACCTTTTAAATTCTATAGAACATAGGGTACATATTTAATTTCAACTTTTGCTATAAAATATAAATTTATAAATTTTACCTTCATACTAATTTTATTTACTATCAATACTCACTAGGTAATTAAAAAAAGAAAAAAAAATCAAACAGTCATTATAATCTACAAGTATGTTAATTGGGCGTTATATACCTACATCAATTAAATAAAATAAAATCAATAATAAATTTTGTATTATATAAAATAAATTAAACTATTGTAAATTTATATCACGATCTAATTAATACACATACATTGATTTATTTAAAATAAATAATGTTTTATTTATTATAACAAAAAAAATTTTTTTAAACATTAAATTTGCGTGGGACTTATTCATTGACATTCATTTATATTATAATAGTAATACCTAATAGTACTATGTCTCTTGTACTTTTTAAAACTTTAGTTTATTATAGACTGTCATGATTGCTTTTATGAAATCGATACGACTTTCAAACTTTATATACACTCTATTGTCTTTTATTGAAAATTAGTATCATTTCAAACAATCTTTTGTTATTATCTTACTATATTTTAAATTTTTTAGCTACAAAAGTAACTTGACACTTTTTTTAAATTAACTTCAGATAAGATTCCTTTTTATTTTATTCTTTCTAATAAAATCAAAATATTTATCAAACATTTTTAAAGTAGTTAATATTTAAATAAATTCGATGTCTCAAATTAAACATTTTCTTTTTTCTTTTAATTATACAGATTAATGGTAATTAAGAAATCGTAAAATACTTATAAATTATTAGTTCTATTATCAAAGACTAAAGGAAGTAAATCAAATTTGAATTAAATTAAACTTTACAAGTTTATATGTATATAATATAGCCTAGCATTTTGGTTGACTAATACTTGCAAAGTAATAATGCATCATTTTCTATTCACTATCTCTCTTATACTATATATATATGTTACTCCCCGATCGAGGGAATGCCCCGTTCCGCGGAACGGGACAGTCATTGGCCCATTCCGCGGAATGGGCTATGCAACCATGCCAGTCCGCGGAATGGGGCATCAAATTTAATTTTCATTCCCCGATTTGGGACACCCGAGTTTTAGACCTATTTAATTGGAAAAAAAGTGTTAAGAAGGGTTGTTTTGACCTACAAAAAGGCCAATCAAGTACTGAAAACTAAAAAAAACATATTTTAACAATTTCCTAAAGTTCTACAATATAAATTTTATGTAATATTAAAAAAAAAAATTTAAGCCTTTTAACTTTAAGGATAGTTTTTGGGGAATTAGGGGTAGAATATGCAAAAAAAGTAAAACTATTACCGACATAATTTTTTTTTTTTTTAAGTTTATTTTGGAAGCTATTAATTGAAAAGAAACTATACAAAACAATTAATAATCGAAGAATATAACAAAAAAAAATCTCATGGTATTATACAAGTTTTTGGTTTTCTTACGTGTTTTTGTATGTTTTTTATTAAATTTACGAAAATAAAGTCGATAAAGTATGTAAAACTAATTGGGAATGTAATCTTTAAGCAATTATTTATCAGATTTATTAAGTTTCATGGATCTGTGTCATTAGCACCCTATTTTTTATAAAGTCGAAACAAATTTTCCCATAAGTGCAATGTTAAAATACCACTTTTCTCATAAAAATTTAATTAAGTCGGTGACATAAGTAAAAATAAGTCGATTTTAGCTCAAAAATGTTTAAATTTTAATACTATATTCACATTTTATTACATTGTGTCATTATTTTTGTTAACGGATAAACCTCCTTACATTAAAAGTATTTAAAAATTTTATAATGCCTTTATAAAAAATTGTAAGATAAATCAATAAGTTGAATAGTTAAATTAAAATTTTTTTATTATAAACTGTAATAAATTTATATTTTTTTTCCAATAAAATAGATCTAAAACTCGAGTGTCCCAAATCGGGGTTCGAAAATTAAATTTGATGCCCCGTTCCGCGGACTGGCATGGTTGCATAGCCCATTCCGCGGAATGGGCCGATGACTGTCCCGTTCCGCGGAACGGGGCATTCCCTCGATTGGGGCGTAACATATATATTATATGTGTGTATAGAAAGAGATAGAATTAGTCGGGTCCATTTCGTTATTCAAAAATTAAAACCACGATAGAGCTTGAATTAAGATTTTACCTATGGGAATCTCTTCACAAAACACTAAAGATCAAAGTCTAGAAAAATTCATTTTGTACAAATGAAAATTTGGTGAAAACCCCCCCAATTTTCACCCCCTTAAGCCCTAAAATTTCCATACATTCTTTTTTGTGATTTCAACGACCCCTAGTAGGTATTTTGGGTCGCTGAGTCAGAATCTAAAGTCGAAAATTGTTTTTAAGGGATGCAACGCCCTTATTTTAACCTTTTCTACCCTTAAAATAAGCAATTTTTTATAAAACATTTTTATATTATTTTGGTGGCCTCCAGTAGGTATTTTGGTTTGCTGAGTCAGAATCTGAAGTCAAAAATTAGTTTTAAGGGGTGAAACGCCTTTATTTTAACCCTTTTCTACCCTTAAAAAATGCATTTTTGTATAAAACGTTATTATTTTATTTAGGTGGTCCCTAGTAGGTATTTTGGGTCGCTAAATCAGAATCTGAAGTCAAAAATAAATTTTAGAGGGTGCATCGCCCTTAGTTTAACAATTTTCTACCTTTAAAAAGTGCGATTTTGTATAAAACGTTTTTATTTTATTTTGGTGGCACCTAGTAGGTATTTTGGGTCGTTCAGTCAGAATCTGATGTAAAAAATTATTTTTTAGGGGTGCAACACCCTTATTTTAACTTTTTCAACCCTTAACAAATGCAATTTAGAAAAAAATTTTTCTTTTGCTTTTACGACCCCTATTAGGTTCTAAAAATAAGGGTGTTACCTCTCATATGTAATTTTGTTCATTAAATTAGGATTTGGCGACCAAAAAAACCTAATAAAAACCTAATATAACGTTTGATACAAAATTGCATTTTTTAATGGTAGAAATGGGTTTAAACAAGGGCGTTGCATCCCTTAAAACTAATTTTTGACTTCAGATTCTGACTCAGCGAACCAAAATACCTATTAAGGGTCACAAAAATAAAAAAAAAACGTTTTATACAAAATTGCATTTTTTAAGGGTAGAAAAGGTTAAAATAAGGGCGTTGCGCCCCTTAAAACTAATTTTTGACTTAAGATTCTGACTTAGCGAACCAAAATACCTACTAAGGGTCACAAAAATAAAATTAAAACGTTTTATGCTAAATTGCATTTGTTAAGGGTTAAAAAAGTTAAAATAAGGGTGTTGCACCCCTAAAAAATAATTTTTTACATCAGATTCTGACTGAACGACCCAAAATACCTACTAGGTGCCACCAAAATAAAATAAAAACGTTTTATACAAAATCGCACTTTTTAAAGGTAGAAAATTGTTAAACTAAGGGCGATGCACCCTCTAAAATTTATTTTTGACTTCAGATTCTGATTTAGCGACCCAAAACACCTACTAGGGACCACCTAAGTAAAATAATAACGTTTTATACAAAAATGCATTTTTTAAGGGTAGAAAGGGGTTAAAATAAAGGCGTTTCACCCCTTAAAACTAATTTTTGACTTCAGATTCTGACTCAGCAAGCCAAAATACCTACTGGAGGCCACTAAAATAATATAAAAATGTTTTATAAAAAATTGCTTATTTTAAGGGTAGAAAAGGTTAAAATAAGGGCGTTGCATCCCTTAAAAACAATTTTCGACTTTAGATTCTGACTCAGCGACCCAAAATACCTACTAGGGGTCGTTGAAATCACAAAAAAGAATGTATGGAAATTTTAGGGCTTAAGGGGGTGAAAATTGGGGGGGTTTTCACCAAATTTTCATTTGTACAAAATGAATTTTTCTAGACTTTGATCTTTAGTGTTTTGTGAAGAGATTCCCATAGGTAAAATCTTAATTCAAGCTCTATCGTGGTTTTAAGAGGTTTGGCCTTTTTTTTTACATCTCAGCCCCGACTAAATATAAATAAAATGGGAAAACCATGATAGAAAAGTGATAGAGACGGTTTAAAACCATCAGTATATACTCGCCTCTATGTCTATATAGATACAAATAATAATAAGCAGCGTTCCAAAACTTGAGAAAGCTGCCAAAACTGATTTGAACAAAATATCTACGTAATCTACATTAAATTAGATTTAAAGCTTAAAATCTATAAATAACGTATATTAGATAAAAAAATAACTTTAAAACAAAATAAATCCTTATCAAGAATCACTTCATTAATTAAATAGAAAATATGCTGTACTATAATCATTCCATCGCTAAAAATATTTGTATAAAAAAATTTTACCTGAAATTTTATTTATTTATTAATTTATAATTGATACGCCTCAGAGAATATTACGTATTTTTGGTCACTGCAACTTATTTTTTTATTTTTAAGATTTTATTCATATTTTTAAGTACAATTATGAATAATTAACGATTTTTTTTCAAAAATAAGCAAAAACTTTGTATCACGATTTAAAATACACTTTTAATAATAAAAGTAGTGGAGTTAAAGAGGTGTATTTCTAAAAGATTATTTTTTCAAAATTGGCAATTTAGGTTATTTCAAACGTTTTAAAGATGCTTAAACAAGTTTTTGGGATCGTTGATCAGATTCTAAAAATTCAAAATTGTTGGCTAGGCTCAAAGCAAGATCTACTTAACCTCGAAATCAATTAATAATTGGTAAAAATTTTATAAAAATTGGTAAAGACTCAAAATTAGATATTAGTAAATTGATAAAACCTTTTGAAGTTTCGGGTCAGATATTCGAAAATTCTGGCTTTATTCAATAAAGGATGGGTCGGATCAAGCTTTCGATATTTACCAAAAGAAAGTGAATCAAAAATTCCAGATATATGAAGTTGGGTACCCGATATTTTAATTAACCGCACACTAAACTTCTAGTTTTTAGTAACCAATAATACATGAAATAGACTGAAGTAGATTCATTTCACTGTATTTAAAATTTTGTGACGAAATTTCTATTATACACGATTATACAGAAAGTATGTAATAAAAAAATAATTAAATACCAAAATTAAATGCATAGATAGATAATAATTAATCAATTTTACAAATTTATAAAATTTAAAAATAAAATCAATGATATTATATGTATTAATAGGAAAAACATTTAACCGGGTGTCTGATCCCCTGATGTGTCTGAATAAACGATAGTTATGAGGTAAACCATGATTTTCACTAGCGTGAGGACTTGAATTCTAATTATTTCTGTATAATGATCTGTTTTAGTACTATGAAAAGATTAATATGTCAGATGACTTGTCAAAGTTATTGTAAGTTAAAATTGTTGAGTAAAAGCATAATAACTTCATTTATATATAATAATAGAGAGAAAAGAGACATCAATTAACTTGTTATATTTTCTATAGTCAAAAAACTTTTTCTTATATTTTTAAGATTAAAACTTTTTAAAACATAATAAAACTACTTATATAGTTCTATAATTATCTTGTTATTAGAAAATTTTTTAATTATCAATTTAATATAATTATTTTATTATATTAAATCTTTTTAATTATTTTTAATTTATTAGCTAATAATAAGTTACTTTTAAGTAGAAATTTTTTAAAGTTTGTATTAGTCGATACGTATAATATCAAAAAAATAATTAGCCTTTCTGTTTTATTTGTTTATGCGTACTTAAAAATAAAATATTTTAATGTTTTGTAAGGACCACTGAAATTTTAAAGAATTAAAATTAATTTTTGACCTCCTTGTCCATTTATGAAAGTAAAAGAAAAGAAAGAGAGATAAAAGCACTGAGTGCTAGCAATAAGAATTTGATTATTTTCGGAAAAGATCAAGAGTTAAGTTGCGTCAAAACCACGTTTGCATTTATAATCCAAATAAATACCAATATAAATTATAATAGAAATATCTATTTTTTAAACATGGGACAAAATAATAGTTTGGACTTTGTGGACAGCATATAAAAGTTAAACCCCATATTTTTTCCCGTTATTTAAAACATAGTTTTGCAGATACTGGTAAAAAAATCCGTCTCCCTAGGGCCGAAAATGGGCTTTTTTGTCTACATATGTAAATATTTTTATTTAAAATTTAAATATATACACTAGAATTCCATAATTATTCACTAAAATAATAATTTTTATTTTATTTAGAGTAATTAATAATAAAAATAATTATTATTATTATTAAAGAGTGTACTATACTTTTGTTTTACAAAATAAAGGCAATAATAATAATAATAATAATAATAATAAATAATGTGTTGCGTATGTGTGCCAACTCCTATTATCCTACGTCTAAAACTCCTATGATCCTATGATCCATTTAAAATAAATGCATGCTACTTTTTAAATATCTCTAAATGCTATCTCTAAGAAGTCCATAAAAATATCATACATTTATATGTATATGTTACCGTTAAAGTCCGCTCTCCCGATAAAGTTAACATTAACCAGTTAAAGTTAACTTTAGCGAAGCGTTTTCGTTAAAGTCCGCGAAGACGATTAAAATGAATAAAAATACAACATTAACGGGTGTGTATACGATAAAGTTAACTTTAAGGTGTTAGGATAGTAATACGCCATTTTGTTGGTATTTTTTTTCGATTTCTGAATTATCGACGCTACATACAAATGTAAAATCGTATATGTATTAGTATAATACCAGGTTATTTACATACTTTTTATTTAATTATTTAATAATTATGCAATGAAACAAGTAAAACAAATTGGAAATATAATCTTTGAGCTTTTATTTACCATATATTTAAGTTTCATTAATCTGTGTTATCGCAATCATACTTTTCAAAAGCTCCAAAGATGATTTTCCATAAGAGCACTGTTAAACTACCTACACCTTTTTCTTGATTAAATAATAATTAGGCAACCAAAGTTGTAAAAGAAAGTTTATTTCATTTTTTAAAGACTTTATCTTTAAGTTGTATACTAAGTTTCATTCATTTCTGTTATCATAAATTTTTACTATCCTAACACCTTAACCAATCCTTGTCAGTTAAAGTCCATGAAAGCGATTTGCATACTAAAAAAAATTTGTATTATATATTATATACAACTCTCGCTGTAAGGCACCCCAAGGGATTAGGTTAGGCTACTCTTTTAAAAATACATTTCTTTGGACTAGTAACCAATCCTAGATATAACACACCCCTAGGATTAGGTTAGGCTATTTTTTTTTTAAAGGCATTATCACGCAGTAAGGCTTTCCCTAGAATTAGGGCAAGGTGGGTTTAAGAACCTATGCGCAAGTTTGTAAGCAATACTGTGACAATACCTTTTAAAAAAAATAGCCTAACCTAACCCTTGGGGTGCCCTATAACTAGGATTGGTTATACTGGTCCTAAGAAATGCATTTTTAAAAGAGTAGCCTAACCGTAGAGATATTTCACAACATCTCTATGAGGCTAACCTAAGCCCTGAGAGTACCTTATAGCGAGAGTCGATTATAAAATAATAATACAAACTCGAACTCTTATATGAAACCGCTTTCATGGACTTTAACTAACAAGGATTAGTTAAAGTTAACTTTAACTGACATAAAGCCGTTAAAGTTATATTTTTATTCATTTTAATCGTCTTCGTGGACTTTAACAAAAATGCTTCGCTAAAGTTAACTTTTACTGATTAATGCTAACTTTATCGGGAGAGCGGACTCTAACGGTAACATATACAATATATATGAAGCTTATAAGAAATATGACAGTATTAAATTTTCTATTTTTTATTCATATTTATCTTGTTTCCTCAAATTATTATCCAAGAGATGATATATATATAAAAATAAAAAAAACTCATTTGAAAAATGAGCATACATATTTGCCAATTTTTCAGCTACTTATATATAAAATATAAATATACGTAAAATATTTTTTTGATAAGTAAAAAAAAATTTAATATATTTATATGAAAGTTGATTTGTTTTTTATTTTTATTCATAGATAAATCTAAAAAAAATGTATTTGTAAGTGGAATACGATAATCCAACAGCTGAAACAGTAATTTTTTTTTTTTTTTTTTTTTGCACATTTATATAAATCTTTTTAACGGGAAGTAAAAAAATCATCACACAAATGTTACATAATGTAAAAAATATAATATTTACATTATTGTGCGTCAGTGTGTTTTTTTAATATTCTATTTTATCATACGTTATACATATGGCTTTAACATATTTAACCAAAAAAAAAACCATTAAGAAGCTTATTGTTTATATTTTAAAATAATATTAAAAATTTATATGTAATCTTCGCAAAAAACCGTTAATATTCATGTAAAATTAAATAGCTAATTAAAAGCCAAAATTTTACACTGATATTATGAATTATTTGTCATTTATTCGCAGTAGTGTATTAGATTAAAGGGTTTTTTCTTTCCAAAAAAAATTTACTTTAACCGATAACCATCGGCGTACCCAAACGCACCACTTAATTTTTTTCGGGTCAAAACTTTATACAAATTTTAAAGTAATAATACTTAGCGGACTTAAAAGTTATGAATCATTTAGTTTTTGGTCATTTTTGTGGCAAAATATTCAGAAAAGGTCTAAAGAGGATAAAATCAACTAAATATTTCTTTTTAGCGAAAACGTACCAGTTTCTAATATTTTTGAATATTATTTGTATTTTTGGTTATTCAATTTTCGCACTCGAAAATCGGGGTCTTTTCCACAAAATTAGGACTTTACCTTTGAATTTGCAAAAACTACCCCAAAAAAGCGTTATTTTGGATGTATTTGAGTTTTGAGTGTCCAGATTTGCTCCACATGGGTTTTTTGGGTCACTGATCATAAATTTTGGGGTCCTGCCTACTAAAAATCGGCGCTTAAAAGCACTAATGCCCTCTATAATTGAAAAAATTTAATTTAGTAACTAACAAAAAATATAATTATATCTTTTCACACAAAATGTGACCTCAATGTTAAGCATAACGATAATAATTATGATAGTAAAATCGAGAGCAGAATACAAAATACTTAATGCTTAAAATAAGCTACAAAAAAGTATTCTGAAAAATTGTCAAATTAGATTTGAGATTGCAGGAAGTTTTTAGCCAACAGGGTAATAAATAAATAACTTAAATGTTCTTATACGTTTCGTGTTCCATCTGCACATCTTTTTAAAAGAGGGCGAAATATTGGACATATATTTTTATAGTTGAATGATTAAAAATAATTATTACTGATATATTCATTATGACTTAGAAAATAAAACCTTGACTACAAATACTTAAATAATGAATAAAATATTTATTTAAAAGAATAATTAGGCTGATTCCATGTGAAACGTACGTTGACCTCCAGATGGGGTCTTCCGATTGGGCTGTAACTTTGCACAGCTGATTATATAAATAAAATGTGCTCACTCCCCAAATTTTACGTCTTAAAATCATTTCTAGCCGTCTCTGTGAATTTTTGAAAATTAGGACCGATTTTAAAGCTCTCAGCCACCAACTTTTGCTTCATTATATAAAAGCATGAAGAAATATTAAAAATACTATTAGAAAAATGGTTTCGATCGCAAATTTCCCTGGCTATCCGAATTTTTAAAAAGTTTTTTAAAATTTTCACGTGGAAACCCGGAAAATTGGAAAATGTGAGCCGTACCGGCTGTAGCTCATAACTCAAAACCCGTCACTTCAAATAACTTCAAACTGGGAGCAGAGACAGGGTATTCCATATACTTTCACTTGGTATTAATATGGGTATGGGTATTTTCGCATACGGAAAAGTTATAACGGTAATTAGTTAAATTATCTGATTTTGAAAATGCAAATTTAGCGAAAAAAGCTATATTTATGTGCAAATTTAGGCAGAACCGATTTCATATGCAAAATTTATCATAAAATAAATTTTTTTTTAATCTCTTTAAACCTTTTCTATTGATATATAATTTCAGATTTTCCATTATTTGTGTTTTTTTTTTGAAAAAAAAAACAGAAATCTCCGGTTTTCCGTTATTTGTGTTTTTTTTTTGAAAAAAAAAAAACAGAAATCTCTGGTTTTCCATTATTTGTGACAGAAATTTCAGATTTTCCATTAGTTGTGTTTTTTTTTTGAAAAAAAAAACAGAAATCTCCGGTTTTACATTATTTGTGACAGAAATTTCAGATTTTCCATTAGTTGTGTTTTTCTTTTTGAAAAAAAAAACAGAAATCTCAGATTTTCCATTAGTTGTGTTTTTTTTTTTTGAAAAAAAAAACAGAAATCTCAGATTTTCCATTATTTGTGTTTTTTTTTTTGAAAAAAAAAACAGAAATCTCCGGTTTTCCATTATTTGTGTTTTTTTTTTGAAAAAAAAAACAGAAATCTCAGATTTTGCATTATTTGTGTTTTTTTTTTTTGAAAAAAATAACAGAAATCTCAGATTTTCCATTATTTGTGTTTTTTTTTTTTGAAAAAAATAACAGAAATCTCAGATTTTCCATTATTTGTGACAGAAATTTCAGATTTTCCATTAGTTGTGTTTTTTTGTTGAAAAAGGCATTAAAAAAAAATTTATTTTATGATAAATTTTGCATATGAAATCGGTTCTGCCTAAATTTGCACATAAATATAGCTTTTTTCGCTAAATTTGCATTTTCAAAATCGGAAAATTTCACTAATTATCGTTATAACTTTTCCGTATGTGAAAATACCCATACCCATATTAATACCAGGTGAAAGTATATGGAATACCCTGTCTCCACTCCCAGTTTGAAGTTATTTGAAGTGACGGATTTTGAGTTATGAGCTACAGCCGGTACGGCTCACATTTTCCAATTTCCCGGGTTTCCACGTGAAAATTTTAAAAAACTTTTTAAAAATTCGGATAGCCAGGGAAATTTGCGATCGAAACCATTTTTCTAATAGTATTTTTAACATTTCTTCATGCTTTTATATAATGAAGCAAAAGTTGGTGGCTGAGAGCTTTAAAATCGGTCCCAATTTTCAAAAATTCACAGAGACGGCTAGAAATGATTTTAAGACGTAAAATTTGGGGAGTGAGGGCATTTTATATATATAATCACCTGTGCAAAGTTACAGCCCAATCGGAAGACCCCATCTGGAGGTCAACGTACGTTTCACATGGAATCAGTCAATAATAACCAACTTTTTTCAATAATGTTCAATTATGAGTAAATTTTTTAATATTCTCCTATTTTTTATAACAATAAGTACTTTTTTATTTTCGACAAATTAATGTAAAAATGAACAATTTTTGTTTCTGGAATCTGTAATGCCAATTGTCACGTGTTACGAATTTTCAACAATTTTGTTATTACCTTTTTAGAAAAAAATTTATTCTAAGCTAATTAAAAATTGATAAACAATTACTATTTTATTTAATTTTTTAAATTAAACGAAAAAATAATTTTTTTTTTTATAATAACACGACTTGTAAAGCAATAAACAGGTATTTAATAAAAAGTTTCTTGGCAAATTTTTTTTTTATAGATAATATAAAGCATCTTAAAAGTGCAATTTCGCATTTTTCGTTATCGTAATACAAGAGTCTTTGCTTGGGGTTTATTTGCCGCATCATCGATAATCTATATTTTTTGCTATTGACAAAAGTCAATGTAGCCGAATATATATATATATATATATATCTATACGTATTTTTTTTTCATTGATCAATATGCAACTATGCTTTTTCACAAGTATTTTTGAGCTATGTAATCGTGTTTCTATACATAAATTTCTGCCCTAAGGCATCTAAATCAACAATAAACAACATTTTCCAACTCGGATATTGTTGTTTTTTTTTTATTTTGGTGACTTAATATTTAGCATTATTCTTATCGAGTATTTTATATCGAAGATTTTTTTTTATATATTCAAGTCTTTCTAACAAGGGGAGTTCAATACATTTGGAACACCGAATTACACCAAATGGTTATGGATGAGTTTGTTATGTTGAAAAAACATGCCGACTACCCTCCGTTCCTTCCAATGGGCCTTCTGGGCCTAGAAACGCAGGGCTCAATGTTATAAAATAGGATTTTTTGGTAATTTTCAAAGAAACGCTAAAACCTCGCAAATTAACCAAAACTCTTCTGGATAGTCTCATTTTTTTGGTTTAAGTATCACCTTTCATACGCCGTAAACCGCAATTTATTATCACTAATTCTCTCATCACTATAGCCAATTAACCAAACGGTCATTTTTAGCTAAAAATGACCAATTTTTAAAATGCTGCCAAATTTGTAATTTCTGACGAAAATGGGTTTTATAGGTCTGAAAAAATTTGTACAAGCTTCAAGTTTCCAAAACTTCTTGACTTTACCTTTTGCAATTATTTGTTAACCAGATATGATAATTTGAAGTCACAGTCCCAATTTTACGATTTTTTAAAAAAGCTCATTTATAATGCTAACTTTGAAGAGCCATTTCTTAAAAACGAATCAAAGAAATAAGACGAGCAAGAAATTTTTGGAAATTTGAAGCTTGTACAAATTTTTTCAGATCTATAAAACCTATTTTTATCAGAAATTACAAATTTGGCAGCATTTTAAAAATTGGTCATTTTTAGCTAAAAATGACCGTTTGGTTAATTGGCTATAGTGATAAGAGAATTAGTGATAATAAATTGCGGTTTACGGCGTATGAAAGGTGATACTTAAACCAAAAAAATGAGACCAACCAGAAGAGTTTTGGTTAACTTGCGAGGTTTTGGCGTTTCTTTGAAAATTACCAAAAAATCCTATTTTATAACATTGAGCCCTGCGTTTCTAGGCCCAGAAGGCCCATTGGAAGGAACGGAGGGTAGTCGGCATGTTTTTTCAACATAACAAACTCATCCATAACCATTTGGTGTAATTCGGTGTTCCAAATGTATTGAACTCCCCTTGTAAGTACCTTAAAATCTGTCTCTAGTTCTCTCTCTTTCTATTTCTTTCTTTCTCTCATTCTTTTATGAACGTCTATTCCATTCTGTTCTCTACAATCGAACGCTTCAACGATTTTATTCTTTGATAGATACTATAAGTCTTATCGTCGTTATTGAATCGATGTACACGTTCGAATGCTCTAGTTTTTCAACATTTTATGTATAACACCTAGAAAATACAAATATTGAAAATTTATGTATTATGATACACGTACATAAAATATACACACATTTACTTATTCTTTGCCTTTTCGCTTGTATTCCTATATATCTTTATATATAAACTCTTATATAAAAATATTACTAAAAAATAATTTTATATCTCTTTTTTACTCTTTTCACTCTATCAAATATTATGGGATGATACATGGAAAAATTCAGGTGATTTTATCAAAGCAGATTTAGAACACTATAAGGAAACTGTCTCTGAGTTTATTATCACGATGATAAATTTACTAAATGTATTGATAAAAAGTAAAAAATTCAAAAATATAAAAGCATGGAAAATTTTCATTCATAAATTATTAAATTAAATTTTGTTTTATTTTTAGTGTTTTAGAAAACAATCTAATTAAAAGAGAAATTTAAAGGATTGTAAGTTTTCCATTAGCCTGATTATTAATAAAATAGTTTCTAAACATGATTTATTTCTCAATTATCTAATGTAAGTACAAGAGCTTTCAAACAATTTAATATTTTATTATTTAAATTTTTGTTGAAATATTTAATAAACTCAAACTTTAACTAAACCTATAGTTTTACATGTTGATAAATAGACACATCTATTCAATTTTTTGAAGATTTTTAATTATATAAAAAAATTTTTTTTTGATTATATTTTGGAGCTTATTAAATGGATTAAACTTATAAAACTTAAATCATTAATTTAATTTTGTCTATAGATTGTTGGTTTTCAAATTCATAATGCTAAAATAATTTACTATAAAAAAAGTACCAACAGGGAACTTGTAAATTCTGACATGAATTAAGAATTTATGCATTTAAAGGAGGTTAATATTAAAAAGTTTAAGAAAATTATAAAAATTGAAGTTGGATCTTGAAAAAAAATAAACTCTTTTATATCTAAGGGTTCCAAAAATGTCATGTTTTTTTTTTTTTTTTTTGAAAACGAAGTAATTGCAGACATAAAATTCTCAACATGGGACATGTTCATAGGGAAGGCTTCTTGAAAAAGACCCTAAATTCAGGGAAGGGGAATAAAAAATTGACGTATTTAGGAGGAATAGAGTCAATTTTACATAATAGAATAATTTCAATTTATGGGCTTAGAATAATTTTAATTTATGGACTTAGAATAATCTGGGTTTAGTTAAACAGTAAAAAAATGTACACAATATTACTACAGTTTAGTAAGTTTACTACAAATTAGTAATATTACTAAAAAAATAGCAAATTTACAACAAATTGTAGTAATTTTACTACTAGTAATAATTTTACTATTCCTTAGTAACATTACGACAATTATAGTAAAATTTCTGCGCCTGTAGTAAATTAAAAATGTATTGATTTTTTGTTTACACTTGCTCACCATACTGTGGTCAAGAAAATTATAGATCATAAAAATAGTAATTACAAGTAATTTTATTCGAAGTAGAACGCAAGATCAAAAAAATTGTTCTAGATTAATGTACATTAAAATGTACATCCGATTTGAAAGGGTGAGAAAAAATAAAATTATACGAAATAGTTCTATCTAGATCTGCCTGTGTATTATATATATAAGTAGTTGTTTTAATATTTTATACATGGTCGATTATTTCTCAATCCGACCACCCCCCTCTGTCCAAAAATGGTGGCTACTTAAAAAGATTTTGGTTTTCTCAAATTGACTGGAAAAGGGTCCAGTTTTTTATTCTCATTGGTCTTTTCAACTTTGTATATCTACTGTGCCCATTTTAGGCACAGAATGGTAGCATGTCCAAATTTTAAAATCAGAAAAATTGAAATAAAAGTAAATTAACAGTAAGTTTTTTGAAATTTTTTTTTCTTAAATGTTGTAATTTATTAAAACAAAGAAAATAAGACCACTTACGAGGTAATTGGTTGTTTTCTTAAAAAGTTTTGTGGGGGGCTATGTAGTTTTTAAAAATGGGTAAAAAACGGCAACTTTGACCGATGATGTCTCTGAACCTACATATCCAAAATAAAAAAGTTTTAGTGCAAAATGGTAGTCTTTTTATACATAATAAGTGTGCCGAATATCAGGGGATTTGATCGAGTAGTTTTGGATTTAGCAATTTTAAGGGTGATTTTGAAATAAATTTTGACCCATTTTTTTAAAAGAATTAGTACCCGAAAATTGCTAAATCCGAAACTACTCAATCAAATCCCTTGCAATTGGAATCATTTTCTTTGTTTTAATAAATAACAACTTTTAAGAGAGAAAAATTTTTTAAAACTTACCGTTAATCTACTTTTATTTTAATTTTTCGGTTTTTAAATGTCGACTTGCCGCCGCTCAGTGCCTAAAATGGGCACAGTAGATTTACAGAGTTGAAAAGGCCAATGAGAATAAAAAACTATACCCTTTTCCAGTCAATTTGAGAGAACCAAAATCTTTTTAAGTTGCCACCATTTTTGGATAGAGGGGCGTGGCTGAGTTGAGAAATAATCGCCCATATAAATAATATAAGTTATTGTTAAAAAAAAAGATCGATTTATGTTGCAAGTTTCCTCGGGCTATAGTTGTATAATTTTATTGAAGGTTTTCAATTTTCCTTTGCGACTGACATATAGGTTATATAACAAAAAGAATATGAACAACGTCGTCCTATCTCTCACTCTCTCTCCCCCCCTCTCTCTCTCTCTCTCTCTCTCTTTCAATTTTTCGCTCTCGACTTACAGAAAAAAAAATGCTTAATTAGCTTTTTTTTTTATTATTTCTATATTACGAATTTATTAATAAGTAATAAAACATAATTCTTAAAAATAAAATACAAATATATAAAATAAAAAAAATGTTTATTTTATGACTGTAAAAAAATATATTATATAAACAAATTTAATATTTTCTGGAGACTTATCTATATGTATTATATACATTGACCTAAATTGTGTTTATAATTAAAATCTAATTTGCGCGTTTAGGGATTTTGTCAAATCAGAACTGGAAGCTTGTTTATGTATGCTAAATTAATACCTTGAAAATGAGCATACAAACAGCTTTATATTAATCGTTTACTTAATGAGATACCAATTTATAAAGTATTAATTTTATTTTTCTTTTAATTTAGTTATTAAAATATTTTGTAAATAAAAATTTAATGGAAAAATTTTAAAACTATTTTCTGAAAATTCAGTAATCCATTAACAAAATATTTAGTGAATTTTAAAAAGCAAAATATTTTTATTTGACTTAATGCTTAAAACCTAAATGCGATTTAATATTTTCCGTTGTTATTTCAAGTGAGATTCGATTCAATTATACAAAATTTAATCTATCCTAGTAAAAAAAAAATAATGAAACGCAAGCAATAGAATTTCTGATATCTGAGCAGATTCTTCATGTTACCAAATGAAAATTTCGCCTCTATTTTTTGATTCTAATAAAACTTTTAACAAGTTCCACAAGCAAATGAAAAAAAAATTCTAAAACGCTTTACAAAAAAAAAAATTAAAAAATAATGAACCTTTCGAAAATATATTTATGAAATTTCATTGTTTTCTATTTTCTTTTTATTTTCACTATATTTCAAAATTGTCTAAAACTTACCTGAGAATTCTAGGAAAATTCCAAAATTTACTCAAAATTTTTAACTGATTGCAGAAAATCTGTTTAAAGCCCTTTACATCAGCTGACCGGATCCAAAAGACTTTTTTGCTTTTATGTTATTCCATCATTTTTTTTATAATTTATTTCGGCAATCAGTAAGCTTTGTATATTATAAACATTAATCTGCTGGTTTTTTTTTATAAATTTATTTAGCAAAAAAAGAAATCTTTAAAGCAGCCGAAATTTTTTTATCTGATGAATACGCCATTTGGTAATTTTCACCATTGAAATACATAAACAAAAATAATCTCACATGTTACAAAAAATTCAAATATTTTAATAAAGTCACATAATGTAGAAAAAAAAATTTTTTTTATATACGTAACATTATTTAATTAATAATTTTGTTGAAAATAAAATTTAATGTAACATTAAAAAAGAGAAACAAAAAAAAAAAAAAATAAAAAAATAAAAAAACTTGCTACATAAAAGTTTTATTTAAATGTACTTTATACCATACGATATTTTCATCTGTCAAAATATGATTACTCTTTATTATATAAACATATTTTATATTTTTATTTATTTTATTTATTTTTTTATGTGTATCTTTCGGCAAACATTTAAGTGATTTGAATAAAAATATAAAATAATATATCTGTATAAAATATTATAAGACTGTCAGTAAAAAAAAAAAAAATTTAATTGTTCTTCAAAGTTCGAAAAGCTAAAAAATAAGCAAAAAAGATTTTAGTAAAAAAATTATAACCATTTTTAATAAATATTATTTCCATTAAAATTAGAATTTTACTCAACTTTTAAATAGTTGATGACAAATATATGGATTTTATTGAAACCCAATAGTTGCTTGATAAGAGCCCACGAATTTGTTAGCATTATTTGGAATTGTAAACTTGGACAGCTTATTTTTTTCTATCTCTTGAAATGTAAAAAAGTAGACTCATTATGTGGGTGAATAAATAACTTTCAGCATAAACTTTTGGGATGAAATAATAAACTAGGGATCCTGCATTTTTCCAAACGGAGACATGGTAAAAGCTAGCAGAGTAAGTAAGAAGCACTCTGAGAAAGAAAAAAGATTAGGTTTTTTTTTTAGAAAATTTGTTCTCTTGGATGAGGATATAATGAAAATGATATAATTTAAGAAAGACAAAAATAGCAGGCTGAAATTGGAGAACTGAATCTAAGGAGCTAAAACCTTTTAGTAGTGCTTTTAAAATAATAATACAGAACTAATTTGAAGCAACAACTCATAATTTAAATTTAGCCATTACGTTTATACTTGATTGCTGTATGTGGATAACAAGTGGCGTGAAAATTTTTGGATTACTTAATTAATAAAACCATTAATGTAACATATCACTGCGGCACACCTCATTTAAAACATACGAAACCGTAGGTCAGTATGACTTAAGCCACAACGAATTTGTTTAATTAGTTATAATTTACATCCAAATACTCCAACAAATCTTATTTTTCTCTCTAAAAGAGTATTTATATTTTAAAATATTATAATTAAATCCAAAATTAAATAAGTTTATTTAGTTAAAAATAAAATAATATCCTATTTAGAAACAGCTAACATTCGTGGTGAATTATAATAAGCATGCGGTATTTATATTTTTAAACAAGGGGAAATTCATTAATTAAACTAAAATGTATAATAATAATAATAGTAATTAGTTATAGTGTCATCATAAGTATATTTTTTTAGCTTTTTTTTTTGATCTACGTGGTAGATAGAAGTTTTTTGTTTGAAACTCTATAGTCTAAGTGGCACATGCACATACGTTTATCCCCCTATACTTTTTTTTAACCATGCTATATAAAGTCATTATTGACAGATTGCATCTTTTTTATTTTTTGTTGAAATATGAAAAAAAGTGAAGAAAAAAAATAAATTACACATAAATTTTGTAAAATTTACTGTTGCGATAAGAAATTCATTATTAAATTCGAAGAATTTAATTTTATACAATATGTGTTTTTATCAATTTGCATAATTTTAGTTATATATGTTGTTTTAAAATATATATATAGTAAATGAGTTTAGGTTAAAAGTTTTGCGAAAATTTTAATTAACAGATGTTTTGTTATAATCATAATAATTAGCATAATTAGCATTAGAAGATAATGAGAATTTTATTAGATTAGAAAAGAAAAACAAAAAATTTTCTTGTATAAAAATAATCTTATCAAAATTATCAATAAATTGAGATGATAAAATAAAAAATACTTTTCTTGAATATATTTTTTTTTTCTTAAATAAAAAAACCTAAAAAGCTTGAGATTTTATGCAAAATTTTTAACGCATCAAGTGATAGGAGATATTTATTCATCAGCTGCGTCAGCTGGATTACAGACTATAAAAAAATTTTAGTATAGTTTTTAAGCTTTAAAAAAGTAGATTTCTAAGTTATATCTATATAATATGGTAGATATCAAAAAAAAGGGAAAGAGAAAAAATAAAAAATCTCTATGCTATATATATAGAAAGACGGAAGGGCTACACTCTCGTTTTTTTATTTATTTCATGTCAAAGAAAAAGGATTACTGTAGTTTCCTATAAAATGAGATATTTACTTATTTTTTATAAATATTTATGTATGAAATATATTGTGTAAATATTTTTTTTTTTTTATAAATTACAAACAATTATTATTATTTTCTTTTGTCTACCGTGTTTACATTAAAAATAAAAATTGTATTAAAATAAGGCATGACTTATACTAGGGTATTTATGGGCACCCGTATTTATATGCTAAATATATCCCTGGTAGTTACTTATATAAGATTATTTTTGAAATTTGAATAATTAAGTATTTTAAAATTATAATATAGTTCATAATTTTTATATCCGTTGTTAAATGTGAGACTTAAAGAGTGACCGTTTTTTGCAACCTCGTTAGTTTTTTGGCCAAACAGAATTCCTCAAAAATTTTTTATTGTAAAAATTTATCCCTATCAAAAAATTTATACGTAATATATCCATAATATGTATATAGTATTAGCATGACATAATAATATGGCCATATTATAGCCAAAATTTTAACACCTTCAAGCTTGAAAAATATTCCAACATCTGAAACTCAAATTTCAAAATCAAATTTCAAAAAAAAAAATTATAATCGGTTTATGTAGCTACACAACTAACGAGCATGGAACATGTTTACTTATGATATACTGAAATATAAATTATCCTTAATCCATAAACTTTCAAGTATTCTAAGTTCTCGTTTTTATCAGGACCTGGTCAGACCCACTTCAAATTATTCTAAGTCCCTAAATTGAAAATATTCTAAAACTATTTAACCCCCCCCCCCTAAAAACGTCAATTTTTCAAATCGTCAAATACCCCATTCAATGAACATGTTCCATATTAAAAATAAAATAAATGTTATACAGTTTAAAAATCAGATTACTAAGTTCACCTTATACTCTCCAGTTATTAAAGCGGTATGAGGGGTTTGAAGTCGACAACTAGTTTCAGAAAAGGTCTACATTAGGTTTTTTGTGAATTGTTGAATTTGAATTTGAAGTCCAAAGTGGCTAGAAAATAAGGGAACACCCTTAACTCAACAAAAAATACCCCTCTTAAGGGTTTTTTTAAAATATTTTGGAACTAATAATTAATGGTGTGTAAAATAATAACTAATTTTTGTAGATTATAGCCTCGCAAAGTCTGTCTTATATTATAACTTATTGAAATATTTTTGTTATTAAATAATAATTTTTTGTTTCCCTATTTTCCCTGGAAATCTTTTTGTAAAAATAAATTTAAAAAAAAGTCTATTTATGTAATACATTTTTAATAAATTTTTAAGAATATAGTAGCCAAATAGTAGCTCTAATTTAAATTTGAAAAAAATTGAATAATAAAAATAAATACGTGCATTCCAGAAATTGAAATACTTGAGATAGTTTAGTTGGTTAAGCTTACACCCACAAATCTTTGAAATTGAATATTTTTACTACCTATTTAGTGTAACTTCGTTTTAAAAATTTCACGAACTTCCCTTGCAAATAAAGTAAATAATTTTTAGCCAACCAACCAAGTACATTTTTGTAGAAAAGCTTAGCTTTGAAAGAAATGAATATTCCAAATTTATTCGGAATCCAGTTTGATAAAAAATTTCCTAAAAACTGATAATTTATTATAAAAATCAATAAAATACGAATCTAAAAATAACAATAAAAAATTTTAAAAAGTTTGTAATTACAAATATCAAATTGCGTCATTTAATGATGCGTAGGTCAGTTCCTTGGATATTATTAACTTAAAAATATGATTAAATTTATATTTTTATAAAATGAAACACAGTGTAATGAAATTTTTAAGCTAAAAGCATACGTTATATGAATCTTCAGCTACATTTTACTCATACATATTTTTTTTTCTTTTAATAAATCTTTTTACTTTATATTTTTAAATTAATTAAATTTTTTTTTACAAAATTACGTGTATTCATGTTTAAAAAAGTGCTTAATTTAACTTTATTTACAACATCAAAAGAATTTAATAATGTTTGCCAAGTTCTTTTTTTTTTTAATTAATTTGATTTTTATTGCATTTTTTATAATAAAAAAAAAATTAAATAAATTAAAAAAATAAATATATAACCCTTTTTTTTACTTTTATTGCATACAATTTCTGTTATATTTAAAAAATAAATAAAATTTATTCGATCATAAATAATATACCGATGACATAAATATATTACGAATAAACTAAATAGTTTCTTTATCACATTTTCACTCGATCAAGTATGATGTATTAGGTTTTTTTTTAGACATTTAAAGGATTACGAGGTAAAAAGTGTCTGAAATAACAGATTCTCTTTGAAAACTCTGTTTTTTTTTTCTATTCTTTAAATCGAATTGTTGTAGAGAAAAATCGTATTTTCCGAATCTAATCAGAGGTGTGGGTACAAGTTATATATATAACGTGAGCTTGCCTGAATGTTGAAACGCAATTTTTCTTTGACGTTAAATTGTGCAGATCACGTATATGTTATAGAAAAAAGAAAAGGAAAAAAATAACTAAAGAGACTTATTAAAGTAACCTGTCAAATCTGCATATTACGTTATTAGCATTTTCTGTTTTTCATGATTCGTAATCCAAACAGTATAGTTGTTATTATTATTATTATATCTACATAAAATATAGAAATTTATAACAGTATGAATTTCAGTATATCTTTATCTCATTTTATAATATGTAGTTTGGCTTGTTAAGGCTCACAGAATATATATATATATATATGGGCACGTCCAGGGAAGAACGACCAGCCGAAAAATAAAAAATAAAAAAAAATTTTTTTTTGTGTCACTTTTTACCTGCGATTTGTGAAACCGCTCCTATTTTAGACTTCCTGATGCATTATTTTGATATACGGCTGCTCCAAAGTTGGATTTTTTCATTTTTTTGATTTCAGCTGCCCAGTTCAACCTAAAATAACTCTGAACCATTTAACTTTTTATATATACATATGATTGGGAAAAAGTTTTATTTTTACCTGAACTACTAAAAAAAAAAAAAAATTTCCATTTTGACTTATTCCACTTTTTTTTCTTCTCGACGGTAGCTTTCAAACATCCAGAAAATTTGTTTCGCCATGATTTTTTTCAACTTTTTTCTTCTCAAAATTTACTTCAAAGGGTCTAATTTACATCCTGAAAGTCCTGAGATGTGATAGGCAATGATCGGTCCACAATCTTAAAACTTGGTTCTTTCGTTTCCCTAAAAATCCATAAAAATGTTAAATATTAAAGCGTAAAATCATTAAAATACTAAATTTAACCTTACCAAATGATTTCTTCTGTTAAATCTTCACTATCAGGATTTATCACTTCACTATCTAAACACCCAAGATCAGCCTCGCGTCAGCATCCAAAAATAGAAAAAAACTGAAAAAAAAATGATTCTGGTTAAAAATAACTACAAAAATAATTATAAACTATTAAAAAAGACTGAAAAATATTTAAATTAACTTAACAAATATGTTTATAAGCAAATTAGAACTTTAGAACTCCATGCTGACAAAATCTGGAACCTGGAAAAAAAGTTAAACAAAGAGATTAATTCTTAAATTTTTAAAAAAAGTTTCATAAAAAAATTTTATACTTATCTGATCTCTATTTTCCTGGTGCAACTTCATCTTCTTGATATAAATTAGTACCTGAAAAAAATAATTAACAATAATTAACAACAATATGTGTACATTATACCAGTTTTTTATAAAATTGAAATAGCAGAAGACAAAATATTGCAATCTCCTCATGCAGGAATGCATAAAAAAAAATATGAAACCAACAAATGATAAAGTAGTTTCTTTTTGGTTTCTTTTAATTCCCATGAGTAGGAGACTTTGATTGCAATATTTTGTCTTCTGCTATAATTTCAATTTTATAAAAAACTGGTATAATATGTACACATATTATTGTTAATTATTGTTAATTATTTTTTTCAGGTACTAATTTATATCAAGAAGATGAAGTTGCACCAGGAAAATAGAGATCAGATAAGTATAAAATTTTTTTATGAAACTTTTTTTAAAAATTTAAGAATTAATCTCTTTGTTTAACTTTTTTTCCAGGTTCCAGATTTTATCAGCATGGAGTTCTAAAGTTCTAATTTGCTTATAAACATATTTGGTAAGTTAATTTAAATATTTTTCAGTCTTTTTTAATAGTTTATAATTATTTTTGTAGTTATTTTTAACCAGAATCATTTTTTTTTCAGTTTTTTTCTATTTTTGGATGCTGACGCGAGGCTGATCTTGGGTGTTTTAGCATCAGAAATGTTAGATGATCCTATTGATATGTTACAACAAGTTTATGTGGTCCTGATAGTGAAGATTTAACAGAAGAAATCATTTGGTAAGGTTAAATTTAGTATTTTAATGATTTTACGCTTTAATATTTAACATTTTTATGGATTTTTAGGGAAACGGAAGAACCAAGTTTTAAGATTGTGGACCGATCATTGCCTATCACATCTCAGGACTTTCAGGATGTAAATTAGAGCCTTTGAAGTGAATTTTGAGAAGAAAAAAGTTGAAAAAAATCATGGCGAAACAAATTTTCTGGATGTTTGAAAGCTACCGTCGAGGAGAAAAAAAAGTGGAATAAGTCAAAATTAAAAATTTTTTTTTTTTTTTAGTAGTTCAGGTAAAAATAAAACTTTTTCCCAATCATATATATATATAAAAAGTTAAATGGTTCAGAGTTATTTTAGGTTGAACTGGGCAGCTGAAATCAAAAAAAATGAAAAAATCCAACTTTGGAGCAGCCGTATATCAAAATAATGCATCAGGAAGTCTAAAATAGGAGCGGTTTCACAAATCTCAGGTAAAAAGTGACACAAAAAAAATTTTTTTTCATTTTTTATTTTTCGGCTGGTCGTTCTTCCCTGGACGTGCCCATATATACATGTATATGTTAACACCCTAAAATTATTCGCTAGAACAGTTTGTGCATGCCCGTGCATTTTGATATATTCTAATTTCTACATACCTCCGTATATATGTAGACATTTATTCGTATGTGTCATATAAAATGATAGTTTAATAAATGCTATATCACTATATTTTATAAGCGTAAATAAACAAAACTTTTTTTTCCTATTAAATTACTTCACGAACGATAAAAATTTTCTTTTTAAATGTTTGCAACATTTGAAACATGTTTATAGGGAAGGGTAACCTGGAAATCCAAAAATCAAGGGAAGGGGGTCAAATGTGACGGAATTAAGGGGAGTTGGACCAATGGGACTTAGTTTTAATTTCTATTTACGGACTTAGAATAATCCGGGCTTAGGGACTGGTAATTTGGGTTCAGAATCTTAACATTTACTGAAGGTATTATTGGGTAACATTTATGCATAATACCTAACCCTCAGCTGTAGTAAACATGTTACATGCATTTTGCTTGTGTTCTTTTGAACCGATAATAAGTTTTTTTTAACTTTCTTAGAAACAAAATACACTGTTGGTTATAGTTACACTGTAAAAAGTAACTTTCTTATATTAACAAAAAAGTTAGGACATTTTCGAAAAATTACTAATTTTTCGAAAAAATTTGTAAATATTCGAAAAAAATCGTTTAATTACTAAATTTAGTATATTAACAAAAAATTTGAGTACTCTCATTTTTTTTTGTGAATTCACAAGAAAAATTGATAATTTACACTTTTTTTTTCGAAAATTTTCAAAAAATAGTTGCAAATTTACGAAAAATAGTTGTGAATTTACAAATTTTTTAGTAAATTCACAAAAAAAAATCGAGGATTCTCGAATTTTTTGATAATATACTAAATTTAGTAAATTTACGATTTTTATCGAATATTTACAAAATTTTCTGAAAATTTACTAATTTTTCGAAAAAATTCTATTTTTTTTGTAAATCTAAGAAAGTTACTTTTTACAGTGTAGGTAAGGAAAAAAATTTTTTATCCAAATTTTTTTATTAGACGGGACGTACGTAATAATTGTGATGGTGTAGTACCGAACCATTGTAAGAATGGGCATATAATGGATTGGAAACAAGCTACTATTTTAGACATTGAACCTATTTGGATGAAACGATTAATTTCCGAAAATACGCATATACACCAACAGGATAAACCGCTAAATAAAAAAAGTGATCTAAACAAATTGCATAGATCATAATTGATACAGTATTTGAAAAAATTCGCCGGTTATAACAATTTAAAATTCCTTAAAGTATTAAAGTATTAAAGTATTTGGTTCTAACGATATTAATAAAATATAATAAATATACATATCTAATAATAATTGTAACCACTTTTTTACCATATACTGATTATTAATTAAAACGCTTTCAGAAATATATCATGTGCATTATCTGTTAAGGATTCAATTATAAAAAAAATTATATATAAAAAAATTATATAAATCATAATTATAAAAATTACGTAAAATTATCAATAATTATAGAAAAAAAATTTTTTAATGGAAAAACAGTATAAGAATATACACTTTTTTGAATTTCTAAATTTCTGTAATAAATTATAAATGCTCTTTATAATAGTACTAGATACCGTCAAAGACGGGTAGAGCGAAGCTGATCATGTTAGAAAAAAGCAAGAAAAGAGTTTCAGTAATTTTTTAATTTAGGGATTTTAAAAGCTTTGATTAGATTGAGTTCAATAATAATGTTTAAATAAGACGTAAAAAAATGTTAAGCATAGTTAAAATTTTTAAGTATTGGCCAAAAAGTACACGAAAAATCCGCCCCTTATTTTGAAACCTTATTATTTGTTTGCTGAAAAGATTTCAACCAAACTTTTGTAGGCGGAACTTTGTTATTACGTCCTTTTTCTAGAATTCACCAACTACAAAAAAGTTACTCTGAACTCTAATACCCCTCAATTAACATAATTACCAAAATAATATTATACACAAGTCAGAATGTGGTGTAACGGTTTCAGAATTCGTCAACCAGAGAAAGAAAAAGTCTTCTGTAGGTTTTGTATGTCGTTGAATCCGAATTTGGGGTCCTACTGGGTTAGAAAATAGGAAAATACAGCAGAAACATTCCATCTTATGAGTTTTTTCACAATATTTTGGAACTAATGATCAAATTAATAGTGCCACATTTTAAGAGTAATTATCTAAATATTGAATTTATTCTTTTATTCTGTATCGATAAAGGAATATTAGAGATAACTATTGGTGTTGAAAAATATCTCCAGGGTAAGATAAAATCGGAAAAATACAATGTGAGTTTTTTTCTTTACTTTTCTTTTAATCTTGCATTTGAAAAAGTTTTATCCTATTTTAACTTTTATTTAATTTACCTCCTATACGGGGCAAAAATGGATAAAACTATCCCTGAATTTAAGAAAAAATGAAAAAAACTTATAACTGGTTTGTGTTTTCACACAACCAACGATCATGAATCATGTTCACTTATAACGTTTTAACGTATATTCCCTAATTTTTATAAGTCCTAAGATCTAAATTACAATAAATCCCAAAATATAAATTATCCTAAGTCCATAAACCTAAAATATTCTAAGTTCTTGTGCTTACTCCCACTTTAAATTATTCTAAGTCCCTTAATCGGAAATATTCTAAGTCCATTTCATACCCCGCTCCCCTAAAAACGTCGTTAATATTTCAACCCCTCCCCCCCTAAAACGTCAATACACGGTGATCCCGGGTGGGACGTGAATTTTATTTTATTAGGTGCATCGCTAGTTGTTGATGCTTGTAATCTTAGCTGCGATTGGTTAACTAATAAGCAAACAATGCATCCGCTCTGTATCGCCCTGTATTTACCCCCCCCCCTAAAACATCACTTTTTTACCCACCCCTGCCTGCCATTAACATACACTAATACTATTATATCGTAGTATAAGTGAACGCAACATACGGAGGTCCCATTGATACCAACCTATGAATTTAATTTTGTCATATGACTTTAAAAATACCATGTCCAGCACCGGAAGATCATGTAATAACAAAGATTTTGCAAGAAATGATTAATTTTTAAATTATCTCAAAAATTGCAATTTTAGACAAAAATGGGTTTTATAGGTCTCAACAATTTTCTAAAAGCTTTTTTCTAAAAATTCTTTATTTGTCCTTTAGAATTATTTGTTTGCAAAACATTATTACCTTTCTAATTTTTTATATTAAATTCTCTTCTTTACAGTCAGTAAATTGAATGCCCATTTTTGTCCCAAAATGATCAATTTTTCAATTTGCTGCAAAAATCGTAGTTTTAAAATTGAACATGTTTCTAAGGAGGGGTAACCTGTGAATCTGAAAATCAAGTGGGGTCAAATGTCAAAAATCATGTGGGGTTAGGAACTTAAAATATTTTATATTTAGGGACTTTGAATAATTTACTTTGAGAGGCTTAGAAAAATTCAAGTTTAGGGACTTAAAATATTCCGGGTTTAGAGACTTCTAATAATTTGAGTTGAGGGACTTAGAATATTTTCAATTTAAGGACTTAAAATAATACAGGTTTACAGAATCTAAATAATTTGGGTTTAGAATCTTAACATCTAGTAAAGGTGATAATTATTGTAATGTTGTTTATTATTTATGTATTATAACTAGTCCTTTTTACAGGTTTAGTTTTCACGTCCTATAATTAGTCTTATAGCCCAATTAGAGCTTGTAATTATTGAATCTCAATATTTTCTTACCCTTTCTTCAAAAAAAGGCAATTAATTAGATAATTTTAGCTCTGCTTTCAAAATATTGCAAAAAAACTAAAATGGGGTAGTTTTTGCTGATTTCATGTCCTCTACTTCTCAGCCACTTGTACCCCAGATTGCGTATTTCAGAATCAAAGCATACCTACTTTTGTATTCTAATTTTTTTGGTCACGTGTACTAGAAAAAGTTAACCAATTTTTGGAAGAAAAACTGAAATTATGACACCCCGGATTAGACTAGATTTTTATATTAGGCCAAAACATACTGAATTTATATTTTAAATATTTTGGTATTTTGGCTCTGGAAGGGCATGTCGGGCTATTGAAGACCCGCCATTTATTCACGCTCTTAGTTTATAGTGTACATGATTTTGAGCTCGGATAAAGGTCTTTAATGGCCCGACATGTCTCTCCAGAATTAATATACCGAAAAATGTCAAATATAAACTTATTATGTTTTGGTCTTAGTTAAAAACCTAGCCTATTCCAGGGTTTCATACTTACTTTTAGTTTTTTTTTTTAAATTGGCCATTTTTGTGTACTCATAACTTTTTCCAAAACACGTGGCCGAAAAAATTAGAATACGAAAGTCTATGTATTTAGGTCTTGAATATCTCTGTGCCAAAATTTAGCTGTGTAATACTTACACGCACTTATTACCATACCATTATTATTACCAGGTTCCTAATCTCTTTTTTATTTAATAAAATTACGCTATTTAAAAAAATCAGTTTTTAAACAACCGGTTTTATTTCAATGAAGTAACCTTCAGAAGAATTAAAAACTTATTAGTTATTAGTTTCAAATCAATTTTTCAAACTGATCCATGTGTAAGAATAAAAAAATTCAAAGATAATGGAATTATACATAGAATGCATACGGATGGAGTTGCAAATTCTTTGAACTAGGTTTAGTCCAAAAATATATATCTTATATTAATATTTGAAATTTTACGTTTAGATTTCTTTTTGAATACTAAATTAATTTTAAAACCAATATTTATGTAAAATTCCAAAAAATATTCCTAAAAACAAATAATCTAATGTAACTTGTTTTTCGTAATTTTTTCTAATTCTCCATCCGCCATTTTCAAATTAAGAAAAATCAAGCAAAAAAAATGTGTCCTAAAACATATACAAAAAATAAAAATTTTATTATTCTTCATTAAATATACCTTTTTTTGATGCTATTTACAATACTGATAAGCAGCGTGTCGATTTTTTTTAGTATCCAACTTTTACCCTAAATAATGAGTTTCCGGTTAATTTTATAGAAAGTTTGAAATCGTATTCTGATAATAGAGACTTGAAAAATAGATTTTGGTTTTAAAATTAATTTAGAACTCGTAGATAGGCTCTTGGGCGTTAAATGTTTAATTGAATAAAATTTGGATTAATTAATAAATAATAAAAATCGTAAAGAATTATAAAAAAGCTAAGGCTTTTTTATTTCAGGCACGATCACATATTCATTGAGTATTTTCTCTTTAATAACGTTGATGGGATCCACGCCCTCATAAATTGAAAACTATTATTTATTATTATACACCAAGGTAATAAAAGCATGTAGAGGCATCGGAATGACCTGGGGACCAAATTCCTCCATAAATTGAAGAATTTGAAGACTTTTTCGTTTTTTAACCTGATGAACTTTTAAGGCACGATTTCATCTATGTATTGCATACACAGGGTTATCGTTCCTAAAAAATAAATTTCAATTAATTTAGTTATTTTCTGGTTATTTTAGATCATTAACCACATTTTGGATGTATTAAATTCAAAACCAATTCATTTTTTACCATTTTTATTATTTTTTAATAATTTTTTTTGATATCTGAAATCAGTTTTTAGGACATTTCTCTGCAAGTACTTGATGAAATCACTTGAAATTGAAAACCCTACAACTAGATCTTATTTCAAAAAATTTGGTTTAAGGGATTTTTGATTCATCGAGTAGGCTCTGTGATCTTGACGATACACTTTCTCGAACATACATCCCTACACACAACAAGGCAATATAAGCATTTAGAGGCATCGGAATGACCTGGGGACCAAATTTCTCCACGAATTGTGCAATTTAGGAATTTTTCCGTTTTTTGACCTGACAAACTTATAAGGCACGATTTCATCTATGTATTGCATACATAGGGTGATCGTGCCTAAAAATATAAGAATCTTGTGTGATTTTGTATTTTTATGATATTTCGCTGATGCAAAGTTTATGCAAAAGCTATGAAATTTATCGCGCGGATAACATTTAGAAGGTTTTTCACCTGTATGAAGCAAAAGTACAAGAATAAACATGCCTTTAGAAATACCAGATTGGGCCCAAAAACAATAGGGTTCATTAACTCGATAAAATAAACTCAGTTTTAAAAAATGAAAGCATTCCGTTTGATCGTTTTGGCTATATCGTGTCCGAAAGGTGTCGATTTTTGCATCCATTAAGGTAGAGCTTCGCTCTATAATTAATAAAAAATAAGATTCCAGATGTAAAAAATATGTTTGTCCAAAACATACATTAAAAATGTGAACTCTTCAAAAATATACGTTAAAAATAACTTGCATAGATTTTACTTAAATCATCAAATAGACTAAAGAAACCACGCCTACGATTGGCTGTGTATTGTCTATGTACTTAAATCGCAAGATGACGTTAATATAAACAAGTACACTGCATGATAAATTAATAAGAAAAAGCGACAGTTTTACATAAAAAAAAAACCGTGTATATTTAGAATAAAATAAACTAAAAAATATTGTAACGTAATGCTTTGTAAAGCGAAGTCAGTTGAACACCAGACTCTCTTGAAGATGAATGCGTAACTTACACGTACATCCTAAATTTTTTAAATTGGTAAATTATAATAAACTTGTAAAAAATATGTAAAATTATTAGGTACATAATTATATTTTATTGGTTTTAGCTTGATAAGGTCGGCATATTGATCGAAGAAACGTCACAAATAGATAAATACATTTTTATTTAAAAATTTGATTTGCATAATTTTTTCCATTTGGTCAATCAATTCCTACTTGATCATAAAACTATATAAGAATATTTTTTAAAAAAATGTATAAAGATACAAGCATTCTTAATAGTAAAAGGATACTTACAAAATAAAAGAAAAAATTTTTTTAAGCTGTGATGGAGCTTTGGAGCTTTCAAGCTTCGTAGCCGCCTAAGTTGAGACTTTGGAGCTTTGCGTCTATGCGTCTACACTGACTGTTGCTAAGAATAAAGAAATCTACACCATATTTAAAATTCAGCCAATTTGACCAGACGACCATTGCAATTGCAACCGATATCGATAGCAACTATTTTACAGTGTATCTTATATTACAAGGCAATTTATTAATACATGTTAAATAAAGTAAATTATAACATTGATTTAGTGGATTCTCTAAATATATTTAAAAAAAATTTTTTTCTTTTAAGCTATTAGCATCGATCTTATAATTTAATTATTTATGATATTTATTAATTATTGTATTATACTAAGCTAAAAGCTGTTATCATAAGTTATTACATTCACTTTATTTACATTAACCTTCATTTTAAATCTATTTCCCTAAAAGTCTTGAATATTTGTTTTCTTTCAGTAAAACAAAATATTTTTTTAAGTCCAGACTCAAAATTCATAATATTATTATATTTACTTTAAATCCTTTAACCAAATAAAGTAATGTAACAATTGCAAAGATATAATAATTTATACCAGTAAGTTAGTGAATTTTTAAAAGTTAATAAATTACATAATTTTTAAATACCATAGAGAATTAAAATATGATGATTAAATTATTATTATTATTATTATTATTATTATTATTATTTGATTTATTTGTTAAATTAGTAATAAAAATTTCGAAAAGATTATTTAATGAAATTTTCAAACTACATAGTTCTAATTTACTTATTAATCAAAATTTAAAGTTTATAAGTAGTCTCTAAATATGTGAAAATTTTGGATGCTAGTTCTAAAAAAAAATATTTTAGATTAAAAAATATATAAAAATATTATTTATTTTTATTATGTATTAAATTTTTTAATAAAGTTTATCTTCAATACATACATAAATTTAATATAATTTTATTATATATAACGTCAGAATATAACATAAAATTCTGTAACAAGTATTTACTTCGAGTAGTAAATATGTAACGTAATATAACTAATACAGCTTATATTTCTCGTTACCATTCTCGTAAACGCCAGTCAGGTTTTCTACTGTTGTTAAATTATTTTTCTACGCACGTACTACGAGCCAGGGAAAATGTTGTCTATTTTATCTTCACAGCAAAAGTGAAAGAGTTGCCTAAAATAATGAAAGGATATAAAAACAAGCGTAATTCCAGAATAACGTTCACGTTATATACGAGTTTATTCGTGTGCAAAGTAAACCCCTGGCAAAAGGTTATATGAACTTGTATATATACTTCTCTTTTCCATCAAATTTCAACTAGCACGATTTTTTTTTCTTTTTTTTTTCTACACAATTTCAAAAGTAAAAAAGAGGGAAGAGGTAGTAGTGTTGAGTGAAAATTGTACAAACGTCATAAAAAAAGATTTGAAAATTTTTTAACCTTTTGATGTTTTACTTTGTCAAAGTAAAGCAATATCAATTATTTTGTTTACTAAATAAATAAAAATTTCAAATTGATTTTATTTATTATTTTTTTTTTATGAAGCTCAGATTTTTAGTCTTTATACGTAGGTACGTAGTTATTAATTACTATAAATTTTTATTTTAATTTATAATTTAATCCTCTCATACTATCTTTTAGATTTTTCCTCAAATAAAACCTCGGTCATTTTGAGGTAAATTATAGTTTAATTAAAAATAAGTAAAATAGGTCACACTTTTGCCTTTTCCTAAATTTCAAATGAAAATTCAATAGGAAAAACTAACTTATAGTTGTTTGATAAAATTTATAGAAATAATAATAATAATCTAAAAGAAACTGAAAATATGAAATAACTAGAATTTTTTCTTTATCTTTTCTGTGTAAGCCTTGTTACTTTAAGAAACGAAAAATAAGACCAGGTCCAATTTTTTATTCTTCAAATATGTTATTATTAAATTATATGATCAGCTTGATACAAATTTTCAACATCTAAAATCTTAAGCTAACGATTTTGCCAAAGATAACCTAAAAAGTCGCTTTAAATTTTCTACAGCTTCCTTAATTTTTTTTAAGTTTAAAAATAATGTTTGATACTTGAATCAAACTACTTGAGCTTTGAGTAAATTGCCTGAAATTTCACGTAGAGTAATAGTTCAAAAAATCCTTTCATAACTAATAGAATTCTAAAAACTTTAAATTTAAGCAAAATCGATTTGGCAAATTTTTTATTTTATTTGAAATTTCAAGTAAAGCAACCTAACCGTAAGGTATTTTAGTTTCTTGGCCCGTACTCGGTTTAATTTTTAAGTGGCTGAAATGCAACTGATACAGCCCTTTCTCTTTAGGGTTATTTGTTTTTTTTATTTACTTTTCGAGGAATTATGTATTGAAGCTTTAATCTTAAAAAATTATTTGAATCTGATGTAACTTTTCAAATTTTTTTAAAAATTTTGGTTGAAATGATCATATTTATGAAAAGCTTATCCTAGTAATTTGATGGTAATAATTTGAAAATTTTAACCACATATTAGAAGTTTTATAAATAAAAACTTATAAGCGGTTTGTGTAAACACTATCCAAATGTATGAAACATTTACTTGCAGGGCTAGATATAATGCAAATGATACAAAACATTACAATACAATTCGCTGTTTTTATAACTTGTAATTATCACCATTAGTAGATATTAAAATTTCAAACCCAAATTATTTTGAATCCCTAAATCGAAAATAACCAGTTAAAACAAGTCCCTAAATCTGAATTATTATAAGTCTCTAAATCAAAATAACTCTAACTCCCTAAACTTGAATTATTCTAAGTCCCTAAACCCAGTTTATTTTAAGTCCCTAAATCGAAATTTTTCTAATTGTAAATCTCATATTTTTAGGTACGATTACCCTATATATCCATAGATGAAATCGTGCCTTATAATTTTGTCAGGTCAAAAAATGGAGAAGTCTTAAAAATGTTTAATTTCACAAGAAATTATGAAATAATTTAATAAATTATGAAATAAATTATTGGTCCCCAGGTCATTTTGATGCCCCCAACATGCTTTTATCGAATTTTTGTGTGTAGATATGTATGTTTGAACAGGTGTATCCTGAAAATGTCAGAGGCTACTCCAATGAAATAAAAAAAGCTCTGGATGAAAATCTTAATTTTATCTAGTTGAGCCAGCAGGAAGCCAATTTATATCATCCAGTTGTTGAGTAATCACAAAAAAAATGATTTTAGATGTGAAAAAAACTGATAAAAAATGTTAAAAATTAACTTTTTTTAATCTGAAACCTGTCTAATGATCTGAGATCAATAAAAAATCTTGACTTAGTCAAAGAATGTGCATATAATTTTCCTTTCATGTTAAAAATAATTTACACAATTGCGAGAATCTCTTAAGATTGAAAAAATGCTTCTAAATTAATACTTCTAAAAAAAAATTAATAATTCTCTCTGATATTTAAAAATAATTGAAAATGAAGCTCCATTTCTTGCATTTTGCGTTTGGGAACAGAGTATAACAAACCTGTGTAAATAACCAATTTACAAATTTTATATAACGATTTTCAGCTAAAGACGGCAAAATAAAGCTATGCTATTTTATTCTTTATTCAATTTTTGTTTCCTTTTTTTTTTACAAAAAATTTAATCAAATATTGAAATAACTTTTTTGCTAAAAGAAAAAAAAAATATGTATATAAAATTTAAATCATAAAAAATATTTTGTTTTCATTCAATTTTGTAAATTTTATACGCATAAAACAAATTTCTGTTCTTTTGAGATAAAAAGAAAAAAAAAATGTATACATTTTTATTGTAATGTAATAATGAAAAAGAAAAAAAAAATATGTTTTTATAAAAATTCATTTGATTTTATCTGGTTGGACAAATAAAAAAATGTCGTATTTCCTTTAGGAATTGTAAATATTAGGTAGATAAATCGTGCATAGACTGTAAATCGTCCTATCGAACATTTGTAATTCTTGTATAAAAAAAAAGAAAAAAAATTCTTCTCATCGTCCAGATCATTGGAATTTTACGTGTATATCCACCGATTGGAAATCGACGTTACCCGTGCGTTTCGATAGTTCGTGAACAGAGTGAAAATGAAGTATTATGGGACATTGAGAAAAACGTATACGTTTATGTTAAGTCTTATCAATGTATATTCAAGAAAATAGAAAAAATAAAACAGACATCTGTTTAGCCTTAAAAAAACAGAAAACCCTATTAAAATGATTTTGTTGACATTGCATTAACTTGGGATAATTATTCTGATATCGATCATTTCAGCTCATATTTTATCACCAGCAAATAATGATGTGTAAATGCGTATAATATACCTTAGTATACATTGCACGTATGTATGTATGTACAAATACTTCATTAATACTCGAGCTTGTATCTCGTTTGACTTAGAATATATATCGAAAATTATTTAACGTTATATTATTGTTTATGTTTCAGTGACAATAATAACAATGTAAACAAATTATCCGTTTGAATTTAGAAATTTCACATAATTTCTTAAAGTATTTTTTTTTCGTTCTTTGGTGCAACCTGTGTAACGTCAAATTTTTATTTTTTATTTTCAATAAGGAACATGATCAGAGGTACTTGAAAAAGGCCGGCCGGACAAAGGGCGAGGGGTGAAAAATTTACGTATTCAGGGGAAGGATGATTGAATGGACTCAAAGACACATAATAATTTAATTGCTGAGATTGGGGATTTAGTTGATTTGGGATATTAATTAAGACTATTACAGGTCAAAATGATTCAGGAAAGTTAGTTATGTTAATGTAGGAATCGGGTCAACCTGAAGATAATTATTAATTAATTATTGTTTATAATTTGATTTAATTTTACATTGTATTTTTATGTTGTATGAGAATCTTTCTAGAAGTAGTTGTACGTTAAAGTCAAGATATTTCCGGTGTCATATGGTGTGTTTTCTGTAGTGTCTGTATCGTATGATATTTTAATGTATGGAAGTTTCTAGGTTTTAATTGTCGTTAGTTTTTATAGAAAGAATGAATGTTAAGTAGCTAGAAAATTCGAGAATAGAACGATCTAGAAAGAATATTAAAATGTATAAAAGCTGCAGGATTTTGGTCGTGGGAGGCAGTTGTTCGGCAGTTGTTCAGTAGTTGTTAAGTTGTTCGTCAGTTGTATTGTATGTGGCATGTAGTCTGTTTCGTGTAGTATGCTGTTTGTAGTACTTAAAATAGTAATGTTAAAAATGTAGTCTTTAAATTGAATGTTGCTGTATCAATAAATACGTTGTGTTGTTTTACTTTATTAATTAAATAAAAATTGTTGCTAATTATTTGAAAATACTAAGCCCATTCCTACATTAATATACTTAATAAAAATCCACTTGTCGCAATCGAAAATATTCCGATTGTAGCTAGTTGAATTCAGCTTATAGCTAGCAAAATTTTTTTTTCTTGCCCAAGGGATTGCAAATGACTTGAAACATAAACTGTATTTTTTGACAAAATTCATGTTTTTTTATGAATGTATGTGTAAAATTAGAGAAAGAAACCTCCATTTCACGTATATTAAGTTTAGAGACTTAACTTAGTCGCGCGCCCTAGAAGGCGCTGGAATACTTGTGACAAAAATGGTTATATCGCTTGATTTTTCGGATTCGATACCTAAAGTAAAAATTCTGGACAAGATTTTTGTATCCAAATTTTTCGCAAAATAAAAAAATACTCCTATATTTTTTTATTTTTGGAAGTAATCAAATGTGTACCAAATTTGGTTCCAGGAACCATATACTACTAGATACCGTCAAAGACAGGTAGAGCGAAGCTGATCATGTTAGAAAAAAGCAAGAAAAGAGTTTCAGTAATTTTTTAATTTAGGGATTTTAAAAGCTTTGATTAGATTGAGTTCAATAATAATGTTTAAATAAGACGTAAAAAAATGTTAAGCATAGTTAAAATTTTTAAGTATTGGCCAAAAAGTACACGAAAAATCCGCCCCTTATTTTGAAACCTTATTATTTGTTTGCTGAAAAGATTTCAACCAAACTTTTGTTGGCGGAACTTTGTTATTACGTCCTTTTTCTATAATTCACCAACTACAAAAAAGTTACTCTGAACTCTAATACCCCTCAATTAACATAATTACCAAAATAATATTATACACAAGTCAGAATGTGGTGTAACGGTTTCGGAATTCGTCAACCAGAGAAAGAAAAAGACTTCTGTAGGTTTTGTATGTCGTTGAATCCGAATTTGGGGTCCTACTGGGTTAGAAAATAGGAAAATACAGCAGAAACATTCCATCTTATGAGTTTTTTCACAATATTTTGGAACTAATGATCAAATTAATAGTGCCACATTTTAAGAGTAATTATCTAAATATTGAATTTATTCTTTTATTCTGTATCGATAAAGGAATATTAGAGCTAACTATTGGTGTTGAAAAATATCTCCAGGGTAAGATAAAATCGGAAAAATACAATGTGAGTTTTTTTCTTTACTTTTCTTTTAATCTTGCATTTGAAAAAGTTTTATCCTATTTTAACTTTTATTTAATTTACCTCCTATACGGGGCAAAAATGGATAAAACTATCCCTGAATTTAAGAAAAAATGAAAAAAACTTATAACTGGTTTGTGTTTTCACACAACCAACGATCATTAATCATGTTCACTTATAACGTTTTAACGTATATTCCCTAATTTTTATAAGTCCTAAGATCTAAATTACAATAAATCCCAAAATATAAATTATCCTAAGTCCATAAACCTAAAATATTCTAAGTTCTTGTGCTTACTCCCACTTTAAATTATTCTAAGTCCCTTAATCGGAAATATTCTAAGTCCATTTCATACCCCTCTCCCCTAAAAACGTCGTTAATATTTCAACCCCTCCCCCCCTAAAACGTCAATACACGGTGATCCCGGGTGGGACGTGAATTTTATTTTATTAGGTGCATCGCTAGTTGTTGATGCTTGTAATCTTAGCTGCGATTGGTTAACTAATAAGCAAACAATGCATCCGCTCTGTATCGCCCTGTATTTACCCCCCCCCCCCCTAAAACATCACTTTTTTACCCACCCCTGCCTGGCATTAACATACACTAACACTATTATATCGTAGTATAAGTGAACGCAACATACGGAGGTCCCATTGATACCAACCTATGAATTTAATTTTGTCATATGACTTTAAAAATACCATGTCCAGCACCGGAAGATCATGTAATAACAAAGATTTTGCAAGAAAAAATTTTGCTTAAGTTCCCTTATGCAAAAAGTTAACAAAGATGCAATAAGAGGGCAGATTTTTCGGAGTCTTTACTTTGCTTTCGTTAACAAGAGACCGCTAACTTTAGGAAACCATATTACAAATTACTTTCATTAATAATTGAAAAAAACCTCCGATAACCTCCGATAACCTCCGTTTATTCCAACGGGCCTTCTAGGCACAAGAATATGTGCATAATACTATGCACAAGGCTTTTAAATGTAGTTTTTTGGTAATATTGCTTTTTAGTTAGTTGGTTAACAAAAACACTTCTTGTTGGTCACAATTTTTCGGTATTAAAGTCATTTTTCAAGCCTTGGATTTTTCTAAATGTTATAGCAATTTAACCAAATGGTCATTTTTTTCCCGAAATGATTAATTTTTAAATTATCTCAAAAATTGCTATTTTAGACAAAAATGGGTTTTATAGGTCTCAACAATTTTCTAAAAGCTTTTTTCTAAAAATTCTTTATTTGTCCTTTAGAATTATTTGTTTGCAAAACATTATTACCTTTCTAATTTTTTATATTAAATTCTCTTCTTTACAGTCAGTAAATTGAATGCCCATTTTTGTCCCAAAATGATCAATTTTTCAATTTGCTGCAAAAATCGTAGTTTTAACATTGAACATGTTTCTAAGGAGGGGTAACCTGTGAATCTGAAAATCAAGTGAGGTCAAATGTCAAAAATCATGTGGGGTTAGGAACTTAAAATATTTTATATTTAGGGACTTTGAATAATTTACTTTGAGAGGCTTAGAAAAATTCAAGTTTAGGGACTTAAAATATTCCGGGTTTAGAGACTTCTAATAATTTGAGTTGAGGGACTTAGAATATTTTCAATTTAAGGACTTAAAATAATACAGGTTTACAGAATCTAAATAATTTGGGTTTAGAATCTTAACATCTAGTAAAGTTGATAATTACAAATTATAAGAATAGCGATTTTTTTAAGTTTAGATTTCTTTTTGAATACTAAATTAATTTTAAAACCAATATTTATGTAAAATTCCAAAAAATATTCCTAAAAACAAATAATCTAATGCAACTTGTTTTTCGTAATTTTTTCTAATTCTCCATCCGCCATTTTCAAATTAAGAAAAATCATGCAAAAAAAATGTGTCCTAAAACATATACAAAAAATGAAAATTTTATTATTCTTCATTAAATATACCTTTTTTTGATGCTATTTATAATACTGATAAGCAGCGTGTCGATTTTTTTTAGTATCCAACTTTTACCCTAAATAATGAGTTTCCGGTTAATTTTATAGAAAGATTGAAATCAAATATTTTCAATTTAAGGACTTAAAATAATACAGGTTTACAGAATCTAAATAATTTGGGTTTAGAATCTTAACATCTAGTAAAGGTGATAATTACAAATTATAAGAATAGCGATTTTATTGTAATGTTGTTTATTATTTATGTATTATAACTAGTCCTTTTTAGAGGTTTAGTTTTCACGTCCTATAATTAGTCTTATAGCCCAATTAGAGCTTGTAATTATTGAATCGCAATATTTTCTTACCCTTTCTTCAAAAAAGGCAGTTAATTAGATAATTTTAGCTCTGCTTCCAGAATATTGCAAAAAAACTAAAATGGGGTAGTTTTTGCTGATTTCATGTCCTCTACTTCTCAGCCACTTGTATCCCAGATTGCGTATTTCAGAATCAAAGCATACCTACTTTTGTATTCTAATTTTTTTGGTCACGTGTACTAGAAAAAGTTAACCAATTTTTGGAAGAAAAACTGAAATTATGACACCCCGGATTAGACTAGATTTTTATATTAGGCCAAAATATACTGAATTTATATTTTAAATATTTTGGTATTTTGGCTCTGGAAGGGCATGTCGGGCTATTGAAGACCCGCCGTTTATTCACGCTCTTAGTTTATAGTGTACATGATTTTGAGCTCGGATAAAGGTCTTCAATGGCCCGACATGTCTCTCCAGAATTAATATACCGAAAAATGTCAAATATAAACTTATTATGTTTTGGTCTTAGTTAAAAACCTAGCCTATTCCAGGGTTTCATACTTACTTTTAGTTTTTTTTTTTAAATCTCCCCAATTGAGAGATCTCCGGAGATCTCCCGAGATCTCTAGAGATCTCTAGAGATCTCTGGAGATCTCTAAACTTGTTTTTAATTATTTCAAATGATTGAAGCTTATTATGCTAAAAATGCTTATAAATAGCTCCAACAAGCCTACATTATTCATAATACATGTAAAAAAAATTCAAGCTGTATTTATATATAGCTAAACCATCGAAATTTGCCTTTTAATCAAATTAAAATCTGTAAAATATTATTTTTTTCTATAACTATTACGAAAATTGAAGCTAAACTTAGGTTTCTGACAAAAGATTCTCAAAAAGCGAATTACTTTAAACGACTATTTTTTTGTCCTTATTAAGTATACCACCCAGCAAATGCTAAACACGTTAGTTGAACAAATCTTTACCCTTTTGTATCGTATAAGATTTATTAAAATACGACCTGAAATGGATAAAGTACTTTTCATTGTTCTTTCATTTGTGTAGAAAGAAAAATTTTATTTCAAAAATAATAATGTATTTATTTCCATAATATAATTCAATGAATTTCTGTTAAGCAATTTATTGATTCTTAGTAATGATTAAACGAGAATTTGCTTAAAAAAATGATGTTGTAAAGGAGTTTTTGAACTCATTAACGCAAATCTAAAATACAGAAAAAAATGTCAACTGCTTGGAGATATTATTCAGAATTGAAGAATCCTTTTTAATTTATAATAGACAAATAATTTATCATATACCTTCAGTTTGCTTGAAAGAACCTATACTGAATCTCGAGCCAAGTGCCCCAACTTTACATGAGAAGGGGATTCTTAGACGAATACTTTAAATTTTGCTGTAACTTTACTTTTCCACCAAATAACTTCCTAAGTCTTATTTTTCCGATCACAAACAGAATTAATGAAATATTGTGAGTAAAAAGTTAAAGCGTTTAATATCACATATAAACAAAATTTAAGTAAATAAGTTATTATTGTTATTATTATTACTGCTAACTTTTATCATAACTGTCTTTCTAACTTAAATTACTATAAAATAAAAAATGAACAAATTAGTGTGTTATTTGGTCGAAATTCGCGAAAACCGGCCTCTTTACAAAATCAAAAATGGTCTATCAGGGATAGTAAAAAAATTAAAATAGAATTTTTCGCATATGCCCAGAAAAGTAAAGAATGGCCTAAATTGCACGTAAATTACCATCTGAGGCGAAGCTTTTTTTATGCCCCAGGGAAAAAATTTTTATAAGCTTCAAATTTTAAAAAAATGTTTACTTGCAATATTTCTTAAAATCGTTTGTGAGATTTGGTGAATAAAGGTTAGAATCCTAATTGAAATATTTTATAAAATATCAAAAATCACTATCTTTAAAGAATTATAACTTGAAACTTGAAAATAGATAAGATATGTAGTAATTTTATATGAAATCCATTTTAATCGAAAATCGTCCAGTTACCACAATGAGAAGGTATAGGTTATTTTTTGCGGTTATTAAACATTTTTATAAATTACTTACGTTTTGCGCGTCGTTGAACGCAAGTATGATATCAGTTTTTACCTAAGATGACCAAGTTGCCCATAATAAGCAACAATAGGTTATTTTTTGCGTTTTCTTAGATGTTTATTTTTCTGAGTAATTCAATCATTAAAAGTAAAATCTGATATCATACTATAAGCAGTATCCTCGTAGGAAGTTCTGTGACAATAATTAAAAGGATCGCTAAAAAGTCATAGTCCAAACTGGAAGTCTCTATCTTAATACATGTAAGAATCATGGCGTCGCTTCCTATTTAGACCAAAAATGAAGTTATTGTAAGAACACTCACTATGAGGATATACTAATCACAACTAACCAATCAAAATATTAAAGAACATGCAAAGCATATCGGGAAAATACCTATTGTGGGCAACTAAAGCATTTTCAGTTAACACTGACTTTATATTCACATTCGATCCAAAATATTCTAAAATTTAAAAAATTTCATAAATCATATACTACAAAAGATTCTGTGTTCTTTGAAATTTCTTCATAAGCAATTTATGATTTTATTGACATAAATTAGTACTAACATAATAGTAATTACCTAACTAATGAAAACAACCTGAATGTATACCATAAGTTTGAAATTGCTAATGAATTTAATAGATTTTATGAAAATGTAGGCAATAACTTAGCAAACAAAATCAAAAAAGAAACTATAAATTATAATATTATTAGAAAATGTGACAACACTTTTTATTTATCCCCTACATCATCTGATGAAATTTTTAGGGTCATAAAAAATATGGCTGATAAAACAGGTGGTGTGGATAACATAAATAAGAAAGTGTTAATAACTTTATCTTCTCACATTGTAAAACCTCTTGAGCATATTTTTAACTTGTGTTTTATTTATGATAAATGGCCTATTGGATTAAAAACAGCTGACATCATCCCCATATACAAAAGTGGTGACAAACAGTATACTACAAATTATAGGCCTATCTCATTAATCTCTAACCTAGCTAAAGTATTAGAGAAATTATTACATCACAGAATTCTTAGCTTCATAAACAAAAATAATACCTTATTTGATAACCAATTTGGTTTCCGGAAAAATATTGGCACCAAGGAAGCTCTGGCTCATATCACTAATATATTATATAGTAATATAGACCAGAATCTACCCACGGTCGTAACCTACTTAGACCTAGCTAAAGCTTTCGACACAGTTCAATATAACATTCTCTACAAAAAGCTCTCGATTTATGGTTTTAGAGGTAAAATCCTTAACTTAATCAAGAGTTATTTGTCTGGACGTAAACAAAGTGTTATTGTTAACAATGTGAAGAGTCTTTACACTACTGTAAGCATGGGTTTACCACAAGGGACCATTTTGGGCCCTCTACTCTTCATTTTATATATAAATGATATTTTCAATCTCTTGCCTAAAGATGTAATAATTTCTTACGCTGATGATACGGCAATTATTAGTAGTGAAAGGACATGGCCCTTAGCTCGTAACAAAATAATTGAATATCTTTCGGTTGTATATCAATGGTTAAATGCTAACCAACTCTCTCTAAACCTTGGAAAAACAGTATATATAACTTATGGTGCTTATAAAAACAGCATTCCTGAGCAATTTCAGATAAGCATTGGTAGTCAGAATATAGAGAGGGTTGATCATTGTAAATATTTGGGTGTTCACTTTGATTGTCATTTAAGATGGGATGTCCATATAACATTAACAGTGAAACGCACCAGATATTTACTCTTTGTGCTAAGGAAAATGTCCTCTCATGTTCCTATTAACATATTACGGATGATCTACTTTGCCCTATTTCAAAATGTTGCCTACTACGGCATAATAGCGTGGGGGGGTGCATACAATAATGTACTGAAGCCCTTAAAAAATCTACATAACCGCATATTAAAAACAATTGGTTCCCCAAAAGACATTTTAACTCTTGAACATGCTTTTATTCTCGAATCAATAGTTTTAAATTACGATGAACTTAAGCAACTTTACATAACTTCTAATAAAAATACAAGATACAAAAGTCTAAGACCGCCTGATATTCATAAGTCTATTAATTTCAAAAATAGTAGAGTTATTGCCGTAAAGAATTATAATTCTTTGCCCAACAATTTAAAAGCCCTAGATGGAAAAATAAAATCCATCAAGAATAAAATCAAACTCCATCTACTTGGAAATTCAAATAATATTTAGATGTTATAGTTTTAAATCATACTAAATGTTATTTCTTTACCCTGTAAAGGGAAAATACATGTATATACAATATTTTTATGTAAATTTTAGCCCTAAATTTAGTTCTTAAGTTTAATTATAACATTATTTTCTATTTTACTTTTTATAATTATATCACTATTAATATAACCAGTCTGCGCACAGGTGATTAAATCACTTCAGCAGATTACTTTACATTTGTAATTTTTTTTTTTTTGTAAATGTTTTGTAAATAATTCTGGTTCTGAATAAATAAATAAATAAAAATTAAAGAGTTTGTTAATCAGCTTAGTTCTAAATCACTTTTTATTTAACTTTTTTATGCTCGTGATGTCAAAAATTTATCTCCCTTTCTGTTTTTACTAATTGTAAGTTAATATAATGTTTAGGAAATAAATAAACCCTATAAATAAAAAATTAACACATTCAGAGAACGTTTAGATTAGAAAATCAAGATATGAAGAGAATGAAAAAAGTTTGATTTTTGGAAAATAAATAAATAATTCCATAAAAAATATTTTCAGTTTATCTTTTCACTCTTACTCCGAGAAATTTTGGACCAAAATGAATAGTTATAGAAAAAAATGATTCAAGACTAGGTGTCAGTAAAATATTGATTCTGACAGCCTACACTAAAATTTCATTTGAAAGTATTGCCTGCTTCATAGCATTAGGTCCGTTCTAAAAGAGAAAACGATGAAAATTTTATTGGGCGATATCCAAACAGAGACCATTTGCCTCAAAATGGGTTATTTCAGGTTTAGAACTCCCCAAAAAATCCACTCAAATGAACATCTAGAAAAAGATACCATTAAATCCATGAAAATATTTATTTATTATTTGAAAAATGAGTACATTATTAAAAACCAGTATATTTCTATTTAAAATAAAAAATATTCTATTTTTATTTATGTGTAGATTTATTTTCTACATTTTTTTTTTTAGATTCAAATTATTTTCTTTTCTTTCTACCAATAGTTGTCTAATACTATATAATAAAAATGTTAAAGACATACATACATACATACATAAAAAAGTTTTTGCCAGCCAATGTCCCGACAATGCGTCGCCAAACAGGAAAAAGTTATACTAGGCAAAATGAATATATTTTTGTGCGTTTTTTTTTCTGTGTTTAGGTAAACTAGAACGGAAATGTTCCATACAGATTTGCGTGTTCTTAACTTTTATTATACTGATATTTATAAAACATAAATTATTTTTTAAAAAAATGTATAAAATTGTCATATACTTCATTTTAAAAAGGGATGTATGTTGTATTTTTTTATTATAGTCTAAAAATTTAAATATAAAATATGTATGCATTATGTATATTTTAGTGATTACATTTAATTGTAATTTTTTTTCAGAATTTTGAAATATATAATTTGCAATATTGACGTATATGATTTTTAAAAAATGTAAAATGATGAAAAATGTTGATTATTATGAATTGTTTAATAAAAATAAGCTCACTGCGATTATAAAATACAAATTTAAAAAAATTCAAAATTGACGCAAAACAGCCGTATTTAACGTGTATTTTAGGAAGTAAATGTTTTTCATGATAAAGCAGAAAATATATTTATAAATATTTTTTTATTGTCATTCACATCAGGTTGATTAAAATTCTATTTCATTCATTAATGTGAAGGTGAGAGTTTTGGAAATGAACAAGTAAAAATAACTACCCTTATAGATATATGGTTGTAAAGTTTAGTAAAAATTCGTTCTACTCTTATAAACCATCATTAGTTTTGACTTACAACTCTTATAAAATACCCTAAAAATTGGGATGAAAAAGGTAAATCGGGCCTATAATGTTTGGAAAAATTTTTATCAGAAAGGCCTTGAAAGAGACAAATATTTTAGCCACGTATCTACAAGAAAAGTTATTTTTTTGCTTGCTTCGGCGTTAAAATAAAACCAGAATTTCCTTAAAATACGATTTGTTGCTAATAAGTAATCAATATTAAATAAATCAAAAAATTTATAAAAGCTTTAATTATTCACTTTTGACTTTAGATTCTTTCCAAGATAAATTATCCTGAAAATAACAAATACAAAAAATCAGGTACTATGATATTAGATGAAATTACGAATTCCAAAATTTCTAAAATTTCCACCTGGGATTTTTACAATATATAATTTTTTGCAAAGCGCTGTAAACTCATAGTTAGCGTTAAATCTTTAGTTATATTATAAATATGTATATACTACTGAATATATTTTAAATACACGTTTCAGGTAACTTTGAAGTCAAGCGCTCCGTCTGGAATCAGCCTAACATTTATATATTATTGAAGTTTTATAATTTAAGGTTCAATTCATTTGTTAGATTAAAAAATTATAAAACAATATCTTATATGGTAATAGAGTGATAGTTTCTAAAAACAGTATTTAACTTAACGAAAGTTAGTAATATTTACATAATATACAAAATATTAACGTTTACTTCATTTTAATGTATGTATAATAAAGCGAAAATTTATACATGAATATACCAGAATTATATAAAATAGAACGAATTTGAAGAATTACTATTCACGTTGGCATTGTAATTACATAATACACTTTTAAATTCATTTATTTAACCAGAAATATAAAGCAGGTTTAAAATTTAAGTAAACTACATATTGTTTTAGTTTCATTTTAGTTAAAAATTACCAACATACTTAAATTTTATTTTTAAGCTCGGATAAATAAACGTGGTGTCTCGTTATAATTTAATAATTATTGATATAATTTTTAAAAATTTCGTATTATTTTTTATTTTTTCAAGTCTTCAGAGTTTTTTTCACTTAAAAAATAAAATTTTATAAAATTGATGCTCATAAAATTATTACTTGACTACTTCACGAAGTTTTAAAAGGAATTTAAAAGCCAGCTTTAGCATAGGAAAAAATAATAATAAAATAAGAGTTTATTTGAAATTCAATATTTCTAAAATTTATTTCGAAAATTTTCTTTAAAAAGTAGATTTTTCAAACTTTTAATTGAGTAATTCTTAGTGAAACTTTACTAATGGAAAGGTAAAAGTCGGGGATTTGAAAAAAACTAATTGGGTTGGATTTGGTATACGTTCAAATGATACCATACCAAATTTTAAGGTTTTAGGTTCAAAGGGTACAAAATGGCGGCTATTTTTCGGTCTTACATGGTTTAAAAAGAAAATAATTTTAAAAAATGACAATTTTCGATTTCATTTTTTCTACGCTCTGAATAAAGCTGAAAAATGGTTTTCTTGACTATGTCTTATGTAAAATTTACCGCTGAATCCGAATCTGCCACCAGTTTTTCAAAAAAACCTCAAAGAAAACCGGAAAATTGGAAAAACTAAGAAAACTCATTTTTTTTCAAACGCAGATTTTTCATATAGTCGTAACTTTTTTTTTCCTAACCGGTCTTAAAATTTTTGTTTTTGTATGTATAGCTCAGGATGTAGAGACACTCGGCCCTAGTAAACCTGTGGGTTGGTTTAATTCAAAAAAAATTTTTGTTTATTATTTTTTTTTTTTAAAGAAAAGTAATAAATTAAAATTTGTTCCACCCCCCACTTTTTCCGCTTAAGCATAAAAACGTGTTATATCGGACCAATTTTTTAATTTTTTCAAAATATTTTGGTAACCGTTAATAATAGCAAAAATTATGAAGAATACATAAATGTTAACAATTAAATTCTTGATAAAAAAGGTAATTACAAAATTTTTCATTGAATTAATATTTTTTTGTGAAAATGGTCTTTCAAAAAGTAGCGTAAAAGTGTGCGCCCAGATTATTGTTGATTTTACATTATTTACTTTAACTTTCAGATGAAAATTGTTAGTATAAAATATTTTTAATACATTAAATAACAAGTAGTAACATTTTTGTTAATTTTGATTAAAATGTTCAGTATAATTAAAGAATATTTATTATAAAAATAAAATAAAACGTTTGAGATTTTATATTTTATATTATTTTACTGCTGCTATGAAATCAGAGTGTTTAGTAATACACGGTGATCCAAAAATTAAAAAAATATCTGACGGTCACGCTAATATTATTCTTATTATGACACTTGTAATTAACATCAGTGACTTACTTGTCTTATGAGTCAATATGTATAATACAAAAATTTAATCGGTTATTCGCTTTCTTCTTTAACTTTTGAGTGATGCGCAAGCGCACTTTGTTATTCAAAAGAATAACAGAAGCGTATTGTAAGAAAATAATTTAAAGAAAAAACTGGCTTTATTAAAGGACTTTTTATTTCTGACGAGGATCCAAAGATACATTTTGACTCATATGATCCTTCAGTAAATTAAATTTCCTAAAAATTAAAAAAAAAAAAAATTTATTATTCAATTCCGTTAATCATATAACGCCAAAAACTCTCAAAAAATTTTACTGAAAATTATTTTTTTTTAAATTCGCTAATAACTGAAAAGAAAAACGGAAAATGAAAATTTTTTTTTAATGAAATTAAAATTTAGAGTATTTTCTGCCAAAAAATTACAAGTTTCAAATTTGGTTTTAATTACAAAAGAAAATAAACGAATATAAAAGGGAAAAAACGCATAGTTTTTTTTTTTTTTTTGAAGGTCAATTTTTGAGCGGTTCTTTAACTTGGAACCAATTTTGACGCACAATTTTTATTTCAGTAAAGTTTTAAAAACATATATAGAAACTTATGCTGAAAATACTCTTCAAAAAAATTTTCAATCCGCTAAAATTTTTCTTCCATTTATGGCTACTTAAAGTGGTAGAAAACGTGTTTTAACTTCCGTAGACCATAATGGTTAAAATTTATGCATATTTTTTTTTTTTTTTTACATTTTTTTAAAAACAAAGTCTTTACAATTTTATTACTACAATGTATTTTCACCTGCAATCTACCAAATTTCTAAAATTAATTTTTTTCGAAGCGCAACAAGCTGTTTTGTAGCGGAACTATTTCATAAGCGCGCGCGCTTAAGGAATTTTAAGGTCATATTATAAACTGCTTTTTACAGAAAATGGTTAGTTTTACATAAAAAATGATAAGAACCTTTTTTACAGCAAATTTTATTTTGAACATTAAAGTATTTTTCATAATTTTTGTTTCATCGAATTATTATTGAGATACTTTAAAAAAACGTAAAAAGTTGCCCGAAATAGCACGTTTTTGCACTCCAGCGGCAAAAGTTTGGGGTGGAACAAATTTTGATTCAAAAAACAAACTTTTAAGAAAACTAATTTAAAAAAAAATTTTTTTGAATTAATTTGACCGGACAGTTTTAAATCCACATCCTGAACTAGTACTTATTACTTTAAAAAAAATTTTTAGAGTATTTGCCTTTTAAGTAGTTAAAAATCAATTTCAATATTTCCCATTTTCACGAAATTTTTCATTTTCAATTTTCCGGATTTCGTTGTCACCTAATGAAAATTTTGACCAAATTTTCGGATTCCTCGAGAAATTTTACTAAAGACCCCCTTTTTGGAAAAGTTTTGGATGTTTCCATAACGCTATAGAAATAAAAGAAATAGCAAAATACTGAATAACTACAAAATACGACAATGTTATAAAATAGAGTTTTTTCTTAATCTTTCATTCAAAGCTGCAACCACGACAGTTAACCAAAATACTTCCAATCGGTCTCATTTTTTTCGTATAAGTGTCACCTTTCAGTTCTCGTACCCCGCATTTTTTTTAATTCATTCTCTCACGGCGATAGTCAATAAACCGAACGCCTATTCTTACCCCAAAATGACCAATTTTTAAACTGCATGCCAAATTCTAATTTTTGATAGAAATGGGTTATGTAGGCCTTGAAAATTTTCTACAAGCACTAAGTTTCCAAAAAATTTTTACTTTTTTTTGTAGTTATTCAGTATTTTGCTATTTCTTTTATTTCTATAGTGTTATGGAAACATCCAAAACTTTTCCAAAAAGGGGGTCTTTAGTATTTCTCGAGGAAACCGAAAATTTGGTCAAAATTTTCATTAGGTGACAAGGAAATCCGGAAAATTGAAAATGAAAAATTTCGTGAAAATGGGAAATATTGAAATGGATTTTTAACTACTTAAATGGCAAATACTCTGAAAAATTTTTTTTTAAGTAATAAGTACATACAAAAACAAAAATTTTAAGACCGGTTAGGAAAAAAAAAGTTACGACTATATGAAAAATCTGCGTTTGAAAAAAAATGAGTTTTCTTAGTTTTTCCAATTTTCCGGTTTTCCTTAAGATTTTTTTGAAAAACTGGTGGCAGATTCGGATTCAACGGGAAATTTTACATAAGACATAGTCAAGAAAACCATTTTTCTTGTTAGTGTCCAGAAAGTGCGTGTTTTCTGGCCGCTGCGCTATTCGAAAAAACGCATTTTCTCGACACTGAGCAAGAAAAATTATGTTTTGTCCTTGGCCACAAAAAAAGGATGCCCCAAATCGCAGTTTACCATCCTCGGCTTCGCCTCGGACGGTAATTTACGTGCGATTTGGGCCATTCTTTACTTTTGTGGCCATGGGTAAAAATATACTATTTCAGCTTTATTCTGAGCGTAGAAAAAATAAAATCGAAAAATGTCATTTTTAAATATGATTTTTTTTTAAAACCATGTAAGACCGAAAAATAGCCGCCATTTTGTACCCTTTGAACCTAAAACCTTAAAATTTGATATGGTATCATTTGAACGTATACCAAATCCAACCCAATTAGTTTTTTTCAAATCCCCGACTTTTACCTTTCCATTAGTAAATTTTCACTAAGAATTACTCAATTAAAAGTTTGAAAAATCTACTTTTTAAAGAAAATTTTCGAAATAAATTTTAGAAATATTGAATTTCAAATAAACTCTTATTTTATTATTTTATTATTACTTTCTTTATAATTGTGTTAAGTCTAAATGAAAATTGCAATAAAAATTAAATCATAAAAATGAGAAAATTTATTTATATTTTAATTAACCTGTTAAATGCATCAATTAGTACCTTATCAAAATGTACTTAATTGCTAAATAATCTAATGTAAGAATATCAATATTATATGAAATCTATATATATCTTATCTTATCTTATCTTACTACTATATATATTTGCAAAATTTATTTGTGTGTCTGTGTGTCTGTGTGTCTGTGTGTGTGTATTATCATCAGGGTCAAACCAGTGATCGAAATTATATAAAACCGGTGTCAAATTAAAGAAAAAATGTCCGCGAGTGACATAGGCCATAGTTTTGCGATTCAGCTATCGTACTTTTGGAGATATTCAATTTTTAGTGTTTTTGAACTTGATAAAATTTTTTAAAATTTTTAACAAAAATTAAAATATCTTGAGACAATCGAAAAATTTTACTGTCAAACTTTGTAGTATTCGATTTGGCACCAATTCTTGCGTATTCTCCTAAATTTTTACTCAAAACGGAGGTATCTTTAAAATTTTATAAAATATTTTTGAAGCCGGCCGGAAAATTTTTTTTAATTTTTTAATTTTTTGTGGTATTTATAATCATTTATTTGTGGGTCTGTGTCTGTATGTGTTTCATCACCAGGGTTGAATCAATGTCAAAATGAAGTGTCAAAATATAGAGAAAAAGTCAGCGGGTGATATAAGCCATAGTTTTGGAAGTCAGTTACCATACTTTTAAAGGTATTCAATTTTTACTATTTTTGGAAAAAATAAAATTTTTTGAAAATTTGATTAAAAAGTGAAATAACTTCTAAATATGATAAAATTTTACTGTCGAAATTGGTATTACTCGATTCCTCACTAATTTATACGTATTCACTTATATTTGCATAAAAAACGGACGCTTCTTTAAAAATGTGTAAAATTTTTTTGAAGTCTGAAAAATTTTTTCGATAATTTGCAGTAAAATAAAAAAAATAGAGAAAAATTCAGAAAATTTTATAGATTCTTTACTATTCAGAAAACAAAAACATGATTGTTGTATCATAAATTAATTTTTTTACAAATTAGTTAATCGAGTTTATCATTAACGAAAAATTAGAACCCTCTGAAAAACTAGATTTTGCATATCCAGGAGTCAAATGTACGATTTTTTATTTAAAAATGACTGTATTATTTGCAATTTATATTGTTTACGCTACAAACTATTATGACTATAAAGACGCCCCTCTGAAAATTATTTGATAAATTTTTATTATGAGGCCCTAAATTCTCTAGATCAAAAATTACCGTAAAAATTGCATATCCAGTTAATAACGCGAAGTTTAAATTATGAAATCACTAGCTGACTAACATGATTCATAATAGGTCTTGAAGTCTCTAAGTCTAGATTAACAAAGTAGTACACGAGATATTAAGACTAAAATGCTATAGATTCTGTTCGTGCGGGAGAAACACGTCGATTGCATAAAAAATAAATTATCTTTGGGTCTCTCAAATACCTTTTCAAATAATTTTCCGTAATTAATAATTATAACTTTACTGGGGACAGAACTAGGGTTGAATCTCCTCTGAAAACTCTTAATGTGTTTGCATAATTATAAATGTGCAGTGAAATGATTTTCTTAAGCAACAGAAACAGAAGTAAATGCAATACAGGGGGGGGCGGAGCCCCCCCCTCCAACTTTTGCTAGTACTATATATATTTGAACATTTATTTGTCTGTCTGTCTGTCTGTAATAATAACGCTGCTCTAATCACTACGCAATAGTTTGAATGTGTTGACATAATTATAAATTTGCAGTGAAAAATGATTTTTTAAAGTAACAGAAACAGAAAGATATGTGACACAGGGGGGGCGGAGCCCCCCCTATCACTTATGCTAGTTATATATATATGCCGATAGAGAATTTTTTTAGTTTGATAATCACGCCTAGACGACAGTAGCTAGAAAGGCGCGGTTTGCGGCAAAAAACGCGGAAAAATTGCAGGAGTGTCATAGGCTATACAGGATTTGAATTAATGCGAAGGAAAGTTTTTGTCGCCAAAAAAACGTTTTTTCAAAAAAGTGATCATTTTTGATATTTTCGTAAATTTTCTAAAAAATCGTAATTAACTTAAAAACTTGGAATTTTTTTGTAATCAGAAAAGTTTTTTTATGATTAAGAATTGTTTTTTACGTGTCCACCTAAATTTTCAAGCAAATCGGTTTGATGTTTCCAGAGTTAAATATATTTTTCAGCATAAAATTTGGATTTTAAATTTATATCCTATCCTATCCTATCCTATCCTTCCTAAATCTTTACTTATGTATGTTTGTTTGTCCGAAATAGATAAACTTGAACGCGATATAAGTTAGAGACGCGGGGTTTACGGCAAAAGACGGCAAAAATTACGGGTCAAAACATAGGCTAGGTTTCGTTTCGATTGATAACGATAAAAATTTTTTATGTTAAAAAAACTGAATTTTTAAGAAAAAAATTTTTATCAAATTTTTAAAAAAAAACCAAAAAAACAAAAAACTGAGAAAAAATTTTTTTATCACAAAGAATTTCATTCGATTCGGGTATATTTTTTACGTATCCACCTAAATTTTCAAGGCGATCGGTTTGATCTGTCAAAAGATACAATAGTTTTTCGAAAATTATAAAAGTTTAGGACTAATATTATATATATTTCTAATTTTTATCAGCCACTGATGTAGTAACTGAATATAGCAACTAAAAGAAGCTTGAATAGCTATTATCAGACAGAACCCTAGAATGGGTATTCGAGGGAAACAACGAACACTTGTGGATCCTATGGAAGGGTAGCTAAGCTTTGTATTGCTGATTACTAATTATCTGTCTGGGTTCATATGCCCGTAATTTTTATGATTTAGTAAATTTTAGATAATACTTCGGATAAAAAAGGTTATTTTACAAAATATTAAGTAACCTAAAACAACATATTTTTGGAAAAATAAAGTCGCAGGGGTCCAGGGGGGCGCAGCCCCCTTGGCGGTTGCCGAGGTGAGCGAAGCGAGCCGGAGACAGCTAGTATATATATATATATATATATATATATATATATATATATATCTTAATACTATCTTAATACTATATATATTTGAAAATTTATTTGTTTGTCTGTCTGTCTGTCTGTCTGTCTGTCTGTCCACTCATCACGCAAGAACCGCCGAACCAATTGGCATGAAACCGGTGTCAAAATAAAGATAAAAAGTCTGCGGGTGACATAGGCCTTATATTTTCTGATTAGCTGTCGTAGTTTTTGAGATATTTAATTTTTAGTATTTTTGAACTTGATAACATTTTTTAAAAATTTTAACAATAATTGAAATATCTCGAGACTATCGAAAAATTTAGCTATCGCACTTCATAGTATTCGATTCAGCACTAATTTTTACGTATTCTCTGAAATTTTTATTCAAAACGGAGGTATCTTTAAAATTTTATAAAATATTTTTAAAGCTGGTAAAAAAATTTTTTTCATTTTTTTATTTTTATGGTATTTCTAATCATTTATTTGTGGGTCTGTGTATATTATAATGTAATTTATATTCTATATTAAAATGTAATTTATGCGTACTTAGTTAAATTTTTATTAAAAACGTACGTTTATTTATAATTAAAAAAAAAAAAAAAAAAAATTTTTCACTATATCTTAATCTTAATACTATATATATTTGAAAATTTATTTGTTTGTCTGTCTGTCTGTCTGTCTGTCTGTCTGTCCACTCATCACGCAAGAACCGCCGATCCAATTGGCATGAAACCGGTGTCAAAATAAAGATAAAAAGTTTGCGGGTGACATAGGCCTTATATTTTCTGATTAGCTGTCGTAGTTTTTGAGATATTTAATTTTTAGTATTTTTGAACTTGATAACATTTTTTAAAAATTTTAACAATAATTGAAATATCTCGAGACTATCGAAAAATTTAGCTATCGCACTTCATAGTATTCGATTCAGCACTAATTTTTACGTATTCTATGAAATTTTTATTCAAAACGGAGGTATCTTTAAAATTTTATAAAATATTTTTAAAGCTGGTAAAAAAATTTTTTTCATTTTTTTATTTTTATGGTATTTCTAATCATTTATTTGTGGGTCTGTGAAAATTACACCATTTCTTTGAATTTACTACAAATTTTATCTTATTGGTCACATTTGAACTGGTAAAAGGTCTACATTAAGAAAAAAATTTTAGCTCATTTCAAGGCGTTAATTTTTTTTGACATTGATATATATTTTGGACAATAACAACATGATAATAATAAAAAATCAATAACAACAGCACCGGGAATAGATCAGGGGGGGCGGAGCCCCCCCTCACACCTATGCTAGTATATATATATACATATATATATATATATTATAAATGTTGTTAACGCATTTTCCTTTTCAATATTCAAAGACCTCTATCGTTTAGCTTACATTTTACTATATATATATTATTATATAGAAACGTTAATTGCTTACTATTTTGTTTACAGAAATGCCATTTACTAAGTAACCAGATAGTACATATAAATGGCATATACGTGTATGTAAATGTATATATCCGTATAAATACATGATGGCGAAGAATGTGCATATAAACACGTACATGTGTGAGAAGAGAACAATTATATATGAGGGAATTACGATTAATGATCATCCCTGAGGGGGAAATATACTAGTATATTGTGTAAGGTTTATATATACAGATATAGAAAACCACAGTAGAATTAACGTGATATGAGTATTAAGACTACTTACTGCTGAGTTTGCTTTGCATTGTTAAAATTTTAATATAAAAATTTAACAAGATTTTCATTTTTTCATCATTTTTGCTTTTTTTACTTTTTCACATGCAAAGTTATTATTTTTAACGTTTTATTTGAAAAACTTCATATAATGCTTCATTAAGGGTTGTAACTAGAACACTTAGAGGTAGAAAGAAAGTTCAATTTGATGAATTTAAAAAATTTGGGATCGTATTATAAGATCACATAAAACTTAAAAAATCTTTTTAAATTAACCAGTTATCACTCGCTCACTTCTTCGTTTTTGAATAGAGATTCCCAAAAAAATAAATGCTAATATTTGATGAACGTAATAATATAAGTTGACATCTAAAAATGCTCTGTTTGTTTTAAGCGTGCATCATGCTGAAGTACACCTGAAATTTTTGACTATGTAAATTTTAAGTGATTTGAATTACGAGTAAGGAAGAAAAATATTATTAAGATAGCGTTAGGAATGCTAGGTATATAAATAAATACGAAGTTTTTCCCTACACCAACAGTTTTTCTGTGGGCGTAAATATATGCGATGGAAAAGCAAAAAAAAGAGACGATTTTTGTAACTTTAGGCTGAAATGCTTCCTAATTCCGTGAACTCGGTGAAGTGTTGCGAATTTATAATTGATTTCACTTACAATAATAATTAAAACAGCTAACATAAAATCATGAAGCAAAAGAAGTAATATTTTTATGTCTGGTCATTGTTGGGAATTTATTCACATGCATTCAAACTTAGACTTATTTCTGATAAAGTAAAAAATAGAAAAAATATCGACTTCCGATGTATTAAACGAAAAAAAATACGATTACTGGTGTGGATGGGAAATTTGTTAAGTGACCTATGATGTAGCTTAATGATCACAATGTAAAGCAAAAAGCATATATATATATATTATTGCAAATAAATAATTAACTAGTAAAGGATTCTAGAAAATAGGTTAATATTCTATCAAAACAATTGTAATTTCATGCTTAATGCACACAACCTCGAAAATCTATTATAAACTTTGATTGTAATTTATCATTTTTCAATGTCTGATTTAAACGTCATATTTGTTATAAATATCTATAATAAGTTAAGAGTATCAATTATCATGTGATTCGAACGATTTATGTTCACTTTATGCCATATTTTACTTAAAATTTAAAGCTTCATATTGGATTTCTGTCTACTTTATTGATGACTTTGTGTTTGAATATTAATTCTTTATAATAATTTTAAAAAATTAAAAAAATTTTTTTTTTAATATTCTGTTGCATGATAAGAGAAACTTTTACAAAAGTTTACAATATTTAATTTTAAAACTCAGTGTTGATTATGTTAGAAGTTTTATGTTTAAAATATCGTTAATTATAAAAACTTTATATTATGCACTATAAACAAATTATTTCCTTATTCTGTGAATAAAATTAATTTTAAGATTATAAAAAAATTACAATGTAAGTACACAATTTAATTGTAATTTTAATTAATTCGAGTATAAAATAAATATCCAATATGAAGACAGAGTACATGAGCTACCATTCACTAAAATTGTAAATGAATTCATGAAGCGTATACCATTCTTATTTACAACTAAATCGGAATTATTGAAAATTTAAAGATACTCGTATTATACAATATTATACAATATTTTTGGTTAGCTCCTGCAAAACCACTTTGAAGCAATTTTATAACTAGCAAGTCATTATAAATAATGAATAGCCTGAGTGAATATATGTAGAATAAACGAATAGGCATTTTATTTATTATTTTTATATTACTAAATTTCATAGTATTTCAAAAAATACACCTTCCTCTCTCTTCAAAATTAATAATATTTTTTCTTCCATGTGGGTCAAATAAAGAAAATCAAAAAAAGAACTCCTCAGAAAACTGTATACTTATCGAGGAAGGATTGGCTTCGCCTCGGATGGTATAATTAAAGTGCTAACGCATGCTACATTTAGACTAACTACAAATCTTACATATCCGTTTAATATTTGAATTGTTAATTTTATATATCTGTTTAGTATAATCTTTTCAATTTATTGACGAAATCTAATAATTTAAGGTGCAATCTGGGTCAATCTTTAAATTGCAATTTTTTTTTAATATGCACTGGTGTATGTGGTATTTGACCGTAAACATCCTAAGGTATCGGTGAATAATTTTTGGTTCCTCAATGAGGAACCATTGTGATAGGTCGAATTTCGATTTTTGATTTTTTGGCATATAAGCACGTTTTGAGACCTCATGAAGCTGAAAAACCGTTTTTAAAATAAAGTCTGTATGTGTGTGTGTGTGTGTGTGTGTGTGTGTGTGTGTGTGTGTGTGCCTGTGTGTGTGTGTCTGTGTATGTGTGTATGTATGTAATCGGAGATATTTCACAAACATTATGGAATTAAGACCTAATTTTTTTTTTCAAAAATTTTTTCACCAAAAAAGCTCGAGGTACTTTCTTTTTTTAATTTAGATGTAATACCTCATTTATTTCCACGAAAGTACTTATATTTGAAGGTATGGTTTTTACTCTATATCTCGAATCTGATACTTAATTTTTTGAAAATTTTTTTCCGAAAATTTTTTTCACGAAAAAATACAAAAAACAACAATTTCTTTTTCTTTTTGGACGTAGTACCTAATTTATTTCTATGAAAGTACTAGTTTTAGAAAATTTCTTTATAATCATTTTTTGGATCTGATACCGAATTTTTTCAAAAATTTTTTTTCAAAATTAAAAAGACAAAAAAATTAAAAAACCTGCAATGTTTTTTTTTTTGGGTTTAATACCTCATATAATTCCATGAAAGTACTATTATCTGAAAATATTGTAACCGGTGATATTTCACAAGCATTATCGAATTAAGACCTAATTTTTTTTTCCAAAAATATTTTTATCAAAAAATCTCAATCTAATTTTTTTTTTTTTTATTTTGGATGCAATACCTCATTTATTTCCATAAAAGTACTTATATTTGAAAGTACGATTTTTACTCGATATCTCAAATCTGATAATTAATTTTTTGAAAATTTTTTTCCCAAAATTTTTTTCACAAAAAAATACAAAGAATACCAAATTTTTTTTTTGTTCGGACGTAGTACCTAATTAATTTCTATGAGAGTACTAGTTTTAGAAAGCTTATTCATAGTAATTTTTTGGATCTGATACCGAATTTTTTCAAAATTTTTTTCTCAATATTAATAAAACAAAAAAATTAAAAAATCTGTAATATATATTGTTTTTTTTTTAAGTGTAATACCTAGTTTATTGAAAATTTTTTTCTAAAAATTTGCTAAATAAAAAACATTAAATCACAGCAACATTTTTTTTCTTTTAAAATACGGTATTTAACTTTTTTTTATGAAATACTGATATCTCAAATTATAATTTTTATTAGATAAAATAGACCATTATAAATATTTTGCTATTGTTAATGAGGAACCATAGTGCCAATCACTTGGCAGCGTTTTTTTTTTTTATCAATTTATGAAAAATTCACAACTATTTTTCATAAATTTACAATTATATTTTGCAAATTTTCAAAAAAAATTGTAAATCATCAATTTTTGTTGCGGATTCAAAAAAGAAAATCGTGCATTCTCGAATTTTTCGATAATATACTAAATTTAGTAAATTTACGATTTTTATCGAATATTTACAAATTTTTTCAAAAATTCACTAATTTTTCGAAAATATTCTATTTTTTTTTATTAATCTAAGGAAGTTACTTTTTACAGTGTAGATTAGAGTTGGAGGTAGTTTACAGCTATGTTGCATATTGGTCTCAAATTATTTTTTTTAAAAGAAAACCACTAACTTTAACCATAAAGGTTCCTTATTTCAAGTAAATATAATGAAATTTTAAACATAAAATTATCATAAACAGATGTATTCACTCATGCAAACAAATTGATACCATTTTCCACTACTTACAGAACACATACGCATACAAATGCGTGATTAAATTAATTATGTTAGATAAAAATTAGATCATGTAAAAAAATTCATGTAAATTCATGTAAAAAAATTATTAACTTTCATACTTGATAATTAATACTGCGGAAAACTCATTTTAACCTCGGCCACTCCCTTTTGTCCAATAATAGAAGCAATTTAGAAGGACGTAGATTGGTTCAAGTTAATGGGAAGAGTTTAGTATTTTATGCTGATTAGCTTTCATATACTTGTTTAAATTCACTGACCATGACAGACACCCAAATACAATTGACAAATTAATAAATAATTTTTCTTACTTAAAACTAATAAAATATTTTTTTAAATAACCCCAATCTCCAGTTTGTGCTTACTGATTTAACTGAATTCAACTCGGCTGATCTTTTACGCAAACGAAACCATAGTAAAAAACTGAAAAGTATAATTATTTTAAAGAATAATTTTAAAAAAATTATTAAATTTAAGGAATAAATGGACAAAGAAACTTTATTTACTAAAATTAATTTTTTTTTTAAATGTAATATAATTTTTATTTCAATTTAGCTAGGGTTATAAAATTATAATGCATTCCATTTATTTGTATAGTATAATTAAAATGTAAGAAAATTTATATACATCAGTAGTTTTTTTTCGGTTAAGATTTGTATTCATAGAATAAAGTAAAAAAAAAAAAATTTGCATATGATTTTTTTTTTATAAATATACATCACGTTCGCGTACATTCTATATAGCAAAGTGAATAAAGAAAAGGAGAGGCACGTGCATACACCACCATCGTAGACTTAAAAATAAAAATTTCCCTTTTACTTTATGTTATTAATTGCATACTTCTTAACTTTTATTATGTTTAGTAGTACCATAATAATACACACACAGTGAGAAACCGCAGAGCCTTTTTGAATTATCGTGCTTTGAATTTTTATACATATCTTTAATTAGTCACTATTGATTTTTTATTTACTAAAAGGGGTTGTTTAAAAAAAAAAAAAATTTTTATGTACTTGATAACTTTTATTTAATTTATTCTGCATTAAGTAAAAGTTTCACTTAATATAAATTACTATTTCAAGTTATTTTAATATTTTCATAAGCTTATTTATTATAATTAGTTAGCAAATAACATTAATTATTGGGTTTATTATAATACGATGTTCTTTATAACGATATTGATTTATTTTTAATTAGCATTAATATTAATTTTGTATTTTTTTTCTCAAATATTTTTGGATTGATTATTTGAAATTATAAATGCTATTCATAAAAACTTAAGTACTTAAGGAATTTTAGCCAATTATTCTATGATTTTTTCTTTAATTATTTTAAATTTTAAATATTTTCTTTTCACAAAAAATTATATTTAAAGATTTCTAATTTAATTTTATTTTTAGATGCAACTCTGCAATCAATTAGCCCCTTTATGGGATAAATTCTTACACATCCTTGTACATTTTTTTGTCTTTTTGTGATAGTACATTTAAGGATAATATGCAGTAGGGTATTTCTTATTTCCCAAACTGCCCGTAGAGAAAAATACTGGCTCGAATATGATACTTAAGGTCGTAAAACTGTTATCAAAAAAAAAAATTTTTTAACAACTTGACGTAGTGTGCCGATTTGCAAATGAAAATCGGTAAAAACCAGGAAAAAGGTTTTAAAAACGTTTTAGAAAGCTTTTACAAATTCTCCCAAAAAGTTTTTACTATACTAAAATATTCTAAAAGCTTATTACTAACAAAATATCTGGAAAAAACTGTAAATTATATTATAAGAGGTTATTTTTAGGTATTTTGACCATTTAAAGAAGCCTTTTTTTATTGCCTCCTCGCTAAAATAAGAAATATGCATTTTTACTAAAAATCAATGAATAAAACAGTCAAATTGCAATTGGCGTGGATATTTGCTTTTTAGACGACTGTAAATTTAAAATAAAGTTCATATATCATAAAATTTGTTATAATTTACAGTTTTTTTCTAGATATTTTGTTACTAATAAGCTTTTAGGACATTTTAGTAGTTTTACTAAAAACTTTTTAAGTTTTTGGGACGGTTTCTAAAAGCTTTCTAAAACGTTTTAGAACCTTTTTTCTGGTTTTTACCGATTTTCATTTACAAATTGGCACACTACATCAAGTTGTTCATAAGAATTTGTTTTTCAGATAATAGTTTTATGACCTGAAGTATCATATTCGAGCCAGTATTTTTCTCTACGGGCTGTTTGGGAAATAAGAAACACCCTAATATGCACGAAATAATTTTAACCAAATAAGGCTGTTTTTTTTTTTAATCGGTTTTTAATTTCGAGAAACTTATTTTCTACCTGATAATAAAAACTCCAAGCACTTATAAGCAAATGGCTAGATTGATTTGGATAAATATTTAACCAAATGATCGAGTTTTGAGCTTAAAATAATAAAAAAAAAAAAGATACAGAGGCTAACTTACATTTTTATTGAATTTTTTGTTCAAATAAGGTTCATATTTACCAAAAATTAGATTTTATCTGGTAAATATTCAACCAGAGTAATTTAGTCATGCATCTTAGGCTGCCTTAAAAAAAATTTGTTATTTTGGTTCAAAAGACTCCTGGGTGCTGAAAACTAATTCTAATTATAATAAAAAACATTTTGATAAAATATAAAATTACAATTTTAACCTAAAGTATCTAAAATAGTAAAAAATTTTTATTAAGAGAGTGACTAATATATATATATATATATATTATAAATATCCATAAACATATGTATATTTTATATTATCTTGGTACGTTAGTACTATATGGAAGCTTTAAATAAGTTTATATACAAGTTTAATAACCTAAAGTGGTTTCTTTATGTATTATTAAATAAGATTTAGCCATAAACAACTTTGAATTATAAAACTTATTTATAAACTTTCATAACTTTTTGAAAAATTGTCATAGAAAATTTTTTTTTCTTTTTTATGTCATTGAAGTCTGGAACGTTCATGGAAAAATTCCCAACCTAAAAATGAAAAAAAAATTATTTTAAAAAGAGGAAAATTTCTAAGTGGATTTTTGCTTAAATTTTTAGCAGTAAATGATTCCTTGTTGCAAAAGCTACAAAATACAAAAAAAAATTTCATTTTTGAATCCCGGCAAACGGTAATAAATGTAAAAATAAAATTTTCAAAAATTCTTTGTATTTCATTTTTTCTTACATTAGAAATAATATGCAAAAAAATCATTTGTGATAATTTTTTCTTTCAAATTTAGAATAATTTGATCACACTTTTTTATGATTTTAAGTCCGGCAAAGATATTTTAAATCTAAAAATAAAAAAACTTGGATAGGTTAGAATCATGTTTTTTAAATTTTTCTTTATAATAATTAGGGATTTTGTAAAAAAAACTCTTATCCACAGGAGTATTTTTAATAAATACTTCATTCTAATACTGCTAAGGATTATTGTTATAAAAAATAATTTGCTTATTTTTTCATATTTTATTTTTCTCAATTTCAAATTTGACTTCTAGTTACTTAGTTGGTACCACTGTGCACTTCTAGCACATCAATTAAGTTGAAATAAAAACGCATTCCAGGCTTGTGCATCCGTATAACTTGGTAGAACGAAGTATTTATTAAAAATACTCCTGTGGATAAGAGTTTTTTTTACAAAATCCTTAATTATTATAAAGAAAAATTTGAAAAACATGATTCTAACCTATCCAAGTTTTTTGATTTTTAGACTTAAAATATCTTTGCCGGACTTAAAATCACAAAAAAGTGTGACCAAATTATTCTAAATTTGAAAGAAAAAATTATCACAAATGATTTTTTTGCATATTATTTCTAATGTAAGAAAAAACGAAATACAAAGAATTTTTGAAAATTTTATTTTTGCATTTATTACCGTTTGCCGGGATTCAAAAATGATATTTTTTTTTGTATTTTGTAGCTTTTGCAACAAGGAATCATTTACTGCTAAAACTTTAAGCAAAAATCCACTTAGAAATTTTCCTCTTTTTAAAATAATTTTTTTTTTCATTTTTAGGTTGGGAATTTTTCCATGAACGTTCCAGACTTCAATGACATTCTTTTTTATTAAATTTTTTGGTTTATAAAGTTTAAATAACTTTTTGAATTTTTTGAAATTTAAATCGAGTAAATATAAAGTAATTTAAAATTAACAAAAGTCATATTTTCTGCTTAAATATTTGATGTTAATTTTATGAATTAATGTAATACATTTTATACAAAATTAGAAAATAAATTTTTTGCTTGCTATAAGCTGAATATTTTCTCGTTTCAACTAAAAAAAAATTTCTTTAAAATAACAGTTGCTATTAAAGTGTATTATATATTCCATAGAAAAACTAAGAAAAATTAACGTTCGAGGATAAAAAAGACTTTTAAAAAAGAATAATTAAATTTATAGAGTTACAAGTCATTTCAGTAAAAAAGTTTCATGTTCTTGTATTTCTTTACTTTAAATTTGTCTCTTAGAATAAAAGTGATGTACTGAATAGTTGAAATATCTTTAGCGCAGGATTATAAAATCCATTAAAATTTTTATTTTCATATTTCAAAGGTTATTTTTTACCTTAACAAATTTAATTTAATAAATCATACCTTCTAGAATAAGTGTTTAACGTTCGCAACGGAGTTTATCTGATACCTTCCTATCTAACTTTTGCTCTTTCAAGCTCCTGCAGAACTAAAATTGACTGAAACAAAAACACTCGTTTTTCTGTTCAACCATTACGAGTTGAATAATCTTCCATTCACTCTGAATGCACATACATTTATACAAATCTAGATATACTTGTAAAGTTCATCAAAAACACCTTTTGTTTCTATTAGTTTATTTTTTTTATCATCTTTTGATAAAAAAAAATTAGAATGAATTTGAATGTGATCTTTCATGAGGCATTCCAGGGGTCAAATTTCATTCACTAGAAAAACAGAATTCACGAATTCAAGAAACTTCATGAATTATACATAAAGACTAGCGATTAATGAAAAGTAACCAAAGCTAGTCGTGAGCAGACATTGCCATAACTAGTGAAAATTATGAAATACACTTATTTCTGAGAGATACCCTTTTTTATGATAAAACTCTTTTTTTAGATTAGAATGAACAAATTGCAAATTGCAAACAACTGAAATTCAACCCCAGGTATTAATTAAATTTTATATTGTTATTTATTTATAAAAAATGTTTGAAAAAAGTTTATTTGAAATGGGTCTTATCAGCCTTATAGTTTTAACGCTGGTAGTACAAGCACAGCATTACAAAGCTTTATTTACTAGTTTATTAATGAAAATGTAAATTTTATGACTGTGTATAATAAACTCATAAAGTTTATTTATGCATTCCGAATCTGGAAATGATAACTTTAGATTAACTTGTATGCCTATTAAAAATATTTTCATACACGTTGGTAGGGAATATTATTAGACAATTTTAAAGTAAAGGAATGTAATAGTAATACTTCTGTATTTACAATCGTAAATGAAGGCAATTGAAGTTTTAACTTTTAAGTATTGAAATTTCGAGGTACATTGAAATAAAATTCCTGTTGTGGCAACCGGAATTATTTTTTTGTTTTAAATAATTGAAAAAAAAGGTTTTTAAAAATGATTTTTACTCATTTAAAATGAAAGCAAAACGGAATGATGGGACTTTTAGACAAAAATACTTTTTTTTCTAATTCTTTATGTCATTTGCAACCATTCAAAATAAAAAAAAAATTTCTTCTGCCACAACCAAAATTCCGGTAATTTCAACCAAGATACTGCTAGGACTAATAAGAATTCTGGTAACGAAAACCGCATTTTTTTTACAGTGAAAAATTTTTTGATGATTCCAGCAAAAATGGTTAAAAGAATCAAATCGTTCTAGTAAAACGACAAAGCTGAATAAAAACTACTAATATTAAAGAAAATTTAATTATTACATTAATAAATAATTAATTGTCAAAAGTTTCGCTATTTTAACAATTTTACGGTGTAATTATCATTCAATTTTATCGTCAAAAAGAAATCGTCTTTGATTTTTTGAGACACTAGTTTTCTTTGTATTTATTTTTGTGAAAATTAAATCAGATTTATGTAAAACTAAAGTAAATTAATCCATTCATTAAATTAATATAAAAAATTTTCTTTCCTAAAAAAAAAATATAATCTCAAAAATGTAGGTATAAAAGATTTTCAATACTGCTGATTAAAAATTGTAAAAAAGTAATTAAATCAAAGTTACTTTAAAAGGTTTTTATCTTATAATATGTCAAGAAGTTATTTTATAATTAATTTATATTGTTATTACTTAATTAGTAAAAAATAAATGAAACATATTATAAAAAAAAGAGTGTATCTTTATAGTCTTAAAACAATCTTTGAATAAAGAAAAATAAAGAAAGTGTCAAGAATTACAAAAGATATTTTGATAATATATAATCTTAAACTCTACATAATCTTATCCGCTCTATTTTGCCCTAATCATGAAAGTTTTAAGTTTTTTGTTTTAAAGCATGCTTCAAGCATCTTAATATAAGTCGCAGATGGTTTTTTCGCGCTTCGTTTGCAAAAACTATAGCTAAAATCTTCTTGCATTTTAAAAAGATATACATAATTTAAATTCAAATACTTCAACCGTGTATAACCGTGTCATTATAAATAAATAAAAAGGAATGCCGTGTCCAACCATATGAAAAATTTATTTAAAAAATCAACCGTGTTTAACCGTGTGAAAAATGAATTTATAGCTGCTGCCATGTTAAACCGTATCAAAATTACAAAACCCATTAAAACCGTTTCTGAACGCTTAAAGTGCCAAAATTTTTTTATTAAGTATTATTATTAATTAATTATTTTTGCTAATTAAGGAGTGAAATATTAACTTTTCATAGAAAAGTCCTCGAAATTCTTGATCAGCGACCCGAAAAACCCTTATGGACCAAATCTGACCGCCCATAATTCGAATACATCAAAAATACCCCTTTTTAGGGGTATTTGTTGCAAATTTAAGGGTGATACGCCAATTTCTCATAGAAAAAAACCCGAAATTCGTGAACAGCGACCCGAAAAACTTAAAAATTTATCTTTAAAAAATTAAGGATGAATTTTCAAAGAAAAAATTCTCCGAGCAAACATACTATAAAAGGACCCAAACCCACAGTTTTGAATTCACCAAAGTCTTGGCAATGTTTCCCTCTTCTTAGATTTTCAATTTTTATCTAACATTTTCTGAAAATTAGGTTTTTTCAAAAAAGTTGGATTCTAACCTGTACTGCCCCTTAAGATTTAAAATTTTTTATTTGCATAAGATACTTAACGCAATCATATCATAAGCTGCAATTATATTATCGTTAACTGTCTTTGCATACTTAATTAATTTTACAATACTGATAAGCAACTTGTCGATTTTTTTTAGTGGCCAACTTTGACCCGAAATATTGAGTTTGCAGTTTGATTTAATCGCAAATTTGACATCAGATTCTGAAAGTTGAGACTTTTTTACATGGGGATATACATTTTGAAATATATAAATTTTTGTTTTAAAATTAATTTAATGTGCAAAAACAAAACTACTCGTAGGTAGATATAAGCTCTTGGGCGTCATACGTGTAATTAAATAAAATGTCGATTAATTAATAATTAATAATACTATATCTAGTGTTCTTTTGCGTTTTTATGATATTTCACTGATGCAAAATTTATGCAAAAGCTATGAAATTTATCGTGCGGATAACATTTAGAAGGTTTTTCACCTGTATGAAGCAAAAGTACAAGAATAAACATGCCTTTAGAAATACCGGATTGGGACCAAAAACAATAGGTGTCATTAACTCGATAAAATAAACTCAGTTTTAAAAAATGAAAGCAATCCGTTTGATCGTTTTGGCTATATCGTGTCCGAAAGGTGTCGATTTTTGCATCCATTAAGGTAGAGCTTCGCTCTATAATAAACTTACTCTTAAAAAATATACAAATATGCACAGACTTTTAAAAATTTATTTTGGAATTTTTTAATTTCTGCAAATTTTTAAAGAGTTTTCAAGATTAATTCTGTATCATGTTAGTAAATTTATCCATCTTAGCGAATTTACATCCTGTCAATAATTTTGACTAGAAAAAATTATTAATAAATTTTGAAGTTACCTTACAGACTAACAAGGAGAGACCAGAATATTTGGGTTGCCAAATTACAATCTATAGTTATGAATGACTTTAATCTGTTGCAAAAACATCCAAGATACCCTTCGTTTATTTCAACGCACTAAGCCTAGAAACACAGGGCTCAATGTTATGAAAATCTTATTAAACTAGATTTTTATTCAATTTCCCAAATAACGCCGTCATCTTGCAATTCAACCAAAATATATACTTTCCAATTGGTCTCATTTTTTTTTTTGTATAAGTACCACCTTACAATTTCTATAAACGAAATTTTTCATTACCGTTTTTTTTATCGCTATAGTCAATAAATGTCCATTTTGGGCCAAAAATTACCAATTTTCAAATTGTCAATACTTATCAAAAATTGTTTACTCGTTCCTTTAAAATTGTTCCTTCAGCAGGTGGGTCCCTTAGAAGATATGATAATTTAAAGATAGAGTCTCAATTAATGTTTTTTTTTTTTTTTAATTTTATCAAAATCTTTATGGAGTCATATCTCGCAAGAGTCTAAAGCAAAATGTATGATTAAAAAACTTTTGGATACTTGGATTTTATTTTAAATTTTTGAGACCTATAAAACTCATTTACATAAAAAATTACAATCTTAACAATAATTTTAAAATTGGTCATTTTGGAAATGTAAAGGGGAAAAAAAATTAAAAAAAAAAAATCAGACATTTGGTTTATTGACTATAGCGATGAAAAAAAAAGGTGATGAAAAATAGCAGTTTACGTTTAATGAAAGATAAAACTTAAACAACAAAAAATGAGACCAACCAAAAGTATTTTGGTTGGAATTTAATATGACAGCGTTATTAGCAAAATTGCCCAAAAACGATATTTTAATATTGTCGTAACATTGAGCTTTGCGTATCTAGGATCAAAAGGTGCGTAGGAATAAACGGAAGGTATCTTGGGTTTTTTTTCAACATATTAAAGTCATCCATAACAATAGATTGTAATTTGGCAAGCAAAATGTTCCGGTCTCCCGTTGTAAACAAAAATAAGAAGATAAGTCCTTTTATTACGATAACTGATTTTTTCATAAAAATACACTTTTTAAGCTCCTGTGTAGCAAAATTTATTAATTTTTTTTTATATTTCTATATTTTAATTTAATATATTTTTTAAGAGTATATTTTACCAAATATAAATAAATCCATCTTCTTACTAAAAATATTAAGATATTAAACTGAGGAATGTTATGCTTCGTAGAAATTTCAGACTTGTTTTTCTTAAAATAAAAAATTCAAGACTTATTTAGATATATGAGGGATTCCGCCTTAACTGAGCCCAAGTTGAATCGAGGGATCGTAAAAATTGGTCCAAACTATTCTTTTCCGAAAATAAAAGGAAAATTAAGTCCCCCTAGAGCTTTTTAGCTTTCTTGGTCAAATTCTTGATTTTTGGTTGTAACTTTTGTGTATTTGGATTTCGGTTTATTGACTCAAAATATATTCTATTCAAGATGCTTATAGAGAATTTCTCGCAGAATTCATTTCCGAGGTTCAAAATTTAATTTGGAGTGCGCATGCGTAATAAATTATATTTTAACTTACGTTTTTTTGATAAAATTTAAAACGGAATTTCGAACAAAAAAAATGAAAATTATAGATTTGAGCACAAATTTAACAAACCTTACTGAAAGTTATATTTTTAAACCAAATTTCCTGAGCAATCTGAATTTTCGGGCTGATTTTCCTTTGGTCCCATGACTTGTCTGGATATTCAAAAAGTTTGAAAAATAATAGTTTAAAAAATACCATTTTTTGATCTAGAGTTTTCAGATGAGCGTATTCCATAAACTTTTTTTTTTAATGATGAAAATAGCTTATCAGATAAAAAACCTGAGCCTAAACGGTAGAAAATCGAGCCTAAACGTAATTTCTGGCGCATTTGCAGTCCAAATCAAATTTTGATCCCCGGAATCAAATCTTGCGGAAAAATACACTGAATTTCCTACACTGAATTACGTATGATAGCTACCATGAAAAAACTATCCTCTAGCTATAAGAGGAATCCGCTTGCGGCAAGTGGAATTTTACTTGTGACAAGAAAAAAATCAGCTCGCCACAAGTTTTTCAGTATATAAGCACATAGAAAGAAAGTATTTTTCTGAGCAAAATAAGCAAATACTTATCTGACAGCAAAAATAACAATATTTTGAGTCAACAACAGTAGCCAAAAACACAAAAATGTCTGCCAAAAATCCAAGATTGGACCTAGAAAGCTAAAATTGGCTTAGAGTACTTAGTTTTAGCTGTACTTTCGGAAAAAAATATATTTTTACCCATTTCTTTGACCCTTAAGTTCAACTTGGACCCAGTTGGGGTGGAATCCCTCATATTTATTCTTTGGAATTTGGTAATTTTTTTTTCTGAATTATATAAGAAAATATGAGTAAGATAGACTGTTAGTTATATTTTAACTATCTGCATCCATAATAAATAAAATTTTTATCAAAAAATCATTTGATAGTACACTCAAAAAAAAAAAAAGTTAGAGTAGTTCAAATAATAATTTAAGTACTTTACCCTTTTATTTTTATATAAAATAAAATTTTTCGCATTCTTTTTTATACGCTTGGTCGATTTAGCGCTCTCGCTGTCTTTTTTACGCTCACTCAGGATTTTTTTTTTTGCTTATAATTTTGAATAGTACTTGCAAAAAGAATTATTTTTCCAAAGAAAAGTTAAGTTAGTTTTCGATTTTCGAGGATGTTTGTTACTAACTTGATTCATTGTAGTTTGAACTACGCCCCTTTTTATAGATACTTTTTTCCTATTTTGTTGAAATACTTTATTATTTTTTTTTCAATGAAGATTAGCTTGACTGCATATAAATTTAAGACTTTTGCTGAATTGATTTTGTTATTTATTTTTATTATTTTTTTTTTCTTGAATTATATTTACTGATGCATTGATATTTTAATAAAAATATTTATTAAAAAAGAAAATACTAAAAATTCTTTTATTTGTGAGTACCTTATAAAAAATTTAATTAAAAAAAAAAAGTTATACTAATACTTATTATTATAAAAAAATCTTAGCATTGTTCTGAGCAAAATAAATTAATTTTAATATTTATTTTAGCTTGTTAAAAATATTAATTTCAACGATTACATGATTTCTTAGAAGTAATTATAATTTTTTTTTAATTAGGTATAAAATACATTTTATATTATAAAAAATATACAAATAATTACAAAAGTACATAATTATAAAAAAAATTTATCTTACAAAAACAAATTGACATAGTATTTTTCTTATTCTTATGTTATAGGTGTAAGATGCTTAAAAAATGTTAGCCTACAGCTTATTCCTGAAGTGGTAGAACGAGGTCGTGAGGTGGTTTTAAGATGTGAATATGACTTGGAAGATGCACCTTTGTATTCACTTAAGTGGTATCGTGGTTTTTATGAATTTTACAGATATTCACCTAGTGAAAATCCATCTACAAAAATATTTAATTTTTCATGGATCAATGTTGATGTAAGTTTTTTTACGTTTCTTAAATATTTTAAATAAAAACTTATGTGAAATATAATTATTTCAAAAATTTTTAGCTAACGTATGTAATAAATTCTAGACAAATTGGGCAGAAAAATTTGAGAAAAACATTATTTTTTAACTTTTTGCCTTTTTTTGTTTAAAATTTTGGTTCTAAATTTATGAAAAAGTTTATTATGTCAAATGCGATTACTAGTCCTCAGGGCTACACTTCAGACCCAAATAACTTCGAATCTGGCAAAAATAAATTTTTTCGTAAGACGTTAGAAAATATAACAAAATTGTTATCATAAATCTAGGGTTGAAACTTAAAAAACACCATTTAATTTTCGAAACTCAAAATACGCGTTTTTGACTTTCTTATTTTGCTAAAATAGTTTAAAAAATGCTTATGGCTATTGACCCCCCCCCTTGGCTTTTTGATTTCCACGTTAACCACCCCCCTTTTTTTTCGTATAGATTATTAAGCATTAGAGTGGACCTATTTTTGGACTTTGTGGAAAAACTTTGCTCCCCGGGTTTTTTTGTGAAGTTTTGGTCATAAAAAGTTCCCAGTTCCAAGGATTTTGCTTTAGCCTTACAAAAACACGTGCCTGTAACCACATCAATTTTCCCATTTAAATAACATGGGAATTTTGAGTTTTTAGCTATACAAATTTTCACAAAAGCCAAAAAGCATTTTAAAATGCTAATTTTTACTGGAAAACATACTTTTATATGTTGTAAAGACATAGAAACCGCTCTGCATTCATCCCAAAGGGAATTTTGGGGCTAGAAACACAAATTTACATTTTTGCTCAATCTTAAAAAACAGGGTTTTTCGGTAATTTTCGATAAAAAGCTACAACCTCAAAAATTAACCAAAACACTTCTGGTTGGTTCACTTTTTATGGTATAAGAGTCACCTTTCAAACGACGTAAGCCGTATATTTTAATCACTGTTTCTCTTAGCGCTATAGTCAATTAACCTACTGGTAATTTTTGACCCGAAATGACCAATTTTTAAATTTATTTAAATTGCTGCCAAAATTGTAAATTTTGACGAAATTGAGTTTTAAAGGCCTTAATAATTTTTTACAAGCTTCAAGTTTCCAAAAATTTTTTACTCGTTTCCTTTCTTTAATTGGTTTTTAAGATATTACTTTTCAAAGATAATGATAAAAATTGACTTTTTTTAAAAACCCTGAAATTGGGACGCGGTAAATTTGCGTTACTAGCCCCAAAATTCCCTTTGGAATGAATGAAGGGCGGTTTTCATGTCTTAACAACATATAAAAGTATGTTTTCCAGTAAAAATTAGCATTTTAAAACGCTTTTTGGCTTTTGTGAAAATTTGTATAGCTAAAAACGCAAAATTCCCGAATATTTAAATGGGAAAATTGATGTGGTGACAGGCACGTGTTTTTGCAGGGCTAAAGCAAAATCCTTGGAACTGGGAACTTTTTATGACTAAAACTTCACAAAAAAACCCGGGGAGCAAAGTTTTTCCACAAAGTCCAAAAATAGGTCCACTCTATTAAGCATGTTCTGTGTTAATAAGATTCCAAGAATTATAGCTCAATTAATTGCTCTTAAGTATTGGCATCGGGCTCATGAAATTAAAAATGTATCTAAAGGGACCAAAAAAAATCGTTCGATAAGATTACGATAATATTTATTTTGTAAATAAAAACTGAAATAGATCATTCTATATGGTAAATATTAGATACTTTTTCATTAACTTATTCACAAATTTAACTTCAATAATTATTATTTCATATATTGAGATACTATTTATTATAAAGCAGTCTTTTTTAAATTAAAATATTATTGTTTACTCCAAAAGCATATATATTAAATTAGCAGTAACTATTAATTATTTAAAACAGATTGATTAAAATAATTAAAATAAACATATGGAAACTACGTATTGTAATTGGTTATTTAATACATGCATAATTTTTATAATTTAAATTTGCTATTATATTATAAACAATTTATTATTTTATTATAAAACAAATATTTGTAATTTACTGTATACGTATAAAAATATTCAATTAAAATACTATTGGATAGTATTCGAAGTGCTTTTAAAATTATTTGAAAAATTTTTTTTTATACTTTTTGTCCAGAATTGTTATTTAAAGGTCCGCGATTCAATGGTCATAACTGTTGTTGTCCATCCGGGTCATTTCTCAGAACCTTGAAATCTGGATTTTTCGAAAACTACAGAAAAATTCATTTCTGGATTCGTAAAATCAGAATGCACCAAAGTAAAGAATAGAATAACTTCTGGTAGGTCATTCAAATATGCACTGATTTCGATTTACCTGCTTTATGATCTTTGTAGTTTTTATTATTCTGCATTAGAAAGTTTGCATACTTAATTTTCGGTATTCGGAAAACTGCCCCGTATGGACAACGACAATTATGAACAGTGAATGACGCCAGTTTAAAGTTGGTTAAAGTTATTTATTGTTAAAGAACATAAAAAAAGATTATTAAATTAAGTTAAATTTTAATATGTATTGTCAAAATCATAACCTTGCTAAGCTATATTTGAAAAACGTTTGTTTTAAGATACGTAAATTAAATATTAAATAACCTGTATTCAAAGATATTTGTTGTCCAGTTTAAATACTTCAATAATTTTACAAACCTTTTAAAAGTAAATTTTAAGGAAAAAAAAGTTGAATCTCTGAGGAATTGAGAGTTAAAAAACAATATTCAAGGTTTTTATTTTACTAAATAATTAAAAGAACTATTTTTTTAAAATTAAATTTCTAAGAAATTGTATACTATTTGTACGAAAGTTTCAAAAAAGTTTTTATCATATACTTTTTTACCGCACCGGTTTTCATTCAAACCAGTTGTAGAAATTTTTTAAGGTTTATAAAGTTTTATTATGTTACCAACAAATGTTTGAGTTAAACAAAAAAATTATAATTCTTTTCAAATTTTTCAATAAAGATAGAAAGTTTACTTTGAAAAATTAAAATAAGTTTCAATGGTAATAGATAACACTTTTAATTTATATTTAAAATGTTTTTGCATTATAAGGTTTCTTTAAATAAAATAAATAGTTTACGAATTAAAAAATTATAATCTTTGGAACAAAAATAAAAATTTAATTTAAGAACTTAATAATAAAGACTCTAAATTAATAAACCAAATCTAATTAATTGACCATAATTTTCTGTTTTTTTCAGGCAAACAACTCTAATGAAAGACAAGTGGTTATTCAAAACGTCGAATTTCAACTAAGTGGAAATTTCAGTTGTGAAGTTACAACAGATGCGCCTACATTTTCAACAGAAAGCAGTTATAAAACTCTTACTGTAGTCTGTAAGTTTTCTAATATTTTTTAAAAATCGTAAAAAGTTACCTATCCGTAAAACTACGCCAATAGAAATTTGTGCTAAGAAAACTTAATTTTGATAGTGTTTTAGAAAATTTTTTGGATACAGATTTTTTCAATACCATTTAAGTTTAAATTTACAGTTACGCCACAAGATACTTGAATTTATAAGCGAGTATATCTGTAGTCAAATTGAAAGCTAAAATTTGTTTGAAAATTGTTTTGAAAAAATTTGGAAGTTTTATAACGAGTTGTTTGAGCAAAAATTTTTGGTTAAAAAATGTTACAGTTGATTGTAAAATATTTTAAAATTATTTTACATTCAACAAGTGAAAAAAATTAGCTTTTTGGGATATAAAAATACTTGGATGGACAATTACCACTGGCATTCATATTATTTAATAGTTATGCTTTTTGCATATGACTGAGTGAAAGGTTTTGGGCTCTTTTTTATCAGATAATTAATTTTTTTATTATTTATTTTATATATCAATTTTTCAGTAAATTAATTTCAATAAATTAAATTACATTAACATATTTTTTTATTTTATATAGTATACGAGTTGAATGAAAATTTTTTGTGATATATAATTTTTTTACAATGGTTTATATTTGATTTAATAACGTAATTTTTTGAAATTATTTTTGTTGATCTAGAATTTTAAAATTTATAAATTTTTTCTAAAACAGTCTACTTTTATTTTTTTTGAAAAAAATTTAAAGTGGAAAAAAGACTTTAAGAAAGAAAAAAATGTTGGAAAAACCAAATTCACCTATGAAAAAATCAAAAATATTCTTAGTTATTGAACCATGAAAGAGTTAACCTTAAGTTCTAAGATTTTATATAGTAAATTTTAGTTACATTTTCTTACAACGTGCAAAATTTTATTAAAATTTAACAGTAACAAGTCTCGACTATAAAACATCCTTAAAGTTGGTCCTTTGGGATCCGAAGCTAATTTTCAATGTTTACTTATCTTTTTATCTTGCTTATATTAAGAACACTTTTTTAATATCTATAAATTGCAATAATTTATCTAATTAAGTCATGCAAGCATTCTGTTACAAATGCGGGAAATTAATATCAACTTAAGCCACGTTTTCTAATAATTGGTTTAATTTTAATTTATAATAAAAAAATATTTGAACTGTTTATAGTTTGTTTTTGTCAACTAACTGTTTAATTAGTAGTATAAATACAAAAAAATATTTATTTGACGCATTATTTTTTTATTAGTATTTAACTTGGCCCTGAAATCGAAAAAAAAAATTGAAGGCACATCTGTAAGACACTTGTTTTCGGATAGTTTCGGATAGAAAATCGAAAATAATTCTGAACAAGAAATCGGCGATAGATGCTAAAAAGATTTTTCCTCTTTTATGTAAAAAAATGCTTTTTGAGCTACCTAATTTTTTAAAATTTTTATTTTGGGGCGGGGGGGAGTTGTTAACGGTATTTTTCGGAATTTTTGTTTTGACAAAGTTTTTTTTGCTTTTTTCAAAATTTCATAATTTTACTTTTTCTTACATCTTAGACTGCTTTTAATACATGCAAAATTTATAATGGTAAATCTTTAATAATTTTTAGCCCAAAATGATTATAATATACCATTAAGATGCTCGGGAAATAATTATTTTAACGCGATTAAGTGAGAGAACCCAAAGAGTCTTAGTAATAAAGAAGTAATTATATTTTTTTATACCAAAAAGTGTCTGAATATTTTTTTTATCTCATAAAATATATTTTCCCAAGCAAATATAAGTCTACCAATACTTGTGCAGACCATATATAATTTAAATAATTTTTACTCTTTTGTTTGCAAAACAGTGGTCTTACTAATGTGCCTTCTAATTTTTTTTTCGATTCCAGGGCCAACTGAATTAGTAATAAAAAAATAATGCGTCAGATAATTGAGCTATTTTTTTAAACGTGCCCTACACTTTATTAACAAATATTTTTTATTGATTTTACTGATTTCATAAATTATTTTTAATAGCTAATAAACTAGGTATATTAACAAGTCACTGATTCCTTTGTCTGCTATCTTAGTACTCCAATATATATATATATATATATATATAACTTTGCGTGTATATGTAACATTTTTCAATCAAATCAGCTCAGCGTGAAAATTGGATAAGCTTTTCGTATGATACAAAGTAAAACTAGAAAACGATGTGATTATAGCAGTTACGAAGCGAAAATGAAAATATATATATATATGTATTAGAAAATATAATATATATTATATATATATAAGAAACTATTATGCTCTGTATATTTAAAAAAAAATGTTGCATGAAATTATTATGTTTCAGCTTTACCCAAGGGTAAACCTGTTATCAAATCAGAACGTGGACGTTATGAATCTGGGGAGATACTAAAAGCAAATTGTACAACACCATATTCAAAACCAGCAACGCAACTTTCTTTCACACTGAATAATATGCCTGTAAGTACAATGCGATTTCCTATTTTCTTTTTTTTTGCTTTTCTCATTGATTTTTTATATATGCACTTATGTGCTAGCATAGTTGAGAGGGGGGGATGGCTTAGCCCTTTTATATTCTAGTAAAGTTATTGCATATTCTTGAATTTGATTCGCAAATGTGCAAAATATACTGTTTTTTTACAATTAGTTTTTCCTAGAAAAGTTAAAGGTGAGCATAGCTTCTTGTATTCCTAAACAAAAATACAGTTGTAATGCTAACAAAGTTCTCAAACAATCCCGAGTTTATTATAATTATGCAAAATGAATTAATTTTTATGTACTTTTCCCAGATTTATATTTTTCCTGCATATTGCCAAAAAAAAACTAAAATAAAATTTTTTTGTCTCCGAAGAAGCTGTATAAATAAATATTCAAGTGAACTGCGTAAAAATTAGTATTAAAACAAACATTAAATATAAATAAATATTCAAAATACGATTTCTATAAAATATATAAAATTTTAGCACATTAAAAGATCGGATCATGGTATGTGTAGTTTGAGGCTTTTACTTAATTAACTAAACCTGCTGCAAATGAGTTAATTTAGGGGAGGAATCGTAGTATTTAAGGAAGAGAGTTTAGCTTTTTATTCCTTGGACCTGAAACGAGGAGTCACCAAGCCATTTTTATAGTTCATGTTACGTGCTAAATGCACTAAAAAGATTGAGTTGATATTTTTTTACCTACAAGGTAAACCTTCTAATAGTAAGGGCTTAAATTTCCTTAGAAATGATTCCTTTTATTTTACTGGGTTATAAATATAAAAAATTAACTTACCTTTTTAGGTATATAATTAATTGATGTTCAAATTCTGCTACTGTTGCAAAGCGGAAAATAGCAGCAATATTATTATTTGAAGTTATTTTTTTTTTTTTTTTTTTATTTAAGCATTTTGAATCTTTATTAATGAAAGATTATTATGCATACATTATTTGTACATTAATATTACAGTGCTTTAATTTTAGTATAATACATTTTTAATATTACAGTGTTTTAATTTTAATATAATACATTTTTAATACAAGAATTGATTTTTTTTTTTTTTTTTTTTTATTTACAGTAAGATTTTACAATTTTTGAGAAATTGAAATATTATAAGTAGATTGTTGATATCAGGCTCCACTAATAATGTGTTGATGTCTATAGGAAGGTATTGCTTTCGTTTTCTTAGTTTTTTAATTAAATTCTTTCTCTCTTGATCAAATTTATTGCATTGCCATATTATAAGATTTATATCTTGGTTTTCATATCCACATTCACAAGCAGGATTTCCAACAACTTTTATTTTATGTAAAGAATAATACAAGTGGTTTATACACTCAAAAAAAAAGTAACTGAATTTGTGATGTACAAATTTGTTTATTTAAAACTTTTAGCAATTTTACACTGAGATTTATATAAAAATTTATTAACTTAATCACTTCTAGATTTATTTAACAATTTGAAAAATAATTTGATTCTGTACATATATGTTGACAAGAAAATTTAATCTTATTCATTTACTTATAATTTTAAATTTACAAGAAAAAACTAAGTCCGATAAAATAATTTTTAATTTTCAAAAATATTCTAAGTTAGAATATATAAAATAAAGTCAAAAATTGACAAGAAACGACCGGCACAGAGTCCAGGTCGAAAATGAGCAAAGTTAGCATATATACGAAAAAACTAAGTTCAAATGTAATAATTTCAACAAAAAAACTAAGTCAAAAATAAAAAATATTAGCAAGAAACGACCGGCACGGAATCCAGGTCGAAAATGAGAAAAATCTTCTGTCCCCTGAGGTTTTCAGGGACTATTTAAATGAAATGCCGATATATCCATCCCTTTTCAGAGCATTAAAATCATAGGTAAATGAATTGATATTTTTTTGATAATCCCACGCAAAATCGGGGTTGACTTCTTAAAATTATATGTCAAGCAATAAATTTCTTACTTAATAAAAAGGTTTGATACGGCATCGAGTCTTTTATGTGCAGCTGTTCATATGATTAGAAAAAAAAAATGATAATACGTTCAGGCCCATCTATGCATATACAGATAACAAACATATACATATATATATAATATATATATGTATCCACTAAAAGTAGCCGATACAAATAATAAAATCACGAGCATATGCACATTTTATAGGACCCTTTTATTTATGCTAATTTATGAAAAAGAATATTGATGTGAAGTGTAATGTCATCTTAAATATATATAATAAACTAATAAAAGGGTCAACAAAATATTATTTAAGAAAGAATTTTAACGTTTTGTTTTGAAAAAAAAATTCTTTTCTTCTTTATCATTTTTACTAAAAAATTTTTGTATAATAATGCATGATGCCGTAACATTCAGATACATTTAGCTTTTGAGCAATTATAGGTCACTTCTAGCTGTTTATTTTGGAATGTACTTAACAAAAGTCGAAATCAAGTCTTTAGGCTGTAAAGTATAACCTAGGCATGTTACAAGTAAACCATTCCAGCCTTTATTTAATCACAAAGATTTGTAGGTATCATCAACCTGGTGAGGCATAAAATTTTAAATTTTAAGTAAAAACAGTCTAAAAAGGTCAATATATTCCTTCAAAATTTATTTAAAAATGTTTATTTATACATAGACTGGTATGAATTTATGAGTGATACTTCTGTTTTTAGATAAAATTTGCACTGCTTATACTTAGGGACCTTAGGGAATTTGAAAATCCTCAAAATGGTCAACCATGTTAACTTTTGTTCAGTGTATCGATAAGATTGCATTGTTGAAGATAAAGAATTCTTCCATCTCAAAAATATTCAAAAAATTAATGACAAAGAATATTCATTTAAAAATTTTTTTTTTCAAATGCTCTCTTTGAAAGCCTTTTATATTATTTATTTATAATATAATATTGGCTAAATTAAAGTGTCTATATAATTTATGCGAATCCATGGAAATTATTTATCTAACATAAATAAATATATCAAATAAAACAATATAATTAGGTAAATTATATGTCAATATTATTTTACAGTATAAACTGATTAATCAGAATTATGTCATTTATTATTTTATAAATAATGGCATGTAGTATTTATTTGGATTGAAAAATAAAATATAAATATAGAATATAAATTTTATTTACATTTTAAGCAAACTTGAATCTATCAAAAATAATTAATAATGATTTGTATTGGTTTATATATTTCTATGTTATTTACTAAAAAATAAAAACGTTTGGTAAATAAATGTACGTCATAAAATTCACATTTCTTTCTTAGTTAAGTAGTCTTGGATAAATAAAAAATTATTTTAATTCTTTCATTACGTAAAAACAGTATCTCAGTAACTAACAGGAGCAATCAGAAACAATTATAATTAAAAATACCCATTAAAAATTTATATTATTTAAGAATGATCTAAACTTCTTTAGCAGTTACATAAAATACTCATCTTTATTTGAAAAATTTTGGTTCCTCAAAGAGATAGTGCTTCACGCGAGACGAGAGAGACGAGATTTGCCCTGATCTCGTCTCGGTCTCGAAAAATCTCATTTTTTGTAAGTCTCGTCTCGTCTCGTCTCGTCTCGATCTCGGTCTCGTCTCGTCTCGTCTCGAAAGTCTCGAAAGTCTCGAAATCTCGCCTCACAAAAATAAAAATTTTTTTTTTGTCTTATACTTGGTAATACTGATCTATTTTCTATCTTTCGGTGATTATTATTTTCACTTATAATGAAAAAACTTATAAGCGGTTTGTGTAAACACAACCTAAATAAAATGCATGGAACATGTTTACTTCCAGCTGAGGACTATAGGTATAATATAAATGTTACTCAACATTACAATACAATTTTCTAATTTTATAATTTGTAATTATCACCTTACCAGATGTTAAGATTCTAAACCCAAATTATTTTAATCCCCTAAATGCAAATTATTCTGGCTCCCTAAATCAAAATTATTCCAAGTCCCTAAACCTGAATTATTCCAAGTCTCTAAATCGATATTATTCTAAATTCTTAAACCTATATTATTTAATGTCCCTAAGCCCAGATTTTTCAAAGTCCCTAAATTGAAATTATTCTACCTTATTTGACCCCTCTTCCCTTAAATAGGACAAATTTGACCACTTAATCGAAATTACAATCTTAAGTGAATGAAATCCATATAAAAACTATATGTGCATGAACTTGAAAACTTTTAATTATTTACTTATTGATAAATAATAACAAAAATTTAAATGGATTTAATAGTGCTCTCTGTTTAATGTACAATTTTTTTATATTAATCATGGGTACACATATTCATTGATTTTGAATTTTATACTACCGGTAATAAAACAAGAGTTTTTTTTCCAGTTATTAAAGAATATCGTATCATAAATACCTTTATAAAACACCATTATTTAATATTTAAAATATATATGTATTTGTGTAGTTATTTATTATGTTACACAAGTCACAAAACTTTTATTATTATTTCTTGTAAATTAAAAATAAAATCAATCTCAAAAAAAAGAATATTTTAAGGATTCAATCGAAAAAAATATTGGATACCTTTATTTAAATTTTTTTATATTCCTGTTTGTCCTCAATCTCTAGTCTTTTTTTGTAGGAAGCTACAGGGTTGTAAATATATGATGATTATAATAATAATATTAATTTAAATTTTATTTTACGAATTTATGGTTTTTATTTAATTCAATACCTATAAATTTAAATTAATATTCTTTAAAAAAAAAACTTATTATAATTATGGTTTCTACAATACATGTTTTTATTTCTATATAACAACTTAAATTAAAGATTCCAAAAATTTTAATTTTTAAAGAAGTTGCTGATTGGAAAAATAAGTTTTTATTTAAATTATTTATTCTATGAAAAATTTTCGAGACTTCGAGATTTCTCGTCGAGACTTTTTTAAGTCTCGGTCTCGTCTCGTAATTTTTATTGGCAGATCTCGTCTCGATCTCGTCTCGCTTTTCGAGACGAGACCGAGACGAGACCAAAAAAATCTCGGTCTCGCGTGAAGCACTAAAAGAGAAACCATTGTGATAGGTGAAATTTTGATTTTTTGGCATATAAGCACGTTTTGGGACCTCAGGAAGCTAATAAATCGGTCTGTATCTTAAAACAAGTCTGTATGTTTGTGTATGTGTGTGTGTGTGTGTGTGTGTGTGTGTGCGTGCGTGTGTGTGTGTATGTAACCGGTGATATTTCACAACGAATTTTTTTTTCAAAATTTTTTTCACCAAAAATCTCGAGCATATTTTTTTTTAATTTAGATGCAATACCTCATTTATTAATTATTTCTATGAAAGTGCTTATATTTGAAATAATGGTTTTTACTCGCACGACAAATTTTTAGTAAAATTTTTAGTAAAATTTGTCGGTAAAATTTCGGTAAAATTCGTCGGGATATATCTCTAATCTGATAATTAATTTTGAAAATTTTTTTCCCAAATTTTGTGTCACGAAAAAATACAAAAAACGCCAAATTATTTGTCTCTTTGGACATAGTACCTAATTTATTTCTATGAGAGTACTCGTTTTCGGAACCTCGTTTATAGAAATTTTTTGGATGATACGTAATTTTTTCAATTTTTTTTTTTAAATTTTAAAAATAAAAAAAACTGCAATATATTTTTTTTTGTGTAATACCTCATTGAATTCTATGAAAATACTAATATCTGAAAATATGGTTTTTACTCGATATCTCCAATCTGACACTTAATTTTTTTAACTTTTTTTTCTCAAAACTTTTTGCATAAAAAAATTAAAAAAAAAAAAATATTTTTTTTCTTTTTGAAAGTAGTACCTCATTTTTTCTGTGGGAGTACTAGTTTTAGAAAGTTTGTTTATAGTCATTTTTTTGGATCTGATACCGAATTTTTTAAAAATATTTTTTTCATAATACTTCACATAAAAAAATAAAAATAATAGCAATATTTCTTTTTTTTTGAACGTAGTACCTAATTTATTTCTATAAAAGTATTAATATCTGAAAATATGGTTTTTACTGTATATCTCGAATCTGATGCTCAATTTTTTGAAAATTTTTTTTCAAATATTTTTTTCATATTCAACATTAAAAAAAATTTATAACCAGTTTGTGTAACTACACAATCAACAGCATGGAACATGTTTACTCATAATAGTAATAAATCCAAAAACCAAAATTACAATAAATCCTGAAATATATACTATCCTAAGTCCATAAAATTAGAGTATACTAAATTGTTGTTGTTGTTGTTGTTGCTGACTTCCACTTTAAATTATTCTAAGTCCATTTCACCCCCCCCCCCCCTTCCGAGCCAAACTTTTTCAAATACCCCATCCAATGAACATGTTCCATGTTAACAGTACTTCAATTTATTTTTTCAAGTTTTCTTGAAAATTTATTTTTTTTAACATGGAATATGTTTATAAGGAGGGGGTACTTCAGAACTTGAAAATTAAGGGGGGGGGTCAAATAACACTTAGAATAATTAAGAGACTTCGAAAAATCTAAGGATATAGATTTATGTACTTAGAATAATAACGATTTAGGGACTTGGATTAATTTAGGTTTAAAGATTTGGAATAATATCTATTATGGGACTTGGAATAATTCTCGTTTAGGGAATCAAAATGGTTTAGAATCTTAACAGCTAGTAAGGTGATAATTACAAATTATAAAATTAGAAAATTATATTGTAATGTTGAGTAACATTTGTATTATACCTAGTCTTCAGCTGGAAGTAAACATGTTCCATGCATTTAGGTTGAGTTTATGCAAACCGGTTATAAGTTTTTTAAATACAATATGATTTTTACCATTACCTAAATCCGATTTCAAGTGTAAAAGTTGTATTAAACTGTAAATTTACTATGATATATTTAAAAAAAAATTGTATAAGCCAGACATGTTTTTGTATATTTAGTTCATTTTTAGGAAGTAAATAGAAAAGAAATTTCCCTCAATTATTTTTAATTCATTGACAAAATGAAATTAAAAAAAACTTAATCCTTCAATCAAAACTATGCACCAAAAATTATTTCAAAAGTAATTTGATCGTAAAGTATATTATATAACGCTTCGAAAGAGCGGTCGTTTTAAAGTCCATTTTGACACATTCTTTAAACCACAGAAGTACCCGACAATTGACTTGTGTGTTCTTTACGGTCCACACCTTTTTGTCACTAATAGGCCACTGATCAGAGCAGAAGGTATCTGCAAGTCTATAAAACTCAAGGTCCAAGTTTTTTAGCAATACTTTTTTTGCGGAGTAAAAAATATAAAAAGTAGAAAGAAGAAATTTTGTAAAAAAAATTTTTTTTTTGTTTTTCATAATTTATTATAAAATATAAATATTGTACTCAAATTTACTGATTTATTTAACAGTGCAATTGCAATTTCACTGTTAAACTATAATTTTTCAATAAATTTGTTATTTTAACCTTAACTAACTGATTTAATTATTGTTCGCATTTTAAATAAAAATAAAATTGATTCATATATTGAATTTAAGCGAATAAATTTTTAGATATTGAATTTATGTATCGAAAAACATTTGATAAATTTTTTTTATAAATCTACAAAATAATAAATAATAATAAAAATAAATTCTATATATACCATTTTACCACTTTAGTAACGATATTTTTCACGTACTTTATTTACTTTATTCTTTGCATTCCTTTTTTAGTATAAATAATATGAACTGTTTTTTTAAAACTACTATCAAATGCATCTATATATATATATATATATGGGCATATCCATTACTTTTCATACAAAAGTGTGCGCACCCATGACTCCGATCGGGCTCAAATTTTCAGGGGTGGTTTGAAGTAATAAAAAACTCAGCCAGCCAAAATTTCAGCCATTTTGCAGGACGGGTTGCCGAGATACAAGCTCTAAAAGGTCCAAAAATAGCTGTTTTTAGCCAATTTTCAAAAATTTACTGGGCTTCAAGGATTAGTCCAAAAAACATCCGGCTAGTCTCATTTTTTTCCTTGAACTTTCAACTTTTACCAAAAAAATTTTCAAAAAGTTTCATGGAGTTGATTTTTACTGGCATTGATTAACGTAAGATTTATTTTATCGAAAAATGCTGGTTTTTGAACTTGAATTGTGACCTAGCATCATTAGTTAAAGATTTTTAGTTCATCTCATTAAAAGCGTCTAGCAAAGACCTTTCAAATGAGACCTTAAACGTTAAAAAAGCTCATCAGGGACCGGAGATATACGCAATTAAAAGTTTGCTGTTTCCGAAAATATCAATTTTTTAACAACTTTAAACGTCTGCAAAATTTTTCTCTGAGCACTTTAAGGGCTGAAAATTTCAGGGAAGCTTCTTTTAATATTAAAAAAAATTCCCTAAAAATTTGGGCGATGGTATTGGCTTCTGTTCGTAGATATAAGACTCTGAAAATGTGTAATAATTAGACCAATATTGGCCAATAAGTGGTTAAGGGGTCAATCAAAAAATTTTTCTTCTTCAATATTCGAATAGCCAGGGAAAAATGAGCTGATTTTAAAAAAAAAATTTTTATTTTTGACCGAAAAATAAGCAAGTTATCATCATTTTAAGATTTTTTAAAAAATTTTCCAAAAATCCCAATTTTAGGGTCATTATACAGTATTCTAACTTGAAATAATGATAACTCGCTTATTTTTCGATCTAAAATAAAATTTTTTTTTTTGAAATTGTTGAATTTCTTCCTGGCTATTCGAATATTTACTAAAAAGATATTGTTTATATTCAAAAATTATTTTTTTGGGCCAAAAACTACCCTAATACATTGACAAAATAAAGTAAGTTCTAAAGTAATTTACCAAAAAAAAATAATTTTTGCATATAAGAAGTTTCTTTTTTGTAAATATTCAAATAGTCAGGAAAAAACTCGACAATTTAAAAAAAAAATTTTTATTTTAGACCGAAAAATAAGCGAGTTATCATTATTTCAAGTTAGAATACTGTATAATGACCCTAAAATTGGGATTTTTAGAAAATTTTTTTAAAAATCTTAAAATGATGATGACTTGCTTATTTTTCGGTCAAAAATAAAAATTTTTTTTTTTAAATCAGCTCATTTTTCCCTGGCTATTCGAATATTGAAGAAGAAAAATTTTTTGATTGACCCCTTAACCACTTATTGGCCAATATTGGTCCAATTATTACACATTTTCAGAGTCTTATATCTACGAACAGAAGCCAATACCATCGCCCAAATTTTTAGGGAATTTTTTTTAATATTAAAAGAAGCTTCCCTGAAATTTTCAGCCCTTAAAGTGCTCAGAGAAAAATTTTGCAGACGTTTAAATTTGTTAAAAAATCGATATTTTCGGAAACAGCAAACTTTTAATTGCATATATCTCCGGTCCCTGATGAGCTTTTTTAACGTTTAAGGTCTCATTTGAAAGGTCTTTGCTAGACGCTTTTAATGAGACCAACCAAAAATCTTTAACTAATGATGCTAAGTCACAATTCAAGTTCAAAAACCAGCATTTTTCGATAAAATAAATCTTACGTTAATCAATGCCAGTAAAAATCAACTCCATGAAACTTTTTGAAAATTTTTTTGGTAAAAGTTGAAAGTTCAAGGGAAAAAATGAGACTAACCGGATGTTTTTTGGACTAATCCTTGAAGCCCAGTAAATTTTTGAAAATTGGCTAAAAACAGCTATTTTTGGACCTTTTAGAGCTTGTATCTCGGCAACCCGTCCTGCAAAATGGCTGAAATTTTGGCTGGCTGAGTTTTTTATTACTTCAAACCACCCCTGAAAATTTGAGCCCGATCGGAGTCATGGGTGCGCACACTTTTGTATGAAAAGTAATAGATATGCCCATATGCTATATAGCGGCTATAGCTATCGAAGAACTCCTTTTAGATAGTACCTATTGCGTTGCAGCCTGTATATGCATTACATATATTTTACTTGATATACAATATACAAAAAACAAAATAGTACATTTTATATGTAACTTGTCGTTTTCTTCTCTACCGATATGAGATTCCACATCATTGGTTATGGCAGTAACGCTTTACAAGACATTTTGTTTCTTTTTTATATTGTCAAGTTTTTATTTATTTTTTTTTTTTAAGAATTTTTTTACATATATATAGAAAAACTTTATCTTTATATTATATGCATAAATCTTTTTTCTTGCTTGAGTGTGTTTATCTTTTATTTTAAAATATTTTTTATATTAATTTTTAGGTGTTTGTGAAAGTCTTATTACCTATTTTTAAATACCTTTAATTAATCAAATACATGTAAGTAATAATAATAAAACATGATTTCTTTGCTACTAGCTTTAAGCCAACTAGTAACTATTATAAGAATTTCAATAATCACATGCTTAACCTTTATTGTACGCTACTGTAGACCCCAGGCCATTTTCAAACTTATTATTTTGATATTTGTAACAAGTTTTATGATTTGGGCTACCAGTGGTAAAAATGGGCGCCTTTCACTGGCTATCAAGTGTAAGAATTTTTCGTTGCAGAATAATAAAAACTAGAAGGATTGAAAAATGGATACGTAAAATATCCAAGTAAAATATCAGTTTGTAGCAAGTGGAAAATTTTTAGCGAATAATATAAATCAATTTCTTATTTTATATTATTTTATAAAATATTCATTAAGTACTATCCAAAAAAGACTGCCTGTACAATAGCAAGAAAAAGAAATCATTCTGAAAAACTTTTTAAATAGATAATAGTTTTTTCGAAACCATTATTATAGTACTTAAATTACGTCTCGGAAAGAAAAAAATAATAGAAGTTCTAAGCCGAGATATCATGACCAGTCTTATCTTGAACAATTGATCTGATAAAACATTATATTATATTACTGCATAAATCTTTTCTATAAAAAAAAATTCAATTAACATTTAAATTTTTCACAATAAAAGTAAATATTTTAAGATTATTTCATTCTACACTTGTTATTTAATTAACAATCTTTTTGATATTTTTAATATTTATTTCTTTGTAATATTTATTTTTTACAGTAAATTAAATTGAATTTTAATTAAAATTGCTTTTAGAAAATTTGGTTGTATACAGACTTTTTATTATTTTTTTCTATAAAAAAATTGCTTTTCCGAAGAATGATTCATAAAATACAGAACATTATTTAAATTTTCAACGTCAATAACATAAAATGGATATAAAAAGAAAATTCTAAAAAAAGTACTAACATTTTAATGTTCACTTCACTTTACTTTTTAATTTTACTGTTACTATTAATGTTACAGTTGAATGAATATTGAAATGACAAATAAGACCACAAATAAGAGACTTGCATTAATATAAATAGGATGTCTGACGTTCAAAATGGACGTACTTAAAGAAAATCAACATTGATGGTATAAATCAATAAATAGAAGAACTGTAGTACCATACCCTCTAGCTATATAACCTAATGCTTTTATCTTTTAAAGGACATTTTCTTTTATATACAAATACAAATGAAATATTCTCTTAAGTAATAAGAAAGACACATAAAGGAAAGTCATGTTGAGGTAACAGGTTAAAAAGTTTAAGAAGGATTTTAAAAAATACTTCTGGTCTATTTTCTTTTTTTTTTTTTTTATTATTTCTCAAGTATTACCTAAGTACTATAAATAATGGGCTTAAAAGATTAAAAAAAAAAAAATAATGTCAAGATAAGAATCGATCAATTGAAATTTAGATGAGTAAAAGCAATATTAAGTGAAACCATTTATTTAAACTTTTTTTTTTTTGCATTTTTATAAATTTATTTCTTAAAAGCAAAAAAAGAAAATTAATTTAAAAAATAAAGTCAATTATTAAAATGAGTAAGAAAAAAATAAATAAAATAAAAAACAAATAAAATGAAAGTAAATGTTGATGACAAGTATATTGTAGGTAATAAGTGATAGCAGTTACTTTGTTAAAATAAATGTTGGCAACAATAATAACAATAATAATAATAATAATAATAATAATAATAATGCTTTTATAAGTCTATGTATGCGGTATGCTAAAATGTTGTTTGTATTTAATGGGTATCTCGTTGCATCGCAAACATAATGTATATGTTTCTATACATAAGTTTATTGCCTTAGCAGAGAGAGAGTCCATGTTATTCAAGAGAAGAAGAGACATCAGCTCGAGTTTCAAAACGATACATAGAACAATCGGGACGTCGTGTACATGTCTACATTGGTTTGGCCAACCCCATGCAGACTTCTCTCGTTCTTGAGACTTAATGAATGGGATGGTAGAGCTCAACTTGGCAAAGGCAAATGTGCCCTAGACTTTCTTTACTATGTATAATAGTTACATATAGTTTCAACACTCTCCCTCTCTCTCTTTTTCTCCTCTCTATCTATTCTTTTTCTCGTTACAGGTGTTTCCGCCCAATTTCCGCAAAAACTACAAGAAATATATTATCTTCTTAACAAAAACATTTATAAAATATATATGTATACAGCATGGCTATATCTATCCTTTTTTTTATTTTAAATAGCAAAGGCTATGTAAACTTTCATCTTATTTTTTAATAGGGTTTAACTTGATATTTATACCGTCTATTAAAGCTTTAAAGTAAAGTTTTACTATCAAAATTAAAACTGTCTATTTACATGACTTTTAAGTCCTTTGACATTTAAGGATGCGTTTTTAAGATAGATATTTTAAACTAAAGCTATAATGAGATATTCTAAGTTAATTTTTTTTTCGTTAAAGCTTCTTTTTAAATTATATACATTAACATATTTTAATTACGTTCTTTGAACATAAGTAATTATGTATCCAAAGAGTAAGAATGATTTTCTTGAATATTTTTAATTATTTGTTGAATTTAGAGCTTGCAGCATATTAGAAATTAAAAATAAAGATACAAATGCAATTGCTAAACGGGAAATTTCAGTCAATTTGGTTGAATATTCAGGCAATAAAATATCAAGAAAAAAAAATAGTAAATTTAAACTAGGGGTGAATAAAATATGCAATAAAAATTAAAAATAATAAGGGAAGAAAATGTAAAAATTTGAATTAACCTAAATTAGATAGAAATTGATGTCAAATCAATAAAACACATATTTTTGGAATTAATCAATACTTTTCAAAGTCTCTGAACTCAAAATTATTTAAAGTATACCTAAATCAATTGTTTTGAGTAAATTTCACCCCCTTTATCTTTAAATAGGACACTCAGCTTTATACAACACTCCTTCCTATAAATATGTTTCATGTTAAAATTGTAATTAGCATAGCATAGCGTTTTATTAATAATATTAAATTAAAACAGGAAATTTAAATAATCTGCAATAATTTTTAACTTGAAATAAATTTTAAATTTTCCATATTATATATATATATTCAAATATGAAAACCAATACGATATTTGTTATTATTTCATTTTTCTCTTTCTTCTTGAATATAATATGGCTAATAGCGATAACTATGTATGTATTAAAGGTTTATCTTTTATTTGGTTTCCACATTTGAACTTTAATGTAAGGAATAATCTGGGCCAGAGTATACATACAACGAAAATAATAACATATACACATGTATATATATATATATATATATGTATAGTACTTGTCCAATTCACAAACCCATAGTATTTACACAACAAGCTTTCGTCCTCAACCACAGAGCGTTTGCATTGGAAATGAGAATGTATACAAAATAGAAAGTCAAACTACTCTAATATATTATAAACGAACTTTTAAACGAAAATCGTTTGATAGCAATTTCTATATATACATATAAACATATATAGTTTAACTTTTTCTCTATGTTTTCGCTCTTACCACTTGTATTTATAGCTTTCGAGGGGATAAAGCTAAAATGCATTTTTGTATATATATATATATATATATGGGCACGTCCAGGGAAGCACGACCAGCCGAAAAATAAAAACTGAAAAAAAAATTTTTTTTGTGTCACTTTTTACCTGAGATTTGTGAAACCGCTCCTATTTTACACTTCCTGATGCATAATTTTGAGATACGGCTGCTCCAAAATTGGATTTTTTCATTTTTTTGATTTCAGCTTCCCAGTTCAACCTAAAATAACTATGAACCATTTAACTTTTTATATATACATATGATTGGAAAAAAGTTGTATTCTTACCTGGACTACTCAAAAAAAAAAAAAAATTTCCATTTTGACCCTTTTCACTTTTTTTCCTTCTCGACGGTGGCTTTGAAACATCCAGAAAACTTGTTTCGCCATGATTTTTTTTACTTTTTTTTTTCTCAAAATTTACCTTAAAGGGTCTAATTAATGTCCTGAAAATCCTGGGATGTGATATGCCATGATCGGTCCACAATCTTAAATTTTAGTTGTTTAATTTACCTAAAAATGATCAAAAATGTAAAAATTTAGGAGTAAAATTTAAAAAAAATTAAATTAGACCTTACCAACATGTTTACACTTGAAAATCTTCATCTCCTGGACCACATGAATATATTACAGCATAAAAGTAAGTCTGGATACTTTTCCTGGAGCTGGATCACCTAGAAACAACCTCGCGTCACCATCCAAAAATTAAAAAAAATCTGTAAAAAAAAGAAATAAGTGAACAAATTAGTCTTCAAATTACTATAAACTATTAAAATAGACTAAAAACTACTTGAAGTAACTTACCACAAATAATTTGGACTAATACAAATCAAAATTGGCCCCAAGTCTAGCATCTGTAAGCGCAACCATCCAACCCAGTTCTTGTAAAAAGTCTGAAAACATTAAATAAAAATTAATACACTTAAAAAATATAATTTTATACTTTTTCTTATACCTAAATAAATAATAAAAATATTTTTGTTTAGAATCCTGTACCACAAAACCTGAAAAAAAAAACACAAAGTATCAAACTCCACATAAATTTAAAAAAAAATAATAAAACACTGTTACATATCTGACACTTTATTCATTATTTTAAACTAATAATAAAAAAATATTTAAGAATAAAATTCATTAATAACAATTAATTATGTTGTATAAAAATCACAAGTAAATAAACCACATGTTGATCTTAAAATAACGTCTGCTAGAACTAGATATCAGTAACTTTAAGGCTGAAACGCAAGCATAATGGCAGATGGGACTATTTATCTATATGCTTGCGTTTCATCCTTAAAGTTACTGATATCTAATTCTAGCAGACGTTATTTTAAGATCAACATGTGGTTTATTTACTTGTGATTTTTATACAACATAATTAATTGTTATTAATGAATTTTATTCTTAAATATTTTTTTATTATTAGTTTAAAATAATGAATAAAGTGTCAGATATGTAACAGTGTTTTATTATTTTTTTTTAAATTTATGTGGAGTTTGATACTTTGTGTTTTTTTTTTCAGGTTTTGTGGTACAGGATTCTAAACAAAAATATTTTTATTATTTATTTAGGTATAAGAAAAAGTATAAAATTATATTTTTTAAGTGTATTAATTTTTATTTAATGTTTTCAGACTTTTTACAAGAACTGGGTTGGATGGTTGCGCTTACAGATGCTAGACTTGGGGCCAATTTTGATTTGTATTAGTCCAAATTATTTGTGGTAAGTTACTTCAAGTAGTTTTTAGTCTATTTTAATAGTTTATAGTAATTTGAAGACTAATTTGTTCACTTATTTCTTTTTTTTACAGATTTTTTTTAATTTTTGGATGGTGACGCGAGGTTGTTTCTAGGTGATCCAGCTCCAGGAAAAGTATCCAGACTTACTTTTATGCTGTAATATATTCATGTGGTCCAGGAGATGAAGATTTTCAAGTGTAAACATGTTGGTAAGGTCTAATTTAATTTTTTTTAAATTTTACTCCTAAATTTTTACATTTTTGATCATTTTTAGGTAAATTAAACAACTAAAATTTAAGATTGTGGACCGATCATGGCATATCACATCCCAGGATTTTCAGGACATTAATTAGACCCTTTAAGGTAAATTTTGAGAAAAAAAAAAGTAAAAAAAATCATGGCGAAACAAGTTTTCTGGATGTTTCAAAGCCACCGTCGAGAAGGAAAAAAAGTGAAAAGGGTCAAAATGGAAATTTTTTTTTTTTTTTGAGTAGTCCAGGTAAGAATACAACTTTTTTCCAATCATATGTATATATAAAAAGTTAAATGGTTCATAGTTATTTTAGGTTGAACTGGGAAGTTGAAATCAAAAAAATGAAAAAATCCAATTTTGGAGCAGCCGTATCTCAAAATTATGCATCAGGAAGTGTAAAATAGGAGTGGTTTCACAAATCCTAGGTAAAAAGTGACACAAAAAAAATTTTTTTTTCAGTTTTTATTTTTCGGCTGGTCGTGCTTCCCTGGACGTGCCCATATATAGATTTTTTCAAATGTTTGTGGTTTATGGAAAGTATCATATCCAATAATTATATTTGTGGTCATGACATGAAAATATTTAAATTAGATTACCGCGAACATTAGTGAGACTGAGCGAAGCCACTGCAATCCTTATAAAGCTTAAAATTATGATTTCTTATAAAAAAATGATTTAAAAGATAAGTAGTACTATTATTATTAATAATAAATGTTCGTTCATTTTAAATTTAAATGATTTAACATAAAAATAATTACTATTTTTTTCATTAATAATGATATAAATAAATAAATGCTTATAAATTTAATAAAAAAAACACTTTATTGAATTATTTAATGTATGAAATATAATTTTTCATAGTGTGTTGATATTTTAATGAATATCGTTTTCTAATTTGTGTAAAAACTTTTGTTTGTCCTTAAAAGAAGCGCATTGACGAATAGAGTCGTATCTATATTTATTATAATCTTTTATTAAAATTAAATGGTTAATTGATTTAACTCAACTTAATCCTACGTAAGTTATGCCTAATTGTTTTTCACGTACTGTCTCCTATATGAAGAAACATTTTATGAATAGTCTGTCCTTCGGACTTGTGTATTGTTATCGAATAAGATAACATAAGTGGAATTTGTGTTCTGCTGCATTCTATTTTATTATGCGGCCATGTACGGGTTAGTAAAATTATCGGAAACAAATTTTTATATAAATATGGTCCTCGGTAATTGTCAAATTCTAGCATGATTGCTTCTTGTAATTGCGGCGGTAAATCATTGTCAGAATAAATTATTTCTCTAACATGACCTAAAGTACCATTGATTAAACCTCCAGCAGTCCATAAGTTTGCCCTTAACATTACACGATAATTTTTAGATAAATATAGGATATTTTGTAATTCTGAAGCTTTTTCATCCGAGCAACTCATGTATACATTGGGTACATTTGTACCTATAATGCGAGCTACTGCGTTTCCTGTTTTTTTTAAATATTTTTCGTTATGTGCATCTGCTTCTGTGCATTTCGGGTATAAGTGTATTGCATTTTCAAATAAATCTAATTCATTTTTTGGTATTATGGTTTTCTGTCTGTTATGTAATGCTTCATAATTTTCCTGGGACAATTCTTCGTTTGCAATTTTATCCAACAGTTTAGAGTATGGCATTTGATTACCTTCTTGCCGGTGTGCATTTTTTAAACAGTATTTCTGAAACCCATTAAAAACAAGTTTTCCCTGTGATTGCATTTTGTCCTGTGAATGTTTTTTTGTACTAAATATTGCTGTATCTCCTACTGGTATTAATTGGTTATAATCGCCGAATAAGTAGATTATTAATCCACGGAATGGTTCATCAATTTCATTAGCAAAAATTTCTCTTCCCTGTGATTCTATTTGGTATAAAGTGCGTAAACCTATTAATGACATTTCGTCAATTATTTCTTCTTTTGTCACTTATATTTGGATTCTCATTTGGACATAATATTTTATATAAATCATTCCATTGATGATCTGCAGCACTACGTGTAAATAATATTGTTGGTTTTTTCAACTGTTTAACCATGGTAATAAGTTCGGCACTCCGTTGAAACCAATAACTATTGGTAGATCTTATTTTAGAAGAATAAACCATAATTTGTTTCCAGAAGTTTTTATCCTTTTCTAATTTGTTTTTTAATTGTTTTACAGTGCACTCTTGTAATTTCGATTTGTTCACGTAAATTCCTGCTTTTTGTAATATTCCATTACCTATAACGGTATTTAAACAAAAAAATCTGAATCTTGGATCTTGTGCGAACATTTTATCTTTATATTTCATAAGATGTTTGAAATATTGATCTAAAATTTCTCTAATTTGTGAAAAGTCTGCTATCCCTCGAAATAAATGCGGGAATGCACAAGCTATGTAACCTTCCGTTGTGAATTCATTAATTGGATCGTTTTCTAATGTTGGGTAATTTAGATGTAATTTTTGGTTTATCTTATGATCTTGATTAATAATATATATATCTGGTATATTTGTTTCAGTTATTGTTTTATCATAAATTTCAGATGAATTATTTGATTTGTTAGAATTATTTTCTGTATTTTCTATTATATTAATGTCTAAAGATTGTAATGCGTTAGATATGTTTCCATTAATTGGTAATTGTTTTAAAATATCTTCATCTATTTCTATATTTTTGTAATATATATTATTTAATTTAAGCCATACAAACGCATTTTTAATTTTTTCAGAACGCACTTTGAAATCACTAAAAAAAACTTGTGTATTTTTATGAAAAATTAATGTAGATGGTAATTTATTTGGATGTATACATGCAGAAATATATGAGACAGAAATAGCGGCATTAAATAAAGTCAGAAAAAGCGACCACGCATACTCCGCTTTTTGTGGATTCTATGCCAGAATTTCAGAATAAAAATCACGTGACAGTTTAAAATGTTGAGCGTCACGTGGTTTTTATGTAAAACTTTTTGAAAAATAAAACTATTTAGCATTCAAATGCTCTATTTTCTTTGTTTTAACCCAAAAAAAAATTTCCTTTGCTTGTTTTAATTCCAATTTTACTGATTTTTGATTTTCAATTAATTGCCTAAAAAGTACACGAATGCCATTCAGGGTACAAAACTAGATTATTTGACCGTAAAATTTTTAGTTATAATATTATTTGGAATCACTATAGTTAAAAATAATACCAAACGATTTTTAAATTCTATGTACTGTATTAGAGATAAAAAAATAACACAAATTTTGTGTACCTCATAAAACATTAATTTATTACGTAAAATTTGTCAGTTATTTTGGCTCAAAAAATTTCCAAAACCGGCCATTTTCTGTTTTGGATTTTATATTATATATAATAAATTTAGACGTAAATATTTTAATATTATAAATTGGCCCAAAAAATTTATTTTTATAGTATAATACGTATCAACTATAAAATTTATTCAATAAGTAAAATTTTGTCAATCAATTACAGATATATGTCTCTGTACATAGACAATTATAAAATTTATAAAATAAATCATAATATTTTTGTATAATAATTTACTCGATTCGGGATGTTTTTTAAAAATATTTTTATATTTTTGACAATTTATTTTATTGAATAATACATTATATTATTATCAATTAATTAATTTGTAGCTTTATTTATTTTTTTTAATTAAAAAAAATATTTCACGAAATTATTATTATAATTTTTTTTCCAAAAAAAAAGACACATACTAGTTTTTTTAGCAACTTTTTTTAGCTTCTATTAGTTTAGCTTTAAGACCAAAATTTTTATGATAAAAGAAACCAAATACTTTTTTTAGTGAAATGACCTGGATCAACTCTTGTATTTAGAGTCTACAAATTTTGATTTTTACAGGGCACATTTACACGATAAAAAAAGTCGAAAAAATCATAATATGTTGATATTTTTTTTAAACCTTATTAAAAGAATCTGGATTTTTTGTTTGCATGAAGTAGAGCTTTTTTTTTAAGTAATAAATGGTCTGAATATATCTTAATTATTAGTAAAATTTAATTGTAAATAATTATTATAGTTTCTCTTTGCCAAAGTATATTTAGTATCTTCTGTCAGTATTTAATCTTAATTAAAAATAATTATGCAAATCCAAAATAATTATTAATACTTTGAATTTGATTTACGGTATTAATTTCATATATTTTGATATTATATAAAGAAAAAAAATAAGAATAATGAAAATATTATTCATTTATTTTTTATTGAATACATAAAATTTTAAAAAAAGTTTATTTTTATGGTACATAGACATTACTATTGTTATTAATTATTTAAAACCAGTGTAGCAAGCCAATTTCATCAAGTAATAACAAAATGAAACTGGTATGCTTCAAAAGTATTGAATACCTAAAAATTGAATATAGACTAAAATTTTCTATATACGAAAATTTGAACAAACAAAAAATATTAAAAAAAATTTAACTGGACTTTCAATAACTTTTTATAAATAAAAAAAAAATTTTTATTTAGTAAACATTTTGGTAAATTATTTTTGTCCATTTTATTATTACCTTTTTTTTGATTCCAACATAAATAAATGAAAATTCTTTTGAAAATATTTCTGTTAATTACTTTTATTTAGACTCATGTAAATAAAATTGAAAATGTTTTATTTTTTTGTTGTTTAATTTTAATAAACTTTTTCATGAAAAATATTATTGAATAATAATATGCAATAGGAATTCGTTCTGGAATCCCGGTACTAGGGTTAAGAATTTATTTATAAATTAATTAGCAAGGCGTAAAATTTTTTTTAGTGGCCAACTTTGTGGCAAATAAGAAATTTCACTTAAAATCTGTGTCAAATATTTTTTATGAACTGCTCATGCGCTAGGAAACCAATATTTAAGGCTTAACTCTGCTAGAAGACCAACAGGATTCAGGAAGAAAATTCAAGTGTCTGCAACGGGGATATTTAGTCTAGCAGAGTCAGGCCTTAAACGTTGATTTTCTCTGATTTTCTCTTGAATGCAAAGTTAAAAAAAACGTTTGTGAATAATTTTCCGCATTATCAAAATTAGAAATTAATAAAATTTATTTATTGAAATCTGTGCCACTGAAATATTCGAAATGATTTTCAATTTAAAAATTTCAAAACTGGTAATTTTTTTGAAAACCAAATTCTAAACTTTGCTTTCCTACTTTTTGAAAAAATTGATTCAATACTTCAAAATTTTTAATTTTTGAATTACTCACCAGTGAAATTTAATTGGTTGCCTTACTTTGAAAAACAGCAATTCTGCATTTTGAATAACGCCTAAGAGAATATTTTTTAGTGTCGCAAAAAAAATAAAAAAAGTTTTATTTGAAAAATTTTTTTCTCAAATCTTCATACCCCCTAAATTTTCATAGAATCTTCAAAATAAGATCATTTTATTTAGAGTTAATAATACTTTTAAAAACAGGAAAATTATTGGAAAAAAGTGATCAAAAAATTCTCTGCTTTCTTGAAACCTTCTTAATTTTTTGCAAAAGAGAACTTATGCAATACTTTTTCATTCAAAATCTTTATTATTATGTGCCTTTTCCAGAATTCAACCAAAAAAATATTCCCTCACCCCTATTATTTGCTGAAGAAAAATGTTAAAAAAGGTCTTTTTTCTGTAAAATAAAGATTGAAAAGTAAAGTATAATCACGTTTTCTTCATTTTTTTTTTACATTCGTGGTTAGTTATTATTCATTTTTACCCTTGCGAAAGGTCAGTGAATTATATAAAGGTAAAAATGCGATAAAACATTTTTAAATACAAAAGTAAAAAAAAAATGAAATAATTATACTTATGTTAGCTCTCATATTTTTTTTATTTTTTCTTACTTTCAGGGTATTTTCACCCTCTATAAGTAGCTCTAGTATTAGTACGTAACAACTTTTAATAAAATTAACCCAATATTTTGTTACTGTTTGTTACTTACTTTTTAAAAAATGGCAGTTATCATTAGTTCTAAAATATGCAACAAAAAACCTTAAAAGCGGCAGCAGTTATATAGGAGCAAGAGTTCTTTCCTATTTCTTAACTAAATACTACCGAAGCTGGAAGGTATACTGGTAGGGAGAGAGGGAGAGGGAGAGCAAGTTGGGGGACTATAGGCACTGGTGGTGTAGGACTAGGCAGTGGTGGTGTAGGACATGGGGGCGGAAAAAAGAAAAAAATCTTGCACAAAAAGAACTATAATGGGGTTGAGAAAAACGTTTTTTTGGATGAAAATATTCATTTTTTCACCCCATTATATTTTCTGATTTTCCAAGATAGTGGACCAAAAAATAGAAAAAAGTGAATATACTGCATTTCCTGGGGGAGTTGAAGGTTTAGAAAAATGTTTATATGAATGAGAATGTGCACAAATGTACCCCATTATATTTTCTGATTATCCAAGTTGGCGGACCAAAAAACGTAATAGTAATTCATAATTTTTAAATTACTTTTTACTTGTTAAAGTATTTTTGGATTTTTAAGGTTGAGAAAAACGTTTTTATGGATGCCAATATTCATTTTTTCACCCCAAAATATTTTTTCTAATTTCCAAGATGGCAGACAAAAAACTAAATGTAGAAACTTACTTTTTTAATGCTTTTTGTTCCACCATCTTTGAAAATTGGAAAATATGTTGGGGTGAAAATTTTTTTTTCTATAAAAACGTTTCTATCATCTTCCAAACTCCCCCAGGAAATGAATAAAATTCATTTTTTTATATTTTTTGGTCCACCATCTTGGAAAATCGGAAAATATGTTCGGATAAAAAAATAAAAATTTTCCTCTATGAAAACGTTTCTATCATCCTCAAAAATCCCCAAGTAATGTAAAAAGTTCATTCTATTATATTATTTGGTCCGCCATATTGGAAAATCGGAAAATATGATGAAGTGAAAAAATGAATATTTTCATCCATAAAAATGTTTTTCTCAACCTCGAAAACACCCCAGGTAATGCAGAAACTTACTTTGATAATACTTTTAGGTCCGCCATCTTGGAAAATCAGAAAATATTTAAATAACTTTTTGGGTCAATAATATACCTTATTGTATAAAAAACCATTATAGTTCTTTTTGTGCGAGATTTTTTTCTTTTTTCCGCCCCCATGTCCTACACCACCAGTGCCTAGTCCCCTAACTTGCTCTCCCTCTCCCTCTCTCCCTACCAGTTTACCTTCGGGCTAACTTCGGTAAAATACGACCCTCAAATTTGGATTCAGTGATCCAAAAAACATAGATCTTATATTAACCTGGTAATCAATTTTAGATACCTTAAACCGGATTATGACTACAGTATAAAATTAATTTTTAAGAGTGTTGAGGGGTATTAGAGGTGGGGGACATTTTTTTTAAATTCTAGAAAAGTCACATAATTACAAAGATTTTGCAAAAAAAATTAGTTGAGTTATTTTCATCAAAAAATTAACAATGTTTCAAATAAAGGTACGCTTTTTTAGGGTTTTTTTTGGCCACTCTTTGATTTTTCCGAGAAAAAAATAGTAAAAAAATATTATATTTATATTTTCTAATAAATTTGAAAATTAATTGTAAATGACTATGTTCCATAACAGTCTAATAATATTTAAAAATTTTGAATTTTTCGTAATTTTTATAAATCTGCTTTCTGCTAAGAAATTTTCTATTTTTATGAATTATTAATATAAACTATAATTTTCTATCTTTATCATTTATTTTACAATCCTCTTATTCATAACCAGATTCTGTTATTTTTTAATTTATTATTCAATATAAATCTTTAGTAGACAATTGCTTTTAAAATAATTTCTTTATAATATTTTATTTAGATGAATATATTAAGAATTATATAATATAAAGATAGTAAGTATTATAATACCTATATGTCTGAATTTGGGTTTTTGAAATTTCAGTTTACTTTGAAAATTTTTGCTGATAATAAAGCTTTTGAATTCTCTTTGAAAACATCTTTTGTTAAATTATATTATATAGAAAATTATGTCTTTACATTTTTCAATTTTGGTCACACAAAACTTTTATTTATTTAAATATTTAATAGAAAAATTAAGTTTAAAAAATAGTTTAGCTTTAATTCTTCACGGAAATTGCAGCTTTATTTTCTTTTGGGAATAAATATTTTAGGAATGATTGTTCAGGTCATTTTCAGTGTTAAACTTTAAATTTTTCTATAGTTTCAATATGGCCTATGAATACAAATTTTGGTCTATATTGATTAATTTTGAATGCGTGATTAATTTGTTAGTTAATTAGTTAGCCTTCTGATTTTTTTTACAGTTTTTTTTAAATACGTAGGTGCTTTTAAAAAGCAAATTTTTAATTTTATAAGGAATATTTTTTTCATTCTTGTAATGCTAATATTATATATATTTAAATTTAAATGGTTTAATCATGAACGTAATTTAAAAAAAAGCACATTATATTTTTTTAGATTAAATTTTTAAAATTTTATATTGTTTAAAATTAAGTCATTTTTTTTTAACAACATATTTACATAGAAGATTTCACTATTTTAATATAATGATAAAAATACCTATTTTTTTTTAAGTATGAAAATATTAAAATTTTAAATATGCACTTAAGTTTAATTTATGGAAATATGTGTTTTCCCAAAATAGCTTGTAATGGTTTTATTTCATGTATATGAGTTGTTTCACGTTAAATTTTTAGAGATTTTTAGTAGTCCTGAAATCTCTTTAAAAAAATTTATTTTGGCAAATATGAAAAATTATAGCCCGAGGTACGTAGCGAGTTAACAAGTGCTTGATAATTTTTTTTACCTAATAAGGGGAATAATTACGGCATGTTAAAATTGCCCGCTAGTATAGAAAATAATATATTTCTAAATTTAATTTAAAAAATAGAGAATTATTTTTATGAATCTTAAAACTTGAGAATTGGTTTATAAAAAAAATTATGTAGTTAAAAAGAAGTACCTATAACAAAGTAAAATTTTTTAATTATTAAAAATTGAAAAAATTTAAGATCTGAAATTAGCCAAAATTATTTAAATCAACTAACAGTACGCGAAACAATCAACGTGTATTAGCCTGGCAGTTACTATTAAAAACCACTTGGACTCTTAATTAAGAGTTAAAATAAGGGACGACTACCAACTCGGCACTTCTTTTGTTTTACAAATCGGATTAAATAGGATTAAAATACCAACTGGGCTCTTTTTACTTTCTACCAACTCGGCACCGGATTACTGTACTGTCTGGGCAAGGATTTAATGATTAGCATTCGAAAAAAAAAAATATACAGTTGAACCTAGATTTTCATTCAAAATATATATATTTGTTAAATATTACATTCACTTAAACAAAATTTGAATGCCAAAATATATTTGCTTCTTATTTACATGTAAACACATATATACGTCAAAACTTAATAAAAATTTATTTTTTATAATGATATGAAACATTCTGTAGAAATTTTAACCGTGATATTTCGCATGCTTCGTACCGTAATAAATTTAATTGTAGACTAGCTTGTTTTTGTATAAAATGCCAACTAATTAATTTCAATAGGAGCTTCTGACATCAAATCTTCGACAAAACAATCCTCAATTTTCGTAGGATCCAAAAAAGAGAGCCCAAAATACCATCTTAAAAAATTGCCAATTTCAGAATTAAAATCCCTATATTCCTGAGTAAGCCCTGATTATTTAAATTTAAAAACAATTAATAAGCTGTGTGAATAATAATTAAATAATTAATAAAATAAACTAACAGCTTCATAATTCATATTTAAATTGGTAAATTTCGTAAAGAGCACAGTTTTCCTAATTTTGATAGATTTTCATAGATTTGTTTCCCTTCTTATTATAGGTATATAGAAAAAGTAAAAATATTATCACTAGTTACAAAATTTTTTTCGTTAAAAATTTTTTAATCCTCAAGTGCCGAGTTGGTATTCTCCCAAAATAAGATTCCCAAAATTATAGCTAATTAGACTGTGCCAAGCACAGTCTATACCCGTGACAAAATGTCGCTCTTGTGCGCACTCGTTAAGGTCACAGTGATCTCCGATTAGGTTCAAAATCCTATCCTATCCTATCCTATCCTATCCTATATATATATAAATCTTTAATTATGTGTGTGTGTCCGAAAGCGATAAACTAGAAAACGATAAAAGCTACAGACATCGGGTTTACGGCAAAAGACGACAAAAATTACGGGTCAAAACATAGGCTAAGTTTTATTTCGATTGATAACGACAAAAAATTTTTATGTTGAAAAAACTGAATTTTCAAGAAAAAAATTTTTATCAAATTTTTAAAAAAAACCAAAAAAACTGAAAACCGAGGGAAAATATTTTTATCAAAAAGAATTTCATTCGATTTGGGCATATTTTTTACGTATCCACCTAAATTTTCAAGCTAATCGGCTCGATCTGTCAAAAATTACAATCATTTTTCAAAAATTATAAAAGTTTAGGACTAATCCTATCCTATCCTATATATATATAAATCTTTAATTATGTGTGTGTGTCCAAACGCAACTGCCACTGGGAAGCAACTGCCACTTGCGGATCCTAGGGAAGGGTAATCAAGCTTTGTATCGCTGATCACTAATTATCCGCCTGAGTTCCAACGTCCAAAATTTTTATGATTCAGTAAATTTTAGATAATAATTCGGGTAAAAAAGGTTGTTATACAAAATATTGAGTAAGCTAAAACAACATATCTTTGGAAAAATCAAGTTGCAGGGGTCCAGGGGGGCGCAGCCCCCTTGGCGGTTGCCGAGGTGAGCGAAGCGAGCCGGAGGCAGCTAGTATATATATAAATCTTTACTTATGTGTGTATGTGTGTATGTCCGAACGCGATAAACGAGAACACGATAAAAGCTAGAGACATGGGGTTTACGGCAAAAGATGGCAAAAATTACGGGTCAAAACATAGGCTAAGTTTCGTTTTGATTGATAACGACAAAAAATTTTTATGTTGAAAAAACTGAATTTCCAAGAAAAAAATTTTTATCAAATTTTCAAAAAAAACCAAAAAAACGTAAAACCGAGGAAAAATTTTACTATCAAAAAGAATTTTATTCGATTCGGGCATATTTTTTACGTATCCACCTAAATTTTCAAGCTAATCGGCTCGATCTATCAAAAGTTACAATCATTTTTCAAAAATTATAAAAGTTTAGGACTAATATTATATATATTCGTAATTCTTACCGGTTACTAATTTAGTAGATCAATAGAGTAACTAAAAGAAACTTGTACAGATATTATCAGGGCGAATCCTAGAATTGGTAGTTGAGGGAAGCAACTGCCACTTGCGGCTCCTAGGGAAGGGTAATCAAGCTTAGTATCGCTGATCACTAATTATCCGCCTGAGTTCCAATGTCCGTAATTTTTATGATTCAATAAATTTTAGATAATAATTCGGGTAAAAAAAGGTTGTTATACAAAATATTGAGTAACGTAAAACAACATATCTGGAAAAATCATGTTGCAGGGGTCCAGGGGGGCGCAGCCCCCTTGGCGGTTGCCGAGGTGAGCGAAGCGAGCCGGAGGCAGCTAGTTTATATATAAGTTAGATATAAGACTAACATGAACTGTTTTGATTTTGAGCCAAATCGAAAATATAGTACCGAAATTATTATCAATTTACGGGAATAACAGCGTTAAAAACACAAAATGTCGATTATAAGACATAAAACATGATATAATAAGCACTTTCAGGATGAAAATAATCATTCCAGGTTGTAGCAGATACCCTGGAGGTATAATTTTTCATTTTCCGCACTAATATATTTTCCGATTTTCCAAGATGGCGGCCCGATAAATTTGAAAAAAAGAACTTTTAATTTTACAAGGGGGTTTTTTAGGGCAAGAAGAACAAATATTCGGTGGAAAATATTCAGTTTTTTAACCTAAAAAATTTTCCGATTTTCCAAGATGGCGGACCAAGAAACTTGAAAAAATGAACTTTTAACTTTACAAGGGGGTTTTTAAGGGCAAAAAAAACAAATATTCGGTGGAAAATATTCAGTTTTTTAACCTAAAAAATTTTCCGATTTTCCAAGATGGCGGACCAAAAAACTTGAAAAAATGAATTTTTGACATAAAACATGATAAAATAAGGACTTTTAAGATGAAAATAATCATTCCAGGTAGAAGAGGATACCCTGGAGGTATAATTTTTCATTTTCCACACGAATATATTTTCCGATTTTCCAAGGTGGCGATCCGATAAATTTGAAAAAATGAACTTTCAACTTTACAAGGGGATTTTTTAGATCAAGAAAAACAAATATTCGCTGGAAAATATCCAATTTTTCAACCATAAATATTTCCCTATTTTCCAAGATGGCGGACCAAAAAACTTGAAAAATAAACTAAAATACCATTTTAACTTTACAAAGGAATTTTTTAGGGCAAAAAAAACGAATATTCAACAGAAAATATCCAGTTTTTTAACCTAAAAAATTTTCCGATTGCCCAAGATAGCGGACCTAGAAAATTGAAAAAATTAACTTTAAACTTTACAAAGGAGGTTTTTAGAACAAAAAAAAACAAATATTCGATGAAAAATATTCAATTTTTTAACCTAAAAAATTTTTCGATTTTCCAAGATAACGAACCAAAAAACTTGAAAAAATGAACTTATAACTTTACATAGGAGTTTTTTAGGGCAAGAAAAACAAATATTCGGTAGAAAATATCAAATTATCATATTATATATATCATACAAAATATCAATAACAAAATATCATATTCTGTTTAATTTTATGAATTATAAAATAATGAAAAGTTTATATAATTCCGAAAGTTTACTATTAGAGACCGCTAGCATCGTGCTTTATTATGGTGTTTGTAATTAAGTGAAGATTATAATATTTTATTTTGATAACTTAATGTATATTTATTATGTTATGGTGGTAATATATATGTTACGCCCGAAACGAGGTAACGGCCGGTTCCGCGGAACGGGGCAGTCATCAGCCGGTTTAATGAAATTATGAATAAAATTTGCTAATACAAACAAATTTTTTATTTTATAATTACACATACAGTATCATTTAAAAATGTATTTTAAATGTAAAAGAAATTAAACAAAAATTTTTTTTCTTAGGAATGTTTCTTATTTTCAATGTATTAATTTATTTAATTTGATGCCCCGTTCCGCGGAACCGGCCGGTTTGATGTCCCATTCCGTGGAACCGGCCGGTTTACTGTCCGATTCCGCGGAACCGGCCGTTACCACGTTTCGGGCGTAACATATATATTTATTTGATTTTATTGTTTTATAAATTGTGAGAGTACTTTAATTAAAAAAAAAAAATTTATATATAGTTAAACCTGTGTTAAAATATGAAAATATGTTTCGTTGTATATTATATGAATGGGTAAGCTATAACAATTGCTGATAAATTTTTTTTTTCGTAATATTAATAAATGATTGTTTTATTTATTTAGATTTGAGTAAAATCGAAATGTCTTTCGAAGACATTCAAAGACTTTTCTCTTAACAAAAAATTTAATACAGGCTTCCCTCCTTATACGCGGGGGTTACGTTCCAAAAAAGTGCCGCGTATAAGGAAACCGCGTATAAAAAGACATTACTCTTATGGAAAAGGAGGGGTTAGGTTCAAAAATTTTTTATGTTGGGAAAAAATTTTATGGACAAACATTTTTTAGTCACCAATTTTTATTTAGAAAAAAAATCTGTTATACGGGATTGTTTTATTTTTTTTTGGTAATCTTTATATAAATCTAAATAAATTTGAAGTGCCAAAAACTACGCACAACATTTTCAGGATTAAAATCTGCACATCCTCTGTGTTGATTTACAAGACGTAGCATACTTTTTAAAACTCTTCTAAGATAGTAAGCTTTAAAGGTTGCGATGACAGCCTGGTCCATAGGCTGAATTAACGAAGTTGTATTTGGTGGCAGAAAAAGAACTCCAATATTTGGATGAGCTAATAAATTAGAGTCTCCATGGCTTTTACAATTATCGAGCAGTAAAAGGATTTTGCAGGCTAAATTTTTTTTCTCCAGGTATTCTTTCACTTCAGGAAAAAATGATTTATTCAACCACTCTTTAAAATTAATTTGAGTCACCCAGGCAGTCTTATTAGATTTCCAAAATACTGGTAGATGTTCTTTTTTTTACCTTTTAATTTATGTAACTTTGTAAATTTATGTAAATTTGGTTATATTTTTGTAAATAAAAACAAAAACAATCGAAAAAAAATTCAAATTTAAAAATTGAAACCGCGTATACGGAGGGAAATAAGCGCGTATAAGGCGGGAGTGCCACAATTGGAAAACCGCGTGTAAGGAAAACCGCGTATAATAAAACCGCGTATAAGGAGGGACTCCTGTATTTAATTTTTGTGATTTAGATAAATTAACTCCTATGTAAGTATTTTAATTTATTTATTTTATTTTATCAACTTTAATACTTCACAAAAAAAAATTTTTTTTCTTTAATATTTCAACTCCAGAGGGTATAAGTGATTTCAATGTACGAGCCAACAAAATTAAAAAAGCACTTATTTGGCTCAAAATTAATAACATTTATTACAAAAATATAGAAATAGACGAAGAAGTTTTACGAATCTTACCAAATAATGGTAATATAATAAACGACATAGAAAATTTGAATATAAATGACAATAATCTGAATACTGAATATTCTGAAGTGAACCAAACAAACACCGAAATAATTTAACAGAATCCAACATTTCTAATATCACAATAATTAATCAAAATAAAACAATCAACTCTGAATTACATCTCGATTACCCATCATTAGAAAATGAACCAATTAATGAATTCACTTCAGAAGGATGCATAACTTGTGCATTTCCACATTTATTTCCAAGAGGAGTTGCAGATTTCTTACAAGCACGTGAAATACGTGTTACTTTAGATTAATATTTTAAACACCTTATGAAATATAAAGATCAAAGATTCGCAAAAGATCATAGATTTCGATTTTTTGCAATGAACACCACAATGCGTCATTGTTTATTACAAAAAGCAGGAGTTTAAATAAGAAAATCAAAGTTAGAAGACATGACAATTAATGAATTAAAAACTAAATTAATAAACGATAAAAATTTTTGGAAACATATAATGGTTTAAACAGCAAAAGTAAGATCTACAAACAGCTATTGGTATCAACGAAGTGATGAACTATTAACCATGGTTAAACAAATTAAAAAACAAACAATTTTTTTTACTTTAAGTGCAGCAGATCATCCATGGAATTCATTGTTTACATTACTATGTCCCGATACAGATCTAAATACTATTGATGATCAACAACGTAAAAAATTAATCCAAGAAAATACATTAATTGTCAGCTATTTCTTAAAAAAAGAGTTAATAATTTTATGAAATATGTAATAAAACCATTATTTGAAGTATCCGACTTCTGGTATTGTTGAGAATGGCAATTTAGAGGATCACCACAAATTCATGGAATTTTATGGTTATCAAACGCGCCATTATTTAATAATAAAATTCTAACACCAGAAGAAAGAGAAAAACTTTGCCGTTACTTCGATGATTTTTGTATTGCAATAAATCCTAAACATGATATAGGAATTAATCAACCTGCACGTCAAAATTTTTCTGACATTCCAACAGATATTCTGGAATATGATTTAATTTATTTATTAAATAGATTACAACGTTATACGATGCATGGTAAACACTCTATAAGATACAAATATAAAAGCACAATTTTAACATGCCGTTTTAATTTCCCTCAACAAGAAAGAAAAGAAAGCATTATTGATGATACAGACGGATATTTACGATATCTTCCTAAACGTAATGATCCACTCATACAAAGATACAATCCAATCATAACATCTATTTGGAGGTCAAATACTGATTTTTCGCCTATTGCATCCGAAGAATCTACTTATTATTATATTGCTAAATATGCATCCAAAAGTGAAAAAATCTCAAATGATTTTCAACAGTGTTTACAGGATATTTGTGCATCCATGTCAGATTCACTATTAGCAAAATCAGCAATGCAAAAATTATTCATTTCTACATTACATGAAAGAGACTACAGTGCTCAAGAAGTAGTACATTTGTTAATGAGTTGGCCTCTATATCACAGTTCAAGGTGTTACGTCAATTTAGTAATTCAAGGTGACGATTGGATACAAATAAAGGTGAATATATAATTCCTTACCAATAATATAAATAATAATTTTACTAATTATTTAAACCTCTTTAAAATAAAATGAACCTACGTAATTAAACAATACTTATTTGATGGAACTGTAACTCTTATAATTATATTTTAAATTTAGACATAATAAATTCATTTTAATTAATGTAAATAACTTATATATAGTAATTTAACGATTTACAAATCATCGACTCATGTAACTTCAAAGTTAAAAACTTGAATTTAGAACATAAAATTTTTTTAAATTAATATTATTTGTTTAAATTTAATAAGAAAATTTATTAAAATCAATTAAACTTATAAATCTTTACTCTTCTATATGGATAAATTTAAATGAATTGAGTGCGATTTGTATGGTCGGGTTTTCATAACTGCCCCAAAGTATTTTTAACTTTCGAAAAAAATATAAGAAAAATGAGTCATAATTTTTTTTATTATTGCTGTAAAAAACTTACATTAGCATGAAAAATTTAAAGGATATATCTTTTCATGTTTTTAAGAGCGTTTATGTTAAAACAGCGAAAAACAATGAAATAATAAAGAATTTTCTGATTAATTTTGAATAATTTGTATAATTTAGAAATAAAAAAATTCATTAAAAAATGATATATTTTAATCTTTCAATTTAAAATTTTGCTGCTTTAACATAAACGCTCTTAAAAACATGAAAAGATATAGCCTTATGTAAAATTTCCCGCGGAATCCAAATTTTTTGTCAGATTTTTAATTGCTCACGTGACTTGACGGGAAATTTGAAATTTGTAAAAAAGGATCTTTTGAAAGCTGCTATTTTTTATCTAGAGCTCCAAAAAAGCAGTGTCCCATCGAAATTTTTTTTTGCCAAAAAATATAAAGTTTAAGAAAAATTAGGCATTTGAGAAATCGACTTTTGAAAAAAACAGCCTATCTTAGCAATTCCTCGCGCATGCGCTACTCAAAAACAATTTTTTGACCCCAGAATCGGATAGCCAGGGAAATTTCCGATCCGGACCTAAATAGAAAAAATATTTCATGCTAATGTGAGTTTTTTACAGCAATAATAAAAAAAATTATGACTCATTTTTCTTACATTTTTTACAACAGTCAAAAACACTAAAATAGCTGCCAAAAATCGATATTTTCCCATGAGAGGCTAAAAATTGGGCTGGTAACTTATTTTTGGTAGTACTTTCAGAAACAAACACTTTGGGGCAGTTTTGAAGACACGACCATACAAATCGCACTCACTACATTTAAATTTACCCATATATGACTTTATATTTTTACTCTAAGCTTAATTTTTTATTTAATTATTTTTTATTTTTATTTTAATGCAATACAAAGGATTTTTATAACAAACTTATCCATAAGTATTCATTTTTATAAATTTAAATTCAATTAGTACCATAATATTTAATTTTACTTTTAATATCAATAATGTACATAAAACTCAACTAGAATTTTTTTATTTTTTCGATTTGCGAACGAATTTTCGATTCCAAATAATTCGTAAATTGAGAAAAAATTTTACGCACTTTTCAACAGACTATTAAACAATATATAAATAATTTTTTGATTTCAGACAAATGAATCAAATGATATTGATACAAAATATTGAAACAAAAACTTGTAATTTAATAGAAAAATATAAGATCAGACCAAAAGAACTAAATAACTTAACGTTATTAAATTTCGCTAAAAATTATACAATTGTCAGGAAACAAATTTACAAAACGACGGAAAGAAAACAATGTTAGAATTTTTCCGAAATTTAAAATAACTAATAACGAAATTAAAGATGAAAAATTTTATAAACATACAATTTAAAAATGATTATAATGATATTCTTCAATCATATGAAAATGAAAATAAATGGAAGCAAATTTACGAAACATTAAATATAAATAACAATGAAAACATAGATTTAAACGAATTCACTGAGAATGATGAAATTCCAGAAGAAATAAATGATGATAACATAAAAAATTCATTTGAGTTTCTATCAGGATTCCAAAATGACAATTTAGAAAGAGATTTAGGAAAAAGGGCGATAGATTTATGTTATAACTGGAATATGCCTATTGAAAACAAACCAACTGAATTAGAAATACATTCTTTTCTGAATACCTACAAATCTCAACAAGAAAAGAAAATATATAAACAAAATACAGAATCTAAAATATCGTTTACAGATGACCAACAACAAATATTAAACTTGTTAGATACTCAAATAACCAGTATACAAAACGGTACTATGACAGCAAACAGTATAAAAAGAGTTATAATACAAGGTAAAGCTGGTTCTGGTAAAAGCACAATAATCAAAGAAATGGTTAAGAGGATTACATCAATTTTCGGAGAAGATTCGGTTAAAATAGCGGCATCAACAGGTATGGCATCAGTTAACATATATGGACTAACATTACATTATTTGCTACGATTACCTTTAAATTACAAGTTATTTTCTAAATTAGAAAATCAAAATGCAAAAAAATTTCAAACGGATTTGAAAGATTTGAAATTTTTAATAACAGATGAAATGTCTTTAATCGGTTTAAGAACGTTATTTCAGATAGAATCACGATGTGGAGAAATACATGCTAATGAAATTGACGAACCTTTTGGCGGAATCATAATTTACTTACTTGGAGATTACAATCAATTGACACCGGTTGGAGACACAGCAGTATTTAGTGATAAAAAACTAACAGACAATTTACAAACACAAGGAAGAATAATTTTTAAACAATTCCAAAAGTATTATTGTCTCCAAAACGCACACAGACAAAAAGGTAATCATACCCCTTACTCACAATTGCTAGATGAAATAGCAAATGCAGAACTGTTTCAACAAAATTATAACTTATTATATAACCGAAGAGAAACCGTTATCCCCAAAGCAGAATTAAACAATTTTAAAAACGTAATTTATTTATATCCAACGTGTGCATAAGTTAAAACACATAATGAAACATTTTTGAAAAATACGGGTAATCCAGTTGCACGCATAGTTTCAATAAACACACCCAATATTGCCATTCGTTGCTCGGACGAAAAAGCAACAGGATTACAGAGTATATTATACTTGTCAAAAGACTGTAGAATAATGTTACGTATAAATTTATGGATAGCAGGTGGATTAACAAATGGAAGCTTAGGATACATACGGGAAATAATATATGCTGATAATGAATCACCACCACAATTACTTCAAGTATTAATGGTTGAATTAGACAATTACAAAGGACAATTATTGTATAAAAATTATTTCCCAATTATTCCCGTGGAAAGAACTTGGAAACATAATAATATTTTATGCAGTCGCACGCAATTCCCAGTAATGTTGTCATATGCTCTAACCATCCACAAGTCTTAAGGGTAGACGTTAGATAAAATTTTCTTACACATAGGAGACACGGAAAGACAATTGGGAATTACATACGTCGGTTTGAGTCGAGTTAAATCAATTAATGATATAATTTTAATAAAAGGTTACAACAAATATCGTTTTGACTCAATACGACTTTCAACATCTTTTAAAGTGAAACAAGCTTTCATGCAATCATTAAACAAAATTAAAAATATTGATTAAATATTTTTCAAAAACAAATCATATATAATCAAAAATTAATTAATTAAAGTTATTATTTTGAATATACATTTAATTAATTACTATTATGTAAATAAACAAGCTAATACTGTAAATGTACACATACAATATTTTGTACATTAAATATTTATTGTTTATAACAAAATGAGTTTGATTATTTACTTCATTTAATATACCCAATTAATAATATTTCAAATAATAAAAATCGTCTGTATTTAGGAATAAATTTAGTGGGTTGTTATGCTTCGCACAGCCTATAATTGTTAGCAATTATCTAGTTTAATCACTCCTTACCTTATGGAGAAAATTCTTAGTCCTTTAAATTTTAAGGCAACAGGATCAGCTATAATTTTGGTAATCTTTTTTTTTTTGGTGATTGGAAACTTTTTTACTCGGCAATCGAAATGTAAATTTAAAGTCAAAATCAAAAAATTAAAGTATTTTTAGAATTAACTGTTTTATTTGTCAACAAAAACTGAAATTCGCTGAGTATGAGCACTAAATAAAGCTTCGCTACTATAAAAATTAATATGCTAACATGCATTTTATAATAAAACAGCCGGACTACTTATATAAGAATAATATTTTATTAAAAATTTGAATATAATTATTATTTTAAAAAAATTTTAATAAAAAGAAAATTTTTCATTCAAAAATAATATAAAATAATTCAAATTCCTTTTTTTTAAATTTAATATAAAATAATAAAATTATGAAAAGAAAAAAACAAACTAAATTTTTTTTTTATATTCTATTCTATTATAATGGCTATTATTTAAATATAGTGGTAAATTTACTTATATAAAATGCATAATTTATAATTGTAATGCTTGCATAAATCAAATAATTCAAGTTTATAGTATAAGAACAGAGACTTTAATATAAAGCTTGTAAAAGAGCCAGTATTGTGAAAGTACTTATAAAATTTTAAAGTGAATAGAAATGAAATTCCCTTGTTATACGTAGAATCGATTTAAAAAAAAATGGATACGTACGAAGGTCTACAATAGGCAAATCTTTATACTAACTTTACCTTCGAATAAGAAAATCTGCTTTTAAAGAAATTTATTCGACCGGAATTACAGAAAGTAGTTCGCGCCCTTTACTGAAGAAACACAAAAGCTTAAACCTTAATTCCACATGAATGGAATTTCCAAAAAAAAAAATAAAAGAAAGTACTTGCAACGAGACAAGAACATGTACGTTCATTATCAATGAAATTGAATACGTTATTGAAAAGCAAAAACATTGATCTATACGTTGAAGGCAGCTTACTGATAATCTAAAATAAAAAAAAGAAAATTGTATTTTATTATAATAAGATATCTTTTGTTAGAGAAGATAATTTTTTATTGTATTTTTGTTATTTTATGATAAAATTATAATTTTTTGAATTTCATTTTATTTTAATGAAATTTTACTATTTTTTTTTTGATAATTTAAAACCTAAATTAAATCACACGAAAAACTAATCTTCTCGCGCGCGAGTTTTCATTTTTCATGGTATTTATTTTAAGTTAACAAAAAAATTTTGGGAAAAAAATTTTCAAAAAATTAAGTATCAGATTCGAAATATCGAGTAAAAACCATACTTTCAAATATAAGTACTTTCATGGAAATAAATGAGGTATTACATCCAAATTTAAAAAAAAAAAAAGTACCTCGAGCTTTTTTGATAAAAAAATTTTTGAAAAAAAAATTAGGTCTCAACTCCATAATGTTTGTGAAATATCACCAATTACATACATACACACATACACACACACACACATACATATTTTTTTTAAAAACCGGTTTTTTAGCTTCCTGGGGTCTCAAAACGTGCTTATATGCCAAAAAATCAAAAATCGAAATTTGACCTATCACAATGGTTCCTCTTTGAGGAACAAAAACTATAGTTAAATTTCAATAAAATAATATAAATGAAGAAGAAAATTGTAAAATAATTTGCAACCGGAATATCTACCCATGCATAAAAACTATGTTTTTCAAAAGATAATGACATATTCATCATAAAATTCAAATTATTTACTAACAATTTTTCACCTCAGCGTAAATCTACAGGATTATACCACTTAAAATTATAGGTAACATGTTTAAAAAAATGACACATAATTATATTATATTTTAAACTATATATCAAGTTCTATTTATTAGTTGATTTACGTAAGACAGAGTTAAATACTGATAAAGTGCTCTAAAAAAGTTGTATTTTATATAGATAAAGAAAAATACTATAAAATGTATTTGTCTTTCTACTTTTTTTAGCACGTACATTTTTGAACGTGAGTAAGACAAGTTTTACTTTTTTATTCTTGCAATAGTACAAATCATTAAGCAAGTACTTAAACAATTAAAACAGTAGTCTGCTATTGACACGTCTATCTAACAAATTAATATAAATAAATATTGTTTTAGAAATTTACAGGTTATTAATTTTCGATAATTATTTTTAAATTAGAATCATTTATTAAGATAATTAATTCTTTTTATTTCATTTTCTAAACTAATTTTTGTGCTTATATTGATTTTTTTGGATGATTGGGTATTAATTTGCGGCTAACAAGAAAAGGAGTAATACTCCAAGTTATAAGATAAAAATTTTTAAGTTATCTTCTAAATCGCTGGATCTTGCTAACTAACCCGAAAAATTTCCTGCGGTCTCATTTTTTTTCGTGTAGGTGTCATTTTTCAAGCCACTAAAACCACAATTTTTATCACTGATTCTCCGTTATAGTCAATAAATCAAAAGTCCATTAGTCCTAAATTTACCAATTTTTAAATTGCTGCTAAAATTAGTATTTTGAGTAAACTAAATTTTGTTCAGGCCTCAAAAACTTGCAGATTCCTTAAGTTTTAGAAACTTTTTAAACCGTATTTTTTTTTATCATTTACTTGCAAGACATAATTACTTGAAATTAAGGTCCTTATTTAAAGGTTTTCTTTAAAATTCCAGTTTTTATCGCTATATTTACAGAGATATTTTTCAAAAAAGATTTACACTGAAAAAAAATTCTGGTAGTGGTAACTGAATTTTTATTCTCGCAGTATAAAGAAAAGAGATGAGTTAAGAATTTTTGAAAACTTGGAACTAATACAAAATATTTTATCCATATAAAACTTATTTTTATCAAAAAGTATAAATTTAGTATAAATTTACTGGTTATTTTGAGATAGGTATTATAATGGGAAGTATAAATTAAACTACATTATATTCCAAAAAGTTGCTAACAAGAAAATTAAGTAAACGAATAAAAACTTTGGTTTAAATAAAATAATTTATTTGTATTTTAATTCAATACAAATTATTATTAAATAAATAAAAAGAAAAAAAATCATAGAATGAAGAATTAAGATATGGGTAGATTTAAATGAAGTAGAGGGCGATTTGTATGGTCGGGTCTTCAAAACTGCCCCAAAGTGTTTTTTTCTGAAAGTACTACCAAAAATAAGTAACCAGCCCAATTTTTAGCCTCCCAGAGCGAAATCTCGATTTTTGACAACCATTTTAGTGTTTTTGACTGTCGTAAAAAATGTAAGAAAAGTAAGTTATAATTATAATTTATATAATTTATTATAATTTCTTTTATTACTGCTGTAAAAAACTCACATTAGCATGAAAAATTTTTTCCTTTTAGGTCCGGATAGGAAATTTCCCTGGCTATCCGATTCCAGGGTCAAAATTTTTTAGAGCTCCCAAAATGCAGTGTCCCATCGAAATTTTTTTTTCGACATAAAATATAAGGTTTAAGGAAAATTTTAAGCCTGTTTACAAGATTTTTCACTAATAGGCATTTGAGAAATCGACTTTTGAAAAAAACAGCCTATCTTAGTGATTCCTCGCGCATGCGCTCAAAAAAAATTTTTCTTGTTAGTGTCCAGAAAGTGCGTGCTTTCTGGCCGCTGCGCTATTCGAAAAAACGCATTTTCTCGACACTGAGCAAGAAAAATTATGTTTTGTCCTTGGCCACAAAAAAAGGATGCCCCAAATCGCAGTTTACCATCCTCGGCTTCGCCTCGGACGGTAATTTACGTGCGATTTGGGCCATTCTTTACTTTTGTGGCCATGGGTAAAAATATACTATTTGACCCTGGAATCGGATAGCCAGGGAAATTTCCAATCCGGACCTAACAGGAAAAATTTTTCATGCTAATGTGAGTCTTTGTGAGTCAAATTTGTCCGAATTAAGAGGGGGGTGGGGAGTTTAAATAAGACTTAGAATAATTTCAATCTAGAGACTTTGAAAAATCTAGGCTTAGAGACTTATAATAATTCATGGAATAATTTAGGTTTAGGGAATCAAAATAGTTTGGGTATAGAATCTTTACAGCTAGTAAGGTGATAATTACAAATTATAAAATTAAAAAATTGTATGATGTTGTAACATTGCGTAACATTTATGCATTATAATAGTAATTACCTAGTCCTTAGCTAGAAGTAAACGTGTTTCATGCATTTAGTTTGTGATTACACAAACCGGTTATAAGCTTTCTTTTTATAAGATAAAGAGTTGTATACGATTTTTCTTCATCAGTAGCGAGAAAATAAATCATTTCAAATAAGTGCTTTTGCGATCACTGAGAAAAAACATACTACTACAGACAATTTTTTAATATTTTCATCGTTTGTCTCCCTTATTGTGTACTATATAAATTTTTCACCATAGATATTTACAATTTGTTGAAAAATCAATAATAAATATTAAAAAATAAAAATATTGCTGTATAGCAGGAATAACATAAAATAAGTAATTATAGGTAATAGACATTTTTTCTTTAGCAAATAAATTAAATTTCTTGTAAAAAAAAGTATTTTAAAAACGATTAAATAAAACGTAACATTTTTGTATATAAAAAAAAAATAACAAAAATAAAATTTATTGACATCAAATACAATTTACGAGAGATTTTATATTGTATTTCACGTTCTTTGAGGTATGTCAATGTATCAACAGTGTATACGATTTATTACGTGTATATTTAATGGCATAAAAAAAACATCAATAAAGAAACATGAAAAATTTCTTTGTACTTTTTTTTATTATACGACTTCATTAAAAAAAAAAAATATTTTATTTAAAAATTTTTTCTTTTAAATATTACAGGTGGAATCGTATTCAAAAGATTATAATCAAAAACATGAAAATATTAATAATAATAACAATAATATTGGAGATCAACAACAACATCCTCAATGGACTCATCTTAATTTAACTCTACATCCTTATCATTATCATAATGGCCAATTAAGTCTTCGTTGCATTGCTAAAATCACTGGAATATATGAACAATCTAGTGAAATTCAATTAGGTTCTCAATTACGTGAACCAATACACCAGAGAGGTAAATATTTTATTATATTACATATTCATTTTATACTATGAAATACAATTTTTTTAACTCAAACTGTAAAATGTAAAATTAAACTTTAAAAAAAAAAGTTATATATAAAAAATTCCTTTGACTCTGCTTTAATATTATTATTACATTTTTTCTTAAATGACTTTTATATCATTTTCTTCCTTTTTTTTTGGCACAAATATTTAAATAATTTTAAGAAAAAAATTTTTTTTTTCAATTCCCTTTTAACTTAGCAATCATTGACAAGCATATATATATATTGCTTTACGATTCAAAAAGCTTGCCTTTACGGTAATTGGGTCATGCAACGTAGAAAACTAAAAGAATTTACTGAGTCGATTAGTTTTCTCGTCCTACATTTTTCAATAGTCTTTGAAATTGCTTTAAATCTTTTTTTCTTTCTTCAAAAAAATAAAAAAAAATAATTTTATTTTTTATTTTTATGTAAATATTTTTACTTTTTATGTAAATATACATTTTTAAACATATTTTTGCAAATATTCGTAAAAAAAGAAACTGAATTTTATTTTGAAATTTTATTAATAAAATTGAAAGTTTATTATTTACATTCTAAAAAAAGTTCTGTTTACCCGTTCAGGCTGCTGCACTTGAATTTTGCTTGAATTTTTAAACAAAACTTATATGATCTTTATAAAATCAATTTTCATCAATTTTTTTGTATGGGTGGTTAAATAATGAAATTTTAATGATGATTTGAATATTTTATTTTATAATTTAATTAATATTTGTCTTTCTAGCAGCTAAAAAAAGTTTTGAATTACTGCTTTAATTTTCAAACTAGAAATGGTATATTTATTATGAGCCCGTGTCCATAAAAGTAAAGAATGGCCACAATCCCTTATAAATTACTATTTCAGGCGAATCCGAAGTTGGTAAACTGCGATTTGGGTGACTATTTATTTATGGACAAGGGGCGTATATGATTTTTCTTCGTCAGTGGCCAGAAAACACATCTTTTCCAATCGTGCAGCGGCCGAGAATCACGCGCTTTCTTGCCGCTGACAAAAAATATTAAAACTACCATTTTAAATTTTCAAGCATTTCAAGCAAAATTGAAGTGCAACAGCCTTAAAGTTCAAATTTAATAAAAATTTGCAAATTAATTTAAAAAATTTATAACTGGTTTGTGTGTGCACACAACCAACAACGATCATGGAACATGTTCACTCATAACAGTAATAAATTCAAAAACCGAAGTTACAATAAATTCCGTGACTGACCAATAATTGCCCTGACTCCAACTTCAAATTATTCTAAGTCCCTAAAAATTGAAAATATTTTAAGTCCATTTCACCCCCCCCCCCGCCTTCTAAAAACGTCAATTTTTCACCGAGATTATAAAAGTTACCATTTTATTTTTACTTGCGCTTTTTAAACAGGATAAATTTTTATTAAAAATAGTTTTTTAATTTTCTAAGTAAAATATTATACACACAGATAACATTTCAAGTGTTTTCTATTTAAAAACTATTTAAAAAAAATATTCAGAACTCTCTCCTCTAAATAAATTAGCTTACAAATAAAATATCATATTTAATTTAATTGACCTGACCTCAATTTTTATATTTTTTGAGCCACTGGACACGAATATGATAACGATTTTCACCAAAAATGGTCCAGTTCCCCGCAATAAGAAGTTTGAAGTTATATTTTTTTATATTATATTTTTAACATTTTTATCTGTTACTAATGTTTTTTGGATCACTAAATACGAATATGATATGGACGGAAGTTGCCTATTGTGGGCAACTGTATCTTATTCGGTAAAAACCGACATCATATTCGTGTTCAGCGACTAAAAGTCACAAATATCCGTTAGAAAAATCTGTCGACCTAATAAGGATAAAATTATTCTACGAAATGAGGCTCCACGTCAGGTCTTTATAGAGTAGCACTAGAGTGCTATAAAGTTACTATATAATTTTTTCTGAATAAAATTTTAACTGAAATTCGCAAACTGAATCTTGAGTTGATTCAATCAGTGAATTACGAATAAAACAATGAAGACAATTTCTCTTTTATATAAATTATATTCAAGTTGTATATCTTGTAGGTTACGTGAGTAGAATATCTGAGATAAAGAAGAAAATGCTTAAATAATTTTAATTGTAAGATATTTAATTTATTAATTAAAACACGCATTATTATAATAAACTCTTAAAACGTTGAAAAATTTGGATTTCCTATTAATCTTTTTAAAAAACTTTACAACTTAAGTATGTATAATATATAAAGAGTAAATCTATTTTAGAGAATAGAAGGATCTAAAAGGATTATAGAAGATTTCATTTAGCAAGTTGAGCATCGCCAAAGCAACTAGCTATATACATACACGTATAAAGGTTTTCTATAGGAAAATTGCACAAGATTACCTTTTAATGATGTAACACTATACAGTGTTTCTATCAAAACGTACCAGTAGTATAGATAAAGATTTGACGAGACATAAAATTTTCATTAAAGTAGTTTGCAGATAAAAAATATCCTTTATTTCTAAAAACCTTATAGGGAGTATTTCATGCCAACTGCGTCCAAGTTGAACTCACGGAAATGGGTCCGAAATATTTTTATTTTAGCTTTCAATCCATTCCTCAATTTTTGGCGTCAATTTTATTTTTTTGGTAATTTATTTAAACAAAAAGCTAATGCTTCTTATTATTTTTTTTATTGTAAAGAAATCGTTTCACTGGGGTGATAATTCTAATCTCACTCATTTTTAACGATTTGCTAATACTTGGTTATATTTTGCGTCAAAAATGAATGAGCCTTGAATCGTGAAAAATGACAGCACAAATTAAATTTTTTATATAAAACAAGTTAACATTTTTATTAACTAAAAATATTTAATTTTGTTATAAAAATAGATTTAATTTCGATTATTTGAATATTTATATTATTTATTCAGAAAAAATATTAATTTTTTGCATTTTAACCTTATTTTAAGTTACATGTCATCATTCACGAAAATCATCATTCATGATTCATTCATTTTTCACGATAAATATAACAAAATATTAGTGAATCGTGAAAATGAACAATTGAGATTCGATCCCAGGTGAAAAATTTTTTTGTCTAGAACAATTTATATAGAATTCAATTTTCTCCTACAAAATTGAATTGCAGCTTCTAGTTCTTAAACTTATGTTTACTTTCTCACGCAAGTGCAGTTTAAATTGATTTTTTTTAAATGACCAAAACTAAAAATGACTGTCAAAAATCGATATTTCTAGTCATAATAAGTCGTAAAATCTCATTATTCGTTATAGTATTTACGAGAAAAAAAATTTTATACGGATTTTTTTCTCCCTTTAGTCCAACTCGAGCCCATTCAGCACAAATTCACTCATATCTGATTAATTTTTTTTTTTATCTAACAAATTATTTAAATATTCTGAGTACACTGAAAAAAAATTATGCTTGCCGCTAGTGGAATTTTGTTTTCTTTGCAAACAATTACAAATGACTTAAAACGTAAAGAAAATTTAAAAAAACCGTTTTTTCTTTTCTTTTTCCAAAATTTTCTCAAATCTCATCATACCGATATACGATGCCGCAAGCAGATTTTTTTTAAAAGTATAAAACACTAATATTTTTATATATTTAGCGATTAAAAATCCATTTGCTAAGTCAAAATTTAGATTTGACCCAAATTTTAAAGGCTTCTTTTCTGTGTTCAAAATATAACGATTTTATGACTTTGTAAATAAAAACAGAGTATCCCTAGTAGATATTTTAGACGTTTTCTATGAAGCTCAAAACGTGAAACTCTCTTTTTTTTCTCTTATTTTGCATACGCGAATTACGATTCTGATTTTTGACATACGTAATACTTATGTGTATGGTTAAATCATACACGCAAAAAAAAGAATAGTAAAATTAACCTCAATGAATTTAGTAAACACAAATTAATAAATATTGATAAATATAACCAAAAAATTAGTGAATTTTACTATAAAAATTGAGGTTTTAGTTTTATAAACAAATTTTATTAGTAAATTTTACTAATAATTTACAGTCACTTTTAACCAAACTGAATTTAGTGAACAAGATCCAAATTTTAGTTATATTTACTAATTTTTTATATGCGTGTAAAAATTTAAAAAAAATTCAAATGTATGTTTTAATCAAAGAAAAAAATATACAATTTTTGTTTGATCTTAAGTGATGTTATACACTGAACAAAATTCATCTAAAAGATTGCAAACGGCTTGAAACGTAATAGTTAGGGAGATAGCTATGGTAAACTGCGCGTGTAATTAAGACAGCTAAATTTTCGGTCAGAGATAGCCAAGATCAAAACATTGTCACCTTCGTATCCTAGTTTTTTTGGCCGCCGGGTCTGGAAAAAGTTATGGGTCCACAAAGTTGGCCATTTTTTCACAAAAAAAAACTGAAATTAAGACACCGCGGAATAGTCTAGATTTATAGATTAGGCCAAAACATTCCCAGTTTCCATTTGAAATTTTTCGGTATCTCGGGTCTGGAGGGCAATGTCGGCCCTTCAAAGTCCCGCCGTTTACCCGCGCTTAAAAAAATTACACAAACATATAAAGGGTTCAAATTGTATCTTAATTGTCTCTTAATTTCTAGGTAGATATTATGGATGAAAAATATTTATTTACCGCTAACTTGAGAAAACTTCTAAATTTTGCCATAAAAATGTCCAAAAGTAGTTTTTTTTCAATTTATGGGTTTTCTATCGGTATTAGAGAAAAATTTGACAGGACCATAAAGCTTCCCGAGAAAATTTCCGATTCAAATACACATTTCGACAAGAAAATTTATAGTTATTTTCACCACCAGAGGGCATAAATTGAAAAAAAACTACTTTTTGACATTTTTATGGCAAAATTTAGAAGTTTTCTCAAATTAGCGGTAAATAAATATTTTTCATCCATAATATCTACCTAGAAATTAAGAGATTCTGACTATGCAATATGAACCCTTTATATGTTTGTGTTATTTTTTTAAGCGCGGGTAAACGGCGGGACTTTGAAGGGCCGACATTGCCCTCCAGACCCGAGATACCGAAAAATTTCAAATGGAAACTGGGAATGTTTTGGTCTAATCTATAAACCTAGACTATTCCGCGGTGTCTTAATTTCAGTTTTTTTTTGTGAAAAAATGGCCAACTTTGTGGATCCATAACTTTTTCCAGACCCCACGGCCAAAAAAACGTTTCACAGAAGGTGACAATGTTTTGGCCTTGGCTATCTCTGATCGAAAATTTAGCAGTCTTAATTACACGTGCAGTTTACCATAGCTATCTCCCTAACTATAAAGAATATTGAACGAAAATGAGTTTCACTCATTTGAAATGCGAGGAGCATGGCAAGGCGGAATTAAAAAAAAAAATTTTTTACCAAAGAGAAAAATTTTTTTACACTTCTTCTCAGCTTTTATGTTTTATGTCATTTGAAATCATTTAAGTAAAAAAAAAATTCCGTCTGCCACCAACCAGATTTTTTTTCAGTGTATAATCGAGCAAGAATATCAAGCAAGTACAAGCAGTTTGCAAAAGTCAAACTACACATTTTTTTTATGGTTAAACACGTGTTTTTTTTTTATAACAAATGTACGCTAAAAAAATGTAATTAATAACAAAGAAGATGAAAAATATCTAAGAGACAAATTTTTTACTTAAAAATTTAATAGATAGTCAATTGTAATACTTTCAACTGCAGATGAAAAGTATTGTTATTATGTTTTAAGAAACACAAATTACATTTGCTGCTTAACTTAAATATTTAAGTTTTAAAATGAAAGTTTAAAATATTTGAATAAATTATCAGCCACTTTATTTACAACAAATGAAATTTTATGATCAAATAATTATTATGAAATTCTAAATAAACTGAATGAGATAATTGCTACGAAGTTTAATATTTAACGAGTCCATAGAAAATGTAAATAAAAGATATTTAAGTTGCAAAGTATAGGATAAAATAAAAATTATTTGTAATTTTAATTAAATAATTGAGTAAATTATGCAAATTTTTTAATCAGTTAGTACCTCATAATCATTATTTACTTTATCTTAAATGATGTATAGAAATACGGGCATCTAATAATATGGGCATCTCCAGGATAGAACGACCAGCCGAAAAATAAAAAATTTTTTTTTTGTGTCACTTTTTAGCTGGGTTTTGTGAAACCACTCCTATATTACACTTCCTGATGCATAATTTTGATATACAGCTGCTCCAAACTTGGATTTTTTCATTTCAGCTGCCCAATTCAACCTGAAATAACTCAAAACCATGAAGCTTTTAACATATATATGTTACACCCCATCCGTGTAATTGACCAATTCATGAAATGGTCAACTTTTTGACCAATTCATGAAATGGTCAAGCCCCTTGTCCAATTCATGAATTGGTCGAAATTTTGACCATTTCATGAATTGGTCAAAAATATTCAATTTTTTTACACTAGTTGGTCAATAATTTTGGAATGAATAAAAATAACATTTATGTACACAGGAGTCATTATTATATTTTTTAATTTTAATAATTTTAATAATTAAAAATACATATTAATAAAAAATATATTACAAGTCTAAATTAAAAATAATTTTTAAGTAAAAAATTTCTAATAAAAATATATAGTTAGAAAATTAATATTTTTCAATATATTCTCATTTAAAATAAATAACAAAATATTAAAAATTGTTTCAAAATATTAACCAGAACTATACAATATTTCTATTGAAGTCAAAATTACAAAATTAATACAAATTAGTTTAATGATTGGCGCAACTTTTATTGCTATGACAAGATGAGTTACATTTCATATTATTTTTAAAACATTTACATCTTTGATGGACTCAAAGCAGTTTCTTTCCAACCATGTTTGTATTATTCCTGTGAATGATTGAACACTGTGAATGAAAAAACATTATTTGCTACCGAATTTTGCGGTGTTTGGGTCCATTATTTGGAAAAAAATATAAAGAATTCGGGATCAGCGTGTCTTTAAACCCCAACTGTTGCAGTCAAGAATAATTTACTAAATTTTAAAATAAATATTTTTTTTACTAAATTTTGCAGTTTCGGGGTCCATTGTTCAGAATTTTTGAATTTTGTAACCGAATTTGAGCTCAGCGTACCCAAAAACCCCCGTAATTATATCTAAAAATAATTTTTTACTTTTTTTAAAAAATAGTAAATTGTACTAAAAGTTAACTACCCCTCGATATAAAAATATATCGTCTATTCTGTAATTCAGAAATTTACATAGCATAGACTGTAAAAAATAAGTATTACCGACCATAGACTGTTATTTTGTAATTTTGGACATATATTTACAGAATAGTTTTAGAGAGTAAAATAAAAATTATAAACTGATAAATAATTTACATTTAAAATGTTTTATGTTATAGCTATAATTTATATGCATGCTAAAATATTATATTTATTCAATTTTAAATATTGACCAACTAGTGTAAAAAAATTGAATATTTCTGACCAGTTCATGAATTGGTCAAAAAGTTGACCATTTCATGAATTGGTCAATTACACGGATGGGGTGTAACATATACATATTAGAGTCTTATTTTTTTTTTTCGATATTTTTTGGCTCCCCCCATTTTTTTCGAATATTTTGGTCATAAAAAACCCCCAGCTCCAAGGATTTTGATTTTAGATTTTTTTAACCCGCGCCACCGAGCACTTGAAGTTTCCCATTTAAATAACATGGGAATTTTGGGGTTTTAGCTATACAAATTTTCACAAAATCCAAAAAGCGTTTTAACAAGCTAATTTTTACTGAAAACATACTTTTATATGTTTTAAAGATATGCAAAAAGCTCTGCATTTATTCTAAAGGGTATTTTGGGGCTAGAAACGCAAATTTACATGTTGGCTCCATCTTATAAAACTGGGTTTTTTGTTAATTTTCGATAAAACGCTTCAACCTCAAAAATGAACCAAAATACTTCTGGTTAGTCTACTTTTTTTGGTGTAAATGTCACCTTTCAAATGCCATAAACTGCGTTTTTTTATCACTGATTCTCTCAGCGCTATAGTCAATTAACCTACTGGTAATTTTCGACTAAAAATAACCAATTTTTGAATTTTTTTAAACTGCTGTCAAAAATGTAATTTTTGACGAAATTGAGCTTTATAGGTCTTAAAAATGTTCTAAAAGCTTCAAATTTACAAAAATTTTTTACTCACTGCTTTTCAATAAATTATAAACTAGAGATGATAATTTAAAGTCATAGTCCCAATTTCAGGGTTTAAAAAAGAAATCAATTTTTATCATTATCTTTGAAAAACGATATCTTAAAAACTATTTAAAGAAAAGAGACGAGTAAAAAATTTTTGGAAACTTGAAGCTTGCAGAAAACTTTTAAGGTCTATAAAACTCAATTTTGTCGAAAATTAGAATTTTGGCAGTAATTTAAACAAATTTAAAAATTGGCCCTTTCGGGTCAAAAATTACCAATAGGTTAATTGACTATAGCGGTGAGAGAATCAGTGATAAAAATACACGGTTTACGTAGTTTGAAAGGTGAGACTTACATTAAAAAAAGTAAAATAACCAGAAGTGTTTTGGTTAATTTTTGAGGTTGCAGCGTTTTATTGAAAATTACCGAAAAACCCTATTTTATAAGATTGAGCCAACATGTAAATTTGCGTTTCTAGCCCCAAAAGTCTTTTTGGAATGAATGCAGGGCTGTTTGAATGTCTTTACAACATATAAAAGTATATTTTCAGTAAAAATTAGCTTTTTTAAACGCTATTTGGCTTTTGTAAAAATTTGTATAGCTAAAAACTCAAAATTCCCATGTTATTAAAATGGGAAACTTCAAGTGCTCGATCACGGCTAGCTTGAAAGATCAGATTATGAAAAGGTCGGGCACTCGGGATTTTATAGCGAAAAATGAATGTTCAACCTATAAGGAAATAATCCTTTTTTGGGTTCAAATGTTAAATTTATATTTTGGCGAGTTATTTGATAAAACGTGTCTCTCGTGGGAGCTGAAAATGAGCAAAAATTTTGCCTGCTCGGATCGGGCTGAAATTTTCAGGAAAGGTTGCTTTTTTGGTCCCCAGAAACATGTTGAAACCCGTTTTTGAAAATGAGTCATCCTCTTCGAGATATTTATCAATATGTCTCCCATTTAAAATACACGGGAAAAGCCATTTTGTAGCGATATTTCTGATTTTGCTTCACAATTTTAGTTTGACCAAACACCAAACCAACGATAAAAGTTTTTTTTAACATTAATTTTAAATAAATTATATACATATAAATAATTTAATATACGCAATTTTTAAAAAACGTTATTTTTTCAATTTTAAACGCGATTTTTCAGTCATACAGGCGTTTCGCCACGTTGGCCAAAGGCCAATCCTCTATATAATGAAGCAGAAATGTGTATTAATGTTTAAAAAAACTTTTCTCATTGGTTTCGTGCTTAGTAAAACTAAAATTGTGAAGCAAAATAAAAAGAACCGCTACAAAATGGCTTTTCCCATGTATTTTAAATGGGAGACATATTGATAAATATCTCGAAGAGGATTACTGATTTTCGAAAACGGGTTTCAACATGTTTCTGGGGACCAAAAAAGCAACCTTTCCTGAAAATTTCAGCCTGATCCGAGCAGGGAAAATTTTTGCTCATTTTCAGCTCCCACGAGAGACACGTTTTATCAAATAACTCGCCAAAATATAAATTTAACATTTAAACCCAAAAAAGGATTATTTCCTTATAGGTTGAACATTCATTTTTCTTTATAAAATCCCAAGTGCCCGACATTTTTATAATTTGATCTTTCAAGCTAGCCGTGCGATGGCACGGGTTAAAAAAATTGAAAATCAAAATCCTTGGAGCTGGGGGTTTTTTATGACCAAAATATTCGAAAAAAATAGGGGGAGGCAAAAAATATCGAAAAAAAAATAAGACACACTCTAATACATATGATAGGGATAAAAAATTTCTTTTTACCTGGACTACTCAATTAAAAAAAAATTTTTTTCATTTTGGGCCACTTTCGGTTTCATTTTTAACGGTTTGAATTTTTCAAATTGACTAAAAGTCAAGTTCGACATAATTATTTTTGGCAGCTGAAATCAAAAAATTGAAAGAATCCAACTTTGTAGCAGCTGTATCTCAAAATTATGCATCAGGAAGTATAAAATAGGAATGATTTTACAAATCCCAGGTAAAAAGTGACACAAAAATTTTATTTTATTTTTTATTTTTCGACTGATCGTTCTATCCTGGACGTGCGCATATATATAGATTTTACCATAACTCTGTTGGAAAGCGCCCGAAATCAATAATACTTTCTGTATTTTATGCATTCAATTCAAATGTAGAATTCTTATTCTAGATAAATATCCGTATTTACAACCCATAACATATCCGTATTAAGATCGTTATGAATCTATGAATCTTGTTATCAGAAACTTGCATACCTGGTTATTCCAAAAAATTTTCTCGTAAACTATTTTACGTTGCATAGTCTATATTTATTTTTATAATGTAAAAAGACTTAGATAACATAGTTTATATCCAAATATAGCATAAATTTAACGTTAGAGTAACTTTAACTTCATTTACAGAAATAGAAAGTTACTCTTGACGGTTATATTTCTTAAGAAATCTTAAAAACTTTATTATAAGCGCAATAACGTAAAATACATATTTGTAACTTGGAACTTTAGCACATAATATTAGAAATTTTAATTTAAAGGTTCTTTTTCAATACTATTTTTATAAGGAAAATTCAATATTTTGTCAAATATTTGGGTTGACAATAATATTTTTTGAATAACTTCCAAAATTCGTTACATTTTAGCTGCGACAGGAAAATCTTGGTTGCAAAAACCGGACTTGGAATCGTACATTTTTAAGTACATTTAGATATTATTTTAGGAATTATTAACAGCATTTTTAGATTCTGAGGCCTCAATTCTCAGTTAATTAAGGTGGCAGATACAATTGGAGAACAAAAAAACGTTACTTTTTCTAATTAGGTTTTCGGGTAGAAGAAACTCAGATAATATTTTCAAAATTGGCACTTTAGTAGATTATAAGTTACAATACATTTTTTTATTTTTTATTTTTTATTTTCAAAATGGCGCCGGATATAGGTGCTCAAAATTAGGCCTCACTTTTGATTGCGGGCGTGATTGGAGCATCCAACTTGTTCTGAAACATACCAAATTAAATTTTATATATATGTGAAACATTTTTCTTCTGGATTGATGGATTCAAATTCCGGGAAATAGAAAATTATGAAAATTATTAAATTTTTTTCAAAAATTGCAATTTTTTGTACACGTTTTTTTGCAATAAAAAAAAATTGGTACATTTTTTTAAAAAACAATTCTATCAATCCAGAAGATAATTGTATTTTAGAAGTACAGCCAAAAAATTAGGAAGATATCTTAATTATTTTTTGAGTTATTGTGCCCGCAAATTCGAAAAACATTGTTTCGAGAAAAACGCGTTTAAAGTTTAGAATACTGTATCTTAAGCCTTTAGCGGTGACTCGCTTAATCTTCTGTAACTTCCTTATTATTCAAGATATCATTATAAAATTATTTTTCCATATTCTTAAGATGTTTTTGAACCCAAAAAAACAATAAACAGAAAATCGATTATTTTTTCCCTACAATTGTATCTGCCACCTTAGCTCAAAAAGCAAATATCTAGATATCTATAAGAAACATTTTTTAAAATTTTAGATCCTCAGTTACCTGTATTTTAAAATTTTGAGAAGCCACTGAGGTGTCGGTTGGACGTTTAAATTAAAACTTAATTGAATTAAGAACTTGCATATAGATACGACGTTTATTTAACTCAAAAATCTATGTACTAGAAAAAAAGATGTTTGCAAGCACTTTTTAAATTGAAAATTATAGAAAAGGTAATATATTTATTTCTGGTTTTTATTTGAATTTTTACGGATCTCTACACTGTTAAATGTAATTCCTATAAATTAACAAAAATAACTGGTTTGTGTGTTAACACAGCCAACGAGCTTGCATGGAACATGTTCACTTATAATAATTTTAACTTATATTCTCTAATTATTATAAGTCCTAGAACCGAAGTTATAAAGTCCCTAAATCAAAATTATTCCAAGTCCCTACATCCAAATTATTTACAATCTCCTTAAATCGAAAATATTCTAAATCCATTTGACCGCACCCTCAAAATACGTTAATTTTTCACCCCCCCCCCCCGCTTCCTAAAGTTAGGGCCTTTTTTAAATATCACTCTTTATGAACATTTTTTATGTTTAAAAAGTTTATTTACGAGTTAGACAAATTTATATAAAATTTAGTTTAAATTTTTGCAACGAAAAAATCAAAAACTCCCAAATTTCTTTTTGAAAGTCACATACTAAGTAGAACAATGTATCAGCTAAATAACTTTTCTTTATATGTAAAAGTTAAAAGCTTTAATAATAATAATAATAAAAAAATAGTAAACTCACAATTTTGTATTGCAAATTTTCAAAACATACTCGAATTATTCGCATATTTACCAAAAATTAGTAACTTCGTTATTTTTTTACGAAAGTTAAGAAATTTTTTTACAACTCAACCTGCTTCTAACAGTATGAAAGTAATAAGTTCATCTTTTTATACGACGAAAATGAGTTCAGTTAATGCAAAATTAACGTCTGGATAAAAAAATTTATCATACTGAAAAATTTATTATAATGATCGTAATACTAAAATCGTAATATTACAATGAATTAGCAAAAGAGAAACCATAGTCTATTTTAATTGATATTCATACAGACTGCAAAATCTTTCACTTAAGAGCATGTATTTATTAGAGTTGGCGTTGTCTGTAATCAAAACAATTTTATTTAGTTAAAAGGCGATACAAATAATTAATTTTTTTTTTAAACATTATTTTACGATAAAAAATATGAAAAAAATTGATATTACTTTATATACATTGTACCCATTACACGTACATACACACATTATAAACGCTTGGTTTTTAACATAATATAACAACTTTTCAACAGCTTTTAGCACCATCAGCCGGTATAGCAAAAGATATAAACATATATAGAGAAAACTGTATAAGAGAGTTTCGCGAACTTTAATTTAGATTTTGTCCGTTGCTATCTTGTACAACACAAACTCTCCCTTTAACTTTCCAAGCATCTATTTTATTACTATATAAGTCGAACCTTTTTTTCTATTTCTTTTTTTTTTGTCTCTGGATTTTCTCTCGTTGCAACTTCGAATTTAGTTTTATGTAACACGTGCGACCTTTTCTCTTTTCAAATTTTATACTTTGCAGTTGATTACTTTTTTTTTTTATCAACTTTTAACTTTCACAATTAGTGTTAAATTGAAGGTGATCTATATACATTTAAAAAATAAATTTTTTTTTTTAATTGTATATGTTTGGTTTTTTTTTTATACAAACAAAAGTTTAACTTAAAACTCAAATATGGAAAATACTATGTAGGCATGTATAAAAAACGAAGTTTTCAAAGAAAACGAATAAAACTAGATAGTTTATATTCATTTTACTTTAGTTTCTTAATATATACTTACGACACCTATTAAATTAACAAATTTTTACGTTAAAGCCATTTATTGTAGTTCACGAACTTTTATCGTTTTAATGCTAACTTTTACACTTAAATAATTTAAAAAGAATTAAAAATAAAAAAAAAGTAAAAGCACAAGATAAATAAATTAATTGGACATTTTCACTGATTTACATTAGTTAGATTATATAGTTTTAATTAATTTATGTAAACTTCATTGAAAAAAAAATTAAAAATAGTTGTCATATAATACAGCTAGTCCATTTTTAAATACGTACTAATAAAAAAACTTATAACCGGTTTGTGTAAAAACAACCAAAATGCATGGAACATGTTTACTTACAACTGAGCATAAACAAACAAATTACAATACAATTTACTATTTATATAACTTGTAATTATTACATTTACTAAATGTTAAGATTCTAAGCACAAACTTTATTTATTCCATACACGCGTATTATTTTAGGTTCCTAAATCAAAAATATTTTAAGTCCCTAAACCCGAATTATTCTAAGTCCCAAAATTGAAATTATTCTAAGTCACGTTTGACCCTCTCCTTGATTTTCAGATTTCCAGGGTACTCCCTCCCTATAAACATGTTCCTTGTTAAAAAAATTTACTTTGTAACAAAAAAAAAATTTTTTTGAAGCTAACGCTCTCATTTATATATATAAATAATATAATGTTGAATCTAACGATCATATGAGAGCTGTAACTATTATACCTACAATATGTCGTTCAGACGAACATGATCGTTAGATTCAACATTGTATTATTTTTTATAGTTTACTTGTACTAATATTTTATTTATTTATTTTTTGTCACCAGTAATACAAAATACTTGTATGTATAAAACAGAAATATTAAAGTATCATGCAGATATACATAATTATTTTTAATTTTTGTTGTAACATAATTACAAATTAATAATGCATTTTGATGCATTAAAAAATACTATTAAAGAACTTCATAATATAGTTTTTAATTAACTAAAATTTTATACAAAGCAATATACTTCTTTCAAAATCTATTATTAATCCGTTCCCTGAAACTTTTTATCTAGGGCTTAAGAAAACAAATAATATATCTCGTAATGTATTAATTCTTATCTTTTTTTTCCTCCCGGGGTGAAATAAAATTTACCGTGGGATTCTCTAAACTCGTTCTAAACATAAACAAGCAAAAAATATAGTAAGCACTAAAGGTGAAAAAATTTTAATACTAGAGTCAAACACATAGCATTCGTGTCTGGGTTCACCAGGTACTCGTGCTTGTAATATTTTAATACTTTACATTCTATTGGACAAATCTGGCAAAAATATCGTAAAGTTTAAAGAATTGAATTTACTGTTTTTAAGTTTTGCTTCATAAAATGCTTAAATTGATTTAATAGAATAAAATAGTTTATTATGACCCGTGGTAAGAAAAATAAAAATTGCCTCAAATCCTGGTATAATAAATAAAAATTTCTGGAATTTAAGCAGTTTCTGGAAAGATTTTATTTTTTGTACATTGTTTTAGCAATTATTTGAAATATATCTAAAAAAGAATCCGAAAATCACGTCATAAGAAATCCGGATATCAGAAATTATCTAAATCTGCCACATATCCCTTAAATTCTGTTTTTATGTTTATTATTTTTATCTTTTTTATCTTTACCAGGGAATCGCGCATTGAAAATACAAATTGCAATAAGAGGTATTTTTTCGAGTACCTAATTGATTTTTCTCCAACTCATTTAAAATTTGTTATTAAAATATCCTTAAAGGATTATACAGGTAAATCTGAAATTCAAATGAATTAATTATTGAAAATATGATAAACTGAAAAATTAGCATAAATTATAATACAGTTGTGAGATTTGATGAATTTGCATAATTTCTGTTGCAGTGAGATCCGACAACATTTCGATACACTACAATCACAGGATTGCCGATTTAACGATTGCTGTATTGATCGTTATTCTATTTCATCTAAGATAGTTAGGATAAGGGGCTTATAAGTTAACGGTAATTTCTATACTAATGCTAATCCTGTACTGACGTCTTAATTTTAAATATAAATATATGTATGTTCAGATATATTATTATATACAGATTTCTCTATTTGAAACTATAAATGAAAAGCATTACACACTAGTCAAACGTGGCTTTCAAGCATAATTATTATGTTACTGCTATTAATTATTTCCAGCAGTAGTTTGTATGATATTATACTTTATAAAGCGATAATAATGCCTTTTGTATAAATATTATTATTATTAATTTAATTTAATTTAATTTAATTTAATTATATATAATGCATAAATATAATCCTTGTTTAGTAAAATAAATTTTAAAATAAATAAACAAAGCAAGAAACTTAATTATAAATAATTGAAAGTTTATAAATTTGTACAGTTATTTTGTTATTCATATATTAAAAATCAAATTATTTTCGAATCAAAATATTTTTTTCTTCCATAAATGTAAAGATATATATGTTAAGATTAAATAAAAATTAAAAATTAGGATCAAGTGAAAAACGCCGCGCGTTGATATAGAATAAATAATTAAGTACATTTATTAAAGTAATGTAAATATAAATATATATAATTTGTTGTTAACAGAATTGTTGTTAATGTTAAATACTTACACTGTTAAAATTAACTTCGGCATTAGTAATGTTAAATGTATCCAAAAATTTTAAATGGAAGTTTTTAGTAAATCCTTAAAAGGAATTTTGCAGATTTCAGTTATTTTCTGATGGTCAACTTCGGGTAATTATTGATTTTTGCCTTAAATAAGCAAAAAAACTTTGTGACAATATAAGCTTCTGGTTCTTTCAAAATATTGCTGGTTGAACCAAATTTTTGTACCCTATTAAATTTTGCAAGCTCGTGGATCACAATTCTACTCAAAATCTACTCAGATTCTTATCCTCAGAATCCCCAACTTAAGTGATTCAAAACATTTTAATGTTTAATAAAAAGTTTTCAGCTTAGCTGAGTAGATTCTGAAGCCAAATCAAAATAAATTTATAAATTTTAACCAATCTGCCATTTCGAGTATTCTATTTAAAATTTTTAAAATCCTATTACCTAATTGTGGCCACAAAAACCACGAAAAGATGGCATAATTTGGCAAAATCAGCAATAGTTAAAAAAAATTTTTATTTTTTAGCAAATTTTTTGCTTATTTTTCTAGTATTAAAAAATATGTACACTAGCCATCTATGATTTATGGAGATGGATAAATTTTACTAAAGAATATGAAGCTTAATTCAAATTTAAAATATTTTTGGATGCATTAAATATTGCTGATGTCTTATGTACTGCTAATAAATTTAAAAAAAATTTAATTCAAAAATAACTTCGTAAAAAAAATTTAGTTTCTAAGAAAATACAATTAACGAGTAAAAATTGTAAAAAGCAAAAATTATTTTTTTTGTAAATTTCCTATTAATGTTGAACAGTTTCGTTGTAAATTTACGAAACGTTTAAAAAATTTCTAAGTTTTTGAAAATATGGAGTCAATTTTATCAGGGTATGATAATTAATTGTAAAGATAAATAAGATATAATTAAAATTCTTTCTTTTTTTAATATTTACTCATTTTAACGATTTTTATTTACCCCTATATGGTAAACAATAATAAGTAACAGAATTAAAAAAAAAATCTAAAGTAATTTTAGTTTAGGATGAAAGAAACTCAAATTATTGTAAAAATTGTTATATTGATGAATATTTTAATGTTTGACTACGAGCAGCTGAATTATAAATATTGATGTATTCTGATAAAAGTATACATTCAAATAATTAGATGAAAAATCTACAATTTACAAAATAATTTCGAGTCTGAAATGGGCAAAGTAAAATTTTTTTATTCACAATAATTTTTTATCGGCAGCAAATTTTTAATCATCAAGAAGAAAAAATTAAAAATTTTCTGCTTATATTGATGAAGCAGATGATACTAGGCCTGTTTTTTTGACAATGAATCCTTAAATTTGGTGCTAGAAGTTATAGAAGCTATAGATGAAAAACTATTATATGATGTAAAAGAAAAAGTAATGGCGTAATGGCTTAATAGAGTAATGATGTCCCTAAAATCAATTTAATGAAAAAAAATTAAAAATTAAAGATTTTCTTGAATTTGCTTTATTGCACGGAGAAAAATATTTTGTATATTTTGCAAGGTTAATTTTAGTAAAACGGGATTAGTTTTAAAAACAAAAAAATTTTGTAAATTTTACAAATATGAAATTAGAATATTGTAATTCTATCTATAAACATGGTTATATTTACAAAATATTTAAACAGAAAATAACAAAACTTTATGATGTAAACATAGCCAGCAATTTTGGTTATTATTAACAGTTATTTTTCTCCGTGTGGAGCCATTAAAAAACTGAAAAATCTTATTTGTGATCGGATAAAATTTTCAAGGTCTTGAAAAGGTCTCGTAGGTTAATTTTTTTTTGTTTTTAATAAAAAAGCCTTATTTTCAAAAAAACTTGCTTGAATAAAAATAAATTTCTTAAACTTTTAATAATATTAAATACTTCTAAATTTCTGTCAAGAAAAGCGATTTTTGCATCAGATACTCAAAAACTTGCAGTTTCACCTAACGTAATAAACTTTATTGTTCATCTTACGTTTTTTTTTGCAAAACTTTAATTAAAAATATGCATTATTTCTCGAAAACTTTCATTATTAATTATAAATTAAATTTTAAAAAGGCATGGATCTATAGTCCATAATAGTAAATGACAAAATAGAAGCCAAAAAATAGAAGATTTGATACTAAAAATAAATTAAAAAAATAATTTATTAAAATTTTGCGTTAAAAATATTCAGGATTCGCGGTAATTTTTGTAAAAATAACGATGTAAATTTAATAGTTTTTATTAGTTTCGTTACGAAACTCGTTATTGAATATCGGTAATAAAATTGCACATAAAATTTATCAAATCGCTAACAGCTATCAATTAAATTCATCCCAAGCTAAAATATATGAATGCATAATATATATGAATAATATACTATTTTGAGTATAATTAAAAAGAATATATAAAACATTTTTATTTTTAATGCAAAATACTAAAAGTAAAAAACTAAAAATTATTATTAGAATAAATTTATAATTTTATCGGTAATGCAACGAGATTAATGAATATAAATATTAAAAATTACCCAAAATGTGGATATAAAAATAAAATAAATAATAATAATCAAATTTTATCTTTTTATCTGTTTGTATGTGTTTAATTGTAAGTATGAATGAGATTTATAAATAGTACAATAAAATTTATAATTATATATTTATATATTAGTCTGTCACTTAAAAAAAAAGGGATAAAATTTAACTTTTTAAATGTGAGAATTTAGAGTCACTTTAGCCAGAAATTTTCTATATGAGAAGAGATACAGTTTGACAGGGAAAGTTCTTAGGAATCTAATAATCTTAAGAAATTTAAAAATATTTAAAAATTTAACATGGTCATAGGGAATGCATGGTATTCCGGCATCAAATGCATATATCACACTGCCTGTGATTAAGGTATAAAACTAAATTATTCTTACAATCTCAAATCTTTCTAAATTTTGCATGATAACTGATTAAAAGAACCGGAGCTCTAAAAAACTGTATATCTCTTCATATCTTGTTCTTAAGACCATAAAAATAATACCAAAAAATACAAATAAGTTTTTATGTATTTGATAACAGCCTTCTAAAATTTACAAATTTCATTTTTTTAAAGTAACAGACTAATATGTACACATAACAGCCTATAAAAAACAGAAAATATAAAAGCAAATAAATTGACGAATTAAAAAAAAAAAATTTTAATAAAAAGTCAATCTTGATTTTCTAATGAGCAATTGAATAATAATAACAATGAAAATAATTAATATGCTAAAATAATTAATTTTAAAAAATTTTATCTTTAAATAAATAAAAATCTGTTTTTCTTTCTTTCTTTTCTTTAAATTTTCATTAAAAAAAATTTGAATTGAGTCACATTTGTGTAACAAAGTATAATGAAAGTTTTATAAATAAAAAAAAAATAATAATAATAATAGATTGAGGATAAAAATTAAAATAACACATATAGAATAAAATGTCTAAAAAAAAAAATAAATGGTTGAAGAATCTTTGAAAGATTTGTTGTTATCGATTTTAAAAAGTCATTATATATAGATTGGAATCGAAATGTACATTTTTCATTTTATTTCTATTACCATAAAATTGCCGATAAAAAACTATTATTGTCATAACCTTTACCTATCTATATATATATATATATAAGAATGTATGTATGTATGTATGGATGTATGTATGTGAACTATAAAAGATATAATACGAGCACATTTGTTCAATGTTTAATATTTGTGTGTATACCACAAAAACTGTTTGAAAAAATGTTATAAGTATTTTATCAACCATTTTTCCCAAAAAATAATATAATCTATGTTTGTGTGTATGTGTGTGTAATAATTAGAATATGTGATGAATTTTTGGCGAATAGTTTGTGCCAATATTATTTTGTTCACTTGCGGTTATATTATATAAAATGAGAGAAGAATCAGGTAACATCTGATATTTATTGTTATAAAATATTTTAGATTAAATTTAACAATTTTATTTTATTTTTTTTGTTATTTTGCATTCCATTTTTTTTTTACTTATTTTCATATAATTCTAAATGAGAATCTGTTAATTTTAAGTTAATTTAATTAAAATAGTTTTGAAATAAGAAAATAAATATTTTTAAAAATCTTAATATTTTTGTATTTTTCAAATTCTTATTTAGGCTAGAAAATTTGATTAAATTAATTTTATTTTTCTTTATGAAAAATTAAAATAAACAAAAAAAAGAATAAATTTACTATAGACGTATATTAATCATAAATAAATAAAAATTAAGATCAATCTCATGTTATATTGCCTATATTAGTCCTTATCATAGCTATTTTAGCTGCATAGTAAACAAAATTTGCTTTATTTTTAGTAACTATCTATAAATTTCAAAAATATAATGATTTAAAAAGATGGAACTTTCATTTGACAAGTGTTTCGTAGTTTTGTTTTGATTTCACAAAATTTACTTTTTGATACGAGGTTAAAACTTAATTCAATCAGGTCATTGAAACGAGTTATATAAGAATTCAAAAAAATTACCCTGTCAAAAAAAATTATCATATTTTGGCCCAAATTTGAAGTAAAAATTTTTTTTTAAATCCTGCTTCAGCAATAACAGGCTAATACTATTTTAAAAATTTCGTTTTTCTTTGTACTAGTGCATAAGGACTAATTTTAATAAAAATTTAATGGAGATTATCTTCAGAACGAGCTTAAATATATAGAATTTTATATAATATGTGGTATTCAAATAAAATTTATACATGTATGACGTACTAAACTTAAATTACAATAAAAAAATGTAATTTCATTGATAAATGCAATATTAATATTTAATATCTTTTTCTTTTAACAAAATTTAATAATATGAATTAAATCTTTAAAAAACAAATATTCTTTAAAACTAAAACTATTTTTTATATTTTTCATTATACTTTTTATATTTATGACTAACAATGAATTAAAAAAAATATTTTATTTATTAAAGTAACAAAAATGTTTTGTAAAAAAAGAAAAATAATAATTAAATTCTCTATTGTATATAATTTATTCAATGCATGGAATTCGCATTTTCGTAATAATTTATACAACAAAAAATTTAATGGATAGAATACTAAAAAATATAAAATATGGGTAAAATAAAAAAAAAAAATTGTAAATATAAATAATTATTAAAAAAAATTACAAATTAAAAGTAAAAATATAATTATTAAGCAATTAAAAAATTATGTGAATAAGTATTAATTAATAAATAAAGTAATTAAAATAAAGCATTTAAATAATAATATAAAAAAAAAAAAAAATGGACAAGTGTGCATTAAGTTTATATATAAAATTTTTAATTTTATTTTTCATTTGTTTGTATATTTTGTGTACATAAAATGAATAAAAAACATTGTAGAATTTAAATAAAACGGCAATAAAAAAATTGAACATTTATGCTGAATTGTGAATATTCTTAATTTTAAAATAGACCACTTTTTTCCTTTTTTTAATCAATCATATTAATCAATAAAATTATTTTATTTCTCAACAAAATATAAAACCTGGAAAAAGCATCTTCAATTATAAAAGGTACGTAAATTGATTTTATTAACTTGATGAACTTATTTTAGCTAATGATTTAAAAACTACCAATTTTACTTCATATAAACCACATGATCAAATCTATTACCTAAATTCTCTATAGACTCAGATATTTCAAAAATTTCATCACCCCCTTACTCTATAGCTGACTAGTTTCTTCCCTTATATTTCCTTTCTTTGATTATGGCCTTTCTAATTGGTAACCTCTTATGGTACTAATATGACCGACTTCAAAAACTTGACATTAAATTTTCCAACAAAACTTTTTTAGCTAGACTAAAACTAGGTTGGTTGAACGTCAATTTACGCCAAAAATATCTGTGTGCCATCTTTATCTATGACACCTTAAACAACAGTCTACCTTTCTAACTCAAGGATTAAATAAACATTTATATCCCTTCACGAGACAGTCCCTACCTCTCAATTCTCTCAATATAATAATTCAACTCTAATCGACTCTAGTTCTTATGCTAAATTTCTAAAACACCCTCCCTGAATTTATTTGCCTTTCTCCTTACATCGACTCGTTTAAACATAATATTTATCAACATTTTCTACAGCAAGACTCTTCTACCTCTCTTTAACAATAAAAATCTTACTAAGACACTAGATAATCTCCCTCAGCCTCATCCTGGTTTACTTCCTATCCTTACCCTGCCTGTATTTTAAGTTTTAAAATTTTTATTTTATTAATTATTGCAAATAGCTTTTATTTATCTTAAATAGTTTAACAAATGTTTATCTCTTTTTTTTTCTTCTTTTGTATTATATTTTTAAATTTTATTTTAATTACTTAGCTTATCGTATTCTTAATAATTACATTTTTATATGAATTAATTATTTTGTAAATAACGTGCCCACACAATCCATTTTTATTACTTTTTTATATCACTAATTTTGTACAATTCTTTATAAATAAAAAATAAAAATCAATCTTACAGACTATCGTTCCCTTGCTGATCTTGCAAATACCGTTCTAGTATGAGCTGATTCTGCACGTGATTGTCCTTTTCATACAGTGACATACTTCATCTGTGTTGATATTAATTATAAGATATTATCTTACAACAAGAAAGTTCTCCCATTTTCGTGTCCATTTTACAGCGCTCACGACCTCATGAAGTCCAAATGAAAGTTTCACATACAGAAAGTTGAATAATATTAAACCGGAGCGCATCAATGAGTTTCTGACAGACTGCCAAAGGATGCTTTTTTTAGCACTAGCCTTGAATTGATTTACCAGGCTCCAAAGATTAGTGTTTCTCCTCTTTTCCATTACGAGGAGTGAAATTTTGGATCTCTATATTTTTGAAATTGAAGTCCTTCCATATGGGCTCTTATGATACATAGACGATGTGCAAGTCTATAGGATACGTATGCAGATTAAATTTTAACATATAGGAAATATCCTATTTCTATATAAATTTTGGCGTATCTAAATTTTTAATTTTTACGATTAAAATATTAACAGAAATTTAGTAATAATAGATTAGTATATAAGAAAATTAATAAAGGTTATTAATTGATTTTAAGTTTATTTCTGTTTAAGAATATTTTTGACTATGATGTTATATCGATACATGCACTTTTCAAGTTCGCATATCCTTTTTATTATAAGACCCCTACTCCAAGAAAGGAGGTAAAATCTGGTAGCAGTAATTACTGGCAAGTCAGATCAACTTGAAACTTTTTGCAATTTGTCAAGAAAGGTGTCTAGTTCAGAAGTAAACAACTTCCGTTGGTTGCCAAAAGGGTGGGGGGCTGGGGGGGTGGAACTCATTGGGGGGGGGGGGTTGAAAAAAAAATAACCTAACTAATCGATAAATTACCATATTTTAAGATAAAAACATTGATTGCAATTTTTCATAAAAATGCACCCCTTCCGAGTTATAGCGCAATGAAAAGTGTGATTTTTGCCAAAAAAAATTTTTTTTTTTTTCAGTTTTTTTAATTTTATTTGAAATCTGGTAGAATTACAAAAAAAATTATATATTACTAATTTGAAGTATTTTCGTTGACAGCGGTTTTTTTTTTTGCGTACGATTAATATTAAAGGAGATATGACAAGGCAAAAATGGTTGCTTAACGAAAAATGAAGAAACCGGATCGTTCTGGCGTAAATATCTGGAAAAATATTACTTTCACAAAAAAAATTATTCCTATCATTATTCAAGATGATAAAATTGGGAAAATTTTGAGACCACCTAGAACCGCTTAAAATAACCAGAAAAAAAGTTATGGGCAAAATAATTTTTTTTCCAAAATTTTTCATGCCAATTTTTTAGCGCCATCTGGGCTGAGTTGCTTCGAAAAAAAAATCCTTTCGTGAAAAGTCAGAACACTTGTTCCTACATATGTCCAGCACCCTGTAATTACCCTGTTAATAAATACCCTGTTAATTTCTTTAAAACTGATCTTAAATTTATTTTCATGTTTAAACTATTGAAAATGACTTGAAACTTGTCGCCAGCAATGCTATTTAATGCCATAAAATGCCATAAAAGTTCCATGGAAAAAAATGGGTGGTATTTATGTTTTTTGACCCGCTAAACACGAATCCGGTGTCTATTTCTCGAAATTCGTGGTCAATTTTTTGTTATTAACAATTTCTTGGCCAATTTTGCAATAATTTTTTAATAAAAAAAAATTGACCACGAATTTCGCAAAATAGACCCCGGATTCGTGTTTAGTGGGTCAAAAAACATAAATACCACCCATTTTTTTCCATGGAACTTTTATGCTATTTTAGGATTTTATGGCATTAAATAGCATTGCTGGCGACAGGACTATAAAGAAAATTAGAAATTTTTTTTTTTATTTTCAAGAATATTTTCTGCTGCTTTTATAAATAAATAAAGAATCATAAACTATGAACTACTGGATACAAACTAACATACCTAGAGGGATAAATTATTTAATGAGTAATAGATGGATGCATCACCTCTTTGAATGTAATTTCCAATTTTAAATTCAATGCAGCATGTAATTCAATATAAAATAATGGTTATAATATTGAATATATTGAGAATAATAATTAAACATTAATCTCCTGCTTTATCGAACCCTAAAAGTCATTGATACCAAAATAGAATAAGTAAGTAATCCGATATTGACCTAAAACAAATTATTATATATATCTTTTTTGATTACTAAATTATTATGAAGCAACAAATTTATAAAATATAATAAATATTTTTCAAAAAATAATTTTTTTTACATTTAACATTTTAAACTACAAATAACTGTTAATCCATCTATGTAATTAATTCAAGAACAAATTGCTATAGAGAAAGTGCAAAATGTTGCAAATACCCTAATAAATTGATGTTGATTTAGTCATAAGTCTTTGTGACTATTTCTCTGTCCTAAATCTTTCATATCCTTCATAATTATATCCTTACTTTTGTTTACATAGTTAATAAATCAGGTACTGAATATTGATATGGATATTTTTATCATACCTAAAAAATAAATTTGAATTTTTGATTTTTTTAAAAATATTTTTATTTTTAATAAAAATTCAAATTTAAACATTTTTTCTCAAAAGTTGTGTAAAGATAGTAAAAAAAACGCTGCCAAGTAATTGGCACTATGGTTCCTCATTAGCAATAACAAAATGTTGTCAATGTTCTATTTTACCTAATAAAAAAATAAAATATTAGAATAATTGTGCCAAATATTCTAAATTTAATAAAGAAAGTGGATAAACTTTCCCCTGATACCCAAAAAATTTTCAAAACTCATAAATCCAGGTATTAATACTTTCAGAGAAATAAAATCGGCACTACATCAATAAAAAGATAATATTTTTTTAAGTTTTTAATGTAAAAAATTTTGAAAAAAAAAATTTCGAAAAATTACGTATCAGATGGAGAGATCCTTTAAAAACGATAATTCTAGATATTCGTACTTTCATGGGAAAAAATTAAGTATTACGTCCTAAAATAAAAAAAATTTTGGCGTTTTGTGTATTTTTTGGCGACAAAAATTTTTACAAAAAAATTAAAAAAAAATTAAGTATTAGGTCCAAAAAATTACAATAAACGATATTTCTAAAACTAATACTTCCATGGAAATAAATTAGGTACTACGTCCAAAAAGAAAAAAAAAATTGGTATTTTTTGTATTTTTTTGTAAAAAAAATTTTAGAAAAAAAATTTTCAGAAAATTAAGTATCCGATTCGAGATATCGAGTAAAAACCATACTTTCAAATATAAGGGCGGCCATTCATTGTTCATAAGCGCTGATGGCAATCCGTGCTAATTTTCCAAAATCTGAATATCCGAAACCCAAAGTTCAATGTTAAGAATTAAGGATTTAAAATACCATTAAAAAATAACTAAGTCAAAAGTCAGAAAGGGGTAAGTAGAATTATAAAAATATCCGAATAAAAATTATATTGAATTAACCAAATATTATAATTTTAAGAAATTACAAAGCCCAGAATTGAAATTTTCCGAATTTGAAGTTGTTCGTTTCTATGCAAAACTATGAAATATTAGGCTTTATACGAATTCGGGAAAATGAATTTAAAAAAAATAAAATTTTTCTTTTAGGACTTAATTCTTTTTGTAAAATGCTCTTCTTAAAATTACTTACTCCAATTTGTACAAATTTCTTAAAAATATTTTTCTAATATAAAAAAATTCTGGAACCTATAATAATTGGTTTAAAAAAAATTTTTCTGTTCTTTAAAATTCTGAATTTGGACCCGGGTTGCCATCAGCGCTTCTGAACAATAAATGGGCGTCAAATATAAGTACTTTCGTGGAAATAAATAAGGTATTACATCCAAATTAAAAAAAAAAAAAAAGGAGTTTGAGATTTTTTGATAAAAAAATGTTTGGAAAAAAAAATTAGGTCTTAATTCGATAATGGTTTTGAAATATCACTAGTTACAATATTTTCAGATATTAGTACTTTCATAGAATTAAATGAGGTATTACACCAAAAAAAAAAAAAAATATTGCAGTTTTTTTTATTTTTCTTTTTTTTTAATTTTGACAAAAAAAAATTTGAAAAAATTAAGTATCAGATCCAAAAAATTACAATAAACAAGGTTCTTAAAACTAGTACTTCCATGGAAATAAATTAGGTACTACGTCCAAAAAGAAAAAAAAAATTGATATTTTTTGTATTTTTTTGTGAAAAAAATTTTAGAAAAAAAATTTTCAGAAAATTAAGTATCCGATTCGAGATATTGAGTAAAAACCATACTTTCAAATATAAGTACTTTCGTGGAAATAAATGAGGTATTACATCCAAATTAAAAAAAAAAAAGTACCTCGAGCTTTTTTGGTGAAAAAAATTTTGAAAAAAAAATTAGGTCTTAATGTCGTGTTGGCTGTGAAATATCACCGGTTACAGTGCGACATACATACTTACATACATACATACATACATACACACACACACACACACACACACACACACACACAGAGACTTTTTTTTAAAACCGGTTTTTTAGCTTCCTGAGGTCTCAAAACGTGCTTATATGCCAAAATATCGAAAATCAAAATTTCATCTATCACAAAGGTTCCTCTATGAGGAACCAAAATTTGTTTCTTACTTCTTTAAAAAGTCCCGTTTCTGACAAAATCTTCCAACACGCAATTTCAAACCTCAGTTTTAGACCCAGTAAAGAAAAGGGTTGCCCCTAAGGTGTTCTTAAAAAGATACGTCAGATTTAATAATCATAACTTTAAAACCATAAATCATTAGAATAATATATAAAATTATAATTCACAAGCTTAGCATTTAGAAAACCCAAACCTTGTAATGCTATATAACGATTTAACCATAAACTCTTTAAGCCCTATAAAGCTGTATTTTAATGTTTATTTTATAATCTCGTATGATCTAAAATTATAATAATGGAAAATTATTATAAAATTTTTTAAAATATTTTAATGCATAAAAAAATAAAAATTTTAAATTTAAATTTAGTATTTTTATATTTTTACATTTCATTTATATATTTTTTTATAAATTTAATTAAAAATAAAAATTAATTATTTTTCATTTTTTATAAAAAATATATAGGTATTGTATAAAGCATTTATTAATTGAAATAATAAAGTATTTGGTGCGTTTGGATAATTCTTTTCTTCGGGTAACTGATTACTGACATTTGAAAGGTTCAAAAAACAATAACATGCAAAATATAGAACTATCAAACACAAAATGTAAATTTTAATATTTTTGAATATAAAACAAAGTTGACTTTTACATAGATTTTCAATACATTTATTAACAAGTTGTTTTATTTTGCAAAATAAACGTTTCAAAAAGATATACATACTGTTTAATTTTTTCATAAAGAATTTAAATGACAAATAAAATTATAAACTTCATTTTTTTCTTTTAAATTAAACTACAGGACATAAACGTTTTGTGTTTCTTGCATTGATTACAGCTCTTAGCTTAAACAAATATCAAAAATAAATGTAACCTTTAAAAAAATAGAAAAATAAATATAATTTTCCTAAAGAAGCCATTTGATATGGTTTGTTCACAAGATTTATGCCTTCTTAAAATTCATCATATTTTTTTATTTATAAGAGCCTCGATAGTTTCGTGGTAAAGGCGTTGGATTTTTGATAAAAGGTTTACGAGTTCAATTCTTGTCACCATCAGCATTAATTAAGTTTTTTTCTTTACAAAAAATTCTTAGCGATCACTGATAGGTTGCTGCGCTTAAATTTGCTTGAATTTTCAATCACTTTAATAAAAATTGCTTGAAAGTCCAAGCTAATACTTTAAACTCTTAGGGTCATTAAAGATTAGTAAGGAGTTATTTTGAGAAACCAGCATGAAAAAAGGTTCACAAAGAGTTTTTTGAATTTGAAAATCAAGGTTTTGTTCCTGATAAATTTGTAGTAAAAAACACCCCATTCCAGGATTAATTTATCAATATTCGCAAGTTTTGAAAGTTTTTCACGTTCAAATCCCAAAATTTAATATTAATGACCCAAAAAACCTACTTGAGGCAAAATTTTGTGTTGATTTGTGAATACAAAAAAAATGACCCGAAATAAAGATTTTTTTTCATATTTTAAGGACGCTTAACTCATTTTTAATGCATGGAACCGTCAAATTGGTAATTGCAGTTTCAAAAATCTACGTGATAGGCTAAATCTGCAGTTTCAGTGTTAATTAAAATTTTGTAAGAAACTTCCTTTAAACAGGATTTTTTAACTAATTTTAGGGTATTATTCAAATTTGGAACAAGTGAAACCTTGATTTTTAGAGTCAAAGAAGCAAAAACCCTTTCTCGACTTTTTTTCATCTTGGCTGCCAGAAAAACTACGACAAATCCGTTATTAAAAAAACTTAAATAATTTATTTTGGTTAATAGATACAAATATAATCCAATTTTTGATTTATTAAAACTGTTAAACAATTTCCTAATCATAAAATGATTGCGCTAAATGTTATCTAAAAAGAAAATTTCCCTTGAACCATGACCACAAGAACTGTGAATTTTCTTGTTATAAGTTAAAGCTCTATAATGAATTGTAAATTTTTGTCAATAGCATTATCAAAAGGGTAGGCGTTCCATAAAATTGACCACAAATATCTGTGAGCTTGAAATAATCTTGAGTTAATGAGAAATAGGAAATACTTTGATGACTTGTATTCATAACCAAATTTATCTTTGTAGGTTAAATTAAAATAAATAGATTAATAAATTAGTTTTATCATTTATATAAAGTCGCCATGTTTTTTATTTATTTAAAACTAAATTAATAAATATTAATTTTATAAGTATTTTATTGCTAATATATGACGAATTAAGCCTGTACTAATTTCAAAATTAATCATTTGCATCATGGATAATTTTCTAAATCCAGAAACTAAAATGACTATTTCGAGTGCATTTAAAAAAGTACTAAAAAATGAGCTACGGTTTTCCAAGCAATCTAAATATTTATTTATTTTTCAAAAATAATTTTTAAAATTTAAAATAAAAAAGGAAAAAAATTTTTTTATTTTCGTAAAACCATTTTTAAAAGCTGATTTCGTAAAAGTGAGAAAATTTATTAAAGTAATTGTTAAAACAAATTATTATCCATGACAAATACTACAATAGCTTATTTTGCATATTGAATAAAGTTTAGAAAATAACTAAATATACAGTGTAGTACGTATGGAGAATAATTAAAGTTTTTTATAACAAATATTTATTGTTCACCAATGAACAGTCACGTACAAATATAAATTAATAAATAATGCTATGGGACATATTGGTCGATTTTGATAAGAAACTAACCTTTTGAATCTATAATAGTTAAGAAGTTTATTTTCAAAAAGCTCGCTAGTGGCAATCGTTTATTCAAACTGAGCATTGAAGTGACGTATAGTTTCAGTTAAAGATATAAATCTAAATGTATAAATTTTACATTAATGCATATAGATAGATGTATTCAAAACTTTATTTCTACGAAATCTATCTCTAACATCCATTTGCTTTTACATTTTCATTTTAGTCGTATATAGTTCATGCACACGTGCAATTTTCTATAACATATATAAAGTGTTAGAAGGGTTAACGTCTGAGAAATCATCCATATACACACCTACATACATAAGTACATATTAGAGGATTTTAAAGGCTTGAGCGCAAGGGTTATGAGAAAGACTTTAGTTCTATTCACTAGTCAGTCGTAAACCAGTAATTTTCCTTTAACGTATACGAGAATTAAAGTTAAGGGATCCTTTTCCTTTGAATGACTCTCTTGCGATTTTCTCAAATAGTTGAACTTAATTATATCTATCTCAATTTCTTCTCTTCTCTATTATATTTGAATAAATATTTTATAGAAACTGACAAGACATCAATTATTAAGTCATTAACTTATGTTGACATTAAACATAACATTTAAAACAAGATATCATTTAAAATTAATTGCAATATGCTAAATGTAATAGAAACTTTATAAAATTTAAGATAATTATGAATTTATGTATCTTTTAAATAAATTATTACAAGTTATATAAATTTACAAATTAAGTTAATCATATTACATTTAAAATTTCAAAGTTTTCTACTTTTTTTAGTGCTCTTATCTTGTATATTTTATCGTTAGCATAACACAAGTGATGAATGCTTATATACAAATGGTAGTTTGTTTTTTATCAGGTTAGTAATAATTCTGATACTGAAAATTATAAGAAAGTATCTTTTTCTGTTAAACTTCAATCAGGTGGATAGAAATAGCATTTTTTGAGTAAAAATTTCTGGAGATCGAAACTTCTGGAATGTTTAAGATTTTTAGCCATTGATCATGTTATGTGTCCCTTAAAATTAAAAAAAAAATTTTTTTAATTTATTGACTACTGACGGAGATATTAGCGCTTGAAAGTTCATTAATTTTTGAGGTACTTAATTAATCAAGACTTTTTTATAAATAATCTGATTTTAAAAATCTTTGAACATAATATTTAGGACATTATTTAGCATCCATTTACTAAAATAAATTTTGATTTTCTACGTTTCGCCGCGAATAAATTGATTTTTTGAAAAATTTAGGTTAGGCCAAAAATCAAAAAACTTGAAATATATTTCACATTATTGTTAAAAATCGAAATTTTTTTTAGTGAATCGATGCTAAATAACGTCCTAAATTTTATATTCAAAGACTTTTAAAATCAGATTATTTATAAAAAAGTCTTGATTAATTAAGTACCTCAAAAATTAATGACATTTCAAGCGATAATATCTATGTCAGTAGTCAATAAATTTAAAAAATTTTTTTTTTAATTTTAAGGGACACATAACATGATAAATGGCTAAAAATCTTAAACATTTCAGAAGTTTTCATCTCCAGAAATTTTTACACAAAAAATGCTATTTCTATCCACCTGATTCAACCTTAATAGGATGTAACATGTAACTGGTGCACTATAAAAAGTAAATTCAAAATATTAGAAAATTTTCGAAAAATTAGTAAATTTTCAAAAAAAATTTTAAATATTCGAAAAAAATCGTAAATTTACTAAATTTAGTATATTATCAAAAAATTCGAGAATTCTCGATTTTTTTTGTGGATTCATAAGAAAAATTGATAATTTACAATTTTTTTTCGAAAATTTACAAAAAATATTAATTTACGAAAAATAATTGTGAATTTGCAACTTTTTTCGTAAATTCACAAAAAAAAATCGAGAATTCTCGAATTTTTCGATAATATACTAAATTTAGTAAATTTACGATTTTTTTCGAATATTTACAAATGTTTTTGAAAATTTACTAATTTTTCAAAAATTTTCTAATTTTTTTGTTCCAATAAGGAAGTTGCATTTTACAGTGTGGTAAAAAAACAAATATTCTTTTTTATATAGTTGCTACCTTTTGCCCATAAATCAATGATAACAAAAAAAAAACTGTATAAAACATTTATTTATGTGATTTTAAAAGTATTTATTACATAAAGTAAATAAGTCTAATATCAAACTTCTTTGTTTATTAATTAGAAGATTAATTAAGTTAAAAATAACAAAGTAAAATTCTATTTCGACAATTAATCTTGTAAGATATCATAAAGAATCAAATTTTGATTGATTTTGTTATAACTCAAATTTATAATATACCTAATACCCAGATGTATAACTGATGTCGAAAGTACTAACACGCACTTAAGAATCTAGTATTTTACATAAAATTTTAAAGAACTTTGGTTTCTGTAGTAATAATGTCTGGGAAGGATTTAGGAGTAAGAAAACAGATTATCGTGTAATATGATTTCATTATAGAACTCCAGACATCTAACAAAAGGAGACCGCTACATTTGGAAAACCAAATCACAATATATAGTTATGGATTTTCACTTCTGATACCCTTTGTTTATTCCAACGGTTCTTCTGGGCTTAGAGACGCAGGGCTCAATGTTTTTAAATAGAGTTTTATGGTAATTTTCAATATAACGCTGCAACCTCGCCAGTTAACCAACATACTTTTGGTTGGTCTCATTTTTTTGGTGCAAGTGTCACCTTTCACAAACTGCATTTTTTTATAAGTTAGAGTTATAGACGGCAAAATCGGTTTTTAGCATCTAAACTCCAAAATCAAAATTTTAACTTAAATTATTAAAAAAAATTTAATGGAAAAATTAACTTTTTCCTAAAATTGGGGTGAGAAATTTTTTTTGAAACTTTATTTCTCAAATGACTTTTTATTGAGTGGTTTTACTGTATAAATATATATATATATATAGAATGTCCTTTAATGATTTTTTTATTCTAATGAACTATATTTTTGAAAGTCTCTAGTGTATAAAGCCAAATAGAATGTTAATAAGTTTGACCTTTCATTGGACCTTTCTTAGTTTGATCCACAATTGCTTTAAGTATATACATGTATTTTATATACAGGTTAGAGATCATCACCATGCTAATTGAGGATAGAATAGAGAAGGCAATGTAAAATTTGTGCGGCTTCTGCCTAAGGTGTTCTTCCATTGACTTGGTATGCTAAATTATACCTTTGAAGTTTTCAAACTAATGCAAATATTGAATGACAAAAGAGACTTGAATTTTTTATGAAATAACATTAGTTTTTGTTGAAAATTCGATTATTATTTCTTTTTTTTATGTTCAAAAGACTTTAAAGATAATGAAAATTTTGATTAAAAGAATAAGTTTTTATTTTGTATCAAAAAATAAAAAAAAAACTTATGTTAAAAATCAAAGTTTAATTATCTTTTATTTACCAACTATTTTTATAAAAATTAAATTAGTTTTTAAATTACTTTATTATACGTCTTTTCTAAATTTTAATTTAAAATTAATTTATATTTATGTACAACATTTTATAAAAAAATATTTTAATACACAAGCTTTTATTTGTAAGCAAACCAAAAAATTAATTTAAAAAAAACTGTGCTTTTATAATAATTTTTTTTTATTTAGGATATTTTTAATTTCAGAAAAAATATTTCTCTTTCTTCTGTTGCATGAAAAAATTTTGAAATTCTATTTAATTGGTTCTGTAGTTGCTATTAAAATTTTAATCGTTAAATCAGCCTGAAATATTTCCCATGTTTTTAAACAGCCCGAGTTATGGCCAATAAAACTGATTAGGTGGCTTGCAACCAGCGTTGGTGGTGTTGGTGGTGTTGGTTACGTTGAATCGGTTTATTAGGGATTTTCTTACACATATACTCTTTTAGACCTGACTTGGAGCCCCGTTTCGTAGACAAATTTTATCCTTGATAGGTCGATGGAATTTTCCAACGGGTATTTATGTTTTTTGGGTCGCTGAACCCAAATATGATATCAGTTTTTACCGAAAATGGTCCAGTTGCCCGCAATAGGCAACTTTTGGTTAATTTTCGGAGATTTTTTTATTTTCGCAAGGGTTACTTATGTTTATCGGGTCGCTGAACACGAATATGATATCGGTTTTTACCGAAAATGGTCCAGTTGCCCGCAATAGGTAACTTTTGGTTAATTTTCGGAGATTTTTTTATTTTCACAAGGGTTACTTATGTTTTTCGGGTCGCTGAACACGAATATGATATCGGTTTTTACCGAAAATGGTACAGTTGCCCACAATAGGCAGCTTTAGATTAATATTCGGGGATGTTTTTATTTACACGAGGGTTACTTATGTTTTTCGGGTTGCTAAACATGAATATTATTATAGAGCGAAGCTCTACCTTAATGGATGCAAAAATCGACACCTTTCGGACACGATATAGCCAAAACGATCAAACGGAATGCTTTCATTTTTTAAAACTGAGTTTATTTTATCGAGTTAATGAACCCTATTGTTTTTGGGCCCAATCTGGTATTTCTAAAGGCATGTTTATTCTTGTACTTTTGCTTCATACAGGTGAAAAACCTTCTAAATGTTATCCGCGCGATAAATTTCATAGCTTTTGCATAAACTTTGCATCAGCGAAATATCATAAAAATACAAAATAACACAAGATTCTTATATTTTTAGGCACGATCACCCTATGTATGCAATACATAGATGAAATCGTGCCTTATAAGTTTGTCAGGTCAAAAAACGGAAAAATTTCTAAATTGTGCAATTCGTGGAGAAATTTGGTCGCCAGGTCATTCCGATGCCTCTAAATGCTTATATTGCCTTGTTGTGTGTAGGGATGTATGTTCGAGAAAGTGTATCGTCAAGATCACAGAACCTACTCGATGAATCAAAAATCCCTTAAACCAAATTTTTTGAAATAAGATCTAGTTGTAGGGTTTTCAATTTCAAGTGATTTCATCAAGTACTTGCAGAGAAATGTCCTAAAAACTGATTTCAGATGTCAAAAAAAATTATTAAAAAATAATAAAAATGGTAAAAAATGAATTGGTTTTGAATTTAATACATCCAAAATGTGGTTAATAATCTAAAATAACCAGAAAATAACTAAATTAATTGAAATTTATTTTTTAGGAACGATAACCCTGTGTATGCAATACATAGATGAAATCGTGCCTTAAAAGTTCATCAGGTTAAAAAACGAAAAAGTCTTCAAATTCTTCAATTTATGGAGGAATTTGGTCCCAAGGTCATTCCGATGCCTCTACATGCTTTTATTGCCTTGGTGTATAATAATAAATAATAGTTTTCAATTTATGAGGGCGTCGATCCCATCAACGTTATTAAAGAGAAAATACTCAATGAATATGTGATCGTGCCTGAATTAAAAAAGCCTTAGCTTTTTTATAATTCTTTACGATTTTTATTATTTATTAATTAATCCAAATTTTATTCAATTAAACATTTAACGCCCAAGAGCCTATCTACGAGTTCTAAATTAATTTTAAAACCAAAATCTATTTTTCAAGTCTCTATTATCAGAATTCGATTTCAAACTTTCTATAAAATTAACCGGAAACTCATTATTTAGGGTAAAAGTTGGATACTAAAAAAAATCGACACGCTGCTTATCAGTATTGTAAATAGCATCAAAAAAAGGTATATTTAATGAAGAATAATAAAATTTTTGTATATGTTTTAGGACACATTTTTTTTGCATGATTTTTCTTAATTTGAAAATGGCGGATGGAGAATTAGAAAAAATTACGAAAAACCAGTTGCATTAGATTATTTGTTTTTAGGAATATTTTTGGAATTTTACATAAATATTGGTTTTAAAATTAATTTAGTATTCAAAAAGAAATCTAAACTTAAAATTTCAAATATTAATATTACATATATATTTTTGACTAAACCTAGTTCAAAGAATATGCAACTCCATCCATATGCATTCTATGTATAATTCCATTATCATTGAATTTTTTTATTCTTACACATGGATCAGTTTGAAAAATTGATTTGAAACTAATAACTAATAAGTTTTTAATTCTTCTGAAGGTTACTTCATTGAAATAAAACCGGTTGTTTAAAAACTGATTTTTTTAAATAGCGTAATTTTATTAAATAAAAAAGAGATTAGGAACCTGGTAATAATAATGGTATGGTAATAAGTGCGTGTAAGTATTACACAGCTAAATTTTGGCACAGAGATATTCAAGACCTATATACATACACTTTCGTATTCTAATTTTTTCGGCCACGTGTTTTGGAAAAAGTTACACAAAAATGGCCAATTTAAAAAAAAAAACTAAAAGTAAGTATGAAACTCTGGAATAGGCTAGGTTTTTAACTAAGATCAAAACATAATAAGTTTATATTTGACATTTTTCGGTGTATTAATTCTGGAGAGACATGTCGGGCCATTGAAGACCTTTATCCGAGCTCAAAATCATGTACACTATAAACTAAGAGCGTGAATAAACGGCCGGTCTTCAATAGCCCGACATGCCCTTCCAGAGCCAAAATACCAAAATATTTAAAATATAAATTCAGTATGTTTTAGCCTAATATAAAAATCTATTCTAATCCGGAGTGTCATAATTTCAGTTTTTTTTCCAAAAATTGGTTAACTTTTTCTAGTACACGTGACAAAAAAAATTAGAATACAAAAGTAGGTATGTTTTGATTCTGAAATACGCAATCTGGGGTACAAGTGGCTGAGAAGTAGAGGACATGAAATCAGCAAAAACTACCCCATTTTAGTTTTTTTGCAATATTTTGGAAGCAGAGCTAAAATTATCTAATTAACTGCCTTTTTTTGAAGAAAGGGTAAGAAAATATTGAAATTCAATAATTACAAGCTCTAATTGGGCAATAAGACTAATTATAGGGCGTGAAAACTAAACCTCTAAAAAGGACTAGTTATAATACATAAATAATAAACAACATTACAATAAAATCGCTATTCTTATAATTTGTAATTATCACCTTTACTAGATGTTAAGATTCTAAACCCAAATTATTTAGATTCTGTAAACCTGTATTATTTTAAGTCCTTAAATTGAAAATATTCTAAGTCCCTCAGCTCAAATTATTAGAAGTCTCTAAACCCGGAATATTTTAAGTCCCTAAACTTGAATTTTTCTAAGCCTCTCAAAGTAAATTATTCAAAGTATCTAAATATAAAATATTTTAAGTTCCTAACCCCACATGATTTTTGACATTTGACCCCACTTGATTTTCAGATTCACAGGTTACCCCTCCTTAGAAACATGTTCAATGTTAAAACTACGATTTTTGCAGCAAATTGAAAAATTGATCATTTTGGGACAAAAATGGGCATTCAATTTACTGACTGTAAAGAAGAGAATTTAACATAAAAAATTAGAAAGGTAATAATGTTTTGCAAACAAATAATTCTAAAGGACAAATAAAGAATTTTTAGAAAAAAGCTTTTAGAAAATTGTTGAGACCTCTAAAACCCATTTTTGTCTAAAATTGCAATTTTTGAGATAATTTAAAAATTAATCATTTCGGGAAAAAAATGACCATTTGGTTAAATTGCTATAACATTGAGAAAAATTGCGGTATCCAAGGCTTGAAAAATGACTTTAATACCGAAAAATTGTGACCAACAAGAAGTGTTTTTGTTAACTAACTAACTAAAAAGCAATATTACCAAAAAACTACATATAAAAGCCTTGTGCATAGTATTATGCACATATTCTTGTGCCTAGCAGGCCCGTTGGAATAAACGGAGGTTATCGGAGGTTTTTTTCAATTATTAATGAAAGTAATTTGTAATATGGTTTCCTAAAGTTAGCGGTCTCTTGTTAGCGAAAGCAAAGTAAAGACTCCGAAAAATCTGCCCTCTTATTGCATCTTTGTTAACTTTTTGCATAAGGGAACTTAAGCAAAATTTTTTCTTGCAAAATCTTTGTTATTACATGATCTTCCGGTGCTGAACATGGTATTTTTAAAGTCATATGACAAAATTAAATTCATAGGTTGGTATCAATGGGACCTCCGTATGTTGCGTTCACTTATACTACGATATAATATAGTGTTAGTGTATGTTAATGCCAGGCAAGGGTGGGTAAAAAAGTGATGTTTTAGGGGGGGGTAAATACAGGGCGATACAGAGCGGATGCATTGTTTGCTTATTAGTTAACCAATCGCAGCTAAGATTACAAGCATCAACAACTAGCGATGCACCTAATAACATAAAATTCACGTCCCACCCGGGATCACCGTGTATTGACGTAAGAGGGGTTGAAATATTAACGACGTTTTTAGGGGAGAGGGGTATGAAATGGACTTAGAATATTTCCGATTAAGGGACTTAGAATAATTTAAAGTGGGAGTAAGCAAAAGAACTTAGAATATTTTAGGTTTATGGACTTAGGATAATTTATATTTTGGGATTTATTGTAATTTCGATTTTAGGACTTATAATAATTAGGGAATATACGTTAAAACGTTATAAGTGAACATGATTCATGATCGTTGGTTGTGTGAAAACACAAACCAGTTATAAGTTTTTTTCATTTTTTGTTAAACTCAGGGATAGTTTTATCCATTTTTGCCCCCGTATAGGAGGTGAATTAAATAAAAGTTAAAATAGGATAAAACTTTTTCAAATGCAAGATTAAAAGAAAAGTAAAGAAAAAAACTCACATTGTATTTTTCCGATTTTATCTTACCCTGGAGATATTTTTCAACACCAATAGTTAGCTCTAATATTCCTTTATTGATACAGAAAAAAAGAATAAATTCAATATCTAGTTAATTACTCTTAAAATTTGGCACTATTAATTTGATCATTAGTTCCAAAATATTGTGAAAAAACTCATAAGATGGAATATTTCTGCTGTATTTTCCTATTTTCTAACCCAGTAGGACCCCCCATTCGGATTCAGCGACATACAAAACCTACAGAAGACTTTTTCTTTCTCTGGTTGACGAATTCCGAAACCGTTACACCACATTCTGACTTGTGTATAATATTATTTTGTAGTTGGTGAATTATAGAAAAAGGACGTAATAACAAAGTTCCGCCAACAAAAGTTTGGTTGAAATCTTTTCAGCAAACAAATAATAAGGTTTCAAAATAAGGGGCGGATTTTTCGTGTACTTTTTGGCCAATACTTAAAAATTTTAACTATGCTTAACATTTTTTTACGTCTTATTTGAACATTATTATTGAACTCAATCTAATCAAAGCTTTTAAAATCCCTAAATTAAAAAATTACTGAAACTCTTTTCTTGCTTTTTTCTAACATGATCAGCTTCGCTCTACCCGTCTTTGACGGTATCTAGTATCGGTTTTTACCGAAAATGGTTCAGTTGCCCAAAATAGGAATTTCGAGGTTTTTATTTTGCGGGTTTTTTAACATTTTCATCTGTTACTTATGTTTTTCGGGTCCCTGAACATGAATATAACATCAGTTTTTACTAAAAATAAGTGCCCACAGTAGGTAATTTTAGGCTATTTTTTTTAGATTTTCTAAACATTTTCTATTATTATTTATGTTTTTTGGCTAGTTAAACTGGAAAACAATATCTCTTTTTACCGAATGTGCGCTTAGACTTGTATTTAATAATTTAATAAGTTTTTCCTATACAACAAAGAATCAATAAAATAATTAGTAAATTGAAAATTAAAAATTAAAACATAAGTAACCCTCGCGTAAATAAAAACATCCCCGAAAATTAACCTAAAGTTGCTTATTGTGGGCAACTGTACCATTTTCGGTAAAACCCGATATCATATTCGTATTCAGCGACCCAAAAAACATAAGTAGCCCTTGCGAAAATAAAAAAATCTCCAAAAATTAACCAAAAGTTGCCTATTGCGGGCAACTGGACCATTTTCGGTAAAAACCAATATCATATTCGTGTTCAGCGACCCGAAAAACATAAGTGACCTTTGCGAAAATAAGAAAATCTCCGAAAATTAACCGAAAGTTGTCTATTGCGGGCAACTGGACCATTTTCGGTAAAAACTGATACCATATTCGAAAAATTTACCCCTATGTGTATAAAATATTCAATTAATAAATTAATAGGAGTTGAATAATTATACTAAAGAAATCTCGGTTGCGGCAGCTGGAATTATTTTTTGTTTTAAAAGATTGTAAATCAAAAGCAAATTTAAATTAATGAGTATCACTCACAACATCACTCATTTGTAATGTGATCACTATGGCGTAATGTGCCTTAAAAAAACAATTTCTTCAATTTTATTTTTTTTTAATTTTATTTAGAATTTATCCCATTTACAACCGCTTAAAAGCAACAAAATTCCGGCTGTCGTAATCAAAATTCCAGTTAGATTTTTTTTTTCAGTATAAGATAAAGTTTTAATAAAAATAATAATATTATAAAAACTAAAACATTAATATTTATACTATTTAAGGTGAACTTGGACCTACCAGTATGGTAAGCTATACCGAAGGGGGTTGAGGAGGCGTAGCCCCCCGAGGGTAAACTCACGCCTGCCCATAATTTTTGAAGAAAAGAAGTAGTCTGGGACCGAATTCACATTATATGTTTTAAGTTTAATTTTAACTTACAAATCATAGAATGTGAATTAAGCTCCTGGGAAAAAATCATAATTATTGATTATTAAAATTTTTTTTTTAAATTAAATTTTCAGGATAGTAATTATTGGGGGATGGGGGTACAAGGATACTATTAATTTTTATTTAATCAATGAATAATTGATTTTTTTAGGTTTTTATATTTTTTATTTTTATATTTTTAATTGACGATTTAAAAGAGATTACTTTTTTTAATATGTGTAATAAATTTTACTTAGTTGTTTTCAACTTGCCCATATACTAATATTAAATCTTAAAAAACTTTTATATTCATTATAAAGTACTGAAAAATACTTGAAATATAATAAAAGTTAAATTTATCTAAATAAAAGTTCATTTAAAAAGAATTTTAATAAAAATTAAAAAAAAAAGCAATTAAAAATTAAATCATACTTTTTTAAAGAAACTTTTTATTGTATTTACTTAGTTTTATAGAGCGAAGCCCTACCTTATAGGATACAAAAATAGACAACTTGTGGGCACGATATCTCAACAACGATCAATTGGATTGCTTTCATTTTTTAAATCTGAACTTTTTTCATCATATTTATGATTCGTATAACTTTTCGGCCCAAACATATTATTTTATAAGAATGTTTATTCTTGTATTACCATGGAACACGTTTATAGGGAGAGGGTACTTCAAAACTTGAAAATTAAGGGTGGGAGGTCAAATTTGTCCGGTTTAAGGGGTGGGGTAAAATTTGTCCGATTTAAGGGGGGGGGGAGTCAAATGAGACTTAGAATAATTTAAATTTAGGGACTTTCAAAAATCTGGGGTTAGGGACTTAGAATAATTCAGGTTTAGGTAATCAGAATAGTTTGGATTTATAAATCTTAACATCTACTAAGGTGATAATTATAAATTATAAAATTAGAAAATTGTTTTGTAACGCTGCGTAACATTTGCATTATACCTAGTCCTCAGCTGGAAGTAAACATGTTCCATGCATTTAGGTTGTGTTTACTCAAACCGGTTAAAAGTTTTTTTTTTTGTTCACACAAAAGTGAAAAACCTTATAAATGTCAACTACGCAATAAGTTTCATAGCTTTTTTATAAGCTTCACATCGTTGAAATATTACAAAAATTTAAAATCACACAAGATATATTTTTATCAATTATTAATTAATACAAATATAATGTGTCTATATTTTGAGTAGTGTATTTTAATAATAACGACCATTGTGTTGCTCTAAAGAGAGATTTATTATTTAACAATTAATTAATTTAATATTTTACATTGAATAATTATTGTACATTACCTAAAGAGAGAAACGACAATTAGGTCTGTTTCTCTACATGTTGAAATTACTACTAAAGACTTATCTCTAAAAAACTATACATTACATTACATTACTTTATCTTTACAATACGTGTCTACTTTTATTTAGCTATCTTAAACTGAAGGTCACAATAATAATTAAAGAGGCTATTACAGGTAGGCTCGTTACATCTCCCCTCCTCGGTCAAGAAATTGGTCACAATTTCTATGATATTATACAGACCGACACTCAATCCCATTTTCATAATATTTTATTACTGTGTTTATATCATATTTGTATTTTCAAAAATTGATTTATACATATTAACAACTTTCTTCATTTTAATTACTTTGATTTTATTATTATAATTTTATTTATTTTCTTTATTTTAATAAATTTAACGTTTATTTAAATGTTATATTGAAATCCGTAAACTAATTTCATCTATGTTTTAAATCTTATCTTCTACAATTTTGATTTTTCTGATTCCTTAAGAAATCGTATTACATGTAGCAAATCTTCTACAATTATAATATTTCTGATTCCTTAAGAAATTGTATATTATATGTAGCAAATCTTCTACAATCTTAATTTATTTATATTTTTTTTTTGTAGCTCGTATCTTCTTCAATTTTGTAAATATTTGACTTAACTCGTTCTGAGTTCAGCGGTCTATTTCCAAAGTAGGCTTAACTCAATGAGTTCAGAGGCCATAAAAATTATTTGACTTAACTCGTTTTGAGTTCAGAGGTCAATTTTCAATGAGGCTTAACTAAAGTTAGTTCAGAGGCCATAAAAATTATTTGACTTAACTCGTTCTGAGTTCAGAGGTCAATTTTCAATGAGGCTTAACTAAAATTAGTTCAGAGGCCATAAAAATTATTTGACTTAACTCGTTCTGAGTTCAGAGGTCAATTTTCAAAGAGGCTTAACTAAAATTAGTTCAGAGGCCATAAAAATTTTCTAATTTCTTAAAAAAACCATATTTATTTAATTAATATTATTCAAAATTATTTAAAATTTTGAAAAAATTTTTTTTTTTGTGATGAAATTTCTGTTAATATTATTATCTTAATTTTTTCTTTTCTTTTTAATTTTATTAGATTAATTTGTAATATTTTTCTATTTATTTAATTATTTCAAATTATTTATTTATATCAAAGCGTTTAACATTTTCTTCACAAAATTTGTATTATTTATTTTTTTCTTTTTTTTTATTATTTAATTTTTCTTAGATTTTTGAATTTATACAATTTTTATAGTTTCTACTTTTTTCTTCTTTTTTTATCAAATTTCTATTATTATACCATTATTTCTATATTGTATATGTTTTTGAATTCATCATATTTTTTTATTAATTCTATTTGAAAAAAAATTTTTTGTAATGTTTTTGAAACTATATCAAATTTTTATTTAAATTTTCAGTTTTTATATATTTTATAATGGCTTAAATTTTTATTCATTTACTATGTTTTTTTTTTAAACATATTTGAATCTATTAAATTTTTATTAATTCTATTTTTAATTTTTTAAATTTTATTTAATCTGTTATAAAATTTTTATTAATTCTATCTTCAATTCTTATGATTATTTGTTTTTTCAATCACGTAAATCTATATTAATCTATTCTGAACTTATTTCAAGATATTGATTGTTTCAAATTTCTTTTAATCTAATTATTATTTATTTATTAATTTTTTTTTATTGTTTTTGATTCTATAAAACTTTTATTGTTTCTATTTTTTTTTAATGTTTATATTTAATGTACATCTTTATCTAGCTTGTCTTAAAAATGATAACATTCTCTTTACCAAATATGTATATTATTTCTGTTTTGAACATCTAATTTTTTTTTTATTTATCAAATTTTTATTGTTTCTAGATTTAATTTTTTTCACTCAAAATTTACATTCTTTTTATCTTTTTAATTAACTAAGTTCTATTTATTCTATTCTGATTATTGTTAAACATTTTTAAATTTATCAAAGTTCCATTAATTCTATTATAAAATTTTCTTTCTCGTTTTTTAATAATTTTTTTTTTTTTTTTTTTTTGAAATTTATAACGTATATCTTATCTGTCTTATAAAAAATGGTATATATTCATTTTATGAAATTTTTAATGTTTCAATTTTTGAAGTTAATGACTGAATTTCTTATCTGTATTATCTCAAATAAAGACTATAACGTCATCTATACTATACAAAATTTTCATTTTTTCTATTTTTTTAATTTTTGTTATTAACCTTGAAGTATTTATATTTGTATTACATTTTAATTTTATATATGTATTTTTCTATTTCTAATTTATAAAACTTTTATAAATTCTAATTTTAATCTATAAAATTTGTGGATTTATACTGATTTATTATTATTATAATTTGTTTATTTTTTTATTTTATTCATTTATATATATATATATATTTATAAATATATATTTCTTTTTATGCTATTGAATTTTTGAATTTATTAAAAAATTTTATTGACTCTAATTTTTTTTTTGTATTAAGCAAATTCTATTACATTTATTAACTTTAATTTTATATATTTTTAATTTTATTATATCTTATCTATCTCTTTACAAAATTTTTATTATTTCTTTTTTTTTATTCCTGTATATTTTTTTATCTATCTTATCTTATAATAATAAGTATAAAACTTATTTTAAAAAATTTAAATTCAACTTTCATGTTTTTTTTTTTCTTCTTTTTGTAGTTTATATTATTTCTATTTCTAATTTCAAATATTTTGGAATTCATCAAATTTCTATTATTTTAATTTATTTTTATATGTACTTTTGAATCTATCATATTTTTATTTGTATTTTCAATTTTATATATATTTTTTTTTTTTTGTTAATCAAATTTATCTTAGTTTTATTGTGAATTTGTTTAAGCATTTTTAGCTCTGTCAAAATTTTACTTTATTAACTCTATTTTTAATTTTTTAATATATTATTTTTTTTTCTATTCTGTATTTACCAAATAAAAATTGGAGTTTCATAATATCTTTGAATTTCACTAAAGCTGCGAAAGGACTGATGATTGTTTCAATTTGTTCTTTATTTTCTGATAAGCATTTGTATGGTCTTCCATCTTTCTTTTTTTTTTTTGCTGACAAAATTGTCGTTTTATAATGTGTCTATATTTTGAGTAGTGTATTTTAATAATAACGACCATTGTGTTGCTCTAAAGAGAGATTTATTATTTAACAATTAATTAATTTAATATTTTACATTGAATAATTATTGTACATTACCTAAAGAGAGAAACGACAATTAGGTCTGTTTCTCTACATGTTGAAATTACTACTAAAGACTTATCTCTAAAAAACTATACATTACATTACATTACTTTATCTTTACAATACGTGTCTACTTTTATTTAGCTATCTTAAACTGAAGGTCACAATAATAATTAAAGAGGCTATTACAGGTAGGCTCGTTACACAAATTTTATAAAATTAAACGTTTAACTCCCAAGAGCTTATCTACGTGTCATTTTGTTTTTGCACACTAAATTACCATTAAAACCAAAATTTATAATTCTAAAAATGTAATGTCTCAATTTTTCAGAATTTGATGCCAAATTTAAGATAAATTATTCCGAAAACTCAATATTTCAGGTCAAGGTTGACCACTTAAATAAATCGTCACGTTGCTTATCAGTATTGTTAATAAAAAAAATAAAGCTATACCTACTTAAAATGAAAAATCATTAAATTTTCATCTCTTGTGTGTTTTAAGACATATTTTTTTGCTTGCACTTTTTTTAAATGGTGGATGAGAAATTACTACAAACAAGTTGCATTAGATTATTGGTTTTAAAATTATAAGGCCTCGCGATGCTTGGCTTAGACCAACCGTAATTTATTACCATTTAGTCATCTATAACTATAAATTGTAATTTGGTGACTCAAATGTTCCGGTCTTTCCTTGTATGAAAAAGCAAAGTAAAGATTTTTACGTCTTATTTACACATTGATACTGAACTCAATCGAATCAAAGGTTTCAAAAACACAAAATTAAAAAAATTATACTCTAATTTTTTCTTATTACGGTCAGCTTCGCTCTACCCGTCATTGACGGTATCTAGTAAATAAAAGTCTAAAAACCCTTGACACTCTAAATAGAATTAATATTTTTTTCTTTGTTATTTATTAGGGAAATTGAATTGTTATATAGGTAATTTACTACATTACTTTATACTTAAATTAGGTTGGAACATTAGAATAAATGGAGACTATTGGGGATCTTATTTTAACTTGTTCACTCGTTCATAAATATAGGTTGTATACTCCAGTCAATATACGGTTTAGGGTGTCTACTTCCCGGCGATCTTCAGATTTGTTCTACTATACGTTTTTGGGTCACTGATCACAAATTTTAAGGTCTTATTTATGAAAAATGTGCGGATCGCTTTTAAATTTACAAAAACTACGCTTAAATAAGGATATTTTTGATGAATCCGAACTTTAAATATCAAAATTAGACCCATAAGGGTTTTTCGGGTCGTTGATCATGAATTTTAGGGACTTTTTTTTTTGAAAAATTAATATATCGCCCTTAAATTAGCAACAGCTACCTACATAGGTTTTTTTGATCGCTTATTACACATTTCTAGGTTCTATCTATTAAAAATTGTCACTTTATTAATTTTGCGTTCCCAATGTGGTGGTCTCTTTTGATAAGCCTAAAAGTGCTATTGGAAATAAAGATTATTTAGAAAAAAAAAATTTATTAGTAACTACCCATTTTCCAGGTTTGTTTTTCTCTGCAAATTACGGCTAATTTTACCTTATGGTGTTTAACCAATTTATTTTCGTGATACAGAATTTAAAAAAAGTTTCACTTGTATTATTAGCTAAAATAGAATCTTGCATTTTTCTCAAGTATTCATTTTCTTTGTATCCTGTAAGAAAATAACCAAGTGTTGAAAATGTATTGAAAAATAATTTAAAACTTTAGTTAAAGTACCAATACAAGATTTATTTGTTCAATTAGTATAATATCAAAGAAAGTGTTTTAAAAGTTTTAGATTTAATTTAACTTTTAAAGAAAACAAATAAAGTTCCTTGGACAGATAAGATTCAATTATATTTATATCTAAAACTATTAAAGTTTTATACTTGTACCTTTATTTAATTTCAAGTCCATCGTAATTTTAATAAAAAACCGTAGTTTGTAGAAGCATCAAAAAATTTAAATAAATGTACTTTTCTTTATTTTTTTAAAATAAAATCCATCATTTTTCATAATATTAAAAAGTAAACGTAAAAATAAAGAAATATGAAAAAAATTATTTATTCGTATTACTAATTAATCAAAAACTAAGAATGACTTATTTTAGCAATAAATTTTCCTCATACTTCTTCAGGGTAAAATATTTCAAAAATAACTCAATTTAAGGATAATACAGATTTTTATATTTCTTTATACAATATCTAAATTATTTATTAAATTTTTTCTTGAGCGAAGAAATATTTATCTATCTTTACTCAAGAATAGTTATAAGATAAGTGTAAGCCACAAGCATACTTGATTAGTTTAAATAGCTAATGTATCTAACCTATTAAAATACGCATAGTATTCTGAACTTAATATCGCTAATCTAAAGTTTAGTTAAGATTACCGAAAAAAAGTTGTGCATTTGCATATCAAGTATTCGATATTCATGTCTAAATAGCTTTTAGTTCGAAAATAAGTCCTAAACCTCTATTGTTTTATGGTGAATCGATTGCATCAAAGTACATTCTGGTACATTAAATTTTCAATGTTTTTTGATCATCATTTAAATTTTATCTTACTTTATGAATTAATAACTATAAATTATATTTTTTGTGTTATATATATTGCTAATTTATTTCATTGATTTTAACGTTTCAAAGACAATAATATTGTAATCACATTACAAAAAAATTTTTTTAAATTAATTTTATAGTCTTTTCTGAAACAGAAATGAAATCTTACAAAAAGTAAAAAAATATTAAGAATTTATTCCTAACTTTGAATATGAAAAAAAAATGTAATAAAAAATATTTTCATTGAGTATTTATGTGAGTTAATATTTTATATTTCCTTCGGCTATAAATATAAATCAGGAATGTTTTAAATATTTCTGATATCAAAAATATCGTGTTTTTTACCAAAAAATTCTTTGGTAACATGAATTTTAAAACTACGAGACCCTAAAAATATTTTAAAATAGATACCTTCAAATTCTTGTATAATATTCAAAAAAGAAATTCAAAAATCTTAGAATATTTTTTGTAAATTTTATATTTTTACTGATTATAAATTTTTTTTTCTCTGTAAATTTAAAACAATCATTATTTTTAAAATAATAAAAAATTTTTGTAAAACATAAAATTGACATTGAAGTAATCAAGCAGCAGATATTTTTTATCAGCCATTACCAATATCGTCAGTTTGTCGTTTTGATAAAATCTAAAATAAGATAAAAAAAGAGAGAGAAAGACAGATGTTTCCTATAATAATAGTATACAGGCAATCAATAACATCCAAAGTCCTTTTTGATTATCGAGGGGATAAGTATAGTAGCTAGTACTCTAGTTTTCTGTTGGACGTGCAATCTTTCTTCTAAACTTTTGAAAGAAGGTCTACTGAGAGATTTTCGGTGCCAGAAATCTTATAATAAAAAAAAATTTCTTTAAAAAAGGATAAAAAGAATAATGTTAGACTAATTTATTTCATGAAGTAAGTTAAGGGAAAAAATAAATAGACGTAATTAATTACTACATAATTTTAAATGTAAGTACACAACTTTCATTATTTATTTTAGCATTTTTTTTTTCATAAATAAAAGGGTTCTATTTAATGTATTTTATAAAATAGGACATTTAAATAAATAAAAAAAAAGGGAAATAAAAAAAAAGCAGTTATACATTTTTTTGAAAGAGTAAACATTTTCACGTGCTTGTATATATCGTTCACAGAGATTCATGGGTGATAAAGTATAAGAGACGAATGAAAGTGGGTATAAGAAATGAAAGTTGAATCAGTTTTTTAGGAGAAATTCTGTGAAACCTGCAAGAAGATAAACTCTTAAGATATATGCTTTCTAGGATTTAACTGTATTTTTGCACAATTTTATACTTATCTTGTATGTATAAAATACATGGATGTAACTTTTGTAGTGTTAGTGAATAAATAAAAGCTCTGTTTAAAAAATATTGCATTATTCAAAATATAATAATAAAAATATTTTTTATGCATAAAACAAATAATAAATAAAATAAAAGCTGCATTTATTTCAAAAACTTTTTTTTAACTTTTATCATACTTTTTTAATGGATCATAAAATCTAAGTCTACTGTATTTTTGGTACAATGTTAATATTATTGTAAATATCAGCTATCAGTAATTTTTTTTACGTAGTACGAAAATCAAATGCAGCAGACGGGAGGACTATTTTATTCCTCCAGGACATGAATTTTTGAATTATTACAAATTAGAAGGAAAATATATAATTATTTGAAGCTCGTTGATGGATTAGATTTACATTATTAGATATTTAAATTTCAAGTTACTAAAAACTTAGGTATAACGTATATCAGACGCATTTCTAATTTAAAGATAATAATTAAATTTAAAAAAATCAAAATAATTTTTTTATTATTTTAACCATGAACTCAATTTCACTGTATTTTAATTTATTAGAAATAAAGAAATTAAAATTTTAAGATATCTACCAAATAATTAGCACCCTCGAAAGAAATTAAAAAAGTATAAGAGATTATATAACCGGTTTATGTAAGCACAGTAGTAAGTAGTGTAAAGTAGTTTAAACGCCACAATGGAATAATTTGAACTTAAAAATTCAGCAGCTGAAATTTGAGTTCTGAAAAATGATTCTGATCTTAGTTTTAAAAAAAATTGCCAGATTGGGCGCTATGATCATTTCAAGGTAAAAAAACTGAATTTTTAACATAAACTAAATAGTTTAAATTATCGAATGATTTAATGAAAAACGTTTTTCGTCTTGTATTTTAACATTCTAAAAACGATGAGATTTTACTTTACGATGCGACTGCTTTTTCAGACACTAAGACCCAGTTTATGAGCTACACAATTTTTGGTTATTTCTCCTCTGGCTAAATAGTATGAGGCACGTCAGTAAATACACTATTTAACTTATATTTGTGGACAAAAATGGACTTAATTTATATATTTTTAACTGCTTAAAATTATGTGAACTTTTCCGCCAGAATCTGAAAGCTTATTCAGCAGCTAGAATTCAAATTATGAGCCAAATAACTTATAACCGGTTTGTATAAACACTACCTAAATGCATGGAACATGTTCACTTCCAGCTAAGGACTGTGTATAATACAAATGTTACTCAACATTACAATACAATTTTCTAATTTTATAATTTGTAATTATCACTTTACTAGCTGTTAAGATTCTAAATCCAAACTTTTGTTTTATTTTGATTCCCTGAACCTGAATTATTCCAAGTCCCTAAATCGATATTATTCTAAGTCCATAAACCTGTTTTATCCTAAGTCCTTAAGCCCAGATTTTTCAAAGTCTCCTAATTATTCTAAGTCTCATTTTACCCCCTCCCCTTAAATAGGACAAATTTGACCCCCCCCTTAATTTTCAAGTTCTGAAGTACCCCCTCCCTATAAACATGATCCATGTTAAAAAAATGATGCCTATTAAACCCATAGCTATGTATTGGATTCTCGGTTAACAATATGATTTTGAAATACATATCTTGAGCTTATAAAAATGATAAATCGATTCGCATGAAAATTAGAACGAGCCATCATCCGCTATTTTCCAACTTTAGGCCTGAAAAATAACAATTTTTTGTTTAATGGATTCTTTGACCGATGAATTAGGTACTTGAAAAACAAACTGATCTTGGCATACGTATACTTATCTAAAACAACGTTACCTTGATCTTTGTAAATAACTTACAATTTTTTGCGTAGGTTATAATGCATTTTAAATGGTGAAAAACATGAGAGCTTTAATATACACTAACACAATTATAAAAATTTTATTCACCTTATGAATTAAATATAAAAATAGTTAGATGTTTCATATACTTTATACTTTTCTACGTATAAGCATTATTTAAGTTTTTTTTTTTTAATATTATTTATTATCTCGACACTTTTCTTTGTCATTTTTTTACTGAGTTTCCTTTTAATCTTCAGCAGCCTTTTCAAATATCTATCCCAGATTATTAATTTGTAAATTTTAGAGAGAATTTACTGATAATTTAATATGAAAGTTTCTTTTGAAAAAAAATATATGATCCTATTAATAAATTGAAAAGTAAACTCTTTTCTATTTAATCAACAGGATTGATAAAAGTATATGAAAAAAAAGCAAGATTATATTTTGTACTTTGAACTTTTCTTGTACATCATAAAAATATTATAAACTTATACATAGATAAATTCAAGATAAAATATGCTTATAATAAAACTGATGTACTTTTATCGATTTAAACTAAAACTTAAGGATTTCACTACAGTAGTTGTTGATATACAACAACTATTTAGTTTAATTTCAAAACGTGACGCTACCTGCAGACGCTACGAAAGGACAGGTTCACCACAGTTAGTTGACGAATACCTTACCTTGGCCAACTTGACTGAACAAAAAACTGAGACTGCACGATGTGCTTATATGCACAATCGTATATGTAACACATTAGACACTAACAAGAACTTCTAGAGTGAAATGAGAAACTTGGGTCTAATCCCTAAACCCAGTGATGCACTTCATGGATTCCTTCCTGAAGAGCTTAACTCCTACTTCTCCCAAATATCCTTCTCTCCAACAGAGGACCAATTAACATCTTTTGATTTAGTCTCATCGTCTCCTCCAGATGGTTTTATGTTCAAGGAAGTCACAGTTAACGATGTCATTTTAGCAGTCTCCCACTTTCAGTCTCAAGCCATAGGTGAAGATGGCATCCCTCAAAGTGTAGTTGCCAAATCACTGCCATTGATTGCCAAACATATAACCAAATTATTCAACGCATCATTGATAAATGGTATCTTTCCCGAATCTTGGAAAACATCCCGCATTTTGGCTCTTAAGAAGGTCTCAATACCCTCATCCACTTCGGACTTCAGACCAATTGCCCTGCTATGTTTTCTTTCAAAGGTCTTAGAGAAGTTGGCTCATGATCAGGTGGTCAACTTTTTGACAAAGTCAAAAATCCTTGATAAATTTCAAGCTGGCTTTAGGAAAAATCATTCAACACAAACAGCTTTACTAAAATTAACTGATGATATTCGTTTAGCAAAGGAAAATCAGTTGGCCACCCTTCTTCTTCAGTTCGACTTCTCTAAGGCTTTTGATAATGTTTCCCCGTCTAGGCTTCTGAAAAAACTACAGGAAATTGGCTTCTCAAGGTCTGCCTTAACCTGGTTTTGGTCATATCTCTGTGGTCGTTCGCAATGCGTTTTTTTCCAAACAAACAACATCGGCTCCTCAAGATATTAATATAGGTGTACCCCAGGGCTCAGTTCTGGGCCCCCTACTATTCTGTATTTATATGAATGATCTTAAACTACACCTTGAGAATAGTATTTTAAGATTACTGTACGCTGATGACCTACAGATATATGTCCAAGTACCAGTAGATCAAATTCAAAAAGGCATTGATCTTTTAACTGACGCAGCTCATAAAGTGTCGATCTGGTCAGACCTCAATATACTTTCTCTTAATTTCAAGAAAACCAAAGCTATTGTCTTTGGCACATCATACATAGTCAGTCAATTCAAAAAATTAGGCATCCATGATATAGTAAACAGCAAAGGTGATACTATTTCGTTTGTCGATGAGGTCCTTAGTCTTGGAGTTGTTTTGGATGACACGCTTTCTTGGAAACAGCAAATCAACCATGTTACCAAAAACGTCAACAAGGCATTATATAGTTTAAAGTTCATCAAATCCTGTACATCGCAGCTATTGAGACGTAGGTTAGTTGAGTCTCTCGTGATACCTCATTTAGACTACTGTACAGTTGTCTACGCTGACATGTCTATTGAACTCCGTAAACAACTCCAAAGACTATCGAACTCATGAATAAGATATATTTTTGGGTTAAGGCGTGATGAGCACATCACCCCCTGTAGGAAAAAGCTACACTGGTTAAGCACCGACACCCGCAGAGACTTTTTTGCCATGCTAATAATGTATCGTTTGGTGCGAATGAAAGAACCCCCTCTACTTCTTTCATTGTTTAAACCTTATCACTCTGACAAGCCTACTAGAGGGCCCCGCATAGATCTTGAAATCACCACAATGTTAACAGATTCTGGGAAGAACTCTTTCCATATCAAGTATGCCAATCTATGGAATTCTCTGCCCCCCTGCTATCGTGACCTTCCGTCACTTTCTAGATTTAAGAAGAGTGTTAAATTATACTTCTCAAATCTAGATAGTTAACGAAACAGATTGTGATGCTGTGTAATTTTTACCAAAGACATATTTAATCATATTTACATAACTATGTACTAATTAATACTATTATCACTATTACTTATAAATTTATACTTGTTCAAATTTACTATACCTGATTTAATTATACATAACTTATATTTATACTTGTTGACTAATTTTTAAAAATAAATAAAAATTTATTATATAAAAATTTTATTATATATATATATATGTACTAAATATGAAAGTAAACAAGAGTGTACTGTATTTTGCTATTGTGAATAAATTGAATAATAATAATAATAATAGAATAAGTAGAATCGGATTTATCGAACATTTCGCTCGTGACAAGACTTACCGTATGTAATGAACAACTTTATAATCTAGTTTAATGTATTTAAAACAAAAATATTTGCCTAAGGAAATATAATATAATATTTACTCACAAAATTATTACATTTCTAAAAATGATGAAACACGTTATTACGCTTAAATAAGTCTAAGCCTTACATGAAATAAATTGATTTGTTTATTTTCTCACCAATTTATAGCAAATTTAAAAAATACTCTTATCTTTTAATTGTTTATTTTATTATTTATTTTCAAAAGATATCCAACAGCATTTATTATTAGTTTATGAGCCTTAATGTATTTTTGAGATAAAGAATGTTTATTAAATTGGATAAAGACAATCGGAAGAAATGGACCTACTTGCAAAGTTTTTCACTAGAAAAAATGACAGGTTGTTATAAATGCGTTCTTTTTCTTTCATTTTTAGCAAATTTTCATAATTTTTTAATTTGCATTAGACTTAGAGGTTTTTATGTAAATAGCAAAAACTTAAATTTAAATAAGGGAGAATCACTAAAATACTAAAAACTACTGCTGTGTTTAAAACACTTTTCCTTATAGTAATTCTATGCATAATTATTGAATACAACCGTCAATGACGGTTAGAGTGAAGCTGATGGTAGAAAAAAGTTGAAGTAATTTTTTAATTTATAGTTATCGATGACTTTAAAATGTTGAAAAATACTCCCGATATCCATCATTTATTTCAAAGAAGGATAACTATAAGGCTTAGAAACATAGAGCACAGTACTTTTAAATAAGGTTTTTTGATATTTGAAATATAGCGCTGTAGCCTTGCAAGTTATTCAAAACACTTTGTCACATATTTAACATGGGGAATATTAATAGAGAGGGGTAACTTGTAAATCGTAAAATTAGGAGGGGCAAAAATTTATTTTCTTGTCAGCGGCCAGAAAGCACGTATTTCCCGGCCGCTATGCGACCGGAAAAGACGCGTTTTCTCGCCACTGCACGGAGAAAAATATTTTGTATATTTTGCAAGGTTAATTTTAGTAAAACGGGGTTAGTTTTAAGAACAAAAAAATTTTGTAAATTTTACAAATATGAAATTAGAATATTGTAATTCTAACTATAAACATGGTTATATTTACAAAATATTTGAACAGAAAATAACAAAACTTTATGATGTAAAGATAACCAGCAATTTTGGTTATATTTCACAGTTATTTTTCTCCTTGTGACGAAGAAAAATCGTATACGACCCTTATCCATAAATAAAGAAAGACCCAAATCGCAGTTTACCAACCTCGGCTTCGCCTCGGATGGTAATTTACGTGCGATTTGGACCATTCTTTACTTTTCTGGACACGGGCTCGTTTTAAAATATTCATTTAAGGAGGAACTAAATGTGTCTGATTTCTTAAGTAAGGCTGCACCGCATTTATTATCTATTTTAACTAAGAATTCATTTAGAATAAACGCTTCAAATTTTAATTATTTTCTATTATGGTTGTAATTATTTTATAATATATAAAAAAAATTGAATTTTTTCGCATCTTATCACTGGGCTCATATCTTAAATGAGCGAATTTTTTTTTTCTTTTAATTTTCTTTATGTTTCAGGTCATTTTTAATCGTTTGAGCAAAAAAAAAAATTCCGCTAGTCACAAGCAAAATTTTTTTTCAGCATATAGTACACAATTTTTCAGAGCTCTACGTATATAGAAAATTGTCAGCGAAAATTGTTATATTGTAGCTGTGCACAGCTGCGTGACCTGTCAGATTATTTTGTATTTGAGAATGCCAATAAACTCACAATTCAAAAACGTATGTTATAACGGGCTTTGATCAGTTTTTGTTTTATAATGATATTTTATTTGCTTCAATTAAAATTTAAATATTTGAACATTCGTCATTTTACATTTTTTTTTTTAATTAAATATTATTTTGAATATAATGTTAGGTATAAATATAAATGATTTTGTCAAAATTATTAATCTTGAAAAGTTTTTTAGAATATTGTATACTATCAAACTGGAATAAAATATCAATAAATATATAATCAGTAGGTAAATAGAAGTAGGGTATTATTTATTTTCTAATTGTTATACAGGTTCTTGGACATAAAATGAAATATTTTTAATAATAAATATTTTAATTATAAATTTTAATTTTTTATCGTTCGTTATATTTTAATAATTAATTGAATTAAATTATTGGTCTTTACGAACAAATGATGTTAAATAATTTTTAATTTTTACTACTAAACGTGGTATACATTTAAATACTCAACGTAGTAAATATCAAATATTTTTGTAGAAATTTATTGAAAATTTTTTTATCAATTTTCAATAATTTTTTGGATCTAAATATTGTGTAATGATATTATAAACACAAATAAATTGAAAAAAAGTGGTATTAATAAATATTTCTCAAATCGAAAAAAATGCCAGAGCCGGTGGGACTCGTTTACTAAGCTACGGCGTCCGGGCCAACTTAGTTGGCTAAAAGCGATTTCACTAGATATGAAAGAATCGTGGGTTCGAGTCCCACCGGCTCTGGCATTTTTTTCGATTTGAGAAATATTTATTAATACCACTTTTTTTCAATTTATTTGTGTTTATAATATCATTACACAATATTTAGATCCAAAAAATTATTGAAAATTGATAACAAAATTTTCAATAATTTTCTACAAAAATATTTGATATTTACTACGTTGAGTATTTAAATGTATACCACGTTTAGTAGTAAAAATTAAAAATTATTTAACATCATTTGTTCGTAAAGACCAATAATTTCATTTAATTAATAAATATTTTCTTCGTTAATCTTTTCTTCGATTTTTGGCTAAAAAGATATGACTTACGCCACCGAAAAATTACATCACTAGAGATTTTTCCACAGGGAGTTTAGCACAAAAGTTGACTACCAAAAAATATTGACTCATAAAAATTGCATACAAAATAAAATATAAAACATTTTTTGAATACCATTCTATTTGATCATCAGCGATTTTCACACGTATATTTTAAATGATTATTGTTATGAAAAATTAAACCACCTAAAACTTTGACATCAAAAACTTGACCAAAAGAATACTTTTTTAAGATTTTAATCTTTTTGACTTTTGACGCAAAATTTTTTGTAATAATCAATCTTTATAATATTTAATTTTACCGTTCAAAGAGTTTTAAAAACTAAAAAAGGGAAAAAATGAACCACATTAGTACGGTATGTTATAAAGATTAGTGTGATATGATTAAATATTCTTGTGGTTAATTTTTTGATGTCAAACTTTATAGGTCGTTAAATTTTTCGTGCCAAAAATTGACATTTAAAATATATGTGTGAAAATCACTGGTGGTCAAATAGAAACGTTAACTATTTTTATATTTTATTTTGTATGCAATTTTCATGCGTCAACATTTCTGGTGGTCAAATTTTGTGGTAAACTGTCTGTGACGTAGTTTTTTGCTGTCGTAAGAGAAAATATGACTCGCGCAATCAAAGATTTTCAATCAAAATATTTGTTGGATACAATTCTATTTGATTATTACACAAATAATTTTAATTACGATTTTTGACACAAAACATTTAACTACCTATAAAGTTTGGCATCAAAAAATTGGCAAAAAAAATATTTTTATAATTTATTCTGTTTGCAAATTTCACGTGTCAAAATTTTTTTATGGCCAACTGTTGTGTTGAACTTTCTGAGGTGAAATATCCAGTGACGCAGTTTTTCGATGACGTAAGTCATATCTTCCGCCATAGCAGCTAACGAGACCATTTTTCGTAAAAAAGATCAAAAGATTGGTAATTAGCACATCAATAACAAGGTAGTTTTTTAAATATCCTAATTTATTTTTCTGTAATCCTCAATCGTTAGTTAACTAAAGGCTTAGTATGATACTATAAAAAATATACATACAACAATTATTTAAATTTCATATACAAATATTAGGAAATAATAAAAATGTGAATATATAGGATGTACGATGTCAGTTAACAAATCAAAAATGTTACACTCATAGAATATAACAATTACATAAATGCTAAAATAAAAGTATAAAATATTTGTTTTTTTTTTTTTCATTAAAAAGGTAATAGAATCATGAGACTTGATGTATTTGTTTCCTGGTGGGTGGATCAAAAGGACGTCAAGATTAAAAGCCCTCACCAAAAGATATATACAGCCAGGAATATAAAAAAAAAGAAAAATCTATTTGTATTCGTTTGTTTATTTTCCTTTTTTTTTTATTTTTTATTTATATAGATAACGCTTTCTGGTGCCAGGGCTTTTTATTTTTTCATTTCTCTTTCGTCATAGTATGAATTTATGCAGGTCACATTGTGGTCTATGAAACTTTTCCAACAAGGATTGATGCAAAGTCAGTGCCTTTGCGAAAGGAACATCAGTCAGCATCACTTGTCATAGTTTGACTGATGAAGTGCTGCTCTTCTCTACATTATTGCTTATGTTTATAAAGCATTATATAATATTAAAGAAAATAAAAAGAAACTAAGGATAAAATATAAAGCTTCTAAGTATAAGATGAGCTTACACTTTTATATAATGGCCCACAGCCAAATTCTTTCTATTTTATATTATTAATTATTTTATTATATTTTGCTTTGTTTTTCTATTTAATACATTTTTTGTGCATTTTATATACTAGAATTTTTCATAATAAAATTCTTAATTCTTACTTATTGTATATTTAAAATATGAACATTCTTTTTTTGCATTTTTTTAAATAAAGTTAAATTTAATTAAATGTTTTATGGTGCTGTAAAATTGCCCGTCTTGAATTTTAGAGCAAAAACTGAAATATTGAGTTAAACTTACCCTTACCATTATGAATCTCTGGATTAAACTTAAGCGGTTCTTAGAAGTGAAAATCAGGCTTCGTAGAGTGCCAGTATAATCTTCATACTTTCGCTACTGAAAGGTAAGCAAAGCTAAGTGTATTGAGTTTCTGGATGGGGGGCGTGAACACCAAGAAAAGATATGTACCCAAATATTCGATTATCAGTACAAGCCTGGGTTTTTAAAGAACATCCTCAAAACTTTTCAGAAAATCAGTATCAACCCTCCGATGTTTTTTTTTAGAAGCACAAACTTGAAAAAAAAAAAATTTATTTACCATAAACCTATTTTTATCAAATTTTTCTGATTTTTGAATTTTGTCTAAGCTCTTTTGGACAGCTCTCAAGTGTAATCAAAATAAAAAAAATGTGAGGCGCATACGTAAAAAACATATTCTTTTTCTATTAGTTTGATTCTATTCAATTCCTCAAATATTAGTTTTATTTTTGAGCAAGGCACTATACCTTTACTAAATCTTATGCCCCAGTTATTACAACAAGATTTTAATATTTAAGGAATTTTATTATATTTTAATAAATGTTTATAATTTATTTAAATAATGCAATTTAGCAGCTTATTAAATTATTTACCGTTGTTTGTTTATAAAATAATGTTATTTAAATAAAATATATGAAGCATAGGGTTTTCACTCAGAAAACTTATAAAAAATAAAATATAAAACGAACGTGACACGTTAAAAAAGAAATAATATTTTATTAAAAAAATTAAAATAAAAAATGTGGGTTTATGCTAAACACTAAACAATATAAAACTCTTTTTCTTTTCATAAAATATACTTTTAAAAAGCAAATAAATATCAACATTTACCTATGAGAAATTCATATAAAGATTTTGTACACTATTCAAACTTAACTATATCTTATGAATTTTTAAATAATTTCGAGACTATTGATTGATTTATTATTTTATTTATTTCTTCAAAACTGTACAAAAGTTTTTATACAGAGATAAGAATCATGGAATAAGTTGTGCGAGCACGTTATTTACTAATTACATTCAGAAAAAAAAGAAAAGTAAAAAATTTATAAAATTAAACAAATTAAATTAGACAATAGAATAATTAAATTTTATAAATTTAAAAATTAAATGCTTAGCAATTATGTGACAAGAAGGATTTCCGTCACATTAATAAAAATCTAAAATAAAATAAAATTTAAAATTTTAGATTTTTAAGCGCTCTTTTGAGCTATTATTACGTTTGTTCTTTCGGAACGTTTATGATTTCGGTCTTCCGCGAAGAAGGATCTGAAACTGGACTTGATCAGTGCGTTTTCTAGCCACAAAAAATGCTTTTTTGAGAGTTCTCTCTCTCTCTCTCTCTCTCTCTCTCTTATTTTTACGTTATTTTGTAAATTTATTTGATTATTTGGTCTGGATAATTCTTATCCATGGTCATTTTGTTATTTAGATTATTTGGTGTGATACGGTAATCCAATATAATTTAATTACCAAAATTAATATTTGTAAATCGTGATTAATCGAAATCCAGAGTATAAGCACACAGTCGCTTACTCCACCATTGTGATTTTCATATATTTCTATACTGGATGTTCTACAAATTTATAGTGGAGCTTCCACTTATCTTTGCTTAGCATATATCAGTATAATTATTTTGCTTTGGTCAACTACATCAGGGAGTAATGAAATTCGGCAAAGAGGACATCAGGAAGTAAGGTAAAACCATCTTCTAGATAACGCATGCGAATGTGCTCCTATGGTGTAGATTTTAGGTATTTTAGTATTTTGGTATTTGATAATTTTAGGTTATTTTATATTTAATTACGTTAATTTTTATATGGAGTTGACGACCCAAAATCATCTCTTGCTCTCCCTTTAGTTTATAATATGTAGATCATTAACCCTTTTGGTATTAAATTCACCCTTTTTGATTTATTCAGTTAACAATTCCCGGTTTTTATTAACAATAAAAGTTAGGTTCAATATGGCTGTTGTTGCACAGAATCGTATTGATGATTTTTATTTATTTTTCGATCTAAATATTTTAAATTAATTTATTGGTCTCATATGACAACGGTTATAATTAATAATACTTAAGTTTAAATATTTACAAAAATTAAAAAGTAGAAATAATGAAGAGAATGAAGGGTTTGGAATCTAACGTTTAGAGTTTGGAGATTGAGGATTGGGGAGAACTGAAAGGTAGGCAGTAACCAGGAGTGGAAACAAAGGAAATTAATACAGATCTATGGGAAATTTATGGATTTTAAAGAGAGGTAGAGTAGTCGTTCTGTAAAAGATAGTAAAAGAGGTTGTGTTTAAAAGAGTCAATAGAAAAAACAAGACGGAGAGTATTTCAAAAATTCAACATGTGAACAAGAGGAGCAATGTTGAATTTAGAGCATGTAGAGATGGAGAAGGAGAGATGGGGACGTAAATGGGGGCGTAGATCACGAGCAGAAACGTAGACATTAATTTTATACTTTAGTCAAAGAGGGAGGCAATTATTTAGGGTGTTATAAATATATATCACACCCATATATTTTAGAATAGCAGGTGATATACTTTTAGAAAATTTGATATCAAAAATTTATCTAACAGTCGTATTTTTCAGTTTTTATAGACGATCATACTGATATTCTAACAGGTTAATCATTGCAAAGTTACCCTTTTGAAAGAGTTGGTAGACAGAGTTTGAGTACTTCTAATGAAAAATCAGGGCCTTTAGATTTAGTAGACAACTGTTTGAAAGCCCATTTTAAATTGTCTAATGCAATGTTAGTAAATTTAAAAGGGGGTCGATTCGGGACTACTGGAGAATTATTTTGTTGAAGGGGGGGAGGGGCAGTCAAAATTTTTAGTAGAGAAAAAAATATTTTTTGTGCTAATCCAGAGTGAAGCGAGGTTTTGTAGTGCTCCAGTTCACTTCAGATAACAGCAGGAGGGTTATTTATTGATAGTTTGTTTGAGTAAAAGATGATTTTTTCTGCTTAGATTTTCTCATTTAAAATATCTCTGAAATCTGTATAGGCATCCAGGTGAGGCTGAATACGTTTGCGTCTATATGATATTTTTAGCAGTAATAACAGATATGATATTTTTAGTAGTAATAACAGATATGATATTTCTAGCGGTTCTATCCCAGACCAGTCATATTGTTGAAGACGAATTGGGAAATCCTCAGGATTAATATTTTTGATGTTTCTGAAGGAAATATTTGATTCAAGAGAGTTGGGTGTGAAGATATCAAGAGTAACGTATGGGGTAATTCCATGGATAAAACGCAAAAAATGATATGCCAGGTCTCAAAAATAGGAAAATTGGTTGTTTTTCGATAAACCAACTTAAAAATAGATGATTCCCCAAATTTGAAGGTTTTCTATAAATTTTGAAGGGTGCTATGCTGATTTAAAGTTTTTTGGTCAAATTTCTCTCCTCAGCCACCATTTTTGAAAATTCCGTAAAAAAGCTCTAAAAAATGTTAAAGAAAGAAAAAAAAGTAGGTTTTTGGTATCCTTTGAATGATACATCTCAATTTGACAATTTAATTAAAATGGTTTATTAAAATATAAAAAAAATGAAAATTTATAAAATGGGATTTTAAATACTTAGAAAAATCGGTCAAAAAACGGAAAAGTTTCTAAATTGTCCGATTCGTGAAAAAATTTGGTCCCCAGGTCAATCCAATGCCTTTAAATGCTTATATTGCCTGTAGGAATGTATGTTCAAGAAAGTGTATCCGCTATTTCTCAGAACCTACTTGATGAATCAAAAATCCCTTAAAGCAAATTTTTTGAAATCAGATCTAGTTGTAGGGTTTTCAATTTCAAGTTATTTCACCAAGTCCTTGCAGATAAATGTCCAAAAAACTGATTTCAGATATTTAAATACCCTGCCAACTAGCTGGCACGAAGGTTCCTCAAACAATGAACTTAATACTTTAATATGCCACATATATCACCGATTACAAGCATGCAATCATACATGCATTTCTATTAACTTTTAATAGTATATTAAGTATCAAGGGCGTTGATGCAGCAGATCTAGAGCCAATTAATAATCTCCAGATCTCGTCAGATTATTTAGTTTTAGAGGGCATGTCCCTTTTTAAGCCCTCTGGGACTTCTGGACTATTTGATTCTACTTCTGCATTTTTCTCTTTTATTAAATTTTTGTGTTATCTTTTACTTACCTAAAATGCTGTTCCTTATTGCAGGCGGTCCTCCGGGAGAAAAGAGAGCGAAAAAAAAATACAAAGACACAAGATTTGATTTTTTAAATAAAACAGCCAAAACTGAAGCTAAATAAACGCGAGGCGTGATGATGCGTCTTGAGTCCCAAAAACTAGTGTGTCCGGGACCGTTTCTGCGATCTTATTTATCCTAGCTAAACTTGGAGGGGCGGTTGGTCAAGTGCCGAAATCCAGTCATTGCTTACGCAAGATCCGTGAGATTGGAATGTGATCTTTTGTTAATAATTCAATTGCGCAATGACACGAGTTCGACAGATGATCAACTCCTCTTTCAATTTCTTTAGCTGGATACACAAAAGTGACTAGTCCCGTTAGATTTAATGACTCTTTTTGATTTCACTTCTTTGAAAGTCGTAAAATCAAAAAGAAATAAAATAATAAAATAAAAATTTTGAATTTTAATTATGGAAACGAGAAAAAAAATTTATGTCTTGTGGGGTCAAAGTAGCTGTTAAAATATTTTCTAGTTTGGGCGCATTTGACCATCACAGCGTAAAAGTTTTGCCGGGAACGAGTGATTTGTGTTCACGCTCGTGTCTAAAGTATTTTGCCCATGGTGCTTACACTATTTTTTGCCCCCCTAGGCGTAGAACGAGTTCAGAAAATTCTTTACGCACGAGTTTTACGCCTAGGGGGGCAAAAAATAGTGTAAGAACCATGGGCGAAATACTTTAGACACGAGCGTGAACACAAATCACTCGTGCCCGGCTTCGCCGAGCACTCGTGCTAGTGCCGAAACTTTTACGCCCTTGATACTTAATATACTATTTTATTGATCAAAAATTTTGGAACAAATTATCAAAAAGTTAATTATAAGATTCGAGTTATCGAAGAAAAACCATATTTTCAGTACTTTCATAAAACTAAATACATATATAAAAATAAAACTAAATGAAGTATTACACCAAAAAAAAAAAATATTGCAGTTTTAAAATTGTTTGTTTTTTTAATTTTAAGAAAAAAATTTTGGAAAAATTCGGTATCAGATCCAAAAAATTGCCTTAAACGAACTTTCTAAGACTTGTACTCTCATAGAAATAAATTAGGTACTACGTCCAAAGAGAAAAAAAAGTTGGAGTTTTTTGTATTTTTTTGTGACGAAAATTTTGGAAAAAAAATTTTCAAAAAATTAAGTATCAGATTCGAGATATCGAGTGAAAATCATACTTTCAAATATAAGTACTTTCATGGAATTAAATGAGGTATTACACCAAAAAACAAAATAATGCAGTTTTTTTAATTTTTTTGTTTTTTTAATTCTGACAAAAAAAATTTTTTTTTAATTTGGTATCGGATCCAAAAAATTACTATAAAAGAACTTTCTAAAACTAATACTCTCATAGAAATAAATTAGGTACTAAGTCCAAAGAAAAAAAAAATGTGGTAATTTTTGTATTTTGTTGTGAAATTAACAAAAGATAATTTTATTTAAATACCAACCTTAACAACATACAAAATTTCTTTATCAATTCAATGGTATTTATCAAAATAAATTAAAAATTTTTTAATCTTCCATTCTGTTCAATGTGATCTCATAAAATATTATGTAAAACATTTCTGAAATCAATCTTTTTCTAGCACTACATGCCCTATCAATAATTTTTACAGTTTTAAAATTCATTTAAGTACACATATTACTGTAATCTTTTAAATGAACATACAATGTCGATTTATCATCACCATTCAGTACATCTTTTATATGTTCAGCTGTCCTAGCTCTTAATTTATTTGAACTTTGACCTATATAAGTACTATCACAATGCTTACATCAATTTTCTATACTATATTTGATACATAAAATTTTTCACACTTGTTCTTACCTAAAGTTATAATATCATTAAACTTATTATTTAAGCTATTTATAACTAAAATATCATTACTTTCATACAAGTTTATCAGATCATCATTAATATTATAATAGCAAAAAAAGTTATAAAGAAAGAGGGCACTACATTTACAATGCTTGTTACATTTTAAAGAAAGTTTTAGCCTTTTTCCCTGGTTATGGATTAGTTTATTATCTTGAAAAAACATGCCGAACATCCACCATTCATGCTAATGGGTCTAAAAACGCAGGGCTCAATGTTATTAAATAGAGTTTTTGATAATTTTATATATAACGCGGCAAGGGATCTGATCAACACAAAATTATTTAACACATCAATGATTTTACACAAAAAAGTTTTGCAGATTCGTTCTACGCCGAAAATCATTGTGCTGAAAAGTTCAACACAAATTTTTTTTAGTCAGAGTATTCAACACGCCATTTTAAATATTAAATAACTTATATCTTTCGTATACTGGCATAAATAAATATCACTTAACACAGCGTGTTGAATATTTGCGATTTAGGGGCTTAGAATAATTTAAAGTGGGAGCAGAGGCGGATCTAGAAAATTTTTTGGGAGGGTCACTTGAATCAAATTACAAAAAATTTTCTAAAAAAGGTCCTTAAAATTTTTTTAAGGGGGTTAAAATGGTACTTCGCGTTAATTATGTAACGTAAAATTAGCTAAAAAAAGGTAAAATTAACCGCTGAGGGGGGGTCAATTGACCCCTTTGACCCCCCCCCTGTATCCGCCACTGGGGAGTAAGGTCTTGGCCAGGCCCTGATAAGATGAAGAACTTAGAATACTTTAGGTTTATGGACTTAGGATAATTTATATTTCGGGATTTATTGTAATTTCAGTCTTAGGTCTTATAATAATTAGGGAAAATACGTTAGAACTGTTATAAGTGAAAATGTTCCATGATCGTTGGTTGTATGAAAGCACAAATCATTTATAAGTTTTTTTCATGTTCGAATAAACTCAGGGTTAGTCTTATCCATTTTTGCCCCCGTATAGGAGTCAGTAAATTAAATAAAAGTTAAAATAAGATAAAACTTCTTCAAATGAAAGATTAAAAGAAAAATAATGAAAAAAACTCACATTGTATTTTTCTAATTTTATCTTACCCTGGAGATAGTTTTTAACACCAATAATTGGCTTTAATATTCCTTTATTGATACAGAATAAAATAATATATTCAATATTTAGTTAATTACTCTTAAAACGTCGCACTTATTAATTTGATCATTAGTTCTATAATATTGTGAAAAAACCCATAGGATGGAAAGTTTCTACTGTATTTTCCTATTTTCTAACCCAGCAGGTCCCCAAATTCGGATTCAGCGACATAAAAAAAATACATACAAAACTTACAGAAGACTTTTTCTAATTCTGATTGTCGGAAACCGTTACACCGCATTTTGACTCGAGTACAATATGAATTTGATAATTAAGTGAATTGAGGAGTATTTGAGTTCAGAGAATTTTTTTTTTATGAATTATGAAAAAGCACGTAATAAAAAACTTCCGCAAACAAAAGTTTGGTTGAAATCTTTTCAGCAAACAAATATCAAGGTTAAAAAATAAGGAGCGGATTTTTGGTGTCCTTTTTGGTTAATACTTAAAAATTCTAACTATGCTTAACATTTTTTTATGTCTTATTTAAACATTATTATTGAACTCAATCAAATCAAGACTCTAAAATCCCAAAATTAAAAAATTACTGAAACTCTTTTCTTGCTTTTTTTAACATGTTCAGCTTCGCTCTACCCGTCTTTGACGGTATCTAGTTAAAATGCGTCTAGATTTTCAAACGTGGAAATTTGTGATTTTTTTATTTAATTTCTTAAAAACTCATAAAATTATTAGATGTTCATTTTACATATCCTGAGAACCTTGGTTATTTTTGCTTTATTGATCAATTCAATTTAATTGGATCTTTTTTTAATTTATCTTCTGAATGTTATTTGACGATTTTACTCATTAGTAAATGGTATTTTTTTCATTAGAAAATAATAAGGTCTAAAAGTTTAATTTATAATACAATAAGAAAAAAACTAATTATTTAAATATAATTGACTACAGTTTTTAATTATTTGATTAATTTTTCAACAAATAAAAATTAATGTAGATATTTCCTCATACATCTACTTCCTTTTTTATCAAATACTTCTTCGACACAAGTACGGCAAATAATGAGACTTATAGAAATTTTAGAAGTATAAGAAAAGTTTTATAACACTAAAGTGACGCTTCCATTAACGAAAATCGATCAAATATATAAGAGAAAAGAACAATTTACTTATTTTTGAAAGATAATAGTAATAAATTGCCTAAATCAAATAAAAAGTAATTATTCTCTTAATGTCTTAAGAATAACCTTTTTTTTTAATGATATTACAGAAAAAAATCAAAAATTTATTAATTTTTTCCTTGAAAATCGTTTTAATGTATTTGCATGACTAGTTAATCAATATATAAAATTAATGTTAATAAATATATTTGCACCCTATAATTTTTAAGATTATTGTTTTAAATAATTAAGTTTTTATTCACTGATAAAAAATACAATTGCGGAATTTTTTTTCAAGTGATTGCAGATAACTTTAAATGTAAAAAACATTTTTTTTTAATTTTTCTTTCTTTTTCAGTATTTTTTTTTAAGTTTATCTTACCGATGCGCATCTTATATTTTAAATAAACGAAAAATGTTTGTATTTAATCTTCTTTACGTTTCCAGTCATTTACAATCGTTTGAGCATGAAAACAAATCTCACTAGGAACAAGCGGATTTTTACTTCAGTTTATATATAAAAATATATTTCATATCTTTTTTTCTATTTTTATTCAAAGCTTTTAAATATTTAAAAGGCAAATATTTTAATATACTAATTCCGTACTTTTAGGTCCCAACCTCAAAAATTTAACCCTGACATTGTAAAGCTGCATTTTTCAGGATTTTGAAAGCTTTGTTGATATATTTTAAAAGCAATTTTTTTAGTTATTCTCAAAATAACAATCAATTTTTTTGAGGTAAGAAGTTTTTAGTTGTGGATTCAAAATATTATTTATAATACTATTTACAAGGAACCTTGGTTCATTTTTCCAACGCATTTTATGAATTAAACGATATTTACAAAAGTGATTGCATTCAAATTTTTGGGATCACTGAATGTAAATTTTCTGATTATGGTAAAAAAACCGAGCCCTTGTATAACATTCGTATTATTTTGAAGATTTTTTTTGGATATATTTTAGAAGGAAAAATAATTATCTAGTTATTCTCAAATCGACCTTAAAAATAATATCAAGTCTATTGTTATTAACAATCATTACACTGACACAATATACTGCCTAAAAACTGTTTCAATAAGTTAAAAAAAATTATATTATTTTTCTAGTATACTTAACACATTACATTTTCTTTCTTCCATTTGAAGTTTCATTGTAATAAAAAACTGGTATTATCACTTTATGTAAACAGTTACATATATTTTACTTTTTAATATTGACATTTATAAAAATGATAATAGTAAATATTTAACATCTAAACTTATTAAAAAAATGTAAAAACAAAAAAATTTTATTCATTAAAATTGTTTACTCCAAAATTTTAACAATAAAGTATAAAGCTTATAATATGTTTGTTAGTGTATACATATACATACATACATACATACATACTTATATATATTTTTTTCATTTCTCTTTGGCTAAATCTAGTGCAGTCATACCATACGAATTTTAGTTGATAACCCACATGTCGCTATGAAAGTTTATGTATAAGAAAAAACTTTGTAGTTTTTAAGAAACTTTATAAGTTTAAAATAAAAAAAAATAATAAAAAATAAAAGAAAGAGTTTTTATTAAAGTCCAAGCGATTAAACTAATATGAAGTAGCTTTTTTACATTCAAGGGATAATCATAGTTATTTCAAAGTTTTGTAAATTTTTTTGTACCTACTAACAAAATTTGTAAAAATTTTAATATTTTTGAAAAATAATATACATAATTATATAAGGCAAAAAGACTAGATTTTTTATCCTGGATAAGACTGCTTTTTTGCTTTCAAAAACTATGTTTTGAATCACGAGGTTGAATATGGGTTTCGACATTTACATATTGTCTGCAAAGTAAAAATCAATATTTTTTCCCTTGTTTAAAAAGTAGCTATTAATTTAAAATTTAGAAATAACCTTTTTCAACTGCATTAATACGTGATTCTCTAAATTTATAAGAGTGTCAATATTTTTTAATCTAGCATTTATGCTTAAAATTAAAACAGATCGATATATTGAGGCCGAAGAACTTTAAAAGCAAATATTTTTCTATTATTATTTTCAACAGTAGAAAATAACTTGTTTTTATAATATTTTACATGTATCTATAAACTTAGTTTTAATAATTCAGTTAGTCCATTTTCCCCAATTATATAATTTCAAAAGTTTTAACTTTATTAAGTTAAATAAAAAATTTTAATTTAAAAAAAAACCTTAAATCCACAGATAATGGAATCATTCACGTAATACATACAAAAATTTTGAGTATAAATTCATAAGTGCGTCCTCTCATATTATGAAAGAGGTTAGGTTGGTTATTGAAAAGGGCGGAAACTGCTCGTTGACGTCGAGGAGACTAACTCCCATACCCACTATGCTTAACTGGATTATAATCACCAAACTTTTGTGAATAAGTAAAGGACTGTTCGTTATGTATGGAAACAGAAGTTTCACATTCTATTTTATCGTTGCTTAATTCTAAAAGATAGAATTAATTAAGGTAAATCTATAGATTTTGTTATTAAAGTTTAAGTGATGCGACAAAACATTTAAAAGAGAGTAACTGGCAAATGATAATTTAATAAAATTGTGTAATTTATCCAATAAACTATCTCATAAAAATTTTTAATTATGTTTAACTGTTATTTTTATTACAAATTTTTATGTAATTATAGAAAATAATATATTTTTTTAAATTTTAACATCATTTACTTTTTTCTTTTAATTTAATTATTTTTTACATCCCTGTTTATTTAGCCCCACACTTAAAGAGAAAAATATTTTAGTCCTCGGATTATTTCAAGCTTTTAAGGTTGGATATCTTAGTATAATGTTGTTCTCAATATATCTTATTATAAAAATCTCTCAAACTAAATAAATTTAGTTTTTTTGTTGATACTTCTGATATGTTGTTTTCCTTTGAATATTATCTGCTTTTATAACAGAATTATTTTTTTTTAATTAAACGACTTCAAAACAAACAAAAAAATACTTGTTTCAAATTTGAAAGTTATAGACTTCTTTTGTTTTTAATTTGCTGATATATTTAGTAAAGAATCTATTTCTCATTGGAAACATATTTTATTGAGAAAAAACAGAATAGGAAAACTTTTTACTAAAACTGTTTACTTCAGACAGAAATAGTTTATTATTTTTAAAGGAGTAATTAGATTTTCGAGTTAAAGTTTATGGATACATGTTAAAAATTTTCAAGACTCAGGGACTAAATTTTTTAATGGTAAACAGGAAAAGATAAACTGATGGGTTACTAAATTTTCAAAGCTCTAAATTCAAAAAATAACTTTCAAAAACTAGTTTTTTTACAAATTTCAAATTCTCGCAATATCACGTAACCAATTCAAAATTTAACAAACAAATATACGGATATGAGTTCTTCTATACTAGTAATTGCGTTTTATATTATCAAAAAGTGTGTAAATTTTATTTCGAGGCGTACATATATTAAACAGATGTTGAATGAATCTTTCGAAGGTTCAAGGCAAACGAGATTTTCAAAGAATGTTTCTTTTTGTTTACGTTTAGGAGTTTTTATAGTGTCTTACGTGAATTAGATCCCCAAATAACAAGCAATAAATTAATATTTTTTTGGTATAAAATCGATATTAACATATTTCATATTTTGTACCAATGAATGCGGTAAAAAATCGGAAAATTGAAAATACAGCAGCTTTTAATTATAAATATATTAGGCTTTTTTAAAACATTTTATTGTTTCATCCATTAATTTTATTCAAACTTTTTTTTTAACTTTCATTTTTTGGTCGTAAAAAACGTGATTTTTGGTGTAATGCTCATATTATTTTTTATGCTCTTAAAAGATGTAATTTTAAAGCAGCAAAATTTTAAAGTCAAAGATTAAAATATCTTATTTTTTATGCAAATTTCTGATTTTAAATTAGATAAAATTATATTCAAAATTAATACTTAAATTCCTTGGAATAAGTAATATTTCTGGAGAATCCAAATTTTTGGAAATGAAATTGATAAAAAATGAATTTTTAAAAGCTCTTATTTTTGGATTTAGATCTTTCAAAATGCAATAGCTCATTTCGTTTCTCTTTTTCAACAAAAAAGTTAATAGAAATAATTAAAAAGTTACTATGAAAAATTTGAAGTTTCAAAATCATTTTAAGCTTTACTATGGTATTTTTCGTCTATATGATTTTGAAAAATAGGCATTTGGGAAAAAAACATATTTTGTTAATTTTTGCGAACGTGTAATAAATCAACTAGGCCTCTGAACAAATAAATTTTCATGAGAAAAAGCGTTTACGAGGAAAGCTAAAAAAAATAATTTTTTTGTTTCCTCAATCAGGAATCATTGTGATGGGTCAAATTTTGATTTTTGATTTTTTGGCATATAAGCACGTTTTGGGACCTCAGAAAGCTAAAAAACCGGTTTTTAAAAAAAGGATGTATGTGTGTGTGTGTGTGTGTGTGTGTATGTAACCGGTGAAATTTCACAACCATTATGGAATTAAGACCTAATTTTTTTTTCAAAAATTTTTTTATCAAAACATCTCAAACTACTTTTTTTTTTTAATTTGGATGTAATCCCTCATTTATTTCCATGAAAGTACTTATATTTGAAAGCACTATTTTTACTCGATATGTCAAATCTGATAATTTATTTTTTGAAAATTTTTTTCCCAAAATTTTCGTCACAAAAAAATACAAAAAACACCAAATATTTTTTTCTGTTTGGACGTTACCTAATTTATATGGCTCATTTTCATTTTTTTTGAAAAAATATCTTACAAAAACTAAAAATAAAAAATTCCTTTTTTAAAGTCCGAACAAGGCTTTTTAGACTTTTTTCACCAATATTTATTCATTGTTGCATAAAAATCACCATAACGAACCTTTTACATCAATTTATTACGTTTTTTCATATAATTATAAGGTAAAAACAGCTTAAAACCATTAAAAACCAAAATCGTTACATACGGCCTTAATACATGAATTTGTCTAGGTTTTATATATTTTAGAGAACAATATCATATATTTTTAAAGAATTCTTACTAAAAAAACGAGTTTTGGAGGTAAATTTTAAAAATATTTAATAATTTTAACAAAAATGAGGAACGGTAAAGGCAGGAACGGTAAAGGCTTTTTTATAGAAAAATCAAAATAATTCGTAGAGAAATGAACAAAAAAACTTTTCCGTTTGGAAAGTAAAGTATTTTTATGATTGAAACTTGCTAAGTTTTTAATATTTTAATTACAACGCTTCTTAATAGGAGATCTAGGGGGGTACGGTAAAGGCTTTTGTTTTTGTCCCTTCATTATTTCTGAACTTAAACCCATTTTGTTTTCCTATTTAACAATCATTTTAAGCGCTCTTGGTGTGAGTATTTTTTGTTTATGTATTTAAGTTGTCATTTATGCGGTTAAAAGGTTTTAAAAATGTTTTTACCAAGAGAAATCAAATTTAATATAATTAAATTACGTTTTTCATAAAAATTTTGTAAAATCGTGTGACACACCTTCTCACCCTTGTAATAATTAGTAAAACTAAGTTTAAATTTTTTCTGTATGGAAAAAGTTGAACCTTATATGATATAGCAATTAAGCCCAAAACAAAAATTTTTGAAAATTAATCGATAGGTGTGAGTGACAGACACTCAAAGTATAGGAATCTCCTTTGTGACAGGGAACGGTAAAGGCTTTTTTGCTATATTTTTATGTTTTATAGTAGTTAAAACATTAAATTATGTTGATTTTTATGGTGTACCATCAAAAACTAATTGAAATTGAAAATTTAAAAAAAAAAAAATTTTAAATCAATGCATCTGTTAGTCGGAAACATGCTGTACGTCATTATTGCAAAAAAAACGATAATGAGCCATATCTATGAGAGTACTAGTTTTAGAAAGTTCTTTTATAGTAATTTTTTGGATCTGATACCGAATTTTTTCAAAATTTTTTTCCCAAAATTAAAAAAACAAAAAAATTTTAAAAACTACAATATTTTTTTTTTTTTTTAGTGTAACACCTCATTTAATTCCATTAAAGTACTAATATCTGAAAATATTGTAACCGGTGATATTTCACAACCATTCTGGAATTAGGACCTAATTTTTTTTTCAAAAATATTTTCATTAAAAAATCTTAAACTACTTTTTTTTTTTTTTTTTTTTTTTTTTTTTAATGTAGAAAATTATTTTTTATTATTTTCTTATTTATAAAAATAAGAATGTTAAATAAAAATATAACGATCAGAATGGTACAAATTTTTTTATGAAATGTTATCTTTATTTCATTGACGTTTCGAAAGACTATTTTATTTGGAGGTAATAACTCATTTATTTCCAAGAAAGTACTTATATTTGAAAGTATGATTTTTACTCGATATCTCGAATCTGATAATTAATTTTTTGAAAACTTTTTTCCTAAAATTTTTTTCGCAAAAAAATACAAATAACACCTATTACTTTTTTCTTTTTGGACGCAGTACCTAATTTATTTCTATGAGAGTACTAGTTTTAGAAAGTTCTTTCATAGTAATTTTTTTCATCTGATACCGAATTTTTTCAAATTATTTTTCTCAAATTTAAAAAACAAAAAAATTAAAAAAACTGCAATATTTTTTTTTTTTTGGTGCAATACTTCAATTAGTTCCATTAATTAATTTATATTTGAAAATATGGTTTTTACTCGATATATCGAATCTGATTGTTAATTTTTTGAAAATTAGTTCCAAAATTTTTGATCAATAAAAAAATACTTTTAAAAGTTAATAGAAATGTGTTTATGATTGCATGCTTGTAATCGGTGATATCAGTGGCATATTAATGTATTAAGATCATTGTTTGAGGAACCTTAGTGCCAGAAAATTGGACCTAGAAAGCTAAAGTTAGAAGTTAGAAGATTTAGAAGATTTGAGTTAGAAGATTTAAAAATATTTTGAACCAATTTTCGTGACTCTTCAGTCTAGATTGGACCAAGTTAATTGGCATAAAATCTTTTATATAAAAGGACTAAAACTTTCAAAAAGTTTTAAATAACTTTTATATTTAGTAATTGAGATTTTTGAAATTATTAAAATTGCACAATAAATTAAAATAATTATTTTATTAATAAATTTATTAAGCCTGCATTTTATTTCTAAGATATTAAATATTAATTTACCATCAATTATGAATCAGATAATTACGATACCATATTAAATATAATGGTATTATACACATATAGAGAACATTTCCGTAAGATATTAAACGTAATTGTCATTTGGTATTGACGTTTAACTGTCTAATTTGTTTTATTATAAATTACATTTATATATATATATATATATATAATTATATATGTGTATATGTACCTAGTTCACACAATTATACTGTACACACACATGCTAGATATTTAGGATTATAATTGTCTGGTCTTATTTCGCCATCTCGTTATATGCAGTTAATATGTATGGGTCCATAATGTATTTATAATATATATATATATATATATATATATATACATTATTACTCAAGGTATAGGCTGTTCCTATGTTAGAAACATAGAGAGATGAAAGTTAAATGCATGAAATATAACAAGTCGTAGCCAGGCTGTACTGTCAATTAGTATTCAATTTATGGTTTAGTTACTGTAACGCCTGTAAGAGATGGGGTGAAAATATATTTTTATATATATATATATTATAAAATATATACACAAATTGCTCACCCACAGTTCGATGAAGCATATCTAATATTTACAAACCGAAATCGTAAAATTAAATAAGAGATTTTCTAAAGTTATGTATATAAATATATGTATATGGGCATGTTCAGCAAATTTCTTAATTAGGCAATTCAAAAAAAAAACATGATTATGTAGGTATTTCTGACTTTAAGGCAAATTATAACAAATGAAAATTTCTGTCGAGATTGCAAAATAAGTAATAAAAAGTTTTATTAAGAAATGGAAACATTCCTGATTCTTAATTTACTATAGATATACCCATATATATATTATAATTGTCGCCTGTTCGCATAGAAAGCTTTATATAAAATTTAAGGGAAAAAAATCTTATATAAGAATAGTCAAGTATATTTGATTGATTTATGTTACAGGAACTTTCACAAATTTACGTTCTTACATTTCTAAAAGTAAATGTATTTAAAGTTATATAGGGGTTCGTTGGTACTACAAATTTATCTACTTTAATGCAAATTACTTTTTTTTATATACAAATAATTTGTAGTTATTACTTTAGACTAATAAAATTTTCCTTTTTGATTAAAAATAATTAAATAAATACATTTTTTTTAAGAATTATTAAAATGTATACTAATTTACATTTTTTATAAAAAGGTTAACTAATTAACATTGTTACGACTTTAGCTTCGAATAATTAGCTAAGTGTAGCCTTTAATATAATAAAAAATCAATTGAAAAACTTCAAGTGTTTTGTTATATACTTAAAGTCACTAGAGGATAATTTTGTAATTTTTATTTTTTTATGTTCAATAAGTAATTTAGATTAACTTTTTTTAGCCTTTAAAATCTTTCCAATCAACGAAAAAATTTGAGAAATGCAGTTGCGATAAGAATAAATATATCTCATGAAGATCTACTCTCTTATAAGAAAATTAATAATAAACGCATTAGTATGATATTTGCAAAGAACTGGCAAAGAAGGATTAAGGCAGATAATCTTTCACTAAATAAATGACTGATATAGTCTGAAAAATAAAACAAAAATTTTTTATGAGATACTTGAAAATCTTTTTGGTTTTCTGATCACTCGGATAGTACGTTAAAGTTCTGAATACTTAGTTTACTTTACTATGATTTTTTGGAGTATTTAACCCAAAATTTGAGAATTCTGTTACACAAAATTAGGTTCACGACTAAAAAAATGTAAAAACAAATAATTATTTAAGAGTGAGAGCCGTTTTGTTTAAAAAAATTTATTTATTTTTATTTTTATGGGTTTTGAAAATTCTTTTAAGATCAGGGAAAAGTTTACCTTCTTTCTTTATTAAATTTATAATATTTTGGTATAAAAAATTTTTAAATTTAATAAAAAATAAGGCCTTATTTTTTCGGAATAAATTTCAAATACTCGAAAAATTTGCGCTAAAGCATATGGCCCTATTTTTCATTAAATTCAAAAAGTTTTTATGCATAAATATTCTAAATTAGACAAATTGGCAATTATTTTCGAGTTCCGCGCTTTAAAATCAACAATCAGTTAGTAAACTAACTACTAAACGAGGTTGAAGCCTTACTTCACGAATCAAAGTTTAAAGTAGATTTTCTAATTTCACTAGCGTACTAAGATTTGCTAGATATACTTACTTTTTATTTTCCATTAAATATTTTTATAAACAAAATCAAAAAACATAGTCATAAATCATTTAAAAAATATATTAATAAATTTAATTATAATGAATTTAAAAACAATCAATTAAGTTTTTTTAAATATTTTCTTCTTTACTCGATTAATTTTTCATTAAAGAAAAAAGGTTTTCAGTGCAGGGTGATTTTTTTATTATTGTAGAAAAATATTTATTTCAAAAATGAAATAAAAACAACTCGAACAAAGAACAGAAATGACATTAAATATATTTGAATTGCCTGGGTACATAAAATGTCAAATATGTAAATTATATAATATCAATTTTTCATAAACAAACATTCACTTCAATGTACACCTGTTCAATGTGAATTTATGCGCTTCAACTAATACAAGATAAATGTTATTGTTGATTTCATATTATTTATTATTTAGCTTATTGTTAATTCCATTATTAAACAAATATTACAAACTTGTTATGTTATGCAAAATTACAATAAAATTTGCTCTGTTTATAAATTGTAATTATTACCTTTACTAAATGTTAAAATTCTAAACCCAAATTATTCGGATTCCTCAAACCCGCATTATTCTAAATTCAAAGCAAAAGTATTTTAAATATCTACGTTTTCTATGACATAAGATAATAATATAATAATTAAATAATTTTTAATTTATTATAATAAACTTCTATATCACAATAAAGACTGTTCTTTAAAGCAAATTAGCCTTCATAAATAAATATACATATATTTATCCAACATATAAATATATTCTACAATAATATTTTAAATACATTAAAATAAATAAAAGTATGTAAAATTTTTTCTCTATAATAATAAAGCCTCAAAAGAAAAAAAAAATTGAACTGAATACGTCAGTCGCAGCTGGTTCGGTCCATTTATTTTTTCCAATCCGGAACGCGTAGAAGTATTTCGAAAAGAGAAGACATATTTTATCAAGCGTGCAAATGGCTATGTTCTTATGTATATGTATAATGTATATGTATGCATATATATTTATGAGAGAAAGAACGAGTGCTGAAAGTAAAGTGACAATACGCTCAATTTATTTTCGATTGATTCAAAAGCACAGAGCAGTGCATGGAATCACAAGTTTCAATTTATTTGACTCTCCATTTTTGCTTTTTAATTTATTTTTTTGCTCGTTATAATATATATAATTTGTATAAAAGTTAATTTTAAAAGTTTATTAAAATATAAACAATTTATAAGAAAATCCTAACAAAAATTATTTTATTAAATAATCATTCTGAATTAACACGAATAGGTAATATTTTAATATTCTTTTTAATAGAATATTTTATGTAAAATTTAGTTTACAAATAAAATAAAAAATATGAAATTCAATTTTCATCTTTTTATTTTGTTGGATATCAATCAACGTATCAATTATTCTAAAATATATTTACAATAAAAAATTTATAAACGCAACGTATCTCTCTGGTATCTCTTATACCTGTTCAGTTACTCAGAAAATATATAACGATACTATCATTGATCACATGCATTCGTTCTCTATACTGCCATGTGAGCCAAGAAATAGAATAAATATTCAAAATATAACCATATGGGTAGATCCCAGTTTTACATACTAGTTTAGAAAATATCATATAACGTTAAACAAAATACTATGTGACTTGGATAACAAAAAGATATTTGAATTTTTATATTTTTTCTAATTTTTATTGACCTATTTTCTATGTTACACATCTTCACTGTTTTCTAAAAATCTGAAATTTTGAGGCGGACAAGTGCAACTAATTTTTGGGGGGATAAAGCATGAAAATAATATAAGAATTTTACCCTATTCTGTACATAAATTTTGAGTAATCTTCCTTGCTTCTATAAACCTTCTATAAAGTCTGCAAAGTCAAAAATTATATTTATTCCTTTGATTATCGTGTAACTATTTCATTCACTCTAGTTCAGATTACCATCATTTTCTTCTCTGCACTAGACATTTTCTTTTTCCATATTTCAAGTTTATTAATTTGTTTTATAAATATTAGTAATCCAAATATGAATACAAATATTCTTTCTTCCCAGAGGGTAAAAAACATTTTTTTTCCCCCGCAGTGCGTTAAAAAACTCGTATTCTCCACGAGAAACGAAAATTGCATTTTATTCATGGGAAAAAAAATCCCCCAGATCGCAATTTACCTTTCTTCGGGCTATCTGGGCCATTTTTTTTATTCCTTTGGTTCAAATTGTAGTATTAATTAATAATATATTATTCTCATAGTATAGTTACATAGCCAGGCTTTTTCCCTCTTGGTACATTTGCAAACCAGAGCAGTTTCCCCTAAGTTATTCTCCCTCCCCCTAGGATATTTCTTCTCAGGACAAATTTCCCTCCTAGACTAATATGTAAAAACGTAAAAAAAGCCAAAAAAATAATAAAATTTAAACCAACTTAGACACATGCGAATATTCAAAGAATTTTAACCATTCTAATTAAGATTCATAAAATAATTAATTTTTGTCAAATATTATACAATTAACAGTTTTGTATTATTATTCTTATTTATTTTTTTATTAAAATATTACAATTTTTAGATAGAAATTCGCACATTAAATTTATTCAGATTCATAGGGATCAAGATAGAGGATGCCTCCCCCCCTCCCAATAAACTTAGGGGAATCCCTATAACAAAAAAACAAAATTTAACTTATTCCCAAATGGTGAACTCGTACCTACTCCTAATTTTAACTAGACTGATCGGGGGGAATGCTCTAGAGAGGAAATATCCTTTGGGAAATTGTCCTGAGGGGAAATGCCCTTGGAGAGAATCATCTTGAGAGAAAATTTACCAAATGGGGAATTTTATGAGGAGGTAAAGCCTGCTCATAGTATATATATTTCTTCCACGTTGTTTCCATGCATGTTTTTTGAATTTTTGCGCTCATATACAGGATTTCGTCGAGCTTTTTACCTAGCGACTTCTTTTAAAAGTTTCGAAAAATTTCCCTAAGACCTCCTAGACTCATAAGAACTGATTATTATTTCAAACATTCTTGGCATATAGCTTGCTTTATATAATTTCAAAAATTCATTTCGCTTATAAAAAAGAAACAATATAATGTAATTTCAAGAGCAATTTTGAGAAAACCGCGAAGTTACAAATAATAAAAAATTACATGTTTTATAAAATCTTTATCTTTCAGAAAACAAATAACTAGTTTTGAAATTTAGTATTTAATGTTTAAAATATAGCACTCAAGAAATAAAAAAATTTTTATACGTTCGTCACACATTGTCAAGTCATTAAAAAAAGAAAAAGCAATAAGTCGTCTAAAACGAAATAAAGAATTTGTATCTAAGCTTTGTAAGAAAAAAAATTTTCATTTTTTTTAACCAAAACAAATCGCATGACAAAACTTTTGTTTCAAAGATTATGTTAAATCAAAATATTACTGTACAGCTATTTTATATGTATCTTTATTTGTTGTACTATATGTTTTACTCGCCGGCGCCCAGCTTGCACGTAGGCGGGGCGACTCAATGACTATCCAGGAAGGAACTGTGTACATCGTCTTTTATAATGTATGATGTAAAAAGTATAATAGTTTATATATAAAATGTGTGTGTATGTGTATAAATATGCACATGTTAAAAAATTTTATTGCGCAAGCTTAAGGCACATGATTTTCCGATTTTCTATTCTTGGTATTTTTTGACATCATTTAGTTTCTGTTGCCTCAATATAGTCCAGTTCATATCTGTAGTATATAATACCATCAATGTCAAGAAGAGTATATATAAATGCTTTTTTGATCCTCTCGAGAATGAGTATGTAGACAGAAATCACCTTAAGGCCAAACGAGACCTGTAATTATCGTGAACTGTGATAAAGCTCACAGTTCATATATTTAACCAAAGTAATTTATGATATGGGTGTGCAAAATTTGAATTTACTAGTACTTAAATGCATATGTAATGTACGTATGTGAAGGTATATATATATACCTATAAATAGAGGGTTTGTTTAAATAAAGGTAAAGGAGTATAGTTATATAAGCTTATAAATGGAAATAAATTTTAGAAAATATAGAAGCTAAACTAACTCAAAAATAAAAAATAAAATACATGAAAGGTTTATTATGTTAAAGAATTTTTGTACTTTAAACGTTACTAAAATATATACTTATTTAAATTTATTTTTATAAATAAAGTATATATATATATAATATACGTAAAAAAAATTTTATTCAGAGCATTCATCAAATAAATGACGCATTTTTATTCAATGCATGAAAACCATGACTCAATTTTGACGTGCATTTAAAAGTTTGATTGACGTTATAAAAATATTATTAGCACTCAAAAAAAAAAAAAAAAAGAATTAAAAATTGAAAATTCGAAGTTTTTGTTACTTATACTCTAAAACTGTCTTTCAAAACTCATTTGCCTCTATAAATTTGTTTAATAGTTAATTGCAATGCTCATTACACCAGTGGTAAATGGTAGACAACGATAAAATGACTTTTAAAAAATCCAACCTAGGACGATCATTAAAATATTTTTTGCCTTCCTGGGCGTAAAATTCGTTTGTAAAGAATTTTCTGCACTCTTTCTACGCCTAGGCAGGCAAAAAATATTGTAAGAACCATGGGAGAAATACTTTAGACACTAACGTGAACACATATCACTCTTGCACGGGTTCACCAAGCACTCGTGCTAGTGCTCACGCTAGTGCCCAAACTTTTGCACCCTTGATACTTAATATACTAAAACTTGTTAGAAGTCTAAAAAATATCTTGCTATTTTTCTTACTGTAATATAATAAATGAAATAACAACATAAATTTAACCAAATATTCACTAACTCACATTAACAATGCGCTTAAATAATTCTTTCAATAATTATTTGTGCAAGCAGGACAAAGAAAGAAATTGTTTGGCAATAAATAAAAGTCGAGATTTAGAAAGATTACTAACTTGAGAATATAACACTTTTACAGCAAAAAATCGAAAGCAATAAAGAAAACAAAAAATAGAAAAAGAATATATTTTACTACACTGCAGTAAATTTTTTCTTAAGCGATGAAAATCCAGGCATACTTTACAAATAAATTTTTTATTTCAATTGTTTTTTTTTAAGGTTATTTATATTAACTTTATTAATATAATGTAAATTAAACAAAAGTGTATTTACCTTACATATTTATTTTTTACTACCAAGTGATTATTTATAAATCTAAAATTATACTTGTGTAATTATATTACACGGTGCCCCTGAAACAATTTAAATAAAAATTCAAATTACCCCCGAGATTCCAATGGAAATTTGTTTTTTAGTTGTTTAGAGTCACAAAAATCAAAAAATTTAAAAAATCCGTCTGGCGCTTTTTTTTTAGCTAAATACTGTTTCATTTCGATATTATAATAGAAAATAATCGGAATAGAAAATAATAAATAAGTTTGTATAAAAGCTGTTTTAAGTTATAAAAAATAATTTTTAATGTACAAAATCTTTAATAACATTAAATTTACTAAAAAAAAATAGTTTTACCAAAAAAAAAAAAAAACCGAGAAACAACAGGCAGCTGAGGGAAGCCCAGGGCATCTCAAAATCGAAATTTTAATTAACGAAAATTAACTCATTAACGCCGGGGCGGAGAGTTTTGGAAAAATAAATACATTCCCTTATAGATACGTGGCTAAAAAGTTCATCCTAATAGTAAAATTTCACGCTCTTTCAGAATGTAACATTAGTTTTGACCTAGAACACTTAAATATACCCTAAAAAGGGGGGTTGTAAGGGGTAGATCAGGTATTATAAGAAAAGTTTGCAAAAATCGATGAAAAAAGTATCAAATTTTATTGAATATATTTTATGTAAATTTAAGTTAACTTTGTATACATTGTGGTCTCATTCATTTTGGTCCTATTTACAACCCTTAAAGTGTGCCATTTGGATAAGGCTGAAAACAAAAAAAAAAAAAATAAAACTTATTTTTTATAATTAAAATTATATTCTTAAGTGGAATTGGCTGCTAATTTCAAATTTAACGTCAGTTTTGTGCAAAAACTTTAATTTTTGACATACCCTCTAAAATAGGGGTGAACGGGGTAAAGCAGCCGTATTAGGGTTATGCTTTATGGCAAATTTGTTAAAGTCACCCCTATTTTAGAGAATGCTTCAAAGTTTTTGCACAAAACTGATGTTGAATTTGAAATTAGGAGCCAATTTTACTTAAGAATATTATTTAATTTATAAAAAATAAGTTTTATTTTAATTTTTTTAACTACTATATAAGTGTACATTCGCTAGGATCTGGGTATATCAAAACATGCTTTATACACACAAAAAATTCAAAATCAAATTTAACATACCATCTTGGCTTATTTTTGAGGAACTGATTAACCCTATAATTACAAAGAGAATTTTTAAAATTTTTTATAGGATCTTAATAGGAGATCTCTATAGGATTTAAATAATAGTTAAAGACAACTAGACATTTTGATCTGGTTATACGTAAAACTTTATATTTGTCAACATTTAAAAGGATGAAATTCTTAATACTCCAGTTTTCTAGAGCTAAGAGATCGGTTTGAAGCTTCAGAGCATCAGGCAAGGAAGTAATCTCTCAAATCAATTTGCAGTCATCTGCATATAATAATGTTAGTTGAATATTAGTGAGGTAGTAATATCAAGTAGTAAGTTATTTATACAGACAAGAAAAAGTAATGGTCCTAGATTACTTACTAAATATTTATAAATTAGACAAGAAATCAGAGAATAATGATCGAATGCTGTGCATCATACGGTATTTACAAGTTAATGTTTATTCTCAATTTTTTTTTCGACTCTTAAGCTTCTCGGAAATGTATATGATTCAAAATTTTCATAAAACGTTTGTAATAAATTCCATTGATGTTTAATAAAAATTGTATTACTACTTTTTTCCTTGAAAATCACATTTTTTCACATTTTTTTTCAGCAATTTTTTATATACAAATAATCAATATATAGGAAAAAAATTGATATGAATTAAAAAATATATGTTGTAAGCATTCACTACCAAGATATAGTAACCGAAGCTTTTAAGTTTGCTAATGAGCAAAGGTCAACGGCATAATCTTATTTTATTCAAAAGTCTCACCGGAACTCATAGACCGTAAATCACAACTTATTTTCATTTTTTTTTTAAGTTTACTGCATATTTATTTCTATCCAACTGACTTTCATTGATGCTATAAAAAAAATATAAAATTTTTTAAAATAAGAGAATAATTTTATTTTTATAAATTTTATTAAAAAATATAAATTTTTTTCTGTCAAAATTTTATTATGTGTCAACTTTAAAATCAGAAAGATATGCACTAAATTACTGATCTATCAACATTTTTACTGAAATGCATTCGTTAAAGTTTTGAATGAGTAACTTTAAGTAACAATAATGTGGGTATCCTCATAAGATACCACAAAGTTAAGTACATGTGTAAGTTATGTATTTATATATATGAATAAGTATGAATTAAAACTACACAAAAAATAAACAATAGAATTGTTTTATTATTATTTATAAAATTAATTGAAGAAACTACTTGAATTTAATAATGGAAAAATTGCTCTATAAAAAATAATTGTTTGTAAAAAAAGGATCCTGTTCAGTAAATAACTAAAGTTCGTATAAAAGGTTACTTTGTTTATTAATTACATTTTTATAAATTTGGTAACTCCTCTTGCAAATAATCAATAGGACCATTTTCAAGATGGAAATTTAGTCAAAAAAAGTTTGATAAACAGAAATTTTGAGAATATTTTTATCGTGATTGGCTTTTGATTTCAATATATTTTATAAAATCTAGAAAAAGTATTTGATCATATTTTTATGATATTTCTTTTGAAATAGCAGCTACAAAAACTATAAAAAATGTTATCAGAATCATTTAAGTATTATATTTGAGCTTCAGTTGGATTTTTCTGTAAATTAAAACATTAGTATCACTATATACCTACATAAACAAAAATCAAAATCATCAATCAGTTTATGACTATATTAGTTTTCGATGGTATTTAGTATTTGATTTAAAATTAATAGTATTAAATTGTAAATATTTTTCTGAAATATAATTATTTATTATTATTTATTTACTTTATTTTCCATAAAAAATTTATACACTTTACAAGTCAAATTTATAATAACAAGTACAAAAAGTATAGACATTTTTAATATACAATAAAATGTAAATATAAATAATTTGAATGTGAATTTAGTAAAAAATCAATAATAATTAGTCAATTAGTCGATTGGCCAGATATAGCTATAGTTTGTGATATAGTTGGGTTACTGTGCTCGAATATTCAAGAAACTTCTTAGAAACATTCAAGAGCAGCAGCTTTAGGGCGTAAGTAATATGTTAAATTAAAAATCTTGCTCAAAGTAATTTAAAATGAATTAAAAAATTCAAAATTTTAGGTATTTTTCCATAAAGTTTTGTTAATTAAATAAATAACCAATAATTTAGTTTCTTATTCCAGAAATTTTCATGAATTTTGATTTCATAAAAAATATCTAAAATAAATTTTTTAATGAAGATATATTTTAAATGCAAGCATTGAAATTCTTATTTTAAATACGTTCAGTAAAGTAAGAATCCAAAAAGAAGCATAAATATACTTTAAAAGATTGTGTATACTTATGGTAAGTGCTTGAGCAAAATAAAGTACTATCGTATACGAGTAAGCGATTAACCTTGAAAAGCTAAATTGGAATAAGAATTCTTAAGTATTTCGTTATTAGCAAATAAAACAAATGCATAAAAGTGTAAGTGTGAAAATGCATTTACATAAATTAAAATTTTTTTTTACATTAAAAATCAGATCTATACAAGAAAAAAAGTTTTTTGGGTTGCATACTCTTACTTATGAAAATAGATGTAGAAAATAATTCTGTGAGTACCATTTTTGCAAAGACGTCATTATTTCAAAACGAAAGTAAATTGAGTCTGTAGTTTTTAATAGTTATTCACCAAAAATTGGCTTATAAAATATTTCAAAAATAAGGTACGTGGTTGGGATACTTTGCTTGAATTGCTTGTAATTTCAATCCAAGAAACCTAACCGATTGTGTATAAGGGAAACAGAACAATTTTTTTACCAATTACCATATTATTTTTTTTTTCTTAAGCAAATTCAAAAAATTTTCAACCAAATTTTTGTAAGAACCAAAAAGTCAACTAACCCTGCCAAGCCAAACTTTTTCAAACTTCCATCCAATGAAAATGTTCTATATTAAATTATTGTATTTGAGGAGAAACTATTTTTATATCTAAAACTGATAATATTATCATAGTGTTTAAAATATAAATAAAAAGTGCATTTTTATCGTCACGCACGATTTTTTTCAGGAAACAGACTTTTGAAAACTGTCCATACATATGTATTTTATATTCAAGCATCTAAATCTAAAAATATGATAGAAATTATTTGATAATCATAACAAGTAGTTGTCAGCACATCGTCGTTGAAGCTTGTAGAAATAAACGTTTTTTAAAAGCATTTATTTTTTATGAGTTTGTTACAAGATGAGTGAAAATGCGTATACTGATCCATAAAAAAATACTTCAGCATCACATAAAATTACTCTTTCTACACCATAGATTATTTTAAGTACTGAATATTTGCAGAATCTAAAATATTTAAGTTAACGAAAACTGTGCACTAAAAATTTTAAATTGAATTTTTGCAAAATAACAGGTTATAATTTTTTATTTTTTATCTTATTTGAGGAACAGATAATTTCGATTATCTTATGTTTTTAACAGTCAGCTGTGAATGCTTAAATTTCTATTTTTTAATTATATTGTCGTTGGCCTACCACTTCAGAAACTTTTATGTATAGGTCAACATTCCTTAGATTGCTACGCTGAGATTTCATTTTTTGGGGGAATGAACGAGACGAATTCGTTTCTTTACTTTTTTGTTGCAATTCATCATTATTTCTGAAATCTGATACTTTAGTATAATTATTTTTAATTGAATTTAAATCGACCTTGCTGGATAAATTACAAGGGAAAACTAAAACACTTTGATTTTCTCCCTAGTCAATATTTCATTCATCTGAAAACCTCTTCAGTATCTTTATTTATTAAAACAATTTTTTACATATAAAAAAATAATTACAATAAAATATTTTAAAATTACATATATATATTTTGAACATACCATTTAAAAAACTTAATTTAACATTTAGATATTATTATGTTCCTATTTTTAAATTATTAAAAGTATTAAAATTTAATTAACACTTATTGAGCTATTGCTTTCATCGTCCATTTTTTATTATAAATTATACAATGAAAAATTATAATGATATATCGACCAAGACTGGGTAATTTGCAATAGTATCATTTAAGAAGGAAGGGGGAGGGGGGTTGCCGTTCCAGAATATTTGTTGGTTAATTGTAAATAAAAGAAAAATTTTTACTGATAAGCTAATTCTATAAATGATCTAATAGATAAAACTTTATTAAATATTATAATGTACAAGAAAGTTTCTTATATTTGTAAAACTTTCCATGTTGATAGTATAAAACATAGAAACTTTAACTGCTTTACTAAAATTATGTATATAATATAAAATATTCACGCACACATATGTATTAGAACAAAACTTCTATAAAGTTAGTATCTATATTTTAATAAAAATCTTTTTGCTTGAATTATACAAAAAAAAATATTTTTCCTTTATTAAAATAAGAACATAGTCATCTGATAATAAAACAAATAAGTTTTTTAAAGTTATTCATAAAATTTATTCTGTCTCTCTCAAAATAACAATTTTTTTTAGAAAGCTAGACTATAACAGGTTGGTACTGCTAGCTTGGATTCAAATTACTCCTAAACTTAAAGAAATATTGAAATAAATTTAGCCTGTGAAAAAATAGAAAATTTACAAGTTTGTAAAAAAAAAATATTTTAATCAACTAATTCCTGTCTAATATCTTGTTCTACCCCATGATCAGCCTCCACGAACCCTGTTAATTTTAATGAATTTGAAAATTACAAAATACAGGATCATACGAGGACTTATAAAGCTTTTTCAAATCTTATTTTAAAAAATCGCGATAATCAGTAAGAGCTGTAAATCAAATAATTATAAGTTAATAGTAATAATGACATAAAAAAATTTTATATTTTCGTTTTTTCTCCTCCTCGATATTAATCGAAAAAATTGCAAAAATGATTAATAAATTAATATAATTGTCATTTTTTACACCCTTGCTTAACTCAAAAGTTGGAAAAAAAATACATTTGATTAATTTAATTCAGTAAATTTATACGAATATTAATACATAAGTTATTTTTTCCAAACATAATAAAATCACACTACATTTTTTTAATTATAATTTTAGTTTAAGATAAATTGAATTTTTAAATTTATATTTTTTATTTACAATTGATATTTCGATAAATATAAAAACCCTAGAGAATTTTTTAATACATTAAAATGTCTCTTATCAATAAATTTAATTTTAATAAATTTTATTTTTTAATATTTTAAAACCTTTTGCTTGTAATTAAAAAATTAATAATAAATACTACACAATATTTTATATATTTCTTTCTTTACTTTATACATGTATTTTTTAATTAATTCATAAATTGGTAAGCCAAAGTTTATTACCAAGCATTTTGTTTACAGAATCGTATTAGTGAAATTCGCCAGCTATATATACTTTTGCAATTGATAAAGACTCCTTTGGGGGAAATCCGTAGTATATTATGTCTGTTATATGAAACCACAAAAGTATTAGCACAATCCGTGAAAACAAGTATTATACTGCTGAGTTTGCATGGTTGTACAATATAATACTTATATATATATATATATATATACCTATGTATAGAACAAGAATTCAGCGTGAAAATACAAAGCCAAAAAAAATTTATTGTTTTAATTCAATAGTTTTTTTTTTAATGAAATACCTAATTGGTTAAATTTAAATTAAAGCAAATCAAAGTATAATTATTTTTTAAAAAGTTTTAGTGCTTGCACAGATTTATGTGAAATATTTAATTAAGGTTTGTTCTTCCTGTCCAAAAAAATCAGAACTGGAGTAAATAAGGAAAAAAAAAAGCGTCTTTACTCATACAATATTTTAAGTTAGATTATATTTTGATTAAATTTTTGCTAAATTTTTGCTCTTAAATAATAGATTGTTGACTACTAAAGTGAGAAAACTACATTGCACCCAATTTAATTGATATTTAATTGTTATTCTTTCCCCGTCTTATTTCCCGATTGTAAGGTTAATGTTTTAATAAAAATTGTTATACTGCCACAAACAGAGATTACTTCTAGTGTTTAATTTGGGTCACTACTTACTTATTAATTTAAAAATCAAGATAGCCCTTCAATATGAAAAAAACAGAATCGGTTTTCATCAAAAAGATAAAGACTCTTATAACTGAATTCACATTCATTGCACAAAAGTTACACTGAAAAAAAAATCCGCTTGAGGCAAGCGAAATAATTCCGTTTGCCGCTAGCGGAATTCCGCTTGTGTCTAGCGAAATTTTTTTTTTCGTCAAACGATTGCAAATGACTTGAAACATAAAGAATATTTAAAAAAATTTTTTTCCCGTTACTTGAGATATGCGTATATCGGTATGATGAAAATTTTGGAAAAATAAAAGAAAAAATGTTTATTTTTAATTTTCTTTACGTTTCAAGTCATTTGCAATTGTTTGCAAAGAAAAAAAATTCCGCTAGCCACAAGCGGATTTCAACTTGCCGCTAGCGAATTTTTTTGTTAGTGTAGTTTAACAGTGGGTTTTTTTCGGTAATTTTCTATTTAATCATGGTCAAATTTAAATTTGTCTAGAGTTTTATTATTTTTCGAAAAAAAGTTCTAACTTTTGATGTACAAAACCCATTTGCTTATAAATTTAAGTCAACAAATTGATTTTTGTGTTATTCGCAATTTTTTGAAAATTAAAACAATATATTGAATTTGCAATTTTTTCTGAAAAAACAGTTTTTTTAGCTGCAAAAATTTTTTTTCTTCATCAATTCAAATGTTTTTTCTGCTGTTTTCTCCTTGTTTTTCCATAAACTGCATGTTTCTGACCATTATGGGCTATTTTTTTAAATTTATATTAGTATGAAGATCGAAATACGGGTCCGTAAAAGCTTTTTTTTTTGTGCAGCTGAGAGAGCCAGCTAATATTTGTTAACTTTTTTGAATACGTTTAATACATGTAATTTCCAAAAAAAAACCTTATTTAATAATTAAGAGCTCAGTACAAGCAAGAAAAATTTATTCTTTTTTTTTTAAGTGTCTTAGTTTTAAGACCTTTGTAAAAAATAGAACGAAATCCGCTAATCTCAAATAAATTCTGAGTTTTTAAAAATTTACAATAATTAATTAAAAATTAATTTATTTTCTCATCGTATTATTCACAGATAAAATAATCTAAAAAGAAAATTAAAAAAGACATTATTTTGTCTATCCTGCAGTTTCATAAAGAAATGAATAACAACTCGTAGAAAATTTATGAATGAAATTTAGCTTAGTTTATAATTAAATTGTATAAATTAAAAATACCTATCGAAACAAAGCTTTTAATAAAAAAATTAAATAGAAGGAAATATTACCATACCGTAACTTTTAAATTTAAATTTCCATTAAAGTCGTTCTTATATTTATTTAATGTATATATTTTTTTTTATTTAACTATCTTAAGAAGCATTATGTGAGTAATCACGAATACAAATTTCTACTCAAAAGAATCAACTTACCCATTTATAGTAGAAGTGGATTCCGCTAATTAGCCTTCCACGCTAAAGTAATTAGAGAGATTCTGAAGTATACCTATATAAGAACTGTATACATTAATAAAATACGTAAATCCCTAGAGTCTTTGCATAAATCTAACAAAAGAAAACCAAGAAATAACAAAATTGAATAATGTTGGTTAGAGGACATTCGTCAAGTCTAGATGAACAGTCTTTTTTTTATAAAAGAATAAAAGATGATGTTTTTTTTTAAATTTTTTTTTCATATTTTATTTAAATATACACAGATATTTTAATTTATATGCACTTAATATATATGGAACATTCCAAGGCAAATGTATTTTCTTTTAATTTTTATCAAAATTTTTTTTCTTTTTCTCTTGTATCAAAATATAATTTACTTTAAATTGACTTTAAATAATTGATTTAATTGACTTTAAATAATCTAATTGTAAGTTTGTTAAAAAAATTTCTGATTAATTAATTATAGTCTAAATAAAATTCTAACAATAACGAAATAAATTTTAATTAGAATGTATCATATATATGTTATATTAGCAGTTCCTTTTAAAGAAATTTGTTAATATAGAAGATACTCATAAAAACTGTGCATAAATGCCAACATGAACTGCAATTTTTTATTTTTTTTTTAATTTAAAGAAAAACGAAGTTAAGACTGGTTATACGGTGCAGAAAATAAATTTTATTATTATTATTATTATTATTCGAATTTATTCTGGCGCAGGCATGGTCAATGCGCAATATGTTACAATTGTTCAATATATAGTATTATATGAGTACATAGTACATACAATAGTATAAGAAATAATATAAAATTTATAGAAATTATAATATAGAGAAATAAAGAAATATTAACAATCTAATTTATATATTTTGAACAAAATTGATGAATTTAACATTTATAAAAATTAAATTACATAATAAAAGAATATTAAAATTTATCAAAAATTTATCAAAATATTTATCTTGGTTGAAGGACAGTTGTTTTTTGTAAATAGAATAAGTATTTAATTATGTGTATTTGGAATTCATCTATACAGGTGTAAGCTTTTTTAATTAAAGGTAAATTATCCCTCTCTGTGATAGCAGATATGAAAAATGAGCTTTTATAAAATTATGTCCTCTAGAAAGTTGGTGGAGAAAAAGAAAGGTAAGAATTCAGATGAAGAAGCATCTAGTAGATTACGTTGTGAACGTCTTGTTGCTTCATCAGGTTCCTTAAATTGTGATAAAAGATATGGATATTAAGCTATGTACTGGTACACTGTAAAAAGTAACTTTCAAAACAATTGGAACATTTTCGAAAAATTAGTAAATTTTCGAAAAAATTTGTAAATATTCGAAAAAAATCGTATATTTACTAAAATTAGTATATTAATAAAAAATTCGAGTATTCTCGATTTTTTTTTGTGAATTCGCAAGAAAAATTGATAATTTACAATTTTTTTTCGAAAATTTACAAAAAATAGTTGTAAATTTACGAAAAATAGTTGTAAATTTACAACTTTTTTCGTAAATTCACAAAAAAAAATCGAGAATTCTCAAATTTTTCGAGAATATACTAAATTTAGTAAATTTACGATTTTTATCGAATATTTACAAAATTTTTTGAAAATTTACTAATTTTTCGAAAAATTTCCATTTTTTTTGTAAATCTAAGAAAGTTACTTTTTATAGTTCACTAGCTTAAAATATTTTCTACGTGATTTTAATGTTAACCAGTTTAAATCATTTCTAAGTGAAGTTATAGAGACACGCTCATATCTGACAATGCCAAAGATAAACCTCATAGCGAAATTTAAAATTTTCTCAATTTTATCCATGAATGCACCATAAAGAGCATCATAGACTAGACAACAGTAGTAAAAAAATGGAACATTTAATGAAGTTACTAATAATTTGCGTTCATGAGATAGTAATCTATATTTTAAATGTAAGCAATGCAAAGTACAATGTACACTAGGGTTACATTGGAAACTGTTGTAGAAGGAATATTAGAATTGTATTATTAATCTAAATTATTTAGTTAGAAAACAATTCCAAAGTTTATAGCTTTGATTTTATTAAGGTTAAGTTTCAAATATTTATCTGTTGTCCAGTCTACAAAACTTAAAAAACATTGTTATTTTTATGAGAATAAATGGGTAAATGTAAATTTTTAAGACTGGCTTCCACAACCTAGTATTTTTTTCGGAAAAAATAAAAGTAAACAATAATAAACATATTACAAGTGCTCGTTAAAGTAATGTAATCATAATTTTTCTCCTTTAGAGAAATTTACTTAACTATTCTTTGAATTTCACAGCTATGTTTTTAAATAATAATATCTTATTATAAATACAACAGTATTTTAGGGTCTCACTTTGAATAATTTTTGACCCTTAAAAAATCCTTTTTGAATAAACAATGTTCAGGTAAATTATTCAACATACAGAAATTTTGAAATTGAAAATAATTAATATTAGAATTTGCATTTATTTTAAATATATGTTATTTTAAAAACATTAGGATTATAATAATTCAATAAACCAAAAAATTTATTTCAATCAATTAAAAAAGTTTAAAAATAAAAAAATTTTTTTTTTATCAGCTATATGCTTATATGGACGATAACATAAATTGTATAATAAATAATTAACCATTGATGCGTTCATTTAAATTGCTATTTTCGTGGGTGATAGACAGTATATACAATAAATTTCATCGGCTTTGAGAGGATCTGCATAATCCGATGCAGATTAACCCTCAAGCTATCACACCTTTGCAGTTATAGCTTGTAGCTTTCACATAAAAATTAAAGCGAAACTCGAACGATGGTCACGTTTAACAAAAGAGTTTAATGACAGCTAAAAAAAAATATAGAAAATAAACACACGTTTAACATGTTTAAAAATAAATTAAAAAACATTTCTTAAAAGTAATTAAAATGAATTTTTGACTATTTTCCGAAATTTTTTTTCTAAACTAAAAGGAATTTCCAACTAATTTAAAATTTAAATAATTCTATTTACATTAAGTTTAGCTAGCAAAAATAAAAATATATTTACAAAAAAATTAAAAATGTAACAATAGAAGACTTTTGGCTAATTTTTGATCATCAGAATTTTATAGGATTTTACGACCTTAAGATTGAAATTTTAAGTACAGGCACTTGTAAAATTTTAAATATTTAATTTTATGTAATTTTAACTCTACTTATATTTCTTAAAGTTAAATTTTATTAGATTTTATACTAGATACCGTCAAAGATGGGTAGAAAAAAGCTAATCATGTTAGAAAAATGCAAGAAAAAATGCTCAGTAATTTTTTAATTTTGGGATATTGAAAGTTTTGATTGGATCGAGTTCAATATTAATGTGTAAGTAACACGTTAAAATATGTTAGTTAGAACATAGTTAGAACACTGAAGATTGATTAAAAAGAACACCATAAATCCACTCCTTATTTTGCAACCTTATTATTTGTTTGCTGATCAGATTTCAAGCAGATTTTATTTTCGGAATCTTTGTTATTTCATGCGTTTTCCATAATTCGTAAAAAAAAAAAAATTCACTGTACTTTAATGCCCCTTACTAAACTAGTAAGTCATTATAAATAATGAGAAGTCTGAGTGAAGATAAAAATATATTAATCAGTAAAATAAAATATAAAATAAAAATAATTATTTTATAATTTATAATTACGGTAACTATTAATATATTTTTTAATAAAAGATTCCTTAAAAAATGAAAAATTACTTATATATTTGTTAAATATTTGTTAATTATTGTACACATCTTAACAAAAAATTGAATATATCAATAGTTAATTAGTTAAAAATATTCATTTTTTCTTTTGATTACCTAAATAGTAATTAGAATTAAATTTAAGGACACAATATTGGAAAGGACTGCCAAAAGAAAATTGCTAAATAATTATTGCAATTGTATCCCAATACTTACTGCAGATAATTGGAAAATGTCTGACAATAAAATTTTTACCACAGTTTAATTAAATGTTATCAATATTAATTTTAATAAACAATTATATTGAATATTTTATATTCAGTTTAAACATACCTTCTTTAAAAAAATTTTAATTCCTATAATAAATAAATAATCGTCACTAAAAATAAATATCATTTTCTGTCATTATTTTTTAAAGCTATTGGTCAACGGTCATATTTGGTAAAAAAATAAAAAGTTCGACAAACAGGATAACATTTGTACATTATGCAAACTTTTTACATCCAGTATAAGATCCATTATTATAACAATATTCGAGAACTCTACTTCTGTGATGATCTTGCTGAAGTTATATAAGATTTCCAATAATGACCAAAGTTATAGTTCTTTGTAATAAAGTGAAAAAAATAACTTCATGATAGATGAATTTTTTTAAAAATAAAAGTATTTAAAGTCCTTAAAACCGAATTATTCCAAGTCCCTAAGCCCAGATTTTTCAAAGTGAATATAGCGAAAATACATTTTTTCGGGGTTAGTTTTTGTTGATTTAGGAGTAAAGCCTTATCTTCTATAGAAATTACCTCAATATTCGTGATCAGCAACACAAAAAACCTATTCTAGACCAAACGTGGTGAGGGCTAGTATACAACCAAACCCGCATATTGAGTGGAGTATAATGCTTTACAAAAAAGAATATAACATAACTTTTTAATAGAAAAGAAAAAAGTGGTATAAAGTATCGGGGCCAAAGACTATTTTATTCTTTCTTTCATTTATGTGAGGCTTTTAAATGATGCTTTACATTTCAAAATATTAAAAAGATGTAATTAAATTTACAAATATATTAACAGTAAATATTAATATTTTGCAGAATTTTTAATTTATTACAATTAATTCAATTAACCTAGTCAAGAAATCTATTTTAGAAAGGTTTTATCGAATTTTAAGTTTTCGTTATACTTTTTCATTCAATCGTATAACGCGAATATAGTTTGGTTATAAGGGAATCAATTTCAGAGTGTTTTCGCAATAAAATCTAACCTAAAATTAGGAACTCATATTTTCAATAACTAATTTCCTTCGACTCACGTACTTTTAATCTAAAATTGCATGCTTTCACGTGTTTTCACGCTTATATTTCACGTGAAAACAGCGTGAATCAAATACAGAATAGGCCTGCAGCGTTAATTTTGAATTATTACATTTTACATTTTTTACATTTTCATGTAGTCACCTTGTATAAAAATTGAATGTTTGTTCATAAGTTCACTTTGTTTATTTTGTTGGTTAATAAACTATAATTAGTTATAAAACCGTAAAACCTTTATAATTATGCCGGAAAAATTTTTCCTTAGTTGTTTTTTAAATAAAATTAATTTATAATACTTTTCTTGAAATTAATTAAAAATAATCTAATCAATATTTTTGTATCCCCAAAATATAAACAGAGTGAACTCGAAGACGAGAAACTTGATTTGAAAAAAATAAAAAATTAGAATTTACACAGAGTGAAAAAAATAAAAAATTAGAATATAATAATTCCAAATCAACGCTGGTGCTCTCTGAATTTACCAGCACTGATAATAGTCGGGGCCTAGGTGTAAAAAAAAGGCCAAACTTCTGAAATACACGACCCTGGCTGACTTACGATGAAATCTATGGGAATCTCTTCACATAGCCCTAAAGAAAATTGTATACAATGAATGCACTTGCGCTGGTAAAAATTGGGTGAAATTACCCACGATTCCCCCCCCCCCTTAAGCCCTAAAATTTAAATTGGTCTTTTTTTGTAAATTTAACGACCCCAAGTAGGTTTTTTGGGTACCTCAACAAAAATATGATATCGGTTTTTACCGATTGTGGGCAACAAAATCATTTTCGTTAAAACCCGATATCATATTCGTGTTCAGTGACTCAAAAAACCTACTAGGGGTCGTTAAAATTACAAAAAAAGATCTATTTAAAAATACCTAAAAATTAACCTGAAGTTGCCTATTATGGGCAACTAAATCATTTTCGTTATAACCCGATATCATATTCGTGTTCAGTGACCCAAAAGACCTACTAGGGGTTATTAAAATTATAAAAAAAAATCTATTTAAAAATACCCAAAAATTAACCTGAAATTGCCTATTGTGGGCATTTGAATCATTTTCAGTAAAACCCGATATCATATTCCTGTTCAGTGACCCAAAAAACCTACTAGGGGTTATTAAAATTACAAAAAAAGATCTATTTAAAAATAATAAAAATTAACCTGAAGTTGCCTATTGTGGGCATCTGAATCATTTTCGGTAAAACCCGATATCATATTCGTGTTCAGTGACCCAAAAAACCTACTAGGGGTCGTTAAAATTACAAAAAAAGATCTATTTAAAATACCCAAAAATTAACCTGAAATTGCCTATTGTGGGCAACTAAATCATTTTCGGTAAAACCCGATATCATATTCGTGTTCAGTGACCCAGAAAACCTACTAAGGGTTGTTAAAATTACAAAAAAAGATCTATTTAGAAATACCCAAAAATTAACCTGAAATTGCCTATTGTGGGCATCTGAATCATTTTCGGTAAAACCCGATATCATATTCGTGTTCAGTGACCCAAAAAACCTACTAGGGGTTATTAAAATTATAAAAAAAAATCTATTTAAAAATAATAAAAATTAACCTGAAGTTGCCTATTGTGGGCACTGAATCATTTTCGGTAAAACCCGATATCATATTCGTGTTCATTGACCCAAAAAACCTACTAGTTGTCGTTAAAATTACAAAAAAAGATCTATTTAAAATACCCAAAAATTAACCTGAAATTGCCTATTGTGGGCATCTTAATCATTTTCGGTAAAACCCGATATCATATTCGTGTTCAGTGACCCAGAAAACCTACTAGGGGTTGTTAAAATTACAAAAAAAGATCTATTTAAAAATACCCAAAAATTAACCTGAAATTGCCTATTGTGGGCATCTGAATCATTTTCGGTAAAACCCGATATCATATTCGTGTTCAGTGACCCAAAAAACCTACTACGGATCGTTAAAATTACAAAAACAGATCTATTTAAAAATACCCAAAAATTAACCTGAAATTGCCTATTATGGGCAACTAAATCATTTTCCTTATAACCCGATATCATATTCGTGTTCAGTGACCCAAAAACCTACTAGGGGTTATTAAAATTACAAAAAAAGATCTATTTAAAAATACCTAAAAATTAACCTGAAGTTGCCTATTGTGGGCATCTGAATCATTTTCAGTAAAACCCGATATCATATTCGTGTTCAGTGACCCAAAAAACCTACTAGGGGTTATTAAAATTACAAAAAAAGATCTATTTAAAAATAATAAAAATTAACCTGAAGTTGCCTATTGTGGGCATCTGAATCATTTTCGGTAAAACCCGATATCATATTCGTGTTCAGTGACCCAAAAAACCTACTAGGGGTCGTTAAAATTTCAAAAAAAGATCTATTTAAAATACCCAAAAATTAACCTGAAATTGCCTATTGTGGGCATCTGAATCATTTTCGGTAAAACCCGATATCATATTCGTGTTCAGTGACCCAAAAAAACCTACTAGGGGTCGTTAAAATTACAAATAAAGATCTATTTAAAAATACCCAAAAATTAACCTGAAATTGCCTATTTTGGGCATCTGAATCATATTCGGTAAAACCCGATATCATATTCGTGTTCAGTGACCCAAAAAACCTACTAGGGGTCGTTAAAATTACAAAAAAAGATCTATTTAAAATACCCAAAAATTAACCTGAAATTGCCTATTGAAGGCAACTTAATCATTTTCGGTAAAACCCGATATCATATTCGTGTTCAGTGACCCAGAAAACCTACTAGGGGTTGTTAAAATTACAAAAAAAGATCTATTTAAAAATACCCAAAAATTAACCTGAAATTGCCTATTGTGGGCATCTGAATCATTTTCGGTAAAACCCGATATCATATTCGTGTTCAGTGACCCAAAAAACCTACTAGGGGTCGTTAAAATTACAAATAAAGATCTATTTAAAAATACCCAAAAATTAACCTGAAATTGCCTATTTTGGGCATCTGAATCATATTCGGTAAAACCCGATATCATATTCGTGTTCAGTGACCCAAAAAACCTACTAGGGATCGTTAAAATTACAAAAACAGATCTATTTAAAAATACCCAAAAATTAACCTGAAATGAAATTGCCTATTATGGGCAACTAAATCATTTTCGTTATAACCCGATATCATATTCGTGTTCAGTGACCCAAAAACCTACTAGGGGTTATTAAAATTACAAAAAAAGATCTATTTAAAAATACCTAAAAATTAACCTGAAGTTGCCTAATGTGGGCATCTGAATCATTTTCGGTAAAACCCGATATCATATTCGTGTTCAGTGACCCAAAAAACCTACTAGGGGTCGTTAAAATTACAAAAAAAGATCTATTTAAAAATACCCAAAAATGAACCTGAAATTGCCTATTGTGGGCATCTAAATTATTTTCGTTAAAACCCGATATCATATTCGTGTTCAGTGACACAAAAAACCTACTAGGGGTCGTTAAAATTACAAAAAAAGATCTATTTAAAAATACCCAAAAATTAACCTGAAATTGCCTATTGTGGGCATCTGAATCATTTTCGGTAAAACCCGATATCATATTCGTGTTCAGTGACCCAAAAAACCTATTTGTGGTCGTTAAAATTACAAAAAAAGATCAATTCAAAATACCTAAAAATTAACCTGAAGTTGCCTATTGTGGGCATCTGAATCATTTTCGGTAAAACCCGATATCATATTCGTGTTCAGTGACCCAAAAAACCTACTAGTGGTCGCTAAATTTACAAAAAAATATCAATTTAAATTTTAATAACGAAAAAATAGACACATGCATAATATTAACATTTTTATAGTATAGAAATAATATAAAAATTGACGCGCGTCCGTAAAATTTAGCCCCGAGTTATCGCCACTTTACAGCGCCCAGGCTTCCACTTTCATTTATGAGGGTAATTCAAAAATAAAATAATAGTGAAGATCCTGATGAAATTTTAAATATTATGGTCTAAGTTTTATATATATTCATAAAATCAATAAGGCGCAAACTAACTCACCTTAGATCATTTTCTTGCGGGGATATAACTTGAGTAAAGCATGCTAACGCATGCTTCACTCAAACTAATTACTAATATTATGCATGTGTCTATTTTTTCGTGATACTTATTATATCATTAATTATATTTTTTATTTATGATAATTATTTAATAATAAAAAATATTATTTATTTAACGATTTACACGAATATGATATCGGGTTTTACCGAATTGCCAACAATAGGCAACTTCAGGTTAATTTTTAGGTATTTTTAAAAAGATCTTTTTTTGTAATTTTAACGACCCCTAGAAGGTTTTTTGGGTCACTGAACACGAATATGATATCGGGTTTTACCGAAAATGATTCAGATGCCCACAATAGGCAATTTCAGGTTAATTTTTGGGTATTTTTAAATAGATCTTTTTTTGTAATTTTAACGACCCCTAGTAGGTTTTTTGGGTCACTGAACACGAATATGATTTCGGGTTTTACCGAAAATGATTCAGATGCCCACAATAGGCAACTTCAGGTTAATTTTTAGGTATTTTTAAATAGATCTTTTTTTGTAATTTTAATAACCCCTAGTAGGTTTTTGGGTCACTGAACACGAATATAATATCGGGTTATAACGAAAATGATTCAGATGCCCAAAATAGGCAATTTCAGGTTAATTTTTGGGTATTTTTAAATAGATCTTTATTTGTAATTTTTACGACCCCTAGTAGGTTTTTTGGGTCACTGAACACGAATATGATATCGGGTTTTACCGAAAATGATTCAGATGCCCACAATAGGCAATTTCAGGTTAATTTTTGGGTATTTTTAAATAGATCTTTTTTTGTAATTTTAACGACCCCTAGTAGGTTTTTTGGGTCACTGAACACGAATACGATTTCGGGTTTTACCGAAAATGATTCAGATGCCCACAATAGGCAACTTCAGGTTAATTTTTAGGTATTTTTAAATAGATCTTTTTTTGTAATTTTAATAACCCCTAGTAGGTTTTTGGGTCACTGAACACGAATATAATATCGGGTTATAACGAAAATGATTCAGATGCCCAAAATAGGCAATTTCAGGTTAATTTTTGGGAATTTTTAAATAGATCTTTTTTTGTAATTTTAACGACCCCTAGTAGGTTTTTTGGGTCACTGAACACGAATATGATTTCGGGTTTTACCGAAAATGATTCAGATGCCCACAATAGGCAACTTCAGGTTAATTTTTAGGTATTTTTAAATAGATCTTTTTTTGTAATTTTAATAACCCCTAGTAGGTTTTTGGGTCACTGAACACGAATATAATATCGGGTTATAACGAAAATGATTCAGATGCCCAAAATAGGCAATTTCAGGTTAATTTTTGGGTATTTTTAAATAGATCTTTTTTTGTAATTTTAACGACCCCTAGTAGGTTTTCTGGGTCACTGAACACGAATATGATATCGGGTTTTACCGAAAATGATTTAGTAGCCCACAGTAGGCAACTTCAGGTTAATTTTTAGGTATTTTAAATTGATCTTTTTTTGTAATTTTAACGACCACTAGTAGGTTTTTTGGGTCTCTGAACACGAATATGATATCGGGTTTTACCGAAAATGATTTAGTAGCCCACAGTAGGCAACTTCAGGTTAATTTTTAGGTATTTTAAATTGATCTTTTTTTGTAATTTTAACGACCACTAGTAGGTTTTTTGGGTCACTGAACACGAATATGATATCGGGTTTTACCGAAAATGATTCAGATGCCCACAATAGGCAATTTCAGGTTAATTTTTGGGTATTTTTAAATAGATCTTTTTTTGTAATTTTAACGACCACTAGTAGGTTTTTTGGGTCACTGAACACGAATATGATTTCGGGTTTCACCGAAAATGATTCAGATGCCCACAATAGGCAACTTCAGGTTAATTTTTAGGTATTTTTAAATAGATCTTTTTTTGTAATTTTAATAACCCCTAGTAGGTTTTTGGGTCACTGAACACGAATATAATATCGGGTTATAACGAAAATGATTCAGATGCCCAAAATAGGCAATTTCAGGTTAATTTTTGGGAATTTTTAAATAGATCTTTTTTTGTAATTTTAACGACCCCTAGTAGGTTTTTTGGGTCACTGAACACGAATATGATTTCGGGTTTTACCGAAAATGATTCAGATGCCCACAATAGGCAACTTCAGGTTAATTTTTAGGTATTTTTAAATAGATCTTTTTTTGTAATTTTAATAACCCCTAGTAGGTTTTTGGGTCACTGAACACGAATATAATATCGGGTTATAACGAAAATGATTCAGATGCCCAAAATAGGCAATTTCAGGTTAATTTTTGGGTATTTTTAAATAGATCTTTTTTTGTAATTTTAACGACCCCTAGTAGGTTTTCTGGGTCACTGAACACGAATATGATATCGGGTTTTACCGAAAATGATTTAGTAGCCCACAGTAGGCAACTTCAGGTTAATTTTTAGGTATTTTAAATTGATCTTTTTTTGTAATTTTAACGACCACTAGTAGGTTTTTTGGGTCTCTGAACACGAATATGATATCGGGTTTTACCGAAAATGATTTAGTAGCCCACAGTAGGCAACTTCAGGTTAATTTTTAGGTATTTTAAATTGATCTTTTTTTGTAATTTTAACGACCACTAGTAGGTTTTTTGGGTCACTGAACACGAATATGATATCGGGTTTTACCGAAAATGATTCAGATGCCCACAATAGGCAATTTCAGGTTAATTTTTGGGTATTTTTAAATAGATCTTTTTTTGTAATTTTAACGACCACTAGTAGGTTTTTTGGGTCACTGAACACGAATATGATTTCGGGTTTCACCGAAAATGATTCAGATGCCCACAATAGGCAACTTCAGGTTAATTTTTAGGTATTTTTAAATAGATCTTTTTTTGTAATTTTAATAACCCCTAGTAGGTTTTTGGGTCACTGAACACGAATATAATATCGGGTTATAACGAAAATGATTCAGATGCCCAAAATAGGCAATTTCAGGTTAATTTTTGGGTATTTTTAAATAGATCTTTATTTGTAATTTTAACGACCCCTAGTAGGTTTTTTGGGTCACTGAACACGAATATGATATCGGGTTTTACCGAAAATGATTCAGATGCCCACAATAGGCAATTTCAGGTTAATTTTTGGGTATTTTTAAATAGATCTTTTTTTGTAATTTTAACGACCCCTAGTAGGTTTTCTGGGTCACTGAACACGAATATGATATCGGGTTTTACTGAAAATGATTCAAATGCCCACAATAGGAAATTTCAGGTTAATTTTTGGGTATTTTTAAATAGATTTTTTTTTATAATTTTAATAACCCCTATTGGTTTTTTTGGGACACTGAACACGAATATGATATCGGGTTATAACGAAAATGATTTAGTTGCCCATAATAGGCAAATTCAGGTTAATTTTTAGGTATTTTTAAATAGATCTTTTTTTGTAATTTTAACAACCCCTAGTAGGTTTTTTGAGTCACTGAACACGAATATGATATCGGGTTTTAACGAAAATGATTTTGTTGCCCACAATCGGTAAAAACCGATATCATATTTTTGTTGAGTGACCCAAAAAACCTACTTGGGGTCGTTAAATTTACAAAAAAAGATCAATTTAAATTTTAGGGCTTAAGGGGGGGGGGGGGATCGTGGGTAATTTCACCCAATTTTTACCAGCGCAAGTGCATTCATTGTATACAATTTTCTTTAGGGCTATGTGAAGAGATTCCCATAGATTTCATCGTAAGTCAGCCAGGGTCGTGTATTTCAGAAGTTTGGCCTTTTTTTTACACCTAGGCCCCGACTATTATCAGTGCTGGTAAATTCAGAGAGCACCAGCGTTGATTTGGAATTATTATATTCTAATTTTTTATTTTTTTCACTCTGTGTAAATTCTAATTTTTTATTTTTTTCACATCAAGTTTCTCGTCTTCGAGTTCACTCTGTTTATATTTTGGACAAACAAAAATATTGATTAGATAATTTTAATTAATTTCAAGAAAAGTATTATAAATTAATTTTATTTAAAAAACAACTAAGGAAAAATTTTTCCGGCATAATTATAAAGGTTTTACGGTTTTATAACTAATTATAGTTTATTAACCAACAAAATAAACAAAGTGAACTTATGAACAAACATTCAATTTTTATACAAGGTGACTACATGAAAATGTAAAAAATGTAAAATGTAATAATTCAAAATTAACGCTGCAGGCCTATTCTGTATTTGATTCACGCTGTTTTCACGTGAAATATAAGCGTGAAAACACGTGAAAGCATGCAATTTTAGATTAAAAGTACGTGAGTCGAAGGAAATTAGTTATTGAAAATATGAGTTCCTAATTTTAGGTTAGATTTTATTGCGAAAACACTCTGAAATTGATTCCCTTATAACCAAACTATATTCGCGTTATACGATTGAATGAAAAAGTATAACGAAAACTTAAAATTCGATAAAACCTTTCTAAAATAGATTTCTTGACTAGGTTAATTGAATTAATTGTAATAAATTAAAAATTCTGCAAAATATTAATATTTACTGTTAATATATTTGTAAATTTAATTACATCTTTTTAATATTTTGAAATGTAAAGCATCATTTAAAAGCCTCACATAAATGAAAGAAAGAATAAAATAGTCTTTGGCCCCGATACTTTATACCACTTTTTTCTTTTCTATTAAAAAGTTATGTTATATTCTTTTTTGTAAAGCATTATACTCCACTCAATATGCGGGTTTGGTTGTATACTAGCCCTCACCACGTTTGGTCTAGAATAGGTTTTTTGTGTTGCTGATCACGAATATTGAGGTAATTTCTATAGAAGATAAGGCTTTACTCCTAAATCAACAAAAACTAACCCCGAAAAAATGTATTTTCGCTATATTCACTTTGAAAAATCTGGGCTTAGGGACTTGGAATAATTCGGTTTTAAGGACTTTAAATACTTTTATTTTTAAAAAAATTCATCTATCATGAAGTTATTTTTTTCACTTTATTACAAAGAACTATAACTTTGGTCATTATTGGAAATCTTATATAACTTCAGCAAGATCATCACAGAAGTAGAGTTCTCGAATATTGTTATAATAATGGATCTTATACTGGATGTAAAAAGTTTGCATAATGTACAAATGTTATCCTGTTTGTCGAACTTTTTATTTTTTTACCAAATATGACCGTTGACCAATAGCTTTAAAAAATAATGACAGAAAATGATATTTATTTTTAGTGACGATTATTTATTTATTATAGGAATTAAAATTTTTTTAAAGTAGGTATGTTTAAACTGAATATAAAATATTCAATATAATTGTTTATTAAAATTAATATTGATAACATTTAATTAAACTGTGGTAAAAATTTTATTGTCAGACATTTTCCAATTATCTGCAGTAAGTATTGGGATACAATTGCAATAATTATTTAGCAATTTTCTTTTGGCAGTCCTTTCCAATATTGTGTCCTTAAATTTAATTCTAATTACTATTTAGGTAATCAAAAGAAAAAATGAATATTTTTAACTAATTAACTATTGATATATTCAATTTTTTGTTAAGATGTGTACAATAATTAACAAATATTTAACAAATATATAAGTAATTTTTCATTTTTTAAGGAATCTTTTATTAAAAATTATATTAATAGTTACCGTAATTATAAATTATAAAATAATTATTTTTATTTTATATTTTATTTTACTGATTAATATATTTTTATCTTCACTCAGACTTCTCATTATTTATAAAGACTTACTAGTTATTATACTCAAGTCATAATGCAGTGTAAGATTTACCGAATCCAACAACCAAAATTAGAAAAATTCTTCTGAATGTTTTGTGAGTCGCTGCATCCAATTTTAGGGTCCTGTGTGGTTAGAAAATAGAAAAAAACAGCAAAAACTTTCCCTCTTATAGGTTTTTTCGAAATGTTTTGGAACTAATGATCAAATTAATAAATGCGATTTTTTAAAAGTAATTAATTAAATATTGAGTTTAATATTTGATTCTGTATCAACAAAGAAATATTAAAGCTAATTATTGGGGTTGAAAACTATCTCCAAAGTAAGAAAAAGTCGGAAAAATACGATGCAAGTTTTTTTCTTTATTTTTTTTTTAATTTTTGTATTTGAAAATATTTTATCGTATTTTAATTTTTATTTTATTTACTAACTGCTCTACGTGGGTAAAAATGGATCAACACTACTTCCAAATTCTAAAAAAAAATTTACTTATAGTAAATACGAAAACGGAGGAATAATAACCAAATGGTCATTTTTGGCTCAAAATAATCAATTTTTTAATTCCGTCAAAAATTGCAATTTTAGATGAAAATGAAATGAGTACGAAATACAAATTTAGATGAAATTTATAGGTCTCAAAAATTTTCTAAAAGCTTTAAATTTCTAAAAATTTTTTATTTGCTCTTTAGAATTATTTGTTTGCCAAATATTTTATCTTTTTAATTTTTTATTCTAAATTCTCTTCGTTACAGTCAGTAAACTCAATGTCTATTTTTGGACAAAAATAATGAAATTTTAATTTACTGCCAAAATTGTAATTTTAAGATGGATCATGTTTATTGGGAGAGGTATTCTGGGGATCCGAAACACAAAGGGGGGCTCAGAATCAAGTGGGACTTAAAATAATTTCGATTTAGTCACGTAGAATAATCTAGACTTAGGGACTTAAAATTAGGGAATAATTTCTATTTGGTGACTTAGAATAATTTAGTTGTAGAGATTTAGAAAAATTCAAGTTTAGGGACTTAAAATAATCAGGGTTTGGAGAATTGTCATAATTCAGGTTAAAGGACTTAGAATATTAACATGGAACATGTTCATTGGATGGGCTATTTGAAAAAGTTTGGCTCGGCAGGGGGGGGGGGGGTGAAATGGAATTAGAATATTTTCGATTTAAGGACTTAGAATAATTTTAAGTGGAAAAACCCTGATAAGGACAAAAACTTAGAATACTTTAAGTTTATGGACATTTAAAAAATGAAAGCAATCCAATTGATCGTTCTTGAGATATCGTGCCCACAAGGAGTCGATTTTTGCATCCATTCAGGTAAGCCTTCGCTCTATAATTTAAAAAAAACACACAAAAAAATAATAATAAAAAATTTTAATTTTAATGTTATTATAGAGCGAAGCTCTACCTTAATGGATGCAAAAATCGACACCTTTCGGACACGATATAGCCAAAACGATCAAGCGGAATGCTTTCATTTTTTAAAACTGAGTTTATTTTATCGAGTTAATGACACCTATTGTTTTTGGGCCCAATCTGGTATTTCTAAAGGCATGTTTATTCTTGTACTTTTGCTTCATACAGGTGAAAAACCTTCTAAATGTTATCCGCGCGATAAATTTCATAGCTTTTGCATAAACTTTGCATCAGTGAAATATCATAAAAATGCAAAAGAACACTAGATATAGTTTTATTAATTATTAATTAATCGACATTTTATTTAATTACACGTTTGACGCCCAAGAGCTTATCTACCTACGTGTAGTTTTGTTTTTGCATACTAAATTAATTTCAAAACCAAAATTTATGTATTTCAAAATGTATATCCCCATGTAATAAAGTCTCAACTTTCAGAATCTGATGTAAATTTGCGATCAAATCAACTGCAAACTCAATATTTCGGGTCAAAGTTGGCCACTAAAAAAAATCGACAAGTTGCTTATCAGTATTGTAAAATTAATTAAGTATTCAAAATAATAAAATTGGAGCTTACGATATGATGGCGTTAAGTATCTTATGCAAATAAAATATTTTAAATCTTAAGATTATATTGTATTGGACTAAACCTGGTTCAAAGAAAATGTAATTTTATCCACATGCATTCTATGCGGAACTCCATTATCGTTGAATTTATATGAGAATTGATTACAAACTGATGTTTTTAATGCTTCTGAAATAGCTGGTTGACAACGGATTTTTTTAATTAGTTTAAACTTTTGTATGCTAAGGCTAAAGTTCTAAAGGCTAGTTTTATTAAATAAATAAAATATAAAATTAATATAATTGCAATTTTCGCAGCAACTTAAGGTACTTGATTTTTAGATTCTATCGGTGAGAGATTTCTTTTAAAATTGGTCATGAAAAATTTACAACTGACGGACTTTGAATGAAAACTTGCACTAAAAACTAAAACCAACAAAAATTTGATAGGATAAGAAACTAGGCTATTATTATGACAACACCCTGAAAACAACAAAAACTACTCGATTTTAAGGGTTTATTTTTGCAATGTTTCAGAAGAAGGGTCAAAAATAACTAACTAATAACATTTTTTAAAGAAAAATTAAGAAACTATTAAGACTTAAACGTCAAAAATCGTAATTTGACTATGAGGGCTAAGTACAAAAAGTTTATACTATCTCCGAAACTGAAAAAAAAAACTTTTACATGATAAAAGATTATTTTTATTTGCTTCTTTTTTAAATAAAATTTTGGTAACTACTTAACCGTATTTTGGCCATTAAGGACTTAGATTAAATGAATTTAAAAATTTTTTTAAAGAACAAAATTTTTATTTAGGAGGGGAGTTTAATAATTTTGGAACTCCAAATAATACAAAATGGTTATAGATAATTTATTTTGTTGAAAAAACATGACAACCACCTTCCGTTCATGCCATTAAGCCTTCTTGGACTATAGAAACACAGAGTTTGACATTTTTAAATAGGGTTCTTTGGTAATTTTTAATAGAACGCTGCAACCTCATTAAGAAATCAAACACTGGTTGTGCCTATTTTTTTATATAATTCTCTTACTGTTATTATCAACAGCCCAAATACCCATTTTCTGCCAAAAATGACCAATTATTTGATGCCAAAATTGCAATTTTCTATAGAGAAAAGGGTTTAGGTCTCAAAAAATTTGTATTGGCTCCAAGTTTACAAAAATTTCTTTCCTACCTCTCTTCAATTATTTATTAGCCAGATATAATAATTTATAAACTCCCAAATTTGATTTTTCAAAAAGTGTCTATTTTGATCTCTATCTTTGTAAAACCATAACTCCAAAACAACTCAACCAAATCAAACAAGAGAATATAAAATACCCTGCCAACTAGCTGGCACTAAGGTTCCTCTGCCACAGATATCACCGATTACAAGCATGCAATCATACATACATTAACTTTAAAAAGTTTTTTTTATTGATCAAAAATTTTGGAACAAATTTAAAAAAAAATTAATTATCAGATTCGAGATATCGAATAAAAACCATATTTTCAAATATAAGTACTTTCATGGAAATAAATGAGGTATTACATCCAAATTAAAAAAAAAAAAAGTAGTTTGAGATTTTTTCAATTGATGAAAAAATTTTTGAAAATTCTTAATTCCATAATAGTTGTGAAATTTCACCGGTTACACACACACTCTCTCTCTCACACACACACACACACACACATACATACTTTTTTTAAAAATCGGTTTTTTAGCTTCCTGAGGTCCCAAAACGTGCTTATATGCCAAAAAATCAAAAATCAAAATTTGACGCATCACAATGGTTCCTCATTGAGGAACCAAAAATGTTGAGATCTAAAAGCCTTTGTTTTCAAAAATTGCATTTTTGGGAGCAATTGAAAAATTGGTCATTATGGGATTTAATGGACTACAAAGGTATGAGAATTTGTGATAAAAAATTGCAGTTTTTGGGGCATAAAAAGTGACGCTTGCACAAAAAAATGGTGCCAACCAGAAGTGTTTTGGTTAATTAGAAAGGTTGCATAAATCCATCTTGAATTCCTGTAAAATTTATCAAAAAACCCTATTTAATAACATTAAATCCTTCGTTTCTAGGCCCAGAAGGCCTGCTGGAATAAATACAGGCGTTTCGGCCTGTTTTTTAAACATAATAAACTGATGCATTAGAATTTTGAGTTATTTGGTGTTACGAATGTATCGAACATCCTTTTTTAATTATAAAAAAAAAAATATTAAAACTCAGAAAAAATCAAAAACTTTATTTTTGCAGTGAAGTGCATTATAAAATACCCTGCCAACTAGCTGGCACTGAGGTTCCTCAAACAATGGTCTTTAAACTTCAATATGCAATAAATATTATTGATTACAACCATGCAATTATACATACATTTTCCTTTTTTACTAGGTAAAGTAGACCATTAAGATCATTTTGTTATTAAAGTAAAAATTCTAGCGTCCATGGATTGATCGCGCCGGCGTTAATGGATTTTAAATCATTTTTGCATAATTAAAAAGAGATAAATATAAAAAAAGCTAATTTTATTATTTTTTTGTAAAATTTTATTAGAATATATAATTATCCCTCAATAAAATTGGCTCGTAAAGGCTGTTATTATTTCAAAAAATTTTATCCCTTAATAATTAAAATATTGAGTAACATGATTTTTTTGTTTTGTCAAAGAAATGGTTGGCAACTTAATTTTAAAATGGTTGGCATCTTAATTTTAAAATGCAAACATAACCATTTAATATTTTTAGGCTGTTTATTATTGTTTATAATTTCATTAAGCTGCATACATAAATAAACATAGCAACGAACAGAATAATTGGAAGAGGAAGTCAAAAAGAGGCAAGATTTCCATCATTCTTTCTTGTGTGTTATAATTTATATCAAAATAAAAAAAAAATTGTGATCGGCCGGATACAAAAAATTACTATAAACTAAATTTATAAAATTTGTATTAAAATAAATTAGATATGTCCAATACGAAAAATAAATTTGATGTTTTATGTATTTTTTTGTAACGAAGATTTTGAAGAAAAAAATTTTCAAAAAATTAATTATCAGATTCAAGATATCGAGTAAAAACCATACTTTCAAGTATAAGTACTTTCATGGAAATGAATGAGGTATTACATCCAAATTAAAAAAAAAAAAGTATTTTGAGATTTTTTTAAAAAAAAAATTTTTGGAAAAAAAAGTTAGGTATTCGTTCGATAATTGTTTTGGAATATCACTGGTTACAATATTTTAAAATATTAATACTTTCATAGAATTAAAAGAGGTATTACACCAAAAAAATATTGCAATTTTTTTTATTTTTCTTTTTTTTTAATTTAGAGAATAAAAATTTTGAAAAAATTAAGTATCAATTCCAAAAAATTACTGTAAACGAGTTTCTTAAAACTAGTACTTCCATGGAAATAAATTAGGTACTACGTCCAAAAGGAAAAAAAAGTTTCGTATTTTTTGTATTTTTTTGTGAAAAAAATTTTAGGAAAAAAATTTTCAAAAAATTAAGTATCAGATTCGAGATATCGAGTAAAAACCATACTTTCAAGTATAAGTACTTTCATGGAAATAAATGAGGAATTACATCCAAAATAAAAAAAAAAGGGGGGGTTTGAAATTTTTTGATAAAAAAATGTTTGGAAAAAAATTAGGTCTTAATTCGATAATGGTTTTGAAATATCACTAGTTACAATATTTTCAGATATTAGTACTTTCATAGAATTAAATGAGGTATTACACCAAAAAAAAAAAATATATTGCAGTTTTTTTTATTTTTCTTTTTTTTTAATTTTGACAAAAAAAATTTTGAAAAAATTAAGTATCAGATCCAAAAAATTACAATAAACAAGGTTCTTAAAATTAGTACTTCCATGAAAATAAATTAGGTACTAAGTCCAAAAAGAAAACAAAATTGGTATTTTTTGTATTTTTTTGTGAACAAAATTTTAGAAAAAAAATTTTCAGAAAATTAAGTATCCGATTCGAGATATCATTTGAAAACTATACTTTCAAATATAAGTACTTTCATGGAAATAAATGAGGTATTAGATCCAAATTAAAAAAAAAAAGGGGGGTTTGAGATTTTTTGATAAAAAAATGTTTGAAAAAAAAATTAGGTCTTAATTCGATAATGGTTTTGAAATATCACTAGTTACAATATTTTCAGATATTAGTACTTTCATAGAATTAAATGAGGTATTACACCCAAAAAAAAAAAAATATTGCATTTTTTTTATTTTTCTATTTTTTTCATTTTGACAAAAAAAATTTTGAAAAAATTAAGTATCAGATCCAAAAAATAACAATAAACAAGGTTCTTAAAACTAGTACTTCCATGGAAATAAATTAGGTACTACGTCCAAAAAGAAAAAAAAAATTAGTACTTTTAGTATTTTTTTGTGAAAAAAATTTTAGAAAAAAAATTTTCAGAAAATTAAGTATCCGATTCGAGATATCATGTAAAAACCATACTTTCAAATATAAGTAGTTTCATGGAAATAAATGAGGTATTACATCCAAATCAAAAAAAAAAAAAGTACCTCGAGCTTTTTTGGTGAAAAAATTTTTGAAAAAAAAATTAGGTCTTAATTCCATAATATTTGTGAAATATCACCGATTACATACATACGTACACACACACACACACACACACACACACACACACACTCACACACACATACAGACTTTTTTTAAAAACAGGTTTTTTAGCTTCCTGGGGTCCCAAAACGTGCTTATATGCCAAAAAATAGAAAATCAAATTTTGACCTAACAAATAGTATATTTTTACCCATGGCCACAAAAGTAAAGAATGACCCAAATCGCAAGTTAATTACCGTCCGAGGCGAAGCCGAGGATGGTAAACTGCGATTTGGGGCATCCTTTTTTTGTGGCCAAGGACAAAACATAATTTTCCTTGCTCAGTGTCGAGAAAATGCGTTTTTTCGAATAGCGCAGCGGCCAGAAAACACGCACTTTCTCGACACTAACATGAAAAAGAAATTTTAAATTATTTCCCATTAACCATGATTAAATTATTTGAATACATTTTTAGGACTTTAATTAATTAACGAGAACGAGTTTGATTTAACATAAGAATTTTATTTTGATAAATAATAAAAAAGAAATTAATTGAAAAATTTTATACAAAACAAAATGAAAATAAATCTAAGTTACTTTAATTAACTATGAGAATTTAACTTCTGTAAATGAGACTAAGTTCTCTAATATCAAAAATGAAAAATATTCTAAGTTCATTACTCTCATATAATAAGAGAGATGCGACACAAGTCCTTTAAATTTGCTCTTAGAAGAGCTATTCTCCCCGAAGTCTGTTCCCCAATTACCAAAATTCTGTTTCCAATTTATTAGCTCACCTTGGTTTTGCGAGGCTCAGGTGTTCCCTCTCTTATGATAGTTGCGTAATGAACTCATTTACATTTACAATTAATATTTTAATTTTTATAAGTGGGAATTTTGAGTCCCTATTTTTTCAGTAACTTTTATATTAATTTTATTTTCATGCATTAGTTTTAATTTGTATGTATTGAATTTATATAACTCAAATGTATATTTCGCTACTTAAATTATTCAGATATTGCGCTATTTTATTAAATATATTTTTATTTATTTTATTCTTAAATGCATACGCTGCAACCTAACTCGAAATTATACTAAGTCTACTAACCCGGATTTTTATAATTTCTTATTATTACCTTTGCTAGTATCTGTTAAGATTCTAAATCCAAATTATTCCAATTCCCTAAACTCATATTATTCTAAGCTCTAATCAAAATTGTAGAAGTATTCTAAGTTCCTAAACCCGGATTATCTTAAGTACCAAAATTTAAATTATTCTTAGTCCTAGTTGACCCACCCCCCCCCCCCCTTGATTTTAGGAATCTCAGGTTACCCCTTCCTACAAACATGTTTCATGTTTTTATATAATTAGTTTTGATGATATAAATAATAATAAATTATTTATTAAAATCTTGCGCAGAAATAATAAAAATATAAATTTTGTAACTAATATTACATCATTCAAAAAAATACAAATAAATAATTTGAGCTTTATATGTTCTTTATTTGCATTTATTTTTTATAGAAAGTGTGAAAGCTCTTTGAGGAACCAAAAATGTTTTAAAACGAATTAAAATTTTTAAGTTGATTTGTTTTATTTATACTCACAGATTATCGAACGAGTTATAATAATTATTATTAATGAATTTTACGTCTGATTGACACTTTAAATATTGATATTTAAGCTCAATCTGAGCAAAGCTTGTAAAACCGAAAAATTTTAAAATTATTTAAACTATTTTAAATATGATCAGCTTCGCTCTACCCGTCGTTGACGGTATCTAGTAAATAGAAACATAAAAGTAAAAATTAATTTTGTAAATATATTTGATGCCTAGTTACTTTGAGTTTAAAAAAAAAAAAGTAAATAAATAAATGAATAATTTAAAGTTAATGCAAGTGCATAGTGTTTAGTATTACTCTTATACACCTTTAAAAAGTATAGTAAATATATATATATGTATACTCAAATGTATAGTCAAAGAGAAACAAACCCGTCAAGAGTTAAGTTTCAACATCTATATAAATAATACCATTACTTGTACTGCAAACAAACGCACGAGCAGAAACTACAACTCAGAGAAACAAAAGGTCTCCATATAAACTAGACGAGATACATCTTTACGCACCAGGGCAAATGAACGTTTTGCCAGAGAAATACCCTCTTTTCTCTATATTTTAAATAATATGTACATACGTATGTATTTATTTATTTATTTATATACGTAAAGGAAATAAACTAAAGAAAACGCAAACCAAATAATTGAACACGTTCTGGATATTCTAATTTTGTGGACTCCTCTCCGTGTTCTTGTAAATAACTTAGAATTTATTGCAGATATTAAGCTTTATTATCAAAGGTAAAATTAAATACAGAAAGCTTTGAATTTATTAAATTGAAATTTTTAATTATATCTCACTTTTTTATCTAAAATGATAATTATATTAGAACTCGATATCGCACTAAAAAAGCAACATTTTTATTTTTTTAAATTTACGTTAAGTATAATTAGTCTGAAAAAAATTCGGCAAAAATTCTTTTTATTAATTTATGTAGTATTTTAATCGGATTCTAATCGAATAAATAAGTTTTCACACTTTACCGAACACTCGTACTACTATTGTAATTTAAAATATTTGTTGCCTTCCTTAGCGTACAAGGTGTTCAGAAATTTCCGATTTTATTACGAACTAATTTAAGGCGTAATTTTATGCACTAATTTTAAGCCCGAATGACAAAAAAGGTATTGACAATACTTTCTGAGAATACTCTTTTCGCTACTGACTTTAGTCGTCGTGTAGCATATTTTTAAATTGGGATCAAATATCCATGCATTTATTTATAATAATTTTTTAATGAAAGAGACAAATAGTTCATTCTTTCCGCTAAATCTTTTTATTAATAAGGCAGAACTAATTTTTAAGGATACTTCCCCCTATAATTGAATGCTCTTCAATAAGACCCAAGCAGAAGTTGGATCCAAAGCGCCCAGCTCTGATCATTTTGGCATTTATGACGCAATAGCTATTTATTAAACAAGGTAATAAATATTGGTTTTGGCATTGCATGCAGTTGTATGCACGAGCAAGCGTAGCGAGCGAGTGCAGACAGCATGCAAAAGTCGAACCCAATATTTTTTTTCATGTTCTAAAATATAGTTTTACATATAATGGGCAAAAAACCCGTTTCCCTAGGGGAGAAAATAGGCTTTTTTTTACTAGATATGTAAAGTATATAAACATTTTACAGGTTTTATTTGTTTAAAAAAATAAACATTTTCAATTTTTTTTTTATTTTCTAGTGCTAAATACCGTAAAGTATTGAAATTTTAAAACTCAGAAAGAAAGTTATCTTACAAATGTAAATAGAGATGTTGAAGATACGACGTTTATTAAAAGGCAAGGATGCATTATAACTGTGGTTTTTGAGGTATTTTAAAGTAAATTGCAATTACTACTTGAATAGAATCAATGACAAACGCGCTCACTTGTTAACGTCTCAACTTTAAATAAACGTAAATTGAATTAAATTTTAACTTTTCCAATGTCAGTGAACAAATGAATGCATCACAAGTTTTGTCAGTAATATAAATTAATATACACTTGTTTAATGTGCATCTTAAATCAAAAGTATGAGTCACTTAACTTCCACTTACGGTAGCGAAAGAATATAGATTGAAATGTCTTATTTAGTCTTATATATACATTAATGTTGAACTCAATACAAACAAAACTTTCAAAACCCAAAAATTAAAAATAGCTTCTCTTTTTACTTGTCATTGACGGTATTTAGTAATGATATGATAAAGAAACAAGTTTTGTTTGTGACTCCAAAAAGCTTTTCCGGGAAATTAAGTTAAAATGTACGTGCACTGTAAAAAGTAACTTTTTTATATAAACAAAATAATTAGAGCATTTTCGAAAAATTAGTAAATTTTCAAAAAAGTTTGTAAATATTCGATAAAAATCGTCAATTTACTAAATTTTGTACATTAACAAAAAATTCGAGTATTCTCGCAAGAAAAATTGATAATTTACAATTTTTTTCGAAAATTTACAAAAAATATTTGTTAATTTACGAAGCATAGTTATGAATTTACAACTTTTATCGTAAATTCACAAAAAAAATCGAGAATTTTCAAATTTTTCGTTAATGTACTAAATTTAGTAAATAAGATTTTTATCGAATATTTACAAATTTTTTTTAAAATTTACTAATTTTTCGAAAATACTCTAATTTTTTTGTCAAAGTAAGGAAGTTACTTTTTACAGTGTGCTTGAATTAAATTTTAATTTTTTTTTTAAATTAATTTATTTTTAGAGTCAGTATATACCAAAAATATAATTAAAAAATATTTTAGACAAGTAAAAATTCGCAGATATGTATAGTGAGATAAATAATTGCGTGATCATAGAAGCATAAAATTGCTGTAATAAACATGCTTTTAGAAATACCGAATCGTGTCCAAAAACTAATCAGGTCATCAACAGAATGAAAAAAGTCATGTTTCAAAAAACGTAAGCAATCTGATTGATTATTTTTGTAATGTAGTGTTCATAAAATGTCGATTCTTTTACATAATAGGGTAGAGCTTCGCTTTTTGTTCTATAATTAATAAAAAATGATAAAAATTTAAAAGAAAAAAAAATGGTTTTACGGAGAAATGAATTTTTAGGATTTTCAATATAAATTTTTATTCAATAAAAACTAATTGTATAAAATGAAATATTTTTGTCATGGTTTATATTTTTATTAAGAAATTCAAAGAACTCTATTAATATTTGTTTGCATAAATTAATTGCATGTAATATTTGATTCAAATTTATTTGTTATTGAAAAATACCGAATAAAATTATTTATCATTATTTTTTTCATAACTTTTATATAGAAATTTTTTTAAATTTTTTGATGTTAAATACTATTGGAGAATCTCACATTCCAATTTTGAGAGAATGTCATATTTCTCTTTGTAACATTTATATTTTTAACTTCGACTAGAAATATTTTTGTTTACTAAATGCGATTACAGGGCCTAGATTCTGCATTTATATAATCTATAACATATCAGGCGAGAAACAAAAAAAGTACTAACTTTTAATAAAATATTGAATTTTATAACCAAACTGCATCGCGAAAACTACTACCATTTCTAAAAACATTTGTTTTCAAATGCGCAGTGCCACAAATTGTGTATGGTATGGCTGCTTATCACTGTAATATGAATGCTGAATTAGGTCCCAGCGCTATGTACCTCGGGCCTGTAACCCTTCGCAGTTAACAATATAAACATTTCCAAGAGCCATTGCAGAATATTATTAAGTATAATACATTTTGAAACCATAGTTTTTAAAAAATATTTACAAATAAAATAAAATTAACCTAATTAAAAAAACCTTAAACTGATAATGAAAAATGCTGAAAATTTGTCAAAAATTACGTTTCAAGAATACCCCTATACTGGACACATTTTTTTTATAAACGGTACAAGCTATGATTCTGGCGTCAGAATGGCTATTTTATTTTTATACACCATACAATTTTCAGGATTTAGTTACTCTCATATATACGCATACCTCTTATACAATAGTAGTTTTTGTACGTAAAGCAAAATTTTTCTTTTTGTTAACTTCTATATCTTATATTCTTTAACATATAAACTTTTGCTCGTAGCCTATTGTTAGTTCTTTTTTATCTCTATAAAATCTATATAATGAAAATAAAAAAAAAATTGTTTTTGTTTTACAATTTATGAGAATTCAAGTGTATTATTGCCTTAGTATATTCAAGCTTGATTTTTTTTTTCGAATTTTATTTATTTTTAAAGAATATAAATTGTGAAAAAAAATGAGAATAATAAAATTTTTTAAAATTTTAGGTAATAAAAAATTATAGTATATTGCGACCCATGGCCAGAAAATTAAAATACCCAAATTGGGTTACATAAGATTTTTCTGCATCACTGGCTTTCAATAATGTTGCAGTCTTAAAAACGAAGGATGTCTTCAAAACTTTGTCAAATACTTATTGTAAATAAAAAATTTAATTAATCAACTGTATTAGCTATGAAAATTGAGTGTTTCTATTATTTAACTTAAAAATTATTTCAATTCCACAATTTTAATTATTCTTATTCATAAAAGTTGTATTTTTCCCTAGAGATCTATTCTTAATACAGCAATCTAAAGATAAATTTTGGTTTTTCTTAGGGAAAAAATTTCGTCCAAAAGCTACTACTTTTACCTTGGGGATCATACAATCATAATTACTTTTCAAAGCCAAAAAACAGTATTACGAAAAGGAACCCTTGACTGAAAAACTTTAAGGTAAGGCATAAAATTAATTACAAATAAATATGTTATTCGAATTCTGCTTATATAAGTCAATGAATAATCAAAAAAGGCCACCTGACTGCTCCTATATAAAAAAATAAGTGTTCTAAAGCATTAGTAACTATTTGAATCTTACGTTTTTATAATTGTTAGCATTGCTTTTCGGACTCAAAAAAATTTAATTTTTGATTAATAAATAAAATTTAAACATAAAAATAAAACCATATTTGTAAAAATGTAACTTTATTTACTTATATTACATTATGCAACTTTAAAAAATAATTTTGAAGCTTTTATGACCAGTAAATTTTTAAAATTGCAGAGATAGTAAAAGAATACTGTTAATACATTTGAATGTTTTTCCTCTTGCACAAACGCATTAAAAAACATATTTTTGTGAGTATAATAAAAAAAAAATAAAATAAAAAAGCAAGTAAGAGAGTGATGCTATAAGGAAAATAAATTTTAATTGTTTAGCTTTTTCAGTATCTCAGTATAAATTTAGCTTAAAACTTCAAAACTCCGTGTACTCCTTTTAGTGGGTGACTTGATTACTAACTCAAGCCACATGGATGAGCAATTTCATTTGAATTCACCCTAATACAACTTCCGTTTTGCAATTATAAATGTATCGAGTTTTCAACCTGAAACGAGATATTTTCCAATTTTCTCACTCTACCTTCTTATATTATAATGTGTTTCTACTTTTGCATACAAATTGACTGAATCAGGATATTGTTTTTATAGAATATTTATACCTTATTATTATTTTTTTTTGTATATTTATTCTATAATCTGAGCATCTGTGTTTGGTTATCATGTAATCAGTAAAAAAAGTTAACCATATTAATATAATTATATTGCGACCTTATTACACTAGTGTACTGAATATATTAATGAAAATTAGTTGTAGAAATGTTAGAAACTTTTAAATGGATAAATTTTCTTCTTTTTTTTAAATCTGATTGGTATTGGTAACTAAATAAATAAACAATGCAATAAAGAGTTAAAAATTTAAAAGAGTTAAAAAGAACCTCAAGTAGATTTTTTTTCAGTGTCAAAAAATTTTTTAAACAAGGGACAAAATTTTTGTTTTGACTTTGCAGACAGCATGCAAAAGTTGAATCCCATATTTTGTACCATGATTTAAAACATAGCTTTACATATTTCCTAGAGTAGGAAATGGGCTTTTTTGCTCCAGATATATAAAACTCATTTTTTAATTATAATTACGTTTCAAGTCATTTATTTCATTTACAATCGTTACAAGAGTATGATAAAAGAAACAGATTAACACAAGCAAAATTCAATATGTTCTTTGCAAAATCCAGATTTTTTTTTAGTCTACATTCAAAAATGTTTGCACCTGCTGCAAGTGGAATCTGCTCATGGCAAAGGGAATTTTTTTTCCGTGGAAGCTTTAACAAAAAGAAAAAAAAATATCACCTATCTGGGTCCTAAAAGTTTTTATTAAAAAAAAAAAAGATCCTGAAAACTTGAACTGATAAATTAATTTTTGCATAAAAAGTGCCAACATTACAAAAGGGATTTAAAATAATTTAGAAAAGAGTTTAAAAAATTTTAAAAACGAATTTAAAATTAAAAAAGGCAACCAAAGATTATGGAATTTCCCAAGGAAATTATCGATCGTTTATGTGTTTTAGATTTTTTCGTATATCTATTTTTACCTTTTTTATTATAAAACTAAAATTGGTCATTTGAGACTTAAAACGTTTGCAACTTTAGAAAGTCACAAATTCTAGATACAGATACAAAGAAAATATGTTTATTAAAGGCGAAGGAGTGATAAAACTACATCAGTAAAGAACTTTTTGTACTACACGTAAGTGCATTTATTCAATGACCCCATCAGATTGTGAGAGCTTCTGTATGTATTTCACATTAAATTATTCATTATTAGATACCTTTTTGTAAAAAATTTTAATTTTATTAAATTATTCAAAAACTATATGCGTTATAACTTTTTGTAAATAAAAAAAGTAACAATTGCGCAAGCTTTACTATTATTTTAAAATAAATATAATTTAGTAATAGTGCATACCTTAAAGCATTTTTTAAAAATAAAATTTCTTTATTTTTTAAGAATATATACCCAAGAGCGTTTTTAAAATAATAATATTTAAAAAAAACTTAAGATTTGGAAAAAATAAAAGAAAAACTGACTTAAGCTCTCAAGCTAACAAGTTTTTGCAATATTTCAAGTATTTTGTTCTTTCTTATATAAATAGAAACGTTTTATTGTATTCTTATATAATTTATTATTTATTATTATATTTTTAGCTGCATGCCTGGCTTTAAATATATTTTTAAAAAAATTAACCGCATAAATGACAAATGGTTTGATTAATAAGTCCCCATACTACACTGAAGAAGGAAAATCCGCTAGCTGCAAGCGGAATTTTCCAATTTGCCGCATTTGGATTTCCATTTGCTACTAGCAGAATTCCGTTTGCCGTTAGCGGATTTCCACTTGCTGCTAGCAAATTTCTTTTTGTCCATTAGATTGCAAATGGATTTCAAACGTAGAAGGAAATTGAAACAAAATTATTTTATCGAACTCAAAACTTCTTAACTCTTTTCTGAGGAATTGCCCCCACCACAAGTCACGTGATACACGCTTTACGCAATTTATTTTACTTTATTTATTTAATATATTAATTTATTTAAAATAAAATACTTGTTAAATCATTTGTAAATAACTAATATTTTTATATTTAAATTTTAAAATATTTTTATATTAAAATTTTAAAAATGAATAAAAATAATTTTAAACGTTACTACATAGCTGCAGTACTACTCCATACACGCATACTAATGTCAGTCACACAGAGAACAATTTAGAGAGATTCCTCGGGAAAGAGTTAATCCCCAAACTGAAAGAAGAAATAGTTGTATAGAGAATCGCTCTTTCTTCTTTCGATTGGAGAAGTATCACCTTGCGCATACGTCAAGAAAACAACTATTTTAATAAGAAATTTTATAATAGATAATTTGGCAGATGTTAGTTACTGTTTAAGTATTTAAATTATTACTTGTATATCTGTGTAAATTTTTCTAATTCTAAAATTTCCACAAAAATATTTTTCTTCTAATCTCCGAATCTTGGTTGTTTGAGGTAGATATTTTAATAAATCTAAATTAAAAATGTTAAAAAAACAAAATTGCATACCTTTTAACTCAAATCAATGTTGCAGTAAAAAAAATATTGTAATGATACACAGGTAAATTTTCTTAATTTATAGGTAAGTTCATTTAACCGTGTAATTATAAAAGAAGAAGGAAAATGTTATTAACACTATATGACTTTAGACAAAACGTATACTTTCAAATAAAATCAATGATTTTAATTTACCCATGAATTATTACTTGTGAAAATAATATTATATCAAAATATACCTTCGAAAAATGATACGAAATATACCTTGTTTCTTTATTCTTTTAATAAAATATTTTATTTTCAAAATATTGAACTTTTAACATAGTTAAGTATATATATATATATTTTGTTTGTTAAAAATATAAGTGTATATTTAACATGATTGATATATTCGTACTTTACGATAATATATTTTATCAAACATTTATTTTTTTTTTTAAATATGGGTTTTTTATAAAATATTATTGATGAACATATTTAATCAAGCATATTTTTTTTTTATTTACAAGTAAAAAAATATTTTTTTTTTCTTTATTCATTCTACATTGATGTGTTTCTTTACTAATATTGATGTCAAATTTTTATTTGCTAATGGATTAATTTGAACTGAAAACATCTCATTATATTATTATTATTATTACACGGAGAAAAATAACTGTTAAATATAACCAAAATTACTGGTTATGTTTACATCATAATGTTTTGTTATTTTCTGTTTAAATATTTTGTAAATATAACCAAGTTTATAGTTAGAATTACAATATTCTGACTTCATATTTGTAAAATTTACAAATTTGTTTTGTTCTTAAAACAAACCCCGTTTTACTAAAATTAACCTTGCAAAATATACAAAATATTTTTCTCCGTGTATTATTATTATTATTATTATTATTATTTTTTTGTCAAGGGAATCTTGCGAATCTTACATCAACCATGGAGTGTTTGCGGGCCTTAAAGACCCGCAAATTTCCATGACCGCCCAGTTGCACAAAGTGTACAACTGAGAGATCACCGGTGACCTCGGTCGCCGGCTACGCCCCAGATTCTTACTGGATAAACACACTATAAACCCCCCTGCGCATGTTTGCCCCAAACCGGAACACCCTTTTCATGTATAACTTCAATTTGGGACGCGCAGCCTAGGCAACTAGCCGCTGCCTTCCCCCAGCCTAGTGACAGGAAAGCTATCTACGATAGAAGGCCAAGCGGAGACGGACGCCAACTCCATTTGAAGATACTCTTCGAACTTGTCCTCGTCCATCTTTGGTACATTCCAACCCAAGGGACACGTCTTGTACGGAGGCCATTGGGAGGTTCCCTCAAGCACCCAGAATGTCATGTAATGATGGTCGCTACCATTGTAACCATCCATCACCGGTCTGGACCTTTGCAGACATAGTGTGTAGACATGTCCATAGCCAAGACATCTAAAACAGCGTCTTGCATTCGCTCGAAGGCGCACTATGTTAGAAGCCCAGCCAATTGGGATTCTTCCTTTCTTGGCCAGGCGTAGAGCATCGACCTCGAGCAGCTCTACCACTGCCATTTGGCTCGTAGTGCCTTTAGTTTTGAAAATGGAGACTGGGGGTAGTAGATCTCCACGTTCCATTCCTATTTCTTTGGCAACGGCTTCCTTGATCTCTTGTTCGTTCGTGATCCCATCCAGATCTCGGATTTCGAGTTTCAGCATGGGGATAACACCTACTAGGCTTGGTACTGCCCGTTTCAGCAGCCATTTTTGGCTGCTGAGTATTCTTCCTCTTAGCTTTCTGCTTCTTTTTGGGTTTTTCCCAGGCATCCACTTTGTTTGGTATTTTTTCTACCTGGACGTGTTTTTGCAACTGGCCCGGAATTTTAGGTACTTGGTTTCCCTGTTGAAGCTGCAGCTTTTTTTGCTTCTTTCTCTTTTTCCTTTCGGTCTTTTGGGACCATTTGCATTATTTTGCTCACTTTGATGGATTTTGCCATCTTCCGAAACTTGAATCTCTGTAGAAAACTCGACTACCTTAGGGTTGTTTGCCAGTTTCTCTGGGTCTTGATGACCCGTAAGAGACTGGTTGGAAGCCGTTTCATTTGGCTTCGGCTCCTTAGGCCCTTCCTGATTTTTCCCTGCTTCCAGTAGACGTTTTTCTTGTAAATACTTCGCTTCGCGTTGATCTTGCAGCCTCTTTCTGTTCGCATCTTCCTGAAGCACCTTTTTCTTCTTCCTTTGCTCTTCTAATTCCTTCCTATTTTTTTCGGTTATTGAGAGCTCTTCATCTTGACGATCCTGGTCGGAAAAATTTCCTTCCAAAGGAGGGTCTTTGTTCGTCTTGTGCCCAGTTTCTGATTTAATGTGCCTCTTCCTCAAGGATAGTTTTAGGATAGCAGTCTGTGGCTGCGTGCTTGTCAAGAATGCTCGAGGGAAAGACAAGGCATAAAACCCAGTTTATAGGGCAGCCTCAGTTATTCCAGAACAGCTTATAGGATAACTATCAGCAGTCTGCGGCATTCCTAACATGGACGCATGGGATGCAACATAGAGCATGTTCCCGGAGAAATGCAAGGCATGAGACCCGATTTATAGGGCAGCCTCAGTTGTTCCAGAGAGCTATATCCTATATCCTTGATTCTAGTTCAACCTTGAAAAAAGGCGGCCTGAACGACCCTCCTCCTTCCACGGTTCGCTTATAGAGGAAATAGGCCTGGCAAAAATGCCGAAAGATTCTGAGCATGGGGGGTCAATGTTGGTACCGTACACAAACAGGATTTACCTTCAAGTAAATCAAACTCGTTCCTTTTTTGCCAATTTTTAGACATTACTTTATTTTTAAAATCTATTTTTTTTACATTTTTTTGTTAAAATCTTTTTTTTTTAATTTTTTTTTGAAAACGAATAAAAAATTATTATTTAGTGGAAAAAATTATTTAATCTCGGTAGAAAATTATATGAATAAGATACTAGCATGAATTCCCCCCCCCCCATATCCCCTCTTCTACGCCTACCAAATGCTCTAAAATGGCTTAAAAATGGGAAAAATCATGTAGAAAACATAAATGTAAATAAGAAATATATTTACTTATATGCGTGTTGTTTTGTGTGTGTTTATGAATAAGAAGGTGTATATGTGTGTACATTCATGAATGCAAATACTTTACAGTGGATCTAAAAATGGAGTTTTAAGATTTGCTCCCTTGGTTTTTTGCTGAACATTTGGTCATAAAAAGTCCCTAGCTCCAAGGATTTTGGTTTTGCTTGTCTGGTAATAAACATAAAAAAATGCTCCATTCAAATTACATGTAGCCATATTATTTCAATTATCGTAAAAAGAGCTTCAGATCTTTCTATTATGATTTCAATGAGGATTTTTTTCACATTTATTACCGGTAAAATTGCTTTTAAAATATTTTTTTTTGCTACTTGAGGTTGAGTAACGTTTTTTATATATTTAAATAGTATTTCCATCGATTAGCAGCTGTTTAAAACATTTTTTAAGCTTTGTAAAAGATTAGAAAGCTAAAAAGTCAAAATTCACATGTTATTTAAATGGGAAAATTAAGATGCTTAAAGGCACGCGTTTTTGAAAAGCGAAAGCAAAATCCTTGGAGCTGGGGACTTTTTATGATCAAAAGTTCACGAAAAAACCCGGGGAGCAAAATTTTTCTTAAAACCCCAATTTTAGGTCCACTCTAAAATATATAATAATTGTAATATTAAGAGAAAAAACATTAATTTTACTTTATGTATTTTTATATACATTCCAGTAACACACATGCATATACACCTTCTCATATATAAACACACACACACATACACACACATATAAACATATACATTACTTAAATATGTTTATGTTTTCTAAATGATTTTTCCCATTTTTAAGCCATTTTAGAGCATTTGAAAGGCGTTGAAGGAGGAGGGAGGGGGGGTGCCAAAATTCATTCTAGTATCTTAGTTATATTATAATTTTTTACCGAGTTTAAATAATATTTTACACTAAATAATAATAATTATTCAAATAATCAACAAAAAAAAAATTTTTTTAAATGTAAAAAAACTGGATTTTAGAAATTAATTAATATTTAAAAATTGGCAAAAAAGGAACGAGTTTGATTTGTTTGAAGGTGAATTCTGTTTATATACGGTACCAAAATTGACCCCCGATGCTTAGAATCTTTCGGCATTTTTGCCAGACCTATTTCCTCTATAAGCGAACCGTGCTTCCTCAGCCTTATGAGGATCTGGGCTTGGAACCGGTACAGCGGAGTTAATTATTATTATTATAATTATTATTTTTTTGTCAAGGGAATCTTGTGAATCTTACATCAACCATGGAGTGTTTGCGGGCCTTAAAGACCAGCAAATTTCCATGACCGCCCAGTTGCACAATCTGTACAACTGGGAGACCACCGGCGAACGCGGTCGCCGGCTACGCCCCAGATTCTTACTGGATAAACACACTATAAACCCCCCTGCGCTTGTTTGCCCCAAACCGGAACTCCCTTTTTAGGTATAACTTCTGTTTAGGACGTGCAGCCTTGGCAACTGGCCGCTGCCTTCCCCCAGCCTAGTGACAGGAGAGCTATCTACGATAGAAAGCCCTCCACCTTTATCTTCAACAAGGTGGCCCTTACGTACTCTGCTACTTTGTTCCAATTATCAGAACTCCATAGCATTTCCGGGACCACCGTCTCCGGCCTCCAAATCGGGAAGGGCTGGCGCCCTTCCACTTAGCGCTCACCTTCAAAGAATGTGTTCCACTGTATCCTTCACGCCTGGGCAGTGCAAGCACTCCTCTGTTACCACCTTATGCCAATATTTTTACATGACATGGAAGTACCCGTGTCCAGTTAAAAATTGGGTGAGGTAAAAATCCAAGTGTGTTAAAAATAATTTTTTAAAAACGATTCACACCCAGCTTGAACGAGCGAAAAGTCGAAAAAAAATGACGACAAAATCTGATACAGCAAATTTTTCGGAAATAGTTTGTTATTTTCATATTTCCATAGCAGTAAGTTGGAGCTGATCGTCTAAAAAATTTTTAGTCAATTTTGTGGGTGGCTGAGAGATCAAAATCCGAAAATTTGATTTTTAACAATAAATATTTATTAAATTTAAAGAAATAGACGAAAAATTTGGATTGCCAGGGAAAAACCACTCCAGAAGAAAAAAAAACTTTTCTTTTTACGATGAAATTTAGCCAAGTTATCGTCAATTTAAGATTTTGCTTAAATTAGCCTTAAAAAAGATTGAAATTTTATTGAAAAAGCCTGTTTCTGAACTTTGAACATGCATTACTCGCTTGATTTTCATCGTAAAATAATAATTTTTTTTTTTAAATCGATTAATTTTTCCCTAGCAATTCATTTCTTTAAGAAAAAAATCATTTTTATGTACCGAATTTCAATTTTCATGTCAAAAGCCTTTGAAAACTGTAAGTAGCGAGATTTACTTAACACAATTTTTGATCTATAAATTGAAATTTGGTCAACAAAAATGATTTTTTTCTTAAAGAAATGAATTGCTAGGGAAAAATTAACCGATTTAAAAAAAAAAATTATTATTTTACGATGAATATCAAGCGAGTAATGCATGTTCAAAGTTCAGAAACAGGCTTTTTCAATAAAATTTCAATCTTTTTTAAGGCTAATTTAAGCAAAATCTTAAATTGACGATAACTTGGCTAAATTTTATCGTAAAAAGAAAAGTTTTTTTTTCTTCTGGAGTGGTTTTTCCCTGGCAATCCAAATTTTTCATCTATTTCTTTAAATTTAATAAAGATTTATTGTTAAAAATCAAATTTTCGGATTTTGATCTCTCAGCCACCCACAAAATTGACTAAAAATTTTTTAGACGATCAGCTCCAACTTACTGCTATGGAAATATGAAAATAACAAACTATTTCCGAAAACTTTGCTGTATCAGATTTTGTCGTCATTTTTTTTCGACTTTTCGCTCGTTCAAGCTGGGTGTGGATTTGATTTAAAAACAATGTTGCGAAATAATGAATATAGAATTATACTAAATAAATAAAGAATTTTTTAAATTAAATAATTTATTTTATAAATATGATTTAAAATCAAATAAATATTTAAATAGTCGAATGTACTTAAATGAATTTATGTTTAGCAATTGTAATATTTGTATTCATCTTAGAAATCATACAAGCTTAAAGAAATTTTCCTTTAGTTACTAAAAGCGTTTCACAATTCAAGCCATTGACATGAAATCTGCATTCCAGTCATTGATTCTGGGTTTCTTTAAGTACATCCGAATTGAAATGGTATTTTCAAAGATGTGAATCTCAAAATTTATTTCATAACAGAATATTATATTCTTTACATTCGGGGATAAAGAAATAACACTAAAAAATTTAAATATTGTTATAAATTTTATTGAACACATTAAAATGACCATAGCTATTTATCTTCATGATTAATAAATAATTTATTTTTCTTCTTTTGATAAATAACGTGAAAACAAAAAGTCGCATCTTGATTAATATCCAAAACTAAAAACAATTTTGCAGTATTATTTAAAATAAATGAAAAATAATTAAAAGTTTTTTAAAATATAACGAATTTAATTATATATCTAGTGATTATTGTAATGTAAATATTATTTTATAAAAAATAAATAAATTTTTACAAAAGATAAAGTAGCAGCAGTAACTGATCTTAACATAAAAGTATATTATTTATGCATTTGAAGTAAATAAAATTCAATAGCAGAAAAATGTATAGATTGCCGCTTAAAAACCACTGTCAGAAGCAATGATGCGGAATTCTTCGTGTATCGAAGAAATGACAAGTTACAAAATTTACTTATTTTTTTTATCAAAAGAGAAGAGAAATTTTATTCATCTTATTATTATTATTTTTATTTATTTATTTTTATATATACTGGAAATAACTTGGACTTAACTTGGCTAACTAGTTGTGCAGCACATTTGAGATATACTAACGTTATATTTTTTTAATCAATAACTCGATGTTTCTCAGGATTTAGTATAAAAAAAATATGACATGTTCAGTTTTGGGTCATAAATGACTGAGATTTAAGTTTTGAGAAATTAAAATCATAATTTTGCTTGACTGATATTGAAAAGTATTCTTTAAACCTCCATGAGATCACTGTTTTTTACCCCCACGTTTGGGGTCACTGTATCGATATCGCCAGAATCATTTTTTAACAACTTTAAAAATAATTTTTGGCCGAAATTTTTTTTAAAGGTTTTAGCTAAACATTTCAATTAAAGAACAAAGAAGGTTTTAGGCCAAATTGTCCGCTCAGTTTTCCGCCAAATATTCCGGAACGGTGGAAAAAGAGAATTTTTAGTCCAAAATTCATATCTCCGTCCCAATTTGTTATTAAGGGAAAATATTCTAGGGATCCAATCTTTACATATATATATTTTCAAAAAAAAGCTCCAGATATGGCTCCTTTGCAAAAACCATATTTATTTTGCAACCTGAAAAATGGCTTTTTTCGATTTAAAAAATTTCAAGAAATTGAAGGTTTTATGGGCTAAACCACCCCCTAGGGGCATTAAAAGTTAGAAAAAATTATTTTTAGATGATCTTTAACCTCTTTATGAACGAATCTAATTGGCTTGCTCTCACATCCTAAAGGCTTTTACAGAATGTTCCGGATCAATTTTTAAGTAAGATCTAAGCTAAGTAGCAACTTCTGGCACTTTTTTTGTGTCTAAAAAACAAGTTTATTATGTAAAATAGCTATTGATATCTTCTTTGCTATCAGATGGTTTTTGAGTGACTCAATAATTAAAATTTTGCAGTTTCAGCTCAAGTATTGATTTGAAAGCTCTGAATTCAAAATAGTGCTATTTTACATATAACTCTGTAAATTCTAACGTTTTCATAAAAGTTATTTGCAAAAGACAAAATTTTAAGAAATAATGACTTTAATCCCTTTAAGTATATTATTTCGCTGTATTTATAAAAAGTTTCTTTTAATTAATCTTCCGAAAATTCCGTAACAAGTTTTGCAGTTCTAGGAAGAAAAAGAATTTATTCAGAAATCTATTAGAAAGCGCTTCAAATCTATTTTTATTTATAAAATTTTAATTAAAAATTATTTTAAAAAATTTTAATATATTTTTTATAATCTTTACTTATTTAGGTCATAACATGCTATTCTATCGCAATCGTAATTATTAAATAAACATTCATACCATGTTTAGTCTATTATTCACAGGTTCTAACCTTTTTAAAATACATTAAACTCAGACTTACTCACAGACAGTACTAATACATCTCTTATAAAAGACCTATTTAGTGAGTTATCATTGCAGATAATAAATCATTGTGCAACGCGTCGTCCTCCAGGCTCTAGCATATGCAATACCTGGATTGATGTCATCGGTATAGACAGCAATGATGTACCTCTTAAGTACTGTAATAAAATACCTACATTTAAGAGTGACCATAACCTCATTGATGTGGAAATTGAGATATTTTTGCCCAAGTTACCTAAGGAAACTTTTTCTTTTCGCAAGTTAAATAACATCACACCGGAAGCCATCAATGAGGTTATGATCCAGTCTGACTGGTCGGACTTGACTGCGACAAATTTTAATTTGGATCAAGCTGTCTCCAGCCTTAGCTTAAAACTTCAAACTGCAATTGACAAACTAGCACCACTTAAAAGCATCAATCCTAAAAAGTCAAAGCATCCTTGGATTGATGATGAACTCGATTTCTTAATACGCAAACGTAAATCCATTGAGCGACGTTATCTTAACTCTAAAAATAGATCCCTATTAGATGAGCTACTTAAGCTCACAGTAGAAATAGAGACACTATCAGAAACCGCTCACAACACTTTTGTACTTAACAGATTTGACGAGGCAATTGAGAACAATCGTGACATCTGGCGTGAGATGAAAAATTTAGGACTTATACCAGCACCTCGCAATGACCTACATGGGTTTTCCTTAAATGATCTTAATAGCTATTTTGCGGGGGTTTCAACTTCTCAATTTGAGAATCTTGATGACACTATTGAAATGATTAATTCAGCATCACTCAACGGTTTTCATTTCAAGGAGGTTACCTTGAATGATGTCATCCTAGCAGTAGCTCATTTTTCATCGCAAGCTACTGGGTCAGATGGAATACCTCATAAGATCATAGCTAAATCACTTCCTACAATTGGTCCTCATTTAGTGAGGCTTTTCAATGAATCGTTGATAGGTGGAGTTTTTCCTACAGAGTGGAAAAAATCATTACTGGTGGCCATTAAAAAGACATCTGCTCCATCCTCTCCGTCAGATTTTCGGCCTGTTGCTTTATTATGTTTTTTGGCAAAGGTTCTTGAAAAGCTAGCTCATGACCAAATTACGGACTATCTACAAATAAACAAACTAATAGACCCACTACAAACAGGTTTTCGACCCTATAGTAGTTGTGAAACAGCATTATTAAAACTTACAGAGGACATACGAACTGGCAGAAATAAAAGACTGGTGACAATACTGCTACAATTTGATTTTAGTAAGGCATTTGATTCTATATCACCCACAAAGCTGATTGAAAAATTAATATCTATGGGGTTTTCCAAAAATGCCTTGCTATGGATCAAATCATATTTACAAGGACGACAATTGCAGGTTATCAATAGGTCTTCTCTTTCTGATCCTCTTGAAGTTAATCTTGGTGTTCCACAAGGGTCAGTTTTGGGGCCACTTTTGTTTTGTATTTACATTAATGATGTAAAACAATATCTTCCTGAAGGCATCCAACACTTATTATATGCAGACGATCTGCAAATATATATACAAGATACGCCTGAGAATATACAGGAAGCTATTATAAGGTTATCACTAGCAGCCCATAACATCAATAACTGGGCAAAAACTGTCTGTCTAAGGCTTAATCCTGATAAAACCAAAGCAATTTATTTTGGCACAAGCTACTTTGTGGATCAATTGGATAGACAAAATCTACCTGGTGTTAAGATAAGTGATATTACTGTGCCTTTTGTGAAGGAAGTAAAAAGCTTAGGGGTCATTTTAGATAGCAAACTAAATTGGAAATCTCACATAACATCAGTAGGCAAGAAGGTAAATAGAGTTCTGTATACACTCAGGTTCATTCGACAATGTACAACGGAAGCTCTGCGTATTAAGCTTGTACAGGCTCTAGTTATTCCTCATTTGGATTTTTGTTCTGTGGTTTATTTAGACTGCTCAACGAACTTACATGACAGAATACAAAGATTGAATAATTCTTGTTTAAGGTACATCTTTGGGGTTCGTAGGGATAGTCATATTACTCCATATAGGGAAAAACTAGGCTGGTTAACCTGCTACATGCGTAGACTATATTTTACATTAATCATAATGTATAAAGTCCTTCGTCTAGGTAGACCTGAATATCTGGCTCAAATTTTTGTTCGATACACTTCGAAACAGACAGCCAGAGGTGAACTATTAACTCGTGAGTTAGTTTTACCTGAACTTGAAAAATGGCATGGCAACTCTTCCTTTCAAGTTCAAGGCACAAAAAGTTGGAATTCCCTTCCTTCTAAAATAAGGTTCCTTCCTTCACTAAACTCATTCAAGACAGCCTTATTTACCTACCTATCAAACCTAAATTATACATATGAGGGCTCGGTTTTTAAGTGTATATAAACTATGTTTTTAAAGAAAAGATAAAATATGTTGACATGTATTACTTGGATTGCTATATATTATTTTCATTATTTATATGTGTTATTTGATAGTTAATATTAATAATAACTTGACTGTGATGTAAATCATTTAATTTTAGTTACAAAATGCTATCACTGTTACTTACTATTATTTGCCACTGTTATTACCATACTGTTAATTTTTTTTTTCAATTAAATTTTTCAATTAAATTTACTAAATCAATATATTTATAAAATAATATTAAATTTAAACTATGTTATGCTGTTACTATGTTATAATTATGTATAAAATTTTGTTTTAGACAAATAAAGAATATTTACATTTACATTTACATTTACATTTACATTTATAATATATTTTTAAGTTAATTAATTTTACGTCACAATAAATTTTACATTAGTTTTTGTAAAAATATTATCGTTTCAACATCTTTCATTACTAAGAATTTCGTCGCAATTTTATTAATAATGTTTTATTTTATAATGTAAAAATGCATTGAAGTAAATATTATAAGATTAAACAAAAAGTAAAATTCTAAGAAAATTAAAGAAACAAAAAAACTGAATTTAACGTAAGATTTTATTATTAGATTATTCAAATTTAATTATCTGTGTTCTTTTAAAAATATTTCTGTTTTCTTTTTTGTGAAAAAAAATATAAATATATATATATATAGCTATATATTTTATGCTCTTTTAATACTTTTATAATAATTTAAAAGCTTTTTTTAGTTTTATAAATTTAAAGATTATTCAAGTTTCATCTTCTTTAATGTACATTTGATGTTCATATACATATTTTATATACTTTCGTTTTTAAGAATACTGAAAACTAAAAGTGACTTAAATCTGGCAAATACTTTTTAAACTTTCTTCTTTTTTTTTAAAAAACCATAAAAAAAATAAGGTTATATAAAAGTAAAATGTAGAAAAGTATTTTTATTAAATTAATTTTATAAATTTTACTTATTCTGAATGTTAATATCGTAATCTTAAATAATAAAATTTTTTTTACACCAAATTCCTTTTGAAATTAGGCTGAGTAGTAAAGGCTATATTTTTAATCCTATAGCTTGTAACATTTTTGCAATTATTATATATATAAATTATATATGCATTTAAACTTGATAAATCTTTACTGTCGTATACATTCTACAGGGTTCAGTAACTGGTAGAGCCGCTTAAAAAAATTTATGCCTGATATAAAAAATTGTTAAAAAACAATCACCATGAATGACTCAGTAATTTCCAACAATTACTTATCAGGTAAAAATTGCTTTAAATAATCATGTATTAATGTTTTTAAAAAAATATATAATGTATATGTATAAGGGATTCCACGCCAATTGAGACTAAATTGAACAAAAGTTCAATTCATTTGGTCGCAGAAATGGGTCCAAGCTATTTTTTCCGGAAAGTACAACTATTGATAAGCCTCGATGCTAATATTTTACTTAAATGGTGTAATTCTTAATTTGGCAGCCATTTTCGTGTATTAGTTGGTCAGATAATTTTGTAACAAAAGAGCGTTTAATTTTTTATTTTTTCTATATAAAACTCATATTACCATTCCTGGAAGCCAATAACGAATTCCCGCCAAGTCAAGTAACCAAATGAAAATCAGATTATATATTCGGATTCCTCGGAACATTTTACCAAGGCATATAAATTTTGGTAATATTTGAAGCAATCGTGTTTAAAAGGCAATTTTTAAAATTTTCGCTCTGGAAAAGTCGATTTTTTCATTTATTCAACTATTAAATCTTTACCAGACGTAAAAGGAAAAATAATTATTTAAATACTTATTTTGCTTCATAAGGAATTAAAATTCGCACCTACTAGATTTGAAAAGTCCAATTAAATTTTATACAAATTATAAGCTATATTTCCTGGAAGAGTATTTTTGAATTTTCTTTTAATATAAGAAGAAGAAATAACTTTCTATGCAGATAGGTTTCTGTTTATAAAAATATTATGAAATATTCTTTTAAGGATGTTGAAAACGAAGCAGGGGACAATAGACCTATTTCTTTCTAACCCTGCACAAGAACCCTGGGCTCACACGACTATACAATAGAATTATTAAATAAATAAAATTTTTGTTATAAACAAATCAGCCTAGTCTAAAATAAACTGAATAATTCTATTCTACGATACTTTTCTTATATATCAAAAACTGTAATAAAAAAATACTAAAATTTTTTATTATAAAATGTCGTCTTGTATGAATCATGTGTAAAAGATACTTGAAAAAGCAAAATTATTTAGAATTATTTAACAATGAAGGACTCACCTTAGGATCTTCAAATTTTAAATATACATTTTTTAACATGACTTCTTGTTATATACTAATTTTTATTAAAATCTGTGCTCAAACAAAAAACGTAGTTAACATCCTTAAGATGTATTGTACTTGAAAAAATAGAACTGCACACATATCTTTATATGCAGTATTAGAGGTGTAAGTTTTATACATTTACAAGAAGTTCTACTTATTTTTATAGCACACTTATTTATTCGTTATTGTTATCAGCTCCATAAATCTACACTAACACTTTCAATTTAATATGCAAAGACACAAAGAAATTTAAAAAATCTAAAAAAGAACAAAGGAATAAGACAAAAAGAAGAATATATTATAAATTCCAAAAAAACAAGTAAGACGTCTTTGAAAAACCATCGAAATGAAATAAAAGGAAATCGATTTTTCTTGTAATAAAAATTTCACAATTTCTTCAAATATTTCTAGCATGAGTTGAATAATAAACTAAATAACTTTTTATAAACTAAAAAACTTTTTTTTACTACATTTAAATTTCATCGATTAAATAAAATCAAAATTCATAAATAAATTTCAAAATTTTACTTGCAGAAGAAAAACAAAGCATTCTTAATTTTCAAAGATTAAAATTCTAAAAGCCACTGCAATATATATCTTACTATTCTGAATATTTAAACATTTCTTTGCGAGTATGATTTTCTGTATCTTTATAACTCAAGATTCATTGATCCAATTAAAATTAAATTTCAAATTAGAAAAAAAAGTATTCGTGTGTCATAGGTCATACAATTTTGACTCAGCTATCGTGGCTTGTTAGATATTCAATTTTTAGTGTTTTTGAAATATCTAAAAAATATGTTAGAATTTAAATGGGATAATGATTTGGCACTAATTTTTACGCATTCAGTTTTTTATTCAAAACGTACCTTTAAAGATCTATAAAAATTTTTCGGAAACAATTTGAATAAGTTTTTATTTTAATTTTAATTTTTTTTTTCGTGGAGTATCTGGAAAAAAATTATAACTCTGGCAAAGAGCGCGAAAAATTAATTTATTTTGAATAAATAATTTAATTGGTATGAAAATTAAATGGTATTGCATAGGCGGAATAAACTCAGGATTGTATGTTAACTGAGCAGTAAAACCTCGAGTAAAACATCATTCTTTTAAGGATCTGAACAGATCAGAGGAGGCTGACCCCCCTCCCCCCTGCCGCTATAAATTTGCTGCGGAAATGGTGAAAAATACTAATTGTAAAAAAACAGTATAGAAGAGAAACATGATTTTTTTAAGGATTATCGAAAACAGACCAACTCTACGCTAGTGTAGAGAATATATATTTTATAAAGTTCAATTTTTAAATATTTTTTTTATGTCTATTCATTTTCTCCAACTAATTATTTCTTCAAGAAAAAAATAAATTTTATTTACCGAAATTCATTTTTCATCTCAGAAACCTGTGAGAACTTTAAGTAACAAAATTTATTTAAGACAGTTTTTAAAGTAAAAAATAAATTTTCGTATATAAAAATAATTTTTTCTTCAAGAAATTAATAGAGAGAAGTAAAGAGACAAATTAACATTTTACATTGAAATTCAAGCTCGAGTAATGTACTTTTTAAGTTCGAAAACTTTTTCTTTAATAGAATTTCAATTTTTTTATGAATTTTGGCAAAATTCTAATTTCACGATAATCCGACTAATTTTTATCAGAAATGAAAAGTTTTTTTCTTAAGGAGTATTTTTTCCCTCAAAGCCCAAATTTTAATTTTTTTTTTTTAATTTAAAAAAAATATAAAAATTTTGGAAAGCTCAGAATTAAAAAACGTGGTTTTTGATATAAAAAGGAAAAAAGGGGTCAAATCGAAGTGTTCTCATATTTTTTTTTTATTATAGGGCCAAGTTAAATGGTAATAAAAAATAATGCCTTATTTATTTTAAAATTTTCAAGGAATCACCAGGATTAAATTATAAAAACAAATTCATCTATAAAATCAGTTGGTGACATTTAAGCCATAACTCCATTTAGGCTAATTAGTAGGAAAAAGATTTAATTTGAATTAATTTTACTGAAATGTTTTTTTATAGACATTAACCAGGGTGAAACCAAATATAATTATTTTTCTAAAAATTTGAAATAATTAGTGCGTGAATACAAAAATAAAGTTTTAGTTTTTCACTTTATACTCCAAAAATTTAAAATAAAATAAATAAAAATAAAAACAATGATAATGCGCATACAAAAAAATTTTATTTTATAAAAAATAATTTGTATAAGTCTTTTCTTTTCTCTATATTTGTTTTCGTTTACTTTTTGTAAGCTTTGAAAGTAAAGTTCGTTCCTAGTTTTTAATATTATAAAAAAAAAAAAAAAGTTTAACTATCATACGATTTAAGGACTACATACTTGTGCCAAGAAAGTAGGAAAGGTTCCGGGTGACGAGACAAAGGAACATCGTACTTTGTATCTTACATTTCACAAGAATCAACGAGAAAATAGAAATAAAATAAAAAGGCATACAATTCCTTACTAACGTCAAAAAGATATCTTTTTACTAGATTTTCTTAATTCTTTTTTTTTCTCTTATTTTTATCAATTGTATAAATGTATATATATATATAAACTGTGGTATTCATTTATTTTATTTGTTTATAAAAGAAAAGAAAAAGTATTTATATTTTTTTAATCAAAAATAAATACATAAATCTTTTATTCAAATATAACTTTTATTTTAAATAATTATAAATGTGAACAGAAAAAAATTGACTTAGAGTAAAAAAGTAGAGTGGAACGAAGTCAAAGCTTTTAGCTAATGAAATAATTTCATAAGGCGCAATGTCACATTTTTGTAACTGCTATTATTCTAAGAAAATTAATTTTACTGTTGTTGATAATACATTTCGTGACTTTTGGTTAAATTTTAAAATAACAATAAAAAATTTTAACATAAAACATATTTATAGGAAGGGTATCTTAGGGATCCGAAAACCAAGGGGTGAGGGGTCAAATGTGTTCCATTTAAGAGGGACGGAATCAAATGGATATTAGAATGATTTTGATTTAAGGACTTTTAAAGAAATAAAGAAAAAATTGAAAAAGGATAGTTTTGATATTTCTTCGTTATCAAAAATGCAAAAGTCTTTAAAATGTCTAATTCGGTCAAAACTTGGAAAATTTGGTCCCCAAGTCATTTCAATGCCTAAAACCTACGGGGTATGTTTTTTAGTATCTATTTTCGAGTAACTATAGCCACCAAATTTTAGACACTTACACTCAATGAATCGCGACACACTCGATGAATCAAAATATCTCCGGTATAAAGTTTTTTAATTAATATCTGGTTGTGCTTCCTACAGTTTGAGACAATTTCATGTAATTGTTGTCGAGGTATCACGAAAAAACCATGTTTAGATATTAAAAAATAAGTAAAAAATTTACAAGCTGTTTGTGTAAACACAAACAAAATGGATAGAACATGCCAACTTACAGCTGGGCATAGACACACAAGTTACAATACAATTTGCTGTTTTTATAATTATCACCTTTACTAAATGTTAAGATTCTAAACCCGAACTATTCTGATTCCCTAAACGCTAATTATTCCAGGTCCTTAAATCAAAATTATTCTAAGTCCCTGAACCCTGATTATTCTACATACCAAAATTCGAATTATTCTAAGTCCCATTTGACCCCTCACCTCCTTAAATCAAACAAATTTGATTTCCCCTAGATTTTTAGATATCCAGGGTACCCCCTCTCTATAAATATGTTCCATGTTAAAACTGCTTAAATTGGTCTTGTTTATGTTCAATTATCCAAAAGATTAATTAATTAAGACTTTAAAGATATGATTAACCGAACCAAGAAATCAATTTTTTATTTTTTTAACTCGACACTGATACTGATAGGCGGACGAATTAATCATTTCTTTTTTTCTTAGTACCTAAAAACGGTAAATAATTGTTAAAGTCTTAATTCATTCATTCATCATCATAATCAAACGTTACTAAATACTAAAAAAGTTTATCCGAAAGATGTCTAATAACCTATTATTATCAATAAGAAAGTTGATACACTCCACTTGAATGAAAAAAATCATGCAACTGTTAAATTCAACCATAATCGTATGTCTTAAATAATCACTTAGAAAAAATCATGTAAAAATGAAAAACTAAATGTGATCGTGGCTTAAAGGAAAAAGCCTTTGCTTTTTTATAATAATAAGTGGGATTTTTTTTTTCTAAATTATTTGTTGAAAAAATTTTAAAAAAATTTTTTAATTAAAGTTTTATAATGTTTTTTGTATGATGATTTTTTTACATAGAAGAACATAATTGTCATCTATGTAGCAGAATATGATTGTAATATAGGGGAAGTTAGCTGATTAAACATTTGGGTTAATTTTTTAGTTTCTAATGGGAATATTGCGACAGCCGATAGTTATTCTACAGTTACTATTTTTGATGATAGAATAATAATTTTCAAATAACTATTTGATTTATAATAAATTTTTATTTAATATTGAAATAGAAAATGTTTCAAAGTAATTTATTTAACTTAATGTAATGAAAACTCACTATTTAATTATTCCCAATGCAGTAAATTATTCTTGTACATATAATCAAGTTAAATTTATATTTCTAATATTTATGATAACTTTTCTAACATTTTAATTTATTAAAATACATATTTGTACAAAATATTTTTAATTAAATTGATACTATATATGTTGTCTTTAAAATTTACATTCGCATAAACAGAGTCTTTCATTTTCCAGTAAAATATAATCTCTTTGTAAGTATAGAATTTATTAAAATAATCAATCCATTAAATTTTTAAACTTGAGAAAAAATTTTTTTTACATTAACATTTACAAAGTAATTAAAGTAAAATTTTTTTCATTTCATGATGTAAATATGGTGCACTTTCTGCCCGCAAATCTATGCTCCAATAGTATATTACGATCCCGTGTCCAGAAAAGTAAAGAATGGCCCAAATTGCACGTAAATTACCTTCCGAGGCGAGGCTGAGGTTGTCAGATATAATTCTCTTTCCCCCCTTGCAAAGTAAATAGATATATTTCAAAATAAGATATCTTGTATTGTTAAAAAAAAAAAAATGAACTAAAAAATATATTATATTTCAAATTAAAGCCAATTTAGAACGCTAGTTTATAGCTCTGGTAAAATTGCGGTAGGATTATTTAGTTACTGGCTGTTGCCAAATTTGTTCTACTATAGTTTTTTTATTGTTCATCATTGATCGTTGATCGCGAATATTAAGTTCTTTTATTTAAGAAATTGGAGCTACTCCCTTAAATTTGGAAAAACTACCCCTAAAAGGGGGTATTTTAATGCATTCGCTGTTTGATAGTCTAGATTTGGTCAATTTATGTTTTTTGCGTCCCTGATCACGAATTTCAGGGCCCTGACTATAAAAAATTGGCGCTTCATCCTTGAATTTACAATAACTATCCGTAAAATTGACACTGGAAGTTCGAATACATAAAAAATACATTAGAGTTAGCTATTGCATATTTAAGTGTCAAGAGCATATTCTTCATTCACACAATCCCAAAATTTGTAATCAACGATCCAAAAAGTATAGATCAAGTCTGGACGTTATAAACTCGAAAAGCCAATTTTTCATAGAAAAGAATCCAGTTTCAATCAGTGGCCAGTGAAAAAAACCTATACTAGACCAAATCTGGGACAGCCAGTAAATAAACACCCTGCTCTCCACGATTTGACTGCAGTGTAAATTGCCACTAATTTCACCCGGTAATTGAAAATTCATACAATTTTTTTCTAGTAGCAGTCTAACACTCATGAATATATTTTTTAAACAAAATTATTTTATATTTAATTTCATTTTTGAAATGATCATAAAATGATAAAAGAATTTTTTCATATCAAATAAAGATGAAACTAAACGAAAATTACAACATGAGAAAACAAAAAGAGAAAAACTCGTTTGAGTGATAATACTCAAGAGATTACTGAAATACCTACTGAGGTTGTGACAAGTAGAAGTTGGTATTAAAACAAGTTTTAACGAATTATTGTTGCACTTAAAAAGAAAATTACAGTAATAATGTATGAAAAAAAAGAAAAATTTTTAAATTATAACATAATTATCTATGTTACAGTACAACACATGCAAAAATTATAAAAAAATAACTAATTTAAAATTACTTTAACACTTTTTATATAATATAATTACATAAAAATAAAAGTTTGTAATTAAAAATAATTTTATTTTTTTTTCTAAATTTATTATAGCTTTTTGTATATATTTTTTTTATTTATAAAATTATGTTTTTCTTATGGTCGTGTAAGCTAGAAGCGGTAATAAATATAACCGTAAAGCCCTAATCGTTAAGCTAGATGTTGTTGTTTTTTACTAGTTAATTTCAACGTTCAGTTTTAGTTGCCTGTTTATATGTTTTTTATGTCTTCATTGACGTGTATTTTAAGTACAAATGAAATTAACGATATATATGTTTTAAGGCGAGAAAATAAGATATTAAAATAGCTATAACTTTTTTTTTTTAATTTTAATTGCACTTTCTTTTTTGTTTAATATTTTGTATCCTAATCTAACTAAAAATTAATCTAAAAAAAATATAATTTATAAATATTTTTTACTATTTGCCACTGAAAAACCATATTTTTTAAATTTGAAGAAATTTCAAATTGATGTTTTTTTTTTGATTTTTATTCAAAAAATATTTAAAAATATGGAGAAAAAAAATTTGAATGAATCAATATTAAAGAAACTGCAACGCCTAAAAGCGAATGCAAGAATCCAAATCGGAAACTTTAAACGCATTTTTCTTAAAACGAACTTTTTGAAAACAGGCCCCACGATAACAAAAAAACTGTTACTCCAATTTCAATTTTTTTCTTTTAAATCGATTTTTTATGAAAATTCTACAAGTTACGAACTACAAGAAACCTGATCGGAGATTTTTGAGGGCTCTAGATTCCATTTTTGGGACAAAAATGATGTTAAATTTCGAATTTTTACTACTTAACTTCATAACTTTTTTAATTTATCATTGATGATAGGTTAGATCAGAAATCAAAGTAGAAATAATTTTAATAATTTTAATAATGAAATATAAAGAATAAGTTTGCCTTATTTGAAGTATGCTACCCCTTCTTATATAAACATATAAAACGAGCCAAATATATTTCGGTTAATACGGCGAAAAGTAAATAGTTCGTAAAATTGAACAAAGATAAAATTAACAAAGATGAAAATTCAGGAGTAGTTTACCAAATAAATTGTAAATCATATGATCATAAGTATAAAGTCAAACTTCTAGGAAGTTGGGTGTTAGGGTTGAAGAGCATAAAAAAGATGTTAAGAAAAATTGTAGTCGCAACGTTTAAAACATACACAGAAAATTTTATAAGCATAAAATTGATTTTGAGAAAGTTATCGATCATTTTAAAAAGGAAAAAAATTATAGAAAACTGTTACATGCGGAAATGATGTTTATAGAATATAATGAGACTATTAGTTGAAAATTAATCAATTTATTGGATAATTAATAAAATATCATTTAAAAATAATCGTTAAAAAATGCTCTTTTGAATGGTAATCTTTATATTTATTTGATATTATATTCCTTCGCGTAAAAAAATCTAGCACTTGTGCACATTGTTTTATAGAATCAAAGGTTAGTATAAGATCTTTACTCATTCTATATATATTATACATTCTTTATACATTCTTTACTGAAGTTATTAAGATAATTATACATTCTTTAATGAAGAATATTCAATAAGGTAAAATTAATTTTAAATAAAATAATGTAAAATATTTTTAGCCTTGATAATAAAGACTGAAAGTGTTCAATTTATTGCAAAAATAAAGGAACAAATTGTTAGCGCAAAAATCAAGTATTTTTGCTTAATATAATTTTATATATATCAAAGGACATTCAAAAAAATTAACTAATAAATATAAAATAAATATTAAGCAAATTATGGTTATAATTTACTAATACTTTTATTAATTTCATGTAAACTTATTTTAATGGTTATCTGTTGCATTTTTACTTTATGTGCATGTAAAACGTTATTAAATCAAGCATAGAATCTAATCAGAGTAAACTTTTACTATCGACGGAGAGAAATACTATTTCCGGATTGATTCTTTATAGAAGATTCACGCAACCCTTAGCTGTTCTTTTAATACATTTTTAACCCTCTGCTAACATTTTTTTTTTTTACCAGATGTTCTTTAGAGCAGAAAATCAACTCTGTGTAATATAAAGGTTACTTTTTCATCAACTTTTTATCACTAGACTAGAAAAATATCATTAATTTTTGTAATATCTTTTTAAGATCCACGATGGGTGATCTTAATTTTTTTTTTTAATTAATAACTTATTAAGATAAATTAGTATTTGAGATTTAAAATTGTTAATAGTAGTGTAAACATTAATTTTTTTTTGTTTAAAAAAATTTTTAAATACTAGCTGCAATAAAAAGAAAATTAAGCTTCAGGTACTTAATAAAAATATTACTTATGCAGTATTTAAAACTTAATTTACAAGGATAAAAATGTTTTCCATAAATAAAAATAATTATTGCCATTATCTTAAGATAAAATTAAATAATAAACAATCCTGGATCTGTAGAAGAAAAAATAAGGTCGAAATTAAAATTAAATATTTAATTTAGGCGAATTTATCGTATCTTATCTAGAATTTTATGATTTGCGGATTTACTAGAAATTGAAATTTTTGGCGTGTTCTCTGTTTTAATTAATAAGAAAAATCGGTAATCTACTGTACACTCAAGATAATGATTATTATATGTACCGTCAATTGCAATTAGGCCAAAAAATTAGAAAAAATAAGGATCACATAAGAAAACAGAAAGAAGAAAGTTTATTCAACATTACGAACAACTATCACATTTATGTTGAAAATAATGATATTATGTCTTACTTGAAAAATATAGGGAACAATGTACGTTTTTAATGTAAATTCATATCAGTAAAATATATTTTTGGAAAAAAATGTTTTTTTTTGGAAAAAATGTAATTTGGGTAAAAAGGACTTTAGGAAAAAAAAATCATTGGGAAAAACGGATTTGGAAAACTGACCCCCTACCGTCTTAACTTGCCTTCCAAATAACGCTGCTATCGTTAATTATAATCCTATTATTTTCTAAGTATCTGCTTTAAGCTCTTTTTAACTTTCATTTTTTATTACTAATTCTCTGAAACTGAAATTAATAAAATAAATATTCTTTTTATAGTAAAAATAGTCAGTTTTTAAAATAAATAGTTTAAAGTTATAGTATTGTCCTAAAAATTTTGTGCTTTTAGTTTCTAAAAAATGTTTCTCGTAGAAAGCAGAAAACCGAAATTTCACTGATAAGACTCGCCGTGATTTTTTGTCGAAATGGACAAAGATTTTCTTTTTTTTAAACTTTAAATTTTCCATCATACAACTGTTTTCAATAATAATTATTCTGTGTTACAAAGGGAGGCTCAGTCCTCAATAATAAAGATAACAATAATGAAAAAAGTTATAAATTTATAATTCTATATAGATTATGTTTATTATTTATAATAAACTCATCAAGTTAATGGATATTCTTAGCTTATGCAGCCTTTTGAAGATTCACAAAAATTTCGTCTCAAAAACTACCTTTTTCAAAAAAATTGAAATGTTAATTATAGTGAAATAAAGTAATTAGCTTTGAATATCATTGTCCAAAAATTAATAATAAAATATCGTTGTTAATGTAACTTAAAAGTAGACTCTCAAGAGAAAAATGAAATTAACCACAGATTTGCATTGTAGCTACGTTTTTTGGAAGCAAGCCTTAAAATTTTATAATAAAATTGAGGTTTTAGAAGGCTATTAAGAATAATTTTACTGTCGTATAGAGATTGATTTTTTAACATGATTAAGTGAATCATAAATTCGTTGTGTAACTTGGCTTCCCAAATATGGTGGTCTACTCTTGTAAGCTACTAAACGGAGTAAATTATTTGATCAATTATTTAAATTCGATGTTTCCTTTATACCAGAAATATTTTTTAAAAAGAATAAAAGATAGATAGGATTTGATTAATAATTTTTTCAAATTATGAAGTAATAAAGTTTCATTTTAAACGTATATATAACTCATTGTCATTTCATTAGAAGCTTTATTATCTTTTTTAATGGAGCAATTTTCTAAAAGATAATATTCGTTCAAAATAATTAGTTTCTTTATGTATTATTTAGACACTTTTCCAATAAAAAACAAGAATATGACTTTAATTTTAATTACATGTGTTCTGAATTCATGTTAAAAAATTATATTTCATAAGATTTTTTTTCATATTTTAACTTTTTTTTTTATTAAAAATTTCTTTTGACCATAATTTTTAAAATTTTCAAGCAAAGCAGCCTGGTCGTGCAGATCCAAAAAAACGACTATAAACAACAATTTATAACGCATTTCTAAAACTAATACTGCCACAAAAAAAATTTGGTACTATGTCCAAAAAAAAAAAAAAAAATTAGAATGTTAGGTAAAATTTCGATTTTTGATTTTTTGGTATATAAGCACATTTTGAGACCCCAGGAAGCTAAAAAACCGATTTTTAAAAAAGTCTGTATGTGTTTGTGTGTGTATGTGTGTATGTAATTGGTGATATTTCACAAACATTACGGAGTTAAGACCTAATTTTTTTTTCAAAAATTTTTTTATCAAAAAAGCTCGAGTTACTTTTTTTTTTTAATTTGGATGTAATACCTCATTTATTTCCATGAAAGTACTTATATTTGAAAGTATGATTTTTATTCGATATCTCGAATCTGATAATTAATTTTTTTTAATTTTTTTCCCAAAATCTTCGTCCCAAAAAAGTACAAAAAACACCAAATTTTATTTTCTTATTAACCTATTTTATTTCTATGAGGGTAGTAGTTTTAGAAAGTTTATTTATAGTAAGTTTTTGGATATGATATTCAAATTTAAAAAAATTTTTTTATCAAAATTAAGAAAACTGCAATATTTTTTTTTTTTAAGTGTAATATCTAATTTAATTCCATAAAAGTACTAATATCTGGAAATATTGAAATATTTCACAACTATTATGGAATTAAGAGAGAAATGTATGTATGATTGCATGGTGGTAATCGGTGATATCAAAACATATTAATGTATTAAGCTTATTGTTTAAGGAATCTTAGTGCCAGCTAGTTGGAAGGGTATTTTTTGTATGTTTTGGTGGCAAAAATTTTGATTTTGATTCGAGGTATCGAGTAAAAATCAAATTTTCAGATATTAGCACTTTCGTAGAAATAAAAGTATCCAAATAAATAAAAAAGTAGTTTGAGATTTCTGATAATAAAAGTAGAAATACAATAATGGTTGTGAAATATCACCGATTATATACATACATACGTATATAGTACACACGCTGTGAGTGACTTTTTTAAATACCGGTTTTTTAGGTCCCTGGGGTTCCAAAACGTGCTTATATGCCAAAAAATTAAAGTTGTATCTCACACAATGTTCCACTACGAGGAACCAAAATAAAATAATATGAAAACGAAATCAAATTTTCATGAAAGCAATTTTTTCAAACGGATCATTGAAAACGGAAAGTTTTCAAATTTTTTCGTTTTCAAAAAAATGTTGAAACCAATCAGTCCTTCAAACATCCGTTGCACTAATTTTTTGGTTCCATTCAAAAATTTTCCGTTTACAACTAGTTCTTGGAACAGTTAAGTGCTGAATTTTTCCTTTCTACGGATATTTTGTAACGATTTTTCAATCAGTTTTATTAAAAACGGTCATAAGAGTCTAACAGTTTGTCCAAGTTGGCATTTATCAGTAGAAAGAGTCAATTATAAGTCAAACATTTAAAAGTAAAGTTTATATCAGTGGTAAATATGAACAACGTCACATCTCACAATATGATGTTTTCGAGTAAAACGACTTTAAAGTTAAAAAAAATTATTTTTTTAAATTAGCAAAAAAAATTATAATTTTATGACTTTTTTTTTTTTATTTTTTAGAAAAATGCTTAAATAATATAACCTGAATTTCATTCTCAATTTTTTATTGTTTATTATTAAATAATAAAGATTTTAAAAATTGAATTAAAGTAAAACGGCACTTCTCCAGTGGACATCTGCCGTTTTACTTAAAAATGTAATAAATTTTTTTTCTCACCTTAGATATAGATATAATAAACGTATTAAAATAAAATATACCTATGGTTCTTAATAATGAAGTAATAAATGAGCAATAAAAAAGTTTCAAAAAATAAATAAAGATTGTAATTATTAACAATCAATTTGTTGTAATTTAAAAAAAAATATGGATATTATAATTTTAAACGTTTAACATAAATACACTGTAAAAAGTAAGTTTCTGAAATTTACAAGAAAAATAGAATTTTTTCGGAAAATTAGTAAATTTTCAAAAAATTTTGTAAATATTCGATAAAAATCGTAAATTTACGAAATTTAGTACAGGAAACCCCCCGTATTCGCGGGTAATCGTATTCGCGGATTCAAATATACGCGATTCTTCAAAATATACCGGGATTCTTTTTTCGCGGATTTGAATTCGGTTTTACGCGGTTTTGTAGCAATGTTCACATTTATTAATTTTTTTTTCACAAGATTTTTGGTTATAAACATTATAAAAATTTCTTTTTTGGCTAATTAAAATAAATTAAAAACATTTATTAATTTTTTTTTTCACAAGATTTTTGGTTATAAACATTATATTTCACTTGTCAATAAAATAATTTTCATTCTCAAAATTTTTTTGTTTTACTTTATGCACATACATACATATATATACTACGGTCCCAGTCCCGCGTTATTCGCGGATTTTCTTATTCGCGGTGTTTTTTCGGTCTCAATTACCCGCGAATACGGAGTGTTTCCTGTATATTCTCGAAAAATTCGAGAAGACTCGATTTTTTTTTGTAAATTTACGAAAAAAGTTGTAAATTCACAACTATTTTTCATAAATTTACAACTATTTTTTGAAAATTTTCGAAAAAAATAGTAAATTATCAATTAATTTTGCGAATTTACAAAAAAAAATCGAGAATACTCGAATTTTTTGTTAATATACTAAATTTAGTAATTATACGATTTTTTTTGAATGTTTACAAATTTTTTCGAAATTTTACTAATTTTTCGAAAATGTTCTAATTTTTTTGTGAATATAAGAGTTACTTTTTACAGTGTAAAATTTTTAGCTAAGAATAGAAGTAAAAAACAATAATTAATTAATAAGTACCCTAAATAAAAAATAATAACTCCTAATGAAAGTTTATAAAAATTTTAAAAATTTTAAAATCTAAATTTAATAGATATTAAAAAAAAAAAAAAAATTAAAATTAAAATAGTTTTAAAAAATTATTATGTCAGAAAAAAATGTTATTTTGTTTCTCCTTATCCATGCTTACAACCGTGTTTAAATATACTATATACCTGGAGAAGTGCCGCTTTACTTTATAGAAAGGAGATGTGTCATTTTACCATTTTTGTTTAAAAGTTTAACATTTTTCAAAATTGATTTTCTACCCAAAATTTTTGGATTTTTAGCACCTAACTGTGCTCAAATGAAGAATTTCCCAAAATATGCGACTTGTGACGTTTTTCCAATTTGCAACAGATATATAAGTATATAAAGTTTTTATAAAGTAAAATTATGAAAATAAATAATACAAACTTTTTAATCCGAATGAATGCATATTAGAGTGGACCTAAAATTGGATTTTTAAGAAAAACTTTGCTCTCCATTTAAATATCAAGACTGGTTTTACGGCCTAATTTATACTTAATGCAAATGCTCAAAATAAGTTCCTATATGATCAATAGAAGAAAATAAGTCATTTCTCCCTAAACTGACTACCTCCACACCCACCTACCGTGATTCCCCAGGGTGGAGGAGAAAAAAAGGCAAGTGATAGTTCTTATTTCAGAATACTAAGAAATGTAAATGTAAGTGATACGAGACATATGATTTCCGTTGTATTTTTGTCTCCTGAAGAATAATTCGTGCTATGTTTTGCTCTATAACCCTTCAATTTATAAAAAATCGCAAAAATCTTTAGAAAATCGTTAAAAACCTATATAAAAAAAAAAAAATTTTTTGGTTGAAGTTCTTGCCTTTCATGTTTTAATTCTATTTTTACCTTTCTTATTCGTCTTCAAATCATAGAGAATCTTCAGGAAAGTCTTTCATGCATTTATTATTCAAATCAGCTTCTACTTTCATCTTTTACCAACTTTTTTCCAAAAACAAGATCTACAGAACCCAGTAGAACCAGCAGGACCTCAGAAACTTCAATAATAAAATACCACTAGACTGAATCGAAGAATTTTCTTTAATATCTGGTTCCAATACACAGAAATCCTAACAATATGGTTGTAGTCAGTTTGTTAAAAACATTCTGAAAACGATCAGCTGCATAGTTTGCAGAAGATTTTTAAGCAATATGTGAAAAACTCTTTGACGTGTGCTTGCAATCAGGGCACCTCCACATGGTGCCGGTGGGTTGCCCACTATATGGCAGAGCCCCTGGTTTATTGCTGTTATGCCGTTATGGCAAGCAAACGTAAAAGTGTTACAAATTAAAGAGGAAGGAAATTACAATCTTCAGGTGAACCAGAAGATATTTTAAGAATTCAGTTGAAGTCGCGGATGACAACTTCAAAAGAATACCAACTTTAGGTTCAATATGAAACAAATAGTTTTGATCCAATTAAGGGTTGTTACTGACAGTGTAAAAATGGAGCTAGAGTAGTTGGCTGCTGTGCTAACATAGCGTCTGTTATTAGACTGTGCGAAGCACAGTCTATACCCGCGACAAAATGTCGCTCTTGTGCGCACTCGTTAAGGTCACAGTGATCTCCGAATAGGTTCAAAATTTATATATAAGTTAGATATAAGACCAACATGAACTGTATTGATTTTGAGCCAAATCGAAAATAAAGTACCGAAATTATTATCAATTTACGGGAATAACAGCGTTAAAAACACAAAATGTCTATTATAAGACATAAAACATGATAAAATAAGCACTTTCAGGATGAAAATAATCATTCCAGGTTGTAGCGGGTACCCTGGAGGTATAATTTTTCATTTTCCGCACAAATATATTTTCCGATTTTCCAAGATGGCGGCCCGATAAATTTGAAAAAATAAACTTTTAATTTTACAAGGGGGTTTTTTAGGGCAAAAAGAACAAATATTCGGTGGAAAATATTCAGTTTTTTAACCTAAAAAATTTTCCGATTTTCCAAGATGGCGGACCAAAAAACTTGAAAAAATGAATTTTTGACATAAAACATGATAAAATAAGGACTTTTAAGATGAAAATAATCATTCTAGGTAGAAGAGGATACCCCGGAGGTATAATTTTTCATTTTCCACACAAATATATTTTCCGATTTTCGAAGATGGCGACCCGATAAATTTGAAAAAATGAACTTTTAACTTTACAAGAGGGTTTTTTAGGGCAAAAAAACGAATATTCGGTGGAAAATATTCAGTTTTTTAACCTAAAAAATTTTCCGATTTCCCAAGATGGCGGACCAAAAAACATGAAAAATAAACTAAAATACCATTTTAACTTGACAAAGGAATTTTTTAGGGCAAAAAAAACGAATATTCGACAGAAAATATCCAGTTTTTTAACCTAAAAAATTTTCCGATTTTCCACGATAGCGGACCAAGAAAATTGAAAAAATGAAGTTTAAACTTTACAAAGGAGGTTTTTAGAACAAAAAAAACAAATATTCGATGAAAAATATTCAATTTTTTAACCTAAAAAATTTTTCGATTTTCCAAAATAACGAACCAAAAAACTTGAAAAAATGAACTTTTAACTTTACATAGGGGTTTTTTAGGGCAAGAAAAACAAATATTCGGTAGAAAATATCAAATTATCATATTATATATATCATACAAAATATCAAATAACAAAATATCATATTCTGTTTAATTTTATGAATTATAAAATAATGAAAAGTCTATATAATTCCGAAAGTTTACTATTAGAGACCGCTAGCGTCGTGCTTTATTATGGTGTTTGTAATTAAGTGTGTCCATAATTAATAATTAATTATGTCCCGATACAGATCCAAATACTATTGATGATCAACAACGTAAAAAATTAATTCAAGAAAATCCATTAATTGTCAGCTATTTTTTTAAAGATAGAGTTAATAATTTTATGAAATATGTAATAAAACCATTATTTGAAGTATCCGACTTCTGGTATCGTTGGGAATGGCAATTTAGAGGATCACCACTTATTCATGGAATTTTATGGTTTTCAAACGCGCCATTATTTAATAATAAAATTCTAACACCAGAAGAAAGAGAAAAACTTTGCCGTTACTTCGATGATTTTTGTTTTGCAATAAATCCTAAACATGATCTAGGAATTAATCATCCTACACGTCAAAATTTTTCTGACATTCCAACAGATAATCTGGAAAATGATTTAATTTATTTATTAAATAGATTACAACGTCATACGATGCATGGTAAACACTGTATGAGATACAAATATAAAAGCACAATTTTAACATGCCAAATATAAAAGCACAATTTTAACATGCAGTTTTAATTTCCCTCAACAAGAAAGAAAAGAAAGCATTATTGATGATTCTGACGGATATTTACGATATCATCCTAAACGTAATGATCCACTCATACAAAGATAGAATCCAATCATAACATCTATTTGGAGGGCAAATACTGATTTTTCGCCGATTGCATCAGAAGAATCTATTTATTATTATATTGCTAAATATGCATCCAAAAGTGAAAAAATCTCAAATGATTTACAACAGTATTTACTGGATATTTGTGCATCCATGTCAGATACACTATTAGCAAAATCAGCAATTCAAAAATTATTCATTTCTACATTACATGAAAAAGACTACAGTGCTCAAGAAGTAATACATTTGTTAATGAGTTGGCCTCTATCCCGATCAGAATCAACCTCGGCATGTGGCGCGGCGTTAGCTAGATTCTACCTAGTTCTACCTAGAACTAGCAAGTGCCTAGCTAACGCCGCGCCACATGCCGAGGTTGATTCTGATCGGGATATCACAGTTCATCGACTCATGTAACTTCAAAGTTAAAAACTTGAATTTAGAACATAAAATTTTTTTATAATCTTTTCTTTTTTATTTATTTTAAATAATATTTTCAATAAGACAAAGCTATTTATACCATACAACTTATTCTTAATCTTAACTAATTTATGTATGAAATGAAATGAAAAATAATATTTTTTTAAATTAATATTATTTGTTTAAATTTAATAAGAAAATTTATTAAAATCAAATAAACTTATAAATCTTTACTTTTCTATTTGGATAAATTTAAATGAAGTGAGTGCGATTTGTATGGTCGGGTTTTCACAACTGCCCCAAAATATTTTTAACTGTCGTAAAAAATATAAGAAAAATGAGTCAATAATTTTTTTTATTATTGCTGTAAAAAACTCACATTAGCATGAAAAATTTAAAGGATATATCTTTTCATCTTTTTAAGAAAAAAAAATGATATATTTTAATCTTTCAATTTAAAATTTTGCTGCTTTAACATAAACGCTCTTAAAAATATGAAAAGATATATCCTTATGTAAAATTTCCCGCGAAATCCAAATTTTTTGTCAGATTTTTAATTGCTTACGTGACTTGACGGGAAATTTTAAAATTTGTTAAAAAGGATTTTTTGAAAGCTGCTATTTTTTTATCTAGAGCTCCCAAAAAGCAGTGTTCCATCGAAATTTTTTTTTGCCAAAAAATATAAAGTTTAAGAAAAATTTTAAACATGGTTAGAAGATTTTTCACTAATAGGCATTTGAGAAATCGACTTTTGAAAAAAACAGCCTATCTTAGCGATTCCTCGCGCATGCGCTACTCAAAAAAAATTTTTTGACCCCAGAATCGGATAGCCAGGGAAATTTCCTCTCCGGACTTAAAAAGAAAAAATATTTCATGCTAATGTGAGTTTTTTACAGCAATAATAAAAAAAATTATGACTCATTTTTCTTACATTTTTTACAACAGTCAAAAACACTAAAATAGCTGCCAAAAATCGAGATTTTGTTCTGGGAGGCTAAAAATTGGGCTAGTAGCTTATTTTTGGTAGTATTTTCAGAAAAAAATACTTTGGGGCAGTTTTGAAGACACGACCATACAAATCGCACTCACTACATTTAAATTTACCCATATATGACTTTATATTTTTACTCTAGGCTTAATTTTTTATTTAATTATTTTTTATTTTTATTTTAATGCAATACAAAGGATTTTTATAACAAACTTATCTATAAGTATTCATTTTTATAAATTTAAATTCAATTAGTACCATAGTATTTAATTTTACTTATTTTATCAATATAATGTACATACAACTCAACTAGAATTTTTTTTTATTTTTTCGATTTGCGAACGAATTTTCGATTCCAAATAATTTGTAAATCGAGAAATAATTTTACGCACTTTTCAACAGACTATTAAACAATATATAAATAATTTTTTGATTTCAGACAAATGAATCAAATGATGAAAATATTGATACAAAAACTTGTAATTTAATAGAAAAATATAAGATCAGACCAAAAGAACTAAATAACTTAACGTTATTAAATTTCGCTAAAAATTATACAATTGTCAAGAACAAATTAACAAAACGACGGAAAGAAAACATTGTTAGAATTTTTCCGAAATTTAAAATAACTACACTGAGAAAAGAACGGGGAAGCAGATATCCCATTCGGGAAAGAATCTTCCCCTAAATTTGTATAAAATCTTTCTTATGTTTTTGGAGCGCTGCTATCTTAAAATAAGAAAAATACCTTCCAAAATACCTTCCGCCGATAAAGAAGATTGCAGTTTTTACTACTCTAATTCTATTATTTAAAAATTTGGGGAAGATTCTTTCCCAAAATAAGAAATATTCCATCCTAAAAGCTTGAGAAGTCTGTTGTCTTAACTGAGGGAAGGAAGCGTTCCACTACTATTGTCAGTGTAATAATGAAATTGAAGATGAAAAATTTTATAAACAGCAATGTATTTTAAAATACTATTTAAAAATGATTATAATGATATTCTTCAATCATATATATATATATATTCTTCAATCCAGTTGCTCGCATAGTTTCAATAAATACACCCAATATTGCCATGCTTTGCTCAGACAAAAAAGCAACAGGATTACAGAATATATTATACTTGTCAAAAGACTGTAAAATAATGTTACGTACAAATTTATGGGTAGCAGGTGGATTAACAAATGGAAGCTTAGGATACATACGGGAAATAATATATGCTGATAATGAATCACCACCACAATTACCTCAAGTATTAATGGTTGAATTTGACAATTACAAAGGACCATTTTTGTATAAAAATTATTTCCCAATTATTCCCGTGGAAAGAACTTGGAAACATAATAATATTTTATGCAGTCAATTAGGCCGAAAACTGGCCTTATTGACCCTTCCCCTTTAGACTTTAAAGCTTTTTAATTTTTGACAAAGATTGCAGAATTTTTTGAAAAGCTGATAATTTATAAAAAACGAAAGCTAACCTCAAGTAGCCAAAAAAATATAAAAAAAGGGATTTTACCGGTAACAAATGTAAGAAAATGCTCCATTTAAATTACAAGAAGTCATATTATTTTAATTCAGATTTTTTTTACGTTTATTACCGGTAAAATCGCTTTAAAAATATTTTTTTTTTTGGCTATTTGAGATTGGGTATCGTTTTTTATACATTTAAATAGTACTTTCCATCGATTTACAGCTTTTCAAAACATTCTGCAAGCTTTGTAAAAAATTATAAAGCTGAAAAATCAAAATTCTCATGTTATTTAAACGGAAAAATTGAGGTGGTTACAGGCACGTGTTTTTGCAAAGCAAAAGCAAAATCCTTGGAGTTGGGGACTTTTTATGACCAAAAGTTTACGAAAAAATCCGGGTAGTAAAGTTTTTCTTAAAAATCCAATATGAGGTCCACTCTAATGTATATATATATATGTGTGTACTATACCTACTTTCTAACAAGAACACTTCACTATTTTCAATTTCTTTTATAGATTAATTTTTCTACTTAACTTTTTTATCGCATTTAAAAATTTTAATCTTATTAAGTTAAGAGCATCATAATAGATTTTTTAAATAATTTTTTTTTATTTTTATAGTATAAAGTAAAAATTTAACTTGTACTTTTTTAAATATTTTTTTGAATAATTTAATATTAAAAAAAAACAAAAAATATATTTATAACGGATTTCTTTTAATATTCAAAATTAAAATAAAAAATATTTTATATTATTTAGGATTTATTCATTTGTAACTTGCACTTTAAATTCTTTAATTTAGAAAAAACGTTTATTAATACATTTGTTAAAACACATGACACACACACACACACACACATATACATTTTAATACTTACGCACTGATAAATTACGAAAGTAATATGTGAAATGGAACAATATAAAAAAATATATTTTCATATAAAAATATATCTAGCAAATTTGCCACAGGGACTTTGTAGCACGTAGCAAATTTCCGCATGGCTTAAATGAGGTTGATGCATCGAATGTTTAATATAGTAGAATACAAAAATCGCGAATATTTCATCGCCATTTTACGATATAACAGTAATTTAATTCTATATATTTCAGTTTTCGGTTACAACTGTACGAATACATTTAATATGAGAATTAAAAATAATGCAAATAGTTTTTAAAGTAAAGTTCTAGTAATGAATGGCTCAATTAAGTTAATTATTAATTTAAAAGTATATTGCTTATGATTTTAAAAATTTAATTAACATTTTTTTATTCATTTACTGAAATCTCTTAAAAAACTTTTTTTTTATTTTTTAAATATTTTAATGGCAATATTTTAATCAAAAAAATTCTTTTATTTATATCAATTTCAAAAACTATACTTTAATTTACTTTGAACCATTGACTGAATTTATATGTTTATTATTTATAAAACTACAGTGACAGTTAAATAAAATATTTTTAATTAAAAAACGGAATCAGGAGATTTGTGGTAAATATTAACCTGAGGATATTTAAAAATAAAATAATTTTTGTTAACTTTTTCTATTTTTTCAAAGAGGTTAATTTACTCCTTTTTTCCATTCTAGAGTAAAAATATTTGTCAAATAAACAATTTTTAATATTTCGATACATAATAAACTTATAAACATCAAGTAAATAATAATAATATTTAAAAAAAAAATATTGGAACTTAAAGAAGGGTTCAAAGACATTTGCGCCAAAAGTTTAAACTGTTTACACTGTCAAACAGTAAATACGTTTTATATTCATAATAATTGAACTTTATTTGCTTTTAATGTAAATTGACTACTTTAACGTTCAACAAAATAAATAATAGAAATAATAGAAATAATAGAAATGCAACTTAAAAAATATTTTTTTTTACATACATAAAAATGGTTTAGTAATAGTGAAATACGGTTAATGCCTAAAAAGTATATTACGACTCAAGGTCAGTAAAAATAAAGAATGGTAAAGTGTGATTTGAGGAATTTTTTTATTGCCCAGAGTCGCATATGATTTTATTGCGCCAGTGGCAAAATCACAAATTTTTTCTAGATGCGTAGTAGTCGGCATCCAAAAGCGAAGCAATCTCTTTTTCTATTTTAAAATCGTTAGCGTATAGAAAGATTAGGGAATTAAAAATATTGGAGGGTGAGTAATGTATATTAATTACAAAAAGTAGTGACCCGAGATTTCTTCCTTGAGGGATTCCAGATACATTTTCAAATGGTCTGAATAGACAGTTATCTATACGAACCCTCTGAGATCTTTTAAATAGGTAAGAAGAGATCCAACGTATCCAGTTTTCATCGAGACCAAGTTCAATAACTTTCTTAGTAAAATTTTATGTGAAATTTTGTCGAATATCTTAGAAAAATTAGTATAGATTACATCTTCTTGACGCTTAGATTCTATCGAATTGGTAACATAATCAGAAAAAACTGATAGTTTAGTTAGCATTGAAAGGCCTTTGACAAGTTTTTACCAAGAGTGTGTTCTTTGCCACCTGTTGTATTTTCTATCAATAGCTAAGAAAGGTTGATGTTTATCGTTGCAAATTATTCAAAAATTCATTCCATTAAGGGGTGTAAGTTAAAATTATTTTAAGAAATTTAATTATTTATAAAATAAATTATGCCTTTTATATATACTTGTTTCTATAGCATAAAATTCTAATGAAATAACTAAGAAATAAATAAATAACTAAAAAATCTAAAATAACTAAGAAATCATAGTAGGTATAATTTAAAATTTAAAATCTATTTAAAAACTTTTTTATTGCTCTCAGTAGATAAATTACATTCTAAATATCAATATTAAAAAAAATAAATTAATTTTTAATTAATTATGCTTTTAATTATTGCTGGCGGAAACTGCAAACTTAACATGCTCAATTACTGAGTTTTCGTCATAGGGTGGCGAAAACTACTTCTATGGAATTTTAGTTTTCGCCATATAACCATACTGTTTGCTTAAATTTAGCTTTAAATTTATAATAACACTATGTTGATCACTAAAAATTTTGTTAATTACATTGTAATGCTTCAGAAAATAAAGGAAAAAGGTTTTTTCACTTATTTATTGCAAAATTATTTAAATACACCTTTTTTTACATATAGGAATTTTGGATATTTTAAACTTTTTTTATTTACACGATATTTATTTAAGGGTACATTCACTGAGTTTTGAGTAAAAATAACGTTATTTTTCAGATTAATTTTCTCAAAAAGTTTATTGAATAATAAAAAGATTTTTTACAGCTGTTTTATGCACTTATAATGAACACAAAAAAATTTTTTTTTTTTATTTTCTCTTTTTTTACATGTGATGAGATGGCGCTGAAGTTGGTGCCTAAAAAAAAAAGGTCCAAATCGGCTCACACCATAACTCGGTTTGGGATCGTTTGAAATTAAAAAAAAAAAACACCATAAAGTACATAAGTTTTTGCAGGTAATGAACTACAACCAATGAAAAATATTAAAAATTAAAAAAGTTATGAAGGTAAATAGAAAAAAGTCGAAATCTGACCGTTTTTTTTTGCCTAAAAACGGAATCTAGAGACCAAAAAATTTATAACCGGTTTGTGTAACTACACAACCAACAAGCATGGAACATGTTCATTTATAACATTGATAATAAAGTATTTATTGTGTTCATAATATAAATATTTATATGCAAATACTTATATTTAGATTTTTATTATAGAAATCATGCTGCTTAGACATCAAAATGAACTAAATTAATTAAATTTTCAAATTATTATAGTTTTTTAAATAATATGAATATGAATTTATTTTTTATTAATTTTTATAATGAATTCTTAAAAATTCTGCACCAATGGTCCCTAGGTACTTCTGCACCAATACTCCATAGGTACTTCTGCACCAAAGGTCTTTAGGGACTTCTGCACCAATGCTCCCTAGGTACTTCTGCACCAAAACTTCCTAGGTACTTCTGCACCAAAGGTCTTTAGCGACTTCTGCACCATAGGTCCCTAGGTACTTCTGCACCAATGCTCCCTAGGTACTTCTGCACCAAAGGTCTTTAGGGACTTCTGCACCAAAGGTTCCTAGGTACTTCTGCACCAAAGGTCTTTAGGGACTTCTGCACCAATAGTCCCTAGGTACTTCTGCACCAATGCTCCCTAGGTACTTCTGCACCAAAGGTTCCTAGGTACTTCTGCACCAAAGGTCTTTAGGGACTTCTGCACCAATAGTCCCTAGGTACTTCTGCACCAAAGGTCCCTAGGTACTTCTGCACCATAGGTCCCTAGGTACTTCTGCACCAAAAGTCCCTGAATCGAAAATATTCTAAGTCCATTTGACCCCCCCCCTAAAAACGTCAATTTTTGACCCCCCCCCCCCTAAAAGCGTCAATTTTTGACCCCCCCCTAAAAACGTCAATTTTTGACCCCCCCCCTAAAAGCGTCAATTTTTGACCCCCCCCCTAAAAACGTCAATTTTTGACCCCCCCCCCCTAAAAGCGTCAATTTTTGACCCCCCCCCCTAAAAGCGTCACTTTTTCACCCCCCCCCCCTGCCGAGCCGGACTTTTTCAAATACCCCATCCAATGAACATGTTCCATGTTAAAAATCTTCCGATCAGGTTCATTGTAGTTCATAACTTGTAGAATTACATAACAAATAGATTAAAAAAAAAAATTTGAATTCGGACCAATAATTTTTTTGTTATCATGTGGACCTTTTTCAAGAAGTTCGTTTTGAGAAAAACGCGTTTAAAGTTTCGGATCTTGTATTCTTGCATACTAATAATTTCACTTTTAGGCGCTGTCGTTTTTTTATTATTTGCGGGATTTATTTAAAATTTTTTTTCCATATTCTTGAATACTTTTTGAACACAAATCAATTAAAAAAAAAAATTCAATTTTCAATTTCAAAACTGAGCGAATGTACCCTTAACTATAAAATACTAAACTTGTATAAACAGTTTATTTTTTATACATATGTATCACTTTCATTTCAACACAATTATTTTTTGTTTATTATAAAAAATAGGTTCCGACACACACTTTTTTATTGAAAAAAAAACATTATTCTAGTATTAAAAATTATATTCTAACACTTATTTCATAAAAGTAATCTATTTTTTACTTGTAAATAGCAATTAAATAAATTAAATAAATTAAATAAAAGCGTGTGTTTATAAGACCTGGTCCGGGCGCTGAAAATAGGTCATTGACATAGCTTACAAGGTGTCTATTTCCCATTTATTTCGTTTTATGAGTTTTTAAAAACAATTATTACCTTTAATTAAAATTAAAAAGCAAATTTTAATAAATAATACATGATTATACAAGTTTACTGTTCATCTGTTGTTTACTATTTTTTATTGTATAAATAGGTATAAATATTTTTTTTAAATAAAAAAAAAGGAGAAAAGTAGTAAGTTTAGATGTATACCTATATCAATAAAATAAGAATTTCTACGGTAGTTTGTATAAAAGTTTCATGTATAATATTTATATACAAAATTACTATTAATAAAAATGCCTAATGAAAAATATAGTGGCGAAAAACGCATCATTATATGGTGAAATACCTATAATTGGTGGTGAAAACCTTGGGTTTTGAGCTTTCCGAAAATAAAACACCAATTAAAAATAAAATAATGTTTGGAAATCGCTAAAAACTTTTTTGCCATTAATAATTTTCATCATTTTAGCAAATGAAACAATTTTTACTCTCATATAAGCTCAAAAATAAATAAAAAATTTTTAAATGTACTGATTTTCTTAAGATTGCGAAAACTCTCCTCTCCACTCTATACCTTAAATTTAAAAAATTTTTAAACTCCTTATCATCTTCATATCCAGTCCAGTGGTGATGAGATAGTCTTTGTTCTTTGTGATTTGTTTTAGTTCATTGGAATACCAATCAAGTTAAAATTTATTGTAATTGTTATATAATTATAGAGCGAAGCTCTACCTTAATGGATGCAAAAATCGACACCTTTCGGACACGATATAGCCAAAACGATCAAGCGGAATGCTTTCATTTTTTAAAACTGAGTTTATTTTATCGAGTTAATGACACCTATTGTTTTTGGGCTCAATCTGGTATTTCTAAAGGCATGTTTATTCTTGTACTTTTGCTTCATACAGGTGAAAAACCTTCTAAATGTTATCCGCGCGATAAATTTCATAGCTTTTGCATAAACTTTGCATCAGCGAAATATCATAAAAATACAAAATAACACAAGATTCTTATATTTTTAGGCACGATCACCCTATGTATGCAATACATAGATGAAATCGTGCCTTATAAGTTTGTCAGGTCAGAAAACGGAAAAATTTCTAAATTGTCCAATTCGTGGAGAAATTTGGTCCCCAGGTCATTCCGATGCCTCTAAATGCTTATATTGCCTTGTTGTGTGTAGGGATGTATGTTCGAGAAAGTGTATCCTCAAGATCACAGAGCCTACTCGATGAATCAAAAATCCCTTAAACCAGATTTTTTGAAATAAGATCTAGTTGTAGGGTTTTCAATTTCAAGTGATTTCATCAAGTACTTGCAGAGAAATGTCCTAAAAACTGATTTCAGATATCAAAAAAAATTATTAAAAAATAATAAAAATGGTAAAAAATGAATTGGTTTTGAATTTAATACATCCAAAATGTGGTTAATGATCTAAAATAACCAGAAAATAACTAAATTAATTGAAATTTATTTTTTAGGAACGATAACCCTGTGTATGCAATACATAGATGAAATCGTGCCTTAAAAGTTCATCAGGTTAAAAAACGAAAAAGTCTTCAAATTCTTCAATTTATGGAGGAATTTGGTCCCAAGGTCATTCCGATGCCTCTACATGCTTTTATTGCCTTAGTGTATAATAATAAATAATAGTTTTCAATTTATGAGGGCGTGGATCCCATCAACGTTATTAAAGAGAAAATACTCAATGAATATGTGATCGTGCCTGAAATAAAAAAGCCTTAGCTTTTTTATAATTCTTTACGATTTTTATTATTTATTAATTAATCCAAATTTTATTCAATTAAAAATTTAACGCCCAAGAGCCTATCTACGAGTTCTAAATTAATTTTAAAACCAAAATCTATTTTTCAAGTCTCTATTATCAGAATTCGATTTCAAACTTTCTATAAAATTAACCGGAAACTCATTATTTAGGGTAAAAGTTGGATACTAAAAAAAATCGTCACGCTGCTTATCATTATTGTAAATAGCATCAAAAAAAGGTATATTTAAGGTACATTAGCGGTCACAAGATTTTGACGGTATACAGCCGGTCATTTTTCGTTGAAGGTTAAATAAAAAAAAAATTGCGACAACGTCGCAGAATTTTTGTAGAGCGCGTTTCTTATTTACATGATTATTATTATAATATTATGCGTGTATTTTAAACAGCGACGTTGTCGCCTTAAAATTTTTATCGGTTTTTTATTTTTTCTAATTAAAATATCTTTTATACGAAAAACACAATTTATTTAAAAATCGAATACTAGTTTCTTCAATAATTAATTTACGTGGTGCTATTTTATTTTTAAATCCATCGTTTAGTTTTGATATTGACATAACATAAAAATCTCAAACCCCTGATTTTTGACTCAGCTCCTATGCTCGCAATGTATAAGGACTCAACTTTGGAGCTTTGTATTTCCTAAATGAAAAACACAATTTTCTTAAAAATTTTTTTAAATGTGTTTTATTATAATACGAAGCCCCTATAAAAATTATATCGATTTCTATCGTGATCACAATACACGCCAATCAACCTTAATGAAGAATAATAAAATTTTCATTTTTTGTATATGTTTTAGGACACATTTTTTTTGCATGATTTTTCTTAATTTGAAAATGGCGGATGGAGAATTAGAAAAAATTACGAAAAACAAGTTGCATTAGATTATTTGTTTTTAGGAATATTTTTTGGAATTTTACATAAATATTGGTTTTAAAATTAATTTAGTATTCAAAAAGAAATCTAAACGTAAAATTTCAAATATTAATTTTAGATATATATTTTTGACTAAACCTAGTTCGAAGAATATGCAACTCCATCCATATGCATTCTATGTGTAATTCCATTATCATTGAATTTTTTTATTCTTACACATGGATCAGTTTAAAAAATAGATTTGAAACTAATAACTAATAAGTTTTTAATTCTTCTGAAGGTTACTTCATTGAAATAAAACCGGTTGTTTAAAAACTGATTTTTTTAAATAGCGTAATTTTATTAAATAAAAAAGAGATTAGGAACCTGGTAATAATAATGGTATGGTAATAAATGCGTGTAAGTATTACGCAGCTAAATTTTGGCACAGAGATATTCAAGACCTAAATACATACACTTTCGTATTCTAATTTTTTCGGCCACGTGTTTTGGAAAAAGTTATGAGTACACAAAAATGGCCAATTTAAAAAAAAAAAACTAAAAGTAAGTATGAAACCCTGGAATAGGCTAGGTTTTTAACTAAGACCAAAACATAATAAGTTTATATTTGACATTTTTCGGTATATTAATTCTGGAGAGACATGTCGGGCCATTGAAGACCTTTATCCGAGCTCAAAATCATGTACACTATAAACTAAGAGCGTGAATAAACCGGGTCTTCAATAGCCGACATGCCCTTCCAGAGCCAAAATACCAAAAAATTTAAAATATAAATTCAGTATGTTTTGGCCTAATATAAAAATCTAGTCTAATCCGGGGTGTCATAATTTCAGTTTTTCTTCCAAAAATTGGTTAACTTTTTCTAGTACACGTGACCAAAAAAATTAGAATACAAAAGTAGGTATGCTTTGATTCTGAAATACGCAATCTGGGGTACAATCTGGGGTACAAGTGGCTGAGAAGTAGAGGACATGAAATCAGCAAAAACTACCCCATTTTAGTTTTTTTGCAATATTTTGAAAGCAGAGCTAAAAATAATAATAAACAACATTACAATAAAATCGCTATTCTTATAATTTGTAATTATCACCTTTACTAGATGTTAAGATTCTAAACCCAAATTATTTAGATTCTGTAAACCTGTATTATTTTAAGTCCTTAAATTGAAAATATTCTAAGAATAATTCACAACTCAAATTATTAGAAGTCTCTAAAACCGGAATATTTTAAGTCACTAAACTTGAATTTTTCTAAGCCTCTCAAAGTAAATTATTCAAAGTCCCTAAATATAAAATATTTTAAGTTCCTAACCCCACATGATTATTGACATTTGACCCCACTTGATTTTCAGATTCACAGGTTACCCCTCCTTAGAAACATGTTCAATGTTAAAACTTCGATTTTTGCAGCAAATTGAAAAATTGATCATTTAGGGACAAAAATGGGCTATCAATTTACTGACTGTAAAGAAGAGAATTTAATAATAATGTTTTGCAAACAAATAATTCTAAAGGAAAAATAAAGAATTTTTAGAAAAAAGCTTTTAGAAAATTGTTGAGACCTATAAAACCCATTTTTGTCTAAAATTGCAATTTTTGAGATAACTTAAAAATTAATCATTTCGGGAAAAAAGTGACCATTTGGTTAAATTGCTATAACATTGAGAAAAATTGCGGTATCCATGGCTTGAAAAATGACTTTAATAGCGAAAAATTGTGACCAACAAGAAGTGTTTTTGTTAACTAACTAACTAAAAAGCAATATTACCAAAAAACTACATTTAAAAGCCTTGTGCATAGTATTATGCACATATTCTTGTGCCTAGAAGGCCCGTTGGAATAAACGGAGGTTATCGGAGGTTTTTTTCAATTATTAATGAAAGTAATTTGTAATATGGTTTCCTAAAGTTAGCGGTCTCTTGTTAGCGAAAGCAAAGTAAAGACTCCGAAAAATCTGCCCTCTTATTGCATCTTTGTTAACTTTTTGCATAAGGGAACTTAAGCAAAATTTTTTCTTTCAAAATCTTTGTTATTACATGATCTTCCGGTGCTGGACATGGTATTTTTAAAGTCATATAACAAAATCAAATTCATAGGTTGGTATCAATGGGACCTCCGTATGTTGCGTTCACTTATACTACGATATAATAGTGTTAGTGTATGTTAATGCCAGGCAGGGGTGGGTAAAACAGTGATGTTTTAGGGGGGGGGGGGTAAATACAGGGCGATACAGAGTGGATGCATTGTTTGCTTATTAGTCAACCAATCGCAGCTAAGATTACAAGCATCAACAACTAGCGATGCACCTAATAAAATAAAATTCACGTCCCACCCGGGATCACCGTGTATTGACGTTTTAGGGGGGGAGGGGTTGAAATATTAACGACGTTTTTAGGGGAGAGGGGTATGAAATGGACTTAGAATATTTCCGATTAAGGGACTTAGAATGATTTAAAGTGGGAGTAAGCACAAGAACTTAGAATATTTTAGGTTTATGGACTTAGGATAATTTATATTTTGGGATTTATTGTAATTTCGATCTTAGGACTTATAATAATTAGGGAATATACGTTAAAACGTTATAAGTGAACATGATTCATGATCGTTGGTTGTGTGAAAACACAAACCAGTTATAAGTTTTTTTCATTTTTTCTTAAATTCAGGGATAGTTTTATCTATTTTTGCCCCTGTATAGGAGGTAAATTAAATAAAAGTTAAAATAGGGTAAAACTTTTTCAAATGCAAGATTAAAAGAAAAGTAAAGAAAAAAACTCACATTGTATTTTTCTGATTTTATCTTACCCTGGAGATATTTTTCAACACCAATAGTTAGCTCTAATATTCCTTTATTGATACAGAATAAAAGAATAAATTCAATATTTAGTTAATTACTCTTAAAATGTGGCACTATTAATTTGATCATTAGTTCCAAAATATTGTGAAAAAACGCATAAGATGGAATGTTTCTGCTGTATTTTCCTATTTTCTAACCCAGTAGGACCCCTAATTCGGATTCAGCGACATACAAAACCTACAGAAGACTTTTTCTTTCTCTGGTTGACGAATTCGGAAACCGTTACACCACATTCTGACTTGTGTATAATATTATTTTGGTAATTATGTTAATTGAGGGGTATTAGAGTTCAAAGTAACTTTTTTGTTGTTGGTGAATTATAGAAAAAGGACTTAATAACAAAGTTCCGCCAACAAAAGTTTGGTTGAAATCTTTTCAGCAAACAAATAATAAGGTTTCAAAATAAGGGGCGGATTTTTCGTGTACTTTTTGGCCAATACTTAAAAATTTTAACTATGCTTAACATTTTTTTACGTCTTATTTAAACATTATTATTGAACTCAACCTAATCAAAGCTTTTAAAATCCCTAAATTAAAAAATTACTGAAACTCTTTTCTTGCTTTTTTCTAACATGATCAGCTTCTCTCTACCCGTCTTTGACGGTATCTAGTATTATTAATTATTTCATAATCTACTTTAAAAAAGTTCTTTCTTATTATTCTGGAGTTATTATTTTTAGTTTTGGTATTCAATTTTTTACTAACACTTATATTTAATTGATAATACTTGTGATGATCAGAATAACAAATAAAAAAATTCCGGGTTCCTCATGCATTACTGTTCTTTTATTTTTTCATCTTATTATTATTTTTCTCAACCCATAGATTGTATATAACTTAAGTACCTTTGGTATGTTACCTATTATAAAACATAAATAATATAAATTAAATCTACTTTGAAATAAGTCTCATACAAAATAACAAATGAAATTTACGTTTCATTATTTCCATTGGTAAAATTATTGTAACAATTAAGTAAAATAAGACTTTCTTTTTTAAAGACAAGAATTTAGTATTTACCATAGAATAAGGGCTAAAATTCTTTTCGGAAAATTTTTATAAAATAACTTTTTAAATCGAAGAAGGTCTGGTGGTTTTTTTGTAAGCAAAATAATTTTTATTAGTATTCGTAAGTCCCGCCCGCCAATCTAAAAGTACAATATTTTTTTCTGTATATCAGATAACAACAATGTGTTTTTCTTCAAAAAGTAACTATTATAAACATTTGTACAAATAAAAAAAAAAATTTTATAAAAAAGTAAGTTATTTTCTTTACACTTGTACGTTATCTTCTTTTGTATTTGAAAAAGAAGAAAAAAAAGACATATTGAAAACAGTAAACATGAAAAGAAAGTAATATAAAGTATATATGTTGATCAAAATAAAAAAAAAAAAAAAAAAACGATAAAAGTTTGTAAATATATACATGTATTACTAAAATAAAAATGAAGTACATAATTTGACAAAGATGTGAAATATCTTTCCTGTACTTTAGTTACGTCATCAAAAAATATAAAAAAATGAATCAAGACTTTTCTGTCGTCGAAAAAGTATTAGTATAACAAAAAATGAAAAAATCAACCTTATTTATTATATATATAGTCATACATAGTTTTGTAAAATAGAAAAAAAAAAGTATTTTGGCCAAGTCAGAAGTTATTGAATATCAAAGTCTTTGAAATTCAACACTGCCAGAAAAGTTTAGTAGAAAACATAACTTCTATAAGTAACTAAAGTTTTATTAAAATAAAAAAACTTAAGAAAATAAATATATATATAACTGCTTCTACCCAGCTTTGCCTGTGTAATTTTTTCAGAAGAACTTTTTACAGTTTTTTATTTCTTATTGGATTTTTTAAATTATTTTTTTCAAATAAAATTTTTGCTCAAAAATTAATATTTGATAATACTACATTGAAACGTACATAACATTCTTTTTTTGATATTTATATATTTTTAATATTTATAAAAATTTTAGTATAAAAAGTTTTATTTTGGTTGCCGAGTTTATGGATGCCGAAAAACTATTTTTAATTGAAGCTTCAAATATGCAGGTTAATATTTAATGGTATTTAATGATAATTTGATGGTATTTGCAGTTCCAAACTGTCAGTTTTGATTTAATTCCCTCAGAAATCTTACTACTCTATACATTTGAAAATTTATTTGTGCGTCTGTGTGTGTGCGTATATTTGGGTTTTTAAACCCTAAGGATCCGGTAAACCAATTTAGACAAAACCGGCATCAAAATGATGAAACAAAGTCTGTGGGTGACATAAGTTATCGTTTTGCGTTTTAGTTATTGTACTTTTGAAGATATTAAATTTCTACTATTTTTGGAAAAACTGAAACTTTTAGAAGATTTTCTTAAAAAGTGAAATATCTAAAGAATATGATAAAATTTTAGGATCGCGATTGGTATTACTTGATTTGACAGTAACTTATACGTATTCAGTTAAATTTCGATTCAAAACGGTTGCATCCTTAAAAAGTTATAAAAGATTTTTCGAGGGTATTAGAAGAAAAAAAAAATATTTTTAAATGCACTAAAATTAATATACATTTTTCAGTCACTTTATTCAAAGAATTTATTTTTATTATTTGTTTTGGCACTAATTTTTACGTAGTTTTCTTTAGTTTTTATTCTAAAGGGTCTTTTCTTTAAAAATCCGTACAGCTTTTTCAAAGACAAAATATTTTGTATTTTTTTTAATTTTTTTTTTTCAATATGCAGGAAAAATAAATCTGGGAAAAGTTCAATTGAATTAATTGATTTTGCATAATTATAATAAAATCAGGATTGTTCGAGAATTTGTTAGCAGTAGAACATTATTTTTATTAAGAATACCGGGCATGTACCAAGGAGGCCATGCTCACCTATAAATTTTTCAGGAAAATGTCAGAAAATACTAATTGTAAAAAAACAGTTGATCTAGCACATTCGAAAAAAGATTATGTAATAACTCCAAGCGGAGACCCCCCCCTCAATTCTGCTATTTAATGTATATTTATTGAATATAAATTGCAAAAAAAAAGTTTTAATCGATTAGGCAAGTTGTTTTTTGAGTTGTCTAGCATAACGAATTCCCTTTCAAAAAGCAGTTTTGAAACTTAACGTGTTAATTTTAGTTTAATTTTAAATTATTGAAAAAATAATTTTTATTTAAAACAAAATAGGAAAGTAATTGCTTTTTCAGATAATTTATGTAGTGATAATTTCTAGAAAAGTTGAAATTATTGAACTGATTCTAGTGTCAATTTTTCTTTTTTTTTTTATTTATACTTATTGGTTTTGGCTTCAAAATGCATCTAATTTGAAATAACCGAACACAGAATGCAAAGTGTAGAGTAGAAAAGCAACGAAGTGCATCGGCATGAGTGCACCAATGCAAATCGATAGTTAATAGCTTAATGCTTCCTTGAATTTTCTCGATCAGTTTCCGTTTTTTTTATCTTTTCATAAATTTTCATTATTCATATTTCCTTCGGTTTGTTTAATAAATGCATAATTATAGCCATAATTCGTACATGGTTATATAAATATTTGTTTGAATAAATAAATAAAAATAATATATAGTTTAAATCTATTATATACACAACTGAATTTCAGTATGAAAAACGAAGAGTACGAGAACTTGAAAGTTTATCCATTAAGAAAGATGATGATAGAGTAGGGATGTCGAGGAGACCTTTTCCCACTTCCTTTAATGCAGGAAGCAATGAACGCAAGAGATTCAAAAGTAATTTTCTGTTTCCGCATATCGAACTAGAGTTAAGTTATTTATGTAGATACGTTATTCTCGATTACGTTTTTCCTGAATCATTCTGATTAATATTCCAAAAGTTTCGATCTTAGAAGTTCCTGAATTATATTTATAAATTAAAAAAATTTTTCTCCTAGTAAATTATCTAAAAAAAAAATCACTTTATTAAATTAATATTTTTGTTGCATTTGGTTCTTTTTTTCTTCAAAAACAAATGTAGATAATCAATTCTTGGAATAAATATTAAATTTATAAAATATTGAAAATAATAAAAAAATTTTTGATACATTGACTTTATTAAAAGTTATATAATAATTTTCTTTTTTTATTTATGCTAATTCGTTCGACAGTTTTCGCTTATTGAATTTCCATTAGATGCAAATTTATGTATTTCTAAAGCTGCTTTCACATTATTAAAGTATGAATCATAGATTAATTTAATACATTATGAAAATAATTACGTAAAATTAAATTAAATTAATTTAATACATTATGAAAATAATTCTTTTTAAACGTTTGTTATTACTAGATACCGTCAACGACGGGTAGAGCGAAGCTGATCATATTTAAAATAGTTTAAATAATTTTCAAATTTTTGGGTTTTACAAGCTTTGCTCAGATTGAGCTTAAATATCAATATTTTAACGTGTAAATCAGACGTAAAATTCATTAATAATAATTATTATAACTCGTTTTATAATGCACTTCACTGCAAAAATAAAGTTTTTGATATTTTCTGAGTTTTATAATTAAAAAAGGATGTTCGATACATTCGTAACACCAAATAACTCAAAATTCTAATGCATCAGTTTATTATGTTGAAAAAACAGGCCGAAACGCCTGTATTTATTCCAGCAGGCCTTCTGGGCCTAGAAACGAAGGATTTAATGTTATTAAATAGGATTTTTTGATAAATTTCACAGGAATTCTGCAACATTTTTTTGTGTAAGCGTCACTTTTTATGCCCCAAAAACTGCAATTTTTTATCACAAATTCTCATACCTTTATAGTCCATTAAATCCCATAATGACCAATTTTTCAATTGCTCCCAAAAATGCAATTTTTGAAAACAAAGGCTTTTAGATCTCAACATTTTTGGTTCCTCAATGAGGAACCATTGAAATGCGTCAAATTTCGATTTTTGATTTTTTGGCATATAAGCACGTTTTGGGACCTCAGGAAGCTAAAAAACCGGTTTTTAAAAAAAGTATGTGTGTGTGTGTGTGTGTATGTGTGTGTGTGTGTGTGTGTGTGTGTAACCGATGAAATTTGAATCAAGAATTAAGAATTAAGAATTTTCAAAAATTTTTTCATTTTTTCATTATAATTTCTTTAATACCTCATTTATTTCCATGAAAGTACTTATATTTGGAAGTATGATTTTTACTCGAAAAATTTTCGCCACAAAAAAATACAAAAAATACCAAATTTTTTTTCTCTTTCGACGTAGCACCTAATTTATTTCTATGAGAGTACTAGTTTTAGAAAGTTCGTTTATAGTAACTTTTTGGATCTGATACCGAATTTTTTCAAAATTTTTTTCTGAAATTCAAAAAAACATAACAATTAAAAAAACTGCAATATTTTTTTTTTTTTTTTTGGGTGTAATACTTCATTTAGTTCCATGAAAGTACTAATATTTGAAAATATGGTTTTTATTCGATATCTCGAATCTGATAATTAATTTTTTTTTTAATTTGTTCCAAAATTTTTGATCAATAAAAAAAACTTTTTAAAGTTAATAGAATTGTATGTATGATTGCATGCTTGTAATCGGTGATATCTGTGGCAGAGGAACCTTAGTGCCAGCTAGTTGGCAGGGTATTTTATATTCTCTTGTTTGATTTGCTTGAGTTGTTTTTGAATTATGGTTTTACAAAGATACACGGAGAAAAATATTTTGTATATTTTACAAGGTTAATTTTAGTAAAACGGGGTTAGTTTTAATTACAAAAAAAATTTGTAAATTTTACAAATATGAAGTCAAAATATTGTAATTCTAACTATAAACATGGTTATATTTACAAAATATTTGAACAGAAAATAACAAAACTTTATAATGTAAACATAACCAGCAATTTTGGTTATTTTTAACAGTTATTTTTCTCCGTGTAGAGATCAAAATAGATACTTTTTGAAAAATCAAATTTGGGAGTTTATAAATTATTATATCTCGCTAATAAATAATTGAAGAGAGGTAGGAAAGAAATTTTTGTAAACCTGGAGCCAATACAAATTTTTTGAGACCTAAACCCTTTTCTCTATAGAAAATTGCAATTTTGGCATCAAATAATTGGTCATTTTTGGCAGAAAATGGGTATTTGGGCTGTTGATAATAACAGTAAGAGAATTATATAAAAAAATAGGCACAACCAGAAGTGTTTGATTTCTTAATGAGGTTGCAGCGTTCTATTAAAAATTACCAAAGAACCCTATTTAAAAATGTCAAACTCTGTGTTTCTATAGTCCAAGAAGGCTTAATGGCATGAACGGAAGGTAGTTGTCATGTTTTTTCAACAAAATAAATTATCTATAACAATTTTGTATTATTTGGAGTTCCAAAATTATTAAACTCCTCTCCTAAATAAAAATTTTGTTCTTTAAAAGTATTTTTAAATTCATTTAATCTAAGTCTTTCATGGCCAAAATACGGTTAAGTAGTTACCAAAATTTTATTTAAAAAAGAAGCAAATAAAAATAATCTTTTATCATGTAAAAGTTTTTTTTTTCAGTTTCGGAGATAGTATAAACTTTTTGTACTTAGCCCTCATAGTCCAATTACGATTTTTGACGTTTAAGTCTCAATAGTTTCTTCATTTTTCTTTAAAAAATGTAATTAGTTAGTTATTTTTGACCCTTCTTCTGAAACATTGCAAAAATGAACCCTTAAAATCGGGTAGTTTTTGTTGTTTTCAGGGTGTTGTCATAATAATAGCCTAGTTTCTTATACTATCAAATTTTCGTTGGTTTTAGTTTTTAGTGCAAGTTTTCATTCAAAGTCCGTCAGTTGTAAATTTTTCATGACCAATTTTAAAAGAAATCTCTCACCGATAGAATCTAAAAATCAAGTACCTTAAGTTGCTGCGAAAATTGCAATTATATTAATTTTATATTTTATTTATTTAATAAAACTAGCCTTTAGCACTTTTATACAAAAGTTTAAACTAATTAAAAAAATCCGTTGTCTACCAGCTACTTCAGAAGCATTAAGAACATCAGTTTGTAATCAATTCTCATATATATTCAACGATAATGGAATTCCGCATAGAATGCATGTGGATAAAACTACATTTTCTTTGAACCAGGTTTAGTCCAATACAATATAATCTTAAGATTTAAAATTTTTTATTTCCATAAGATACTTAACGCAATCATATCATAAGCTGCAATTATATTATCGTTAACTGTCTTTGAATACTTAATTAATTTTACAATACTGATAAGCAACTTGTCGATTTTTTTTAGTGGCCAACTTTGACCCAAAATATTGAATTTGCAGTTGTTTTGATCGCAAATTTGACATAAGATTCTGAAAGTTGAGAGTTTATTACATGGGGATATACATTTTGAAATACATAAATTTTGGTTTTGAAATTAATTTAGTGTACAAAAACAAAACTACACGTAGGTAGATAAGCTCTTGGGCGTCAAACGTGTAATTAAATAAAATGTCGATTAATGAATAATTAATAAAACTATATCTAGTGTTCTTTTGCATTTTTATGATATTTCACTGATGCAAAGCTTATGCAAAAGCTATGAAATTTATCGCGCGGATAACATTTAGAAGGTTTTTCACCTGTATGAAGCAAAAGTACAAGAATAAACATGCCTTTAGAAATACCAGATTGGGCCCAAAAACAATAGGGGTCATTAACTCGATAAAATAAACTCAGTTTTAAAAAATGAAAGCATTCCGTTTGATCGTTTTGGCTATATCGTGTCCGAAAGGTGTCGATTTTTGCATCCATTAAGGTAGAGCTTCGCTCTATAATTATTTTTTTTTAAATCTTTTTTAACAAATTTTTTTTTCAATTATCATTTTTTCATATTCTACTTATTATTAGTTATGCAAAAATTATTGATTTTATGTATAAAATAATAATTTAGTCGATTGTAATTTTATGTAAAATACCTATTTTAATTTAAATAATAAAATGCGTATAAAGAAATTGTAAAAATAAATAAATAAAAAAAAAAATTTTCAAATAATAATGATAATACAAATAACGTAAAAGTTTGAATATTTCTTATAAAATTGAAAATCAAGAACAATAATATTTATATATTTTCAAAAAGGAATTTATATATTTTCAATCAAAGAAAAAATTAGATTCAATTCATTGAATGTAAATAATAAAATATTATATAATAAAAAAATAAAAAATTTTATAATATCAAATAAAAATAAAAAAAAATTTATGCTAAAAAAAAATACGATAAAAATGGTAATTTGATTCATTTAAAGATATAAGTTTGTAAGCAATAGGTTACATTTGGGTTACATTAACCAGAAACTTATAAAATATTCTTTTGATGATTTTTATAAAAGTTGGATAGATTTTCTTTTTGACAAACTCGTTCTTTCTTAAATAATCTTAAGATTTCTTCATTTATGTTAAACGATCTTTGAAATCTATTTATTAGCAGATTTTTTCTTTTTATCTTTATTCTTTTGACATTGTAATTATTTTCTTAAACAAAATATTTCAGTCTTAAAAGCCCTTAAACCTGCTATATTACTTTAAAAAGTTTCTGACATAAAAGAAGGTTCTTTAAACAAAACATCTTTTTGGAATTTTTGCAATGCCCCTGCTTACTCTTGTCAAATTGCGGCTTAAGGTGTATTTTTAATGGCCAACATGAGATTATACTACTATAAGTTTTTTGCAATTTGCAATTTTTGCGCTTTTAGTGTCTAAATTTGGACCATATAAAATTTTGAGGCCACTGACCAAAAATTTCAGGGACATTGTTAATTTCATTTGGAAGCTTTCTGAATTATTTGTTTATAAGTTTTACGTAATAGGTGGCCCTGAAAAGGGCCGGTGGTTTTTTTTTTGAGCATTTGATTCGTAGCCCCAGCAACAGGTTTTCAATATATATCAAAGTACATAACAATTTCAATCACACAAAATTTACGAATACACATACATACATAAACATTGGAAAGATAAATAGCACTCACATATTTTCCCAATACGAGCAACTCATGCTCAGGTGACTTCTCCTGACCAGGAATTTCAATGTCCATCTCTTTAAGCCAACGAGCTCGGAAAATTGCATCAAGCAATTCTAACAATTGCAGCTTACGAGCTGCTTTAATGAAGATTCAACGTCTGAAAGCCATGAACTCCTCCAAGTGCACCAAGCACACCAACAACAAGCAAACCAGCAAAACAATCTCTTATCCACAGCATAGCGACGGTGTCAAAGATACCTGCGTGCGTGAAGGCTGAAGTCAGATCAGTAAATGCTGCTCAGGCCAGAGTCGCAGTTATATTTATAGGCCTTCGCTGATTTCTAACTCGTTCACTGATTGGAGTGCGCGCGACAAATTCATTATAAAGTTCCCAATTCATGCCATGAGCAAAGGTAGAAAAAAGTTTTATAAAGTGTTATACACGCTACGAGTAAAAGGAAGCAAAGAGTTTGCAAAGAAATGGTATATACGTCCTATGAGCAAAGGAAGCAAAAGGGATCGCAAAGAAATGTTATACCTGCTACGAGCAAAGGGAGGTAAAGCCAAGCCAAAGGCTACGCGCAGCCAAGCTCGTGGCAAGGCTGTCAAAAGGCACAGCAAGTTCAGAGGTCCGCGGCAGTTATGATCTGAAAGTAACAGACATTTTTATGAAATATTAATATTTTATCCTTAAATTAATAAAATTGTCCCAAGCAAATCGAGTTATTCTAAATGCATTCATTTTTTCAAATTTTTCTTCCAGGGGTTGTTCTTTAAATTTTAAAAATTTAAATTGCGCAGGATGTTACAAGTGTGACTACTAGAGGCGCTGTATTTTTACATTCAGAGAAAGGGAAATATGAGAAAGCCCGCATTCAATACCCAGCACTATGCTGTAAGTAATCATGTTCCATATATTTAGGTTTTGTTTACAGAAACCAATTATAAGTTTTTTTTGCAAAAAAGAGGGCATTAAAAAATAAACATAACTTTTTTTTTAGTAATTCAGGGTACCCTACTACTTTTTTATCAGCGTAGTGCGTTTTTTTAAAAACCCCTTAATATCAAACAATGCAGATTTAAATAATCAAATAAAAATTTTATACTGTTACATACTTACCTTTGCATGTCAAAAATATTCCCAAAAGGTATTGGAATCAACATCCAATTCAAATAAATTTTTTAAAATAAAAATTTTTTTTGCATCTATAGATATAATTTATATATATTAGCTTGTCAACTATTTTAAAAAGTTGCTTGGATTTTCTGTTACTGGGAAAAATTAGTTACTATTTTACGAATAATTAAATTTCCAAAATGATAATTAATTTAATCATTTTAAAATTTTAAAGTATTGCCATTGAGTATATGAAATAGTATATTTACGGCTCTTGTCCAGAAAAGTAAAGAATGGCCCAAATCGCACGTAAATTACCTTCCGAGGCAAAGCCGAGGATGGTAAACTGCGATTTGGGGCATCCTTTATTTATGGACAAGGGTCGTATAAAATTTTTCTGCGTAAAAAATTCGTACTTTCGTGGCTACTGTACAGAAAATAAAATTAATTCTTATAGGTCTGAAAATTCGATCCATAAGAACCCATGTATTTGTTGGCAATACTTAGTGATTGAATAAGCTGTAATTTTAGAAATCTTATTTTTTTGTAAATACCCACCAATTCAAACAGTTATTCGAAAAAAACAACTTTTTAAAATAGCTGCCTTGCTAATACATATACCATATACATACCAAAGAGTCAATACTATATTTTCAATAATGTATTCAAAAATAAAATTGAATTCCCAAAAGACTTAACAATCTTAATGGAAAGCATTCGAAAAAAAATGTTTGAAAAAAAAAAAAATTAAACATAATATAGTATATTATGTAATATTATCTGTAAATTTTTTTCCTCGAAGAAATTTTAACGTTTCAATAAATAAATAAATTGATATAAAATGTATATATTTTTTTAAAATTATTTATTTAAAGATTTTTTCCACAAAATTTAAAAATCAAAAATGTTGACATTTATATTAATAAGTTATAAATATTTATCACCTCATTATTCATTAAGTTTTGCTTATTTCTTAGGTTCATTTATAGTAACTTTCTAAATTTTTAATTAAAATTTTAATTTTAATATTACGAATTAAATTTGTAAGCTAACATATAAATATTTGTCCAATGAATTTTTAATGAGATAAATAATTCAAATTTCTACCTATACTATAAATATGTAATCGCCGCTGTAGGCAGGTTACCACGTGGTTATCACGTGATCGCCACGTGATTATCATGTGATCACCAGGGCTATATCACGTGATCGCCAAAGATCTTTAGGGACTTCTGCACCATAGGTCCCTAGGTACTTCTGCACCAATTGTCCCTAGGTAGTTCTGCACCAAAGGTCTTTAGGTACTTCTGCACCATAGGTCTTTAGGTACTTCTGCACCATAGGTCTTTAGGTATTTCTGCACCCAAGGTCTGTAAGTACTTCTGCACCATAGGACTTTAGGCACTTCTGCACCAAAGGTGTTTAGGTACTTCTGCACCATAGGTCTTTAGGTACCTCTACACCATAGGTCTTTAGGGACTTCTGCACCATAGGTCTTTATGTATTTCTGCACCAAAGGTCTGTAAGTACTTCTGCACCATAGGACTTTAGGTACTTCTGCACCATAGGTCTTTAGGTATTTCTACACCAAAGGTCTGTAAGTACTTCTGCACCATAGGTTTTTAGGTACTTCTGCACCAAAGGTCTTTAGGTACTTCTGCACCATAGGTCTTTAGGTATTTCTGCACCCAAGGTCTGTAAGTACTTCTGCACCATAGGACTTTAGGTACTTCTGCACCAAAGGTGTTCAGGTATTTCTGCACCAAAGGTCTGTAAGTACTTCTGCACCATAGGACTTTAGGTACTTCTGCACCAAAGGTGTTCAGGGACTTCTGCACCATAGGTTTTTAGGTACTTCTGCACCAAAGGTCTTTAGGTACTTCTGCACCATAGGTCTTTAGGGACTTCTGCACCATAGGTTTTTAGGTACTTCTGCACCAAAGGTCTTTAGGTACTTCTGCACCAAAGGTCTTTAGGTACTTCTGCACCAAAGATTCCTAAATCGAAAATATTCTTAGTCCATAAATTTAACAATTTTATTTTTTATTTGTTTTTAATGAGATATGCGGAATAGTGAAGGCGTACTCCTCACGCGCGGAGCGCGTGAGGATAGTCCTAGTAGGTATTATATATAAAAATTATTTAATTATTTTTTACTCAAATACTTAAAATATTATAATAAACAAATATACAAAATGAAAATTAAATTTTAGTTTTGTTGATATAGAAATGAAACTCAAAGGTAATTCACTAGAAATATACTCAACCTTGTTTTCGTTTATTTTGAATAGTTTTGTATACAATGTGCAATTCTAAGTTATCCAGTCTATCCATTTGAAACCACAGGATGCAAAAGATTCTAACGAGCAGTATAGACCTTGTTTTCATTTAGATTTTCTGAATTCAATTAAGAATATTATCAAAAGAATTCAAAATATAACTTCTTTCTTCTTAATAAGAGCTTTATGTCATAAATTTGTTCAAATTAAATTTATTATTTATTTGCATTTATTATATTAATAAATTGTGTACTGACCTGGAATTTATAAAAAAAACTTGCTTGGATTTTCTGTGAAATTTATTTTGCATTCGTAGAAATTATTCTGCTGGTGATACTAGATTTCATTTTCTAAGAAAATAATAATCTCATAATATTTTGTAACTTTAGCATACAGAAATTCAGATATGCATAATTAATATGAAAAAGGCTCAAAACTCGGGGATGGGGAGTTCAAACATTCTTAAAGCAATTGTAATTTAGTGACTTAGGGATTTCAATTTAATTAGTCTTGCTTAATTAAAAATTCAGTTTAAACAAATTCAGTTAATGTCAAAAAAATTCACGATACGAATAATACATTTTAAATGTCAGCCACCAAGTAAAATATATTAATTTTAAACCAGAATTTTAATAGCTATTTTATTAATTTTTTTTAATTACGTTTTGGTTGAACATGGTCAGCTTTACTTTACACGTCTTTGACGGTATTTAGAATGCTTATAAAAATTCACTAATAATAAAATTACAATTTAGTAATTTTGAAAATTAATATAAGTGATGCTAAAAATTTTATAATTAAAGAAGGAAAATTTTGAATATATTAGATTTTAAAGTCAAAGTGTATACTTTTGACTTACTATCATATATTATATATATGATGAACAAGAATCATAATCAAAGTAGATATTTAACATCGTTTATAAGAAACTTTAGCGATGGCGTCAAATCCATTTTCATTTCAGTGCGTCGTTGTAAACAGAAATTAATTAAAAGCAAGTAAAGTCCAAAACCTTTGTAAACTAGAAGTGTTTTAACGCAATTGTGGATATCTGTTTTTGTACTTTATCTTAACTTAAGACTTCATCTGCAGGAAAACTTTATAATAGTATCAAACAATTATATTTCGCAATTTCTTTAATCGCATGTAGAAATTTTATAATTTAAAGTAATTTCTCTTTTCATTTTCTTAATTCATTTAGTTTTTATTTTTTTTTTAAATAGTTTATCTATTCTTGCTCATAAAATAAAACTTACTAATATTTTTACTCAATGTTATTTTGCTACTATTATCATGTTTAAAAAACACTGTTTCACAGCTAAACAAATCATACCACGAATAGCTGAGCATGCTCTTGCTCATAGAGAAAGCTAGCTAGAAAAGATAAAAAGCATAGGTAAGGGGAAACTCAAATAACTGCAAATAACTTGAAACGTAAAGAAAAATTTAACAAACAGTTTTTAAACTTATAACCAACGAACATGAAACATGTTTAAATTCATATTTTGAATCTTAAAGCTTTTTCAAGTTTTTAAGCCAAAAAAAATAATTTTAAGCTCCTGTAATCCTTTTAGTTCTATACCCATTTATCGAAATCAACCGTAAATTCAAATTATTCTAAGTCCATTTTACCCCCCTTCCAAATTACATGCTTGGAATACCATATCCTGCCTGTAAACCTGTTCAATGTTAATTAGAAAAAAATTTTGTTCTCATGGTGCCGCTTCGGGCAAATCCTAAATGAGAAAAACATCTTTTTGACATTTCAGATAATTTGTAATCGTTCGAGCAAGAATAAGAAATTCCGATATCTATACAAACGAAAATTAACTAGCGATAAATAAAATTCCGCTTGCAACTGAAGTAATTCTGCTTGCCACAAGCAAAATTTCTTTTCAGTGTGGTTATCCACATAATGTTGAGATATCGTGCCCACAAGGTGTCGATTTTTGCATCCATTAAGGTAAAGCTTCGCTCTATAATTTATTTTTATATATATGTATATCTAAATTTATTTGCCCAAGAACTGTGGTTTAGGCACTAATGGGTTAAAACATTGAAGCAAGAAGATAATTTTTATTAAAATAACAATTTTTTTTTATTTTACTTGACAAAATGACTTTTTGTTAAAAATAATAACTTTAAAAGCAATAAACGCAGTTGGAAACTGCATGTCTAAATTGCTGGTGACCTTTGAGAGGTAAATCATAAAGCACATATATAATATTTATTCAGTGGTTGAGCCTGAAATAAAAAAACAACGCTTCGTCTTTTTTTAATGATTTAGTAATTAACAAAGTTGAAAACTTAGTATACGATTTTTAGGTATATATATTAAAGCAATTTTTGCAATTATATACAAACTCTTTGAAAAAAGTTTGACACCTTTAACCAGTATATTAAAATAAACAACATTTTATCCATTTTATTTATATAACCTGTATGTGCAAAAATAATTTTATAATTATCGAATAAGCGTATTTTTTTATGAAAGTTTAAAGTTTCTGCAAATGAATAAAATATTATTGTTTCTGCGACTTCAATTTTTAAACAAAAGGCTAAGTTTTGAATGAATATTCGTACTTGTTTTATAATCGAGAACTTATAATGACGCGACGGTTCGTTATAACCGTTGGTTTACCAAATTCAATTCATGCAGATTTATTGTATATATGTGTGTATAATATTGTATAGAAAATTGAAACTTCACGGATTTCGTAGTGTTTACTAGATCCCTAAGGATATTCATGTCTGTATATTTATATATGAGGCAAAATACTAGGTTATACGCTTGAGTACTACTCATACGTAGATAACATTAGATATATAAAGTTTGCTTTATTCCTATATAAATAAGTGATTCTCGTTTGTATTAAGGGGGGAAGGCTATGAAAATGAAATCCAAAATTAAAAAATTTTTTTTAATTTAAAAAGTTAGTATAACACCTCAAAAGTAAAAAAATTTTTAGGTATTTATCTTAACTACTTTGGAAGCTATAGCCACTTTACGGAGAGTATTTGCGGTTCGATTATTTCACTATTTTCGTTCGAAACCATTTTCTTGAGGGAAATTATTATCAGTAAAAACACTTTTTCAATACGTAATACTTTCAAAATTAGTAGAGCAGTTAGCTATTGTGAAGGTTTACTGTATGATCCCGGTATCGCTGAAAAATCGGTAAAAAATATGTTCTTCAAATTTTTACTCTTCAAAACTTTAAACTAATTTTTCTTAAAACTACTTCTTTCGAATTGGCGTGATAAATTACTCAAAAACGGCTTATCCGATCTGCCTGAAATTTTTTTTGGAACATTATATACCTATTTCGCTCTAGATGAACCTACGTGTTGTAAAATATCTTAAGTTTAAGGCACCATTTGACCTATTTTAAAGTTCGAAAAAATTGTCAATTTTTCAAAAAACGTTCCCATTTTTGAAAAATCATTTAATTTTTTTTTTTAGGTTCATCTAGAAAATACACGTGTTTTAACAACATGTTTTTTTTTTTTTTTTTAAGACTTATATTGGATGCTCCAGATGTCACGCCAATTTCAAAACACGCCGACATTCAACAGCTGTAACTCCGCCATATTGGAAAATTTGTTTCCCAAAATTTAGAATTTTCAAATTTAATACTTAAAAAATATTTTCCTAAAATTTTATTCATTTATTTCAACTCCTTCATAAAGAAAATCCTATCTGAAAAAAAATTAGCATTTCATAGCCTTCCCCCCTTAAATAAAATAAATCTTTAATCATAAACTGTTCAGTTCAAAAATTTAAATTTAATAATTTTTTATTATAAGTTTAATATATAAATAAAGTAAATAATAATATTGTATATATACCAAGCCAGTGGAATTTTTTTCAGATATCCAAAAATTCTTTTTTCTTTTAATCGATGTTAAATATGTTCAAAAATATCGTGTTAAAATATTTTTTCAAAATTCAAGTGCTATAAATAACGGGATTAAGGAGCGCGTAACCGTACTTCACTGCAGGTATACAAAACTTTAAAGTCGATTTACTCGAAACTACTTTTTTTTACACTGCGGACAGATTATCTCGGGATTGGCTCGACCGATTTGGAATAAAGTGGTTTTGTTTTGTTTATTTACTAGTTATGTATATGCCAATTAACCAGAAAAATAAACAATTTTTTAAAATTAAACTCACTTTTTATGGGAGGAAGGTCAAAAAACGTGGTCCATTTTCACTTTTTTTTTAAAAACACTTGTAAAAATTTTTCCTTTTGCATTTTTTTTATTTTTCTGTTGAATTGTCATGTAAGACACTTTACTAATTATGGATTTTTTTTTTTTTTTTTTCATATGATCCAATCCGGAGATAATCTGTCCGCAGTGGAGCAAGATTTTTTTTTTAGGCGCAACTTCAACGCCACCTATATTAAAGCCAAATAGTGGGCAAAAAAAAAAATTTTTTTTGTATTCTTTAAGCCCTCATAAAATAATATGTAAATTTTGAAAGCTCTAATAAATATACTTTTTGAGTAAAATAATTTTAAAAAATTCATTAAAAAACACCACAAACCACTGGCTTGGTACCTTAAAAATTTTTTAACATCATTATTTGGAGCATACCAAAGATCAAATTGAATGGAGGGGCAAGCATGATTATAAAATTTCTGGTATTAGAATAATTGGAATTCTGAAAATACTTTGAGCTGAATGTCACAAGACAGACAATTCATTCGGCCTTTGTTTAGATTATTTAGCTATAAAAATGGTTTTTTTATCGATTAGTAATTTAATATATTTAAAATTTATGTATCATAAATTACAGAACACGTGAAAAATCAGAAAAAAAATACTAAATAAGAACAAAAACGTTTATAGAGAGAAGCTGACTATTATATTCAAAAAATTGTAATTAAAAAAAATTAATCCGTCCAAATCTCAATTTCGCAATAACCAACAGTAGTAATAAATCAATTTTTGGATTATTTTATTTACTTTTATTATAAAATTTTCCAAATATAATTAAACAAACGAAGTAGGTTAAGTTTATTCAATAAAACAATATTTTTCTCAAATTCTTTTTATAGGTATTCTTGAATTTTATTCTTGAAGAAATTTTTAACTAAATTTTTAATAAAATTTATATGTTCATTGATGTAGAAAATTTATAAAATATGTATAAATTCGTAAGAATTTTTACAAACTGTAGTATAAAATTAAAAAAAAAAAAATTCTAAGGCAGAAATATAGGGTATTTCATCAAAAATTTATTATACTTGATTTTTTATATTTTATTATCATTGCTATTGATTGTAGAATCTAAATAAATCCAGATTTTAAGTATCCTAATATTTTAACATCAATTACTGCATTATTTTCAGAAATTAATTTTTTTTTTTTTTTTTTTAAACCAAATATTTTTAAAAAACAAAATCAAATGCAGCTAATTATAAATAAGCATCAATGATTCAATATTATCAGTGCAATTTTGCAAAGCTTAGTCGTTTATCAAAAATTTAACATGTGTAATTGAAAGTTTTAATATAAAAGAGATCGAAAAAAAACTAAATTTTCATTTATAAGATGTTTTAATCTGTTTACCAGTAGAAAATTGGCTAAAAAATAATAACTGGTAATATTTTTCCTTTTCTTGCTTTATAGCAGAGATTATACCAGAGAAACACACATCATTTTCTAAAGCCATATTTATTATTAGTCAGTTTTACACTAAAATTTGTCTTGAGATGCCCCAGGTATAGATGTAACCATATAAAATTATATATACATATGAAGTGAGTGATTTTTATTCTTTTATATTTATTTTTTTTATATATATTTAAATTTATTTCTTGTATATAACGTACTATATACTTGTTACTATAATATATATATATTTTTTTTGTCGATAGAATTTAAAGAGAAAGAATTTTCCAAACAAATGGTTTTTAACGTTAAAAATGTTTCATACAAAAATTTATATTATTTTAGTATTATTATTATTATTATATTATTATTATTATTATTTTCATAAAAAACAAGAACACCAATAAAATGATGTAGATTTTTCTGTAACGTAAACATGTTTTAATAATATTTTGTAAAAAAAATAATTAAAATAATGATTCCCATACATTTCTCCTAATATATTTAATGACCATATGGATGATGTCTTGATGATGAATAAAAGTTGTAAACAACTGTACTGCCCCTTGGTCCAAAGGTCACATGTTGAATATGGTGATTTTTTGCGCTATTGGTTCTCAGAAACCGGGGATCCAAGATGATAGTATGTGGGCTTATTTGAAAGCTAAAATTTGGTGCGATTGCGTGATTATAAGATTTTTTTAAAATGTTTAATTAAAAGTAGATTAATATTACTAAAACTATTTTTTTGGTTATGAATGTTTATTTTTGGTTACAAAACAAAAGTAGGTGATATTCAACACAATCATTTAAACGCCGGAAAAATTTGTAAAAAAAAAATAAAAGTAATCCGATGGATCGTTGTTGAAATATCGTGCCCACAAGGTGTCGATTTTTGCATCCATTGAGGTAGAGCTTCGCTCTATAATAAAAAATAGTTGACTACGCGGCAAATATTGCACACAAGCTTCGTATAATTTTTTGCTTAGCAGGATATACGACTTGAGATGAGAGTAAAAAGAAAATAAAAAGTAAAAAAAAAAGACAAAAAAGAAATAACTTTGTGAAAATGAATGAGCAGAGGTAAGAAAATCCCAAGGGCAATTTTACCGTTTTTCTATTTAATGTAAATATACAATTTTCACTGCTAACCATTTTGATCCATTTATGACATTTAGGTATACGTAACTATAATATTGAATTTCTTGAAATTTTAATATTTATAAAGAATTTAAGTTGTTTTTCAAGTATATATTTTTTTTTATTTTATTCTACATTTTTTTTTACTTAATTTTTTATTATTTTAATTTTTAAGCAAATAAATATTTTACGACAATTTTTTCGTTAAAAAAAAATACATCTTTGATATATGAGTAATTCTTTGTCTTTACTAACGGAAAGGTGAAAGAAGAGAGTCTAGGATTAAAAAAAAACCTATTCAGTTGGGTTTAGTTTGTAAAAATAGCCAAATAGAATCTGCAAGTATGGGTTGGTCTGGCCTGGTTTGGAAAAGGAACCAGGGCCAGATAAGCATTTGCCATACTTCCAACGAAGGTTGGAGGAGCTTTCACACTTTCTATAAAAAATAAATGCAAATAAAGAACATATAAAGCTCAAATTATTTATTTGTATTTTTTTGAATGATGTAATATTAGTTACAAAATTTATATTTTTATTATTTCTGCGCAAGATTTTAATAAATAATTTATTATTATTTATATCATCAAAACTAATTATATAAAAACATGAAACATGTTTGTAGGAAGGGGTACCCTGAGAATCCTAAAATCAAGGGGGGGGGTCAAATAGGACTAAGAATAATTTAAATTTTGGTACTTAAGATAATCCGGGTTTAGGAACTTAGAATACTTCTACATTTTTGATTAGAGCTTAGAATAATGTGAGTTTAGGGAATTGGAATAATTTGGATTTAGAATCTTAACAGATACTAGCAAAGGTATAACTAATTATTAATAACAAATTATAAAAATCTGGGTTAGTAGACTTAGAATAATTTCGAGTTAGGTTGCAGCGTATGCATTTAAGAATAAAATAAATAAAAATATATTTAATAAAATAGCGCAATATCTGAATAATTTAAGTAGCGAAATATACATTTGAGTTATATAAATTCAATACATACAAATTAAATAAAATGTTAACTAATACACGCAAATAAAATTAATATACAAGTTACTGAAAAAGTAGGGACTCAAAATTCCCACTTATAAAAATTAAAATATTAATTGTAAATGTAAATGAGTTCATTACGCAACTATCATAAGAGAGGGAACACCTGAGCCTCGCAAAACCAAGGTGAGCTAATAAATTGAAAACAGAATTTTGGTAATTGGGGAACAGACTTCGGGGAGAATAGCTCTTCTAAGAGCAAATTTAAAGGACTTGTGTCGCATCTCTCTTATTATATGAGAGTAATGAACTTACAATATTTTTCATTTTTGATATTAGAGAACTTAGTCTCATTTACAGAAGTTAAATTCTCATAGTTAATTAAAGTAACTTAGATTTATTTTCATTTTGTTTTGTATAAAATTTTTCAATTAATTTCTTTTTTATTATTTATCAAAATAAAATTCTTATGTTAAATCAAACTCGTTCTCGTTAATTAATTAAAGTCCTAAAAATGTATTCAAATAATTTAATCATGGTTAATGGGAAATAATTTAAAATTTCTTTTTCATGTTAGTGTCGAGAAAGTGCGTGTTTTCTGGCCGCTGCGCTATTCGAAAAAACGCATTTTCTCGACACTGAGCAAGAAAAATTATGTTTTGTCCTTGGCCACAAAAAAAGGATGCCCCAAATCGCAGTTTACCATCCTCGGCTGCGCCTCGGACGGTAATTAACTTGCGATTTGGGCCATTCTTTACTTTTGTGGCCATGGGTAAAAATATACTATTTTGGTTCCTCAAAGAGGAACCATTGTGTTAGGTCAAAATTTGATTTTCTATTTTTTGGCATATAAGCATGTTTTGGGACCCCAGGAAGCTAAAAAACCGGTTTTTAAAAAAAGTCTGTATGTGTGTGTGTGTGTGTGTGTGTGTGTGTGTGTACGTATGTATGTAATCGGTGATATTTCACAAACATTATGGAATTAAGACCTAATTTTTTTTCAAAAATTTGTTCACAATTTTCTCGAGGTACTTTTTTTTTTTTTGATTTGGATGTAATACCTCATTTATTTCCATGAAACTACTTATATTTGAAAGTATGGTTTTTACATGATATCTCGAATCGGATACTTAATTTTCTGAAAATTTTTTTTCTAAAATTTTTTCCACAAAAAAATACAAAAAATACCAATTTTTTTTTTCTTTTTGGACTTAGTACCTAATTTATTTTCATGGAAGTACTAGTTTTAAGAACCTTGTTTATTGTAATTTTTTGGATCTGATACTTAATTTTTTCAAAATTTTTTTTGTCAAAATTAAAAAATAATAAAAATAAAAATACCCTGCCAACTAGCTGGCACTAAGGTTCCTCAAACAATGAATTGAATACTTCAATATGCCACAGATGACACCGATTACAAGCATGCAATCTTACACTCATTTCTATTAACTTTTAAAAGTTAAAAGAAAATTTATGTATTGAATTTAACTAAATCTATTTTTTTCAAATAAAATCTAACGTAAAATTTTGACCTAACACAATGGTTCCTCTTTGAGGAACCAAAAATATTGTAGTTTAAAAAAGCATTTTCAATTTTGAGAAATAAATTTTGGAAAAATTCGGTATCAAATCCAAGATTACTATAAATGAACTGTCTAAAACTAGTACTCTCATAGAAATAAATTAGGTACTACATCCAAAAAGAAAATAAAAATTTGGTTTTTTGTATTTTTTTGTGATAAAAAATTGAGGAAAAAAATTTTTAATAAAATTAAGTATCAGATTCGAGATATCGAGTAAAAACTATACTTTCAAATATAAGTACTTTCCTGGAAATAAATGAGGTACTACATCCAAATTAAAAAAAAAAAAATTTGGTCTTAATTTCATAACGGTTGTGAAATATCGCCGGTCGCAATATTTTCAGATATTAGTACTTTCATGGAATTAAATTAGGTATTACACCAAAAAAAAAAAAAAAAAATATTGCAGGTTTTTTAATTTTTTTGTTTTTTTAATTTTGAGAAAAAATTTTTGAAAAAATTCGGTATTAGATCCAAAAAATGACTATAAACAAACTTTCTAAAACTAGTACTTTCATAGAAATAAATTAGGTACTACGTCCAAAAAGAAAAAAAAAATTGTTGTTTTTTGTATTTTTTCGTGAAAAAAATTTTGGGAAAAAATTTTCAAAAAAATTAAGTATCAGTTTCGAGATATAGAGTATGGTTTTTACTTGATATCTCCAATCTGATACTTAATTTTTTGAAAATTTTTTTCCTAAAATTTTTTTCACAAAAAAATACAAAAAATACGAAACTTTTTTTTCTATTTGGACGTAGTATCTAATTTATTTCCATGGAAGTACTAGTTTTAAGAACCTCGTTTATAGTAATTTTTTGGAATTGATACTTAATTTTTTCAAAATTTTTATTATCTAAATTAAAAAAAAAGAAAAATAAAAAAAATTGCAATATTTTTTTGGTGTAATACCTCTTTTAATTCTATGAAAGTACTAATATTTTAAAATATTGTATCCAGTGATATTCCAAAACAATTATCAAACGAATACCTAACTTTTTTTTCCAAAAATTTTTTTATTAAAAAAATCTCAAAATACTTTTTTTTTTTTAATTTGGATGTAATACCTCATTCATTTCCATGAAAGTACTTATACTTGAAAGTATGGTTTTTACTCGATATCTTGAATCTGATAATTAATTTTTTGAAATTTTTTTTCTCCAAAATCTTCGTCACAAAAAAATATATAAAACACCAAATTTATATTAATGAGAGTACAAGTTTTAGAAATTTAGTTTATAGTAATTTTTTGTATCCGATCACAATTTTTTTTTTTATTTTGATATAAATTATAACACTCAAGAAAGAGTGATGGAAATCTTGCCTCTTTTTGACTTCCTTGGATTATTTTTCTCGTTGCTAAGTTTATTTATGTATGCAGCTTAATGAAATTATAAACAATAATAAACAGCCTAAAAATATTAAATGGTTATGTTTGCATTTTAAAATTAAGATTTAAAAGTTATATTGGCATTTTTTAAAGAATCAAACAATTTATAGAATTAAATAATTTATTATTTTGTGATTAATAGAAATAATATAAATAATGTTAAAATCTTGAAGCAATTAATGTGGTTATTTTTTTTATTACAAAATATTATTATTATTATTATTATCATTGTTGTGGAAGATTGGTCAAATGCAAGAAGTACACTGAGAAAATAAATTATAAGAAATTATTATAAATTCTGGTAAAAACTCCTATCTTTTTATAATAATTGAGGACTATGTTTCGATTTCTAGTAGAAAATCGCGAATATTTGTAATTTTCGCATCGTTGCCAACCATTTATTTGACAAAACAAAAAAATCATGTTACTCAATATTTTAATTATTAAGGGATAAAAATTTTTGAAATAATAACAGCCTTTACGAGCAAATTTAATTAAGGGATAATTATATATTCTAATAAAATTTTACAAAAAAATAATAAAATTAGCTTTTTTTATATTTATCTCTTTTTAATTATGCAAAAATGATTTAAAATCCATTAACGCCGGCGCGATCAATCCATGGACGCTAGAATTTTTACTTTAATAACAAAATGATCTTAATGGTCTACTTTACCTAGTAAAAAAGAAAAATGTATGTATAATTGCATGATTTTAATCAATAATATTTATTGCATATTGAAGTTTAAAGACCATTGTTTGAGGAACCTCAGTGCCAGCTAGTTGGCAGGGTATTTTTATAGATTTTTTGGGCAAGGCGTCTTAATCAATCAGTGCATAAAATTCCTTTCATATATAAATGTGCACTGTAAAAAGTAACTTTCTTATATTAACAAAAAAATTAGAACATTTTCGAAAAATTAGTAAATTTTCAAAAAAATTTGTAAATATTCGAAGAAAATCGTACATTTACTAAATTTAGTAGAATAACAAAAAATTCGAGTATTCTCGATTTTTTTTTGTGAATTCGCAAGAAAAATTGATAATTTACAATTTTTTTTCGAAAATTTACAAAAAATAGTTGTAAATTTCCGAAAAATATTTGTGAATTTGCAACTTTTTTCTTAAAATCACTAAAAAAAATCGAGAATTCTCGAACTTTTTGTTAATATACTAAATTTAGTAAATTTACGATTTTTATCGAATTTTTACAAAATTTTTTGAAAATTCACTAATTTTTCGAAAAAGTTCTATTTTTTTTGTAAATCTAAGAAAGTTACTTTTTACACTGTATATAACCACTATTAAAAAACTAACTTATTTTTAAGCTGAGCACATTAGTTACTAACATTACTTGTATATGGTTGGGGAAAAGGTCTTCTTGGGGAAAACTAAGTCCGGATCTTTCATCTTACAGAGTAAAAATAGAAATTAACAAGTAGCTACTAACAACCAATGGCATATGGTTATAAAAGAGCAAGGCGTCTCAAATTATATCTTGCCCTGGTCATATTAAACTTGTAGGCCTAATTCGAAAATAAAAGAATACATGATTAATAAACTATAATCTTATTTCAGAAATTTAGACAAAATTAAATATATTCAAGACAAGTTATAATTAAAGTTGTAGCGATAATTCACGGTTATTCGGGTTCAGATTAGTGAAATATTGTGCCGTTTTAACTCGCTTAAACGTGCACGTTGAAAGGGATTTAGAACAATTCAGGATTAGGGACATAGAATAATTCAAGTTTATGACTTGTAATAATTCGGTTTAAGGAAAGTAGAATATTTTCGATTTAGGGACTTAGAATAATACGGCATTAGATAGCCAGAATAATTTGGGTTCAAAATATTAATATTTAGTAAAGGTGATAATTACTAATTATTAAAATAGCAAATTATATTGTAATGTTGCGTAACACTTATGCATTATACATAGCCCCCAACTGTAGTAAACATGTTCCATGTATAATAGGAATATAATATAAAATATAATATAAGGATAATTTGTTTTTCCTATACTATTTTGCTGGAGGTTTCCAGATGACATCTTATCTATCATTGTATACTGTACTCAGGTACTGTTCCTCTGGCTCCAACAGATCCCGAGTAAGAATTATATTTTTACAGTAAAATAAAAATCATCTCACAATGTTTCAATAATAGGAATAAACGTTTTTATTTCTATTTTTTTTCTGTGTATTGAGGTATGACTGATACATTTATCTCAGCTCAATATAGAAGCAATACAATTACACTAATAATATTTGTGGTACGAAACTTATCTAAACTTGCTTGAATTTTGAAATAAAGGCCAGTTCTATAAACTCAGATTGTTTAGCTTAAAATTTTTAGTAAAACTGTGTCTGTTTTTAATTTTGAGGAAAACAAGTTAACTGTGAACGTAAGCTGCAAACGTAGCTCATTGATGAACATAATTTCTATTACATTTCACATGTGGCATACGCCTATTGCATTTTCTATGTTTTTAGAGGTTTTCGGAACTAATTCAAGAATATTTTTACGTATTACCTCGTTTTAGATTCAAATTTCGATTGCTATATAAAAATGTCTGTAAAATAAACGCTATTTTGGATTTAAAAACTCTGAAAGTGTGAAATAGAAAGCTCTAGGTTAATTATCACCAAGAGGGTTAAAGTTAGAGAAATTTCTTTAATAAGAGTGACTCATCGTTTTTAAATAACTTACTTCCTATTTATCTTTCTTTAAAAATATAGTATTAGATAGTATGTCATACAAAATGAAAAATTTTAATGTACTAGGATAACCAAAAATATGATTGGAAGAGAGAATTCGCTTACATTGTAAATTTTAAAAGGCAAATAAGATTAACATTAAAACTATTTAGGAAATTTTTTATTTTTCAAGTTTTAAATTGATTGTAGGTTATGCTATTTTTAAGTTATAAGAGTTAATAATTTAGCTAAATTTAGTGCAAATAATTACCTAATTGGTACGAAAAATAGTATTTTAAAATTCTCTAAACTGCTGGATAACAAAATTAGGTATTCAGGTATAAAATAAATTTGCTTAGCTGAGGAAAGGCTGAGCATGCTTGAAAATATAAGCGTTCGGATTGATAATAATTTAAGTATTTTAAAACAAATTAATGCTTAAAAATTAATATACAGCAAATTTAAAAAAAAATCAGTTCAAAAATTTCTAATACTACCCTAACAGTTTATTATTACGTAGAAGATATGATTATATAAATGAAATTTATTTTACAAATTAATTTAATTACAGTGCCACGATTTAAAATTTGAGATTCCTTGGAAATGAAAATTTTTACTTTGCAAAAATTGCAAACATGACTTTTTATTATTTTTTAATACAACAATATTTTTTTTTATTTCAAGCTTTTTACTTTTTTTTTGGTTCTTATGTCTTTAAATTTATGTGACCTCATAATCTTTTATTATGCCGAATAAACCATTCAAATATAAATACCAATTCAAAACATAAAAAAAAAGTTAAGATATTAAAGAGTTCATCTTTTTTTTAGACATTAATGATTGACCATTTAATAAAAAATAAAACTTTTAATATGACTTAAAACTTATAAGTATACAGTAAAGTTGTTAAAAGTTTAAAAAAGAATCGCTCTATCTACTGACCATACTCTATCTTTTATCTATATCTAGTTTCTTTTTTCTTTCTAAAAAAAAAAATAAGTAGTTTTAGAATTTTTTAAGCCTTCTGTTGTACTTTAAAATTAATTTCTTTTTTTATATGTTTAAAATTTATGAACTTATACTTTGTCAAATTTAAGTAATATTGCGATTTAACGAAAATAAAATTGAAATAAATTGACTATTTTCGATTTTTTTTTTCTTTTTTTATAAAAACTCTATATTATGAAGCGAAAAAAAAGAATATTTTTTTATTTTCTTTCCTTTTATGTTTACATATTTTCAATTAGAAAATAAATATTCATTGTTAGTTTTAAACCGCCTTATTCAGCATTCGAATCGTAGATATAGTTTAGAAATAGTCAAATATAGGAAAGTACTAAACTTTACTTTCTTCAAAACTTAAAATAAACTTTTAGTTAAAGATATGTAGTCCTCAGGAGATATGTAAAGATATGGTAAAGCAAGATCAGATACACGATTATGACCTTGTTCTAGAAATTATTTTAAAGTATGTAAATATTTGCCGGCAGTTAAACATAATTTTACTTACACAACTTGTTAAATTTTTAATATTATAATCTTTTTCTTTTTAAATCTAAAATTTATATATTAATTTTACCTTATTTTAGCTTCAACAATTTTAGCTTATTTTAATTTTTGTTTAACTTAAAGTATTACTGAAAAAAAATTAGACTCCAAAAACTTTATGCGAATTATCAGTTTTTAACAAATTTTAAAGTCTTTAACAATTTCTTAATTTAATTATCTAAGACTAATAATGTTTACTAATATATTTAGCAAAAAAAAATTTATAAGAAAAAAGTTTTACAAAGCAATCGTTATTTAATCATTAAATATTTATTATCAGTATGATTCATTAATCGGAAAATTCTTTCAAATTTCGCTGCTTTAACATAAAAGCTCTAAAAAACATAATAAGAGACATTCTTATATAAAATTTCCCACGAAATCCAAATTTTTTGTCAGATTTTCAATTGGTTCCGTCACTTTGCGGGAAATTTGAAATGTGTAAAAAATGAAACTTTTAAGACCAGATTTTTTGATCTAGTTTTTTAAGAAAGCAAAAAAACAAAACAAAAATTTTACCAAAAAAAGTATCCTAAAAGAAAAAATTTTTGATTACCTCAGATACAGAATTGGTTTGTCTGCTGGTGAGATATAAATGCTAGTCATAGTGATATTGTATAGAGGGCACATTATACTATGCTGCACATAAGTGAAAATGTCCACACTTAAAATAAAATAGCGCTATATCTATCTCTCTCTAAACTTCTTAATTTATACGACACCGCTAGAGTGTTGTAAGCGCACGCTAATAAATTTAAAAATTTAAAATTTTTTATTAATGCAGAAATATTGTATTTTATTTATATTTTGTTTATTTCATTTTATTTTATTTTATTTTATTATATTATTATATTATATTTTATTATTTGCAGATTAATTTTATTAAATAAGAATAAAAAAATTAAGCATTATTTTAATTATGAATTATTTTTGGGTTCTTGGGAACAATATTTGAAGATGACAGCAATGAAAATGTTTTGACTTATAGGTTTTCTCAAGACCATGTGGAAACACTCTTCTCAAAAATTAGGCTTATGAATGGCCATTCTAGAAATCCAACTACAGTTCAATACAAATCGGGTTTTAGAAAATTAGTTCTGAAATTCATTGACGTCTTGCCGTCAAAGTCTGCCAATTGTAAAGAACATTCTGATAGTGCGGAATTGAAAAAAGCTCCTACTACCATTAAAAAGACTATTAAAAGGAAATTTTCTAAAAAATGGAAACGTTTTGATATAGAAAATTTACTGGATAAGAATTACATGCTATTTGAACACAACTATTCTAAGAAAAGTGTAGATTCTGTTAAGATGGACAAATTAATTCAAGACGTGTACATGTATATAGCAGGAAATGTTTTTAAAAGATTAAGAAAAAGATTTTACCACTTATATCAAAAACCGCGTTTTTCGTATCTGAGCTACCCAAAATTTTAAAAATAACTTTTTAGGTAAATAAAAAAAAATGTTTTCAAAAAACCAATTTTAATTTTTTAATTTTTTTATTTTGTTTAAAAAAAAAAATTATTTAAATTTATTTTGATATACTTCTTCTCTACACTAAAAAATTTTTTTATTCAAATTCTCTATTTTAATTTTAAATATATGAACGCGCGCAATCAAAGCTCTAGCGGCGTCGCCTGAACTAAGCAGTTTAGAGAGAGATAGATGTTGCGCTATAGCACCTTTCTCTCTCTTAAGAAGACCCACGTAATTATAATGGGATGTTTCCTCTATACAATATCTCTATGATGCTAGTACATGAAACATATTCACTAGATTTCATGCGCATGCGCAACTCAAAAACATTGTTGACTATGGCATCGAATAGCCAGGGAAATTTCCTATCAGGACCTTTGCAGAAAAAATTTTTTACAATATAGTAAGCGTTTAGGAGAATTTATAATAATTCTTGCGTTCTTAAAACTTAGAAAAATCAAAAATACATAAAAAACTAAAATGGCTACACAAAATTAATGACAATATCTAGGAAGCTGAAAATTGGCCTGATAACTTATTTCTTATAGTACTTTAAGAGAATAATATTTTGGAACCGATTTTGTATCTTGGAACCATTTTTTAGAATTTTTTCCTTCATTTTTTGATATATGAAATCGGTTATTTTCTACTCAAAAACGACTGGATGAAATAAATTTTTGCTTTCTGCTATTGCAACTAGATCAAATTTAGAAAATTTTTATCCAGAGCTTTTTTTAATTCATCGATTAGGCTCTGACATTTGCAGGATACAAACTTTCCGAACATGTATACATACCTACACACACCAAGGCAATATAAGCATTTAGAGACATCGAAATGACCTAGGGATCAAGTTTCTACATGAATTGGATATTTTTAGCACTTTTTCATTTTTTGACCTGACAAACTTATAAGGGATGATTTTATCTCTGTATTGGATACATATGGTGATCGTGCCTAAAATTAATAAAAATATGTTAATAAACATATTTAATTTAATTTTTTATTAAAAAAAATAATCTTTCTAAAAAAAATAAACTATTAAATTTAGAGAGTTGAAAGAAAATATTTTTATTACATATTTTTATTTATTAAATTCTGCTAACTAAGAAAATATAACAATTAATTTTTCTTTTAACTTATTTCATTGTTCTACGTTACATTTTAATTATCATTTTCTTTATCTTACTAAATTAGTTTTATTAATTTATTTTACAAAATTTAATTTAAATTAATAATAATTTTATTACTTTAGAAATAGAAATCCTGTATTATGTATAGAAAAGAAAGCTTATAAAAGATAAAATGAAATATAAAAGAAAATAAAATATTAATCATTGTCTTCGTAAGTTAACTCAAACTTAACTTATATATTTTACAAGAATTAAAAGAAAGAAATAACTGTCACGATGAAACTAATGGGAAGTTTCGTAAAAATGTATAATTTATATATCACAGTGCTGAGTAGCGGTGACTATGTATATGTCGTAGCTCCATAGAATAATCGGTTTTCATAGGCTATAAGCCGGTCCATATTGTAAAAATGCTCGAGCTAGCATATTTCTCTATGAAGCTGAGGGCTTCAGCTTTAAAGCCTATAAGCCAAAAACACATATTAGCAATTAAAAAACATTAGATAATAACTTTGACAAAATTGGAATATTTATCAAATTATTTTATTATTTCTAATTTTAAACAACGACAAACCAAAATATATATATATACTATATTATTCTATATTAAAAAACATAAAATTATAATAATTTATTATTATTATTACTGTATATATTATAATTCTTGTTGACAATGATTATTTAAAATAAATTTAATAATGCAAATAAAATTACAAGATACAAATAAATAATTTACGACATAATAATATTAGTAAATTTATTTTATTTAGAATTCAGAATTAAAGACATAATAATATTAGTATATTTATTTTATTTAAAATTAAGAGTCTCAAAACTTTGATATTTGTCTCTCAAGCTATCGACTTTCAGCTTTATACGCTAAAAGCCTTCATACAGAATTGCACTAGCTCGAGCATTTTTAATGCATGGGCCGGCTTATATTTATTATATTTATATTTATATTTAATAAATATAAATACGGCTTATATTTATTTTGAGTTCGATGCCTTGAATTTAAAAAATACTGATTGCACTGTGTTTTTCCAAAATTTATCCAAATTTTTTCGAAAAATTTTTTTATTAAAGAATTTAAAATTAAATTCTATCATTTTCAAATGCTTCAAAATATTCTTTTCTTCTACGTAATCCTGAAAATTGTGGACAATATTTGATATTCTATTATCTATGTTATTAAGTTTGGCTGAAGTTGGTCTTTTAATTTTTTGGCGGCCATTTATTGTTTAGAAGTGTTAATGGCAATTCAGAATTTTAAAGAACAGAAACGTTTTTTTTCAAACCAATTATTATAGGTTCCAGAATTTTTTTATTTTATAAAAATATTTTAAAGAAAATCTGTACAAATTGGAGTAAGTAATTTTAAGAAGAGCATTTCAAAAAAAGAATTAAGTCCAAAATGAAAACACAAAGGTTTGGATAAGTTTTCCCTACAAGTATGTTAAATCTATTATGCCATCCTTCAAAAAGCATTATTCGTTCTTGACGTATTGGCCTTGTTAGTCTCTCATTATACGAATAGGAGATTCTTCTGGATGTTCCTCTGCATACATTTTCATACTATATAATAACAGTTTTTAAGGCTATTAATACTTCCGCTCTTTCAGGAGCGTGTGGGTGATCTTCAGGATCGCAAAATTTTTTAACCGTGATATTGCTTCCGATACTTGAAATAACAATAAGTGCATCGCATTCAGATTGTAACCTGTACCTCCAATATGAAGCATTTTTTAATCCATTTCAATGTTTTGCGTTTAAAAAGCCATCCAAATGTATACAATTTTTTTTTCTATTGACTGTAAATTCAGCCACACTGAAAAAAAAATCCGCTTGCCGCAAGCGGACAATCCGCTTACGGCAAGCGGAATTCCGCTTGCGGCTAGCGGAATTCCGCTTGTGGCTAGCGGAATTTTTTTTTCTTTGCAAACAATTGCAAATGACTTGAAACGTAAAGAAAATTAAAAAAAAACATTTTTTCTTTTCTTTTTCCAAAATTTTCTCAAATCTCGTCATACCGAAATACGCATATCCCAAGTAAGCGGGAAAAAATTTTTTTTTTAATTTTCTTTACGTTTCAAGTCATTTGCAATCGTTTGACGAGAAAAAAAATTCCGCTTGCTACAAGCGGAATTCCGCTTGCCGCAAGCGGATTTTTTTTTCAGTGCATATTTTTATTTTTTTATACAAAAAATTTCTTTCGATAAATTTATTATGAAATAAAATAAATTTTCTTTAATAAAATGAATACAAAAAACTACACACGTAACCTAAATATTGTTTATAAACAAATAAAATTTTATAAATATAACATGAATTATACTGCGTAAAAGAAACGATGCTTTTTTTAAATATTTTTTTAAATTTAATATTAATAATTTTGATTGGATATTATTATTTTGAGATATATATAATTTGGATATTGAATGTATTTTGATATTTTAAATTTGGATATTTAATGCATTCGGATATTTTATGAATACAGATATTTTAAATTTGAATATGTTGGTTTGGATATTTTGTCCCCCAACCCTGTGTTTGGTATGTAAAAATATGGTTACTGGCCAATTTTTAAGGCTCTAGGTGGCTTGATATCGAATTTTGACTTCTCTTAGTATATCTAAGATGTGATCTGCAGTTCATGTTGCTATCAAGAATGACCCCAAAGGTCTTAACTACTAAAACAAAAGGGATAGTAATGCCAGTAATATCTTTTCTAGGAAAAATCTTTTTATCTAATTAAATTTGCGGTTGATGAAAGTGTTGATCAAATCGTCTTGGTTGGTTGATCAAATGACCTGGGGACCAAAGGACCCCGCACAAAAGGATAGGAAATGGCCGTTCGGTCGAATTGGCTGAATTTTGGATATGTTATAGATTTCATCATTCTGAACAAAAGTCTCAATGGGCACAAAGCTCAAAAGTCCCAACTTTGGCTGCTACGGAGCTTGAAAGCTCCAAAGCTCCATCATAACAAAATTCCTCAAAAACCTTTTTTCTTTTATTTTTAAAGTATATCTTTATATTTTTGAGGTCGCTGACTTCGAATCTGACGTCAGATTGACAAGATTGTCAATTGACAGCTGTCAATTAGCTGTCAAAGCTGTAAATCACCATGTAAAACTTTATAGATTAGCTGGTATTTATGTTTTTGAGGTCACCGATTTCGAATTTGATATCAGATTGACAAGATTATTAATTGACAGCTGTCAATTAGCTGTCAATTAGCCAAAAAAAATAATAATATAACAATAGATTTTAAAAAGATCTTTTGATTCTAATGTCACTTATTATGAATTTGTTATTGAATTGACAATGTTAACATTTGACAGCTGTCAATTAGCTTGCTAAAAAAAAACTTTACATTTTAAAGGGAATAAATATTTTTGAGGTTACTGACTATCAATTAGATAACAATTTGAAAAAAGTTGACATAAAAAGTGATTAATCAGCCATGCATTATATTTTGTAGGTTAAAAACCTTTCTACAATACCATATGTTTCTTATTAATTATTTTAACTTTTATTTGACAGCTGCCAACTGTCAAATTCTTTTACACAGGGATCAGTATCCGTCACGTCCACGTCGTTGGTCCTGGGTAAAGCTAAAAACGGATATTTATGACTAAAAAAGTTATTTGACTTTCATGGGCTATTTAAATTGACAGCGGTCAACTGTCAACTTTGCCTAGTATGATATAATATAATATTTAACAATTGGTGATTTCAGAAACATAAAATCCTTTTAAAATCTATAGTTATATTATTTTTTTTTGGCTATTTGAAAGTTAATTGACAGCTGCCAACTATCAATAATCTTAATTTGACATCAGATTTGAAATCAGCAATCTCAAAAACATAAATCTCGGCTAATCTATAAAGTTTTCTACGATATTTTAGAGTTTTGACAGTTAATTGACAGCTGTCAATTAATAATCTTGTCAATCTGATATCAAATTCGAAATCGGTGACCTCAAAAACATAAATACCAGCTAATCTATAAAGTTTTACATGGTGATTTACAGCTTTGACAGCTAATTGACAGCTGTCAATTGACAATCTTGTCAATCTGACGTCAGATTCGAAGTCAGCGACCTCAAAAATATAAAGATATACTTTAAAAATAAAAGAAAAAAGGTTTTTGAGGAATTTTGTTATGATGGAGCTTTGGAGCTTTCAAGCTCCGTAGCAGCCAAAGTTGGGACTTTTGAGCTTTGTGCCCATTGAGACTTTTGATCAGAATGATGAAATCTATAACATATCCAAATTTCAGCCAATTTGACCGAACGGCCATTTCCTATCCTTTTGTGCGGGGTCCTTTCTCCATAAATTGGAAAATTTAAAGACTTTTTTGTTTTTTAACCAAATGAACTTTTAAGACACGATTTCATTTATGTATTACATACATAGGGTGACCGTTCCTAAAAAATAAATTTTAATTAATTTAGTTATTGTCGGTCATTAACCATATTTTGGATGTATTAAATTCAAAACCAATTCATTTTTCACCATTTTTATCATTTTTTCATAATTTTTTTTAATATCCGAAATCAGTTTTTAGGAAATTTCTCTGCAAGGACTTGATGAAATTACTTGAAATTAAAAACTCTGCAACTAGATCTGATTTCAAAAAATTTGGTCTAAGGGATTTTTGATTCATCGAGTAGGTTCTGAGATCTTGAGGATACACTTTCTCGAACATACATTCCTACACACACCAAGGCAATATAAGCATTTAGAGGCATCGGAATGACCTAGGGACAAAATTTCTCCACGAATTGGACAATTTAGAAACTTTTCCGTTTTTTGACCTGACAAACTTATAAGGCACGATTTCATCTATGTATTGCATACATAGGGTGATCGTGCCTAAAAATATAAGTATCTTGTGTTTTGCATGTCTATGATATTTTATCGATGCAAAGTTTATACAAATGCTATGAAATTTATTTCGCAGTTGACATTTGTAATGTTTTTCACCTGTGTGAAGCGAAAATACAAGAATAAACACGCTTTTAAAAATACCGGATTGGGCCCAAAAACTATAGGTTCCATCAACTCGATAAAAGAAACCAAGTTTTAAAAACTGAATCCGATGGATTGTTGTTGAGATATCGTGCCCACGAGGTGTCGATTTTTGCATCCATTAAGGTAGAGCTTCGCTCTATAAAAATATTTTAAATTACTTTAATCTAAATAAAAATTATCTACTTTCCTTTAGTACTTAAAAACTGATGTATAGTACATTAAGTATATAATTCTAGCTTTTTTTAAAATATACTTTTGAGTTTTGGTAATTTTGTATTTTATGAAAACTTTACCCATAAATTCAACTTTAACTTATAACTAAAGTCTTCATATGACTCCATTTATACTACGGTAATATGTTCTTGGGATTTTCTATATCGTTTAATATCTAACATCGATCTTTTAAAAGACTGATTAGTTTTGTTATACAGAATAAAAAAATGTATATATATATATATATGTTTAAGTCCATGTAAAAACGCCGGACCAAATTTTTTTTTTCAAAATTTTTTCAAAGTGGCTTATTTTAGGTCTTGGATTCCCTGGAATTTTTGAAAAATATTCATTTCGGCAAAAAATTTCTGAGGCTCGTAAATTGGTTTTTTTGAGATTTTTTTGTTGCTATGTACATTGTTATACATTTTTATCGCAATAAAAGCGTTTGATTGGCTACTAATACAGACTCATAAAAATTGTTGTGTATTTATGTATGATTGTTCATAGTATTACTAATGTTTATTTATTACAGAAAAAATATATACATAACCTAAAAAAACATAATTATTTTTTTTATTGACAAAAATTAAAATACATGTTTTGTTGATTAGTCGAAAGTTGATATTCCATAAAATGTATATAGGATTATATTATTTTTATTATTATTATTATACAAACTCCATTGTTAATATAATTTAATTTTAATTATTTTAAGTAAGAATAAATTTTGGTATTCAAGAAAATAATTAAGGTTGAAAGTTTTGAATCATTTTGCGCGCGACGCGCGCCTAATACTACTTGACTAAAAATCAAATTTGCCATAATGAAATTTGCTCAAACTTTTCCAGAAATTGGCCTATGTATCAGTTTATCCCAAAAAAATATTTAAGATTTGAAATTCAAATGAATGCCCACAATCATTATTTTAATTTGTCAAAATAAGCCAAAATTATCTAAAACAGGAGGGTGTAAAAATTTTTTTTTCCTCAAATTAAAATATAAATTAACTTTTGGTATTTTTTGGGAAATGTCACCAATAAAGAATTACATTGATACCAATTCTACGTTAATTAAAAAATATTCCTGCTTTATTTTTTAGCTAATTTTACTTAAAATTTTGACATACTAAAATAATAATTGAGGGTGCTCATTTAAAGTGAACATCTCAAAAAAAATTTTGGGACGAACTGACATATAGGCCAACATTTAAAGAAAATTTGAGCAAATTTCATCATGCTGAACTTGATTTCCGATCAATTGTAAAAATTCAAACCATTAAAAATGAAACCAGAAGTGGTCCAAAATATAAATTTTTCGGGTAGTTAGTAAAACTGTATCAGTTTTGAGACAATTAAGCCTTTTCAAAGCCCTAAATTCAAAAATCTCAAAAAAACAAATTTTCGAGCTCAAAAATTTTTATCAAAAACTAATATTTTTTAATAATTCCGGTGAAAACATCAATGCAAAACCTAAAATAAACCTTTTAGAAAAAAATGAAAAAAAGAAAAAATTTTGCTTCAGCGTTCTTACATGGACCTGAACATACGTGAATGAATGTACGTGTATAAAGAACGAATAGAAAATCGAAAAATACGTGATTCTTATATTGATGGCTTATTGTATATTACTTATTATCGTGTATGAATGGTCTATTTTCACAAATAATTCATTCTTTAATTTAATTTTATGTCAAAGGTTATTCATTTTATAATTTACTTTTTGAATTTTGAACAATATTACAACTTTCCTTGAACCTTACTGGCAAAACTTTAATTTTATTTCAAAAATAATTCTTTTGTTAATCAAAACTTTATTTTGATAAAGTTGGGCTAAATGCAAAATTTGCACTATGCATATTTAATTTTCAAATAATAATTTTAATTTTAATTAATAATTTTCAAATATAATTTTTTCATAAATAATATTTTATTTTATTTTATTTAATATATAATTATCCAAGATTTTTTTCTTCAAAAATTATAAAATAAAAGATAGTAATTGCATCTATCATTTTTATACAATAATAATTTTTTTAAATTTCAAATGGTATTACATGTTTTAAATAGATCCCTTTAAATTTCATAATTACCTTGTAGAGGTATCAAATTAATATTTTTTAAATAAATATTTTATAATTTTTAATAAAAATTAAAAATGACAGATAGTAATTACTAAGTAAAGTAGCAAAAATCTAATAATTGGGGGAATCGTTACGTCACAGTCCATGAAACGCATTAAAAGTAATATAAGGATTCTGAATTATGTCGTCACGCGTAATATATTAGGATATATATGAAAAAATTATCTTTATTTTAAAACTATCTTTATTTTACCGGTTAATATTGTATAAATGTAAAATAAAAAAATACGAATTTAATATTTTTTTACAAGCTACAAAACCAGCCAAATAGAATTTCAAAATTTTTTTTCAAGCAACCCTATTTTTAATTTTATAAATCTTATTCATAAAATATTTTTAGCATATATTATTATCTTAATAAATGCTTTCAGAGTTATCTGCACATATGCACAAATGTATATGCATGGTGGTTAAAAAATTTAAAATAAAATAATGAGCTTTTATAAGTTTTAGTTCAAAAAATCAGTTTTTTAAGTTTACCTTGTAGCAGATTTTTGCTATTTTATTGCTACATAATTTTCATACACTTGTTAGCAAATCATAAAAATAATCTTACGGTTCAAAATTATGAAAATATTATAGGTCTCATAATTTTTTATAATTTGCTTCATTTATTTTCATGACATGGCTCTGTAAAGATGGTACTTAAAATTAGCGATTATTAAAAAATCTTGAAGCAGGACTCTGACTTTAAATTTTCATATCTCGCAAACAATTATCAAAAATGGACAAGTAAAGAATTTTTGAAAATTATAAGCTTGTAAAAAATTTATTAAACCCGTAAAATTTATTTTAGTCAAAAATTACAATTTTGGCAGTAATTTGAAAATTGGTCATTCTTGACCAAATATTGTCATTTGATTTACTGATTACAATAGTAAGAGAATTACTGATGAAAAAATGAGATTAAATGGGAATCAAAAGCTGACAATCAAAAAAAATAAGGCCAACTGGAAAGTATTTAGTTGAGTGAAAAACCCCTATATTTTAGCAGACTAGGCCCAGGAGACCCATTTAGGTATGTTGAGGATATAGGAGATGTTTTTTCAACTACCACAATCTGTCCTGAAAGTTACAAGAAAATCGGCTGCCCAAACATTTGACACTCCCCAGGTTAGTGTTCTAACACTATTCTTGACAGATTTCTGAATCTTATATTTACACATTACGATTAAAATCAATCCAATCAAAACTTTCAAAATCCCAAAATTAAAAAATTAATGAGGCTTTTTCCTAACATTAGCTTCGCTCTACCCGTCATTGACGGTATCTAGTATTTATTGAAATTTGGTATAAAATATAGACGTTTCAGGATTATAGAATAAAAACATTAGTTTTACGCAAAAAGCTCTTTCGAGAAGAATTTAAAAAAAAAATGAATAGAACCAAATTGAAGTATCTTTTGAGGCCCTTAAGGCCTCAAAATTTGGAACTGTTAATTTTTATATAATATTGCGGCATAAATAAAAATAAAAAAATTTTATGTAATAAACTTTAAATATTTTAAAATAATATTAAAATTTAAAATAAAATATTAATAAAATATAAAAATTGATGAAAGATTAAGAATGTGTATCTGCTGTGAAAGTTTATGACTATTTCAAATTGCGTAATAATTCAACAGGTCATATAGGTTTGCGCTTGATGTTCAATATAATATTTTACAGTTTTTATCAACTATTTTAATTTTTCCATGAATTTTGATATACACTGTTTTAAAAAACAAATAATAATTTTGCAAAAGTTACTTTTTATGCTGCATAACTACCAAATATTTATTATTTTGCTTATTCCACTTTGCACTGCATTCTTCCAATATTTCTTTCAATTTGAAAACAAATTGTATATGTAAACAATAAAATATTAAAAAACAAAATAAATTGAAAATCAAAAGTAAAATTAATTATGAAACAAGAATAATAAAAGAATAATAAGAAAAGGATAAGAAAATAAATCCTAATACTCACAAGGGGTATTTAATTAAATAAAATATTCCAGATCCCATCAATTAATGCCAATGAGCCTTCTGGGCCTAGAAATGCAAGGGCTTATTTTATAAAATAAAGATTTAAAAAAATTAGGGCTTAGGGGTTTAGGTGACCTTCGAAATATATATGTAGTCTTCTTTCTTAATCTATAAACTTCCATTTGGTCTCTTTCTAAATAAACCACAATTCTTCATCAAGTCTGTTCTGCAGACAGCATGCTGTACGGCAGAAGAATAGCACTATATTTTGATGTTTTTATCAACTTCTGATAGCAAATTCGGATTCAGTGGGAAATTTTACATACCGCCTGTTGTTGGAAATCATTTTTTTGCTTTATATAGAGTGCAGAAAAATTATATTTGAAAAATTAGCTCAGATTTTTCCAGCAAATTTGAAAAATAATAAAATTGAAAAACAGCTGTGATTTCGAAACTATTGAACCTTTCGAAACTAACCTTTCAATTTATTAGTTTCATATTTTAACATACTGAACCCAATTTTTCAAAATCTCTTTTCCCTGTCGCATAGGTCGCACTGTAAAAAGTAACTTTCTTATATTAACAAAAAAATTAGAATATTTTCGAAAAATTAGTAAATTTTCAAAAAAATTTGTAAATATTCGAAAAAAATCGTATATTTACTAAAGAGCTTGGCCGTATAAGATAGGCGAATTTGCACTCACCCTATATAGCTAATTTCAATGAAGCATGTGTTTAGGTATCAAAAAAGAAAATTTTTCGCGTTGGTTTTAGCCCTCTAGCCCTTTTCTGTTGCGCGCTACCTCAAAAAACGTCTAAAAATAGACATTTTTTTTTCACATATTTTCATAATAACACAACTTTTCGCCATGTTAACCTTTTTAGACCTAACTGGGCTTATTCGACGGGGAATCTAACGTACTTTTTGGGAATATTTTTTGCGCGCCCTCTACGGCCCTTCTCCCTCCACCAGACGCTTAAAACTAGATTTTCAAAAAGTCAAAAAATTAAAAAAAAACGATTTTTTTCGAGCACGTTCGGAGGTTTGCAAAAACTTTTTTTTTTCTTATGTATATTTTTTGTTGAACATTACCCTAGTGGTCATAATTTTTAATTATAGGTGGTGGAACATGCCGAAAAATCGGAAAAACCATTTTTTTCTTATTTTTTTCTTTCATCTTTATAGCAACATAACTTTTTTCCATGTTAACCTTTTTAGACCTAACTGGGCTTATTCGACGGGGAATCTAACGTACTTTTTGGGAATAATTTTTGCGCGCCCTCCACGGCCTTTCTCCCACCACCAGACGCTTAAAACTAGATTTTCAAACAGTCAAAAAATTTAAAAAAAACGATTTTTTTCGAGCACGTTCGGAGGTTTGCAAAAACTTTCTTTTTTCTTATGTATATTTTTTGTTGAACATTACCCTAGTGGTCATAATTTTTAATTATAGGTGGTGAAACATGCCGAAAAATCAAAAAAACCATTTTTTTCTTATTTTTTTCTTTCGTCTACATAACAACATAACTCTTCGCCATGTTAACCTTTTTGGACCTACTTGGGCTTGTTCGATAGGGAATCTAACGTACTTTTTGGAAATATTTTTTTCGCACCCTCCACGGCTCTCCTTCCTCCACCAGACGCTTAAAACTAGATTTTCAAAAAATCCAAAAATCGAAAAAACTGTTTTTTCTTATATTCTTCTTTCATATTTTTAATATTACATATCTCTTCAGCATTTTAACCTTTTTCGACCTACCTGGCCTTGTTTGATGGGGAATCTAACGAATTTTTCGAAAAAATTTTTATTCCTCGTACCTCCTATCCCCCTCTTTCCCCCCACTAGACGCTTGAAACTTTACTTTAGAAAAGTCAAAAAATTAAAAAATCCGATATTTTCCTAGCGCTTTAAAAGTCACAGTAAATAATTTTTTTTCTATTGTATATTTTTTGTAGAAGATTACCGTACTGGTCATAATTTTTTACTATAGGTAGTGGAACATGCCTAAAATGATTTGAAGATTAATTAAGAATTAGCAGTATTGAATATTATAGACTAAACACGCTTTAAAAGACACGTCAAAAAATTTTTTTATATATGTATTTTTTTTGATGAGCATTACCGTACTGGTCATAATTTTTCATTATAGGTGGTGGAACACGACCAAAAAACGTTTACATTCAGATAAAAATATGGAATGGTCTTAATCTACGCTCAACCGACAATTTTTTTGACGATGATTAGGAATACGATATTACTGATAATTAAATATACTTATATTTATAAACATTTTTATTTAATTTTATTAATGGTGGTTTATTTTCTTCTGTAATTATATACATTTTTTAATATTGATTTCATAAGAATGATCATTTTCAGAGTATGTAGATTTAAAAACCTATAATATGTAAAAATTATTAAAATTTGGAGCATTGAAACAAAATGAAATTATATATTGTTTAGTCTATACTATATTCAATACTGCTAATTATTAATTAATCTTCAAATCACTTTAGGAATGTTCCACTACCTGTAGTAAAAAATTATGACCAGTACGGTAATGTTCAACAATAAATATACATAAAAAAAAAATATTTTCTGAAAAATGCGCTTAGATTCCCCTTCAAACAAGGCCAGGTGAATCGAAAAAGGTTAAAATGTTCAAGAGTTATGTAATATTAAAAATATGAAAGATGAAAATAAGAAAAAATGGTTTTTTTGATTTTTTGGCATGTTTCACCACCTATAATGAAAAATGAAGACCAGTTCGGTAATGCTTAACAAATATTACACATAAGAAAAATAAAATATTCTGAATTTCTGAACATGCTAAAAAAAATCGTTTTTTTCAATTTTTTGACTTTTTGAAAATCTAGTTTTAAGTGTCTGGTGGAGGGAGAAGGGCCGTGGAGGGCGCGAAAAAAATATTTCCAAAAAGTACGTTAGATTCCCCATCGAACAAGCCCAAGTAGGTCCAAAAAGGTTAACATAGCGAAGAGTTATGTTGTCATGTAGACGAAAGAAAAAAATAAGAAAAAAATGGGTTTTCCGATTTTTCGGCATGTTCCACCACCTATAATTAAAAATTATGACCACTAGGGTAATGTTCAACAAAAAATATACATAAGAAAAAAGAAAGTTTTTGCAAACCTCCGAACGTGCTCGAAAAAAATCGTTTTTTTTAAATTTTTTGACTGTTTGAAAATCTAGTTTTAAGCGTCTGGTGGTGGGAGAAAGGCCGTGGAGGGCGCGCAAAAAATATTCCCAAAAAGTACGTTAGATTCCCCGTCGAATAAGCCCAGTTAGGTCTAAAAAGGTTAACATGGCGAAAAGTTGTGTTATTATGAAAATATGTGAAAAAAAATGTCTATTTTTAGACGTTTTTTGAGGTAGCGCGCAACAGAAAAAGGCTAGAGGGCTAAAACCAACGCGAAAAATTTTCTTTTTTGATACCTAAACACATGTTTAATTGAAATTAGCTATACAGGGTGAGTGCAAATTCGCCTATCTTATACGGCCAAGCTCTTTAGGATATTAGCAAAAAATTCGAGTATTCTCGATTTTTTTATTGTGAATTCGCAATAAAAATTGATAATTTACAATTTTTTTCTCGAAAATTTATAAAAAATAGTTGTAAATTTACAATTTTTTTCGTAAAATCACAAAAAAAATCGAGAATTCTCAAATTTTTCGATAATATACTAAATTTAGTAAATTTACGATTTTTATCGAATATTTACAAAATTTTTTGAAAATTCACTAAGTTTTCGAAAAAATTCTATTTTTTTTGTAAATCTAAGAAAGTTACTTTTTACAGTGGCTGTTTCTCTAAGTGTTTTGTAGTTTTATGATTACTTTAATAAATGAAAAATTAGACTGAATATTAAAGAACTGTATAATGAAAGGAGAAAAACTGGATTTAATAAAAAACACTTAATATTTCCACTGTTAAAAATAATGAATAATTTATTGTAGAAAGAGTTTAACTGAATAATATAACGTGTACTCTGCATGCCGGTCGCAAGAGAAGAAGGAGCTCAGAAAAAAGGCGCACGCTTCCGGGTTCGTGCGTGCACATACATACACACAAACATAAATTATCAAAATCCCCACTCTTTCTGTAGTTTAATTATTATAGAATCTAACATTAATTATAAAAAGATGATTAAAAATGATTGTTATTTTTATATTCAGATAGAGTGGTGAATTTCACAATTATATGCCTGTTTTCTCGCAAACACTAAGAATTACTCATTTAGTTGTTCCTAAAATAGTCAGAATTGAAATAAATAACTCTTACAGTTGAGCTGAAAAATATGAAACCCATGTCACTTCTAAAATTTTTCGATCATGCCAATTGGCTCAGCAATTCCTTATTAATAAATGGACGAACACACCCACTCATTCACACAAATTCTCAAACTTACTCTCAGATACAAAAATAAATTTTCAAATATATATAGCAGTAAAGATATACCGGCTGCAACGCAATAGGTACTATCTAAAAACAGTGTTTTTATAGCTATAGCCGCTATATAGCATGCTATGAGTATGCTATATAGCGGCTATAGCTATCGAAGAACTCCTTTTAGATAGTACCTATTGCGTTGCAGCCTGTATATATAATATATTTATATATAATAAATTCAAACAAAAATGAACGTAAAAATATATACTTGAATAATATAAAGAAAGAAAACTAACGAATGAGAAATACTGTATGGGACGATGCTCTTTGTGGTTTATTTACGAATTAACTTCAGCGTAACAATGTTTTGTTTTTCTCTTGTTGAAATTGAATATAAAACATAAACTTGAAAATTAAACTCGAATCTTTTCACTTTAATTTAGTTCTCTTTAAGGCTTCTGTTTTCTTGATTTTTAATTATTTTATATTTTATCAAAATTATATTAGCGTAAAAGTCAGAAGTTAAAAAAATCTAATCGATACTCTTTTTTTTATTATTCCATATGTAATGAAATTTTGTTACCCAGGGTTATTATTGCTTTTCTTTCACAGTCAAGTTTATACCAATCAGACGTGAGTTACTTCAATTTAAGAAAAGTTTTATTCTGTATATAGAAAATTAAAATTTTATATATTTCCGTTTTTGTACAAAGCAAACTTATAAGAACTTTTTTTAAGATTTCTGGCACCGAAACTCTCCCAATATAATCCATTGCATAGTGTAAGAGAAAGATTGCACGTCCAGCAGAAAGCTAGAGTAGGTACTATACTTAGACCCTCGATGATCAGAAAAGATATTATTGATTGCTTGTATATAGCATCATTACGGTAGTATAGATTTTTTTTTTCTCTTTTTATCTTGCTATAAACCTTATCAAAACGACAGACTGACGATATTGGTATTGGCTGATAAAAAATGTTCACTGCTTGCTGACTGTTGCACGTGTCACTAAGAAAACTTTGTCCAATAAATTTTACTCGGATAATATATCTTAAACTTCGATTTAATATCATATTAGCTTTAAAATTTTTTTAAAAGTCACATAAATTGGCTTTCTTGCGATGCTGTTCACTTTTAAAAATTTGATATTGATTTTAATGATTATGAATTTTTAATATATTTAAAAACTCTTCAAATTAAAAGCTGAATTAATTTAGAAATTAATGAAAACTTGAAAAACTTGAACTACAAATGTAAAAATAAAAGTTGAAATAATTTTTTTAAATACAGTAGTTAAGATTAAAAAAGTAATTAATTAATTATAGTAGTAAGTAATCCTAAAGTGGTTTTCAGTTTGAGAATGAAATATTGACAAGTGGAAAAATTAAAAAGGTATTTTTTAACTTATTTTGCTATTATTAATTTTTCCAACAAGACCGCAATAATCAAGTTTTTTTTAATAATTACAATTAAGTGTTATACTCAAAGTTAAAAATGCATACATGATAAAATTTTTCAAAATGTGAATTTCTAACTTTTACCCACAACTATTTTATTCTTCTCAGAAAATTAGTCTAAGAAAGTAATAAGAAGTACAAACATAAAGTTTGCATCAAGTTGTTATAATTTATAAAACAAAAAATGTGATATTTTATTGCCTTTTTTTTGTAAAATAAGATAAAGTTTAAATGGCGATCATAAAATAAACAGAATTTAATGTAATACAATACTTTGATACTATCGATTCTCAGTAAAACAATAAATATTTAAGTATTTATTTTGAATACAAAAACTCTTAAAACATAAAAAATGTAAAAATTTGAAATAAAATATACAACTTTTAGATAGATAAAACTTAAAACTTGTTTGTGAACTCACAACTAACGAACATGGAACATTTTTTTTATATTTTGAATCTTGAAGCTTTTATAATTTTATGCAAAAAAAATAATTCTCAGTTCCTAAAATCCTTATAATTTTATACTTCTTTATCGAAATTATTCTAAGTTCATTCATACGCCGACCCCATATGGCACATATGATCCCCCAATGACATGCTTGAAGTACCCCCTTACCTGTAAAAATGATCCATGTTAAAATTTTTTCTGCAAAAGAAAACATGGTTTTCACTTAAATGCTCAGGTTAATTTTTTTAACCAACCTACACACCAAAACATAATGATTGTTTTTAATAATACTTTTTATTAAATTTTGATTTTAATATTTTGAAAAATATTAAATTTAAAAATAAATCTTTTCAAACTATTTAATTTAATTTTCAATCTTTTTGTTTTTTTTTTTGTAGGCAAAAGATTTTTTTCCAAAAATAATATTTTGAAATGACTTAACCTTCATTTTAATTACAATTTATTAAGATTATGAGTGTGTATACTTGTTTATTTTTTCGAATTTTGCAATTGCGGAAAAATAAATTACTTATTTCAATTTCTAAAAAATAAGGTCATTATTAAATATTAATGTAATTATTTAACAAAAATAATACCAAAAATTATAAATACAAAATAAAAGTTATTAATAGTTAAATTAGTTTTATTAATTATTAAAAGTTATTATTCGCTGCGCGACCGGAAAAGACGCGTTTTCTCGCCACTGATGAAGAAAAATCGTATACGACCCTTGTCCATAAATAAAAAATGGCCCAGATCGCAGTTTTCCAACCTCGGCTTCGCCTCGGAAGGTAATTTACGTGCGATTTGGCCTATTCTTTATTTTTCTGGCCATAGGTCGTAATGTACTATTTTTGGAAAAAAATCTTTTACCTACAAAAACAAAAACAAAAAGATTAAAAATGAAATTAAATAATTTCAAAAGATTTATTTTTAAATTTAATATTTTTAAAATATTAAAGTCAAAATTTAATAAAAAGTAGTATTAAAAACAATCTTTACATTATTTTACAGAAAATATTTTGGACAATAACCTCCTTTGCTGATAATAGACCTGTGTGGCAAGCTACTGATCGTCTAAGCACCTGGAAAAATAAAATTGAAAGTTTTCTGCCGCCAATTAACCATTTACTCTCATCATGCCAAAGTAATTTATAAACTGTTAAAATACGCAAATAATAGCAATTAAAAATATTAACAATACTTGCACTTTAGCTTGTTTTTGAAATAATCATTGATTTTCAATATTTTTTTGTATTTGTCATTTTTACAAAATAACTTACTTTTGAATTTGTAATTAAAATTTAGAAAATAAGTACCACGATTATAATGCTAATGATGAATTTTTTTGTTTATTTTGTTACAGGTTCAATTTAAAACCATCAATTGCTGCGGTACTTCTTCTGGCTTATTAGTAAAACATAAAAGTACATATTTTTGTAATTAAGATTTTTTTTTACAAGTTAATAAATTATTTTTGTACATAAATTGTACAAATATTATTTAAATAAATTTTTTGTTATTAAAAAATTGTTTTAATTTAAAATAACTTGTTGTCCTCATTTTCTGCTTCAAATTTCAAATTTGAATTAAGTATTGAAAAAAGCTAATTTTAAACGTTTTATTTATTTATTCGGACCATATATTATATCATATATGGGAAATGATCTCTGGCAATATATTGAAAAAACTTCATCGTATTCCTGGGGAAAAAATACATAAGTCCAATTAGTAAATAAAATGCAGAAAAATTTATTTTGTAAATTATTAAACTTTTATAATTGATTTCCTTAAAATTGGGACCCTAAAAAACTACAAAAATCGATTTTTCTCATATAAAAGTTGGTCAAAAACTAAAATAAATGGTTTCATCGGATTCTTGGGAAAAAATAAACAAGCCCTATTAGTAAATAATATGCAGTAAAATTTATTTTGAAAAATGCTATCCGTTTATAATAGATGTTCTTAAAATTGGGACCCTAAAAACTAATAAAAACGATTTTTCTCCTACAAAACGTGGTCAAAAGCTAAAATAAATGGTTTCATCGGATTTCTGGGGAAAAAATAGACAATTCCCTCTTGTAAATATTATACAGAAAAATTTATTCAGAAAACTACAAAACTTTTAAAATTGGTCCCCTTTAAATTTGAACCCTAAAAGTCAACGAAAATCGATTTTTCTCCTATAAAACGTGGTCAAAAGTTAAAATAAATGGTTTCATTGGATTTCTGGGGAAAAAATACTAAGGAATATGAATTGAAACAAAATCTTAAACGCGATTTGAATCCACTAGAAAAACTGAAAGTTCTAAGAAAATCCCAATTTTAAAGAGGTCAAAAAAAAAACTTTCGAGAACTATCGTGGGCTCAAAAATCTATGTTTTGGTCTAAATCCAACGAAAAACTTATTTTTTACTTATATTTTCGAATTCTGCCGGCGCGTTAAGAATCCCGGATACTTCGAAAAAAACCAGTCTAAATATATACAAGTATTGCAAACATATGGTGATTGTGCGTAAAAATATCTAATAGTTTTTTCAAAACCAAGTCCAAAACAACTAAAAACTTTCTCGTTATACCTAAGTCAAAGCTTTGATCTTTAATAATAATTTGTCTGATAAGAGAATTCATGAATGTCAGTTTTTAAGTAATTTACATGATTTGCTAGTAAATGTTAATTAAAATTACAAATGATTAAATTTATTTTTCTACAAAACAAAAATAAATAAAAATTTTATAATTAAAGCCATAAAAATCAATCGTAATTAAGAAATTGTTTAAAATAATGAAAATAAGAAGAAAAAAAAATATTGGAAGACTGAAAAGATTATAAGAAAACTTTTTTATTATCTTTTCAATTCTTTACTTTATGATCATTTTTTATTGTACTTTAATTAAATTATTTAAAAAATTAATCTCTTTCTATCTTTTCACTGATAAAATATTATAAGTCAAAACATTTGTAAAATTTCTTTTTCTTAAAGATTCTTTATTTTCTTGTTTTATATTTTTATTTTTTTATCCTTCAAATAATTAAATAAAAATAATTCTAATTATTTTTCTTTCTGATTTATTTTTGTATAGAAAATCGTAATAGATGAAAAATTATTTGCAAATTAAAAAAGTATTTATTAGATTTGTATTGCCAAGTTATAACAAAAAATTTTATTATAAAGATGTCTCGCACTAAAATAAATAACAAAATGAAGTAGAAAAAAATTTTTAAATAATCTAGAAATTACAAATTTAAATTAAATCGTTAAACTTTTAGTTAGAGAACAACACATTTTCATAAAATATAAGTTTGCCATCTGCCAAACTTTACAATATTGGGATTAACTTAATATTAGTTTTAATAAAATATTATTTTATCAATAAAAGATTTTATTTAAAATTTCATTTTCACGCTTTGTATATAATGAGACTTAAAATTATTCTAGACTTATAAAAGATTGATCCATTATTGAATAATATTTTAAAAAACTATGTTTTATTAGCTTTAAGTAAAAAAAAACTCACGTAAATTCGTCACATTACTTACAAGTTAGCAAATACACTCAGGACTAGGAACCTAATTTTTTTTTATTGGTCTATTTTTTCATCAATTTTTGGGGGATATTAATTTGTCATTTTAGAAGACAAAAATTAATTATTTTTTTCCAATTTTTTTTTCTTTGAATAATAACCATTGATTAGAAATTTTCCAATCTCATTTTTTTCCAGTTCAAATTAAGCCTAGGTATAAACCATAATATAAAATACCGCAGCTTTCGAGTTTCGAGCGACTTATTAAAAATATATCTAAATATTAATTGCAAATATGAAAAAAATGTTTAAAATCATAAGATCGCAAGCTGTAGTAACTCAATCCCAAGCAGTTATGAATAGCTATTAATTGAAAAATTATAATTATCATTCGTAGACAGGAAAATTAGGATAATGGTAAATTTTGGAAAATAAAAGGTTCTGAAAATTTGTTTTTTGAGTATTTAAGAACACTTAAAAGAAAATCTAGTTGCAGGTATCGAATTTTTTCTTTTCATTTAAACGATTGCAAATGACATAAAATCTAAACAAAAGTGTAAAAAAAATTTTTTTTTATTGAAAAAAAGCTGCCATTGTGTAATATTTTTAGACATTGAACTTATTCAAATCATTTTTTTTTAAATCTCAATTTTTAACTTATCCCTTAACTTGAAAAAAATTATCAGTAATAAAATTAAAAAACGATTTTTCATATTCACATTTTACATAAATTAAAAATATTGATCAAAATTTTTAATAGTTTCTCCAATTACTAGCGAGTACACTGAAAAGTCTCCTTAAACATTTTTTTAAATGTTTGGAAATTAATTTTTAATAAAAAGTTTTAGGAAAAAAAATTTTTTAGAGGATTAAAAATATAATATTTTTGTCACAAAAAAAATAATTCATGAAAGAAAAAAAATGATATAAAGAAGATTACAAATTTTGAATAAAGCGCCTTGGAAAAATTTGAAAATATATGTGTATATATTAAATATATTTTTAGGTTTTTTAGAATTCCTGGAGTCATAAGGCAACAAATCTGGAGCAGGAGTGAAAAATTGCAGATTTTTATTTTCTTTATCTATTTTAATGAGATCTCAGGATCAAGTTTTTCTCATGGGCCATTTATTGACTCTCATGATATACGTATCTAACTCGTACATTCGCGTATATACTTTTTTGTCACGATGCATTAGTATAAACTTATGTACCCAAACATTCGCTTATGCTCATACATAATATAAGGTATATACTATATTTTATTATAAGGTATATTTCCAGTATATATCATTATAATATGTATTAGCTGAGTACCATCAGTAAATATTATTATGTAAACAAAAAGGTAAACAATTAGTCTTTATGCATAATAATATAATTCTATATCATGAAATGTAAGCCAAACAATAATAAGAATTTTAAAACGTATTAATAACAAGTTGGTAAAAGGATATCTAATATCTACGCTAAACGTATACATTCATTAACGCTTTTGCATTAGATTGTTTGGTAATTTTATACATTTGAATATGTAATGATTGATTTACTTAATAGATAAATAGATAAATGAGTAAATATCTAGTCAATTATTATAATTATATTTAATATTACGTTACAAATACGACATTGATATCAATTTAGGGGCTTAAAATAATTCAGCTATTATAAATACTAGTTTTTAGACTAAGTTTAGTTACTAACATAGCTACCCAAAAAAAGTTCTGATCCTGGAACTAAACCTACCTGAAGTTACCTTCATCGATGCCCTAAAAACGAATCTGAAGTCAGAATTTACCCTACAACCTTAGATTTTGCCCCAGCTACCCCAACCATCCTCTAAACCGAACCAGAAGGTAAATACTTTATTTTGTCCAAAATTTAAAAATAAAAGTATGTCAACTACGTTTATTTGGGTCTTATAATCGAATCTGAAATCAAAATTTACTCATCATCCTTAGTTTTTGTCCCAGCTATCCCAGTAACCTCCTAAAATACCCCAGGGGTAGGTTAAAAAATCTCCTTAAAATATTACAGTGGTTGCAGGATGGTGCTAATAACTTTTTTTGAATACAGTAAGCACCTAAGAGCATATTTGATTACGTAGGTTTCAGTTCTTGGAATCAGCGATGTTTCTTTTGGTTTCTAAAGTTTCAATCCTCAAGGGGTCTTCATACAAGGTTTTTACATAGATATCGACCTTCTTAGTTCAACAGTAATCTGCAATCATGTAAATATCCAATCCTTCATCATATCATTTAAATTTAATTTTTTTTTTAATTTTTTGTTGTCTATAGTTTTTTTTTTGTTTTAATTTTATTTTTGTTGATCCATCACAAACAATATTTGGCCGTAGAATTCCCCAAGCTTTCAGAAGCGAAAATTAAGGAAGGTATGTTTAATGGCCCTGATATAAGAAAACTGATGAAAAATGATGCTTTTATACAGAAAATGAATAGTCTAGAGAAAAACGCTTGGTTAAGTTTTAAATAGGTAGTAAAAAAGTTTCTGAGTAATAATAATGATAAAAATTATAAATAGATATTTGCTTATCTTTTTAAAAATTTAAAGACTTTGGGCTTCAACATGAGTTTATAAGTACATTTTCTGGATTCGCGTCCTGATTCTTTTCCAGAAAATTTAGGAGATTACAGTAAAGATTACAGTGCATGATTAAGCAATAACTACCTTACCGATTTACTCATAAATTGCTAAGTATTTAAAAAAACATATACTTGACAAACTGACTTCAAGTTTTTTTTTTTAAGTCCTCAAAAATTTTTTACAGCTAAATTTGTCCGAAAATTTTGGGCTTTTTTTGACTTTTTTCTTTCCGGAGCCACCATTTTTTTTCTAATTAATTTTTTTGAAAAAACTCGAAGTCAGTCTGTTATGTAAGGCTTAAACTCTTGCAAAAAAGTTTTTTTTTTTTTTAGATAACATTATCTCTCAGCATCGTGCACACGTTTTTTTTTACTGCTTCGTTTACGCACGTGTGACGTGGAAGTGACGTCTCAGAAAACTAAAAAAATTTTTTTTTCTATATTTTAAAACATATGTAAACTAATAAAAAAATATTTACTCAAATGTCTGTAAACGTTTCTTCAAAATCCTTACCTAAAAAACACAAAAAAATATAGTATAAGTACCCTTAAGGATCAACAAAATAGAGCCTATATTCTGCAACATATATAAGCTAGGCGACATAAAAATTCAAAATTCGGTTTTAAAAAAAATATTTATTTTTGGTATTTAGCTGTACAAACATTTAAATCTATATCTATTGAATTAGCTGCTTAGCGACTAGCATACAACACGCACGTAATGCATGGTTTTGACGTGCATCCGGTAAATTAATTCTGCATATAATATGTATGATATATATTGTATATCAATAAATTATTGCATATTTAAATAATTTAAGTATTTTAAGCATTTTATATCTTTCTGTACGTGTAAGTATAAAACAAACTCTCGTACATTCTTAAGCAAATCGTGATGACATTACTAAATACTACCCTATCGATTGTATAATTTCTCTGCGTATAGAATATATTTATATATCGATCGCGTGAATCTAATGCTGTAAACAAACTATAATGTATATTACATAAATTTATGTATAGTATTTCTTAATAGCACGTACTTAATAATGTTTCAAAATTTTTCACCATATTAAGATAGTACGATACAGCAAAAAAGGCTTATATTTGAATGCATTAAAAAAAGAATATATGATTGTTTAAACAAAAGATAATTTAAACTTATAATAAGCAACTACCATCAATATGAGCCATAGTAAAAATTTTTAGCTTTATTATTTTAACAATGAACGCTGTTTTCGTCTTAAGACTAATGAAAAAACAATAAGTCCCTTAATTATTTTAAAGAATTTATCAAACTTATTAATTTTTGACCAATTTTCAATTTCAAAGGCTCATTTTTTTCGTTTTGCAAATTAAAATCGATTCACCGACGAAAATGTTTTGAAAAATATTTATTTGTCCAATACCAGCTAATTATTTATAAATTTTTCATGAAAAGTGATACAAAAATTTATAATAAGATTAGCGCAAGTTCACACGATGAGCGTAACTAAGGCCAATCCTCAGACTCCTATTTCGTAGTCACTGTTTTTATTGATAGATCTATAAAATTTTTTTACGAATATTTAAGTTTCTTGATTCACTTAATATGAATAAGAAATCCAGTTTTACAGTAAATGGTCACTAAGCATTTTTGCTAAAAAAGAAAAGAAGTTTAATTTTTACTTTATTTCCATTTAATATTAAAAATCTTAATTTTAACGATAAATCAAACTAAAATTTAATATGAATTTTTCTGTATTTTTGAAAATCAAATACCTAATGGTGAGTCTGAATTATTTACCATTTCTAATTCAAACTTATTAAAAAAATAATATTTTCATATAATTATAGATAATTTAATAAAAATATAATATATTATTCATTGATTTGTTTACATATTTTTAATTTAATAAGTAGAATATTCGAAACATCTGAACGTCCTAATCAAAATTCAAATCGCACAGTTTAGAAACATGTAATAATAGGAAATTACTAAACTTAACTTTCCTCAAAACTTTTTAGTAAAAGATACAAGTAACCCTCAAGAGGTGGTAAAACAGATCAGATACTAGTTTCTGACCTTGTACTATGAATTATTCTAAAGTATTTACTAGTTTTGTATTGCCAATATATTATATCAATTTACAAAACATCTATACTTACTATTTTATTACTAACATTTTAAATTTATCATAAAACTTATTTATATCAAGTTTAGAACAATATTTCATACAAAAAGGGCAAAACAACATCTCGCCCAGGTTAAACAGTAGTCTTTTTTGACCCAAGTTACATAAAATTTTTACTTTAATTTTTAATTTTTTTATTTTTCTCATTATTTAGAAACAATAAATGGAAACAGGATTTCGTTTAAAGTACACTGAGAAAAAAAATTAGAAGAAATTATTATAAATATTGGTAAAAACTCCTATCTTTTTATAGTAATTGAGCAGTATGTTTCACTTTATTGTAGAAAATAATATTTTAGTATGTAAAGTTTACCATGAATATTCATGGAATTAATCATATATAAAGTGCGTATATTACTTGTTTGAGTACTAATTTTTACTATACGAGAAGTGTAATTAGTTTAAAATGAAATTTATATCTGTATCTAAATTTTACAAAACTCGTATAGTAAAAATTCTAGACTTTTATAGCAAAAATTATTTGAACTATAGCGAAAGAAAAAACGCTGCCAAGTGATTGGCACTATGGTTCCTCATCAACAATAGCAAAATATTTATAATGGTCTATTTTATCTAATAAAAATGATGTTTTTTTAATTTTTTTATATGAAAAACTAGGACTATCCTCACGCGCTCCGCGCGTGAGGAGTACGCCTTCACTGTTCCGCACATCTCATTAAAAACAATTAAAAAATAAAATTGTTAAATTTATGGACTAAGAATATTTTCGATTTAGGAATCTTTGGTGCAGAAGTACCTAAAGACCTTTGGTGCAGAAGTACCTAAAAACCTATGGTGCAGAAGTCCCTAAAGACCTATGGTGCAGAAGTACCTAAAGACCTTTGGTGCAGAAGTACCTAAAAACCTATGGTGCAGAAGTCCCTAAAGACCTATGGTGTAGAAGTACCTAAAGACCTATGGTGCAGAAGTACCTGAACACCTTTGGTGCAGAAGTACCTAAAGTCCTATTGTGCAGAAGTACTTACAGACCTTTGGTGCAGAAATACCTGAACACCTTTGGTGCAGAAGTACCTAAAGTCCTATGGTGCAGAAGTACTTACAGACCTTGGGTGCAGAAATACCTAAAGACCTATGGTGCAGAAGTACCTAAAGACCTATGGTGCAGAAGTACCTAAAGACCTTTGGTGCAGAAGTACCTAAAAACCTATGGTGCAGAAGTACTTACAGACCTTTGGTGTAGAAATACCTAAAGACCTATGGTGCAGAAGTACCCAAAGTCCTATGGTGCAGAAGTACTTACAGACCTTTGGTGCAGAAATACCTAAAGAGCTATGGTGCAGAAGTACCTGAAGACCTATGGTGCAGAAGTACCTAAATACCTTTGGTGCAGAAATACATAAAGACCTATGGTGCAGAAGTCCCTAAAGACCTATGGTGTAGAGGTACCTAAAGACCTATGGTGCAGAAGTACCTAAACACCTTTGGTGCAGAAGTGCCTAAAGTCCTATGGTGCAGAAGTACTTACAGACCTTGGGTGCAGAAATACCTAAAGACCTATGGTGCAGAAGTACCTAAAGACCTATGGTGCAGAAGTCCCTAAAGATCTTTCGCGATCACGTGATATAGCCCTGGTGATCACATGATAATCACGTGGCGATCACGTGATAACCACGTGGTAACCTGCCTACAGCGGCGATTACATATTTATAGTATAGGTAGAAATTCACAAAAAAAATTTGAAAATTTACGTATCAGATGGAAAAAATCCTTTAAAAACAATAATTCTAGATATTAGTACTTTTATAGAAATAAATTAAGTATACTAAGTCCAAAAAGAAAAAAAATTATTATGTTTTTTTAATTTTTTTATACAAAAAATTTTGAAAAAAAAAATTTCAAAAAAATTACATATCAAATAGAGAAATATTAAAACCATAATTCTGGATATTAGTACTTTCATATAAATAAATTAAGTACTAAGTCCAAAAAGAAAAAAAATTATTGTGTTTTTTTAATTTTTTTATACAAAAAATTTTGAAAAAAAAAAAAAAAGAAAAATTACGTATCACATGAAATAATCATTTAAAAACGATAATTCTAAATATTCGTACTTTCGTAGAAAAACATTAAGTACTACATCATAAAAAAAAAAAAAAAATTGGCATTTTTTATATTTTTTGGCGGCCAAAATTTTAAGAAAAAAATTTTCAAAAAATTAAGTATCAGGTCCAAAAAATTACTTTTATAGAGGTTCTTAAAACTAGTACTTCCATGGAAGCAAATTATGTACTACGTTCAAAGAAAAAAAAAAATTGGTGTTTTTTGTATTTTTTCGTGAAAAAAATTTTTGGAAAAAAATTTTCAAAAAATTAAGTATCAGATTCGAGATATAGAGTAAAAACCATACTTTCCAATATAAGTACTTTCGTGGAAATAAATGAGGTATTACATCCAAATTAAAAAAAAAAAAAAGTACCTCGAGCTTTTTTGGTGAAAAAAATTTTGAAAAAAAAATTAGGTCTTAATGTCATGTTGGCTGTGAAATATCACCGGTTACAGTGCGACATACATACATACATACACACACACACACAGACTTTTTTTAAAAACCGGTTTTTTAGCTTCCTGAGGTCTCAAAACGTGCTTATATGCCAATATATCGAAAATCAAAATTTCACCTATCACAAAGGTTCCTCTATGAGGAACCAAAATTAATTTTCAGGGCACATTTTTTTTTCTTTTATAATTCTTATACCATCTTTTGAACCGCAGCAATTATTTAATTAATCTACCTACTTATATTTTATATTCGAATATTTATTATTGCATCTGATCGAGAAACTCGAGGGGCGGACGGAGCTATTATACATGTATACATTCGCACACGCACGCAAAGTTCTATGTACACTATAGTTATGTATGTTTAAGTTAGAAACTCAGTGTCCTTATATAGAAACTAAAACCCATTTTTTTCCACTTGCGAGTAAAATTTAACTAGCCTCTTGCAGTATATTTTAAAAGCTTGAATTAATTTATACAATTTCTTAATGTAAGATAAAGTAGATTTATATTTTTAAATTTGATACCGCGAGATAAAATGAAAGAATCAACTTTTTATAATGTCTCAATGACGTAATATGAGACATATTGTATATGCTATTTATATACTAAAGAATTGTACTAAAAATTACTATACGAGATACTAAATTTTTTAAACGACAACTTATTAAAAGATTTTAAAAAAATATTGTAACTTTTACTGTTTTTATAGTAAAAATTGCAAATCTTATTTTTTACTATACTTATACATAGTAATATTCTTTTTAAGTATATTTTAATTTTTAGGGTAAATTCGCAGGTAGTGCTCATTTTATATTTAATATAGGAATAATTCATCTTTTTTTTTCTCAGTGTAATCAGAATCTTTTTTGCAGTTTAAATTGCCATAGGGCATTTGATTTAATCAAAAATGTAGAATTTTATAGCTTGACTAATTTGTTATATATTATCCTACTCTTACGGAAACCTGCTACTTTTTCAAATTTTTAAAATTAAAATTCGTTCCTCGTTTATTGGTGTACATTCAAAAACTGCATTTAATAGGGTTTTAAATTAAAAAAAAAAACTTGTAACCGGTTTGTGTAAACACAACCAAAATGCATGGTAGATGTTTACTTACAGCTGAGGACTAGGTATAATTCACGAATTTTGAGCAACATTAAAATACTAATAATTTGCTACTTTTATAGTTTGTAATTATCACCATTACTAGATAGATGTTAAGTTTTTAAGCCCAAACTAATCTGATCCCCTAAACCCGTATTTTTCTTAGTCCTTTAACCCGAATTATTGCAAGTCCTTAAACCTGGATTATTCCAAATTCCTTAATTAAAATTATTCTGATTGTAAGTCCCTAAACCTGAATTATACTAAGTCCCTAAAACAAAATTATTCTAAATCCCATTTGACCCCCCCCCCCCTTTTAAAACCTTATTTTTAGACATTGCTACCTGTTTCCTGAGTCAAAGAGTAAATATCCCAGAAAAGTATTATCCGGCTTAATTATTCGCGGATTTTTGGAAGATTTTCGAGATAATTTTTTTGGTTCCTCAAAGAGGAACCATTGTGATAGTTCAAATTTCGATTTTTGATTTTTTGGCATATAAGCACGTTTTGAGACCCCACGAAGCTAAAAAACCGGTTTTTAAAAAAAGTATGTATGTGTGCGTGTATGTGTGTGTGTGTGTGTGTGTGTGTGTGTGTGTGTGTGTGTATGTATGTAATTGGTGATATTTCACAAACATTCTGGAGTTAAGACCTAATTTTTTTTTCAAAAAATTTTTCACCAAAAAAGCTCGAGGTACTTTTTTTTTTTTTTAATTTGGATGTAATACCTCATTTATTTCCACGAAAGTACTTATATTTGAAAGTATGGTTTTTACTCTATATCTCGAAACTGATACTTAATTTTTTGAAAATTTTATTCGCAAAATTTTTTTGACGAAAAAATACAAAAAACAACAATTTTTTTTTTCTTTTTGGACGTATAGTACCTAATTTATTTCTATGAAAGTACTAGTTTTAGAAAGTTTGTTTATAGTCATTTTTTGGATTTAATACCGAATTTTTTTAAAATTTTTTTCTCAAAATTAAAAAAACAAAAAAATTAAAAAACCTGTAATTTTTTTTTTTTTTGGGTGTAATACCTAATTTTATTTCATGAAAGTACTAATATCTGAAAATATTGTGACCGGCGATATTTCACAAACATTATGGAGTTAAGACCTAATTTTTTTTTCAAAAATTTTTTCACCAAAAAAGCTCGAGGTACTTTTTTTTTTTTTTAATTTGGGTGTATACCTCATTTATTTCCACGAAAGTACTTATAATTGAAAGTATGGTTTTTAATCTATATCTTGAATCGGATACTTAAGTTTTTGAAAATTTTTTTCATGAAACATAAAAAAAAAAACTAATTTTTTTTTTTTTCGGACGTAGTACCTAATTTATTTATATGAAAGTAGTTTTAGAAAGTTTGTTTATAGTCATTTTTTGGATTTAATACCGAATTTTAAAAAAATTTTTTTATGTAATACCTCATTTAATGACATGAAAGTACTAACATCTGAAAATATTGCAACTGGTGATGTTTCACAACCGTCATGAAATTAAGACCTAATTTTTTTTTTTTTAATTTTTTTACCAAAAAAGCTCTAGGTACATTTTTTTTTTTTTAATTTGGATGTAATACCTCATTTATTTCCACGAAAGTACTTATATTTGAAAGTACGAATTTTACTCTATATCTCGAATTTAATAATTAATTTTTTTAAAATTTTTTTTCCAAAATTTTCGTCATAAAAAAATACAAAAAACACTAAATTTTTTTTCTCTTTGGACGTAGTACCTAATTTATTTCTATGAGAGTACTAGTTTTAGAAAGTTCGTTTATAGTAATTTTTTGGATCTGATACCGAATTTTTGCAAAAGTTTTTCTCATAATTAAAAAAACAACAACATTTTAAAAACTGCAATATTTTTTTTTGTTTCTGTATGTAATACTTCATACAGTTCCATGAAAGTACTTATATTTGAAAATATGGTTTTTACTCGATATCTCGAATCTCATAATTAATTTTTTTGAAAATTTGTTCCAAAATTTTTTATCAATAAAAAAAGCTTTTAAAAGTTAATAGAAATGAATGTATGATTGCATGCTTGTAATCGGGGATATCTGTGGCATATTGAAGTATTAAGCTCATTGTTTGAGGAACCTTAGTGCCAGCTAGTTGGCAGGGTATTTAAGAATTTGTGGAACTCGAATATATGTTCTTTTGGAAACAAAATGAAAATATAATAACTCATCTTTCATTTTCTTATATACGGAATTCATTAAAAAAATTTTTGTAGTACACAATATATTAAATTCGATGTACTCAATTGTTTTACAGATTACTTATTCTTAAAACTAATTAAGAATATTTTAACTTGTAGGTACTTAAATAAAATTAAATATCTCTTGTATATTATTTTCAAACTGAATATATAATATATGCAAAATGATGTTATACTTACATTGGTATTATTTAAACTTGTTCAAATTTAATGTTTCATATCAGTTTCTATGACACCCACAGCTAGAAAATATATATAAAAAAAATAAGCTGCCCTCAAGTGAAATAATTTTTCAGTTCAGAAAATAACTCTAAACAATGCTAAAACACGAAGTGACAGTTATTAGATATTGTTAAAATTTTTCAGTCAATCATTTTGGTTTCGCTAATTAATTTTGAGAGAAATTAATTTTAGAAATTTGAAATAGATTTTTTTTTTTAATTAGGATAGTTTCTGAGGCAAATATTAAAGTGATTTTCATATTTTATGAAAGAGGAAAAGGATATGATTTCATATCTGAATTTCAAACCAAAAAAAATACTGAGATAAGATTTTTATATAAAAAATAATGTGAACCATTTCCTCTTTTTAAATATAATAAAACTATGATTAAATATTGAAAAAAAAATGTTCAAATAATAAAATATAAAAATAAATTAAATAAGTAAACTTTTTCGTTGCTAAAAAATTCATTAACAAAAAGGGTTAAGAAATGAAATCACATTACCGTGTAATGTAAGTATAAAGCTGTTACATCTATGACTAATACATACGTAAAATATGAGTGTTCACTTATATTTTCTACTTCTGTACGTATATTTAACATATGTATAAATATAAATTTATCTCAGTCATTTATTTTTGCTGTAACAAAGATACTAAAAAAGAGAATTTCATAAAATTCGTTAAGAAAGATTTAGTAAACATTAAAACATTGAGTTAATAACATGTATAAAAATTTTAAATTTCTACAAATATTTAATTTATTATTTATATTATTTTTATTCTTTTTTTTGGTTAATGCTAAAAAAAGTTGGTTAAATAAAGAAGATAAAACTAAGTGTCCAATTGTTAAGAGTGTAAGAAATTTTGATATCACACAGGTAATTTTTTTAAATTTTATTCTTACCTCGATTCTTACTTAAATGCGGATCTTGGGAACTTTCAAAGAGGGAAGGTAGAAATCGAACCAAAATGCATATGTTTACATAAAATTACATTGAAAATTTTTAAAGTAAAGAAAATATATAAAAAAATTCATACAAATTTTCGATTCTCGGAAAAGGGGTGGGGGAGAGGATAGACCTATTTATGTCCGCTGCTGCTTAATTAATAAATAACTTAATTAATAAAAATATTTTAGTCGGATACAGTGTAGGCCTAAACCACTGATCATTTTTTTTTTCTGAATTTATAAAATTTTCCGACCGGCTTTTTAGGGCGCGGAATACGAACATTTTGTATCGAAATGAGTCCAGTTTTCCAGATTTGTTAGGTATTTTCTTTCGGGCAACTGGACCATTTTTGGTAAAAACGGATTTTATATTCATATTCTACAACTCATAAAACTAAAACACATGTTGAAAAATTTTATTAACCTTACATGAGATAAATAAAGGGACTATTAAATAGGAGTCTAGGCCCACACTATTAAAAAGGCAGAAAAAATTAGACATACACTATAAATAAATTCGATAGTTTTCGCTATTTTTAACTTATAATTTTAGATTTATTTTTAAAGTTTATTCTGATAAAATAGATTTTACAAAGTTTTGGAAGCGAAAGTTTTATAATAGTCTTTATTTGTTAAAAATTTGATATAAAATGATAGTTCGGTATCTATTTTTATTCTTTTTATTGTTTTTTTAATACTCCTTCTATATTGTCAATACAATTTACTATTAAATGTACCCGATGAAAATTTTTAAATAAATTTGATTAATTTTATTTTTAATTCACTTGCTCATTTACATGATTTTATGTAATATTAGAACCTATATTTTATCCCTCATTTAACAAATAGCTATTTTCGCTACTTATAAAAAAAAAAACTTTATAAATTAGACATTTTCAATTAAAAAAATGTAATACAAACTGGCATATTTTTTTACAAAGTATAATTTATAATAAGTATACATAATTAGATAAAAACAAAAAAAAAATTAAACTGTATAATTCTATTTTTAACGAGTAAATCCGTAGTATCAAGTCCAGTTCCAAAACTCATGTACAAATAATATAATATGATTATAATTTAGTTAAATTTATACATCAAAATTATTTTTATAAAAAATATTAAATATACATGTTTAACTAAAATTAACTAATATAAAATATATATTTAAAATAAAATTAGGAATATTATTTTACATCAAAATTCGAATTGAAATATTTTTAATTTTGTACATAATATAGGATAAATAAATATTATAATTACTGTTTAGTGAACAATAAATAAACAATTTAGATTTAATTTAACACATAACGCAATAAATTCATTAATTTACCTGATTAGTCTTATATTTAATACTATTTAAATAATCAGTTAATGCTAAAAAATGTAAAAATAGTAAATTGAAAATTAATTGGTTGACTAAATTGGTAATCTACACATTATAGCTGAAAGAATTTTTATTTACCCAAAAAAAAAAATAATTATTTCATTTTTTTGAAGAAACTTATTTTGAAGTGAAATAAATGTTTTTAATTTTTAAATTTTTTGCAATTTATTTTGACAACCAAACTACATAGTATAGGTGCGAGTAATTTTAAAGGCATTCAAAATTTTAAATGGACTTATTTGGTCTGATTCATTTACTAATAAGCAATATAACTCTAAAAATTTTTAATTTTTAAGAAATTTTTGAGCTTACTTAAAATGTCAAGAAAAGCAATCTTAACTATGTTTTTAAAAATTTAAGCTGATGAACCTAGAAGATTGTTTTTATTGAATTTTGATTTGAAATCTACAATAATCTAAAAATGAATTTTAAGTCCCAGATGACAATTGAATAGATAAATACTTACGATATACCCAAATTGATGAAAAACCTTACTGAGCAGCCCTCTGTAAACTCAACTCTGATGAAAGATGACCAAATTTGTCCAAATTATAACAACCTTATTAAATTGGTATATTTAATAATAACAGCGCATGAAATATTCTTAAGACATGCAAATAAGTTGATTAAATATAAATAATTAATTTATTTGGTAAATACATGTCACTGAATAAATATATTACTGAGAAAATATCAGACCTCAGAAACTAACTGAGGAACATTTGAAACCGTCAAATACACCATAGTATACGCAGTTAGGTTACTTTGCTTGATTTGCATGAAGTTCTTTAAAAAACTTTTAAACAGTTTAAAGCAACCTAACCTCGTTGGTATATCACATAAATTCATCACTGAAAAAAATTTTTTTTCGTTTGAACAATTGCAAATACACTGACAAAAAAATCCTCTTACCACAAGCGTAAATATTTGTAAAAAAGGCGTATTTTTTCGCCACAGACTCAGAAAAATTTTATATGGTACTTGTCCGTAAATAAAGGGGTGCCATTTACTGGTCATAACTGTCGTTGTTCATCCAGGTCAATTCTCAGATTCTAAAAGTCTGGATTTTTTTGAAAACAGATGAATAAATAAATTTTGCAGAAACATTCAATTCCAGTTTCGTAAACTTAGAATACATCAAAAAGAATGGGATAATTTCTGAAATTTATTATATGAAACTTTGTGTTTCATGGTAAATTTTTCCTTGTTGCAAATAACAACTTATGATGTTTTTTTTCAAATTTGCACTAATTTTTAGGAATTTTGATTTACCTACCTTACAATCCTTCTAGTTGTAATGCAATAATTTGTATTATAAAAGTAATTTCTTATGACAATTTTAATATTTAAATATTTAATGTTTTTGCGCGCCTTTTCTTAAGAAGTTAACAGCGAGTGTTAACTACGCTGGATGCAGGGATCAAAGAAAAAGTATGAACCAGCGTGAGCGCGAGACTCTCTGGCTGAACAGCAAACCGCAATTGTTAGAAAAGCTCTCTAAGAGGGGGAGATAGCATGGACTCTCCCGCCAGTGTAATTTAGTGTGTATTTATGTACCAGGAAGTATGGCTCCAAGTACAGCTCAAAATAGCAGAAGCTCCTGCCAAACCAGAAAGTTATTATTTAGTAAACAGTACCAGTAATAGAGGTGGACGAGACCGAGACGAGAGCATTTGCTGAAAATTTGGGACGAGACGAGACATTCACATCGAGACTCTCGGGAAGTCTCGTCTCGAAAAAAAAGTTATTAATATATTTAGTTAATTAAAATTTTTTTTTATTATAGTCAGTTAAATTTAAATTTTTACATATTTTTTATGAGTAAAAAAGCATTAAAATTAAAATTCTTATTAGGACTCTATACTTGAAACATAGTTATAATTATAGTTTTAATATAAATAATAATAATATATATTTTTTTTTAATTTAAAAACATTAAATAATAAATACAATTTACAGATAAAATTATATATTTACTTCGCATATTTCTTTTCTCAATGATGATTTCACCCACACATTTGTACATAAAAGAACTCTTGCTGAATCATCCCCTAAACTTGATCTCTTTTTTGTAAATATAAGTCCAGCTTCAGAAAATATTCTTTCCACTGGTACAGATGTAGCCATAATGGCTAAAATGTCTTTCGCCATTTTTGAGATGCGTGGAAATTGTTTTTCATTATTTTTCTACCAAGCTAAAATATCTGTTGATGCATCGGGTCTTGGGGAACTCAAGTAACTATTCATTTCACATTTCCAGGATTCTTCTTTATTTTTTGAAGTTTTGATATAAAAAGTATCAAAGTCTATAGAAAAATCATCCACTTCTTTATCATCATTTTTGTCTGTTTTTGTATTCTGTCCATTTTCTGGAATTGCACTCTCTAGCTCAGAATATTCATTTTTTAATAATTCTTTGAACTTTTTATTACTTTCGTCTTTTAGCTTCTTACTCCATTCTTTCATATCAAAAGCTTCTAGTTTATGCCTAGGATCTAAAATTAAGGCTACACAGTAAACCCAGTTAGTTTTTTTTTGTAGTACTTTATAATTTTGTTTCTTCCAGCCAAGATAGCTAAAAGAAGAATCTTATCAGCTTTACTTCTATTTACGCAATTATCTAATTTAGAAATTAATGTTTCAATATTATCAAGTAATAAGTTAATTGTTACAACCACAGATGGCAGAGTAGGTTTACTTTCACTGTGTTTAAAATTTTGTAAAAATTTAATTATATAAAGTACACTATCCCATTGGCTGTCAGATATTTCAAATGTTTTTAACTTAGAAGAGTTATTCCAAAGCAATTTTAAAGCAGTTTTTAATTTAAAACCTAAGCTTAACATATCAAATGTGCTATCCCATCTTGTTTTAGAATCCAAAATAGGTTTTAAAAATTTTGTATCAGAGGCTTGACAAAAATTCTCTAATTTATTCAACAAAATGTCTGACTTTTTTATTTTCTTAAAAGTTTCTCTAATATTAAATATTATAGTTACCCATTTGCCTTCTCCAGATTCAGCGTCGACCAAATCATCTAAATCAGCAAATAATTCATTTTCTAATTCATTTTCTAATTCATTTTCTGAATCAATTTGAGAGTTATTATCACTCGATTCATCAAATAAATCTGTATCATCATTATACGCCTAAATTGATTACATGGGCCATGCACTTAAAGTGCTGGTCTGTAAAATTAAATTTAATTCCTTCGGAATTTAAAAGCGTAGATAAATAAACAATAAACGTTTTATTTGATGATACATTATCAACTGTGATACCTTGAATTTTTCCCTGGATCTCATAATCTTTTAAAGCTTGAAAAAATATATGGGCTAAATCTTTTCCTGAATGTTTGGCTCCTGATGGTATAAAATCTAAAGCTATTGAACGTAATATCCAGTGTTCATCAATAAAATGGGCTGTTATCCCGTAAAAGGATTCAGTTTTATGGTCAGCTGACCAACCATCTGTAGTAAAAGATAATTTAGAAACATTTTTTAAAAAAAATATTTTATCAAGTTTTTTTTCATTTTTTAATATTCTGCTAATGTTTTACGTTGAAGAACTTTTCTAGAAGGTAGATCATCATTCTTTTAAAACCTTAATTTAAAGTAATTTTGAGTCTCAGGGTCGTCAAAAAATTTGAAAGGCAAATTCTTATATAAAATCCAACATACGTCCAACCTACCTTTTTCTGATTCAGTTAGAGGCCTTCTCTGAAAAAAAAAAAATCCAAAAGTTACTAAGGTTAAAGTAGAAAAAAAAAGGGTAAAATAGGAGTCACAAAGGTAACTAAATTGCCAGAAAACAAAATAAATGTTCTCTATTATTATAAATTTAGTAACCTCAAAAGATTCAGTTATTTTCTTTTGTTTTGAATCTAACTTTGGGCTTCCAATATTTCGCATTAACTTTGTTTTAATCTCTGTTACAACTCCATGACTTGTAATTAATTGCCTTCTTAACCCACTTGTATTCGATTGACTCCTTTTAATTTTTATTTTTTTATCTTTTTCTTTGCATAGTTTACAAACGCCATATTTTTGTCCCGTTTCTTCGATGAACTCAAAGTAGTTGAAATATTTAATTTTTTCTTTATTTACTTCTAAAGATTTATTACAGCTTTCACTAGGAGCTTGAAAAAGCATCTTCATTTCTAATTACTTCGGAGAGAGATTCTTGAGAATTTTCCGTCGTAATATCTAAACGGCTCTTATTAGAATTTCTTCCAGAAGTATTAATACAACGCTTCATTATTATTTTAAATCTTAAAAACACGTTACAGTAATTTATTGCAGATAATAGCTTTTTCTTCAAATGTATACAATTTTATTCAATAACAATAGTTTGCAAAAGAATAACTGCTTGATAAAAATTTTAAAGTTATTTTATCAGCTCAGAGGGCGCTTAAGTGTAGCGGGAATTTATAAATTTGTAATTGTATATAATTAGTTAACAAATTTATTTTTATAATTTTTCTGAAGAAAAACTTTAATTTTTTCGAGACTTTCTCAAAAACGAGACGTGATCGAGACGAGACCGAGACGAGACTGCGAAATTTCGAAATTTTCGATACCGAGACGAGACAAGCCTAAAGTCTTGGTATCGTCTCGTATCGTCCACCTCTAACCAGTAACCAGGCCAAGTAACCAGAAGTTCATGAAAGAAGATTTCAGCCAGGCCTGACCAGAAAGAAGTATCAAGTTTTCAACAAAAGGTATCTCGCGTTATTATTATTTCGTTTTATTTCGTTATTCATTTTCATTTCATAAAATTATTTTCACGTGGTTACGCGTATGTATGAGTACAATTTATGTGTATGAGTGTGAAAAATCATCTATGTGTGAGTTTGCGTGGCAAGAATATTTGTGGTGATTTTGGATAGTTTTATTTTATATTTTACATACTCGAGTATAATTGACACCCGTGCGCACACATACGATTCAATAAAATATAGCGTCTATCAAAAATTAATCAAGGCCCACGAGGTCAATCAAAATATTTCTTTTATTTTTTAATAATGGTCAATCTAGTTGTAAGTTTTGTAAAATAATTATAAAATTTCATTACTTTTTATTATTAAATGAATTTATCATTTATTAAATAAAAAAAGGCTTATTACCTATTGACTTAGCTTCTTTCCTTTCCCCTTTTTCAGAATCATACTCGATTGTATTTTGAAGCCGGCATAGCGGAACATCAAGTATAGTATATGCAGGAGTAAGTATGTATAATATAATACTTTTTAACTCCGGTTTAGGTTTTTATAAAAAAGTTCACTAAAATAATATTGCATTCTCCTTATTAATTAAAATTACAAATATTTATTATAAAATCCTTTTAGAAAATTTATCAGTAAAATCTTATAATTGGCTAGAAACCATATAAACGCGCGGATTGTTTTCATATTGAGAAAAACTATATAAATGTAATGGTAGTTTTAATATGCTATTCCATGGTTAAGTTTTAGATTTTAAATAATTAAATTAATTTTAATCTCCCTAATCAATAGCAAATCCAGCACTACATAGTTTTTATTATTCTGTAACAAAAAATTCTTAAACTTGACTGCCCCGGATGGAAAACGACAGTTATGACCAGTGAATGGCCCAAAATAAAGGATGGCCCAAATCACAGTTAATCACCCTCGGCTTCGTCTCGAAAGTTAATTCACGTGCCGTTAGGGACATCCTTTATTTTTCTGAGCATGGGCCATAAATATACTCTTGTCATTTAAATTGCGTGCAACTTACCGCAGCATGATGCAAATTGGAAAAAAAAAATTTTTAGCATTTCTTTAGATTTTATATTATTTGCAATCATTTAAAAAAAAAAAAAATTCTAGCTATTACAACTAAAATTTCTGTAGCAAAAACTGGAATTACTGTAGCTGTAACCGAAAACCCAGTAACGGGAATCGGGTTTTTTTCAGTGTCTACAATGTTAAGAATAGCCCGAGGAACACCGTATGGTAAATTTGCATCAAGCTTACTCATTAACCTAAATTTTTCTTTAATTCTAGTTTCTTGGAATTTGGAATGTAGTTCAATTTTATTCAAGCTCAGAAGAAGCAATATCTTACAGATGTATGCATGCAGAACTTTCACTAAATCAACTTACTGCTGAAGTAACGATGAATTTCACCTACAGTTATACTGACGATCCGTATAATGAACAACTTGTTGGTAATATAACATGGAAAATACCTTCTTCTGATTCACCTGCCCATTGGGTTCATGCAGAAGTTCCATGTAAAAATAATTAATAATTTGAAATTCTTTATTTTTTTAATACTTAAGTCTGATATATCTTTAGATGAAGGAGTATACAATACTTATATACTGGATACTGATTATAAGTCATGGACATTACTTATGCATTGTGCTGAAAAGACAAAAAGTCTTCGCTATCTTTCAAGTTTTATAATGAGTAGAAAAATTACTCTAGACAATAACGTAATATCATACCTTCGAGAAAAACTTCCTAAGTAAGTATTACTTAAAATAAAGCTTTGTATTTTTTTAAATTTATTTATTTAAAACAAAAAAAATATTATAATTAAAACATTTCTATTATATTTGAAATGAATTTTTAAATTTAATATTATCTTATTTATTCATGATTCAGAAAATTATTTTTAAAACTATTTATTTAATTCAATAGATACGACATAGATTTAAAATACATGTTTTCAATGGATCAAGTGAATTGCACAAGTAATGTATTATATACAAATAATTTTCTTCCTCCTGAAATTGTAGCTGCAAAGAGAAACTACAATTCACGAAGGCATCCTCTTAAGAGAAAACATAAGAAGATTTGAATATAATATTGTATTTCTGTATTTAATCAAGAATGATCTGGCTGTGTCAAGTATTAGTTGGAAAATAAAAAAAATATCAGAAAGTTAAATAACATTAAAATTTTTAGTATATGAAAATCAACATTTTTATGGCACTACGTGCTTGATTAAATTTTATTTTTTAATTTTTATTTTACCAAAAAAATGACCTTTTTTAACATAGTTTCATGTCATGATCAATATGAAGGCCTTGGTTTTATTCCGTTTTTGATAGTGGGATTTGGGCGTCATCAAAGTAGAAAGAGGTGTTTGTATCATATAAGATAGACTTACCAAAGATTATAAAATTTGTCTTTTCAATGTTTAGTCTCCTAGAGTATGTAATTTTCCTACCCAGGTCATTCATGTAAAGGAGAAAAGGTAGGGGACCCAAGACCGAGCCTTGCGGAACCTCACTGATAACATTAAGAGGGGAGGATGAATATTTTCTAATATGACAGACTGGGCACGATTTGAAAGATACTCTGAAAACCAACTAATTACTTGGGGGGAAAAACCAATGGCCTTGATTTTATCCAAGAGTATCTCGTGGGACACCCTATTGAAAGCTTTAGACAGATCAACCATGAGTAGTATAGTGATACGATCAGAGTGAAATCCCTGGCAAATTTTGTCGGTTAAATTTTCAAACAAAAAATTTGTGCTATGGTGTTTCCAGAAGCCGACTGGTAAGAATCGAGAATGCTGTGGAGAGTGATGTAATCAACTATCTGTTTGTGGAGGATTTTTTCCTGAATTTCAGAGATGAGGTATAAGAGATATGGGTCTATAATCTGCAAGAGAAGAGGGGTTTAAAGTCTTTTCTACTGGGAAGATGTTGCTGTGTACAAATTGAAGGAATTTTGTTTAAAATTATTGGCTTATTAAAAATAGAGAGAAATACTTCGGAAAGAGCCGGAAGATAGAGTTTTAAGACTTTGAGAGGAAAACCATCGGGGCCAACAGTGGTAAATTGCTCGAAGGCCCATTCGAGATTAATAGTTATGTTTTTGAATTTGAAATTGGATCTGGGAGAAATGCCTCGGGGGAAATAAGTTAAATTGTCAGAGATTAAAGCACTTTGGATTGAAATGAAGTAGCTGTTTATCGAATAGGTTGAGAGAAAATTTTTGTTGTTAGGGTGATAAATTTGTGAGGCCAAGGTACTCAAGGTCCTTCAAGATGGACGCAGGTGAGTTTTTATTAGAGAGCTTGTCTGAATAGAAATTTATCTTTGCAGCAAAAATTTTCTTAAGTAGTGTTTCCTTAAAGTCCCTATCAGCAGCTAAGTTTGAACCATTCCTCTTGTGTTTGTAACGATTACAAAGTTTGTCGAGTTTGATAGTTTCACGTTTTAATACTATTCCAAAAAAAATCCCAATTGAATGATCTTATAAAATATAAAACTCAATTTTTTATTATATTTTAAAAATAACATCAAATCCTAAATTAATAACAAGGTTCTAATTTTAATAATTAAAAATACAACTTTTTTAATTTGGGATAATTTTATTAATTCTTTTTAACAACGTTTTTTTTTTTTATTTTATAATACTCATCATACTTTATTCTCATATAAAAATATAATTATAATGAATTGTTTAAGTATCTTATTTAAATTCTCCATTTATTTTTTTCAATTTTAAATGACCAATTCATTAAAATTATAAATTTACATTTTCATACAAATTTTTTAATTCATTCATTTATTTAAATACTTAAGATTCAGGCATTTAATTGATTTTTTAGTTAATTTTAATTTTTATTTATATAATTTATATATGTTTACTTTTTTTTTGGAATATATGGCAGCTATTTTTTTTACCCATAAATAATACAAAAAAATATTAATATAAAATCATTCAGCAACTATATTTAATTATATTTAATTAAGTAAGTTTATATATATATTTATATTTACTATTTTTTCTCATACTCTTATCATAATTAAATATATATATATATATTTTTATAACGATCTTTTTAATAATAATAATTTTATATTATTACACAAACAATTTTTTTTTTTATTTTAATTATTATTATTCATTAAAAAAAAAAAATTAATTAATTACACTTTTTATCTTTTTCATGCAATTTAATTCGAACTTGTATTATTTATATATTATAACCTATCATCTATATTTTTTTTTTTATAATCGAGGTATTGTATTGTTGATTTAAAAAGTCATTTTTTTTAATATTATGCATTAGTAAAGTTTAAAAGAAAAAAATTACAATAATATGTATACCTATTTTACATTTTTTTTTTGAATATAAAAAAAATATTAAGTTTTATTAGCCAGAGAGTTATTTTAAAAAGTTACTTATCTTTTACTGGGGATGTTGGATGCAAAATAATTTGGTTTCAAGAATAATAGTTCATTTAATTAGAACTGATGGGCTATTTATAGAAAAATATTTTAGGGTCATCAAAAGCAATGTTTTTTTCATTTGCTCATTATTAAATAAGTTTCTAATTTTTTGGGTAAATTGCAACTAATTTCATTCAAAAATCTAAGCAACTTCTTAAAATTAGTGCCAGGCTAATATATACATGTGTAATAAGTAATAATTATTAATTTGTAATACTAGGGTTGACAAAATAATATTTAGTTAAAATAAAATTGTATTTAAAAATTTATAACATCAAAATAAGTTTGTAATTTATAATACATGGGGGTCTAAATTTTTTATTTCATTGTTATTTATTTATTTTACTTGTATAATATAAAGTTTATTTATTTGTAGCTGATTTATAGCTGTTTGTTACTGAAGAAAATTATTTTATACAGTTGTTTGGGTCCTTTATACACTGGGAAAATTTATATGCCATTTATCAAAAAATGATATTTCAAAAAACATGACACATTTGATCATTTCTGTAAGTACTGCTATTAAATAAATTAGTGTTATTTTATATTCTCAGTGGAAATATTTTTAGAAGTAATTATATGGTATAGAATTTTGGGTATCTTACTTTTTTAGTAAATGGCATATAATTTTACTCATTAATAAAGAATCCAATGCCAGAGTAATATATGCATATAATTTTGGAAATTAAAAAAAATTTTTTAGATTTCTGAATAAATTTATAAATTAACAATATCTACAATCCTAAAAATAATAGTTACTTTAAAAACTTGGCAAATTTTTTTAAATTCAAATTCATTATGCATATATTAATAATTTATGTTAAATATTATTAGGTTGCGTATTATTTATTTTATTTTCGTTTTCAAAAAATTAAAAAAAAAAAAATTGAAATATTTTATTTTGGCTCACTTAATTATGGTTTTATTATGCATAGCTTTTTATATAGTTTTGTTTCTAACAAGTTGTTGAAATTAGAATTATTATGATTTTTATCATAATTTTTTACAGTTTTTTTTTTTCACTAAACTTATTATTTAATACAATAGTAGAGTCATTTTAGATCGAAAAACAGATGCACGTGGACCGTGCTTAGTAAGATTTTTTTAATGCTTTTTTTATAAAACAAAGTAGGTGTAGGAAAAATAATTTTGTAATATCGGGTTAAAATTTTGAAAAAAAGCAAATTTTTTTCGTGCCAAAATATGCTTTTTGGGGCTTTTCGAGTACATCACTAAGCTTTTTTTTTTAATATCACCAGATCCAATTCTTGCTGAATTGATTAGTAAAAAAAAATTAACATTTAAAATATTTTGATTTTTTGCGTTTAGTATTAAATTTTAAGGCATTAACACATTGACTGCGGCATGGGTGAAATGCGCCCATTGTCCCATATATTTTAAATAGGGTAAGGTGACCTGCCGCAGCCAATGTGTTAATACTGGATCAGGTTGAAAGTGTATTAATTGACTATTAATTTCTTTTTTACTTTTCTACGACAAACATATTTGGAGATACTTAAAAATTAGCACAGTAATGCGCGCAATTGTTACCAAAAAAGAAATTTTATGAACTTTTCTAGCCCGAAATCGATAATTCTTACCCTTCATTTAATATAAAAAATTCAAATTAGAGTATAGCACTATTCAATGCTAAAATGACTCCACTAATATTATACATATGTGCGTTCTTCTAAATTACAGGGCCAGTTTTTTACTTAATGTGTATATCTATATTATATATATTTTTTTTTTTAAGTTTAACAAGAAGAGTTTACTTCATTTGGAAAACAAATTTACGTAAAATTTTTATGAATTGATTTATTATATTAAAAAAAAATATACCAGACTATCCTTCATTCACTCCAAATGGCTTTTTGGGCCTAGAACCACTAACCATCACGTTAATAGATATAGATTATCTGCTATCTTCAAAATAACGTTGACACTTTGTACTTTAGCCAAATTGCTTTCGGTTGGTCTCATTTTTTTGTTCGAGTCTCTGTTATGGCTGTGATGGTTCTAGGCCCACAAGACTCACACGAACGTAGGGTATCTTATATATTTTTTCAACATAATAAATTGATCCATTTAATGTAATTTGGTTTTCCAAATATAGTGAACTCCCTTATTAGTAACTAATTATATATTATTACCGAAATCAAAAATTTATATGATTTTTTACATATTTTACAAAAAAAAATTATAAAGTTAAGAGAAATTTTTGATATTTAAAAACCAAAAAGAATTCCTTGTAATTTTTCACTTTAAAAAAATATCAGTACTTCGAAAAAAAAAGGAAAACTATTTTTTTTTCGTCTATCAATTTTCAATAAGTGAAATTATTTTATCATTTATTTAATAATATTATCATGTAATTACGTATAAAATGATTCATTGGCATTAAATATATTAACCATATATAATGCAAGATTATTTTATGTGATCATATTCAATATATTGATTACACATTTACAAGAATTTAATTTTTATTTTATTTAAATAATAATTCAATGATATTTTTTTAGTATGTTTTTAACAATTTTATTATTATTATATTCAGAAAAAGTTTTATAAGAAAGATATTTCAAAATTTTTTTTTAAATTTTACAAATTTTATTTAGCTTCTTTAAAATTTATGATTCATGCCTTAAGTTCTATGAATTTCTTTTCAAACTTTATTTTTTTTTTTAATTTCAATTGTTTACAATAACATTTTTTTATTAATTATATTTGAGATCAAAGTATCATAAAAATAATATTTAAAGATAGTTTTTAATTATAGAATTAAATGAAATTTCATTTTTTGTGCGATTTATGTTATTTATTAAATATTAATCACAAAATTTTTTTTTCTTTAGTGGAAGACATTTAAAATAAAACAATCTAAGAGAATTTTTAATTTAGTATTTTTTTTTCAGATAAAAATCTAAAATAAAAGCATTATTATAATAAAAATATGAGCTTGGCCTTATAAAACTGGAAGTATAATGCAAAATTAATTTTAATTTTTTATTGAATTATTAGGTTTTTCAAGCAAAGATGTTTTGGTTCAGAAAGACGTAAGCCTCTGCCAAAACAAAAGAATTTCGAATCATTTTAAACTAGCATGTCCCATTTAAAAATAATCATTTATCAAACACTTTCTTTTAAAAATCAAAATTAAAAGTTCAAAAAAATAGATTAACTTAAGTCGGAATATTTTTACCTTTTATTTACATTTTTTTTTTTTTTTTAATCAATTTGTGCAGGTAAAATTACACCACAAGCCCATTTTAATCCTCCTTATATAAAGTTTATTAATTTATCATAAAGTAATAAGTAAAATAAAATTACTAAATTGAAATCTAACATTTAGATTTACGTTTTTTATATAAATGAATAAATAATAGTAAAATAATGTTATGAAATTATTATTTAAAGAAGACCTAAAATTTGTGTCATCTAAAGTTTTTAAGCATACTTGCATATCTGTTGGTGTTCTGTCACATAAAATGATCTATAAGTTTATACATTTATATTAACAATATATTTTTAATAATAATAATAATAATTAATCATTTCTCTTACAGGAATAAATAAATTAATGATTAAGAAAAAAATTAAATTTCTAGATTTTTTAAGTAAATTTTTAATAATTAAATTTTTTTTGTGTTTTTTTTGTTTTTTTGACTATTAACCCTTTGATTAATAATAATGATAATTCATTACTATTTAACAATAACTTTTGGCTATGCTTAATATTACAATGATATAAAATAAAAAAATCGTTGAATGTTTAATTTATAGAACTATTTATATATATATATATATATATATATTAATTATATAATACATGTTTTTTTTTATATGAACACACAATCTCAATCATTCATTTTCTTTTTTATCATCACAATATCAATCAATCATATTTTTTAATAATAAAATCAACATCGCAACTAATAATAATATTTGATTGGTCTAGTATTACAATAATAATGAATTAAATGATCTGCTCTCTATTATAAATATTAATATTTTTTTTCTTTTTTTTTCTTTTTAAACTTCCCACCCTTTCCCCCCCCCCCCTAATCTTACATTTTTTTTGAATCTTAAGTATGACCTGTAATATTCAATTCTTATATAAATATTTTATTATAAATAAAAAAGTTTTTTTTATAATTTTTATTTCATAAATTTTTTTTTCTTTAATTAATTAATTTCCCCTAGATGAGCCATTACAATCAGTTACATAAAGTGCTCGAGTTGGGGATACTCGCTGTCAGTAGACCCATGATACAGGTACCCATTGAGCTGTTGTATGTAATCTTTCAATAGCATCTTCTAATTGAGCAATTGTATCTTCAATGTCGTTATTAACAATTGTTAAATCAAAGAAATGACCATATGCTTGTCTTAACATATCTGATTCTCTTGATAATCTTTCTAAACTTCCATCGTACTAGAATTAAAAAAATTAAATTAAATTAATTATAAAATAGTAAAAAATGTTATTTTTCTTGACAATGACCAGAAATCACGTATTTTCCGGATGTTGTAATTTCTTGTCACTGACGAAAAAAAAAAAGCGTATACGACCCTCGGCCATAAAAAAGAATGGCCAAAATCGCAATTTGCCACCAGAGGTTTTATGTGCCATTTAGGTCATTCTATATTTCTTGTAGCTATGGGTAATATACTATATTTTAAGATCTATTACAATTTTTCATATTATAACTCAAAAATTTTCTTTTTTTATACATAAAAAAGATGTAATAATAGTTTTTTTAATAATAAATTCAAAAGGTAACAAAGAAATAAAATTATATATTTTTAAGTATTACATTATATTACTTCAGTAATAAAATTAATTTATAGATTACTTTTCCACTCATTTATAAAAAAAAAAATTTATTAACTTTGTTCGTTATTCAAGTACAAGCAATAACGATGCCTAAGGCAAATACCATTATTCTGAAAATTAGTCATCAGTAAGAGAGTTCATTTAAGCACGAGAAGTACCCTGTAGTTACGATTAATGTATTGTATGGAGTACATCGCTCATTCCTTGTTTTATTAAATTAAATTTAGTGTTAATTAATTTGCGTGCCTTTATTTCACCTTGCTACCTTTATCATAATCTAACATTTTACATGGTCCTTCGAAAAGCCAGATTTACCTGGGAATACAGTTTTTAGGGTTTGTGAAAACAAAAAATATATTTTTGCAAACAAAGAAACTAGTTAAGAACGCGCCCTTGTTTACAGCAAAGAAACAAGTGGCATCAGTTCCAAGCTTCAAAATTTATAATCAACCTAAGAAAAACAAATCGAAAAAAATAATTACTGTGAGTAATTATTGAAATCCTAAAAAAAAAAATGTGGAATTTACCAGAAGAAAGGGTAACACAAGCATCGCCTTTTTTTTCGATTGAAGTGGACTTCGTTAGCTTATTTTTGGTTAAAGAAGGTGCCACGCGTGGGAGAAAAACAATAAAAACGTACATCTGGTTATTTGTATGCATGGCTGCCAAGGCTGTACATCTAGAGCAAGCCATAGGGATTTAAGTAGTGTAGCAGCCTTTCTGAATTGCCCCAGACAATTTGTCTCCAGGCGTAGAAGCTGTGCAAAAATATTTTCAGAAAATGGCATTTCATGGCATTTTATTTCACCAAAGGCGCCTCACTTTTGCGACTTACGGAAAAAGTGCAGTAAAAAACGCAAAGGTTTACATGTACATTTGCTAGGGCTAATATGACATATAATCATATAAAGCGTTTTTCACTTTATTGAATAAAATCGAGCCATGTCTCATTTTGAGATCTTTGTCACCAAGATCTGAAGATCGTGCAGACTTGTCAGTGTTGATACCTGGTCACTTTTTAATGGGTAGACCTTTGGTTGCCTTAGCTGAGAGAGATAATAGAAGCAAGATAATAGATTAATTAGTTTCGCTATAATTAAAAAGATGTGTTAATTAATTTGCGTGGGTTTATTTGATCTTCCTACCATTTCCCTAATCTAATATTGTTATTTTCAGAAGCTTTCTGAATTATTGTTCTTATTTTTCACGTAATAGGTGGCCCTGAAAAGGGCCGGTGGGTTTTTTAGCATTTGATGCGTGGCCCCAGCCACACGTTTTACACCCAACAATTCACAAGCATACAACAAATTCAATCACCAAGGTCGCCAACACACATACATACACAAACATACAAAAGAGAAACAAAAACTTACAAACATGCGAGCACCTCGTGCTCAGGTGACTTCTCCTGGCCAGGAATATCAATGTCCACCTCTTCAAGCCTACGAGCTCGGAAAATTGCACCAAGCGATTCAAACAATTACAGCTTACGAGCTGCTTCAATGAGGATTTAACGTCCGAAAGCCATGGACTCCTCCAAGTGCACCAACCACATCAGCAACAATCGAACCAGCAAACAATCTCATCCACAGCATAGCGAAGGTGTCAAGGTAGCCGCGTGCGTGAAAGCTGAAGTCAGGACAGCAAATGCTGCATTGGCCAGATTCGCGGTTATACTTATAGGCCTTCGCTGACTTCGAGCTCGTTCACTGATTGGAGCGCGCGCAACAATTATGAGACGTGGCAAGGGAGGATTTTACCAATCGGCCCTTTTCAGGGCCACGTTCCTTAAACGAAAAAATATAAGTACTCGACGTGGCAAAGGAGCAAAAGTCAAAGTTTAGAATAAGCCTCGCAAAGAAAGACTGCGCGCGGCAAGCCCGTGGCAAGGCTGTCAAAAAGGCATAGAAAGGCTAGAGGCCCGCGGTAAAGCGCCAAGCAAAGACTACGCTTTGTCACGGATATTTATTTTTAATGCCTAAAAATAACAAATATTTTACAAACCTATATGGAAAAACTATTACCATTCCAAAAGAAAATTAAAATCTGTATCTATAAATAAATTTAATATCATGAATAATTATCCCCGGTACCTTATGTTTATTGGGCTTTTTGGGCCTAGAACTCTGGAACTAAAGTAATTTAAATATTTTGATTAAAACGTAGGTTTTTTTTTAATTTTAATTTAAAAGTCTGATTTTAAATTATTATATCTTGAAAGTAACTGATAAAAAAGAAAAAGGTAACGAATTTTTGGAAATTGAAAGCATGTAATACATTTTTGAGACCTTAGAAACCTCAAAAACTAGAGCAATTAAAATTTTTTCATAAATTATTATTGGAATTTATAAATTAACATATGTAATGGAAAATAGAGTCTTGGGTAATAAAAATTGGTCAACTATCGAAAAAGTAGCATTATTAAGAAGAAGACATAAAAATTTATATCTATCCTGAGCAAAAATTGATCAGTGAAAGATCATTTGAAGAGTATTTACAAATGATAAATGAGGCTCTCAAAATTTTAAAATTTGCTTCAAAAATATATTTTTAAAATATTCCATGGAATAATTCGCTAAATTTATATTACAATCCTTTTTCTGTTCCGTCTAAGCACCGAAAAAATATTTTATTTGTTATGCACAAAGTTTCGAGTTAAACTTTTTTGATCTTGTTTTCGGAAGCCATGTGTTTTTGAAGAAGACCGCATTTTCTTATAATACTTCGAAAAAACATAAAAATATTTTTAAATTAATATCAATTTTACGGCGTTTGAGATAAACTATCTTTAGAATATTTTTTCACGCACGAAATGTTTTTTTTTCTAAGTTTACTCAAACGGAAATCTAAAACTATTTTTTCGAATCAGCTTTTAAAAAATTTTTACACAATCTTCGCAAATTTTCGCTTATTACCTTGGGTTATTATATAATCTTGAACTCACGTGAAGCCCTCGGTTATTTTCATTCAATAAAATAAACTGGACAAAAGAAATATGATTAAATTTGGCGCCATAGGTAGTAGTTTGTTTAGAAATATTCACAATTTTCCCCATTTTAATTAAATCTCGAAATTAAACTTTCTAACGCTAACGACAAATTGAAAATTAATATCTTAAGCCAAACTTTTCAAGAAATTTTTTTTTATTTATTTAATGTTTCTGTTTCAGCATAAACGGAAGAAACCTCACACACTTTGAAAAGTGCGTTTTACATTTTCATCAAGTATTAAAATATTCTGTCTGACAAAATTAACTAGCTTTCAAATATTCGAAAAATTTCACACTTTGTTAGCCTTTGGTTTACCAAATACTCTTCTAATTATTTTATCATGTTCTACTTTAATTTAAATTTTTAGGTCAATTCTAATTCACATATGCATTGTTCAGTACACAGAATTTACAGAGATAATTTTTTCAGTAAATGATTTTTCACTAGTTTTTGAGGTGAAACTTTATACCCTTTATTATAAGTTATAACTGGATAGTGTTTGGCTTATTTTATCCATTACTTTGATACGTATGTCTATCATTCTATACAAAGGAGGAATTTAAAGATGTAAAAGCTTTGATGTTGTACATTTTCAATCTTAGCCTTTGACATGAGAAAGCTAGGGATATCGTCTTTTAGTAATGCAGCTTTCTGATATTATCCTGCATTTACCATATTTAAAACTTTTCAAAATTTTGGCTAATTGAAAAAAAAGCTATTGATATTTTTTGACTTTTTATTGAAAGAGATAGGTAAAATTTTTAAGTCTTTTAGCAAATTTTATTTTATTTCTGCATAAAAAAAACTATTTTTTTGTTGTATTAGTTTTATCCATTAAATTTATTGTTTTACTCACTTTAACTTTTAACCAAATTTTTAAAAGAAAATCTTTTTTTTTTTGAGAAATATAGCATTTAAAAAATATAGTAAATTTTTTAAACTTCAAGAATAAATAATAAGTCATACGAAAACAAATAAAAATTTAAATAAAGTATTCGATTTATATGTAAAATATATATAAAATAACGATTTCTATGTTAAAAAATAAAATATATAGATATATACTTACGTCTGCAATATTTTGTAAAATTGGTGCAGCTATAAAAATGACATATGGTGCAAACTCAGCCGTACGAAGTACTTTTAGAGCCTGAGGTTCAACATCTAGAATAGCCATTTTACCCTCTTCGTGTATTTTTCTTATTGTTTCTAATTTTGTACCATACATTGCATCTTCATGTGTACCTAAAAAAAATTTTATTTATATTATTTGAAGAAAAAAAAATAATGAAAAATTTATTTAAAAATCGAATATAAATTTTTACCATATTCGAGATATTCATTAGCGGTTATATCTGCCATCATTTCATCGTGCGTTACAAAATAATAATTTCTACCATTTTCTTCGTCATTTCTCGGGGGTCTCGTTGTATCTAAAAAAAAATACATTAGATTTATCAAACTGTGTATTTCAAAACATTTTAAAACTATTTATCGTTTTAATAAAATAATTGGTAATTCTGTACAAAATAAATTTTTTTAATGCATGAAAAAGCTAAATTGATATATAAAAACAAATGTATTCGTGTATTTTTTGGAGAAGATAACAATAACAAAAGCATAAAAAACCAAGTAATGATACTCTTTAAACTTGTCTTTTATGATCACTTTAACTTAAAATGCTTTTTTTCAGAATTGTAGCTCTTATATATACTTTTTATGTTTTTTATTTTATTTTTCTACAAAAAAATTATAATTTTGCAAAATATGCTAAAATTTTTTAATATATAATAATTTTTTTATCAATTTATTACATAAATAATGCTAATAACTTAAATAAAAGTAATTTCAAATTTATGAAAGTTAAAATTAGGTCAAATATTAGTTTTTTAATCTTTAGTTAAAGTTTTAATAACTTTTATCAGTATAAAAAAAATCGTGCTTTTCACTTATTATCGTTTATTTTTAATTTATCTTTGTTTAAAAAGAGTGACTGCAGAAACCGCCTTTTTACGCAGCCAACATTGCTCTGTTCGTTAATAATCAAATTTGAAAAATGTGCTAGGTCTCCAAATTTTCATTACGTATTGTTGTAATATTCTTTACAAGCTTTTATTATTCTAGGCCGTAACTATACCTTATAAAAAAGTTTAAAATTTATAAAATAGAATAAAATAAAAATTTAAACTATAAAATTTTTTTGTGCTTTTTTTTGTAAAAGCTCTTTGAAAATGTTTTAACTTTTATATTCAAAATTTTCTGATAAGATGACCATCGGAAATAATCATAAACACCTCTAAAATAGATTGAGAATAGAGTCCTATTCTCAACTGTACGTTCATTGCTAAAGGAATTTGAAATTTTTTGAGAAAATTAATTTTTTATGAAATATTCAATTGTTTGGACCAAAAATCTTTTTGAGTTGGTGATTTACGTCGATCTTTTTATTTATGAAGCCTACTTGCCGCAAGCGAAAATTATAAATTTTCAAAAATATTTATAAAAGTTAGGCATTTAATTATTTTAAAATAATTTTATTTTGAAGGCAGTATTCAAAATTGAAATATTAATTTATTCAGATTACAAAAAATACATAAACGTGTATAAAAAAATTGGTTAAAAGAACGTTTTATAAATGTATATGCTCCAATGATATGTTGCTGACATACAAACAAATTGTAATAATTAACAAATTAAGAGCTAACAAAATTAACGTGGTTGATGATGCATGACGTAACTGTGCCTGTGGTTATAATACTCAAAAGATATAAATTAAATTCTATGGTAATTTCCGCAATATAATAAACAACGGAAAAAATTAATTAAGATTCTAATTACAAAAAATTATATTCATTTTCTTATATTTCATTACTTTTATGTAAAAGCTTAATGTTGGTATCATTAAATTTTATATTATTCATTAAGTTTTTATTATTATGACACTGATACGATTATAAATATGAAGAATTACATGCATATTTTTTAAAAAAAGTACTATTTTTATTTGTAATTACATATTTTTTTGCAGTTTAAAGCTCATTTGCTTTGTATAATATCAATTTTTTATTACATAGTTAAAATGAAAATTTTATTATAATGAAATAATTATTAGGCTGACAATGAGTGAAGTATGCGTTAGCATGCTTTACTCAAATTATATCCCGCAAAAAAATGACATAAGGTGAGTAAGTTTGTGCAAAACTGGCTGTATAAATTTATATAAAAAACTTATAACCGGTTTGTGTAAACACAACCTAAATGCAAAAAAAAATTATTAAAGTTGAAGAGAGAGGAAGATGTGTTTTTTGAAATACGATGAAATTTAAAAATATGAAAATAATAAATAACATGCATATTTTTTTATTCTGCATATCTTCACTCAGACTATTCATTATTTATAATGACTTACTAGTTAATTTTAAAATAATAAAAACTTACGTGGAATGGGATAAGCATATTTATCAGGATGTTTTGCTATAATTGTATTTTTAATATGCCTGCGGCCAACGCCATGTGCACCAAGTAACACCAAAGTTTTACGTTGAAAAGCAGAATCTGTTAATTAAAAAACATTTTGTAATTATTATTATTTCTATTAAAATTTAAATATATAAAAAAAGCATTCAAAATGCGTCTAAACTTAATTAAAATTTTTAAACTTTTCCCCAAAACTATTTTATTCTCGAGCGGAATTTTTGCCTGAAAATAAAAGTAATACAAAATTTTTTGATTTTAAAAACCAATGGCCAGGAATCCATAAATCATTTTTTAAAACTCAAGAATAATTCTTAGTCGCAAGATATTATTAAGAAAAGATTAGATTGCAAATAAATTGAAATTTATCAATTTCTCTACATTTATGTAGGATTTATTTGGTTATATAATTTTATGTATGATATTTTTTTCGCGCAATTAGATGTGCAAGATGAAAAAATGAAGGCTGAAATGAAGCACCCAAAAAAATTTAAACAAATTTTCTTTTAAATCTAAATACGTAATTGCATTGTAGCAAAGAACTCTAAAACTAGAATTTTCTGACAATTTCAAACTAAGATAGGACGCTAATATTGTTACTTGTACTCGTAGGTATTGTGTTAACGTTCCTCGGATCAAACTTAATCTAATTGTAAGTGGCGATTTTCCCAACGGCTTTTAATAGTTTTTGTTGAACAATCATATTTAATAATCAAATAATTAAAAATACAAATTTTAATTCAAAAGCAAAGGTAAATTTTCGTTCTCATAAATAACAAAAGACATTGAATTTTTGGAAAAATTATTACAAGCCTTTTAGAGATATTTTAATTTTACTGCCTTTAATTTTGAAATTGTTATCATATTCAACTTACATGGAAGTTTGACTACTTCTTCATATGTAACCAGATCCAGCTGGTCGAATACTGCGTTATGTTTAGCAAGATATTTATCCTTATATTGCTTCTTTTTACGGCCAAAAATCGAACAATTTACTGAAAAAAAAACATTTTTTATTTATAATTTTATTGAAATAAAATAAAATTCACGTTGAAATTCCTCTATTTTCATAAAATAATAATATGCTATGTCATATAAAAAAGCTTGAAAAATAAAAATTTAATATTTCATAATAAAAAATTTTTTAAATTTATTTAAAAATTTTTTTTAAAATTAATTTGTCATTTTCATTAGCTATAAAATTTTTATTAAAATATTTTTTTTTTTTAATATAAAATTGTAAAAAGAAATAAAATTCTTCAATAAAAATTAATATTAAAAAGCAAGCTTTAGAAATAAATTTTATTTTGTATCAAATATTTAGTTATTTTATTAAATAATTTTAGCAAATTATTCGTTCCGTTTGGAGAACCAAGTTGAGTCATTTAAATTTAGTACTATGTTCATGCGGATACGCAAAAAAATCTAGTGAAATTAACATTAACAAATTTTGTAAGCTCAAATTAATAAATATTGATAAATTTAACCAAAAACTTAGTAAATTTTACTGAAAACATAAGGTTTAAATTTTTTATATAAAAATTAGTAAATTCAAGTAGTAAATTCAAAGGATTCAAACTTCATTCAGCAAACAAAACTATAATTTTGGTTATGTTTACTATTTTTTTGTAAATTTAACTAAAATTAAAGTTTTGATTACTATATTAAGTTTGGTTAATGACGCTATAAACATGAACATTATATATTCAGAGTATTCCGAAATTCGGGCACGCGGCGCTAAAGTGTACCGTTTTTAACATGGTTTTCAACTACGTCTTTGATTTTAGTACTTACTAACCTGAATCAAAAAGAATTATTTGTTATTGCTTGTTATTTATAAATGAAAATAAGACAAAAGTTTTTATAATTTTTACTTTTTAATAACAAACAATAACAATTTTCTCCTTTATTTCAGGCTATTACGTACTTAATTCAGAAAAAATCAAATTTTTAAATACGTATTACGTTTTGTGAACAGCGCGGCGCGCACGATTTTTGGAACACCTTAGCGCCGTGCGCCCGTATTTCGGAATACTCTGATTATACTCAGCACTTAGTTGTAGTAAACATATTTCATTAATTTAGGTTATGTTTACATATAATGGTTTGAAGTTTTTTGTAAAATTTACTAATTTTTGGTCAAATTCAGAGCTGGAAAAATACTGTACTATTGGACCACAGTATTAGCATTTACAACGTATTGTAAATGAGGGTGCTCAGAGCATGGTCCATTTGTCCCTAGCTCTGGTTAAATTTACCAACATTTATTAATTATTATTTACTAAATTTGTAGCGAGATTAATTTTACTAAACCTGTTTTTGTGTGTAAAAAAACTGCTCTTAAAGTGAATGGTTGTTTTCTTACAGTGTTCAAATTATATTAAAGAGCTTACAATAAGTACAATAAAATGATAAATTTAATATATTTATCATAAATATTTTATTATGCAAAGCACGTTTTGTAATATTGCCAATATATTTTTTATAGGCATAATACATTCATTTTTTAAATATTAAATTTAAAACTACAAAATGTATTGTAACAATAATCAGGCATTGCCAGTACCGTTCAGAACTAATAAAATATTTCATTATATCGAATTTATTATATAATTTCATTATATTGAATGTATCTTATACTTACAAAGACAAAATAAATTTGGTATTCCAATAAAATATTCGATATAAATTAAATTACGATTATTCGTTTTTTGTTTTTTGCAAATTTAAAGCTTGCTTTTTATAAAATACTGTTGAAGTTTTTAGGATAAAATTACCATAATTAAATTATAGTGTAGACCTGAAAGTCTATTTCACTTTCACTTTTTGTTATAAGTCCATAAATTTTTTCAAACAGTCTTTATGTTTTTTGGGTCACTGAATATAAATGAAAAATTCGTTTTTACTGAAAATCATACTATTGACTATAATAGGAACTTTTAGATTATGTTTTTCGCAATTTTCGCGATTCTTATCGGCTTACTTCTGTTTTATGAGTCTCTAAATACGAATATGATATCTAGTTTTAACCAAAATAACACAGTTGCCTATAACAAACAATTCTAGGTTATTTTTTTTGTTGTTTTTTTTTAGATATTTCCTTTTGTGGGCAACTGGATCATTTTAGGTAAAAATAGATATATTCGTGTTCAGGAAGCCAAAAAACATTAGTGTCAGATAAAATTTTTACAAAACCCGTAAAACCCTAAAATTCCTAAGGTGTTAAAGTGGACCATTTTCGGTAAAAATCGATTTCAGATTCGTATTTATTGACCCAAAAACATAAATACTTGTTGAAAATTTTTATATACTTATTGACAAAAAATTTACTACGAAATAAGGGTTCAGGCCTACACTATTAATAATTTTTTAAATATTTTTATAATTTTTTTTACAGTTAGGCTGCTGTACATGAAATCTTAAGCAATAAAATTCTAAATTTTAAATGTTTACTTGCTATTTTACAATTTTTGAATTTATAATATTTTATGCATTACCGTGCAGAACTAATACGATATTGAAGCTAATCAATTAAAAAAATAAGCAAATATCTTTTGGGAAGTGATATTATTTTAAGTATATTTGCTTAAAATTTAAAGAAAATTTCAAAAAATTGGCTTTTCACTTGAAATTTCAAGTGATTTCAGCAAGAAAATCCAACCAAATTGCTTAAAACTTCAAACGCAGCAGCTTAACCATGCATGGAAAATATAATTTTTATATGTTTGTTTAAATTATATGACTTATTATTATAAATAATTTTATTGTAATATTTATCTACCTACACTGTTATAACCATAACGGTAATCATTATCATCGTAAAATTAATATCACAATAGTAATAAAATCCTGCAGTTTTAACTATTCATATTATTAGAGAGTAAATTTATTTCCGTAAATATGTTTAAATTTAACATAATAATGAAATTTTAATATCTGAATAGTAAATGTTTTTGCATGATTATTGACAGTGTAGTAGTATTTTATATAAATATTTTTTAATAAAGCTTAATTTTATAATTTTTTATTTAACAATAATTTTATTTTTATTTTAAAATTTGAATGCAAAAATATAAATAAATTTTTTTTAAATATAAAAAATATTAATTAATAAATTTTTGTACATATGTATAGTTTAAATGCTCGATTTTTTATTATTTTTCAGATAAATTTTTGGATGATTCCATAATTTGTAGCTCAATAAATTATTTTAAAAATATTTATGATGATAGTTAAAAATAAAACATTATTTATTATTTACTTTTATCATTTTTTTAAATGGCTTACACTGTAAAAAAATCTACCTGGCTTTACTATTTTGACTGCAAATTTATCTACCCCATTTATTACTGCAAAAACAACCTTTAATTTACAGCAATTTCTAAGAAATTGTTACTGTCACAGCATTAAAATGAATGACAATTTTTTTGCAGTATAATTTACAATAATTTTAGTAATATAATTGGATTTGATTAGAAAAATATAAATTTAAGCCCATACATATGCAAATAAGTTTAACTCTTTCCTGAGGAATTACCCCCACCAAAAACTACGTGAAACAGGCTTTACGCAATTTATTTTACTTTATTTATTTATTAATTTGTTTAAATAAAATACTTGACAAATCATTTGTTAAATAAGTAGTAATAATTTTATATTTAATGAAAAAAAATCACTTTAAATTTTACTACATAGTATTAATAGCTGTAGTATTGTCAATACAAGCATATTAACGCAACGTACATAATTATATAAAGTTTTATGGAAATTCTCAGAAAAGAGTTAATTAAAATTTTCATTTACTTGGAATTAATATTAATTAATATTTTTTGCATTACTTTTTTACACATTTTTAATAAGTAATTATTCGAAAACTTTTATGCAACACGTAAATATGAAAAAAAATTTTTTGTTACTACTTTTTTGTGTATAAAAAGTAAGTTTGAATAAAGCAAGCTAAAATATAATTCAATGTAACATAGTATAAATAAACATTCAGCATTCATATTTAAAAAAGATTAAAATATAGTTAGTTTTAATTAAAAATTAATAATGACTATTTTTCTTAAACATTCAGCCATAGGCGTTCTGCTAAATAATGAGATTTTGGTAAATGGAATACAGAAATTTGAATAAAGAATTTTTTCTTTATATATTTGAATTGATCCATGTCGTATGTATAATAATTTTATAATAGTTTTTTAGAAAATTTTATTTTTAGGTTATGTAACGGAAGATCATTTTTTAATATTCAGTTTTAAAAAATTTAATTTTTTAAATACAAAATTCTTTATTGATTGCTAAAATACTTCAAGTAAAAATTTCAAAAATGTTCTAAGTAAGTAAAATAACCCAAAATCCTTGCATAAGAGGATCAATTCATATATATTAAATAACAGTCAAATAAATTTTTCTATGCACAAACATTTAATAGAAAATAATTTATATAAATGCATGTAAAATAAAAATAGGTATATAAAAGTATTAAAATATTTATTATAAATAAACACTAAATCTACGTAATATTTTACTGATAAGAAAAAAAAATAGATAAAAATATTCATGCAAAACAGTATAAACATATTATGTCATAATGGGTCGAATTATTATATAAGATATCTACAGTTTCAGGCAGATTTCGTACCTGTCGAACCGTCACATCCTTCCGCATGAGACGAACAGCCTCCTTCCCCTTCAGTTTCTATCCCGAGATAACAAGAAAATAATATACAATCACGTAACTGATAATATATCAAATATTCTAATTTATTTATGCTTCGACTATTTTTTTTTTTTAGTATAATTTTTAAATACTAAGTAATCTTATTATAAAATAAGTGTGCTAATGTTGATTTTATTAATTAGTGGATTATAGATAGTTTATCTTTAAATATTATCTATCCTAACAGCGTAAAGTTTTGGCAGTAGTATGCACATGAGCATGAATGGCCAGTGAAGCTCCAGAAGACTAATTTCAATAATCCAAGCGTCTAAAGATTAATTCCCTTGTAACCCACGGTATTAAGCTTAGGTTAAAGATTTTAATTGATTTTTCAACTATGCTTGGAAATCATGAACTTTACAATTTAGATATTTTTATTAGTAATATTCCTGAATACAACCCTTTCTAGACTAGATTAATTTTTTTTTATACTATGTGCTTTTACGTTAGCAAAGAATATAGTCAAAGCACACAGCATTAAAAAAAATTAATTTAGTCTAGAACAGACTTAATATATTCAAAATATTCATCTTTGAAGCTCCTGGTTATTGACATATTATTACCAAAACTTTATATTTATTTCAAAAAAAATCGAAAATCTAATATATTTTAAACCGGTAAAAAAATAATTTTCTTTAATTTTTGAATAAGAAATGATCCAAAAAACCAAATTTACGAATCTTGGTAAATTATTTTTATGCCTGAATAGACCATTTAAAATTTGAAATAGTAGCAAGTTTAGATTAAAAGGAAAAAAAGGAAAATAATTTTTCACACAATCTGAACCAACTAGTATCCATAATTTCTAAAAATCTACTGACATCAATATTTATATTGTTGAACTAAAAATTTTCCATAAAATTTATATGGGTAATAAATTTTTTTTTCGAGTGGATTTATAGTGGAAAATGTCTTCTGCTACCAAATGCATGAAATATATTAGTTAGTTTTGAAAGTAAATTTTCTATTATATTCAAATCGTAGGCAGTTTTTTTTAAAGTGAATTTAAAATTTTTATATTTCAGAAAGTTTATTTCAACAGCAATGTAATTCGCCAAGGTTAAATTCTCTAATTCTTCTTATCCAATGTAAAATAACTTTCTGCTAAAAATACTTTAACGTAAACTTTAAAAATAAACTTTTTAACAAAAAAACGCGCTGCATTTCGTCAAAAAAATTTTAAAAACTTTTAACATAGGACATGTTTATTGGGTGGGATACTTGAAAAAGCTTATCAATATACATAGGGGGAGAGATCAAATACAGTTAAAATAATTTCAGTACCAAGTTTTACGGTACTCGTACCAGTACATATTATTTGTTAATTTTGAATTTAAAAAATGGATAAATATTGAAGCTGAAAGATGGCTGCACAATTTAAAAAAAAATATAAATTATTGTCTTTAGAACCAACACAGAAACAAAGAATTGAAGTTTTTAGGTCGTTCAGGTACTGGAGCATTATACATTCTCTTATACACGGTTCTCCCATTTAAAATTCGATCGTTCATGTACTAGTGCTTAAAATATGTCGTGAATATCACTCAATTTTACAAAATAAAATGCCAATTGGGACAACATCCTTAACCGTTCATGTACTGGTACGAGTACCTTATAAGTTTTTTCTTTCAAAATTTAAATTGTTTTTTAATAAATTTTTCTAATGTTATCGAAATATATCTTGAACTAAATTTATGAATTTTTTTTTTTTTAAATCTTTCTAAAATGGTTATAATACTGGGTTATTTCGAACTAATTAAAGTAAGTATAAAAAAACTTGGACTTTCATGCATTTGGTAGCAGTAAACATAGTTTGACTCTTTAAGTGTTTCAAAAAATTTGCAAATCATCGATGTATTTGTAAAAATATTTTTTTTTAAATATTGCTTGCTACAAAATTTGACATGATTCAGATAAAAAAAAAATATACAAATATAAAATATATACATATATATAAAGGAAACACCAAACAAATTACTTTATGGATCAAACTTTCTTTGAATAAATATATAAGAATAACGCCGAGCACAATTATATGAATATTTACGACAAATACATGCTAGATATATATATAAATTTATATATGATTTTTTTTTTTACAATAACGTAACAATAATAATTTAGAAAAAAAATTTTGTGTTCAAAAAAGTATCGAAAGTTTGTCACAAACATTTAACAAATCATTCTTTATATATGTATATATATTAATATATTTATAATGAAATCATGACAGAATTATATATAACAAGACTAATATTTAAAAAAAAATTATATATATTAAAATAAATATATAGATATATATACTATATATATATTATATAAGTAAATAATTGTATTTTAAAAATCGAAGTGTCAAAAGATTTTACGTAACTAAGAAATAACTTAATTATAATTTGAGTCAGAATCCTATAAAATCAAATACAAAAGGCCAGGTATTGGTGTGGTTTTAACTACCAGGAAAACATATATATATATATTTATCGAAAAATAGATCCTATCTATTCACAATACACTGAAAAAAAATTTAATCTGCTTCCGGAATTTTCTGGTCGCCTTTTGGTCGCCTTTACCGGGACTCCGGTTGTGGTAGTCAGATTTTTATTTTGTTTTAAACAATTGCAAATTGTCATGGAATATATAATTTTCGTATTTAAAATGCGAGCACTGTGGCATGGTGGGACACTTAAACAAAATTATTTAACAAAAAAGAAAGGTCTTTTCTTCGGGTTTTATGTTATTTGCAACCTATTAAAAGAAAACAAAAATCGGTAACTGCAACTGGATATCCGGCATCGGTAACTCTATTTCCGGTAATGACTGATTTTTTTTTCAGTTTAGATAAAAAATGTTTAAGTATTTCCACTTTTATGTTTCTAAGATTATTTTTTCTAATCTTAAATTTAGATCTAAAATGACCCACAGATGACTTTTATTGGGTCTAAAGATGTCTGGATAAAATAAAAAAGGTGGCAAAAATTTAAGTTAAAAGTTTTAACCTAAGGCAAACCTAGAAACAAAAGTGGAAACAAAATCTAAAAAATCAAGTTGCAAAAGTGTGTCTTTTGCAGGTCTTTAACAATTTTATGAACTACTTCCAAAGTATCAAATTTCATGGTGCACTACTTCTTATTTTATTCAACTTTACAGCTATGGAAACGTAAGTGGGTAAAAAAAATAAAAACTTTTAGTTTTACTATGAATTTTAATATTCATTTTAGCCTATAATCAAAGATGAAATCTTTTGACACTGGAACTCTCAAAAAATAAATTAAATTTAAATTTAATCAAATAATTAGTAAATCGAATCAAAACTTAAATTGAAGACAATATAAATGGTTTTAATTGTTTATAATATTAATATAATTGATTTCTCTGGAAGAATTTAAATTACCAAAGAAAAATAAATCCGCTTACGTGAACAACCAAGCCTTTTTTTAGTGCATTTTAACATGGAACATGTTCATTGGATGGAGTATTTGAAAAAGTTTGGCTCGGCAGGGGGGGGGGGGGGTAAGAAATTGATGTTTTTAGGGGGGGGGGGGTGAAATATTGACGTTTTTAGGGTAGGGTGAAAAATTGACGATTTAGGGGGGGGGGGTGAAAAAGTTACGTTTTAGGGGGGGTTGAAATCGACTTAGAATATTTTCGATTTAGGGACTTAGAATAATTTGAAGTGGGAGATCCTGATCAGGGCCTGACTTCCACTAGAATTTAGAATACTTTAAGTTTATGGACTTAGGATAATTTATATTTCAGTATTTATTGTAATTTCGGTATTTGGATTTATTACTGTTATGAGTGAACATATTCCATGCTTGTTGGTTGTGTAATTACACAAACCAGTTATAAATTTTTTAAAAACCAATTAATTAAAAGGCTAAAAATCCAAAATCAAGTTCATTTAAAACATTATATTTGTATTGAGGTTCTAACTTTATTGATAAATTTTATCTCTAAATATAAAATTCTTTTTTCTATAAATAAATTTATTATGAATTAAAACTACGTATCATAAAAAAATCTGCAGAGAAATATAAAATTTACAAACTTGTTTAACGCATAAAATGCGATATCATTAAAAATTTTAAAACATTTTCTAATTTTATGAGATTTATAAAATAATTAATTTTAATACATTAATCGTGTAATACTTTGATAAATCAAAATTAATATTTGAATAGAAAGTACTCAATGGTAATACTTTGAGAAGAATATTAATATTTCCGATAGGTTAAGCGAAATTCAATACAGAGTTCATAATAGCTAAATTTATTTATAGTAGGCCTGGTAATATAATAATTTGAACTAACTTATAATTATATACAAGACTAATCTTTTGCAAAAACTTTATTTAAGCCACAAATATTTCAGTCAAAAATCTCGACTTCATTTCAAAGTTAACTTCCTGTTTAATGTTTTTAAATGTAGCATCAAAACGGTTAAAAATTGACTTTTTTAATATTGATTAAGTGGGAAAATTGTATACATAGGATATACGTGATTTTCAAGATCATATGAGACCTGCTAACTAGATTTGAAATTTTTCCCAGGGGCTATTTTTAGCTAAAAAATAAAACCCATAAAAATAACGCCCAAGCATGAAATTTAGAGCAGTTAGAAGATACAGGCGTCTTAAAAATCATGTATGTTCTAAATCTATAACTTTCTTTTCTAATGCATATTTAAAAAATTAACCATTTTGTTGTTGCATCTAAAAAACCATTTATCGGTATTTTCAACCTCCCGAAAAAACTGGAAGCGAGATTTTAAATTTTGTCGAACTTTTGCCTTTATTATGTTTTTTATAACTTCATAACATTTAATTTCATTTTTATTTGTCGAACGCTATTTATCAGAAAATAAAATAGGTTTTATTTAATCGCACATTAAAAAAAAAGTTTTTACTATTTAATAAAAAAAAAAAATCTAAAAAAATAATAAAGCATATAATTTTTAAAATTTACCTTGTTCTTGTTTAGTTTTTTCAACAGCCATACAAGTAACTCTCCATTCTTGTAATTCTGGTGATGGTATAAGACCTGCGGAACCAGCCGCATTATCTTTACGTGCTTGCCACCATTGATGATCATCTTTACTTATTATTTGTAATATATCACCAGTTTTAAATGATATACCAGCTTGTGCACATGGTATTAATTCATCTTCTAATGGATCGTAATCAAATTGTGCTCGTACAAAAATCTAAATTAAAAAAATTTATTTTTCAAAATTTTTATTTATACTTTTTTTTTCATACTTAAATAAAATATATATAATTACATTAAAATATTTATTTAAATATATAATTTTAGAATGTTTAAAATGTATCATTTTTAATGAATTTTTATTTTTAAATAATAATTTTATGAAATTTATTTACATATATTATTAAATATATTTTTTTTATCATTTTAATTTAATTGAAAACTAAAAAAAGTTTTTTTTATTTTACGTGTATCGTGTCAGTATTCAGTGTATTAAAAAATAAAATTCATTCTTTATTAGCATATACTTTTTTCATAAGAAAAGCGTGCAATTTAAAAAGTAGCTAAAAAAACTTATATTATGCACATATTCCATTCTATACGTACATAATTATTTCGTAACATTCAATTGAAAATTGCAACTTAAAATTACGATGGAAATGATTTCACATGATTTCATGAATTAGCGTTTGTGCATTTTTAATTTAATGATTACTGTAATAATTTTATATATAAATATATGAAAACTTTTATTGAAGCACTTCGATTCAACATTGAGAGTTTCACTTAGAGCATCCTTTTTTATATCTCTTAAGTATTATATTTGGGGAATTTTCATTGGTAAATTGACTGTGCTCTACGTGTGCTGCCTCCTGTTAAATATTCTCACCCATCAGGATAAAAAAATTTAATTTTAATCGACTAAGGAGACGTGAAATATTTAATATATTTTAATGTTATAATTAAAAACAAATAATTCGTTTATTCTGTAAATTATTAAAGATTAATGTAATCATTAAATTTTCTGACAAACTGTATTAAGTGAAAAGAAATATTTTTTTCATTATCATGCTGTATTTAATTTTTAAAAATTTTTAATAAATTTTAATAATGTAGGCCTAGGCACTCTTTTTGTAGGCTTTTTTTCACTGAGAAGTCCATAAAATTTTCTAAAGAGTACTAATGAGGTAGCTAATTACGAATAAAAAATCTGCTTTTACTGAAAATGGTCTAGTCACTCGTAATAGGAATTTGGAGGTTATGTTTTTCAGATTTTTTACCTAAAATGCTCCAGTTACCCACAATAGAACTTATCCAAGAATTCACAAAAAATAAACTAAAATTGATTTTAATGGATGAATCAGCCACTTTTGCTAAAAACAGATATCATTTCCGTTTCCAGAGGCTTAAAAAATATGATTAGTAACAGATAAACATTTTGAAAAACCTGCAAAACATAAACTAAAAGTTTCTATCGTGAGTAACTGGACCATTTTCGGTAAAACCAGATTTAATATTCACATTAACGACCCAAAAAAAAAAAATGTCTGAATGATCAGCAATTTTAATGAAAAATAATTTTTTCTCAACTCATCCCTTAATGAAACAGATATATAAGATAAAAATTTGAGTGAATTTGTTTGAAAACATGAAACAAAGTAGATAGTACACAGTAAAAAATTAGACATTTTTATGTAAAACTGATTATTAGTTTTTAAAATTAAGCTTCAAAATCATTAAACAAATTTTCAATATCTTCTTTCTAAAAAATATGTTTATTATTTTTTTGTAAAATCTTTCTTTGAAATAATTAAAATTTATTTCCATTACAATATTGCTATAAAAATTAAATAAATTTTACTGCATAAACATATCTTTGGTTCAAATCTAGACTATTAATATACTTTTGTTAAATTTAAACAAATTTTTCAGTTATGCCATCTCTTAGAATAGCTGTAATCGCTGGATTCTGTTAATGTTTAGAAGAGCAAATCCATTTACTAAATATTTACGTTAATAGCCCTAAAGTAATACCAGATAGAGCAACTCAATTTTGATCCTATTCACGAAACTATCAGCGCTAGCGCGAAACGTAAACTCTGAATCATACCTTCTTATAAGAGAATTTGAGCATAAAGGTATACGTTACCAGTAATTCGCGGCCTAAGGTCGCTACCAAAGTTTGCACGTAAAAGGCGCGTAATGCATTTATGCCTTTATACGTGCATATTCATCCACAGATTTTGGACGCTTAATTAGTATTTTTAGAATGTATTATAATAGAATACATGTATGTTTTCGATATGCAATCAAAGTCTGCGAATAAATAGATTCGTATTATAGCCTAAATGCAATGCGCGTCCTCTAAACGCTAGCTATGGAAGGCCAGTTCTAGAGCTAATACGTAAAATACACTTATTGAAATGAAATGAAAAATATATGTTAAAATGCCCCAATAAAGTTTGGCGTGCCGAATTTTCCAAAAATTTTGAGCTTGGAACATTTTTATAGTTGGGGATACGCTTGAAATCTGAAAATCAAAACAACGATTTTCGGTGTAGAACGATTCCGCAAAACTTTTTTGTGTAGAATTAATGATGTGTCGAATAATTTTATGTTGATCAGATCCCTTGCCAAATCAAAGGGGGGTAACAATGTCCGATTTAAGGGTGCGGGATCAAATGTGTCCAATTTAAGGGAGGGGGGTCAAATGGGACTTAGAATAATTTCAATTTTGAGACTTAGAATAATTCAGTGTTAGAAACATAAAATAATTCAAGTTTAGTGACTTTCAATCATCCGTGTTTAGGGACTTGTAATAATTCCGGTTAAGGAACTTACAATATTTTTGATTTAGGGATGGATCTAGAATAATACGCGTTTAAGGAATCAGAATAGTTTTGGTTTATAATCTTAATATCTAGTAAAGGTGAAAATTTCAAATTATAAAAATAGCAAATAATATTGTAATGTTTCTTAAATTTTTTGCATTATACCTAGCCCTCAGCTGTAAGTAAAAATGTTCCATGCATTTTAAATGTGCTTACACAAACCGGCTATAATTTTTATTTAACATAGGGCGTAAATTATAAAATACTTCTTTGACCGTTATACAAAACACAATACAATTTAGATACAAGCAAGGTTTATTCAAAACATTCGTTCTTTTTTTAAACAAAATGCTTACAAAATGCTTTAGTTTCTTTTTTAATTAAAAAAATTATTTTGATATTGATTACTATGCGTCTAATATGATTCCGCTTTCAAACCTGCATGCTGCAATCTCTATTTTTTTATATATTTTAGGAAATAAAATTTTTTTAAATTGAGTGGCTTAATTTTATAAGAAATTATCGATAAATAAAAATATTGTTTCTAAATGTAATAGAAATTTTTTTAATCTTAAATGATGAAATCAAAAGACAGATTATAAGATTACAAAAAATTTTAAACATTAGAAACATAATTTTTTGCAATACATAAAAATGAGAAAATTTTTTACTGTGCAGATTTTACTTATTCAGTATCGATTAGAAATCTGTATGAAATGCTATGAAATGATTTGCGATGATTTGTTGAAATGAAAAAAGCTTTTTTTTTTTAAAAAATCCATATGTTGCTGATGCTGTTTGATCAATAAAATTTTGCGCTGTAGATGAAGTAAAAAAAAAAATTATTGTTTTAAACAAGAATTTATGAAAAATGGATGATTGATTGATGAATTTGCATAGCCTTCTAACTACAGCAGTTCAATCACACCAGATCAAGTGATAGTACTTACTAAAACTGGTAGAGGTTTTATCCTGAACAACTAGAATTTTGAAAAAAATGAATACTGTTATTAACTCAATTAAAAAAAACCCTTTTTTGAAAGATTAAACATAATTTTATAGTTGATTTATATAAATAAGTATTTTTCAGCATAAATTATCAATTATTATTAATTTTTTAAACAGGTGTAGTTTTCAGTATGTTAATTAAATTTTTTTTTAATTTTATTTTAAAAACTCTGAGTTTAATATTAATTAAAATATTTAAATTATCTTTGCGTTGCATACTTCAGTAATACTTGATTGGATACCATAGTTAATAGTAGTGAAAAGTATGAGGTTTCGATAAAATTTTTGGTCTAGGCAGACTCATAGTGACTTTTGTTTTAAAAATATTTGTCAATTTTTATTTATATTGATCAGAAGAATTCTGATTTTTACGTAATACGTATTTACAGTTTGAAATAGTGCCAATAAAATGACAGAATAAAATAAAATCGAACCATGCATATTTTGACGTTAAAAATTTGGCAAAAACACGCTTTCTTTTGTTACTTAAAATATATGGAATAAACCATGAGCTATCTGCATCCTAAATTTTTTTAAACTGAAAAAAATCAGCTTAGGTCTAGCAAATTTTTTGTTTCTTGCTGAAACGATTGAAAATGATCTAAAACATAAAAAAAATCAAAAAAATTTTTTTTTATTTTTCAATTGATTTGCAATTATTTGAGCAAGAAAAAAAAATCCGCTAGCCACAAGCGAAACATTTCCGCTTGCGTAAAACGGATTTTTTTCAGCGTAAATATCAGCGCATTTATCTAAACGTAATTAATACCAAATTATTAACTGAAATTGATGAGTTATTAACTGTAATTATTAACTGAAAAACTTTTAATTTTTTGTCAGTCTTAATTAGGCTAATTTTTTTGAGTTTAGTAATATTTTTTTGAAAATTAAGACATTCTAATTGTTTTAAAATATTAATATTAGCCAAAAACTAAAATAAGCCATAATCTATTAGAACAAAGAGTTTGAAAAATTCAAATAAATAAAGAAAAATTTCTATATAGATATATACATTACATATAATTTATACTGTAAATCCAAAAATTATTATTTGACAAAATAAACTTTCAATTTCATATTCAGTTATGAAATATAAATTAATAACAAACAGTAGCAGGTTTATGTACAAAAAATACACAGAATTATTTATACAACCAAAAATAAACATAAAACATATAGATTTATACACACAAAAAAATCCTGTATTCCTTGAGCCCGAGCCCCTGTGATGTATACTACCAATATTATCGTGCAGCTCCTCAATTATTTCCGGGCTGCTGACGCCCAGAAAAATTCAGAAAATAATATCGAGTTAATTCGTGTAAAATGACGGTAATGTTATAGAGTCAAATTATATTGATTTTTATAGTGCGCGCTATTAATTAATATTTTTATATTACACTGCATTTAAAATTGACAAAAAATTGATAAAAAGTCTTATTTAATTTAATTTAAATTACAAAACGAGCGCGTATAACCTAAAAAAGAAATATAATACATGTATAATATTATATATATGTATGCAATTTATTAAAAAGGTAAATTGTATATGTAAAATATAAATACATTTTTGAAACGGGTATAGCAATTCAGATAAATTACCATCCTGTAAATTATTATTTAAAAGACACATAAAATTTTCATTGAAAAAATCTGTATTTATCAATTTTAATAAGCATGCTTTAATATAGTAGTATTCACTTCAGATTCGGAGTTTGTAAATACTATTTTTTTACTCGCGAATATAGGTTCAAAAATCTATTCTATTGCATTGAATCTTTTATTAATCTAAACAATATATCTCATTATCACGATGGAACTCATTATTTACTCCATTATCTATAATTGCAAATAAAAAAAATAGTACATAATATACACCAACAAATAAATATTATTACAACGTGCGTGCTGGGCGCACGGTACGTATACTATCGTGCTCTCGTATGATCATGCGCATTACTTTTTTAATATTCCGGGCTCAGGCAGCCCGGAAACCGTGCATTTTTCTTACGGCACGAAGGTTCACGAGGTCTGAAATCACATGCAACAAAAGCATTGTAATCTGTGGAGCAGTAACCCAGCTTCGGGCTGACGCCGCACGGGATTTTTTTGTGTGTACGCCCACATAAGTAATCGTTTATATATTTACGTTTGATGTTATGTATTTAGTTAGAAATTATGTTGATTCAATTAATTTATTAAATAAAAGATATTTTCAAAATCTGAATTCAAATAATAAATAATTTTATTTTTGTTGAACTAAATAATTTCCTTCTAATTAATGAAATTAACTCATTTTTTCTCATTTTCTCCTTTGTAATTGGTATTTTTTTTTTTTTTTTGTTATTTTCTCACGAAGAGTTTAAAAAATTTTTTACATTTAAATTACTGATTAAAATTTTACAAGTAGGGTTCAAACTTTTTAAATACTGCAAGATTATTAAATATACTTTATTTCTAATGAAGCTCTTAGAAAAAAAATTATTTCGAATTCAACCTCTTGAGTTTTTTTTTTACTTGAGGACTTCATATTAATTCTAAAATATCTTGTCCAGATTATTTACTATATCGATAGTAAAAGTATCTGTAAAATGATAAAATAATTTTTTTTTTCCTATAAAATATCTGGATAAGATATTTAACGGAGTAGATATGAAATTTTTGGTTTCCCTTGTTGATTATTTCTTATCAAATTTTAATACTTAAAAAATAAACAAAAAAATATATTTTTTGAAATTTGAAATTAAAACTAGGTAAAATTTTGGTCACTTTTATTTAATTTGATTAAAAGTTTTGTTTCAAATCCAAAACTTACATTTGCTTAAATTTCTTCCCAACCCACCAACTTTTCTATGATACATTTTTGATTATTTTGCCTCGTTTTCGAGATATTTGAGTGTATATCGTTTAAAATGATTCACCCTGTATAAAATATTTAAATAAAATAATTAATTCATCCCATAACTTTTTCCAATTTTCACTCAACAAATTTTAGGTCTATTCTTTTTGCCTCAAAAAAGTTAACCTGGAGCAAAATTGGAGTAAAATTAAACCCATCGAACGTTCTTTTTCATGGCTGTAATGAAAAAAGCAAATCTTATTTTTGGGATAAAATTTTTTTAGTGAAAATTAAATATCAAATCGTAATAAATATAGCTTTTTACCGATAGCAGTAAATAATCTATTATTTACTATAGTAAAAATAAAAATTAATAACAATTTAATTAAAATACAACCTACAAAATATTTCAAATAAGCAAGCATTTTTTTTCTTTATTTAACTTCAGTTCTGCTTTTTTATGACAAAAAGAACAGACCTATTGGTATTACCTTGGCTTGAAAAATAATTATAAAAGAAACCAATTTTGCAAACTATTTTTTAAAAATGAATTTATAATTAAACTATTTTTTTTATAATTTATAATTAAAAGTAAAAAATCTTTAAATCGGTGAAAAAAAACTTTTTAATTTTATGGCTGGAAAATATGTCCAACGTTAACAATTTAATAATTTAATTTAGAGTATTAGCGAAGTAGTCGAATAATTGATATTTTTGTCATTTTTGATTGAAACAAAAGACTATATTTTTATTTATTGTCAATCCAGATTAAGTAAATGAATAAAACTATTAAAAAGTTTTGTAAAAGTTTTTTCTTAATTAAAATATTCAAAATACTTATAACTTTATCTATAAAATTCAAAGCAAAAATTAAAACTTAAAATCATTATTTTTTATGAATCTATTTAAAATAAAACAAAAATTATGTAATTGAAATAAACGTACATTAAAAAATAAAAAAATTAATATTATTTAGAAAAACATTTAAAGGCTACTTCCGGATAAGTACAGTGATTTGGCCCCCGGAAACCTAAACAAAGTAGTGGCATACAAAAAGTTATCGAAAAATTTACTGATTTCCGTTGGAATTAGACTCTAGGCCACGACTCAACCCTGAAAACCTAAAAAAAACATTTGTTTTTCGGGACTTTTTAGATTTTATTTAATTTCTTTGACCCGTAAACAGATAATACTCTTCTCATAGACTGAAAAATTTAACATTTTACCACTTTTAAAGAAAACTTTTTTTTCAGGCCGTTAGGGCCTTATTAGGACCCTGAAATATAATTTTGAATTTTTTTAAAATCGGTTTTCCAAGCATAAAAAAAATATACCATCCTTAAATTTTTTTTAATAGTCCTGGCAAAAGAACCATTTTCTAATACCCGAAAATTCAAAATCGTTTACCGCCTTTTACCCGCGCTTTTTTACTGCTATAAAATTTTTAAATTTCAACAGTTTATTCTTATGCCAAAAATAAAAAAGCACAGTTATTAAACTGATTTTTTATCAATAGACACCATTCTGAAATCCAAATCGTGCAATTCTGCCACTGTTTACCCGCGCTTTATGCATTGAAAAAGCTTTTCAGGGGTTCTCGGGGGCCTCTAATCCTAACTGGAACTAGTGAGTTTTTGATAACTTTTTAGATGCTACGAATTAGGTTAGATTTGGTTCCGGGTGGAAAATTACTGTACTTATCTGAAAGTAGCCTTTAATTCATATATTATATTAAAAATAATACGGTTGCAATATCAAGTTCTCTAATTGGTTAACTTTTGTTTCAAGTATTCCAAATCACGCTAAATTAAATAACTAGAACTAAATTCAGTGACGCAATTCAGTCTCACTTCTTGTAGAAAGCTCAAAACTTTTGAGGGGCTTATTTTAGAGTGTACAGGTAATAAAATAAAAAATAAGGTATTCGCTGCAAATAATTCCTCCTGGCTGCTTGTTGTTTTAAACCAGTTGTTCTTTTAAACGATTGCAAATGGCTCAAAACGTAAAGAAATTAAAAAAAAAAGAAACGACCTTCACTTATTTCAAATGCGATGGGACTTAGAAAAAAACATAAGCGCGTCACGGGACGCCCTTGGGAAGTGAAAACTTAATGTCTGAAATTTTTGTTACTATTTTACTATTAAACGTGTTTTGCGGAGCAATTTAATTAAAACGAACCACATTTTTTTGTCTTTTAAACATGTTTATACATATTCGCAGCTTTTGCATGTCATCAAATGAATCAGTATAAATTATTTGTTCATTTTTTGATTTTTGTAGAAACACGTTTCATTTTTTTTTTTATGTTGATAATGGACCTGAAATTTTCAGTTTAATTTCTTCATCCTCACTACCAGTATCCATAATCTAAGTCTTCTTTTATACTAAAATTAAATTTTATATTTTCTTTATTTGAAATATTTGAATGTCAAAAGAATTAACATACATACAATAAATAAAATAAATAAACCAACTAAAAAAAAAGTGGTTATTGAAAAGCCGCGGTGTACACAAAAGCCTATAATATGTGCCTTTATACATGTATTAGTATAAGAAAAAGAAGAATAAATATGGCGAGAGAAAGCAAAGATATATATTATTACTATAGTATAGACCTCGGGTAACGCTCGCATCGATCGTTGCATCTGCCGTTGCCTTTTTTACAAAATTACTCATAGTACACGGTGATTCCGAGCGGGACGTATTGTTTGCTTTTTGACGGCCAATAGCAGGCACAGATCCAAGCATCGACAAATAACGTTACCGATTTGAAAAACAACAACACGTCCCGCTCGGAATCACCGAGTATATTAAAAATTTATTTTTCCGACAACGTTGCTATGGAAGTTTTCACTTCATAAAATTTTTGGGCATTGCATATCTTAAATAAAAAAAAAAATTTTTTTAATATTCTTTACGTTACAAGTCATTTGCAATTTGAGCGTAAAAAAAAATTCTGCTTGCTAAAAAAATTCCGGCTGCCAAACAGTTTTTATTTTCAGTGTAGGAATAAATAAATATAAAGCTAATCGGTATTAATAAAAATAAAACTCATCTTTTTCCAAAACTTTACTTAGGCCACGAACATTGTAGGAAATTTCAAAGGAATGTTAAGGTTGAATGTGGCGAAAAACGGATGTTTTAGATTTAGCAAAAAATCGGTTGAATTTTTTAATATAGATTAAATGAAAAAGTTGTGGATATAAGATCTATGCGATTTTTAAGACTCACGTGAGACCTTCTAACTGTCTTATAGATTCCATATTATAGTCAAAATAAAAAAAAAAAACATTGAAAATTGAGGTAGATACTTGAAAAGGCTCTATTAGGCTAAAAAATGACGCTTATAAATTTTCAGAACTCTTGGCCAAACCAGTAAAAATTTGGCCAAACCAGTAAAAATTTGGATTTTTCCGTAAAAAGAATTTCAACCTAAAAAGAAGTGAAACTCCCTAAAACTCACCTTAGGGTTGGTCAACAGTTCAGAAAATTTATGGGCGTTATTTTTTAGTTAAAAAGAGCTCCCGTGTCAAATATCAAGTCTGTAGCTCAACTTTCAATTTTTGACGTTTTTATTTTTTTGATTTTGACCATAGCCCGGATAGATTTACACCTAAATGGCAAAAAATAGAGAGATCTAAAACATGTTAGCAAAAAGGTATGCCGTATTGATCCTAATGAAGGAACTCAATTTTATAGTAATCGTAGGGCTTTTTGGAATGGAATGACTCATATATTTAATATTATTTATTTCAATTTTCGAAAACAAAGTTCATAAATAGTATTGTCAACTTATCTGGTGAACTGACTGCTGTTACTTTATTGTCATAAATAATCCGTTGAACTTTTTTTTTTTTGAACTTCGCCTATATTAAATTTAATATAAATTTAAATCATGTGACTTTCAATCAAAATAAGTATAAGAATATAAACATAACAATGATGTATTGAATTCCATAATACATTTCAATTTTCGAAACTAAATTACGTATTTTTACACGATAAAAAAAATTGTCTATATTTTATGTCATGTAAAATGACATTTTTATCACGGATTTTTTATAAAAACAATAAAATGCAGTATTTAAAAAAAAAGGTATAAAAAAAAGATTAACATAATATACATTTATATATGAAAAGGTAACTGATGCATAACATTACCCAAAAATATTCCAGGCACACTGCAACAACATGATTCAAGAGGTTGATGACAGAGAAAATGGGTGTTTATCACATACCAAGACAAAGACAGAGCTTATAAATTTTTGATAAAAAAATGTTATGAAAACATGATCAAAATGTTATTTAAAAAAAAAAAAAACGTAATTTTTTCTTGATAAAATAATTACTAAATAAAAAAAAAATGTTAATAATTAAAATATTTAATTAAACAAATAATTTTTTTGGATTTAAAAAAAAAAAACTAAAATTTTCAAACAACAATTATTTGTATAAACTAAAAAAAAAATAGATGCACATATAGCTCCGTGTATATGCTCATGCAAATTAAAAATTAATTATATTTGAGTAAATAATAATAGAAATATTTTTTTCTTTATTTTTTAATTAAAAGTAATTAATAATAAAAAATAATTAAATAAATAGGTACATATATTTTTTTAATTTATGCCTTTGTAATATTTTTTGTACTTTAGGACGTTTGTGATTACAATCAATAATTGAATTTTTTTATAAAAATTTTACAAAATTAATTAACTACCTTGTAAATTCATCGAATACTTTCGTTACTTATGTATATTTTTTACGTGTAATGGTATTTGATAGAAAATTCAACTAACGCACAGTGATCTAGAAAAAAAAAGCGGAAATAACTTTTGCTTTGATCGAGTTTCCATCCAATTTTAATGCGGGCTGGCTTGTTTTACTCCTAAAGACCTGTATTTTACGAAAATAACGACAAGAAAATTTTTTTCCACGTGATTTTCACCCCTTTTTTAGAAACACCAACCCCTAAAAAAAAAAAATTGTATCAAAATTATAATTTATCGAAAAAAATTTTTCTAGGCCTTGAAAAATTATTTATATGCTTAAATTTGATTGGAAAACAAAGAAATTATGTTTAAAAAAAACAAATTACCCCTATTCTACCCCTAATTCCTCAAAAAAATCCCCAAATATAAATTTTATGTAATATTTAAAAAAAAAAAAAAATTTTATAAGCCTTTTAACTTTAAGGATAGTTTTTGGGAAATTTGGGGTAGAATAGGGGTAATTTTTTTTTTTTAACATAATTTCTTTGTTTTCCAATCAAATTTAAGCATATAAATAATTTTTCAAGGCCTAGAAAATTTTTTTCGATAAATTATAATTTGATACAAATTTTTTTTTAGGGGTTGTTTTTCTAAAAAAGGGGTGAAAATCACGCGGAAAAAAATTTTCTTGTCGTTATTTTCGTAAAATACAGGTCTTCAGGAGTAAAACAAGCCAGCCCGCATTAAAATTGGATGGAAACTCGATCAAAGCAAAAGTTATTTCCGCTTTTTTTTTCTAGATCACTGTGTAACGGTTTGTATTTTTGAATATTCGTATTTTTGATACAGCAAATATTTATTTTTGTAAAAAAAAACAAACTAACGGGTTGTATTTTCAAGTTTTAGATTGAATTTTCAACCAATTAGATTTAAAATGCAACCAAAAACTAAAATTATTTAAATCGAGTACTGCACAGTTGGTTGCTACATTAGGTTGCTTTACATGAAACGAGTAATTTTTTGACAAGCAAACTCTTCAACAGCTTAAAATTTCAAACGAAGCAACCTAACCATACACTATTCAATCAATTTTGTTTAATATTTTAGTTTTTTATTGAATTAACCCAATTGGTTGAAAATTCTACCAATTCAATGAAAATTTATATGATGGTAAAAAAAATCAGCACTACCGCGAGCTTCAGTTTTAGATTTTCACAATAAGGGTTGAAAATTTAAGCAGAGAGAAGCTTAATACAAAGATAAAAATTCAGCTATTTGGACTTTGGAATAAACACATTAATTTTTAAGCAAGATAGGTAAGTAATGTATCATATTATACGTATGGCGGTTGAACTACGTGACTTCAATGGCCTGGCATACCCTGCTAGAACCCAGATACCGAAAAATGTCCAATAAAAACTTATTTTTTTTGTCCGAATCTAAAAATCTAGTCTATTTTGAGGCGTTAAACTTTTAAAAAATTGGCCAACTTTGTAGACCTAAACTTTCTCCAGAAACCGCGTTAAAAAAATTTTGGTATGTTTTGATCTTGGCTATTTCTGAACTAAAATTCAGCTGCCATACGCAGTTTTTACCATACACTGCGTCGTATGCATTTTTCATATAACTTTCAATTAAAAATCTGCCATTAAAAATCAGATATGCTCTACAATTAAACTTTAGATGGATGTACCTCGGTTTTAAGACTTTTGTAAATTCTTATGACTTATAAGGTTTCATAAATTACACAAAAATAAGTACCGCACTAGTTACTGATGTAATCAACAACGTCCTTATAAGAAAATGTTTTTTTTTCACTTTTTAATTAAATTGCAGTCTGATGGTTTTTTTAAAAGATTATGTAAGTTTTATTAATTTATTATTATTATATTTAAAATTTTTATAAATATTTATAATACATAAAATTAAACAATTATTTATATTTATATAAAATATTTATAATTATAACATAATTTATCTATCACAATAAAGAATTAATTTCATTAGAAATTGTTGGTGTTACTTTGCTTTTATTTTTACAAAACGTATTTTAATTAATTAATTATCACTTTTAAAGAAAACTCATATAGTTTTCTATTTTTTTAATCATTTAAATTTATAAATTATTTTTTATTAATTTTAGGCAAGTACAGACCAAGTGTAAGAATTCAATTTTCTTGTCAAAAACCAAAAAGCACGTGGCTCTTAGAAAATATTTCTGTAAATTACATCATGTAAAAAATTTTTTCAATCAAATACAAAACATTGCTCATTTTTGCTAAAAAATTGAGGTACTTATTCGTGAATTAAATTATGTATGAAAAATTAAAATTTTTCACTTTTTACCACAATCAACTCTCGACTTTTTAAAATGAAAATAATTTCAATTTATTATTTTATTTTACTTTATTACCACTGCTGAACTGTACTTTCCTTTGATAAAATTCACAAAAATTTAATAATATTGCTTTAATCTCATTTATTTATTGATGATATAAAAACATCAAACTTACATTTATTAATTTATCATTCTACCTTATCATGATTAATTTTTACTATTTTATTGCAATATCAATAAAAATAAAAAAAAAAAATAAGAATTTTAAATAAATTAATCTTAAACCCTCAGCTGCATGTACTAAAAGCATAATAATAATTTAAAATATAATATTGGTAAAAATAAATTTTTTTTATCAATAATACCTATTTCAGTTATTAAAAAAAATAAAAACAGGATTTCAATAACATCAAAGAAACATAGAGCTTTAATTTTGGATATTTTAAAATTAAAAAAAAAAAATTATTTGAAAAATTTGTTTTTATTTATTTTTTTCATTTTTATTTTATTACTTTTTTTCAATATATTTCAAAATGTAATGTTTCATAATGTGTGTTAAAAATAATATCTTTTTACTTATAGGTCACTAAAGGTGGGGAAGGAGAAGAAAGCAAAGCATGCTGGAATATTGTCTCTTCGCCCCTTTTAGAGCCCTAAATAAGTGAAAAGATGTTAAGTTTTTAAAACAACTTATGAATTATATTTTTTATAACTATATTTTTAAAAAATCATGTCAATTTCAACTGAATTACAAAATATTTAAATAAATATGTATTAATTTTAAAATGTACACAGGGAGGGAATGATTTTTATAGTTTTTATTCCATCTATTATAAAAAATCCAAAAAAATTTCTTTTTTAGAAAACATTCTCTCAAGTTGAGTTGGTTTGAATAGACGAGTATTATAAAACACTCTAGAACAGCGCAATGACTTAAATGTTAATTGAGTTATTAGTTAATTAAGTTCAATGCTATTAATCGTCATTGCACTGTTCTAGAGTGTTTTAAACTAATTATTTGAAAACAATTTTTTTTTTTAATTTTCTTTACGTTTACAAGTCATTTTCAATGCTTTGAACAAGAAAATAAAATTGTGATAACCACAAGTGGAATTCCATTAACTGCAAGCGGAATATTTCTGCTGGCGGTAAACGGATTTTTTTTCAATGTAAGATCTTTCCATTATTAATAAAACATTCGATTCTTCTCGGGGTTTCATATAGGAAAATGAAAAAAAAATTTAAAATTTTTAACCACTTTTACCAACAATTAAAATTTAAGTAACGAATGCTTCAGAACGACAATTTTCAAAACTTTGAAAACAGCTACATTCCAAATTTTCCGTTTACGGATCATTTTTAAAGTGATTCATTAATTTTTCGCGTCATAACTATATTGCATCAATCATTTTTAAAACGAGCATAGGAGCATGTCAGTTTTGCCCAACTTTTTTTAGAAAAGTTATTAACGATAAATGCAATAATTTAGTTCTAATAAACTTTTTATTTGATAACTTAACCTAATTTTATTAATTATAAATATAACTAACAACCTAACTTTACTTAATCAAATTTTTACCTACCTATTTTTTTCTTATTATTAAAATATTTAAGGTTATCAAAGGGGAAAAAATTCAAATTTTGTTAAAGGAATATAAATTATTAGAATATTTCAATTTTAGTAAGAAAGTATGCAATAACTCAATTAGGTCCAAAATAAAACTTTGAAAATCTATTTATTCAAATTTCAATTTATTTTATGTTGATAAGCAATTTTTATACCATTTTATCGCGTTTAGAATGATTTAAAATTTAACTTTTTTTTTCTTGATTGCTACCTACAGAAAAAAAGACAAAATCGTAAAATTTAGAAATATTCCATGATTATGCCGTTGCAAAAAAAGTAAGACTTTTACAAAGATTTAAGAGAAAAGTATCTGAAAGCTAAAATCAGTAAATATTTTAAATGCTATTTTTAAAATAATTGCGAATTAAAATATAACAAATTTAAGAAAAATTAGTTCAGATGTCTATGCTAAGTATTTAAACTTAAATCATCAGGATTAATTAAGATAACGATATTCAGTAAAAGACGATGTTAAAATTAGGTCATTTTTGGCCCCAACATTACAATGGGTTTGGATGATAAAAAATTGCTGAAAAAAGTTTGCATGTATGAATTATGATTGCAGAAATATTCAGAACTCTGAAAAAATTATTTAGCAGTCTTAAAATGCTATGACTTTTATTTGATGCGTCAAAAAATTTAATATATAAAAATTTTTAATGTGTTTGTTTATATACTTGCAAAAAAGCTTACGCTGCAATTTACATATTTTATGTTTATATTAAACATTTAAAAAATCTTTTATAGGGAAAAAACGTTATAAAGACTCTAAAAAAAGCAGTATCCTAAAATTTCAGACCACTGAATAAATTCTTCCAGTATTCCGAACATTTGTAATTCATGCATACCATAATTTTTTATTCATTTTTATCAGTCAAAAGCTGTTTTGAAAAATTGCTCCAAGCCGAAAAACACCTATTAATTTAATTATTTTCAAGTAATTCATATTTGAATCGTTAAAACATGCAATTAATTTAAAAAAAAAGAAAAATTGATTCATATTTTTAAAGTTACAACAATTTTTTATTAAAAAATTTTAACAACATATATATGTATTTATATATATTTAAAAGCAAACTTTGTTAAAAAAAATAAAAAAAAAAAGTTATCAAGAAAACATGCAGGTGAGGGTTTGACTTTTCAAACTTATTTTAAACAAACTAAAAACAACAAAACAAAACAAAAATAAAAAGAAAATGAATAAAATAATATATAAGAAAATAAAATATAAAATTTTATATAATTGCATAATTATTTATTTTTGTACAGAAATTATTTATACTTATATATTTTACAATGAAATAAATTTTAAAACAAAAAAATTAAATAATTTATCAAGAGAAAGAGAAATAAGAAAAATAATTTAATTATGAAAATTAAAGAGAAACAGTAATTAATGTCTCATTAAAAAAAAAATTATTACGTTGATATAATAATTATTATATAACGTGCTTTAATCAATAATTTTAAAAGAACCTCAACTCATCATTATTGATTTAAAATTTTTTATCATGCACCTTTTATTGCTTTTTTTTGTATTTGTTAGCCTATTTTTTATTATATTTCACACATAGTATAGTGTTTTTCTCTTTGGACTAATAATACTGAAAAATATTCAGTTTGAAATGAGTATTTATTTAATATTTTTTACCTAACTATAGTTTTTATAAATGTGTGTAAAATTTATTTTCTGAAATGAAAATCCTTTTTTTTTCTTTGCAGGAATTAAAATTGATATATTTATTTATTTTTTATTATTATCTTGAAAGAATACAAAAATTCAAATGCAAATCCAATTTAAAAAATAATTAGGTTATTTATGGGACAAAGGCCCTCGAAAGACAAAAACTCAGCCTTACGAGGGCCGAGAAAATGCCATACTGAATTTCTGACCGGGTAAGATATAAAAATGACACCCGTATTTTGGATACGGCCTAGTCAGCAGGAAAAAATATTTTATTTATTTTTAGTTTTTTTCTGCGAAAATCTGGACCACTTCCGATAAAACCAGGCGTAATATTCATGTATTCCTAAATTCAAATACTTCGACCTGCATAAGTTTTCATACAATTTAAATAAATCCATGAAAATAAAATTAATTTTGAAAAGTATACTTTACTGGTCAGTGGCCCAAAAATACATATTTTCCGCCCGCTACCGTAGAATAATTTTATACGACCCTTGCCAATAAATATAAAGAATATGCCCCCAATCGTAGTTTACCACCCTAGGAAGGTGATTTACGAACGATTTGGCTCATTCTTTACATTTCTGGACACCAGCCGTAAGTATACTATTACTTCAAACTTAAAAAATGATAAGAATCTAAATTCCCTCAAGATGCATAACAAAATTTTCGTTAATAACTTGAAAATACTTTCATAAATAAATAAATTAAATTTCTTGTAAAAAAAAAAAATTGATACATTCACGTTTTACAAATTTTACACACAAATACAAAATTTTATTTTATAATATTTTTTCTATTATTCTATAAATTTTTTTAACTTTTAATATTATTATTATTTTTTTTAAGATTCGTCTTGTAAACATTTTATTTAAACGTATATTTTAAAATTATTTTGCTTATAAAATTTTTCTTAAAAATCAGGAAAATAAAATTATTTTATACAGTAAAATTTTATAATAATAATAATAATAATAATAATAATAAAAGAAAATATTTTTCATAAATCTTAGAATTTGACTAATGAATTCCTTTAGGCGTTTTTATACTTTTCATATTGTACATTTTAATGCTTTAAACTTACGTTCCATGAAATTGTTTTTTTTATTTTTACTACAACTAAAATAGGGAGATAAATTTTTTTTCTTTCAGATACGTAATTGAATACTGCGCTTACAATTTATCTTTTTTTTTTTATTACAACAACAAAACAACCAAAAAAAAATACAAAAAAAAAAAATTAATTTTAATAATAAAATTCTGTAAAACTCAAACACTGTTAATTTTTTCTAAAAGGTCTTAAATCTTGAAAAAGCTTAATAAAATAAATTTAAAATTTGACTAAAAGTTAAAATCAGAAAATAAAAGAGTTTAGTGATTTTTATTTTTACGTGATACAAGCATCGAAAAAGGATTTAAACGTCGACTTAACGTATCATTATTATCATTGTTACTATTTGAAGAAACTCCAAATTTAAATTTACTTGTTTTTTTCGATTTTAATGACGTTTGAGTTTTAACAGATTTAGTATTATCTGTATTTGTTGCTGTATTACTTAATTCACTTTTATTAGGTTTAGGATGGGATTTTGGGCTTACTTGTACCTCGCAGGGAGGTGGTGCACTTCTATATGATGGTACTATCTTGAACGTTACTGATCCACGTGCATCTCTCTGTAATAAAAGATAAAAAATACAATTTTTTTTTATTAATCCTTAAAAAAAAAAAACTTCTTTTTTTAAGTGCAATATTCTTAACGTTAATGACTTGTTTAATAATAGAGAAAGCTTTTTTTACTTAATGCATAAACACGTATTGCTTGTAATTTTCAACAAACTTTTTTTTTACTTTTTATTTTACTTTTAAGCTTCTTTTATTTCTATGTACGTTAATATTTGCTTTTAAATTTAATTACTTATAAATATTTAAAAATAAAAAAAAAATAAAATTCTATTATTATTATTTTATTTAAAATAAAATACTTACAAGAATCTTCTGTAAGGCATTAACCGATTGATTAGCAACAGATATACCATTAATTTCTCTAATTTCATCACCAACATGTAAAGTAGCTTGTCTATGTATCATTCCACCGTGCATTATTCTTGCTACTATACATTTTCCATTTTCAGTCATTTTTAATGTTATACCCTGTAATAAAATAAATTAAATTCTTTAATTAAATTTTAAATATAATTAAAATTTAATATAAATCTTACAGTACTTTTTATTAAATTATTATGTTTTATATTCTAATTTCACTACAAGTAATTTAAATAAAGTGATTTAAAATTAATTTATTTAAAAAAAAAAAACAATTTATAAATGGCTTATTGTCAATTTTTAAGGTAATTGAAAGTTTGAAACTTGAAAAGGTAATTTTTTACTAAATTATGATTTTTTTACTCGAAAAGATAATATTTTTTATTATTTATATTAATTCCACTTTAGAAATTTATATATATTTTAGATTATGATATGAATTTGTTTTATCAAAACATAAAACAAAAAAATGGTTTAATTAAGTTCATATTTTCAGGGTTTTGTGGCAACGGCAGCAACAAAAGATAGGTCCAATATGCCTGTTAAAAAATCTTTCCCAATTAGCTAAACACAATATATCGCGATTCGCGAAGATCCGTATTTTCCTCTTGCGCGGAACGGGAGGGTTCTCGTTGGATTGTGCTGATAGCGTTACCGACCGGTTATGCCAAAGAAATATACCGAATCATAATTAAATTGACATGAATTGTTTAACACAATTGATCAAAGTAAAATTTCATTATTCGCGATTCAAATTAGGTACATTTTAATATTCGCGTCCGCTTATTTTATTAATAACAAATTCGCGTTTAATTTTCTAAAAATTTTAAACTATATAAAATAAGACCCTAGTATTTAGTAATTTTATTTCGGCCAATTAGCGCACGCGTGAAGAGAGATAAAAGAGGTGTAGTGTCGGGTTGCACTCGTTCCCACGGGACGCGTCATTCTCTTCCGAGAGTTCTTGCTATTGAGATGATTTTTTTTCTGCTGAACCAATAACGAGAATTTTGTTCCTGTTGAAGCTGCTGCCTAGATTTTCATTCCTTTTGTATTTTGTGTGTGCCTGCTGAAGGATTTTTTGCGAGGATACCTGATGGGAATTTGTGTGCTTGGCCAAATATCGAAGTGTACAAAAAATTGGGTCCTTGTGACCGTAACTGGACGAGATCCAGTTAGTGGCACCGAAAGTTGGTCTATGTTAGACCGTGACTGGACGCGGTCCAATTACGGTTTAAATTTGCATTTTTAATTTAGGTATTATTTTTTTGTATCATTATTTGTGTGATTGTGTAATTTTTTGAGTATCTGTGATATTTTTAATTGTTTTTAATTTCTTAGCAGCGTCAACACAAGAACACCATAAGTTCTGTTCTTTTCAGGGCGGGCACAAATAAGTAAACGTAAGGGCAGCTGCTCAGACAAAAGCGACTCTCAAGTCAGGTTAATTAAATAAAGCTTTTGCCTATTAAATATTTATATTTTGAGTTATTTGTTTTTGTTAAAACAAAAATTAATTGTAAAAACGATGAAATACAATTTAAAACGATGAAACTTCTAAAAAATTAAAAACTGATGTCAGTAATTTTTCGCTTTATAATCAAAATGAGACAAAATTTTTTTTTGAATAACAGAGATAACGAGAAAACTATGGTTAAAAATATATTTTATTTTTACTGAGAAGTAAATTCGATATCAAAAGACTAACCAATTTCTGAATATATATCAAAAGAATTTAAAACAAAAAATTAATAAAATTAAACCATTTTAGCAAATATTTACGTTACATTTACTTCAAAATAAAAGTAGTTAGTACAAAATAATTTAATATCACATAAATATGAGAACAATATTAATAACTTAAATACGTATGGTTTTTGTTATTCAACATTTAATTAAGGTAGTTCAACATGAGTTGAAAGTGATGCGCAATTCATGAATGAAAGACTTAAGGCAAGCAATTTTGTATGAAACAGCAAATTGAGCTTGTGGTTGAAATGCGGATTTTCTGCTTGTGTAAAATCATCTATATTTAAACTTACTGAAATGTAAATGATATAGGATTTAATTATAATTAAATCACATAGGCCATAAAACATTTAATAAGAAAAGATAAAGTACATAATTTATTTAAAAATATGAATTTTTCTTTTTTAACATGACGTTTAAATTTATTTTATTAAAATTATTCTCTCAAAACTATACTTTTTTTTTTAATTTTAATTAAATTAAAAGTTATCAATAGTTTAAAATCTGTAATATAATATCTGCTGCACTTATTAATTTACTCACCACTGCCAATCAATGCAAATTAAATAATATTTCAATTTAAAATATTTATCGTGTATGACATGGATATTAATTTTAAAACCGATAATTAATTCAAAAAAGCTTTTAAACTATATACTGAAAACAAATTTCGGTTTTGGCAGCCGAAAATATTTTTTTGTTGCTTCAAACGATTACAAATCCCTTGAAACGTAAAATTAAAAAAATTAAAGAAAACTATTTCCACTCTTTTAAAATGCAAGCACCATGACATAGTGGGACTTTAAAAAAAATTTTTTTCAACACTTTTCTTTAGGTTTTATGTCATTTTCAATTATTTAAAATAAAGATAAAATTCTGGCCTCAAATTCTGGTAGCTGTAACCAAAAATCCAATAGCGGTAACCAGAAGTTCAGTAACGGCAACCAGATTATTTTCTCAGTTTATATCTAAAATATTCTTATAATTATAAGAACATATTTGCTTATTATAATATTTTATTAAATTTTAAATAACTCACCATTGGTTCATCGGTATTCTTTTGAAACTGTACAAGTCTAACTCTTGTGACATTTTCCATCTCCAAATCGCCATTTTGACCCTCAATTTCTTCAGTTCCATTAAGATATGGCATAAGAGGAGGAGGTGTAACTCTTGTTGCCTCCTCTCCGTAAACTTCCTGACCTGCGATGTCATGAGCTTGCAGTAGAGCCTGTAAAAAAGGATAAAAATAACTAATTATTAAAAATTCTTAGACAAAAATTTGATTAAAATTAAAAATTTTTTTATTTTATTATATGCAAATAAACTTATTTTTTTTTATATCACTGAATAATGAAAACCTATGCTTATGAGACCAGTTCTACAAAAGTTATATTCATTTCTGATAAAAAAAAAAACTTTTAGCCCAATATTTATGAATAAAATTAATAAAAATTTTTGCTGCTACAACGTAATTTTTTGCTAATGAATATACTTTCAAAAAACTAATTTAAAATTAATATACGAAAATATTTAATTGAAAATTAAAAAGATTTAATAATAGTATAAAATTTAAAAGAAAAAAAAGAGCAAAGGAAAATTGAATTAAATCTCATAAAAATATAATAACGTAATTTTTTTTTTTTGTAATTAACTTTTGTACTTAAAATTAGCATTTTTATTTTAATTAATCTCTATTTTCAATTTTTATTTAATATTTAAATATTTAATAACAAATTTGTTCTGTAAATTCAATAATTTATTATATTAAAAAAATATTATAGTTTAATTAATTAATATTAAGCAAAAACTTATGTTTATTAATTTACGTTGTATAGGTATAAAATATTATTTTAAATTCTTTGAATTATTTTAATGGATTATTAATAATAACTAAAATATTTTAATGATTTACATTTTAGGTAATCCAGATAAATGATGTTTAAAATTATAATATTCACTATTTCCTATTAATATTTAAATTTTAATTAATTAAAAATTTCATCGAATTTTGAATTATATTCATTCATTAATAATTTATTATATTAACAATACATGGTATGTAACTATGTAATACCTAAAGAAAAATAATATATGAAACAATCCAAAGATTATTCAAGTTACTTTTTTATTTTTAAAACGAAGCGAAGGTTTATTTTCTAAAAATAATTTTAAAAATGTATATTAACATGTTTACAATAGGGAAGGGCATTTTGGGAATCGCAAATTCAAGGGGGGTCAAATATGTCCAACTTAAGGGGGGGGTTGTAAAAAATTAATCGATTTAAGAAGAGGGGTCAAAAGTGACCGATTTGGGAAGGGGGTGAAATGGGACTTATAATAATTTGGAGTTAGGAACTTAAAATAATCAGAGTTTAGTGACTTAGAATTATTTCGATTTAGAATAAATTTTTTTTAGAAGGTAAACATTTAGTTTGTGTAATATTTAACGAATTAAAAATTATCAAATCGTAATGTTGCATACCATTTATTTACACTGTAAAAATATATTGCTTGAAAATTCAATTGAATAGCTTGTATATTTTTAAGCTTGTGTATTAAAACCAGTCTTTTTTTTTTTACTTGGAAATTTATGTGAAATGTCGCATCAACAATCATAGCCTTGCGGGTCTTGTGCTCCAAATTATGCATAACAAATAGCGCATAGCCCCACAAAGCCCGATGGCAGCTTTTGGCTGTATGGATGTATAACAGAATCAACCGTTATTCACCCATCACAGCCTACAATGGTTTTATGACTATTTGCTATTTCGTTAAAAGGCAGTGATTGATTCAGAAGATAACCCTACTGATTTTATAACAACTAGTTCGGGTGTTCCTCAAGAATCTGTTTTGGGACCAATTTTGTTTTTAATTTATATGGATTCAATCTTAAATTGCATAAATTATTGTTAATATGAGCTGTTTGTTGATAATTTACAAATTTTCATTCAGTGTAAGCCTTCATCCTTTAATACTGCTATACTGCGTATGCAGAGTGATGTCAATGCTATAGTGAACTGGACAGCAGATAATTATTTGAGACTTAATCCTAACAAGATAAAAGCCATAAAATTTGGTACGTCTATTCAATTAAATAAACTTAATGATGAAGAAATCCCTTCTATTATTGTCTCGAATGCTACTATAGATTATTCCTCTTCAGTTCTAAATCTGGGTGTTATATTAACACCTACTCTAAATTGGTCCTTACACATAATGAAACTGTCAAAATTAATGCATTTTGCATTGCATAGATTACGACTAAAATCCAGGCTTTTATCTTGTAGTATTCGTAAATTATTGGTAACTTCTCTAATTACTCCCTTTTTTTATTAATTGTTGTCTAGTTTATGATGCTCTTGATGTTACTCTTATGAACAAAATTAAAAGGATATTAAACTTAGCAATACGGTTTATTTTTGGACTGGGAAGATATGAGCGTGTGTCAATAATAAGTGTCAATAATATCTCAATAACTTCGTTAAGGAATGAATGGAATTGGTTAACTGCTAGTACACGTAGAAAATACTTTAAATTAGTACTTGTAAATAGTTTGATATCCTCTCAAAGACCTCTATATCTCTCATCACAATTCAAAGTTCCTGATGGCACAATTAGGCGTTCACAACGCAATTTGCCTGATACTTCTTTGTCCGAATTCCTACCACTTACTTTTTCCCTGCCAAGTTCATATCTAACAGATTTTTATAAAAACTCATTCTTTATAACAGCCATTACCGAATGTAATAATTTGCCTTTTACTCTGAATGCTTATACATGCTTAGAAATCATTAAAACCCATTTAATGAAATATCTCTTGTATATACAAAAAACCCCAATATCTGTCCTATATATCGGTCTTTAGCCAACAAATTTTAGGGTGAGATTTTCATCGCAAAGTTGGCCTATATTAAGAAATACCTCGGTATAACAGGAATATTAATCTTTGGTCTCGCCTCGTTTATACAAGAACTAGGCTGCCTCTATACCTTGGCGAAGGTCTATATATTTTTAAATTTTTAGGTAAATTAAGACTAAAAAAAAATTACTTTTAAAAATAACTTTTTTAATAGCTGAATAAGATGCTGACGGAATGCTTGCTTAAATAAAATTTCACAATGGTTCTATCAAGCAAAAGTAAAGAATTTATTTAAAGTTTTGATTATCATTCAAATATACTAAGATCTATGCATACAATATTTTTTATAAAATTAAAGAAGCTTGAGCAAATAAAATATAATATTTTATAAAAGTTATTTTAAATATAAAATTTTTCTTCGATATAAATCAGTAGTATAAGTCAACAGTAGTATAAGTCTACGTGTGAGAAGATAATTTTAGATTTTTTGAAATCATACATTAAAATGAGTAAGATAACATGGTTATCATTAAAAAATTATTCTGTTCAAACCCGTTGTAAATTTTTTAAGTTGTTCAAATTAGATAAAATACGTGAAATTAAAATTCGTTAAAGGATAATGACTAGTAGCCGTTATGAAGGGGTAGAGCGAATAAAGTTATCATAAAAATTGAAAAAATCCAAGACCTAAGCCTTGATAGACATGATGAAGGTAAAACGGCCGTAATTCTTATATTACGAACTTGCAGAGTTCATAATACAGTCGTTTCATACAGCTACCTTACAGTTTTTTATACGCACGCATACATACTTTAGGCCAATAATTACTTTTTGTTTGGTACTGAGCGCAATTTTCCGTATTGCCCAGGAAAAATTTTAAATATGTAAACTCTTTTTGTATTTAATGCGGAAAACAAACGCAATAGATGAACCGAATTCCTGAATTTTAATATATCAACGTAAAACAAACGTAATTAAAGGGTATTTTACATTTTGGGCTCCGTAGACAACGGTTAAAATATTTACCAGGAGTTGTTAACTGCGCATGTTCAGAAGCAAAAATGTATTTGCAAACATGAATTTAAAATTATTAGTCGATAAAAAAAATTATGATGTCATTAATCAGTCAAATTATGCTTTCTGGGGCATTCTTTTTTTACTCCCGAAAAGTGTATTCCACCCACTAGGAAGAAAAAATATTATTGATGTTGAAGAGTAAGGAAGGTATATTTTTTGAAATACGGTGAAATTTAATAATACGAAATTAATAAATAATACAAAAATTTCAAAATATCTACATTAGGACTAATCATTATTTATAATGACTTACTAGTTTAACAATTATGCCGTACAGAAATTACAAGAAATGAAAATTAGTAAATTATAAAATTATATAATTTTAGGAATATGTTTAAAATAAAAGTTTTAATAATTTTGTACTTATACACATGTAAAATCGTCAGTTTTAAAACTTTACTCAAAATTTAATCTTTTAAATGATTTATTAAATATAAAATTTATCTATTCAAATGATAATATTTTTTTAATGACATAAATGTTAATTAAATTTTAATTATAAAAAAGACGAAAAATCTTTAGTAGTAATGAAAAATTATTAATAAAAAATTAAAATGACCATGACCTTTAATTATATTTAAAAAATTATAATTATATTATGCATATATTAATTTACAAGTATTATTAATAATATAGCAGTGGCAATTTCTACTGAATCTGATTATAGACCAAAGTTGAATTTAGAGAATCTATATGTGCAAACTCTGCGGTTTTGATGCTACTCGAAATTTATGCAAGCATTAACTGTATGTATAGAATTCTCACTTTTATGAGTACTCAAGTATCATATTAACTTAAAAAAAAATCGAAGGTAATTTGCTTTTATAAAAAAAATGAAATTTAGAATCAGTGGCGTATGTATATTTGTATGTTTGGTACTTAATTATAATTTTTTAGAATCATGATCATGTGATGTTTTTTAAGTTATATTATTAAGTTGAATTTTTTTTCTGGTTTTTTAGGGTTCAGAGATTTACAAAATAATTAAATATGTTTTATTTTTTGGATAACCAAAATTTTTTCTTCTAATTTTAGTTTATAATTCACTCAAAAATTGTACCAATATTAGAAAGGAATGTTTGGCCTATTATGACAGTATAATACTATTTCAAAGTAAGTATTTTTTACAGAAAATTATATTTTCTCTAAAACTATAATTAAATCTGTTAATTTATTATGTTAAGCGTTTTTTATTTTGTAAAGCTGGTACAAAACGTTTTATTTTTAAAAAAAATTCATATTTTTAATTTAATAAAACTTTAAGATGTAAAAATGTTTTTTATAAATTATTTTACCTTTTTATTTTTTTTTAACCCTCCAGGGTGTTCCAAAAAGAAAAAACAAAAAAAACCATAATAATAATATTACTAAAAATGAAAGGAGAACTCGGTTCAATCCTTTTGAAAAGCTCTTTTTTTTTTATTAGATAAATTTATAAAAGAGAAACAATAGGTTAATGCACAGAAAAAAAAAACAAGAAAAAAATTTTTGTCATAACAAAACTATTTTTTTTAAAATATAAAAGAAAAACACATGTCTAAAAAAAAAGATAAAATAAATGCTTTTAGTAATTTTATTGTTTTTTGTACTTACATAAAAAATCATTATTGTCTTTTGTATTTTTAAATAATTAATTTTAATGTTTATTGTATTAAAAAAGAAATAATTGCACATAAAAACAGTTTTTTAACTACTAATATAAAAATTTATTAAATGTATAAACATATTGAAGTGCACGTGGAGAGAGTTTGTTGAAGACTGAGTGAAGTGTAGAATAGAGAGTAAAGCTTTTCAGTCTCATCATATTATAATACAGTGTACTGCTATATATCATATCATATATTTCCCTTTCTTGACAATTCAATAATAATAATAATAATAATAAATGTATTCATAATAGTGTTTGTCATAGTTTTAACTTTAAATAAAAGTATATTTCAATTGAAATCATATGAATGTTAAAAACACATTTTACGTTCATTTACTTCTTAGGAAAATTCAAGTAGTATAGAAAATACGTGCATAAGTATTTTTTTTTTGAATTGTTGTTGTTATTATTAGAGCTATAAAAAAAAAGTATCTCGTTAAATAATTTTTTTTTTAGTTTTCATTGTACTTTTATATTAATAATCTTAATGTAATGCTATTAGGAGCATAAATATCATGATTAAGTTTTATAAAATTTCATGTTTGTAGTGGAAAAAAAGCTTGTGTATATTAGTTGATCCAGATTATTTTATTACAGAAATATTATTTTCTTATTTTTTTTTTATAGTTCATAACTTTGAAGCTTCGATATCAGAATTTTTTTTATAAATTTAGCCCTGAAATTTTTAGTATTCAGTTAATAAATGTTTGGCTAGAAAAAAATTTTTGGTAACTGCTTAAATGCTTCTATGAATTTTCAGAAAATTTTATCTTAATTTTGTGAGCTAATACAAAAATATCAAAATATGAAAAAGCAATTATTACATAACGAAAAAACAAGTTCTATGATTTTACTAGACGGATATGACCAGAAAATACTGACATAGCGTAGGCGTATTCGTAGAGGAATTAAAAATTTTTTAAAATCACAATAGAACTACCAAAGACCTCTTAAAGTACCCTAGAAGCGTCGGTATCAATCACTTAAAAAACAAAAAGTTTAAAACAGTTACTATTTTGTAACTATTAAATAAACAGTATTCTAGGATAATGATTGGCATTCATAAAAAATTAAAGCTCCAATTAACCAATAAGAGGTGTAAATAGAGTTCTCGGCCAATCAGGGAGCGTATATTTTTCGATACGCCTACTATACTATACTAAACTTTGGTCACTAAATTCAAATTATTCTAAGTCCCCAAACCCGGATTATTCTAACTCCATTTGACCCCCCTCCCCAAAATGACATGCTTGAAGAACCCACCCTACTGCCTATAAATATGTTCCATATGTTTTAAAAAAATTTCATTATCTTAACAAAATTAAACTATATGTATAAGAACACACATTTGTTTTTACGCGTGTGTGTAAACTTAAAAACATACGAATACATGTATTTTATATCTGTATAAAATACATAAAAAGAACAACAAAATACAATAGCATTATTATAGTAATCTTTATTACTACTGTTATTACGAAACATTTTTTATTAATAATATATAATTCTTATCATTCAATCATAAAAAATAAAAATTATCATATTATTATCATAGAAATAATTATTAATTATAGTTATTAATTTACATGTGAATATAAAAAACAATAGTATTTTGAAAAATTTCAAATTTCTCATTATTTTATTAAGAAAAGTGTCTGAATTAGAATAATTGGTGAAAATTGTGGCTAGAATTTAAAAAAATTCACACTAGGTATCACAGAGCACTAGAACTAATTTATATGTTAGCATCATAACTTCCGCGCCCTTGATACTTAATTAAAAAACATTAAAAATTTTAATATTTCTTTCAAAAATTGATGATTCACTTTATTCCTCTATAAAAAAACTACTTACTGCAAGCGGAAAAATTTTTCATCATACTTTAAAAGCTTATATTTCTTTAAAATAGTTATTATTAGCTCTACTTAGCACTTTAATAGTGCTTAATTTATAAGATATTAAAAACTTACTAATATATAAATGATTAATCTATTTTTTCTAGTTTTAAATATAAATAAATATATAAGAGATTCCACCCTAACTATTTTTTTGAAATCGAAACTAAAAATGAGTACTGTTAATCAATTTTAGCTTCCTAGATCAAGTCCTTGGTTATTGGCAGCCATTTTTCTGTTTTTGGCCTTTGTTAGGAAATTGACTCAAATTAGGGCTATCTCATAAAAAAATAATGAAAAAATAATAGATAAAAAAACTTGTGAAAATAGCAGCAATTTTAAGAAATTGTCCAAAATTAAAATTTTATGGGTCTTAAGAAATAATATGGTTGTAAGCAGTCAATAATATTTTAAAAGCAATTTATTTATAAGCTATGCATTTTTTTTACGTTAAAGAGCTTTTAAAACTAACAGGTACAGTTAAGTATATGACTTCAGGTACAAGCCAGTTACAAAGGTATAATTTCTTATTTTTAAGGTGTCTAAGTTAGGTAAATAAATCTCTTGATCAATCAAGAATCTTTAGGTATAGTATAGGAAGGCTGCTTTAGGTTAAAGCACTTAAGAGTAGTCAGGTTTTATTAAAATTAGGTACTTCAATAAGTTTTTTAATAAATATATGGCAGATTTAATCAACGCTTCCTCTACCTAGCAAAATATTTAGCGTACTAGACACAATTTTCTCGCGAAATGTTCAGCGCAAAATCAGCTTTTTCAAATGGCCCAATTATTCGGTACAATCATAAAATAGCAATTTTTCCGGAATTCAACTTCCTAAAATGCGAAGTTCTATTTGCTCAGAATATCATATACGATTATATTGATTAAATTTTTTCCAATAGAGTTATTAATAAATTAAATTCTGGAAGTTAAACATAATATACAATGTTATGATGCTTATTTGTTTAACTACAATAAAATTTCTGTATTGAAGGATTCATAGATCCAGTTGTTATGCTATCCTTTTGTTAGAATAGTATTGAAGTAAATTATTTACACATATATCATATAAAACGAAAGACAAATGTTGGCGTAAACAATTAAAGAGAACGTAAACAGACTTACAATCTTCTTACAAGTGCAATTAATTATTGAAGTTTAGTCTATGAACGAACTGAGTTTATAATATAATAAAACAGTAATTGAATAATAGTCCTGTCGCCAGCAATGCTATTTAATGCCATAAAATGCCATAAAAATTCCATTGAAAAAAATGGGTGGCATTTATGTTTTTTGACCCACTAAACACGAATCCGGGGTCCATTTTGCGAAATTCGTGGTCAATTTTTTTTATTAACAAATTATTGGCCAATTTTGCAATAATTTGTTAATAAAAAAAATTGACCACGAATTTCGCAAAATGGACCCCGGATTCGTGTTTAGCGGGTCAAAAAACATAAATGCCACCCATTTTTTTCAATGGAATTTTTATGGCATTTTATGGCATTAAATAGCATTGCTGGCGACAGGACTATAAATACTTAATTAACAAAATAAAATAAGTAGTTTAATAATATATTTCGAAAAATTTAAAGATAAGTAGTTTATGTAATGACGATGCAGATAGTTAAAGAAAGCTATAGCAACACCCATCAGATATTTCAAAATTTTTTTGTTTGTGCATTAATGAATTTGAACCAAATGGTTTAAGATTTTGGAAAATTTATTTTTTATTAATAAACTAAATGTCCATTCAGAAAAAAAAGTGACTACGGCATAAAGGTTCAGGCCTAAATTTTATACAGGGAAGGGACTTAGAATATTTGGGCATTAGGGACTTACAATTATATATTACATGTTATGTTTATTTAAACATGTTCCATGCACATATTTGTGTAAAATAGAAGTTTTTGGTTCCTCAATGAGGAACCATTGTGATAGGTCAAATTTCGATTTTTGATTTTTTGGCATATAAGCACGTTTTGAGACCCCAGGAAGCTAACAAACCGGTTTTTAAAAAAATTCTATGTGTGTGTGTGTGTGTGTGTATGTGTGTATGTATGTAATCGGTGATATTTCACAAACATTATGGAGTTAAGACCTAATTTTTTTTTCAACAATTTTTACATCAAAAAGCTTTTCATCAAAAGGATCTGATACCAAATTTTTTCAAAAATTTTTTCCCAAATTTAAAAAAACAAAAAAATAAAAAAAATACAATATTTTTTTTTTGTTGTAATACCTCATTTAATTCCATGAAAGTACTAATATCTGAAAATATTGTTACCGGTGATATTTCACTAGTATTATCGAATTAAGACCTAATTTTTTTTCCCAAAAATATTTTTATCAAAAAATCTCAAACTACTTTTTTTTTTTTTATTTGGACGTAATACCTCATTTATTTCCATAAAAGTACTTATATTTGAAAGTATGATTTTTACTCGACATTTCAAATCTGATAATTAATTTTCTTTTAATTTTTTTTCCAAAATTTTCGTCACAGAAAATACAAAAAAACACCAATTTTTTTTTTATTTTCGGACCTAGTACCTAATTTATTTCTATGAGAGTACTAGTTTTAGAAAGTTCGTTTATAGTCATTTATTGGATCTGATACCGAATTTTTTCAAAAATTTTTTCTCAAAATTAAAAAAACAAAAAAATTAAAAAACCTGCAATATTTTTTTTTTTTTTTTTTTAGTATAATACCTCATTTAATTCCATGAAAGTGCCAGCTAGTTGGCTGGGTATTTTATATTTCTTTTTACTTATTCATTACTTAATTGTGATATTTTTTATCAAAATAATTTATAAATTAAAAAACTTATAACTTTTTTTTGAAAAGACAACCTAAGTGAAAACCTTAAACAGTGTTTTCGAACTGCTAGGAAGTGTATAATATGGAATGTATAATCATATATTTTTAATATTGTAATTATATGAAATAATATGAGAATAATAAATAATTAAGTAATAAAGAAATTAATAGTATGCATATTAGTTTATTCTGCATATATTCACTCAGACTATTTATTATTTATAATGACTTAATAGTATTACTTTTTCTAGCCACTAATAAACTTTATTATATATTATCTTTTGCATTACTCGTTTCCGATATATGACTCTATAAAAATAGTGATAAAAATTGATCTTTTTGGGAAAAATCTTAAATTTAGAACCTATCTTTAAATTACCAAAAAAAAAAAAATACAAATAAGATTATTAGAAAATTTTTGGAAATTTTGAAATTATGCAAACTTGACCTAAAGAACCAGTTTTATCAAAAATTTTAATTTTGACAGTAATTTAAAAATTGGTCATTTTGGACTAAAAATGGGTACTTTGGTGTATTAAGTATAACAATAAGAGAATTGGAGATAAAAAAGTATTTATGGGGTTGGAAATATGATATTTGCACAAAAAATGAAACCAATGGGATTGTTGAGTTAGCAGTATTATCTGGAAGATAACCTAACGATCTGAAAAAAATTTTTTAAATGACTATAAATTATATTAACTCCAGATGAGTTAACATTTATACTTCCAATACTAGATTAGCGAAAAATAATTTTTTTATTCATTATGCATAGTAAATGCTTTAACAAGTAGGTTGGTGGTTCTAGGCCCGGAAAGCTAATTGAATAAACTGAGAGCGGGAGACCCGAGTGTTCTTTCGAAATAATAAAATAAGGTTACATAAATAACAAAAAATCTATAATAATAGGTTGTAATTTATCGCATCAAATGTCTTAGTGTCCCCTTGTTAAAATTATGAAATCTAGAAACAATTCAATAATAACAATAGAAAATTGTTTTATTTTAGTATTTTAATAATTATTTATATTTTTTTATTCACTTTATTTTCGGAAAAATTATCGATATTCTTCCTGACTAATGATTTTTCATTTTTAAAAGAATAATCAACTTTTTTACGTCTGAATTTTAATTTTTAAGCATCCTTTATTTTGCCTTGCCTTAATACAAATATTTTCTGAGCTAAACCAGAATAAATTGCCCCTACCTAAAGTTTTTTTTTAATGCAGGTTACATGTGCCCCCATAATTTAACTTTTATAATATACATAAGCCTAATAAGAAATTACCTAGTATCGAGTAACCCCACATAATATGATCGCTTGAAATTCACAAAATCTTCATATTTTAAATTAAAATATATAAATTAGATCAATATGGTTGACCTGTCTTTTGCAAGGTTAGTTTAATTCAAATCGATTGAAATATTTACTTTTTAATTAATATTGCAAATCGAAATTATTTATAAAAATTATATAAAATTTTCATAATCATAATTGTAAAAAAAAGGACTAATAAGCTTTTTTATTTCATCTTTTTCACTATATTAATATAAAAGTTATCGCAAAAAAATTATATATGCATATTTAGTATTTATATAGGTCACGGTCATTAAAGTTTACAGGTAATTCAAGATCCTATTTTGTATATGATTTTATATTCATAAAATTTTTAAAACTAGGTCAATTTTAAATAACAAAAATAGTTCTTAAGTCATTTCTTTATTAACTATTTTTTATATGCATAAATATTTTCTTTTTAAACGTAATTAATAACACAATAAATAAAAAGTTAATTATTCATTTTTCTTCAGAATTCATATTTTTGTGATTTATACATAAAGGAAATGTAAATAAATTATATTTGTTTGTTTTTTTAATGAATTATAAAAAAGTTTTTTATTTATTATTGTACAAAATTTACAAATAAAAATATATTAAGGTATATAGATTTACCACTGTATGAGCGAAAGTACAATGCAAACAAAACCGCTTGCGTTTAATGGTATTTCACTTGTGGCTAGCAGATTTCTTTAATACAAAACATGTTTGTAGGCAGGGGGGAGGTCAAATGGACTTATTTTCGATTAATTTCGATTTAGGTATTTATATTAATTTCGAAAAAGAGGTATTGAACTATAACTTGACCAATATTGGGCATAAATAAAACAAATTAGTTGTAAAGTGATGTTATTATTAGACGTTTCGCCTATTTAATTTATAGGCTTTATTAGTTAATAAAGTTTAATAACTATATAAGATGGCCTGACAAAAGCGTTAGAGCAATACATCTATAAATTAGTTAACTACACTGTAAAAAGTAACTTTCTTAAATTTACAAAAAAAATAGAATTTTTTCGAAAAATTAGCGAATTTTCAAAGAATTTTGTAAATATTCGATAAAAATCGTAAATTTACTAAATTTAGTATATTATCGAAAAATTCGAGAATTCTCGATTTTTTTTGTGATTTTACGACAAAAGTTGTAAATTCATAACTAATTTTCGGAAATTTAAAAATAATTTTTGTAAATTTTCAAAAAAAAATGGTAAATTATCAATTTTTCTTGCGAATTCACAAAAAAAAATCGATAATTCTCCAATTTTTCGATAGTATACTAAATTTAGTAAATTTACGATTTTTTTCGAATATTTACAAATTTTATCGAAAATTTACTAATTTTTCGAAAATATTCTAATTTTTTTGTTAATATAAGAAAGTTACTTTTTACAGTGTATATAACAAAATAGACTAGATTTTAGAATTGATTATCCAATTTTTGATATTATATTTAGATCTTTATTTTTATATCAAGCATTTTCAGATTATTTGGTAACTGATTATATAATTTTAATGCTTGATAGCTGTATACTTTCTTACCAACCTCCAGCTTACATCTTGGTGGCTGAATTGAATTACTTTTTGTTATATTATTACTAATGATAAATTTCTCCTTTTTAGTAAATAAGTTTGTTAGATACTAATAGGAATCTTTAAAGTTTTATTACTTTTATATTATGAATAATTGTTTTTACTTTGTAATTTGTGTAGTAAATCGGTTGAATTACCATAGGTTTCTCCCCATGCTAAAATTATATTACCTGTTTTCCGACCTGTAGATAAAAATTTCTACTTTATTTTTCCAAAACATGAAAATGATTAGTTTTAGATCATAAATTATGGTCAATTTTTCAAAAATTTGTTAATAGCAACAAAACTACCACTTTCATGTGAAAATGGACCCCGGATTTAGTAAAAAAAAAAAAAAAAAAAATTATTTAAAAAAAATGTGTTTGTAAAAATTACACTAAAAAGCAATATTATCTCAAATTTTAAAAAATTACTTGGATAGCCTTATTTAGAGATATATTATTTTTTCTTAAATAAAAATTTTATAAAATTTAAGCTTATTTAAATATTTTCATTGACATTAATTCACACAAATAATTATTATTTTAAGAATGAAAATTTGATAAATTCGATAAGTAGCTGATTTCCTCACATTAACTTTAGAAGCCGGAACTTAGCATATAATCAAAAATCAATATCAAACCTTTAATATATATATTTGTAATCAACCATGTGCAAAGATTTCTCTCAATATTCCTGTGTGCGTTCTCGATGTTAAATTAAGTCGAAATTATTATATTAAAAACCTTTATATATTATTAATACTAATAAAACTAATCATTGTTAAAATTTTTTTTATACTTAATTGCTTTAAAAGAATGACTTGCAAATTCTTCAGTTTTTTTTTTTTTGTAATAATGTAATAACCTTTGGTATTGTATAGATAAGAATAAGCTTACGTTAGCATACTTAATTTTAGTAAATTTTAGTGTATTTAAAAAAAAAAATTCAATGATATTCATAAGGTCAACAAGATTAAAAAAATATACAGTTTTTATTTAATGTATTAAAGGTTTTTTTACTAAATTTAATATTGGAAAGCAGAAATACGGATTTCGAAAACCACACAAAAGTAATTTATAAAATAATGTGTGAAGATTTTACGTTAATCAAACTAAATGAGAAGGGATTTCCAGCAGAAAAGTATACAAGAAAGGAATTTACAAGCTTACGTTAGAAACAATTCAACTACTTAATGTGATAAGCGACAATCTACACAATAAACAGTCTAAAATTGATGTACAGAATTCAGCTATGAATACAAAATAAAAATATACTAATAAATACAATTTTGACACAATAAATTTTATAATTCTAGATAATGAAAATCATCAATTTAGATAATTATAAAAAAAGTAATTAATCGCATGTAGAAATTTCTAACAAATGTTAAATTTTTTTAAATTAAAAAAAAATGCAAATTACATTTTATTCAGAAAAGGAAATTGTTTTAGATTCATTGCATTTAAATATGACATAATTATTTATTATATGAAAAAGCTGTAAAAAAATTTTTTTTACTTTTAAAATGTATTTTTAATTATTATTTTTCTTAATATTTATTTAACAAATATAAGTAATAATTATAATTTTCTTTATTTTCCAAAATTTTAGACATGTTGTATAAATCAGATTGACAATATAACAAAAAATGCTTAAAACCCTTTAGATTCTTCTGTACTTTAATTACAACTAATCACTTCTTTGCATCACGTACTAATTACCTATAGAATTATGTATACGTGAGTTAAACTAACGAGATATATGTAAAGAAAAAATCACTTTGCAACAATTAAATTAACATTATTGTGCTACGAGACGAAATTATATATTTTTGATAATTAAAATTTTTTAAAATAGTTTAATTTTTATTGACTTTTCAGAAGGAAAAAAAACATTTTTTTGCATTTGAATCTCTTTTTTAGGTTATTACGTGTCAGTCATCCTTCAGAATTTATGTTTCATTCATTTTTTACGCGCAAAATATAACCACAAAAAAATTGTGAAAAAGTTTTTGGGATTCGATCTCAGGTGGGGCTCAAGTTTTACGTGTTAAGATCTATTTCATATCAGAGCAATTTCCGGGTACGAAGTCCGAGGAGTCAAAAGGCGCACACCTATTGAGCAGTTTCTGTGCGCTTCCCCTCTTGACCACATAGTTACACAAAATGATTTATTAATAAAAAAAAGTTTATTAACTTTTTACCTAGATTAATTGAAATTAGTGCAATTTAAAACGATTTTTTCTCCAAATTTATTTATTTAACAATTTACACTAAAAATTATTAGTAATATGCATTAAAATTAAACAAATTTGTTTTTTATATTAAATTAAAATACTTGTTTAACTATTCAATAAGAATAAAAGTTTTGTATTTTAAATTTATAAAATACTGTTATAGTAATAATATATATAAATAGCGAATTCAGTGATCTATATTAAAAAGGTGTTTGCCTAATTTTGTAAAGAGAATCCTTTATGTACAAGCCTTTGAATCAAGTTTTAAAATCAAGTATTTGGAGTTGAGGTAATAGAAGTTGTATCTAATGAAAAGGATTTTGATATAGTTTATACTTAGTCATGTAGAAATAATTTCTAGGACTATTGATTGTTTAAGTTTGACCTAACTACTGATTAACAAAATAGTTGAAATTAAATTTTTGTTTAATTTCGATTACTTGTATCAGCTGATACGGAAACATTTCATTTTACTATTCTGTACATACAAATATAAAACTATGCATATAATACAAATAGAATCTGTAAGTATGAGGTGGTCTAGCAAATCTGACAAAGGTCTAGACTACGCGAATCTGACTAAGTTTGGAAACCAAACCAGGGCCGGACCAACATTCATCATATTTTGAACGCGGGCCAGATGCGCTTCCGAACTTAGCATATAAAACGCATAAAAATAAACAACATGTGTGCTAAAATTTAATTGTATTGTATTAAATTAAGTAATATTTATTAGTGAAAACCTGTATTTTTATTGTTCTGCTTGTGTTATGAATAAATAATTAAAATTATTATTGATTCAGTCATCGACTAGAAAGCACGGATTTTTCGGCCACTGTGTGGCTGAAAAAGACCCCTTTCTCGCCGCTAACGCAGAAAAATTTTATATGGTTCTTGTCCATGAATAAAGAATGTTGCAAATCTTAGTTTACAATCGTAATTTACGCACAGCTTAGGTCATTCTTTACTTTTTTAGAAACGAGCCGTAAATATACGATTTAGAATTAAATTTTGAGCGTACAAAAATTTAGCTTAGAATTGTGAAAATATTTAACAATTGAAAAACAAAAAACAATCTTGGCACCTTTTTAGATTCGAATCGGTTTTTCTAAAATCCCAGCTCTTCACATTCCCTTTAGTAAAATTTCACTTAGAATTACTCATATAAAAATATAAAATTATGTATTAAATAATCGAATTTTACACTTGAATGATTTTCAATTTCACACATCTATTACTAAAAATGTTTATATATCATAAAAAAAAAAATTTTTTTAATTTTAATACAAAATTTTAGTGAATTGGAAAATTTATTTTTATTTTTTAACTTGAAAATTAATTATGCTTCACTATTGTTTTTATATTATATGTATTTTAAAAAATATTTCAAAAATTAGTATAAAAAATAGGTTGTTATTTATTAAACGATTTAAAATAAATTTCAAAGGGAATTCAAATATTTTTTTTACGAAAATAATAGAGTAAAATTCCAAAAAATTAATTCAGTAGTTAAAATCTGCTACTCAACTAAAAAAATGAAAAAAATGTAATATAAACAAACTATTATTTATAATCTATGCATAATTTTTGTATTGAAATAAAACTACGGACAATACTTGATTATTGCTCACTGTAGAAAAATCAGAAATAAGTTAAATTAATTTCAAAAGTTTTGAATTTTCATGAAAACTTGATGAATACTGAATCTTTAATAAGAATGTATAAAAAAATATTCATAAAATTTGTGGAAATTCATAGCAGAAAAATCAACAGAGCAAAATAAAAAATTGAAATACTAGAAACTTATTTTTTTTTAACCTAAAAAACAGAAAGTTAAGTAATTAGGATTTATGCTACTGAAGATATTAAATATTAACGGATCACGTCATTCAGAATATCAGAATACTTGAAAACTTAACTTAAATTAACATAGTTAGTATTAAAATGCATAAGAAATAATAAAAATTTTCAAAATTATTTTTTCAAGTAAATTCAATTTCAAGTAAATAAAATATATCTGAAATTTTATATTACTAATGTAATTTAAACTGACATAGTTGAAAAAAATATATAAAATTTGATAATATCAAATTTCGTTCAATATTATTCAATGTTATAAAAAAGAAATTCAAAATAAATTTTCATGCTTTTTTAATTTTTTGAAAAACAACTTTTTGTTTCATTTACATAAATAATATCACCAGTTGTAAAATTTTTTATATGGAATTTTTTTGTTAATTTAGTTTCTTATAAATTTGTTTTTGTGGTTGAATTATGTCAATTTTATTTCTATAAAATCAAAAATTCAGTTTTTTTTCTTGAAGTTATTACCAAATTGAATTTAAAATTTTTTTATATTGCATACAGTGACTTTACTGGAGAAGTTTGCTCAGGTCTAAAGTTTTCCTCTGATGGAGCTTAGACATTTCACGATAAATTTCAAGTTGTGATTTTAATAACGAATTTAAAAAAATATGCAGATTTTGGTTTAATCCTAAAAGATCTCATTAATTAAAACGATCAGTATTTTTTTTTTGCACAGGTCAAACTCATTTAAAAATTAAATAATAAAATTTTACTATTATAACGCGAAAAAAAACGTTTTTACACTAAAAAAGAAAATGTAATTCTATAGCTTTTATGACTGTAAAAAGAAACATGTCCTAGACCGTAAAAATAAATTACAATCTAAAAATGTAAACTATTTTTATTTTACGTCTTAAAGCATCATGAAATTTTACAGTAAAAGCAGAAAGAAATGGCATGCCAAAGAAATCACTTTTGTCCATTTAAAAAGTATTTTAACGAAAATTGAAAAACTGCATCTTAAAAGTTTTTTTTTTTGAAATCTCCGAAATCTTCAAAAAACTGATTTAAATTGACTTTTGGTAAATTCGATAGAGAAAAAAGAATCCAATTTTTAAGTAATTTAGTTGACATGAAATGTTCTAGATATAAATAACATGAACTATATTTATTTATTCAATTACAAAAATAAAATTGAAATTCAACAGAAAACAAAGATTTGCAATTCTAGGTCATCCTTTCTATGTATCTAACAGTATATCTTTTTTGTCAAAAATCCAATAATTTTCCTTTCTTATTATATTATTATCCTTTATAGTTAAAATAGGAGAATATAATTTCATTAAATTTTCAAGAAATTCCCTTTAACATTTATATATAGATTAATTAAAGAATGTCTTTCTCTAATTATTAATATTTTATTGTATAATAATTATGCTTGTACTGAATTTATAATATAATTATAGCTTACATTTGCAAATCGGATTCACGATACAAAGTGATAAACTTTTTAATACGTTACTTTGCGCACTGTTTGAAGATTTGCTAAGACAAGCTTTGAAGACAAAATTAAAAAATACTAGAAATAGGTTTTTTATTTCTTCTGTCGATTGGTGAAGTATCACCTTGCGCAAAAGTTAATTAAACTACTATTTGCTATTAAAAAAGTTTTTTTAAAAGTATTTTTATATAACTTTACGATACTTTAAATTTAAAACTCTCAGGTACATTGGCTTAACTTTTGCTAACAAAAATAATTTCAATTTAATAGAGATTTCAAAAATCCTCAAAAAAAGCCTGTAAAACCATTCCATAATTGATAATTCAAGACGATGTTACCAGTTCGATAAACTATGTAATTTAGAAAAATTGCAATTAAATAATATTAAAATAACCATAGTCTATTATGGTGTATCTACCCGTAATCAATATACTAATTAAAGCTTTTTACGTTAATGATATAAAAATATGATATCATACCACTTATTAAGATTCTAGGTTCAAAGGTATCGAAGTGGCAGCTGTTTTTCAATTTTTAAATATTTTAAAAATTCTGACCAAATTTTTTTTTTTATAAATTCTTCAAAAATCAAAAAACTTAAGAAATATTTTATATTATTGTTAGAAATTAAAGTTTCTTTTATAAAATCGATGCTAAATAATATCCTGAATATTAAATTAAAAGATTTTTAAAATCAGAAGCCTTATAAAAAAATCTTGATTAATTTAGTACCTCAAAAATTAGATAAATTTCAAGCGCTAATAAATATAAATGGCAGAAGATTCCAAAAGTTTTAATTTCCAGAAAAATCGAAAAATGCTATTTATATCGACCTGATTCAACCTTAACTAATATACTTATAATAATTATTATGAATAGAACATTATTATTGTATTTTTATGATTATTTATCAAATTTATAATAAAAAAGTTATTTATTTTTTATTTAAGTTACTAAACTAAATTTTTTCCATAAATAATAATAAAATATTATTATAAAGTTTTTAAAAGGCTTTTAATTTTATTATACTATGACACAATTATTATCTTCTTTCATACTTTAAAAAGTACTTATATTATATATTTTTTCAATGTAAGTCATTAGAAATTTAAAGTGCAATTAAACTTAAAATAATAAAAAAAAATATATAATCAAAATCTTTCTGTTGTATTAAATATCAATTATTTTTACATTTTATAGCTTAAAATGGCTTTTCTTATTTTTAATTACAATTAAATTGATCTTTATTATCGTATAAATTTTTATTTTTTTTGTATTGTAAGAGAAGTGGAGAACTTAGATTATGTACAAATTGGACAATATATCAAGTAACATTTTAAAACTACAGAATCTTTTGTTTTTTGATTGTTTTTTTGTCGTTGCTAACAATTTATTATCATTTGAATTAACTACCTTCAATATAAATATATTAGAATTTCTACAGCACAGCTGCACAAAAAATAAAAGTTCTGTAACTAGACCTACCTACAGGTAAGTTTTTCGATGTCTTAAAACCGAATCTGAAGTCAGAATTTAGCCTACACCCTCAGATTTTGCCCCAGCTACCCCCAGCCACCCTCTAAACCGCCCAAAAAGCAAATATTTTACTATGTCTAAAAGTTAAAAATAAAAGAACTTTAGTTACGTATTTTGATGTCTTAAAGCCGAATCTGAATTCAGAATTTAGCCTGCACCATCAGATTTTGCTCCAGATAGCTCCAGTCACCCTCTAAACCGCCCCAGAGGGTGAATATTTTACTTTGTGCAAAAGTTATAAATTAAAGTATCTTAGTTCCGTTTTTTGATGTTCTAAAAACGAATTTTAAGTCAGAATTTATCCGTCATCCATAGTTTTTGTCCCAGCTAGTTACCCTCTAAAGTCCACCAAAGGAAGGTTATTTAATTGCTTTAGAATATTACAGCGATATCAGGATGGTGCTAAGAACTTTTGTTGAAAACAGTAAGCTTCTACGAGCATATATGATTACGTATGTTTCGTTACTAAACCTTTCTCTGGTGAGTTTTAGAGGGTAACTAGGGTAGCTGGGACAAAAACTAAAGGTTATAGGTAAATTATAACTTAAAATTCGTTTTTAGAACATCAAAATACGTAACCAAGGTACTTTAATTTATAACTTTTGCACAAAGTAAAATATTCACCCTCTAGGGCAGTTTAGAGGGTGATTGGGATAGCTAGGGCAAAAACTGAGGGTTATAGGTAAATTCTGACTTGAAATTCGGTTTTAAAACATCGAAATACGTTACTAAAGTACTTTTATTTTTAACTTTTGGACATAGTAAAATATTTGATTTTTGGAGTGGTTTAGAGGGATGCTGGGGGTAGCTTGGGCAAAATCTGAGGGTGTAGTATAAAATCTGACTTCAGATTCGGTTATATGACACCAAAATACGTAACTAATGTACTTTAATTTTTAACTTTTGGACATAGTAAAATATTTTCTTTTTGGGCGGTTTAGAGGGTGCCTGGGGGTAGCTGGGGCAAAATCTGAGGGTGTAGGCTAAATTATGACTTCAGATTCGGTTTTAGGACATCGAAAAACTTACCTGTAGGTAGGTCTAGTTACAGGATCAGAACTTTTTTTTTTTGTGCAGCTTTGTTATGTATCTTAACTGGTTTATTCTTTTTTTAAATTATTTGGAGCAGCATACCACTAATTAAGATTTTTCCCATCATTTTAAGCCTTGTTCCACCCCTTTTCAGCTTCCAATAGATTTTAAATATTAAAAATAATAACAATAAAAAAGCATGGTTTAAAATGACAAAACTTTTAATTTTAGGGCTTGAACAATTTTTTTATTCGATTTTTCTTAAATATTTAACTATATTAAAGATATTTTAAATCAAAAACTCATTTATAATGCTTTAGAAGTAATTATTTTTGTATTTGGAAGACTCTGGAAAAAAGGCAGCAAGAAATACAAAAACTTTTAATATAAACTTCATCTTTTTATTGTCATAAAACTTTTTTATGATAAATTTAACAAAAATCAACACCATAATGCACAAACAAATCTACCTGTAATACCGTATCTTGATTTTTTCTAGGCATAAAGAGACTTATTTAGAAAAATCAAATATAATCAAAATTATATAAGTAGTTCTTATTGTTAATGAAACTGATCTATGTAACGGGGGTAATTTATTTAAATAAATAATTTTGAATAATATACATACATATATATTTATTAATATATTTATACTTTAAGAGCGCCTTTTAATAAATATATGTATGTATAATTATTTAGTAATAGTAATAATAATAAAAGGGGGGAATTACCTCCGTTATTCGGCTAGCTCGGCATGAGAAACGGTCTCATTCGGCAAGTGGGGGAGTTCTAAGAAATAGGTATTTATGTGGGGAAATATTATTATATGTGAACATGCACTTACACTAAATGAATTAAACACTTATTTATTTATTATAAAATATTTAAATGATACTTTATTAATAATTTTATATTATTTTATATAATTTTATATTGCCTGGTAGGCTTTTGAATAAAATAAAAAAATGTAATACGAAATAATAAACCCGCGTGGCTTTACATAAAAATATTCGCGATCCGCGCGCAATCACACATACACACACTTTTACGGTACCGCTCTAATATATCTGCTGCTGGAATCGTCTACTTGTGGATGATGTCGTCTGCTAGGATGCTGAATAATGGTGTAAGCTCGTGTATCCTCGCTGATGCAGGATTTTTATCTACGGCTGTCGGCTTTCTCACTTTACACGATCTGGTTTTTATTTTAATATTATCACTTTATTATTTAATGGTGACCGTTATCGGCTAATATATATAATTAATTAATTTATATAAAAATCATTGAGTTATGGTTTCACTATATTAATAATAATCGCTTTATGATTAATTATTTAATTAAAGTAAAAATGGCTCCAAGGCAATACGCGTATCTTTACCAGTATTTTTGGCACTTGGAGGTGCGAAACCGTTACTTGCTCTATGGACATCGCACGTGACGTCGCGGTCCAGAGCTGAAACCGGAATGCTCGTTTTGCAAAGGAAACGGCATGGTCTTCTATTACAGCGCCGTGCGGCTGATACTATAAATCATTATCAGTCGATATGAAAATCTATAATATTTATTGATCGGTGCTGCTTTTTATTGATCTTCTAATAGAATATTTTTGAACTAGAAATAATATATTTTAAAATTTGATTGTTTTTATGCGGAAATATTCTGTCTTGAAGACTTGAGGCGTGCGAATATGTGTGTATGTGTTTTTGCAAATATTAAATAATTTAATATTTAATATTTGCTTTTAACGGGCAAAAATGCCTCGTTACATCTATGTGATAGAAAAATCTTTAAAAAACCGATTGGACTGGATTCAGTATGTAAAAATATGATACTATGCCATATATTAAGGTTCTAGATTCAATAGTTTCTAAATGGCAGCTGTTTTTAAATTTGTAAATACTTTTTGAGGAGTAATTCGCCTTTAAAGTACTTAAAAACCAATAAAAAACAATTTTTATGATCTTCCATTTCCCGAAATTTTTCATTATCTGAGTTTTCCCGTAAACTAATCATAATTCAGACTAATTTTTTGGATTCTTCCTAATTGTTTTGTGTGTTTACACAAACAAAGTTCATTTAACATTTTCATTTCTAACAGATTTAATTTATATTCCCTAATTAATATAAACCCACGTAAAAAGATTAAGCTTAATCTTTTTACATGGATATCTTAGAACCGAATTTATACGTCCTAAATAGAAATTATTTTAAGTCTATAAACCTAAAGTATTCAAAGGTCTTATTCTTATTTCAACTTACTCTAAGTCCATTTGACACCTCCCCCTAAAACGTTACTTTTTCACCCCTCCTACTGCAAGGTACTTTTCCGGGTACCTCTCCCTATGAAAATGTTCCATGTTAATAAATTATGACTCATACTTAACTCAAGTGATTCAATTAACATTTGTTTGAACCTGCTTAAAGAGCAAGCGAAATCCCAAGAAATCTTATATTCAAAATTAGTTCACAAACATACATCAGCCACAATTATTTGTATTAGATGTTTCTATAACCCTTGTAAATATACTATCTTATATCTCACAATAATAGGTCATCAGGCAAACAAATGTTCAGACTTGCAAGGATCAGAAGGAGATGAAGCATACGAAAATTCACCAAAAAACTTGTTACCATATGTCTTATTTCAAGTTCTTAAAAGTTACTTTCATAAAAAGTATCTCATATTTTTCATTTTGGGATGAGTTGAATTTTAATTTTTAAGTTTTCTTTTTAAATTGGTATAATTTATTGCAAATGAGTATGCAATTTAAAAAAAATTTGCTTTGAAGTATCAATTAAAATTTTTGTAAAATTAATATTTTAAAACTTTGATTTTAGTAATAAAACACATTTTCAACATATACATATTTAAATAACTAAGGATAAAATCTGATGGTAGAAGCTTTTCATATAATTTATTGATTTACTTGAAGATTTCAAAAAGTTTAGCCCTTTGATCATTACGTTCAAAAACTAGTTCGCGTATCAAGTATGATTACCACATACTCCATCTTTGCTTTTTAAATATAGATTCTTCGTTACATCAAAAGTGATGTGAAAGTTAATCAAAATTTTTATTTTTTTTTTTAATTAATATTTATATATTAGCTTGACAGTTATTTTAAAAAGTTGCTTGAGTTTTCGATTACTGAGTAATATTAGTTGATATTTACCAAAAAAAATGGTAGCTTATTTAGTCACTCGCAAGTGGAACCACCTAGCACATGCAAAGAATATTGTTCCTCATAGGACCAGGAATTTGCTCAATAAAAGATCATGTAATTGGTGGAAAATTAAAGTGATTAATTGTGGTATTATTTTGTAAATTTTATTTTTTTAATAAATGGGAACTGATTTCACCAGATAACAGTATATCCAAGCAATTTTTTTAAACTAACTAGAGAAGTAAAGAACTGTAAGTAATACACTAACTCGAATGGTCTTGATTTTAACATGGAACATGTTTATAGGGAGGGGGTACTTCGGAATTTGAAAATTAAGGGGGGGGTCAAATTTGTCCCATTTAAGGGGGGGGTGTCAAATTTGTCCCATTTAAGGGGGGGGGGGTCAAATTTGTCCTATTTAAGGGGGGGGGTCAAATGGGACTTGGAATAATTTCAATTTTGGGACTTAGAATAATTTGGGTTTAGGAAATCATAATAGTTTGGGTTTAGAATCTTAGCATTTAGTAAAGGTGATAATTACAAATTATAAAAATAGGAAATTGTATTGTTTTTTGTGTGTCTATGCTGTTAAGATTACAGATGTAAGTAAACATGTTCCATGCATTTTGGTCGTGTGTACACAAACCGGTTATAAGTTTCTTCGTTTTTATTAGTAACAACTTTTTAAATTTTTTTAAAATAAATTACTAACTAAGGAAATTTAGTCAGAAATTTAGCCAGAATTTAGAGTTATTTGAAAAAATCTTTTTATAATCACTAAATCTTAAGAGACATCAACCTGGCAACCTGGTCTACAGACAGATTCATCACTTTTAGAAACTTTGCCTATGTAATTCAATTTATAAAAAAAAAAAATACTCCTCTGGAGAGCAAAAAAAAAGGTAACAAAATTCAAATGGAAAATTTAGTTTTCGCTATGATAAATTATTTTAATTAAATTAAGATGAGAAAAAAACAATAGACACGTGATATCACAAGCTTAATTATCTTTTGCATTATTGTATGAGCTTTGTTAAATGTATTTTCAACGTGTCTAGTTATGCTTTTGAAACAGGTTAACTCTATAAATTACAAACATTCAAGTCTATTATTTTGAACAAGTTCCCGTAATATTCGTTTATTATTAATGAAATAAATTCTGTAAAATTAATTAATAACATTAATATTAAAAATATTTTATATATCAAAAAATGTTTATATTAAGTAAATTTATTATATAAACATAATTGTGTATATTGGAATTTAATTATATTTCAGTGCTACGTGGTAAAACTGTTATGGTTGAACATTTAAAAAAAATCTAAAATTATAAAAACAAAGCAAAGTAAGTAAATTTAAATTGTGGGTAAACCATATAAAGAAATAAAAATTAAATTATTCTATGAATCTTTATTTTTAATAATTTATTGAAAATTAAGATATTGGTTTAATATTCATTCAAGTCAGCGTTATACCATGCATGTCAACATATTTAACTAATAAGTAGTGTTAACATAATGGGGAAAAATGTAAAATGATATTAGTTAAATTAAAATTTCAATTAGTTTCATTAAATTGAAAATTTTTGAATTATTTAAAAAAAATTTTCTCATTTTCATTTACACTGGAATTATCCATATATAAATATTAAAAATATTTTTATTATCTCAGTTTTTTATTATTACGTTTAAATCAAATTAAAATTTAATCTAATTTTATTATTCAATATAAAAACTGTTTTATTGTATAACTTTTTAATTTGTATTGCATATTTATTTAATAACATAAAAATTTTATAATTTAAAATAAAATTATTTTTTATTTTATGATATGATATTTTAGAAGCCGCATGTGATAGATATATTTACTTTTTTCCAAACTTTGTGCAAGGCTCATCATATGTGATTCGTAAGTTTTTCGATAAGCTGATATCAAATTAGGTCTCAACTCCGAATAATTAGCCCTGATACCTAAAAAGTCTAATTTTCGTTCGATTTTGAGATTCATTTGGACTTATTTCATAAGAAACTTTCTTAAATGTCCTGAATACGATGGCCAATGTAAATATTCTTACACCCTAACATTTATGTAACTATTAATTTTAAAATATTGTCGTGCGTTGCAAAAATAAATACAATTAAAAATAGAAATGGTAAGCACTTTAGATAATCTCTTTTAACAAATCAGCAAAATATCAGTCAGATATAAATTGAAACATACGTATTTATTGTAAGGACCCCTTAAATTCATAAGATTATAATCTATATATGACAAGCGCGAACATCTTGTCGCGCAACGATAAATTGAGAGTAATGGAATTTAGGAGTGGGGCATGGAGGCCCCGATGATCTTTGGAAAAAGATCGGAAGTAAGTTTTGCGTGGGAACCACGACTGCGTGGATCTCTCTATTGTATTTTCCTTAACAGTTATATTTTTGAGCGATCCGAAATGCATAAAATTCCTGTCTGGGTAAAATTGTATGTGTTTTATAGTTGACGAGTGCATCGGATTCGGATATACTGTTGATTTTCTTAAAAGGAAATTATTACGCAAAGTGGAAATATTTAAATTATTGAAGAACATTAGATTTTTATACTAATAATTATTTGTGAATTATATAAAATATTAAAAGAATTGGAATTTATCTAAGTAATAAATGTATGGTGTACACCGCTAGCAAAAGTATGAGATGAATGATAATTAGAGTTAATTATGTAAAGATTCCTTGTTTGATTTGAAATTCCGTTTGGATCCTGTATAATATCATTGTAAAAAATAAAGAAGTGAGATTCCTTGTTTGATTAATGCCGCGAACTGGATCCTTAATAATGTCCAGAATTTTTGTAAAATTAAAAATAACTTAAAATTTATTAAATAAACTAATTATCATAAAAATCCAATTTTTCTTATTTTATTTTATTGTTATTGTGAGATGTGAGTTTATGTGAGTGTATAATTAAATTAAATATCTTATGTGATTTTTCAACAAAATTAGTTAGCTAAAATTTTAGATTAAAGTCATTAATTATATAAAATTTAAATTTTTAATATTAAATTTTTCGGAATTTTATTATAGATTTTTAAAATAAAAATTTGAAGATAATTAGTCTCGTTATATTATAAAATATAAGACGGGCATCCCTTAGTAAAGATGGCAACTTATGCAGCGACCACCTATACTCCTAAAATAATCGTTGTCTCTAATCCATATTGGATTATCCCTCATAAAAACGCCTTGTTTTATGAGAAAATTGTACTAAATAGGACCTTATGACAGGATTAAATAAATATGAAACTAGCATGAAAACCCCAGCCTCACAGTCAAAAGGTAAATAAGGGCGTGACTCCTTATTACCGCATCAAACACCTTGTTGATGTGGCACCATACCAAATGATTAAAAAATGATTAATGTTCAATGATGATTGGATGGTTATAAAATTATTACCCTTATATACTTATCCCTCCTTGGAACTTGGATGCAATGATCATGGCACTTAATAAATTCAACACTTATTTGAATTAAAGTAAAATAAACTTATTTAATTTATTTAACAAAGGAAATTAATTATGAATTTAATTACAAAAATATTTACAAGTTTTGAATTTAATTTAGCAAAACCTTTAAGTGCAAAAATTTAATTTATTTTATTTGATTTATAAGTGAGATGATTTCCGGTTTGTGTTTATGATTTTAATGTTTCTTCTTTAAGATGTTATGCTGGAATAATAAAAAATTGATCTGATATTAACGAGATCACCTCGGAAACGCGACTTATTTGACAAGTGCGTTATAGCCGAATTTACATATATCAATTATAATTAACGACCCCCTCTCTAAGAAGTCGATCGCGCATTCTTTAAATTTTATAGTAATCACCCCTTCCAATCAATCTATGAATATTCTCTATTACAATATATTTATGTGTGTGAAGTGAACGTTAATATTAACAAACATTTTATATGCGTATGAAATCGTCAAAACTCAACAAAAAAATAATTTTAAAAAAATACTCGTATGTTTTATTTCGCATAAAAGCGTCGTCGAAAAATCAAAAATATTTTTGATATTGATCTTTATTTTTCTATATAAAAGTATCATATATATTTTTTTGTAAAGCTAAATAAAAACTGATGTTTATGCTATATATCTTTATTTATATTTTTATTTCTGAAAAAAAAAGTTTATATTCAAAAGTAATGAGGAAAGTTTTTGAGTGGTACCAGTATGTTTCTATTTACTATGCACATTTTTTTTATCATAAAAATACATGTATGCAATACAAGCCTACAATTGAAACCACATGCAAACGTAGACTACATAAGTTGGCTTATATCCAAACAAACCCTTGCAATTGGTTCACTGAGAATCATATATATATAGGCTGGTCCAATAATACAACAAAAGATCTTATCTCATTTACTCACTCACTCTTCCTTATAATATTTATGTAAATATGTGTGTGGTTAAAGATTTGTAGAGAGAAATATCTGCAATATTATACACCAAATGCTTACTACAGTTGAATTTGTAGATATACAATAACGATTTTGATAATTAATTGTTTTAGTTGCATATGTATATATATATATATATATATATATAGTTTATGAACTGTATAATAGTAATAATCGATTCATTTCTAGAAAGTTAGAAATATGTATAATATATATATATAGGTATACAGTTTACTTAAAGTTAAAGTTTTAGAAATCCTAATAATGATAATAATAAATATTATTATAATATTGTGGATAATATGCTATATGTTATCAAAATCAGTCTTTAGATAGAAAGTTCAAATTTATATATATAAGTGTGCATACAAACTAATCTTTAAAGGTGAAGATTGTTAATTTATTTGTATTTTCTGGAAGTTGATCAAAATAGGGGAAACAAACATTTTTCAAAGCAAATATTTTTCTTTTCATTATCAATGAATGTTTTTTTTAATGTTTCTTTTTAATAATTTCTTTCTAATTCAGTGATTCTTTTAAGGACACCAACAGAAAAGGAAGCGAAATTTGGGATTTAAAAAAATCTTATGTCACCATGGTTACATTTTAATTTTTGTAGGCTCTAAAGGATACTAAAATGAATTTCTAGAAAATTTTGTAAGTGCATAATTTACGTGCAAATGGGGTCATTATTTACTTTTGTGGACATGGGATCGAAATGAGTATTTTCCGGTCATGAAGTTGGCCAGATTTTACGCTGTTCCTGACCACTGAAAGAAAAATTTAATTCCTTTGTGAAATTTTCCAAGGGATCCGAAAATTGAGTTGGAATTGTCATTTGGTGACAGAAAAAGCCAAAAAGTAGAAAATTTAGGAAAACGGGACAGTATTAAAATTGCTTACTTGAATTTTTAAGTTTATGAAACCTCTCAAAATGTGTACAAAAACAAAAATAAGGTACTCGTACCAGTACATGAACGATTTAAATTAATATAAACAAAAAATAATTGTTTTAGTTATTTTCTACACACTCTCCCGTTTTGATTTCACTATAATAAAACCTTTTTCTTATTGTTTTTTACTATAATCGTGTCACTTTAAAATACAACATCAATTTTCAAGCTTTGCTCCAAAAGCTGAACGGCGTTCAGCTTCTGGAACAATAACATTAATGACCATACTTAATTGAATTTCGTAACACTTTTATTGATAATATAACATTATAATTAATTAATAACAGTTGAAATCATTTTTTAAACTAATTTTTAATGTATAACTTTAAAATAAATAATTTATAACAACTCCTTTTGGTTAATTATTATACAAACATTTAAATTGAAAACGTTCATATAAACAAAAGCTAGGCACGTGAAAGCGCGCGCAAGTAATACACTCTCTGTAATTCTGGATTCTGGACTACGCGTGTATGCGTGTTCTTGTGTGTGCAACTGTCAATTTTAAAAATGCAGAGGATTCTTCTGCTCTGAATTAAGTATATTATACCTATATAGGTACAACACGGAATGGCAAGTACACTGTCAGTATTGTTTTCATTTGTACAGTGTATTTTTTCTCTTGAGATAAATAATCCAGTAAGTTTATAATATCTTTGAATAAAAACTAACAAATAAGAGAGAGAAAGAGATAAAAAGAAGAATCAACAATACCTATACTTATTATTATTAATAATCAAAGGCATAATAGAAAAACGTTACTGAATAGTAGGTATATTGCATAGATTTTGAATTTGTTTAAAATAGGTATTATTTGATAATCAGAAATGAATTATTAATTAATATTAAGAATCTATATTCTTTATTATCAAATATAGCAATTAGTAAAATTTTTTTACGTTGTAACAACAGTTATAGGAATACTTCTTTTATATACCTATTTTTTCATCTCGTTTTGTACTGTTAACTATTTTTATTATTTTTTTTTTTTAAATCCTGTGATGATTATTTTTAGTGTAAAATAGTGAAAAAGTTAAAAAAAATTATGTTTAGTGTGAAAAATCATTTAATGATTACGGGAGTATATAGTTAAAGCTCAAAACGGTAACGTTAAAATTTCATGAATTTAACGTTAATACATATTATTATTAAAAAAATGCATTAAAATTAATAATTAAACATTCTAGTGATAAAAATATACGCTATTTATAACCTAAAAGACTTTATTTAACGTTAAAATGAATAATTTCAAATCGTTCAGGTATTGGTGCACTCTACCATAAACGATGGAGCATTTAATTTTTGGTCGTTCATGTACTGGTGCATTAGACATGTCGTGAATATTGCTTAATTCTAAAAAAACAAATGCAAGTTGGAGCAATATATGGGTGTCAAAATGTAGATAATGAACTAATTTTAATGTTAAAAAAAAAATTATGCAATAATAATAAATATTTTGCCTGATATTTCGTTTTTAGTAAACGAAAATTCTTAATCGTTCATGTACTGGTACGAGTACCTTACATAAGAAAACACAAATTTTAAGGTTAGTATTAAAAGTTATTGTCATTTATTCCACTGTTCCTGCATACCTTGAGATTTTTCCAAAAAATTGATAACAGGATGAACTTTTAGGGGAAATTTAAATACTTCATTTTAAAAGCAGAAAAATTAAAATCAAAAAATTAGTTCATAACTTTGTAAATGTTTGAAAATCGTAAAACTGCTGCCAATTCGAAACTATTTCATTTTAAACCTTAAAAAGTGGCATGATATCATTTCCTATTAGAATTTGAATCGATTTTTCTTAAAACTCAGACTTCCTCTTTACCTTTAAGTTAGTTTCACTATAATCATATACGATCCTAGTTTTAGCTTTAAATACTGATTTATTATTATTTTTTTTATTCAAATATGTTCTTAATATTTTAGTAGCTATTTTAAATTTTTGTGAATCAACCTCAATAATAATTATTGATTATTTTACATTAAATTTGACAATAAAATAGGTTTAATAATGGAAAACTATTTTGGTTTTTTTATATTTCTAAGACATAAATAAAAATATTATAGCTTCTTATTTTGTTATTTTGAACATTTATTTTAATGTTCATTATACACTAATAAGTAGTAAATAACAATTTTACATGTCAATAAAATTTAAAAAAATTTTTTAAATTTTTTATGTGTATAAAATGTAATAAAACAAAAGATTAACATTTTACAAACAAAAAGCTTTTTCATGTTACTTTATTTAAATAAAAAATAATGGGAAAGAGTAAAAAATAAAAATGCTATTTTTTATTTCTAAAAAAAATTTCCAATTATTAAAATTAATGTTAATTTGTCATATGATCGTAAAAATTATATCATTAAAAGTGCAGATTTTTTTTTGTAATATTTTATTTCAAATTTTTAACAATAAAAAAAAATATCTTGGATAATGTCTGCAAGAAGTAGGACGTTTATCACCAAAAACTGTAATAGATAATGTTTATAAAGATTAAACGTTACCCGAGTTGTCAGAAAATTTAATGAGATTGTCAAGCTTATACTCTCTTGTTAAAGATGGTTTGGTTTAATGAAACTCTTAATGAAAAGGAGTTCTCTTAGTAAATCTGTCTTTTACAAATTCCAATACTTTGGGTTTTTTTTTCTATCGTATTTCTCAATAAAAAAAAATGACATTTTCAGTTTTTTTTCTGTATTTAGGAAACTAAAAATGAGCAATAATTAAAAATTTTTTTTTTTTTTTAATTTCAAAAGCAAAATAATATTTACAATATTAAATAATTTGTATTATGAAGCAGTTTTACAATTTCTTTTAAAATAATTTTTAAATAAAATTTTAATATTATTCATAATTTTTAAAATATATTTATTTATTTATTTCCAATTTGACAGGCATTATCGTCTTCAATATATAGTAGCACGCAATTATTAATATTGCAATAAATAATTTATGAGAAAGGTAAAATAGCATTGATTGAAAACTTGATATAGAGATGTTTAAGAAAGAGACAAAGGAGCGATTAGTCAAATATGCATGACGCTAGGGAAACCGTGACCCTATTAGATTATATGAGTGTCTAGTAATCTCAATGCATCAATTAGACTAATGACAACTTGACTAATAGACTTATCATATAAGCATTGGACAGAATTTAAGTTTTCTAATTATGTGTAAAATTTATCCAACTAATATAATAATATTATCAAAATATTTAAACGCTACGATTTTAATTTTATGAGTTAATATCTATTAATGGTCAACAGTGACCATTTCTTTTATACAAGGTTCTAGAAATGTACTCCTTGCGTAAATATTGTTAGTTAAATTCTATAAAAAGCTTTATTAATCATTCTGAATTTTAGTTGCAGCAATCAATTTTAGTTTAGAAAATTTTTTTGAAATAGAAACTGGGAAATGAATTTTTTTAAGCAAAAAGTTAAGTAAATTTTTTTAAAAACGCTGATTTTATTTTTAAAAAATGGAGGAAGATCAATGAAGTCTTACATGAAAAATTCAGAAATTCAAAAATCTACTTTACTTGCTTTACCCTGAAATCAACAACTTAAATAGCCAACTTAAGTGATCAAAGTCACAGATCTTGACAAAAACTATATATTTCCGATATACCTAGTTCAATCCCATAAATCTTCTGCGCCTAGAAAAGCAGTTTTAATAAATGGGAGTTTTAGGTATATTTTTCCGTATAATGATAGTAGATTTCTTGCTGGTCTTATTTTTGTGTATCAAAATATACTTTAAGTGTGGCAAACTGCAAGTTTTTATTAGTACTGCCCTTTTCGTAATATTCAATAAACCGAATTCGAATTTTGGCCAAAAATAGACTTTTTGTTTATTGCCTGTCAATGGATCCTCAAACATAAAAAAAAAGGAGACTCATCAAAAGTTTTTAATGGAGTTGTAAGATAGTAGCGTTATACGGAAATATTCCTAAAAACTTCATTTATTAAATGCTCGTTACTCTAAGTAAGTCCAGAAGGACTGTAAGATTGAACTGGAGGTAACACAGAGTATATTTTTATCATAAAAAAACGCTCAGCCAAGTGGGACTAATATATGCACTGTAAAAAGTAACTTTCTTATATTAACAAAAAAATTAGAACATTTTCGAAAAATTAGTAAGTTTTCGAAAAAATTTGTAAATATTCGAAAAAAATCGTATATTTACTAAATTTAGTATATTAACGAAAAATTCGAGTATTCTAGATTTTTTTTTGTAAATTCGCAAGAAAAATTGATACCTAATTTACAATTTTTTCCCGAAAATTTAAAAAAAAATAATTGTAAATTTCCGAAAAATAGTTGTGAATTTACAACTTTTTTCATAAAATCACAAAAAAAAATCGAGAATTCTCGAATTTTTCGATAATATACTAAATTTAGTAAATTTACGATTTTTATCGAATATTTACAAAAATTTTTGAAAATTCACTAATTTTTCGAAAAAATTATATTTTTTTTGTAAATCTAAGAAAGTTACTTTTTACAGTGTGGCAAATTCAACTCGTAAATTCCCCTTATCAATTAAAAAACTTTTTTGAAAAATTTAATAGAGTACTAATTATAAGTATTTTTATTTAAATTTTTTCTAATTTAATAACATCAAAAAAATGTCAAAACTTTTTAAAAAATGTCGCTTTTTATTATTATAATTCATTAAAAAACAAACATTCAAGCAAACTATTTTAAATTTTCATTTAATTTAAATGATTTATGACACTTATAAATTTATGAAAAATTATTAATTCAAAATATGTAAAATGAGTCTAAAATAGGACAAAATGAAATACTTTAATTTATCTACGACAACTTACGAGTTATAATATAATTTTGAAATTAACAAAAATACATTATTTGCTTGTAACCAAATTTTAATAATTAAGGAAATAAAACTGTATAAATTAAGTTAACATAACCCAATTTACATTAAATTTAATCCAAATATAATGAAAATTTCAACAATAACAAAAACAAAAACTTAAACTATTAAAAAATTTATACTTTGTTTTATATATTAAATTGTAAAATACATATTTTTCTTTTTAAAAAGTTTAAAGCTTTTCTTTTAGAAAAGTTTTTGCTTTTTTATTTTTTTTTTTTTTACTTAATTTTAATATATATACGATAAAATTGCAGAAAATTTTTAGTTTTTCAATATAATCGTAGTTTAAACTATTATAATAGTTTTTCTTTTTATACATAAAATATTAAAAAGTAATTTAGACTTTTAATTTATTTGATAAAAATTTATATTAAAAATTAGAAACTTACTTTTTCATTTTTTAAGTATTAGTAGAGTACGTTTTTTGAATTTATAGTAACTGATTTTATTTACCTGAAACAAACAAAATAAATATTTCATTAGTATATATTTCATTTTTTAATTATTGATTAATTTACATTTAAGTAATATTTATCATTTTTGGAGGCCAGAGGAAAATGTGCAAGGTTCCTAAAATTCCAATAAATTGGTACAGTAGGCAAGGGCTACACTGTTATTAAAAAAAGATCTCTCATTTTCTATCGTAGAGAGCTATTCGTCTAGGCAGTTTGGAGACATAAGATTCCCACCTAGGCTAAGCGTTGCAAACTGAAGTTATATCTAAAAAAGGAATTTCGGTTGGGGAACCAAAGAACTGGTGAATTTTAGTCTGTAAGAACCTGATTCATCGCCAAGAATCGCGTTTCACGGCGTAGTCTCCAGAGGGTACATAAAATATGATCACTCGGGCGGCTTTTTATTTTTGCATTTTACTTTTCGGGTCTTGCGCTTCTGGTCATGCTTATCCGGGATCATGACCCACGCGATTCATGGTTGATGATGCAAAATTTTACCTACACAATTTTTCCTTCGAAAAAAAAAATATATTTTGCATTTTATAATAAAAAGAAACCATAAGGTAATTTAATTCTTTATATAATAATATAGATAAGTTTATTCATATTAAGTTTCATAATTAATGCAATATTATTTATAATTAATTTAAAATTTAAATTAAAAATTAATTTTTATTCTTTAATTTTTAAATAATTGTAATTAAATTTTAAATCCTAAAAAAATATCCAGAAAATTTAGTAGAAAATTTTTTTTATTTTTACATTTTAACAGTATTTTATCGAACATTTTCCTCCTTTGGGATAAAATAAAATAACGTTGAATATACCGCCTACGATACTGTTAATTGGATTTTTGTTTAATTTAACGCCTACCTTGATGTCTATTAACATCAAAGGTATATCCTAAAAAGATATTTTTGATTATTCAAAATGTAGTTTATAATAAGGTTAATTAAACCAAAAAATTCATTTAATGATGATTGCAATTTACATTAAGGATTTATTTAAATTTCTTTTTGAGGAATAATGTTTGTAAGAGTTAAGGTATATGGTAAATAAATATTTTATTTTTAGCAGTATTTTAAGTTTTTAATATGTAAAATTTTCTCAAATGTTTATTTTACGCTCTGTGACTATAAGATATTTTTTCGCTTATTTTTTTTTTCGAATTTATTTTTATTTTCATGATTTTTAAGATCCAAATATCTAAAATTTTCAAAGGTACTGCCTCAAATGTAAAAATGAATTTTAAGTGTTATTCTTATGGGATTTTTTATTTATGCGGACGTTTGTTTGCGGCCAATATTTAAATAGCTCTTGATTGTAGCCAGAAAATTTTCTTATACTTTGGTTATCTTATTTTTTCATCAAAATAGATTACTGAACCAGACGCAATAACTAAAATATTTCATACACTTTGAGAAAAAGACCTGGACGTTTTTGACATTTTTTTTTGTATTAGCGTTTTAAAAATTTAAAATTAAAAATTTTCGTTGATAAATCTTTTATTATCAAAGCTTTAAGTTTTCCAGGGTACATGTATGAGTAGTTAAGTAAAAAAAAATGCAGTAAGAGCCACCAAACTTGTAAATATAGACTGCATACTAGTAAAATGGTGGGAAGCTTAAAGATAGTTAAAAGTAAGAGACAAACTTGAATACGAGGATACTCTAAGAATGCTGCATAAAAATTTGTTTCGTTAAAAAAATGAATTTTTGGAACCTAAATACGTCATATGCAATCAAAAGAAAAGAAAAATTTAAATTAAAATTTTAAGCCGTACGTTAATACTCAAACTTTATGGTTGAGCAAAAGAACATTGGGTATTTTTAAAATTTTGAACGCATAGGCTCAAAAAAATACGCAACTGATTTTGACTTTGAAAAAATAGTATTCATTAACTTTTTAAAAGAAAAAAAAAATACAAAAGAGCTTTCGTTTCGGATATAAGTAGTGGGGGGGGGGGGGGGGGGTACTATGTATACAGTTCCTTTGAAAAGCTCCCATATATACTTGTATAATAGAAAAAAAAAAGATTTAAAAATTCAAATAATAATTCAAAATTATATATTATTAACAATGCAAATATGTAATTAAAATATTATTTTAAAATATTGATAAAATTGATAAATAATAATTATTATGCAGTTAAATAATATCAAATTCTCAATATTCTGTTCTATAATAGAGAAGATTTAGTAGCATAGTATAATATATACAATAGATACAATTATTTAATAATAATAATAACAAGCCTTGAGGCCATTTTATTATATGCATAATATCAAAAAAAGCTTTAAATATATTATATAGGTATACATTGTTTTGTTAAAATAAAATTAAATCTATAGAAAATATTTTCAATATTTAAAATATCAATTTTTTTATTCATTTCTAAATCTCAAAGTTTTCTAATAGCTTATTGTTATTTGTATTATTTTAATTAATTACTAACGTACTTTATATGTTATATACTTATAAATCAAATAAATCCTTTTATAATTAATAATTATTCAGAAATCATATAAATTTATCATTTATAATATTTCTCTATGTATAGTTATTTAATTAAGTATAATTTGAAAACACTTTTTAAGCCATTGGTTTTTTTAGTAAATGAAAAGTATTTATTTATTTTAACATGGAACTATTTTTTAACCTTGACGGAATTTTTTGCCCTTTATATATAAAAATATGTTTTAAATTACGGGGTAAAATATGAATTCCGAATTTCGCACAATATCTGCACTCGCTCCTAAGCAAAATCAAAACCAATATTCTGTCCCTTGTTTAAAATTAACTATTTTTTTACCAGTAACAAGAAAATGTATGTTTAGCTTAATTCTGTACATTTTTTAAATAGCATAAAATTAGGTTTTCAGACTAACCCATTTGTTTAAATTTATTAATGATAATCTGATGAATTAATGCAGTTGTATTTATTCGCAAATATTAATAAACAAAAAAAAAAAAAAACTTTTTTGAAGCTAACATCATGTTATTTGCAGAGCTATACCAGCCTGAACGACATGTTGTAGGTATAATAGTTACAGCTCTCATATGATCGTTAGATTCAACATTATATTATTAATAAACAAAGTTACGTTAAAAACGTGTGATTTCAATCCTAATATTTTAAATCTCATGAAACGGTTTAATATTCTACCTTTTGTGTACGTAAAAGATAACTTACGTGCAAATTATTACGATAAATATATAATACAAATATTATCATAGCCTCGTTGCGTATACTTACTAGAATAACAATCTTTATTTTATCCAAACAATTGCAAATTGCACAAAAAAGTTCAAAAAATAAAAATTAAATCTTTCACTCATTTGAAATAAAATAAAGTTTTGTAAGCATGTTTTCTTAAAATAATAATAACGATGTAATAAAAAGCAATAAAACTTAAAAATGTATTTTCGTAAATGAACATCACTTGAATGAAAAGTCAATACAGAAATTAATGGCGTTAAGATCCCAATTATATACAACTTTCTAGAATATGTTTTAGTACTTATAAACATTAAACATACTTGAAAACAAAGTATTGTTATTATTATCATTATTATGTTATGCATTATTTTCACATAAATATAAATTCACAGTTCAAAAGTTTGTAAAATCAGATAAAAAGATAAGAAATATAATTAATTTTAAAATAGGTAATTTTCATTTTTCAAGTATAAAACAGAGAAAAAGAATAATTTTATATATTTTTTCTTGATTTATTTGATAATGTAAAAAATTTTAAGTAATACAAGAAAAATCAATTACACCGATAGAAAAATGTGTTGTGTGGGGACATTTTAACAAAGACAAATTAATTTTTTAATATTATTAGCTGTTTTCAACTCTACAAGTCAATTTAAGCTAGATTCTTTTTAATTAAATTTTTTTTGTTTCTTTTTTTTTCATTGAGAGAACTAGAAAAATAGAAAATTCAATTAAAATGTCAAGATAATAAATTTCGTGATATATCTGAAAAAAAAGCAAATAATTTTTTGCCTAAATATAAATTAATTTTTATGTTTTTAATAAAGCGTTTATCATTTAATAAAAATAAAAACTTTTTAAGACATGTGTTTGTACTTATTGATTACAAAAAAATGAGATTTAGAAAAAACTTTTTTTTGTAATCAGTTTTTTGATGGTCGATATTTTTCTAGTTACAACGTAGTTACTACCTAGTTACACGTGGTAGAAAAATACGGAAAAAGCAGCAGCGTGAGAAAAGAAATTTATTAATAACACTTAGGAGTGATTAAACGAGCTACTATTTTGGGAATCTTATTATTTTGGTAAATGTCAACTTTTTTCACCCAGTAATCAAAAATCCAACTAATTTTTTTAAATAACTGTCAGGCTAATAATTATATTAAATATTAATAAAAATTAATTAATAGATTAAAGATAATTCAATTAAAACTAAATAAATTATTATTAAAAAAAATTGTATTAATTATTAAAAAAAATTAACATAATAAATCACTTTAATTTCAATATATATATATGGGCACGTCCAGGGAAGAACGACCAGCCGAAAAATAAAAAATGAAAAAAAATTTTTTTTTGTGTCACTTTTTACCTGAGATTTGTGAAACCGCTCCTATTTTAGACTTCCTGATGCATTATTTTGATATACGGCTGCTCCAAAGTTGGATTTTTTCATTTTTTTGATTTCAGCTGCCCAGTTCAACCTAAAATAACTCTGAACCATTTAACTTTTTATATATACATATGATTGGGAAAAAGTTTTATTTTTACCTGGACTACCAAAAAAAAAAAAAAAAATTTCCATTTTGACTTATTCCACTTTTTTTTCTCCTCAACGGTAGCTTTCAAACATCCAGAAAATTTGTTTCGCCATGATTTTTTTCAACTTTTTTCTTCTCAAAATTCACTTCAAAGGGTCTAATTTACATCCTGAAAGTCCTGAGATGTGATAGGCAATGATCGGTCCACAATCTTAAAACTTGGTTCTTCCGTTTCCCTAAAAATCCATAAAAATGTTAAATATTAAAGCGTAAAATCATTAAAATACTAAATTTAACCTTACCAAATGATTTCTTCTGTTAAATCTTCACTATCAGGACCACATAAACTTGTTGTAACATATCAATAGGATCTTCTAACATTTTTGATGCTAAAACACCCAAGATCAGCCTCGCATCAGCATCCAAAAATAGAAAAAAACTGAAAAAAAAAATGATTCTGGTTAAAAATAACTACAAAAATAATTATAAACTATTAAAAAATACTGAAAAATATTCAAATTAACTTACCAAATATGTTTATAAGCAAATTAGAGCTTTAGAACTCCATGCTGACAAAATCTGGAACCTGGAAAAAAAGTTAAACAAAGAGATTAATTCTTAAATTTTTAAAAAAAGTTTCATGAAAAAATTTTATACTTATCTGATCTCTATTTTCCTGGTGCAACTTCATCTTCTTGATATAAATTAGTACCTGAAAAAAATAATTAACAATAATTAACAACAATATGTGTACATATTATACCAGTTTTTTATAAAATTGAAATTAGCAGAAGACAAAATATTGCAATCTCCTCATGCAGGAATGCATAAAAAAAAATATGAAACCAACAAATGATAAAGTAGTTTCTTTTTGGTTTCTTTTAATTCCCATGAGTAGGAGACTTTGATTGCAATATTTTGTCTTCTGCTAATTTCAATTTTATAAAAAACTGGTATAATATGTACACATATTGTTGTTAATTATTGTTAATTATTTTTTTCAGGTACTAATTTATATCAAGAAGATGAAGTTGCACCAGGAAAATAGAGATCAGATAAGTATAAAATTTTTTTATGAAACTTTTTTTAAAAATTTAAGAATTAATCTCTTTGTTTAACTTTTTTTCCAGGTTCCAGATTTTGTCAGCATGGAGTTCTAAAGCTCTAATTTGCTTATAAACATATTTGGTAAGTTAATTTGAATATTTTTCAGTATTTTTTAATAGTTTATAATTATTTTTGTAGTTATTTTTAACCAGAATCATTTTTTTTTTCAGTTTTTTTCTATTTTTGGATGCTGATGCGAGGCTGATCTTGGGTGTTTTAGCATCAAAAATGTTAGAAGATCCTATTGATATGTTACAACAAGTTTATGTGGTCCTGATAGTGAAGATTTAACAGAAGAAATCATTTGGTAAGGTTAAATTTAGTATTTTAATGATTTTACGCTTTAATATTTAACATTTTTATGGATTTTTAGGGAAACGGAAGAACCAAGTTTTAAGATTGTGGACCGATCATTGCCTATCACATCTCAGGACTTTCAGGATGTAAATTAGACCCTTTGAAGTGAATTTTGAGAAGAAAAAAGTTGAAAAAAATCATGGCGAAACAAATTTTCTGGATGTTTGAAAGCTACCGTTGAGGAGAAAAAAAAGTGGAATAAGTCAAAATGGAAATTTTTTTTTTTTTTTTGGTAGTCCAGGTAAAAATAAAACTTTTTCCCAATCATATGTATATATAAAAAGTTAAATGGTTCAGAGTTATTTTAGGTTGAACTGGGCAGCTGAAATCAAAAAAATGAAAAAATCCAACTTTGGAGCAGCCGTATATCAAAATAATGCATCAGGAAGTCTAAAATAGGAGCGGTTTCACAAATCTCAGGTAAAAAGTGACACAAAAAAAATTTTTTTTCATTTTTTATTTTTCGGCTGGTCGTTCTTCCCTGGACGTGCCCATATATATATTAAAATAAGATAAATTTATACATATGTGTAAATAAGTGAATTTATGTTTTTTAATTTAACTTATCAAAATTTTCTACTTTAATTTAAATATATATATTTAACATAGGTAAAAATATGCATACATAATTATAACTTTTAATCTATTCATAAATCAATACTACTACATATTTATATATAGAAAAATTAATAGAATATTGATTTCAAATATACATATTTTTTTAATAACTTTAATATCATTTTTAATTTATTTGTGAAGAAATTTAATAAAACATTATTTGTATATTATATGCTGCTACTATGGACGTTTTAAGGGAAAGTAAAAAGACAAGAATTTGTATTATAAAAGTTTATTAAAATAATGTATTTACATTTTGCATATTAATAATAACTTTGTTTAAATTTTTTTAGATAAAATTATGAAAAATTTTAAGATAATTTAAAGAAAACATTAATTTATTTATTTTTTTAGATAATCTTTTGTTATGTATAATCTAATCAGACACAACCTTTGTTACCGATATTTTAGATTGATTGTTAGTAAACTATACATATAATAATAATAATAATATTTTAATTAGCATAAAAGCATTAGAAGTTTTTGATAAGATATATGTTATAAAGTAAAGTGTCGATATCAGCGGTTTGTGGTATATCAATTTTTTTACTAAAGTCGTACATGGAATAAGGAAGTCTCTCAAGAGAGATTTTTTTGTTTAAGGGAATTTATAGAATGTCAAGCTGATTTACTATGTGTTTAAGTTGATCCTATGATTGATTGACAAAAAATTATCGTAATATAGGTGCCAATAAATTGAGTAGCTGGTCAAGTTTTTTTAGTTTTTAACTGTTTAATTGAATAAGCAGCTTTACTTCAGTATTTTGAGGAAGTATCACTCTGCTGCTATAATTGTTAAAGCTACACTAAAAAAAACTTTCGATTTCTGCAACCGCAATTCTGGTTGTGGCAGCCGGGTTTTTTTTTTCTTTCAATCGATCACGAATGTCTTGAAACGTTAAGAAAATGAGTTTCATTAATTTAAAATGCAAGCACCACGATATAATAGGATTTAAAAATTTTTTTTTACTTTTTACTTTTTACTTTAAGTTTTATGTAATTTGCAACAATTTAAAAGAAAAAAAAAAATTTCAGCTGTCACAACCAGAGTTCAGGTAACTGCAACCGGAAATATGGAAAGGGCAACTAGATTATTTTTTTAGTACATAAATTAACATCCTTAAAGCATATAAAGCTGATACTGAATCTTTTACTCTTCAAATGTTCGAAAGTAAAATTAAATCAAATTTTATGATTATTTCAGCTTTTTATTATTTCTATAATCTTACTTTACTTGTAGATAATCCTCTCTGAATTGCGTACTTTGTAAAAAAACTGATTCCTGATGCTTGTCTAACAGGAACAAAGAAATCCTGTCCCAGCTATACTCATCTAATAGAAACTATTCTTTAACAATATTTTCCTCTTGGACAATGTGGCTAAATTATTTTTATACTCAATAGTCCATAGAATTTTTATTAGAAAAAAAAGAACTAGGTATAAAAGAACGGGGTATATTTTTTAAAATAAAAATAATTTTTTACAGAATATTATTCTAGGGTGTAGTACATACACTGTAAAAAGTAACTTTCTTAGATTTACAAAAAAAATAGAATTTTTTCGAAAAATTAGTGAATTTTCAAAAAATTTTGTAAATATTCGATAAAAATCGTAAATTTACTAAATTTAGTATATTATCGAAAAATTCGAGAATTCTCGATTTTTTTTTTGTCATTTTACGAAAAACGTTGTAAATTCACAACTATATTTCGAAAATTTACAACTATTTTTTGAAAATTTTTGAAAAAAAATGGTAAATTATCAATTTTTCTTGTGAATTCACAAAAAAAAATCGAGAATACTCGAATTTTTTGTTAATATACTAAATTTAGTAAATATACAAATTTTTTTGTTAATATAAGAAAGTTACTTTTTACAGTGTAGTTATGAACATTTCAGAAACATTAACCCAATTATAACTCATTACACAGCATAGTTAATATTTAGCTGATTAAGTAGAAAATAATATTATTAATTTCTAAATCTAGCATCCCAATTAATGACCTATTCATTCATATTAATCATATGAAGATAGAAAGGGTAAAAACGGTAAAATACTTGGGAATATATCTGGACCAGTTCTTGAAGTGGGACTCCCATGTTAATTTTACTGTTAGTAGAATAAAATACCTAACTTTTGTTTTCTATAAATTAAGATACCTTGATAATTTCATTCTTAAAATGATATATGACTCTTTATTTCTAAGTATTGCCTCCTACGGAATTTCTGTCTGGGGTAGTGCTTACAATAACAGTCTAAGAATACTCCAATCATATCAAAATAAAGTAACTAAATTTATAGGAACCAACAGTGATCTTTTAAACTTCTTAAATATCAAACAACAATTCTTATTAAATTCATTAATTTATTATTATGATGATTTTCAACAAAGATACATTAAATCATCTTCCAAATCAAGAAATAAAATCTTAATCTTGCCTAAAATAAATAAGTCGGTCTTTAGAAATAGCTCACTAATAGTTGCTATGAATACCTTCAATAGCCTACCTAAAACGTTAAAGATATGCCAAAATAAAACACAAAATAATCTTAAAAAATTATTAAAAATTCAGTTGTTTGCTTAGTACTAGTCTACCTAACGCTGGGGGACATTCCTAAAATTATTTTGATTCGTTTGGTTGGTTGCAAATTTAAATTAATTTAAATTATTTCACAAATTATAATGCTTATATTTTTATTTAGTTTTAGTTCTGTTTTCGATTGTATAATTTTTTAGTTTAATTTTTATTTTATATTTATAATTAAATTATACTGCCTATCCCTGCACAGATTTTCTTGAAAATCTCTAGGGTATAGAATTATTTTTATATTATTTTTGTGAGTGATAATTTGTAATATCTCCATAAAATTATATGTAAGATGATGTATATATTTTTGGGCAATAAATAATAATAATAATAATAATAATAATTTAATTTCATGACTACTTGTCTATAAATAATTAAATTTATTTATATCATATTTTATAATTGTAACAAATTATTTAAAAAAATTATTAATAAAAATTCTAAGTAATTTAATTGAAAATAAATTATTATAAAATTTTTTTGAATCAATTACTATTATTATTATTTAAAATACCGAAAACTATTATTATGTACTTTTCAATATTATCTAGAGATTATGTTGGAACGTAAAATCGAAAAGCTTTTAATGCTTTAAGAAATTTAAATCCATGTTATTATTGAATAGTCTGGAGTAACATGCAAATTGCTATTTTATCGATTCATATACTATAAAAGCATTATTTTTGCGTTTAATCTAATTTATATAAAAAAAATGATATTATTGATAATATTATTATTATAGGGTGAAGCTATACCTTAAACCAAGAAAATTTTCAATTCATTGCTTTCGTATTTAAAAACTTGAGCTTTTATTATCGAAATAATTAATGAGGTTTTGGTTATGATCCGATATTTTTAAAGTTAGGTTTATTTGTATGGATTCTCTGCATTCTACAAGTTTTAAATAGGAGCTATTATGATTATTAAACGATTTTTATTTTGTATTACTATGATATTTTATAATTTAGAAGGAATAAGTAAATTGTGTATCAAGAGCGCAAAAGTTTTTGTCAGAGTGATTTGTGTTCACGCTAGTGTCTAAAATGTTTTCCCCATAGTGCTTACAATATTTGCTTAAGTGTATAACGAGTGCAGAGTTATTTTCGTGCCAAGTTTTTTGCACTATTTTTATGCCCAGGGGGCCAAAAATTTATTTTGTGTATAGATTAATCTTTACGTCTTTTAATGAAAACTAAAATAAACTGAAAAAAATTCTAGTTGTGGTAGCCGGATTTTTATTTGTTTTTGGTTTTAAATGATTGCATACGTCTTGAAACATAAAGAAAATTTAAAAAAAATGAGTTTGACTCATTTAAAATGCGAGCATCGCGATATGGTGAAACTTGTAAAGTACCTTGACAAAATTCTTTATAATAAAACAATATCAGAAAACTCTCAAAATATTATTAAAAAAAATAAAATCATGTATAAAACAAAATTTTTATTTCAGATTCACACAATTTAATTCTTTGTCAATACGAATAATAAGCGAATAATAAAAATAATGCTTCAAATTAATACTGGAATTAAAAAATAAAAGATTTTACTTTTTGCTACATCTACAATATTATTGAATTTGTGTTATATCAAACTTTCAATTATTATCCGAAGTTAAAAAGCACTTATAAAACAAGTAGCTGAGAAAATTACTATTGTAATTATTTTTTTCTTTTGCTTAAAAAATATTATCAATTTAATTTTTTGAAGTTTTATTTTTAATAATGACTTTGCACTTATTACTAGAGAAAAAAAAAGAGATATATTAGGATGGTATTTGTTTTTAAAATATTTAATAATTTCATGCAGAATAAATAAAGATTTTCTTTGGGAATTTTGAACAATGTTGAAGTTTGGCTTTAAATAAATAAATTGAAATTCTTGCATTCTAAGTTAAGACAAATATAAACTTTTAAATATTTTAAAATGTTTTCGTACTATCTAAAATATGCATGTTTCTGCTATCTTTTTTTAAAATTTCTTTAAACTTTGCATTACAGCTCATGAAACTTTTAAATGGTGTCAATAAAGCCTTTTCTAGACTAGATTAGTTTTTTTAATCCTTTTTACTTCGACACTACGCTATGCTATAGTTAAAGTACTTGGAATTAAAAAAAATTTATCTAGTCTAGAAAGGGTTTAAATCTAAATAAAATAACGTATATTTAATATGAAAAAAGTTTTTGGTACCATAATACTTCTAAAAACTTTTTATTTCATTTTTTACACGTTAACTTGTTGGCTGAAAATATAAAGATAATTTCTTATTTCTAAATATAATTTTTGACAACAAAGTGTATAAAAAAAAAGGATTTTTCAAAAAATAAGAACCATCCCAATATATAAATAATAATCTCTTATGTAACACTAATACAGTGACACAAAAACTGTATAGGTAAATATAAACGTTTAATAATGAAAGTTAATGAAATATTCCGTCAGTAAAAAAAAAAAAAAAAAAAGTATAAAAGAGTAATCAGGAAAAGTGTGTAGATAGAGTTAATAGTGAATAAAAAAAAAGAGACAAATGGTTGAAATCGAATGAAAAGATATATTGTCGAGAGATTTTTTTTTGTCGAAAGTTTTTTTTCTATATATATGTTATAGCATGAATCGACTAGGAATTCCGCAATGCGGACAGTTGAGATGAATTCGTATATATATATATACGTCGCAAACTGAATGTACCGGGTGTAATATTCAATAGATATGCGTTATTTCTATTATTTCTTTGAAAATAATCATTTGATAATAAATTTTTTTTTTTATTCCAAATTAATACTATTGTGTAAAGTAGAAAATAGATTATTTATTATTTTATTTCTGCGTGGGTTGTTACACGAAACTTTTTACATGTTCTTTTATTTTTTTATGCACGAGTGATTTCACATATTAAGTTTTTCGGAAAAATTTCTTTACTACTTTAGAGAAAATATAGAATTTTATGTACAAAGGAAATAAAAGTTTTGATATTAACGAGACTAGTAATATGCGCGCCCAGCAAACCTATTGTTATCACTTATGAAATTCGATTTATGACCAAAATTTCACTTGTTTTACTCACAAATTTTATACCCAAGCGCGTAAAATAGTGTCAAAGACGCAAAAGTTTTGGTAATAAAGCACGACTACTTGGCGAAGCTGGTCAGAGGGATAAGTGTTCACGCTAGTGCCTAAATTTTTTTTTCAATGATGCTTACAATATTTTTTGCCTTCCTGGGCGTAAAAAGAATGCTGAAAATTCCGCACCATGTTTTAAGCCCCCAGACGTCGAAATATAATCACTCATTTTTCACCATTTTTTAATATTTAGTTATATTTTGCGTGAATAATAAATGAATCGTGAATCATAAATGATGAGAGCTGAATTAAAATTAGTAAAAAAAATTACGATTTACGTAAAAAGTATTTTATTTGACTAAAAAATAATGTTCTTTTTTTATTTGAACCACTTTTTGTTATCTTAAATGTTATTATTCTTGAATCACTCATTTATAAAGTAAAATACAACCAAATATTAAAAGATCGTGAAAAACGAGAGTCTGTAATTCGAGCCCCAGAAAGGCAAAAAAAATTTTCGATATAATTGATTTTTGCATATATTCTGAAATATTTGTTACAAAAAATAAATCCTGTTTATATTAAATACTTTAAATATCATTATTACTAAAATAAACACAAAATTTATGCTTTTCAGCTAAAAATGTATATATTTTTTATTTATTTTTTTTTTTATTCAATTTCTTATTTACCTAGTAAACAAGAAAATATTCAATAAAATTTTTCATACAATAAATAAATATGTACAATAGCAAGAAAAAAAATATAATAAAATTCAAACAACAAAAAATGAAAATATTCAAAATTTTTATATTAAAGCTTACTATCACAAATTCTAATATATATTTATTAAAAAAAAAAAAGTTGCAGTAATGAATGTAAGTATTTAAATAAAAAGTTTTACAAAAAGAGAAATGAATTAAGAAGATTTCTTAACATCTAGCAAGTGATGAATTCATTCGATTTGTTAATAACTAAAATTCAAGTAATTTAAAAAGTTGCATTATGATGGTAATTTTAACTTCCATTCATTTTCTATTGTTCTTTAAGTAGCCTTTTAATTGCACCAAGGTGCTAGTTTAGTCAAAGTTTCTAACTATTTTTTAAATAATAAATTGCATGAGCTTAATAAAAGCTTTTTTTCTAAACTTAATGTACTAATTTCTTCAAACTTAAAAATAATTAATCTAATTAAGTCAAACTCATTAATTTTAAGCTAGCCTTATACCCAAATCAACATTTTTTAGTTAAAGTTTTATTCTTGAATTAAAAATGAATTATTTTGCATCTTTCTATTTCAGGAGTATACAAATTTAAAACTGAAGAAAAGCAGTCAAATTAATTTCAAAAAAAGCAAAGGCTTATTAAAATGAATAAAGTTTACTACAAATAAATAATAAAAATCTCATACAAAGCTTTAAATTAATGTTAACTCAAAAATATAAATTTTTAAAATTTCAATTAAAAACAACAGATTAATTTTTAAACTATAATTAAATTCGTAATTAAGATAAAAAAAAAATAAAAAAAAAAAATTCTTAATATAAAACGACTTTAATTTCAAACATGTTCTATTTAAAAAAAAAAAAAAAATTAGTTTTTTTACGCTTGGTTGCTTATGACAAAACTTGAGTGGGTTAATTTTATTAAAAGGACCAAGTAAAAGCCTCTTATATATAAGATTCTTAAAAAAGAAATAATAATCATAAGTAATATGAGCTAAAGGTACTGGGTATATAATTAATTTAATTAAATTTTTTTCTTCTTATTTTTTTTGGATATAAATAATGCATTTTTTTAACCTTTTATTTTTTTATTTTAATCACTTTTTAGATTGACATATTAGCATGTAATATTTTAAGTTTTATTCAATAAATAAACTTAAGTTTTCAGTAAATCATATTTTTTAAATACTGTATAGGTTTAGATATTAAAAGCTAATGAAATTTACAGTTCCTTTGATGTTTATAGTTATTTTATTGAAGATTCTCAAAAAAACAGGTTTAATATTTAAAATATTAGATAAAAATTAATCTAACACTGAAAAAAAATAGGTTCACCATAACGTAATTTTCGTTTGGAGTAATCGAAATTCTGTTTGCGGTAGTTGGATTTTTTTTAAGCGTATTCTATTCGCCTGACAAAACCTTGACTTGAACTACTGAAAGTTATTCTGTTTGGTAAATAATACAATTTTACTGCGAGCTGAGTTTACTTGTATGAAATATATTTTAAATACTCATAATTTTCGTTTTGAGTAACCTAAATTCCGTTGGAATCCAGTAGTTGGAATTTTTTTTAGCGTTTTCCATTCGCCTGACAATACCTTGACTTGAACTACTGAAAGTCATTCTGATTGGTAAATAATCCGATAATTTTACTGCTTGTTGAATTTACTTGTATGAAATATATTTTAAATACTCATACTTCGGTAAAGCTTTTAATTTTGTTAGTTAAATAAGCAAATATCTCGAATATTATGAAGAAAATAGGGTTCAGGTGGAAGGAAAGACACAACCATAAAAAATCTTTCTAAAAAAATTTGTAAAGTTTTACCTACAAAATATTCATGTGAAAAATAAAATAATTAAAATACCTTCGGGCATAAATAAATAAAATAAAAAGAAAAAATAAACTAAATTAACTGGAAAATCGGTGAACTAAAATGAAAACTTTTTAAACGAATTTTAAAATTTTACTAAATTTCAGTTATTAATCAAAAAAATAAATAATTAAACGAATTTACAAGCTAATAAATTTTAATAGTATTATTAGAAATTTTTCCCCTAGGTGCCAAAAATGTTTAACCACTCCCTCTTTAGGTCGATTCAGATTTTTCAAAAACTGATTTAGAGGTGCGGAGGTAAACGAAATCCTCAATTTTTATTCAGTAGCAAAATGTTCACCTGCGTAACAACCTATGTTACCAGCCTAGGTAATTTTGGTTCACCAAGAATTTTAACATAAGACTAACTGGATAACCTAATTTAGTTGTATTGTCCATTTGCAGTTATGTTTGGTAACTCAAAAGTGCACCTTAACTTGTATGGGATCTTTCACTGTTAATATATTTTATTTTATACACATTAATTACAAATTGCTACAGTAATGATTATGTTAATTTATTAGTAATTTTTTATTAAATGAATAATTTTATATTTTAAATGCATTACTCATAATTTTATGCAAATATTCTTCAATTTTGTAAAAAGCACAACATTTTGTAAAAAGCTTTTTACCTTTGTTTTTTTTCTTTTGTTTAAAAATAAATGCATGCAATGCAAATAAAAGAATTAATTTTATAGGAAACCCTTTAATTAAATAAATAATTTTAGTAAAATGTTTTATTAATAGCTTTTAACTTTTAGTTTATTCCAAGAAAATGTTTAATTGTTACTAAAACCGTGTTTAAACGTATGCGTTTAATAGGATTCTTGAAGTTAAAATTTTCAGAATTCTGTTAATTACAAAATGGTTCTTAGGTACTCTTTAATAATATGTTTTTTCGAAAAAGTAAAGAAAATATGATTTTTTATGAAATTTTAGTTTCAAATAAAAATAAATTCACAACTTTTGAAAAATTTTAAAAAAGTAAAATTTTGGCATTTGTCCAAAGCAGGTAAAACTTATAAATAATTCTTTGATCCCAAGTAAAATCACAAATTGTTAATTTTTTTGTCATAGTGCAGGTATTGAGAAATTTAAAAAAGGTCAGATTTACAAAATTTCAAGAACTATTGAATAAATTCTTAAAAAACATCCAATTGCAGCTTAAAAAAAAATAAACCACCTTAAAAATTCAAACTGACAAAAAAATACCAATCTTTATTTTTATAAATTTTCTAAAGCTCCAATACGTCTATGCAAAATATCAAATAAAAAAAAAATTAATTCCTTCACATAATATTTATTTTTCATAAAATTTCTAAATAGGAAGAAAATATAGAATAAAAATTTTTTCGGAAAGCAATATATTTACAGTCAATAATATTTTCTGTCATCTACAAATGATACATATATTTTGTGTAGAGAAAAAAAAAAAATTTTTCCATTCAATATTTTCGTCAGCTGTTATATTTTCTTGTACGTTTTATAAATAAATAGAGATAGAAATATAGAGTAGAAGTTATAAAAGGTATATATAATGATATATAAATGGATAAATCGACATAATGTCAATATATATAGCTCGAAGCTTATTAATTCGAATGCTAGTATTATATAATACGTTACGTCCTTTTACCAAAAGAGACATCAAAATTAATGATATTATGTCAGTTAATTTATACTTCAACAAACTACATTTATTTATATCAAAATTTATTAGAAAAATATTTAATATATAGAAATTTTGGCACTAATTTTACACAAAAATTTTTTTTAACTTTATTATAATTTTCAGTTCTTTAATTTAAATTAGGTTTATTCCTCTGAGAATTTTAGTATAATTAATATTAAAATATTCTTTAATACTGCTGTAACAAGGGTTTTAGTTTTCTTAATGAACAAAACTTATTGCATGCTTGCAGCTAGATGTTACTATTATTATTATTATTATTATATTTTTTAGCTTTATATGCATATATTATTTTGTAATATGGAAATGACAGCCTTAAGTAAAAACTATTATTATTATTATTGACTTGTAAAAAGAACATATTTTTTTTTTTTGATTTTCGTTTCATTAAGTTTTATTTTATTTTTAAATATTTGTTTATTTTTATTACTTTTTATTTTAAGTCAATAAAAAGATTTTGAATTTTAAATATTTACGAAATTGATTTTCGAAGTAGTAAGTACTTTTGGTAAGTTTGAAAAAATTTTTTCTCGAGTTTATCTTGCCAAGTTTTTAAAATAAGGATACTTTATTGAGTTTATATTTTCTTAAATAGTTCCAAAAAATTTTAGGTTAATTTAGACAATGGTTAATAAAGTTTATTAAACTATTTTTGCTTAAATTTTTTTTAGAGTTATAGGAAAGCAAATATTCTGTAGCATAAAATTAATGTGGTGATTTTTTTGAATCTTTGTTTGTCTAAAATCTTTTTTGCGATGGTAATATTTAATCTATACTATAATATTTTAAATTAAATAAAATTTTTTTAGTCAAGTGAATTACGGATCTGAAATTTATGTCAAACATATTCTAATATAAAAGTGAAGCTACGTTAAAATTCTGTCAATAAATGTTTTTGTTTTTATTTTCTCTGATAAAATTGAAAACTGTCTATCTCGTTTGTGTTTTTGGCAGAGTATTTAGTTAAAAATTAATTGTTATGAAAAAAATAGATGTTCGAGTTCAATTTGAGTCTGTTGGAACAAATTTTGATATAAACAGTTAAACAAAAATAATTATTTTTATAATTTTCGATCATTCAAAAGCTTGTTTTTTCATATTTTTTGAATACAACTGACATTATAATTAGTAAATAAAGTTGAAATATTTCATAAAATTGACTGAAAAATATTTATGAAAAAAAGTTATTTTGCATGTTAATTTTGGTTCTGAAGAGGCCTTAAAAGAGACAAAACGTCAATTATCCTATTAAAATAAAAAAGGAGATTTTATTAGCCTGAAAATTTTCATTTTTAATTACTTTTTTAAAAGTATCATTTCCATAAAAAATTTTATTCCGTGATTCTCTGATTTTCAGTATCTCAAACAAAAAGAAAATTCGATCATACCTAATTATCAGTAAAACATAAAAGTACTACTATCTCAATAAAAATTTTACCATCTCTAAAACCTATAAAAAAAATTAACTTACTTCCAGTCTAATGTATATTACTAACACTTACGAATTCTAAATCAATAAAATAAACTATAAATGAATCAGCAGTTTTTTATTATTAAATTTATTTGATATTTTACTTTTTCTTTTCATAAGAAATAAAAATACTAACACAAATAAAAAATTTAAAAATATAAATAACTATAAAAATAAAATTTTAAACTAAACTAAAAGTTAAACATTCATTTATTTAAAAAAAGAAAAAAAAATTTATTTTATTGCTTTCAGTACTAAAGCAAATATATTTAAAATGCAGTAAATAAAGGATAATATATCCATAAAATTCATGTTTATTTATTTAATGTTTTGTTGAAAATTAAATAAAATTTATACAAATATATTATTATGTTATTTGAATAATTATCAACGAGGATATATGTAAATTTTACGTTTAAGTAGATCCAATTATATTAATTTTGCAGATCTTTTTTTTATATTTAATTATTGGATTTTATGAAAAGGATACTATTTTAAAACATTATTGACATATTCATTATTATTACACGTGTTGTATCTGACTTTTTGTTTAATTTTCGCTGAAAATTAGCGATAATTTATTTAATAGCAGTCAAAGTGTTTGACTGCTTTTTGTTTTTTAATTATCATATTATATACTTAGAATTAGAAGGGACGGGTCCAGGGGGGGTCATGGGGTAAGTCTATGCCTCAACAAATATCCAATTCAGCTTATATTAACATGGAACATGTTTATAGGGAGGGGGTACCCTGGAAATCTGAAAATCATGGGGGATGGTAAAATTTGTCCAATTTAAGGGGGAGGTGAGGGTCAAATGGAAGTTAGAATCTTTTTGATTTAGGGACTTAGAATAATTAAGGTTTATGGACTTGTAATAACTCGTATTCAAGGACTTAGAATATTTTTGATTTAGGGACTCAAAATAGTTTGGGTTTAGAATCTTATCACCTTGTAATGGTGATAATTACAAATTATAAAAACAGCGATTTATATTATAATGCAGTGCAACATTTGCATTATACCTAGTCCTGTAAGTAAACATGTTCCATGCATTTAGGTTGTGTTTACACGAACCAGTTATAAGTTTTTTGAATAGGGTTCTATTTTTTATGTAGCTTATAGGTTAAGTTAGGTTTGGCTATTTAATTTGTATTGTTTAATTATACAGAATAAAAGCAAAATGTTGATAAATATTTTTTTTGCAGCCTTATATTAAAACTAAAGCCCTTTCTCCATTCGCTTACTAGACGGCTTGTATAATACAAGTGGTCAAGTTTAAGCAGTATAGTCGGAGTTTACGAATGATTAATCATGCTACACTGCTTACACGCAGCCATTTGCATTATTCGAGCCGTCTATTAAGCGAGTGTAAAAAGGGCTTAAGAAATGATAAATTGAATTTATTTTTAATATTAGTCATAAAATAAAATATATTTAACTTGTAATTTATTAAATCTTTCGCGTTTTATCCTATCTTACCTTACATATCTTTATTAAATATACTATTTCATTTTAGTAAGAGATAACATTTAAAGTTATAAATTTTTTATTTCAAAAAAATTTTATTTTTATTTAAGTAAGCATTTAATGTCATTAAAGAAGTAATTTTTTTTTTTAATCTACTTAAATAGCATATAAGCCCTTTGAATTTTATTAAAGTTTATCAAAAGATTATGCTTTGAAAGATTAAAAATATATATATACACGTATCACTTTCCTGTTTCATTAATGTATTTATTAAAGAAGGTTTTTTCACTCGAGTTACTTGATCTAAAACGTAATATATTGAAAAAAAATTTTGCAAACGCTAAGAGAATTGAAAAAAAATTTTATTCTAAGCATTTATTTTTTTGGCTAATAATATTGCTTCGCGCGTATCTTAAATGAGCCGGAATTACTTTTTTTTATATTTCAAGTAGTTTGCAGACGTTTAAGCATGAAAAAAACTCCGCTAGTCACAAGCGAAATTCTGTTTTCCGGAATTGCGCTTGAAAAAAATTTTTTTTTTATAAATATTTTTTTGCATTAAAAAAGTATTTTTTCGTTATACTGTACAATTTTTAAGGTCTCATAGACTGACAATAATTAGTTTAAATAATAGCATATAAAATGAAAATATTAGTAGTAGAAACCAATTTTTAGTCGGACAATGAAATAAACTCAGTTTTGAATCCCTGATTTTTTAATTTCCCTATTACTCCGGTCAAATCGTGCTCGAACAAAATTTGTCTAACACTCTTAAATTAGTAAAACAAAACTCTCCCTTTTCAAGGGTGTTTTTGCAATATTGATAAATTATAGCGAAATTGAACCCAATCCATATTCCTCAATTTATGATTATATCAGCGATATAATTTCAAATATTTAAAATTTTGAAGAAATTTAGTGAATCTTATGCATAAAATTTTCCTAAAAAATAATCAATAAATTTTTTTTTCCTCATAATAAACATATTCAAAAAATTATAAGATAATATTTGATATTGATATAAAATTTATTTTTTTTTTTTTACAAAACTGATGTCAACACACCAAAAAGAAAAAGTAGTTTGAATTAATGAAAAACTCATTTCTGCCTTTAAAAGATAAAAAAAAACTTTAATATATTCTATTCAAGAAAAGGTTCATATGTATGAAAGATAACAACAAAACCACAGTGCTTTTGAATAATGAAGATGTTCGCTTTGAAAATTTTCTGTCCATATATATATATTGTATAAACTAGCAAACTAAAGCTAAAATTACTTCATTCATATATATTACATTTTAAGATTTCTCTATAGAGTTACAAAAACATTTTTTTAAATTATAACAAAGATTATAATTTATAGTTTTTAAGATTTTTTTTTTTTTTTCTTTTTTATAATTTTTACTGTCATAAAAAGTTCAAAATTAATATTAAAATAAATTATTTTTCATTTACATAATAAATTAAAATTTAAATTTACTAATTAAATTTACTTATTGTTAAAAAAATTAATTATTATTTTATTGTTTTGTAATTAAAAAAAGACAATGAAAAATTATTTGCATCGTTGAAAAATGTGACCTAAATTTGTTTTTTTTTTTTTTAAATGATAAAAAAAATTTTTTCTATTGTATTATAGGGGAACATTATCTGGTAAATTAAATTTTTACACTTTATATGTTTAACACAATTTTATTTGCTCAAATATACCAAAATATATGTGATATATATATCTTTTTAATTAATCATTGTTGAAATTTATATTTTTTTTTATTTATCATTTATTAAATTGTTTTTTTTTTTTATATAGAATATGTTTTTTGTTTTATTTGTTTGGTTTCAATTTATTAAAATATTAATAAATGTTACATCCTGCTTTTAAATACGCTATTCTAATAGCCTTTTTGGGATAATTTAAGTAACTTAAATTATGAAAATTATTAAAGAGAAAAATTTGACATAGAAACAATAAAAATTATGATTTTTAAAGATTTCATTTAGGATGAGTGATTTGTAACATATGGCCATATGAGGTATTTATTAGGGTCATTTAAATGGTTATGCAAGATTCACTTTAACATTTTATGTACCTTGCAAGTTCTTGAATAATTCGAGTCGTTACTATTTTAAAGGCAATAAGCCCTAGTAAAAATGATAATATACAAGTAACAGAATTGTGGGACAGAATTTCATGTCACAGTATCTAAATTCTAACTTGATTTTTGAATTTCTCATGACAAAAAAGCAGGATTTACAAATTGTGGGCGAAATTGACCCAGATATCCCCAAATATAGCTTAAAAAATCAGCAAAAATTATAAATTTTTTTTGAGTATGAAAGTATCTGGTTAGATTTATAATATTTGATATAATAATAGATATCGTCCAAGACGTGTGGGACGAAACCATCTTAAAAAAAATTGTAATTAAAAGAAATTAATAAAATAGCTAATAGAATTCTGATTTAAAAGAAATTCTAGTAGAATGAGAGAAAAGTTTTATTTTTTTAATTTTCGAGGTTTTCTAAAGTATGGAATTAACCCTGTGGAAAACGCACCTAATAAAAATTAATGTTGCGTATAAAACGAAGTGACAGTTTAAGCACTCATCCCCACGCGATTTTCGCACAATACTCAAGAGGAGTCATTACATTTGCAGCATCATATTACTCCAAATAATTATTACGAATCAGATGATTACGTTGAAAAGAATATTCCATATTCTCCCTCGAGACTCAGAAACACAGGGCTTTAGTTTGTAAAATAGGGGATTTTAGGCTATATTTAAAATATAGTTGTAGCCTCGTTTCTTAACTTATCAACTTTCGGTTGGTCTCATTTTTTAATATAAGTTTCAAATTTCAAGTCACGTAAACCGCAATTTTTCATCAGTGATCCTTTTACCGTTACAGTATACAAACGAATCGCGGATTTCGGGCCTCAAATTACCAATCCTTAACTTACAGTAAAAATAAATATTTTCAATAAATATAGGTTTTTTAAAACTCAAAGATTTTGTATAAAATCTAAATTTTTTAATTGTTTAGAAAATGTAACAATTTAATCTACTTTTTATCTTTGTATTTGCAAACCGATATCTTGAAAATGTCTTAAGAAAGTGAGTTAAGAGTAAACAAAATTGGTGCAAAGTTTTTATGACACAAGAAATCTATTTTCTTCAAAGATTGACATTTTGGCAGCAATCTATAAATAATAATTACAATAAGAATTCTACACTGAAATTCAGCAATGGTAAACTAATTTTTTTAATTTTGCTGAATATGGTATACAATTTTCAGAAAATTAAAAACAAATTTAGGTCCCACATTACATGATAACCGAGGGGATAACCATTCATATAAAAATATACTATCTATACAGTATTTGTAAAAAACTTTTTCAGTACAGTAAGTTCTAAATTAAAAATTTAATATTTCTTAATTTTTAATCAATTTTTTCGAATGTTTTTGAACCTATTATCTAATAAATAAATGTCTTATTTGTCCATTGTTTAACAATAAATTGAATCGAATACAATAAAATTTCTTATGTGCATAAAATAATTAACGCAATCAAATTTTTAGCTGAAATTTTTTTTGTATTACTTTGCATTTACATTTATATATTCTTTCACCAGTGTGAAAGTTATATTCAATGAAACTTATTGTGCAGCTGACATTTACAAGGTCTTCCCTTGTTCGAAGCAAAAATACAAGATGAAGCATACCTTTAAAATAATCAGTTTAGGCTGAAGAATTAATCAGGCCATTAACGCGATGAAAAAAACTTAAGTTTAAAAAGTGAAATCAATCTGATTAATCCCTTTTGAGAAATTATGTCCACAAAGAAACGATTTTTTCACGCTGTTTAAAGCTTCCTCGCTCTCTAAAGATATTACTAAACAGATTCTTTTGTGCTTTTATAAGTTCTGCAGTGTACATTTTATAGCATTTAATACTACAAATTAAAATTTTCTTTTTTCATTAAAGATTAAAAAATTAAAATTTTAATTTTATTTTTTTTATGAACGTCGTAAAAAAGACTTTTATTAAGAATACATGTTTGAAACAATATTTTTTTTATTTATCTGACTTCTTTATGTACATAAAAAAAGTACAATATCACTAAAATAAATTAACTGTAAAAGAAAAAAATTTATTGAAAGAATTTTATCTTAAAGTAGCTTTTTTGTAAAAGTGAACAAAAAAAATTAAATAGCTTATTACTTGCGAATTGAAAATAAAAAGAAAAAATAATAATAATTGTACCTACAATAAAAAAAAAGATTTTATTTTTAAGAAAAAGTATTAAAAATCTTATTTCAAAGATATAAATAATAGCTAAATAAAAGTTTCTTTTTTTTTCAATTAAAAAACTTTTCTTGTTAAATTTATACATAATTTAAAACGTTTTACATTTTTTCTTTAAAAAAAATCATTATATTAAAATGCATGTTTTAAATATTCAAATGGCTATTTTAAATTTTTGATGTATGCGGTTTTACTAAGTAAACGCAATTATTTTAAAAATGATTTTAAAAAAAATTTGATTATTTTAAAATTTTTTCAAATTGGTTCATTATTTTTAGGGTGAATTTAGATGGGCTTCTTATCTTCTTACTTATTATGCTTTTTAGCGCGCTAAAATTTGAATTCAATTTATTTTTTTAAAAATTGCATCATAAAATGAAAATATGTTATTAAAAAATGTTTTTTTTGCAAAGAGTGACCTTAAAAGAACAATAAAAACATAAGTTTTTTTTAATAATCGCAAATAAAATCATTTATTTACAATTACTCAAACACATAACCTAACTACTCTACTGTACTGATAATTACGTTAAATCTTTAATTTTAATGATTTATTTGATTAATTATTTACTTAAAATTGAATATAGAAAAATTGGAAAATTGGATGAAATTAATTTAAATTTTAGCACTAAAAAGCATAAGAAATAAGAAGATAAGAAGCCCATCTAAATTCACTTATGGTCTTTTACCCTGTTGAATGAGCTTAATGAGCATACAACGATTATGTTTTATGAAGCAGTATTTTCTCAAAATGAAAAGCGTACACATTAGGTAATAAAAAAATAAAAATAATATTTTTTAAAATTTAGAAAAAAAGATTTTACTTTTACGCACAAAGATATTTTGATATCAAAGCTATATAAAACCAGGTTAAAACCATTTAAAATATAATATTTGAATATACGAAGTTTGCTCTCGCTACTTCTTAAGTATTTGTAAATTTCAATTTATGTACAAAATAAATTTATTTTAAAGCTTTTTACCTCAAAAAGGCTTTTTACATTTAAGAAGATTTGTTTAGAAATTGAAACCTCACATAAACTTTAACTTGCTATATGAGTGATTCCTAGTGAAACTAACCTAAGCGATAGGTAAAAATCTGGAATCTTAAAAAAACCATAAAAAATATGATACCATACCACTTCTCAAGGTTCAAGATTAAAAGATTTCAAAATTGCAAAATTGACAAAAATTTAAAAAATTTTAAAACTGCAAAAAAGATGATAAGAATTCGACACTGAATGCAAAAAAGTATTTTCATTCTGAATTGAAAATCAAGGCTTTCTTAAATTTCAATTATGCTATAAGGAAACGACAGCTACTGAGAATCAAATTTCGTTTTAAGATTTTACACAAAAATTTAAACAAGAATCCAAATACTTTTTTTTTCTTGTTAAAAAAATTTTTTTTGTAAACGTACTAGTACATGAATGATCACCAATTTAATTATTCAAAGAAATAAAATTTTTAAGTTGTTCAGATTCTACATTTCCTTAAACACGGTATTACCATTTAAAATTTAATCGTTTATGTACTTGTGCTGTGCATAAGACATATCATGAATATCATTTAATTTTATAAAATAAAAAGCTGATTAGGACAAACCTTTTGTGTAAATGTATTAATAAGAAGTTAAAGCTCATAATTAAAATAAAACAGACTATAATTAAACATCTTTCATTGAATACTCATGAATTATTTTAATAATTAAAAATTAAAATCCTTAATTGTTCATGAATGTTACGAGTGACTTATTTATTTATTTATTTGAGTATCTATTATTATACTCTTATTTTATTGAAAAAAAAACTCGTAAAGTTCAGATCATTAAATTCATTGTATCAAAAGAACAATAATATACAGAAGTGATTATAAAAAAAAATAGCAGTGCAAACATCAAAGAATATCAAAATATCAATTTTTGCTAGCATTTTTGACCTAAATTCCAAAAGTAATTTAAATTTAGAAGTTGCGTAAGCTTTTTATTATAATTGTTTATTTTTCTGGTCAGCGGCATGAAAGCACGTATTTACCAGTCGCTGCGCGTCCGGAAAAGATATGTTTTCTCGTTACTACGCAGAAAAATCTAATTGGATTGTGAAATATCACCGGTCAGAGTCATACATACATACTACATACTACATACCTACATAAAAACCCACAAACATACAGACTATTTTTAAAAATCGGTTTTTTAGCTTCCTGACGTCTCAAAACGTGATTATATGCCAAGAAATCAGAAATCAAAATTCCACCTAAAATAACAGTTCTTCTTTCTGTTAAAAAAATTCTTTGTTTTCGCAACGTACCATTGCGCACAATATCCAACATGATTAAAAAAAAATTTTTTTAATTATCTTTATGTTTCAGGTCATTTACAAGGGTTTGAGCAAGAAAAAAATTCTGCTGCCCACAAGTGTAATTGCGCTAGCCATAAGCGGATTTTTCTTCAATGTGTAGAATATTTGATACGGCTATAAAACAAGATCATTAACATGTTTAAGTTGAAATATAATATGTTTTAATTTGATTTCTATGATATGCAAAAGAACTAGCTTTTTTTAAGCCTACTTTAAAATAATTTTTAAAAAAATTCTACTTTTATTTTATAATGAGAAAAAAATTAGTACTGTTTTTTCTTTTATTAAATATTTTAATTAGGTTAAATTAAGATATCGATATTATAATCGTACAAAACTCTTTTAGCTAATTATTTTTTTAGAACTTTATGACAAGCATTGTTAATTAATCTTTTTGTTTTCTAATTATTTCATAAAATTACAAAAACATTATTATCATGAAATATATCCTAATGAGCATGTAATTTTATGTAAAAAATTTATTGTTAATTATTTATTTTACATAAGCTCAGTTTAGAGTTTCTTTAGTATGAAATAACCAAAAGGACTTTTATATTTTATCATTTTAGAAATTTTTTTTTTTTGATAAAAAAGGCAAATAAAATAATATAAAGTAATATTTTTATGGTGAATTAAAGGCTGAAAATTTTTATTAAATACATGTCTTTACTTTTGGTCCTAAAATTTAATAATTATTTTTTAACAAATTTTATTTTTTGTAAATTTTATTGTCAAATTCATAGCGAGTAATCCAAAAAAATGTATAATGGTTTTTTTTTTCATTAATAATATAAATATAATGACTCATTATTAGTGAAAATGGTAAAATTTTTCTGAAACAGGGTTGTTTTTATTAATTGAAGGTTTTTTTGAGAATCGAAAGCCCCAAAATTAGTTATCAGTGACCCAAAATACGTACAAAATAGGTAAAAGCTCATTAAGATTATTGAACATTGCCATAACTAAAAGGTGTGCATTATACCAATTTAAGGATCTTTCCCGAATTTCTCACATATAAATTTTAATTTGATCAAATACTCTACGTTTCACTGTATTACGTATAAAATTTTTTCTGTAATTTTTATAAATTTCATAAGAAAAATATATGCACATAAATATATACAATTTTTTATTCAAGAATTCCCAAGTTATTTAAAAAAAAAAAAAGGATAAGAAATAAAAAATCATCTTTAAATATGTAAATATTTTAAATGGATGAAAAAAATACTTGAATATTTATTATTAATATTCATGTATTATACATAAAATCTATTCTACTCATAAATTTTTTTTTTCAATCAGAGTAAAATTTAAGTTTGTAATACTATTTTAATTTTTACTTAGAAATATACAAAACAGCCCTTACAAAAAATTTGAAGCATAATATGGCCATATTTTAATAATAGCCACACTGTCAGGCTGCTAGGATTGAATTTTGCTCGAATTTTCAACCGATTCAAGAAATGTTACTTGAGAATTCAAGCATTTGCTATATAAATTCAAGAAAAATTCAAGCGCAGCAACCTTACAATGCTTTGTATACATTAATAAAATTTTTTTATAGAAAAGAATAAATTTTAAAATAATAATATAAATAAATATTTATGAAAAAAAAAAAATTTATTCAAAAAATTTAAAAATATCTTTGTAAAAATGTTAAATTACAAGTAAAAAGAAAATCCTTTAAATTTTATTGAACTTTACATAAAGAAAATTCACTATTCTTTGATATATTTTAAATATAATATTCAGTAAAATAGTTATTGTTATCCTAGTATTATAACAATAATAATATATACCTTTACCCACACACACGCACGCATACATACTGACAGATACTATATCTAAAGAATTCACGTGTTATTTTTCATCAAGATGAGAATAAATAGGTCAAGGGAACATACAAAAAAATTCAAAAAAAAAAAGAAAAAGTATTAATTCTTAAGCAGTAAAGAAAGCAAGTACAATAAATGAATGATAAGTAGATAACGTTTTTGTACATCAAAATATTTAAAACTTTATTGGATAAAGAATCTTTTTAACTCAAGTATATCTTTTTTGTTGAAAATTTTTACCTGATGTGAATGATAATCCAATCCTCCATTCGGAAATCTTAATCTAAAAGGACTATGTACAGGGCAAGAGAGTGTAAATGGTCCATCTCCAGGTAATTTAACATGTGAATGTGGAGCATATATAACACTGTCCAATGGTAAAGGCCTACATGGAAAAGTTCTATGATGATGATGATGATGTGTTGGTGGTATTACATGATGTCCATCATGTATACAACTATGTACATGTACATGAGGATGTTGTGGATATCTAAATCCAGGTAATAAACATGTTTGTTGCTGTTGTTGTTGATGTAATTGTAATTGCTGTTGTTGTTGCAATTGTTGTTGATGATGATGTTGTTGTTGTTGTTGTTGTTGTTGTTGCTGTTGGCAATGCTGATGTTGTTGCCTGTTGTTTATAAAATTAGATGTTGGCATTGGGTTTAAAGATTCAACTGATCTTGATTGATAACCGAGCCTTGAATCATCAACCGGTTGGCTAGTCGAACGCATGGATTCCATCGAACGATAATTGTCCGATAATCTCATGCAATGTTCGATTGGTCTCATCATTGGAAATGGTTCTGTTGATCTACAACCACGGTCCCAACATCCTCCTCTGTTGGATTGCCCTAAGGCTCCCCAACTACCCCCACATGGATCCATTTATTACACAAAATAAAAATCTGGGGGGTCAGGGGGAGGAGGGGGGAAATAATAGCAAAGGCTATTTCACATAATAAGCCCTATCTGGAGCCATTTTTTTTTTTGTTAATTATTTTTTTTTAATTATAACCTCACAAAACACATTAAAAACTTTTACACTAAAATATCACAAAAAGAAAAAAAAAACGTGCACACGCGTTACGTTAACTGACCACGCGAAACTTCGATACTTAAGTTATCATAATATAAGATATTTAGATGCATCACTATTGCTTGTTAGCCTAGTACTGAAAATACTAGGTATGCATGTCCTCGACCAGTATATAGAAAATCTAAAGCGCAAGCGAAAATACAACCCCTACCCTATTCTAAATTTTCAACACAGAACATATAACATTGAATATAAAAAAAAAAAATTTCGCTCTTTTTTTAACCTTAAAAAACCATTTTTTTTGCATATATTTTTAAATATTTTCATTCTTGACTATATGTTTGTACATAAGTTGATATCGAACTCTTGTCGCTGAATTTTTATATTTTCTTGTTACTACTTTCTTCGTTTTTATTTACTTTTTTATTTTATCTTAAACTCATTCTAAATTTCTTCTTTTTTTTTTTAGAAATAAAAAGTACGCAGGTATATTTTTTTATAGTAAGACTATTTACTGTTATTTTTTATTTTCTTTCAGTCATTTATTTTTTAATAATTATTTCTTTTGCAAGTACGTAAGAAGAAGAAATAAAGAAAAATGGCAATTTTTTATTTCTTCAAATAGCAAACTATTTATTTAAGAAGACATTATAATTATTACTTTTTTTGTTTCTTTAAGTAAAAAATTCATTGTTTAAGAAACATAATTATTAATAATCTCATAAGCTTACTATATTTTGTATTTAAATATTTATAAAAAGAAAAATAAAATTAAGTCACAAGTTTATTTCTTTTTTTTTTTAAGTATTTATACAGCACTCAATCAATTATAAATTCTTTTGTAATTGATTAAGCTTCATTTTGTGTAGGATTTATAATACGGAGAAACCTTTTCTTTTTTTGATACTAAATTGTCATTTAATGTAATTTATGGCAGTGATTGATTGTTTAATCTTTGTTTTAGAGTTATTACTTTTTTACTTTTATTTATTTTTTGATAAAGTTGAAATTAATTTCATTTTTTTTTTAATTTAGTATTTATTTTTTCATTTTTATAAATTGAATGGATTAGTATTTAAAGATAATATTTTTTTATAAAATGTACAAATTTTATTTTTCTTGCAGTTTTATGATAAATTTGCAAATGCTAATTAAAAAATATTTGCTAGATAAATTAAAATTTCAAGTACAGCAACCTAACCATAGGGGGTATCCACCATAGGAGTGTCTTATGATATAAATGCTTTTTTCTAAAATTAGCCTAACCTTAAATTTGGGGAGGCCACGTGGTGAAGATTGGGTACAGATCAAAGGGTTATCTTAATAAATTTTATTGTTTCAGGAAATGCTTTATTTTAAAAATAAACTAACTCTTGTAATACCTTGTAAGAAGGATTGGATTTAAAACATAATAATTGGCGCAAGGGGATTTGGCATTCAGCTTCCTGGTTACATATTGTTGTATTATATACAAAATTTTTTAATTGATTCAGAAAAGATATTTGATATTAAAATATTTAACAAATTAGTATTAAAAATTAAAATTTAATATATTTCAAACAAAAAATCTAAACATCGTGCAATTACGGAACGGGAATGGATCCGATTCACTTTCGAGAAAAATTTTCATAAAAATTTACTATTTATTTAATAAGTGGAATTATGCTTGAGAATATTGGACAAAATTTTTTCTGAGAAAAATTTAAAATGGGTTAGTCTCTCAAAAATCCGTTCTACTGGTTGATTGATATCGTAAAAACTACAAAAAATAATTACACACATGTGTATTAAAAAAAAAAAATAATAATTAATCGTTCAAGTTTATTAATAAAACATAAAAAAATAGCAATATAAATAATACGTATAAAAAATTTGTGACGTAATAGATTTGTATGAAAAAAAAAAGAATAGAAACATGGGTTATAAACTATTATTGGTTTGCATTATTAAAGCTTTGATACTTTAATGGAAAAATTTGAAAAAAAAGATATAAAAAAAAAAAATTATTGATTTTATATTTAACCATAACACTGACCGTTAATATTGCTTCCTATAAAAAAAACTTGCATCGATTTCTTTGATTAATTGCTCGAACAGCTGTTATTAAAAACGTTATGTGTATGTGTTGTATTTATGCAAATGTACGTGTATTTAATTATTTATTCATTAGTTTCGTACATAAATTTTAATAAGATAAATTATTTCTTACATTTTTTAACATATGATACATTTCAAATAATTAACTTTACTGTTTTTCATTAAATTTATGAGATTAAATTCATTATTGTTTATTTACTTAAATAAAAATAGTAGGGATTTTGCATGATATTTTTTTTATGAATATTTCAAACGATTTTACTGTTTTTCCGAAATATCCCTTGAAGTACGAAAACTATCCTAAATTTTGCTTTGAAATTGAAGTTAACAAAAGAATAAAGTAGTTCGGTAATCAAAACATTGTATTTTGACTATTTATTTTAAATAGAGTATTTGTTTGAAAATTTCAAAGTCAGAGTTTTTACGTTGGAGTTTCTAAAAAACTGTAAATTGGGAATATTTAGATATATTTAGGTAAACTTAGATATATTTTTCACGAGTTTCGTATTTTTTTAAAGTTTATATAAAAAATGACCACGGGTTTTATATTTTAAGCAGGTTTTACATAAAATAGTAGAAAGCAATGCTTTTCTGGTAAAAAAAAATCAGTAGTTTTTAGGTACGATCACCCAATGTATCCAACACGTAGATAGAATAGTGCTGTATAAGTTTTTCAGGTCCAAAAATGGAATGTGCCTAAAAATGTCTAATTCGTGAAAAAATTATGTCCCCAGATAATTTCGATGTTCAAAACATGGTTTTACTATATATAGGTACTAGAGTGGACCTATTTTTGGACTTTGTGGAAAAACTTTGCTCCCCGGGTTTTTTTGTGAAGTTTTGGTCATAAAAAGTTCCCAGTTCCAAGGATTTTGCTTTTGCGTTGCAAAAACACGTGCTTGTAAGCACCTCAATTTTCCCATTTAAATAACATGGGAATTTTGAGTTTTTAGCTATACAAATTTTCACAAAAGCCAAAAAGCGTTTTAAAATGCTAATTTTTACTGGAAAACATACTTTTACATGTTGTTAAGACATAAAAACCGCCCTGCATTTATTCCAAAGGGAATTTTGGGGCTAGAAACGCAAATTTACCGAGTCCCAATTTCAGGGTTTTCAAAAAAAGTCAATTTTTATCATTATCTTTGAAAAGTAATATCTTAAAAACTAATTAAAGAAAAGAGACGAGTAAAAAATTTTTGGAAACTTGAAGCTTGTAAAAAGTTATTAAGGCTTTTAAAACTCAATTTCGTCAAAATTTACAATTTTGGCAGCAATTTAAATAAATTTAAAAATTGGTCATTTCGGGTCAAAAATTACCAGTAGTTTAATTGACTATAGCGCTAAGAGAAACAGTGATTAAAATATACGGCTTACGTCGTTTGAAAGGTGACACTTATACCAAAAAAAGTGAACCAACCAGAAGTGTTTTGGTTAATTTTTGAGGTTGTAGCTTTTTATCGAAAATTACCGAAAAACCCTGTTTTATAAGATTGAGCAAAAATGTAAATTTGCGTTTCTAGCCCCAAAATTCCCTTTGAGATGAATGCAGGGCGGTTTGTATGTCTTAACAACATATAAAAGTATCTTTTCCAGTAAAAATTAGCATTTTAAAACGCTTTTTGGCTTTTGTGAAAATTTGTATAGCTAAAAACTCAAAATTCCCATGTTATTTAAATGGGAAAATTGATGTGGTTACAGGCACGTGTTTTTGTAAGGCTAAAGCAAAATCCTTGGAACTGGGAACTTTTTATTACCAAAACTTCACAAAAAAACCCGGGGAGCAAAGTTTTTCCACAAAGTCCAAAAATAGGTCCACTCTAATAGGTACGTATGTTCAAAAAGTTATACCTATTTCTCAGAATCTACTCAATGAACCTCCTGGAGAAAATTTTTTAAATTAGATCAAGTTGTGGGGTGTCCAGTATAAAGTGATTTTATTTAGTCGTTACAGAGAAATTGAGAAAAAACTGAATTAGATATGACAAATTTAAGGACGTAACTGAAGTATCAGAGCAATTTTTTCTCCATAATTCTCTGATGGAAATCCTGCTCGAAGGACCATATCTCAAATATATTGTAGGTTAATTAAATTGTTCTGTGGGATTTTAATTGTTATTAATATAAATAAATCGAAAGCTTAAAAAATTAGATTATTTTTAAATAAAAGGAACAACACAATTAAATTCGTTAAAAATTATTTGCCAAAATTTGTTTTATATAATTAGAACACTGAATAAATTTTGAAGCAGCTAAGAGGTTTTGTATAAACTTAATCCCAAAACAATGAGAAATTTTAGATGAATATTATGAAGAAACTTTAAGTAACCAACCATGAAATGACAAAATTTATAAATTTAAACCTAATAATCTACGTTTATATTACATTAAATAATTAAAATAAAATTATTTAATAAATTATTTAATCACGTATAAATTACAAAGATTTAAGTTTCTAAAATTCATACACAACAACTATAAATATATCAAACCTCATGCATTCATAGTTAATCTTTTCTACGTGATGTGGTGTAATGTTATATGAAATATTTTATTGAAAGATATTTATATGTGTGTGTACTTTACAGGGTTTTAAGAACATTCCTATTTTATGATAACATTGAATTTGTGAAATTCTGTGACAAAACTTTCGTATTTGTTTCTTTGAAGTTTAAAAATATTTTGATTTTTTTTGAAATAAAAGTATATAATCAATAGAAGTATAGCTACTTTCGCTGAAATGTGGATTTTTTCATAGAAAATTATTGATATGAGTTTTTTAATGAGAAAATTAAATGAGTAAAATTAGCTCTTTCCCAAAAAAAAAGAAAATATTACAATACATTTTAAAAAATAAACCACATTTTAATTTTAGGCATGATAAAAAAAAGGAAGGAGGAATTTTCTCGATAAATGACTGGATGAGAAATGCTTTTTCTTATGTTTCCAACTAATATAAATAAACGGAAAAAAGGCTAACATATGGTTCAAATGTGGCCTATGAGGCTGTGTCCAGGGTGGTTTTTTCCGGAAAATGTTCAAGTTTTCCATTATAGTCTATTTTAGGATATTTTAGCCAATCTTTTAATCTTCAGAGTAATGATAAAAACTTTATCAATGCCAACGGCAATTATGTTTTCTGATAAGTAGATTACAAAAAAATTGGTATTTTTTCTGAAAAACAGTTAGACAGAATATGTATATTAAAATGGGTTATAATGGACTATAGTGAAAAAACATATCATTTCTCGATAAAATGACCAATATTCTTATAATCTAAGTGCCAAAAATGATTTCCAGAGGCTAGGTTAGTTGAACTTCAGTTAGTTACGAAAACTCGAAACATAAAAAAATGGCCAATAATGACATAAACTGGAAAATAACGGAAAACGTGACCATTTCCCGAAAACCAGACAAAACAATTATAATCTGCACACTAAAAAACTTAAGTTGCAATATTATCTTTCTTTTAAATTCACCATACACAAAAGCCTTTTAGGCTACATTTCGACTATAAAAGGATCACAAAATCTTTGACAAAAAAATCACAAAAAAAAAGTAATTTACAAGTTTTTATTCATTTATAACAAATGAATTAACAAAGTAAAAAAAAAATGCATAAAAATTAAATTTTTACTAAATTCAATTTAAAGAAAAGTTTAATTTAAATTATTACTCTTGTTATTATTATAAAAAAGATTTTTTTTTATATTTTATAATTTATTAATATCTTGAAATTTAAAGTTGTAAAGTTAATTTGAATATAATAAAACTTTTGAAATTAAATGTCAAAAAGAATTTTATATACATACGTAATATCTAACATAAATTCTTTCTTTTTTTTCTGTTTTATATAATAAAACTTTTAAAGCATATAATAAAAGTATATAATTTTAATTATGCGCATGTAATAAAATATTTAAAAAATTATGCATGTGTAAAAATATTTAATTATTACATAAAGAAAAACAGCTTCAATTTTTTTTATTTAATTTGTAGTTAGGTGTAATATTTTAATTTTTATTCGAAAAAGAAAAATAGGTACTTTAAATTTTGATTTATTTTAAATATATTTTATTTGTTTAATAGCTGATATTTAAGTTTTTTTTTTTTTTTAATAGGATTATCAAATTGAAGAATTGATTTTATTTTAAATAGGATTAAAAATGATAGATTAATTGAGATAGAATCTTATTGTATTGCAATTTGAAAAAAAAATATAGAGGATTATTTTGAATCCTTTTTAAAGTTACAGTTTTATATTTTACTACGTGGGCTTCAACCCCTGCGCGCTCAACTTGCCATCCCCCATAAAGGTTACATAATAATTTTATGTCAATTTATCAGTTATTACATTTTTATATGATATAATAATATATATAAATTTTCTTTAAAAATTTATAAATTTTCTATTCAATACTGCAACTATAGACCTTTTTCGCGAAGTTTTGGGCTTCGCACGAAATCTGTTATCTGACGAAAAAGACCGTAATTTCGGGTACTCGACCCGACTTTACGGTAACCCCACACCCTAAATAATTATGACTTTTTTGGATTTGAAAGCACTAGATTCAAAAATATGGACACTGAAACAATCATTTTTCATAAAGATTCAACCAAAACATGTGACCAAATAAAAATCTGATTTGGTAGGTTTAGTGGTACTTTTCCGTTATTTAAGATTTAATTTCTTAAAAAATATTGGTAATTTTTAACATATTTAAATTCATAATTATTTATTAAAAAAATTTTAGTGAAATTATCATGAAAATAAAATATTCTCAATTACTCCTCAGACTTTTTTATTCAAATCTTATTAATAATAAAAAAAAATTCAAACTTATTAACGATTTAAATTCATATTTATGCAAATATAGAAAAAAAAAACTTTTTATTTTTTAATGAATAAGCAAACTATATCAAGAGATTAAAGTTTTGATGCTTTATATTTATAAACTTTGGTCGACTTTGAATTGAGATAAAAAATCTTTGATTATGTCTTTAAACGAATATTTTTTTTACAAAAAAAATAATTATATTTATAAATAGGCCAGAAAGTTTATTAAAAAATTTCACAATATTTATACATTATTTTATTCACAAAATGTCATTAAATTTTTTTAATTAAAAAAAAAAAGAAAATATTTATCGAATACTTGATATGGTATTTGATAAATAAAATTAGAATAATGTAATTTTAAGTTTACAGCACTTAATAAAAAGGAAAAGTAAATGAAAAATCAAGGATATCCTACTAAAATCTATAAAAAAAAAAAGTATGAAAATATAAAAAATAAAAAGAAAAAAAAATCAATTTCCCCTAGCAAGAAAAATAATATAAAACTTGAAGTAAGAAAAGTTTCTTAACGCTCAGTTGGCATAAAGAAGACTAGTACTAGAATTTTAAAATTTTGCAATAGTATTAATGTGTATACTGAATCCGCATTTCCTGCTTAGAGCGATAATGCGCATCAAAAGTAACCCTTTATATATTTTTTTATAAAAAAAACTAAGTGACTATATAAGCAATAAAAAAAGAAAAATTGGTAAAACTTTTTCTAATTCTACCCACTTACAGAGGACTAAAAGTGTGCTGCTTATATATATAGTGTCAAAACTTAAACATTCCATCCTTTTTTCTTTATTTTTATTGTTTTCGGTATTATTTTTTAATAATGTCATGCTTCTTTTTTACTTTCATAAAAATAAATTGTATAAATGGTTCTTTTTTTTATTTTTAAAACTTTTTTTTTAATATCTGATATTAAAAAGTTAAAGGAAAAAAATATTTAAATATTTTATAATTTTATAATTTATCTTTGAAAATATTACTCTTTTCTTATTTAAATTATTTTTGCAAAATGATTTGTGCAGTTTTTTACAATCTTATTAGTTTATAATCAAGGGGCGACACACTCACCGCACAGTGGCTGTGCGCCTAGTGTAAAAACCAGAGTCATGCGTAACAAAAAGACTACGGTATTTCGGTTCCCAAATCGTTCTAGGTACTGAGTGTGCTTAAAAAGCAGATCCTAAAAATCCCTAAAATTGAAAAGCAACAAAAATTATTTGGCAAAAAAAAAACTATAAATGGCTTGTGTGTTAACACAAGTAACGAGCATGGAACATGTTGACTTATAACAGTTTTAACGTATACTGCCTAATTATTTTAAGTCCAAGAACCGAAATGATAATAAGTTCCTAAATCAAGATTATTTGAAGTCCATAAATCAAAAATATTCTAAGCTCATTTGAGGTACGCATCTGGGTACGCTTCCCTATAAACATGTTCCATGTTAAAATAAAATTTAACTGTTATTTGAAATATAACAAATCCTATTTTATATTATATGAAATCCTCTGAGACTTGGTCTATCTATAGTTTTAAGGGGGTGTTTTATTAACCAAGTTAATCTACCCAGTCTTTTTATTAGGTGAGCACTTTTTTCTAGCGCATTTTTTGGTGCACAGTTTCTATGCTTTAAGTAGACCGTCCCTTATTGAAATTAATTTGTTAAAATTAAGTTAAAAAATGTAAATTTTTTCTGTCGCAAGGTAAACGTTTTTTAGATATTATTCTGACATTTAAGAGGTTTGGCTGTCTAATTATCAGATATTTGTCTGTCATGCCATTTAAAAAACTATATTTTTTTATTTTTTGAAATAAATAATAATTAATTTAAGTATACATATTTAACTCCATCCCTATTTTATATCTTTATTTAGCGAAGAGTAATTAGTTAAAAATGTCTTGAAAATAATCAGGAGCATATAATATTAATTAAAAAATTTGTGTACAAGCTGCACGGAGAAAAATATTTTGTACATTTTGCAAAGTTAGTTTTTGTAAACAGAGGGCTAGTTTTTAATAAAAAAAGATTTTGTAAATTTTACAAATATCATGTTAGTCACAGTTATCAAAAAATGAAAAGTTGAAAATATAAACTTATAAATAAATAATAAATAAAAGGATTATAAAGTATTGCAGTTTTTTATTATGTATAATTTTGTGAAAAATATTTTGTCAGCGCGGGAATTTAATTTTTGTGTTTCAAGGTAATCATAAAAATTTTGATTCATTTTATTAAATTGGATATCAATAATACATTTAGCATAACATTGTTTAAAAAATTGAATAATATTTTCAGCGAAGGTATACAAATATAGTTATTGATTTAGTTAAAGAATTAAGGGCCATTTGTTGACTGAATATCAAAAATATATATTAAGGAAAATGAATTTTTTATTCTTTATGATAAAATTTGCAATATTAATTTTAATAATCATTATCATGTATACGCGGTAAGCATTCAAAAAAATTAAATGTTTATTAAAGCCAGTGATTTAATCGATTTACGGCCAAATTCTAGTACATAAAAATAATACAATTTTTTTAGCTTCCAGACAATATATAAAATCTTGTTTATTTAATATTTTTTTAATTCAATAAAATCTGTTTTAACCTGATTAATATTTATTTATTTACTTATTATTTCTTTAAAATTTATTTATTTACTTACAATTAGAGTAATGCAAAAAAAACATTTTTTTTAATTACTAAATTTTTTGTATTTACAAAAAATTTTTGTATTGTTTATAAATGAATTTTAGTAATGTAGAAATTGGTTATATTTACTAAAATTTTTGAACATAAAATAACCAAACATTATAATGTCAATAAAACTAGCATTTTTGGTTATATTTAACAGTTTTTTTTCTCCGTGTGCAAACTTCCAAAAGTTTTTTACTTGCCTCTTCTTATTGAGACATTTTTGAAGTACATCTATGCAATTAAATTATTATATCCAAAAAAGAATAATAAAAAAGAGGTGAGTAATAGGATATTTTTATCAAAAATTGTAAAAGCATAGAATACCCCAGATCGCATGTAAATTCCTATCCTAGGCGCAAAATGAAATCTGGAGCATTATTTTTTATACGGCCAAGAGTAAACATAGTTTTTCTCATCATCGATGACAAAGCACATATTTTCCGGAAAAGACGAGTTTTCTTTACATTAACGGAGAAAAATAGTATACTACCCTTGGCTATAAAAAAGAGTGCCCCAATAATCGCAATTTACTATCTTTGGCTTCGCCTTGGAAGATAATTTACGTGCGATTTGGGAAATTCTTTATTTTTCTTGCCATGTGTCGTAATGTACTATTTTTTCGTCAAAGCAAAATAACCCATGTATTTTCAATTGCTGGGTAATGTGTGGTTTCTAGCCGCTAATAGGAGAAAAATTTTTGGAAATTTAAAGCTTTTACAAAATTTTTGTAAACCTGTAAATCCTTATTTTTATGAAAATTTGTAATTTTAGCAGTAATTTTATAATTTAAAAATGAGTATTTGGTTCAATATCTACAGCAGTAAGAGAATGATAAAATCATAAAAATTACAAAAAAAAAAATACCCCAGATCGCAGTTTACCATCCTCGGCTTCGCCTCGGATGCTAATTAACGTGCGATCTGGGCCATTCTTTTTTTTTGCTCCCTTGGTTAAAAATGTACTATTACATATCTAGGGCAAAAAAGCCTATTTTATGCCCTAGGGAGACGGCTTTTTTGCCCATTATATGTAAAACTATGTTTTAGAACACGGGAAAAAATATGGGGTTCGACTTTTGCATGCTGTCTGCACTCGCTAGCTAGGCTAGCTCGTGCAACAACTGCATGCAAAGCCAAAACCAATATTTCATCCCTTGTTTAATAAATAGCTATTAAATGACAAAGAAAATCACTATTTACAAAGAAACAATAAAAGATAACAATGGCGGCAGTGTTATTTTAGCTAAGATTTTTACTCCGTCAATATTTATTTTAACCAAGTTTTGGCACGAGAAACAAGTTTATTCCATGTTTCTAATTTTTATAGTTTTTTAGAAAATCAATTTAAGTAAGTTCAGTAAATCAGTTACAAAACATTTAAAATTAAACTCCATATTTTAAGAAAAAATTAAAAATTATTTGAATTCACTCTAATGAAAGATTTAAAAATTAATAAACATTTTAAAAAAGAATATTTAAAATTTTTGCTGATTAAAATTAGAAATGAAAATATTTAAAAAACAATTTTTAAAGCTTAAAATTTTGAATTTAATATAAAATTCACGATTTCAGAAATTTTATGTCATATGAAGATAAAACTTACAGTAAATAAGAAGTCTCAAGAAAGATTGTATCTTAAAAAAAATGCTGAGTCAGGTCATAAAATACAGACCAAATCAAATTATTTATGCAATAAAATATTGATAACTGTAATTATTTTTTAATGATTTTCTAATTCTAAAAAAAAATTTTTAATAATTATTAAAAGACAATTAGAACAGCATTAGCTTAATTTAATAAAAATTGTTTAATTAAAATAAAAAAAAGTATAAGTTACTCAAAATTATTCTCAGATTTTAATCTCAATAATTGAATTTAAGAAATAAAAAATTAAACTTAAAAAATACACAGCTGACCTAAATTAACACTTAAAACTAATATAATATTAATAAAAATAAATATTTAAAATCGTATGAGAACTGTTCGTAACCTATATTTCAAAAATCGTATTTAAATATCAGTATATAACATAAAATACAACGTTTGGTAGTATAAAACGACAAATCGATATAATATTTTTATTTATTTTTTATTGTCTTGCATATGTGGTAATTAGGAAACAGATTGTGAACATGGACTAAACCCAGTTAGTTAGAATCATCCTATCTTTTTATTTTTATGACAACAAAAAGTGGTAATAGTAGCAGTTTAAACTTGATATAATTACAGAAAACAGACTCTGGTATGGTAGTCGTTAGTGCTGACACTAATTTTATAGCCTGACAAAAATAAATAATTTTTTTTTTTAATTAATATATGAGACACAGGTTTTTGTAGCATGCTATAATTATAGGAAAGATTAATTTTCGACTAAATATTAGTGAGTAAATGGCTTGATTGATGATGATTGTTAAAAATTAATATCGCAATGCATCACATGTCATAAACAACAGTGATTTGGTACTTGAAAATGGAAAAGTACAATCAAAACAGCACTGTAAAATTATGAAGCTAATTCTTATACTTTTTAATAAATCTTACATGAAATAATTTTTTTGTACGGATGATTAAATCATGAAATTTGATGGTAATTTGAAAATTTTTTTTTATTTTAATTAACTATTAGTCAGATTATAGCTGGCCAAAATTTTAAGTAGTTTTCTTGAATCTTCAAGAAATTGCTTGAATATTCTAGCAAATGCTTGAAAATTCAAGCAATAAATTTTTACAGTAAGGATTTTAAAGTTTAGGTAAAAAAATCTGAACTTATCAAAAAGTTTTTTATACTAACAAGGCAAGTTTACTACCCTATTTAGATGAGATTATGTTGAAAAAATACGCCTGATACCCAACGTTTATTCCAATGGGCCTTCTGGGCTTAGAAATACAGGGCTCAATGTTATTAAATAGGATTTTTTGATCATTTTTAATATAACGCTACAAACTCACAAGTTAACCAAAATACTTCTGGTTGGTCTCATGTTTTTTATGCAAGTGTCATCTATACTCCTTTCAAACCCAGCAATTTTTTATTGGTAATTTTCTTACTATTATAGTAATAAGTCAAATGCAAGATCAAATGCCCATTTTTGGTCCAAAATGACCAATAATTTTTAAATTGCTGTTAAAATTGTAAATGACGAAAATGGGTATTATGTGTCTCAAAAAATATTTTACATTTAAATTTCCAAAAATTAATTATTCGCCATATTTCGATTATTTGTTAACCAAATATGATAATTTAAAGTCAGAGCCTCAAGTCTAGGATTTTAAAAAAAGACAATTTTTTTTATTATCTTTAAAAAGCGATATCTTATAAACAATTAAAATAAAAGAAATTAAAAGAATAGAAATGATTAAAAATTTTTGGATATTTGATTCTCGCAAGAAATTTTTGAGACCTATAAAATCTTTTTTCGTCGAAAATTGCAATTTTGGCAGCAATTTAAAAATTGATCATTTTAGGGAGAAATTAGGCATTTGGTTTATTGGTTCTAACGATGAAAGAATCACTGATAAAAAATTGGAGCCTTAAAACTCATGCTTACACAAAAGAAAGAGACGATAATTAAAATGTTCAGTTAAATATCTACGATTTAATAAATAATTAATTACTCGTAAAAAAAGTAAGAAATTTACCTTAAATTTTTGTCGTCGATATTCTTTAGTTTGTGCAAGATAATATTTATAAACATGAGCAGGTAAAGATCTTTTAGTATCTTCACCAATCCATTTAGAAAATTCATTATTTTGAAATTTTCTTTGTTTAGCCCCAGGTGATCTTTGACCAAGATTTCTTCCTGGTAATTCGTCGATATTTTTTGGTTGATTTTCAATTTGATTCAATGAAAATGTTGATGTTGATGTTTTTAATCGATGTGTATCATAATTTGGTTTTGTCCATGTTGTTGTATGCCAATCAATTCTAGAACAACTCGGTTCATCTCTTGTTGTTGTTATTAAAGAACTACGATATTCACATTGTTGAAATGTTAAAATCGGTCTTCTTATACAGGGTGTTGCACATATTGGATACAATTTTCGATTTACATTACAAAAACAACATCCCAAAGGCCTGGGATATATTAATCGATCCCTGGTCAAGGGATAGTTCATGTCTTATTTTCACATTCTCAATATTTATTTTTTTTCCAACTACTTTTTTTATTCACTTTTTATTTTATATTGAAAAATAAATTTATCTATTTAATTTGAAATATAGTTTTTGAAAGACCCATATATCGATATCAAGAAAATTCTTAGAGAGTTATATCAAAGATTTTATATACACTTTTGGACTGATATAAATATTAAAGGCTAGGTTTTTCTTTTTGCACTTCTTTATCAAGTCAAAAAGGTAAACGTAAAACTAGTTTTCTTTGAAGTTTACAATATTTTTATTTTATTATTATCATTATTTTATATTCAAAGAATTCTTTTTTTCAATGTAAAAAAAAAAAATTTCATAGCTTGAATTTTTGATGTGACACTTGAAATTTTTATTTTATATTCAAAACATTTTTAATAAGATTTAAGGTCGTTATTTATGCATGTAAAAATTTTTATAAGATTATTTTTAAAAAATAATGTTAATTTGATATATAAATTACGTTTGATAATATTTTGATGAATTAAAAAATTTTTTTTCTTTTTTTTTATATAAAAAACCTAATTTTTTCTATTAGATGTTAAATTGACAATATCAAGGAAAAGACCATTTTCAGTTTTTCTTATGTCATTATACTCTGTTAGGTAAATAGACCATTAAGGCCATTTTTGTTGCTAATTAGGAACCATAGAGCCAATAATTTGGCAGCGTTTTTTATTTTTTTTATATATCTATCCTGACAGTTGTTTTGAAAAGTTTTTTTGATTTTTAATTAATGTGGTGGAAAAATTTTGCATTTACCAAAAAAATATATGGGACTAAAATATTTCTTCATAAGAGACTGTGTATTCGGAGGAAATACCCAGGAGTGATTAAATAAGCTGTAACTTTGGGAATCTCATTTTTTTGGTAGATTACAAATTTTTTCACCCTGTAATTGAAAATCCAAGTAACTGCCAAGCTAAAAAGTTTAAAATGTTAAATAAGTCAAATTTATTTATTGCAAATGTCTTTTAATTAAAAACAAAAGTTTTTCCTTCAAAATATATGTGTTATTTTATTAAAAATTTGTATATTGCATAATAGTTTAAATGAAAATTCATAAACTTAGACAAATTTTCACTTATATATACTTAAAATTTATACATAAACTATTAGTAAAGAGCATATATATAGAGTACCTAAGAATATTATTCAAAAGGATAAATTTTAGGAAAGTTTTGATATTTGACAAGACGAGCTTTTAGGAATATTCTAAAGATAAAATATCCCTTGTCAAGTTTGTTTTAACAGTAAATGAAGTATGAAGAAAATTTTTCATTTTTTTTTAACTATTTTTTATTTATTTATTTTTTTTAGTTAAAAATAAAATTTTAGTCAAATATTTAAATGGTTAAAAATTTATGTTTATCATTGTAAAACATATTTACTCAGTGACCTAAATTAATTTTGTATTAAATGAAAATTGACAATTTTTATATATATTTTTAATTATATTATTACTTTTTTTTTTTATTTATGTTTATTCATGTAAATAAAAATTTATTGGCTTCTATCCAATTGTACTGACATCGATATATATATTTGTTTCTAACATTTTTTTCTTTTTAAATTAAAGTAACAAAAAATTAATGTCTAAAATTTTGCTTTTGTAATCTTGTCAACGATTCTAAATAGAAATAAAAGAATGATCACAGTTTTGTAAATTATTTGTTAGAATAATTTAATACTAAAAAAAGTACGAATGGATTTTGAAAAAAAATTTTTTTAAAACTTTTTAGTAAATTTTTTTAGTTTAGTTTCAAAATAATTTAAGCATTTAAACTTTTTTTTGCAGTGCTGTAAAATATTTTTTTGGCTTAGTATCATTTTTTTTTATTTTTAGTATTATAATTAACTGCAGTTAATCTGTAGACTTTGAAAAAAAAATTTTTTTTGTTATTTATTACACTTTATGTGCAAATGTAATAAAATTAACAAGAAAAAAATAATAATGATGATAACGGCTTAGCAGTCTAATAACTCGAATATTTGCAAACATTGAGGTTACAAAAAGATCAATGAGGTCAGTATGTGGACCAATGAAACTATTTAACAATAAACTATAGTTAGGTCAATGCATTTGTTGAAAACATGCTGTGTTTTAAAGTATGCTAACACAAATTCATCAAAAAGGAGGCGCTCGGACAAACGTGAAAAAGACGAGAAAGAATAAAATCACTATCTAGTTGATATAATAGGATACTTTTATAAATTTATTTTTAACATGGAACATGTTTATAGGGAGGGTATACCTCAAGAACTTGAAAATTAAGGGGTAGTCAAATTAGTCCGGTTATAGGGGAGGGGGTGAAACGGGACTTAGAATAATTTCAATTTCGGGATTTAGAATAATTCAGATTTAGGGACTTAAATCAATATTTGGGAACTGGTTATCACTCACACTGTAAAAAGTAACTTCCTTCAATTAACAAAAGAATTTGAAAATTTTCGAAAAATTAGTAAATATTCGAAAAAAATCGTAAGTTTACTAAATTTAGTATTGGTATTGGTATTGGTATTTGTTTAACCACCATCTTAAACTTCCATACGGATGTTGTGACAGAGGTCACCAATAACTGCCCATGATATCACACCCTGCACTATTTTAATTTTTCTATTTATCTTTTTTAATGGGTTGAGGATTTGAAAGCGCCTTTTGACAATTGTTAGTGAAGTGTTATTGTATAATTGTTTGAGTATCAGTGTAGCTGGTATGAGCATTGAACCTATGGTCAAGGAGGTACGCGACCTCTCCCAAACCCCACGCCGGCTTATAGTGCCCTGGAAGCACTTCGGACAGCGTTATCCATGGATATCCATGTGCACATAATGTTAATTTTTTTTTTTTTTAACATTAGGTGGATGTCTCAATCCTAGAACCCACGGTAGAAGAACATCAAGAATTTTTCGCAGAGAAAAAAACTTGATGTTGATGTAGCCGGGAATCGAACCGCGAACCTTCAGGCCCGAAGTCCAGCGCCCTAACCACAGAGATACCGAGGCTCTCTAAATTTAGTATATTATCAAAAAATCGAGTATTCGCTCTTTTTATTTTTTTGTGAATTCGCAAGAAAAATTGATAATTAACAATTTTTTTTCGAAAATTTACAAAAAATAGTTGTTAATTCACGAAAAATAGTTGTGAATTTACAACTTTTTTCGTAAATTCACAAAAAAAATTTGGTAATTCTCAAGTTTTTCGTTGTATACTAAATTTGGTAAAATTACGATTTTTATCGAATATTTACCAATTTTTTTGAAAATTAACTAATTCTTCGAAAACATTCTATGTTTTTTGTGTTAATCTAAGGAAGTTACTTTTTACAGTGCAGCTGTAAGTAAACATGTTCCACGCATTTTAGTTGTGTTTACATAAACCGGTTATAAGTTTTTAGTATCAATTTATAACAAGGATAAATCATTAAAAATGTCTGCAAAAAGTTAAGAATCTTAAAAAAAGTATTTGTTCGAGAATACTTTTAACGCTAATTCAAATCTCAGACATAATCATTGGTGTAATTGTTTGTGTTATAAAAATAGGCATTTTAGTCTATGATCCCAGAGGTGTGTAACTTATTTTGTAACTTTTTACTCTTTATTGACCTGGAAATACCTTCTAACTGTGCTATAAACATAACGGTTTAAATTAATTTATTGTTGGTGCGTTAGATAATTTGTACGATAAAAACAATATTTAGAATTTTTCGTAAAGTTAATGGTAATATAGCCGGAAATCGAACTCGTTAAGAAACTCGGTAAGAAATTTGACGACTAATCACTAAGCTACCGAGAGTTTTTTTAAACCCTTAGAATAAAGAGATACTCGATTTTGAAGATATCATTCTCGAGAATTCAAAAGTTTGGGTCTTTAAGTCAGTAACTATCTAAAATTTTAAGATCTTTCTGATGAAGAATTCAAGATTCATTTGGTCTTTTATGGTAAATAGATTTATTGGCTGAAAACCGTAATCATCAATATTCGCCTAATGCAGCTAAATCGCTTCCTCAGAAAAAGCCATATTAAATTTCAATTTTTGTAACTCAAAGATCTGAAATATTATAACCGTAACCAACTAAAAGATTCAGACCAGCATTTGTAATTTTTGGTAATTTTTGGTAAAGGAAAGTAAATATAGTGGTATATATTTTAAAATTATATATTCATATATTTTATATTCATATATTTTACTATATGAACTGTAAGCACTAATTTATAGTCTAGGAGGTACAAGGTTCCTCTACAAACCCCACGCCGGATTATAGAGTACCTCGAAAGCTTTTCGGACTGTCATATCTAAACAATTCCGAGTCTTATTCCCCAATTCAACATTACATGGGTACTGAAATACGTAAAGCACTGATAGAAATAATTTCAAAAGTTTAATCTAATCAGAAAATAGAAACCTGAAACTATTATCATCGGCAGCGGGATTTGAACCCAATGGTAGACCATAGCATTAGACGAATATTGATCTATGTATGTGATTTTGGACCCTACAAGAATGCGAGGCCAAAACACTGTTGTAGAGCCCTAAAAATATCAAAAGCATTTAAAGCAATATCTATGAAACTTTTTATAAACTAATCCTGTAATTTATACTTATTTATATTAATAAATTTTTGTTAAAAAATTTAAACGTAATAAAAAAAGGTAAAAAAAAGCTTTTACATAAATTTTCGATATTAATATTTAAAAAAGTAACAATAAATTTAAAACTTAATACCATAAAAAAAAAATCTATGCATTTAGTTATAAATATAAAATTTCTTAGATAAAATGAAGTTAAGATAAGAAAAAAAAGTAAAAATGATTGAATAATTTAAGTATAAAACTATATATTTATATATCTAAAATGCATAAAACCTAAGTTTTTATAGACTTTTTATGCGTAATATGTTTCAGTTTTTTTTTTTTTTTTTTTTTAACAAAAGTCCATTTTTGTATCAGCCGTGTCAAACCATAAAGTATACATTTATATGTATGTGAGAGTTGTTAAGAGCTAAAAAAAAAGCTTGAGATAGTCGACAGGTCTCTTTCTGTGTACATGTAAACATGCTTAGAAGTGTGTCTGAGCATGGTTTGGAATATAAAATAGCAATATAAAGTCTTCTATATATTTTTTTTCTGTACTTTACTGTACACACATAAACATTTTATATTATAAATATATATATATATACATGCTTTTTAAGATATATAGTGATATATTTGAGCGTTATTTTGTCGAATGGCAAAATAAGAAAAAATGTAACATGTTGCTATATATGCAAAATAGAACGGAGTATATAGTTCATAAAAATTTATGGACAAATAACTAGTTATTACATGAGTATCTTTTTTTTTTTCTTTTAACCTTTTTTTTTTTTAGTTTTTGAATTTTCAGTATATAATAATGGGATGTTTAGAAAGTGAAAAATGATGTTTAGAAAGTGACAGTTGATAATTTTTATTTATGTGAAATATTTTTGTTTAAAGAAAAACAAAGTTGGGATTTTAAAATATTTTTTAATGTATCTATATTGTTTGAGTGTGTGCACCTGTATATTTAAATATTTTGCGTTGAGTGCCAAATTCTTTAACTTGTTTTAACTATTTTCAAGTTATTTAGACACTTAGTTTTATAATTTGATGAATGATTCAAAAATTTTCACTGTGATTAGCAGATTTATTAACAGAAATATTATTTAAATATTTTAAAAAACATGTTTATTTTATATTATAATATAAACGTATAAAATGAAAATTGCCTACTTCCAAATTGTAACCTACCCCCAAATTCGGTACTTGCATCTACCTCTAGAGTAACCTAAATTCTGAAGGTCAGGGAGGCGAAGCCTCCAAATGGGAGTGTATGAGGGCGAATCACAAAAATAATAAGTATAAAAAAAAGTATAAAAATATTTGCAAATGCAAAACATTTTATAAAAAAAAAATAATTTTTTTTCTCGGTTTTTTCCCACCAAAAACTTATTGTTTACTTCATTTTAGAATGCGATGAAACATTTTCTTGTAATACGTAACTAACTAATAATAATGTTAATTGTTTTCTAAAGAAATTATAAAATCAAAGTCCCTAAGGTTAATTTTATTAAATTGGATAAATTTTAATATAATCAAAGTGTCATATAATTACTGAAGAAAATCTCACGAGAGTATAAAAACTTGTAATTAAATTATGTATTAATGGACTAAATACAAATTATATTTCGTAAAATTACGTATAAATTATTAAAGTTTAAATATTTTATAAAAGCTTAATTAGATTTTTTTAAACTATTTAAAAATTTTTTATTTTAACAATAAAAAAATGTAGGTTATGTTTGAAAGCTTAAAATTTTTGTCATATAAAAATATATCTGAATATATGTATAGCTAGTTTTATAGATAATAAATTTTATAAAAATTAACATTGATAAATTGTGGTTTTCTGTTAAAATTCAATTTTTATCTGCTATATAAAATAAAGTTTATAAACGATAAAAATTAATAGATAAAATATAATGGTATCAATACAGAGCTTTACAGTTGGGTAGTTTAACAAAAATATTTTTATACGAGGATTAACTGTATCGCATTTTAGAATATAAAATATTTCGATTATTTTTGACATGATTACCATATGCGGACTGATTTATGGATAAAATTATGCTTTGTGATTTTTAGGTTAAAAATAGAAAGTTTCTAAAAATATTTGTTTACGTTTAATTCGTATTAAAATTGGTCTAGTTTTGAAAGAATCATTTAATACAATTAAATAAATACACTGTAAAAAGTAACTTTCTTATATTAACAAAATAATTAGAACATTTTCGAAAAATTAGCAAATTTTCAAAAAAATTTGTAAATATTCGATAAAAATCGTAAATTTACTAAATTTAGTATATTAACAAAAAATTCGAATATTCTCGATTTTTTTTTGTGAATTCGCAAGAAAAATTGATAATTTACAAATTTTTTTCGAAAATTTACAAAAAATAGTTGTAAATTTATGGAAAATAGTTGTGAAGTTACAACTTTTTTTGTAAAATCACAAAAAAATTCGGTAATTCTCAAGTTTTTCGTTATATACTAAATTTGGTAAATTTACCATTTTGATCGAATATTTACAAAATTTTTTGAAAATTCACTAATTTTTCGAAAAAATTCTATTTTTTTTGTTAATCTAAGAAAGTTACTTTTTACAGTGTATATATCAAAAACTTAAATTTTACAAATGCCTCTAAGAAAACCAGAACACAATTCTCTCATTAGACAGTAGACATTAGCCAATTCTTAAGAACACCAAAGATCCTATTATTGTTAAAAATCTTTAATTTCTTAAAACAATTTAATAAACAAAAGATTTAGTAGGGAAAATATAACTATTCTACGAAAATGAAATTTCTATATAAGGCTGAATTCAGTGCTATTTCAAGTTTGGGTAACCAATTGGAATATAAAAAATAAAAATTACACGGAAATTTTTATTTTAAAACAAAATTTTATTACATTATTTTATTTCCTATATTAAAATAAGTAATTTTATGGTAATCACTAAACTGCATTTTTATGGATCATAAAAAAATGTTTATATCCCGATCCTAATTCTGATTTTACAGCTATCGATGATGATGCACTTGAATGGTCACAATTAATATTCAAAATTTTTTATTTTTAATTGTAAAATATACCGATTTTTGCCCCAGAAGCAACACGTTTAATTTGTGCATAAAATAACTGAGTGACCTTTATAGTTCCTATATAACATTTACATTTCCCAAGTACGCGGGAAATATAAAAAAAATACGATTTTTTATTATAAAGCATATTTAGCAAAATTTTAATTAATAAAAATATATCTTTTGCTAATTTGCATTTGTATGGTTTTTCACCAGAGTGGATTTTATTATAATATAGAGCGAAAAGCGAAACTTTATCTAATTATAGAGTGAGAAAATCGACTCCTTGTGGACCCAATATCTCAAAAGCAATTAACCAGATTGCTTTCATATCATTCCCTAGTAGAAAGAAAGACTCAGTATACTTACTTTGGCGTTCAATAAAGTCACTACATATTTTTATAAATTCCCATATAAAATTTTGTAGTAGGTCTTTATTGTACGCAAAAGTGTACTGAGTCTTTCTAGAAGGAAATGATATATTTTTGAACCTACATTTTTTTTATCCTTTTCATAATGTGATTAATTTTTAAACTCAATCAGATATTTCTAAAGCACATTTATTATTTTATTTGTTCTTTTGCGCATGTGCTATTAGAAGCAAAATAAAATTTAAAAATAATTAATCCAAAATAGTTGAGTTAGAAATGCAATTTAACTTGGTTTTTAAGATTAAAAAAAAGTTTTATTATATTCAAAAAAAATTTTTTTTATTTAAATATATTTGTAGTATATGAGTTTATGTACCTACATTTTGTTAAACACGAAATTGTTTTTAAAAAGTCTAGAGAGTTTAAGCATACATAAAAAAAAGAAAAATGTAGATTTAATGAATTTATTTTACATATAAAATAGGTTTTAGTAACAAAAAAAAAAATTCTATTCACGAAAAGTATTTTGGCTTTAAAATGAAAATACTTTTAGGCATAATGCCATCCAGTACCAAGTTATAGTAGGTACCTAAAATTTCAATCTATAACTAACATTTTTTTCTCTTTCTTTTTCTACCGCATGACCTGTCTTATCGTTTTTTTTTTAACTACTGATCATACAAAAAAAAAAATTTTTTTGTACACTTCTTTTGGTTATATGTATAAGAAAATTCAAGCGTATCTAAGCACATCTTTTTTCTATATATTTTTTTTATACATCAGAAAACTGAGTAAAGAAGTTTTACAGAAAATACCTCTTTGTATAAAATGTTTGTATATTATAAAGTATGAGAGGGAAAGAAACGTGTTCACTTTAAAAAAGATTGGCAAATTTTCAAAAGTGTCCTTCATTTTTATAAAAATATAAATTTTTTTTTTTTAGTTTAAGTAACAACTTATATTTATATTTATATTTTAAACTTTTTAAGTAAGTGTACTTAAAATATTGAGAAAAAAAATTTCTTTTCTATTTAATTAATGAATTTTTAAATAAATGAGAATAAGAGAGTTTTTAAAAGTTTGATTTTTTTACGATAAATAATTATCATGAAATTTACATCTATTAGTATAGGTTTATACTTTAAAAGTTAAAGTTATTAAAAAAAAAGTTTTTTTTTACATTATTTATTTAATCAATAAAAAAAAAATATAAATATCAAGATTTATTTATGTAACAAAAAAAGTCGATAATTATTATGTAAAATAAATTATTAAAAAAATGACGTATTATTGTTGTTAATAAGATTATGTAATAATTAATTAATCATTTTGACATAACAAACATTTGACATAAATAAAATAGATAATTTAAGTCTGCATTGTAAAAAGTAACTTTCTTAGATTTACAAAAAAAAAAGAATTTTTTCCAAAAATTAGTGAATTTTCAAAAAATTTTCTAAATATTTGATAAAAATCGTAAATTTACTAAATTTAGTACATTATCGAAAAATTCGAGAATTCTCATTTTTTTTTGTGATTTTACGAAAAAAGTTGTAAATTCTCAACTATTTTTCGTAAATTTACAACTATTTTTTGTAAATTTACAACTATTTTTGTAAATTATCAATTTTTCTTACGAATTCACAAAAAATATCGAGAATACTCGAATTTTTTGTTAACATACTAAATTTGGTAAATATACAATTTTTTTCGAATATTTACAAATTTTTTCGAAAATTTACTAATTTTTCGAAATGTTCTAATTTTTTTGTTAATATAAGGATGTTAATTTTTACAGTGTATGTAACTCATTTTTAGATTATTAAAAAAGTCAAATTTTCAATACTGTAACTATGCACACTCCAGTATTTTTTATGTTTATAAAACAACATGGAATTACTTGTGTTTTAGTGATAGAAGAAAAATAATGTATTACGTGATTTTGATTCTGATACAAAAAATGTGAGACTTCTGTTTCTTTATAAAATATTGTAATTTACATAAATATAATGTGGGGTGTATTTTATTTCATATAAAATGAAAAAATGAATCATATTTTAAAACTATTATTTGAAGCTATTGTAATAAATTAGAGAGGTATGAACCTTTTACGAGAAAATTTTCTAAAAAGTTGAAAAAAAATTCAAAAAATTCACTTCAATGAATACAAAATTAAAATATTTTTGAATTTTCGTAGTAATCAAAAATATTCAAGCAATTTTTTTAAATTTTAATATAATTGAATCTACGTTAAAGATAAGTAAAGCGAAGTCATCTGATTCACATTCAAATAGTACATTAGATTTATTGGATTTTAACCAAAATTTATACAGTTCATCTACACGTTAATAAAAACTTAATAACAAGTATAAAAGTAATCTGGAAAATGGTTTTCTCCAAATCATGCTTTCAAGAACTGAATTTTTTATCGGTATTAAGGTAGAACTTCGCTCTATAACAATAAAAATAATTGATATTTTTTAATTGAGGAATTTAATATATTTTAGTAAAATAAAAATTTTGCGAGTGAAAAAAACTCATAACATTTTTATTTTTATTTTATAGAATTTCAAATATAAAATTCTAGTTTTTATAATATCGAATTTATTTTTACAAAATTTTTAAAATATTAGTAGAGTATTTACAATTATAAATAAAAAGTGTAGAATTTATTTTTATTCTATATGCATAATTCCATATTATTTTCTAACATTATCAAAATAAAACCCTATAAAATTAACACATTCGCTGCGTTATGATCGAAATACGCCCATAGCCCAATGTATTTTAAATAGGGTCGCAAAACCCACCGCAGCGAATATCTAACTATCAAAATTTTTACGCTTTTTAGGGGATCTTATGTTTTTTTTCACATGATACCTATTGACTCCAATAAAAAAATATAATGTACTTAACATCAAGGGCATTCTCGAACATTTCCCCTAAATTATGTTTCTCTCCTCTGGTCTTTTTACCCCAATACGTATTCCTTTAGGTTATTTTTTGATTTATTTTTATTTAAGAAATAAAAAAAAAAGCCGGGGAGTTTCAGCCCTGAAATGGTCGGTACAATATTCCGAGTATGGAATGGGCCAATAATCCGTCTAAGTTTCAAAAGTTTATATATATAAATAAGATTAACATATATAGCACATTATTAAGTTTTTCATTTATTAAATAAAATAAAATAAATTTAGTACAATAAATAATTTTCTTTAAAATAATTTAAAAGCAATTTTATAAATTTTTGGTCAATTCAAAATGTTTTAAAGGTATTTAAGTTTAAATAATTTTAGACAAAACGTTAACTTTGTATTCGTCAAAATAATAGTTAAAGGTTATATATCACATGTACCTTTTCATCTATGCTTTACAAAATACTAAAAGTTAAATTAATTAAAATTGAAAACTAAACTTTCCTTTCACTCCTATCCTCCTCCTTCTTCTTCTCTTCCTCTTCTTCTCTGGTACATATATCAATTTCAAATTTTCTATACAGTATGAGTTATAAATAATTAAAACTAAAAATATTATTATTTAAAAATAATTTTATTGTCCGAATATTTTCGATAAACTTTGGTAATAATCTTAATTATAGGTTGTACCACAATATGCTATTGTAAATTGAGAATGTATTGCGGTTTATTTACGTACAATGTTTTATATACTACTGTAAAGTCTTTATCAATAAAACAATAGAAATAATCTTAATTAGTTATACATAAAGCAAATTGAAACTTTGTATTAGACTAATTACTTTTTAAGTTATTTGAAAATAAAATTATGAAAAAAATTTTTTTTTTCAAATAAGCAAATATTATAATTGAAAAAGTATTTTTATTTAGGTCATTTAATGAATGAATTATTTATTCATGTTTAATTGAGTTAAGCTTTTTTTTTTTTTTTAGAAAATTTAGTAAAAGCTATTTTTTAGATTGTTCTGATAAATATTAAAAAAGAAAAATTAATTTAATTGTTTTATAATTTATTAAAACTTAAGCAGATAAAGTAAATAAAAGAGGTTTATTTAATAAAACGTTTTTGTGCTTTTTTAATATTGTGGGAAGGAATTGTAGCTTAATAAATAATTTTCAGAATCCAAAAAAAATTTTTTGGTTACCTAAGGAATTTGGACTGTAAAACTGAAAAAAAAATAGAAATTAGCATTTTTATTTACTTTGAAGGTTTTTGAGTTCAAAGTAAATTATTTTTAGTTGTACTTTCGGAAAAGAATAGTTTGGACCGATGTCAGTGTCTCTTCAGTTAAACTTGGGCCTAACTGAGATGAAATTCCTTATTTATGGTTTTTAAGCTCGTTTAAAACATTTCAGTGAAAAAAGATTTTCTATTTGGCTCAAAAAGAACGTGTTTTTTCTTATTTAAAAAAATTGTTTCAAATAGATTCCTATTTGATTAAAACAGATATTGATTAAGAAGATTTTCTAAATAAAATAAATAGATATTTTGTTCAGGATTTTTTAAAAACTGACTACAAAAGTTTTAAGCTTGAGACTCTTAAACTAAAAATGCAGTAGGTGAAAATTTTAGTAGTAAACAAGGTATAAAAAAATTTAATATCTGTAATCAAATATCTCGTTAAAAAACTGATGAAAAAGGATTTTATCTCGGATTTTATTAAAAAAAATATTTAATTACAAAGATAGCTAAAAAGAAAAAAATCCGCATAAAAATTATAAAATTACACGAGTAGATAGTACACTTGAAAGTAAATACATATACATACAAATATATTTACTTCAATATATGTGTATATATGAAACTAGATATATAGGTTTACTTAAATTCCCTGAGGCTTCCTCTTCTCTGAGGATTCTTGTAATTTGGCTGTACGCCCAAAAGACCTAAAGAGCACATAAGGGCAAAATGACAAAATACATAAAAAAGACTAGCATTGTTTTTTTCTTTATATGTAATGTGTTTTATATAAATATAGATTCTCTGTTACGGATATTAAGAACTCTTAAAAACTAAAGTACAATAGAAAAGTAAGAAAAGATTTTTTAAAGTAGCAAATTTTCTTTTAAAAATAGCTGATATTTATGTTCTTTTTTTTTACTTTTTTTTTGTAATACAGGACAAATGATAAAGAAAATATATGCCAATCAAGTTTTCATAGAATATTGTTATTTGTGTATCACAAATAGTCAAAGTAATGATAAACCAGACAATTGACCTCTTTTCTTTACATTTGTGTTTGTTCGCTTTGTTTTGTTTGTCTTTTTTTTTTTTTTTTGATATTAATAATAAGAATGGACGTTTTAGACATTCGAATAAATTAAAAAAAGGAATCTGAGTAAGACTTTGGAAGATAAACATACAAATATTGAACATCGATACGCTTTTTAATGTACACGGAAAAAAATACTCTGGTTCTGTGTCTTTTCTACTGGAGTACTTTATTTTATTGGTTTCAATGAACAGCCTAATATAATAGACATAGATATGTCCTAATTTTGGTTAAAAAATTTTTTATTTCTGAACTTTTAAATTTTCGAAAAAATAGTAATTAAATAAATTTTTTTTTTTTAAATACTGAATTGCAGTTTAATATCCTAAACAAATTTTTAATTAAATAAGCAAAAATTATATTAGAATGAATATTCAGCATCTACAGAACCGTAATTTCACGTTTCTTAATTTTTTTTCCGTGTAGTTAAAAATTTATCCTGAAAGATTAAAATAGAAAATTAATTTCCCATCGGTTTTATAAATTTTATATTTTTCTTTGTTTTTTTTTTCTAAAAAAAAAATTTCTTACAAACACATTGTTTACAAAGATATTGGATTTTTTTTAATTTCTGGATCCTGTAGAAAACTTATTGATTTTTTTTTTTAATAACAAAGTACACTGTAATTTTTTTCTTAGTAAAAGTGAATAAATAATTAAATGCAAATATTAAATAAATAAATTTACGAAGCTCTGTTTAATAAAATAACAAAAATTAAATTTTGCTTGAAAAATATTTTTTAACAAATCAATCGTTGGTTTTTATCTTTTTTATGCATAAAATTAAATTTAGTGGTACTTTTTTATAACTTTCAGGTACGAAATGAATATTCGTCTCTATATAAAATTTTAATATGACATGTAGGAATATAAATATATGCTAATAGGAATATGTAAATAAGAAAATATAATAAAATTTGTATTTTTGAGAGTGGTTGAATTTTATGCATTATAGTTTTTAATTACTTTTATAGAATATTATAAGACTATACGAACATCATAAAATACTTTTTTAAACTAAATTTTCTTAATGATAAAGTGAGATTTTCACTCGGTATATTATAATGGTTTTTAAAACTTTTTTCTTTGGTAATTATTGCACTTGTTTTATTTTGTTATAGGTACTTTTTTTTATAAAATTTTAAATATTTACTTAATTTTTAAAAGCTTTTTTCATCAATTTTCAAATCACGTAAATAATTAAAGTTTTTTTTCTTTTTAAAACGTAAACAGAAACAAGTATTTTTAAGTTTTTTTGTACTTTCTTACTTGATTTCTTTTTAGGTTTTTAAAATAAATCTTTAAGAGTTTTGGCTTATAGCTGGTTTAGATTATTTTTAGGATTCTTTTCACAAATATTTTACTCAAATTTTAGCATACAAAAAATTTTTTAAGCTGGGGGGTTGTGCAGTAAGCAAATCCTTTTTATAAGCACAATCTGGGCTTGTGAGTATTTTTGTTCTAGTGACTTGTTTTTATCCTGGTAAATTGTTTAGATCACAAAATAAATGGGAAAAAGAAAACCATTTGCAAATATACAATAAAATAACAAACTGTATTAAAATTACAATTTTTATTTAAAAAAAATGAAAAATATTCTTCTTACAATCACTTTTCAGTTAACAAAATTTTAGGTATCAACGGAGAACAAAAATAATTCAGATAACTATTGTAAAAAAGATTTTCTTACATTATAACCTCCCTAATCCAACAATTTTGTTTAAGATGCAGATTAATTCAGGCTAAGGTTGATGTTCATTGATTAAGAAATTAATTAATGCATTTTATTATTGACGGTATACTGAAAAAAAAAATAATTTTCAGTAACCGAATTCTTTTTTCGGTGTAGGGTAGAAGGGGTGGTTTCCGCCACCATTAAGAAAATTTGAAATTAAACTATGGATATTTAAAAATATTATGCAAATGCATGGCTAAAAAGTTTTTTAATGTTTTTGAGAAAGATAATTATTAATTAAAATACTGAACCTGGTAATTTCCAAAACTTATTTTTTGTAAAACACCCGTGAAAAACCGGGGTTCTCGCCACCATGTGGCTAGATGCTGTGAGTCATTAAAAAATAGTTTTTTTTAGACTTTTAAGATGATTAGCGCCACATTTTAAAAGGTTCAAGTTGAAATAACGAGGATGGCAAAAAACCCCTACTCTGCCCTAATAAATTTCGCTAAAACTAATAATATTTGCCTAAAATTAAGTTTTACAAATCGCATAGCTGATAATACCCTAAAAAAAATCTAATACCATCTAATACCAAAAACAATGAGATCTAAAAAATCCTAAGTAAAAAAGTAATTCAAAAACATATAATCGACAAATTTTTATAAAATAAATCCAAAAAATTCATAAAAAATAAAGAAGATTAAATAAATACTTCCCTAGTGGTCTATAATAATAAAAGATTGGTTTTTTTTTACCCAAGAAAAATAAATATATATATATAGGACACATAATATCAGTATATTATAACAAGACCAACAAATATATTAAAATATCAAAGAAAATATTAAAATTTATATTTACTTCAAGATTTTTACTCTCAACAAAAAAATATAAAATAAAATAAAATATACAGCATTTATAAAACTAATACTAAACATATTCTACATTTATGTAATCTTTAAAGATTTGTAGAAAAGCTTAAGCTATATTACTGTAATATAAAAAGTACCCCTCAAATCATTGGGAAATGTCAGATACACGGGTAAGATAAAAACTACTACTGTGCTACTTTTCTTTCTTTCTTTTTTTTTTGTAAGTTTCTAAGTATTGGGTAGTAAGGTATTTTTTATTTTTACGTTTTAGAAACATGAATATTACTGAAAATCGATAAGGTATGCTCTTTTCTTATTTTTTTATGTGCACTATAATAAACCTTTACTTATTTATGTGTATATAAATTCATAAAAATATGTGTATTTGATTTTATGTTTTATCCTTTTCTTTTATATTTTTTTGAAAATAAACTAAAATATTAAACTCTGATAAACATTGTACTTATTGTTAGTACCCTCTAAACACCTTAGATGTTTTTTTAGCAGTACCTTTTTATGACCATCCAGTATTAAAAATTTACTCACAAATAAAATAAATGTTTATAGGATCTGCAAATAAGTTGTTTCAGCTCTGGAGCTAGTTGTAGCTCAAAGGTTAGCATTCTTGCTTTGCAAGCGCGGATTCACGGGTTCAAATCCCTATTATAATTAAAAAATTAAAAAAAAAAAAGTAAAAATTATTCAGTTAAAAAATTATATTTGGCTCAGGATCTTATTTCCGGTATAGAATTTAATTCAAGAAAATAAGATACACTACTGGGGTGAGGGGGCGGGGAGTGAAACTTAATTGAAATTTGATGAAAATTTAAATTGGTTTAGATTTGCATTGAAAATAAACTCTACATTTACTTATGAAAATTCAAAATATAAAAAATATTATAACAAAAGGCTACGTTCATCACATCAGGGCATGAAAACAAAAAGTTGAAAATTCATTATTATTTAAATAAACCTTAACATAATAATTTATTTTTTTGCTTAGCTTTATAAAATACAGAACAAAATAATTAAAATAAAATTCTATGTAATATTGTTTTACATTAAAAAAATAAAAAAATATAGAATTCAAGTATTTTTTTTTTACATTTTTATTTAAACTTTGGTACTTTAACTAAAAATTGTTATTTTTATGCATGAAATTTAATTATATGTTTAAAAAAATTATATTTTTGTTCAAAATACCATGAAATAAGTTTTTATATTATATTATAATGTAATGTGTTTCTTCTTTTACTATTTTTTTTACAATGTTAAGCATCTGTTACGTAATAGTAGTTCATGAATCGAGCTTTATATTTAATTTAATACGTATGCGGAAATAAGAATAAAAGTGCTCCGCACTTGTAATTCCGGTTTCTCCTCTGATTTAGCGAAGAGGTTACCTATGTAACGTAAGTTGCATAAATCTCTCCTCGCGATTCTTAGAAATTAAGGACGCTTTCACGTATTGGACGTTCCCACCAAAATTAAGTAACCTTGGCAGTTACCAATTAGATTATATAACATATTTGAACTGCCCCAAAACTAAGAACCACTAGAAACCGAAATACTATCAGACTGGTACTTGACCTGACTGGTATGCGCCCAACGCCCAATATTACGTAATTAATTGAAAATGTATATGTTTTAAATTTTTTTGTAAGATTTCAAAATTTGTATCCTTATTATTTAAGCAGTTTTTAATAATGTCAAATACCTCAGTTGGTATTATCAGAAAATATTTTTATATACCAAAGAAAATATACACCTTTAAGCAAATTACAAAATGTCGCAATCATATTCTCAAATATTTTAAATAAATTGTCCTCATTAGCTTCGATATAAAATGATGCAAAAATTGTAAAATTAGTTCGTTCTTTAAAATTCGCCTGTTAAATAATTATTGCCAATAAAAGTTATCTGTTTAAATTCCAATCTAAGAGTACATTATTTCAAGCATCGCCAATACCTGTTAAAATGAGTAAGTAATAAAGTTTAATTTCTATCTAACTTCTAAGTATACATACAACATAAATATATCCTATGCAGTATTTCATATCATATAGAAATACTAATAAAATATAAATTATGCAAATAAGATCATAACAAAGTAAATAAAGTTAAACAATCAAGTATTAGTTATCATTTACCAGCTCCTTCCCATAAAACGCGAACTTAGACTCAGGGTAGGTTCTTTAGCTTGAAATCTAACCTCAACTTTATATCATCGAACCTACGAATCAACAACTAATTGACCTAAGCAAAATAACCTGGGTAACAAACATTATCCTCCAAAATAATCATTTATATTTATAATTATTATTTATAGTTACGTATCCCTCAGTCGTAACACATGGTTATGAAAAAAAAATTTTGTAAAAAAAAAAATATTTTGAAGTTAGTTTGAAAAATGCATAAATTAAGTATTCTCATAAATCCCTAAAATAAAAAAAATTTAAATTTAAAACCAAGAAATCTTATAAAAAGATTTAAGAAAACTTTAACAGATTATCTTTTACAAAGATGCTTACAAAACTATCATTAATGTTTATACAGTTTACGAATAAAAAAACCTGAATATACATGACATTTCCCACAAAGTACGTAATTGTTATTTTAAACGAGTAAAGAACAATGTAAATCCATTTATTTAAAATTCTGTTAAAACCCAACCAAAAAATAACAATAGAAGAAAAAGCCAGATTTAACATTTATTTACAAAAATTCTCATAAATTGGGATTCATTTAAATTATTAAAAATATAATTAACATAAAATATTATAACCTTAAAATGTTTAAGGATTACATACATGGATTACCAGTAACAAAAATAAGAGGGTTAACATTTTTGTTAAGAATGTAATTAAAAAAGAAAATTTTATGATTCATGTTTTATAACGTAATTAAATTTATAATTTACAATAATTTAACTTTTATGTACGAAAAAAAAAAAATTTAATCTCATATTATACGATTAATTTTTATAAAAAAGCTTTATATATATACCTAGTTGTAAGCTTTAATATATTGAAAAATATTATCGGACGTATTTAGGTCAAAACAAGCATTTTTTCTCTTTTTTTACTTAGGTTTTGTATAATTTGGCACAATTTTTTTTTGGCTGGATTTTTTTTTTTATAAGCTGTATTATATTTCAATATTTTATCATTTTACCTATACGAATTTTTTATCAATAAAATTTTCCAATAATTGATTGTTTTATTTATTTTTTAGTAATAGCTTTTTTTTTTGTAAATAAATATAATATTAAATAAAAAATTGTAATTGTTGTAATGTATATATTAGACTGGGAAATATTGTTAAAATTTATGCTCTGTTTTTTTTCAGCTGGTAAAGTTGAATGCAATTCATTGAAATATTTTGTTACTTAGCATAATTATTCTAAATATTGCTTTTCAAATAAATTTTTTTATAATTTAATGAAGTGTTAATTTTTATTTAATTATTCGGTATACTAGCACTTCGAAATGTCAAAATAGAATTTGAATTTAAAAAAATAAAAAAAATAATTGGTTAATTAATAATTTTGGCCTGGAGCCCTGTTTTGTATCTACTTTTTTTTGCTTCTAGTTCGATAAAGATAAGATAATTATGTTTTTTGGATCACTAAATACAAATACACTATTCGTTTTTATCGAAAATGGTAAAGTTGCCCAAAACATGAAACTTAAGTTACTTTTTGAAAACGTCAAAACAATTCCAAAAAATAACTTCAAATTAGTATTGAGCAATCCAAAGAACATAATGGACCTATCAGAAAAAGGTGACTACGAAACAGGGGCCCTAGTTTAAACTATTAATAATAGCGCAGTACAAAATAATGTACACAATATTTCCAAAGGCTAGTAATTTTACTAAAATTTAATAATATTACTACAAAAATAGTAAATTTACTACAAATTGTGGTAATACTGTAATGATCGAAGTAATATTACTGTAATCTGTAGTAATACTACTACACTACTACTACAATAATATTTAGACTACCATTATTACTAATTTGTAGTAAAATTACAAACCTGCGATAATATTGCGTATTTTTACTCTGCAGAATATGAACAAAAATAAAGTTTTTTAAAATAGTCCAAAAAATGTATAAAAATAAAATGAATTCCTGATTTTGAATATTATTAAAAAAATATATTACTTTGAAAAAAAATTTAAATAAAACTCTTTAGAAAATTCAAAAGCTACTTTAAATTTTAATAAAACCAAATTAAAGCATCGTAAAACATTTTATTATGTCATAATCTTTCAGATTATGGTAATACTTAAAATCTGCATTAAAATGTATTATACAAGCTTTACTAAATCATTTTATCAAAAAATAGAATTTTTGTTTCTTTAATTATTACAGTCATAAAAAATTAGAAGGAAACAAATGTTATAAATATCATTCAAAAAATTTATGTAAATTATTGACAAGTTTTACATTAATTATCTTAAAAACTTTTACATAATACATATATTTAAAATTAAGTTAATAAACTTCAGGGAGTATTAAAAATTTGACATTAAATTTTAAGTACTTTTTAGATACTTGGCAAATATTAAATTAATTATAAAAATATTTTTCAAAAAAAAAAATAATGAAATATTATATAAAAAAAACTTAAAACCAAGATTGTTAAATTACACAAAGGAGAGTAGAAAAGTGAATAAAGTATATTACATAATATATCAATTTATTATAAAATATTCAACAAAAAAAAAACCTCAGGTGTTTCATCTTAAAAAAAAAAAATGTCACTGAATATATATGCTATTGTTAAGGAAATAACAATGGATCATCACTACAACTGCCAAGAGATATATGAATAATAGATCAGTAAAAAAAAATTGTTATTATGAATGAGCTTTTTAGTTAAGAAACACATATTATGCATGCATGTAACTATAAATAAAATGTAAAATACTTTAAAAAAAAGGAAATTTTTAACCGTGTTGGTACGTATGTGTTGACTGGGAATTTCTTGTATATTTATCAATGTCATAGTTGATAGCATATAACACATATCTTTCACTTGTTCTATAACGTGTATGTGTCTACGAAAAATTCTTATGTGCATATATAATCTGACGATTAGAATATTTTTTAAAAAACAATTTTTAATAATTGAAATATGGATTTTTATTACAATAATGTTAAATTTAGTTAGACAAAACATTTTTTAAGGATTAAAAAGATAAAATCTTTGTATATTAAGAGCTTATACTGGTAAATGTAGAGCAGTTCAGTAGTATAAGCTAATGAATAGTCAGACAAAAAGTATAATTGTAGAGCTACTTCTATACAAAGCGCTCTAAGTCGCAGTTAAAGTAAACACGCGCAATATATAATTAAGCATGCTTTATCTGGATCCAGCCTTAGACTTTTTTTTAATTTATAATTTCTTTTTCATTAGTAAAATTCTCTGTTTATAAAAAAAAATTAATATTGCCACTTACAACTTTGCGCTTGGTTAACCTAATTACTGTTAGTGCAAATAATTAAGTGTTTTCAATAGCATAAGCACAAATTTTTTGCAGAAATCACAATACTCCGTTCTTTTGCACAACTGGCGCTAGAATTAATCTTACAAATAAAAACGCCTTTAAGATTCTTTTTACAAAATAGTTAATATTGCTATTTTAATAAAACCTTGAGTAAGAAATTTTCAATCCTATAAAAAATATAGCATAAAATTCTACCAAAAGGAAAAAAAATAGAAAATACGTTTTTAATGTAATGATCCATGTATAAAATTTAATATTCTCTTAACATAAAAAATTCATTAAATCAGTAAAAAAGGTAAAAAATATTTACTATACTTGGTTAACTAATTTGCAAATATTCAACCGTAATACTAGTATACTCGAACATATATCAATTAAATTGATATACACTTACATACAGGAGTGTATGTGTGTTTGTGTGAATATATAAGTGAATAAAAAGCATTCCTAGGAAATTGCTCAAGTGGCCATATATTACATGTTTTAACACTATATATATGTGTGTGTGTGTGTATGGATACCATAAAGAAAATAGTCTAATAAAAATGTATATTTTACGAGTTTCAAAAAAAAATAACTTTTTCAAGAAAATTTAATAAATTTAAAAGTTATTTAATTTTTAATTAATTCTTCATTTTTCTTTAATATATAAAATAAATTTTTTTATTACTTGTACTATTTATATATATTAATAAATGAAGATAAGAAATAAATATAATTAAATGACAATATCAATACTCAAGATAAGATATTGAATTTTCTTTCAATTACATTTAGAATTATATTTTATTGAAAAGGACAAATAGTCTATCTTTAGGTTATTTATATAAATAAAAAAAATCCTTCGAACAAAATTAAATGTCTGGACCTCAAAATAACTTAATATATTATTAATTTGATTGATTTAATAGATTATTTATTCAGTAATGTAAAAAAAAAATGAATTGATTTACGTCAGGTAGAGTTGTGTTATATTTACTATTTTTAGGATTTTTAAAAAAATGTTGTCCCAGATTTTATATTTAAGCGAATAACCTAAAACAAATATTCTTTTGTTTTTATTCCCAGCGGGAGAAAACGCGTATTTCTCTCCCGGAGTGCTATCGTAATAGACTTGTTTCCTTGCCATTAGCAAGGAAAATAGTGCATTATGACCCATGGACAGAAAAATAAAGAATGGCCAGCATCGCTAGTAAATTACCATCCGAATCGAAGCCTGGAAAAATAAGCTGCGATTTAGGGCATTATTTTTTATGCTAAGTGTCGATATTTATGCCATTACAATTTGTGTGCAGCAGCGACAAATAAACTCATATATGCTGTATACGTAGTTAATAAAAAGAAAATTGTATTTTTATTTGTGGGCATAAAAAAAATTTCCCAGATCGACGATTCACGTTTCCGGCTTTGCTTCGAATGGTGCCATATTCACATGCAATCTAAGATTTTCCACATTTTTGGGCCCTTAGTTTGAAATCAACTATTGGACTAATTAAAATTGGAATAAAAAAAAAAGTTCATTTCTTACTGTTTCAAAAGAGTCTTTGCCTATTTAGTTAGCTGCTCGGGTCTGGGACAATCTTCACCCTAAAAAAAAATCTATTGCGGTAAACGAAATAATTTTGGCCGCAGCAATAGCGCAGATTTCGGCTGCCGTAACCGGGATTTTGACTCAACTGATTTAAAAAAATCTTTTTAACATAAAAAAATATTTAAAGTTTTGCATCAGCTGAAATTAAAAAAAAAAATCTTTGCATTAAAACCAGAATTCTTTCGTTGGCCACAACAATTTTCTTTTTTTTTTTTTTGTTTTTTTTGTTTTTTTAAGTTTTTTTTACACTCTTAGTTTTAGATTTAGATATTCGGGTAAATATTATGAAAAAGTTTATTCCTCGCTGTTTGAAACAGGACTTTAGCTACTTATAATCTGTTCTAAACAAGTTAATCCTTTGACTTATAAAAATGTTCAGTAAGGAACCCAACAATGGATGCTAAGCAGAAAGGTAAAACAAATTCTAACTTACTTAAAAAATCTAAAAATAATATTCCTACACAACTTGATCAGAAAAAGACTTCTTTGTAACCTGAACGGGAAATCTTTTTTGCCTTTTTTGTATAAAATATAGTTCTAAAGTTGTTCTCTAAAAGTTTGTTGAGTTGAATGCCATTCTTGTTTTTCTGGCCTTTGCATTTATTTTTATAAATTACTATTTTATATCTATTCTTTAATTTATAAAAGTTTTGAAAAATAATTTAAGTGAAGTTTTATTTCAAAATAAACATACCTTCTCGGTAACAATAAAAATTTTGAATTTCAAATAAAAAGAGATTTCTTCTTATTTTAATTTAACAAAAAAAAGCAATAATAATAAATAAATAAAAAGCAAAATAACTACATAGTCGAGAAAAAACAAAGAAAATCTTTCAGAAGAAAATAAAAAACATTGTATTTTTTTATTATTATTCTATTCGTGAAATTTGTATATTTTGTTAAGTTTATCTTTTTTTTTATTTTCATTTTAAACGTGAGTTTGAACGTGTTGTTGAATACTTTAGAATTGGTAAGCATTATAATGTTATAATTTATGTAATTTAAATAAAGTATACATAAAATAAAAAAAATGTTTATTTAGCAGTTATTTTGAATACTAATCAGTTTCTTTCATTTTTTTTTTATTTACACTAAAAAATAAATAAACTAGAAACACGTTTTATGCAAATAATTTTTATTTTATAATATATCGATATTTATTTGTTTATCTACATATATATTTTATGAAATACGTGCTAAATTATGAAAATTTATTTTTTTTCTCTTAAATTATAGCTACATATACATTATTTATGTATAACATTAAATTTTGATTGCTTCTATTGTTTATTTAATGAAGGTATATTTATTAAGTTATTAATAAAAATTCTATTTTTGTAATATTTGAAATGGGTTATTTTGGTGCAATTTAGATGATTTAATACTTTTTATATACATCACTTAGCAGATAATTAGCGTATAACTCTGACGCGTACATGTAGAAATTTACAACTTTATTTCGTATTTATACGCTTTTTGTACGCGTTAATATGCTCTAGCAGGCAAAGTTGAATTAGCACGATTTAGATACATTTTTGTGAAATGAAAAGCATGGGTAATTCGGTAGTGGACAGTTATAAGTAACGCATACGCATTACTGAAAATTAAGTGTGGTTAAAAATAGCTACTAACCTTTCCTTAGGTATCGAAGCTGATCGTAGCAATATTCAAGTCATTGGGAAAAAATATTTAAGATAAAATAATAATTATTTAAACTCTACCTTATAGAATGCAAAAATCGACACCTTGTGGGCACGATATCTCAACAAATATTAAGGTATATTGCTACTTCATAAAATTTTCTCGGGTCAAAATTTTTTTATTTTTTTTTTCTGTTGAAAAAATATTCAAGAATATGTAAAAAAATTTTTATATCGATCAAAATATTTTTTATATACTTTAAATCTTCTTTTATGGAGCCCCTGCCCTTTAATATATACGCGCTTAAAAACTTTAAACGCGTTTTTCTCGAAACTACTTTTTTGCACCTGGTACCCAGGATAAATCAAAACCACCTAGTCGGATCGACTCCAAATTTGGTCCACACACTTACCAAATGTGTAGTTTTCGTGTGAACTAAAATATTGCAAAAATTTTAATTTTTTCGAAATTTTTTTAAAAATTTTAATAACTTTTTTTTTTGGACAAAATTAAAAATTTTAGTTCACACGATAACCATACTCATGTAATTTATGATTCTTTTTTTTTTTTTTTTTTTTTTTTTCTAAGTGCTGCAAAACATTTTTTATCTTGGGTATCAGCAGCTCTTTCCGGCGAAAATTCTTGAACTTCAAATAAAATTTAAACGCATAAAAAATTATAAAAATTAATTTAAAAAAATTTTTTTACATACTTTATTAGTTCATTTATTATATCCCAAAAAAAATTTCCATTATCTCTTCCCGTTTTCTTGTAAACTAATTTACAGATTTTGCTTGACGTCGCGGGCGCGCCAAGTAGCAATATACCTTAATTAAATTGCTTTTACTTTTTAAAATTTAGTTGTTTCATTGAGTTGATGATGCCTATAGTTTTTGGGCACAATCCGGTATTACTAAAGGTATGTTTATTCAGTCAGCTTATAAATGTCAGCCGGCCAATAAATTTCATAGTTTTTGAATAAGCTTTGCATCGGTGAAATATCATAAAAATGCAAAATAATACAAGATATGTTTATATTAATTATTAATTAATTTAAATTTCATTGAATTAAACATTTAACGCTCAAGGGCCTATTTACGTATTAATTATTTGTATTTTAATTTGAATCGCATTTACATCTTCTGGCGAAAATTCGATATTCTAAGAAAAATTTAATAAATTAAATACTAAATATTTTCTAAATTTTAAAAACCTGTTATAATTAAAAAAAAAATTATTACAACGTACTTGAATAAATAAAATTTTTTAGCAAATAGTATTTTAAAAAAAATTTTTCAAAAAACTATAAATTTTTTATAACATTAAAAAATTTTTTATGGAATAATATTTTTTATGTATATTAAAAAGAAAAAGATTTTTTACTTTATGAAAGTAGATGTTGGTCATTAGTATATAATTAATGTTTTCAAGCTATATATTCATGCTACGCTATTCATGAAATAGACATATAAATTTTATATAATGAGTATATATACAGAGAAGCTTATTAAAGAACATGTTTAAATGTAAAAGAAAATAAAAACAGATTTTCATGTGAATTCAGGATAATAAAAATAAAAAAAAAATACGTATTTTGTTTAAATTTAATTATTCTTATCACGATTTTCAATCCGTTAATTTTTTATTAAGTTCTAAAAATCTTTTTTTGTACTTTGCAAGTCAAAATAAATTTTTTACTAACTGAGTTTCTCAGTTTCTGTGCTAGAAAAGTAAAATCAGATATCTTCGTTAAATATTAATGCTTGTAAAATGTTCAAGCTATGAAATGTAAAATAAAGGGCCATTATGCCGATTCTATAGAGCTACGCGGAAAAGCAACCTATACTTTACGTCCGTATACTATATTCTACAAATACCATAAATAGTTGTCGGAACTGCAAGCACAAAACACAATATTTCGTCTCTGCGCATTAAGTGATGGCTACATTTGCGGTTACGATTCACTTTTACGACGTTTGTAGAACCAAAGACATAGGTAGTGCACGCATAATATTCGTTTTTTGGGCACCTCCTACATATCAGGACTACACTGATAAAAATTTAGTTGACTATAACGCCAAAAGGTTAGTTTGTCTTTAAACCAGTAGGTTAAACACAATACTAATTTGGGTGAGAATTTCACCCAAAGTGGGGTGAAATATATATGTATGTGAAATACATATAATATGTTCTACTATTTGTAAACAAAACTAGGTGCGCGCATAACCTATTGGAGTATTGTTTACTCCAATTTAGTTATAAACTTTGCCTATTTTAGTGGTTAAATTACTGACTAAAATATTGATCTTCTGAAAAACTGAATTTTTATCCGTGTATACGAACATAAAGATATACGTTGTTTTCCCGGGTAGCTCTTGAATCGTCAATTAAAATTTTTACGGCCCTTAAAAACTTGTGTAAAGTTATTTCTCAGATTTTGTGTCTTTAATAAATTGACTTTATCTAATTTTTCATTCATGTTCGCACTCTTGCGATAATTAACGACACTGTGATTAATGAACAATTCAAGCAACATACAACATTAGACAATCAACATCGTTCATCAATTTACCCCCCGAAGTTTTCACAATTTTATAGATCATTTATGATTTTATTTATGTTTAAAGCCCTATACACACTGGAGTTCATTTTTTTTAAATAAGTTTTGACTAAAGAAAAATGTTAAAAAAATTTTTTTAACCGGAATTACAGTTGCAGCAACTGAAAATTTTCTGCAGTGGAATTTTTTTTCAGCGTACCCTAAAACAAAAAAAATAAAATATCCCTTTTTGAAGAAAAGTTTTACGTTAAAAAATAATATTTGAATTGACTGTAATTTTTTGAAATTTGTTTTCTTTGGGCGTGCCTCATAAATTATATTTTAAATCGGTTGATTCTTAATTATGTTTTTATGTGAAATAATTCACGTTCCTTTACTAAACCATTTATCCTTTCCTTTTCATTAGGTAATTTTGAATGATGGATTTGTTCAATTTTATGATGATTTCTTTCTCTGCACTTTATAAGGCAGCAATATAAAAAATAGAAAAAATTGCAAGTGCAAAAAATTTAGAAATATATATACTGTACGTTTATATATATATATATATATATAATACAATTTAATCTAAAAATTTATAGGATGTAATAAAAATTATGTATTTAATGTCAGATAAACCGAGTACGAAATATATCTAAAAGAAAAAAATTCTTAAATTTTATTTACGACACGACATTATAGATCGTAAAACAAAAGTGTTGATACATCACTTAGTAAATGAGGATATCATGTACATGTATAAAACATGATAGTCTTTATATATGTGACAATCGATTAAAGTAAAATCCATAAGGCGCAATCTGATATATCTAAAGAAATCCCAAGAGAGCCAAATGCATTGTCTATATTTGTGTTTATAGTATCTCTCATGAGGAAACGTAAATATAATGATTATATATTATATACTTACAACACATATGTTAAATTATATTGTTTATACATATTTTCTAATAACTTTTGTATATTAGCCTGGAGGTTTATTCCAAAAAAGTTGCTTTTTTTCAAAAGAATCGTAAAATTTTTAACTGTTTGAAACTTTCCTAAATATTGGTACAAGTTACATGGGCTTTTATGCAGATATTTAAATGGTCTCATTAAAACAAACCTTAAATAACTTAAAACTTCACATGTAGTTTCAAAATGATTTACAAGTACTTGTTATGGAGTTACAAGAAGCTTTGATGAAGTAGCAAAATTTTCAAGAAAAATACAGAAATACTTTAACAACTTAAAAATACCCTTAAAAACTTAACATTTAGCTTATTAATTCCATTACAACTTTGTAAAACTGATTTGGCAACTTTGTGTGGAGTATTTAATTGTTTAAGTATTGTATAAAAGATAATGAAAACTTGCAGGGATTTAAATTCAACAGAAATTAGAAAAAACTTATTTTTTTTCTCAATGCGTCTTAAAACCAAAGTAACTTTTTAACATAACTACCAGGTTAATGTATGTAATATTCATCAAATATGTTCTATTACTTTGAAATACTGTAATATAATATATTTGAATATTATACATATTCTCCTTAGAGCTTTATTAATACCAGAAACTCACTGTTTTCTTTCACTTTTGTTTGTGTTCGTTTTTATATATAATATTATATTTAATTTAATTTTAATTTATTAATGACTTTAATCAAAATTAACTACCACCTACTTTCTTTAAATATATTAAGAATAAAAAATAATATTAAATAAAAAAATGGATATTTAATTTATGTGGTAAATTACGAATTCTTTGTCAATAATGACACTCAAAAACTTTTTTTACTTCAAAATTTAAAAAGTCTGTATCGTAACTAAAAAAAAATTTTTGGTACAGTCAAATCCTAAAAAAAGAGTCAAATACTCATTTTTACCATGTTTTACCAAAAATTTGAAATAATTATAAATTATGCATTCAAAATTAATAATTACAATTTAAACTGAGTACAAAGTTACATTAAATTAAATTAATATTCATCATAAGTAACCATAATCTTTATATGAATTATAGTAAAATTACGTTATATATGCTTGAATTAAATTCAAAAGCCCTAAAAGCTTAATATGTATAAATACTATTAATTATAATAATTAATTGTATTGTTATAAATAAATTTATTTTAAAATAATTATTCATTGTGTTTTAGTGTCCAAATTTATATTGTTATTCCGATAATAAACTGCAAAACTACTATTAATTTATGCATTTCAAGCGTCAAGAAATTAAATAATAGATTTTTTTAATTTTTAGAATAAGTACAAGTTTTTGTTTAATATTTGTTTTTTTTATTATTTGAAGCATTATGTGTGTACTTTTGTTTTAGAGAAGTATTGTTGGTATTGTATAAATATTTTTTTAATTTATTTGTTTTATCTAGGACATTTTGAGTTTTGAAGGATTTTTATCTAGGTCAGAAAAGGTTTTCTTTAAAATTACATTCTTTTCTTTTTTCTTATATAAATGATGGATTTTCAAGTGTCACATTTCTCATGGATGATATTTGATTTTTTGTATTAGCATAGGATAAAAAAAATAAAACGTCATTTTAAAAAAAAATTACTGAATTTAGCTGAATTCGTTTGACTTTTATTTTTTGACAAAACGTTTTGTCGAAAATTACTACTTGTTTTACCAACAATGTACAGTTTTATTTTTTAACAAAAAAAATAAAATACAATTTATAAAAAAAGGTCATAGCGATGCAATTTTATAAGTTAAACTGTACTATCAAATAATAATTTAAGCAATTTAGCAAACTGGTTAAGCTATTTTTTTTATATATTGTACAACAGATGGTAATAAAAAATACAATAAAAGTTTTATTTGTAATTTTTAACGTAAATTAGTATTTAAAAATTAATTTTTTATAACATTAAAGTATATATGAATTAATAAAAGCAATTTTTAATTAAAAAACTTTTATTTAATTAATGAACTAATGTTAAAATGGTAAAAAACTATATAATTGTAATAAAACTTTAAATTTAATAAAAGATAAAATTTTTATATTTAAATAAATTAAAATTTTTAATTAATTCGATAAAAATTACTAATTTTTTACAAAGCTTAAAAATTTACTAGCAGAATAACGATTTTTATTTTTAATTAAATAAATTTAGATATATCAGCTAGCAGATAATTTTAAAAATTACGAAGTTCATGTTATTTTTGTAAATTATTTGTAAAAAAATTCCAATTGGCAAGCACATAATAACAGTAATTTATAGCCAGAGGACATTTATTTTTTTAATATTTGGTATGACAGAATTCAAAAATATTAACTTGCACAATGGATCATAGAGCATGAATAAAAAATAAACATTTTTATCTAAAGCATTGTACCATTCAAGATGTACTCTTACTACTTACATGACTCGTTATGTCGATTAACTAACCACATAGCCATATTTTTCTAGACCCTCAATGCCAAATTCTACAAAAGTCCTTAAAGCTAAATTTGTCCTTATAGCTAAATTAACCTAATTTCCTTTCTCACAATATTCTCTACCCCATATTATAAAATTTCATAACCACTAAGCTCTAAAAGAAACTTAAATGACTTTAAAATGATACAACGGAAAAAACAATGCTTAAATTCACAATTCAGGATATTATTTCCATAGTATAATTTTTGGCTATTAAAAAATTATTATATCATAGCTTATATTATTTATATACCTTTTTTTAAAATATTCAAATTTCATTATGCGATAGTATATCAGAAATAAAATAATTTTTGAAACAATATCCAAGCTAATAGGTATAAAAATATTACTAAATTGATATAAAAAAAAAAAAAAAATTAAAAATAAAATTTTTCCAATAAATTTTTTGCATAACCTAGATTCATCAAATTTAAATTAATTTATATTTTACTTTGTATACCCAGTTCTTTGATTTCTTTAAATATTAATTTTTTGCTCATTTAGCAGTTCTATATTTTATTTAATTTTATATTAAAAAAAGTTTCAATACAAATTATTGATTTTTACAAAAAAAAATTATTTATAAAAAGTTAAATAAATAATATTTAGCTTAGGGGTGTGCGGTATTCCGGATTTATAAGTCAGTATTTAGAATTATTTGGTCATTAAATATATTTATCGAGACAAGCTCTTATTAACGAAGAAGTATTCTTAGTTACGTATGTTTTTATGATTCCCTGGTTACGAAAAGTGTGATATCGCTACTCTAAGAGAAAATTCCAAATCGGCTAAAAACGCCTTTTTTAGGCGGTATAAACCTAATTTAAGAATATTCTATATTTAGTACATATATATACTATTGTAAGAATATATTCCTTGAACTTTGAAGCAATTTGTTATAAAAATGATCCAGCTTTTATGTGACAGAAAATTATTTAAAATAAAAAAAAATTTGCAAATTATTTTCAAATTTTATGTTTTAACCATCCATACAAAATTGATTTCATGTTAATGTGTAAGTTTTATATTTTTGCCTTGCTAACGTAAAGTACCTTTTATCTTCAATTTCAGGGTGATTGCATATTTTAAGACTACGTTTTTCTATCGTTAATCTAAACACATTTGTAAGCATTATGCTGCCATAAAATTTAAAAATTAATATAAAAATTTCGAACTAAAATCCCTAAGTATTAAAAGTATTATGCATAAAATGAACTCAATAACTTATGATCTGATACACTAAAAGTATTTATTACCGAAATCTGAAATAGCTAAACAAATTTAAGCAACAGAAGATCAAAAGATATATCCTATAACTTATTGGATTAATATAACTAGAGTTGCGCATTTTGCGGCTTGTAGCTAATTGAATAGAATCTTAGAATTGTAATTGTCATGATATGCTGTGTAATAACTATAACTACAAATGAATCATATCAAGGAGAATTAAACTAAGGAATTTAATTAAACTAAATATTAATAAATTAAAAAATTTACGCTTTGTCAATTTAGGTACCAAGAGATTTTCTATTCAAGGCTTCAGCTTTATAGGGCATATTGCAGATAATCATCATACTGAAGGGCAATACTAAATCTTGCAAGAATTATAAGCTGTTATGGTTAAAACTGGTATAAAAGTAAACTTTGTTTAGAGAAATTTTGCATAAAGATTTCTAGAACTGAAAGAATAATTTTCAGTAAACAAATGTTTGTGATCACTGCATTGGTAATTCTGAAAAATTTAGAGATATTGGAGTTATAAAATGCAAAATTTAACCCGAGCTTAATACTGCTTGCTATACGTTTTAAATTCACTTATTTTATTTCAACACATATCTTGACTCATCGACCATAAGCTCATACTATAAAAATAGTAGCATAAAATCATTAACAAATAAAATTAATTTAATTTAGTTATTTAACTTTTGTTATACAAAACTTAACTTTCAATCATTGTTAAAATGCATAAATTATAATTTGAGAAATCGAAATCTCGCACACCCCTGATCAATAATATATGCTTGCATATTATATATTATATTCGTAATATAGGTCATTAAATATTTTGATAAGTATTTTGTAAATTTTAACAATATATATCAATCTTCTTTTCAAATTTAAAGTTTTAATTATTATTATTATTATTATTATAATTATTGAATTCTCTTGAGTTTAAATTTCTATGAATATATTATTACAAACTATTGAATACTAATATATTTTTATAATTTATACTTTTATAATAATACACGAATGCATAATTATTTAAAATAAAAGATTATTTTGTATTTTTGCAATAGAAATTTTTCTTTTATTATTATTTTTTTTTTTTAATTTGAACTTTTCTCTGTCAAGCCAACCAGCTCACCATATCCAAAAATGAAGACAATTTAAAAGTATTTTGATTATCTTTAATTTACGGGAATAGGTTGTAGTTTCATAATATAATTAACCTTTTCAACTTTGTACATTCAAAGAGCCCGTTATGGGTGGCACGTCGAAATTTAAAAATCATAAAAATCAAATTAAAGATAGATTAAAGGTAAATTTAAAAAAATTTATTGACTTAGAAGTTGTTAATTATATGAAAACGAAGAAAACAAGACCATCAGCGTGTGGATACACTTATTTTTCAAAAATTTTTATGGATGCTATTTAGTTTTTAATAAACGTCAACTTTGACATCTGATATGTCTGAAATTACAGGTCCAAAATAAAAAAGTTTTAGCCCAAAATGATAGTATTTTGATTCATAATAAGTGTGCTAAATGGTAAGGGATAATTTTGAAAAGTTTTTGATTTAGCAATTCAAGGGTATTAATTTTCATAAAAGAAGGTTTCATTTGTTTCCGAATAACCCCTTACATCGCTAAATCCAAAACTACTCCATGAAATCCCCTACCATTTGACACACTTGTTATGTATCCAAAGAATACCATTTTGCTCTAAAACTTTTTTATTTTGAATATGCAGGCTCCGAGATATTAGCCACTAAAGTTGACATTTTTAAAAAGCTTTTTGGCATCCATAAACAAATGGCCGTTAACTTACTTTTTTTTCAATATTTTTAATTTTTGATTTTAGACCTGCTACCAGTCAGCGTCTATAATGGGCACTTTGGATGTACAGAATTGAAAAAGACAATTGTTTTACGTAACTAAACCTATTTTTAGTCAATTTGAGACAATCGAATTCCTTTTAGATTATCTCTAGTTTTGGAAGGGTAGGGTGGCTGGCTTGAGAAAAAATCGCCCATATATATTTATCAAGATAACAATAGACCTTTATTCGATTAAAAATGTATATTTAAAAACAATTCTTATAAAAAATTTTACACCTGTACGCATTTAAGAAATGAAGCTTTTGTATTTTTCATTATATAAATATGTTAAAATTTTATTTTTTGTTTAAAATTATTCAAGCATTTATTTAGAACAAAAGCATTATTATAAATGTATTATTAAAAGTTAAAAACTGTATAGAAAATATTCAGGCATATGTTAAAAAAAACATTTTTTATTTATGTAAATATCTAAAATAAAAATATTGTAATTTTATCTATTTAAATAATCAGTTTGTATATACGTTTACTTTTTTATTTTTTTTACTCTTGGGATAAAAACTTTAAATATTTTCAATTTATACAAATGTTAAAGTTTATATAAACTGCAGTATAATATTTGACTTTTCCTATATATACTTCTATCTCTTTTTACACAGTGTTTATATATCTTGAAAGAAAAAACTAACCTATACTGTTAAAAGAGAAAATTTTCAACCGCTTACAGCGCCATGGTATATATGGTTCACTAATATTTATGTATTTTATTTTTAATCGTAGGCTAATATAAATATTAAAGTGTAAATATTTATCATTTTTAAATAATTTGAAGTAATTTATCAAACAAATAATTACATAAATAATCACATATAAACGCTTTTAAAAATTTATATATAGAGCACAAAACGGTATACGTACGAACTTGTGCTCAACGGCGTACTAGCTCCCCGGCTATTCTCCGGTCTCTCCGCCCTCTCTTGCAAATGCATATAACACAACCCTACTATATATATAAAAGCATTCAAATACGCCATCCGCAATTGCATTTTAGAGATTATATATTTTTGACCGCGCGGTTAGATACACAAATGTTTCTGTATATTCTGCTATTGAAACGGATCAAATAGTTTTGATCATTACTTTTTTTTTTTTCAAACTGTTTTAATGAAATTGATACTTTTTTTATAAAATACAATTTTGAAAAAATCTAGTTTTAACGTTACGTTGATGTATCTTTGGTTGATAAGCGAAAAAAGAGATAAATGTTAAAAAATAAAAAAGAAAATGACTTGCGCAATGATTGAAATTTCTAGTTTAGAATTTATATATATATATATATATATATAACCCAGTAGCACAAGAAATTAAATGTCGGATATGTTTAAGACAGATAGATACGTTTTAATATTTCAAAATACATATATATATATATATGGAAGATGTTTTATTTTTTTTATCCATAAGATTTTTTCTTTTATTCATATCTAAAAATGTACTTTTAATGTAAAATATTAGCTATATAGGTTGGTTTTTATTTATTTTTATAACAAAATTATATTGCTTTATTATTTTTTATTGTTGCTTTTAAATTATATGAAATTGTTGGAAGAATTTTTTTATTTTTTTATTTTTTGATGTAATGACTATTTTTATTTTAAATGGCTATATTTGGCAGTTTTTGTAAAATCGTTTTAAAAAATATACTGTTAGGTTGCTTTGCCTGAATCACTTAAAAATGATTATTTATTTCTTATGTTTTATGCTTGAAAATTCAAACAGATACTTAAAACTTTGCCCAGCTTTAACAATTGATTTCCGTGTGGATTTGAAGGAAACTTTACTTTAATTGAGAAAATATTTAATTTTGATGGAAAAGATTTAGAGAAAAGTATCTATCAAATTGCTTTTATAATATAATTTTAAGCTTGTTGTATTGTATAAATTACCTGATTAACTTTTTATACAAAAATAGATGATTTGAAGAGCTGTTGTTCAATTTTAAGCGTAAACAGAAAATTTCAATATGTTAATCTAGAATGAAAATTCTTGGAAAATTTTCGAAAATTAAGTAAGTTTTGTTAGATGCTCCAGATAATTTATGAAAATATTCAATACCTCAATTTATAAATTAAATCACTTGAGAGCGTATTTTCAAAAACACAAGGTCTCATTATTTCCTAACTATGCGTATCATATGCGTAAACTATTTTCGTAATATTTAATTACTTGAAATTTACGCTTGGTAACTTTACATAATTATTTTGAAACTATGAACAGTACGATATTTCTACTAGATGAATGTTTAACTTTGTAAATTTTGAGATAGTCAATAACCAATGATTTAGAAAAATGGTAAATCATGATAAATCAATATTTAATTGACAATAAATCCTAATAGCTTAAAATATTATCGAATAATATAATTCCACTTATAAATAAGTGCTGTGTAATTAATGAATCATATATACTTACAATAATTTTAAAAATTATATATAAATCCTTTTTTCAAAAAAAAAGGGAGTAAGAGATTTTTTTATTTAAAAAAAACTAAAATTTATCATTAATCAAAATCTTTTACATAATATAAATTTTAGTTTTCCATCCAAAAAATGTAAATTATGAAAAATGATATATAATTTTTTCATAAAAAATTTCTATCTTAAAAAAACAAAATGAAAGAAAATATACATAAAAGATTTCATAAATTTAACTATAAATATAGATTAAAAAATATCCAATACACATTCAGAAAATGATAAATGGTTACCCAGTTATAAATGTAAAATGGTATTGCAACCGATTTCAAATGTCCAAATGTAATTTGTTGTTATATACTTCATTTATGTATATATTAACCTGGCATTTATTTAAAAAAATTGCTTGGATTTTCAATTATCTGGTAAAAAATGTTGCCAATTACCAAAAAAATAAGATTCCCAAAATTATAGCTCATTTATTCACTCCTAAGAGTTGCTTCCAAAATGGGCACTTATGGGACTAAAAATTTTCTCCATAAGAGCCTACATATTTGGGGGCAATACTTAGAAGTGATTGAATGAGCTATAATTTTGGGAACCTTATTTTTTAGTAATTGGTAACTTTTTTCACCCAGTAGACGAAAATCTAAGCAACTTTTAAAAATAACTGCCAGGCTAATATATATATATATATATAACGTTAATTATTCTTGTATTTTTTATTTTTTTTGTATCCTTCTTTTTTCATTAAAGAAAATTTAAAAAGTTTATTTTTTATAATTTACTTTTTTGATGTATTGTTGAATACAATATATATAACCTAATTTTAATTTGTTTTATTTATGAATCTGTTTTTATGTGCCATGTTTTTACGTTATTAAAAATATATTTCTTTTTCATAATTAGAATTTGTAGTAAATTTAATTTATTTTTTTTTACTGTATTATAATTTAATAATTCATAATTTTTGTTTATTAGAACTTTTGTTTTGAACATAAATTATATATATTTTTATATAAATATGATTAATTAAAATTAAATTATGTTTATAATTACATCGTTTAACATTTTAGAAATTAACTTGACAGAAAATTTGATTGATTATTATCATGTGTTATAACATATAGCAAGTTAAGTAAGAAAAAAATTGCTCAAATTTTTGACTTGGTTTCGAAAATTGTAGCTTATTTAAATTTTAGCTTATTTAATCTAATTGTGGTGAAAAAATATACATGAGTAATTGGACCAAAAATATACTCTATAATACAACTCTAACCCATAAAGCAATTTGTTCATAATCAAAATTTAGCCTTGACTTCACCGCAAAAGGTAATTAGCGTGTAATTTTGGTCGTTCTATGCTTTCCTGGCCAAGGATCGAAATATACTATTTGAACTTATCAAGCCTTATTTCACAAAGTAATCGGAAAATAAGACAATTTTTTTTTTTTAATTACAGGCTAATGTATATAATTTAGATTTAAATTAGGGATTTCATAGTTAGTAATACAAAAAAATGCAGTATATGCTGTAATAAATTTAAATCATAGAAATTTTTATTTTTTATTATTTTATTTAAGTAACAAGACATGAAATTCATAAATAACTCGAAGAAAGAATATTAAAAATTATGAAACTTCCTAAAAGGTTAGCTGTATAAAATCCCCGTATCACTTTTATGGTTAAAGAAACTAAGTTTACCAACGTTAAATCTAGCCTGTGAATTATTTTAATAAGTTTCTTAAGTTCTGAATTACTTCATAAAATTTTTGGAGTAAAATGTAACATGTTTTAAAATTTCTAGGCCTTTATTTAAAGTTAAAAAGGTAAAGTTCCTTAAAATATTTTTTCAGCCTTATTAATCAAATTTTTTAAACGCTCATTTAAGGTCATAAATAAATCTTTCCTCCTTCCCTGAAATTTAGCTTTCTTCCCACTTTATTTCAAACAATTAAGCACAAAAAACCGCATCATAATAATAAAAATATTTAAAAATTTATTTCCTTTTATTTTATAAACAATTGGATACCCAACTGTCTTGAATAAGTGTTGTGGTTTTTTTATATTTTGCTTATTACAATTCTCATTCTAATAACACGAATACATATTTTTTAATTTAGCACTAAAATTTTTGAATGCCTTTTTTTTTCCCAGAAATGTATAAATATATATTTTATGTAAGCTGTCTCTTTATTTTTCTTTTTACTATTATCATCATTATAATCATCATAATCACCTTTTTTTACTAAAAAAAATGCTAAAAAAAAGGTTTTACTCTGTTTCTATAGTCTTCAGGATTTTTTTTAAATGAGAATTTTAACGATCGACCTAAATATTCTCTTTTTTATTTTGCTATGCGTTTTTATTTTTATTATTATTATTTTTTTTTATCATATATGGAATATGCTTAACAAGCCAAGATAAAAAAGATTTTTTTTTCTAGTTTCATATTTTTATAATTTAGTAAAATTTTTAAGTAGCAATTATTAATGATAATTGCAAAGATTATTAAATTTTTTTTCTTTTTAAGTGCAAATATTGCAGTGTGTTGTGTAGCTAAATCATAAAAGTTTTTCAAACTGAGTTTAGGCTCAGTTCATTTCACAAATATAAAGAGTTCTCAAAATAAAATATGAAAATGAAATATGGAAAGCTTCAATATTGTAGATTTTGAATTGAATATGATCATCTTTATTTCATGATATTCAAGATTTTTATTTACATACAATTTTTTTCCCGCCCCATTGAAACGAAATTTATTTTAACATTAACAAACCCTAATTTTTTCATTTTGCTAAGGTAGAATCAAAGCTTTTTTGAAGTATATATCTGTTTTTAAAACCTCGACATAGAAGCAAAAAAGGGCTAAAAATATTATCTAAAAATTTTTTTTTCTAAAACCATCTTTAAAAAGGGCATTTTAAATTAAACCGAATAATATTTATTTAAATGGTAGTTATTTTTTAAGCTAAAAAAATATTTTTTTTTACCTCTAATGTGACTGCAAAAGTCGAACCCTATATTTTACGCCCTGATTTAATCCATTTCCGCCCAGGAAGCCAAAACGTGCCACTTGACATAAGTCTTTATTATTCGAAAAATAATGTGTTTTTTTTCTAATTAGTACCGGGGGGTTTGAGGTTTCTAATTTCTAATATGAAGTCGAAAAAATCATATAATTTTATCTAGGGATTGAAAATTAGGTTGAATATGGTAGCAATCAAATGGCACGTTTTGGCGCCTGGGCGGTAATGGGTTAAAGCATATGAAGGGCTAAAAAGGCGTTCAATTTATAAAATAGTTTTTTTTCCCTAGATATAAAAACTCTGTTGGCCAATAAAAACAAATTGCATTCTAAATGTTGTATAATAAATGAATAAATGTTATAAAATTAATTAAATAGTAAAAACTTAGACATGAAAAAAATTACAAAACAATGCCTACCTTATTATTGAGTTATACTACTTAATACCATTATAAAGTTTAGTATAAGCCATACAGTATCATAAAAGAATTTTAAAAAATTTTATGACACATTTAAACACAGTATTTTTTTATAAATATAAACGTTTTATAGACAATTCTAATTTTTATTTATTTTACTTTTTACGTAAACTTTAAAAGCTCATATGTTAATATTAAACTGGAAACTTTTGCAGTAATAAAAAAAGATACATATTTTTTTTATATTTATTTTTTACTTATCTTTTAAATAGGTATGTACAGTATAATTTTCAAAAATTTTTATTTAAAACTGGCCTTTTTGTGGTGCATATTCGTTTATTATTAAAGTTTTTCAAGCATTATTGTAATTTAAAAAATTTTTTTAGCTTTTGTTCGTTTTGAAAGTTTTTTTGCAAGGGTTTTTGTTATACTGTTAAGGTTGAATCAAAAACTAGTTTTGATAAGAGTCTGAAACCTATCCTAATTAGTACATTTAATTGAGGGTAGTAGAAATTACCCTGTTAATAAATATACCATATTTATGCCAAGTGACAAAATTTGTTAAATTTTTGATTAATTATGGTAAACATTTTTCATTGGTGTAATTTTTATTTTCTAATTGTTTAAGCTTAATGTCATTTAAAATTAATGAGTCATAAATTACAAAAAAAATCATTGAAAACTAACAACAGGTAAATATTAAAAAAAGGTGATTAGTTAAAGCTGAAATTCTAGAGCAGAATATGGTATAAATGAATAAAACAAATTTTTCAAGTTATTATTCAACAGTTCTCAAAATAAATAATAATGCAAATTTAAAAATTAAAAAATTATAATGACTCAGGGAATTCGTATAATTTCACAAACTTTAATTTCTTTTATATAGCATAAAATTAGCGTTCAACTAATTTTGAAATGCTCCTAAAAAGAATAACTTACCATACATAAAAATTAAAATTCCTCCTTTTTTCTCACCGTTGCTTTTTTAATTCAACATCCATTTATTAAAAAACTTTTATAAAATATATGATGTATATAATCAAATTTTTAATTAATTATGTTAATTTATGTTAATTAAACAAATTGTATATTTCTAAATTTTCTACATACTAATAAGTAATAAAAAGAAGAAAAAAAAAATTCTTATTTAAAAGTTAAATTTTTCTTTAATTAAGTATGATATAAAAACTAACCTTAAAGTGTGGTTGACTAAGTATATCTTGAAGTTCTCGAAGATCTCGTGGATCAATATGTCTTGCTGATGACCTATCGGTACCTCTTAATAGCTCTTCAACATCACGTGCTCTTTGAACTGCATCTACTTGAGTTGCTCTGTATGGTGATGGTACACGTAATGCGATTCTATCATACAACTGTAACAGAAAAAAGATATTTAATTAATTTTTTTTTAAATTGCAATAATGATAATAATAATCCCTTAAAATAACCCACTCACCAATAATGATGCTATATCAAGTAAATCTCCAATAATATTAATATCACCAATAATCAATTCACGTAAATTCATTATATTAATAATATAAAAATAATAAAATAAAAATTTATATTTAAATTTCACCGGCAAAAATATTAATCGATTACATTGGATAATCAATATTATTATTATTATTATTAATAGCCGGTGAATTAGTACGTACTCAGGATGTTATGAAAAATATAATTAACATTGCAAATGATATAAAAAAGAAAAATAATACTAATAATAATAATATTATTGGTGTATGCTTTTTTCTTGGATACATTCTTGCACGTGGTTGCTCAATTATCGATATTGTCATATTTTTTTATATATTCAATTTTTAATTATACTTAATTTTTATTGAATAATAAAAATTTTTGTTTTTATTTTTTTTTTTAGATATTTTTTTGTAATTTGTTTATGGATTTTTTTTTCTGTTTACAAAGCAGCCATGTTTTATTGAACCCAGATATTGTTGCAATTCGCAGCTTCCTTGTTTTTTATTGCAGTAGTTTGTTTAACGCATGCGAACTTGATAGAAGATATTTTAGTTGAAATATTATTCAGTGTGGCTCCACTATGTTATTAAGATCACTAGTTACTGTATTTTGAAAGATATATACGTGACAGGTGGTTGAATCAGAGAAGAAAATGGAGATAAAAGATAATTTTTTAGGTTTAATTGATAAATTTTCACGTAAAAATCTCCCAATGTATATTTATCAACATATATGTATATTGTATATGTACATATAAATATATATATATTTATATATATAAGAAAAACTAAATAATCGAAGCTTACAGCGCCACGATTTGAGTATAACTGGTACTAAAATTTTATCTATAAAATTATTTTACATCTATGTATATACATATATATACATAGTTTTAGGGATGCTGGAATTTATTAGAGCGCAGGATCTTAACCCCTTCTTTTGGTACATACACTTTTTTTGTTGAAATATTTATTGACAGTGAAAAGTCGGTTTATTATCAATGGTAAACTGCCTTACCAGTAGCAAGTTGAATTTTATATTTTTGAAAAAGTAATTATTTTTTATTTTATTTACTGATTAAGAATTAATTATTTTTTTGGCAATAATTTAAGCATACTGGATAAAATGGTTAAAAATCTGACGTTGATTATGACCATTTTGTAAGATATAAACGGCTATTTTTTGTATAATAGAACAGATCATTTGGTTTTATTTTTTCTGTAAATTCTATAATATTTTTTGAAAATTTGAAAAACATGTTTGTAGTGTCCAAGTCACAAAATAGTGATTTTGTAAACTATTTAGGTTCAAAACCAACACGTTTCGGAATTTTTATTATAGTTTTATCATCAGGGTATATTAAAACACTAACACTTAACACTAATTACATAAAGAGTATAAAAATGTTTCATAACAATAACATTTATTTGCACATAACAACACTGTGTTGACATTTTAAGAGCACGCTTTAAAGGCCGGCGAAACACTGATTTTAATATGTTTGATAGAATAATAATTTAATACACGTTTATTAGATATTATTATTATTATTGTCCTTGTTTATGTTTATCGCTATATTATATAAGGAATTCGATTTAAAATGTAACTGGTCATTTAAAATTTGTGATGATTGAAATTTAAATGCCTTATATGTTTCAAATTCCTCGAAAGCATTCATAATATTTCCTTTCTTGCATATATGCGGCGGCTTTATGTTGTTCTGTAAACTGGAGCAGTTATGATTTTCCTTTATCATATTTTTAGCGAAGTTCGACTTTAGGATTTCTGCGACTATGGGAACTCTTGGATTTTTTGGTGGTATGTGTTCCGTTCTTGCTGAGAATTTTCTGCCAGTTTGACCGATGTAAAAGGATTCGCAGTTGTCACAATAAAGTTTACATATGTCCAATTTTTCTTCTAAAGGTATATTCCTGAGTAACTTGGATATTTTATTATTAGTTTGAAAGCTGACTTGCTAGTTGAATTTTTTGAAATTATTCATGAGAATAAAAGGAGTGTGATTTCCGTACATTGCGGATACGTATTTTGTTTTTGGTTTAATGATGCGATTATTTTGTTTGTAGATTAATTTTTCTAGTATATTGTTGTTATATCCATTGACTATTGCTATGTGTTTTATGGTACTAATACTCTATTTATCTTTGCTGAGTGGAAAAGTGAGTAATCTGTGTACGAAGGCGATGATTCTGGCCATTTTCTGAAAGTAAGGGTGATACGAATCCGCATGTATGACGATATCTGAAGTTGTTGGTTTTCTGTATATATTAAATACAAATTTGTCTCCTAATTTTAAAATATTGATGTCCAAAAAATTTTTTCTATTTTCATTTTCTACTTCCAGAGTAAACTGTATTTTATTGTTGATGCTGTTTAAATATACTTTTAAGCTGTCTAGTTGTCTATTGGTACCATTGTATATGATCAAAGAATCATCTACATATCGTGAGTATGAAATAATGTTCTTTGTGTAAATATTATTGTTTGAAAAAAGATATTTTTGTTCATAGTGGTTTAGGTATATGTCAGCTAGAAAACCGGTTGATGGTGGTGGCCCATTGCCAAGCCTTTGTATTGTGTATAAAATATTTTATTAAAGGTGAAATAATTCTGCGATAATACTGTTGTTAATAATTTAATTATTTCATTTATTTGTTGATTGTTGAGGTTATTATTATATTATTTTACTTTTAAACTTTTCATAATATTGAGAACGACGAACAGGAGTGGTTTCTTATTTTCCAAAAAGTCCTATAAGCCGAATATATTTTATAAAAGTTTCTATATATTTTACATTAAAACCCAGTGAAAAAAAATCCACTTGTGGCTAGAGAAATATTTTCTTCTAGCCCAAACGATTACAAATTATCTGAGAGGTAAAGAAAATATTTTCGCTAGCGGCGAACGAACTTTTTTTTTTCAGTGCAGATATTTTAATTTACAAGAAATATGTAGTACTGTTTTTAAAACATGCCAGCATTTCAGAATTAAAATTACCAATTTCACACCTGTGTTTAATTTTAGGTTTATTAACTACGCTTTATTAACGAACACTCCCTTTTTCATCAATCAAACTCCCAAGAAATGAAGATTCAACCACCTTTGCATCTAATTATTTTAGAACTCGTTGTATTTTGACATTTCATATTTCGAAATCTTTTATAAATACTATTTGTCATTTGATATATTTCAAAATATTTACGTATTTTATAAAATTTTGATTCTTTCGCTCAATTTTTTAAAACTTGAAATCTTAAAAGATTTAAAATGAATTTTTTATAGACTTGATAGTTAGTTATTACTTTTATTTATTATTCATTATAAGATTTATCATAAAAAAGAAATTTATTATTTTTTTGAAAGATTCAAATATAAACATAAATCTTTGGTAATAAACATAGATCGTTCAGGTACTCGTGATCGTTCATCTACTGGTACGAGTACCTTACTTTGAAGGCTCCTAAACTAGGTTTTTAATCAATAATCATTCACCTATTTTCATTAAGACTAATTTCTCAATTTTTACCAAAATTACAGATATCTTACATATGAATAGTTTTCATAAGTCTTATTGTGTATATAATTCAAGTTTTTATCAAATTTTTTGAGAACTAAAAATTTGTAAGTTCTTAAAACCTATTTTTTATTTATACGGGCGCCATTCACTGGTCATAATTTTCGTTCTCCATCCGGGGCAGTTTTCCGTATCCCGAAAATTAAGTATACAAACTTTCTAATACAGAATAATAAAAACTAGAAGGATTTTAAGGTAGATAAATAGAAATTCCGAAAAATTAGTGCATATTTGATCAAATATTACAAGTTATTATTTGTAAAAAGCAAAAATTTAGCATGAAATACAAGGTTTCAGAAAATGAGTTTTGCAATTTATCCTATTCTTTACTTTGATCATTCTAATTTTACGAATCCGGTAATAAATTTTTCTGCAAAATTCATTTATGGGTCTATTTAAAAAAAATCTAGATTTCAAGGTTCTGAAAAATGTCCCAGATAGACAATAAAAGTTATGACCATTGAATGGCGGCCATTTATACTAAAAACAGATGTTTTGGCAGCTGTTTATTTAAACTAACATATTTATATTAATTATTTTAGCTGTGAATAGGCATCGCAGAAACTGCTTCAAAAAAACTCATGTAAAAATAAATTATAAAAGGCAAAAGTTATTTGTTCAAAACAAAATGACAATTTAAAAAAATTGAAGAGTACAACGTTCAAATATCTTGAATAAAACTAATAATTTAAACGAATTTTACTGTACAAACTTTAAAGAAAAATATAAGTTTAATATTTCCTAAAAATTAAAATTTCTTTGATAGTAAATTTAATTGGTATTTGTATAGCTTTCAAGAAAAAATTTCTTATTTATTAATGCAAATACATAATTTTAATAAATAAAGAACCTGAAGTGGTTCTTAGATTCAAAGCAAAATGTATACGTTTAGAAAAAATTATATTTTTCTTAAGTCTTTTTTTAAAATTTAGCGAACTTTATAATTTCTCTAAACAGTGTTATGACAGTGTTATTTTTATAAGACTCAAGTATTATAAAGTATTGTGTATTGAGACCCAGAAATTTCCTTCAAATCAGCATAATATAGAAAATAAGTTTATGCTTATTTTATTATGAGTATCATGTACTAAGTTTGGTACCCAACTATTTTCTGCAAGATGCAGACTTTTCTTGCAGGTGTCACCAAAAATGTTCTTCGCATATAATTATATTCGTACAAATTTATTACAAGTTTAAATTTTTATAATACTGAATTACTGATTTGAATCACCTGCTTCTTCTTGAATCTGACAGTTTTAGATACTCTTATAAACAATATTTTTAATCTTTAATATTCTTGTCTACAAATTTTGAAACAATGATTTGAAACTTTTGATTTTATAAATATTTAAAAATCTTCTGAATAAAATTTTTATCTCTGTATTTTCAATACTTTCCTATTTAATTATCATTTAATTAGATAATCATATTATAAAAATTTATTTATTCATTTAAATATAAACATTTTGCATTCAAAGTTTTCTTTTTAAAAAGTTTCGTATAAAAGAGAGCAATAAAATATTAAAGAAAAGATTTGTTTTATCTTTTCCTTATTCCTTTTGTGCTTTAATTATGATTTCGTTCTTCAATTTAATCATTTAAGCACTTAAAATAAAAGAAAATCATGTTTTTTGTTCAGTATTTTTATTTAATCTATGAATTATGTAATTTTTTTCAAAGATTAAGAGCATCGCGTTTGTAAATTATAATTTTTTTTTAATTTTCAGTGTAAAAAGTTAAATGAAACTCATTGACCAATTTGTAATTTCAATATTCACGTGAAATAAGTTTCAATTAAAATTTATTTCATGGTTCTTAGAACTTCATAAAAAGTTCCCAATTTTAACATGACATTTAAATTTAGTGACCTCAAAAACTTAGTTTTCTAAAATTCAATTTAGTAACTCATGTCAATTTGACTAGTAATTTTACATTATGTTTAAATTCACCAGCTTTGAAACACTTATTAATAATTTTACCATAAACTTTTGTAATAATTAATAAGTTAATAAAATATTTAAAGTACTTAAGTTTTTAAATTTTTCATAACGCTCTTAAAAGCATAAAAAAGGTATTTTTAACATTAAAAGCTTATGAATAATTAGTTTTACAAAATGGAGTTTTAAAATTTAAAAACTCATTGTTAGTAAAAGTGGTACCTTGAAAATATTAAAAAAAACTAAAAAGACTTTTGTATTTAATTATTTACCTCTAATATCGACCGAAGTTTTTCGTCTTCAATAGTACAAAGAATTTCTAAAGGGGTTATTCTACGACTTTCTAGAAGTACTTCAATGTCATCTAATGAATCTAATATTTCAGCTACTGGTCCTAAAAGAAAAAAAATATAAATTAATATATTAAATTAAGAAATAAATTTGAATAAAGTAATGATATACTTAAAAAAAAAGAAATTTAAATAAAGTTCATGCTCTAATATTATTTTGACCTGACCTATATATATTTATTATGCGTTATATATAATAGAGTATATATACCTGTGGTCATGACCTCTTCGTCACCAAGTTCATAGTAACTATCACCGTTAGATTCTGTATGTAAGGAATGCCATCTTGGAGATGATACTGCAAATTTAACTGCACATTTTAATTTTCTTCTAGCGTTAAATTTTTTTAATTCTTCTATTGTATCCGATAAATGTAATCTTGCTACACCCTTGTCACGATCCTTAAAAAAAATATAAAAAATTATATAATATTTATATATCAAACTTTTATTCTTTTTCAAATGATTTATTATACTATTGGGATATAAATTATAATATTTAAGTTTTTTTAAAGTTTATAAAAGTTGGTTTTTTTTTAAGTAAACTTTTATCTAATAAAAAAAAAATTATTGTTTTTATTAGGTAAGTATTATTTATTTATATAAATAAAGAAAAAAAAGACTACTGCGGAATAAGGTATGGTTTCCGGCCCCAGCATATTTTTCGCATTTTTTTGGCTCAATTTGATGATATACGATAAAAAATAAGATTCTGAGGGTCGGCACCCCCCCACCCCCCCTGCTTTACCCCTGGGGGGTTGAAACGTGTTTTTCACTAAAAATTAATATCTCCGGGCCGAATCATCCGATTGGGGCGTGGTTGGTATCAAAATTTTCGTTTTGAAAAAATACATCAAAATAAAATTTTTTTTTTTATTTTTTAACTCATTTTGAGGTTCAAAACTTCGAAAAACGTCATTTTTGGCTTTTTTGACGGTCTTAAAATTGAGATATCTCAGGATAGAGGAAAAACTCCTTTTTTTCGCGCTTAGGGGAACTTTGTCTAAGACTACTTTTCAAAATTCCGTCGAAAAAATGGCAACTTTTACGGTGCATCACGCGCAATTTACGATTATGTAAAACAAATCGTGTTTTATTTTTTGCTTATTTTATCATACCATCTAATATTTTATTTTAAATCTAAAATTAGCTTTTTTATGGTCTTTTTTATGTTTTTCTTATAATTTTTTCATAAAAAAACGATATTTCACCTATACTCTACCAAAGGACTTCATTTATTTCATGAAATTTCTTTTGAGATATTTTTACTTTTGTTATATCCGTGTTGAGAGTGACTTCGTTTATAAATATTTTACACAGTGTAAAATATTTATAAACGAAGTCACTCTCAAGACGGATATAACAAAGGTAAAAATATCTCATTTTAATTAAGGTGACTTGGATATTCAAATTCATTATGAATACTTCAAATCTCTTTTAATTTTCACAGTATAATATCTATTTTTCTTATTAATAATAATGAAAATACTAACACTTTTATTATAAATAATTATTTTGAAGAAAGTTATTTATTCTTAAAATATGTATCAAATTAGTTCATAAATAACGACAAATTTAATTAATCAACATATTGAATTATATAATTATTTGACCTCATTTTTAACTATACTCTATGGAAAATCCGCAGAAAGATTGCGCTTAGGATGATCAACTTTTTAAAGAACAAAATTGAACGCACACCTTCGTGTTACATTTCTTTGGGTTCTTTAGACCATAGAAAGTGACGAACCAGTGAGAAACAGAAAATATTTTGCTTGCCCTATATTTTTTTTCTTTAGTTGGAAGACTCAAAATCACGTTTTTACGATATTAAATAAAAACCGATTTCTGAATTATTTTTTTTATAAATTAAAATTATTCTAAATGATTGATTTATGCACTATAAAAAATATACGCTGATGCCAAGTCAATATGGCTTGACACACGTCAATTATCACCGTAAATGCGGCGAAGAGAATATATACTTGAATCAACCTTATGTCAGCTGACTCAAGGTTATATCAGCTGACTCAAAGTTTCGATACGTTGATTCAAGTTCGTTACCTTGAGTCAAGGGATTATTCTCTTTCCAGAACCTAAGGGTTGTCAACTCAATATTGACTTCATAAAATTTAATGATTTTTTATAGTGTGTTTTTTCACTTGTTTTGCATTCACAATTTACTAAAATTAGTATACTATCATTTCTTTATATACATATATATATATATTTAAGACCAAAAATCACAAATTTTCAATTTTCAACTTCTTGGAGCAGCTCAAAAGGTAAATATTGGGGTTTTTAAAAATTCATATACTTGGGATTTTTCTAGCAGATTCAAATGGTTTTATCAACTTTTCATCGAATTTCTGAGAAAAAAATGTATGTTACTCTTGTAAATTCAGAAAATTTTTTCTTAAAAAATGCGAAACTTTAAACATTGGCTCCCTGAAAATTGGGGCCCTAAAAACTAAAAAAATGAATTTTTCTCCTATAAAGCGTCGTTAAATGTTAAAATGAATAGTGAATTTGGATTGTACGGGAAAAACTAAACGAAGTACGTTTTTAGTTCAGTTTTTAACATCATTTGAATCTGTTAGAAAAATCCCAAGTTGATGAATTATTAAAAAACCCAATATCTAACATTTAAACTGCTCCAAAACGTTAAAAATTTGTATTCTTTGGTCTTAAATATACTCTCTTTAGTAAATTTTCAATATAAGAAAAGTGAAAAAACATAAAGCCATCATTTAAAAAATAATTTTAATTTATAACAAAAAAATTTCAAAATTGGTTATTTTTAAATATTGAAAAAACGTGATTCTGAGTCTGTCAACTCAAAAAAAAACTATGCTGCAAGCAAAAATTTTTCTATTCCTAGCTTGTTTATCACTTTATATGATCTAAGATACCCAAAGAACCGTATCAGTAAGGTGTGCATTCAATTTTTTTTTTTTTTTTCAAAAAGATGTTCATCCTATTGATTATTGCGAAAATTAAAAGAGATTTCATGAAATAAATAAAGTCCTTTGGTAGAGTATAGGTGAAATATCGTTTTTTTATGAAAAAATTATAAGAAAAACATAAAAAAGACCATAAAAAAGCTAATTTTAGATTTAAAATAAAATATTAGATGGTATGATAAAATAAGCAAAAAATAAAACACGATTTGTTTTACATAATCGTAAATTGCGCGTGATGCACCGTAAAAGTTGCCATTTTTTCGACGGAATTTTGAAAAGTAGTCTTAGACAAAGTTCCCCTAAGCGCGAAAAAAAGGAGTTTTTCCTCTATCCTGAGATATCTCAATTTTAAGACCGTCAAAAAAGCCAAAAATGACATTTTTCGAAGTTTTGAACCTCAAAATGAGTTAAAAAATAAAAAAAAAAATTTTATTTTGATGTATTTTTTCAAAACGAAAATTTTGATACCAACCACGCCCCAATCGGATGATTCGGCCCGGAGATATTAATTTTTAGTGAAAAACACGTTTCAACCCCCCAGGGGTAAAGCAGGGGGGGTGGGGGGGTGCCGACCCTCAGAATCTTATTTTTTATCGTATATCATCAAATTGAGCCAAAAAAATGCGAAAAATATGCTGGGGCCGGAAACCATACCTTATTCCGCAGTAGTCTTTATGCTTTTACACAACGTTAGGCAAGTTAATGTTATGTAAACTTCTAAGAAAATAAATAAAACTTTGTCTGATCATCTTGACTGTTACTACTGACGCTTTATATGGGAGAAGTTCCTTCAATGGTATCAGATTGTATATAAGATAAATGAAAGTTTGTTCAAATTAACTTGTACTGTATAATATACTATATTTTTAAGATTCATTAACTGAAAATCTGGATTTCAAAGAAACTTTAGCTGAATATGTTAAACATTTGGTTGTTATTAATATTTCTCAGTATTTACAAACGTTTTTAAAAATGTTATACTGTAACCCTACTGTAAACTGTAACCAGAAAAACGAAGAATGACCCAGATGGCAAACAGGTAACTGTGGCATTCTTTTTTTTATGACTAAGGGTCGTCAATAATTTTAAATACGTGCTTTTTGAGCACTAATAAAAAAAATTAATTTTTAAAATTTATCTATCTAAACTGGATTGATTCAAGAATTTATTTACTAATGAAAAAATTAGAAATGCTAGTTAAAATTTTTATATATTGAGTTGAGTTAAAAAATTATTTTTCTTAAATATTGTCTATAGTACTCCAGACAAAACACAGTTGAGGGTGTTCAGTTACTGGCTACTGCAAGATCTGGTCTACTAAAAGTTTTTTGGGTGGCTAATTATGAATTTCAAGGTCTTTTTAATGAACAATTGTGGCTACAGTCTTAAATTTGCAAAATTTATGCCTAAAGATGGATTTCTTTTATGCATTTGAGCATAAAGCTCCAGGGTAGGTCTGTCTAATAAAAGGAATTGGTGCTACATCCTTAAATTTGCAAAAACTATCCCTAAAAAGGATAATTTTTTATTCTCGAATTTAGAGGTTCAATTTTAGGGGTTGTTTTTGTAAATTTAAGGGTAAAGCAACAATATTTTGTAGACAAGACCAATAAATTTGTGATCAACAGGTTATCAAAGGCCCAAATAATTTATATGGACCAAATCTTGACATTCTAAGATAGAACACATAAAAAAATTCCTTTTTGGGGATAGTTTTTGCAAATTTAAGGGCGAACCCATAATTTCTCATACAAAAGACCCTAAAACTCATTATCAGTGCCCCAAATACCTACACTAAAAAAAAATCCAGTTCTTGCAACCTGAATCTTTCCGGTTACCATTATCGGAATTTCGGTAACAGTTACCAGAATTACGGTTGTAAAACCCGGAATTTTTTTTTATGGTTACTAATAAATGACATTAAATCTAAAGAAATCTGTTAATAAAAAAAATTTTTTTTTTTGTTTAAAAATCAGGATACTAATCCATGGACTACAAAATTGTAATGTTGTAATCCTGAATTATTTTCAGTTTTTATTTTTCGTAAACCTGTCTTATTCATTTTGGTTATGTTTACACAAACCAGTTAAAAGTTTTTTCTTCCTAGCGGGCCGAAAACACTTTTTTCGCCCCGCAACGAGATCGAAAAAAACGCGTTTTCACCCCACTGAGAAAGAAAAATTTCGTTTTGTCCATGGGAGCAAAAAAAAAACACCCTAGATCGCAGTTTACCATCCTCGGCTTCGCCTCGGATGCTAATTAACGTGTGATCTGGGCCATTCTTGTTTTTTTCTCCCTTGGTTAAAAATGTACTATTTTACACGGATATAAAAGGTCCCTTTGTTGCAAAAGAATTATAATTTTGATTGCAAAGTTTTGGGGTAAGCGTAATTTCTATTTACAACAAAATTTCTTCGGAGAAAGATAATAAAGTTATTTTAGGTAAATAAAAATTTATTTGGAAAAAGGTGTTACTTACTAGAGGAAATTAAACTAAATAAAATAAAAAATTTTTGTTTCGCAAATTTTGATAATTTTTTTAGACACTTATATTTAATTTTATATATCAGATGTACTGCGTAGAAGACAATAAAATCGGATGTCTTAAAAACTCAAATTTACCAAGCAATAAAGGTTATAAAGCACCTTATTACTTTGATAAAGTACTGTCGTTTGGTAAACGTACTCTTTTAAATCCTCAAAATACTAGCTTTTTTTTGAAAACATTTGACTTTATTAAACTTTTCACGTGTGATACAACTGTGAAATGATTAGAGAATCTGAGCCCAGATAAAAATTTTTAAAAAAAGAACCTTTAGCGTTTTTTAAAAATTTTATTAAGTCCTGCACTCGCAGCATTTTCTTTTTAAAATTTTTTATTTATTTTCGGATTTTTTTTATATTTATAATTACAATATTTTCTTGCTGTAAATGAAAGTTTACTGGTTAGTGACCAGAAAGCACGTTTTTACCGGCCGCTGAGCATCCGGGAAAGACGTATTTGCTCGCCACTGATGCAGAAAAATTGTATACGACCCTGGGTCATTATGAGTCGCTGTTTACCATCTTCGGCTTCGCTTCATAAGGTAATTTGCGCGCGATTTGAGCCATTCTTTATTTTTCTGGCCAAGGGTAGTAATATACTATTCCTCGTATTATTTATTAAATTTACAATATTTTATATTAAACAGTTTTTTAATTCATTAAAAAAAAAGCACGTGAGTTTGTCAAAAACATATTTTGAAGTACTAATTTTTGGAGTAGTAATTTTTCTGACAAACTCAACTGCTTATTTTTATTGAATTAAAAAATTATTTAATACAGAATATTATAAATTTAACAAAGAATAGGATAAAACTTTCATTTGGTATAAAAAAATATTTTAGGTATACAAAAATACCAAAAATAAATAAAAAATTTTAAAATCAAAATGGCGTGGGTGCAGGTCTCTTTAAAGCTTACGATTTTTTTTTGGTAATGTTGAGCATTTTTTCTGAAAAAATAAAATTGGTTATACTTTTTTTTTTTTAATTTTGCGATATTTTTTTTTTCTTATTTTTATATTTTGGGGGTGTCTCCAAAAAGGATGTACTTTTGATTTAAAATTTTTTAAGAACATGGTGAATTGTAAAAAAAAAAATTTTTTTAAAAGATACATGTTTGGAAATAAATCATCGAAAAATATTTCCTCTACAGTCCGTTTTTTTTTTTAAATTATAGAATTAATAAAAAAGAATTCATCAAATGTAACTATTAATTCTTATTAAATTTTTTACAATCAACATCATATTTTTTGAAATTATTTGACAACTAATACATATTAATTAATAGAGAAATAAAAACAAAAAATTTATCACAAAAAAATTTTAATAAAAAAAAAAAGATACACATAGGATATAATAAATTTACAAGAAAATATGTTGACAGAATGTTAATAAAATATTTAATCAAATAAATGCAGGAATAAATGATGAGTTTATAAAAAAAAAAAAGAAGCTGTATATATTTTTTTTTATTTTTCTGTTAACTATATAACAGAGCTTTGACCTATAGAAAAGATCGATAACCCACTTCCACGTGTACACAGCATCGTGGATGCTCATATTGTACTTCATCCCCTTTTTTTTCATATTATAATTTTTTTTTTTTCTTTAAACTGGTAACTAGACAATCAAATGTTAATTTTTTTTTTGTATATTACGTACTTATAAAAAAGAAAAAAGAAATTGTTTTTAAGATCTCGTTTTAACTATAACCAAAGATCAAAAGAAAATTTACAATAGATGATGAGTTGTAATATACTTTTTAAATGAAATTATTTATCTCAAGAGGATTTTCTTATAATAGTAAATTTTTAATAATTTATAACTTACTCTAAGCCATCTGTGATTAAGTACTTCGTTTATTGTTATCCTTTGATTTGCATCTGTTATTAACATACGACGTACTAAATCTCTTGCTGGTTCACTTATTGGATCCCATAACGATGTATCCATCTATTAAAAAAATAATTATTTTGTTAATTTTATTTTATGTCACAATTAAAATATTTTAATTGATAACAGAAGTCCTATGAATTTCAATTATTGTTATTGAATATTGGTAGTTTGAAATTCAATAGCATTAAATTCTCTATGCATCCTGCTATGCATGCTTTACATATTAGTATTGTCAATTGATACGAAATTTGGAGTAAATTTAAGTTAATTAATTAACTTGTTGATTAGAAAAGAGTGGTAAAAAGTCCTTTGTTTAAGGACTATCGAAGTCAAGAATTAACTTAAAAAAAAGGAAACAGATAAGTAGATGTTTTAAGAAGCAAATTATGGTTTCAAAAACAAACGGATCCAAATGAATTATTTTGAAGAAAAAAAAAATGAAAAAAATCAATTTTATTAAAAATAAATTCTAAACTATTAAAATTAATTTCATTCAATGATTCGCACAAAAAATTAGTTTATTTTTGAAAAAATTTTTCATAGAAATGTACAAAAAAATCGTTAAGTCTCGATTATGAAATCCGAAAATTTTAAAGATTTGCTAGTAATAATTTAGTTTACAAAAAAATATGAGAATTTCTAATTTTTATAGAAATTTACAAATGTTTTGAAAGTAAAATATTTTTTTTGTATATTCACACTAGAGTTACTATTACGATGCCAGAGATACTTCACTCACAAATTTTTTAGAATAATAATAGTTAAGCAGTTTAAAAATTTTAATTTCCATGAATTTAATGGTAATGATTTTTTTAGTAAGTTTTGGGAAGTCAGAGGAGTCACAAAATTCGAAATTCAAAATAGGCTCTTATACTTTTTATTATTCTGGGCAATTTGCGAGGGGACTACCTCTAAAAAAAATTCTATTTTAATATTTTGATTTTAATAAACATCACTGCTGAATAAAAATATTAAAAATTTTAGTTAATTAAAAAAAAAATTTTTTTTCTCCAAACTAAATTATTTAAATATCAAAACTTTTCAAATTGTTTCATAATTCAATGAAAATGCATATAATTCATTATAAAAAATAAATAAAAAAAAATTTTTTAATTTATATGCTCACAATACATCTATAAATTAAAAAAAAATAAAAATATTTCAAATAAAAATATTTCAAATAAAAATATAATAAATAACTTTACACATAATCTCAATAAATAAAGACTTCTTGAAATAAGAAAATTTAATCGCGTTAAAAAAAAAAAACAAAGTTATCTAATATCTTAAACACTTTATCCCTCAACCTAGATAAAAATCTTTTTTTCATTTTTAATTTTCATCTCATTTATTCCTATCACTCCAAATAATATTTTATAGTAAAAAAATAGTCATTTTTATTCAGAATAATAATTAAATTTAAAATTGATTTTTTTTATTTAAAATATTTTATACAGCTTTAAAATTAATTTTGTTATTTCAACATGTTAAAAAAAATAACTAAACGTATTGAATAAAAAATGTCAAGTCTTTAATAAAACCTCTTGTATAAATACGTTCAATTTATCAGCGTAAGATATATATATTTAAATTATATATTTTAAGACAAAAAAAGAGACAAAAAATTTTTTATCTTAAAAATATTTTTACTGCCCTAATTTATTTAATATAATTTTGTGGAGAAAAAAAAATATAGTTCAAGCGGTTATTTTAAGACATCCCTTATAAATCTATGCAATTTCCTCGTTTTATTTTATTTGCTTTATGATGTTTATTTTTATGATAAGATCAGCAAAGCAAGGAAATGTATTTTTTTATTATAATATTTGCATTTAGCTCTGGAGCTTTTTTTTGGTCCCTGAACACGAATACGATATTTGTTTTTAACTAAAATTTGCCTTTTAACTCAAATTTCTCCGTAATAAGCAACTTTACATAATTTTTTTAGTTTTTTCAATATATTCTATTGTGGGTAACCAAAATATTTTGAGTAAGAAAAATATTAAATTCGTGTACAGGGATCCAAAAACCTTAAGTAACAGATGAAAATGTTTAAAAACCCACAAAACATAATCTCAATAACCCTACTGTAGTCAACTGGACCGTTTTCGGTAAATAAATCTTCGTATTCAACGACCCAAAAAATATAAAAACTCATTGGAAAATTTTATGGACCTATCAGCAAAAAAAAGTGACTGCAAAATAGGAGTTCAATCCCAATTCAAGCCTGCACTACTTCTGTATGTCTTTATTCGTATAAAATTTTATTATAAAAACAAAAACTACAAATAATCTCTTTACTTTTATCTAAAGGATAATAAATTACAGGTTTCTTATTACTACCTTTCATAGAACAAATAAAATAACTATTCCTATATAAAATGTCTATAAAAACAAACAGTTTAATACCTGCACAACACTTTTTTTAGGTAGGTATTGTTTAATGCTTATTATTAATAAATAGAAGAAAAGTAAATGCGATTACATTGAAATACTCGTGATATTAAAACATCGAAGTATTAAATCAATGGATTAATAGTATTAATACTATCAATAGATAATACACAATCGTAACTTTTGGATTTTCCATTAAAATTCAATTAAATATTAAATTTAGTTATATTGATATACATCACATAGTTTAATAAAAGTCAGCTGTCAAAGAACTACAAATTCAAACAAAATCCATTTAGCGGAAATACTCGAATAATTACGTTATAGTAAATAGATCAGTAGCAGATATATCGACAAATAAATTAAAGTCTTTTTATGTATTTCGTTTTTTATGAATTGTAGTAATTTGTAGATAGGATTTTAAAATAAAGATATAAAAATTAATAAAATAAAATTATATTAAAACTTACATTTATACGTCCTCTACATATTGATTCACGTAGACGATCTTTCGATCCAACAAATGGTAATGTACCAGTTAAAAGCACATGCAAGAGTATGCCAGCAGACCATATATCTCCTGGCTTTCCATACTGTCTTCGCATTATTACTTCTGGTGGCATAAAATGTGGACAACCAATACGACCTAGAGTAAATTAAATTAAATTAATATACATAAAAAACAATGTTTAATTATTGAAAATTTGTATTCATTTTAATTGCAGTTTTTATTAATTTAATAATTTTTTTAAATTAATTTTTTTTGAATTTTTTATTAACATGGGACATGTTCATAAAGAGGGGTACTTGAAAAGGCTATTAATCTTAGGAAAGGGGTGAAAATTTGATATTTTTAGGGAGGAGGGTTAAATGGACTTTCAATTTAGGGACTTAGAATACTTTAGATTTATGGACCTAGAATAATTTGAATTTAGAGACTTCTTGTAATAAAGATTGAAGGACTTATAATAATTAGGGAGTGTAAGTTAAAACTGTTATAAATCAACATGTCCCATGCTCGTTATTTGTGCAGTTATAAGTTTTTTGCATAATCGTTTATACTATTTGTACGAAGTATTAAGCATCAAAGAAATTTATGGTTATTAAACAACTTTGGAATGAAGTTTTTTTGCAGAATGAGTGAAATGTTTGATAGTTTCCAATTGAAATAAAATGTGCTTGAAATTTCCAATTTAGTAAGAATATATTTAATAAATTTTTCAAATTTGTATCCAATTTCTCTCTCAGATAAAGTTTTTTGAGAGTCAATTAGTGAAATGATCATGGGCATATTATATGAGCAGTTATTTCGAAAGTCTATATCTAATTTGTATGGTTGAGTCTTCAAACTGAGTTTAAAACATTTTTTGTGAAATGTATAAATAAAAAAAATAATCTTTTTGGCTTATAAGACCTAATCTTCTCTTTTTTACAGTGATTCTAAATTTTTTTACTGTTTTCAACTTTCAGACATACTTTTTTTACTTATTTTCTCTCTCGCAAGCGCATATATATATTTTTTTAAAATTGTTTTTAAAAAAATGTTAAATTCAAACTTTTAAATTTAAAATTTAATCAATTTCACATAATTTTTTCAAAGGATACCGAAATTAGTGACAAATTTTTCGAGGAATCCGAATTTTTGTTCAGCTTTTCATTTGGTCAAGTGAATTGTTCAAAAAATTAAAATTTTGAATAAATGATATTTTAAGCACTGACATTTTTGGCCATAAAAATTCTTTGGAACTAATTTGAAAATATAACCATACAACTTACATGCACTTCAGAATTAGCTGCCCATATAGTATAATTTTATAATTATTTTCGCTTTGGTGTCAAAATTCTGTAAAATGGCGTATTACTAACCTAATCAAAGTACCTAATTTAAGTTAACTCAGCCAAACCTAATCATATAGCTTCGAAAATTTATATTTTTGACAAAATTACAAAACTTAATTACATTCAACAAAAATTTGAAAAACGTAATTAACTATTACATGCTTTACTATGTACATAATTTCTGTAAAATTAGACAGATAGATAAGAATGATCATAATTCATAATTCATAATTCATCAAATTACGTATTTATTAAAAAGTAATAATTTATAAATAAAATCAAATTAAATATTTATTAAAAAAATAGCCAACAATAAATTTCTAAAAAATTAAACTACAATCTGTAAATTACATGCCATAAACTAGTAATTGCTTAAAAAATTGTAGGTAAGTGGATTTACATTTATTATTATTAATTATTTCAAAAATAAAATGATGAAAATGTTTTATTTGTTTTCAGATTTTCGTTCCCTAATAAATAACTGATGTGAAATAATAAAACGTGAAAAATTATTTTAAAATGAAAGCTGATTTAAATTTATAAAAAAAATTTTATCCATTAAATATTTTATTAAGTTTACATAAATTATGACATTGCATGCAAAATAATAAAAAAAATGTATAAAATTTAAAAAATTTTGTAATATTTTTTTATTTATTTAGTTTATTTTACTGTTATTTTAGAGAATCAAAATTTGCTGTAAAATATATTTATATATATCAAGGGCAGTAAAAAACTAATTTCTATCCTAGACTGGACGTGTATTTTGCCCTTTATGTAATTTAATAAAATATCTCTGAACTTTTTATAATAGTATATTAAGTATCAAGGGTACAAAACCCAGGCATTTTGTGTTCACACTAGTTCCTAAAGTTTTTTGCCCATGATTCTTATAATATTTTTTTACTATTATTTTTTGAAACATCATAGAATATAAAATATTTCACGATCAATAAAAATATTGTATTTATATCTAAAAAAATGTATAAATTTATATTTTTTTGAAAATAATATTATAACTTAAAATTACAACCCTTCTTTTATGCAGTACTCACGCTATTGTTACCATGTTATTACTCTAGGGTTGATCACATTTTTTTCAATTCCTGAGTTAGCGTGTTAATGTAATATATATTTCATCAAATAAATATGCATATGCAAAATATCTTATATAATAATTTTCAATTCCCTCTAGCTTACATAAAAATAAAAACTTTGTAAATTGCTTGCACGCGTATAGGATCAATTTTCGATTTAATTTTGACTTTTTGTTGTAAAGCATATTACACAAGTTGTACGGTTTTTCAAAATATTTCTTTAACTGTATCTGAAAATCAACTTTATAATATTAAATTTTATATTAATTAAAAGTGTATCAGAAAAAATATTATTCTCGATTTTACTAACATGACTTACACACATATTATCGCGTTAAATTTGAAAGTTAAAGTTTTACTTTTAATTAAATCGATATAAATTTTATCCATCGATTTAGTCATTTTAACGTCGGATTTGAATGTTCAAAGACATATGTCTAAAATAATAAAAATGATAAATTGCTATACCTGGATAAAATCTCAAGTCAATAGTATCAGATCTGGATATTCGTAATTTAGTTTCATTTTTATTTCTTTTATTCTCTGCTTTTTGCGTTAGAAAAACCGTTTTATCGATATTTCAAATGTTAATTAGAAAAAAGTTTTCCTAATGATTTACTTTACCAGCTACACTAAAAAAAATTTCGCTAGTCAGAATTTTTTTTTGCTTACAAGATAAAATGAAATGTAAAGAAATAAAAGAAAAAAAAAAATTTTAATAAAATAAATTTAGTTTATTTAGGATACGCGTGGAGCAATATAATGAAACTTGAAAAATTCAAAAAAAAAAATTTTCATGCCCTCCCCCGCTTTAAGCTGCTGTAAGACTGGTGCGTTTTACTTGCCACAAAATTCGTTACTTATTCCTTGCCTATATGCAGGCAAAAAATATCGTAACCCTTATGAAGGAAAAAATTTAGAAACAAGCGAGAAAAAATTTTCATATTCAATAAGGTAAAATGTAAAAAAAATTTTTGTAAAATTTTGTGAAGTATTGTCAAATTTTTAGCCTTGATAATAAAGACTAAAAGTCTTTGAAGTGTGGGCAATTTATTGCAAAAATGAAGATAATTGTTACACGGAGAAAAATATTTTGTATATTTTACAAGGTTAATTTTAGTAAAACGGGGTTATATTATTTATATTATATTATTTCATACTTTTTTAAATACAAAAAAAATTTGTAAATTTTACAAATATGAAGTCAGAATATTGTAATTCTAACTATAAACATGGTTATATTTACAAAATATTTGAACAGAAAATAACAAAACTTTATAATGTAAACATAACCAGCAATTTTGGTTATTTTTAACAGTTATTTTTCTCCGTGTACCTTATGAATCGAGTATTTTTATTTAATTTTAGAAAACATTTAACTCGTGCCCAGATTCACCGAGCAACCGCGTTAGTAGTCATGGATGCTTAATATAGATGTACTATTCACTGATTTCACAGACCTCCTTATACAAAATTTGTCAAGATATTTGCAAACATTTAGCACACATAAAAAGGAACCACTTGTTGGAGCAGATTTTATTTTTCAGCGTAGGTAAAATTAAATAAAATTGCATATTTTTATTTATTATTCAAATTTTATCCTAAATTTAAATTTTAATAACATTTCTGGGGAAAAATATCAACAACGGTAATATTTACTTATAATTATTTAACGATTATACGTATATCAAATATCTTATGGAAAGCTCACGCCTTTACGTGCATGAAATGTGTGTTGTGATAATGTAAATATTTGTACAATATATTCGCGACAGTCTAGTATATTTTTGTATTATAATCTATTGTCCAGAAAGTTAACAATATAAATCTCACTACAAGTATGAAACAGAATTGAAAGTACTTAAATTTTAATACATATTCCGTTTACAAATATTAATTTTAAATAATAGATTTAAATTAGTAACTCAAACAATAATTTAAACTAAAATTCAAAATTATTGATTCAAGATTTCTGTGCATTTTTTTAATAATTAAATTTTAACGAAAATTTTTAAGCTCTTTCTAGACTAGATAATTTTCGTTTAATTCCAAGTGCCTTTATTATACCAAAGAGTATAGTCAAAGCACGCGAGAAAAAATTAATTAGGTCTAGAAAGGGGTTTCGTTATAAATAATTTTATTTTTTTCAAAATTGGTTAAAAAACAAATGACTAATGTATATAATGTGATAAGACCCCTATGGTTTATAAATCGATTGTAATTAATAACAATTAATTTTAAAATTTAAAAGTACAAATTTATTACTTCTAAGTTGAATTAAAAATTATTTTTTATTGATAAAACTCTTTGAAAATTTTATTTATTGTTAAAATAGATTCTAATGTTTTGTACATTTACTAAAATAATATTTTTAAATATTTAATTAGGGTTGTTGCATGGTATTCAGATTATTTGATAAAATATTTGATACATGTTTCATTTTTTCTCATAATAATTAAAAATAATAGAAGCCATTATTAAAAAAAATCAACTCTATATAACCGTATGACGTTATAATAAATAATAAATACAAATTAATTCATCAATTTTCCGGTTAAATTCTGTTTAACGTAAAAATAAAAAAATACGTATCTAATATTTTAGTGTCAGTTGCATAATCAACCAAATAATATCTTAAAAATTTATTCATACAACAACCCTAACATCATGCTGTTAAAAAAAATCATCAATATTCATGCTTAAAATATTATCGTGTCAAAAATAAAAATTTTAATTGCTTAATTTTATTCAAAAATCATAAAATATTAAGATTTACAATTACAAACAATGAAAGTTTTAAGTGAAATTTCTAAGTCCCTTGAGAAAATAACAGTTTCTTAGATTCAAATAGTTTATAAATCCCTAACATTCTGCTAAACTATAACTATTTAAACTATTTTTTAATATGATTAAAAATCTATAATTTAGATAATTAAAACTTTGCTTTTTTGAATTATTTGTCAAGTCAGATTAAGTTTGAAGTGTTAACTCAGAGTTTTCAATATGACAGCAATTTAAGAGTAGGTATAAATTTTAAAATGAAAATCCCTGCAAATTTGAAGCTTAATAAAGTATATCCTAAAGAATATCTTCCTTTATCTAAGAGCTTCTATCAAGTTTTTGCAAGTGGTTTTATAAAGAGCTTGCTTTAGTGTTTTAACAAACTTCTTAGAAAGTTATTTAAATACTTTTAAAATTTTAAAAAACTTTTCAAAAATATTCATGTTAACAACAATCTTTAGTAGTAATCAACTTTTTGCTTTTTTATTAATAAAATTTTTCTCAAAACTGATTTCAATTGTCACTTGGACCACATTTTATTTATCATAAAATATCCTTTGGTAAAAAAATGTTTAGAAAATATATAAATATGTACAAAACTCAAGACAAAACTTTAGTAAGATGTTATTGTTTTAAACCAAGTTTTTTTTTGTATTCAGGAAAATAAAAAAATAAAAGATGAAAACATTTGGACACATGAAAAGCATGGAAAAAAGTATAATAATGCTTGCTCTAGAAATAAAATTTATTACACTTCTGTTATTCAAATTTTTTCTTTTTTTTTATACTGAACATTGTTCTTCTTGAAATGAAAAATAGCAAAAAAAAAGAAGTTTTCTCTTTTTGATTTCATACTTCTTTTATGCTGTTTTTTTTTAATTTTTTTAATTTCTCGGTTTTTTTCTCTTTTTGATATTTAAATAAGTAAGCTTTCATTTTTGATTTAAATTGTTCATTTTAAAGAAATATAAAAATTATTTAAATATTTAATATGAAATACTTTTGTTTAATTCTTTAGAAAAAAAAATTATTGTTTTACTTTTTAGTCAATAAAATACAAAAGTTAAATATTTTATTTTTATGCCCATAATTTGAAATAAATGAAATATTTGACTTGAATGAAATTAAAATGTGTTATTTCTGATTTTCATGTATAAATTTTATTTCTGAAAATACTGTCAAGATTTTTCTGTTTGGATTTATTTTTATTAAAAAATGACTTTTCTGGAAAAAAAAGAAATATCCTTCATTTTTTATTTTTATTTATTTTATGTGAAGGATGAGTTTTCTCAGTGTTTAAAGGTACATTCTAATTGCTATTTACGTAAAAAAGGTTTAATAAAAAAATCGTAAACATATTTTTTTTAAATATCTGTTTTAATTATAATTTAATAATGGTACACTGAAAAAAAAATCCGCTAGTGGCAAACGGAATTTCGCGGAATTAGCGGAATTTTTTTTCATGCTTAATTGCAAATTACTTGAAATGTAAAGAAAATTAATTTCGACTTCTTTAACACATGCATGCAGTGGTATGCTGAGCCAAATAAAAAATTCTTGAACAGTAAGAAAAAATTTTCCTTTCAATTTTCTTTACGTATATGTCATTTGTAATCGTTTGAGAAAGAAAAAAAAATCCGCCAGCCACAAGCGGGATTTTGCTGGCTGCAGACGGATTCACGTTAACCACAAGCGGAATATTTTCGCATGTTGCAACTACGGATTTTTTTTCAATGTTTAATAATTTTTAGTTTTAAAAAGTTGCTTGATTTCTCAATTATGTGGTGACATTAGGTATAAAACTCACCAACAAAATAAAATTCTTTAGATTTTAGTTCATGAGATCTGAAGTACTCCCAACAATAAAAATTTGACTGCTACTTTAGATTTCATCACTCATAATTTTTCGAAAAATGTATTTTGTAATTTTCTTTATATTGATCAGTATTTGGTGAAAAACAGTATAAATATACAATAAAATTTTTATTTATCTCAATTATCTTGCAATAGCGCCAAATAATAATTCAGTAAACAGAAAGTAAGGAAATCTTACTAGTTTAGTGTTTGATACCTAATCGAAATCACTAATTGAGAATGCAAGTAAATGTTTAAAATAACTTATGCATATATAATTATATTCCTGAAAATAATTATTTATAAATTCATACATTTATAAAGAAAAAAACAAATAACAATAATAAAATCAGCCAATAAAATTTTTATTAAAATAAAGGCTAGTATCATCATGCAAGTAAAATATTAAAAAATTCAATATGTGTTCGAAACTTAAATTTTTGAACATTAAGAAAATAAAAAATTTTGCTAAAAGTTAAAACAGCTAAATATTGAAATAAGTGAAAAGCATGTACGGTGTATAAAATAATTATGGCGATAAATGGGTATTTGTAAAAAGATAATAATAATAATAATAATAATAATAATAATAATAACAAAATTAAAGAAAATGTTGAAACGAATGTTTTAGGTCTTACCATCATTGTCGACTTTCAAGTATACCTGCCCTTTTGGGCTCAGATACGGCCGAAACTCGGTTGTGTAAATCACTAAATGCATTAAAATGAAATGACAAGTATTTCACGTATTTTTAATTTAAATTACTTAAATTAGGAAAATAGGTAGATAATTTATTTATTTATATACTGAAAATGTAAAAATTTTGTTTTTAAAAGGGTCCACGTTACTTTTTTCTTGATACTTTTTTGATAAAAGTTATCACATCGAAGATGGTATTTGTTAAATTCCTGTAACATATCCTTAAAATTAAAAAGGATACTTTTCAAGTACTAGAATAATTTTTTTAATGAAAATTTTATATTTGATTATTCAACTGTTTTGGTGTCAGAAAAATTAAATCTGTTTTTATATAAAAATTTCACTTGCTAAGAGAATGATTTTGAAACATTATAAATGTAAGAGAATCTTTCACTTTCAAGTATCAAAAGAACTAGTCGTAGCTCAATGGATAGCGCTCCGTAATCGTTGGGTCTAGGGTTGTATCCCTTGCTATAGCTGAAACTTTTTTTTCAAGAAAAAAATCAGTTATACTACTATGGCTGGCTCTTATTTTTGTCATAGAAATTAATCAGGTATTATGAGGAAAATAAAATCACTTTGAAAGGGGGTAGAATTAGTTAACAATACCTGAAAATCACTGTGAAAGGAAGTACGTGTTTAGTGTAAAGCCCTATTTCGTAATCACTTTTTTCACTGATAATTTCATAATATATTACAACGATTTTTCTGTTTTTCAGGTCGCTAAATCTGAATATGAAATTCTTTTTTACGTTAAATGATCCAGTTCCCGTTTAATTTAAGTTTTGCGGGTTTTGTAACATTTTTATCTGTTACTTATGTTTTTTGGTTCCCTGAACACGAATTTAATATTTGTTCTTACCAAAAATGTTTAGGTTGTCCGCAATAGAGAATATTGAAAAAAGTAAAAACGTTACCTAAATTTGCTTATTGAGAGTAATTATAACATTTTAGGTAAAAACAAATATCATACCCATGTTTAGTGACCCAAAATCATAAGTAACTGATAAAAATCTTGATTAATCTAGAAATCATAATCACGAAATTCCTATTGTAAGCAACTGGACCATTTTAAGTAAAAATGAGTTTTATATTTGTATTCAGCGCCCGAAAACAGAAAAATTCGTTGGAAAATATTTTGCTACCCTTTAGCAAAGAAAAAGTGATTACGAAATTATAGGGGTCAACGCCTACGCTAGTTTGAAGTATACCACAACTAAAATCAGTATAAAGAACAGAAATGCTTTTTTAAAGGATACATGTACTTAATATTCAAAATTTATTAAAAAGAGGCAAAGCACGATATTAAATTGCGGTATTAATGTAGTAAATTACCCAATTATTGAGAATTTGAACGTGTTTTTATAATAACATATATTTTTGTACATTTTACAGTATATAAATAATTTTTTTAAATGATATTTCTATCATTCTTATAAAAAAATATTTTAAATTTTTATCTGATATTTATTTAAAAAAATTTCAAAAATTTTTATTATAAAATTCTTATATACATAGAAGAATATTGAAAAAAATATTCTACAATATAGAAAAAACTTGGAAAGGATTAATAATAATATTTTTTAAAAAAATAGTAAAATTAAATTTTTCATTTATTTTTTAATAAAAATTTCGATAAAAAGAGAAGATTAAATTTCAATAAATGAAATATTTATATGAGAAATTCTTTTTTATGAACTTGGAAATACTAAGAAAAAGATTAAATGAATTTCAAATGTTATGTGTACTTTTCCAACTTTTATAAATATTTTATTTGTATGGATAATCTTTAAAATTTAAATTTTTTCTTTTAAGATTTTCACTGATCCGATGTTATGAATATTGATTTTTTTATTTAAATATTATTTTAAAATTAAAAAAAATAAATTTGCAATATATAATATTATATTTTCATTTATTAATTAAATTATTTATCTTTTGTTAAATTAGAAAACTCAAAATAATTAATTGAAGAAAATGAAAATTGATTAATACATGAGTGAAATTGAAAATGAATTTGAAACAATGCATGAACGTATTCTAAAATTCATACCATATTAGACATACAGTTATACTATCTGGGTAGTAATTACCCGGAAAAGAATTTTTACAGTGTACACAAAAGAATAATATGTAAATTATTTTATTATATAAATTATGAGTTAATATTTTCTAATTGCAAATGAATGTTATTTTCGTCCCAAGAAATAAAAAAGATATAAAAAGCAAAGTAAATAAAAAAAATTTCTTTCATTTGAAAATTTTTTAACAAAAAAGAGCCAAATTTGATTTTATTTCTTTTTATTTTTATTTCATGTAATTTACAATCAATTGAAGAAATAAACTGCTTGTTTCTAGCAGAATTTTGCTTGTTGCAAGCAAATTTCAGTTCGCCACAATTACACTTACAGCAAGCGAACTTGTCATGCTAAATGTATTGCATAAAATTAAAGATTTATTTAAAATAAAATTTTGTATACTATTATTTATAATTGGTATGAATTTTAGAATTTTTCAAAAAAAATGTATATAAATTACCACTCGTTGCGATATGTAGAATCAAAATAAATCAAAAGCGTAAAAGAAATAAAAAACAAAGAATTTTTCACAATTCATTCTTTCTTATAAATATAAATTCCTCATATCGCAACTCGTAATAAAATATCTAATAATTGATGATTTTAAATGATTCAGTGCTGCAAACGTAATGCTCGCAGAAAATATAAATTACGCACATTTACAGCAAATGTAAGTGTAATATTTTTTTTGCCATTATATTTATAGATAATAAATTGTATCAGTGAAAAAATATAATATATATAGCATTGATGAATTTACCGAAAGTAGTACGACGTTGGCTAAGAATTTAAATGAGTTATTATTTTAAAATTATATAAAAAAATTTTTATTGTTACTAAAAATGTATGTTTGTTTGTTTTTTTTTTCATATTAAAAATAAAAAAAAATAAAAATATAATACAATTTTTTTTACAACTACTAAAATTCAATCAAAAATAAGATTAAATTAATTATGTCAAAGATAATTTTTTTTTTTTTAAGTCGTTTATAACTTTTTTTTTACGACTTTTTAATATCATTATGTTTACACAAAAAAATGGCATGCTGCTACAAATATATATAGAGTTTTTTGTTCAATTAAAACTATGTTATCAAAAAAATTTCTAGATGCAGGCAAATTAATTTAAGGAAAATTGTCAAAATATTTATTTTTAGCCTCCTTTAAAAATTTTAACTCTTCATTATTGGCCCACTTGGAGAATTTGAAATATTTTTAGAAAGGAGCCTGTTATTTCTAAACCACAAATTTTCAAGTAACCAGTCAAAAAAATTTTTTAGCTAATGGGGGCTTATTAAAGGCCCATTCTACATCTACGGTTATCATCCTTTTAAAATAATCACATGATTGCTGAGACTGTGGGTAGCTGCTGCAAACTACTTATATTAGTTGGTTGGCGCAATTATAATTTTAATACGTGGTTGAGACAGTTATACCAAGCAATTTTTAGCTGAAATAATTATTATAATTGGATCGTGATTATCATTTGGTGTAAAAAGGGCCTAAAATAAAATAAATAATTTTATTAAAAATAAGAATAAAATTAATACATCTCTGACACTGTGACTTATATATACTCATCCAAAGAGATCCATACTCATATAAACAATAATACTGTCAAACAAATTTTTACGAATTAACAAGTGTCAAAAAAGCTAAAGGTTTTTTATATGAGGCAAAAATAATCTACTTTTACATTTTCCTTATGAAAATTATTATTAATCTACAAAGATTTTAACCAATTTTTAGTTAATTTAATAGTCACGAAGTACAAAGGGAAAAGAAAATCTAATAGATAATAATAGAGAAATGAAAATAAAGATTTATATTATTCATCCGTTAGCTAACGTCGTACCACATTCTCATAAGATGCAGGAAAAGTAGCACGTTACATTTAAGAAAAATTGCAAAATATATTAGAGTAATCTCAATTTACATACCAGGACTATTTGATGGTGACGTAGTTAGTTGAATTGCTACACTGAATCCTCGCAATTTAACTGGTGCGGAATTTTCTTTTCCAGCAAGCATTGCAGATTGTGGTTTTAAATTTCTATGAATTATGTCATTTTCGTGACAGTATCGAAGTGCCTCAAGTATTTGTCTCATATAATGACTGAAATAAAAATTTTAAAAATTTACTAGTTTTATTTCTAAGAATTTTATTTTTTTAATTCTTCAGTAGATTAATTGAGACTTTAATTTTATAATGTAATTTATGTAATGCTTTAGTACCTAACGTAGTAAATGAGATTGCAGGCAATTGTAATAATTCATTATACTATAATTACATTGTAAAACAATTGTCTTCGAATTGTCCTTAAATTTACTACTAATGTATTTTATACAACCAATAGTAAATCCTATTATTTTAGCTCGTATTTTGGTGAAACATATTACTATCATTAAAATATAAAGCTACTAGTAAATTCCAAGTATTTTTTTAATGTTTAAAGGGTTCAGTATATTTTCATTATAATTAATTCACTGGTTACGATGCTATGTAAAATTTCTTTTCTTACATGCTTAATGTTAGTATGTGAAAAAAATTGCCGAATTTCTGGATATCAATTTATTATTTTATAAATATTTTAGCACACTTAATGAATTGAGACATGTGTAGTATTTTTGAAGTTGTGAAATTTAAGTAAAATGCCTAACAAAAGTTTTTATTTAATTTGAAATTATTAAAAATAAAATTTTCAAATATAAATATCAATTTAAAAAAATTTTAATTATAGAATTCTGTTTGTAATCATTTCAATAATTTATTATTAATATAATTTAAAATCAATAAATTATAGCAAATTATCTCATAAAAATATTTAGGTTAACTTTGATAAACTTTTTATATTACCTTGCGACTGCTTCACTGTAAACAAAACCCGCATTCGCTCGCCTTACAACTTCTGTGCATAAATCTGAACCATCCATACTAAAATTGAGAAAAAAACAAAATAAATAATTTTCTTTTATATTATCAAATAAAATTAATCTCTTATGCTAGCTAATATTTTTAATTATAAGTACAAAATGCACTATTGCTGCTTGAATTTTCAAGCAAAGCAGCCTGGCCGTGCATGAAATAACATCTTGGCTCAAAAATTAGACGAGAAACATACTTAAGGATTTCGAGAAATTTTTGCATCTCTTTAGAGACGTAAGTTGCACTAATGCAACATGAGATATTTGTAATTTTTTGAATTTTTAAGCCGATTATAAAGTTTTACTTAAAATCATCTGTTATTTGTAAGTTCAAATGGTATGTTTTCTTGCAAAAAAGTTAATTTATATTTTTTTTTTGACAGGTACAAAAATCTTAGAAAACCATCAATTCTCTCACTTTTTCAATATTCTGTTCTTGAAGGCTTAAAATAATTTTCAAATTTTGTTTATTATACGTATACTGCAAAATCATTTCAACTAAACTTTTATTTCAGTATAAAATATAATTGAAAAATATTTGAAAGAAGAAAGCAATAATAATAAATATTAATTTTATAATTAAAGTTTTTAATTCGAAAAAGATTTTTGACTCCGGCTCTAATTTTTGGAATTACGAACTAAAATAACGTCCGAATTATTGCAATAATAATTTTTGAGTTTTACTCCAGAATAATTATCTCAAAATAAAAAGATTAAAATTTAAAAATAATAGTACTTACAATTCGAATACCATGTATAACATTCCTTCGGAACTGTATGTTTCCAGAAGTTCCGTTATGTGAGGATGTTTTAACATGTGACATATTGTGGCTTCTCTTTTTAAATCTAAATAAAAAATAAATTTTTATTTTTAGTTGACATTCTTTTTTATGATTTTAACGATCCGAAAAATATTTTGAGAATTTTTAGGAAATTTAAAAAATTGCGTAATAAATAATTTGGTGCCTAAGGATAAATGCAAATAGTACTTCGAATTTCAAGAAAATATTTAATTTTATTCATTAGTTTCTTAATAAGGCCTAAATAATTTGGAAAAAATTTCCTACCAAAGGACCCTTATGAAAATTTGATCCTGGTCAATTTAGCTGAAAATTTAGGATTTTATAATTTACGTACAAGTATATTAATTTTACCAAAAGTTTTTTAATGAATTGCATAAGGGATAGTTACATAAAATGATTCTTCAATTTGATTAATTGAGCAAGGTGGAAAGTTTGGCAAATCTTAAAACTGTATGCATTGATGTATCTTAGATGTATTTTTAACTTTTTATGCATAGTAGTGATCATCAAAATCAATCTCTTCAAATAAATAAACTACAAACTAGATTGTGTCTCCTGATTTAAAATTTTTCAAGATTTTGCCAAAATGGTTTTCTTCTTCAGCAATTTCAACTAAAACAGTTGAGGGCTAAGGATATTATTTCTAACATAAAAATAATTTAAAAAAATTAATTTAATCGAAACTAAATTTTAAAAAAATTATTAATAAATTATTTGATTACATAAAATTTGAAAAAATTTGAAACTGCTTAATACGTTAAAAATCCAAAAAGTGATTGCAGATGGCATCCACGTATCATGTCGAGTTTAATAAATCATGTATTTCATTAATTAGCTCTCTAGGTCGATAAATTGATTTAAATAAAAAGCATTAAACTATTAAAAATATATTTTTTGAAGTAAGGAAAAAAGGAAAAGGGAGCTATGAATACCGCAAGCTAGTACTTAACTCAAGACGCTTAAGCCCTTTCTGCATTAGGTTAATTTTTTCTAATCGCGTATGCTTTGACTAAAGCGCTTTGGCACAGTCATAGCACACAGGATTAAAAAAAGTTAATCTTGTCGAAAAAGGGATTTAAGTGGTAAAAATTAACCTTATTAGCATTTACCAAAATGCTCAGTAAAAATCTTTATCATGATATTTATCATATATAAACGCAAAGAGATAAAAAATTATCCACACTTTTACAGTTGTAAAATATAGAACGGGGCGCACTACCGATGCATAAATACTAAAGGAAGAATTAGTTTTATATTTATTTTATAAAGTTTATTATATTTGGATAATTATGTTTCTTTTTTTTACAATTTATTTTTTTCAAAGCAATAAATATTAAAGATAAAGTTGGAAACGATGAATTAAAAAATTTATTTAAATTTAATTTATGATTATATCTCCCTATTATATTTATTCAGATGGATTATATTTATTCAAATGAGTAAAAGTTAAATTAGTTATATCGGAAAAGTACAATAACTTTTATTATTAAATTTATTATAAACCAATCAAAATTAAAAAATTTACAACTTCATTAACTCTTACGTACCCGGCAGAGTACCCGGGTTCTATTTGGCTAAAAATTGTTGATTTCTCGGATTTGACTTACTTATATTTTTGCATACTGCACACAAAAAAAATTTTTTATTATAAAAAATAAATTCGTTAAAAAAAATTACACGTAATGAGCTGGACATACATAATAAGTACATAAGAGAATTTTTAGTCAAAAATTATGTCGGAGATGGGAGACAATAGCTTCAGACCGAAGCTATAATGCATGTCCTTATATACTTAGCGGCCAAAAATAATCATGTGAATTCTCAAAGGACCCCGCACCATTAGCATTGGAAAATTGCAAATGGTGCGATTTTCTTCAAACTTTGGGGATCGATAGTTCAAGAGATTTTGAAACGAAAATGTCTTATGGAAAAATCGGAAATATTCATTTCCTTTTGAGATACGGAGGCTAGAAGTTTAAAAAAGTAAAAAAATTATTTTGCTGATACAGAAGAGGTATACCTTTACTTATAAGTAAAAGATTTTATTCTTGTAGTCATTACCGTCTGAATCAAGATTGGATTTCAATATGTTTTATAGGTCACTGATTCTAATAATAATGTTCCTAAAAACCCAAACGTATGTGTTAGCCCTTAAGGGCAAAAATGGCCCTTTTAAGGGTTTCTAAGTACAAATCATAAATGCTTACATCATAACTCAAACTGTGCGATATTATGGAGAATAAATTCGATGATGGTCGTCACTAAACCCAAATGGTTTATGAAGAGTTCTCAAAGGGCTACATTGCCCTTTTTAGGTCTTTTTCTTGTAAGATCCTTGAGAACAACGTAAAGAACTCAAGATAAACACTTTTTGAGTGGCAAAATTACTTGACGACTATCTGAAAATCCTAAAAGTAATTCTAAAACCCTGATAGGACAAAGTTGCGCTTTTTAGGGCTTACTATGTATGAATCATTAATAACTATATTACTTACTTAAACTGTACGATAGTTACATCACTAGATTCAAAGATGATGGTCCCAAAAACAAAAAAAAAAATTATAACCGGTTTGTGTAACTACACAACCAACGAGCATGGAACATGTTCATTTATAACATTGATAATAAAGTATCTATTGTGTTCATAATATAAATATTCATATGCAAATATTTATATATAGATTTTTATTTTAGAAATCATGCTGCTTAGACATCAAAGTGAACCAAATTAATTAAATTTTCAAATTATTATAGTTTTTTAAATAATATGAATTTATTTTTTATTAATTTTTGCAAAATATTCTTAAAAATTCTGCACCAATGGTCCCTAGGTACTTCTGCACCAATACTCCCTAGGTACTTCTGCACCAAACGTCTTTAGGGACTTCTGCACCAATGCTCCCTCGGTAATTCTGCACCAAAGGTTCTTAGGTACTTCTGCACTAATGCTCCCTAGGTACTTCTGCACCAAACGTCTTTAGGGACTTCCGCACTAATGCTCCCTAGGTAATTCTGCACCAAAGGTTCCTAGGTACTTCTGCACCAAAGGTCTTTAGGGACTTCTGCACCATAGGTCCCTAGGTACTTCTGCACCAATGCTCCCTAGGTACTTCTGCACCAAAGGTCTTTAGGGACTTCTGCACCATAGGTCCCTAGGTACTTCTGCACCAATGCTCCCTAGGTACTTCTGCACCAAAGGTCTTTAGGGACTTCTGCACCATAGGTCCCTAGGTACTTCTGCACCAATGCTCCCTAGGTACTTCTGCACCAAAGGTCTTTAGGGACTTCTGCACCATAGGTTCCTAGGTACTTCTGCATCAATTCTCCCTAGGTACTTCTGCACCAAAGGTCTTAAGGGACTTCTGCACCATATGTCCCTAGGTACTTCTGCACCAATGCTCCCTAGGTACTTCTGCATCAAAGGTTCCTAGGTACTTATGTACCAAAGGTCTTTAGGGACTTCTGCACCAATAGTCCCTAGGTACTTCTGCACCATAGGTCCCTAGGTACTTCTGCACCAAAAGTCCCTGAATCGAAAATATTCTAAGTCCATTTCACCCCCCCCCCTAAAAGCGTCAATTTTTGACCCCCCCCCCCCTACCGAGACAGACTTTTTCAAATACCCCATCCAATGAACATGTTCCATGTTAATGGTTTAAAAACAAAGTTTAACTTATGATGAGAATTAAGAGAGTTGTCTTTGTAAAATCCCCGTAGCCAAAAAGACCTAAAAAGGGCAATGTAGCCCTTTGAGAGCTCTTCATAAAGCATTTGGATTAAGTGACGACCATCATCGAATTTAGCCTCCATAATATCGTATAGTTTGAGTTATGGTGTAAGCATTTATGATTTGTACTTAAAATACCTTAAAAGGGCCATTTTTGCCCTTTAAGGGCTAACACATACGTTTGGGTTTTTAGGAACATCAATATTGGACTCAGTGACCCAAAAAACATATAGCTTGAGTTATGATGTAAGCATTTATGATTTGTACTTAGAAACCCTTAAAAGGGTCATTTTTGCCCTTTAAGGCCTAACACGTACGTTTGGGTTTTAGGAACATCATTATTAGAATCAGTGACCCATAAAACATATTGAAATGTAATCTTGATTCATAAGGTAATCCCTACAAGCAAAATCTTTTACTTACCTCTTCTGTATCAGCAAAATAATTTTTTTACTTTTTTAAACTTCTAGCCTCCGTATCTCAAAAGGGAATGAATATATTCGATTTTTCCATAAGACATTTTCGTTTCAAAATCTCTTGAACTATCGATTCTCAAAGTTTGAAGAAAATCGCACCATTTGCAATTTTCTAATGTTAATGGTGCGGGGTCCTTTGTGAAGAGGTGCCGTAATGAGCCTAAGTAGCCATTATTGTTAAAAATTCATAAGTATGTAAAAAAATTTTTAGCCAAAAACTACGACGGAGATGGTATAGATATTAGTCTCAGACCGAGCCTTCTCTGCAGCCCGTGTCTGATACTAAATCTAAACTAAATCACTAACGTTTATAATCAAACGTTTATATCTCCTAATTAAACTTGCACATGAGATTGTGGAGGAGATTTAATGAATACATATTTAACCGTTAAAAATTTTTCTACTTCAGATTTTACAGCTGTTTGTCTATTATAATAAAAAAACTTATAACCGGTTTGTGTGAACGCAACCTAAATGCATGGAACATGTTTACTTCCAGCTGAGGACTAGGTAGAATACAAATGTTATTCAACATTACAATACAATTTTCTAATTTTATAATTTCTATTTATCACTATACTAGCTGTTAAGATTTTAAACCCAAACTATTTTGATTCCCTGAACTTGAATTATTCCAAGTCCCTAAATCGATATTATTCTAAATCCTTAAGTCTTATTTGACCCCCCCCCCCTTAAATAGGACAAATTTGATCCCCACTCTTAAACAGGACAAATTTAACCACCCCCCCTTAAATAGGACAAATTTGACTACTCCTCTTAAATAGGACAAATTTGACCACCCTCCTTAAATAGGACAAATTTGACCCCCCCCCTTAATTTTCAAGTTCTGAAGTACCCCCTCCCTATAAACATGTTCCATGTTAAAATGCGCTCGCGGTGATATTTGACGTCTAATTTAAAAATATACTTTTTCCATCGTTCCCCTTAATATATTCATATAAATTTAATAGTAGGGCATTTTAAAGTCTATAAAATACTACATTATTTAATTGCCTACAATAAGAAACAAAAATATACAAGAAAAATATAATTATTTAACAAAATAATGGTTCGTATTAACCGGGTGCTCAGCCGGGTACTATAGTGTAGGGAAAGTCTGCCAGGTACATAAGGGTTAAAATACTTTATAATAAGCAAGTAATTAATGATATATAAAATAGTTTATACTTATTTTTGAATAATCTTTATTGCTTACATAAATTTGTATTATTATAAAGTTATAAAAACTAAATGTTAAAGATTATACTATTTACTGATCGTTAAAAATTTTTTAGTTTTTTATATTTTATATTCAAAAAAGATTTAAAAGAAAATATTAAAATTATATGTAATTTACCTGCTGTGCTTAAACCTGGACTCGAAGTAAATTTTGCTACATCTACTATTTTTACAGCAAACGTTAAATTGGTTTGCCTGTGTATACATTTTCTTACAACACTAAACGGTCCCCTGAAAAATAAAAAATAAAACAATATTAAAAACAATATAAAATTTTATTTTTATAGCAGTATAGTGGAAGCAAATTAGGATTTAATAGTGATGTAAAAGGGAAGTGCAATTTTTTTTTTTTTTGTGTTTAATATACATATGTAAGAAAGAATCTGATTTTTTTTGTTTCCCGGAGAACTGCTTCGCCAGATATGGGGCAAAAACTACTTTTTTGCTAAATTATAAGAAGTTTGCTATCGAATTTTGTCATATCTCTGGTTAAAATGGTCATAAAAAAAAAAAAAAAAAATGGAAAATTTTCGTAATTGGACAGAGACTAGAACTAATTGGGTGGGGTTCCTATTAAAATACACCCTAACCTCCAAAAATCCAATTTTGTCCAATTTAAAAATTTTTTTTAATAACTTGGGCAAAAATAATCAGATTTTTATGAAAATCTCAGGAAATATGTATTTTAATGACGGGACCATGAGGTAAAATTTTTGTGAAAAAATTTTTTTTTTTTTGGCCAAAAATCAAATTTTTTTGCAAAAATTGAGCAATTTTGAAATTAGCGCCATTTTATGCAAAAACATGCTAGGGTAATTTTTTTTTTTTTAAAGTTGCCTTTTTGTGTGTACTTTAACCTCAGTACGCGCAAGTATTCGTTAGCTCAATTAAAATGCCCATTTTAGGAGCAAGAATGAAAAATACCCTATTAATTTTTAAATTTTTTTCATTTTTGCCGTATTTAGTGTAATTTGGGGAATTTTTCGGGCTACTTCTTGCTTATTTTATACAGCATTTAAGTTTTCCTTTTATTCAGTCACAATATTTTTCTTAAAATTTGGCCTAACCTCAAAAATAACGTTTTTTTGGGTCCTGTCGTCAGGCATGCTATTTAATGCCATAAAAGCTCCATGGAAAAAAATGGCTGGAATTTATGTTTTTTGACCCCCTAAACACGAATCCGAGATCCGTTTTGCAAAATTCGTGGTCAATTATTTGTTATTAACAATTTATTGCAAAATTTGATAACAATCTAAATGTTAAATATCCTGTATCTAAAACAATTCAAAATTTTGATAAGAACCTGATTTTATTATACATATTTTGACTCACTGAATCTTACTTATAGTAATTGTTTAAACAATTTTAATTTGTTTATAAGCCAAAATTACTATGCTGCTAAACCAACCCCATTATTTGCTTGCACAATTTAAACTTTAAAATCAATAAAATTAACTCTTGGGTTAGTAGTATGCAAGACTCAATGCAAGATTATTTATTTAACGTAATATTACAACGGAATTCATGTTTTTGTCAATTTTTAACAACATACTTATTCTGGCTTATAAACAAGATAAAATTGTTTAAATAATCACAGGGGTTGGTTTTAAAAAAAAAAAAAAAACAGAAAATCGTGATCAAAAGTTCAAAAAATACATAAATAAAGGTATCAATATGACATAGCAACATATTAATTTTGGCTTATAAACAAATTAAAATTGTTTAAACAATTACTATAAGTAAGATTTTTAAAAGAAAGAACCTGAAAATCGTGATCAGAGGGTCAAAAAATACATAAAAAAAAGTGTCACACTTAATTTTCAAGAAAAAATTGTTTAAACAATTTATTAACAATTAAATATTGTTTAAAAAATTAATCATACGACCTTATAAATTAGAAATTCGGATTCAGTGAGTCAAAATATGTATAATAAAATCAGGTTCTTATCAAAATTTTGAATTGTTTTAGATACAGGATATTTAACATTTAGATTGTTATCAAATTTTGCAATAAATTGTTAATAACAAATAATTGACCACGAATTTTGCAAAACGGATCTCGGATTCGTGTTTAGGGGGTCAAAAAACATAAATTCCAGCCATTTTTTTCCATGGAGCTTTTATGGCATTAAATAGCATGCCTGACGACAGGACCCAAAAAAACGTTATTTTTGAGGTTAGGCCAAATTTTAAGAAAAATATTGTGACTGAATAAAAGGAAAACTTAAATGCTGTATAAAATAAGCAAGAAGTAGCCCGAAAAATTCCCCAAATTACACTAAATACGGCAAAAATGAAAAAAATTTAAAAATTAATAGGGTATTTTTCATTCTTGCTCCTAAAATGGGCATTTTAATTGAGCTAACGAATACTTGCGCGTACTGAGGTTAAAGTACACACAAAAAGGCAACTTTAAAAAAAAAAAAATTACCCTAGCATGTTTTTGCATAAAATGGCGCTAATTTCAAAATTGCTCAATTTTTGCAAAAAAATTTGATTTTTGGCCAAAAAAAAAAAAATTTTTTCACAAAAATTTTACCTCATGGTCCCGTCATTAAAATACATATTTCCTGAGATTTTCATAAAAATCTGATTATTTTTGCCCAAGTTATTAAAAAAAATTTTTAAATTGGACAAAATTGGATTTTTGGAGGTTAGGGTGTATTTTAATAGGAACCCCACCCAATTAGTTCTAGTCTCTGTCCAATTACGAAAATTTTCCATTTTTTTTTTTTTTTTTTATGACCATTTTAACCAGAGATATGACAAAATTCGATAGCAAACTTCTTATAATTTAGCAAAAAAGTAGTTTTTGCCCCATATCTGGCGAAGCAGTCCTCCGGGAAACAAAAAAAATCAGATTCTTTCTTACATATGTATATTAAACACAAAAAAAAAAAAAAAATTGCACTTCCCTTTTACATCCTTTTTCAGTGACTTTTTTGTCTAATTTGCTTCCACTAGTATACTTGGCAGTATATGAAACAAAAAAAAATTTTTAATCAATTATACTTTATTTAGTGACTTGAATATTATATACACTCAGCGACTATTGGTATTGTGGCAGCACCAACGTTCAAAATACAATAGACTAGTCTATTGTTCTTTTGAACGTTGGTGCTGCCACAATACCAATAGTCGCTGAGTGATATTAGCCAGAAATCTATTTTATTTTATTGAAAATATTATTTCTTAATAATAATAAATATTAATTAGGGATGACTTTTTAGATTTACAAGATGAATTTGGTTACAAAAATAGAACCAATTTTCTCATTAAATTAGTACTGGGTGTGAATCCCAAAATCATACAAACTAAAATTCATAAAAACTTATTAAAAATTCCAAATGATTAAAGAAAAACCTGAAAAATTCCTGTCCCTGAAAGGTTAATATAGCTTTTAAAATGGGCAGACAATATTATTGGTTGACTCTAAGTTAATTTTTGAACACAATAGATACATTTTTAACAGTAAAATAAGTTTAGTGCAAATTTGCTGGAAATCTGAAAATAATTTTTCCCACTTTTTAAGTATTTTTGATATCATTTTATTTATAGGCAAAGATATATCAAAAATAAATAAAATGTTTTTTTATTTTTCTGGACGTTTCAATAGTTTAATTACTATCCTTTTCAACAGAATCAATAAAAAGTTGTTTTACATTATTTAAAAAAAATTTATTTACGTCTTTCTTTTAATTTGAATTTTTGAAATACGGAGAACGATAAAGCCAATTATTCATATAAAAAAAAAGATATATCAAATTTTAGACAAATTTTGAAAAAAACTAAAAAAGATTATATCAGTTTTTGATTGTACTATGAGGAATACTATGAGAAGTAATAATTAAATTTAATAATTAATATATTAATAATAGTTATAGGGAGATGGCTATGGTAAACATCGCATGTGAGTAAGACTGCTGAATTTCTTTTCAGAGATAGCCAACACCAAAACATACTCACTTTAATTATGAGATTTTTCGGTATCTGGGTTCTGGACGAGTATGTCGGACCATCAAAGTTCCGCCGTTTACCCGCGCTTTTTTAAATTAGTTTAAAATAAAAAAATTTACAAGGTATCAATTTTACAGCCAGAATCTCTTAATTTTAGCGTTAATATTACGGAAAAAAATATATATTTCTCGCTACCATGAAATTCTGACTGTAAAATTGATCCCTTGTAAATTTTTTTATTTCAAACTAATTAAAAAAGCGCGGGTAAACGGCGGAACTTAGAAGGCCCGACATACTCGCCCAGAACCCAGATATCGAAAAATCTCTTGAATAAACTGAGTATATTTTGGCCTAATCTAAAAATCTAGGCTATTTCGGGCTTTCTTACTTATCCCTTGTAAATTTTTTTATTTCAAACTAGTAATTTAAAAAAGCGCGGGTAAACGGCGGGACTTTGATGGCCCCATACTTGTTCAGAACCCAGTTACCGAAAAATCTCATAAATAAACTGAGTATGTTTTGGCCTAATCTAAAAATCTAGGCTATTCCGGGCTGTCATACTTTCACTTTTTTTTCCGAAAAATTGGCCAAGTTTGTGGACCTGTAACTTTTTCCAGAACCCTCGGCCAAAAAAATTTTTCACAGAAAGTGAATATGTTTTGGTCTTGGCTATCTCTGAAAAGAAATTCAGCTGTCATACTCACACGCGATGTTTACCATCTCCCTAACTAATAGCATATTATGACCTATAGCTAGAAAAATAAATAATATTTCAAATTGCACGTAAATTAGTACCAGCGGCGTAATTGAAGATAAAAAACTGAGATCTCAACTGAAAAAAAAATTTGGACAAAACCCGTATATTTGTTGGTTGCTGTTATTAAAATTCTGGTTGTGACAAACAATGTAGTCAAAAATATGGGCTATTAGCCAAATAAAAAAATATATTATAACAGATTTTTATATATAATTATGAAAAATGTCATTAAATTTTATTGTAAAAATATTTGTTCTAAAAGTTCTTATATTTAAAAATAATTAAAATTATATTAAGAGCATTAAGCTTCATTTAAATTAAAAATAAATTACGTTCATTAATATTTAATAAAATACTTATAAAAAGTCGATCGGACTTAATTTTAAGATTCTTATCTGCAAACATAACATAATTATGAGTTCATTATAAAAATTCTTGTAAAAATTTTATTTTAAAATGCAGACTTTATAAATTGATATTGATATCCAATCATTTTTTTTTTTAATTAATGTTTTAAAAATAAATTATCAATATAATTATTATAATGGTCACTTTTATTCAAATTTATAAATTTAAATTAGTGAATGATATGTACAGTATAGTAATTATTTTTTATACAAGCTTGATATCAGGCTTGAGATTCAATGACTGTTTTACAAATCAAAGGTCTTAAATTCACGAGCGTTTTTCACTTTAAATAAAAAAAATATAAATTATTCATTTTAAAATTAACTTTAAATTTTAGATTCATGGAATAAATTCTTGAGAAAATTGAATGGTTTTATGAAGGGTGAAAATATAACTAAGGTTTGGATGATTATGGAAAGTATTGAAAGTAAAAAATTTAGAACTTAATAAAAGAATCTTTTCTCAGTCTCAGATACTATAATAGCATCAAATAAACATTCAAATCGGGAGAAAGGATTTCGAATATACCATCATAAACTATAAAATTTAATGGTATATTTGATATCAGTGTTGGGCAAAAACAGCGATTGGCTCAGTTTATTATTTATATTCACTTTGTCCATTCCAAAAATTATTTTTAGACGGAAAATTTTTAGACTGATCCATTTTGTGCAACGGGTGTTTGAAGGATTTATTCATAAAAACATTTTTTTGAAAACGGAATACCCGTTTTTGCAAATCATGAAAATTTGCACTTACTTTCTTTTTATTCTATTATCTAACGTAAAAACTTATAACCGATTTGTGTAAACGCAACCTAAATGCATGGAATATGTTTACTTCCAGATGAGGACTAGGTATAATACAAATGTTACTCAATATTATAATACAATTTTCTATTTTTATAATTTGTAATTATCACCTCACTAGCTGTTAAGATTCTAAACCTAAACTATTCTGATTCCCTAAACGCGTATTATTCTAGGTCCCTAAATCAAAATTATTCTAAGTGCCTGAACCTGAATTATTTCAAGTCCCTAAATAAAAATTATTCTAAGTCTCATTTGATCCCCCCCTTCTTAAATCGGACAAATTAGACCCCGCTCCTAATTTTCAAGTTCTGAAGTACCCGCTCACTATAAACATGTTCCATGTTATAACTTAAAACATAAAAATTAAAATTAAAAAATAAGCGTACTTTGAAGATTTTTTAATTTTTATAATTATTATATAAATTTTTTTAGCTATCTTACCTATTCGTTGAAAAAAATTTACTTAATAACTTTTGAGTTACTTTTTTAAAAAAGTTGAGAAGCTTAAGAAAAAAATATATTTTGAGTAAATAGCCAAAACTTGAAATTTTTTAGTTGGTATACGGAAAATAAACAAATAAAAGAATATGAAAACGAAAACAAATTTTCATGATTTGCAAAAACAGGTAAGTCCGTTTTGAATTTTTTCAAACGGATCATTGAAAACGGCCATAAGAGCATGCCAGTTTGCCCAGCTTTGTTTGATAATAGAAGTTCTGTCGTTGACAAGAGAAAACGCATAATTTATCAGAATGTGCGTGTGTTATTCTGATAAATTATAAAAACCGCAATACTATAACGGCGCTAGAAATGAATAATTACATTTATTCAGAGCCTAGTGACTATTAAATATCTTTTTATATCTGCTCAGCATTATGAATAAAAGATAACCTATATAGCTTATTTTTAAATCTATCAAACATCAATGCAAATTTTTATTCTATATTTAAATTCAGATTTAATTTAAATAGGTTTAAGATAAATGACTTAATTCTAACTTTGAAAGAAATATAGGTAATAATAGAAAACTATAACTATAATAAGAAAATGAGAATCTTAAAGTTACTAACTCGTTAAAGTTCAGCGGAGTTGCCTGAGGATATTTCAAGCTTTCCTTTTCTATAGAATTAACCGACTTGTTTATTGAGTGAAATCTTATTATCAGTTACATAAATTATTATTATTAGCTTTTTTTTATAATTAGTGAAATTGATTTTTATAATGCAGAGAAATATTAAATAAATTTTATTACAACTTTTAGGTTTTGTTCGGTTTTGAAACTTAACTTCAAAGAAAATTTTTATGTACATGCACAATAAATAACTCTTGTAAACAAGAGGAATATTACATAACATACCTATTGAACTATTTTTTATTCCACAGATTTTCAGTTAAATTTTTCCTTGGATATGGTACCAACATTATTTTTTAAAAATCGAAAAACCTAAGCCATTTGCTGAGACACTTTTAATTCAAGCATGATCACATCTTTTATTAAAATTTTTGGCAGTTTTCAGTATATAAACTTCAATTACACACCCTTCGCATTATTTTAAATTTTTAAAAAATTTCAATTTTTAGGATTTTTTTTTTTTTAAGTTTTTGATATCCAAAATCGGTTTTTTGAAGAAATTTAAAAAAAAAGTCTGCTTATTTTGGATATGCGCGTAGCAAAATTAAAGGGAGTATTAATCTTAAACGGCATAAGAATTGAATTAGAAATATTTAAATTTTCACGATTCGGATCAAAATAGGAAAAATAGCCATCCACAGGCGAAATTTTGCATACAGTGAAAGATTTTACTATTATGGCCAGGAACTAGTTTTAATACTCTTTTAGCTGATTATGTTAATTTATTATTAAATTAATGCAAAAAAATAAAAAATGGCCAAAAAACGTAATTTGGACCTAAGTTGGAAAGATATACACTTAGAGGTCTGAAAATTTCAGGGATTTAATATTTTATATACACAAAGAAGTATGTGAAAAATGGGCTGAATCATGGTTTCCGATCTATCAACCGTATTACTTCTTATATGGAATAAAAATTCTTGTATCTGCGCTTATAATACATTGCGATTTAACTCGTGATTTTTATCAGAATAATATCTTATTACATAATTATTTTTAAGGAATTAGCGAATTTTTATCTCAATCTGTAAATAATTAATGCTTTAATTTTTAAATTCCATGTAAAGATAAAAAAAAGATTTTTTGTTTACTAATGATGCTGATAAGAAGATAAAAAAAATTCATATATTCAGTAAATAATAATTTAATAATGATATTATATTGTTTTGAATTGTGAATCAAGCATTTAATCAATAGTGCAAAGAAATTTATTCAGGAAGCAGCAATAATTATTTTATCCATCAAAATGAAATTAATTTTAATATTAACTTTTATAAGTCTTATTATACCAGGATATAAATTAAAAACAGGTAATTTAATAAAATTTATAAAATAATTTTGGCAAAACTTTCACGCCTGAATATTTATATGCGGGTGTGCAATGTGTAAGTGTGTTTGTGTGTTTGTATCCAAAATTTTTTCCAATTCTAGGAAATATTGCGAAAATATTTTTTTTTCCTCCTAATATAGTAAAAACTTTTTTTGTTTTTATTTGAAAGTAAAATAACGAATTTTTTCCCACGGGAATTTTGAATCCGTTACTCGATTTCCCGGATCCAATACTTAAATTTGAAACAATTTTTGCTCAAAATTTTTTGACACATAAAAACAAGGTAACCCTGTTATTTTTTTCCATTTATACGTAGTATCTAATTTTTGTCTTAGGAGCTTTAGTTTTTGGAAACTCGTTATTACTCAATTTCTTGGATCTGATAGCTAAATTTGTGAAAATTTTTGTATCGAAATTGGTTTCAACGAAAAATTATTAATTTCTGCTACTTTTTTACTTTTGAACGTAAAATTTAATTTTTTCCGAGGTAGTTTCAGTTTTAGGAAATTCATTATTATTTATTTACTCGAATCTGATACCTTAGTTGGTTAAAAGAATAAGAATGCTATTATATAAACATTGCAAGACGATAAATCGTTCATATAAATGCTCTTAAGAGATATACACATATACATACTGACACTTTCGTGCCCAGAATGTATATCTGAGCATTTTTAAATAATTTTTTTAATCATTTTTCAATATACTAACTATTCACCTGTAAAAATTAGTTAAACTATATTTTTCTTGATATTTAAAAAAAAAATTAAATTTCCATGAATTTCATTATTATTATCATAAAGATATATTGACGATAATATAAAATAATGACCGATAAATCTTGAATTAGCAAACAAAACTCATTTTCTTAACAATAATGTTGATCCAGATATTAAAATAATAAAAAATGAAGATAACTGCGATTTTAAAAAATACCTTATAGTAAAAATTCCATAATTAAATTATACGAATTCTATCTTAATTTATACAAAATTATTTATTAGTTATTATGCATGAAAATTTTTCACTTGACCTAATTACCAATAATTAATTTTGTATCATCAAAACTACTATTAGGAACTATGTTAATTAAATTCATGCTAATTGCTCTAACAAGGGCAGTTCATTTGGAAATACAAATTACACCGATGGTTATGGATCAGCATATTGTGTTTAAAAAACATGCCGGGCATCCTCCGTCCATGCCAATTGGCCTTTTGGACCAAGAAAAGCTGGGCTATCCAATAGGGGTTTTTTTGGGTTTTATAGTAATTTTCACTATAACACAGCAACTTCGCAAGTTAACAAAAATAACGGCGCTTATACAAAATTTTCGAGACCCATAAACCTTTTTGATTAAATGATTTGTTTAAATTTGATCTTTTTTCTTTTATTTTAAACTCAATGCCTAACAAACAAATATACAATTTATATATTCTCTCTTTTATAATTACTTATTAATTATGCTCATCACATTTGTTACGTTATTTTTTATTTTTAATTACTATTTAACTTAGAGCCAAAATCGACTGTGACATAATTTAGCTATTAATATAATTTTAATTGTTAAAATATTATAGATTATTGGTTACTTTATTTTAATCTATTAGTTAATTAATTTAATTATAACTTTACATTATAATATTAACATATTTTAGTATTATAATTATATGCCTGATTTGTATTATTATTTATTATAAAAAAATTTTTTTAAAGTATAAAATTTTTTTAATTGAATGAGTAATAAATAATCAATATTATAGTACCAAAAACTATTTAGAAAAATTCAAGTAATTAGTAAATTTAAATAAATAGGTAGTTAAATAAAAAGCCGTGAATAAAATAAAATCCGATTATAAGCATTATATCGAATGCTTTATATATAAAATCGTTAAGCAGGTTAACTTTTAAATTTGGCAACTTTATTTTTTTATTGATAGAGAAGAGAATATATATAATTTGAATTGTTGAAAATTTAATCATTACTATGTCAAGTTTTTTTTGATAAAATAATAAAATAATGCAGATTTGCTGTAATCAGCACAATATAAATATAATTTTTCTTTATAGTGTAACTCGTAGTCTAAAATGTCTTATATTGGTCCAAAATACAATTAAACACGTTTATTAAAATTACTCCATTCCGAGCTCCAGTCAATATACGGTTTTGGTTGTATTGTGGATTGGTTCTAGTAAAAGTTTCTTGGTCACTAATCGTGAATTTCCGGGATTTTTTATGAAAAATTAAAGGTTCACCCTGAACTTGGAACAAACTAGACCTTTTGCTATATTCGCATTCTGAGTGATAGTAAGCATTAGTTTTACAGTAATTTACAATTTAATTTTCTTGAATATCTATTTTTTGTTGCTAAAATATTAAACGAACAATAAACTGGTCGTTATAGTTGAAAGGTAACATTCCAGCTTGTAAATATAATAAGATGGATTTGAAATCCTTTTCTGATGATGACATTTTAATATGGAACATGTTCATTGGATGGGGTATTTGAAAAAGCTTTGTTCGGCAAAGGGGGGTGAAAAAGTGTCATTTTTAGGGGGGATGAATAAGTGACGGTTTTAGGGGGGGGGGTGTACTTAGAATATTTTCGATTTAAGGACTTAGAATAATTTGAAGTGGGAGTCAGAGTCTGATCAGGCCCTGATAACAACAATAACTTAGAATACTTTAAGTTTATGGACTTAGGATAATTTATATTTCAGAATTTATTGTAATTTCGGTTTTTGGAGTTATTACTGTCATGATTAAACATGTTTCATGCTCGTTGGTTGTGTAGTTACATAAACCGGTTATAAATTTTTTGTTTTTGATGATTTTGTAAAAAACGAATATTTCATTTTAAAATAAAATATTTTACTTTAAATAGATATTGTAAAAAGGAGAAGCAGAGCTTGTTGCCTTGCCAAAGGTGGATACTAGCGTAAATAGTGATGCACATAATCCCTCTATTTGCATTGTTAGTCAGCTTTTTTTCTAAAGCTTTTCGTGATCCATGAGATTGTACTTTATTCTAAGCTTTGAAGACGGAAATATTAGCTTAGCTCTTATAAAAAAATCAAACTCTGAATTATAGCTAGCCTTAAAAGTCCTTTAAAAATAGGCGTAAAAAGTGTAAACAATTCTTTAAATTTTCTAATTCGTTAGTTTTACTAACAATTTATTCATACCTAAAATTATTTCCAATAAAGAAAAAAATTGTATGTATCCCAATTTATATATGTTGCAGTAGTTTTTTTGAAATCCGTCATTTTATAAAAGTACTAAGCTTTATGCAAAGTTCCAGTTATAAAGGATTCAAAAATTGACAATGACAAAATGACAATCAAAAGTATTCTTTTTATAAAGTAATGATTTTGGGTTAAGCACTCTGCATTTCGGATTAAAGAAATCATAAAAATATTGAAAATTTAATATTTCATAGTTGCAAAAATTTTCCATAATAAGAGGCCAGGAACGGTTTTGGTCCCTGTGACTAAGATTGATTGTGAACAATTAGATATCTATAGCATCCTTGGTATAGTGGTAGATTGGCTCATTTATTTTAATATCAATTTGCTGCATTTCATTTCACAAATGACGCAAATAAATTGAGCGCTCAAGCTGGCATTTAAAGTACAAACAATGATACAATTCATTCCAAAAATTTAACTTTTTAGAAAATATAGTATGGGCAACTAGTAGTCCACACTCAGTCTTATACTCCAGTAAAATCACGGTTTTGGTGGTATTGTTTGTGGCCGCTACCAGATTTGGTCTACTATAGGTTTTTTGGGTCGCTGAATCCGAAACTCGGGGTCTTTTCTGTGCGCAATTGGGGCTTGACCCTTAAATCGGGCAAAACTGCCCTTTAAAAGGGCATTTTTGCTGTATTCATTGTAGGCCTTTGAAATTTAGTATACAGGGGTTTTTTGGGTCGCTGAAACGAATATTGCAGTTTTAATTATGAAAAATTACCCCTTGACCCTTAAATCGGGCAAAACTGCCCTTTAAAAGGGCATTTTTGCTGTATTCATTGTAAGCCTTTGAAATTTGGTATACAGGGGTTTTTTGGGTCGCTGATAACGAATATTGCAGTTATAATGATGAAAAATTACCCCTTAACCCTTAAATCGGGCAAAACTGCCCTTTAAAAGGGCATTTTTGCTGTATTCATTGTAAGCCTTTGAAATTTGGTATACAGGGGTTTTTTGGGTCGCTGATAACGAATAGTGCAGTTTTAATTATGAAAAATTACCCCTTGACCCTTAAATCGGGCAAAACTGCCCTTTAAAAGGGCATTTTTGCTGTATTCATTGTAAGCCTTTGAAATTTGGTATACAGGGGTTTTTTGGGTCGCTGATAACGAATATTGCAGTTTTAATTATGAAAAATTACCCCTTGACCCTTAAATCGGGCAAAACTGTCCTTTAAAAGGGCATTTTTGCTGTATTCATTGTAAGCCTTTGAAATTTGGTATACAGGGGTTTTTTGAGTCGCTAATAACGAATATTGCAGTTTTAATTATGAAAAATTTGGTTGGAAAACCGGTAAAGATAATATTTTAGAGCCTGTTTTTACTGCATGTCCACTTATACCAGACAAATATTTAAAGAAATTTAGTTGCGGTTGTAAAAAAGGTTGCCTAAAAAAATGTGGATGTCGCAAACTGGGTCTAAAATGCAGCATATTCTGCAAAACGTGCAGTGGTCAGAGCTGCGAAAATTGTGAACATAACTCTGACATAAATTCAGAAAACACATGTGAGGATAATTCCATTTTAGAGCCAAACGTCACCATAGACGAAAACGATGACAGTCTTCTGGAGAGAACGTATGAAGATTTCGATTGTTCAATTTTTGAACCAAATATTAGTGTTGACTGCATTTATAACGATAGCTATGATAATATTGAGGATACAACTCAAGTACACTCGGTCCAGAGTATGGAGTATGATTAATTGTATATAATATTTGCAAAATGTCTCAAAAATTATTTGTTTTCGTACTTTTACGTTTTTGTACTTTTTTTAGAACAATATGTTATGTTTAAATAATAATAAAAAATCTTATTACTTAAAAATGTATGATTCATTTATGTATACCTTTCAAACCCTTTTAGGAGTAGTTTTAGCAAATTTGAGGCCAAACACCTAATTTTCAATTTAAAAAAACGCGATTTTCGTGAACAGCAACCTAAAAAACCCCTGTATACCAAATTTCAAAGGCTTACAATGAATACAGCAAAAATGCCCTTTTAAAGGGCAGTTTTGCCCGATTTAAGGGTCAAGGGGTAATTTTTCATAATTAAAACTGCACTATTCGTTATCAGCGACCCAAAAAACCCCTGTATACCAAATTTCAAAGGCTTACAATGAATACAGCAAAAATGCCCTTTTAAAGGGCAGTTTTGCCCGATTTAAGGGTCAAGGGGTAATTTTTCATAATTAAAACTGCAATATTCGTTATTAGCGACTCAAAAAACCCCTGTATACCAAATTTCAAAGGCTTACAATGAATACAGCAAAAATGCCCTTTTAAAGGGCAGTTTTGCCCGATTTAAGGGTCAAGGGGTAATTTTTCATAATTAAAACTGCACTATTCGTTATCAGCGACCCAAAAAACCCCTGTATACCAAATTTCAAAGGCTTAGAATGAATACAGCAAAAATGCCCTTTTTAAGGGCAGTTTTGCCCAATTTAAGGGTCAAGGGGTAATTTTTCATAATTAAAACTGCAATATTCGTTATTAGTGACTCAAAAAACCCCTGTATACCAAATTTCAAAGGCTTAGAATGAATACAGCAAAAATGCCCTTTTTAAGGGCAGTTTTGCCCAATTTAAGGGTCAAGGGGTAATTTTTCATAATTAAAACTGCAATATTCGTTATCAGCGACCCAAAAAACCCCTGTATACTAAATTTCAAAGGCCTACAATGAATACAGCAAAAATGCCCTTTTAAAGGGCAATTTTGCCCGATTTAAGGGTCAAGCCCCAATTGCGCACAGAAAAGACCCCGATTTTCGGATTCAGCGACCCAAAAAACCTATAGTAGACCAAATCTGGTGGCGGCCACAAACAATACCACCCCCCCCCCCCCCCGTGATTTGACTGGAGTATTAAGTACAGCGACCATAACCGTTTCTGGTCAAGGATATTATATAATATTTTTAAAATTATAAAATGCCTAGTATTTTTTTATTCTTTTTAACTTTTTTATAAAAATCTTTTCGCTCGCTGCAAATTGACTAGTAATTTTATGAATTTTCAGTATTTTTATGATTTTTTTAATCCAAAATACAGAGTGCCTAATCCATTATCGTCACTTTATAAAAAGATTGCTTTTGATACGTTATTTTGTGATTTTCAATTTTTTGGTGACTGGCTTAAATTTTTATAAAGTGATGGAATTCAAGAAAACGATTCTGACATATATAGTTACACCGAGTTTCGAGGGATTAATAAAAACAAATACTGTCGTTTAGAACTGCTTAATAATTCGTCATAATTTAAGTTTAAAGAGATTTTACCTGTTATTTATGAATTTAATAAAATAACTATAAACAAATATCTAAAAAATTATTAACTAATTAATGAAATTTTTTTGTTGCAGTTAAAAATTGTGAAATATTATTAGAATATTCAAAAGGCGATTTACAAGAAACTCAACCAATAGTGTTAAATAATGATATTAAAAATCCAGAATTTATAATACCAAAAAAAATTGATAAAATTGAAATACCATTAAATACAACAATTTCACTTGTATGTACAGGTTACCGAAATTCATTTTATAAATTTAAAAATACAAATATTATTCATACTAAATGTTTAAAAGGTAATAAATTTTATTACAATAATCATTTATACGAATTTAATAAATTTAATTGTACAAAACGTTCAAAAGAATTACTTAAAAAATCAACTGACAGTTATTGTTTAAATAATAACACAATATATAAAATTGGTTATAAATATTTAAATAATCATATACCAATAATGGAAATATGTCATAATAATAAAACATCAATAACTTATTATTCAAAAAATTTAATGACTAAAGATGTTTTAAATTATCAAACTCATTTTCCAAGGCCTGGTTATTGGACTCAAGGTACATTTTATTCTGGTTATCAAGTTAATTCTTTGTATACACAAAAATTTCAATTAAAAACTTTTGAATATATATTAAATTCTGGTAAATTAGCATCAAAATATATCAAACCATTTGAACAATATTTATCACGTGGTCATTTGACAGCAAAAACAGACTATATTTATGGTTCACAACAAACAGCAACATTTTGGTTTATAAATACAGCACCACAATGGTATACATTTAATGCTGGAAATTGGTATAAACTTGAAAAAAGCGTTAGATATTTTGTTAATGATAGAAAATTAGATCTAGAAATTTATACTGGTACACATGATATATTAAAATTAAAAGACATTAATAATAACGATAAAGAAATTTATTTATTTCAAAATCGCACACATAATATTCTACCAGTACCAAAATATTATTGGAAAGTTATTTATGATCCAATAAGTAATAATGCAACAGCATTTGTTGGCTTGAATAATCCATACATTGATGAAATAACGAATGATTTGTATTTATGTAATGATATCTCAAAAAAATATAAGAAAGAATTTTCTTGGCTTTTGTGGGAACCAAAAAATATTACAGCTGGTATATCATACGTATGTAATGTTAACGAATTAAGAAAATCTATAAAAACTATACCGAAATTAGGTGAAACTGGGGTTTTAATGTAAATTTACTTGTTTAACTTATGACTTATATATTTGCTTACGTTAAATATTTAACTTTTTAATTATAAATTTGCAAATAGTTAAATCTTTTTATTCCTTGGTACTGTATTTATTCAAGTTTTTAAATAAAAATTTTATAAAATATCTTGGTTTTAATTTATCTGGGTTATGGTAGATAAAATATATACAGTCTGTATGGAAAAAATTCAAAGATTTTTAAGCAAAGCAAATAAATCTCAAGATTTTTTATAATAAAAAAAAATATAATTTTCACCGTTTAAATATTTTCTTATAATATTTAATTTTTTAAATTAAGAATTTCCAAGCTTTATTACTCATGTGTTTTATATTTATTTTTTTTTTCTTTCTCAACCAGGATTTATCTGTTATACGATAATGTAAATATTTAAAATAGGATTAAAACACTTGTTAAAACACCGAGTAAAACACAGATAGATAATAAATTAAAAATTTAGATTAAAATATATTTTATTTATTTAAATAATGATTATAAATAATAATTAATTTTTTTCTTTAAAATAAAATTTGCAAATCTAATTTAAAAATAATTATTTTCTTTTTATATCATATTTTGTAAATAAATTATTATATTATTTGTATATTCTCGTATAAATTAAAGCAAGAAGTAAAGTAAATATAATTTTTAAAGCCATCATTTAAATAAATAAACAAAATCAAAAAAATTATTAATTTTTTTTTCTTTTAGTTCAAAGATTTAAAAATAATTATATAATTTTTAAATATATACTGTTATATATATATACATATATACTGGATTTTTTTATTAATATTTGATTGATTAATAATAATTTGTATAAATATTGTTCTTGATATAGGTCAATATGTGTGTGAGTGTGAAATTTTATTTAATTGTGCATATTTTTAAATTAAGGGGCTAAAGGTCACGTATTGAATTTAGGAATTTATGGCAATTTTTTTGTGCCATTGGTTTTAAGTACAGGAATCCAAGGTGGTAGTACGTGGGCTTATTTGAAAACTAAAAACTGGTGTGATTACGTGGTTTTTTCTAAAATTTTTTCTGAAAAATAGATTAATATTATTAAAACTAGTTTTTTAATTATGAATGTTTCTTATTGGTTACAAAACAAAAACAATTGATTGCCAACACAATTATTCAAATGCTAAAAATAATGAAATATTGAATAATAAATAATAAAATAATAAAATAATGCAAAAAAAAGTATTCAAAGCGAATAATTTATGAAATATTTGTAATCGCGTAACTCTAAGGATTCTTAGCTTTAAAATAATCCTATACCCAAAAACCCTTGATGCCTGATTTCATAGAATCAATGTCGTAACAAAATTGCTATTGTTCCCTATAATTAACACGTGACTCTTGACCCCTTAAATTTTTAAAATTTATTTTTGGAAAGAGACATTGTTATAATAAATTTATAATAAATTTGTAATAAATCTATTATTTGTAATACGTAATTATTTGTAACATTTCATTTTTTTTAAATAAAATTCTTTCATTTATTTTAATAATTCTTGGTGAATCTGGGCTAAAGAAAAAAAGACTAGGATTTTAAATAAACCAATTTGACAGAATGTGACACCATGGCCTATTTTAAGGTTGTAAATACTGTTCTATAAATTCAATAGTCTAGAAATTTAAAATATTTTCAAAATTCTGAGCTAAGTTATTGATGTTAAATTTTTCATACCATAAATGAAGTTAAAAAATGATTTTTTAGATTAGTTTGGTAGTATGTGAAATTTTTTACTGTAGTCTGTTCTGCTATGAGTTTTTTGGGAAAACCTCGAGAAAATCCGGATAAGTGAATAAACTAATAGATACTTTAAATGCGAATATCTCAAAAAGTAAAATTTTTTTCTTTTAATTAGACTAATTAGACTTAAACATTTTGTTTTTCTTTGAAATTTTTTATCGATTTTTTATGCTAAATAGTTTTGGTTTAGAATATTTAAGTTTTGAGTACTTTCAAAATTAAAAAAAAAAATTTCATAATTTTCTATTTTTATCATTTTTTAAATAAATTTAGAGCGTTGAAAAATTAATATTAAAAAGTTAGCTCTGAATTTTAAAAATATTTAAAAATTGAAAAACTGCTTTTATTTCTTAAAGACTTAAAGCTTTAAAAAAGGCAATGGTACTTTAATTTCTACATACTAAACCCATTGAAATCACTACACGGATAAAAATTCAGCAATATCAAGTATAGAAAAACAAACAAAAATTTGTCTACTCAGGCGTAATACAAGAGGTGGAATTTTCAGTTCATTTCCTGCATTCACCTAGAGAGATAAAAATATAGTAAACATAATGGGCAAAAAACTCAACACACAATAGCTTAGAACTCGTATGTAGCTTCTCAGGGTACTTATGGCAGTAATTACACTAGAGTTACGGCTAGAGTCAAAACTTTTGCGCCCTTGATACTTTAACATTTAAGAAGGTATATTCAAGTGGAATCGTGATTTTTACAACTTATGGAATTGTGTTTTCTTTGACTTTTAAACACCATTTCTCCCTTTGGAGTTTCTTGCATGATGGAATTTTCATAAAAAATAGTAAATTCTTTCGTGATTTTATATCATATTCCAAGTCTAAATTTTGTAAATAAAAAGGCTATTTCGTATAATATTACTTATAATGTTTTCAGCTATAGTTTGATTAATTTTAATTATTATTTTTTTCGAATTTGTTCAAAAATAAGGCTTGATTCTATTTTGGAAACTCCAAAACTTTCTAATCTGCCAACAACTATAATGTCTCCTCATAATAATTTGTTACGATAACCGGCAGAAAAAGCAAAGGTTAAAAAATTTTATAAAATAATAGACAAAATAATTTAACAGGATTTTCGACAATTGTAAAATTGGTTTTTTGATTCAACAAAATTTAAATTTTTCTCTTTATTTTTTTAGGAAAACTCAAAAATTTTTGGAAAGCTTTTGAAAAAATTTTTTAAATTTGAAATTTGAATTATGCAAGTCAGCTGAAGCTCTAAAGTACCCTTTTTAACCTATGTAAAATCACTAATTAACGAATCTACTTTTTTAGTCATCAAAAAAATTTTCATTTAGATCATTCACTAACATAAAAGAATTTTTTTCACTATAAAAAATATTGTAAAACAGGAAAAAAAATATTCTAATAGAATACCCCAGATACGTATATTTATAATATATAATATATGTACATGAATGTAAAAAGCTTAAGCTTTTAACATGTCTCCTTGATGTATTATCCTATTTTTTTATAACAAAAAATCTCCCTTAATTCAATAATTTATTAATGTTAAAAATGCCAGTAAAAATTTTTTTAAAAATAAAGTCGATTTCTGTTATACTGTCAAGTCCAATACACTTTAAATTTATGTATATGTAAGCACATATATATATATATATATATATGCTTTTATTCATTATCTCTTTTCTCTTTTTTTTCGTCTCTTTCTACATTGAATCAAATATAGTTCTGCTATCTCTTTCATACTCTTTCGTATTTTGAATACTATGAGGATATATATGTATATATATATATATATATATATGTGCATGCACAAACTTTAATGAATGCATGTAAAATACAAATATATAAATTTATGTGTTTATTTAAAAACCTATATTATGTATACAACAATTGAAGAAAGTTATTATTTATGTACTTACTTTCCTATAATCTCACATAACTCGTAAACATCATCAAAAAGTACATCGTCGTCCGTCATGCTGCCTATTCATGCGTTCTAACAGATGAAACACAATATTTTTATAAAAGAATATATTATCACAAAAAAAAAAAAATTTACTTCTTTTATAAAAACTAAAAACTGACGGTATTATTACAGAATTTTATTATTTTTTTTCAATACTCCGGCGTCTATACACAAAATCCACTAGCGCGCTCACCCGCTATATCACTATAGCACCAGCACTCCCCCAGCTTCTCGTTGATCGTCTGCTCCAAGTAACATATACTCCAGTAACTTTTTTACAAAATTAAAGTAAAATTTAAGGAAGCACACACAAGTAATAATAGGTTAAGCACTAAATGCTGATAATTTTTTAAAAAATTTATACTTTCTTTCACTTATAAATTGAATAACAATATTATTATACTTAATTGATAACTTATCAAATTTGCAAACAGTCTTCTGGGTGTTTCGAAAACGCGTGTTCCTTAAACTACTATGCAGACAAGTGCTGCCTTAACGGGGAGAGTAAGAGATGATTACTCCCGTGTAAGACTGGTTGCATTTTATTAGGGGTCATATATGCACAGACGTACTAAAGACAATAGTACTTGCGCCGAACCAAGACTTGCATTTTGCGTGATACGCACGCCAGGCCGTGGGGCGTGGTGCGGCGCTCCCTTTTGAAAATTATCGAGCTTTATGTATGTATTTGTGAATATTAATGTATAATAGTAAGGGTATAAGTTTATGAATAGCCCTTTTTCAGAGAGCGCAAGATTGACCGCGAATTGCAATTTCATCAAAAATATAATTTAATATTTTTCTTCTTATCAATTTTAGAACAATTTTTTTAGTTACATAATAATGGTTCAATAATTGAAAGGATTTTGTTCATGCGCCCTTAAATGATAAGATATTTGTTACAATATATCAGCCAAAAAATACGTAACTGCTTATGAAAAAATTAATTTTCGTTGTGCTTGTCTATATAATTCCAAAATTTTAATTGTTTTTGGTAATTTGAAACTTGAGAAAAAAGTTAATAATAAAAAAAATTCCGAAAATCTAGAAATTTTTTCTCGATCAGATTTTTTTGCATAAAGTTTAAATTTAAGGTATAAATAAGCAGATAATCACAATCTGTACCCATGAAAGAGTGTGCAAAGCTCTTTAAAATTCACTTTTGTTCAAAATGAATAAAATACCTTTTTGTTAACCTGGAACATGTTAATAGGGAAGGATATTTAGAAAAAGCCAAAAATTCGTAGTAGGGGGGGGGGGGTGAAAAATGGACGTTTACAGGAGGGATGAAAGGTTGACGTATTTAGGGGGAGGGGGTCAAATGGACTTAGAATATTTTCGATTTAAGGACTTTCTATTTTGATTTAGGGACTATTATAATTTCGGATCTAGGACTTAATTATGGAATATAAGTTTAAACTTTTATAAATCAACATGCCCCAAGCTCGTTGGTTGTGCAAACATTTTTTTCAAAAAAAAAAATTAAAATATCTAAAAAGTAGGAAAGAATTTTAATTGGTGTTATTTTATTCGGCACTAATTTTTACGAATGTATTACTGTATTAGTCCATTGGAAATAATGAAAAAATCCTGAAAATACAGAAATCTTTTGCCCATCAGATATTTTCGCATGAGGTTTCAGTTTAAGGTATAAATAACCGGAAAATCATTGTGTGTACACATGAAATGGTGTGCGATACGTTTTTAAATGCACTTTTGTGTAAAAAAGTGCATTTTTGCTATTTTTTCACATTTTTCAATGCTTTTTTTTTTATAATTAATCCAAATAAATAAAACTTTGGTAATTTCGTTTTATTAACATAATTTTAAATATTACAAATTGTTTAGAAACAGGTATGTTGCATTTTGGGTCATTCGGATCAAAGAATTGCATAAAAAATACATAGTTCCTTAGCTAATATCAAATAATTACAAAAAATCTTTATTACTTAAAATATTAAGGAAAAAATTTGTACCTGAAGGTTTTAATGATCACTAAACTTAAATTTGATGAGATAATTGAAAAATTCAAATTGGCGCGAATTTTAAATATAAAAGTGCATTTTTTTTGATATTTTTCTATTGAAGCAAAAAAAAATTAATATATCATAATATGTAGTAAATTATTTTAAATTAATTAAAACATTTTTTTTTTAATTTTTAAACTCTCCCCTTCCTTTCTTTACTCATGATTCCTTTTCTAAAGCATCTATGTTAAAAAAAAAAACAGTAGGAGGACTTTTTATAATAATTTTTAACTTTTAAATTTATGTTTTCTGAAAATTAATTTACTGACAGAATAATGGAAAATTTTAACATGGTGGACGAGAAATGGCGTGAATTTTAAATTTAAAAGTGCATTTTATTAATTTTATTTTACTATTTTAACTTAAAAAAACAATGAAAATATTTACTGCGAATTGGGAACATTGAAAAATTATTTAAAAAAGATTTATTATATGGGTCAATATTTGTAAAGTGAATAAAGTTTGGATTTTCGAGTCTCAGAAAATACTCCAAAGTATGTTTCGTCGAAAGTATATATAAAAAAAATAATTTTTTCCAATTTTTAGCTTTTTAGATACAATCCTCTATTTTTTACAGTAATTTTTGTTTTTTTCAATTTTTTGAAATTTTTAATTTTTGAGAAATTTGTGTTCATTAATTTTTCTCGCAAAAGTGCACTTTACAGTAAAATTTTAGTACCCCATAGAAAATTTCCCGTAGAATTCGATTCTGGGGTCAAAAATTTTTTTTTGAACTGCGCATGCGCGAGAAAATCAACTTTCTTGCTTTGTCTTTTCTAGCTTATATACCTCAGCTGCAGACAGCTCAATTTTCATCCAATTGGTCTCAAATTTTATGTTTTTTCATATACTTTTAGCATATGAAATCATTTTTTTGGGTAAATTTATTTTAAGGGAGTTGAAGCGTGGAGGAAAGAAGATTTTTTTTTTTCGGACTTCTTTCTTCCTCTCACGAGTTTCGTATAAGAAATTCCAAAATGTTTTTGTTTATATTTCTGTAAATAAACTCCTAAGAGCTCTGAAATTTTTTCAGTGTGTTTTTATAATAATAAATTATATTTTAACCAAATATTATCAAAATCTGTTTTGTAAATTTTGTACAATACGTACTTATTTATATTACATACTTATTCACCGTAAGAGATTTTAAGAGCTCCAAACAAAAAATTTACAAAACAGATTTTGATAATATTTGGTTAAAATATAATTTATTATTATAAAAACACACTGAAAAAATTTCTGCTCTTAGGAGTTTATTTACAGAAATATAAACAAAAACATTTTGGAATTTCTTATACGAAACTCGTGAGAGGAAGAAAGAAGTCCGAAAAAAATATATCTTCTTTCCTCCACGCTTCAACTCCCTTAAAAGCGTTAAAATTGAAAAATAGCGATTTTTAAAATATCATTTTTCACAAATTTTGAATTTCCCGTCAAGTCACGTGACCAAATGAAAATCTGACTGAAAATTCAGATTTAGCGGAAAATTTTACATAAGGATACTAATTTTCATCTTTTTTCATTTAATAGTTTCTAAGATATCCCATTTTAAAGATAAAGATTAAAATCGACTTTTTTTAAAAAACCCTAAAAATGGGACTCTGACTTTAAATTATCATATCTGCTAAACAAAATATAATAAAAAGACGAGTAAAATTTTTTTTGGAAACTTAGGGCTTGTAAAAAATTTTTTAGGCTTATAGAACTCGTTTCAAAATTGGTCATTTTGGGGTAAGAATAGGCATTTGGTTTATTGACTATCGCCATGAGAGGTAACTGGCGAGGTTGCAGCTTTGTATTAAAGATTACGAAAAAAATCCTATTTGATAACATTGTCGTATTTTGTAGTTATTCTATATTATTTTCAATTTTTCGAATTTTCTAGTCACCTAATGAAAATTTTGACCAAATTTTCGGATTTCTCGAGAAATTTTACTAAAGACCTCTTTTTTGTAGAAGTTTTGGATGTTTCCGTAACGCTATAGAAATAAAAGAAATAGCAAAATACTAAATAACTACAAAATACGACAATGTTATCAAATAGGATTTTTTCGTTATAAAAAATTTTTATTTAATCCTAAATGCCTTTATTTAGACCAAAAAACTAAAAATAAAAACTACGTTTATATGGTTCCCATCCCTTTTTATTATAAAATTTAAAAATAAAAGCTTATACAACGGGAAAACAGGAGATAAAAAAAATTTATAAATTTATTACAGAGAATCCATGAAATAATTAATGTTTCTTAACACTTTTTTTATTTAATATGATTTCTTTTTTTGTAATTTAATTTGATTTCTCAGCCCATAATGGGCTGATAAAAAATTTTTTTTTTTTTTAAGTATCAAAAAAAAATAAGAACTTTCATGTGCTAGTTTCTCCCAGATGTGTTTTTCCATATTGTAATTTAAATTGTATTTCTTTCAAATTTATAAATTTTTAAAATACGAAAATTTGATAATAAATCGTCTTTTTTAATAAAACGAGCAAAACTTCAAATAAAACATTGTGGGGGAAGTTTTTTCTGAATTCACGTAAAATTTTTAATAAAATAATTTACTTAACACGTAAGCAGGGGGGAAGGGGGTCGGAGGGGAATGGAATGTGATTTAGAATAATTTCGATTTAGGAACTTAGTTTTTCACCCTATACCTACGAAGGATAGTTTATAGTAAAAATATTCCATGCAGTATACATATAAAAGACTGTTCCAAGTTTTTTTTCTATGTGTGTATTTGCATTAAAGTATACATGTAATATTTTTAAAATAATTAGACAATATTTAAATTATAAACAAATCACTTAAAAAAATACCCTGCCAACTAGCTGGCACTTAGGTTCCTCAAACAATGAGCTTAATACTTAAATATGCCACATATATAGCCGATTACAAGTATGCAATCACACATACAATTCTATTAACTTTTAAACGTTTTTTTTATTCATCAAAAATTTTGGAACAAATTTTTAAAAAATTAATTATTAGATTCGAGATATCGAGTAAAAACCATATTTTCAAATATAAGTACTTTCATGGAACTAAATGAAGTATTACAACCAAAAAAAAAAAAAAAATATATTGCAGTTTTTTTAATTTTTTTGTTTTTTTAAATTTGCGAAAAAAATTTTGAAAAAATTTGGTATCAGATCCAAAAAATTACTATAAACGAACTTTCTAAAACTAGTACTCTCATAGAAATAAATTAGGTACTACGTCCAAAAAGGAAAAAATATTTGGTGTTTTTTGTATTTTTTTGTGACGAAAATTTTGGGAAAAAATTTTTAGAAATTTAAGTACCCGATTCGAGATGCATCATGTGGAAACCATACTTTCAAATATAAGTACTTTCGTGGAAATAAATGAGTTATTACATCCAAATTAAAAAAAAAAAAAAGTACCCGCGCTTTTTTGGTGAACAAATTTTTGAAAAAAAGTTAGGTCTTAATTCAATATGCCGGGTCGTTTAATTCTATATACAAAAATGTCATAGTCCCACGTAAATAAATATTCAAATACATTTGATACGTATATTAAAGAAATGTGATGAAAAACATATGGCTATTTAATGTATTTATAAAGATTTTTCAAAGATTTTTTTAAAAAATAAAAAATTAATTAGTCTCATGTCGGCAGCAACCAGTGTCGCATAGCTCAAAAAAACAAGTATTTTTATGTAAGTTTAACACATTGTTAATATAAAAATGTTTTTAAATTCTCATATTTTTCATTAGTAATTAAGAAAAAATTATATAATTTTTGTATTCAGATCACCTGAAGAGGCCAACGGATTTGTTGGTGAAATATTGTGAAATAAAAAAATTGTTACACATCTAAATAATTTGTATTGTTTTATTCATTTTAAATAAATTGAAACAATAAAAAATTAAGTTCAGCTCCAATTCTGGTCAATAAAATATTATTTTTACTTTTTTAATTCAATAATGATTGTGAAATATCACCGGCTACAATATTTTCAGATATGAGTACTTTAATGGAATTAAATGAGGTATTACACAAAAAAAAAAATATTGCAGTTTTTTTTATTTTTCTTTTATTTTAATTTTGACAAAAAAAAATTTGAAAAAATTAAGTATCAGATTCAAAAAATTACTATAAACAAGGTTCTTAAAACTAGTACTTCCGTGGAAATAAATTAGGTACTACGTCCAAGAAAAAAAAAAAAATTATTTTTTGTATTTTTTTGTGAAAAAAATTTTAGGAAAAAAATTTTCAGAAAATTAAGTATCCGATTCGAGATATCATGTGAAAACCATACTCTCAAATATAAGTACTTTCGTGGAAATAAATGAGGTGTTACATCCAAATTAAAAAAAAAAAGTTCCTCGAGCTTTTTTGGTGAAAAAATTTTTGAAAAAAAAATTAGGTCTTAATTCCATAATGTTTGTGAAATATCAGCGATTACATACGTACGTACGTACACACACACACACACACACACACACATACAGACTTTTTTTAAAAACCGGTTTTTTAGCTTCCTGAGATCTCAAAACGTGCTTATATACCAAAAAATCAAAAAAAAAAATTTGACCGATCACAATGGTTCCTCTATGAGGAACCAATACATTTATTTATACATAAAATATACACTATAATTATACATAAAATTAAAAATAAAATTATCATTCCAGGTTTTTTTATTTGTTATTAAATAAAAATATTACATGTTTTTCCAGAAGAATAAATTATTAAATACTTTTAACAGGAAACTACTTATTTGACATTAAATATAAGTACCACTTTTTCAATACTTATTAACAATTTAATTTATAAATTTCTCCACCACGAAAAACATAATTCTTTACTGTACACAGTATATTACAGTATAGTATATTAAGCGTAGCTGGAGTTTCTGACCAATCAAAATATTCATAAGTACTTGAACCTTTTGATCTAACCAACTTTTCAAAGTTATATATTTGCATAACTAATATTTCTGCCGTTTTTTCTTCCTCATTAACAGAGATTATCTGACCCACAAGCCAATTTTCATAAACAACAAAAGCAACATATGTCATGAGATTATATGATTCTTTAACTGTATTATTTCGATTTAATATTTTTTACCAGGTCATAATTGAGAGTGAATAATTTGTCTAAACTTGTTATTTTACATCTAATTATGGTATCTGTAAGAGGTTGAAAGTAATGCATAGATCTAGTCCCAAGTAGAGTCCTTAAATTTAAAATTTTTTTATTCTTTCTGCATACATTTATTTCATCTGAGGTTACTAAAATTGGCTTTATTTTAAAATGTTCTGAACTGCAAAAATCAAATAAATCAAGCTTTCTTTAGTAGCTGCTCTTTTAAGAGTATCACCGTTTCCACCACAAGATGATTTACCATGGCATGAGGTGAAAAAAGACCAAAGTGCTGGAATATCAAAACTTTTTTTGAGTTGACATAAAAAGGCAAACATATTTCAGCTCTTGTACTGACCAGCACAGCCATCAGTAAAATATTCAATACTTAATATGTGGGGGTAATTTGTTTTAATATATGATATATTTTTTTAATTATTACTTGTACAGCAGATGAATCATGTTTTAGGTCTACAGAAATTACGCAAAAGTTTTTCGCCACACATTCTCCATTTTCATTAATATAAATAAAGATTGGATGAATCGTACAATATTTTTTAGACCAGTGAACACTTTGAACTTCGTCTTGAATAATAAAAGTAAAGTTCTCTGCGAAATCCATTAAAACAAGTGCTTCAGTTGATTTTAGTGAAGATTTTCGTTGTGACAAATGTAAGGATTGCTGTTTGTCAATATAATGATGTTGAAATACTTTTTCAATGTCATCAACAATTTTTAAAAATATTTCAATTTTTTTTTCGATTTTGGTTTCAAGATGAGATTGATCTTAATTAGTCCACTGCTTGTACTCCACAGTTTTATCTTTCCATTCATCTTCTTCAATTACATCTGGATCAATTTTAAGATCATATTTTATTAATAAATAATTGAGCTTTCTCTCAAAATATTCCTTTTTGGAAAATTTTTGGCATAATCTCATCATGCAGTGAGAATTTTGAGGATCACAAGCTACAGCAGATACGATGTCTCGCAATCTTAAAGTCTTATCGAAAGCCCATAATCTAAATTTTGATGCGTGATACACACACAAACTGCATGGGTACCAGATGTACCGGCACTTACACATTCTGTAAGACGTAATGTGCAAAATTTTGAAAATCCTATTTTTAATGCAGGATACTCAATTTTAAATAAAGCGTAAAGTTCTCTCAAAGTTACCAAAATCAACTGTTTTAGTAAAAATATTGTAATAGTAAAAATCTTGCACTATTTTTGTTACTTCTAGAGAAAATTCTTGTTGACGACTTGTACCAGGAGTTGCAGGTATTTCTTCTTTTTTTTTTAATTGTCGGGCATATCTAATTTGATCAATGCTTACACTAAAAAAATTTGCTGCTTTATTATGACTCCAACAATCCGGACTTAAAGTTAATAGTGATATTTTTTCTTTTTTACTAGCTGTATTATTAATTTTTTTTTATAAATTACTCAAATGGTATCAAAATCTTTTATTTTTTTTTGTGTATCACAAAGATCCTCGAATTTCTCATTTACATTTAAGACTTTTCTCATTTTTGGAGCAACTGCTTTTAGGAGATTTAGCCTAATCTTTTTCTTCCATAATTATTTCTTTTAGATTCTACGGTTGATTGTGCTTGTATCGGTGGCAGCGGCGGATCCAGACTTTGGTTTTGGGGGGGGGGCGAATTTTATATTATTATTATTATTATTTTTTTTTTGTCAAGGGAATCTTGTGAATCTTGCATCAGCCATGGAGTGTTTGCGGGCCTTAAAGACCCGCAAATTTCCATGACCGCCCAGTTGCACAAAGTGTACAACTGGGAGACCACCGGCGAACGCGGTCGCTGGCTACGCCCCAGATACTGGATAAACACACTATAAACCCCCCTGCACTTGTTTACCCCAAACCAGAACTCCTTTTTCAGGTATAACTTTAGTTTGGGACGCGCAGCCTAGGCAAGTGCCTTCCCCCAGCTTAGTGACAGGAGAGCTATCTACGGTAGAAAGTACTCCTCCTTTTTCTTCAAAAAAGTGGCCCTTACGTACTCTGCTACTTTTTTCCAATTTTCAGAACTCCGTAGCATTTCCGGGACCACCGTCTCTGGCTTCCAAATCGGAAAGGGCGGGCGCCCTTCCACGTAGCTCGCACATCCGAAGAAAGTGTGCTCTACTGTATCCTCCACGCCTGGGCAGTGCAAGCACTCCTCTGTTGCCACTTTATGCCAATGTTTTAACATAACACGGAAATACCCGTATCCAGTTAAAAATTGGGTGAGGTATTCAGTATTCATTATTATTATTATCATTGTTATCATTTATTTTTATTTATTTATAATTATAATTACAACAATGAATATTTTATTTCAATAATAGTTTATAAGTATTATTTAATATTAAAATAAAATAAGGTAAAGGAAAAGGGATTATGATAAATTAAACTTCAAAGCTTTTAATTATTATATATAATTATATTTAAGTAAAAAAAATTTAATACACAAAGTTTTGGACATTTAAATAAAATTCGCTTGAGTGATAAAATTTAATGTTGAATATTTTTTACTCATGGTTATAAGTATAATTAAACATTATTATGTACTAATTTTACATTTATTGCATTTTATTTGATAAAAGGTTTTTTTTTTACAAAAAAAGTATTAGAATAATGAATAATATTCAATCGATTTTCGTTTAGAAAAATAAAAATTGTAAAATACAGAAAATACTTATAATTTTAATTAGCTTAAATTATTTTTATAATGAAAATTCTAAGCGCGGGTTATTTTTTCTTTTTGCATATTTATCTATGACATTCTCTGTATCAATGATAAAATCGTTATGAATATTCATCAAATCTAAGCCATTTAAACGATCTTGGGACATATTTGTTCTAAGCCAAGTTTTTAATCGTTTTAAGCTAGAGAATGATCTTTCGGCAGAAGCAACAGAGATAGGTAAAATTTTTTTGATTGCAATTTTTTAATAATTCAATAGCTGAACGATTTTCTAATATAGGCGAATTTTGCCATTTATCCTTCCACATTTCTAATTCATTATTTAACTTAGTTTTTTTTTTTTTTTTTTTTTTTTTTTTTTTTTTTGAACTGACATATACCGACGTAGGGTAGCCCATGAGGCTTAAGCCTGTGCTGGGGCAGTTGCGGAGCAGCCGACTTTAAGATGTTAACTGAACTTGTATTCATCCGAACACTGTCAATGATTAACCAATTATTCATTAGTTATTCATTGACAATATCCGTGACATAGGAAAACTGCAGAAAACCTATGCCAAGAACAGCCGGATACATGTTTTCTACATAGTATTCGATTTTTCTTTTAAACACTATGCCGAAAACACGATCCTCACCAGACAGCGTATATAACGTCAGTACAAACTCTACACGAGAATCCGATACGGTCACCCATCCGGATATCAACCGCGCTCATCTTTCCTTAACTTTGTAAGCAAACGTATAGAGTTTATGCTACCGCGCTACGAAGCTGGTTTTTAAAATAGTTAATGTCATTATTAAAAAAACAAGCGTATTTTTTAGCAAGTATATGAATTTTATTTTCGAGATCAGGTTTATCAAAATTCTCAGGTATTAAAATAGAAAGATTATATAAATCTAAAGTATCATCAGTAATAAAGTATCATGTTCTAATAAAGGGATATAAACTGACCTTCGAAAATATTCTTCTTTATTATTTGCTTCGTGGTTTTCCCGATGCATTTGTCTGCGAACTAGACGAGGCATTTTTATTTCTGTTCCAAGTTCTCTAGCAACATCTTCAATTTCATATAATAAACTACTGAATTTTATGTCAGCTTGCTCCCTTTTTCTAGGTAACGTTTTTTTTGCAAATTTTAATAAATCATGTGCATCATACAAATCAATATTTATTGTTTGAAAATATCTACTTAAAGTTTCTGTACACGAAAAAACATCGTGAAGGCAATATAAAGAAACCAAAAAACCGCTTTCGCATAAATTCGTAATTAGTGATTTGGCCTGAAATGCCTTAGCAGAATTTTCCCAGAGGGCTATTTCATCAAGGGCTTCAATAATTTTTGGTAATATTGACCGAAATTGCGATACACCTTCATGACGTTCTATCCACCGAGTTTCACACAAACCTTCTAACTGATGTCCAACATTGGCTTTTAATACATCATTATGTTTAGCTGAAGCTGTGAAAAAAGCTATAGTTTCTTTCATTAACAATACGCTATTCCGAATAGAGCGAATATTACTTGATTGCGAAATTGATAGGTTGAGAGCGTGATTATGACATGGTACGAAAACGGCATTTTTAGCTTTTTTTTGTATGGTGACTACAGTTCCACGAATTTTAGAAGTCATAACTGAGCAACCATCTGTCGAAATCCCCACACAATTGGGCTTTTTCACGGTATTCAGGTTTTTGGATATTCTAAAAAATATTCAAAAAAATATTCGATACGTATTTTTTTATTTTTAATAAAAATGATTTTTAACGAAGATATAGCGATTTTAAAACGTTAAAAACTGGTAGTGGGGGGTAGCGACGCCATATTGCTAAAAACGCTCCATATAACTCTGTATAAATTTCTGACGTCACTTAGCTAATTCAAAAATTCAATCTATTATTTCTCGGGTTAAACTTTGTTTAAATTAAAAATAAAAAAATACGTATCAAATATTTTAAAGCCAGCTACAAAACCAACCAAATAGAATTTTAAAATTTTGGTTCCTCATAGAGGAACCTTTGTGATAGATGAAATTTTGATTTTTGATTTTTTGGCATATAAGCACGTTTTGGGACCTCAGGAAGCTAAAAAACCGGTTTTTAAAAAAAGTCTGTATGTGTGTGTGTGTGTGTGTGTGTGTGTGTGTGTGTGTGTATGTATGTAACCGGTAAAATTTCGCAACCATTATGGAATTAAGACCTAATTTTTTTTTCAAAAATTTTTTCATCAAAAAATCTCAAACTACTTTTTTTTTTTTTTAATTTGGATGTAATACCTCATTTATTTACATGAAAGTACTTATATTTGAAAGTACGATTTTTACTCGATATCTCGAATCGGATACTTAATTTTCTGAAAATTTTTTTTCTAAAATTTTTTTCACAAAAAAATACAAAAAATACTATTTTTTTTTTTTTTTTTGATGTAGTACCTAATTTATTTCCATGGAAGTACTAGTTTTAAGAACCTTGTTTATTGTTATTTTTTGTATCTGATACTTAATTTTTTCAAAATTTTTTTTGTCAAAGTTAAAAAAATATAAAAATAAAAAAAAATGCAATATTTTTTTTTTTTTTGGTGTAATACCTCATTTAATTCTATGAAAGTACTAATATCTGAAAATATTGTAACTAGTGATATTTCTAAACCATTATCGAATTAATATTTAATTTTTTTTCCAAACATTTTTTTATCAAAAAATCTCAAAACCCCCCCCTTTTTTTTTTATTTTGGATGTAATACCTCATTTATTTCCATGAAAGTACTTATATTTGAAAGTACGATTTTTACTCGATATCTCGAATCGGATACTTAATTTTCTGAAAATTTTTTTTCTAAAATTTTTTTCACAAAAAAATACAAAAAATACTATTTTTTTTTTTTTTTTTGATGTAGTACCTAATTTATTTCCATGGAAGTACTAGTTTTAAGAACCTTGTTTATTGTTATTTTTTGTATCTGATACTTAATTTTTTCAAAATTTTTTTTGTCAAAGTTAAAAAAATATAAAAATAAAAAAAAATGCAATATTTTTTTTTTTTTTTGGTGTAATACCTCATTTAATTCTATGAAAGTACTAATATCTGAAAATATTGTAACTAGTGATATTTCAAAACCATTATCGAATTAATATTTAATTTTTTTTCCAAACATTTTTTTATCAAAAAATCTCAAAACCCCCCCCTTTTTTTTTTATTTTGGATGTAATACCTCATTTATTTCCATGAAAGTACTTATACTTGAAAGTATGGTTTTTACTTGATATCTCCAATCTGATACTTAATTTTTTGAAAATTTTTTTCTCAAAATTTTTTTCACCAAAAAATACAAAAAAAACTTAATTTTTTTTTATTTTTGGATGTAGTACGTAATTTATTTCTATGAGAGTACTAGTTTTAGAAATATCGTTTATAGTAATTTTTTGGACCTGAAACTTAATTTTTTCAAAATTTTTTTCTCAAAATTAAAAAAACAAAAAAATTAAAAAATCTGTAATATTTTTTTTTTTTTTAGTGTAATACTTCCTTTAATTCCATGAAAGTACTAATATTTGAAAATTTTGCAATCGGTGGTATTTAACAACCATTATGGAATTAAGATCTAATTTTTTTTTCAAAAATTTTTTCATCAAAAAATCTCAAACAATTTTTTTTTTTTTTTAATTTGGATGTTATACCTCATGTATTTCCATGAAAGTACTTATATTTGAAAGTACGATTTTTACTCGATATCTCGAATCTGATAAATAATTTTTTGAAAATTTTTTTCCCAAAATTTTTGTCACAAAAAAATACAAAGAATACCAAATTTTTTTTTTGTTCGGACGTAGTACCTAATTAATTTCTGTGGAAGTACTAGTTTTAGAAATATCGTTTATAGCATTTTTTTGGACCTGATACCTAATTTTTTCAAAATTTTTTTCTCAATATTAATAAAATAAAAAAATTAAAAAATCTGTAATATTGTTTTTTTTTTAAGTGTAATACCTAGTTTATTTAAAATTTTTTTCTAAAAATTTGTTAAATAAAAAACATTAAATCACAGCAACATTTTTTTTTCTTTTAAAATACGGTATTTAACTTTTTTTTATGAAATACTGATATCTCAAATTATAATTTTTATTAGATAAAATAGACCATTATAAATATTTTGCTATTGTTAATGAGGAACCATAGTGCCAATCACTTGGCAGCGTTTTTTTCATGATAAAACCCAATTATCTATATTTAAATTAAACTCCTGAAGAATATTCAAAACTAAATTGCCTAAATTTTCTCCTGACATTCTTAGCTCCTCAGAAGAATTCGTTTTTTCATCACTATTTGAAATTTTTAGATTTTTAGATGAACTCTTTTTTTTATTATTATTTGATAATTTTAAATTATCAGGAATACTTGCTTTCTCATTGCATTCAGGCTTTTTGAGTTGCGCAGAAGAACTTTCTTTTTCGGCTACATTTTGATTTGACAGTTCATCAAAAACGTCCAAAAATTTTACAAATTTTTCTTTTGCTGCTATGTCACTAGTTACAAACCTAATAATTAAAGATAGTTGAGAAACATGACACAGATCTGTTGTTTCATCAAAAATTATACTGTAATATATACTTTTTAGCACATCTTTTAAAAGCCCCTCTAAAATTTCTTCACCGCATGTTTCTATAATTTCATTTTGCGTTGTTTTACTAATATACGTAGCTCGAGAAGAGCAGTTTTCAAGATGTTTTTTTAACTGAATATCTCCTCTTTTTACGAAAAGCTTAAGGAGCTCTCGGAAATTACCTTCATGTCCTCTAGATTTTTTTAAATTCAATTTCCCATCATCTCTATGTCCCCGAAAAGCAATATTATTGTTAGTAAATAATTGAATCCACAATTGGCTTTAATCGTTCACGATTTTCTTTAACTTCTTGAATCCTTTTTAAATTTATAATATTTAATACGCACTTCTCGGGTTCATTTTTTGCAGCCAAAAAGCTTTCAGCTGCCCGTACGGCGTTTTTATGTTACTGAATATTTGCATGTTTTTCAAGGTATCCATCTTTCCCTGATAACTTAGCAAAAGCTCTTAAGGGTTCAGTTACTAAAACTTTCAACGGCATGTTACCACCGAGTGCATTATTGAAAAGAAGTGGGCAATATTTACAATAAAGCTCCTGATCTACTTGAGAAAGAACTAGCCAATCATATTTATTAAGGTAAATACGAAAAGTTCATCTCTGCCTTCATTCTTGTTTGAAAAGAAGTGTTACCTCGGTTTTTCCTGATGATGTTGCAGGTTCCATATCTGTTACGCTTACCCTAATTTGTAAAAGACTCAAGGTTATCAACGGGTGCTTAGATCATAATTTTTTTTATTTTTTAAGTTATTATTAAACAATGGGGTTCATTTACTAGATACCATCAACGACGGGTAGAGCGAAACTATAATAATGTATTAAAAAATAAATAAATTATTTATTAAATAGTTATTTTTAGTAATGACGGTAAATATAGGATTCTTAAAATGTTTAGAATTAATAATAAAAATAAGACTTTTTTTTTGTGTGCCTGTGTTATTTAATTTTAAATGTGTCAATAAATTTAATACATTTTTGATGCTTAATAGCATTATTAATTTTTTTAAATCTAGTAAAATTGTAAAATTTTGAAAAATAAATATCATTAAAGTGTCGTACTCGACTTAGAGCAACATGTGTTACCCCACAAGTCGATTCTTTTTCTCCAATATCTACAATTATTTTATTGAAGGTAAGCCCTTGAGCTTTATGAATTTTTAGACTGTGGGCAACTATTATTGGAAATTGTTTTCGTGTATAATTCACTCCTTTTTTGGGCCAATGACGTGAAATAGGTATTCGGGAATTTTTTTTCCCTTTTTGAACCCTTATAATTGTCGAATTTGACTAATATATATAAGGGCATTGTAGGTGGTTGAGTATTTACTTGATAAAACCTTTACTGTCCTTAGTGACCCATTTACTAGTCCTCCATATACCCGTAGATTAGTTGTACGCATAATACGGCTATTATTACAAGCATTCAAGATATTTGGCAAACCAATCTCAGCATCTTAGCTGAGTATAAACGTTATGCTTATTCTGTGCAAGTATTAAGGAAACTGGTTATTTAGTTGCTTGAAGAAAAGCATTATTTATTTCTCGTACTAGTTGGTAATAAATGAAAAGCATTTTTAAATTTTTGTTTTTTTGATATCATTTAGTACTTGCTCTCTTCTAGTAGCTAGTACTTTGTAATCATCTGGTGATATTTTCCAGTAGCAATTCGGTCTAAAATTTGAATAAATTCTTTATCATTTTCAGCATTTTGCCGAAATGCTGTTTTTAATTGAATAAATTTGTCAAGTTCTTTTATAATTAATAAACCTTCAGTTGCCATCATATCCTCTAGTTCTAGTGTTAAATATAATCCTAAATCTTTAACTTGAGGTAATTGTCTAAAATCACAAATAAGGTATATGTTTAAACCTTGAAAAGGTTCTTTACTTTTAGGAAATATTTCCCTACATCGTTTTTCAGTTTGATACAAAAGTCTTGCTCCTATCATTGACATTTCATCAATTACTAAAAATTTAAGATTCTTTAATTGTAGTTGGAGCACTTTCACCTTGTAATGATTTAAAGTGTTTAGCTTTGAATGGTAGATTTAATAACGAGTGTAACGTCAATCCATTTATATTAATAGCTGGCCCCAGGGCCCAAATTCTCTATTCTTTTCACGTAGTATGAGATAGAAACCATAAGTGTTACCGTGTATACCGAGTGATATAAAGCAATAAATGCCTTAGAACTACTATCTTTTTAAAATAAATTTCGACCTAATGCAGCATTTCTATAAAAAGACTGTTACGCATGTAAGATAACTTAAGGTTTGATTTAATAGGTGGAGAAACTTTTAATTTTCTCGAATTAAAGGACTTACATGTTATGTATGCCTTTTTGTTTGTCTTTTCAAATCAATTTCAGTTTGTGTTTTTAATATTAACTGAATATATTACGCAAATATCAATTTAAAAAAAAATAATTTATTCATCAAAATCAAAAAACAAGTAAGTTAAAAACTTATATTTATAATTAACCGAAAAGCATATAAAAGGTAAACAAAATAATTTTAAAGGTTAATGGCCTTACTTGCATTGGCTTTAATTATAGATGAAGAAGAGGAAGCAACTAGAAGACAAAATATTAGGCAATTAAGGATTGATAGGTTTTTATTAAGAGATGCAAGAAATCCATTTGATCTAGACCCTGAATACTTTCGCCGAATATAAAGGTATTTTTTAACTTTAGGCCATTAAATTAAATGATGTGACTAAATATAAACATTTTTTACTGTTTGTTTCTTTTTTTTTAATTTAGAATGCCCCCTCAGCTTGTACTGGAATTAGTAAATTTACTTAATAATAATCTTGTAGCGCGTAGAATAACAATTATTCCAGTCCATAACTAAGTATTAATAACTTTCAGATTCTGGATCTTAAAGTTGACTTGCAAATATGGGAACATTCAGTCAGTCAAATGACTGTAAGTCGTTGAACAAAATACAATTATAATGGCAATTGGTCATTACAGAGACTTTTATATAAAATTTACCTCAACTAGAGAAGAAAGAGAACGCAGTAGCCACAGGTAATATTTTTTATTTATTAAAAGAACATTCTTATTATATTCTTTTTAAATATTACCGTTATCTATAAAGTGACAACAATGTAATAAATTAACTTTTATTATTTGATCTTTTCAATTTTACAGAACCATTTCGTATTCCTTGAGTATTAAGCAACAACGCCCAACAAGAAACGAGGAAAACTGTTTCCACCACAAGCATCTGCATGCCACGAATGTTCAAACGGTAATTTTTCTTTTTATAGTATGTTTGTTAAATCTTTTTATGGATATACTTAAATTTTTAGATAACAGATAACAACTATATTATAACTAACTTACGTATCTGCCCTGGCAGTAATACTGATGAATTTATTTTTCTGGTCAGCGGCCAGAAAGAACGTATTTCCCGGCCGCTGCGCGTCCGGCAAAGACATTTTTTTTCGCCACTAATGCAGAAAAATCGTATACGACCCTGGGCCATAAAAAAAGAATGTCCCAAATCGCAGTTTACTTGGCTTCGGCTCGGAAGGTAATTTATGTACGATTTGGGCCATTCCATTAATTAAAATGATTCAAACTTGCATAAATAAAGCTAGCAAAAATAATAAAAAATTAAATAAAATGAGAAAAGAATGGATTACAGTAGGAATTTTGAATTCAACTCATAATAAGGAATTTATCTATAATCTATTAAAAAGTAACCCAAATAATTCTGACTTATAAAAATATTACAATAAATATTGTAAATGTCTTAAAAATGTAATAATAGCAGCTAAAATTATAAATGATAATGAAAAAGTAAAAAGCATTAGAAATAACTCGCGTAAAATTTGGAATTTCATAGATTGTAAATTAGGTAGAAAAAATAAAAATACCATTAATAGCTTTCAACAAAGATTATTAATGATGATAGAACGTATGAAAATCAAAAAGATATTGTTAACAGTTTTAATTGAAACTACAATACTGTTGGTGTTAATTTGCTAAATAAATTCTCTAACATTAATACAGCTAATAATTTAACTCAAACTAACATTAATACATCTAGTTGTGAATCTATATACCTCTATGAAACAAATATCAGTGAGGTGTTTAAAATTGTGGCTAATTTGAAGGATAAGAGTGGTGGAGTAGATGGCATTAATGCTAAAAGTTTAAAAATTTTGAACAATATGATAACAGGTCCTTTAGCATACATTTTTAATATATCTATTGATAATGGAATTCGGCCAATTTCCTTGAAAATGGCAGAAATAATTCCAATTTACAAAGGTGGTAATAAGACCTTGATGACTAATTATCGTCCCATCTCTCTTATCTCGAATCTTGCCAAGATTTTTGAAAAAGTTATTCACACTAGATTAACTATTTACCTAAGATCTAAAGGCTTCATTTCTGAGCGTCAGTTTGGTTTTTTGCAGGGCTGTGGCACAAAAGACGCGTTACATTGTATTACAGAACATATTTATAAAAGTTTTAATAACATAAAGTAGTAATAGGCACTTTTATTGATCTAAAAAAAACATTCGACACAGTACAGCATGAAATTTTACTAGAAAAATTGGAAAAATATGGAATAAGGGGTATTACTAATCTATTAATTAAAAAATACCTTTTGAATAGACAGAATGCAGTTAAGAATGGTGATACAATTAGTGATTTTCTAACTATTAATATAGGAGTCCCGCAAGGTTCAATATTGGGGCCTCTACTTTTTTTAGTGTATATTAATGATCTGTTAAAGTTATTACCGCTAATTTTCTCTTATGCTGATGATACAGCAATTTTTGCCATTGAAAATGATTGGATCAGGGCTCAAGCAGTGATGAATGAATATTTATCACTGGTTGGGGTCTGGTTCACTAATAATAAATTAACATTAAACCCTGAAAAAACAGTTTATATAACTTTTGGTTCCTCTAAATCTAGCATCCCAATTAATGACCTATTCATTCATATTAATCATATGAAGATAGAAAGGGTAAAGACGGTAAAATACTTGGGAATATATCTGGACCAGTTCTTGAAGTGGGACTCCCATGTTAATTTTACTGTTAGTAGAATAAAATACCTGACTTTTGTTTTCTATAAATTGAGATACCTTGATAATTTCATTCTTAAAATGATATATTCTAAGTATTGCCTCCTACGGAATTTCTGTCTGGGGTAGTGCTTACAATAACAGTCTAAGAATACTCCAATCATATCAAAATAAAGTAACTAAATTTATAGGAACCAACAGTGATCTTTTAAATTTCTTAAATATCAAACAACAATTCGTATTAAATTCATTAATTTATTATTATGATGATTTTCAACAAAGATACATTAAATCATCTTCCAAATCAAGAAATAAAATCTTAATCTTGCCTAAAATAAATAAGTCGGTCTTTAGAAATAGTTCACTAATAGTTGCTATGAATACCTTCAATAGCCTACCTAAAACCTTAAAGATATGCCAAAATAAAACACAAAATAATCTTAAAAAATTATTAAAAATTCAGTTGTTTGCTTAGTGCTAGTCTACCTAACGCTGGGGGACATTCCTAACATTATTTTGATTCGTTTGGTTGGTTGCAAATTTAAATTAATTTAAATTATTTCACAAATTATAATGTTTATATTTTTATTTAGTTTAGTTCTGTTTTCGATTGTATAATTTTTTAGTTTAATTTTTATTTTATATTTATAATTAAATTATACTGCCTATCCCTGCACAGATTTTCTTGAAAATCTCTAGGGTATAGCATTATTTTTATATTATTTTTGTGAGTGATAATTTTGTAATATCTCCATAAAATTATATGTAAGATGATGTATATATTTTTGGGCAATAAATAATAATAATAATGTATGCGTGCATTACACCGATTCACACATGTATACTGAAATATAAATTTTGTGCTATTGAAAATTATGAAGCTTTTTTTAAAATTTTTTTGCTTTTACGTGTTCGTATTGAATTGTTATATTTAACCCGAGCATAAAATTTGAAAATTAAAAATTATTTATATAAAACAGAATTACAAGTTTATAAATTCCCGTTGGTTAAGCAAACCCACTACAATTCGCCCTCTGACTGAGTTTCTCATGTAGCCATTCTCATAGAGAAATTAGGAGAAACCGTTGTAAGATATTTTATTAATACGTATCTTAAGGGCTCCACCAAATTCACCAGAAGCTGCTTACAATAGAGAAATTAGGAGAAACCGTTGTAAGGTAGAGCGAACTTTTGGTATACTGTCTAACTTTTGGCGCTCAATTAACCGGCATCGTACTTTAAGTTATACACCAATTAAAGTAGCTATAATAATAGACGCATGCGCTATTTTGCATAATTTTCGAATAATGAATGGGTAGGAACATCATTACCTTAATTTTTCTTATGCTACAGTCAGTTTGTAATGTTATGATTATTTATATTATATTTTTTAGATTTATTTATTTGTTGATCTTTGTTGATCCAGATTTTTTAATTTTATTTCCTGACAATGGTATCTAACTTGGAGACCCAGATTTGAATAGACATGAATTCAATAGAGGAATTATAGAACTAGATCATATTATAGATTTTTATTATCGATGAAATTAAAAATATTTTTAGTATAGATAAAATCAACTTATGTATTTTTTTGCAAACATTTATATGAAATATAAATTTCTCATTTTTAAGCTACTCGTACGAAAATACTGAACTAAAAAATATTTCACACGAGTTTTCGGAGCGCGCGCTGTCTTCATTCGTGTTTTATAGTTGAAAACAATATAAAGTCGGTAAAAGCGAGTGCGTTTAAGTTCGGAGAGAAAAATTAAACGAAAGTTTTTTTCGTTCACAAAATCTGAGTGAATTTTTTTTTTGAATGCACTGTCGGCTTACTGCGCACCCTCTCCTCTTTTAATCGTCACACCGGGCTTGAACGTACCGGAAAGTTGACCTAAAATGACGACAAAATCGGCTTGGGCAGACTTTGAATATATATTTTTTTACCTCAATTCCTTCCTACTAGAAAATCCGAGCTGCTCGTCTGCCCGACTTTCATGGGACCTATAATTGCTTATTTTAAGTTTTTTTAAGTTAATGACTTAAATTGCCGCCAAAATTTTATTTCTTCATAAAAATAACTTCTATAGGTCTCGAAAATTTTTTAAAAGCCTCACGCTTCCAACAATTTCTTACTTGTCTCTTTTCATTGATCTGTTTTCAAAATATGGTAATTTAAAGTCAGAGTCCCAATTTCAGAATTTTAAAAAAAAGTCATTTTTATCATTATCTTTGAAAAACTATATCTCAGAAACTATTCAATGAAAAGAGACGAGTAAAAATTTTTTTAAAAATTTAAGCTTATAGAAAATTTTTGAGACCTATAAAACAAATTTTTATGAATAATTATAATTTTAGCAATAATTTAAAAATTGGTCATTTTAGGCTAAAAATGGGCCTTTAGTTTATTTACTATAACGATGAAAGAATTGGTGTTATAAAATTGCGGTTTACGGGGCTTGAAAAGTTACACTTACACCGAAAAAATAAAACTAACCAGAAGTTTTTTTTGCGTTGAACCAATTAAAGCCCCTGTGTAATAACTAATAATGGTCTACTTGCAATGACTTCAAATATTAGAATAGGTTTTCCATAAATAAAATATTAATTTATTGTAATATATAATTTCATTTAGAAAAAATTTATTATTAATAATATAGTAAAAATTTTATTTGCCTTTGATTATATATAAAATAATTTCGTCTTTACAAATAATAGTAATTTTTAATTTTATTAACAAAAAAATAGTACATTTTATTTTATCTTTTATTAATTTTATTATTCACTAAACTTGTAAGATTTTTGTGCAGTTTATAATGGTTTATACCTATACATATGTTTTGTAAAAGTTTTTTTATTTTTTTTAATATATATTTAATATAGAAAAAGTATTAGACGCTTCAATTATTTTACATAATATTTTTCAAAGGGTACTAAAATACTTTAAATTATTACTATTTTTTATAAAGACAAATTTATTTAATATATAATCAAAAATGCAAATAAAATTTTTATTGTATTAATAATAATAAATTTTTTCTAAATGAAATTATATATTACAATAAATTAATATTTTATTTGTGGAAAACTTATTCTAATATTTGAAGTCATTGCAAGTAGACCATTATTAGTTATTACACAGGGGCTTTAATTGGTTCAACGGCAAAAAAACTTCTGGTTAGTTTTATTTTTTTGGTGTAAGTGTAACTTTTCAAGCCTCGTAAAAAGTAATTTTATAACACTAATTCTTTCATCGTTATAGTAAATAAACTAAAGGCCTATTTTTAGCCTAAAATGACCAATTTTTAAATTATTGCTAAAATTGTAATTGTTCATGGAAATTTGTTTTATAGGTCTCAAAAATTTTCTATAAGCTTAAATTTTTTAAAAAATTTTTACTCGTCTCTTTTTATTGAATAGTTTCCGAGATATAATTTTTCAAAGATAATGATAAAAATGACTTTTTTTAAAAATTCTTAAATTGGGACTCTAAGAAAACAGATCAATGAAAAGAGACGAGTAAGGAATTTTTGGAAGCGTGAGGCTTGTAAAAAATTTTTGAGACCTATAGAAGTTATTTTTATGAAGAAATAAAATTTTGGCGGCAATTTAAGTCATTAATTTAAAAAAACTTAAAATACGCAATTATAGGTCCCATGAAAGTCGGGCAGACGAGCAGCTCGGATTTTCTAGTAGGAAGGAAGTGACGTAAAAAATATATATTAAAAGTCTGCCCAAGCCGATTTTGTCGTCATTTTAGGTCAACTTTCCGGTACGTTCAAGCACGGTGTGTCAAGAAAATAGCAGAACAAAATAAAGAGTTTTGTTATTGCTCTCAAAATGGGAATAAATGGCAATAAATGCTTGTAATTAATAAAAATTGTTTTGATAAATTGAAAATATATAATTTTAACGTAGCCTAATGTTAATTTGATTTAGCCTGATATTTTGTATTTTATATTTATTTAAGGAGTTATTATCGTAAAGAGAGAATTTGAGTAGATTAATATATGTGTAATTCAGATTTTTGCATGTTATAATTAATTTTTTGGTCATGGTTATTTTTAAAATAAAACTAGCTACTGGCTACTGTTATGATGCAAAACAGATCAAGCATATTTTTAACACAAAATACCAATATTAAAAAAATAGTGAATGTATTACTTTTATTATTATTTTAAATGATTCACAATTTAATTAATTAACCTAAATTTACAAAAGAATTTTTCATAATTAAATATTTTATTATTTATTTATAAGGCCAATAATAATATAATAAAATTATTTTTTTATGATTCTATATTTTCAATTTATTAAAAGAAATTTTAATTATAAGCATTTATTCCCATTTTGAGAGCAATAACAAAACTCTATTTGTTTCTGCTATTTTCTTGACGATTAAAAGAGGAGAGGGTGCGCAATAAGCCGACAGCGCATTCAAAAAAAAAATTCACTCAGATTTTGTGAACGAAAAAAAATTTCGTTTAATTTTTCTCTCCGAACTTAAACGCACTCGCTTTTACCGACTTTATATTGTATTGAACCGTATTGAACTATAAAATACGAATGAAGACAACGCGCGCTCCGAAAACTCGTGTGAAATATTTTTTAGTTCAGTATTTTCGTACGAGTAGCGTCTGGTTGCATCACAAAACATTTTTTTATAATTAATAAATAAAATATTCAAAAATTTAATTTGGTGATATTTATTTATTTATTTTATTACCGGCTTTTACGTATACATTTGGATAATAGATATATTATACAATTAAAAATCAAAATTTAGCAAGCCTCATTTATCTGCATGATTACAGTTCCTAAAAGACTCATTTCGTCTCTTTTAATTAACTTATTTTCCTTCCAATCTTAGATTTTATATGTTATCAATTTAGAAAGTCTGTATAGCAACTATGAATTTTTAGACAAGTTATGGACCATAATCAAATTTTTATTTCCATTTTTTTTATTTCGTAAAAAAAAACAAAAAGGCTATCAATGAAAAACATTAGCATATTTATATAAAATTATTCTTTAAACTGGAAAATATTACTAATGTTACTGTAGTTGTCTATTTGTGAATATATTTTTTGAAAAAACTTTTTTAAATTTAAATCATAATAACAAGAAGCTAAAAGTGAACTCCAAAAAGCGAAATATTATAAGAGTTAATAAATTTAAGATAGATACCACTTTCTTCTATACCTACTTTTGAAAAGTTGAAGATATACTCCAGTCAAATCACGGGGGGGGGGGGGGTGGTATTGTTTGTGGCCGCCACCAGATTTGGTCTACTATAGGTTTTTTGGGTCGCTGATCACGAAAATCGGGGTCTTTTCTATGCGCAATTGGGGCTTGACCCTTAAATCGGGCAAAACTGCTCCTAAAAAGGGCATTTTTGTTGTATTCATTGTAAACCTTTGAAATTTGGTATACGGGGGTTTTTTGGATCGCTGATAACGAATATTGCAGTTATAACTATGAAAAATTACCCCTTGACCCTTAAATCGGGCAAAAATGCCCTCAAAAAGGGCATTTTTGCAGTATTCATTGTAAGCCTTTGAAATTTGGTTTACGGGGGCTTTTTGGGTCGCTGATAAGGAATATTTCAGTTATAACTATGAAAAATTACCCCTTGACCCATAAATCGGGCAAAACTGCCCCTAAAAAGGGCATTTTTGCTGAATTCATTGTAAGCCTTTGAAATTTGGTATGCGGGGGTTTTTTGGGTCGCTGATAACGAATATTGCAGTTATAACTATGAAAAATTACCCCTTGACCCTTAAATCGGGCAAAACTGCCCCCAAAAAGGGCATTTTTGCAGTATTCATTGTAAGCCTTTGAAATTTGGTTTACGGGGGTTTTTTGGGTCGCTGATAAGGAATATTTTAGTTATAACTATGAAAAATTACCTCTTGACCCATAAATCGGGCAAAACTGCCCCTAAAAAGGGCATTTTTGCAGAATTCATTGTAAGCCTTTGAAATTTGGTATGCGGGGGTTTTTTGGGTCGCTGATAACGAATATTGCAGTTATAACTATGAAAAACTACCCCTTCACCCTTAAATTGGACAAAACTACCCCTAAAAGGGGTGCTTTCACTAGTTTCACTCTATCCCTCCAAGATTTGACCTATTAGGGTTTTTTGGGTCGCTGATCACAAAAATCGATGTCTTTTCAATTAAAACTTAACTCTTCTCCCTTAAATTAGCCAAAACTACCCCTAAAAGGGGTATTTTTGCATTTTTTACCCTAGCCCTCCAAGATTTGGTCTAATAAAGGTTTTTGGGGTCGCTGATCACGAAAATCGCGTTTTTTTCAATTAAAAATTAGGTTCTCAACCTCAAATTTGCTAAAACTACTCCTACAAGGTTTGAAAGGTATAAATAAATGAATCATACATTTTACAAGTTATCTTATTTATAAAATAAAGGTAAGCAAATGTTTAATCATTTGAAAAATTAAAAAAAAATTTTTTTTAAATTTTTTTGCATTAAACAAAACTTTTATTATGCCTCAAAATAACCCTTCAAGGGCTGTTTATTGTGATCAGCCACCTAAAAAGCTCTATTAAACTAAATCTTAGAAGGCTAGAACGAATATAGCGAAAGCGCCCCTTTTAGGAGTAGTTTCGGCTAATATAAGGTTAAAGAGTTACGTTTTAATTGAAAAGACATCGATTTTTTGTGATCAGTGCCCCAAAAAACCCTATTACACCAAATCTTGAAGGGCTAGATTGAAAGTAGCGAAAACACCCCTTTTAGGGTCAGTTTTGCTCAATTTAAGGGTGAAGGGGTAATTTTTCATAGTTATAACTGCAATATTTGTTATCAGTGACCCAAAAAACCCTCGTATACCAGATTTCAAAGGCTTACTGTGAATACAGCGAAAATGCCCTATTTAAGGGCAGTTTTGCCTAATTTAAAGGTGAAGGAGTAATTTTTCATAGTTAAAACTGCAATATTTGTTATTAGCGACCCAAAAAACCCCCGTATACCAAATTTTGAAGGCTTACAATGAATACAGCAAATATGCCCTTTTTAGGGGCAGTTTTGCCCAATTTAAGGGTGAAGGGGTAATTTTTCATATTTATAACTGCAATATTCGTTATCAGCGACCCAAAAAACCCCCGTTTTCCAAATTTCATAGGGTTACAGTGAATAGAGCAAAAATGCCCTATTTAAGGGCAGTTTTGCCCAATTTAAGGGTGAAGGAGTAATTTTTCATAGTTGAAACTGCAATATTCTTTATTAGCGACCCAAAAAACCCCCGTATACCAAATTTCAAAGGCTCACAATGAATACAGCAAAAATGCCCTTTTTAGGGGCAGTTTTGCCCGATTTAAGGCACAAGTCCCAATTGCGCATAGAAAAAACCCCGATTTTCGTGTTCAGCGACCCAAAAAACCTATAGTAGACCAAATCTGGTAGCGGCCACAAACAATACCACCAAAACCGTGATTTTACTGGAGTAATAGATACAGCAAGAACTTTTGAGAAAAAGACAGCAGAAATAAAAATTAAAAGAAAAGATATTCTTTAGTGGCCACAAGACATCTATTTAATAAAAAAAATTAGTGAACATTGAATATATTAATTACCCTTGCAGTTATTGGAATTTTAAATGTCTTTTATATAAAATTTTCAAAAACTTAAGGTGGCAGCCTCAATTGAAGAAAAAAAAAGGTGTCTTTTTCTGGATAGGTTTCCGGGTAAATTAATTTATATAATTTTTTCAAAGTTGGCACTTTATTACATTATAAGTTGCTAAACATTTTTTTTTTTTTTTTTTTAATGGTGTCGAGTACAGGTTCTAAAAGTTAGGCCTCACTTTTCATTGTGTACACGATTGCAATCTCCAACTTGTTCGGAAACATACCAAATGAAATTTCTTATGTTTGCGAGACATTTTTCTTCTGGATTGATGGATTCAAATGTCGGAAAATGGAAAAGTGTGAAAATTATTATAGTTGAATTTGCAATTGCAAAATTGCAATTTTTTTAACATGTTTTTTTGAAGAAAGAAAGACATTTTTTGGAAAAATCATTCCATCAACCCAGAAGATAATTGTATTTTAAAAGTAAAGCCAAAAAATTAGGAAGATATCTTAATTAATTTTTGAGTTATCGTGTACACAAATTTGAAAAACGCTGTTTCGAGAAAAACGCATTTAAAGTTTAGAATACTGTAACTTACGTCATTCGCGGTGCCTCGCTTAATCTTCTATAACTTCCTTATTATTCAAGATATCATTATAAAATTTTTTTTCCATATTCATAAGATGTTTTCAAACCAAAAAAAAACAAAAAATCGAATTTTTTTCCTACAATTGAGGCTGCCACCTTAATAGGTCACTAAAAGACTTACTTAATTATCATTGAAAATTTATCTATAATATGCAGCTATAGTAAAAAATGTCTTTTGCTATTTAAAATAATAAAAATATTAAAAAAAACTTTGTTATTAATCAATCTAAAACGATATTACATGCTCGAAAAAGATTTTTTTAGTGTAATTTTTGATTATAAATAAATTTTAGTTCGCTTTCTTAAAACTTGTACTCCTCGTCACCAAGGTGAATGAGCTTAATTCTAGCACCCATCCCTGAAATCAAATAACAAGAGACATTGATTATTATTAAAAAATATAAAATAAACGGCATAAACAGAAAAAAATAACGCACAAATCGCATTAAGAAGTGATTGGTATCAATATGCCAATTTCTTTTGATGCATTAAATGCATTACAAATATTTTGTATACCTTATCGATTTCTTCATGTATGGTGTTGAATTTAGTCTACATCGCTTATTGCGCATTATTATTTGTTTCATTTGTATATTACGCATAGGAGTTATTGCAATTACCCTAATGCGAATGCTGCTAAGAGAATTTAAACTCTGCCCATTTAGAAAAATATTCATTTTTTCCTAGCAGTACGTACTGTATCTAGCCACAACTGTAGTTCAAATGAATTAATCATACAAAATTCTAAAAATAAAAAATTAACATTTTAAACTTACCTTTGGCCAGGCTCTTTCATCTTTTATTACTCCAGCAGCATTCTATTGCTGCATCAAGAGACTCCACAGCATGATACTATCTGGTGGGAGGACATTGCCCTGAGCAAGATCTACATTTTCCTCTATGAATGAAGCCGTTAGCTCGATTTGTCTAAGGTTTGGTCTCAAACTTACCGATTGCCTTACCGATTCCTCTGCCAATGAATACACTCATAACTTTTTAAATTATATTTCAAAATTAAAAAATAAAATATTTCTTTTAAGAACAAATATATAAATATTCTACTAGCAATCTTCCTGTGTAGTTACAGTATTATCTGTACAATTGCTGTACAATCGTACAAGTGTTGGTTCTCCATTCTTCCTTCTGGTGATACAGAATATTGCCTTAAAGTTGTTCTAAGGCTTTCAGCCTCCATATGATTGTTTTGGTTGTTGTTTAGGCCATATCCTATTTCATAATCATCATTAATTGGATCAAGTTACCTTCTTTCAGCCAAGGGTAAATTTAATTCATTTGTGATTAAGGAATTGGATACATATATGCAATAATTTCTATATTTTTTTTAATGGTGTCCCATTTAAAAGCCAAACTTGATTAGAATACTGCCCATTTTTTAACTACTGTTCCGAATGCTGATTCAATAATTCTTCTCCCTCTATGTAAGCGATAATTATAAATTTTCTGACTCATTTCCATATTTCTTCCACGGACTTATAATTTCATTAAGTAAGTTAATATACGATAAGCACAGTCAGCTATAATATAGAACGGAAATGGTATTTCTGTATTTGGTAAATTGTTTGGCTGTGGTAAATTCAAACGATTTGTCTCAAATAATTTTTTTAAGTCACACAGACTAAAGATATTTAAATAATGGGAGGAGCCTAAAAGTTTATAAAATTTATTATAAGTCACTCATTAACTTAACAATTGCTATTTCATGATCTTACCGTAATCACCGATATTTGGCCAAATAATTGTTCTGTCAGCGTCACATAATGCAATTAGAAGCACGCTGAAAACTTTTTTATAATTAAAACAAATAGAACCAGGATGCGGAGGGTGATCAATTTTAAAATGCTTGGCATCCAGGGCTCCTAAACAATTAGGCAAATTCCTAAATTCTTGATAATCTTGGCTTATGACATGCCACTTTTCATTTTTTGGAAGTGGTCCATAAGTGTCTTTTAAAATGCGCATCAAAACTTCTGCAAACTCTGGTATATGATGTACATTGTTGAAATTCTAAACCTGAAACCCGTTGTTTCATTTTTTTTCGAACCAGCATGTCTTAAGTAGCTATATTACAAGAAATTATAAACAAATTATAATTATTAACTTTTTTATTTAAATAATTTTATCTCTGAAAACTTACTTTAGAAAAATTGCAAGTCTGAACTCTGGTAGCGATAGAGCAAAGGTTCTCTCTGACTTTGTTTTGTAAGGTGGGGTCAAACCAATTCATGTAGGTAAGAAAATTAGTTCACATCCATACCCATATATCGATAGAATTCCTCATGGTCATGGAGTTGAAAAAATGTAAAAACTGCTGAAAATGCTCCATATGTTAACCTCATTTGTGGATGATTATGAGGTTTCGCAACCAGCGCCTTGAAGAAATTTCCTCTTCTTTCCTAATTAAGTATTCCAGTATATTGTGGAACTGCCATTAAAACGATGCAAATTCACAGGAGTTAGTAATTAGTGACGATGATTGTGAAATAATAGAAGAAATAAATATATCTCAAAGTCTTTCTTCTCCACATACGACTTCTGTCTCTATTTCTAGTTCATCTTTTACACAAAATAACTCATTATTAACTTAATTATGTAATCAAGCAGAATCAGTATCATTATCTGATGAGAAAACTAAGAATTTAAATAAAAAAGCTTTACCCATGTCGGCTGTTTCATCTAAAACATTAACTAATATTAATTTTAATAAAGAAATTAGAGTAACTGGTAGCATTTTTAGCAATGATTCTTCAAAATAAATAAGATTTTGAGTCTATTGCGACCAAAATAAATATTGTTTTAGAAAGAAATTAAGATGGTAATAAGAAGCAAAAAATGCAAAATATATTTTTTAACCAATCTCAATGATTTTTTAAGGTAACATTAATATTTCACCCTTAAATTAGCTAATACTATCCCCCAAAAAGGGTGTTTTCACTATTTTCGCACTTTTTGCGACCAGATAAGGTCCACAAGGGTTTTTCGGGTCGCTGAAAACGAATTTCATAGATTTTTTTGGAATAATTAATATACCTCCTATAAATTACCTAAAACTACTCCCAAAAGGGGCGTTTATGCCGTTTCTGCGCGTTTTAGAAACTAATTTTGATGAAATTAAATTTGTAATGCATATATTGAAGTTAGACTTGTATTAATAATGTTTAAGTTTTTATTCAATTTTAACTCTTTATCGGTTTTTATGATAAATATAATAAAAAACCATCCTCTAGACACAAGAGAAATCCTCTTGCGGCAAACGGAAAAAATTTTCAGTGTAGGGGCGTATAGAATCAAAGGTTATTTGAAGATCTTTTAAGCTTTGGCTTAACTAAAGAGTTCTTGGAAAAATTAACAACGATGGTGCTTCAAGGAACGCACACAAATTGGACGTTAATTGGAACGATTGGACGATTTCAATAGTACGACTTCAAGAGTCCATTTAACCAGGAAACCAAGAATGGAGTATTGGAAGCTTCAAATTATACTTACAAAAGAAATACCCGTTTCCATGACAATGGCGTCAAGTCCGCAACAGGAAAAATAGTGGCATACTTCTAGCAATGCAATCTAACGCAGGAGAGTAGTAGCAGAGAAGATCAGTTTATAAACTCTGCTAGAGTATAAACGAAATGAGGAGTGAGTTTAGTGGATAGTTGCCGAAAAAGGAGTACTCCCACATTGTTTAGAACACCGGGTTCTATTCATGTGTAATGCATTCTCACTCCCCTGCCTGTATGAAAAAAAACAAACAAACAAACAAAGCGCCAATTGCATTTCAAAATGCCCACAAAATTCGTGATCAGCGATCCAAAAAACCTATAATATTAATAGCAGATCCGGCAACAATACATCCCCCCCCCCCGTATTTTGACTAGAGTATAGGATTTCCTAAATTTTCACCTGGATAATTTTTAACTTACCAGCTTAGATTTACCAAGGCTCTTAACATATGACTCATTGAGCATCCTTATGTAAGTAGTTCTGTCCACTAGTAGTTGTGTCCACTTGCATTTATCTTTGGTTAATCAAAACTCCACCCTGCACTGTATGGGCTCTTCTACTTAAACTTAATTGTGGTCAGAACTTAAAAGTTACATTAAATTTGGCATTAGGTATAAACTTTAGTCAATAAAAACAAGTTCAAATTAAAAAATAATAATAAAAAACTACCCTTTTAGCAACTAGGAAATTTATAACTTTACCCCAATCACCCCGATTTCGAATAAATAGAAAATTTTATCAGAAGTACACTGAGAAAAATATTCTATTAATTTAATAAAATATGTAGTTGAAATAAATTGAATTTCATTGCTTTATTTCAACTACAGATTCTATTAAATTAATAGCATATTTTTCTGAGTGTAACATTCATATTCGATTCAATAAAAAAATATGATTTATAAGCATTTTACCGTTTTTTATAACTTTCTAATCCATTTTACCCTTTTTACCCCTATTTTTAGTGTTTATAGGGGTTGTATATCAGAACAAAAATTTAATTTAGAATTAGCAGCATATTTTAAGAAAGAAACTCGATCAAAAACCAAAAAAAATTATTTTTAAAGTTTTTGAAAAAATCTCCCCTATACGCTGGATTTTAATAGTCAAATTTTTGCATACAAAATAAAAATTTTACATCTAAAAAATTTATTTTTTAAACTTGTTAGTATTATTTTATAATATTTACAGTCTCTTATACGTCGTTTTCTCGAAATTCTCGTTTTACCCCTTATGAACCCTATTTTTCGGGTATATAGAAGGATGGTCAAAACTAACGACATATTAGGAAAAAACATTTTACCTATTGGGAACAATTTTAAACCTTCAATATATTGAAAATCTTACTGTTTTCATTGAGTTTCAGACCGAAACTTTCGGTAATCTCCCGCTTGGGCACTAATGGGATGACTCATTTTTACTCCAATTTTTCTGATTTTTGATTTCTCAGCCATTCCTTTGAACAGCTGTCATGATCAGACAAAATTAAAAAGCTTTTTAAACCCTTTTTTCGCCATTTGAGACAAGCTTGGACAGTAGAGAGTGCGGCTCAGTTTAAAAGGTGCTTTTCACAGGAACAGTATACATAATGTTCCCTCAACTTATATCCGAAACAAAAGCTCTTTTGCCCCTTCGTTTCTTTTCAAAAGTTAATTAGTAATATTTTTTCAAAGTCCAAATCAATTGCGCATGTATTGGTAAGTAAACAAAAAAATTTTTTTGGACAGTAGCCACAAAAGTACGATTTCCTGGCTGCTGTGTGGCCAAGGAAATCGAAATTTTTCGCTACTGCCGCAGAAAAATTTTATACAGCCCTTGTCCATAAATAAAGAATGCCCCAAATCTCAGTTTCCCATCCTCGGCTTCGCCTCGGAAGGTAATTTGCGTGCGATTTGGGCCATTTTTTACTTTTCTGGACACGAGCCGTAAATATACTATTTACATTTGTAGCAGTATACTATTGAAAATTTTAGATATTTGGACCTTCAAAAAGATAAAAATAAAAAAAAATTTGAAAAGAAAGATAATAAGTTTTGTGCCCTAAGTGATAGAAAAATATGCTGTTTCTGTGAGAAGCACCCATATATCTTATTTTTACTAAATAAAAAATTAAATAGTTAAATTTATATGAGATTTTCAAAATATCATTTTATTCTAATTCAGATAGTCCTTCAAGAGATTCTTCCATATCTTCTACTCTACCGAAAACAGTAAGCACTAAAATAATTTCAGTCTTGCCCCATTTCTTATACGTAGCATCTGTATCTATTGAATAATATTTTAGATCATCAGCAAGATATTGTAAATGCTTGTGACCAAATCCTTTTAAAACGATCATTTGTTCCCTGTGTATACAAAAACTATAATTGAAATTTTAACAATTTATGCATGTAAAAGCTAAAAATTTTTTAAAATTATTCATTACCCATCTTCTTCCCATGTATCTAAGTATTGAGATTTCACTCTATCTCGATCCAATTTATTGTAAAGGTTGAGTAAACTTTTAGCTATCTAAAAATTTTTAATTCATGCAGTTAAAAAATGATAATAATTGGTACTTTTTTAGTTACTTAATTATTTTATGATATTACAAATTCAGCCATTCTCCCTCTTTTTTGAAAAAAACACGTATTTACTATTGAATAAAATACATAATTTGATCTCGTACTTCTATCAACATCAATGCTATCCATTTCATCTTTTAATAATAATTGATCTGACTGATTAAAAATATTCATATTTCATACATTTTTCTTTTTCTTTTTCTTCAAAAATATAAAAAATAACTTTATAATATAATTATTTATTTTTAAATATAAGTATATGTACATTAGAGTGGCCCTAAAATTAGAGTTTTAAGAAAACCTTTGCACCCGGGTTTTTTCGTGAACTTTTGGTCATAAAAAGTCCTCAGCTCCAGGGATTCTACTTTTGCTTTTCAAAAACGCTTGCCTGTAAGCATCTCAATTTTCCCATTTAAATAATATTGGAATTTTGAGTTGTCAGCTTTCTAATTTTTTACAAAGCTTGCAAAATGTTTTGAAAAGCTAGTAACCGATGGAAAATACTATTTAAATATATAAAAAATCGATATCAAGTACAAATCAAGTACCCAAAAAAAATATTTTTAAAGCGATTTTGGGGGTATTTTTTACGTTTATTACCGGTAAGATCACTTTAAAAATATTTATATTGGCTACTTGAGGTTAGGTATCGTTTTCTATATATTTAAATAGTACTTTCTATCGATTAGCAGCTTTTCAAAACATTTTTCAAGCTTTGTAAAATATTAGAAAGCTAAAAATTCAAAATTCTCATGTTATTTAAATGGGGAAATGGAGGTGTTTACAGGCACGCGTTTTTGAAAAGTAAAAGTAGAATCCCTGGAGCCGGGAACATTTTATAACCAAAAGTTCATGAAAAAACCCGGGGAGCAAAGTTTTTCTTAAAACTCCAATTTTAGGTTCAATCTAATGTACATATTTAAATTTTTTTTAAAATATTACTTTAATTTTAAATTTTTTTCATAAACTTTTTTTTTAATTACTTTTTGACATCGAATATAAAATTTTGTTTGGTATAATATCCAAAATGAGAGATGATTAAATTTGATTTATAATAAAAATTTACCTGCAAAATGTATTAATAATTAGAAATTTTGTGAATAAAATAAGAATAATTTAGAAAATAACAATTTAAAATATGAATATGAACTAAGACTTTTTAAAATTACCTCACTTTTTAAATTACAAAAAAACTTCTTTACCATCAGTATACTACAGAAAACTTTTTCTTATCAAAGCATGTTAATTTACCCTCAAATGTTGATAAGAGTAGAAATAATAAAACTTGCATGTTGATAGTTCACGAAAAAGCCACTCATTGTTTACGTAAAAAAAGAACCGGATTTGCAAAACGTCAACAAATAATTTTGTAAATATTAATTAAATTATATACTGAAGTACATTAGTGTTTAGTGTGTTGTGTGTATTTTTATATAAAACAATTTTTATAGGTTAGAATCATTAATTTTTTGTTGTGTATTTAAATTTAAAAGTGTTATGAAATGATAATTTTGCAAAATTTTAATTTTAAAGTGTTTATTGTTATCAAGAGTAATTATTCTGTGATAAAAATTTTAGCTTCCATGAGTACTTTGACCGTTTAAGTGTCACAATAATTTATTTTTTTAATTTAAATTTTTAACAATTTCATTATAATAACTTTTTAAAATAGACAATGTCCGCGTTAGAAACAAAAGAATTAATTTCCCATGAATTAGAAGAAACTTCTAAATGGAGAAAGAATATTATTTTACAACTTCGTGATAGAAATAAATGTCAAACACAATGCTATAACGATTTAATAACTCTACGTAAGTAATCAAATTACATAGATTTTTTACTGTTTAAATTTTTGCATAACATTAATTTTAAATAATTTATAAAACTTTTATCATTTTCAAATTTTTGATAGATAATCGTCTTTTTGAAAATACTAATACATTAAAAGCTGAAAACTTACAACTATCTATAACAAATGAAAAGTTACGTTGTGAAGTTTCCAGCGGTACACCTGGAGCAGCAACTAATTCAGTGCTCGAGGCTAAAATATTAGCTCAAGCTGAAGAATTAACCATGCTTCATCGAAGGCGAGGAGAACATACTCAACAAATTGTAGATCTTAATAACAAATTACAAGAAGTAATGAAAGAACTCCAATCAAAAGAAGCTAGGTAAATTTTTTTTCCTTTCTGACTGTCATAATATTTATTTCTATAATATATAAATTTTTTTCAGTTTACAAGAAACTATGGATGTAAATACGAATCTTCGCTTAGACATTTCTAGATATACTGTGAAAGAGAAGGAATTAGAAAATGTAAATCAGATGTTAAAAGATGAACATCAAGCTTTGCAGTTAGCATTTGCATCTCTTGAAGAAAAACTTAGAAAAGCTCAAGTACAATTTTCAAAAATATTTAAAAGAAATTGTATTTATATTGAATCTCATGTTTTTTTTTGCAGGAAGAAAATAGACAGCTTGTTGATCGCTTAATTAAGTATAAAGCAAAAGATGTTGATAAAATGAATGAAGAAAATGATAACTTTTTAAAGTAAGGATATAAAAATTTTAGCTTTAGTATATTTAACTGTTGTCAATATTATTTTTATCTTTGGTGTAATATTAAATTTTACATATTTATAAATTGGCATAAAGTAATTTAAATTTTATTTTAATTTGAGTTAAAAATAAAGCACGTATAATATTCATTATGAATCAGTACATAAAATATTTAGAAATTACTTTTACTAACCTGCATGATTATTAACTTATCACGTTTAATTGTGATATCCTGCTTTGAAAAAATATTTTAATGTTTGCTATTGTTTACTTTTAGGTATCATTTAATATTTATCTGTAAAAATATTTGTAGGTACACTTAAAAATTTAATGCAGTATTTAGTTTGCTAATTGTGTTTTTTTTTTTAGTGAACATTTTATATTGAATAATTTATATAAATTTGTATTAGTATTTGTATAGCTTTACACTAGCTATTTTGGTTTGCTTAAAATTTTCGTTTCAGTGAAAGTAGTACCAGCCCTACAGCCTTTTTGATGCATACCATTACCAAATTTGGGTAAGTTTAAATAAACAAAAACAAAAAAATAGTTTTGACTCTAACAAGCTGCTTTTGGGCTGGTATCATAGGGCTACACTCTAATGTGATAATTTATGTATTAATTAAAAATATTACAGTTAGCTGTTTATTTTTGCTTTTTTTTACCAATTCATCGCAGATCAGGCACTTATAACAATATTCAAGGAATACAGGTTTAGTCAGAAAATAATTTCTTCTATATAATTTTAATAAAATATTAAAACTATTTAGTAAAGGAAATTTTAATATGCATGCTAAAAAAATATTGTCAGTTCATTAAAAAAATTCATAAAGCTTGCAAAAAAAAAAAATTATTAAAATTTTATGAGCTTGTTGGCTAATAATGCAATATTTTGTTTGGTCAATAATTTTTATAAAATAAAAAATAAAAGAAAAAAATGTTTTTAAATTTATATAATTGTATATAAATTATTTACAGGAAACGTCAAGCAAAAATGCAAAAGGAATTAGAAGATGCTGCCAAAGAAGCAAGACCTACAAGTCCAGATCGAGCTGGTTTAAAGGAAGGGGTGGTTGGCCTTCCTTCAATGGTGCCTAATAAAGTCTCCATAAAATTTGTACGTTAACGTTTCTATAAAAAAAAATTGTTATTTAAACTAATTTTCATTATTTTTGCGAATTAATAACATAAAAGCTTAAAGACAATTTTTGCTGCATAACTTCATTAATTCATGTTAAGCAATTTGCATTTTTATTTATTTATTTTTATTTATTTATTTCATTTTTCTTTTTTAATAAAATAAAAATTCATTTTTTTGTAATATACTTTTTAAAAAAGTATTAAATTTTATAGAATTTTTTTCTCATTTAAGTATATCATTTAAAATCATATTTTTTCTTATGGTGAATAGTACATTCATCATTTTTTTTTTATTTTCATTTTTTTCATTAAAAAAAGCTATTGTTAAATATCTCATTGTTAAATATAAAAAAAATATTGTTAAAAATATTTTCACATAAAAATAATAATTAAGTGTTAGAGCTAGTAATCTTAAGAAGATTATAATATGTTATATATTAATAAATTCAAAAATTTTATAATGTAAATATATATATGACAAATTAAATTAATGTAATTTTTATAATTAAAATAACAGTCAAATATTATTGTTAAATAACTTATTAATATTGTTATTTTTTGTATAATTTTTAACTATTATGTAATAAAATAAACTGTTATTAAAATAATTTCTATTATTCAATTATATAGTAGAACTTTTTTATGGTAATTTGATATTGCTAGAAGCTTTTATTTTTAAAGTAAATATTTGTTTACAGCTTAAAGTACATTTAATGTTAAGGCAATTGGATTACAAAATTTTGGATTAAATAAAGTAATTCAACAAAATTATTTTATAATCTTTAATAATAATAAAATGTGTTACACATTTTTTACTTTAAGTAAATAATTATAATTTATATTTTTATTTTCAATAAAACCAGTTTATAATTCAAATTACTTCACTAGATTTCTAGCTTTATCACATTTTAAATTATTTAAAATGCTTATATGCAATAGTAGTTATAAAAAAAACTTATTTTCATTGCCATCAACTCATATGTACTGTCTCTCACAAAACATTCATCAAAACGCAAAGTATAAAAATATTTAAACGTAGATTTTAATTTCAAGAGTTTTGGGAAATATCAATCTTTTGTATGTTATTTAATTCTATTATTAGGAAGACATCAGTAGCTAAAAGATTAAATTTTAAATGTATCTTGCATGCACAAGAAAATGCTACAAAAAAAATTTGGAAATTTTTCTTTTTGTGAAATCAATTTCGAAATTTTGAAAATTTTCGATTTTTGGCTCCCCAAAGAGTAACCTTTGTTCTAGATAAAATTTTGATTTTAGATATTTTTTCGCATATAGCCAGTGCGATCCCCAAGTGCTAAAAATTTCGTCTCTTTTACCATGTGTGTGAGTGTGTTTTTACCTATGTAACAAAATTTTGTTCAATTGCAGAATATATTTCGAAAATATTTTTTCTTGTTAGTGTCCAGAAAGTGCGTGTTTTCTGGCCGCTGCGCTATTCGAAAAAACGCATTTTCTCGACACTGAGCAAGAAAAATTATGTTTTATCCTTGGCCAAAAAAAAAAGATGCCCCAAATCGCAGTTGACCATCCGAGGCGATTTACGTGCGATTTGGGCCATTCTTTACTTTTGTGGCCATGGATAAAAATATACTATTCTGGACTTGAGCCGTAAATATACTATTGCTTCTAAAACTTTGTCAATGAAAAATAAAGGACTACTTTTTTTTTTCTAATTTGTATAAAATAGTTGAATTTTTTTATAGAAATTTTTATTTTTAGGAAATTCTTTATTAATAAATACACAAGGTACCTAAATTTATTAAAATTTTAGTCTAAATAAAAGCAGTATTATTACTTTTTTGATGCATTATTTTTTTCGAGGGGGTTCTAATTTAAATAATTTTTTATTAATTAATTTTCTGGATTCGATACCAATTTGTGGAAATTCTGGTCTCAATATTTTTGCCATAAAAATACTACGAGCATGTTATTTTTTTCGTAATTGTACCTATAATTTTTTTTCAATGTCAGAACTGGTCAGATCCAATTATAGAAAATTCCTTATATTACCCAAGTAAAAATAAATTAATTAAAATACAATAAAATATTTAAAAAAATATATACATAGATTTTAAGACATAGAAAATGTAAAAAAACGTTAATATCTGAAGTAACATCGAAAATATTCTAATCTTCATTTTTTAAATTGCAAAGTTCAAACAGCTAAATTTTTTTAAAAATTTGCTATAATCTCCGTATCCTGCACTCAAACGCTTAACCCACAGAAAGTATAATATTCAATTTTTGAACGCATTTGTAACATTTCTTTTATGCAACTAATTAGTTAAAAGCACTTTCAGCTAGCTAGGATAGGATATATTATATTATAGTCATTTTTGTGCAATACCTTATATAATATATTATATTATTTAAAATATTGAGTTTTATTATTATTATTATTAAATTTATTTGTTTATATAACAAAATACAGTAGTTTTCATAGAGCTTTATTATCATTTAAATTATCAATTATATAATAATTATAACTATTTATCTATTTGTAAAGCAGTGGATTACTTATATTTTTTATCTATTTTTTATTACAATTTTATGTCCTTGAGGTAAGAGTTTTAAGTTATCTATTTTTTTTTATTTTTTGTAATTTTAAATAAAACTAAATTATTTAATGAGATATTTTGTGGCAATTGAATCCATTAAAAATTATATCTAATATATAAAATGTATAGTAACTATACTATCTAAAATTCTTGATCAGGGAAAATCATATTAATAGCTTTTATACTTTTGGAAAGTCAGATAAATTTTTCTGGGATCTAATTTTTTTGTTAAGGGTAACCTTGTATATTTAAAATATTTAAAATCCTCATAACAAAATAAACTTATTGCAATTATAAGAAAGCATAAATTTTTAAAATATACTTTATAGAATTAAAAAAAATAATTACAAGTAACTTTTTTTTGACAAAAAAATGAATTTTTGCCAATAAAACTTATTTTTTCTTGCATCAATAAATCGTTATAGGAAAAAAAATATTAGTCCTTATGTTAATAGGTTAAAATGACCGAAACATCAAATACAGTAGAAAATTTTACGATCTACTTTTACTCCAGTCAAAATACGGCTTTGGGTACGGTTGCGAATACGAAATTTGCTCTAGTATAGGTTTTTTGGGTCGCTGACAACGAAAATCGGGGTCATTTGGTAACGAAAATTGCGCTTCACCCTTTAATTTGCCAAAAGGGGATATTTTTTATGTCATCACGTTCTGAGTCAATAGATTTATCCAAGAATAAGTTTCTAAGCTTTTTTGGGTCGCTAATTAAGAGTTTTTAAGGTAACATTAATATTTAATCCCTAAATTAGGTGAAACTACCCCCGAAAAGGGGTGTTGTCGCTATTTTCGCACGGTATACAAGGGTTAGGGTTTTTTAGGTCGCTGGAAACGAATTTTATGGATTTATTTATGAATAGTTAATATATAACCCCTAAATTACCTAAAACTACCCCCAAAAGGGAGTTTTTGCTATTTCTGCACTTTTTGCGTCAAGATTAGGTCTACAAGGGTTTTTTGGGTCGCTGAAAACGAATTTCTTAGATTTTTTAATGAAAAATTAATATTTTACCCTTATATTAACTAAAACTACCCCAAAAAGGGGCGTCTTTGCTATATTAAATTATTGATTAGCCACCCAAAAAACCCTTGAGGACCTAATCTAGTCGCAAAAAGTGCGAAAATAGCGAAAACATCACTTTTGAGGGTAGTTTTCAGTAGGTTAGGGGTGATATATTAATTATTCATTAAAAAAATCCATGAAAATCATTGTCAGCGACCCAAAAAATCCTTTTGGACCAAATCTGGCTGCAAAAAAAGCGAAAATAACGAAAACATTCCTTTTAGGGAGTAGTTTTAGCTAATTTAGGGGTTAAATATTAACGTTACCTTAAAAAATCATCAAAATTCTTAATTAACGACCCAAAAAACCTTTTGAAACCTATTCTCGGATAAATCTATTGACTCAGAACGCGATGACATAAAAAATACCCCCTTTTGGGGGTAGTTTTTGCAAATTTAAGAGTGAAGCGCAAATTTCTTTACCAAATGACCCCAATTTTCGTGTTCAGTGACCTAAAAAACCCATACCAGAGCAAATCTTATATTTGCAACCGTAAGTGCAACCCCCCACCCCGTATTTTGACTGGAGTATTTTGAAAACTATTTTTTTTTATTTAGTATTTAATACAAATTTATTACTAAAAATCGCTAATAAAACTAAAAATCTTCAAAGAACTTCAAAAGCGTCTAAATTGAGCAGTTTTGTACCATTGGGATAAAAATTTAAGGGGAATCATATTTCATAATTATGTATAAAAGCGTGCGCAAAATTTGAAGGTGATCAGACGAGGTAATTCTCTGCAAAAGTGCATCTTCCAGGTGTGTTACCCTGGTTATCCATATAAATAACTAAAGCAAGGATCATATAGTCATAAGGGAACCTGATGCCTTAAATTTACAAATTAGGACACCGCGCGTCTGAAAAAGACGTATTTTCTTGCCACAAAGATAATATACAAAAACTTTGCCATAAAACAAGAATACCCTTTAATACCCTAGATTTCACTTTACCATTCTCATCTTCGCCTTGGAAGGTAATTTACCTGCGACTTGAGCCATTTTATATTTTTCTCGTCATGTGTTGTAATTTACTATTTTAATCACTGTATTACAATCACGTGCCTTTTGCCAAAAAATTAAGATTCTACACTGTAAAAAGTAACTTCCTTATATTAACAAAAAAATTAGAAAATTTTCGAAAAATAAGTAAATTTTCAAAAAAATTTGTAAATATTCGAAAAAAATCGTAAATTTACTAAATTTAGTATATTATCGAAAAATTCGAGAATTATCGATTTTTTTTTGAGAATTCATAAGAAAAATTGATAATTTACAATTTTTTTTCGAAAATTTACAAAAAATAGTCGTAAATTTACAAAAAATAATTGTGAATTTGCATTTTTTCGTAAAATCACAAAAAAAAAATCGAGAATTCTCGAATTTTTCGATAATATACTAAATTTAGTAAATTTACGATTTTTTTCGAATATTTACAAATTTTTTTGAAAATTGACTAATTTTTCGAAAATTTTCTAATTTTTTCGTTAATATAAGGAAGTTGCTTTTTACAGTGTAATAATCATAGCATGGAATATAATTAAAAAACTACTAGAAAAATTGCACATTTAATCACTTATTAATTCTGCTCCAAAGCATATGAAAATTACAAGGTTTAATTACCAAGTTTGGTCTAGTATGGGTTTTTTGGCTCAATGATCACGAATTTTGGGGACTTTTTTTAAAGAAATTGGGGCTTTACCTTTAAGTTAGCAAAAACTACCCCCAAAAAGGGGTATTTTTTTATTTATTCGCACTTTGAGTGCCCAGACTTGGCCCATATGAGTTTCTTGGGTCGCTGATCAAGAATTTCGGTGGTTTTTTTAATAAAATTAATATTTTACCCTTAAATTACACTGTAAAAATTTTTTGTGATTTTAAAAAAATTTACATAGTATAAGTTATGTAAAATTACAAAGCGCTTGTAAAATCACAAATGTTATTGAAAATTACAATTTTTTTGTGAATTCCTATAGATTTTGTAAACTTACAAAATTTTTTGTGATTTTAAAAAAATTTGTTTTGTAAAAATACAAAGCGCTTGCAAAATCACAAATGTTATTGAAATATAAAATTTCTTTGTGATTCCCTAAAAGATTTTGTAAACTTACAAGCTTTATACTCAAATTAAAAAAGAGATGAGAAATCAAATTTCCGCTCTTAGTTCTTTCAAAAGCAAAATTTTAAAGTTATAATAAAAAAAATTTATGCCCAGTAATGGTTGATATATAAATATAATATTCTTTCCATAATTTTACTATGAAAAATGGGCTATCAATGCAATAGAACTCTTAACTATAATACGAACCTGGACCAGAAAAGTAAAAAATGGCTCAAATTCACGTAAATTCACTACCGAGGCGAAATCACATTCATTTTTCGTGATCAATGAATTTTAATTAGCGAGAGGTAATAATTTTATTTTTTTTATTTTTAAATAATAATTAGATTGTTTTTAGTTTATAAAAATCAAATGCTTAAAATAATATTAAAATTTACCCACAAAAAAACATGATAAATCAAAAGAAGTATCAAACCCATAATTTAAAAGTATATATTATTGCAAACTCTTCTTTAGCATGGTGGTAAGTCTTGAAGCTGATAAGCAGCGGTCTCGGGTTCGCATACCGGTCGTGTCAAATAAAAAATATTAAAAAAATTAATAAAATAAAATTTAATCATATTAATACAGTATATGTTTACTTAAAATCTAAATATAAAAAAAAAAAAAAAAAAAAAAAAAATATATGTGATTAAAAATGATAGAAATTCTAAGTATAAAAATAATTAAAATAAAAAAAAAAAGTTTTTAATATATTTTTAAAATGTGATTTTACAAAAATTTTGTATATTAAAATCACACAATTACTTTTGTGAAAATACAAACTGATGTTTGTGATTTTACAAATCTATTGTTTTGTAAATTTTACAAAAATTTTGCTCATGAAATTTATTTCCATTACATTTTTTGTGATTTCACAATAAAAAATTTTTACAGTGTAGGTTTATGTGCGAAAATCAAGAAATACCCCTTTTTAGGGGTAGTTTTTGCTAATTTAATGGTGAAATAGTAATTTTTAATTAAAAAACCACCGAAATTCTTGATCAGCGACCCAAAAAACTCATATGGGCCAAGTCTGGGCACTCAAAGTGCGAATAAATAAAAAAAATACCCCTTTTTAATAATTTTATAATGATAATTCTCGAATTTTTCGATAATATACTAAATACTTTTTTCGAATATTTACAAATTTTTCGAAAATTTTCTAATTTTTTTGTTAATATAAGGAAGTTACTTTTTACAGTGTAGAATCTTAATTTTTTGGCAAAAGGCACGTGATTGAAATACAGTGATTAAAATAGTAAATTACAACGCATGACGAGAAAAATATAAAATGGCTCAAGTCGCAGGTAAATTACCTTCCGAGGCGAAGATGAGAATGGTAAAGTGAAATCTAGGGTATTAAAGGGTATTCTTGTTTGTTGAATTTCGGTGGTTTTTTTAATAAAATTAATATTTCACCCTTAAATTAGGTTTATGTGTGAAAATCGAAAAATACCCCTTTTTAGGGGTAGTTTTTGCTAATTTAATGGTGAAATAGTAATTTTTAATTAAAAAATCACCGAATACTTGATCAAAGACCCAAAAAACTCATATGGGCCAAGTCTCAAAGTGCAAATATATAAAAAATACCCCTGTTTGGGGGTAGTATTTGCTTATTTAATGGTAAAGAATGCCTATAAATTTACCGTGATTTTAATGCTCATTGGTTGTGTATATAATGTAGACTTCTGTCAAGTTTTTCTTTCATAAATGATCTTTCATTCCTTATGCTTACTCTCAAAAAAGCTTTTAGCCATTTGAAATTACTGGTTTAAATTTTGGTACTCAAGGACTTATCTTTATGTTTAATATAAAAGGTACATCAACAACTGCATAAATTTATAAATTATGCTTCGTTAAATACGCATTTAAAATAATTTGCTCTTGAAATCATTACATTCAAAAACATTTTAATCTATCGTAAATATTATTGCTATTTAAGGAATTTTATTGCTAGTGCATAAAATAGCAACTTTTTTTTGTAGCCAAAATTAAATTTGCTAATAGCTAATAGGTTTTGATGAAAAACTGAAAGCACTAAAATAAAATCTAATAAGCAAAACTTTCCCAAGTATAAGTACTAAAAATAATAAAATCGTATTATAGATTGCACATGACGGTGAAGTAAATGCAGTAAGGTGGTCACCAACAGATAAAATTTTAGCAACAGGAGGTGCAGATAGAAAAGTCAAACTTTGGAGTATAACAGAAGGTATTTATTGATAATAATACACTAATTTAATTTATTTTTTAACAATGAGTAATACAAAAAAGGCTTTAAGTACAATTTAACAATCAAAAATTTTCTGATCATTGAATATTCTAATACAAACAAAAGAATAAAAGAAAAATGATAAATTTTATATAAAAAAATTGTTTTATTTTTTTTCACTTTTTGTAAAAAATTTTATTTAAAATGCTCTCATTACTTAAAGAATTTCTCTATACATAAAATAGTTACGATCGAGTTTTTTAAATAAAAAAATCTTTTGAAGGACGACATATATTTTTTATATAAAAAAATTATGCATATTTATTACAAAGTTTTGGTATGCAAGGTTTTTTTCTTACTTATAATATATATTATAGCTATAAAAATGTTCTATATTCAACTTCATTCTTTGCAAATATTTATTTTTTTTTGATATACTTTGTTTCGTCCTCATTTCTCTTTTTATCCCTTTTATATTATTATCCTCATTAAGAAAGTCCATTTGTGTAAAACTCTCGTTTTATAAAAATCTATCACGAGATATGGAGTTTTATAAGAATGCCGCAAATATAATCAATAGAAAATATTTTTTTTTAAAGTGCTATTTATATATATGAAAATACTTTTAAAATTTTCAGACTTAAGAATAATATTCCTTATATTACATACAGCAGACAAAAAATAAAAACCAACGTATTATATATGTTACAGCTATTCATTCTCATTTTCCATTTATTATTTAAAGAAGGAGATTGAAATTGAAAATTTTCAATGCATGAAAAATCTTTTTACATTGCTTATATACAATTATATTGCATGTTATTTTTTTAAAAAATATTCTTAAAAAATACGGTTTTTTATAGGTGGTTATGAATGCAAGGGTATGCTTGTGGGTAGTAATGCTGGTGTTATGTCGGTTGATTTTGATACAACAGGAAATTATTTACTTGGTGCTTCAAATGATTATGCTAGCAGGGTATGGACAGTCAGCGATTTACGACTAAGGGTAAGTTTTTTATTTTGTTTTTTAATTAAATTGAAAAAAACGATACAAAGCATTATGCAGATGATGTGAGGAACTAATAGCAATATACAAAGAGAACGTAAAATTTAGACACAAAAAATAGTGAGTATTCCATGAGAAATTTAAGTAATTTGGTTGTACAGTCGGAAGAACTTTAGAATAATATAATCCTTCCCGATTCATGATTATTACCCATTGTTAATTTTGTTTTCAATTTTTTACCTTTCCCACTAAGGTAATTGTATTGAGAAAATAAAAATAGATGCTGAACCACTCATCGAATATTTTGCAACCTACGCCTACGTGGTTTACTTATTATGTGTATAACATCTGCAACTAGACTCCCAGGGATTTTATCTTATCCAAGTTATTGAACTTTCTTCTTTGTTTTTAAAAAATAGCAGCCTAATTCAAAACAGAAACTAAGGTGCAGCTGCAATCAGTCCTAAAATCCTTAATTGCTTATAATTACTCATTAAAAATTAATTAATACTAAAAATCTATGTAATAGATTTACAGAATCCGTTTAATCTGAATTATGCAAAAACTACTGCTTTGTTTTTTGACTGTGAAAATCTAGGAAGCTTATTGAGGTAAACTGAGGATATGAGAAATGTTTTCAAATCTAATCTATTTTTTATCAAAAGCGTAAAACAAATCATCTACCTGAGTAGATTGCACTCTCCTTGTACTAAGAAGAAAAAAGCATCAACATATAAAATATAAATTATCTAAAAGTTTTCTCTTTAATTTGAAATTTTATAAATACAATTAACATTATATTGCTAAGATCTTAATAATAAAATATAAAAAGAAAAATCATAATTGAAATGTCTTGAAATAAAAATAAAATCTCATTAAATTAGCTGATATACTTTTGAGAATATAAGACTTGAAGTGTAGAAAACAAGAGGAACGATGTATTATTAAATTAGATAAAATTTAATTTCTCTGCTAATTAAATAGAAGATTAAAAATCATTTTATTTTGATAAATTCGTTAAAAAGCTTTTATAAATTAATAATTATATAAAATTAAAACTTATTATTTTGATAATTCAATTAAGTAAGATTAAATAGTAAGTAATTAATAAATAAAATTTTAATGAGATATAAATTAACAAAGTTTAATTGTTGACTGAAATTTTTAACTTATAAGGGGAGTGTCAACTGTTTGGAATGCTGGTTTGTTTCTAACATTCAGGATGAGTTTCGGTAGTTGAAAAAGCATCCCTAATACCTTCAGTTTACCTGAATGGGTCTCTTGGGTTTACAAATGTAGTTTTCCATGCTATAAGATTAAATTTTTAGACTAATTTCTAAAAAACATTTCTATCTAATAAGTGAACCAAATACCTTCTGTTTGGTCTTATTTTTCTTGATCTCATCGTAAACTATATATTTTTAAATGCCTATCCGTGACATCCAATAAACTAAATACAAATTTTTTGTTAAAATATTGCCAATTTTCGGTTTTTGACTAAAATAGATTTTATAAGTCTTAAAAGTATTAATTGTAATTTTGGCATAAAACTTTAAACCTTTAACCAAAAAAAAAAAAAAAAAAACCGGAAAGTTAATAAGTGTAGCAATGTTTTTTAGAAAATAGGGTCAAAACCCCTTACTTAATGCACAGAAATCTAAATTTGTTAGCTGTAGAGGCCCATACAGGTAAACTAAAGGTACAGGGGATTTTTTTTCAACTATCACAACCTGCCCTGAAAATAGGAAACAAATCGGCCTCCCAAACAGTTCCCCTTGTAAATTCATATCTATATTTTTAAACTTATTATTTTTTACTTCATTTACATTACGTTGATTAATAAGGCCTGGATAATTAGAATACCTTTTAACCTAAGTAGATCATATAATAAATAAAATAAACTTAATTTTAATTAATTTAATAAAAATAATCTTTATTTTTAGTTACAAAAGATTCAAATTTTTAATAAAATAATGCTGAGCACATTGATGTACGTGTTAATAGGATAAATATACATAATTTAAGTACAGCATAGTTCAGAGAATTATAAACTTGTAGAAAAGCTATAGTACCTGTTAAAGTAGTTTAAATGATGTTAATTTTATTAATGTTAAGTGTAAATAAAATATTTTAGTATACATCACTTTAACGTTCTAACGTTTTAAATCTATCATTATCTGATAATGTAAATTTTACGATTGTACTAAATATTATTTTGTTATTATTTTTACTACTTAAATTATATGCTTTTTGCGTTATCAGTGATTAGAATTGACAAACATTCGAAGCAAATGTATGCTTTTGGCCATACAATATGTTTTTCAATATGTCTCAGGTTTTATTTAACGGAAAAAAGTTTCTTTGTTGTAAATATTCGAATAGCCAGGAAAAAATTCGACAATTTAAAAAAAAAAAATTTTTATTTTAGACCGAAAAATAAGCGAGTTATCGTTATTTAAAGTTAGAATACTGTATAATGACCCTAAAACTGGGATTTTTTGAAAAAATTTTTTAAAAAATCTTAAAATGATGATAACTTGCTTATTTTTCATTCAAAAATAAAAATTTTTTTTTTAAAATCAGCTCATTTTTCCCTGGCTATTCGAATATTGAAGAAGAAAAATTTTTTGATTGACCCCTTAACCACTTATTGGCCAATATTGGTCCAATTTTTACACATTTTCAGAATCTTATATCTACGAACAGAAGCCAATACCATCGCTCAAATTTTTAGAGAATTTTTTTTAATATCAAAAGAAACTTTCCTGAAATTTTCAGCCCTTAAAGTGCTCAGAGAAAAATTTTGCAGGCGATTAAAGTTGTTAAAAAATCGATATTTTCGGAAACAGCAAACTTTTAATTGCTTATATCTCCGGTCCCTGATAAGCTTTTTTAATGTTTAAGGTCTCATTTGAAAGGTCTTTGCTAGACGCTTTTAATAAGACCAACCGGAGCTAAATGGCTGAAATTTTGGCTGGCTGAGTTTTTTATTACTTCAAACCACCCCTGAAAATCATGGGTGCGCACACTTTTGTATGAAAAGTAATGGATATGCCCTAATATTTTTTTCAAATTTATTATTATTTATTCACCCTATCATTCCTGCATTTTTTGATCTTGAAGTGGTTCTAAAAATGCCTGAAAATGTTTTTCTGTTAAAATAATATGCAATGGTTGCATGATTAATAAGTTTTTCTTTGGCATTTTACGAGTAAAAGCTAAGAAATTAAAACAAATAAATGGCACCAACAGGCGACCAGGGAAATTTCAAATCGACAGTACTTAAAATTTTGTTTACTCTAAATAAAACCTGAGACATATTGAAAAACATATTGTATGGCCAAAAGCATACATTTGCTTCGAATGTTTGTCAATTCTAATCACTGATAACGCAAAAAGCATATAATTTAAGTAGTAAAAATAATAACAAAATAATATTTAGTACAAATCGTAAAATTTACATTATCAGATAATGATAGATTTAAAACGTTAGAACGTTAAAGTGATGTATACTAAAATATTACGTTTTTTATTACTTCAAACCACCCCTGAAAATTTGAGCCCAATCGGAGTCATCGGTGCGCACACTTTTCTATGAAAAGTAATGGATATGCCCATTAATAATTCAAAAATTCATAAAATGCGTACTAAAAATAATTTTTTCGCTCATTATTTTTGTGGAATAACATTTTCTCTGTGTAAAAATACTTTTTCAAGCTTTTTCTATTTTTTTAAAATTTAAATTCACGAATTGAGAAGCTCGATTGATAGCTATTTGACCCCTAATTCAATTAAATTTTAAACTAACAATAAGTAAATTAATTTATAAAAGGAAATAATTTTTGAATTTATTTTAATGAAAAATTTAAAAAAAATTATAACTCTCATCTAAAAAGTAAATAAAAAAAGGGTTTCCATTTAAGAACTTAATTTGATATTTTAAACTGACTCATTTAAACTTACAATTAGATAAAATTTAATTAAATAATCCCTAAAAAAAAACCACTTTCTTTTAATTATTTGAAGTAATAATATGTTTGTTTAATCGTTACATTTAAGCAAAATTTGACCCATTTTTGTATAGTTACATTCCCTTTTTAATTAACATTTTTTTTTATACTAAAAAATCAAGGAATTTTAATTTATCTAAAAATTTTTTAATGTTTTAAATTAAATAACATTGTTTCAAGTAACAAATAAATTTTTTAGTTATAGATTAACTATATTTCTTACCAGAAAGAAAATGTATAAATAAAATTTAAAAAAACAATTTTTCAATTTAATTTCGTTCAACAATGCGTTCATGAAAAATCGACAGATGTGTTTCACTCAATGCACGAAATTTCGTTTCTTTAAGAAAATAAATGGGACGCAAACACCCGCATTAACTTACGATGGACGATCTATTTTTTCTTCTTTTTTTTCTATCGACAAAAACCATTTTACCAACTTGTAAAAACGTACGCAAACGAGCATGCAATATATATGTTTTAGTGTATAACATAGTTATATTTACAATAGAATTTTAAATTTATGCATCTTCGTCTCTTTATTCGCCAGATATATATATACTTTTGCATAGCTCATCTGGTATTCGTGATCGTAAAGCTGATGACGCTTTCTAAGAAAAATTTATCTGTATAAAAATGTGGTAACTTTTACTGAAATTCAAGCTTTTTTTATTATTATTATTACATTTTTTTTATAATGCAACCAAACATAATAGCGTATAGTCACCGAAAGAAATGAGTTTACAACGTGCGGAAATCGTTAACTCTTTTTTTTTTTGCTGTTTTTTCAATAAAAATAAGATTATATATTTTTGCGTTTATATATAGGTATTTATGTATATATTTGAAATTGAGTGAAAAATATCTAGGTATAAATTGCTGATAACGCAGTTTACAAAACTTATGTTCCTTAGGAACTTTTTTACTATGCACGTATAATAACTGAATTTTTGCCATCTTATCATTACGTTTTTGCATATATATAAGTTCTATATAGTTTTATGTCTTAAAAGTTCATCGATATGCTTACATTTGCATATTTAAAGTAAAGCTTTTTTTACATTATATTTTATATGTTTAACAAAATACAAAAAAAAAAGAAATGCGACAAATTTGAGTAAACCTAGAAAAAATGAATAAAATTAATTTTCTTTGATTTTTTAAAAATTGAATTTTAGTTTTTTTCAGTGTACATGTGAGTTAATTGCGTTATTTGTTACAGTTACAAAGCTAAACTTAACACATTTTTTTTTCAAACTTTTAAAATTTATAATTGCGAATGGTTTATCCGGTTTTTTCTGTCAAATAAATTAAAATATTAAATAAATTAAACTAAACTTTGTAAAGCATGTTTCACGTGATGTGGATTTCCTCGGGAGATATATAAATACAATTATTGATAAAACTAATAAAATAAATTTTTCTTGTTTACTTTAAATTTCCCTAAAGTTTAAAAAATATAATACGTGCCATGTCGCACCTGAATTTTTATATAAGCTTAGATATAATAATAATTGTAGACCTAAAATTTATTATATTCGTTTTATCATAAAATTAATTATTATTTAAAGGATTGATATTCCTAGAGCTTTTTAACATGAAATATGTTTATAGGGAGGGGTCTCCTGGAAAACTGAAAATCAAGGGCGGGTCGAGGAGCAGGTCAAAAGTGTCCGATTTAGGGTAGGGGGGGTCAAATGGGACTTAGAATAATTTCAATTTCGGGACTTAGAATAATTCAAGTTTAGGGACTAAAATAATTTTAATTTAAAGATTTGGAATAATCCGGGTTCAGGGACTTAGAATAATCTTTATTTATGGACTTAGAATAACTCATTTTTAGGAACTTTTAACAATTCAGGTTCAGGGACTTGTAATTATTTAAATTTAGGGACTTGTAATAATTCAGGTGAACGGACTTAGAATAATACGCGTTTAGGGAATCAGAATAGTTTGGGTTTAGAATCTTAACATCTAGTAAAGGTGATAATTATAAATTATAAAAATAGCAAATTTTATTGTAATGCTGCAAAAAATTTATTCATTAAACCTAGCCTTCAGCTGTAAGTAAATATGTTCCATGCATTTTGGTTGTGTTTACAAAAACTGGTTATAAGTTTTTTTTAACTTATAACAATAATGGTTCTTAATTTTATGAAACTTTTCAAAACTGCCAAGATATTTTCTAGACTCAGAAAAACTTATCTTTTTATTTCATAAAATATATTTATGTATTTTTTTTTAAATTAACTTTATAGCGGAAGCAAATAAGACTGAAAAGTCGATGAATAGTGATGTAAAAGCGGAGCCAGGTTTTTTTATATTTTCTGATAGTTTTTATAGTACTTAGTAACAAGGTATGTTTTTTGTAGATTTTAAGCTTCCGCTTCCCCCCAAAAATGGCCAAAAACTGTTTTTTTAAGAATTTTTCAAAAATTTCTTGACTATTTTTAAAATATCTCTGGCTAAAGTCATCGTAAAAAAAAAAAAAAAATGAAAAATTTTCGTTATTGAGTGTACAATAGAACTATGGTGGTAGGGCTGCATTAAAAGTAGTTTCTAACCTCCAAAAATTGATTTGACCAATTTTATTATTTTTTTTACTAAAAATGTAATAAATCCTGAATAAATCCTTGGATTTTTATAAAAATTGGTGGAAATGCGTATTTTACGTATGCTATCAACTGGTAAAATTTTTAAAAAAAAATTTGAAGTTTTACGGCCACAATTGGCAAAAATCGCCAAATTTTGAAATTAGCGCCATTTTATGAGAGAATATTATAAATTAATTTTTTTTTTTTTAAACGATAGCTTTTTATATGTACTTTAACCTGAATGTACTTTAGGTTATGCTAATTAAATATTTGTGCCCATTTTAGGGCATTAATGTGAAAAAAAAAATCAAAATTTTTATTTTTTTCACATTCTGCTGCATATTGTATACTTTTTATACAATTTTTTAATATTTTGTATTAAAAAAAATGAAAATTAGAGTTAGCCATCAGAACTAATGAAAAATAACCTAACCTAACCTCAAAAACCACTTTTAATGAACTTATATAACTATAAATATCAGAATACTTTCAATAATTATTAATAATGATAATTATAATTATTATTATATTATATAAATATGTATATAAATATATATATAAATATATATATATAAATATATAAATGAATATATTTAAGTTTTTACAATTAATAATAAGTATTATATTATTTATAGTATATAGTTTTATATATATATAATATAAAGATTTATAATTAATATTAATTATTTTAATAAATAATAATAATTATTAAAAATTTTTAAAAAAAGTTTGGTTTGTTCGATACGGTTTGATACAACTTTCCCCTATTTTTTCTTTGAGCATATATTCTGCTTTTAGTATTCGTAACCTAACCCTTTAAGCAATGGTTCAAATAAGGAATCATTAATAAAATTGTTATCTACAATTTTTGCAAGCTTAAATATTGCGCATAAAATTTGTATAGATGATGCTGATGTTGAAATAGTCACGACAGCTATAAATTTGAAAACACCATCCAAAGTAATAGTAATAATTGGAGAAGACACCGATATTTTAGTAATTTTGACAAGCTTAGCATCTGAAAAGAAAGAGAAAATATACTTTAAAAGAGAAGCTGGTAAAAGACATTCAAGTTTTCTATATTATTCACAAGACTCATTTAAATTTAAGGATTTGGTAAAGTATATATTATTTATACATGCTTTTTCTGGTTCAGATACAACATCTTCTTTCTTCAATCACGGAAAAAAAACAGTATTAGATGTTATCAAGAAAAACGTAAATGAACTCTCCAAAAAAATGCTAGATTTCTATGATGGAACTAGTTCAAAAGAAACGTTGGAATTAGCTGGTAAAATATGTTGCAGGCCTCTTTATGGCTTTCAACCATTAGAACAAATTCCATTAAACGCAATGAGGTTAACTGTTTTTCGTAAAACAATTCATAAGAAGAATAGGAAAGATGCATGTAAACTGTCTATACTGCCACTAACAAGTCACGCTCTGTATCAGCATTCTTTGAGAGTATATTATCAAGTCCAAACCTGGCTTGGCAGGAATGACTTGAACCCATTAGAATTTGGCTGGAAAATGTCTGAGAGCGGCTTACTGCCAATCACTACTACTGAACCACCTTTGCCTGATGAGTTAATGGAAAAAATTAATTGTGCATTCAGAAAAGGATGTTCTACAAATATTTGTTCATGTAGATCAAAAGGGAAAAACTGCAGCTCTCTATGTCGCTATTGCAACGGCAAAAATTGTTCTAATATTTCTACAGAGGTAATAGAAGATGATATGGAAGAAACTGCTAGCAATGAAAATGAAGAACAAGAGAGTGTAGAAGTTGACAGTAATGATAATGAAGATGAAGCTTATAGCAGTACTGACAATTTTCAAAGTGATTCAAGCACAAATACTTTTGATGATTCTGATTTGGATATAGTTAATTACAGCATGCAAGATTGTGTAACCGTAATAGAGGAGGATAACTATGATTCTGACTAAAAAAATTTTCAATAATATTTAATTTTAAAATGTAATTTTATATTTTGCTTCAATTTATAAATTTCTAAAAACTGTGTAATCAATTTTTATATAAAAAATAACATTAAAATATAATAAATAAAATTTTATTTAACATTTAGTTCAAATATTTATTTTTATTTACATAAGTTCATTAAAAGTCATTTTTCAGGTTAGTTTAGCTCATTTTTTATAAGTAAGTATATATATATATATATATATATATCATAAATAAATAATAATTATTATTAATTACAAAAATTTAAATTATATAGATAAATTTATATTATATATATATATTATAAATAATATAATAATGATTATAATTATCATTATTAATAATTATTAAAACTATCTTGAGATTTATAGTTATATAAGTTCATTAAAAGTGGTTTTTGAGGTTAGGTTAGGTCATTTTTCATTAGATCTGATGGGTAACTCTAATTTTCATTTTTTTTAATACAAAATATTAAAAAATTGTATAAAAAGTATACAATATGCAGCAGAATGTGAAAAAAATAAAAATTTTGATTTTTTTTTTTCACATTATTGCCCTAAAATGGGCACAAATATTTAATTAGCATAACCTAAAGTACATTCAGGTTAAAGTACATATAAAAAGCTATCGTTTAAAAAAAAAAAAATTAATTTATAATATTCTCTCATAAAATGGCGCTAATTTCAAAATTTGGCGATTTTTGCCAATTGTGGCCGTAAAACTTCAAATTTTTTTTTAAAAATTTTACCAGTTGATAGTATACGTAAAATACGCATTTCCACCAATTTTTATAAAAATCCAAGGATTTATTCAGGATTTATTACATTTTTAGTAAAAAAAATAATAAAATTGGTCAAATCAATTTTTGGAGGTTAGAAACTACTTTTAATGCAGCCCTACCACCATAGTTCTATTGTACACTCAATAACGAAAATTTTCCATTTTTTTTTTTTTTTACGATGATTTTAGCCAGAGATATTTTAAAAATAGTCAAGAAATTTTTTAAAAATTCTTAAAAAAACAGTTTTTGGCCATTTTTGGGGGGAAGCGGAAGCTTAAAATCTACAAAAAATATACCTTGTTACTAAGTACTATAAAAACTATCAGAAAATATAAAAAAACCTGGCTCCGCTTTTACATCACTATTAAATCCTTATTTGCTTCCACTATTATGACTTTTAAAACCACATAATAATGAAGTGAATTGTTTCCTCCCTAGAATGTCTGCATTAAGTTAATTTAAATTTTATTTATTTTCTTATATCAAGGTACACTTTTTTAGCTTCAGAATATTATAATTTTCTTTTTCATTATTTAAAAACAAAAATTAATTATTTCTTAGCTTATATATTAAATTTCTTTAAAGTATCAAATATACTTTCTTGCTCATAATAATGTTTACTTTTATATAAACGAAAGATGAATTTTGAAAATTAGAAGTTGACATTTAATTTGGTTGAATAAACTTGTTAACAAGAGTTTTTACTTGATTTTCAAAGAGAACAAAAGCATACGATATATAACTTTGATTCTAAGTGAACTCAATGTTTTCTTTGAATATGAAAGACATCTTATTTCATCATCATGCTTTATTATAAACTATTAGAAACTTTACGCTATGTTATATGCAAATAATATATCTTCAAGTTTTAAATGTACATCAGGTGCGTTTAGAAAATTTAGTAATTGTTCCGAGGCTTTTCAAAACTATATACTTTTAAACGAAAAATAAATGAACATTATATAAAAGATAATAAAATCTTGTAAAAGTATATGAGTAAATCCCTGTGAAAAGTTTGTTTTTACATAATGTTACACAACTTACAAGATGTTGCTACTTTAACTGATGTCTGCTTAAAACTTTTGAAATTAACATGCAATCATAAAATATACTTTAGTCAAATCAAGAAAACGAAGGTGGAGGTGGTGCAATAAAAATGATAAAAGATCTACTGCAATAAAAAAAAATTCTGGTAATCGAAGAAATTAGGTTAAATTTTAACAAAAAAATAAAATTTACATATTTTCTGCAAATTAATGACTATGAGGGCTGTGTGTGGATTTTTTGAATTTTGAGTATCATAAAAGAGTTTAATTTTTGCAAGCAGTATTAGTAAGTAATCTAGTCTGTTAAAATTTTAAAAATCTTGTTTCATCAAAATGAATCCGAAAAATTCTTAGCCTACGCAATAATAATTGTATTACACTACCAAATGAGTCATTTAAACTTAAATGCATTTTTATCATTTTTTTTTAATATTTCAGAAGAGAAAACATTAAATTATAAAAAAAAAAAAAAATTTTTTAAAAGCATTATTTAAGTAAAAAAAAAAAATATGAATCTCAGAAAACCAAGTTCAATTTTGCAAGCTTAAAGTCTCCTTTTTTTCTTGATGAGATATCCAAGATTTCTTTTGTTCCATTCTTTTGTTATAAAAGGAATATACATTTATATATATTTTTTCTTCTTCTGAATGTTCGTTAAAACATTGTGCAATATAGTCTTTGGAAATCCAAATGAAAACAGTCAATCCAAATTTAATACAATAGTTTGTACTTACTTCTTCTTCTTTTTTTTGCCTATAATAGTATTTTTCTTATCTTTTTTTTTAATGCTGTATTTGAGGCTTTAGTTAATTTCCCATCATTTATCGTTTTAGCATTCTATATATATCTTTGAAACTTTTGTCTTTCTATGATATAATTTTGAATCACTGAAATAATCCTTAAGTATTATTGTTCTAAAAATAATATCTTTTTTTTTTTAAATTCATTTAATAAATTAAACTAGTGTGAAATCGTATAAAAAAAGTTAAATATTTATGTTATGTACTGTCAGAAAATAGTTTTCGATATTATTATTATTTTTTTTTTCTATAGAATAGAATAAAGTTTTATTATAATCCTATATAATACTTTTATTTTTAATTCAAAGATATATGTTATAACAGAAGTTATATTTACACTTGGTTGAACAATCGTTTGTTAAAATAACACTTAACTTGAGTAAAAACTTATGCAGTTTATGTATGTACATTTAATTTAAAGACTATATTTTCTTTTATTTTCTATTTTATTTATATCTAATGAATTAAATTTTTTTCTTTTCTTTTATTTTTGACTCAATGATTCTGACATTTATGTATCAGTATATGGTCAGATTCTTCTAATTTGAATAGTGCTCAAATTTTTGTTGGTTTTTTAAGCAGTTTCAAATCATACATAATTGAAAAAATTTATAGTTTGATTTTGGTGTAAAAACCAAAATGTACGTTAAATGTTTATAATAACTAAGTATTGGGTATACCACATAAAAAATACGAAATATTATTTGAATTTTATGTCCAGATCTGCTGATTTTATATTTCACATTTATTACCTGTAATAAATGTTATTTTTTAGTTCCTAATGCCAAACGGTTCTTACGATAAGTCCCTAAAATAGGATTATTTTAAGTAATTAAATGGAAATTAATTTAAGTACATCACCCTATAAGCATATTCCATTTGATAATGCTTTAAATTTGATGTAAATGTTTATATATAATAATTATAATAATAATTCTTATATTATATAATAATTCATATTTTACCAACAAAATAATATCACACCAATTTTCTTATGGTCTCGTCACTAAAATACTTACCTCTGAAGATATTTCAGTCTAAAAAATATATTTTACAAAATTCTGATAAAATTAGCTAGAACAATCCATATAAAATACATATATCTATTAATTTTTCATGAGTCAAATTCATTCCAGAAATTGTTTTTAGATTAATGTCGTGTAAAGTTTATTGTTACTGAGCAACATAGTGTATAATGGCTAAAATAATCAAAATGCGAATATCTACAAATTCTATTGATTTACTCGTGATGATGTAGATGATAACTTGAAATATAAAAAATATTAAATTAATATAAAAAAATTATATTGAATTATAAAAAAGCTAAGGTTTCTTTATTTCACAATCCCAAACGACCTAAACTAATTTAGTATTTTATATTTACAATACCTTCGGGGAAAGTTCGCACCACCACAAATATGAAACTATTATTGATTATGCATGACTGTCAATATTTTCAGGTTTTGCGGATTTACATATTTGATGATTAGTTATTTAATGGAGGAAGTTTAGTGTTTGTATGATTTTATTTATAACTCTGGAGAACGCTAACTCTTTTTTATGTTTTTAGATTATATTGAATATCTTCATTATTAAATATATTTGATTTGTTATCCTGGCTTTTCTAAAAAGTTAAAAAGAATTTTATTCGTGAGACTTAATATCGATTTTTTTTCGTTGTTCACCCAATAATATGCATGCTGACTTGTATGAATTTTTGTGTGTAAAATTTAAGGTATTGAAGTGAAAAATTGTTCTGGAAATTTGGTTATAATTTTTAAAAAGATAGTTTTTTTGTTACCTATTTGGTAATTAAGTAACAATTTATATGGTATATTATTCAACTTATCTTTAAACACACTCTTGAACACAAATAACTGTACAGTATATGTGTGCATATTATTGTGAGAAATATTCAAATAGATAAACAAAAGACTAAAGTTTTAATCTATGCATACAGACATTTAATATATGCTCATATATATCTACTTACTATATTTATATGTTTAATTTATAGAGAAATAAATATTTACCCACATGATAGCATATTATTTAATATTAATTGGATTATATTATTTTGTTATCATCAGAATTTTCAAATATATGTCTTAATTCATTTTAAATTTTAATCTTTATATCAGGAATGTATTATATTTTTGACAATCTTATTTTTAAAAAAATTTTTGCAATTAGCTATAAAGTTCATAATTAGTACATTAGGACGATTATTGTTAAAATAAGCCTACCCGTATTGTCCAAAAGTTGAAGGGATGAAGAAGTACGTAAATTGCAACTTTATTAAAATAAGCTCCTGAAAAATTTATAAATGTGAGTCTACACAGAAATAATTATAATGTTACAATATATTAAAATGTTTTTAATTTTAGTTAAATTATAATACAGACCTGATGATAGGAATTTATTCTTGAAACTAGTCTTTTAATTATTATATAAAAAACAAAGTTGTAAAAAGAAAGATCAATGAATAAATTAAAATAAATGTGTTTTGACTTAATTAATTAAAAATATCATGAATATTGCATCTTAGGACAAAGTAAAATTTATATATATTTATATAAAAATCCAAAAATGGTTGAAGTCGATCAAGCAAACGTTGTCTGCAAATACAAGAACATAAAACTAAAAATTTTTAAAACTAATTTGAATATAAAATTTAGCAAAAAGAGTCTTAAAGCAAAAATAATTCCAGACTACATAAATATAAAAACAAATTCAAAATCAAAAATAGCAAAGTTAGTACTAAAATAAGTTCATATATTCTGGCTCTAATTAGAGATAAAAGAATTATATATAAAAAAGAATATTTAAACCAAAACTTATATTTAGCACACTTACACTCAGCGACTTTTGGTATAGTGGCAGCACCAGTTTTGGAGTAGAGAAACATAGTTGGTCGTGTGACGCTACCAACTTGATGAATTACGTGAAATCAGCGTGGGTAGGGATGTAGCGTCTTTACTCAAAAAGAAAAATTTGGCACTCTCACGATATCAACTATTTGCTTATAATAATACCAGCGCTGTTGGTACTGTCACTATACCAAAAGTCTCTGAGTATACAACTTGCAAATAAATTAAATAATACGTTAGCTAATGAAATCATATGTAAAATCAATTCCAATTTAGAAGTTAGAAGAAGTTAGAAAGATTGTTAGAGACTTGTGATCTGCCGTAGGGCAAAGCCTTTAACTGCAGATTATTTAATGGGAAATTTACCTGAGGTACGTATAAATAAGACTAGTCCTTTTTCTATTACCGGCATAGATTTTTGTGGGATATTTTATTTGAAAGAGAAAAAATATCGCAATAGGGCTTAATGGTATATAACTAAAGCTATACACTTGGAAGTAGTTGAAAATTTAACTTATGAAGCCTTCATAGCAGCATTAGGTAGATTCATAGGACGTAGAGGTTATCCAGAAAAAATATATTTGGACATTGGTACGAATTTCGTAGGTGCTAATAGAGAGTTTAAAGAATTACATAAATTATGCTGTTTGGAAGAACATAAAAATAAGATTAATAATTACACAGTCACACGTAATATTTCGTGGAATTTTAATCCTCCTGCCACACCTAATTTTGGTGGATTATGGGAGGCTGGCGTTAAATCATTTAAACACCATCTTATAAAGGTAACAAGAAATTTGCATTTTACATTAATAGAATTTTAAACGCTTGCCATTAAAATCGAAGCTATCTTAAATTCACGTCCTATTTCCGCGCTTTCTAATGACCCAAATGATCAATAATGTTTAACACCTGGGCATTTTTTGATCGGTGATGCACTTGTAAGTTTGCCCTAGCCTAGCTACACTGAGATACCCACTAATCGATTAAATGTATGGAAGCATCTAACTAAATTAAAGCAAGATTTCTGGAATAGATGGTACAAGGAGTATATCAACGATCTCAATATACGTTCAAATTGGCAAAAATCAAACGACGAAAATATTAAGAAAGGGGTTTTGGTCATTTTGAAAGATGATAATTTGCCTCCTATGCGTTGGATGCTCGGACGCATAATAGACATCCATCCAGGAAAGGACGGATTGGTTCGTACAGTCACAGTAAAAACATCTACTAATTAATTAAAAAGGGGTGTCAGGTCTATTGCTGTCCTTCCAGTTCAAGAAGAAAACAACAGAGAAGATAAAAAAAAATAATAAAAAATAAATACCATATTAAATTCATTAAAAAATATTTGTAAAAGTACCAATAATTTTTTATTATTTTATGTTTTGAAATAATATTATTCATGTAATCATTTTATATAATGTTTCTAAAATATTTAATCTATAATTATAATTTGAGATTCTCTCAAAGGGGGGGAGAATGTTCCGTAGGAACAGAAGATTTGGTGCCTATTGTAATAATTTTTCTTTCTATATATAAAGGGTTATTTTTATTTTATTAAAATTTATAATAATTTGCTTTCTTTAGTAATCTTTAGATTAATGAATTGAATTTTGTCTCAGATGTCACCGGACGCTAATGAAAAATAAAAAACAATATAATGAAATAATTCATATTATCCATTTGTTTGTCAGTGTTATTTTTTTTACGCGTAATATTGTATTTTTGAATTTTTTAGTCATCAGTCTTTCGACACCTTGCAATAAATGATATAATTTCCTTTATAAAAACAATCCTGAATCAAAATTATTTCTTATTCAATAAAAATACTTGTTTTTTGAGCTAACAATTTTTTCCTTTATTTTTGCAATATCAGTTTCAACAATGAATCGATGAATATTATTTGCAAAAAGAAGGCTTAGCAATGGGATCCCTATTAAACTCACTTATGGCAGATATTTTCATGAAGGATTTTGAAAGTAAACACATATTTAAAGATATAAATCCGCATAAAAAAACATAATTACATACAACAGATACGTAGATGATATATTTGTGAATTATAAAGGTACTAAAAGGCAAATAGATGCGTTTTAAAAATACATAAGTTTAACAAAAAATTTCAAAAAAAGAGTATGCTTTTTAAAAATTTACGAAAAAAGTTGTAAGTTAACAATTACTTTCATAAATTTGCAAAAAATAGTAATAAGAATTTTCGATTTCTTAATTTCGGCCTACCAGCCAAAGTCATTCAATGAACCCACTGTAGCATTGTCTCCTTCCCTCTTACTTAGTGAACTATAAGTGAAAAAATATTTTTTTTAATACACATTATGAAACATAACATTCAGTATTTCAAAAGAATATTATCCTCTGTTCGAATTAAGTGTATTATTACACTCTCCTTATATGGCACAATATACTTAGCATCTAGCTATATATTTTATTGTGAAAAACTTAAATATTTAAGAGTATTTGAAAAAGAGTATTGAATAGAAAAACATGAAACTTGAATACTAGCCACACTTTATGGCAGTATCATAAAAAAGATTTGATGACATATATTTTTAAGCTACATACAAAAGAAAAATAAAATAATACATAGAGTAGCCTCAATTTCAAAGTGCTTTTCTTAAACTGCCTTTCGTTTACTCTAAAAGCTCTTTATATAGTGTAGTTTTTTTTTTATATAAACGAAGTCAAGAAAATTTATATATATGTGTTAAAGAGAAAAAAGGAAATGTTTTCTCCATAGATTTTCAATTTCTTTTGATGGGCACTTTGCTAGAGATGTCTAGTAACTTAGAAAATCGTCTTATATATAATAAAAAAAAAAACAAGATTTAGCAATATACATATAAATATATTTAAGTAGAACGTTCTTAAATCATAAATGGTACACACTGTCAAGATCAGAAATATTTCGAATTATTAAATGTATATAGTACATAAGAAAAAGAGTAAAGTGTTAATGTATCTTGGATCATTGCCAAAATACGTTAACGTAATTGGCACATTCGTATTATCACTTAAAGAAAAATCTCGAATGAAATAGGAATAAATGAACAACCTGTGGACAAGTTTATATAAAATGCATTTAAAATTAAATAATTAATTATTAGTATGTAAAATATATTAATAATTTAACTCATTTTTTGCATAAATTATGTCAAAAAATAACTTTGGTTTAGCCAACAATTTTTTTAATATAAATTCTTAAAATATCTTTTTGAAAAAAAATACCAACATGAGAGAAAAATTTAATGAATCGAATAAAAAATACAAGAGGAAGAGTTTATATCTTGAAAAATTCTTATACTAAATTACAAAGTCTAACACTTCTAAATAGTAATAATCCAAAGTGAGATTTAATTAGCCTAGATTCCACAGTTAAACTTTATACCTTTTTTTTTGTTTTTTAATTCTTTTCTTTTTCTCGATTTCTTTCCTATATATATATTAAGCACTCTTTTAATTTTCTTTAATTTGATATAAAATTACATTTGGATTTGATATCTACTGTAACAGTAATCAGATTCTAATTTAAATGACATTTTTTCAATATTTTTTCATTAATTAAATTTTACTTCTCCCTTTTAGTTTTATAAAAATTGTAGTAAAATAAATTTAAGATGATTTATATATATTTAATACTATTTTAGATATCGAAAAAAATAAAGTTTTGATGTTATTGTCAAAAATTTGATACTTAACTTGTCAAAAAAAAAGTTAGCTATATAGATATATGGATTTAAGAAAATTTCAATTTTATATATCAGAGTTCATAGTATAGTTATATTGTGCAATATAAAAGACTTTTAGATTAAAGAAGTTAAGAAACATTCTTTAGATAAATTTTTAATGAATTAAATGGCGTCCAAAGTTTATAAAGTTTTTTTTTTTTTTATTTAAGATTTATTATGTTTAATCTCTTTTTTATATTCATATAAAAAAATTTATATGTCTTTTATTATTTAGAATTTAAAAAATTATGAAATTGGTACAAATTTTGATTTTATTTGTTTTTTTTTTCTAAATATATTTTTCTTAATTTTTTCAAAAATTAAAAAAAGTTTAAGGTTTTGACATAGGTTGAATAAATATGAAATATTAAATATTCATAAAAAATGAATATTTTTAGCTTAAAAATGTCACCTAGCAGGTTTTTTAGGTCGCTATTTCCATTTCCGAAGATCATTTTCACCTAAAACCCCTAGGTGAGGAGGTATTAACCCCTAAAGCAGGGTAAATTTTACAAAATGTTTTAAAATGTTTATTTACGTTATAAAAAACTTACTAGGCATTGAAATTGAGAAAAAATATATAAGTATTTACAGAAAATTAACCTTATCTGAGATGTGAATAGGGAGGGTCAAGGGGGTGGATTTACAAGTATTTGTAGATAAAAATGGACTTCGTAAATGGTCATAGTGACCTAAATACCTACTAGGTGACATTTTTAGATCAAAGTATTCATTTTTTTATATAAAAATATTCAACTGTCACTGAATGGTCGATTAGGCGCTAATGGGTTAATTCAATAGAATAAATTTTTATGCAAAATATCATTAGTTTCATTATTAAATAAAATTTTCTCATTGGTGGAATCTTGACGGTTGCTAAAAAAAATAAAAAAAGAAAATATTTTTTTAAATATTCAGTTTATTATGTTTAAGACATTTATTTTATTTTTTAAATTCATATTGAAAATGATAAAAAACAAGTAAAGTAGACGCAGAATAGTATTTTGATATAATTTTAAATAATAAAAGCTTATTTCTTTCATTTATATGATGTATTCCATGCTATCAGTATCCAAGTTGGACTAGATTTTCATTTGGTCACGTGACTTGTCGAGATATTTAAAAATTTGAAAAATTGTAATTTAAAAAGAATCATTTTTTGATCTGAAACTTTCAGATTAGCGTATCCCACGGATTTTTGTTAGTGGATGGAAACAGATTATAAAATAAGAAATTTAACATTTTTTTATATTTAAGCTTAAAAGCGTAGTGATTGAAAACGTCATTTTTAGTGCATGCGCATTCCAAATCAAATTTTGAACCTCGGAATCGAATCCTGCGGGAAATTTGCTATAAGCATCTAAGAGAAAAATATTTTTCACCGCAAAAAAAGGATTTTTGACAGCAAAAATAAGAATATTTTGAGTCAATTTACCAAATTAGGCAAACAGCACAAAAATGGCTGCCAAAAATCAAGGATTTGACCTTGAGGAAGTTAAAATTGACTGAGAGTACTTATTTTTAGTTGTACTTTAAGAAAGAAATAGTTTAGGCCGATTTCTGCAACCTTTCAACTTGGCCCACTTAGGGTGGAATTCCTTCTTTACCAAAAAGAATGTTGATTACAAATCAATCGTAATTAGAAAGAGAGGTATAAATAAAGAGAAACATCTGGAGAGGATAAATATATACAGATATTAGAAACATCCACAGAATTTTGACATTTTTGGCGCTAGTATACTTAATATTGAAAATACGGCCGGCGCGGGCGGACAAACCGGCGGAAACTCCACCTTTCGGCTAATGGCCGGCCATATTTACAGATATAAGTATAAGAGATATTAATTTTTACTTTAAGGCGGGCGGGCGGTTCCTTTACAGACAAGAAAAAAAAGGGATTTTCGATTGATTTTTTCGAGTAGAAATAATTAACTTAGACACATGAAAATTGTTGCAAACGAAAGATAATTTATTAAAGAATACAATTTTGCCAGCGGCTGTCAGGATCATCTTAAACACATGGAACTGAAAAAAATTATTTTTTTAATCATGTTTTCCATATGAATGAAGCATAATATTTACTTTTTCAAAATTTAAAAGTTTATTCATTTCCAAAAAAAAAAAAAAAATACTATTTTCAGTTCTTTTTTCTTTCTTTTGTAAATAAACAAATTTTTGATACCAATACTCAAAATCCCTTTCATTCATATTCTTAAAAATATTATCCGTAACATTTATATAAATTTTCGTGATGATTAGTTGAGTAGATTTTGAGCTACACTGCCCGCAATTTCAAAAGGCGTTGTTTTTCGGAAATAGAAAGTTTCAGCGCCATATTTAATATAATAAAAAAAAAAAATTTTATTTTTAAATAAATTTCCTTTCATTTGCAAAAATTTTCAAGTTTTTAAGTTAATTATTTCTATCCGAAAAAATTAAACAAAAATACCTTCTGTTGCTCTTATATGTAATGGGGTCTAAAATCATGTTATCTTCTATAACAACATCTCGCGATTTTCCCCTTTATTGTATAAACAGTAGCTTTAGAATACTAGTTGCATAAATAACTATTATTACTACAATTTATAAAATAAATTTATTTATACGAGAGCAAATCTTAAAAAGTTCATAGTTTGGCTAAAAAGTTATCCAATTAAATGAAAAAAATACTATTCATCAGTCTATTTTTATAAATATTTTCATAAACTTTTATAACAATGTTTATTTATTTTCTAAAAAAACATGATAAAGCATATAAAAAGTTTAAAAATCTTATTTTACTGTTGAATAACATGATGAAATTTGCATAAAAACATTAAATAAGTATATAAATATTAAGTTTATAATTTATAATAATAATTATTTTAAAAAACAAGTATATTTACAAGTACCTAGTAAAAAAATAAAAAGTAATAAGAAAATTTAGCGCCAGGTTGACGAGATATTTAAATTATAATGTTTTTCGTAAGCAAAACGATTATAGTCTTGTCTGTGCACTTTAAAACAACTAATCATACTTATTATACATAAAAAATAACTTGTTTATACAGAAAATTTAAAAAATTTTTAAGATACATGAATTAAAAAAGCGCTTATAGTATTTAATTTATATTAAAATGAAATAAATGAAGAAAAAAAACATTGTATGGTTCAGTAAACGGCCTTGAGTTTCTATAATATGTTATAATATATTTACTCATCCGTATTATATATTTCACATAATATTGAAATCTAAAAGAGAGGTTCTTTGACTGTGGGGTTTACTCTGTATGGATTATTCAAACGCCAAGTTGAATCCTTTGATCTCATAATTAACGCTAGAGATATCTACTCTTTCGTTAAGAAGATTCCGTATAAACTCTTGATAAGAATATTTCTTGTTGATTAATATATTTGTTATTCATAGTAAATGTGAAATTTCCTTCTTATGTTATTCATAATTATATTGATTTTATTTTATTCAATTAATATAAAGGCATTCAAATTATCTTATTTGTACTACCCTCATACTCTGATAATTATATTTGTAAATTTAAAAAAATATATGTATAATGTAAAATTCAAGGGGTAGTTTTTGCAAATTTAAAAATAAATCACCAATTTTTTGTAGACAGGACCCCAATATTCGCGATCAATGGCCCAAAAAACCTATTTAGATCATAAAATTTGATAGATTCATAAAGTAAGTTGGATACTAATTTCAAAAAACACTGTAACTCGTTAGTAAAAAATTTTATCTTTTCAATTCGATAAATTTTCTAAATTGTACACTTTCAAGGAAAATAATACAACTACCAAAAGTAGAATTTTTTCTTTGCTAGATTTCTTTTAATTATTCATTAATTCAAATGAACATCATTACAATTCTTATAATTCAATACTTAGTTTATCATAATGCTATAATCTATGATACACTGTAAAAAGTAACTTTCTTACATTAACAAAAAAATTAGAACATTTTCGAAAAATTAGTAAATTTTCAAAAAAATTTGTAAATATTCGAAAAAAATCGTATATTTACTAAATTTAGTATATTAACAAAAAATTCGAATATTCATAATTTTTTTTTTTTGAATTCGCAAAAAAAATTGATAACTTTCCATTTTTATTCGAAAATTTTCAAAAAATAGTTATAAATTTACGAAAAATAGTTGTGAATTTACAACTTTTTTCGTAAATTCACAAAAAAAAATCGACAATTCTCGAATTTATCGATAAGATGCTAAATTTCGTAAATTTACGATTTTTATCGAATATTTACAAAATTTTTTGAAAATTCACTAATTTTTCGAAAAAATTCTATTTTTTTTGTAAATCCAAGAAAGTTACTTTTTAGAGTGTAGGAGTAGAAGTACCCCATCAGGAGTGAAGTTTATCTAAATATATGTTTTATGTATAAGATAAAAAAAATATTTTTCAATGAAATTAATAATTAATTCATTTAATATATCTTTTTACTTTTAATTTGAGAATTATAGTTTTTACATATGTAAGTGTAAAATATATTTTTTAGCTAAACTTTAAAAAAAAAAATTTGATTTTACATGATTTTTTTAATTTATGGTATTAAAAATAAACATGATTAAATTTAATTATAATAATAATAAAAAGAACAAAATAATTTATTATCACAAAAAATTAATCAAAATATAAGTTTATTGTTGGTTATTCTGAAATTAAATATATATTAAACGAGAACTGGAATTTTCAGCTAGACGTTCGCGTATGCTGGTGACATTTATAGTACAGTTGGCTGACAAATGAAATGTCACTGATAAGTGGCGCCTGCAAGTTAATTCAACGAACAAGAGCGCTTTGGTTACAGGTGCATTGCGTTATAATAATAATAATAATAATAATAATAACATGAAATATATAGAATTCTATCTCACTTTTCCAAGCTTTATACGTGTGTTGAAAAATATATTTTTATTTTCACATAAAATCACATTTTTTTATTTAAAAATGCTTTATTAATTTTTAATATTTTATTTATGTATGAATTTATTATTTTTGATAAAGCAGTTAGTAATAGCCTATGTAAAAATACGAAATGTTTGTAAATTTACTAAAAAAAAATTGCTAATTTTACAATACAAAAAAACCTGACAAAATGACGCGTCGTCAAAATTTTTCAAAATCTAATTAATAAAAAAGTTTTGTTAGATCGCTTGTACTGTTTATTTTCTGAAATAAGCCTGCTTAAATAATATTACATCAGCGCTCATTGCTCTGTGCAAAAAGCGAGAAAAAAAATTTGTTCGAGTTTTTGATAAATTTTGATGCAGTTTGTCCCTAAAGACCTATATTTATATAATTTTTTTACCGAAGTTTTAAATATTTTATTGGTGGAAATTAAAAAAAAAAATGTCTTGTCATACTTTCTTTAATAAATAAAATACTTAAAGTGCTTGAAATTTTAAGCAAACTTTATAATTTTTTGTATATGCTTATGATTTTTGTCAGATGACCAAACAAAATAGTACTACTTCAAAAAGTAGTACCAAATAAGTTTTAAATTTTAAGCCAATTTTTGATCTGGCTTAAATTTTCAAGCTTAGCAGCTTAGCCATCCTTTTCTCTGTCAAAAGTAACAAAATTTACTTCTATCATAAAGCGTTATTTACAATTGTACTTAAAAAAAAAGTTTACATTTTTTAGTTTATTTTCTTATTTTTATTTTAACGGCCGCCATTCAATGGTCATAACTGTCGTTGTCCATCCAAGTTTTTTCTCCGAACCTTGAAATTTAGATTTTTTGAAAACGTACCCATAAATGAATTTTGCAGAAAAATTCATTTCCGGATTCGTAAAATCAGAATGCATCAAAGTAAAGAATAAGATAAATTCCGAAATTCATTTTATGAAACCTTGTATTTCATGGTAATTTTTTGATTTTTACAAATAATAACTTGTGATATTTTATCAAATATGCACTAATTTTTCGGAATTTTGATTTATCTACCGTAAAATCCTTCTAGTTTTTATTATTTTGCATTATAAAGTTTGTATACTTAATATTCGGGATTCGGAAAACTACCCCTGATGGACAACGACAATTATGACCAGTGAATGGCACCCATTTTAACCACTAAAGTGAAGAAAAAAGTGTGAAAATGTATAAAGTAACCTGATACCTATTATCGCCTGAAACAAAGTAAATGCAATTATAAATTAAACTTCTTCATAATATCAAATTTCATCAACAATATTTATGTTTTACTTTAATTACTAATTAAATTAAATAAATAATGGAATATAATACCAGTTTAATATTTTATCTTTTTTTTGTCGACATATTTAACTACTCAGAGTTGATAGAATTGATATTATGATTTTATACATTATATATATTTATAAATAAGTTTTGTGCATAATACAGAATGTATAATAAGTATATTATGTATGTATACTTTGATTAGAAACTAAATTACATTTAATATTATAATCATTATTTTATATTATTGAGCACCAAATACGTTTTCTATTACATGTTTCTCATTAAATATAAATTAAATTTTATTACAAAGTTATAATTTTTTTGCATAGAAAATTATTATTTTTGGTTCCTCAATGAGGAACCATTTTGATAGGTCAAATTTCGATTTTTGATTTTTTGGCATATAAGCACGTTTTGAGACCCCAGGAAGCTAAAAAACCGGTTTTTACTTTTTTTTTTTTTTTTTTTTTAATTTGGATGTAATACCTCATTTATTTCCACGAAAGTACTTATATTTGAAAGTATGATTTTTACTCGATATCTCGAATCTAATACTTAATTTTTTGAAAATTTTTTTCCCAAAATTTTTTTTTTCTTTTTGGACATAGTACCTAATTTATTTCTATGAAAGTACTAATTTTAGAAAGTTTGTTTATAATTCTGATTCCGAATTTTTCTGATACCGAATTTTTTCAAAAATTCTTTCTCAAAATTAAAAAAACAAAAAAATTAAAAAACCTGAAGTTTTTTTTTTTTTTGAGTTTAATACCTCATTTAATTCCATGAAAGTACTAATATCTGAAAATATTGCAACCTACACAAACGTTATGAAATTAAGACTTAATTTTTTTTTCAAAAATTTTTTCACCAAAAAAGCCCTAGTTACTTTTTTTTTTTTTTTTTTTTTTTTTTTTTATTTGGATGTAATACCTCATTTATTTCCACGAAAGTACTTATATTTGAAAGTATGGTTTTTACTCGATATCTTGAATCTGATACTTAATTTTTTAAAAATTTTTTCACAAAATTTTCGTCACAAAACAATAAGAAAAATACCAAATTATTTTTTCTCTTTGGACGTAGTACCTAATTTATTTCTATGAAAGTACTAGTTTAAGAAAGTTCTTTTTTAGTCATTTTTTGGATCTGATACCGAATTTTTTCAAATTTTTTTTCTCATTATTAAAAAAACAAAAAAATTAAAAAAACTGCAATATTTTTTTTTTTTTAGTGTAATACCTTATATAATTCCATGAAAGTACTAATATCTAAAAATATTGTAACCGGTGATATTTCACAACTATTATGGAATTAAGAGAGAAATGTATGTTTGATTGCATGGTTGTAATCGGTGATATCAGTGGCATATTAATGTATTAAGCTCATTGTTTGAGGAACCTTAGTACCAGCTAGTTGGCAGGGTATTTTCATTTTTAGAATGATTGTAAATTATGACATAAGTTGGTAAAGAATAAAAATATTTGTAATTGTAAATGTTTATAATTTATTAAGAAGAAAATTTTAAAATATATAAGAGCTTAAAATTATAAATGTTTCTAAATTTCAAAACTTTTATTTGCTATAATAAATTTATTATCATTTATGAATTTTTAAGTATTGTTCAATAAAATCCAGATAATATTCAACTTTAGCAAAACTTATTGGAAATCCTTTTGTATTACTCAAAGAAAGTGTACCCATTATATAATATGTGTTTCTTATTGGCTGCATTAATGGACCTCCACTATCACCCTGTAAAATAATTTTGAAAAATTGTATAAAATTAAATTTATTTACTGAATGCTGATAAATTATGAGACAGAATATTTACCTTGTATGCAGTTTTTCCGTATTTTATACTACCAGCGCATAAATTTCGATGGTCTACACTTCTCGTTTTGTCTAGACTATCCCTACACTTATTTATAGGATATACTTTTAAATCTAATTCATATAACTTCTTGTTCATTTCTTGTGCTACAAATATTTATTATTTTCTTAAAAAAGTGTCTAATATTTAAATACTTTAAAAAATGTTTATATTACGATTTTCTTCTATTTTTCCCCATCCAGCTAAAATAAGTGATTCTTTTTCTAAATCTAGTTTTTGAATTTCATTTGTAGTTGGCAAACATATTGGATACATGAATTCTGTATTTAAAATAGAATCATTAAAGTAAAACTAAAACATGAAAAAAATTATAAAAATTATTCCTACTATTGTACTCAACGTGCTCCCTGAGTACTACAACCGCTACATCATTTTCTTTAGATATGGAATTATATCTTGGATGAACATACGTATGGCGTATTTTAAAGTCTTTTCGATTTGAAGCAAACTTTGGATCATTTACAACAGTTTCTCCTAATCTTACACTATACAAACCATCATAAATACAGTGAGCTGCAGTTAGAATGTGTCGTGGACCAATCAAACTTCCACCGCAACCCCAGTGTAAGTTATTTACATTACCAGGCTTTATTGGGTTCTTTTTATATAAAAGAAGTGCCATCCATGGCCAGTCTCCTAAAATCATATTTTATTTATTTTTAAAATTGATTTATTTTACTTTTTTGAAAATATTTCATAAAATATTGAAAATTACCCGCTTTGGATTCTTTTCCATTAAATATTTTGTTATGATTTCGCAACTTATAACCACAAGGAAAATTCTCCGCTAAATATTTAAAAAATATAAATTTAATTTTTATAAACAGCAGTAAATTAATATTAAACTTACTTTTTTTATCACCTAACACAAGTGTAATTACAAATAAAATAAATAAAAATATATAAATGCCATTAGAATTCATTTTTCTCGAAAAATAAATACAAAAAAAAATCAAATAATTCAGTGATTGTTCTATACGAAATTAGACTTTAACTATACTAAAAACTCATCCACCTTGTTCCGTTCTTATAAGCAAGCTGTATAATCTTTATACGAAATGAAAAAAAACAAAATCTTTCTCAACAAAAGTTTGTTTTTTTCAATAAATGATAAAATTTAATCGAAATCAACTGAAAATATCTGAATAATTTTGAAATGTACAATTTCGAAATAATAATTAGTTTACTTAAAATTTTTTTATATTGCGTTTTAGAGACCATTGTATGATAATAAAAACATGATAAAATAAAATAGAAAAACATAATAGATAATTGATTTATTTACTCGATGCAAATAGAGAAAATTTACTTTTAGATGTTTTAAGTTATATATAAATTAAAATTATCGAAATTAATTAAATTCTTTAAAAATCAGTGGTTTTAGAATCCAAGGGGCGGTCCACTTGGCGCACAATTCAATGTGCGCCACTGTGCGCCAAAAAGTGCGCCAGTAAGAATTCGCTAAATAATCCATGTTCTAAGTGTAAAAGTGTGTGCTCCATCATAAGTTTGAATGTCTATAACCAGAGCACACTTTATTATGCTTTCAATGTGGATTTTTTAATGGAATTATCACTGGCGCACTTTTTGGCGCACATTGAATTGTGCGCCAAGTGGACCGCCCCTTGTTAGAATCTGATCTCCTTATAACAGCAAAAGGCACATCCAAATATAAAATTTCTTGTGGAATCCGAATTTTCCATCAGATTTACATTTGTCCACGTGACTCGACAGTAAATTTGAAATTCGTATAATGTGATTTATTAAGCGTCTATAGTTTTGGATTAAGTTCCTTCAAATATAAATAATCCTTCAATATTTTTCTAGTTTAAATGGACATTAAGAAAAAATTTAAGAGAAACTAGATACAAATTTTTATTTATAGTCTTTTGAGAAATTACAATTAAAAAATAAAAACAGTATTGTATAAATTTCTTACGAAGGATCACTACTAATTAATTTTTATACCCCAAAATCATATTCCACGAGAAATTTCTTATCAAAACCTAGAGGGAAATAAATTTCCATGAAAAAATACACATTTCATTAAATTGTTTCTCTTAGTAGTAGTAGATTACTGTAACGAATAGGAAAATTAGGTTCATTTAGATAGATTTAGAGCTTTAAAGGGTATGAACTAGAAAATAAAGTAAGAAAGTTTATCATTTTTGCTGATCTAAACTTGATAACTGTCTACTTATATTAAACTGGTTCATGAGAACTTCTTTTTTCGGCGGCCATTTATTGTTCAGAAGCGCTGATGGCAATTCGGGTCCAAATTCAGAATTTTTAAGAACAGAAACGTTTTTTTCAAACCAATTATTATAGGTTCCAGAATTTTTTTATTTAAAAAAAAAATTTTTAAGAAATCTGTACAAATTGGAGTAAGTAATTTTAAGAAGAGCATTTCACAGAAAGAATTAAGTCCTAAATGAAAAATTCTATTTCTTTTTAAGTCATTTTTCCGAATTTGTATAAAGCATAATATTTCATAGTTTTGCATTAAAACTAACAACTTCAAATTCGGAAAAATTCAATTCTGGGCTTTGCAATTTCTTGAAATTATAATATTTGGTTAATTGAATATAATTTTCATTCGGGTATTTTAAGAATTCTACTTAGCACTTTCTGAATTTTGATTTAGTTATTTTTCAATGGTATTTTAAATTCTTAATTCTTAACATTGAACCTTGGGTTTCGGATTTTCTGATTTTGAAAAATTAGCACGGATTGCCATCAGCGCTTATGAACAATGAATGGCCGCCCATAATTGTCGTTGTCCATTCGGAGCAGATTTAGTTTGAGATTTTTTGATGAAAAACTTTTTGAAAAAAAACAATTCTGGTCAATAAAATATTATTTTTACTTTCTAATACCACAATGGTTGTGAAATATCGCCGGTGACCCACATACATACACACACACACACATACAAACTTTTTTTAAAAACCGGTTTTTAGCTTCCTGGGGTCACAAAACGTGCTTATATGCCAAAAAATCGAAAATCAAAATTTCACCTATAACAATGGTTCCTCTATGAGGAACCAAAAAGCATAAATTTACCATGAAATACAAAGTTTCATAAAATAAATGAATTTCCGAAATTATCCCATTCTAAATTTTGATGTAATCTAATTTTACGAATCTGGAATTGAATGTTTCTGCAAAATTCATTTATGGGTCTGTTTTCAAAAAATCTAGAATTCAAGGTTCTTAGAATTGACCCGGATGGACAACAACAGTTATGACCAGTGAATGGCACCCGCAGGGAACATGTTTATTCCAACTAAGAACTAGTTATAATGCATAAATGTTACGCAACGTTAAAATCAAGAAAAAATTTTGGGATCCTTAAAATCTAAATTATACAATTACTGATTTTTGCAATGTAAAAAATTACAAAGAATTAAAAATTTAGGTTTTTACCGAAAAAATTTTGCCAATTTTATGCAGCATGAAAAATTCAATGTTCGCTGGTAAATTATCTTTTAAATTAGTATAAAAATAAGAAAATTCAAAATTCGACCCTATAACAGCGGTTTTTTCTAAATCGAGAATTATATACTAATTATTAAAATGATAATTTGATTTAATGAGTGCGCAAAAGTTGGGATTTATTATTTATTTATTTATCGAAACTCCTATTAATTGCAGATCACTGTAATGAATAGAATAAGTAGGATCTTCTAGATGAATTTGGAGTTTCAAAGGATAAGAATTAGAAAATAAAGAAGGTTATGTAAAAAATTTATCTTTTTTGTTGATCTAAACTTGATATGTTATGAGAGGGTTTGGCGCGCTTCAGCGCGTAGGGGGCTTGCCCCATAGTTGTATTAAAAACAAGAAAATTCATGTGAAGTAGTTTTAGTTTCAATTTTAATTTATTCTAAAATTTAATCCCCTATAAAAGCGGTTATTTTTTTAAATTGACAACTATACTAATTGTTGAAATAATAACTTGATTCAATAAATGTTTCAAAGGGTAAGAACTGGAAAATAAAGTACTCTAAAAGTTTAATTTAAGCTAAAACTTTATCATATTTGTTGATCTAAACTTGATAACTGCCTACTTATATTAAAGTGGATCATCAGAACTTCTTTTTATCAAAAATATTTTGTATGAAAGTATTAGGGTTTTGTAATAAATTTTTAAAAATTCATTAAGATCTTTCTGTTTTGTAATCTGTTTTGTAATCTGTTTTTTAATATAAACCAGTTAAAGTCGGTGTATATTAAATTATCATTCGAAGTATATGCTGTAAGTTGATAATATAACCATTCACGAAAATCGACATTAGTAGGTTATCATTTGTAGAGTATTTATAGTATCATGAAAAATTTGAAGCACACTTACAAAATAAAATTTGTCGAGTGTGAGAAAAAAAATATTATTTCTTATCTCGATATGAATTTTGATCTCGATTTTGATACTAGCTGATAACATGAAATCTAATGAAACCTAATTTATCGCTAATTTATCTGATGTTAGAATTTTGGTTCATGATAGAGGAACCATTGTGATCTGTCAAAATTTTTTTTCTGATTTTTTGGCATATAAGCACGTTTTGAGACCTCAGGAAGCTAAAAAACCGGTTTTCAAAAAAAGTCTGTATGTGTGTGTATGTGTGTAGCTATGTATGTATCTATGTATATATGTATGTATGTATGTATGTATGTATGTATGTATGTATGTATGTATGTATGTATGTATGTATGTATGTATGTATGTTGGAATGTAACCGGTGATATTTCACAACCAGTATGACATTAAGACCTAATTTTTTTTTCAAAATTTTTTTTACCAAAAAAAATCTCGAGGTACTTTTTTTTTTTAATTTGGATGTAATACCTCATTTTTTCCCATGAAAGTACTGATATCTAGAAGTATCGTTTTTACTTGATATCTCGAATCTTATAATTTATTTTTTGAAAATTTTTTTCTCAAAATTTTTTTCACCAAAAAATATAAAAAATACCAATTTTTTTTTCTTTATGGACGCAGTACTTAATTTATTTCTGTGGAAGTACTAGTTTTAGAAATATCATTTATTGTAATTTTTTGGACCTGATACTTAATTTATTCAAAATTTTACTCTCAAAATTTTTGTCGCCATAAAATTCAGTTGGCGTGGAATCTCTTATTTTTGGGGTTCGATCCCAACTGGGTCTAAGTTCAACTGAAAGATTGCAAAAATCGTCCCAAATTATTTTTTATCGAAAGTACAACTAAAATTAAGTTCTCCCAGATAATTTTAGCTTTCTAGGTCAAATCCTTGATTTTTGGCAGCCATTTTTGTGTTTTTGGCCTACTGTAGTTAATTGACTTAAAATATTCATAGTTTTGCTGTCATATACTTATTTTGCGGTGAAAAATATTTTCTTTCTAGACACTTATAGGCAAGAATCGCACACAATTCTTATGCGAATTGCTTTCCGATTAGCTAAAATTTGTATATGTTATACAATTCGCCATCCTGAGTAAAAGTGTCAATGGGTACATAGCTCAATTTTGCGTATTTTGGCTTCTATGGAGCTCCAAAACTCCATGAATTTAATATTATTTAATTCTACTAGAAAAGATAATCTTTTTAAAAGTTTAGTATTTATTGCGCTAAAAAGAAGTACTTTCTTATGTTTTTTAGGTCACTGAATTAAAATATTGTAATAGTCGGAATTAAAATTACTAGATTTTAAAAATAATTTTTATTCCCGCAAAAATTTAATTACTAAAAAATCTCTAGTGGAGTTCAAAGATAGGGCAAGAAATATTTATTACAAAAAAATACACATATATATGGGCGATTATTTCTCAACCCGGCCACCCCCCTCTGTCCAAAAATGGTGGCAACTTAAAAAGATTTTAGTTTTCTCAAATTGACTGGAAAAGGGTCTACTTTTTTATTCTCATTGGCCTTTTTAACTCTGTAAATCTACTGTGCCCATTTTAGGCACTGAGCGGCGGCAGGTCGACATTTTAGAAACGGAAAAATTGAAATAAAAGTAAAATTGAAATTTTTTGCTCTTAAAAGTTGTTATTTATTAAAACAAAGAAAATGAGACCACTTGCGTGGTAATTGGTTGATTTCTTAAAAAGTTTTGTGAGTGCTATGTAGTTTTTAAAAATGGGTAAAAAACGGCTACTTCGACTGATGATACCTCTGAACCTACATATCCAACAAAAAAAAAGTTTTAGTGCAAAATGGTAGTCTTTTGATACATAATAAGTGTGCCAAATATCAAGGGATTTGATTGAGTAGTTTCGGATTTAGCAATTTTAAGGGTAATTCTGAGACAAATTTTGACCCATTTTTTTAAGAGAATTAATACCCGGAAATTGCTAAATCCGAAACTACTCAATCAAATCCCTTGATATTTGGCACACTTATTATGTATCAAAAGATTACCATTTTGCACTAAAACTTTTTTATTTTGGATATGTAGGTTCAGAGATATCATCAGTCAAAGTAGCCGTTTTATACCCATTTTTAAAAACTACATAGCAGTCACAAAACTTTTTAAGAAATCAACCAATTACCACGCAAATGGTCTCATTTTCTTTGTTTTAATAAATAAAAACTTTTAAAAGCAAAAAATGTCAAAAAACTTACCCTTAATCTACTTTTATTTCAATTTTTCTGTTTTTAAAATGTCGACCTGCCGCCGCTCAGTGCCTAAAATGGGCACAGTAGATTTACAGAGTTGAAAAGGCCAATGAGAATAAAAAACTAGACCCTTTTCCAGTAAATTTGAGAAAACCAAAATCTTTTTAAGTTGCCATCATTTTTGGACAGAGGGGGGTGGCCGGGTTGAGAAATAATCGCCCATATATATTTGTCAATAAGATAAAGAAGTTGATTTATTGCTATTTTGATCTTAAATATTACACACACTTAATACAACATCAAGTGAGATCGTCTGATCCAGTTGGCTATTCAGATGGTAAATTAAACAAGGAATCTCAAATCAGGGCACACCTTTCTTAATGTATTTATCAATTAAAAACAATACTTTTACTTTCTCACTCATACACTTAATATAATATGCATATATTGTTTGATAATCTTTATCTTTTATTTATTTAATATAATCTTAACATTAAACACACAATATTAAAAATTAATCTTTTCGCACTTGTATGACAAACAACTATCTTATCTTTGTTTACATTTTTTCTCCGACTATTCACCATATATATTTTTCATTAATATTTTGTTTTTATTAAATACACAATTCCTGTTATTTTTCTATCACTGTATTTTTCTACTAACATATTCACAAACACTGTCACGTGATTATATTATTACTAAGAAACACGTTAAATTACTGATGTTACAATTTTGTAGAACAGCACACAGGCTTTCGTGGAAAATGAGTTAAAATGATGATTTTATTTTGTATCCCGGCACCAGCTGAAAAGATGCAGGCCTTGCTATCGAATTCGTTTTGTTAAACCGGGAAAACAAAATAAACTTGAAATTATGCAATCGCCATTGCACTACAAAACTTGATTTAAATCCATTAAAATTCCATATATAAAAAAGAAACCGCTGCGTACAAAAATTACAATAATTAAATATTAAATATAAAAACTTAATTTTATCAAAAGATCTTACCCCATCCGGGCGGTTTCAAGTAACGTATTTTTCAAATTTCTAACCACGTGAATCCTTCGAAAATATGAAAAATATTATTTTGATGCCGGCACGTCTTACTTTATTGACGCTGGAGACAGCAATGCCCGCGAGCGTCGGTTTATCGTTTCGCGCGCGCGATTGTCACTTCTCCCCCAAAACTGATATTTTTATTAAAAACCAAAAATTTTAAACGGCGCGAAATTTAAATATTTTGGCGATCCTTACAATATAATGCCAATAAATAATATTAACAGTTAAAAGCTGTCAACTAACTGTCAAACAATAAGCAATACTCAAAATTGATAAAATCCGCATGTAAATATATGTTTCTGAGGTTGCTGAGTTAAAAAAAATTTAAATTTCTTATTTCCATCCTTTAAAAAGATTAGCATATCTCGTATTAGCGTAAAATTTTATGGATTTGCATAATTTTAAACCTAATCAATATTCCATATACAGTAGATCATTCTTTTGAAAATGCACAACCACCAGTAGTTGAATTCTATTAAAAATAATTTCTTTATGGAAAGACATATTTTAAAATTTAAATCTGAGGTCAAATATTAATTTTACGATATCTTATTAATCGAATCTCATAATTCCTCGCAGCATTTGAGACTGGATATGCATAATAAGTAAACATAAAATTTTTAAAATTTAAGAATGATCATTTCTGAAGACCGATCGCTTAGAATTTAGATGGTATATTAACAAACTAAAAATTTCATTAAAAAAATACTATTTTAAATATTTTCCTACAAAAAACAAAAACTTTTGATACGCATTTTATTAAATTCACTTTAAGAAATAAAATTTGTTGGATTTCGATTCAAAACAAGGTTGTAATTTATGAAAATAAATTTTTATAAAAGAAAAATTGTACAATTTATTATAAATATACGATTCATCCCCAGAAAATAAATAACATAAATATTACATAGAGTTGTTAAAGATAAATTATTTTTATAAATTACTTGTACTTTATTTATATTAATGATTTTTCCTTTCAAATAAGTAGTAATAATAATCTATCTATTTATCTATATGTTTGTACACTTATTTATTGATAATAATATGTTTGATTAAAAAATTTTAATTCTCAATACAGCAGCTTATTTTATTTTTAAATTATTTATGCTATTTAATTAATCTTCTTTTTATTTAATTATTTGATATTTCATTCTTTAGGGGTTAGCCCTAACTATTTTTATTAGATGTTTTAACATTTATCTGTATATGAGAAATTTTCAGATTTTTATTATTATTTTAAAAATTTTGGGGTTTGTTAAGTAATGAGCAAAATAATTTACTGACAATTAATTAAAAATCAGTAATAAAATATATAATATCCTATTAAACCATTAAAATATTAAAAAAAAAAAAGTTTCCACAAGCAGTTTCAGATTTACGTAAGATATTTATTTATCGTACACGCACAGTAAAAAATAATGCACACAATATTACTACCGTGTAGTAATTTTACTACAGTTTAGTAATATTACTACAGAAATAGTAATTTTACTACAATTTGTAGTAATATTACTACTAGTAGTAATTTTACTATTTCGTAGTAATATTACTACAAGTATAGTAATATTACTACAATTTGTAGTAAAAAAAATTTATTTTTTTTCCAGCCAGATACGACTAAATATAGCTTTAGGAGGTCATTAATGTTTGTAATACTCTTATATATTAACTCTTCTTTTTCGTTTTTAATATTATAAGCATACTCTACCTGCATCTATATTCAGCAATAATCATGAAATAATAACTAAAAAGAGGAGGCCGGAACATTTGGATTGCCAAATTACAATCTATACTTCTGAACCACTTTAACCCATTACTGCCCAGGCAGCCAAAACGTGCCACCTTATTGCTACCCCTATTTACCTCGATTTTCCATCCCTAGATGAAATTTCATGATGTTTTGATTTCATATTGGAAATTAGAAACCTTAAAAAACTCTCGATACTGATTAAAAAAAAAGAAAAGATTATTATTTTACGAATAATAAAGACTTACATCAAGTGGCACGTTTTGACCGCCTGGGCGGTAATGGGTTAATATGTTGAAAAAACACCAGATACCCTCCGTTTATTCCAATGCGCCTTCTGGGATTAACAACGCAGGGCTCAATGTTATAAAATTGGGTTTTTTCGATAACTTCCATACAACACTGTAAACTTGCAAATTAACTAAAATACTTCCGATTCGTCTCATTTTTTCCGTATGAGTACCATCTTTTAATTCCCGTCAGCCACAATGTTCTTTCCACCTATTCTCTCATCGCTATAGTCAATAAACCAAATGCCCATTTTCGGACCCAAATGACCAATTTTTAAAAATGCTGCAAAAATTGTAATTTTCAATTAAAATAGGTATTTTAGGTCACAAAAATTTTTTATTAGCTTTAAGTTTTCAAAAATACTTTACTCGGTTCTTTTTTAGCAGATATGATAATTTAAAGACAGAGTCTCAATTTTAAGTTTTTTAAAAAAATCATATTTTATCACTAACTTTGTGGAATCATATTTCGGAAACTTTGAAAGCCAAAAGAACGAGTAAGAAAATTTTGGAAACTTGGAACTTGTACAAAATTTTTCAGACCTACAAGACCTATTTTCATTGAAAATCACAGTTTTGGCAGCAATTTAAAAATTGGTCATTTGGGTCCGAAAATGGGCATTTGGTTTATTGACTATAGCGATGAGAGAATAGGTGGAAAGAACATTGCGGCTGGCGGGAATTAAAAGATGGTACTCATACGGAAAAAATGAGATGAATCGGAAGTATTTTAGTTAATTTGCAAGGTTACAGTGTTTTATGGAAGTTATCGAAAAAACCCAATTTTATAACATTGAGCCCTGCGTTTTTAATCCTAAAAGGCGCATTGGAATAAACGGAGGGTATTTTTGGTGTTTTTTCAACATATTAAAGTGATTCAGAAGTATAGATTGTAATTTGGCAATCCAAATGTTCCAGCCTCCTCTTTTTAGTTATTATTTCATGATTATTGCTGAATATAGATGCAGGTAGAGTATGCTTATAATATTAAAAACGAAAAAGAAGAGTTAATATATAAGAGTATTACAAACATTAATGACCTCCTAAAGCTATATTTAGTCGTATCTGGCTGGAAAAAAAATAAATTTTTTTTACTACAAATTGTAGTAATATTACTATACTTGTAGTAATATTACTACGAAATAGTAAAATTACTACTAGTAGTAATATTACTACAAATTGTAGTAAAATTACTATTTCAGTAGTAATATTACTAAACTGTAGTAAAATTACTACACGGTAGTAATATTGTGTGCATTATTTTTTACTGTGCGGATAACGGAAAATTTATAAATTATAATTATTTCAAACATATAATGCAGTCAAAGTGCGGGGAGGGTGCATTATAGTTACTGGCCGTCATGAGCTTTGGTCTAATATAGGTTTTTTGGTTCGCTAATCAAAGATTTTGGGGTAACACCCTCGAATTTGCAAAGCTACCTTTAAAAAAGGTTATTTTTTTAGTATTCGCGCTTTCAGCGTCCAAATTTGGTTCACATGGGTTTTTGGGGGCGCTGATAACAAACTTCAGAGTACTGACTACTTAAAATTTGCACTTCAACCTTAAATTTGCAAAAACATACATCAAAATTATACCTTTTAGAGATATTTTTTGCTAATTTAAGGGTGCAGCGTCAATTTTTAGTAGGTAGGACCCTAAAATTTGTTATCAGCGTGCCAAAAAATCATTATCTACTAAATCTACTAAATGTTCGATTACATCAAAAATACCCTTTTTTAGAGGTAGTTTTTACAAATGTAAGAGTTAAATTATTAATTTTAATATAATAATTTTTGAACTTAAATATTTGAAAAGTGTATTACATTTTTTAGAGATAAATTCCGTTAATGCTATACGTGAAAACTGCTCGTATAATTCAATCCATACTAAGAATTGACCTTATGCTGTATCTTGTAGTTTTATTTATTAAAAAAAATAAATCTTTAAAAATTAAAAGTACATAAGTGCAAATAGAATGTTAAGAAAAAAAAATCTTGATAAATAACGATCATGTTTCATTAAGATAAATCTATAGACACGTGAGTTTGTAGATTGTTACTGACAATCTAGTGATTGGATAACTTATCACCAATAAAAACTAATACATTATGCAATCTTAAGATTCACCAGAATTATACTATATGTATTTATTTACCTTTTTTTTTATATCTATAATATATATAAAGCTGGGCGGATGGCATGTTATTTTGAATGCGCTAGAGATTGTTTGTTTTATTTGGAATCTCATTATTACTTTGGTTGCTTATCTTATATAAAAACTACAACTTATATACAATATGAACCCCGTGTTCTTCTCTCAACACAAATAAAGACAGAATTATTTATGTACGTAAATACATTTAAAGACTTTCCTCTTTTTACTGTATAGTCCGGTTTTATGTGTATGTATTGGTATTGTAGTAAAAGAGCATATTAGATGCAACGAAAGGGTGTGCATGCTTACTTTTCTTTCTCTTATCGTTATATTTTACAAATTAGATTGTCAACAAAGACATGTAATTTATTCAAGAATAATAATAATAATAATACATAACAAAGATAATAATTATATGATAAAAAGTTGCCCTTTTATTTTACGATTCATAATAAATAGTATTTATTGATTTATAAAGAAAGATATTAATTTTAAAAAAAATTATTTTCTTATAAAAATTTTTTATTTAATGATTACAAACAGTGAGCTTGCATAATAATAAAGTATAGATAAAATTTTCATTTTATTTGTTTTTTTTTTATTATCATTTTATATTGAATATATTTTATCTTGATAAATTAATAATTGAATGCATCACGCATAAAAGATTTTTAATAATTTAAAAAAATTACCTTCACGTGCATGCCAAGATTTTCGTTTTCTTTTATTTAATATTTTAGTATGATCAATTATTTATAAAATATTACGTATAATTTTTATATGCGTTATATGTTTTGGGCATTTTTTGACATAGGTTATTTTAATTAGTGACTCTATCGCTTTTTTTTCTTGAAATTTTTCTGCCTTTTTCTGCCTTTTTTAGGCAAAAAATATTATTTCTAACATCTCGATGTTTATAAAAAATTAATTTCGATGAAATTGAATTTTTAAAAAATTATTAATAAAAATTATTTAAAACTACTTGATACGTTAAAATAAAAAAAGTGATTGCAGATGGCATCCATGTATCATGTCGAGTTTAATAAACTATAGATTTATTAATTAGCTCTCTAGATCGAAAAATTCGTCAAATTAATATTGACATAGGCTAATTTATTAATTATATTAGACAATTTCAATAGAATCATTTAGTAGGTGGATAATATACAAGTAAATTAGGAAGTATATAATAATAATTGAGAGGAATAAAATTTGAGTAATACTTTTCATAATTAGGTTCGAGAAATTCTTTCAAAGCTTATAATATGCTCCATTCTATTAGCAGTGATTGTTAGTTTCAGTATCTTTCTATATTATTTAATTATTCTTTAGTTTTACATTATATGTGGCCATGAAAAGGGCCGATGGGTTTTTTGAAAAAAATTTGATTCGTGGCCAAACGCTTTAATTACAATAAAAATCACAAGCGCACCGCAAGCTCTTGAACAAAAAAAAACATAATATTATACTTTCATTCACAAAAACACAAAAGAAATTCAAAAACTTACACTTAATACAAGTACCTCGTGCTCAGGTCATGTCTCCTGGTCAATTTAAAACCACCAAACGTGTCAACAATCGCAGCCTACGAGCTGCTTCAATAAAGAGGAAAAGGAATCCTAAAGACCAACTGCACCAAGCACCAAGCAAACCAGCAACCAAACAATTTTTTATCCACAGCTAAAAGAAGGTGTCGAAATTAGCAGCGTAATAGCTGAAGTCAGGACAGCAAATGCTGCTATGGGTTGGGTAGGGTCTACCTAAAAAGCTTCTATGGTCCGCATGTACAGCTTCGAATCTGAAATTTCCCTGGCTTTACGATTCTATCAAAATATTTTTCGTTAATTTCAGCTAACAAGTCATTATAAGTTATTATTATTTTTTTAATTATAATAGTTTATTTCTTACTATTTCCTCTCTTTTTTAAGCGTAAACAAAAAATTTTCAAAATAAAAATATTTACAGAATCCTAATGTCAGAAAAATTTCCGATTCAATACTGTATTTGCAAACTTTTAAAATTTTTTGGATATACCCGAAAACCGACCTGACCTAAATTGAGTTGGAATCGAATGCTTTTTCAAGGTTGATGAACTATGTCCTAACCCTTATTTTTTATAATTATTGTTAGTGACTTTAGTTAATTAACAGTATTATACTGAATGTACGGCATGTTTAGTAAACATTCTATTTTTAAGGAATTCCATTTTTATAACCAAGTTGCTTGTTAGGTAAAATATTAATTACCAGACCATGAATATAAAGTGTATAAGAACCAAAGGCTTTGCCTATATTATAGACTCAAAGCTCTATATCTAGTACACTTTTTAAAACAAGTTAATTATCAGCTATTTCCCACATATTTGAAGAAAAAGCGTGGATAAATTGTTTCACAAATTAAAGATTTAAAAAACTTTTCACCACATAAATTTATAAGGGACTAACCCATTTTAACAAAATTACCTGCTTGTATTACAATTATATTACTAGTGTGAAATTCTTTTATTTAAAATATAGCTATATAATTTATATCCAATTTAACTTTATTCGACGCACGTTTTTCATGCATTAATTATAAATATCAAGTAAATGAATAAATGATTAATTGAAAAATATATATAAATGTATATTTTTTTCAAGCAAGTAATCGATTTTTATAAAAAAAAGTATTTTAAATCTAATAATGTTAGTGACATGCAAAATATATGATAATGGTTTTTAAAAGAAAAAAAAAAGAAGAATATAATTTAAGTTATAAGTTCTTGTATAAAATGGTTTTACAAATCTACCGATATAGTAAAATTATAGAAAGAAAAGAACAAGAAAAACCATATAATATTATATGAGAATAACCTTTATTCTTCTTCTTCATTTTTTTTTTTTTTGAAATTACACAAGAGAATTCACAATTCTTTATATATTGGGTTTTTTTTCTTTTTTCTTATATACTGACATCATTTTCAACACTCTTTTTGGATTAAGATGAGCGTTTCATGATAACTAAAGTCAAAATGAATAACGTTCCTCTTAACGAGAGGGCTTCTGCTTTTCGTGAACCGACACCTTAATATATTCTTATTTTTTAAGACATGAAATGTGGCCTTTAAAACCTTTAACAATTTTTTTTCTTTTTCTTACTTCTTTACTTTTAATATCTTATTTTTTTCTTTTTTTTAATACTTATCTTCGTTGTCATAGCCCTTTTTTTCTTTCTTTCTTTCTTGCTTTCTCTCATCCAGTTATAAAATTATACTTATTCAGATTTATTAGACGAGCGTGACGAAAATTTCAATGAGTTAAGTCTCCTGTGGAGGTCTCTTATGCTTGTATAAAAATTTATTTCTATACAGAATGAAAAAAAAAAGAGTGTGAAATGTAAGAAATAAAAGAAATGAGAAGAAAAAAAAAAGTAATTTGAAAAAAAGTTAAAATTAATTATCAAAAAATTTCATTTTGTTGAATAATGAGAAGTGTATAATATATTATGCTGAATTTAATAAGTATATATATTTTTTTATTAAATTTATTCTAAGATTTACTTTATTTTTAATTAATGAAATCATTTTTAGTTAGTAAATTTTATATCAAAAGTATGTCAAAAAATTTTAAGATTCTAAAAATTTCTCATTCAAGGAGAAAATTTATACCCAAGTTTGATATTCTCCGGAATATCGTCAGAAGTGTTATCATAGCTGCTACAAAATTTTTGAACATTAAATTTCAATGACGTCCAAAATCCTGAAATCTAGGTTGTAAAATTAAACCTCCATCCTTTTAATTTTCCTTCTATTTTTGCAGTTGCCTGCCATCTAAATTTATTTCAAATGAAGCAAAAAGCTCTGTATGTCTGAATAAATTTATTAACTTCCGAGAAAATAAAAGAAAAAAATGTGATTTTAGAGCTACATTTGTAAATAAAATAATTATTCTGCATTATCCGATAAAAAATTTTCCTTATATTATTTTACCTAACCAATATTAATTTAAAAAAATCATAATTTATAATACGTGTCAAATATTAAAAGTGCCTTTGTTAGACAAAGAAATTATTCTATACACTTTTTCCATTAACGGTACGTCAACGTGGTACAAGAAATTTCACTTTATGCATATCATATTTTTTTTTATATAAACCGAAATATTAATTGACTTGTATACATGTATGTGTGTATAAGTTATTGACTTGTATTATTATGTAATTTTATAAAGTAAACTGTACATGAATATTTATGAATTTTGTTTAGAAGATTAAAAGGAAAATGTCATTAAATATTATTAAATTTTTATGTCATAAATAAACTTCTAAAAGAAAAATATTACAAGCCATGCTTTCAAAAGCACAAAATTATAAAGTATTTATTTCGCAGAATTTAATCCAGATTGGCCCTGGATTGGCTGCACCTTGATCAAGGGGAAAATTTTTCAAAGACAAATTAATCAATACATTTAATGCTAAAAAAGATACTTTGGATTGAGTACATTTAATTATATATAATACCTTTTAACCGTACAAAATTTTTGGTACTTACAAAGCCTTTTTTTATCAAAATTGGTATTTAACAGTTTTATTGAAAAATCGGTCATTTTTGGCTAAATACGAGAATTTGGTTAATTGACTATAAAAGAGAAAGGAATAGTGATAAAAAATTAGGGCTTACGAGGCTTAGGAAATTACGATTTTAAGAAAGAAAAAAAAACTCATCTGAAGTGGCTTGGTTAACTTGCAAAATTACAGTATTTTTTAAAAGATTGTCTAAAAAATTCTACTCAATAACGTGTTTGTAATCCCTGATGGCCTTTTGGAATAAACGAGGGAAGCTGGGGATATTTTTCAATTTAATAAACATATCCATAACCATTCATTTCTTTAAGAAAAAAATTATTTTTATAGAACAAATTTTAATTTTTAGATCAAAAACTGTGTTAAGTAAATCTTGCTACTTATAGTTTTCAAAGGCTTTTGACCTAAAAATTGAAATTTGGTCAATAAAAATGATTTTTTTTTCTTAAATAAATGAATTTCCAGGAAAAAATTAATCGATTTAAAAAAAAAAAATTATTATTTTACGATGAAAATCAAGTGAGTAATGAATGTTTAAAGTTCAGAAACAGGCTTTTTTGAATAAAATTTTAATCTTTTTTAAGCCGAATTTGAGCAAAATCTTAAATTGACGATAACTTGGCTAAATTTCATCGTAAAAAGATAAGTTTTTTTTTCTTCTGGAATGGTTTTTCCCTGGCAATCAGATTTTTTAATCTATTTTTTAAAATTTTATTTACCTAAAAAGTTATTTTAAAAATTTGGGGTAGCTCATATACGAAAAACACGGTTTTTGACATAAAAGTGAAAAAATCTTTTTGGCACCTATCGCCGATTTCTTGTTCACGATTTTTTTCGGTTTTCTGAAGGTTCAAACTACCTGAAAACACGGATCATATCGATGTGCCCTCAAAAAAAAAATCACGATTCCAGGCTCAAATTAAGTAGCACTTTTAAAATCATTGCTCATATAGGTATAACTCTTACTCGAAAAACTACAAAAACCTTTGTAATCAGCAAAAAATTTAATTAATTGACGGTCTTTCAAAATAATTATGAATATTTACATAGTAAATGAATTCAAAACATATGCTTCATTATTTGACCAATAAAAATTATTTATTTTTTAAATTGATTAATCAGAATGAGTTATAAACTTCCTTAGAATTCCAAAAAAATCCTAAGATATTTCTCGCTTTTAAAAATCTGCCTTTTTTGTACAATAATAAACTGTTTAAAATAAAAATTTTATGGCAGTTAAAAAAGTACGGATAAATTACGTTAGAATATTTTAGATATTTGGGTATTAAAAAATGGTTCGTATTGCTAAACGTACTTGGGTTCCACCTCCAGGAGATTTTCGAAAAAATGAATGAATACAGTGCGATCCAGAGCGGGATGCATTGTTTGTTTATTAGTTAGCCAATCGCATCTAAGATTACAAGCATCAAATAGCGATGCGCCTAATAAAATAAAATTACGTTCCTCTCGGGATCAGCGTGTATTATTTCTCACCCCTCAAAAGCTATGAAAAAAAAATTAAGGAGGATGGTATATTTTTAATGCTCAAAAAACAGATTTTTGAAAAATTTCAAATTGTATTTCGAGGTTTTTTAAAGAGGTCCTGTAGTCCTAAAAAAATTTTTTTCTTAAGCAATGATATTTTTAATTTTCTAAACAATGTTCAGAGTATTATTTGTGCATTGGTCGGAGAAATTAGATAAAGCCCATTTTTTTAGAGCCTGTCGTAGTCTAAAGGTCTCATTTCAATAGATCAGTGAGTTTTTTACTACTCCCTTGACTAGGTTTAGATGCGAGGGCCAAATCACTACGCTTATCCGGCAATAGCCTTTCAAACAGGGCAACCTATCTGAGTAAATTGAATATATAAAAATCTATAATGAAATTAAAATTTATTTTAATTTATATAATACTTTAATTTTTAAAATACCAATTTAATAATTTAATTTAAATGTTAAAACTAAATAAAAATGGCATATTAATGTAAGTAACTCAAATTTATACACTTATTTGAATTTAATTTATATAACAAGTAGATTTGAAGAATTGAAATATATTTCTAAGGACTCTTAAAAAGCTTATTCAAGATGCAAAACAATTCATCTTGAAATGTTCAGGATGCTCTTGTAAATATACAATTCTTGTTCTCTATAATTCAGTGAAACCAACAAGTAATATATACTTTATCTCTTATATATTATATTATTGTCCTTCTCTGATTTTCTAAGTTTTAACTATCAACAGTATATTTATATAAATGCAGTTTCAAAAGCAATGTTATATATTATATAATTTAAGCTTTTCATCAAATGAAATTAATTTTCGATTCATTCAATTACTGTATACTAGGAAATTTCACATCTGGCTCAATTCTAAATAACTGCATTTAAAATAAACTACAATATTCTCATTTAGATATCACAATTTCAAGTATTGTATTTTAATTAACACTTTAAACAACTTTATTAAAATGTAAATACTTTTTGTTTTACACGCTGTATTTTTAATCTTATACTTTTGTATATTATAATTTTGTTATTTTAAATTTTGTTTTGATAAATGTATATTTTATTCTATATAAACTAAAATATTTTACTTTTTTAATTATCAAACTTGAATTTTAATAAAAGTTGCAATTTCACTCTGTATGTTTATTATATCTGAAAGGAAGCAAATCAAATAGATTTTTTTTTCTTACTAATATATAATGGCGAGATATCATTCAAGAGGCACTTGCTTGAGCTAAGGCAGTACAACAGTAGAAATAAAATTTATTTAAAATCTTAAACTGACATTCGTTGTACTTAAACCCCTCTATTTAATAATTGATTATCGACTCAAAATGTATGTAAGGTGTCAACAGCTAATCTGAGTCGAACAAGGTTCGTTCTTTTCGAACATGCTTTCTTCATAATGTGTAATTTTTTCTTTAATCACTTTTTACGCGAAATACTAGTAGATATTAAATTTACGGAAGCCGCATAGTATCATGGAGAATTAGAGAGAGGGTGGGTAAATAGTCGAGAGACTTGTTGAGAGACTTGTTGAGAGACTTGTTGGGCGAGTTGTTGGGCGAGTTGTATATGTCGTAGCCCCATAGGATAATCGGTTTTATAGGCTATAAGCCGGCCCATAGAGTAAAAATGCTCGAGCAAACCTATTTCGCTATGAAGCGGTGCGCTCCAGTTTTATAGCCTATAGGCCGGCTTTTAGCGTATAAAGCTGAAAGAGGTCAGCTTCATAGACAAATATCAATGTTTCGAGACTCTTCATTTTAAATAATATAAATTTACCAATATTATATCGTGAATTATTTATATTTATCTTATAGTTTTATTTACATTATTAAATTTGTTTAAATATAAATTATAAATTTTTATAATTTTCTATTTGACAAAATAAAATAATGTTAGTTGTAAATATTTTTAGTTCATCTTTATTTTGTTCCATGTGATAAAACATTCTATCATGACCTCCGTGTCGAGTTTCTTGGTGAGCCTTAAGTAATTCTTCGTAACATTCTTTAATTGGCGAAAATATTATAATTTGATCTTTTGGATCATTCCCAAAGATCTAATTCCCTTAAATATTGAATGACAGTACTTTCTTGTACTTAAGTCCACACTGACTTATTACCACGGTGAGTAGAGTAAAATTCATTAATTTTATTATAAAATATATGTCGATCAACACTAACTTCTTGTATTTCACTATTTACTTTATCTATATTAATAATAAAAAAATTGATTTAAAATTTTATAATTATATGATATTAAACAACAAATTTATTATTATTCATTGATAGAAATTATTATTTAAAATAAATTTAATGATGTAAATAAAACTATAAGATAAATATAAATAATTCAGGACATAATATTGGTAAATTTATATTATTTAAAATTATGAGTCCCGAAACTATGATATTTGTCTATGAAGCTGACCTCTTTCAGTTTTTTATGCTAAAAGCCGGCCTATAGGCTATAAAACTGGAGCACGCAGCTTCATAGCGAAATATGTCTCGAGCATTTTGCTCGAGCACTTTTACTCTATGGGCCGGCTTATAGCCTATAAAACCGATTATCCTATGGGGCTACGACATATACATTAGAAAATGAACTTTCTACGTTACCGGAAGGTATTTGAGCTCAAGGAAAATGAATTTTAAAAAGAAAATATTCAATTTTTCACCCTAAAATATCTTCCGATTTTTCAAAATGGCGGAAATAAAAAATATTAAAATGAACCTTCTACTTTATCGCGTTTTTGAGGTCGAGAAAAACGAATTTCAAGGAGAAAATTTTCAATTTTTCACCCTAAAATATTTTCCGATTTTTCAAGATGGCGGACATAAAAAATATTAAAATGAACATTCTAAGTAACCGTGGGGTTTTTGAGGTCGAGAAAAACGAATTTTAGAAGGAAAATTTTCAATTTTTTACCCTAAAATATTTTTCAATTTTTCAAGATGGCGGTCATAAAAAATATTAAAACGAATTTTAGAGGGAAAATTTTCAAATTTTTAACCTAAAATATTTTCCGAGTTTTCAAGATGGCGGAAAATTTTCCTTTTAAAATTTATTTTTTTCAACCTAAAAAACCCATCAGTAACGTACAATTTTCTGTTTCATATTTTTTTATGTCCGCCATCTTGAAAAATCGGAAAATATTTCTGGGTGAAAAATTGAAAATTTTCTTCCTTAAATTCGTTTTTCTCGCCCTAAAAAACGCGATAAAGTAGAATGTTCATTTTAATATTTTTTATGTCCGCCATCTTGAAAAATCGGAAAATATTTTAGGGTGAAAAATTGAAAATTTTCTCCTTGAAATTCGTTTTTCTCGACCTCAAAAACGCGATAAATTAGAATGTTCATTTTAATATTTTTTATTTCCGCCATTTTGAAAAATCGGAAAATATTTTAGGGTGAAAAATTGAATATTTTCTTTTTAAAATTCATTTTCCTTGAGCTCAAATACCTTCCGGTAACGTAGAAAGTTCATTTTCTAATGTATACAACTCGCCCAACAACTCGCCCAACAAGTCTCTCAACAAGTCTCTCAACAAGTCTCTCGACTATTTACCCACCCTCTCTCTAATTCTCCATGATACTATGCGGCTTCCGTATAAATTTTTAATATTTTTGATAAAATAAAATTTTTATTTTTTTGTTTGGTAAAAATTGAAATATTTAAAAAAAAAAGAATAATTTTGCTGTAGAAATTGGTATTATTTGGTTTGGCACTAATTTTCGAGCTAATTTTTATGTATTCATTGTCAGTTAAATTTTTGTTTAAAACGGACCTATGTTAACAAATTTAAATTTTTATTTTGTTTTAAAAAAGATTTTTTTTGCAGTATATGGAAAAAATAAAAAATATGGGAAAGAGTATATACTTGAAAATTAATTTATTTTGCATATACGGAATATAAATTCGGGATCAAAAAAATTTTTATATAATTAAACGTACATTGAAAAAAAAAATCTGCTAGCGACAAGCGGAATTCCATTGACTTTGAAACGTAAAAAAAATTAAAATAAATTTTTTCGGTGTGGCGAGCCAAAATAAAATATTTTTAAATAGAAAGAAAAATTCTTTTTTTACCTTTCAAGTAATTTGCAATTTTTTGAGCAAGAAAAAAAATCCGCTAGCCTCAAAAACTGGACATCCTATACAGGATGAAGGCAGTGACCTGCTGCCTGCGGGCTGCGCGTCCCAAACCGAAGCTATACCTGAAAGGGGAGTCCGGTTTGGGGCATAAAGTACGGGGTGTTTAGCCAGTAAGGCACATTCTACAATCATAAGAATATTGCAAGAAATCGGCGAAGTCTCCCGGGTCGATGCAATATTCACACTTTTCCTTCATAAAAAAAAAGTTTAATTTTACATAAATTTTTATATTTAAACAATTAAAGTTTATTAATTATAATTAAAATGAAAGTATTAATAAAAAAAGATATAAAATTAGCTTTAATAAACAAAAAAAAATAAATATAGAAGAAAAAAAAGTTAAATTTATAAAATGCTTTTCCTATTACTGGTTTCTTATTAAAAGTTTTTGTGGTAAAATATACTATAGATAAAAGTTTATCATTTAAAGGACAAAGGTTGTATGGGCGGGCGTCTTGTCACGATTCTTGAAAAAAACTAAGGAAATAGTTTAAAGAAGTTCATGTGCTACTGTTTTGATACTATGCTGCATGGATAAAAGAGGGTTGCTTTCCACGCGACCTAACTTAAGCTCTAACTTCATTTTATATATATATAATAAAGTAATAAAAAAAAGTCTTTTTTATTTTATTTTATTTATTTATTTTTTTCTTTTCTGATGTATAAGAAAACTTTAAAGTTTTAGCTAAATGTTGAAAATTATAAAGAACTTAATATAATGTTTTTTCATTCAAGAATAATTTTATTTCTTTTTAATTTTTCTTTCATTTTATATAATTTCTTTTTCTTTATTATATCATTTTTTCTTTTCTTTTTTTATTCTATTAATATTCCATACAAATTAATTTTTTCTTTAAAAAGAAAATTAAAAATAAACAAGATTATTGCTTTTTATTAAAGAAATTATTTTTATCAGACTTTAATTAATATTCATTTAATATTACTATGTTTAATTTACATTTCATTATTTTTTCAATTTTATAAAATTTTTTCTATTTTTTTTTATTTTCTTTTAAAAAATTATTAATTATCTTTAAATCTAAGATGCGACCTATTTTTATATTAACTTGTGATATACTAAGTTGGTTCCTCATAGAGGAACCTTTGTGATAGGTGAAATTTTGATTTTCGATATTTTGGCATATAAGCACGTTTTGAGACCTCAGGAAGCTAAAAAACCGGTTTTTAAAAAAAGTCTGTGTGTGTGTGTGTGTGTGTGTGTATGTATGTATGTATGTATGTATGTATGTATGTATGTATGTATGTCGCACTGTAACCGATGATATTTCACAGCCAACACGACATTAAGACCTAATTTTTTTTTCAAAATTTTTTTCACCAAAAAAGCTCGAGGTACTTTTTTTTTTTGGTTCCTCATAGAGGAACCTTTGTGATAGATGAAATTTTGATTTTTGATTTTTTTCCATATAAGCACGTTTTGGGACCTCAGGAAACTAAAAAACCGGTTTTTAAAAAAAGTCTGTATGTGTGTGTGTGTGTGTGTGTGTGTGTGTGTGTGTGTGTGTGTGTGTATGTATGTAACCGGTGAAATTTCACAACCATTATGGAATTAAGACCTAATTTTTTTTTCAAAAATTTTTTCATCAAAAAATCTCAAACTACTTTTTTTTTTTTTTAATTTGGATGTAATACCTGATTTATTTCTACGAAAGTACTTATATTTGAAAGTACGATTTTTACTCGATATCTCGAATCCGATAACTAATTTTTTGAAAATTTTTTTCTCAAAATTTTTTTCACCAAAAAATACAAAAAATACCAATTTTTTTTTCTTTACGGACGCAGTACTTAATTTATTTCTGTGGAAGTACTAGTTTTAGAAATATGGTTTATAGCATTTTTTTGGACCTGATACCTAATTTTTTCAAAATTTTTTTCTCAAAATTTTTGCTGCCAAAAAATACAAAGAATGCCAAATTTTTTTTTATTTTAGGATGTAATACTTAATTTTTTTCTATGAAAGTACGAATATCTGAAAATATTGTAACCGGTGATATTTCACAACCATTATGGAATTAAGACCTAATTTTTTTTTCAAAAATTTTTTTATTAAAAAATCTCAAACTACTTTATTTTTTTTTTAATTTGGATGTAATACCTCATTTATTTCCACGAAAGTACTTATATTTGAAAGTACGATTTTTACTCGATATCTCGAATCTGATAACTAATTTTTTGAAAATTTTTTTCTCAAAATTTTTTTCACCAAGAAATACAAAAAAAACTTAATTTTTTTTTATTTTTGGATGTAGTACCTAATTTATTTCTATGAGAGTCCTATTTTTAAAAAGTTCATGTATAGTAATTTTTTGTATCTTATACCGAACTTTTTCAAAATTTCTTTCTCAAAATTAAAAAATCAAAAAAATTAAAAGAACTACAATATTTTTTTTTTTTTAGTGTAATACTTCATTCAATTTCACGATAGTATTAATATTTGAAAATATTGTAACCGGTGATATTTCACAAACATTATTGAATAAAGATCTAATTTTTTTTTTCCAAAAATTTTCGTATCAATAATTCTAAAACTACTTTTTTTTTTTCATTTTACACTGAAAATCTTTTTAGTTTTCTGACCAATTGCATTAAGTCGTTACTTTACTGATTATTTGTTGATTTTGAAACCAAATTTCGGGGAGCAGTGGCCCAAAATAAATGTCTATTTGCCTTAAATAAACATTTACTTTTGTTTTTACTTTTTTTATAACCTAAAATTCGAAAAAAAATTTTAAATAAATGTAAACAGTTAATCGTGAACCTAATTTCGTGTTATAGAGTTCTCAAATTTGGGGCTATACGCCCCGAAAAATTTGTAGTGAAGCAAGCTAAGGATTTGGAGCTTTAACGCACTATCCAAGTGATCAGAAAGCCAAAAAGAATTTCAGTGTAGATGTAATATCTCATTTATTTTTATGAAAGCACTTATATTTGAAAGTATTGTTCTTACTCAATATTTCGAATTTGATAATTTACTAGTTTTATAATGTTAGTTTATAATAATCCTCTTTTCGACTTTCCCGGAGCAACTTGCCCGTTGCTATGTTTTTTATGTATACAGCCTAATGAAATTATAAACAATAACAAAAAACTTAAAAATGTTAAATGGTTATGTTTGCACGATAATAAATTTTTAATGTTTATAAAATAAAATTTTTATAATCAATCGAAATCAAAGGAACAGAATGTGTATGAAATAATTAAATAAAAAAAATTTATTTGCATAACATATATTGATATTTTTGATAAATAAATTACAAAAAATTTTGGTTATATTTTAACATGGGATAAGTTGAGGCAAGTCGAAAAGAGGCAGGATTTCCAAGACTTTAAGAAAGAGGTTTAAAGCAAAACTTTTATTATTCTCTATTTCTTGTATTTTAAACACATGGATACTACGATATTTATTCACTTTATAAAATGACTTATTAAAATATAATTAATTATTAAGATACTTATGTATAATTTTTATATTGGCAATATATTTTTTATAACTGATACTTAGTTTATTGAAAATTTTTTTCTAAAAATTTGTTAAATAAAAAACATTAAATCACAGCAACATTTTTTTTCTTTTAAAATACGGTGAAATACAAAGGAACAGAATGTGTATGAATGTATGATATGATATATGTATGATATCTCAAATTATAATTTTTATTAGATAAAATAGACCATTATAAATATTTTGCTATTGTTAATGAGGAACCATAGTGCCAATCACTTGGCAGCGTTTTTTAATTTGGATGTAATACCTCATTTATTTCCACGAAAGTACTTATATTTGAAAGTATGGTTTTTACTCGATATCTCGAATCTGATACTTAATTTTTTGAAAATTTTTTTCTCAAAATTTTTTTCACCAAAAAATACAAAAAATACCAATTTTTTTTTTTTTACGGACGCAGTACTTAATTTATTTCTGTGGAAGTACTAGTTTTAGAAATATCGTTTATAGTAATTTTTTGGACCTGATATTTAATTTTTTCAAAATTTTTTTCTCAAAATTTTTGTCGCCAAAAAATACAAAAAACGCCAAAATTTTTTTTATTTTAGGACGTAATACTTAATTTTTTCCTTTGAAAGTACGAATATCTAAAATTATCGTTTGTAAAGGATTTCTCCATCTGATACGTAATTTTTCGAAATTTTTTTTTTTTAAAACTTTTTACATAAAAAAATTAAAAAAACACTATATTTTTTTTTCTTTTTGGATGTAGTACCTCATTTTTTTCCATGAAAGTACTGATATCTAGAAGTATCGTTTTTACTCGATATCTCGAATCTTATAATTTATTTTTGAAAATTTTTGTCTCAAAATTTTTTTCACAAAAAAATACAAAAAATACCAATTTTTTTTTTCTTTACGGACGCAGTACTTAATTTATTTCTGTGGAAGTACTAGTCTTAGAAATATCGTTTATAGTAATTTTTTGGACCTGATACTTAATTTTTTCAAAATTTTTGTTCTCAATATTTAAAAAAAATAAAAATAAAAAAAACTGCAATATTTTTTTTCTTTTTGGATATAGTATATAATTTTTGCTTATGAAAGTGCCAATATCTGAAAATATCGTTATTACTCGATATCTCCAATCTGACACTTAATTTTTTGAACTTTTTTTTCTCAAAACTTTTTGCATAAAAAAATAAAAAAAACAGCAATATTTTTTTGCTTTTTGAAAGTAGTACCTCATTTTTTTCTGTGGGAGTACTAGTTTTAAAAGTATACTTTTTAGTCAACATTTTGGTACTGAAACTTAATTTTTTGAAAAAACTCTCAAAATTTTTTGCATAAAAAAATTAAAGAAACAGCATTATTTTTTTTCTATTTGGACGTAGTACCTAATTTTTTCCTATGAAAGTACTTATATGTAGAATTATCATTTTTACTCTATATCTCCAATTGATACTTAATTTTTTGAAAATTTTTTTCTAAAAATTGTTTACATAAAAAAATTAAAAAAATAGCAATATCTTTTTTCTTTTGGGATGTAGTATTTAATTTTTTTCCATGAAAGTACTAATATCTAGAATTATCATTTTTATTAGATAAAATAGACCATTAAGAACATTTTGTTATTGTTAATGAGGAACCATAGTGCCAATTACTTGGCAGCGTTTTTTTTTCTGTGAAGTTTAAAAAAATATTTTGTAATATCTAAAAGATAAACTTTGAAGACTTTTTAAAAACGATACTAAAGATTTTATTGAGAATTTTATTAACTAGCTACTTATCAAATTTTTTCAACATAGCTAATTATTAAGAACATTTTTATTTTACAATAATATATTTAACTCTTTAGTGTTTTCGTGCTATCGTCGAATATGGCCCTGATTGTCTTTTTATGTCCCCACGATTTGAAATATATAGGAGAGATATCAAGAGTATATTTTTCAAAAAATCCAAGTTTTTTGGTTCAATAGTCCCATCATACCACGTTGCTACATTTTAAGTGAGTAAAATTCTTTTTTTTTTTTAATTTAACTGCGTTTCAAGAAGTTTACAATCGGTTAAAACAAAAATGAAAAAAAAAAACATCTAATTTGAGTAAAACAACCAAAATGAATGGAACATAGACACACAAATTACAATACAATTTGCTATTTTTATGACTTGTGGTTATTACCTTCACTAAATATTAAGACTCAGATTCTAAACCCAAACTAATCTGATTCCCTAAACGCGTATTATTCTAGGTCCCTATATCAAAAATATTCTAAGTCTCTAAACCCGGATTATTCCAAGTCCCTATATCAAAGTCATTTTAAGTCCTTAAACCTGAATTATTCTAATTCCCAAAATGGAAATTATTCTAAGTCCCATTTGACCCCTCCCCTTAAATCAGACAAATTTGACCCTCCCTTGATTTACAGATTACCAGGGTACCCCCTCTCTATAAACATGTTCCATGTTAAAAAGCTCTATAATATCAATCCTGCATTAAACTAGTTTTCATCAAACGCCATCATTCTCAGTGACCCAAATCATGAATTTCTTACAGTATTTATGAAAGTTATCCAGAAATTAAGATTTTAAATTTATAGATAAATATAATTACACGTTATACTCCAGTCGAATCATTGAGGAGGGGGGGGGGGGTTGTATAGTTACTTGCCATCCCCATATTTGGTCTGCTATAGTTTTTTTGGGTCGCTGATCATGAATTTTGGGATCATTTATGTAAGAAATGCGCGTTTAACCCTTAAATCAACGAAAACTATCCGCAAAAAGAGGTATTTTTGATTTATTTGCACTTTGAGCGTTCAGATTTGGTTTATGATTTTAGTATTACTAATCATAAATTTCGGGGTCCTAGCTATGAAAAGTTAACACTTCACCCTTAAGGTTGTAGATTGGATTTCTAAAAAAAATTAATCGATTTTTTTTTTTTTGAATTACTTATACCTTCAAAAATCACCTGTTAAAATATTGTAATGAAATTCGAAAATTTGAACGGTTATAAATGAGTTTTACCGAGCGCGATTCGTATGTGTAATACAGTAAAAAAATACTTTAAACGCGTTTTACTCGAAACCACTTTTTTTCAAATGGCCGCTAGATGATCTCAGGATTGGCTGGTCCGATTTCAAAAAAAGTTGGTGGGTTTTATTCGTGTAGATATATTACGCATGAATTTACCACCTTTTCATTTAAAAAAATAGTTTTTGCTTGCTTTAGGGGATGTTGAAGGGTAAAAAACAGGGTCTATTTTCGTACTTTTTTTTTCAGGCACTCCCATTTTTTTATTTCATTATTTTTTTTTCTAAATGAGGTAAATTCTCACGTAAGAGACCTTCCTTTTTAAGAATCTTTTTTTTTTTTTTTTTTCAAATGCCGTTTCCGAGATCAATTAGCGGCCATGCTTTTAAGGCTTCTACTTTGCTGCCCTCTATAAATGGTACTAATCATGGAACTAAATTTTTTGTTGTTAATTTTTGACGATTAATTATTCATAAATAAGTAAAAAAATTTGTAAAACAATTCATAATAAAACAGCTGAGAAAAAAAATAAAACAAAAGTCGATTATTTTTTTTTTGAAATCCGATCTACAACCTTAAATCAGCAAAAACTACCCCCAAAAAGGGGTTTTATTGCTATTTTTGATCTTTTAGTGTTCAAATTTGATCTTCGTGGGTTTGGGTCGCCGATCACGAATTTCAGGGTCCTGTCTGCTGACATTTGGCTCTTCACCTATAAATTTGCAAAAACGTGAAATATATAAAAAATACCCCTTTTGAGGTAGCTTTTGCTAATTTAAGGATGAAGTACTATCTTGTCATTGCTAGGACCCCAAAATTCGTGATCCAGAAAACCTATAGTAGACCAAATCTCGTGGTGGCCAGTAAATATACAACTAAAACCGTGATTTGAGTGGAGTATCATGCGTTATATCAATAATAAAAGTATTTTTTATTTAAAATATCTTTCTTCTTATTATTATGAATAAAAAATTCTCATGAAAATAGGTATTGGATTGAACTTGGTAATCGCGTGCACCACGACCTAACTACCTCTAAGTTTTTATATATAGGTATATCGAACAATGGAATTTATATATCTTTTCAATAAATACATGCACTTTTTTTAGTTACTAAAATATGCATAATATTCAAAAGAATATACATATTTCTTTTTTTATTTATTTTTGCATACAAAATAAATCCAAGATTTTATTATATATTTTTTTTCTTATACTCTAGTCAAAATACGGGTTTGGTTGTATTTTTACTGGCGAACACGTTTACTATAGGTTCGAGGTCTACTATAGGTTTTTTGGGTCGCTGAATACGAAAATCGGGGTCATTTCACAAAGAAATGGAGGCTTCACCCTTAAATTTGCAAAAACTACCCCAAAAAAGGGATTTTTTTTACATATTCGCACTTTGAGCGCTCAGATTTGCACCATACGGGTTTCTTGGGTCGCTTATCAAGAATTTTGACTTATTTTTCATAAATAATCAATATTTCACCCTTAAAATAGCTGAAATTACCCCTGAAAAGGGTGTTTTTGCTATTTTCGTACTTTTAGCATGCAAGATATGCCCATATAGGTTTTTTGGGTCACTAATCAAGAATTTTTACTTCTTTTTCATAAATAATTAAAATTTTAACCCTAAATTGGCTAAAACTACCCCCCAAAAGGGGGTGTTTTTGATAATTTCGTACTTTTAGCATCCAGGATATGCCGATATAGGTTTTTTGTGTCGATAATCAAGAATTTTGACTTCTTTTTCATAAATAATTAATATTTTAACACAAAAAGGAGTAGAAATTCTTGAATAGTGACCCAAAAAACCTATATAGGCATATCCTGGACGCTCAAAGTGCGAAAATAAAAAAAACCTCTTTAAGGGGTAGTTTTAGCTATTTCAAGGGTGAAATATTGATTATTTATGAAAAAGAAGTCGACATTCTTGATCAGCGACCTAAAAAAGCTGTATGGTGCAAATCTGAGCGCTCAAATTGCGAATATGTAAAATAAAAACTTTTTTGGGGTTAGTTTTTGCAAATTTAAGGGTGAAGCCCCCATTTCTTTACGAAATGACCCCAATTTTCGTGTTCAGCGACCCAAAAAACTTATAGCAGAGCAAATCTCGTGTTCGCAATACAATACAACCCCCCCACCCCGGATTTTGACTGGAGTATTATTATTTTTTATTTTTTTTATAAATAATATAATTTATCAGTAAATCATTAAAAAATGCATAAAAATCTGAAAAAAGTTACGGTAAACTTAAAAATTATAAATTTTATTATTATTATGTTATGAAACAATAAATACATAAATTTTGAATTGATTTTACGTTACTATTTTACTGTTTCACTGGGGAATCTCAGTTCACACGAATTATAAATACGTGATACAGCTAAATAAAAAATTTACTTTTTTCTTAAATATTTTAAATAATCCAATATCTTCGCTGTAAAATATATTTAAAATTTAGTTTATGCATACAGTGGTATATAACAATAAATAATAATTATACAAAACTAATATAGTTATAAAATTTTAATTTAAATTTAATTCCATAATTTTAAAATATTATTTTTTAACTATATATATTATTATTACTTGATTATATATTTAAATTTTGTATATTTATAACTAACGTTTTCATTTTGCATAATTTTTTATAAAATTTTATTTATCAAAATTTATAGAAATTTTAATTAGCCCGTTGAATATTTAATAAAAATAAAATTTATTAATAAAATAAAATAAAATAATAAAATAATCTTTTCTTGTTTAATATTAAAATAAGTTAATGAATACTTCTGATTTAATTAAACATTAATTAACAACAATAAAGTGAACTTTTCATAAAATGTTAAATTCTTATATTATTCTTACTCGTCAATTTAATATAATAAACGAACGTATTACAGAAATGTCATCTACTGTGCTTAACAAACCTAAGATCAAGGATTTTGGCTTTTCAAATATCTCTCTTGAGAATTATATATAAAACCACCAAGTGATGTAACGGAAACTCTGTAGATACTCATCTTGATAGGATATCATTAAAACTTATAAATCCTTTAGTTTCCTATCAAGTACTTAATATAATCTATTCAGTTATATTTCATGTGTAAAGCATAATTTATATATTTTATTTGTCTTAAATTATTATAAAAACACTGATTTTTAGTAAACGGATGAATAAATAGAATATAAAATAGAAATATAAATCTAGATTTATATTTTGAAAAAAATTGAACTTTAAATAAAAAGTTATCGGTTCAGTGGATATAATAGAGTAGCCTAAGTCTTACATATCGATATTTTTATTGACTGAAGTTAAGAAGCATATAGACAATACAAATGAAAGAGCATCAACTGATAATTCCTATATTTTTATTTCTTTCTTTTACTCATTTTTTTTCTTTTTTATTTTTGGTACTGCAAGTAAGATCATTCAGCTAAAAATCGAAATTTGCTAGGCTCAAGGGGTTTTTCTTTTTATTTTTATACTTATAGACAAAAGCTTTCACCACTTGATTTTGTTATTTTAAGCACGTAAGCTGTTTCGGTTATTGTGCTGGTCGCGCAAAGTAAGGTTTCTTTTTTCTTTAAATCTATGTATTTATATATATATATATCTATAGATTTCTTACTATCTTTTTTATATAATTTCTTAGCAATCTTTTGCACGATTTCTTTTTTTTATTTTTTTAATTTACTAAATTGAGTATCTTAAAAATAGTGTAAAAATTGGTAGAGAAAAAGAATTTTTCTCAGTTACTCAAAGTTTAATTTTAAGATTTCTAACTTAATTGAAATTTTCTATGAATTTAAGATTATATTGTAAAAAAAAGCATGCAAAGTCGAATTTTTTTGGCTCTATCAAAAAAAAAAAAACTTACAACCGGTTTGTGAACTCACAAAAAATAAACATGGAACGAGTTTATTATTGGCATTCATATGAATTTAAGCTCCTAAAATCTTTATTATATTATAGAACCCTTTATTGAACTTATTCCCTTAGTCCCTAAATCTAAAATATTCTAAGTTCCTAAATCAATATTATTCTAAGTCCCTAAACCCGGATTATTCAAAGCCCATTCGACTCCTCCTCCTAAATATGACACATTTGATACCCCGTAAAAGTGACATGCTTCATGTACCCCCCACCTATAAACATGTTGCATGTTAAAAATTGTAGTCCCCGTTTATACAGGAGCTTAGTCAGGATATGTTAAGTTAGCTAGCAAAAAATTAAAAGTCGAGTGGGGTAAAGTCTCTACCCCTATCTAAGACTTGGTTATGGAAAAAAATATGACCGACATGACATATTTCTTTCCAAACGTCTTATGCCCAAAAAGTGCATAGTGCCATAGTGCTCATAGTGCAAGTGCCTAGTCAAATCGCAGTTTAGAGTGTTTAGTTATTTGTCTTTAGTTACTTAAATTTGCAAAAACCTCCCCCTAAAATAGGAATTTTTAAATATTCGAAATTAGAGTGGTTTTAAGGGTAGTTTTTGAAAATTTAAGGGTAAAATGTCACTTTTTGATAATTGAACCCCATTTTTTATTAGCAGCGACCTAAAAAACCTATATGGATAAAATTTGGACCAGCATTGGACCCTCTTAATTCAAATGCATGAAAAATACCCTTTTTTGAGTGAAATTTACCGAGAGTTATGTTCAACTAGAGAATGCATCCTGTACGATATTTTGTATTCACGAAAATTAATTTTTAAAGCTTTCATGATTATAACCATTAGATTCAATAATTTTTTTTAAATCAGTTTTTAAAAAACCCCATGCAAACAAATTTTAGTTTCTTGTTTAATGAACTCTTCTTCAGCCATAAAAAATACTATTTACCAAGTTACAAGCGATTTAAATCGTTCATTATTCTTTTGTCCACAAGACGTAATATACTATTTTTGTACATTTCCCTAGATTTACCTTTATAACTAGTTCTGGTGATACAACTAAGAAATCAATTTTTATTACTCATAAGAAAGTAAGAATTGCAAAATTTCTTAAAACATTAAATTTTTATTCCTGATGTAAAAATAATACATTAAAAAGTATAGTGATGAAACTTTATATTATCTAGCAAGTTTTATTAAAATAAACATAAATTTTATGGAATTAGTTCGTGTTAATATAATTTTTATTATAGAAATCGTAAAAAGTTAAAACTTTACTAACCATATTATATTTATTTTTCTTTTTTATTTAATAATAATAATAAATTGTTAAAAATAAAAAAAAAGAAGATAATAAATTAAAAAATACACATACAATTGTAATAGCAATAAAAATAAAAAGATCAAAAGCTTTAATAAGATCTAAAATTTTAGAATGATTTAAAAAAAAAAAAAGCTGTATCTATTAAGACTTGAAACATTAAACCAACCGAATTAATGACCGTTAAGTTTTATCAGTTTATACTTTTGTAATAAAAAGTTAAAAAAAGGTTATTTTTTTAACGGCAGTAACGTTGAAATGAAGTCTACGAGCTTAACAAAATGAGTACACGTACGATATTTAGTGGACTATTGGTAAAGCAATTCACGTTTTCTTTCAGTGTGAAAAAAAAAAATTAAAAAAAATATATAAAATAAAAATAGACTATATATTTTCTGACATTTAAGAACCATTTCTATAATTACTTGGCTTTGTTCAAATAAGATTGATAAGGATTTTAAAAAATTTTAAACGTACTAAAGTTTAAATTTATATCATACGCTTAATTGAAAATAATAAAAAATTTAATATATTTTAGTAATTTTTTTTATGCCCATTAAATAAAATTAAGGTTTGGTTTAATTAATTACATGGTATGTAGGTGGTTAAGGAAATCGTGATTTATTGCCACTGATGCAAAAAAATCGTATGCGACCCTTGGCCATAAAAAAAGACATAACCGAAATTTTGGTAATATAAAATATCTATATAATCTATCTCAGGAGATACGTGATAGTGATGGGTTTGATAATTTTAAGGCTGAAGTTAAAAAAGAAATATTGAGATACACTGATTGATCCATTCAATATTATTAAAATTATTAAATTTTCTCTTTCTTATTTTGATAATTTTATATATAGCAGGAATGGTTTGTTCAATACTGGCTTGTTGTTTCTTAGATAATTAAATTATAAATTTAAAATAAATGTTTATTCTTAAATAATTTAAAATTGTTAATATGTTAAATGCAATTTATAATAGAAAATTTATTTTGATAATTTAAATGAGAATATTTTATTTAAAGCTTTTATATATTAAAATGTTGTTAAAAACGAATGTATATTATATTGTAATTACTGATTTTTTATATTGACTAAGTCATGTACTCCCTTTTTCAAATGTACTATATTATTAATTTTGGGATGCATGACAATTAACTGTAAAGGGTGAAAAGCCCGTCAAATTATTATGAATAAATGAATAAATGAATAAACTGGGAATAAAATTGTTAAGTTTACCAAGAAATTAGTAAATTTTACAAAATAAAGTTGAGGCTTTAGTTTTATAAAGAAATTTTATTTGTAGCTTTACCTAAAACTTTATAGTTACATTAACCAAACTTCATATAGTAAACGGAACTATATTTTTGGTTATGGTTACTAATTTTCTACAAGCGTGCAGTTGTTTGAATCAATCAATATTTACATTTTATACACAATTATGTTGCTTTGCTCGGAATTTCAAGTTGTTCAAGAACTCGGCTTGAATTTTCGATCATGCTTGAAATTTCAAGAAAAGCAACCTAACCATATAGATAGGCATTATTTTTTGGTCATACCCAATACTGTGAATTATACAGAACTAGAGTTTTAAGTAATTTAGAAACCCAAGATCGTCGTTGGTTGGTATACTCAAAAAATTGTGACAAAACTTTTTGTTTTGCGTGTAAAATTTTTTCATCTTCTGCAATTAGTTTTGCTTCTGAGGGGTTTAACGACTGGAAAAACTTAAGTACTAGACTTTCTTCTCATGAAAAAAGTAAGGATCACATAGAAAGTGTTCTAAAATGGTTAGAACTAGAAAAAAAATTAAATGTGAATAGCACAATAGATTCAAAATTCGAATCTCAGTATGAAGCCCAAAAAAAAAAGTGGCGTGAAATATTGGAGAGAATAATAGCCAGTATTCAGTTTTTAGCTACTCATGAATTAGCTTTAAGAGCTCACAGGGAAAATATTGATTCTGATAACTGTGGTAATTTCTTAGGCTTACTAAAATTTCTTAGTAAGTTTGACCCTGTGATGGAAAATCATCTATCTCTAATAAAAAACAAGGAACTTAAAACTCATTATTTGGGTAAGAACATTCAAAATGAAATTATAAAACTTATGTCAGATCGGGTCACATCGAAAATTATAGAAAATATTAAAATGGCCACCTATTTTGCTATTATAATAGACTGCACTAGAGATGTACATCAAGTTGAGCAAATGTCTATAATTATACGCTATATATTTAATATATTTAACTAAGTATTGTTTAAAATTATTTTTTCAGAATGTTTAAAAATTATCCATTTCGCTGGCCTTAAAAGGGCCCCGCGGAGATCTCGCCTAAGGCCCCGCGAAGTCTAGAGCCGCCCCTGTATACCTAGTGCTTAAAGTAGACATTGAACTTTTTGATAAGTAACGCAGATGTATAAGCGTTATTTTCAAATCTTGTACGCTGTAGGTTTTCGCTTTTCAATTCCAATTTTGCTTTATAAAACCTGCATATTATAATAAATAAAAACAAAAATGGATTAAAAAATTTTGTTTGAAATATAAGTTAATAGAATTCGTAATACAGATAATACGATATGATGGAATGTTAAAATAGAATTTAAATAATTACCAGTAAATAACATTATATCAAAGAGAATAAAATTTAATTATTATTATCACTTAAATATTCAGAAATGATCTAATCGATTTCTATAATTAACTTAAATATTTTCTCATCTGAATACAAATCACGTAATTTTCTATATATATAAATTTAAATACTTTTGGATTTCATTCACGATTTCTAGCTACTTTAATAATAAACGAGTTATAATAGCAATAATGATAGCAATTTGTCGCATGAATACTTAGAAGAAACGCGCGCGGCTTCATTCATCGTTATCGTTAGTAATATTTTATTATATATAAAAGAAAGGAAATATCGCAAAATCTAAAGAAAATTTTTTCGATTCTGATGGACATATTTTTAATTAGCTAAATTCCTTAACTAGCTACTGGAAATAAAGTACAATATACATATTTTACTCTCTCTCTCTCTCTCTCACTCACTTTTTCTCTCGCTCTTTCTTCCTTTTCCACATATATATACCAGTAATTGAGAAAATGCAAACTCAATGATCGATTTTATATATATGATTGTTCAGCCAACTGTACCGGTATTTACGACTGTTCCAGAATTTAATTAAATTTTCTTGTGATATTTTCTAGTAATTTTAAATTAAAATTCACTTTTTCTTGTTTTTTTTTTTTTTTAATATTATTTTTTTGTTTATATTTAAAAAGAAGCTTTTTATTATTTGAACTTTTAATTATTATTTTATATGTCCATATTAGATTGGACGCTATTTTCAAATTATTTGCTAATTTTTTGTTATAAAAACTTATAATTGGTTTGCGTAAACACAATCAAAGAGCAAACATGTTTATTGAATTCATTACATAATAAGTATGAAATAACAATGCAAGTTCCCACTGTACTTTGTTTCAGTAGCCAGAAATACCAAAATTTCTATCTTAAATACGATATTTTTTTATGGACGTATACTGCCGATCAAAAAAACAAGAGGCAGGGGGCACTTCGAATCGCTTGCTCGTACAAGACAGTATCAGAGCCAGCGATCCAGGTGGTGGCTCGGGTGATTCCCATCGACCTGCTTGCCTTGGAAAGGCAGGCGATCTATAACCGTGGGGAAGAAGAGCGCGACGTAGCTTCCGTTCGCGCTCGCTCCCGCACAATGGAATGTTGGCAGTATAGGTGGAATGGTGACCCGAAGGGACGTTGGACGCACCGCCTTATCATCGATTTGGAAAGCTGGATGAACTGTGATCATGGAGAGGTAGACTTCTACCTCACACAGTTCCTAACTGGTCACGGTTATTTCCGCGATATGCTTTTCAAGTGGAGCAAGGTGACATCTCCGGAATGCTTGCATTGCCCGGGCGAGCTGGATACCGCTGAGCACACCTTTTTTGGGTGTCCTCGCTTCGCTGAAGGGCGACCGCCCTTCGATGAATGGAGGCCGGAAGTAGTCGTCCCGGAAATGCTGCGCAGTGCCGGTAACTGGTACAGTGTGGCAGAGTACGTACGGGCGACACTGATTGGAAAAAAGGAGGAAGGTTTCCTCTCGTAGGAAAATCTCCTCCTTTATTGGCAGGGTATGGCGAAGAAATGCCTGGGCTGCATTGTTTCCGGACCGAAGTAATACCTAAACAGGGAGTCCCGGTCCGGATTCTATGATATTGTCATAAATGCAGGAGGGTGGGGAGTTTAGTGGGTATTGTAATTCCTCAATTGTGTATATCTGGGCAACCCCAGATACAAATTTGAGGTTGAGTCCCACATAACCATACAGTACGCGTGTATGGTATGCGTAAATGCATTCTCCTCTTCCTACGAAAAAGGCCCCAAAAAAAAAAAAAAAAAAAAAACTGCCGATCAAATTAAAAAAAATCCGATTTAAAAAATTTTTTAAAATAATTCCTAGGCTAATATATTTTTCATAATTAAATTATATAAAATACAAAAATCCAAATGATAAATATTCATAAATAAATAAAGTAAGACCTAATTTTAACGTGATTTAAATATTAATTAAGTTTTTATATTTTATTAAATAATAATTTAAAAATAAAATAACTTACTTATTGTTAGTACTTTTAATATTAAAAAAAATTAACTATATTAAATATTGAAATTCAATGATGCATAGCTTTTTGTAGATTTAATTTTTATACAATATTATTAATTGCTTCTAGAAGTTCATGAATAATTATGATGCTAGCATGTTTTAATCAAAAAATCTTTATCAGTAACATATTTATTTATGCATCATCATCTGTCTATAAAAATTTGCTCCAGACATTGTTATCTTATTTATTTAAATAAAAAAAGGGTTTTTTTTAAGGGGAGCATTCCGCCTTGAAAAAATTTTTTTTCGATTTTTTTATTGTCTTCATAAATTGCTTTAATTTATCCTTAAGAATACTTAAACAAATTTTTATTCTTTAATTCTCTCATAAAAAAAAATTATAGCAGTATTCTCGAGCGCATCGCAATTTAAATTAAATAGCATACTTAAATTTTAAACGCATTTATCTCGAGACACTATCTTTGAAGTTGGAGGGCAGGATTGCGAAAAACTACTCAATGGATTTTAATTTTTTTTGTTGAAAATCTTATTTAATTTCTGAGGGGAACTCGATGCCCGGTTTTTGAACTTGTATTCTCAGTGTATCTGGGCCGGGAGCTTTCTTATTTACAAGGGAGTTCATGGCGGCGAAAATCATCCTCTTGGTCCTGTCTGTTCGGGTATATCGGAAACAGAGCGTCAACGGCTCTCTTTGCCTATTCTTCATCCATTAACCAGCCGTTAATGAGCCAGCCGTAAAGCCCTACCTTAACTCATTAACGCCGACGCGGAGAGTTTTGGAAATGGTAAAAAATAACAATTTCCCTTGCAGGTACATGGCTAAAAAATTTTTCAATAAAACCGATCATTAGTTTTGACCTATAGCTCTTGTATGTGCTCAAAAAACTGGGCTAAAAGGAGTAAAACGTGCAATACCAATCGAAGTTATTGCTTTTTTACCATTTCCAAAACTCTCCGCGTCGGCGTTAATGAGTTAAAGTAGTACTACTCGAATTCCCTAAATCTAATATTCTAGGGGCCCTAGAAATTACTAAATCGAAAATATGTTAAGTCTGTTTTAACCCCCTCCCCCTATAAACGTCAATTTTTGATACCCCCCCCCCCTGCTGAAAGGGACTTTTTCCGGTATTCCTCCCTATGAACATGTTCCATGTTAATATTAATAAAACTGTAAAAAAAACAAAATCTTATAATTTTTTAGATTTGTGCCATACTCAAATCATTAATAAAGAGACTTACTCAAAAATTTTTAATTTTCAATATGTAGGAAATCCAAAAAACTGCAATCATCAAAAATTAGACCTTCTGAAGATGCCCTCTATCGCCGACACTGTGAAACAAAATGGACTAAAAAGTTTTTTTTTTAATTATTAAGAATTTATAATTGTAATAAAAAACAATTTTTTTTTAAATAAATTGTTCATGTTTGCGTAAATGTAGTCAGTGCATGAGCAGACTAATCAATTTTAAGAAATTTATGTTATTAGGTTGACGCTTATATGCGATCTTGAAAATTGTTGAAAAGTATATAAATGAGAAAATTAAGTGAAATTAAGCACACAAAAAATTTTTTAATATTTCTCTCTATCTTTTTGTGCTTATGTTTAATTTTTCATTAAAAATAGTTCCCACTCTAGAAGATTTGCTAAAAAATTAAAAAATATTATAGGATGGTATATTTGTTTATACTAGAACAACCGATTTTCGAAAAATTTAAATTATATTTCAGGGTCTTAAAGGAATTTCTAAAGGCCCAAAACAAAATTTTTCTTTTAAAGTGTAGAAATGCTAAGTTTTCCAGCCTATGAGCAGAATATAATCTGTTTATGAGTCAGAGAAATTAAATAAAATCTAAAAAACCCAAAAAAAACAGTTTTTAAATTTTAATTAGTCTTGAAATTTTCTTTCTTTTTATAATAATCTAAAAATATTCATGTTAAGTCTTGCTTGAAAAGCTGCTATCATTACCTCAGCAGTTATTTTAATTGTTTTATTGGGATAGCTATGAAAATATTTCGGTACAACGAACAAATTAAATTTTATGATTTTGTACTTCTTTATTTTTTTTTTTTTAAACATTTTAATTAGATAGCTCATATTTACGATGAATAAAAGCACAATATTAAGTTTGCAGTAGACATCAAAAACTTAAAATTACTAGCCTGGAATTATTCAAGTTTTTTAATAACCTTTAAAGAATTATACAGCTAGATAATCCTTTTTACTTTATTTACTTATTGTTTGCTGACTTTCAATTTATTTTATTTTTATGATTATATTTTTTAATTTTATTTAGATTAAAAAAATTTTTTTTACAATTGTAAGATACTGACTATAAAATTTCTAAAAAAATTACAAAAAAAAAACTGTAATAAAAAGGGTCTACTCGGAACCTACACATTTCGAACTTGCACATCTATTTTCTTGCACATTTTATTGCACGAAAAAAATATTACACATTAAATAAATTACCAAAATAAATCTTACACGAAAATTAATAATTAAATATTTTATATATTTTAATTGTAAAACAATATGAAAATTATAAAAATATATAAAATATTTAATTATTAATTTTCCTACAGTTGTGTAAGATTTATTTTGGTAATTTATTTAATGTGTAATATTTTTTTCGTGTAATAAAATGTGCAAGAAAATAGATGTGCAAGTTCGAAATGTGTAGGTTCCGAGTAGACCCAATAAAAATAAAGTATATATAAATTAATAAAAAATAAAATAAATAAATATTTTGCCTTACGAGTGCATCTAAAGACAGCAAGCTTACAAAACAAAAGTTAACTTTTTTCATTAAGATATAGTAAATTAAAAGAATTTTGTGGTGGTGTAATTTTTGGTAAAGTTTTCTATTCAAGAAAATTCAAGAATCTTGAATTCAGTTTTTTTGTTCAAAATTTTTGAATGACATCAAAGTTTGTTACTTAAAACCTAAATGTAAGCAGATGCGATGATTTACGTTGCAACAGTAATTATTGAGAAATTAGACAAATGATACAAAGATACAAATACAACAGCTTTTGTTACTAGCTGGTTACTAGAATTTAATTTCAATTTATTGCAATATGCTACGAGTTTTAGACATAATTTATTTCAGATTTTAGACATAGGCGTGCATTATGTAGGTAAGCTTTGTTTGCTTATAAATTTCTAGACCATCAACAAACAGTTTAAATGAACAGTATTTAAGTATGTAAGGGAACATATTATTATGAACATATTAACCGTTAAATGTCCGTCACACGGAATCCAAGCAGTTCTGGAGAACTGATTGTTAACTATTTACAACAACGATACAATAAATATCTACGAATGAATAATAAAATTAATGAAGTAAAATCTTCATTTTGTACCCAAGGAAATATAATTATCTTCTATTGTGTCGAAGGCATTAATAATGTCAAAGTATTGGTCAAGGTGCAGTGATTTGAATCATATACTGAAAAAGAATTGTAATATTGCACAATACATTCTGTCTTAAAAATAAAAAGGATTGTACTTAAAATGTCAACTACCTACTACGATAAATGTAATGAGTCTTAAATGACAGTATAAGAAATTTAATTTTAAAAGATAAAAAAATGAAAAATTATAAAAACGTATAAAAAATATCTTGAAATTTTTGACATTAAAAGTTTCAATCAGTTAATTTTTGTCCAGTATAAAATTAGATTCATATTTCCAATTTTATAAGAAACTTTAAAGCAAAAGTGACTTTTAGTTTCCGATTTGGCACAAGATCTCAACAACACTCCTGGAATTTCCTTTAAGATATTCGAGATCAAGTAGTATAAGTATATATAAGTGAAAGAACAAAGATTTCTTCTATTACTTAGAAATAGTAACTTCTTGTCTTTTGTGCTCTTATATATATATATATATATATGTACAGTGTTTGCTGAGTCAATAGCCCGATAAAAAGTTTTAATGAATTTTCGATAAAGGAACCTTATACATACACGTAGAAGAAGAGAATATATACGTACCCTTTGATACGTTGATAAGAATTCGCGAAGAAAAAAAAATAGACAAGGAAGAGTTGAGGGCGTCTTTAGTTAACAGAGAAAACTTATCTATATAAAATAAAAAAAAATAAAACTGGCGCTTGCAATGTTCAGAATCTACATCAAGTAGCTACGTCAGAATCTTAAGATTCATTTACTGCATATATTTACCATTATTTATTTTTTATTTTTATCTTTATATTGTGTTTGTATATTTGTTAATGTTAACGAGTATAAACTATAAGTTCATGGACGTAACTTACAGTTCATGGACATCTTTTTTATTTTGTCTTTTTTTTTTAGAGATAACAAGAGAAATCTGCATATCAGTCCTTGTATTATTATTATTGTTTTTTTCTTTTTTACAATTAAATTAATACAATTGTTTCTAATCAATTAGAGAAAAAATAAATAAATTCTTATAAATAATTCATGCGTTTATATTTCTATGAACAATATGATAAGCTTTTTTATAATGCATTATGTAACCATGCTAGGCAAAAGTTATGCAGATAAATATTGTGCTCATATTTAAATTATGATTGTCCAATTATAAAATATCAAGGAGGTAAATTCTTGAGTATCCTTCGAAGAAAAACTAGCAATTTTAATTTAAACTTACTTTTTAGCTTTATGAAGACTTTAAATTAATATTTTTTTTTCAATGCAGCAATAGTTTTTTGTAGAAATAATTAATTTATATCTGAATAAAAATATTTGGTTCCCAAAGAATCAATAGCCAGTGAAAAATTATTCGAGAAAATAATAAAAATTTTTGTTTAATGACCAATACTGGGACGAGGATTTTGATTTTATTCATATTTAATCAAAAAACGGATGATGCGCAAAACATTAGTTCTTGTAGTAATAAAAATTCCTATTTTATGATGAAAATTCAGTGATCAAAGCATCAATTTTAAAGTTATTTAATCTTTATAGCGTAATTTTGAAAATGTAAGTGAATTTTTGGAAAATCTTGATTTTACGATAACTTGATTATTTTTCAACGAAAAAGAAAAAGTTTCGGTTTTTTAAAGTGTAATTTTTCCCTAAATTTTTATGTATTCAAGAGAAATTTGAATTTTATTAATAAAAATTGATATTTTTAGTGTGAAAATAGCAGGGGCCTCACAGTGTAGTAAAAAAAAAAAAGTGGCAAAAAATCGGCTTCAACGCAATTTCTTATGAAAAAAAATTCTGCTGGATGAAAAATGACCGTTTTTTTGTATACTAAATGATACGCTGCCGAGATCAAAAAATTTTTTTTGATTGAAATTCTATTGAAATAAGCCTGTTTCTGAACTTAAAATACATCGTAAAATAATAATTTTTTTTTTAATCAATTAATTTTTCCCTGAATATACATTTCTTCAAGAAAAAAATCTTTTTTATTGACCAAATTTCAATTTTTAGGTCAAAAACTGTGTTAAGTAAATTTTGCTACTTACAGTTTTCAAAGGCTTTTGACCTAAAAATTGAAATTTGGTCAATAAAAATGATTTTTCTTCTTAAAGGAATGAATTGCCAGGGAAAAATTAATCGATTTAAAAAAAAAAAATTATTAATTTACGATGAAAATCAAGCGAGTAATGCATGTTTAAGGTTCAGAAACAGACTTTTTTCAATGTAGAACTTCAATATTTTTTAAGACAAATTTGAGTAAAATCTTAAATTTACGATAACTTGGCTAAATTTCATCGGAAAAAGAAAAATTTTTTTTTTTCTGGAGTGATTTTTCCCTGGCAAACAGATTTTTTACCTATTTTTTAAAAATATTATTTACCTAAAAAGTTATTTTGAAAATTTGGGGTATCTCAGATACGAAAAACACGGTTTTTGACATAAAAGTGGCAAAATATTTTTGGCATCTATCGCCGATTTCGTGTTCACGTTTTTTTTGCATTTTATAGGGTTTAAACTACCAGGAAATCATGGTGGCAGTCGCGGCCTCGTAAATTTTTTTTTCTTCATTTTTGGTGCTCATAAAACGTACTTTCTCGTAGAAATGCATATATCCACCCACCTATTTTCTGGATTATTAATGTTTTATGTAAATAGGGTACCAAATAAGATATTTTAAAAAAATGTTAGTACATTAGTTTTTATAGAGCAAATAATAATTCCATATTTTCTTTGTTAAAAAAAAAAAAAAAATTTAATTGCCTGGCTAATATAATTACTCAATGGAAACATGATAATACTAAAAAATGTATTGATTATATTTATTGATAGTTTGTAATATTAATTGAAGTTAAAGTTTCTCTACTGCAGCACAGATTTATATATCATCGCATAAAAATATTTTTTCGTTATTTAAGTTCCTGCATAAAATATACCTAAAGCTATATAAAGCGCTTATATGCAAACTAAAGCCCTAAGAGATAGGAAAACGCACCTGCCCACAAGGAAAGTAATTATGCGGTGATATCAAGAAGGAATCCCCAAGAGGACTTGGTTGTTCAATGAATCTTTCTATTTTATACACACACACACACACACATTTATAATAGGTATATATGTATACATTTATACAAGTACGTTAATTAACCGTATACGATATATCTTATTATCAGTCATCGATTTTATTTGCATTCATTATTACTTTTATTTTTATTTTGTTTTTTTTTTTATTATCAAAGAATTTCTATTGTATCCTTTTTAAATGAAGAATACCGCGCTAAGTAATAATGAAAAGTGAAACAAACTTTTTATTGTAATTATATTTTATTCTATATTGTGAATTTTAAGAAAATTTAAATGAAAAATTTTGTCGTTGTTGCAGAAATAAGACTTTTATTATTAAGATTATAGTTAATAAGTTTTTTTTTTTTTATTGTTAAGAAAATAAAAAAATACGATGTTTATTGTTCTAAATAAATTGAATTCAACTATTTTTTTATTTTTATAATGATTCTTACTTTTTAAAAAAATTACAATTTAGGTTACAACAAACAAAGTAATTTTTGAAACTTAAAATTTAAATTAATGTGGTTTTTACAAGGTTTTTATTTTAAATAAAATTTTTTTGTTTAGAAAAATTTTTGAAACGTGTACGTTGTTTATATTTTAATTAAAAAAATTCAGCCTTAATGTAATATAGCACTTTTGAGACTTATACTTGTTACTCGAATTCTGTAAAAATTAAAATTTGTACACTGTATAAAAATCATTAATTTTAATAATTAATAATTAATTTACGTAACCAAATATACTAGATACCGTCAAAGACGGGTAGAGCGAAGCTGATCATGCTAGAAAAAAGCAAGAAAAGAGTTTCAGTAATTTTTTAATTTAGGGATTTTAAAAGCTTTGATTAGATTGAGTTCAATAATAATGTTTAAATAAGACGTAAAAAAATGTTAAGCATAGTTAAAATTTTTAAGTATTGGCCAAAAAGTACACGAAAAATCCACCCCTTATTTTGAAACCTTATTATTTGTTTGCTGAAAAGATTTCAACCAAACTTTTGTTGGCGGAACTTTGTTATTACGTCCTTTTTCTAGAATTCACCAACTACAAAAAAGTTACTCTGAACTCTAATACCCCTCAATTAACATAATTACCAAAATAATATTACACAAGTCAGAATGAGGTGTAACGGTTTCCGAATTCGTCAACCAGAGAAAGAAAAAGTCTTCTGTAGGTTTTGTATGTCACTGAATCCGAATTTGGGGTCCTACTGGGTTAGAAAATAGGAAGATACAGCAGAAACATTCCATCTTATGAGTTTTTTTACAATATTTTGGAACTAATGATCAAATTAATAGTGCCACATTTTAAGAGTAATTAACTAAATATTGAATTTATTCTTTTATTCTGTATCAATAAAGGAATATTAGAGCTATAACTGTTGGTGTTGAAAAATATCTCCAGGGTAAGATAAAATCGGAAAAATACAATGTGAGTTTTTTTCTTTATTTTTCGTTTAATCTTGCATTTGAAAAAGTTTTATCCTATTTTAACTTTTATTTAATTTACTGACTCTTATACGGGGGCAGAAATGGGTAAAACTACCCCTGAATTTAACAAAAAATGAAAAAAACTTATAACTGGTTTGTGTTTTCACACAACCAACGATCATGAATCATGTTCACTTATAACGTTTTAACGTATATTCCCTAATTATTATAAGTCCTAAGATCGAAATTACAATAAATCCCAAAATATAAATTATCCTAAGTCCATAAACCTAAAATATTCTAAGTTCTTGTGCTTACTCCCACTTTAAATTATTCTAAGTCCCTTAATCGGAAATATTCTAAGTCCATTTCATACCCCTCTCCCCTAAAAACGTCGTTAATATTTCAACCCCTCCCCCCCTAAAACGTCAATACACGGTGATCCCGGGTGGGACGTGAATTTTATTTTATTAGGTGCATCGCTAGTTGTTGATGCTTGTAGTCTTAGCTGCGATTGGTTAACTAATAAGCAAACAATGCATCCGCTCTGTATCGCCCTGTATTTACCCCCCCCCCTAAAACATCACTTTTTTACCCACCCCTGCCTGGCATTAACATACACTAACACTATTATATCGTAGTATAAGTGAACGCAACATACGGAGGTCCCATTGATACCAACCTATGAATTTAATTTTGTCATATGACTTTAAAAATACCATGTCCAGCACCGGAAGATCATGTAATAACAAAGATTTTGCAAGAAAAAATTTTGCTTAAGTTCCCTTATGCAAAAAGTTAACAAAGATGCAATAAGAGGGCAGATTTTTCGGAGTCTTTACTTTGCTTTCGTTAACAAGAGACCGCTAACTTTAGGAAACCATATTACAAATTACTTTCATTAATAATTGAAAAAAACCTCCGATAACCTCCGATAACCTCCGTTTATTCCAACGGGCCTTCTAGGCACAAGAATATGTGCATAATACTATGCACAAGGCTTTTAAATGTAGTTTTTTGGTAATATTGCTTTTTAGTTAGTTAGTTAACAAAAACACTTCTTGTTGGTCACAATTTTTCGGTATTAAAGTCATTTTTCAAGCCTTGGATTTTTCTCAATGTTATAGCAATTTAACCAAATGGTCATTTTTTTCCCGAAATGATTAATTTTTAAATTATCTCAAAAATTGCAATTTTAGACAAAAATGGGTTTTATAGGTCTCAACAATTTTCTAAAAGCTTTTTTCTAAAAATTCTTTATTTGTCCTTTAGAATTATTTGTTTGCAAAACATTATTACCTTTCTAATTTTTTATATTAAATTCTCTTCTTTACAGTCAGTAAATTGAATGCCCATTTTTGTCCCAAAATGATCAATTTTTCAATTTGCTGCAAAAATCGTAGTTTTAACATTGAACATGTTTCTAAGGAGGGGTAACCTGTGAATCTGAAAATCAAGTGGGGTCAAATGTCAAAAATCATGTGAGGTTAGGAACTTAAAATATTTTATATTTAGGGACTTTGAATAATTTACTTTGAGAGGCTTAGAAAAATTCAAGTTTAGGGACTTAAAATATTCCGGGTTTAGAGACTTCTAATAATTTGAGTTGTGGGACTTAGAATATTTTCAATTTAAGGACTTAAAATAATACAGGTTTACAGAATCTAAATAATTTGGGTTTAGAATCTTAACATCTAGTAAAGGTGATAATTACAAATTAGTGCATCACGATATGATACGATATCGATATTTTAAAATTATCGATATCGTCTCGACAGAACTACTATAAATATCGTATCGTATCGATATCGACGATATTTTTCAGAACATGATATCGTATCGATATCGTATTGTATCGATATCGTCTCGATATTCGATAAAATATCGACATACAAAATAAAAAGCAATTTTTTTTAATTAAAAAATAATGTGACCGACCGTCTTTTGTTATTTTTTTTTTTTTTAAACATACAAAAATATAATGCGCCAAAATATATATATAAGGGTTCTTTCCATTTAATTTATATGAAAACCAAGTATTATAATTGGACAATTTAAAGACTTCCGTTTTTTGACATGACAAACTTATAAGGCACAATTTCATCTATGTATTGCATACATAGGGTGATCGTGCCTAAAAATATTTTTAAACAATAGAAAACCGGTATAAGGGTATAATACTTGATATAATACGCATACTTATATTTTTTCAAATAATATGTATAGCTAGTTAAATAAATAAATTAATAAATTCACAAAAAAGCGATATCGATAATTTCCGATATTCTCGGCTTTGAATATCGGCGATACGAGAATATCGGCGATATTGCTAAAACATAATATCGTATCGTTATCGATAAATTTAGCAAAGTCTCGTATCGATATCGTATCGATATCGTATCGGATTTCGATACGATATCGATATTAATATCGTATATCGTGATGCACTATTACAAATTATAAGAATAGCGATTTTATTGTAATGTTGTTTATTATTTATGTATTATAACTAGTCCTTTTTAGAGGTTTAGTTTTCACGTCCTATAATTAGTCTTATAGCCCAATTAGAGCTTGTAATTATTGAATCTCAATATTTTCTTACCCTTTCTTCAAAAAAAGGCAGTTAATTAGATAATTTTAGCTCTGCTTTCAAAATATTGCAAAAAAACTAAAATGGGGTAGTTTTTGCTGATTTCATGTCCTCTACTTCTCAGCCACTTGTACCCCAGATTGCGTATTTCAGAATCAAAGCATACCTACTTTTGTATTCTAATTTTTTTGGTCACGTGTACTAGAAAAAGTTAACCAATTTTTGGAAGAAAAACTGAAATTATGACACCCCGGATTAGACTAGATTTTTATATTAGGCCAAAACATACTGAATTTATATTTTAAATATTTTGGTATTTTGGCTCTGGAAGGGCATGTCAGGCTATTGAAGACCCGCCGTTTATTCACGCTCTTAGTTTATAGTGTACATGATTTTGAGCTCGGATAAAGGTCTTCAATGGCCCGACATGTCTCTCCAGAATTAATATACCGAAAAATGTCAAATATAAACTTATTATGTTTTGGTCTTAGTTAAAAACCTAGCCTATTCCAGGGTTTCATACTTACTTTTAGTTTTTTTTTTAAAATTGGCCATTTTTGTGTAACTTTTTCCAAAACACGTGGCCGAAAAAATTAGAATACGAAAGTGTATGTATTTAGGTCTTGAATATCTCTGTGCCAAAATTTAGCTGTGTAATACTTACACGCACTTATTACCATACCATTATTATTACCAGGTTCCTAAACTCTTTTTTATTTAATAAAATTACGCTATTTAAAAAAATCAGTTTTTAAACAACCGGTTTTATTTCAATGAAGTAACCTTCAGAAGAATTAAAAACTTATTAGTTATTAGTTTCAAATCAATTTTTCAAACTGATCCATGTGTAAGAATAAAAAAATTCAATGATAATGGAATTATACATAGAATGCATACGGATGGAGTTGCAAATTCTTTGAACTAGGTTTAGTCCAAAAATATATATCTTATATTAATATTTGAAATTTTACGTTTAGATTTCTTTTTGAATAATAAATTAATTTTAAAACCAATATTTATGTAAAATTCCAAAAAATATTCCTAAAAACAAATAATCTAATGTAACTTGTTTTTCGTAATTTTTTCTAATTCTCCATCCGCCATTTTCAAATTAAGAAAAATCAAGCAAAAAAAATGTGTCCTAAAACATATACAAAAAATGAAAATTTTATTATTCTTCATTAAATATACCTTTTTTTGATGCTATTTACAATAATGATAAGCAGCGTGACGATTTTTTTTAGTATCCAACTTTTACCCTAAATAATGACTTTCTGGTTAATTTTATAGAAAGTTTGAAATCGAATTCTGATAATAGAGACTTGAAAAATAGGTTTTGGTTTTAAAATTAATTTAGAACTCGTAGATAGGCTTTTGGGCGTTAAATGTCTAATTGAATAAAATTTGGATTAATTAATAAATAATAAAAATCGTAAAGAATTATAAAAAAGCTAAGGCTTTTTTATTTCAGGCACGATCACATATTCATTGAGTATTTTCTCTTTAATAACGTTGATGGGATCCACGCCCTCATAAATTGAAAACTATTATTTATTATTATACACCAAGGTAATAAAAGCATGTAGAGGCATCGGAATGACCTTGGGACCAAATTCCTCCATAAATTGAAGAATTTGAAGACTTTTTCGTTTTTTAACCTGATGAACTTTTAAGGCACGATTTCATCTATGTATTGCATACACAGGGTTATCGTTCCTAAAAAATAAATTTTAATTAATTTAGTTATTTTCTGGTTATTTTAGATCATTAACCACATTTTGGATGTATTAAATTCAAAACCAATTCATTTTTTACCATTTTTATTGTTTTTTAATAATTTTTTTTGATATCTGAAATCAGTTTTTAGGACATTTCTCTGCAAGTACTTGATGAAATCACTTGCAATTGAAAACCCTACAACTAGATCTTATTTCAAAAAATTTGGTTTAAGGGATTTTTGATTCATCGAGTAGGCTCTGTGATCTTGACGATACACTTTCTCGAACATACATCCCTACACACAACAAGGCAATATAAGCATTTAGAGGCATCGGAATGACCTGGAGACCAAATTTCTCCACGAATTGGACAATTTAGAAATTTTTCCGTTTTTTGACCTGACAAACTTATAAGGCACGATTTCATCTATGTATTGCATACATAGGGTGATCGTGCCTAAAAATATAAGAATCTTGTGTGATTTTGTATTTTTATGATATTTCGCTGATGCAAAGTTTATGCAAAAGCTATGAAATTTATCGCGCGGATAACATTTAGAAGGTTTTTCACCTGTATGAAGCAAAAGTACAAGAATAAACATGCCTTTAGAAATACCAGATTGGGCCCAAAAACAATAGGGTTCATTAACTCGATAAAATAAACTCAGTTTTAAAAAATGAAAGCATTCCGTTTGATCGTTTTGGCTATATCGTGTCCGAAAGGTGTCCATTTTTGCATCCATTAACGTAGAGCTTCGCTCTATAATTAAATACTAAAAAATTAGAACTAATTCTAAAAGAATTAACAAAATTTTAATAATCTACAAAAAGAAGGTGATGATTAATTATAATCAAACCACTTATTTCCGAATAAAAATAACGAATCTTAGGATGAATTACGAAATCGCTTATATGGTCCAAACGTGGATGATCATTATTTTGAATTAAGGCGGAGGATATCAACTCAAATACCGTCAATGAGCAAAATCACGAATACCGAGTACTGCGGCCAGTGAGGGATACCTGTACTACTAATTTTTTTTAATTGAATAGGCACAAATTAATATGTATGAATATCAGCAAGACCTAGATTTTAATTTTCTGATTAATTTTATGTGGTTTTTATTAGATTTTATAAATGGCTACAGCTGATGATAAGATCTTGGATACCATTTATTTAAAAATTGAAAAAAGTTGATTTTCCACATTAATATACTAAATCCTAAAAAAAAAAAATAATTGCAGGTTCAGGTCAGTAAATAAATATCTTCATCATTAATTATCTTTATTTGAACTTTATTTTATAATTTTTTTAAATATAATTTTTATAAAAAAACTAACATTTTATTCTTTAGAATTAAAAAAAAATTACATACTAATGCACGTATTATATTTATTTAAAATAAAAATAAAATAAAAAAACAGTTTTTGCATAATATTTTTTCTATTATAATGATAAATATTTTCATAAAAAAGAAAAAAAAACACGTGTAAACATGTTACCTACTATAGTACTTTAAAAAAGAGTAGAGTTTGTATTATACAGAAGATGAATAAAAATCAAAGTAAAAAAGAAAAATAAATAAAAGAACATCAGTCTGCAATATATGTATATATATATATAAAGGAGAAACAAGTTTCACATAGATTCATTTAGATTCGAGCATTTGGCCCGAATCCTTTACAGTGTATATATGTTACGTCAAAATTTTAGGGTGCTGTAAGACCATTTTGGTGGTGCCTGAGAAAAAAATTTTGAATCGCCCCTTCGAAAAACAATTTCTGGATACACTTCTAAAATGCAACTTATGCGTAAAGTGTACAGAATTTGTTGTAAATCATTTGTTATTTAAATTCAGAGCGATTCCAAATGAATCAAGACTATTTCTCAACAAACTGCTTAGATCCTGTAGTAGATTTTATTGCAAAAACATTATAAAAACTTCAGAAGCGAAGACTTTTAAGCTTTGCTCATTTCTCAAACTTGGCGTAACATATATACTGCAGCTGAAAGCTACCTCCGATTTGCAATTTTAACGCGAATCCGACCCCCTTTGATGTTGGTATTTCTCTTTTCTCGTGCGTATGTGTATGTATAAATATAAATATATATCTAGTTTAGCCTGAAAGCGCGTCACTCCAATTCCATCTGCCCAGTATATATTATATGTATTAAATGGAATTTAATGCTTGGCCACTATATACCTTTTACCTTTGCAAAGCTATAAAGTAATGACTATCTCTCTTTCTCATGTGTCAAGATATTTAAACCACACATTTCTAGCTGTATATATAAAAGAGCTTGGGTTTAAAACCTTATATATATATATATATATATTTGGACTTCCCAAAACGGACGAAAGTCGCGCGTTTAACCGTTATTAATTAGATGACATTAATATAAACGCAGTGGGCTTTAAAGAGAATTAATGTTGCTCTTTTGTTATAACTAAGTCTTAAACTAACGACCTTTTCAAACACTACAGTGATTCTGATGATCAGATTATCATACAACAGTTTCTGTTTATATAAATCTTTAAAGTAACTTGATTATCATATTTTATGTTTAATCATTTTTTTTTCTTCTCTTAATTTTATTATTATTATTATTATGATTATTAGGTAATAATAAATGTCTTTTGGTGTATGACAAATTTAATTTTATGTTCATAATAAACTAACAGTTATCTAACAGTAGTACTATTTTTATTTACTTTTTATTAAATAAATATGCATAGTAATTTGATAAATTTTTAAGCTAAAAAAAAATTATTATTATTGAAATAAAATAAACTTATGTGTAACGAGATTTTCTAATATATTATTTAAAATAAAATTTTATTATGAAAATAAAATTTAAAATTTTCTCATAGTAACTTTATATTTAAGATTTCATTTGCAAGGGAAATTGGGGCATATTGAAACTAATTCTTAAATTTTCATTAACTTTTTATCGCATCGTTATGGACAAAATTATTGTAAAATTGGTACATAAATCTTTGATTTTTGCATATGCTTTTCCTAAGTACTTTTATGAATTTTCAAAAACAGTAGCAAAATATTTTATTAAGTTTCTAAATTTCAAAAATTTTATGTTTCTGAATCTTATCCTAGAAAAATAATGAAATTTAATTTAATCATAATTTTCAAATACAAACTAAAGCAATTTCGAAAGATAATTATTAAATCATTGTAAAAATATCTTCATCTGCTTAAAATACACCTCAGCCTCCCCTATTTAATTTAGTAAGCCTCTCAAATTTCAGGTTACGAAATCAGGATATCAAAATAAAAAATAAAAAATAAAATAGTATTTATGATTTTAATGTAGGGTCCGGTTATGCAAGTTTTGATATAAAACTTGTATTATACAAAAAATCTACAACTAGTGCATTTAAATTTCTTATCTCTCTGATTCCAGTTAAATTATTATTATTATTTTGTTTAATTATTGCTTGATATAAATTTTAATTCTATACTTTTTTAACAAAATTAGTTTTATTTTATTTATTTATCAAGCTTAAAAAAACATGTACGTAATTAAATTCATCACTTTAAAACATGATCATTAATATAAAATTATTTTATTTTATAAAAACAGCTTATTTTTTCCATCCTATGTAAAAAAAAAAAATATGTCAAACATGTGAAAATATAAATTGAAGTTCTTAATAATTAATTGAAAAGTATTTATTTTATTACGAATAATTTAAAAATTAAGTAGCAATTTGCATGAGTTCAAATTACACAATTTATTTTATTTTTATAATGTATTTAAGTACTTTTATGAGGAAAATAATAATATTTATGATTTAACAAATTAAATTTAATATTTAAGTTTCTTATTGATATAATTAATTATTTAAATTCATAAATTTTACGTCTCGTTTTACGTATTTAATTAAATTTATAAAAAATTCTTTGAATATTTTGTACTATACACTTGTACTTAATTATAAACATATTCAAAAATAAAACAGTAAAATTTCAAAATATTTTTTAAATATTTTTATATATTTCAAAAAATCAAGAATTTTAATTTTACAAATTGTTAAAAAAAATAAAAAATAATTTTTGTAAATTATTTAAAATGTTTGTACTTTGAAAAAATGTATAGCATATTTCAAATTGTATATATCTAAAATGCGAAACGAATTGTAAATAAAAAAAAAAAATTACGCAAAAAAACTAAATATCCGAATAGCTTTCAATTATTGAAATCAAATATTTTCTAATATTGCCTTTTTTTAATATGGGATTCCTAAAGGGTGGTTAGCTAGGTATTCTTTTAAAAAGTTTAAAAAATATCACCACAGAAAAATTTTTATTACATTAAAACGAAAAACCACCAAAGGCTTTTTCGATTATTTTTGAGTGACTTTCGCTAACATTTTGCAAAAAAAAGTCTTTATACTACTTGCGTCAGTACACGTTCGATGCAAAATATTTCAGTTGAGACAAGCGAAAAATATAAAACATGCATTTTTTTAAATCAGTAAATCTGAAAAAAAATTAAGAAGAAAACTTGCGTAATATTTGAAGAAATTAAATCATAATTGAATTAGGTATGCGGTTTCACGAAAGTTGGGTTGGGTACCCGAGTTCGGTCGAATTCAGGATATCCAAGGAAGCTTTTAATTAAAAACTGTATACAGACCTTTTTCGGAAAGTTTCAGATTTCACTAAAAATTTGACCTGACAAAAAAGATCGAAATTCTAGGTAACCGACCCGATTTTCGGGTAAACGCACAACCCTAAATTAAATAAAAATATTTATTCGGTACTAGATATATACTATATTTCATCTAAAAAATTCGATTATCTCTACCTAAAAATATAAAAGAAATATATTACCTAATCAAGACAATGCAACTTAAAATTGCTGTTTCCTTTGGTTTTCTTAGAATAGAGTCCGATTTAAGGAGCTCAAAACTAAAGTAAAACCTTTTTTTAAAAAACTCAAAAAATCTTGGAACTCGATTAGTATATTTTTGATCAACTTTCAACTACAGTATTTCCTAAAACTTAACTTACCATTTTAAAAGAGCTCTAAACTCTCCTTCCCTCAAATTTTTAAAAACCAAAAATAATTTTTTGAATAATATACTAATAAATTCAGCATAAAAATAAAATCAATAACGTATTTAAATTTAACAGAATATATATTATATTTTATTTGCAACAGTGGCTAAAAAAGCTAATATTGAAATATCAGCAAAATGAACATAAATATTTTATCAAAAAAATTACATCATTTTTTTTTTTATCATGATGTAAATGCTGAAGCATGATTTTATTTATTAACTTTAAAATTAAATAAATAATTTTTATAAAAAAAAAAACTGCATCATATTTGGCTAATTTTAAACCAATTTAAAAAAACCTAATTATTGGGTCTTAGAATCGTTTCCAAAGTATTATTTTCCTGGAAAATTTTCCTAAAAGAATAAGACTAAAAATAAGCCTCTTTGTCATTTTTTAGCTCTTAAAGTTAAATTCGCGGTTTTCGGCGGACATTCTCGTTTTTTGGTCATTTTTAAATATTGAGACATAATTTTCATATGAAAATTATTTCCTTCTAGCTACGGTATAGTATAGCTTCATATATTTTAGGAGGGGTTTATATTAATTTTAAATTAAAAGATTGTGGAAGGTATTTTATATTTTTTTAATTGGTAAATTCTTTCCAATTTCATACTATTGTAACACAAAAACTGCTAAAAGAAAATAATTATATCTGAATTTGTATATGTACACAAATAACTTAAATGTATCGCTTTTACCAACTATTAGAAACATTCTAGCTTACTAAAGTACCTTTGGAAATCGAATACGAAATCCTTTTTTACCAGATATCGTCCATTTGCCCACAATAGAAATTTGGAGGTTATATTTTGCAGCTATTTTTTGATTTTTATCGGTTTAATATATTTTTTGGGTCGCTGAATACAAATGTGACATCAGTTTTTACCTAAAATTCTCTAGTTGCCCACTACAAGCAACTTTAGGTCATTATTTTTAATTGTTTAATTCTTATTATGGGTAACTAGAAAAAATTAGGTAAAAACGAATATCATGTTCGTGTTCAGTTATCCAAAAATAATAAATACTCGCTGGAAAATTTCATGAACCTATCAGTAAAAGAAAGTGACTACGAAATAGGGCTCTAGGACTACAATAGCTGTTTTTAAAAATAATTTATTAAAATGAATTAAAAGCTTTAAATAAGACATATTCTAAGTAAATAACATACACTGATGAATGTTGTAAGATCTTTTCGTGAGTATCATTTATCGTATAAACACGTACTTACATGACATATCTTTCCAGGAATAAGGGAAAAATATTATATATATTTGATAAAAATCATTTTTTCCACGAATATATTATAACCCCTTCTGGAATTTTATAAAGTTATTCGATTAAAATGATATTGTTTTTTATACAAGTTAAGGCTTTTCCGCATTTAAATTATGCATGCAATGTATCCAGAATGATGAACATCAAAGAATTTTATATATACTATCGATTATTTTATCCGTTACGTAGCCTGGAACGAAAAAAAAGAATTTTTTTGTATTAATGCGGTTTAATTTTTTGATTAAAATATTTGTTGGCTTGCTGCTTATAAAATAAAAGTATTTAGTTTGAGTAATTGCAACTTTACCGGAACCAGGGATGCCAGTAATCGTTTCAAAGAAATATATCAAATATATATCAAATCCCATGGTTGGCCAAGAAAAATAATGATAGATTGAGGAGGTAAACCCCAGAGCTCCTATTTCTGGCTGTTATATTGAAATTAGAAAATTTCGGTAACAATTTTAAAGGCCATTATTTTTAATATATTTTAACGTGGAACATATTTATAGGGAGGAGGTACCCTGAAAATCTGAAAATCAGGGGGGAGGGGTCAAATGGGACTTAAAATATTTTTGTTTTAGGGACTTGCAATAATAAGGGTTTAGAGAATCAGAATTGTTTGAAAGTAAAAATGATTATTAGAAATTATAAGAATAGCGAATTGTATTGTAACGTTGCGTAACATTTATGTATTATACCTATTCCTCAGCTGTAAGTTAACATGTTCTATGGATTTTGTTTGTATTTACAGCAACTGGTTATAAATTTTTTGTAATGTTTTTTTAAACATTAACTGCGCAAAAATGACACAGGTTTCAAAATTGGCACTGAGATAGTAATATAGTTAAATTAATAATTTTTAACAATTGTTCATTTTTACAGATTATGGTTTACTAAAATCCAAATCTTAAAAAATAAAAACTTAATTCCCCTTAAAAAAAGTAAATAGTTTAAAGAAATTGATTTATAATTAAGTAATCAATCAAATTAAAAAATATTAAAAGAAAAAAAATTATTGACATTTTGTAAAAAGTAATATGATTATTGTTTATGTTTTCATAATATTATCAATATTAGATAAATATATTAACAATTTTCATCCTAAACTAACAACAGTATGTTTTATGAATAAGGAGTTTATATTTACATAGGTTTTGTGTATCTTTCTATCTGTACATGCGATACTTTAAAAGCTATAATATTAAATAAATACTGGCGTAAGTAATATTATAAACTCACGTACAATGCATGCATTTATTATTTAAGCCAAATTAGCAAAAATATATTTTAAGTTATAATAATAAACTTAATTAAGATAACAAAAATTTGTAAAATACACTCAGATTATTTTTTTAATTTTATTTATTATCTTATTTTCTAGCAGGAAATAATAACATGCACGTGAAATTGAATTATTACTTTAGTTTAAAAAAATAATTCTTTTTTGGTAGCAAAAAAAAACATTTTTTTATAAAAACAGATTTGATTATTGGGTTAATATTTGTTAAGGGTGTGATCTAATGTGTGATCTAATCTTCAAATAGTGCCAAAAAATTTTTTTTCTAAAGTTTTATGTACATTAAAAAAATAATTTTTCACATTTTATAGCCTTCTAGAACTCATTAACTTTTTTTACAAGTTTTAGTTTTTTTCGTTTATTGACTATTTTTAACTTAAAACGTAATTTTTTTCAACCGCATATCTTACAAGGGTAGTTCACACCAAATTATACCAAATGGTTATGGGTGAGTTTATTATGTTGAAATTACATGCCGACTACCATCCGTTCATGCCATTGGGTCTTTTAGACCTAAAAACGCAGGGCTTAATTTTTTGCACATTTTAAAACTATTTACTACTGATTGAATTTGTTTAGGAAAAAATATTTTTCACTATACGCTGCAAATAAGGTCTACTTTCTTACTTTTCGACGATCTTTTTTTTGGTTTTTATGAAAAACTGTGGGTTGAACACAGGAGAAAATGTAGAAAACTTTACTTTCAATGCTGACTGCGCTGTTTCGGTAAGCCTACTCCTGCATACAACTGAATTGAAAGCCAAATCCTATTTTTTTCCCTTGTTGAACAAATATAGATATATTTAGTGTACAAACTGTTGTTAAACACAACGAAAATTTCTATTATTACTAGATACCGTCAACGACGGGTAGAGCGAAGCTGATCATATTTAAAATAGTTTAAATAATTTTTAAATTTTTGGGTTTTACAAGCTTTGCTCAGATTGAGCTTAAATATCAATATTTAACGTGTAAATCAGACGTAAAATTCATTAATAATAATTATTATAACTCGTTTTATAATGCACTTCACTGAAAAAATAAAGTTTTTGATATTTTCTGAGTTTTATAATTAAAAAAGGATGTTCAATACATTCGTAACACCAAATAACTCAAAATTCTAATGCATCAGTTTATTATGTTGAAAAAACAGGCCGAAACGCCTGTATTTATTCCAGCAGGCCTTCTGGGCCTAGAAACGAAGGATTTAATGTTATTAAATAGGGTTTTTTGATAAATTTCACAGGAATTCTGCAACCTTTCTAATTAACCAAAACACTTCTGGTTGGCACCATTTTTTTGTGTAAGCGTCACTTTTTATGCCCCAAAAACTGCAATTTTTTATCACAAATTCTCATACCTTTATAGTCCATTAAATCCCATAATGATCAAATTTTTCAATTGCTCCCAAAAATGCAATTTTTGAAAACAAAGGCTTTTAGATCTCAACATTTTTGGTTCCTCAATGAGGAACCATTTTGATGCGTCAAATTTTGATTTTTGATTTTTTGGCATATAAGCACGTTTTGGGACCTCAGGAAGCTAAAAAAACGGTTTTTAAAAAAAGTTTGTTTTCAAAAATATAAATTTTTCAAAAATAAGAATTTTCAAAAATTTTTTCATTAATTGAAAAAATCTCAAACTACTTTTTTTTTTTTTTAATTTGGATGTAATACCTCATTTATTTCCATGAAAGTACTTATATTTGAAATTACTATTTTTACTCGATATCTCGAATCTGATAAGGAATTTTTTGAAAATTTTTTTCCCAAAATTTTCGTTACAAAAAAATACAAAAAACACCAAATTTTTTTTTCTTTTTGGACGTCGTACCTAATTTATTTCTATGAGAGTACTAGTTTTAGAAAGTTCGTTTATAGTAATTTTTTGTATCTAATACCGATTTTTTTCAAAATTTTTTTCTCAAAATTAAAAAAACAAAAAAATTAAAAAAACTGCAATATTTTTTTTTTTTTTTTGGTGTAATACTTCATTTAGTTCCATGAAAGTACTTATATTTGAAAATATGGTTTTTATTCGATATCTCGAATCTGATAATTAATTTTTTTTTTAATTTATTCCAAAATTTTTGATCAGTAAAAAAAACTTTTTATAGTTAATAGAAATGTATGTATGATTGCATGCTTGTAATCGGTGATATCTGTGGCAGAGGAACCTTAGTGCCAGCTAGTTGGCAGGGTATTGTTTGATTTGCTTGAGTTGTTTTTGAGTTATGGTTTTACAAAGATAGAGATCAAAATAGACACTTTTTGAAAAATCAAATTTGGGAGTTTATAAATTATTATATCTCGCTACTAAATAATTGAGGAGAGGTAGGAAAGAAATTTTTGTAAACCTGGAGCCAATACAAATTTTTTGAGACCTAAACCCTTTTCTCTATAGAAAATTGCAATTTTGGCATCAAATAATTGGTCATTTTTGGCAGAAAATGGGTATTTGGGCTGTTGATAATAACAGTAAGAGAATTATATAAAAAAATAGGCACAACCAGAAGTGTTTGATTTCTTAATAAGGTTGCAGCGTTCTATTAAAAATTACCAAAGAACCCTATTTAAAAATGTCAAACTCTGTGTTTCTATAAACCAAGAAGGCTTAATGGCATGAACGGAAGGTGGTTGTCATGTTTTTTCAACAAAATAAATTATCTATAACCATTTTGTATTGTTTGGAGTTCCAAAATTATTAAACTCCTCTCCTAAATAAAAATTTTGTTCTTTAAAAGTATTTTTAAATTTATTTATTCTAAGTCTTTCATGGCCAAAATACGGTTAAGTAGTTACCAAAATTTTATTTAAAAAAGAAGCAAATAAAAATAATCTTTTATCATGTAAAAGTTTTTTTTTTCAGTTTCGGAGATAGTATAAACTTTTTGTACTTAGCCCTCATAGTCCAATTACGATTTTTGACGTTTAAGTCTGAATAGATTCTTAATTTTTCTTTAAAAAATGTAATTAGTTAGTTATTTTTGACCCTTCTTCTGAAACATTGCAAAAATGAACCCTTAAAATTGGGTAGTTTTTGTTGTTTTCAGAGTGTTGTCATAATAATAGCCTAGTTTCTTATCCTATCAAATTTTTGTTGGTTTTAGTTTTTAGTGCAAGTTTTCATTCAAAGTCCGTCAGTTGTAAATTTTTCATGACCAATTTTAAAAGAAATCTCTCACCGATAGAATCTAAAAATCAAGTACCTTAAGTTGCTGCGAAAATTGCAATTATATTAATTTTATATTTTATTTATTTAATAAAACTAGCCTTTAGCACTTTTATACAAAAGTTTAAACTAATTAAAAAAATCCGTTGTCAATCAGCTACTTTAGAAGCGTTAAAAACATCAGTTTGTAATCAATTCTCATATAAATTCAACGATAATGGAATTCCGCATAGAATGCATGTGGATAAAATTACATTTTCTTTGAACCAGGTTTAGTCCAATACAATATAATCTTAAGATTAAAAATATTTTATTTGCATAAGATACTTAACGCCATCATATCATAAGCTCCAATTTTATTATTTTTAACTGTCTTTGAATACTTAATTAATTTTACAATACTGATAAGCAACTTTTTGATTTTTTTTAGTGGCCAACTTTGACCCGAAATATTGAGTTTGCAGTTTATTTGATCGCAAATTTGACATCAGATTCTGAAAGTTGAGACTTTATTACATGGGGATATACATTTTGAAATACATAAATTTTGGTTTTGAAATTAATTTAGTATGCAAAAACAAAACTACACGTAGGAAGATAAGCTCTTGGGCGTCAAACGTGTAATTAAATAAAATGTCGATTAATTAATAATTAATAATACTATATCTAGCGTTCTTTTGCATTTTTATGATATTTCACTGATGCAAAGTTTATGCAAAAGCTATGAAATTAATCGCGCGGATAACATTTAGAAGGTTTTTCACCTGTATGAAGCAAAAGTACAAGAATAAACATACCTTTAGAAATACCGGATTGGGCCCAAAAACTATAGGGTTCATTAACTCGATAATATAAACTCAGTTTTAAAAAATGAAAGCAATCCGTTTGATCGTTTTGGCTATATCGTGTCCGAAAGGTGTCGATTTTTGCATCCATTAAGGTAGAGCTTCGCTCTATAATTATTTGTATTTACGAAATTTACATTGACGTGAGAAAAATTTGTTACCAACATCAAAATGTTTTACTGAACCTAAATATATAACGTATCGTGTGTATATTTAATATTGATAAAAATAATTAAGTAAATACTATTGAACTCTTTCAGGATATAAAAAGCTATTGTTTTGAAAATTCTTTCCATGAAACATTTCAATGTGCATGAGCAAAAGCAATAAAATTTAGATTGCTTAAGGATAATATTGTTTTTTTAAAATACAATCTCGTATTGCCAAAGGAAACCTCTCTGTTACAACTGTCTGTCAATGTAAATTTTAAAAAAATATACTAATAATGCAAAATTATTTATTTTTTATTTTTTTTGTTTTTAAAATTACTTTACCATTTTTGAAAAATTAATTTTTCGTTTCTAATATGCTGACAAGATTTTTGTTGAAAAATTATTTTTAAAATAATTCATTAGTTAAACTTGTGATGAGTTTGTGTAAAAAGACAAATTAATAAATTTTAAGTTTGAAACAATATGAAAATTATAAAAATATATAAAGTATTTAATTATTAATTTTCCTACACTTGTGTAAGATTTATTTTGTTAATAACCCTCCGTGTGTCCTGTGTAATGATATCGTCATCCTACTTTTACGACATAGCTTTATCTCAGAAATGGACAATGGGCAATGGTTGATGACCCATTCTAAAAAAATTTTAAACTTTTGTATGTACACCTACCAAACCGCGTTAGTTTTGGATGCTTCAAATGTAGATCATAAAATACGTTTTATTTTTTTATAACAATAATTTTTGTAAAAATAATTAATAAAAATATAATAAAAACAATTAAAAAATATATGTACAACCGTGTAAAAATAATGTTTTTCAAAATTTTTTAATAAAAAAAGTTATTTTTTTACTTTCCCAAATTTAAACCATAACTATTTTTTGCAAAATTTTTTTTATTTATTTAAAGAAAAATTAAATTTCGTCTTTAAATAACTTTTTTGAACATTTAATGTCCCTAGGGGATGTTTATCCAATAAAAAAGGCCAATTACTCGAAAAAAGGCCAATTTTCAGGTGGCAAAATAATTATGGTTTTTTGGAAAGGAGCCAAATCTGGGTAGATTTTTTTTAAGACATATATATGAAGCTTAAATCTCTAAATTTTTTCCATTTTACTTATGAATTTTCGACGAAAAGCTGAAAAAATCCTCGTTATCGGCAATTCCGAATTTTTTTGCTCAAAACTGAGTGAACATTTTGGCCAAAAATCTTTTTTTTATATAGTTAAAATAAGAAAATAATTAAAAATAAAAAAATGTAATTAATTAAAATAAAATTTAAAATATTTATCTTTGAAAAGAATTTTAGTCAAAAATTATTTTTGAAAATGTTGAAAATTCGCTCTTACGTTATTGGCATAGAGGGCACAGTGCGTAGGCAAAAACACAGAGAGTTTGTTGGTGTAACATCAAAACGTGTAGGATTCCGGATAAATTCAAAAATACTATGAATTTCTTTACAAAAAAAAAAAACACTTGTCTAAAACATATGTTACTCATTTTACCCATGTATAGATATTTTTATTTCAAAGTGCATTTTATTTCAAAGTGCATGCATTTAAACTTTTTCCAAGAAAAAAATGCATTTTTTTTATATTATTTTTTTTTCTTCGAAAATATTTATTTTTTAAACTATTTGTATTAAATTATTGTTTGATTTAAAGGTTCATTGATTAATATATTTATATACAAAGCCAATTTGTATATAAATGAATACATCAATTGTTGTGAAATATAAAAAATCTATTCATTACATAAAATCACTGGGCGTGAAAACCGATAGCAATATTAATTCTATTCATTGATTAAGCTTGTATTTTCAAACCAAAATATTTGTACGATATTTTTTTAATCTTTGTAATCCTTTGTGTAATATTTTACCTAATCTTTCTTTTTTACAAAACTAAAAACGCGAATAAATAATTTTGTTAAATAAGTATAAACATTTAAATCTTTAATTTAATTAATAATTTTTATGGAGCGAATTAAATTAATTTGAAACAAAAATCTAGACATAAAAATATTTTTGTTCTTTTATTTGATTGCATTGTGCAGCAAGATCGATTACCTATCACACAATTTTTTAGAATTTATAACTTAACTACACTGTAAAAAGTAACTTTCTTAGATTTACAAAAAAAATAGAATTTTTTTGAAAAATTAGTGAATTCTCAAAAATCTTTGTAAATATTCAATAAAAATCGTAAATTGACTAAATTAGTATATTATCGAAAAATTCGAGAATTCTCGATTTTTTTTTTTTGATTTTACAAAAAAAGTTAAAAATTCACAACTATTTTGCGGAAATTTACAACTAGTTTTTGTAAATTTTCGAAAAAAGATGGTAAATTATCAATTTTTCTTGCGAATTCATAAACAAAAATCGAGAATACTCGAATTTTTTGTTAATATACTAAATTTAGTAAATTTACGATTTTTTTCGAATATTTACAAATTTTTTCGAAAATTTACTAATTTTTCGAAAATGTTCTAATTTTTTTGTTAATATAAGAAAGTTACTTTTTACAGTGCATAATTGTAACTAAATCAGAGCTGGGCAATGACGGCACGCTAAAATCCTTACATACCTAATACGGCATACGGTTCAATGATATTTTATCCTAGGGTAATATTATATAACATCCTTATACACGGCATCCGTACGGAGATATCATTATGTACGGAAAAAGTTAAGGTTTAAAATCATAAAAACCAGTATACTTTCGTTTGGTATATTATGTTTAATAGCATTTGAGCCCACAAACTTGAACCATTTATAATGTTTAATAACATACATAACATAGGTTTGGTTGTATAGTTACTGGCAAACACCAGATTTGGTCTACTATGATTTTTTGGGTCGCTGAGCACGAAAATTGGGGTCATTTGGTAAAGAAATTAGGGCTTCAACATTAAATTAGCAAAAACCATCCCCAAAATGCGGTATTTTTAATATATTCCTTTTTTTTTGTGCCCAGATCTGGCTCATAGGGGTATTTCGAATCGCTGATCAAGAATTTTTGTAAATTTTAAAGATATAATTAATATTTTACCCTTAAATTAGCAAAAATTATCCCTAAAAGGGACAAAGCCAAGAATGGTAAATTGCATTTGTCATTCTTTTTTTAAGGCCGAGGGTAAACATAATTTTTCTTCGTCAGGGGTGTGAAAACGCGTATTCTATAATCACGCCGCGACCGGTTAATACCTGTGCAATACGTGCTTTCTAGCTGCTGACTATAGAAAAAGTCCTTTTTTTGATCTTCTAATTTTCTAAAACTCTATTAACATTCTTTTAGAATAGGTATTAATTTGCAGTTTTCAAGTAGTAATTCAAGATTATTTATGATGAAATAGCTATTTTTTAAATAAATGACAAAATATTGGTTTTGACTTTCAAACCCCATATTTTATGCCATGATTTAAAACTTAGTTTTGCATATAATGGGAAAAAAGACGTAGGGTAAAAAATAGGCTTTTTTTGTCCTAGATATGTAAAATATCTTTTTTAATAACTTTTTTAATATAAAAATTTAATTTATTTTAATTACTTTTTTTTTAAAATAATATTACAATTTTTAGAATATTTACATTACTTGAATTTTTATTTTTTTTATGTCATATAATATAATAAAGTATAAAGCTTTTTTTCTAATATAAGATAAGAAGATTACATAATTGAAATGTATAATACGTATGTATTATGTAGCTTAAATATACTTGAACTACAGTTAAAGATAAAAAGAGATAGTTCATCATTCTTAACAAAAAAAAAAAAAAAAAAAGAATAAATTAAAGAAAAAAAGTTTGCATTTGCATTAAAATTATCTACTGACGAGCGAACATTTTATGCTAATGTTTCGCGGTGCCACAGCACGGACCTTTTGCAAGAATTATGTGCAACGACCGTCAAGATTGGATTTTCTCTCGCGCGTGGAAAAATAATGCAAAAGTTGTCAAGTTCTTTAGAAGAGAATGAGATTAGGGTACTTTAAATCGTGTACGTGGCTATATAAATAAAAGACACAAAAAAAAGGGGGAAGAAAAAAAAAATAAAGTAAATATATAAAAAATAAAAAAGAAACCAATGCAATTGTATATTTTATATATACTTCCGGCACGAACTTCAATCAAAGTTCACTTGTTCTTTGTTTACTTCAAGATTGAACTCGTGACTTTTTTTTTCGTTTTTTGTTGTTCTTGAATAACATATATAAAAATATATGGGTGGATAGCGTGTCTACCCTAAGGATTTTTTATTTTTATTTATTTTTTTTCTTGAATTTGCAGAAGATAAGAAAAAAACTGATATATAATAAGAAATTTTATTGTAATTTTTGATTGTATATTTTATTTACGAAAGATATAAACAAATAGATGGTTCTGAATTTTCCTTAAGGGTAACTCGATCTATTTTTTATTCAAAGAAGAAAAGATTATTGCCCTTACTTTTTTCTAAAATAAAATTAACTTGTCTAATGTAAGGTATTTGCTGTTGGGGTTTTACAAAAATTGTTTTTTAATGTGAAAAAATATTTTTTAGTTTGTCAATAGTTGAAGCAGTTCTTTCTTATTTTTGTCATGTACCTAGCTAAATTATTTATTTATCCATCCCGAAAAATAGAATATTTAGTGTTAGATTTCAACTTGAATACGATTCTTACAATATATTTATATAGAGAAAAATTATTTTTTATATAATTCCAATATTTCGAGTATTAAAAAATACTCCTCTTCAGGGAAACTATAAATACATAATTTTACAATTTTTTATTAAGAGAAAAATTAAAACTTTAATAGTGAAAATTAAAAATTAAAATACAGGATTTATAAATAGGGTATTTTTGTTGCCACTTGTTCATGTATTACGAGAATAAGATGATAAATTGCTTTAACATTCTCATTTTCAGTAAATTTTTATAATTAGCCTATTTTTCGGGCATTTCTCGACCACCTCTTTTTTCTATAACCTTTAGTTTGTATGAAAATGTACAAAAAAAAAAATTAATTTAGAACTTATCGTCTTTTGATAAAATATTAATTTAAAAACTTAGGATTTACTTTTACCCTTTTATCTAGCTCTGACCTCGGCTCTGACAAGCTTTTTTAAACTTTAAGAAAAAAAAAACTATTCATTTTAAGTTAAGATAAAAAAAAAAGTAAAATCTTTTTAACTGAGTATTCTTTACTTTGAGTAATTATTTTAAAAGTATATTACATTTAGTAAAAGTTTATTTACTTTTTTAGTTTTAATTATGTTGGTGGTTTTCTAAGTTTTTTTATCAGTAAAATTTAATTGTGTAAATTTCGATTAAATTTTTTTTTTTATTTATTTTTTTTATTATTATTAGATGCATTAATATAATACGCTACTTTGATAAATTAAATTAGAGTACTATTACCGGGCGACTACCTACTCGGCACACCCGTAAGATAAAATCTTAAATTAATGCGATTAAATGACCTACTCGGCACTTATAAGTAGTAGATTATCCTTAAATTTAGACCACCTACTCAGCACAGTAAAAAATAAATATATAGAAAATAAATATATAGAAAATAAATATATAATAGAAAACAACTTGTTTTATTTAAATGCTATTACAATTAACCCTCCGTGGGTACTCTGTGTTTTTATCTACGCGCTGGGTCCTCTATGACGATATCGTCAGGGCCAATTTTTAACCCTTTGAAAATAATTTTTTGCCAACATTTTTTTTAAAGCTTTTAGATAAACATCTCAGCTAAAGACTAAAAAAGGTTTTTGGCTAAAATGTCCGCTCAGTTTTGCGCCAAAAAATCCGGAGCAGCGGAAAACGAGCATTTTTTCGATTTTTGGTTAAAAATTCATATCTCCGGCCCTAATGGATATTAAGGAAAAATATTTTAGGATTTCAAAAATATGAAATGTGCCGAGTTGGTACATAGTATTTTCATTAATCTGTAAAATAATCTTTATTATCCGATAAGACGGATGTGCCGAGTAGGACCGCCGCCCATTTGCCGAGTAGGTATATGTTTTAATCCGATGTGCCGAGTAGGAATTTTCCCCTATTACCCTTAACAAGGACTTGTGTCTCTAAAACTAAACTTTTTTTAAATGACGTGCTTTGAAATACTGAATATCAGAGGTTTAAATCTCTCAGAAGGTTTGGAAAAAGCCTAGGATCCAACTACGCATAGTACAGAAATTCCAGATTCCTGGTTCCAGAGCTGAGCACAATTAGACCGCACGTTAAGCGCGCCCAAATAAAATACATTGTTAATACTCATACTCCGGTCCTAAAGTAGAGTATTTGCTCAACTCTGCCTGGTTCAATAGAAAAATGAAAAACAGGCACATTTGTTTAAAAACTTAACAGACCTTGATATTATCAAAACAACTTACCCAAAGTAAGTTCTGATAACCCAGACACTTTGCTGATAAACCAAAAAATTATTATAGATAAAGACAAGACAAAGAGTGAGTAAGAGAGTAAAAATACGGTGATGTTGTAGATAATCATATTATGAACATTAATGAACAAACCAAACTCAGAAAGGACTGCAATACTGAGGGTACAGGAGCGATTCTCTTTGTTCGGACTATTTTTAAAGCTCAAATCCTTACTCATTCTGATTCAGAAGGCTCTATAAAACCTTTATAGCCTGAGAATCTCATGTACATTGTTACTCCTATGCCTTGTTTACAGACCTCCCAAATTACTATTTGATGCTACTCTTGAATTTCTCAATAATCTTTGTTATCTATGCATTTCTTGTAGACAAAAGATTGTCATGGGGAACTTCAATTCCTATCATTTTGTTAGTATTGGTTATAACTATCTTATCCAAAACCTAGCTGATAAGTTATTACTGCAGCTAATAGAGAATCGTACGACAAATCGTACACCAGGTTCAAAGATTGATTTCATCTTCGTTGATAGTAATGACAATATTTTGCCGTATAATATTACGGTATCTCCTTTTGAAAACAACCACAACCTCTATGATGTGGAAAACGAAATATTTATACCTCAGTAACTGAGTGAAAGCTCTACTTTCAGAAAATATAATTATATCGCGCCAAAGGCCATCAATGAGTTTCTGTCTAGCTGTGAATAGACTCCTAGTTTGAACTCCTTCAGTTAAAAACTAGTCAACTTGCTGTCCTTTAAAACCTTGAACCTTAACAAAACCAAGCAACCCTCTGCGTACATAACTTTTTACTAAAAAATTTTTTATTCCTAAAAATTAACTATGAATTGCTTGAATTTTGTCACAATCATGCATTCAAAAAATTCTAAGTGTTTCGAAAATAAAGATTTTAGTACCTTAAGTACCTTACTTTTTAGGAAATAAAAATTTTTTGCGCCTGCAGAGTTCAGAAAAAATTTTATTTTCTTAATTAACAGCTTAATACTTTTAGCCTAAAAATATATTCTATGCAAATATAGTGTACCAAATAAAACTGTTAACCAGTAAATATTTAAATTTACGCATTTTTGCTTCTTTTATTTTTTGTATAAAAAATACATAGCGATTAAAATTTATTTTATATTTCATGTCGCTTCTAAAATAAAATAAAAATATTTATTGATGTATTATGATGCATACATATCGATATTTTCGTATCAGTACATCTTATATGAATTTGACGGAAAGTAAAATTTTTCAAGATATTTGCCACTTCACAGAAATGTCCTCTTCGTTGAAATAAATTGCTAAAAATGCATTACTGTATATATAAAATGAATTGAAGGGACGAACGAATATGACCTAACTTTTATATATTTATATATAAGATCAAATCGTTGAAGCGGTATTCTAGTCTCGACGAAGCAAAAGAAATTGGGAATTTCACGCTCCCGTTGACCATTCCTTATATAAAAAGCTCTTTTTTTTTCTATATATGTATTATTATGTACATATAATACATTCACACACGTATGAGTATGTGGTAGATGTTAACTTTAATGGTCAAAAAAGAGAAGAGATTTCAGTTTTAGATGAAGAAAAAAGAAGTAGCAAAGCTTTCGTATTTTTCTTATTTTTTTTTTCTTTTTCATCGATAATGATGGACCGATAGATGGCTATTGGCCAATGGTTACCACATAACAGAAGGACTTGGAAAAATCTCATATACGATATACGAAAGATAAAAAACAAAAAAAAGGATTGAACAAAAAAAAAAGCTCGCGAGGACAATAAGCTACTGACGTGCTGTCGAGTTTTCCATTTACCAACTGTCTTGCACCGATCTAAACAACAACAATAATAACAAAAAAAAAGATATTAGAAAAAAGGGTATAGAATTTTGTAAAGATTTTTTGTTGTTGTTATTTTTATCCATTTTCATTATTAACGTTATCTAATAGATTGTTACTCGATACATGAAAAGTTGGTTACAACACAATAGAATTTTCTATTTTATTGTATAAAATTTTCTGTATTAATCAATAAATAAATTATTCATTAAGAAAGATATTAATAAGATAATTTAAATTTATTAAATACGTTTATGTTCCTGTAAGAAGAAAAGCTTCTCTCATGAGAAATGTATTTGACGCAAGAGACTGTAATAAATTGAAGTAATAAATTTTTGCAAATAAATAATTACTTTTACTCAAAACGTTAACGATGAAAATTCGAATTTGTCTTATTTTGTTATGTGATGTAAATCTTAATTGATTGAAAATTTTAAAATATTATGTGAGTGAATTTAAGGTTGCTTGAGTTGTTCCCTGAATTTATTAAAAAAAATTTTTTTAAATTTATGTCTAAAGCTTCAAAGATTTAAAATTTGGCTACTGAAACTCATTTTACACAAAATTCAAAAAGTATTCACAAAAAATTACAATAAAAAAATTTTGAGTACCTTAAAACTAATTAAATTAACAAATAAATAAATATCTTATTTCCAAAATGAAAGTAGGTTTAAAAATAAAAATTTTTTTCAAAAAGTTTCTTAAAAAATATTTTTGCACAATTAAAGTAGTAACTTAAAATAACTTTAAATCACTTTATAAAAGACTCAACCATAAAAAATAGTATATTACCATGCCCAGAAAAATAAATAATAGCCCTAACCCAACGTTAATTGGTAAACTACGATTTCGGGCAATCTTTTTTTAGAGCCTAGGGTCGTATGCGATTTTTCTGCGTCATTGGCGAAAAACACGCCTTTACCGGATGCGTGGTGGCCAGAAAATACGTGCTTTCGAGCCGCTGACCTGAAAAAAATGTCGTTTAATTTTTTAAGAATGATTCTTTTTAAACAAATTTTTTAAATTAATTTAACATTTATTTTGAAATCTTGTATATTTATCGTAATATATGCTATCGATGTACAGAAAAAATATAAACCTATAAGCGAAAAAAATTTTAAAAAGATGATTTTATTCTTTTGGCATATATAAATATAAGAGCTTCAAGAAATGCTAGCAGATATAAAAAATTTTGTCGATCTAGTTTTCTTTTTTTTTTTTTTTTAACAGAAAATGCAATTCATGAATATAACCTATAACCTTATAGCACAAACGTTAGCTAGTTCTTGAAAATGCAAACCTGTGAAAGCTGTAGATTTGAAAAAGTAAGTAGATTTTTGCGCTCTAGTGTATAACTTGCATTGAATTACATATAAAAAAATACTGAATGGACTTTTGCTTTGAGTAAAAGAATTTGAATTGATGTATATTTATATATTCACATTTTATCTACTTATACCGATACATCTTACTTTTTTTTAAGCATGAAAAGTGTTAAAAAAAAAAAATGAAAACGAATACTAAAAAATATTTTCGGACAATTTGAATATCGTTTTTTTTTTCTTTCTACAAAAACTTCAGAGAAATTCAAATTAAGTGTTTTTATGGAAATTTATAAAGTAATATACTACGTCTTAAAAAAAAAAATTCAAGTCTTTTTAAAAAATAATATTCTTATATAATAATTTTTTCTTACTGTATAAGTACATAAAGAAAATGCGTAATGAAAAAGGTCTGAGTGTGAATAGTAAAAATAAGTGTTAAAAAGAAGACTCAATTATTTTTACCCTTAGGGTCTTGAATTGAGACTTTTTTTTTATAATATCTATATATAATAGCATAAATCCCGGAAGTAAAGATATGAGCACCCGGTGCGGTGTGCTTTTGTAGCTTTGTAATTTTTTGAACGCCAGTCGTGAACTATGGCCATTTAAAGAAAAAAAAAAGAAAAATTTCTTTTAGATTAATCCATTCATTTTATACACTAGACGTTCGTAAAGAAAATTATATCATATTAATATTTTTTTCTTCTTTGTCACATTTAATATACTTAATTATAAAATAATATGATATGAATGGAAATGATACAAACAAAACTCTTTTATTCTATTATGATAAACGGAATAAAATATAATTAATTTAAAGCGTTTTAATCAAAACTTTAATTAGTATAGATTCATATGGATTCAAGTGCCTTATTTTTTTGTTGAAAATTTTAAGTTTATCAAAGGAATTCCTCATTGTTTGTGGTCATTTTAAATTTGTTCTTCTTTTGATATTTTGATGAATTAATGGTACTTATGGCAGAATTAACTTAGCGGAAACTATTGATTATAAATAAAAATAATTTATTAATGCATAATAAATTTTACAAATAAAATGTTTTATATTGAATTAATTGTTTAAAATTCAATTTTTTTTTTCCTAGCTTTTATAATTTACCTGAAATTAAGTTTTTAGTAAATATGAGTTCTATTTTAAAGATGATATTCAATATGAAAAAGGTATAAAACTGAAAAAGGTAGGTTTGCTCAAAATAAAAAGTATTTTATCTCAAATTTTAACTTTACGGAGATTAACTGTACCTTATTTTTATTTTTTTTTCAATATGCAACTTTGAGGGATACTAGGTGAATCTAAATTGAGAGGGTGATTTAAGGACAGGTGTCAAAAGTTTCTGATTTGAGGGGGAGGGGTGGGATCAAATGGGACTTTTACAAATTTTATATGAAAGCAAATTTGATTTATGGTTGCTCTGATTGCAGCTAATTAAGTATGAAGTTTGTAAGTAATAATATACAAAATCCCATTTTTTAACATTGAAGTTCGCTGTTCTAGACACGGAGGACTTATAAGGCCGAAATATAGGTTTGGGGAGTATTTTTTCGACATAAAAAAAAGTTGACCCTCTGCCAAATAGGGTCAAGATCTGGACGATCTAATTCTTCTGTTAGTAAATATAGTTGCACACTTCACCATGAAAAGTTTGAATCTTTTGCAATCCCAAATCAAAGTATTTTCATACACATGCAAAAAAGTACAAGAAAAAATATCGAAATTCACATAGAGACCCTAAAATGGGAATCATATGCTCAGTTTATTTCTAATGATCAATGATTCTGAGGTATTTTTAAAATTAAGCGTTATTGGCAGGGAAATAATTCGTTCTGATATGGTTGGATAAGTCTAAAATAAATAAAAAATTTTCTTTTATTTTTTATTTTTATTAATAGTTATTGATTACGGGCTTTCTCGATAGTCCCCTTCTTCTAAAGAGAAAAAAGGTAGCGAAACTAGTGGCCGTGCTTGCAATTTCGTTTGCATAAGCGGGGTAACGAGAATTTTTACATGTCGTATTGTTCAGTTTCTGAGTAGCCACAGTAATAAATTATAATTATACTTATTATTTATTCAGATACGACATATATCCAATACAAGCAAGTTCTCATATACCTTTTTGTATAAAATTTAATATTATACTATATTTACACAAAATATAATTTATCTTATATAATAAAATTTATTTTTTGTTTGTTTTTGTTTGTTTTAGGTAAGTGTTGATTAGATCTAGTGATTCATTTGTACACCCAAAAATACGTAAGTATAAATAAAGCAAGGCACCATATAAGCCAACCTTATCCTAGGGTACTACTAGATACCGTCAACGACGGGTAGAGCGAAGCTGATCATATTTAAAAAAAAGTTTAAATAATTTTTTAATTTTTGGGTTTTACAAGCTTTGATCAGATTTAGCTTAAATATCAATCACGGTGGGCGGCTTGAAACGATTTTAAATCGAAGTGCGAGTTACTGAAAATGTTAAAAACGGGATCTACTTGAAATAATTTTCCAAGTTGAATGCCGTAAAAATCAAAAAAATCCCCAGAGCCGTTTTTTTTTTTAGGTAAAAAACCGTATTTTTGAGGTTTTTTTCATTTTACACTACTTTTAATTTTCTTTATTCGTGCCAAATAAAGTTTAAAACGGTTCTGTACTTTATAAAATGTATCTCTGAAGTTAAATTTTTCATTCTAGAGCATTAAAGTACACTTATACCTGTATATATTTTGATTTTGGTAAGCTGTGGATGGCTGAGAGGTTGGCTGAGAAGTTATATCATTCTGTATAAAAAGTCATTGGTGGATTGTGTCCCCAAAATTTGACTCATTTTGCGCGCACTTTTTTATACACATATAATATGAACTATCCCCAATTTTTAGCCCTCTATGTGAAAATCTGCCAATTTTGACCCAAATTACGAAATTTAGATTTTTGCGAGTTTGACCAAAAATAGTGAATACAGCTATCTAGGGGCAAAATTTTTAAAATCTAATTCCAAATACGAATTCAGCTGGAAATTTGACTATGGATTATGTCCAAAAACTATTTTTAATGCTTAAAAAAAAAAACGGCTTTGGGGATGTTTTTGATTTTTACGAAAAAAAAATGGCAAAAGAATGTCAATTAGTGGAATTTAATGTATGAAAGTTCTGGTATCGATATTTTTTTTTAATCTAAAAATTTTTTATGTATTTAACCAAGTTTACATGTAGAATATTTTATTTAAATGGTGGTGCCCATTTTAGAGTTTACTCAATAAAACAAAAATTTATTTAATATTTTAGTATACGCTGCAAAGAAAATTGTTATGAACTAAGGAATTCTTAAGATTTTGAAATAAATATTAAATAAAATGAAATAAAAATATAATAAATATAATTCCTTATACTGCAGACAATATACGACGGGGGGGGGGGGGTACTATAATCACCTACCACCACCAGATTTGGTCTAATATAGGTTTTTTAGGTCGCTGATCACAATTCGGGGTCTTTTCTATAAGAAATTGTTGGAACACCCTTAAATTTGCAAAAACTACCCCTAAAAAGGGGTATTTTTGATGTATTCAAATTATGGGCGGTCAGATTTGGTCCATAAGGGTTTTTTGGGTCGCTAATCAAGAATTTCGAGGACTCTTCTATGAAAAGTTAATATTTCACACCTTAATTAGTAAAAATACCCCTAAAAAGGGGGTGTTTTTGCTGTTTTGGCACTTTAAGCGTTCAGAAACGGTTTTAATGGGTTTTTTAGGTCACTAAACAAGAATTTTGGGGAATTTTTTGTTAAAAATTAATTTCTCACCCTTAAGTTAAAAAAACTATCTCTAAAAGGGGTGTTTTTGCTAGTTTCGCATTGTCAGTGTTTTTCAAATTTTCAGAATAATAAATATATATACAAAAAAATTTTGTTTTTGCTAACATAAGGGTGCTAAATTAATTTTTTACAAAAAAATTCCCCGAATTTCTTGTTCAGCGACCCCAAAATCCCATTTGAATCGAATCTGAACGCTGACAATGCGAAAGTAGCAAAAACACCCCTTTTAGTAGTATAGTAGTAGGGTAGTTTCTGTTAATTTAAGGGTGAGAAATTAGTTTTTAACAAAAAATTTCAAAATTCTTGTTCGGTGACCTAAAAAACCCATTAAAACCGATTCTGAACGCTTAAAGTGCCAAAATTTTTTTATTAAGTATTATTATTAATTAATTATTTTTGCTAATTAAGGAGTGAAATATTAACTTTTCATAGAAAAGTCCTCGAAATTCTTGATCAGCGACCCGAAAAACCCTTATGGACCAAATCTGACCGCCCATAATTCGAATACATCAAAAATACCCCTTTTTAGGGGTATTTGTTGCAAATTTAAGGGTGATACACCAATTTCTCATAGAAAAGAACCCGAAATTCGTGAACAGCGACCCGAAAAACCTAAAAATTTATCTTTAAAAAATTAAGGATGAATTTTCAAAGAAAAAATTCTCCGAGCAAACATACTATAAAAAGACCCAAACCCACAGTTTTGAATTCACCAAAGTCTTGGCAATGTTTCCCTCTTCTTAGATTTTCAATTTTTTTCTAACATTTTCTGAAAATTAGGTTTTTTCAAAAAAGTTGGAATCTAACCTGTACTGCCCCTTAAGATTTAAAATTTTTTATTTGCATAAGATACTTAACGCAATCATATCATAAGCTGCAATTATATTATCGTTAACTGTCTTTGAATACTTAATTAATTTTACAATACTGATAAGCAACTTGTCGATTTTTTTTAGTGGCCAACTTTGACCCGAAATATTGAGTTTGCAGTTTGATTTAATCGCAAATTTGACATCAGATTCTGAAAGTTGAGACTTTTTTACATGGGCATATACATTTTGAAATTTATAAATTTTTGTTTTGAAATAAATTTAGTGTTCAAAAACAAAACTACTCGTAGGTAGATATAAGCTCTTGGGCGTCAAACGTGAAATTAAATAAAATGTCGAATAATTAATAATTAATAAAACTATATCTAGTGTTCTTTTGCGTTTTTATGATATTTCACTGATGCAAAATTTATGCAAAAGCTATGAAATTTATCGTGCGGATAACATTTAGAAGGTTTTTCACCTGTATGAAGCAAAAGTACAAGAATAAACATGCCTTTAGAAATACCGGATTGGGACCAAAAACAATAGGTGTCATTAACTCGATAAAATAAACTCAGTTTTAAAAAATGAAAGCAATCCGTTTGATCGTTTTGGCTATATCGTGTCCGAAAGGTGTCGATTTTTGCATCCATTAAGGTAGAGCTTCGCTCTATAATTATTTTTCTTCTAAAATTTAAGGAAAGGAGATAAGAACTGAATTACCATTTTTGAGGCAACATTTATTTCCGACATAATACGAATGTATATTTTAAGGTAAAATAACAAAATGTTGGGTCCTTGGAAAGAAAACTTTTGGAATTTCCTCGGTCAGTTCATTGCCTATTGGAGTTTTTCCTAAAATTCATATTTTTTTTTTATGGGAAGATCAGAGCCTCTCCCCGCTCCTTTTTGTGAGTGACAACCACCTAAGGACGTGTCGTGACCATTTTTATGCAAAGCATGCTGCATGCTTTGTATACAAACGCATTGTTCCTCTCAAAATGCATTTGATGTGGAGATGTAATGCGGGCTACTCAAATGAGCATGACCATATACCTGATAAAATAGCTATGCTTGATAGTAAGTTGAACATGAAAGTGTTGGTGAAAAACCCTACGTGGAGAAAAAACCATTGAAAATCGTGATATATGATAAGGATAGGATATTTGAAAGCAAAAATAGGTTTATGGAACGTAGCTGCAAAAAAGTGGCTGAAAGTAAGATTCAAATTAAGATGTTAAGTTGAATAGTTGTTCTTACTAATCCATCGAGACCGTGTGAAAAACAAAGTTATGTTTCCAAAATTTTTATACGACCAAGGGCCTAAAAATAAAATATTAGCAAATTATACTTGCATAAAAAGTCCTTGGGCCGAGCGTACTTGACCAAAGAATCGTAATTGTATTGACCCAATCCCTTGAACAACTTATATTCGGACACCTTTTGCCTTACATAAAAAAACTTACTTAATTTAGTAGTAAATTCTTGTAAATAATCTAAATTTAATTCTTTATGTACTTGTTCCAATCTTGTATACGATTTTGAATCCTTTGTAATTTACCATGATTTTATTTAACCATATTACTTCATATTATCAACGTATACGATAATATAAAAAAATGTTAATGTTTTTAAGGGTACTTACCTTTCTAGGGGTAGGTAGTCGACTAATTTACAGTAACTTATTTTGTATTCATTTTTTAAACTATATAAAATGAGAAAAGAAAAACAAAACGAACAAACAAAATTTCCTTCACTTTTATGTTATTATAATAAATGTAAAGAAAAAAGTTAAAACAAAAAATATTATGCTTAATTATTTAGTTAAACAAAAAAGTTTTTATTTAAAAAAAAAAAGAGTAATATAAAAAAAACTTTATTTTTTAAAGTAATAACATAATATTTATTCTAGTGATAAATTTTAAAAGTACTTGTTTATCCATCTAAAGTTTTTAATAACTTTAAACTTTTATGAAAGATGTTTATACATTAGTTATATATGCATCAGTAAAAAAAATGTATCTGTTTACTTTATTTTATAAGTATAATCAATAAAAGTTTATTTTTTTATAAAGTAAGTAAAAAAATTTATATAATTTACATATTTAAATTTATCATTTCAAATTTATTAATTTATTATATTAAATGTAGTTCAGAAGCCATTTATGTTAGATGCATGCACTTTTTTTCCAAGTTTTGTGCAAGGATACTCATTTGTTATAGGTAAGATGCGTTGATTTCAAATTTTTAGGTTCTGACCCCAAGAAAAAGTATATTTTTCGGTGAATTTTGAAGGTTATTTTGTCATAATTTATAAGAAACATTTCTAATTGTCCTTAAAACGATAGATAAGCACGTAAAGTCAAAATTTCAAAAAATGCCTACAGTTTAAGTACAAAAGTAACTATAAAAAACTTTTGAGGACTAAAAAGAAAAAACTTTAAGTCATCCCTTAATGAATATATTTTTTGAGTTGCTCAGCCATTTTGAAGTATATTGGTGCATTATTTATTGCGCAATCTCTTCCCCTGATTTTAAAAACCTGCTTCGAGAAAGATCGCGCGTGCTAAACAGGATAAAAAAATACTTAGAGAGCGAATTTTGAAACAAAAATTTTTTTTATGTGTTTGTTAGGCATATATGAAATAAAGAAAAATCCGTAAAGGCACCCTTAACGGAATCGAAAATAAAACGCTTAAAATTTTAAGTTTCAAGTGTCTAAAGATATTTTATTGGATAAAAACTTAAAAATTGGACTTTGAATTCCCAGTAATTTAGATCTATTTTTTTTAATTGCTTATTCAACAGCAACAGACATGCCTGTTTATAAAAACGTTTTTATGCTATATTTTTTCTCCTATTTTTTAACTGTCTCTAAGCAAAACTCTCTAAAAGCATATCACCGACAGGTAAAATTGAAAACCCTCTTAAGCAAATGAACATTTTCAATATCTTTTTTTGTCTTTAATACCAAACTCCGAGAATTTTCAACTCGTCTATTCACAAATGATGATAGTTGTATGGGTAAAATATCTCTTTTTCAAATTGCGCTACACAATTATGTACATACAATGGTTACCAGACCAGTGCTATACTTTTAATACTTATTGTTAACTACCGAAAATTATGTATTAATTTACTCAAGAATTTCCTCAAGATATTTTTGAAAGAGTGATCGTGGTCCTAAAGTAAATTTAACATGATTAAAATTATTTTTTTGGTATCCATCGCAAGCAATACCATTTTATCTTAAAAAGAGATTTTATAAATTTAAAAACTGCAATAAAAATATTAAATAAAAATGTCATTTCATATTCTGTAAAGAAAAAAAAATGTGTATTGGTCATATATTTGTATATCTCAAGAGAATATATATATATATATTATATATATAACAGATGCTTCAGTTCTTATAATATATCTATATGCAAACTGGCAATAATCCAACTTTTGGTATTACGAAGTGTCACTCCCTGTCAAATTTTTTTTTTAAATTTTCAACCTTTTGACTTTCGATTTGTATATCCTTTTGACCTCTTTTATAAGTACAGATATAAGCTCTTGATACATCTTTTCCACATAAACATTTAATATATATGTTTAATTTTTAAAAATTCCATTTATTACGCTATTTATTCAAAAATAAAAAAATTAAAATATTCACAAACATAAAATTTTCAGTTAACTATTTAATTCCAAGCGGATATTGCATAACATAATATATTTATATTAGATAATAATTTATATAAATAAATAAACAACAACAAATGGAATAATTATTGATTGGTTATTGATGTTTAAATTACAAAGTATATAATACATGTTTTCTAATTACTTTTTAGCTTTATAGGTATATGTATATAGTTAAAAACTTATATGTACTTCCGTATCCTGAAGCAAATATTTAATAGCTTTCTAAACTATTATTACCGTAAGGGTTATACTATTAACTTTATTTTGACACTGATGGTAAAGAAGATTAATACGCTTGTTTATTAACATTTAAATAAGATTAATGACTTAATATTTTTCTTACTTTTTATTTTTTTTATTTTTTAATTTTGTTATTTTTAATAGATTTGTTAGTTCCGTTAAATATTATTACATAATATTATGTTAATTAAAATATCAATATTGTTTTCGAGATATTGAAAAATTATCTATTTACTTTTTTCAAAAATAGGCCGTTTATTTAAAGTTATTATGGTGAGTTTTTTACAACAAATAAGTAAAAATTTTGAAATTAATGTAATACATTTATAAATGTTGCTATTTTTTCAACAATTTTTCATTTGGGGGGGGGTATGCTCCTCTTGGTCTTCCCTCTAGATACGTGCCTATAAATGTTTAGTCAAAACACGCCTATACTTTATTACGTTTTGCCCAATACGTTGTATAATGATGATCTTAGTCTAATGAATACAAACCCTTATATAAGTTAGAAACTTGATACCAGTTTTTGATTTTGAGCAGTAGAATTCCTGGAATTATTGAATAAACTCCCTGTAGAAATATAATAGAGATATTTATTTTAAAAGCATTATGTAATAGACCTAATTTCAAGCCCTACGTATCGTAGATTCTTTTGATGTAATATAATATAATATAATAATAATATATAATAATAATATATATATAATAATACATCGATAAAATTTTTCACCTAATATTTATAGTTTTTGGATTACTAATATGTTATTTGGATTATTCATAATTCTTTTCAGTGAACATTATAAAAACTTATAAATGGTTTGTGTGAACACAACAAAAATGCATGGAACATGCTTACTTACAGCTGAGGACTAGGTATAATCCATAAATGTTACGCAACGTTACAATGAAATTCGCTATTTTTATCATTTGTAATGGTCAGCATTACTAAATAGATGTTAAGTTTCTAAGCCCAAACTGTTCTGAGTACTTAAATCGAAAATACTTGAAAGTCCCTAAATTTGAATTATTTTAAGTCCCTAAATCGAAATTATAAGTCCCATTTGACCCCCCCCCCTTTAAACCGGACCAATTTAACTACCCCTCTCCTAAATCGGACACTTTTGACCCTCCTCCCTTGATTTTGAGTTTTCCAGGGTACCCCTCACTATAAACGTGTTCCATGTTAAAAAACAAGAAACACTAAAAGTGGTTAAAAGCTGTTTATTATAGATAAGGATGTCAATTCAAGCATTAACGAGGGTATGATATTCATATTCAATGACACAAGGAACATCATTAATGCTTAGTAAATTTTATAGACATATCGTATGTTCAAGTAGAAAGTATTTCACCAGAGCAAAATTTTTTTTTTCAATATTTTTTCTGAATAAGTAATTTTTGGACTTGAATTTACGTTTTACCGAAATTTTTGGAAAATATTAATTTTTTTCAAAAAAAACAAGGTTTGAAAATTGTTTTTTTTTTTGAAAACTGTTTTTAAAAAGGTATTTAAGGAGGTAATTACTTCCTCCTACAAATTTAAGTCACCCAGGTGACCAAAATAAATCCAGGCCAAATTTTACCCACGTTTTTAGATCATCATAACAAATCAATCAAATTATCAAATATGGCCCTATGCCAACCTGTCCCAAGGAGTGAAACAAAAGGTATTTTAGCCCAGTAAATTTAATTTTTGGCACAGTTATTGCGTTAAAATACCCCCTTCGGGAAGGTTGGCGTTGGTCATATTTTAAATATGCATTAGTTATAGCGAAATGAAAAAGTATGTAAAATTAGACCTGGTTTCATTTGGGTCACCTGGGTGACTTAAATTTGGGGAGGGGGGTGCTGTATCTCTCTAAGGACAATGGAGCATAGGTTCAACTTCGGGTACTGTAACAAAAACCTTTGTAGAGTAATGTGTAAAAGTTTACTAAAATACGACCCTATTACGGGGTTTAGAACAACTTCTCCGGAATATCACTTTCGCTGTAGGTCTATGATAATAATAAAAATCTAAAATTTAGACTGGTTTCAATTTGGTCTTCTGCATGAGCTAAACTTTTGGGACAGTGTACCCCCCCCCCCTGAGGACAACGGAGTATAGGCTTATGTTATTATCAGAATTCATCGTAGAATAAAGTTTAAAAGTTAAGAGTGGTTTTAAGAGTTACCCAGGTGACTTTCCGAAACCAGAGCAGGTTTTTCCGATTGTACAATGGATCCTTGGCCAAAGGTCTAAAAATTAGTTATCTTGGTGGCAAATAATGAATTTGAAGCAGTCCAAATTTTTAATATATTCACAATATTATTTTATTGCACTTTCAAACATCTCAATAATTAAATTAAATTTAGAAAAAAATTCTATACCACCATGTAACCTATTTAATAATTCAAAAAATAATTATAGTTTTAAATAGATTGCGGAAAATATTTACAATGCTTTATTTGAAAAAATAATTATTCATTAAATTTTGTATTGTATTTATTAATAACGTAGACTTTCGTATATTATTAAAAATCAATAAATTTATAATTAAAAAATAAACTTTATAACTACAAACGCAAATTTATATTAATTAAAAACGAATTATAATATTAAATATAAAAGTATATAATTAATATTCATAAAAAAATATTTTTAAAATAATAAAAAGAAAAAAGTATAATTAAAATTACGATGATCAGAGAATAAATTATAAATTATATATATATAAATAATAATAATAATAATAACAATAATAATTTCTGAGCATCATTTATAACTTTTTAATATTATTAGATGGTTATAATGGAAATTATAAAGTATGTAGAAGAGAACAAATAACAGCTTGTTTCACATGCAAATCGTACAAAAGCTTCTCTAGGGATCGTATTTCGAAAATTGGACATCATGAATGTTAGTTTTTGAAAGAGAGATAGAGAAATAGGTACTTGAAAATTTTCCTATCTATATATAATTTATTTTATATATCTGTATTAATCGGTATAATAGAATAACTAGATATTACATATAAAGTTCGTGACAATAATTTTAGCCAAAATATAAGAACATATGTATAGACTCTGCAATGCAGACATATCGAAATATTCTCGTGTTGACATTATTTGCTATTTTCCGTATGAATGTAAGCGCATAATCGATCGTTAACATTTGTATTTTCAACATTGTTTGGATTTCTGTGGTCGTTTTGGGTGTTGGGATTCTATGCATTACACACACATATCTAAATAATCTGCATAATACATAAAATTTTCTTTTAATTAATTACACCCTTGATTATTATTTAATAAAACAAAAAAAAAAAATACGTTATATTCTTGATTAGTAACGTATTAAGAGACACTTGGGAAGCTTTTAACTTTATACTTCAAATATCGTTTGGGATTCATAGAAAAGATCACTAACTGTAACGACATAAAGCTAATCACATTAATTATCTCGCGAGCTCTTTCCGTCAGCTTTATGTACTGTTTATATATATAGAAACATTCCCCAGAGCAACTCATCGTATTATTTCGTTAAATTGCTGTTGGGATATCAGCTAATCTCGTTAACTAACAAATTGAAATATCGAGCAAATAATGACTTCATTCACAATGTTGAATACCGAATTATATTTTCTTTTTTTTTTAAATTACTTTGCCTGTGTATTTCATTATTATTATTATTATTATTATTTAATATAGTGAGAGAGAATTTTCTTTTACTTTTTATTATATACTTATAATTTTTTCTCAAGGTTTATTCGATTACGCGAAACAAACGATTGTTCTTTTGTTCAATCTTTTTACTTTTTTTTTTTCGTTTTCATCTTCTTGAGCTTTATGAAACAAGAAAATTTTTAATAAAATGTATTATATTTACATTCCGTAGACGTATTTATAAATTATAATCGTATGATATAAAAAAATTTGGAATGTTTGGATATTTTTATTTATAACGTGTATTTTCATATTTGTAATGAATAAGAAACAAAAAAATGACTGAAGATTTCAAAATTTAATGATTTTAACAATAAATTATTTTAACTAAACAAATATTTTGTAAAATAGTTTATCCTAAATAAAAATAAAAGCTGTAAGAATTTAGCAAAAATTCAAAATTGAATAAATTGAAAATAAGGTTAGTGTAAAAAAGATGTGACTTTATTCGCTGATATTTCTAAATTTTACACGGCTATCGAACATATGTTCTATACCATTTGAATCAGGGGATTTCACTTTATTCAGCCATTTATAATTTTACTAGCTATTTATAATTTTACACTAAAGAGCCTCCTTAATATTTTTAGAAACAAATTCTACTGCATTTAGTACATTTCAAAAGCATAGATGGCACTTTCTCTCATAACAGAAAGCGAATTTTGTTTAGTTATATAAGCAAAAAAAATCAAAAGCAATTTATTTTAAATGAAATCTATACTAAATATTAACTTCAAATTATAGGCACTGTTACTTTTATTTTTGGTTATGAATTTATTTTAAAAAAAGTATTAATGTAATAAATTTTCTGCAAAATAATGCTTTGTTTAATTTTATTATGCTTTGAAAAATAATGTTTGCCATCATGTATAAATTTTATAAACGCATACAATTTGTTTGACATATTATATTATTTCCTAAAAAAATTAATTTTAATTGTGATAAATTAATAATCGATTTTCCTTGTTTAATCGTGCAACGAAATGTTTTTTGAAACTTTTTTATGTCACCACTGTTTTTAGTCCTTAGCATATTTCGAAACTGATATATTTACCATATTTGCTTATAATTTTTCAATAAAGGAGTCTATGCTTTTTGTAATTATTTATCAGAAAATGAAAACAAAAGTTTAAAATGTTTTCTCAATTAAAAAAATCTAAAAAAAGAAAAAAGTAAAATTGCTTATCAAAATTAGAAAATTTAATTTAATCGACGCAGAATTTAATTACGGAGTGGATGAAATAAAATTCTAATTTTTAAATTAACAACAAAATTAATTATTTCAAAAAAACTAATGTCGGTAACTGTTCTACCTTACCAACCCGTTGATGCCAAATATCGATTTATATTATACAGCACATAAATCAAATTTAAAACAAACAATGAAAAAATTTTAAGTTATAATATTTGATGAGATATAAATTATCAGACTAAACTTACTTAACTTATTTTAATTATTATAAAAAAATTCAATTTATAAGATTGACAACATATTAAAATAGCCCATAAAATATAAAATAAGAATTTTCATTAAAATTTTTTAGTATCTTTTTTCTTAATGTATTATTTATGTTAGATAATACTATAAATTTTCGAAGTAGCTAAAAGTTAAACAGTTCATTCTTAAAACCACTTGAGTATTAAATTTTATAATTCTCTAGGGTTATTATTTTAATAAAATTTTAGAAATATACCTATGTATTATTTTCAAAGTTTCTTTCTTTATAGGTTGGTATATTAAAAAAAACTTATAACTGGTTTATGTGTTAACAACCAAAGAGCATAGAAGAGAATGGAACATTTTCAGTTACAACAGTTTTAACTTATACTTTCTAATTATTTGAAGTTCTATGACAACGGAAAAAAATTTTTTGCGCGAACCAGAAATGAGAACTATGTATTCCTATGTTTTTTGGGATGCTAAAGCCAAATATGACCTTAGAAAATTTCTAAACATCTAGGATTTCCTCTAACCACCCCCTATGAAGGGTGAGATGGGGTAAGATGGGGTGGAAGTTGACTTTCGATGAAAAATTGATATGCATATCGATTCTTATGTTTTATGGGGTGCTGAAACCGAATATGATCTTAAAAAATTCCAAACATCCACAATTTCACTCTGGCTTTCCCCTATGAGGGGTGGAATGGGGTAAAAATTTACTCTCATACATATCCAGATGTTCTATCTTTTACTCCTTCAATATTTAATGATTTTTCAGCTTCCACGGTTCAAATGGATGTTATTGAAAATTCTGTTTCAGATGAAGAATATGTCTCTAATCATTCATATCCAGATGAAAATCACATGGACATTAATGAATCATCGAAAAATGAAGGCATGAGTATGGATGAACGTAGTGACGATGCAGATTCTGATAGCGATGAAGCTTCTCTGTCACGAGGTAATCAACCAGTGTAACTGTGGGACCAGAAGAAACTAAACGTCACAACAAGAATTTTGAGATTACCAAAAAGTATGGCTGAGTATCTTGCTTCAGAACACGATGGGCATTTATTTTGAAGATACTCGTATTACTGTATTTCAAGACCTAGAGAAAGAGTTCCGTCCATTTTTCAAAAAGGATGATTCTCTTGTTTATTGTACAGATGTTAATGGTCTCATCAATAGTTTTGAACCAAACATCTACAAGAGTGAAGAATGGAGACTATTTATTGATTCCTCTACCAGCAGCTTAAAGGCAGTCTTATTACACAAAACGAATGAATTAGCCTCAATACCAATAGCCTTCACAAAAACCATAACAGAAGACTACGAATCACTGAAGATAGTGATTGAAAAAATCAAATATAACGTCCATCAGTGGAAAGTTTGTGGAGATCTAAAGGTATTGGGCATATTGTTGGGACTACAGAAAAGAAACACGAAACATCCCTGGTTTTTGTGTCTATGGAAAAGTCGAGCTCGTGAAAAACTCGCTCGCGAAATGGCCTGCAAGAAAAACTCTTGCTCCTAGTTTGCCAAATATTCTTTATGAACCTCTTGTACCACATGATAAAGTCCTCCTCCCTGCACTACACATAAAGCTCGGATTAATGACGCAATACGTAAAAGCACTAAATAAAGAAGGGTCTGCATTTAAGTACATTCAAAATAAGTTCCCTAAAAAATCAGAATCCAAACTAAAGAAGGGAATCTTTGATAGAACACAAATTCGAAAACTTATGCGAGACCCGGAATTCGTCAAATCAATGACACACTGGCAGAGCGCTGATACGCCTCTTTAGTGTGTGCCATTCACTAAACTTTTAATGCATTAAACGTATTAAAATAATGCCTAAAAGTTACAATTCGGTCATGTGAGGCTATATTTAAAAATATAACTGCACAGACGAATATTTTTAATAATTATGATTGTTGTTAATAAATATAACAATTAATATAATGGAAATTAAAATGAATGCACGAATTTATTAGTAAATATATACAAAACTTAATTAATCCTAAGATAATGCTGTAGAAATCATATACAAATTAATAATTTAACTTATTGCTATAGCGGCCTAACGCAAATTAAATAAATATTCGAAAAAATATTATTTATTTTATTATTTTAAAAAAAAATTTTTAACATATAATGATTTACTCGCCATCAAAGGATTTCATTGCCAAAAAAATTATTGCAAAATTAGCTAGAAATTTAATTGTTTAAAATAATTTTTAAATAATTTAAACAATAGATAATTTTTCATAATATAATAAAATGAACTTTTGAGCAGTTTTAACCATTTTAAAGCTGATATTAGATGTTTAAAACTTGATTTTGCTTAATTTTTTGGAAAATTTTGCAATAATTTATTAATAACAATCATTATGTTAAACTTTTTTTAATAATTATTTTTTTTAAATAATTAAAATATATATTTTGCGTATATTTATTTATAATTTATGCGTTAGGCCGCTAACAATAAGTTAAATTAGTAATTCCTACAGTATTATCTTAGGATTAATTAATTTTGTATATATTTACTAATAAATTCGTGCATTCATTTTAATTTCAATTATATTAATTGTTATATTTATTAACAACAATCATAATTATTAAAAGTATTCGTCTGTGCAGTTATAATTTTAAATATAGGCTCACGTGACCGAATTGTAACTTTTAGGCATTATTTTAATGTGTTTAATGCATTAAAAGTTTAGTGAATGGCGCACACTAAAGAGGCGCGTCATTCGTATCAGAGCTCTGCCGGTGCAGCTCTGGAGAAGAATGCCTGGTCGAGCTTCAAGATTGTGGTCTAAAACTTCCTGGTGAATAACAAAAGTGTAGATTACAAGGATAAAATTAAAGAAATGCTGAATAACAACCAGAAGCTCGGATGTTTAATGAGCTTAAAACTACACTTCCTTGAGTCGCATATTGATTATTCCCCGGAAAATTTAGGCAACTACAGCGAAGAACAGGGAGAGAGATTCCAGCAGGATATTAAACTGATGGAAAAGCGCTATCAAGGTAGATGGGACGTGAATATGTTGGCTGACTATTGTTAGAATTTGAAAAGAGATTTACCAGAGGAGAAAAGGGGACAGAAAAGGAGTATTCTAACAAGATCATTTAGCGATAAGAGAGCCCGCTACCATAGCAGGCAATAAATACTGCTAGTGAGATGCGACCAAATTCAAACTCATCAGCCACCGTATATTGTGAGATGCGGAGGAGAATCACAAAAAATAGTACTCGAAACGTAACAGAAAAATTAAATGATTAAAAATTAACAGAAACAATTTGAAACATAGGAATCCATATGCACATCAATTTTTCATCGCAAGTCAATTTTTACCCCACTCTATCCCTCATAGGGGGTAGCTATGGTGAAATTGTGGATGTTTGGAAATTTTCTAAAATCATATTCGGTTTCAGCACCCCATAAAACATAGGAATCGATATGTATATCAATTTTTCATCGGAAGTTAATTTTTACCCCACCCCACCCCTCATAGGAGGTGGATAGGGTGAAATTGTGGATGATTGAAAATTTTCAAGATCATATTCTGTTTCATCTACCCAAAAACATAGGAATTCTTAATGCATATCAATTTTTCATTGAAAGTCAATTTTAACCCCACTCCACCCTTCATAGGGGGTAGCTAGGGTGAAATTGTGGATGTTTGGAAATTATCTAAGATCATATTCGGTTTCAGCATCCCAAAAAACTTAGGAATACATGGGTCTCATTTCTGGTTCGTGCCAAAAATTTTTTTTTGTTGACCTGTGATAACCCTTACAATGTCCATTTTAATATGGAACATGTTCATTGAATAGGGTATTTACAAAAATTTGGCTCGGCAGGGGGGGGAGGTGAAATGGACTTAGAATATTTTCAATTTAGGAACTTGGAATAATGTGAAAAAGGGTATAAGAACAAGAACTTAAAATACTTTAAGTTTATGGACTTAGGATAATTTATATTTTGGGATTTATTCGGGAAATATTTATTTCAGTTTTTGGATTTATTACTGTTATGAATGAACATGTTCCATGATTGTTGGTTGTATGAACACACAAACCAGTTATAAATTTTTCACCCCCCTCCCCTAAAACGTCTATTTTTTAAACCCTCCCCCCTGAATTAGGGGCCCCTTCTCATGAACATGTCTCATGATAAAAAATCGCACTGGTTTGTAAAACAAAAAGACGTTTCAATCAAGCACGATCACCTATTCATTAAATGTTTCATCTTGACGATTAAAATGAGAAATATAAAAGCCTTATTTTGTATAAGCTATTGGCTATAGAATATTTTTATAAACATATTTTTTTAAAAATATTTCTTTATTGATTGAATTATATTGAAATAAATAAAAGTATAAATAAATTAATAAATAAATAAATAAAATAAAAGCTTAAAATTAATATAAAATGAATTTCTTCTAACTTTTTTATACTTCTTAATGCAATTTTTCAAAAATAATGCATTATGAAAGTCATAACTTTAAAAATATTTTTTTTTTTAGTTTTATTTAAAAGTATTTTCTGTAAAAGCTCTTTGTTTACTCATAACGAGATCAAAATAAATAAATATAAAATAAAAAAAAACTTGTTTACATTTTTCATAAATTATTTGAGTTTTTGAGTTGCTGAATTTAAAAATGATATCCTTTTTTACCTAAAACTCTACAGTGATGCCCACAAAAAAAAATATCTATAAAACCGTAAGAAATAATCTATAGTTGATTTTTTGAGGAAAATTGGGACATTCTAAGTAAAAGCAAATATCATAAAATCGAAAAACAAATATCAAACCACCCAAAAAAACGTGAGTAACCTATTAAAATCTTGAAAAGTCAAAACATTATAGACTTGTTAAAAAATGTCACTAATAAGCAAAAAAAAGGGATTACTTATAACCATAGTCAAAAAAAGCTTACAACTTTTCCATTTAAAAACATTCCTATTTATAATTTTACAATCTTAAATTATTATCTGTTTGCTTTATAAAGGATAAAAGAGAATCATATCTGACGATACTCCAATTCCGTTAACGAGTGGTATGAATCTTTCATCCTGTTCTGAAGCTCATAGTTTTTTATCTTCAGATGTAAATTAGTGCACATGATGCAAAAAGAAAATGAAGAATTATGTTTGTGTATCATGTTATAGTAGTATCAAATTCACAGCATATACTATAGTACAATAAAACTAAACTACATACTATCAAAGAATATAATGTAGTAGAATATCGCTCATTTTCATTTTTTTTGCAAAAATTGTGTCACGTGGTCGTATCTACCGATTGAAGTAAGAATTTACAAATTTTTTTGTCTTAAAGTTTGTATTTCAAAAAGTTGTTGACCATACACCATAAAAATTAACATAGTTTTAAGTTGAAAAATAAATTTCTGGCTAAAATATGACAAAAAATCCTTTACCGTTCCTATTAAGAACTTGGTGTTTTAAGCAAAATAAGTGCATGGATTTTTATTTCCTTTTTTTAAAGTTTGTATTTCAATTAAATTATAGATGTACTAACAGCTATTTAACCTTAAATTAATGTTTTAGATGCTATTTATTTTAAAATATGACCAAAAATTACGTATTTATTCACAAAAGCATAAAAATACTTTTTTATACCTCAAGAAATAATCGGTTAAAAGCACAATAATAAAAATTTTTTAATTTTACTTAGTTTTTATGACAATAACAAGTTGTTCTTCTGATAAAAAAAACTTTTACTTTATGTTTTCTAAAAATTACAGCACTCAAAACAAGATTTTTATATTATTTTTTTTAAATCTATTTTTGCAAAAAAAATGAAAATGAGCCATATATAATTTTAGATACTATAGTATGATCAAAATATCAAAATATCTTTGGTATGAAATAAGTGTATATTCTGTTAAACTACTGGCTTAAAGATGCCGATTTCTTCGCAAGAAAAAACAAGTGATAGAAAAAAAAACCTGAGCAAAGTTTATATATTTTTACAGCCTTGAACCTGATTTTCAACTATAGTATTGAGGGCAGAAAGTGTACCATATTTATATCATAAAATGAAAATGTAAAATTTCTTTTAAAATTTATTTTCTCATCTTCTTCTAAATAAATTATTTTTAAATAAATTTTTCTGTAATTAAAAAAAAACAAAGCGACTACAAAAAATAATACTTTATATTAATGTTAGTTTAAAAATTTTCTTTCACCATTTTTATTGGCAAAAATTCTCGAAAAATAGTTCTATCTAAAAAGAAAAAAAAAACTAAACGATGTTTTCTTTCCATTATTTTTTAGCAAATACTAAAAAATGTTAAAGTTCATAAATACACACATTGAAATATCTGATTATATTGAAATGGTACATTAACGGAAGTTCGAAAATCGACGACAAAGAGCTTGCTCAATGTTATTTATTCCTTTAAGTGCTCTCGATCGTTCGGTGGTTACTTGGCTAAAGCTTTTGCTCCAGTCCATTCGCTTTTCTACAAAACTTAAATTTATGACCATTTGACCTTTTGCGGTTAGCTTTTAAAAGGAGAAATTGAATGTATTTATGTTATTGCTAAAAATTTAGTCACTTATATGCTTTTTCTATTCTACTTTTATTTTTTTATTCAAACCAAATAATATTTAAAATAGTTATGATATATTTTTTTAATTAAGTTTTTTACTTCTAAAATTTATGCATGCATGTTTTTATTCAACATTAATGGAAATCATGATAAATGTATTATTGTAACTTATATTTTCCATTTATACATGAAAATTATGCAGACGCCTACTAACAAATTTATGTGTATATACTTAAGGCTCACACACAAACTCATGGGCACGAGCAAAAAAGCATACGAGCACGAGCAATATTGAATAAAGTGGGATTAATATTTTTAATTTCTCCTCTTTAGCCCCTCCATTCTAACTCCCACTATATACTACTTTCGCTCGTGCTCGTGTGCTTTTTGCTCGTGCCCATGAGTTTGTGGTTGAGCCTTTATCATATTAGACTTGAATTTATTTTTATTTTTAGGCATTAAAATGTTTTCAATCTGGAAAACATCAAAAACGATGAAACACAATTATTATCTATGTAAATAACATATACATTAGACATTTCCAAATTGAGAAATTAATTTTATCAGACTTTCGTGCAGAGAAGTCCTTAATGATTTGAAATTAATAGAAAAGGAAGGTTTCAAACTTTACTTACTAATAGTTACATTATTAATTTGCTAAAATAAAGATATACAATTGTAAAACTTGTAAAACTTTTCGTAAAAATTAAATTCTTTTTTTGTTTTGCGTAGAAAGTGGAGAAGTGCATTATCCATACTACTCAGCATCCTGAGTTAATGGTTATGTGGGATTCGACCTTGCCCTGTCATACTTTCTAAAATGGTCAAATGTCAAGATCGAAGGGGAGTGGGATCAAATAGTACCTAAAATAATCTGAGTTTTGGGACTTAAAATAATTCGAACAAGGGCTTATTTGGTAATTGGTAAGATATCGCGTACCTACTTGAGAAAAGGTCTACTGTAGGTTTTTTGGGTTGCTGAATCTGAATTTGGAGTTCAAAGTGGCTGTAGATTAAGGAAACACCTTTCAATCAGTAAAAACTATCACTTTTTAAGAAGAAATGGCTAATGAGAATAAAAAACTTGACCTTTTCTCCATCAATCTGAAAAAACTAAATTATTTTAAGTTGCCTCTATTTTTGATAGAGTGGGGTGGCTGGCTTGCAAAAGAATTATCGATATATATATTTTGTTATTACCATTTAAAAGTTCTTATAACTTCGAATTTTTATGAAAAATCTCGTATACGTCATACGACACTACGAAATAAAATAAATCTAATTTTATTTCATTTTTATTTAATATAACTGATTTATTAAATTTATTATTATTTACACATAATAACATATATTTTAAAAATTAATATATATATATATATATATTCTCAAGAATATATAAAAATAATACGTGATAGCTTGAGGACTCAAAGATTTTTCAAATCGTGCAATATCACACATACTAAATTTTTTTTATTTAATATTTTATTTCTTAACCTCAAGAAGAAGTGCACCCTAGACTAAATTGTTTGAAAACGCATATATGTATAATGATACATGCACATAATTTTTTTTTTTTAAGTTAATACTTTTTGCTTGCGGTTATAATGCAACCTTTGCAATATACATAATACTCTATGTGCTTTGTCATCAATTCCTTTTTCTTATGCAGTAATAGCTATCTATATATTATAATATGAATATAAATATAGATATACATTTTATACATAAACGTAAAATAAAACCTTTTTATATATAAGTCCCTTGGTTATGCCATATGGAAATATCAGAACTGGCGCCGTAATGCAAGGCGCCTCGTAAAGATTCTAAAAAAGAAATCTTGAAATAAAATAAAAGAAAAAATAAAATGGAAAAAAAAAGAGATAAAGAAAGAAAGTAAATAAACAAAGAAAACATGGATATAATGTTTCTCGTGCATGAAATCTCGATAAAAAGAAGTTGTCAAGTATAGTATATAAAATTTTATATATATTTATATATATAGTCGAGAATAATCATTTAAAATCTTTCTTTGGATTATCTTAGAAGAGCTAATAAAAAAATATTATTTTTTCAATTAAAAAACAAAAGTTTTTTTATAAATGCAGTTGTGTGTGGCTTATTCAGCTTTAATGTTGAGATGGATTATTTTGAAGTTAAATAAATTTTTAATTGATATATACAATCTTCTATTTCTTCAATTTTTTGTACCTTTTTTTCAATTCTTGGTACCTACCCCAAATTCCGATTTGTATCTAAAGGAACGAAATATTAAAAATAAAAATCACCGATTTGGTATGATTATTTGACAGCATTGTAAGAGTCTGTGTCAAATTAGGTAAATTTAATTACAAAAATCATATATTTTAGCCGGCCTCTATATATTTAAAATTATAATAAAAATATTAAAAATGTATAAACTGTTTTTCTACTTGGAAATGACCTTTAGATTTTTTTGATTTAATAGAGTTTAATAGATAATAAAGGAGCAATATTAACATGTATGCATACTCGTACACGTACACGTACACGCACACGCAAATGTACGCATAATAATTTCACGTGTAAAAGTATTTTTATAAAATATGTAATAATAATCGAATAGATCCTGATACGATAAATCACATAATGATTATTAAAGAAAAATGTAATAAAAAAAATGAAAAAGATTTTAATAAAATATCTTGCTGATTATCAATTTTTCTATAAAACTAAAGTATATAATATAGATTTTATCAATTTCAAAGTAAAAGTGTTATTATTATGATTTTAAATAATGAAGCTATTAAATATATTTTTTTTTTATTTAATATGAAAAGGATGTATAGAAAAAGAAGTAGCTTGAATATAAAATGTAAAATATTATAGTATGATATACAGTATTTTATATATAATGTATAGGTATTTTATTTCTATATTAGACTTTGCCATCTTTTGTATTACCTTATCACAGAAAGTTGTACCCGAAATAGAAGATTTAAATATTTCAGTTCGCCGAAATAAAGAGACACCCATTGTACTCCTGATGGCAGATTACTTAACCTCAAATATTTATCGCTAGTATTTATATAAAAAAAATTAAATAAAATATACACTAAATGTGTTATTTAATTAAAATTTAGAGGTTAGATTACGATTATATACTGTTTAGTGATTCAATTACAGACCTAAAATAAGTCACAAAATTTCCATATTTCTAATAAAATTTATTAAAGTAACGGCAAATTTTAATTAGCAGTATTATAATTTATTAACAGAAATTTATAATTCTTACGCTAAATATGGTAATTATGCGACAAATGTCAGGTTTGTAATTGAATTTACTCAACAGCGTGGTAATTTTATCTAAACTCTTTGTAAATTTTAATTTAATAACCCTTTCAGTGTAAAAAAATAATATGATTCTTAAAATCATTTATTTTTTGATAGTATTTTTTTCTACCAGTTTGTGAACTAATAACCTGTAAACCTTGAATATGTGTATAGTAATAATAACTTAGCATAGAATGTAGTATCTATTACCTAGTTTCTAGGAATTTCCGGTTATCCGACTTTTCCATTCGATCTGATCTTCGGTGTCTGTATTTCAAGTCAGCTTTGGGTGAACTTAAAAGTTTTCAGGGTCTACAATTATGTTTTTGAATCGTGGTCATTTATGGCATTACGATTATGTACAGATTTATTTGTAAAATAGGTAATTTTTTTTTAAATTTAGATGTTTTTTCTTACTGTTTGTAAAATTAAAAAAGTATATATTTATCGAGTTATAAAGCTAGGGAAATTAAAAATTCGAAATTTTACTTGCAGGCCTCTGAAATATTTCGAGTTTTCCAGACCCGAAACCTGATCTGATCTGAAAAAACACTGAGCTTTTGGGTCAACAAACCCAAAACTTTGGGTAATCGGATTTTCCCACTAATTTCCTCGTATAATTCGGTACAGATTATGTAAGAATCTATCTCTAATTTGTAGAGTAAGATTTTTACTCTTTTTACAGAATTACTCATTTTAGGGCAGTTCTCTACCATAGTCTTTTAAGAAAATTTTTAAACAAATCTTTTTTTAAAGATATACTAAAAATAGCCCCTTCCCTCTTATTTTGAGTACTCAAAAAAGATGTCAAAACACTTTAATGCCTGCAGGAGAATAATCATTTTAAAAGCTGTTATAAACAGTGGTCTAATATAAATTCTGAAAATTCATATGTTTAGGTAGTTTATATGTGTGAAATTTTCACGCATAAATATTATAATATAGAGAAACGAAGGTACATGTATAAATATAATATATCTATACCGAAGATGCTCGTTAGGTCAGCAGATTTTACCGATCATAGCAAATGATAAGTCAGCTTACTTCGTTGTATTTCTTAACACTTCCGGCACGTGTCGACAATTTTTTTTTATACTTTTTTTTGAAATTTTTATACTTTTTTTATTATTGTTTTTATAAAATAACTTTTTTTCAATATATGAATTATTTTTTTACTCGATTATATATAAATTGTATTATTTTTGTTTGTTTGTTTGTTTTTCTATTTCTATTTTTTTTTTTCGTAAGTACATATATAAATGTATAAAACTAATAAATGTCATTTTTATACTTGTATTATTCATGAAAAACCACATGAGGTGGTGACTTTTCCATGTCAATTAGATGAGATTAATGTAACTTTTGCAGTTTCATATAATTCTTTTCTCGAGAGGCATTTCATTCATCATGGCTTGTATACTGTGTATACTTTTTTTTTTATTTTTACTAAAGAGATTATATACATAATACTATATAATATATTTTAGTTCTTTTAAAAACATGGAATTGTAGAGAAGAAAAAAAAAGCTTTTTTTTGTTTTGAGTATCACTAGAATACACTAAAATGTAATTTTGATAAGTGCATAATTATATTGTTTGAAAAAAAAGGTTTTTTTTTGTACCAAGAGTTTACTTTTTTTTCTGTTTTGTTTCATAAAAAAGTTGTTTTTGGAAAGAATTATTAGTAAATAATAATTTTATGGATTAAATTTTTTTTATTTACTTATTAAATTTTTTTTTTAGTGAATTTATTTAAAATGATCAATTTTTTTTTTTACAGCTACAAGTAAGTCATAAATGAACTTTTTTTTCTTTATTTTTTTTTCGTTATGCATAGTTTTTGATACAGAGCTCCATAAAGTTAAGGCCGCGGTGATGAAGTCTTTTGCGGTTACGTCAGTTTGGATGGTCCGAAACAAAAAATTCCAATAAGGTTTTTTTTATTAATAATTTATCTTGTGCGTAAAAAAACTTAAAAATTAAAAAAAAAAACAAAACAAAAATTGAAATTAAAAAAAAATCAGTTTTTAGTTCACGGAATTTCATCTAAAAATTGCAATATAGAAAAGAAAATTGCAAATTTTTTTATTTTTTTTAGTTTATGCAATGGCCAAGATATTCAAGACATTAAAAAAAGATTCATGTCAATATCTGCATTATTTTTCGAGATATGCTGCATACCGATTTCAAAATTATTATTTTGAAAAAAACGCATTTAAAGTTTGATCCGCTTAATAATTTCAGGGCGTTAACTACTTACAAAAATATTAATATCTCGAAAACGGTTACAAATATTATTCAAATTTTTTATTTTACATATTCTTAAGATATTTTTAAACAAAATTAGGAGAAAAAAATTTTTTTTTTAAATTTTCAAAAAATTGAAACATCTCCTTAAATAAAAATGAAAAAATAAAATTTAATGAAAATTATGAATTACAATACATATTAATTATTTGTAGAATTTTAAAGTAAGTTTATGTTGGGAAGTATAAAACGTTCGTTTTTCATCAATTCCAAATTTTTATCACCTGGTTTCTAAACAATGATCAGATTTACAAGTAAAAATATTTTAGACAATATAATAATGAATACAAAATGGATTCAAAATCTCTAATCAGTTTAACAAAATTTAGTTTAACAGAAAAAATCTCAAAATTTTATTATTTTCAATTAAGTTTCCTTTGGTATCCACCATTTCAAATTAACTATTTTTATTTAGGGTACATGATCAAAGACTTCAAAAGTCTCTTTTCAGTCATTTTTGATTAAGCTTACCATTTAATGATTAAAAAATTTAAAGGCAAATAAAATTTTTCTTAAAGATTTCTTAACCCTTATGTGGACAGTAGGTTTTCACTATGTTGTTGGACAACAGAGTATCGGGGTACTCCTGCGTATTATTTTTCAAACTTTTTTTTGGAGAGAAAATATTTATCTTTATCTTTTTGTATTTACAAAATAAGATATTATAACATTTATTTATCATTGACTCTTCCAAATAGATTAAAAAAAAAAGAAGAAGTAATGGTCAGTATTATATGTTTATCGTATTTTTTATATTTAAATAATTTTTTATTGTGTAGAATACTCTATTGTATGCAATAATGACCAATGTTAAGAAGTTAAACAAAAAATAAAAATATTATATAGTCAGCATAACTAGAAAATAATTAGTCTGTGAAACTTTACTTATTTGTCTTATACAAATTGAGTAAAGATGCACAAGATAAATATTTACGTTTATTATTAAATGAAGTTGAAGATGATAGTGATTTAGATTCTAAAAGTAATGACGATGACTGGATTCCTAGCAATATCCTTAATAACAATGTCATTCTCAAAGGCTCATACAATAAAGAATATCCTAGTGAATCTAGAGATCAAGATGTAGAAAATGAATCAGAGAATTACAGTAAATACAGGTCAGGTGTTGGTACCTTAGATCAAATGATAACCAAGTATTCTTCAAAGGGTCTTAAAAACAGATGGCTACTGATTCTATTTTATAATATGATAGACATTGTTGCCTTATCAATTTATATTGATTATTACGAAAATAATAATATCCTAAATAAAACTGATGATAGGCGCTAATTTCTTAGGTGATTAGGTAAAGATTTAGCCAGACCAATAATAGTAGACCATACTTCAAATAGTAAAGTAATCAGAATTTTTTCTACAAAAATTGCGATAGAAAGGTGTAGCTTCTAGACGAGACTCAAGCTGAATAAAAGTGCAAGTTGGTTATTGTTACTTATGTAACATCTAGATGTATACAATCTAGATAATATTTAATTTCCATATTTACTTAAAAATTTATTTTATTTACAATTAATTTACTTTCATAATTGACCATCATATTTTATACAAATATGTATTTCATTGACTCCTTATTGAGTATACCCATGATTGACTAAAATTTATCATATTTTGTTGACTACTGATTGTTGCTAATATTAAACCAAATTGTTAAACCAAATAACTATTCATTTTAGTATTTACTTTAGTATATTTACTTATATTTATTAAAGATATTTGATATTGTTACCTATTTGTAATAATCTATTTTATTTTATTTTATTTACTATGTATTTATTGATTAACTAACGAATTATTCTAAGAGGTTAAACAAACGCATATATATATATATTTATTAACTAATTGTAAAATAGTATTACTGTATTTTGTTTTTATACAAATAAATTTGATTATAATAATAATAACAAGTAACCAATAAAAAAGACAAGAAAAGCTTGTGAAACTTGTGTTAAGCCAATTTGTTTTCAACATTCTATTACTTTAGTAAATTTATGAATTGTTAATACACTTAAAAATTTTCGCTTAAAATATCTGTTAATTTTTTTAACTTTTTAATTAATTCATAAAAATTTTTGATCTAATTTTTTGTTCATTTACTTGATTTTTAATTTAAATTTTTATGAACACAATTTATTATAGTTATAAGAAAGTTTTAAACAACAATTAACTGATATACGTTACTTAGTTCCCTGGTACCCTTGCTGTCCCTGAAACTTTCCAAAAAAAATTTAATTTTTATTTATATTAAAAAAAAAAAAAATTGTTCATGCATAATTCTATTACAAATTAGTTGCTTATTTCTTTGTAATAATTATTAATTATAAGGAAGTAAAAATTAAATATAAATTATCAAAATTATAAATAGAAAAAATAAACGAAAATAAAAGACAAAAAAAATTATAATGAATATAAATAATTACACATTTATATTATTTATTAAATAATAATTACGTAAGGTATATATATAAGTATAAAATATAAGTATATTATAATGCCTTAAGAGGCTGGGTCCCCTGGAGGCGGTTTTTTTCAGACCGCGTCAGAAAAAACTGAATTTTTCTAAAAATTGAAGATAAAACTTAAAAATCTAAGCCGAGGGAAACAATTTTGAATAATTTGCGAATCGATTGATATAATAAAAAAAAATGTTTTTGCAGATTTATATCAAGAACTTTTTTTTTGAAAATTATTTCAAGACGTAATTTCAAAAAAATAAAATTTCAAAAAAAAAATGTGTTATATAAATCTGAAAAAAAATCAATAAAATCTACACCAATCGATTCGCAAAACATTTTTTTATGTTACCCCTTTTTGATTTTTTAGATTATTTCTATATAAAAATGTTATTTACTTTTAAAGAGAAGGTGTTAAATATTCATAGGTTATGAATTTTATCTTTTCAAAAAAAAAAATTTTTCTAAGTTGGTGGTCCTGCAAGAATAATAATTTGTATTTTTATAGTTAAATTTAAGAGATGTCGCTACCATGATATAAATAAAAATATTTCCAAGTCGCAGTGTCACAATGATACTGATACCATTCAATTATTTTGCAAAATTTAAAATAAATTAAATTATATACATAATAAATATTAATTTGAAATGTTCGTTAATTATTTAAATGTCAGGAAGCCGTTTGTGTTAGGATGGAAATCTAAGTATTAAAAATATATGCATTTTATTTCTGTATAAAATATTGCTCATTAGTATTGTTTATTTTTTTTTTTATTGTAGTTTTTGCACTAAAAATATTATAATGATGCCTTCACTAATATGATTATTAAGGAATAATAGCCTTAAAAATTTTTTTTACAATTTTTTTTTTTAATAGCTTGACACATATGAATTTTATTTGAAGAATTTTGTTCTTTCATAACTTGAGGATGTATATATAGGATACAAAATTTTATGGGAGCCCTTATCTTTTTTCTTTTCTTTTATTTTAATGAAAAAAAAATAAACCATCTGGATTTTTTGAAATAATTTTATTAACAGAAAATGAAATATTAGATTTACATATAATCCATTATATGTTTCCAGAAAACATTTGATTATACCCCATTACCGGGCCTCTTTGCAGCAAATTTTGAAAAAGATGAAACTGTGGTCTTGGATAATATGCGAGTGGATTAGCGGCTGATGGGAAATTTAAATGTGAATAGTCACTAAAATAATTCTGTGGCACAATTTGTGGTGGAATAGGTGACTGAATTGGTCGTGGAATCATAATAGATGGCTGAAATTGTGTAGAAATCATAGCTGGTGGGTCGAACTGAGGTGATTGAACGGTTAAAACATGTGTTGTGGATTTACCCATTTGCTACAAAAATAGTTTCAATTTAAAATACATTAATATTTTACAATAATTAATGAACTTACTTTTTCCATGTTATTTAACCGTTGGGAAAAATTCTCCATTAAATGTTCCGAAGAGGCCAAAATGCCTTCTGAGATCTTCAATTTTTTATTTTTCTTTTTATATTCTAAACTTCTTTTTTTTTTGTATTTTCTTTTAGTAACCTATAATGAAAATCAGTTGTCAGCAGTCCTAATACTTTTTAAAATAAAATTTATTTTTACCTTTCTCTGTTTTAACTCATTATTATCTTTAGTTGCTTGAAAAAACTTGTCTAGTTTTTTATCTAAATTTACCAGAAAATCACGGGAATAGTTTTCAGTTGAGAATCCTGGAGAATCGCTTTTTGGATTTAGCATCTGTAAATAATATTTAAAATTTAACGATAAGAACTTGCAAATTTAAAAGTTAAGTAGCTGTTTATTACTATTACGAAATATAAAAATTTATATTGGCATTTACTTACATCTTTGTTATATTCAACATTCTCTATTCCTGTTGAATGCAAAAAGGATCCTTTATTGAGAACAATTTTTTCAACATGACCGTCAGAATGTTGTGATAAATTTTTCTCAGTTAGCGTTGAATTATTTTTTTCCTGGAAAATTTTATCGTCAATATTTTGTGTCTACAATAAAAACAATTTCTTTTTAAACAAATAAAGTTACAATAGAATGCTTATTCAAATTTTGTTGGCACCTACGTTTTCAAAAAGTAGCTTATCTGCATTATGGTCTTGCTGAGAAGGCTTGGTTATAGTTTCTGTCTTTTTGGGTAATTCGCAGGGCGGATTTCTGTTTGTCATTACATCATGATACTGCAATGGAGTTCTTTGGATCTTTTGAAGCTATAAAACGATTATTTAATTAATTTACTTTTTTTAAAAGAGGTTATTTGTTAAAAATATTAAACAATAAAAAAGTAAAAAAATAAATAGCTATAAATATTTTAAAAATGTAGCAATTTATGTAAAAATATTAAAAAACATATTATATAATAAACGATTTCTTACATTTGTATTACTTTCATCAAATTTTATCAATTTTGATTCCTTATCTTTTGAAGAATTAGCTTTATCAGCTAAATATTTTTTGTAAAATGCTAGTAACGATGGCTCATTCTGAAGAAAAAAAAATTATTTTAATAACATTATCGTCAAATATAATAAAATGTGCAGTAACAAAAATGCATACTCACTTTGTCAACAATCTTATTTGATTTTATTTGTGGAGACACTTTTTGTCGACCTTTCTTTTTTTTTGGAACATCAGTTTGTGACTCGCTAACTGTCTGCTTTAAATCATTTTTTTTTACTTTTTTTTTTGACTTATCCTTTAAATAAAATGAATTACTGAATAGGAAAATAATTTAAAATTTTAAAGTTAATTCTAACTAAATTAATACACACCATTTTATCTTCTACATTTATTACCTTTGGAGCTTGCTCTAGCTAAAATTTTAATTTTGTTGTTAAATAATAAATAATATATTTTGTCTTTACAAATAATCTTATAAAACAAAGTGATTACCGTTGATAAGGGTACTGGAACTGTGGCTAAATACTTTTTCAATTGAAGATTCTTCTCAACATTTTTAGGCACTTTTAACTTCTAAAAAACAATTTTTATAAATTTGTTAATTATTAGTTAATAATTCATAAAAAAAATTTATTATGCTTACTTTATTTAAACAATTATCAGCATCTTTTTTATTCTTATCCTTCATAATTATGCTATTTGACAAATCTAATAAATTAGGATTCGAACTCCTGGTAGTCCTGCTTATCCTTTTCTTACCTTTACAACAAAAATTATTATATTTAAATAAATGAGTTATAGATTTCACTGTAAATAAAATAAATAAAATAAGCTTTTATTACCATGTAATCCTTCCATTTTAATTATTTTCTAATATTAAATACTTATTTTTATACACATTATCAACTTGTAAAAAAACTAACTGGAGCCATGTGCGCTTAAATATCGGTGGAGTTTTGCAGACGACTTAAGAAGATAACTGGCGCCGTTTACGGCGGTTCCCGTAATACATAAGCGCGAATTTTAAATTAAATTTAAATAATTATGAAAATATTAATAAATAACGTTATAAAAAATAAATTTAATTCATTCTTATAAATATATTTAAAAATATTTTTTTGAAGAAGAATTACAAAAAAAAATTAATTAATTATGAATATTTTTGTTAAGCAAATTCGTAAAAGATACTCAAAAAATGTATATAATATATATGCTAAATTAATAATGAATAGTGTTACTTTCAATATTTATGGTAAATCATAAAAAAGGATGACACTTTTTTAATATTTAAATAATATTTCAGAAACGTTCTAAAATTTTGAGAAAAGAGGGAATTTAGTAGTCCTGTCATTAATTTTGGGAAATTCCTACAGGATTTGCCCACTTTCTAAAATGATTCTTTATTTGTATGTATAATTATATTTTATACAGAAATAAAATGGATATATTTTTAATATTTAGGCCTGAAACAAATTGCATTTTCAAATTTTCGCGTATTTCTTCACTTCGATCACTCGAATGCTTTTATGAAATAAATCACGAGTTTTTTTCACAAAATTTACTATTCGAGGAGTAGATATAAGTTTTACATTCAAACCTTATAAAGTTCAAGAAGATTTTATGCACAAAGTTATAGAGTCTTTGCAAGGTAGAAAAAATGATGTATTAGAATCAGCAACAGGTAACAAAAATGTCTCTTAAAAATAAATAAATCAAATTATATTTATAGGCACAGGAAAAACCTTAAGTTTATTATGCTCTTCGTTAGGGTGGTTATGAGTCAAAAAAGCACACTTTCAAGTTCAAGAAGCAAATAGTGAACCAGAAGGAAAATTTATTCATGAAATTTATGATAATAAATTATTTATCATATAAATAGTATTCAATATATCAATTATTTATGCTTCAATAACTCATTCTCAGCTTTTGCAAGCTGGGGAGAAAAAAATGAATTTTTTGCTTTTAGAAAAAAAAATTACACTTTCCTTTTTTTCTTATTTTTCTACCTCAAATCTTTACCTTTTATTGAAGCGAGAAAGATAAAAGTAAAAAAACCGGTTCCTATTGTCTAAATATGAATATATTTCAACACTGTAGTAAACACAGTCTCAATTATTTTTTTAGTGTGATAGTTTAAAAAATTATTGAGACAGAAAAAAACCGGTTCCTACTGTCTAAATATTATGAATATATTGCAACACTGTAGTAACACAGCTACATAATTTTTTAATACACATACACCATGATATACTACAGTGTTGCAATTTATAAACAATGAAGCCTTACAATCATAAAAACATGAAATACAATTTTTCATAAACATGACCCCCTTCCGAGTTATAGCGCAAGGAAAAGTGACTCGAGGGCTCCTATTAAAAGCTAGCGATGTTTTTTAATGCTGAGTTAAAAATAGCTAAATATTTTTGTGTCTTTTATTAAAACCTCGCGTTGTTTTTTAGGGTTTTGTTAAAAGATCGCTATTTAAATTAGAGGTCTTATTAAAACCTCGCTTTATTTGTATTGCTTATAAAGAGCTATGTGCTATATTATTAATATACTCATAGCTAGCTTTTAATAAGCAATAAAAACGAAGCGAGGTTTTAATAAGACCGTAAAAACATAGCGATCTTAGACCCTAAAAAACAATGCGAGGTTTTAATAAGACACAAAAATATTTAGCTATTTTTAACTAAGACATTAAAAAACATCGCTAGCTTTTAATGGGAGCCCTCGAGTCACTTTCCCTTGCGCTTGTCAGTTTCCCTCGGCCTGATTGTTTCCAAAAAATTTAAAAATTTTTTAGAGCTTTTTTTATTTTACTTAAAATCTGGTAGTATTACAAAAAAAAATTATATATTACTAATATGAAGTATTTTCATTGGCAAATAAAGCGATTTTTGTTTTTTTTTGTTCGATTATAATATGACATGGCAAAAATGGTTGCTTAACGAAAAATTAAGAAACAGGATCGTTCTGGCATAAATATCTGCAAAAAATTTTACTTTCACAAAAAAAATGATAAGTATCATTTTGCAAGAAGACAAAATTGGGAAAATTTTAAGACCAACCAGAACCGTTTAAAGTAAGCTGAAAAAAACTTATGGGCAAAATAAACTTTTTTCTAATTTTCTTTATAATTTTTTAGCTCCATCTGGACTGAGGTGCTTTCAAAAAAAAATCCTTTAATGAAAAGTCAGAACACTTGTTTCTAAATATGTCCAGCCATTTTTGGCCCTATCGGGGAATTATTGTTTATGTATGGGGCCTTCTCAAACGATTGCAAATGACTTTTTGTAAAATTAATAAAAACCATTTTTTCTATTCTTTTTTAAAAAATTTCTTGTCTCATTATACCGATACAAACTTATTCCAAAAAAGTTGAAATTTTTTTTTTTTTCATTTTCTTTACGTTTTCAGTTATTAGCAATCGTTTTACGAGATAAAAAAAATCCGCTAGCTTCAAGTGGAATTTCGCTTGCGGCATAAGTAAAATTTCTAGCATTAATACTTTCATAGAAAAAAATGATATACTATACGTCCGAAAAAAAAAAATTTTTACTGATTTTTGTATTTTTTAAAGGGTGGCCCTTCGGAATTCAGAACCACTGGTATGCAATCGTTACATTTTGACGAAATTTAAAAATAATAGATCTCATTTTCATAATGTTATAGAAAATACAATAATGTCGTAGAGTAAGACTAAATAGAAAAAGAGACATTATTACAAAAATAATATCATACATTTTAAATTTAATATTATTAAATTTTCTTTTTTACAGTATGTTTTAGTAAATATCTGTTATTTAGTCTTACTTAAATTTTATTTTCTACATTATGAAAATGAGATCTATTTTTTTTTGAATTTCGTCAAAATGCAACGATTGCATATCAGCGGTTCTGAATTCCGAAAGGCCGCCTTTTAAAGGCAAAAAATTGAAAAACAAAATCCCCCTTCAAATAATAATTTTATAATTATGAGATGGTACTTGTAAGATAATAAGATATAATAATACACAAAAATTGTGTTACAAGCGATGCGGTCAGTACTGAGTTCGTGTGCGGTATTATCTGCACATAAAAAAGGATACAAGACTACTATTTGTCACGTGGGATCGATCTACCTATAGAGTCTTTACAATTTTGAAAATATATCCCGCGATGATCTCACGTGACAAATAGTAGTCTTGTATCCTTTTTTATGTGCAGATAATACCGCACGCGAACTCAGTACTGACCGCATCGCAAGTACCATAATTTTTGTGTATTATTTCTTATTATTTTACCTATATTTTACCTTACAAGTACCATCTCATATAAAATTATTATTAGAAGACGGATTTTTTTTCTTAACATTTTTGCCTTAAAAAAATAGAAAAATCAGGAAAATAAAGATTTTTAATTAATAAAAAAAATAAAGATTTTTCTACACCAGTAGATAATCTTCTTTTACGATAATGGGAATTCCGCTTGCCGCAAGCGGATTTTTTTTTCAGTGTATACTTCCGAAAAGAAAAAAAAATCATTTTTTTTTTTGTTTTTTTCTAAAGGAAAAAATTTTGAGATAAAAATTTTCAAAAAATTAAGTATCAGATTGGAGATACTGGGTAAAAACAATAATTCTAGGTATTTGTCGTTTCACAGAAATAAATTCGATACTGCGTCCAAAAAGAAAAAAAAAATTTGTATTTTTTGGTGAAAAATAATTTTGCGACAAAAATTTTCAAAAAATTAAGTATAAAATTGGAGATATCGAGTAAAAACAATAATTTTAGATATTAGTACTTTCATGGACATATGGTATTTTTTGTATGTTTTGGTAAAAAAAATGTCGAGAAAAACATTTTCGAAAAACTTCGTATCAGATCCAAAAATTGACTATAAACGATATTTCTAAAACCAGTACTCTTAGAGAAAAAAATTAGGTACTACATCTAAAAAGAAAAAAAAAATTTGTATTTTTTGTATTTTTTAGTAACAAAAATTTTGGGAAAAAAATTTTCAAAAAATTAAGTATCAGTTTCGAAATATCGAGTAAAAACGATACTTCTAGATATTAGTACTTTCATGGAAAAAAAGAGGCGTTACATCCAAATTAAAAAAAAAAAAGTACCTCGAGTTTTTTTGGTGAAAAAAATTTCCAAAAAAAAACATGTCTTAATGTCATGTTGGTTGTGAAATAGCACTGGTTACAGTCATACATTCGTACTCACACACACACACACATACACACACACACAGACTTTTTTTAAAAACCGTCTTTTTAGCTTCCTGAGGTCTCAAAACGTGCTTATATGTCAAAAAATCAGAAATCAAAATTTCACCTAACACAAAGTTTCCTCTATGAGGAACAAACAAAATGGCCGATCCAATTGAAATGTTGCATGACAGTATGACATGAAATTTCGGCGATAACCTTAGCTTTGAAATGGTTCATTGTACATCTCGTTATCATTAGCCATAAGAAAATTATGGCCAAAAATCCTTTTTTTTCAGCAATTACATAAAATGTTTATAGTTAATCCATTAGGTCCCTCTATTTCTAAGTGTTATAAGTAATAAAACTCTTATCAAAGTGTACAAAGAAAAGGGGGTGGAAGGAGGCATCAATATTGCAATCAAATTTTTAAAAAATTATCCTTCATGTAAAATAGCTATAACGAGGAAAAGGAGGGATGTCTTTCAGATAAGCATTGGAACTAGATTGGAACTTGGTGGTGGTACAGGGTGCATGGTGATAAGCGGACGTCATCTAGCACCCTGTTCCCATGACTAATAAGTCAAATTTTTTTATGAAATTTACTATTTATCTTGTGTCTACGATCTCTAGCACATTTTAGAAAAAAATGATAATTTTATAAAGTTACCTTTTATTTTTATTTCTTAAGGGATTTTTAATCGTTTTCCTTTTAAACAAGTTTATTTTTACTTTTATTTGCTTAAGATGACTCATTTTATTTACTTCAGATTTTATAATTATAAAGGTATTTCATTTTTAGGGATTTGTAATACACTGATATTGTGTGTAAAAGTCGTAAGTTTACTTTAAAATTTCTAAAGAGTAGTTTTTAATGCACCAAGGCATATGCATGTAGTGCGGGATTTTTATTATTCTTTCGTCTTTAATAGTAAAAATTAGTGCAGAAAAAGAGAAAATTTAGAGCGTATTTTTTTGGTGAAAATTAGTGAGCACGTCTGTGTTACAAAAATTGATAATGGGGTGCCCGGCTAGATCAAAATATAAAAGATCAATAAGAATTATCGCAAAGACAAATCTGTAAGTATAAGAATATTTTTTTATTTTTTAATAAAATTTACCCATTTTGAATCCAAAAATCCACCATAAACAGTCATTTTAAGGGGTATTATCTGTTGATTCTACGTTTTCGTAGAAATTATAATTAGCGACATTATTCTTTTTTTAATTTTATTTTGGAAGCGATTATTTGAAATGAAAATATATTATAAAAAACATAATAATCCAAGATTGATGTATTTCTTATTAAATATATTTTTTTAATTTACGGAAATAAATTCGATAAAGCATGTAAAAGTAATTGGAAATGTAATTTTTAAGTAATTATTATTTCTTATATTTATTAAGTTTCATCAACCTGTGTCATTTATTAGCTGCCTACTTGATTAATGTTAAAATACCACGTTTATTTTATTCATTATAAATTAATTAAGACGGCGACATAGGTAAAAATAAGTTGATTTTTGCTCAAAAATGTTTTAACTTTAATATTATTAACGTGTTGTTGATTTGCCTTTAATTTTTTTATTGTCTAAAATTATAAATAATGTTAATATTGCTTATGCCTTTCTTTCTCTCTGTTTAAAAATTATACAAGTAATTATAAAAATATTCAATCCTTGCTTTTTTTAAAAATATTATTATACATGAATTTATAAAATAGTGGGTTTTTATTATTTTATATAAATTTTTATACAAATTTACAATTTGCAAATATTAATGCATAATTTTTTTACAGAAACAAAATTATATGCATATAATTAACTACACAATAAATACTTTAGTTTAAAAATTTGCACTTTCGCGCGCAAAATAAATATAACTATGTCGAAACAAGAATCTTTTAAAATGTCAGAATTCGCTACATAAGTATAGGTACGGAGTATATATATATATATATATTTATACAAGATACGAATTCGCGTGAGGACATTTGCCATTTTATGATAAATATTAGTATGACCAAACTGAGCATGCAGTACCAATGGAACTATTGGTTTCAAAATGGTTTTTCAATGGTTTATAATTATTTTTACTTTTTTAATTTCAAAAAATTTCAAAAAAAATTTTAGAAATTCGTGGCGGGTGAAATTGTTATTTGAATTTGTGAATAATTAATAATTTATTAATAATTTATTAATAAATAAATAAATAATTTATTAATAAATAAATAAATTTTAAAAAGCGCTGTTTCTCCCTCTATGGATAATTTTTTTTCATTAAGAACATTGTCCAGTAAACTGGATAACGGATGGATTTGATAATATTTGGCAAAAATACTGTTTTTGAAAAATACTGATAAAAAATTATAGCATATAAAAAAAATATCGTAGAATATAATTATTCAATTTATTTCAGACCTAGGGTGATTTTTCATAACGAAAATGTTATTTATTTAACAATTCTATCGCACATGTTCGTACGCGCGCTTGGCATAGAGCGGCAATAAATTTCAAATTTTTCTAAATTAGATTTGGGGTCGTTTAAAAAAAAAACGTAACGCTTGTAAGGTGGGTGGGTGTTAAAGACAAGTGTTACTTACCCAAATTGGGGTGGGTAGGTATTTAACAGAAAGCGTTAATCGTTAAGCGTATCGTTTGTACTCGAGTTTTTGAATCTGATGGCTAATTTTTTGAATTTTTTTCTCAAAATTCTTGATCAGTGACCCAAGAAACCTACTATCGGTTTGAAAAAGATGCGAACCTCTCGTTTTTTCGTAATATTTTGTATAAAAATAGAGATATTTTAATTAAACAAATTTTTTTTGAAAATATGACTATATTTTTACAATTTTACCAAAGGAATATAGTTCAACTTTGACCTCAAAAAAGTGTCGAAAAAATCATTTTTTTCTGGACAAATTTTTACCACTGATAATATGACTCTTTATTTACACGTTGATGTTTTAAAAATTTGAAAATATTAATTTGCAAATTTTCTGTGACCTTTGGAAAACGGGACCTCTATCTCAGCAACAAATTGTTCGATTGGCTTCATTTTTTTTTTTAATGGATAGGTCTTGATTTGTATATTACAAATATATAATTGATTAAAGTAGCGAATTCCTAGTTTTAGAGCTAAAGAGAAATGAATCAAGGCACAGGTGCAATCTATTCATCTATTGTTTCTCAAAAAACTTTTCACACCTTCCTGCTGTTTCAAGCTCCAAGAGGTAGAAAAAAAATATTTCTATTGATTTAGAGTTTGAATATACATTATCATGCTTTTTAAGACATTAACATCTGGTAAAAATATAGATAAAAAAAATTGCAATTTTCAGAAAAGTATTCAATTTTTATAAATATTATTAATGTATCGATTCACCTGATCGCAAAGAACTTTGAATCGCAAAAATCGGCCAATAATTAGCTTCAATAGAGCATAAAGTAAAAATAGGTATCAATTTTTATTTTGCTGATATCAGGGTTATTTATTGGCCAATTTTTGCAATTCAAATTGCACATTAATCAGATTTTAAAGTAGAATATGATTTGAGGCATCATTTTTACAAAGATTTGCAAAAATGAAAAAAAAAAAATCCGTAGAATTTAGAAATAAAGGAATTTTATTACATCATACTGCGATAGGTGAAAAAGAAAAAAAAAATAATAATAAGAATTATTTTTTATCGTTAACGTTAAAATAACGCTAACGTTATTTCCATACGATGCCTATAATATATCTACATGATTAGTGCAGAATGTTTCCAAAACATCAACATGATTACAAAGAAGTGTACATGAAATTTAAAATTAATAATCTTGAATCTGCTAGAGAGATATCTGATCTTAAATTTCTGTATAAATTAATCATGTACATGTACCAAAAAGAGATGGTATTAGAGAAAGTAGTTTAATGTTTATTAAACTACTCGAATAGATATTACTAATAATATAGAAATAAGTTTTTACAAAAGCTTTAGTATTTTTGTATCAAAATTTAGTTAGAATAATTTCCTAACATTAAGTTAGTATTAAAAATTAAAGAATATACATACGTTAATATATTATTAAGTATATTATTCATAACATTTCTTAATAAAATTTTTTATAAAAAAATGTAAAGGGTTCGTCCCATTAATTTGTTTAATAAATAAAAAAAAAAAATAAATAAATAACCAGAAACGTATATTTTTTATTTTATTTAATTATTAAAATACCCTGCCAACTAGCTGGCACTTTGGTTCCTCAAACAATGAGCTAAATACTTCAATATACCACAGATATCACCGATTACAACGTAACCATGCAATCAAACATACATTTCTATTAACTTTTAAAAGTTAAAAGAAAATTTATGTATTGAATTCAACTAAATCTATTTTTTTCAAAATAAAATCTAAAGTAATTTATTGGATAATAATTATTCAAGATAGTACTTTCATGGAATTACATGAAGTATTACACCAAAAAAAAAAAATATTGCATTTTTTTAAATATTTTTGTTTTTTTAATTTTCAGAAAAAAATTTTTGAAAAAATCGGTATCAGATCCAAAAAATTACTATAAATTTATTATTATTAGTTAACGAACTGTCTAAAACCATAGAATAATATTACAGTAATATTATTCTATGCTAAAACTAGTACTCTCATAGAAATAAATTAGGTACTACGTCCAAAAAGAAAAAAACGCTGCCAAGTGATTGGCACTATGGTTCCTCATCAACAATAGCAAAATATTTATAATGGTCTATTTTATCTAATAAAAATGATGTTTTTTTAATTTTTTTATATGAAAAATATTCAAAAAAAAAATTTGAAAAATTACGTATCAGATGGAAAAAATCCTTTAAAACCATAATTCTGGATATTAGTACTTTCATAGAAATAAATTAAGTACTACATCCAAAAAGAAAAAAAATTATTGTGTTTTTTTAATTTCTTTATACAAAAAATTTTGAAAAAAAAAATTTACAAAAATTACGTATCAGATGGAGAATTCCTTTAAAAACGATAATTCTAGATATTAGTACTTTCATAAAAATAAATTAAGTACTAAGTCCAAAAAGAAAAAAAATTATAATGTTTTTTTAATTCTTTTATACAAAAAATTTTGAAAAAAAAAAATTTCAAAAAAATTACATATCAGATAGAGAAATCCTTTAAAACCATAATTCTGGATATTAGTACTTTCATATAAATAAATTAAGTACTAAGTCCACAAAGAAAAAAAATTATTGTGTTTTTTTAATTTTTTTATACAAAAAATTTTGAAAAAAAAAATTTCGAAAAATTACATATAAGATGGAGAAATCCTTTAAAAACGATGATTCTGGATATTAGAACTTTCTTAGAAATAAATTAGGTATTACGTCCAAAAAGAAAAAAAATTATTGTATTTTTTTAATTTTTTTATTAAAAAAATTTTGAAAAAAAAAAATATCGAAAAATTACGTATCACATCCCGACGAATTGTCCTGAGATCTCTAGAGATCTCCAGAGATCTCCGGAGATCTCTAGAGATCTCTAAACTTGTTTTTAATTATTTCCAATGATTGAAGCTTATTATGCTAAAAATGCTTATAAATAGCTCCAACAAGCCTACATTATTCATAATACATGTAAAAAAAAATTCAAGCTGTATTTATACATAGCTAAACCATCAAAATTTGCCTTTTAATCAAACGAAAATCTGTAAAAATATTATTTTTTTCTATAATTATTACGAAAATTGAAGCTAAACTTAGGTTTCTGACAAAAGATTTTTAAAAAGTGAATTACTATTATTATGATTAATAAAACTTGTATATTTTAAAGCTCAAAAAGCACTCTATGTCAATAAAATCATAATTTGCTTATGGAGAAATTGAAGAAATTTCAAAGATTTAAATCATTTCAACTGTTTGGAGATATTATTCAGAATTGAAGAATCCTTTTTCATTAAATAGACAAATAATTTATCATATATACCTTCAGTTTTCTTGAAAGAACCTACTGAATCTCGAGCCAAGTGCCCCAACTTTACATGAGAAGGGGATTCTTAGACGAATATTTTAAATTTTGCTGTAACTTTACTTTTCCACCAAATAACTTCCTGAGTCTTATTTTTCTGATCACAAACGAATTAATGAAATATAAACATTTAAAGCGTTTAATATCACATATAAACAAAATTTGTTATTATTATTACTGCTAACTTTTATCATAACTGTCTTTCTAACTTAAATTACTATAAAATAAAAAAATGAAATGAATAATTAAAAACAAGTTTAGAGATCTCCCGAGATCTCCGGAGATCTCCCCAATTTAGAGATCTCTAGAGATCTCAGGACAATTCGTCGGGATGAAATAATCATTTAAAAACGATAATTCTAAATATTCGTACTTTCGTAGAAAAACATTAAGTACTACATCCTAAAAAAAAAAAAATTGGCATTTTTTATATTTTTTGGCGGCAAAAATTTTGAGAAAAAAATTTTCAAAAAATTAAGTATCAGGTCCAAAAAATTACTTTTATAGAGGTTCTTAAAACTAGTACTTCCATGGAAGCAAATTATGTACTACGTTCAAAGAAAAAAAAAAAATTGGTGTTTTTTGTATTTTTTTATGAAAAAAATGTTGGGAAAAAAATTTTCAAAGAATTATGTATCAGATTCGAGATATCGAGTAAAACCCATACTTTCTATAGTTTAAAATAATCAGAAAAAAAGTTATAGGCAAAATAAAATTTTGTCAAATTTTTTTAATGCCAATAATGCAAATTTTTTTGCATATCACATGAAATTTCGGCGTTAACATTTCGAAGTTAACATTAACTTTAAAATGGTTAATTGTATATTTTCGTCGCGCCCTAGCTGTGACACTCCCTTCGTAGGTCCGCATTAAATTTAATAAAGAATCATTTTGTACTGCAGTTCACATGCCCGTTGCAAATAATTATTAAATATTTTATATAATTATTTAAATATATTTGAAAAAAGATTAAAATCAACAAGTATATATTATATAAATAAATATAAATATAATCAACTATATTTATTTCATAAATAATATATTTGTTAATATAAATTATTTATTATATTTTTATTGAACATGACAAGAGCTACTTTTGAACAAAAAATATTACTAGTGTTATACTTTTTCAATTAAATAGTTATCTTTCTGGTAAGTCTACATTTTATCTAGAGAGAGTGACACCAAAACAAAAAAAATTAATTTACTGCTTCAAGATAATGCTTTACTGAGTATGCCAAAATAAATAAAAATTAATCTTAATTAAAAATAAAAAAGAAATGAAATTTGAAAAAATGCGGAAAATGGCGGGACCAATCAGCAAGAGTTGCCACATGTCGCCACTCTCTATTATACGCATTCTGGCGAAAGGGAAGGAACAAGCGCCGCCATATTGAATCGAGAGGAGCTACTTTTAATAAATAAATAAATACCCAATGTGCATGCAATGAAATTCAAGTGAAAAGTAGAAAGAAAAATGAATTATAATTTTAAACATCAATTTCTCAAGTTCAAATATTGAAATTTACATTACGGTGAGAAAATTTATTTTTTTATCATACTAAATATTTATTTTTGTAAAACTATTTTTAATACTAAAAGGTTATGTTTAATAATTTGTATCTTTTACTAATATTACTAAATCTTTCAAAAAGCCTAAAATAATTTTCTGAATTATTAAAAATTTACAGTTTGAAATTAAAAAATAGTATTCAAAATGATGAAAAACGCAGATGTTAGTATTCGACAACCATTGCAGATTGCGTAGGTAAATTTATTGTATTTTTTATATCAGAAATTATTTATTTATCTATTAAATTAATTCTCTGTCATGAATATAATGAATCACTAAGTAATTCAATTAAATTTTGAAAATTAATATTTATTTAGCGAGTTTACTAGCCATGATGATCAACATTCTGTTCAAATCATTAAAAATGAAGTAGAAATAATACCTTCGCCAGGAAACCATAATCATCGTTATTATTATGGATAGTTATTAGCTGTTCATATATGTCTGGAAAATACTTGGCATATAGAATAAAAAGTTAATTAATCTCGTATCTCATATAATAAAAAGTAAAATATTCAAAAATATTCTAACATAAATCAATTCTTAAGCTGGTAATGGAGGTGCCGTTAGGATAGTAAATAAAGAGAAAGAACAAAGAATTCTTATTAGAAATATGAAAGGAGCCATTTAAGATTTAGCATTAGGTCCGTAGATGCAGATGAGCTTTCTAAGTTATTAGTTCTTACTCAAGATTTAGCATTAGGTTAGATGAGCTTTCTAAGTTATTAGATCTTACTCGTGGTGAAAAAGCAGAATTATGGTCAGTTGCAGCTGCTTCAAAACTTTATGATACTCCTATTAAGGTTTGTTAGAATAAAATTTTTCGGGTTTATTTATTTAAATTGTAATTTTAAAATTGAGTGTAGGCAAATAATCCAGACGTAAAGAGTAATAGCTAGTAATGCTATGCTAGAAATTTATAATGAAGCTGGAGCAATTGAAAAAGCAACTTTCAGCCCTGATGGTACAGCTCTTGCAACAGCTAGTTCTGATCGTGGAGTAAAATTTTTTCAAATTTATTTGCAAAATTCAGGAGGAGTTCCAACAACCTCCACAATGCTTACATCAATTGAAGCCGCATGATGGAAAACCTATTTCTTCGCTCTTTTTTAGGATCATAAAAACTATCAGCCAGAGTAGGTAAATAAAAAAAATTAACATAAAAAATTATTCCAATCATTACTTTCTTTTCCTAAAAATTTTTTAAAGCGCTTAATTTTGGCGATTTGCTATTAGCGGATGTGAAAATAATACTGAAATCACAGTTTGGTCTTGCAAAGTATGGGCTTGTTTGCAAACTATAAGATTTACTCCACTTTACTCTATTTTACTATCTGATATCTATAGTAAAGTTTTGTATTTAATGAGTATTTCTAAAGATAACGCCTTTTGAGTGCTTTAAGTGCACAGCCATAAGACCCCTCGTGCAAATTTCAATAAAATAAAACAATTTTTAATTAATTTTGTTAATTATGACAATGTGCTAATATAATAAAATTTAAAAAATTAGTTTTAGATAAATTTTCAAAATTTAAAAAATTACTGACACAATCAATACACCTATTCCAAATTACAAAAATCTCTCTATTTTATGAAGAAAAAAAAGAAACAAAATAATTTAAGTCGTTTCTTAATGTATAATAATAAATTTAAAATAATAGTATAAGATTATGATTGTTTTATTGTCATAATTAACAAAAGTAATTAAAAATTTAAGAAAACCGCTTTTCAATAAAACTTCTTTATCGACAGTACAATCGCTGAAAAAATAGTGGGGGGTGTAAATATACACTACGCAGTTGAAATTTCGGAGTTCACTAATAAAAATAATATTTTTTTAACAAATTATTTTTTAATATATTGAAAATATTTTGACAATTAAAGCTGTCTTTAATCAGGTGTGTTGTACGACATAAATAATTAATCATTGTTTAGTAGAGTTAATGCAAATTTAAATACATTTTTCTTTAAAAAAATTTGTTTGTGCGTCGTCTCTGCACCACTATTTTATAGAATAAAAAATGAATGTTTCTTTTTCTTTTGTCAAAAATTTAGAATGAATAAAATTTTAAAGTGATTAATAAAATAAAACTAATAAATAAATTATAGAAATTTCATTATTGTAAATTGATGGAAAACGTAATTAATAACAAAATGAAAAGTGTACTTAAAATATATGAATTTTTTACAAGTGGTATATATATCTTAAAATTTTTCACAGCTGCAAAATTACTTCATATAATTAAATCAAACTTTAAATATGGATGAAGAAGTAAATTGGGATAAGCCAACAGAATTAGCGCCAAAGCCTCTAAATAACGAATTGGTACCAAAGAAAACTTTAAAATTGCTGATGGTTACAAATACAGTTATGAAGCTCAAGCAAGCCTTGCCAATATTGATGATTGGGTCGAAGGGCCATCTTAGACTTCAAGTTGCTCATTCAATGGCCTTGCTGTTACAAATGCCTATAATAAAAGAGAATGTGGTGGAAAAAGGTATTAATGATAATAATATTGAAACTGATTGCATAAGACAATTATTATAACTTTTTTGTTTTTTAATAGATTTGATCCCTCAAAGCGCAGAAATAATAATGTGCAAAGAAACAATTCTAGAAGCTTTGGAAATCCAAGAGGTAATTCATATAGAAATTCGTTTAAGCTCAAACCAGTGCAAAATTGGGATGCTAAAAGGATGGGATGGAAAAACTGTTATGCCAGTTTTATGTAGTTCATTAAGTAAACCAGAATCTTGAATAAGAGTTTGTAACGATCATCCATGTCCACCGAGGTAAAAAATTTTATTTAATATGTCAAAAATTTATCATAAAATTTAAATTTTGTTTAAAAAAAATTTTTTTTTTTCATTTCAAAGATAGAATACCAGTGAATTTTCAACATGCATAAGTCCTTGTGGTTTAGGAATACAAAAATGTGAAGTTAGTTGTGTACATGAAGTGACTCGAGGTACTGGTTATACAGTACAAGTTCTAAACCACATGTGTCCTCAACCAACGCCTGCTGATAGACATTATTGTAACGTATGGGATTGTCCAGTTGATTGGAGTGTTCGTGAATGGTCTAAAGTCTAAAGAACTGCTAAAGAACTGCTCCAATAAATTCTGGTGAGAATTTTAAACTTTAGTTACTTTATATATCAATGTTGAAAAATATATATATATAAATATATTTAATGTCTTAAAACGTAAAGAAAAGTTTCTGATAAATTCAATTCAGAAAATGTATATACATATAGACACTTTTCTAATACCATCAATTTAAAACTGTTTACTTTGATTTATTTGAATTTATGTTTTAGAATTCTTTTTTAAAAAAATTTTTATTAACTTTGAATTTATGTTTTTGATTTACATTTTAGAACCAGCTAATGGAACATGAGTTTATGGTGAAGAAAGTAAAGAAAATCGACGTGAAAATTATGATGAAAACAGAACAACAGAAAAACCAAGAAGAATAAAACAAAAATCTACACCATCACCTTATGACTCAACGAAAAAACATAATGAAAATGATGTTACATCTTTACATGAGATAAATTTTTTAATTTTTTATTTTTTAAAAACTTATACTAACATTATTTTTTAAATATTAACATTTTTATAAAAATATTATATTTAAATTAGTTTTCATTCAACTTTTTTGTATTCGCAGGATAAATATAAAAAAATCTCAAGATCGATTTGATGATACATGGTATTCTATATTTTCTGTTGAAAATGAAGAACTTATTTACAGGATCTGGGAGGAAGAAATAATTTGGGATGCCCAAAATATGAAAAAAATACCAAAGCCAAAGATTATAACTTTAGATCCTAATGATGAGAATGTTATTCTTGCTATACCAGATGACGTTGATCCACCTTTAATAAAGATAATATACCACAACCAAAAGTTAAAATACCACAGCCGCATGTTAAAACAAGTAAATTGTTGTTTTCAGACGTATGTGTTAGTAACTACTCGAGGCAAAATACTTCTTTACGAGTTGTTAATAAGATTAGCAAAACTTTTTTTTGCTTAGAAAATTATAAAATGTTTAAAAAATATTTTTGTTCATAAAGAAGTATTTTGCTTTGAAAAGCCATTATCAATTTTTCCTAAATTGATGCTCCAAAATTAAAGTATCGAGTCAGAAAAAGCTAATAAGCTATGATGATTGCCAGTGTCAGCTGATACTTCTTTACAAAAACCAAAAAATTTGCTTAAAATTTTTTAATTTTTAAAGCAAAAAAAAAAGTTTTGTAAATGTTATTAACAACTCGTTAAGAAGTATTTTGCTTCGAATAGTTACTAACACATACGTCTGAAAATAACAATTTACTTGTTTTAACATGCGGATGTGGTATTTTAACTATTGGTTGTGGCATATTATCTTTATGAATTAAAGGTGAATCAGCGTCATCTGGTATACCAAGAATAAGATTTTCATCATTGGGATATAAAGTTAAAATTTTTGGCTTTGGTATGTTTATTGCATGGCACAACTATCAAAATATGAAATAATATATTATATATTTTTATATTTATAAAAAACTATATAGAAAATATATTTTATAATTTCTTGAATTTTTGTGTTTGTGTGGAATACATCAAATGCTAAATTAAAAATGATGTATCTAAGTAGTTTCCACTTATTTTCTTTTTAATTTATCGAGATTTGAAAAATTTTTTGTATATTCATTTTTTTAATCGTATTTTAATGCATGTTTTAGAATACTTTTCTTCTATTCTATTTTATTAAAATTTGTTTTTTAAAAACATTTTGCGATAGGTCATTGCATGAAAAGTTTTAGAATACAAAGATTTTTGTGAAATCAAAGTATTTTTCATATTCAAAATTGAATGTATATGAAAAAAAAAAAATAATAATTTTTAGTTAATAAAATTGCTAAACGTATATATAATATATGTATTTTCATAATTAAAGAATTTTATTAATTTAGCTAATTAAATTTTCATTAAATATTCTCTAATCTAAATTAACAAGCATGTCTTACTAAAACTTTTAACATTGCAAAATGTAAATAAATAGTATTACGATCCATGGCGAAAAAGTAAAGAATGGTCTAGATTATAAGTAAATTGCGATTCAGGGTATTCTTTTTTTATTGCCAAGCATCTCATACTATATAAAATTTTTTGCAAGCCCGAGGACCACAGTTATTTTTTAAACAAATGAAAAAAAATAGGCATGCACTGTACGTCCAAAAAGGCAAAAAATATTGTATATACCATGGGCGTAAACCTTTACACACTAATTAGTGAGTCCAAGGAATCAGGCCCTTGATTTATAATATACAATTTGATTTAAATGCACGTGTAATTGTAGCTAAATAATTAATAATCATTGTTTATATAAAATATATATACATTTTAAAATTATTTGGAGAAGAGTTCCACCAAGTAATTTTTTGTTAGTATACAAATTTACTACATCCAGAAGAAAGATGATATAAACAATTTTTATTTTGTATGCATGTTTAGTAGTAATTTATTTTTTATATTCTATCTTTTTTTTTTATATAAAAAACTTAGTGAATCATATACGTGATTTAAAATTTCCGCTTTTATGATTTCAAAAGTTTGAAATTTTCGCGCTTTTTTCTTACCAACTTAAGAAGTGAAACAAACATAACCTCAAAATTCGCTTCTTCCTACGGTACCCAGCCTCTTAAGAGAAAATGATCGTATATTTAATGTTCATTCGATGATAACTTACTAAGGAGGCACCATATAATACTCAACTGCTGTATGTCGGTATTTACCGGAACATTAGTCGCTCCTCAGTTACAAGTAAAGCTTAAAAACGGTTTTGTATAATATTAATACAAGATACTACGGAGCTTAACCTGGGGCCCTTCCACGTACAATCCTATGCATCATAATTTTTTTTTTCATATGGGTATACTATTTTCTATATTGGTAAAAATACACACGTATTACTCAAAGAAACTAAATATAGATAGAAAAATTAGTTTTCTTTATGTTCTCTCATTACCAATAGATATCTCAATCAAAAGTAAAATTATACCATGTCATTTGAAATTATTACCTTTTATTACATTATTGATGCTTTCTTATAAAAAAAATTATTTTAATAAATTGCTGGTACATTATATAATTACAAAAGAAAAGCGTGTAAATCCAATAAAATTTTTTTTTTTTTCAAATAAAAAAAATATAATTTCATTTTTATTCTAAGTTATATACAAAGACGGAAATGTAAGGAATTGTACATGATGCTTGTTATCTAATTTTAAAAAATCTTTGATTTCCTTAATTGTAAAATAATCGAAACGTATACATATATATAAATTTTCTTCATATAGGCATATGTGTAAGAAAGCTTTTATTATATATTATTAGGTATGGAATATAATATTGAAAATATTTTTACTGTTTCCTTGTAAATTTCTTATTTATTTATCTATAGAGGAATTCTAGAAATATAACTGTGGTATAATACAATTATTTTATTTTTTAAATTATTATTTTTTTTTTTTGTTTTGCAGAAAAATTAAGTGCTTTATTATTAAAATTTATGATAACTATAGATTAAAAAATTTATTTATTTATTTATTTATTTAGAACCAGAGTTATTTACGAAACATTTACAAAATATTACAAATACAAAGTAATCTGCTGAAGTAAATAATTAATTTAAAAGAAAATAGAAAAAAGAATATAATGTTATAATTAAACTTGAAAACTAAATTTAGGCTAAGAGTTAACATAAAATATAATAAATATATATATATTTATAATAATTTTCTTTTATAGGGTAAATAATAATAGTAACATTAATATTTATATTTTTCACTGTTATATTTTTCCTTTTTTTGTGAAGATTCGTTGCAATAATTTTTAGCACCGTTTAGATATTTTCGTAAAGTAAGTTTTTAAGGGAAATCTGTGCTATGAATTATATATTCTAATTTGTGTTTTTCAAATTCGCAAATACTCAGGGCTAGTGTAGTGGTGCCTGCCTTCTTGACTCTTTGAGAGATATGCTGCCAGTTCATGAGCTTCGTATCCAAAGTAATACCCAGATTTTTTAAGAATATCTTCGTTTCGATGATGATATAATCCTCGTTTCGCATCGGGATAATAGTACTTATTTGCTTGCTCGTGAACATTGTGATTTCTGTCTAAGCTGTTGTTACACTTGATCCAAGCTCTTCCACCCATAAGCTTGTTTGCAGTATGCAGACACTTAAGCTGTTTTGCACCTGTTACACGTTTCTCGTGACGATTGCGAGAGCAATGTCTTCGGCGTAACCTATCATAAAACAGCCATTCAATAGCTCCAGTCTTAGGATATTATCATAAGACATTTTTCATAAATCAAGTCCCAACATCAAACCTTGGCTGCACCAGCTGTCACGTATTTTCCTTGAAGTGTCTCATACAAGAGTACCCGATCACTCAGGTAGCTCTTCATTACCCGCATCAAAGCTTTTGGTACTGCGAAATTATTTAGTCCTTGCAGGAACTCTGTCCACTTTGCTGAGTTAAAAGAGTAATTTTAAGGGAACGTTGATTACCCTTTTGGGCCTTGTTTATTGCATCTGTTGCCTCCTTTACAGCTCCGATCGTAAATCATCCTCTCCTAAAGCCAAATTGCTGAGGGGAAAGGTCCCCTGCTGCTTGTACTCCATTTAAAATGCGAGTCTGTAGCAACGTTTTGAAACCTTTACCTGCCGTGTCCAAAAGTCCTAGCGGTCGCCAGTATGATGGGAGTAATGGATCACCCTTCTCCTATTAGAAGGGGTTGTATTGTTCAAAATAAACCAATGTATAACAATATTTTCTCTATACTATAAAATTATAACCACTACCGCTGTTGGCATTGCTCTTTTTGGTAAATACTTTTTGGTAAATTATATTAAATAAAAAATATAAACCAAAAAGTACATGCTAATGCATTATACTTTGGTGAACATTAATCAAAGAGTATAAACCAAAAATTACAATCGTAATTCTTTTATAAATATAGCGTTAAACACTTTTATACTTTAGGCATACTTTTAAATATTTAGAACACTTTTAAACTTTAGGGACAGTTTTTTATTTTTACTTTAATAAATAGATTTAAAAAATTCTTTAATTAATTGATTTAAAAAAACAATAAGAGTTAAAAATTCAAAATATTTTCATTGTTATACGCCTGACATTATTTATAAATTTGGTAAAAAATAAAAATGGTCAATTTCAGGCAAAAAGTATCTTTTTTATTTATATAATTGTGTTGTCAACGTTTCACTTTTTTATATGTATTAATATCATTGACAATAATAAAGTCAAGAGATTTTTTGCACAATGGCAGAGAGGTGAGAATGCGTTACGCACGAACAGAACCCAGTGTTCTGAACAGTGTCGGACTCCATGATGGCAAGGCACTCTGCAAAGAATGCATTGCCCCATGTTTACCGACTAAACTCACCCCTCAACATACCTTATACGAGTCATACATATTCTTTGGTTAAAGATCCTTCCATCCATTAATTCGATCATCCTGGAGATCCTTTCTTTCTCTTTCTTGTTATTTCACCGTGTCATCAACTAGATAAATACGTAAGTTTATAAATAAATAAATATATAAATAAATAAATAAGTATATAAATAAATAAGTAAATAGATATCCTTGTACGTCCTACATCGTCCCCTCTTTGGTGCCGCGTGCAAGAACCGTCCATCTCGGTCGCTCCTACACACGGCTCCTAGTTAGGGTGTCGTCAATACCTTTTTAGTTCGCAGAATATCCTCCACGAACCTTGCTACAGCACTCTATCCTTCTTCATTTTGAAGCATTCTTTCAACGATATTGTCAGGCGCAATGTCGCCTATTTCCGCCTCCAATTCCCTCCTTTTGATCACCCACCGATCGCAACGAAAGAACGTGTGATACGCATCATCGCGTTCGCCGGGACAGAACACACATTCGGAGCTTTCAACTTTGCCCATCCTGAAGAGATAGGACTGAAAAAGCCCGTGTCCACTGAGAAACTGGGTCAAGAAGTAATTCACATCCCCATGTTCTCTCTAGATCCATGGAATCTTTTATGAGACGCCTGGTCCATGCGCTGTCTGTGCGATCCTTCCAGAGCGTCTGCCACTCCAGCATCACATCCCTCCTAACTTCCGCTTTGATACGGTCGACGTCACCTTCATTTTTTCTATCGTAAATAAGTTTACGCTCTTTGGCGAGGAGCCTAATTGGGATAATGCCTGCGATCGATCACAAGGACTGCCGCTTCCAAGACAGTCCTGTACGCGTAAGAAACCCTCGAAAACCTTGCCTCTGAACTCTTATTATGCCTTTCGCATAGATATCCTTGTCTAACGCCTTCCCCCAAATTTCTGCTCCATACAATAGGATGGAGTGAGTTACAGACATTAGTAGCTTCCTCTTGCTGGACTTCGGGCCGTTCATATTTGACATCAGCCTGCTCAGTGCTTGCGTCGTGGTACCTGCCTTCTTGACCCTTTGAGAGATGTGCTCCCAATAAGTCAGCTTCGTGTCCAGAGTTATCCCTAGATATTTAACGAACCTTTTCGTCTCTATGACAGTATCCTCGTCGAATAGAATTCCAAATAAATATAATTTTGTTATTAATATTTAAAAGCTGTAAATAAATTTTATAATATTGGTCTAATTTTTTATTTTATTTTATCTCTGAATTCAAAATTGAAACAAAGAAATGTTTTACGTGATTTTATTGCTTACTTTTTTTAATGCAGTTTTTATTAACTTTAATAAAAGTTAATAGTCTTTATAAAGCGCCTGCAATGCGATTACACCTGCATTTTACCTGCATGCATGGTAACCAGTTGAAATATCACTTACAAAGTAGTATATTTTTTATGCATTTGATTTTAAACTTTCAGATTTGATTCTCTGCTTCGAAATTTAGGTTTTTATACATAACTTAAGTTATGCTGTAAGAAAAATCAGTATTGTAACAAATTTTTTTTTTAATTGTTTGTAAAACTATTAATTTTTAGGAAAACAAGAAAGACTAATCTAACTTGTATACATGATCTATAAGTTGGTTAAGAAAGTTTGGATGCTGTAAAAAGTTTGATAGCTGGATTATGAGGGTCCTAAAAATTATTGCTAACTAAATTTTTTTAACTGCTTGAATTTGATTTTTTCAAAATTTTCTGAAAAATGTGCAAGAGTGAAATTAGCTTAAAATTTTTGAGATTGTGACCGAAATTATTTTAAAAGGCCAAAAATAAATGAAATAATAAAAATAACAAAACTGAAATTCTGGGAAATATAGAAGTGAATTAAATTTTATAATAAAATAATTTTAGTCAAATTTTATATGAAAATTATAAGTTTTTTTTATTCACAAAAAGTTATAATTATAATCTAATTTCCGGAATAAACAGAAAGTTGAGCGCCACTAGATTTACTAATATCTAGAAATTTCAAATAATTAAATAAGGAAAAATTAGGAACTTAAATAACTCAAAAATACAAAAACAATGGTCTCTAGATTGAATAAAGGAGAGCATTGAGATGATTTCGGGAGTCTTTACACAACTATAATTATATACAAAATTATAAAACTAAAACCATACTTATATAACTACTTACTTAAATACTGAATTAACTAAATACGCGAAAGAACACACACAGCATTGGTAATTTAATATATCTTGTTTTACCATATAATATTCGACCGATGTCTGATGATCTCTCCTTCCGAATATTCTTGATGATAGCGGTGTCCTTCCGTAGTCCAAAATGTAAATATAAAGTCACAAATATAATATTGATTCACACAAATTAATTATTAAGAAATCACAAATTATAATTTGTTTGCTTTCTTTGAAAGTCCATAAATTATAAAATATTTATACTTGATTTTAACACATATTATTTTACGGAGCCAGCAACGAATGCGTGTTGCTAGTCCAGAGTCCACAAGTGGGAGTGGTGTTGCAGACTTATATGGATGAAGAACTCTGTTCTTCTCCAAATGTGTCGACTTCTGATTAAATCAGAAAGTCGATCAAGTAAAAAAATTTTTTTGGTGGCATTTTATATCACAAAGCTGGTGAAAATTTAAATTTATAAATCTTAGGATTTTTATGAATTAATAGATTTATTTGAAAAATAAAAATAAATTACAAATTCCATATAACCGGATTTCATCCTGTTACACGATTTATGTAAAATTCTCATTGTTCAGATATTGAGCTTACTAATTTTTTTTTCTTATCTAAACTTACATTTGAAAAAAAAAAAAGAAAATTATCCAACTTTAAATTTTCAATTTTTATTTGTCAAATAATAATTATTATAGTTATTCCTTAAGTGTATGCAAAGTGTATGGATGGGTCGGTAAATCGACTCTAAACCAAATTTGTTCGAAAATATAACTAAGAAAAATAATTTTACCAAATTTTCGGCAGTCTAGGTCCGCTCTCTTTTTGACCAAAAAAATGAATTTTTCTCAATTAAACTAATTTTTTCCTTGAAGCAATGAATATCCAAGGAAAAAGTAGCCCAGAATTATCTAAAAGTTTTCTTTTTACATAATTAGGAACCGATTTATGTATTTTTTCAAATTTTTATAGGTTATTTGAAAAAATTCAAAATAAAATAAAAATAGCAAAAATAGCAGACTTTTATTTTTACGATATCTTGTCCATATATATTCATATATTTCTTCGAAAAATAATGATTTTTTATTTTAAACCAAAGTATTTTTTTCCGAGAAGTCCGAATTTTTTATTATTTTTTCAAAATTTTTATATGGTCAGTTTTTTCAGTTAAAATTAGAAAATACAAGGAATTTTTTTTTAATCTTAAAATAAGCTCAAAAATTGAAAAATTGAAAGTCAAAAAATGAAAAAAGTTTAAACAACTGTCAAAAAGAGAGCATTGGACCTAGAGGATTAAAAGTTTGGAAAAATTATTTTTTTAAGTAATATTTTCGAAAAAAATAGGTTTGGAGTCGATTTCCCGACCCATACATTCACTTTGCATACACTTGAGGAATAACTACCCATTTACTTTATCTTAAAAAAGTTTTTTTATTACTTTAATTAAAAAAAATTTATTTAAAACTTATTTAGTTAAACTGTATATTGTTATTTTTTATCACACTAAGTATATCATAGATCATTATACTAAAGTGTTTTTGTATTCAAAAGTTTGAAATCACAAGTTCAAGATACTTGAAAATTCAATTAAAAACTCTCATTTTATATAAAAAAAATAGACTATGCACAGCAGGAAGCTTAAATAAAAAAAATTTCTTTTTGTTAAGCTTTTAAGTTTTAATTTTTAATCCAGGCTTTATTATTTTACGCTATTAATTTTTATGTAAATCTGTATAATTTTTTTTTTAAAGCTTTATTTTAATTTAAAATTATTATTCATATAAATTTATGAAATTATACACGATTATAAATAATAATATATGAATTTAATAATTAAAATAGATTTTTAATTTGAATATTAATAAGCTTTAGATTAATTAATTTTATAAAATATACTTAATTTAACAATAAAAAAAAAAATAATAATTAAAATATTTTTATAAAGTAATTACTGTTAATAATTTAATGTATGAACGATTCCATGTCAAAAATAAACGGACGATTTTTTTTATAATAATAATCCTATAAATGCGCTGAGTTAGCAATGTTAATATATAATATGGTGAATCTTATGTGAATAACTAAATAGACAAAATCATGACATTTGAGTGACAGCATTAAAAGTAGGTAGTTAGCCTTCAACTATCATAATTAAATAAATACAACATTTCATAGCATACTCATTAAACATAATTCCAATTAAATTTTGACATTATAAATTACATTAGTTCTTACTAGATATTAAATATTTCAGGATCTATTTTAGTGCGTAATTATTTATATCCTATACAAACTTTTTTACAAATTGTAATCTCACTAGATTATAGAATAGGAAATTGGTATTATCTTGAAATATAAAATATTTTTATTGAAAATTTCGATTTTTAAAAATTTGTTTTTTATAAAATAAAGTTTTCTGGGTCTTCTAAAATTTTTGGGATCTATTTTTATATGTTTAAACGTCATTTTCTATCTGTAAGCTAATGCTTAAAAAAATTTTGCAGCATATTAAAAATTAGAAACCTTTGAAAGTCATAATTCTCATTTTATTAAAATGGGAAAATTGAGGTGCTTACAAGCACGTGTTGCAAAAGCAAAATCTTTGGAGCTGGGGAATTTTTATGATAATATTCACAAAAAAACCTGGGGATCAAAATTTTTCTACAAAGTCCAAAATTAGGTCCACTCTAGTGTATATTATCAAAATCTAGTATATACCCTTAGTGAGTTTTGTGTCAAAAATCTAGTATCACTGATTGGCTGAGAAAATTTGCTCAAAGACCAGTGTCTCCACTTCTTGACTAGGAAACCTAAAAATTCTACTACACTTCTACGAAAGATGTTTTTTTAACAGTTTATTATGAAACTAGCTTTCTTAGTTTTTTGTCATTTCTAACCTATAAGCGCGTAGATTCGAAAGAGTGAAAAAATCTACTAAATTTTATGTATACGTGACACAAAAGCTTTATTGCAGTATGATAAATATATTTTTTTTCAAAATAAATTTGGATCTCTTTTGAATCTCTTACATGATATACTAAAAAAATTGTAAATACACTAGATTTTGTGTATAAGTAAAATTGACACACGACTGTGCAATAATAAAGTTACAATCAGAAAAATATTCTTTTCAAGCAAAAGCTAGATGAGAACAAGGGAGTTCCAACTTCATATATACATAATTAGGTATGATATATAAGATTTCTTGTCTGATTTCTTGTAAAAATAAAATTTAAATTTTAAAAGGAAGCAATAATAATAATATTAAATAAGTTTTTTTTATCAAAGGCATCATTAATGGATATATAATTGAATGTTCATAAGGAAGCGATGTGATTTTATAATTTATTATATCTTACATATATAAGATTGGTTGATTTTATATATATTGTGGGCGCAAAAAGTATCATGTTATTTACACCTCGTTAGAAAGAATGTATTTTATATACTTCATCTAACACACCTGTATTATATAGAATAGAAGTTTTGTCGTAGGTGCAAAGAAACGGTTATATATATATAATGTTTTTAAAAGAGTAAATAACAAGGTATAAATATATATATATATATAGTCAAGCACGCAAACATACCACTAAATTCAAAACCACACACGCATCATCCATGGGATAATCATCTTATATAATATAAAAAGAAAGAACCAATAATTTCTAATGGATGAGAAAAGATAAGAATCTTTATATACACAAGATTTTATACGTCACAATATAAACGGAATCTATGCATATACACGTATTTAAGATATACCGGAAAACAATTTTCTTTTTTTTTTTAGCTAAATCTTTTACTCGATTGATTCTCTTTATATAATAACAAAAATCCATGCTTTTGATATTTATTTATAGAAAAAATCCTGTATAGTAAAAGTTAAGTTCTTCTTTCCTCAAATTGGGACTTATATTCAAGCACGTAAAGCTAGTATATTTTTTTGTATGGTATATTTACTGCCTTTAGGGCTTTTTCATTACTTCCATGCGGAAGTTCAACGACTTTTTTTTTCTTTTGTTTGTTCAGATATATATTATAGCTTAACAACTAAAATTCACTACTTTTTTTTTTTTTTGGAAACTTAGTATCTTTTTTTTTTTTAATAAAATTCTATCCTTCTGTATAAAAAAAGATTTTCTTCATATTGGTATTTTACTTGGTAGTTTTAGTTGGGAGTTTGCAAAAAGGTTAAAGGAGTTAACTAAATTTAACTTTTTTAACTAAAAGAGGATAAAATTATAAAATTGAGATACTTAATAAAACTAACTAACTGTAAATATTATATTTAAAATAATCAAAATTTACGTTACTTAACTTTATAATTTAATAAATCTAATTTTCTTATACTCTGATTTTAATTTATTTGTTTAATTTTTCAAAACTTTTCTTGGATTTTTATTCAATTTGATAAAATATTTAAACAATCTTGATAAATTTCGAAATGAATTCAAGAAGAATAATCGAACAGTGTCTATAAAGCAGTCTTAAAATTTTTAATATAAACTATTTTAACTTTATTAAATTATAATATAAACAATGAGAATAAATTAAAATGAAAATTATTCTTTATCAAACTAAAATATTGAAAGATAAAATTACATAATACTGAAAGTATAAAAAAGTCATTATTCATACTTACAGATTTACTTTTCATTTTTTTTTCTTCTTTTCTTTCTTTTTATATTCAATAAAAATTTTTTTTTTTTAATTACTCTTCATTTTTGAAACTATTTTAAATGAAATTTAAAAAAAAAAGAAAAAAATTAGGTAGGACGTGGAGAAAAAGTAAAAAAAAACTTTTTCTTCCTTTAACATATATTTTTCTCATTTTATATATTATAGGCAAAAAAAAGTTTTTTTCTAGTTTCAATTCAGTACTTTTTCACGGTTGTATTGCCAAAGATAAAGTTATACGAAATTAGAGCATTCTACAAGAGAATATAACTTTTATTTCTTTTACTTTTAAATTTAACTATTAAATTATTAACTTTTTAATTATAACTAAGATCATTAAATTTAATTATATATAATTAATTTTTTTTTGGTTTCATAAAATTATAGAAAAATTGATTTTAAATTTCAATCTTAAAAACTAAAATGCTAAAATAGTTATTTATGAATGAAAGGTGTAAAGTCGAGCCGTTAATGCTTGGAAATTGAAATCAGTAAATGAGGTGTTAATATATTAGATTTAATATTAGATTTAAAAGTTTTTGAGTAGTTGCAAATATTTAATTTTTACTTTTTTTGTTTTACAGTCTTTATCAATTCCTCTACTCTGCAATGGTTAATACTCAAAAGTTTGAGGTTACTTGCTATATATTTTTGTGAAGCTTTTAAAATGACACGTGTAGCGTATCTTGTATTACTCGTTATATTATTATTGTATCAGTAAAATGGACATTTTTTTAATTAAAAAATAAGGTCTTTAGTAATTTTTGTTAGTTTTTAAATTTAGAAGTTTCTCTGTGGTTATTCTCTTTCTCTTGGTAGTTTTTTTTTTTTTTAGAGTCCTTGGGACTTACACTTAATATCTGCTGATTGCTCCGAAAACTCCAAAAAATATTGTTAAAATTTTTTTGACTTTTTTTTAAAAGTTCCTTAAACCTTTCAGGTTTTGAATCAATTTTTAACAAATGTTCTATATTTTGGATTGCAAAATGATAAGTTTAAAAAATAAAATTTAATGATTTTTTATTTTTTTTTTTCAGGGGTAGTTTTCATTCATGTTTAACCTAATAACGAAGGTTTAAAAAATTATATAATGGTCAAAATATGATGAAATATTTTCAAATACTTGATTTAAAAAGGGGTAGTTTTTCCTGATTTTAAGATTTTTTCTATTTTTTAATTATTACTTTGAAACTTTGAATCCCAAACTCAGGTTCAGCAAACCAACAGACCTATCTTCAACCTTATCTTCTTTATATTTTTTGTATACAAATAACGTACATTAATTAAGCAACTTATAATAAAATAAAATAAAATAGTTAAAATAAACAAATTCTTAGTTTAAATAATGAAAAAATTAATATAATAACAATGAAAACAATTGTATATTTAGCAAAGAAATTATTTGAAGCGTAAATTTTATTTAGTAAGCACATTATAAAGTGTATATTTTGAAACTACATCTAATTATTAAAATTTTCTAAAGTACAATTAAGAATTTAACTTAAGATTTATTTATGAATACATAGAAAATATGAAAAACATCTTTAATTAGCTGATATTTTTATACTGAATTTAAATAAATACTAGCTTTTAAAAAATCCTCAACAAACTAGGTGTATATTTCAAAAATTTAAAACTACCAGTGAATAAAAAAATAATTAAAATAAATATTTAATTTTTGTGAAATATTCTGATAATATAATTTGTGAAAATATTTTCTTGATGACGTTTAAGGGTAAACTTTGAAAAAGTAAAAGACGAGTATACTAATTGCGTCAAGAAAACTCAAGTTACTAATGTATAAATATAAAGAAAAGAAAGAGTCAATATAAATATATTGTTTGCGTGTATTAAAATCCTAACGTCATGCTTGAAAAACAAAACGTTAAAGATAAAGAATAAACAAGGTAACGATCGGTTAGAGATGTAAATGCCAGTAATACGAGCTTCGATATTTTTATATTTACCTTAAAGCTTTTTGTATGTATTTTTTCTTATAATTTTTTAAAAGTATATTACTATTAAATATTATATTGGTAAATTATGCCCTTGATTAGTTGCTGCAACAAGTCTAAGTACAATATAATGGCTTTTATATGGTATGCCTTGGCTACTAAGGTACGCATATTATATTAAACGTAGATTGTTTATTGAGTATGTACTTATTGGTATACACTTGTTATAAAATAGTATTCAAACGATTGACTGTTTTGCTTTTTTTTTGCTTCTTTTTCTTCTTTTGAGGGTTAGTTTTGGCTAATTTAAGGGTGAAGAGTTACGCTTTAATTGAAAATACATCAATTTTTGTGATCAGCGACCCAAAAAACCATATTAGACCGAATCTTGGAGGGCTAGAGCGAAATTATTAAAAACACCCCTTTTAGGATAGTTTTGGCCAATTTAAGAGTGAAGGGGTAATTTTTCATAGTTATAACTTCAATACTCCTGATCAGCGACCTCAAAAACCTTTATTAGACCAAATCTTGGAGGGCTAGAGCAAATGTTGAAAAAAACACCCCTCTCAAGGGTAGTTTTGGCTAATTTAAAGGTGAAGAGTTAAGTTTTAATTGAAAATACATCAATTTTTGTGATCAGCGACTCAAAAACCCTATTAGACTAAATCTTGGAGTGCTAGATCCAAATTATCAAAAACACCCCTTTTAGGGTAGTTTTGGCGATTGGGGGTCAATTTTACCAATTTTCATCAAAAACATTTATTTCCAATTATATTTTTTCCAAAAATTTTTTTTTCCGATTTCCAAATTATTTTTTTAAAAATTTATATAATAGCCAATATTCTTCAAATATTGTGTAACATCATTCCTTTCCAAATAATTGTTATATTGTAGAACAATTGACAGGAGCCTTTCTTCTTTTAATCTTCGCTTTGGATCCTTACCCTTCTTTACTTCTTGGCCTAATTGTAACTGCCGTAGCATAATCTCCGTATCTGCTTGTTCCTTCTTTAACTCACTTAAAAACGCATATAAACTTGGATGATATTTACCGATAACAGTTTTCAGGCGATTATGCCAACCTTCAGAATTATTATTTATTCGATCAGTGCCTTGTAAAACAGAATGTTACTGATTCCACAGTTTAGGAGGGTAAATAGGCGGAATCATGGGTGATCTACCTCGACGATTTTGCCTTCTAGAAGGCCTGCCAAGTACATAATTTATTCCAAAATAATCATAAACAGGAATTAAATCATCTGGAATTTCTTCTTTGATGTTTATAAAAGTATCTTTAACTTGGTCTGGTGGTATAAATGCCAAAGCGCAAATCATGTGGCTAGCTACTTTAATTGTTCTATCATTTGGATTACGGTATCGTGCTTGCAATCCTTCAGATTACTTTGCTCATAATCAGTCATTATTGTTGATGGCATATTTACTTGAATATTTAAATTACGTACGGATGATATTGTAATTTCAAAAACCTTTTGATACGAAATTTTTTCTTTAGATTCGAGAAGTGAATAAACAAGTGGTAAAGCAGTTGTTTGAAGTTTTTCTTTTCGATCTACATGCAAAATTGACCCCATGATAACGAAAAGATATTTTAGACCGAATAATTTCAATTTTTTCGTACATAATAAAATTTACTAATTTAAAATAATTTAAAATTAAATAACCAAAAATTTTAAATAACAAAGAATTGTGAACCAAATACAACTAATAATTTATGGTTAGGATTTTATACTAAATAATTTTGTATTAATATTAAAAAAAAAAAAAAGAGCACATAAAAAAATTTTAAATTAATTTTGGAAAAATTTTTTTGGAAAAAGTAATTGGTAAAAAATATTTTTGGTAAAAAAATTTTTGGAAAAAAAAAAATTGGTAAAAAAAAATTTGGAAAAAAAAAATCAAATATGGTGTCGGTCACAAACAATACAACCCCCCCCCCTTCCGTGATTTGACTGGAGTAAATATTTTACTAAATATTTTTAAATAATTAATTTAATTAAATTATTTTTTATAGTGTTTTTTAAATTAATGAAGGAAATTTTAACAATCGAAATCATTAAGCATGTTATATATATTGACAAAGTCACTTCACTTGCGAGAATAAAAATATTGAACCGAGGGGCTATCGTCTTGGAAATCACAAATTTGATTTTTTTTGATTTTTCATGATTTTTTGTGATTTTTTTTGGCAAACATCGCTAAATATTATATTGAATAGTAAAAAATAGAATTTTGAGGTCTAGGTTGAATTATTAGGCTAAAGAACGCAAAAAATCGCGAAAAATCACGAAAAAAATCACTAAAAATCACAAAAAATCACGAAAAATAATTAAAAGACGGAAATAAACCATCTCAACTAGTAACGATTCATGATTGAGGTACAAATAAGGCAAAATCAGGAAAAAATCAACAAAAATTTTTTAAAATCAAATTCGCGATTTCCAAGACGGTAGCCCCTCGTATTGAACTGCATGTTGGTTTTTTAAGATTATTAGATAGGATGATTTAAATAAAAAAATTCTGATTCTTATAATATTTGATAATGCTTGGTGAAAATATTATATAAATTTAATTTTCAATGCAAATTCGTTTAACTAATTATTATAAAAAATCATGTAAAATAATAAAATGAAGAAAACATCAACATTCCCGAGAACATTTCTTTTGAATATAGCAATGAGTTGTAGCGGTACATCATAAGATTTATTAAATACGACTGTTATAAATATATGAAATTTAGTTTGAAAAATGAATATTTATATTTAATTTATATGTTAATAATTATTATATTAGAAATACATTTTTCATTTTAATTTTTACTGTTTTAACAGGATTTTGTCTTTTGAACTAGTATAATAATTAACGAAAAAACTGTATTTTATTGTTAAGACATTGTAATATTCTAAAAGAAATGTTATTAACTTTCTTATGCAATATTTATTTATTTATTATTCTTATAATGACGATTTTCTTGAGTAACATTATTTATTTAATTATTTGTGTTTACATTTATTTATTTTTCATTATGAAAATTCATTCCGGATGCTTCTAATAAGAACTTTTCAAATGTTTCAGGTAATTGCTAGTCTCTTGTTAATTAAAAAGTTTATTATTTTTCAAATGCAAATATTGAGATTCTTAAGCATTAAATTACATATGGAAAAATATAGAAAACTGCTTCATTTTTAAAAGTTATTCCTTTTTCACCTTTTTTTGTTATTATGTATCCATAATTTATACAATATAAAAATTTATTTATTCATTTTATGCAATGCTGACAATATAAATTTTTAATACATTTTTTTCTAAAAAATGTACTATTTTAGTGCTTAACGGAGTACCATAAAGTTTTCTCATCTGATAAACCTAGTAAAAATATTCAGAGCATAAATAACTTTTATAATTTGTGATTTGTGGAGACAGTTGATTTTGCTTTGTAAGTTCTAAACAATATCATTAAGTTGCTTTGTTTGAAATTTCAAAAATTTCGAACAATTTGGCTGAAGTTTTAAGCAAGATCGAAAAGTTGCTTAGCCTTTAAAATTTTTAGAGCTATATTGGTTATTTTATAATATTTTATATAATATATGTAAAAAAGAAACATTTTTCATATAATATTCTGTGGTTTACTTGTTATCTGATAAATATTAAAAGAAAATCCTAAAATTTAAATATTTTGCTTGAAATTTTAAAACAATTTAATTAAAGAAACCTAACCATTAAGGCTTTCAATAAATTTATTACTTTCACACTCAATTTCAATACTTAGCTCCAGAGAAGATACCTAAGAATTCGTACACTGTTTAACGAGTTGTTTAAAATAACTCCTGTCAATTTACAAAATAATAGTATACTTGTGAAAAATTAGTAAATATGCGATTTTCGTCGAAAAATTTACTAATTATAACACAAATTATCTATTTTTTTTGCGAATTTACAGGAGTTATTTTTGACGGTATTTTTATAAAAAACGGCTTGCTTACCTGCAACCGATCTCTAACTCTAAGCCAGTCGACCATTAGGTACTTGGAGGTTTTATATTGTTCCACTTGAATTAAGTGATACACTTTCATCAAGCTTGACCAAGCTTTTTATAAAATACAAAGTATCTTCAGCTGCAGATAAAAACTTCGTGTTAAATAATTCGACACTCAATAAGCTTTGTCAAGAACAACAGCAAAGTGGCTCAGCAGTAAGAGAATCAATAATATTTAAGTAGCAAGCAGCAACTATGTGATGTAAATCAAGGCAAAATTGGCCGGCCTATTAATTTCAGGTGTATAAATTATACCAGCTATTCGTTCTTGCACCCAAGTATAAAATTAAGACTACTAATTGAAAATAAAATTTAATTTATTATTTTTAAAAAAGAAGAATAAAGAGAAAAAAAGATTGTGATTAATGTGTAAAAAGATAAATTAAATAACAAAAATGAAATGTTTTAAAAAAAAGTTAAATATTTTCAAAGTATTGTGTTTGATATTTGAAGGTCAGTTTTACAACCATATAGTTTATTACATGTTGAAGTATATAGAATTGTATAGGTATGCAATGGGAACTTTATAAACTTTCAGTCAAAGATTTATACATGTCACAGTTTAGATATAGGTACTTTTTAAAATGTGAAATAAATAGGCCGTTTGAGCTCGCCGGTAGTTCGGCGACAAAAGCAATGATTTTACAAAAAGTAACTTTTCTTTTTTCATATACTTTACTTACTTATATATATAAATATAAAAGAGAAGTTAAAAAAAAATTTCTATAGTCCAGCAAAGCCGTTTATTTCACAGCGGGTGCAGATGGACAGACTTGTGCGAGGCAGCCCCGTTATTTTTCGCCTGTCGTTATACGCCTTGTAAACGATCTAAAGGTATAAAGAAAATTTCTTCACTTGCACATTATAAGAGAAATAACTGACTTTTTCCTTTTTTCTTTTTTTTTATTATTAAATTTTTTTTTTTAATAATACAATATTATTTTTTTATTGTAAATTTTTATAAATTTTTATAATTAAATATAATTTATTGCATATTTTATGAAATAATGTCTTTGAACTTAACGTTATAATAAATTACATTTGTTAGAAGTCATTGTTAATATTTATTATTTTATTACTCATTTTTTTTTGCATTCATTATGTTTTTTTATTTAATTTAAATAGTTATTATTAAATAAAATAACATTTTTTCTCATTATTTTGTTGTGTCACTACTGTCATTATGTTGTAAGTATACCTGTGTGCTTTGTTTAACCTCTTCAAAATAACATTTTGACATAAATGTCTTTGAGAATTGGTCATACAGCTTTGAAACTACCTTAATTACTTGGCATCTATAGCAATATTCAATTTTATACAGTTAGGTTGCCTTGAAATTTCGAGAAAAGCCATCTAACCAGGTAGGCAAACTTTTGGGAAAATTGCAACTACAGCTAAGTTTTACTATTTTTAATTATGACGGTATTTATCGGAACTAGACAAAAAACTGCAGAATAACTTTGTTAACATTTCTATACCCTGTAAAAATTTTAACCAAGTATTTAGTTTCAAATAGTAATTTACTAATCTGAAATTAAATTTACATTCCAGAAGTGAAGATTTGTGAAGATTTTTAAGAGTTTCACAGATAATTTAAAGAAATTTTCACTTCTGGAGAAGATTTTTACAATATACACAGAGAAAAATAACTGTTAAACATAACCAAAATTGCTGGTTATGTTTACATCATAAATATTCTAACTTCATATTTGTAAAATTTACAAAATTTTTTTGTTCTTAAAACTAACCCCGTTTTACTAAAATTAATCTTGCAAAATATACAAAATATTTTTCTCCGTGTATATTTTCTTTATACTTGAATTTTGATACAAGTAAAAACTTTGCTTAAAAAAAAGGATGGACCTATTTAAATATTTTCATAAAAATAACTTCAATTCAACTTTTCTCAATAGTTTCTTTTGACAATTGTCCCAAAAATAAAAACTTTACGATTTCAAATTGCAATCAAATCAAGCTATTCTTCTACTAATTAAAAAATATCGCGTTCTATATTAAATTTATTTATTTTGTGGCTATCTGAACCAAATCCATAAATCTCGTTATCTTTATCAAAAGAAGCCCAATTATTAAGTAATTGATATTATTTTTGTTCTACATAAAAGAAGTAAAATTTACAAGAATCGTAACTCTAACATTTGCGTGAAAATAATAATATTGAAATTACATCTATAAAAACCGTGTCATGAATTTAAATATAAAAAGAAAAAAACAATAATATCATAAAATACATTCAATAAGAAAATACCAATGTTTATAGATATTATATTATTGTAATACGAACTATAGTACCATTTTGTAGATCTTGTTTAAACTATAATATATATATTTCTTATCTATTCCTTTTTTTATTACGATATAATAAACGAAACATAGACTCATAAAAATGAAAAAAAAAATAAGTAATTCTACACCTTGTATGTACATATATGTTTAGTGCCTTACTTTTTTTTCACTGTATCAAAAAGGATAAAGGCGTAAAATTGGCACTTTTCTGCATATGTTGTTAAAAAAAAGATTGAAGTTTTTCTATTTATTACCACACTAACTTTTTCTTTTTTCTAAAACATATCGTAAAATATTTTTATTTTCTTTCTGATTTTTAATATTAAAAAAAAAAAATTCATATTACTTTTGTTGAATTTATAACACATCTTTTTATTTATGTTAAATTAAATTTTTATTTTTTATTTTATACATCTTCAAAAATTATATTATTTTCGTGTTTTTGTTATTACAAACATGTTCAACTTTAATTAATAAAGTAAGGAAATTTTATTTATTTGTGTAGGTCATTTTTAGTTTTGTAGGTTAATAGGATCGAATTCGTAATATGTACAGAACCTTTTTGCTATAAACCTATATTTTTGTTCAACGGTGTATAATTTTGCATGAATTTCTTTATTTTTATGATTGATCAATACTTAATTTTTTGTTTGTACGTGTTAAAAAAGAAGGTTTAGTTCAATTCAGACAGATAAGAACTAATTTTACGTTTTAATTCAAAAAATTATAAATTAAATCCTTGAATCGTGTAGTATATTAATAATTTTTCTTTTTGTTTTCCCATTAACAATATAAAACTTTTTGATTCTTTTAAAAATTTATGCTTCCTCAAAAAGTAACAATTGTAATTAGTAAAATTTTTAGTTTTTTTTTGCATATTATTATATTTTGCGACCCCTAGATGCTAAGCAACTGATTAAAAGGAGTTGTCAAATAAGTCTGTTTTAAGCATGGTAGTCAAAACATGCTTAGAATAAATTCGAATAAAGGATTAGATCAATCCTTGTTTTGGGACTTATTTTGGTTTTTTTGCGAATAAATTAGGTTAATAAACTTACAATCTAGATAAGGTAATAATTAGAAATCACAAACTATCGAATTGAAAGCTTGCTGCGCATCATTTATGTATTATAACCTACATGAGCTGCCATGTATACTTGTTCCGGGCACTTAAGCTTACGCAAAGTTCCATGCACTTAGTTGCACTTAGGTTTACTCAAATTAGTTATAAATATGGAGGGGTACTTCAAGGAGAAACTGGTAAATTTGGATCTTCAAATTACAATCTATTGTTATGGATGACTTTCATATATTGAAAAAATATATAAGATACCTTCCGCGTATTTCTACGTAAGGTTCAATGCTACGATAATATTATAAAATAGGGTTTTTATGCAATTTTCCGAATAACGCTGTCATATTGCATTTCAACCAAAATACTTCCAGTTTTGGTCTCATTTTTTTGGGAAAAATTCTATCTTTTATTTTCCGTATACCATATTTTTTGTCACGTATCATCTCTTCGCTATAGCCAATAAATCAAATATCCGTTTTTGGCCCAAAACGACCAATTTTCAAATTGTCGTTAAAATTATATTTTTTTATGAAAATGAATTTTATTAAAATTGTTTTAAAAAAATCCAAAAAAATCTATTCATGAATTAATCAATTAGTAATAAATTTAAAAAGAAACTTTTTTTGCCAGACATAGCACGACAATTAATTTATATGTTACAGTTAAGGAAATTTAACATTTGTCGCTTTTCAACTGTAATTTTCTTGTTAAGTTTTTTTATGTACACTTTTGATTTATTTCTCGTAGACTAGACTTTGAAGGTATAAGTATTCAAAAAAAAAAAATTTAACATAATAGATCATTTTTCTAAAAATTAGATGAGTAACTCAATATTTATATAAGAGTTAGGTAGTTAAAATACTAAATTAAAAAAATATTTTTATTTACGTATGTTTTTTTAATTTAAAAAAAAAAACAGCAACATGAAAATATGCATTTAATAACAATAATAATAAAAATTATTATATCCTTTCACATATATATATACAATTTAAAATATGTATTAGTAAATATATATATAATACAATGCGGAAAGAGAAAAGGGAAACACCGCTATATTACAAAACCGCAATTACTCCTCTCTTAGCTACAACATCACATAACAAAACCCACAAGAAAAACATAAGAATACGGATAAATTTTGGCACCATTCAATTATAATCTAAAGTATTCTTTGTGGTTAATTTTTATTTCAAGTAGAAAAAATTTTCCCATTCTTTTTTACAGCATCAGGAGCAACAACAAAAAAAAAACTGTTTCAAGCATAACATTTGTAGTACAGAAAATATCTAATGAGCCTTGCAAAAGGCAAAAATGAAATACACTTTCAATATATTGAAATACTTTGGTTAGTAAAGCATAAGAATTTGTAAATATGTATAAATAAAAGTATAAAAAGAAAGAAAGGACTATATAATCCACTTTTTTTTTTCTTATTTTTCTTAAAGAGTAACGAACTGGCAAGGTCGAGCGAGTGGTATAGGCCAATGTCTTTTCCTATATATAAGAACGTGAGCGTAAAGACAACAAATGAACAAAGTTGCATATAACAGCAAGGTCGCCAACCAACGCAATCCACATAACACTTGCTTATATTATAAATAGTATAAAACATACAGGAAGTTTATATCGGTACATAACGCAAAGAACAAGTAAAAAAAGAAAATGTTACCGTACAAACAAACTAGGAAATGATTCTATGTATAAAAAAAAAATGAAAAAAGGACCCTGTGTCATTGTCGTAGTATGAGCACAATAGAGAAATTCGTAAATCATAAAGCTTACACGCATATACATGCAGAGGTTAGGAAGCAAGCCACGATATTACGTAATAAATTTCTCACGCCTGCGACCGCAACCCCATGCCGCGAAAAAGGAGATCGACAAAACTTTCCAAGTACCAAACGTTCTTTTTCTCTGCGCTACGTATATGTAACTAAACATACACAATCAAAACTAGTATTATGAAAACTAACACATTTGATTATTTATTAGATTTTGCTGGAAAGCTCAAAAACTTTTATTTTTAATATAACCTGCAACCAGCTATATATATATTTAGGTAAACATAGCAGCTATCCTTTTTTCTGTAAGATAAATTACTTATTTGAAAAACTTTTTAAAACTCGACAATTTTTTGATAAATACTTAAGGACATTAATTTTTTATTAAAATGGAAAATTATGAGCTTTTAAAAAAATAAAATTTATTGAATAACTTATTTTAGAAAATTTAGGACATTCGCTTAACCTAAAAAATTTTTTTCAACGTGTTTACAAAATGAAACAAAGTTAAAGAAAAATTATTTATCGAAATGGGATAGATTTATCTATTTGGCATTGGCGCTACTATCATAAGCTCAAATATACTTTTCTTGTTAGAGACCAGAACCCCATATTTTACCCCGTGATGTAAAACATAGTTTTACGTTTAAAGGGCAGTCTTTTTTGCCCTAGGTATGTAATTTACGTGCGATTTGGACCATTCCTTAGGCCGGATCTAAATAACCAATCAAAACTAAAAATGCAAAGAAAAAACCAGTGTAGCTAACTCATCTGTTATGCTAAAAGCCGTAAAAAGCTCATTTATGTTGCACTTGTGGTTTACGGTTCATTTTTGCGGTCTTGTAAATGCGGCCTTACTTTTCTGGACACTGTCTGGTAAAATACTGTTAAAAATTTCTATATACCTAAAATCATCCTAAATTGGACTTTTTTTTGGATCAGGTAAATAAATTCATTTGCGAAAATAAGGAATATACTTCAGAAAATTAAAAAAAAATCCACATTTTACTAAAAATGTATTATTTACGCCGATCGCGATGAGTTTTCCGTGATAAATTATTTTTTTTTTATTAAATTAAGATAAACATTACGAAAAAATTACTGGATAAAAATTTGAATAAGTTAAAAGTAATGTAATTTTGTAATAACCGCCTCCAAGAATTAGCATTATTACCGATTACTTAATCACTCCGAAAAGATAAAATAATTGTCTGTTAGTTACAATTAATTACAAATAAAATAAGATATTACTCCAGATAGCGTGAGCAAATGCATCTTTAAACATTACTTTTTTTGTGTGTGTATAAGAATCGTGTATTCAATAAAATGAAGAATTTGATAAAGAAGAAAATAACAAATAAAATTCCAATCTAAATAAAAGTGATACTAATTATTTAATGAATCTATATTTTCTTTTACTTATCTTTAACATAACCATGATAATAAATAAATATAAATTAAAATAATTTAAGTTATTTAACATGAATGAAATAAATTATAGAAAAAAGATTTCTTACAAACATTCTTTATATGATATAAAACTAACTCTTATAAATATTCCTTCTTGTGGTCCTCCTTGTGGTATAATATGGAAAAGCATCCATAGATATTTACTTATTTTCTTTTTTTTTTTTATTCGATTTACAGTCTTTTTGCTTACTTACAAGTTATACTACATGAATGCTATATTGTATGCAAAATAGCTCAATGTTGTATGTATAACAAACTATCAAACGCACTTTTAGATTATTTGTAATGTAAAAAAAAAAATTTACTCAAGGGAATGTGCATGTTTTTATTTTTACTTTTTTTTTTCAATATGTTTTAATTATAAAAACAATTTAATTTACATATATTGAAAATTTTTATTGAAATATTTATAGGTTCAGGTTGAAGTTATTTACGCATACGTGTAAATTCATTTTGTAAATAAATATTTTTTGCTTTTTATAAATATACAAATTTTTATGATTGGTATGAGCTTTGAAAAATTTTTTTATATTGTAAAGGAATTCTGGATGAAAATTTATACAGATTTAAAATAAAATTAATACTCTGCATGTAATATACTGTTTGTATACAATTAAATTCAATAATTTTTTTTTGCTACCTGTTTTTTATAACTTACTCTTTGAAAAACTCAAATATCGTTTATTTTTACCCTGGTAAACATTTTGGTCGTGCTTTACGAGATGCTCAAAACTTATATTGCGTAAACTATCTGGATACAATCATTTTTGGTGAATATTTTGTTTTTATGTTGGTATATGGTACTCAAGAATTTTACATCTAAGTAATAAGATTTAGTTTTTAAATGATGCCAGAAAATTATTTCTATGAAAATGACGTACTAAATATTAGTATTGCATACCAGTACGTATTACGGTTGTATACACTGGAAAATAATTTCTTCTTGCTTTAAATAAATTCAAATGGCTTGAAACTTGAAGAAAATTAACAAAAATGAGTTTTTGTCATTTAAAATGCAAGCACCGTGGCATGGTGGGACTTGAAAAAAATTTTAGGACCAAAAAAAATAAAGTTTTTTTTTTAACTTTACTTTTAGTTTTAGGTAATTTATAACTATTTAAAAGCAAAAAAAATCCAGCAGCCACAACCGGAATTCCGTAAACGATAACTGGATTTTCTTCAATGTATTACTTCTACTTTATATCTCCTAGGATAACAAATCATTGCAATATCTATTTGTTCAACAAGGGAAAAAAATAGGATTTGGCTTTCAACGCAGTTGTATGCATGAGTGAGCGTAGGGAACGAGTGCATACAGCATTGAAAGTAAAATTCCGTACATTTTTCCCCGTGTTCACCTTATAGTTTTTCATTAAAAGTGAAAAAAAGATCGTCCGAAAGTAAGAAAGTAGATATTTTTTGCAGCGTGTAATGAAAAGTTAATTTTGCCTTACTTTAGTTTTGCAAGCCCAAAACAAATCTAATACTTGCACTGTAGAAAGTAACACCGTTAAATTTTCAAAAAAATCGCAAATTTACGAAAAATTTTCAATTTTGTTTAGTTAATTCACAAGTATTTTTTGTAAATTTACGGACTCATAAATTCAAAACTTTTTTCGTGAATTGTCAAAAAAAAAAGACCAATTTTTCACAAATAGGCTATTACCTTTTTGAAATTATGTATGAGTTACTTTTTACAGTGTATATTTTGTCCTTTGCTTAAACATATCTATTTTAACAATTTAGTTGTGAATTGAGAAAAAATTTTACAGATGATAATTGCAACTAGTAAATCTATTATTTGAAAACTCTTTATTCTTGAATCAGCTAATAAATCATAATAAGTACTAGGAAAAAATTAAAAGAAAAAAAATTTCTTCTCGTTTCTCATGTAAAAAATAAATAATGAAAGTTAGCATTATAATTTATACTCTTAAACAAATACCTAGCAATGATTCCGACCATATATAATAGTAAACGTTAAGAATTATATTAACAAGTTTTATTTTTATCGATACATAACATATGGTTTCATTCTGACGCGCGAATAAAGGGACGTTTTCTTGATGACTGACCATTAATCTATGCCAATTCATAGAGGGACAGCAAACAGTCGCATCTTTAATTTGAATCCGCGTGGCGCACTGTACCAAAGGTATCGCCATCTCATGTCTTTCTTCGTGTTTTTCTTTGCACGCCACACACCAACAAAATATCATTTTCTTATATTATATATTATCTTCTCTTTTTTTTTTTAACATCGGCATTTCACTATATATAAGCATGAGCATGTACTTGCATAATTAGAGATAAATTAAAGTAAAATAAATAAAAGTTAAAACAAAAAATACTCTCAAAGAATTCAGACATAAGATTTTTAAAAGAAACATGACATATAAGTCGAATGATTTTCTATAATATCAAACAAGTTCTGCCACTGAAATTCCATTGGTGGCAAATATGATTCTTATAAATAATACTTCTATTTATAGCTTCAAACAAAATTTATATTTTATTATTATACGGATATTTATACTTTTATTGCTCAATATATTCCTTTAGAACTTTCTTTCTTAAGGTTCTTAAAAAATTTTGTACTTCCTACTGAACGAATGTTTTAATATGATAGTTATATTTATGAGTTATTTTCACAAAATCTTAATCGATTTCCTTTTGGTTGCTTGTTTTATTATCTTCTTCTGTATATTTGCCTTTATTGTCTTTTTATTATATTAGCTTTTAGAGCTAATAAACTGCCGGGATAGAATCTTCAAGAAATTTTCTTCATCTAACACTCAACTTTTTTTTTATGATAGATACCAATTTAAATTTTTAAATCATTCTCATATGGAACGTGTAACTGAGCAAGGATACACAATAATGCGAGTTTATAGAGACTTTTTTATTTACATATCTACTTGCGCAGGTCCCAAATATCTTAACTTTCAGTTATACGATAAAAAGTAATATTCGGTTCCTGTATTTCTGAGTTTATTCTAATTTCAATGCAGATAATGAATTCCATAGAGGAAACATACAATTTAAAACTCAAGGCACTCATGGAACCTACAGAGGTTATAATAAAAATTGAATAATGTTTTCATTCGAACAACATGAATTTCAAATAACCCAAAGAATTGGCAGTATAAGTATATGATATATATATGCGTAGAAGAAATTTGATACACTTTTGTTTAATAATATTAGATGATAAACAATTTAAATATATCTGACACGAGAAATTCTGTATTTATATAATATAATGATTCCTTTTCTATTGCGAGAAAGTAACTGGACATCTTTAGGAAAAAAAATGAACTAACTTTATTAAGATAATATTATATTATTATGTTAACAACTAATCAGTGCCATTTGGAAATATGCAACATCCGGGTTTGGGGACTAATGTGGTTCTTTACGATTTTTAAGAAGCTAGAATGTTTGTAATAAAAATTACTCAGTAAACATAAAAAATTTCTATGCAAGATATTTGTGTACTTTTGGCCCTTAAATTTTTTTTTATCGTGACACTGTTGCGAAAAATTTTCCAATAATAACTGCGCAAGATGAAAATTTTTTTCAAAAATATATTCATATCTTAGACAAAAAACTTATAGCTGGTTTGTATTTCCACTCAACCAACGATCATGGAACATGTTCACATGTAACAGTCCATAAACCTAAAGTAGTTTAAATTCTTGATCAGACCCTGACTTCCACTTCAAACTATTCTAAGTCCCTAAATCGAAAGTATTCTAAGTCCATTTCAGCCTCCCCCCTAAAAACGTCACTTTTTAATCCTCCCCCCACCCTTCTTAGCCAGATTTTTCAAATTCTCCACCCAATAAACTATGTTAAAAAAAGCCTATTTTCTACTTAAAAAATACGTCTTTTAAGTCCATAATATGTAAAACTATGTTTTAAATCACGGAAAAAATATGGGGTTTGACTTTTGCATGCTGTCTGTACTCGCTTGCTCGTGAATACAACTGCATACAAAGTCAAACTAATATTTAATAAATTAAAATTATATAATAGCTATTTTATGGGTAATAGTATATTACGATCCCGTGTCCAGAAAAGTAAAGAATGGCCTAAATCGCACGTAAATTACCATCTGAGGCGAAACTGAGGTTGGTAAACTGCGATTTGGGTCATTCTTTATTTACGGTCGTATACGATTTCGCGCCGCGACCGAAAAATACGTGCTTTCTGGCCGCTGACAAAAAATAGTTTATTTACGGCTCGTGTCCAGAAAAGTAAAGAATGACCCAAATCGCACGTAAATTACGAGGATGGTAGACTGCGGTTTGAGGCATTCTCTATTTATGGACAAGGGGCGTATAAAATTTTTATGCGACAGTAGCGAGAAATTTCGTGGCTATTTTCGTGGCTACTGTACAGAAATAGTAGATTGTTATATAAGGGGAGAAAAAAATATTTCTTCCCACTTAGAATATTTAAATACTTTTTTGCTTATCCCGCTATCATAGGGGGATAGTGGACCTCGTTTACTTTTTTTCACGTCTTTATACCCTCTACTCTCAAGTCTATAACCTTAATTAGGAATATATTTAATACTATTTAGGCACTATTTTTATAAGCTTCAAACTTCTATGTGATAAAATAAACTGCTACGTCTCAAAATCAAAATTATTTTACGTCCATTTGATCCTACCTCTGCGTTGATGGATCTTTTCAGATACTTTTCCATATGAATATGATTCATGTTTATTCTGAGGATATAATTTACAAAGAATCAAAAAAGCAAAAATATGTTTTATGAATTAACATAAAAAGCTTAAATTATATATTTTAGTTTGTCTATTGTATATATTTGATGTGTCCTTTTACTTTACATAACTGCATAATTAAAGTTGACTATAGTTTTCACTTTAACTTAAAATACTTTAAGAAATTCAGCTTTTAGTACAACATAATGGTTTTCTATACAGAAGGAATCCCGCAGGATTTATTGCATCTCACAGGACTAAAATATTGGACATTACAACTCCTTAACCATAAAGACTCCTTTGAGATTTTAATAATTTGAGTTGTACAAAGACTTTAGTTTACAATTTAATATTTGAAAATTTAATTATAATAACGACGTAATAAGAAAGTAAATAAATTAAAGCAATTATAAAAAATATATTCTAGCAAATATCTTGAATTTTAAATATTTACTATTTAATAAAATTTACTTAAAAAAAAAAAATATTCTTCAAATTAATATATTTCTAATTTATACGTAAAAGTATTTTTGTTATTATTTACTGCACAATTTGAATATTTAAGACCATATTTTTTTACTTCTTTTTACATGGGTAATTTGAAAACTGTTAAATTGTATACTAAAAAAAAAGGAATCTAGAATCCTTCCATAAATCCTGACTGGACATTGTAATAAGAGATAATCCATTTAGTGCACCTACTATAATACCAAGTAAAAAAAGATACAGAAATTTATAAGTGCAGTATATAACGTTTAGGTACATAAATATTTTTTTAAACTGAAGCTAATCTTAATTTAAAATGTTTATTAAAAATTTTATTTTATAAATTGATTATAGTGTATAAAAAAAATATATTATTTAGAAAAGGAAATAAAAAAAAATATTTTTTGAAAATAAAATTTAATGAAAATCTATTAACGTTAACAGAAGCAAATAAATTTTATGCTTGATTGATTTTTTTACTCAGAAAATTTTAAAATATTTATTTAGGTTAAAACCTGTTTCTATGTGAAAAAAAATCTCATTTTAGAGAATTTTAAATTTATTCTATTTCAATACCTGAGTGAAAAGGTGGGGGTATTTAAAATAAAAATTGATTTTTTTATTTCCTAAAAATTCGTATAACAATTAATGAAATATACATAAAAGATAAATGTTTGCTAATTAACAATGTTTGAAGATCTAAAATGGAAAGATAGAAAAGCAACCAATGTAATTTAATACTCCATGTAATATATGCTAAAACTCAGCTTTGTGCAGTTTAAGAATTCTTGCTTTACATTCCAAATCTTTCCAAGAACAGCAAAATAATTTAAGTTAAGATTATTTCTTAGAAATTTTTGTTCAATTTACGGATTTGAAAATATATCAAGAAATATATTTTTCTATAAAATGTAATTCTAAGAAAAATAACTTTTTTAATAATTTTTTCATAAAAGTTTAATAAAGTGTCGAAAAATAAATAAAATAAAATTTTTTTGGTAAAGCTGCATGTTTTTTTTATTTTAAATAAATTATTTAAGAATTTGAAGTATTTACAACAGGTCACGGGTACTTCCTGTGCTACTCAAAGGGGCGCCCACCCTTCTCGACTTGGAGGCCATAGCGAGTGGTCCCGGAAATGCTACGAAGTCCTGAAAACTGGAACAAAGTAGTAGATTACGTGGGGGCCACTCTACTGTCGAAAAAGGAGGAGGGCTTTCTAACATGAAAAATTTTAGATAATCAGTTACGAAAAATGTTTTGATTTTCATGATTTTATTTTTTTAATATTCTGCTGTAAAACAAGATCCTATAAACTGTCACCATGTGTGCCTTCATTATTATTTTTATCTTATTCAATAATATTTTCTTACGAAAATTAAAACATTATTTACATTTAAATGTACTTATTAGTTTATTATTAAGCTCTTTAATTAGGCATTTTAAATTAAGGTCTTATGCAGCTTGGATAAACAATTTTATCGCATTCTAAATTATCGACGCTACATGCATATGTGACATCATATATGTATTAGTATAATTTCAGGTTATTTACATAGTTTTTATTTATTTATTTAAAATTAAAGTCTATAAGGTGGGGAAAATAAATTGAAAATTTAATCTTTGATCATTTATTTATCATTTCGTGCTAACTTTAACCTCCTGTGTCATCATTTTCATATTTTTTCAAAGCTCCAAAGTATTGCTCCCATAAGATCAATGTTAAAGCTCCGATTTTTTTTTCTTGATTACAAAAAAGTTAATGCTATAAGAGGGGTGAAATAAAGTTTATTTAAGTTTTAAAATGTTTAAATTTTCATAATTTTCCTATTTCATTAAGCTCTGTCATCATTTTAATCAAGCTGCATAATACCTTAAGAAATTTTTCTAGAAATATAATTGAGAACTTTGTTCAGAATCTTGGTGCTAGCAAATCTGTAATATACAAAAAGGATTTTAAAATCACTTACGGTGGGAAAAACCAAACTTAACTCCAACACAGATAAGTTCAAACTGCCTTGCTAAAAGATTTAAATATTATTTAACAGTTAAGGATTAAAATAAATTTATAAAAATCATTTGACCCTCAGTTTCAATTAAAATCTTCTTTTCTAATCAATTTTGAAAATGAAAGTTTTTTATCATTGAATGCATCATTACAGCGTATTTATAAATTTTTTAAAAATAAAAACAAATGGCAGGAAAATGAAAATAAAAAAAAATTATTGTATTGTTGCTATTGGAATATATTCAAATATTTTCGCGTGACAGAAAGATTGGTGATTAAAATCGTTAACAGCTTTCTCGTGCGATTATCACGCAGTGTGTTGATCAGAGCAAAGAAAACTGGCCATGTAAATGGATAATTCATTATATTTTATATATATCTTAGAACATGTAGAAGAGTGACTATTTAAAAAATAAATTTATAAGTGTGAGTGTTGGGTGGATTATTGCTTGGCTGCACGATGATATTATCGTGCGCCTTACTCGTAAAATTATCATTCTCGATAGTTTTATAGCACGAGGCTTCTTGGAATCCTAAGATCTCTGACCTGTTCCATTAACTTTTCCTACATTTAGACTTGATGTTGTAGTATATATTTATATATATAAATCGCTACTCATCGTCAAAGTAAAACTTGTACAACGTCCCGAAGGTTGACGCCTTGTAAATAGCAATGCCATCGAAAGTTACGCAGCGCTTTCGTGTATGTTTTATAGATGCAAATCTTCAAGGGTTTCCCAATGGAATTTTAATGGATCAGAGTACTTGCAACTTAGGTTAATATTATTATTTTACTTTTTTTTTTTCATTTTATTTTAAAGATTGATAAGTGTTTTTATTTCTGACGGCTGGTTTGATTAGCTTTTTTTTTTATAACTTTTATTTTTATTTCGTTTATTTATAGATTTTTTAATCAATTATATAAAATTACGTTAGGATTTTATGCAAGGCAATAATTAATTATATGTATAATTATAATAAAATTTATTAAAAGTTCTTGTTGTAAAAAATGGATATTTTTTTTTTTATCATGAAAACAAATTTAAAAACAAATTTTATTCGCATAAAATTCAAAATTGGCTTTAATTCTGTTTTGGTAGAAAACTATTTCTTTGAAATATTACTTGTATTTTAATTTAAACATTAAATTTAAAATTATAAATTTTGTTTTAAAATTTTTAGTAAAAACTTATAATTAAATTTGATAAATAGTTTTGTTAATTAATTTACTTTATTATTAATTTTAAATGTTAAAAATTTTATTTACCATTGATATAAAATATTATTATAATTATGTTAATATTTTATGGAACATTTTAGTTGTAACTTAAAATATGTTCCAAATATTTAGAATTACAAAATAACACATGTCTCAAAAAAAAAAAAAAAAAACGAATGAAATTTTCAATCTAGAAGATACAAATAGTAGAAGAGCCGACAGGGTGTAGATTGAGTTTCTGAATTACCAAACAAAAAAGCAAATGGACAGTACTATACTTATGTAAGGATGCCCCTGAGTCTTATGTTAAGAGCCTTGGTGACCTAAATTTGCCTAGGCCTAAGGTAGCCTAAAAATCACCTAATCTGGAAAATAGTGCCTACGTCTCACCAAATTCGACCGCCGTAACTTTTTTAAGAAAATTAAGTTTTACGAGTTTGATTATAAGATGACGTAAAGATTTTTCGGGGATCACTTCCAGTTATTGAAATACCTTGACTTGGATACTTGTAGCTATCACTATCATTTGCTATATTACTATTAACTTTATAGATAAATAATAACAAATACTTTTAAGATTTGGGTCAAAAGTATTTAAACAAATTATTTTTGGTTATTGTACCTGATTTCATCCTCAAATTTTAGTCATCATGTCAATGTCAACATTCTAGGATATCTTTATCTATACACTGAAAAAATATTCCGGTTGCCGCTATTGGAATTCTGGTTGTGGCAGCCGAAATTTTTTTTAATTTTAAATGGTTACAAATGACATAAAACCTAAAGTAGTGTTAAAAAATTTTTTTTTCCAAGTCCTACGATTCCACAATTAAATGAGTAATGCGGTATCTGAAACCGGAATTTTTTTTTAGTGTAATAAAATTAATTTTATGTATTTCTAGAAAATTCATAATTTTAATTTTTGGCAAAAGATGAGTTTTGCAAAAGGCGATCACTTGCTAAACCACGCTATCATTGCCCTTTTCAACGCCATTTTCGCCCATTTGGTTTTTTCGCCAAAAACTTTTTATAAAGATGTCATAACCTAAAAGTGCAAAAAAAGCAAAAAATTTTTAAGTATTATGAAGGGTTTTTTGACTAAATTTATACATCACAATAAATGTTAAGAAGTGTAAAAAGTTTATAAATCTTATAATTTTTGTAAAAGGGATAAATTATGAATGATGCCACTAACTACCTTATGATACGAAATTAACTTTCACCAGAATGACCATACTGAGAAAACGAGGAATAACTTCAGCACAACTTTCATAGAGCTGATATTTTACCTCAACTCTGCTGGAAAGTGCTTTGCTTCATATCTTGCAAAAATGCCCAATTTAGTGACATTTATTTTTACAAGAGATTTCAACGTCATGTCACTTAATAAACCATTTTGTTTACGATGCATAAAAAAAAATAAAAATTTTACTTTTCATTTATTAACAAATAAACAATATTTAACTATCAATCTATTAAGAGATAAGTACCTAAAAACTACAAGATAGTAAAAATAAATATGAAAATATTTTAAAAAAATAATAAATTAAGTTAAAATAAAAATAATTTATTTTTATTATTTCTCATAACCCTTAAGGTATAACAATAACATTAAAAATAAATAATTTAAAAATTAAATATAACATTTATTTTTATTATGGTATTAAATTTAACATAATAACAATTTAATACATTTAAAAAAATAATTTAAATGTCAAAATAAATTTAAATATTATAAACAAGTACAAGAAAATCAGCATCAATTTGTGCGAAATTTCTATCATTTAAGAGATAATAATAATAAATAAATAAGTTAAGTATAAATATATTATGTATGTATAAGTATATGCATGCTCAGCAAAACTTTAAATGATGTTTTTATGTTATACTCAGCATGATGCATATACGAAAAGGATTTATAATCAGGTAGTTTTACAACTTTTCAGGCTTATCTTGTAATTCTAAAGCATCGTTACAATAAACGCCCTTCTTGTTTTTTTTTTCCTTTCCTTTTTTATAGAAATATTACATTAATTTGATTAAATGTAACTTAAAAATTTTATTTTTCTGTAATTTTATACATGTAATATCTTACTGATGGACCTCCTAGCTATTCCGAATTAGTTGAATGTTTATTAAAACTACTTCTTCATTTCTGGCACAATTAATTTTTTTAAAAACTTATTGAAACTAGTAGGATGTCTATAATGTATTTAAATGTGCGTCGCGCCATTTAATGGTCATAATTGTCATGCTCTTCTTAAAATCACTTATTCCAATTTATACAGATTTCTTAAAAATATTTTTCTAAAATAAAAAATTCTGGAACCTATAATAATTGTTTTGAAAAAAACTTTTCTGTTCTTTAAAATTCTGAATTTGGATCCAGATTGCCATCAGCGCCTCTGAACAATAAATGGCCGCCCAAAATTAGGTCCAACTTCAGAATTTTAAAGAACAGAAAAGTTTTTGTCAAACCAATGATTATAGGTTCCAGAATTTTTTTATTTTAGAAAAATATTTTTAAGAAATCTGTACAAATTGCAGTAAATTATTTTAAGAAGAGCATTTCATAAAAACAATTAAGTGCCAAATAAAAAATTTTATTTCTTTTTAAGTTATTATCCTGAATTCTGGGCTTTGTAATTTCTTAAAATTATAATATTTGGTTAATTGAATACAATTTTTATTTAGGTATTTTAAGAATTCTTATTAGCACTTTCTGATTTTTGACTAACAAGGGGAGACCGGAACATTTGGGTCGCCAAATTACAATTTATTGTTATGGATGACTTTAATATGTTGAAAAAACACTCAATATACCCTCCGTTTATTCCAACGCACCTTCTGGGCTTAGAAATGCAGGGCTCAATGTTATAAAATAGGATTTTTAGACAATTTTCAAAATGACGCTGTTTCATTGCATTTCAACCAAAATACTTCCGGTTGAACTCATTTTTTTCATATAAGTACCATCTTTTAACTCCCGTTAGCCGCAATGCTCCATCACCTATTATCACAGCGCTATAGGCAATATTAAATTGCTGCCAAAATTGCAATTTTCCATAAAAATAGGCCTTGTAGGTCTCAAAAGTTTTGTACAAGTTTCATGCTTCCAAAAATTTGTTACTCGTTCTTTTAGTTTTAGATGTTTTTGAGATATGACTCCCCAAAGTTAGTGATAAAATATGATTTTTTTAAAAAAACTTTAAATTGTGACTCTGTTTTTAAATTATCATATCTGCTAAATGTGTCATCAAAAAGAAAGGAGTAAAAAATTTTTCAAAACTTAGAGCTAATAAAAAATTTTTTAGACCTACAAGACCTATTTTTATTGAAAATTGAAATTTCGGCAGCAATTTAAAAATTCATTTCGGTCCAAAAATGGGCATTTGGTTTATTGACTATATCTCTGTGAGAATAGATGATGGAGTATTGCGGCTAACGAAAGTTAAAAGATGGTACTTATACGAAAAAAAATGAGCCCAACCGGAAGTATTTTGGTTGAAATGCAAGGAAACAGCGTCATTTTGAAAATTGTCTAAAAATCCTATTTTATAACATTGAGCCCTGCATTTCTAAGCCCAGAAGGTGCGTTGGAATAAACGGAGGGTATCTTGAGTGTTTTTTCAACATATTAAAGTCATCCATAACAATAGATTGTAATTTGGCGACCCAAATGTTCCGGTCTCCCCTTGTAAGCTATTTTTTAATGGTATTTTAAATTTTTAATTCTTAACATTGAACCTTCGGTTTCGGATTTTTTGATTTTTAAAATTTGGCACGGATTGCCATCAACGCTTATGAACAATGAATGGCTGCCCAAAATTATTCGTGTCTTTTACGGTAAGATAAATTCAGCCGATTAAACACTTTCTTCTTAATTATTCACTCCGATTAGCAAATCCAAATTAAAATGATTCTCATATTTACTATAAAATTTGTTTATGGGTTGAAGACTGTTAGTGAAATTTTCTTATCTAAACATAATTTAATGACTCCACTACACCCATACATTCAATACCATAATATTAAGGGGTCCCTTAATGAATTAAATATAAAGTTATTTCATAAATTAATTTTATTTTGAAATCTATTTCATCTAAATCGACCAAGTTATAAGAAATAAACCACTTTGCTATTTGAATACTTTGACGTTTACTAATTTTACAGTTCGAGTATAAGTTAAAAATATGAAAAATTTTTTAATAACAGAAATCACGGAAATACAAAAATAGAAAATATGCATAATATATATTATAAAATATATATATATTAATACAAACGTCCGTCGCGTGTACATGTAAAGACGTTTTATTTTTTACTTTTTTAAAACGACGTGTTTTATTTACTATAATATATAAAAAAAAAAAGAAAAAATACATACTCTTCTTATATACCTTTGGTAACACGCAAAAGCTTTAATATAAATGACGAGTGTATTTATTTATATAAAAATAAAACAACAAGTTACCAACCTCCGTTCTTATGCGACACGAGAAAATCTGTATTTCCGACACTCATTACCCTTGTGACTGATGAAACACGAACGGAGGTGAGAATAACTTGTAATTTTTTTTTTTTCATTATTTTTTATTATTTACATTTTCTTTGCGTTACTTCCTTTATTTTTAAATTCTTTTTATCTTTTTAAGAGTATATTACCTTCTTATTATTTTAATTAAACTTAATTATAATTTACAAATATGAAATATACAAGGTTAAAAATTACTGAACTTGGAATCTAAATTTTAAAGATTTACTTGAAATTTTTTTAATTTGCAGTTTTTATTTAAGCTTAGAAAGAAATTTTTAATATTTTGCGTTTTTTGTTTGAAATATCAAGAAGAAAAAAAAGATTTTCATGCTAATAATTTTAGTTAATAGAGATAAGTTGCATCTCTGACATTGTAGGGGTACATACCTTGCAAGATGCTCCCATAAACCAATCGGTGCCTTATAACCCCAAACCGGAACCAAGTTTTCAGGTATAACTTCAGTTTGGCGAGCGCAACCTAGGTGTGAAGGCCTCCACCATACCTAGGAGAAAAGCTCTCTAGAATAGCATGCCCTTCTCTTTTTTCAACAACAGGGTAGCCCTCGCGTTTCTACAACTTTGCCCAGTTTTCAGGATTCCGTAGCTTTTCCAGGACCACTCCCTCAAGCCTCCAACCTGGAAAGGGCGGGCACCCCTCCAAGCAGCGCAAAGATTCAAATAACGTGTGCTCAAAGATGTCAACCTCATCCAAATCATGCAGGCTTTCTTCAGTTTACACTTTTTCCCACTTGAACAGCATGTCAATACCCTGGACCTGTCAAAAACTGGGTAAGGTAAAAATCCAGCTTTCCAAGTTGGCGTTCTATCCAAACCTCCAGATCAGGAACTAGTCAGTGTGTCCACCACCCCTCTTTATCACTCCTCCATCACTGCTGCCATTTGCTCATTGCATTGGAGTAGGCACGAATGAAAGCCAGTTTACGAATGGATTCGTTAATATTGGGTGAAGATTCCCGACATCGTCAATATTGTTTGTAGTGGGAATCCTTCGACGATTCTGTAATAAAATCTCCGTTTTTGGAATCGCAAGCTGGAGCCTGTGCTCACCAATCCAGAGGTTGATCTATCTCTTTTTCTGATAATTAAAATAATCATCCTTATTCAGTTTTAAAACTTTTAGTATCTAAAGTTTGGATCCTAAAAGATTCCAAAGCTGAAAATATTTTTTGATTAAAAATTAATATTCAAGTTCCCTTTATAGATTTATATACTTAAAAATTTTAAAAACAAGCAAATTTAAAAAATAACATTCAGGCTAATATAGTGTAATAAGTAAATAACTATGTGCCATTCATTAATGCCAAATGAACCCTCATCGATCTTATGACTTTTTTTCTTTTTCATAATATTATTTATTAATATATATTATATTTTGATGCGCACACACATTTAAAAAATAAAATTAAAAAAAAAAAGAAAAAAAAGAAAATTGTATGAAGAGCGCATTAAACGTTATAAGCATATTAAAAGGTAATCAAGTTCAGATCTTTTATATATAATATACGTTTTATATAAATGATAGTATATAAATAAAAGAAGTATAGCGCGAAACTCCTAATGAGCTCCTGTGTCGTAACCAACTACTACTACTAAAGACTGCAGTTTATCGAGTTCATGAGCTTTAGCCATCATTGTTTACCGCATCTTTTCTCTCCTCCCTCACACACAGTAGTAGTTAAAAGAGTATATAAACATAAAGTTTTCATTGTAAAAGTCTTAAAGAAAGAGAAGACGTGCTAGAAGTTCGTTTATCAAGGTTTATCCAGGACTTGCAGGACTAATATCTAGTCTCCTTCTATTTTTATTTTTCTCTTTTTTTTTTACTTGTATATTATATACTGACACAAAGTCCACAAGCTAAAGACTAATCTATTATTCTCGTCTTTTATTTCATAAACTAAAGCTTATATCATTGGCAATCTATTTTTTTTCTACTTTTTTACTTAACTTTGTATAGTAATTTATATAAAGGATGAGCATTAATCGACTTTATTATAGCGACGAATGAGTGCACTTTTTTAAGAAAAAATCTTTTAGTTGTTAGTTAGTTTGAAGAATATATTGTTTGATGTGAATTTTAAATAACATTATATAAATATAAATTTTTTTTTCTATTTCACTCTCCTTCTCTCTCACTCTTTATTCAATTTAAGGCTCGCGTTAGTTTTACTTATCTTGACAAGTAAACTTCTTTTCTATTCTATGTGTAGGTAATATTGAGAAGAAGAGATACATTTCTTTTGCTATGTATGAATTTACAGTTTAAACAAGTACTCAAAAAGAATTTTTGAATAATGCAAATTGGTAACTATCAACTTGTATTTTGTTTTTTTTATAGATTAGTTTTATTTACTTCTTTTTTCAAATTGATACTTATTCTTTCAATTTACGAAAAAAAAGTTATTTTTCTTTTTTAAAGGAAAGTTTTGGATATTTAAAGAATAAATAAGTTTCCTTTTTATTTAGATCAAATATAATAACGAAGGTAATAATATGATGAGTATAGTAAACTTTTTAAATAAAGAATATTGGTTCCTCAAGGAGGAACCATTGTGATAGGTCAAATTTCGATTTTTGATTTTTTTGGCATATAAGCACGTTTTGAGACCCCAGGAAGCTAAAAAACCGGTTTTTAAAAAAAGTATGTATGTGTGTGTGTGTCTGTGTATGTATGTAATCAGTGATATTTCACAAACATTATGGAGTTAAGACCTAATTTTTTTTTCAAAAATTTTTTCACCAAAAAAGCTCGAGGTACTTTTTTTTTTTAATTTGGATGTAATACCTCATTTATTTCCACGAAAGTACTTATATTTGAAAGTATGTTTTTTACTCGATATTTCGAATCTGATAATTAATTTTTTGAAAATTTTTTTCCCAAAATTTTTTTCACAAAAAATGCAAAAAACACCAATTTTTTTTTCTTTTTGGACGTAGTACTTAATTTATTTCTATGAAAGTACTAGTTTTAGAAAGTTTGTTTATAGTCATTTTTTGGATCTGATACCGAATTTTTTCAAAAATTTTTTCTCAAAATTAAAAAAACAAAAAAATTAAAAAACTTTGCAATATTTTTTTTTAATTTGGATGTAATATACCTCATTTATTTCTACGAAAGTACTTATATTTGAAAGTATGGTTTTTACTCTATATCTCGAATCTGATACTTAATTTTTTTACAATTTTTTTCCAAAAATTTTTTTCACGAGAAAAATACAAAAAACACCAATTTTTTTTTTTTTTTGGACGTAGTACCTAGTTTATTTCTATGAAAGTACTAGTTTAAGAAAGTTAGAAAGTTCTTTTTTAGTAATTTTTTGGATCTGATACCGAATTTTTTCAAAAATTTTTTCCCAAATTTAAAAAAACAAAAAAAATAAAAAACCTGCAATATTTTTTTTTTTGGGTATAATACCTCATTTAATTCCATGAAAGTACTAATATCTGAAAATATTGTAACCGGTGATATTTCACAACTATTATGGAATCAAGAGAGAAATGTATGTATGATGGCATGGTTGTAATCGGTGATATCAGTGACATATTAATGTATTAAGCTCATTGTTTGAGGAACCTTAGTGCCAGCTAGTTGGCAGGGTATTTTTTTTGTAATAATTAAAATTTCGCTAATTAAAATTTTTGAAAAGCAATGCCTTTATACCCAATTGGCTCACGAAAGATATTTGGAAACTCTAGTTGTGGTACATCTAAAAAAACTTGGATCCTAACGTTTACAGACGTCTTGGTGTCTTAAGTTCTAGTTAGCAGTCAATTGAAGACACAAAAATGTACATTTTTAACGACTCACAAATCAACTTCCCATTAATACTGTGGCAAAGCGAATATGTCAAAATGGACTTGTGAACTGTCATTCGAAGTGTTATATAATATACTTTACGTCCAAGTTACTTTTGAAATAATATTTAGTGCATGATTTTTATTATCAGATTATAGAGCTTTTTTTTTTAATTTGTTTTAAAACAAAAACTTTAATTAATGAGGATCCCTTGCTCAGAAATATTTGGTGCAACAGGGTCAAATTCTTAAAAAATTAAAACCACTTTTTGTTTTAATTTTATGATTATTGGAAAAATAATAAGAAATTCCATTTTTACGGATTTTAAAGAATAATTTTGAGTTGCATGCAAAACAAATTTATTTTTTTCAACTCCTTGCGTAGGTCAGTTTTTTATTTAAAATAATCAAATATTAATCAAGTCAAAACGTAGAGAAAGAGAAGGCTAAAATGAAAGATCACAATATGATTTGCTCTTGCATTTTTTTTTTTGGAGTTGCTTAATCCTAATCTGGGTTTAAAAAGAACCGTAAACGTGGGCAACACCAAAATCGTGGGTATCAGCAAAATCTACCTCTTTTTAAGGTTTTGTTTGTAATATTTTGTAAGTAAAGCTTTTATGACAATTTAAAGATAATGTAAAAAAATAATGGGAATTTTTTAATATACACGGTCTTTGAATTCTGGACTTGGTATTTTCAAAGTCATATGACAAAATTAAATTCATAGGTTGGTATGAATGAGAGATCTCCGTATTTCGCCTTAACTTATACTACAAAATATAGTGTTAGTGTATACTAATGCCAATCCATAATTTTTTTTTACATTATTATACATTTTTTTATCTAATGTTCATTAAAATAAACAATATTTCGTCTTTTAGCATTATTAAAATTTTTAGAACGATAATACCCAATTATTTTTGAATTCCACTGTTCCTTCAAATTGTTGGTTATAAAAAAAGGCGGAAAAATTTAAAAATAGATAAAAAAGCGCATAATCAAAATAAATTTATGACTAACATTTTTATTATTACGATATTTCTCATTCGTGGAAAATAATTTGTTAAATTTTTCATTTAAAAAAAAAAAGAAAATTATATTATTAAATACGAGTACAGATGTTGTATAGAGATAATATAAAGATGAAAGAAAATATACGTTGATTACTTCAGTCTGTATATATTATGTGTATCTTTGTGGTATTATAAATAATATATGATTATATATCACAAATCTCTTTTTATGTGACTATAAACAATACATTATTACATTTTTTTACTCATTTTTAAAACCTAGTAGTATAATTACGCTATAATGCATCTTAAAATATTTTGAATTATCAATTTTACAAAAATCATTTTAAGTCAAATAAAAAACTGAAGAGATTATTACTGGAATAAAAAAAGCTCAATAAAACGAATGGATCAATAAATACGTTTGTTATTTTGTGTATGATTTTTATTCACTGCAGTTATAAATTGAATGGCTCTTGTATATATTTTTATACGCTCATAATACTTTACAAAACTTACCGGCTCATATAACAAAATATGTTGACGTCGAGCGATAACTGACAAGTTTCATATATATAGATTTTATAATACAGATGTTGACTGTTATAAACTTCATGTATTGGCAAATTATGCGTTATACGTTTTCTGCCCCTATTATATATGGACGTGTTGTACCTATCGAGAATACGCTTAAATAGTAACTGGTTTTGACCATGTAATACGGCAATAAAAAAAAATCCTCTCATGAATTTTTAAAGCTCCTGTTTTTTTCATCATCGAATACTAAATTAAATAAAAGATTATGTCAATATTACACTAGTATTAAATTGTAAACATCTTTTATTTATTTTTTTATTTTTAAATTATTTATTTATGAGTTTTATTTTAAAACATTGATTTTAATCAAGAAACAGTATAAATTTTGCTTAAATACCTTAAATCCAAAATATGCTAATCGAATTAAATGGTAAAGTAAACCACAAGAATGAAACTTAAAATAACGTTTAATGGATTTAATTATTGGTAATAACTCATTCTGTATTAACGTGAATGAAGAAAGCAAAATAAAAAATATTTTAAGAATCTAAATTAATTAGAAAAGTTTTAAATAATTCAATAAAATTATAAAATTAATATGTTAAACTATGTATATTGACATAATGCAAAGAAACGTACGAATTGGAAACTATGTCAAATTATTAACAATCGTCTATTACATGGTTATATGAATAATCGGTTATCATTTTACAATTTAAAATTATTGAGATACCTGTCGAACTTTTGTATTTAAAAACATATTAGTTTCTATGGTTGACGATTTTAGCAATAAATGGCCTACATATATATATGAGATTTTAAAAGCATTTGGTATGACTTTGATGGACAGAATAGGCAAATCGACTTTAAAGTAATGAGTAGCGTGAAATATGATCTGCTTTTGAATATAGATTTTATTTTTGAAAAAAAATATAAATTTACCTAGAATGCAACGTTGAAGATATAACGGGTATGTCATGTTTATATTAATATTGATACCCTTTCGATTGTTGAGAACATTTAATTATTCACAAAATGCAGTAGCAAATCAATGCAGATTAAATTTAATAAGTGAAAATATGTATGGAATAATAATTTTTTAGAGCATGATTTTTATTTTTAAATAAGAAAATAAATATTAGTTTTTGTGCAATAAAGAATTTTTATGCAGTAATTAATGAATATTTGAGAATCGCTGGTTAAAAAAGTAAGATAAAAGTAACAGAATTTCTGGGATCTGGGCAGATTCTGACGAAAAATTTTGGTACCTGATTAGCTGTTGTTAGATAAAAATTTCAGATGATTTTGATTAGATTTTGGGATTCCTAAGGAAATTTTATCTAATTTTACCTCTTCAGGCAAACTTTAAAAAATTTCTGAAATATTGTAAAAGAAAATAATTCTTATATGGGCATATCTCACCAAGTGGTTATATTTCTAATTTTATAAAATAAATTTTATTTTTGAGAGCACAATAACGACATTTGGACAGAAGTTTAATAAAACAATAAAAATTAAGATTTTCTTTGCGTAACTTAATTTTAAGCTACGGCGTTTGATAAATGAACTTCTTAAATTAAAAAATATATTTAAGGTTATATTTACTAAATGATGAAATTAGTTCTCAAAAATACTGGAAAATATAGAGGTACATAACAATAAATTTTATTTCTGTCTAAAAACCAATAATAAAAAGATAAATTTTCAATTTTTTTATAAACAAAAAATTAAATGTTCTACCTTCTAGATTTAATCTCTGGTTCTACAGACTGCGCTATAGTTATAGCTAGGCTAAGCTCCCTGAATCTTTAACTCATTGCTTCTCGCATTGCTCACATAAAGCCTAAGTTACTGCTAAAATCATGGGCGGATCAAAAGGGGGGTATTAAGGGTAATTGCCTCCCCTGAGCTCCAAAAAATGCATGTTTTTTGTTCATAATTTTGTTTTTTTATACAAATTTCATCAGAAAACATACAAAATTTTGCTTAAGCGCCCCACCCCCTTAGGTCCTTTTTTGAATCCGCCACTGGTTAAAATATGATCGCATTATTTTATTATAATTTATTAAATCATTTAGTTGTGCCTTTTATGATTTTTGAAAGATTTTTTTAGAGTTTTTGATTTTTTTCAAAATGTATTTTTCTTGAAATTTAGATTTTAATGATCCACTAAGTATGACCTACAACTACATAATTTTATTTATTTTTTTAAAGCACTAAATTCAAATCAAAAACATCTTTTTTGAACTAAGAATGAAATATAGGTAGTTCTTACACGTTTGTTATTTTTAGGTTATTGGTAAACAATGCTTCTAAATTGTACGATTATTTTATACAAAACTGAGGTTTATACATACAACGCATTGAATCAAGCTATGCCATTTTTTTTAACTGAAATCTTATAACATTTTACATAAATCACAAAAGATTTTGCGAAGATTTTTTAAAAATTGAACGAGTGCCATTAAAAAATGTGATTTTAGTACCAAAATTACGCATCGACAACAAAGTCTTTTGATGTCGATATCTACAAAATTATTGGAGGCACCAGTTTTTCTCAAATCACTTTTAAATTGTGAAACATTGTACAGAATTTTGAGAATAGTTAGAAGTAAAAATTGTTCACGGCATTCATTTGTGGCTTAAAAAACTTTCTTTGATCGTATTTATTTGAAAATGTGGTTACCAATGTTTCAGCTGGCAAAATTTTTTTTAGAAAAGGAGCACACTATTTTAATTATGTGAAGAAATTAAATATACTATTAATTTATCAAATTCTATTTATAAAAAGGCAAATGGTTTTACGGCATTCCCACTGTAATGTTAAGAATTTAAAAAACTTAACAAGGTTACCAACAAAATATTAGGGTTTCGAATCATTCCAAGGTTGTTATTTCATAATAATTAACGAAATCAGGCAAAAAAATTTCTTGAGGCTTGAGAAGAAATATATATAAATAAATTTCAATAATTTTTTTTTGAAACAGAAAGCTGGATTTTCATTAAAGCTCTCATATATGCAATATAACCACTTGGTGAGATATGCCCATATATATTAAATAAAAATATTTGATTTCTGAGCTAACAATTATTTGCTTTATTTTTTCAATAAATTGACCATATAAGGAAATTTTATTGTTTTTTATTTATACTGTTAAAAATAACTACTGTAAATATACAAAAATAATAGATTGTTTGCAAAAAATTAATTGTGAATTTACAAAAAAAAAATAAAATAAAGTTTTTGACTTTTTCGTAAATTTACTAATTTTAGTAAATTTGCTATTATTATTATAGAAATTTTACAAATTTTTTTGAAAATTTCAGGTTATGCCTGAATTTAACCGGGATCCAATCAGGAATTTGCCGAGAACAATTTTTAACCACTTAATGAGTCGATCGAATTATTTTAAAAATTATCCTTATGCGTTGCTCAACTTGAAAGACCACCTTGCCTAAACCACTGTACCGATAAACCTCGGTGTTGATTAGATTGATATTTAATAATAAGTTTATTTAGCATTAGCATTAATAGAATTTTAGCATTAATAAAATGCTATAAGTTTGTGCTGCATCGCGGATCAGGAGTTAAAATAATAGAATTGAGGCATAGTCATCAAAGAAAAATAATCAACAAAGTTTTGAAAATTTTGAAAGCTTAATCTTATCCAAAAGCTAGTTAAAAAACTCTCTATGATAACAAAATATTTTAATTGAAAAGTTATGAATCTTTTAATTAATAAAATTGTAGCAAGAAATATTTTTATTGACAGATTTTAATTGACTTCAGAAACAGATTTTCCCCAATACTTTTTAAATAATTTTTTTTTTAAGGATATAACTAAATAAGGTTTCAAAAATATTGTGTAATTAAAATTTACGCAAATTCAAACGAAATTGATAAAATAAAAACTAATGTTATATTAGCTTTTTCTTCATGCAAAAAATTATTTTTGTACAATTTGGTCCTACTACGTGTGCATTTAGGAATTTGATAAGTTGTTTGTAAACTTTTCTTGAGGTAATGTTTTGAAATTGGTTTAGGAATTCTTAAATTGTATTACATAATCAAGTAATGGACTCTGTTAAAGTTACATAAGAATGTAAGAAAAGTTTGGTATAAAGTATTACTTTCTTTATTTTGAAATTGTTAAAACGTCCTTAGCTATAAAATTTATATAAAATAAATAAAAATTTATGGTACTTTTGAATTTTTCCCCTGCCACAAAAATTGCTTAAAGCTAATATCTAATGGCTGAAAATATTTTTTTTTCATGTTTTTCCATTACTATATCTAATTTGCAGTTGATTTTAAACGATTTATTTTGTGGGGAAAAAATGCATTAGAACCAAAATTTATGAATCTTGATTTTATCGAATATAATCCAGTCAAATCGAGGTTTAGGATTATTAGTTACTGGCCGTCATGAGATTTGGTTTACCAATAGTTTTTTGGCTCGCTGGTCACGTAAATCAGGGTCTTTTGCTGGAATTATTTATAGAGCACCCTTAAATTTGCAAAAACTATCCCCAAAAAAGGGTTTTTCTGATATATTAGCAAACTGAGTTTCTAGATTTAGCCCATATGGGTTTTTTTAGGGCATTGATAATGAATTCGGGGGATTTTTTATGAAAAGCTAATATTTCACCCTTAAATTAGCAAAAATTACCCCTCAAAAGGGTGTCTTTGATACTTTCAGACTTTGAGGGTCGATAATTTGTCTATATGGGTTTTTGTGGTCGTTGATCAATAATTATAGGGTCTTTTTTATGAAATATTAATATTTCAACCAAATAAAATTGTCCTAAACAAAGCCTCCCTAATTCTTGATCAACAATCACAAACTCAAATACATAAAAAATACCACTTTTTGGGGGTAGTTTTTGCAAATTTAAGAATGTTCCGCAATTATTTCTTGAATTGACCCCTATTTTCGTTATTAGCGACCCAAAAAACCGATAGTACCCATAAACTAAACGGATGATCCAACTAAACACGCCCCCCCCGCGATTTGACTGGAATAACAAAGGAAGATTTATTTTCAATAAAAAATATTATGTATAACAAGTTATAGCTACTAATAAGTGATTAAATAAATAAAAACACAAAATAAAATATTAAACAAAAAATAAAATAATATAAAATACAACCGTAAAATATTTTGAGAAGCCTCAATTAAAAATAAATTAATACACGCTTTTATTATATTCATAATGGCAAAGATATTTATAATATTAAATGTAAGTGTTATATATCATATGTATAGTTTACGTACCAAGGCTAAAATTATTTGCAATAGTATCAGTATAGAAATTTTTTTACCGATTAACATATTTTATCGTATTTTTAAAATTTTGAGTATTGAGCATGACATATAGATATTTTTATGAGTAAAAAATACATAAATAAGTTAGTTGTATTTCGCTTTATCATCTTAAGATGTTATAAGAAAGTCGTTTAACTCTTGTATGTGTATTCTTATTCATTCTTTAGAAAATTTTAGATCTCTTATGCTCACTAGGAATTACTGGTTCAAATAATGAAGTTCTGCAGTAAATAGCTTTATATCTTTTTATATGAGGCTTTTCTTTTTAAACTAATTTTCCTTACTTTTTTGTCTACACATTTATACATAAGTCTTGTTCTCTATGTATGTGTTAGAAGGAATATGAGAATTTATTCATCTCGCGGTGCTTATCGTTATATACAGCTCGGCACAACCTGTGTGTGCAACAAAAAGGATTACGTGCCTGCGTTTCCTTATCGATCTCTCGTTTTCTCTTTCTTTCTCTCTCTCGCTCTCTTGAGGGTTTAACTTTTCCAATCGGGGTAGCATATGTTTTGGAGACGTTTATTTGTATATGGAGCGATTCACGTTGGAAATGTTGATTTAAATTTTGCTGAAAATTCGGTTGAAGTTTACTCAAAAGATTAGAAACTAGTTTAAATTAATGTTGAAAAAGATGTTATCAGTTTTAAGACTGCTTTTTAAATTTAAAATTTAAAATTAAATAAGGTTATTGAAAATCGGAAAATAATAACTCTAACTGCACATAAAAACCTAAATTTTTAGACATTTTGGGTAAATTAATTTTTTTATGATATATTAAGCTTTACACATGGAAATTTTTTGATTACAATAAAAAAAAATTGTTCAAGTTGCATAAGTAATATCAACTTTTGAGTCATATTTAAACAAATTATTGTTGGATAATTTCTTGTTTAAAATTAAGCTTTTTGTACGTTGAAGAATAAATGGGCAATTATAAAATGAATAATTATTTTTTAGAATTTGATAAAATTAAATTTTGTATTTTTTTGAATTAAAATGTCTAAAAGTTAACGTTTCATAGGATAAAAAATTCACTGAAATTCTAAAAAATCCGAACAAAGAAATCGCTTCATTAAAATTCCTTAAATTAACCCATGTATAGAAATATTTAGTGACCATTTTATAAATATAGTCTACACTGCTAATCCAGGGATTAAAAGGATAGCAATACATAGAATAGTTGGTATATATGGTACGCATGTTAATGTATAAATTTTATTAAGAGAGAGGATGAAAAACCTTGAAAAGTTTTAAAATTTTATGTATTATAAAATAATAGGATGTTGTACTAATTCAAGTGACTAAATTATCATATAAAAAGATAGAAATTTAACATGGAGAATGAAAAAGATAATTTAAAATTTTCTACGGTTTAAATTAAATATTATAATTGACTGTATACAATTTCTCAAAATTTACATATTTTTCATAATAATAATAATAATAATATTGATAAAAAAATAATTTAGTAAAAACAAAAGTTTTGGTTTTCAATTTCATTTATTGAAAGAGTTAGTATAAAACTTGTTATTTACTCATACTTTATTCTCATAAGTAATTAAATCAAAAGTTTTGATTGCAAAGAGAAAGAGAAAGAAAATGAGAAAATAGGGTCTTTCATTAATTTATATTTTCTCTAACTGAAATATATAGTTTTGTATATTTATAAAATATTTTCTTATAAATTAGTTATTCAAAATATTCTTATCAAACAAAATGTTTACAACCTAATTTAAACTTTCACTTATAATATTTTAAATTTTATCAGAAAAGTAGTTAATAATATTTTTTTTTTTTTGAAATTAAATTTTATGTATATTAGACTGGTAGTTAATTTATTATTTTTGTGAGATAATCTTAGTTTTAAACACAAAATTTTTTGAACGTGGCAAAATTGAACATCAAAATTAGAGTACATTTTTTTAAACTTTTATTGAAAATAAAAATTTGGACACAGTGTTTTCAACACATGAAATTTAGCATATTAATGAGACAAAAAAACTGTGTTTAACTTTTTATTTTCAATAAAACCGAAGTTTAAAAGAATGTATTCTAAGTTTGATATTCAGTTACACTTGGAACAGAAAAATTTCTTCGTTTTCCAAAAAATTTGTACTTTAAACTAAGTTTATTCTTTTTTTTATACCATTACCCAACAAGAATAGTATATTTATGGCTCGTATCCATCATAGTAAATAATGGCTTAAATCACACGTTTTTTACGATGAAAACACAATTATACACACTTACACAAAAGCTAAAAAGGCCCAGCATTCTGGGATCATAAAATATAAATTCAACAAAAAATTAAAATTTTATTTCTACCCAAAAAATTAACAACATTGCCGAAATTTTGTAAACTTTCATTTTCCCTGTTAAAAATAAGAAAATTTTATCATTCAGCCTAATACTGTTATTAGTACAATTATTTAATGAATGTCTTATAAACGGTACTTATTTATTAACAGAATAAAAAAAGACTAGTTTGCTTTAAAAAAAAAAAGTAATAAAGGTTTTATAATAAACTCCAAGAATAATAATCCTAATTTAAATATTTGTTTCCTTTTTTTCTATTAAACAAATGATGGTAATAATAAAGTGTTTTTATTTAAAATACTTGCATATATAAATATATATATATATATATGGCGCTAGATTATAAATTTATGCATCCATCAAGATTTCTATTTACACGCTCTTTTTTAACTCTAAAAAATTTTAATAATAATAATAATAATAATAATATATGAGAAATGTAATATCTTGAGGCAATCAATAAGAGTTTTTAATCTTCTATATGGCGTTACATTTATAGCCCATATCCATGATATTTTATCAAGGTTATTCGCACATCTGTGGGATGGACGGATCGATGATCCAACATAACTTTTTTTTTTTATTTATACTAAAAAAAAGGTTGATATGTATCAGAAAAAAGGGTTATGTGTGTAATTTTTTTATTATTTATATTATGGTATAATACTAAATATGATTACGCAAGGTAAGATGATCTATATATATATAATAAATTTTACACTTTTTTTTTATTTTAATGAAAATTATTATTATTCTTATTTATGTATGCCTAAAAGAAAAAAATTTAATTTTTCTAAATGTATACTCTTTTTTAAGTACACAATGGCACATTACTAAAAATTTATTGTTCCATTAAGATCAATGATTTTCTATTGAGAAGATAAAAATTTATGTATCGAATGATGATTTTTTTGTTTTTATCCTATAAAATCGAAGATTTCTTTTTTTTTTTTTTGTAACGCAAATTATTTCACATTAAAATACATCATGCATGTATATAATTTTATTATGTTATAGAGTGAAAGAGAGCCCTAAAGATGTATTTTTTTATATTTTAAATAATTTTTTAAATCGAATTTTATTATAATACACATGGAAAAGAGGTAATATTATATTTATATTTAAATATCATTTTATTTTTCACTCTATAATATGTGGGTGTGTTTAAATATTGCGGAAGTGACATTATATACGTAAGGAAATATATATTGATATCCTGGCATGTTTTTATTATTACATTATTTTTTTTTAATCATAAAAATCTTTATAATCAAAATTTTATTCACGAAGATAAAATTTATATACTTAATAGTTTATAATATTGATTTTATGGTTCAGGTATTTTATCGTAATCAATGTGTCTGTGAAAGATAATAATAAAATACTGATATGATATATCTTTAAAAAAATAAAATTAAAAATTAAAATAATACAGATTAATGGTAATAATTTAAGTTTAATTTTCAGGTAAATAAAAAATATTTATATAAATAATCATCAAATTTGTTTTACATATGATTTTTAGTGATTTAATAATTTTAGCTGGCCAATTTTTTGTTCGATTTCTGGGCTAGAAACTCGAATTTTAAAATTTAGTTAACATCTTCGGATTCTGAATACTCTAAAACCCCATAATATGTATAGAAAATAATTTTTTTTATAATTTTGGAGATTTGATAGATACAGTTTTTACGCCCAAAAATTAAATTTAATGCAATATTTTAATGCTATTTAAAGTATTTAAAGTATTTAAGTCGTTTTTCGGTACAATTACAGACTGCATGAATCTAATCCGTAATGTCTCTCTCGTGCAATGTCTTATAAAACGTAATGTGTAGAGTATCCTGTTGATATTTTTAGAGACAGCTGTTATTTGTGATTCTCATGAGAGTTTGCTGTCAACTATGACCCCCAAGCTTTTAAACTATTTCTCGAAAGGGATTTTGATATTGTCGCCGACCTCTATTTCTAAGTTAAGTGGAATAAGGCGATGGGCATAGGTAGATGTATCAAAGAATATAGCTTTGGTTTCCGTTTGATTGAGTCGCAGCGCGAGGGTCACTTCCACGAAACTAAATCCATTTTCAGAGGCATTTTCAATTAGGTGAGTAACTTCATCTATTACTCCAACACTGCTGAAAAAACTTGACGTTACACAAAACCAATCTATAAGATTATGTGCAGAGATAACTAGGAACACCCACAAGTTTTCACTACATAAATTAACTAACTTACCAACTTTATCAGCATGAAGAAAAATTAACGTCACCAAAAATTTTATAAAAGTACATAAACAACTAAAACATTCCAAATACAGATGTATACATACTAGAAATAAACACATTACAAAAACAAGAATTAGAAAAGCATTACTACAACACATACCAAGATCATGTACAAATATACACAGATGGATCCAGGAGCATTATAAAATCAACCAACACCATCCAAGTAGGAGCAGCCATTTACATACCATCTACAATCCAAACGTTTATTTACAAACTACCAGAAAATACATCCTCAACTGACGCTGAAGCCTTTGTCATCCTTAAAGCATCTTGGTGAGTATGGTAAAAACAAATCAAGAGAGTAATTACATTTACAGACTCTCAAGAAATTATAAACAAACTATGTGAAACAGCAATCAACACCCATGCAAATACAATAATTCTGGATACAAAACATAAATTGCAGCTACTACATAAAAATGGTTATCTCATCACAATAGCATATGTTCCAGCACATAAAGGAATAATAGGGAATAAAAAATCTGACATAGCTGCAAAAAAGGCCCACCTATCAAAAAAATTGGAAAATCTATTCATCGACTATTCAATAAATATAAAAGAAGTACGAAGTACGTTTCTTCAGGAGTGGCATTTACAGTAAGAAGTATGAATCGATACCAGGGCTATAAAAGGTATGCAAACAACACAAACTTCCTGGTCAAGGCTTCGATAACGGACTTGCTAAAATACAAATTTGGAACAGGAAAGGAGCAGTTAGATATCTAAGACTAATTTCCGGATTTACAAAAAAAACGGTCTTTCTACATAAAATAAAATTAGTGGACAGTCCAGTGTGCAACTGCAACAACAACATAGCAACAACCAAGCATGTGCTTAGCTGTGACCTGTATAAAAATAACAGAGGCAGGTATCTAACACAAATTATAACAGAAAACAGCAACTCTCAAAATAATACAAACTTAAGCAACATTTTATCAATAAGAAACACATTTTATATTAAAAAACTACTAGAATATTTACAGCAAATAAATTTTCAAATTTAAAAGAATACGCATGAAGCTAAACTATGCATTTGCTTTATCTGGAATAATTATTCAAATGTGCATTGAATGCATCTCATAAAAATAAAATAAATTTAGCATAGATGTCTGCATAGCAGCAATAATACAATGCCAATAAACATATATTATAGAGGTCACTATAATCACATGCAGGCTGTATAACGCTTTTGCGCAGTAGAAAGCCAGGAGGACGAGCTACCTCCAAACGAAGGAAAAAAAATATCATCTATGTTCTCAAGTGCCGAGGTAGAGATGCTTGTAAAATAGGAACTAAGGTCGTTGGGTGAAATCCCATGAAGATCACCATTGGGTGTGGGTATCAGACCAAGATGTCTCAGCTTGCGCCATACATCTTGATTGTTATTCAGCGTGTTATCAATCTGATCACGATAAAATCTGCTGCGAGCAAGGTCAGACGACGCTTTTATCTCATCAGAAAGAGAGATGAGTTCTTTAAGAAGAGTTCTGTTCTTTGTCCTAAGATAGCACTTTTCAGTTGCTTTGCGTTTGCTCACAAGTAATTGAATTTCATCATTTGCCCAAGGTTACCGAACTTTCTTGGGATAAATGGTTTCCAGGGATACCAAATTGTCAATTGCCAGATACAGGTTGTCATTAAGACAGTTTAGTGCTGACTTTAAATCAAGATCTGATTCTAAAAACGTTTTCCACTCACAATTAGTTAAAACCTCGTTGATAGCCTCTGCGATGACGTCATTAAATTTACGAAAAGAAAAAGATTTATTTATTCATTAGGGTATTTTTATAGATTTTTTTCAAGCAAAATGATATCTTCAGAGTATATTATTAGTTCCTAAAAATATCTTTATTTATTTGTTAACAATAACAGAATTAAAATTATTGAATGTACACACTTTTTAATATACATAGAAAAAACAAATTCGCTTGTATATAGCGGAATTTTTGACTATCAGAAATGACCTAAAACGCAAATAAAATTAAAAAAAAATTTGTTCTTCGCTCATTTAGGATGTTATGATGCAAAAAAACAAAAAAAACAGAAAAAAAAAATTTTAGTTTTTTCATAAATCAACTAACATTAGTTATATCAACTAACATCAGTTATATTATATTACACTTCTTATCGAAAATTTACTAATTTTTTGCAAAAAAAATATTTATTTTTTACATTTACAGGAGTTAGTTTTAACAATATATGTTATCCTCAGATATATTTATGTTTACACAAATACAATTGCACTGAGTTTCATTCTGAAAAATTGAAATTAAAATTTTATTTACAGTTGTTGTAAATAATTACATCAATGTAAATCTGTCTATGCTAGGAAACGGTAGGTGATTATTTCTAATCCAATGCCCCTATAAATTCATTATCAATATTAATTGAAAAAATTTTTTTTTAATTTAACATTGAGTTACCTATCACTATGTACTTTTTACTTTTTTAAGTTTAATTTGCTTAAGTGCTTTATTATTCATTTAAAAAAAGATTAATATTTAATTATTAAAGTCACTGAAGCGGATCAATAATAATAATTACAAAGATAAAGATAACAAAGTCAAAATATTGAAAATTTATATTAACACTACTGTAATTGTTAATCGATAATGTTTATCAGATTCAACAGTTATTATTATTTTAGCATGTCAAAAGCGTCTTTTAATTCATTAGAAATATAACAATATCTTAATGAGAAATCCAATAAAAGCTAATAATTGACGTGTAATTTATCTAGTACTGAATCATTGTTAAGCTCTATTAACTTTACAATTTTTATACATCCAGATTGTTAAAACAATACTCCGTAAGTTTTAAATAAATATTTTTGCTCATTAATAAAAACCATTGGAAGAATCCTAATTAAATGATGATAATAATGATAATAATTTGAAATAATAAAAATAAATAAAAGTGTGTATAGATTTGTAGGAGTGGCCATTTCAACCAATTCTATTTTCTATAAATCTTTATAGTTTAAACGATCAATCTTTTTATAAGCTATAAAAGTATCTCGAAGCGATTTATAATGTGTAATGCGTATATATATATATATATAGATAAAAACGAAACAAAAATATCTATACTTTGATAATGAAAAGGTCTATATGGTATGTTATATTATATATAACTTGCACGCATAATTCGTGATGCTTAATATAAGATATATCCTTTCGCGTCCTTGGAGGACCTTCGATGGATTGCGGTCGTTCATCCCAAGATATATATTTTTTTATATATACCTACTTCTTGTATATATATACTCATTGCGTTTTGATTTTACAAAAAGATCTAGATTTTAATAAATTACGATCTTTTTTACCTTAGAATACGAATTAATATTTTTTTTATAAGCATTTTCATCACTTATATTATATGAATTTCTAAGTAATTTCGTTATAACTTTATTCAATTTCTTGCGTGATTCTTAATAGTCTCTGATTTATAAAATTTTATAATCAGCAATCAAAAATTTTTAAATAAAATTGAAAATTAAAATAAAACGTATAATTACGAATAAAAAATTAAATAATCTATAATAAAAAAAAAAAAAAAAATCTGAATAATTTATCATTTCTTTAAGTTATACTAAAATCATCATATATATGCATGATAAATATTCTCATGAACTACATGAAACTTATTTTTATACAAATGACTACTACTATAAGGATGGGAAAATTCATTAATAAAATATATTTCTCTTTCTTTCAAAAAGTTAATCGTAGCAATTCTTTTGAATGCTTGTTATGTAAGGTTATATATGATTATTGTGATTTTAAATTATTATTATACATTTTTTTTCATTCTTTTTTTCATTTTGCATTTGTATATATAAAATGAAAATTTCACACATCTGAAAATCTAATAAATTACTTATTATTACTGTACAGGTATATAACTTAGTTTTTTAAATATTTTTTTTTAACGGTTTTATTTTTTAATTATTATATCATTCCTTATTTAATTATAGTTGTAGTAATAATTGTATTTATATATATATATATATTTCTTTCTTTTATTTATTTTTATGTGTGAATATTTATTATTCATTAATTATCTTATACTTTTCATCAAAATGTAATAAATATATTCCTATTAATTATTTCATTATGCAATAATCATAAATGAATGATATATTTAATATTTTTTATAGGTATTATTACTTGGGTAGAAAAGTAGTTAAATTCTATACTGTATTAAGTTGTAAAATTTTTATAGAATAATGGAAATATGAAATAAAGTCGGATTTTACTGTTAAATAATTACGTTAATATGAATGAATTGTACATAATAAAGATTTTCATTTCCTATTTCTGCGGAGAATGAGTGATAAATTTTGAGTTAAATTTTATACACGAGGGTTATTCACCAAATATCTTAAATTAAGACAATTTCAGAATCTACCTATGCATGTGCAACATTCTTAAATTAGTAAAAATCACCCCTTTTTAAGAGTGTTTTTGCAATATTCTGAGATTTAACCCGATGCATAGGTTTTTGAAGCTTTTAATTACGAATTTAAAGATTTCATGCATGAAAATTGACTCAAACACCCTTAAACTGGAAAAAGATACCCCTTATTGGAGGTGACTTTCCTATACTCGCATAATAAAATTTTGCCTCAAATATGTTTTCTGGGTCGCTGATCTCAACACCCCTAAAAAGGGGCGTTTTATGCTATTTTAAGGGTGTTAGACAAATTTTTTATATCAAATGACCCCAAAATTTGAGATTAAAGACCCAAAAAACTTTTTAATAACATTTTGTTAGGATTTGTGAATATTAAAAAAACATCCCTTAAAACGGGTATTATCTTAATTTTAGGATGATTGACTCATTTTAATGCACGAGACTTTTAAATGCGTAATAAGCAGCCCCAAAAAAATATTTCATGAGCTAAACTCATGACAGTTTGTGTATATTGCCAAAACACCCTTAATGAGGGCAGTAGACAAAGTTCACACAAGCTAAACCTTGATTTTTGTATTCAGACTTTGACTCATCTTAATTGCCGAAAAAAAATCTGCTTTACCGTGATTTGACTTAAATATTGTCAATAGCGTATATTGCACTTAGTAATGATGTTTGATGACAGTACTTATATAGTCTTTAAAACTCATTTTATTGGCGAGAAATTTTTTTTTTTCCAAAATGACATAAAAAATTAATAAAAAATAGTATATTATGGTCCTAGGCCAGAAAAATAAAGAAAGGCCCAAATTGCACGTAAATTACCGTAAACTGCGATTTGGGTAATTCTTTGTTTATGGCCGAGGATTGTACAAAATTGTTTTGCGACTGAGGCGAGAAAACACGCCTTTGCCGGACGCGCAGCGTCCGGAAAATACGTACTTTTAGGCCGCAGTATAAAATAGCATATTTACGGCTCGGGTCCAGAAAAGTAAAGAATGGCCCAAATCGCACGTAAATTACCTTCCGAGGAGAAGCCGAGGATGGTAAACTGCGGTTTGGGGCATACTTTATTTATGGACAACGGGCGTATAAAATTTCTGCGACAGCGGAGAGAAAAATCTATTGTATTTTCGTGGCTACTATATAGAAAAAAAATGTTAACAATTTTTTTTTATACAAATGAGTAGGGTACTTTCACGGTGGTTTTTAAACGTAATTTTACGATAATTTTATAATAAAACTTTTTGGAAATGGCTAAAATTTTTCTAATTATGAGCTCATAACTGGAACAAAATTAAATTCATTAGATTAAATTTACCATTTCGCATTTATCAATTATCTAAAAACTTATACGTATTCCATGACAGGCCTTAGGCAGAGCATCATGAGTAATATTCTTTATGGAGAGAAAATTATCGATACATTTTACTAATTTTATATGTTTTAAGAAAAATTAAATTTAAAAAAGTACAGATATTCAACTTGAGCCCAATTTTGCAATAAATTGATAAATATAATAAATAATATCAAATTTATAAAAATTAAAAATATATATAAGTAAATTTTATAATCCTCTTTTATAGCGACCTTTTTAAAAGGTTATGCTCAGTTAACTATTTTAATTAGAATTTAAAACTTTATAAATAAATTAGAATCTACTAAATTAAAAAGAATTAGGCTAAAAAACGTAAATGGAAAGGTTATTTATTATTATTTCAATAAAAGTTAACGGAAATGCGTGTGAAATTTAATGTATTATCAATAAGGCTATCAATAAAAGTGCATAATCTTTTTATTTTTCGTGTTTATGCATTGATTCTTTTTTTATTTAAAAAAAAAATAACAATTGAAAGATAGTAACATCAATAAGATCAAAAGATTATTAAAGACAACAAAAAAAGTACAAGAATTATAACCTTTAAACTTCTATAGATTTATAAAAAATAATGTGCCTAAACAACATTTAACAACAATTATTTAGTCCTACTTTTTTTAGATTATAGTTTGATTAATAAGAAGTAATAAATAATATGATTTAAAAAAACTTGTTTGACATAATAAAAAAAAAAAGATTTTGAATTAATAAATAATTAAATGAAAAAGAGAGAAAGATTTTTCATTTTCTTTCTCTGTTTAATAATTGAGTAACATTATTAGTACAAACATAAATCGGTTTATTTATTAAATAAAGAGTTAAACATATGTGATTTAATATAACATTTGTTGAAATACTTTATTTTTCTGCAGTTCTCATTTATATTATTAAAGTATAAACATTATGTATTATAAATCGTTAAATTACAAGTTATTCAAGTTTGCTCATTTATTTAATCTTTCAGCTATCATCTATATGTCTATATGGGGTGAATCGTATGCAATTTTATTTTCTAAAATTTTAATTTTTTTTTAAATAAATATATTTTATAGTTAGAATGAAACCAATTGAGTAATTTTCGAAAATTTGGCTTTGATCCATGGGGTTTCACCTACTTGATGCAACAGAATTCAAAATGCAATCAAAACTCAGTTTGAAACCCACTTTTTGTCTCCCCATACGAAAATAGTGTTGTGCTCATAGCGTTGCGGCTGTAGTTTTTCGTTAAGATGGTCTGTAGAAGCATCCTTAGTCTCAGAATTTTTATTGAACGCTTATATATTAGAAAAAGACATTACTTGAAAATTGAAGAATCTACTGAAAATTTTTTAGCTGCAACATTGCTAAATAATTAAATTAAAAAAAAACATACGAATCCTCATTTTTTCCATGGCTTAATCGACTGTATGATAAAAAAATAATGATTTAGTAATTGATAGCCTTTGGCTGAAAATTCAAACACTTTCTTTTTAAAGCGTATTGGGATTAAAGTTTCAGCTGAATCTAGAAAAAAATTGACCCAAAAAGAAGTAAAATTTAAAAAATAAATTTCATATGATCTACCCCATATATTTTCCAATCTGACATAAAGTAGATTTGTATTTATTTAATTTGATTAAAAATTAAAGAAATTTAATAAAACCAATGTTTAATAAACTTTTACATATGTAAGATATTAATAACTCTAAAGAAGATAATACTACAGCTAATAAGCTTGAAAAATAAAAAAATAAAATGAATTTAACGTCATTATACTTATGATATTAAGAAGTAATCAAGTTTTTGAAATTAAAACTATATAAAATTTCTTTCATTTTATTCTTAATCTTCAATTGTTCCTGGTTAAATCCTTAAGATCGGAAGTCTTTCGAATGACTTTAACGACTATACTTCTATATATATACTATATACCGTAATAAGCCTGTGGTAAAGGAAGTGGGGAGGAAATAGGAATAGCAAGTCAACAACGAAAAGTTACTAACTCGTATAGTCTATATATAAGATAGGATTAGTTTCCCGTGGGAAATCAAGCACCCCGTTCGAGCTTCCGGAACGTATTGTCTCTTGTTATTCCCTAGTTCAATCATATAATTTTCTTTCTTTATTCTCTATCTATAAAAGCTCAAAATGCTAATTATTGTCACATATGCAACAATTTTTTTTAATTATAAATCCTATTTAATCGATAAGACAGTTAAAAGATTCAAATGTAAATTATATTATTTCTCTCACAGTTTTCTCTCTCATATATCCTTAAAATTACATATTATATCATATAAATATGAGCACACGATGTTCGTGTTTAAAACTTATGAAGAACAACAATCTTAATTAGTGTGACTCGTAGGCGATGCAAAGACGTTACACATGCACATACGTAATTAAAGTTTATTTTTTCAACAATTATTATTATTATTATGTATATTACATAAAGTTATTCAAGATATTTGGTTTTATTATAAACAATAAACTAAACAAAGAATATATATTATATTTTTGCTTCCGGAACATTAAAAATAGTTGAAACAAAAATTCCTAACTGTTATTTTTTTTTCTTTTTCATCATAAAGATCCCGATGATTCTATTATTCTTTAAAGTTTTATACCATACTATAATGTAAGAAGAAAAAAAAATAGTATGAAGAAGAAGAAGAAGAAGTAAATAAATAATAAAGAATGAAATATATAGTCTTAATATTATTATATTGCGTATACGGAAAACATCAACAAAAATGTTGCTCAATCTATTTGGTGGTATATAAAAGTTTAACATCGTATAGTGTTAAAGAAAATTCTCAAGGGAATTTATCTATGTTCTATGATATCAACCCAACTTTATTCAATGTAGTTGTATACAGGACCACATAGTACTAATAGTCCCAATGCAATGGCTATTTTCAACACAAAAGATATCGAAAAACTTGTCGACATATCTCTACTAGTATTATTTTATATTTTTAATCCCTTAGAATCCTTTAAACTTGTGTATTTTTATTTTATACAATGACTTTGTTTTTTGTTATATAATCATTTTTTTTTTATTTTTTATTAAAATTTTTGTACTCTTAAATCGTGTAAATAAGAAAAAATGATTAGGATTTTCCCCAGAGACTTAAATGTCCAAGGTGCTCTGGAATTATAAAGAGTATATAGGCTGTACCTAAGACCAAAGTAATAACTAAAGAAAGTGATCCAGTCTCAATTAGAATTTATTTAACATAGTATAATCGTATAGAGTCTTATTTCGTAGTCACTTTTTTTTGCTGATAGGTCCATAAAAATTACCAACGAGTATTCTTGTTTTTTGGATCGCTGAATACAAATATGAAATCCGTTTTAACCGAAAATGGTTTTTCCCACAATACAAATTTAGAGTTTATGTTTTATGGTTATTTTATGATTTTTGTCGGTTTATTTTTGAATTCAAATGTGACATACATCAGTTTTTGCCTAAAATTCTCTAGTTGCCCACTACAAGCAAATTTAGGTCATTATTTATAATTTTTTTGAAATTTCTTATTATGGAAAACTGAAAAAATTTAGTTAAAAACAAATATTCTATTCATGTTCAGCGTCGCAAAAAAAATATTTAAGCGACAAAAATTATTAAATAACCGCAAAACATAACCTTGAAATTTCTATTCTGGACAAGTGGACAATTTTCGGTAAAAACGGATTTCATATTCTTATTCAGCGACCCAAAAACGTAAATACTCGTTGAAAAATTTCATGGACCTATAAGCTAAAAAAAGTGACTACGAAATAGTGCTCTACGACTACACTAAGATGCCCACAATATATAAGATCTAGACTCTAGATTATTTAAAGTAGGCTCAACCGTGTTTTCTTTACAGGGAATCGTAAAATGAAGTAAGATATCAAGGGTTTGCATCCCTGGATACTTATACCAGCTAAGATTCTCAGAACTTTCAAAGGTCTGCGGTTAATGCAAAATTTCACAGTCAAAGTTATAAACAAACAATCAAACAAAAATTTTGCAAAAATATTAAAATTTGAAATATTGAAATAACGGAATAAACACTTTAATAACATAAATTTTAAATAGAAATGCTGGTCACTTAAAAATAATTAGAAAAAAAAAGTAATATTTTTATTTATTTTGATGATTTTTTTATATTAAAACTTGAATATCTTAACACACATAAATGCTGATTGTATATTAAAGTTAATTTCCTTTGTTAAGAAAATTTTGCTTATCTCATGAAAAGCTTACATTATAACATAAAATCTTTTGACCATAAAATATTTGTTAATACAAAACTAAGATAATAATTTGATTGCTGATTTTGCACTTTTTTACACATGAATTGAATTAAAAAAAACGTAATTTAATAATCTTAAACAAGAAATTTTGATTATTAAAGGTAAATTCTTATTTATTATTACATTATAAAATATCATAAAATTATCTTAAGAAAGTTAATAACACAAATTTAAAGATTTTCTTTCTATAAGTTCATAGTGTACGACTTTACTAAATGACCTACTATATTATAAGATGTTATTCAATTTAAAAGTTTTTAATAAAGTTTGCTTTGTCTAAGTATTCCCTAAGTTTCTTTGTATATACTAGCCTGGTGACGATTTTCTTTCTTTAAAAAACATACCGAAATTTTAGCGTTTGTGAATGTTTTTGATAAATGCTCGTGTACCAACGGATTCAATGAAACTAATTTTTGATTAGATTCCGAAGTTCTACTGTTAATAAATAACGACTTAATTTCCCTTGAATTTATGAAAAAATTTCTGGGCTAATACACAATTTATCTATATTTGTTTTTCATTGTTAAGATAGGAATATATTTTTTATCCTTGGTATACCGTAATACATTTCATCTGGATTTTTAAGCTTAGTTTTCTGATCTCTACTTATTGTCTCATCAGGTTGGATCAACAGGACTTTTCAGTGGTCCATTGGTATCCTTTTTATTTTTCTTTCTTTTTCAAATAACGCTGATATTGCTTTTACAATGGATAAAGCTTCTCTTTGTTATACTCTGATTCTAAGTACATCCGATTCTTTACTATTCTTGTATACGTACTTTGACTTTCTTTTGTCATTGAATCCTCTTCTTTCAATTTTTTTTTTTTTCTATGATGGATGTAATTTTATAAAGTAATTAAGGATTTACTTTTTAAATTCTATTATTTTATAAAGATTTTTATCATAAAAAGAAAAATTCAATCAATATTACTGGTTTTTATTTTTTTGCGTTTTTCTGTTTAATTAATTTTTAAAAAATTTTTTGTAAATTAAAATACAAAATTAATATTATAACACATATTCTTTTACGCATATTTTTGCTTCTTAAATACAAAAGGCATGGATAAACTATATAGTTTACCATACGGTAATTTTACCATATGGTAATGTAATAGAACGATTGGGACTGCAGAATGGTGGGATTTATGAAAATCAGTTTCATAATTATATCTTTACATTTGTGCGCAATAATAAACTGTTTAAAATAAAAATTTCTATGGCAGTTATAAAATTGTATTTCGGGGTCTGGAAGGGATCCCAAAGGCCCAAAAAAATATTTTCTTGAAAAAGATGACATCTTAAGTTTTCCAGCTAATGTGCAGATTATTATCTGTTCATGGATCAGAGAAATTAAATTAAGCCTAATAAACCGTAATTTTGGGTTTTTTTTAGTTTTTTGAGGATCTGCCGTGGTCTAGAGGTCTAATTCTAACTGGATTCTATGAGTTTTTTGACAAATTTTCGGATGCTACTACTTAGGCTAGGTTTGCTTGCGGGGGCCAAATCACTATACTTATCCGGAAATATCCTTTAACATACGTCTTAAAACTAGATACCGTCAATGATAGATAGAGCGAAGCTGACCATGGAAAAATTTGGAGTATTTTTTTCGTAATGGAAAAAGTTGAATTAGTTTTTTAATTCTGTGATTTTGAAAGCTTTGATTGGGTTTACTTCAATATCAATGTGTAAATAAGACTTAAAAATCTTTACTTTGCTTTCTTTTACAAGGGGAGGCCGGAACATTTGAATCGCCAAATTCCAATCTATAGTTATGGATGACTATGTTAAAAAATACCCAAAATACTCTACGTTTATTTCAACGCGCCTGCTTGGCTTAGAATTGCAGGGCTCAATGTTTCGACATTAAAAAATTATTGGAAATTTGGAGCTTATACAAAACTCTTAAGACATATGAGACTCACTTTCGTCAAAAACTACTAGGTTGGTAACAATTTAAAAATTTGCCATTTTTTGTCAAATATCGATATTAATGATAAAAAAAAGCGGTTGACAGGGTTAAAATTTGATACTTATACCAAAGGCTAACCAAAAGAATTTTCGTTAGTTTGGTGTTCCTAATGCATTGAACTCTGCCCTTGGGCATTAAACATTTAATTTAATCCATTAACGCCCAATCGAGACATAGAATAGAATAGAATAGAATAGAATAATATTTTTATTTGTCAATAAAAAAATTTGTATACAAAATAGGTTTTAGCTTCGCTCTATTATAATTTATTTAAGAACTGAAAATAATAGAAAACAGTAGTCAAAATTATTGTACATTATTCCAGAGCAAAAAACTTTGATTATATTTAACTTTAACGCAGTGGACCACCTGCAAGAAAAAAGGATTCAACAGTCACTGAAATGACTGAAAAATACTGTAATAGATTCACTAAACTGCAAAAGATTCTTTGCTTGCATAATTTTGAATCTTGACATAGGCAACTTTAAATGCACCGAGGCAAAAATTTATGAAAAATTAGACATCAGAATATTTTGGCTTCAGGTAAAAAATGAAAAGTAAAGTAATAACCGTCTTTTATAAGACAGCTGACTCCTTACAACAATCATATAATATTTAATTAAGTTTATATCAATCAAAGTTTATTCACATTTAAAAACAAATATTAAACATTAAGTACCTTATTATTTTATAAGTATAAAGGAAAAACAACTTCTCGTACATAAACTCTGTAATATTTGTTATAAAATTATGTTAATTATAATACCTGTATGCAGAGAATGTAATGAAATAAAACGTAGTTAAAAATTATATTTCATACACAAGATATGTATATGTTAATTGATACGATGTCTAAATCAATTAAAGTATCATTTTTTTGACACTTAATAATTACAGTGTACTTTTAAAACAACTTAAAATAACAACTTTCATATTAAATTTTTATTATTAGTTTTTATCTTGGTAGTATTTATTTTTACTTAACTTTAATGCATATTATATATATTTTGTTAAATACATAGTATTTCCATGTAATAATTATACGCTTAGCATTATTATTGTTATTTTATAAGTATAGTATTTAATACATTGTAAGATATTTTTTACTAAATTTCTTAGTCTTTCTATAACACTTTTATTTTTATCTTTTTATTTTATTTAATTTTCTTGTAATTTCTATTCTAGCGTCTGTAAATATCCTTTCAGGTACTGAAATTCGAATATTAATTTGAAATAATGTAAAGTTTGAGAAAATGCATTTTTTTTTTTTAAATAATTTTTTAAAATAATTTTTAAAAATTTAATTAATATATTAATTAAAATGTAAAAATTAAATGAAAATAAAGTAAAATTTTATTTCTCTAATCCAATTTATTTGAAAAATTTGATTTTTTTCCATGAAAATTTTATGGAAGTAAATTTTTTGCACTTTTCTGAAAAAGTATTTGTTTTTGAATTTGTGCCTCATCAATACAAAGGAACTCGGAGTTTGAAACCCCTTAATATTAACGAAAAATTCTCATCAGTTTAAATCAGGGTTGGGCAATATCGTATCGATTCGATAATCGCTAACGATTTTTTTTTTATTTTTCATCGGTATTTTAGGACGATAGTGACTACGATACTTTTTTTATCGAAAATTTTTTCGATAAGCGATAGATTTTTATCGGTTATCGAAAAAATTTTCGATAAAAGATAGATTTTTATCGGTTATCGTAAAATTTTCGATAAAAGATAGATTTTTATCGGTTATCGTAAAATTTTCGATAAGATAATTATCGTTTATCGTTTATCGAATTATCGCGTACCAAATAACGTGATATTTGCACTATTTTGAAAAAGTTGAACTTGATTCCTTTCTTAACTTTTAACTAACCGTTGAATTCTTCATTTTAATTAGCGAGGCTTCGGTTTAAGCATATTATTCATTTTAAAATTATTTAATTATTTATTAAGATGTGATTATTGGGAAGCATTATTCAACGTACACATGTCATTCCAGAATTTTAGGCTTTTTAAAATTAATAAATAAAATAAAAGATATACATGTACCTATTATATAATACAGTAGATTCACAGTTTATTCATCTATTTTTACAATTTATACATTGATTTAATGAAATATTATGAAAAATTAACACAACTAAGAATAAAATTATTTTTAATATAATTAGGGAAAAAATTTTTTTATTACCTATACCTACTAGGCTAATATCTATAACTAATATTTACAAATTTTTTTACTTAAATTAATTTATTTTTTATTAACATAAATTTTACATTTATAAATATAAACTTAATATCTTATAAAAATATCATTTAAAATTATTAAAAATAAAAGTAAGTTTATTATTCAATTTATTTATATATACAATTTTAATTTTTTTGCCATTACTATAAATTTTTTTTTTTTAATTTTAGAATTATTATTTTTCATATGAGTACTTTTTTCTGAATTTTTCTAAATTTAAAAACTGTAAATTTATAAAGTTTTTTGTATTTTTAACTACACAGAAAGAGGTTTGAACCGCTCAAGTCGGTTCTATTAGGAACCTAATATTACTCTTACCATCAGAACGGAAAATGTTTATGTCTAGAACCGAGATTCACGGTTCTAAGCACTAGTTAAAAACCTTCTCTTAAAAAATTATTCTTTTTTTCAAAATCAAAATTAGTTACAAATATGTTTTTTAATTTAATGTACGCGATTCATAAAAGAAATATAAAAAATATTCTTTTAACTAATTTTGACTTTGAAAAAAATAAGAATTTTTTAAGAGAAGGTTTTTAACTAGTTATTTAGAACCGTGAATCTCGGTTCTAGCATAAACATTTTCAGTTCTTATGGTAAGAGTAATATTCGGTTCCTACTAGAACCGACTTGAGCGGTTCAAACCTCTTTCTGTGTATAATATTTGTTTAATAAAAAATAATTTAAAACTTATTGTTAGCAGCTCCTAGGACTCGTATCTCAAAACTTTTAGGCGTAAGCCTGTTGAACTTAGGCATATTTAGCATTGTTGCATAGCTAAACAACCTTTCAACAGGTGCAGAAGATGGTAATATGGAATTGTATTTTTTGAACATTTGTTTTACTATTGGATACTCATTTAAAGATTGTAATGTTCTGTTCTGATCGTTAATGTAATTTATGACTTGAATATCAGTAGTTCCATCAGATAATACATTAGAAGAGTTTGTAGAGTTAAATGTAAACGGAACCACCCCTTCTCCAAAATTGAATCTCTTATCTGTCTCGATTCCCTGAACTTCTTGAAGTTCAGACCTTAAATTACGTGCAGCCATACTTGCAGCTTCTTCGAGAACCAATTTTTTTACTTTTTCTCGCAAATTAATAGGCAAGGCGCCTATGCATGCCCCTTTTATAACTGGGTGTGTAACTGAAGCTAAGGCAGCTTTTTCTCCAACTCCTTCTACATCAAAATAAGCCTTAAACCTTTTTTTAACGCTTTCTTGTAGTCCATTAATTAATGGTAAAAATTCTATCAAAGAGGCATCTTTTTTTAAACCATCAAAATTGTTAATTATTGTTATTAAAGTGGGTAACATGTACCCAAAGGCGCATTCTTTTTCACCTTGCAGAAAGTCTAATGCGTATGCTATGGGTCTTAGGCATAAGCAATATTTGTTTAAAAAATCGTAATCACGATCGGTTAATTTATCCAACTTATAGAAGGCAAAAACTTCAGCTAGTTTTTCCTTTTTACATATAATATCCCTGATGCAATTAAAAATTGAATTCCATCTGGTTCTTACAGGTCTTTTTAATGCTGAACCAAGAATCTTTATTACGTTTTCAGTAATCATTGGGGACCTTAGACTACGCCATAACAGAGTGCATTTATTCATAACACTACTGTATTGACCCCATAAATTGGAAGCTTTAAAAATTTTTAAGGTATCAACGGAACCTACTAAATTTAATGTGTGACTACCACACCTAATATGCTCCGGTAGAAGTTGGCCAAGATCAGGCTGAAAGTCATCTACAGGCTCCATTACTTCACACCAATCTTCTTCGAACTCTCCAAAATCATCTAATTCGTCAAGGAACGCAGGATCCAAAGGAATATCTAAAATTGATGTAGCATTATTAATTGTTTAAAACGTTCATCTTGGTCTTTATAATATAAAAAACACACAGACTTATACTATAATTATCAGACAGTTAATAATATTAAATTATTTGTGGGAACAAAGTGATTAAGTGAATATATTATTTCTTGGCAAAAATTTTAAATTAGCAATAATAGTTACAAAACAGAAATTTTTTTAAAATATTAAATAAAATAAATGGGAATTTATTCATTAAGTTGTAAACATTTTGCCTTTGTGGCTTTCATATGATTTAAAAAATTTACCTTCACATAAGCTTTCATCTAAATTAATTCCATAAGTTTCAAAGGCCTTCACAAAGTTGGAGGCATTGTCTGTAACCGTGGCTACTAACTTGGGTGGTGTCAGGTCGAATTCTGAATGAATTTCATGAACAGCATTAGCGATCGTTTGAAAATTATGGCTACCAGGAAAATGTCTGCATGCTATAGCATGGGACTTCCTCTCAAATTTTTCATCGAGCTAAAAATTTACAAAAAAAAAAAATAAAATTAGTATTTATAGAAAAAAAATATCAAAAAATAAGTGATAAAAGAAAATTACAAAGTGTACAGTGACTCCAATAAGACGTCTAGTACGTGTAGACCATACATCAGTCGTAGTACATACAAAATCTGCTTCACTAATTTCTTTTTTTATTGCTGCCATGTCTTCATCATGACTATTTGCAATTTTTCGCCCTAAAGTTCTTTTATCAAAGTGACTTAGGGATTTCCCCTGATCCTTTAATCCCATATCTAAAATTTTTATAAATTCTATGAATTTGGAAATAAGTAAAAACAAATCATTAAATTAAATTTGAATGTAATGCACAAACCATCAAATAGTTTTCTCCATTTCGGATGTTCAGTTAAAGACTGAGGAAGAGATACTACTTTGAAAAGCTCAACAATATTCTTGTTATACTGAGCTTGGTTGAATTTTGCTGAAGATCTTATTCTTTTTTCAGGTTGTTTTAGTCTGCTTTCTGATTTTTCACGATCAAAATCTTGTAATAGATCTTCATGTTTTGTCTGATAAAAAAAAAATTTATTATATCAAAAATGCGTGGTTAATCAGAAAACACATGTGATTTGCTTACAATAAAAGATTAAGACTGCTTACACACGCATGTGAATTTGTAATATGAATTTGTAAAATAAATTTGAAATGGAGTGGAAATTCAAATATCAAACAAACCTGGTAATCTAAAATTCGTGAAATTCGTTAAATTTTTGAATAATTATTGTTTATTAAATAATATTAGTTTTTTTTTTTTAAATTCATATTCATAATAATTCCTTTAAAAATTTAATAAATTTTGCAAATTTTAAATTTTCAGGTTTATTTAATATTTGAATTTCCGCGCCGCACCGTTACGAATTCACATTTTACAACCTAAAAATAAATAATCACAAAAATAAAATCAACTTTATCGATTATCATTAAGAAGCGTATACTATATTACCGACGTCATTTATCATATCCAACAAGATAAATAAATAAAAAATAAAATTAGGTTATTAAAATCCTCGTTAAAATCCAATTAAAATCAAGAAAAAGAAGATTACAACTATTGAAGTGATAAACGCATGTTTATAATTTTTTAAATATATTTTAAGATTAGATTAATTATCTATACATTTGATTTTAAGTTTAATGTAATGCCATTTATTTACAAAAAATTTGGTACATGATTCTCTTGATGGCTTATGGTTATTTTGATGAATTTCATTTATTATTTTAATTTTTTTTTTTATTAAAGCTTTAGTATTGTGGATATAATAGGAATAAACTATATTATAGTATAAAAAACCAATTTTGAAATTGTTTTTCAATGTGTTCATAGAAAAATTACTCCACAAGAATGTAAAAGAATCTTTGTTGTTAAGCTGGAAATTTTAATTAGTGTTAAATGGTGTTGAAAAAAAGTCAAGTAAGAATTAACTTTCAGCGGATTCAAAAAACTTAACTTAAAAGAAAAATAAATGATTTGACTAAAAAATACTAGGTCAAGAGTTTTGGAAGGATACGTTACTTAACTTGGTTCATCTCAGAATCATGTTTAAAAGAATGAAAAGATTATAATTTTTTTTTTTTTTATTTAATAAAAAAGAATTAGCAATGTGTGATTGAATCAAAAAAGTTTAGAAAATGAATCTGGAAAGGTTGAGCAAAAATAATTAAAGATTATTTAGGCTTGAATCCTGGTTGCGAGATAAGCCAAATTTTTTAAATTCATTTTTTATCTTAAACACAAACAGCATTTAAATATTTACTGTATGCACAAAAATAGATCCTGCCAATAATAAGTTAACCTATTATAATAGAATATTTCTAGAAAATATTCCTTAAAAAAGCCAGATTATGAATATACAAATCAACGCTATTAATTTATTAACCTATTATTGTAGCAAAAATATTGTTTGCTTTTCTTATATTTGAACAGGTAAATGTAAGTAATAAATTATCATACTGCTATGTGTGTCCTAAAGTTGGTTAAACTTAATAAAGATGCGTTATATTCAAACTTTTTAGCCTTTGGGTTAGTTTTACAGATTTGGCACTCTCCAACAATTTTAATACCATCATATGAACTTCTATCTATGTTAAGTTTAAAATATTTACCACTTAACTCGAATATTGTGTTACATTTATTACTTAACCACCTTTTTTCCTTATCAATTATTTCTGAAAATTATTCATTAAAGTTTAAATATTGTAATCAATAAGTACTACAAAAAGGGAACATAGAGAAAAATAATTTTAAATATTGTTTTTTTTTTACCTTCATCTGATTCATAATCATTATCAAGTTCTGATTCTTTCTCAGATTCTGATGGGGGCTCAAAAACTACTTTCCTTGATCGTTTACGGCTTTTTTTTGGAGAAATTACTTGTGTTGAATTTTCTACTATTTCTATTTCATTTGTCAAAACTTGATTTGAAGTTCCATTTGCTGTTGTTTGTGTTGTAGAAGGTACTGGTTCCAAATTAATGTCATCGATTTGCATTGAGGTTGATTCTGCATCTGAATTTGATTGAATATCTTCATAATTATTAGTTCGTTTTCTAAGACTCAACCGTCTGATCCTTTCAGGAGCTTCAATACCTTCAACTTTTTATCAATATATATGTTTTTAATTAATTAAATTAATTAATTAATTATATTTAAATAATTTAATTCGTTAATTAATTAGTTATAATTCAGTACAATGATGATTACAAAACATAAAATTGAAGTAATATAAATTTATAGATATAGGTATATATGTATATTAAAATTTGATTAAAATAATTTTCGAGTTTTATTCTTAAGAACTTTTATTCTCAAATAAAATTTAATATAGTTTAATTACTTTTAAAATAGGTACAATATAAAAATATCAAAAAAAAAAAAGAAATGTGTAGGTTTAATATACCTATACATTTTCTTTTTAATTCTCAAAGAAAAAAATTTAATATTAAATATACCTACTTATCGGTACTTATCAACATGAAAAATATTTTAGTAATTTAGTACATATTCTTACTTTTTTTTCTTCTTGCTGTTGATTTACTCATATTGTCGAGAATTTTAAATTAATTTTAATTCAAACTTGAGTTCTAACTTAAAACAGTTTTTTCACTACCTATACAAATTACAAATGCATGATGTACTCAACGGAAATGAGGGCGCTCGTGATGCAAATATTTGGTTTTCAGAAAGGCCAGAAAGTCCTACAAATTAAATAAAAACACCATGAACTTAATCGCAAGTTTACGAAATTAACACTCGTTTAAAAATGTATTGAGAATATAAAATTATTGGTCCCCCATAATTATGAGAACTTCATGCATTTAGTAAAATAAAAAGTTAACTCAGATAAATGTTTTAAGTTACATTTAACTTAACTTACACTTAGCTGTGAAAAAATTTAAGTTTTACAATAGAAATATTAATTTTCATTAGAAATTTATATTTACAAACAAAGAAAAAATTTAATAGAATTTATTTTATACTTACATTCTTTGAGTTATACCTTCTTGTTTTTTGTTTTTTAATTAATCATTTCAATTATAAAAATTTAAATATTTAAAGAGTCACTAAATTACGGAAGAACGATTGATAGGTACAGTTTAGGTACATATATAGATATACTTTTGACAGAAGAAGGTTTACGCTTAATGTTTACATCCATTAGAATTGATTTAATTTTTATTACTGACAATAATTGACGAATAATTGTAAAGTAATATAATCTATAAATCTATTTCTTATGTATTAAATTATATGAATTTTCTAATTATTCTTATGATGAAAAATAATGATAAGAAAATTTTTAATTTAAAATTTTTGAAATAGGTACCTATACAGAAATGCTTTATAAAGTGATGCTTTATATATTATAAAAGTTAATATACAATATTTGTTTAATTAAAATAAAATGCAGTATTTTAAATCTTACACTTAGCACATTTTTTTTTAATTGAATTTTTACTTAGCTATAGTTTGACACCAATAATGAAAGAAAGACTATTTTTGCAAATTGGTTTAATAAAAATAATCAATTAAGTTACGACGAAAGTTTGCGTGTGAACCTATATAGTTGTACCTATTCTCCGTAAGTTTTATAAAAATTTTAAAAATAAACATAATTTATTAAATTATGTATTTATATAGGTGAAAAATTAAACAGACATTCAGAATATAATTATACTCATCATCAAATCGAAGCTTTAGGAAAGCAAATATCTCAATATACATAACTTTAAAAAAAAAACAACGCTGTTGACCTGTTTATTTCAACAAGTATAATCTGAAAAAAACTATATATATTGCAAAGCGTCGTTATAATTATAAGGTATTCATGGTAATTTTTCTAATAGTTCAAGTTTAGCAATGATAAAAAAATCAAAAGTTTTTTTAATGTTTATTACGAGGTTTTTTATATTTAATAATGAAGGTATTGTTTATCATCTTATTAACAAAAGATTAGAAAATCATAAGAGAAGTTAAAAATACATAAGATTCTGTAGTAAACCTTATATATACATTTGATAGTTCTTCCCAAATTAATCAATTTTCTTTTTAAATAATTAAATAATTTTAAAATGAATAATATGCTTAAACCGAAGCCTCGCTAATTAAAATGAAGAATTCAACGGTTAGTTAAAAGTTAAGAAAGGAATCAAGTTCAACTTTTTCAAAATAGTGCAAATATCACGTTATTTGGTACGCGATAATTCGATAAACGATAAACGATAATTATCTTATCGAAAATTTTACGATAACCGATAAAAATCTATCTTTTATCGAAAATTTTTCCGATAAGCGATAAAAATCTATCGTTTATCGAAAAAATTTTCGATAAAAAAAGTATCGTAGTCACTATCGTCCTAAAATACCGATAAAAAATAAAAAAAAAATCGATATCTTTTACTTATCGGATACTAAAACTATCGCGATATGCCCAACCCTGGTTTAAATTGACAATTTAATAAATAATAATAAATAATAAATTAGCAATTTATGGTGAATTAAAATTAACTAGAAAAATATCACTTTAAGAACGAACAAATATTAAGCTTAAAGCACATATATTTGCTATGTGTATAAAAAAGTATGTAATTACATTTGTGCTTGTAAATGTATATCTTTATGGATTAAAGCTTTCTTTTATATATTCTTTGAAATCATTGTATCGAGCTAGACGAGACTAGAACAATACTTGACGTTAAATTCGCTCTCCATAATTCAATCTGATCCATTTCTCTAATGACTTTTCCTAAGTTTCTTTTTTATATATATGCAGCACAAAAAATTTAGATGTATATGGTGAAATCTGTAGAAAATAGATCTTCATATTTTTAGAAAATCGTTAAATTTTAACTTAAAAAGAAACCTAAAATTAAAAAAATTCAGTAAAAAGTTAGTTTTGTGTATGACTTAATGTAAGAATCTACCTGAAGTTCAGTTTTTTGGGTTACTAGATCGTACAAAATATTTATACAAAAATTCAGAAATATTTTAATGTTTATGAGCCAAGGACGGTCAAAGTGAGATCATAATTCTTAATATCTTTAAACACAAAATTCAAATTTCAATTTAATTTTCCATTGAAACTGATTATTTTTAGGTTTCAACATATATCACGGCTAAGTGCTTTTGTAGTAAAACTTCATTTTGACACTTTGATTTATTAATTATGTAACATACATACACTTTTAACATAGAAATAATATAATAAAACATTCAGTGTAAAAAATCTTTTATTTTAAATATTTTCTTTTATTTTATGCAAATTTAAATTTAAAAAAAAATTCATGACATTTTTTTAACAATTTAATGCATTTAATTGCTAGTTTTATGTTCTACTCCTCTAAAAACCTTTGAAATTATTAGGAAATCAATTTAATTATCAAAAAAATTTGAAACTTTGATTAATAAACTAAAGTTAACCCTCTGTCGATCATTTGGTTTTTGTCTTTCTCTAATTTAAAGAATATTTCTTTCATTCTTGAGTTCAAATTGTAACTATGCAAAAATCAGGTGCTGACAGCGAATTTTTTCATTTTGCAAAATCAGATTCTATACGCCGCATCAAATGGATATTAAAAAAAATTAAATCGAACGTTATTTTTTTACAATGATAATTTTTTACAATGATATTTGGAATTTTCTTTTTCATTTTCATGCACAGCAAAATAAAATAAATTTTTACCTGAATAACGGATTTTTATCGGTATTATACGTCGTATTTTATTCAGAATAATTATTTCGCCCAAACAGATATCTTCTGAGCCATGCATCAAAGGGTTTTTGATAGTCCCGGTTACTTAAGCATAATGGACTGAGAGGTTTATCGACTAATAGACCATCATCATAATGCACATAAAGGATTTCAGGGAAAAGAGTCTTTTTACGATATTAACGTAATACAAAATAGAAAGGGTACAAAGTACGCAGTGTTAAGAAACTCCAAAATTAATTGTTCAAATTTAACTGAAAATAAAGTTAGAGCCTACTTTTGATTCCTTATGAACAAGATTGATCACTGACGACAGTCGAGCAGATTTAAAGAACACCAACGCTCTAAGCTTTTTTATCAAATTGGAAAGAAATTTTTTATTAGACATCTTGATAAAATCAAATTAAAGTAATAAGATGAGTTTTTGTTCATTCAACATCGAAGATCTTAAGCTAGTTTTAGCAAGGTGGTTTATAAACCATTTAAGCTGTCTTATTTTTTTAAAACCTGTTTGGTTAAAGTAAATCACAGTAGAAACCAATTTTTCTAAAGCATTTTTTTTATAAGTAAAAAGTAAATTATTAGAATGGATTAAAAATCTTCTTAATTACTACTCATATGGACTTGAAAACTCCAATTTTAATGGAATATTTAAAATTTTTAGTAATTAAGGAGCAGTATTTGGTTTTGATACTAGCAAAGTTTTGAAGATTTTCTGAAGGAAAAAAGATAATGCTTGTAAAAAGATCATTCAGCCTACAGATAAGAAGCTTTGAAGTTTTTTTGGGTAAAAGTAGAAGTAGAATATATCTTGGTTGTTGTTTAGAATTTCATTTTATTGTGTATACCTATATATTTCTTTTTAAAAACTCAATTTCATCGAGTATTTGTAATCCTTCACGCATACAAAAAATTAACAAATATAACTAAAATTACGATTCTGTTTACTAAATTCAGTTTGGTTAAAAGTCACTATAAATTTTTAGTAAAATTTACTAATAAAATTTGTTTTTAAAACTGAAACCTCAATTTACTAATTTTTTGGTAATGATTACCAATATTTAATAATTTGTATTTACAAAGTTTGTAGAGGTTAATTTTACTATTCTTTTTTTTTGTATCAAATAACATTTTTCAGTAGCCTCTGGATATTTAAGGTTCAGGTTTTTCAGGATTTTTATTTTGTTTAGACTTACCAACTAGACAATGACAGTATTAAGATTTAGGCTGAAGCATGTTACTGCTGCTTGGTTATTAGTTTTAGGTCCATGAAATGAAGTCCTGTCAAAACTGTTTAAAACCCTTCTGTTGCAATGTTATCCAACTTTCTAAATAAAAATCTTTCATCAAAATTACAGACAAAATGACTCCACTTCAAAAATTTACTAAACGAAAAAGCCAAACTAAATAAATTTAGCTATTTTGATATAACAAAAAGTATCAACTACTTACATATATAAATTATTAATAAAAAAAAAACGAGTAAAAGTGAGAAATAACAAAAAAATAATAATAATAATAAAATAATAAATCATATTGTTGAAAATTGCAAGTTTGAACAATAGAAATAAATAAAAGATTTTTATATAAAGATACATTTTATATATACGTAACATACAATGCGACAGCTGAAGATCTGTGTTATAGCTTATGTATTACTTTCTTATTGAACTTCCTTGATATTTTTATTTTTTTATATTTTTTTTTTATAAAACTACATAGAAGTATAGAATAACTTTTTTTTTTATTTAAGATATACATCGCTGTAAATCTCGTTGTTAGAAATTTTTTTTTTTTTTTTAACTACATGAACTACAGTATTTTAATATACAATCAATAAATCAGCATAAAATAAACTCGATATATATAGTTTACTTGTTGAGTGTGTTAAAAAAAAACATATTTTTTATTTTATAAATATTTTTATCTAGCTGATCTTCTAAAAATAAACTTTGCTTTTTTTTTAGTTTTATAAATTGTAAAAAAAAAAATGTATTTTTTGATTTATGAATGCACCATTAGCAAACATCAATTATTGTAATTAGATTTTTCATTCGTTTCGTTCATATTTTTTTGATAAAATATTCAAAAGGTTTTATTTAGTAAAAATGTTACTTTTTTTTTAATTACACTTTATTTTTTTTTTATCAATTTTTATGAATCTAACTTTTCATTTTGGGCTTCTGGCTCTATAATTAATGCAGTTAGAATTTATTTTTTTTTGGCAAGAATCAATTTTTTTAGCATAATTTTTAAGTCATTTTGTTACTTGATTTTTTAATTTCATGCAACTAAATTTTATACATCCAGCCTACAGAAATTCGCCTAGACATATCTTATGTAGCCATTAGGATAATTTTCAATATCAAGATAAAGTTTAACACAAATTATTTCCATAATAAAGCATTGATAAATAAATGAAAATTACGTTAAAAATTATTCTCGCAAGTGAAATGTCTTCTAAAGACTATATAAATAATAGTAAATTTTATATCATTTCATATTATTAATAGAAATTCAAAAAAAAAAAATTTAATATAAAGCTGTATTCCATTGATTCGTTTCCCTCGTACTGAGGTACTAAGAGCTGTAAAGTGGTATTTAGGGTTCAAAAAAATTGTAACATATATAAAAAGGTACAATCATTGCTCCTTATCCAAAAATTAAAATTCATATAAAAAATGTTTTCTCGTTTGGTTACCACGTCTTCTTATTTGGTAATCGTTTTCTACGGGGCCAGAAGCTAAAATGGTTGTATGGTCCATAGCAGGTGTATGCAAATTGAATAAAGTACTATCCAGCCCCAGCAAAAAAAAGTACATATAATTCTATAAAGTATAACTTACCTTTTATTTTCTATTTTTATAATAAGGATTAATCGTTGCAAGGAAAATATTAAATGAAATGAAAAAAATATTTATCGTTATAGAAAAGTTTATTTCTCTGTACCATATTATTCTATGTACAAATGAAACGGTACTGACATCATTTAACGATCTTAAAACTTAAATTTTTTTTTTTTATTTATTTTTTTTTTAATTTTTTATTAATTTTTTTATTTTTCTTTCTTTAATTATAATATATGTATATATTATATTTATTATATTTATTATCATTATTATTAATTTTCAATTTAATTTTTAAAGAATCAAAAATTCATAACACACTCATTTAATTTTTTTCTAATCCTTTTTTTTTTTTGATTAATTAATATTATATATTATGAATAATACATTCTTACAGTTACATGTTTATTGGATAAAATAATTGACTTATTATATTTATGACGTATTTCTTTAAAAAAAAAGGATTATTTTTGTGTGTGTGTGTGTTGAATATAATAAATAGGAAAGAAAATTAAATTTTGTTAGATTTTTTTTCTTTTTTAATGCAATAAATAAAAAATAGTTTAACGTATTTTGCTTTTTTTTTTGTATCGTTAATAATAAATAAAGCGATGATGCTGGTACGCCGTTAATAATATTTAAAGGTGCTCTCGTTTATATATGTGCCGAGTAAAATTCTGTACGTGACAGTAATCGCGATTTAAAAAAAAGTTTTCGCGAGTTTTGAGGTTAGAAAAAAAAAAGTTTTTAGTTGCTTGCCTTTCGTTACCGGAATACGTAAAGAACGTGACGTCAAAAAAATGGGAATTTAAAATTTTTTTTTTTTAATTTTCACGTATATTATAAAAAAATTATATATGTAAAAAAAAAAAATTTTTTATTTTGTCAAAGTACAGAATAAAACTCGTATTTTTTTTGAGCGACATATATTTTTAAAGAAAAGTACTATAAAAACGTACCTCAGGCTTGAGGACAAGCATATTATTATTAAATTTTCGTACATATATTTCAAATTAATAATTTAACATTTTTCATATATTTTATGTAATTGAATTAATAACACACTAGCTAAACTCAAAGTACGAAAAAGTACAAAAGTTTAGCTAATGAAATTACCATCTCATTAAATTATCAACGGTCGTCCTCAAGCCCAATTTTTTTTTTCGTAATTTATTATTTATATAAATTGCATATATTTTACGTTATTTTATATATATATATATGCACATAATTGTTAATTAGTCATTAAAAAATGTTAAAATAAATTATAAAACTTATTGTATACGTAAAAAAAAAAAATTATTTATAAAATAATTATGTATAAAAAGACTTAAATTTTAAAAATTTGTTTTATTAGTTTTTTATTTATTTATTTTAACGCTAGTATTGTAATAAATAAATTCGTATACAAAAAAAATATTTATTTATTTTTTTTTTTTTTTTTTTTTTTTTTGTATTTTTATTTTTTTTTTTGTTTTTTTAAGAGAGAGCTTTACAGTTTCCATTGAGTACAATCAAATTATAACAACAAACTTTTTGTGATTTAATTTTGTTATTTTGAATATAAAAATGAGTTTGTTGAATTTAAGAGACTCGATGAAAAGTGTATTTTTTTTAGTGATTTGATAGCTAAGACGAAGAAAGGTGTATTTTGAATTGTGGTTGAAAATTTCACTGGGGTAATGTTTTTCAGATTTTTCTGCTTAAAATTCAAAAATTATTGCAAAAAAATTTTTTTTACTGAAAATACTTGAAAATGAAGAAATCTTGGAGAGTAAAAAGTCTGAAAATTTAAAACATGGACTTGAAAAATAAACATTTCAGGCTAGTTTTGATTAAATATTTTTCAAATAAAGCCTAAAACTGTATTTTTCAAAAGATAAATTTTTCAATTTTGAAGTTTTTCGAAGCAGCTAAAAAACAATAAACTTTTCTTCGTCTTTGGTATCAACTCATTGACATAAAAATTGATCATTACATTTATTAAGATAATATTTTTACTGCCATATCACATGTGTGCAAGTGAGGTCCTTTTTTCATTTATTTATGCGTCTGCACAAATTTTTCTTCATCTTTTTTTTTTAAATAAAAAAAAAAAAGATCAATGATACAGAAGATTAAAAAAGAAAAATTTTTCTTTTGTAATTTCACTCTTATTGTTTCTCTGAATAAAATCGATATAGAAATTCCCGTGAAATAATAATTTAGCAATGGGATTTTATATTAAAAACCATGACGAAATCAATAAACAAAAGCGAATAAAATTTAAATAAAAATTTTTTTTTTTCAATCTTCTTTATAAAACACACGCATAAATACTTTTATTTTAAATATAAAAAAATATCATTTAAGCGAGTTTCTAAGGATCTCAGTCACACTACAGGCAGATAATAAAAGCCTTTTTTAATTAATTTTTTTTTAAATATAAATTTAAAAAAAAAATGTAATTTATATTTAAAAAAAAAAAAAAAAGTAAATTATTATTTTTGTTCGTCCGTAATTTGCCGAACTTGCAAAAAAAAATTGCTTGTTTTTTATTTATACCCTCTCACCCAGTAAGCAAATAATATAATTTAAATAAATAATTTATATTTTTGATAAAATTAATATTATCATCCATGTATACATATTAAAAAAAAAACAAATATCGAGAGCATAAATTTTTGACTCGAAAAAAATATTACGCTCAAGATGCATTTTCTGTATCCATCAGGACGTAAAATGAGATTCGACATTTTTATGAATTGGCTTTTACGTCCTGATGGATAAAAATTTTTTATTTTTCAAGTTACTATAAATAACTCTATTAATTAATTACTTTTCTTATATACATGTCCTAATTACTTCGAGCACCGTGCAGTTGAGCAAAAAATTTATCGTTTGGAGTTCAAAATACATAAATTTTTGAACTCTTAGAGCATTTTTAAATTCACAGCGAGCAGTCATTAAATGACAAAATAACTCACGAGCCATAAAAATCTAAAAAGCTATTTTACTTTAATCAGCTCAAGTGACCTCCATTGCAACGCACTAAAAATAAATGCTCGAAGTTATTAGAAATTGTTTATATTTAAAATATATATACAAGTACAAAAAATTTAATTTTATCAACTTACAACGATACACATACACATGTTTGTCGCTATAATATAATTAACTCATTGAAATTCATTTTTTATTTAAATAACATAAACTTTTAATTAATTTTCAATACAAAAGCATTAATTTAATAAAGTTAATCAAACAAAAGCTCGTGTAGAAATTTTCACGAAAATGTCATATGTACGCTGAAATTTCCGGGTATCAATTAAAACCTTTTCTATCGTGTTTTCTGTACGAGATAAATAAATTAGCCATTTGAAATTTTCCGTCTATTCAATATTACTTTTTTTTGGGCTGACTTAATACGTTTATTACTACTTTATGAATTTCAATGAAAAATTTGATTATATTTTTAAACGACTCAACATGTTTTTATTATTGGAAGACAAAAATTTATTTATTTTTCTTTTTGTACGTTATGATATAATAGAATAAGAAGGTTCCCAATAAAAAATCGCACGATATATTATAAAAAATCGCTGACTGGCACGTACCTTCATTCATTCATCATCATTTGATTCAAAAAAAAAAAAAATTATTATCTTTTTCTCTATATATTTTTTTTTTAACTTAGTTTTATTATTATTGCTAATTGTTTCTTTTGTATTTTTTTTTTTTTTTTTCTTTAATTGTTAAAGATAAAGAAGAAAATAATTACTATTTTTCTACTTTATCTTTGTGTCTGTGGACGGAAATACATAAAATTTTATTTATGTAAATTAATATCGAGCAGTCTTTAATATGAGGTTTTTTTTTTCATATCAACATTTTTTTTACGTGTCTCCCGGATATTTTGACGCAGAAAAAACAAATATTTTTCTTGTGAATAACACGTGAAAACCTCCGGGAAATGACGTAAGGTTTTGTATCGTAAAAAAAAAATTTGTTCAAAAAAAACCTATTAAGAAAAATTAAGAATTTTATCAATAGGTTTTTTTTTTTAAAGTAATTAAATGAATCAAAAAAAATATTTTTTAAATATTTCAAAATCTACGCGAGTATCCAGCATCGTAAAGTTTACAAAGACTATCCGCTCTGCCGGAATGCATTCCAGGTACAGATACAGAAACCGATAATGCTTCTTGATGTTTTAATAATTGTCGACGACGTTGTATGGCAAATGTCCAAACAAAAACAATAGCAATTTGTGCAAATAAAAATATCGAACCAGCAATAACTACTTCAATAATATTCATACAAAAACCTAATTCTTCAATTTGTGTTTCTAAATATGATGTCGAATCGTGTAATGTTGATCTTGTTGAATTATTATTTATATTATTTAAATTATTTTCGCGTTCAAAACCAAATTTATCTGTTATTTTAATTGATTCTACTAATATTAAATCTTCACGTGGACCCTCATCGGCATTTGTTGATCGTCTGCGACGTCTTTTACCGTATGATATTACAGAACGTAATTCGCCAGTTGATTCTTCTTCGTCACATTGAACTGGTTCGCACGCTGGCATACATGGTGTTACCAACGCACGGAATTGTACAACTTCGGAACTTGGAAATTTGAATGCATCAAAGTGAGATAACAAGACCTGAAAACAAAATAAAACAATTTTTTTTTTTTTAATTTAAAATATTTTTACTTTCAAAATGTAAAGAAACTTTTTAAATAAAATTTTATTTCTTATTTATATTCTAGTCGCAAGTATACATTTTTATTCTTAAAACACTCTCAATTTACAACTGTCATCATTCGATCAACTTTTTGATCATGTATCTAACTTTGGAAAAAAGAAAATTGGTCATGTGAAAAAGTTAAATTTGAAAAAATATCGAAGATATAAATTATAGATACACTGTTAAGAGTAACTTTATTAAATATAAAGGAAAATAGTTTGTTTGCGGAAAATCTGTAAATTAAAATCATAAAACTTGGTGCGGAATTTTCGTTCAACGCCTTGGCAGATAAAAAATATTGTAAGCATCATGGGCGAAAAATTTTAGAAACTAGCGAAAACAGCTATTGCTCCCCCGAGCAGTAGCTGTTTAAGAACATTTCCTCAGAAATAATTCTGAGTAAAAGTTATTAATATGGTAGGCAATTTATATAATGGATTGATCACTAAACTTTGTAACGACTTCGGTACAACTTTTTTCAATCAAAAATCTACACCGCTTCAAGCAAATAATATATACAAAATTCAAAATTAAATTGTAACCGAATAATTATCAACAGGAAACATATTAATTTTAAAATAAATAATATTCAAGAAAATACAATTTAATATATTAATTTAAATATGTGCTCAACAATTACAGAAATTATTGCATATAAAATAATTAAAGTGAAATTTCAAATTCATTAAATTTTAATAATTATAATAATTTATCTTTCATGTTGTATAATTATTTAATTTATTTAAAATCATTATTATAAATTTCAATCTAACAAATGCATTTCATGTATTTCGTGTAATCATCCTTGTTCAATTTGATTTTAATCATTTTTCAAACTAACTGTTATTTTCAAGTGTTGTTACGTTCGATAACTGAATAAGTTATGATGGCTTTAACAGGATGGATATTACAGAGGAATGTAGTTGTAAGATTAGTCGAAATTGAATAAATATTATATAATTTCTTAAAGGAATTTAAGCGAAAATTATCTCGAAAGTTGAAAATGTTACTGATTTACCGAACAAATTTTTGAACAGCACAGACGTGTTAATTAAATATAAAATTATCTGCAAATATTGATTCTGTAATGGATTGAAATTAAAAACGGTACTAATTGTAAATAGCAAATGTAAACCCAAACCAGTAAGTAAATACAAGGTAAATTTTTGTAATAAATATCTCCCGCCTTAAGTAAATTAATAGACGTAATAAAAAATATTAGAAAGCAATAAAAATGTTTATTTATTTAATAAAATAGTATAAATATTAAGGAATATTAATTTAAAATGTTTAGTTAAAATAAATAGTAAATAATAAATATAATACTGTTTTGAAAAATGCTTTCAATTTCAGAAGCTGCGGTGTGCAGCCTTTTACGTGACGAACATATTTAACTTAAAGTATACCTCCCGCGAATAACTTTCGAGCATCAATTTTTCTTCTTATTCCTTTCGGTTAATAAAATCAAACTGATGCAAAACGAGGAAGAAGACGACGTGGTAAATGAAATAAAAAAGAAAAATATATAAAGGAGTTTCAGAGAGACCGCGTTTTTATTATCAAAATTTATGCTTCCTACACGTGCCCACTATTTCATCGAGAGTATATATCTAAACGCTTTATCACTATACGCTCTTTTCTTATTACTATTTTCCTTCAACCGCACCCTTCTTTTTTAGCCTTTTTTTTTCATTATTATTTAACATCTTCGAGCTTCTTCTTGTTCTCATTTTTTTTTACTAATACAGTAAGAGACGTTTGTCTTTTTAAATCGAGGAATTTTCTCTTTGAGAATTACTGAATCGTGTCCAAGTTGTATATACACTTGCAGTATTTTTCTTCTATTTATAAAATATATGGTTCGTGTTTAAGGAAGTGAATTTGTCGCTTTACGAGTAAGAATGTTTATTTCACACTAATATTATAAAAATACCGACTATTTTTTTATTTTTTTATTTTCTATTTTTATATGTAAAGTAAATGTTTGGAAAAAATAAAAAATTACGATCAATTTTTTTTTCTACTTCTTCTTCGTTTTCTTTGCTTTTTTTATGAAATAAAATAAAGTTTAATTTAAATAAATATTATTTTACAGTTATATGGTTTAATTCACTTGAATTTTTTAAAGCATGGAATGGAATAAATTTGGGATTTATTTGATAATATTTTTTTTAGATTTTATAGCTAAAAATTATTATCTTTTGAAAAAATTTTTAGTTTTTTAGCAAAAAGTTTAAACATAAAATCTTCATTAAAACACAAAATCTACACACTGAAAAAAATATACGGTTGCTGCAACTGGAATTTTTTCGGTTGTCGCTACTGGTTCAGAATAATTACATTAGCTACAAGTTTGAAAATCTTATTTTTTTAGTAAATGGAATCTAATTGAATCCAGTAATCGAAAATTCAAGCGATGATTATTAAATTATAGCTACCAGGCTAATGTCCCTTCTAGTTAAATCATATCTTTCATATTACATATAAAATATTTGCAGTGCAAACCTAAACCCCTATTTCGTAGTCATATTTTTTTAATGATAAGAACTCAATGAGTATTTCTATTTTTTAAGTCGCTGAATATGAATATAAAATCCGTTTTTACCAAAAACGGTTTAGCTGCCCACAATAGGAATTTTGAGGTTATGTTTCATTACTAAGTTACTTATGTTTTTTAGGTCCCTAAACACAAATATGGTATCTGTTTTTACTCAAAATGACTCAGTTACTCGTATCAGACCACTTTAGGTTATTTATTTTGGTTGTTTAGATAGTATCTTTTATGGACAACTAGAGTATATTAAATAAAAACAGATACCATATTCGTTTTCAGGGACCTAAAAAATACAAGTAACAGATAAAAATATTAAAAAACCTTCAAAAAATAACCTCAAAATTCCTATCGTAGGCAACTGGATTTTTCGTACACACGGATTTCATATTCGTATTCAGCACCCCAGAAAATGTAAAAACTCAAAATGTTATGAACCTATCAGCAAAAAAAGTGACTGCAAAATAGGGATTCATGCCTACTGTTTATAAATAACAAAATTTTATTTACTTTAAAATAAAATAATAAGTCAATAAAAACATTGACAAACTTTTGAAAATACAAATTGAATTTTCTGTTCCATTTAAATTTAAACATTCATTAACGTTTGTAAATGTTTGAAAATTTCAATTTAACTAGCTATGTAAATTTTATAATATTTATTTTATTTAACAAAATTTAAATATTGAAGAAAAAAATTGGTACTAATAAGCTTAAATTACTGAAAAATTTTTTTTATGAATTTTGTCGTTAAATATTTAAGTAAATTATAAACTTGAAAAAATAAAAATAACTACTAAAGTACTTAGTCTTAAACGTATAATTATACGTAAAATAGAAATAAACCAAGTGTTAATTGTAAAAAAAAAAAAAAAAAAAAAAGCCGTTTGTTAGAAAATTGCATGTAGTATTTAATTTTTAAAACATTTTTTTATTATTTTTCTTTTATTTATTTTTATTTTTCCTCTATAAGTTATTTTTATTAGAAAATTAAAAATAAAGAATTTTTCTTAAAAAAATAAAATTTTATATTTTTATATAAATAGAAAAATATTTTTAAACAAGTATCACTGTTAAAATTACTGTTTTTTTTATATTTTCTTCTATTTATATGTAAATGCTAAAATTGCATTAGTTTAAATGTTATTTTAAGAAATTTTTTTAAAAAAATATTTAATTATTTTAATATTTTCTATTTATTTATAGAATAATTTAATTAGCTACTAAAATTAATGCGTAATGATGAATTCTTCAGAAATTTTATACACAAACACAAACGCACCTGTTCATGAGAACGGAAGTATAAAAAGACAATACTATCTCTTCAGAAAGCTGTATAATTTTGTTCACTAGACACGCCCAAGCTTATTGAACACAAGCTTTATCCCTACAACGAAACAGCCTTCGACCACCCACGATTTATGTCCCTGGACGGTAATTATCTAATTAGAAAGAATTTTTCACGAGATTTTTAATGGACAGATAAAAATATTTGTAAAAATTCATCGGACTGTAACAATCTTAACCGGATCGATCGAAAAATAGATTTTTTCACCAGATAAATTCCAATAGATTTGATCAGTGTTACCATAATATACTTTTTTTCTCTAACCACATAAATCAGTGATAATTCTTGAAACACAACCACATTAAAGTTATTCGAAATGCGTAACAGTATTTTTTGAATTACGGTATTATTATTATTGTTATGATTATTCTATATTATTATTAATAATCAAAGGAACTAATATCACGATGTACTTACATAAACCTAACGTTACATCACGTAATTATTCTAATACATTACATGTAAGAATAAATCTAAAAGTACATTTTAAGGGATGTATAAAACAAAATTAAATCATTAAACTTGTAAATTTTAAATTAATCAAGCACATTTATTACTAATAACGAGCTTACAATTTAATCTATCAAATTTAATTAAACATCTTACATAAATTTCCTATGTTAAAATCCAATATAAACACGAATTAAATAAAATCATCGACGAGTGTATATTTAATACATTTATAATTAAAAATTAATTAATAAATAAATAAATAGCAAGTAATAAAAAAAAAAAATATATCTTTTTTTAAAAAAATAAAATTCAGTTATACCAATAAAAATAAATATTAAATAGCATATAGTTATTACGGTTGTTAATCGCACCATATATTAAAAATTATGACATATATAACGAGGTAGTTAACGAGTATAAGAAAATAACGAATATTATATATAGTAGATATTGCAATTAGCGTTTATGTTTGTATAAAAGGAAGTTGGTACTAAAAAATTTATAATTAAAAAAAGAAATTTTACCTTATTTGAATTTGATGATTTATATAATGGTCCCATAATAACGTGATCGGTTGGACAACCTCTAGAATCGATTAATACTATTTCGCTTGAATCAACACCATCCATAGCAACGAGTTCTCTGACGAATATTTCGTATGGTGAATTTGGATCTAATATTTCAAATTTAAGTGCTAGTGGATCACCGACTTCAGCTGTTGGGATTGCGTCGCTACCTGATCTACCAGTAATTTTCATTGCTACGTTTGGTGAATCGACGACAACTTCTTCTGTTAATACTGGATTTATTTCACCTCTAACGTCTAAGTCGACTTCGTTTGATACTGTTTTATTGCTTAAGTCATATTGACATGTTACTGCTAAACCAAGATCTGAACTTGTTACTATTGTGTCGTGATGCTGAATTACTACGTCGTTTAAATAACGACCTAATCCTTGTTGTTTAACGTTACACTCTAAATCATCGTATGCCATACGTAATTCGAATTCTAATGCACCTTTAACATCTTGTACACATGAATTTGGTGATCCTTTTGCATATACTTTGCCATTGAATATTTTACTTGTTTGGATGCGTGCTACCATGTCACCAGCTAAACAATCGATCGATACGTTGTAACATGATGATAATTCGTATGTTGAGGCTTCTGGTACTTCTAAATATGGATTCTGAAATCATTTGAATAATTTTTTTTGTTACAGTAGATACAGACTAGTTAGTCAGATAGTAAACTGAACTGTAATAACTAATGAAAGTAGATATACACAATAAATAGTAACTTTCTAATATTGACAAAAAAATTAGAACATTTTCGAAAAGTTAGTAAATTTTCAAAAAAATTTGTAAATATTCGAAAAAAATCGTAAATTTACTAAATTTAGTATATTAACTAAAAATTCGAGTATTCTCGATTTTTTTTTGTGAATTCGCAAGAAAATTGATAATTTACCATTTTTTTTTCGATAATTTTCAAAAAATAGTTGAAAATTTACAACTTTTTTTGTAAATTCACAAAAAAAAATCGAGAATTCTCGAATATTTCGATAATATACTAAATTTTGTAAGTATACGATTTTTATCGAATATTTTCAAATTTTTTTGAAAATTTACTAATTTTTCGAAAACATTCTATTTTTTTTGTTTATCTACGGAAGTTACTTTTTACAATGAATATTAAAATATAATATTGTAGAAATATGTTATTTGATAATTTTTAATTTTAAAAAGATGAATTAATGCTAAACGAGTCTGACTAACTTGTCTGTAACTACTGAATCAAAAATAAATATAAAATATATTTGAATTTATCTAATTCACTTAACCCAATTAAATAAATTGTATAATATTTTTTTGACGTGAGATAAAAAATCAGTAGTTAAAGACAAGTTAGTCAGACAAAGTATAAAAAAAATCATATTTTCAAATTAATATAAAATTATTAGCATTTATTGATTACTTTTTTTTCATAAATTTATATTTTAAGCATAAATTATTTTTTAATTAGAAATTTTTATTACTGTTATTATTAGAAAAATTTCAGTAGTTATAGAAAAGTTGGTCAGACATTTAAAATTACTTTATTATTTTAATTAAAGTAAAATTTATTATCATATTAATTACCTAATAAATATTTCTTGGATTTTTGTTTTAATGTATATTAGACTTTACATTGGGAATAGTTTTTCGATTTTTTTGGAATTTAAAAAAAAGTGATTTTTTGAAATAATAATTAAGATTTGAAATTTTAAAAGAATCCAAAAGTTTATAGTGACTTTCTTTGGTTTTTATCAAGTATTTTAACGCAAAAGTTCATATCTTCAAAAAATTAATAAAATAGTGACAGATAGAAAATAACTGGATGTTGCTCAAAATTTAAGAACTGTCTTTTACGAATCTTTGTCAACGAAAATTATAAAATACATTTATCAATCAAATTTATAGATTTCAGCAAATAATTCTTAAAATTACTGAAATGGTACACTGAAAAATATTCGGTTGCCGTTTTCCCAAATTTGGTTACGAAAAATTCTAGGTGCCATGGCTTGAAACCTAAAGATAAGTTTTAAAAAAATTTTTTTTAAGTCCCACCATGCTACGGTGATTGTATTTTTAATTTCTTTAAAATCTTTAAATCGTTAAAAAAAAAAATCCAACCACAACTGGAATTTATTTTCAGAGAATGTTATAAATGAAACATTTAAACATTTTTACGTTGGCATTTGCAAGATTTCATTTGATAAATTCCTGACTAACGTTATTATCTAACAATTTAAAAAAATAAGAAAATTTAAAAAACAACGTTCAAGTTAATATACGTGATAATAAAAACGGCTTTTTCGTAAACAAAAGTAATAATAAATTTCTCCAAGTTAAGAATATAGGGTAATAAAATTTAAAGGAAAAGTATAATACTTAATTTTCCAAGAAAGTATTTAAAATTTAAATGAAAATATAAAACAATTTCTACAAAGTTCTCATTTATTTTAGTTTCTTACCGTAATTTCAGATAAAGTAGCTCTTGAATGATGACTTAAACGGCAAACCATATCACCAGTATCTCCATAATCATAAGAATGGCATCTGAATGGTGAATTTAAACACAATTCACGACATTCTTCTGGCGTTTCGATACCTTGATATACAGAATCAACAGTTTTTAATATTCTGCCGTTAAGTTTTTTGAATTCACATAATTTAACTGGTTCGTCAACGCAATGATTTTCCAAATAATCAATTCCATTTGCTACTTCTAAGCCACTTGAACCAGCAACTGTTAATCTATCCATATCTGACAGTTCACATGTTTTCGTTTCGTTTATGTAGTTTGCTGATCTGTAAACCAAAAAATAAGTAAAATAAATTTCGTGATGTTATGACAACTTCTCATAATTATGTATATGTAAATACTTTTATGTTTTATGTTTTATTAAAAGATCAATGATTCGTGACCAAAAGAAGAAGAAAATTTTTGTCTACACTGATTTTTACTCTCTTTTTTATACAGGATATATTAGATTGCACGTTGGTCACGAGTCATTGATCTTTTTCAATATAATAATAATAACTACATTGTTTTTCACACCACAATATTTCAATTTCACTAGTACATACAAAATAAAGATATATATATATACACTTTTTCTTGTTTTTGCTTTTAAGAAATATTTATTGGAATGTAATTTTTTTGTAATGGTTAATTTATAAAAAATTACTTTCTCAGTGGCTTTGGAATGGAATTGTATTTCATTTCAGGTAAAGTTTTTAAATTTTTTCACTGGATAATATTAGTTTTTGTGTCGATATTTTTCATAACAGGTCCCATATCAACCAACTTTTGGAATAATAAAAACATTTTTTTATTTCATACGCCTTTGGGAAACATTTCTTACGCTGAATAAAAATCTAATTGGTGGAATCTCAGTTTCTCAAAAACTTAAAAATAATACAGATAAGATACAATCTTAGACGAATTAGGACACTTATTGTATTTTACAACGTAAAAAGCATACTTAATTTTACTATCACGATAGTAAAATAAAAAGCAGTTTATTTACATTGCAGTTGAGAGTTTTCTTTAATAGCTCTTTATATGACCCTAAAGTTTCTTTTGGAACTTTAGTACCCTTTGAAAAAACTCTATAAAATTTAAAAAAAATCTAAACCTCAAGAAATAAAAATTTGCTCATTCTAGGTCCCCCCAAAAATACCAAAAACTTACTAACAGAAAAAATGCCCAGTCTAATATGTAATAATAATTAAAATAAGCCAAGGAAAACGTCATTGAATAAATTTTTAATAGGTCATATTTGAAATATACTTTTTTAAATATCAAAAGAACTAGTATAATAATAATAATTTTATTTAAAAGATTATTATTATTATTATTCCCTTATATATAAGGGTATTACGCGGTCTATCTTCATAATATAGAAAATATACTTAAGATTATGACAAGAAAAAATTTATAAGATGCTAGAGAAGAAGCTTTCTGCTTAAATTTATTCAATGACGCTTCATCGATTTAGGATTATATTGCCTTTAAGATTCAAATAATATTCATGAACGCGAGCCTCCGTTATGATTTCAATATTCTCGCCTCTTATTCTGTTAGATCTTTTTCGATAAATCATTTACTTTTTTTTTTTTTTAATGTATTTTTTAAGAACGAGAGAGAGAGAGAGCATCTTTTTTCAATATCTTAAATGTATTTATAAAATCGATCGAAAGTCATGAGCGATTACTTATTTAATGTTACGTTTTTTTTTTCGATTTAGAAAATTGACAATTTTTTTTTTATAATTTACTGCGCATAAAGTATTTTCTTATTGATTAAAAAATAAAATTAGTTAATTTTTCTCAAGGGAAATTTTTAAAAACTTTTTCTTAATTTTTCACGTGGTTCTTTTTTTTTGCTTCTTATTATAATAGTTTTCTGTTAGTACAGTAAAAAAGTATTGATCAAGTTGATAAAAATTCTTTAGTTTTTTTTCAATTTAACTAAACAAGAGTTATAAAAAGAAGTAAAAAAGAAAAAAAAGTAAGTAACAAGTACTTCTTATATATGCTAGATTTTTATTTATCTATAGGTATAGACTGTGCTTGCTATATATAAAAAAAAGACTCTTTGCATTTTAAGATGAATCTTAAATTATGCACAGTAGCAGTTAAAAAAGTATACATAATTTAAGATTCTTTTTTTTTCTTTAATTCATTTCTTAAATACTGCAGCAACAATAATAACAAGAACTTTTTTTGTTCTTTTTGTATTTTCAATCGATTGCTATGCGTCAGCCATTTTTTTTGATGCATATTAGGGTGGTACAGATTTATGGGATTTTTGGAATTTACTGAATAATTGTAGGATTGTTTTAGGTTCGTTTTCATGAAAATAATTTCAAGTAGCTAAGAAAATTAATGAAATTTATTAAAATTTTCTCTTTTATAAAATTTAAATTAATAAGAATGCATTCAATTTTTTAATTCAAGCAATCTATGGATTTTTTACTCCACGATTTTAAATCATCAATTCAACTATCAAAGTACTTAAAAGAAACTAAAAAACAGAACTTTTAAAAATAAAAAGCTGATACTCCCTAATATACACACACTTGTACTAATGAATTTTTCATGAATTGTCCTTTTTAGCATTTTTTATTCAACCTTAACTATTGATTTAATCAAGTTAATTAAAATAACAATTATTTAAAAAATTTATTCACTTAAAATTTTTTCCAACAAGTCGTGTCAAGAGGCAAAGAAATAAAAAACACCTTTACAAAAAATTATATTTTCATTTGAACTAATGACAAAAAATGATTACTAAAAGGTAAGTTATAGGTATGCATAAAAGCTTATCATAATCTATGTATATGCTAAAGAGAGAGAGAGAGAGGAATCTTTTTGCGGTACACCTAGCCTCTGGAGATGTTCATAAACTGTTTGAGTATAATTTAACATAATATAGAAACATGTATTTCCATTTGCAGGTGACATATACGAGGTAATTATACAATAGCCTAGGAAGATGAAGATTTCTCTCAATTCTATTGTGTAACAGGTTCTATATATATTATACGTGTTGTTTCCATAGAGTTAGTTACATCCTTGCTTTAATTAATCCAATTACATTCAAAATTATGACTTTAATATCTTGTTTCATATTCTCTATCTTACTCTCGTAAATCAAAATGAACTTGGTTTTAAAATTTGAGCCTAACGTATAGAATATATAAAACTTGTTAATTTATTGTAAATTTACATATAAAAATAATAACGTATCTTCTTTGTATACAAAAAAAAGTGCGGTTAAAGATAAAAAATTTTTTTATAATATGTTGCGCACGATATAGTTATTTTTGCATAAAATACTTTGATTTCGTGACTGTATTATTTTGACGATTATTATGACAGTTTATTTATCTTTTATCGGATTTTATTTATTTTAATATTGCAAATTCTATTGTTTTAAAAGATATTTATAGATGGGCTGATCTATTCTGATAAGAAATATTAACTCACATTTTAACGGTCTATCTTAATAGCGTACTGATGTGACTTGAGATTTTTTATAATGCAGGGTTTTTGTCAGGCTGATGTACTTTAATTTTGTTTGAATTGTTCAAACATTCTCAATAAGAAATGTTATATTAGGTTTTAATGTTTATTGCTTGAAATTCCAAGCAAATTGCTTCAATATTTTAAAAAAAATACCTGAATTTTCAAGCGTTTTAAACAAATTTCAAGCAAATAAATATCAGATTGTAAAAAAAAGGTTAAAAAATATATTATTAGTCAATTTGGAAATTTGTCTTTGACTTTCAACAGCCAGAATTTTCTCAGCAAACTTTGTGTAAATAAAGAAATAATATTTATTAAGAAACTGAAAACCTTTTGTCTAAGAAATCTCATAAATCACACACTGTTACCTAATACCCATGATCAAGAAAATTTTTTAAAATATTTTATTTATTATCAACGAGCATTAAAAAAAATTATACAAATTAAAGAATATTTTTTATATTTTCAAATATTTATTTAATAAAATAAAATTTCTCACGTACTTATCAATATAAATAATAATAAATATACAGGAAGTGAAGAAGATATAGTGGATAGGAAGAAGAAGAAGAAGAAACATTGTATTATATAAAGCGTGTTTATTGGAAAGAACGTATTATAGACGAAGCGATGGTATCGGTATTTTCGAACAATGTCGTACGTCCTCAATGAAAATCGTTAAAGGTAGAAAATAAGCAACTGGTGAATTTTTTTTTTCTATTTTTTTTTTTAAGAGCCACTGCGCAAAGATTCGAATCAAATTTTTTTTTTTTACTGTGCTTATACAATGTACCTCCCATAAATAATTAATGATAAAGTATTTTTATGTATGTTAAATCATTTCCTTAAATCATATTTTACTGTATTGTAAATTTTGTTGATTTATTTTAATGGATAATGAAATAATTGTTTGAGGAAAAATAATCGAGCTTGTGGCATTTTGTAAGTTTTTGTAATGTTTTTGCTGAACTTTAATAAGTAGCAAGGAGTTGGTATTCCAAAATTAATCGCATAATAAAAATAGTTCAAAAATCTAGTGAAGATTACAAAAATTAAAATTTTTATTAAAATGAGATACCCCTTGAGACCTACCCCTTAGTAGCGAACTTACCATCAGCCAAAATGGGGATTTCGAAAATATATCAAATACATGAAAAAAAAAATCAGAAAATTGAACCTAATAATCTACGGGATTAAAGTAGACTTAAATATTTTTAACTCGCTGATTTCTAACTTCTTTTTTAAACATTAATATCCTCGAAATTAAAAATCTCAAAACTAACTATACTTTGAGATTAGGAGCAGGTAGGACCTTTTGGTGTTCTTTTATAAGAGCTCCATTAGTTAGTGTTGCCAGCTGTACATAAAATAAATATGTATGTTTATTTTTATTTATCATTTATTTCAATTGGCACCACTAAATTGCAGAGCCGGATTATTATTGAAAGCTTCTTAAGTTGACTTTAATTGCGTTGATGATCAGGCCCAATTTTACGGTTTTGATTTTTTTCATGCATTTTATACTTTTTTTCGAAATTCCCATGGTAACTTTGCGCCTGAGGGGTGTGGACATACTTTCTCTAGTACGACTGAAATTTTACTTAAATAACTAATTTTCATTCTTATTAGACTAGTTTGATTTTTAGCATTTTTACTCATAAAAATTTACAGCGAACTTACACACGACTTATTTTTCTAATAAATGTAAATCATCTTATTTTTTGTTACTTCAAAAAGTTTTCATCTTATTTCTCAAAGGAAATTAAAAATAAAAAAAAAAACTTGTTAAACAGTTCTTAAGAACAATCAAAGAAACCTAATTTAAATAATACTAAACAAAAGGCCTTCCATTACAAAAGATTTGAAAAAAAAGTTTTATAAAAATACCTACAAAGAAAATGAAAAACAAAAACTAATATCATATTTACAAGAAAAACTATAATAATTATTTTTTTTTTTTTAGTAATAACAAAAAAAATTAGCTATATTTATTTAATTATAGGAATAAGAAAAATATTTTTATAAAAAAATATCAAAGTAAAAAGTCATAGTTTTTAAGTAAAGTAAGAAAAGTAAATTATACTTGTTTGTAGTATAATTTTCTTCAAAGACAAGTTAAAAAAAAAATTGTTATTTATAACTTAAATGGATATGTATTTACTCGTGCAATCATGCGTTAAACAATTACATTCGGATGCACCTCGTCCATGACAAATGTTGTTGTTTTTTTTTCAAAATTGTATATTATTTTCTGTAATAGTGCATAAATTATTTATAAACTACTGTCTTAGGAAAAAATTCCAAAAAGTCCATTAGTTGATAAAAAATTTTTACAATTCACTCGTGACTAATTAAATAAATACGTATTTAGTTGATAGAAAAATTTTTAAAGATGTTAACACGATATTTTTAATCTTGTTCTATGGTATGCTAAACCGTATAAAAAAAACACACACAGAGGGGAATGGATTATGCAAACAAACAACGAACAACAAACAAGCATAGTGTCGAGAATATGCAGTCAACTGTTTTAGTCAAACGAACCGCTCGGTTAATTTACATTTTGGGTAACAGGTTGGATAATAATCATGAATTTTTTTAAATTGCGTATTTATACTTCCGGAATTAATATTTTTGTTGTTGATTATGATATATAAAGAAATAGAAAAAAAATGCTTGAATTATAACCAGAAGGATAATAAATATGTGTTTTTTCTTTCCAAAGAATCGTACTGATGATAGAAAGATAAAATAGAAAGAGAGAAGTTTTATAGATCGCATCATTTCTTCAACGATTGAAATAAATAGCCTTGAATTTCCTGGTACATGAAGCCTCTACTCTTAGGATGCACTTGTTTTTTGCACTCTCTTATAATAAATGGCATAAGCTAAAAAAGAAATCGATAAGAAGAAAAGAACGAAGAAGAACGGATCGATTTCTTAGTTTTTTCCTTTTTTTTTTTACTACCAGTGGAGGTGATGAAGGAATATAACCTTGAAAATACGTAAAACGTGCTCACTCATTTATCTTTTTACTACTATACCTACTACTATATTTTTCTCACTTTTATTTATTTTTCTCTATACGCAAAAGAATATTTAAGTTCGTTCACCGAACAGTAAAAAAAAAATTATTTCAACATATTCAATATTCTTATTTTCTAGGGCATTTAAAAAAAAAAAAAAATGCATCAACATACCAAAGTTATGGATATATAAAGAAAATTACTTTTTTCTAAAATATATATATATTGTTATTATCGTGTAATGTAGTTTTGAATCATTAAATTCTTTATTTTTTTCTTTTAAATTTTCCTTGTTCTTTATTTTTTTTTTTTTTATAAGAACATAAATTATGTTTTATTTAAATTTTTATAAAATGCTTAAGCTTTAGGAAAAAAATTAAACTTTCGTTAAAATAAAGAATAAAGTTAGAATTTTAATGTTTTTATATATTAGACTGATACTTTGAGGAATTTTGCTACTGTTTTTTGCATGCATTGACTTAAATATTGGTAGAAATTTATTCAAAAGAGGAATGCAGTGTTGAAAAGTGAAGTGAAATTCAATATTTCTTTTTTTTTTTTAATTTCCAAGTGTTATTTTAAAGAAAACTTAATTTGATGAGTTTATTATAAATAATAAACATAATCTAAATGGAACTATAATTGCAATTTTTTCATTACTATTATCTGTATTTCTGAGGATTACGGAGGTAATTTCTCCTAGATACGTTTCTAACATATTTCCTTCCAAGGACATTTCCCCCGAGAGCATTTCAGCTTAATTTAGGGGTAGGTGCGAGTATAGCATTTGGGGGTAGGTTATAATTTGGAAGTAGAAAATTTCAATTTTTATCCAATTTTACATTTTTATATTATAATTTAAAATAAATACGTTATTTAAAGTATTTACATAAAATTTCTATTTTTCATTTTTAGTAAGTTACTTCTTTTTTTTTATTTTTAATTTTTTTATTTTTTACTTTACTATTCCTTTACTTTTCTATTCCTGTTCGAGTTCCTGTTGCTTAAAAATCGACTTGGGAGAAATATCCTAGGGGGAAATTGTCCTGGAAGAAAATTTCAGGATGGGGAAAGCTTGATTACGTTTCTTCTCCCTTTATCACACAGAATAATTATTGAAATAGATCATATTTATTATTTATAATAAACTCATATTTTTTCATATTTATATTAAAGTAAACTTAAAAATAAATATATTAAAAAGTTTATGACACCACTGTCACCAAAATTGGTGGCAGCAGTGAGATTTTAAATTCTCATTTCTTCTTCAAAAAAGAAAAATTTTTGAACCAACCTAATATACATACTTTATGAATAAAAATACATATAAAAGCATAGAAAAATAAATTAGTATATTTAAGTAAATGAAGAAAAGTTTACTTTTAATTTAATGGTTTTATAAGTTTATATAAATAAATAAAATAAAATGTAAAATACTTTTAACTTAAGTACCATTTTTTTTTCTCCTTTTTATTCTACTTTTTTTTTAAAAACTTTAATAGTACTTGGTTAATCTTTGTATACTTATTTAAGAGAGAAATTTAAATTTATTGTATTCATTAGTATAAATAAAAACTTTTATTTCTAAAATATCTAATTTTTCGTTGATTTTCTATAAAATAAATAATAATATGTAAATTTTACGTCCTCTAGAGTATAACTAACGTTCGTTATATCTAATGGTATTGTCTACTTCTCTCGTAATGCATAACTGTTATATATTCTGTCTGACAATTATTTCACTTGATTTTATAAGGCTGTGCATGTAATTGTAGTACAAAGCCTAATATATTACTCAATTTGAATGGAAATTTAATGTTATTTAGGGTAATTTAAGCATTTCTTTTAAAATTTTTGGCTCTTGGTTTGAAATTAAGTTATTCATTTTGAAAATTTAAGATTATTGCAAAAAAATAATCTAGCCAACTAACTTGAAATTTTTTAGTAATCTTCGGTTAGGCTCAATCCAATCAAATATTACTAAATCAGTATTTTTTATTCAAGATCTGAATAAATTAATATTTCTTATTGCTACTGTAATAATTTAGATTTATTTCTTGAGGAAATAATTAACAAATAGTTAATATAAGAAATTATCAATCAATGCATTGAATTAGACAGTAAAATGTTTGATATTTTTAATAAAGCAACAAAAGTTAATAGATAAAAAACTACGTAATTTATTTTCTAACCTACACTGTAAAAAGTAATTTTCTTAGACTCCAAAAAAAATAGAATATTTTCGAAAAATTAGTAATTTTTCGAAAAAAATCGTAAATTTACTAAATTTAGTATATTAACTAAAAATTTGAGTATTTCCGATTTTTTTTTGTAAATTCACGAGAAAAATTGATAATTTACATTTTTTTTTCGAAAATTTACAAAAAATATTTGTTAATTTACAACTTTTTTCGTAAATTCACAAGAAAAAATCGACAATTCTCGAATTTGTTGTTAATATACTAAATTTAGTAAATTTACGATTATTTTCGAAAATTTTCTATTTTTTTTGTGAATTAAGAGAAAGTTACTTTTTACAGTGTATAATCAAATTTAATAAATAATATTTGATTACAAATTTTCATTACACACCAACAAAACATAAAACCATTTTATTAATATTAACAAATGCCCTTGCACACATACAAGCTATCAAAAATTTATATTACATTATAAAAAAAGATTAAAAAAAGGACTCTATTAAATTTTGATATATATAAAACTTTTTATGTACTTATACTTTTTTTCTTACCTCCATATTAAAGATTATGTCATAAAAGAGAATAAAATAATATTTTATTTTTTTAATACTCTCACACTCATAAATTTATATTGGATAAATAATTGAGGTTATATGAATTTTTATTTATCTTATTAATATTTCAAATGCAGCAACACCTGCTTTTGGGATTTAATGAAATTATAATTCGGAACAATATGAAATAGTCCGTGTTGAGTTCGTACTAAAATATTTTTAAAAAATATTTCACCTCATTAGGTGCTTGATTTGGATAGTTTTAGGTAAAAACCAACTACGGATTCATTATTTCAAAGACTTTTTATGAAAATTCATAATTGGTAATACCCGAATGTCGAATCGAATGCCCGAAATTCCTCCAAAAAGATCTACAATTACATTTTTGAATGGGATAAGCTTCCTTAGCTACACAAAACTCGAACCATCTCGAAATTTCTGGGCCCCGCACATCCCTGCCAAAAATTATTTTAAAATGCACAAAAAATAATTTACAAATATAACATAGAATAAATCATGCATAAAAAAAACGAAAAAAGAAAATGCTGACATAATAATAAAAGTCATTAATAGGAAACTCGGTGCATGACAGATTTATATACATCCCATAATTGAATTTTCATACACCCTATATTTCTAACAAGAATTTTTTTCTTAAAAATCATAAAATTGATAAGCAGTCAATTTTATCCTCTGATAAGAAACATATAAATACGGTAAAAGTGTCTTATATATATTTATAGACTAGAGTGCGTCGCTGTCTTTTGAGCTCTTGTCACTTTATAGAAGGCGCCATAATTCTTTATAAATGAATAAGTAAGAAAGAGAAAGATGGTTAAGACACCGGTACCCGTAACGGCTATACGATCCCTCTCTTCTATTCGATACGTTTTTCTTCTTATTTTCTTCTCTTTTATACATACATAACGAGAGAGCTCCCAATAGATATAACTAGATTGCTATGTATGTAAATAAAACGCAAAAAGAAATAACACGTGTGTATTTGTAATATAACGAACGCCCGTTTTTTTTTTTACCTTTCTTTTTTTTTTTTTTTTTACTATGTTAAAAGAAAACCGTGAGAATCTTTAACCTCCCTCGCACACTTTAGATCTGTACTTTTTATGGAGTATTAGAATTTTTCAATTTGGAAATTTCTTTCTATTATTTTTATTTTTTTTTTCTTATGTCTGACTTAATTTAAATTTTATCACTTTTTTTTTTTTATTAAATTTTAATAAGCGAAGGAATTTTCGTTTTTTAGGTTAGAAAGGATTTTTGTAAAGATTTTATTTACGTTTACAAGAAAAAAATTTTAATGCCCAAAAATGAAGCTACTTTCTAAAATCAAATATCTAGAACCAAAGACAATAATAATGGCAAACGTTATTACCCTAAATCATTATTACTGTAGACACACTAAAGACAAAGACAGAGAGTAACACAAAACACACTAATGATCCAACATTATGCAAAATACTACCCTGAGAATAATTACAAATATTAATGCACCTTTATGCATTTACCCAAAAGGCATACAAAATTATTACTTTTTTTTTACTTGTTTTACGTCAAAACCTTATAAACGAGAGTCTTGAGAATTGAAATCAAAGCTTTTGATAAAAAAAAACGAGTTTTTCTTGCTATAAAACCGTTCGATTATTTATATTTTTGTATATAAAAAAGTGCTTGTCAATCAGTACAGTAAAATGTGTTTCTTATTTTGTTTTGGTACTTTTTTTATTCTGATTTATAAAACAATCGCTAAACACACTTTTTTTTCTTCCTTTTTTGTGTTTTTATTATAAAAAAAATTATATGAAAATTTTTTTGTTTGATTTTTTTCTTTTATATATAGCAAAAGAAAAAAAATTTCTTTTTATATTATGTAAACTTTTTTATATTAAAAAATATTTCATGAAAAAATGGAAAAATCTATAATTAATTAATTAACGTACATCTAAGCTTTCTCTCATGAAATAGTTTCGAAACAATGCTTTAAATGTAAATATTCATAAAAAAAATATGAGAATTTAATGTAGTAAAATTTTTCTTATACAAACTAGAAAAAAGAAAAAAATAATAATTTGAAAAATATTTTTTCTGTTTCAGGTGAGTGTGCTCGAATATTTACTTTTTATTTTTTCATGTATGCAAGGAAATGGTGAATAAAGGTAATTTTTTTTTTATGTGAAACTGCCAATTTTTTATTTATAAAAGATATGTTTAATAATAATAATAATAGTCTAAAGAGTTTAATATAAGTTTTTGACAGTTATGTCAGAAAATATAAAATGTTAAAAGAGGAAAATTCAAAAGCTTTTACGCATGTATTACGAAAATACTTAACAATAGCTCTTTGATATAGGTACTTTAATTTTCATTATTTTTTTTTTCTAAATGTGTTTTGAGTATGTTACTACACTGGAAAAAAAAATCTTGTTGCTACTGTTAGTATTATGGCAGCTGGATTTTTCTTTTAATGGTTACAAATGACGCACGGTGCCCCTGAAACAATTTAAATAAAAATTCAAATTACCCCCGAGATTCCAATAGAAATTTATTTTTTAGTTGTTCAGAGTCACAAAAATCAAAAAATTTAAAAAATCCGTCTGGCGCTTCTATTTTTTTTTAACTAGAAACTGTTTCATTTCGATATTATAATAAAAAATAATCGGAAAATAATAAATAAGTTTGAATAAAAGCTGGTTTAAGTTATAAAAAATAATTTTTAATGTACAAAATCTTTAATAACATTAAATTTACTAAAAAAAAATAATTTTACCAAAAAAAAAAGACCTAGAAACAACAGGCAGCTGAGGGAAGCCCAGGGCATCTCAAAATCGAAATTTTAAGAAAAATTATAATTTTAATGTAAAAATTATACTTTTAATGTCAAAATGATAATTTTAATGTAAAAATTAATTACCTAATTAATTAACGAAAATTAACTTATTAACGCCGGGGCGGAGAGTTTTGGAAGTGAGCAAAAATAAATACATTCCCTTATAGATACGTGGCTAAAAAGTTCATCCTAATAGTAAAATTTCACTCTCTTTCAGAATGTAACATTAGTTTTTATATATTTGTATACATTGTGGTCTTATTCATTTTGGTCCTATTTACAATCCTTAAAATGTGCCATGTGGATAAGGGTATACACGGCCAGACTGCTTTGCTTGAAATTTTTTTGTTGCTTGAATTTTCAAGCAAATGCTTGAAATTTAAAGCAAACTGCTTGAATATTCAAGCAAACTGCTAGAAATTTTAAGCAATTCAAGCAACTGCTTGAATTTTCAAGCACAGCAGCCTGGCCGTGTTAGTTAAAAAAATTAAAATAAAACTTATTTTTTATAAATTAAATTATATTCTTAAGTAAAATTGGCTCCTAATTTCAAATTCAACATCAGTTTTGTACAAAAATTTTTAAGCATTCTCTAAAATAGGGGTGTCTTTGACAAAATTGCCATAAAGCATAACCCTAATACGGCTGCTTTACCCCGTTCACCCCTATTTTAGAGGGTGTGTCAACACTTAAAATTTTTGCACAAAACTGACGTTAAATTTGAAATTAGCAGCCAATTCTACTTAAGAATATAATTTTAATTATAAAAAATAAGTTTTATTTTATTTTTTTTTTTGTATCTAGCCTTATCCACATGGCACACTTTAAGGGTTGTAAATAGGACCAAAATGAATGAGACCACAATGTATACAAAGTTTACTTAAATTTACATAAAAAATATTATGTTCAAGCATTTTTCAATAAAATTACTATTAAAATTACTTTCAATTAATTATTATTTTTCAATAAAATACTTTTTTCATTAATTTTTCCAAACTTTTCTTATAATACCTGATCTACCCCTTTCAACCCCCCCTTTTAGGGTATATTTAAGAGTTCTAGTTCAAAACTAATGTCAGATTCTGAAAGAGCGTGAAATTTTACTATTAGGATGAACTTTTTAGCCACGTAACTATAAGGGAATGTATTTATTTTTGCTCACTTCCAAAACTCTCCGCCCCGGCGTTAATGAGTTAATTATCGTTAATTAATTAGTTAATTAATTTTTACATTAAAATTATCATTTTGACATTAAAAGTATAATTTTTACAATAAAATTATAATTTTTCTCAAAATTTCGATTTTGAGATGCCCTGGGCTTCCCTCAGCTGCCTGTTTTTTCTAGGTCTTTTTTTTTTGGTAAGACTATTTTTTTTTAGTAAATTTAATGTTATTAAAGATTTTGTACATTAAAAATTATTTTTTATCACTTAAACCAGCTTTTATACAAACTTATTTATTATTTTCCGATTATTTTTTATTATAATATCGAAATGAAACAGTTTCTAGTTAAAAAAAAATAGAAGCGCCAGACAAATTTTTAAAATTTTTTGATTTTTATGACTCTGAACAACTAAAAAACAAATTTCCATTGGAATCTCGGGGGTAATTTGAATTTTTATTTAAATTGTTTCAGGGGCACCGTGCGACGTAAAGCCTAAAGAAAAGGAAAAAATGTTTTTCTTCAAGTCTCATCATATTTAAAAAAAATTGAACTTTATTAAAAAATTGAAACTCTATTTTTTTTAATTTTCTTTAGCTTAAAACAAGCAAAAAATTTCGACTGCCATAACCTCAATGTCTTTTAAAATCCGACAATCCTTAATTTTAATACTTGTAAATCAAGTGCCCCACCTGTTTAATTAAAATTTCTCAAAATTAAGTTAATTTTTCTTTCAAATAATTTATAAAAAATTAATTTATAAGTTATAACAAATTTGAAATCATAAAAATAAACTTAAAAAACTAAAAATAAAGCCCATATATAAAACCGAACAAAGTTAAAAGTTGTATAGCTCAATTAAAGTCTTGTACGGATCATGCTTAGCTGATAACCGACTTAAACCGAAATCTTCAATTTCACGCTAGAGCCTTATCGTTTTTTCCAACAAAACTAGAGCATACACTTTTAAAACTTTATTTTCTCTTTTATGTTATCTCGAAACAATTATTTACTTTTAACTAACTCGAATCAAAAGATACAAAATTAATCATTTTTCTACTTTTTCTACCCCGGAAATTCATTTTATAATCAATAATTTTCTAAAAAATTAATACAGAAACCACTATTCAAATTAAAGTTAATTATTACGTAAAATACATTAAAATACCTAAGAAATAAATATATTATTAACTATAAAGGAAACAGTAGCAACATTAACAGCAGAAAAAAAAAGCAAGGTAAGTTTTTAAACGCATATTTTAAAATTTATTCAAGATTCTTAACATATTTTTTTGATATAATCGTTTTTCTATATCCTGTACTTATTTAACAATTTTAAAATTCTAATTACCTCCTTTTTAAAAAATCGTTAAATTTTTAAATTACTAATAGAAAAACTATTATTTTTTTATTTAAATTAAAAATGACGTATCTTTAAAGTTTCTAAATTAGCTAAAATAACCCATGTAATGTAATCATGTTTTTATTTGGCATTAGAACAAGATAAATCTAACTTTTAGATCTATTATTTTCCCTTTATTTTTTCTGTACGTAAATAAGGTTTTCTTAAACAAAAAAAAATCAACGTTTTTACTAGCGATCTTTTTAAGATATAAAGACGCATAAACTATCTTGTTTGTTTTTCTCAACTTTTTTTTATGATATATCAGTTTATTTACATTAATTAAGAGCTATAAGAAAGACATAAAATAATTTTTTTTTTAAAGAAACGTGATATACTAAAAAGCTTGGGTAAAAAAGGGTTGTGTTTAACTAAGATCTTTTAACATTTTAAAATAATTTATTTAAATGACGTTTTAATTATTATGGTCAAAATAATGTCATTTTATTTAAAATCTGAGGTAATTCTATGGGATTTTAAAGAAAGAGAAAAAGTTTTAATAAATAGAGACAAGTTGTTTTATCAAGTTAAAATAACGTTTTAATGTTTTATGTCATGTTTTAATATTACTTTTCATTCATGGATGTTAACAAAAATTATTTTTCTATTTTAATGCATTATTATGTAACTGTTAATATCACTCTATGTCTTCTTTTATTTTTTTATTTGCAAATTATCATTTTATTTCTATTTAATTATTTTATTTATCATTTTTATTATTATTTAAACTCATAAGTAATTTTATTGATGTAAAATGAATTCTTCATAATTAATTAAATGATAAAATTCTTTAATTAAATGATTATATTAAGTAGGCATCAAACATTAATTTTTGAATTATTTAATTTGATCCTTATCGAATAAGAACCATGGGATCTAAGGATGTGCGATTACTTGAAATATTAGGTAATCAATCCAAAAATTTCGTGTTTTTTAGATTTTTTAGAATTTAATCTGTCCTATCACTATCTGAAAAAACCCCGAACTTACGGTTACTGCGCATTTCTAATAAAATCTAAATATTGAATTAGACTGGAAATGCCATAGGTGTGTTTTTAAAAGCTCCATAACAACTTATAAAATTTTAAAAATAAAAGTTATTATTTTATTTGTCTCAAAATTTTTACGCCCTTGATATAAAATATATGAATTTGGGCCTCCTGAGCGTAAAACTTGGAACTGAATTCTCTGCATTCGTCCTACGCACAGTGTGCCGAATCAATCAAAAATCTACTGATTCCGTAAAATTTCATTTTTTCACTCATTTATTTTTTTAAATCATTCGTATAATATTCTACTCTTATGGAAACCTGCTACTTTTAAAAATTTTTACAATTTAAATTCACCCCTTATACATTGGTGTATACGCAAAAATTGTATTCACAGGGTTACTAAGTTTATTTGCAATTAAAAAAACCTTGTTTATGGACACTGTTGCCTTTTTCCTGAGTCAAAGAGTAAAAATGTTTAAAAAGTAGCAGGTTTCCATAAAAGTAGGATAGTATACGAAGGATTTAAAAATATAAGTTGGTGAAAAAATTAAATTCTAAGAAGTCAGCAGATTTTTGATTGAATCGGCACACTGTGCTACGCCTAGGCAGATAAAAAATATTGTAAGTACCATGGACGAAAAACTTTAAGCTCTAGTGTGAACTCATATCACTCGTGCTAGTGACAACGTTAGTGCCGACACTTTTGCACCTTGGATACTTAAATTACTATTTCTCCAGCACCTAAACCACGTAAAAAAAAAATTATTTACATAAATTTTAATTTTCCGTAAACCATTTTTTCCTCAATAAATACACGCACTCCCAAGTGTGTACTAAAATCCAAAAAAAAAAAACAACAACAAAAGACGCAGAAAGAAAGAAAAAAATTCATAATCAATAAATATAAGTTATACGTACTATAAATATACACATGGGAAATTATATTAAAAAGAAAAATTAGTTTGACTTGAACAAAAAAAAAAAGTATTAAAAGAATAGCATACTTTTTTTTTTATTCGATGAAAGTCCATTTATTCGGATGAGCAATTTTAAAAAATGGTTACTACACTCTATTATATTGTTATGTACTATAAAAAAAAAGTTACTTATATGTAATCTTTTACTCGTTTTTCTTTATGGTACGACCTATTGTTCCAAAACGACATATAGTATCGATATAAAATCGCAAATTGAACATTTATAGATTATTTCTTAAAAAAAAAATTATTGTATTAAAAAAATAAAAAGAAAGAAACAAAATGTATTTTACATTCATATATGTAAAAAAAAAACAAATCTCACGGCAGCAGTACAGGAGAGTTAAAAAAATGTATATTCTGAGTGAATCCCGATAAGGCGCGTATAGTTCTCGCATCTTGGCGCATCGCTAATAAGCTCGGCACGCTAACTTCAAGAAAAAAAAGCGTTATCTTTCCTTCACATCCCATATAGTAGTAAGAAGTTAGATGGATTGCAAACGTATGTTTTTGACTACAAACACGTATAAATCGTTCCTTTTTAACTTGACTTGACTGAAAAGACATGAAAAAAAAATAAAAGGATGTTTATATTTATATGTACACCTTTTCTCTCTCTCTCTAACGTAACTTTGAAACTAATCAACCTTGAAAATTTAATGCTTTATTAATAATTTTTTGGTTACAAGAATTTTTATTTCCTATTTCCTGGACTAAATAATTAGAAAAATTATTTTTCCTTGTTAAAAGTATACATGCTTGTAATCTGTTTTTCCTAGGGAAAATAATTTAGTTATGTTAAGCATGTATTTTCATTTTGTGGTTTTTTTAGTATCCCTCTTTTGATTTAAAATAAGAGAATGAGAAAGATAACCAAAATAATATAAAATTTTTATGTGTATATGTTACTGGCAAAACTTGAAATTTTAAAAATATTTTGTGAAATCTTGGTTCAATGGAACTGATAAAAAATTAATTTTATCAAGTTTGACATTAGTCTAAAAAACTCGGAAGTGATTTTTTACTTATGAGAATTCAATATGCATAGTCTATTACTCAACATATTTCGAAATTTCAAAAAAAAAGAATGAATAAACTATAATAAATTTCAATTGAATCAGACACTAAATTTACAGACACTAAATTCAATTCATAAAAATTTCACAAAATCAAAAATAAAAACAAGCATTGCCAGTAAAATATACGTATAAAATATTAAAAAACCGCATGTCAGTATGGTTTTTCTCTATCCAGAAGCTAATTGCTCTAAAACTCGTGTCTTGTAAATTTATATAACACTGTTGAAGAAGAAAATTAGAGAATTATGAAATAATATGATCATGTTATAAAAGATAAAAAACCCCGTTAAATTAGCATATTATAATTTAGGTATTATTAAATCAGAATAAAAAAAAAAAATTCCTTTTTTTATTACATTTTAATTCACTAGTTTTTTTTCATGTATCGATAATGTTAAAATTTTCTATATCGAACCGTTAATGTATAAGTAAGTTTAACCTTAAGGCTTTTTATATTATACATGTAATTATGTATTTTACAAGTCTTATATTATATGAACTTTGCAGTACTTAGATTTTTTTTTTTTAATACATCAAATTTAAAGTACAAGCTGTTTATCATTTCTTTTATTCATGTACTACGCTTTGAAATATTATAAAATCGCTTTTTTTTATTATTATTAAATTGAATTATTATAGACTCATCTTTATATTACATTTGTACGTTTCTGTCGATTGATATCTTCATATGTTTTTGAAGAAGAATAAAAATTTTACTTGTACTAAGTACATTAACATATTAGTTGTGCAAAAAAATTTTTTAATGAAATTTTTTTTGTTGCAAATAACGGTCTTGTACGTTTGTGATAAGTATAGGAAGACATTGAGGTATAGTCTGAGCGAAATTGTATGTTTCTCATAAGGATTAAATTTAAATCTTTTTATCAATTTTCATTTTAAAAACAATGTGACATTTGTACGTTTGAGCTTAACTAAAAATTTGACAGTTTTACTAGCTAAATGAAGAATCCAAAAACTTGTAACTAAGCTTCACTCGGACTAATTATATAATTTTATATCCATAGAAATATTGATAATAATTTTGGATAAAAAAAAAATTTTTAACTATGCTTTTGGGTACTATAAAGTTATAGTTTTTTTTTTTTCAAAAAAATATATCTAAAAATTCTCTGGAGATAGAGACTTATATTATAGTAAGCTAACATATTATATATTAAACTTTTTTTTCATACAATAAACTATAGAATAATATGATAGCTTATGGGTTTCAGAGTATATAAATTTTATTTTATTTTTCTTAAAGAAAAACTAATTTTATATTTATTGATTTTTTATTTTTATGCTCATGGAATGTTTATACTGAATTGTGTTAGTTTTAGGTTATGTGTAACTATTTTGTAACTGTGATTCAATTTCTTTTAAATGTATTTCTTCTGAATTTAACACCAAATTTTACATCTGGGTGGATAAAAATATTATTTTAATTGACCCAAAATGTAAATAAAAGTATCAAAAAACATAAAAAATTAATTTTATCGATCATACTTAAAAAAATCATGCTCAATCATTACAACAACAAATTTCTCTGTAGGATATGCTAAACATAAAAAAATAATTTTTATAAAAAACCGCATCCTTTAAAAAAAAATGATTAAATCTTTAAAAACTTATTTTTTTTTACAAAACCACTAATAAAAATGAGCAATTCATTTCTCAATAAATTTTTAAGTGTAGGTATTTAAATCAATAATGAAATATGTAAAAAATTCTTAAATACATTCGAAAAACAGCTTATTTTAATGTGGTTTTTAAAATAATATTTTGTGGTTTTTATAAAAAATTTTTATTATATTTGTAATCACGCGTTTAAAAAATAATAATAAGTAATAAAATTTTGTTCTTACTTTTTATTATTTCATTTCTATAAATAGCAATGTTACATTTATTTTTATAATAAAACAATTTTTTTAACGAGTTCAATTTACTTTTAATTTTATTTATGTTTTATTACTTGAAAATAATTTTACAATAGTCTACGAATAATAGTTTACTAATTGGAAAAAAAATAAAAATTCCAATATTCAATTTTAACCAGGAAATTGAAAATTTAAAAAAGCAAAGAGTTAATTGCGATAAAAATTGTTTTATGATAAATTGCTTAGAAATCAAAAGTAATAAAATGTATTTTAAATAAGCCAAAATGATAAGTGTAGGAGAAGTAATTGAAAATAACGATTGTGCATTGTGAACTCAATTTGTAAGCTTTTGGTATTTCACGAAATTAAAGGATTCGCGAAAACAGAAAAAACTTTCAAGGGAGGAGAAAATTTCTATCAAATATTCTTTTTAGAAGACAGGGGGAGAAATTTTTTCAATAAGTAGAACAACAAATTGTAATACCACCATTCAGACTGCTTACAAAATACTTTATAAAAAATTGTATATTTTAATGACCCAACCACTAACTCTAAAGTTTACAATATCAGGCTAAAAAGTAGAACGAACCTTTTCTGGTTTACTTTAGGCTTTAGTGAGCATGACTGGAAAATTATAGTAATAACCCGTAAAAGAAAACTTCGGGGAATGGCCGAAAAAGTTGATAGCATGTTTAACTTTATCCCTAAATTCTTAGCCGATGTCACGTTATATAGCCTGCAGAAATCATTTTACTTGCGAGAAAAAATTTTAACCATTGAATAAAAATAATACTAAGCAAAAATATTGCTATTTTTAATTAATGAAATGAAAACTATGTTGCCACAATCTTTGTTTATCCCAAATTTAGAAAAAAATTTTTTCGCAAGTAATATGATTTCTAAAGATGTTATAAGGAATCCGATCAGAGTTTAATTTAGTTTAGAGTCTAACGTTTTTTCAAATTCGAATTTTGGAAAATGTGTTACATACTTGATTACCCCATGCATTTAGGTTGTGTTTACACAAATCGGTATTAAAATTATACAGGCATGTTTGATAGATTTGAAAATAATGGTAAACCAAAATTCTTAGGTTTATAAATTCTTAGGTAAATATTTTTGCCATTTTTTGATTTTCTGGCGAAAAACCCCAGCAACTTGATCGCAGGTAAAGCAAACTCCTAATTGGATCATTCTCAAGATCAAAAATTATTTATAATTTTTCGCCGTTGCTGGGAAAATTTGTCTTCGATAGTCAAACAGTTGTAAAGAAATTAATGCTTTCAAGTCACTGACAAGAAAAAAAGATAACGTGAGAAATAATTATTTTTCTCAAATTGATTACGTTAGAAAATATTCTCTTTTTAGATTAAATGAAAGCAACGTAATTAGACTATGTGACTTTATTTTTATATCTATTTATACGATAAATAGGATAATAGTTATTTATAATAATTTTTCACAACTGAAAAATTTAAATAAGTATCTCACATTTTACATTGTTTTATCATGAGTGATTAATCACGTTGTGTGACATTTATAACGATTTGAAATAGTCAAAGAAAGAAAACAAAAAATTAATCATAGTATTTAAAATTTCCATGACAATCTTTTTATCAAAACTTGGTTTCTTATATAAAAAAAAATATATTTTCACATGGTTTACATTAAATGATTAAAAAATTAGGTTAAAAAAAAAATAAATAAATAATCATAAAATAGTAACTATAGAAGATAATATTATAACACGAAAATGAAATGAAAAATTTTTTTATATGTACTTAAAAATATCGTATAACATAAGTTGACATGTTTGATCACGTATTTTTTATATATATTTAAATCGTGATTTCATTAATAGGCACGTGGACTTGTTGAATATAAGTATATTTTTTTTAAGAGTTTTATATTCCTCTTTAGGGCCTGGAAACGGTACTACAAATATTATACCCGCGCGATATAATTACACGCTAACGGCGAATAGTATAGATTTTTAAAAGATTTTAGTTTGCGTTAAGACCGGATGATCACGCGATTTATATATGTTATAGTATAAATCGATGCCGGAAGACTAAAAAGGAACATTTTTTTCGCCTATTTTACACGTGGATCATTTTTAATTTTATATATATATCGTGCAAATTCTTGCGTCCGGTCACGCGGGTTAATAAAAAAAACCTAACCTCCCTTTTATTTTAACGGTTAAAAAAAAGAAAAACTAAATAAAGCGACAAATCAAATATTAAAATTATATAGTAGGATATTTAGAAAATACTAAATGATACATAATTTATAAAATAGGAAATAAAAAAATAGTCATGTATTACTGATGAAACAAATGGCGTTACAAGTCGAGTTAACTTTTCTCGTGAATCATTTTCCCGCTCCGATATCTCTGTCCCTTAAAGCTATATTCTCTTTCTAAAGTATATATGAGATTACAAGTTCCGCGTATACGAATAACATGTATTACGAATATATTCATCCTAACTGTTTGTTTATGTCTTTCATTTTTCTTATTATATTTTTCTAGCTTATAGGTTATGTTATAACGCGTGAACTCTTTTGATTATATCGATTATTTCATTTTGTTTTTCTTTAGAAATATATACCCCTTGTCTTCTATAATAAGCTTAATTTAACGTATCAATTTTTCTTTCTCATTTTAAATATACAAATTAATCAATTTTTTACTTTATTAGTTTATTTATTTCGTGATTTCCGCATAGTTCGCACGTTAAGCAAGGCGTGAGATTCTTCTTTAAATTTATACATGTATAGAGATAGAGAAAATTGAGTGAGGATTTTTGGCGCCTCTGGGTAAATTATATATATATATATTTTAAATGTATTTATGTATTTACTTGAGTAAGTTTGTCAAAAGAGAAAAGGATAGATATATAGAAACTTGGCAAGCTTTCAAACGAAATTTTCCTAACCTATACATGTATAACAATTTCATTCAAAGAGATTTTCTCCTTTATATATATATGAGAATTTTTAAAGGTGTCTACGACTTGTTAAAATATAAATTATTATATCAATTTTCTTATTATATTATAATAAAGAAGATAGGAATTGTTAGTAAAGTTATAAATTCTACATAACCTACAAAATTTTTCGATAAGGTTAATTCAATTAATTTTTCATATTGAAATACTTCATTTTGTTTTCATCTTGTTATGACAAAAAGAATTTTTTTTAAGTGCTTAAAATTTTCTTTCACTGTTAATAAAAAAGAAATCATGTTACATTAAATTTTTCATTGTTTAATAAATAGATTTGGGAGTTTGGGATCCTTGTTAACTATTGATGGGTACTAAATAGTTCCTTTTTTAACCAAGGGAGCAAAAAAAAATGGCCCAGATCGCATGTTAGTTACCGAAAATGCAATCTGGGACATTCTTTTCTTGTCTCCATGATCCATAATTTCAGAAAACGCGTTTTTCTATTACGCCGCTGTTTTAATTTTTAAATATTTTCAACAAACCAATTATTTTCTATCAAAACAGTGTCTTCTCTAAGTTTTTCTAAGGGAAAGTCAATACATTTAAAAAAATTCCTGGTATGAAAAATCATTTACATTTCAAATGGCAGAAATAGTAGACTTGTCTGATCAAGTCCTTTTTTAAATTTGGGTCTCTTTTAACAGTAAAAAATGCTCTGTCCTAGTAATAAAAATTGTTATAACGAATATTAATTAAATTAGCTTATTTGTATTGCATTCATTAATCTGTCAGTAAGTAGGCTAAATTTCTACCTATTTCCATCCCATCAATGACACAGTCATAAGATCCTAACATTCAACTGTCTCTCAAGAATTATTGAGTTCATCTTGTGTCATCAATGTTCCCTTTGTACTAGTAATAAATTATTGTTTTTTTTAGGTTATGTACATTTTTTCTTCTCCGTTACTAATAATTTAATTTATTTAAAAACTAGAAATAAATAAATAAAATAAATATATCTTATAGATAAAAAATAATGTTTACATATATAAAAAAGTTTTTATTTATTAATCAAGATAATAAACAACGAAAATAATAGAAATTTAAATTTTCAAAGAGTTAATTATATGTACACCTATATTTTAATAGCTTTAATCATTTTAAAACACACAAAACTATAACAATACTATCAGCTTCAAAGTAAATATCAACAAAAAATGTAATTTACTTTACATATATGGATAAATCTCATAAATTTTTGAAAAATATTTATTTGAGAGATTTTTAGATTTTTTTAGGGTACGTGTACACTTATGAATAAATAAAAAAGAAGATTTAAAATTTTTTTTTAGGTTATATACCACTTTAACTATTATTATTATTATTACTACTACAAGTTTAAAACTGCTTTAGTCTGACAAATTTATCTTCCTCTCTTGTGAAAATGTGTCCGGATGAACCATGTCCGTTTTTTTTTCTATGTATGTGTGTGTATAAAGTATACGAATTTTCAGCCTCCCGGAAAACGTCCTTTCGAGTGCCTCGTATAATTTGTTATATACGTTCATGTACATTCATCAAAAAATAAAAAAAAAAGATAAAGAGAATTACATATATACGTGTTTACAATTTTCAACATTTTTATATATTTTTTTTTTTTTTCGTTTCTATCAATTTTTATCAATATATATGTAGGTATGAGTATAAAAAAAAGTAATAAGTCAATATTCAAGAGAAAAATTCACAAAAAAACAATTGTCCAACAATTGTCTATAAAACATATAGTACTATAAAGTTTTTTGCATATATGTGTGTGTGTGGAATTGATTGATGAATGAGTATTAGATAATTTAAAAAAAATTTTTTTTTTTTTTATTTATTTTATTTTTTTGTACATCAAAGCTAACCTTTTATATATATTTAACAAATATTTGAGCAAATAAATGAACGGATGATTGTTTAAATTAAAAATATTCATATCTGCGTTTAATTTTTTTTTTTTTATTCTCTTTAGCCTTTTTTTTTTTGATTTGTTGAATTTATTATTTATGTATATTAGGATGGTGGTTATTTGAATGAAAATATTTTTTTGGCTTTGTGGTTGGCAGAATTTTTGGTAATTTAATTAAAATTACTTAGATTTTGACAAGGTGGTTAATTTGAGAGTAATCATTTAATAATTTTTTGAATTAATAAAAAGATTAATTTATTATTAACATATTTTTTAAATAAGCACCATCTTAATATACAGAATTATAACGAATAAAAAAATATTTACGAAAATTTTAAATACATTTTTTTAGTCATTTTCGTACTCACAAGAGAATTTCAAAAATATGTACGTATTTATTAATTAAGTTATAAAAAATTAATAATACGAAAATTCTGTCTTTTATTACTATTTAATAACTTTCACAAAATTTTTTCTGTGTATTTCTGTAAAAAAAAAGATGATGTAATTTAAATTTTATCTTTTAAAATTATTCCATTGTTAATTAACTTCATCATTTTAGATTACCTTTATTGTCGAAATACTAAATTAGAATTTTGAATTAATAATGTATATGGGTTATTCTATTAATTTTTGCTTGGGAGATAAAAGTCCTAAATTACGCTAGGTTTAAATTTTGCCTTAATTTTTAATTTTCAAAATTTTTAAAGCATTTTTCTTGAATATTTAAAAGTATTTTTAAAATACTTTTCCAAGAGTATCATCTAAAAATTTTTAAAAATAAAATTCCGCTCTGTAAAAATGAAATGGACTCTCCCATATAAAATTTTCTTACTTATTTTAAATATCAAATTATACACAAGTATTAAAATAATAGAAAAACTTATCAAAAATATTTTTATTACTTATTTATCATTTACAAATGAAAATAATCGTGTTTTCAATAAAACAATAACATAACACATAGAAACATTTTATCTATTTCTTGTTTAATATAAATAGATGACAAAGCTAAATTTAAAACCTCAAAAATAAAAGTTTCTCAGTTCCCTAAAAACATTTACAAACGAAAGAATGAATTTTATAAAAATATTTTTAATAATTTGCTTATCAATATTAAATAAAAATTTAGTAATGTCAAATCCAACAGAACCCAACGTTAACAAAGTATTAAACGTTATATTGAAGTACTTAAATACCAAAGATTTGTGTAGATCTGCTGCAGTTTGCAAGTAAGTGTTATACTCATTAATTTATTCACGCAAAAAAAAGAATAGTAAAATTTACCTAAACCAATTTAGTAAACACAAATTAATAAATATTGGTACATATAACCAAAAAACTAGTAAATTTTACTAAAAATTTATATTGACTTTTAACGACAATAAGTTTAGTAAACAAAATCGTTATTTTGGTTATAGTTACTAATTTTTTATATGCGTGTTGATAAACGTCTAAATTAATTAATTTTAAATAATTAGATCATGGGAAAATGAAGTTAAAGAAGAATTTAAAAAACGTACGATTCAGTCGATACCAATTGAAGCAGTTAATGATTTTCATAATTTAGAACCTTATGTTAATAGAGATAGTAATAATGAACAAGTTGTTGTTAATGAAAATAATGCTAAATATTTACAATCAAAACACGTTAGTGATGGTTTGAGGAATTTACCCTATCATACGTTTATATTTTATGATGATAAGTTTCCAAATTATGTGGAAGCTGCTGATTCAAGTAAGTTTTTGCATAAATTTCTAATGAAAACATGATTTTTAGAATAAATTTTTGAATTTAAGATAAACTAAATCATTTGTGATAACATTTTGCTTTCAAAAATTGAGCCTTGAAATCATTTTTACCTGGGACACTTATAAATTTTATTCTCATAAATTATTAAATTTCAGTATTAAATCGTTACTCTTTTGAACTACAATTATCAAGCTTATCAATAATCGAGGTATTAGGTCTAAGCATTAACGATAAAGAAGTGAAATCAGAAAACAACCAAGCTTTAGGTATTTTTATACCATCAACACCATCGATAAACGTTAACATTTATTGTCCGGAATACCGAAGTTTAATAAATGCAGTTGACAATCCAAATTTACCAAAATTTATACTCAAAAAATTAAACCCAAATGAAAATTCAAATGAACATCATTGTTTCATAATGTTTAATTTGATGATGCCATATGAGGAAGATGACAATGAAAAATTACTTTCATCAGCAAGAAATATCGTTGATGAAATAAAAAGCAGTTATCAGCCTGGAACATTCACGATTTGGGGTGCTAATGTAAATTCAATAAGAACAACTGGTTGTGATGCATTTTCTGATGTTGAGACTTGTTGGTTTGGTATGAAATTGTCTGGTCAGTTATTAAAAACGTATTCGATAGCGATTGATGTCAATTTAAGTAAATCAGAAATTTCTGAAAAATTAAAAAATTTTAAATCTAGTATAGAATTTAAGAAAAATACTATTGCCTTTGCGTTGGTTCCAACTAACGAGGAAGAAACTTTTGATGAAAGATTGTCGAAAACTGAAGTTTTTAGAAATATATTTAAAAATATTAATTTAAGTAGTATTTACAACACTGACAAATTATCACTGTTTTCTACTCCAGGTAAAAATTTCATAACTCAATAATTCTTAAGTAATTTTAATTAAATTTAAAAATTTTACAGATATCGACTCAACATACGAATTCGAAAATCACGTTGCCTACTTGGTAATAACTCACGATAACGTATAAAAGATTTAATAAATAATTACTTGAGCAGCAGCGATATTTTGTTTATGAAGAAAGCAAGAATAATTACTGCTTCTAAAAAAACACTCGAGTTATATAATTTTTAATGTTAAACATAAATTACTAAGTTTTTATATTTTTTGTTACATATGAAATAACGCAGTTTGAAAAAAAACATTAATAAACTTTACACATGCACATCTTAAGCGAATTCCAAGGTAAATTCCAAACATACATCATATGTTCTATCAAATATATTACTTCAAACATTGTACATACAAGGAAAGCATAATGTGTAACCATAATGTGAATTTAACACTGTTGGTTACTGTTTTTTAGACTAACCAAAAAAATAATTTGTACTATTTTTTTATATTTTGTTGAATTTACGATTGTTGGATTGAATTTTTGTACTTATTGTAAATAAATTTTATCATTTAGTAGATATTATAGGATGCTAAAAGTGAAAAATGAATAAATAAAAATTTAACTTTTTGAAAAAATTGCTAAAAATTTTTTTAGTTTTCTGACTAGAGGTGCACGAGACAAGACGAGACTGAGATTTTGTTAACCTATGATTGGTCACGTCTCAGTCTAAATTTTTTATTTATTTATTTCGAGATTTTTTGAGAGTCTCGAAGCAAAATTCTCGTATGGTTTTCATCTCTAAAAATTAATATCCTATGGCCTCATCTAGGCCTCGTCTCAAAGTCTCTTGCAGTTCTAGTTTTCTCTGTTTGAACGTACCACCAAAAACTACAAAACCCTAAATTAATTCTTAGTGACCCCATAACCAATGCCAACACTAAATATTAACTAAAAATAAAATGACTTTATAAAAAACGTCGAATTTAATTTTACATCCATGTGACTATTAATTTACAAAAAAAAAGGAAAGAAAAGAAAAAATAACAAATTCACACGGAAGAAAGTATATATATTCCAAGTATCTCATTAAATAAAGCTCTCTTCATAATACATAAAATAACAGTGAATTTCTTGTCTCTCTCAAGTGCGATTATATTGCATTATTGTAATTGATAGTATATATATGCCTTTTTTAAAAACAATGAATTGATCTATAGAATTATAGATATCTATCAGACGTTTTTTTTTCTCCTTTTTTTTTACCTATATATAGACATTGATATCGCTTAGTAAACGTGTGTGTGTGGAAAGAGTCTTTTCGTGCATCATGTGAGAATGGTTAAATAATGCAGTGTTCTTAATAACTGTTGATTACTAGCTCGTTAAATCAACGGTAAAAATTTACTACTACTAAAAAATACACCTTGATTAAGATCATTTTATTACTATAAGTGTAGGTGAAGGTATGCTCTCGTTATGTCATCATATCTAGCGTGTTAAATTGATGATAAAAAAAGTTAACTTACTTTTTTTTAACTTTTCTCATCCCACGCAAAAAAAAATTTTTTTAAATACCGTAACAATTCATTCACCCTCCTAATTTAATTAAAAAGAAGAAGTTATAAATAGAATTTAATAATTTTTTTTTTTTCACGGAAGATTCACGCGAAATATTACTTTATATAAAAAAATAAAATATAAAACTATAATATACTGACCAAAGGAAGTTATAGTAAGCGAAACAGCTGCCCAGGCGCAAATACCGTTCCCATAGAATTTTAATGCACGCATTTCTTCTTTCGTCTATTTATAATAATATAACAACGTTTATTATATAAAACATTGCTTTTTTTTTATCTTGTATGAATTTTTCTTCTTATTGTTCTTTAAGAAAGTTTAAACTTTTCTTTATGTTTTAAACTTGTTTCTTAGTTAGTTAGTGTACATCAAGTGAAAATTCGGAGCATTTAAGAAATATTTAGAAAAATGTATGTACGTTAGAGAAGATTTTATATCATGCTCTTGGCAAAATTCCTTCCGGTACGTAAGAGCTTCCGTATATTCTTGTGTGTGTGTATTTAAGTAATGTTCATTATTACTTGGGTATATTTGGATTGGTTAAATAAATTTTGTTAATCTACTTTTTAATTTTTTGTTTTGAAATATTTTTTGAACCATTTGATTAAAATCAAAATTTTACTGATCCAAATACACCAAAAAATTCTAAAAATATAGAATAGTAGCTAAAAATAGTACATAAAATATCAAAGGAGCAAAAATAACGTTTTCACGCTAGATTCTTAAGTTTATGACCCATGGTGCTTACAATATTTTTAGGCGTACTCCGAGTGCAGAAAATTCCATTTCAAATTTTAAGCCCATAAGTTCAAAAAGCTAAATTTCTTATTCCTTGCAAATAAAACGTTAAAAAAACACCAGCTGTTTTAACATAAAACCCAAAACGTATTTAAAAATTATTCAACTGCGAATAACAAGAAATACTTTATTCTTTTAATTTATCTTTGATCTAAATTTTTCTAAAAAAAAAAATAGGCTAATTTACGTATATATTTCGGAAGTAATATTTTAACTATTTTATTAAAACTCTTATTTTAAAAACATTTAAAAAAACGGTAAACTTCCTTATCTTTTTGATCCATTTCCTTTTTTATTTTATATGATAATAAATAGAGAATACAATGTTACAAGTCAAGGTCATTTAATGTCTTGTCTTTTCTTGTTAAACTAAAAATAAATTATTTAATTTGTATAATAAGACAATTAAACCTTTTCTTTTCCCCCTTTAGAATTAAAATTGCTAACTTTTTTTTTGTCTCATCCAATTATTTCTTTGCTTGAAAATTCTTTAATATAATATTTGAAAAATTTTTACAAAATTAAACACAATTTTAAGCATGACTAATTTAAAATAACCTCTTATCGTCAAAATTATCGAATAATTAGTAAATAATAAAATTTATTTTCAAAAAACCGGATATGGAGGCTTTTTGCATTAATGTGGGTGATAACTAAAATTTCAAAATGAATCCAAAAAGTAACAATAAAAATAACAGTAAAATATTTTCTTGTAATGAAAAAAAAAAAGAAAAAAAAATTAATAAGAATTCTTGATGTTCATTAAACTTCCGTATAATAATTATAATTGTCGTTTTTTCGCGTTGAGCAGTTAAATGAAAAGAGTATACATATGAAGAAGATAAGAGCGACACGGTTGGTTGATATGGGTTGTTATAATATCGCACACACATAAACGCATATTTCTGTTAATTGTAAAATTCCTTAAAAGTTAAAATTAGAATAAATCGATAATAGGTCAAAGTGTATCCGGGATATAATTAAAGATTTATATATGAAAAGCAGCGGGTGTATATATAAATATATATAAATAATTTACTTACCGACAAAGAAATTCTCTTTCACCAAGACACATTTCAAGGCAAACTTGTCTTGTTGATGCTATTTCTGTTTTTTTAACATGACCCGATAACCTTTGTCCTTGTACTCTATCGATGCACCATGCTCTTTCGCATGGTTTTATTGATAAACAACTTTTTTGGGCATATATTGTAAATACTGGAAAATGTGATTGTGATAGTGCACCTGTAAAAATAAAAAATTTCTTCTTAACTGTTATAACGGTTATTTTATGCATCTTTAGTCATGTAATAAGAAATAACTTTAATGCTTTGGTGCATGGAAAATTATGTAATATTATATACAGTGTTATGTTTTCATTTGGTTTAATTCCTTTATTTATTTAGTGGAACTTTTTTTATTGTTCTTAGAGGTTGTGTGTAAATTTTTGAGATACCATTTTTTTTCTTTTGCTTCTTAACGTGTTAATTTTTAGCGACTATGAAGATTTAAGAACCAAAATTTTAATACGGAGAGGCTAGTTTCAAAATTCTTGGGAATTTACTCTGTTTAAGCACATTTTGCAAGTCCTAGATTGAAAATTATATAATAGAAATTCCTTTAAGAATTCCAAAGACTTTATAATAACTGCGAACTAGCCTAGAGAAATTCTAAAGGGCTTTTTAACGTTCTCTTATCCTCTTTTAAAACTTTTTAGAAGTACAGACAAATTTTTCGATAAAATTTGACTTTTTTAGAAAAATTAAATTGAGTTTTGTTTTTGACGTGATTATTTTAGTTAACTTTTAGGTTCACATCGCATCCATGAACCTTGAAATCATTCAAAAGCGAATATTTTATTTGTATCAAAATATCAAATTTTTGAAAATTTTATTTGTTTTATACATAGTTAAACCCAAAAGTATTACCTAAATCTGTATTCGATTTTTATTTCAAAATAAAAATAATAATATTTTCACTTATTTTTCGAAGTATAAAAAAAAATTTTTTTTTAAACTTTTTATTTTATTAGGTACAACAATTTTTATCAATATAATAAACATTGCATGTAAAAAGTTATATTTTCATACTGAATAAAAAAAAAAAATTTATAATAAGCTAAAAAAATCTATTCGAAAGAATGAAAAAAAAAACTTTTTAAAAAATTTTTTGCAACATTTTTTTTTGTAACTTTTCAATATTATTGTTATAAAAAATAAGAATCAATTTTTTTTTTTTTTGAAAAATTGATAAAACTTTTTTTATCAATATAAATAAATATTTGTAAATATTTTTTTCAAAAAATAATTTTAAAAAGTTTTATAAATAAAGTTTTTTTATAATAATCTAGGTTATTTAATTAAATTCAGGCACGTATAGGTTCTACTACTATTTTGTATGAATTAAATATGTAATTTTCTGTATTAATTCGAATAAGAAAATGCAATTTCATAAGTGGAGAATTTTAATAAATTTACTTATTTTTCCAAAATATTGTGTACTCATTAACGTGACGGTCAAAACGTGTCACTATGATGAAAATTATTTTTGCTCAAAATTTTGTACCCGATCGTATTTGAGGTTGCTAAATTAAAAAATCAAAATAAGAAACCTGTGAAATCTTAGGTCTAAAAATAATAATCTAAGAGTCTAATTTTTTACCAATTTTTACTTTTTTGGACTTTTATTATTTTATAAAACTTTTAGCCAAATTTTTTGCTCACTGCAACTAATTTTTATTTTTATAAAAAATCTAATTTGTTTTTAATTCCAAAAGTAAAAAATTTCCTTGAAAACTCAAGAATGCCATTGTTACCACATTTTGTAAAGAAACTACAAGACATAAAATTTTGTTATTTCCAGAAAATTAATTTAGTAATATCACATATAAAATTACATAAAATGCCAGATATTATTACACATTTCCCACGACAGTAATTTTAAAATAAAAATAGACATATATTAAGAATGTTACATATGAATTGCGGTTTTAAAAAAAACAGTAGTTTTTTTCTCCAAAACAATTATTTTTTATCTAAAAATAAAACACTAAAAGACAGTTATTTTTTAATATAAAAAATTCCATTTTTTGACCATATATAGAATTTTCTTTAAAAAAAAAAAAACTGTATTAAAAAAAAAATGGAATCTTCATTTACATATTTTTAGGTTAATAATAAAAATGTCTTTATTTAACGGTAGATAAATTTTATATTTGGAAATTATGATTAAATTAAATATAGTTTTTTAATAATAATAAAAAAAGAATTTTTTAAAATAATTACATGTATAGTATTTGAAATTGCGGCTAAAAAAAATTAAACTTCCGGGCTCTTCAGATCGAGATTTATACAGTTATAATATGCGCGCTACCGCATTTACAAGATAATACTAGATTTTATACCTATCAATCTTCTATCTTTTTTCAATATTATCTTCTATAAAATAACATTGTAATTAATTTTCTTCTTCTATCGAAATATTTTTTCTTTCTTTTTTTAGACAGAAATTTTCTATAAATAGTAATTGTTTTTGCAGTTTGATTTATACGTGTATGAGAGAAATTTTTATGGGAGATCAAATCTTAAGAGTAATAATTGGCTACCGTTAATTTTTCCAAATTAACGCATTATGTACCCTTAGGGTAATAATTTTTTAATTTTATTTATTTATTTTATAGAAATAATTATTAATACTAAAATTATTACTCGGGATTGTGTAATAAATAATGCTTCGGAGATAATAAATTTTAAAATTTATTATGATTTTTTTAATAACTATATAGATTTCTTGTTTTTAATTTAGCCTGCAGGTGTAAAGTTTGACTGATAAGAGCAGGTTGTGTTTGAATGATGAAAGCATGATTTTTATCTGAGATTTTAGGGTAAAAATTATTTTAATCTCGAATTTACATTTTTATTCTCTTTAAAATCATATTTTACCTAAAAGGTCTAATTTTAATTTAAAAATTTTTTCAACCTCAAAATATCATTTCCTGGTCGGCGGCCAGTGCATTATGCTACGTGATCAGACAGTACTCGTTTTCTCGTAATTGACGCTGCAGGAAAATCGCCTTTAATTTCTTAAAAAAAGCATAAAATATGTACAATTTTTCTTGCAGAAATCAAACGAAATATTGGTGATTCAGATAGTTTTTTGTATCAAATTGCCCCGAGACATTGGAATTTTCAAAAGTCTAATCAAACATCTAATAAAAATATTTTTTATCGAAAAGGCATTAAAAAAAAGCCCATGCACACGATATTCTAATAAAATTAAAAAAAAAAAGGTATAGGAAATATTTCTGTACGTAATAATAAATTTGATTGAAAAATACCTTTTGCAGCAATGATCTAAAGTTAAGGTCACGCAAGCAATGATAGTACCGTAAACTTTAGTATTATATTTTACACCTTTATATTATACACACACATACATGTCTATTACTTTATATTTTCTTGCTGTTACTTTTTTTTGTGCTCACAGGTGCTTATGTCATATAGTAAAGTGTACATTTGCGTGGGACTATTTTTTTTTGTACTTTAATAACGGAACCAAATGTATCCGGTAATGAACTATAAATTTATTCAATTGAGTATGTAATTTTTTTGTATTTAAATTATTATGTGATTTATTTTTATTATATTATTGTCATTTTTAATTTATATATATTTAATTATGAGAAATTAATGATCGTTTAACCTTAAAAAAGATTAAACTGATTTTTCTATCGTCAGTTTTTTAGGTACCGTTGGATTATTAAATTATACTTATTATTATTAAATTCAATTATCTTTAAGTTATTATTTATAGTTGGTTTAGAAAAGTAGCTTTCATTTATAATGATTATTGAGTATTTTAAAGGCTGTTAATTAGCTGCGGTTATAGTAAATATTATATTTAATGAATACAATTTTAGGAGATTCAAGATTCTCAGAAATTATTGACAGTAATTTTAAATTTTATCATTTTTAAGAGCTCAATTATAATATATTTATGATTTTTAGGCACGATCACCTTATCAATGCAATACATAAATGAAATCGTGCGTTAAAACTTTGTCAGGTCAAAAATACCGAATTCAAATATCAAAAAATTAAGTAAAAAATTATTAAAATGGTAAAATATTATAAATAAATTGATGAAACGAAAAAAATTTAGTATAAAATTTTTCAAATTGTATTTAGCAGTGCCTACTTTAATTTGGCTAAATTTCATTCATTTTTTGTCGAATTATCACAAAAACACTGGATTTGGATATGCAATAATTAAAGAAAATATTTTTCTGTAAGCCCAGATAAAAGAGAATAGTTTCTGAATCCTTATTTATAAATACATCATAAATAATAGTTTTCAAAACGAGAAATTTTGTGACAAGAAAGTACTCAATAAATATGAGATCGTGCCTGAAATAAAAAAGTCTTAGCTTAATTCTTTGGGATTTTTTATTTATTTATTAACCTGGATATAACTCTTAAATTAACCATATTAAATCGAATGATAATTTTCACAAAATAAAAAAACATCAAATTTTATTTAATGCATAAAAAATAGTAAAAAATTTTAAATTAAAAAAATTTGAATGTAAATTAAAAAAGTATAAATGAATAGATAATGAAAAAAAAAAAAAAAAAATTACCTTTTGTTTTATGTTACACATAAATTAATATCCATTTTTATAATTACTATAAAATTTAATAAAATTCTCAGAAATTCTCTCAAATTATCATCTTATTCGATGTACGCTTTGTGATAATAAAATTTAATATGTACAAACGAAATTTTTTTTTAATTTTCTTTTATAAAAAATGAGAAATATGCTGTTAATATCAATTTGATAAGAATTTTCAGAATATTTAAATAAAAATCATATATAATGAATAAATTTGAAAAAAGGTAAAAAAATTCGTAATATAAATTCATGACAAACATGGTTGCAGAATATCTTTGACATTTATAACTTCTGTTTTACAACAAACATTATCTATTTTTCTATAAAATTTACGTAGATATGAAAAAGTGTCTATTTTATCATAAAAATTCAATTGAAAAAAAAAAACTTCTAGTATTATTAACGAATTCGTAAACATATAAAAAAAAAATCGATTTTACACATGCAGAAAAAGTATTGAAATTCATTTTACAAAGGATCAAAGCAAAAAAAAGCCCAAAAAAAAGATGTTTATTTCTAAAAAAAAGAATTCAATTTAGAAAATTGAATAAAATAGATTTTCTTCATCCTTTCAAACGTAATACCTACACGGTGTAAGAGTTTACCTATGTAATAATATTATGTAAGAGATAAGAAATCTATGCAATTATACAAGAGCAAGTTATATTTATTTAGAGAAAAAAAAAATTTATACGACGACCACCCACAATTTATTTATAATATAACCTTAGGTGGAAGATATATACGACAATTTTCTTTGACATTAAAGAATTTATACCTTCTTTCTAGATCTATTACATTGCTATTATAATAAACACCTTCGTAGACAAAAGATATTTGTTTTTTTTATTTTATAATTTATTGATTTTCTTTCTACTTATACTGATTAATATTATTTTATAGAAATTTCAATGGATTTCAACAATTTTACTTTTTATTGATTTAATCAGTTTAAAAACGTTTTTTTTTTTCAAAGGCTATTGCTACTTTTTTGCTTAAATAAAATATTTCTTTATGGAATGTTCGATTTTAAAGAAAATGGAAGTAATGCATTTCATTATGACGAGGATAGCTTGAAAAGAAAGTTTTTTAGTTTTTTAATTTAGTTTTTGCTTTTATCAAATTTCAATGATATATGCTGCAATGTGCCTTAAAATTATTGATTACGCATTGAATACAAAATTTGGATGTTGCAAATGGAATTTTTCATAGGCTAACTGGATTTTATCTGTTTAGATTTTTATGAATGATTTTTGAGTTTTAAAAACTGAATTTTTTTTCCTCAATTTTCTTTAGACATCATTGCAATAATTAATTATAAAAAATTCGATTGTTTACAGCGAAGTGATAATTGTTTAGTGTAAATATGTAAATAAAAGATTATAGTATATTAAGTATCAAGGACACAAAATTTTTGAGATTAGCATGATCACTAGCACGAAAACAAAGCCGGGCACGAGTACCATGTTTTCAGGCAAGTTTTTTAATGTTTCTCTTCCATGGTGTATACAATATTATTTGCCTATTGAGGTGTAGGATGAATGTAGAAAATTTCTTGCTAAATCTTATTCACGAGTTTTATGCCCAGGAGGACAAAAAGAAAATTTTGATATTTTTGAGAATTTAAATACTTTGCTGGGGCCGGATTACAATAACTCGTGATTGGTGATTCGCTAATTTAAATTTTTAAAAAAGGATAGCTAATTATGAACTAGGAGTAGAAAATGATGGCAAATAACTCATTGCAATAAAAGCAGTTTTAATAAAAAAAGTGCTAATTTTAAAAAATAGAGTCCGAAAAAAAAATCATAATATGCGTTTTTTATAGTTTTAATCAGAATTCAAGCAAGGGAACCATTCAATATAGGTAAATTTTTCATTAGTTGCTACTTTTAAAAAAAAATATTTTTATATAAAAATTAGCAATTACAGAATCGCGAGCTATTGCAAGTCAAATACTGTAAAACAACAATATTACACAAATTCTAAATTAAAATTTCTAAAACAAATGCAACACTGTAAAAAAAATTGGCCAAAATATCCACCAGGGTTAGTTCACTAAAATATATTAAATATAATATAATCTTTTTTGAAATCATGACATGAATTTAAAGAAAAAAAAAACACAAATTGAATATACCTACATTTTTTTTGTTAAAATAAGTAAAATAATGATGAAAAAAAAATTTTTTATCGTTCAATGAATTTTTATCATATCATCAGTAAATAAAATGTAAAAAAAAAAAAATATAACAGTCTTTTGGTAAAGTTCCAAAAAAATGTACAAGAGTTGAAAAAAAAAGTAAAAAAAAATTAACTTACAAAAATGACCTAAATATTTATTTTAATATGAAAATTATTCTTAATAAAAATAATTTTCAAGGAAATTAATTTCGCTTGAAAAAATTAGGTTTATTGAAATAAGTATTAAGAGAGAAACAGTGTCTCGTATAATATGAAATTTTCTCGAAATTTTCCGTTACGAAATAGTAGTGGTGTTTCTCTAATTTGCGTGTTGGACCTGCATATATGAATGTGAGCGAGAGAATTTAATACTGAAAACCACGCGTTTACTCCGTTATTCTACTGGAGTTCTCTATGTGTATTATATACAAATTATACCTTCAATAAACAAAATTAAATTAAAATTTTCTCTCTCTCTCTTTTAGCATCTAAAATATAATATGCATTTTTTAAAAATCTACTTATAAAATTTGATAAAGTAAGAACCGTTGGATTGTATTTTTCGATTGATTATTTAGAAAAAATGAAGCTTTTTTCGTATATTAACTTTGTGCTTTTATCAAAATATACATTTTGAAAATTTCCTATATATTCTATAAACTAACGTAGATTAACCACTAAATAGGATTTAATACAAAGTTTTGGTTTTATATGCTGCTCTTGCTGTTGTTGTTTTTGTTTCATATTATGTGTATGTTTTAGTTCCGTTCTTTCATTTTGAGTTTGTGGTTTATTTTATATGTGTGTATTACTTTTTTTTCAGAAGCATGTAATTAATTCTAATTATCGTGTTTTGGTTTTAAGTTTAAACAAATTGGTTTTTTTTTTATAGATCTGACCTAATTTGAATTAAAATAGTTTGAAGATTTACTGGTATTAATTACTTGGGTAATCTTGGTAAAATTAGATTTTTTCTGAGTTTTGGAATACTTTTCGACCAATTCAAAAAGTTGCTTGAAATTTCAAGCAATATAAGCAAAAGTACATCTGATAGTGTAATTATAAATTTGGTTTTTGGTAATTTCAGTTAATTTTAATGAAAAATATTTTCTAGTATTTTAGTTTTTCGAAGCTACTTTCCCAACAGAAAATTTATATCCTACTTAACGACACCATGCATTATTCATTAATTAAAATTCAATCATCCCCAATAGTGTCCCTTAATTACCATTATAAAAATATTTATTTTCCCAAAGTAAATTCTAAAAAATAATTGAAAAAAAAAAAATGCAATCAATTTATTTTACTTTATTCGTCTCCTCGATATCCTTCTCTACATATAAACGAGGTTTATAAACCAAAAAAAAAAAAAAATGAAAATCGATAGCTAGGTCGGAAGCTAGAAAAAAAAATTAAAAAAACTGTACATGAAAAGCCTACATATATATGCACTCTTAAAGCGTTGAGTCTCTTTCTGTTAAACAAACATGCAAAAAAGTTATATATATAAAACGTGAGCGTAAATTGTAACGGCAATAAATTTACGCGTTCGATCTATAAGCCACCATATTATAAACACACACGCGACTAACGGTTATAAAGAGAAAATTTTTCTTTTTTTTATCTACTGAACTTTGCGCTTTTAGATTTAATTTATTTATTTATAAAACTGCATATATATGCTAATTGAAAAACTTGTAAATATTTATTATTTATTGTCAATGTATTGAAGAACCGCGTGTTTTTGTGTCTTAGGGAAAAAATTAATTATGACAATTTTTTATTACAGTTAATTCTTACATATTTAATAGAAAAAAATACTGTTTTAGTAACTGTCTAGATTCGTATAAATAATTACGTAATATTATAAAATTCTTTTATGAGTTTATTTTCTTACAACAATTTTTATCCCAGAAATCAGAACCAATTCACCAGGTCTAAATATTTTCTGTGCTCTTAAAATTTTACTCTCGAAAAATCCTACTTTTTTTAAAAAATTTAGGACTTTTTCTCACGCATTCAAGTAATAAAAATCAAATTATACTAAATTCTTTAGTTTTATTTCATCAAAAAAAAAAATAATCACGCAAAAATATAAATAAATTCTTTTATTACTATTGAACTCTTTTTTTCTGTAATTTATTTGGGTTAAAAGTTGAAACTATAACATGATGATGCATACGTTATTTTTTTTCTGCTAACGGTTCCCCATTAGTTTAATAAAATAGAAAAAGAGAGAGAGAATTTTTTTTTTCTTTTTATGTTAACTCTTTTTTTTAGTATTTATTGACTATTGTCAAGTAAATTGGGGACAATCACATATAAGGGACATATTATAAAAGACACAAATGAGCGCCTACGCAGAATAGAAAAAAAATGTTTTAAAATATAATGAAAGACACACTATTTTAAATAGCCATTATTGAAATCCGTGTCTCATTTCTTGTAACATTTTAGTTTAAATGAAGAATAATTAGCGGAAAATACATTTTCCAAGTATAACAGTAATTTTTTTTTTTAAATTAATGATTCAATTATATTTTAATTATTAATTATTTATCTGATCTATTGTTTTGTGAAAAAAAGTGATTATTTATGATGGAATCTTAAATTGGACACACGGGGTTTCTCTTAGCTTGATAAAAAAATATTTTTTAATGGCAAGATAGGAGTTTTAAAAAATAACTTTCATTTATTTTTTGACAAATTAAGTATTTTAATATTTCATGTATAACTTGACACCCTTTTCTTAATTATTTAAGAATCTTGTGACCTTAATCTTAGGCACAGTCTTTGTTTTAATGAAAAATTACGATACTTTTTCAGAATGTAAAATTTTCTTTTTTTTTTTTTCGTCAATTTGTCATTCGAGATAAAGAAAATCACGTTAATTTTTTTTCTAATTCTTACACAAAAATTACTTTTTTTTTTTTATGAGAACCTTGGAAAATTTTTTATAATCATAGAACTTTTAATCCTAAACAATTATTTATACTCTTCCTACACTGCATAATAATTTTTTTAATTTCATATGTTTAAAATGAAAAGGTATAGAATTTTCGAAATAATATCATTGTAAAAATATAAAACGTGAAGAATCTACTTCAAAATTAAAGAATTATACAAATTACTCCCACGATTTTTTATATCCGTTTTTTTTTGTTTCTTTCTTGTTTATATTTTTTTAAAACTATATAGTTTACTTTTTTATGCATGGATTTTATTTACTCTTTTCATGGGTAATTTTATTTTTTAATTTATGCTTTTGTGAGTATTATTTTTCTAGATTAAATGCTTAGAATTTATAGTTTGGGAAATTCTGCTTTTTATTGTTGTTAATTGTAGTTTAGGTAAATACTGCTGCTGTAAGATTTTTTATATTTTTAAGTTGAGGTAAAACACCTCAAAGGTGCTGGATGACTTCGGATGTTTTATAGATTGATTTGAAGTTTTTTGAATTTTTTCAGTTTCTTTTAGCAGTAAATTTATAAAACGGACTAAATGCAACATAAAAATATTTTCAATAGGTTGACTTTAAAAAAATTTCGTAGAAATGCACCAAGGCGCCGGAAAATCATAAATCGTGAGCCGATAGGCTAATTAAATTTTCTCAGGAGTCTCCTAAGCCAAAATATTCAAACTGGTGCTAAAGCATCTAAGATGTTTATATTTGCTAATCTTTTTAACCATGCATATTAATATTTTCTAAAAAACTATAAAAACTTAAAAAAGTGTAAATTGTCCAACGGGCTAATTTTTCCTCGCGTATAAATTGCTCGAAAAAATAAATTAAATTCATCTCGCATAAATTTTTAATCAAGTAAATTCTAATAGAAATCTAGCACAAATCTTTGACAAACCGTTACTTATCATCAACTATTTTAATTTCTCAAAAAAAAAAAAACTAGCGAGGACCTAAAAATTAAAAATACAGTTTGCACATAAGTATGTTACGCAGTTAATAAATTAAAAACTTTTGATTTTTATTTTCTACCTATAGCATAAATATCTATAAAATTATGTCAATGATAATTAGTCAAGATAATCTTGAAAAACTCTATAAAATAAATCGATAAAAATATTTATACGAAAAGAAGTTTATTAGTGTCACTATTAATTAATGTCTGATTTTCCATATACAACTTTTATTTTAACGGTTTTTTTTATTAATGAAAAAAATTTTTTAATTTTTTGATAAGAAATTTCTGCACTTGTTACATAAACAACTATTTTATAATCTATAAATCTTAATTAAAAAAAAGTACAAAGAATAGAATAATAACAATTTAAATCAAAGTTCATATTTACTACTACACATATAACACCTGCTGTAAAATAAAAAAATAAATACAGAAGAAACAGTTGTTATAAGGTTATTACGTAACAGAACTTCCGCAACATTGCGTGTTAATTATCCATGCTTTTATTTATTTATTATTATTATTATCGTTATTAAAAATAATAAAAAAAATATTTTTTATTTAATTTAATAAGATATTACAGACTGTCTTTGTGGTTATTAATTTTATTAAAAAAATTTATATGTGGTCGAATATACGCACAAGTGTTCCGTTAGACGCGCGAGTTTTTAAAATAAATAAAAAAAAAAACATTGTGTTCGACATAATTGACCTTATTTATATATCATATTATCAATCGCATTTATGTATGCAAAACTCGTTCGTCCATATAAAATATTTATAAATAATTTTTATGTAAGGAAAGTGTGTTATTAAACATTTTGTCCATGTGTGTGTATTTAATTTTCATTGATTATAATATCAAGTTTTTAATTTTATATATTATGCAAATTTTATATCACTTTTAAATTTTATACTGTAAATATAAATTTTCTTAGCTTTATTATATTTGTGATTTAGGTAGAGTTTATGAAATTGGGGAATTAGATTAACGCCAAAATTAAGATTTATAAAATGAGTTATATTAAGTAAAAAAATTTTTACGTAATTTTGGGTTTTCAATCTTAAAATGTAAAGTTAACTTCGGTTCATGGAAGCTTGGCTGCTCATTGAATCAAATACAATTAACCAAGCGAATCTTTTAAATTAGAATAAAATAAAAATTCTTCGAAAATTCAAGCTAATTTATTCAATTAAATTCTAAGGAATTTTAGCAAAATCAAATCAACCTGCCAATGTCCGTAAATTCAAATTTATTCACAATATAAATTTCTGTTCCCACTTTAGAAATTTAAAAAAAAAAGCTTACATGCTTTGGATTTACGTGATTGCTAATGAAAATTCCTTCGTGCTCCAGCCAGCTAAAGTTTCTCTTAGCACGTCTCCCGATACAAATTTTTTGCAACACAGGATGATACTAATTTCTTACTCATAAAAAAAGTTAATTAAATTCTTAGTTTTTATTTTAAAACCAATCAAGAAAAATCAATCACTACCAGTTTGAAATAATTAATGCTAATTTTCAACAACAAAAAAAAGTTGTTAGCCGCACGCCCCTACTCTCCAACCTATTACATAAAACTTTATATGTAAGATAAATATAAGGGTTTGCATTTTGTGTGCGGTTTTTGTATGACTTCATTTTTTGTTTCGTTGCTTGTATAAATATAATAAAGTTTCTCTTTCTATATACACGTAAATTATGTCATTCAGGGAAGAAATAAAAAAAAGGAGTTAAAAATACAAAGGGATACCGCATTAAATACAATGAAAATTGTGAAAAATGAAAAAAAAAAAAGAGAGAAACTGCCCTATACACATTAAAATAAAAGAAGCCAAAGCTTTTTTTCTATTTGTCAATGTTTAAAAAAAAGAATTATTTTTATTTCATTTGCTTGGCTTTTGTCTTTATTTATAGAAGAATATTTATATGCATTAAACATTTATCCAAATATATAACCTTTTGAAAAAAAAGGGATTTTTCTTGATATTCTCTATGTGTGTGTGTGTGTGTATTTTTACGACTTTAAAACTAAAAAAAAAGAAAACGTGATGGGCATATATCCTTGAGTTTATAAAAAACTTGACCGTCGCTTTTGTGGTCTTATTCCTTTTCTCTTTCTCTTCGAATACAGTTTTTCTCTTATCAATTCGTATATAAAAGTTGAAACTTTAAATCCTTCGGAAGTCGATTTTTTTAAAACAAAAAAAGGTAGATACGTGCGGATAAGTTTTTACTTTTTTCAACTATATTATGGTTTTAGGATACACACCAAGTGTTAGATGTCGTAACTACAAGTCGCGTTTTAGTCGTTATATATAGAAAAGTTTATTGAGTTTAATGCTTTTTTTTTTTATATTTACGAGAAAGTAATAAAATAGCTAATTTTTTTTTTCTTGGAATTTCTGTTGTTGAATATTAAGTGAAATAAAAGTATAACAATGGACTTTTGATTAGAGCTTTTTTTTTTTCTTTTTGTTTGGAAATAATTTGTATTGGTTTTTCTGTTATTTGTCATGAATTAACTCTGCGCTTTTTCTAAAGTTTCAAAGAAATTACTAAGTTTTTTTAAGAGAATTTAACAGTTAAATAGAAATACTTAAGTTTTTATATTGAAAAGTTTGTTGATAATGTAAATTTTGTTTAAAGTTTTAGTTAAAAAGAAAATTTTTATAATTCCATGACGCGAATCTTCAAAAATCTTAATTATTTCACATAAAGATAAAAATTGTAGCGTGACTAAGCAGTTAAAATAAAGAATAATGCATAATATGATATGCAAAAAAAGTAATAATATTCTCGAGGATTGAATCATTATTAATATTTAAATTATATAGATAGCACTTATATATAACGGTAATACTTAATCAAAAACACTCTATTCACTGATTTTTCTCATTTTATTTAATGTTCATTTTTTCAAAATAACTTTTTTTTATCTATTTTTATGTAATAATAAAATCTTATTTGCATAATTTTTATGTTTTTTAAATCTTTGTTGTGTGTGGAGGATTTAATCTGTCCTTTCTTGACTTTTCAATTATGTTATTTATTTGTTGTCAGGTTTATAGCTGATGTCTTTATTTTTTGTAATTTTTTTTTTGGTGGAAAATGATTGACGCTGTGGGAAATGATTTTTTTTCAAGAATGATTAATCGTCTTAAATTTGCAAAAATAATGCAATATTTGGAAATAATTAGGGTACTAAACTTTTCCAAGTATCAATTACATAAATTTAAAAAAAATATTTTGCAGATTTTTGAATGTATTTTACAATTTTCACACGAAAAAAAAGAATAGTAAAATTAACTTCAAAGAATTTAGTAAACAAAAATTAATGAATGTTGGTAAATATAACCAAAAAATTAGTAAATTTTACTAAAAAAATTGAGGTTTTAGTTTTATAAACAAATTTTATTAGTAAATTTTACTAATAATTTATAGTGACTTAACCAAACTGAATTTAGTAAACAAAATCGTAGTTTTAGTTATATTTACTAATTTTTTGTATGCGTGCATAAATTTTTCGGACAGAAAACAAAACTAGAATTTAGAGGCCTTGAAATCTTTATCTAGCCCAAGAAAAATCCGGTTTACAACTAATTAAATTTCTGTTAAACTAATTATTTCAAAAAAATACCATTAATATTAGCACATTTTTTAATTTGTCTTCATCAATTTAACTCGTATAAAAGCACTTGATCCATCAATTAAAGTAATTTGTACCCTATAATCGTATTCATAATTTATTATCGATTTTTATCACTTCATCCACACCTGAGGCAAATCAAAAAAACAAACAAACGACATTAATACATAAAAAAGTCAATTTAAATAATTTTCATACACACACACACACACACACACACACACTTATTTAAATAACTTAAAGGCGCCCAAGAGTACATAACTCTTAACGTCAAAAGAGTCTAATATCTTAAAGTTAAAATCTTAATAATCTTTGGACACCATTTTTTTTTATTTTTTAATACTGAAAGTAACAAAATGCAATTATTAATCAGCTAGAAACATCTTAATTAACTTTTTAAAGTGTATCTTATTATTCATTCATCTAATTAACTTGATAATAATTTATTTTAAGTAATAAAAAAAATTATAATTGATACTATAAAATTAATCATTTTTTTCTAAAAAAAAAATCTTTAAATATGTCTTCTTCTACTTCTTCTTCAATTTCATTTTAAATATAAAGGCGGTAAAGTTCATAGAGTGCTTTTTTTTAGATTAAAAGAGATTTTTTTAAAATAGAAATTCAGTGTTTCTTTATTAAACCTAGACGTGTTTGTGATAACAAGTCGTGTTTTCATCACGTTTTTTTTTTTGAAAAATGTTGTCTTAAAAGTCATATTTACAAGTTGAGTAATAATATTTATTAATCCGAAGAGAGTGAAAAAGGGAAAGGTGAAATAATATTATTATTTTAGCAGACTTGCTACAGGTAAGCTACTCGTCCGCGAAAAAAATTTAGATTAGTTACGGTTCGGTGATTTCTTGACATTTGATTTCCTTATTCTATGTTCTTTCTATAAATTATTTTTTTTATAAACAATTATTTCATTCTTATCTATAAAAAAATTTTCAAACTTTACCGGTTAAAATCGATCGATTAATCGATTAAATAAAAAAAAATTTATTTCTGACTTTTATTTCCGCATTCTTTGTTTACACCTTTATTTTTATTTCATTGACTACTGTTTTTTTTTTAAATATAAACCGCGTGCGCTCGTGCGTTGATCTTAAACTCTGATTTGCACTCAAGTATGACCATTTAACTTCTACTCCCGTCAAATTTAATTCCGATCCAATAAAAAAATTAATTTAAAATAGATAAAAAAAAAAATGAATTTTTTATTATCCGATATAAAACAATAAGGTTATAAAAATGCTGAATAAAATTAATAGAACCAAAGCGAGCCCACCTATAAACCCGATCGATAAACAAGTACAAAGTTAATTAGAATCGGCTTCTGCCTTTATAAGCTAAGAGAGAAGATTTTTATTTTTTCCTTTTTTTATTTTACGAGACAATTAAATATTACCACTTTGTTTGCCATTCAATCTGGACTTTGTAGGATGGAGAGTTTCGAGGCGGATGTTTATTGTATGTTTAACTTTGTTATATATTGTTTAAGTAGTATAAAGTTAATTTTATCGATCTTTGATAATTTAATTAAAAGTGTATTATGTTGTTTATAGAAGAATATTTATATCGATTAAATAATAAGCTTTGTGCTATTTAATAACACCTTCAACTTAATTAATAAGCTTTGAGAAATTTATTATTTTTTAAGAAATATTCATAATTATCGAAGCTGATTAGACTGAAGATTCATACTAGAACATTTTTAAAATAAATATTTTTTTGTGCTTGCGTGTGGTTCGTTCGTGTCGAATTTGATCATTTGAATAGAAAATTTAGAAAATTCTATATATTGGTGAAAGAATCATTTTAGCCAAAAATAATTTAAAAAATTTAATTCCTTATTTCGCTTGTAAATTTTGTAGAATATCAGTAAAAAATGGTCATTAACCCTTTGATGACGTAAGTTGTAAGCATGAGATATTTTTCATTTTTGTAATTTTTAGAGCAATAAGGAAGTAGATATAAAAGAACTAAAGCTATTTTTGGAGTTGGATGGTATGTAGTTTTGCAAAAAAGTGAATCTTAAAACTTATTTTTTCTAAACCTATTCCGAGATATTTAGACATTTAAGAAAAATTGTTGTTTCTTTGACTTGCAAAAGGTACAAAAAGCTTAACAAAACTCATCTTTTTAATTGAAAAAGTCTTCATTTTTAAAATGGATTGATCTTAAATTCGTCTTAAATTTTAAAATATAAAAATCCAAATTACAAATCTGAATGAAAAATACCATAGATCTTAATTCCTCGACGATAAAAAATAAAAAAATGCCAACTTCTATAAATAAACATAATAACTCTTTAAACGATTGCATATCAGTTAAGTTTTCAACATGCTTAAACTTGCTATTAATATGAAAACCTGTCTATAAATTAAAAGGATCGTATTATTAAATCAATTAAATACCGACGATATGAAAATACAAAACTTGTTTTTACAAGTGTTAAATTACAAATAAATCATATTTGTTTAATTTGTCGAAAAAAAAAATGATAATAAAATATTTTCTCGATTATTATTATTATTATTAACTTTCTCTCTAAATAGTTAAATAAATATCAAATGTAGAATATAAGTAAGTTAAATGACTACTACTTAAAGGTGTATATATAACGGGTGCATATATAGGTAAAAAATGATTCCTATCTAAAAATGCATATAATCGTGACCGCGAAACGAGACTGTCCTCTCTTGTCTCACGTTCTACAATGGTTAATATTACATTATAATAAGAGAATGGGCCCTCTCTTTATAATCGTAACGGGTTTATATTTCATATAGGATCTTTTTCATTTTTTTTTTCTTTTCTCTAGATTTTTTTAATGTCACATATACATGCATCCACCTTGCATAGTTTATTAATTATATATACCCCGGAAGATTCAATTAGTGCTTGTGCATCTTTTTTTTTTCTCATTATGAATTATTCATATATGTAAGTGTTAGTAGCTAGCAGTTATTATTATTAGATCGTTTCGAAGAAAAATTTACTCATCCTATTATTACATACCAACGCATAGTTTTCCGCTAAACCTTTTTTTTTTTTTTTTCTTTTCTCATACGGTTTCCTTCTGTGCATGCTGCAGCTATATTTAATAACGTTATGTAATAGATGGCTTTTATCAATTCTCTGATTTATTAGATTTGATAAATTTCTTTCCGCATTTTTTTTTTTTAATCGAATTATTGTACTGTTTTGTTGTTTTAACTCATTTGGGCAGAATCCAAAAATTTCATGTGCAGCTTTGACTACTTTTTAAAAAAGTTTTTGTTTTGGGTATGAAGATGCAGTTAACTAATTATTTAAAAAAACTTTCTTTACTAAACTTGGACGAAAATTTAAAGTAAATTGTGTTTTTTAATTAATTTTTTGCAAAATTTTGAATTAATAACCAACTGCAGATACTAAATTTTTTTGACACTGAATTAATGACAACCTTACAAGTCCATTTTGAAATAAATATTCCCAAATCTTATGAATTTATCAATTTATTTTTAAAAAGTTAATTTAAGTTGAAAAAAGTTTTTTTAAATGTCTTTCTTTTAGAAATTTTTTAACACTGGCAAATTCATTCATAACACGAAAGACGGTAAACTGTTACAAACGCGAGAATCCAACGAAGCCTTATTGTTCAAGTAAGTGAATAATAAGCACGAAGATTCCGAATAAGACTTTACACTCACGATTTAGATCGGCAAAACTTAATGTTTATTGTAAACAACGAATTATATACAAAATCTTTTCTTATTTCAAGGAAATTTTATGATAGCCGAAAATGAAAAGTTATTGATCAATATTATAAATTTTTCCAGTGTAATTGCTAATTAAAAAGAACATAATTTAATATTTTAAGATAAAAATGTGTAAGACCGTATTACGAAACTGCTGATTTTATTTTTAAGTATGCATAGTTTGTAAAATATTAGCAAAATTCTTACAAAACCAAAAATTTTTAATTTTTAAAATGTTCATTTTCTCGAATTATTGAGTAAAACTCAAGCCAAAATTTAAGTAGCATTTTCTCTAACTATAACCTTTCCTGAACTATTGCATAATCATCTTTTATAATAATCATATCTGTTAAATATTTTCTATTGTAGCTGGAGGTAATCGACATTAGAGTTACGACTACCTTGCAAAATAATCTTCAATTACACCAAAATATCTAATCTGATTATGTTCTCTAATAGCAATCTGCTTGACAATTCAAATGAAATTTATAAGTTGAATATAATTTGATTGTGCTTTTTTGACAGAGTTATTGGGTCGCTCTAAATCGCATTAAACTTATTAATTTACCTAAGCTTAGAATGTACAAGAATTTACACTAAAGTAACTTCTAAAAATGAATGAAAATTTAAGTTAATTTACTGAAGTATGGTAAACTTAAAAATTTTTTTCGTAAAACTGCAGTAATTTGTCGTAAAGTTACGAACAATTAGATTATTTTAAAATTACGAAAATTGCAAACTTTTATATATTTCTTACGAAAAACTGCACAAATAAAAAATTTCTGATATTAAAATAAGTTTTTTTTGGCCAAATTCTTTGAGAAAATTTTTTACCTTAGAGACGAGAACGTTAAATTTTTATTGTTTGTGAAAATAAATTTTTTTTTTCTATAATAAAAATTTATAAAATCTAATGAACTTTTCCTTCGACAATAAAAAATAATAAGAAAAGTACATGCAATAAAAATTAAATAAAAAAAAAAATTGTTAAAAGTTATTATTACATATTTTATGGGTTCGTTTGCTCGTAAAAACCAAATATAAAAATAAAAGTAAATAAAAGGAAAATAAAGTCTTACCTGGATTATCATCAGCATTCGAACTAAAAAGCACACAAAGTCCAGTTTCATAATTAACAGATTGGCAAGAATCATTAGCTTGACATGTTTCTAAACATTCGGTTAACATTAAACTACCAGGTATCGATTCAATTAAATTTTTAGGCGCCGAATAAACATAACCAGTTATCAATTCAAAACCAATCATATCTGTTTCACAATCTTCGTTATTATTATTCGATGATAATTGACTCGATGGTGATGATGCATAATCAGCATCGGATACTAAATTTTGTGCTTCTGGTATACCAGCACTTTCGCAACTTATTATAAATATAAATGATAACCATAATAAAAGCCTGCTTATCATCAGCACTGTTACACGTAAAGATATTGCTTTTTTCATTTTTACAACAAAATTATTTTTTTTTTTACTTTACTAAGCTCTTTTATCGCTCTCTTTTTTAATTACAAATAAACCTGCAACAAATTTATATAAGATTAAACTTATCTTTTCTGTGTGTGTGATTTCGTGCTGGTTATAACAAGATGTATCTTGAAAATCAGTTTTATATACTACTCTGTTTACTTTAGCTTTGATAAAGAAATTTATTTTATTTATTAAACGTCGTTTCTGGGATGTCCTTGAAAAAATTATACTTTTTACACTTTAATGAAACTTTTTATTCGTGCTCGTTTTTTTTTTCTTTATGTTTGGAAAATTTTCGATTCTTTGAAATATGCTAATTTGCTATTTTTAACTTCAAAAATTACAAGAATTTTTTTTTTCGATTTATGAATTGGTTTGTTTGGACATTATTTAGTGTAAATTTTATCGATAAGGAATTCATTGGCCAAAACAGAAAATTAAGGCCCAAAGAAGTTATTTTAGTAAAATAAATTTTCTGAACCTTAATTTACCCTTTTTGCCAATAAATTCCTCTCTAAAAGTTAGAAAATATTTGTTTTTACAAAATTGCTTTGTGAAAAATATTTTCTATTTTTTTTTTATCAATAATGATGCAAATTTTTTTATAAATTTTAATTTTGATAAATTTCTTGTTTTTAAGTTAATTTTTAAAAATATGATAATTTTAGCTTCTATTTTACTAAAATTATATCAATTTCAACTTGGATGATAAATTGTAAAATGAAGATGATAATAGTAAATTTACAGTATTTTGTTGTAATTTAAATTTTAAATTTAATTTAACAATCAGTTACTGAAAATTTAACAAATTTACCAATTTTTCATATTTTCAATTCGACTGAAAATAATTAATTTTATTACTTTACCAATAAAATAGAAAATTTTAATTTTAAAATTAATTTAAAATTTCAATTACTTTTAAAATTAGCACCCAATTATTTTTTCTGACATAAAATTTTTTTAATAAGCGTAAAAAGCATTCTTTTTAAATTTTAACGAACATTTTATTTATCATTAATTTTTTTTCAAACAATAAAAAAATTGTAAAAAAAAAAACGGAATTTTACGGTATTTAAGAGAAAAAAAAATTGTAAAAAGAAAGAGTTAAATAATAAAATAGTATAAAAAATTAAAATTCAAAGTATAACAAATGGATTTTTTAAAAGAAAAATGAATAAAATTCCTTATTATATGAGATAATATATCTTGTTACAATACAAAGTATAACGAATTCACTGTCAAGGCGAAAGCGCACCTTACGTCATTGAATGAAAAAAAAAAGAAAAGAAAAAAAAAATAGTTCAATGCACTTTTTATGTATGAAAATTTTCAAGACACACTCTTGTTATTTTTTAACACAGCAAAAATATGTAATTACGCACCTGTTATTATATCATAGACCGAATCTAGTTCTATCTTCTCTATCAATTAATCGCGCACATTAAAAATATTTTTTGCAAAATATCACCACACGAATGTTACATAAAAAAAAAAAAAAAATTTTTTTTTTGTATTTCACCACTAACTTTTTTTCCTTAACACTTAAATAAATAAAAAATAATAAAAAACAGAAAATAATTTCGCGCACCTCGCGGTGTTGTTGCTCTTGGTTGAGCGAACGACCGAATGAATCTAAAAGTTGAACACAACGAACCGGGACAGAACGGTATACGCATAATAAGAAGAAGGTATCTTGATGATGGTGGTGTTACTCCTGCTCCTAGAAATAATGCCTACTAGGATCTCCCCCTTCCCCATTTTGAAAAGACAGAAGGGCCCTATAATATTTCCTTCTCTTACTGTACGTCTCTCGTTCCAGCAAACTAGGAATGCCCACCTATAAGGAGAGTGTACCGACCTCTTTTAACGCATACCTCGATCTGGATTAAAAATTTTCTTATATTCTTCTTCTTTCTATCTTTCGCTTTTCACTATAAAACTTAGTAGTCTCGAGGTCGTATTGTAAACTCCTTTAAGTCCCAATTTTTTCTCGATCATTTTTCTTTCTTCAAATTTATAAATTATATAATTTCTCTATTAAATTTTTTAAAAACTCCGCTACTGTAATTTTTCTTTAAATGACTTTTTCTTCTATCTTTCTTTTATTTCGTAGAAAAAGAAAAACTTACATGTAATTTTTTTATATTATTTAATCGTGATAACGTTTTTTTTTTATATTCTTTATTCTTATTACCCACACACACACACACATTTGTGCATATTACATATACCGGTATAATTACTGTTTTATTAAAAACCTATTATTAAATATATTCCTTACACGTTTTCTTTGTATATGTGAAAAAAAAAAAAGAATTTTTCTTTAAAAAAAATTAATTTTTTTATTTACACTTATTTTTTGTTAGGTATTTTTCTTTTGATTTATTATTATATTATTACCTTTTTTAAAGTGTGAAATAATAATTATTTTTCAATATTATTTTGATTAATGAGATTCGGAAATAATAATAAACTCCCTTTTTTTTTACTTAAAGTAATTATAATAATGTGTTAAATAATAATAATAATAATAATATGAAAAATTTTTTGAAAGAAAAAAAACGAGTATAGTAAAACAATAGGAGAATTGTATTACATGTTAATTATGGAAATTAGTTAGAGAAGTGCATAATAAGTTGTTATGCGTTTTAGGTATATACCAGTAATTCTATTTATTTTTGACTGAAATATTTTAAATTAACGGGTTAAAAGTCTATACGTGTTTAACTTGTTGACACGCGACATCAATTTTTTGGTTACGTTTTTTTTAAGATATTGAAATTTTATTTTAATTTATTCAAAATTTATTGTTTGTTAATTGTTTTAGTTTTAAATGAGTTTTTAAGGTAAAGTCGGTTTATATGACATTTTTTAACTGATTTTTTAAAATTTAATTATTTTAAATTATATTTAATGAGGAAAAGTTAAGTTATACCATATTTTTATTTATATAATTGAATCGCCAAATTCAAGCAAAGTTTAATGGTATTAAGATTTGCTAATTTCTGTGTTGAAAAACTTTGTAAATCGTAAAAAGTAATAATATTGAAAAATTAATTAAAACCATTATATAGTTTACTAAAAATGTTTTGCGTCGTTGATCACAAATTTTGGGGTCTTTTCTATGAGAAATTAGAGCTTCGCCCTTAAATATGCAACAGCTTCCCGTAAAAGAAGAATTTTTTATATATTTGCTATTTGAGGGTCCAGATTTGATCTACATCATTAGAATATTAGATTATAAGATGAATAGTGCTTTTCTAATTAAAATATGAGGCAGAACGTTACAAACTTTAGGTCCCTTAACTTGTTCTTTGGAGTCATGCAATAAGAAAGGAAGAACCAAAGTCAAGTGACATGAGACAGGCGACTTTTGACTTCCCTTTTAATTTTGGTTCTTTTCGATAAACTTAAGCTTATAATACAGTCGGATTTGATTTTATGGTGAATTTATGTCAAAATTTACCGAAAATAAAACGCAAGTCGTAAGTCATCGGTCTCAAGTCGTTTGACTAAGGCACTTCCCTTGTTACTGCAAAATCCCCCTGCAAACTTCATTCAAAAATTATAATGGTCCCAGGAAACCAATGAAGGGCCGTGTAATTGCCAAATTTAATGTTCTCTCTAGGCTTACTAAATTGTTTATTTAGTCCTAAATTTAGTAAAATAGCACTTTTTATAAGAGAAAATTTTTTTTTTTTTGAGGTTCTCAGAGTGACTTTTTATGATTTGCTATCTCAACCATGCTCCGTTACTTTTATCAAAATTAAAATTAGCAACTCGTAAATCGCGAGTGATTGGAATTCGATCTCAAAAGCAATGACCCATGAAAAAATATTCACACCCGAATTTGCCAAGATCAATAAAATTTTGACACATTTGACGTTATCTTCCGAAAGATTTATCACCTTACAGTAAATTTTAAAGAAGCCATAATTAAATAAAAAAATTCTTTATTCCGATAAAATCAAAAAATCCGTGTAAAGCGGGTTAAACATACATGACATTTAACACGCAGATATTAAAACATTTTAATTTAATAATTATGATTAATTTTTTAAAAGCATTACTTATTTTTAAAAAAAAAAAAACTTACATTAGCATAAATAATTATCATATTTAAAATCTTGTAAAACATCAAAATTCGTAGTTAAAGATTATCTTAAACATCATTTAAAAATCATCATCAGTCTGACAATAATTGGAAAAAAAACCTGCTAAATTTTTTTAATTCACATATTAAGTATGAATCATCTTTTATTACATGTCATTTACCTTTCTCGCCAAAAAAAAAAAATATTTATGTGGGAGAGAAGAACTGGGTTTGTTGACATACTTTTTTTATTTTTGGTTATATACAAAATTTTTTATTTTTAATACTATTGTTCTTTAAAGCGTTTGTTTTTGGTTATACTATCACAATGACATATTTAAAAATGAGTTCATGAATTTTAGGCTATTAAAAATATTTGCTTAAATTATGTGTATTTAAAAATTTATTTTTCTATTATCAAAAAATACCATGTCAAAAAATTCTTGTACCCATCAATTTATTACGTTAAAAAAAAAGATTAAAATTATATCAAATTTTAATATCAAAAAATTTAGTACTGTTATACAAAAAAAAAAAAAAAACGTTATAACACGTCAATGATAGATTTAGTAAAAAAATTTACATGGTATTTTAAATAGCTATTATAATAGTCAAGTTTATAAATTTTAAAAAAATTGTTGATTTTTATCCGGATATAAAAAACATATGTAAAATAAAAGTTGCGAGGAATGCGAATATATAAAATAAAGTACAAGAAGGCTCTTATTATTATTTAATATCGCTAATAATTTTTAAACATTGTATATTAGGGTGGTAAAGAAATTTAAAAATCAGCTTAGAATTTAATATCCTGCAAACACTTTTTGCAAATGACTTTTACATACTTAAATTACATTATAATGAGAAATTTAGTTAGATTTAGGCATTTTGGTTTCATATTTCAATTTTTAGCATCTCAGGTTTAATTTCGATAAAACTTTAAGTCGCCATTTCCAACTGCAATCTTGCAAGCCATAAAAATTTTACCGAGAACATAAATTCAAATTTTTGAATTATTGAAAAATTCGAAATTTTTAAAAAGTGATTTTTGAAACTCATTTGAAATTGTTTAATTTTTGATCCATAACACTCGGTGATTTAATTGGAAATTTTTTTTGAGCTGCAGATGGATTAAAAAATACATTTTCTACGAACTATCAAGAGAAAAAACCTCGGAAAAAACAAAATGTAAATTTTAAGGAATTTGAGTCATAACTACAAGGAATACCAACTCGGCACTTGAGGATTAAAAACACTACCAACTCGGCAATCTCGGCCCAAATCAAACTTACCATCTCGGCACCAAGCTCTTAAGCCGATTAAGATAGAATAAATTATAAATACAAAAAATGTATACAGTAAAATTTTTTTTTTTAATTTTTATCGAATAAAATTTTGTAACTAGTAATAATATTTTGACTTTGTTACTTTAAGTTACAAGAAGAAGTATTTATACTGATGCGGAGCAATCTACCACGAAAATTTAGTTCGCATTTTATACAAAAACAAGCTAGTCTACAATTAAATTTATTAAGGTACGAAGCAGACGAAATATCACGGTTAAAATTTGTACAGAATGTTTCATATCATTATCGAAAATAAATTTTTGTTAAGTTTTGACGTATATATGTGTTTATATGTAAATAAGAAGCAAATATTTTATAATTCAAATTTTGTTTAAGTAAATGTAATATTTAACAAATATATATATTTTTAATGAAAATCTAGGTTCAACTGTATATTTTTTTTTTTCGAATGCTAATCATTAAATCTTTGCCCAGACAGTACATTAATCCGGTGCCGAGTTGGTAGAAAGAAAAAAGGGCCCAGTTGGTATTTTAATCCTTTTTAATCCGATTTGTAAAACAAAAGAAGTGCCGAGTTGGTAGTCGTCCCTTATTATTATTTAATATCGCTAATAATTTTTAAACATTGTATATTAGGGTGGTAAAGAAATTTAAAAATCAGCTTAGAATTTAATATCCTGCAAACACTTTTTGCAAATGACTTTTACATACTTAAATTACATTATAATGAGAAATTTAGTTAGATTTAGGCATTTTGGTTTCATATTTCAATTTTTAGCATCTCAGGTTTAATTTCGATAAAACTTTAAGTCGCCATTTCCAACTGCAATCTTGCAAGCCATAAAAATTTTACCGAGAACATAAATTCAAATTTTTGAATTATTGAAAAATTCGAAATTTTTAAAAAGTGATTTTTGAAACTCATTTGAAATTGTTTAATTTTTGATCCATAACACTCGGTGATTTAATTGGAAATTTTTTTTGAGCTGCAGATGGATTAAAAAATACATTTTCTACGAACTATCAAGAGAAAAAACCTCGGAAAAAACAAAATGTAAATTTTAAGGAATTTGAGTCATAACTACAAGGTGCCATCTTACAAATTCTTGCGCGTGAACTTTTAAAACCCATAAAAAGATTTTCCTGGAAAATTTTTGGTCTAGACCTTAATTGCAGAATTATTTTGCGATAAAATACTTGCAAAAAAAAAATAAAAAAAATTGGATCCAAATTCAAAAAATACTTAACTTCCAAAAATCTAGGATTGAATCCGTAAAGCTAAAAATTGATAAAAATTCTGTTTTAAATTCCTTTTCAGAAAAAACTTTTTTTGCTTAATTCAGTAACCCATCAGATCAATTTGTTATTCCCAGTTGTCCCGAAATCCCCCATGTATAAAAATATTAATAAAAAAAAAAAATAGAAAATAGCATAAAAATAATAGCGTGCATCAGGAGCTAGTCGGGCAAAGTCAGGGCAATAGATAAACTAATGTAGATAATATAAATGGTGTAAGGGAGTAGCCTACACTATATATATTTATTTAATAGGATGCACGTGTGAACATTACGACCTGGCAAGTTATATATATAAAAAAAAGAAAAGAAAAGAATAAAATGCGCGGGGACAACTTATATAATATATGTACAACTGCAACGCGTAACGGACCTTTCTATCGTTATAATGATCTTATAAATATAATTTTTGCGGTTTTAAACTTTTATGCATTTGATTTATACATTCACACACACACACACACACATAAATATCTTATTCTATTATAAAAATATTAATAGCCCTTTGACATTGACCTTTTGAGGTTTTTATTTGACGTTTATGTACTACTACTACATACAGATTACTTCCACTATTTCATTGCGGTTCATTCTACTTGACTTTAATTGTGTACTCGTTCATGTAACATCTTAATTTATTAATTTTCTTTTTTATTTATTTACTAATTAATTAGCTTATTTTTTAATTGATTTTTTTAACTGTTCTTATTTTTTTTGCATATAAATTTCATTAATTAAGGGCTATAAATTATTTATTTCTATTGTTTTTCTTTCTTATTGTATTTGCTTACTATGAATTAATAGATCTTAAAATTTATCTATTCGTTAATTAATTTATGTATTTTAAGATTTGAAGAAATTAATTATCATATTACGAAACAAATTGAAAGTATTTGTCAGTATCAAAATTAGAAGGATTCTCCGTTAGGAGAATGTGAATCTAGGAAAATTATCTGTATTTCGTTTATTTTTTTTTGATTTTTTGAATAAAAAAACTTACATCCAGTTTCTGAACTCTCAAACAACAAACATGGAACATGTTTAAATTTTTACTTTAAATAAAGGCTAGTATTTTGTAACCAGTAAATAAATAGTATTCTAGGATAATGATTGGCATTCATATCAATTTAAGCTCCTAAAATCCTTATTATTCTAGAATCCTTTATCGAACTTATTCCCTAAGTCTCTAAACCTAAATTATTCTAAGTCCCTAAATCGAAAATATTCTAAGTCTATTTGAACCTTCCCCCCCCAAAAAAAAGTGACATGCTTGAGATATCTTCCTGCCAATAAACATGTTCCATGTTAAAAATTTGACCATTTTTTGCGTTTCTCTAGAAAACAGAGCTGTTATAACTTTAAATATTAAATTCAGTAATTCTTATCAATCTTTCCTGGTATAACGCTAATTCGATCTTAAGTGAATTTGAGTATAAACAATTAAGGATTCAAAAGTTCTTTTATGCTCCATAGAATAAAGATATCTTTATATTTTGAAATTACTCTTTATCCTCGATTCACAAAAAATACAGCAAAAGGGCTAATATTTGTTCATATACCGTTTACATAAAACTCAAATGTCAAAATTTCTCTTTTAGCTCGAATGCTTTTCTGAAATTCTCATTTTATTTTAAAAACACGTACCTTAAAAAAACTTAAAAATTTTCAAAAAGTAGCAGACAAACTCATTTACTGCTGTAAAATTTTTAAAATACCAAAAAACTAATAAATAGAAAAAAAAAGATTTATATCAAACAACAGTATTTTTTAGAAAAAATCAATACTTTTTCATTTAATACTTAAAATTTTTCAAAACTAAAAGACTGATTTATTATCGCGTAACGAAGTTACAGTAAATACACATACAAATCATAAACATATATATAAAATTCAAAACTTTTTTTCATTTTCTCTCGGTCAAAAGAGTAAAAAAAATTCATTCGTGTGTGTGAGGGTCATGAGATTCCAAGGAAGTAAATTTACGCGCTCGTGGGCCTTTATGGATATATAAATGAATTTATATATCTTGATTTTCCCACCGATAGATATATATTTATATAAATATATTTGTTTTGCAAAAAAAAATAAATAAAAAACAAGAATTTTTTCGTTTATTTATTTTTGAGGTCATTGTAAGTAAACTTACTATGTTTCAGGCACTAAGATGTAGAAAAATTATATTCCCAAAAGAATATCTCTGATTTTTTATTTTTATAAATATTTTTTCATGTATTTTATCACACCTTAGGCATCGGTACATTTTATACTATTTTTCTCTCACTTTTCTTTATTTCTGAAAGTCTTTATTTAAATATTAAATGACGTAATGGAAAATCTATTATTATTTTTGCTTAAAACCTAGATTTTAAAGTAGAACCAAGTAAAAAAAAGGTTACAGGTCAAAAAAAAGTTACATTAAATATTAGAAAGAAAGAAACAATTTATACATAAAACAGGTGATCAATTTTCCTTTCGATTCTTGAAATACAAAGTATAAATCTGAATTTATTTGCAAGATTAATAGATTAGATTTTATATAAGTTTATTAAAAATTGAAAGTTTCGTTATTTTAACTTTGAAATAAAAAATAAAAAAGATAATTAATTGTAACAACTCTATTCAGATAAATAGGTAGATGTGCCAATTATATGTAGGTGTTTTATCAATAATTTCACTTGAAGTAGGTCAACATTTTAAAATAGTGACTTTTAACTAGGTCCTTTCAGATCTTGCGACATACTTAAATGTTACATAAACATTTGTGCTTTTTCTTATCAATGAAATTTTATTTTACTTGTTGCCATTGATATTGTAAGTTATGTAACGAAAGCGACCATAGAAACAAAAACGTATCTTCCTTTCTGTATCTTTCTGTATCTAAAAATTACATACTATTTCTCTAAAAATCTTTATGCTTATCACTAAAAGCAAGATGTTTGCATCCCTAACTAAATTTACTGTAATTTTCTTACAAATACCATTAAACTAAATTAAAATTTTTCCATAATTAAACAAACTACTTGACAATAATGCCATAATTATGTAATGGTTAATCAGTTAAAGTTAGGAAAGATTCTTACTTAACCAAAAATTAGCCAAAACTTCTTAAATACTAGAAGTATCTCATAACTAATACTACTTTGATTTAACCTGATAACCACAGATAGTTTTCTCTTGTTTTATGCATCTTCGAGGATGATTGTGCAGATGCATATATATATAACGAATTACTCTAAACTTGAATATTTGCAAATTCAAGTTTTCTCAAAGTTTTACTACACACATACATATATATTCTATAAATATTTGTTTATATGTATGTGTACGTTCGCTAATTAAACTTTACCCGCATTACGTTTGGACGTTACACACCACTGATATAGCTGATGGTTCTAGCATGCATATAAGCGTTGATTAATTATACCCTGCCAACAAAACATTCACATATATTATTTCCTTATTCCATTTAAAATCAAATTTCATTCAATCTGTCAAAGTTCACTATTGCTTTTAATATATACCTACACTTGCTTAATTACAGAAAATATATTTTCTAGTTTTTTTTTTTTTTACAAATTTAATAATTACTTTTAAAGTTTATTATTATATTGTAAATGTTTTTATAAACATTAGTAGTTCTTTGTCTGATGTAATTATTATCAGGTAATTTGTTTCAGATTTTTTTTTTTTATTAAACAACTTGATAAGTAAAAACTACTCAAGGAGTTATTATAGATTTTATCTTAAAATTTAATCATTCTTAATAGCATTTTAGTTTTCACTATACCATTTCACGAATAAACATAATTTTCTTAAAAATGTATAGTCAAAGCTCAAGGAGATAATTTTACGGTATATTAAAATGAGATGAAATTTTTTATGCGAATTGTTTAATAAAATAACATGCTTGTGAAGAAAAGTAAAAAAAGGGGTTAGCGAAGGATTGGTGATTAAAAAAGAGAAATTCGTCATAAGGAATAGTTAAGGTTTATTAATTTAATTCTATCAGTTTTAATAGTGGGTACTCGAATAGATTTTTCTATTATAGTTTGTGCAATTGATAGTTATACAAACTATACTTTTTGGAAATGTGCTGCACAATCTGGCATGCCATCATATGTCCACCCGAGTACCGTGTTACATTGTATGTTATTTTAGGCATTTATGCCGTCGGAGGACCTCAGTAGTCGTAAGGCTGGCCCGCATATGCCCTGCGCAGTCCATCTAAAGTATATCTGTTCGGGTATATCATATTTTGATATACCCTCGACTAGTTACATAAATTGCAAAAATCTAACTTTGCTTATTACAATAAATTTGAAGATTAATACAGATCACAAGTGAGAAAGAGGTAGAAAATTTAATGTCCAGATTCATAGATAACAATAATCTATTCGTCAGGAAAAATTCAGTCGCAATTTTATAAGATAATGGAATGCCAAAATATAATAGAACATACACTATAAAATAACTACAATCCTCTACATTTGTAAAATGTTTAGAATTTTTTACTATAATATTAAACTTGGTGTGCTTTATTTTTTGGTTGCATTGATGTTATATAGTCTTTATATAGCCTGTATAAATCATTTCACTTTCGAGAAAAATTTTAATTTATAAATTGTCTTAAAACAGAATCGGGCCAAAAAATCTATCTCTTTTTTTTTGTAAGGGACTTTCATCATCTGGTGAAAGCTTGCGATTCTTCGTAAGAGGTCCACAAGTAAGTGGTGCCACTTGTACTTAAAATATATATCTCGCAGTTGTATGCACGAGTGAGCGTAGCCAACGAGTGCAGACAGCATGGAAAGTAAAAAATCTACTTTTTATCCCGTGATCTAACACACAGTTTTTCATTAAAAGCGTAAGAAAGAACGCTTGCCGTGCAGAAAAACGATTCTTTCTAACGCGTCTAATAAAAAATTTATAACTGGTTAGTGTATTAACACGACTAACGAGCAGGGATTTTTTTCACCAATTTACCAATTCTTATGATTCTAATGGCTATGGACCAAATACTAGCCTAAAAACATCAAATAATTTCATCAATGTTATATACGGAAGCCGTTCAGTATTATGGGAGAATTAGAGAGAAGGTGGGTAAATAGTCGAGAGACTTGTTGGGTGAGTTGTTGGGCGAGTTATCGCGGGTGCGTTGGTGGTGTAATACATTAGAAAATGAACTTTCTACATTGCCGGGAGGTTTTTGATGTCAAGGAAAATGAATTTCAAGGAGAAAATTTTCAATTTTTGACCTTAAAATATTTTCTGAGTTTTCAAGATGGCGGACATAAAAAAATATTAAAATGAACATTCTACTTTATCGCGTTTTTGAGATCGAGAAAAACGAATTTAAAGGTGAAAATTTTCAATTTTTCACCCGGAAATATTTTCCGATTTTTCGAGACGGCGGTCATAAAAAATATTAAAACGAATTTTAGAGGGAAAATTTTCAAATTTTCACCCTAAAATATTTTCCGGGTTTTCAAGATGGCGAAAAATTTTCTTTTTAAAATTCATTTTTTTCAACTTCAAAAACCCATCAGTAACATACAATTTTCAGTTTCATATTTTTTTATATCCGACATCTTGAAAAATCGGAAAAATATTTTAGGGTGCAAAATTTAAATTTTCCACCTGAATTTGTATTCATCGACTTCAAAAACCTCGGTAACTTACAATGTTCATTTTAATATTTTTTATTTCCGCCATCTTGAAAAATCGGAAAATATTTTAAGGTCAAAACTTTAAAATTTTCTCCTTGAGATTCATTTTCCTTGACATCAAAAACCTCCCGGTAACGTAGAAAGTTCATTTTCTAATGTATTACACCACCAATACACCCGACAACTCGCCCAAGAACTCGCCCAAGAAGTCTCCCGACTATTTACCCACCCTCTCTCTAATTCTCCCATGATATTATGCTTTCGTAGTTATACATACGTTTAAAAAAAAGATCTCTGTATTATTTATTTACTAGCCCTCTTGGTCAAGAAAATCGTCTCTCTTTTTATTTTGATTATTATAAGCCCAGTTTTGACCGCTCACCGAAAAAAAGCGATAAATTTTCAGTCCCTCCTCCCTAAATTTGGGATTTTTTTTCAAATACCCCTTCCTATGAACATGTTTCATGTTAATAAGACGTAGAGAACATAAACTTAACGTAATCACCGTCAGTATTACCAATATATATTCTTTGGTATTATGAACGTTGAAAGTTGAATATGTTCAGTTACCGTACAGTTTCCATAAATTTTGTCTAATAGGGATTAGGTCCTAATACATAGGGAATATATTTAGGTTGCGATTCGTTTTCTCAATTTAGGTTATCGAAAATTGCAACTTAATGGTTATAGCACTATAGTTAAAACTCATAAAATAAAACGTCACTTTAGATAATTAAAAGTACCAAATTGAAATTTTTGTAAATTCATTTCTAAAAAGGGTAAAAAAAATCTTATTCAGAAATATTCTTTTATCTTAAATCTTACTCTGTGTACTTTATAAATTAATTAAAATTGCAAGTATTAAGTGCGACAAAACTATCTCAAATGATCATAAAATTATCAAAGAAAAATATTTAAATTAACTGTTTTACTTTATTGAATAAGAAAAAATTTTGGAAATTAGATAGCATAAAACAACTATATTTCTTAAAACCACACGGCAAGATTTTTTTTCTTCTTATTTTATATAAGTTATCCAATCAGAATGCCTTATTTTGCATGTTGCACGACGTTATGTTTAGAAAAAAAAAATATTAAAATCCCAATATTCTCACAGTACCAACTTACTTTCTTATCGGTTATAAAGAAAAAAAGAACCCGGTAACTATATGCATATGGCATCAGCGTGTGTGAACCTTTTATTTTTTTCTATAGGACACAAATCTTCAAGGTATCTATATCTTAAAATGTACACATGCATATATATATTTTTCGTTGATAATAGTAATAATAAAAATAAAGAAAAAAAAATATTTTAAGTTTAGATTTTGTATTCGATAGATAATCTTATAAAACTGTTGTTTCTCATGAAGAATGTTTTCTTATGTAATAATTCTATTAAGTTAAGTAAAAGTTTTTCAATCAACAAAAATTGCATAGTATTTTTCCTTACTCCTTTTTTTACTATATAGCTGTCCTTATAAACGGAAGCTTCAAGTTAGCTTCGGTTATAATTTTTTTTTTTTTTAAAGATTCTTTTCTTTTTTTTTGTTATTCCGAGGTATATAAATCAAATGAGAGTATAGAAATAATATACTATAGTGAAACCAATTAGTAATGAAGAATGGTTAACTTGTATTATATATAAGTAAGAAAAATAAATTTACCAAGCAAAAGTAATCAGTAAATATATATTAAATCTTGATAAATTTAAAAATATTTATGAATGAATATTATTTCATAACTTTAATCTATTCTAAAAAAAAATTTTTTTTCTTTGATAATAATAATACCTAGTTTATGTTATAGTATGAGTAGTTTATTTATTATTGTGTGAAAAAAATTTTTTTCTGATGATCTAAATTACTTTATTATTTATAGGCTAATATTTTTTTTTTTATTATTATTATGTGAAAATATTTTTTATCTTAATTTATAATAATAAGGAAAATCAATTTAATTTAATTTGATTTATATTCTGATGAAAAATACCTACTGTAAATTTTAAGTGATTTTCATTTTTTTGCTTTTAGTTGTATGATCATTGGTTTTTATATGATTTGGTAATAATTAAAAATAGAAAATATATTTTGTAGTTATAATTTTCATTCAGTTTTAGATTTTTGCTGATATTTTTATTTACTGACAGATTGTAAAATTCTGTAAATTTCTTCGTAGGTGTAATTTACTTAAGGCTCCTAAAAACATCAGGAAAAATATTCATAAGTTAATAAACAGGATTTGGTTTCTAAATATTTAAAAAATGATATAATTATTCTATTTAATTAAAAAGATTCCAATTAACTTTATAAAACATCATAACCTAACTATCATGACAGACGATACCAGCATTATAAAAGCGCACCTGATTAAATCTTAAATCCAATATTGACTTAATTTACATACATATTTTTTAAAATAACATAAAATATTATTTTGTCGCTCCTGGTGTAATGAGTTGGCATTTATTCATACAATATTGACAAGGTTTCCTTTTTTTCCGTTTCTTATGTTATTAAACTTCATACATCATATATATTATATTTTATTATTATACACTTAGTTTTTCATTTTCAGTTTATTATTTATCTTTATATATATATATATATGCAGATATGCTACTTATATGTAAACACACCGGAAATTATTTAATGGCACTTTTTTTTTTAATGTGTAATTTTTCATCATATACTTAGGTATATATTTTATTATTTCTTTTGCATATAATTTTTTTTTTCTTTCTTTTAATCTGACCCTCATGGAATTTTACAACTTATTTTATGTTTAATCAAAATAAATTATCGTCTTTTATGATTATTTATGATTTTTTATTATATTTAATTCATTTATACAAAATTATTTTCTTATTTTTATTTTATTTACAGGCAAAAGCATACAAAATTTAAAATTTTGATTGAATTTCAGGATATTTTTTTGTAGCTTTTATTAGTTTTTTTGCTTAAATTGGGAAAATTTAAAGAGTTGTTTTGCTAGGGAATTTTTTCAAGCAAAAATGATATTATCGATATATTTTGGAGTGAATATTAACATTTTAAAGCCAAATAAAAATTTTTTTTTAAATCTGCCCTGCTTTTGAATTAGGCCTGCTTATAATAATTCGTGAAAATTGGAATTATTTGGCACCTCAAATAAGGCAAAAAAATATCGTTTGAGTTATGAGATGACGTTCGGGAAGAAAAAAAATAATGGTGTTTTATGTATTCTTTGATGGCAAAAAATTTCAAAAAATTAATTATCGGGTAATTCCTACTACTAAAAAACTACTTAAAATTAGATGATTCACCAAATCTGAAGGTTTTTTATGGATTTTTAAGAGAGTTATGCTGTTCTAAAGTTTTTTGGTAAAATTGCTCTCCTCAGCCACCATTTTTGAAAGTTCCGTAAAAAAGCTCCGGAAAACATTAAAAAATAAAAAAAAAAGGTTTTCGATGTAAAATTTGATGAGGAATTCGAATTTTCAGTCAGATTTTCCCCATTCTGTGCCCATTCGCGGGAAAATTCAAATTTCTGCCCCAAATTTGACAACTTTAAGTGAAAATAGCTGAAAGGCTTCCCACTGAAAAAAAAATTTTTTCTTCTGAAATTTTTCCAAAAGTTCATATATATCATGAAAAAAATTTTCCTGAGGGTAATTTTTGATATATAAGAGAGTAATGCTGATTTTAGTGAATTTTTCAATTTTCTCAATTTCGACTTGTTAGTTATTTCGCTAATTTCCCGCCTAGTCACGTGACCAAATGAAAATCTGACAAAAAAATTGAATTCTGCAGGAAATTTTACAAGGGTATAGTAACTTTGGTAGCCTTAGAATGATACATCTCAATTTGACAAAATAATTAAAATTGATTATAAAAATTTAATAAAAATGAATAATTTTAAAATGGGATTGTCTTGATTTTTTTACATTTTTAGCCTAAAAATCATGAAAAATCTAAAAATAAAAGTACTTCTTTTGGGGAAACAAAAATTAGTTTTACTAATAATGAAAAGTAAGTTTTTTTTTAAGTTTAGAGTTTATTTTTCATCGAAATGTCTATAAATAATTAAAAAAGTATACAAAAATCAATAAAATCACATTTTTTAATTTTCATTTTTTCTATATTTTTAAAATCAATTTTATTTATTTTGTCAAATTGAGATGTATCATTCTAAGGCTACCGAAATTACTATACCCTTGTCAAATTTCCTGCACAATTCAATTTTTTTGTCAGATTTTCATTTGGTCACCTGACTAAGCGAGAAATTAGCGAATTAACTAACAAGTCGAAATTGAGAAAATTGAAAAATTCACTAAAATCAGCATTACTCTCTTATATCAAAAATTACCTTAAGGAAAATTTTTTCTATGATATATATGAACTTTTGGAAAATTTTTAGAAGAAAAAATTTTTTTTTTCAGTGGGAAGCCTTTCAGCTATTTTCACTTAAAGTTGTCAAATTTGGGGCAGAAATTTGAATTTTCCCGCGAATGGGCACAGAATGGGGAAAATCTGACTGAAAATTCGAATTTCTCATCAAATTTTACATCGAAAACCTTTTTTTTTTATTTTTTACCGTTTTCCGGAGCTTTTTTACGGAACTTTCAAAAATGGTGGCTGAGGAGAGCAATTTTACCAAAAAACTTTAGAACAGCATAACTTTCTTAAAAATCCATAAAAAACCTTCAGATTTGGTGAATCATCTAATTTTAAGTAGTTTTTTCGAATAAAAATAAAAGTTTTTAATTCTGAGACCTCGCGTTCCATTTTGTGCTATTTATCCATGGAATTAGTTCATCGGAAAAAATTTTTTTTTTAAATTAGGTCATAATGGTTGTGGAGAATATCGCCGGTTACATATACACATACACATACACACATACACACATGCACACGCACACATATAAATTTTATTTTCAACCTAGATTTTTAGCTTTCTGGAGTCTCAAATCGGGCTTACAAGCAAAAAAATCAAAATTTTACCTATCCCAATGGTTTCTCTACATAAGGTACCAAAATTTTTATTTTATGTAATTTATTTTATTTTATTAAAAATAATAAATCGTTTAATTTAATTTAATAAATAATTATGACATGATATAAATAATCTATGTCATAATCCTCAAGGAAATCTTAAAAAATTAAGTTATTATACACCTGTAGATGGACATTAGAAATTTACGGTTTGAGGAAAAATTTATAAAACACGCGATATCTTTAAGGTTGAGAGAATCATAATTATATCTAAAAAGTCATAAAATAAAAATTATCATGAAAGATATAATAAATACCTATGAAAAATTCTAAGTATTTATTTAATTTTTGTAAACATGATTTTTGGTGGAAAATAAATTCTGCTTGAATGAAATAAAATATTCATCAACATATGTCCACAAAATTAGCATATTGATTCAGTTCACTGAAAGTTCATTATCACTAAATTAACAAACCTTAATTAAAGTACATTGTTTGAAAAACTATTTCATTTTTGCATGTTAATTAACTGTAATGTAATTATAAATAAAATAAACTATAAAAAACATATTAAAAATTTTTAAGAAATTTTTGTAAACGCAAATGTTGAATAAAAATTTTATGTGTAAAAGTTTAAATATTTAGTATTAGTTAAAAATTTATTTACGCAGACACGTACGTTTTTGAGTAATTATTTAACGTTAACATTAACTGAATTGCTAATTTTTTTTTCTAGCCTTTCTAAAATGTATAAATTTCAATTACATGTGAATTTTACCTATTTTATTGATTGTAAATATACAGAAAAATTTATAACTATAATTAATTAAGTATTAGACTTTGAGAAAAATTTTTTGAAAGTTACATGCGGAAAAACTATAAAATTTAATAGGGTTTTGTGGGAAGAGATAAAATTAGGATAAGAATTTTTTAAATAACACAGAAATATCTCAGTATCAAATTGATTATTTTATTATTTTTTAAGGGAGCCACATTATTTTTGAATTTTCGCGTATCAGTTCGAGTGCTTGATTAGCTGAAGTTTCAAGCCGGGTACCCGGAAATTGAAGCTTTTCCAGACAGGGATAAATCACGTAATTCCTTGTAAAAGGGCTGCAGGTATGGAGTGAATCAAAAAGGCTATTGCCGGATAAGTATAGTGATTTTGCCCCCACAAGCAAATTTAGCCTAAGCGGCAGTACCTGAATAATTTTTGAAAAACTCATTGATTCATGTTGAAGTTAAATCTCTAGGCCACGTCAGGTTTCCAAAATCCTAAAAAAACTACAAAAAAACGTGTTTTTCAAGCTTTATTTAATTTTGCTGAATTACAAACAAATATTAGTCTGAACATTGAGTTGAAAACTAAATATATCATCCCCTTTCAAGAAAAACATTTTTTTAGTCCTTTAAAACTTCTTCAAGACCCTGAATAATACTTGTGAGTTTACAAAAAAATAGAGATTTCGTTTTTTTTTTAAAGAGTTTTTTTAACAGTGACTCTTTTAAAGTAAATGAATACAGTATTCACATTTTATTAGCAAATAATTTTTTAACTATTTATTAATGTTTTAAAGTTTATCCAAAATTGCAAATCTGCATAGCGCAGGGAGTTGACAATCACGTTACCTAGCCAAAATTTTGTCACACTGTATTTATAAATTATCCTAAATTGTACAGCAGTAAAAAATTTTTAATTACGTTATGACAAAATTTTATTTATTGATGGAAAATTCTTTTTTTAATTAAAAAAAAAAACAAAAAATATTTACCCACACAGATAATTTCATTTTTTTTAAGGGCATAAATTATAGTGCTAATATTCAGCAAACATTAAATTATTTATAATTAATGTTTTATGTAATTAAAACAATGTAGATTGAAAATATAAATATTAAAAAAAAAATCGATTTATTATTTTACCAAGAGTGAGAGAGAGAGTGAGAGAGAATGAAACAGTATGGATTTAAATTACAATTAAATTGTAACTTGCATATAAAGTAATTAGCGGTTTTAGTTTATTTTATCTTTGTATGTTTGTGTTGTATATGCTAATGGTCATTAACTTAATTTTTATTTTTGTTATTTTTGAATATAATAAAAGTCTTATTCACCAATTTATATCAGTAATTATCATAGATTGCGGTTAAATAAAATTAATTATTATATGACAATTAACTGGATTACCTTGTGCCTTTGTATGTGTGTAAATAAAATCTTTTGTATTTTAATAATAATTATCTTCAAACATTTTTTTGAAAATTGATGTATACCTACTCTTTATCTCACATGCAGACTTAAAAATAAAAAAAAAAAAAATTACAGCATGCAAAATAAAGAAGAAAATTGCACTTGTAAAATCTTGTTTTATATACATGTTTAGTTGGTGTTTCCGCAGTGTATTTTTTTTTATTATATGTATTGCTCGATTAAAAAGTTTTTCTTTTTAGTTTTATTTTTATATAGCACGTTTTTTTTTTTTTTAAAGGAGTACTTCTTTAAGACTATTTCCTCCTGCTGGGCATCCGCACTTTGGTTCTATTTTTCTTTTTATATATAAAACATAAACACGGCATTTGATTAAAAGTATTTTAAAGTAAATATTTTTACAGGAGGTACTCTTACTACCCCGAGTAGTATGAAGAAAAAATTTTTTCATTAAAGACTTAAAAAAAAAGGATTTTTTCTTGAAAGGATTTTTTTTAAAGTTATTTTAAAATGTTTATTATTTATTTATAGTTTTTTTCAATAGATATACACATTTTAATTTTTTAGATATTATAATTAAAAAAATATATTATTAAAACCCTTAAGGTTCTTATAATAAACTCTATGACAGTAAAAACACGCCTCTAATTTGTATTATCATTTACCATTAGTTGTGCAGATTATGAATAAAAAAAAATGAAAACCCCTTAAGGTTTTATGCAGTAATATGTATAAAGGGATGTTAGATAGAGATGGGGTGTCAGTGTATATACGATGTTGCATCATGAATAATATATGTTTAAAAAATCATTATTTTCCCATATATGCAAAAGGTAATGAAAGAATGAGCTACTACTACTGAGTTAACCTTACGGCTACTGTCCTCCGATTCTGATTTATAACGATTTTTATATTATAAAGTGTTTGATATATTCTATATATTTACATATATGGTCTTTTTTTATCTATTATATTTGGTGCAGTTTTTAAGTTATGCAATGTCAAAATGATTTTTTTAGACGTTATGGAAATAATTTTTTGTTTTTATGTAAAATAACAATTTTATTATTGTTCTAAAATTTAAATATTTTATGCTTTTCCTTAATTATGTAAAATGTATATTTTAATATATGCAACGATACTTATAGGGACAGGTACTTGATGAATCACAAAATTGAGAGGGGGGAGGCTGTTTAATTAAAGGGAAATCAAATGACCTTATTGTTAAAAGGATTTAAATTTTAATTTAAGGACTTAAAATAATTTTCTCGATAATTTTAATTAATGGAAGTTCATATTCTAATGTATCGGTTTGGATTGGTTGGTTATATTGAAAAAACGTAATACACTGTAAAAATTTTTGCATTAAAAATTACTAGCAGTTAGTATAAATTTAAAATTTTATATAATATCAAGAAGTTAATTTTTTTTATAATTATGCTAATAAATTTACTGCCTGTTAGTAATTTTTAATGCAAAAATTTTTAATAGTGTAGATTCATCGAAATAATTTTCTATTTGTTGCCAGCAAAAATTTCCACTTGCCTTAAGTGGTATGTCGCAGATTTCCACTTACCTCGAGTGGATTTTCTCCTGCTGCAAGTAAATATTGCCTTTTGTTCGTGCCCATGCAACTTCCAGGTCTAGAACCTTCATGCATTAAAAGATATAATTTCTTGTGTTGCATTTCAAATATATTTACTTAATTTTTGCTGCTATAATAGCTATTTATTAAACAAGGGATAAAATATTGGTTTTGCCTTTGTATGCAGTTGTATGCCCATATTTTGTCCCGTATTCTAAAACATAATTTTACATATAATGGAGAAAAAAGCCATCCTAATAGGCTTTTTTTGCCCTAGATATGTAAATATCATTTTCCAATTTCGTAAAATGCAATTTTTTATCAATAATACCAAAAATGACCAATTTTAAATTACTGCTAAAATTCACTTATTTATAAACGTAGATTTTATTGATTTTAAAAATTTTGTATTGGATTCTATATTATGACTCTAGTGCAGCCTACAATAACAAAATAAAGAATTTACTTTGTAAGAAACTGAAAAGTGATTTTTATTGTAAAATACCTATTTAATAAAAATGCCATTTTATTATATCCATTCAGTGAAGAAGTTAAAGACTTACAAATAAGAAAAAAAATTATATATTATTTGCTACAGATTATTTTTTATCCCATTTTCAGCTTCGCTGATTTTACCATCTGACAATTTTTGTATAGATATATATTTGTGTAACAAATATATTTGAACTTAAATAATAATTATTTCTAAAATTAAATAAAATAAATTACATACATCAAAAATAAAATAATAAGTTATATGCATGATAAATTTTAGTAAACATATATCTTAAGTAAATATATTTCTACACATATGCATGTATACGTTATTTAAATAATTAAATTTTATGTTACTGCAGCAGAAATTATAATAAAGGGCAATTTTCAATGAGCCATTTTATGTAAAATAGTTTATTTTAAGAATATTTGACGTGTAACATTTAATACATGAAATAGGATAAATGTAATTAGCTGAACTATAGTAGCGTAAAAATTTAATTTTATTATTTTTATTTTATATGCATTACGTTTTAGTAGCAATAATTTGAAACGACGTGTACAGTTCATGTTGTTTAATTTGTTAACATAATATTTTTTGATAAATCATAAGGGTGCAATTTATTGTCAAGAGCATCACGTACTTAAATTTGATTTTTAATAGTCATAAATATTTCAAATAAACTTATGAAAAATTCTTTTTCTATGCTATTAAAGTTTTAAACCAAACTTTTATTGTATTAGGGTGCTTATATACTCATACTGTTCAACTACTTTAGCTTTAAAAGAAAATTTAGTATCACCAAATTTAACAATAAATGATTATTTGCTATTTATTTTTATTAAAATGAAAAATAAAATATGCAAACGATAGTTCGTGTAATTTACACCCTGCAGATTATGTAAAATAACATTTAATAGAATATAGATTTTATTCTAGATAGACTTTAAAACAATATAATTGAAAATACTTTAATGGATGCAAATACATTTTATGTATACTTGATATATACTATGTCAATTACATTTTTTTTACGAGAAAGTAAATGTATTTAAAACGCCATCTGGATATAGTTAGCTAAATATGTATATGCAAGATATTTAAATCCAGATTTTAAGGTACCTTCTAGAATAGCTGAAAATCGGAAAATGTGCGCACCACAAAATTTCCTTTAAGAATAACACGTAGAATTTATTTTTACACGTAAAATTTATTTTTACATTTGTATCAGCACCATTGAAAATTTTATGTATTTGGATCTTGAAAAATATAAAAATAAATAAAAAAAAATTGAAAAAAAAAATAATAAGTTTTGGTGAAAAGCACCCATTTACATATGTTAATTTTTTTATTTGAAATTTTATAATATTCTAAGCACTTCGTATATGAATAAGGTTCGAATATAAAATTTTGCTTATATTTATGTGTAATTAAATTAAAGTTATTTTAAAAATTCAAAACTAATTTTAAGTTTAAAAATTAAAAATAAAAACTTAATAGAAAAGTAACATTTACATATATATAGAACATAAAAAAATTCAAGTAATAATATTTATTTATACATTTATGTTTATAAATAATTATGCACTAAAATTTATAAATAACAATTATACAAGCAAATGATAACAGTAAATATTAAAGAATTTTAAAGACGTATAACTAACAAAAATATATCATTCACCAATCTTTACTTCTAATCTACATTTATCATTTTTTTCAAAAATATTAAATATTTTACGTTTTGTAATAATTTTTTTTTATATTCAGAATAAATAAGATATTAGAAGATATAACATGTTAATTACAGTTTGTATTATTGATAACTTGAATTTTTCTCACAAATGAAATGATTTTTTTAGGCTATATAAGGCATCAGGTCTTTAAATCTATTAATTAATTTTAATATTAAATAATGCATAAATTGATATTTTTGAGTTAAATTTAGGCTGGTTTATAGTTTCTGGTTTAGTAAAGTGAAATTGAAAATTAAGAGTTAATATCATTTTTTTGAACATGTATTCAATCAGTTCCGTCTTTTTTCTGAAGATCTACACTGAATTACCAGCGTTGGTACCATATAAATTTCATACCTACCATTATTTACTGACCATTTTAATTCTTTTTGTTTTTTGCTTGTATTTACGAATTCGTCAACGTCTAACATCTATGGGATCAAGTACCTGTCAATTAAATGATATATTGTAAAAAAGCGAGGAAGCTGGAATAAAGCTAAAAATAATTTTTGTACTTTATTATGCCTTTATTATAAGAAAATTGTAGAGGCAACGCTAGTTTATTAATCAGATTAAGTAGTGTCAGTCTTTTTTAATTTTTTTTAATTCCATGTACTTTTACTGTATCAAAGAGTATAGTCAAAGCACAGAAGATTAAAAAAAATTAATTAGGTCTAGAAAGGGCTTAACAGTGACTCTAATTTATGAAGAGCAAGAAATTAAGCAATAAGCAGAAAAAATAATTTTAAGGTCACTACAGATTAAAATATATTAAAAATTGCTGCATAACAGCTAATCTAAAATAGTATAAATAATAATAATATAGACATTACAGTCATTTAAAATTACATTAATATTTAACTAATTCTCTATCTCTCTCATTTTCTAAACATATATATGTATATTATAAATAGGAAATAAGTAAATGAAAAAAAAAAGAATTGAAAAAAACATGCAAACTGCCTATATCGCATGCAATAATAAGAATAATAATAATAGGATATATCCTTGAAAGAAAAGTTGGTTGTAAGGTATTAGAATTTACGAGTAGTAATCAAGGGGGGAAAAGGTCGATCGTCGATCATAGTCCTTCAGAGTATAAAGTAAATGTATGCTCGCGCGTTCAAAAAAGGTTGACTCGGTATGCGGACACGATTTGTTATCAGCCCCCGGGGTTAAGCATTTCCCATACAGAGCTTCCTCTAAAAACAATTTTTTTCTTTTTTTCTTTACTTCTATTTATATATACTTCTTCATCTTTCTTTTTTTATTTATTTATTTATCTATCTATATAGACAAACGTATGGTATACACGTCAACGTATAACATGTTAAAAAAATTTTTTTTTTTTATTCTCAACTATATGTGTGTATGGGTGACAAACAAAGTTACTTAATTAGTTAAACGATCACGTAAGATTTACTAATTAATAAACAACCATGTCGTATCTAACTCCTCGTAAATATAATAAATTTTTTTACTTTATTTAATATAAACGTGCGAAAATGTGCGAGATGATTAAAATTATGTTATGGTTTATTCAACTAACCGAGAAATTCCATTATTAGAATGTTCAATTTATCTTTTTTTATATAATTTAACCTTCATGGCATTCCATTTTTACAATCGAATAAACCGAATTGATTTTTTAATAATAATTATTTACTAATTGCCTTTTATCTATATTTCGCTATAACTTTGATTCAATGCCGAGAAATTAAAATCATTTTTCTTCAGTTTTTTTTTTATTATTACGTCAAAGAGGCCTTAAGGAACTACTTTTTCTTTTATTATATTTCTATACGCATCTTTGAGAGAGTTAGTTTTCTCACCGCTCTCTGGTTTATTATATTATTCAAATGTGCAAGGGTGGTATATATGAAATGAAAATTTTTAATTAATGTCAGTGTATGGGCACCTTTTATGAATGACATATTTATTGAGAAGGATTTGCCGTTGGGGGTTCAATTTTATGCATATAAATTTTATAATTGAAATAAAAAAAATATTTTTTTTTTTTTTTTAGAATTAAAAAAATTTATATTCATAGAAATGCATAAAAGAGAATCTTAATCTCTTAAGAGATTGCAAAGTTAGAAAAGAAAAAAAATATATAAATGATACGTATAAAAGAATAAAAAAAATTGCACAGTGGCAAACCACATCTCATGCAAGAAAGATGTATGTTATACTTCATATATACGTCTAGGGTAAATGCCCCTATATTACACGAAATGTTTTTATTTTTATTTTTTCTACCACAAATAGAAATAATTCGTTTTAAAAAACAAGTGAAACATTTAAAAAAAAAAATTTTTATTTTTCAAAAAAAAAAAACTTGATATACTTTAAAAAAGAAGTGCTTTCTTTTCCCTTAACCTAGGGAGAAATCATTTAATGCTAAAGTTGTTTTGCTTCTTTTTTTGTGTACACAAGATATTACAGCTACTGTCAGATCTGAGTTAAAAGATAAACGAATTTCTAACTTACACACATTTTATCGTACTAAATTTTAATGTGTTACGTTTTCTCTTAGAGATTATTTTAAATTACGTTTGTATTTATGAATAAATATATACAGTTCTTGTTTTTGTTGTTGTTGACAAAATTTTATTTTTTTTTTTATTCTTTCTGTTTTTTGTTTAACAGTTATGTACACATGAATAAAAAAATACATTTTTGATATTTATAAGGATCATTTTTCTAAAGTGAAAATTCTTAAAGTTAAGTTACAAGAAGAATGACATATTTTGGAATTAATGTGGGAAATGGGACTAAAGAAAACAGTTATAAACAACTTTTGTAAAAATAATAAAAGAAACAAAATAAAATAGTTTATTTGCGAAAAATTAGGAATTAATAGTCTTAAAGTTTTCTGTGCATTCGCAAATAATTTTCATTTAATGCATTTAAACTTTTTGTACAAAGTCCCATTGGGTTTTAAAAGCGATTGAAACCAATTAATTTAGGAACTCTAAAACGAATTGGTGAATATGAATTTTTGAATTAAATTCACCCCTTTCAAGTTAAAACTTAGATTATTCTAAGTACATCATTCGAAAAAAGTTTTAAGGGCTTTAATTTGAAAGGGGTGTATTTAATTAAAAAATTTATGTAAACATTTTCGTTTTATAATGCAGAAATTGGTCGATTCCAATCGTTTTTTTTTAAAATTCTTTTTTACTTCCAGGAAGGGGCAAACTAACCCCAGCAAGGTTTTATCCAAAAAGTTTAAATGCACAATCTTTTTGGTTAAGGTAGTTATGAAGCCAATTTTACAAAAATTTAGGTCACTTTTAAGAACTGGTGGAAAACTTTTGATTACCTCATTTTAATGTAATGATTTCCTGTATTATCGAAATGTACTAATTTTTCACAAGCAAACTAATATTTGTATATTTAGGAGTTGTTTTTATCAGTAGGAAGAAAGAACATCGGCTCTATGCCCCTGTCCAACAGTTTCCTCTTCGGACAAATACCCTCCACCCCTCTGGTTAATCTTAGGGAGTATTGAGACTAGAAAAAATTTATAACTCCCACCTTTGATATTTATTTCCTCTTGTTCAAATAAATTTTGAAAGCGGTGGTTAAAATTTTTTTTTTGTTTGAATCTTTCTTAATGGTATACCCTAGTGCCACTAGACTAGTGATAAATACGAGTGCACTAGTAGGGAAAGTAAGTGGAGTATCTGGTTTTTTATTGCGAGAGCTTTGCCCTTGAACTCTAATACTGCCCCCCCCCCTTCAACCCCCTTTGTTCTAACTTATCGCAAACCCTTACTACTTTATTTATTAAATATTTTAAACACACAAGTAGGCTATTGCTAGAGGGAATTGCTAGGGAGACACTGAGTCGCATATTGGGAAGCACACGAATTGGTTGAATGTTCAAGCAAAGCAACCCAACCGTGCGGAAATTATTCTATAATTATTAAAGATAAGCATATGAAAGGATAGCTAAAATTTTGTTAAAAAAAAAATAATACTAAAATAATGTCAGAAACAGTACAGCACCTCTGAACCTTCTATAGTTAATGATATATATGTATTTATTGAATCGAAAAATTATCAAATTCAAATTAACATTTTTAGAAAATAAATTCCTTAATAAGTTAATTAATTTCAACAAACTTCGAAGGAATGTAAAATATTTGAACATCTTTTTCACATATTCAAGTTTCAAATGCATTAAATTTTCTTCATGAGTAATCAAGAAGTTAATTAAAAATATTAATTTTATTAAAAGCAAAAAATGCATGCTTTGAAAAAAGGATTGAATATTAAAATACAAATAAATAAAAGAAAGAATTAATCCATAATATAATTCATATACATAGAAAATATAATTTCCTGTTACGTTACACATGGAATTTTGAATTCTCTTGAATATTTTTAACATTTGTTTGGTCTTTCTTCATACTTTTGAGCTTTTATATTTAATATATGCATTGAATATTACTAAAAGTTCATCCAAATGGAATTATCAGTTTGCATCTATTGATTTACGTAAAAATATTCATACGTGTGTATTTCCTTGTATTGGGTAACATATGTTAAACTAATGAAAATATTAAAAACAAAATTTTAATTTAATTTTGAATTTTATTTACATTAAACATTTTTTGAATTTATAAAAAAGTTTTTAAAATTTTAATATTTTTACTGAATAAAATATAAATTTTTGACTGATTTTGTTATTTTTTTAATATTTTCTAGTGCACTTTATAATTAAATTTTGTTTTTTTTTTTTTTAATTTAATGATACTTGAAATATTTAACTTTTATTTAAATAAAAAATAAACTATCTTGTTTCTCAAAAGTATACTTCCTAAAACTTTTAACTACTAATGAATGAAATAAAAATCTAAAAAAAACAAAATGAAAAATAACATTGAATAAACAATTTATAAAGTTTAGGTTAAAAGTTTAAATTAAAAAATAATACAAATAAATTAAATTAAATTTTTTAATGAATTAAATACGTGTTGAAAACAAATGTTCCACGTAATCTGAAATGATATTATAAAAGAAGCTTATTAAGTTGCACAGTTCGAATCCTGGTTTCGGACGGTATCGGTATTTTTCTTCAAATAATCGAAATTTCTCAAACATTAAATGTGGTTGTAAAATATTTACCCAGAATAGGATCTAAGCAATACTGTCCAAAAAATTTTGAATTTTCATAAAAATTGAAAAAAATCTTGTATTGGAGTAGTCAGTTATTTTGTAGATGCTTTTTTTGGTAATTGGTCTATGTAATTTTTCTATAAATTTTAATGTTTTTATAGTAGCTGAATTCGAATATGATATATATTTTTTCTATAAAACTTTTTTTTCTCAAAAAAGAAATGTTTGTGTTATTATTAGCGATTTTTGCAGCATTTTTTATGATGAAAAAGTAGAAAATTTTCGGATTAATTGAATTTCATATTTGTTGTAAGTAACCTAAAAATTTATATATTTTAAAAGTGAAAAAGCCACACACAAAAATTTTTTGCGTCTAGTGCTGTAACAATTAAATTTCTTTTTCAAAAGATATAGGTGTTAGAAGGCACATATCCAAAGGGGGGCCAAGGGGGCCATGCCCCCCCCCCGAAATGAAAAATTTTTGAAAAAATTTTTACAACATTTTTTACCTTAATTCCAAAATGTTTAAATTTTTTATTAACAATTATTGCTTATAAACAATTTAAAATAAGAAACAATTAAATTTTGATTGATATTTAAGAAATTTATAGCATCAATTTTAATTTCATTGGGTTCTGGCCTTCTCCGAAATTTTTTGGCCCTTCCTGAAATCATTTTCTGGATGCATGCCTATGTTAGCAAAGAATAAGTTCATGTTAAGATGAGCTTTTTTGGAATTCTAAAAATCAAAAAATTTGAATACAATTCTTGATTTCGAAGGAATTAAATATTGAACATAAACTTACCAATAAAAAAAAAAATTAATTTAAATTTTTTCTTTGCCAACTAAACATACCCTTATAATTAAAATATTTTTTTTTTTTTTTTTTTTTTAATTTTGATATTATAACCTACATAACTTTTTATTTAGAATTCATAATCCTAAAAATAAATACCAGTAAAAATTTTAATTTCAGTAGTTGAAAGACATTCATTTAATACAAAATACAAAATTCAAAATCTCATTAAAATCTTTAAAATGAATGAAAGAAAATTCTCATTAAAATATAATTTTGTTTTATTCTTTTTTGTTTTAATGATAAAATATAAATAAAAAAGAAAGTAAAATATAAATAAATAAAAAAAAATTAATATAATTTTAATTGGTATTGTTCTTATTTATCTAGTAATTAAAATAATATGACAAAAAATAATTATGATAACAATTATAATTGTAGTTATCTAAAAATAAATTTTTTTTCTTTTCACATTAAATAATTAAAAAAAAAAACTCAAGTAAAAATAATTATTTTCTTGAATTTTATTCCCGTAACAATAAGATTTTCGCAAAATAATAATAATAATAATAATTTTAGCAACCCTCTGTAAAAAACCTAAGTTCATCTCTCTATACATTTGGAAGAAAAAACAAAAATAATGAAGGAAGAGAATAGCCTGAAGCAATTTCGTACCTATATATAATAAAAGCTCAAACTCGACAATTGCAATTTCATAAAGTTATATGGACGTTAGTTTAATGTTAGGATGATATTCATCGACCGCAGTAGTAGTACAGTAGCGCACATTCGTTCACTCAGGTCAAACAAATATATCTTCTTTCTTTAAAAAAAAGACATGTTTTAGAGATTCTTAAGAAAATTCAGTAAAAATAATTTTCTTATAATGACAATGCGACAAAAGATTCTTATTGATAGAAAGTAACAATACAGCAAAGTTATTTATCTTTCTCTTTGCATCAAATGGAACAATTATTACTTTTATATCTTTGTCTATTAATAACATTGATTATGAAAAATTTCGCATGCAGAACTGAATTTTAGAATAGTAATTAGATAAATTATAAGTTTTAAGGGTGACTTTTGATATAATTTCAGAGTAAACCATATGAGCCGGAAATACGTTTAATATTTTCCTATATTACAGCAAAATATATATAATTTAAATATATATATATATGGGAAAATGTAGAGTCAGGATACATTTAAGAAAATAAGTGTTATATTTTTAATATAATTATTATATACACGGAAATTATTATTGTTGAAAAAAATTCAACAACAAATTCTTTAATATAATTAGGGCATTAAAATAAATCTAAAATCTTAGTGTCGAAGAAGAGGTTTTAGAATTTATAAATTTTCGAGAAAATTAATTTATATATTTTGTGAGAGGAAAAAGGTGATGTTTTATATAATACAAATGTATACGTGATTATATTTGCTTTTAACTATACGTAAAAACGAGGTTATATGCAGAAATTACTAGTCCTGAATTAGCGCATTCAATTAACATTTAGCAGATATATATATAAACTCAGAGAGAAATATAACAGAAAACAGTAGCATGTTTTACATTACTAGCTATATATTTCATTGGATTTCTCTGTTTCTACCTAAGCTCAATGATAATAAGAACATTTATTTTCGAAAAAAGGAGATATTTTATACTCTGTTTGTTTTTTAGAACCAAAATTATTACTGAAACAAGGGTATACTCTTAATTTTGAGCCATTAAATTATATTGTTTGGGTATGAATCAGATTATTAGATCAAAAAAACCTTGATTTAAGCCCTTGATTTATTTTCATGGATTTTTTAGCTTACAAGGGGAGTGCTAACTGTTTGGGAAGCTGATTTGTTTTTAACTTTCAGGACAGGTTGTAGTAGTTGAGAAAAAATATCTTATACCCCTAACAAAATTTTTGAGACCTATAAAATCCATTTTAGTCAAAAATTAAAATTTTGGTAGCTACTTGAAAGCTGGTAATTTTTGGCCAAATATGGCCATTTGGTTTATTGACTATAACGGTTAAATTAACAGTCATTTAGAAAATAGCCTAAAAAGGCAGGTAAAAACTCTATCTAATAGCATAGAACATTGCTAATTTCTAGGCCCATTCAGGTAAACTGCGGGTATGAGGGATGTTTTTTCAATTACCAAAACTTGTTCTGAAACTCAGAAGCAAATCAACTTCCTAAATAATTGACACTAGCCTTGTTAGAACTATAAGGAAATGTTCTAAGGTTAAGCTTTTTAAGTTATTTTTGAGAATAAATAGTTGCCAAGTAAAACAACCAAAAATCCTCCTAAACTTTGTAATGTTTTAAGCTTATCTTTAATTAAAAGTTTTTTATTTGAATGAAAAGATGAAAGTTATAATTAGAAAACAGTCTGAAAATCATAATAATGATAATTACACTAGAAAGATTCTCTGCTTGAATTTTACTTCAATTCCTTGAAAATTAAAGCACATTGCTTTATAAATTAAGCAAATTTTTGAATATTTACTCAACTGCTTTAATTTTCAAGCTATTTGAGCTTATTTAAAGCAGAACAACAGTTTAAGGAAACCTGCAGTTTCAAGCCTTAGAGGCAAAATTAACTTAGAATATTAAAGTCGTTTCTATAACATAAAATTCATCAATACTGACCAAAATTGCAAAATTTAGTGATCCAAAAGTAACGATCTAACCTTGTGAAAAATTTTTACTACTTTCTTAGATTAAAATTAATATTTAAAAAAAAATTACAAGGGATTTAGAGTGCATTTTATTTTCATCATATTAACAACTACTACTACCTCTAATGTACGTGTACGGAATTTTAATAAAGTAATTATACGCGCATAATATTATTTACAAAGGAATAAGATCTTCTTTTATTTTTTTTACTTTTTTAAACAACTGATATTTAAATAATTATGTTGAGAAAGATAAATTAAATAAAACTAAGATTTTAACTATTATACAATTTTTAAATATAATTTTAAATATTATGCTATTCCACGAAAGAATTTTTGTTTTCTTACTTTTGTATATTCTTTGTTTGTTTTATTTAGTGAATTTTCTTAAAATTATTTTTATCCCTTTTTTTGCATTTTATTTTTTTAGTAATGTATTAAAATTACTCACTTGCACGACTTTAGCATTTTTTTAAATTACGTATATTTTTCAATTTTTAAAATTTCAAATACTTTTTAAGCTTATTATTATAAAAATTCATTTTTGCATTAAGCTACTATTGAATATGTGAAATTGAAAATAATTAACCTAGGGTTGGATCTAAAAAGTCCCTACATGGAAGGAGAAAGGGGCACCTTACCAAAAAAAAACGTCTTTACACCATAAAATCAAAAAATTTCAATGGTGAAACAAGTAGGAGGTCAAATGAGATATCTACCCCCCCCCCCCCCCTATGCTGTCCTGGATCTGCCACTGAATGCATCAGTATTAATTGTCATTCAAAACTTTTAACAGTGCTGATAAAATAAACATTTTTATAGAATCCATTTATATACCAGAATTATTAAAACCCTCGCCTTCTTTATCTTTCACTAAAATAAAAATGCGGATTACCATTACTGGGTCCACAGTTGTAGTTATTGGAATCCCAGTTGTGGCAGCCGGAATTTTTTTTCTTTTACATGGTTACAAATGACATAAAACGTTGTATACCTTGATTCTTCAGGATCATAAGACATTCTTGTTTCTCAGAAAAATTTTTCAGATGTACTTCTACTAAGCAACTGTGGCGTATTTCCTTTTCCAGCATCCTCGTCCATTAACTGTTACATCCTGCCACCCTCTTTGTTACTTAAAATCCTTAACACCTCTTTAAGGCAATTTTTTGGCCACCTGTGCTCCTACATTCCTAGTATACTAAAAATACATGATATTGCTCTCTTTTGTATTACACTTCTTTTATGTTAATTGTAAGCAATAATAAATAAATTGAAAGCTTATTATTCAAAATATCATATTTTTAATTAAATTAAATCCTGAAGTCCAAAGTTTAATTTCCTTTTAATATGAAATAAACAGTACTCACTCAGTACTGAATAACAATCTATATACCTATATTTTCAACATAATTAATTTAAAATTTAATTAAAATTAAATGACTATTCAATTTTATAATACAAAATTTATTTAAACACATAAAAACAAAAGGAAATATTTTATAAACTATAGAAAAGAAGAAAAATAGTTTTTATACATAAAATGTCAGTTATAATAATAATAATAATAGTACAGTACTGCGAGTATGTAGCATACAAATTGAGATTTTTTCCTTTTTTTTTCTATTTTAACTGGCATACCAAAACTCTATAAAAAATCAACATCAGAATCTTTTAAAAAGAACATTTATTTCATTTTACTCTTGAATGACCGTATTGTTGATTTTATAGAAAAAAAAAAAAGGATTTTTTTTTTATTTCTATACATTTATTTATAATGATGTATAAAAAAATTTTGACAATAATCTGCAGAAAAATGTTGATTATAATTTTTTGATAATGTCGTGATAAGAAACAGATGTTTTTAAAAAGTTTCCTTAATTCCAGTTCTTAATATTTTTATATATAAGAGTTAGAAAGAAAAAAAAAACTCATTCATTTTATCGATTTCCGGTGTTCTCTTAGGAATACAAACATAACGTGAAAAAAAATTGAATCACTAAAATACGATATATTTTTCTCTTTCTTTCTTTCTCTGCGTATGTATCAAAATAATTGAAACGATATACGATGACATATATATAAAGTGAAACAAAAAAAAAATGGAAAAATTCAATTACCTGTCAATTAGTGCAAATATCGATTTTATAGATACAAATTTCCTTTTTTTTCATTCTTTAAATTAATTACTAAACTTTTTTTTTTTTTGAATATTTAACGCATGATTTAATAGAAAATTGTCATTTGTCATTAACTTATCAAAAAGATACTTAAATTTTCTTCGAGTATCTCATAATATGAAAAAATTGATAGATATTTTTTATTTAAATTATTATCTCGTTCAGTTATACGTGTTTCCTTCACCTGTAACTGAGTTTCTACGTATATCAAGTTTCCTTCAAGTAAATAATAATAATAATTCAAAAATATATAAAATTTAACTGATATAAATTTTTATCGTTTACACAGAAAAAATATTTCAATTTACATCGAGTACCAACGTTTATTAAATTTTTTTTCAAAACTTAAGTATCGTAAAATTAGCATAATTTTTTATTAAATATGTTACAAATTTTTTTTTTGCATAATTTTACAATTAATTCTTATGTACAGCTTTAAATTTATTGTTATTTAAAAATATTTTTGAAAAAAAAAACATGTATACATTTATTTATAAATATTTTTTTTGTAATTAAAAAAAATTAAATAAATAATTATTACGAGTTGTACAGTTACTCATACACTTAAAAAATCTAAAAATAAAATAAAGACATTATAATAAAATTTAATTATCTTTAAATAAACTACTTTATTATAAAAAATAAAAGAATTTTTCAAACGAAAATTTTTCTTTGAAAATTACTAACCTAAAGATCGTAAATTTCGAAAACTTTTTATATTTTAACCCCGTTAGGTATACTTGTTCGTGTTAAATTTTTCTAATTACAAGAGCTAATTTTGTATTTAAACGTTTTTATTTAGAAATATATTGATGTTTAATTGTAAAGATAACCGAATCTTGATTACTTTTATTTTATTTATGATTTAGATTGGATGATTCGGGTTAAGATGCCATGGGACTTTAACCTCAAAGTTTGTGATTTTGTTTATCCTGTTTAATAATATGAAGATAATCGTTTAATTTTTGTTAATTAAATTTCATTTATTAAATTAACAATACTTTAAGTATGTGGAAATGAAAAATGTTTTATTCGTACCGCCCAGTATACGTGATGTAAGATTTTATAATTTTCACTTCTCAGGGACACAAATTGAGAAGATTATGCTATTATAAACTTTCTTTTTACTTAAGGGTGTTCTTTGAGTTTTGAGTCAAAATAAGGCAATTTTTATGTTTCATTTTCTCAAAAAGTTTATCATATAATAAAAAGATTTTTTTAGAGCAATTAACGCACTCATAATGAGCACACAAAAAAAATTTGTTTTTTTATTTTTTCATTTTTTTACATATGATGAGATGGCGCTGAAGTTGATGCAGACAAAAAAAGCTCCAAATTGGCCCACATCGTAATTTGGTTTAGAATCACACATATATATATAGTCTTAAAAAAAAGAAAAAATCACCATAAAGTACATTACTTTTTGCAAAAAGTAAACTATCATCAATAAAAAATATTAAAAATTTTAAAAATTATGAAGGTAAGAACGAAAAAGTCGAAATTTCACATCATTTTTGGCCCAAAAATGGAACCTAGAACCCAGAAAAATTTTCCGATCAGGTTCATTGTAGTTCATAACTTGTAGAATTTCATAACAACTAGATTTAAAAAGAAATTGAAATTGGAGTAATAGTTTTTTATTGATAACTTAGTAGTTTTTTTTAGATTTAAAAATTCTTTCATTATTCACTGCTTCCTATTCAATAAATATAATTGCCTCTGTTCTTCCTGCTAACAGGTTTGACTTACATTCAAGCATAAATAATCAATATTACAGTTGACAGTTGTCTTTCAACAATTTTAATATTGCGTGCAATTGCAACGAATATTCTATTCCATAAGTTATTTATAAATTACAGAAAACATAATTACATTAATGAAACTGTCAACGTTCGTGTTCAAATACCAGTAAGAGTTTAAAAAATTTACAATTTAATTGATACATATTTAGCAATTATCATATGGCTTTTAAAATACCTTTTTAACTTTTATCATTTAAATTGTCACTTGAACGTAAATTTTAAAATTAATTTAAATAAATTTTCAATAATCAATAACAGATTGATTCTATTGTAATTCATTGTATTAAAAGAAAAAAAAATACATAAAATTATTGATAATCAATATATAATGTGATAAATAATACACGTACATTCGAGAGAGAGTTTTGTATTAAATTCCTTTGAAATTCATGTGCAACCAATATACATATATAATCCTGGACAAGTGAACTAATGTTCTCTACTTTGGCATTTTGCATTAATAAAATATATAGGTGTCAATTTTCTATCTCTCTTTGCTAAATATATATATATATATATATACAATATTATATTACTAAAAGTCTGACAGAAATGTCTCTTGCTCAGCATACTGTGGCTAAATTAAAGTCCACCTCACCGTTATAACACAAATATAATTCTCTACATTTTGTTGTACTTGAATTCGATCTATATATATATATATATAAATGCAATTTTGCACATCAAATTCCTTCTCTTTGCTTATGTTTGTCTATACGTCATTTAGTATTAATAATAGACAATTATGTCAGCTTTGTATAAAACCAATCTTTTCTGATCAAACAATAATGAAGAAGAAAAAAAGTTTTTTAACAAGTGAGATTAAAAAAAAAAAGAAGAATTTATGAAAAGAAACAATTGGTCAGTAATATATATACAACCGTTATATATATGTATAGATAGACGATGATGTGCATATTTGTTCCCCCAAAAAAGGGCTTTCATAAATTTGCACGTACGATATTAGAGATTTTTACTTGCATTTTTCTCTCTTTATATGCACGAATTTCGTTGGAAATATACCGTTTTCGCAATTGCTCGGTTATAATGTACAGTGTGATGATCAGGTCTGTTGACTGTTGATGGCTGCTGTAGCGAATCGCTTTTGCTATATTTCTCGGATGAATAGCTCATTTTAATGAAACTCATACATATAATAATCTTCGATAAAGAATCGTTTTACTCCATGTATATCAGCTATCTCTCATTTTTCTATTGAATCTTTTTTTGAATGACGTTCGAATCGAATTTCTTTAATCGAATACAACAATTTTTGGAGCATACTTTATAATAACAATTTATCTCTCCCTGCTTTTTTTTTATCTTTGCTCAAATATTTTTTAAACTGTAATGTTGTTTATTATTAGTTAATAAATTGTTTTTTATTTATATTTATTGAATTATTAATCTTTTTGAATTTTTTTTATGCTTATTTAATAGGCTCTTCACCAAATTGTATAAAACTGACGATGTATAAATTTATATTGAAGTGTTTTATATATGGATGCTTTTCACAAAAATGGTATATTTTATAATCACTTAAGACACAACACCTATTATCTTTTTTTTTGTATTTGTTTTTTAAAGTCCGAATTTCTAAAATTTCTAACAATTATACTACTGCAAATGTAAAAATAAATTCTACGAGGGAATCTTATGGGATTTTATATTTATGCAGACCGTTTTGATATGGACGGGTGGCGACTAATTGTTTTCTAAAACATCTCTGACCTAACTGTCAATTTATTCGATTTCAAATCTATTTATATCTATTATCAATATATCCTTAAATTTTATTATGGGTTAAATTAATTTAAACCATTGTATAAATAGAAAAAAAAACTCCAGAATCGCTAGAGGCTACACATTTTCCACTCAGCTATCTGAAGACTTGCAATATTTAGTATTTACTTTGGTTTACGTATTTTTACTTTTTCATTACAAAATTCTGAAAAAACATTCTTTTTTGAATAATTATTTAACTAAATACATAGAAAATGGTGCTAAATCAAGCAATACCACTTGTCACGATAAAACTTGTACAGTTTTTAAATATTTTTAACACTTACAAGGGTAGATCAGAACATTCGATTCGCCAAATCACAATCTATCGCTATGGATGACTTTAATATGTTGAAAAAACATCCAAGATACAGCTTATGTATGAACAGTTTAGATAAAAAATGCAGCAGAGCCACCAAGCGTATAAATATAGAGTGCGCACTATTAAAAGGTAGGAAGCCATACGCTAAGAGAACTGCATAAAAATTTGTTTCGTCATACACACTTTACAGAAAAATTTAAATTCAAATTTTAAGGGTAATTTTTAGTTTACATGTTAATACTCAAAGATTAGCAAACGATTTTCAAAACCAGGTTTTGACATTTTCAATACATATGCACAAGAAAATTTTTTTTGATAACTTATGTCCAGTTCATTTAGACTTTCAAAAATTATTATTATTTATTTAAAAATTATTATATATTATCTTTTTTTTAAAAAAAAAGTTCAAAAGAGCTTTCGTTTTGAATATAGGTACGGGGGCCAGTATGTATATCGTTCCTGTGAAAAGAACCCGTATATTATAAGTTGAGATTTTCAAGCAGATATTTTTTTAAAAATTCACTACCTGAATAAATTTTATTGTATAATAGAAGCTAATAAATGAATGGATCTAATTGAAGATGAAAATTGATTTGAATTTGATTGATTTAATTAGTCGAAAAATTGAGAACTCAGCAATTTTAAAAAGAGTAAATGGAATTGACGAAATCGTTTTTTATATGTTTCTATCGTATACTTTTGAATCTGAAAAATTTAATTTGATGAAAATTACCAAAAATGTTAACTGGAAAAAAATCCACCCATGGTTTTATTTTACTTGTTCAAACGATAACAAATTAATGTCTTGAAATCTAAAGAAAATAAAAATAAAATAATTTTTTTCTTATTATGAAGCAAATACCGTTGCATGATAAGGCAAAAAAGAATTTCTTTTTAATTTTTTTTTGTGTTTCAAGTTAGTTGTAATCATTTGAACAAAAAAAGCGGAATTCTCTCATTTTTCAATATGCAAAAAAGTTTGTACATTTGCTGCAAATGAATTTTTTTTATTTCGTACCCACGTGCTTTTTTAGAAGTGGGAGGCGAAAATACCGCAAAAAATTGAATGTGGTCGAGGTCCTAGGAAGCCCTGTTTTTATTTAGTAGAGCACAATTTTTTTTTGAACAAAATTTCTGACTTACAAATTATTTTCCAGATGAATCGAAAGTGACTATGAACAAAAGTAAGAAGTATAATCCAATTATAGAAAAATAAAGCAATATTCTACACCTTCTCCTCCCAAAAAAAATATATATATTTCGGAGTGCTTCAAATACAATGACATAATCTTTAAAATATTTTAAACTAGCCTCACCAAAATTAAAAAAAAAGTCGTTTTGACTCTTAAATCTGAGCTTCACTCAGATTAGCAATACTATTTAAAAAATAAATAAAGATTAATACATATTAAATCTTCATGCAAATATGCGATTTATGAAAAATTTTATAATAAAATTACAGTTCCAGTTTTTTTTTCATTAATTTTAAAAAACTAACGGCTAGCCTATAAATTGTCAGGATAATTATTAAAAATTTAGAATACTGAATCCGGTAAATTTATACGTGACAAAATGAAAAAAATCTAAATATACTATAAACTATATTTAAAAATAAATTGAATAAAATTTTTCTCGAAAATTAAAATCTACGTATATCGACATATTAAAAAAAAAGTAATAATAATTAGAAAAGAAAGATATAAAATTATGATTATTAGAATAATTAATTTTTAAATTAAAAAAAAGTTTAATAAGTCATTTATTTCAGTATAAATAAATAAATACATAATGAATAGAGAATAAAATATTATTTCAAAATAAAATAACCCTTTTATAGATAATTTAAAATAAAAATAAAAACAAACCAGTTAAAAACGTCGATCTTGATCGAACATGAACCACAAGGTATATAATATACTATTTGCATATAACTAAAAGGCCTTTGTCGTTGGTTATTGAGATCCGTGGCACGGATTAAAAAAAAAATAAACGTAAAAAAAAAAGAACCTCGAGGGGCCCGTGTCGCAGAAAACTAGAGTAAAAACGTTTTTCTTCCGTAGTAAATCGTGTGTACTTACACCTATACATACATTAACATAAAACTTTAAGCACAATGGCTATATATATAGGAAGTTAATATCTTGGTGCATTTTAATGCTTTAGGCTATTTATGAGGTTAGAATCCCTTTTTTTTATTTTAATAGTTAACCTTTTTTTAAATAGATTAAATTTTCATTTTATTATATATTTATGTAATTTTGACAATTTTTTTTTTTTGTAAAATCAGAAAATAATGATTTTATATCATTACTACTACTTACTGCACTATGAGAAAGTTAATCTGATTTTTATTACTACTTAAAATGAGCTATTAATAAAGATTAGTTTGAAGACATTAAGAGTTTTATCTTAAGCTTATAAAGCGTGTTTATATATATAAATATCAAAACTAAACCGCTATTATAGATATTTTTTCTCTAAATGTGCAAGCACGTTTTTTTTTTCTTACACTAATAGCTCTTCTCATTGATTATGACGTTACAGATGCAGAGTTTATAAAGCTCCTTTTATTTATTTATATATGCTCTTATTACTTACCACCAAAGATGGAAAAACCATTTTTATTACCATTTTTATATATAAATTATTTTTTAAATTTACGCGATGGTATGCATGCATATTATAAAAAAAGTAATGCTATAAAGTGTAGAAATGTGCATTTATATATATATATATATATCAGAAAAAAGAAGTGGTATTTATTAACGTCGATCGTATATATATATGCTTCCGGCGAGAAAGATTTGCCAATTTGATGGTTAATGACAGAGCATTGAGAGATGAGAGTATGATTTATCGAGCAACGGTAAATGAAACTTCAATTTTCTATATATATCCCCACATCCTATTTTTATGTTTAAAAAAATATTACTTGAGGTTTTTTTGGTTAATCAGGAATTTATTATTAAAAATAATGATAATAATAAAAATAATCAAAACATAAAGGTACCTTTTTAAATTAATATTTTCTTTTTTTTAATGACTTTTTAATAGAATTAATTTCATGATGCTTGTTATTAGCCATTTTTACTAATTTATCTAAATTAAATTTATTTATTTTTAATTTAATAAATGATTAATTTATTTAAATAAATTTTTTTTTTAAGTAATGACCAAAGTAGAAAGTACAAAATAATCTAATCTTTTATTGCTCATTTTGAGTCTTGTCTTACACAATTTCAGCTGTAATTGTAATTTTTGAATTTCTAATAAATTGTGCTACAATTTCTACAGTTAATTTAGTCATTTATAACCTTAATTTACCTTTTTAGGGTCAAATATATTTTTATGTTTTTTTCTATAAATCTGGGCTACTCTTTCTTAAATCAACTGCCCTCTCCCCACCTTCCAAAGGGTTTGAATCCAAAAATGGAGGCAACTTAAAAGGATTTTCTCTCAAATTGACATGGGCAAAAAGCTTTTGACACTAGTGATCAAATTCATATAAAAACTTTTACCTCATAATGTATTATAATCGTAAAATAATTGTATAGAAGTAAAAAAAATTTTGAGAAAGTATAAATTTTTTTTTTATATAGTTTCTCGCAGCTTATAACTGAGAATTTGGTTTAGAGAGCTAAAAAAGGAACAAAAGGCTTATTTTTTTGAAATAATTTATTTATAGCCAATCCTTGATACCATTTATTCCAAATTAGATCCATTTAGTGTGTAATCACTCATATACAATTTTTTGAATATAATCTTTTAATTATTACATTAATCAAGCTTGCCAATCGAATATTTAATTATTTACACTCATATTTGAGTGAGGATTAGCATATTAAAAATTGATTTTTGTTAAATATTATTTTTATACATTTTTAATAAATTTTTTTAAAATTTTTTAATCCCAAAAAAAGTAATTTAAAATATGGTATTAATAATAATAATAATAATAAGCAAAATATATTACTTTTGAAATTTTTAATAAAAAAAAAAAAATATGCTGTTCCAAATAATATTTATAAATGAAAATTTTATATTTACATTGCAAAATATGTAAATGAAAAAAAAAAGTTTATGTATATATTAGTTATTTAATTTAAATGTACATATGCATATTAGACTGGTAGCTATTTTATATATTTTTTTGGTTTAGAAATTCGTTAAGCCCTATCTCTATATAGCTGTAAATTGACGAAATTTTCTAAAATTTTATTTGTCAATTTTGGTATTAATAGTCAAATTTTGTTCAAATTAAAGCTACACTATGTAGCTTTATAGCCAATATTATGATTTGCATTATGATTAAAATTATTACCCACTGTAATATGGCTTAAGCTAATAAATTATATCTGCTAAATATGCTTACATAAACTTCCTTAGTAAAAAATTAACGCGAAAGCAATAGAATTTCTGAAATCTAGGAGATTTTCATGCAGACTCTGGAAAAAATTTCTGAAATTAATTTTTTCTCTCAGTTAATGAATGGATTAGGCATTAGAAAAATTTCGGATATTTCAGAACCCCATAGGTACATATAACTTAAATTTTTTTTAAAAAACGTCCCTGCGAATATACGTGCATATATGCAAATACTATCATAAAAAGAATTTTCATTTTTTTTGCAAAAAAAATAAAATCAGACTTATCAAAGTAATTTTTTTTATTTAGCATATATAAATTAAAAAAGATGTAAAAACTCCTATGAATATTACTAAAAAAAAAAAAAATTCAAATTTAATTTTTAAACGACAGAACTAGAGTGTTATAATTATTAAATAAATTATTTTGAATTTAGCATAATTATAAATTTATATTTATAGAAAATAATTAGACTACATTTTTCAATGATATATATTCCAATAAATAAATAAAATTAACACCTAAAAAATAAAATCAAATTGTTTTTTTTTTTAACTACCGCAATATTTACAGTAAATTAAAAAGTAGAAAGAGATAGATAGATATCTGTTAAAAAATAATCAAGTTAATATAAGTCAAGTTTATATTATAACCAGTTTATTTTTGTATAAATAAAGTAACAGTCTATTAACGAGTATATTATATCAAACTAATTAGAATCAAGAATCACGCAACTATTATTAATTATTATATATAAAACAACGAATATTATTAGATTTTTAATCTAATTTTAAGTCCTGTAAATAATATATACTTAACTATTTTCACTATATGGGTGTTAAAAAATTTTATTTTAAACTTCATCTTCCGGCATTTCTTTCTTGTTTCATTTGCTCGAGTTTTAACTTCTTTCTTTTTCTATACTCGTGAATCAACTTCTCGATTCGATTTATCTATCCCTTTCTTACTTATATATAAATAAATTCTTCTTTTTATATTTTTTCTTTTTTGCAATGTCGATATTTCTCTCTAGGAAGTAAAGTCTTTACTATGGTTTGTTCTTGTTGTTCGCGGCGAAAAGGCTTTAGTTACATATAGGCACGGCAGGTTTTTTCTCAAAAGATCGTGATGCCACCAAATCCCTGTATATATTTATGTATACTATACATATAAAACCTTTAAATTCTCCGTTTTTTCGAGGATTCGCGCACGCGAACCTCTATGTATTACAAAATAGCCACACGCAGTTATATATATACTATTTATATTACTGGACCACTCCCTGTTTTTCTTTTTTAATTTTTTTTTTTCAAATATATATATTTTTTATTATTATACTTTAAGTGAGAAATCTTGCATGTCTTTCTTAGGAATGTACGCTATTTTCGTGGAAATCCTGCTACATTTATTTTTATACCTTTTCTCTTCTCTATAAAGTATTATGTATAGCCATATGAAAAATATATATTTGTAAGTAACCTATACTATATTGATAAGCCGATTTTATTTAAGCTCTAATTTTTTTTTTTTCTTCTTTTTTATACCTATCAACTTTATATTATTGTATATTAGACTTTTACTTATTTTGAATTTTATTGCAAGGGCATTATATCTCATTATCTAAGGGTTGCAAGTAAACTTTCATTTTGGGAGGACAAATATGATAAATTGGTGTACATTTCTTTTTGTGTTCTTAATAGTCTTATAATATAGAGTTTTTAATGCACAGGAATCTTTTCTTTCGTGCTCCTACAGTACAATTCAAATACCGTCAAGATCAAATAAACGATTAAATTAATGGCTTTGATTAAAATATTTTTTAATTTCCAAGATATAAATTTGTAAAAATTTGAATACTTTCATTTTTTGAAGTTGTCGAAAATAATTCGAGATCTAATATAAATATATATATTCTGTTATAAATTTTTTTATTATTATTATTTTTCATTGATTCAATTACACAGTTACTCAGTCCTGTGGGGGATTTACTCCAAGTTAAGCCTTACTTTCAATTATATTCTTTAAAAATAAAAAAAAAATTGATTGATAAAAAAAAAGTCTTGTGGTTATTTGATAGCGAGTATGATATATTAGAGCTTGGATTATTTTAGCCTTTTTTCAATTTTTATAGTATTAGTTGAAAAAAGAACGAGAATATATGAAAAAATAAAATTCTGTAAATTTAGTTCGATCAAATTTGTTATCATATATACTTCGAAAAAAAATTGCTTGGGCTGATTTTTGAGACCCTTTAGTTCAACTAGAGCCCAGTTAGGGTAGAATCCCCCACATACCTTTTAAAGTGTGCTTATGAAACCAAAACTTTCAGCATTTTACATTACCATGATCTTATACAAGTTTAAATTTAAGAAAATATTTCTAATAATACCTAAAGTAAGGCGAGGTCTGATATATAATACTGTATTTTTATTATTAACGAATCGAAAATTCAATATATTTTCAAAAAATATTGTACAGCTTTAGAAAATACAAAAATTCTACAAGCCTCAAAAATTCAATTAAAACCTAAATTAATTTACGTTTTGATCAGCAGAAAAATTTAAGAAAATGTAATAACCGAATCGGATTTCTCAAATTTCTTTGATGCAGAAAAAAATTTAATTTTACTAATAATTTGGTCAAAAAATTTTTCTTCACTATTATGTTATACAAATTTTCTTTAAATATATATAAATTTTGACAACCTTGTTCGTTTGTAATATTTTTTTGCTGAGTATTTGTCAACGACGACTAGAAAAAACTTACTGAAGAGTTGTTTAATACGAAAGGCAAACATAAAGTTATTGACTTAAAAATTTAGTCATACATTTTAAAAGTTTCTATTTGAAGTATTACTTTAATACTGTGCTTACTAAATTTAAAATTATTTTCAAACAAAATTTTATAAATTTACAATATTTTCTATTTATTTATTTAATCAAAGTTTTTTAAAATTGTTAAATAAATATCATAATTTTAAAAATTCAAAACGTCAATTTCTAATAGAATTGGTAGTAATTTGCTATTACTATTTTTACATTATTTAAAATAAATTTTAAATTCTTATGTTGTAATATTTATACTTTAGAGAAAAAAATATATTTACTTAAAAAAAGACACGTGGCTTGTGCAAGTGAAGTGAAGATATGAGACTCTTCAATAGAAGTACAATAAATAACTGTTCATGAGAAAACTCATACCAATAGGTACAGCTGCTATTTTTACTTGATGAAAAGAAAATTGTAAAAATATTTAGATTTCAAAGAAATATTTAGAATTCAAGGAAAAAAACAGTGTTTATTTAAGTTACACATAACAATCATGACATATTGAGGACCTGTAATGTTATTTTTCAAAATTACCAATGAAATTTTCGAAATAGCTAAAAATTAACATAAAGTTTTGAAAATTCTTCCTCATCTATCTTTATTAAAATTTTCTCGCTTGCTCAGACTACAAGGTACTCAAGTTTTTGAGTAGCTATATTTTATAAATAATAAAAATTTTTTTCATAAATTTAAAGTAAAATTCTCATTTAAAGGAAAGAGATATTTAGCAATAATGTAAGTTTATTAAATTGAAACTAAAAAATATCATATCTTTTCTCCTAAATTTAGAAAAAAAGTTAATAATTCTTGAAAGTTAATAATAAGAATATGACATTTTTCAAATTCCTTAAAATAATATAACAAAGAGAGCAAAAAAACAAAAGAGTAAGAATATATATAATATTACAAAATTTTGTTTGTAAAGTTGTATGAAAATTGTAAGAAATGTCAAAACTTTTTATCAAACTTTAAATATCTTCTGAGAGTAAATATAATTTATATATACCTGACTTCTCTCTTTTTTATTATTATTATTAAACAAAAGATAAATAAAAAAATAAAATAAAATATTTTAGAACATAACTTAATAAAACCACGCGTAATATATTGCAAGAATGAGAGAGTTTAGTTGTCATATATATATATATATAAGTTTTCTCTCTAAGTATATATATAAATTGTTTGAAAACATTTGGTGGTTCATATTCAAAGATGATAATGCGCCCTCGAGCACGATAAAAACTTTATTTCTCAACTATATCATCCTTTATCTCTATCTCTTTCTAAAATTTATAAAGAAATAAAGATAGAAATATAAAAAATGAGTGATGGAATGAAGCCACTGTATATTGAAATTATAAAGCTTTCGCATCATGTAAATTGAATAGGGTATAATATAACGTCGATTATCGAGCCTGGTTGAGATAAATCCATCAACGGAAGGTTATATTACATTATCGTTGAAAAATTTTTTTTTTCTTTCTGATAAAAAATGAAAATCTCATCAAGTTGAAGGTATCGTGAGAGAATTTTTTTATAGGAGAAAATTCAATTAAGTGGTCAAAGAGAGGGCTTTTATCATATCTTTTGCGGATGTATTACGTGCAAGTGATGCAAGAAAATCAATCCACCCGCACGTGCGTTACTGATTAAACTTATGCAATGTGTATAAACTGACCCTTTTCTATTAACAGAGATAACCACATGTGTGTTAACATTGAATATATTATACTGTTATAATTAACTTTTTAATGTCACATCAATTCTTATCTAATATTTTATTTGACAATTGAATTTTATCATACTATTTTTTATTTTATTGCAAAATGTTTTTAATATAATTGGAGTTTGATTAAAATATAATTTATGCTTTAGAAAAATACAAAACTTAATTAAAATTTTCGTTTGGTGACAGAAGAAGCCTGAAAACGGAAAATTTCATAAGATAGAAAGTTTTAAGTACTTATAGGCAAAAAAAAAATCCGAAAACTATATACCAACAAAGTTTATGGGAATTCCCAAATTTTAAGGCCAATAATAATTGCAATAATAAGGAAAATTTTCCTGCTGTTTGATAAATTCGCATTTAAAGATCTCTTCAATTTTTCCAAATTTCCAGCAAAACTTATAGGAGATTCGACTTTTTAGACAATCATTTCTTAGCTTCTTTGGAAGTGTAAAAAAATTAAATTACAAAAATTAGCTCATATTTTAATTAAAAATTTGAGAATTCGTATTTTAACTACAGCTTCGGTTCTGAAACTTTTAAAGTTGTTATCCTAAAATGTGGCATGGTATCTTATTTTACATAATAAACTCAATTAAAACGGCTCCTTCAAAATCCCATACATTAGGCCAATTTCACTAAGAATCATTCATATTTATATTACGTTCAAGAAACAATTATTTTTATTTAATGTAAAAATTTAAAAAATATATTTTAAGATAAAAAAAAAATAATGACATAAATGTCAAGATTTTTATTTCTTACTAGAGAAGTACTATAGAGTAGGGTGAGCATAGTGAAGAAATAATTATGTATTAAATGTAAAATAAAAATAAAAAAAGATTTTCTGTTGTCTTATTTCTTCAAGTCTCAAGGGAAAACGAGAGATCAAACAACCCGCATTTACCTTCCTATATAACAATGCAACTATCATAAAATGATATTTTTTTTTTTATTTTTAGCTTAACTTTTTATTTTTAATATAAATAAAATGTACATCAGCGTAGAAAAAAAAAATTAAAGAGAATTGAATTTTTTATTTATTATTTTTCTTTAAAAGTTTATTTATTTATTTTTTTTTAATTAGATAAAACTAATAATTTTAATAGCTTTTAAGTATTTTAATTATGAAAGTGATAAAAATTAATACTTAACGACATTGTAGGATTCATTTGGAATAATTTTTATTTAATTTTATTGTGAAAGGTCAACCTTTTTCAAAATAATATGCCTTTTTTGTATAGAACTAGGTTACTGCAATTAAGCCTACTGGCCAGAGTCTGGAATGAGCTCCCTAACCTTCTCCACCCTTCTTTGAAAATGTGATGAAGTATTGAAATCCTAACTAATTTATGTAACACCTGAAACAAGTTACAAAAAAAATTAAAACTTAATGAATTTCAAAAAAGTAGACAAATTAAATCTTTATTTCTCGTGAAACAAAACAAATGATTATAAAACTTTTTTTCATATATGCAAATAAAAAACAATTTTGTACTCGTTAACCTACATTTTTTTATTTCTGAATTTGTTATTCTACGTGTAAATTTAATATTATCGATAAATCATTATGTTCTTTTGAAAATAAAATAAAAAACATTTTTATTAGTAAATTTATAGAAAATAAAATTATTTATAAAAAAGCTTAACGAATCACTTTGACAATTTAAAATTCAAAAAATGTTTTTATAAATGTAAATAAGATAATTGAATTATCGTTTCAAATAATTAAATTTTATTTTTGCATAAATTAGCTTAGTAAATATTTCAAAAATATAAGTTTTGAAAACAATTTTTAACCAAAAGCAAACTGCACATACACCAAAAAAAAAAAATTCGGTTGCCGCAATAGGAATTCTAATTACCTCTACCTGATTTCTGGTTGCAGCTACCAGAATTCTGGTTTCCGCTACCGGAATTACGTTTGTAGCAGCCGAATTTTTTTTTCTTTCAAATGATTTCAAATGACATAAGACGTAAAGAAAGGTTCTAAAAAAATTTTTTTAAATCTCATTATGCCGATACCATGGTGTTTGCATTTTAAATGAATATAAATAATTTTTATTAAGTTTTCTTTTTAAATGAATATAAATAATTTTTATTAAGTTTTCTTTACTTTTCAAACCACAGTGTAGTTTTCTTCAATTTGGTATTAATTATTTTTATACTACTAGTGAAAAAAAATGAACTTTAAAAATTTAAGTGCAAAATTTTTCACAAGCTAATTCGGACGCTAGTGATGTTCGATAATTTTTCATCTATGACGCTTACAATATTTGTTGTCTTCTTAAAAGCAGAAAACTCCAAGTTAATTTTCAAGTTTTTCTTGGCCTGGCAAAAATATATTAATTTTTTTAAAATTAAAAAAAAATTTTAAATAAAATATAAGCATAAAAAACCAAAAGTATACCACTCATATGAGCTTAAACAGAGTTTCATTGAAACCGTTTATTTGGAATCCAAAGTAGTAGCTGAATTAATAAATTTTAAGTGTCACTATAAAATGATTTCTTATAGATCAATTATAAGTCCTACGTGAAATAATCTAATTCCATGGGTATAATTAATTTAGAGCATGTAGATAGGCTCTTAGACGATAAAGGTTAAATTCAATAAAATCCCGCGCACTTTTGAACTGTGCCGGCAAAGTATGGGCCGAAGTTCGGGCGACGTTCGGCAAAACGCTCTGCCGACGTGTGGCGCACGTATAGCATACGTCCTTTGGTACACATCTCAGCGACGTATGGCACATACTTCGGCCCACGTATGGCAGAAGATTTTTATTTTTTTTTTAGTTTAAAAAAAAAAAAATTTACTTGGTTCAGGAATTGAACCAGGGACCCTCTTTAAAATTTTAAGAGGGTCGAGGATTATACGAGCGCGGCCAACACTCGTATTTGAAAGTTATTGCATAAATGACTGTAAACTGTTGTATCTTATTGTATTTAAATTAAAAGGATATCAGATTTTTCAAGTTCATTTAGAAAGTACTTCGTACAGAAAATGATTGTTTTTCACAACTGGAATATTTTCCAGTTTTTCCAAGATGGCGAAGTATATAATAAAATACTGATCTATGATCCGTAAAATAAGGGCAGGCGCAACGATATAAAATTTAGTTTAAAAATTTTTTTGGTTTTTCCAATATGTTGGACCATAAAATTTATTTAAAAACTTCAATAAATTATAAATATTTTTTTCAAATTAATTCGAATGTGCATAGATAAAAAAAGATAGAGTATTAAGAGATTAAATCTAGAGGTGGGCGTGTAGCATAATTAGGATTAAGTGTCTCGCGACAAATCTTTTTGTTCAGAGGCCCAATTTAAATTAAGTCAGATAAATATTCAAATTAGGATATTATAAGAAAACAAGTACAATACAATTTTAAATCGGACCTCAAAACAAAAAAATCTGTAGCGAGATATTTAATCCTAATTATGTTATATACCCGCTACTTAATACGCTCTCTTTTATTACCCTTCTTAAAATAATGCATCAATTATCGAATTAATTTGAAAAAAATATTTTTAATTTATAGAAGTTTTTAAATAAATTTTATGATCCACCATATTGGAAAAACCAAAAAAATTTTCAAATTAAATTTTATATCGTTGCGCCTGCCCTTATTTTACGGATCTTAGATCAGTATTTTAATATATACTTCGCCATCTTGGAAAAACTGGAAAATATTCCAGTTGTGAAAAACAATCATTTTCTGTACGAAGTACTTTCTAAATGAACTTGAAAAATCTGATATCAATTTAATTTAAATACAATAAGATACAACATTTTACAGTCATTTATGCAATAACTTTCAAATACGAGTGTTGGCCGCGCTCGTATAATTCTCGACCCTCTTAAAATTTTAAAGAGGGTCCCTGGTTCAATTCCTGAACCAAGTAAATTTTTTTTTTTTTTTTTACTAAAAAAGAAATAAAAATCTTCTGCCATACGTGGGCCGAAGTATGTGCCATACGTTGCTGAGATGTGTACCAAAGGACGTATGCTATACGTGCGCCACACGTCGGCAGAGCGTTTTGCCGAACGTCGCCCGAACTTCGGCCCATACTTTGCCGGCACAGTTCAAAAGTGCGCGGGATGCGAATTAATTAATGATTAATAAACATATACCTTGTGTTATTCTGAAATTTTATGATATTTCATCGATGCAAAGTTTATACAAAAACTATGAAATTTATTGCAAAAGGGACATTTGTAAGGTAATTCACCTCTGTAAAGCAAAAATATAGGAATAAACATGCCTATAGAAATACTGGATTGTGCCCAAAAACTATAGGCATCATTAACTCGATGAAAAAAGTTCAGTTTTAAAAAATGAAAGTAATCCAATTACTTACTTGACATCAAATTCTGATAATTGAGACTCTCTAAATTAGGAATACATTTTTCGAAAAATAAATTATGGTTTTAAAATTCATTTAGAACTCGTAGATAGGCTCTTAGGCTTTAAACGTTTAATTCAATAAAATTCGGATTAATTATAATAATAAAAATATATCTTGCGTTATTTTGCATTTCTATGATATTTCATCGATGCAAAATTTATACAAAAACTATGAAATTTATTGCGCAGTTGAAATTTATAAGGTTTTTCACCTGTGTGAAGCGAAAATACAAGAATAAACATGCCTTTAGAAATACCAGATTGTGCCCAAAAACTATAGGCATCATGAACTCGATGAAAAAAGCTCAGTTTTAAAAAATGAAAGCAATCCATTTGATCTTTGTTAGAGATTGTTGATTGAGATAGCGTGCCCAAAAGTTGTCGTTTTTTGGATCCTATAAGGTGGAGATTCGCTTTATAATTAAGTTTGATCTCTTTGGGAGTTAATTATTATATTTGGGAGTTAAAATAAACTAATTTATTTGAGCAATAATTTCAATTGATTAAAATATTTTAATATAACAGTTTTCCCAATTATTCCAGTTCTAATGCAGGTAAGGAATTTATACTACCCACCATCCGTGGATTTTTTGATTGATTGATTATAAGATTTATTTATACAAAATTTTACAAAAATTAGAATTACAAATTGTTTACAGAAAAGATGCGTGCCCGCACTGTTTAAAACTAGTAAATAGATATATTGAATGATTTATAATAATGTATTAATTTGATAAAAATTTAATAAAGAATGCATAGTATACAGAATTAGCTAGAAAAATAAATGAGTTTCGTAAGACAATAGGGGAGAGGGGCAGGGACAGGGGTTGGCGTTCTTACGGGTGTAAAAAGATTAATAGAGAAGGGTGGGGGATAAAGAGGGAGGTAAGAGTAGCCGATTATTGTCTTATGAAATTGACAAATTTTTCTATTAATAAATAGTTTACATATATATATATTGAAATATAAAAAGAGAAGGAAAATATTTAAATTATTATGAAATTTCCAGAAACCTTGTTCATTTTTTGGTTTGTCGTTGTGATGAGAACATTTGAAATGATCACCTATACAGTAAACAGAAGTATATAAACACCTTGCTGTGTTTACCATTTTATCTGCTTCGTTAGACTTGATATGAAATTATGCGTGTAAAAAGAATTAATGAATACATATATATATATAAGTTTGGTTTTGAGTGAATTCTATAGAAACCCATGCTGATAATGTAGAAATTTCTTGGAGTTTTACATGATAATAAGAAAAGGTGTTTAATTCTTCACAAAATTTAGGAATAATAAATTATTCTAAAATTGTTTACTATTGATATTAAAAACTTTCCACTTTTCACTTAAACTCCTTATATACGTCAGAGTATTTGATTATATTTTAACTGCAGCTAGTTATCAAAGGAATTGAAGTACACAATAATTCCACAATGTAAATAGTAATTGCGCCAAAATTAACGTTAAAAAAAGTAAGGTTATATTTTTATGAGTTTATTGACACAAAATTTGCTATGAGCACAATTTAATTATAAAAAACTTATTATGTCACTTGATTCACAGTTTCTGTACTTAATAATGACACAAGAAATACAAAATTTTTGAATTTACATTGTATTAACTTAAAAAGTAAAGAGCGATAACAAAATTGACTTCTTACTATTTTAGCGCACTCGCATCAATATTTTATACTTACTATAAGTTTTTTTGGTGACTGATCAAGAATTTTTGAGGCCTGATGGTTTCTTAAAAGTTTGATACCTTTAAATTCGAAAAAATTCCTCTTTTTTGTGTCTTCAAAAATTCATAAAAATTTTAAAGTTTTAGTTTATTGTACGTTTTTTTGGTTGCTTAATACAAATTTTTAGGTCCAAGAAGTTAAAAATAAATTAGAACATTGCACTCTCAGAAATCCTGAAGACTAAAAGGCACTAAAATAACCTTCAGTAGAGAAAATCTCCATTTTGTTGATAATTCAAATACCTCTCCTACGTATTTTAACTAAAGTAAATATATTGAAAATACATTAAAAATTTTTGTTAGCCTGAAGATACTCAAATATATTGAACGAAACGTTGCATTGAATACGCTTTCAATAAGATTTTCGTTAACATTATTTATTTATTAGGAAGGTGCTACAAAGTTCATAAATATTTGCAGTTTCTCTGTCGTTGTGCTTGAATATATATTCAAGTAAGTAACTATACGTGCAAAAAGTACCATAGCTAAAAAATGTTAATTTACAATAAATAAATAAAGTAAATTATTTATAAACGTATTACAAGATTAAAAACCCTTTTATCTTGATACAAAAAATTATTGATTAAAAAATAATCACATATTTGTAATATACATAAAAAAATATATATTTAATTAGTTATTTGATTCGTATATATTTATTTTTTTTTTAAATAAATTTCAAATAATAATAATTGTTTTACATATATATACACATACACACAAACTTTATATCAGTTATTTCTTATCTAAAAAAAAAAAAAAAATGCTATTGAATAAGAAGAAATAAATCATATATTATATTAATTGATTATAATTTATCGAATGTATATATTTTTTAATTGAAATAATTTTTATCATTTGATTGTATATATTTGATCTTAAAGATATATTATGCAAATTATAGTATAAAAAAGATTAAAAATAAAAAAAAAAGAAGTTGTCGGAAGAAAATTGATTTAAGATGACTTATGATACGTGTTAAATGACGTTAAAATATGTAGCCTAGAGAGCATACATATATACTTTGGTAACGCCTTCTTATTTTATATATATTAAAAAAAAAAATAGATACACTTTGCTAAGTCATAATAATAATAGACAATCTTTAAATGCACCTTACTTTACATTAAAATAACCCCCCTTTTTCATGTAATTACATCATTGGGTCTGACACGCCGCTTTTTATATATATGAAGGTTGCCTCGATTGTTTCTCTTCTTTAGTGCAATAATATTAAATCTTAGTACTGCAACATATAATTGAGAATATTATGTATGAAGGACCTTCTATATGCAAGAGAGAAATTTAATTTTTTTTATTTCTTTTTCAATTTTATATGCTGTTATAATAATATACATACACACGCATATATATATATATATATATTGAAGGTCGTTTATTTGCTTCCGGTGTATATAAGTCGATGGACCGAGTAAATATAAAAACTGGACCGTGTACTAGTTTGATTATCATATGAAAACTTCGTCATATATATGTATATATATGTATATATAAAATTTATTATGCTTTTATATATATATTGCACTTAAGATATATTTAAAATCTCTTTCTCGATCTTTATTTTTTTAAAGAGATATTTTAGAAAAATAGTAAAGATTATGATTTATATTTTATATATGTGAGTAAGTTATTAATGTTTATCTTTTATCTTTACCTTAGATTTTTATTTGAATAAAATATAAATTAAAATTAATATTTTATTTACGTAAATTTTTAAGCCATATCAAAACATTTTGACATACTTTTTTAATATTTTTGAATATTTGAACCCACTTTTGAACACTAAATTTTTCACTCTATAAAATTATTAAATATTTTATCTTGAGGTTAATAATTGTTACGTATGATAATAAATAATAAAATATACTTTTATATTTATTTTTTTTTTTCTATATTATTGATTTACAGTTATAAAAAAGTTTAGATCAATAAATTACATCAAAATATAATCATATATATAAGAATTATGTTGAATAATCATACGTTATCTTATATCAATCGTTCCCCGGACATTTTTACGAATTTGCAAATTGCTGACTATTCTAAAACGGTTATACTAGATAGAACTTTTTTTAATGTTTTTTTATTTATTGCAAATTCTTATTAATTTTATATTGGAACTGTAAATATGTTTTGAGAGAAAGTATTGATCTTCTTCTTCTTTTTCTTGGGGATTCCATAATCTGAATCGTAATTTTTTTAAAGGTGAAATAAATCTTGATATTAAACATCACATATACAAATGTCAAAATTTTTTCAAAACATCTGTAGGAATCATGACAAACTGAAGATAATTATTAACTAATTATTGATTTTTAACTGATTTATAGTATTTTCTTAAATTGTAGAATATTTTACTTGTATTGTATTTTTATGATGAAATAGAATCTTTCCAAAAGTATTTGTACGTTAGAGTCAAGATGTTTCTGGAGTCATATGGTATGTTTCTTGTAGTGTCTATCGTATGAAATTTTAATGTATAGAAGTTTCTAGGTCTTAATTTCGTTAAGAAAGAATAAATGTTAAGTAGCTAGAAAATTCAAGAATAGAACTATCTAGAAAGAATATTTAAATGTATAAAACCTGCAGGATTTTGGTCGTGGCAGACAGTTTAATTGTGTATGTTCTGTAGTCAGTTGCGTGTAGTATGATGTTTTAGCACTTAAAACAGTTGTGTTAAAAATTCAGTATTTAAATTCAATTTTGTTATTCAATAAATATGTGGTGTTTTATATTTTATTCTAAATAAAAAAGTTTTGCAGTTATTTGAAAATATTAAGACCAGTCCAACACATTGGGAGCCCATACCGGAATAGCAATATTCTATTCATGGAAAAGGCTTAGCATTTTCAAAGGTGAAAATAAGTTCCTGAAGTTTATAAGACCGCAAGGAAACGAGGTTTTATTCACGGTTATGGTGCAAGGGTACCTTGAAGTAGGTACATAGGAACTTTTATATTGGATCCTTGTGGTCCTGGAGAAGGTGATGCCGCAGGAATTTGTAGTCCTGGAAAGGTGTTCAGGTGAACAGGTGAAGCAGTAGGTTGTAGCGTAGGAGGTGAGTATAAACTGAGGTAACCGACGAAAATCTGGAGAGCCTTAACGTAGCAGGAAATCACTGACGTACGCCAAAATTATTGTTTGTAAAGGTACAATGGAAAGGGAGTAGGAGAAAAGAGACACAGATCAAGAAGCTGACTGCACAAATAGAAAATCAGCTTGCAAAAATAAAAGGCTTAAGGAGCAACTGGTTTCAAGGGAAGCTTTAATAGAAGATGGAAATAGTTACATTCAATCAGTGCAACCGCAGTTCCAGGAGCCAGTTATGCAAAAAATTTTATTAAGGAATGCGGCGAATACATTGACAAAGTATGAAGATGACCACCCAATGAAATAATATTTTCTTAAGCCCGTAAAAGAGTGGAAGGGGGCCGTAGTGAATAAATTTACGTCGTTTAAGGGGTCACAGCTAAAGGTTTATTTTGTAGCAATTGGTGCGCTGGAAGGAATAGCCAAAAGACGGGCTGAAAACCACCCTGAACTCAACATATGGAAGGTGCTTAAAGAACACATTGAATGCGAATTTAGTTCTAAAACTTCACCGGCACAAATTTATGAGCAGATGTCAACAAGCAGGCGCGAGAAGGAAGAAGCACCGATACACTTTTTCTTTGTAATGAAAGGCTTGGGGCGTCAAAAAGCTATGCAGGAGAGGGATGTATTACGCTACATCCTTAAAGGGGTAACTAATTATGAACGGCTACAGGTAGAGTCACCAAATCAGTCGGAGATCAAAGACTATGTCGTGCAGGTTGTAAGGTTGTTGAAACTGCAACCCATGTGATTAAGAATTGCTCCCGTACTCATAAAGAGAGAGTGAAGTGGCATGACAATGTTTCCAAAGTGTTAGCGAGAGAACTAAGACAAAAAGACTGGAACGTTGAGGAGAGAAATGAGTTCCATACATCAGAGGGCCTGAGGAAATCTGATTTGGTGTGCCAGAAGGAAAACATAATATGGGTGATAGATTCGCAAGTTGTAGGCCATTATAAACCAGTTAATGAACTCCATAAGGATAAGGCAAATAAGTATAAAAAGGATGAGATTAGAATAGCTATCATGAATGGAAAGAAAGTCCAAAGGGATAATGTAAAGTTCTCATTGTGCACCTTATCCTTCAAAGGAATTTGGAGTCACAAATCATCTGAAGACTTGTTAAGTCTCGGCTTAACTAGAGATTTTTTGTCTACCATTACAATCATGGTTATGCAAGGGTCTCATACTAACTGTACCATATGGTATCAGATGACAGAAAGGATCTGATAAAAGAGAGAACCATGTCTAGGAGAGTTTAAATCTTCAAAATCAAACCAATTGGAATACCCGTTTCCGCAACAAAAGCGTCAATTCCGCAAAGGGAAAAATAGCAGCATACTTTAGTAATGCAAGTCAGAGGCAAACTGAGAAGATTTAAAGAAATCAATTGAAGAACTCTGCTAGAGTATAAACGAGACGGAGAGTAAGTTTAGTGGGTATCTGCCAGAAAAGGACTAGTCCCGCACTGTTCAAAACACCGGGTTCTGTTCATGCGTAACGCATTCTAACTGCCCTGCCCATATGCAAGAAAAAAAAAAGAAAAAAAAAATGATTCTGTGCGCATCAAAAACTTATGAGGATTCATGAGAAATTCTCTGAAAGTAAAAATAATAGATCAGGAAAATGTATGGGGAAAAAGGAAAATTTCAGAAATGCATATACAAATAAATAGTCCAACAGTTAATCTAAAAGAGGGTACAAATATTTTAAACGACTGTTACATACACACCATCAATACATTTAAGCGAAACACGCAATATTTATTAATTTGTAGTTACATAAATTGTAGAGGTTAATTTTGCGTTGAAAAAACCCAGAGAAACTGCTTCATAGTGGATTCAGAAACCTCCTGTTCACACATTCTGCTGACTCTTCGTTCTTACGATTATTTATCACATAATAAATTGATTAATAAGCTTATTTAAAAATAATTACATTTAAATTGTTTATTTAATTTTAGATTTAATAAAAAATAAGTTATTATACAAAAATTTTGTGGAATTCTAACACGTAAATATTAAATTAATAAAAATTTCCAGATATTCATGAACTAATAATAATCACGTTTTAAGAGCAATCAATTATTAAAAATTAGTTTATCTCAAACATTTTTACATTAAAATCAAATTAATTAAAACAATGGTAAAAGATTGCAAATCTGATTTCAATGAAAGTACTTTTTAATGAAAGGTCACGCTGAAAAATTATATTCAAACCTTTTAAGGTGCGAGAACTTTTTTGATTATTAAATATTTAATTTAATAAATCTTAAATAACAAAAATATATTGTCTACTTTGAATACATTTGTCAAAGGAAAAAAAAATTTTCATAAGACATATGGAGACTAAGCATCCAATCAAAATAATTTTAATGATTAACATATGAATTTGATACATTTTTAAGAAATATTTGAAATAAAATTACAAGATCGTGCCTCAAATAGAATCGCTTTTTTTATAGATCAGTTATTTTTTCCATCCTTGTTAATTTTTGCCCTTTGTTCCCAATCACCTCATCTCTCGTGTCAGTTAAATATACAGACAAGATGATTAGCTTTTACATCCACTTAAGTGAAAAGTAAGTGTGTATGTTTCTGTCCTTATATAAACCTACTTGTATAGTCAATGAGCTTGCGCTTGATGCACGTAACTGATTACCATCTTTAGATGCCCTACGAATCATTAGAAGCCGTATCAATTAAAGTTTGCCGTGAATATATTTTATTGAGGTCTGAATATCTACTTAAAGTAAATCAGGCGTAAAAAAACATGCTATAGTATTTCTTGACAAATATTTTATAGCGCGTTTTTTTAAAACATTAATTAATTTTATATATAAAATAAACTTTTAATAAATTTTTTAAAAACTCATTTTCTTCGCATTTTCCTTGTGAAAAGTTTTTAAATATTAATAAAATTAATATTTATTTAAAATGTTTTGCAACAATTTCTTATTTAATACTATGAAAAATATTTATAAAATTGAAAATTTGTATGCTTACACAAAATAGTTCATTAAAGTTTAATAAAATAAAAAAAAGGATCATTATAAAGTTTCTATAAAATATTATAATGAATTAATTCAGTAAAGTTTAGCGATTTTTTAAAAAAGTAAAAAAAAAATGTTTTTTAATTAAGTAAGTCCGGTCTTCTGACAAAATTTTGTTTGGATAGTATAAAGTGATGTTTTTACCCATATATATATATACCAAAGTTGATGTAGTAAGAAGTATACTCGAGGTTGTACTAAATCGTTATGCAAGAGCTCGTCTGGTGTATATATATTTCTGTATTGAAGACGAGCCAAAGATAACGACGGAAGTTCCTCAGCATAGTTAATGAGATGCTCACAAAGGACAAGCCAGGGCGCATAGTGAAGAGTAGTAACAGAAGCAACGCGTTGTCTTGTCTCTTGTACATATATAAATCCGCGTGCATATCTCAACGATCCATACACTTACACATACATATATACATATAAATTTATATTTAATACACTCTCTTTCTCTCTCTCATACACATAAACATTTTGCATTTATGTATACATATTACAAGGATTCTAGAGAGAAACTTAGTAATGAAGCGACTATCATGCTAATGAGAAATCTCATTTAGGGGTGTATGACTTGCTTGTATGATATGTTAACCCTATATATATATTTTATATATATACGCATACATACGTACTTGTATTATCACCAAGAAATGTCAGAATAGTTTATGGGATAAACAGCATGCTACGTATAGCATCAAATGTATAGCATGCGTTATATATTTATAATATAATGTTTTAACGATAAATTACTGTAATTTTGGTTAACGTAGAAAAAAAATACATTTTTTTATAAACTTTTAATAAAGGAAAATATGTAATGTACCAGTTGAAATAACTAATTTGCAAATTTCGAATTATAAATTCACTGAACCTAGAACCCTTGTATTTTGAGTGGAAAATCTTAACAGAAACAGTAGATAATTTATTCTATGCTGTTTGTTCTCATGGATTATTTTATTGTAAAGAAATCATTTTATAAAAAGCTATCCTTTCAAATCCCAAAGAATACATTTATTCGATTTCCCTATAGAAATAATTGAAAAACACTTTTTCGAACTAGTAACGGTGTCCAATTAGCCTAATATTGCCAACAAATGTAAACCAATTTTATATATATATATATATTTATATATATTCGATAAACTAAGTCCCATGTAACAAAAAATAATTAGATTATATATATTTTTAGAAACTTATCGATATTTGGTCCTATTTCTTTGTGAAACATTGTACAGTATGTATATAATTTAAAATTTAATGCAAAAACAAGTACGAGCAGTGAACTTGTCCAAGTCTGATCTTTATTTAGAATGCAATAAGGTTAACTAAATTATTCTTCATGGAAAATACGACATGTATGTCTGTTGTTAAACCTGCAAGTGATATATATTTTCAACTCTCATTTGCACTTGAGCTCTTCACTAAAAATAAAGCGCATTTCTATGTTAAGTCCTGTTAAAGCAATGTATAATACTACTCTTATAAATATTAGTTTTTTTTTTTTTGCTAGTGCTGTTATTTTTTAACTTTTTCTCTATATAGAGATATTTTAATTGAAGATTTTTATTGTAGTTCTAAAAGTTTTATTTAAATAAAATATTATAAGCAGCTTTTGTGTTAGTACGATTATAATGGTTTTCAACAATTTTTTTATATACATAATTTCAAATACAATGGTAATCAAGTTTTTCATACAAATGAAAAAAAAGATTTTTTTTGTCTCAAACAGAAAATCTTCTTGAACAAAATCTATTTGAGTCAAATAGACATCTATTCTTGACAAGCATAGTCTATTAATCAAATAACACATTATTTTTGAGCCAAATAGAAAATGGAAAAAGTAAATAAAAAACCATGAATATTTTCTGAAAAACAAAGATCTTGAAAAGAATGAAGAAAAAAAACTTTTTCACTTACTAGATAATTTGGAGTCTGAAAATTAAAATTTCGAGTGAGAAATCTAGGAGAAATTTAGGAGTAATATACGACCAACATCTAAAATGGAAAGATCACATACTGAATACATTCAAAAAAACAAGGTATCTGATTTATATAATTGCTAGGCTAAATAATATCTTGAGTTACAATAACCTAATTTCAGTATATTACGCCTTTTTTCATAGTATAGCCTCATATGGAATTTTAGCATGGGGAAGCGCCTATGGTAACTCAATTGATTTACTACATAAATTACAAAGTAAAATTGTAAACATAATTATTAATAATAAAGAATATAAAAGTAATAAAACTTTAAAGATTCCTATTAATATCCAACAAACTTACTTACTGAAATCACTAATACAGGATTATCAAATTTTAAAAGATAAATTTATTAAAAGTAACAGTAAAACAAGAAGCAAATCAATTGAAGTACCAAGGTGTACGCTGGAGGTTGGTAAGAAAGTATACAGCTATCAAGCAATAAAACTATATAATCAATTACCAAGTAATCTAAAAATGCTTGATATAAACAAAAAAAGCTCTAAATATAATATCAAAAATTGGATAATCAATTCTAAAATCTAGTCTATTTTATCATATTGTTAACTAATTTATAGATGTGTTGCTCTAACCCTTTTCTAATTTTAGTTTTATTATTATAATTAATTTTAAGTATTATTTTTTATTATTATATACTGATTCCTCCTATGTACAGGTTATTACCTACTGTAGGCCTATAATATGTAACATTATAGTATATATTATTTGAATTGGAAATAAATTATTATTATTATTATAATCACTTTCACCGACCCCGAAAATCCCCATTTTCAAGCAACTTGCTTGAAATTTTAAACAGCTATATTTCTTGCTTTAATTTTCAAGCATTTGGTTGAAATTTCAAGTAAAGCAGCCTGACCGTGTATATATTTAATTTGAATAGGACTTTAAACTTTAAAAAAAGTTTTAGTCAAAAAATAATTCTGGGAATTTCGTACTTAAATTTGGAATAATTTCATTTAAGGGACTTAGAATCATTTAAGTTTAGGGATTCATCTTCAGGGACTTAAGATGATTTAGATTTAGGGATTTAGAATTACATAGATAAAAGGTAATAATCAAGAATAATAATTTTGGTATACCTGGGTATCAAACCAAGTAAATTGGGAATTTTTACTGTTATTTTGTACCAGATATGTATTGTATTAAGTAATTAGTTGAAATAAATATGTTTTATGCTTTGTGTTTGTGTTTAGTATTTACAGAAACTAGTTAAAAGTATTTGTGTTTATTTTACTTATTAATGTGACTGTTTTGTCATTCTAATTCAAACACTCAGATCATTGGTTTACAAACAAATAAAATTGGATTTAAAATATTTTAGGGCTCAAATGCTCATTTTTATTTTTCAAAATTTGTTTTAAATTAATTTAAAGATAATTTTTAGTCTTGAAATGATAATTAACATGGAACATGTTTAGAGGCAGGAGGGGCACTTCAAGCAGGTCATTTTGGAGGGGGATCAAATGTGCCATATTTGGGGGAGTCAAATGGACTTTTCGATTTAGGGACTTAGAATAGTTTCGATTTTAGGACTTAGAATAATATTGATAAAGGGGTATAGAATTAAGATAAAAAAATAATAAAATTATTTTTTTTAGCTTAAGGACTTAAAATTATAAAAGCTTCAAGATTCAAAATATAAATTTAATCATGTTCCATGTTCATTTTTTGTGATTATTTGACCTTTTTAAGTAAATTCGTGTTTTTTAACTGAAATAATGGGAAGTTACCCTAAAATCGTTTACCTTAATATTAACGTATACTCATTTGTAAGCCAAAACGGTGATGTCATGATACTAGGGACTCAAAAATAGTTTCTTTTTACTACATAATTTAAATAACATAACTTCAACATATCTAATAATATTTCCATATTGGTAATTTTCAATTATATTTAAAACAGAAAATAAAAATATTAAATAATATATTGTATAATAAATAATTTAAAATAATAATATACTTAAAAATAAAAAAATGACCATAGATAATCAGCATGCAAAATATTATATTATATACTTAGTAAATACAAAATATATTTTCAATTCGTTTAGTGGCAATTGAATTTTCTCCTTTAAATTACATAATAAAGCTCTTTTTTTTTCTATCTACCTTTATTTCATAAATTTCTCATAAAATTCTCAGGCAAAGATTAAAAAATTGTTTTTTATTTAAAAAGCATGATGTACTTTTAAAATTATCATGCAAAAACTATTATTTGTGTGTGTGTACTTACGTTTTATATAAATAAGATCTCTCATGATATTTAATATTGACGCACACGAAAGATAGATTTTATTTTTATTTTTTACTGCTATTTGATGGTCGTGCTTATAATGACTAAATTTAGAAGTAGCGTTTTTTTATCACGTAATTATTAGTAAAAAAAAAAGATTAAAAGTTTTTACTTTACACATTTTTTTACATTATTTGATATTATAATCAAAAAAAATTTTCTTTTTTGTATTTTTATCAAGATGTAATTACGTAAGAGGTTATTATCATAATTATATTAAAAAAATATGCATGTTTTTTATTTCTATAAAAAATTAACCTTTTCACTACACTGTAAATCAAGCACGCAATCAAAAAAAAAAATATCTTGTTAAGTTTGTGTATAAAGTTTTTCTTATTATAATGTAAACATAAAATTTAATGTTTTTTAATAAACATATTATAATTTTCTTTAAGTAATTTGTTAAAATATCTTGTTTGGTAAAAAAAAATTTTTTTTTTTATGTTTATGTTGGTCATTTTAAAATTATTATATTAATATCTTTTTAAGATCATAATAAAGATTTTATTTATGTTAAGTGTCACTTTCACAAATTTTAATTAGTTTATAACTAGGTTGTTATTTTAATACTTAAATATGCAGCTAATTTTTTATTTATTATTTAAATTAAGTTTTTCTTCATTTATTTTTTAATTTTTATCTTGTAGATTTTATATATTAAACATTAATTAATATTAACATTTTTATTTAAATTAATTTAAATGATAAGCATACTTCAAGGAGATTAAAAAAAAAATTTTTTTAAATTTTTTATCAAAATATTTTATGGATTCTACCCCAAATGGGTCCAAGTTGCACCGTAAGGTCTTGAGATAATAATCTGTCAAAACTATTTTTTTCCGAAAGTGCAGTTACAAATATGTATAAACCATTTTAGTTTTCTAAATCAAATTCAAACCTAAATTTTATCCTAAATACAGGATAATCAAACATGTATATTTTAAGATTTTGAATCTGTAAAATATATTGATGAAAAAATGATAACTGGTTCGTGTTTTCTCAACGATCATGGAACATATGTTCACTTATAACAGTTTTAACGTACATTCCCTAATTATTATAAGCCCTAAAACCAAAATTACAATAAATCCCAAAATATAAATTATCCTAAGTCCATGAACCTAAAGTATTTTATGTTCTTGTTCTTATCAGAGCCTGATACTGACTCCCATTTCAAATTATTCTAAATCCCTAAATCGAAAATATTTTAAGTTTATTTGAACCCTCCCTCCTAAAAATGTCAATTTTAACCCCCCCTTGCTGAACAGAACTTTGCGAGTTCCCCTCTCTATAAACATGTTCCATGTTAAAACGTAATTTCTTGTGCATGCGCAGATGAAGTCTGCTAGAAATTCTCTACACTGTGAATAATTTAAAAGTAGAAATTACTCTTAATTTAAAAAATTTTTTGGAAAAATATAGTTTGAACTGATTTCTGCGAGCCATCAATCCAACTTAGCTTAAGTTGGGGTAACATCCTTTATATATTTTGAGGTCAATCTTTATATTTTTAGAAATTGTCTTGTTTTTAAAAAATAAAAATCACCGTATTTTGCTTCAAAACCCAGTTGTTTCAGTATCTGATTTCGATTCTGAACTATTTTCTAAAATTTTTGTCCAAAATCCAATCTGACTAGAAAATACGTACATCTCTAATACAAATGCAAGATAAATATTGTCTATAATTTCACATTTGATTTCGGATTATTTTGATTTACATAAAGATAATAAACACAAATCAGTTAGAGGCTAAAATGTTCACTCGTATTTATTTGAAAAGTTTACGATTTTTTAGGATAGGCTTAAATATTGATAAATTTTTATGGCATAAAATTGATACACTTTTATTTTTTTATAGTATTTTTTTTTTTACATACCAATGATAAACCGTTATTACCAACTAGAGATAGGACCTAACGATAAATTTATATGAATTTTTTTATTTTTCGTTATTGTTTTTATATTGAAAAACGTATAAACATATAAAATACAAGTAATATTTTACAAACCAATGTCATAATTTTATAAAATATAAATATATATCAAATCTAATCTATATATTTTTGTTAAAAAAAAAAAAAAAAATAAGGTTAAAAAAATTAAATTCAAGAAAATTTAGTTTGTTTTTTGCGTTGTTTTTAATAAGTAAATAAATGTCTAAAAGAAATGACGAAGTGGAAAAAATCCGTTATTTGATGCGTTATATAGGTTTATACTCATATAATATATTTATATTTGTACGTTTTAACGATCTTGAGAATTCACACCCACAAAGTGCTAAGTTATAATATACCGGTATTATATGTGATTTACGGGGCGAATCGAACTTTCTTATAAAAAAAAAACGTTATAAATAAAATATTTACTTTATTTTAATAATATATAATTTAAATTTCATAAAATATATTTTTTATTTTTTCTGATTAGAAATTCAAATAAAATTGTAATTTTATGTAATAAAATCTTTTCTTGTATGTATAATTTTGAGTTATGGCTTTTTTGTAATAATAAAAATGCATTGATATACTGTTGGGAATAGTACAGTTTTTTTTATTTTAATTTTTTTAACTTATTCTTGTAATTCTTGAATTAGAATTATTTAAGGTGCAAGAAATTAACAAATTAACTGATTTTTCTAATTTTTTTTTACTTTATGATTGAATCTTTTAATTTAAATGCCAGAATATACAGGATGATTAAAGTAAGCCTATAAATGTACCAAAAATAATTTTTTATAAATAATACTCAATACCCAATAAAAAAATATGCATGGCATTTTGATTTTTTGCTACATATCCAAAATTTTAAAGTTTTTCAAGTTTAGCAAGAGTGAATCTTAGAAATTTCATATGGTTCGGGAAATGAGTTATAGTTCTGGTCTCGGTTCTGGTACAAATAAAGAGGGAGATTAGAGGGTCATATCCCTCTTCCCAAAATTAAAATTTTTACTAAAAATAGCAATATTTTTTACCTTAATTTCAATAGGTTATTAATTATTATTAACATTTAATTTCAGTTAATTTATGTTTTTTTTAAATATTAATAATTTTTTGTTAAACCCTTAAAATTTATTAGACATTACCCGATTTTCTGGCAAAGCTTGTATTAGATAAAATAGTTAATATTTTTTTTTGGGTTTTAGCTAATACTGATTAAAAAAAGCTTGTTCTTCATGTGTATAATTAACTATAACTTTCATAAACTTTTTACTTTTTGAACTCGTTTCTTTTCTATTTAGACACTGTACTGAAAAAAAATTCACTTGTGGCAAGCAAAATTTTTTTTATTTGCCCTCCTAGGAATTGCGGCTCGGGCGAATTTTTTGCACCGTTGTACTTCTAGGTAGGAAAGAAACATGGTAAGCACAATGGGTGAAAAACTTAAGACTCTAGTATGAAAACATATCACTCTATAATGCAATAGCTATTAAAAAATTTTGGAAGTAAAATAGAAAAATCTCTCTTTATTTTTGAATAAATTGAGGTATTAAATCAAAGGTTACTTATGACATCTTCACTGGCCTCATAAACTAATACACGTATCTAAATACCTTGTATCCTATAACTTATAATTGAATAATTCTATGTCAAAAAAAATACATAGATCTAATTTCCTCTATAATTTAGATATTTTGGTCACTCACAGTCGGTCACTCAATGTAACAAGTCACGATTTTAATTATACCTATTGAGATACATAGAACGATTGGAACTAAAAAAATATTATTTAAAAATATCTGTAGCTTATGTAGTTTTAGAAACAAGTCGTGCCCACGATTTAAATGTAAAAAATTTTTTTAATTTCCTTAACTAAAAAATTTCGTTTACTTTATATTAAAACACACAAGTGGCATTTAAAAATATCGTGAAGTTGATAAAAAATATTTTAACTTATATGTGTGTGTGTATTGATTAGAATAAACAGATAAATAAATATGAAAAGCACAATAGATACATATATGATGTATTGATGTTAAAACAAATAAATATTAGTAAATAAAAATTGTGACATTAAGGAAGTAGCTAAAAAATGTAGTTTCCGGGGCCTGATGATGATTCTCCACTGTCTTTATATTACATAAAAACAAAAAAAAAGAATAAAGAACAATATCCTCATGTTCTTGAAGATCATCTTGTGATATATTAAAGTGTGTATGTGTATATATGTATAAAAGTTTATATATTGAACTACATGGGAAAATAAAAAAGTATACATTGAAAAAACAGGCTTTCGTGTACATTTATCTTATTAGATAGACTACAAAAGACACACTGCTTATTTTATATTTATTATAAAAAAAAAAATATTTCCCATAAACAAATTATCCTCGTATAAAATTTAAAAAAAAAACCCTTTTTTGTTGTTTTTAAGATTATATATTTAAATTTAATAAATAATATTTATAGAAAAATTGATAAGCAATAAAAAAACAATTAATTATAACTCTTCTATGAGAATCTAAACAATGTCGTGCATTGAATAATTTTTTTATTAAAGATTAAAAATTTATAACTGTAAAATTTTATGAAAATAAGCTTTTAATATATATAGAGCTTTTTGATTAATTTCAAAATGGTCATATATATTAGAAAGCTTTCAAAGTTTAACTATGCTGCTTGTATATTATTTGAGTAGTAAAATTGCTTAGATTATAAAGGTTAGATGATAGAAATTTAGAATTTCCATTAAATGTAATAGGGGAAATTGAGACTATAATATAGAGACACTATATTATAACCAAAAGATTTTATCTATCTTTCTCTCTCTCTCACTCTTACTCTTTATGTGTGTATGTAAAATATATCTTGCTTAAAACCGGAATGTGCTGTGGGATTGTAAGCAAAACTTGTATTAATTACGAGAGACATTGCGCGGCTCGTGCTAGATTAGAAATCGAAGCTCGCGTTTATTATAATATAAACGAAAAGCATATATGCTGTTTATTAAATATCCTTATCTTAATAAAACATGTAAATAGAGAGAAAGAGAGAGAGAGAGACTTGTAAGATTAAATTATTATTGTATGATTTATTTATTTATTTTATATTTTATTGACACATTTTTTTTTTATTTGAATTCAATATAAATATAAATAAAATACATTTTTTTATCAACTTATTATAATAAATGTCAATATTTTTTATATTTTATACACTTTTTACACGTATGTAATACAAAATAGAAACGTCATTCAAATAAGTAATAGAATGTAACTTTTTTTAAAAAATATTATTCCTTTCAATAAAATAGTTTTTTATGAGGAAAAATATGGGAAAACTACAACTATTGATTACATTGATGTATATTGTGGGATTCTAAAATTTTCAAGAAATGTGGATACTCTTCAATTATGAACCTTTAATAAAAACTAACTTAAAATCATTTAGTTTATTCAAGTATTTAGAAACGATGTGAGAAATAAAAATCGATATCTCCAATACCCCCTGCTTAGGCTGTGACTTTTAGACCATTAGCTACATTCGATAATTTGGGACACACAAGATCTGTCCTGTATGAACAGATAGCCTCAGATCTCCTTTCCTTGTATCTCTTCATTTCCTTATAGTAAATATTCTTCTTTATAATATCTTACTATTTCTATGCCCCATGCAGCAATATGAAGTGCGTTACCTGCATTCGCAGTTTGAGCTATGTACTTTAAAACTCAATGATGTCTTCCTCAAGGTGTATTAAAACCAACCTCTGAATGAATTTTTAGATGAACCTTCGCAATATCTATTTTAAAAGACACTAAATTTAAATCCTGGAACAGAGGTGTGCGTACTTCAAACGATGGGTACCCAACCCAAAAATTTGATTTTTCTTGAGTTCTTGGAGTTTGGTCTATACCTAAAGACATTTTCAGAAAATTTCGCGCTGCACCTGAAACTTGATCTAAACTGGTTCTGTCTGAAAAAACCCTAATTCAGAATCCTTTTCAAAATCTAATAAAGAACATTATCAATGATAACGTAATACAAAAAATAAAAAAATTATTTAAATTAATTTAAATCTTACAATTTTCTTAATAATAATTACACAAGTACTAAGATGTAAAGAGTCCAGTCATATAAAAAAGTAAAATTGTAATATTTTTTTTTAATTTCAAGCTTATACAATTGTATAATTGAATTATTTTTTAATTTACTTACTAATTTTATATTACAGAAATAAAATTATATTCTATTTTTTATATTTTGTTAATTAAATTATTATAAAGAGAAAAAAAGTGATGTAAAATTTAATTTATTTTATACAAAATTACAAAGAAATGAAATATAATTAAATAAAAACAAATTTTCTTCTATTCATAATTAATTATATTTTAATTTAATTTATCATGTACAAATTACTTAGATTGTCAAATAAAAATAGAAAGAATCTTTTTTTAAATAGTATTTCATGAATATTCAAGAATTTCTTTTCAAATGAAATTGTTAAAAACTTCGTCGATCTTTAAAAATCAATAACTTATTCTTTCAAATATAATTAAATTTCATTAATATATTTTTTAAATATTAAATATTGGCTACAACGGAGTTAAAATAAAATTAAAAATATATTTTTCATCATATACAAAATTTTTACGTAACAAAAATGCATCATATGTGAAACGATAAAAAAAAACTTTTTTTTTTAACACATAAACCTATTTATAAATATAGTTGGATAAACAATTGGGTTATCACGTGCAAAATTATATTATTTTTTTTTTTTTTGAACTTTTTTTTTAGTTTTTACTTTTTTTGAGAGAAAGAGAAAGAGAGTTTATCCGGAAGCATATAAAACTTGCTTCCGTCAGGTTGGCTACGCTTGAGGAAACTCTGCTGTTGTCGCCTGGTGTTCATCTAAAATATTGTTTATATATTATATTTATATAGTTTTCAGAATAAATTCGACGATTTTTTGAATTTAATGAAAAAAATAAATAAATAAACGCTATGATTTCAATTTGTGTTGATTTGAAACTGGCAAATATAACGTGTACATATGATTTTTCTAAAAAAAATAAAATAAATAATACCATTTATTGATTGAATATGTACTTGATGCCTGAGTTGATGAGTTACTCAAAAATATATTGCAGATATTCAGATTATTTATTTTTTTTATGAAAAAAAGTATTTTATTTTCTGGGGAACGAGATTTTCTGGTTATTGATAGAAATAAAATGCAAAAATTTAATAAAAATTATTGAGGTGAAATGAGTACAGAAATGTAAAAAACTAATTAAAGATTGGCTTTATCTAGTATACTAAAAAGTTAAAAATAATTATGATGGCATTATTGTAAATTTAATTTGAGATGTTTGTGGTACAAAAATACGCGTCTATTATTCAAAAAAATAGTTATTTTACTATGCTCTAAATTTTTATTTTAAAATTTCTTATATTTTTTCCCTTGACACATGTTTTTCATTAAAATATAAAACATTAATAGTCTAATTAATGAGCAATGTTCGTCAAAGGTATTTATAGGAGGTGCACACGAACTGAATATTGCGGGCGAACTCCCATTAGCGAATTTTTTGGCCAAGCATCGTATATGATTTTTCTGCGTCAGTTGCAAGGAATTGCCCTGTGATTGATATGAATCGTTACAACTGTCCAGAAATATTTTTTTTTTCTTATTTTCTGTAGTTATGGATTAATAAAAGTTATTTAAACACTGAGATCTTATCAACAATCTTTAAAGTTAGCTAATTTCCATATTTAATATAAAAGAAATAGATATTCTATATATTTTGTTATTCTGAAGATAATAATTTATTTAGTAAGATATTAAAAATTCTCATTCAAGTAATTATATAGTGTTGAGTTCTCATTTCATTTACGAGAATAATTTTAAACAGGAATAAACCTATTCGATAACTTGAGCTTACAATTTTGGTCATTTCTCCTCTGGCTAAATAGCGTATAAGGCTCGTCAGTGCGTACACTGTTTAGCCATTTCGTAGATAAACATGAATAATAATTTTTAATAATAAACAAAAAAAAAATTTTTTTAAATAAAATTATATAAAAAATTTGATAAATGTTTTTCAAATTTATTATAAAAAGAATTCAATTAAAAAGACATTTGATTTACTACATTGTAAAAAATAACTTTCTTAGATTTACAAAAAAAATAGAATTTTTTCGAAAAATTAGTAAATTTTCAAAAAATTTTGTAAATATTCGATAAAAATCGTAAATTTACTAAATTTAGTATATTATCGAAAAATTCGAGAATTCTCGATTTTTTTTTGTGATTTTACGAAAAAAGTTGTGAATTCACAACTATTTTTCGGAATATTAAAACTATTTTTTGTAAATTTTCGAGAAAAAAAATTCTAAATTATCAATTTTTCTTGCGAATTTACAAAAAAAAATCGAGAATACTCGTTATACTAAATTTAGTAATTATACGATTCTTTTCGAATATTTACAAATTTTTTCGAAAATTTACTAATTTTTCGAAAATGTTCTAATTTTTTTGTTAATATAAGAAAGTTACTTTTTACAGTTTAATTATCAAATAAACAAGAATGCCCTAAAAATCTACAATAATACCACCAATAATATTTCTTCTGCATTAACATTTCAAAATTTTTCTCTCAATATTTAAAATCTGTCTTATTCGTCATCTATAATTTGATAATAAACAAATATACTTTTTTTCAATATTAAAAAGAAAAACACGTAAATCATTTTTCTATTAAATTTTAAATATTTTATATGATAAGAATATTTCGACATTTTTATTAAAATGTTTATTTATTTTGTCTGTTTCAGGTGAGTATACTCAATACACAAGTTATATAACATTTCCTTATATTGTTTTTTGATGTGTTCAAATACCAACACATAAAAAAAGTATGTATGTACTTGTAGTACAAGTTGAAATCAATTTTTCATAAAATTCACGTATTTGGTAAGTATAAGTAAGTAATATGTACAATATTTTTTTTTATTTTTTCATTTATATTTATTTTTTCAATTTTCAATTTTCAATAAGGTAATATATGAAATGCAAGTTTTTTTTTTGCTTCAATTTTGTACTTGTGTGTTTTTTTTTTCTTATTATTTATTTAATTTTTCTTACTTTTTGATATATAAACATGACGTTTTCGTATTTACTATTTTACTTACACATATATATATTTACGATTTTTCTTACTTTTTATAACGCCTCAAAGGAAAAAGAAAAAAAAAATATAAATACGTCAAGGGTCCGTAAAAATTTGAACAAAAAAAAAATGAAAAGCTTACGTATGGAAAATTCTCTTACTATTTTTATTTATTTATGTATACATGAAAAATTTGGTTTATAAAATTTTTCTTTGCTACACTTGATAAAAAAATATATATAAAAAGAAATATATTTTTATTTTACTTTTTCTGTTTGTACAAAAAAAAAAAAAATCGTCCTTTTTTTTTTTTAAACAAAAAGTAGGTAAAGAAAGTCAAATTGAATTATTCTTTATATTTGTTTTATGCATTTTAGGGTAGGTATATTTTATTTTTTTATTTACATTTTTTAAAAAATAAACCTTTGAAATCAGAGGATTGACGAATTTTCCTTCGTTTTTTTTAAACTATTTTCTATTTATGTATAATACCAAAATATACTTTGTATTCATTTATATATAAACATATATATATACGTGTATATATACAAATGAAAGGCGTGACGTGGTTTACAAAAGCTCACACTTTTTCAAAAAAATATATATAACATTGTTGTAAACTAGAAGCTTTTCATTTTTTTTTTTTAAACCTTTGTATAGTGAAATTGTATGTTTTATATTTATAGTATGTATAATAGAATTTTTCGGGAGTTGGAGAACTTTTTTTTTATTATTTATATGAGTGTTTTTAGAGAAAAATGGCACTATTGGAAAAAGATGAGTTTTACAATATGGTTTATGTTTTAGACTCGTATTTATACGTACATTGAAAATATTAGGACTCTAAATTTTCTTTTTAAAGTAAATAAATTTTTTCTTATTTGGTGAATTTTTGTTGGGTTCCATAGATTTTCTGACCTAATTATCTTTAAGCAAAATTAAATTTGAATACGAAATTTTTGAATAATTTATCGTCTTCTATTAAAACAAATAAAGCATCGTTTTGATTTTTAAAGATCAATTGCAAACTTAATTTCTCTCTATCAAAACAAGGATATTTACACTTGCATATTCAAATTCCTTGCAAATTCACTTGAAGCATTAATGTGTCAAGTAAATGAAAATAAAAAGTTTATTTTTTATTTTTTAGCACATAAAAGTGTATTTAAACATAAACTTTGGAAAATGAGTTTTAAAAGTTCGTTGATCTGCGTTATCTCAGTTGAGAGACACGTTATTTCTAGCAGTGAAAACAAATCGGTCTCTCTATATATTTATTTGTTACTGTGGTATATTGCATATATGTTTATCGTATTTCCTTTTATAAATACGAGAAAACGTATCCTTTTTCATTAACACCTCTATACGCTGTTTACTTATTTAACGGGTCCTATAAATGTATATATAATACTGCAATATACTTTTTCATCCTTTTTTTATTTCTATGTTTTTTTGTGACAAGTTTACCTTTAAACATTCGAAATAGCCTCCAGTGACATCAACACGTATTTGATTTCAACTATATTTTCTCTTTTAATTCTATACATACACACATACTTTTTTTTATGGACATTAAATAAATTTTTACGTAATTTTTATCTTTGAGATTGTAAAAATATTATTTGAATTTATTATTATTGACTTATTTACATATTTCTCGTGTTAATTAGTTAATGAAATAAACTTGTTTAATGAAAATATTGTGTACTTGTTTTAGAAAATTGTTCAATGTCAAAAGTAATCAGTTAAAAGTAAGGAAATTTTTGTCACCATAACCTTTATTACAAGATATAAAGTTACGGTATAGCACAGCTGAACTTTGTCTGATCAACTTGGACTTTTACTACTCAATCTATTCATGTTTTACATTTTTTGTTTTTTAATATTTTATATTAAAAATATGATTATTTTACAGTAAATCAAAAATAATAAAAAAATTTTTTTCATAATCAAAAAAAATAATTATGACAGTCAAACACACGTATAAAAAAAAATTATTAAAAAAGACACACAAAAAAAAAATCTATAATCGAAAAAAAATTCCAATTTAAATTATTATTAAACTTTTTTTACTAATACCATCTGTAAAAAAACGTATATAATAATGAAAAAAAATAAAAAATAGTTTGTTATTTACTAAAAAAAAAAATCCAATAATATTCAATTTATCAAAACCACACAATTTATTTTTCTAGCTTATATGTCAATCCTTAATAAATTTTTTTCCCTCCTATTACAGATATATCTAAAGTGTTAATAAAAAGTATTACAAATATTTTCAGCATCTTCAAATCGAACATGAAATTATCTTTTTTTCCTCCTGTCAATCTATCTGATAATAATAATAATAAAATTTTTGATAGGATATTGCGTGATGGTTAGGCGAGATGATCTTATAAAATATATTTATATATCAGCCAGGAGTAAAAAAAAGGCGTAATTGAACATCATTTTTCAGAGTCTATTTTAATGTAAACTGACGTTTTCTTTAAAGAAAAATATTAAACTTTCATGATGTTGTTCACTATAAAACTTTTCTTTTTTAAGACTTTATATAGAAAATTTTTTAAAACTTGCGCTTGTTTTGTTGTTGTTATTTTCTTTCGCCCTTTCTTTTTTCTCTTGCCGCAAGTTAGTATAAGCATAATATGGCAATTGTGTTTACGTATATAAACCTAACACTATCTAGAAAATGTATGGGGTTAAAAGAAGAAGCTCACAATAAATGAAAAAAAAAGAAGAAAAAAATTAGACAGTAATCTCTAGGGTATTACTCTGTGGCAGACCAAGATTCAAGAATCTTGATTCTACCGATTCTGTGTTCGTATATATTTAACCTTATTTTTTTTCATTTTCTTTTTGTCCCTTATTTCGCGCTGGCAAATACTGCCACAATATTTTTCTCGATTACCATCTGAATTGGAAATGCTATGTTAGCTAACTATACTTCTATATCTCTCAGCGGACTTGACGCCGATGGAGCCAAAAAAAAGCATTAAAAAATAAAAGAAAGAAAATTGGTGGAAATACACGCGGGATTCTCATTGTGAATGTCACATAAGGACTATTCAACTATTCTCGTTAACATGTTAATTTATTGTGCTTTTAAATTTTCTCTTTATTTTTCCATCTCTTTCTATGTATTTACATGTATAGTAGAATAAAATTTATTATGTTCCATATTACATTTAGTTTTAACTTTAGTATTATTTGGATTTATTGGAGTATTTTGTACATATAATAATAATAATAATAATAACAACGTGTATAATAGTTAAATGCATATTTATATCTAACAATTTCATTCAATATTATGCGAAATTTAAGTTTTATTAATTATTATTTTGAAATTTTGTTGTTCAAAATTTTCTACTTTATTTTGTAAACTTGTTGGTCAGTTTAATTAATAAATTTATTATAATTGTTATAAAATTAATTTTTTTAAAAGTAAATATTGTTTTATTTATAATTAATACACAGTCTGATAATTTGTTAACGTTATTAGGAAAATTTGGATTTGACACGTTGGTTTAATTATTTGGTCTTGTTTATATTTAAATTATTAATTATAACAGAAAGAATGAAAGTTATAAAAAATTAAAGAACGAGTATTTAAAAAGTGAAAAACTTTAAAATTATATTTCAAATGAAGTAAATATTTAATAATTGTTAAAATAATAAAAATTTTTCACAGTGCAAATGGGTTTCCTTATTATTATTTTTTTTTATATTCAAATAATTGAAATTGAAGAAAATTTAATTTTTATGCAAAAAAAATTTTTTTAATTTTTTTAACGTTTTCAAGTCATTTGCAATCATTTGAGAAAAAATATTCGAACGATTTGTTAAAATGGAGAAATTTTAAAGATGAGTCATAATTTAATGTTTTTTTATATTAATTCTTATACTTTCCCCAAAAAGGAAAATAATTGTTGAATTACAAGCTTGCTTGAAGAAATAAGAAAAAAAATCTAAGCTTATAAGAACTGAGAAAAGTTAAAAAATGAAAAACATTAAAACTTCTGTAAATGAAAGGATGAGGTGAAAACAAGGAAGATTATTTATTTCATATATATATTTCCGAAAAAAATGTTTTGGGTCCGATTTGAAAACTTAAAAATACAACTTACATACTTTTCAGAAATATTTTTGAAATTGGTAGGAACCAAAGGATGATTCAGGATGATTCAGTCCTAAATGCTTGGAAAACAAAAGCATTTGCTTGGAAATTTTAAGAAAATTATATGAAAATAATATAAAAACTTCGTAAATTTTGCTTTAAAATTTCAGTCATTGAAACAAATTTCAAACAAAGGTATCTAATATTATAATAAATCTTGTCGATTTCAAAGTTAAGAAATAATTTCCTTAAGCAAAAAAGATAATTAAAAGTTACAAATTTAATTTCTGTATGTGAATGCTTATTGCCATATTAAGTACTAATGCACTTTTTATGTTTTTTTTTAAATTAATTGCAATTTCACCACTTAACTAAAACCATTATGCTTCTTTTTTAGCAAGCCTAATGAAAGAAATTACACAGATACTAATACATAAAGCTACTACTTATTCATCTATTTTAAATTGGCCATTATTTTTACAGTTAGCTAATATATATAAATTTTTTTGGCTTTGGCAAAGAATGTTCTGAAATAATAAAATAAACGAGAGCATTATATCAAGTTATCACATTTTAGACGGTGCATTAACATTAATTCTTATATGTAGACCATTACTAAGTAAGCCAAAAATTTATTAATAATTCCTATATAAATCAACTAAGTAAAAAAAAATTGGTTATAAATCTGTCGTTATAATAAAGATAATTTAGTTAATTATAATAAGGTATTAAAATAAATTAAGGATAAAAGAGATAAAAAATAAAGTTTAAGTTAAAGAAAATAATTCATATTAGTAATAAGAAACAAGCTCGTTGACATTTATTTAAAACTAAAGTGTAAGTTTCTGATCTAATTCAAATCTTATTTAACAGGCATTATAATATCTTTTCCATAAAGATTATCCTTATTAAATGATTATATATACATTTCCAGGTGACTTTATACCGCCAAAAGTCTTATAATCCGTTATACTTATAGCCCATATATAGATAGAAATATATATATATATATAGCTAAAGTAATAATGACCGCGTTATTATTATGGGCGTTTCAAAACCTTTATATATGGTTCCAATGTAAATATTATAGGTATGTATAAACATAACATTCCAGCTATCAATTTACGGCTTTACATTTCTCTCTTTATGTATATTAAAGGAACACATTTCAACCTTATATGCACTGTTGTTATTATTTATATATCGAAATGCCAACACCTATTTTCACTTCGATATAATATTTGAAATCATATATATACAGAATAAATTATTGTTTTAAAGTTAAATGGATTTAATCGAATAACCTATGATTTTAAATAGTTAACGCTTATATCGTGTTTTTCTTTAATTTTTAATAGCTTCTTATAAATATGGTTTTATCGATAAATAAATTTAAATTTAAATTAATGTAATGGATATAAAATAAAAAAAAAAATTAATTTATGTTTCTATAAACGTTTTCGATAACTTTTTATTAAATAACGAAATTCTTTGCTAATTTTAATTTACATTAAAAAATACATATTTTTGTTTTTAAAAGTACTTAGTTACAAAAAAAATATATCTTAAAAATTACAGCGCGTATTATGCCAATTTTTATTTCATGGTACTATTTTTTAACATAGTGCTTATTATTTCACTGATGTTCAGTGGTAGCTACTAATTAATTATTAAAATAATATTCTAATAAAGGTAGTTAATCTTTTTCCATAAAGATGTCATGTTACTTTCTCGCAACAGAAAAGGAATCGATATGTTATATAAGTTCAGAGTTTCACTTCTTATTTATATGTAAATTTTTTATCAAAAATAATATTATTAACAACTTAGTATACTAAAATTGTTCAATTCATTATTTCCGTATTTTAAATTTCCTTATTTTGATGCATTTTATTTGTAGGATTTTATACGATGTTTGTTAGGTGTGATTTCGCCTATTTCTGATTCACTATCTTTTTGGTCATCCAGCGATCACAGTCAAAAAACGAGTGATACATATTATCGCGTTCATCGGAACAAAACACACGTTCAGGGCTTCCAACCTTGTCTATCTTAAAAAGATAGGACTTGAAAAACCCGTGTTCACTAAGGAACTGGGTCAAATAGTAGTTTATTTTTCTTATTCTCTTCGAATCCAAGGCGCAGCCTCTTTCATGAGACACTTAGTCCATCTGTTGTACGCGAAGACTTCCCAGAGTACCTGCCACTCTAGAATCGTATCTCTCCAACATCCGCTTTGGTTTATGATTTTGAGTTCTTTGGCGAGGAGCTTAATTGGGATAATTCCAGTGATCATACTGCTGCTTCAGATACAGCGCTGTACGCGCAGGTAACTCTTAAGACACCTTGCCTCTGGACTTTTATCATGCCTTTCGCATAAATATCCTTGTCTAGCGCCTCCGCTCAATTTTCTGCTCCATTCAATATTATGGAATGGTTTACGGACAGCAGCCATTTTCGCTTGTTAGCATTAGGGCAGTTCAGGTTTGACGTCAGCCTGCTCAGGGCTAGTATCGTAGTGCCTGACTTCTTAACTCTTTGAGAGTTATGCTCCCAGTAGTTGAGCTTTGTATCCAAAGTAATACCCAGATATTTTACGAATCTCTTGGTTTCGATGATGGTATCATCATCGATTCGCATCGGGATTATAGTACTTATTCGTTACCTATAGTGAACACTACCAATTCTGTTTCATTAGCTGCTAGAGTATTATTAGTTGCAAAAGTACGAAATATATTATGAATATTAATAATTAGGGAGTATATATTACAACGAGGATCTTAAAAATATTATAATCGAACATGTTCCATGCTCGTAGGCTGTATGAACACATAAACCAGTTATAATTTTTGTTGTTGCATATATATTTAATACTTCATAGTTTAACTCCCAAATTAGCATTAATTTTACTGAAAAAAATATTTTGTTTTCTAAACAGTTGCCTCATTTGTTATATTCAAGCATAAAAATAAACTCGTGGAAACATACATTTTCAAATAAATTAAAATATTTATTTGACATTTCTTTTATGCTAACCAACCCATATTTAAAAAAAAAATTAAAAATTTACATGCAGCCTAATATGTACAAGTGAATAATAAAAGTTTTAGAAAATATATAACAAACAATGAATATAAATAATAATAATAGTAGTGACAATTAAAGTTAATTTAATTAAATCTTTCAACAATTCTCTATTTAGATTGAAAATTTAATTTTCGAAAAGCGAGAGAATAAAATATATCAATATTATTATTATTATATTGTTATTATTTTGATTTAAATTTTATTATTATATTGCTATCAATATAAATTAAATTTTATAATTATTTATGTGTTGTATAATAAATAAATTATTTATAATAAGAAAATAATTCAGTTATTTTTTTATTTTTTGAAAAATTTATTTAGTACACACGCAAAAACAATAAAATTTACTTATTTTTGTACATGTTCGGTCTGTATATAAAGTGATTACTCTGTATAATTGCAATTAAATTATAAATTTATTTATTTATTTATTTTGTTGCTGTGTATAATCAAAGAATAAAAATATACTAGGTGCAGAATAGTTAAACTAGTAGTAAAAAATTGAGATTTTTTCTGTTTACTGTAAGTCTTAATATTATTTAAAATATGCTGGTTTTTGACTCTTATAAATGTTTTAGATAGTTTTTAATAAAAAATTTTTTTTAATAATTTTTTTTTTCGTCTTGTCTAATAAAATACAGTAATTGATTATTTTAAAAATAGCCTTTATGGTGTCCAGATTAGCAATAAAATTTAAAAATTAGATTTTTTTAAATTTATTTCATCAAAGGTCCAAAAGGTGCAAAAATTTGTCAAATAAAACTAAATACTTTCCAAAAATAAAAAAAATTAAAGTCATTTTTGAATCTATGGTTCAAATAGAATAACACTTTATAGAGCAAAAAAAATATATTGTACGTTATTTTTTAATAATAGCTAAATTATGCAGTTCTTTTCCATATTTCACATTTCCTGTTTTGCAGCACCATTTAAAACTAGACTTATGAATAGAAATTTTTTTAGAACTTTATTTTCTTTTTAAAATTTGGCAACGATAACCATTTTTTTCTCTTGTAATTGCTACATAAATTATTAAAAAAAAGCTAATAAGATTCAATTAAGAATTCCCTTCTTTTTATTCTATTAAAGAAATGCATTTCTTTTCTTTAATTTTTTTGTTTATTTAGAAATGCAGTCTGAATAATTAGATAAAAAAATAAAATTTAAAACAAACTAATGTTTTATTCATAATTTTGAAAAAAGTGCAATTATAAATTAGCTAAACAATTTTTATATCTTTGTATGTGTTAAAATTAATTTTTTATATAAATAAAATTATGTTAGATTAAACTTTTCTCTATATACAATTACACATGACACATTATCTAAAAAAAAAGTACATTTTTTTTACAGAAGAATTAATTGAACACTTGTTGTTTAATGCATAGAGTAAAAAAAAAGCAGCATTATAAAAATGATTTATACATACAATTACAAAAAATAAAATTTATATATATAAACATAAATAGTAATAATTTTTTATTGTAATAAATATTAAAAAATATTATAAAAGACACATTTTATCTTGTCAAAGGAATAAAATTACGCAACGAATCAGGAATTTTTCCTACTGTTTTTTTTTTTTTTAATATAAGAATATTATGGTATTCAACACTTTTTTTAAAATTATTATGATGAAGAAATAATAAATATAATGGATATTTGATGCTCTTAATGACTATAAGGAAATGTCACTATTTTTATGATTTTTCTTATTCGTTTTTCTTCATCTTTATGCTGTTAAATGATGGTACCAAATAGCAAGAAAAAAAAGTACTAATAATAATTTTTTTTTATTTCTACATACATTCTAACTTATACTTTTTTTTAATAAAAATTATAGAATTGCCTTCTTTTTTATTTTCTTCTTTAATAAAGAATTTTTCAACTATTTAAAGTTATTATTACAAATATTGTTATTGCTTTAGGTACACTGTGAAATTGAGTTATTTGGGTGAGTTGGGAATTCTTGAGTTTTAAATGCATTCTAAAGTATATTATTTTAAATAATTTTTGATGAAGAAATTAAATTTTGAGGTGAAATTTCAGTTTTATAGACGTAAAAAAAGATATAAGATATAAGATATGCTTTATTTGTTCAGTACAAAATTATGTATACATGATAATAACATTTATAAATAAATTCAAATTCTATAACAATATTAATAACAATAATAACTAGAAATTATACAACAATTTTAATATTTACACTAGGTAAGAGTAGAATAAAAAAAAAAAATAAAATAAATTTAATCAATCTTTAACGCAATAATGTTATAAATATATATCAAAAAATAGAATAAATTTTAATTTGAAGAGTAGAATAAATTAAAATAGAGCCATTTAATAAAAATATGAAATTATGACAATGCAGGTTTGTTGTATAAATATTACGATGATAAAATCATCACAGTCCAAGTAACAGTCAAGTCAGTGTTAAAATACTGAGTGATCAAATGTATGATTTGAAGATCTTAAATAACTGAGAAGTGCTGATTTGAAGGAGTTAATTGAGGGAAGGAATCTGATAGTAGTTGGTAGTGAGTTCCACCCTTTAACACCTTGTATTTGAAAAGAAGAGTCACCATGCCATTTTTTCAATTTTGGGAGAGATAATTAAAAAAAGATATGAAAATCTCAAAAAGTCATTTTTAAGTTGAAAACAGAATCTACATTTGATATCAATTAGAATATCAGACTATAATAAGAAGAAATAACAGATCAAAAAATTACACTGTTAAAATAAACTAATCTTTGATATTTTATGCTAAAAAAGGTAAAATTTTTTATCAGAGAAATTTTTTTTTAAACGTTCTAAGGTTCTAATTAAAAAAACTTTCTACCCAGTATACTCGGTTTGTGTAAACACAACCTAAATACACAAAACATGTTCACTTGAAGCTGAGTGCTAGCATAAATGCTACGCAACATTACAATACAATTTGCTAGACACATTTTATCCCTCCATTGATTTTTAGATTTCCAGCGTACGCCCTCCCTATTTCATGTTAATAAGCCTTATAGAAAAAATTAGTTTTATTTTTTGGAACTAGAAAAATTAAATTTAAGAGAAATTCTACCTTCAATTTGAAACTCATTTTTCATCTCATAAGTATATTAAGAAGGAACCACAAAAAAATCAATTTACTATTAATTCCCTGTGGACGTCAATTTTTGACCTCTCTCCTAAAACGTCTCTCTATTTTAGAGGTTTTTTCCAGGTACCCCTCCCAATGAACACATTCTGCATATTAATAAGTAATTATTGGAAAATTTAGGTTAGCACTTGAAAATCTCAGCAGCATAAATTAACAGCATAAAGTCATAAAACAATCTTGTACATACTGATAAATAATAAAAACTTATAAAATGTATAATTACCCTATTCAATTAAATTGGTTATAACATAAAATAAAAGAAATAAAAAACTCCCTGATAAAATTTAATTATACTTTTTATAAATTTAACTTTATGAGATATTTGACACTTATTTTTTATTATTAAAAAAAAAAAAGAGCAAATATTTAAAGAATTTTTCAAAACTTTATATTATATAAGTATAAAAAAAGAAAATAAAAGTGATAAAATTCTTATTTAGAATAGATTCTTAAAGATAAAGTTTACAATTTTCTATAGACATGAAAAGTGTACTTCAAATTAAAAATAAAGGAAGAACAGGTTTATAAAAATCTTTTTTTTGCAGATAAAAATCTGTATTTATATATTTTAGTCTTTTCTGCGATCTTGATATATTTTTAAAAACCTTATGTAATCTTAAACGGTCTAAATAGGGTAGCTTTTTATATTATAGAGTATAAGTGTGTGTAAAATTATATACAGGGGAGAGCTGGATAAAATCTAATATTTGATGGATTTAATTCTTAGTTTTACTTGAAATCGATTTCAGTTGATGGTTTTAATAAAATTTAAACTTTTCAGCTTTTTCGTTAATTTAATTGGTTCTTACTGAACAAAAATTTGGTCCCAATATCTATAATTCGTGGTATTTAAAGTATAGCAGGGCTTAATTTCTGAGAATATAAAATTCTTTTTAACAATGATGACTATTAAAATTGTCATAAAAATAACCTGTGTTAATTTAATTAAGTAAAACAAAGAAACTTGTGAAAATTTATTATTCCAAAATAAAAGAAAATTATTTTAACCTCCATGAAAAAATTCTAAATGTTGGTCAAAAATATTTATGGGATGCTGTCTTTCTAAATAAAAAATTTTTGTGAAAAAAAATGTTAATTTAATTTAATGTCATTTATTTAATTAAAAGTTATTTTTATTAATGACATGAAAACAGTTATATTATATACATGACTTTGAGGAATTAAAACAATTGTATTAAAAAAAAAACTATTTATTACAGTTAAATAGAATTATATGTATATTTATATATTATATATAATTAACCTATTATTAGACGAAATATAATAAGTACAAGTTATTGCGCAATATATTTAATAATAAATAAAAACTTTTCAAAACTATTAGTCAAAAATTGATTAAAAAAAGAAACACAATAATTCGAGGAAAAATTATAGTATTTCAATAGGGCTGTTGTACGAAATAAAATTTTAAGCCTGAGTAGAGGAAAATCAAACTTTTTTTTTTAAATGAGCTGAAAAGCTTTATAATAAAAAATATAAATTCTCGCGCATGCAGAGTTCAAATCAAAATTTATACTCCGGCAGTACTGGACCCCAGAATCGAATTCGGGGGAAAATTTCGTTTATGTTGCTAATGGGAAAATATTTATCATTATCAAAATAAGTATTTGGCTGCAAAAACACGTAAATTATTGAAATTTTGAATTTTTTTAAAAAAATAGGCAAAAAATATTAAAATAGCTGCCAAAAATCGAGGATTTGACCTAGAAATCTAAAAGTGAGAGTAATTATTTTTAGGTGTACTTTTAGAAAAAAATAGTTCTGCTCGATTTGTGCGATTATTTCATCCAACTTTGACTTATCCATTAGCGATAATGAAATATTTTTTTTCATATTTTTAAAATATTGAAAAATAAAATACCGTACAACAACCCTATTGTATAAAGTATTTCTTTATTTTACACACTAAACCTAAAAGAATTTTTTGTTACCCAGAGAAGAATGAATGTTTATTTAATTCTTTAGAGCGGAATTATTTTTAGGTTAATATTTTTAAAAACAATTATTTTCAATTTAATTCTTTTTGAACAGAATAAAAACAAAAATAATTGTTTTTAAAAATATTAACCTCAAAATAATTCTGCTCTAAAGAATTAAATAAACAATCATTCTTCTCTGGGTAACAAAAAATTCTTTTAGGTTTGGTGTGTACGCTGTATTTAAATTAATCTAAATATTTCATTAATAATTTTATTTAGTAATTTTTAAAATAAGAGTTTGTTGGTTTGTTATAATTAAAAGCTTTCAAATTAGTGAATATTATTTTGAATATATAAATTATATATAAAGTTTTAATTGAATAATAATGAGCTTAAATAATATAAGGATTGATATTAAATTACTATTGTTCACTGTATTAGTGTATGAATGTATTAGGTAGGTAGGAGCTGTTTTTTGTTCAAACAATTTATCAATCAAGTATTTAGTGGACTTATACTAAATAATTTATACTTTAGAAATGTGGAAACAAAAAAAATTCCTTAGTTACCTAATACTTATTGGGGCTGAGGGTCTCCAGTACCTGACCCTGAAGAAATAAAACCATTTAAAATTAATGTTCCAAAAGATGTGAAAATACTTTCAAAAAATTATAGCAATTTAAAAAAATTAAAAAAAAATTTGAATATTTAAAATAATAAGGTAATTTGAATGATCGTTTAGAACAAAAATGTCAAAGACTCCTTTAAAAGGGCTAATTGGACTTATGTAATATCATCAACTTACCTGTAAAAGTATTCAATTATTGGAGACATGATTATAATTAAACAAAAAGGCAAGCTTTGCTAAATAAATATCCGCAATTTATAACAGTAGTTCAAGGTTCATAATACAAAATGTATAAACTTATATAATTACTCTTACAATTATTAATGATTCGAATGATTTATTAAATATAATTAGTATTGGAAATTCATTTTTATCATGTTAAACCTACATTACCAAATGACAGAGAGATAATAATGTTTTACCAATTTTAGTGCTTCATGGTTGGCCAGGTTCAGTCGTTGAATTTCAAAAATGAATTCCTTTAATACAAACAGTAAAACCAGAAAAAAATTTGTATTTGAATTACTTATTCTAGATTTACCTGGTTATGGCTTTTTCTAGGTGCTGATAGGCCAGGTCTTGGAATAGTTCTTCAGTTCCTTGGTTATAGTAGATGGCTATAATCTTAATAAGCCATTTTCTGGTATATTCAGGCTTTTTAGGTTCTTCCAAAAGCCTACTTGGGTTTCTTTTCTTAATAAGCCATTTTCTGGCATATTCAGGCTATTTAGGCTCTTCCAAGAGCCTACTTGGGTTTCTACTGGTTTATCAGTTTGTATTGTAAAACGGTGAGAATCCAGTTGCTTCATTTACTCAGGTATTATAAGTCCAGGTAATTTCAGTCAGGTCATTGTCGCATGTTCTATGATCTGGTTTGATATTAGCTATTATCATGGATTTGGCTATTTTATTGACTCGTTAAACTGCTTCAGTTTGCTGACGTCCTGGTGGAACTTTGATATGTATGATACATGTATTTTCTGTAAATTCTTGCATCGAATTGTTGATATATTCTGTGCCGTTATCTGATATTAACTGTTCTAAAACTTTTCCTTCTTGGATCTGGCTGAAATTTTCAGGAAAGGTTGATTTTTTGGTTCCCAAAAACATGGTGAAACCTGTTTTTCAAAATCAGTGATCCTCTTCGAGATATTTATCAAAAATCAAGAAAAATTTTTGCTCATTTTCAGCTGCCCCGAGAGACACGTTTTGTCAAACAACTCTCAAGAAGCTAGGTGAAACATTGAAATCCAAGAAAGTACTATCTCCTTATGGGTTGAACATTCATTTTTGCTATAAAATCCCAAGTGCCCGACGTTTGCATAATCCGATCTTTCAAGCTAGGCGTGTTGTACCCTTTATCTGCAATTTTTTCTATTTCTATTGAAGATACTGCGACTTCGTTTTTATAATTATTTTCATTTCAAGCTTCTACATCTTCATAAGCACTTGAAAGAGTATCTGGGACTACATTGTATTTACCTTTTTTATGCTGTATTGTGAAGTCATATTGTTGTAGATCGAAGGCCCATTTAGGTAACCTACCAGCGGGTCTTTTTTTCTCTTGTAACCATTCCCGTAGGGAAATCGTTTCTTAGATTGCACTCGACCTTTACTTGTATGCCTAGTTTTCTGATATTTTTTTTATTTTGGTACAATATTAAAAAAAATTGATTCAGCACTTTTAATCGATATGATTGACTGAATCTAATTACTGAGTTTCAAAGTATTTGGAAATATAGTTAATTTGGAATTATATAAATATCAGAAAACTAGGCGTATGAGTAAAGTTCTACTGACATACGAAATGACTTTTTTTCCCATGTATGACTTGTAATAATACTGCTCTAAGTCTGGTATTGCTGATGGCGGGAATCCTCACTCGATTCAAACCAGAACATTGGCGCAGTACCTGGGAGTTTTGCTTGACATTAAGCTGAGCTTCTGGGAACAATTTTAAAAGACGAGTGACAAGGCCGCGTCGGTCGCATCCTTTCTGTCAAGACTCATGGCCAACATAGGGGGGCCCAAACCAGGAAAGCGAAGACTCCTGATGTCCGTGGTGAACTCTGTTCTGCTATACGGCTCGGAAGCTGAGCCAACGCCGCTTTAATTAAGAAGTACAGGCATAAGATCTGTACAGAGGCAAGTAGCACTCAGGATCTCCAGCGCATACTATACAGTATCAGGTGGTAGTTAGTGTCCTTCCTATTGACCTGCTAGCATGGGAGCAAAAATTTATATACAAAAGTGTAGAGGAGCGCGAAGTGGCTTCCACCCGCGACCGCTCCAATGCTATGATTACATGGTAGGGAAGATGGGACAGCGACTAATTCCGGACCTGGAGGTTTGGACGGGATGCGAACATGGGGAGGTGGATTTCTATCTCTCCCAATTCTTAACAGGTTGAGCACCATTTTTGTCAATTAAAAATCCTAAATATTTTACTTCGATTTTACCGCAAAAGCTTTTTGAACGATATATTATAAAATTTACCTTTTTTAACCTTTCAATTACTATTTTAAGTCAGTATAGGTGCTGTCCCCATGTTAGAGTTGATACAACTATATCGATAGTGTCGGCCATTAAGTAAGGAGCCACTTCTGGGGTTATAATCATTTGTATAGCCCTTTGAAATGTTGCTGGCGCCCCCTTCAGGCCAAAAGGCATAGGAACGTATTCAAAAATGCCTTTACCTGGTACGACAAACGCTGTAAGGTGTCTACATTGTTCAGCAACTGGGATTTGATTGAAAGCCTGTGAAATATCTAAAGTGCTAATGTAGCGTTTTTCCAACAGCTTTTTAAGCATCTGATCCATATTAAGGATCGGGAACCCATCTCCTTTAGAAACTTTATTGAGCCTTCTGTAATCTATACACATACGGTACTTAGTGATTAGCTGATGATTTTCATCGACAACTTCTCTTCAAACCATCATTACTGGGGAAGCCCATTAACTTTTTGATGACTCTATGATGCCTTATTTGAGAAGTTTATTGACTTCTTTATGCATTTCTTTTTCTACTGCTGGTGATACTAGAAAGCACCGTTGACGAGTAGGCTGCGCATCGCCCACATCAATAAAATGCTCAAACAAATTTGTACAACCTAGTTCACCATCTTCATATAGAATTAAATCATCTAGTAGCTTATTTAGCTGATCTATTTGTTCTCGAGTTGGTTGCTTTAAACCTACATTAGCAACATCGAGCGTTACTGAGGCTACGTGGACATTAACTTTGCCATTATAACCTTCAACTTCTATAGAGTTGTCTCTGGCAGTTAAGATGACGTTGAATAATCTGAAGAAATCTGCGCCAAAAATGTAGCCATTATAAAGGTTAGGCATAATTATAACCTCAAATTTTTTTTGCAAATACCTACTGTTAAATCGAAATTAGCCGCGTTAACAATTGGAGTTAGTCTACCGTCAGCAACCCGGACACCTCTCTTTATGTAAGTTGTGGCCTTTGCTACATTCCCAAATGAAATATTTTATCAGTCTGATATGATTCTTAAAAAAAAGTTTAAAAAGCTTATTCAATCTATTTTTCAACCTCGAGATGGTCATTATGCATCGTTCCAAAAACCAGGAAATTTGTCAAAAAGGTTCAAAACTCATAGTCTAGTAATTGAGAAAATAATAAATTTATTTTAAAAAAATTGTTTACCTATGTATGGCATTCTATTTGACAAATATTTTTAAAATTTACAAGTAATTCATTGCACTTAAAAACAATTTTTATCAATGAAAAAATAAAACATTTTATTTTGTAATTCTTATAATTTATTATTTACATATATTTAAAACACAAATCAAAGAAAACAAAAAGTTTCGTTTATCAATAAAAAAAATATTTTTCGAATTATTCTCAATTCAAAAAAAAAAAAGTCAATTCAAAAAAAAAATAATCGACCCTTTTAAGGATTAAATAAAAAAAAATAGCCATTTAAAAGAATTAACAAATTGAAAATAAAATCTATTTTTTTGATACTTATATTTCCTAAAAGCTTCGTTGATCATATTTTATATAAAAAATAAATAATTTTTTTAATTATTTTGCAAAAGAAATTTAATATATCCATTTATATCTTTTTGAAATTGATATTTATTTAAGCAAAAAAAAATAATAATAATAACAACATAAAAATCGATTAGTAAAAAATTTTTATATATAAAAGAGATTATATGGGTTAGTTTTATAATTTTTTGAAAAATTTAGCAAAAATGTACTTTTTTCTGAGAAAAATTTTTTTTTTTTTTTAATTTTGGTACTGATTCCTTTTTATAAATATTTTTGGAATTCTGAAACAGAAAAAGAAAATCTTTTGTTAAAATGAAAAAATTGTATATAGACCCAATAAATCTTTATTTAAAAAAAAAAAAAAAAGCAATAGGATTATTTTCCAAGAGCTTAAAATTTAATTGATAGACTTTTACAAACCTACGATAAATTAAATTTTTCTTTAAAAAAAAACCTAGTGCATAAAATTCCCAATTTTTAAAAAATTTATTGAACCAACTCCTATATATAACTAAAATACAAGTTTTTAACGTAAAAGTACATAATCCATAAAATGTATCGATTTATTAAATGGGTTAAGTCATTTATACTCGTAAGCTCAGCTAGTTTTTTCTAATAAATATCTTTCAGGAAAGAAAAAATAACGTACAAATTAAAGCTGTGGAATATTTTCATTTTAAGCCTTTTCAAAACTTTTCAATGATATAATTATAACTTTTTAATTCAATCTAAAAAAAAAAATTTTAATCAAACAAACCAAAAAATAAAAAAAAAAGTTTGCTTTTGATAATATATTATAAATATTTTCTCTATTTTAAATATATATGAAAGTTTAAGTATATATATAACAGAAAGTCTATTCTTTGATGTTAGAGAGATAAATAGGAATTTACTATATTTATCTAAAGGTACAGCTAATATTTGCCTCAAGACTGGTCTTTTTTTTTTTTTAATTTTAAATATATATATAGTGTATAAAGATAAGGTCTGATCTCTCTAGACTATATTATTCTCTCTCGATGATGATGAAACTTTAGTTTTTAGGTTCCGTTATTACATATATAAAGGTGTATGTGCACACGTTAGATGACTATGGAATATAATTCGAGAGAAACTACAAATAATTCTAATCTGAAAACGTATCAAACTAAAGTATAAAGAAAAGAGAGAATTCGAGGAGAGTATTACACCCCAGGATAAAGTTTGATCGCGCGGGCGTGCACCTAAGCTTTAGTTTGGACAGTTCGGGAATTTGTATTTTGTTGCTGCTGTTAGAGAGAGAATATAATATTGCCTCGAGATATATATACATATATATAAACAATTTTCTTTACTGTATAGTTTCTTGTTATATGTCCAAGACAGATTCCTTTGGATCTTCCTCTTTCGTTCGTCGTTGTCTTTGTTAAACGGATTAAAGTTATATATAGGTATTTCCGGATGAACATTCTATGAGACATCGACAAACGATCCTAGTAAATACAAAACATTTTTAAAAAATTTTCTTATATTATTTATAAAGAAAAAAGATTAACGACAAAATAATTATTATGAAGGAGCTTTTGGAAACTCAATAATTCACTTCATATATATATATATATAGTTACATAATACACCTACCGCATGTACATATGGATAAAAGTTAAAGGATAGAGGACACTGAACCTGGAAGTCAATTTTTTATTGATTTTATCTGTATCGTTGGGTTATAGGTTATAAATGACTGTTTTGGTTACAACATTCAAAGACAATTTATTATTATTATTTTTCTTACTATTGTTAACTTTTATCTTATTTTTTCAATTGCTTATATATGTATACACACACATATATATATATGTATTTTTTTTTTAATTTAATTTATGCATTCACTAATTAATTGTTCTTCAATAAAAATGTAATAAAAATATCTATTAAGGTAATAAAGGATAGAAAAAGTTTTGTTAATTTAGAACTTAACAAATGGCGCCTAACGTGTGGTCAATAAAATAGTCATAAAATAGTCGATAAAAATCATATTATATTAAATGATGCACATCGTTATAGTTATTCTTGGTATTTAAAAACATATACTGTTAGTATGGAAAACGTAATAGGTTTTCTTAAATTTACAATGCATCAAAAATTTTTTTCTTTGTTTTTGTTTAAAACCCAAATTTTATTTAATTTTGGTTTACCTTTTTCGTTCAAAGTGACCTAAATATTGTTAGAAAAATAATTTAACGTAATTAAAATAATATTTTAGTCTCAGTTATCTTATTTAAATCTTTTAATTACAATAAAAGAGAACACGCTTTTTTTTAACACGTTATAAAAAATATTATCCTTTTTTTTGCAAGGATTTTCGTTAATTTAAAAATAAGAGTAGAGATGCAGAATTAAGATTACTTTAATTTATAATGTACGAAATCTTAACATGGATTTTTTATGCTTTTTTTTGCAACAGGAGTTCTTTTAGCAAAAAAAAGGCTGGATTAAACTGTTTTGGATTATTTAATTTTCTGGATTTTAGTATTTCAAACAACTCAAATTTGTTTTTAAATTAAGGAAAATTATATATCTAAGGAGTAAAGTACAATTTTTTTTATCACCTGGTTTTCAAAATATCTTAGAGTAAAAATTTTGCTAATTTAAGTTTTTTTAATCAATAAAAATAAATTTTTGATATTAATTTCCTATTCTCTTCAATCAAAAATTTAAAAAACATTCACCAAACTCCTACTTCCCTCCTTAAATCTCCAAATGACGTAAATACATATTCATTAGCCTAAATATCACAAAAAAAGAAATAAAAAAAAATCAATAAATTTAATTTAATAAAAAAAGAAAAAAAATCGTCTTATCATAAAAATATTTTTTTCTCATCTTTTTAAAAAATAATTTGATCCTCTCTCAACTATAAATATATTGATTTAAAAAAAAAAAATGAAATGATAAGGAAAATAAGTAAAAAAAATTTCAGGAAATTGAGTTTTAGTTCCTTGGATTGAGATTTCAATATATAGCAAGAATATTTTTAAAAGAATCTTCATCCCAAGATAATACTTAAGAATATCAATGTATCAAAAAAGTATATATATATATATATCTAATAAAGAAAATTATATAAAATTGGATATTTATAATGAAAAACCGTATATGATTTATAAAATATTATTTTTAGCCTAAAGCAAGAAAAAAAATTCCAATATATGGACAGCAATTTTAATAATAAATATTGATATCATTATTATTTTTTTTTTTTTAAATATTCAAAATAAAAAAGGAAATATTTAATATATTTTGATGTAATAAGATTTTTTATATCGATATATATCCTATGGTTGAATAATACGTTTTATTATTGCTCTATAACCTCTATTAAAACAATCACCCAACGGTATTAAAAAAAAGGAAAAGATCATGTTAAGAAAAAATAAAAAAAAATGATTAGCTCGTGACTATCCATATAGCAATTAACTCTAAAACTGTCAGGACCCGTTTTTGATACTAGCGAATGTCGCGACCCGCATATTGCTCTCTAGTATATTAAAAGACCCATAAGTGAACGAATAGATCGCGAGTGCACGACTCTATATTATAACAACAACAACAGCAACAACAACAACAGCAACAACGATGACGACGACGACTAAAACATTATTAGATAAGAGCATATTTAAGTATGTATGTATTTAGAGGGCTAATCGAATGCGGAAAAACGTGATCAACTTCTCCCAATTTTATTTTTTAAAATTTTTTTCTTATTCTAAGTACCCCTTCACCGGACTTTTCCTGTCTGTATTGTTATTAAATAATTTTAATATTTTTATTATATCTTTTATTGTTTTTTTATTAGATTATAATAAGATTGGCAAATAACCAATTTAAGATATAAACTTCAAAAAATTACCCCCTGTAGACTAATATCTATAAGTTAAATTATTATTATGTTTATGTGTTTTATCTTGAAAAAATATCCTAGCCGAAGATATATTTTCCAAAAAACTATAAACATGCTATTATTTTTTTTATTTATAGATACGTCTTCTATAATTCTATTACTCTCTGGGGATTCTGAAATATATATATATTTTTTTATGAAATATTATTTTTTGAAAATATAAGAAGTTTACTAAAATAGAAGTTACAATTTTTGAAATAAAATATTTTTAGATGTTAAAATACCAGTACTTTTCAAAAATAACGGCATTGAAAAAAATCCCCTTGCTGAAAGCGGAGATATTCTGTTTTTGGCAAGCGGAAATTTTTTTTTCTTGCTCAAAGGATTGCGAATGACTAAAAACTTTAAAAAAATTGAAAGAAATTGTTCACGTTAATGTCAAAGATTTTGCATCACTTTATTCTTCTTTTGGTCATAATTTCATAAATATTAGCATGGAGCATGTTTATAGGGACGGGGTGCCCGTCCAGGGTGTCCAATCTGAAAATCAAGAGGGGTAAAATGTGTCCGATTTAGAGGGGGTGGGTCAAAAGGGACTAAGAAGAAATTCGTTTTTGGGACTTAGGAACTAATAATTTAGGTTAAAAAATAACTCAAGTTTATAGACTTAAAATATTTTGATTTAGGGACTTTTTATTTGAATCTTAAAACTTTCTGTAATAAAGTTAATTGATTAGTCTTGTTGACAAGTTTTTCAGCAAAAAGTGTCTTTAAATTTTTTAAATTTAATTAAAATTCAAGCAGAGTCATTTCACAGTTGAGAATAGGTCAATATATCCAATTAGAAATGGGATCTGTTACATACTAATTTAGATATTATTTTCTTTAAAAAAAAAGACTCGTTAATAAACATGTTTTCCATTAAAAGTCACCCAAAAAAGGTTACATTATATTTTAACTTTTGAGGTCACCGATTATAAAATTTGAGGTCAATATTTTAATTTAATTTACATAAGTTGTAAATAAGGTAATAAAAGTTTCCTTAAAGGCATAGCATTAAAAAAAAATGAAAATTAATCGAAAAAAAAGAATGATTATTTTTGATATCTTTATTACATTAAATTAAAAAATATAAATTAAATAAAATCGTAATCAGATATTTAAATTTCTTTTTTTTTCTCTCAACTCATGAATATATACGGTCCAGTTAAGGCAGGTAATGTTAATGCGTTACCATCTCTAAAAAAAAAAATAAATTAAAAAAAAAGAAGATAAGTTAAGCCAAGGAAACAAGGGGTTGGAAAAATACTTGGCAAAAGCAATAGCATGCTCTTTTCTAGTTAAAAAAAAAACGTAGAAGAAGTTTATAGTAACCAAGGGACTTTATATGTTAAAAAAATGTTGCATATTTTATGCAAACGAGCTGTTGGCAACCACGTTAATTGAGCTATATATACTATAAAAAATCTCAAAAAAAAACCACGTTGAAAGCGGTGGCCCAATGTTGTTTTTATAATAAAGTATATTTTTATACTTTATAGTAAATCGAGGTAATATATACACACTATTAAAAAAATTAAAATTTTGCAGGTGCACTTTTTTATCTAATAAATTATAAAAAAAAAAAAAATTAAATTAAAATTTCAACTCACGATATGAAAATAACGATAATTATAAATTAATTTAATCAATTTTAGAGAGTTTAAAGAGACAATTAAAGGAGTACTATAGAAAGAGAAAGATCGCATGGCCTCGTATTTTAAAAAAGAAAACGGAGTACAGAGATATAGTTTGACCATATCTTATATATACGGGGTCATAGTGTCATAATATGTATAACATAAAAGAAAAGAAAATAAGGTCAAAGTCTATATTTACTGTTAGTTTCAGAAGACTCTCTCACACCTTTTACGATTTCCCATGGATGGCCTTGTCCCTTTTTATTTTTTTTCGTTTTTATTTATTATAAAATAGAATAATTTTTACATAAATAAAATTTTTTTATTGTACTATAGTTATAATAAAAATGAAAATATATTCTATGAGAAAAGAATTGATATTATCATCATAAAAAAATTTGTATGTTCCAAAAAATATAAATAAAAAATGAAAATTTTCCTTTTATATAATAATGTGCAAATTAGTTTTTTTCAAATATTATACTTTAGTACTAGATATAATCATTATTTTTGTCATCTTTATTATTATCATTTTAAGTTTTGTAAGATAAAAGAAAATAATATTTTAAATCGTGAATTCATAATCGTGAGAAACAAAAAAAATTAAAGCACTCTTTTATTATAAATAATAATAATGATTATGACTTTGTTATTTTTTTAGAAAGAAAGTATAGTGATTTACTTTTTTTTTTTAATTTTCTTACTATACACAAAAATAAATGAAATGGATTTAAAAAAGTTGATTATCATTTGAATGGCTTTAAAAATATATATAACTGACTAACAGCTTATTTGGCAACGGTATGTAATACTAAATAGTAATAAAAAGTAATTGCTTACACATACACACATATATACTCATTATATATATAAATATTTGTCAGTGTATGTGTTTTTAATATACTTTTTTTTTTATTTTGAAAAATGTATATAATAAGATATAAAAATCAAGTCGTTAAAATTCTGTCAAATCAGCAAAATTTTTTATATATTTTCAATTTTGTAATTCAACTTGTCAATTTCATCTATTTACGTTTGAAAAACAAAATTGAATTTTTTGGATTGGACTTTAAATTTTTTAATTTTGTTCAGTTTCTAATACAGAACATAAAAATCAATTAAATCTTCTGAAATATTTATATCATTTGTAGTTGTAGATAAAATAGTTGTCTTTGCGTTCGTAGCAATTTTCAAATTTGAAAAATCGAGACCCATAAAATGTTTTTTATTATTATAATGAATAAATAGTCAACCCGTCTGTGTAAAAAAACGTGAGAGCTGACATTTTTTGAAAATAAATGTAAATGTAAATGTAAATAATGTTTTATTTGTCCAATCACAAAATTTGATACATAATTATAGCCTAGTAACAATATAAAATAATAAAAAATATATAACATTAAATATTTAAAATTCAATTTAAAATATTTACAATCATATAAGAGTCAATATAAATTAGTTTATAATTAATTATTTGAAAAAGAGATTTATAAATTTAAGTTCAACAAATATTATAGTTAATTAATAAAAATAAACAATTTAACTCAAAATTTAAAATATAATAATATATGATTTACTCTATGTCACTGAAATAGCCAAAAAATAAATTAATAAATTAATATCAAATGTATTTTGATAAAACCTAGTGGAATCTTCTTCTCAGGGAGACCTAAGGAAAGAAGCGTGGTAAAAAAAATTTCTGAATTTAAAATGGGGTGAAAAACACCCTCAATTCCCCCCCTCCCATCGACCCAAAAAGTTAAAAATAACATTTTTTTCAATATTTTGAAGGGATCTAGTAGGTATTTTGTGACACTAAACCCAAATCTGGCTGCTAAATGTTAATTGACAAAAAATGATCTAAAGAAAAAATTATCCAAAATATCTAAAAAACTTAATAAATTTCTAACCTGATCCATTAAACTCTGCATAAACGTACAAAATACATTAAAAATAATTAAAATTTTTTATCATTACTACAATAACATTTAATATAAAGTTTGAATAATATTCAATATGTTCTATATATACTATGTTCCTTATAATCCTTATATTAAATCAATAAACCATACATATAAATTCCTTCATATATATATAACTGCAAATACAAAGATAAGAAACTTTATATAACTTTAAAAGTATTTCACGTAATAATTTCAATAAAAACACCTGTACACTGATTTATCAATATTGATTTTTGTCATCAATTCTACATACACGCATATTTATATATGGTTCAATAAAACAGCACACACTTACAAATAATTTTTTTTTTTAAATATTATTGTTGTTGATCTTTCAGGAAGTATATATATGTAAAATTGAAACCTTTAGGCTAAAAATCTGAGAATATTTCTTTTGCATATTAATATTTTTTAGAGTTGTCCGACTGGAACGGAGAGCGTTTTCTTTTTATTTTGATATCGCCAATAAATGATTTTTTTTTATAACCTACACACACACATACATACGCATAGATACATTATTTTATAATATGTAAAGAAAGAGAATTAAAGAATAAAAGATAGTTGTTGCGACGCATCGACACGCGATATCTAGCTAATACGCAACCTTGGCGCAATTTAATGAAACCAATAAGCGTGAAGGAATGTGCAACACTCTCTCAAAAGAAAATCGTTAAACAAAAAAAAAAAGGTAATGAAACACAAGAAACTTACTCTTATACGTAAGCTTTTATATAATATATTGTGTGTGTATAAAAATATCATTCTCTTAGAAATCGAAGACGTTTTATTAACTTTTCCGCTTATTATTGCATCATTGGCTATAACTTTCATTAATAAGTGTTTTTTATTTTTACTTTTTTAATCGTTAATTACTTGATTTTTTTTTTTCAAATTTCCTTTAATAGATTTTCTATATCGGCAGATTTTATTTAATATTTAATTTATATTGGCTATTAAAATATTTTTCTATAATATTATTATAAAGATCGTGAAAAATCTATTAAAATGAAATAATTGACAGGTTATAAATAATTTAAATTATATATAGAAAAATTATCTTCATTTATACCTACACTTGTTCATTAAAATTTTTCTTGGTAAATTTTATAAAAATTTATAAAATTGTACTATAATTGTAATTATATTAAAGAAAATATACTTATAAGGTAAATTTACCAGTAGGTGAAACAATGCTAAAATCGTTAAATGACATTCTCAGAGTTTATAAATTCTTAAAGGTTTAATTTAATTATAGTTTTTTTATATCAGTGACAATAATTTTCAGAAACTGAAAAAATTAAATTGACATTTTTTTAAAATTAGGGCAGGTTTCAAAATTAGTACATTCACCCTAAATGAATATAAATTAACAAAATGTCCTTCAAAATATAAATAAAAAAATAAAATAAAGTGTTAAACATAAATTTTCTTTTCAATACATAAAGACCCATAATAGCTTAACAAGAATTTTCTATAACAAAAAATAATTATAATATAATGAAAATAACGTATAATTTTCACACAATGTTTTTCAAAAATATATATAATGTATCATATTCACGTAATGCCAATATCATCTATACATACATCACAAAAAAATACGTGTTTATAGGTTATGGGCACAGTAAAAGATCATTTTTTGAATATATATTTTTTTATGTTCATTGCATATTTTGTCCCAATGGAACACTTTTTTTCTCCATTACACAGAACCAATATATAGTGGTATTAGTAATATTTTATTGCGTTCACGTATTCTTTTTGTATAGGTTTTAATTTTTTTTTTTTCTCTTTTTCGTATATTTACAAAATATTCTGGATATATCAAAATCGACAAAAAATATATATATGATTGTGTATACTTTGTAAAAACTTTGTACATGTACTTCATGCTAAAAATTTTTTTTTGCGTTGATTTTATATTTTATTTTACTCGAAAAATGTATTTGGATTTTAAAAAGTAATATTTAGGAAAGAAAATACATTTTTTTTTTTCGATTTGTAACTATTTTTACTGATCAGGATTAATAAAAAATTTATATTTTTAGTAAAAAACGAAAAAAATTGAGCAAAAAAAAATATAATTATTGTGCGATTTCAAATTAAGAAATTTTCAATTCGTAGAAAAAAAAAATTATACTTTCGAATTATAATTGTGCAATTTTCCTGAATTCTGAAAAAAAAGAGAATATTTTATTTTTTTTTAATTTATCAATTTCTGTTAATTTTACTTTATGGAATTTTAGAAAATTTCAAAATATTAAAATAAAAGTAGAAAATTTTTGAAAAATGGATAAATTTAATAAGTTAAAATGTCAAAATTTTAATTTTTTTGATAGCAAAGGCACTTCATAACTAAAAATAGCCCCTCAAAAGCTTTTAATTAGTACCTTATAAATTTTTGCATTGGAAAAAATAATTCAAAAAAATTAATAATTTTATATAAATTTAATTAAAAACAATTTTCAAATATAAAAGACTAAGAAAAAAAAATGTTGGTACATAAATTAATTGTATAATATCTAATTAATTAAAAAAGTAAACTTTCGTTATTAAAAGTTTATAAAAGAAAAAAACAAAAAATTAGGTATACTTTTTTGTTCCTTAAATGTAAGTATAATATAAGCTTTTCTTTCCTTTAAAAGTAAATTCCATTGAATAGTTAATAGTGACATTAAAACAATCAGCTTTAAATTAAGAAATATAAAGTAAGACGAAAGTTTTATGAAAAGTTTACCAAGTGTTAATTTAAAAGGTGTACAGAAAGTGAATAAGAAAATTGAATTTTCTTTAATTATGTATAAGCCACAGTAGCCAGCTTTTCTTTAGACTTTGCTAATTAGATAATTTACAAGAGATCATTTTAACTTTAACAATTTTATACTATTTATATACTTTCTTTTCATACGTACTTTTTTCTCTTTTTAAATTCTATTTTATGTATTTTTATTTAAAAAAAATTTACGCTTTTTTCAAAACTTTTATCAATTTATTTTAAATACATTTAACTTTGAAAATTTTCAATTGATTTTTACTTTTAGTATGATTTTTTAATTAAAAAAGAAATAAAGTTATAAGGCATTTTAAAAGATTTGTTTTTTATTAATTAAAAAAAAACAGAGTTGCATGAGAAAAAATTGGGTTTTTTAAACTAATATTCCAAATTGGTCTCGTTTTTGTAAGGGTTTAATTTAAAGCCCCGTAAACTGCATTTTTTATCAGTAATTCTTGTACTTGTATAATCAATAAACCAAATCCCCATTTTCAAATAATCAATTTTTAAACTGCCATCAGAATAAAATTTTTTGATAAAAGTATTAGGCTTTAAAGTTTTCAAAAATTTTAACTTACTTCAAGTTTGTAGAAATTAATCAATCGTCTCTCTTTTTTAAATGCATTTTGAATTATGACTTCATAAAAATATTGATAAAAATTGACGTTTTTGAAAACAAATAATGGTAATTGGAAAAGTAAAGAATTTTTAAAAATTTGCTACTTTTACAAAAATGTTGAGATCTAAAAATTATATATTTATAAAAAATGTTTATTTTGTCAGTAATTTAAAAATTTGTCATTTTTGTCAATGTGAATTTATTACTACAGGCTAAAGCAATAATAGGTGATAAAATATTACAGTTTATGGGAAAGATAAATCCTGAAATAATAATCCACTTAGCGGAAATCCACTTGCGGCTACCAGAAATAATTCAAGTTTAGGGACTTATTTTGGACTTGTAATAATTCGGGTTAAGGGACTTAAAATAATACAGTGTTAGGGAATCAACACCCAGTACTTATCTGCATATAAGCATGTTCCATGCAATTAGGTTGTGTTTACAAAAACTAATTCTAAGTTTATATCTGTGTGTTTTTTATCATTTTTAAGTTCAAAAACGTTTTTGACATTTACCTTTGACCTCTATTTGCAATTTCCCTATTATCAATATATTCAAATAATATCTGATTTGAGTATGAGCAAAATTTGCTCTCCAAAAAAATTAAATTAAAAAAGTTAAATAAATTTGTCCATACATATCGAAAAAAATGTGAAAACAGTCAGAAAACAGCATGCAAAAAAAAGAAAATAAAATAATTGGTACAAGGTTTTCAAGGCGACAAATAAGGCGTTAACTTCCTACTGTCATTGCTGTCTTTCTTGTATACAATTTAAAAACGCTTTTATTTTCTTTACTTTTTATTTTTTAATATTTTCTTTTATCTTGTTCTTATAATCTTAAGAAAAATATCATAACAAACATATGTGTATGATGCACACATTGTTTTGTTAATCTGATAAAAGATAAACTCGAGCTTCTATAATAATAAAAAAAAAAATAATAATTCTAATTGCAAGTACATGTACTTTCCTCACACGTCATCGATCAAAAGTTTCTACGATAAAATCATAAAAAATAAATATAAGGAAGAAGGTCGATGTCATCGTACTTTCGTTATCATGAATGCATTCACGCATGCAAAAATTTTTAAAAAGATATTATGCAAGTTGATTTTGACCGATAATAATATCCCATTAAATATTACTGTCAAACTTTTATATGCTTCGCATCAATAGAATCTGCACGACTGTATGTGTGTGTGTTTCTATGTGCTTGTGTATGTGTGCCTGTGTATGATATAATCTATGTACATTGGGCGTTAATTACGAAGTATCCTACCGCGTTACACTGACACAATCAAAGTAATATCTAAAATAACAGAAACTTTTAGAAATATTCTTACTTGTCTTTAAAATATGTCATGTTATTAACTAATGACAAGGAAGTAATTTTTTTTAAATTTAAATACATAATTAATTATATATAATTATTCATTTATTTTAATATCATAATTTTTCCTTATATAGGTATCAATTTAAATAGTTTATTAACGACAAACTTTTTTTCTCTGAATCCGGTTCATGAAAATTGCTAAATTGAATGCCCTAAAATAGAGCTGTGCGGTTTTTGGACTTTTTGGGGTCAGATCGGTCTTGGGTTTTTGGCTTCAGGACATGAAAAAAAGACCGAACTTTCGTGTCAGATATCCAAAAATTCGAGTAACCACACTTTCTTAGTTGAAATCTTTTTAAAAAATAGTGCCAAATTACCGCCGATTACCGCTTTAGTGTTATGAACAAAGAAGTATACGTAATGAAAAAATAAATGTACTTAGGAATGACTATTTTAATCCAACATACATAAAATTATCTTTTTCATAATTAGTATAAGATTTGTTATTCAAGAAAAATCAAAAAGTAATCCTATAGTAACATAAGTTGATTCTCGCAAGTGAAATGTGCACAGAAGTATATATAAGAAGGACTTGATATTAAACTAATCAAACTATTAAATTATAAAAATCATAAAATACTTTAATCATTATTAAATATAATTCATTAAATGTGTAATCTCCAAAAATTTTAATGTTATTCAATCTAAAAATTCAATCTCGAATTAAGTTGGTCTTATAATTCCTGTATCTCTGACTCTTTTTTTTTAAGCAACTCTACATAACTTTTATTGGTTTCTTGGTAAAAAGTAACTTGAGCTTCTAGGTAACTGCATTTGCTGCAAACATTTTTTTCTTCGCAGTCAGATTCCTATACAAAAAAATTGCTTGTTTTAATATAACAATTTATTTTATAAAAAATATGAAGTTTTACTTTTTTTAGTACAATATAACCTAAAATAAAAAAAAGTTTTTCTTTTATTATTAAATTATTTATTGTATAATTGTTATGAAGTTAAATTAAATAATAATAAAAATAAAATTTAATGAAAAACATAATAATATATATTTATGAATTGAATAGTATATTTACGGCTCGCGTCCAGAAAAGTAAAGAATGGCCCAAATCGCACGTAAATTACCTTACGAGGTGAAGCCGAGTAAACTGCGATTTGGGGCATTCTTTATTTATGGACAAGGGTCGTATAAAATTTTTCTGTGTCAGTGACGAGAAAATACGTTTTTGCCGGACGAGCAGCATCCGGGGAATACGCGCTTTCGCGCCGCAGTCCAGAAAATATAATATTTTGTATTAACTAATATTAATTGTTATTAAATACAATGATATATAAAAACAGTACACAATCTACGAAAAAGGGAAAAATTTTATCGAAAATTAAAGGTGAGGAGTAAGTGATGGAATGCCCGATTCTAGTGAATCAATTTCCAATAAATATTTATACAAATTTGTTTTGAATGATCTAATAGAAGACGAGAATTTAAGGAATAAAATCCAGAAAGAAATCATATAGATAAGGGAATAATTGCTATAAAAAGGATTTTTTGTCTGTTTTTTGGACAGAGTATTTGTTACAGTTTGTTAATTACTAACTTATTATTAAATTAAAAACTGAAAATTGAATAAAATGTTTATTTTCACTGGCTATACCAATATTAACCAACATTTTACATTATTTTCATTTATAATGAATAAAAAGTAACAAATACTCCTTTTTGTTATAGCTTAGTACGTATTTGAAAACTATGTTAAAAACGGAACACCTTAGCGCCGTGTGCACGAATTTCGGAAGTTTGTTTTGCAAAGGGGAAAAATGTCAGTTAATGAAAAAATATCTAAATTAATCGAAAACTTTTTATAAAATTATGCCATTTTGAATTTATTGTATTTTTTTATAAAACACGTTTTCTTGTTACGTTAGAATTTGTAGATCATGAATATCTGCATCGATTAAAATATACCTTAACCATACCGGCTTTTTTTTTCTTAGTGTTCTATCCTTTTCCACTTAATCTGAATCTTTTATTATCTGGACTAGGCTCTGTAGTCATCTTCTTGGTCGTCTTGGTGTCTATTATATATTAAACTTGACTTTCTGGATCTGATAATGCTATGCCACTTGCAGATTTACTTCTACTAATCTAAAAAAACTTACGAAGTTGACATTAATTATCATTTTCATTATCGTTATTAATTTTTGTTATACTGCGATGTTTACTGGTATTCAAAGAACTTTGAATACCGTAATATTATCGAAAGTCAATTTTTATCCGAGAAAAAATCAAAAAAATTCCTTTTTAAGTGTGTAAACCTTTTAAATTCCCTTTTAGATTTTTATATTATAATTAACGCTATTTTATTGATGTGGTTCAACGGGTTAACTCGTTACACCCCAAGAACCTACTGGTGTAGGTTTATGATGCAATGTTTACTCTGTGCGATAAAGAATTTAAAGTTCAGAGTATGAAAATTATTTGATAATAAAAAAATCACATATATACTGATACATTTGGAGTTTTTATGTTTAAAATTCGTAAATTTGAAACTTGATGTCTCCATATGGACCACAAGGGGGGGGTAACTTGTTAATATATTAGGGATAAATATTCTTATAAAAAATTTACTATTACTCCCAAATAATCAATGATGGGTCAAAGAAAAAAGAAACAATTTTCTTAAAATAATATTTTAGAACGTGACTTTTACGAGCATAACATTTAAACTTCACTCCTTAATATCGAGCGATAAATAAATTTTGAATAATTATTGAAATAAATTATTAATTTTCTTTAAAATTACTAACTTGCATAATATATTCATAATTTTAATTATAATTAAAAAATCAGAAAAAAACGTAAAAAATTGTTCGTTGAAGTAAAAATTAAAAATTTCGAATATTTTAAAAGAAAACTAATGACTTTAATGTCAAAAACAATTTAAATGAAAGCAAAAGGTAAATCATAAAAATTTTTCAAAATAACAGTCATTTAAAAATGAAAAATAAAAGGGAATGTAATAAAAAAAGGAATATAAGTTCACTGCACTAAAGAAAGAGAAAGTAAATTATGGGTACCAAAAATATTTTCAAAGTCCATTTTTTTTCCAATCTTAAACGAACTAATTATAATTAATTAAATTATATAGATTTATTTTTTAATCTGCATTTCAACTGTATTTATTAACACTGTAATAAATTCTTAAAATGTACATACGACATTATCTAATCTTTTTGCTCTGTATATTTTTCTAGTACTCTTAATTTTAAATATTTCATTTATTACAATTCACTTATCTATCTATACACTGATTTTTATACTTTTTTTTGCACGTATTAAGTTCTCGAAATTTTTTTTTTTCAATTTATTTTTAGGTCATTTTAATTAACTGTAAGTAGCAGTAAAATTTATTTTTTATCTAATGAAACTTAGTCTATTAATAAACTTAGTTTTTATTAGTTAAAAATTTATTTAACTTGAATGTTTTTTATTACTAAGCATATTAAAATTTTTATTATAATACTATTTAGAACCACTCAAAAAAGTTAATAAAGAGTTAAATTATTGACTTAAGCTTTACAATCTTTTAAAAAGTAGTACATTACACATCAAGTGCATAAAACTCAAATTTTATATTACAGACCAAAATATGATCAAAAATTACCAACGAAAATATTTCCAAGTTAATTTGTTTATTAAAATTAAAAAAGTAAGTCAAAAAATGTAAAATAAAAATAATTAAGTTAAAATTTATGTAACTACTTTTTATGAAGATAAAAAGAATTTTCTTAAAGTTCTCTTTATATATATTAAAAAAAAAAAAGTAAGATATAAGTATACGTTTGTAATATAAAGTTAGACATTAATCGTAATATAAAGTTGAACATTATAAAGATTCGTACAATTGATATAAAAAAAAAAGGTAGAGGTAAAAGAAGAGAATAATAATAATAAAAAGTGTAAGTGAAAATTTACATTCATAATGAATTATAAAAGTATAATAATTTATATATTATAATATCTCTTGACTTTTTTATATGTAAAATAAAGTAAGTATTATTAAATGAATAAATTTTATTCTTACCTTCTTTTTCATTTTCTTTTTTCCTTTTCTTTTTTATTATTATTATTCATGAATTTAATATATATTAAATAATACACAATAAGTTAATTACAGAAAAATATTTGTATGAGAAAAAAAATAATTTTTTTTTTTTATTAACAATTTATTAATATGGGAGGATTTTTATATGCCGATTTTTAGAATTTTTAATTAAATTATGGTTTTTTGTTGGAATAGCTCATTTTTAAGAAACTAAAAGATATATTTTGTTCAAAACATAGTCTGGAATGTCCAGATATGTTTTTAAAATAAGAATAGGTTGAAATACTAATCAATCTACCTTGCTGAATAATTTAGAAGGAAATAATATGAAAAAAATATTTTAATTCTTCCTTAATGTTAATTTTGTTATGAATCTAAGAATCTTAAATTATAATAAAATTATTGATGCAACAAAAAATATTGCAATAATTTGGGATAAATAAATCCGAATTGGAGTGAAGGGTCATAGAAATAAGATGAACAAAATTTTACTAAAAGTGCAAGTAAAAATAAGTCTTCCCACCAATTTGCAACTTTTTAATTATAATTTTTGATTTTTGACAGCCATTTTTCTGCTTGGATTTTTTTAAATTAGCTCAAATTTTCTAATTTTTGCTGCTTACTGCTAATAAACATATTTTAAAATAGAAAATATTTTCCTATTAGCTCCTGTTAGAATATTTCCCGTAGAATTAGATTCTAAGTTTCAAAAATTAATTTAGGGGCGTGCGACTACCCAAATGTCGGGTCAGTTACCCGAAATTTCAAGTTTTTTACTTTGAGTCGGATCGAGTTTTGTGTAGCCAACGTAGCTTCCAATTCAAAATTATAACTGCAGACCTTTTACTCCAGTCGATATACGGTTTAGGGTGTCAAGTTTGCGAACACTACCAGACTTGGTGTAATATAGGTTTTTTAGGTCGCTGATCATCAATTTAGAGGTCTTTTCTATGAGAAATAAAAATAATTTTCTATAAAAAAAAACACCCTTAGATTTGAAATAACTACCCCTAAAAAGGGGTATTTCTGGGGTATTTGAACTTTAAGTTTCCATATTTGATCCATATCGGTATTTTGGGTCGCTGACTATACAAATTGTGGGGAATTTTTTTTTGAAAAATTAATATTTTACCCTTAAATTAGCAAAAACAACACCTAAAAGGGGTATTTTTGATGTATTTCACGTTTTTTTTTCAATTTTAAGGGCTAAGTGCCAATTTACACAGAAAGACCCAATATAGCATTAAAATTTTTAACCGATATAGTATTAACACAACCAACGAGCCTGAGACATTTTGACTTATAACAATTTTAACGTATACTCTCTAACTATAACAATACCCTGAATCGAAAATATTTCAAGTCAATTTGCCCCCCCCCCATGCCCTCAAACAATTTGGGAATTATTTAGAAACCCATCCCTATGAACACGTTTCATGTTAAAAAAAAGTAGTTACCAAGATCACGTAATTTACATTCTTCAGATAAAATAATAATATTTCTCAAATTACCAGTTTTATATGTATTTTCAAATTTCTTACCAAATCATGTGACCAAACATCTCCAGATATTATCAAGAAAAAATAAATAAATTTATATACGATCAGTTCCGCAGTCAATACATTTATTTTTCTATATAAATTTCTTAACAATACAGTAAAACGTTTTCCATAAAACAACGAAACTTCCACTAAAATAAACACCATAGCTTTCAATTTCAATTAGAAATAAAAATATTTATTTATAAATGTAAATATTATTACATAAGTATTACAATAATAATAATAATAGTACCAAAACACATTGAATTTCTTTTTATCCTTTCTATATATTACCAGTGAAGAATTAAAATTCTTAAACAGTCAGTTACAGTAGAGTGAACAAGAAAAATACAGAATATATTAAAGAATTTTTTTTTTTAAATTCTACTTTAACTTTATAAACTGACCATTTTATACTTTCCTACAAAAATTTTTTTTTTTGTACTTACAAAGATCCGGTATCATGTGAATTTGATAGTACCTATTAAAAAGAAATAAGATTGGTGTCAAGAAAAGTGAATTTTTTATGACAAGTGTATTTATTATTTAAAAAAAAATTGACCTCTAAAACTTTAATAAGTATGTTTCATGAAGCATGAAATATAAATATAATGCATACTATTAAAACAATAACAACAACAACAACAACTTTTCTTTTTATAAAAAAAAAACCATATAGAGGATATTATAATCATTCAAATAAATTTATACATCGGTAACGTTATACAGCTTAAGCTAATGGATAAAATGCATCTTTTTTTTTTTTTATTTTCAACATGTCCTCGTAATTTTAAATATAAAACCACTTGCAAAAGAGTAAAACTTGCTAAAATCCGTTTCACTTGACACTTTAATGTATCCGTAAATCTCTTCTTTATACACACACACACTAACTTTACTAATACATTTATAAATTTTCATACAAATATTAAATTTTATCTTAATTTCTTTAAAAAAAAAAGAAATTATAATTTGTTATTTTATTTTTTCAAAACTATTATTGTAATAGTCAACGGTTTTCAAGAGTCTTACCCAAGAGAGTTTTTTTAAAATGAAATTGGCGGTTGGTTAGTATTAACTTTATATATAAAAAAGGGAAGTGATCCAAAAGTATTCTCTAGGGTTTTATATTGTAAGTGTGATTTTTCAAAGACATCTCAATTTTTTTTTGTATGTTGACAATGTTCACTGTATATAAGACGTGCTGAGGTGTCTTTCAAATATATAACAACTTTTGCTCTTTTTTTTATCTTAAACTCATAAAAGCTTAAACTCTTACTATACATGTGCTATATAAAAGATTTTAACATTAAAGATAACTACCTTTTTTTACTATATATCTAAATTAAGGATTACCAGAAACTATTATAACGTCTTTTTTTTTCTGCTGTGGAGAGTAGAGAGGTAAACTATATACGATTAAAGTTAATGCAAATATATACATTTTTATTTTTTAGTAAAAAAGTTTACTTTTGCTTTTTTTTTTTGAGAAATTTTTTTTTTATCTTTTATTTTATAATTAAAACTTTTAAGAGAAAAGTTGTGCTTTGTTTATTTTAAAATAAATGTAATTTTTTTTCTTTTTATATAATTAAAAAATATATTATATGTATGTGTGTTTTGTTTTATATTAATTTATAAAAGAAAGTTAAGTTTTTGATTTTTAAGTTTTTTTTTTTTTTTTTTATAATTAGAAATTTAATGAAGATAAACAATTTTTCGGATTTCGGTTTCTTGTGTCCAATTATTGTACCAAAACAGTTTTTTCTGGTCAGCGGACAGAAAGCACGTATTTCCCGGCCGCTGCGCGTCCGGCAAAGACGTGTTATCTCGCCACTGATGCAGAAAAAACGTATACGACCCTGGGCCATAAAAAAAGAATGCCCCAAATCGCAGTTTACCATCCTCGGCTTCGCCTCGGAAGGTACTTTACGTGCGATTTGGGCCATTCTTTATTTTTCTGGCCATGGGTCGTAATATACTATTTATTTTTCTCGCATTTAGCTAAAAGTAACAACTTTTTTTCTTTCGTCGTGGTAGGTGAACATACAGCGCCACCGAATCGGTACTATTGAGAATAGCCAGAGTAAATCTTAAACTTGAACCGGGAAACTAATAAAATTTTTTTTTATTATTTATAAAAAATTTTATATTAAAAGAAACAAGTATTATTAAAAATCATATTTATATTATTCATTTATATTTTTTGATGAAAAATTTTTATAAATAGCAAGAATTAATTTTACTAGTTTCCCGGTTCAAGTTTAAGTTTTACTCTGGCTATTCTCAATAGTATCGATTCGGCGGCGCTGTATGTTCACCTACCACGACGAATAGGATTTTCAAAGACAGTTTTTGCTGTACTACATTTGAGAGGAAATATCTTTCTTTGATAATACACTTCAACATTTAAAAACTTAATGTAAAACCAATATTTCAAAAATGAATTCAAGAATCCTCGATAATTATGAACCCAAAAAGTTAAGAATTGTGTTTGGAAAATTACCTTAGTATATATAAATTCTACAAAACCTGGATTTATTAATATTAGCAATGAAAAATATTAAATTTATTAAAATTCGATACAAATCAATACACTTATATACCTTCACTGGTTCATTTTATTTACGAGAATATAAATATCAAAAATTTATTTTTAAAATTTATTTATTTTATAACTCAATTTATAACTATGAAAATTCTTATTATTAATTTAAGGGTCGTTTTACCTAAACTTTTTTTTGATAACCGAATTTTTTTTTTTTCTATTAATTACTTTATATATGTCTCAAGAGTATGTAAAAAAAATTTATTTTAAAATCCTCCCCTCTAAGTATATTTTTTTGCCTGTTTTGCCGGCGCCGTCAAACGTGTTTTTTATAAAATTTAACGATATGGCTCTAATATTTTTTTACATATCTTCTTACTACTGTTAAATAGTTAGAAATCATGTCGGAACTGGTCACTGATAGAAATTATGAGCAAATTTTGCTAATATTCGCGATGGTTTATGACTCCAAATTTAGCCGTGCCAAAATGGTAAAAAATAGCAAATCGGCCCAGCAGCAGGGGTAAAATCAGCTACAAATTCAGTATGAAAACCAGAAGGATAGTTTTATGGCTCAAAAATCACTGATAACTTATAAGTCTACTTAAATATACAAAAAAAAAATGTTTTGTTAAATTTAAAAAAAAAAAAAATATTTACTCTTATTTAGAAAACTATGTTTTTACACCTTCTAATTAAGATTTCTCTAAAACTATTTGACCGATTTTTATTTTTTTGGTCTAATTTTATTTGTTGTAAGTTCCTTTACGCAATAAAAAAAAAATAATAATAATTTAATGATTAAAAGTACCGAAAAAATTATTCCAAAACTTCAAAGTCGTTTTACTCAAAACAACGTCTGTAAAACCCTGTACTCGATTGCGCGATAACTTCTGCACCGATTTTCTTTAAATTTACTAAGCAACTTAATAAATGCACTAATTTTGGGATGTCGTCGAGTTTTTTTTTTTTATGTTCTGAAAAAATTTTTACAGCTGCTTTTGCCCGAAAATTATAGGCTTTTTTTTTCATTTTAAATTTGCGTAGCCGCCATTTTGTTCGTAATTAATTTTTTTGAAAAAACTCGATGACATCCCGAAATTACGGGTTTTCAGTCTTACCAATTTTTTTTTCGTGCGTTTTAAATTATCCTAAGTCAAGATATCAAGTACACAGTTTTGAATTTTTTTTTTTCAGAGACGCAAGTTCACCTCTCTCACGCAAAACTGACGTCACAAAAAACAAAAAAAATTTTTTTTTTTTAATTTTTAATATATTTGTAAACTATAAAAAAAATTTGATTCAAATATCTCTATCCGCTATTTCACAATCTTACCTTAAAAATCAGCTAAAATATCGACATATTTAGGTAAAACGACCCTTAAGCTTATTTATTATTATGGTATTTTCAAAGAATTATTTAAATATTTAAAGAATCAAACTAATAGGTACATTAAAATATTTATTTTTAAATCGATTTTAAATAAATCAACGAAATTTTATTCACTACAATATCTTGCAAATATTTTAACGAGTATTTTAATTCATATATTTTCAGACTATTAAAAAAAAAGCAGACGATACACAAAATTACTCACGTATATCGTATAAAGCATGTTAAAAACTTCCTATAATTCGCGGAAATTTTTAGATTTTGCATGGCTACAAGGGTACAACAAAATTTATCTGAAGCTATAGATTGTTCAGTTTAAAACTTAACCGGTTTTATTTATGTACTTTTTGCTTTTCACCTTAAAAATCCGGATTAAAAATTTCTCCCATAAGAATAAATGAATTTTTTTGAAACTTGTTTTTTACTTTTAACACTTAAAATGTGTTAGCTCAGAAAATCAAGAATTTTTATTTAATTTTAATCATCTCTAAATTTCGTGAAAATGTTTAAATTGACGTAGCTTTAATATAAATTATTAAACCTTTTTTTGTAATTTGTACTCAAAAGTAAGTCATATTTTTTATTTCAATAAATAATTGTGCTTCTACTTTCATGAATTACATTTTTTTTAAATATCAATTATTTGACAATCTGACTTAAAATATAATTTACAGAATTGAATCATTTGGTATTTAGTTTCCTCTGAACTCCAACAAAAGAAATAAAAAATTTTTCAAAATAATCAATAGACTAATTTGCTTACATGTAAATATATTATAATATAAAATTGTTGTTCAATTTAAAAAATGCTGAATTGTCCAATAAATACCATAAATCTGATATACTTTCTTTCAATATTTCATAAAACAAATAAATCTCATAATAAAAAGTAAAAAATCAAAGAATATAATATAATTCAAAGAATATTTAATAAAAGATCATTTATATAGAATAATAAAGTAAAGCAATTGATAGGTTGGTAAAAATGGTTTGGCATAAAGAAATTTTCTTCTATTATATATGATTTCTTTTATATATAAGAATTCTCAGTGACCCAAATCACATGATAGTCGAGTTATCAAACGTACATCTTGAACGCGAAACCCTTTTATAATATGTATTCCAGTAGCGATCTTATAACGCGGGTCAAACTCGACGGCCCGGCAAACGAGTTTCTTTATTTTCTTTTTTTTACTTTTGCTTTATATCGACAGTCTTTGACTCTTATTCGATTTGCCCAAAGAATAAAAAAGCCTCGATTGCCAGAGGGTATGATGAGATGCTCCTTTTTTTTAAAACTTCTTTTCGTTTTATCCTTTTGCTTAAATCACTTTTTATTTCATAAATTTTATCAACCAAATAACCTTGATCAATACGTAATTATAATAATTATTTTTTATTAATAATAAAGCAGTAAAATAAAAATAATATTAATGATTAAGTTATTAAAAATATGGGTTTAAATAAAGTTATAAAAGCATAAAAAAATAATAACATAAGTTTATTTAAACTTAACCTAATAGTAATAAAGTAATTTTAAACTCGAAACATATTAAAGACATATAATAAAAACTTGAACATTAAATATGACTGTTATTATATTATTTAAAGTGAATATAGGCGTATAAAAATATATATAAACTAAAATATCCCAAGTGTATCGTAACTTTATGTGGAATACATAAACTACTGGTATTTTTTATATTAAAAAAAAATAATGTAAGTCTACCCATTTTCAATAAAAAAAAATTTTTTCTTTTTTAAGAAAGAGATAATTATTTTTAAAGTTATTATTATTTAAAATAAATATATACATTGCCAAGCTGTCAATGATTAACTTTAAGAAAATTGTATTCTTAGAAATGTATTAAGCTTTTATTTTTATTTCACTTTTTTTTTTTTTTAAATAACTTGAGCGAGTTTGCGAACACAATTATGCTAAATAATAATTATAGTAGTTTCAGGGATGACTATGGTAAAGTGCGTGTGTAAGTATGAATGCTGCATTTTTGTTCAGAAATAGCCAAGGTCAAAGTCCTACCTTTAGTTTTTTCGGCTGCGAAAAAAGTTTTAGGTCCACTAAGTTGGCCAAATTGTTGGCAAAAAAAAAAACTGAAATTATAACACCACGGAATAGTATAGAATTTTGCCAAAATATTCTTAGTTTTCATTTAAGATTTTTCGTTATCTGAGTTCTGGAAAGGTATTTTGGGCCATTGAGTCTCACTGTTTATTCACGCTTTTATTTTATATTAATTTTAAGATGGTACACGATAGATGATTTTTAGCGCAGATAAACCTCAGAACTTCAAAAGCTCGATGTCTCGATATTCCCTTCTAGAAACCAGATACCGAAAAATGTCCTGTATAAACTTATTGTTAGTATGTTATAGCCTAATCTAAAAATTTAAGCTATTTCAAGGCTTCAAATTTTGACTTTATATTACCAAAAATTGACCAATCTTATTAACTCATAACTTTTTCCAGACCTCGCAGCAAAATAAATTTTCTACAAAAGGTCAGTATGTTCCGGCCTTGACTATCGATGCAAAAAGTCAGCTGTAAAACTCACACGCACTTGAACTGGAACCGAAAATTTGCTCCATAAGAAACAATATTATTTTCACGTGCTTGGTAGAAATACTTAAGAGTAATTAAATAAAATACCATTTTGGAAACTCTTTTTTTTTGGTAAAGAGGAATTAATTTCATCCGGTAATCGCGAATCCAAGCAATTTTTTAAAATAACTGCAGCGTTGGAGTAGATACATGATCGCGATACATGCAAAAAATGCACAATGCTTTATAAATGTTATAAAAAAAGTCTAAGTAAAAAAAATCCAAGTAAACCATAAAATTACACATAAAATCTTAAATGTGCGACACTAAATTGTAAAAAAATATTTTCATTCTCAAACAATTCTCATTTTCCTACGACTTCTTAGAATAATTAAACATAATTATAAAAAAATATATTCATACAGTGTCTAAGAATCTCGGTAAGAATAGGAACTAAAAAAATGTTTCTGACCAATCACATAGAAACAATTTCTACTATTCTTATTATTAAACAGTGCTTCTAGGTAGATAAAAAAATAAAAAGGAAAAAACTAAATGCATATTTAAAGAAGTTGTTAGTTATAATACATGGGTAATAATTGTTTCAGAAATAATTTATTAAATACTCTATAATATACCTTATTTATTTATTTTTTTCTTCTCTTTGGTGCACATAATTATACATATTTATATATTATACAATGGAGACATTAGTTTGTAATAGATTTTTTTTTTTTTACAATATTACAACCATCTCATTGTTTAAAAAAGTATAAATTATTTATTTATTTACATATATTAGTTGTACTGTTTTTTAAAAAAAAAAGTTTTCTATCAATTATTGGTATTTATAGATAAACAAAAGATTTTTAATATGAATTATGCTCTTTAAGGTATGTTTAATTAATTTATTGAATTTTTTATTTTTCTATTTTTAAAAGCTCGTAAATTTTTAGATATACTTAAGCATTGAAAATTTTTAATTGCATGAAAAATTTCAATTGCGTAATAAAATTTTAACGGTTAAACGTTAATAAAATAGGGCTATTTTTAGCTCAAATTTATGTTAAATTTATCATGCTCTTTTTTACTTAAAGACGCATAAATTCTTGCATGAAGAAGGCAACCTTTGGAAAATCAAATTACAATCTATAATTGTGGGTTAGTTTAATATGTTGAAAAAACACCCCTGATGTTCTTTGTTTATCTCAATGGGTTTTCTGGGCTTAGAGACACAGGGCTAAATGTTATTAAATAGGATTTTTTTGGTCATTTTTTATATAAAGCTTCAACCTCACAAATAACCAAAACACTTTTGATTGTCTAATTTCTTTAGTGTTGTAAGGAACCCTATAATTTTAAAATTATAATTAATAATTGACAAGCGCGAGAATTGCGTTGCACATTAATAAGATGAAGGAAGAAAATGAAAGAGAGGGGCATTGAGGCCTCGATGATTTTGGGAAAAAATTGAAAAAGTAATGTTGCGTGGGAACCACGACTGAGTGGGTCTCGTTTGAATTTTTCATAACAGTTTATCTTTGCGCGATCTGAACTGCATAAAATTCCCGGCCGGGTGAAATTTTGTATTTTTTAAATTTAGACGAGGGCATCGGATTCGGATAAACTGATTATTTGTTTTTTTTTTTTAACGGAAATCAACACGCAAAATAAGAGATAGAAAAAGGCGATTTTCGATATAAAGAGTACCTATTGTTATATTGTGACGTATAAGTGAAAACGTGCTTATGAAAATTTTGATTTTTAATGTTTGAAAGTTCCCAATATTTAATTATTTTGAAATGCTTTTGGTTTTATATTAATAATTAATTGTGAAACTATAAATAATAAAAAGATTAAAATTGATTAATGTAATTAATGTATGGTGTACATCGAAAGTTAAAGAATGAAATGAATGATAAATAATTTAGTTATTTAAATATTCAATATTTAATTTACAAAAACAATTGGATCCTTTATGCATCATTGTATAAAATAAATTTGTGAGATTCCTTGTTTGATTAATACCACTAACTGGATCCTAAATAATATCCAGAATTTTGTAAATTGAAATAACATCAATTATATTAAATAAAATGCTTATCATAAAAATCAAATTTTTCTTATTTTATTTTATTGTAAGTGCGTGTGTAGTGTGGATTCGTGTGAACAGATAATTCAATTTAATATTTTATTTGATTTTAAATAATATGTATTATTCAAAATTTTAGATTTATAGTCTCTAATTACTTAAAATTAAAAATTTTTAAATTCAGTTTTTCGAGATTTTAATTTAAAATTTTTAAAATGAAATTACAATATTTAGAGTCTCGTTATAGTGTAATTATTACATCTTTCAAGCGTTGCAAATAGGAATTTTTCATCACTAATTATCTCACCCCTAAAGTCAATTAACCAAATGGCTATTTTTGGCCCAAAATTATCAATGATTAAATTGTCTCAAAAACTTTTTTAAGATTTAAGTTTTCAAAAATTCTTTACTCTTTCCTGTTTGATTATTTGTTTGCCAAATAGAATAATTTAAAGCCAGAGTCTCAATTTAAGGATTTAAAAAAAAAATCAATTTTTAACATTATCTTTGAAAACCCATATGATAGTAACTATTTAAAGAAAATAGACGATTAAAAAATTATTGAAAATTTGAAGCTTCTATATATTTTTGAGACTCATAAAATTTTTTTTCACGAAAATTACCTTGTTAATAAAAATCATAAGCTTGAATAAATTTATAAACAATATAATTAAAATCTTTTTTAAATCTCTTATCCGTTTCACCGAAAGTTAAAAATAGGTTTTACGTGGACACTTTGAAACTAAAATTATATTTAAACCCACATAGTGATATAACTTTTGTTTGCTTGTTTATTATTGATGGGATAAAAACGCTTTGTTACACTTGGTTAATCAAGATTCTCTATCCTAACTTCTTTATCGATTTTCACATTTGAATACCAAAAGTTCCTACCTAAAAAGCTTTATATTTGTGACGGTCCAACTGCTACGATTATTTCAATTCAAAACAACTTACTTTTACTATAGATACTTTATATATTTCAAACTTTTGGTCAATTAAATTAAATCCTTTATAAAAATACTTAAATATTATAGAAATGAAAATTAAAAATAAATATTTACTCAAAATTATTAGCAATTACTAAAATCTCAATAATTTTCTAACAAGAATAATCAAAAAATTTAAATATAATTGAAAAAATAAAATAAATAATTTGGCAAAATAACTTTTTAGTATGCAAAATTTTTTTATCACGAATTTCAAATGACCAAAGGAAACAAAAAAACGTAGCAATAAAAGTGAGAAATCTATAGATTCACAACAAAGTCATGCCGAATAGTAATGTATATATATATATATATATATAATTTAATGAGAGTTGCACGATTTTCATGCTTAGTAATAAAAACATCTAAATGCTTTTATCCATTATATAAATTAAAGTAAATTATTCATTATATTATATGGAAGATTGTGTATATTATTGTCTCTATCTTATATAAATTATTATATATGAAATAACGTAAATATATATATATTTGTCTTTGTCAGTGGCATGTTTAGCGGTCTTGCAATTGTTATATGTAAATATATATAAAACGCGTGCAACGTGCCACTGATGCCTCATGTGCATACTCTGGTTATTACGAATTCCCGAGTAATATATATATTTATACAAAAGGATAATAGTATAACCCACAAAAAGACACTGAGGTCAGTTTTGCGTGTCGCATAATAAAGATACCACTTCATATATATATATATAAGATATGATACTCCTCCGCAATGCAATGTAAACTAATGTATTTAAATAAATTTTATGCATATAGTTATATAAATAGTGACTTTTAGGTTCCAGAATATGTATATCGACTGAAAGAAACACTCAGCGTTTATATTTATATTATATAATAAAAATAAAATAAACTTTATTGTGCATATTATCTTTAAACTCGTATTGTTTTTTGCATTTTATACGGCGTTTTAAACAAAAAAATAACAAAACAGTCAAGATAAGTTTAAATTGATTTTGGGAATTACTGGATATCAAATATTTAAGCAGATTGTATAATTAAAAATTGGTTCATTAACTATTACCTCCTGATATCCAATAACTAAAAAAATTAACTAGGTGACCTACTGTAGGTCCAAAAGTTCTACCAAGAATCTGCCAAAATCCCAGAAATTTGTTGCTTATATATATTTTTTTTCACCAGGATAAGACAGTAAATTTCTAATATTGTTTATTTTCTTTTAAAGACTGACTAAAAGTATTAAAAATTGTCTTTAAATCACAATAATTTTTTTTTATATTGGGAAAATATTGTACATAAAATACTTTTGCAGTTTTACCCGGCATTGACTCCAAGCTATTCGCCCCTTGCGCCTTGGTAGAAGGGATAAAAATAATAATAATATTTTATAGGGCATACAATCATTTTGTATGATTTTTCAGGCAAGGGACTAAATATCACACGTGATTTATAAGACTCCGCCTTTCGCAGGGAGCGAATATGTAAGGACTCCCAGATAAGCTGGACCCATGTTTGACTGAAAGATTGCGGAAATCAGTGCAAACTATTTTTTTCCCGAAAATTCAAGTAAAAAATAGCTATTTTTTAAACAAGGAACTAAACATTGGTTTTGACTTTGCATGCAGTTGTATGCACAGACGGTTTATACGGTCTTTTTATCACATCCACTTTTTCGCTGGACATTTTTTCGCGTGTACAATATTTCGCACGGGATTCCAAAAAAAAAAAAATAAAATAATAATCTAAAATTTTTATGAAAAAACGTTTATTTGTCAAAAAACATTTTAATATATGTACTTATAATATGCATAACAATTTTGGAATTAAAAAAATATATAACATATATAAAATATCTATCAAATATATATTTGGATTTAACATCATATATAAATATTTTGTGTCAGATTTTGTAGGTACTCCAATTCAGTTTCATCTTCCACGTGTTTTTTATATCTCTCCCACAATTCTTGGCATTCGCATTTGCGCATCTATCTACTTTTTTTGTTGTAAAGCTTTTACTCTTTTACCAGCACTTAATTCCGCAACAATACTTACTGTATTTGCTTGTTCTTTTTGTAACTCACTTATCAAAGTATATAAATCTGGATGCACTTTGCCAACTAAAATATTAAACCTATTATGCCAACCCTCCTGTAAATTATTAGTTTTTTGTTCACCAGCCAATGCTGTATCGTACTGGTTTCAGATATACCGAGGGGCAACTGCTCGTCTTCTACCCCGTGTACGTCGACCAATAACGTACGTCTCGCCAAAATACTGAATGACAGGCTGCAGTGCATAGTTAACTTCCTCTTGTCGCAGGAAAAATACACGAGAGACTTCATTTGTTGAAATGAATGCCAAAGCCGCAATCATATTGGTTTCAACACGAATAATATCATCTTCGTCATCAGTGTACTGAGTTTGGAGACAACTTCCTGAATTTTCCGATACATTGATTGCTTCAAATGAAAAAAGCAGCAAGAAATAGGAACCCCTAGGTAAACCTCCTCACTCGCATTTATAATTTCTTTCTCGAAATCAGTCATAATTTTCTCAGGTTTAAAATTTTGGATTTCATAACCTTGAGCTGCTTCTTTCACTGCTTCTAATACAGGTGCGTACTGCACGGTTTTCTTTGAGAATAAAATTGCATATAAAATAGGAAGTGGAACAATTTCTTGGTCTTCAACATTACGTCGCCTTTCACGAGTTCCCAAGATAGTGAATAGCTGAGTAAAAATTTTTGAGTATCAAATTATTTCTAAGTACCTTAAATGTTCCATCAAGAAACCAAATTCTGCTTTTCTTAAGTAACTGTAAATTACGTTAAGTATCAATCACCAAAATACGGCTGTATTCAGGTTTACCAGAATCAAGTATGAGGAACTTTTCATCAGCAAGAGTGCGTTGATAAGCAAGAGGTAGCTCATTAAAATCATTTAGGGACTTAGGATTTGGAGGATTATTTATTCGACAATTTCTTCTTATGGACTTCGATAAGAATTCCTAAAGTGCAATATGTAAAACGTTTGAAACTATAAGATAACCTTTCCTTACCTTCAGAGACTCCGGTTACTTCAGTTCGCAGTAATTTTGAAGGAGGTTGTTCAGAGTGATCTTGTGCTTTCTTTTTTATTGTTAACCTAATCTTTTCAGCTTTACATTCTTTTTGGTTGGGTGGGTGACTTTCATGTGGAATGCGTTCCATACCTTTATAAACGATAATTGGTACTCCTGCTTCCGGTACGTTCGTGATTTCCCGATAATTGCACTCTTTTGAACGTTCTCTTCTGCATACCCAATGCCGACGATTATTACCAACATATCGTGAGTGATAGTACAGACACCCTTCCAAAATTAATACATTTTCAATAATTTCTGCTGCCATTTTAAACTATTAATTTTGTACCAAATTTATAATAATTCAATAATATTGAGTATTAATCAATAATTTCTGCTGACATTTAAAACTATTAATTTTGAATCAAGTTTTTATTAAACAAATAATTATTTAGTTGTCAAGGAAACAATGATGACATAATGTATTTTTAAATTTATAAATTTAAAAAAAATATTTGGTGCGTTACCAAGAAAACGATAATGAAATTAAATATTTTTAAATTTGAAATTTTAAATTTTAAAAAAAATTAATGCGAATAAAAAGTGGTGCGAAAATTAAAAATTAGATGCAAAAAAATGTCCAGCAAAAAACTGGATGCGAAAAAATGACCCCCAATCTGTGCAGACAGTACAGACAGAATGCAAAAGTCGAAACCCATATTTTGTTCCATGATTTAAAACATAGTTTTGCATACAACAGGCAAAAAAAGCCGTCTCTCTAGGGTAAAAAATTGGCTTTTTATACCTTAGATATGTTATAGTACTTATCTTACTAGGGAGCATCCATGTTTTTTATAAACTGCGTGAGCCACCTAAAATAATATTTATTTTATTTTTTGCACAGATTCAACTTTGAATTTAAAAAAAAACGTGACGTCCTTTTTTTCATTACCGTACCTTCTCTCTTGTCACAAATGGTCACATTTTAGAGTATACCTACCTACCCAAAACTCTGGACGCCGTTTATGTATGCTCCCCTAGGTCAAATACTTGATTTTCCACAGCCATTTTTGGCCTACATCGGTAAATTACGATTTATATTTAACAAATTGACTCAATATATTCTTATTACTTCTTACTGACAAAAGCTTTTTTCCGGGAAAAATATTTTCCTCTCAAGTGCTTATAGGGAATTTCCTGCAGAATTTTATTCCTGGGTCCAATACTGCTGGGATAAAAATTTTAATTTAGACTGCGCATGTGCGATAATTTATATTTTTCAGCACTCCGCTTTTCAAAATAACTAAAAAAATGTCAAGGTTCGATTTTTTTTTACTATTTTTGTTGTACTTTCGGATAAAAAAAGTTTGAGATGATTTCTGAGATTTTATGGTCCTACTTGAACCGTTGAGTTGGAGTGGAATCCCTTTTGTATGTCTTGTGATTTTAAACCACATAAATAATAATAAATAGTTAGAATAATAGTTTTCTAATTATCCCATTATAAACCTTAAAAATATTAAGTTAAAACAGTAAAAATGAAATATGAATTTAATTTAATGGAAATTTTTGGCACTTATTAACATCCCAGTACAAAATGACATAATTATTTCTCTTGTAAATTAACAGATTATCCTATTAAAAAAACCGGATATTAAAATTCAATATTCGATTAAATTACTTTCGTAAACAGCATAAATACTTCTATGTTTGATTAAGAAATATAATTTATTTATTTATTTTATATTAACAAAATTAAATCGTTAATTTTTTTTCTAATTAAAATGAAAATTTATTTACAATATAAAATACAAAGTATAAGCTATTTCAATTAGCCATAAGACTTATTTAATATTTATAACTCAGCTTCCTTTTCTCATTAAATAAAAGAAAAATTCTTATAATATAAAGACATTAAATTTTAGCACTCAGCTACTAAATTTCGATGTGTTATAATAAAGCACATGGATTTTTAAAAGACTCGTGAAGTTAAAGAAAAAAAAAATATTAAAATAGCAATTTATTTCTCACGTGTTCCCTTGACACAGCGCCTTTTATACGGCATATAAATTTTTCGCGTACTCGCTAATTCGTAGAATAAAGGATATTCTTAAAACTTGATATGTAAGAAGGACCCATAGTAGAATAGACGAAGGAAACTTTTTTTTTTCTTTTACTTTCATATATTTTTTTTTTACTTCTGTAATGTTAAAGAACATAGCGGAAGAAGCTTGAAACTCGCAAATTCCTCATTCTCGCTTCTTCTTCTGCTTCTTGAAGAGTAATTTTTTTCATAAATTTATGCACATAAAAAATGTATGCATATATAGTTTAATCATCATTTTTTATAAAAAATTAAATATATATAATGATTTACGAATAAAAAAGAGCGTAGTTTATTTACATTTACGATTATTTATTATTATAACGTTGCGTAAAAAAGACAAAAAGGTAATAAAAAAAGATTGTAATTGTCAAACCACGAAGTTTAAAAAATTCTAAAACTCATATTATGTCTTTTATTCCTTGTTATCGAACATGTTTAGTATAAAGAACAAAAGCTTGTATAAAGGAAGTATATATGTGTATTAAAGTAGCCCATCAGTAGTTAGAATAATAATGTGCCGTTCTTTTATTTTGGTCATAATATGTTTATATTGTCATCTGCATTTTTTTTATTTTTAAATAATATATAAAGTACCGTTTTTTTTAAACACTTTAAAAATACCACTCCCACATTTAACAAAAGTTATGTATATTTTAATCCTATTTATATGTATGTATGATCATTAATGATGATAAAGGTTTTAAATGTCAACGATTATTTTATATTAGAATGTTTATACTTAATTAAACTTTATTTTATTATGTATTTAAATATTATTATGTCCCATAAATATTATTCAATTTTATTATTTTTTTTTTTCTTTAAAAACTAAAGTTTTAATAAAAAAAATTCTTTTCAAAAAATAAAAAGAAGATATTAAAACAATGGGGTGAGAAATAAATTAGCGTAAATAAGATGAACGGGTTAACAACGTCTTTCTTTTTTAAGATTCTTTTTTTTATACAAAAAAATAAAAAATTTATGTACATGGGTTGTTTTATGTTAATTTTTAAGGGTTTTAAATAAATTATTATTAAATTAATTACAAGAGGTTTCCCTATTGTCTAGGTTTTTTGAACCCTTACATTCAAGCTAAATTTCAGCCTGATTGACCATATTAGAGTACATAATTTCGCGTTTGGACTTTGATATTTTTATGTTATAAAATCTGTATTATATTTGTATATAATATAACTAACTGCCTTCAACTCGCTTCGCTCACGTGCACCCCCTAGATCCCTGTAATTTGATTTTTGTAAAGAAATTAATGTGGTTTAAGGTTATTCAATATTTTGGTAACTTGTACCATTGCAGTTATAAAATTATTTATGATATTTAGTATGGCACTTTTATTTTTAATCCAAGCTTTTAAAATACAAAAATAATAATTATTTAAAAAAATTTTTTTTTAATTTTCTCGAAAGAGAATTGATATTTTGATAGTATAAATAAAGCAATAAACGCGCTGTATATATTCTTATTTTTAAATTACTAAAACATTTTAATATTGTATACTTTTGAGATAAAAAATGGCTTCATTAAAATTTATCGAACTTTTTTTTGACAATTGTATTTATTTTCTTCACTGGCCCAAAATTAATTTTGTAGATTACTACTTGTATTTTTAATTAAGATCAAAAGAAAAATCTGCTTGTAATAAAAGTAAAGTAGTATTATTCATAAAAATAAATTATAATTTTTGAGTTTTTTGTAAGTTTCTGAAAAACCAAAGAACCTTTTTAGTTTTCTTATTTCCTTGGTGTAAGTGCCACGTTTCAAGCCCTGTAAACCGCAATTTTTATCACTCATTCTCTTAACGTTATAGACAAAAAACAAATTCCCATTATTGCCCTAGAATGACCAATTTTTAAATTGCTGCTAAAATTGCAAATTTCGATTAGATAGCTATTTATTAAACAAGGGATAAAATATTGGTTTTGGCTTTGCACGCAGTTGTATGCACGAGCAAGTGTAGCGAGCGAGTACAGACAGCATGCAAAAGTCGAACCCAATATTTTTTCCCGTGTTCTAAAGTATAGTTTTACATATAATGGGCAAAAAAGCCATCTCCCTAGGGGAGAAAATAGGCTTTTTTTGCCCTAGATATGTAAATAGGTTTTTTGCCCTCCCGGGCGTAAAACTCGTGTGTAAAGAATTTTCTGAACTCGTTCTACGCCTAGGTGGGCAAAAAATAGTGTAAGCACCATGGGTGAAATACTTTAGACACGAGCGTGAACACATATCACTCGTGCCCGGCTTCCCCGAGCACTCGTGCTAGTGCTCACGCTAGTGCCGAAACTTTTACGCCCTTGATACTTAATATACTATTACAGTCCTCAAAATTTCGTACAAGTTTTAAATTTTCAATTTCGTATTCGTCTATTTTCCATTATTTGTTTGCGAATTATGATAATTTTAAGTCAGAATCCTACTTTAAGATTTTTTAATAAACACTAATTTTAAACACCATCTTTGCAGACTGAAGCAAAAGGAATTATCAAAAAAAAAAATTTGGAAACTTGAAGCTTGCAGAAAATTTTTGAGACCTATGAAACTTATTTTAGTCAAAAATTGTAATTTCAATTTGAAATTTGGTCATCTTGGGCCAAAAATGGGCAATTGTTTTCTTGACTGTAGTGGTAAGAAGGTTACTGATAAAAAAATTTGGTCTACGGGGATTAAAAGGTGACATTTGCTAACACAACAGAAATTGCTTTTGTCTCAAATAGAAAATATATTTTCCAGCAAAGAGATATTTTTTCTTAGCGTAGATATTTGATGTACCCTTATTTTATTACAAAAAAGACTTAAAATGATTACTAATCTTATCACTACAGTAAAATAACCAACTCTATGTATAAGGTTGACATGAAATAACCCATGTACTTATGTATATAAAAGATATAAAAAAAGGATTTAGTTTATGAATTTGTAAAAGTGAGAAAGACGTTTTTTTTATAAATAATATGCACCTGCTACACACGAAAAAATGGCGAGAGGTTATCTTTTACTGTATTTACGTCTTTCAAAATCTTTTTAGCTAAATAAAAAAAAAGAGTAAAAGCAAGAAAGGAAATGCGGTTTTTTATATATATTTTTCTTCATTTTTCGTGTTAACCTTTTCACTCTTATTATGTGTTATAGTTTATAATATGTGTAAAAAATAAAAAAAAATATGGAAATACATGAGAGCTTATAATTTTTTTTTCTTTGGTGTGCATAATGTCAACTGAAATTCTATGCAAATTTTAATTTTGAATATACATTTTTTTTTATCTTGGTTTTGATATAAATGTTTTGATCTTATTTTTTTAGGAACTGCAGGTATCACATAAAATTTATCTTTTTTCAGATTTTTACTTTTTACAAATAAGAAATGATTTTGTCAGATACATTATGAATAATAATCATAATATACACACTATTTACTAAATAACCATTTGTAAAACCACAAGGCAAAATCACAAAATATAGCGTTTGCTGCCATGCGAATTCGAAAAACCATAGTTGGCTCTTTGTTAACAAGCTGTTACTTTCAGCAAATCTTATAAAATTTTTCAATTCAATACTGTAAAAGTAACTTCTGTACACTAACGAGCTAAAATTAAACAAAAATTTTTTTTTAAATTATAAATATTCGATAAAAATTGTCTAAATTTACAAATTTATTCGAAAATTTATTAATTTTTCACAACAAAGCAATTAGTTTGTTTTACAGAAACTGCTGTTAATACTGAATCAATAACATTTTGAAGACTCCAAATTTTCCTTTTTTCTACCCCTTGAATTAAAAAAAAAGTACTATTATAAAACTACCTAATAATTTATAAAAATAGAGGTCAATATCACGTTATTAAATTTTACTTTTTTCTAATTTTATTTTCAAAAAAAGAAAAAAAAAAGTAAATTACTTGAATATAATTTAAAGTAGTAAGTAGTAAAAGCATTAATGCGTGTCGGCGACGACAACGACAACTAACAAGTACATATATATAAGCAATAAATATACATTTATCACGTCTATAGTATGAAATCCAGTTAACCATAGACATTTAAGTAGTTCACATAAATTTTCTTAAATTATACAATTTATGTTTCTGTGTATGTGATAATATTAAATAAAAATATATTATGAGAAAATACCAATAAAGAAAATTCTTTCTTCTCCACATTTAACTAAATTCATAATAAAATTAATATTTTGTACTTCCGGGTTAATCGTCTCTTTAAAAACGATCTAATATTTACTTTAAAAAAAAAAAGGATCATTATGTACATGAAGAATATTATGTAATAATAAAAATGAAAAGAAGTTCATCACGTTGGCTTTTTTCTTACAAAAACTTTTTATAAAAAATATAAAATACGATGAAGATCGCCGGAAGACGGAAGACAATGCAAGCTATAGGCTGCTTATATATATAAGAAGCGGTACTTTGTACTTTTTTTTTTAATTTTATAATCTTATTATAATAACTATTATTTGAAACCGTTTTTTTTTTTTAACAGTATTTTGATAAAGTTACTTTTATTATAAAGTTTTTTTTGATAAAAAAGTAGTTTATGTATGCAGTTTTTGTAATATTTTATTATTAAGACTTTATTATGAAATATTTATTGATTTTTATACTCTTTTTTTGTATTAGCTTTGAATTTTTTTTTTTTAATCAGATATTTAGCTCAAAATTTTACTTATTCAATATTATCAGCTTAATTGCATTGAATAAATTTAAGAAATTGATAGATTAGAGTTAAAAAGAATTTTAAGACAGGATAATTTATTAAGAAATAAAACTGATGAGGGTTTGTTAAAAAAGAAGCCAAAATAATTAAATTTGATAAATTCTATAAAGCTTTTGTTATTTGGTTAAAGTTAATTTTCTCGAGAAACAAAGTTAAAAAGTTTATCTTGTAGAAGGAAATTATGTTATACCAAAACCTAAGCTTAAATGGTGAATCGAAGGATTAAATTTAACTTACTTACTAAGGTTTTATTTAAGAAATTTTTTGATTAAAAAAATTTTTATGTAATTTTTAATAAAAATTATATTTTTAATGTAAATATAACTAATTAATTATGACCACTTACTTTTATTGTAGGAAGTGAAAGTTAAACAATTGTCGTCAAGATTACAAACCTTTTTAGCCTCAAGTTATATAAACTTTTTTACATGGCGTTAACTTTAATAAGATTTTCTACTAATTAAGATGTTAAATTTAATGAAATATGACAAAGATATTTGATAAGCTTTTTTATTACTTACTTTTTTTTCTTTTCTTATTCTTTCATAATACTTTTATGCTGGATTGTCTTTACTCATAAAAAAAAATTTTATTATTTTTTATGAATTAAATCTTACAGAAAATTGGGTACTACTTTAATTGTTATAAGAGGCTATTGGTATTAAAAATAATAATTAATTTATTATAATTACTTATGAAAAATTTTAACTTTGGCAATCAGTAAAGTATGAGAGAGGGAATTTATATCTGATGAGAGAACAGAACGTCGGACTATTTGAGTTTGAGAAAGAGGTGATATTAAGAAAGTAAAGTATTATCGAGGTTTATCGCGAGAATTTTAAAAGAAATTAGAGAAAAAAACCTGTATATAGTACATCTCAAATTGGCTTTATACAGAAAAGGCATAAGTAATGCCATAATCTAAGAACTGATTAAGATATCTATACAAAGGTGGATTGAAAACAAAGGTAAAGCTTCGATGATGTTCATAGAATTGAAGACTGCATTTGATAACTTGAATTAAATGGAAGTACTCAAAATGTTGAAAAAGGAAGTTTTCAGTATTAATTATAGAACTGGTCAGTAGATTTTGAAGACTCTATAATAATGAGAATAACTTCAGTTATTTGAAGACTGAGATAACAACCGAAGTAATCGCTAAATTGAAAAAATTTTTGATGAATAAGGAAGGTAAAGGGATTTATTTCATCTTACATAACAACTAGTGTTTTGAAGAGTGTAGCAACAATGGAAAGTGAAACTATAGCAAGTAATGAGGAACTGAATTCTTTTTAAAAGTAAATATCTCAATATACAATAGAAATCATCATAAAGTTTATAGTCCTTCTAAGTTTTGTTTATTATAATTAATTTTCTAATGCTATTTTCTGCGTTTTATGGGTAGTAAATGATATTAAATTTCCCTTTAAAATAGTTAAACTTAATGTGTAAGCTTCACCATCCAGGTATTAAAAGTCATCGAAGGAGTATTGTTTGTATTGTTACTAAAATTTGCATAAGGACTCGCATAAGGATCTATGCAACATTGAAATTTAGACCCTTTAAGCTGTGGCTTAAAGTCTCTACATCTTTCTGCGTCTCATCGAGTTTACAAAAGATAATAACCAAAAACAAAATTAGCTTTTGAAAGTAAATTTTATTAAGAGAAAAAAATTTAATCAAACAGATAAAACAACCATAAAAAAAAAAGAAACCGTTTTTATTTTAATTTCTCTATCAATTTTAATCTTAATGATGATAATAAAAATAAACATAAAATTAAGTTTCTTTTTAAGGTTTACGTGCTAAAGTATGTGGAACATTTCATGATCAATTTGTCACCTAAAATATATTTTATGTTTGTTTTATTTATTTTAAAGATTAAATTGTATATTTTTAAAATTACAAATTAATTTTGTAAAATGTGATCACCGCTAATGTCTGTATTTAGTTTTTCATTTATAATGCTAATGATATTTTTGCCAGCCTAGGTAACTAACGAATGCTAAAAATTGTGTGCAAAATTTTACACGCGAGGTTTACGCCGGGGTGGACAAAAAATCATTTTTTGTACTTATATTCAAAAATATATTTTTCCAAAATGTTAAGGTAACAAAAAATTGTAAAAATAGCAAAGTTTTTGGTTCAAGTAAAATATTCTATGCAAATTAAAATAACGTTCTTGAAGCTGAATTTTTAGATCCTTTAAATTTTGAAAATTCCAACCTTCTATCAAAATTCAAATTTCATAAAATTTCAATCACATGAAAGATTCCCTATATGCAAACCCAAAAGATAGAATAACGACGAAACATCATTACCAAATAGTAATAAAGGTTTTTGCACAAACTAGAACGATAAGCGACAGTGTTATATATATACATATATATAAATGAAGTGTGTAAATAGGCATTTAAATATATAGCCTTGTGAGTTAGAGTGGGTGCTATATAGCGCGTGGGCTATCGTTGACTTTAATTTCCTTAATACATCAGCTGAAGAGGCAATTAGAGTCGTTGATGACGATAAGAAGTTATTACAGTGTTATTACACATATATATCTATATGAGCATTAAAATACTTTCTTTCTCTTTCTTTTTCAACCCACACATCGAAAATATATATATCAACGAAAAATTTTTTTTCTATCCTTTTTCTTTTTTCAATAAATACCGTTATTATGGTCAGCTAAAACTCGTGCCCGTCATTAATGATCTATCGATCTCTTATAGGTTCTTTCATTTTATATATATAAGACTCATTAGCATTTTGCTGCCTGGGAAATTTTCGCACCGCTATATATATATAAGGTCACATTGGAATTTTTCTCGTTAGTTTTATATTTAATTGACGCATAACTTTCTTTTATACATAAATACGTTTTTTATAAATAAAGAAAGAAAAATTTTCTATGTTCGATTAAAAAATTTTAAAATTATATTTATATACATCAATAATTATTTAAGATACAACAAGTTCGTAAAAGCTAATAATAAAACGTTTTTGCTGTTTAACAGATATTAAGTAAATATATATATATATATATATATATCTTTTTCTCTGTCTATCTTTATATATATATATCTAATATAGTCTGTATTAGTTTGAACTTTTAATGAAGCTTCTTTAACATCTTACTTATGTTATAGAAAGTTTTTCTTTTAACGTAAAAATAATTATTTTTTTCTTTTTTAAATAAAGTATACATTGTATTAAAGTTATTATAGTTATAAATTTTGATTAAAACAAGTATGAAGTAAAAATTAATCAAATATTTTAATCTTATAGTAAGTTAAAATGGTACATTATAATACTGCTTTATTACTGAATTATACTGTTGGGTTCTTTTGCTTGATATTTTGAGGCAATTTTATTTTTAAGGGGACACAGAACCAAAAACATTTGGTTCATTTTATTTGTAAATCAGTTTTTTTAATTTTCAACAAAATTTATTGATTAAATTAAAAAAAATGAGTCTCATGCTCTTTGCAATAAAAAAACACATCAAACTAGTCTAATAAAAATTTTAATATTACCATCCCTTCGAAAATTTTTGGAAATTCGAAAAAAATTCTAGATTTCCGAATTTCCAAAAATTCTCGAAGGGATAGTCATATTAAAATTTTTGTTTAGACTAATTTGATGTGTTTTTTTATTCCGGAGGGCATGAGACTCATTTTTTTTAAATTTAACCAATAAATTTTGTTAAAAATAAAAAAAAACTGATTTACAAATTTTTTTGGTTCTGTGAAAAAAATTTTTTGAGGTGAGATTAGAATAATGAAAGTAAACATAGATCTCTGAAATGAATAATTTGAGCACCTAAGAGGGTAAAATATAACTGTTAAAGAATCCAATTATTAAAATTGAGCTTTATTTTAAAAACTATCAATTATGTTTGTCTGAGAATAAAAATTAAGACTTATTGTTAGATTATTCTGAACTTTAATAAAGAATCCTTACCCCATTTGGACCTTAATACAATTAATTAAAAAATTTTATTGTAAACCCTATTAAATTTTTAAAATTTAACCTTCAAACAAAAACTAACCTATAAATACATTACCTTAAACAAAGCAACCTAACAGTATAAATTTACTTATACCTTCTAAATTATAATGAATTATATTTTAATCAACAACTTTTTACTTTAATAATTTTTCATAAAATATAAATCTAATTAAAATTATCTCAAAAAAAAAAAAATTTATTATTAATAAATACCCACGTTCTTAATTATGTTTTCAACCCCGTTATAACAAAAAATGATCATTATTTTATATATATTTTCAATCACATATTTTACAGTTTAAACTACTGCCAGAATATAAAAAAAAAAATTTTATTTTTTTGTCATGATTATTGTTCTTATTTATTTATATTCGTGATTTTATTAAAAGAAGAACAAAAAAAAATACATATTTTTCTCACAATATATTGGTATATGTATAACATTATTTTATCAATATCATATCTGTCTTTCATTTTATTTAACAAAATATAGCAAATTAGATTGGCTTATTTTTTTTTTCAAGCATTATAAAAATAATAATAATAATAAAAGATTATATCAAAAGATTTAAAATATATATATACGAATAAGATAAGAATCATTAAATATAAGGTAATAATAATTACATGATTTTCCATGAAGAAAAAAAAATTTCACAAAAGTTTAAGAAGCAAAAAAAACAAATTTGATAAAAGATTGATTATAAGACAGGGAATGTACTTACTTCCTTTTTCCTATATTTATTTTTTTAATGAGATTAATGTAACTATGCAATGCAGGATATACTAAAAAAAAGGATTTATAATGACGATAAATCTCATCTGCTTAAATATGTGTTATAATATTTTTTATTAAAAATTTAAACGTAAAATGACATTTGTAATTATTGATAAGTTGACAATTATTTAGATTTTCGTTAAGCGTTTTGGAATTATGCGAATAGAATAGAATTTGAATACAACGATGAGTTTTTAATGAGTCTCTCAAATAGTATTCTACCGTTTTCTCTATAGCTATATATTTTAGTTAAATAAAGAAAGAGAGAGAAAGGTATATGAATTTGTTGACATAAATCGATCACGTTTTAAACTTAGACTTAACTTGACGATTGAGGAACGTATAGCACGTGCCGTGAAAGGAACTGCTGTAAATATTGAAGTTTACTTTTAAAGTGAAGAAGAGAAAAAGAGAAATATATTCAATGGATGTTACAAGCTATAGAAATTAAAAAAGAAAAAGTTAAAAGTTAAAAAGGCTATTTGAAATATTTAAGCGAATTTATGGAAATTTACTCCAAGGAATCGTGATTTAAGATTTTTTTAGATTTTTATGAAATTATAAGTATTTTTTAAGATATAAGTAAAAGTACGTTTAATTTATAAAATTTTAAATTTATTGGGTAGAAGAGGGGGATCTCGTCTTGATGTGCAGCTTTTACTAGTTACCCATTGGTTTTTTAACTTAATTTTCAAAAATGTGCTGCTGAATTTTCAATACGCTTATTTTAAATTTTTAGGTCTTATCACAGAACTAAAAAAGAGTATTGTAAGGTTTTTTTAAAATATTTTATAAGAAATTTTTTAAATCGACCTTTTAATAACTGATAAATTTTTTTTTTTGAGGTCACTGAAAAGAAACATTATTTAGGTCTCAAAAAATCTTCAATTTTGACCGAAAAATACGCTTTTTCAAAATTAAGGCTGATTTTTTGGGGTATAGACTTAAAGATTTAAAAATATCAACCACAAAAACCTAAGTCTAGTCGAATTTATGTACTTCGAGTAAGTATCTTATGAAATATGTTTAAAAAATGCAAAAAATGGTCAATAGAAGCCCTTAAATAGTATGAAGAGAAAGTTTTAAAATGGCTTCTAGACTATTAATTTTCGGGTTAAAAATTATTTTAGATTTCAAAAGCCAAAATACATTGGAAAATAAAATTTTTTAAAGCCTTCGTGGCAAAATATGAATTACAAAATACAAATTAAATTTCTTCACTGTTCAAAAAAAATTAATAAGCATCATTTTGAAGTGAAAGAACTGAAAATAGGTATTTTTTGAGCTAATATTATGCATCTTACTTCATACAATACAAGATTAGATAATCAGATTATTATAATAATAATATAATTATATAATATCTCATTATTATTATCTTCAGATTACATAATCAGATCATATAAAATAATTTTACTTTACCTCCATTTTTTTAGAATTTGGTCGCACAAATAGTTTTTTCCTCATTGGTAGTATGCACCAAGATAAATACTTTCGTAAATATATACAGATTTAAAATTCTTCACCACGTTGAGGCTAGGATTCTGTTTTCATCATAATATTTAAAAAAAAAATCGAATATTTTGGAGAAAACAGAAACTGATATAAAAGGATCTTCTGATAGAGAGGATACATGGCCTTAAGTCAACCTGAAGTGTTGTGTTAAACGGTTCCGGGTTGATTTGCATTAAGGGGGGTGAGTTTAGTCGGTAAACATGTTAAGCATTGAGTCCGACATAATCTAGGGCCCGGCCCTAGATATGCGTAACGCATTCTCACCTAGACGCATGTAAAAAATTACATGTGTCAACCCTGCTCGTAGAAAAAAAAAAAAAAAAAAGTATGCACCAAGACAAAAAGTGAAGACACTTAATTCATTTTATTGCTTTAAACCTACAATAAAAATAATCAAATTTTAAATTTCTAAAACAAGCTGAAACTACGAAAAAAAAATTTTTTAATTAAAAAATTTAATTATATATTAAGTAATTTTCATTAGCATATGTTACATATATTCATGGCACTAAAATTTTTTTATTTTGTTTTTATAACTTAAAAATTATATCAGCATTTTTTTCTAATTAAACCTTTTAAAATCACTTAATCTTTTCAATTTATTAGATGATTCAATTAAAATTTAAATGAATTAAGCATTTTGATATCATAAAAATCCAATAACACATTTAATTTATCTGTTATCCACTTATAAAATTTATAATCTTAAAATTTAATCCATAATGAAAAAAATGATATCTTGATAAAATTTTAAATTAAGTGGGTATATAAAGGAAAAAAATCCATCTTGAAGTAAATTTAATTTCAATTAAATCGTCAATGGATTTTTTTATTTTCAGATAAATTCTTCTAGTGTAGAAAATATTTGACAAAGAAAAAATAAAAAAATTTTTAACGATACCTACTCTTAACTTTACATTTAATAATGTATAAATGTGTATGAGTGCATTTGTTAATTTTATTCTATACAAAGAGTAAAAAGAGACACTAATACATGTTTATGTTATAAAGAGAAGTTTAAGAAAGGAAATTCTATTTTTCGGCTCAACAAACTGTAAATTTTCATGTACTCAACTGTAATCAGAAACCTTGTTATATATAAAAATTTTTTTTTTTTTTACAAGAAAAAAAATATATTTTATATTAAATTTTACAAGTTATGCAATATATTTTAACAATTTTCTGTCTATGAAAATTTTATTGCTTTTTAATTCAAATCGTTTTTATTGTTAAAAATAAATATTTGAAATTTTGATAAAATTATTATTATCAGATTTATAAATCTAGAAAATTTAATATAGTAAGTTTTAATATTATGAACTACAAAAAATTAATTTGAAAAATCGCCCTGACAATTTCTAATTATTTTTGCTATTTCAAAAACACGTAGAATAATATTTTTAATTAAAAAATATGTGCTAGGATTAGATAAAAATGTGATGTAAATTTACTTTACATGTATTTTTTAACTTATATATGAATATAAATACATGATTTTTTAGTAGTAAATTCCCAGAATAGTTAAGTGACGCTAAATTATCCAAGTTGTAAGCCTTAGATAGACAAGACTTCGTTACTTGGAAGGGATAAATGTTTGATGCAAAAAAAAAAACATTTTTTTTCTTAAATAGTAGTATTGTCGTCCTTATATATATATTTATAAGTATGTAATAGATTTTTTTAAACATTAAACATACTTAAGAAGTTTGTTAAAAAAAGATTTTTACTTCCGTCCTTTCCTATGTTAAGAGTTTAACTTGTAACTATAAAATGTTCATGTTAGTCAACTTATATTACTAGACCCTTTAATATGTTAGTTAAAAAAAAAAAGGAGAAGATAATAGTTAATAATTAATCGACGTTGTTCTTATGTCACTTAGTATTTTATATCTTTTCCTTATTTTATTTTTAAAAAAAATTTTTATAGCTTAAACTTGATTTTCTTTTTTTTTTATTATACTCTAAGATTGAAAATGACATGAATGAAAAGATAGTGTATACTTTATTTTCTTTTTCTATACCATATAATTTTTTATTTACTCGTATACTTTTTCATCCATCTGATGTTTACCTGAAAAAACCATAAATATAAATCTCGCAAACGCCTGGCTAACTAAAACATCTTTAAATTTTTCTCTATCTATGTATAGAAAGCAAAGGTAAAGTAGCATCCGTTGCATTACCGGGTGAATTTCCCTTGTATATATATAACCTATGAGCTTTTCTCTTGAAAAAAAAAATGTTAGAAAAGAGATCTTTGATCCCCATGTGACATTTTATTCGCTTACATCTAAAACTAACTTTTTATCTTTATATGTTTTTCATTTTTTTTTAGTATTCTAAAGCATAAAACTGTACTTATTTCACACCTTAGTTTATGAAAAAAACAAGTATCTTAAGTATTCTCTTAGGAAATATTTAAACTATTTTTAGAAATATAATAATATGAAACTTTAATGGCTTTATTTGTTCTTGAGTTATCATTTTATCTACTAGATACCGTCAAAGACGGGTAGAGCGAAGCTGATCATGCTAGAAAAAAGCAAGAAAAGAGTTTCAGTAATTTTTTAATTTAGGGATTTTAAAAGCTTTGATTAGATTGAGTTCAATAATAATGTTTAAATAAGACGTAAAAAAATGTTAAGCATAGTTAAAATTTTTAAGTATTGGCCAAAAAGTACACGAAAAATCCACCCCTTATTTTGAAACCTTATTATTTGTTTGCTGAAAAGATTTCAACCAAACTTTTGTTGGCGGAACTTTGTTATTACGTCCTTTTTCTAGAATTCACCAACTACAAAAAAGTTACTCTGAACTCTAATACCCCTCAATTAACATAATTACCAAAATAATATTATACACAAGTCAGAATGTGGTGTAACCGTTTCAGAATTCGTCAACCAGAGAAAGAAAAAGTCTTCTGTAGGTTTTGTATGTCGCTGAATCCGAATTTGGGGTCCTACTGGGTTAGAAAATAGGAAAATACAGCAGAAACATTCCATCTTATGAGTTTTTTCACAATATTTTGGAACTAATGATCAAATTAATAGTGCCACATTTTAAGAGTAATTATCTAAATATTAAGTTTATTCTTTTATTCTGTATCGATAAAGGAATATTAGAGCTAACTATTGGTGTTGAAAAATATCTCCAGGGTAAGATAAAATCGGAAAAATACAATGTGAGTTTTTTTCTTTACTTTTCTTTTAATCTTGCATTTGAAAAAGTTTTATCCTATTTTAACTTTTATTTAATTTACCTCCTATACGGGGCAAAAATGGATAAAACTATCCCTGAATTTAAGAAAAAATGAAAAAAACTTTTAACTGGTTTGTGTTTTCACACAACCAACGATCATGAATCATGTTCACTTATAACGTTTTAACGTATATTCCCTAATTATTATAAGTCCTAAGATCGAAATTACAATAAATCCCAAAATATAAATTATCCTAAGTCCATAAACCTAAAATATTCTAAGTTCTTGTGCTTACTCCCACTTTAAATTATTCTAAGTCCCTTTTTTTTTTTTTTTTTCTTCGTTTGGAGGCAACTTGTCCTCCTGGCTTTCTAGTGCGCAAAAGCGTTATTCAGCCTGCATGTGATTTAAGTGACCTCTATAATGAATTGTTGGCGTTGTGTTTTCGTTGCTATGGAAATATTTATGCTAATTTGATTTATATATATTTTTTTTTTTTTTTTTTATTAAAAGGTGCAATCAATGCACATTGGAATAAATTTCCAGATAAAGCAAGTGCATTGTTGGACCTCTTATATTTGCCTTAAAAATGAAAGTTTATTTGCTGCAGATAATCTATTAGTTTTTTAGTGTAAAATGTGTTCCTTGTTGATAAGATGTTGCTTAAACTTGAATTATTTTGAACGTTGTTATTTTCTTGTATAATCTGTGTTAAGCACCTGTCTCTTTTATCTTTATATAGGTCACAGTTAAGCACATGCTCGATTGTTGCAGTATTGTTGTTGCAGTTGCACATTGGACTGTCCGCTAATCCTATTCTGTGTAAAAAAACCTTGTTGTTTGTGTATCCGGATATCAGTCTTAGATACTTGACTGCCTCTTTCCTGCTCCAGTTCTTAATTTCAGCAAGTTCGTTGTTTGAGGTTTTGACCAGGAAATTTGTGTTATTTGAATAATTTTTGTATCCTTGTGTCTCATTCCATACTTCCATTTGTAAGTGCCACTCCTGATAGAACGTAGTCTGTACTTCTTTTGTAGGTGTTGAGTAGTCGTCGAACAGTTTTTCTACTTTTTTGGATAAGTGGGCCTTTTTTGCAGCTGCATCAGCTTTTTCATTCCCTATTATTCCTTTATGTGCTGGAACATATGCTATAGTGATTTGAAATCCATTTTTGTATAGTAGCTGCAATTTATGTTTTATGTCCAGAACTATTGTGTTTGTATGGGCGCTGATTGCCTTTTCGCTTAGTTTATTTATGTTTTCTTGAGAGTCTGAAAATATTATCGCTCTCTTGATTTGTTTTTCCCATACGTGCCAAGTTGCTTTGAGGATGGCAAAAGCTTCAGTGTCTGTTGAAGATGTGTGTTCTGGTAATTTGTAGATTAACGCTTGATTTGTTGATGGTATCTAAGTCCCTTAATCGGAAATATTCTAAGTCCATTTCATACCCCTCTCCCCTAAAAACGTCGTTAATATTTCAACCCCTCCCCCCCTAAAACGTCAATACACGGTGATCCCGGGTGGGACGTGAATTTTATTTTATTAGGTGAATCGCTAGTTGTTGATGCTTGTAATCTTAGCTGCGATTGGTTAACTAATAAGCAAACGATACAACGCTCTGAATCGCCCTGTATTTACCCCCCCCCCTAAAACATTTTACCCACCCCTGCCTGGCATTAACATACACTAACACTATTATATCGTAGTATAAGTGAACGCAACATACGGAGGTCCCATTGATACCAACCTATGAATTTAATTTTGTCATATGACTTTAAAAATACCATGTCCAGCACCGGAAGATCATGTAATAACAAAGATTTTGCAAGAAAAAATTTTGCTTAAGTTCCCTTATGCAAAAAGTTAACAAAGATGCAATAAGAGGGCAGATTTTTCGGAGTCTTTACTTTGCTTTTGTTAACAAGAGACCGCTAACTTTAGGAAACCATATTACAAATTACTTTCATTAATAATTGAAAAAAACCTCCGATAACCTCCATTTATTCCAACGGGCCTTCTAGGCACAAGAATATGTGCATAATACTATGCACAAGGCTTTTAAATGTAGTTTTTTGGTAATATTGCTTTTTAGTTAGTTAGTTAACAAAAACACTTCTTGTTGGTCACAATTTTTCGGTATTAAAGTCATTTTTCAAGCCTTGGATTTTTCTCAATGTTATAGCAATTTAACCAAATGGTCATTTTTTTCCCGAAATGATTAATTTTTAAATTATCTCAAAAATTGCAATTTTAGACAAAAATGGGTTTTATAGGTCTCAACAATTTTCTAAAAGCTTTTTTCTAAAAATTCTTTATTTGTCCTTTAGAATTATTTGTTTGCAAAACATTATTACCTTTCTAATTTTTTATATTAAATTCTCTTCTTTACAGTCAGTAAATTGAATGCCAATTTTTGTCCCAAAATGATCAATTTTTCAATTTGCTGCAAAAATCGTAGTTTTAACATTGAACATGTTTCTAAGGAGGAGTAACCTGTGAATCTGAAAATCAAGTGGGGTCAAATGTCAAAAATCATGTGGGGTTATGAACTTAAAATATTTTATATTTAGGGACTTTGAATAATTTACTTTGAGAGGCTTAGAAAAATTTAAGTTTAGGGACTTAAAATATTCCGGGTTTAGAGACTTCTAATAATTTAAGTTGAGGGACTTAGAATATTTTCATATTAAGGACTTAAAATAATACAGGTTTACAGAATCTAAATAATTTGGGTTTAAAATCTTAACATCTAGTAAAGGTGATAATTACAAATTATAAGAATAGCGATTTTATTGTAATGTTGTTTATTATTTATGTATTATAACTAGTCCTTTTTAGATGTTTAGTTTTCACGTCCTATAATTAGTCTTATAGCCCAATAAGAGCTTGTAATTATTGAATCTCAATATTTTCTTACCCTTTCTTCAAAAAAAGGCAGTTAATTAGATAATTTTAGCTCTGCTTTCAAAATATTGCAAAAAAACTAAAATGGGGTAGTTTTTGCTGATTTCATGTCCTCAACTTCTCAGCCACTTGTACCCCAGATTCCGTATTTCAGAATCAAAGCATACCTACTTTTGTATTCTAATTTTTTTGGTCACGTGTAGTAGAAAAAGTTAACCAATTTTTGGAAGAAAAACTGAAATTATGACACCCCGGATTAGACTAGATTTTTATATTAGGCCAAAACATACTGAATTTATAATTTAAATATTTTGGTATTTTGGCTCTGGAAGGGCATGTCGGGCTATTGAAGACCGGCCATTTATTCACGCTCTTAGTTTATAGTGTACATGATCTTGAGCTCGGATAAAGGTCTTCAATAACCCGACATGTCTCTCCAGAATTAATATACCGAAAAATGTCAAATATAAACTTATTATGTTTTGGTCTTAGTTAAAAACCTAGCCTATTCCAGGGTTTCATACTTACTTTTAGTTTTTTTTTTTAAATTGGCCATTTTTGTGTAACTTTTTCCAAAACACGTGGCCGAAAAAATTAGAATACGAAAGTGTATGTATTTAGGTCTTGAATATCTCTGTGCCAAAATTTAGCTGTGTAATACTTACACGCACTTATTACCATACCATTATTATTACCAGGTTCCTAAACTCTTTTTTATTTAATAAAATTACGCTAATTAAAAAAAACAATTTTTAAACAACCGGTTTTATTTCAATGAAGTAACCTTCAGAAGAATTAAAAACTTATTAGTTATTAGTTTCAAATCAATTTTTCAAACTGATCCATGTGTAAGAATAAAAAAATTCAATGATAATGGAATTATACATAGAATGCATACGGATGGAGTTGCAAATTCTTCGAACTAGGTTTAGTCCAAAAATATATATCTTATATTAATATTTGAAATTTTACGTTTAGATTTCTTTTTGAATACTAAATTAATTTTAAAACCAATATTTATGTAAAATTCCAAAAAATATTCCTAAAAACAAATAATCTAATGTAACTTGTTTTTCGTAATTTTTTCTAATTCTCCATCCGCCATTTTCAAATTAAGAAAAATCAAGCAAAAAAAATGTGTCCTAAAACATATACAAAAAATGAAAATTTTATTATTCTTCATTAAATATACCTTTTTTTGATGCTATTTACAATAATGATAAGCAGCGTGACGATTTTTTTTAGTATCCAACTTTTACCCTAAATAATGACTTTCCGGTTAATTTTATAGAAAGTTTGAAATCGAATTCTGATAATAGAGACTTGAAAAATAGGTTTTGGTTTTAAAATTAATTTAGAACTCGTAGATAGGCTTTTGGGCGTTAAATGTCTAATTGAATAAAATTTGGATTAATTAATAAATAATAAAAATCGTAAAGAATTATAAAAAAGCTAAGGCTTTTTTATTTCAGGCACGATCACATATTCATTGAGTATTTTCTCTTTAATAACGTTGATGGGATCCACGCCCTCATAAATTGAAAACTATTATTTATTATTATACACCAAGGTAATAAAAGCATGTAGAGGCATCGGAATGACCTTGGGACCAAATTCCTCCATAAATTGAAGAATTTGAAGACTTTTTCGTTTTTTAACCTGATGAACTTTTAAGGCACGATTTCATCTATGTATTGCATACACAGGGTTATCGTTCCTAAAAAATAAATTTTAATTAATTTAGTTATTTTCTGGTTATTTTAGATCATTAACCACATTTTGGATGTATTAAATTCAAAACCAATTCATTTTTTACCATTTTTATTATTTTTTAAGAATTTTTTTTGATATCTGAAATCAGTTTTTAGGACATTTCTCTGCAAGTACTTTATGAAATCACTTGCAATTGAAAACCCTACAACTAGATCTTATTTCAAAAAATTTGGTTTAAGGGATTTTTGATTCATCGAGTAGGCTCTGTGATCTTGACGATACACTTTCTCGAACATACATCCCTACACACAACAAGGCAATATAAGCATTTAGAGGCATCGGAATGACCTGGGGACCAAATTTCTCCAGGAATTGTACAATTTAGAAATTTTTCCGTTTTTTGACCTGACAAACTTATAAGGCACGATTTCATCTATGTATTGCATACATAGGGTGATCGTGCCTAAAAATATAAGAATCTTGTGTGATTTTGTATTTTTATGATATTTCGCTGATGCAAAGTTTATGCAAAAGCTATGAAATTTATCGCGCGGATAACATTTAGAAGGTTTTTCACCTGTATGAAGCAAAAGTACAAGAATAAACATGCCTTTAGAAATACCAGATTGGGCCCAAAAACAATAGGGTTCATTAACTCGATAAAATAAACTCAGTTTTAAAAAATGAAAGCATTCCGTTTGATCGTTTTGGCTATATCGTGTCCGAAAGGTGTCGATTTTTGCATCCATTAAGGTAGAGCTTCGCTCTATAATAAGTATTTTTATTTTATTACCAAAAAACAAATGATTATTAAATTATTAAATTATTATTGCAAAATGAAAATATTTTACTTCAAGAAATACCTTTTCATTTATAAAAATGCTTATTCTGGTACTTAATTTTCATATATTTACGCTAATGTTCAGTGCCAGACTAGAGTCAAGCCCAACAGGATCTTCTTTCCTCGCTAATTTTTCCAAGCCCGTTCCCTTAGATATATTTACAATAATTCTTGAAGATAAATCATAGTTAATATTCAGAATAAAATAACTTTTTATATCTTATTTAAAAATAATAAAAAAATTGATTAAATAAATAATCCAAAAGTTTAGTTTAATAATGGATAGTATATTTACGGATCGTGTTTAGAAAAGTAAAGAATGGCCCAAATCGCACGTAAAGTACCTTCCGAGGCGAAGCCAAGGAGATAAACTGCGATTTGGGGCTTTCTTTATCTATGAACAAGGGCTGTATAAAATTTTTCTGGGGCAGTAGCGAGAAATTTCGTGTACTTTCTTGGCTACTGTCCAGAAGATATTTTTTACTTCTGTATTCTATTAATTCGTTTGATTTTAGTAGGCTACTTTGTTTTTCTATTTTTTACAGCGTCACAGAGAGCTCTAGAATTTTACCCATTCATATATTGTACAGTTTTGAAGATTGTACCCAGCAATAAAGCATATATATGAGAATATCCACCAAAAGATTGCGCTTAAAAGTTCTACTTTTTGAAAAAAAAAATTGAACGCACACCTTGCTAATACATTTTTTTTGTGTTTTTTTCATGAACAGAAAAAATGGTAATATTTCCGAGGAAAAATTTTATAATTTTATTTTACCCAGGTAAAATTTCCCGTGGAATCCGAAAATCAAGCCAGAATTTTCATTTTCTGTCAGGAAAAGCGAGAAAATCGTAAAATTCAGAAAATAAAAAATTTTCAAAATCAGTTTTTTGAGTTGAAAATTGGTTTTTAAGTATACTTAAAAGGCAAATATTACAAAAAAGGAGTTTACCATTATAAAATATGTGAGAAAAAATATTTAACAAAAAAAAAAAATTAAAAAAAGTGACGCTTTTGAGAAATTTACAATTGAAAACAGTCGTATATTTTCCGAGTTTTTCTGAGGTTTTTCCAAAAAAATATGGTCAGATTTGGATCAAATCATTTCACATAAATTATTTCATATATAAAATAAAAGTTCAGTAGTCACTTACATAGCTTTTACCATATTATTTATAAAATTGTAAAAGTAAAAAAAATCCATATAAATAAATACAAAAAAAAATTATGTATCAGATATAAATAAATAATTTAGTACATACTTACAAGAAAATATTTTATAAAAATATCTAATAAAAAAAAATGTTTTTCATAAAGTTTTTTATACTTTAAATTGCCTATAAGAATATTGGAGTTACATATATATATATATATAAATGTATCTAATATATCTTACTTGGATTTTTTAATATATTTTACATGAGTATATGTCAAATACAGTAGTTTTTAGATATATATGTAGGTTTTTAAGTAAATATATATAATATTATATATTGAACTTACTCAGGACAATGTACATAAATAATATTCCATATGTTTTAGGTGTTTTAGCCAGATATTACTGTTTATACAATATTTTTCCATAAAAAAAAGTATTTTTTAACAATTGCAAAAAAAATAAGTAAGTAAATACGAATTTTATAATATAGCATGAAAAGCGATCGGATAGAAAGATTGAATATTGACATATAACAATATATATATATATATATTTGATGCGGTCGACTGTAAGAGGTTAGGAGTTTTTTTCTATAGTTATATATAGAAAAATATGAAGAGAAAAATAAAATTTTCACGATTACATATAGTATTGAATAGAATAAATATAAAAAAGCCTTCTAAGTAGGTAATATCGAAAATAAGCTGTGCATTGGACAGATTTATATATATTTTGAATTGAATAAAATTTGTTAAAAAATATATATAGAAAGTCACGAAAGCTTTATTTTCTTAATGCATTTGTCTAGTTCATTGAATGTTTTTTAAAAAATATTAAATATTTATGGTTTACAAATAGAGATTTTCATATATTAAATTATATATATAAGCTTTTTAGTGAATTAATTACTCTTTTTTAGTCATTTTGTTAAATGTATATAATAACAACAGCTGAGAATGACATTATGTGGTTATATTTAAACTTAAAAGTTAATCCTTCAGTATTTGTACTATTTAACTATATTTTAACTCTGACTTTTTAACAACTAAAATACAAAAGAAATCACCTTTAGTCTGTTTTTCTGTTATCTAATTTATATTATTTTCTTTAAAAATTAATGATAGTTTAAATAATTTCTTCTCATGACGTTTAATTATAAAATTTTTTTAAATATATATACTTTTTTTAAATTTAGGTTAATCTAATACTATTATTATCTTTCAAGTATAATTTTTTATAAAATGTATGACTTTGTGTGTCTTTTTAAGATTAAAGGCAGTTAATAAATTCTTGTGTCACATAATATTGTGTGCTTTTTTTTTAGTTTATAAATATTTAATGTTTTGTAATATATTACTTTTTACTTCAGTCATTTCATCAAGTTATACCTGCCTTATTTATGTAAGTTTTTATTGTATATTAGGCTGGATGTGTTTTAGGAAATTTTTTATTTTTGTTACATTTATAGGTTCAGCAGTAGGCTTTTGACAAAAATATAAATTTATGAAACTTTGGATTTCTAGCAATAGATTTAATTATGACTTGAATATTTAAATATTCAAGAGCTTAGACTGTTAGGCTAACTCAAGATTTTAGACTCAAAAAATTTAAAAACTATGATAATTCGGAAAATAAAAATCCAAGTCTAATATATATATTTATATTTCCTATATATATGCACAGATAAAAAATATTTTATACATAAATTAAGAAAAAAAAAATTGGCAAGAAAAATAAAGATAAAAAAAACAAAGTAACTTTTTTATAAATAAATGAGCCCATTACTTTAAAGCAACATTGTTATATATAAATATATATATATATACAGAATAAAAAAAATTGAAAAAAATAACACGTTAAATATATATATATATATCTTATATATATATCATTTTAACGTGAAATTGGATATTTATTGGTGACAGATGGGACGTGGCAGTTTCATACAACTCTTCGTTCTATAATAATCAATCATTGAAAAAAAAAGTACACAGACAAGTAATAAGCGCAAGTATTTTAACAAAAAAAAAATATTATATAATTAATGTTTTACTTAAAGAAAGATAATAAAGAAAATTGATAATAAATAAATGTTAATTTTTCATAAAATCAATGAATTTTAATAGTTTTTGGCACGTCATACAAAATTTTGTATTTATAAATTTGAATTTATCGTTTGATATTTTATAAATTGGGTTATTGTAATTATTATTGTTATACATGGTATATAATTTCTCTCTAGGGTATTTTGTGTGGTTTTTATATATATTTATCTGATTTTACTTTGTAAATTGTTAAAAAATAAACAATTAATTTATAAAGAAAATTTAATTAACCTTTTTTAATTAAAATAAAATTGCTATTCAATGTAATTTAAAATTAATTAATTTAAAATTTTTTTAATTCATATTGTCAATTTTAATTTATATTTTTATTTAATTATTTTATTGAAGTCAGTTATTTAATTATGGTTATATGAGGTTACCCAACAGTTAATCAGGAATTTCTACTGATCTGACTTAAATTTTAGTATTTACAGTGGTTTATGAAAATATTTTAAAAATCTTAATTCTTGTTCAAAAAAACTGTAAAAAAACTTTTTACATAAAGAAGTGTCTAAAGTTTCTATCAAAAAATAAGTTCTATCTAAAACTTAAAACTCAAAAACTGTTTTCTACAAACCTTTGCACATTTGAAACTAAATAATTTGTGCCAAAAAAGCCCAAAATAGTAAAAAATTGATTAAAGTAAACTTTTTTGTGACCTACTATAGCAAATAAAAATCTGGTATCACTGACACGTAGGTAAGATTTTTTTTAAAATTACCGGATGTACTCATATATACGAATATAACAAAAGAAAATTAAATCATTATATTTTCTTTAGATACACATAGCCTAAAGTATTATAATATTTTAAAAGATTAATTGAAAATTATAAATCTTAATAAGGTCACACAGGTAATAATGATAATAAAAAAAATTAAAATGACCTAGTCCCAGAGGTGTATAATGTTTTATTATAACAATAATAATAATAAAAATTAACATGACAGATAATTTAATTGCAAAAAAAATTTTTTTTACACTTATTGTGAGAACGTCATTACATTGGTCGTTTTATAATTTATTAAAAAGTTTCGCCGCAAAGAATTATATATATATTTTTTTACCTGTCTTATATATAATAATAATATCCACCCATTCAAAATTATGTATGTATGTGTTTAAAAATTACATCTATGAAATATATTATAAAAGATAGACAAGTTTTGGACTTTTGTAAAAAATTAAAAAAATTTTTTATTTATGTCTAATTAGTTTTGTTGGCTACTGTCATTAGAAATATAAAACTTTTTTTTTACATTTAGTTATTAAATAAAAATAAATAATGTTACAATAGATTATTACTTCCTTGACAATAGTTAATAAGTTGACAAATATTTTAGAAATAAGAAAAGAAACTTTTTACTACTTAACTGATTGGTTTATAATATTTTCTATGCGCAAGATTTATGTGAATTTTTGAGGTACTTCCTTAAATAAAATTGTATGTCAGTCGATTTTACTTAGATTTCAATATTTTCTTATTTCCTCAATCGTATTTGCAGTTATACTATTTTGCAAGATATGGTTCCAAACAATTTTTAGTTTTACAAAAAATATGGTTATTTTTTTAAATGTTCCTGATTTTTCAAATTCAATAACTATATAAGTTTCAAGCAATGAAGAATAAGTAGTTTAAAGGTATTATTTTTTTGGCCGAAAATGACTTATTGTATTAAAACAAATTTCTTTCATCATTCTTCGCAATTTTTCGAAAATCTTCGAAAGACTTTTTACATTTAAATTAAGTATTATAAAATCTTTATTATTATTATTACTATTAATATTATTATTACTAAATTGATTAGCAAGAGCTTTATAGTCTAAAATTTCAGTTTCTATGACATGACTAGAAAAATCTTCTTCATCGCTGGTTTTATTCGAGTCAGTTTCATTTAATGAATCTAAATTATCATCAAACGTAACCATTATGAAAACATAGGTCCCTGAGTGTCGTCTGTTTTTTTAATTGACAAATATTTATGAATTCTGTAAACTTTACAATATTTAATATCTGAAGCAGCATGGTTTACATTAAATTTGGTGCCTTTATTTTTGTTTGACTCTAAACAATTTATACATATTAAATTTTTTAACTTACATTTATTTTCTTTGCTATGACCATAAGAGCAGCGGTGACAGGTTTTTGGTTGTTTACAGTTTTTACTTGTGTGGCCGTAATCACAACATTTAAAGCATCTTGTTATATTAAAGTCATCATAAACTTTGCACATACTCCGACCAATGGATATTGTTTTGATTTCTGCTGTAAGATCATAGACGCTTTTACCAACAGTAGCAAATAGAATTCAGGATTTTTCATTCTTAGTTTTTCTCTTGTTATGTTATATCAAATTTAGGGTTCTCTAGACTGTTAAAACTTTGTTCTATAATTATTTTTTTTAAATCTTCAATATTTCTATCTTCAAAATTACGAACTATTTTTATTTTAGGTTGTACTAAACTTTCATTTGATATTTTTACTTTATCTGTAAATTTTTTTAAGATTTCTTTTTCCAATATCTCATTATCTTCTTTTGAATTACATTTTATTACTAATTTTCCATCTTTTAGTTGGTTAATTTTATTAATACTTAAGCCCATTTTACTTGGATCAATTTTGCCTTGTATAATATTTTTAATTGATTCAGAATTCTTTTCATCTGTAACTTCAACAATAATACCTGGAATATTTTTAGTAACTCTATTTTTTGTAATATTTGTATATGTCATAGTTTTAATATTTTGTTGTTTATTTAGGTCACTTTGTGAAGTCTCAATTTTTTCAGTTAATAGTTTGTTATTTTCAATTAAGGTGAACCATTAACTGCTGTTTTAGGGGAAATCCGAGTAACAAATTTAGAACTGAAAACATTATTTAACAAGTTGTTGTGCTTGAATTTTACTGCGATTCCCTAAATTGCTTGAAAATTAAGACGAAATTCAAGCATACACTAAAAAACAATTCCGTTTGGGGCAAGCGGAATTTTCCTATTTGCTGCAAGTGAACTTCTCGCTTGCGGTTAAAATTTTCATTTAAGTAAAGCAAATTCTAAAATCATTCGGTATACTCTCCGCAAAGTAGTGGCGCCAACCGAAACTAAATGATAAATTAAACTAAGTATGTGTATTTATTTTATGTAAAGTTGGCACTGCTGATTCGTGGACCTCGTTTGTTGGGTCGCAAGAGTTTACTGGATGATTTTAAAATGTGCCTAAGAAAAAAGAATTATGGTAGCCAAATGGGGACCTCCCCTTGGTGCAAGTAGAAGTCTTTTTTCAGTGTAACGATTTGATATTGCACCTATCCACAAAACCTTTGAAATCCTAAAAAATCTGAAAAGTTACATTAAAATGGACATTATATATACAACCCTCCATTATGTCCATTTTAGGCAGCAAGGCGAAAAAAATTTCTCTAAAGAACGATAATTTTATAAACTCTGCAAGGTCATACCTTAAGCTTAGAAAAATCAGAGGAGCTAAAACTAGGTTGTGGGAGTTTTTTACTTAACATAATAAAATTATAAAATTTTAGCGCAAAATAGGACAATATTTAACGCACAGAATTTCTAAAATAAAAAAAATAAATAACTAATAAATAACTCATGTACATAAGCGGTAAATGTAATATAGTAAATAACTATTTATTTGTAAACATAAAATGAAATACCAGAAATACTTACAATAACATCGTGACATTACAATTTTTTTTTTATTATATATACCTTTAAAAATAAAAATGTACTTAATGATTTTTACCTATATAAAAAAGACAATTTTTTTTTCTTTCTTTTTATTATTATTTATCTTGTATAATAAGGACATTTTTTTATATCATTAGGCTTTAATTTTTCTCTGCATGTTGTCTATTTTCATATAAGTCGCAATAAATCGCTATAAAGTAAATTTATGAAATATAGGGCGTATTAAATTAATCTAAATTAAATTAATCAATTTGATCAAATTATTTCAAAATTGTTGTTTTAATCAATTGAATTTTAATTATAATTTATGGGATATGAGTATTCTCAAAACATTTTTTTTCGAAGCACCGTATTTTCTATTGTTACTTATATTTTAATACCGTGTGAAACTTAGAAAAGCATGCTAGGGTACTTGAAAATCTTTGGCTTTTTCCATCATTGCACCCCAAAACAAATTGAAAAAGTTTTTATTAACTGAGAAAAACTAAAGATTCGTTCTTTGATTAGCCAAACCCCTATAACGACCTTTCGGACTTTTAGGGTATCTCTTTGACCAATAATTATAAAGTTTTTTTGGTTTTTGCCCCGTATTTATACGTTTTAAGAAATCTATATCTGAAAGCCCCCTGTTCGATCTAAATAACGACCGCGACAATTCTTTTATGATAACTAATGAACTATAAATTCTAATATAATTTTACTTACTATCATGACCTCTTTATTTAAAAAAGGTTTTGACTTGAAATAATTCCGATTTACATAGTACCACACTTATTTGCTATCAAAAATTTATTTTATTAGTCGATATTTTATAGTAGTTGAAGCGGTTTGATAAGTAATAATTATGAGAATCTTAATTTTTTTAATTAGTGACACTTAATTTTCCGGTAACGCAGGATCAAAGCAACTTTTTTCAAAACATCTCTTAGGCTAATAATTTTTTCGCAATTTTATTGCTGAAAAATATTAAAAGTTTAATTAAGATAAAAACGTGTAAGATAATTGTACTATTTTGGATGTAATTAATATAACTCGCTTTACTTGTTTAATTAAGACTTGTTTACGATAGGAGACAATAAAGCGGTAAAACAATGTAAAAATACCAATTGATATGACCCGTTAAGGCCTGCATGATAATAAAAGCACTTAAGAAGCTTAAAAAATATAATTTTTGCGTGAGAAATAATTTTCATTCGATATAACAAAACAACAAAGTTTTATGAAATTATGTTATCATAGCTTGTTTTATAATTACATTAAAAAAATTTAATCAAAGTTATTCAACTAAATTATCAAAGGCAATAAAATATTGAAACATAATGCATCTAATAAATATGTAAAATGAAAATCGATAATTATCAATCGACTGATCAATCATAAAATTTTTTACAAAATATAAAGTGTCGTGAAAATGCTTGAGGCTGTGTGTGAAAGTTATATAATATATTAAAGCCATATTTAATAATAATTTTAATCAACGACTTACCTTCTCTATAATAATTACCTATCTAAGCATCTCAAAGTCAAAATTTCATATTTAACTAACTAAGTATATAATAAAGTACGTACCTTTGCATATATAAAGGACAGGGTTAAGTTTTCTTATTGGCTATTCTTGAATCCATAAACGAATATAAGTGCATGCAATATATATGGGATTATTCAGGTAATTTTGTCAAAGTAAAATTTTATTTAAGGGGAAAATATTTATAGGTTTTTTACCTATAACTTTGTTATGGACTGTTTGGATGACAACCTCTTAAATTAATGAAACTAAGAAAACTTAAAAAAATACTTTGTCATCAATTAATTTGGCGATATTTGTAGTTTGAATTACTTTTCATTCAGTCCAAAATGATATTTTAAGATATTTTTGTCTTAAATTAACTATTAATTTGATATATTAATTTACTTAAGTTGACTCTTAGCATTATGCACTGTTATAGGTCCCATTTACAGGGGGCCAAAAGTTTAACGGAGAATGGGGTGAATTAAAAACCCCTACTTAAAGCCAGAAAAAGACTTAGGACCGTGAAATCGTTCAAGGAGTAAGTTTAAAATTAAAAATTTTAAAGTTGTTTATAGTGCTTCGCATAAATCATATTGTTTTAAATAAGCTGTAAATATAAAATATGAGCTAATTTTAGTTTTTTCCGAATTTTATATCTTAGACCCGCGCGCGTTTAAATGAGAGTTTATCCCCTCCAGCAACTATCGTTAGGGATCCTGAAATTTAGCTCCAAAGTAAAGGGGGCTCATCTATTATTTTAAGTCAATTTGAACCCTCTGCCCTCCTCTTAAAAACGTCTCTTTTTTAACCTGCCCTTAAAAAAGTATATTTGTAGCATCCTCCCCCTGTGTTTGAGGCTTTTTTGAAGTACGCTTTTCTATAAACATCTGCGTAAGAACTTGTTTTATTTTTAGAGCGATTTTTTTAAATTCTATACTGAAAACAAGTTTCTAAGCTAACCGTAAAAATATAATAGAATTTTTTTGGAATAATTAGATCAATCCATATACATGCATAAATTCATTTCGAAAGATCCCTTTTAAGTGGGTTTTAGGTCATTTTCATCACTATATGTCGATGCATTTCTTTGACAACTTGTATAATATAATATATACCAATAAAATTTAATATATATATATATATATATATATATATATTAAATTTTATATTAGAAACGACAAAAGCTTATCGATATTTACGTCATATACATTATGAGCTATGGCTAGTGTGTTCATTTTATATAAAATGGATTTAAGAAAAGGTAAGATAGATAGATAGATGGATAAAAGAAAAAAAAAAAGTAGTAGAAAAGTATAGAATAAAGAATAACGATGCGAAATTGGACGCTGATCCATTGATCTGCGTATGGCTTCTACCCCTATCTTATTCTTCCTCTTATTTTTTCTTAACATGATTGATGTCCACAATATCAAAAGACTATTGCAAATTTTTTTTTTTTTACATACACAAATACATCCGTAAAATAATAATCATAATAATAACAATAAAATATATATTTATTCTTATAACATTAAACGATAAGTTATATATAGTGGTGTTAGACAATAATTTTTTTTTGACGTTAATAAGTACTGGTAATCAATCTTTCTTGTCTTTCATAATATTTAGGTACTGCATATTTATTTATCATATAAATACTTTGAATTACATTATTTAATATAAATGACTAAAAAAATGTTGAGTAAATAAAATTTTTTAAGCAATTATTTGCTAAACCTTTTATTTATTTTTTTCTTTTTTTATCAAAATGATAAAGGAAAAAAAAGGGGGCGACAAAAAAAAAGTTATAGGATACTTGACCTGGGCTAAAACGTGCGTGTCAAGCATTTATATAAGAGAAATCTCATGAGATTGCGATGAAAATACGTGACTCGCAAATTCGATAGTTGTGTTCTTATACGTATAACATGTATATATATGTGTGTTGTGTATGTGTATATTTAAATATATTTATGTTTGTGTCAACTTGGGTAGAAATCTGAAATGTTTGAATTATTTCACAAAAAAGGATTAAATTTTGGAAATGTAGAGGTAAATTTTGGTTATGTAGCCTTTTTTAGTTGATTGAAACAGTAAACCTTTTATGGTAATATTGAGTACGGTCATAGTAAGTAATGGATATCAGAATATGGGTATTAATTTATAAAATGTAAACTTTAATTCACTATTACTTTCAGCAAAATTTGTATTTGATGCCTTTTCCACAGTTTCATGTATTCAATCAAATCATAGTATTCATTTACGAACAAAAATAGGTATGCAAAATAAAGAAAGTAACTTTTATTCAAAGTTTGATTTCAGTTAAAATTAAGTGACTGATCAAGTAGGTGTTCTTTAAAAATTCTTAAAAAACTAAACTCTTAAAATTTTACTTTTTTTTGTCATAAATCAGTTCAAAATATTAAAATCCCAACCCATATAAATTTATTTTGGCAATATTCTTTCTCTTTCTTACAATCGGGAATTAATAGTTACTGTTAACATAAGTTTAAAACGTGATATGCTTATAATCTTTATTTTCTAATATTAATGTTAATATACTTCTAATAGAATATTTTTTATTATTGAAAATTTATCATAAATTAAATTTTCTCTTTTTAAATTTATTAATAATTTTTTTATTATTATATAAATTCATTGACATATATATTTAGCAAATTATAATTATTATTATTATTTATGTACATCATGTAATATATTATTGGAAAATTGCCAATTTATTTATATGTTATAGTGTATTATAAAGATGTGTATATATTTGTGGGTACAGGTGAAACGTGTTGTGTGTTTAAAAAAATAAATTTATTAGATATACCTATATATATTTTTCTTTCATTTTTAGAAATAAATTAGAGCTGTTTTTTTCAGATTTTTTACATTTTTTTAGCTTTTATATTTTTTGAAATTTAATTTTATGAATTTAAATAAAAATCTGATTACTTTGATTCAAATAATTTTTTTTGAAAATTTGACACGTTTTATATGTTAAGATTAATATTATTATTATTATTATTATTATTATTTATTGCCCAAAAAATATATACATACATCATCTTACATAATTTTATGGAAATATTACAAAATATCACATACAAAAATAATATAAAAAATAATGCTGTATCCTAGAGATTTTTTAAAAAAATCTGTGCAGTATAAGTTAATTATAAATATTATAAAAATTAAAAAAAATTAAAATAAAATTGAAAAATAATTGAAAACAAAACTAAAAATAAATAAATATATAAACAATGCCAAACAAAATGTAAAATATACAACATTATAAAACTAAGAAACAATTGAATTTTCAATTTAAATTTAAATTTGCAGTAAATCAAATGAATCAAAATGATGTCAGAAATGTCCCCCCAGCGTCGGATAAACCAGTACTAAGCAAACAACTGACATGAGTTTTATAACTTTTTAAGATTATTTTGTGTCTTATTTTGGCCATTTAAATATTTAAGTATTTAGGTAGACTATTGAAGGTATTCATAGCCATTAAAGAACTATTTCTAAAAAAAGACTTTTATTTTAAGCAAAATTAAGGTTTTATTTCTGAATTTTTAGGATGATTGAGTGTATCTTTGCATAAAATCATCATAATAAAAAATTAATGAATTTAATAAGAATAGTTGTTTAATATTTAAGAAGGTTAAAAGATCACTATTGCTTCTTATAAATTAAGTTATCTTATTTTGATAAGATTGTAGTGTTCTTAGATTATTATTGTAAGCACTACCCCAGACAGAAATTCCGTAGGAGGCAATACTTAGAATTAAAGTCTCATATATCATTTTAAGAATGAAACTATCAAGGTATCTCAATTTATGGAATACAAAAGTTAAGTATTTGATTCTACTAACAGTGTAATTAACTTGGGAATCCCACTTCAAAAGCAGATCCAGATATATTCCCAAGTATTTTACAGTATTTACCCTTTCTATCTTCATATGATTAATGTGAATGAATAAGTCATCAATTGGCATGCTAGATTTAGAGAAACCAAAAGTTATGTATACTGTTTTTTCAGGGTTTAATGTTAATTTATTATTAGTGAACCAGACCCCAACCAGTGATAAATATTCATTCATCACTGCTTGAGCCCTGGTCCAATCATACTAGGAAAAGTAAAGGCCCCAATATTGAACCTTGCGGAACTCCTAAATTAATAGTCAGAAAATCACTAATTGTTTCTCCATTCTTAAATGCATGTTGTCTATTCAAAAGATAATTTTTAATTAATAAATTAGTAATACCCCTTATTCCATATTTTTCCAGTTTTGCAAGTAAAATTTCATGCTGAATTGTGTCGAATGCTTTTTTTAGGTCAATAAAAGTGCCTATTACTACTTTACTATTATTAAAACTTTTATAAATATGTTCTGTAATACAATGTAATGCATCCTTCGTGCCACAGCTCTGCGAAAAACCAAACTGGGGCTCAGAAATGAAGCCTTTAGATCTTAGGTAATTAGTTAATCTAATGTAAATAACTTTTTCAAAAATCTTGGCAAGATTTAAGATAAGAGAGATGGGGTGATAGTTAGTCATCAAGGTTTTATTACCACCTTTGTAAATTTTCAAGGAAATTGGCACAAATTCCATTATTAATAGAGATATTAAAAATGTACACTAAAGGGCCTACTATCATATTATACAAAATTTTTAGAATTTTAGCATTAATGCCTATTCTACCACTCTTATCCTTCAAATCAACCACAATTTTAGACACTTTACTGAAATTTGTTTCATAAAGGTAAATAGATTCATAACTAGATGTATTTATTTTAGTTTGAGTTAAATTATTAGCTATGTTACTGTTAGGGAATTTATTTAGTAAATTAACACCAACAGTATTGTAGTAGAAATTAAAACTGTTAACAATATCTTTTTGGTTTTCATAAGCTTTCTCTTCATTAATAATCTTATTTGGAAAGCTATTATCGCTATTTTTATTTTTTCTACCTAATTTACAACCTATGAAATTCCAAATTTTACGCAAGTAATTTCTAATGCTTTTTACTTTTTCATTATATAATTTTAGCTACTATTATTACTTTTTTAAGACATTTACAATATTTATTGTAGTATTTTTTTAAGTCAGAATTATTGGGATTATTTTTAAGTAGGTTATAAATAAATTCCTTATTATGAGTAGAATTCAAAATTCTTACTGTAATCCATTTTTTTCTCATTTCATTTATTTATTTATTTTTTTTTTGCTAGCTTTATTTATGCAAAATTGGATCATTTTAATTAATGTATTTATTACAAAATCCGGGTTTTCAATTTTATAGATATAGGACCAGTTCAATTTGCTATCAATTTTAAAGAGTTGCAAAACAAATGGTTCTAAAATTCATAATCAGCACCCCAAAAATGTATAAAGGTTTATACAAAACCTTACAGGGTTTTTGAATATTAACTAAAAAACTTTTAATGAGTCAAAATAAGACCTATCTTCTTGTTTTTCCAATCTTAATAATTTATAGCAACTTTATTAAATATGTAATTAAATTATACCTTCTATTTTAATGTAGATAGTTAATTAACACTATTTTTTACTTGTACATTATTAAAATAGGTCATTGATATACCAAAAATAAAAAATAAAAATTTTCATAATTTAATTTTTTTATTAAAAAATTATTACCTCAAAAAAATTGAAATACTGTAATACAATATTATCTGTATTAATAATAACAGCTTGACACATGACATTAATCAAATTTTTTACAAATAAATCATGATAGACAAGAATTTAAAAAAAAAGGTTTAAAATATTGATATTAAAGATTATAAATATTGTATTTTTACAACTACAAGCAAACGTGTGAAGAAAGCGTACATAAGTTGTGAAATTTAATATAGATACTTTATAAAGTGATTAGTGATGTTTAGAATTTTATAAAAAATATTTTTATAAGAATTTCATAATTTTTTTTATATTATCTATGGCTAGATATAAAATTCAATTTCAATAACCTCAAAATATTGAGCTATAATTTAATTTATAAATAAATAAATAAAAATTGGCTTGATATATTTTATGGACGAGAGAAAGAGTGAGTAAGAGAATATTATATAGACCCTCGATTTGTCTAACAACCACAAGTGTTTTAAATTACCTAATAAATTCATACGATCATAAATTTTAAATCACGATATCGACAAATTTTTAATTTATCATTTTTGCTCAACTTTTATATAATTAATATTATAATTTTTTTTTTTTTAATTTTTGTATATATAAATAATGTTAAATTTTTTAATTAAATCATTAAAATTTTCAACATACTTTTAAAATAATTTACCTAATGATATTATGTGAAAAAAATATTTCATTTGCGTCATCATTTACTGATTTTAAAATTCAGAAAATATTTTTTAAATTTATAATTTTTATTTTTTAATCAATAGATTAATTGTTGTAAAATATATTTTTGCATCTGTAAGGCCTTTATTGAACAAAAATTTCTCTTTACGCAGTTAAATTATTTCGAGATATTTGTTTGAAGAATTTATTTGAATTCTAAAGCATTGGCTTAAAATCTCGAGTAATCTGTTTGAATTCGATTCATTAATAGCTGAAAGCACCGATTGTTTTTAAACTTTTTTAGCTGTTATTTCCTCCCTTCAGACCATTTTGAACATTTTGAGCAATATTTAAAAAAAAAATTTTTGAACTAATAATTTCTCTATCTCCATGGTCCCCGTCTATGTGTAACTAAAATATATTTGTAAGTGTAAAATTATATTAGCTTTTTTTTTCGCGTTTCAAACCATTTTAAACATTCTGAGCTACATTTTTAAAAAAAATTTGAACCGATAATTTCTATGTCTCCATGGTCTCTATCTTTGAATAATCAAAATGTATCGGAAAAATTTAAAAACATATTAGCTTTTATTTTCACGTTTCAGACCATTTCGAATATTATAAGTTATATTTAAAATAATTTGTTTTTACTTTTTTTAATATTATTTACAATACTGATGAGCAACATATCGATTTTTTTATGGTCCAACTTTGACTCGCAATATTGATTTTCCGGTTACTTTTATCGTAAGTTTGACATTAGAGTCTGAAAATTAAGACTTTTTTAGAAAAATAAATTTTGGTTTTAAAATTAATTTAGAATTCGTAAATAGGCTCTTGGGTGTTAAACGTTTAATTAAAAATAATGCGAATAAATTAATAAATAATAAAAATATATCTTGTGTTATTTTGCATTTCAATGTATTTCATCGATGCAAAGTTTATAAAAAAGTTATGAAATTTATTGCGCAGTTGACATTTATAAGGTTTTTCACATCTGTGAAGCAAAAATAAAAGATTAAACATGCCTTTAGAAATACCGGATTGTGCCCAAAAACTATAGGCATCATCAACTCGATGAAAAAGCAATCCAATTGATCGTTTTTGAGATATCGTGCCCTCATGGTGTCGATTTTCGTATCCTATAAGGTAGTACTTCGTTCTTTAATTAATTATAAATATATTGCATAATTTTTTTAAAATAAAATAATTTTAAAATAAAAAAATAAAAAAATACAGATATCTATTTTTTGAGCTGTTTACTAAAAAGCTCGCTAGAAAGTAATTTTTTTACGCATGAAAAAAAAATTCATATTTAAATACAAGGTTTAAATGAAATAAACATGTTTATTTATAGTAAATAATAATTCATGCATACATAAGGAACTATAAATAATCCTTATAAAATATTAAATTTTTCATTGATGCATAGATAATTATTTTTGATTAGATAAAAATTAATGATATACCAATACTATTTTACCTAAAAAAAAAAAATTACATTACAAAAAATTGCATATAATCTAATGAAAAATTTTAAAGTTTATTAACTTTTATTTTTTACAGTAAATTCTCAGACATTTATTTTCATTTTTATTTTTTTTCGTGCATTCTTTTAAACTCTCTCTTTTCTTAGATAGGAAATGATGGTCAGAATTAAAGTACTGAGATTTTGCGGTAGGTCTATTTTTCTTATATACAACTTTTTGAAACTACCGTTTACTTTTTCCACTAGACTTACCACGTATATATCTCACTCTTTCTTTATTTTCCTTCATTGCATTTTTTTTTTTACTTTTACATAGATATATTTATAAAAAGTACTGCATGAAGATTAAGGTGCATATACAGAGGATAAAAGCTTATCGTTTATCGTTAAACATATATATATATATTTATTATATATACCGACCTACTGACACTAAACTTAAACTAAAAAAAACCCTTACATATAAAAACACTATATATATTCAATATGCACACACATATTCCCACACATATATATATATTATATACGAAATTCGCCGTTGGGACATGTTACGATATAACAAAGCCTTTTCAATTTATTGTTCAAATATCTTTGAAAGCACAATGCATTTTGTTCGAATATAATAGATTTGGTTGCTTATTGTATATATATATATATATATATAAATGGATTATCATTATCATTATTAACTTAAAATTTAATGAGTCTGATTATTTTACCTAAGGCGTTTTCAACAATTAAAATATACTTGAGTATAGAATTGATGTTGTTTTATATGTACTTAAATTTAATATATAATAATGCGACTTAGTTTTGGCTTAATTGTTATTGGAAATTTTAATATAACAATATTTTCTTTTTGTGCAACACCTACATAACTTCATTACATATTAAGTTGGATGCTATTTTTAAAATCTTAATAATTATCAGTATTTTATTTGGTACCTCATAACTGTTTAAGTATCATTCAATAATGATAAGTAGAAATATCAAGGGTTAAAAAATACTAAAATTTTAAGAAAAAAAATTTACTTATAATTTTTAGGTCCTAAGGCATATCAAATATAACTTCCAGACAAATATATATATATATATAAACCGCTAAAATTTTTCTTGTTCAGTAGAAGCTATAAACTATAAAATTCTTTTTCCGGATGCAACATTAGTTTTCAACTTTGTTTTCTCACGAGAAAAAAAAGGAATTTCTATGATTGATTGATATATATCAAATTAATCTTATGTTAAAAAAAAAGCTGAATAAAATTTATATTAAAAAATATTATTATTTGCAAAAAAAATGTAATAATAAATATATAAAATTTTTTTCTTCATTTTAAATCTCTCAACAATGTAGTTTTCTACATTGCTTTAGAAAAACCCGCGAGTTTACAAAATTTTAATTGCATGATGGTATATCATGAAAAAAGTGTAATCCTTGCACATGCTCAGAACGTCCAATAGATTCTATAAATATATCCTTGTTCCTGTATTTAATATAATAATATTTATATATATTTAGGTCTAAAAATTTAGTTATTGATTGTGGCTATACATGAATAAATATTAATAATATAAATATATGTTTGCTTTTATGTGTATATTTATAAATATATTGTAGTATATACAATATGCATCGAAAGGGAAACACATATATATAAAAAGGTTGTTAAACCACATTGGAATTCAAACGGTAGCTACCGCTTCAATGATAACGTTATTTCAATATTGATATAAAAGCAATGCTGTCAGTCAGATTAATACGCATATATAAATATATATACTTGTTTACAAAAAGTATATTTCTAGACAGGTTAATATGCCAATTGGTATTACTCATTTTAAATTATATCTATCTATGTTTATTATTGTTAGCTTATAACTATATATATATATATATATAGTCTACTTGAAAAAGTTTTATACTTATCAATATTGTATACACATCGTTTAGCCTTTTTTTAAATCTTTTTTATTTTTCTAAGTATATTTCATCATATACTAAAATTTTTATGAATGATGACATTCAAACCAAATTTTTGAAACAATAATTTCATAAGAATTTAATTTATTTAATCTAATAAAATTATTCACATTTAAAATTAAATCAAATCGTTTTCTAAAACTTTTGAAGTATCTAAAAAGAGTAATACACAAAATAAAAAGAATTAAGGAGCCAATTAAATTAATAAGAAAATTACGAGGGGTTTATCAAAAACTCTAATCATTGAAAAATTTTAAAATAAATGTAAAATAAATTTCAAAACTTAGAACAAAAATCAAAAAATCAAAAAACAGTTCCTGGTTATTCTTTAAGTTTTCTTTCATGGGTTTAGACTAAAATTTAAATTCTTAATTTTTTGATATCTTTTAATTTAAATTACAAATTTTATTTTGATTTTGAAACTCACTAATCTTAATAATTTGAACAAATTAGATAATATTTTCCTTTTTTCCAGACTTATACATGGTTTATAGGTAACCCTGTAGGTTTCGTTTTAGTTTTACTATGATTTTTGATTTATTAAATATTTTTGGTCTCATAATATTATGATTTTAACATGTTGAGTAACTTATTAACCTATTTATAAATCAATTAATTTAAAGTGGTGATTTCATGGAACAGATTTTTATTAAATTTCTAGGGACACTAAAATTAAAACAAATTATTTTCAGTAACTAATACCAGAATTCCAGCGAAAATATTTAAGGAAAGTTTTCCTGGAGCAGGGCTTTGCTAGATTACTGCAGACAGTTACTAAAGTTCAATTATTTTAACTTTAGTGTAACCTTAGGTATCTAGTAAGAACATGATCCATAAAATCGACTATTTTTATTTAATATAAATTATCATGAATGCAAAAAGAAAATGATTTCCAACATAACCAAAAAACAATAGCATTAAGAATTTATTTAACAAAAGTTTCAATGATATTTTTGTTTCTATTTCAGGTCGAATAAAATTGATACCAAAAACTTTTTTCCTCTTTAATCCTTTCAATACGTTCAGCTAAATTCTCTCGAAACTTTTTGGTTTTGATTACTTTTTCTTAAAAGTAATAGAAATGAATAGTCTTTTGTGTTATATTTTTTGTTTCTTCTATTTTTAAGATAGATGAATGACTCAATAATTTAAAAAAGTTTCTAAAACCAAATCTTTGTTTTATGTTACATAAAATATATCACGTAAAAAACACAATTACTTTTATATAATATTAATAGGATTTGTATAACAAAGTCAATTAAATAGATTAAGGTCAATTTTATATTATATTTTTAACACACTTTAGTTATTTGTATTGTGTTCAAACAAGATTTTATAGCATAATTGTCATTTATAAAAATAAGCTCTTTAAGAACCAAAAAATTTAATATACCTATTTTTCATATTTTCTTATCATACTTATTTCTGTATTTTTATCTGAGAGGAAATTAGGTGGATCTTATGCATTTGAAAAAGTAAATAAACCTACACATAATACTTATCTATCTTTTGAAATATATAAAAAAATGTATGATGGTTATGAACGTTGAAAAAGACGTGACTCTACCTTATCCATTTCTTCCGAGGCATTTTGCTGTCGTAATATCGACATATTTCCAAACCATAGCTGAACAGTATAATTTTTTCTTTTTTTTTAGTTGCAATATTTTGATTTTTTTAAATCTATTCATATATGGGTAGTTATATGTAAAATTAACATATAGCTTTAAGTACAAAAAGATGAATTGTTAAGGTGTATGGAACACCTATTTAATAATGACTGTAATTAAAAAAGTATTATTCAATTTGACATTATAATCGATAGAAAATGCTATAAAATTGTATTGAATAAAAAACAATTTGCACTTGATTAGTTAATAAAGTTTTTGTTGTCTTATTCAACTCTCATTCTAAATCATAATTTACTCTATTACATATTTGTTTAATAAGTGTTTTATAAAAGTTTTTGACAAAACAATGCTTTTTACTATTTTCTAAATATAAATCTTTGGAATTATTTTTTAATTTTATAGATCAATAGAAAATTAAAAAAAATGTATACATTGACTTAACGCTCTATAAAATGTACTATATTTTTTATTTTGAAAACAATTTTAACTTGTTTTGTACTTTGGATCTTAAGAGATAGACTTAAGAATGAATTTTCCAACAGATAGTATATTTATATTCTTTAATATATTGTCAATTATAATTAAAATCTGTTAGAAAATAAAATGTGCTATTTTCAAACTTAATAATATTCTTATTCAATTATACTCTTCAGCAATGGTCAGTATTATCTACCCATTTCACTCTTTTTTTTCTCAATTGTAGAATTTTCACTCCCTCTACTTTCAATTACTAGGCCTTCAGTGGTACATATCCCTAAAAAAAATTCCATATTAAAATTTTCAATTTATTTTCACACTATAATTGTACAAAAAAATTTTTAGTAATTCAAATATAAATAAATTTATGTTAAAAATAACTATATTAAAAATCATCTGATTTACAATGATTAAATCGTTCTTTCTAACCATAAAAAATAAAATAAAGTAAAATTGAAATTGATAAAATAAAAAATATAATGGATATAGTGTAATCTTGTTTACTTTAGTACGACTAGACCATATGTATATTTTATACTAAGAAAATCTAAAGGGAGTGAATATCTATAAAACTTGCTTATTTTATGGCAATATAGGATTTTGTGTGTATCGTAAAACTTGAAATAAATGTTTTTATATGCTTCTGCACACACGTAAATATACATATCAGGTATTTCATATCGACTCGAATTCACATTTTTTTCATCTCCAAATTCATTCAAAGTTATTTTTTTTAGTTAATCTAAGCCTTGTAAAGTTTTCGGTTTTACCAAACTCAGAATTCTTATAACATTTTGCATTAGAATTAATTTTTAATGGTAAAACACATCTAATTAAAAATAATAAGTACGAAAAAATTCAGATCATAATTATAAATAAAATTCTGTATTATTTTAAAACTGTTCAAATTTTATTTACCCAAATTACTTAATTCTTTACAAATGGAAAAAAAATTCAAATTTTATCATAACCAACGTAGAATATTCCATATATAATCTTTTTTATAGGTAAGGTAATTTTTTTTCAAATTGAACTTTAAAATAGGCTACTTTGGAGATTTCTAGATGACTGAATCTTTTTTCTTATATATTTATGTACATACCTATACATACATAAAGGATGTAATTTACTTTTTCTTATATAATATAAAAATAAGAAGAGAAATAAAAGGAAAATCATCAATATATATATATATATATATATATATATAACTCAATAAAATTTTTTATTTTATAAAAAAGGAAACTAGTTAATAAAATAACTAATATAATAATGACGAACAAGAATTATATATCAAAATAGTACACTGATAATAAATGATTAAATATGTGACATTTTCTTCTCTTTGTTCAGTATATTTTATTACATATATACCCTGTAACAAAACAAGATAATATAACAAACGTTTCATTTGTTTTAATGGGGTTAATATAATCGAAATCAAATATAATTTAGCTACAATTCTATATGTGTGTGTAAATTTATACTTGAAATGGTCGCAATTTAAATCAATCAACATTAATGATCTTTATTATCTTCTAGAATATACTCGAATATTCCATAACTAAAAAATTTAATTACAACTCGCTCACGACACGTTTTTTTAAAAAATGTATAATTGAAATGTCAATAATCTTCATAAACTTTGTTTTCGATATTGATGAGAGTATATAAAAATAATTAAGACGTCAAGTTTAAAAGTCGTTCGTGCTCGTATATGAAAAAAAAATTACAATTCAATATCTAAGAAAAAAAAAAAAGAATTATGTACATAGCTAACATAAAGTTCATTTATACACGCGACATAACATTAAAAAAAAGGGACAAAACTAGCATATATATACCGTTGTTATTTCGCGTGTATATATATAATGTAACAGAAGGGTAAAAAAAATTATTTTTTTTTTCAAAACGATGCGTCACATAGTAAATATACCTATGCACTAACCATAGATAAATTTTTTTTATTCAATCATACCGTTATGTGATATATACCCAATATAGCTGTTAAAAAAAAAAAAACTGATCAAATCTATAGTATATAAGAGTCGATAAATTTTCTATAATATAGGGACGCGTCGCGTTCATTGCCACCTTTTACATATATAAATTTTTTTTGAAAAAGGATTTACGGTAGTTGTAAATGGCGAACGTTTAAAGCGCATTATAATCAAGATTTGTATATTTAAAAAAAAAAAACAAGTCTTTCACCTACGACCTTGATTCTCAAAAGATATATCGGAGCATAAGTCGCGTGCCACTGTAACTTAACGTGTTCATTTCTACTATATATATATAGTGAATAAGAAATTCCAAAGGATTCTTTTCTTTTATGTCACACGCTTTAAAAAGACCCGTAAATGCTGTGCGAATAAAATTTTACATCTTTCACTACATATATATAGAGTAGATATATATATGTGTGGACAATTTCATGATAAATTTTTAATGCTTGAATAAAAATAAAAAAGAAAAATTCTTTTAGCTAGATAAATTTTTATCTTGATTTAAATAAGACTTTTAAACTAAATAATTTCATATTTTCTAAACCAGTTGATACGGTTCTCTTAAATGACAATTTTATATATACTGGTTCGATTTTTCAAGGATTAATTCGATTCAATATTCCTAAATATATATATGGATTACTTTTTCTGTTTCAAAAATTTTATCCAGCTCTTATGTGTGTCTAAATAATCAGAATTGACCTTAAAATGCCCCATATAATTTTATATATAAAGAACGCCCACTAAAAGATTGAATAGATATAAAAGATCCATATATACAAAATACTTTTTAAAAAAGATGACCTTTTTACACATGTTAACCTATTACCTATACACATAGTGTGACCATTAAAATAACAAGTTTTTCAAAAATAATTTAAATAATTTATTTATATAACTTATAGATGTAACATTTTTAAAAATATTTACAGCTAGCTTAATCAGAACGCACATTATATAGATAGATATATATTTATGTTTATAATCATGTATTAAATAAGAAAGTAATTGACTTTTTAAAAGTATTAAATAAAAAAAAAAAAAATAACATGTTTAAATATATTATAATATTCAATGTTGTAATCATCAAATCCTTTAAATTTTTTTTATTTTTCTTTTTTTGAATTATTTATAGTTTTATCGTGAGAAATATTTTTTTATATATTATTAAAAAATTTTTTATACCTATTCCATGTTTTTTTTTATTATTATTTATGTAATTTTTTGAAAATTAAAGGATTTTGTTTTTTAGTTTTATATATAAAGTAATTAAAATAATTATCACTTTTGTAGTATTAATTTTTTACTGGTAAAACATAAAAAAGTAATTTGATTTACAATTAAATTTAAAATATTTATAATTTTATGTTGATTTTTGCAATAGAAAAACTTTTCTTTTATTTTAATGTCATTAATTATATATGGTATGTTATTTTTAGTGAACTGCCCTTATAAGTAGTAATTTTTGTTGCTATGGTCTTGTTACCAGCAATAGTAATCTCGTCCGTAAATTCAATTTTAGTGCCCATAGAAATTTTTGATTTTGACCCACTTCAAAGCCCTGGTCAATTTTGTAAAATGGATCCCAGATTCATATTTAGCGGTTCGAAAAACATAAATACCATCCATTTTTTTTCATGGGTTATGAATTTATTAAATTGAGTTTATGGGCATGATTACTGTTGCTGGTGATAGTACTATACGTCATTAACAGCCTGCGTAATGATCCCCAAAATGTTTAAAAAAAATGATGCAAAGTCCTCCCTGCGAGTAGCTAATTTAATAGTAAATTGTATTCGATTTTTCGCATCAAAATAAATACTTTGACAATGCTTAATTATCTTCAATATAAATTGATTAGTACGTATAAGCGCATAACTTTTTAAATTTATATTTATTTTAACACTAGAATGTAATTAAGTTAAATGTGCGTATAGACTTGAAATAAATACATGTTAATTTGTTTTATATTTTACTTGTAATTAAATAAAAACAAAAACAAATAGTAAATTTTAATGACAATCAAAAAAACTTTAAAATACAAATAAAATAATTTTCAAAAAAAAATTTACAAATAAATCAGTTATTTGTACAAAAAGTTTAAAAAACAGGGAGTTTATAACACAAAAAGTTTATAGTATTATTAGCAAGTTATAAAGTTGAAACACAAGTTGCGTGTTTGTTTATGTCATTTTCTCTATGCAGACAACATATAATCTCACCTCCGTTGTTTTATAATACAGAAGAGCATCCATCACACGGTACATGGCGTCGAGTGACTAATCTTTTCATAATTTATATTTATTTTATAAAAGGCGATACACGCGAATTACATTAATGTCATTTTTTTTTTTTTGACATAAATAAAAAATCTTTATTTAATCTTAATGTAAATTTTCATTTTTTTTATTATCAATTTAATGTTGTTTAACTTTCATTAAAAATGTACAACCATTTTTTTATTTTTCAACTCTAATGCTACTGTTATTTATGTACGTTCCATTTTTTTTTAATGTAAATAATTTTCATGTAATCGATAATAGTTATAATTTAATAAAAAATAACATTATACGCCCTGATACTTTTTTTGTACAATATGTGAAAGTTATTGTATCAGGATGTATTGAAAATAAATTTGTTGGGTTGATTTTTTACAATTAGGTTAAATTATAAAACTACTTTTTAAACTTACTATTTCCATTAGAACTACATTTCTTTTATATTATATTTTTTTTAGATTTTAAAATAATAATAGATTTTTTAGTATTACGTATGGAAAAATTATATTTATGTAAAATTAGGTTGCTATTTATTTTAAAATCAGATATAAATTTCTAAAAAAAAAGTTTTTCAGTTACGAAAACTATTATTGTTGGAAATTGCATGTCTAAAAGATAACACAAATTTTTTTTTTCCTAACCGTTAATTTGGCCTTATGTAATTCAAGCAATAAATTTGGTCCTTTTTTGGGCTTTATAAGATTAAATGTAATTAATAGAAATGTAAAGTAAGGATTATATGTATAATGAAAGTAACATTATTATCAGTAGTGCAATATTTCTTTCAAAAGTTTCAGCAAATAATAATACTGTGCATAAGTACATAACAAAAATAAAAAGTATAAACGAAATTAGATATATTCTTTAAATTATTTGTTATTAAAAATTGAAATGAATACCTAAAAGGATATATTTAGCAATAATTTAAATTGAATATTTGAGCTAAAAACAGGTGTAATAAGCATTTCTCTACCAATGGCAATAATGACTACATCCTAATGTTGAGAGAACGTCAATATTGCCCTTATTAGAGAGAAAGCATCCTTAAACTCGTGTTACAAATTATACCAAACGCGACTACAGCCTTATAATCCGTCGCATTTGCCAAAATAAACTTTCCTAAGGCCTGTTTAAGAACTTTTCGATCCAAAAAAGTAGAACTGGAATGAAGTTGTAGCAGAAAAAAATAATTTTAGTAGAAGCTTTCTGTAGTATTTGTTCTTTGTTTTACGTAATAGGTGGCCCTGAAAAGGGCAGGTGGTTTTTCTGAGCATATGATGCGTGGCCCCAGCCACACGTTCTAAAAATCAATAAATCACAAGCAAACAACAAAGTCAATCACCAACGTTACAAACATACACAAATATACAAAGAGAAATCAAAAACTTACAATCATGCGAGCACCTTGTGCTCAGGTGACTTCTCCTGGTCAGGAATATCAGAGTCCATCTCTTCAAGTCTACAAGCTCGGAAAATTGCATCAAGCCATTCAACAATCGCAGCTTACGAGCTGCTTCAATGAGCTGCTTCGACCTCGTTCGCTGATTGGAGCGCGTGTAACAAAATCGTTACGAAGTTCACCATGCATGCCATGAGCAAAGGCAGCAAAGAGTTCGAATAGAAATAGCATACACATTACGAGCAAAGGCACTAAAGCCATTGCAAAGTTATAGCATACACAATATCAGCATAGGCACTAAAAAGCCATGACCAAGTAGTAAGGGAGCAAAATTATAAATAAATTTTACCGATCGGCCCTTTTCTGTGCCACACATTTTTTAATGAGAAAAATAATAAGCATCTCATGGCAAAGGAGCAAAGGCCTACGCTAAGCGATGCAAAGCTAGGAAAGCGAGGCAAGGCCATGCCGCAGTCTACACACGGCCGAGCTCGCCAGTGTGTAGAAGCAACCGCAAAGCGAGGCAAAGCCAAGCCAAAGGCTACGCGTGCGTTGAACTTCAGTAAGTTTAGTGGAGCAACCGCAAACTTTTAAAGCCTAAAATATGAAGATATGTTTACAAATATTCAATTAAAAAAAGTATATTAGTAATTAGTACTCAATTTGGATCTGTATTAAATAATTTTTGTCAGTTAATTTATTCTATAAACTAAATTAATGAACTACTTATAAATGATAAATTTGTTAACAAAACTGCGTTATTATATAGTTTATAGAAACCATTTTACTTGTGAGAGAAATTTTTTCTATAAAATTATCTTGAAATGGTATTGCCCACAAAATATAACTATTTTTTATTACAAAAATGAAAACTATGTTAACCCGGTACTTTTTTTCATAAATTTAGGATAACATTTTTGCCAACGAGGTGAATTAAAATTTATTATAACGGGATGATTGATGTTTTTCGAATTCAAATTTTGTAGCATAATCTCGAGCATAACAAACTTACTAGGCACATAAATTTATTCTATAAAACCCATTCGAAAACTTGCAGGGTCCTAGGAAGGCCATTAGTAACTTTCTCTCTAGAACTATTGATAGAGTTTTAGGCTTAAAGTTAGTAATAGTAAAACATAATTTAAATTTTCAACGTAATCTAGACTATAAGGTTCAAAAAAAATTTTCTAAAATATGAAACTCGAATACGAAATTTAAAATAAAAAATATTTGTATAATATTTATAAATTAAATTGAAATTACGGAAAATTACTTATTTATTAAAAATTTATGAAATATTGAAAATTCAATTTGAGGATAAAGTTAAAAAATGAATTAAAACTGGTCAATAATTGTTCCTGCTGGCAGGATGGTAGTTTTGTTTCTTTTTACTGTTGGCAAAGAGTATACGGGCAGAAAATGATGTAGTCTTATAACGAAACTATTTTGTAAGAATTAAAAATTTCTTAAAATATAATAAAATAATTTTTAGTATTTGATAAATTAAATATTTATTTATTTTATTTAACGAGCAAAAGAAAAAGTATAATAAAATATAATATTGCTATTTAATTTAATTTGAATATTCTAGATATATTATGCATTTAATGAAAATTAAATGTCAAGAGTCTGCAAAGGTATATCTCTTAGACTATAGCTATAAAACATTAATTCAGCTTTCTGTTTAGTATTATTCAGTAAACAAAACAGTAAGTTACGTTTTCTGTATGTATATATATATATATATAAAACGACACGAAAACAAACTTTGATTATTCTGCGTATAATATAGTTTAGAAAGCTCAAAAGTCGTTTGCCATCATCGCACATTTTATACTAAAAACATAGTATTAGACTTAGAAAACATGTCTACAAATAAATGTTTCTAAAGTAAAGCTTTACTCATCTGTGGCAAAAACCAATTACGTAAGACTTTATACAATTTGCATATAAATGTATTTTTGGTTTTAAAATAAAATTTTATTTTTTTTTATTTTCGCTTTTTTTTAACACCAGGGATAATTATCTTATGCACGAATTTTCAGTTAGCTAGTTATATTATTATGTTTATTTTTTTTTATTTTTTTGTCTCTTTATCCACATGTAGATGACAAAATTATATACATGTATATATATACGTGAAATTAGCAAAGAATATTAAAGAGTATGTGAGCTCTCACGTACAATTTACGAATTGTATTTCTCTAACGTTTTACACAAGTATATATATATATATATATATACATTATTTTTTTTTACGTGTGAATTATAAAATTAGTTTATATTGCATGCATTTTATTTTCTCTGCTTTTTATTTTTTTAAATTCTTTCAAGAATATATTATGTCTAAAAAAAAATTTGTGATTACGTAACTTTCAGCTGTGAATATTAAATAGAATTAATTTTTTTTTACATTACTTTTTAGTAATAGTTTATAATTTGATTTTTTGTCTTTTACTTTTGAAAAATTATTGTATTTTAAAAAATTAAATATTTTTATTAAATTTATTTATTTTAAGTACCTAAATTTTTTAAAAGTTTTAATTTACTTTTGAATAGTTTTACTATATGCACATAGTTTACAGTTTTTTATAGTTAGTTCTAAATTTTTTCTTTTCTTTAAATTTTCTTAACTAATTTTTTAAATAGTAGTCCATTTAAATATTTAGTCTGAGAAAAAACCAAAAATTATTCTAATAAAAAAACGGTTTACAGTTTTTAGTTACTAGTCTTCACCAGATTAAGCATCTATTATACGTTTTTTGGTTCGCCGATCATGATTTTAGGGGTCCTATGCAAAATAATAAATAATAAATCCTCCCCATGCAAAAATATAAAGCTTTACCACTAAATTTGCAAAAAATATCCCTAAGGGTATTTTTTCTGTATTTGGAATTTGAGTTTTGATAATTTTCATTTACCGATACTTTTGAAATTCAGGAATTTTTCGTAAAAATTGCAATATTTTGGTAGATTAAAAAAATTGGATAGACCAATATTTTTTTTAGATAGGGCTCCGAAATTCGTGACTAGCGACCCAAAAAATCTACTGTATACCAAATCTGGACACGCTATTAATGAATACATCAAAAATACCCATTTTAGGGGTAGTTTTTTCAAATTTTAGGTTGTAGCCTCAATTTCTTATAAAATAGACCTAAACTAAACAGCTTCCCCGCTCAAATAAATAAAAAATCAATAAAATTATAATTAATTTACAATTTTTATGATTTAAATTATCCTTAATATTTCAAATGAAAAAGTAAAAAATATAAGGTATCCCTAAAGAATTAATATCTCTTGATTAGCAACTAATATTTTGACTCCAGCTATACTCATCTTATCCTTTGAATATTCAAATAAATAGACAAAAATTATGATTATAAATTATGATAATAATAATACGTATTTCTCGAAAATAAATGTATTAGTGAATTATGGAACAGATTTTTCGGTTTGCTATTAATATTTTTTCTCCTCATACAAATATTTCTGACATACTTTAATAAAACAATTTTTTGTTATATATTTTATCAAATTAATTAATAAAATAATAATTTCATTAGCAATTACATTAAATCAATAGAAATTAGCTAAAGAAAAGAAAATAATTATAATGAAAGAATTAACTTTTAACAATTTAATATTGTCTTACCAACTCGTCTGTTACTACTTAACTTTTTTTACTTTTCAATAAAATACAATCGAATTCAAAAATAATCTAATAAATAGTACAGTATAAAGTTAAACAAGAAAAAAAAAGAAACTAATGAATTAAAAAGAAAAAAAAAAGAAAATTCAATTAAAAAAAAATCCTTGTAATTACCCTTTAATTACTAAATTACAAGAGTAAAAAAGGGGAATAAAATAATAATGAAATAAAAAAATAAATCTCTATTAAGTAAAAAAGAATCAATGATCTGTAAATAAAAAAAATAATTTCAAACGACCTTGAACCAGACTTTTTAAAAATAAGATAAAAAGACATTTATCCTTTTTATTTCTTATAGACATCAAGAAAAGGAGATATTTGAATCAAGAATGCCCCAGAAAGATAGTATAAATAAAAATAAACGTATTCAAGAGTTTTCATATAAATATAAAAGTAAGAAAGATCGGTAATATAAATATAGAGCAATTGAAAATGCAGTATCTTAAAAAAAAAAAAAAATAGAGAATCTTTTTTAAGTTATTTATTTCAATGCAGTAAAGTAAAATCTCCCTTTTTTTCAAATCCTTTATATTATATATACATAATATAAAGTCACTTGCGCCAAAAATATTTTAGTGTCAGTCAATATAAGGAAAAATATACATAATGTCAAGTACACATACATATAAGAAATATTTTTCCATATAAACATGAGGTCAGAAAATTTTTTTATGCTTATTAGAAATAATCTTTTAACAAACTTTCTTTCTTGGGTGTATATTAGATTGGTTATTATTTTTTTTTTTCTTTTTTAATTGGTTTTTGTAAAATTTTGGAAATTTTAATTTATGCAGTGTTAGGTATGGATTTTAGTTTTTTTTTTTCATTTTTACAATAAAAAATAATTTTATATTGGGCACGATACTATTTTAGATACAATTTTTTTCAAAAGTAAAATGGTTTCTATAAACTATAGAATAACGCAATAGATCTAATTTTGGCTTCATCTACCTTCATATAAAATCTGTGCTCAGAAAATTAATTTTCATTTTTTATGTAAGATCGTCTGATACGTAAGTATCTTGAATTTAGTCTTATGCAGAAGTATTAAATCCGAATATAATTATTGATTGTAATTCAAAAGTAATAACAGTAAGGTTTCTCTACTTAAAATTTTCTTCGATTTCATTGAATTTGAACCTAAAACCAATACATTTTCTGAAACTTTTCAATAAATATTCCAATACCAAATATTAAAACACCAGTCTAATATACACACAACATTTCATCGACATAACATTAGTTGTCTATCATTATGTCAACGAGTATGTAATAATTTTAAACATATAAATGTACATTCTTGATAATTAGCACACTTATATTCATCGATTAAAAAAAAAAATGACACAATTTATTATATCAATGAATATGTAATTTAAATATAATGTAAAAAATATACGTTACAAACATAAGCGTTAATGCATGATTTTTTATTTATCTATAATTTTGAGACCAGCTATTAAAAAAAAAATGTTACCACTACAGGAAATTACTGATTATGATAATATCAATTAATCAGAGTAATACATTTAGGTCAAAAAAATTCATTGAATATTAAAATTTCAGGAAATAATAAAATTTAATTATTTAATTGTATCAACACTTTTAAATACTATATATAGAAAAATCTAATAATAAAAAAAAAAGTACGAATTGATAAATTGTACGTTAGTATTTAATTAATGATTAAATGGGAGGTCTTATTTCTTTAACTTTTTTTTTTTGTTACATTTTTTTATATAGTAAAAAAGATAAAAGAAACAAGAAGAGATATAAAACTGGATCCTTTTTTTCAAGAGTTGTTTATAATAAACCGGCTTATGTGACCGTGTGAAAGATCAGATTTAAGTTAAGAAATATATATGCGTATATATATACAGTAGCTATAGCTAGCCATAAGTAATGCAACCTATGACCTCATTCAATTACCCATGAGAATTTCCCGAGGAGACACACGTTTAGTATAAACCAAAAAAATAAACACATGAATATAAACATACACATGTTTTCAATAATAGAATTACGTATATAAGAAGAAGAAGGACATAGTTTGAATAAACGGTAAAAGAAAAACTATTCCGTGCGTTGGACAACTATTATAGAAGCTATTTTTGTTCCTTTTTTTAACATGACATATGTGTATGTGCTTATGTTTATAGGAATTTCTTATAAAATATTCATGAGTTTAAGCTTTTCATAATTTATGTGCCATTGCGATTATCTGTAGTAACTACTATTACTATGTTTATATTATATATTACCTAGTTTTTTTTTTTTTTTAAGTGTACGAGTAACATATAAATATAGATTTTTATTTAGAAATAATTATCATATAGTGTTTATTTTTCTTTTTTTTTTTTTTTTGGTTAGTGATAATAAATTTTTATATTTATTTAATAAAGAATTTAATATTTTAACGAAGTGAAGTGATACGTTATTAAAAAGTAAAATTTTCAAAGTATTAATTTGAGTTAATTATATGTACCTTTTTATAACACTGAATTCCTTGATTTAATTTAATAGTGCCTTTGTTTTTAATTTTTCTTGAAACAAATTGCTTTTTAATTTATTTTAATTATTTAATCTTATTTCAACAATAAGTTGGACAATATGATAGTAGTTTAGTATCTAGTGAATTAAATTTAGTTACAACAGATTTCAATGTACTTCTTTTAAATAAAAAAAATATTATTAATAAAATTCAAGACATAATACACTTTTGAAGCTTTAGAAATGTTACTGAATAATAAAACTGATAATAACGCATACAATCTCCAAGTTTAAGCATCGTATAAGAATTGACAGGGAACATATAATAGATATTATTTTTCTAATTTAAAAAAGGCAGTAAATTAAAATTTAAATTCAAATACTGATTGTTAAAGTTACTTTATTAACCTAATAGCCCTAATAAAGATCTCCTGGTGTTAATTTGTCTCAGCAAGATTATTTTTACTTAAAATAATTTACTTAAAACCGACTTAAAACACTACAATGATGAAAGATTTTAATGGTAATGTCTTAAAAATGATGTAAATGGTTCCAGGCTTTAAAAGAGTAAAAATAAAAATATCATAACTATTCATAAAAAGGGTAACAGTTTAACATTGAGTTAATTTGTACAAGAAAAAAGAATAATTGCGAATAATACTTTTATTTAAATTTAATGGTTTTATATTTATTATTATTAATAACATAATTTCGAAATTATAACCTCTTATATTTATTTTGTGTCGCCAAGATGTTTTGTTTCCTCCTGTATTTTTTTGACATCTGAGGTAAAAAATTTGTTTTAAGCGTGGTCTTAGATAGATTCGCGCTTAGGTTAAAACTTCGGGCTTAGTATACATAATTCGGCCAATTATCAAAAAATCTCAATGAGGGTTTTTCAGAGAGTTGAGGGCGCTACTGAGCTAAGGTAAGTTTTAGTGGGAATTACAAAATTATAAAAAATGAATCCTTTATTATTTAAATATTTAATTAAAAAAACGAATTATTTGGAATAAAAAAGTAATAAATTCTTTTAAAAAAGTATAAAAATAATTTTTTTATTAAATAATAAACAAAATTTTTTAATATACACTCAGAGATTGAATATAAATATAAGTACATCATATACATAGGACTGGAAGCGAGTTTTCTACTATAAATTAATTAAGATACCTTATTTTTAGTAGATTTTATAATGATCTTTTTAATCATTAATGCAGTTTTTAAACAATATAGTATTTTATGACCCTGGTCGTAAAGTTTAGTATGGCTATTATAGATATCACTTTTGTGATAATGATTTTTTTAATTTTTAGCCCAAATGAATAAAGTTTTTAAATATCTCTTTTACTTATTCCTTCCAAATATTTTATATTAAAACAAATTTTGCTTGTGGCAAGTGGAGTATTTTTCGTACTTAATCGATGGCAAATAATATGAAGCTGATAAAGAAAAAAGAATTTTGTACAAAAATTTTTTTATTTATTATACCGTTGCACGAGTACCTCAATGATCAAAAATGTTTATTTTTTCAAATTTTCTTTTCCTTTAAATTAATTTACAATCATATCATTCAAATTAAAAAAAAATCTGCGGCTATATTCTTTATACTTTTACGGGCCTAGGATAAAAAATATACTATTGATACATAATACGGTTGTAAAAAAATTATGTTAAAATCCATTTTAAAAATTGAATGGCCAATCAACAATAAATTATATTGCAATCATAATTTATTATTATCAAATATTTTCAGAAATCATATGCATTGTCTTCACCTTGGATGATAATTACTTTCGATTTTAGACATACTAAACTTTACGACCAGGGTCGTAAAATACTATATTGCTTAAAAACTGCATTAATAATTAAAAAGATCATTATAAAATCTACTAAAAATAAGGTATCTTAATTAATTTATAGTAGAAAACTCGCTTCCAGTCCTATATGTATGATGTACTTATTTATATTCAATCGCTGACAAGGGGAGTTCAATACATTTGGAACACCGAATTACACCAAATGGTTATGGATGAGTTTGTTATGTTGAAAAAACATGTCGACTACCCTCCGTTCCTTCCAATGGGCCTTCTGAGCCTAAAAATGCGGGGGCTAAATGTTATAAAATATGATTTTTTGATAATTTTCAAAGAAACGCCAAAACCTCGCAAGTTAACCAAAACTCTTCTGGTTGGTCTCATTTTTTTGGTTTAAGTATCACCTTTCATACGCCGTAAACCGCAATTTATTATCACTAATTCTCTTATCACTATAGCCAATTAACCAAACGGTCATTTTTAGCTAAAAATGATTAATTTTTAAAATGCTGCCAAATTTGTAATTTCTGACGAAAATGGGTTTTATAGGTCTGATAAAATTTTTACAAGCTTCAAATTTCCAAAAATTTTTCGTTCGTCTCATTTCCTTGATTCGTTTTTAAGTAATGGCTCTTCAAAGTTAGCATTAAAAATGAGCTTTTTTAAAAAATCGTAAAATTAGGACTGTGACTTTAAATTATCATATCTGGTTAATTAATTTTAATTAATTAATTTTAATTCTATTTAACAAATAATTGCAAATGGTAAAGTCAAGAAGTTTTGGAAACTTGAAGCTTGTACAAATTTTTTCAGACCTATAAAACCCATTTTCGTCAGAAATTACAAATTTGGCTGCATTTTAAAAATTGGTCATTTTTAGCTAAAAATGACCGTTTGGTTAATTGGCTATAGTGATGAGAGAATTAGCGATAATAAATTGCGGTTTACGGCGTATGAAAGGTGATACTTAAACCAAAAAAATGAGACCATCCAGAAGAGTTTTGGTTAACTTGCGAGGTTTTGGCGTTTCTTTGAAAATTATCAAAAAATCATATTTTATAACATTTAGCCCCCGCATTTTTAGGCTCAGAAGGCCCATTGGAAGGAACGGAGGGTAGTCGACATGTTTTTTCAACATAACAAACTCATCCGTAACCATTTGGTATAATTCGGTGTTCCAAATGTATTGAACTCCCCTTGTGAGTGTATTTAAAAAAATTTTGTTTATTATTTAATAAAACAATTATTTTTATACTTTTTTAAAAGTATTTATTACTTTTTTATTCCAAATAATTCGTTTTATTAATAAAATATTTAAATAATAAAGGATTCGTTTTTTATAATTTTGAATTCCCACTAAAACTTACCTTAGCTCAGTAGCGCCCTCAACTCTCTGAAAAACCCTCATTGTCATTTAACGTCTGCGTCAATGCGCAGTAAATTTTGTTAAATTAACTACTGTGCAGAGCAGTTATGTAAACGCAAGTTATTTTTTAATAGTTTTATTACACAAAAATAATAATAATAGCCTATATTTATAGTTTAAACTATCTGGCAAAACTGCTTAACAAAAAACTAAAATATTCAAAATAAAATAAAATTAAATCTATTAAATTATCTTCCAATAAGAATATGAAAAAAAGTGTAAGTTATAATACTTTTGTTACGGAGAAATAATAATACTAGACTTCAATTATAGTATCCAAACATCATTTCTCTTGCGAGAAAATTTTTTCTTAAATTACGATAAGCAGGATTTTATGCTAGTCTATTGAGAACGCGCGCCAACGCCTCCCACTTTTTTCTTACTTCTATTGGCGATCGCTGTAACTTGATACCAAAGCGGTTTAAGTTTGAAAAGTAGTATAAATTAAAATAATTTTTTACTTTAATTTGTTTAAACTAATTTTAAATATTTTAGAAATTTATTTTTAATAAAATAATTAGATAATTTTTTTTTAATTCTTTAAACTCTTTTCGCGTGATTGACACTAGAGGTATGAAAAAAGAAGGAGGCGCGCGTTTTTAATACAGTTTTTACCGCATTCGTTTTCTAACTTTTTTTGTGACTAAAACTATCTGGCATAAATAAGTGAATATTTTAAAGTATTTTTAGGACAATTTTTGTGCCATACTATGTTGGTGCTGTTTTTATATTAAGCTTCCTCCCTCTACCTAGTTAGGAGTTCTGTTAAAATATACGAAAATCGCTTCGCGTGCCAACCCCCGTAGAGTGATTGAGGTATTGTGAAGATGGTTCCATGTTGGCCTGAAAGGTGTATTTTGTTTGTTTTGACCCAAAGGGTTCACGTGACAGTGGTTGAAGTGTTACCAGATTGGCCCAAAAGGTCCATTTTGGTCCAAAAGGTTTATTTTGGCCCAAAGAGCTCACGCGTCAGCGTTTACAACATTATAATATATAGGGTATATTCTGGCCTAAATGGACCATTTTGGACCAAAAGTCCACTTTGCTCTAAAAGGTCTACTTTGGCCCAAAAGGTCCATTTTGGCCCTAAAGGTCTATTTTGGCCCGAAGGGCTCACGCATCAGCATTTTTAGCATTATAATATATAAAATAGAGGGGTCCACTTTAGCCCAAAAGGACCACATTGGCCCAAAGGTCTCAGGCGACAGCGGCGACGTCAACGGCAGCGGCGACAGTGGCGGCAGCGTTTATAACTTTATAATATATAGAGAGAATGACGTATGTAATAGATGTCTGTAACTACTGTCTGTACTAAACTGTCTGTTACTACTTACCATAAGAATACCGTCTTTTGAAGAAGTTCAATTTCTAATATGTAAGTTCGTGAATCTTTTTAATAATGAGGCAGTCATAAAAATAAAAAATATCCAAATAATACATTTTGAAAGGTTGGTAATATTTCCGTATACAATAAATTCTACAAAATTCGATACCAATAAATTGTTGTTTCTTAAATTCGCAATTAAAACAGAACATCCCATATAAAATTTTTGTTTTCTATTTTTTGTCTGTAAAAAAAGAAAAAAAATGTAAAAAATAATGAAATTATCGAGATACAGAAATTGAAACACGGAAGCAAAGAGTAAATTATAAGATATTTATTAGTTATAATGCGTAAACTAAAAAAAAAAATTACGGCTGTATTATATATTATGCATAACCACTATGAGCATCATCGCAATGTTCCTTTTCTCGCACGAAAACTTTTGTTTCCCATAGTATTAGTGCATTATAGTCTTATACTTTTGTTATTGCTTCTGTTACAAAAGGATGGACGTTTTTTTTTTTATAATAAGTTTTTGTATTATAAAATATAAGAAATTTTTTTATTTTTTTTAAAACTTTTAACTATGCATAACGGTTCAAATTTGCTCTATATATATTATTATAATATGGAAGTATAACCCTACTTAAAATATTTTTTTTTTTAATTTTAAAATTGTATACATAAAGTCCTCTTATTAGGCTCAAGTTTATATGTAAGATAACAATGGAGCACATATGGTTATTGTTGTCGTGTTGCGTTAAAATGTGATACCCTCAAGATATTTTTCTTCTTTGTCTTTTTAACTCTTTTTTTCTATTTGAGTCATCTTCTTGAAAAAAAAATTTTTTTATATTTTTTAAACTTATAGAACACTTATTGCTTTTCCTTTCAAAAGAAAGGATGTGAAAATGGAATAAGGGAGATGGTTGGCGATCCATATATAAAAGAATCCGATTATCACCGTTATTGAACTTAGAAAGAAACACTTTATTTGATAAGAATTACCTATCAAAACTAATGTGTCACGAAAAAATTTTTCTTTACAAAGTTACTCCAAAGTACATTTTTTATGAAAAATAATGGAGTTATTTAAAAGATTGGCATAAAATGTGACCTGGGGCCATTTTTTTGTGTTTCCTAAGAAAAATAACCAAACTGTCTGTGAGAATTTCTTGAGTTCATGTTCCTATAATTTTTTATTTAAAATTTATTTTCTATTTAATTGATTAATTAATAACAAAATTTAATCTTATTCAAATAATTAATAACAATCTTAATCACAAACGTACGTTAAATTAAGTTAAGTTAATCAGCAATTACTACTCAGGTTCACATACATATACGCATATATATATATGATTGGCTGCATTTTAAAGTCTCAAATAAAAATAAACAATTAAACGTAAAGTTTTATTAAATCAACATTTTACTCTGGTGACTTTTCTTGTAAAACTATACTTGACTAAATTCAGCCTTTTGTTTTTTTTTTCTTAAAACTTTCAGTTTTTACATTTTACATTTTTCCAATAAATAAAAAAAATTTTAAATTTAATTTTCTTCCCAGCTGACAAAGAAAAATTGAATACGGTTGTGACCCAGATGCATAAATAAAGGATGACCCATATCAAAATTTGCCTACACTCAACTATACAATAAATTACATGTGATCTGGGATGTTCATTTTTTCTGGACATGGGGTCGTAATATACTGATTTTATCTGCAGCCTCCGTAAGTAATTTACCTGAAAAATTCAAAGGGGTTCCTACATTTTTTTTAGACCCAGACATACAAAAAAAGGATCAGAAGTACCAACACTTTACTTGGGCTTTAGCTTAAAATTTTTAGACTTTCGTTTACTGGGTGAAATTAAATTCATAGGAAAATTATTTTGAGGCGAATATTAAATCATTTTGTGGCTGATTTTAAGATTCATCCTTTCTGCCTCAAAAGATCCTTTTCTCAGTGTGATAATTGCCAAACCGAGTGCCAAACAAATAAGAGTTTCAAAATTTTAGCTTATTAGATCATGTATAATTATTGCTGACCTAGTAAATACAAATTAAAATGTTTTTCATGAGACCAAAATTTGGCAGTAATACTTCATGTACAACTCATTCTTTCTTAATCTTGGTCACTTTAATTTCAAAATTCCAGGCTACATAATGTACAATTATAAATTAAATACTATTAAAAGCTTAGAAAAATAAAGTTATAAAGTCTCGATACGTAGTAATTAAACATATTAAATAAAAAAATGTTAAACCTTTAAAATGACTTTTTCTTAAATCGTCATAATAATAAAACTTTTATACTAAAGAGTATGAAATCTTTAATTTAAAAGTTGTTCCATTTTAATTAAAATGAAAGTTAATTCACCTTATACTAGATCCTTTTATTTCACATGAACAAGATTTTACTGTACATACATAAAATCCCCAACAAAAAAAAAATTCCTTTTTTTTGTTTTACGTGTCTCATTTACTCTTTTTTATTATCATTTTCTTTTATATGCACGTAAATAAATGAATATAGTTATAGATGAAAAAGTTAGTGGTGTATAACAGACACACATACAAAAAAAAAAAAAAACGGTGAACTGTCAAAGTAAAACGGCGGATTAGATACTATATAAGCACTCGATCTATTGCTATAGATAAAAGAAAATTTTTTTACCCCATCGGATATTGCAATATTACAGTTAGTTATACTGTTTATATATATAGAATAGATGGAATTCTTGTGATGTGATATCGTGATATTTAATAGTGAAAAAAAAAAATAATCGAAAGAATTTTGTTTGTAAAATACTTTAAATGATTTAATTTAATTAATATTTGAGTTTTTTTTTATTTGCATATAGGGCGTTTCATACTAGGTAGCGTAAATTTAAAATTATTTTTTTATTTTATCAATGAAAAAAAATAATTTTTGAATGAGAAGAAAAGTGTAATAAAACTTTTTTTTTGTAAGTAAAATCGGAGAAAGTTAAAAAAAAATAAAATTCTGTAAAATTTTTTCTGGTAAATCTGAAAATCGAGAAGGAAGGTCAAATGCGTCCGATTTAAGGGGGATGGTGAAATGTATTGGATTTAAGGGGAGCAGTCAATCCTAGTTTTGAAAATTATTAGTTTTTTTTTTTTATAATAAATTAGGGTTATTTACTTAAAATCTAAAAAGGCAATAACTATCCCTTATTTTATAATTGAAAAATTTTTATATAGCTGCGATTTCGAAGCCCTAGACAATCAAACAGACATGGTAATATATTTTCACAATTTAAATACGTTTTGAAAGGTCAGTTTAACAAAGAATTACTCATCTCTAAAATGTTAAAATTCGTAATATTCATTACTTTATTAATTGATAATTATAATTAAAATTTTTCTGTTTTATAAAAAACGAATATGTTTATAAAAAAAAAAAAAACGAACTTTTTATGCAGACATTTTTTTCATCACGTAGGTACATGTGTATATCATAAGAAAAATTTTAATTAATAATAAATTTAATAAAATATAATTAACTTTTAATATGTAGCAGAAAAAAGTAAAAAATTTTAATTTGCAATTATATTTAATCAAATTAAAAAATATTTCTTTATTTCAAAGGATATTATCTCATGCGAATTAAATTAGCTCCTAGACATAAGTTACATTTTTTTACCTAAACTTCAGTACTCTCGTAACTATCTAACAAACTTAAAAAAAAAAAATCGTAAAAAAAAAAAACTAATGAGACTTCTATCATTAGAAAGAAAAAAAAAGTTCGTTTTCATTTTGTATCTACATTTCAACGAGGTTTCTGAAAAGTTTTTTGTATTTAAACATCGTAAAAAGATCATAAAAACGTTTCGAGTTAACTGAGTATTCTATTTAACAAATTTTACTTAAAAGTATCATCAATGATCATAAATTAAGTATTTATTCTATATATTTACATTAATCATTTGGACCTTGATTATACTCACACATACTTATCTGCTCACACAAATACGTATTATGTATAAAATACCTACATTTATATGAATAAAACTTACTTTTCCTAGCAGACTAAAGTTTTTAACATGGAACATGGTCTGGCTCAACAGGGGGGGGGGTGAAAAATTGGCGTTTTTTTGGGGGGGGGGGGGGTGAAATGGATTTAAAATATTTTTGATTAGGGACTTAAAATAATTTGAAGTGGGAATCAGGGTCTTATAAGGCCCTGATAAGAACATGAGCTTAGAATACTTTAGGTATATGAACTTAGGATAATTTATATTTCGGGATTTACTGTAATTTCGATTTTTCGATTTATAACTGTTATGAGTGAACATGTTCCATGCTCGTTGGTTGTGTAGTTACACAAACCGGTTATAATTATTATTTTTCTTCTAATTTTTGGGCACAAAAAAATTGTAACTAAAAACAAAATATTTGTTTTGACTTTGGCGAGTGCAGTAATTTAACATTGTTTTTCTCTAGATATGTAAATTGGATTTTTTAAACCTTGAATTCTTTGTAAATCGATTTTAAAATTCCCATAAAAATATTTCAATCAGCAAAATTTATGCTGATCTTTTTAAAAACAAAATAAAAATCAATCAAAAAAACCAGATTTTATTACAAACAGCTTTTATTAAAATAAATAAAAAAATGCTTCATTATTAAATTTTTTACATTATGATTTTAACTTTTATAAAATAAAAAATAGAGTAAATATTAAAAAGGAATAAAAATACAAATTTGTTTTATTATTTAAATATAATAAAAACTTTTTAAATGAAATAAATAAAGCTCTATATGGGTAGATTTACTTAAATTTTACAAAAATTGCATGGGCTGGTTTTAAAAATTAAATAAAAGTATTAAATTCTGAAGAATGGCAGCCCTGCACCTCCCTTGTTACAATTGTTCTCTTAGGCAAATATCTTTTGAAACCCCCTCTGCTTAACCATTTCCCCCCTAGAAATTTTCTTCGCAGATAATTATTACCCTAAAAATTTAATCAAAATCGACACCTTTGGTTCTAGCTTACCCTAGAGGTAGAGATGTAAGTACACAATTGGTGGTAAGTAGAATATTTGGATTCTTATTTCAGGTACTTTGCCCCCAAATCCCCATAGGTGGGCTAAGGCCCCTTCAACCCCCTTTTGTCTTGTTTATCGTAGGGGTAGATGCGTTTACATTTTAAATAGTATAACTATTAGTTTATAATCTTAGTACTCTATATATTTGAAAATTTATTTGTGTGTCTGTCTGTGTGTGAGCTGAAGATATGCTGAATCAATTTAAATAAAACCGGTGACAAAATTATAAAAAAAAAAAAATAAAAAATAATTTATATTTGACATTTCTTTTTGTTTTTTTACTAACAACGTCAAAATATTTACATAAAAATTAAATTAAAATATTGAATGCACAAATAAAAAAAAGAAAGCAAATATAAATAAATATAAAAACAAATATAAAATATTTTAATATATCTATAAGCCCAATAGTTAAAAAAAATTTTTTTATCAAATTACATTTCGTATAAAAAGCGAAGAAATATTTTTAAACAAAAGAAAAATAATAAAAAAAAAAAACGCAAATGTTTCCTTTCAAAAAAAAACGTAAAAATTGACTTTTTTGAAGAAAAAAGAAAATAAAAAATTCTGCATAAAATTTTCTGTAAATAAAACTTATATAAATGTAAAAAAACGTTATAAAATAGTACTATATATGGATGTAAACGTCGATAAACGTATGAAGTTAAAATAAAAAAAAGAAAAAAAATGAAAATTTTTGTTTATATATATAAATGTATATGTAAAAACCGTTAAAAGCAATCCCATATAAAGCGTTAGTCCTTGTATAAAATCAAGAGAAGAACAACGTTTTCTATGTATGTATATGATGTATATAAAAGAGAAAGACAAATCTTATGCAACTTTACTTAGTAATTTTCGGCTTCTCTCTTTTTCTATACTAACAATTTCACTCGTTTTCACTCACTCGAATAACGGAAGGATATACATATATATACGTATATGTAATCTTTTTTCATAAAAGCGAGATAGAAATAAAAGAAGAAAAAGCAAAGTACTTTGAAGTTCACTTTATATATATATATATATGTGTATATATATATATATATATATATATGTATGTGAAAAAGCTCCATTAACAGAACCATTTGAATATTTGCAAACCCTTTCGTCTCTCTTTTGAAAAAAATCGAGTTTATTTGTGTACGTGTGTGTGTGTATGGTATGTCACTTCCATTCATTCTTGTCGTATCCAATATAGTAGCTCGTATTTAAACTCTTCTCTTCTGTTCACCACGAAAACCAACCGCGCCCAACCTTAGTTTTCGTTATTTATACAAACAACCTTTGGGTAACCTCTGGATAATTTTCGTTAAACCTCTTTTTAGTTTTATAATTTTTTTTCATTTTCTCCTTTCATTTTTACTCATTATTTATCTAATCTTGACAATATTTATTTACTTTGTATAAATTTTACTAGTTTCAGATTTAACTGCTTCAAAGCTTTTGTATTTTCTCTCATAGCGATAAATAATAAAAAATTTTAGCTTTTTTTTAAGGTAATATATTTTATATACGAAAATATTACGGAAAATCAAAAAATTCACTAGCTACGTTGCAGGTTTTAAAAGTCGATTGATTCAGTTTAATGTATCGGTACCCGAAAACTGTTTCGGGTAAACCCGGAATATTTTAGAGATCTGAAGGTATTATTTTTAATCGGAAATTTCCCTTTATGATTCTATGAATATTTTTATAATATTTTCGTTTAATTTTAGATAATAAATTATTTTTTTTTGTTTAATGGAATGTTGTTTCTCACTATTTCGCCTCTTTTCTACGCATTAACGAAAATTTTTTTAATTACTTAAAATATTTTTGGATTTGTTAAACCAGGTAAAATACCGATTCAAAATCGTTTCTGCAGACGAAGTATTGGTTTATCCAAAAACTGACCCTGAAAAAAAAAATACCGAATTTTCGGGTGGGATACCCTGAAACTGAATTCTTTTAAGCTCCTTATTGGCTTCACTAATTTTTTTGTTAATTTTGATATTATTTTCTCCTTTCAGTCCTATATTTGTTATAACAAACCTATTTTATCTAAACAAACAATTAAATTTTAACATTAAAAAAAAAATTACTTGAATACATGTAAAAATTGACACAAAAAATTTAACTAACAAAAAACAAAAGCATAAATGAATTCAAAAATTTTTATATACAAACACTATATTTATTCATCATCTTTCATATAGAAATAATAATTATAAATAAAAGTGTATAAATTTATGTTTTTTACTCTCATTAAAACGTCATGTTATATTATGATGTTACACATAAACAAAAAAAAAAAAAAAAAAAAATTAAAGTAAAATATTTTAAAATATAATGACAAAAAAAGAAAAAAAAGTGCATATATATACCAACATTTGCTGCTTTTTTTCTTCATATTTTTAATATATATCTAAAAAACTAAATTAAAAGAACGGGGTTCTTTGATCATCTTTAGAGCAGAATAATTGTAGCCGGTATGATTACAGGGTAGCATTTTTATTACATATAAATACGTTTTTTTTTTGTCTTAATGCGTAATGCGTTAGTAATGATAGTTTTATATGCACATAAAAGTACATTTATGTAGAGCGTGATAATATATAGAAATCTAGTTACATTATATTATCGATGAAAAAAAAAGAAGAAAAAGAAAAAAAAAGGAAATCGAAAGTACATAATGAGGAAGCAAGCGAAAGGCTTTGAAGATTTATGTTGAGCTCATTTCTTTCTATACCTTTTTGCAAGTTTTACTTATAGTATTACTGCTAAAAAAGAGAATCGCCATGTATCTTCTTACTTGAAAACTTGACTTTTCTTCGCACTTATCCTCAACGAAATTTTCATACTTTTTTATTTTTATAAGAGAAAATTTCATATATTCATAATAAAATACTTTGGATTATGTAATAATTTTTTATTATGTTTACTTAAATAAATTTATTTGTATTTCTAATAAGTATTTTTAATGTGAAAATGAAAAGTAATGATTTAGAAGTTTTAAAAGTTAATATTCTTGAATTATGTGGCTTATTGAAGTAGGAACTTTCTGAAGTATGACAAGGTTGACAATAAGGGGTAAACATGTCAAATTTGAGGTTATGAAATTTCTTATGCTTGATGTTTCAAGAAAATTTAAAAAATAAGTTTTACTCATTTAAAATGCGAGCGCTGCGACATGGTAGGATTAAAAAAAAAAAATTTAACAAAAAAATTTAATTTTTCTTTAGTTTTTAGGTCATTTGCAACCAAATAAATGAAAAAAAATTCCGGCTGCCATATCCGGAATTTTGGTAGCCGCATTTCTTTTGTTATTGCCATATTTTGCTGAAAATTTTTCTGCAAAATGTTACTCAATTTGATGTAAATTATAATATTGGGTATTTAAAAATCGCATTGAATTATAAAAAAAGGATTTTTTAAATTAGGCACTTTTCCCCTGCCATTTTAAATCTCTATGAATATGAATTCTTGGTTATTTTTAATAGAAGTTTTGCCTAAATTATAAAACTCTTTTTTTTAATTTTGTCAAAAAATACATAAAGTAATACTAGAGTACATTAAGTAAGGGTATATTAATTGCACCCCTAAACCATATAAACTACACCTAAATAGCTTAAAATATATAATAAACAATTATAGTTATAAAATTGGTATAAAATGAATAGTATATTTACGGCTCGAGTCCAGAAAAGTAAAGAATGGCCCAAATCGCACGTAAATTACCTTCCGAGGCGGTAAACTGCGATTTGGGGCATTCTTTATTTATGGACAAGGGTCGTATAACATTTTTCTGTGTCAGTGGCGAGAAAATACGTCTTTTCCAGACGCGCAGCGTCCGGGAAATACGTGATTTCTCGACGCAGACCAGAAAAAAATTATTTGAAAAAACAGTATATCAACAAAAAAAGTTATTACTAACTGAGAACAAGTCAACGCACATATTAGCTATATTTTTTTATTGGCTTTAAGTATGCGCTGCAAAAAATATTTACTTTCTTACCGACTTTTTCATTTTTTGACCTGAAAAACTTATAAGGCACGATTTTACCTATATGCTGAATACATAGGGTGATCGTATTTAGATATAAGTAATTTTAATAATAATTCTTTTTCAGAGAAAAAACTTACTGAAAGAATTTTCGGGTAAGGATGAAATCTTTTTAACGACGATAATTTGGCTAACTTTATTGATATTTTTTTATAGGCAACTATGATGACACAAAATCTCTCATATTAAAATTAGCCTGAATGATACTTTGAAAGCTATTTTCGTTTTAAAATACTGCTTCCATAGAAGTGTACCAATTAGCAATCAAATATTGACTTTAAACCCTGTTGAATTAAAATTTAAGAGAATAAACATGTAAAATTCAAAACTAAATAAATTTTTTTTTTAATTTTCTTGGCTAATATATATTTTAATTTATTACCATGACACAATAAATGTAATTATGTATGTACAAATCAATTTGAATTTAAATAAAGTTTTCAATTTTACATATAAATTAAACCTAAAGCTAAAACTTATAATGAGCATCAGCTAGCTTATATTCAAAAGTTACTTTCAAAATTTCATGAAAATTTACCCATACAACAAATATGTTATCTAAATAATCATTTGATTGTTTTCACTTGTTTTCATATGCACTACCTAAATTTGTAATTGAGATATACAGATTTTATATACAGCACTATCGTAGTTTGCAATTTATTTTTGGACGTAATACATGAACAGTAAAATTGTTATGTTTATTGTTAGACAGTAATTTTAGTTTACTAATTGCTTATTATAAAGTTTTCATAATTTAATTATATTTTTGTGTAAGCTACTTATTATTTTAACAAATTTATTTATAATAACAGCAGTGTTGTATAGGATATTTTCAGTTAGTTAGCTATTCCTTAAAAAAATTTCATTTCTCTGCAATAAATTTACCCTATTAGAGGGCTTAATTGTTTGTAGTTTTTATAATTTTTTTGCATAATCTGAAGCTAAATAAAAAAATATTAGATAATTATTTTTTTGTTGTTTTAAACTTCTCTAATTTAGGCAGTTATAAAGAGGCAGATCGACCACAATTGCACCCAGTTAAGCCGAAGTTATCTTTGTAATGTAAAAATGTAATGTTATTAGTTTTTTAATTTTAATTTTTTAAAAAACAAAAAAATATGAGTATATTATTTTTTAATATTATTTCATATTATGCAAAAAATTTTAAAAAGTTTTACCCATGCAAGATTCCTATTGTAAAAAACATAAGTAAGAATATCAGAGAGACTCCGCTCTGCCTGGGGATAATTTATAGGTATTTCGTAAGAAAATAAATTTATAATTATATTTTTGCTAATCTATTTCATACAAAAAACATAAAATTTTTAAATATGAAAATAATCATGTTTTTGTCTCCTGTATACATGTAATCTAGTAAGTTTTTAGTACTCTTCTTTATTTTCCAGTTACTGCCAATAAATTAAAAAAAAAAACAATTTTCTAACTATTTTCAAAAACATTTGTAAATTTTTAAAGATCTATTCATTTTCACTAAAAATTTAACAGAATTTGTAAAGATTAGTACGTCAAATCAAATAATATCAAATTCTACTGTAAAAATTTTCAAAATTTTTATAATATTTCATTTTTTGTCTAAAAATGAAAAAACTGTAGTTAGTGAAAAGTTAGTGAAAAATTAAATCTCTCAAAATAACTATTTTCTATTTCACCTAAAAAATATTTTTATTCAATTTTGACACCAATTTTCGACAAAACTCAAAATACAATGAAATACAAACAACTGCACACAAATAAATTTTGAAATCCACTTATAGTTATAAAATTTAAAAAATTATATAAAACAAGTTACGGTATAATACATTCTCTGTCAATTGCCATTTTACAATCTTTGGTTGGCCACAATCAAGATATATCACCACAATCCTCTGTCGTATTTCTATCTTGTCTGCGCAACCCTTAATTTATATATATAGAAATTCGTAGAATCGGATGTATCAGCAGGATGGTACAAACGATCTCATGCGGTCTGTTGCTCATTCATATTATAGTTTCCTTTGACAATTTATTTTCAAGAATAAAGACATGCAAATTTTCATTTATAGGATTCATATCGAAAATTATACATCGTTACAAATTTTGAATAATTTATTTATTTATGGTACAGAGAGTTTTTTTTGCTTTGCCTTTTTCAAACAGATTTATGCATTATTAATAAAAAAAAATTTACTATTTGTTAAGTCACATTTTTGCCCCTGTTTGCCTTTTATGCCATTAAAATAACTCTTGAACACAATATTTTTTAATTATCCTTTTAATTCGAAAAATAAATTAAAAATTAACCCATTAGTGGTGACGCAACAGAAAACGGAAATTCAAATTTCAATAGATATAAGACTGTTTCATTTGTAAGAAACAATTAATGAAAATATTAAAATCAAAAAGGTGGTTAATTTTTAGCCTTATATCTATTGAAATTTGAATTCCCGTTTTCTACCGCGTCGGCACTAAAAAAGACCAGAATCACACGCGTCGGTAACAAAATGAGCAATTTTACACCATTGTAATTAACCCTGGGTTAACTTGACCAAATTTTAACTTAACCACGAGCAAATTAACAAAGACCCGTTTACACCAACAAATGTTGAATTTTTTTTAGGTAACTGTGGTCAGTGTAACCGGGACTTTGTCAATTTGCTTGTGGTTATATTAACATTTGGTCAAGTTAACCCAGGGTTAAAATGGTGTGAAATCGCTCAATGAAACAAACATAACCTAAAAAAGAATTTTCTAACAAGCTTTATAATTAATAAAAAGTTTTGGAGTTATAAATTTTAATTAGTCTTCCATAATAAAATGTTTTATAGCCTGTAAAAAGTTTCAAATAAATATTTTAATTTTTAAGGTTATAAAACCTTGTTCAAAAACTTTTCGCAAAAAAAGTCTTTTTACCTGAAAAATTAAAATATTCACTTGAAACTTTTTTACGGACTATAAAACATTTTATTGCGGAGAGATTATAATCGAAATTAATTATTTCAAGAGTTTTAATTAATCAAATAACTTGTTAGATAATTTTTATTTAGGTTATGTCCTTTACCAAAGATTTCATCCTTTTGATACAAAACAAATTCCAAAATTAAAAATATGACAGTACAGTAACTGTTTTAGAGCCAACTCGATTCTCTTTAAGCTATGGTCTTAAATTAAATTAAAATAAAGACAAATAATGTAAAATATGCTCACTTTCAAAAGCTTTACTGATAAAAATGCCTCAACATTCTAAAAATTCAAGCCCTGCTATTTAAATCTGATTTTTAAGAATACTTAAAATTTTTTCTAAAGATAAAACCACCTTTGTAAAATTTTAATGAGTGGTTTAATCGTATTAAATAATCCTTTAAAAAAATGAAAAAAAAATTCATATACATAATTTGTAAAAATGAAAAACCTGATTAACCCTTTTTATTTAAAAAATGAATTATTATAAGTTAAAAGAAAAACAATTTTTTTACTAACATCCGCAAATAATTTAATAAACATACTACCGGATGTATTAAAAAAGTCATAAAAATGATACTTAAAAAAAAAATATTTCTATAATGACTTAGTTACTTAAGATATTAAGAGTATAATAAGGTTCGAAAATAAAAATAATTATAATCTGCCAATTATCTATGACCAGAAAAATAAAATTTTAATTTTTGATTTACAATCGAAATAACTACAAAATTAATGATAATAAATTTATAAAATAAAATTTTTGAAAAAATCACGTGAGTACATAATAAAAAAAAATAAGATTTTAGGTTACATATATGGCAATAATATTAAAAAAAGTAGTAAAAAAAAGTTGTTAAACATCGGACAAACAAATAATCTATGATTATCACGTACACTATTTTTCAACCATAAATTCAATATTATATGAATTCTTTAAAAAGAGATTTGAAATATTTAAAAAAAAAACAAAATATAAAATTTTTATACGTCCTTGAGTTTTTTTATATTTATTACAGTACTAGTACAAGCCTACAATTTTTTTTGATTCACGTATTATATATCTTCAAGTTTTCTCAGTTTCTCATTTGATTTAACAGTCACGTGCGAATACTGATGATGAACGAGCAATCTTCAAGAGCATATCTATATAAAATACATATATATTCTTATAACACTTTCCCCTAAAAAAAAATAAAAATAAAAATCATAGAAATTGATGTTAAAAATAATTTAATATATTTTATATATTAGGATGTTAGTTGTTAATAAAGAAGTACTTGTAACTGTTTGTGTAATAAAGTTTTCAACTAAAAAATCAGCGACGGTCCAAAAAATGTGGTAAATTTTTAGTTCTCAGGAGGGGGCGATTGATGACAATGCAAATTATGGCTCATTAAACTACTTTTAAGTTTTACCAAAATATAAATTATGATGCTTTTATTTATTAGATTTACCAAAATATAAATTATGATGCTTTTATTTATTAGATAACATCATGAAAAATCATTTTGTACAGGACAATTTTCTTGGTTAGCAATAGCTATTTATTAAACAAGGGATAAAATATTGGTTTTGGCTTTGCATGCTGTTGTATACACGAGCGAGTGCAGATAGCATGCAAAAGTCGAACCCACTATTTTTTCCCGTGTTCTAAAATATAGTTTTACATATAATGGGCAAAAAAGCCGTCTCCCTAGGGCAGAAAATAGGCTTTTTTTGCCCTAGATATGTAAATAAAATTTGTAAATAGGGTGTAATACCCTATATTACTTAGGTCTGATTTTCGTTCATTTTGTTTACATTGGGGGTAATCACCAAAATCACGATTAATGAACGACGTTTGTTGTTTGAAGATGTATTATCACCATTATTTCTCACCAAATAAATACGAGAAAGTGATTGCAAAAGAAAAACAACCTCTATAGAAAATAATAAGATTTATTCAATAAAATAAAATTTTTGTTACTTTTTGTTTACAACCGGTTTTTAATAATATGTAGAATTTTATATTATCATTACTTTATTTATAGTATAAGAATATCATTTCTCTTGCGAGAGAAATTTTTCCAATTAGTTTTAAAGGCTTTTAAAAACTTAAACATAAAATTACAAGTGCTGTTAAAATTTAAGAGAAAAATATTTTTTGTTTAAGTAAATGTAATTTCTTTTCACGAAAAAATTTAAACTCAAAATTATTTTCTATTTACTTTATTTAATTTTTTTAAATCAAAGAACTTTTTATTATTCTTAAACAGAAATCAAAATGTTCTTGCTAAACAATTTTAAACTCAAAATTATAGTTCTTTTTCGGCAAAAATATCTTTTTTCTTAGTTCCTTTGAGTATGAAATAATAATATTTTCATCATCAGAGGGAACCAGAGCGACTTTTCAGACTTATTTTCTGTAGCGAAAGATGGTGTTTTAGTCACTACTTTACGTCCCTAGAGGCGTCGCAACGGCGTCGCCTACGGCTCGGGCGTCCTCGTCTTTTACACACCTCGCGTCCTTTCCTTTCAACCCATGGCGTAATCATCCATTTTCGCCCCTTATAATGAAAATAGCTATTTACGCTAATTAACATCTTAATATGTACGTACCTAAATTTTCATGAACTATAAATAAAAAAAATAAAAAATGATAAAAATTTTTAAATTTAATTTTTATTATATTGATTACAAACATAAACAATTGTACTAGCAGATATTGTTTTGCTTTATTTTTTTATTTTATACACTTGAATTATCATTAACACGTACATACGTACATACATAAAAAAAAGCTTATTATAGAAAACATTAAATTATAATGTTCGTATATATGATCGAATATATAGACACTATTATGACTATAAAGTCGTTAGTCACGCTGTTCAGACACGAGGAATATATATATAGCTGCATTACTACTAAAGATATTTTTTATTATATTTCAATTTTTTTTTTTTTTGCAAAAAAATTAGTTAAGTGTGAGGTTAAAATAATGCACATGCATATGAGTTATTTCACGTCAAAAAAGTAAAATTATACTTTTATTTTTTATTTAAAATTGTATTCGAAGAAACTGAAATTATCCAGAATTTACTGAATTTGCATACGAAGGGCTGGAATATATAACTAATTATGGAAATACTCTAAGAATTTCAAATTGTTTATTCGCATAGTTTTCGAGAAAACGTAAATAAAAAAGTAAATATTTTATGAGAATTGTATTTCTGTAATGCAGGGGTTTGGGAATAATGAAAAAGAAATTCAAATTATTTAATCTTAAACTGTATTTATATTCAAGAAATAAACTGAGGTAAATACCCTCATATTTTCAAATAAATTTACACTGTACTATTCTACCAAAACATAAATAGGTTTTTTTATCAGTATTAACGAATCTACACAACAAGTAGGTACCCTATTTTGTTATAAAAATCCAAGCATCCTTTTATTCCTTTTATTACAGAAATAATCTTGAATCATTAAAAAAACATGAAATAATTGACATGGAACAAACCATATATAAATTGTACACAAACACGCCTTCTTTTGTAGTTTTTATATTATATATTATGTGATATACATTTTATATTGTAAGCTTTAAATTTTTCATTTGATGTTCAAAATTGATAACTAAGAGAAAAATTGAAAAACCACGATATTAATTTTTAAGAAAAATAATAATAAAAAATAAAAAAAAATTTATTTACCGGTTTAATGACATGATATTATTTTAATAAATAAGTATATTATTTCAAAAATATAAAAAATAAATATAATTTTAATGTATATATAATGCATAATAATATAGGTAAATTTTATAAAAGCAATATTTTTTAAAATATATATATTAAAATATTTTTAGGTAAATATAAATTCCATTGTTTTATTTGGGTTATGAAGACCACCCCTCTATTTAATATTATTATTTGTTTAAAAAAGAAATTTTCTAATATTTATCTAAATCTGTAATCATTTTATTATATGCTACAGTAATGAGACTCATCAACTTTTCTATAAAATTTAAGTAAAGTTAATTTATAAAATTATTTATGTATGTAGGAAATCCTTCTAGCGAAATAACTTTTCTGATAGTGATTAAGTTTTTGAACGTATTTTGGGCTTGGTTGTTTGAAATTAGATAATAATCATGCCAAATTTATGGTGGTTTTTTCGATCATACTTTTTTTATAAATAACTAAATAGCTAGACTGACAGGTTGCCGTGTTCAAGTTTTGCTTAAATTCTTTGAAAATTTAAGCAATTTAAATTGAATCTAATGTCAAAATGTTGAAATTAATTTGAAAATTGAAACAAAACTCAAGCGGAATATTTGAATATTTTTATTAAATTACATGAAATCTCTGATTCAAAAAAAAAAAAAAAAATTTTTTCCAGAGGGGATAGGAAAAATTTTTTTTAAATCAAGAAGTTTACAAATTATCCTTAATTTTTGTTCTTTTATTATTAAATAACCTTGTAGGTTGCAAATAAATATTTATGATAAAAGTAAGATTTAGGATATAAGTCCCAATAGCCATTTCCACAAACACTTCCCGATTTAAGCAGGTGAATTTTCAATTGGCGTGATATGATATTGGAATGATATTTTTTGTATTAGCTACACTGTTAGAAATAACTCCGATATGCATAAATATTCGGCGAAATTGGCTATAGTTAGGAGTTTAGGGCTTAAGCTTGGGTTCAAATTCACATGAATTGGTGCTTTTTTCAGACTTTATATGGACGAAATTGGCCAAAATCTATTCCATTTAAATATCACTGGATAAGTAGTTTTTAAAAAACTTACAACCGGTCTGTGAGCTCACAACCAACGAATATTTAACATGTTTAAATTTATATTTTGAATTTTAAAATCTTATAACCTTAAGTCCTTAACAAAAAAAAATATTTAGCTCCTATCTATAAACATGTTCCATGTTAATAGCGTGAAAAAATGGGCAATATAAATTTTTCTAACCTATACTAATGGACTCGTCGATCACCTTCATGCTCTAAAACTTAAAATGAGGGGTAAGTTTATGAACACATACATTTCCAAGCTGTTTTTAAACTTAATTTTTTATTTCCAATCTTATAAAAATCTCTTTATGCCAAATGGTAACATCTGATTTGGACGTGTTTCAAACTTTTTGTTGCAGGGACTAATTTTTTTGTGAATTTTTTTTATTGGACTCCACTTTCTGCACACACGCACACGCACACGCACCTACATACGCACGTACATACACATATATACTTTTTCTAAAAAACCGGTTTCTCAGCTTTCAGGGGTCTGAAAGCGTTCTTATATGCAAAAAATCCAAATTTTACCTATTACAATGGTTTCTCTAATGAGGACCCAAAATAGTTTAATAACAGAGATTTATTTTTGAACGTTTTCTAAAAAAAAAAATTGTTTTTTCAATTTGAACTATTAAATTTATTAACTATTAATTAACTTATTCTAATTTCAAAAAATTTTTTCAGTAAAAAATAAAGACAATTTTTTAAAGCATTTCATCAATTTTCCCACCAGAACTCTTAAAATAGAAAAAATTTGATAAAAAACTATTTTTTTTTTCTTCTTAATGAAAAAAGTTTTAATTATTGACATATCGATAAAGTAGTAGTAATTTAAAAAGTAGTAGTCTCTCCTTGTTAATGTTAGTTACGTCCCATTCGGATTCCTTCGCATTAAATCAACAAAAATAACAACACATTGATTTTGTATTAAAATAAATGAATGTTTTTAAAATTAACATAAACAAAATAAACCGATAGGTATTAAATTGTTTTAAATCCATTCAAACCAAAATTCATAATATAAAACTATCTAATGAAATTAAAATTAGCTTTTAAATATACATAATAACTGAATAATAATTAAATTTCTATTATTAAATTTGAAATCTTATACATAATGTTATATAAATAAAATTAAATTTATAAATTTAATCGAATAATTAAATAACAAAGAATATATAAATGCATAATAGATAAAACAGAGTATAATAAAATGAGTAACGTACCGAGAATAATATTAAAGCCATCTAAACTTCTCGTATAGCATGACTTAATGAAGAAACAGAAATGATGAATGAAATAGAATTCTGGATGAAATATCTATTACTAACAAGCACAAGAATATAGTATTAAACCTTTCATTGTATTGTCCAGAAAACAAGACGAACATCTCTCTTTTTAGATAAAAGTAAATCTAAATCCTTCTATGTATTATAAGTATAATCCTAAATCAAGATTTCACACAAACTTATAAATACAAATACAAAGATTCAAATCTCTATAGCATTACATTTTAACATTATCCACCCACGTTTTACTATTTCATAATAATTCTCTCTTCTCTTACAAAATGAACAAGACTTTTCTTCTATTAGGTCCATCCTATACTCATCTCACTTTAACATCCCTTTAGAATATACAATAATGTCTGATCTAGTAAACTCGTTGAATTTACAACGCTTGGAAAATCTTCTATCCCTAATGGAATAGTCTTAATTATACGTACAACCTTTTTTTTTTTAGTTAATTTTATTTTTTAACTAACTTTTTCCAATACTCATAGATATATAAAATAAAATATGTAGAATTTATTTTAAATAATATTTAATCCGATAATTATATATATATTATATTAAAGATGAAACTTTTAATTGCTTGTTACAGGTAAGCACACTTTTTGCAGTTATATTGGAAAATGACTCTGATAATTTACATTTAAAAGTCTAATTTAATGAGGTGATCCACAAGAGTAAGTTTTTAATTACGCATCAGTGATCCTTAATAACTATAGGTGTCTTTAATTTCTATATAATTTATATATGTATGTGTATGTGTGTGATTTTCTGAGTAAGTATATGTGTATTAAATATTATAAGTAGAATTATAACTTTTTCAAATATAATATTCATAATCATTAAATTTTATTTATTTTTGAAAATGTCATTTTATATTAAAATATCAAAAACTTTTCATTTACATACATTATATATATATATATATATGCATTTAATTTATTTAATATTATATAATTGAGGTTAAACAAATATTTTTGGTTTAATATATAATAATTTAAAATATATATGCTTACATTTAAATTTCGTAATTACATGCTGGTTATAATTTTTTTTTTTTAATTAATGCTCTTTGAAACAATTTAAAAATTTAATTGAATTTTAATATTAATGACTTTTGTATTAAGGGGTATCTCTCATTTTTTAATAGATTTTTAAAAATTTTCAAATCATTTTATTTCAATCATTTTATTATCAAAGTTAACAACTTTTCTTTTTATATTATTAAACTATTATTAAACATTAAGAAAAATGAAAAAAAAATTATATTTGTCGTTTTGTTCATATTATAGAGGGCGTCAAAGTATAATCTGAAAAAAAAGGTTCCCACGATTTCGCCCCTTTATTTCAGCTGAAACTAAAAAACAGAATAGCATTATGTTCTGTAGAGTATTCTCTGGAGTTGGTAGCAAAGCGAGGAAAAAATTTTAAAATTGACCATTTGGTGGGCATTTTAAAAAAAAATACGATTTTTGGGCCGAAAATGGCCCGAAAATCGACCATAAAATGATTTCTGGTGCATATTAAGCTTAGTCCGAGGTACCAACTCTAGCTATAACTTTAATAAAGAAAATGCACCAAGTTTTGTGTCAATTGCTCAATTAGTTTTAGAGATATCGTGGGAACCGTTTTCAAAAAGTCATTTTGAGAAAAACGCGTTTAAAGTTTTTTTTTTTAGTTTTAATTAATATATTTCAATTTTTAAGGTTTCAATTTTGACTTGAAATTCGTTTTTAGAACATCAAAATACGTAACCAAGGTACTTTAATTTATAACTTTTGCACAAAGTAAAATATTCACCCTCTAGGGCGGTTGAGAGAGTGGCTGGGGGTATCTGGGGCAAAATCTGAGGGTGTAGGCTGAATCCTGACTTCAGATTCGGTTTTAGGACATCAAAATACGTAACTAAAGTACTTTCATTTTTAACTTTAGGACATAGTAAAATATTTGATTTTTGGGGCGGTTTAGAGGGTGGCTGGGGGTAGCTGGGGCAAAATCTGAGGGTGCATGCTAAACTCTGACTTCAGATTCGGTTTTAGGACATCAAAATACGTAACTAAAGTACTTTTATTATTAACTTTTGGACATAGTAAAATATTTGCTTTTTGGGCGGTTTAGAGGGTGGCTGGGGGTAGCTGGGGCAAAATCTGAGGGTGTAGGCTAAATTCTAACTTCATATTCGGTTTTAGGACACCAAAATACGTAACTAAAGTACTTTTATTTTTAACTTTTGGACATATTAAAATATTTTCTTTTTGTGCGGTTTAGAGGGTGGCTGGGGGTAGCTGGGGCAAAATCTGAGGCTAAATTCTGACTTCAGATTCGGTTTTAGGACATCAAAAAACTTACCTGTAGGTAGGTCTAGTTACAGGATCAGAACTTTTTTTTTTTTGTGCAGCTGTGTTATTAAAGTTGAATTTTTCGCCCATTATTTATAAAATGAATGTTTATGAGAATATATCGACCAAGAGGGCAAATAAATGAAAAAATATACAAGTTTTTACATGTGACGTTTCGCGTGTCTTCCACTCGTCTTATTAAACATACTATTAACAAAATTATGCATATAAAATATTTATAAAAAAACATAATAAAATATTCATTATTTAAGATTATATAAAATAAAACGACTTTTTCTTGGTCATTGTTACTAGTATACTAATGGATTTGGTTTAATCTTGAAAAAGAAAATTCCAGAGCAAATCGAAAGGTTTGGTCTAATCTTAAAAAAAAAGTTCCAGAGCAAACTGAAAGATTTGGTTTAGTCTTTAAAAAAAATGTATACATATTTATGTATTTTTAACTCATCTGCACAGACCCAGATATAATAGATGACCATTGAGGCTGCACAGCTGACCTAACTGAGAAAACTACATAAAAAACTACATACCTGGGTCAAGATGTGTTTTTTATTAGGAAAAGTGTATTTGACCGTGGCGTATATCATTTTTCTAGATCATTTAGGGTCTCTGCGCTGTTTTCCAACACTTTTACTGGAGTCAAAATTGTGATTTTTTCAATTTTTTTGAATTTGACGAAAAAACTATGATTCAGATAAAAATAGTTATAAGCAATATTTGGGAGATAATACCCTACTAGTAAGGAGTTTCCATTGGGGGTATGAGCAAGAAAAAGTGATACTTCGAATTTATGCACGCCTAACGTTGACCAAGTTAATACAGGGATCCCTCGTTATCCGCGGTTTTATTATCCGCGATTTACCGTATCCGCGGTAGGACCAAAATATCCAATCCCTTGTTTTCCGCGGGAAAATTCTTGTTATCCGCGGTTTTAATTTAAAAAAAAACGTCAAGAAGTATTTTGTTTCAGTGTGACAATGTTCAGATTTTCGAGAATATTTATCATTTTTTCCTAACCTACATATATTTTTTTTTCATTTTTATTTTCAATTTTATAAAATAAAATTGTATTTCGTAATAATGGCTCCTCAATCAAGGAAAACGCTATCTCGCGCAAGGAGCGTCATGAATATCGCGGATAAACTCAAAATTTTAGATTTGATTGTGTAATGTAGCTATTTCCGTCTTTGCGGAAATAGTCACATTACTGTAATTGTCGAATTTCTATCAATTTTTATAACTTCACGTGTTCGCGGGACTTACCAATCTGTACCATATAAGCTGAAAAGAGAAAGAGAGTAATATACTTAATAATCGGGGTCGGGGGAATATTATAGAGAAAAAAAGATAGAGATATTTATGATTTAAACACAAGGGAAAATAAAGCACATTTTTATCAATTTCAAACACAAATCATAATTTTTATTAATTAAATTTTATAATATAAACTTAAACTCTATCACTGTCTTTTATCATTTATAATTATCAATTTTCACTGTCTTTTAATAAACAATTTTCACTGTCTCTAAATATAATTCTAAATTCACTGTCTTTTATTATAAATTTATAAACTTTTAACGCTCGCGACACACACACATTTTTAAACACACGAGGAGTTTCGGGCTTACCTTTGGTCATCAAAAATATAGGTGCTGAAGATATTATCCTTGGCTGCCATTTTCGATGATAACTGGTACTGCTCAAAATTCTCCTTATGTTTCCTAATCACTTAATTTCTTTCCTTTTGAAATTGGATTCCAAAGATACTTATCTTTCCTAGGATATTCAACTTCACTATTCAAAATCAAATGTTCACTTATTCAATTCAAAAATACAAATTTAATGAAAACTGTCGCGACGATAATTATATTAAAAATTATATAAGAAAACACGAGGGAACATAATCTAAAATTGTCTTGTCCCTCGTTTATGTTTTCTAATAATCACGAGTTTTCACTATAATCACCAATCACTGTCATATACGAAAATTCTTAATCACGACAAACAACTTCAAAACTTAATTAAAACTACTTAAATGTATGATAAAAATAAACTGTTAATTAATGGCCGGCGACATGCGTTTTCGTGAGTTATCAAAAACGTGACCTATTTTTAGAAGGGTCCGTCGCCGAATATCGTCCTCGCTGGTCACTTAAACCCGCGTTGTCGATCGGCTTCTCTCCCTTCTCCTTTTCTTATCTAGTTCTTCGCGGCTTTTATTAATTATCTATGTGTGCGTGTGTCACTAATGTCACCTATATATTTAATCAAACTATAACCTATATTTAAAAATCTCACGGTTTTTCATAAAATTTAAATATTTTATGTGAATAAAAATAAACTTAATTTTAGCGTTTGTAACCACGTTACAATTGATAATGGTGAAAAAAGTGCCAGTAACCGAACCAAATATTTCTCTCAACGAAAAACCATTTTACAAATCATAAATTCCTTATTAACTGCCATTGATTTGGCAATGAATTATGATCCGATAATGACAAGGAGTTTGAATTATAAACATAGTTGTGAAAACGCAGTAGAAATTTATGAAGAGTTATATAAGGATGTTTTAAGACGAGCAAAACAGTCGCGGATGAACGACTTTTTTTAACAGAAAAATTAATCCTGAACTTAATTTCATTGAAATTTTGTATTTTTTAGTCTTAAAATCATTTTTATAAAAAAAAAAATTAATTTTTATATCATTTGAACTTCTACGAACGTAACCCCTATTTTCCCATAAGAGTAAGGTCTTATTATCCGCGGTTTTGTTATCCGCGGTACTTTTCAGGAACGTATCCCCCGCGGATAACGAGGGATGCCTGTATTTATAATTCATTATTTCTTTTTCAAACGTTTTTTTGAATTTATTCACCGAGATACCATTATTTTAAGCAAAAAAAAGCGCTGAGCGGATTTTTTCCTTTTTTTAGGACCTGTAGGCATCCTACAATCGAAATTCATCGGAATCTCGGATGTACCTTCAAATTTTATTTAAAATTGTTTCTAACCAACCTTGAGTTTATTGAGACCCTTTATCTCAGTTTTTAATTCCGGCGTGAGCCATGGGAGGGATTTATTATATAAAATAAATTCTTTATAAGGAGCTAACGAGTCGAGAACTGAGGTTATATGTTTTGCAGTGTTATTCCAAATTAAATCGGTATCACTACTTTTAAATGCAAAAGACCGAACATAAGCTAGTAGTCTTAAAGTAAATTCATCCTTTGCAATAATATCTATGTTTCTATATCTTATTTGAGCTAATGAAGTTTTCGAAAGAAAGATATCTAGAGTAACATCCATAAGTGCATGATTATTAATGAAGGAAAATTTTTCGAATGAAATGACACGATCATTTTCATCGACAATACAAAGGTCGATGGCAGAAAAATGTTGACCTTTATGGGTTGCCACATGAGGGACTAAATGTAACCTATTTTCAAAAAAAAGTCGTACATTAAGATAGATTTTTGGTTAAAATAATACATATCGGCATTAAAATCACCTAAGATTAATTGATTACTATAGCTGGTTATGATATTAGATAAATTTTCTTAAAATTTGATACCCTGATAGAATCTCGAGTCAGGAGGTTTGTAGACTACAGCTACAAAAAGATAAGAGCTCGAGAGATTGATTTCCCAAATTAGGTAATCAGCCAATTTTTCATGACCGGTTTCCGTACTTCTGTCAAGTATGCGGTATTTAATATTAATTTTTATATTTAATGCTGCTCCTCCCGAACTACGCCCTTGTCTATCATTTCTTATTAATGTATATCCCGGTATTTGGGCCATAACATCAGTGAAGGCGCTATGTAACCACATATCGGTTACTGCTATCACATGATATTCCCCAGAAAGAAATTTAGCGCGAACAAAATCCATACAATTTGGTTTACAAAGGGAGTTGGCATTGAAGTGGCAAGGTTTAAAAAGTTTGGGAGAATGAGCATTCGGATTTGTACTTTTATTTTTATAATTATTTGAATTTTGGTTCCTTACCGGTGATTGCTATTCCTGAGATTGTTGACTGAGAAGCAGTGAAAAGTTACGTTATGTTATCTTATATATAACTTTTTCATAACTCAAGAGGGGTGCGTAGATAAATTATAGACAAAGATGCTAGCGTCTGTGATAACTTTAAAGAGCTATAGCAAAGAACGGGGGTATGATATGCATTTAAGTAAGAAACAAGAGCGTTATGAAGCAATTCATATATTTTCAATAAAATAGCTGGTGTCTATAAACCGGTTCCTTTCAAATGTTTATTAAAAAGAATTCAATTTACCCCCCTCCCCTCAACAACCCCCAAATTGGGGGGTTCTCCCTGAGAAGAACGGTTTAAATTTCAGAACAAGCATTTTCTACCTCAACAGACTCTATAGAACAATAAAATATCAGAGATTTTTAGGAGTTTCGTGGTGAAATTTTTTTGGCGTTCCAGAAAACTGTGCCACGCTACTTAGTTGTACGATATCAAAAACACTCAAAATCTCTACTAGGGATATAGGGATACAATAAAAAAAAAATTGATACATTTCTTCTAAAAGCTGTTATTTTTAAATTCAGCGATTTGATTGAGTACCATATTAATAAAGAATTATTTTTTTGATAAAAAATCCTTAGAATACGAAATAATATACTAAAAGAAAAATTCACTTGGGGAATTATTGTAAATAACTTGAAATATTTCTTCATATAAAAAATTAAAACAAAATTTTTCCATTCTTTTACGATATGAACGTATAAACATATACTTAATTTTTTTAATGTTTCAAGTAATTTTCAATCGTTTGCGCAAGAAAAAAAAATCCGCTTTCAGCAAGCGGATTTTTTTCAGTGTATATCTTATGCTCGATCTAATATGCACTTGCAAAAGTATTAAAATGAAAAAGAATTATTTATTTAAATATTTAAAATTTTCTTACTACAACATATATATTTAAATCCATAACTATATAATGTATCTATCTATATTATTGCAAGAAATAAAAAAAAGTATACATAAATTTCGGATCATAAAAGTTGATGTTGTACATTTATTTGCTTTTTTTTTCCTCTCGATATAACGCGGATTGAAAATAAAAAAGAAGCTTTTTTTTCAAAAAAATATTTAAATGTTATTCTTCTACTATAAAAGCATTTGTACACGTACGTTAAATATAGCATAAAGACAACTTAGTATTCCCGTTTTTTTTAACGTAATATTGAATAAAAAAGAAATTTAAAATGTATAATATTATTACAAATATTACTTAACTTTATCTAATAATTATACGTAATTTTTTTTTTATTTATTTAAATAAAATGTAAGAAATTTTATAGGTAGATTAGGTTGCAAGGTAATTTTAAAAATATCATGATTTTGGATTAAGAAAAAACAGGAAATTTTTTCATATCGAAAATGTCTATAGTGATGGGTAAATCTCAAAATTTTGGTGAATCTCAAAATCGAGGGGGAGAATTTTAGTTCTATTACTAAAAAATGGAAAGCAAAATTGTAATCTCATTTCGTATATGTATTATACATTCCCAGCATCATTATACTCATTATTATACCTACAAAATAAAGCCTATAATTTAAGACAATTTTAACATAGACTGAAAATTACTTTTTAAATTAACTGAATATTTTACTTAAAAATATCATATATCTTGAAAAAATACTATATCATAAAAGACCAAAACATCCAATTTTAATAGTGCTCCAAAAGCTTAAATATCCTGAATGTTGACAAATAGCTTCTTTTGACACTAAATTTTGAAAATACTATTCCACCTAATATATAAATATTATGATAAAATATAATACACAAATATAAATAACTACAAAATTTTTCAAAAAAAAAGGTAGAAAAATCTTTAATAATTCTCAAAGTATAATTTAAACATTTTTCATTCTTTTTAAAAAAATTAGAATAAAAAAATAATTTTCATAAAATAGCAAGAAAGTTTATATGATATACCTATATTAGATTATACTATACCGTTAAGACTCATTAAATTTCCTCATCACATACTAAATCAATATAGATATCATGTTTCTCTTTTGTATAATATTAAAAATTTAAATTTTTTACTTATATTAATTTTATTTTAAATTAAACTGGACATAAAGTACTTAAACACGCTCATGTTATATTTGTTTTACATCATGAACAAACCGATATTTTTTTTTTTTTTTACTTAAGTAGTTGCGTTCCAGTGCAAGAGTTAAGAATAATACAACATTTATGTGTACATATAGATATGCACTTGTCTTGCATGCGTTAAACATTCCAATGTAAACTTATATTATCTTTTTTTTAACTATTAACTTAAATTTTTTATTTATATTTTTATGGATTGGCGCCATTATTATTATCGTTATTATTATTAATACAAGAAATTTTTAAAATATGTAAATAATTTTTTATAAAAATGCAATTTTATATTAAAATAGCAAATATATCCTAAAATTTATTGTGATCTTAAAGTTTAGGAGATTTCGATATTTTTTTCTATAAATGAAGTCTTGTAAGGTAAGAAAGAAATATTACAGTATGAGGTAGTAAACTTTGAAAAGAGATTATTAAAAAAAACTACCCCTAAAAAAAAAAAAATTTACTGCATTTTTCTTATTACATACTTAAAAAAAAAAAAATTTAAACTTACTTCTTTTTTTTTTGCAAGACTTTAAGTCAAATAAACTTTTTTGTACATGAGTGATTCTATGTCAAGTTTGCAGGGTAATAATTTTTTTTTTTAAATTTGGTTTCAAAAAGTATACTGAATTTTTTGTTGAAGCTGAATTCAAGAATTATATAGTTGAGCCAACCAAGAGGATCATTTATGGAGATATTTATGTTTTTTGGTCTTCTGAAACTGGTGTCCATTTTTATCAAAAAGTGGCAGATTAACTGTTATTAACAAATTATTGTATGATTGGCCATAATTTGAGGACTGAAGCTAACAAATTTTAAAATTTTTAAAAAGGACCAAATAAACTTGATGTAATTTGACCTGTCAAACCCAAATTTTCCTAAATAAAGAAAGTAAAATTTTATAATATTATTTTAGATATTTCACTTTCTAACGAAATTTTTAAATAATTTTAATTTTCTCAAAAGTTCGATAGCTGAGTCGCAAAACTATAGGCTTATGTCACCTGCAGGCTTTTTTTCTTTGTTTTCTTTATTTTCCTATTGGTTTTACCCTGTTGATGAAACACACAAACAGATAAATAAATAAATTTTCAAATATATATAATAAACAGATGTATGACACACGAATTTTACCGACTATTTGCCATAATTCATTAATAATTAAATATTGCTAAATAATTAATCTGATTCCTTTAAAAATAGAAAATTTGGATTTGGCAGATCAAATTACATAAAATTTGTTTGTCCCTTTTAAAAATTTTTGAAATTTGTTAACTTCAGCCCTCAAATTACGTCCAATTATGCAATAATTTGTTAATAACAAATAATATACCAATTTTAAGTGAAAATAGTCCCCGGATTCGATTTCAGGAGACCAAAAAACATAAATAACACCCACTTTTATCCACGCAGGAGGTATGTCCACGAAACGCCACGAACGATCCTATTGAGCGGCAGAACAAATAGGGAATCATTCATTTTAAATTTTTAAATATCTTTAATAGATTTTTTATTTATTACTCTAAACACACAAAAAAATTATAAATTCCTTAATAAATAAAAATTTGCATATATTAATACTATAACAAGTAGCTGTAAATTTAATAAAATTTTAATGTATTTAATTTAAAAAAAAAATTTTAATCCGATTAAAAAACTACCGCGCGCATTCTCTCTTTCAACTATTAAATTTATCGCGAAAGTGTTACTATGTATAAAATAACCATATTAATTAAATTCATTATTTTATTATTTATCAGCGACATAAATAATCATATTAATTAATTATTATTAATTATTAAAATGTATTATGTAGTGGGTATAATAAGCTTCTGAAAAATATGTATATGTTACGCTCCATTAGAAAAAAAATAATTTACAAATATTTATACTCTTGCTGTTTTGAAACATTTTATTTGATTAACTCGAGAATTGAACCTTCTGTGGAACCAAATCATCAAACTCGTTAAAGCTGAACGAAAATAGCGCTGAAAGTATTTTTATAGCATTTACATTGAATAAGGTGTTACTATATGGTCGATGGTATCAAAAATGTCTAATTTTTGCGTTACGTATTTTAAAATTTTTAAAAAAGTTTCAGTTCAAATTTCTCAAAATGTTAAAAAAAAATGTATTTTAAAAAGCAAAAAATAAAAAGTAACAATACTTACACAGAGAATATTATTATTAATATTTTACTTGTTAATAGATGAAACCATAAATCAATTATAAATTTATATTATAATAGAAGACAGTTAAAAAACAGTACTTTAATTTCTTTGACTTCACAATCATAGAATTGGGCGTAACATATATATGAACAGTATACTTTAACATGTAAAAAATAAAATTGATTTAGTAATTAAAAAGTAATAAATTATAATTATATATAAAAAATATATAAATTTAATTAAAATTTACTCATATATATATACAAAATAAAAGCATTATTATGTATAAATCATGGGTGGTATTAGTATATATATAATTATATATATATATATAAAATATTGTTTTTAAAACACCATAAAGTAGCTTATAATTATAATAAAAAAACAATATTTTAAGAAAAAATTTATCAAAAAAAATAAAATAAGAGTATCATCATTATTGGTCATCGACATCAAAAAAATTCTAACTGTAAAATTAAAAAAAATAAGAATGCTGAATAATAATTAAAAAAATCCCACACACATATTTAAAATAATCAAATATTTATTTATACATACGTGTAATACACTTGTAACATACTGTTAAAATGTACTCACACCTACAGTTTTTTTTTTGATGAATCACAAAGATAAAGTCAGTTTGATTTTTTTATGTTCGATTAATTTTTAAGTGTTAATTTTAGCTACTGAATAAAACAGAAAAAATGAAGTTATCTTAACCCATTAACGCCCAACCGACAATTCCTGGACACTAGCATATTTTTATATGAAAAAATTGAAATTTCGGGCCAAAAATGGTACCTAGTAGGTATTCAGGGCTGCTCTTTCCGAATCTGAAGTCCGTTTTCACGTACCACCCCTCGGGGGTGCGATATCAACCCCCAAAGTGGGGTATGTTTTAAATGAATTTTTGAACTTTCTTTATAATGTTATTTAGCTAATAAAAACAGTTGATTATTATAAAAAATTATTGCTAGAACCTTTAAAAACCTCAAAAAATAAAAGAAAAATATTTTTACCTGTTTTACCCCATTGGGGGGCAAATTATGGGGGTGTGGGGGACGGACTTTTTAGGTACTTGAATAAATTGAAATTTTTACCTAAAAATATTATCTAGTAGGTATTTAGGGCTGCTTTTTCCGAATCTGAAGTCTATTTTCACGTACCACCCCTCAGGATTACGATATCAACCCCTAAAATGGGGTAAATTGTAAATATACTTTTAAAGATTTTTTAACGATTCAACACTTGGAAAAGTAACCACTTTTCCAAGGTTGCTCTTTAAAAAAAATATTTACACGAACTGTAAAAAATGTCAAAAAATCACGTGCATATCGAAATACCTCATTTCAACCCCTTAGAGGGGTGGTAATGGGGCGAACTTTATAAATAAACAAGATTATAATTTTTAGGTTTAAAAATGGTGTCTAGTAGGTATTTTTGGCTGATTTTTCCAAATCTGAAGTCCATCTTTACATAAAACCCCTCGGGGGTGCAATTTCAACCCCTATAATGGGGTAAATTGTAAATTTACGTTTAATGTTTTAAAATTATTAAAATTACGCAAAAAAATAGCTTGCTAGGTATTGAATAATTATATACGCACGTGATTTTTTGAAATTTTTTACTGATTGCTGTCTAGTTATTTTTTCTTTAGAAAAACCATTGTTTCAAGTGTTGAATCGTTTAAATATTTTTGCGAGCATATTTATAATTTACCCCAATTTAGGGGTTGATATCGCGCCCCCGAGGGATTTTATGTGAAAATGGACTTCAGATTCGGAAAAAGCAGCCAAAAGTACCTACTAGACACCATTTTTAGGCCTAAAAATCATAATTTCGTTTATTTATAAAGTTCACCCTATTACCACCCCTCTAAGGGGTTGAAATGGGGTATTTAAGATATGCACGTAATTTTTTGACATTTTTTACAGTTCGTGTAATTATTTTTTTTAAAGAGCAACCACTTTTCCAAGTGTTGAATAGTTAAAAAATATTTAACAGTATATTTACAATTTACCCCATTTGAGGGGTTGATATCGTAATCCCGAGGGGTACATGAAAATAGACTTCAGATTCGGAAAGAACAGCCTAAAATACCTACTAGATAACATTTTTAGGTAAAAATTTCAATTTATTCAAGTACCTAAAAAGTCCTCCCCCACACCCCCATAATGTGCCCCCCCCCCTCAAGGGGTAAAACAGTTAACAATATTTTTCTTTTATTTTCTGAGGTTTTTAAAATTTCTAGCAATAATTTTTTCTAATAGTCAACTGTTTTTATTGGCTAAATAACATTATAAAGAAAGTTCAAAAATTCATTTAAAACATACCCCACTTTGGGGGTTGATATCGCACCCCCGAGGGGTGGTACGTGAAAACGGACTTCAGATTCCGAAAGAGCAGCCCTAAATACCTACTAGATACCATTTCTAGGTAAAAATTTCAATTTATTCAAGTACCTAAAAAGTCCATCCCCCACACCCTATAATTTGCCCCCCAATGGGCTAAAACAGGTAAAAATATTTTTCTTTTATTTTTTGAGGTTTTTAAAGGTTCTAGCAATAATTTTTTATAATAATCAACTGTTTTTATTAGCTAAATAACATTGGAAAGAAAGTTCAAAAATTCATTTAAAACATACCCCACTTTGGGGGTTAATATCGCACCCCCGAGGGGTGGTACGTGAAAACGGACTTCAGATTCCGAAATAGCAGCCCTAAATACCTATTAGGTACCATTTTTGGCCCAAAATTTCAATTTTTTCATATAAAAATATGCGAGTGTCCAGGAATTGTCGGTTGGGCGTTAATGGGTTAAGTATCAATCAATAATATTAATTAATTTTATTTTAGCATGCAAACCCATGCATTATATTAATTTTAATTATGTTTCAAAGGACAACAAATTTCACACACACAAATACACACTAGAACGTATAATATTGTGGGATTTTTTTTTTATTTATAAACTTAATTATAAAAGAATAAAACTCTTTTGAAAGAAAACTTCCGCATTTATTTATATTATACTCTAGTTTTTTTATTCTTACAAAAATTCTTTTTTTTTTTTGTATAATTAAGTTAATACCTTGAAGAAAATCATCTTCTATTATAAAATTTAAAACATGTAAATTTTTTTAATTCTAAAGAATGTGAAAAATTAAGTTCCTATTTATATATATTACATTAATTTTTATTATTTATAACATATGTTTTTATTTCAAAGATACATATCATTCAATAATTATTAACATAGTAATTCAGTAATTTTTATTATGCTTAGAAAAAATTCCATGAAAATAATATTAATTGTTAATAAAACATGGATTTTAACACGCTCATTTTTTATTATTTTAAATGTTATAAAGGGTGTAATAAGTGGGTATCCTAATAAGTGATTGTATTAATAAAAAAAATTATAGTTATTATCTTTTTTAATTTTTATACATTTTTTTTTTAAGAATATTGTACTCGGATTTTAATATTTTTGTATTTATATTTCGGTCCAATCACGGTTTTAGGCTTGTTTTTAAAATCGGACAGACAAAAGGTCTAAAATTTGTTTTTTTGAACCTTTGAATACGAAAATCGTTGTATACAAGCCCTAGGAAATTCGAAAACATTTTTAAATTAGCATAATACATTCATTTTTGGAGATGTCTCTTTCAAAAACTGTAATGAAGTTTAGACTATATAAGATTTTGGGGCTCCTCTTATTCGCGAACTTTGAGATCATGTATATGACAAGTTTACATATATTGACCCTTTAAATTGATAAAAATACCCCATTTAAAGGATGATTTTGTAATATTTACTAATCAGGGTAAGTTTTAAACGACTCATTGTTTTCAGAATCGCTAAACACGAATTTATAGAATTTTCGAGCACAAAATTTTCGGAAAACTCTTTAGTAAAAAATTGCAAAATTACCCTTAAAATAGGTTTTTTTAAACTAATGGTTTTCTAAAAATTTTTTTCCCGTATCATCCCAAAATTCGTAATTCGTGACCCAAAAAAGGTATAAAAGGTCAAAATTTGCAAATAAAGTGCGGTTACTAAATTTTCGGGTACACGACCTGAAATTTTGGTTTAGTTTGGATTTCGAGAAAATCAGAATTTTTTAGAGATGAAATTTCACTGATTTTACAATTCGATGACTTTTTTTTTTAATTTTTAATTCAAACTTTAAAAAGGAAAAACAATAAGAATAAACATATATCTTTATTTTTAAAAAAATAATTTATTTCCGATAATTAACGAAAAACAATCAAAAAAAATTTTATACTCAAAAAATAGAATTGAAAACCCAGGGGAATTTCCGATTTAAAAATGTACATGCGAACTTTTTTACCAGAGGACCAGCCCTACTCGAAAACTACCTATTTGCAATGATTACTAAAAACTGTAAAGTAACTCCTAAGATTTAGTTGCTAGCATAGAATACCATTTTAATTGTAATATTAATAAAAGTCCATTTTAAATACGATATTAAAAGAACTAAATCTCCCTTGCTCCAAATAATTTAAAATTAACAAAAATGAATAAACCTAAACTTATTCAATAAACAGTTTTCGTTTAAAAAAGTAATCGTATAAAATAGTTATAACATTTAAACTTGGGGAAAGTAAATCTATTTTTGTTTCAGAAGTCTTTAAAGATCACCATAAAATAATAAAGATCATTGTAGAATTTTCAAGAGTGGGGGTTGTAAGTTATATTATACCTTTAATTAAAAGCTCTTCTGTTTTAATGTTTCCTTCCTATTTACCCTTCAGTTAAATTAAAGAGATTTCAAGGTGTTTGTTTTGGAATTTCAATTAAAATACAGAAAATTTAATAAACATAAATTCAAACACAAAAAAAAATACAATTTTATAAAAATAATATTTCAAATTTGAATGACGCTTTATATCCTTTAAACCTCAAAATTAAAAAATGAAAACTTTTAACAATTTTTTTTTTTTAATAATAGATACACACACAAACACACAAAATTGTAATAATTTCATATAAAAAAGATAAGTAAAATCTACCTCAGCAATATTATTCACTTTTCAGACATTATATTTTGAGAATAATAAAAAAAAGAAAGAAAGTAAGATAGAAAATGGAAATCCTATGCAAAGACAGCATCTTTAAAGATCGAGTAGCAGGTGTACCTAATGAATATGTCTTCTCTATCTTTATAATAAGAAAGAAGTCATTTTTCAAGAATAAATTCAAGAAGCCAAAAAGTCTTATACAAAAATATATCTCGTAAAATCGAATTTAATTTTTCTTTCTATAAAAAAAAAAAATATTACGTTGAGAAAGATAGAGAAGAATAAAAAAGAATGTATAAAGTGAAAGAAGAAAGAAAAAAAAAAGATGTAATTTTAAACCTCTAGGCAATTAATTTCATGGGCGCCGTCATCCACGTGGCACACCCATTCACGCCTCAAGTCTTCAATTATTATATTATAAGTTATAAGAGTATTCGCGCTTTTCACATAAAATGAATATTCTCTCAACTTGCTTGATGCTCCATTATATTATATATATATAGAATATTTTTTGAAGAAGCTTTATAAATAAAAGGATGATGTTATGATATAGTATAAGGACCCCCCGACACGGTTTAATAATGTAATATGCAACCGAGAGTTATATAAGTAGCTCTATATAGTTATAAATTTCTTAAGGTATTTAAAAAAAAGACTTTTTTTCAAAGAATTTTTTCTCTTATATGCAAAAATTATATCATTTTTTTTCTGTTTTTTATATTATATGCATTTATTGTCAAAGACTTTTTGCAAAATGTGTAATTATAATTTTAAAAATGCAGGCGAGCTAAAGAATAATTAGACTTTTTAACTATCTAGGCGTAAAATTTTGTGCGTAGGATTTCTTGCAGAATTTCTTTAATCATTCTATGCTTAGACAAGCAAAAAATATTATATTTGACTTGAAAATTTTAGAAATTCAAGTGGTAGTTTCTGTATCAAAACTTAAATCTCTTTATTTACAGGAAAAATCTTTATTTAAATTAATATTAAATTTAAAGTTTTTCTTTAAAAAATTTTTGAGCTAAAAATTTAGAGTTTGTGTAAGCGCAAATGGTTAGCATGGAGCATGTTTCTTACGAATAAATTAATAATACATAAATGGAATGATATGCTATTAAAATTTTGCCGTGCATGGTTTAGTAACCAGATCTCTTAAATTTTAACATGGAACATGTTTATAGGGAGAGGGTACTTCAGAACTTGAAAATTAAGGGGGGGGGGTCAAATTTGTCCTATTTAAAGGGTGGGGGGGGTCAAATGATACTTTAAATAATTAGGAGACTATGAAAAATCTGAGCTTAAGGACTTAGAATACAGTTTTATGGATTTAGAATAATATCGATTAAGGGACTTAGAATAATTCAGGTTTAAGGAATCAAAAACAGCTAGTGAGGTGATAATTACAAATTATAAAATTAGAAAATTGAATTGTAATGTTGAGTAACATTTGTTTTATACCTAATCCTCAGCTGGAAGTAAACATGTTCCATGCATTTAGGTTGTGTTTACACAAACCGGTTATAAGTTTTATAATTTTTCATTACTACTTACAAGGGGAGTTCAATACATTTGGAACACCGAATTACACCAAATGGTTATGGATGAGTTTGTTATGTTGAAAAAACATGTCGACTACCCTCCGTTCCTTCCAATGGGCCTTCTGAGCCTAGAAATGCAGGGCTCAATGTTATAAAATAGGATTTTTTGGTAATTTTCAAAGAAACGCCAAAACCTCGCAAGTTAACCAAAACTCTTCTGGTTGGTCTCATTTTTTGGTTTAAGTATCACCTTTCATACGCCGTAAACCGCAATTTATTATCACTAATTCTCCCATCACTATAGCCAATTAACCAAACGGTCATTTTTAGCTAAAAATGACCAATTTTTAAAATACTGCCAAATTTGTAATTTCTGACGAAAATGGGTTTTATAGGTCTGAAAAAATTTGTACAAGCTTCAAGTTTCCAAAACTTCTTGATTTTACCTTTTGCAATTATTTGTTAACCAGATATGATAATTTGAAGTCACAGTCCCAATTTTACGATTTTTTAAAAAAGCTCATTTTTAATGCTAATTTTGAAGACCCATTTATTAAAAAGGAATCAAGGAAATGAGACGAGCAAAAAATTTTTGGAAATTTGAAGCTTGTACAAATTTTTTCAGACCTATAAAACCCATTTTCGTCAGAAATTACAAATTTGGCAGTATTTTAAAAATTGGTCATTTTTAGCTAAAAATGACCGTTTGGTTAATTGGCTATAGTGATGGGAGAATTAGTGATAATAAATTGCGGTTTACGGCGTATGAAAGGTGATACTTAAACCAAAAAAATCAGACCATCCAGAAGAGTTTTGGTTAACTTGCGAGGTTTTGGCGTTTCTTTGAAAATTACCAAAAAATTCTATTTTATAACATTGAGCCCTGCGTTTCTAGGCCCAGAAGGCCTATTGGAAGGAACGGAGGGTAGTCGGCATGTTTTTTCAACATAACAAACTCATCCATAACCATTTGGTGTAATTCGGTGTTCCAAATGTATTGAACTCCCCTTATTAATCCCAATGATTCTAAAAATAAATCCTTAAACTCAAATTACCTTAAAAAATTCAAAATTAAGTAACCTGAACATATAATTTAATATTTTAAAACTTTATAATAGAATTCTTAATAACTCTGTTGATATCCATCAAATATATTTGAGCTTACAAAACCGTATTTGAAGCAATTAAACAATCTTGTAATTATATAATATTTAAATTTGATTAATAATGTGATCTTCATTGTTATAAAATACTCATACATATTTAAATGAATCTGATTTTCTTGATAAAAGCTTGTTACACTTGTTAGACTAATTTTTGCATTTATTAATTCAATATACTTAACGTTCTTTGTTTTACAGATTGAGATAACTGATATTTTAGATTTTATAAAATTTGGCAAAATCACTGTGAAAAAAATTCATCATAATCATTATTTTACAGTTAAATTATTTAATTTTTAATCAGATTACTATATCAATGTATCTTATTCTAGTAATCTCAAAAATTGTATTCTAAAAGTGACATGAATAACATATTTCTCATGTGAAATAAAACAAAAAATAACTCTGCCAATTTAATCAAAAATATTGAAAAATAAAAAGAATTTAAATAATTTAAATTTTAATATTTTTTTATTGCTATAATTACATTTAGATGTAAGTACAAGATAAAATGAATAGTTTGCATATTTTAACGATATTGTAAAACATTAAAAATAAAAAATTTTTATATCTTAAATCGTCATCTATATTGATGACAATTATTTTATTATTAAAAATGTGTCATATATTAGCTTGGTTATTATCTTTATTTTTATGACAGATACAAAAAAAAGTTTCTAGCATTTTAATATAAGAGGCATGCTACATGTTGGTGCAAGTGACGGTATCTTAATATTAATTTTTTAACCAATTACTGCTAGTACTATTTAACCATTATTATTGGTCTACATTGAAAAAAAAATCCATTTACCACAAGCAGAGATATTCGGAAATGAGCAACCATGACATAAAATGGTCTACTAAATGTTTTCTAGGTTGTTGACTATAAGAAACTTATAGAGGCAGTATTCACAAGCTGCAATAATATTTAGCCCACTATAAAAGTTTTTGAGACTGCCAATTTCGCATTTTGGGGCTTCGTGTATAAAAACTTCAATCTTCTAATTAAAAAAAAAACTTCTTATTAAGGTTGAATTTGGAATTTTTTTGCAATATTTAAGAATATTAGTAATATTTGGACTACTATACGATTTTTAGGTAGCTATCTGGGAACAAATAATTGAAAATACGTACAGTTAGCCAAATATTAGTATTATTTGTGATTCTTATTAAAATATCCTAAATTACGCTCTTTTTTGATACATTTTTCTGCATCACTAAATATTGATGTAATAAACTAAAAGTGTTTGAATTTTGCAAATTTTTATAAAGGGTGATTTTTGCTATTTTAAGGGAGCTAAAAAAATTTTGCACAAACGACACTTCGATTTTTGTAATCAACGACCATAACAATCATAAAACCATGATCTAACTAAAAAAATTTAACACTCTCTATTTTAGCTAGCTCTACGCCCTGTCAATTTATTTCATTGATTTTATAATATATCATTTTCCAAGGTTTTTCATCTTTTAATATAATAAGTAGTATCTCAGTACTCTAAGATACAAAAAAAAATTAATCTCCTAAACCAAGCTAATATACATAAAAACTAAGATTGAATAGACTTTTTTTAATAAATTTTTTTTATCATTCTATTTTATTATCTTTATAAATTTTGATATCTACAAAATAATAGTTAAAGAAAAAGATTAATAAAATTTTTATATGCTTAAATCAGTTCTTCATAAACTTAATAACCCATATAATTTATATTATTTATTTTATTGTTAATATTATTACCATTTTATACTCATCAAAATATAAAATTATTATTTTTTTAATTTTATTACTGTTTTTATAATGATTTTTGAATTAAATATTTGTATTATTACAAGTACAATAGTGTATATTATTTTATTAAATATTTTGTGTATTTAAATAAATAAACATAATCCTTATTTTAATAAATTTGAAAAATAATAATTTTAATTTATTTTAAGTGCACTAAAAACTATTGAATTTTGAACATATTTATATAATAACAATAATAAATAATAAAATATTTTTTCTTGTTTCTCGGCTTCGCCTCGGACGGTAATTTACGTGCGACTTGGGCCATTCTTTACTTTTGTGGCCATGGGTAAAAATATACTATTTCTGTACATTTAAAAAAAAAATATTTTTATTAATACGATTTCCTTGGCCGCCCAGCGACCAGGAAATCGTACTTTCGTGGCTACTGTACAGAAAAATAGTATATTTACCGCTAGAGTCCAGTTTTCTATTGATGTGTAACATGTAGAATAAATCTAGAATTGGTGTTAATTAATCAAGAATCGTTGTTTTAATTATCCGATAAATTAAACGCTACGCGTCCGGAAAAGACGTGTTTTCTCGCCACAGACACAGAAAAATGTTATACGACCCTTGTCCATAAATAAAGAATGCCCCAAATCGCAGTTTACCATCCTCGGCCTCGCCTCGGAAGGTAATTTACATGAGGTTTGGGCCATTCTTTACCTTTCTGGACACGAGCCGTAAATATACTATTTCTGGTCAGCGGCCTGAAAGTACGTATTTCCCGTATTTCCGTATTTTCTCCCCACAGTCGCAGCAAAATTTTGTACAATCCTCGGTCATAAACAAAGAATGAGCCAAATCGCAGTTTACCAACCTTAGCTTCGCCTAGGAAGGTAATTTGCGTCCGCTTTGGGCCATTCTTTACTTTTCTGGCCTAGGACCGTAATATACTATTGTAAGTAGTAACAGCGATAGAATTTTTAGATAAAACCAACAAATTAATTTTAATCATAAAATATTCATAACAAACATTAGAGCTTTCTTTGCACAAAACATCATTATCACTTTTATCGGATAATGAAAACAACGATTCTTGATTAATTAACACCAATTCTAGATTTATTCTACATGTTACACATCAATAGAAAACTGCACTTTTTGCGCACATTTCAACTAATATAATTATTCAACAACAGACTAATTAATCATTTGTCTCCTAAAATGGATACTGGATTATAAAAGTAAAAACCGCATTCTTTTTAGCTTACTAGCTGCACGCCTTACTTTGGCGTAAGTACCTGTTCTCGACTAAAAAAAAATGTAACATCACCTAGAACAAAAGTCAGGATGGCAAAAACTTTTTGATTTGCATTTTCATTATTTAAAAAAAAAAATATTTTTCGATCGTGCCTCAAATCATACATATTTTTACATCCAACGTTAAATAAATTCGCTTAAATAGTTCAATGAATAAAAAACTGAATAAGATTTAAAAAAACAGGTCGTATAAGTTAATTACTGCGAAATTTTAATTAAGTAATATTACAATGTGATTATTAGCATTTTAAATGCAAAAAAAAGAAATTATCGGCAGAGTGCCAAATTGCCTGAATCTCTCCAATAAATATAATTTTAGCAATTTATAGTACACTGAATAAAAAAAAAATCTTTCTACAGATAAAATTTTCTTTTTTGCTTAATCACACGTAATTTAATTATTCTCAAGAGTTTAAATGTAGTAATCCATTAAATATGTAAATTTCGTCTACACGTATATTTGTTTTGTTTATAAAACTGAAAAAACAAATATAATAAAGGTACATTAGTATAATCTGAAAAAAAAAGAATTTTGATTTGCTTTTAGAAAGTGTACACAGGCGAATCTCTAGAGAACATATATACGTATATGTAGCTAACCCATGAGGCTATTAACCGTATATACGCAAACAATGATCTAAAAGCGGAAGTAGCCCGCAGTTAAAGTATACGTATAGTATATATACCTTTATATGAACTGAGGTAACCCACGCACAAGTAGCCTTTATTGGAATGCCGTCATTACGCTCTAGGTCATTATTATAATTATGTATACATTTTAGTCGCTTATGTACACACGTACTATTAATCATTAATTAATTTTGAAGAAAAATGACATTTTAATAATAAATTTACTTTTCTTTTTTTTTTATATATATTGATTTTACATATTATGCATGTTCTGATATATTTATGATAATATTTAAATTTTTTTATTTTTTATCTTAGACTGTAATGCGTGAATTTATCTGGTGTGCATCACAGAAAATTCTAATAAAATAATTTATTATATTTTATAAAAAATACAAAAATTCTTTTTTTTTTCAAAAAAATATATTTTTTATTTATTTTATTTTCATTTCAAAAAAAAAAAAGAGATAAAATCTGCATACTAGCTTGGTACTTAAAAAAACCAAGAAGAAAATTATTAATTTTTCATTACTAAATGAAATTATCTAACAAGATTCCTGAAATTATAGCTTTATTTTTCATATTTTTGTACTTATTTTTTAATTCTTAGGCTATTTTGGGGCAAATTTTCGAAAACATAAAAAATCAATGCAATTCTTGTGTAGTTAATATTCTTTGGCAAAACTTAAGGGGCGATTTTATGGAGCATATTTTTACTAGATTCTAGGGGTACTAGAATAGAAATAATTGATTGTAACTCTAAATCTATTAAAATTCTGCTCAGCAAAATATGAATAAATTTTAGTGATATTTACGGCCGCCATTCAATGGTCATAACTGTCGTTGTCCATCCGGGTCATTTCTCAGAACCTTGAAATCTAGATTTTTCGAAAACAGACCCATAAATGAATTTTGTAGAAAAATTCATTTCCGAATTCGTAAAATCAGAATTCATCAAAATAAAGAATAGGATAAATTCCGAAATTCTTTTTATGAAACCTTATATTTCATGGTAATTTTTTGCTTTTTACAAATAATAACTTCTGATATTTTATCAAATATGCACTGATTTTTAGGAATTTTGATTTATCTGCCTTACAATCCTTCCAGTTTTTATAATTCTGAATTAGAAAGTTTGTATACTTAATTTTCGGAATTCGGAAAACTGCCCCGGATGGACAACGACATTTATGACCAGTGAATGGCGCCCATATTTACTAGAGTTCAATTGTTTCAACTCTAGAGTCCCCAAAATCTGGTAAGAACTTGCTCCATGAAATCGATTCTTTAATACTAAAAAAAGTATTAAAGTTTTGGAAATTCCCTTTTTTTCGATAAATGGCACCTAGTTGTCTTTGGTAATCGAAAATCCCTGAAATTTAAATTTTTTAAACTTCTAGACTAATGTATAGTTTGTATTTATAATTTAACGATGCAAATATAATGGAAACTGAAAATAAAAAATATTAATAATAATAATAATAATAATATAATGTTTAAAAATTGATGATGATATCAAAGCTTAAAAAATTTTTTTTATTTTACATGCATGGATAATTGTAAACATCAATAATAAACGTATATATTTACAATATTTTTTTAATAAATAATACAAAATTTCGGTTATAATTGTCAAAAGTAATTTTTGATTTTAATTAAAAGCTTTTTATTTATATGAATTTTATTTAACTAAAAAAAAATTAATCAACTGCAATATAAAGTTGTTTTGAATTTTTTTTTTCAATTATTGAATTGGGATTCAAAGCAGTGAAAATTGAATTGAATTATTATAAGTCCCTAAACCCGGAATATTCCAAGTCCCTAAATCAAAATCCCTAATTCTAAGTTCCTAATCCCAGATTATTCTAAGACCAATTTGATCCCTCCTCTCCCCTTCATTCAGACACTTTTGATCCCCTTAATTTTCAGATTTCTAGAGTATCTCCTCCCTATAAACATGTACCATGTTAAAATTAAACACTATAAAGGAAATAAGATCCGCCAGGGCTGGAGGGTGGGATTGAAATTTAAGTGATATTGGTTAAATTTGGCTTGGCTGGGATTTGTCTTGAAAAAAAATCTAAATTAACTTCAATTAAAATTAATTAAATATGATATTTTAAGTTCTGTTACTTCTAAATTATTATTTTTATTATTATTCTCTTTATTTTTGTTTAATACAAAAAAATAGTTTCACTCCTACAATATGTTTTAATTTAAGTTATAATATATATAAAATTTGTCAGCTTAATTATAATGAAACAGATATAAATTATTTACAATTATATTGACGATTCCTAATAGGAAAGTCCTTATTCACCGCGACGAGACGGACTCCGCCATATCGCATACTTTATACTATAAGATGTCAGGTTTTTTAAAGCCTTTTCGAGTAAAAACTTTTCTATTTAAAAGCGTCGATATATACAAAAATTACAAAAAAAAAACAACTTGAGAGTTTTTATTTACATATATGATATTAAAAGTAAGTTAATAATAACAATAATGATGATAATTTCAATAAATTAAAATATTCAAATGATACTGAAAACTATATTAATAATTTTTTAAATTCAGGATTTCTTCCTGTCATAAATAGTATTACTAGACCCAATAAAGAAAATGGTGGTTCCTGTATTGATCATATCTTTGTTAAGACTAACTGGGAGACAAATTTTATTTACTCCTATAACTGTGTGAGTACATTAAGTGATCATAACATGATTGCCCTAAATATTGAAGTTACTAAACCTAATGATATAAATAAATGTAATTATTGTATTAATTATAAAAAATTATACGATTCTGTTAGAGATGAACAATGGTTAAATGTATACAATAGTATGGATACCAATTCAGCTACTGATAACTTTATAAATAATTTAAAAAAGCATATTTTAAATTCATATAATAAAATTAAAAAGAAATATAAAAAAAGAAGTGATTGGATCACTAGTGGTTTGATAAAATCTTGTAATACCAAAGAAAAATTATACTTAATCTGGTGTAAAGATAAAAAAAATAAAATTAAAGAAAATGCTTATAAACAATATAAAAAGCTATTGACAACCATTATTAAAAGAGCTAAAAATACATCCCTAAATTCTGAGGCCAAAGTAGTTGGTACCAATAGTAAAAAATTTTGGAAATTCGTTAACAAAAAAGTATTTGGTAAAAATCAATCCCCAAAAAATAATAAAATTAGAGAATTAAAAGTTGACAGTACAATAATAATGAACGATACAGATATTGCCACAGAAATTAATAAATTCTTCTCTAATATAGGTAACAATCTGAATAAAAACAAAAAAAAAGAATTAATGTTAAAAAATCTGAAATATTATTTCAAGCCAATCTTTTTTTATTGAACCTACTGATATTAATGAAGTAACTAAACTAATAAAAAATCTAGTAGCATATAAAGCTGGATTAGTAAACAGTATTAGTAACAGAGTAATTCAATGTTTGCTTGATTTTATTATCAAACCCCTAGTTTTTATTTTTAATTTGGCAATCAGTGAAGGCGTATTTCCAACTCACTTCAAAAAAGCTATCATTAAACCAATCTATAAGTCAGGTGATAAATCCTTAATTACTAACTACAGACCGATCTCTCTAACATCAAATATTGCTAAAATTTTTGAAAAGATTATTAAATACAAGCTATCAAACTATCTTGAAAAAAATTCATTAATATCAAATAGACAGTTTGGCTTTAAATCCGGTATATCAACAAATGATGCTATTGCCCATGTCACTAAATACTTATATGACTGTCTTGATCGTTCCAAAAAACCTTTATGTATATTCTTGGACCTAGCCAAGGCTTTTGACTGTGTTAGTCACGAGCTTTTGCTAGATAAACTTGAAGATGTAGGTATTAGAGGTGTAGCTTATAATTTATTTAAAAGTTACTTGCATAACAGAGTACAAAAAGTTAAAATAAATGAAGTCACTAGTGATTATGAACAGGTAACAATTGGTGTGCCTCAGGGTTCCGTTTTGGGCCCCATTCTATTTAATATTTACATTAATGATTTATTACATATTAGTGAGAATATCATCTCATTTGCTGATAACACTGTCATCCTAGTCTCAAGCAATAATTGGGAAACAACTCAAAATATAGCGAATGATATCCTTAATGATACATATAATTGGTTTAATGATAACTTACTGAGTCTAAATACAGGAAAATCTAATTATATCACATTTGCCTTAAGTTCTGATATGATTCCTGATAAAGTTGAAATATTTATTAATGACAAAATTAGTAACTCAATTATTAAACTAAACAGAGTAGATCATACTAAGTATTTAGGTATTATTATAGATCAGTTTTTACGTTGGGATAGACATATAACTGAATTGCTAAAAAAAACGAGGTTTATCATATTTTTATTCCATAAATTAAAATATATACTTAGCAGCAATCAACTGAAGGTCATGTACTACGCTTCTTTCCACTCCATCATATCATATGGTATACTGGGGTGGGGTGGAGCTAATGATACATTAATTAAGCTGATTCAAAACGTACAATATAGATTATTTAAGTTTTTAAATCTAAACCTGAGTAAAGATAGCAACAATGATAATTAGCAAACAATATTAAATGTCAAGCAAACATTCTATTTTTTTGCTATTAAGAAAGAAACAATTAAATTATATAATTCCTTGTTAGATAAGAATGAAAATAATCTTGATACTAACAGAAATAATTTATTAAATATCCCAAAAAAAACTTTAGCTATTGGCCAAAAGTGTTATTCTTTTATAGTTTTTAAAATCTTTAATGCTTTGCCCAAAAAACTTAAGAATTTAGGTAACCTTAGTCACATTCCCCAAAGTTGGATAAGCTCTTTTAAAAAATGGTTGTCAAAATTTTTTTTGTAGACTAATTTTAAAAATTAATATCCATTACATCTAGTATTATATAAGAACATTAATGCATTATGACTTACAAAATCTTTATAATTATATTATATTTAAATTTATTGACATATTATATTAATATATTTATATTTATAATAATTTTTTATAAAAGCTATTGTAAAACTTAAAAATTATATTTCTAAACTGACTTGGGTCCATGTACAAACTTTGTGTTTCTATGGGTTATGGCAATTTGTCATAACATTGTATTTAATACCCTAAACGATAACAAATAAAATAAATAAATAAATCAGTTTTCAGTCAATATGTCAATATACAGTCAGATAATTAATATCAGTTTGTCACAATAATAAATAAATAAATAAATAATATACAAAATAAAAATAATAAGAGTTAAATAAGTAAGTAAATCTATTTTTGGTAAATCATTTTAAGACTAGATATCTGATAAATTGCCTTATAGCCTTTTTAAACCTTGAAAAAGATGGTAAATCACGAACAGAAGGTGGTATTTTATTTCAAAAGTTAGAGTACTTTACTTGAAAAGAATAAAGACCCCAGTCAGTTGTTACAGTAGTTGGTTCCAAGTCCTTTCTAGGGCCTCGAACTGGTCTATTGGTCTTATAAGCCTTGAAAAGGGATACCAATAAAGGAGGTTCCTTTAGTCTGATAATTTTATACATGGTTAAAGAGGCAAAATAGTCATTACGAGTTAAAGTAGTCATCCAACCTAATTTTCTACGGAAAGGGGTTAAATTCATGACAGAGTGTAAACGCAACACCACGTGGCGTATTTAATACTTCGTATTGAAAACAATACGCCGTTTCAATCAGAAAGAAAACTCGTAACAAACCTCCGATGGTCATTCCTCACGGAAAAGAGCGGGGTGTGGCTACTTCTAGCAAAAAAAAAGTTAAAAAACCTAAAAAAATTTGTATGTGCTATTACTGTTTCTTATACGTTGTATGGGCTATATTTGTGGCAATGTCTGAAAGTTGTGTGGAAAATGGGAAGGAAGATGTGTTATAAGTTCTGTCATACCAAGGTTATTAAAACGTCAAACTATAAAACGTTTTGTCCTGGGATTTTTACTGCATGCTTGACTTTCGCGGTAAACTTTATAAAATTTTAATTATTGATAAAAAAAAAAATTAGAAATTATAGATTTAAAATAAAATAATATTTTACAGACAGAAAAAAAATAAATCAAGCAATATTGGAGATTTCAGAATTAATAATAAATTAAGAATAAAATTTTCTATTATTTATTATAATTTAAATAGCTGTATATAAAAATAATTTATCAATAAAAAAGATATCTTTTAAAAAAAATCAATCATAATAGAGACTTTGATATTTCAATAAATTTGAATTTTTTATTTTATGTTTCTGTTTTTCTTCTTCTAATAAAATTTATATTTTTTAAAATTAGGAAAAGTTTTCGAATAAAAAATAAAAAAACGAAAATCGATACGAAACACATGGACATTATATATATATATGAAAAAAATATAATAAATATAAAAAAAATAGAAAATGGAATTTAAGAAGTTGTAAAAAGCTTCTATTTTTTTTTATATATATTCGTGTCTTAACTTTTATTTTTATATTTTACGAACATTATATATACACATATCAACATTTTCGCACGAATGCGGAAAGAACTAAGGAAGGATAGCTCAAAAAGTATATGTATAGACTTTCGAAATATAAACGAGAAGCCCATATAGCCGTAATATATAGCAGCCAACCATATTACAGTAAAACCTATAATTTCTTCGACAGCTTTAAAAATTTGAATTTCAACTTTTTATATAATATAAGAGGTCACTGTCTTCGCACGTCCGATTCTTATTTTAACTATTTTATCATGTGTTCACCAAATTATTTATCATCGACGATCATAACAAAACGATTTATATATTTTTATCTTAATTTTTTGATCTTTAAGTTATTATTTTTAGAGAATCTTAAAATAATTATTATGCATTTTTTTATTACAATGGAAATATCAAAGATCTTTATTTTTTTTATTGTACTGTTTAATATATTCAAATCTTTAATTAAATCAATAATTGCAAATTAGTATATTTAATTTAAAAAAAAAAAGGATGAAATTCTTTTATATTATTAAAATAATTTATTTTTTATTATAATTCTTTTAATATAACAATAGAATTTAAATGAATAAGTATTATTGCTTAAAACAAAAGAAGTAAGAAAAAAAAGTTAAAAGAAAAGAAAATTATCCTTAAAAAAAAAAAAATTTTAACATTAACTCGATTTCTTCTGTTTATGTTAATAATAAGAAAATAGTAATGAAAGTAAATACACAATGGTATTGGTAAAAAAGCATTAAGTTTGTTATCAATAATACTAAAATATATATATTTTGCTGACCATTTTCGAAAATTTGAATATTTAGCAAATTTAGCCATAGGGGATTTGGGTAAATGTTTTGATAAATGCTGGGTTTAAAAATCTATTTTTTTTAATTGGGTTATTTAGAAGCAATACTTAAGTTATATATTTACCAATAGCAGATTCGTTGAGGCTTCACCACCCTTCTCTTGACCCTATAATAATTTATTCTTAAGAAAATTTTACCACATACAGAATCTAGAAAAGAGCCATGATAGATTTTCCGCCTAAAGAATCTAAGAGCAAATCAAGTTGATGCCAAAAAAAATAAAAAATTACTGTTTCAGAGGACTGAGGCATTTATTAAATCAAGGGATAAACTTTATGATCGGTTTGTGTAAACATGTATACTACAGCTAAGCCCTGGGTATAATATATAAATTTTATGTAATTAAAATACAAGTTGCTATTTTTATAATTTGCAATTATTGCTTTCTCTAGATTTTAAGATTCTAAAATCCCTAAACCCGTACTATTCTAAGACCCTAAATCAAAAATATTCAAAGTTCCTCAATCAAGATTATTATATAATCCAAAGTCCCTTCACTCCAAGTATTTTAAATCAAAATTAGTCCCATTTGACCGTCCTCCCTTGATTTCACATTCCGCAGGTAGCTTTCACTATAAAAATGTACCTACTTATAAAATCTAGTAATTTTTTAGTAAAAATATTTTTCCACCGATTTTAAATAGTTAAATATATTAGGTTTTTGGCATCTGAAATAATGTAAGTAAATTTTTGTTGTTTATTTCTTGCAAATAACTTTTAGAAGAAAAAACGAAAATATGTTTTGCCTTATTTAGAATTCCAACAACATGAAGATACTCTCATCTATTTAATCTTGGTCAGTAACATATACAAAAAATAAAAAGTAAAATAAAATGAGAATAAGAAAAACGAGAGGAAAAGGTAGTTAAGTAAAAAAAAAGCAATATATACTACTGCTCCATTTTCAGTGAAATTTTTGTCCTTTTTTTTTATTGGAATATTCATTGGTCGGATCTAATTAAAGTGATTTCTTGGAATGGATATAGAATATTAAGAATGCCGCCACTGCTATTATATATATATATATATATATAAATACTAGCATAGTTGAGAGGAGAGCTCCCCTCCCCCTGGTCTGTTCCCGTTGTTCTTTAATAAAAACATTTTTCTATTTTAGTAAAGCTAATATATAATCTTGAATTCGTTTCCCGCATGTGCAAGATCTACTGTTTTTTTACAATTATTATTTTCCACCAATTTCCTAAAAAAGTCATAGATGAGCATTGCCCACTTGGTACATTCCAGATGTTCCTTTAAAAAGTTCTTAAACAATGCTAAATTTATTCTACCTATAATCAATTAATTTTCGTGTACTTTTCCCAGATTTATATTTCTATATCATCTTGCAAAATAAAAAAAAAAAAAATAAAAAAAAAAAAAACAAAATATAAATTTTTTGTCTTCGAAAAAACTGTACAGATTTTTAAAGATAAGACCATTTTAAATAAAAATTTAAGTGAATACTTAAAAATGAGCGCCAAAACAAATAATAGAAATAAATACTCTGTCTATAAAAAATATATTAATTTTAGTGCATAAAAAAAAATTTTTTTACTGTCTAATACTCTCGGAAAATATTTTATAACTTTTCCAGGAGATGTCTGTTTAAAATAAAAATTTAACCGAGTACGTATAAATTAGTGCCGAATCAAGAAATAATAATTGCGACACTAAAATTTTATAATATTTTTTAGATATTTCACTTATTAACCAAATTATTAAAAAATTTTATTTATCCCAAAAACATTAAAAATTTAATATCTCCAAAAGCACGACAGCTGCATCCACAAACTGTAGCCTATGTCACCAGCAGACTTTTTTCCTTCATTTTGATACCAGTTTTATGTTAATTGGTTCGACGGATCTTTAGCTATAAGTGGACAAACTATTGTGACAAAAACATACAAGCACACACACAGACCCATAAACAAATTATAGTAAGATATTTTATTTAAATAATTTCAATTATTTTTTTTAAATTCCAAATAATTTATAATTAAATAAGACCAAAATTTTATTTTAAATTACGTGTGCTATATTTTTATGAAAATTAAATATTCAGATAGAGGAAGTTTAAAAAATAAATTCTGTGATACCATAATTATTTAATCGTCTATAAAAAAAAATGTAATAAAAAAAAATATTTTCATACATGATAATGTATTATAACGAAAAAAATGGGACGTAGTACGAACCTATTCTTGCATATTATAAAACCACCATATTTACGTTTATTTTATATTATATACGTGTCATCATACACATACATATATTTTTTTATTACCTAATGTTATAAATGTTTATTAAAAAAAAAAAATAATTATAATTTTGTATGAATAATTTTTTGTAATAAAATAACGTTTTAACATTTTTAATTATAAAAATTCGTAAATTTAATAATATTGTGCAGCAGAGTTAAGAGATGTTTTATGTATTTTTATATTTTTTTATTTTTATTTTAACAGGGATGGCGAATATTGTAATTTTTTCATTATCCATTACAATTAATGAATTTGTAATGAGTAATGAAAAATTAAAATGATGCATTAATAACATTTCTAAACATTACTTTTTGTAATGTTTAAAGGATAAAAATCCTTTACTACAAAAAATGTAATGGGCTGTAGTTAGTCATATTACAAAAAATTCGACTAACGAATAAGAAATATAATTATTTCTGCATAATTGTTTGGAAATTAATTTATCATAATTTAACTGTTTGATTATTTTTTTAAATTTTTAATGCACCAATTAAACGTTTAAAAACGACCTAAAAAATAAAAATTTTTTTTTTTACTTTTTTGATGCATTACTTGCATACCCCTCCCCTCCTAATAAAGTTAGAATCATAAAATTTTTTACACAAATCGAAGGATAATTTGTCAACAGGTTTTTTTTACCCAAACATTCTAGGGTCATTTTTCTGAAAAATATTTCAAAAATAGTATTGTAGTATACATTAATAGTATTTGATCGACAGTATTAGAAAATGTAGACAAATAAATATAAGATTTTTTTTTATTTACTTCCTTTGATGATTTCAGTAAGATTCACGCTTAGATCCGAGTTTCAAAAAGCAAATTTTATGTCGTTTAATTTCTTTACCATTATCGTGCGTAAAGAAATGCAAGTGTGCAAAAACACAAATTTATTTTTTATTTAATTTGTTGCAAGCAAATATTTTTTTTTTAAATCTCAAAATGCGTTTTCTACAAAACTTTTAGCTCCTTCATTATTAACTATATACAGAAATACATTGCCGATAAATAAAAATGTTTCTTTAGCACAAATAATGCGGCACAGAATCCATACTGTAATACTTTATTTGATTTTTATTTTCTAAGAAAAAATATTTTTATGTTCCTTACAGTTATCGAAAATCAATTTTTATTTTCATAACTAATATATTTTTACTTTAAGCTCGTATTATTTTATTCAATTTTTGAAGTCTAATTGTAAATAAAAAATTTTTTTCCTTCAAAAATTAATAACCATTGTTTTGTATCACTTTTCATTTATTTTAACGTTCGAAAAAATATTTTTATAGCTCATAACTTCTTACTTTTGTAGGGCATTTTAATAATTTACTTAACATTTTATTGTTGGCCTATTCTTATTTTAGTATATTTTCTTCACAACATTTTTCTAAGTGTAAAATAATTCATAAACAATAAATATATGTGCCTATTTAAAAAAAATTCTTTTAAAAATACATACCAAAAATTATCTTCATTAAAATAGTTTTTCAAGAAAAAAAAAATAATTGTCATTATAACAATATAAATTTATAAATTGACACAGTATTTAAGAGCATTTATAAATAAAAATTAAAAAAAAACGCCGCTAGAAATTCCCACAAAACAATGTTAAATTCACATGATTCTTAAAATATTTATCTTCATTCTTAAAATAAACTCGTACATTCTTTTAACACTATGAAAACAATGTATTTTTTTATTTTTTTTTATTATATAAAGGATATTATCACTAATTGGTTTAAATATGAGTTAAATAAATGTAACAAAGTTCACTGACGAAAAATTCTGGTGGTCGCAGTCAATAGACAATCCCTAATTATTTTTTTTACAAATTTATATATGATAAACAAGGGGAGTGTTGAGTATTTAGAAAGCTGATTTCCTTGCTTCAAACCTTTGGTAATAGAAAAAATTCCTTAAATCTTTAGTTTAATTGAATGGTCCATTCAGTCCTCCCAAACAGGAAGCTTAGCCTTGTGTTAAGATACTTTAAAAGACCAGCCTCTTATTAAAATTACTGTTTTGTTCCTCCACCAAATAAATTTTGGTTTATCTACGCTTTGAATCCCAATTGTTCTTTAAATTTTTCTCCGCAATCGTCAGTATATTAAATTTTCATTATTGGTCAAAAAGATTTTACATATTTAGAGCTAAAAAAAGTATTTTCGAACCTGGACGTCCTGCAATTTTTGCCCTCTATATATAAAACTATGTTTTAAATAACAGGGTAAGATAAGGGGTTCGCTTTTTGTATGCTGTCGGAACTCTCTCATGCATACAAAAAGCATGCAAGGTCCTAACCAATATTTTATCCCATGTTTAAAAAATAGCTATTAGTTTTTAATAACTTATTCTAAATATATTTATCTGATTAATTACACAGCTGCACAAAAAAAAAAGTTCTGATCCTGTAACTAGACCTACTTACAGATAAGTTTTTCGATGTCCTAAAACGGAATCCGAAGTCAGAATTTAGCCTACACCCTCAGATTTTGCCCCAGCTACCCCCAGCCACCCTCTAAACCGCCCCAAAAAGCAAATATTTTACTATGTCCAAAAGTTAAAAATAAAAATACTTTAATAACGTATTTTGATGTCCTAAAACCGAATCTGAAGTCAGAATTTAGTCTACACCCTCAGATTTTGCCCCAGCTATCCCCAGCCACCCTCTAAACCACCCCAAAAAGCAAATATTTTACTATGTCCAAAAGTTAAAAATAAAAGTACTTTAGTAACGTATTTTGATGTCCTAAAACCGAATATTAAGTCATAATTTAGCCTACCCCCTCAGATTTTGCCCCAGCTACCCCCAGCCACCCTCTAAACCGCCCCAAAAAGCAAATATTTTACTATGTCCAAAAGTTAAAAATAAAAGTACCTTATTTACGTATTTTGATGTTCTAAAAACGAATTTCAAGTCAGAATTTACCTATCACCCTTAGTTTTTGCCCCAGCTACCCCAATTACCCTCTAAACTGCCCCAGAGGGTGAATATTTTACTTTAGGCAAAAGTTATAAATTAAAGTATCTTACCTATGTTTTTTGATGTTCTAAAAACGAATTTTAAATCAGAATTGATCCACCATCTATAGTTTTTGTCCCAGCTAGCCTAGTTACCTTCTAAAGTCCACCACAGGAAGGTTAATTAATCGCTTTGAGGGTAACTAGGTTAGCTGGGACAAAAACTAAGGGTTATAGGTAAATTCTGACTTGAAATTCGTTTTTAGAACATCAAAATACGTTAATAAGGTACTTTTATTTTTAACTTTTGGACATAGTAAAATATTTGCTTTTTGGGCGGTTTAGAGGGTGGCTGGGGATAGCTGGGGCAAAATCTGAGGGTGTAGACTAAATTCTAACTTCAGATTCGGTTTTAGGACATCGAAAAACTTACCTGTAGGTAGGTCTAGTTACAGGATCAGAACTTTTTTTTTTTTTTGCAGCTGTGTTATTATCCTGCTTTTACTTTTTACACTTTTTTTTAGAATTATGCTACAATTCACAGTAATTTCATAATAAAAAAAAAATTGATAAGAGTAAAGGAAAATGTATTACCTTTTTTTAAACAATTGACATTGTATATATTATATAAAATTATATCTACTGAATTTTAAAAGACCAGATAATAATACTCTTTCTTTCTATTTCTTTTTCATCTCTATACCAATATATATAATTAGCAAATAATTTAATTTGGATAAGATTAAAACAAGGAGTTTTTCCTATTCTTATATATTCAATGATTCATTACATTTATATATATATATATTTCAATTTTAATTAGAAGAAGCTACAGAATATCATGAATAATTATTTTTTTTTATACTTTATAATAATTTAAACTAATGATTATAATTATTATATATTTTTTAATATAAAAAAAGGAAAATTAATTTCTTTTTTTTTTTTCATTTTGTTTCATTTTACAATACATTAACTTTTTATATATATAATTCATAATCTCTAATTTTTCTTCCTTTTTTTATGTTTAACTTTAATTATTTTCAATTGTTCAATTAAAAAAAGATAAGGTATAAGATAGTGTGTAAGATTTTAAATTACTATATATATATATATATATATATATATATATTATATCGGTCTATTGTACCGCGATTGCTTTTTCGCGCATGTAAAGTAATTATTTCCAAGTCAGTCTTTGGAAGGACTTTTGCCGCATTTGGTATTTATAAAATATATACACATATTAGTGTATAAGAAAGATAATACTCTTTGACTCGGCGGGCAATATATTCGCTATAGGATCGTAATTATAGGAATGAATCGGTACATGTATTTATATATGGCTGATTCCTTGGTGATGAACATTTGATTTAAATGTAAGTTTATTCAATCTGGACAGAAAATAACTACTTTCTACATGGGATGTAGTTTTTCTTGCCACTTTCGTATAAAATATTGTTATAATTTTAACATATGAATGATGTTCGTAGGGAGGGGTACCCGAATAAGTCCCTTTTAACAGGGGGGAAAGAATCAAACGGACTTAAAGTATTTTCAATTTAAGGACTTCTAAGGATCCTAAAATACTTTAGATTTATGAGGGCTGATTACATGTAGCATATTTTTACTAGATTCTAGTGATACTAGAGTTGAAAAAATTGACCCTGAGTAATTATCACTAAAATTTTATTAAAATTTTGCTCTGAGGCGATTTTATGGATTCTGCTCGAGCAGAATTTTATTAGATTTTGAGTCATATTTAATTATTTCTACTCTACTGCCTTAGTACTCATAATATAATCTTTTCAGAGCTAAAAAAATTGAAACGATAGTTCTCTGTGATAATAGGTTTTTTCTCTTTATTGAAAATTTTAAATTTAATCATTCTTTTAAATAAAAAAATAGCATTTTATATATTTCTTGATATAAGGCTCTGTGTTAATCCCAGCAAAGAATTAGATGATAAATACGCCAATGGTTTTTAGACTTTGGTCACTTGCACACTTCGTTTTCTTTCCTTCGATATATGAAGGAATCATCTACGTTCACCTCATGAATAAAAACCATCTATTTATGTCAACTTATGTAAGAACAACTCATATACATTTATATATTTCGTGAATAAAAACTACAAAGTAAATCGCAATGCATACTGAAAACACTTGACACGGAACGAGTGCACAAAAAAAGGGAGAGCTATTTTAGTTATATCATACATTTATATATTTATATATGCACACGTAATGAATAACTAAAATGACCTTGAATTTTTTATTGCTGTAAAACTTAGGAATGCAATGCATTTATGCGTTTAAAGAAACATTTATTTTTAACTAAATAATTATTCAAAATTATGTTAATCAAAAAAATATTTTTTACAATATTTTCATCTTGTATTTATTTTACAACATCTGTTTTCAATGATTGAATGATATGAGTAAGGCTTTTTTTTCAATTCTAAAACAAAATCAAAAAATAACATGGAAGAATTCCTGGCAGAATTAAGGGGACCCACTTTTTTTCACTGGAGAAAAATTTAGGGTACTTCAGAAAATTTCACTGCTTATATAGTTACCTTTTTCAGATAATATGAAATACTGTACAAAAAAAAAACAGAAGTTTGCCTATATAGAAATGGAAAAATCTAATAAATTTTCCAAGAAAGCAGAAATTTCATTTAGAATTTTGCGAAATTTTTACCCAAGTCAAGTACGTGAGTTATTTACGTGGTTGTCATTGATTTGTCTTATACTTTTTCAAAAACATTTTGCCTGCGAAAACAAATGCATATTTCTGAACCAATAAAAACATGAATTATATTTGTGGTATCCAATTTTGTAGCTGAATGCAAATTTTTGCATTGAGTTCCTTACCGTTAAACTTACCCAATATATCGGAGTGAAATAACAGATATGTACTATTTTTTCAAGATAAGTAACTGATATATATTTTCGATTTTATTTTATCTTAAAATATTTTTCGATAATCGACCTAAGGTCAAGAAAGGGTCAATATAAAGAGAATCTTAAAAACTGATTTTTTTAACCATGACTTTTACTGGCTAAAATGGATTATTTGAGATAAAAAATATTTGAAAAAGTAAGCATTGATCAACAATGAATTGCTATTTCTTAAAAGACCTAAGTCAGCTATTATTTACAACCCTTTAGAGATTTTCTCATATGCATTATTATTATTTAAACCGTATACAATATATAAAATATAAATTTAGTTTAGTAGAATTATTAAGCTCAGGAAATCTTTTAGATTTTCGGAATATGTGTTTATACAGATATAAATTTCTATATAAGCTTTGAAAATTCAAAACCTATATCATAAAACCCTCCCTTTACTCTCTGCCTACATCTCATGGGTACACTAAATTGAGAAGTTATAATAATAATTTTACTATTAATTCCACTGAATGGAGATTCGATATTTGATTAAACTTAACTTAATATATATAAGTAAATGCATATTATCGAGTATATATATATATATATATATTTCCTGTGCATTTCTAAATCAAAACTTCATTCTACAGATTGTTTGAAAATTTTAACGGTTTATATAAAGTATATACATAGTAGTACACGTTGTATACATGAAATTCCATGATTTGTAAGTGTTTAGAGAACGCTTAAAGCTTATATATATATATATAAAATTTACTTACATACATGAACATTAAATATTTCTGAGAAAAGCTTTGTCAAATTAACAAACTTAAACTTCATGTAACTTTTCAATGAATATACATATACGCAAAGGTTTAAACTTATATTAATTGACCTGACTTAAAAGTTTGTCAGTTTTGGATAAGCTAGAAATTTTAGCTTTAAAATCTAAAATCCTTTAACTTTGTGTACACTACATTTAAGAAAATTTCTTGTTATTTTATTATATATAGAAAATATTTCTTCATTTAACTTTTTTAATGAATTTTATGTACTATAAACATAAAACTTAAAATTATCTTTTAAAACATTATGTATACATAAACGATAAAATTTTCGAGATATATAATTTTAAAGCTTGCATTATTATTAATTAAATATTTATTTTATAAAGCATCAATTTTAGTTTTAATAGAATTTAAATAACAAAATAAATTTTTTTTTTTGCATACTTTTTTTTACAAAGAAGAATTGATGGAATTTTTGTACATATATATATATATATATATATATATATATATATATATATGTTGAAGTATATTGGGTTGAATATAACAAAATACAATAGATATATATATATTGTACTCGTAAATCAAGAGCCTCTTTCTGTCCATATAACAAAGTGTTACGAGTTCAAAATTAAATTCCAAATTTTTAACGCTAATTCTTTATAGTCAAAAACATTATGTTCTTGTGTTTCAAAGAATTTATTTGTTAAAATTAAATTAAATAAACAAATTTATTTCAAAATGTAAAAATTTAATAATCAATTACTTTATTTTATTGTTTTTCATTTGTTTGTAAAGTACGGGTATGCTGAAATCCAGAATAACAGTGGATTACATTATACTTACAAGGGGATTAATACCATTAAAACATAGCATTACATCAAATAGTAACTAATCAGTTCATTATTTTAAAAAGCATCCTGTATACACACCATTCATTCCAATGGGATTTCTGGGTCAAGAAACAAGAGCTTTATAATATAAGATAGGGATAGGGACGTAACTTTGTATCTTAACCATTGAACTTCCAGAGAGTCTTATTTTTTTGTGTAAAGGTCACCTTTCAATTGTAAACCACAATTTTTCAAAGAGTTTGAGTACAGATTGAAAATGGTGAGGAGATTTAAGAACTTAGTGACAACGCTTTGCAAATCTTATCCAATAAAAAAATTTTTTTTGAAAACGTATATATATTTAGAAGTTGAGGCAAAAAACTTTTCTCTTTTCCATAAGAGCTGGTATAAAATTTCAACTTTTGGGTTTAATAGCTGAAAAACTAAAAGATCAAAATTCTTTAGATTTTACAGGGTGATTTTAGAAATAAATACTTAAATCTGACCAATTTTTAGACGAATCGTATATTAATATGGAACATTTTTAATAGGGAGGGCACCCTAGAAATCTGAAAATCAAAGGGGGCCAAACATGTCCGATTTAAGGTGGGGGTAGGTTCAAATAGGACTTATAATAACTCGGGTTAAGGAACTTAGAATAATACGGGTTCAAGGAATCAGAATAATTTTGCTAATTACAAATTATAAAAATAGCAAAATTTTTTGTAATGTTGCGTAGTTTTTATGCATTATACTTAGCCCTCAGCTCTAAGTAAGTAAACATTTTCCCATGCATTTAGGTTGGGTTAACACAAACCGGTTATAAATTTTTTTCAATCTGTAGTCAACCTTCTTAAAAATAATTCGTTTATTATTATAGTCAATAAATTAAATGCCCATTTTTGTTCCAAAATGACCAATTTTTAAATTGTTATCAAAATTGAAATTTGTGAAGAAAATATTGGCAAAGAAAATTATCCAAACGCTGCAGGCGGTTTATTAAAGAACTAATTTTTTCCTATATCTAATACACCGCTTGTTGTCGCAATTTTTGTACATCAGCGCTGATTTTGTCATTTTACGGTGGTAGTTTTTTTTGCCAATATATTGAAGTCTCAAAAATTTTGCACTAGATTTAAGTTTCAAAAAATTCTTCACTAATCTCTTTTCTATTACTAGAAACCATGAGCGTAGTTCGTCCATGCCGCAGAGAATGTGTTTAGATGCAAGTATCCAAAAATAGTTTATGGTATCATGTTCAGCTTGAAAAATTCTAAGACATATTTGAACACAAATAAATATAGCCTTGGACATACTTCACTGTGAAAGTATAAAAAAATGTCAGTTTTAGCCGTTTGATGTTAGAATATCGCTAAACTATGACGTGATACAAAAACTGGAAAATGCCAGCGTACTTAGCATTGAAAATTCTTCCAGGAAACCATGTATTATTACTAGATAGAAATCATGGTAGGGCTAAATTATAATTTGTATTCATAATTCGTACAATATAAAATCGTTTTTTTGGGCTAAAATACGTTATAGATGCGGTGCCAAAATAATCTTTTCAGGGTTTTATGTTAATTTAGCCTGAACCTTTTTTTGGAAAGCTGAAACCCATCTGAACATAACTCAAAATCAAGCCAAAATACCCTTCAGGCAAAATAAAGAAATAAATAACGAACAGTATCGTTTTCTAATACGTAATAAAAATAATAATAAAACAAGCATTATAATTTACTTGTTAATTATTTTCTTTAAAAAAATAAAATAAAATAAAATAAAAAGGATTAGCGTGCAGGTAAAAACGGTTAAAAGGTGCGAATTCGCATCGCTAATTATATTTGCGAATAACAAAAAAAAATAAAGGAAAAAAGAAAATTGTCTTATATTTAAAAGAAAAAAAATTTAGCTTTGTAATTTTCTTTCAAGATAACGTCAATCAAACGTCAGACAAGGAAACATCAGCATTGTTACATTGTGCTCATGTAATATCAAGTACACATATATATATATGTATACGTGTAAATTCGAAACGGTTATTTACTTGTAAAATTAATACAGGTAGACAAGCAATGTGGTTTTAATCTAAATTAAACTTGTCTAACTCAAGAGTATACATAGGAAAGATGCGTTTCCTTGTACCCTAAGAATCGCTCAAGCTTGCAATCTATACTCTTTATATACACAGTTTTACTTAAATATATATGCATATATATATATATAAATATTAAATCATATATTTAAATATATTAAATTTATTTTTCATTAAGTCTTATTTAACTTGTGTTTTTTAAAAATAATTATATTTGACACTAGTGTTGAAGTGGAAAATTATCATTTAATTATATTCATATAAACTTATGTAATAAATTAAATAATGAAATTTTATTACGTCTATTAAAATATATTTCAAAAATTTAATGAAAATATTTTATGTCTTTTATTAAATATACCTTTAATTTTAAAAGATAATAAAGTAATAAATTTTTTATTTATTTTTTATCTATCTAAATACATCAATTAAATTTAAATTAACACGAATTTGTGTTTAGAATTTTGCTCTTACTAAAACATTCTTTTTTGTACTCTTTGTTTTCGTCAAAGAAGTTTCTTAAAGTTTTGGTCTTAATGGTGAAAATTAAATGTAAACATTGTATTTGAGTATGTAAGTACTATGAATTAAACTATAAACACTTAAATTTTCATGCTAATGTTTTGATGTTTACATGAACCTTTTAGAATTCATGATTTTTCAAAGTTTAGACGTTATTTTATTAATTCTATTTCGATAAAGCAGTTTCTTATTTATTTTTTTTTTTTTTATAATTGATTTATCTATCGTGAAGGCGAATTTTAACCCACTAGCGCCGGCGCGACCATACCACTGACGCTCGGATTTTCGCTTAAAAAACGGGTAAAAAAATGATTTTTTTTTAAACTTAAGATCTTGTTTTACTAAAAAAGACTTGCTTTACAAGATTCTGGGGTCAGATTTTTAATATTATTGACCGTTAATTAAATATGGCGGCCCCAAAAAAGACAAAAAATCGATTATCGATACAAAATTAAAAATCTGACCCCGGAATCTTGTTAAGCAAGTCCTTTTTAGTAAAGAAATACTTTAAATTTTAAAAAAAATTATTTTTTTACCCGTTTTCTTAGCGAAATCCGAGCGTCAGTGGTATGGTCGCGCCGGCGTTAATGGGTTAAATTCTTTAATTCGGGTACTGTAGTTACTACGTTGATAGGTAGAATTTATTTCCTGAATTAAAATTAACTATTTATCGAAGTCATTTTAAAAAATGAAAGTAATTCTAAACATAATATGAATTCTCGTTTTTCTAACTACTAAAGTTTATTTATAACATAATTAGCTCGAAATATCTTATTTGTATTCAAATTTCTTTGTAAAATAAACACAGAAACCTAACCTCAGAAAATTTTTAAGAAGCTAAAAAATTTCCCGAGGATAATAATTAATTTCTACATAATTGCTTAAAAGTAACGGTTGATTAATTTGTTTACTCGAAATGAAAATACTAACTCTAAGGTGATGGTTTTAATATTAAATTAAGGGTCAATTAAGATATCTTCACAGGTTTTATAATAGGCTCAAAGGCTTTTATGCATGAGTGACATATACGTCACCCGTAGGATATTTACAACAGTAAAATAATAAATTATTATATCAGTCATTATAAAATCAGGGATAATTCGTGCATCTTAATGAAAATCTGAAAAAGTGACGTGATTTATATTTTGTCATATATTTTAATAATTGCATGCAAAAATTTTTAATAAAAAAAATTCAATTAAAACTGATTATGAAATCAAATAATTTTCTCATGAATATAACAGCAACTAGTATACTGCTTAGTGAAAAATTGGTTCCTTCTAATTGATTTTTGTCATCAAATAGCATAAAAAAATGTTATAATTTTTGTATATTTAGATATACTAATCCATTAAGATAGTTCTGGTTCAAGTAGTTTAGTAATTATATCATTAGAAAATCATTAAAGCCAATTGTCACTTAATACGTTGAACTAACATAAAAACTCTGTATGTTTTTTTTCGAAATCTCAAACTTTATTTTATTTAAAATTGCTCATTTAAAATTATTATATCACAGAATTAAACTTTTTTTTTTAAAAGATTCATAAAGCGGTTAGTTAGGATAAAAATTACTTTTCAATAAAGTTAAATAGCTATTAAAAGTTTATTAAAAACATTAAAGTATTAAAAAAAGTTTTAAATCGTTCTTATTAAGCGTAAAATATAATTTATATCTATCTATATATACGTTAAAGAATTTCGGCAAGTAGAACAAGAAAATTTTGGTCAGACAGAACATAATTTTAAAAATTTAATATATTTTTACTTTCTCTATCTATCTATCTAATAAAATATATATCTTTCTCTCTTTTCTCTTATATATATATATGATTTAGTATTTTCTTATATATACTTTGCAAGTTATATTACCAGCAAAACTACATATATGTAAAGCAATAAGATACGAGTAAAAAGTTTGAATGACTTGGATCGTTTACGGATAAATTGCTCGTAAAATCTTCGGTTTCATTGCTTATATATATGTATATATGTTACAACTATCGAACCAACTATGCCTAACTATTGGAGCGTTAAATTTCAAAATTATGCTATAAGTATTTTATTATTATTATTACTATCGATTATTATTATTAAATTCTTAATATTTTTTTTTTACATATATACACGGAAAAAACGGATCTAATTAATTTAAATTATGCTAATATTTAAAACTTAATGTGTTTAAATACATATATATATAGATTTTATCATTATTTAATTGGATTATAATAAAAGATACGTTGAGTAATTTAAAAAAAATAAATTTTATATAAAATTTTAAAATTTACATAATTCTCAAGTATATAAGATCTTATTTCTTAAAACTACTTTTTTTTAGATATAAAAATGTACTGCGTGAGAATAATATATACACAACATAAAATAACTTTTTTAAACTTTAAGACATATTTATATTTGTATTATATTTTTATATTATATAGTATAATTAAAGAAAAAAAAATTTTTTTTTTTTTTTTTGTTTTTTATTATACGCGACACGTAAAATTCTAAATGAACATAAATTCACTGCAATAAATGCCGTTATAACAGTTCTTTTTTTTTTCCTGATTTTTCCCTTACGACAAATGAATATATATTTTTTTTAATATTCTATACATGTATATTTAAATTTAGAAGAGAGTAATGAGTTAAGTTGGAATGTTTGAGATTAATTATTATTTTAAATAGACATTTTTTTCACATTTATAGTTAAGTAGTTTTTACCGAAATTTCGCTGGTTTTTGTCGTTTTATGTCTGGAATTTTAGCCTTTTGGAATTATTTATATAAAATGACATAATTTAGAATATTAAATTAGTTGAAACAATACATAAAAGTTTCGACAATATTTTATATCTAAGTACAAAGCTTTTACAAAAGAAAAAACTAACTGGTTTGTAGTTTTAAACAGGCAACAAATATGGAACATGTTGACCTATAATAATTTCAGCTTATATCCTAGACTAGTCAATACAGCTGAGTCATTCTAAGTTCCTATATTAAAATTATTCTAAGCCCATTTTATTTCTCCCATAAATCATCAATTTTTTACCCCTCTTGTGTTAGCAACCTTTTTTAGATATCTCTTCCTAACAACATATTCCATGTTAAATAACTTTTCTATGAGAAATATAAGAATAGGGGTGTCGAAAATTGCAGGGAGAAAAAACTTCTAGGAGACTAACATTTTGAAATAGTAAACTTAAAACTTCAAGGTAAAAATTTTCCCTATCTGGCTTATATTTATCTGGCTTTATTATAGCTTTTCAAAGAAACTTATAATTCATTAAAGAATTTTAAAATTTTTATTTATTTTGTGAAATAAATATTTTTAACATTAGCGAATATGCCAAAATTAATAAAAAAATTTTCTTATCAGTGTCCAGAAAGCACATATATCCCGGTTGGAGCGCGATCCAAAAATACATATTTGAAGAAAAATTATATATTGATCGTAAAAAAAGAATGCCCCAGATCGCAGTTTCCCATCCATCCGGAGATATTTTTTACTTTTACAAAAAATATACTATGTGTTATTTTCATTTCTAAATAACAAATATGTACTATTATTTCTTTATATTTCAAGTAAGCACGCACTAAACTCATTGTCAATGAATGTACTTATAGATGGAAAACTTTAGTGAGCAAGAACTTTATATAACAATCTGATACATTATGTTAAATTAGTTTAAAAATTTTAGCAATACTTTGACGATGAAAGCACTAGATACAAAACTACACTGAAAACAATTTCTAGGCCCCAAGCCTTGAATTTTACAGGTCAAGGCATCTCTAATAAACCTTGCGAAATGCACTGACGAATCGAGGCCCAATAAACATGTGTCAAACAGAATGAGTTTAAACTTTGTTTAAATTAAAAATAAAAAAATACGTATCAAATATTTAAGAAAGAAACATTTAAAAAGGTATATTTTATAGAATATCATTTTTAGACTCGGAAATCATTACAAATATTTTGCAAATACATATGAAGTACAGATATGAAAATTTATCATTATATAGTCTATTGAACTCATTTCACTTGCGAGAATATTTTAATGCGTATTTTTATAAAATAGAATTTAGAAATAACTCAAAAATAATATGCTAAAACAATATTAATCCCGCATTATTCCTAAAAATATCTTTTTATGACAACTTAATAAGAATTACATAGACATAAATTAAATTTTCCCAAGTTTACCATTTCTATTATTTGTTTCGCATAATAAATTAGATAACAATAATATAATAATGATTAAATTTTCATTATATTCTAATTATTTTTATAACAAGAAAAAAAAAAAAGCATAAATTTGATTACACAGCATATCCAGAAAATATACGTACAATAAAAATTAAAAAAAAATTTAACAAGCAGTAATCTGTATCACAATAAAGTGTTGATAAATAAAAAAAAAAAAAACAGTTTCCTCTTTATAATAATCTAAAAATAAAATAAGAAGAATATAATATGTGCAATATAACAATAAAATTTTAATAAGAAAGAAAAAAAAACCATGTAAGTGTATAAAAATTTTTTCTCTTAAAGATAAATTAAAAAAAAAATTCTGCAGTATACAACGGAATAACGTCTTTTACACTTATTAGAGATATAAAAAAAAATGTGTTTGTTCTGCATATATCATAACTAATTTAAAAGAGTGAGATTTGTAATTAAAGAGAATGATGTAATGTATACTGAAAAAGGAATAATAATTAGTAGTAGTGCTCTGTTACATTATAAAAATTTATTTGATAAAATTTTTTTTTTTTATAACGGTTTTTGCATGCTTTTTTTTTTAATGTATCACAATAATGATATTAAAGATGAGAAAAGAAGAGTAATTGGTATTGCGTAAAAAAAATTGTTTATGTACACGCATCATGACTTTACCGAACTTGATAAATTAATGATTTATGTATTAAAGGTGTTTCTGAATCAATGATATGATGTAAAAAGAAGAATTAAAAAAAAAAACTAATTAAATCTTTATTTTGACTTAATGAACTTTCCACACATTAAAATTTATAAATGTAATATGTTGGTATTACTTTACAATGACTTAACAAATTCTTTTTATATATAAATATTTTACCTTTTTTACATTCAGTTTGCAGTCTTGTGTCGATACGTTTTATATATATAAATGGTGATGTATATAATGTAAAACATTGTTGAAAAAGAAAATTTTTAAGTCATTTGATTAAAAAATTCTTAAGTTAAACTATATAAAGATGAAAATGGTTTTATTTTCTATCGATCCGTGAAAGAATTTTCTTCTTGTTTAAGCAGTATCAGAGTCTCTATAAGTAGAATGAAGCAAAACCTAAAGAAAAAGTTATTTGTTACTTCTTAATTTATCATTAAACTCAAAATTGACCAGTTTTCTGTATCTAAAATTATTTTAAAAAAAAATTAAAATTTGAATGTCGCCAAATGTCGGAGCCATTAAGCAATCAGCCAGAATGATGATTGTTGTTCCACTCTAGTAACATTACTTCTCAACGGATTTTCAAAATAAGTTTTAGATCTCTTGGACCCCTATTTCGTAATCATATTTTGACGATAGATCGATACAATTTTTCAATGAATATTTATATTTTTACCCAAAACGACTCAGTCGCCCATAACAAAAAAACTTTAGACTATTAAATTAGAAGATGTTTATAGGGAGGGATACCCAAGAAGGCCCAGAAATCAAGTACCCCCAAGGAGTCAAATAATCACAATAATCAGGGGGATATATGGTACTTAGAATGATTTCGATTTAGGGACTTAAAAACCGGGCTTAAGGACTTAAAAAAAATTTCGATTTAGGGGCTTAGAATTATTCAGGATTAAGGACATAGAATTATCCATATTTAGGGACTTAGAATTACATAATGCATGTATTTAGTAAGCATGTTACACGCACAACATTATTTATGTACAATATACAAATGGCTTAAATTTTTTTTTTTGTTTTTTTAAATATTTCCTCTTTTGGGCAACCAGCGAATTTTAAATAAAAACAGATACCATATTCGTGTTCAGGGATCCAATAAACAAACATGGAACATGTTTAAATTTTCTACTTTAAATCACCGCTAGAATTTTGTAACCATTAAATAAATAGTATTCTAGGATAATGATTGACATTCATATAAATTTAAGCTCCTAAAATCCTTATTATTCTAGAACCGTTTATCGAACTTATTCTAAGTCCCTAAATCAAAATTATTCCAAGTCCATAAACCTGGATTATTCGAAGTCCCTAAACCTAGATTATTCGAAGTCCCTAAATCTGGATTATTCTAAGCTCCTAAATCAAAAATATTCTAAGTCCTTTATTTCCAGTCCCTGAATCGAAATTATTCTAAACCCATTTGAACCCCTCAAATATGGCACATTTGACCCCTCCAAATAACATACTTGAAGTACCCCCCAGCCTATAAAAATGTTCCATGTTAAAAATATAAAAAACCCGCAAAATATAAACTCAAAATTCCTATTGTGGGCAGTAATGGATTTCATATTCGTATTCAGCATCCCAAAAAATGTAAAAATTCATTAGAAAATTTTATGGACCTATCAGCAAAAAAAGGTCACTGAGAAATACAGGAATCCTCCAATACTTGCGGTTTCCGGATTCACGGATTCTGTATTCGCAGCTTGGTTAAATATGTTGTGGGCAAAAAATCAGCATTCACGATTTTTTTCAAAGAATATTTTTTTTCTTAATTTTTATTAAAAATTTTCTATTCGAACTTAAGTAAACTTTAAAAAAATTTTATTTCGTTTCCTATACTTCTACATATTTTATTTTCACTGGCATTTATTTTTCATATAATTTTTTAAAATATTTTATTGAATCTCAAGATACTAAAGATAAAAATAAAAAATACCAAAATGACCAGTTATTGAATTTAAAAAATTGTCGGCAATAATATTTAAAATTGAAAACACGATATACGTAGGTATTAGTACAAATTCTAGATCCTAGCATTATAAGGAGTTTGAAGTTTAAAAATAATTGTTAAAATGAATTAAATAAATATGAAATAAATATTAAATAAATGTCATAAATTCATTCACACAGAAACAGGTTTGAACCGCTTGAGTAAGTTATAGTAGGAACCAAATATTACTCTTACCATAAGAACTGAAAATGTTTATGCTAGAACCGAGATTAAGGGTTCTAAAAACTAGTTAGAAACCTTCTCTCAAAAAATTATTATTTTTTTTTCAAAATCAAAATTAGTAAAAAAAATATTTTTAATGTTCTTTTATTAATCGCTTACATTAAATTAAATATATTTGTAACTAGTTTTGATTTTGGTTTTTAAAACAGGTTTTTAAGAGGATGGAATCATCGGTAACAGACATAACTTACAAAAAATTTTTTAACAAGTTTTTTGATTAATAAAAAATGTTGGATTAATTAATGTTTATTAGAGTACCTCCCTAATAAAACTAATAACTCCAAAACTTTTTATTAATTATAAAGCTTGTCGTAAGATGCTGTTTTTTTAGGTTATGTTTGTTTGATTTTATTACCGACGATTCCATCCTCTTAAGAAGATTTTAGAACCCTGAATCTTGGTTCTGGCATAAACATTTTCAGTTCTTGTGGTAAGAGTAATTTTCGGTTCCTACTTCATCCGAGGAATCCGGATATGAAGAACGCCGAAACTAATAATTAATAAAATTAATATATATTATTTGAATAATAATAATTTAATCATTTAAAACACAAATTTATTTCTTATATGTACTCCTTTTATTGTATTTAAAATCCAATCTTCTTACGAGAAAAGCGACATCTACATGTTACTAGAGGTAATAAAAAATTTTTAATTCACGCAGATAAATCTAAAAATTTCATTATTTCACTATAAGTAGTATTAAATTAATTGCAATATAATAAACAAAATAAAAAATTAGAAATTCATAAAAAAATATAATGAGATGTGATATATATTTATTTACAATATTTTATATTGTGTAAATAGTTAATCATGTTATTATTGTTGACATTTGTTAGGTACGCTTAAATTAATATAATAACTTACTTAAATAAGATTGACTTGTTAAAAAAAAGCAAACAATGGAAAAAAAAGTAAATAAAATAAAGTTATTACATATACTTGTACTTTTTTGTAGTATTTATAATTGTTAATCATACAGTTCATAACCTTATGCTTGATGGTATAACAAGAATAATGATATAAAAAAAATTGTATATTGTATTTTTGCAAAATATATACAAACAGTGGGTGTACGTACGTAGGTTTTTGCATAATATTTTATTTTATTTTTTGTATGTACAAAAAAATAAAAGACGCTTGTAAATTAGAACTTTAATGAAGTTTAAACAAAAACATAAAAAAAATTATGCTTATTATCTCATCATTCAAATATAAGAAAAAGTGTAAAATGAAAAATTATTTATTTTTTTTTTAGTATAATGTGAAAGAACTCATTTAAATTTAGTACGGATAAATATTAAAAATTTTATTTACAATGTTTTCTATATGAAAATACTAAATAGACTGTCATTTTAAATAAGGGTCGGTTTATTGCATTTGTTTTTATCAGTTTAATTACCGTATTAAAATTTTTATTATTTATAATACATTTTTTACTTTACTAGTAAGTAAGAATATACTCATTTCAATTATGACAGACTGAAATTATTGCCTTCAATAAAGATAAAATACTCTTAACTTATTGTTAGAAACGTTTATTATACAAAATGCGATTGTAGGCCCTTGTTCTATGCGCCTGAGGCTAGGAAAACAAAACTTTTTTAAGACCTAGTTTAAAGTCTACAATTTTTGCTATAAAGTCTAAATACGTTCTGCATTGATTTATTAGAGGAATCTAGAAATATTAACATGGAATATGTTTATAGGGAAGGTACTTGGTAAATCTGAAAATTGAGGAGAGTGTTCAAATGTGTCCGATTTAAGGAAGATGGTCACATGCGTCTATTTTAAAAGACGTGATTAAATGAATCCGATTTAATGAGGGTATTTAAATGTCTTTGATTCAAGGGGGGTAGTTCAATGAGTTCGTTTTAAGGTAGATAATCAAATGGAACAAATGGAATAATTTCGAATGAGTGATTAGAATGGTTTTGGGACTTATTTTTTAAAAAAGTATTTATTTTGGTTCTTTTTTTAGGTTGATATAATTTTAAGTTAAAACCTATAAAGATGATAATAACTAAAAATACTAATAAAACTAGAAATTTAAAAACTTGTTGATTGTCATTCATGTATTGTAAGTGTCTTTATAACTGCCCTAGAAAAACTACAAATAGTTTAAAAGAGATATTAAGAACACTAATACAGTGTGAGAATTATTTGGTGCAAAATTAATTTTTTTTTTCCTACGTGGTACTCGTAATTTCTTTATCTTTTGCCAGTATGATTTGTATCAGCCTGTTTTACAATTTCATAAAAAACAGAATTCCTAGCATTACGAATGGTAGTGGAATCATTGTCTCCAATGAAAATTCCTAACTGTAAATTCAATTCATCAAATATTTTGTTATTTGAAACAAGCTCCAAACAATACGATATTTTTTCGCATATTATCTAATCATTTTAATTATCCATAAGAAAGTCGAAAAACTATCTTCAATTTCAAAGTTAAAATTAAAAATTTTTTGTTGCACCAAATAATTTTCACATTTTATTGACATTTTAATTAGATAATTTTCTCAAAATAACTATAAAACAATTTTTCTTAAGTCCTTTCTACTTATTTTTATCATCGATTCTCTTCCTCGCAGACACACAATCTTCCAATAAATTAAAAGCCATCGTTAATCAAACATTACATTTAAAAAAAAGTATTTATTCAAATGATAAAGTTCTATTATATTAAAATTTTTTTGCAAGGAAGAAACAATAAAGAATACTTATATGTATGTGAATATAATATATGTGTTGGTTTAAAAATGTAATGAAAATGCATAAGGTAATATAATAATTAATAGATTTAAAAAAAAATTCTCATGAAATATACATACAAAAAATACAATTGAGTATATTATAAAAATTATTCAGTTAAGAATAAAGTAGTTCATCCATAATTCAAATAAATTTTTTATTTAATAAAAACATATTACATACACTTTATTTTAATTTAAAAGACATAGTTGTAATTTTTATCCTTGAACTTGAATTATTATTTTAAAAGGTGAATGTAACTTCATTTTAATAATAGCACGTGAATGTACAGAGGTTACTTAAGTATTTTTGATTCCGTGTTTCTGAAATAAAAATTTTCTGTCGTTTTTTTTTTTAATATTAGGTTACGAAATTAAATGTATTGTTATTAAATAAAATGAAAATATTTATAAAATGGAAAAAAAAGTTACATATATTATTATTCTTACGGTTTATGTTTGTTATTTTAAATTTTAAATTATGTGCCTTACTGTATTGACATTAGACCAATTATGAAAATAAGGAAATGAAAATTTCACGCAAAGAAGAGAATTTTTTTTCTTTATTTAAATAAAATATGGAGTATTGTTAACAATAACTCAAAGAAAATAAACGTTAGGTTGATTGCATAAAAAAAGTTCATTTTTCTGAAAAGATAAGATTTTTAAAATATGAGAACTTAATACCACTTTTAATTAGTGTCATCAAATACATGAACTCTTTTGGAACTAAAAATTGATTTCATAAAAGGTCATTTATTTATTTGCATTATTTAAAAATGGTTTTAAAATTGCTTTTTTCAAATTTTTTTATTTCTTTATTTTTTAAATAATAGTTTGATTCCAAAAAATTCAAAAGAAATTTACACAATTTCCCTTCATTTTCTAAAACTACACGGAGAAAAATAACTGTTAAAAATAACCAAAATTGCTGGTTATGTTTACATTATAAAGTTTTGTTATTTTCTGTTCAAATATTTTGTAAATATAACCATGTTTTTTGTTAGAATTACAATATTCTGACTTCATATTTGTAAAATTTACAAATTTTTTTTGTAATTAAAACTAACCCCGTTTTACTAAAATTAACCTTGTAAAATATACAAAATATTTTTCTCCGTGTAGTATAGACTGAAAGTTAATAGCACACAGAATATCTACTACCAAATGATCAGTGTTACTGCATAAGCAAATCGAAATAATATTTTTTGGTAGCTAAGAAAAAAGAGTAAATCAAATGCTCTAAAAATAGTATACATATAAAAAAAGCTTTAAATATAATTCCAATTTTTTAAAACAAAAAGAGAATAAAATTTTCTCTTATCAAAATATTTTTACCCTTATCTGCACTCACCTGAATAAGGAAGGACTAAGATATTATACTCAGGAATGATTAAACTGTAAAATAATTTTTTTATATTTAGTGCGTATAAATAAAAATTAAAAGTAATCTTCAATTATACACTGTAAAAAGTAACTTTCTTATATTAACAAAAAAATTAGAACATTTTTGAAAGATTAGTAAATTTTCGAAAAAATTTGTAATTATTCGAAAAAAATCGTATATTTACTAAAGAGCATCCCGGAATAAGAAGCGATTTCGGCCCCGGCATGAAATCAAAAAAACCTTTTTACACTTGAAAGTACTCATAAAAAAAACATTTTTCCCGTTGGAATTTTTACCCCAGCTGCCCTCTGTTGGGCTAGGGGGGCAAAAGTGTTTAAAAAAATTTTTTTATTTTCAAAAATTCATATCTCTGGATCCAGAAAACGAAAAGTGGTCTACAAGGTCTCAAAAAATTGGGCTTTCTATGCACTTTAATTTTATAAATGTAAAAAAATTTTTTGAGACACGTAAGCCACCTTAAAATTAAAAAAACGAAAAACTTTAGTTCAAATTTTATCTTTGAAGTTAATTTTCTCTGCCACAAAGATTTACTCATCCCTAAAAAATTTATATGTTTTTTGTGACACATGAAGTTGCAGAATGAAACCGGTTTTAACGAGATTCCAACGTACAATTTTTTAAAAAAGCCGAAAAACCGATGGTTTTTTCATTTTTTAACTGATTTTCTGGGTTTTTAAGCTCAAATTTTTATTTAACTCTAAACATATACTTTTATATGCAAATTTTATGATTGTAAATAATATAAAAACTTAAAAATTTTCTATTAGCACCGGTTTCAACAGGATCCCAATATATCAGAACTCAAAAACACAGATAAACTATTGATTTTTAGCATTTTTTTGCAGATATCCAGAGTTTCTAAGAAGAAATAACTTTCTTTATATAATGAGGACTTATATGCAAAAATTTTATGCATTAAATTTACATAAAAATCAAAATCGCAAAAATCTTTCAATTGAAATCGGTTTTAACAAGTTTTCAGCGTAGAAATCGATAAAAGATATAAAAAACCGCCAAAATTTTGTTACCTTTTTTTGCTAATATTTTTGAGGTTTCTTAATAAGAATAAGGGTTTTTATGCAAGCATTTACTCATATTTTCGTGCAGGATTGTGCCTGTGTTTTTATTTGTGAGAAGATGTTCGGCATAATTGGATGTCAGAACTTTTTGATTTCGGCCTTGTATGTGTTTTGTAAATCTTTTGAAAAAAGTGCGCCCTGTTTGTCCTATATATATGCTGTCACAATCGTTGCAGTCTAGTTTGTAAATACCACTTTTAAATTCCAATTTTTCGGGAGTTCTAAATCTTAATATGTTTTTGATGTTGTTATCCGTTTTGAAGGCTACTTTCGTGTTTAGTTTTTTGAAAACTTCTACTAAGATTTGATTGGTGATATTTCCGAAAGTAGTTGATGAGTACTTGAGGTTGTCCTTTGGTAAGAGTTGATGCTTTTTCTTTATTTGTTGTTTATAAATAAGTTTATCGATTATTGAACTTTTATATCCATTGGCAACAGCTATTTGTTTTATGATGTTTAACTCTTCTTCGTAATCGGATTGTTCCATTGGAATTGTAAGTAATCTATGCACGAATGAATTATACGCAGCCATTTTTTGTGAAAATCTTTGTAGCCATATAATTTGTGTGTTCACTTATCAAGTTACTCCAATTACAAGATGCAAAGTCAAATTTCAATGTTAATACATCTGATTCAAAAGCATTTAGTACAGAATCACATATACCTGATACAAGTGAATCATTTTTTAGTTTAAAAATTGCTGAAATAAGGGAATTCACGCTCCCTGTGCGTAACTTACTCAGAAAAATTTTTTAAATTTTTTTATTAAATTTTAATACAAGATGCAACATTATAATATGTTAAACAAAAATATATACTATTTGATCTTAAAAATTACTGACAGTGAATTAAAAAACAAAAATGATCATTTAACAGCGTTATTTTATTAAACATTTTCACCTTAGGTTTGAATCGGTTTGCGTAATATTTTAATAGTTCAACAGATAGGTTAAAGTGTGAAGTATGAGTAAATGCTTGCATAAAAACCCTTATTCTTATTAAGAAACCTCAAAAATATTAGCAAAAAAAGGTAACAAAATTTTGGCGGTTTTTTATATCTTTTATCGATTTCTACGCTGAAAACTTGTTAAAACCGATTTCAATTGAAAGATTTTTGCGATTTTGATTTTTATGTAAATTTAATGCATAAAATTTTTGCATATAAGTCCTCATTATATAAAGAAAGTTATTTCTTCTTAGAAACTCTGGATATCTGCAAAAAAATGCTAAAAATCAATAGTTTATCTGTGTTTTTGAGTTCTGATATATTGGGATCCTGTTGAAACCGGTGCTAATAGAAAATTTTTAAGTTTTTATATTATTTACAATCATAAAATTTGCATATAAAAGTATATGTTTAGAGTTAAATAAAAATTTGAGCTTAAAAACCCAGAAAATCAGTTAAAAAATGAAAAAACCATCGGTTTTTCGGCTTTTTTAAAAAATTGTACGTTGGAATCTCGTTAAAACCGGTTTCATTCTGCAACTTCATGTGTCACAAAAAACATATAAATTTTTTAGGGATGAGTAAATCTTTGTGGCAGAGAAAATTAACTTCAAAGATAAAATTTGAACTAAAGTTTTTCGTTTTTTTAATTTTAAGGTGGCTTACGTGTCTCAAAAAATTTTTTTACATATATAAAATTAAAGTGCATAGAAAGCCCAATTTTTTGAGACCTTGTAGACCACTTTTCGTTTTCTGGATCCAGAGATATGAATTTTTGAAAATAAAAAAATTTTTTTAAACACTTTTGCCCCCCTAGCCCAACAGAGGGCAGCTGGGGTAAAAATTCCAACGGGAAAAATGTTTTTTTTATGAGTACTTTCAAGTGTAAAAAGGTTTTTTTGATTTCATGCCGGGGCCGAAATCGCTTCTTATTCCGGGATGCTCTTTAGTGTATTAACAAAAAATTCAAGTATTCTCGATTTTTTTTCTGAATTCACAAGAAAAATTGATAATTTACAATTTTTTTTCGAAAATTCACAAAAAATAGTTGTAAATTTATGAAAATAGTTGTTAATTTACAACTTTTTTCGTAAATTCATTGAAAAAAATCGAGAATTCTTGAATTTTTCGATAATATACTAAATTTAGTAAATTTACGATTTTTATCGAATATTTACAAAATTTTTTGAAAATTTACTAATTTTTCGAAAACATTCTATTTTTTGTGTTAGTCTAAGTAAGTTACTTTTTACAGTGTATATATGTGAAATTAAAAACAATCATTAAAAAATGCATAAAATCTGGATAATTTTATTTTATTAAATTTTATTCTTTAAATGAGATTTAATGCAAAAGAAAAGTAGAAAGCACTTAAAGAATAAAATTTTTATTTTTTTATATTTTAAGATAAAAATTTATGAGAAAAATTATGAATTAAGTAGATTTTCTTTGCATTTAAACACTATATATTCTAATTTTAATAGAAATTTCAAAATAATACTTTATAACTCTATGGGTAAAAGAATAAGATTTTAAGAAAGTATATTACGAATATGGTAAGAAATTTTTTTATTTTCGTTAAAAATTATTATATTAATGCAGATATTTTTAAATTATTTTTATTAAAAAACTGAGTATAAGTATAACTTAAAAATATTAAATATGCATGCCAAAACCACATTTCTAAAAGAATATTATTAAACTTTCGTACAATTTTAATTTCTTTAAAAAAACTTAAATTACTGTACTATAAAATATTATAAAAAATATGAAAATATATTTTCTAGAAAGAGAACGAGCTTTTTTCAAAACCTTTAATAAGCATATATTTTTGGAGCATAAAGTCGTATGTTCAAGTTTTGAAATAGAACCCAATTTAAATTTTTTGGAGAATTTCATTTTTAAGGTGTTAAAAACAAAATTATGAGGTTTAAAAGCCTAAAATGAGGGAAAAATTATGAAAATGTCTTAGGCCCGATTTGGAAACTTGATCATCGGAATTTTTTTTTTTAACGATTGCAAATGGCTTGAGACATAAAGAAAATTAAAAAAAAATTGGTTTCGCTCATTTGAAATGTAAGCAATGCAGCAAAATTGAATTAAAAAGTTTTATAACTAAAAAGAAAAAATTTTTTTAAACACTTTTCTTTAGGTTTTACGTCGTTTGCAACCATTAAAAAGAAAAAAAAAATTCTGGCTGCCACAATCAAAATTTCATTAAAACATTCAGATTTAGAATTTGTTTTAATAACAGATCATTGAACTCGTAATATAATAAACAAACTGCAATCCTCTTTCATTTATTTCATTTATGCACACATAAAAATATTAAAACATACAATATGCCCACATGGACTTGTTATCTAAGTGAAGAACTAGAAATATCCAATAATGTACCAAAATTTTTGTCCTAAAACTGTCATACTATAAAAAATTCACTGTTAACTAATCTAAAATTCATCTTGACTTGGAAAGAATTTAAATAATAAAAATTACTTAGGTTAATTATCAGAATAATAAAACCAAATAAAATCCCGGAAGTATATATGAATGCATATAATATGTGCAGCTGTATAAAATATATATAACTGATGATATAACATTTTACAATAATAATTAATAATAAAGTATAGTATTGTAAAAATATTTCATTATATATTACAGTACTTTATAATAATATTTAGCGATGAGTTTTTATTGATGTTTAAAAAATAAAAATTATCGCCTACGCTATAGTTTATTATATTAAATGAAAGATGTGCGTAATCATCAAAGCCAAGAGCAAAAAGACTTTTTTTATTTAACATATTATAAATATTTTTATAAAAACCGCCCTCACATATTATAATTTTTTTTTCTGGATTTATAAATAAATTACCTTAAGGCTAAATTTTTCTAGCTTTTTTAAAGTGATGCTTTTATAAAGTATTTGTGTTGTTAACTACACCACCAGGCTGCTTCGCTTGAATTTTTTTTGTTGCTTGAACAGGCAACTGCTTGAATTTTCAAGCAAAGCAGCATGGCTGTGTATGTTTTTATTTTTCAATATTTTTTTGTTGTTTTTAAAGTTTTTTTGGTTAAGATTATTTATTATTTCTTATTATTATTTAAAAAAACTAAAGGAGGAGGGGGAGAATATTCGGCGAAATCGGCTCTGTAAAAATACAAACATGTTATTTTGAGCCTTTTCCGGGTTCTTTCAAGTTTACAACTAAAAAAGTCAAAAATTAAAGTTTGATCTTTATTTTTAAAATTTCAGTTTCGGAAAAATCAATGAAAAAAATCGTTCTTATTTTACATAAAAAATATTTTTTTATTGGTATTGAAATAAAAACAATTTTTTTGATTGGAAAACGTACTAAAATATATTGGAAAGGTCTCTATCCACGCTCAACCTCTTTTGTTTAAGCGTGGATTTAGACAAAATGATTTAATTTGACTCAATCCACGCTTACAAAAAAATAATAATTAACCTCAAATAAAATTTATTTTAATAAAAAATATAATTTTTTTGCAGTTTCAGTGCATAAAAAAAAAAAAAAAAAAAATTATTATAAATAAATATTTGTTGTGCATAATAAGTGTTTTTAGATAAATATCGTAATTTCAAGAAATTTTATCATTAGGCGTGGATGGAGATCTTTCGAAATATATTTTTGTATTTAACTTAACTTATTTTATAATTGTATTTAATGAAAATTGAAGTTTTGGAGGTTAAGATGGCCAAAATAAAAAAATATTTATTCTTCCATGAAAGTGCACGAAATATGTGTAATTTCTAAAAAAAGCATATGGCGGTCCATTTGAATATTTTTAACTGTGTTAGTCCAAAGTTATAACTCCTTGTTCTAAGACTTTTACTTTGCGCTGTGGATAATGCAGTAAATTTTAGCAAAAAAAAGAAAACTTTTGTCTGAAATTTGTGATTTCACATGTATAGTTTATCTCTGTTTTTTAAAAAAATTATATCTGCTGTTCTAAAAAAATATTTTCATGGGAAAACTGACATTTTCAAATATTGAAAACAAAAAAGAAGCTCAGAAAACAGTTTGAAAAAGTATGAGTACTCGAATTGCTCCTCATTTAATCATATGGAGAGTGAAGGTGATTGATATTCGATTAGTGTAGGTTAGAAAAATGAACCCACCCCTCTCCTTCCATTTTTTGCACTATTTTCAAAAAACCAGTTTTCCAATGTCGTTTCAAAGGGACATCCCTCCATTTTTCTCAAAAATAAATTTTTAAAGTTTAAAAAAAAATTCACATTTACTACAATTGACAGATTATTATTAAAATTTTTTGAAGGGTTAAAGATCATTTTTCATTATCCCTAAAGGAATTATAAAAGCATAAGACATGTTATGTCAAACTATTTTTATGTATAAAATATGAATATAAAGTATACTTGTTTTTTTCTTTATTATAATATAAAAACTTTTCCTTTTTTATTATTATTATTATTATATTATTATTTAAAGCCTTCAGCAGTTATCTGTATATTATATGAGTGGCGCCAAGATCCCATCCCATGAATGCATAAAATCACTATTTACAGGACATAGAATAAGAAAAATCTTAATCCATATTGTTGCTATATACCTACAATTGTATAAAATAATGAAATTTTTTTTTAATCTTAAGTTTAATATGAAAATCAAACGATAACAACACTTTTACATGCAATAAGAAACATTAAATTTATATAATATATGAATAAAAATTATATTTTTGCGTTACAAAAACAGTGGGAAATAAAGAATTCTCTTACGCAAATCGAGTTATGTGGCGTCATGCCATATGTCTACCCACGAAACTTTGTATCTTCTTCTTTGAAGACTTGCTAGAGGCTACTTATCATGTTACTTCAGACTAGTTTCAAGGTCTTTATTAATGACGTCTTTAATTTTTTCTTAACATACTCTCTTACCTCTTATTACCAAAAGGTTGAAAAACAAATTTTTTTTATTTTTTGAAATCTTGCACCTTTTTCTTGATCTAACCCTTTTCACCGTACTAATAGCATGTACCATGGCTGTCTAGACCTTTAAAATTCTTAGCCAAGAGACTGCATCCAACGTACCGTTGTCAACATATAATATTTTACATATTTTTCTGCTAAAATACTTCAAAAAATTTATTTAAAGTAACTACGTATACAAATATATGTATACATATTTTTTTAATCAAATTTTAAATTAAAAAAATATTGGTCAAAATTAAAGTAAAAAAATGAACGGGTAACAAAAGGCTTTGTATTTCCACTCAGTTGTCGTATTTTTTGAAATATTCAGTTATTAGTGTTATTTTGAAACATAAAATTTCTCATTTTTTTGAAAGAAACTTAAATATCTTAACTCTGCATCGGCTAGTGAGAATTTTGGAGTCAGTCTTTCAGTTACGAATTATCTAATTGTTAATAAAAAACAGTTTAAAATTCTCTAATATATGTAATACAATTAGCTGTAACTCGTTATTGAAATGCTGAATCCAAAATTTTACATGAGCCTACCCCCTCCCTCCTAAAATTGAATGGTTTTCAAGATGAGTGAGACACCTTAATTTTTTTTTTAGTTTTTTTACTAAAAATTACTCATAGTATTGGTATCACAAAACTGCCTCCTTAATCAACAGTCTTAAAAAATTCAATAAACCAAATAAAAAAAAACTAATGCAAATGTTTATCACTTACTTTGATAAAAAAAAATCAATCAACAAATCAATATTTTTATCCTGAAATGAATATATTTCAATATTTTTCAAAATATTGAAATATAGAATATTATAATTAAAGTAATAATAATAATAATCTTACTTATTATAGAGGGTGTTATAGCTTGTATATAAAAAGAAGGAAAATTTCCATTAAATTTTATGTATCGATTGGATGATTATATTTAATCATATTATATAAAATCATGTTTTGTTAACAAGTTATATATCGATATATTATATTATTAAAATTAAATTAATATATGTTTATGCATAAAATACTAAGAGGTATTAAATTAATGACATAAACGCATATATATATATTTATATTTTAAGATTATAAAAATAAAATTTTTATTTATTGAAAATAATCTTTATTTATAGATTAACCAATAATTTGATTTTTGAGTATTAACTTGATTGTTATTTATGCTAGAAATATATTTTAGTTTCGAATGTTTATTCCTTAATATTGCATTAAGAAGGGGAATGTAGGAGTTGGTTCATGTTGAAAAATACTCCTAATACCTCCAGTTTGATATCATAGATTTTCCGTGCCTAGAAAAGCAAGCTTCGATGTTATAAGATAATATTTCCTAGGCCATCTTTGAAACGTCATTAATACCTAGCAAGTATTTAAAAATAGACACTTGTATGAAAATACTGGGACCAATCAAAATTTATTTTATTGAGTTTCAAGAATGCAGCTTAATACGGAAAAATACCTAAAAACCAATTTGTTTACATGGGGTTCTCTTTTCTAGACTCAGGAGACCCATTAGAATAAACTGAGGGTATCAAAGAAATTTTTTTGACATCAGAAAACGTTCTGCCAAGTTTGACTAATATCTGGTAGATCCAACTCGAACACTCCCATTTTTAATAACACTAAAATTCGTGAAATCTTATAATTGCCCAGTGAAAACAAATTAAAGGATACAAATTAAAAAATAACAAACTTCAAGTCTAATTATAGAGCGAAGCTCTACCTTAATGGATGCAAAAATCGACACCTTTCGGACACGATATAGCCAAAACGATCAAACGGAATGCTTTCATTTTTTAAAACTGAGTTTATTTTATCGAGTTAATGAACCCTATTGTTTTTGGGCCCAATCTGGTATTTCTAAAGGCATGTTTATTCTTGTACTTTTGCTTCATACAGGTGAAAAACCTTCTAAATGTTATCCGCGCGATAAATTTCATAGCTTTTGCATAAACTTTGCATCAGCGAAATATCATAAAAATACAAAATAACACAAGATTCTTATATTTTTAGGCACGATCACCCTATGTATGCAATACATAGATGAAATCGTGCCTTATAAGTTTGTCAGGTCAAAAAACGGAAAAATTTCTAAATTGTGCAATTCGTGGAGAAATTTGGTCCCCAGGTCATTCCGATGCCTCTAAATGCTTATATTGCCTTGTTGTGTGTTATTTATTGTTATTGTTATTGCCCTGTTATTTATTAATTAATCAAAATTTTATTCAATTAAACGTTTAACGCCCAAGAGCCTATCTACGAGTTCTAAATTAATTTTAAAACCAAAACCTATTTTTCAAGTCTCTATTATCAGAATTCGATTTCAAACTTTCTATAAAATTAACCGGAAACTCATTATTTAGGGTAAAAGTTGGATACTAAAAAAAATCGTCACGCTGCTTATCATTATTGTAAATAGCATCAAAAAAAGGTATATTTAATGAAGAATAATAAAATTTTCATTTTTTGTATATGTTTTAGGACACATTTTTTTTTGCATGATTTTTCTTAATTTGAAAATGGCGGATGGAGAATTAGAAAAAATTACGAAAAACAAGTTGCATTAGATTATTTGTTTTTAGGAAAATTTTTTGGAATTTTACATAAATATTGGTTTTAAAATTAATTTAGTATTCAAAAAGAAATCTAAACGTAAAATTTCAAATATTAATATTACATATATATTTTTGACTAAACCTAGTTCAAAGAATATGCAACTCCATTCATATGCATTCTATGTATAATTCCATTATCATTGAATTTTTTTCTTCTTATGCATTGATCAGTTTGAAAAATTGATTTGAAACTAATAACTAATAAGTTTTTAATTCTTCTGAAGGTTACTTCATTGAAATAAAACCGGTTGTTTAAAAACTGATTTTTTTAAATTGCGTAAATTTATTAAATAAAAAAGAGATTAGGAACCTGGTAATAATAATGGTATGGTAATAAGTGCGTGTAAGTATTACACAGCTAAATTTTGGCACAGAGATATTCAAGACCTAAATACATACACTTTCGTATTCTAATTTTTTCGGCCACGTGTTTTGGAAAAAGTTATGAGTACACAAAAATGGCCAATTTTAAAAAAAAAACTAAAAGTAGGTATGAAACCCTGGAATAGGCTAGGTTTTTAACTAAGACCAAAACATAATAAGTTTAGATTTGACATTTTTCGGTATATTAATTCTGGAGAGACATGTCGGGCCATTGAAGACCTTTATCCGAGCTCAAAATCATGTACACTATAAACTAAGAGCGTGAATAAACGGCGGGTCTTCAATAGCCCGACATGCCCTTCCAGAGCCAAAATACCAAAATATTTAAAATATAAATTCAGTATGTTTTGGCCTAATATAAAAATCTAGTCTAATCCGGGGTGTCATAATTTCAGTTTTTCTTCCAAAAATTGGTTAACTTTTTCTAGTACACGTGACCAAAAAAATTAGAATACAAAAGTAGGTATGCTTTAATTCTGAAATACGCAATCTGGGGTACAAGTGGCTGAGAAGTACAGGACATGAAATCAGCAAAAACTAACCCATTTTAGTTTTTTTGCAATATTTTGAAAGCAGAGCTAAAATTATCTAATTAACTGCCTTTTTTTGAAGAAAGGGTAAGAAAATATTGAGATTCAATAATTACAAGCTCTAATTGGGCTATAAGACTAATTATAGAACGTTAAAACTAAACCTCTAAAAAGAACTAGTTATAATACATAAATAATAAACAACATTACAATAAAATCGCTATTCTTATAATTTGTAATTATCACTTTTACTAGATGTTAATATTCTAAACCCAAATTATTTAGATTCTGTAAACCTGTATTAATTTAAGTCCTTAAATTGAAAATATTCTAAGTCCCTCAACTCAAATTATAAGAAATCTCTAAACCCGGAATATTTTAAGTCCCTAAACTTGAATTTTTCTAAGCCTCTCAAAGTAATTTATTCAAAGTCCCTAAATATAAAATATTTTAAGTTCCTAACCCCACATGATTTTTGACATTTGACCCCACTTGATTTTCAGATTCACAGGTTACCCCTCCTTAGAAACATGTTCAATGTTAAAACTACGATTTTTGCAGCAAATTGAAAAATTGATCATTTTGGGACAAAAATGGGCATTCAATTTACTGACTGTAAAGAAGAGAATTTAATATAAAAAATTAGAAAGGTAATAATGTTTTGCAAACAAATAATTCTAAAGGACAAATAAAGAATTTTTAGAAAAAAGCTTTTAGAAAATTGTTGAGACCTATAAAACCCATTTTTGTCTAAAATTGCAATTTTTTAGATAATTTAAAAATTAATCATTTCGGGGAAAAAATGACCATTTGGTTAAATTGCTATAACATTGAGAAAAATTGCGGTATCCAAGGCTTGAAAAATGACTTTAATACCGAAAAATTGTGACCAACAAGAAGTGTTTTTGTTAACTAACTAACTAAAAAGCAATATTGCCAAAAAACTACATTTAAAAGCCTTGTGAATAGTATTATGCACATATACTTGTGCCTAGAAGGCCCGTTGGAATAAACGGAGGTTATCGGAGGTTTTTTTCAATTATTAATGAAAGTAATTTGTAATATGGTTTCCTAAAGTTAGCGGTCTCTTGTTAGCGAAAGCAAAGTAAAGACTCCGAAAAATCTGCCCTCTTATTGCATCTTTGTTAACTTTTTGCATAAGGGAACTTAAGCAAAATTTTTTCTTGCAAAATCTTTGTTATTACATGATCTTCCGGTGCTGGACATGGTATTTTTAAAGTCATATGACAAAATTAAATTCATAGGTTGGTATCAATGGGACCTCCGTATGTTGCGTTCACTTATACTACGATATAATAGTGTTAGTGTATGTTAATGCCAGGCAGGGGTGGGTAAAAAAGTGATGTTTTAGGGGGGGGGGGGTAAATACAGGGCGATACAGAGCGGATGCATTGTTTGCTTATTAGTTAACCAATCGCAGCTAAGATTACAAGCATCAACAACTTGCGATGCACCTAATAAAATAAAATTCACGTCCTACCCGGGATCACCGTGTATTGACGTTTTAGGGGGGGAGGGGTTGAAATATTAACGACGTTTTTAGGGGAGAGGGGTATGAAATGGACTTAGAATATTTCCGATTAAGGGACTTAGAATAATTTAAAGTGGGAGTAAGCACAAGAACTTAGAATATTTTAGGTTTATGGACTTAGGATAATTTATATTTTGGGATTTATTGTAATTTCGATCTTAGGACTTATAATAATTAGGGAATATACGTTAAAACGTTATAAGTGAACATGATTCATGATCGTTGGTTGTGTGAAAACACAAACCAGTTATAAGTTTTTTTCATTTTTTGTTAAATTCAGGGATAGTTTTATCCATTTTTGCCCCCGTATAGGAGGTAAATTAAATAAAAGTTAGAATAGGATAAAACTTTTTCAAATGCAAGATTAAAAGAAAAGTAAAGAAAAAAACTCACATTGTATTTTTCCGATTTTATCTTACCCTGGAGATATTTTTCAACACCAATAGTTAGCTCTAATATTCCTTTATCGATACAGAATAAAAGAATAAATTCAATATTTAGTTAATTACTCTTAAATGTGGCACTATTAATTTGATCATTAGTTCCAAAATATTGTGAAAAAACTCATAAGATGGAATGTTTCTGCTGTATTTTCCTATTTTCTAACCCAGTAGGACCCCAAATTCGGATTCAGCGACATACAAAACCTACAGAAGACTTTTTCTTTCTCTGGTTGACGAATTCCGAAACCGTTACACCACATTCTGACTTGTGTATAATATTATTTTGGTAATTATGTTAATTGAGGGGTATTAGAGTTCAGAGTAACTTTTTTGTTGTTGGTGAATTATAGGAAAAGGACGTAATAACAAAGTTCCGCCAACAAAAGTTTAGTTGAAATCTTTTCAGCAAACAAATAATAAGGTTTCAAAATAAGGGGCGGATTTTTCGTGTACTTTTTGGCCAATACTTAAAAATTTTAACTATGCTTAACATTTTTTTACGTCTTATTTAAACATTGCGATTAAATAAAACTGCAAACTCAATATTTCGGGTCAAAGTTGGCCACTAAAAAAAATCGACAAGTTGCTTATCAATATTGTAAAATTAATTAAGTATTCAAAGACAGTTAACGATAATATAATTGCAGCTTATGATATGATTGCGTTAAGTATCTTATGCAAATAAAAAATTTTAAATCTTAAGGGGCAGTACAGGTTAAAATCCAACTTTTTTGAAAAAACCTAATTTTCAGAAAATGTTAGAAAAAAATTGAAAATCTAAGAAGAGGGAAACATTGCCAAGACTTTGGTGAATTCAAAACTGTGGGTTTGGGTCTTTTTATAGTATGTTTGCTCGGAGAATTTTTTCTTTGAAAATACATCCTTAATTTTTTAAAGATAAATTTTTAGGTTTTTCGGGTCGCTGATCATGAATTTCGGGTTCTTTTCTATGAGAAATTGGTGTATCACCCTTAAATTTGCAACAAATACCCCTAAAAAGGGGTATTTTTGATGTATTCGAATAATGGGCGGTCAGATTTGGTCCATAAGAGTTTTTCGGGTCGCTGATCAAGAATTTCGAGGACTTTTCTATGAAAAGTTAATATTTCACTCCTTAATTAGCAAAAATAATTAATTAATAATAATACTTAATAAAAAATTTTGGCACTTTAAGCGTTCAGAAACGGTTTTAATGGGTTTTTTAGGTCACTGAACAAGAATTTTGAAATTATTTGTTAAAAACTAATTTCTCACCCTTAAATTAACAGAAACTACCCTACTACCATACTACTAAAAGCGGTGTTTTTGCTACTTTCGCATTGTCAGCGTTCAATTCGATTCAAATGGGATTTTGGGGTCGCTGAACAAGAAATTCGGGAATTTTTTTGTAAAAAATTAATTTAGCACCCTTATGTTAGCAAAAACAAAATTTTTTTGTATATATATTTATTATTCTGAAAATTTGAAAAACACTGACAATGCGAAACTAGCAAAAACACCCCTTTTAGAGATAGTTTTTTTAACTTAAGGGTGAGAAATTAATTTTTAACAAAAAATTCCCCAAAATTCTTGTTCAGTGACCTAAAAAACCCATTAAAACCGTTTCTGAACGCTTAAAGTGCCAAAACAGCTTAAACACCCCCTTTTTAGGGGTATTTTTGCTAATTAAGGTGTGAAATATTAACTTTTCATAGAAGAGTCCTCGAAATTCTTGATTAGCGACCCAAAAAACCCTTATGGACCAAATCTGACCGCCCATAATTTGAATACATCAAAAATACCCCTTTTTAGGGGTAGTTTTTGCAAATTTAAGGGTGTTCCAACAATTTCTTATAGAAAAGACCCCGAATTGTGATCAGCGACCTAAAAAACCTATATTAGACCAAATCTGGTGGTGGTAGGTGATTATAGTACCCCCCCCCCCCCCCCTCGTATATTGTCTGCAGTATAAGGAATTATATTTATTATATTTTTATTTCATTTTATTTAATATTTATTTCAAAATCTTAAGCATTCATTAGTTCATAACAATTTTCTTTGCAGCGTATACTAAAATATTAAATAAATTTTTGTTTTATTCAGTAAACTCTAAAATGGGCACCATCATTTAAATAAAATATTCTACATGTAAACTTTGATTAAATACATAAAAAATTTTTAGATTAAAAAAAAATATCGATACCAGAAACTTTCATACATTAAATTCCACTAATTGACATTCTTTTGCCATTTTTTTTCTCGTAAAAATCAAAAACATCCCCAAAGCCGTTTTTTTTCAGGTAAAAAACCGTATTTTTGAGGTTTTTTTCATTTTACACTAATTTTAAATTTCTTTATTCGTGCCAAATAAAGTTCAAAACGGTTCTGTACTTTATAAAATGTATTTTTGATGTTAAATTTTTCACTCTTGAGCATTAAAGTAAACTTATACCTGTATAATTTGATTTCGGTAAGCTGTGGATGGCTGAGAGGGTGGCTGAGAAGTATATCATTCCGTATAAAAAGTCATTGGCGGATTGAGTCCCCCAATTTGACTCATTTTGTGCACGCTTTTTTATATACATAAAATATGAACTCTCCCAATTTTTTAGCCCTCTAGGTGTAAATCTGCCAATTTAGACCCAAATTAAGTTTTCAGCAATTTTTGATTTTTTAATGAAATTTTTTAGAAATCTATAAACAAAAGCATTAAAAATAGTTTTTGGACATAATCCATAGTCAAATTTCCAGCTGAATTCGTATTTGAAATTAGATTTTAAAAATTTTGCCCCTAGATAGCTGTATTCACTATTTTTGGTCAAACTCGCAAAAATCTAAATTTCGTAATTTGGGTCAAAATTGGCAGATTTTCACATAGAGGGCTAAAAATTGGGGATAGTTCATATTATATGTGTATAAAAAAGTGCGCGCAAAATGAGTCAAATTTTGGGGACACAATCCACCAATGACTTTTTATACAGAATGATATAACTTCTCAGCCAACCTCTCAGCCATCCACAGCTTACCGAAATCAAAATATATACAGGTATAAGTGTACTTTAATGCTCTAGAGTGAAAAATTTAACTTCAGAGATACATTTTATAAAGTACAGAACCGTTTTGAACTTTATTTGGCACGAATAAAGAAAATTAAAAGTAGTGTAAAATGAAAAAAACCTCAAAAATACGGTTTTTTACCTAAAAAAAAAAACGGCTCTGGGGATTTTTTTGATTTTTACGTTCAACGTTTTTCATTCAACTTGGAAAATTATTTCAAGTAGATCCCGTTTTTAACATTTTCAGTAAATCGTTTCAAGCCGCCGACCGTGATTGATATTTAAGCTAAATCTCATCAAAGCTTGTAAAACCCAAAAATTAAAAAATTATTTAAACTTTTTTTTAAATATGATCAGCTTCGCTCTACCCGTCGTTGACGGTATCTAGTATATATTAAGCATAATTAATAATAACAATAATTATTATAATAAAATGCCTTACATTATACATTATGAATTATATATATATATATATTTTTTTTAATTTTAATAATATTATGTATTTGCGGTAGGTATAAAATGTAATCTTAAGGAAATTATGAGATATTTAAGTAAGCATGTGCAACAAAAGAGACAAGACTAAGTATAATCCAGCGTGTAAAATCAAATTTTGCATAATAATTTTCACAGCCTTATAACATGACTCTAGGATATGTTACATGTTTATACATATAAAGTTTCATTCTCTTACTCTTACTTGTACTTTACGTATAAAGGACGTTGTATTTATACGCCCCTTCCGTATTTATATCCTGATGATTAAAGTAAGCATTTAAAAATAAAGCTTGTATGTATATATCACGTGACTTGAGATCATGTTTTAAATATTTTTTTTTTTTTATTGTTAATTACTTTTGTTTTTTTTTTCGCTGATGTCATTAAATCTAATAAATAAAAATTGATTCCACTAATATTTTAATTAAAATATCAACGTGTATTTTAATTTAATACTATTGTTCTAAAATTAAGAAAATTAAAGGGTAATTTTTATTTTTTTTTTAAGCATTCTTTTTATAATACTATAATAAACGATGAATGAATTATCTTAGTTTCTTCCTACTTTTTTTTTATATTTGTGTATTTTTTCCCGTATAAAAATACATGCGTAATTTTAAGACGATGACTTTGAATTATTCTAAAATTTCCGTTTAAAAAAAAGAAGAAAAAAAAAGATTCCACGATCATTATTATATAATATGTATATTGTGTAAAAAAATAAAATTAAATTAAATGTAATAAAACCTGCGATTTTTTAATTTAGCAATAATGTTAATACGGATGGGTGTGTTTAGTTGAAATTTTTTTAAAGCATTTTTTCAAAAGCTTGGAGGTTGATTATGCAGAATTTATTAAGATATAGGTATTTATTTATTTATTCAGAAAATTTTAGGTATTGGTAGGGTATTGGACAAGAAGGTGCTTTGAATGAAGTATTTGGAATAAGTTTTTAATATATCTAAAAAACGTCCCTGGAAATTTCACACTTGATTTATAAACCTAATAAACCTAATATAATACGTATCAAAAGGTCTCAATTAACGCATAAAAAAAAATTAATATAAATATTTTTGCATTTTAGTCCTCGATTTAAAGTATTTGAAAATTTAGTAATTTACGTATTTTGGTAATCATTGCAGGAAAAAAAAATATAATTTTTATTAGAAAATTTTTATTTTTGAAGTGATAGATAAAAAAAAAAATTTTAACCGGTTTGAGTGTTCACACAACCAACGAGCATGGAACATGTTTACTTATAATAGATCTGGTTGTAAGTTGGAACCTCCTAGTATGTATATATATATTTTTTGAGTCGTTAGGGCCTCCTTGAGACCCCGAAATATAATTTTGAAATTTTCGAAAATTTGTTTTTTTGAGCATAAAGAAAACCATCCTTAAATTTTTTTTACAGTCCTCGTAGGTTTGCAAAACATATTTTTTAATTTAAAAAAAAAAATAATAAACTCATTTAGTAATTGTCGAGACCCCGATCTCTGATAACGTATTTTTAGAATTATAAAATAAGTATTTTTTCGTAATAAAATAAATTTTAATGTTTTAAAATAAAATTATTTGGTATCCTATTCTAAAAAGGAGTTGTTGCTATGTACATTGTTGTACATTGTTATCGCAATAAAAGCGTTTTGATTGGCTACTAATACCGACTCATAATAATCGTTGTGTATTTATCAGTTTATGTATGATTATTCATAGTATTAGTAATGTTTATTTATTGCAGAAAAAATATATGCATAACCTAAATTTAAATTATTTTTTTTATTGATAAAAATTAAAATACATGTTTTGTTGATTAGTCGAAAATTGATATTCCAAAAAAAGTATATAGGGTTATATTATTTATTATTATTATTATTATTTGAATAGTAATAAATTACATAAAAGTGAAAAATTTGTTGTTAAAAATTCACCTTATTTACAAAATAACCGGTATTTTAATCCAAATGGGTGAAACAAATAAAATGTCAAAATAAATTCATAAAAAGCATCAGTTATTATAATAATATAATAAGTTATAAATAATTTCCTTCATTTTTGAGCTACTAAATTAGTCAAGACTTTTTTATAAAGCTTATCTGATTTTAAAAATCTTTTAATATAATATTTTGGACATTATTTAGCATCGATTCACTAAAAACATTTCAATTTCTAATAATAAAATAAAAACATTTTTCAAGGTTTTTGATTTTTTACCTAACCTATAAATTTTAAAATATCGAATTATTCGGTAAAAAATTTAGAGATTAAACAAATTTTTCAGTGAATCGATGCTAAATAATGTCCTAAATATTATACTCAAAGATTTTTAAAATCAGAAACTTTATAAAAAGTCTTGATTAATTTAGTACCTCAAAAATTAAAGAAATTTCAATAACTTATATCTCCGCCTGTAGTCACTAAATTCAAATTTTTTTTTTTTTATATTCTAAGGGACATGTAACTTGATCAATAGCTATAAAATTCAAAGATTCCAGAAGTTTTGACTTCCAGAAATCTTATATCGAAAAATTCTATTTTTATCCACCGGATTCAAACTTAAGTTACTGTTTTTGGGTCGGAAAATTTAAAAATCGTCCTGGAACTCCAAAACTTTTTTTTCATAGGGATGGGTACCCCAGACAGCCAGAAAATCTAGAGAAGGTCAAATAGTTACGTTCGAGAGGGGGGGGGTGGTCAAATGAAACTTGGAACAAAATTTCGATTTAAGGCACTTAAGGGACTTTAGGGAATAATCTGAATTTATGGATTTAGAATAATCCGAGTTTATGAGCTAATTTAATTTTACAAAGTTCTTTCGGAAGCTAGAATGCTTGTAATAGAAGAGTCGTCAGTAAACGTAATGGGTTGCTTTGCTTGAAAATTCAAGCAATCTGCTTAGAATTTTAAGTAATTCAAGCAGCTGTTTGAAATTTCAACCAAAGCAACCTAACGGTATATATAACACCTTCATAGGAAAAAGTATTTGGAAATACACACAAACAGTAGGTAAGACTGGATTACAATGATTTCAGTTTATTAAGACTTAAAGTAATTTCAATTTAGGTACTTTACTATAAATAAATAATAGTTCCTAGAAAGTGACGTATTAATTAAAATTATATGAAGTGAATTTATATTTGCAATAATGTGCAAAATCTATTAACTGGAAAATTTTTATGAAAAATATTTTAAATTTGTTTTGATTTACTTTCCCGCACTCTGCCCAGAAAATTAAAAATTTTTTAAAAACAACTTTTTTTATATTTTACAAGATTTGAATTTAATTTTAAAACAGTTATTATGAGTGAAATCTTTCCAAAAAATGTTTTGGAACTTGTAGATTTTTTATGAATTTCTGGGTAAATAGACGCAGACTATAATTTAAAATGTAGTCACTTTTTTAGAGTTAAAAAATTTAAGTGAAAATTTTTCTTTCTGTAGAAAGTAAAAAATAATGAGAATAGTTTTTTTAAAACATATTTTAATAGGGAGGGTTATCTCAAGAGGTTCATTAATCAAGGGGGTTGGAAATGTCACAATCAAGGGGGAGGGGAATGGGACTTAAAATAATTTTGAATCAGGGACATGCATATTTTAGTTTCAAGGATTAATATGGTTTTAGTTGGTACTTAAGGAAATATTGATGTTTGTAATATACAGAGAAGTCAGTAAACATGTTCTATTCAAGTTTTTTGCATTCATTGAAAAGATGGTTATAACCTAAAACTAAATTTAAAATTAAATAAAATTATTAAAACAACGGAATTTTAGGAAATTCTAAAAAAAATTTATTAACATTGACTTTCAGTTAAACAAAAAAGGAATAATTTTTGTATTCACAGGGCTGATTTTCTTTATAGAGTTTTAGGGACTTGGTCTGGGAGTAATTGATTCCAAAATATGTAGGATAAAGAATTATTTTTTCTTCCTAGCGGGTCGAAAACACTTTTTTCGCCCCGCAACGAAATCGAAAAAAATGCGTTTTCTCCCCGCTGAGAAAGAAAAATTTCGTTTTTTCCATGGGAACAAAAAAAAATACCCCAGATCGTAGTTTACCATCCTCGGCTTAGCCTCGGATGCTAATTTACGTGCAGTCTGGGCCATTATTTTTTTTGCTTCCTTGGTTAAAAATTTACTATTTGTGGTGTGAATTTCCTAACTAGAAAAAGGTGAATGCGGGGGGGGGGGGGTGGAGCCAAAAATGGTCTGCCTACATTTTAAATCTTGGTTTCAGTTTTTTATCTTTTTAAGATCCTATATGAATATCAAAATCTAATATTTTTATTAACTAAATTTTTAACATGGAACTCGTTTATAGAGGTGTGTATTAAAAAAGGTATGGTTTTTGAGAAAGAAGGGATAAAAATGTTACAAATAAGGGGGGGGGGGAATGGGACTTAAATTAATTTGAATTTAGGGAAATATTTAGGGAATTATTTAGAAAATTATTCTAAATAATTTTTAATTAGATTTGGGATTTTAGTTTAGTTTGGGCTTTGTATTTTTGTGATATGTTGTTTTGTTATGCTTACATGCTTTTTATTATACATTCAAGAGCTTTTATTAATCTGGATAGCAAGTAGATATGATATATATTCTGAATTATCTTTATTCTGTGTAAACTGGAAGCCTACTTTTCAAAACAAAGATTCAAAGAAAAATAAAATTAGAGAAAAGGAGGAAATTGTTAGTTATATTATAATATATTTAACATTTTTTCCCAATTAAAATAACTAAGGAGAGTTTTCTTAAAAAGTTGAAAAAGGGGTAAGATCGGAAAATTTTTGACCATAATGAAATCAAATGTTTGATAGTAAACAAGGGAAGAAGTGAGAGCAACATAACTATTAATTATTATATTCGATAGTGGAGATTTTTGCAGTGAAAATAATAAGGGGCCAAAGGTCACGTGTTGAATATAGGGAATCATAACAGTTTTTTTGCGCCATTGATTCTAGAAGAGATCTAAGAAAACAGAGATCCAAGGTGGTAGTAGGTAGGCTTATTTGAAAGCTAAGAACCCGTAGAATTGCGTGGTTACAAATATATTCCGAATTATTTACTCGAAATATTTCTCTTTACAAAATATTCTCGGCATTTTGTATGATTGTATTGACAATTAATTGTTTTCGTTGTGTAACCAAAATAAACCTTCATAACCAAAAAAATAATTTTAGCAATATTAATCTATTTTTAAGTAAAAATTCACGCAATTGTACCAAATTTTTAACTTTCAAATAAGCCTACCCATTACTACCTTGGATCTCTGGTTCCTTAAAACCAATGGCGCAAAAAAATCGCCATGATTCTCTATGTTCAACACATGACCTTTGGGCTAAAGAAATTTTACCTGATATCAATAATAAATTTCTTTATCAACCTAAATTTTAGACTATTAGCAGAGGCGTGTATAAAACGTGCAACTTGATACCTATCAGCTTTAATTTTTATAGAATTTCAAATCTAACAATCGTTTTAAAACTAAAAACTTATCGGTATTTTATCAGTTTCACAGTCAATGTTAACCTACAACCTTTTTTTTTATTTTTTTTATTTTAGTTACTTTGAAAATTCCTGGATATAAATTTTGAGTAAAAATAATAATTAACTTTTGAGTAATATAAGCTTTTTGAAAACGAAGACGTTTTTTGTGCACCAGGATTAATAGCTTAATAGATTTCAATAACCAAAATAACGGAAAAAACATTAATAAATAAAATATAATAAATAAATAAATAAATAATAAATAAATAAATAAATGAAGCTCATTATTAATTTTTTGCATACATTCATCCCTGCGCGAAGCGCAGTTGAATCTAGTAAAATAAAAATTAAATTAAATTAAATAATTTTAAATGTTTAATACGATTAATTTAGTAGAATAAATTGGTTAAAAAAATAGTTAAAGTAATAAAATAAAGATAAAACTAGATTTAACATTATTCAAGCAAATAAAAATTATTTAGATCTTAGATATAAAATTCATTAAATAAAATTAATGAAAAATCAGATTTTAAAAAGCATAAATAATTATTTTAAAAGAGAGATAATTATTTACAGTATCGTAGTTTTAATAATCTGTATAATAGTTATTATCGATCATTTTGTCGTGAGTTAAATTATTCGTTATTTAAAGAACAATCAAAAAGTCTAAAAAAAAAACATTTTTAGTCTATCATCGATGTCTTAGTCTTATTTATATACCTAAAGGCTATCACGATGTATAAATTCAACTTCCGTTTTGATCTTTTAAACATACTCTCAAGTAGCTTTAATATATATAAGTACATTTTAAATCTTAAAAATGAGGTCTGTCTTCCTTACGTCTATACCTTATAAACTAAATAAAGAATAGCCTAAAGCTTGTAAAATAAAAGATTAATCTTTTAAAAGAATAAGATTCTTGATTATTCAACTTGATTATCATTATGGGTAATTTTTTTTGCGTTATTTATTTAAGATTTATTTTAACCCTTTTTTGTAGTTAATTTAGACTGTAATTTTTACGGTAAAAACTTGTACGATTATCTTATTAAGAAAAAATTTCTAATTATTTATGTATACCTTCTTCTTATAAGATTTTTACAAAATGAGTAATATTTTTCAAAATGTATTTTATTTTAATTAAATATTACTTATCCATTAATTTAAAAGGTATTTCAAAATTTATAAATTAAAGCTTTTAAGTAATATTAATTATTAAATAAAAGAAAAACTAATACAAGTTTTTTTTTTTAATTATTCTCTGTTTACTTATTTACATTTACTCTTTTAATATTTATAAATTAAAAATTATTATTCAAGTCAATATACGGGGGTCAGTATGCTTTCCGGCCACCACCAGATTTGGTCTAGTATAGATTTCTTCGGCCGCTGATCATGAATTCCGGGTTCTTTAATTAGCAAAAGATACCTTTTAAAAGTTATATTTTTGATATATTCACTATCATCAAATTTGTGAAATATTATTTTGGTTGTGGCATTTTTAAATTTTGGAGGTTGACGTCATCGATCAAGTTATTGAGCACGAGGCATTACCAACCACTACTTATATTTGCGGAACCTGAATTCAGTCATTTTAATAAAATACAAGTTTGGTATCTATTTATATTAAATTCATTGGCGACAATACAAAAGGTACAACTTTGATTACCAATTTTTTTACACTATCGAATTTATTTGCGCATTGATTTCCTCCTATTTCCTACATATATTTTTGCTTATATTACAATTATTATAACTATTGCTTTACTTTTGCCCTCGACTATCTCTCTCTCTCTCTCTCTTATCGTGAATAAATTAAGCCTAAGTACAAAGCCGATATTTTAGGCTATCATTTATAATTAAAAATATTATATTAACGTCATTAAATTTAAGTCGCGTATGCACCGCGTACATTCGCAAATATTTCGTTATCTTGTAAACTTAGCTTAAGTCATGTAAATATTAAATATTAGTCCTCAAATTAAATTCAATTTTCGTTAATAAATTTTATGCTGGTGAGAAATACTTAATTAATTATTGTGTTTTATTTTAGTATTTATCAATTTACCTTACCTTTTTTTGAGTTTTATTTATATAAGGGTAAGTCTGTAAAAATTGTGCATTATATTATATTTGATTTGATATCTCTTATTTTATACATTTACTATTATCAGAACCTCCTGATACCCGGTACTATATTGAAAGTATAATTGCGCTATACATTTCTTATATGGCACTCCTCTGAATCTTGTTGAGGAAAAGGAGTCTTTTGAATAATTTTTGATAATTTGATTAGCCTTTTTCTAAAAAGTCTCATGACTCTAAATATTTCTTTTTATTTAATTGTAGTTGAGGAATTTTTATACATTATAAAATCGCCAATTTATAATGTGGTATTTTGACTGGTTCATCATTTCTATGAACTTGTTTATACCTTGCCTATATGTTTTATTATTAATTCGCGAAGATTATAAAAAAATTTTATTCTATCGCGCCATACATTCGGATCAGTACTAATTACCGAGGATTTATCCACCATTTCTATGTAACGACGCAAACTTTTCACGGGTTGGTGGTCCTTACCAAAATTTAAGAATGCGGACGAGGCTTTAGTTGTAGATTGAGTTGACGTATTTATTGCGGCATATGTTTATCCTAATCCCTATGATCAATTCCTGCTAAGATTCTTATCACCTCCTTGATTGTTCAATTGGAACATTCCATGGGTGGTAAGGCGTGGGGTACTGACAATTTTGATGCCGTGAAATTTACGTACATCTAACTAAACTTCGGGTCAATAATAGTCACGTACGACTCTATCATATGTTCGCTCCATTCCAAAATGTTCACTAGAAGGCTCGCAATGACACTCCCGTAGGACTCTCATCCAGATTTGGATTATGTAGGTTTTTCCGGTCACTGATAACAAATTTCGAATAATTTTTAGTAAAAAATTGCGGTTAAACCCTTAAATTAGCAAGAACTATCCCTAAAAGGGGTATTTTAAAAGTATTTGTATTTTTTGAAAATTTGAAGGTAAAGTGCAAATTTCCCATTAGCAAAACCCCGAAATTTGTGACCAATGATCCAAAAAACCTATATGGACCAAACCTAGGCACTCAAGTATAAAATAGATAAAAAATACTACTTTTTAGTCTATCAGTCATAATGTCACCGGAATTTCCCTCAGCAATTTCAGTATTTGTAAAGATTAGCTGTTTGTTTTCATGACACAAAAAGATGACCAGGTCTAGTATAGTTTGAACTTATATCATTTTCAGAATTTTATAAAACTATTGACATTTTCCAAACTGACAAGAAATCGTACTTTTTTATATATGAAACTTCCGATAATTTTTCAAAAGTACCGTCGGCAAGCATACTTTTTACTTATTAAAGCTAATTAAAACCTTATAAAAAATAATAATAATAATAGAAATAAATAAAATTAGTAATATAGTATATCAATAAATATAAATTCTATCTCATCTCATCTTGTTTACTTTTTATGGCGGACACAGGAACGAGGAAACGTGTAAATTCATAATGTTTAAGGAGTATACACAAGACAAGATTAATTGTATATTCTAGATTACAAGATATACCGGTTCAAATGTCGCACTGATGAACGTTATATATATATATATATATATATATGAATGTAATATTATATGGGAACGGAACTATTACGTTCGAATATGTCATATATATGCATGTATGCATATAAAAATCATGTTTTTTTTTTTTACAAATGATTTTACGTATCCTATTTATATTTAAATCGCAATGAGAAAAATATTAAAGGGTATATTAACAAATATATAAAAAAAAAAGTATGGAATTCCTGTAAAATTGATATTTTATCTTAATATACAAATTATAAGAAAAAAAAGAAAGAAGAAGGATATACTTAGAGTAAATAAGGTATATATATAATTATATGGTTATAATAAAATATCTTTAAATGAATGAAATTATTTTTATGAATGTAATATTATATTATACTGTTTTACTTGTTTCTTATAAATTTTATATAAGAAAAAATTTTAATTGAAATATCTGTATGTATACATGTTTTTATATAATTTTATAATACTGCATATATAGTATCGTTTAATTTTTATATTTTTTATTTAAATAAAGTATCCATGAGGCTAATTACGAACATCAAATCTAAAATTATGGTAGCAAAAAAATAGAAAGTTAAAAAATACCTATTATTTAAGATGATAACGAAATAGAAGAATTTGAAAAAAATATTTTATTATCTGGAATAGTTATTAAAAAAAGGGGGGGGTCAAATAGGACTTTAAATAGTTTCTATTTAGGGACTAGAAATTGTATGGGGTACAGGACAAAGGTTATTTAAAGACATTTCAAAAGAAAGGATAAAAATATTCAGTGTATTAAGTAGAAGCATTGCTGTTTTTGGTGTAAAAATTTGGGACTTCAAAAGATACGAAATTATTAAAATTTGCTGAAAAATATTAAAATGGGTAGTATGAATTGCTAAGAATACACCTAATTACGTGCTTAGAAGAGGAACCAAAATAACAAAGCTATGTTGTGAAAAAGTAGATAATGATAACATTCAAAAAAAAAGTATTCAAAAAAATATCCCCGAGGAGAATTTTATGAATATCGAAAAGAAATAAAACAAGCATTATACTTGAAATCAAAATAAATCATGGTACAGTTGATAAATGGTTAAAAAAAAAAAGAAATAATTAGTGCAAAAATTACAGATGAGGGGGTTCAAATCACAATAAACAGAGATATTAAATGAATAGAAGATCAATAATTGCCGATGATATAATAGATGTGATGATAGATGACTACTATGCAAATAATTTACTATTTTATCTATAAAAAACAGTGAATATACAAGTTATAAATAAGATTAGCATAGTTGAAAAATTAAGGAGTAGAAAATACAGGAAAAATAATTCTAAATAGATGTATGGAATATGTACTACTGTTAAGTATTGAAACTGAAAAACACTTTTTTAAAGCATGTCCTCAGAATATAAAATTTGATATTCAATAAGCTTATTTCTAGACGGTTTAATATTTTTGATACTTTTGTTAAGGTACCAGGAACCAAGTATACTTGTTATAACATTAGATCGGCGGTTTTTAATGATTTTAATAATTAAATTTTGTATCCCCTTAATAAGATAGAAATTTGAAATTTATTTGATAATGCATTGTAGTCTTATAAAAAATAAGATAATTTTTTTTTTAATGATGAACACTGACGTGTGGAAGTCACTATTAAAAAATAGAGAGCGTGCATATTAATACATATACACACTTACATATTTACATATATACGCAACATTTCCACCCATCACAATTTATTACTAAACTGTAAAAAATAAGCGATTTATAGTTGGTGGGATGGAAAATATGATTTTAAGTTACATTACCAAAAAGGCTACATAAAATAAATATATTGAAGCTAAACATATAAAGCCTGATGGTTAAAGAATTAATAAATTTTAAATTTGAAGCTATGAAAATTAATTAGAATATAAAATAATATATAAATTTTAGCAATATCATATTAGCAGAAAATTTAGCAAAAAATAATTTAATAATTACAAAAGTTACAATTATACAATTTAAAAGCTAATATAACTGATCTAGAGCATCACTATTTCCACTAGACTGGCATGAAACCTGTAGACCTAAATAATTTTTAAGACCAATGAAGCCTCAAATCACACTACACAATCAATAATGAGATTTATCCTTTTACAATTTAACACGATACCACTGAAAAATATCATTGTAGTTTAATATTTAAAGTTTTACAAAGTTTTGCAAGTAAAACTTCAAACTCAACATAAAAATTTAATCTCTAAAATTTATTCTCTCTTTAATCTCTCTCTCTCTCCCTCTCTTCAAAAAGAAAGAGAAAAATAAAAACTGATTTTATGTAAATAGCAAAATCTTTACATTGTAGTTTTAAGCTTGATTTTAGGTCAATTTGACAAAGTAGGGGCAAAGTAGTAAAAATTAATTATAAAGCAAGAAGCATAGTGAATTTTACGACCCCCCTTGACAAATCTAGACCTAAAAAGTTACATTCTAGTTAGCTAATAAATTATTTAAAAAAATTAAAATTTTTAAATTTAAATTTTGCATGTCTATAAATATTACTCATATCTCCCCTCTCTCAAAAAAAGATAAGCAAATTACATATTTAGTACCTACACTTACTTGCAAAATTTCTACAATTATAGGTTAAGAAGATGAGATACACAACAGTTAACTACTTTAAATGGCTACCCAAAAATAAGATTTAGATACAGGAAGCTAAATGTTTAAATAAATTTTAATTTTACTCTTAAAAAAAAAGTTGAAAACGATTTGATTACTCTTTCAAACGTCAGTTTTTATTTTTTTTGCCAAAGTGAGATAAAATAAATCTAACAATTTTCGTTTTAATTTATTCGAATTAAATAGTACGCTCTACATATCTGGAAAATAGTTATTTTCTCACCCTAGACAAAGAAAAATTTTATACAATTCTTGTCCATAAAAAAAGGCATGCCCCAAAAGCAGTTTACAATCCAGCATCCTCAGCTTGTCTTTATATATTATTTTACGTACGATTTAAACCATTCTTTATTTTTCTGATCATGGTTCGTTATCTACGATTTCAGATCACTTTTCCCCATCGGTGGAAATATTCTCCCAAAATAGCCCTTGCCCCTCCTAGTTATAATTGCGTCATGTAATTTCTTCACTACCACACTTTAACTTTTAATATACTTTTTTTTTTTGAAAAAAACCATAAGTATTAAACTACATGAGTTTTTCATAACATAATTTTCTTTTCATTTTCTGATAAAATATTTACAATATATATAACTTACAACATGTTTATATTTTAATTTTTTTCTTTTTTAAGAAACTACATTTATTTAAAATATTATAAAACATGATATTTTTAGTTATTCCTACCAATATCTGTAAATATCGCTTCATTATGTTATCAGATTATGTTTATTATTATTGCATGTATATTCAGATTTACGTATAAACTGGAAGAAACTGCATATTATAATTTTCGTATTATAATATAAATCGAGACATTGATAACGATAAATCAATAAATATGTATACTAGTAAGTAGTCATATTACCGAAGCCTATAAACATCTCAACTATATAGACATCATATCTTTCTATATATGGTTATATATATATATATGAAAAACAGGTAAAACGTAGATATAATATAGGCTGACTATGCAAGATTCTGGTCGCCTATATGTTTTGATGATAGGATTATAATATACCTTCTCATATATTCATAATCACGCGATATACTACATTTAATAATCTTATATTTATACATGGTTAAATAATTCTAGTACAAGTGTATTACATATAATAACTAAAAAAAAATCTATTATCGAAGAGAAAAGTGAGAGAGTTAAACTTACTCATGAATTATATACCAAGGTCGTATGAAAGAACTTTCAAGACAAGAAAAGTCACTTAACGGTCAACGAACTACCTAACATTAAATCTACATGTTCCTTATACAATACAACTATAATATAATTTTTCTACTACATGTTCATATTATTTTACTATTTTTACTTTTCTCACCCCCATATATACGTATGATATTTTATCTGAATAACTGTCTTCTCTTTATTATTAGAAAATACTTGTTATTTTCTTAAACATGCTTTTGTGTATATATATATATATTTATAATTATAGAAAGATTTTCTGTGTTAAAATTTTTAATACCCTTTTTTTGTTTTTACATATTGTTAAGTTACATTTACATGTTTAAGTAACTGTATAGAATTTTTCTTTTTAATATTATATGAAAATTTAAACATGACTTGTCAAGGATTACAAAGGGAGCTCATAATATTTAGATAGCTGGTTTTTTTCATACTTTGATGGTGCTTGTTAACCTATTTTCAAATATGTTTGTTTTTAAAGCTTAAATGAGAAAAGTTAACATGAAGATGAAAAATAATGTTCACCAAAAATGGTCGATTCAAATTGTACAGCTGGAACAAGACAGTCTATAAAATTATAATTGATGAATATTAGGATAACTTTTGTTTTAAGCACAAAATTTTTTGAACATAACGAAATTTATACACCAAAATAAGAACCTAGAATTTAGAAATTTTTTATCTTCAATAAAAAATGTACTAAAAAAAATGTATTCTAATTTTGGTGTTCAATTTTGTTTTGTTCAAAAAATTTTGTGCTTAAAACTAAGGCTATGAATATCAGGAGAAAATGGTAAAAATTTTGAAAATAAAGTTGATTTTTACGAGCCTATATTTTATGTTGACTTTATCATCACTTGTATCTCAAAAAACAAAATTAATGACATGTTAATTATTTTTTATTTCTATAATCCAAGATTTACCAGCAAAAGAGATCAAAAAAATAAAAATTTGTAAATTATATAAATATAATCAATGCTTTGAGATAAATCTGCCATCATTTATCCAACGCTTTCAAAGCTTTGAGTCTTATAGCCACTAATATTATTTGCGATTCCCTTTCCTTTCTTAAAATTCACTATTTCCTTTTTTAGAATACCAACTATTTGGGAAGCCAATTTGCTTCTAACTTTCAAGAAATGTTATTTTAGTGAATTAATAAAGCTGCATCCTCAATATTTTATAAGTAATTCTCTTACCGTTATAGTCAATAACTGGTCAATAAAGTGAATGCCCATTTTCGACTCAAAATGAATAAATTCCAAATTGTTGCCAAAATTACAATGTTTGACTAAAATAGGTTTTATAGGGCCAAAAAATTTTACACAAGCCTCAAATTTCCAAAAATTTGTTATTCACGGTGACATGGAAGCGTTTTATTATTCGATCAAAATGACAAAAAAAACCGTATGATGGGGTGTTTTCTACACTAAAAAATGCCTACGAATTTCCTATCCGGACCTTCTATCCAGCTACTTTAAGCGTTTGCTGTCAATATTTTCAAATATTTAAAAATTTATTAAATTGTTCATATTTAAAAATTTATAAAATTTCTCAGAAAAATTTAACCAAATATTTAAAAATTTATCAAATTGCTCAGGGCGCGTTCACAGTGAGCTTTGTTTCGAAACTACGTATATCGAAAGAAGAGCTCCTTCGATACACCTTGTTTCGAAACAAAATTTTACTTCGCAACACCGTGCTCCAAAATACGGTAACAATCGATCGATAAAAAAGTGTGAGGCACTCACGATCAAACGATCTTTCGAGAATTTTCATGAAAACAACATCAGAATCTTTTAAAAGTTATGGAGTCATATTATACTATATTTATTGTTGTCAGCTAATTGGCATACCTAGCTATATTTTTTATTAAATATTAATTTTATTATATATATTTTAAAAAGTTTGATAGTCAGTGCCTTATACTTTTTTATTGATCGAACGTTACCGTATTTCGGAGCCTGGTGTTGCGAAGCGAAATTTTGTTTCGAAACACGGTGTTTCGAAGGAGCTCTTCTTTCGATATAGGTTGTTTCGAAACAAAGCTCACTGTGAACATGCCCAAAATTGGGTTTTTGGCTAATTGTTTCGTAGCTGGATGAAATATTTCATAGAGCTACGAAGAAAAAGAAAATTGGGTCTTTGGCTAATTATTTGGTTTCGTAGCTGGATGAAATATTTCATAGAGCTACGAAGAAAAAGAAAATTGGGTCTTTGGCTAATTATTTGGTTTCGTAGCTGGATGAAATGTTTCATAGAGCTACGAAGAAAAAGAAAATTGGGTCTTTGGCTAATTATTTGGTTTCGTAGCTGGATGAAATGTTTCATAGAGCTACGAAGAAAAAGAAAATTGGGTCTTTGGCTAATTATTTGGTTTCGTAGCTGGATGAAATGTTTCATAGAGCTACGAAGAAAAAGAAAATTGGGTCTTTGGTTAATTATTTGGTTTCGTAGCTGGATGAAATGTTTCATAGAGCTACGAAGAAAAAGAAAATTGGGTCTTTGGCTAATTATTTGGTTTCGTAGCTGGATGAAATGTTTCATAGAGCTACGAAGAAAAAGAAAATTTGGTCTTTGGCTAATTATTTGGTTTCGTAGCTGGATGAAATGTTTCATAGAGCTACGAAGAAAAAGAAAATTTGGTCTTTGGTTAATTATTTGGTTTCGTAGCTGGATGAAATGTTTCATAGAGCTACGAAGAAAAAGAAAATTTGGTCTTTGGTTAATTATTTAGTTTCGTAGCTGGATGAAATGTTTCATAGAGCTACGAAGAAAAAGAAAATTTGGTCTTTGGTTAATTATTTGGTTTCGTAGCTGGATGAAATGTTTCATAGAGCTGCGAAGAAAAAGAAAATTGGGTCTTTGGCTAATTATTTGGTTTCGTAGCTGGATGAAATGTTTCATAGAGCTACGAAGAAAAAGAAAATTGGGTCTTTGGCTAATTATTTGGTTTCGTAGCTGGATGAAATGTTTCATAGAGCTACGAAGAAAAAGAAAATTGGGTCTTTGGCTAATTATTTGGTTTCGTAGCTGGATGAAATGTTTCATAGAGCTACGAAGAAAAAGAAAATTGGGTCTTTGGCTAATTATTTGGTTTCGTAGCTGGATGAAATGTTTCATAGAGCTACGAAGAAAAAGAAAATTGGGTCTTTGGCTAATTATTTGGTTTCGTAGCTGGATAAAATGTTTCATAGAGCTACGAAGAAAAAGAAAATTTGGTCTTTGGTTAATTATTTGGTTTCGTAGCTGGATGAAAAGTTTCATAGAGCTACAAAGAAAAAGAAAATTGGGTCTTTGGCTAATTATTTGGTTTCGTAGCTGGATGAAATGTTTCATAGAGCTACGAAGAAAAAGAAAATTGGATCTTTGGCTAATTATTTGGTTTCGTAGCTGGATGAAATGTTTCATAGAGCTACGAAGAAAAAGAAAATTGGATCTTTGGCTAATTATTTGGTTTCGTAGCTGGATGAAATGTTTCATAGAGCTACGAAGAAAAAGAAAATTGGGTCTTTGGCTAATTATTTGGTTTCGTAGCTGGATGAAATATTTCATAGAGCTACGAAGAAAAAGAAAATAGGGTCTTTGGCTAATTATTTGGTTTCGTAGCTGGATGAAATGTTTCATAGAGCTACGAAGAAAAAGAAAATTGGGTCTTTGGCTAATTATTTGGTTTCGTAGCTGGATAAAATGTTTCATAGAGCTACGAAGAAAAAGAAAATTGGGTCTTTGGTAATTATTTGGTTTCGTAGCTGGATGAAATATTTCATAGAGCTACGAAGAAAAAGAAAATGGGGTCTTTGGCTAATTATTTGGTTTCGTAGCTGGATGAAATGTTTCATAGAGCTACGAAGAAAAAGAAAATGGGGTCTTTGGCTAATTATTTGGTTTCGTAGCTGGATGAAATGTTTCATAGAGCTACGAAGAAAAAGAAAATGGGGTCTTTGGTTAATTATTTGGTTTCGTAGCTGGATGAAATGTTTCATAGAGCTACGAAGAAAAAGAAAATTTGGTCTTTGGTTAATTATTTGGTTTCGTAGCTGGATGAAATGTTTCATAGAGCTACGAAGAAAAAGAAAATTGGGTCTTTGGTTAATTATTTGGTTTCGTAGCTGGATGAAATGTTTCATAGAGCTACGAAGAAAAAGAAAATTGGGTCTTTGGTTAATTATTTGGTTTCGTAGCTGGATGAAAAGTTTCATAGAGCTACGAAGAAAAAGAAAATTTGGTCTTTGGTTAATTATTTGGTTTCGTAGCTGGATGAAATGTTTCATAGAGCTACGAAGAAAAAGAAAATTGGGTCTTTGGATAATTATTTGGTTTCGTAGCTGGATGAAATGTTTCATAGAGCTACGAAGAAAAAGAAAATTGGGTCTTTGGCTAATTATTTGGTTTCGTAGCTGGATGAAATGTTTCATAGAGCTACGAAGAAAAAGAAAATTGGGTCTTTGGCTAATTATTTGGTTTCGTAGCTGGATGAAATGTTTCATAGAGCTACGAAGAAAAAGAAAATTGGGTCTTTGGCTAATTATTTGGTTTCGTAGCTGGATAAAATGTTTCATAGAGCTACGAAGAAAAAGAAAATTGGGTCTTTGGCTAATTATTTGGTTTCGTAGCTGGATGAAATGTTTCATAGAGCTACGAAGAAATAGAAAATTGGGTCTATGGCTAATTATTTGGTTTCGTAGCTGGATGAAATGTTTCATAGAGCTACGAAGAAAAAGAAAATTGGGTCTTTGGCTAATTATTTGGTTTCGTAGCTGGATGAAATGTTTCATAGAGCTACGAAGAAAAAGAAAATTGGGTCTTTGGCTAATTATTTGGTTTCGTAGCTGGATGAAATGTTTCATAGAGCTACGAAGAAAAAGAAAATTGGGTCTTTGGCTAATTATTTGGTTTCGTAGCTGGATGAAATATTTCATAGAGCTACGAAGAAAAAGAGAATGGGGTCTTTGGCTAATTATTTGGTTTCGTAGCTGGATGAAATGTTTCATAGAGCTACGAAGAAAAAGAAAATGGGGTCTTTGGCTAATTATTTGGTTTCGTAGCTGGATGAAATGTTTCATAGAGCTACGAAGAAAAAGAAAATTTGGTCTTTGGTTAATTATTTGGTTTCGTAGCTGGATGAAATATTTCATAGAGCTACGAAGAAAAAGAAAATTGGGTCTTTGGCTAATTATTTGGTTTCGTAGCTAGATGAAATGTTTCATAGAGCTACGAAGAAAAAGAAAATGGGGTCTTTGGCTAATTATTTGGTTTCGTAGCTGGATGAAATGTTTCATAGAGCTACGAAGAAAAAGAAAATTGGGTCTTTGGCTAATTATTTGGTTTCGTAGCTGGATGAAATGTTTCATAGAGCTACGAAGAAAAAGAAAATTGGGTCTTTGGCTAATTATTTGGTTTCGTAGCTGGATGAAATGTTTCATAGAGCTACGAAGAAAAAGAAAATGGGGTCTTTGGTTAATTATTTGGTTTCGTAGCTGGATGAAATGTTTCATAGAGCTACGAAGAAAAAGAAAATTTGGTCTTTGGTTAATTATTTGGTTTCGTAGCTGGATGAAAAGTTTCATAGAGCTACGAAGAAAAAGAAAATTTGGTCTTTGGTTAATTATTTGGTTTCGTAGCTGGATGAAAAGTTTCATAGAGCTACGAAGAAAAAGGAAATTGGGTCTTTGGCTAATTATTTGGTTTCGTAGCTGGATGAAATATTTCATAGAGCTACGAAGAAAAAGAAAATTGGGTCTTTGGTTAATTATTTGGTTTCGTAGCTGGATGAAATGTTTCATAGAGCTACGAAGAAAAAGAAAATTGGGTCTTTGGTTAATTATTTGGTTGCGTAGCTGGATGAAATGTTTCATAGAGCTACGAAGTAAAAGAAAATTGGGTCTTTGGCTAATTATTTGGTTTCGTAGCTGGATGAAATGTTTCATAGAGCTACGAAGAAAAAGAAAATTGGGTCTTTGGCTAATTATTTGGTTTCGTAGCTGGATGAAATGTTTCATAGAGCTACGAAGAAAAAGAAAATTTGGTCTTTGGTTAATTATTTGGTTTCGTAGCTGGATGAAAAGTTTCATAGAGCTACGAAGAAAAAGAAAATTTGGTCTTTGGTTAATTATTTGGTTTCGTAGCTGGATGAAATGTTTCATAGAGCTACGAAGAAAAAGAATATTGGGTCTTTGGTTAATTATTTGGTTTCGTAGCTGGATGAAATGTTTCATAGAGCTACGAAGAAAAATAAAATTGGGTCTTTGGTTTATTATTTGGTTTCGTAGCTGGATGAAATGTTTCATAGAGCTACGAAGAAAAAGAAAATTGGGTCTTTGGCTAATTATTTGGTTTCGTAGCTCGATGAAATATTTCCTAGAGCTACGAAGAAAAAGAAAATTGGGCCTTTGGCTAATTATTTGGTTTCGTAGCTCGATAAAATATTTCATAGGATTTCTGGGGAAAAAATACATAAGTCCTTTTAGTAAATAATATTTAGAAAATTTTATTTTGTTAACTAATAAACTTTTGTGATTGTTTTCCTTAAAATTGGGACCCTGAAACACGAAAAAAAATCGATTTTTCTCATATAAGACATGTTCAAAAGCTATAATAAATAATTTCATCGAATTACTGAGGAAAAAATATACAAGACCCTTTTGTAAATAAAATTCAGAAATACTTATTTTGAATACTGCAAAACTTTTTTAATAGATGTCCTTAAAATTAAGACCCTAAAAAAAAAAATCGATTTTTCTGCTATACAACGTGGTCAAAAGCTAAAATAAATGGTTTCATCGGATTCCTGGGGAAAAAATAGACAAGTCCCTCTTGTAAATATTATACAGAAAAGTTTATTCAGTAAAACTATATAACTTTTAAAATTGTTCCCCTTGAATTTCATACCCTAAAAAGTAACGAAAATCGATTTTCATCCTATAAAATGTGGTCAAAAGCTAAAATAAATGTTTTCATCGGATTTCTGGGAAAAAAATACTATGGGATATCAATTTGAACATAATCTAAAACAGATTTAAATCCACTAGAAAAACTGAAAGTTTTAAGAAAATCCCAATTTTGAGGAGACCAAAAAAAAACTTTCGAGAGCTATCGTGGGCTCAAAATTCGATGTTTTGGTCTAAATCCAACGAGAAACTTATTTTTTTTACTTATATTTTCGAGTTCTGCAGGCGCGTTAGGAATCTCGGATACTTCGAAAAAAACAACCAGTCTTATAAAAAAATTCAAATCATCATTATTCAAATTATGAAAATATTGACAGCAAACGCTTAAAATAGCTGGATAGAAGGTCCGGATAGAAAATTCGTAGACATTTTTTAGTGTAGAAAGGGTCACCGTGTATTCGTTTCTACTGCTTCAGTTGTTTTTTTGATAACAAAAGATGGTGTTTAAAAATAGTGGCTTTAAATTATTTTATCTCGAAAGCAAATAATAGAAAATAGAAGAATGAAAAATTTTGAAAACATGCAGCTTGTTCAAAATTTTTGAAATCTATAAAACCTATTTTGCTCAAAAATGGTAATTATGGCATCAATTTAAGATTTGGCCATTTTTAGTACAAAATGGGCTTTTGGTTTTTTTAACTACAACAGGAAGAGAATTACTGACAAAAAATTGCGATTCAAGGAGATAAAAAAATAACCCCTATACGAAAACTCTACAAAACTAAATTTACAAGAGTTCTATTGTCATTTACCTTCTTGTAACAATTTAAGAAACTTTTTTATGAACATAAAATAATATCAAGTCTGCACACGTGTCAGAAATTTATGTTAATAATCTAACTTATAATTTTAGTACATATTATTAAAAAAAAAACATTATTTTAAGAATTAAGATTCAACAAAGCAATTCCGAAAATTTTAAACCCCAGAAATAATATAAAATGAATAATATAATATAATATATTATTAAAATTAAAAATAAAATAACTTATCCGACATTAAATACTCAAAAGACATGATTGTTAAAATGTTATATAAAATACAAGTTTTTAATGAGATTAAAACTCTTAAAATATTTTAATCCTATATTTTAGCTAATGCGGTCATTTATATGTCAGCATTTAAATCATTTAATAAAATAGTAATCTCTGAATAATTATTATAAAAAAATTTTTTATTGTTTAAAAGAGATTAAATTTAATTTTTTGTGTCATTTTTTAACACACACATTTATATAACAACACATTTATGCAGATTTATTTTATGTATTTTAATTAATTATATATTTTAAATAAAAATTTTTTATTTCTAATCTTTTGATCTTACATGAATGAATAATAAAATAAATATTAATCATAATTATAAAAATTCCAACTATGTCAAAACTAAATTATATTTTAATCTATAAAAATTGCTATTAAAAATTTACAGCTATAATAAAAATAATATATAATAAAAAAATTTTATACTCTGTCAATAAAATAATTCTGATCAAAAAATATAAAAATTTTCAGATTATGTATCTGGGCAAGTCCAAATAAAATCGTCAGATTAAAAACGTTGAAAAAAAGTTTTAATGAATATTAGATTTCTTGTATGCGATTTCGGCAGAATTTTCGATTCGTATCACTAAAAGATTTTAACTAAAATTTTCTAAAATCATTAACATTTTTTTATTTGTATAGCTCTGAAATCATTTAAAAAAAATCTGAATCTATTATTGCTGTTTTCTCTATAGAATAACGAAAATCCTATGAACCTTTTAATTAAAATTTTCCAAAATCTACTCTTAAATATTGAAAAAACCTAGTTTGAAATTCTCAACGTTATTATCGTATTTAAGAGCTTCTACAGTTGCTTTTTCTTTTATTTCTTTCCAATGCTAACAATTTTTTCATATCATAATACAGTCAAAATTTTTTAGAATACATCAAATTATGACAACCTAAGAAGCCTAGTACTTTGAATGAAAAAAAATTTTTGGAGTGGCTCAGAACTTAATAACATTAAAATTGATAAACATATTTGATTGATACAATTGATAAAATTCATGGTTTTTTCTTTAATGTCAATCAAAATTTAATTGTTTCTTATTTTAAATTGTTTATATAAAAATTGTTTATATAATCAACTTAAAGAAAACGACATATTTTAAGGATTTCTCGCGCATGTACAGTAAGAATAAACTTTTGAATCCCGGAATCAAAATCTATGGGAAATTTCCTATCTGAACCTGGAAAATAATAATTTTTTACGTTAATGTGAGTTTTTTACAGAAAAAGTTAGAAAAATTATCTCTCTTCTTTTAAAAGTAGCCAAAAACGAAAATGGATTCCAAAAATTGAGAACTGAACTCGGAGACTTGTTTTTAGTAGCATTTACTTTTGGAAAAGTATTCTTTGGAACTGATTTAAGGACCCAACCTTTAGGTTTAGTCCGGTTTAGTTTAAAATTATTTTATTATATGCGCATGTGTATTAATTAAAATAACACATTTTCATATTTTTCATCAAAAAATAATAATTAAACATCAATCACAACAATATGTCAAATATCAACTGTTAATATTTTCTATTATTATGATGACAAAAACATAATTACAAATTTTATCATTCAAAATTTACATTAAATTTTCTATTATACATTTTTTATTAAAATCTAAATATTTTAGCATGTACTAAATTTTTATTATATTTTATAATTTATCTTTTCAAGTTTTACATCATAGAAATAATTTTAGTAAATTTAAAATTTGTATGCAGGGTTATTTTACAAGTTTTTTTCAAAGAGAAATAAGATTAATTTTTACGTTTGAAGGTATATTAAGTTCACATAAACAGTTATTTTCATCCGGAATTAATTTTTTTTGGCTATTCATATTTATGAAAAAAAATTTTTACTCAAAAGTTTTTCGAAAACAGGTACACTGTAACTCTCACTATTATTAACGAGAAAATAAAATAGTTATAAGCTAGACTGGTTCTGTTAATCAGAACCTGTCACAATCTTCGGGAAAATACCATATTTCTGGATAGAACGTATTTACGTCTTTCAACCTAACATACTCAATAATTAGGTGGATTAAATATTTGCCTTTGCTATAGAATTACTTCAAATTTTCAAAAACTTGCAATTACCCACTATTCTACATTAAAACTCGAAATAAAAAGAATTTTTCCTCTCTTTAGCAACAAATTTTATTAAATTCCAACTTTTAGGTATTCATGCTTTAAAACCATACTTTGAAAAATATATCTCTATTTTCTTTTCTAACTCTAACTCAACCAAAATAATCTGAAATAATCCGTATAAAAAATAAATTAATCTAATCTTTTTTTTTTAATTTGAAATAAAAGTTTTTAAATGAAATTATTTTTATTTCTTTCAGATGTATTCATAAACAGATTTTAAAATATTTTATACATAATTTAAAAAATTTTAAATTTAACATTTTAAAAAAGTTTTCTTTATTTGCTATAAAACTATTCAAGTACATTGAAAAGATAAAAAAAAAGAAATCCTTTTTATATTAAATGATTATTTTTTTTTTTTACAAAATAAAATATATTTCAACATTTATAATATCAAAGAATATAAGGGTTTTAAGTAAATAGACTTACTTAACTTAATTTAATTTTAGTATATAAAATACAAAAAAATAAGATATATAAAATATATTTATTTTTATATATTTTTTTATTATTTATTTATACACAGAAAATTTTACTTTGTGTAATAATAAAAACGTATATATTCTTTTCGTTTTGAAAAATTTGAAAAATTGCTTATTTATTAAATCCTTTATTTAATTTAATAACAGAAATTGAATTTTGTTTATTAAAATTGATTTTCCGTCAGTTATTTTCAATTCTGAGAAATAAAAATATAAAGAAATGTGTATATGTGCATTTCTACGAAAAAATCCTTTTTATGAGCACCAAAAATGAAGAAAAAAAAATTTACGAGGCCGCGACTGCCATCATGATTTTCTGGTAGTTTGAACCCTATAGAATGCAAAAAAAAGCGTGAAAACGAAATCGGCGATGGATGCCAAAAAGATTTTGCCACTTTCATGTCAAAAACCGTGTTTTTCGTGTCTGAGCTACCCCAAATTTTCAAAATAACTTTTTAGGTAAATAAAATTTTTAAAAATAGATAAAAAAATCTGATTGCCAGGGAAAAATCACTCCAGAAGAAAAAAAAACTTTTCTTTTTCCAAAGAAATTTAGCCAAGTTATCGTCCATTTAAGATTTAACTCAAATTAGTCTCAAAAAAGATTGAAGTTCTATATTGAAAAATGCCTGTTTCTGAACTTTAAACCTGCATTACTCGCTTGATTTTCATCGTAAAATAATAATTTTTTTTTTAAATCGATGCATTTTTCCCTGGCAATTCATTTCTTTATAAAAAAAATCATTTTATGTACCAAATTTCAATTTTTAGGCCAAAAGTCTTTGAAAACTGTAATTAGCAAAATTTACTTAACACAGTTTTTGACCTAAAAATTGAAATTTGGTCAATAAAAATGATTTCTTTCTTGAAGAAATGAATACTCAGGGAAAAATTAATTGATTTTTAAAAAAAATTTATTATTTTACTATGAAAATCAAGCGAATAATGCATATTATTGCTGAAATTTGTCTTAAAAATGATTGAAATTCTATTGAAATATGCCTGTTTCTGAACTTAAAATATGCATTACTCGCTTGATTTTCATCGTAAAATAATAAATTTTTTTTTAAAATCAATTAATTATTCCCTGAGTATTCATTTCTTCAAGAAAGAAATCATTTCTATTGACCGAATTTCAATTTTTAGGTCAAAAACTGTGTTAAGTAAATTTTGCTACTTACAGTTTTCAAAGGCTTTTGACCTAAAAATTGAAATTTGGTCAATAAAAATGATTTTTTTCATAAAGAAATGAATTGTCAGGGAAAAATACATCGATTTAAAAAAAAAAATTATTATTTTACGATGAAAATCAAGCGAGTAATGCAGGTTTAAAGTTCAGAAACAGGCATTTTTCAATATAGAACTTCAATCTTTTTTGAGACAAATTTGAGTTAAATCTTAAATGGACGATAACTTGGCTAAATTTCATCGGAAAAAGAAAAGTTTTTTTTTCTTCTGGAGTGATTTTTCCCTGGAAATCAGATTTTTTTATCTATTTTTTAAAATTTTATTTACCTAAAAAGTTATTTTGAAAATTTGGGGTAGCTCAGACACGAAAAACACGGTTTTTGACATAAAAGTGGCAAAATCTTTTTGGCATCCATCGCCGATTTCGTGTTCACGCTTTTTTTTGCATTCTATAGGGTTCAAACTACCAGAAAATCATGATGGCAGTCGCGGCCTCGTAAATTTTTTTTTCTTCATTTTTGGTACTCATAAAAAGGATTTTCTCGTAGAAATGCACATATTAGTCTGGTAGTAGTTAAAAAAAGAATTCGCCCGAAATTTTCAAAAATTTAAACCATAACTTTTGATCTGATTCTTATGAAAAATTAAAAAATATAAAATAAATGATTTTTAAGCTTTATTCTTATCGAATTTTAGTATGGGTGTGCGGTTTCCCGAAAGTCTGGTCGGGTACTCGAAATTCCGGATTTTTTGCTTCCAGTTGGGTTGAATTTGGTATATACAAGAAAGATTTCAATTCAAGTACGATTCAGCATTGGCTGGTGAACAAAAAACTAATAATTTACAGAAGGGTTGGCATAACAGGTTTAATATTTTATTTGGCAAAAGATTTACCACAAAAAAAAGTGGCTAGATGCGCAAATGCGAATGCGAAGAATCGTGGAGACATATGAAGAACATGTGGAAGATGAAACTGAAATGGATTACCTACAAAATCTGTCACAAAATATTTATATATGATGTTAATTCCAAATAAATATATTATAGATATTTTGTATATGTTATATATATTTTTAATTCCAAAATTGTTATGCATATTATAAGTATATTAAAATGTTTTTTGATAAATAAACGTTTTAACATGGAACATGTTTATAGGGAGGGGGTACTTCGGAACTGGAAAATTAAGGGGGGGGGTCAAATATGTCCCATCTAAGGGGGGGGGGTCAAATTTGTCCCATTTAAGGGGGGGGGGGGTCAAATATGTCCCATTTAAGGGGGGGTCAAATTTGTCCCATTTAAGGGGGGTGGGTCAAATATGTCCCATTTAAGGGGGGGGGGTCAAATGGGACTTGGAATAATTTCAATTTTGGGACTTAGAATATTTTTGATTTAGGGACTTAGAATAATACACCTTTAGGAAATCATAATAGTTTGGGTTTAGAATCTTAACATTTAGTAAAGGTGATAATTACAAATTATAAAAATAGGAAATTGTATTGTTTTTTGTGTGTCTATGCTGTAAGATTACAGATGTAAGTAAACATGTTCCATGCATTTTGGTTGTGTGTACACAAACCGGTTATAAGTTTTTTTCATAAAAATTTTAGATTTTTTTTTTTTTTTTTTGTACACGCGAAAAAATATCCAGCGAAAAAGTGAATGCGAAGATAGACCGTAATCGAAGACCGTGTATCCGAACAAACTATTTCTAATGGTTAGGATTTCCGCCTTCTGGAATCTGACAAATGAAATACGACCGTTGCCAATCGTGCAGATTTCAAAAATCGATTTTCATTTATCGTTTTCAAGAAAAAAAGATGCAGCTATGTGTGAGAAAGTGATTTCTGATCGAAAACCAGCTTCCATACGGTATTAGAGGTTTAAAAGTTTTGATTAAATTTTTGAAATTTAAACTGTTGTGATTCCAAGCTTCTGCACACTAGAAAAAAAAAATAACTTAGGACTATCATAAGAAAACCAGGATTTCTACATAGATTCCGGTTCTTAAAGAACACGCTACATTTTAGTATGGATGAATATACTTCATTAAAAATTTATTATATACGATTTTTTCTGGATACCGTGTCATAGCCTTACCAGGTCATGTATCCCGATCGGGCTAATTTTTTCATTATTTGTATATATATATAAAACATGTTTTCTATGAAATTTTCAGCCCTAGGGTTCTCAGGAACCCGAGTCATATCCAAAAGTAGCTTTTTCTTAAACCTCTTCGGTTTTTCTAAAATTTGTATTATTTTTTTTTGTAAATAAATTTTTTAAATTGACTAAGAGCGGGAGAATTTGAATGGTATAAATGCCAAAATTTTTATAGGGTTGAAACATTGATAGGATTGGTATAAATACTATATATTTGATGTTGTGAATTGCTGTTAAAAAAATGCGGTTTATAGGGATTCAAGAATCACTTACACGAAGAGAATGAGACCAATCGGAAGATTTTGATTGACACTAAAGGTAGCAAAGTCATTTAGAATAAAGCCTAAAAACCCTATCTTATAGCATATAACCCTGCTAGGGGTCTAATTTCTAGGCCTAGAAAGGCTATTCAGATATACTGAGTATAGGGGAGTGTTTTTGCAACTACCACAACCTATCCTGCAGCAAATCTGATTCCCAAGAAATATGAATTTCCCTTGTTACTTTTAATATGAAATAATCCAAAAACATCAATTTTATAAATTTAAATTTTTAATTAAATACGCAACAAAGAAATCTAAAAAGCTTCTTAACATGGTATCCAGAATGACTCATACGTTAAAGCAAATTTCGAATAGAGTTAAAAAAGATTTATTTTAGAAGAATTTTCTTGAAAATTTTAATTAAGAAAATAATTAATGAATTTAATAAGTCAGTAAAATACAATTGATTAATCAAATATATATATATATATATAATATTAATTAATTATATAGTAACATTGTAATATATTATATTGTTCCAATCAGGCTAATGGAATTTCAAGATCGTAACTAAGTTTGCAGCTCCTTAAGATTCAGTATATATATAACAATATACATTGTACTTAGGTTCATTTGTCTCCACATGGCTATATACGTAAATTTTCGATGCAATAACAGTTTTCATATAATAATATATATACCCTGACTTAATATATGTACAATTAATGTATATTAAAGGTAATTTACTTATCGATCATTTCCATTCAACAATGTATAAAAAAAAAATTTTTTTATTAATCTTAACCTATATTATTATTATAAAAATATGACTTTACTTTAAGCATCATCTAGCACTTACTTATATGCGTAAGCACGTGTAATTGACTATAAATATGGATTTTATACTAACATAAATGAGACAATATTTCCTTTATTATTACTTTACATGCCCTATAGTCTTATTTTTTTTCCCTTCTTTTATATCCTTAATTTATTCGCTTTATAAGTCCTTATTTTACATATAGTTATTCTTTTAGCCCATTTTATACAGCCACTTTCCGGGAACTTTTTCATTCACCTTGCTACTTATTATAAAAAAAGTATTATAATATATTCGTGATCAAGCTTTTTTTTTGTTTCATCTTTATTATCATTATTATTATAATATAAAATTTAATTGAACCTCCCTGAAGCGCTAACTTTTATACATTTACATCGTGCGGATGTCCTATCGCTATGAGGTATATACATGATAATGTGTATACAGCTTTATATATATATATATATATACTTTAATTGCTTTTAACACGTTTAGAATTTACTTATATCTTATTTTTTTTTATATACATAAATTTCTTTTATTACAAAAAGATACAATCAAATATAACAATTTATACAATATAAATGTTAGTTTTTCTAGTTTTTAAGACTGCTGTTTAAATTAAAATTTTTTGAATTATATTAAGAAAAACTTTTTAAATGATCCATGAATATTGTTTATTTTAATAACAATAGATGTCGCTTTACTCGCAAGAGTAATGTCTTTTTGATATTATATAAAAGACATAGAAATGATATTCAATAAATTGATAATTATATATGAATTATATTAGTATATCATTGACATTATGTATATACTAATTTTTAACAAACAATTTTTGATATACATCAATTTTTTTTTTATTTATTTAAAAATCAACGGGGATAAGACCCCTTACAAAAATTTACAAAATAGTACATAATAATTTAATTTTCTTTTATGATGACGCTTACTTAGTACATTAAATGAGTTATAATTTTATCGTATATCTAATATTTCTTATGATACAATTCACTTTGGCATTCCACTACTTGGATTTTGCTAAAATTAATTTTATTTAGTTTTGATTATATCTTTAAATTTAAAAAAATTTTTTTTTTAAATACACTTTTTTTTCATTTCAATTTGTATTAATTTTGGGTATTATTTCTTTAATATAGTTATTAAATAAATATTAAAAAATAAGTACAATCAATTAAAAATAAAAATCAACAAAGAGCATCATTCAAGTTGTCTTAACTGTTCTTTTACTACTTTGAAAAATCTAAGCATTGATGGATCAAAAATATAAACCTTATGACTTATACTGTTATATGTTTGAGACATACTGTAAATTGATGATTTATGTTTAGTAACTTTTTGTAAAATATTTCTGTTTTTCAATTTGATTACAGGTACACTAAAATCAATTCTAGCTAGAATTTCAATCTATGTTATTATTTAATATATTATACAAAAATATAATTTTATAATGGAATTGGTATATGGGATTATTTATTAAATTTGGGCCTTGAGTTTAGGGAAATATAAAATAATATTTCATACAATTTACCTTTAATTTAAACTTAAGAATAATTTATTTACATAAACTTACAAAATTAACTATTTTAAACTATACACATAGTTTACCATTTAACTTAAAGTTCACTATTTTTATTTTACACTAATAATATAATATATTATAAATATAATAACTTTGCTTAATATTAACTATTATTAAAACTACAGCCTATGCGACTCTCCGAGATCTACTCTAATTGAGATCCGGGAGAAGAAGATCGAACATGACATAAGTCAGTGGTCCCAAGCTTCTCCTTTTCTCCTTTATTAGAGGCCCGAGATTAGGCATGCGTACTAATTATACACATCACTATATATATTTCTATATAAATGAGTGTATGTTACCAAACTATTTTTAAATATTAAATTCTAATAAGGCGGGAATATAAACCGCATTACAATTTCGCTAATATTTCTAGCTGGTTCTAATGTTTTCATATCACTCGATTTAGCTAGTCCATGATAGTTGCGCTCTCTACAACCAAAAGGAATTTTCTTAATTGAATCATAAGTACGAAAATATTGATGTACTTTTTCAATGTCGTTTATCAGATTCTTGATTGTAGGAGACCAGATTACTGATTCATACATAAAAATAGATTTTATATGTGCATTGTACATAAATTTAACGATTCAGTTTTGCTAAAAGATTTCAATTTATTTTTCAGCAAAGATAATCTTTTCTTTACTTTAGAATTTATGAAATTTATGTAAGTAGAAAAGTTCATCTTTTCTTGAAAGAATATTCCTAAATCTTTTAGTATTGATACTCTTTCCATCACTTTACCCTCTAATACATAATGGGTATCAATATTTAAGGAGGAATACCTTTCTTTGAAAACCATAATTTTTCACTTACTTATATTAAATCGCAATCAGTTATCATTATTCCAATTAATTAAATTCTAATAAAAATATCTTCTGTAAATAATTGTACAGCATCAAAATTTTCTATGCTTTTATATAATTTCATGTCATCAATGTACGAAAAAAATTCTGAGTTTTTTATACAGTTAAATTGGTCATATTCCTTTTCATACGATGTTCTCTGATTGTGTTGGGTATAACTTATTTATCACCAGCTTAGGCATTTAAATTTCTACTAGGTCACCCTTTTTTTTAAACTTGCAGCTTCTTTTCCCTCATTATGCAGATTCTTTTGATTCTTAATTAAATTAAAACTCTAGTGTTATACTCAATGATTCGAAAATGGAAATTCACAACTCTAATTTTAAATCATTGAATAGATTAAACTTCTCCTTATATCTATAAGTATTTGCTTAAAAGATTGACAGATTTTACAAGCGAAGCCTCTTTAGTTTTCTTTTTAATCTGATATTTCTTTGTCGATCACAATATTTCTGTTTAGGTTGCTGATTTCTCTACTTCTTTTTAAGTCTTTTATAAGTCTTGATTTTGATAACATATTATGTAATAAAAATATAAATAAATAATACGTTTTACAAAATTGTAAATGCTTCTAATTTCTTTGCTTATATTCTTAAATTTACTTTAAATTTCTAAAACCTTTTTGTTAGTAAAATTACTCTTGTGTCAATAAATATTAAATGAAATTTATATAAACTTTAAAATGACATATATTTTATGTATACTATTTTATAATTGATAATAAGTATAATAAAATAAATAAACAAAATTTAACAAAATATATATAAAATTTTACATATATAAATTTACAAGGATTTTCTTGTATTAAATTTATTTTCGAGTATAAGATTTATTTTAATTGCTGTACATTATTTAGTAAAATATAGTGTTGTATTACTAAATAAATGAATGCGTATCCTAAAGGCTTTAACAAAATTTACTTTTAATGAAATAAACATCAATAATAGACTACAATTATAAAAGCATCAAATTCCAAGAAATTTTAAATTGTTTTTACGAAATTTTTTTAATTTTTTAACAGACATTTTATATCATTTATGTAAGTAGATTGTGAAAAATACTAAATTATATCTTTTAAATTTGATAATAAAATCTAATATTTCATATAACTTTAAAAAATATTAGAGATAATACAGAGATATTGAATGTTACAAAGTTTTTCGTTTATAATCCATAATTAAATTAGAAATAATGAGACTTGAAATATTAAACATGATAGTTCAGGAGAAAATCCCACGTGAGGAAAACCCGAAGAGAATTTTAATTCGGAATTAAGTAGGAGCTACTCATATTTTCTAGGATATTTTAAATCCCCCCTAAGCTGAATCTTATTTTCTTCAGTGTTAAATTTTTTTAAAATTAAATTCTATGTTAGAGTTTCGGAAATAATAGTTTCTTCCTAATCTAATGAGCGTTATACCAGAGATTACGACCAACTCTATGCTAAATTCAAAGTCAATTTAATGTTCTTTTTTAGTTTATAAAAATGTCACTTGAGAGAAACATTTTTTCTATTAAAATGTTTTAAAATTACATAATAAAGAAATAGCTTTTTGATACAGTGTCGTTTTTTCACAAATTTGGTACAAAATTTTTTCACTCAAGTAATGAATTCTAATGATTATATATCGAGATTTATAAAAATACTAAATTCTGCAACCTATTTTTACTTTCAAATATCCTATCCTTATCATATATCACGATTTTCAAATGGTTTTTTCCCCACAAGAGGTTTTTCACTAACACTATCATTTCCAATTAACTGTTGAGCACACCTATTTTATCAGATATGTGTTTATGCTCATTCGAGTAATCCACATTACATCTGCACATCAAGTAAATGTCGTTTCAATTTGGAGAGGAACAATGCGTTCGTATATACTCTCGCGTCACGCCCTTCGGTGCTTATTCCTCGCAGAAAGGTGCGAGGAAGGGCTCTTTTTTTCCTATAAAAAAAAATACTAAATTATGCGATATTGTGAATTTCCATTTTTTAATAAAAAATTTATAACCAGTTTGTATAACTACACAACCAACGAGCATGAAACATGTTTACTCATAATAGTAATAAATCAAAAAACCGAAATTACAACAAATCCTGAAATATAAATTATCCTAAGTCCATAAACTTAAAGTATTCTAAGTTGTTGTTGTTATCAGGTCCTGACTCCCACTTCAAATTATTCTAAGTCCCTAAGTCGAAAATATTCTAAGTTCATTTCACCCCCCCCCCCTAAAACGTCACTTTTTCACCCCCCCCCCTGCCGAGCCAAACTTTTTCAAATACCCCATCCAATGAACATGTTCCATGTTAATTGAAATGATAAATAGATAGTAATATGCAATAGACACTACTGGCAGGTTTTACAAGCGAAGCTTCTTTAGGTTTTTTCTTCTTCTGATTTATCTTTGCCGATTTCAATACTTGTCTTAGAGTAGCTAATTTCTATTATTCCTTTTTAGCCTTTTCTAGGTCCTTGCAGGGCCTTGAAAATACTATGTGTGTTATTCCTTTTCTATAGAAGGTATGAATTTCACGAAAAACTATTACAGTACCGGTTCATAGAATTGTTTATTTTGAAAATTCAAAGGTGTAATTTAAAAGTCCGAGAAGCGTAGTGCCGAGGTCCTGGAATCGCAGGTTGTGAATATTTTTTCTTTCAAAGACCCACTAAAAATTAGAATATAGTCATCATTACCCACTAGTATAAAGAGAAGAATTGTTTTCAAACTTTAATTTTTCTGGACCGTGGCCAGAAAGCTCTTTTCTCACCACTCACGCGAAAAAAATTGCATACTCGGTCATAAAAAAAGAATGAACCTAATCGCATGTAAATTACGTTACTATTTCTAAATCATTAAATTTATGTTGTAAGCAGAATTGTGCTTCTGAATTAGTTTTGTTTTTTTGAGAATTATTGGAAATGACTTCACTACTAACGATCCTTTTTTCCTAAAAATTTCACGCACAAAACCAATGCCCTTTTGCCACTGGCAAAAAAATAATGTTTCGAAAAATTTTATTTCCTAAAAATGTTATAAATTTTTATTAAACATTGCCATCATTGATAAATATTCCTGAGAAATAATAAAATATAAATTAATATATTATAAGATGATTTAAACAGTATAAATACTGTTGTCGTTCCAAATATTAAAAAGATTTTAGTAGGAATTTATTATGAATAATAAATGCGATCTTTTTGGAACAAGATATTTCTTTAATGTTTTTACATCGACGTTTCGGAGATCTGTGTCTCACGACTGTAAGTCAACATTAAACCGTATGCAGGACACTCAAAACCTGAAATACTATTACAAAAATACTATAGATTTAATTAATAAAAAACTTTCCTAATTAGATAATATATAAAAAATTTAGACAATAAAACGAATAAATGATTTAATAAATTAATAATATTTTTAAATAAAAAATTTGTTTTTGCTGTTTTGCTTTTTTATAACGATTTTAAAACTTTGTTTCGCGTTTTTTTTTATATAAGAAATAGTTTAAAAATACGTTAAAGAAAAAAATCAAAGAAAAAAATATTTCAATCTCATTAGAGCTACATAAAATTACAGCTGTGACATAAGATCTTTAAATTTATATACTTTATGTAATTTCTAGGTACTTGAGCTATAAACTCTTAACCCTTGATTCCTATACATTAGTAATTAAAAAAATATCAATTTTGTTTATCTTACTCAAATTCTTTCAATATATAAAAAAACCTTTTTCCCCTTGTCTAATAATAAAAAAATTTTGTTAACGTATGAATCGGTGAACCTTTAAACTTTTTAAATTTAATAGATTTTAGTACTTCATTAGCAGTGAGAACAGAAACTCTTATAACTAAAATTACAGTTTATTATTGTTTTCTATATATATATAAAATTTTTTTTTTTTTTTTAAATTTTATTATAGAGCGAAGCTCTACCTTAATGGATGCAAAAATCGACACCTTTCGGACACGATATAGCCAAAACGATCAAACGGAATGCTTTCATTTTTTAAAACTGAGTTTATTTTATCGAGTTAATGAACCCTATTGTTTTTGGGCCCAATCTGGTATTTCTAAAGGCATGTTTATTCTTGTACTTTTGCTTCATACAGGTGAAAAACCTTCTAAATGTTATCCGCGCGATAAATTTCATAGCTTTTGCATAAACTTTGCATCAGTGAAATATCATAAAAATGCAAAATAACACAAGATTCTTATATTTTTAGGCACGATCACCCTATGTATGCAATACATAGATGAAATCGTGCCTTATAAGTTTGTCAGGTCAAAAAACGGAAAAATTTCTAAATTGTGCAATTCGTGGAGAAATTTGGTCCCCAGGTCATTCCGATGCCTCTAAATGCTTATATTGCCTTGTTGTGTGTAGGGATGTATGTTCGAGAAAGTGTATCCTCAAGATCACAGAACCTACTCGATGAATCAAAAATCCCTTAAACCAAATTTTTTGAAATAAGATCTAGTTGTAGGGTTTACAATTTCATCAAGTGCTTGCAGAGAAATGTTCTAAAAATTGATTTCAGATATCAAAAAAAATTATTAAAAAATAATAAAAATGGTAAAAAATGAATTGGTTTTGAATTTAATACATCCAAAATGTGGTTAATGATCTAAAATAACCAGAAAATAACTAAATTAATTGAAATTTATTTTTTAGGAACGATAACCCTGTGTATGCAATACATAGATGAAATCGTGCCTTAAAAGTTCATCAGGTTAAAAAACGAAAAAGTCTTCAAATTCTTCAACTTATGGAGGAATTTGGTCCCAAGGTCATTCCGATGCCTCTACATGCTTTTATTGCCTTGGTGTATAATAATAAATAATAGTTTTCAATTTATGAGGGCGTGGATCCCATCAACGTTATTAACGAGAAAATACTCAATAAATATGTGATCGTGCCTGAAATAAAAAAGCCTTAGCTTTTTTATAATTCTTTACGATTTTTATTATTTATTAATTAATCCAAATTTTATTCAATTAAACATTTAACGCCCAAGAGCCTATCTACGAGTTCTAAATTAATTTTAAAACCAAAATCTATTTTTCAAGTCTCCATTATCAGAATTCGATTTCAAATTTTCTATAAAATTAACCGGAAACTCATTATTTAGGGTAAAAGTTGGATACTAAAAAAAATCGTCACGCTGCTTATCATTACTGTAAATTGCATCAAAAAAAGGTATATTTAATGAAGAATAATAAAATTTTCATTTTTTGTATATGTTTTAGGACACATTTTTTTTGCATGATTTTTCTTAATTTGAAAATGGCGGATGGGGAATTAGAAAAAATTACGAAAAACAAGTTGCATTAGATTATTTGTTTTTAGGACTATTTTTTGGAATTTTACATAAATATTAGTTTTAAAATTAATTTAGTATTCAAAAAGAAATCTAAACGTAAAATTTCAAATATTAATATTACATATATATTTTTGACTAAACCTAGTTCAAAGAATATGCAACTCCATCCATATGCATTCTATGTATAATTCCATTATCATTGAATTTTTTATTCTTACTTATGGATCAGTTTGAAAAATTGATTTGAAACTAATAACTAATAAGTTTTTAATTCTTCTGAAGGTTACTTCATTGAAATAAAACCGGCTGTTTAAAAACTGATTTTTTTAAATAGCGTAATTTTATTAAATAAAAAAGAGATTAGGAACCTGGTAATAATAATGGTATGGTAATAAGTGCGTGTAAGTATTACACAGCTAAATTTTGGCACAGAGATATTCAAGACCTAAATACGTACACTTTCGTATTCTAATTTTTTCGGCCACTCGTTTTGGAAAAAGTTATGAGTACACAAAAATGGCCAATTTAAAAAAAAAAACTAAAAGTAAGTATGAAACCCTGGAATAGGCTAGGTTTTTAACTAAGGCCAAAACATAATAAGTTTAGATTTGACATTTTTCGGTATATTAATTCTGGAGAGACATGTCGGGCCATTGAAGACCTTTATCCGAGCTCAAAATCATGTACACTATAAACTAAGAGCGTAAATAAACGGCGGGTCTTCAATAGCCCGACATGCCCTTCCAGAGCCAAAATACCAAAATATTTAAAATATAAATTCAGTATGTTTTGGCCTAATATAAAAATCTAGTCTAATCCGGGCTGTCATAATTTCAGTTTTTCTTCCAAAAATTGGTTAACTTTTTCTAGTACACATGACCAAAAAAATTAGAATACAACAGTAGGTATGCTTTGATTCTGAAATACGCAATCTGGGGTACAAGTGGCTGAGAAGTAGAGGACATGAAATCAGCAAAAACTACCCCATTTTAGTTTTTTTGCAATATTTTGAAAGCAGAGCTAAAATTATCTAATTAACTGCCTTTTTTGAAGAAAGGGTAAGAAAATATTGAGATTCAATAATTACAAGCTCTAATTGGGCTATAAGACTAATTATAGGACGTGAAAACTAAACCTCTAAAAAGGACTAGTTATAATACATAAATAACAAACAACATTACAATAAAATTGCTATTCTTATAATTTGTAATTATCACCTTTACTAGATTCTAAATAAGATTCTAAACCCAAATTATTTAGATTCTGTAAACCTGTATTATTTTAAGTCCTTAAATTGAAAATATTCTAAGTCCCTCAACTCAAATTATTAGAAGTCTCTAAACCCGGAATATTTTAAGTCCCTAAACTTGAATTTTTCTAAGCCTCTCAAAGTAAATTATTCAAAGTCCCTAAATATAAAATATTTTAAGTTCCTAACCCCACATGATTTTTGACATTTGACCCCACTTGATTTTCAGATTCACAGGTTACCCCTCCTTAGAAACATGTTCAATGTTAAAACTACGATTTTTGCAGCAAATTGAAAAATTGATCATTTTGGGACAAAAATGGGCATTCAATTTACTGACTGTAAAGAAGAGAATTTAATATAAAAAATTAGAAAGGTAATAATGTTTTGCAAACAAATAATTCTAAAGGACAAATAAAGAATTTTTAGAAAAAAGCTTTTAGAAAATTGTTGAGACCTATAAAACCCATTTTTGTCTAAAATTGCAATTTTTGAGATAATTTAAAAATTAGTCATTTCGGGAAAAAAATGACCATTTGGTTAAATTGCTATAACATTGAGAAAAATCCAAGGCTTGAAAAATGACTTTAATACCGAAAAATTGTGACCAACAAGAAGTGTTTTTGTTAACTAATTAACTAAAAAGCAATATTACCAAAAAACTACATTTAAAAGCCTTGTAAATAGTATTATGCACATATTCTTGTGCCTAGAAGGCCCGTTGGAATAAACGGAGGTTATCGGAGGTTTTTTTCAATTATTAATGAAAGTAATTTGTAATATGGTTTCCTAAAGTTAGCGGTCTCTTGTTAGCGAAAGCAAAGTAAAGACTCCGAAAAATCTGCCCCCTTATTGCATCTTTGTTAACTTTTTGCATAAGGGAACTTAAGCAAAATTTTTTCTTGCAAAATCTTTGTTATTACATGATCTTCCGATGCTGGACATGGTATTTTTAAAGTCATATGACAAATATGGGGGGGGGGGTAAATACAGGGCGATACAGAGTGGATGCATTGTTTGCTTGTTAGTTAACCAATCGCAGCTAAGATTACAAGCATTAACAACTAGCGATGCACCTAATAAAATAAAATTCACGTCCCACCCGAGATCACCGTGTATTGACGTTTTAGGGGGGGGGGGGGTTGAAATATTAACGACGTTTTTAGGGGAGAGGGGTATGAAATGGACTTAGAATATTTCCGATTAAGGGACTTAGAATAATTTAAAGTGGGAGTAAGCACAAGAACTTTTATGGACTTAGGATACTTTATATTTTGGGATTTATTGTAATTTCGATCTTAGGACTTATAATAATTAGGGAATATACGTTAAAACGTTATAAGTGAACATGATTCATGATCGTTGGTTGTGTGAAAACACAAACCAGTTATAAGTTTTTTTCATTTTTTGTTAAATTCAGGGATAGTTTTATCCATTTTTGCCCCCGTATAGGAGGTAAATTAAATAAAAGTTAAAATAGGATAAAACTTTTTCAAATGCAAGATTAAAAGAAAAGTAAAGAAAAAAACTCACATTGTATTTTTCCGATTTTATCTTACCCTGGAGATATTTTTCAACACCAATAGTTAGCTCTAATATTCCTTTATTGATACTGAATAAAAGAATAAATTCAATATTTAGTTAATTACTCTTAAAATGTGGCACTATTAATTTGATCATTAGTTCCAAAATATTGTGAAAAAACTCATAAGATGGAATGTTTCTGCTGTATCTTCCTATTTTCTAACCCAGTAGGACCCCAAATTCGGATTCAGCGACATACAAAACCTACAGAAGACTTTTTCTTTCTCTGGTTGACGAATTCCGAAACCGTTACACCACATTCTGACTTGTGTATAATATTATTTTGGTAATTATGTTAATTGAGGGGTATTAGAGTTCAGAGTAACTTTTTTGTTGTTGGTGAATTATAGAAAAAGGGCGTAATAACAAAGTTCCGCCAACAAAAGTTTGGTTGAAATCTTTTCAGCAAACAAATAATAAGGTTTCAAAATAAGGGGCGGATTTTTCGTGTACTTTTTGGCCAATACTTAAAAATTTTAACTATGCTTAACATTTTTTACGTCTTATTTAAACATTATTATTGAACTCAATCTAATCAAAGCTTTTAAAATCCCTAAATTAAAAAATTACTGAAACTCTTTTCTTGCTTTTTTCTAACATGATCAGCTTCGCTCTACCCGTCTTTGACGGTATCTAGTAATGTTTATTGTATAATATTATGTGTCTAATTCAAAAAGATATTTTTTAAATTTTCGTAAGTTTATTATTATATATTTAATTATTTTGAAAATTTAGTTTTTCTGTAATAAAAAAATTTTTTGTTAAAAATTGTTTATAAAAATTGTATGCATTGTATTTTCAGATCTTGAAAAGGGAGACACAGATCTCCGAAACGTCGATGTAAAAACATTAAAGAAATATCTTGTTCCAAAAAGATCGCATTTATTATTCATAATAAATTCCTACTAAAATAAATTAATATAAACTACAATATGCCCATCGCTGACTTTCATTGATCATTAATATAAATTTTCTATAAATTTTCATAACAAGTAAAAAAAAATTAAGATGATAATATATAGAGAAAAAATTGTAACAATAAAAAAATTTACATTTATAACGATCATCTATTGTCTAAATTGTTTAAATAGTTTTTTTTTTTCAAGTGAAATCTGGCTTTTCTTTAAAAAAAATCTTTTTTGTTATGTAAAGACAATTTTTATAATCTCAGAGGAAAATTTATATTATCTTGTAGATGTTATTTCTCAAAACTATTAATATTATCCGATGTTATCAGAGAAAGAGTTAAAATTTCAAGTAACACAGCAAACTTGCTAGTACTATGTAAAATAGCAAATAAAATTGTAAAAACAAGCAAAAAACTTTGAAAAAAATAAATCTTAAATTATTTATATAGATAAATTATTCGAAAAATTTTTCTTGACATTTAGCATTCTAAAATTATTATAAAAATATGAATCATATTTTTTTTCTTTTGATTTGTTGATTACGACAGTTTAATAAAAGTTATACGATTGATGCGTTAAAAAATATCATAAATTTTTGTAAACATCTATACGTCGTTTTTTTTTTTTTTTTTTTTCATTTTCAAATCCTTAAGTTTCTTGTATACAACAACTTAAAGATAAGAAAATATTCGAAAAGTATAAGCTTGCATCTACAGATAAAAGTAATAAAATAAAAATAAAAAAAATATTATATGATAAAAAAAAGTGAGCAAAGTTATTCCACAAAAATTGACATCTAAAAGAAAGTGTGAGAAGAAAAAGCAAAAAAAAAAAAATTTTTTTTCAAAGTTTGATTTGTTAGATTTTCTTTGGCAGATATCTTAGATAAATATACGCGTTAGGTCAATTGAAAAAGATCAATTGGATCGATCCCTTAAACGTCCATCTTAAAAAAAATAACCGCTGTCTTAAATATAGTTGAGGAAGAAAGAAAAAAAAAAGTTGATAGAGAACGATTACATTACGTGATAGCCTCATGCCAATAGAAAAAAAAACTTTTTTTTTATATATAAAACATTTTTTTTTCAGAAGTTAACTTTAAGAAAAAAAAAAAATATATTTTACATTACTTATGTACAACTTGAAAACTAATTTTTAATGCATTTATCGTTCGCTTTTACGTTTTTTAAATATAAATGTTTTAATTAAATGTATAATATTTTATTCACCTTTTACATAATTTCATGTACTTTTTTTTAAATAATTTATAATACAAGATATTAATAAAAAAAATTTTAATTATCATAAATAATTAAACTTTACTAACACACTGAATGATTGTCTTGCTTAATTTTTTAACCCATCAGATATGTTTTTTGTTGGATCAGATTTTATAAGTCGCATTGAATCAGGTATAAAATTTGATCAAATTTGCCCTAACAAGATAAATTTATTTGCAACCTCACATTTGCTAAAAGTAACAAGCTTTTATTTCTACAGTAATCTCTTTTTAAACTTTAAAATGATTAATTTGTATGCAAATAAAAGTCTAGTTTTTAGTTTTATTCACACTTTACCAGTCTATCAAATTAAATATAAACCTCTAACATCATGCACTTTAAACACTTAAATATTAATGCACGTTTTACTTATTTTAAATAATTTGCATTAAATATGAATAATCAATGCCTACTGGCGAGGATTAATTACCCGTATGAATGCGTTCATCGCAAGCAAATCGCAAGTATAATTCAAACCTCAAGTGGGCATACTGTGCGCAGCTTGACGAAAATAAGCAATCCAGTGAACAATCAGATAAAGCACAATTAAAATGTTTGCGAAAAAATATGAGTGACACATAAAACGTACTTCCAAGTATAAGGAAAACGTAGGCACGGTTCGACTGAAGGATAAAAATCGTATCTGCAGGACGTATCTCTGAATTTCTTGGTTTCAATTTTTGTTTATTGTTTCAAAATATACTACAATTTAAATATTAAATATTCAATCTAAATTATGCTACTATTTTTGAACTATTTGTAGCATGAAACAGCTCTGCAAGGTCAAGCTAAAGATATATAAGAAAAACCAGGATTCCTGTGAATCAGTATATGGGGGAGTTTTGGGAATAATATACCGTCAGGTTATTTAAATAATTTCACCCCTTTGGACAGGTTGGCATAGGACATGTTTGAAATATACGTTTATTATTGTGAAAAGAAAACGTATGTAAAAGGACTGGTTTCATTTGAGTCACCTGGGTGACTTAAATTTCGGAGGGCTGTATTCCCCCTCAGGACAATGGGGCACAGGCTAAACTTTTGGTATAATATTAGAAAGCTTTGTAAAATAAAGTGTGAAAGTTTAGCCTGGTTTCAAGAGGGTTGCCCTGGTGACTTTCCGAAATCAGCAGATTTTCCATTCGTACAATGGAGCCTTTGCCAAAAATCTAAACTTAATTTATCTCGGTGGCAAATAGTACATTTGAAGTCGTCACTAATAGGAACTAAGGTTAATGTAATTTAGGTCTTGTTTTATTGATTTGTAGCCCTCCAATTAGAGGAATATTAAAAGTTCTAAATTTTTTTAAATTAAAAACCTTACAGTAAAAATAAAATAAATTTATTAACGTCCAAATATATAAATTCAGATACTTATCAATTCTAAATTTATTTAAATCCAATAAACTCTTATAAATGTGATATATCTAGAAAAAAAATGTAGGATTGTATCAATAAATCTGAACAAAAATTTCTTATTTTTATGAACAAAAAAATCAGTATCATATTTACTTTAGTTTGACAAGCTTTTTTTTAAATTAATTACAGTACATAAAACACAATTTAGCCTACATTATAACTCAATAACATAATACATACTTGCTGAACAGATAAAAAATGAAATACATGAAAATATGTATACCTCAAAACGTGTCAAGAACAAAATATAAACTGCATAAAAACTATACATATATTATTCGAGTAAGTGTAGTAAGTAAAATCCAAGTTGTTGTTCTATATATAGATCAAATATACATGCATAATGTAATAACCACCCACTGCGAACTCTATCAATGAGAAAAGTTGAACGATAAAAATATTAAAATGACACATGACGATAATAAATAGAGTTCTTATATATTTGACAATTAGCACAAAAAAAAGGGTATATATAAATTTTTTGTCTAATAATAATAATAATAAATAATATAATAAAAAGTCACATGTGCTATAAGTGCATTTAATACAACATTATCATAATAAGTTGAAATACAGGAAGTTTTTTGAATAATGAATAATATTTGCACGTAAGTGCTGAATTATAAATAAACCTTTTAAACACGCAATTAAGCGTGTATTTAATATATATATATATACATTGTGTATTAAACTTTACGTGTTTATCAATATATAAATATTTTTTTGATTTATATTCACATATTATTATTAAATATTACAAAAACAAAAAAAAAGCAAAAATTTATATTACATAAAACGATGATCCGTACTGCAGAGTCTTATATTTCTTACGTTGAAAGATGAATTAATGATATTAAGTTTTTTTTTTTTTTTTGAGAGAGAAAATTGATAAATTTATAATCTATATAATAAATTAATTATATACATACGTAATACGTTGAAAGATTCCATGCTGCGTTATATTAAAATTTATTGATATTATAAATATTTAATTATATTAAACGAAGAATAATTATTTTTTGATATATGCAATTATTAAAAATTATAATTGGAAAATAATTAGAAATAATTTTTTTTTCTTCTTTTTTTTGTTTACAGCATACACTTACAGGTCACTGTGCAAAAGTCATGGCAGCAAAATTTCTTGGAGAACCAACTAAGGTGGTCACAGGAAGTCACGATCGTACTCTTAAGATCTGGGATCTACGTAGTCGAGCATGTAAATTTTATAATTTTTTTATTTATTTTTTTTTTTGCTTATTATTTGCTTTTATTACATACTTTTTTTTAGTTATAAATACTTACATGTTTTAAATATATATATATATGTATACCAATTTATATATTTTTATTTTATTTTACATTTAGTTTTTCAGGATTTTTTTAATTATGATATGGGAAAATCCGAGGGTAAATCCAAATAAAATTGCTGAATTGGAGTTTAAATTTTTTTTTCGTGCAGGAATATGTTTTAGCTCAAAATTAGTCCCCTGATTAATCCCCTGATGTATCGGATTAAAAGTCCCATTCGGCACTTAATCAGAGTGTCCATAGTCTATCTCGGCACTATTTAAAAGATTAAACCTCCCTCTTTTGCAATTTAATAAAATAAAATTTTAAATTTACCAATATATTTTAAAATTTTTTATTTTCGAACCTAAGCTTTCAATTTTCCTCCACCACGCTTGCTCTTAAGATGAAATCTGCGATGAAATGTACGATTTTTTTTCTTTGTTAGGTAAGAAACAAAAGATTAATGGCACATAGCAACCGTTTTTAATACCGTGATTAGAAAACAGTTGATAATAGTATATTTACGGCTCATGTCCAGAAAAGTAAAGAATGGCCCAAATCTCACGTAAATTACCGTCCGAGGCGAAACCGAGGTTGGTAAACTGCCATTTGGGGCATTCTTTATTTATGGACAAGGGTTGTATAAAATTTTTCTGCGACAGTAGCGAAAATTTTCGATTTTTTTAGCCGGGCAGTGGCTAGGAAATCGTACTTTCGTGGCTACGGTACAGAAAAAAAATTTAGTGTAGTAGGTGAATGTTTCATCCATATAAACTTTAACTAAACTACACAAATATTCTAGATTTTGGCGTGCAAAAATAATAACAATATTATTTACGCTAAATTGTATAATAATCCCGGTATATTGCAGACATACAGTATATTGTAGATGTATTTTAGATATTATGAAAGACATATATTTTCAAAAAATTAGCAGATAGTATTTTTTTAGGTAGTTTATGCATTTAGGTGCCGAGATGGTATTATTTTTTATAAATATCTGATAAGTAAACTTATAATCTGATTAGCCCACGTGATAATCCGTGTGCCGAGACAGTATACCCTAGAATAGCCGAGTTTGTAAACTTTCGTAATCCGTGTTCCGAGTGTGTATTTTCCAATACGGAATTCCTTTTTGTTTCTGAATATAAAACGAGACAAAAACGCTTTTAAAATTCGAATTACGGGAAATGCGTTAAAAACTTGTAATGACCATTAATTTGCACTGAAAACCCCATCAAAGAACTAACTCTCTTATGGGACATGAAGAAACCATGTATAACGTTTTTTCTAAGAGTGCTATTCTGATGCTAAATATAATATATGAATAATAATACTCCAATTTATTGGTTCACTCGATACACAAACTGCAAAATATGAACACCTAAGCCTAATTGGAATTACTAAAATGTGAAAAAAATTTGTTTCATAGCCAGCTTACGTATTCAAATCATCCTTCACTTTCACCTTCTAATTATTATACGGATGACTTAAAAAAGTACAGCGAGTTATTCAATTACTAAGCTTATAAATTCTATATCGAGTTAGAGTAAAGTTTTATTTTATATGATTTCTAAATCTTAATTCTCTAAATATAACTTACCTATTAAAGTTGATTGCATTTAAAAAAAGTTTTTAAAAAATGTAGTATAATTATAATAAATATATTTAAAAAAAAAAAGCTTTTAAATAAATTTATACATAAATACTAGATACCGTCAACGACGGGTAGAGCGAAGCTGATCATATTTAAAAAAAAGTTTAAATAATTTTTTAATTTTTGGGTTTTACAAGCTTTGATCAGATTTAGCTTAAATATCAATCACGGTGGGCGGCTTGAAACGATTTTAAATCGAAGTGTGAGTTACTGAAAATGTTAAAAACGGGATCTACTTGAAATAATTTTCCAAGTTGAATGCCGTAAAAATCAAAAAAATCCCCAGAGCCGTTTTTTTTTTTTTAGGTAAAAAACCGTATTTTTGAGGTTTTTTTCATTTTACACTACTTTTAATTTTCTTTATTCGTGCCAAATAAAGTTCAAAACGGTTCTGTACTTTATAAAATGTATCTCTGAAGTTAAATTTTTCACTCTAGAGCATTAAAGTACACTTATACCTGTATATATTTTGATTTCGGTAAGCTGTGGATGGCTGAGAAGTTATATCATTCTGTATAAAAAGTCATTGGTGGATTGTGTCCCCAAAATTTGACTCATTTTGCGCGCACTTTTTTATACACATATAATATGAACTATCCCCATTTTTTAGCCCTCTATGTGAAAATCTGCCAATTTTGACCCAAATTACAAAATTTAGATTTTTGCGAGTTTGACCAAAAATAGTGAATACAGCTATCTAGGGGCAAAATTTTAAAAATCTAATTTCAAATACGAATTCAGCTGGAAATTTGACTATGGATTATGTCCAAAAACTATTTTTAATGCTTTTGTTTATATATTTCTAAAAAATTTCATTAAAAAATCAAAAATTGCTGAAAACTTAATTTGGGTCTAAATTGGCAGATTTACACCTAGAGGGCTAAAAAATTGGGAGAGTTCATATTTTATGTATATAAAAAAGTGTGCACCAAATAAGTCAAATTGGGGGACTCAATCCGCCAATGACTTTTTATACGGAATGATATACTTCTCAGCCACCCTATCAGCCATTCACAGCTTACCAAAATCAAATTATACAGGTATAAGTGTACTTTAATGCTCAAGAGTGAAAAATTTAACATCAGAGATACATTTTATAAAGTACAGAACCGTTTTGAACTTTATTTGGCACGAATAAAGAAATTTAAAATTAGTGTAAAATGAAAAAAACCTCAAAAATACGGTTTTTTACCTGAAAAAAAAACGGCTTTGGGGATGTTTTTGAATTTTACGAAAAAAAAATGGCAAAAGAATGTCAATTAGTGGAATTTAATGTATGAAAGTTCTGGTATCGATATTTATTTTTTTTTAATCTAAAAATTTTTTATGTATTTAATCCAAGTTTACAAGTAGAATATTTTATTTAAATGATGGTGCCCATTTTAGAGTTTACTGAATAAAACAAAAATTTATTTAATATTTTAGTATACGCTGCAAAGAAAATTGTTATGAACTAAGGAATGCTTAAGATTTTGAAATAAATATTAAATAAAATGAAATAAAAATATAATAAATATAATTCCTTATACTGCAGACAATATACGACGGGGGGGGGGGGGGAGTACTATAATCACCTACCACCACCAGATTTGGTCTAATATAGGTTTTTTAGGTCGCTGATCACAATTCGGGGTCTTGTCTATAAGAAATTGTTGGAAAACCCTTAAATTTGCAAAAACTACCCCTAAAAAGGGGTATTTTTGATGTATTCAAATTATGGGCGGTCAGATTTGGTCCATAAGGGTTTTTTGGGTCGCTAATCAAGAATTTCGAGGACTCTTCTATGAAAAGTTAATATTTCACACCTTAATTAGCAAAAATACCCCTAAAAAGGGGGTGTTTTTGCTGTTTTGGCACTTTAAGCGTTCAGAAACGGTTTTAATGGGTTTTTTAGGTCACTGAACAAGAATTTTGGGGAATTTTTTGTTAAAAATTAATTTCTCACCCTTAAGTTAAAAAAACTATCTCTAAAAGGGGTGTTTTTGCTAGTTTCGCATTGTCAGTGTTTTTCAAATTTTCAGAATAATAAATATATATACAAAAAAATTTTGTTTTTGCTAACATAAGGGTGCTAAATTAATTTTTTACAAAAAAACTTAAGGTTGATTAGCGTGTATTTTGATCACGATAGAAATCGATATAATTTTTATAGGGGCTTCGTATTATAATAAAACACATTTAAAAAAATTTTTAAGAAAATTGTGTTTTTCATTTAGGAAATACAAAGCTCCAAAGTTGAGTCCTTATACATTGCGAGCATAGGAGCTGATTCAAAAATCAGGGGTTTGAGATTTTTATGTTATGTCAATATCAAAACTAAACGATGGATTTAAAAAAAAAAATAGCACCTCGTAAATTAATTATTGAAGAAACTAGTATTCGATTTTTAAATTAATTGTGTTTTTCGTATAAAAGATATTTTAATTAGAAAAAATAAAAAACCGATAAAAATTTTAAGGCGACAACGTCGCTTTTCAAAATACACGCATAATATTATAATAATAATCATGTAAATAAGAAACGCGCCCTACAAACATTCTGCGACGTTGTCGCAATTTATTTTTTATTTAACCTTCAACGAAAAATGACCGGCTGTATACCGTCAAAATCTTGTGACCGCTAATGTACCTTAACGCAATCATATCATAAGCTGCAATTATATTATCGTTAACTCTCTTTGAATACTTAATTAATTTTACAATACTGATAAGCAACTTGTCGATTTTTTTTAGTGGCCAACTTTGACCCGAAATATTGAGTTTGCAGTTTGATTTAATCGCAAATTTGACATCAGATTCTGAAAGTTGAGACTTTTTTACATGGGGATATACATTTTGAAATATATAAATTTTTGTTTTGAAATTAATTTAGTGTGCAAAAACAAAACTACTCGAAGGTAGATATAAGCTCTTGGGCGTCAAACGTGTAATTAAATAAAATGTCGATTAATTAATAATTAATAAAACTATATCTAGTGTTCTTTTGCGTTTTTATGATATTTCACTGATGCAAAATTTATGCAAAAGCTATGAAATTTATCGTGCGGATAACATTTAAAAGGTTTTTCACCTGTATGAAGCAAAAGTACAAGAATAAACATGCCTTTAGAAATACCGGATTGGGACCAAAAACAATAGGTGTCATTAACTCGATAAAATAAACTCAGTTTTAAAAAATGAAAGCAATCCGTTTGATCGTTTTGGCTATATCGTGTCCGAAAGGTGTCGATTTTTGCATCCATTAAGGTAGAGCTTCGCTCTATAATTAAATAACTAAGGTATTATCGTATTTAAATGTTTAAAAAATTATTTAAATTTGAAAAAGTAATAAAAAATTTATTTTTTATTATAAATAAAAATCAAAAGTTTTCAATTACGTACTTACATTATTATTAAAGTATATTTATAGAGCGAAGCTCTACCTTAATGGATGCAAAAATCGACACCTTTCGGACACGATATAGCCAAAACGATCAAACGGAATGCTTTCATTTTTTAAAACTGAGTTTATTTTATCGAGTTAATGAACCCTATTGTTTTTGGGCCCAATCTGCTATTTCTAAAGGCATGTTTATTCTTGTACTTTTGCTTCATACAGGTGAAAAACCTTCTAAATGTTATCCGCGCGATAAATTTCATAGCTTTTGCATAAACTTTGCATCAGCGAAATATCATAAAAATACAAAATCACACAAGATTCTTATATTTTTAGGCACGATCACCCTACGTATGCAATACATAGATGAAATCGTGCCTTATAAGTTTGTCAGGTCAAAAAACGGAAAAATTTCTAAATTATACAATTCGTGGAGAAATTTGGTCCCCAGGTCATTCCGATGCCTCTAAATGCTTATATTGCCTTGTTGTGTGTAGGGATGTATGTTCGAGAAAGTGTATCGTCAAGATCACAGAGCCTACTCGATGAATCAAAAATCCCTTAAACCAAATTTTTTGAAATAAGATCTAGTTGTAGGGTTTTCAATTTCAAGTGATTTCATCAAGTACTTGCAGAGAAATGTCCTAAAAACTGATTTCAGATATCAAAAAAAATTATTAAAAAATAATAAAAATGGTAAAAAATGAATTGGTTTTGAATTTAATACATCCAAAATGTGGTTAATGATCTAAAATAACCAGAAAATAACTAAATTAATTGAAATTTATTTTTTAGGAACGATAACCCTGTGTATGCAATACATAGATGAAATCGTGCCTTAAAAGGTCATCAGGTTAAAAAACGAAAAAGTCTTCAAATTCTTCAATTTATGGAGGGATTTGGTCCCAAGGTCATTCCGATGCCTCTACATGCTTTTATTACCTTGGTGTATAATAATAAATAATAATAATAAAAAAAGCCTTAGCTTTTTTATAATTCTTTACGATTTTTATTATTTATTAATTAATCCAAATTTTATTCAATTAGACATTTAACGCCCAAAAGCCTATCTACGAGTTCTAAATTAGTTTTAAAACCAAAACCTATTTTTCAAGTCTCTATTATCAGAATTCGATTTCAAACTTTCTATAAAATTAACCGGAAAGTCATTATTTAGGGTAAAAGTTGGATACTAAAAAAAATCGTCACGCTGCTTATCATTATTGTAAATAGCATCAAAAAAAGGTATATTTAATGAAGAATAATAAAATTTTCATTTTTTGTATATGTTTTAGGACACATTTTTTTTGCTTGATTTTTCTTAATTTGAAAATGGCGGATGGAGAATTAGAAAAAATTACGAAAAACAAGTTACATTAGATTATTTGTTTTTAGGAATATTTTTTGGAATTTTACATAAATATTGGTTTTAAAATTAATTTAGTATTCAAAAAGAAATCTAAACGTAAAATTTCAAATATTAATATAAGATATATATTTTTGGACTAAACCTAGTTCAAAGAATTTGCAACTCCATCCGTATGCATTCTATGTATAATTCCATTATCATTGAATATTTTTATTCTTACACATGGATCAGTTTGAAAAATTGATTTGAAACTAATAACTAATAAGTTTTTAATTCTTCTGAAGGTTACTTCATTGAAATAAAACCGGTTGTTTAAAAACTGATTTTTTTAAATAGCGTAATTTTATTAAATAAAAAAGAGTTTATGAACCTGGTAATAATAATGGTATGGTAATAAGTGCGTGTAAGTATTACACAGCTAAATTTTGGCACAGAGATATTCAAGACCTAAATACATACACTTTCGTATTCTAATTTTTTCGGCCACGTGTTTTGGAAAAAGTTACACAAAAATGGCCAATTTTAAAAAAAAAACTAAAAGTAAGTATGAAACCCTGGAATAGGCTAGGTTTTTAACTAAGACCAAAACATAATATGTTTATATTTGACATTTTTCGGTATATTAATTCTGAAGAGACATGTCGGGCCATTGAAGACCTTTATCCGAGCTCAAAATCATGTACACTATAAACTAAGAGCGTGAATAAAAGGCGGGTCTTCAATAGCCCGACATGCTCTTCCAGAGCCAAAATACCAAAAAATTTAAAATATAAATTCAGTATGTTTTGGCCTAATATAAAAATCTAGTCTAATCCGGGGTGTCATAATTTCAGTTTTTCTTCCAAAAATTGGTTAACTTTTTCTAGTACACGTGACCAAAAAAATTAGAATACAAAAGTAGGTATGCTTTGATTCTGAAATACGCAATCTGGGGTACAAGTGGCTGAGAAGTAGAGGACATGAAATCAGCAAAAACTACCCCATTTTAGTTTTTTTGCAATATTTTGAAAGCAGAGCTAAAATTATCTAATTAACTGCCTTTTTTTGAAGAAAGGGTAATAAAATATTGAGATTCAATAATTACAAGCTCTAATTGGGCTATAAGACTAATTATAGGACGTGAAAACTAAACTTCTAAAAAGGACTAGTTATAATACATAAATAATAAACAACATTACAATAAAATCGCTATTCTTATAATTTGTAATTATCACCTTTACTAGATGTTAAGATTCTAAACCCAAATTATTTAGATTCTGTAAACCTGTATTATTTTAAGTCCTTAAATTGAAAATATTCTAAGTCCTTCAACTCAAATTATTAGAAGTCTCTAAACCCGGAATATTTTAAGTCCCTAAACTTGAATTTTTCTAAGCCTCTCAAAATAAATTATTCAAAGTCCCTAAATATAAAATATTTTAAGTTCCTAACCCCACATGATTTTTGACATTTGGCCCCACTTGATTTTCAGATTCACAGGTTACCCCTCCTTAGAAACATGTTCAATGTTAAAACTACGATTTTTGCAGCAAATTGAAAAATTGATCATTTTGGGACAAAAATGGGCATTCAATTTACTGACTGTAAAGAAGAGAATTTAATATAAAAAATTAGAAAGGTAATAATGTTTTGCAAACAAATAATTCTAAAGGATAAATAAAGAATTTTTAGAAAAAAGCTTTTAGAAAATTGTTGAGACCTATAAAACCCATTTTTGTCTAAAATTGCAATTTTTGAGATAATTTAAAAATTAATCATTTCGGGAAAAAAATGACCATTTGGTTAAATTGCTATAACATTGAGAAAAATCCAAGGCTTGAAAAATGACTTTAATACCGAAAAATTGTGACCAACAAGAAGTGTTTTTGTTAACTAACTAACTAAAAAGCAATATTACCAAAAAACTACATTTAAAAGCCTTGTGCATAGTATTATGCACATATTCTTGTGCCTAGAAGGCCCGTTGGAATAAACGGAGGTTATCGGAGGTTATCGGAGGTTTTTTTCAATTATTAATGAAAGTAATTTGTAATATGGTTTCCTAAAGTTAGCGGTCTCTTGTTAACGAAAGCAAAGTAAAGACTCCGAAAAATCTGCCCTCTTATTGCATCTTTGTTAACTTTTTGCATAAGGGAACTTAAGCAAAATTTTTTCTTGCAAAATCTTTGTTATTACATGATCTTCCGGTGCTGGACATGGTATTTTTAAAGTCATATGACAAAATTAAATTCATAGGTTGGTATCAATGGGACCTCCGTATGTTGCGTTCACTTATACTACGATATAATAGTGTTAGTGTATGTTAATGCCTGGCAGGGGTGGGTAAAAAAGTGATGTTTTAGGGGGGGGGGTAAATACAGGGCGATACAGAGCGGATGCATTGTTTGCTTATTAGTTAACCAATCGCAGCTAAGATTACAAGCATCAACAACTAGCGATGCACCTAATAAAATAAAATTCACGTCCCACCCGGGATCACCGTGTATTGATGTTTTAGGGGGGGAGGGGTTGAAATATTAACGACGTTTTTAGGGGAGAGGGGTATGAAATGGACTTAGAATATTTCCGATTAAGGGACTTAGAATAATTTAAAGTGGGAGTAAGCACAAGAACTTAGAATATTTTAGGTTTATGGACTTAGGATAATTTATATTTTGGGATTTATTGTAATTTCGATCTTAGAACTTATAATAATTAGGGAATATACGTTAAAACGTTAAAAGTGAACATGATTCATGATCGTTGGTTGTGTGAAAACACAAACCAGTTATAAGTTTTTTTCATTTTTTCTTAAATTCAGGGATAGTTTTATCCATTTTTGCCCCGTATAGGAGGTAAATTAAATAAAAGTTAAAATAGGATAAAACTTTTTCAAATGCAAGATTAAAAGAAAAGTAAAGAAAAAAACTCACATTGTATTTTTCCGATTTTATCTTACCCTGGAGATATTTTTCAACACCAATAGTTAGCTCTAATATTCCTTTATCGATACAGAATAAAAGAATAAATTCAATATTTAGATAATTACTCTTAAAATGTGGCACTATTAATTTGATCATTAGTTCCAAAATATTGTGAAAAAACTCATAAGGTGGAATGTTTCTGCTGTATTTTCCTATTTTCTAACCCAGTAGGACCCCAAATTCGGATTCAACGACATACAAAACCTACAGAAGACTTTTTCTTTCTCTGGTTGACGAATTCTGAAACCGTTACACTACATTCTGACTTGTGTATAATATTATTTTGGTAATTATGTTAATTGAGGGGTATTAGAGTTCAGAGTAACTTTTTTGTAGTTGGTGAATTCTAGAAAAAGGACGTAATAACAAAGTTCCGCCAACAAAAGTTTGGTTGAAATCTTTTCAGCAAACAAATAATAAGGTTTCAAAATAAGGGGCGGATTTTTCGTGTACTTTTTGGCCAATACTTAAAAATTTTAACTATGCTTAACATTTTTTTACGTCTTATTTAAACATTATTATTGAACTCAATCTAATCAAAGCTTTTAAAATCCCTAAATTAAAAAATTACTGAAACTCTTTTCTTGCTTTTTTCTAACATGATCAGCTTCGCTCTACCCGTCTTTGACGGTATCTAGTATAAGCTATAATTAAAAGTATAACTTTCTTTTTTTTTATTCAATACGATACAGTTTATTGATAATTTTTCTTATTTTTTTATTTTTCACGATAAAAAGTATTATAGATAGACACTTGACTTTTAAAAAAATTGAAAAGGAAAAAAAAATATACTGTTAAAAAAAGTATAAGTTTAATAATTAAAAAACTTTTTTTAATATTTTTATCTATTTAAAAAAAAATGTATCATTATAGTTAAAAAAATAATCTATCATCTAAAACTCAATTATATAAGAAAATAAAATTAAAATAATTTAAATGCAAAAATAATTATTAAAATAAAATTTTTAGTTAAAGAATTTAAAATTATTAAAATTTCATATTTTGTATAGTTCTAATTTGATTCTCTTAGTTCATTTTTTTCTTTTACAAGCTTTTCAAATTTTATTGTTTCGTAGATTTATATATTTTCTAAAACTTTTTAACATGGAACTTGTACATAGGAAGGGGTACCCTGAAAAATCAAGGGGGGAGGTCAAATGGGGCTTAGAATAATTTTGATTTAGGGATTTGGGAAAATCCGGTTTTAGGGGCTTAGAATAATTTAAATTTAAGGACTTGGAATAATCTGGGTTTAGGGACTTGTAATAACTCAGGTTCAGGGACTTAGAATATTTTCGATTTAGGGATCTAAAATAATACGTGTTTAGGGAATCAGAATAGTTTGAATTTAGAATCTGAACATCTAGTAAAGGTAATAATTACAAATAATAAAAATAGCAAATTGTATTGTAATGCTGCGTAACATTTGCATCATACCTAGTCTTTAGCTATATGTAAACATGTTACATGCATTTTGGTTGCGTTTAAAAAAACCAGTTATAAATTTTTTTAAGGCTACTCTACAGCACTAAATAGTTTTGTTTAATTGTGTATGCTTTGGCTACAGAAATTTGAACTCCTTCAGAAACTAAGGAGTTTTTATTTAAATGAAAATATCTTTTTTTTCGCTATCAGCTAACACTTTTCAACTTTTATTCACAGGGTTTTTGGTTCTTCGCAAATTTAATAAAAATTTTGCTGATTTCTTTTTTATTCTTTCACCTGAATAATAAATCTCAACAGTGAATACCTATTTAATATTAAAGAAAGTTTGATTACTCTGAAAAAAAAAAATTGAAAAAAAAAGTGTATGATTTTTTTTGGTTTTTGGACAAAAACTAGTGTTCTGAACACTGTATTATTTTTTGATATCAAAGAAATAAAAAAATCTTAACTAATTTTATCTTTTAGTCCTTACAGTTATTTTTATTTACATTAACAGGTTTTTCTGCTGAATATACATCAAGCAAAACAACCTGACAGTGTATGCAGCTTTGAAAGATCATGTTACTTGAATTTTTAAACAGACCCTAAAATACAAAAATACAAAATTTAGCCCTTTGGATATAAACTTAAATTTTTCCTAAATCTGTGATAAATTTTTCTCGAGAAAATACATTTAATTTTGACGAGTATTAAAAATTTTTAGTTTATACCTATAAAAACCGAAGTAAAAGTGTTTAAAACATATTAATAAAAACAGTCATCATAATAATTTAAAAATATGCTTCATGTAAAAAATAATTATAAAAACGCATAAAACTAAAAAATAATCTTACTTGCACACACTTTATTAAACTTTTTTCTGATAACTAATATAACTTTTTAGTTAATGGATATTTGTTTTCTTTGAAATATTCTTTTATATATATATATATATATATATATATAAACTAACCTTGAATAAGTATGCTTTTAAAAAAAAAAAGTCCTATTAAAATAATATTGAGGTAATATAACAGCAAGAGGCAGTTTAAGATTAACCGCGTTGAAAGTAACAATATAAACATAAAATCACGCCCCAAGAGACCAAATGACAGTGTCTGTGCTTTAAAATCCCTCTAGGATATAATAATAAGTATAGTTATGTGCAGTGTATATGCGTGTAGAAAAGGGATAAAACAATATTTTCTTCGTATATATCTAAATAGTTTACTGCTTAAATGATTTCTAGGTAAACACTGGGTGGTAATGTTAAGTCATAAATTTCTCCAAAGTAATATTGACCATACTACATATATATATATATATATATATATAATATTATTATCCTTATATATAAATGCTTTAATACATGTATTGTATACAAAACAACATCCTGGATGTGTAGCTTGGAGAGATTGGTACTAGATGTTTCAATTATGTTTCTTAGTACGTTAACTTGAATTCGAAATGTGCACAATTGACATTTTGGATAGTCACGAATGGGTGAGAAGATATTTTAATATATAATATCTTTTGTATAATAAATATATTATTCTCTACATTATACTGGTCATTAGTTAGAATTCATTATTTTCAAAATAACTAATAGCCTAAATTATCAATATACCAAAAATCTAAGATACTAATTTTTCACCGAGTTTTTCTCTTAATACTCCTATTAAATTGATCCAAGATTTTTATATACTCTCATTCAACATACTTTTTAAAATAGAATTTTTTTAATTTTAAAAGAATCTTATTTTTATGACTGTTGACCATTTTTTATTGTCAAAAGTAAATTTTAAAAACAATGTCCGGTTTAACGTATACATGTATAACTAAAGCTTAAAGCAATGAGATTATCAAGCTTTTGGTTTTACTAGTACAACTCAGAAGGACTTTCTTGTTTCTGGGCCAAAGGACTATGTAGCTGAATCGAATTTTTGGCATGTTCTGTACTAAAAGTACATATATAATACTTGTCTTATTCTCTATTCTTCTCTCTCATTCTCTCTTTCTCTCTTTCTTTCTTTTTATATATGTATATAAACTAAGTGCTTGCACTGGTAACTTTGGTTATATGCAAAACAACTAATTAGTTTTCAAGATGGAAACTCACTGTTTTTACTTTACAAAACTCAATTGAAAATAAAATTAAAGCTCAAATAATCGCTGACGTTGAATTTATACATTTTACAAGCCAATGAAGAAAAAAGAATTGTGAAAAAAATATTAAATTTTATTGCATATATATCTACACTGTAAAAAGTAACTTTCTTATAAATTAGAACATTTTTGAAAAATTAGTAAATTTTCGAAAAAATTTGTAAATATTCGATAAAAATCGTGAATTTACTAAATTTAGTATGTTATAGAAAAATTGGAGTATTCTCGATTTTTTTTTGTGAATTCGCAAGAAAAATTGATAATTTACAATTTTTCGAAAATTTACAAAAAATAGTTGTAAATTTCCGAAAAATAGTTGTGAATTTGCAACTTTTTTCGTAAAATCAAATAAATAAATCGAGAATTTTCAAATTTTTTGATAATATACTAAAATTAGTAAATTTACGATTTTTATCGAATATTTACAAAATTTTTTGAAAATTCGCTAATTTTTCGAAAAAATTCTATTTTTTTTGTAAATCTAAAAAAGTAACTTTTTACAGTGTATAGTATATACATTGATGAAAATGTTCAATAAAAAAAAGTCTTGTTTATATATATCAAGAAAACTTTTCAATTTTTTTTTCTACCTGATATATATATAACTTTGCTACTTAAGTAAAGTGAGATGACTGATAGATATTGCCGCTTGAATTCGACAACTCTAACTCTCTGTAACGACGGTTAAAAAAAGTTTTTCGTTACTATTTGACCCTTAAATTTTTTTCTAAAAGTAAATACTAAAGTAGTAAATTTATTTTTTTTATTTTCGTGGTTTTTTATGTTTACTAATACTTGGACACTTTTAAAATTTTATGCTTTTTACATTATTTATTTTTATGTTTGATTTTTACAACAGTTATTTATATATGGTGTTATTTTATAAATTTATGTTTTTTACTGATTTTAGACGTTATATTTTTTTTGGTTACGTTTAGAATTCCGCGTAAAGTAAATTACATTTGGAAAATTTTTATAAAATTTTGCGTGGAGACGTTGCAGTGGAAGAAGGAAGCATACAGATTGAGAGTGAATGGTTATTAAAAAAATGGTTGTTAAACTTGGTATATAAATAGAAAATGAAAATTTTAGCCCAAAAACTAACACAATTTAGAAGTTACCTTCCCTGTTTTAGCAGCTGTAGGTAAAAATAGGCTTCAGATAGAGCAGCCCAAATTACTCATGTTTTATGGTTTTTAGATAGGAATATTAATATTTTAATTCACGCACTAAGTTTGCCAGACCCTAATTTTTACTTCAGAAATGAATCATAAAACGTACAATATTTTAGAATTTTATATTTTTTTGAAAATCTCACTATCCATCGCTGGGGAAGGGGGTCAAATGAAACTTTGAATAATTTCAATTTAGGGACGTAGAATAAATTTTGATTAAAGGATTTAGAAAAATGCGGGAACAAGGGCTTAGCGCAATCAAAGTTTAGGGATACGAAATAATTTGGGTTTAGGGACAAACGCGAATTTAGAAGGTACTTTAGCAAACTAGGATAATTGATAAGTTCTAAATAAACATGTTCCGTACAATTTGTTTGTGCACATATAACCTAAATGCAACATGTTTTGTGGAAAACTTTGTGGACTATTAGTTTTTTAGGGAGAACGGAATAAAATACTCTACAAAATATAGCTCCTCGGCATCTTATTAGCAACGAAAGTTTTATGCTTATCAACCCTTCAAATCAACGTCAAAAATTTTTAAATCGACCAGTTAGTTAAAGAGTATTCTATAAAATGTAGGTCACGGCTTGGCATCTTATTGGCAAGAAAAGTTTTGTGTTTATCAACCCTTATAATTTACGTCAAAAATACGTGTTTTCGGAAGTGTGTGACCCACAAAATCCAATGACCGCCCATAAGCATACAAATGAACAGCGGATAATAACTGCCTCTTGGCCCCTTTCCGTGAAGAGACTGCATCGTGAAACGCAATCCACGACGACTTTTTGAGTACATTCTAAAGCCCTAGACCAAAACTCTCTGTTTAAGGTATATCTTTGGTCTAGGGCGTGCAGCATAGACCGGTCTAGAGGATTCTTGCTTATTTTATATAAATACCTAACATTAACATTTCATGAGCACTGAATTTTAAAAAGTCACCATTAATAAGCCTATTAGATTTTAGCAATAGACCAATGATCCATTCGTTGAATTAATATTTTAATACTTAATTCTGCTTAAGTAAAAAAAGTACTTTGTGTATTTATATAAAATTCAGAAGTCACTCTTGATAATATTTTTCTTTATTTATCAGCATAAAATAAGTATATATTTATATTTATATGTAGTATTAGATTCAAACTTAAGTATCTTATTTTAAAACATCTTTTGGTAGATAAAAAAGAAAAAATAAACTATTGTATGCATCAACATAATCCTTACTTTATTCATAAAAACAAGGATTTCACTTTAAACGTAAAAGTTTAATATTTAACATAAACAAATATATGTTAAATTCATCAACTTAGAGTATAAATAAATATTTATATATGAAACATTTCATGTCATTCTATTGATTTAGTTTTTTTAATACAGTATGCTCTACAATAAATAGCTAAGATTTTTAGTTTGGCTAGAATATATAAGTAAATTAAGTAACACTGGAAACCTTCGAGACCTAATTTTCATTTTGGAAAGAAATATAAATAATACATACATTTCTTTATTTTTGGAAATTACAGTGAGTTCGTGAGGGCTTGAGCTTTTACTTGAGTTTTGATCAAAATACAAAAACTTTAAGACAATGCTTTTAGATCTGCTTTTTCACCTTGCCAAAAACATTTTTTTAATTTTTCAATTCTTTTCGTTAGGAAATAACTTAAATTTACCCAAAGCATTTTCGAAGAAAAAAAAATGAATGTCTCATTTTTGATTATTTTTAAAAAATTTACAGATCAGTTCATTTGTATTTTTTAACATTTTTTAGTTTCACGATTTTTATCGATTCCCGAAAAAAATTTTATCGATTTGGTGGAGAGAGGGACGCAAAAGATCCAAAAAAATATTCAATAAAAAACTCCATATATGCAAACAAACATGCTCATAAAATCAGGACACAGAGATTTCATTTTCAGTAGAATATCTTTAAAGCATAATATCAGATAATATACTGTTCTTACGCATTATCTCTTGGGAATTTTATTTTATTTTTTATAAAAACGTAAAACATAGAGTTTTTCTTCTTAGCGCTTTCATGAAAATTTTATTTTTTTTTATGACCAAAGAGAGAGCCACATTTAACTCCTATTTTTTTTTTTGCATCTCTTCTAAGAATTCTATATACATATTATAATATAGTATATGCGGTAGCAGCAATCTCATTTCGTAACAGCCTGACGAATAATAAAACTTCATCTTATTTCTCGCCTTTTAAAAAAAGAAAAAGATATATTTTATAGTAATAAAAATTCACAATTTTTTCAATGAATCGTATAGGTACATATAGCTTTTAAAGCTTTAATAGAATAATTTTTTTTTCTACCAAGAAATAAAAATATTCAATTTAGTAATATTTTATTGCTTATCACATTTTTTTTTAAATCCAAAAAAAAGATGGGAAAATAGATAAAAATTTGAATAAAATGTACTTTAATGTAATTGAAAATAAATAGTAAATATTTGAATTTATAAAGTATATATTTATTCATAAAATATTTTTCTTTGTATAAAAAAAAGAAAAAAAAAAAGTATTTACCATACTTTATAAAATTATTATTTAAATTTTTTTTTTTATTTACATACATTTATATAAAAAATATTATTCAAAATGAAATTTTTTTTTTAGGTATTGTTACAAAATTTACTGGTTCAAGTTGTAATGATTTAGTGACATCAGATGGTTCAGGTTCAACTATAATAAGTGGACATTTTGATAAAATGATTAGATTTTGGGATACAAGAACAGAATCTGGTACAAATGATATTTTGTTACAAGGAAAAATTACATCTTTAGATTTGTCAAGAGGTGAAATCTTTTATTTTTTATATTTTTTTTTATATACAAAAACTTATTGATATCGGTAATTTTCAGTGAAACTGACCTAAAATCAGGGATTTTAAAAGAATAATGTAAAAGTGTTAAATCTTTTTCAATCGCTTTGAAATAACAGTTGTTTTTTAATTTTTAGAAAATTTTCAATTTTGTAACTGATATCTGAGCTAACTTTTTCTGGGATCTTGAAAAATTTTACTGTAGATTCTCTTTTAAGAAAAATTTTGGACACTTCAGCAAAACTGCGTGATAAAAAAAAATTTAGATAGCATAAAAATAAAAAATTGAATTTCCGTTATCTAATTTGTTATCGGCAGAAAGTGGATTTTAGATTTTTCATTTTAGTTTATTCCAACTCCCCTTCTGGGCTTAGAAATGCAGGGCTAAATGTTATAAAATAGGATTTTTAGACAATTTTCAAAATGACGATTTAAGCTCACAAATTAACCAAAATACTTTCGGTTGGTTTCATTTTTTCCGTATAAGTACCATCTTTTAACTCCCGTCAGCCGCAATGCTCCATCACCTATTCTCACAGCGCTATAGGCAATAAACCAAATGCCCATTTTTGGACCAAAATGACCAATTTTTAAATTGCAGCCGAAATTGCAATTTTCAATAAAAATAGGCCTTGTAGGTCTCAAAAGTTTTGTACAAGTTTCATGCTTCCAAAAACTTTTTACTCGTTCTTTTAGCTTTAGATGTTTCTGAGATATGAATCCACAAAGTTAGTGATAAAATATGATTTTTTTTAAATAACTTTAAATTGAGACTCTGTCTTTAAATTATCATATCTGCTAAATAAGTAATCAAAAAGAAACGAGAATTCTAGAAAAAAATTTTAGAATTTCGAATTTCCAAAAATTCTCAAAGGGTTGGTCATATTAAAATTTTTTTTTAGACTAACTTGATGTGTTTTTTTATTGCGGAGGGCATGAGACTCATTTTTTTTAAATTTAATCAATAAATTTTGTTAAAAATCAAAAAAACTGATTTACAAATTTTTTTGGTTCTGTGTCCCCTAAAAACTAACTTTTCTTTATTTTATTATTTTATTTATTTTTTTACATACCAGTATAAACTAAGTTATACTGCAACGATCAATTTACATGTTTAAATACTTTTTGATTTAAAAAAAAACAATATTTGAAATGCAAAATAAACAAATAATACTTACACATCATATTATTACAACAATAAAAATTTTAAGGCATTAAAATTTTTATTTTTATTGATTCTAAAAAAAAGCTTTTATTATATTTTTATCTCAATAATAAATAAACCTGACAACTATCAGTCATGAAAATAAGGATTACAAAATTGCAAATAATCAAATTTTTTGAAGTTTTAAAGTAGTACCTCAGTGGGGGGAAAGTGAGAGAGAGATTTTCGGATCTCTTTCTTTCTCTTACGAGTTTTGTATAAGAAATTCCAAAATGTTTTTGTTTATATTTATGTAAATAAACATCTAGGAGCTCTGAAATTTTTTCTATGAGTTTTTATAATAATAAATTATATTTTAACCAAATATTATCAAAATCTGTTCTGTAAATTTTTTACAATACGTACTTATTAAATTACATGCATATTTCACGTAAGAGATTTTAGAGGCTTCCAAAAAAAAATTTACAAAACAGATTTTGATAATATTTGGTTAAAATATAATTTATTATTATAAAAACTCATAGAAAAAAATTCAGAGCTCCTAGATGTTTATTTACATAAATATAAACAAAAACATTTCGGAATTTCTTATACAAAACTCGTGAGAGAAAGAAAGAGGTCCGAAAATCTCTCTATCACTTTCCCCCCACTGAGATACTACCTTAAATAATTATTTCGACATTCATAAGCTAATCTAGTAATTTTTTTAGCAAATGACTTTTCCGATTTTTCGCTACTGTGCTAGCCAATCACGACCATTCAAAGACACCCATTTTTTTTCTTATTTTAACTATCTTTAAAAAATTAAGGTTAAATTTTCAAAGAAAAAATTCTCCGAGCAAACATACTATAAAAAGACCCAAACCCACAGTTTTGAATCCACCAAAGTCTTGGTAATGTTTCCCTCTTCTTGGATTTTCAATTTTTTGTTAACATTTTCTGAAAATTAGGTTTTTTCAAAAAAGTCGGATTTTAACCTGTACTGCCCCTTAATTTCTGAATTTCATATGTCAGTATTTTTATATTCCAATCACATGAAATAATGTGTATTGGATACTACATAATAAATATAATTTTTTTATGGTTATTTAAAATATAACAATTTTATGGTTATTAAAAAAAAAGTTAATATTCATAAATAAAAGTATAAAAACATATGTGTCTATAAAATCTGATAGTATATTTCTCGGTATATTTTAAATATTTATTGAATAATATAATAAATAAAAAAGTTTGCTTGTTATGATTATTTTTATTACTTACTCTGTATTAGTAAATATCAGAGACTAGTAGTACATATAATGTATATGAAACAAAATCCGTAAAATGGTTGCTATTTTCCAAGTCCTACCTTTCGAAATTGGAACGTAGAATAACAGAGGATACAGAGATATGAACTACCACCAAGTTTTAACGTTCGGTATTTCTCAATTTTACTGGCCAATTTTTAAAATAATCTATATACATCGAATTGATAAGCTTTAAAAACATTTTTCAACTAGAGGTCCTTCAAAATTTCCATTGATGCCATCCTTGATGTTAGTTTTCTGGAGAAATCTCAGAAAATAATAAATAACGAAATTGTTTGATCGGGGTTAGCTTTTGTGCATAACATGAACAGCTGAAACCTCGGATGCTGAAATTCAGTAAAAATTTATATTTTCGATGAATAAAATCTCCATAAAACTATACGTGCCAATTTTGAAAATTAAACGAATTTCAGCTCATATATTGAATATTATATATTTAAAATATTTTTAAATTTATTACAATGAAGTTGTTCAAATACTTTCATATAAATAACATTGAGGTTATATCTACATAAAGAGCTTAGAGTTTCGGAAACCACAGCTTTAAATTGAAACTCCACGGAAATTCCAAACAATGAATTTTGTTCTATGTTTGTAATAATATTTTCTGAATTCATATTTGTATTAGCAGTTCATTGATTTTAATGTGCTTTTTTTATAAAAAAAAAAATATTTTTTGAAGTTTCTTTATTTTTCACACATGGGTTAATATTATTGATTGAAGTGTAGATAGTTGTTATCGATTGATATTAAAATCTGTTGTCATATACACTTCCTGGTTATATGTATTATGTAAATAATAAAACTTCAAAGTTTTTAACTATTCAGATCCATTTTTCTACATTTTCAAGTTACAATTATACGATGTACTTTTTTTCATAAAATTAAAGCAAATAATCTATCATTACAAAAAAAAAATCGAAAAATTTTCACTGTAGTCCTCGTATCATTAATATCCTCCTCATACTTCATTAATTAAAAATTTTTTTGAATTCACTCTGAAGCTATTAGAAAGTAGGAAGGAACTCATTGTAAGAAGATTTAGATTTATTAGGGGTTAATCTATTAGCGCCATTCTTGGACAGATAAATTTCGATATAAAAAAATGAATTTTTTGAGCTTAAATGTCCTCTGGTAGGTAATTTATATCTCTCTTTCCATTTTTAAAGTCAACTTTTACTTACAATCCCTAGAAAATGCGATATTAACCCCTAATGTAGGGTTAATTCCAAAATAATTATCTGTCCAAGAATGTTTGATTAGGCGTTTTTGGTTTTTTTTTAAGGGAAAAATATGAATCTTGCATCAATGAAATTTCATGACCACCCGGTTGTACGTAAGTACTCCTGGGAATTTGAGACGCGCAGTCGGAGTGTCAACCTTAGGCATCCACCCCAACTACTAGAGAGCTTTTTACGTTAGACAACCCTCCTCTTTTTTCAAAAACAGAGTGGTCATCATGTACATTGCCACATTGTGCTAATTTTCAGCCCTCCCCAGCATTCCTAAGGCCATTTACTCTGGTCTACAATTAGGGAATGGCAGGTACCCCTCCAAATAACGAACACACTCGAAAAAGGTATGCTCGACGGTATCCACTTTACCTGGACAGTGCACGCACTGTTCCGCTTCCACTTTGTGCCACTTGAACAACATGTTTGAATTAATCTCTACGTCCACCACTCCACTGGGCGTTAATGGGCTAAATTGATCAAATTTCAAATAATACAATTACATTTTATTTGTAAACTAAAATTTTTATTTCAGATGCAAATTATTTATTAAGCTGCGTTCGTGATGACACATTAAAACTTCTAGATCTTCGAATGAAACAGATTGTAGCATCATTCAGGTAAGATATATATTTAAAATTTTTATATCACATAAAGCACTTGAGTAGAAAGCATGACTCTAATAAGTTTAATGTAAAATTTTGTAATATTACTACCGGGTACAGCATATAAAAAGATTTTTTTTCATTTTCATCTTTCGTGATTCGTATTATAAAAATAAAAAATTACACTACTCATTCATAATATTGCATATTCGTATAAATATATATATATGTAACAATCTATATAAAAAAGAATATTGAATTCGAAAGGCTGTTATTAAAAATTCCATGACACAACATATTTTTTCTCTTTTCTTTTGATACGCGCCAACCGCAGAAAAAAGCAATAACTTGATCGTGAAATTTGTGTGTGAAGGTTTTATTAATAATGGCCACACAAGTTTTTCATTATACTACAATACTGCTATATATACCTAACTCTTCTTTTCTGATAACAACAAAAACGCAAAATAACAAAATATATAAAAAATGCTTTTGAAATTTCTTTTTTTTTTTTTTTTTTTTTTTACATTGTATTTTTTTAAATAATTACTACAATTTATATATATATATGTATTGAAAACTTTTTTTTGTATTTTATTTTTACGACATTCTTATTGAAATTTAATTTATCTTCTCAATTGGAGATTAAAAAAAATAACAATAGCTTTTTAATTATTTTTTAATTTAATATCGATTGGAACAATTTTTTTTTTTTTATAAGGATTTTTCAACTTTTAATCTTATTAATTTTTTATTATTCATTTCCAGTTATTTTTCTTTTTTTTACTTAACAATAATAATGCACTTAAGGCTTTGCCAAGGCTAAAACTTTTTTTTTTTTTTACAATATTAAAATATTTGCTTCATTCTTCTAATTAATCTATTTTTACCCTTGGTAATTGATTTTTATTTTTATGCTATATGCTCGATAAAAAAATAAGATTAATTGAAAATTTTAATTTTAGTGCTGATGGATTTAAAGTTGGGTGTGATTGGGCAAGGGCTACATTTAGTCCTGATGGCCAATATGTTGCTGTTGGTTCATCAGATGGTTCAATTTTCATTTGGTCAGTTACAACGAATAAAATCAAAGCTATACTCAAAGACCACACGTAAGTAAAAATACTCTAAATTTTATCAAAATTAGTAAACAATTATAATATTTTAAATACCTAAATATGAAATTTATTGTTGGTTTGAGAACTATTTTTATGGTACTGATTTACATTTTAAATTTTGAATACGATAACTTATCTAGTTAGTCCTATTTAAATTTCACCCTTCCTGGTAAAGAGGGATAAAATATTCAATAGGGTTCGAAGACAAAGACTCAAATAAAAAGTAAAATTTTTTAAATTCTAAATACGAAAACAAATAAAAAGTAAATTGAAAGAACTTTGAAAAAATAAATTATATAGTAGTTATCGATGAAATACGACCCTCTGCCCTCGCTATTTTAAATGTATTTTTTGTTAACTGAAATAATATTTATTACTTCTAAATATTTGCAAAATAAATTTGTGATTATTTCATGCAAAAAATAATAATACAATATAATAATCCTCTAAAAATTTTGTAAATAGAAATTAAAAGATATTGGCAAATATAACCAAAAAATTAGTAAATTTTACTAAAAAAATTGAGCTTTTAGTTTTAGTAAACAAAATAGTAATTTTGGTTATATTTAGTAATTTTTTGTATGCGTTTTATATATTATAATCTACAAAGAAAAAGACAAATTTAAATTTTTAAACAATTGGGTAATAGACTGTTCCCAGTTAGCAACCTCCATAAAGCTTATAAATTTTTATGTAATAATATTTTTTACATAATTTATAAATAGTTTAATTAATTCCTATTAAATGTAAAATAATAAATTAAACATATAATAAAAGCATAAATAAATATAAATTTTTAAATTATTACAAAGGTTATCCTTTCAAAAGCTTTCCGGATGAGTATAGTGATTTGGCAAATTAAAGCCAACCTAAGTAGCAGCATCCAAAAAGTTATCAAAAAACTCACTGATTTCCGTTAGAATTAGACCTCTAGCCAGAATATAGTTATAATTGAATTTACTATATATGAGCAATTATTTTAAAAGTGCTACTTAATTTAAGCCTGGAATCGTAATTTTTTTTTTTTAGGGCACATCGATATGACCCGTGTTTTCAGTTAGTTTGAACCTTCAGAAAACCGAAAAAAATCGTGAACAAGAAATCGGCGATAGGTGCCAAAAAGATTTTTTCACTTTTATGTCAAAAAACGTGTTTTTCGTATCTGAGCTACCCTAATTTTTTAAAATAACTTTTTAGGTAAAAAAACTTTTGTAAAATAGATAAGAAAATCTGATTGCCAGGGAAAAACCACTCCAGAAGAAAAAAAAACTTTTCTTTTTCCGATGAAATTTAGCCAAGTTATCGTACATTTAAGATTTTGCTCAAATTCGTCTTAAAAAAGATTGAAATTTTATTGAAAAAAGCCTGTTTCTGAACTTTAAAAATGCATTACTCGCTTGATTTTCATCGTAAAATAATAATTTTTTTTTTAAATCAATTAATTTTTCCCTGAGTATTCATTTCTTCAAGAAAGAAATCATTTTTATTGACAAAATTTCAATTTTTAGGTCAAAAACTGTGTTAAGTAAATTTTGCTACTTACAGTTTTCAAAGGCTTTTGACCTAAAAATTGAAATTTGGTCAATCAAAATGATTTCTTTCTTGAAGAAATGACTTTGTAGGGAAAAATTAATCGATTTTAAAAAAAGAATTATTATTTTACGATGAAAATCAAGCGAGTAATGCATTTTTAAAGTTCGGAAACAGGCTTTTTTCAATAAAATTTCAATCTTTTTTAAGACGAATTTAAGCAAAATCTTAAATTGACGATAACTTGGCTAAATTTCATCGAAAAAGATAAGTTTTTCCCTGGCAATCAGATTTTCTTATTTATTTTTTTTAATTTTATTGACCTAAAAAGTTATTTTAAAAATTTGGGGTAGCTCAGATACGAAAAACACGGTTTTTGACATAAAAGTGAAAAAATCTTTTTGGCACCTATCGCCGATTTCTTGTTCACGATTTTTTTCGGTTTTCTGAAGGTTCAAACTAACTGAAAACACGGATCATATCGATGTGCCCTAAAAAAAAAAAATTACGATTCCAGGCTCAAATTAAGTAGCACTATTAAAATAATTGCTCATATGCAAAGAAATATTAAAAGAAACGAATATTTTTGGATCCCCATTTTTTTTAGAAATTGCTGGGAAAATGGCCCATTAAATAATGTATTTTTCAAATATACCAAAATATTAAATTTATTTTTGGGTCCTGCAACTTCGATTTCACATCATTACAACGACATTATTATTATTATTATTATTCAATTTATTCACAATAGCAAAATACAGTACACTCTTGTTTACATTCATATTTAGTACATATATATATATATATAATGACATTTTTATATAATAAATTTTTATTTATTTTTTAAAAATTAGTCAACAAGTATAAATATAAATTTTTTTTTATTTTATTTAAAAATTAGTCAACAAGTATAAATATAAGTTATGTATAATTAAATCAAGTATATCTAATAAATTTGAACAAGTATATATTTATAAGTAATAGTGATAATAGTATTAGTTAGTACATAGTTATGTAAATATGATTAAATATGTCTTTGGTAAAAATTACACAGCATCACAATCTGTTTCGTTAACTATCTAGGTTTGAGAAGTATAATTTAATACTCTTCTTAAATCTAGAAAGTGACGGAAGGTCACGATAGCAGGGGGGCAGAGAATTCCATAGATTGGCATACTTGATATGGAAAGAGTTCTTCCCAGAATCTGTTAACATTGTGGTGATTTCAAGATCTATGCGGGGCCCTCTAGTAGGCTTGTCAGAGTGATAAGGTTTAAACAATGAAAGAAGTAGAGGGGGTTCTTTCATTCGCAACAAACGATACATTATTAGCATGGCAAAAAAGTCTCGGCGGGTGTCAGTGCTTAACCAGTGTAGCTTTTTCCTATAGGGGGTGATGTGCTCATCACGCCTTAACCCAAAAATATATCTTATTCCTGAGTTCGATAGTCTTTGGAGTTGTTTACGGAGTTCAAAAGACATGTCAGCGTAGACAACTGTACAGTAGTCTAAATGAGGTATCACGAGAGACTCAACTAACCTACGTCTCAATAGCTGCGATGTACAGGATTTGATGAACTTTAAACTATATAATGCCTTGTTGACTTTTTTGGTAACATGGTTGATTTGCTGTTTCCAAGAAAGCGTGTCATCCAAAACAACTCCAAGACTAAGGACCTCATCGACAAACGAAATGGTATCACCTTTGCTGTTTACTACGATATCATGGATACCTAATTTTTTGAATTGACTGACTGTGTATGATGTGCCAAAGACAATAGCTTTGGTTTTCTTGAAATTAAGAGAAAGTATATTGAGGTCTGACCAGATCGACACTTTATGAGCTGCATCAGTTAAAAGAAGAAAGATAAAACGACATATCTATCAGTATTTTAAAACATTTTATATTTTTAGTACAAATCACTGACGTTTTGATAAGACTTACTCAAATAATCTGAAAATTAGCTTGACATCTTATTACCACTTTCAAATATTTCAGAAAGAACAATTTTTAAAGACTTTTATTTTTGAGCACCGCCCTATTATATAAAGATATATATTTAATATATTTATATGGACACGTCTATGATAGAACGACCCGCTGAAAAATAAATAATATTAAAAAAAATTTGTTGTGTCACTTTCTACTTGGCATTTGTGAAACCATTTCCATTTTACACTTCCTGATGCATGATTTTGAGATACAGCTGCTCCAAAGTAGTATTTTTTCTATTTTTTGATTCCAGCTGTCCAGTTCAATCTGAAACAACTCAAAGACATGAAACTTTTAATATATATATATGATTTGGAAAAAATTTTCTTTTTACCAGGATTACCCAAAAAAAAAAATTCTGTATTTTTGGCCACTTCCGGTTTCATTTTTATCGGTTTGAATTTTTCAAATTGTCAAGTTCATCATAATTATTTTTTCTCAAATTTGAAAAGAAATTTTTTTTCTAATAACATGTATATCTTAAGTTTCATGGTTTTGAGTTATTTCGGGATGAACTGGGCAGGTAAATTCAAAAAATTGAAAAAATCCAACTTTGGAGCAGTATTTGTATGCGTATCTTAAAATTATCTTCTAGGAAGAGTAAAACAAAAGTAGTTTCAAAATTCCCAGGTAAAAAGTTACAAAAAAAAATTTATTTTTTATTTTTCAGCTGATCGTTCTATCCTGAACGTACCCATATATATAATATAACAACATTAATATTTAAGCTCTTAAAAGCATTTGAATCTTCATTAATATTCTCTTTGAATACACTCGACTGAATAATTTTAGTCATCATAGCTACATTACTACGTTTTAGAGATTTTAGTTATATTATAAGCTTATTCATATGTACTTTGATTTTCATAAGTTTACTAATTTCATTAAAAAAAAAACAAAAAATATCATAATTTATTATTTTTTGTAAAAAGATTTATTTAAGTTTTTATATGAATCATAAAAAAAAAATTATAGAATAATTAAAATATAAATATATCTTTTAATATTAACCAATTCTGATAAAAATGAAAAAGCTCAACTGATATAATCAAATTTAACTTTTTATTACATCTCTGAAAAACTATTAAAAAAAAGCAATTACAACTTTATACTAGCAATTTAAAATTTTTATTATATTTTTTATTTTTATATATTTTAATGATAAAAAATATTTTTTTTTATTAAAATTTTTTTTTTAAGTTTAATATACGTGACAATCTAAGAGAGCTTATCGAATAAAAAAAAAAAAAAATTGTTTTTTAAGAGCAGAGTCAACATATGTAGGAAACATTTCGTTGTTATTGTATGTTTTAATGTCGGTGCGGTTGCAATTTATATAGTTTGAGATAGTATAATATAGAGAAAGATCGTAATTCCTCTATATAAAGTAATATAATCTAATAAGTGTTGGCTTCTGCTTTTCTCTTATTTCACTCATAGCTATTAAAGCTTCACGACACCTGCTGAAATTCTTAAAGCCTAAATTTCTCTTTTTATGACATTTTCTGTTTTCTCTTATCTTTTCGTATAAATATTCCTTTGCTTATTTATACATGCAGAGTCGAGTGATTACTTTAAAGTCTATAAGAAAATTTCAAAGAAACATGTTAAATCAGTTGTATAATTAAATACGATTTAATGTCATTAAGATTTGCATGATTCATTGATCAAGCTCCTAATTGATTTATTATACTACTATTTTGCGAATTTTGTGATAAACGATTATATTAATGAATTTTTAATGTTTTTAAATTATGTTTTTTTATTTAATATTTTATGAGTTTTATCTAAACTCTATTCCCATAGAATCAAGAATACAGCCATTTTTCATTTACAGTTCTAAATTTTAAAGAAGATAAAATATGTAAAAAGTGCATTGGGACTAACCAGATATTAACAAAGAATTTAAGATCTTTCTTCGGTGCCATAAGTAAGGCTTTTTATCAAAATTAAGGAATTTGTACATAGCTGACTTCTAACAGTATCTTTAGGGCTATATTTAATAAAATTTTTACAGAAATATTTAGGTTGCTTTAGTCGCAGTAGTTTATAGTCTAATATCACCAAAGAAATAGATTTTGTAGGCATCTGTACACAGCGAACTTATATTTTTTAATTTCTTAAATAATTTGAAGCCTGTAGTCGTTTAGGCAAAATCAGGCCAAATGCTTTGACTTACAATGTATATACGTTAGGGTCCACGGTTAATTTTACTAAGTTTATTAAAAATATTTGAAATTAGATTGGAATGTCCAGCTACCTTAAATTTCAATTGAGTTTAAAAACAACTTTGTTAATAAATAGAAATTTTCAAGTTATATTGCTCAACATGGGTTTTCTGAGATTTTCTTTATTCTTTTATTCTTTATTTAACCAAATTAATACAAAACGTTATGTACATAATCTAAAAAATACAAAAATGTTTGTAACCCAAAAGACAATATTTAAGTGTCTGTGTAAGGATAGGTTTAAAAATAAGTTAGTCCTTAAAAACTAGATGTATAAATAACATAAAAGATAAATATCCTAACAAATTAAGGAAATTAAAACAATATATAATATTTACAGTGAAAACAAATAATATCAGCTTTAACATTAAAATTCCTTCATCCTAATAAAATTAAGTATATACAATGTTTATGTTTCGAACATTACTAATGTCCAGATGAATATGAGTACAGTTTAACATCTTAAGACTGAAAAGAAAAAGGTCTGCCAAACAAACTAAAATGGGGAAATTCATATCACCCTAACATTATAACTGTCCATTTAAACGATATTATAATTTAAAACTGTACCTAATTTAAATGCAGCTACATTTGTTTAGTTGAAATATTCATATAATTACTAAAAATTATAGCCACCCACACATTCTATAAAAATAAATATTTTATTTTTAAACATTGCATATTATTTAAATACAGAAATTAAATTATATCCTAATTTAGAAATCTGCAAAATATAATTAAGCATTTAAATATAGAATGGTAATTTAAATAAATGATAATATGTATATTTTTTTCATCTTTAAATAACATAATTAAATAAAAAGAAAACATTAATCTTAAAAAAAAAATAAGAAAAGAATTTAAAATAAGACAATTTTACAAGATATATAAAAAGAAAAGAAAAAATTACATTTAATCACAGTTACATAAGAAAAACTATGGATTATATATATCGAATAACGTTAAAAGAAAACAGTATATATAATTGTATGTATAAAAAAAAAGAAAATAGTCTAGTATTATCTATACAAGTATAAAGTTAGTAATGAAATTTTTATATTTTATTTTTTTAAAATAAAGGATTTTTATAGAGAAATACTTCAAAAAATGCTTTATGTATATGAGGGATTCTACCCCGACTGGGCTCAAGTTGAACCGAGAGGTTGGCGAAATCGTGCCAAACTATTTTTTTCCGAAAGTGCAACTTAAAATAAGTACTTTCAGCTAAAAATTCAGATTCTTTAGAAAGTTTTAATTATTAATTTTAAAATTTTCATACAAATGTTTCAAAGCTTGACAAAAATTAAAAGCTTTTCTAAAATTTCCCGAGGAATTCAAATTTTTGGTCAAATTTTCATTTTGTAACATGACAGGTAATTTAATAATTTGAAAAAATGATAATTTAAAAAATATTTTTTTTTTATTTAGAGCTTTAGGATTGTCGTATCCTACAGTTTTTTTTTTTTTTTTGAGGTTTATGAAATAAGAAATTTAAGTCTAAATTGACGAAAATCTAGCCTGCTCATTTTTATATTCATTAAAAACATAATTTCTCGCACATGCCCCATCCAAATCAAATTTTGAACCTTAAAATCAAATAAAGCTTTTTAACACACTGAAAAAAAAGTATCATTAACATAAAATTCTCCATATAAATGCTTAAAGCAATCGATATAAATACTTGATTTCGTTTTTCTCGACAATAATGCAAAGTTCAGTCTACGATAGTTCTATCATTTATCTTCGTCTTCACCTTAACCTATACTTATATTTCTTTTATGTATATATATATATGTATATTGTGTGTAATTTATTTTCGTTGTGCAAAATTCCTGTTTTTCCTATATATATATATAAACTTTTTTGTTTATTTATTTTCACTGATACCTCTTTATCGGTTAGCATTAGTTTTGGCTAAAGCCTTTATCTATGAAGTACACTTTGTTGTTGGACTCTAAATATATATATTTTTATATAGACTAGTTTTCCTATGTCCTGTTTTTTTTAACTTATTGCATTATTGTAAAGTTTAAATTTCTTTTTTCTGTTATTGATATATTTTTAAAACTTAACAATTAAAAAACTTTTTTATTTCAAACTCCTTTATTCGCATTTACAAACGTTTTTTATTTATAAAAATTAAGAATATTTAATTATTTATTTATAAAGTATAGTAATGTATTTATTTATTATGCAATCTTTTACAAAGTTTTATACATCATTATTATGGATCATTATATACATATAGATTATAGATTCACAATAAATTTACAGTATCAACTTCTTTACAAAATTTTCAATTACGTACAATTAATATATGAATTTAAAGTATTGTTTAACATTATCTTCGATTAATTTACAATATATGATACATTCAATTTTTTTATTACATACGGTTACCGATTTCTGAGTGTACATAATATTTTAGCTCATAAATTCTTTTCCCCATTTCGTTGGACCATTATTACTTATAGATCTTATCTCCTCTTATGACAAATTTTTGGGCACCTATGTTCCTCCATATATAGTATACTTGCTATATATGCTATTGGTCTTTCTTTTGTGTACCAGGCTAAACTTCTTACACTTGCTTCAAGCTTCCATATGTAGCCTGGTGTGTTATAGTTCAAACCCATAGCCATTTTGAAATACCTGATTTTCATTTCTTCTACTATTTCCCGTCTTTCAAACCTCCAGATTTCCACTCCAAACAAGCACCCTGCCCTTGCCAGAGTCTTCAGGAGGTATAATCTTTTGCTTAGTTTTTACAACCCAAGTCTTTTCATAAGTCCACAGCTCCTATTTATTAGTGCTTTTCTAGTGCTCTTGTCATTGAGAAGCAGAAGCTTAGATACTTAAAATGTTTCAATGCCTCATTTTCTTATCCCTTATACATCCATCTCTCGGTTGGGAGACACTTTTCCTAATCCATTTTTCCCAATAAGAAATTTCCCAAAATAACCCATTCTCAAAAAAAAAAAAAAAAAATGATTCCCAAAGGACGCTTTTCCCAAAACTAGTTAAAACTAATACATTATTTATACAAAAATGTAATACTTTTTTTTATTACTCTTCAATTAAAACTGTACATTATATCCTACGTTTTTTAAATATCCATGAATATTTTCACTTTCTTCATAAAGTTGATACCACATTATAAATTTGATCTTCTTTTTGCTTCTTTTTCGTATCCTGCCATTTTCTTATTTTCTGTCCCAATTCAATTTGTCTTAGCATTTGTCTTACCCAATAGCAGCTGGAAATGGTTCTGCCACTCCTCCGAGGTGTGGTATTAGTCCTGGCACTTTTATCCAATACTGAAATATATTGAGACCGGCGTAAGTAGATTCAAATATGAATCTATTGGAGCCAATGTTGGTGCAAGACAGTCTTTTAAAGATCTAAAGTGTGTTAGAATGTCTTCCATGGAAACAAAAGCTAACGCACATAACATTTGTGTTCCAACTTTCACTAATGTTGTGGGGTCACTATAGTCAGTCTGCAAAGCTTCTGCCTGAATTCGCCTATAAATGCTTTGCGAAAAATGAAAAAGCAACATTTTACTTTATCTGCGCCAACAATTTCTTTAACGGCATTAATGATTGCAACTTCAAAGTCTGTCATCACAAAATCTGACATCGTTTCTGTATTGAATTCTCGTGCTTTTCTTAATATAACCTCAAACTTTTTGATATGCTCGCTGCATTTTTTATTCCAATAGAGCGTAAGCAAGCAAGAGTTACTGCCATGACATGTTCAACCCCTTATGAATTTCTTTGAGTTACATTAATAAATGTTCCATCAGCAAACCAAATTTTACTACGGAACAACTGCCTTATGATGCCATCGGTACAAAAAACAAGAATTCTTTCTTCTTTATCATAATCATTAAATAAATCATATAATAAATAATTAGCACCACACAAAAAATGCTTGTAACGGTTTGAAATTTCATTTAAATCATGAATACGAGTTGAGTTTGGGTTGAGGCGCTGACGATTACGAGCTTTTTGTAAATTTACCCTATCAGGCATTTCTGCTAGTACACCTAAAGAAATTTTGAGATTAAGAAAAGATCAGAAATTTTTAATTTTTAATGTATTTATTTAACTATTTGCTTTATTAGTTATTTTATAAATTAATAATTTGTTAGCAGCAATAATAGAACCCTCTTAGCTGCCCGAGCACTCCCTCTCTTGAATTGTAAAGTATTAAATATTTAATTAAAAAATTTGTTTATAAAACAAAGAATTTTTTTATTTAATTAATTTTTTTTTTAAATAAGTATTTTAATTATTTCTTTTATCTTTATATATACATGATTTAATAAAAAAATTATATTTTAAATTAATTATAAGTTAATTAAATCATTACTTTATTTTGTAATATTTAAATAGTTTTGAATTTTCTATAAATAAATAATTGTACGCGATTAACATAAAAATTGAAAAGAAATAAAACAAGTTATATATATAAGTCATTTATTCTATCAAAAAAATTAATTATTTAATTATATTATTTACTTATATTCTGGCAATATTTTATCTAATTGAATTTTAATTATTTAAAATTGATTTTACTTTTGTGTCTATTGGGTAATTCCATGGATAAATAGCACAAAATAGAACGCGAGGTCTCAGAATTAAAAAATTTTATTTTTATTCGAAAAAACTACTTAAAATTAGATGATTCACCAAATCTGAAGGTTTTTTATAGATTTTTAAGAGAGTTATGCTGTTCTAAAGTTTTTTGGTAAAATTGCTCTCCTCAGCCACCATTTTTGAAAGTTCCGTAAAAAAGCTCCGGAAAACGTTAAAAAATAAAAAAAAAGAAAGGTTTTCGATGTAAAATTTGATGAGGAATTCGAATTTTCAGTCAGATTTCCCCCATTCTGTGCCCATTCGCCGGAAAATTCAAATTTCTGCCCCAAATTTGACGACTTTAAATGAAAATAGCCGAAAGGCTTCCCACTGAAAAAAAAATATTTTCTTCTGAAATTTTTCGAAAAGTTCATATATATCATAGAAAAAATTTTCCTGAGGGTAATTTTTGATATAAGAGAGTAATGCTGATTTTAGTGAATTTTTCAATTTTCTCATTTTCGACTTGTCAGTTATTTTGCTAATTTCCCGCTTAGTCACGTGACCAAATGAAAATCTGACAAAAAAATTGAATTCTGCAGGAAATTTTACAAGGGTATAGTAATTTTGGTAGCTTTAGAATGATACATCTCAATTTGACATTAAAGTATTGTTTTTTGTGTGTCTATGCTGTAAGATTACAGATGTAAGTAAACATGTTCCATGCATTTTGGTTGTGTGTACACAAACCGGTTATAAGTTTTTTGGTCAGATTTTTGATTGGTCACGTGACTGTCAAATGGCTGCCAAAAATCAAGATTTTGCTCTGGGAGGCTAAAAATTGGGCTGGTGACTTATTTTTGGTAGTACTTTCAGAAAAAAATACTTTGGAGCAGTTTTGAAAACCCGACCATACAAGTCGTACACACTTCATTTAAATCTACCCATATATTTTCTTAAAACTACTGAAGCTTCAGCTCTTGTTTTTGATGGATAGCTTCTAACATGCAAAAATGTCATTCTAACTTGCCCAAGTCATTTATAAAACAACTCGATTTTATAGCAATGAAAAAAACCATTTTGGATAAACCATCATCAAGCAGTATGTACATCTATCTTACCTGAAGGGAATTACCTAAAGTAATGACTACATTTTTCTAATATCAAAAGAATGTCTAGTCATAAAAATAAATAAAAACGAAAAAAAAAATAATAAAAATAATGAAAAATTTTTATTTTTCTCGGTAATACGACAATCAACAAGTTTAATAACACTTTTTCATTAAATAACGCCTTTATAAAATAAATTGAAGATATATAAATAAATATACTCGTATATACGTCTTTCATCAACAAAAAAATACATTAAAAAGATTGAAAAAAGAAAGAATCATTGGAATTCTTTGAGAAAAAGTATCTGATTTTCGTATAGTATTCTTCTTTTTCTTTTTTAATAACAAATATATATTTGATACTATCATTCAAAGGTTATATTATTATCTATAAAAGTAGTATATATGAGTAAACTTGTCAGAATCAAATAAATCTTTAACTCTATTCGCTCCTACAGTGAATCGACGACGCCTGATTCCAATCAAGTAAAATTCTCATAGAGAAATATGCACGTAATATATCCTTATTTTATTTTATGGTTATCTACCTTGTATTACCTATTTTCAAATTCATTTTGTAACTTATATTTATATACATGAATATTAGATAATTACCGTATAGGAGCCAGTTTTCGAACGTATTGAATTTCGATCAAATACACACAAATTAGCTTTTATATAAAAAAGTATGCATAATTTATCTAAAACCGAATTTTCTTATGAAACTACAAACCTTAAGGAACTAATTTCTACGTTACCGATGCTAAAAAACAATTTAAATTAATAAAAAAAATAAGAAAAATGTTCTCTTGTACAACCTTAGGAGATTTTTCTCATCGTTTTCACCAAATCTCGTGTGTTATTAAAATCGAGTTTTAGGGATACCTACTCTATGCCGAATACCAAAAATGCTTTTAATTACGTTTTGATGCTTTAATAAATGAAGGGAAAGGGTTATATTCACTTATTTATTGCAAATTTATTTTAAATAGGTATATCGATAATCGAATCCGAACTTTTTTACGCGTATGGGTATTTTCGATATTTTCAATTTAATTACACTTTTTTTAATTTAAACGATATTTATTTAATAATAATACACTAAATTTGTCATAATTACATTATTTATACTATATTTTATAATAATTAATAGAATATTTAATAAACTAACACACATAAACACAATTTAAAGTACTTATATACTTATGTATCACTTTGTTTATAACACAATAAATGCTCGTAAATGCTTTGATTTTAATAAAAATTACGTATACACGCTTTGAAATGAAAAAAAAACCTTTATTTTAATATTAAAAATATATAAAAACTATATTCCAACACTTTTTTCATAAAATTTATGTCGTTTTTACTTTTAAATACACAAATAATTAAACAGGTATAAACGACCCCTAATAAAGTCGCGCGCAAACTGAACATATACAGCGGGTTGCTTACATAAGGCGCCTATTTTGTTTCCTTGAGTTTTAAAAACATTATATCAACTATTATCTTTCGTTAATTAAAATTAAAAAGCAAATTTTAATAAATAAATGTTTAAAATACATGATTATACAAGTGTGTAGTTCATTTATTGTTTACTATATTTTATTCTTATTATAGGTATTTTATATTAAAAAACAAGAAAAAAGAAGTGAAGAGTGAGTTAAGAAATAGGTATTAGTTATACCTATAAGAATTCTATTAAAACGCGCACGATTTTAACTTAGTTTTAGCGATTTTCAAATTATCGAAAATTAATTCGATCAAAATGATACTATTATCAAAAATAGAATTTGCATTATCGAAATTACCTTACCTGGCACACTTGTAATAAATGTAAATTATAAATTATTCATCAATAAATTTGACGTTTTTTTAATTGGGATAGTAAAATATAGGATTTCCCTGATCAAATGCAACAATATTTAACTCCAAAGATTAATTTTAAAGTATATTTTTCATTAAATAAAGATACAGCTAGGTATAAGAAAGTGACTTCTGATCGAAAACCGGCTCCTATACGGTATATTCTCGTGCAATTTTTATAAAATTGATTTGTGTAAGAAAAAATTGAAAAAAATACATGAATTTTGTTTAGTAATTTTTTGAAGAAAGTAATATACGTTATATATACGTGATAAAGTATTAACGTAATCTTTTATGAGATCAGACTAACAAATAATGTTATACCAACATATTTATAAACTTATCTTCTTCATTTTTTTCTGCTACTGTTATTATAACAATATTATATGTTGTATGTTTGTATAAAATATTGTTAAAGAGAGGGTAATTATTGGTTTGTGGAAAATTAAAAAAATTATTATAATCGAATGATAATATCTTGAGGAATGTACAATTCTTTTTTATCACTGATAAGATAAATTTAACGTAAACACGCTTGACCATTAACTGCATGAAATTTTTAAATTTTTAACTTGGAAATAATTTCAATATTCACAGCGAATTACATGGTTGTTGAATTCACGAATAATAAAGCGTTATTGTACAAGATCACATGAGAAGGGAAACTTTGAATTGGCAAATATAATGCAAATACACGCAAATAAGGATTTTTACTGAATTTTACACTGTAAGATAGCAAAAAAATTAAAATTACCATTTTTAAGTATTTGCTTGAATTTTTAAGCAATTCAAGCAAAATTTAAGCGCAGCAGCCTACCAGTGTATGATACATAAAATCTCTAAAAGGCGAGCTAAAAGGGTACTTTATAGGTGTTTTTCTTGGCAAGATAAGAAAAGTTTATTTTTAAAACGAAAACAATAAATTTGAAAAACAATTTATTTTTCAAAAATATTAAACCTTTAATTTCAGGTTATATTGTTAATAAAAATTTTCAATATTTTTAAAATGGTTAGAAGCTATATCAATAATCTTAATATTATATATCTAGCATTAAAAAAACCAATATTCTAAAATTAAAAGCTTTACTGGAACAAACAAAACAAGTGATTGCATATCATCAAATGCAAACAATTTTCAGTATAAAAAAGCTACTCTTTTACGAAAAAAAGTGAACCTCGTTATTACATGGGTCATAAGTAATTTGAGTTACTGTATAACAGCGAATAGAATAACGAAAACGTAACAAAACCGTTAACTGCATGTGAAACCAGAGGAAAATTGCTTTATAAAAAATATAGTATTTTATTAATATACAAACCAAAAGCTTAATGTTTATTGTTATCAATATCGAATAACAATATAAGGGTAATTTACTAAAATAGAAAGTTAGATATTAACAATAAATAAAGTTTATTTTTTTAATAAATTTACGAAGATATTTCAAATATTTTGTATTTTAATTTTTAACTACTCAAAATTATTTCAGAAACATTAAAAAGATTGATCAATTATTAAGAGAAGACCTAAAAAAGAAACATTTTGTTATTACACTAAAAAGTAACTTTCTTAGATTCACAAAAAAAATAGAATATTTTCAAAAAATTAGTAATTTTTCGATAAATTCACGAGAAAAATTGATAACTTAGAATTTTTTTTCAAAAATTTACAAAAAATATTTACTAATTTACAAATTTTTTCATAAATTCAAAAGCAAAAATCGAGAATTCTCGAATTTGTTATTAATATACTAAATTTAGTAAATTTACGATTATTTTCGAAAATTTACTAATTTTTCGAAAATATTCTATTTTTTTTTGTGAATCTAAGAAAGTTACTTTTTACAGTGTACATATGCGTGGGTCTTGTGTAACAACAAGAATTGCCGCTGTTGTACATAAATCATTTCGGGCTATAATTTAATCCCTATTTAAGGTTAGAAAATAAAATCAGTCATGTAAAAATTATTGGGCCAAGCCAAAAAATTTATAATTGTTATTCATTTGTTAAAAATGTAAGGTTTTTATTTCAAAAATTGTCATTTTAATTTATTAATTCAATATTTGATAGATAATACTTCAATTTTTGATCACTCTGGACTGTCAGAGCCATCAGTTATTACAAATAAATTTCTGACCTCATTCAATAACATTTCAAATATTAGAATTCAACCTGAAATTAGAAATATCATAAAAAAATCAAAAACTTCTGAGTTAGCACACAACTTACGGCAGCAATTTAAAATACGTGATAAACTATATAAAAAGTATTCATTCTTCTGCTTAATACTAGAAGTTTCCACTATCATTTATATACTATTTATAAGACATTTCACTTGTGAGAGCAAATTTTAGTGCAATTCGAAAGCTAGCATTAGTCCTTTCCTATTATATCTGAATCGTTCTAAACTTCGTGAATTAAGATTTTTAAAAACAAAATTATTAATAAAAGATTGTTTCTTTTAGTTTAGAGCAAAGTAATTTAATTATTTTGAACGCTTGTTATAAAATAGGCGAAAATAGCTAGTTCTTATGTATTTTTTCTTTATTTTGATCTAATTATTCAAATATTAAAAATTAAAAAACTAATCAATAAAAAATTTCTATTTAACACACAAGTATAATAAATTAAATTAAAACTAAAAGGAAAATAAAATTATATAAAACATTTTGGTTTATAATATAAATGTGCACTTACATAATCCTGGTTTTCTAACAAATAACTTTAAAACCAATTATTTATTGATAAATTTTCGAATATTTTAAAGCTTTCCATAAATTTTATTAATTTTAAAGTTAAAAGTAATATTTAACTTGTAAATTTTGTGTAGTTGCACGTGTGGCTAAAAGATAAAACCTCAAGGTATACCACATTGTATCTATATAAGGCAACATCTGTGATAATTCAGGTGCCAAATTTTCTATTCCACAATATTACATTTAAACTCGGAAAATAGCCAAACAAATTGTTTTGATATCTCTGATGTGTTCATGTGGTTCTTATCCATTATATTTTCTGCTAATGCTTATAATATTTTTTATTTTATTATTTTGTTAAGTGAATATTGAATTATAAAAAAACAAAATTTATTTTAACTATAATTATTGTAAATATATATTTTTATGGAGTTCTATTTTTTTTTTCTTTATTTAAGAAATAAAATTTAATGCGATATTTCTGAACCATATAGCTTTCAATTGCAAAGTCCATTTCCTTTTGCAAGCAATATGGCTTTCTCTTTCGCTTCAATCTTTTCACTATGGTATTTATTTTATTTATTTTTTTTTTTACCTATTCTTAAATACAATCACATAAACACACAAATACACATTTTTATATTGGATTTACTGTATAAAATACCGCGAGGCATGAAATAGAGAGTAAAAAAATAAAAGAAAGTGAGAGAAGGTATAAAAAGTAATATAACGTATATTTTTCTTCTGTATTATATTTATACCGAAGATTGAAACAAACCCTCCAATCATCCTTTTTTTAATACTTTTTTTGTAATATAAAGTCACCATATTACTTATAACTTCTATTATATTTTTTAGTTATTTGTTTCATTAGCTTTTATACGAAGGATAAAACCGGATTTCCTGGACAAATCTGTCAAGATTATTAACTTTTTATAGTAATTAAATTTTTTTTTTTTGAATTTCAAATAAAATTTTATAATATATTTGTTTTTTTAAATTAGTTTTTTTTACAATATTATCTGATTAAATTCTTAGAATACCTAAAGCTTTGAGTAGTATTACTGACATTTAAAATTTTTTAATTAATCCTATAAAAGCTTTTGAAAATTTCTGAAAATCCTTTGAAAATTATTACTAAAGTGGTTTTAAATTAATTAAATGTTTATTTAAATAAATGCTGATTTAGTATTTAATTTTCAACAAAGTTTAATAATCATATTTGCTAGTTTTAAAAATAATATTTGCACTTAAAAAACTTTCAAATGCGAGCATCAAAATTCTTTTTAATTTTTGCTTACATAAATATTTTAAAATAAATATATAGTTTTTTTTATCTTTTTTTATTTAAATTATGAAAAAATATTTATTTTTTTTATTATAAAAACTAGTGACAAATAAAAATTGTTACAAATTGCTTGTATATAAATAAAAAGTAAATTTAAAGGCAAATTCATAAAAACAAATATATAGTACCTACTCTCTGAGTACATGAAAGAATTCTCGTGAGAGAATTTTTCTTTAAGTCACATCAATAAATGCTATCAAGCTTAAAATGTCAGCTACATGATTGATTAATTTCTTGCGTGAAGTCCTCAGGAATATATAAAATAAAACGGTTTAAAGAGTAAAACTGTGTTGTTTATTTATAATATATAATTATGTATATTTTTTGTAAATATGTAGTAATTTGTAATAAAAGTTTTTATGTTGTAAAAAAAATACAAAAAATATTATTTAAAATTCATTTTTTTTTTATTTGTTTATCTCTAACATCAATAAAATATGATTTCATATCGTTTTGCTGAATTCCAGAAAAATTCACAGCGGTATTAATAATTTCCTAATTTTAGAGTAAGCTTATCAAGAAAATTTCCAGTTCTTATGGACACAACTAAGGAGTAACCATTAGTTAAATTGTTTTCTATTATTTTTCTTCGCCACTGGCGAAGAAATATTTTATACGACCCTTGTCCATAAATAAAAAATGTCCCAAATCGCAGTTTTTTAATTTCATTAATTACGTGCGATTTAGGCCATTCTTTAGATTTCTGGACACAAGGCGTAAATATACTATTTCAGACCCTTTAGAATTTATTCACCCTCCCCTAGAGGTTAAAACAGCCCCTAAAGGACCCCGCACATTTTATATGGAAAACGGTCTTTCGGTGAAATTCGCTAAAAATTTGGGAAATTGTTCATTTTGTACCCCTGATCAAAAGTCTCAAAGGGGTCGAAGCTCAAAATGCCCATCTTTAGGCTCTACGGCAATTTTTAGTGGACAAAAACGACAAAAATTCATTTTTTTTAAAATTATTTTTATTCCTCGGAAATCGTTCGTTTTGTACCCCTGATCAAAATTCTCAATGGGGTCGAAGCTCAAAATGTCCATCTTTAGGCTCTACGGCAATTTTTAGTAGACAAAAACGGCAAAAATTCATTTCTTCCACTAAAAATTGCCTTATAGAGCCTAAAGATGGGCATTTTGAGCTTCGACCCCATTGAGAATTTTGATCAGGGGTACAAAACGAACGATTTCCGAGGAATAAAAATAATTTTTAAAAAAATGAATTTTTGTCGTTTTTGTCCACTAAAAATTGCCGTAGAACCTAAAGATGGGCATTTTGAGCTTTGACCCCATTGAGACTTTTGATTAGGGATACAAAACAAACGATTTCCCAGCATCAAACATATTATTAAAAAAAAATGAATTTTTGCCATTTTTGTCCACGGAAAATTGCTGTAGAGCCAAAAGATGGGCATTTTGAGATTCGACCCCATTGAGACTTTTGATCAGGGGTGCTAAACGAACGATTTCCCAGCATTAAACATAATATTCAAATTAAACATAATATTTAAAAAAAATGAATTTTTGCCGTTTTTTTACACTAAAAATTGCCGTAAAGCCTATAAAGATGGGCATTTTGAGCTTCGACCCCATTGAGACTTTTTATCAGGGGTACAAAACGAACAATTTCCCAAATTTTTGGCGAATTTCATCGGAAGACCGTTTTCCATATAAAATGTGCGGGGTCCTTTATAAATTCATAAAAATCATGTTAATAAAATCATCATACTTTTTATGTATGTATGTATAAAGTTAGGGGTTGTTTTAACCCCCCTGGGGCGTGAATACACTTTAAGATGGCTAAAATCGAATAAAATATTTTCAATACTTGATTCCACAAAAAAAGTAAAAAAAAATAAAATTTTAATATGGTTTTTATGTATTTATAAATTTAGGGGTTGTTTTAACCCCCCGGAGAGGAGGGTGAATACATTTTATGATGGTTAAAATAGAATAAAATATTTTTTAATACTTGACTTCACTAAAAAAAAGTAAAAAAATAAACTTTTATCATATTTTTTCTATTTTTTTAAATTTTGGGGGAAGTTTTCACCCTCTATAATTAGCCCATATATCCTAATTTTGGTCAATTATGAAAAAATCGCAATATCTTCTGAATCCATAATGGAAAAATAAAATATATTTGACCATAGTAACTTTAACTTTACTTTCGAAATTTTGATATCGGACACCGGATTCGGATTCAGCGACCCAAAAAACATACAGTAGAGCAAATTCATCCTGTCAACAGATTTCGACCCCAAACCCGCATTTCGACTGGAGTATAAATCTGGAGTATTCTAAGTCCCTAAATCGAAAGTCTCATTTGACCCTACTCCCTTAAATCTGACCCCTCCCCTGATTTCCAAGGTACCCCCTCCCTATAAAAATGTTCCTAGTTAATAAATAATTTCAGCCTATTTTAGCTTTCTGGGTCAAATCCTTGATTTTTGGCAGCCATATTTTTGTATTTTTGAACTATATTGATAAATTGACTAAAAATATTCTTATTCTTGTTTAAAAATACTTATTTTGTAAATAAAAATATTTTCCTATTAGGGGCTTATAGGAAGTTGTTAGATTAAAAATTTCTATGAAAATTAATGTTACTAAATAACAAGTAACACGTATTATCTACTTTGTCGCTAATAGGTTAAATTATTAAGAGTCGTAGAGTAATATGATTTTTAATTCATTTAAATAAAATTGAGCATCAGAAAAAAAGTAAACACAAAAAAATTAAAATACATTTTTATGTATAAAACGTTTAATTACCTAAAAAAAGCTTTTTTATTTTAAACAATTTTATATTTTTAGATAATTAAAACAATTAAAGTAAAATCAATAATCAAGTACAAGAGGACTATATTAAATTAATTGTAAACTATATAGATACTTAAACTTCTCACTTTTGATATCGTATGTATTTCAATGCGTCATTGTTCAGTGATATTGATATTGACATTATAATATTGAGATAATATGATGAATTTCATGTTATCAAATCTTCAAAGAGCGAGTAAAGTAGAAAATTATAATTAATTTTATTTAGCTTTATTCGTTGATAATATAAAATTTTTCGAAAATTATAGAATATAGACATTTATGAATAAATTATTTTCATAAAATTATACCTGAGAGCAATATATTTTAATTATAAATTCAAACTGTTTTATTAATTTTAATCTAATTAAGTTAAATAACGAAAATCCTATTTGAAACTAAAACACTTGCAATTACTTTTTAGGCCCTTTCGTTTATAGGAGGTGCAAATTGAATCTTAATAACTGATCTCTGGTTATAAAAATGTAATTTGGGGACAAAAATGAATGTTATCAAAATAAGCACCTTTTATGAAAATTTATAAAACGATAAACAGTTGGTGATATTGAAATTTCTCATTAAAAAATATACCCTGGTCGTAAGAATGAAATCCTGGAAAGTAAACAATAAATCATTATATGGTTACATAATTTTTCAAGGATTTAAAATTTGTTCTCATATAAAATATAAAATTCTAGATAAAGTAGTCTTTTTGAATAAAAATTACTTTAAAATCCTGCATCGAAAAAAAGTTGTAGAATGTGCTTTTTTTAGGCTAATCTAAAAGGGGAAACAATATCGGAAATTCCAAGCCAGTGCTGGGCCCCCCAAGGGGGCTAAAGTTGGGGCAAGACGGTTTTTTGCAAATAACTTAAAAAGTAAAAGAAATTTTAAAAAAAGTTTCAAATAAAAGTTGTAGTTGAGACAATTTACTACAAAAATGATTCTTAGTAATTTGTCAGTTAAAGTTGAGAAAAAATCAAATTTTCAAAAATCGATATTTCACTAAAAAAAAAAATTTTTTCTGGAGGATTTTTGTCTATGTCACCTTTATTAATTAAAGTAAAAGTTAAATTCTTTTAAAATATAAAAATTTTTTAAATATTTTTGATTAAGACAATTACTAATTAAAACACCAACCCTGATAATTTTCAAATCATGTTTTTTTTATATAAACTAACCCCCTTAAATCAGGGCACTCGCCACCAAGTACATTTGACAAACGAATTAGTATTTTTGTGACCAGATGATATAAGTAATTAAAAAAACAGTTTTTGAAGACTTTTAAGCCAATTAGCACCACATTTCAAAAACTTCAACTAAGTAAAACAATTGTTGACGAAAATTTCTTACTATAGTGAGAATTCTTCTACCCTTTTTTGTTAAATTAAATTAAATTAGTCTCTTTTACTCTTAAAAAAATAAATATTTAACGACATTGACAATAACTGGTATAAATAATAACTACTACTGTAAGATTTTTTTTTAACATACATGTCATAATTATCTTTACACATAATACAACTTACCTAATATAATATAACAAGGCAAGTATCATAATAATAAAAAAAATTAAAGTCATTGAACTTTTTCATTGTGAACTTAAATAAATCTTCATGTTCTCAATTGCACCATTAATAATTTTTTCACATGATGTTGCAAATAAATAATGAACTCATATTATTAGTCATGTTATTTACAATAATAAAAAAAAAAAACAACCAAGTTTTTACTTAAAAAAAGTGGTATATTCAGGGTCAACGATTTATCGCTTTATTTATTTATATTTATGTTTTGAAGAAATGCATTTATATTTACATTATTTGGCACTTTACACTTATAAAAATATAATTAACTGCAAAGTCATTATTCAGTCATTTTAATAGTTAATTTTTTTTTTTTTTTTACATCATCGTCATTACAAGAGTCATTATTTTATAAAACGTTAACTTTAAAAACTATAATAATGTCTGTACACTTTAAGATATTAACGAATAAGAAAATTACCTTTCTTTGATTTTTTAAAAAGATCATAAGTGCATTTTATTTACAAAACATTATATCACTTATGATATATATCTATTTATGATATAGCATAATATAATCTTATATAAAATGAAAGTTTATTATCATATTTGTGAAAGAATTATTTTTTTTACTTGGACTGTTACCAAAATTTTGATTAGCTTTTTTTAATAATATGAATTTTTTTTTTTGTATAATATATTCTTAGCCTTTGGATTTGAATGTACACTGACACCAACTTGCATGAAACATGTTTACTAGACAACCAACTTTAAGGTTTAAAGATAGTTTTTTAAGGATACATTAGGGTGTCTAGTACTGAAGTATATAATTTCCAGTATTGAGACCCAAGGTACTAATAGTTTCTAATATCTATTATTTAAAGTATAAATATTGAAGATAAAGCACTAAAACCTAAATTAATGTTAGCTACTGAAGGGTCATGACCTAAATTACTAGTACATTAACCCAATAATACCAGCGATTTCGAAAAAATTATTAAAATGATAAAAAGTTGAGTTCCTAGATTTTGTGCAACTTTTACAAGTCACTAGAACAAAAATTTATAACCGTATAACTAAACAACCAACGAGCATGGAACATTTTCACTCATAACAGTAATAAATCCAAAATCCGAAATTACAATAAATCCCGAAATATATACTATCCTAAGTCCATAAACAAAAAGTATTCTAAGTTCTTGTTCTCATCAGAGCCTAATCAGTGCGTGATCAGGTCCTAACTCCCACTTCAAATTATTCAAGTCCCTAAATCGAAAATATTCTAAGTCCATTTCACCCCCCCCCCTGCCGAGTTTTCATATACCCCATCCAATGAACATGTTCCATGTTAAAAAAATGTTTTCAAATAAGTTTTATCTTTGAGTTAAGAAAAAAGAGGTCTTAGTTATTTTATTAAACAAGTATATATACTTGCACGTTGTCTTAGGTTTATTTTTAGTTATATTTCAAAAGAACAACATATGGTACCATAGAGTTAGTCAAATCAGCACTACCTAAAGCACTAGTCCTTTGGGTTATTAATTAGGTGACTTCAAAGCACTCATTTTACTAATCCTAAAATGCCCATTAAGTCATCTAAAAAAATTTTTTAAGCTCTTAATCACCTTTCCTTAAACGAAAAATTTTTGCCTGCCCTCCTTTGACTGGGCGTAACAGAGTACGCCACTGAACGAACCTGTTACATGTTAATAATTCAAATTTTCGAGAATCTAACTTATTATGTTACAACATTATTTGCATGAATTCGTATGATAGGACAAAATACACCCAATAATTTCTAAGTTGATTTAAAATAAAAAACTAAAATTAAAACAACTAGTAAAAAGTTGAAAAAATTTCCTTAAGTGGTAAAATAAAGACGTACTCCTTCAAAGATTGTTAACCACAAAATTTTATTTGTTTTAAATAATAATTACTTATATTTTATTTCTGTTATTCTTTTAAATAGAAATATTATCTTTGTGGCTAAATAAAAAGAGAAATATATATATTTTTTAAATCTTGTTAAAATCGTAATACCATTTTATAGAATTACTATGATTTTCTTTGTAAGCTATATACAACAACGTTTTAGTATAAGGAATTAGTTTAAAGCCTTTTAACTTCTAAAAAAAAAATACATGTGGTTTACATTTATTTAATCTTTTTTTTTAATCAATAAGTACTTAAATATAGAATAAACTTTTTTTTAAACAATGTAAAAGACAAAATGTTGAGGCACGCCGTAATTGACATTTTTAAAAAATAAGTAAAGAGGTAAAATAAGTAAAGATGAAAATTATAAGTTATGATTTAAAAAAAAAATTTTTTTAAATAATTTTACAGTATTATTCTTATGAGTATTGTTATGATCATATATGTTACGATCCATAACCAGAAAAATAAAAATTGCACGTAATGGCCAAAGGGATTAGAGGCAGCAGTTAGAATTTTGTAATAGAGAAATATATTTTTCAAATATTCCTTATTTAGTTTAAAATTTTTTAATAGAATTTCAATTTGTTTAACGAATTTCGACAAAATTTGGCTAGTATGTACTTCGGGCTGCTGAATTCGTATCTAACCTCCAAAACTATGTTAAAGGAGGGTACCACCCTTATTTTAACCCTTTCAACATTTAAAACCCTTTTTTTTAACCAAATTTTTTCATTTTTAAGTGATCAGGGTTATTGAAAAAGAAAGCTTTTTCAGTTAATTGGAGGGGGAGGGTTTGGGGTGTTTTTTGAGAAGATTTTGTTAGGTTTCAACTAGAAAAATTCATTTTTGTGGTTCTTTTGGTAGGAAAACAAGGAAGACTCGACTAAGTTCAATATTATTACAGTTTAGTTATTTTACTACAATTTAGTTGTAATTTTACTACAAAACTAGTAAAATTACTACAATTTTTAGTAAAATTACTACACTTGTAAATTTCCAGACACCCACGATAAAACTGCTTTGGTTGAATAGCACTGTAGTCATCTGGGTAAATAATATCAATAAATTTTTAATTTACTACAAGTGTAGTAATTTTACTAAATTGTAGTAAAATTACTAAACTATATTAATATTGTGCACATTTTTCTGTTTTCTTCAATGATTTTAAAATTAGTTTTACTGTAAAACTATAAAGTATTTTATTTTAAAAAATGATTATACACATTAAGAAATTTTAAATTCAATTAAAATCTAAATTACACAGTAATAAGTAATACAATTTAAAACAGTTTATTTAACTTAAACCACATGAAAAATTGATGCAATTTTTTTTCTTTCTAATGAATGTATCTACTTTTTATAAATTGTATTATTTAAAAAAAAAAAATGTGGTTTTGTTAAACAAGAATAAAAAATAGTTATTTTTTTTGTTTAAGTACACGTTTATAATATAAATAAGGTTGTAGAGTAAATTTATGTTAGAGAATCCTTTTTAAGAATATATAAAGTAATTGATAGCGAATTACCCATAAGGCCACAAAATTTGTTAATGTCCTAAAGTCTTGACATGACAAGAAGTGACAGACGATGAATTTTACCAGTTTAAGTAAAACTTTGTTTTTAAGTATTGTAGCTTAATTTTATTTTATATTTAGGTTTTATTTTAAGATATATATAATTTAAATATTTTAATCATTAATTATTTTAATTATAAATATAACGCAGTTAATCAAAATAATTTAATTTATTAACTTAAATAATTGTAATTTATTACTTGACTATATTTTCAATAAATACGACTTCATATAGTATTTACTTTGAATTATTTTTTACTTTTATTTTTTTTATAAATGCACTTATATTTATTCAATAGAAATACCGGTTTTTAAATGATAAATGAGGTGTTCTTCGACTGCCAATTTGTTTTAAACTCTTTGATATTTCACAGCAAGTGTATTTAATATATTACATATTAGACTGGAAATTGTACTTTAATTTTTATTGGGTTTTTCGAATTTTTGATAAAAAGCGTTTTTAGGTTGGTGAAGGTTTAGCTTATCGGATTTTTTAAGGGCATCGAATACGTAGTACTTGCAGGTAACCAAAAATATTAACTCTTGCTAATTAGATCCTCATATTGACACTTATTGTTAGCAGTACCTAATTAATAAAATACTGTTCATCATCTTTTTTTTTCTAAAAAATGGAACCTAATTTTATAAATCAATGAAATTCTGAAAAATAAAACCCAGACTAATATAATTTTCAGATATTTTTATGCAAGATTTTTATTCTAAAAAAAACATATATTTCAATAGCATAATGACAAAAAAAATAAATAAAAAATAAAATATTTATGTTACGTGTTAACTAAAAATATGAAAAATAAACAAACAATTTTTCAAAAAAATGAAAATTCCTACAAGCTTTTTATTAAAAAAACAAGTTTAATGTAAAAGGATTTTGAATAAAAATAATATAATAAATAAATTTTAAATCAGAGTATAATTTTAAATATAAAAGATTCAATAATATTAGCTTTATATTTTAATCTCGTGTATAATAAGAGAATATTTTGCATATATCGAAGCTATTTATATCGCTTATTATATATTTTTAATAAAAATAAGTATATTGATTTATAATTCGATTAAAATTTTTGTTATTTTTTAAAAATTTATTATATCGAATACCTTAGTTAATAAGATTAAAACAACTGAATTTTTCGGATATTTCGAAAAATCATACCTAAGTTATTTTTTCAAGCAAATTTTATATACATTTCTGAAATTCAGTACAGTATAAAAACTAACGAATTTTTAGTTAATTTTACCAAAGAATTCGCAAAGAATCCGAAAATTGAGTAAATATTTTCATTCGGTTCCAGGAAATGTTCGCAAGATTTTGCATAGAAAACCACCAAAGGAATTTCTATTGCTTTTATTATTATTATTTTTTTTTTAAATTCTTTTTTTAATTATTTGCTGAAAATTTTTTATTTTTAAACATATTTTGGAAAATTCCTGTTTTTAAAATTTTTTAAATATTCGATTATAGGTAAATTTCAAACTCAAAAGTCTTGATCCGGAATTTTTCGTCTTACTTTCTAATATTACAATATTTGCATTAAAATAATTTTTTTTTTATTTTCAGGGACGCTGTTACAGCAGTCGCATGGTACCCACGTAGTAGTTCAATAGCTTCAGTGGACAGATCAAAATGGGCAACAGTTTGGGGTGACAATGTATGATAAAATCATTAAAAAAAAAAAAAATCGAGGCAAAAAAAAAGCTAAACTAAAGTGCCCTTAAGCATACAATACCACCAACTTTTTTGCCTCGCACCTTTTTGATGCACATAATGTAGTAAAGTAAATGCAATGTTTATATACGACAATATTATCATCATTCAGGTTTTTTCAATGAAATCGAATGCACTCTTTTTCTTCATATGTATCTTGTGAATTCTTTCAATTTATATATATGTTTTCATACTTACTTTTTTTATTAAAGAGGATACTCAAGTAATACATGTCCTTTAATAATATCAAAAGCTTTATTTTTCAATATATATACTTTAAATTACAAATTACATTTTTTTATTCTTCTTTTTTTCGCTTTATAAATAAAATTGAGATAAATTTAAAAGTATTAATACATTTGTAACTTGCTTACATTCACATTAAATATTTTAATATATTTATAATATGTTATGGTGTATTACAAAATAATATCGTTCAATCATTTATTATTCTCGATTTTATTATTATGTGAAATCTATCGAAATGTCATAATTACAATCACTAAGTAATGCATTAAATTTTGTTTAATAATCAGGTTTAGATTCTGAACAATTAATTCATTTAGCAGATCATTAATTGAATTAATGAAACAAAAAAATAATAAAAAAAAGATGATCTGTAAATTTCAAGAAACATAAATTTAAAAACTTAGTGAAACAGAATCTTGAGTAAAAAGTTTAATAATTACGAAAATAATGAAATTTTTAAAAATTATTTTCATTTTAATGAGTAATGTGATTTTACAGTTAAAAAATAATTTAAATATTTGTACCTATACAACAATATGCTCAAAACAGTAAATGCAAAGAACAAAAAAAAAAAATAGATTAATTTTTATCTACACGCACATAAATACACAAATTAAAGTAATATTTTTATAATTATAATATTAATCAATTTAATGATACAAAATATAAGTTTTTAATTATATAAATTATCAATATTAATTGTAAATCATTAAAGTTTATGGTAAATATATTAAACGTTAAATTAAAACAAAATATTCAACTTTCATCATATTACATTTATTTTTTAATTAAGAAAATACAAATTTATTTTTTAAATACACTGTTAATTTTGTTTATTGAAATTTTAAGCTGTTTTTTAAAATTTACTAATATTTAAACAAAATATATTCGGATAAATATATTCAATTTTCAAACTTTAAAAATTGGCATGATTAACAAAACATCTCAAGAAATTTTATTGAATTTCAACTCCTAAAAGTATAAATAAAACTATATGGCGTAAAATTGTGTCACTATTTCTTTTTCAGACGATCATCTCCTTAGAAATCATCTTATTACTTTAGAACTTTCTCAAAAAAAAAAATGAGTTCGACAATTAAAATCTAACTACCGAGATCCAATTTCTATTTTAAAAGTTCATTTTTACTCATGAAAGTCCAAAAAATTAAATTGACTTCAAATCTCAGAATAGTAATCAAAAAAATAAAATAATATTTTGGATAAATTATTTTAATACTGCCTAAAACATTTTTTTGAAATTTCAATAAAATGAATCTTACAGTGTAGATGAATAAATATTTTAATAAATGTAATATTTATTATTACTATTACATTTAATATAATTTATACAAACAACTTATATTTTGATTAAATATAAAATTGCTATATTAATAATGATTCTTACATATGAAATTCTACATGATAATTTGTAAAAAAAAATTTTTATATTAATATTTATAATTACATGCTTATGGTGGTTTTAATTTGAAAAAAAAAGAATGTCAGATTATTCAAACACATTAATTTTTTTTTGCTTTTATAAATTTCATTTGATTTAATAATTTTATAATTCACATTCAAACAAATTGGTAGGATGTGAGATAATTTTTTTTTTTTTTTTATTTACAAATAAAATGGTGGTTTTCTTAATAAAAGCCTAAATACTGGATAAAGAAAATGAATAGTTATTAAATCACTCATTTATTTTTATTGGAAGATAATGTTTTTTTTTTAAGTTATACCATTTCTTATTTGAATTCTCGAGGTATCTGAAACTGTTAATAAATATAAAATTTAATATTTTTTTTCTGTAAAGAAATTTTAAAATTGCCTTTAATTTTTAAGAGTATTTTTCCATAAACAGTTTCATTATAAAAAAGTAAAAATTCGTAATTTAAATTGATCAGGTATTCGAGTTATGTAAAAATTAAATTTTTTTAAATTAAGTTTTTTTATCATAAAGGCCTTTAGATATTAAATTTTGACCAATTCTTAACTGGATACAATCAAATAATTATTTTTAATTAATTAGAATTCATTTCCTTGCATCATAAAATCCATCGACTTAGGACACTTTTACCACTGTAATATTCCTGTTTAGCAATATTTTTTTTCCTCACTCAATGTACTTGGTAATGCATTAAATTTTTATTTTTTTGACCAGCAAATGATTTTGCACAAATGAATTTATATTAAAGCGGTTTTCCAATATCCTAGAAGTAATGTTATATTTAGAAAATGAGATATAAATATAAAAAAGTAAAAAACTATAATATTTTCACAATATTTACATGAACTTAAGAAAACACTGGTCAAAGTACAAGAAAAGTACTAAAAAACTAAAATACAGAAAAGTTAGTTTTTACGAGGTAATTAAAAAAAAAAACAAGAAATTATCTTACATAGTATTCTTAAACATCCAATTAAAAATCTTTTTTATTTTACTTTCATTAATTAAAATTTTTTGAATAATTAACAATAATCGAAAATTAGAAAATTATTAAATAAAATGATTATATATACGTAAACTTTTTATAAAAATTAAAATGTATTGATTAATAATTGAATGTAAATACATAAAACTTTGTATATTTCAATAAAAAAAAAAAGAAAATAAAAAATGTAAATAATTTAATCTTTTCTTTTTTCATTCTTAAACATAATAAGTTCAATAAAGAAAAAATGTTATATATATATAGGTTAAATTTTACTTAAATTAAATAGTTTTCTTCTCTTTATAACTGATGAAAATAATGAAGTCTCATTCATCTTTAGGATCAGAAAGGGAGGTAAGTATAAAGTAAGTGCAATATAAGTTAAGTTATATTAAGTATAAGTAAGTTAGTTTGTTGAAACAGCGATAAGTAGGCCCAGTGGTACGACATCGATACTTTGAAAGAAACTCATTATTCACACATGTATCCACTATATATATAAAGTAAAGCTCTTCCATATTATACAAGTTTCAAAACTTTCTTCTATATACTTTATTGTCTAACTTACATGTACACAAACTTATTCGTATACGTGAGAGTCGTTTGAGGCTAACTTTGACATTGTGCTCATTCAACGACATCCAACATTTCCGTGACAGTTGCGCTACATCAGAATAGAGAAATAATTTGTATTGAAGTTCTATATAATAAACAAGTATACTTTTAAATAATCTTCCATATTCATTATTAAACGTGTGTGCTATTAAAAAAATTTTTTTTTCAAGTACTTTAAATTATTGTACCTTTTTCGTTTTTAAAAAAGCTTTTCAAAAGGTATTGCTGACTGTAAAAAACTGTAGTAATAAAATGCAAGCTTAAAGAATAACTTTGTAACTATGATTTAAAAGTCGATTTTTTTTATTTTTCAAACATTTTTTTTTTTGTTATTTGAAAAATAAAATTCTTTAGATTCAATCTTTTATATTTATGAAAAGTTTATAGCGAGAGTGAAATAGTTTAAATGGAAGGAAGCAATATAAATTCTTCTGCAAAACTTAAAAAAAAAAAGTAAAATTTGCCTAGAATTACAATTAAATGTGTATGACAAAGTTAATTTAAACTTCTCTTATTACGTTTGTTATAGACGGTAATTAAAACACCCCTTATACACTTAACTATTGTTAAATTGTCAAGACTATAATTCCAGTTTTCCTACTCTTATAATTGTATAAGTATAATAAATAAAAATTCTTTTTACTGAAATATTATTATTTTTTTTTTTTTGAATTTTAAGAGAATGTATATGATTCAATTTAAACCCATTCGTTGTAAGACGCATGGTCAGGTCTGCAAAGTATTTTTTCCCGAAAGTGGTACTAAAAATAAGCCTCCACGTCATTCTTCAGCTTACAAGGTTCACTCCTCGATTTTTGGTGGCCATTTTTGTGTTTTGGCCTTTTATAAAAAAGAACGGAGAAGGAAGGTAATTTGTATTATTTTTTATGTAATAAACTCATAAATATAAACAAATTTTTCCTCTTAGGTCCGGATAGGAAATTTTCGGTAATATAATAAACTTTCGGTAATGTAATAAACTTTTTCAGAAAATTAATCATAAAAATTACGTTATTTTTACTCAAAACTGTGAAAAATACCCTTAAAATTGACATAATAGATAATTTTTTTGCGTACGCTAATGTTCTGATTGTTTTAATGGCAGACTTCTTCCGAGATAAGGTTGATAAAATCAAACAAAGAATTGTCGATGTCATCTGTGGCAGGTATCACTGCCGTCAAAATTAAAACTACTAACAACTGTCGGATTATCCGAAATTGTCTTTTTTACATTTTTGCTGTATTTATGACATGGAAAAAATGATTTAAAAAATTTTTTTTGTAAAATATCGTTTATTTGCGATTTTACGAATATTAAAAACACCGTAAGTGAAACTAAATTTTGAGAATACAGACAATGAACAGGGTAAGTAAATAAAACTAATAAAAACACAGTATCTTTCACCGAACGTTACCGCTCAAAACAAGATTATACATACGGTATTTCTTACTTTGCATTCTCCGCTTCTTATTAGGCTGAGTCGCGTTTGTATACGAATTCGCATGCAAATATTTGCATCGTGCGAAACCTATGCTTATTTTAATAATACTTTTACTGCTCCCTTTAGTGCGATAATTAAAGCGCGAAAATTCAAAATTTAAATAAATCTAAAAACCTAAATGGTTAAAATTATTAAATTTTTAAAAAATTTATTTAAAAATAAACTTAAAATAAAGTAAAATGGTTTTATAAACAATAATTTTTTAAAAATTAAACTATTGAACAAGTTTATTACCTTTAGTTTTATTTAAAATTTGAATTTTCGCGCCATTCATCGCGGACTATAATTATTTTTTTTCTCTGCATAGGTTGGCACTATGCAAATATTTGCATGCGTATACGTATACAAACGCTTACGTAGATTGCGCCTTATAGTTACGGCGTTTTTCTACTAACTATACGAATCAAAACCCACGTTATGTTCTATACTTCTCTATGTAAAGACGTGGCGCGGTGACGCTTCACAGGAATATTTGTTAAATAGTATATTTACGGGTCGAGTCCAGAAAAGTAAAGAATTTGATTATTAGGAAAATAATGTAACACCACGTGTTAATACTAATTTATTAGAAATCGGAGCAATGCAGCAGCAGCATTATCAATGTAAGCATTTCATATATTATAAGCCATTACGTGCACGTGCACGTGTACGTGGCCATTTGAATGCTTATACCTTTATTCACCTCTAAAAACTTACCCTTTTCTTAAAAAAATAATACATTTTTTTAAATTCAGCAATTCAGGCTCCCAATTTCTCAATGGCGAACCCGAGCTATACCGATTCATTTATAGATTCACCAACTACATTAATTCATTTATCAAACCTTGTGAAATTGGCGAAGAACACGAAATACATAAAGCAGAAAGTCATGAGAATCAAGAAGCTGATGATTGCCAAATTTGCCAAAATTGGAGAGATCATAAAGTGAGATATAATAATGCCCGGCAAGAATACACCCAAGATAAAGAATAAGATGGGGAATCCAACCAAATATGTTTTAGTGTTGATATGCATAAAGTAATGATGTTACCCAAACGGGACATGTTTAAACAAGTTGTATTTACCCAAAGACTTGTTACATTTAATGAGTGCTTTGTTCCTGTTGGTAAAAAGCAGAAATGGCATCAATTTGCAACAATATGGCATGAAGCTATAGCTGGAAGAAAAAAAAAGAAAAACTTACGAGTACTTTCTACTAGTTCTTAATGTATTATCGTCATGTTATACACATGATATTATTGCTGGATAATTGTGCTGGCCAAAACAAAAATTGGGCTTTATTTTCATTTTTTGTGAATTTGTTCAATTCATCAGAAATAGGTGTTGAAACAGTTGAGTTGAAATACTTAGAGCCTGATCACACTTTCATCAGTGTGGATAGCTTGCACCACCTGATAGAATAAAAATATTAAAGAATCTGGAAATGTGTATGATTTCCAAGATTTCAAATTACCATTTCGGCTATTAAAAATATTTGCAAGGGATTTTTACCCTTAATGTGACATACACCAGTGTTATACGTTGAGACCATAGCAGCAGTAACCGCAAGGAAAAAGTAATTTTTTTAAATAAAATAAATGACAAACAAAATGGTAAAATATATGTTTTTGACTAAAATACCCATAAATAGTGGTAAAAAAGTGGGAAACTACTTAACAGGATTGTGATGCATACACCTTTTTCAATAAAATTGATGAAAGATGCAACATGCTCTAATAGGCAAAATCTTGTACAATTTTTTTTGTAGCGTGGAAACTTCAGAGAGTATCCTATAAAAAGAATCTCAATCCACGAATCAGAGATATGTAATTTCAAAAAATAAGAATAAATAATCAAAAGTAGGCTTTCAAATTCCTAACACATATTTTAGAATAATTTCTTGATTAACCCTCAGCATCACGTCTGGGTCCAGAGGATTTGTACACTTTTTTAAAAACTTTATATACCAACCGCAACGCCCCCTATAACTGCATGGTAATTTTGTTGGGTCTTTGTAGAAAACATCTGTACATAATATGGCTTCAATGCTTTGTTTGTCTCCGTTGTGCACACTTTGAAACATTTTTTTCGGGCCCGAAAAAATTTGAAAAAATTTTGTTAGTGAAAAATTGACAAGGGGAGACCGGAACCTTTGGGTCGCCAAATTACAATCTATTGTTATGGATGACTTTAATATGTTGAAAAAACACCCAAGATAGCCTCCGTTTATTCCAACGCGCCTTCTGGGCTTAGAAACGCAGGGCTCAATGTTATAAAATAGAATTTTTAGACAATTTTTAAAATGACTCTGTAAGCTCGCAAATTAACCAAAATACTTCCGGTTGGTCTAATTTTTTCCGTATAATTACCATCTTTTAATTTTCATCAGCCGCAATGCTCCATCACCTATTCTCACAGCGCTATAGTCAATAAAACTATAGTCAATAATAGCCCATTTTCGGACCAAAATGACCAATTTTTAAATTGCTGTCAGAATTGCAATTTTCCTTAAAAATAGGTTTTGTAGGCCTCAAAAGTTTTGTACAAGTTTCATGCTTCCAAAAATTTTTTACTCGTTCTTTTAGCTTTAGATTTTTCTGAGATATAACTCCACAAAGTTGGTGATAAAATATCATTTTTTTTAAAAAACTTTAAATTGATACTCTATCTTTAAATTATGATATCTGCTAAATGAATAATCAAAACGAAACAAGTAATAGCTATTTATTAAACAAGGGATAAAATATTGGTTTTGGCTTTGCATGCAGTTGTATGCACGAGGGAGCGTAGCAAGCGAGTGCAGACAGCATGCAAAAGTCGAACCCCATATTTTATTCCGTGTTCTAAACAATAGTTTTACATATAATGGGCAAAAATGCCGTCTCCCTAGGGCATTTTTTTGCCCTAGATGTGTTAAACATTTTTCAAAACTTAGAGCTAATTTTTGAGACCTATAAGATATATTCTTATTGAAAATTGCAATTTTGGTAGCAATTTAAAAATTGGTCATTTTGGTCCAAAAATGGGCATTCAGTTTATTGACTACAGCGCTGTGAGAATAGGTGATGGAGCATTGCAGCTGACGGGAGTTAAAAGATGGTACTTATACGAAAAAAATGAGACCAACCGGAAGTATTTTGTTTACTTTGCGAGCTTACAGCGTGATTTTGAAAATTGTCTAAAAATCCTATTTTATAACATTGAGCTCTGCGTTTCTAAGCCCAGAAGGCGCATTGGAATAAGCGGAGGGTATCTTAGATGTTTTTTCAACATATTAAAGTCATCCATAACAAAGGATTGTAACTTGGCGATCCAAAGGTAACGGTCTCCCCTTGTGAGTAAATAATACGAGGTCGATAAGCCAAGTTGCAAAATAGACAATATATTGCCAAAAAAAAGAAAGTTGTTGGCTTAAAACTGATAGAAAGACAAAAACCTGCTGCGTGAAATGCGGTAAGCCAATATGCTAGGAGTACAAATCATGCGTAAATTGTGCTAAATAGTAAAAAAATATGTTTTAGTATTTTTATATGTATTTTAATGTCATTTATGTGTTTTTTAATAATTTTTGTGCAAAAAAACTTTTAATACATTTTTTTTCAATTTTCAAAAAAATTTATTTTTTATTTCCCGGAATAATTCAGGTTTTTTTAACATACAAAAATTTCATTATTTTTTTATAAAATTATATCCTTTGCATTTCCAAAGCAGTGGTTAAAAACTTTTTTATCTTTTTTAAAAAAATTTTAATAGTTAGTTAAAAAAAAACACTATTTTTTCGAAAAATCACTGTTGTTTATTAAAAATAATTTTTAAACTTTTAAAAATTTCCTTTTTTTTTAATTGATTCATATTTTTGAGTTTTTTTACGATCCGGGAAAAAATAGAAATTAAATTTAGACCACTTTTGACCAAGTTATAAGCTTTTAAAGTCGCTCTGGGCCCGAAAAATCCAGATGTAACTGAAAGTTTTCGGAACATAGACATGATGCTGAGGGTTAACAATGCATTTGAAAAAAAAAAACTGATTCAATTTCTTTAAGAAAACCAATAACTTAAAATGTTCTTTTAGTCAAAATAAAAAATAGTAGCCTAATAAAATTCCTAAAGAATGCTGTAAAAAAAAAGAAAAACACCGGTAAAAATGGTTATATATAAATTTATATATAAATATGTTTGTGTGTGAGTATAAATGCAAATACATTTATATATACGAATAAAAACAAGTAAAGGGTGGCATAGCATGTTCGATTTTAATTAATGTCGAGAGTATTGGTTCTCTCTTGCAAACTCCGCGACCGCAAAAGTTCACTGATTGGCAAGCCTTTACATGCTTTAAACTTATAAGAATCTAAACTACCCTGCATAAGCATAAGTTTATGTAAAGATATTGAAATGCGGCAAAACCTATATTAACCATAGTTTACGATTTATTGAAAAAAAGTTGGATATAAAATAATAATTTTGTAGATTTTAATTTCCATCAATTAATTTTATACGTAAAATGATTTTATTGAAAATTATATTTATCTAAATTTTTAATGATGATAAAAAAGATAATGTCAAATATAAAAAAATATATCATTTGATAAGTTTCATGTACGCAAAGTGATAAAAAAAGAGAGAAAGAGAGAGAGATAGAGAATATTCAATCAGACTTTTAAGTTTCAACAGCAATCAATCAGGCTTCTACTTCTTATTCTTAAGGGGTTGGAGTGCTACGGTATTAGTACAAAAAGTATATAGAGGGAGGGTTTTATAAAATATTTTAAACCCCCACTCTTATATTTACCCTTTAAAGTCTCTTTTCTCTATCAAAAACTGAGCTTCCGGACTTTGGTATAACGCGTCGACGCAATAGAAGCTTTACGAAAAGCTTGCGGCGGGAAGAGAGTCAGTAGCCGCGCAAATCTCGAACATTAATGACTAAATATCTTCAAAATTTATTAGCTATACAAAAAAAAAAATTTTTTTTACGTGTGTAATTTATTTTTTTTTTTTAATTTAATTTTTTTTGAAAAATATGATTGTTAAGTTAAAAAAAAAATTTTTTTTTATTTTAATGTTGTGGTACAAGTGAAAATTGAAAAAAAAACAAACAAGAATAAAAGTGAAATAAAAAAATTAATAATGAAAAAAAAGTGATATTGTGTATTTAAAAGTGACATAAAGGGTGATTTGTAATGCACCTTACAAAATACCGATTAAATCGTAAAACCGTAGCCTCGAATAAAAATCAAGAGGCCGGTTTTGCGTTATTATTTACTTTCATCATTGCTGTTGTTTCTGGTAAGCTCGCGCTTAAAATATTAAGTGCTAATTAAAATAGTGAAAATAATTCTTTTTTTTAAGTGATAAATAAAACGAAAAAAAAAATTAATGAAATGCATAAAATTTCTATTTAATTTGCATTTAAATATAAAAAAAAATAGTGAAAGAAAAGTTATATCGATAAATTGGCGAAAGCTCAAGTTTTCCTGTCACGTAAAAAATCAGCAGCCTCCAGCGTGCTTTTTTTTCTACTTGTATAGGATTCACGTTTTAGTTTAAATGTCTCTTCTATATATAAAAAATAAAAAAAAAAAAGAAATAGAGAAAGTGGTAAAGGTTTGAAGCCCTAAATTTAAGTCTTTTAGAGCCTTTTAGAGTAATACCCTTTGCAGATCACGTTCACAATTTTTTTTTTATCCTATATTATAGGCTTAAAAACTTTCTTTCTATACGTTTTTTCTATTTATATGTTGGAGAGAAAACCCAAAACTGCAAGATCGTAAATATACACAGATTAACAGATTTCTTCTTTTTTTTTTATGTGAATAAACTTTGCTTCTTCTTTTTTTTCTATATATTTAACTCGATTAAAACAGTGGATTAGTTAAATTGTCAATTAATTCTATTGAAAAAGAAATAATAATAAAAGTTTTTCTTTTTTTTTTTGTTTTAGAAATTATTTATTTTTTATGGTAATGAAGAATTAAACAAAAAAAGTTTTTTAATTTTTAATTACTTAATGGATTATTCATTATTTTTTTTTTTTTTTTTTTTTCAAAGTAATTTTTATAAATAAATTAAAATGTAAAGTTTTTTGCTTTTAAGAAAAATGAAAAATTCATTATTAAATCATTATTAAATTAATCATAATTAATCATATTTTTTTTCAGTAAAGTAAAAAAAAATATCAACATAAATTAAAGTTTAAAAAAAATTGTTTAAAAAAGTAATATTATTTTACTTTTATTAAAATTTTTTTAAAAAAAATTTATTCTTAGTTCAGTGAACTTGATAATTTTTCATAATTATGAAAAAAAAAGTGAATTTTTTAAACCATAAATTATAATAACATTTTTAAGTGATGAAAAAAAAAACAATTTAGTTTTTATATTTTTCATAAAAAAATATATATAATGTAGGTACTTAGAAGACCACAAAGTGAGAATTTGGAATTTTACCAAAAGAGCTTTTGGTTTAAAAAAAAGTTCATAAATCCTTGTTTACTTAAAAAAAAAAATATGATCATTAATTTTTATAAATAAATAAAAAATTTTGTTGATTCAAATCTAATTTAATGGGCGTAACTATTTTATAAATTCCTTTTGTTTATTTCGTTAATATAAATTTAAACTTTTTGTTAGAAGAATATAGAGAAAGAGAGAGAGAAATTAAGCAATTAAGCCGGATATTTTACGGCCTAACGCCGGATCTTCCTTTAAATATATTCTATTTATTATTTTACTTTATTATGTATACAAAATATATTCAGAGAATTTATATTTACTCGTGAGTTATAAAAATTTTATTCAAATTTTATACCTTTTGTGTTTTACTTTTATGCTTTTAAGAGGAAAGGATTTTGAATCTTTTAACTATTTTTTGGTTATCAAAATGAAAAATAATTTTGTGAATAAGGCTATTTTAGAACAAAACAAAAATTTTTTGGTAAGAAGTAAAAGAAAAATATGATTAAATTAAAAAAGTGATGAAATTTTTAATTTAAAATAATTTTTGCAAATTCCAAAAGAAAATTTTTTACATTCTAAGTTTAACATTTGGAATTCATCTCATTTTTTAGGAAAAATACTCGGGATTATTTCATAAAGTTGCTTTGATTTTTAATTAGTAGGTACAATTATGTATCCGTAGGCAAAAATTTTAACTCATTAAAAAAAGCTTAAATTCTAAAAAAAAAAATTATGAAGTAAATTTTGAGCCTCATAAAAAAAAATCAATCAAAATTTAACAATTAACTAAAAAATTCTAATCATAAATCAAAGCAGTATTTTAAAAAAATCCGCTGACTGCTAATTGAATAAAAAATATCGGTATTAAAAGAACGCACAAAAAGAAAAAAAATTAATCACTGTTTTTTTATGTAAAAGCAGAAAATATATTTTATTACACACTGCTATTAGAACAACTGTATTTTAGTTAAATATTTAAAATCCTCTTAATATTTTTAATAGGATAAAAAATTTATTAAATAATCCGACAAGTTCATTATTTTTTATACAAAAAAAAATATAAAAACAACAAAGTAATTGAATTGGATAATAATTATTTTTGTATTAACGTATACGTTTTAATTAAAACCAGCCAATTTATAGGAAAAATTTTAAATATGTATTGTGAATTTTATGATTTTCTTTGTGGAAAAAGCTTTGTAAAATAATTTTAATTTTTCTAGAAAAAAGTTAATAAAATATTTTTTAATTTTTTTTTCAAGCAATTTTTATTAGAAAACTATAAAATTATCAAAAATACAGCTTTTGATAATGGGGTGTATATCTAAAAATTATGATGATTTTGATCATTCAACCAGATCTAATTTTGCGTTTTTTTCACCCTTTAACTATAGGTTCCGCAGAATTTGGAACTCTGACAACAGTTTACATAAACTTTTGTCTGAAATTGATATATCGGCATTTGAACAAATTATTAAAAGCCAATAACTTAAGTATTATGACTAATCGGATTATGTTATTTTTTAGAAAACAAAATTTTTTATATAACAATTTTAAAAAAATTTCTAAATAAGTAAAAGCTTTTACAAAGATTGAACCACCGTATTAAATGCATAAAAGTTTTGTGTCCGTGTGAACCAATTTCTAGTATAATTAATTAAAAAAATTAATATTTGTTTAAAAATAGTTTAAAATAATTCACACTTACTAATACAAACTAAAGTTTTTTGAAGAATTTCGCTAAAGGAAATTTTAATCTTATTATAATATTTTTTCACTTGATTTTTTAGTTGAATTCCCCACGTCAAAAATCAAAAAACTTTAAGTATATAAGGTTATTAATGATAGAAATAAAATATTTTTTGTCTGAATTTATGTTAAATCATGCTCTGAATGTTAGATTATTAAAATTGAAAATTTTATAAAAAAGTCTAGATTAATTTATCGTTAGAAAAAAGTTTGAGAATTAAAGTTCCTTTTATTTCCGACTAAAAACAATAAATTTTACAAAATTACTTTTTTAATTTTTAAAATAAATCTTATTTAATCAATTACTGTAAGAACTTGCATCACCAAATTTTTCAATTCTAGAAAATTTTTAAATTGAAAATAAAACTTTTTCCAATACATCTAAAGTTCTTAGTAATGTATAATACTTACGGTGAAAAACTAGAAAAATTATTTTCTCTTGATAGAAATTTTCTTTAATCCAAATAAGTAAATATGAAAACAAAATGGTGATATTTTGACGCAATGATACCTGAAATAAAGAAAGATTTTTACCAATAAATTTTTTGTATTGAAAAGTTGGGTATGAACTTTTTTTGTGTTAGCCTGAAAATTCACCTTTTTTCACAAAAAAATTGGAAAATACCACAATTTAAAATTCATCTTTTGAATTTGGTTTATATAAAATATTGAAGTTTTTTAACAAAATTAAATGCATAATAAAATCACCAGACGTTTAAAAATTTTTTTCAGTGTTATTTAAAAAATGCTTTACCAATTAAAATAAAAATAATACAACACAACAATGTAAAAGTAAAAAATTTGTTTTACATATTTTTTTCATATTTATAAAAACTTTGGGTCTACCCGGGACCTACACATTTCGATCTTGCACATCTATTTTCTTACACATTTTATTACACGAAAAAAATATTAAACATTAAATAATAAATTACCAAAATAAATCTTACACAAGTGTAGGAAAATTAATAATTAAATATTTTATATATTTTTATAATTTTCATATTGTTTTACAATTAAAATATATAAAATATTTAATTATTAATTTTCCTACACTTGTGTAAGATTTATTTTGGTAATTTATTTAATGTGTAATATTTTTTTCGTGTAATAAAATGTGTAAGAAAATAGATGTGCAAGATCGAAATGTGTAGGTTCCGAGTAGACCCAAAACTTTTTGATATTTTTATTACATGAAAATTAAAGTCAAAAATTTTATAGCTATTTCGAGAATCAAAAATTTTTAATCAAATTCATTTTAAATTTGCAGTATAAAATTTATTTATTAAAAAATAACTAACTATTATTAAAATTGGCTTTTTATGAAAAATATTTGTTAAAAAGTTTATTTTTGTTAGCTAACATCTCGAGATTACAAATACACATAGAACGTTTCATAAAATGTTTGCTTGAAAAAATTTAACTGCAAAAAATGTCCTATCCAGGTATTTACTAAACAGAACGTAAACATTTCTAAAAAATTTAACAGAATTTTTCAAAAATATTTTACTATCACTTTGGTAAATACCTGGAAATTTATTTTTTAATGTATATTATAAAGAAGGATGAACTAAAAATTTGTTGTTTTTCTTAAAGAAAGTTTGAATTAGATTTTCACAATAACTATTGTATGTATTTTAAAAACTTTGTTTTATTATAATTCTACAATATTAAATTAATAAAAAAAATTTTTTTTAAATAATTTTTACCAAAAAGATGGTGTTAATCAGAAAAAGGGAAAAAAAATTGTCCACTTGATCGTGGGAAAACTATCCATTCGATTTGCAATTTTTGTTTTTATTTTTTTCTTATCTTTTTAAGATGGCATTCACCTACTATTAAGGAAATCTGACTAATTTTGCAAGCTCTACTCTCAAAAAGATATCGAAAAATGAGGCTATTTTTGGACTTCGTTTTTTGTGTACTTAATTTAATCGCTCTTAATTTTCAATATTTTTTTTTGATTGTTGGTGAATATCATCTTAAGGGTTTTATACTTTAACGTGAATTTTCGTTTTAATTTCGTTTAAAATTAATCTAATTTTTTTATCTGATTATCCTGGTCTGTGAAATCATGTGGATAACTCTTGTTTTGTTTTTTTTGTCACCTAATATTCAGCACCATCTTTTAGGTATAACCCGTTGATAAAAAAAGAATTTTTTTAATTTTTTTAATTACTTTAAAAATGTAGAATTAAAATAAAAATAGTAAATTAAGTATCAAGGGCGAAAAAGTTTCAATACTGGTGTGATCACAAGCACGAGTTATATGGGTTCACGCTAGTGTCCAAAGATTTTTGCTCGCATAGTACTTACAATGTTTTTTGCTTGCCTAGGCATAAATGAGAGCATAAAATTCTATGCCAAATTTTACACCCGGAAGGATAAAAAATTATTTAAGGTACAAAAAATAGTTTTTTTTTTAAATATTATCCAAACTTTCATTAAATAACTATGAAATTTCAACGACTTCTCCAAAGTTGTAAAATAGTTTCAAAAAAGGATCATTTCGAACCAGTGAACAAAGTCTACCTCAAAAACAAAAGTTACTTTAATCTATTTTAACTATTTCATACTTCAAGACTACCAATTAATAAGCATAATCAAATCCCTCACTACGTAATAAAAACGCTACCAAATTATTGACACTACGGTTCCTCAAGCAATTACAAATATGTATTCATAATATGAGTTGAAAAGGTTTACCATTTTATGTATCATATCAAATTTATTAAAACTAGAACTCTCGCGCGGAAACTTAGACATTACTTTAAAAAAAAAAAATAATAACGAAAAATTTAAATACAAAAAATACGAGATACTGAATACGAAATAATAAATTTCTTAAAACTAAAACTACCGAAGTAAACAATTAGCTAGCTTTTAAAATAAAAAAAGATAATCTTGTTTTTTTTATTTTTAATGAAAAAAAATTTTGGAAAAAAATTTTCATAAAATTAGATATCAAATTCATAAAGTCTAGTAATAACAAATTTTCTGAAACTGGCACTTCCGTGGAAAAACTGAAGAAAAAAGTTTTTGGTGATTTGTTTATTTTATAGTGCAAAAATTTTTGAAAAAAATTTTTAAATAATAATTTATAAAATTCAAGATATTGAGTAAAAATGATATTTTTAAATATTAGAACTTGCATAGAAAAAAATGAGGTATTACGTCCAAAAAGAAAAAAATTTTAGTGATTTGTTTATTTTACAAAGTAAAAAATGTTGAGAAAAATTAAGTATGAGATACAAGAAATCGAGTAAAAACGGCATTTCTAAAACTGGTACTTCCGTAGAAAAAAATTAAGTACTGCGTATAAAAAGAAAAAAAAATGGTGTTTTTTGTATATTTTAGTAGAAAAAAATTTCAAAAAATTAAGCATCAGATCCAAAAAGTCGAGTAAAAAACATGTTTCTAAAATTAATACTTTCGTAGAAAAAAAATGAGGCACTACGTCCAAAAAGAAAAAAAAAGAAACGTTTTTTGTATTTTTTGGTGACAAAAGTATTAAGAAAACATTTTTTTTAAATTTAAATATGAGCTTCAAGATATTAAGTAAAAGCGATACTTCCAGATATTAGTACTTTCATAGACAAAATGAGCTATTACATCCAAATTACGTACACACACGCGCGCACACACACACACTTTTTTTAAATCGGTTTTTTAAAAGCTTCCTGAGGTCTCAAAACATGGTTATACAATATACATACATTGTAAAAAGTAATTTTTTTATATTAGAACATTTTCGAAAAATTAGTAAATTTTCAAAAAAATTTGTAAATATTCGAAAAAAATCGTATATTTACTAAATTTAGTATATTAACAAAAAATTCGTGTATTCTCGATTTTTTTTTGTGAATTTGCAAGAAAAATTTATAATTTACAATTTTTTTTCGAAAATTTTCAAAAAATAGTTGTAAATTTCCGAAAAAAAGTTGTAAATTTACAACTTTTTTCGTAAAATCACAAAAAAAAATCCTCGAAAAAATCGAGAATTCTCGAGTTTTTCGATAATATACTAAATTTAGTAAATTTACGATTTTTATCAAATATTTACAAAATTTTTCGAAAAAATTCTATTTTTTTTGTAAATCTAAGAAAGTTACTTTTTACAATACACCAAAAAATTAAAATTCTACCTATCACAATGGTTCCTCTATGAGAGGAACCAAAAAACTAAAAAGCTACTTAGGTTTAAGTAGCTCTAAATATTTTAGTCAATTTATTATTTATTCAAAAAAGAAAAAATTTTTTTTGAAACTTTTACTGCTTAAATGTCAAAAAAAGTAAAAAAAGTAATATAAACATATTTTTTATCTAGATATAAATATTATATATTTATGATATATATAGATATATTTTTGTTGAAAATATGACAAAGTTAAAAAACTCTATGATAAAGGTAAATCTGTTTGACTATAAAGTTTTTTTCTCCAATGTATAAAACGTTGGATACTTTTAAAAAATATCGAATTTATTTGCTACTAAAGCATAATACGAAAAATCTATATACATATATATATATATTTGATAAGGAATTAGAAGTTTAAATTTTTTTATATACAACCTCCTGTGTGTAAAATAAGACGTTATGCCAACATAAGTTTATTTTAAATATATTATATTTTTATAATATAAGGAAAACTCTTTTCAAAACAGGTTAAACTTATACTATAAAAAAGAAACTTTTTTTTATATATGGGTTGATCCAGATAAATTTTATTTTTATTTTTTAAGTTATTTTTTTATTTTATGGAGTAACTTGGTTCTAACATTTACTAAATTGTATTGTTGTTCAGGCTGTAAAATTGACTTTTTTTGAAACAATTTTGAATCATTTTTTTATACGATTTTTATAATCCGATATCTGAATTTTTTCAAATCTTTTAGCTTAAATTCTAACAAATTGTACCATTTTATCTGTTTGTCCTATAAAAATAGCTAAAAAATTTCTAGACGGACCATAAATTATATTCCTAATATATAAAAAAACTCAAATAAAAATTATTTCATTATTTTAATTTTATCTTATTTAATACACCACAAGAATTATTATTAACATTATTTTTATTTCTAAATATATCAGAAATTTTCTTACACTAGAATTACGTTTTATATCAAAAGTTTGTTCTCTCTAGCTGTAATATAGTTTCTTATAAGCTCATGTTTTAGAATAATAATAATCTGTAACTTTATACGTTATTACTAAGGAAATCCCGTATAGTAAAAAAAATTTATATTTATATTCCAAAAATTTTTTAATCTGGATTATATAATTTTTAATATTATAATTTTTTTTTAATCTATTTTTTTTAACTAAACGTTCGAGCGTAAGTACTGAAAATTGTAAAACAGTTACTCACTGTATTTTTTTAATATAGTGACTTTATACTAAAAGTTTGTTTTTTTTTAGCTTTTTGAAGTCCTACGAAGTGTAAAATAATTTTAGGTATGCCTGCGAATTTTATACGAAAATTCTTTCAACTATAAAATTGAGTATTATTTTTTGAACAGATTTTTATTTTTTTATTTTTTAAAGAATTAAAATATCTCGGACGAACATAATATCTGTTAAATTGTTGCAGTTTAGAAAATATAATTTTTTTGGCTTATCAATATTTGCAGGATTTGTCCTAAATATAGTGGAAAAGTATGAAAAAATTCAATTTAGGTAAGGTGTTTTGAACAATAGTTAAATATACGATTAAAAATTAATGGCACAACCAAAAATGGAAAAACTGATGACATTACAAAAACTTTAGCCGTTGTTTTTTTCAACTTCAAACTTTGAATTTTCATACTTGAAAAAATTTTTCATTGAAATACTTCCAGAATCGTAAATTTATATAAAACTGTATATTTCTCTACGAAAACACATCTCATTTTTGCTTTTTAACATAGTTAAAAAAACCTTATTTGTGATTTAAACTACTAGTTTATTAAATAATCAAACGAACTTAGGAGCTATTAAAAAAAAATAATAATAATTTCTATTTCAATTAAAATACCTTTTTTTGGTAAATAATACCTAATTTCATATAATAACCAAAGATTAAATACATTAATAATAAATACAAATATAATTTAACGACCAGAATCCAATTACCAAGATAGTCTTTTATTTTCTCGTACAAGAAATGCATTTCATATTGTATATAAGACGCTATAGAAATTAAAAGTTTAATTTAATAGGTATGATATTTAAAAATGTTTAATAAAAATAAAATGTATTTTCAATTTATTTTAGAGATCTCTTTTGAGATCAATCATAAAATTAAATTAATTACCTTCACGAGCAATTTTTGAGTTATTTTCATACAAATTTTATCTTATTTTTCCTATCAATTTATAAATCACTTTTGAGTACATTCAATCAATTCTTGTATGACTTCTTTATAATAATAGCATGCAATAAAATAAAAATACAAAATAAAACAATTATTATTGGAAAATTTAGATAAATTGAAATTTTACAACAGAATATATAATTTATTTTAAAAAATTTGTTTTTAACGACTATTAATTAAATTTAATGAATAAACTTTTAATTAGATATATAATTTTCCACTTGTTATAAAATTTATAATAATAGATTTGAAACAGTACATATAATTTAAACATGTACCCGAAAGTTAATTTATGAAAATTTTGTGAATCCTTTATAGAAATTATTATTATTATATACAGAAGAGTAGTTTAGGAACCGCTTAAACAGAAAATTATTCTCAAGTTTCTACATATTATACATATTTAGAAGTAAAATAGCTAAACGTGAATAGAAAACCTGATGTAATTCATTATATCAAAGAATATTTTTTATATTTCAAAATACACAAATATTATGTTTTTGATATAAACCTTTAATACTAGCATATAGATAAAGACTAACTTTTCAGAGAAAATAAAGTTTGAATTTACATAAATTTTCGCTTACTATAGCATCTTTTTACTTCATATCTCTCTGAATTTCACATATAGAATATTTGCACTTATTCAACAAATATAGAAACTTTATATTATGAATTAGAGAGACCGTTTTACATTTGTTGTGGTTACTTAATTCTCTTTGAATTTCTTAGCTTTTTTTATAAGTACATTAAATAAATATTTAACCTTCATTTTGGTTCTAAATGATATTTTTGGTCAATGTTTTATTAACTCTTTTACTAGATACTCTACAAACAGATATTTTAACTTTTAATTTTAGGGTTAATGGGAGATCTTCATTTGTATTCTACCTACTTTTTAAAAACTACACTGTTAAAAAAAATGATTAAACTAATTAAAATAATTAAACCAACTCCTGCAATTTGGTAAGGAGATTTCTCGAAGAATAGAAAAATTTTCCATATAGTTACGCGGCCAATTGGCTTTCCAGGTTGGTTCATTTTACTCCGGAAAATATTCTGGTTACACACACGCACGCATCTGAAAAATCATATAACGTGCTAAAATTCAAAAAAATTGAAAACAAAAAGGTTTTTTTAAAGAACCAAAAAACAGTCTATTTTCGAAAAATTACCAAATTTACGAAAAAAAAACAGTTTTTTTTTAGAAACTTATGCATATTACTAAATTAAGTTGCCAGCTTACAAGGGGAGTTCAATATATTTGGAACACCAAATCACACCAAATGGTTATGGATTAGTTTATTAAATTAAACAAAAATTCCGATCACCCTCCACTTATGTCAATGGGCTTTCTGGACTTAAAAACACAGAACTCAATGTTATCATATAAAATATGCTAACATATTTTTTGGTAATCATCAATATAACATTGCAACCTCGCAATATAGCCAAAACTCTTCTGGTTGGTATCTTTTTTTGGGATAATACCGTAAACTGCAATTTTTTCAGTAATTCTGATACCGTTATAGACAACAAACAAATATCCTGTTTTCGACCCAAAATAAGAAATTTTTAAATTTTGCTTCCAAACTTGTAATTTTTTACGGCAAAAGGTTTTATAGGTCTCAAAAATTATTTAAAAAAAAAAAAAAACTTTATGTTTTCGAAAATTCTTTATACGCCCCTTTTCAATCATTCGTTTGTAAGATACTATGATTTAAAGACAGAGTCCCAATTATAGGTTTTATAAAAAATGTTTATTTCCATCAGTAACTTTGTACAGCCATATGTCAATAACAACTCAAAGAAATTAAAAAATTACTTGAATCTTGCATAAAATTTTTGAGACCTAATTCAAAAATTTGTCATTATGAGCCAAAAATGGGCAATTAGTTTATTGCATATCGGTAAGAGAATTACTGATAAAAAATTACGACTGTAGTACTTTTAACAGTAGTGTAGGCTTTTTTGGAGCCCTAAATTCATTTTTTATTAGGAGTTGATGACAAAATACATTTAATTTTCTTGGAATAGAGAAGTTTTTTTAAAATAAAATTTTACTCATTTTTACATCACTCATAAAAAAATTTATATTCATCAAACAAACTAATCCTAAAAACAAAGTAAAAAACTTTGAATATTAAATACATAAAAAAAAAATTAAAATAAAATATTTTAATTTAAATTTTATAAGATGAAAAAAAAAAAATAAATATAAAAAAATGTAATGATTTAAAATATACAAAAAAAAAAAAGAAAGAATTCTACCCTATAAACAAATTACGTAATCCTTCTGAGATCCTTATAAGAGTTTTTTTTTTCTAAAGCTTTTTATACATATAAAAAAAAATTGTATAAATTGAGAGAGAGTTTTTTATTTTTTTGAAAAGTATAAAAAGTAGTACATTTAAAAAGAAGAGTAAAATGTATATAGTATAAAGTATTAGAGATAAAATCGTGGAATTGCGTAATAAGAGGTGTCATAACCCTCGTACATATAAAGCTTTCTCTATTTTTTAAGAAAAAAAAAAAAAAGCTCACTCGTGTATTCGAAAAGGAATCTCGCGGATTAGTATTACTTCTAGGGAAAATCCTTCTTTTTACCTTTTATAAAATTTTCTTTGCTCCCTCTGTCTATATATAATATTATTTATAATATATATATTTATACGTGCTTTTTATTTTCCTACCCAGTTTCTATATAAAATTTATACGTATAAACAAGGGAAGAAGAAAAAAACTAAACGAAAATCAGAACACCTTAAATAATAATCCACTTCAATTTGCAGTAAACTATATAATATAAAAGAAAAAAAGTTTATGACCGACAAGGTTTTGTAGACATGCCGTTATATTATAGTAAATTAAGTACATACCCCAGTATAAAAAGGTAACCATATGTGTGTGCACTATATATTTTACCATATAAAGTCAAATGTCGATAACATTAAAAAATGGCTTGGATTTTCCTACATATATATAATATTAACCCCTTGTATGTTTGTATGTGTATAAATGTTCAAATACACAGAAAATATTATTTTTTAAATTTTTTATACTTTAAATCAAATGTTTTTACTAATAAAAAATTAAAATTTATCTTTAATCAATATAGTTACGATAAAATTATTTATTTATTGGTTCTCTTAATTAACTGATATTGATTTACACGATAATTAATGTAGCTGTGTGTATACAAAAAGTTAAATAAAATTTATATTATGTATAAGTTATTAAGATTAAGTATTTAATAAATTTTTTGCAAGCTTTTAAATTTATAAGGTTTTAGGGGAAATTGGAGCAAATTGGTAATTTATTTTTTTTTATTCTGAAATGTACGAAGAAGAAGTTGTGGCTAAATTTAAATTAATATTGTGTAATACAATTGACTCTTTCCCAATTTATAGAAATCCTGGTAAAAAAATAATATACAAGCAACAGAATTCTTGGAATTCTATTGCTTGGCCAATTTTCCTGTGATCAGGTTTTCTGTTTGATGCTCTGAAGGTTCGCCTCCCCCCACTATTGCAAAAAAAAAAAAAAAAATTAGTGGAAGAAATCTTTTTATCAATAAATACATATTTCTGGCTTGTAGTTTTAAATACTAAATTTCAGTGCTGAATTGTTAAAAACAACCTACTAAACTAAAAGTATTTAGAAAAGTTTTTAATAAAATTACAATTTTTAATAAATTAATTAGTTTAAAAACAAATAATTAGCCAACTACCTTTCTTACTTTTTTTTTTTATTTTAGTAATAATGTTTTGTTTATTAAACTAAGTTTTTAAACAAGCAATTCATAAATTAAATTCAATAAAACTGTATAAAATAAACTCTTTTTTTATATGGTCTAAAGCAAAATTAAATTATATATTTGTTCATGTAAAAAATAAAGAAAAAGTAAAAACAAATCTTTTTTACAAATAAAAAAAAAATTAAACTTTTTTTTCCCTCATTTTAGTTATGAAAATTAGTTAAAAAAAAAGAAAAGTTTTTGTTTTAACATTCTGACCTCATTAAACTTTAAAAAACTTTTTTTTTCGAATTCAGGTTTTATACACAAACATAAAAAGTTTATTGATAAAAAAAATTAAGTAATTAAAAAAAAAAAAAAAAATAATTAATTGTGAATTAAAAAATAAAATAAAAAAAATGTATCATCATAATAATTAAATAGCGTAATTTTAGTGTTTGAATTCTGATCTCTGTTAATTATAAAAAACAATATTTTTAAAATTAGGTTTTAAGTTTCAATTTAATTCATTTCGTTTGTTTCTCTCTATAATTATAGAGCGAAGCTCTACCTTAATGGATGCAAAAATCGACACCTTTCGGACACGATATAGCCAAAACGATCAAACGGAATGCTTTCATTTTTTAAAACTGAGTTTATTTTATCGAGTTAATGAACCCTATTGTTTTTGGGCCCAATCTGGTATTTCTAAAGGCATGTTTATTCTTGTACTTTTGCTTCATACAGGTGAAAAACCTTCTAAATGTTATCCGCGCGATAAATTTCATAGCTTTTGCATAAACTTTGCATCAGCGAAATATCATAAAAATACAAAATAACACAAGATTCTTATATTTTTAGGCACGATCACCCTATGTATGCAATACATAGATGAAATCGTGCCTTATAAGTTTGTCAGGTCAAAAAACGGAAAAATTTCTAAATTGTACAATTCCTGGAGAAATTTGGTCCCCAGGTCATTCCGATGCCTCTAAATGCTTATATTGCCTTGTTGTGTGTAGGGATGTATGTTCGAGAAAGTGTATCGTCAAGATCACAGAGCCTACTCGATGAATCAAAAATCCCTTAAACCAAATTTTTTGAAATAAGATCTAGTTGTAGGGTTTTCAATTTCAAGTGATTTCATCAAGTACTTGCAGAGAAATGTCCTAAAAACTGATTTCAGATATCAAAAAAAATTATTAAAAAATAATAAAAATGGTAAAAAATGAATTGGTTTTGAATTTAATACATCCAAAATGTGGTTAATGATCTAAAATAACCAGAAAATAACTAAATTAATTGAAATTTATTTTTTAGGAACGATAACCCTGTGTATGCAATACATAGATGAAATCGTGCCTTAAAAGTTCATCAGGTTAAAAAACGAAAAAGTCTTCAAATTCTTCAATTTATGGAGGAATTTGGTCCCAAGGTCATTCCGATGCCTCTACATGCTTTTATTGCCTTGGTGTATAATAATAAATAATAGTTTTCAATTTATGAGGGCGTGGATCCCATCAACTTTATTAAAGAGAAAATACTCAATGAATATGTGATCGTGCCTGAAATAAAAAAGCCTTAGCTTTTTTATAATTCTTTACGATTTTTATTATTTATTAATTAATCCAAATTTTATTCAATTAGACATTTAACGCCCAAGAGCCTATCTACGAGTTCTAAATTAATTTTAAAACCAAAACCTATTTTTCAAGTCTCTATTATCAGAATTCGATTTCAAACTTTCTATAAAATTAACCGAAAACTCATTATTTAGGGTAAAAGTTGGATACTAAAAAAAATCGTCACGCTGCTTATCATTATTGTAAATAGCATCAAAAAAAGGTATATTTAATGAAGAATAATAACATTTTCATTTTTTGTATATGTTTTAGGACACATTTTTTTTGCATGATTTTTCTGAATTTGAAAATGGCGGATGGAGAATTAGAAAAAATTACGAAAAACAAGTTGCATTAGATTATTTGTTTTTAGGAATATTTTTTGGAATTTTACATAAATATTGGTTTTAAAATTAATTTAGTATTCAAAAAGAAATCTAAACGTAAAATTTCAAATATTAATATTAGATATATATTTTTGGACTAAACCTAGTTCAAATAATATGCAACTCCATCCGTATGCATTCTATGTATAATTCCATTATCATTGAATTTTTTTATTCTTACACATGGATCAGTTTGAAAAATTGATTTGAAACTAATAACTAATAAGTTTTTAATTCTTCTGAAGGTTACTTCATTGAAATAAAACCGGTTGTTTAAAAACTGATTTTTTTAAATAGCGTAATTTTATTAAATAAAAAAGAGTTTAGGAACCTGGTAATAATAATGGTATGGTAATAAGTGCGTGTAAGTATTACACAGCTAAATTTTGGCACAGAGATATTCAAGACCTAAATACATACACTTTCGTATTCTAATTTTTTCGGCCACGTGTTTTGGAAAAAGTTATGAGTACACAAAAATGGCCAATTTAAAAAAAAAAAACTAAAAGTAAGTATGAAACCCCGGAATAGGCTAGGTTTTTAACTAAGACCAAAACATAATAAGTTTATATTTGACATTTTTCGGTATATTAATTCTTGGAGAGACATGTTGGGCAATTGAAGACCTTTATCTGAGCTCAAAATCATGTACAGTATAAACTAAGAGCGTGAATAAACGGCGGGTCTTCAATAGCCCGACATGCCCTTCCAGAGCCAAAATACCAAAATATTTAAAATATAAATTCAGTATGTTTTGGCCTAATATAAAAATCTAGTCTAATCCAGGGTGTCATAATTTTAGTTTTTCTTCCAAAAATTGGTTAACTTTTTCTAGTACACGTGACCAAAAAAATTAGAATACAAAAGTTGGTATGCTTTGATTCTGAAATACGCAATCTGGGGTACAAGTGGCTGAGAAGTAGAGGACATGAAATCAGCAAAAACTACCCCATTTTAGTTTTTTTGAAATATTTTGAAAGCAGAGCTAAAATTATCTAACTAACTGCCTTTTTTTGAAGAAAGGGTAAGAAAATATTGAGATTCAATAATTACAAGCTCTAATTGGGCTATGAGACTAATTATAGGCCGTGAAAACTAAACCTCTAAAAAGGACTAGTTATAATACATAAATAATAAAAAACATTACAATAAAATCGCTATTCTTATAATTTGTAATTATCACCTTTACTAGATGTTAAGATTCTAAACCCAAATTATTTAGATTCTGTAAACCTGTATTATTTTAAGTCCTTAAATTGAAAATATTCTAAGTCCCTCAACTCAAATTATTAAAAGTCTCTAAACCCGGAATATTTTAAGTCCCTAAACTTGAATTTTTCTAAGCCTCTCAAAGTAAATTATTCAAAGTCCCTAAATATAAAATATTTTAAGTTCCTAACCCCACATGATTTTTGACATTTGACCCTACTTGATTTTCAGATTCACAGGTTACCCCTCCTTAGAAACATGTTCAATGTTAAAACTACGATTTTTGCAGCAAATTGAAAAATTGATTATTTTGGGACAAAAATGGGCATTCAATTTACTGACTCTAAAGAAGAGAATTTAATATAAAAAATTAGAAAGGTAATAATGTTTTGCAAACAAATAATTCTAAAGGACAAATAAAGAATTTTTAGAAAAACGCTTTTAGAAAATTGTTGAGACCTATAAAACCCATTTTTGTCTAAAATTGCAATTTTTGAGATAATTTAAAAATTAATCATTTCGGGAAAAAAATGACCATTTAGTTAAATTGCTATAACATTGAGAAAAATTGCGGTATCCAAGGCTTGAAAAATGACTTAAATACCGAAAAATTGTGACCAACAAGAAGTGTTTTTATTAACTAACTAACTAAAAAGCAATATTACCAAAAAACTACATTTAAAAGCCTTGTGCATAGTATTATGCACATATTCTTGTGCCTAGAAGGCCCGTTGGAATAAACGGAGGTTATCGGAGGTTTTTTTCAATTATTAATGAAAGTAATTTGTAATATGGTTTCCTAAAGTTAACGGTCTCAAGCAAAGTAAAGACTCCGAAAAATCTGCCCTCTTATTGCATCTTTGTTAACTTTTTGCATAAGGGAACTTAAGCAAAATTTTTTCTTGCAAAATCTTTGTTATTACATGATCTTCCGGTGCTGGACATGGTATTTATAAAGTCATATGACAAAATTAAATTCATAGGTTGGTATCAATGGGACCTCCGTATGTTGCGTTCACTTATACTACGATATAATAGTGTTAGTGTATGTTAATGCCAGGCAGGGGTGGGTAAAAAAGTGTTGTTTTAGGGGGGGGGGGGGGGTAAATACAGGGCGATACAGAGTGGATGCATTGTTTGCTTATTAGTTAACCAACGCAGCTAATGATTACAAGCATCAACAACTAGCGATGCACCTAATAAAATAAAATTCACGTCCCACCCGGGATCACCGTGTATTGACGTTTTAGGGGGGTGGGGTTGAAATATTAAGGCCGTTTTTAGGGGAGAGGGGTATGAAATGGACTTAGAATATTTTCGATTAAGGGACTTAGAATAATTTAAAGTGGGAGTAAGCACAAGAACTTAGAATATTTTAGGTTTATGGACTTAGGATAATTTATATTTTGGGATTTATTGTAACTTCGATCTTAGGACTTATAATAATTAGGGAATATACGTTAAAACGTTATAAGTGAACATGATTCATGATCGTTGGTTGTGTGAAAATACAAACCAGTTATAAGTTTTTTTTATTTTTTGTTAAATTCAGGGATAGTTTTATCCATTTTTGCCCCCGTATAGGAGGTAAATTAAATAAAAGTTAAAATAGGATAAAACTTTTTCAAATGCAAGATTAAAAGAAAAGTAAAGAAAAAAACTCAAATTGTATTTTTCCGATTTTATCTTACCCTGGAGATATTTTTCAACACCAATAGTTAGCTCTAATATTCCTTTATTGATACAGAATAAAAGAATAAATTCAATATTTAGTTAATTATTCTTAAAATGTGGCACTATTAATTTGATCATTAGTTCCAAAATATTGTGAAAAAACTCATAAGATGGAATGTTTCTGCTGTATTTTCCTATTTTCTAACCCAGTAGGACCCCAAATTCGGATTCAGCGACATACAAAACCTACAGAAGACTTTTTCTTTCTCTGGTTGACGAATTCCGAAACCGTTACACCACATTCTGACTTGTGTATAATATTATTTTGGTAATTATGTTAATTGAGGGGTATTAGAGTTCAGAGTAACTTTTTTGTTGTTGGTGAATTATAGAAAAAGGACGTAATAACAAAGTTCCGCCAACAAAAGTTTGGTTGAAATCTTTTCAGCAAACAAATAATAAGGTTTCAAAATAAGGGGCGGATTTTTCGTGTACTTTTTGGCCAATACTTAAAAATTTTAACTATGCTTAACATTTTTTTACGCCTTATTATTATTATTGAACTCAATCTAATCAAAGTTTTTAAAATCCCTAAATTAAAAAATTACTGAAACTCTTTTCTTGCTTTTTTCTAACATGATCAGCTTCGCTCTACCCGTCTTTGACGGTATCTAGTATTTTTAAAGAGATGAGAATGAAGAAGAAGAATGAAAATATATATAAAATTTTCTATGACTTTATAACTTCTTGTTTTCACAGCTCGAGGCATTAAATAAGTATATATTTTCACTCTACACACCTTATATATATATATATATATATGGGTGGTTTTCGCAGGAACGGTATACATAGTGTCCCCTCCATTTATATCTGAAACTAAAGCTCTTTTACACTTTTTTTTCTTCTAAAAAGTTCATAAATAATATTTTTTTAAAGTCACAACCTACTATGCATATATTGGTAACTTAATAAAAAAATTTTCTGGAGCATATGTGTTCAAATTGACGCCACCGTCTACTGTCCTTTTGCTTAACTGTAAACTTTGAGTATTAACAAACGGCTTAAAATTTGAACTTAAATTTTTCTGTAGGATGCATATGACGTATTTAGGTCCCAAAAACTCAATTTTTTCAACGAAACAAATTTTCATGCAATCCTCTTAGCGTATCGTCGCATATAAGTCTGTCCCCCGGTTTTAGCTATTTTTAAGCTTCCCATCTTTTATTGGAGCGCACTCTATATGTATGCACTTAAAAGCACTGTTGTATTTTTTTTCTTACTTAACCACTCATATATGAACCGTGGAAAACTTAAAATTTTAAATATGAAAGCTTTAACTATGAAAATTAAACCTATTAAAATTTTAAAACGCTTTTACAAAAAAAAAATGTCGCCACCGTCCATGTCGTTTTCTCCAAGTGTATGTCATATATTACTTAATATATCTTGTTCAGTTATGTGTTTTGATGGAAAAATAAGATACCCAGAGTTTGAAAAAATTTGATGGCTTCAATACAAAGTTATTTCAATAATACATTCAAAATGTCGCAACCGTCCATGACGCCACCGTCTGCATAAATAAAAAAATCCCATAAGAATAACACGTAGAATTTATTTTTACATTTGTAGCAGTACCACTGAAAATTTTAGGTTCTTGGACATTGATAAACATTAAAATACAAAAAAAATTAAAAAAAAATATCATTAGTGTTGTGCCGTAAACAATAAAAAAATATATCGTTACAGTGAAAACCACCCATATATATTTTCTCAGATTTTAACTTCCTTCTTTTATATAATAATTGACTGTATATTATCCTAACTTTAATACATAACATAAATAACAATAAAGAAAATTACCTCGAATAAATTTTTTATTATTTTTTTAAAAATAATCTCTTATATTATTTTTCTGGATTTAAGGAATAGTGTATTCTTCATTAATGTAAATAATTTTTGATTTAAATTATTTTTTTACATAATTTTTAGCAAAAAATTCAATTACATTATTAACTATATTGATATTTATCATTTAACTTTTTTTTAATTACAATTATTGGGTTAAGAGGATTATTAAATAAGGAGCCCATTACTTTTATTCATCGGTTTTGCAACTTAATTGTATTGGTATTCCAAATGTACTGAATTCCCCTTAAAGATATTTAGTTGTAGTAAACATTTTCTATGCGTTTTGGTTTTAATGTCGTGACATGCAAAACAATTGACTTTGTTCAAATTTTTATTGAATATTTTTTAGAAAACTAAAAAGTCAAGTTTTATTTATTTATACTCTGAATTTTAGGTTCGGAAAGAGCTTTAATCGTGCTTTTACCGTTGTTCGTATGGTAATATCGCTAGCTATGATTATTTAAAACCAGAATCCAATTTCAAGGATTTAGAAAAAAATTTAACTTTTGTCCCCATGTTTCTGGAATTTTAACGCAAAAATGACCAAGGTATATAAGACGAGTACAAAATTTTTGGAAACTTGAAGCTTGTAAATAATTTTTTAGAACTACAAAACCTATTTTTATAAAAAGTTTTAATTTTGACAGCAGTTAAAGAATTGATCATATTGAGCAAAAAATGTACATTAATATAAAAGTTTTAATATAAAAGCTCACGGTTTACGAGGCCTCGAAAGTAAACCATTAAACAAAAAAAATGAGGATAACTGTAAATGATTTCGTTAAATTAAGAATTGGCGGCATTATTTAAAAACGTCTGGCGAAATTTTTCTAATCTTTTTTTCCTAGTGACTTTTTTCCAAAGATTTTTCTCAAAAATATTTTTTGCAAACAAAAAAATTCCCAATAAACTATTAATTTTCAAAAATAATTTTTTTTTCAAATACATTTTAATAAATTTTAATTATATAGGTTACAAAATTTGTTATATTTACACTTTTTGCTTATCAATACAATTACTCAATTAATTTAATGTTAAATTAGTCATTTTAAAATAATTAAAAATTTTTTGCCCTCCCGGGCGTAAAACTCGTGCGTAGAGAATTTTCTGCACTCGTTCTATGCCTAGGTGGGCAAAAAATAGTGTAAGCACCATGGGCGAAATACTTTGGACACTTGCGTGAACACATACCACTGGCTTCGCCGAGCACTCGTGCTAGTGCTTACGCTAGTGCCAAAACTTTTACGCCCTTGATACTTAATATACTATTTTATCATATCCTATGAATTCTAAATATTCAAGCACTTTTCCATTCTCTACATACTCATTATATTTCAAAACAATATTATATATATTACTTTCTTTTTTTTTTTAATAAAGGTACATTTCTTTTTATTTTCTGCCCTAAATTCAACTGCCTTATCATATTTTCAGTATCTTGTTGTTCATTCTGTAATTCGCTTATGAATCTGTCATCACTGGGTGATTGCGACCTATGACAAGAATAAATCTGCTGTTTCAAGCTTCTGCCAAATTGTTTTTTGTAAGACTGACGCATACTGGTTTTACAATGGCGGGGGATATCAAAGTTTTAACGCTTTCCTTCTTCCTTGTGCCTTTCTTCCACGCCCATAATAAAGCTGTAAATAATTTGATAATTATATAAATTATATAATTATTATTATTGTAAAAACTTAGATCAAAATAGTCAGCTACTAATAAAAAATCCTCTGGAATGTCATCTAATAATAACTCAAAAGTATGAACTACATCTTTTCCTGGAACAAATGCTAATGAACACAGTTTTTGAGCGGCATTTTTTACAGTTTATTTTAATATTATTTTTGTCACTATATGCTACCTGCAACCCTTCACTTTGGATTTCTCTATATCTTCGGATACTTTTGGTACGCACAAGCAATCAGAAGTGCCCCTCGTCTTTGTACTGCAGAGATTTTCTTGCAGTACTTTTTCATCTGGACGGTGTACGCCCATACCTCTGCTCCGTATAGCAAAATGGATTTGGCCGTAGAAGCTTCCGCCTTCTTGATATAGGTCCGCCAATACGATTAACCGCGTCAGGGATGACGTCACCTTAACAGCATTTTTTCCACGACTTCTGCAACTGGACACTGAAGATCAGCTTGTCGTCAAGCGAAATTCATGCTGTTGTTCAGAGAGACCCCCATTGTCTGCCACTGCATTCCTAAGCATGCTCTCCATCACCTTGCCAATGGTGTTTAGCATACACAATGGTCTATAAGATGACGGAGAGCCTGTTTCGCCCTTCCCTTTGCTGATAAGCACAAGCCGCGCGACCTTCCACTTCTTCGGGAAGGTCCCCGAGGTCAGACACGCGTTAAACATGTCCAACAGGATACCAGGGATTATATTTACTGCACTTTTGAGTGCCTCCCCTAGTATTCCGTCCGGTCCCGGTGCCTTTTTATTTTTCATTGATCCAATTGCCTCGAGCATCTCTGCCTCGCTGAACAGTGGAATATCACCCCTCGGAACCTCCTGTTCCGGGAGTTTGATGATCGGATGATCAGAGAACAAAGAATCAACTATTCTATCCCTATCTTTAAGCTGTGTTATTCTAGGCCCAGGAAGCCCCTTGTAATTAACGTAGAGTTTTGAAATATTTTTTGAATATAATAAACCAAACCACAATAATACAATATTATGTAATTTGGTATATCAAATATTGTATATCCCTTGTAGCCCATACTTTTTTTAACCCAAAAAATCTTTTCAAATATTTCAAGCAATTAAAAAAAAAATACATTTTATTTAATACTTATAAAAATTTAATTGAAAAATAAAAGTATGAAACAATTAATGAAATTAAAAATTTTTGTTTACAATTGAAGACATAAAAAATTAATCCTTGTTTACAAGTTTTCTTTTATATTAACTTATTTTTTTTTATATGAAATGTTACACTTTTATAATCTTTTTTAAAAAAATAACTATACAAATAATAATAATAATAATAATATAATACTAAAATAGGCAAACTTTTGTACAAAGTATAAATAATAATAGTAATAATAATTCCCGCAGTAATAATTCTATTTATCATTGTGGTCAACTAAAAGTTTTAAACTTCAAAACTTTTATAAAATTATAGTTAATATTTTTATTATATTTTTTAAATTATTTAAAAGTACAGTTTTGTGTTAAAACAGGATTTTCGTACAATTTTATTATTAAAAGAAAAACCATTTATTATTATATTAATAAATCTAAGCTCATTTTAAATACAAATTACAAATTTACTTTTTTTTTAATATCAGTAACTTGTGGCTAACTTAATTGATAATTCTGCAAAATAAAGTAATTCAAGCAAGCTTAATTTCCTGATTTTGAAAAAAATTTTTAGTAAATAAAAATTTTATTTTCTAACAATTAGTAGTGAAATGTCAGAAATGAAGTTTCCTAAAGGTATACTTGATTCTCTAATGTTTTTAATTTTTATAAACATTTTATCCCAAAAAAAATAACATAAAAGCAATATAATTTCTTTCATCTAGTCTTACATTTTGTGATATTCTGAGCAGAATCTGACTAAAATTTCTAGGATCAAACATTTCTGTCACCAAATTGTAACACAATTTTCAAATTCCTCAAAAAATTTTACGAAATTTACATATTTCAGGAAAATTTTCGGTATTTCTGAAACGTTGTATAGTGTGGAGGCAGCTAGTATATATGAGCATGTCCAGAGTAGAATAACCAGCTGAAAAATAAAAAGAATTTTTTTCTTCCTCCGCTACACAAAAGCACGCAATTTCTGGCCTGCTTGGAAACCAGAAACAGCAACATTGGCGGCCTGCTACGGGTTCCGCGTGCTTCATATATAGGCTCAAAGTTTTTCGTGGCTTGCTTATGCTAGATGTGTCTGTATTCAATATATACATACAGTATTTTTAATCTATAAATTGTGTTTTAACCACTCCGTGGTTTTAACTTATAAAGTTTAAATTTTTATCCAAATAAACATTTTTATATTTTACTAATAATTAAATAATTGTATATTTAATTGTGATATAATTTTTAATATTGCTTTACAAATATTGTACTGTAACCTAACCTAACCTAACCTAACCTTACCTTACCTAACTTAACCTAACGCAATCTAACCTAACCCAACCTAAAATCTGGGCTTAGGATAATATCGATTTAGGGACTTGGAATAATATCGACTAAGGGACTTGGAATAATTCAGGTTTAGGGAATCAAAATAGTTTGGGTTTAGAATCTTAAAAGCTAGTAAAGTGATAATTACAAATTATAAAATTAGAAAATTGTATTGTAATGTTGAGTAACATTTGTATTATACCTAGTCCTCAGCTGGAAGTAAACATGTTCCATGCATTTAGGTTGTGTTTACACAAACCCGTTATACGTTTTTTTGTAATAATCTTGGACCATGAATGGTTGTTTATATTTTCATTTTAAAAAATACCATCCAAAATGATCTTAAAAAAAAAAAACATGATGGTAATTGTAATTCCTACGGAAATATAGAATCAACACCCGAACCTCATTAAACTCTTATGAACGTCTAAATTATTTCTTATCTTAGACGTTAGACCACCATTTTATAAAAGCTGCGTACCTAACAACTTAGCTAGAACATAGTTGTTTAAAATTTTTTTAAAAGATACTTTCATCAGGTTTTTTATTTAAATTAAATAAATGAAGTAGTACTATTTGCAAAAACAATTAATCCTGCACGAAATTCGAAAATATATTATTATTTACGTGACATATACTAAAACAGACATCTATATAACTGCTGTTTTACAAGGAATACTTTGTTAAAGTGAACAATGAAATAATATACTACCTGTACTATCGCTTGTTTAAAATGCAACGAATTAATTCCAACATCCAAATATATTAAATGTAAAATTTTAATTACCATGAATAAAATTATCATAAATTTAATAATTCAACAACATAAAATAAAAAATAAAATCAAATCACTCAACAAACTGAATAAAATTTCATTAGGGGAAAAAAAAGAAAAATAATCATGAAAATAAAATAAATAAAAAAAGACAAAACTTAATATTTTTTTAGAAGAATAAAGCACGAAAAGAATCGAGGTATTTTATTTTCCAAGAAATACATTATATTGAATTGTGTGTAAAAAGTAAATATATATATTTATATATTAGAGTGTGTCTTATTTTTTTTTGTAATGTATTTTAAATAAGAAAATTGTGCGATTTTTAAAAATTTTATTTTGATAAAATAAAGTGTGTTCTGGGACTACTACACATTTGAGGATCAATTTTGGTATGTCTAAACATCATTTTCTACCGTTTATCTAGTGTTTAAAAAAGTTTTGGAGCTCATTAAAAGGCTAGAAACCTAAAAACTCGAAATTTCCATGTTATTTAAACGGAAAACTTCAAGTGCTCGGTGGTACGGGTTTTTAAAATCGAAAACCAAAATCCTTCGAGCTAGAAGATTTTTATATCCGAAAATAATGGAGAGAGCAAAAAAATCTAGAAAAGCAAAAAATAAGACAAACTCTAATATATATTTATACAGACCACAGGACAATAATATTATATAGAATTAGAAGCGAAATAAAACAGTACGACTCTTTTAATTGTTCTATAATGGCGGTAGCATGCTATTGAGTTTCGTTTATATAAAACAACAACGACAACGTACAAAAAAATAAAAATTAAATATATAAACTAACACAAGAAAAAATATATAAATTTGTGGATATAAAATCAATTCATTTTTATTTTATATTTTAACACAATTAAACCTATAAAGGATATTTGAAATCTGAAAACTGCGATTTTTTTAAGTAGTGGATGAATTTCTAGCAGGCTTCGTTGCTACCACTGACGAAGGGATGAACAATGTTTTAGCTAATTTAAAGGTGCTCCACTAACTTCTGAAGAGTAACACCTCTATTTTCTGATTGACTACCCAACAAACCTATAATACTGTATAGAAAATCTCTTCAAGGTTATGAAAATCTACCCTGTAATACCCTTAAAGCTAAAGATTTCAATATTCATTTAAATTTGTCAAAAATATAGCTACGGAAGTTTTTGAGGTCCCTGATTACGAGCCTGGTATGAAAATGATGAATTTCATTCCGGAAAATACAATACGGTAAATTTTTAAATTTTCCCGTAAAATTGATAATAAAGAAATGAAAATAATCTTAAGTTTTAAATAAATTGTACAAATTTCTAATTGGAAAAAGTAAAAAAATCCGCCATATTAGATTCTTAAATCAATTTCGTATTCAGTGACCCCAAAAAAACTCTTAAAAAACATCACATGTTACGCTAATTTTGGTTTATTAATGTCAATTTTTTTAAAAAACAAAATTAAAAGTTCGCGATATTAAATTTCTAGAAAAATATTTTAAATTCCCATATCTAATTCGTAATTAGCGACCTCAAAAACCCCCAAAGAAAAATTTTTCATTCATTTAAAAAATATACGCTGATGCCAAGTCAATATGGCTTGACACACGTCAATTATCACCGTAAATGCGGCGAAGAGAATATATACTTGAATCAACCTTATATCAGCTGACTCAAGGTTTCGATACGTTGATTCAAGTTCGTTACCTTGAGTCAAGGGATTATTCTCTTTCCAGAACCTAAGGATCGTCAACTCAATATTGACTTCATAAAATTTAATGATTTTGTATAGTGTAAATTTTTAAAAATGATGGTATTTTAGAGAGTATAAAGGGATGAATATCTTTTTTCACCCCTCCTTTAGGAGTAGTAATGGAGGCTATTAAAAACTCATCCTTTGCCTAAAACAGTGACTTTTTTCAGATTGTTATACTGTATTAAAAAAAAATATTTATAAAAATTTGTTAAAAAATAAAAATTTTTCAAAGAAAAGCATATCATCCTCTATAATCTAATTTTTATATTAACCTTATTTTCATAAGCATATATAATAATTTATATTTATAAATAAGTGAAAAACATTTTTTTCTATAAAAGAAAATAAAATGAAAACAAGTTGTTTGGGTAGAAAATAATGTTCAAAAAAAAAAAAAACATATGTATTATAAGAGTTAAAAAATTTATTCACAACTTTTTTCGTTATACGTTAAAGTTTCATTCTATATATATATTTCTATTTTTTTGAGGCATATATAACAAGATGATGTAGAATTGTATAAAAAAATAAAAAAATAAATAAATAAGAAATATAAGCAAAAAACCTCTTATTCAGTAGTGCATTAAAAATTAATAACTTTATAAAAGGTACTTGCACTTTAAGAGAAGGTAATATTATATAGACAGTCGTTTCCTATTTTTTTTGTATGTTTATGTTGCTTTTTATTTATTTTTTTTTTTAGTTTTTTTTTTTTACTTTAATATTTCAAGCGTTTTCAATGGATATATAAAGCTTAGATTATAGAGAATACTCTTGTTTTTTTTTGTGAATGCACTATTCTGTATAAATGTATATGTATGAGTATTAATTAATAATATGTAGAGCTCTTTACTTTTTTATGTACAGTATAACCTCTTATAACGACTTTTTTGAGTACATATAATGGCCATATCTGAATTGCTTCCAAAATTAACTTTTTCCACAAAAAAACCTATGGTCGCAAAAATTGGGGTATCAAAGAAATTGGTGTGTAATATTTAGAAATTATTAAATAAGCATGAATAATTCGAATGTGAACCTACTTTTAAAAAAAAATGTAAAAAACGATTACACAAACGGGAAAATTCCACTTGCTGCAAATGGATATTTTTTAGTTAGTATAAATACCCAATATTTTTTAACTAGTTGGTAATTACCAACTTCCTAAAAGCAAGCAATATTCCTCGCACTGGTCGAATATATGAAGTTCTACTGTACTTACTCCAGTACTTACTCCAGAAAAAAATGTGCATAAAAAATTTAATAATAATACAAATAATTTACATACCAAATTTTTATATATTTTTACCTGTTTTTAATAATTATAAAATAATAAATTTATTAATTAATTATTTTTTATATTGTACAATTAAAAATATTAATATTTAAAAAAATATTTTATAAATATCATTAAAATATAATTATGTGCTGCGGTAAAAAAGATAAAGTTAAAACATTTTTATGTTTATGATGTATAAAAAAATTTTAGATAAAAAAGCTTCAGTAAAACACTTAAAAATTAAATTATAATAACTGCAATAATACACATTAAACAAAACTTATGGTTTATCTTACTTTTTTATCGATAAATATACTGCATTTTTAACTTTATTTATTTCCGTTCTCGATTAAAATATATCTAAAGAATTATTATTATGTATTTCATATATAAGTTAAATTAAAAACAAGTTTTATCATTTAATTTTTAGCCATTATTAATGACCGATGAAATTATTTTGCATATGTTTGTCAGGCCACGAATAGAAGACTTTTAAAAATACTTAATTTTTTGAAAAATTTTGCCCTAGGAAGTTCCAAAGTATTTAACATACACTTATTATGTTAGCATATTATTTATAAAACGTGGTTTTAACTCGTAGCTCTAAAATATCTATTTGTTCAACAAGGGAAAAAAAATAGGATTTGGCTTTCAATGCAGTTGTATGCACGAGTGAGCGTAGCGAACGAGTGCAGACAGCATTGAAAGTAAAATATCCTACATTTTTTCCCGTGTTCAACACATAGTTTTTCATTAAAAGCGAAAAAAAGATCGCCCGAAAGTAAGAAAGTAGAGCTTTTTTGCAGCGTATAATGAAAAATAAGTTTACATATCTAGGGCAAAAAAGCTGTCTCCCTGGGGCAGAAAGTAGGCTTTTTTGCCCATTATATGTAAAACTATATTTTAGAACACGGAACAAAATATGGGGTTCGTGCTGTCATACAACTGCATGCAAAACCAAAACCAATATTTTATCCCTTGTTTAATAAATGGCTATATTTTAAGTTCTAAATTCACCAGAACGGCGTCTTGTAACCTAATATCATCGACGAACTTTAATTTAAATACATATAAAAAAATTTAAATGTGAAAAAATCATTATTTTGAGCAAAATTATCAGTATAGAGGTAATTTTGGCTGATCTTTACATTTCATTAGTTTCTTTTTAATTAAAACTCCTAGATAATGAGATATCATCCCCTCAATAAGATAATTTTTAAATAAATATGCGAAATCGTTTCAAAGGCTGATTCCGGATAAGTACAGTGATTTGACCCCCAGAAACAAGCCTAACCTAAGTAGTAGAATTCGAAAATTTATCAAAAAACTCACTGATTCCCGATGTAGTTAGACCTTTAAATCACGACAAGCTCCCAAAACCTAAAAAAATCCTTTTTTTTGGGGTGTTTTGAATCTTATTTAATTTATCCTATCCTTAAACAGATAACGTAGACTGGAAAACTAAAAATGCCACTGCTTTTTAAGAAAAATCTTAAAGGAAAGGTTGAATCTTAAAGGAAATCTTAAGGATCTTTAGGGCCTCCTTAAGACCTTGAAATTTAATTTTGAATTTTTCGAAAATTGGTTTTTTGACCATAAAAAAAATATACCATCCTTAAATTTTTTTTATAGTCCTGGTAGGTTGAAAAACCATATTTTTTAATTTTCTAAAAAATCTCCTGGCAGTTACTTACTAGGAGTGCGTAAAAACCGAATCCTGAAATGAAAATAGACAAAAATACTGGGTGATGCAACATTTTATCCCAAAATATTCGTTTTTTCTCTTAAACTATAAATACATCACCTTACCACATCTGAATAGTTAAATAATATGATAAATATTAAATAAAATTTTTATATTGTTTTATTAAATATTGGTTTTTCTTTTCAAAAATAAATACAAGTAGCATGAATTTTGAATGCTTATGGGTTAACCGTTGTAGTAAAATTTTTATTTTAGAGTTTATTTTGTTTGTTTTACCCTTTTTGAAATTTTTATTAAGAAAATCTAATAATTTAAGTGCAAATTTGACATATACAAAGATGGCTTGACAAGGATAAAACTCTCCTCTGAAATAATAAGTTAACGTGCCTGGAATAAAAAATAATAAGTAAAGACAAATTTTAAATATAACTTTATAGTTAAAACCGATTTTCTCATATTTTTTTACATAATGCGCAAAGTAATTTTATTTATGCATTTTTGCATTTTATACAAAACTCGAATTTTCTTAACAATAAATTATTTTATTACCTTCATTTTTAATTAAATTACTTGTTTCAGACACCTTATTTTCGATATCATGTTTTGACATAATATTTATTTCTTAAGTACCATCAGCATTTGTCAAAACCTTAATTCAAATTACCAAAATGTGCATTGAACAAAAAACCTTATCAATAAGCTTTTTTATACTCATTGTACTAAAAAATAGGTTAAAAATATTTAAATTAAAAACTAATATTAAACAAGTAAACTATAATTTTAATTTATATGTATCCTTGAAATAAAGTAAATAATACTCTTGAAAAGCATCATTGTATAAATTGAATTACAACATATATATATATATATAGTATTGAGTAATAGTTTCAATAGTTAAATAGAGAAAAGAGAAATGATAGTATCTCTTGAGAAGAGTTATAGATTCCCAATCGTATCGCGAAACGTAAAATACTTGAAAAGCTGTTAAGAGGGAAGAAAACTGAAAAGTTGTATATATCTAATACTCTTCAACTTTATATATAACAAAATACATATCATTCCTAGTCGTCCTAAATTTCAAAAACAGCTTTGCAAAAGCCTCTCATTTATAACATTTGAAAATTCGATATTCTGTCAAATTGTAATGAGAAATTCTTGCATCAATACATACAATTCATATAACATTTGTATATGAGTGTTATGTATTTACGCTTGAATGAAAATTCGAAAAGGGTTATTTCTCTATATAATATAACTATACAAAACATCAAATTAATGCATGTTGTATATGTTGTATATATATATGTGTGCATATGGTTATATATACAATTATCAATTTTACCAAATTACAAATCGATAGCCACAACGTTAATACTTATTATATATATTTATACGTTTACATATAAATACTAAATAATTATTGCTATTTCAAATATTATATTTAATACTATTAATGTTTATTAAGTAGATTTATTATTTATTTTTAAAGCAATAGAAAAGTTCGCTAATTAATATTATTTTTGATAAATTTTATGCGATTTTAAAATCATATTATCAAGTTTTTTGTAGTACTGAATATATTCATGTGTGTTTGTCTGTCGGTGTAGATTTTTTAATATAACATAAACTAAATCGTAACTTTACCGTGTAATTTGGGCCATGAAACGAGGTAAAGTTATTTGTTAGTATTTATTTTACCGATAAAATACTATAAAACAATATCTTAGCAATTTAAATTATTAATTTCTTTTAAATTTAGAAATTATGTAAACTTTTTCTTTTTGCTATTTTGCCATATTTTAGCTCTATTATATATAAGGCAATTAAAGGATAAACAATTCTGCAAATTATTTACAGCTTTGGGGAAACAGCATTTGAATTTTTCAATTTTCATAGTTTGCAAAAAATTTCTAGAACTGATAATGGCAACAGATTTTTGAAAATTTTTACTGTCATCCTAACAATTTATACTGATTTTGGAAGTTTCTATTAGCAGTTACGAAGAAAAGTATAATGGACTATCTAACTCAGCTTATCGTAATATACTTAGAACACCTGGTAACATACCTAATTTACTTTCAACCCCCCTCACCTAAATATAACTTCATTATTCATATTAAATAACTCATGTGCTACAAAAAGCTGAACATTCATTTTTTTTTTAACTCTGGGCTTAACTTTTATCATGAAGGGTTAAAAATTACAGTGAAAACCTACTTCAAGTGCTCTCAAGTCTACCCTAAAATTTTCTACCCATTTGAAAGACTCGAACTGGAAAGCTTTGCTGTTTTGACTCATTACTACACTGTAAAAAGTAACTTTCTTATGTTAACAAAAAAATTAGAACATTTTCGAAAAATTAGTAAATTTTCGAAAAAATTAGTAAATATTCGAAAAAAATCGTATAATTACTAAATTTCGTATATTAACAAAAAATTCGAGTATTTTCGATTTTTTTTTGTGAATTCACAAGAAAAATTGATAATTTACAATTTTTTTTCGAAAATTTGCAAAAAATAGTTGTAAATTTACGAAAAATAGTTGTGGATTTACAACTTTTTTCGTAAATTCACAAAAAAAAAACGGAAATTCTCGAATTTTTCGAGAATATACTAAATTTAGTGAATTTACGATTTTTATCGAATATTTACAAAATTTTTTGAAAATTTACTAATTTTTCGAAAAAATTCTATTTTTTTTGTAAATCTAAGAAAGTTACATTTTTTTTTAATGATTAATTTCTTAGTGACATCATTAAAAATGTATTCATATTTTTCATTAGGGAAAAAAAAAATTATAAATACAGATAACACTGTAAAATACGAATAAAAATGTATCATTAATTAATTTATTGATTTATAAAGCTCCTTATCAAGAAAAACTGCATTGATATAAAGTTACATTATTTTAATTAATTAAACACTATCATCAATTTATCATCAATTATTTTTAACCCGCAACTAAAACATTTCAAAAACAAAAAATTTTAGTATTATTCAGGTAGAATTAGTTATTCTAAATTGAAGTAAAATATTGAAGTAAAATCATTGAGGTTACTGAGGCAAAATTTTATTCATCATCATTCCGATAAGATTTTGAACTTTTAAACATCTTTGGTAATAAAAAGAAATCTTATAAAATTTAAAAAAAGTTAAGTTTTTGTTTCAAGAGAGGAGGGGGGCTTAAAATTTTTATTATCTAGTATTAATTTTGCTATAATATTATTGGTAATTCATTTGTCCCAATAATTATTGTGAAATCAGTGAAATTAGAAAATTAAAGTCATTTTTAACAAAATTTTATATTTGCACGTAAAGTTTAATAATTTTTTAGCAGCCGTATGATAGCAAAAGAACAGGCAGCTAAATAATTTAAAATAATTTTTTTTAATAAAAAATTTATACAAAGCATAATTTTTGATAAATTTAAAGGCAAAATATTATGAAGTGAAATATCATGAATTCAAAATACAACCTTGAAGTTTTAAACTCAATCAAAAAACTAAAGTTACTAAGAATTACCCATGTAATAAATTGTATGGGTGCTTTTCACAGGAACGGTATACTCACTGCCCCCCCCCCCCCACCCCGATCTGGGACATTTTTTATTTTTGTGATCTAGGATAAAAATATGCTATTCATTCGGTCCTTTTATCGTATCGTCATATTCAAGACTGTCCCTCGGTTTTGGATATTTTTAAACTTTCCACCGTTTTCGATATATTTATGCACTTGAAAGCTCTTATGTACCATGGATAACTTAAAATTTTGATAATAAATGGTTTATCAAAGAAAGTTTTTAATTTTAAATTTTTATAATTCTAATACATCAAAATAAAAATGTCAAAAACACCCAGCTCGTTTTCTCAAAATGTATACAATATCTTACTTAATGCATCTTGCTCATTAACGTTTTCTGATGAAAAAATAATGTACCCAAAGTATGAAAAGATTTAGCGTTTTCAATCAAGAGCTTAAAAATTAAACTCAAAATGTCAAAACCGTCCGCATAAATGAAAAATTTGGAAAAATATTTGGAAAAATATTTGGAACTTGAAAAACATAAAAATACAAAAACATTTAAAAAAAAAGGGTAATAAGTTTTCTGCCGTAAGTGATAGAAAAATATACTGTTTCTGTGAAAAGCAACCATATACCCTTTTTTTTATTTTTGCTGATTGTTCATTTTAATTATATTTTATTACAATAAAAATTTAATGTAATATTTTATGTTTTTGCTGCTGTTTTACTTTTTTTATGCATGAAATTTAAAATAAAATATTAATTAATAAATTTATCTCTATATTTTTATTTCTCTATATTTATATTTTATATTAATACTAATATATGTTAGTCTGGCAGTTAAAAAAAATCGTTTGGGTTTTCGATTCGAGTGAAATTAATTGTCCTTGCCATTCGATCCCTTAAGAAACAATGTTACATTCAGAATTGGGTAAAAACAGTTAAAATGGACGCCATTTTCTATATCAGTATATTCGAATATCCAAATAAACAGATAAAATTTCAGACTTATCCGTTTAAAAACTTTCCATATATGGGTAATATTGAAACGTAGCCTTCAATATATTTTAGGCTAATGTGCTCGGTGGCGATCCTTAGGAGTGATTAAATTACCTATCATTTTCAGAATCTTGTTTTTTGATAAATAGCAACTAATTTTACCCAGTTATTGAACATTTAAGCGTTATTTAAATGCTAGGTTTATTTGTACCTATAAAGATACTTTAAAAAATTCAATAAATATTAATTATGTCAGATATTCAAAAATTTGTTCGCAGAGTTCTATTTAAATATCAAGAAGTTTAATTATTTGCATTTTCCAGTAACATGATTTTAAAGAGTATTAATTTATTTTTTCTTTTGTTGAAAAAAGTAATTAAAAATAGAAAAAAATAAAGGAACAATGTAAAAACTGTTAAATAATTAATATTTATAGGTCACTAAGCTATTAAATTAAATTTTTAATTAACTACTTTTGAAATGCAAATAAATTCATTCAGCTAAAACTTTTTATAACAGAACAAAAAATAACTAAATTTTTACGTTACTTCGATAACAATCAATTATTGATTATATATTGCCAATTCCAAATAATTTTTCCAGAAAAAAATTTTTTTTAGCAAGTTTTTTCAAGCTTTGGATTAGCATTTTCATAGAAAATAGTGTTTTAAATTATTTTTTTTTTTACAATTATTCCAAAAAGTCTAAAATTTTTTGTTTGATATGATAAATTAAAAAATTTTGTACTGTCGCAATATTATTTACTTCAAAAATCAAATAAATTACTTTTTTTATATTAAAAATCAATTTTTTATCAATTTCACCACAATTTTTATTTTTGTTTTTCAATATGACAAATTATCTGAGAAAATTTTTTTTCTTTTTATTTTTCATGCAGAAAAAAAACCTGAAAAATCTATATATGTCATATTGAAACTTGATCAATGAAGTTTCGAATAACAAAAAAATATATATGAAACGTTATATTCTATTCTTTTTTTTTCTTCATATTTTTCAATTTTTTCTGTGTATACTTGAATAGTTTTTTTTCCTTGGAACAAGATTTATTAAAATATTATTGAAAAAAAAAAAAATAATTTTGATAAAGCTTTAAACATTTTAATTAATGATATTTTTAAGGGAGTAAAAACAAATAATTGTAGCCTGGAACCTAAATAGGGACATAATTATTGCGAATATATTTTTACAAAAAGTTTTAATAGAGTTTTACGGAATTTTAATAGAGTTTCATACTGAATTTTAGATTAATAAGCTAAATATTACGTTTCTAAGGGTTCTTTTAGCTTATTAACCTATATTAACGCCTTATCGCCAGTTCATGGACACTTGTTTTGGTTTTAAAAACTAAATATTTTGGGCTTAAAATTACATATACCTGATATTTTGGTCGCCTTTTTTATTTCTGAAGTCTATTCTTATAATCAGTTCTTAGAAAAAGATATTGAAGCCTTCAGATATTAAAATGAATTGTTTTCAATGATATATAGTAATAATTTTTTTACATCAGTAATATTATAAATTTCAGTGAGAAATTTTTTGAAATTCGCCCTTATTTAAGAGTTAATATCTCTTTTTGTAAGGATTATAGGTAAACACAAACTCCATGAACGAAAATAGTAACCCAAATTACCTATAAAGTGAGTTTTTTAGCCTAAAATATTCAGTTTTTCATACCGAAAAATTAAATTGTCCAAGAATTCTCGATTAAGCGTTAAAAAGTATTTGGGCATTTTTTATAGACTTTTATTTCCAAAAATTTACAAGTCTTTGCAAATCAGTTGGTTGAGGGTTGATATGAAATCTTAGAACAGCGTCGAGAAAGTGACTTCTAAAGATAAAAGCTGGACTTTGGAATTTTTTATTTTAGTAACATGATTTTCAGGCATATAATTATTTTGCATAAAATTTAACCCTATTTATATACTAGGGTGTTACTTTAAAAAAAAAAATTTCATACTCAACGCTCTGGGTGAAAAAAGTTTGATTTCCTAAAAACCTAAAATTTTAAAAATAAAGGCTTAAAACAACTTTTAAATGGTGTCAACAAGTACATAGGTTCTTACGACTATAGAAATTCACTTCACAAGGGCCCATGTGTTTGTTGGACCTATTTAGATGCAATATTAAAAGTTGTGGTATTCAGGATCTTATTTTTTAAAAAATTAAAAGTTTTTTCTCTCGGAGAATCAAATAATAGGCTAATTACTTGAAGCCTTAAATATAATTCAGTAAATAAAAATAATTACATAAAAATATTTCTCTATATATACCTAATAATGCTTTTAATTAAAAAACTAAATCCGGATTATTTGTTGAGGCACGTGCCTTTTATTACAAAATATTTTTAAAAATTGTTATCACATAAAGTTCTTCAAAATAATAAAAATCCAGTCAAAATGGACATTAAGTGTGATAAAAAAAAACCTTTAGAGAGGAGAAAAAAAATTTTTTAACAATAAAGCTCTTAGCTATTTTTTTTCTTTTTTCAAATATAAATATATACATCAGACAAAGCGGTTATATGTACTACTCTTATAATATACATCAACCTCTTTACATCTGTCAGTACGTACTTCATCTATACTCTCCATGCTTTTTTTTACTCTATTGGGAGTGTACATTTTTTTATATATATAATACAAGTAGTATATATATATATATATTTATATAAAATAATAAAAAAAAATAATAATAATAAAGGTGCAACATACACTCCTTCACTATTTACATTTGAGACCATAAAGTATATATTATGTATAGTTTTTTATTTTAATACATTTTTTTTCTGTATAATCTTTCCCTCGATTTAAGCTCAGCAGGAAAATTTTTTTCAAAGAATGTCGTCATCGAGCGTATCAACTTTTCTTTTTTTTTATATATAAAATACATATTTCTATTTTATGGATATACTTTACATGTGTATGTATGTACATAAGACTTTATTTTTTTATTTTAAAAAGTTATTTTCTTGTAATTTCCTTTTTTGGTACCAAAAAAAAAAAATAGATATCTAAAAATAACCCTATTTTGTTTAAAATTTAAATTTAACATTTTTTTATGGGTTTTTTTTTCTTTACTCATATCTCGGCTCATATAGATGTTCTGAAAAGCTTTTTTCTTGCTTTTTTCTTTGTGAAAATTTTTTTCAGTTGCTTAGCTAAAATTCCCTATGGTAAGAAGAATCGTAAGGCATCATGAGTAGCAACCCCTTTTAATTTTTAGTGATTTATTCGATTTTTTTTTTTTTTATTTACAATATATTGTTATTAGGGGTTTGTGGTTAACCGAATTTTGGTTCTTGTATCCAGAAAGTTAAGATTTCTTTTAAAATAGGGGTGAGTCGGATCAATTTTCGGGCAAAGGACCAAATTTTTTGAAAAAGAGCAGCTGTTTCTATGTCTAAAAATCAGTAAAACCCAAAAACAAAACCAGGTCTATAATAATTTATTTAAAAAGTGCCATTTAAAATTTACGCACGAATTTCAATAAAATTAATTAATTTAATTGGCAGAAATTTCAAAAAATAATAATTACACCTGGTATTTTGTATGTACGATTGTATAGGTTGGAGATACTGGAAATATTTTATATCAGAGTAATTGTCTAGAGAGAAAACGTCGATATTAATGTTGATTAAATGTACATGCATCTATGTTTTAAAAAATTTTATGTACACGGTCATATAAATATGGTTCATTGTAACTTGTTTCGAAATCTTTGTATTACCTAAAAATAGTTCTTTACTTTTTACAAGCTAAATTTTAGCGTGTTATAAGGAAAACAGGGGATGTTATTCCAATTTTTTCATCAAAATGATGAGAACCCAAACAGGTTAATATAGATTCCAATTTTTTGTTTTTCTGTGATCCAGAACAAAATAAGAATACTGGAATGTACCATATATACGTAAAAAATAATAAATAAAAAGTAAAATATCAGAAACCAGAAAAAAAATTTTCAAATAAATAAAAGAGAAATACATTAAAACAAAATTTTATTGCCAGAAGGAAGGAAATGATTAAATATTTCAAAGTAAAAAGTTTTTTTTCTTTTTTGTCTATATAAATGTAAATTTCTAAATAAACACGTATAATATTTGATACTTTGGATAAAATTTACGATAAAGAAACATGATACACATAAAATTACAAAAATAAATCCTGGATTCGTTGTTTATGATAAAAATATCGTAAACACAAAAACAAAAAATATTTTAATTAAATAAAATTTTTGATTTTTATTTTTACTTTTCCTATAAAGCTTCTTAAAAAGACTTCACATTTGTGTTTAAACGTGCAAAATTAACTAACAGAAATATGTAGGCCTTAAAAGCCCGAAAAGCCATACGTTCGAATGTTCCTGTTGTGTTTTTTAGGTTTTTCGTAAATACACCATTAAATCCTGGAGCTACCTTATTATGTAATGAGTCTCGTTTTTTTACGTCGAATCCAAACATTGCTCTGCTTTACTTTAAAAATAATCTTAACTATGCAGTATCATTCCAATAACTAGCTTCTTTGTGAATATCTTCCAACTTAGGACCAAAAGGTCTTTATGTTGGTAAAATTCATCCTTTTTTTTCCTTGTTTCAAACCTGAGTTTCTGCTTTAATTACCTTTCGTATTTCTATAAGATAATTATGTAACAGCTGCCTTTTACCTTTACTTAAGTGACTGTTCTCCTGATGACTAAGCTTTCTCTTCTTCGTAAACTATCTCCTCTCATTCTTTATACTCATATTTTATAAGCATTTTATCAGTAAAATTTTGTTTGATTATAGATTTATTAAAAAAGTTGGGGTTAATGATATAAGAATTTTGAAATGAATATTGTAAAATTGTAAAGTCAAAAAAATTGTAAGTTCCTGCGAAATTCAGTATGATAATCTACATCAACTGAATTTATGAATGCCGGTGGTTGATTAAATCTACCACAGTTATAAGATTTTGAAACAACAAATGTTGAAAAATATTTCCGTAAATGCAATTGTTAATTACAATATCATTTTTAAAACCAGCATGTAAAGTCTCCAAAACTTGACGTATAAAACTTTAAATATTTGTTGTTGGCACTAAATTAAACAAATTCAAAAAACAAATTAATCGAATTAACTTCATTCTACTTTATTTGTTATTTTAAATTTAAAGCTTGTTTAATATGAAAATACTTCATTTGTTTAATAAATAATTATTATAATTAAACTCTATTAACTTTATTTCATTCTAGCACTTTCAATATTGAAATAATATAATGAATTTTCCTAGAAAATTAATTTGAATTTTAAATATTTATTTTATTTTTAGAAATTAGACATTGAAATGAAGTCTAAGAGGCAAATAAGTTATTCTGTTTTTTTCATCATATCATTTAAAATTATTCACTGTAAAACAAATATTAGGAACGTAAACAAAATGACTTAAAGATACTGTTTTTCAAAAATTTTATTATTTTAATTTATTTATTTCAGAGTTTCGCAAGTAATATTTCTTAATTATTATCGGAAAAGTGCAAATATAATTAAAATATGATAAAGTCGTAGTTATATTTTTCCCATACGCTTAAAAAAATAATTATAAATATTGATTACTGATAACACGATAATATAACAATCTCAATAGTCAATAAATTCAATAAATAAAAATATTCTTGCAATTTAATTAAACATTAGGTATACCAGGTACATAATCGGTTACTCGATTTTTTGTGTACCCGAATTGTCCCTAATCTTGTTTTTGCTGACCTAATACCTGAGTTGACCTTTTATACTTATAAAACCTCTTAGGTTATAGTCCCAAAAAAAGAAAAAATGATAAATTTGTTTATTAGATACATTTATATTTCTTTTTTTTTTTTTTTTATTTAAGCTTTTAGAACTTACAATATATAGAAGTTATTAAACTATAATGAGAATTACACATATGATATGATATCAACAACAACATGGAAAAGATCATCATTACTGACTTCAGTGAAAAAAATACATCAATCTGATAACCCTAGTAAACTCTTTGACAAATACATAGTCACAAGTGACTGTATAAATATATATACTGGCGGAAGTAAAAAACCACTCGCTAAATACGTTGGATGCTCGTGCTTTTGCCACCAGTCTCAACCAAGCAGCAACCATTTTTAATGCCGAAAGTATCGCTATATCTATGGCTCTAGATATTGCTCTAAAAACTCCACACATAATATTAATATATACGCATTAGTTTAGCCTCATATCAACATTCGTTATACAGAGGTTTCCACTAACAACAAGCGCCTGTAGCTCCGGAACCAAAATTACTATACTTTCTCAGTTTATTCGGACATACAAATAAGAACATGTATCTCTCACTTTCTATTTTTATCTAGAATACTGAGAAAGCATAACCGTCAATTACGAACCTGCCGCTCAATTGCCAGTGAAAAGCGAGGGAGAGAAGAAAGGGATGGGAAGGGAAATATGTATATACTAGCTGCCTCCGGCTCGCTTCGCTCACCTCGGCAACCGCCAAGGGGGCTACGCCCCCCTGGACCCCTGCAACTTGATTTTTCCAAAGATATGTTGTTTTAGTTTACTCAATATTTTGTATAACAACCTTTTTTTACCCGAATTATTATCTAAAATTTACTGAATCATAAAAATTACGGACATTGGAACTCAGGCGGATAATTAGTGATCAGCGATACAAAGCTTGATTACCCTTCCCTAGGATCCGCAAGTGGCAGTTGCTTCCCTCAACTACCAATTCTAGGATTCACCCTGATAATACCTGTACAAGTTTCTTTTAGTTACTCTATTGATCTACTAAATTAGTAACCGGTAAGAATTACGAATATATATAATACTAGCTGCCTCCGGCTCGCTTCGCTCACCTCGGCAACCGCCAAGGGGGCTACGCCCCCCTGGACCCCTGCAACTTGATTTTTCCAAAGATATGTTGTTTTAGTTTACTCAATATTTTGTATAACAACCTTTTTTTACCCGAATTATTATCTAAAATTTACTGAATCATAAAAATTACGGACATTGGAACTCAGGCGGATAATTAGTGATCAGCGATACAAAGCTTGATTACCCTTCCCTAGGATCCGCAAGTGGCAGTTGCTTCCCTCAACTACCAATTCTAGGATTCACCCTGATAATACCTGTACAAGTTTCTTTTAGTTACTCTATTGATCTACTAAATTAGTAACCGGTAAGAATTACGAATATATATAATATTAGTCCTAAACTTTTATAATTTTTGAAAAATGATTGTAACTTTTGACAGATCGAGCCGATTAGCTTGAAAATTTAGGTGGATACGTAAAAAATATGCCCGAATCGAATAAAATTCTTTTTGATAGTAAAATTTTTCCTCGGTTTTCCGTTTTTTTGGTTTTTTTTGAAAATTTGATAAAAATTTTTTTCTTGGAATTTCAGTTTTTTCAACATAAAATTTTTTTGTCGTTGTCAATCGAAATAAAACCTAGCCTATGTTTTGACCCGTAATTTTTGCCGTCTTTTGCCGTAAACCCGATGTCTGTAGCTTTTATCGTTTTCTAGTTTATCGCTTTCGGACACACACACATAATTAAAGATTTATATATATATAGGATTTTTTTTTTTTTTTTTTTTTTTTTTTGTCAAGGGAATCTTGTAAATCTTGCATCAGCCATGGAGTGTTATGGGCCTTAAAGACCCGCAAATTTCCATGACCGCCCAGTTGTACAAAGTGTACAACGCTGATAACGCTGCCGGCAACCCCGTGGGCCGTGTCTTCAATACCGGGCAGCTTTTCAGCGAGCACCGCATCTGTTTGGGGAGAGATAACAACTTAAATAAGTTGTCTCCCCGCACGTGGCCCAAACGTGGCAGTTGCCTCTCCCTTGTCGGGACCCTTGGGCTCTGCCTCGTAGCCATATGGCACAAACATTGGTGTCATCGGACAGCAGGCCCTGCGGGTTGTACTTGAGAGGCTGCTCGCTTACTAAAAGGATACTTATATCCTTTTCGCGAACAATCTTTTGCCAGCAAGTCTTGTCGTATGCATGTTCCTTTAGAGTAGCTGAATCAATTCCAGTGACACCTGCTTCTAGCCACAGCCAGAGCCTCCCAGTAACTAAAGCATTTTCCCTCTCCGGGATAGTGCTCCGTGGAACACTTATCCTTTCTGGTCATGCTGAGGAAGCACTTAGGCTTCGCCTTGATGCACTCTGTCCTTAAAGGCCATCTTCACCACATTTAAAGCACTCTTTGCTTCTGTCTGGGCCTTTACAGACATGCTGGCTATGCCCATAGCCCAAGCATTTAAAGCAGCACCTTGCGTCCGCGCGGAGACGCACTCTGCTCGATGCCCAGCTGATCTGGATTTTCCCCTTTTTGCCCAGGCGTAAAGCGTCAACCTCAAGTAACCGTCAACCTCCACCGCGTCCATCTGGCTCGTCGTGCCTTTGGTTTTGAAAATAGTGACCGGGAATAGGTCTCCTTTTTCGATACTTATGGCCTTGGTGACAGCTGCCTGAATCTCCTTTTCTTTCGTGACCCCATCCAAATCTCGAATTTCGAGTTTAAGAGTGAGTATCAAATCGCGAACATTTGACTCAGGGCCCCTGACCGACTTCACCGCTTCTACCAGTTTTTGTCGGTCCTCGATGGCCTCCAACTCAATAAGGATGCGGCCATTTTGAGTTTTCCTTATTCGGTGAACCTTCGTTCCAGAAATATTAATATATTTACTGACTCATTAAGTTGTTGCTTAAGCATAAGAAACCCCTCCATCAAATCTTCATCTAGCCATTATTATTTTAACGAAATAATTAAAAAAAAATAATCAATTCCAGTATAATAGCAGCCAAACTTTAAAAATCTTCTGGATTCTTGGACACCGCAACATTTCTGGTAACGAAAAAGCCGACGAATTAGCCAAGACTGCTTCAACCCTTCCCCCCACCAATACTTTAATACCATATACCGATTTCGTATCTTTATTTAAACAGCAATATAAAGAAAAAAATAATCAATACGTTGTCCAAGAAGGTCAAAAATCAGGCATAAAATACTTCAGATACTTCTTTAATTGTTCTCCCAAGCCCTGGTTACATAAATCAAAACTCTCTAGAAGAGCAATAGTCTCTATAAATCGCGCAAGATAGGTACATTATAGTCTTAACTATTCACTTTGCAAAGTCAATGTACAATACTCCTTATTGTGATTGTGAGTTTAACTCAATACAAGATCTTAATCATGTGGTTTGGCAATGTCCTCATTACAATCAAAACCGAAACATTTATATTTTGTAATTAAAATAATGACAATGAATTTATATAAAATTGAATAAATATATATACAATAAATTTTAAAACTTTTATTAATCCATCAGTACGATATATATTGTAAATCTATAACAAAAATTACATACACTTTTACTAAATTTTGCCTGCGGTAAATTTAAAGAGAGAACTATCTATAGACATATCTTTACACATAGACACTTTACATTAAACTAAAGCAAAAGATTAAACAATTTTCTGGTAGTTTTAGTGTTAAAGCCCTAAAGGTTTAATCACTGTATTTTAAAAATACCACAACGTTACATGAATACAACAACCCTTCCTATAAACTATATAATTTTAAATTTTATTATTTTTCACTTTAAAACAATTTTATGACCTAAACTCATACACACACACACAAACACATGCTAAAATTTATTTATGAATTTTCAAAATTTTCGATCGATACTCGTACACAAAGAATATACATTTAAAAAAATTGGTCGAAAGGGCTCATATTTATTCTCTATACAAAAATTTTTGTCATTGCTAATGCTCGAGAGACTGCTCGTTAAATGCAAAATGCTATAGTTATATTGCAAAAGAAATAACGCCTTTTAACGAACGAAACTGCCGAATGCATGACATACAAAAATATATATATATATAAAGAAAGACTAAAAGGTTAAAAAAGAGAAAGATCTGCAATATAGCTGATGGCATACCAAAGGATATCCGTCGTTTTTTTTTTATTCATACTATTATTTTTATCTTTTTTATTTTTTTTTAACTATTAAAAAATATACAATATAACGATTCGTAGAGGAAAATTTGCATAAAAAGATTTTTAAAGTAATATTTTTCTTTTTTTTTAAACATAAATACAAAAATTTATTTTTAGCTCAAAAAACAGTGTTATGTGAGGTGTTTTAAGTTAAATCACGATTAAATCAAATATTTTTTTAAATTACAAATAATCAATTGAATTTATAACTTGTTTTAGACAAAAAAATTGTGAAAAATTAAATTGTGAAAACTATCTTCTAAAAAAGATGCTTTTCCTAATTTTAAAGAGTGCTAAAAATATATATTTGTTGCCTGAGGCCCAAATCTGTGAAACATTTTGATCCCTCTCTTTCTCTTCGTCACTTTACGTTAAGATTATACCAATATTTTCAACATTGAAAAACCAAGTTTATGTTTCAAATTGCAAAAAACTCAAATTCAAAAGAGCTTAACAAAAAGTAAATAAAATTTTTCAAAATTTGATAGGTCCAAATAACGATCGATTCCAGTAATCAAAATCAACATATAACATTTTTCCTTGGGCCTCAATTATTTTCTAACAAGACCCTACCTTCAAAAAATCCAGAAGCTTCAGAAGAAAATTTATCTATACAAAAATAAGTTTTAATTTTAATAAAAGAGTTTTAAAAAATAAATTTTTTTTATAGAAAAAGAAAAATCATCAATATAAAAAAATATATAGCCAACGATAAAATTTTGAAAAAGCAAACAAACAAGAAAAATTACTTACACAGTAATTTTACATTAAGGGTTTATATATATATATATAAAGTAAAGTTTATATAAATCGTATAACGGTGGGCTCGTTAATGTCTCTTTGGTGATCGGCAGTTTCAGCAACATGTACACCCGTAAAAAGCTTCTGTATATATAGTATAACCATCGTAATTTTTCTTCCTTTTTTTACTTTACCCTATATATTTATTTATGTGTGTGTGTCTATATATATGTGTACATAAGTTAATGGCAATAAACTACCTTGTTTTCTACAATAAAAAGATTTATATTTTTACTTTTCTTTCACTTTAATGTTTTCTACATTTTCACTGTAAAGGCTATAAGTGAAAATTAAAAAAAAAAAAAGAAAATTTAATTTTATTTATGTGAATTTTAATTGCTCAAAAATAAAATATATACAACTTTTGTAAGCTTTTTATCATATAATAAAAAAACACTAAATTCAAAAAACTTTTTTATATTTACAATTTTTAGGTTTAGGATATCATTCAATTTTCAAATTTAAAAAATTTAACATTAAGCTAAAAATCTCTTAAAAATAAAAAATCAAAACAATTTTAAAAGAAAAATAAAATTTTCTGTTTCTTAAATATTTTACTTGACATAAATCTTCAAAAAAAAAAAGAATGAATTTTACCTTAAGAAAAATATAAATATTTTTAAATATATCTTGATAAACTAAGAAAATAAAGTACGTCATATTTTTTCTTCAAAAGACTGTTTATGCTATTTAAATATTAATAAGTTTTCTGTCATTTTTTTAAAGAAAAATAACAGACAAGTTAAATCTTACTTACATGATATTTTACTAAATTGATATAATATTTTTTTCATTTTTATATTAGAAAATTTTTTCAAGTATTTTGTTTTTTATTTTAAAGTTTCAAGATTTAAACATAATTTAAATATTTTTTACAATGTAATGCTGTAATATTACATTTAATTACTTTTTGGTCTATGTGTTATGTATAAAAGACATTACAATTAACATTCTTATCTATTTTAATTTTTAGAAGAATTAAAATTCTTAAAAGCTCCACAATTAAGTCATTACATTTTTTACAGATATAATTACAAATAATTAAATGACATTTTATTATTATTATTATTATCTTGTGTAAAATTTATATTTTATTTTTGTACCTGAGTAAATAACAAATTATTGTTTACAAATTAATAATTTTTTTTTTAGACTGTTATTTCTGTAATTTTTTATTAGTAGTAAATTGTTTTAAATTCAAAAACCTTAAAATATGTCAACAAAATAGGCTCCAATGTAAAGCTTAATTCATTAATAGTTAATAATAATTAATAAATAATAATAAGAATAATTATATATATTTTAATAACAAAACTGACATAATTAAAATGAGAAAAGGGAATTTACCTGTATTAATTGATATTTAGATCTTTCTCTTTTTAACCTTTTAGTCTTTCTTTGTATATTTTCTTTGTTATATGGCATGCATTCGGCAATTCTGTTCGTTAAAATGACATTATTGTAATAAATTTAATAAATAAATACTTAAAGATTACATTCTAAACTAGTTTTACATACTTTATAGACTTTATTTTCATAAATTTTTTAAATTTATTGTCGTTAAATTTATCTCGTTTCAGGATTGTACAAGGGTCGTTGTACAATCCTAGGATGGTACAAGACATTTTGTACAATCCTAGGATTATACAAGAATATTTTGTACACTCCTAGAATTCTATAACGACTCTTGTGTAATCCTAGGATTGTACAATTTTGGGGATTGAACATAACATAAACGTGGTTAAGGATTATACTAACCTTTAAGGCATCCCCTAGATCGTGTTTCGGCTGGAGATATGTTTTGAGGATTAACTGACTGATCATTAATGATGTCATCTTCTTGAATTCTCGGTACTGCTGCTTGTAAACCTCGTTGTCTTCATTTACTCTGGATAAACAGTCAGGTACCACAAATTTGGAACCTTTTTCTTGTTCAACTTCGAGGTCATACTCATGTATTTTGAGTGCACAACGCGGTTTGGTAGGCGCAGGAGATTCGCAGGGCTCTTTGCCTCTGAATGCTAAATATTTAGAAAGAACCAGTTGTTAGAAATAAGAATAACTACGTTTGGTTTCTGGATGAAGACCTCTTCGGGTATTACATAAATATTATTAAATAAAAACAAATGAATAAATATGAATTTACTTTACTGCGAGGGTTACTAGGACACGTTTTCTTACCACCAACAAGGGAAAATCGGGTACGACCTTTGGCCATAAAGCAATAATACCCAAAACCACAGTTTACCATCTTTGACTTGGCTTCGGATAATTTACGTATGATACAAATTTTTACAAAAAAATAACAGAACATTTTTAGAATCCGCTCATATAGAAATCAATTATTTAAGGTTATTAAATATAATTTATGCATCAGTCATTTTATTATTTATACACAAAATTAATACTCATAAATTTTATACCATGGTATTATAAATATTAAAAAAAAAATCAATATTTTATGTAGCGTGTTATATATAATGTCATAGTTTGAAAACTATATTATATTGCAATCATTATATTTTTATATGTTAAAATTGTTCGATATTATTTTTTACGACTTTATTAAAAAAAAAAAAATAAAAAATATAATTTTTATTTTTTTTAATTATTTATTTTATTATTATATCGGATATATATATTAATATTAATTAATTTTTTATAGATTTCTGTTTTATAGTGAAAAATCCAGGAAAATTCAATATTATATTGTATATAATATTTACTTTAATTTTAAATAATTTATACTTTAACTTACGATAAAAGCTACCAACAATAGCATTGTTTGTTTTGTTTTCTTGGAAATTCAATTTACTTTTTTATGAAAAAAAATTTGCAAATACTAAATTATAGTATCAATTTAAAAACTTGTATTCGTGTATTTTTCATTTTCTTTTTTAATTAAAAAAAAACCCTCGGAAATAAGCCTCAAATTATTCATAGATACATTATACAAGCGGATTCAGCTTGCTGTAAACAGATTTTTTAAAATTCAGTTTGAAACAAGAGGAAATTTTAATTTTTTAGCAAGTGGAAAAACTTATCAGTGTAGTTTTTAATAAAATTTAGGAAAAATGGTTTTTTTATAAAAAGAAAAGATTATTACTAAAAAGACAAAATTCTACAGAAAAAAATAGGCTCAATTTTCATATATTCATTAAATTTGAATATAACTTTGTTTTAATTATGAAAATTAAACCCGATTTTCTTTGAATTATTTATCAATTTACCCTGTAAAAATTTAGGCCAAGATCTAATATATTCTTAAATGTATTTCTACAGTTTATTTAAGTTTAATTTCAAAAAAGAAAATCATTGTTTACGTGCACAGAATGCATAGGAAGGCGTATACGGAAACCGATAGTGTTATAATAACTTTTGAATTAGACGAGATAAATTCTTATATCCTCTATATTTTCGGCCAACTGGCAAATATTCAAAAAATTTCTAACATCCTGTAAAAATAAGATATATATTCAACAACCGGATTTCTTAACAGGAAAATTTTTATTTCACGTTCTATCACCAAATCTTATTTTACTTAACATGTATTTTAGACTGCTGCTGATTCGTTTTAAAATTTATTTAACAGTTTGCGAAAATGTTGGTTTAAATTAGAAATATTTTAAATTATCTGAAAACAGATGTTTTAAAATGATGCTCTTCGATTAAACTTTATGGCTACAGTAACAATGTGAAATTCTTTACAAACGGTAGCCTATGAAGATATAATTTTGCTCAAGATTTGTAATAATTAAGTATGGTAGTTGCAATTATGAACCTTCAAAAAAAATTTAATATTGACCCAAAATATCATTCCTGGCAAGAAGCTTTTACAAATTTGAATTTTCACCGCTAAATCTGTACTTTTTTTGTCAGAATATCATTTTTAACAACTTTGTGGCCTAAAACGTGAATTATCGAAAAAGATTTTTTTTAATTTTATATTTAAATATTCTTTTAAGTAGAAAAACTATGGGCCTAAAAGGTAAAGAATTTTTCCTTTTTTCCATACCGTGTATTTCTTATTCTGTACTTAAAACTGTTGAGTAAGAATAAATATATGCACTGTAAAAAGTAACTTTCTTATACTAACAAAAAAGTTAGAACATTTTTGTTTAATTGCAAATAAAGAATATTTAGATTTACATTTACATTTTCGAGAAATTAGTAAATTTTTGAAAAAAAATCGTATAATTACTAAATTTAGAATATTAACAAAAAATTCGAGTATTCGCAATTTTTTTTGGGAAGTCGCAAGAAAAATTGATAATTTAAAATTATTTTCGAAAATTTACAAAAAATCGTTGTGAATTTCGGGGTGAATTTACAACTTTTTTCGTAAAATCCCAAAAAAAAATCAAGAATTCTCGATGGTATACTAAATTTAGTAAATTTACGATTTTTATCGAAAATTTTCAAATTTTTTTGAAAATTTACTAATTTTTCGAAAAAATTCTATTTATTTTGTAAATCTAAGAAAGTAACTTTTTACAGTGTGTATTTGCATAGGTGCTTTCTGAATCTGTGAAAAATTGCTTTGATGATGATAATAATTATCTTAACCAAAATTTAATTACAATTGATTGCGACTTCCTTAAAATCTTATTACATAACAATAAACTTCTCAAAATTTGTACATTTTCAAAACTATCTACTTTAAACTAATTTCTGAAAATAGATTAACCAGTGAATGACCGGTTAAAATAAATGACCACTCGTTTTTCATAAGAAACACATGGTATTGGTCATTCACCGGTGCATCTACCCTACTATCAAAATAAATGAATTCCCCTCAACTCGAAATAATCTATGATTTTTGACGTAACTTTTTAACATTATTCAACAGACAAAAAAAAATAACGTTCATAACGTTCACATATGAGTGATATGTACCCTCAGTAATTAAAAGATATAAAAAAAAATGTTATTTCATCATAAAAAATTTTAATTAATAATTCAAAAAGATAATATGTTTAATAAAAAACGTAAAATGGGTATAATATAAAATAAAAATATAATCAGTAAAAAATGATAAAACCAATGCCAGAAAGCATAATAAAAAAAAGTAAAATAGAATAGAATAGAAAAAAAGGCCATTATTCGTCTTGATAGAATTTAAAACGAACCAAAAATTATATATATAATTTATATATGTGATAAACAAACAAATATAAAAAGCCACACATAATAATAATAATGATAATAAAAAAGGAGCAGTAAATTGTCATGCGAATATAATATGAAAAACGAGAAATATAATCTTTTTTATTTTTCATATGTTTTATTGCACCAATTACTCAACAGCTTCTAGTATATATATATATATATATATATATATATATATGAATATGATAAGTTATATTATAGCTTCTGGGGTTTTCCCATATATAAGATTAATCGTGACAATATAAAGCAATAATTACGTATCGAGTTAGATTGTTAATTTATTAAATAAAGATAAATAAAATAAACGAAATATATTGCATTTCTAAGAGAGAGGGAGAAATAAATAAAAAAGAAGGTATTAAAAAGTTAGTGTGTAAATATGTACAAGAAGAAATAAAATAAAATAAAAAAATCGAAATGGACAGGAAATCTACAAAAGTATAAAACTATTTCTCACTATCTTTTCTTTTTCAAATAAAAACTAAAAGTTGTTGGGCTATATATGTTTTTCAATAGTGTGGTATATATGAGAAAAGAAGAGTAATGAAAAAGAGCCAACGGCACTCTTCAAGAAGTCGGACAGAAAGTAATTTTCGCGCAATAGTAAAAAGACGTACATCCGGAATAAAAAAATAAAATAAAAAAGAAAAAGAGTAATAGAATTTTTCAATGATTTTTTTCTTTTTTTTTTTTTTATAAATTTGATAAAAAAAAAAATATTTTTTACTTAAATTTTATTAAAAGTATTTGATGAAATAAAACTTTCAATTGTTATATATATATATATATATATAATTTTTCTTTTATTTTTTTTTCTGGAAATTTAATTTTGTAATAAAAGAGTAAGACTAAACATTTTAAACTTTTTTTTTCTTGGATTAAAAAATGAAATTTTTTAAAAATTGACATAAAAATTGTTTTATAATGAAAAGTATTCTTGTTTTAAAAATTAAATTTTCTTCCAAATAAAAATAAAAACTTTAGATGAGAATACACGGTTAGATTGCTATGCTTGAAATTTCAAGCAGTTTAAAAGTTTAAGCATTTTTCGTATAGTAATTAATTTTTAGAATATATGAGCAATTATTTTAAAAGTGCTACTTAATTTGAGCCTGAATCGTAATTTTTTTTTTGAGAGCACATCGATATGACCCGTGTTTTCAGTTAGTTTGAACCTTCAGAAAATCGAAAAAAATCATGAACAAGAAATCGGCAATAGGTGCCAAAAAAATTTTTTCACTTTTATTTCAAAAACCGTGTTTTTCGTATCTGAGCTACCCCAAATTTTTAAAATAACTTTTTAGGTCAATAAAATTAAAAAAAATAGATAAGAAAATCTGATTGCCAGGGAAAAACCACTCCAGAAGACCTAAAAAATGAAATTTGATCAATAAAAATGATTTTTTTCTGAAAGAAATGAATAGCCAGGGAAAAATTAATCGATTTTTAAAAAAAATTATTATTTTACGATGAAAATCAAGCGAGCTTTTTTCAATAAAATTTCAATCTTTTTTAAGACGAATTTGAACAAAATCTTAAATTATCGATAACTTGGCTAAATTTCATCGTAAAAAGATAAGATTTTTTTTTTCTGGAGTGGTTTTTCCTGTCAATCAGATTTTTTTATCTATTTTGTTAAATTTTATTTACCTAAAAAGTTATTTTAAAAATTTGGGGTAGCTCAAATACGAAAAACACGGTTTTTGACATAAAAGTGAAAAAATCTTTTTGGCACCTATTGCCGATTTCTTGTTCTTGATTTTTTTCGGTTTTCTGAAGGTTCAAACTAACTGAAAACACGGGTCATATCGATGTGCCCTCAAAAAAAAAATTACGATTCAGGCTCAAATTAAGTAGCACTTTTAAAATAATTGCTCATATATTCTAAAAATTAATTACTATACGAAAAATGCTTAAACTTTTAAACTGTTTAAAATTTCAAGCATAGCATAGTTTATTTCAAGCATAGTTTTCTTTTTACTTGAAATTTTATTAAACATTTGTCCTAAATAACAATAATAACCCTAGAAATTTTTAATTATAAGCAAATTTTCGATCTTGCTAGAATATGCTTGAACTGCTTAAATTATAAACACAGCAGCCTAACCTAAGCACCAAAATGAAATACAAATTCCGAAGATGAAAAGATGAAAAGACTTTACTAACCAAAGAAAGGCCACTTTAATTCAAGATTAATGTATTCGCCAATTTTCACCTTAGCCCATTCTTTAGAAATACATTAATGCAATTGAGAATTGACTTGACTTTTTGCTGAAAATGGATTAGATACTTCAGAAGTTTATTTATTATCATTGGAACCATATGAGCCTAAAAAGTAAATTTCTGCTTTAAAGCTTCATTTTTTTACTTTCAAAAATACTAGCTTGGTAGTTATTTTATTGTTATTATTATTTTAAAAACTTGCTAGGATATTCGATTAAAGGGCAATCTACAAAATTACGCATGTATAGAAAGTTTTTAAACATGTCAATCCGAAATTTTATAATTTTTATAAAGATCCATATAACTTTATATTTATACATAGTGAAACTGAAGATGACGCGCCATTTTTATCGTCTTTGCCTTAGTCTGAATATGACATTAATTTTTCCTGGTACCGAAAATTCACTCTACAAGAGCCCGTGTATTTGGTGTCAATACTTGGGAATAAATAAATGCGCTATGATTTTGGAAATTTAATAAAAAGATCCAAGAGATTTTTTAAAATAACTGCAAAGCTAAAAATATGCTTTTTGTAACAAAAACAAATAACTTGCAATCTCCTCAAATAATCTTCACCAGAATTATTTTTTGTTCACTACCACGTTTTGAAACCTAAAAAAAAATGTAGTTTTAAAACCATTATTAAAAATAAATACTGTTTAAACTTATATGACACATGCAATTTTTTTAAGGTTTTATGAAATAAAAAAATAAAAAATAATACAATTTTCAGGCTTTGTTATCAAATAATTTTTTCTTTTCTTTTTTTTTGGTGACAATCATTTATCAATGTCATTTTAACATAATAGTAATGTCTAAAAAAAACGCACATATGTTTCTTTTTGATATATCATGTACTTAAATTTTGAGTTAGTATTTCTTAACCTAAATAATAACATTTTTTATAAATAATAATATATTTTTTTTTTCAACAAGTTTTTATTTTATTTGTTTTTAAGTAATAACTACAACAAAAAAATTTTTTTTATGAAGTTAAAAAAATATCTTAACCGAAGGTATAAACATTTTTTTTTTTGAATATAGCAAAGTTTTAATAACAAACAACTTTTTTCATTCACAATACTTTATCTTTAGAATAACTTTACATTAAAATAAAATTTATATTACTTTTGGAGTAAAACAAAAAAATTTTTTTATAAAAATATTTATTAATGTTAATATAAAGTATCCCTGAGGAAAAAATAAAGAAAATTAAAATGTAATAAGACAGTCTTTACTAGCTTGCAATATAAACTTTTATAAAATATGAAAAAATTGCATTAAAAAGTCGTTGCACAATTTCTATCTTTTTTAGATTTACAAATTTAGTACGATCTAAGGTTAAATATTTTTTCGTCAAAATTAAGCATAGATTTTACTAACTTTTTAACGCTGGAATCAAAAAATTACAATTAAGGGTACGTTCTCCCAGTTTTGAAATTGTTAATCGAAATTTTTTTTTTTATTGATTTGGGTCGAAAATGTATTTCAAGAATATTGAAAAAAAATTTCAAATGAATCCCGCAAATAATAAAGAAACAACAGCGCCTGAAAGTGAAATTATTTGTATGCAAGAATACAAGATCCGAAACTTTAAACTCGTTTTTCTCAAAACGAACTTTTTGAAAACGCGCCGCACGATTACAAAAAAACTACTCCTCCGATTTCCATTTTTTTTTTTTAATCGATTCGTTATGCAATTTTACACAAAGTAGACTACAATGAACCTGATCGGAGAATTTTTTTGGTCTCTAGGCTCCGTTTTGTGGCTAAAAACACGGTCCAATTTCGACTTTTTTCTATTTACCTTCATAACTTTTTTAATTTTTAATATTTTTCATTGATTGTAGTCTACTTTATGCAATAACTCATGTACTTCATGGTGTTTCTTTTTTTTTTTAATTCAGAAGATTCTGAACCGAGTTATCATGCGGCGCGATTGGAAACTTTTTTTTCAGACACCAACTTCAGCGCCATCTCATCATATGTAAAAAAAGAGACAATAAAAAAAAAAAAATTTTTTTGTGTTTATTATGAGTGTATAAAATAGCTGTAAAAAAATCTTTTTATTATACAATAAACTTTTTGAGAAAACTAATCAGAAAAAAAACGTTATTTTTACTCAAAACTGGGAGAACGTACCCTTAAATATTTTTATAAATTTGAGCTGAAATTGAAAGAAAAAAGCAAAAAAAGAAAAAAAAAGCTTTAAGTTAGGATTCAAAATCAGTTATTTAATTTGTTTTACAAACAATTTTATTTTTATGAAAAATTTACTACTCAATTTTGGGTAGCACATGAAGCTGTAAGGGTAGTTCGAAAAACGCCTTAATCAAAGCTCAGTGAGTGTAGTAAACAGTATTCTGATAAAATTTAAATTGCGAAAGATGACTATAGAACAAAAAAGTTATTAACATGATTCGAAATGATACGAAATCACTTTTAGATGATTCTAGGGATGAATTGAATTTTCAATAAATATTTTTTAAATAAAGCTCACTTATTATTCTTTTCTATGTATCATGTAATTAAATTTTGAGTTGGCATTTAATGGTATTTCAAAAATGATAGTTGTAGTTACTAAATAAAAGGTTAATAAAAACTGTATCACAGGGTATGAATACTAAAACATTTTTTAAAGTAATATCACCATTAAAAATTCTATATCCTATTGGATATATGCAATATGCATATTCAATAGCGACAATGCAAACAAAAGTTGTTTTATTCATGAATAAATTAATTTATTGTTATTGACCAATACTGGGCAGGTAAAAAAAACGGTTAGTTTTTTATCATAAATAAGATGTTTTTATTAGACGTTTCGCCTATTTCTATATGGCTCGATTTAAACTAAACCGGGATAAGATGCATGGTCGGTAATTGAAATCGGTTTTAAAGTATTTTTTTCTGAAAGTACAACTAAAAATAAGCCTCCATGCCATTTTTTAGCTCATAAAGTTCAGTCCTCGATTTTTGGCATCCATTTTTGTATTTTGGTTTATAAAAAAAGTAAGAAAAATGAGAGATCATTTTTCTTATTTTTTTCTGTAAAAAACTCACATTAACATGAAAAGTTTTTTTCTCTTACGTCTGAATTGGACATAAGTAGGACTCAAAATACTTTGATGAAAAAAATAAACTGCTGGGTTATTGCGATTTGAGAGCTCTAGATCAAAAAATAGTCTGCAAATCTAAAAATTTCCTATGAAATCACGTGACCAATTAAAAATCTGACCAAAAATTTGGATTCCGCAGGAAAACCATGGAACCGATTTGAAGACCCAACCATGCATCTTAATACGGTTTGGTTTAAATTAAGCCAATAGGCCTTATCAAAATAAATTTTTCGCACATACCCAGTATTGGTCAATAACAATAAATTAATTTATTTATTGATAATTAGTAAATTATGAACGATTACAACAATATCCATATTACATAATAAAAGCTGTTTACTTAAAAAAATTTCCTCATACAAATAAAAATTTTTTTGGATTCAAAAAAAAAATGTCCATATTTTATAAAAATTTCAAAATTGAGAATTCATAAAAGCAATTAAATATTAAAATAATTAATAATATACAACATGATATCTTTATTGATATATAAATGAAATTTTATGATTTTTTTTTAAATTTAAATATACATAAAATAAAAAAAAAAGCAGAAGGATTAAATTATAATACTATATTTTATTTATATGATATTATTATTAACTTCATAAACTTATAGGCATTCATCAAAAATAATTTAAAAAAAAAATTGTTATATCAATAACAAAAAAATATATATTTTATTTAAAAATCAATATAAAAATAAAATACATTAGGTATCAAATTTTCCAATCAGATAACTTTTATAGTAAAAAATGCTTTATATTATTTTTTATTTTATAAAATTATTTTAAAATGCATAATATGAACAAAAAATAAATGTGTAAAAATAAAAAGTTATATCATATCCAGTATATATAAAATATGAATAATTTAAATATATAAAATGTATTTATGTATATTACAGTTAAAATTAAATGGTTTTTATGGTAAATTAAATTAATTGCAAGTAATAAGCATTAAAGCTCTAATTTAACTTACCCATTTGTATTATATCTATATAGAAGAGACAAGATCACGAGTCGGCAAAAGATATCATATATTAAATATATACCACTTTAGATATACCTGTTTAGTAAATGTACAAGTCCGTTTTATACTTGAATGACAGATTTTATTGAAGGCGAAAGGATTTAACTGCATGAGATAAGATAACTTGTTAGCTGCTATAATATTTCTCTACTATTTATTTTATAATTAGACGCATATTAATGCATATTAGACTTTATTCAAATTTTTTAATTTTATTAGCAGTTTTTGGGACTTTAATTCGCCGAATGTAGTCATTTGTTCAAGACTCCAACATTTTTTAACCCATATACAAATCTTAAGATTAAATACATCTCACAAAGTTTAAAGTCGCTTCCCGGTGTTTCATTACAAAAAAAAACATTTTTATATTCTAGTAAAGTTATTACATACTCTTGAATTTGTTTCCTGAATGTGCAAGATCTACTGTTTTTTCACAATTAATATTTTTCAGCATTTTCTTAGAAAAATTATAGGTGAGCATGGACCACTTGGTACATGCCCGGTGTTCCTTTAAAAAAACAATGTTCTACTGCTAACAAAGTTCTTGAAAAATCCTAAGTATATTCTACCTATGCGAAATCAATTAATTTTCGTGTACTTTTCAATTTATATTTTTCCTGCATATTGCAAAAAAAACAAATAAAAATTTTTCCGTTTCCGGAAAAGCTGTATAGAGTTATAAAGATCAGACTGTTTTGAATAAAAATTTAAGCGAGTACGTAAAAATTAGTGCAAAAACAAAAAATACAAATAAATACTCTAAATAAAATACATATAAAATGTGCATGAATTTTAGTGAATAAAAAAAATTTTTACCGTCTATTACTTTTGGAAAATATTTCATAACTTTTCCAAAATACGTCCATTTTGAATAAAAATTTAACTGAATACGTATAAGTTAGTTATTAATCAATTATTAACGATTGCGTCGTTAAAATTTTATCTTATTTTTTAGATATTTCAATTTTTAATGAAATTTGCAAACAATTTTAGTTTTCCCAATAATAGTAAAAATTTAATATCTCCAAAAGTACAATAGCTTGGTTTCTTCTTAAGTTAAAGATTTTTTTTTAATTAAAAATTATTATTATTATTATTTGTTTTTATTTCATTAAATTAAAAGTTTTTATTTATTTTTTTGTACAATATAAAATAATTATTTCGCTTAATATAATAAACATCATATATGCTTGTAATTCTACGTAAACGTATAATAGTTCTTAGAAAAATTTCTGTAATTTTAGACACTTTTTTAATTGGTATATCTTTTTATTAATAAAATTTAAAGTTGAAATAAAATTTTGCATAAACTATTTTTTTAATGATTTTATTTTAATGATATTTTTATTAACATGATATTCTAATGTTTCTCAGAATATATTAAATGTTTTTGTTGCTTTTGAAATAGTATTTCTATTTTTTATAATATTTAAAGCTTTTTTTAAACTGTCTTGTAAAAACTTTGTTTTCCTCATATTATTATTATTTTTATTATTTTTTAATAAAATTTTTTATTAAGCAATTATTTAATTATTTTGAATTTTAAACAATTATAAATGTTATTTTACTTATTTTACTAAAACTACATTAATTTTCGCGCGCCAACCCCCGTAGAGTGATTAAAAAACTGGGTTAGTTATATGAAGAGCGTTTACATAATTATAAGGTCTATTTTGACTTAAAAGGACCATTTTGGTCCAAAAGGTCCATATTGGCCCAAAGGTCTCAGGCAAGATCACTTTGGCCTAAAAAGTTCTCATTACAGCGGTGGTAGCGTTTACATCAATATAGGGTCTATTTTGGCCTAAAAGGACCATTTTGGCCCAGAGGTCTCAGGCAAGATCACTTTGACCCAAAAGGCTCTCATTACAGCGGCGGCAGCGTTTACATCAATATAGAGTCTATTTTGGCCTATAATGGTCCAAAAGGACCACATTGGCCCGAAAGGTCCATCCCAGAAAGGGCTCACGCGTCAGCGTTTATAGCATTATAATATATAGAGTCTATTCTAGCCTAAACGGACCATTTTGATCCAAAAGGACCATTTTGATTCAAAAAGTTTATTTTGGCCCAAAGGCCTTACACGTCAGAGTTTACAGCATTATAATATATAGGGTCTACTATGGCCTAAATGGACCATTTTGGTCTAGAAGCACCACATTGTCCCAAAAGGTTATGTACGTAGGGATCTTTAGATCCTTACGGGGGCCACGAGAGGGTTTATCTGATGTGTAGGGGTTAAAGAGAGATCGGAGTAGTGGAGGCCCCTTCATACGAATCAGTCTATACATTGTCAGGGCTGCAAAATAATTAGTGCGAGTTATATCGCGCAACCAATTTAATTTTCTCCTGAATGATGTTATGTGTTCTTGCCTTCTTAAACCAAATATGTAACGTATGTCTGAGTTTGAGAGCCTCTGCAGCTGCGTACTTAGTTGACTAGATAAATCTGAATATACAACATTACAATAATCCAAGTGTGGAGCTACAAGTGATTCAAACAGGTGCTTACGAAGGGCTTGTGTTGTACAGGATTTTAGTATAAGTAGGCCATATAGAACTCTATTGACTTTTTTTAGAGATTTGATGGACTTGGGGTTGCCAGCTAAGTGTATTGTCAAGGATGACTCCAAGACTTACTACTTCATAAACAAATGGCACACTGTCGCCGTTGGTTTTGGCTGTAATCATTGGCAGTTGAAGTTCTTTGAATTGCTTTAAAGTATATGGGGAACCAAATATAATTGCCTGCGTCTTTTTGGTATTTAGAGACAAACAGTTTAATTCTGCCTCCGAAGCTACCACTTTAGCTAACTCAGAGAGCTCAGTTATTTCCTGCTGGATCTCGTGGGCTGGTAATCGGACATATATCTGCTGTTTAGCTCATCAGGTGAGAAGCCATGTTGAGCATCGCTTACTTTTGGAATAAGTCTCAGACTATGCATTTTGTTCCAAAAGTTTTTGCCATCATAAAGGGAGTTGCAAATACGGTTATGCATATAGGCACAACTGGCCATTTCAAACTTGTCCTCATATGTGTTGGCAAGGGACAAAAATTCATTGTGAAGTTTGCTGGAGCCACTTCTGTGATAGCGTCTACGAGTTGCATCACGTTTAGATTTTAGTAATCGCAATTCTGAGTTCAGCCACGGGTAATTTGTTTTTTTAGGCTTCATTGTTGTATCAGGAGCCAATATGTTAATTTTAGTTTGTAGATTTGTGGTCAAAACTGGAAGACCTTGCTCAATATCAAAGTCATCAATTACAAATAAGAAAGGGGTCCAATCAATACAGGTATATCTAAAGGGGTCCAAGTTTCCTTAATAGAAAGTTTAAGTTATGTGTCTTGATGTTTTTAGCGGCTTTATAAGTCACTGGTACGTCGGGTAGTTCTGGATAGAACATGTCGATAGTAACTGAAATAATGTCATTTTTGTATAAATGTATATCATTTAAACAGCTTAAAATATTTTTAAAATTTTTTAAATTTTGTCCAAGCCAATATGTACAAATTTTTTAATTTATCTCTAAATGAATATTTTTTATACGCATTTATAGGTTTTCATCAATTCATTAAAATTATTAGTTTCGATATTTTACCCTTGATGTATGTCAAATATATTGTTCACTATATTAAAACAAATATTCATTTATAAAAAAAAATATTTTATTCGCTTTTTAATATTTAATTAATATGCGAATAAAAATATTTTAATTTTTAATTATTTATTAGAGACTCAAAAAGTATTTCAATCACATTACTAATATTTGATAGGGTAATAGATAGATTTTAATATTTAACATTTTAAAATAGCTTTAAATTTTAAATTAATTTTAAATAAACAATTAAGTTCATAAAGCTTTAAATATTGTTAATAAATAAATAAATTATTCATTTCACTACTGCTTGTCCTTTTACACATAAGAGTTGCTGAAAATTTTTGGTGCCGAAGCCCGGAATCTAACCAAGAGCATTTGTAATCCTTTAGAATCTGCAGCCTAGAAAAAAATAAAAAAAATATAATTAATTATAAAGCAAAATATTTCAGAGCTGTTATTTGATATTTGTATAAATATAAAAATTAAAAGTCAGTTGAAAGCTTAATTTCTTAAACACTATAAGTTTTAAATAATGAAAATGAAATATAATATATCTATTAAATAGTCCCTCTATTCATGGATTCGCTCATACACAAAGTTATTATTTTTATTATTGTTTGTTTTAATACTCTTAAAAGTATAATATTTTCAAATAATATACTTTTATGAATAAAATTTTATAAATTTGAAATATAAGCTTAATAAATATTTTTATACTATTATTTAAAACCTTACAATAAACAAAACTTTACTTTTACTACACTGTTAAATAACCTAAAAGTATTAAAAAACAAGTGTAAAAAATAAAGTATATAGTACTTGAAAATTTTTTTTTTGCTTGTTTTAAATCTAAAGCTACCTTACACAAGTAAAGTTATGTACATTTTATATACGTGGTTTGTAATATATATATAAAAGTAAGGGTTCTTTAAAGCTTAAAACTAGAAAGTCTTAGCAAAGAAACTTTACGGGTTTCGCATTGCTATCGCGAATCTTTTGGGGTAATTGGGTTAAACAAAGACTAGCCTTTCTCAAGACAATTCTAAACTTTTCTCCATTATCTCTTATCTTTATAAATACAATTTTTTTTTTCTTTTTTAAATTAAGAAAATTTTTTTTTTAATTTAAATTGTACTTTTTTATAAAAAAAATCAATTTTTCATTATGATTTTCTTTAGTTACTTAAAAGAAATTGAATAAGATTACATAAATAATAAGAGAAAGATAAAAAATTTGTGTATATAAGCAAAAAAAATAATAAATTCTTGGCGTGGTTATCGAGGCAATTGAGAACAAGCTGAGGATCGTTAATGAAGCGCGAAACTCGCGTCTCCGGAGGCGCAGCGTCTGTATATACAAGCAAAGTCTTTGAAAATCGAAATGCTATTAAAACTTGGCCCGGAATACGGCCAGTGTATTCCAAATGGAAAAACTTTAGCATTAGTAATAAAAAAAAGTAAAAAAAGATTGTACGAGATTGAGTACAAAAAAAAATTAAAGAACTTTAAAAAGTAAAAAAGTTATAAGAAAAATAATTTTACTTACTTCAAATTTATTTTTTCAATAATAATTGATTGTTATTTATTTAAACGAATAAAAAAAAAAGAATTTTACTTTCGAAAGTGTTAATAAAATAATGCTTGTATAAGAAATTTAACAAGAATTCATTTTTCTTAATAGGATTGTTATTAAACTTGTAAGTACTTTTTAGACTCAAAAAAATAAAAAAAAAAAAAGTTATTTTTTAAAAAATAATTTTATAATATAATAATGATCATTAAAAAGTGAAAACTTTTATAATATAAGGAAAATCTTAAGTTATGCACCAATTGTTAAAAGTTTCCATTTAAAAAAAAATTTTTTTACGTGATATTTTATGATTTAAAGAATATTTATACATGACTTATTCCTTGTCAATTTAGTAACTTCTAAACTAGAAATAAATTGGTGGCAAGATTCAATGAATATTCGCTAAAATCTAGTTATTTTATTGTTACATCAAGTGAATGAAATTTTATACAGTTTAAGAAAAGTTGATAATATTAAATTTTTCATTTTTTGAGTAAAAATTTTTTTACATTTTTCTGTTCGGGGAAATAGCCATTCGCGGACTGTTATTTTGAAAAAAGGACGGAAATTTTAAATTGTAGATAATAATTTAAGTTGAAAAAAGCACGTTATAGAGACTACAGGGTTCTTAAACATCGTTCTAATGCAAGTTCTTACGCAAAATTTCAAAAACAATTTTATATTGTTAATATTTTTTGTTTTTTAAATAATTAAACAGTGTCTAGATAAGGTGTATTAGGAGTCTACTGACAAGCCAACCTAATACACTATGGTAAAACATTGTTATATGTCTATTACGTTGGAAACTTAACCATTTTATTGGTTAAATATAAAAAAAATCATATTAAAATAAAGCTTAAGGAAAACTCTTTTTAAAGTCGTTTCCACTATTAGATCTCAAAAATAATGGCATGCTAAATAAGCTTAAAAAATCAAAAATTTAATCTAATAAAAATCTTTTTAAAGAGTTAAAAAAAGATTATCCCATAATTCATAAAAAAAAAATCCTAAGCAAATAAATAGCAAAAGCATATATAAATAAAAATTAAATAATCCACTTTATCTTTATTATATTAAACGTACACACATTAATAATAATCAGTAGCTTAATAGAATGAAAAGTCAAAATTAACTTGGTTATATATAATATTCGTGATATACAAATGACATATAATCTAATATATATTTGACGTAGATATTCATATATATATAAGTTTTGTATGAATAAAATTCAAAAGAGAGATACGAGATTTCTCTCATCACGCACGTCTATATTTTCCCCAGTTGAATTACATTTAGTTATAGTTAGCTGAATAAGAAAGATAAGGATAAAATAAGTCCCAGCAAATTCAAAGCTTTGAAACTTCCCTCTCTCACACATATATATATATATAATATATATATATATAATAACATTCGTCTCCTCGTTAAAACGATGTTCTTTGTCTAGTTGTTACTAAAGTTGCCTTATTAATTAGCCTTGGAAAACTTGGGATTTTTTCTTCTTATAAAATTTTTAACTATCTACCTTATATAATTGTGAGAAAATGATGACTTTGCTAAAAGATTTTTAACTTTAAAACTCTTTTCATATATATATATATATATATAGTTACGCTTTTGTGATTATCCATAGCTTCAATCTTATTTTATACATATAATTTATAGCTAAAAATTTATAATATTTTTTCTTTATTACAGTAACAAATGGTGAAATAGATGTAAAATTAAAAGTACCTATAGCAGTAGCAGATAATACAACAGTTAAAATGACATGTGATTATAATCTTAATTCACGTCCATTATATTCAGTTAAATGGTATATAAGCAAGAATGAATTTTATAGGTATTTACCTAAAGAAATGCCATCAAAATATGTTTTTCCACCATTGGGTGATAAAGTTGATGTAAGTAATATTATTCATTATCTGCATTCATTATTATTTTATTACTTTAATTCTTAATATATTTTAATTTATGCATATATATGGGATCTTTCGTGTTAATTCTATTATTCACTAGTTTTTGGGATTTATTTCAGAACAAAAAATGATGTTTTTAAGTTTGATAGTATCTGGTAAATATGAAAACTTCTTGTAAACCCAATCAAATCGTATATTAATCATAAAACTTTTTTGCCTTCCTGGGCGTAAGACTTGACACGGAATTTCTGCACTGGTTCTAAGCACTCAAACCCAAACTCTCTAAATTGATCCCTTGGAATATTTCACATATCTAACCCTTTCCCTCTTCTCTTCAAATACTGAGACGTACCAGCATTCCTTAGCTACTTTTTGCCATAGTTGATATAAAAAACGAAAGATCTGAATTTTTAGTCTGTTTAACTCTGCATAACCCTAAAAAACAACAAAATTTAACTATGGAAAACTCCGTATGCATATAAATATATAACAACATTGTTTTAATTAAATTACTATGGATAATACAATTTAACTATCAATTAAATATACAATTACAATGAATAAAATCAGCTTATATACCCAACTATAAAGAAAAATAAATAATCGTATACGGTTAATTTAAATAATATTTCAGTTATAATATTACAAATACATAAACCTTATTGGTAATTTAATATATATATATATGAGCATTACCTATATTGTCTTTTTTTTTTTTAAATGATAAAATTTTATATATAACGTGTAGAGAAGTATTTTAATATATATAAAATCCGATTATTTTAATCTTTATATATAAGTTGATTAAATCGTAATCCTTTCATTTATAACACATTTTACTTTCATTAATGAATAAATAGAACATGAATCAATATATGTACTATAAATATATATATTTTATTAAATTAATTATTTGCTAAATAATTTTAGACATGTATGATAAGTTTTCTTTTAATATCACTTTTGTCGAATATTAGAAATTTCATTTAAATTCTTAACGATTATAATTCGAATTATTGTTGTATTTAATCAAAATATTGGAACTAATTAAAAATTCATTAAATATAACAGTCATTAGATATTATAAACTGTGTATAATTCAAGTGAAAAATGATAGAATTTTACTAAAATATAAATAAAAATATATCTGCTAATTATAAATCGTACAAAACTTACAGCCGGTTTGTGAACTCACAAATACCAAACATGATTAAATTTATACTTTAAATTACCGCTAGAATTTTGTAACGATTAAGTAAATAGTATTCTAAGATAATGATTGGCATGCATATAAATTTAAGCTCCTAATATCCTTATTATTCTAGAATCCTTTATCGAACTTATTCTAAGTCCCTAAATCGAAATTATTTTTAGTCCATTTGACCCCCCTCCCTCTCCCCAACGACATGCTTGAAGTACCCTCCCTGCCTATAAACATGCTTCATGTTAAAAGAAATAAATTATTAATATTTGAAGTAAGGAAATATCAATGTACATATAACGTGATAATTGACTATATCCAATGACTAAAACCATTAAATTATTAAAAGAGAACATTAAAGAAGTAATTTGAGATATCCTTATTGATGTAAACTAGAGAAGAGAGAGAGAATATCGTTTGGTTAATTTGTGGTTTAAATAAAGCGCTCTTATGCTATATAAAATAGATACATTATTATAATATCTAGGTTAAACTATATTTTTCAAAATAATAATGTAAATATTTAAATTTCATTTTAATAGACATTTATTATATTACATTTATAAAAAGTTTAAATCTTACATGAAGATCGAGTATGATTGAATAGAATTTTATTTATATAGCAGAAAAAATAATAAAAGAATTTTTTAAAAAAGTGTATTAAAGCTTTTTTTTGTAAAAGTATTTGTATTAGTTAGTGGATATATAGAGGCAAACCGCGATACGATGGTAACGAGAATGGACGTTGGACGCACAATGGATTTTCAATTAGATAAAGCCACGACTAAAGGGTATATTCGTATGGGTGTGTATATGTACATATATATATATATTGAAATTCACTGACAGGAAGCTAACGATAAACCCGTCGCTCTGATAAATTGCCCCTCATGGGATTCTCGTCTATGTTCTTTTCTATATGTATATATTATATAATATAGACTGCATGTATAATACTTCTGCAACGTTGCGCTAGATCATCCAAAAATTTTTATACCTAAGCTCGATTATTGCACATCGTTATGTATGCTTATACATATACATGTATACATATGGGAAGCTCTGGATTATTTCAATTTAGATCAATTTCTAGCATTTCGTTTACATATATTTACATTAATTACACCTTCTATGTGTCTGTTAACTTTATATATCTTACTAACGTCAGCTTATGAAAATTTAAAGAATTCATCCTCAAAAGTTTGCATTGAGCAATAATTTTACGATTATCAAAATAACCTAATATTAGAGGATAAAATTAATACAATTTTGGTCCTTCGAGCCGGATAAAATATATGCATTACCTATCAATTTATGACTGTAATTTATTAATTTGTCGAATTAAATAATAAAAAGAATAAAAAAGAAGTGCCATCACCAAATATTTGCATTAAAAACTAAGGAACGTATCCGAAATAAAAAAAAATTAATAAAAACGTATCATCTTTATTCAGTTTTAACATGGAACATTTATCAGGAGAGGTACCCGGAAAATATCCCCAAAATAGATAGGGGGGGGGGGGTGGAAAATGAACCATTTTATGGGGGTCAAATAAACTTAGAATAATTTCGATTTAGGGACTTAGAACAATTTAAGGAGTAGAATAATCTTGGTTTAAGGACTTAGTAAACAAATTCCATGCTTGTTGGTTGGGTTAATGCACAAACCAGTTAGAAGTTTTTTTATCTGAAGATTCCTAAAATTTTACTAGACAAAACGTCATAAAAAATAAGATCATCACAATAACGTGCACTTTTTACCAGCAACTTATTTATTTTAATGTTTAAAAAAATATTACGACAGAAAAAATGAGCTATAACTTTTAGTTTAAATGCGTTCTGATCCAAACGAAACAAAATACATCCATAGCAATTAAATTTATTTGTAATAAAACTGATTTTAAAAAATTACTTAAAACACTCCATATATATAAATTGTTTGCTTGAAAAGAAGAAGAAGGATGATGGTTGAATTTTTTATTTTTTTATTCTTCTTTTTTTTTTTTTATACAAACTTTGTTAAAAAAATTATGATTTAATATACTGCTGCATATATAAGTAATAAGTATATATATATATACACATAATCTATAGGGTATGTGAGGTTTATATAAAATTTAAGGTATCCATGCAACAAAAACAAAAAAAATAAAATACCAAACTTTTTTACCAATATTCCTATACTTTTTTATTAAATACTGTTTGAACTAAAAAATAAACTAAAAAATAAACAAATAAAAATTAAATAATGAAAAAAAAAAAATTTATTTTTTATATTGTCTTTTACGTACAAATATTTAATTTATTGTTAGTTAACAATGTTTTGCAAATGTATATTTAATTATCCAAGTTTTTCTTGTGTTTATTATTATTTTTGGTTTAATGCCATAATAAATAATATTACCTGAAATAATAAAGCTTTATAGGATACATTATCATAATTTTAACATTGTTACCAACATATTTTACGGTTATGGTTACAAAAATTTTATATATTCGTTAAGTAATATTTATTTTCTTATATTTGAAACGTTTATTTCTTCATGAACATTAAAAAAATTTCGTTTTTGTATAATGGATTCTTCTTACCAATATTATTAAACTTATTAGTATTAAATATAATGAAGTTACTTTATGATATTACATTGAATCTTAAAGAAAGAACCTGTCTACGTGAAATTAATTAGTTAGTGAACATGATGATCTTAGAAAGCGATTATACAAAAACTGATTGATATACCCGTTATAAAGTAGCTTTACGTGCTTATATGAATGTCACGATCAGAATGTCATAATTTTGATTCTAAAGCTTTAGGTCGTAATTTTCTTTTTTTATTTTAAGACTATAAAATATTTCTTTGTTAAATATATTTAAGCTCAATATTTTATTAAATAAAAGTGACTCGAATTCCTGGTTGTGCCCTAGTTCCTAATATAACAAGAAAGTATCTCAGGTAGTGCTCTATTTATTCGTGAAAATTTAAAATATCTCATTATTGATATGACTCAAGAAATCGATCAGGGGTGTATTATTTTATAAGTTAAGCATAAACATTGAGATTAACTTAAGTCTATCTCTTCCGCTCTCATGGTTTTTAACTTAGCTGAACCCCTCTCTCAACTATGTTAGTCTATAATATAAGCTATGATAACAATTAAAAATAAACTTTATCCTGCACCTCAAGAAGACACTCACATTAGTCCTTCAAATGATTCAGCCTTTGATCTGTGTATCGTTGATGAAAATAATTCTATTGTTATTTTTACAGAAGCTTTCGGAATTATCTGTTCTTTTGTCTTACGTAATAGGTGGCCTAAACAGGTAATAAAAGTTTTATAATATATAATAAGTACTAACAAATCGATTCTACCCCAAACGGAACCACCCCCGCCCCCATTCCCTCTCCTATCCCCCTAAGAAGCAGAATAACCCTATATGACTTTATACTTTAAAAAAATATTTTTTCAGCTCAAAAATAATATAACTTTACAAAACTCTGTATTTTAAGTAGCTCCGCAAATAAAATCAACCATTAAACCCCCCCTCCCAACTGCCCCCTCCCATTTTTAGAATACAATACCGATACGGGTGTAAAGTGGATGTTTATAATTGTTTTTAATAGCATTAACTGGCTGTAATATTTTGAGAAAATACTCCGGTGTTACAACCCCCCCCCCCCCCAAGAAGCAAAATAATCATATATGTCTTAATACATACAAAAAAATATTTTTTTAGCTTAAAAATAGTATATGCTTTCAAAAGTCTGTACTCTAAGGAGTTCCGCAAATAAAATCAACCTTATGCCATATCCCCCACCCCAACTGCCCCCTGCCATTTTTAGAATACAATATCGATTCTGGTATAAAGTTAATTTTCATAATCGTTTTCAATAGCATTAACTGGCTGTCATATTTCGTGAAAATACTCCGGTGTCACTGACTGTTACAACATCCCTCACCTCCCCGGAAACTATTATTATAGCATACAGTTATGACTTATTTATTTGTAGAACATAAAAGCTCTTACTGGGGTTCTTGTTTAACGTGATTCCCTTTGCATCTCACTGGGGTGCTTGTTTAACGTGAGTCCCCTTGCCTCTCACTATTGCTTGCATTCCAGTCATAGTCCTGATCTTCATTTTCCGATGCATAACTCTCAGACCAGCTTCCAGCATCTTCCTGGAAGTCTGCATATGGGTCACTATGATACTGAGGTACTCTGTCTAGGTGTCTGAAATATCCTAAATACCATAAAACTGAAGCAATATGTGCACAACAACCTACAACTCGAGCACCATTTTTGCATTTGCAATACCAACCTTTTATTGGATCTAAGCCTTCTCTCTTATAACGTATCCAAAGCTGATATTGCTGCGATATTGTATGACGTGACTGTATTTTGACCCTAATTATATCTGATTCATCTCTCTTTTTTTTTTTTTTTTTATTTTTTATTAAAAATTTTATTGTATAAATGTTATACAAAGTTTAGTAGTACAGTTGTTTTTACATATATGCGTATCACATGAAGTTATATAAAACTATAGAAAAAATAAAATTTAATTAAAAACATAATAATTGTAACTAAATAAATTCAAACAAAAAATAATTAATAATTCAACTTAAGCTAAATTAGGGAATAAGGAAAGGTGAAAAGAAAGGAAGCAGTTTACGGAAAAATTTAAAGTTTAGTAGAAAGTTAAAGATGAGGGGTTAATAGGGAGATACCCGATTCTCGTGCATCAATTTCTAGTAGATATTTATGTAGATTAGCTTTAAAAGAGCTAATAGTAGACGAGAATCGAATATTTTCAGGAATTGAATTCCAGAAGGAGATCATGTAGATCAAAGAGGAATTGCTATAAAGGGGATTTTTCGTGAGTTCAACTTTCAGGTGAGGTCTGTTTTTGGGACGCAACTCACGAGCTGGCTTGTAAATATTGACTTTAGATTTTAAATACTCCGTAAACTCTGTAAACATACATTGCATAGTATTTGTCAATATCAAATTCGTCACTAGCTAAATACTCTCGAGTTTAAGAAGCTGCTTGCCTTAATTGGTACACTCCAATAGTAAGTCTATGCAGATCGTCCATTTTGAGTCGTGGAAAGTCTTTAGTGTATTTCCATCAACTTTTTCCCAAATAACTTGTCTTCTATCAAATCGATTATCTTCCACATATGCTTTAAGAGTATTCCTTTTATTGCTTAGGCTTAGCATTCTTTGTGCTACTGTATCAATATCTGGTTTTCTAGCTTCCCGTCTAGGTGGCCTAAAAACATTGCAGATAGCACAAACAAAACTCACATAATCTTTTATGTATGGAGTTTGAGTGTTAGGAATTACTTGCCCCAGTGTTTTCCAGGTCTTTAATAATCCGTTTACTGATTCAACTACCCACCTTATTTTAGATACCAGACGAGATGAATTGGCACTCAGAGTGTCAAGTTGAGAGCCTCGATCTAAAAATGTTGGCATCTTTGGAATCAGCAAATGCTCCTCCAGAGTTTCTACTGAGTCTCGGAAACCACGGTCTACAACTAATATGTCGTCTGGTTGAACCCACTCTAAAAACTCGGATCCCCTTTTCTTTTTTAGGTTGTTCATTATGCTAGCATCATTGTTTTTACTATCAGCAAAGTAAGACCAAAGACATCCAAGATGTAGCCAGTTGTACTGACTATCATCATTGGCTTAACCAAAGGCCTTCATTTATGCACTGAAAAGCAGAATCGTTGAAAAGTGTAATTACTGCTCTTTTGTATGTATATATAAGTAACATCTGCAACTAAGATTGCTTTTGTATCATCACCTTCTGCGAAAATTATTTTGGCAATATCCGTAGAGTGATTCTTAATCAAGTCTTCTCGAGATATGTGATTCAATCCCAGGTGATCGGGAAAAAAATTCGTCATTAAAGCTTTTCTTGCTGTATCTATTGCTCTTCCTATTGTTCTTCTACGCATTCCAAAGAGAGTTGAAAGAATCGAATGAGAAAGCCCTGTTCTCAGTTTCATTAAGCAAATTGCTAAACATGTACGGGGGCTCCTAACTTTTGTATTACGAATAGAACCTTTAACTACTTCAAAAAGCTTATTAAAATCAAAACTTGTGACACCCGTTAGACGAAAATAATCGTCATTGCTTAATGCTCCAGGCTTATCGAAATTGAGCGAACCTTTATTGCAAAAACCACGCAAATCATTTAAAAGCTTAGTAAGTTCTACATCTGTAAAATTGGTTGTAGGCGACACCTCTTTTATTCGATACATTTCTTCTTTCTTAAAGTAAGAAACATCTAAATGCCTTTTACAGCATCTTTGCTTTCCTGGTATTATTAGACCCCGCTTTACAAAAAGTTTAAGTTTAGCTTCTGGAGTTATAACTACAAGATTATTTTTCTTTTTGCAAATAATGCACGAATTTTTTGATTTAGTTGCTCTACCAAACGGAAGAGTAATGCTTTCCAATTCTCCCGCTTCATTATCAGTACCGCTCTCAGATATTATTAAGCAAATATCTATAACAACCTTTTTTAAACAGACATTTAAACTTTTTATAGACAAATATCCACAAGGTAATATAATAACAAATATATATTCACTTTGTAGATAAAATATAAAAATCTACCTAACACGTACCAGTATTGGTATTGTATTCTAAAAATGGAAAGGGGCAGTTGGGGGGGGGGGGGTTAATGGTTTATTTTATTTGCAGAACTACTTAGAGTACAGAATTTAGAAAGCATATATTATTTTTAAGCTAAAAAAATATTTTTTTTGTATTTATTAAGACATATATGATTATTCAGCTTCTTGGGGGGAGGTAATAGTCAGTGAAACTGGAGTATTTTCTCAAAATATGACAGCCAATTAATGCTTTTGAAAACAATTATGAATATCCACCTTACACCCGTATCGGTATTGTATTCTAAAAACGGGAGGAAGCGATTGGGGGGGGAGGTTAATGGTTGATTTTATTTACGGAGCTACTTAAAATACAGAGTTTTGAAAAGTTATATTAGTTTTGAGCTAAAAAAATTTTTTTTTAAAGTATTAAGTCATATACCCTATATATAGTCACCCTATATATAGGGTTGTTCTGCTTCTTAGGGGGATAGGAGGGGGAATGGGGGTGGGGGGTGGTTGCGTTTGGGGTGGAATCGATTTGTTAGTCCATATAATATATAAAAAAAACTTTTATTGGGGTTTTTAGGTCAAAAATAAAAGGGGCCGAAAACCCGCCTTATTGACCCTCCTCCTTTGATGCGTGGCCCCAGTCACACGCTATAAAAATTAAAAGTCACAAGCACACAACGACCAGGCACACAAAATCAACAACAAAAAAACACTTTTATACACAATCACACAAAAAATTTAAAAAAAAAACACAGATAATTCAATTCAAGCACCTCGTGCTCAGGCGATTTCTCCTGGCCAGGAATTTCAAGTACCACCTCTTCAAACCTACAAGCTCGGAAATCGCACTAAGCGAAACACCAATGACAGCTTACGAGCAAGTCCAATAATGAAAGAGGTAGTCCTAAACTCAGAATACAAGCACCAAGCACCAAGTATACCAAGCACACAGTAAATAGCAAACAAACAAGTATCCAGTAAAGGTGTAGAAAATCGCAGTGTCTGAAGTCAGGACAGCAAATGCTGCTCATGCTAATATCGCGGTTATATTTATAGGCCTTTTCCGATTTTGACCTTGTTTGCTGACTGGTGTGCTGTCCGTTATAAATTTCGCCATACATGCTATGTGCGAAGGCACCAAAGCGTTTGCAAAGAAATAGTATACACGCTATCAATGAAGGCACCAGCCTATGACCAAGTGGTAAGGAAGCAAAATTCTAATAAACGAGAAGAAAAAATATAAGTACAGGAAGTGGCAAGGGAGTAAATTATAAATTAATTTTACATAAGTAACTCATGAGCAAGGGAGCAAAGACAATAATAACAAAGACACGAAGTCAATTAAAATTAATTTAATACACTGGTCAAACTGACCATTTTTGCAATACGTATACTTAATTTTCAGATGTCATAACAGTCTCTTCAGTTTTTAATTGTTCCTACAGTAAAATTAAATTTGTAGTATAACAAAGCCAAGTTTGATTATCTTTTAACTCTAGTTACGTCGGTAAAAAAGATTAATTTGTACCTGCCATACCAACAAAGACTTTTCCGAATTCCAAAATCTGCTAAATACGTATACGAAATACGTATACTTAATTTTCAGATGTCATAACAGTCTCTTCAGTTTTTAATTGTTCCTACAGTAAAATTAAATTTGTAGTATAACAAAGCTAAGCTTGATTATCTTTTAACTCTAGTTCCGCCGGTAAAAAAGATTAATTTGTACCTGCCATACCAACGAAGACTTTTGCAAATTCCGAAATCTGCTTTATCGGCAGTCCTGACATTACAGAATTTAGTATAGATATGGAATATACTCGGCTTTGCTATATTACTAACGCGAAGTTATCTAAGTATATTTAGTGGCTTTAAAATGTATTATTATGAAGAAAAAAAATTACAAATCAATTACAATCTTTAATAAAAATAAATTATTTAATATTTTCATTATTCCCCATAAATATTTCATGAACTATATAATTGAGCAAGACAATTTATTAAAACCTTAAATCAAAAATAACCAAAAATTTAATTATTAAACTTTAAACTATTATTTAAACATAACAACAAAAAAAAATAATAAATAAATTTATCTAAAGGTGCAAAAGCATAATGAAGTTAAAAATAACAAAACATTGAAAATTCTCTTCTTTGAATATATATATTCCGGTCAGTTTTAGCAATACATGAATTTATAAAGTTTCAGCGCGAAAAGCATCTGGCATAGACAACAAGCCTTCCGGGCATTATAAGCTCTCGCATGTTATATGCCTAGGACAGAGAATAAATTCTCTTGAGAGAAAAAGAGAAAAAAAATAGTAATAGAGAAAGAGATATAATAAAGAAAAGGATATGATAATGTCCAGCACGTCGACTCTCTACATTATGTCATTGATGAAGCGCCTCTCTAATAAATATACTATAAAGCTTCATTCACTATATATATATATATATATATTTTTAACATAGACTTACATACATTTTATTATATATTATGTTTATAAATCATCCTTTTGCATACACACACACATTTATAAATTTTACTCACGCTGTATATATATATTATATATATATAATCTGTGCTTGAAATTTTAATTTCACTTTAACCATGACTATTTATAGTAGGACACTATATTTTAAAATTAAATTTTAATTTTTTGTAATTAAAAAAGCATGAAATAATAATAATAATAAAAATAAATTACGTTTTTATTTTTTTTTTAATTTATTTTTATCATACATGAAAATATCTACTGCATTAAAAACAAATTTATTATACTAAATTATTTTTTTATTAACTTTTTTTTTTATTAATGATTTTTTGTACATAATAGCGTAGTTATATATATATATATATAAATTTATGAACAATTTTTAATATTAAAATGTTATTATTAATTTTTAAACATAAAATTTATTATATATTTTAGTTCAAATAATAGTTATTTGTTATAGGTATTTTTTTAATTAAAATATAATTATTTTTTGATGTATCAGAAAATTTAATTTAATAAAAGTTAAAAATTTGGTAACATACTTTATTGACAGTGTTTTGAATATCAAAATAAGTTACAAATTACTAAAATAATTAGTACACTGTATATAAGTAGGTATAATTTAACAAATATAATCTCTATAAACTTACTCATCTGATATAAAGGAGGTTAGGCGAACCGCGAGATATCACATCATTTGTTATTTAAGATTCCACTTTGAAAACATTCTTGCTTGACTTGATTAGTATAAACGTAGTAGGTAATTGTTAACAAATATCAATGAATACTTTGTGGTAAAGAAGTTCCTATTCAACCACTTCCCTTAACCGTTAAAATTATGTTAAGCTCGTTAACATCAGATTCATTGACTTCGTAGGAAGTGTTATTGAATGCACCCATTATATTAATCAGAGTGATTATAATAGTTTACTATGTTTTGATAAATACCTCAACATAACAAGGATATCATGGCTTAACCATTTTAACCGATAAAGTTGTTAATGAGAAATTAAAGGGATTTTTTATTTTTATTGTAATTTTATTATTCTTTGTTATAAAATTATAAATTACAATTAAGATCCTTTGAATTAAATCTCAAAGGCTTGTTAGCTAGTGTGCCATTTTAGATATTTTATCCTGAAAGCTAAATATCTTTTAAAGTTTGTTTGATGCCTCTTACATAGATTTTAGTTGACTTCTCAAAATATTTCTCTTTTAATACCTTTTTGAACAACTAATACGAAAAGAGCTTAAGTTCAAAGTTAAAATTAATAGACTTGTTAAATAATTTTAAAATTATCAAAATAGCTAAGTTTTCATAATTTCTGTTGATCTTTCTAATTATAGAATTATAATCTTTGTATCTAAACAACTTTATTTTATTTTCCACTGTAACTGTCTTTGACTGTTTTTTAATATTTCTGAAACTAACTTGTATTTTTTCTCATTTACATCCGGGAGTTTTTGAGGTGACTAAATCCATAAATGATAATAAAAAAATCATACAATTTATAATCTAAGGTTTGAAAAATGTGAAAATCCATTTTTTTTAATGCTTCATATTTAGTATACAATTTCAATTTGATCATAAAAAAATAGTAAGTTTATTTTATTATGAAGTTGGTATAATTTTTCAAACTATGATTTATAATCTCTTACAACCCTTATTTATACAGACTTCCACCTGTACATTAAATTTTATGATTTTTTTTATTATAATTGAAATTAGTAATCTCAAAAACTCCCGAAGGTAAATTATGAACCAAAAATGCAATTGAGTTTCAAAAATATAAATAACTGACACGTTTTGGCTGAAAAATAAGGTAAAAAGGCTTATTTTTTATTATCTTACCCTCTGTATAGACTTTTTCTGAATATTTATACACCGAAAATGACCAAAAAACTAAATAATTCATAAGTTTATAGTCCGGAAACCAATGTTACTTTCAATTTTTCATAAAATTTTAATCTGAAAAACTCAAGTGGCACATTTTAGTCGCCTCAAAATTAATCTATTAAATCAATATACTTATTTACATCAATTACCTTAGCATTACCAGCAACTTGCGGCGATGTCTTACCAAACTCGTCATTAATCTACTTAAGCAGTTTTGTATATTATTTTATAACCATGTCTTTTGCTGAAATAAAAAGTTTTAAAATGTGACTCACACTCAAAGCTTTCATTGTTTTCTTATTAAAGATTTGTATTATTATTTGTATATTAAATTAAATTGCCCTATTATTAAATAATTTTTAAATGAATCATATTAAATTAAATTGCCCTATCTCGATATGTGTATTTATATTACATCCCTTTTATTATTATGACATATCAAAGGGCAACATTAAATAATTTTTTTAAATACATTTAAAAATTATGCCCAGTAAAGGTCAATGAAAACAAAAATAATATATATATACTCGTTAGAAATAAAGTTTTTAATTTCTAAGCTAATATATTAATGTTTTTAGTAATACAACCAAAAATTCAAAATCTAACTAATTTAACATAATGTTAATATAAAATAATTTTTATTATGAAAAAAAACAAGAAATCATAAATGAAAATAATTGGATAATACAACAATAATAATAATAACAATAGTAAAATTAGATAGTATAGGATTTTATAAAGCTATAAATAATATGTAATTCGAGTAATTCTATATATATTCAAATAATATATTTAAACAATTGTACATGTATTAAATTAAATTGATAATAATATGAAACATTCATGTTGTACAATGCTAATTATATTCTGTATCATCAGAATGATTTATGCATTTATGACATTTATGTTACATACAATTCATATCTATTTAATTTTAAAAGTATTTATTTTTTTATAAAAATATGTTTTTGATAATTTAAAATAATTTTTTTTTTTAATTTGGGAGTATGTTAATGAAGCCAAAATTTTGTTTGTCAGAAATTTTTAATTTCTGATTTAGCATATTTGTGATAAGCTATGCTATTATATATTTGAATTGGCGGGCCACTTTGGCCCAAATCTGGGTACAGGGTTATAATTAAAGGATTAAAAATTATTATATAATGCAAAACTCATTTGTTAAGCTATTCTTTCCAGAAAATTTTTATTGCATATTCCTAATAATTTTTTATTTATAATCTGAGGGATTTAACACCAATTGGACCCAAGTTGAATTTAAAAGCCACGAAAACAGTCCACTTTATTTTCAATAATGTGTATCGAAAAAATAGCTTATGCTTATTATGACTTAATGTTTAATTTATTGCAGGGTGGAAAATATTTTCCTTTTAGGAGTTAATACAAATTTTTGTAAAATTTGATTTCTGGTCCCCGAAAATTATATGGATTACTTCGTACGAATAAATCATTACTTTTTTTCTGTAGCCTAAAATATCTCAAAGACCAAATAAACCAATTTAACCTTTTTTTTTGCGAAGCTCCAACTAAAAACCATTGATTTTTTCCCCTAATATTCTGCATATAAATAAGCAAAAAAAATTAAATTAAACTTTTTAGAGAGTTCAATACTGTTCAACTCTAAATTGTTATAAACAATCCCCTAATAAAATTAAAATTTAATATTAAGTTAGTAAAAGCTTAAAACTTTAAACAACATTAAAAAATAGTTTAAAAATAATAATTAAAAACTGTGTCAGCACTTCCCCAAAATAAAAAAATAACAAAATAACATAAAAAATTAAAAAATATATTTTTCCAATTTAATTACAGTTTAATCGAAGCGACGATCACAATGTCGTTATAAATAACGTAAATGCAGAACAAGCAGGAAAATATCGTTGTGAAGTCTCAACTGACACACCATTCTTTATCACAAGAACAGAAACAAGTTATATGCATGTTGTCAGTAAGTAAATACATATGTAAAAAAAAAACCAATTTTTTTTATGTATAGAAATTTAAAAAATACACATTTTTAGATCAGCTAAAAAAATATTCAATGAATAATAATAATGATAAAATAAAAATTTACATGTCATATTTCCATTTATTTCAAAATAATCAAATTTTATGTAAATTTTCATACATGAAAAAAATAGAAAAAAAAATAAATTGAAAAAAAAAGAGGCTGAATAAACCATTTTTTTTTTCGTTACTTTATTCAAAAATAAAATATATTTTAATTGTTATTATTATCATTATTTCTTTTTTAAAAAAAAAGTAAAAACTAAATAATTAAGAATTAAAAAGATTTGTAAATAAATAAAAGCTCATTGACCTTTTTTTTGTATTAAAAAATTTACAATAGCTTCTTTTGTTTTTTATCTTTTTTGAATACTTAGAGGAGCTACGTGTGGTTTTTCTTTTATTTTTCAAGGTCTTTTTTTTTATCTCATATTAAAAAATACATAAACTTTTCTCCATTTTTGGTCTTAAACACATACTTTTTTTGCATTGTCTTTTCTCTATACGTTTTGTTAATCGTAGCCAATTAAAACGCAGTTAGCCACAGGCATTAAAATAAAAAAAAAGGGTTTTCTTTTATTTTTACTTATCTTTCATTTTCATTCTTTTCTCTTTATTTTTTAATACACACACACACACGTACACACAATAAAATCTTTTTCAGTAAAATATAAAATGTCATCAAGTTTAATAATAGTCTTATTATTTAGTAAAGAAAAAAAGGAAAATAATAGTAAAACATTTTTTTTTACCATTAAAAATAAATTCTTAGAAAAAAAAAATGGAAAAAAAGCTGGGTATTTTCCAAATATATGTCAAAGTAAAATAAATAATAATATTAAATATAAAAGAGAAAAAAAGTAAATTACATTACAGCAAATCATTCTTTTTTTTATTTCATGACAAATGTAAAACCCTCGAATTTTCCTATTTTTTTTTCTGTATTTAATCGTAAAATAAATTGAGTATAGTAACGAAAAAAAAAAAGAAAAATGATACATGAAAAAAAAAAATGTTATTTTTTTGTATTTAACAGATCTACCACAAGGGAATTTAACATTACACATGGAAAAACCAAGATATTCAGCAAATGATATTGTTAGGGGTAACTGTACAGCGCCACCAGGGAACCCTCCAGCTAATCTCACATGGACTGTCAATGGACAACCGGTATGTACTACAATAAAAAAAAATATATCTTTTTTTTTATACTTTTTCTAAGTAAAAAAAAAGGGTATTATAAACTAGACTTTAAAAAAAGTTAAAATAATTACTTGACAAAGATGACGAAGCGAAAATTTTTTATTTTTACTATATAAAATTACCATTTTGAATCGATAACTACAAGTTATAAAAATGGAGAGCATGTAATTTTGTTTTATTTTTATGTATGCTTAAATTTTAAAATTAATTTAATGTAATTTTTAAAGTTGTGTATTACTAATAATAATAGTCAATTATTTTTAATATACAGAAGAAGACATAAAATTTAATAGAATATTGGGCGTTACTTGTACTTTCCTGTAATAAATTCTTATAATATAAAAATTGCCCTGATTCTATATAAAAAATAAGCTTGATTCTTTTTTTTTTATTTTTCAGAGGAGATCATTTATTCATTTAATGGGAAATTTTTTTTACCCCCTTGACAATCATTGAGGGCTATTTCCTCTGTACTTCCCTCTTTGAATGTTTGAAATTCCTTTGAGTAATGTTAGATTTTTTTCAGTGGGAACTTTGCTCTCAGACTTAGATTAACAGCTTTCCTTCCTAGACCACCAAGCAAGCTCAGCCAGCGCCTCTTGTAAAATTTTTTTATTTATAATTCCAGCTACTTGCTAAAATTGTTTTTTTATTAATTTGAAAAGGAAATTCCAAGAAATTGTCGCCCCTTAGTTGCTTTTAATTCTATAGAGCATTTATTTGTTTTGCTCCTCAATGATTTGTAAAAAATATTTTAATCTAATAAAGTTACTATCAAGTAATTTCACTTATTCTTACAAAATAAATTCCTTCTTATTAAATTTTATAATAAAATATAGTGACAAAAATTTCCACCTGCAGCAAACGAATTTTTTTCAGTTCCCGCAAGCAGAATTCTGTGTGAGGCTAGTGGACAAATTTTTCAGTGTAAAAAAATACATAAACTGAAACTTGATGAAAATTAATAAAAATTGTTCTGAATAAATTTTCTAGTAACTAATGATTTTCAAAGAGTTTTGATACTCAACTAAATTTAACAGTTTATTATTTTCGAAACTTTTTAACATACTTGGAAATTTAATTTGAAGCATTATTTTTTTATTACTACTTAACTTGGCCCTGGAATTGAAAAAAAAAATTGAAGGCACATCAATTTGACTCGTATTTTCAGGCAGTTTGAATCTTCAAAAAACCGAAAAAATTCGTGAACAAAATTTTGGTAACAGTTGCAAAAAAAAAATTTCAAATTTTAATCCAAAAACTGCGTCAAAAATACCTGGGGTTATGAACTTAATAGTATATTTACGGCTCGTGTCCACAAAAGTAAAGAATGGCCCAAATCGCACGTAAGTGGGAGATTCTTTATTTATGGACAAGGGCCGTAAAATTTTTTTCATTTTAAGCCACTTCCGCTTTCGTTTTTATCGGTTTGAATTTTTCAAATCGGCCGGAAGTCAAGTTCGCCGTAATTATTTTTGCTCAAATTTTTCTAGAATGTTGGCCTATGGGTAAGCTTGTCCCAACAAAATTTTTGACATGTGACATTCAAATGAGCGCACACAATCATTATTTTAGTCTGCTCTTTAAGGGTCAGTAAAAACTACTTTGACACCGATTCTAGGTACATTGATTGAGAGAAAAAAAATTTTTTTCAGATAGTCCAGGTGAAAAGGAAACTTTTTACTAATTATATGTTTTTATCAAAAGTGCTTTGGTTTTGAAAAAATGAAGCCTTTTTAAAGCCCTAAAATTGGAAAATCTCAAAAAAAACCAATTTTTGAGCATTAGAAAATTTCAGTCGATATTAACATTTTTCAAAAATTCCGATGAAAATGCAAATCAAGACCTAAAATAAGCCCTAAAGAAAAGAATTAAAAAAATATATATATTGGTCTGGTGAGTTAAGCTGGACCTGAACATATGCAAATTCCTTCTATAAGTTTCTTTTGGCCATATTTTTATTAAAAAATTTTTTCTCCCAGAAATTTCCTTTTAATAAAGTAAAAACATTTTTAGTTATCATAATAAACATTTTATTATTTTTTTTTAAACTTTTAATTCAATCAAAAAATATTATATAAATTCAATTATAAAATTCCAACTTTGTAAATTCTTACTCAAATGTAATAATAAAAAGAAAAAAATAACTTTAAATTATTATTATTATTATTTAAAATTATTATAAAAAATTGCAGAAAATTTTCATAAAATAAAAAAACAAAGTGAAGGAATTTATATTTTATAACTTAATATTATACAAAACTATTATTATTATTATTATTATTTTTTAATAAAAAAATTATAACTTTAAATATAAAAGAAAAATATTCTTATAAATCTTTTGTTATACTTATTTTAAAATAAATTAAAGGTTTTTAACAGATAATCAATTTATATACAAAAAAAAAAAGAAAATTTTTATAATCTGTTAAGCACATCAAGTGTATTATTATTTAATATTAAATAAAAGTAAAATTATATAGTAGTAGTATTGGTAATATAAGCTCTGTTTTTTTATAAATTTTACTTTTTTTTAAACAAAACTTTATATAATCATAAAATTAAAAAAAATACTTTTACTTTATATATTAACATGAATTTGCCTAAGGTAAAGCAAAAAATTAAAGAAAATCAATGCTTTTACTTATATTTAATTAAAGGATATGGCAAATTCGGTTTAATATACTTTTTTATGGATAATATTATACTAAATCTTGTACTAATGGTTTAAAGTGTCTGTTAATCCATTAACGCAAAAACGGATGTATTTTAACAAATAAAAGTAAAAAAATGTGCATTCCAGAAAATAAATATTAATGAAATCGATAGTGGATAAAAAAAAATTATTCTTTAGATTCAGCAATTATTTTTCTGGCTTATAGGGCAGAAAAAATCTTTTATTTTTGTATAATTTTAATATACATATATATATCATTTCTTCAAATAAAAAGAGCTGATGTAAAAAATGCTTTCAATTTTATATTTATTATACAGTTTTTTTTTTTTTTTTAAATAAATTCTCCTTATCATTTCAAAATTATTTGAACAGTGCGAACCTTTTTTACTATTTTAATGCGAATTCAATGAAAATCCAACTGCCGCAAAAAAGAACATAGAATCATTTACTATGTTTTAACTGAATCATCCCCTAAAAAGTTATAATATTTGATGTTATAAATATTAAATCATTTGCACTCACTTGGAAAAGCATTAAAATCAAAGATGGATCTATGTCCCTACGTCATCTACCATTTTTAGTGTTGTGCTCTGATTGAAAGAATGCGAATAAGTTTGTCCTATTCGCGATGCCGATATCGACCCGACAATTCAACGCTAGGATATATAATGTTGATTAAGCCTTCATCAATCCTGTTTTTTTCTAAATATTAATTATTGATACACATGCGCAGAATCTATAACAGTTTGATAATATTATATTGTTATCAGATCGCGAATTCGAATATCACACTGTAAAAAGTAACTTTCTTAGATTTACAAAAAAAATAGAATTTTTGAAAATTAGTGAATTTTCAAAAAATTTTGTAAATATTCGATAAAAATCGTAAATTTACTAAATTATATAATCGAAATATATTTACTATATTATCGAAAAATTCGAGAATTCTCGATTTTTTTTTGTTATTTTACGAAAAAAGTTGTAAATTCACAACTATTTTTCGTAAATTTACAACTATTTTTTGTAAATTTTCGAACAAAAATTATAAATTATCAATTTTTCTTGCGAATTCACAAAAAAAAATCGAGAATACACGAATTTTTTGTTAATATACTAAATTTAGTAAATTTATGATTTTTTTCGAACATTTATAAATTTTTTTGAAAATTTACTAATTATTCGAAAATGTTCTAATTTTTTTGTTAATATAAGAAAGTTACAGTGCATTTCATGACTAAGGGGTATTCGGGGTAAAGGTAAAAATAAATTTCAAATTACAATTTTATTTTTTTGACTCCGAAAAAACTTGTCGAGGACCCAGCATAGTTGGTAGAAAATGTGAAAAAAATAAAAACTAACAATTTTACTTATCTTAAAGATTTTCTAGATCGGTAAAAATAAATTTCAAAATAAAATTTTATTTTTAACCCCAAAAAAAGTGGACCGAAAAATTATCAGGTCAAAATGTTTGTTTTATGACCCCGAAATCTGAGTTAAAGTACCGAACGAAATCTAAGTCACCAGATTTGTTTACTGGAAAGATAATCCAGTGTCAAAAATTTTAAATTTTAAGCGGAAATTTTTATAGTATCCTAAAAAAAACCCTAGACAAATGAAAATGCTAATTTTTAATTTTTTCAGTATCCCAGGTCATTATCTTGGGTTCTCGAAAAACTTTTTTGGTATCAGAAAAATGAAATTCTAAGATGAAATTTATTTTAACTGGCCTCAAAGTAAAGATTTTTAGACCGCCATCTTACAATAGTAGCGAAATAATAGTTTCTCGTAAAACTCCTTTCGGGCGCAGAAAAATAAAAATTTTACGCTGAAATTCATTTTTAATAACCCCGTATACAGCCAAGTTTCAAATCAATATATTATCAAAAAATATTCATATTAATTTTTTGACTGCCTGGGTAAATATGATTTATATTATTTTCAAGCGAATAAAAAAGCAACATAAAATTAATATTATTTGTCAGATTAAATTATAAAAGATTTTTGAATATATCAATAATTTTGAACATATCAAATCCTTAACCATTTAAAATAACATCAATTTTATAACTGCATTGATCCACAGTTGATTGGTGTATTTATAAATCCTCTTAATATTTTACATTTATAATCGGCATGGCATAATCAGATTCCATAAATCAAATTTATTAGTTTGAATTACAGATGATTAATTTTTAATTAAATAAAAAATATAATTCCTAAACATTATTAAAAATTTTTGTTGAATTTGATTCTTTATATATCTTAAAAGCTTAAATTAAATAATTTTAGATTATAAAGTAAAAGTGGCATGCAAAGTTCATTATTTTACTTTATATATGCATGGGGATTAGGAAGGCGGAAATCAGTCATACTTACGACGATTAATCATTTTAATGAAAAGTTAAGTAATTTATTTACATATATACTTATACATACTCGAAAATATCACTTTTCACTTCATAAGGTGTATAAATAATAAAAAAAATTTTTGTTTTTTTTTTAGTCGTGAAAATGCTGCGTGAAAATTTATTACTGTATTTAGAATACGAAAGATAGAAAAAAAGACGTATATGCCAAGGGAGCCAGGGAATATTAATTAATTAAATTTTGCGAAAAATGTCACCTATTTTTACGAAAGAGGGAAAAAATAAGTACATAATATTTAATTAGAATGAAAAAAAGAATATACCTGGTGTATTCGGGGGTTCACAATTGCTAAAAAATTTTATTTTTCTGAGATTAAAAAATCTCGAAATTAAAATTGCGTTTTATGAATATTATAATTTATAAAAAAAAATGTCTGCCCAAAATTTCTTTTAGTAAAAATAAAATTCTAATTTTGTCCTATTTTTAAGCTTTTACTGCATTATATTAGACAGCCCAAAGAAATTTCTACCTAAAATAAGTTTTTATAGAAATCAAAAAAAATTTTATCTTCAGTACAGAGTCATACAAAAAATAATTCGGAATCGAAAAAATTAATGGTTTCGCCGATAAATCTTATTCCATCAAATTACTTTTAATAAAAATAAATTCAATTTTATGGATATTTTTTAGTTGAATATTTTGTATATTTTTTGAAAATTGGATTGGAACGTCCAGATAATTTAAATTTCAATTGAGTTTAAAACGACCTTGCTGGACAAATTATAAGGAAAAATTCAAAAAACTTTGATTTTCGCTCTTGTCAATATTTCATTCTCAATCTGAGAACCTCTTCAGGACCTTTATTTTTTAGAAATAGTTATTTGATTCCACGCAAAAAACAGGTCTTAGGTTCCATTTTATCATTCTTTTTTTTTGTATCAAAAAAATTTTTTCTCCGTATAAGCATCTAGACAGTAAATAATTCTAAAACGAATCATAATTTTTATTAGCAAATTATATGAGGTACCAAAATTTTGACTGTTCGAAAAATGCATGATTTCTAGCAGGAAGCATCAATTTTTTTTTTTTTAATATCAGTTCTGAAAAAAAATTAGGTCACTAAAATATCCAGTACTCAATATAAATATCTGTAAACATTTATATTGTTAATTAAAAAATATGCAAGTTGGATCTATTCAAACCCTTTACTACCCCGAGTTTTTTAATTTAAAATATTTTTTCTTTGAAAAATAAAAAATCCATATTTATTATTTATAAAATTAATTAACTTTATTAGATACCACTGAAGCGCAAAAAATATTTTAATAAAATTTATTTATTAAAAAAACATTCCTGGAATTTAAATGAAAATTCTTAAAAGCTTTAACGTACAAACTAATTAAAATATAAAATTATTGAAAGACATGAAAAATTAAAAAAAAAAATTCTTACAATAAAAAAATACATATTTAAAATCATTTAGTACACTTATCTCTAAAACTAAAAGATAATTCGCATATTACGTGTTAAATTCCATAAAAAGCATCCTCTTAGATAAAATTTATCTACCAGAATTTCAATTTCCTTTTTCCTCGTTTGGATTTTTTTTTTATAATGTATCAAGAAAATAATGATAATAATAATCATTATTCAAACCGACAGTAATTTTTGCACGATACCAAAGTATACAGATATAAATTTTTTAATAATATTCATAATTTGATGATAATGTGATGTGATAATGAGAATTTTTTTCTGCAACACTGTAACATTATAACATTTTCAATTTTATAGCTTATCATTTTCAATAATAAAAAATACATAATTAAACTTGTTAGTCCTTGTTAAAAAAAAAAACACGTTTTAATATATTAAACAAAAAAAAAAATTTACTTTTTTTTGCTTTAACTCACTCACTTTATATCTCAGGGGAAATGCATTAACGAAAATCGTTCGTTATGTAGGTAGCTATTATTATTCAAAAGCTTTATATATATGAAGGATGTGTAAAAAAAAATGCTTTGGTTTACAAGAGAGATGAAGATATAAAATAAAAAGTACTACTATTATATTTCAAGAGTATGAAAAGTTAAAAAAAAATTTTTTTATTTTATTATTCATTTGTTTTTTATTTTTTATGTACTTAGACATAATTCAAAAATAAAATTAAAATATTATATAATTTATGCTTAGTATTATTTGAGAAAATGGTAATTTTAATATTTTATAATATTGCTACTTTTTATTTTTTATGGAAATTTGTTTTTTTTTTTCAAAAATATTTTATTAAAATTAAGTTTTAGGTATAATGTCTTGGGTAACAAAAGAAAAACAAAAATTTACTTTTTTTATGGCTTTAAATTTGTCTTGAATTATTAAATTTTATTTTATTATACTTTTAGGGGAGAATTGAACAATGAATTTTATTTTAGATTTTCAAAAAAATGATATTTTAGTAGCAGGATTTGAGTGAATTTTCATGTAAGCTAGAAAAAAAATTATGAAAATTCAGAGTTACCCTCTTCATAACTTTAGAACCCTCTTTACCTTGTACACACGTTTCAATAAAAATATTTTTTGTACTATGTCAATTTTAGAGTAAAATTTTTAAAGATAAAAAGCATCTATTAAATATGCAGTCAAATACCAAACAATTTTTTTCTTTAAAAAATGGACGTTTTATCTAGTAGTACAAATCAAGATACTGGAAGTAAGAATGTTTATAGTGATATAGATTTTTAAGATTTTTTACCATTTTCTAAATTAAACCAGGGTTAATCAATTACTATTAGTAAGAGTATGTGGTTAACAGAGTTTTTTATCATCCGACCCTAATGTTCGGTCTTTTTTGGGGTCGGTTTTCGGGTATACCTAACCGAAAAGTTTCAAAGGTATAGTTTTTAATCAGAAATTTCCCTAGCATTACAATTCTATGAACATTTTTCTTTTGAAAATTTTTCGTTTACTTTTAAAAAAGAGAAAAAATAGTAAAAAATTAACTACTACAATTAAAAAAATGATGAATTATAATGACTTATAATGACTTACTAGCTGTGATTAACGAAAAATGTTAAAAAATATTTTCATGGAATCGTTAAGGCAGGATAATTTTCGATTCAAGACTGTACCTGCGGGCTTTTGAAGCTTTTTGAATACACCTGAAGACCGACCCGATCTGACCCGAAAAAATTCAAAACCGACCCGAAGCTTCGGGCTGGGTAACCGGTTGGTAACCGCTGACCCCTAACAATTAGTATATTAGTCAACTGAAATTTAATCGACCATTTTTGTAAATTAAAACTTTTGAATATGAAACCCTCGATGAAACGCTGTATATTTTGGGCTGAAAATCTTCTCTACTGAGTAATTTGAATTGACCTGCACGAAAAAATTATGCACAAAGCTTGGGCACAAACTCTCGAATTTTGCGTAGCAAATTTATTTCGCGTGTTTTTCTTATTTTAAGCACAAAATTAATTTATCTCTTCCATTTCTTACATGAAATTCAGGAGTTTTATGCACAAGTTTCGTACATAATTTTTTTAACGTAAAACTCTACATTTTTAAAGTCCATTTTTAATTTGAACTCTAACAAATAGAGATATCAACCCTTAAATAGGAGTAATTTTTCAATTAACTATAAAAAAAATTTTAAATGCTCAGAAATTTTATTTGACAATGAAAATAATTACTAAAACTCTCCATAAAGTAAAAAAAAGTTAAATGCTAATAAATTTACCATTATCACTCTTTCTGCATATTGGGTGCAAGGGGGTCACTTTTATAAATTTAATGAAAGATTAAATATTTTAGACTGAAAATCACACCCTGTAGTTATTTTTGGTCATTCTTGACAATTTTAGATCTCATTATTAATAAAAACGATACATTTAGATATTTTAAAAAATGTCACTGTTATTTTCATTTTTCTAAAGCAATTTGGTATTAAAGTCCTTCGCCAACAAAAACTTCCTCGATAGATACTTATATTTTACTGAATCCTCTATTAATTAAAATTTAATTCAACAAATATAAACCACAATAAACTATAAAAAACACATTAAGTAGATCTGAAATTTTTATATTTAAAAAAAAAATAGTTAAAACGTGTTTAAAAAATGAAATAAAAGAAATTTAGTATATACATAAGAAGTTTCTTTTTAAAATGAGCTTCAGTTAAAAGCTTTTACATATATATATCATAAAAAGCGTCTCGTCGTCTTTTGACTTGTCTATGCCATTATACCACAATCTTCATACTATGTACATAATTAAAAATTCACGCTCTATGCAAACTAAACTACTATATGCAACTACGTTACGTTACGTTAAAAGAAACATTGTAAAACTTATACATCTTTACAAACTTTATTATTATAGTACCTACCTACCTACCTACCTACCTTTTTTTTCCTATTTAATTTACCATCAGGCCTTCTTCTTTCTATCTAATAAAGAAATGTTTTATGCACTATAAAATATACACTACCACTGCTATTATTAATATATATATATATATATATACCTACTTGTTTATTTTTTAAATCTTCTTCACTTTTATATTATACACTCTATTTTTTTATTTGCAAATAATAATCTGTAGAAATAAAAACAAAAATAAAAAAAATTAACTTCTGCTTGTGACACTTTTTATGGTATAAATTATAATTACAATAATAAAAAAGTTATTTTTTTTTTTTTAATTTTGTGTTACATATTTATAAGTAAATAAAATTTTTAATTAAAAAAAAAAAAAATTACGTTGCAAATTTATTCTTTTGTAAATTTGTAATCAATTTTTTTTTTTTTAGCTAAATAAATACTTAGAACGTAAGAAAATCTTTTCTTTTATTACAAAATTTACACTTGATCGTGCTTTTTTTAATATTGGTTTTTTTTTTATAATAATGAAACTTTTGTTTGTGAATAGCGAGTAAATTTCAGTCTGACAATTTCAATTTTTTTAAGATTTACAAATTCTTATCTCAAATATTAATATTCTAAGATTTGAAGAATATTGAAAAAATTAACACTCAGAAAAATATCCTTTTTAGCATAAAAGGATCATAATTTTGAGTTCAAAATTTTGAGGCAAGACAAAGAAGAGAATTTTTAAATTTAAGATATTATATTTTTTTCCGAATTTTGGTAGATTAATTAAAATTTGTCTTAGCACTTGTATTTTGAATCTAAGTTTTTAGATGCACAAAAAATATAATTAAAATTTTTTTTTTTTATTTTCTAGAAAAGAAATGATTTTTCGAGTGATTTTTAGAAAGTGCAAATTGAGTAATGAAAATACTTTTTAATTACAATATTATAAAGTCAATAAATTTTCAAAAAATACATTCAAAAAATATTAATTATTGAGTCTAATTTTCGAATTCCAGGGCCCAGATTCTCTATTCATTTCACAGCCAGTTCACAGCTTTATCAAGCGTGAAAAGCTTAATGAAGTCCAATGTTTTTAGGAATGCTAGTATTTTGACAATTTAAAAAAGTGCATTAGTTAAGCAATAATACTTTAACTATTCCATAAGGTGTTTTATAACCAGTATTGTACGTCTAATTCAAGTTTTAAATTATCGTTTTTATCTCGTATCAAATGAAAAGAATAGAGAATCAAGACCCAAATTTCGGATGGCCGATCACGTTTTGAAATCAGATATTCAAACTTCGATCATTCAAATTACTTTTTCTTTCTTACATAACATCAAAAATCGGATTTCTTAATCGTGATCAACTACGACCCAAAAACTTCAAATCAATTCTAAGATTCTAACAAATTTGAAAAATTTAAGTTACCAAATTTGAAGTTAGCAATCTGCCATTTTAGTCCACGAATTACAGTACTTAAAATTTGTTTTCATAATTACTTCATTTTTTGTGAATGCATTTAATATTGGCTAGCACTTTAGTTTGACTATTACTTAAGAACAAAATTATTATTCTTTTGCTTCAAAAGGACCAAAACCTGGTTCAAAAAATTCCCCTTTTGAGACAAATAAAAAATAATTTTTAGGCCAAAATCAAGAATACTTTCCTTATGTGAAACCTAAAATCCTTTAAGATTTCGTTTTCTTAAAATATTAAGAAAGTTACCTGAAAATAGTTAGACGTTTAAACCTTAACTATAAAAAATTCTCAGCATACCCAAAAAAAAAAATTAAAATTCTAAAAATTAAAATCTTAAATTATTTATTCTATTACAGATTGCATATATATAAATAAACTTTACTACATTAAACTCACAGCTATAAAAAATAAAGTTTTTCTGCATACTTTTTTGTTAAATAATAATAATAAATGTTCTGAAAGTAACATCGGTTAACAACAGAAGCAGATTTGACTTACAAAAATAAAATGGAATAAAAAAAAATGTCATTCGTTTTTTGTAGGTATATATATATACAATAAATACAAGCAATTTAGAAGTATATATATAAAATTTTCCCATAGAAAAATACATACCTATATATTATATAAGTAATCCTCTCAGAAAAAAGAATAAAAAAAAGAAACGAAAAAAAAAAAAACGAAATAAGTATTTCTATATTATAGTTGATATATTTGTATTGTGCATGTTGGTGTAGGTACTACAATACTCTATGTATGGATAATAATGCCACAAATGCAACTTACTACTTGACATTCTAAGCATCGTACATCAAAATATCTCTTCCTACAATGTCCTATACAGTGCATCTTTTATTTTTAGTCAACAATAAAGAAGCTTAATATTTCTTTATCCTCTTTATTTTTTCCCTAAATATATATAAGACTATATACACTGTAAAAAATTTTTTATAAATGACGAATTTTTTTATTTTTGTTTCAGGTTAAATCGAGCTTTACTATTAATTTACCAACTAAAAATTATACTGACAATCGTAAGATTTCAAAAATTGGAATTGAATATGATCTTAAAAATGAAGGTTATTTTAGAGGAGGAAAATTAAAAGTTACATGCCATGCTAATGTCTTCCAATTATATAAACAACAATCGACTGTTACACTTGAAGAAGAACGTCCAAGATTAGCTTCAGTTCTTGGGACAAGAGAATCTTCACACAGTTATTATTAATTTCTATTATTTTTTATCTTTAAGCAGTTTTTTTAATCAAAAATTTATAATTTCAAAATATGTATTCCTTCAATCATTTATTTAAAAATATTAAAAACCTTTATTTCCTCGTATTTTCCATTTTCCTTGAAATTTTTCCAATAAAAATATACAATTTTCTTATTCGTTCAAATTAATTAAGTTTCTTTGTGAAAATTCTATGAAAAAAAAAAACTTATATTTTAATTTTAAGTAGTAACAGTCCTTGCTTTTAAATTTGTCTTACAGGTAACTGAACTGTAATAATTTTATTTCATTTATATTATTTTTTTTTAATTAAAACTTCATTTTAGTAAAGTAAATTTAATTAATTTCTAATTAGTTATTGAAAAATTATCATCAACCCTATACTTTCATAATGTAAATATTGAAATATTTAATTGTCTTACAAGAGTCTGACTGTTACTACTTATACTAACATTGTAATTAAATATTTGAACAAATTTGTTTGAATTATCATTGGCAGTAAATATACGAATTATAATGCTTTTGATTCACAATTTTGAACCTTTATAGTTTTGAAAAGTAACTATACCAGTAATTGATTATTTGATTAGGAGTTTCAAGGTATACAGTTAAAAAAGGAAATCGTGAAAAAAAACCTTTAAATTAGCAAGATTCATTAGTTTTCAAAATATTCACAAAATGAATCATTATTTAGTTCGCTATATACTCATTTTTAGGGTTCCTTAATAAGAAATTTAAGATTCTGCTAAATGGTGAGTTAAATACCCTTATGTTAAAAAAAAGTACCCCTTTATAGGCCTGATTTTGGAATATTTACAAATCATAACAAGATTTAGTTACTTTATATTGTTTGGGTCATTGATAAGAAACATTCGAGTAACGTACACAGGAAATGATTAGAACATCTTTAAATTAAGGAAACACTATTAACGCCATTGGCTAAATAAATCTTGTTTTAATTTAAGAATATACATTTTTGACCATTTTTCGTTTTTATTCATTTTTCAATATTATTTTAACAAAACCAGTTAGATAAGAGTTTTAAAATTAGTTTCTGGACTTTGTCCATGGTAAAATTTCCCGCTGGATTCAAATTTGATGTTAGTTTTTCAAAATTTTACCTCTGGATGGTTGTATTCCCTATTTTGACCCAGATCGAGTAAATCTAAATATTTCCAATTCAGCACCCCTAAGCCTGTTTTTCAGTATGCAGTAAGTTAAGAAATATCTTCTTGTGGTTATATATTCATGGCTAAGAAAGTTATACTCCATAAAAAATCATTTCTTATAAATTTTAAATTTGATTCAGTGACATGACCAAATAAAAAACTTATAACCGGTTTGTGTAAACACAATCTAAATGCATGGAACATGTTTACTTCCAGCTGAGAACTAGGTATAATGCAAATGTTACGCAACGTTACAATACAAGTTTCTAATTTTATAATTTGTAATCTTATTTTAAGATTCTAAACCCAAACTATTCTGATTCCCTAAACCCGAATTATTCCAAGTCTCTAAACCTGAATTATTCTAAGTCCCTAAGCCCAGATTTTTCAAATTACCTAAATTGAAATTATTCTAAGTCTCATTTCACCCCCCCCCCCCTTAGACCGAACCAATTTGACCCCCCCCTCCTTAATTTTAAAGCTCTGAGGTACCCTCTCCCTATAAACATGTTCCATTTTAAAATTGATTAAAAATTCGAAATCTCCCAACTGATTTTATTATTAGATTCTTAAAAAATTGAAAAAATGAAAAATGATAAAAAAACTAATTTTGATCTAATTTGGACAGATTTGTCCATAGAGGACTAAAAAATTAGGGGATTGTATAATTCACGTACATAAAAAAACTTTACTATAAAACGATACCCAAAATGAGCCAATTAAGGGAATTTGTTCTGGCAACATTGACTTCTTATAAATGCAGTGGTAGATAGAATTAAACTATTTACGATATTAAAAAACTACACCTGTTTTTATACAACTGTAATAGTGAAAATTTCTGTAAAATCGTCGGAAAATGTAAATATCAATAGTACATTTACTATCACGATAGTGAAATTGGGTTCAAATTTTCATGCATTGTAATTTTTAGCTTCAATTTAAAAAATTTTTTTTTAACATTTAAATTCTAATATCTATAGATTAATTCAAAATATATTTGTGAGCTTCCATCCCCTGACCATGCCCATGAGTACAGTAGCTTTGTTTAATCAATAAAATAAATCCTAAAAGGAAAAGAAAAAAAATAAGAATACGAAAATTTTTTGAAACAAAAAATCAAAACTGCTTTGGATAATATTTAAAAAAGTAATTTAAGGTACTTATATTTTCTAAATATATTTTTCTTTTTTTTTTTTTAGGTGCGAACACAGGAGCTAGAATAATGGAATGGCTATTGTTGCTGACGATGGCCAACACCTTAACATTATTTATAAGATAACAAGAATAAAATGTGAATAACTGATACTTTTCAGTCTCTATAATAGTTGAAAACTGCCAAAACAACAAATAAAAAAATAAATCATGTATAAAAAAATTATAAAATTTGTATGAAAACAATATAGCTGTTTTAAGAAGTACAGAAGATTATAAAATACTATAATTTGTGAATGAATGATAGATAAATAAACTTTTATGAAAGACGTAAAAATAGTGTATAAATCAGTGATTAATTATAAATATTGAATGTTTGTTATTAATGTAAATAGAAAAAGAAAAATACAATAATTTTAATGAATGTAAAATAATAAAAACAGAGAGAAATAATTATATAATTAAAATAATGTCATAAACTTATACATATAAATATATATTATAAATATAAATAAATATAAGTAGATCAAAATGATGTTCCATCAAAAAACATTTAATTATATGAGCAAATCAATGAATATACCTTATACATATATATATATTACCCGATGGATATTTTTTGATTCTGTCAAATGCTTGTTTTTTAAGAAAAAAAAATACTTTGGCAAAACTTTAACATTGCCTGTGAATAAAATCTTTATGAGTTAAATTGTCCTATACTGAATTCATAAAGTTATACAAAAATAAAAAAAAATATTGTTATTGTTTCCCATGGAATCTTGTTTAAATGATTATTGAATAAACTATCAAACCTTCGTTAAAAATCTTTATTTTATGTGATTTATTTACCTTTTATCATTTTCCTTACTTCCTTAGTAATTATTAAAATATTTTTTTGAAATAAAAATTAAATTTTCACTATATTATATATGTATTTATTAAAACAATTTTTTTTTCAAAAACAATTTGCAATTTTAAAGTACACAGTACTTAAATATTTTTCATCTGTATGAAAACAAAAAAAAAGAAATTGAAATTTTTTATTTATACTGAGTATATTGTCAACTGTCACAAGTTAAATTAATTAAAATTTATTTAATTTGTATAAATATTGATATTAAATTCTAACGTCACTTTAAAGTAATGATTATTTTTTGAATTATAGATGAATAATGACTTAAAAGTATAAGTAAAAGTTTTAATATAATCAAATTTCTAAGTTACTTGAAATATTTACTGCTGAACGGGTTTTATTGACCCATGTATTTTGATGGAGCTCTAAAATCCGCTGCAGCAAATATATTAAAATATAAACAATCTTTGATTGGTTATGACTTATATTAAAATTTTTTTACAAGCAATCAAATAATGTAATAATAAATATGACTTGCGCAGAACAATTTCGAAATATTAATTTATGATGCTTTTTGAGCCGCTTCTTTTTGCATGCTTTGAAGTTTCATTTCTATCACATCTGTAGTTGCTTCTCTGATTTTACTTTTCTCAATTCCAATAACTTGAATTTTTTCCATTTGTTCAGTGACGTATGCTACCCTTCTCTTGAAATAATCTTTGGCAGCAGCAACGCTTTTTTCTGTGTAATATCCTGTACCGATATCAATAAGGACTTTTTTTGTGTCTGTCAATTTACCAGGTACGTACATAGAGCCAGTTAATGGTACTAATATTTCTTTTCCTAAGTATATAAAAATTAATTAAAGCATTAATTACTATTAAAATAAAATCATAGGCTTAATTTAAAACATTAATTGTTTTCTCATCAAGCAAAAACAAATTATTCTTGATATATAATTATAAACTTACCGCTTGCTTCTGGTGTGAACTTTTCTAGACACTCAGTAGATTCTTGGAATTTACTTTGAGCAATTTTCAAACTTTGTAATGAATCTTGAAATACCACAAGTTCTTGATCTAATTGATTTTTTAATTGAGCAAGTTGTTGAATAGAAAGTTTTGTAAGATCAATTTGTTGAAGATGAGGTTGCTCAGTTAAAGATATTTCTGACATAATGAAATTTAAATGTTTAAAAAATATTTGCAAACACTAAAAGTTTTAATGAAATTTGAAACTACCAAAAATTATTATATTTAACTAAACATAAAACACTATGACCAAAGAAGGTTATACATGAGTATTTATGGTTAACTTATTATTAACAATGTTTAGAATAAAAGAGGGCAGCACAAACTGGACAATAATGCTGGACTCGATGATTGACGATTGTACCCATTGTGGTCGGGAAAACCTCTTATGATAAGTGATATATAATTACCATATATCGACATATATTTAACTTACTTACCAACAAAAGAAATATGAAGTCTATAATTTTGGAGTTCACTCTCTGCTAAAAAGCAGAACGTGCAAATAAAAGCTTACTTTCATATTAATCAAAAACGGAGTTTGAATTCAAAAAACAAAAAATAAAATAAATTTTTATTAATTACCAGTAAAAATTTAAACAATGGCTGATGAAGATACAAACGGAGATGTTGATGAAGTTCAGAAAGAAAAATCTCAAAAAAAAACAGCCAAATATGATAGTGGTGCAGCAGATTTGGAAAAAGTTACAGATTATGCTGAAGAAAAAGAAATATTATCTTCAGAAGGCCTAACATGTGTAAGAAAAAAATTTAATTTACTATTTATTTTATAAATTTAAAAGTTTTTAGCCCTTTATATTAATCAATAAAGGAAATATTTTTATTAAAAATTTTGAAACTTAACCTTAAAGGATGGATACATTTTTTACTATTATTTTTTCTTTTTTTAAATAAGCATGTTTGAATTGTTATGATTTTTCTAGTTTAATATTTATAACACACGTCAAAATAATTATGGATATTTATTTTAGGCCATGAGCATGATTGGAGATCGAAGGAATAAAGAAGTTGCAGAAAAGAAAGCCAAGGAAACAGAACTTTTAAAAGTATCTATAAATAAAGAAGATGTAGATTTAATTGTAAATTTTGTTTAATTGTTTTCCTTTTTAATGTTACCAACGAATATACATTCGTTGATGTTACTTACCAATAATAAATTTAAAATATTTTATTTTTTATAGATGACAGAAATGGAAATCACTAGATCTCGTGCAGAACAAACATTGCGAGAACACAGAGGAAATGTTGTAGAGGCTCTTATTACATTAACTAGTTAAAAAAATCAAAGTTTTTGTTAATTTGTAAGTTCTTGAATTTAAATTCCTAACTGTTTTGTTAAAATCTTTTTTTTTATTATTATCACTTGTAAAATAAAGATAAATATTAAGTTATAAGACAGTAATTTAAAATTCTCAAATTTATTTGTAAATAAAGTTATTTTTATTTTATTAATTTTGATTTTAATAAATAGAACATCATGAAAAAAAAATTTCTCACTGAAGTCTTCACTGAAGTACAAATATAAATAAATTGGATAAGAGGAAAATAAAATAATAAGACTCAAGATATATATTTATATATAATGAAAATGTAATTTTATTTAAAATGTGGTGCAATATGACTTAAAAGTAAATGAAATAAAAAAAAAAATGAACGAATGAATGTATGAGCTGGTTTACAAATGATCAATTAATTTTCTCTTATTTTGCACTAATAAAATTGCCAAAGTTTTAAATTATCTTTTTTTTTTAAAAAAAGCTTAAAAAGAATTAGATATAAATGCAACATAAAAAATTGGAAGTGCATAATTAAAAAATTGACAATTTTATTAATACATAATTAAAATATAATAATTGATTTTTTCCATTATGATGAGGTAACATTTTATATCTTAACTTGTACTTATTTAGATTTATCAAATTGTCCAGTCATACGCTCATATATTCTTGCTGCAAATCATCGGTGTCAATAAACAAATTTTAATTTATTCTATACAATATCATTCAAACAATTATTTATTGTATTTTTTTTTTTTTTTTTAAGAAAAATCGTTGAATATAACAAACTTTTATTTTTTGCTGTTTGTCGGACAGTCCCTAAAATTCAACATTCATTATTTCATTTCGATAAAATTTTTAACCACAGTGATATATCTGACAAAATTCGTATGTTCCTTTCAATAATAGACCTTTATACATAATTTATACCCATCAAAGGACGTAACACAGTATTTTATATTAACTTGTATATTTAATTATATTTAAACTTAATTTACAAAATTCTTATACACATATCTAAAAATTGCTAAAAAATTTTGTTTGGTCTGTGAGTTAAAGGAACACACGCTTTGAAGCTATATATATTTATATAAACAAACGTATAAGATTTGAATCATTTTCAATATGATTAATAACACTGTGTGCTGAAGCTAAATTTAAATCTTATAAAATATATAGACATTATTTATTTACATCGAGATATTATTTTAAAGATATTTATCATTATTTTGTTTAAAAAAGAGGGACGTCCGACAAGAAGTCGATGCTTTATAATAAACTTCACTGGCTGCCAAGATTGAAAAAAAAAAATTAGGACGTTATAGGGCTTTTTCAAAAGTTTCAATAGAGCAGCAGTAAAAATTACAATTGCATTTATTACAAATGGACTTATCACAGAACATGTATGGCATTAATTATATTCATTATCGTCATTAGTGTAATAATTAATAATAATATTTAAGAACATTAAATTTAAGACATTTTAAATTAATAAAAACTAAATTGGAGAATATCAGGAAGTCATTTTATGGTACTATTTATATTGATGATTATTTATTTGTTGCCACAGGTTGCCCACAATTATTTCAGCTCGCTTTTATAAATTTTTCTTTTTAACAGCCATTAATTATTATTAATTTTTTTTAACAGTTAATTACACAAAACGATTAATGATCTTTAATTTTAATTGACTAACGCTTACTATACAAATTTTATTACTTTTTTTTTTAAACATAGCATTTTACAATATTTTGCCACATTATATTTATTATCAAAGCGCTAGCTTATTTACTCCTCCTTTACAAAATTCAATAATACAGAAATAAATCCATTATCTTACATTCAAAAAATTATGGACAACTCTTATACACAAAAATTAAACAAAAGACAACTATTTTCAATTTTATCCTAAATTCAAATAAAAACGTAAAAATTGAAAATTTTTCACTTAAACAGATAGACATTAACAAATTTTATTACTTTGATTACAATAAGAATATATGAAGCAAAAATATAAAAAAATATTAATTGGTCTGGAGATAGGGGGAGCACATAGGTTTTGCGCATACCATTAAGAATAATTATAATGATAATTCGTAATCATACATATTGAGAAAGAGATCAATATAAAACACTAACTAGAATCATTTTCTCCTTTCTTGGAAGAGTGATGATTTTTTATAATTAAAAATTACTATCTACTAAAAAAGAAAAATGTTTACAAAAACTACCCAATGAGAATAATTATATATATTCCCGAGCTATAGACTAAAAGGGCTCATACCAATATTGGGTAGTTTCATTTGATCCGCTGTCAAAGGAACAAAAATTTGTTAATTGTCTGGCCAGCGCCTATCACATCATCATCTGTGTCGTTTTTTGTAATAGCGGCAACTTGTTGCAGTAAAGTGAGTTTTTTTGATCGTCATTTGTTTGGTCCTCAGGTATTAATTATAAAAAGTTTGCAACATTTTTTTGGTTTTTTTTAGAATAAACATAACAAGATTATGGAAGCAAAAGCAGAGGACTTATGTTTTACTTAAAATTGCTGATGACTACAAATTATTAAAGAAAACACTATTTTTTTAAAAATAAACTAATAATTTTAACCATTATTTTACAAGTCTTCAGCTTTCACATTAAACATTAAAATTTCCAATATGACGATACACAGACTCGTTTTTCTTGAATTATCCTTGATAATTTTTTTATTAATTACTAAATTTACTGTTGTTAATACATATCTTATCCAGTCCTTTTCAACACCAGAAACTGAAGTTATCGAAAATTGAAAAGATTTATTTAGTAGATTTTCTAATTTATAATTCTTTGAATAGCAAGATTACATTTAATTTAATCCAACAATCTGATTTATCTTCTTTGAATTTGTAGACTCAGTTCATATTCATAGAAAAGCAATAGGCGATGAAGATTGAAGTGCCATATTACACATGTGATGTTTACAGAAAATTTATATACCGCCACTGACACTCTCACTAAACACAACGAGTTTTTGACGAGGGTGTGTCCACGTACTAAACACACTGGTCTTTACTTTTTACATATTACTTGTTGTATATGACTCGAGAATACAACCTCCTAATTAACTATATATATGTTTATGTAGTTTTATGTATAAATGACAATGTTTATTTTTTTGTATTTGCACAAAGATCTTTTTACAGCTTTTATATTGATAATATTAATAATAATGTAATAATAAAAATAATAATAGTAAAAATAATAGTAATAATAGTAAGAAAAATAATAATAATACAAAAAACCTAGTTTTTTTTCCTTAGTATATTATTAATTTCATTATTAAGTGTAATAGACCAGTGGTTAGCACACTTTATATTTATTTATATAGGAAACATTTATTTAGCACTATCATTTCTCCTTTTATTTCAATTAAAATTTTTAATTTTTTTTTTTCACTGTACACAAAAAAAGTCAAGAAGGATGTAATAGAGGTGGAGGCGATGTTGTTGATGTTGTACCAGGAGTCACGGGTAAAAGCTTTCAGCTTTGTTTAACGCGTTTCCTTGGTGGACCGATAGGTGGAATTTGTTGTGTTGCTAGTGCGCGAAAAGCCTCCGCAATAAGATGAGGATGTGAATTGACCATTGATTTAAATCCAGCTGTTTCCATGACGTCAGTTGCATGTCTATAGAAATAACAATATTTAATTAAAATTTACATATATTAATTTTTCCAAAGTTTACAGGAATAAGAACTTACGTATTAATAAAATCTATCGCTTGAGCTTTAAGTTGATCAGCACTGTGAAGATCAGCTAATATAAGAATATCAGCAGCATTTTCAACGGCAAGATTTGCACAAAGTGCTTCTTCGCACATAACTTTAAGCCTCTCAAGTGCATATTTATCTGCTGCAGCTAATAAATCATCTGCCATTTTTTCGAGATTCGCTGCTTTACCAGTATATATAAACCTTAACATTTCTCTTAATACTTCATGATCAACATCAGTAATATCTACTCGATTTTGTTTTCTTTCTTCCATTTCGTGTTCAAACATTGCAGCAAAAACTGGACTTCGTGCTAAGATAAAAAAAAATATTAATTAACTTACATATGCACCTGAATGTTTAAAAAAAAAATGTAAGCAAAAAAAAAAACGTGACTAAATATTAAATAGTGTATAAAATATATAAACAAGGCTATTTAGTGCGGGTGACTATATAAAATGAACTTGACAATCAAGGAACACGCGCCACTAGTTACGCGTGCCAGTTATAATGTATAAAAAAAAATTATAAAAAATTAAAATTATTTTATTTACCTGCTAATATCGATTTGTGCGCTTGAAATTCTCTACCACAAACCGTAAGAGTAACATCACTAAATTTTTGATTTTCAAAAAGTAGTCCGAGATCATCCGGTAGCCGACATTCCGGAACTTTAAATTGTGACGTATTACTTTGACCATAAATATTTACGCTATCTGCGACAACACTTACCTAAAAAAGTAAAAAAATTTTGTTTATAAAAATTTGTCAAGAAGTTTAAAATAAAAAATTTAAACAATATAAATACGTACTTCACAAAATATCGTGAGTTTGTCATCAGGTAACAAACCATTTGCTTCATCGAGAAGAAAATCTCTTCTTATAAATTTTTTGAATCCCCAGTCTTTACCTTGTACGAACCTATACGCTCGTTGGCTTTCTATAAAAATAAAAATGATCAATAAATAAAAATTCTCCACGTGTGATTAACGTGTATTCTGACGTTTCAAGAATATCTTTTTTTCTTTTCCCCTCTGTATGTGTGTAAAAAAGACCTATTTATTAATGTATCTGGAATAATTAGCTCAAGATTCTACTTCTGAAAAGCGTCATCAATTAATATTGACTCTGAGAGCCTGTGCTAATTTTTGGCACCTTTTAAAAGTAGACTTCTTTACAATTTCCAGGATAATACTATTTTAGCAAATTGACTCTTTTGACACTCATAGAGATGAAAAATAATATTTTTGAAACAAATTCTAGTTTTTCCAGTGAAATATAAAATGAATAAAAACTTACCCATGGCTTTGGTTTCTTCTCTTTTGGCATTAAGAATAGAAAATTTGAATTTTGCTCTGACTTCTGATTTATTACAAGAAACAAGTAATAAATATAATGACAAATAATCTTTACTTTCTTCATCTAAACCTTTTGGATTTACTCGTAGGCACCTTTAAAAAAAAACAGGAAAAAATTATTTACTTAATTATTATGTAAAATAAAAAAAAAATAAAAAATTCAAGGTATAATTAATTATCAGTAAACAATTGTTTAAATATAATAATAATAATACATTTAGACACGAGCCACGAGTAAAACGAATACTGTCAAGGACTTGTAACGTAAGCTTTGATATTAACGTTCAATTTATTCTTACATTATCGAAATATTTTATGGACTTGAAATTTTTTTTAATAAAAAAAAATAACAAAACTATTTGACCATATAATTTTTATAAATTTTCCGCGTTTTATGTAATATATTTTTTAATTTATGTTGGTAATTTATTAGATTTTGTTTATTTATAGAATAAATAGAATAAATATACTTTAAGATTGCTAAGTTTGAAATTTTAAGCCATTGTTTAAATTTTCTTGGGGTTTTATAAATTTTTACGAAAAAGAAAGTTTAGAGGGTTAATTTAAATTTCTTTAGAATTTTTATAGGTATGTAACTTATATAGTATAATGTGTTCGTATTTCAATATCTTTTTGTAGAATTTAAAAAAATTTAAGTCAAGGCAAAAATTTGTTAAAATTTAAATAGATATACGAATTTATGAAAAAACATATTTTGAAGTCGAGAAAGGACTTAAAAAATCAATGAGACTTTTAAAAAAATAATCTTCGTCTGAGAGTATCCGAGGGTGGAAATTACGGGTTAATCTAAAAAGTTTTGGATACGAAAATGATTCTGAGATAAGATTTTATTGTTTCCTATCCCTAGAGTCCATTTTTTTGCAAAAACTTTTACTTCTTTGAAAACTGTTTTCTCACTCCTTAGTTCTCTTTTAACCAATGCTAAAAAACTAATTTGGACTCAAAGTTTAAACCTCAAGAGAAATATATTATTCGCGAGCCCACTTTTAATCACAAAAAAATTTTCGCGCTAGCAAGTTAATAATTATCATCCTAGAAAACTACGCTGAAAAAAACCAATTTGTAACAAATTTAGGCGAAAATAATTTTGTTAATTTAAAAATATTTTTAAATTTACTAAACTTTCTGCCATTTTTCGTATTTTCCTGATAAATTCATAATTACTAAGTTTCAACAATCGGATAACCTTAGGACTAAAAATTTGCTTTAAATACGCACTACATTAACAAAAAAATAGAATGTTTTCGAAAAATGATTAAATTTTCAAAAAAAATTGTAAATATTCGATAAAAATCATAAATTTACTACGTTTAGTAAATACGAAAAATTTGAGAATTCTCGATTTTTTTTTATGAGTTTACGAAAAAAGTTGTAAATTCACAACTATTTTTCGTAAATTTTCGAAAAAAAATTGTAAATAATCAAATTCTCAAAAAAAATCGAGAATACTCGAATATTTCGCTAATATACTAAATTTAGGTTTTTACCGAGGTTTTTACGATTGCAATAGCAATTTACGATTTTTGTCGAATTTTAACAAATTTTTTCGAAAATTCACTAATTTTTCGAAAATGTTTAAAATCTTTTTTTGTTAATATAAGGAAGTGATACTTTTAACAGTGTACAACCAGAAAAATAAATATACTTTTCAAGTTTATACTTCAACTTTAAAGTCATTTTAAGGAATTTTTAAAATTTCATAAATTTGCCTGTAATTTGAAGCAGTTTTCTTAAATTTCCAAGCAAATTTTAAAAATTCACATTTTTGATTCGCAATTTGGACAAAATTTCAATCTTAGCAATCTAGCAGTGTAATAAATAAAAAAATTTGTTTTGTTTACGTTATAAAATTGTGTACGATTAAAACCACGTATTATTTTTTATTTACAAAAACCAAAGTAGATAAGAACCATTATTTATACATTTGATATTTATTTTTTATTAAAAAGAAAAACAAAGTTGATTAATTTCAAAAAAAAAGTTACCTAATTATTTGTGATTTAAAAAAAAACCAAAATTATTCTATAACATACACTGTAAAAAAACTGGCTATGTAGCACAGTAAGTCATAAAAAATAATGTGATTAACAAAAATTATAATTTCAAAAGGGATTTCAAACTACAAAAAAGTCCCTAGAAACCCAAATACAAAATTTTTCCACTATAAATAACACCCAATAAATATAAATAAAAAAAATGAATCTTACCATTTGAGTTTATCATTGGCTCCAGCCGAAAATGTCGATGATTTTAAAACTTCTCCCATTTCTTCACGACAAAAACTAAAATTATTTATCGTCCACATATAGCTGAATTTAACCACCTTCACCTGCGCACATAAATCCTTTAAATTACAAAAAAAGTATAACAAGAAAAAAAAAAAATTAAAAAAAAAAATTTTTTTTTGCATCTTTTTCTGACTTTTAGTGATATTATATTATTTGGCCCTGGACATTTTAATACACGTGCATATATAAAAAAAAAACTTATCGATGCTTAGCTGCTCTCTAACTCGTGTATAATATTATTATTATTATTCAGGGTCAACGTGAACTTGATTATTTTGTTATTTTACGTAATAATTTTTTTTTTGTTACTAAGAAATCAGAAAAAGATACAAATTAATAATTTATAACGGAAAAATATTATTATTATTATTTTTGCATATGTATTAGTACAAATAATAATTTTTAAAAATAAACTTTTTCTTCAATTCTTTAAAAAAGCATAATATTAAGTTCGCGATAAGTTTGTATACTGCAATGCGGTGAGTTTTAACATTTAAAAAAAAAAGAGAGGAAGACGAGGTCGAGCCTCCCCAGGAGTCAATGTTCTTTTTATACAAATGACGTCATTTATTTTATATTTCTCTCTATCATACACATTCGACCTTGAAAAAAAAAATGTGATAAATACTTACTAGTAACATTTAGAGAAATTGAATTTAATTTTTTAAAATTATTTAAAACTTTTTTTGTTGTTGAAAATTTAAACTATTTAGGCGTCGAAAAACTAGTTAACAAAATAAGTATATGCAATGTATATTGTAATATACTTAGAAACCAAAGTTTTAATATAAATAAATATAAAATAAGTGTAAGAAAGAAAGAGATAGATAGATATTAATGTTAAAGAGAATCAAGTTGAGTTCAACGTACTTTAAAGAGAGAAGATTTCTTGGGTTCACATGTTTTGTATATACTTTACTTATATTATACTTTTTGCTATGTCGTTAAAATAAAATATGTATATTTTCTTTTAAAAAAAAGTATAATGACAACCAAATAATATAGTCATTTTAATATTGTTGAGAAAAACTTTTTTTTATTATTTACAAAAAATATGTTTTTTTGACCCCCTTTTTTGTAAGAATCTATTCTTGAAACTCAAACATGTGGTGAGAGCTTATTTTTTGGTGCTGTGGGGTAAGAAATTTCGTGTGAAGTAATATTTAGTAGGTTTATTTTTATTTTGGCATTATTATTGTTGTTTATAAATAAAAAAAGTTTAATTTTTTTAATAATTTAAATAGTTTTAAGCAAATCACAACCTAAATAGTTAAGCTTTTTTAAGGGGCCGAAAATTTGCTCCACAAAAAAATTTCTTACATTTTTTTAGTACTTGTGGTATTAAATTTGATCAATTAAAATGAAAATTTGTTAAGTTCATTTTTTATTCTCAATTGGACCAAATTTTTGCCTATGGTTTTAATAAAATGTATGAACGTTTTTAAAAGAAATTTTTAGGCGAGTTTTTAGGCAAAAAGTATTAAATTTGCTAAAATAATCTACATTTTAGCTAAAAGAAATGAAATTTCGTTTTTAGATTACATAATCTATAAATGAATCAAACTGAAAAGTATGAAATTTTAGCTACGACTTTTGTATTTATCATTTTCATTGATTATTTTCATTAAAGAAAAAGAGTTCAGTACGTGACTTTAATACTGTTAAGGTAAATTCCCCAGTGAATGATTGGTTAAAATCTAGTAATTGACTAATTGATTTTCATAATCAAAAATACACGATATTGGTCATTCACTGGTGAATCTATCCTAATATTTACAAGAAATTATCGAGAAATTATTAAACTAATAAGCTCGATGAGAAACAAAATAATAAGCACTAAAGAATTAAAAAGTAAAACAGTGAAATTGCTTTCAATGAATTTGCTTAAATTTTCAAACAATTTGCTAGAACTCAGCTAAAATATTCAAAAACTTTTTTGGAATTTGCAATAAAATTCAAACAAATACAAGCAAAAATGCAAGCTAGAAAATATTATGGAATCAGTGCTTGAAACGAGAGTTTAAGGGTTATCTACACTTTCAGATTCCTGTACTTGAATTAAAAATTTAAATAATTGCTTGTATATTCAGATTTTTTTTGCGATTTTGCCTTGAAAAGTAAAGAAAGATTTAAAAAAAGTACAAATTATTCTGGAATTTTCAAGCAGAGCAACTATAGAATGTGCTTTTTTGCTTGAATAATTAAGTTAATAATTAAAAAAAAAAAAATTCTAAAAACTAGAACCCCGAAAGTCAAAAAAATATACACTTTAAAAACTTTGAAAATTAGAAGTTCTTATACTTATTAATTTCGCCTAAAAATTTAACTAAAGTATTCTTACAGTGTGAACAAAGCTTTATATTAGCAAAGATTTATAAAAGCAAAGATTTTTTCTTATTTTTATTTAAATGATAAAAATTTTCATTCAAGTATGCGTGGAATTTTTTTAATTATTTCTTTCTTTACATGATTATTGTCGCAATACAAAATAAATTTATTTTTATCAGTAATCAACAATATTGTCATATTTTCATGATACAAATGCAAAAAAAAAAAAGAAGTTTTCATTTCATTCAAAGAAAAAATATATCTGTACCAAGAAAAAAAGCTTTATAATTCTTTTAAAAGAATAATGTGTGTTATCAGATATTTTTGATCCATTTCGCGAATCAAAAATCAAGCTAAAATATTTGAAAACTAATTAAATTAAAAAATTTTTTATTCCGCCACCATAAAATAGAATAATAGAAAAAAAATAAAAAAACTAAAGAGGAAGAGCCATTTACTTGAAGGGGGAATAGGAGAGTGGACAGGTGGGTGCCCGATGCAATATAATAGTCGTAGAGTCTCTCGCGGGGTCTACGCTCGGTCGGTCGACGCCCCCAGCGAGTCATTCAACTCGGCCTTGGGTATATCGTTATATTCTCTAACATTATATCATTTAATTCCTCTTTTAGCTTTAATTTATTTAAAAATGCAAAAATAATGATAATAATAATGATAATGGAATTTAACATAACCTCAAAAAAAATCAATTTTTTTCTATTTACCTGAGTATAACACCAATTTTCAGCTACAGGAGTATTGACTTCCGGCGGAGGTGGGCTCGGTACACGGCTAACAGCCATGCTACTACTACTGTGCAAGTTGGAGCTCACCCTCGACGTCTGTGGAGCACAGTCGCTTACCGAGAGCCTGAAAATATAAAAATAAAATATTTTAAAAATTTAACGTACATTATAATATTAAATAATAAATTACTTAAAAGCTTAACCTCAAAATTTAGAAATATTATACTTGTTGATTTTTTTTTCAAAAAAAAGTAATAACGGTTAATTTTTATTTAAAAAAAAGTAAGTTAATATAAATTTTATATTAAAAAAGTACATATTTTATTATTATTATTATTATTATAACGTTCTACATCGAAAGAGAACAGTGACTAATTTGAAAAGAGGGACGAGAAAAATATACTCTCACACACACATTGAAAATATTATAACACTTTTAAATATAGTTTTTGTGTCCTCAATGTAAATAAAATAAATTTGTTGTATTGTTATTGACTTAGTTTTTAAATAATATATCGTAAGTTTATTTGTTTATTAAGAAAATATTAACTTTTCTGGCCATTTATTTACAAGAAATTTAATACATCTTTCGTAATAACTTAAATTAGGTAATTTTCTTACATTAATGAGAACATAACCTAAAAACAGCGTCTTACAAAATTTTAACAACTCGATTCGTGTAAACAATGTGATTTAGTAAAAACATAACCTAAAAATATACTTTCAAGTAACAATCAAGTAAAATTTTGATTGAATTTTAATAAAATATATCCTGTTTTATTATTTTATTTAAAAAATAATCGTTTTAAAGAAGCAAGTTGTTTTAATTTTACATAACTCGTTTCCGTAACTTTTTTTACACGTATTCTTGTAATGCAATACTTTTTTTTTATACTACTTAATTGTAATTAACAAAAGAAAAAAAAATATAAAAGAAAACTATTCCATTTTTTTTTCACAGTGTAAGTACTCACGTAAAATTTTCACTTTCATATTATTATTTAGCTTTCTCAATTATATTTTAATACACAATAAAAAAAAAATAATTATAATTTCATTTAATAATAATTTTTCAAAAATTGCAAAATTTCACATTTTTTTTGTTGTTGCATAAATTAAAAAAAAATTAAAGTAATACAAAACAATAAATTAAAAAAACTTTCGTGAAATTAGAAAATCAGTGAAACCAAAAAAAAAAAACTTTCATAAAACTAATTTGATTTTTTTATTTTAATAAAAGATGAAAAATAATAATTTTTTTTACGAGTCAAATAATGGATTGAAAAAATAAAATAGCGGGCGTTAAAATATTAAAGTAGGTACGTTTTTGTAATAATTTTTTATTATTTATTTAGCTCGAGGACATTTTATGAAAGTTGAAAGTGCAGACACAGATTTCACTCTCTTCATTTTTTATTTAACGTTTCGAATTTCATTATTTATTGTAAGTACTGTGTGATTATTTTGAGAAAATTAGAGTTTCACGCCTTTGTTGTTATTTTAATAAAATGATTTTATGAAATATTTAAAAATTTCTATATCAATAATCTGAATTCGTTCTAATTTGATAACAATCTTAACATAACCTTCATATAAAATTATAATAGTGATAAAATTTTTTAGAAAATTTTCAAAGATACTTCATTTTTTAAAAAATATTTCATAATAAATAAGGACAAATACTGTTATTATTATGCAACTTTTTTACTACACACACCACCTAATTATGAAAAAATTGTTTTTTATATTTTTTTTAAGTATGTGTGTGACATAATATTTTTTTAAATTTTATTATAAACTTTCACTTTAAATTGCAAATAATTTTTATTAGGTCGTTTCAAAATATTTAATTATTGACCTGAATTTCGAACTAAAAAAAAATTTTTTAAAGTCGAATTTTTAGTTTAAAGAAATTTTATTTTTTGAGGTTAAATAAGAAAAAGTTTAATTTTTAAAAGGTTCGTACATTTCAGTTAAAAATAATTGTTAGTTACAAAAAAAAATTGCATATAATAAAAGTGAATAATCGAATACAAAAGCAAAAACATTCTATTGTGTACACTGGAATGTTCAAGCATGCATAAAAACACCAATTATTATTAAATATGTCAACGTTAAAACATTCGATAAACAATTTTTTTTTAATTAAAATGAATGAAAAAAAAAAATGAGCTTTTTTTTTTTTAAAAAAAGAAATTTTTTTTGGATTAACAAAGATTATTTTCACTTTATACATAAACTTCCTCCTTTCTCGTTCTACTTTCTCCAATTTTTTAAAATATCAATTTCACGATATTTTATTTATTATCAAAGTGTTTGTGTAAGAAATTTAATTTTCTAATTTATTGTTTGAAGAATTTTAGAACGTAACCTATAAAGGTCATTTTTTAAGTTTATTATCAATAATTTTAAAAAATGAATTTGATAAACATTTAACTTTCAAATAATCTTTCGATTTTTATCAAAAACGTGTGCTCGAAAATGCGTCAGTTTAAATGGATTACACTAAATATAATGAATCACTTAGTTAATTAATTTTATAAAATATGTTTCTTTATCATTTGATATTAATCAATTTTTAAATACTAAAATTTTGTTGGACACTTGTATTACTAAAAAATCTTTTATTTACAATTTTTGAATAAAATATTTATGAATTTAATTAAAAATAAAATTGCAAGATACAGTTAGGACGTAAAATAATACCGATGGCAAAAATAATCAAAAGATAAGAAAACCGGTTTGCATTAATTAAAAATCAAAGTAGTTCAACAAAATTTTTATTTGCTGTATCTCTGTTTGTTAAACTTTTCTGTTCCCAAAAGCAAATAATATTTCTGAAGTAATACCGAGAGTATGAAAATTGAGATGAAAATAATTTTTATTTTTCATATTTCTGAGAAATATATGATGAAAAGGTTGCTTTCAGACAGACCAAAAAGGTAACTTTCAAAGATATTTTATTTTAGTCGCATTTACTGATATTCAATGAATAAAAAAAGTATCAAACGTGTAGAAATAAAATGAATCAAAGCAAGTATACGAAGTCATCCTACTCAAAGGAAACTCGATCTGTTAAAATAAAATTAGCAACAAAAATCACAATATAATTTCTTAATCAATAGCATCAATATAGTATAATTATAAGCTTCAACGAAAATTAAAATTAGTTTAATTATTCTTTGCATACCTTATATACTATAGAAAAGTCATTTCACTTTCGAGAAAAAAAAAATGAAATCTACACAAAAATTTTTTATAATACAAAATTATTAAAAAAAGAAAAAAATAAGTTTGTTTACAAAATTTTCATTAATAATTCCCACGTGTGCAAATATACTCACACAGTATAGTAGCATTTAAACCGTCCTCTATATTTATAATAATTATAAGTAAATAATCATCATATTACTTTTTAAAACACGCGCTAATTTAAATAAAAAAAAAAGCGTTTTTTACCCTGATACACGTGAAAAAGTCAAGGTTTTTCTTTTCAATATACATTTTTTTCTTAAATAATAATATTTAAGAACACGCATGTATGAAAACGCACATTATAATAAAATCAATCGATAATCCATCATCATAACTTTTATTCTACAGTACGAATTTTTGCAAAGAAAAAAGGATGATAAATCAAGGCTTGATTTTTTTTTTCCTTTTTATCTTTTTTCAAGGGCAACAATAGCTTTGTGTATTCTCTTTTTCTTGTTAATTTTAAATGTCATTTCTAGAATTCTTCTATATTAAAGAAGGCATATAAAAAAAATATATAAAACGAGTTATTATTATTATTATAACTTTGGATGACATACGTTTTTTATCGATTTACAAATATTATGTACTATTTTTTTTTTCTTCTCAAGTTCAATGTTAATTTAAGTGATAGTCAAAATGAAAAATGATGTTAGTTCAGCTTTAAAAAAAAAATATTTTTAAATTGACTTTTTTTTAATGTTAATATTTTAGGTCGTCTGGGTCTGTGTTTAGTTTGTATAATGACAAATAGTGTTTTTATGGAATCAGTCAGTTGTAAAATTTAACAGAAATAAAAAAAATAATTGATTTATGCGATTAAAAAGAAGTATTTTGTTGTTATCTGGAGTTTTTGTTTTATGTAGGTTTGACGTCTGTAATTGCCAACGATATCTTGCAAATTTGGGCTAATCGGTTTCTGATTTTTTTTATTCAAAAAGCAATTAAAAAATTGCTGATTTCAAATTTTCAGTACCTGAGTCTGAAAACTTGGATCAAAATATCGAAAATAAATTATCTGTCATTTTGAGGATAGTTTACGTGAAATTATAACAAAAAAATCTTCGAATATCCACCGAAAAATACGGTTTTTTTAAAAAAACGGGAATGAGACCTAAAAATTTGAAATTAACTTATCACAAATTTTACTTGGCACATCCTTGTACACACTGTGCGAAAAAATGCGTACATCTAATAATCTACTAAATTTTTTTAGATTTGTAGACAGATAAAAATTTTCTTTGTAAAAATTAAATAAAAAATTTTCTGTCTTAACACTTATAGTCACGAAACATTAAAAATTGCTTGCTCGGTTTTTCACCTTCACTTTTACAAATTGCATGAATTTTAAAATAACTTGTTAATTTTCCCATAATAATAACAGACAGGCATGATTACAAGTAGTCGTAGAATAAATTCGTGATGGCTTTCAGCTATAAAGTGAAATTTTTTTCAAAATTTTTCAAAGAAAAAAAATAAATTTTAGAAAATTTTATTTTACAACGCGGAACGACGTGCAGTAAGTTTTTTTTTTATTTTTCTTGTTTTGTAAAAGTAATTTTAACTTTAATCTAGATTTTAAAAATTATTTAACGATTTTTATCAAGTTTTTGTAGCGTGAGTCGTCACATTACATCATAAACAAAAATTTTACGAAAAAAGTATTTTAAACAATTTATAAAATTATGCTGAGCTCTATGTCTGCAGCATTGAGATTAAATTTTAGTTTTGACAATTCATTAAAATGAATATTATTACAAAAAGAGAAAAAATTTCTGTAGGATATGACTATTTTGTACAAAAATTACACATACTGTAGTAAAAATATCCTCAAAACTTTGCACAGCTGTCATGTAGCCAAAAATGTAAATAAAAAAAAATATGCAAATTATCTTGAAATTTCGTGATTTAACCTAAAATCTCCTTAAAAAAATTCATTTTATAATGACATGGAATTTTTGCTTGAAAATTCAAGCAATCGTTGCTGAATTGAGTTTTCAATCAATATATTGTCACAGTGTCTATCGAAGCATGGAAAAAATTTAGAAAAATGATACAAAAATTCAGTTTAAAAAACTTAATATCATAAAATAAAAATTTTAATTTCTCTTTGCATTTAGAAATCAGAGCATACAGATTTAGAAACTTTTATATTACACAGCAATTATTAACTTTGAATTTTTAAAAAAATGTTTAAAAAATCATTGAATAAAAAATATTACAATGAAACGTGAATGAATCAACGATATAACGGTACCCATTAAAATGGTATTCAATAATAGTAAAAAATTCCAATTTTTTGATGTCACTAAAAATATTCTAAATTGATACAAGAGTATATAATAAATTAAATGTTTCCTCAAGATTAACAATAAATGATAAATAAATTATTTTATCAAAAGCATGTAACAAATGAACTAGATTAAATTTGATAAAATTTATTTATAAACTAGATCTAAATTTCTTTTTAATTAATTTCATATTTTAAAAAATGGAAAGTTAGTTAGGTTATGTAAATATTTGTTATTAACTATAGAAATTTTATACTTAATGCAAATATTTGAATTTGGTGTTAAAGCTTTAGACTATTTTTCTATTTTATTGAAAGTAGGTACGTCCAACTATTGTCATTGACAGTAATAATTATTGTAACTTTTACTTTGACTATGGATTATTTTATTTAGCCTTGGAGCTAAATACACAGGTCAAACTAATAAAAATTTTATGATTAAGATTGTATATTAGACTGGACGTTATTTTTAAAAAATTTAATCAGCCATAATTCATTCAGTATTCTTGATCCTATTTTAATAAAACTAAAGCCCTTTCTAGACCTAATAAATTTCTTTTAATTCTATATGCCAAATTCCATACCAAAGTGTATAATCAAAGCACACAAGATTTAAAAAAATTAATTAAGTTATAAAAAATAAAAATTACTTTGATAAATTTTATTTTAAATAAATAATAATAATAATAAATTTTTGTTACACATGAAAGTGAAAGTTGATATTTTTAATGTTATGAAATATTACATAATCGCTTATTTTTTTTTTAATTAACAATTAATAAGCAGTTTCCTGATTCTTTATTATATAAATTTAATCATTTTTTCATTTTTAATGTAATTTCATTATTTTTTTTTTTAGAAATCAAATTTATTTTTTTTTTTTGAATTTTTATGCATTTTTATAAATTTTTAGTCGAGTTTGCAAAATACGATTGAAATGTTTAACTGGTTTTTAATGTTATTCAGTATAAAATAGTTAATAAAAAAGAACGTCATTTTTTGACTTTCAAGCGAGGTAAAACGACACGAAATCTAAAATTACAATTTTATAATTCGTCAATCATCTTAAAAATTAACAAAATCTTATTATTTTAATTTTATAAACAAAATTTTTCTCACATTGCAAAACTACAAAAATTCACAATTTTTCATAATTAATTTCAAAAAATATTAAAATCACTAAAATCATTTTTTAATTAAATTCACAAACAATCATAAAAAAAATATAATAAAAAAAAATGTTTCTTATTAATCAAGTTAAAATTAATGAAATTCTTCGAATCGTTTAAAGGTCACACACTTACACAACATTTACAATAAAATAAATTTCTTTTTAACTTATGAATTTTAATTCTATATGCTTGATTCCACGTCATAAAATGATTTTTAACGAATTTTTAGTACGTTCCCCCTTTTTTTAAAGCGAATAATACGTTTTTTTGTCCCGCATGATTTTTTTGATAAGTTGGTGACTCCAGGTGATAACTTTAACGTATTTTAAACTCCCCTAATGATAAAAAAATTCTTTAAAGAAATTTTTCATTGGATTCGATTTAGATATTAGAATAAAAGAATTTTTTCAACAATTTTCTTTTTTTAAGCATTTTAAGCTTGCTGAGTCTGTTTAAAAACCACAAAAAACAGTAATTTTCAAAAAAATCATTCTAAAACAAAAAATTTGTCTTTTTAACAAATTAATAAAAATTTCTCAGTCTTTCAACATAAATTCTATCTCTTTCCTTGCTAAGAAAAAATAAAGGAAGAACACACACACACACACATTCAAACACAAACATAAAAAATAAAAAAATCTTCTGTGAAACCAAGGTCATCCGGTACATACAACAGAGTCGAGGGCACTGGCCCCTATAATACACACTGCAAAAAAAAGCCAAGCCCTTCAAAAGAGTATAGAAGAAGAAGAAGATCCTTTATTTCTTTTATTTTTGCAAAAGGGAATAATAATAAAAAAAAAAAGTACAATTTTTTTTTTTACACGCATGCATTCCTTTTTTACTGTTCTCTCTTATACCAATGCATAATAAGGGCTTTTAACTTTTTTTTTTGCTAAAAAATATTTTCAAGTCTATAATATTTCGCTCGGAGCTGAAACTAAAATTGATGAAGCCAAGATTTTAAAAAAAGTAGCCATATGGTCACGTGTTTTTAAAAATACAGGGTTTAAATAATTTTGTTTTTTTTTTAAGGAGAAGCGTATCTAGACAAAAAAAATAATATTTCTAGCGCCCTATAACTCGTATTATTATTTTTTTATACCCTTGAGGCGAAGGTTGTCCGGACAGACTTCTTCTTTTTTTTCTGGTTATACTATAAAACTCAACTAGCAAGGACAACCAACTTTTTTCCTTCTTATACGATTCCCTTTTTTCTTTTTAGATTCTTTGAACATATTAAAAACTTTTTTTTTTCTAGAAATAAATTTTTATCAAGTTTTTTAACCCTAAAAATTAATTAATAGATTTCTCGACATGTGCTATTTTCAATTTAGCCTCGAAATTTATGAAATGAGAAAGTTAATTAACATATTTAAATTAACCAACTTTCAAGGATCCAGCCTAATATATAAAAAAATTTATAATTGCAAAAATTTGCTCCAACACAAAAATATCCATTCCTTTTTTTATTAAATAACAATAATAATAGAGGAAGGAGTAAATAAAAAAAAAATACGGAAAAACGATCACATTTTATTGTGTTCAGTGTCATACACGTGTATTTTTTTATTGTATTTATATAAGTAATTTAATAATTTAATTATTCCTTTTTTTTTTTATTATTGTTTAAAAAAATTGATAAATTTTAGTAATTTTTTTTTCCTGCGTGAAAAAAATGCAATATTTTTGTAATTAAATATTGATTAATTTTTTATCTTATCAAACGTGTTTTGTTTGTCTATAGCTCTGTTCTATAAAAAAAAAGCATTATTTTCTCTTTAAAAAACTTTTTGTGTATCTCGAAAAAATATGCACTGCATCCATAAAATATAACGACCTTTTTTTTAGGCTAAAAAAAATTCGCCGTACCCGCTGTCACTTAAAAAAACAGACAGAAATAATGGCGGAATGAAGCCGGTTTTTTTGCTTGTTTTTTTTTTATCTTTATTTTTGCAGACTTTTTCATATAGATTATTGCCAATAATATTTATTGGTTTAATCTTTTTTATTAAACTAGATTTTTTATAAGTCATAATTACACATATCATTTTTTTTTTATTGAAATTATTTTTTTTTTATAATGAAATAATTCAAAAAGAGAGCAAATAACAGTGTCAATGACGGAGGTGAGGATAAAACTATTCTATATAAATGACAAGAGAGGCGGAAGTCCTTGACACTCACGTTCTTCTACATTATGTACTCAATTTTTTTATTAATTGTCATACTTTTTTAATGAAGTATTTGCAAAAAAAAAAAAATATTTTTTAAAAAATCCAATTTTATTTGGTAAAAAAAAAAAATTCTTACCGCGCCAACGCCATCCTGTCATGGGGCAATCCAATGGGAGGCGTCGCCAGTGTATCCAGATTTGCGTGGGAGGTCTTGCCGCTGAGAACGTTATAACCCACTGAACACATGCGCGCGTCTTTTTGTGTAACGAAGGCCGTCACCACACGACAAGGTTGTAATAAATAATAATAAATTTATTATTATTAATAATAAAAAAAAATTTTTGCAATGTTTTTTTTTTCAAAAAATTGTCTTTGAAAAATAAAGACAATATTTAACTCTTTACTGTTGCCTTTATTTCAATTTTTTGTTCCTTATGTACCAAAATCAAAAAAACAATTAAAACAAAAGAGAGAGAAAAAAAAAGTATACAAAACAATAAACTAATATAAAAAAAGTTTTATATCATAAGCTTTTGTCAAAGCATTTTATTTTTATCTAAAATTGTTTATCAAATCATATTTTTATTCATTTCTTTGTATTTTATATTATTTTTTTGTAACACAAAACACTTTATCCTTATTTTTTTAAATTATTTATTTATAAAAACTTGATGAAAACGCCTGATTTTTAATTATTTCAGGCCCACTTTTTTTGCACTGTATTTTTATATCGATATATCGATAATTAAATATCGATATATGCACTTTTTAATTTTATAATACAAATATTATAAATGCACAATTATTTTTTTCAATATTTTCGCACATTTTCTTTTTTTATAAATATCGTTGTTTATTAATCTTGAGATAAAACTGCTTTTAATTTTTTTTAAGTATATAATACTTATTTTAATCTACAGCTTTATATTTATAAAATATCTTTAATAATAATAATATATATAAAAAGAGAGAGAGAGAGAAAGAGACACAGAAAAAAATTTTTCTGTTCGTACTCTGCCAGCGACCGGCTGATTCGGACTGCCCGAGCTTCAAAAGAAGCAGAGCAGCAGCGCAGTCGTACGCTCGTGGCCCGGAGGACGAAAGGTGGCTTTACCCCTACTCCACCTTTTATCGTAATAAAAGAGCTTTTTCTCATATTATTTGTCTCTTTCTATCTTTTCGAACGATGCAAGTCAGCGCATTGGGGGAATAGGAAAGGGACATAACGGCGCCGTAAGAGGGGAAAATAATATTCATTTTAGATTATAATAATACAGAAGTGGGGGTAAAGACCAGAAGACCGAAAAAACGTTTTTACAATTTTATATATATATATATAAGTGTATAATACACTTTACGCACATTTAAATAGAGGTTGTCCAGCGCAGCAACATGTTTTATATTATGCTGAAGCATCAAAGTTACACTAAAAAAAAATCATAATCATATAAACTAAGCAACCTCGTGTGTCTCCGTTAATAATCGTTAAAATTCGTACGCCCTCGGTTAATTTCGGCCTTTTTGTCTGGTTTTTCCTCCTATATTATTATAAACTATTTAGATTATCTTCCTTTGTCTAACTCATTGAAAAAAAAAGAAAATAAATAACATACTACAGTATATATTTGCCCCTTGACTGGCTCTAGTTTACATTAAACGTCGACCTCATCGAGGTCTTTTCGCTAATGCTTTAGTTTCTACGTTATATGAGGCTAAATAACACATTTATAACTGAATGACTGAGCGAAACAATTTTGTCCCTCACATTAAAATCGAAAAAATTAAAAAACTTATAATATGTAATACACATGTCATGTAGGAAACATATTTGTTTTATTTTTTTAAGGTTATATATTTCGATTTTTATTTTTTTATTATAAAAAAAATAAAACATATACATAATATACTAAAGAATTTTTTTTTCGGGGTCGTATATTAATGGAACCGTGACGAGAGGCTTACCGGAATCACGCACGAGGCGCCTTATATGTATAAATACACCCATACTTAAAAAGTTTAAACATATACAAAGAAGAGAGAGCGAGATAGAAAGAAAAGATTGTAATGATGATTGTTATGTAGGATGCGGGTGAGTTTAATGTATCAGTGAACAAATAAAAAAAAAAATAAAGAAAAAATAGCCAAATAAAAACACGCATACAAATACAGACAAAGGGCAGATATATACGTAAGCATTCATTCGAGGGCAAAAGGGGCCAAACGACCCGGATCGATAAGGTTTCCACTGTGTAGTTCTGTGTATATACTGAACCTATAACGATCGTCGTTTTCTTTTTTGTGTTCAAACTTAACTATATAGTAGATCTGTAAATTTTTGTTTCTCTTTACTTTTTCGGTTCAAGTTTTATATATATTTCTTTTTTGGACACGCGAAATTCATGTTGTTAGCTTTTATCCCCTCGGAATTTTTGATAAAGCGTATATATACTTTCGACGAAACGAACAAGTTAAGTAGTCGAGTTCGATTTAGAAAAGGTGCTAATCTTTCACATTATTTTGTACGGTGTAAATTGTTATATTTATTAAATTGGCAACAGAATGTTTGTACTGATTTTTAACAACTGATCTAGAAACACTGATTATAATTACCTGATTTAAAAAAATATTGTATTCTTAATTAAAAAAGATTTTAAACTAAACACAAACAAATAAAGATATACTTTATACTAATATACTAAAATAATTTAAAACTTGCAGAAAGAAATAAAGTATATCATTTATGAACCGGACTTTTTCTGTATGTTATTATTATATATAGTCTGCACTCGTTCAAATAAAATACACGTGCTCTTTAAATTCCTTACAATGTTGTCAAATCTCCAATTTTAAGAGTCTAGTTTATAATATATTGTTGTATATTACTTTGAGTAGTTAAGAAATTTACTTGTGAAGTACTACTTATAAGTAATTTTTTAGATAAAACGTTAAATTTTTTGCTAAAACATTGGTTCTTGCTCCCGGTGGGGGGACATTTTTCCCAATCCGTTTTTCCCAAAGGGGCGTTCAAAAAAAAACGTAACGCCTAAAATTCCATTTTTGGGGTACCCAAGTACCCCATTTAACACCATGTTACATTTTTGTCAACCCGCTACCCATCCCTAGAAGCGTTACTAACAAAAGTAATTTCATGGATTGTCGTGGATGTTTTTTATTTGACATCTTTTTTATTGATACATTTTTTGATCATACAAGGTAGAGCTGCTTTGGGTGAATATTCACCCAATTGATTGAATTTTCAACCAAAACTGGTTTAATTTTCAAACAAAAGCTAAAATACAAATATAAAAACGATGTTATAATACAGGGTAAAAAATGAGTATTACGCGCAAAAATAAAAACAATAAAGATCTACTTGTGCTTGTTAAGTTTTGTTACGTAACGCTTTCTGTTAAATACCGACCCACCCCAATTTGGGTAAGTAACACTTTTCGTTAACACCCACCCACCTTACAAGCGTTACATTTTTTTTGAACGACCCCAAAGTCATTTTTTCCAAAGGACATTTTTCCCAAAAAAATAAAAATCTTTTTTTCCCAAAATAAATGAAAAAGAAAACAAATAAAAACAGTTAATTTATATAAATTAATTACAAGCGAATATTGAGACCAATATTTTTTAAATAGATCATTACTTCATTATTTTGAACATAATTGTGGAAATTATTGACAATATTAAATATTCTTTCATCTTTCTGCTTCCTGATAGGGTCTTTACTTTTTCTATTTACTTTTTGCCCCAGTTGAAGTTGTCTAATCATTATTTCTACGTCACTTTATTTTTTTTTTGAAGTTCATATAAAAATGTATACATGCTCGGATGGTTTTTACCTATTACTGTTTGCAGTCTATTGTGATATCCCTCCGAGATATTATTAGTCCTCGCTATTCTTTAGAGGGTGGCATCATATTGATTCCATAAGGCAGGTGGAATGTGGATATCGGGGAGGCAAAAACCTTGGACGAGCAGGTTGACCACGTCCACATCATCTGTTTACTGCTATTTAAAAAACATGTTTAATGTTGTATTAAGGTGTTAAAGTCACTAATTAAACTATATATTATTATTACCTTTTATATATCCGTCTAGTGACTTCGTTGAATTACGTCAGAGGCGGATCTAGAAAATTTTTTGGGGGGGTCATTTGACTCAAATTACAAAAAATTTTCTAAAAAAAGTTCTTAAAATTTTTTTGGGGGGGTCAAAATGGTACTTCGCGTTAATTATGTAACGTAAAATTAGCTAAAAAAAGGTAAAATTGACCGCTGAGGGGGGGTCAATTGACCCCTTTGACCCCCCCCCCCCCTGTATCCGCCACTGTACGTCAATGCCGGCGCGTTTCGGAATTAAATAATTCCATCATCAGGGTTTAAAAAACACTAATATTATTTACATGAGTTAATAATTAATATTTAAAACACTTAAAACATTTAAACTGCCACATTTATAAGCAAACATAACGTTTGCAAACATAGCAATTCCAAGATCTTGTGCTCATTAAAATATAACATCAAAAACTTTCTGGTACGATTATTCTTCTTTATTTTCTAATAAGGTGCATACGAAAGGAAGATCTATAGTTTGTATTTCACCATTTATTTCTGGCTGTGAAAAAGTGCGGCAAAAATTGCAAATTCTTGATAAAAAATTGAAGGAGATGGATTGGGGGTCAAAATTTCCCAATTAATTTTTCCCAGGACTTTTTTCCCAAAGCATAAATTTCTCAAAGTTTTTTTCCCATATTATTATATTTAAAAAAATTAAAACTTCCAAAAAAATTTTATTATTTCCCAAAAAATTTTACAAATTTAAAAAAATTTTTTATACACAATTAAAACGAAATGTGATGAGCAATGCATTTCAGATAATGCAAATTATCCCCTTCTTCTACATAATTATCGTATCTAGAAACCATATTATGTATTGAAGTTTCTTAACGCTTTTGTGCCGTGGTTCTGGTTTTTTTGATCCTTTGTCCTAAGCTTAGCTGACGAAGCATGGTATCTGTAGAAGCTTGTTCCTTTTGTAATACTGTAAAAAAACGTCCAAACACTTGGGTGATATCTACCAACCACAACTTGAAACCTATTATGAAATCCTTCTGACAGGTTATTTGTTCTAGATCTACGTTGCCGTACAGAATCGTACACATTCCAAATCGAGGGATGATATCTGGGAGGTACAGCTCTCCTTCTACCACGGGCAGTTATACCACGAACATAATTACGCTGTATATTAAAAAGAAAATTAGAGAAAAAAAATTATTGAAGGGAAAAATTTACTTCAAAATAATCCATAAATGAAATAAAATTTTCTAGTACTTCTTCATAAAATTCATCAAACGTATTAACTACTTGATCGACTGGTAAGAAAGCTAAGGCGCACATTTTTTGGCACGCTATTTTTACACTTCTATCATCAGGATCTGGTATCTATAATTTCTGCGCTTAAATTACTCATAATGAAATGTATACAAAAACGGACTCTAACAAAAATATTACAAAAAATTTTTCGACTAATAATTTAGGGTTATTGGTACACTGAAATTCTTTTTGGCTTTCTGATCACTTGGATAGTGCGGCTAAGCTCCAAATCCTTAGCTTGCTTCACTACAAATTTTTCGGGGCGTATAGCCCCAAATTTGAGAACTCTATAACACGAAATTAGGTTCACGATTAACTGTTTACATTTATTTGAAATTTTTTTTTTAATTTTAGGTTATAACAAAAGTAAAAACAAAAGTAAATGTTTATTTAAGGCAAATAGACATTTATTTTGGGCCACTGTTACCCGAAATTTGGCTTCAAAATCAACAAATAATCAGTAAAGTAACGACTTAATACAATTGGTCAGAAAACTAAAAAGATTTTCAGTGTAATAATAAACAAAAAAATTGAGGTTATCGAATAATTATAGAATAATTTTACTTTTTTTTTATTTTTTACGGAATTTTTGTTTTTGTAAAATTTTTTTATAAAATAAGTATCTTTGATAAATTTTTTTTTGTTAAAATTATTTTTGGGAAAATATAGCTTATTGGAAAAATTAACTATTGGGAAAAAGTGTTAATGGGAAATTAAACTTTTTGGAAAATACGGATTGGGAAATTTTTTTTGGAACATTTGTCCTCCTACCAGGAGATGACTTAAAAGTCCCATCTGCGAACCAGATGTGACTTATGAAAAAGTTTTCTTAATTTTCAGTCGTTGAAAAAATTATCGTTCTGGCACAATCAGCATGTTCATCTTCAAACGAATCATAAATAAGGAAGATATCTCTACCTAGTGTAAAATGATATTCATCAGGAATTTCTTCTATGCCTTCCATTCGTCTAGGATTTGCTGGTATATTCTGAATCCTTACTCGTCCTATGCCTTTCCTTAAACTCAATCTATTAGGCATTTTATCTAATATTTCTGAAGAAACATTACGTAGTTCTGTGCATAAAATTTGTGCAGGTGGCTGATCTGGATTTTCAAAGGCTTTCCTTTATAATTTATTTACAAATTTTAGAGCTTTTACCTCTTCGATATTAGGAGCATGGTTCGGATGATCTTTCTTTATAATAATAATCAAATTTTCGGCAGGTCTAGTTGTTATAGCTCTGGCTTAACGTTCTCCTTTTTTTCTGCAATTCCAATAAGCGGTTTTTCCTATAGCTCCTTAATGTTTTTAATATAAGTAACCATCTTACTGAAGAAAAACTGAACGTTGCGATTTGATTATTTCAGCTATATTTAAATTAAATATCAAAAAATTTTTAACATTTTTTTAAAATTTTAAATTAATTTAAATTAACTCAATTTACTTTTAAATTTAATTTAATTTGATCTAAAATTTTTTTAATAAAATAATAACCTTTGATTTTGTATTTGTTGAACAAAAAATTTTTTGTTAATAACAGCCTGAAAATAGTTCTATAATGAAGTTGACTACAAAATCATATATTGTTTATTTTATTATTTTAATTATTTAAATTTGAATATTTTTTTAAATTTATTTTGGGAAAAAAAAATATTTACAGAAAAAAGTCCTTAAGAAAGATTTTTTTTTGGGAAAAAGTTTATTGGGAAATACGTATTGGGAAAAATGTCCACCAATCCTTGCTCCCATGGATAAAATGCCATTTTTTTTCTCAGTGGGGAGAAAACGCGTTTTTTTATCGCTTCGCGGCGCAAAAAAAGTGTTTTTGGACTTCAGAAGGAATCATTTTTCAAATCATTAGTCACTATAATTATTTTTTGGACATGAATGCGACTGTGGATTTACTAGCTGCCATTAAAAAACGAATAGAGCGAAGCAAATCATCTAATATTGTATAAACATATAAACATAATTTTAGAAATAATTTGTAACCTAAATTCATACAGTTCACTTACACAATTATCAAATCTTATGTTTCATATATGAATGCAATCTGACATGAAAAAACCTTAGTACAAGTTAGAGCATCTCTCTATACCACAATTAAGTTTTTGCCCCAATATTTTAGGCTCAGAGAAAATAGGTGTAAGTATTAATGGGTCATACAAAGATACCTACATAGCCTCTGCTAGAAAAATTGTGAAAAATTGTGGTTTATCAAAAATAGAAAGCTTAAAACCCTGATATATACAATCTAACCCATCCTCTTATAACAGGGAAGTGCAATCTTAACAATACTATAAATACAGTCTATTTTCTAAAGAAACACTCTCTATATAGTAGATTTATTTGTATAATAAAAAATTACTCTATTATTTAAAGTTATTCACAGAAAAAAAGTATTAAATATGCAGAAAAAAATTTTTTCAAGACATAAATGGATTTCAGACAATAAAAAAAATAGACTCTTATTATATCCTCTTAAAATTTATAAGCTCACTAAAATACAAAAGAAATTTTATTTTTTTTATTTTTATCATGACACAAATTGTAAAATTAAAAAAAAAATCTCACTAAATAATTTGCAAAAAATTATAATTGAATTTAATGTAAATACAAGATTAAAAATTCTGATTATCAAAAATTATAAGAGCATAAAAATTGTATCTAAAAATATTCAGAAATAAAAATCCAAAAAAATAAATAGCACACACACACATGTGTAATAAAATTAATAAATTAAATAATGATAAAAAATTATACCAATAAACAAAAAAAGTGTTATAAATAATCACGAAGGGTCATCCTCTGGAGATTAACCAAGCGTTTTATACGTAAGCTAAGTAGGTCGTAACATCACAATGATATTAATTATAATTTTTTAATATCTATGTGTGTGTGTAATCTAATTTTTTTTTAAGACTCTCCCTTTTAAAATAAACGTTAAAAAATAAAAATTTGTTATTATCATTAGGATAAAATTAATTGTTTCTTTATAAAAGCAAAAAAAGTGTATAGAAAAATTAGTAGTGTTAAATAATTGAGAGTAGAGGGAGAAAACATAATTGGCGCATGAAAACTTTCGCCGATTTTCCACAAAGTTTTTTTTTTTTTTATTTTGCAGCAGCAGAAGTAACAGCAGCAGCAAATTGAAGAGGTACTTGATACAGGTCACGTAACTTTCACAGCTCAAGCGCAGCCAATGGCTTCGATATTATTTTTGTGTGTGCAATTCTATAAAGAGAAAGAAAAATAAAGTTACGTCAAGATTTTTTTTTTTTTTTTTTTTTGATTGCGACAAATTTTTAACGTTTTTATTTATTATTATGTACTTTTTTCAATAGTTTATAAAATAATTTTTCAATTTCAATTTTATGTAACGTTTTTTATAACATTTTTATATATAAAGTAAAAGTTATTTTATTAACTTTATGTAAAAGAGAAAAAAAATATTAACTTTCCATTTAAGAATTTATTTTTTAGTGACCAAATTAAGAAAATTTTTTTTTTTTTAATAATTTTCAGGTAAAAAGTTTTGGTAATTTTATAAATTTTTAACCTCGATTATTTATTTTTTGTTCCAGGTTTTGAAATTCGCAAATTTCTCAATTTTTTTTACTTAAAATACATGTTGACCTAAAAATATCATGATAAAATAATGAACCAAATTAATTTTTGGTCAGAAACTCTAATAACTGATACCTCTAACCTACATTTTTAAGGAATACTTCAATTTCATTTCCATGACTCAGCATTCACAACTCCTGCTTGACTAAAATAATTTAAGTAGAGAAATCTCGCAGTGTAAAAAAAAATAACTAAAATAACTGAAATCTTTAATGAAAGGTTTCTTTCATAAGCAATACCTAAAACTTAAAATTTTTTTCCAATAGCTCAGCGTTTATTACTCCTGTCTGCCTAAAAAATTCAAATTAGAGAAATCTCACAGTGAAACCCAAAAAAAAAAAAAATATATTCAAGGCAATATAAATTATTTTTCGAACACTTACATCGCTGAAAGCTCGTAAAATATTAAAATTGGCAATAATTACATAATTTTTACGTAAAACCCAATAATTAAGTGGAACTAAAAAAAAATTTATTTAAGAGAAATCAAATATAATAAAAAGGTTAAACTATAATATACATATATTAATTTAGAAAGTTTTTTAGATATTTTTTTAGTCATTAAATTTCAAATTTTCTGTTTTAAATATGTTTTACTTAAATAAATTTAAAAAAAAATTCTAACGTTGATTGCGAAACAAAACTAAGTTTCCTTCCAGGTATACTTTCACTGGTACATGTCTAAATGTAAAATAAAACTTCTAGTCAGTATATTAATCTTAAAAAAATTACATAATTTTTTATTTATTATATCGATTGACTTTTTTTTTTATTAGAAATCAAAAAAAAAAAAATTTCGAATTTGTCTCTTTTTTTAATTAATTATAATGATTTCTAAATTAATAAAAATGGAAAATTATAATTATTTTGACTGACATAGTTTTTGTAATAGAAATTTTTATACATTAAAGTACTTTACACACACGTTTTATAAATATTCAAAAAAAAAAATTTTATATTTGACTTTCGTAATTTCTCTTTTAATATTTTATGCCTTAAATGTATGTATTATAAAAAATTTTGAAAAAAATTTTATAAAATAGGCCATAATTATGTATAGAAGGTGGATTTTAGTTATTATAATTCAGACATTTTAAATTAAAATTAAATTAAGTATGTACGTGGGTAATAAAAATATTAAATTAATTTTTTTTTTTTTTTAATATTTATACATCACTTTTAACAGTGGTTTTATTAAAAAATAAGTTGTGAAGTAAAAAAAAGTACTTTTGAAAGTTTTTTATTAATTTTTAAAGAGTTATTTTTGTGGTCTATAAAATTTATAACTGGTTTGTGAACTCGGAATTAATAAACTTAAAAATTCGTTTAAATAATATTTTACATACGAATTTTGGTTACTAATTACAAATCAAAGAAAAATCATTTCAAATTTCAAAACTAAAGTAATAAAGAACTTGAAATCCAGTGAATTTGGGTTTTTAAGCAATGACAATATGCCAGGATGAGAAAATTGACCAAATTCTAAACCAAAAGTGCCTTAAACGTATATCATCCTTAATTATTTGCTTGAATATTGTTATGGAAAAACCTAAATTATCATATTACAAATAAACTGAGGGAATTCAAAATTCATTGGTTATTCAACTAATTCTCCCTTCCCTCTTCCCTCTTTCAAAAAGATTTTTCATAACTCCTACAATTATTAAGCACGATTAGATAAAAGTTCTAATTTTCTATGCATTCTTTCTAACGAAATATCAAAATACTTTAAGTGCTCGTATTGTTAAAACTTCAAAATCATGAAACTAATTTCTTTACATTCAAAACTATTTCAAAACATAAAAACAAAATTTGTGCATACTACTCACAATGGGTGCTCAGTGAGTCACGATTACATTAGTCTACTTAAAATTAGAAATTAACTGATAAAGTCTACTGAAGTATATAAAAAAATAAGTGAAACTGCTTTAAAACTACAATGAAGTTAGCTGGCCTGATTCCAAAATAAAAATTACAATTAAAATTATCGACAGATTCATGATTAAATTTACATTTTCTTTTTTATAAATAAAAGCAATAGAAAAAAGTTTAGATTGATTCAATAATTAAGTAAACTTTTTTTAAAATTGGCCTCTTTTTTAAAAAAGTAAAATTTAGATGCTCTAAATAACACAGATAAAAAAAAAAATAATCTTAAATTCAGCCAAATATTACAAACTTATTATTAACGAATCATCTCAAATAACTGTTAATTTTCCCTCCCAAATAAAAACGTATAAAATAATTACTTAATATTTTTTAGCAAAAAAAAAGTAACCTAAAAAATAATTTACCAATAAAAGTGTAATATATATATTTTTTCTTTCTTTTATTTTCTGAAACGGTCCAATTATGAAGTATTCTGCAATACGTACATTATATTTTTATACCATAAAGTATAGAAAATTAACCAGGTGCAAAAAAATCTTTCAAACACAAGATTACATCTTAAATAAAAAAAATACAATATTGTATTTTATACGGTAAATTTATGTAAGTTAAATAATTATTTTTTTTAGTATAGATTTATTTTTTGAAAAAATTTAAGCCTGTATAAGATATTGACCTACTTAAAATGGAAAGATGTCAAAAAGTTCAAAATATCACGAAAAAAGTATATTTTTATATTATTTCTAAAAAAATTCGTACATTTTGACACGTTTTGCTTTGTCGTCAAAAGAAGTACTAAATATAAGATAAAAAATATTTCATAAAATAATTTTTTTTTATTTCGCAACTAGACCTGAAAGAAATCTTTGGACATGAAAGTTCTATATATATTTCTAAGGAAAAAGAGCTGAATCGTAGATATTATAAACCTTCTTAAATAAATCCAAAGAAAGGACAAAAAATTTTCTTATATATCTGCTCTGAAAAACCTTTCAATAAATATATCCATCCTTTTCTGTTCTTAACGTTTCTTTCCCTAAACCATTTTACCCTCTTTTCATATATACTTGTCAATATCCTTAAATTCCCTTCGAAAATAATACTTTTTCTCTTATTTTTATTTCAAGTTTCCTGTAGGTGTATGTGGTATATATCACCACGCATGTAAAAGTATTCAACTGTAAATTGATAAATTCTCTAGTGTGTTCAAAACACATACACGTACACATACATCTATTGACTTTAAACTCAATAAAATATAAATACAAAGAGGAAAAAGAATGAAAACCAAAAAAGTTTAAACAGATTACATGAATGAAAAACAATCGACGAATCAACTTTCCAATATATATATATATACCTAATACCGTCTTGTATTATACAGCGGAAGATAAATAAATAGGTTTTTTTGAAGGGAACTCTTTATTTTATTACATGAGTTATTGTATGGTAAATTTATTTGAAAAATATGAAAGTTTTTTTTTTTTATTTGAAATTATATTTTTAAAGTAGATTTGTATTGTTGTTAAAACTATTTTTATCACATGATTTTTAATAAAACTTGTTGAATGGAGGTTGTGAAAATATGAATTGATACATATTTAGTTGGACGCCTTCAGATACTCCACGCTAAAATAACCCAATTTCGGTCACGAAATTTCCACCACATAATATCAGACACATAAATTAATAAAAACAAAATTTAGGACATGTCAAAAAAATATTAAACAAAAAATAGGACAGAAACATTTCAGACGCCTTAAATTTATCATTTTTAATTTTATTCACGAATAACAAAATTTTTTATATTGCCCACAAGAAAACTAATATTCAAAATTTGTAGGCGCAGTTGAATTAAAAAAAAAATTTTTATATTTGTTTGGTTTGTGAGTAATATAAATAATTTTGTCATTCGTATACTGAACAAAAAAATCCGCTAGCCGCAAGTGGATTTCCGTTGGCTACAAGCGGAATTCCGTTTTCAGTGTATTCAAAATTAAAAATGATAAATTTAAAATGTTTGAATCGCTTGTGTCCTATTTTTAAAGGGGCTAAATTTGTTTCATATTTTTTGATGTGTCCTAGATTTTTTTTTTTATTAATTCATCTGATATTATGTGGTTGAAAGGCGTCCAAAATAAAATGGGTGGACTATTTTAGCGTGGAATATCTGCAGGCACCCCTTTAGTTTTAAGCTATAGTGTAAAAACTAATTTTATTACAATTAATTTTAAGTTTGAATACTTTACTGCTTATGATATGTATTGCTTGTTTAGAAAATTCCGCCCCAGTTTTACGCTCAGGAGGGCAAAAAAAAATAAAAATCGATATTTATTTAAATTATTATTTTTTTAACCTAAGATATAAAAAAAAGAAAAAAATAGATTAGAGTATACATTTATGTTCTTGCCTTTTTATTTGAAAAAAAAATCGATAAATTGCTAAGTATGTAGCTTAGTATTTGATAATGTATTCAATCATTATTTGATTTTTAATACAATTTAACCTGACATTGAATTTATATTATTTCTCTTGACATTTTTTTTATATTCAATAAAAGAGATATCTAAGCTCAGTGCATTTGTACTACTTAAAACAATAATACAGATTTAAATTTTAAAAATTAGATAAAATTTCTATTATAGTTTGATTTAAATTGTTTTAAGAAAAAATCGCATATAAAATTTTTTGGTGACAGAAGTTGAAATTCGTTCTTTGAATGATAAAGTTAAATGAATTGGAGAAAAGTTTTTTTGATTGAGAATTTTATGTTACGCTCTTTCTAGACTAGATTAATGTTTATTAATCCAATGTGCTTTTACTATAACAAAGAGTATAGTCAATGTACACGGGATTAACAAAAATCAATCAACTATAGAAAGGGCTTTAATTAATAGCAAAGAATATGGATATTAAACGTAATATGAAAATTCTAATAGAAACTAGTGAAAAAAGCACGTTATTACAATTTATAATATATGAAAAATTTAGGACCTTATAACAAAAACTGGTGACAGTAGTAAAATTTAGGGTAAAATAATATTAAAACATTAGAATTAAATAGATTATGTAAATAGAATCACAATATTTCGCTAAAAATAATGTCAGTATTAGAAAAACATAATTAAAAACGGTGTTAGAAGTGTATTATTAAATAAAAAAAAAAGATGCTCGAAGACAGTTATGTAATTAGAATTAAAGATTATAAATATAAAAATCAAAAAAGCTGAAAAGAATACTATACCGTAATAAAAATTTGTGAATAAATCGGGTGACAGAAGTATAATTTTGTAATAGAAGATTGAAAAATTACTATATTAAAATATAAGTATGGAAACTAAATATTTATATAGAAATTAACCGAGCAGAAATTAAGTTTCTGAAAGTTTTGGGAAGTACTCGAATTAGATGCCGTCCAAAAGTTTTCGGACCAAGGCCGCGTTCTGCCTGAAACCATGCGAATCCGCTTGGGTGTTGAATAGTTATAATAACCTAATGCACTTCTGTCACCATATTTCGAAAAAAAGTAATTTATGGTGACAGAAGTAGATTCTTTTCAATGAGAATTCCTGGAAAATCATTAAAACTAGTATTAAAATAAAATACAAAAAATAGTTAAAATAGTAAAAATGGGAAGGCACAAGCAAAGCTAAAAAATAGGGCACCGAACGCAATTTTTTTTAAAAATGTATGTATTTTAAATGAAAAACATGACCAATCACGTGCTAGTCTGCAAATACATTTGAAACATATGGTCGCTGTGGGAGTTGGTAACAGAAGTAGAATATTTATCTAAAATTTTTTGAGTGTATTTAAATAAATAAATTTAAATAAATTATTATGATTAATAAATTATTTAATCATAATTAAATAAATTTATTCTTTCTTTAATTATTCTAATTTTGATATTTCAACCTCAACAAATAAGCAAGTAATTTCATAATTGCAGCATAGTAAAGCAGAAACTTTCCTTTTTGGAAATTTGATTAATTAATATCTAATAAATCTATGATAAAATTATTATGTAGTCCCTTAAATACTTTTAGGGAAAAAAATAAGTTGGAAATAGAGTAGAAACAAAACAACTCAAACAAAAAAATTAATAGTTAGTTAATAACCTGATAAAAGGGGTGGGGTACTTTTCGACGAAAAAAAAAATTCCAGAATAAAAAATGTAACGAAATTTATTGTTCCTAAATTTTTATAACATAATCAATTTTTAACGATTAAATATTTTCCCGAAAAATACATTACAGAATATGTTATCAAATAAGAGTTGTAACCAAGAAAACCTATTTTCTAGAAATATATTTAGCATTAAAAAGAAAATTCCCATTAATATTGTAAGGAAAAATTATGTAACGAAAAATATAAAAAAGAAAAAAATTACCCCGAAAGTTCAAATGCCCGAAAAAATTCTACGACCTCTTGAGTATGAAATATTTTCTATTTTCGGGTTTCTGATCGTTCGTTGCATTTTTATTCGGAATGATTCTTATTCGTAAAATAAAACTTCTGGTGTGTACGGTTATAGAATAAATTTTTCTTGAAAAAGATTATTTAACTTTTGTACTGAAGGATTATTAAAATTCGGGTTTTTAAATTCCGTTGTAAAGACCATTCGTTTTACTTATCAATCGTAACAATTTATTTACAAACTTAAATATTCGGTATATTTGGGTTAGGTGCAAAAGATTTTGTTACACTTTTCATTATGGACTTTTTTTTTTCGTCGTAAAGTACCCCACCCGATAAAAGCCAACTCTAAATATATATAAGTGTAAAAGATATATAAGTAGATAATATTTTCAGAAATTTTTCTTTTACAATGTACATCATGAACTAGATATATATTTTCCAATATGTACAAAGTATATATAGGGCTAAAAAAAGAAGTTACCATTTTTTTTTCTTCTTACGCTACACAAGATTAGATTTCACAAAAGTTTCACGTCACGTTTTTGGCTGGGCTATTCCATCATAAATATCCGTCAAAATAAATCTTATTTTCACCTAGTCGTGCATATTTTTTTCAATAAAATATATATTTTAAAAAAAATTTTCATATAAATACGCCTACCTTTTTCACATTAATCTGTAAAACGTTAGAATATTAAATGTTACAATAAAGTTGAAAAATTTAATTGAATGGATGAAAAAAAATCGTTTTTTTTTAAGTGTTTCCTTATGTAAATTTATATTATCACATTTAAACAAATCGTGCAATAAATATATCAAATATGTTATTATTATTATAAATAGATCTAATACAAACTTTCCTTTCTTAGACAGTGTTGGCTTGGGAAAGTAAAATGTCACGCGTAACTTTAGCATTTTATTTATGCATGTATTTATTTATTATGCATAAAGTTATTAAAATATTCAAATAATATTTTCAAACAAATAATGTAGATTTCAAATTATTTTAAACACAGGAAAGCACATTTTTTTAAAGTATTAGGCTAAATTTAATAGATAAGAATTTTTCATTAATTTTATTCTTCAAATTTATACCCAGGCCAATAAATACAGATTTTTGGATCTAAAGATCTAAAGTAAAAATTGTATTTGAAAACAAGTGGCTAAAACATTTTCCCATGATTTTATCACTCAAAAATTGGAAAAAAATTTGCATGTATGAGACTGATTTAAAGAGTAATTTTTTTAGGTATCCTAAAAAAGAAAGTTTATGAAAATTTTGGCAAGATTTATTATCATTCAGAGTTTGAAGGCATATATTCAATTTTTACCAATCAATACCAATCTTCATATCTCACTCAATTTTTATGGAAATTTCTTATTTCCTAACAAACTCTGCAATCTTTGACTAAAATTTTTATAAAAGAAATAGGTAGTTTCCATATGAAAAAAGCTATTCAAACTGTTCTAAAAAGCTTATAGGAAATTGTTAAAGGATAATAGGAAATTTTATTACAAAGCACATTAAATAAAATCACATAAAATCCTTTTAATGCTGCACGCAGCATTTTGAAGCACATAGATATTTTGAAACAGTTTTTTAAAGAACCTTTAAATGACGAATAATCTTACTAAAATTTTCAGCTATTTATATTTTTACCAAAATGCTCATTTCCTTGTCAAGGGACAAAAAAATGGTACTTTTTTTATTTTTTTAAAGCCATCCTAATGTGATTAGTGTTTAAAACATCGAAGCTAAGCAGCAAAAAAAAATAATAACCCCAAAATTTTACCTGTATGTGATAAAATGAGCTCTAACTATAGAATTTTTTTGGCAAAGGGTCAATAATTTCACAAATTAATAGAAAATTAAAGTAATATTTTTCAGCTTCCAAGGCCCCATTTTTATTAATTATATTCAAGAATGAATCAAAAGTTAAATATTTAAAAAATTTTTTTTTAAAATCCAATAATTCTATCCTTATTAAGAAAAATCAAATTAAAAACTTTAATTAAATTTTCATTTAATGAAAAAAAAAAAATAAACATTGAAATGACAATCAGAAAATAAAGTTAATAAAGTAAATATATATCTTCACATTACAATATAATAAGCATTTTAAAGTAAAAATCATAAAATTAATTATGTTACTAAAAAACTTTCGAATAATATCTTTTCATTAAAAAAAAGAAAAAGTAAAATATAAAGTTATAAATTTGGCTCTCTCAAAAAAATTTCAATTTTCTCCTTTATAACATTTTAAAGTAAAAAAAAAAAATATAGCTCTCCCTCGTTTTCGTTTACAACTTTCACCCGCAATGTTATATATATTACAGGGCGAAAGCGTGCCACCTACACAAGGAGAGTATCTTTTTGGGCCTTATAATTTGCATACATATATTTAAATAAATTGAAAAATAATGCAACAAGAAACACTTTATATATTAAGCAGAATCGATAAAAAATATATATTTAAAAAGAGAAAAAGAGTTCAGACGAGGTCAGGTCACCATCAGCATCAGTAAAAGCAGCAGCAGCAGTAGCGTAATATTTCAATAATACATTTTATAAAAGTTTAATATATATTTATTAGACTGATGATTTTGGCCTCCTTGTTGGGCGCCAATGTATATAAAGTGCAAAGCCCTCATCATTCTATGTTACAATTCGCATCATTATTTATTATAATAAAAAAAAATAAAAATCATTTATGTGGATTTACAATACGAGGTTATGACCGATATATATATATATATTTATAATATAATATTTACAAAGACGTGAGACAATATAATAATATGAGAACGATAATGAAGTCAAAGTCAAGATGGAGATCCGATACGGTGCATGTCTCAACTCGGTCAAGGAGTAAAAGACACGAACAAATAAACGCCATTGCTGTCCCTTTTTTTTTCAATAATTATTAATAAGTAAATTTAAAAATATTATTTTTTTTTATTAATATGTGAATAACACACTTTTTAGATTCATGTAAGAGATAATGATATTATGTTCTTTAGCTAATTTATACTTGAATATTGCGTTTAATTTTTATTGGCTAAAAAATTATGATAAATTATTATTTTCTTTTTTTACGCAATATTGTGCGAAATTTTTTATTTTTAGGATTTTCTGTGTATTTAAGGTTCATGAATTACTTGTTGTGTAATATACTATTTTCTCTGTTTAAAAATTTTTACAATTTTTTTCAATTCTGTTTTTTTTTTTATAAAAGTTCAAACTTTTAATAAATATAAAAAAGAAACTTTGCTTTGAACTTTATTTATAAAATGTAGGTATCTTAGAAATAAATAAATAAAAATATAAAAAATCGATAAAAAAGTAATACATTTTTTATAAAAAGATAAAAAAATTTTTTAGCAAAAGTAAATTTATATCCAGGAAAAAATTGAAAAAATTGAGTTTTTTATTTTATTTATAACTTCTGAATATACGCTTAAAGGCACGAATCGTTTACTAGAAAACAATGTTCAAAAATTCGAAGTAATTCTTCTCTCAAAACTTCAGTTCACTGATGCAGTTGATGCATTAAACGCGTCGTGTATAAGAAGTTGATGCAACTTTTTTGTTAGTGAAGCTTTAGAAAAACCGTATACCAAATTTTTTAAATGTTTTTGATTGATGAAAATATTTATTTTGGTAATATTTTCTCCCGTAAATCTGATTCATGTTAAAATTATTGAATAAAATGATAAAATGTGTCACAAAACTGTAGTTTAAAATAGGAAATTTCTATGTCAAATTGGATACTGTATGGTGAATTTGCAATTTGCTAATTTCTACTCTTGACTTCGTAATCGAAATCGTCATGCTGGATTTACTCTACTATGAAAATTTTTTAATGAAAAACCCATTTTATTAATTGATGCTTGTTTTTTCAAACGGTGCATTTATTTGTACCCAATTCAAAATGTACACTGTAAAAAGTAAATTTCTTAGATTTACAAAAAAAATAGAATTTTTTCGAAAAATTAGTGAATTTTCAAAAAATTTTGTAAATATTCGATATAAATCGTTAATTTACTAAATTTAGTACATTATTGAAAAATTCGAGAATTCGCGATTTTTTTTTGTGATTTTACGAAAAAAATTGTAAATTCACAACTATTTTTCGGAAATTAACAACTATTTTTTGTAAATTTTCGAAAAAAAATTGTAAATTATCAATTTTTCTTGCGAATTCACAAAAAAAAATCGAAAATACTCGAATTTTTTGTTAATATACTAAATTTAGTAATTATACGATTTTTTTCGAATATTTACAAATTTTTTCGAAAATTTATTAATTTTTCGAAAATGTTCTAATTTTTTTGTTGATACTACAAGAAAGTTACTTTTTACAGTGTACAATTCAAACGATCAAATAAACTGAAACCTTAATTGATAATATTTAACTGAAACCAATATCTTCAAATCCTTGATTATACAAAGCACCATAATTCAAACTAAAATATTCTATCAATCGTTCCTATTACGTACAACTTTTCCCAAAAAATGAATATCTACGTGAAATAAAATAAAAACTTGCAATCATCTTCAAGTACGATAAAATGTACTATAAAGCTTTACGATATAAATAAATAAGAGGAAAAAAATAAGGAAAGATTTTTATATATCAGCTTATATGTATGAATTTTATTTATTTTATTTTATTTTTATCAGTTTATTTTGCGTACAATGCGTAAATTCAATATAAATTTTATAATATTTTCTGTCATTTATTCCGAGACTTATTTATGTGGCTTTTTAATATATTTGCATTATATTATATAAAAATATTTGTTTATTCAAGCGTTAAATATTTCTGTTTTATGCATATCTTCAAATAAAATGATTTTTATAATCAACTCCAATCTTCTATTTATTAAGGTGTCTAATTTTTAGGAAATGCTTATTAATATCTATTTTTATTTTTGTCAGTTGTAAAGAAGGTTCTAAGGCTACTTACTAAATAATCAATCTGTAACCTTGCAATATAACCAAAAACTTTCAGTGTAGGTCTTATTTTTTTTAGTCTAAGGGTCTATTTTCAAACCGTAAAATTTGAATTTTTAATCATTATTTTTTTTTTAATTTTCTATCCAAAATTATCTATAAATTAAGGCTTTTTCTTTCTTTTAGTTAGATTGTAAGGTGACAGTTTTACTAAGGAGTAACTCTTCCTTATAACTAATAGAATTAGGGTTTGAAATTTTCTAATGTAAGTCATAATTTTTTAGGTTAAGGTTTTGGGACCTGTGGGAGGATACTTCTGGAGAAGTATAGTGGTTTGGCCTCAGGAACCAAACCCAACCTAAATAGTATCATTCAAAAAATTATCAAAAAATTCACTGATTCCCATTGGAATTGGGCTTTAGACTACGACAGGCGCCCGAAAACCTTAAAAATTTTACTTAAAGTTTTTAAAATTTTATTTAATTTCTCTGACCCGTAAACAGATAATACTTTGCTCAAATGCTGAAAAACTTAACATTTCACCACTTTTAAAGAAAAAGTTTTTTTGGGGCCTTTAGAGCTTTCTTAAGACCCCGAATTATAATTTTTAATTTTTCGAAAATCGGTTTTTTGAGCATAAAAAAAATATACCAACCATTTCCAACCCCTTCTTTACCCTAAAATTTTGAATGAGTTTTTTGTTCATGTTTTGAATACTACCACTTATGTTAGGTTTGGTTCCGGGGAACTAAATCACTATACTTATCCTGAAGTACCCTTTGTCTGAAAAGGCGTATTTAGATAAATATTTCCCAAGAAATTTGAAAATCTAGTCAAAATATTCCGGACTTTTCATTCGAAAACAGAAAATGGAGTTCTATAGAAATTCCTTGTAAGAATTTTCCACAGATCTCGGAAATTCTGTTGTTTTTATAAATTTATTTTATGCCAGTTAGGATAAGAAAATGAAGGCTAAAATCATCTCTGAAAATAGAACATAAAACTTATTAATAAAAAATTTAACTTAATATTTTTTCAGTGTAGATTATATAAAATAAATATTAAATATGGAACAAAGAATATTTTAAAAATATATATTTATTTTTATATACTATACATTATTATATTGTATTTCAATTAAGGCTTTGTACTAATGACGGAAATATATGTCTGGAGGTCGATTTTTGTTTTATTTTATTGTACAAATACTATTTAATAAAAAAAATAAAGATAAAAAAAGTATTCCAATTTTATCTACCTAATTTCTTTAAATATTATTTTTTTATATTATGTTGATAACTTTTATAATCGATATGCTTAAACTTTGTCGTGAATTTATTAAATTATCTGTAAAAATAGAAAAATTATTCTATAATTAACGAGTTTTATAAATTTGAGAGCATAGTTTTATATTAAATTGAATAATAATTCATTGAACTTTTTTATATTATTAATTATTTATTAAATTTATTTGTCAGTTTTATAAATGATTTAATCAATTAGTCAATTTTTTATTTTAAGATAACGAGGGAAAATCCTGAACATTTGCCAAATTGATATTCTAATTTTAAAATTGTTTTAGCAGTAAATTATGTTAAATTCTATTGCTATCGATAAATAAAAATTGAAATCTCGGTAATTCGAGTTGAAAGTTTTTTCCATTTTACTAATTTAGTAAAACAAGGTTTAGCGAGAGGTTATGAATAGGAACGTCTAAAATTTTTAAATTCATTTTTTGACCATTTCTGTGATAAAAAAAGTAAAGAATCTTGGTTATATTTATTGTTTTTTCTTGTTTGGTGGTAATCAAATGGTAATTAATATAAAATTATGAATGTGCTGATTGCCTCGAATGAATTAAGTATGCAACTAAGGAATTAGAAATATTTCACATTTAATATGTTAATTGTACATATAATGAGGTACCTATAAAAGAGACTAAAAATCTAGTATTCATAAAAATAAGCTTAAACGGAACTGAGAAAAACCATCTTCATTATTATTGCTCTCAGATACAAAAGGCTTATATTAAAACTTTATATTTTTTCTCGCAAGAGAAATGATTTTCAATGTCTATATATACCGCATGTCATGTCTTATAAAACATGTACCTTGAAAAATATCTAAATAATTATAAATTTTAGAAAAAATATTCTTTATTTGATTAGTTAATAAATAAATAAATTTTTTCGTGTAATATACACAGCAGATATTGTTTTTAAGAAAATATATTTTTACAGTGTTGATTGCTTTGATTATAATATTAAAAATTAATAATCTAATGCAATGTATAGTTGCTACTAAAAAGTATACTAAATATAATTTATCATTTACTCTTAATTACAATTTTTTGCATTATTTACAGCATTTTATTACAACATACTGTTAGTGTATAAATTTTTAATCCAGAAATTTTTAGCCAAATTAGTGTATAATCATTATGGACTTTAAAATTTGTTTTTGTAACCTTATAAGTAAAATTTATTGATAAAATAATTGTATGTATAGACGTGACGTAAGTATAGTAAACACTTGAAATTTTTGCAGATATAATTTCTTTAAAATAAATTTAACCTAATCTTATCAGTAATATTAACCAAAATTTAATTTTTAATTTATTTAAATAAAAATGACATTGACAATAAATTAAATAATAACAATAATTAATTAACTTATGTACTTACGAATTTATGAGCATTACTTATTAACAACGTTTGATATTGAATCTAATTGTCCGCATAATAAATTTATACCAATAATAATAACCTATAACATAAATAAATTTTAATTTTTTTCTTTATAATTTTTATTAATTACATTGTAAAATATTTACGATTCAATGATTTTTTTTCAATTTACATAATTTTTTTTATTTAATAAACTCATGATTTTAATAATTAAATATTTGTTATTTAAATATCTCGTTTTTTAGTAAAAAAATTTTTTTACGAAAGATTTAGGTTAATCAAAGGAAATATAAAATGCACTTTAGAAAAGAATTTTAAACAAAAGAATATTTTTATAAATAAATTTATTAGTATTTTTACTTTTATTTATAATTTAAAATTTAAAAAGACTTTTAAATAAATTGGGTAAAAAATTTTGAGTAACAAATTTTTAAATTCTATTTATAAATTTTAGTGGTCACTGATAATAAATTTTGAAAATCACGTCACTTGTTTTAAAAAACAAAAATAATTAATTGTCGACAAAATAATACAAACACAGAAAATAATTTGTAAAATAAAATATTTCGAGTAAATAATTCAGGAAATATTTACAATCAAGCAATTCTACGGAATTTCAGTTTTAAGACAAGCCTACCTACAATAGGAGTTCAGATCTGCACTATTTCATTTTTTATGTTAGACAAATTTTCTAAGTCTTATCTATGCAAATCATAAGTGGGCAAAAAAGTCACTTAAATTTTCTGTATGCCTTTCATTTCCAATATTTGTAGCAAAAAAAAATCCGGTCACCACAACCAAAATTTGCACAATCAAAAATTTTTTTTAGCAAATTATGCGTTTTTTATGAATATAAAACAATGATTTTTATAAAAAATCAAATATCAGCAAAAAAAAAAAAAAAAAAAACATTTAAATTAAAAAAAATTGAAATAAATCTAGTTTATTAATCTCAAAAGAAAAATATTTCATATGCTAAAACCGAGTATCCTTATTACAAATACAAGGAAATACAGGAATAAAGAAATTTATTAGCATAAAATACATCATCGTATCAAGTGAAATTTTTAATTTAAAGAAATTCGAAATCCTTTGAGAAAGGTTTAAAATTTCGTTACATACAGTTTGGAAAGTATAATATAAAGGCGTTATAATGTATAGAGAGCTATACCTTTCTGTCCAAAGTGAAAATTTCTCTAGAGGCGAGTATAAATATCAGTTAATTTGAAAGTCCCATCGCATATCGTTCATCAAAAAAAAAAGAGACCCATCGATTTTCACTTTATGCGGGTGTAGATGAGAAATTTATTTTATAAAAAAAAAATTTTTTTTTTTAAATGAGGGAAATCTTCCAAAGAAATTATTCTCGTGAAACTTTTACTTTCCATTGCTACATTTTAAGGAACAGAGATTAAATGTCACGTCTCTTTTTATATATACATAAGTGAAATTTGTATAATTATCTTTGAATTGAAAAAAAAAATTTCTTATAATAATTTAGCTTTCTTTTTACTTTAGAATTTTTATTTTCTGTCTTCAAAATGATAAGAATCATAGTTCTCGTTATATCTTTCTTTTTTTGCTGTTAATTTCTTTTATGATAAATTAATTTATAAAATAAACGTCTTTATGTGTGATATTTTTGTAAGTGTGTGTAATATTAAAAAAAAAACAGCGAAAAAAAGAAACAAAAAAGATTAAATTATCAAGTCATATAATTTTAAACATGTTAACCTTGACCACGAGGCTATTCTTTCAACGATTCTTAAAAATTATAATAATAAATTTTTTAACTTTATTTTTATTACACTTACATATGCAGATAAGTTTATAATGAGACTTTTTGCTAATTTAAGCATTTTTTTTTTTATTATGACAATATAGTTGTTAAGATTTCATTTTTTTCTCACTCGTTTTATTTGTGTAACTGTAATTTTTTTATGTTCTTATTGTTCTTTCAAATTTTATATAAAAAATATTTGTAAAGTTTTATTTTTTAATCAGTAAAAAGTATGGTAGTATTTTAGTAAATTTTTTTACAGCCTGTTGTTCAATAATTTTTGAAATTTTGATGTTGTGTTACTTTACTCCAAAGATCAATTAGGAGATTACTGTTATTTTGCTCTATTCTTTTTACTCTGCAGTGTCAACTTTCTCATTTACTAATGCACCTGAGGGTTTTGGATATATAATATAAAATCAATTATTTTTATTTTCCTATTTCCTTCAATACTTCTTTTAGAAAGCTGATTACTGTATTTGAGTGATTCCATAATAACTGGGCTCAACTTGGATTAATGGCTTACCACCACGGCCACTTCTCAGAATCTAAATACAATTATTTTTTAAAATTGATTCAACATTTTAACTTCAAATTTTCAAATAGCATAGAATATGACTCCTATTAAAACTAAGAAATCAGAAAATTTTTCTTATGATTGGTCTTTAATAATTTTGCTTTTTAAATCGTGGTTAGACTAATAATGCAACATTTGGTTTCTGTCTTGCGTGCTGCTATTTGAATCTAAAATTTTAGTACATGCACTGTAAAAAGTAACTTTCTTAGATTTACAAAAAAAATAGAATTTTTTCAAAGAATTAGTAAATTTTCAAAAATTTTTGTAAATATTCGATAAAAATCGTAAATTTACTAATTTTAGTATATTATCGAAAAATTCGAAAATTCTCGATTTTTTTTGTGAATTTACGAAAAAAGTTGTAAATTCACAACTATTTTTCGTAAATTAACAAATATTTTTTGGAAATTTTTGAGAAAAAAATTGTAAATTTTCAATTTTTCTTGCGAATTCACAAAAAAAATCGAGAATACTCGAATTTTTTGTTAATATACTAAATTTAGTAATTATATGATTTTTTTCGAATATTTACAAATTTTTTCGAAAATTTACTAATTTTTCGAAAATGTGTAACACAAAATGTTTCAAGTTTTCCTACTATTTTTTAGATAACAGAAAATTAAAACATTAAACGAATGTTGTCTTCAATATCAAGTTAATAAAAACTCGCCGTTTTAAAAATTTCTGCCCTTGAATACCTGAAATACTTTGTTAAGAGCTTTGAGAGTTTCTTTATATCAAAATTATAATTTAAACAAAATTTTTATTAAAAGTGTCATTAATATTTTAATTGGATTTCCATCAGCTCAATTATAAGCATAAAAACATTGACCTTTTAGTTCTTTTATTTTCAAACATGATATCAAAAATTTGAGGGATTTTTTTATACACAATTAATATTTATCAAAAACTTGAAACAAGGAGGCAATTATAAATAAAATTAGATTTTTAGACACACATGTTAACTAAAAATTTAAAAACGTGGCTTAAAAATTATTAACAAATCAATGCATAAAATGACGAAAATATTTTTATATTAAAATATGCACTAATTATTCACGAATAAATAATTAAAAAAAAAATTATTAAATTTAAAAAGAAGTATATTATATTGCATAAGTAATTTAAAATAATAATAAATATTCAATTTTTTCATTATAACCTCAATTTAAATAAAATTTAAAACGGGGTCGTATAATCAAAAAAAAAAAAAACTTCATGGCCCAAATAAAAAAAAAAATATTCGCATTTTTAATAAAAAAAATATTTCTTTGTAAGTAAATAAATGTATAACAAAGTGTTTTATTATTCTAGTTAAACCGGATTTTTGAAGATTTTGGTTATAATGAATTTTTACTCCTTTCATTTAAATAAAATCTTCAAAAATGTTAATACAGTCATTAATAAATAATTTAAATTTAATTTGCATATTTAGTACGTAATGAAAAAAAAATTAATTCAAAAATATAAATTAAAAAGACGACAAGATCAAACATAAATTATAAGGGCAGCATATGCAATCCATTTATTTAAGTACTTTCTCTCAACAAAAAAAAAAAGTATTTTAACTACTGTTTCAAGAAAAGAAAATAAAAACAATCTTTTTAGTGAAACCTTTTTGTGTGTAATAAAACATCTGAGATCAGGGTAAAAAAAAGAGTGTTTTGGACACGCACGGCCCTGAGCCACTTGTATGCTTAATACACAATCATCATCATCAGTAGGTCAACTCTCTTCAAAAAAAAAAAATATATTTATGAGATTTTTTTATTTTATCCTTTTATTAATTTTTTTTTTTTTTTTGAAATCAAAAACCATTTTTTTGGTTACTCTACTTTTAATTTACATAAAAAATTGCATGTTTTTTTGAAAAATCTGGGTAATAAATAATGGTGAATATGACTTAATGAGGTTTGTTTTATTAAAAATTATTTTAATTTATTCAAATAGTTAATTATGCAACAAGTTTGAGACTTTATTTAGTCAATTAGACCATGAGCGGATGATTTATGTGTCTGAAGTTTTTTGAAGATAAAAAATATTTTTTGAATTTTATTTAGGACAACCGAACATTTCAAAAAATAATAAAGATTCTCAATCAAAATTTTTCATTTTGCTACTGATTTTTTTTTGTATTAAATATAAACCAACCTTTTTTGAAATTAAAACCACATAAAAACAAAACTGTTATTTAAATTTGATACCGCAATGCATTGATATAAATCTTTTAAAGAACTAAAATGAAGAAAAAAGGATCAACACCTGGTATGTTACACTTAAAATAACATGCTTTAAAAATGACCTGTAGAATTAATAATAAGAAAAAGTGAAAAAAAATTCTGCATAACGTTTTAATTATTGAAATAATTTTTTCACAAATACTTGTTAAGAAATAAAATAAATGAAATTAACTGTCTTTTAACCAACGGTATTTGTAATAATAACTTTAAGATTCGTTGGTATGGAAAGAAAAAAAAATGGAATATTTAAATTTGAAATTTCGAAAATTTTCGTTTTTAGGTTACCTTAAATCATAATACAAATAGAAAATCATAGATTACGTTATTTTATTATGATAAATAATTAAACAGAAAAAAAATTTTTTTATTTGGTTCACCTTTTTTTTATTGTAAAGATTAGACAGAATTTAAGTACCTAATCTATTATTTTTTTTTTGAACAATAAATAAAATAGTTTTTTTTTCTATTGAATTTAATTATAATAACGTTAGATTTTTTTCTGTGGAAGTTTCTATTATAGTATTTTAAGTAGTACCGTTACATTTTTTGGGGATAGTAAAATAATGACGTATAGAAAATTAAAGGGGTCACATATTTTGAACCTACTTTTTTTGGGACGGAAATGGTTTTAATTTTAAATAATAAGACACCTGTGGCTCAATTAATTTATCTACATTCCTCAGTTGATAACTGAATTTTTCACGGATTTTTTTTTTGAATTTTATAAAATTTTGTGAATCTTAAAAAAAATTAATGCATTTTTGTTTGAACTTTTATTATTACCTCTTTAAATCTTATTTAAAGGCATTATTATAAATATTAATTTTTTCAGTTTTAAGAGATACCTCTAGGAAAACAGCATAAATTATCCGTATTTATGAAATTAAGAAATATTTCAGAGTATAAACTACCTACACGGCCAGGCTGCATTGCTTGAATATTCAAGCGACAAAAAAATTTTAATTAAGAATATAGGGCACTGCAATGGATTTTTAGAAATAATTATAATTACATCACTGACTTTTCAAAAAATTATTTCTTTATTATTCTTTTATTTATACATAAAGAAAAGAAGTGCAAAAAAATAGTAATATGAAATACTGTTTCTTAAAAAACATCAATATCAACTAATAAATGTAGATAATTTAATAAATAAATTGAAAAAAGGTGTCTTATTATTTAAAATTAAAATCATTTCCGTCTCCAAAATAAGTAAGTTCAAATGTGCGACCCCTTTAATTTTCTATATGTAATTATTTTACTATCCCCAAAAAATGTAACGGTACTACTTAAAATACTATAATATAAACTTATACAGTAAAAAATCTAACTTTATTGTATGGACAAGATTTAAATACCCAAGAGCTTATGAAAAATTTTCGCGTGTTTAAGCTTAACAGGTTTTTTCCATAATTCAAATTTGAAAAATGCTAACCAGTTCATTATCGTATGCTTTGATTTTCTTCCTTATATAATCTTTAGAATTTATTTTACTTGTGAGAAAAATTTTATCTTAAATTCCGTGATGAAAAGACACCGCATTAATACAGTTTTCATTTATATAGTAAAAAACAGCTATTTTTTTCACAGTACCTATTTAAGGCAATTTAATAGCTAAAATTTTTCTCGCAAGTGAAATGATTTCCACGGGCTATAAATAAGGCTACTATGTTGACCATGAATTATGGAAAAAACTTGAATGTGCGGTTATCCAACCCGAAGCTACGGGTCGGTCCTGGATTTTTTCGGGTTGGGTCGGGTTGGTCTTCGGGTATATCTGAAAAGTTTCCGAGATCTGAAGGTACAGTTTTTTCATTTGAAATTTCCCTGGCATTACAAATCCAGGAACATTTTAGCGGGAATATTTTTGTTCACGCTTAAAAAAAATTTATATTTTTATTATATTTATACTTTGAAAAAAATTTATAACCGGTTTGTGTAACTACACAGTCAACGAGCATGGAACATGTTCACTTATAACACTGATAATAAAGTATCTATTGTGTTCATAATATAAATATTTATATCCAAATATTTATAATTAGATTTTTATTATAGAAATCATGCTGCTTAGACATCAAAATGAACAAAATTAATTAAATTTTTAAATTATTATAGTTTTTTAAATAATATGAATTTATTTTTTATTAATTTATACAATAAATTCTTTAAAAATTCTGCACCAATGGTCCCTAGGTACTTCTGCACCAATGCTCCTTAGGTACATCTGCACCAAAGCTCTTTAGGGACTTCTGCACCAAAGGTTCCTCGGTACTTCTACACCAAAGGTCTTTAGGGACTTCTGCACCAAAGGTTCCTCGGTACTTCTACACCAAAGGCCTTTAGGGACTTCTGCACCAAAGGTTTTTAGGAACTTCTGCACCATAGGTTTCTAGGTACTTCTGCACCAATGCTCCCTAGGTACTTCTGCACCAAAGGTTTTTATGTACTTCTGCACCAAAGGTCTATAGGAACTTCTGCACCAATAGTCCCTAGGTACTTCTGCACCAAAGGTCTTTAGGGACTTCTGCACCATAGGTCGCTAGGTACTGCTGCACCAATGCTCCCTAGGTACTTCTGCACCAAAGTCCCTGAATCGAAAATATTCTAAGTCCATTTCACCCCCCCCCCCCTAAAAACGTCACTTTTTCACCCACACCCCTAAAAACGTCAATTTTTTACCCCCCCTAAAAACGTCAATTTTTAACCCCCCCCCCCTAAAAGCGTCACTTTTTCACCCCCCCCCCCCCTGCCGAGCAAGACTTTTTCAAATACCCCATCCAATGAACATGTTCCATGTTAATAATAAAAAAAAAGCTTACTAGAAAAAAAATTATAATTTTTATTACCTATAAGTAATACTTAATATACTTACTGTTTTAAATTTGGGATTTTCTTAAAAAATAGTAATTGATCCCAATTTATATTTTTACAAAAATAATAATAAAAAACTAATTAATTTGTATTCAAGATACTATTTTTCTAAGTACTGATACTTGACTTACCTTAAAAAATAATACAAAAAGTCAAAATTTGTTCTCGCTAAGTTCGGCAAATATTGTTATATTTTGCCGAACCTAGTGAGAAAAATTTTTGACCTTTTGTATAATTATTTTTCCGAATACCGACCCGACCCGACCCGAAAAAATCCAGTACTGACCCGAAGCTCGGGTACAGGTGAATTTGGGAAACCGCAAATCCCTAATAAAAACCCGTGTTAAATTTTGAAATTGAGTCTGACCCTTCTCGACTTCTGCATGGCTCCATTTTTATATTTAGGTTTAGCACCAATCACAGAAGTTAAAAATTAATTCTGTTAACGAAAAATTCTGTATCTTTAGGTTGAGAATTTAAAAAAATGAAAAAACGATAAAAATTTACTTAGAGTAGAGAAGGGTACTCAATAGACCCACACCATTAAATTCCAGAGACAAGTGCTGCAAAAATTTTTTCTTGTCAGCGGCCAGAAAGCACGTATTTCCCGGCCGCTGCGCGACTGGAAAAGACGCGTTTTCTTACCACTGACGAAGAAAAATCGTATACGACCCTTGTCCATAAATAAAGAATTACCCAAATCGCAGTTTACCAACCTCGGCTTCGCCTCGGATGATAATTTACATGCGATTTGGACCATTCTTTACTTTTCTGGACACGGGATCATAATATATACTATTCTTTTTTAGTATTTGCTTAAGGTACATTAGCGGTCATAAGATTTTGACGGTATACAGCCGGTCATTTTTCATTGAAGGTTAAATAAAAAAAAAATTGCGCCAACGTCGCAGAATGTTTGTAGGGCGCGTTTCTTATTTACATGATTATTATTATAATATTATGCGTGTATTTTAAACAGCGACGTTGTCGCCTTAAAATTTTTATCGGTTTTTTATTTTTTCTAATTAAAATATCTTTTTTGCCCTCCCGGGCGTAAAACTCGTGTGTAAAGAATTTTCTGAACTCGTTCTACGCCTAGGTGGGCAAAAAATAGTGTAAGCACCATGGGCAAAATACTTTAGACACGAGCGTGAACACATATCACTCGTGCCCGGCTTCGCCGAGCACTCGTGCTAGTGCTCACGCTAGTGCCGAAACTTTTACGCCCTTGATACTTAATATACTATTATACGAAAAACACAATTTATTTAAAAATCGAATACTAGTTTCTTCAATAATTAATTTACGTGGTGCTATTTTTTTTTTTAAATCCATCGTTTAGTTTTGATATTGACATAACATAAAAATCTCAAACCCCTGATTTTTGACTCAGCTCCTATATGCTCGCAATGTATAAGGACTCAACTTTGGAGCTTTGTATTTCCTAAATGAAAAACACAATTTTCTTAAAAATTTTTTTAAATGTGTTTTATTATAATACGAAGCCCCTATAAAAATTATATCGATTTCTATCGTGATCAAAATACACGCTAATCAACCTTAATTTCATTTTTTTACTAAACTAATTTAAGAATTCGACACTTAAATAACTAAAGTTTAATACGTCAAAAGATGCTAGCAGTGTCAGCATAATTAATAAAAGCACGTCATAATAAATTGGCAATTCAAGCAATTTTTAGCATTTTTGAATAAATAATATGATACCTTCCATAAACTCTCACCTTTGCTCAACTTGATCTTATCTTCCCCTACATTATACATTTTAAAATATAGAAAATTTAATTAAATAATAAAATTATTTTAGATATAAAATAAATGAAAAATTGATGAAAATCATTTATAAATATAAAATGTAAAAGACACTGTCATAAATTTTATAAATTATAAATCACTTTATTTCTGTAGTTAAAAAAGTAAAGTTAAAAATCTTGACATTTTTTTATTGAAAATTTATTTTTAAAGTCTATAAATTATAAATTTCTCTAGTTATCTAAAATTTAAATTTATACTATTTAATTGACAAATTTCATTGTCTTTCATATATATGAAACGTCAGTTTTTTTAAATTATTTATAATAAAAGGAATTTTATTTTTAGAGTATTAAACTTGTATGGAAATTTAATTTCAAAATGCTTCAGGATTTATTTTCTAATAAATTCTCTAAAATCGATTTTTATTTTAAATTAATCACGAAATAATTCAATTTTTTCAATTAATTTCTATTTTAAAGGGTCTTTGATTAAATTAAGGATTTTAATGACTTACTTGCTCTTTCTATTATTAATTATCAAAGTTTGACCCTTCCTTTATAACACCTCACTATTTGAGAATCATTACCCCTTCTTACACCAAAAATTCATAAAATATTCAAATTCACATGAATGTCACACATTCATTTGAATATTCGAATTTTGAGGCTATTTTATAAAAAACTTGAACAACAAATATGAAAATTTTTAAATCAAGATTAGTACCAACGTTAAACATGTAATGTTAATTAAAAAATTTACCTAAAAAATCATACTCAATTTTGCTTCCTCATCCGTTCATTCAAAAAGCACCCATATTGAAGGCCAAAAAAAAATGTTAGTAAAAAAAAAAAGAATTTAATAATTAAACACTTACCTACCTATTATAACACTTAATTATTTTATACAATAAAAAAAATGTCCTTATTCATTATTATTTATTTATTTATTTTTTATTTATTTTCGAGGTCAAAATCATCATCTGTTAATACAAAATATCTTCATTTTTTTTTCGTGTGAAAAAAAATTTTTATTTTAGAAAATATTATTTATAATCATTTTTTTGATATTATTTATTTGACTATAATAAATTTTTGGTGCTGCAAAAAAAATTGACTGCGGGAAGAGAAAAAAAAGAAAGTTTTTGTTTTATTACCAAAAAAAAATATAATACAAAATAGAAAGTACGCTCAACAACGAAAAGAAAAGAATAAGAAATATACAAAAAATTAAAAATGTGTTGTAGGTACCTAATAAAGAAAGCGTTAGTTTTCAAAAGAAGTTAACCAAAAAAAAGAGACTTCAGGGTCATCTTTATAAAAAAAGGGCTTGTCAGTCATTTTATTATTACTTTTTTGTGGTTTTATTTTAAAAAAATATTATTATTATTTTGTTGGCACTCCTGATTATTTCTCAATTTTTTAATATGTGCCATAAAACTATTAACCACACAAATTTTTATTGATCGTAAATTTATTAAAGGACATTAATATATTTTTTTTTTTAACAATAGGATTTTTTTTTAAATTTATAACTGTGCTATAAAAATAAAATATGTTTTATATTTCGTAATAATAAAAAATTATTAAAAAACTTTTTTTTATTAAATTGAGGTCTGGGAATTTTATTGAATATTTTAAGGTCTTTTTGTATAGAAATAATTGATTATTATAATTTTAGTTTATAGTTAAGGTATTAATTAAATGAAAGTTTTGATACTAATAAAAGGTGGTATAGAGTTCGAGGTTAAAAAGATCTCTGGATAAAGGGTACACAAGAAATTGTTTACAATAAAATATATAACTTTTTATTTTCCAAAGTTATATAGTTCAGGAGATAAGTGGGCCAAAAATAAGCAAAAACATATCATGAAAACTCTGTTAATAACTCGAAATTTTCCAGTTTTTCATTGATTTAAAACTTCTAGGTTGGAGCTTTTGACAGCCAAAAGGGTACAAAGTCGACTAATATTTTCTTAAAAGATCGTGTCTCTGAAGCGCGAATGCTCCAGCAGAGTTAGAGAAAAATTTTAGAAAATGAAAAATTCTGTTACCCTAAGCATTTAAAAGTAACATTTTTTTTAGTGTCAGTCTAATATATATGAAGAATTGCAAGCAAACTAGGCCCAAATTAGACTAAAAATTTGTGGAAAGCGGTTTAAACTATTATATTTCCGAAATTGAAACAAATATCAGATTTCTGGATCCAAATCTTGATTTTTGGTGCAAAACGCCCTTATAATGCCAAATTTTAATATGAAATTAAAAAATATTTTCTTTTTAATTGTTTATAAAAAATTTCTCATTTTTGATTCTAAAATTGTACATGAGCGAAAAAATCATTATTTACAATTTAGCATTTGAGCATAATACCTCAAAATGAGCACTATTTTCTTTGTACTTTTACTCACTAACAAAAAAATCCGTGGTATAAGCTAATACGAACACTGCAGACTAGTTTTTAAAATTTATGAATTTCTCTCTAAGTCTCGTAACCAAATGAAAACTCACAAAATAATCCGTGGTATAAGTTAATATGAACACTGCAGACTAGTTTTTAAAATTTATGGATTTCTCTCCAGTTCTCGTAACCAAATGAAAATCTGATAAATAATTACGAATTTTTGACAAATTTTATGTAGGCATATAAATTTTACAAACCGAGAATTGTGATATTTTTAAAGTTAAAATTCATAATTTTACATTTTTTAACAAAATTAGTTATTAAAATAGGCGGTTTTTATAAAGTTCTTATATCTTCTATAATTTCCACGACCAGTCCACCTTAACGCATTAAATCCTAAGAAGAAACTGCATTTGACAGAGCTGTAAAACCTATTCCATTTAGGGTATTTGACTAAAATTAGTAAAATAAAACAAAAAAAAATTTCAAAATGGCGGGCTAATATGGTGGTCAGAAAAAATTAAATTTTGATATTTTTTGATAAAAATTTGTGTACATGGTATTTTTTGGGTGCTAATTACGAATATATAGTTATTTTTCAAAAATTTTTAATGGCAGAATCAATATGGCCGCAGAAAAACGTGAAATTTCGAGACTTTTGACGATTTTGAGCCTGAGAAGTTGTATAATCATAAAATTGGCTTCGTTTAGGATAGTGGAACAAAATGTAATAAAAAATGAAATTTTTTTTCAAGACAAACAACTAACTGACAAAAGGAATCAGTGCCTCATCACGTCCACGACGTTGATTCTGGTTTTTTTTTCTATATACAAATTTTGGCCAAAAAATAAAGAATTCTAGTTTTTTGCGTCCGCCATATGAGCAATTATTTTAAAAGTGCTACTTAATTTGAGCCTGAAATCGTAATTTTTTTTTTGAGGGCACATCGATATGACCCGTGTTTTCAGTTAGTTTGAACCTTCAGAAAACCGAAAAAAATCGAGAACAAGAAATCGGCGATAGGTGCCAAAAAGATTTTTTCACTTTTATTTCAAAAACCGTGTTTTTCGTATCTGAGCTACCCCAAATTTTTAAAATAACTTTTTAGGTAAATAAAATTTAAAAAAATAGATAAGAAAATCTGATTGCCAGGGAAAAACCACTCCAGAAGAAAAAAAAACTTATCTTTTTACGATGAAATTGAGCCAAATTATTGACAATTTAAGATTTCGTTCGAATTCGTCTTAAAAAAGATTGAAATTTTATTGAAAAAAGCCTGTTCTTAACTTTAAACATGCATTACTCGCTTGATTTTCATCGTAAAATAATAATTTTTTTTTTTAAATCGATTAATTTTTCCCTGGCAATTTATTTCTTTAAGAAAAAAATCATTTTTATGTACCAAATTTCAATTTTTAGGTCAAAAATTGTGTTAAGTAAATTTTGCTACTTACAGTTTTCAAAGGCTTTTGACCTAAAAATTGAAATTTGGCACATAAAAATTTTTTCTTAAAGAAATAAATTGCCAGGGAAAAATTAATCGATTTAAAAAAAAAAATTATTATTTTACGATGAAAATCAAGCGAGTAATGCATGTTTAAAGTTCAGAAACAGGCTTTTTTCAATAAAATTTCAATCTTTTTTAAGATGAATTTGGGCAAAATCTTAAATTGTCGATAACTTGGCTAAATTTCATCGTAAAAAGATAAGTTTTTTTTTCTTCTGGAGTGGTTTTTCCCTGGCAATCAGATTTTCTTATCTATTTTTTTAAATTTTATTTTATGATTATACAACTTACTTTTCTCAACTTTTACAACTTACTTTTCTCAGGCTCAAAATCATCAAAAATCTCGAAATTTCGTATATTTCAGTGGCCATATTGGATCCCCCATTGTGAGTTTTTAAAAAATAGATAGTTATTCGTAAAGAGCATCCCAAAATTACCCAGTACACAAATATTGATCAAAAAATAACGAAATTAAGTTTTTTGTGTCCGCCATATTGATCCGCCATTTTGAATATTTTTTGAAAAAATTTTATTTTTTCACATAACATGTTCAAATGTCCTACATGAAACCGGTTTTATGGTTATATGTATAACTTACAGTTTCTTCTCAGGCTCAAAATCGTCAAAAATCTCGAAATTTCGCGTTTTTCAGCGGCCATATTGGTTCCGCCATTTTGAATTTTTTTTTGTATTATTTTACTAATTTTAGTCAAATGCTCTAAATAGAATAGGTTTTACAGCTGTGTCAAATGCAGTTTCTTCTTGGGATTTAATGAGTTAATTTAGCTAGTTGACGTGGACTCCTTCATATAATTTTTATAATATAATATTTGAAATTACAATTCTAATAATATCCAAGAAGGAAAAAATTTTAAAGAAGGCTGTGGGCCAGATGCGAGTCAGATGTGGACCAAAAATAAACAAACAATTATAATACAAAAATACTGCGGATAATAGTCGACTTTGCACGCTTCCAGAGCGCAATTAACGTTCTAGTCTAGGAACTTGTAACCAACACGGTACCGGAAGTTTTTGTTTCCTTAACAGGTTTCGCAGGGAGTTTTAATGAGGTGTTTTCGCTCGATTTTTGCACACTTATCTCTCCGACTATTATCATTCTTAAAGGGATTAATTTTTGTTTTTTTATATATTTATCATTTAAGTAGGACTTAAAAAAGAGATACACATCTTAATTGATGAATTTATTCAAAAACTTTCAATTGAAAAAATTTCACTTTTTACAAGTATTAGTAAATGTATAATTAAAAAAAAATTTTTTTTCAAATTTATTAGACATGAAACTATAGATAAAAAAACTAATTGAAAAAATGTATAACAAGTTTGAAATGAAGTACCATTAAATTATACGATAGTAAACAATGCCAAATAAATTAATATTGACACGAATATTACCTGAATTTTCATTAAAAAATAAGTGAAAAGTAGTTTTCTAAAAAAAAAGAGAAAAGTTATAATTTTCTATTTATTTTTTAAAAAAATTTCAATATTATTCAATACCTACTCTTAAAAAAAATCATCATTGATAAAAAATAAGTGAATTTTATTAGATAAAAATGTTAAAACACACACACACACACACATACATTAAAATAAAATAATATAAAACGAATATAGATTTTGTCAGCAAAAATAAGTAGTTTTTTTTTTAGAAGAAGAAAAAAAATAAGTTTGATAATGGAGAGTAATGTTTTGAACGTCAGAAGTTTTTATCCCGTTAACCTGGATCTCTCGCTATCGTGTCAAGAGGGTCAAACTTAATAATCATCTTAACATTTTTTATTATTCACCAAAGAGCAAGATAGTATCCTATTTTATTTATATAAACGATTAATAGTAATTTATTTGAAAAAAAACAAGAGTACTTTTTTTTCTTAAATTCTTATTCAATAAAAACTATGATTAAAATAGGGTAAAAAAAGTGATAGTAAAACCACATACGATAATAGTTCTCACATTTTCCACCCTCTGTTTAACAACACACAACTTATAAGATGAATAGTTTATGTATGTTATATAATATAGAAAAAAAAAAGAAGAAAACCCTTAGCTAACAAAATAAAAGTGCATTTACCTTAGGGTTTTACTACGTTTCAGTCTGATAGGTAGTAGTTTGGATAGAAAAAAAAAAATAAAGGAATCAAAAGTTTTATCGAAGAGGGTCAAAATATTGTTATGTAACTATATAAGGGGATAAAATTTTTATACCCTAAAAGTCTGTTATACTAGCAGCAGTAGAAGGAATATAAGTAAAGAGAAAAAAATAAAAGAACATTTGGAGGAAAAATATAAAAGGGCCAAGTTAGGGCCATATTTATTTTTAACGTTGCACTTTCTCTAGTTTGATGTGTGTATAAAATGCACATATGGCATCTCTTTGTTGCTATAAATCTCCCTTCGTCTTTTTTTTTTCTTTCTTACTTCGTGTGTTATAATAATTGCACTTTTATAAATTATTTATTAATGCATTTGTAGTCTTCTCCCCCATATAATTTTCAGTCTCTCTCTTTCTCTCTTAATCGTTTTATATTTCTTTTTTTGATGTTAGGATGATGATCAAAACTTGTATTTAGTATTTCATGAAAATTTTTACGTAATTGATTGTACTTTAATGCGTGTTTATAATTTTTATGTAAATATTAGTTTTATAATCTATTAATTTTATGGCAATAGTACTTAATTTGTAATATTTGTTTTTTTTTTAATTTGTTTGAGTTAGATTAAATTAGGTCTTATTTTTAAAAATATTAATATATGGAGTGATCTATAGCTACCATTTAAAAAATGAAAATGGATGTCATCAAATTATATTGTAAATAAGAGATTTTCGCGACAAAGGCTATTGCCAGATAAGCATAGTCATTTGGCCCTCATAACCATACCTAGCTTAAATAGTGGCTTCCAAAAATTTTTTAAAAAACTCACGAAACCCCGTTAGAGTCAGGCCTCTAGGCCACAAGAAGCCCTCAAAAACCTAAAAAAAACTCCAAAAAAATACGGGGTTTTTGGGTTTTATTTAATGTTTTCGACTCATGAACAAATAATACTCTGCACAATAGCTGGATTACTTAACATATTAGCAATTTTCAAGAAAAATTTTGTTTTTGGCCTTTAGGACTTCTTCAAGAGCTCGAAATACAATTTTGAATTTTTCGAAAATAGTTTTTTTAAGCATGACAAAAATATACCATACGTTATTAAACTGATTTTTATTAATATTCACAATTCTACAGTCCCAAAGGTTCGCTTAGAACTCATCATAAGCTGTTACCGCAGTTTATCTACGCCTTATGTTTTTAAAAAGCAAAAAATACGTAATACATTATTTGTTAATGAGTCGAAGAAATTAATATAAGCCTAAAAAACGTATTTTTGGGATCCTGTCGTATCCTAGAGGTCTAATTCAAACGGGATTACATGAGTTTTTTGACAACTTTTCTGATGCTACTATTTAAGCTAGGCTTGGTTGCGAGGGTAATGTCTGAGTATATTTCTCAGATAATCCGGAACGCTGAATACCTGCTCGTGGGAGCACCTTCACGACCTGCTCGATAGCACCAATCGTGGAACGTCCCTCAGGAAAACTGCGTTAGTCGTCGCTGAGGTCACCCGCTTCCCTAATTGCCCGCCGCAATCTTCCTCTGACCATACTCTCCATCACCTTGCCAATGGTATTTAACATACACAATGGTCTGTAAGATGATGGAGGGGGATGGCTTTCGCCAGCTTATGCTTGGCTTCCTTGTATTCTTCAGAGCGCGTAGCTAGCTCTGGACGGCCATGCGCTTTCTGCCGTTTCCGCGTGCCCTGTGACAGACCCGCCTCAGCTCCACAATTTCCTCATTCCACCAGTGCATGCTCCTTTTCCCTTTCCAGGGCCGTTTGCGCGGCATAGAGGCATCGTAAGCTCCCCTCAGAAGAGCAGTTACCCTCTTGACATGAGTCTCTGCCTCTCCCCGGGTGTTTGGTCCTCCATGCCCGGCTGGGATAGACGAGGACTCTTCACGATATCTTCAAGATATTCCGCAAATCTGTCCTCGTCCGTTTTTGACACATTCCAGCCTAGTGGACGCTTTTTGTACGGGGGCCGATTAACGGCCCTATCACGTACTTGGAAGGTGATGTAATTATGGTCACTGCCATTGCCTACGTTACTCCGCAATATACTTTAATATTTGTTTTTTTAATTTATTAATAAATTGGATTAAATCTAATAGAAATTTTTTGTTAGAGCATAGTAGTTTATAATGTAATTTCTCTTTTTTTACGTATTATCATGAAATATAATATGATGGTGCCATTATTTTCTTGGCTTAAATGATGATTAAATACGTAAGTCACTGTGGTTGTTATCTAGAATGTAAAAATTTCACAAAAATATGTCTTTAAAAACAAAATTGGAGTTTTTATTGAGATTCGGTGTTTGATGGTCAAATCAACTCTTAAATTTTCTTGAAATGACATGGGGCCCAAAAAATAGTTTTTTTTTAATTTTAAAAACAGAATGTGTTGACAAGGTGACTTTTCATCACAAACTTGTAATAAAATTTTACCCTTCAGTAGATGATTTCTAAAGATTATACGAGAAGGACAACCAGAATTTAATATAATTGGCTTGTTAGTGATTTTTCAAATTTGAATTCCGGTGAAAGCATTACAAATTTGCAAGTCCCCTGAACTCCTTTGAAGGGCCATAAAGCAGGTCATGATCTCTCTCAAATTGTACAAAATTTCAGTTTGAGACCAGAAATTTTCCTTACACCTTAATTCTAAATTTACTGATACTCATTAACACAAAAATTAAAATATTATTTTTTTGTAACCTAAAAAAATAATTACGTTGCTTAAATATTCTAAATAAATATAAACGTATACAATAATAGTTTAAACATGAAAATAAATAAAAAAAAAAATTAATATCAAATAAACCTTGAATAGATAATCTAAAAAAAATTTTTTTTTTTTAAATTTGTAAATAGTCATATTAATAGAAATAGTTTATTTTTTTTAATTATTAATAATTTTTTTCTAGTAAATTACACGTTATACAACAACAGATAAGAGAAATAATTAATTTTTTAAAAATTTACTGCATAAAAATAAAAAATAAAGTTATTTTTTTAATTTATTTATCCGTACGTCATAAATAAAATCAATTCAACAAATCAATTATTCAATAAAAAAAAAATGAAATGAAAAAAAATTTCTATTTTCAAAAAAATATAATACTATAAAAAGCTTTAGGCAATAAAAAAATACCCTTGAAGTAACAATAATAATAATAATTGTCGAAATAGTACATAAAGTCTCATTTTTAAAAAAAATTGCATTATAAGAAAAAAAAAGAGTCATAATATAGTTTTGAAACTACTGCACTTTCTCTGCTGTATAGGATTTAATGTATAATGTGAAATCGGCATAAACGCCCTATTATATCGTCTTTCTTTTTTACAACTTTTGCTGTTGCAGCATTCTAGTATACACACACACTCATACATATAAATGCACTGACGCATTCAACGGCAGTGAAAGTTTTTTTTTGAACTAATTAAGTCTTAAGGGATTTCTTTTGTCTTTTTATAATGTAAATTATGCAAAATTTATATGATAAAGTGTGTGTGTAGTTAATTAAAATTTTAATTTTTTATTATATATTATATACAGATCATATTAATATAATATGAGGTGTACATTAATTTTAAAAATTTATTTTCTCATGTTACTTTTTTATCTAACTAAATCATGTATTAATCATCTTTTTAACAAGAATGATTATTGCATTCAATTTTTATATTACGATACCCCGAATAAATATTGCCTTGATAAGAGAAATATTAGAAAAAATTGTTGAAATTTTTTCAACTTTTTTTGGCCTTAATCAAAAATTTTTAACTAACTTATAATGTTCCAAGTTTTACTCTGAATGTAGCTTTAAATTTTTAAATGACTGACAGATATCAAATTATAAATTAAGTTTTGGGCAATTTCATTGATAAAAAATTATATTGCCATCGTTTCTGCGTTGATTGGGAAGAAAAAAATATTTTCCCCCTTTTATGTAGCTAATTTTGTCAGGCTAAAATATTGATTGCGAGACAAGATTTGGAAGACACATCTCAAAATTTGTTTGCAACAAACTGCCTATAGGCTAAAATTCCGGAAAACTTTGAGCGAACATGATTTTCGGTAAATTTAAAAATAAATATCAAAATAAAGGTTAGGCTATACAAATTACATTGGTTTTGATAGAATTGACTTTCTTGGAGCTCCAAAAATAAAAAACTTCAAAAAAAACGATTTTTAAGCCTTGTAAATTTCTAAGAGAAATATTAGCTTCCAAAAATTCAGTCGAAATTGTCCATCCAAGACCTAAAATAGTCCAATGAGAAAAAACAAAATGAAAAATAAAAAAAATTTGCTTGAGTGAGATAATTTGGACCTGATAGAGCAGAAATGTTACCCATATAATTAGTAAAATCAGCTGAAGTAGCCGTGATGACACAATCTACTATCCTCTACTATTATACTATACTATTAATAATAATTATAATCGCTTCAGATACCGGTAATTAATTACTTGCAAACTATAGCCAATAAAAGTTTAATTTTCAGGATAATATTTTTTGGTTTTTAGTAGCTCTCTATATAACATCAAGAGAGTCAAAAAACAAAAATATTTTCAAATAAAGCGTCGGCCTAATGTATATATTTTATAATTATCATACGTGATTATAGAGAAAAAGACTGATGATATAACGCCTTGCAGCCTGCGACGTTATAAGAAGAATATTTTCAATATTTGGGGTCATTAGCCTATAATAAACTCATAATCATACATAAAACATCAAAATAGTACATAATCTGTATTACAAATTTTAAAAAATAAGCTAAAAATGATGCAATAAAATAATATTTTCTAATAGTCAGCTATAAATAAATTCTGAAATTGATGTTAACGTATGTAATCGAATAGTTATAAAAGAAGTTACAAATAGTAGTTTGTATTATATATTTAAAGAAAAAGTGTTATTTTTGGTACAGTAGCCAGTCTCTCATAAATAAACTTTTAGTTTTTTTTTTTTTGTATAAAAACTAATGTATTAGTATGAAAATGTATATTCATGTATATATAAATCGAAGTTTTCCAATGTGCTGACCTGTACTTGCTTTTTCAGACTTTTATAACTATGCCAGGGACTATAATTGTGTCATTCTCTTTCTATCTAGCTTTTTTAAAAAACTCTTTTTTTTTTTCATACATATATTATTTTTCAAATTTATTTATTAAATTTTTGCTCATTTTTATTTTAATAGATATTTTATGCCTTGGGTGTTAGTTTAATAGACCTTCGTTTTTTTATATTATTCAACTTGACGAAAAATTGATAATGGAATTTTAATTATAATAGATTAGTAATTATTTTTTGGTGTCATTTATTTAAAGAAAAATATTAAGACATCTTTAATTGACTTTTTATTTTTCAACATCATCAAAGGTGTTTTTTTTTTCTTAATTAAATTTTTTCTTTTTCGAAATCATCAAGATTATATCTAAATTGTGAAATTTACGACTAATTGGTAATAAAAAAAAAATTATTTTTTATTTAATTTTATTTTTTTTTATTTTTTTTTTTAATTTTTAAATTTTTATCTGGGCACATAATTCTGAAGTGTATATGAGTTTGGTCAAATTTTCAAACCGGACTCAAAGCATTTTTTTCGAAAATATAAATTAGAGAAATAATTCTCTCCATTTTTATCTCATCCTTTCATTTTTACAGCGGCTTTAATATTTTTTAACGTTTTTTAGTTTTTAAGATTACTATTTTTCCTTACATTTTCAAGCAAGCGTATATTTCATGGTAAAAATTATCTTCTTTCTAGGGATATATGTGAAATTTCCCTTAGAATTTGATTCCAGCATCATCAAATTTTTTTTAGCTGTGCGAGTAAATCAACATTCAAGACTTAACTTTGCTTCCCTTTATAAATCAGCTGCAGATACTTGAATCGCCTTCTTGTTGGTCTTGAATAACTATTTACTATCTTTTGGTTGAATTAATTTTTAAAATTGAAAAATTTTTTAAAAATATCAGTGCCTAAAAAAATATTTTTCACGAATTTTAAATTTTTCACTAAATCATGTGACTAAATGAAAATTTGATCGAAAAAAGGTCTTTCGACGAGTTTGAGTGAAAATGGCGAAATTTTAAAGTTCAAAGTTATAATTTAACATTTAATTATTAAAAATTAATTTGTCACGTAAATTAACACTTGAGGCAAAGACAAAAATAATTAATTGCGATTTTTTGAAGTTTTTTATGGCTAAGAATCGCGTACAATTATTTTTCGTCAGTTGCAAGAAAATACAATTTTGTCAACATTCTAATATTGAAAGCAAGAAATTAATGAACACTAATTGATAATTATAAAATAGACAGAATTTCTAAAAAAACTACCCAAAAAACTCATACCTGCATTCTATTGAATTAAATCTTTTTCACAAAATTTTAAAAATGTGGTTGCAATTGTACTATTGCTTAGGTGTTAAGAATATAAAATTTCAGTATACATACTTTTTTATTTATCATCCAACAATTGTGAAATAAGAGCAAATAAAAAAAAAATGTGTCAAAAAATGAATAAGAAAATGAAAAAAAAAAAAAAAAAAAAAAAAATAAGGTAGCAAAATAAATTTTCGTTTAAATATATAATCCACCTACAACTTTCTTAACGTGTATAAGTAAAATTCAAAGAAAGCCATAATTGAAATAATGTTATACAGCCACATTATACTAAACAACAACGAAAAAAAGATATATAACTGACGTATAGAAAGCCAGGTTTTATTCGCTTTCACTGTTTCCCAGCAGCACAAAAGTAATATGGCCCCTCGAAGCCCAATTTCTATATATAAAAAGCGGGGTCATCCAATCCGCTTTCTTAAAAGGGCCATGTCACTCTGATTCTTTTGTACTTTTTATAATACATTTTCTCTTCTCTTCTTCTTCTTCTAAAAGACTTACTTTTTATTTTCAGACTATTATAAAAGAAGGGGACATTTATAACACTTTGCAGTCTTATTGTCTTACAAATTATACCAAATATCTTAATATTTTTTTATTACACGTTAATTAATATCAATCAAAATATTTGGAATTTATTTGTTCGACACTTAAAGGGAATGAATTATATAAGTCAGTTTAAAATTTTACAGACCGTTTCTCTCATATATTATAACAGAAAAATATTAAATATTTATTTATTTAAAAAGATTTCGCTGTTAAACATAAATTTCTCTTTAACATTTTCACTATATAAATTAGATTGAATCTTTATGGCGTGTCTTTAATTCATTCTTTCAAAAAATAAATAATGTCTTTCCTTATTATATAAATATTTTCTTGCAAAATCAACTTAAATTTTTCTACTTATTGAATTTAAAAAAAATTTTTAAATAATCTATTTAATTCTGCTCAAAAAAATATAAACTAAATTTCATTTGATTTTCTCCAATTATAATTATTTATTAAAACAAACTTTCTTTAATTTAAAAAAAATATAAATTAATATAAAATATCTTCTGTCAATTTTTTATAATTTATATATAAATAAAAAATTAGATCACATGATACATTTAAGTAAATAAAAACCTACATATTTAAAAAATTGTTTTTTATTTAAATTTAAAAATATTATGTAAAATTTTTTTATTACCAAGTGAAAGCTATGGTGTCTCCTTGATTTTCAAATTTTTTATGCGGTTTTAAATATAATATATATACGGATATTCAGTCTGTTGGAGTTTCACAAAAGATCAATCCTTTGTAATTTTTTAACTTTCCCTTATTGTTTGACGAAATAAAGAAAATTGCTATGACTTTATTATGAAATTTTAGAAAATACTTTTTAATAAGATTTCTGTATTTCACTTATTTTATATTTTTTTTATTCATTTTTTTTTTTTTAATGAATATTTTTTTTACTAATGTTTTATTTGGTAAGAAAATTTTCAGATTCGTGCGTGTTAGGAAAGTTTTTATGAGTTGAGAATTAGATATGCAACTATGGCATAAATAAAGGTTTGTTTAAAATTTTTTAGAAAAAGAAATTTTCCTAAAATAATTGATATTTTAATAAAATTAAAACAACAGAGACTCTATAATCTTGAAATCATGACTTTATTTGAACCAAATTTTTGGTCTGAAATTAAAAATTCTTAAAATAATGAAATAAAAATGGTCATTTTCAGGCCAAAAAATTCTTTTTCAATGAAAAATTATTCCACTTGCTGTAAAAAATTATTCAGTTTTTTATGAATTAATGGTCAAAGTTTTGTCCATTTTGAGACCTCTCCAAGCTTAAAGAAATTCATTTTGTATACCAACTAAATAGTACTAGGCTCCTGAAATTATTAAGTAAAATTAGAGTATCATCTTTAGCATATTATTAATTTTTACAATAAATAAAATGTTTCAGATCGCAAAATTGTAATTATTTGGATAAAACCTCGTTTCACCATTTCCAATGATAATTTCATACTATTATAGTAGTTACTAAATGTTAGTTTCATCCCAACCAGTGCCAGATTTTAGCTTGTGTGGGATCGTAGGCCATATCCAATATTTTTCGGTATTACCAACGTGTTTTGGCATACAATTTTTATTATTAACTTCATATGCCACATTAGTGTTATTCAATTTATCCAATTTTTTTTGGCTTTTGCCACTATAGACTTCACATTTCCATTTATTTTTGAAATTGAACGACAAGTGGAGAACTCGGGATGGAAATCAGTCGAAACCGTTCTTGTCCGGGTCACGACCTTTCCAAAATATTTACTTTATTTTTGCTCGGAAAAAGTCAAAAATTCCTTATTAACTCACTCGTGAAAAAAATGCAAGAAAGTTTATGCATATGAGCTGTTATTAGTATGTATTAGTGTACAGTAAAGTGGACCTTATTGTGGACTTTGCGTGAGTAAGCAGCCTTAGAATCGAAACAAAAATAGATTAACATTAAAGTATAAGCGCATATTATTTATCAACATAAAAAGTTACAAGTGCCCAGGTGTTACCTGAAGCAGTATAATACGAGTCAACTACTCTCTGATACAAGTTATAATACTATTAATTTCATTCATTTTGACCTAGTTTCACAACTTTGAAACGTAAAATTTTCAAAATACAGAAGCGATGTAGAATTTGTTTAGATAAGTTTTTAAATAAGTTGAACTTTCATGTATTATCAAGGAAAATTTATAAACTCTCTGTGAGCTTAAATTGTCGTTTAAAATATTTAAATTATTAAATTATTGTTGCAAGCTTTCTGCTTGAAATTGCAGATGATTTTAAGAATTATCAAGAACTTGCAAATGCATTTATTAAAGATATTCAGAGAAAAAACTTTTACCAGTCTTTGCTAATAGTTCAATTTATTTTCCTCAGGCATGTATCCAGAAAATTTTTTCAGGAGGGGCAAAAAAATTCCGGAGGGTGCCAGAAACTATTAATATTAAAAATGATGGCTTAAAATTTATTATATATCAATCATTCTTATTTTAAATTGTTTATAAGTAATAATTGTTAATAAAAAATTTAAAAATTTTGAAATTCAGGCAAAAAATGTTGCTATTTTTTAAAAAATTGTTCATTTCGGAGAGTGCTTGCTTTCCTCTTTTCTCATTTTAGACGTCCAATATCGGTCACAATATTGGCACAAACTAAAAAAAAAATATTATAAATTTAATGGTTTGAAATTTAAAAAAACAATTCATTATAAAAAGTTTATTTTTAATATTACACCTGAATCAATCAATCAATCAATCATAAATTATTTTATAAAAAATTGAAATTAATAAGTAGTATTAAAAAAAAAATTAAATTATATAATAAACATCAATCCCAATAAAAAAATCTGTAGGTAACATAATATTTATAAAAAAAAAAAAAATTAATTACTAAAAATAAAGGACAAATAAATAAAAAAATATATTTTTGTCAAGAATTTCGAGAGTTTCATTCAGGATATACAATATTTCTGTGTATATATAACACGATTAACGACATTTATACATATATATATATATATATATATAAAACAAGAGTTACGAGGACGGGGTTACGTTAATGTAGAGCGAGAGAAAGAAAGAGACAGAACGAAAGATAACTAAAAGAACGCAAGTGCGGTTTAGCCTAGATTTCGCGAAATATAATATATATATTATATATATGTATTAATGTATGTATGTTCACGGGTAAATCCTTGTCCTTTTCCTTATAGATCTTAACATTATTAAGGTTTTTCTTGTTATATATACATTTAGATGAGCTTTTATATATATCAAGGCAAATAATAAAAAAACTTATAATTTGGCAAATATTTATAAATAATTGAACTTCTCTCTCCCTCTCTTACTATTAGTAAATAAAAAAACGTGGGTGCGGTCCATATTATAATAATATTATTATTATTATTGCAAAGAGATTTGACCTCGTCGTTCAGCGACCTAATAGACTCGTCAATAGTTCCTTTCATATATATAATTTATATATTTTTTTCGTAATAAAATTATACTTATTTATGTAAATTAATTTAATCAAAATATATATATAAAATGTATATTTAACACGATATTACTTTGAGTTAAATACAATAATTATGTAAAACATGAAAAATAACTATATATTTATTGAACTTATTTCGTCATATATAATGCATATTTTTCATAATTTGTATTATAGTTTTTTTGGCTAAATATCAATATATATAATTTAGAGAAAAAATAATTTTTTTGAAGGCCTATATATATATATACATAATTCCACTATATACAGTAAAAGTTTATAATAATTATTATAAAAATTAGCCCTGAGAATGAATAAATATACTAATGCAAGCAAAAAATAAGTGGACCGAGACCGAGTATATATATTTTATTATATATTGTGTACTCTATTGCTTATATCTTTTGCATTATAATATATATATATATATAATTTTATAAGACATAAATAAAATATAGTTAAAAAGTAAAAGTTAAATAATATTGTAATCATCATTTAAATTGTGTTTAATCGTTATTATTTATGTCGTTATATATAAATTGAAAAAATTATTTTCCTTATTTTAATTTTTATTTACTTTGTTTACGAAAAAATACATATTATTTTTTTTTAAAATAATAATTAAAGAAAATATATACATATATATATATTAAGTGATGTGTAGGCATATATAATAATAGAAATTTTTATGCATTTAATAATTACATATCATTTTATATATTTTTTTTATTCACGCACAACTTTCTTACAATTATATTTAATTTTTTATAAATGTTAATTTTTTAATGATTTATTAAATTATAATAATTATTATTAAAGTTTAAGTGAAAAATTTTTAAAGTATTAGATACATGTAACTTTTTTAAAAAGAAAATATAATAAGTATCAACTCAATAATATTATTATATATACCTGTATATACAATAGTGCAAGTTAAGCACGTGCAAATATGCCACAAGTATATAATACTTTGTGCAGTTGTATTACTATAAACAAAACACTCTCACTCTTACTTATTTTACTAGTTTTTATTACATATATATATGATACTTTATATACAACTGCTGGATGATTAAGCAAATGAATATAATTTTTTATACATATTTATATGTGTGGTTGGATATTTTCTGAATCTTTCTGCTAATAGGAGTATAAATTTATTTATAAAATTAACAAATAAAAGGTTTATAATTTTTATACTTATAGCACTACTGTCACCCATTATTTTATATTATGGGGAAAAATTCTAAGTATCTTATTCCTTGAAATTTTGTTGCATATGAAAAAATATTAAATTGTTTAGAGCAACTGTCACCAAAAACCTGACAATGTATGAAATTAAGTATTCTATATTATGATTAACTAAATTTATTTGCTTACGGTAAAAAATTATTAGTGCATTAATAATAATTAAAATAGAATATTTAAATTTTAGGTTTTCAGACTACTGCCACCAACAAAATGAAGTTTTGTAAACTAATGTTCCAAGTTGTGGCCCCTAAAATTTCTTTTCTTAGTAATAAAAAATTTTCTATAAAATTCACAACACCACTGACACCAAAGATAATGTTGTTAAGAAATATATATAAATTTTCCATCGGATTAGTCATATTCATCGTCTCAAAACAGGATCTTATAACTAATCTTCACAAAAAGATGGCATTGAAAGTCTATTTATGAAAACAAAATTTCAAATTTTTGGTGGCAGTGGTAATTTATTTATTTTTTTAATTTTCGAGTAATAAATTTAGGTAATTATTAATAATTGCAAGGTTTTTAAATTCAAACTTTCAGATCTTCTGCCACCAATTGCCTGGGAATATATAATAAATGCTTTTAGTAATATATTTGTTTTTCTTAATTTTTAAATACCGATTATAATCGATTATGTGGAAATTGAAATCTTAAAATTTTGGTTTAGAAGACCACTGTCACCATTAATATAAAAAAATTTGGACAGGAAAGTAAAGAATTTCGGATATTTGTATCTAATTCTTTGAAGGGAAGGGGTAAAATTTTACATTTATTTCAATGCTTTATCCTCTCCGAAAATTCGTTACATTTCTCCGACACCCAAAAATTTCTTATTTTTCTGGTATCAACAATAATTTATTTACAATAAGATATTAAAATAAATCTCTGGTTCATCGAACTACGAGATTCCATTATATATTTTTCTTTTAATAAAATGAGAAAATTGTAAATAAATAAGCAAATTATTGGTGAAAATGGTTATAAACATAATTTCTGATATTAATTGGTAGCAGAAGTATTCAATTTCTATTAACATTGAACATGTTTATAGGGAGAGGTACTTCAGAAGACCTGGAAACTAGAGGGGTGGGAGTCAAATGGTGTTTAGAATAATATCAATTTAGAGACATAATTATTCTGGATTAGGGTCTTAGAATAATTGGCGTAAGGGACTTAAGATTATATATTACAAATGTGTAGAGAACATGTTCCATGCATATTATGCGTGTACAATACAAAGGACATTAAGGCAGCTTCTACAATAGCCACATACACAAATATAAATGTACCTATGGATAGACATATATGTGTATGGCCAACCTTCAGATAACTGCGCCCTCTATTTTTCTACATTAATTATTGTAGACTTTTTACCTGCTGGTAAGGCAGATCTTAAAATTAGGTTGGCCATACACATATATGTCTATCCATATAGGTACATCTATTTGTGTATGTGGCTATTGTAGAAAGCGCCTAAGTTTTTTATATACAAAATATCCATTTACAAAACTTCTGTCACCAAATAGTATAAAAATAATTACATCTACGTCTTATTGGTGACAGTAGTATTGTAAGTTAAAATTTCTAAAACCTTACTTTGTAATAAAATAAATAGTTTTCTTTAGAAAACCATTAATTTATTTAAAATATTAACTTCTATAATAAAATTTTTTTGCTTTAAATTACTTTACATTCTTTATAAATAAAATTATCTTGTAATTTTCTCAAAAAAATAAAGGAAGTTACGTTATTTATTTATATATATCCAATATTAAATAAATAAAGAGAGTACCAATTTTTTTTAAAAAGGATAAAATAAATCACGCAAAGAGAAATTTTAACATTAAAAAAAAAAAAATATTGAAATTACTTTAAAAAGTAAACATTATCCTTAATTTCATTACAAAAAGTTTAAAAAATTTGTGTTTATAATATTGAAACATTACTTATAACATGATAATATATAATTACAGTATTTATTACATAAATTATAAATCAATAATAATCGTTTATCCTTAAACGTATTAATTTACTTATATATATCATAAAATCAGCACACAAACACATACATATATAAATATAAAAAAATTATAATCATCATCATCATCATAATATTGTAGATGAAATTGTCTTATAAGCAATTGGTGTCGAATATATAAGGTTACAATGTAATTATTTCAATGTAACTTTCTATAAAAAAAAAACTTGATAAATAATAACAATAAAATACTCCCACACGTACTCTCAATTCTAATACAATAACAAAAAAAAAAAAAATAATTATTAAAAAATATAATTCTTACAAATTGCGTATACATTATTCGATTTGAAATATTGAAATTCACACATTCAAGAAAATTAAAACGCCCACGATATATATGTGTATGTTTGTGTGTAAGTTAACGTATTTGACTTCAATGACGAAACTATTACAAGAGGTCGATTGAGGAGGACTGCAAACATCTCATTATATTACTCGTCTTTGACCTAAACTATCCCCCCATTAGTCATTTTTTTAACTTATAATATACACAGTAGTTAGAACTTATTTTTACTAAATTCTATTATAAACACATTCTATTGTAATGTCTATTATTTTTCATAATAATAATCATTATAATAAGTTTTTATTTATTTATCTTACAGACATTATTAAGCACTTGAAGGAATTAAAAAACACACATATATATATATAATCTTTGCACTCGATCTCCTTTTCAATTATTTCTGCATCTGGTTTTAAGTAAAGTAATGAGATGATTGCGGGCGTTTTTATTTTTTTCTTTTTTGATTTCACCTTCGTATCATCAAAACCTGAAAGCTTGTTTTACGCAAATTTGTGTCAAGTTTTTTTTTTACATTATATGTTATTATATTTACTATAACATTCGTTATTATTTTATATATATAAATTAATTTATGTGTATTGAACAAAATTGCTTTTTTTTTTGGTCAAATAAATATATACTTTCTTCTGACTTTCATCGAGATAGATTTACTTATTTAATAAGAAAAAATGACCATTTTTTATTTCAATTTAATAAGATTAACTAAAATATATATATATATTTATTTTTCTTAGGAAAAAGTTTTAAAACAATTTATTATTTTAAAAGAAACTTTAGTTTTAGAATCTTAGTGCTTTAATACCGAGGTCAGAATTATAGACTATGCATACATAATTATTTGATGGTTAAATTAAGTTTTCAAAGTTATTAGTAGGTCATCTTTAAAGCTAAATTTTTTTCAATGAGCAGAGATAATTTATTTTTGTTAGCACAAGGGCGGATCTAGAATTTTTTTTTTAGGGGGGGGGGGGGGGGTAATTGAATCAAATTACAAAAAATTTGCTAAGAAAAGGTTCTTTAAAATTTTTTTTGGTGGGGGGTGTGGTGCTTAAATATGGTGCTTCTCATTAATTGTGTAACGTGAAATTTGATAAAAAAGGTAAAACTGACAGCTGAAGGGGGGTCAATCGACCCCTTCGACCTGCCTCCACTGTAATCGCTACTGACATAACTCTAAAACAGTTGAAAATAGTTGCACCTATAACTGTACTTATACCCTGTCGTAAAAAAAAAAGTTAAAAAATCTTGCATAAGACATTATAGATACAATGTAAAAATATATTGATTGCTTGAAAATTCAAACAATTGCTTGAAGTTTCAGGTTACTTGAATTTTCAAGAAAAACTTATATATAATTATTAAATTAATTTTTCTTTGCATAGGTGGGTAGATAATGAAATTTTTTTACGTTTTTTTGGTACCTGAATACGAATATGAATTCTGTTTTTTTCCAAAAAAAATCCAATTGTCAATAAGAGGTAACTTTAGGATATTTTTTGCATTTTCTTTTTAACGTTTTCAAGAAAGAAACTATTTGTATTAATCAGGAAAAACATTTATAACAAAGGTTTCCGATAAAATCCTTGATAAAATCGCAAAATATAACCTAAAGTTACCGATACTTAGAAACTGGATCATTTTCGGTAAAAACTGATAGCGGCGGATCCAGAAACTATCTCAGGGATAGGCAATTCAGTAAAAGTTTGAGAGTTTTTATAAACTTTTTTAAAATTAATAATACTAGCGCTTAATACTAGTTATTCAAAAAAACACACATTTATATTCTGTGACGCGAAAATTCCATAGACCTGTCAACCAAAAAAGTAATTGTTCAGTAAAAAACCAATAAATATTTAAAAAATGCTTCGCAAAATTCTAAAAATTTAAAAATTAAATTATAATTCTACTGTTTTCCTATAATATTGCAGTTTCACCAAATTTTTATTTAATTATTTATATTATTTTTCAACAAAAATATCTGTAACACTTTCCATATTGTATATAAATGTATGCAAAATAGTTTTTTAAGAAAAAAAAAATTAGAAAAGTGGAAAGAAAATAAAAAAGCGTATAATATGATAGGCTTACATATTTACCTTTAAGTAATAAAACAATATCAAATTGTGTCATCAAAAGATCTTTTATTATTGACTAAACCGTAATACTATTATTTCGCATTCGCGTACATAATAAAAAGATTAAAATAATAATAAACAAAAATTGCTGTTTTTTTCTAACAAATACAACTATAAAATTTCATTTAATACAAGTTTATGAAAATGAGCACATTCAGAATGATTTTCTATTTTTTTGCACGCAAAAATCTTATGGATATTGGATCCCGGTCAAATTATCTGAAAGTGTAATATGTATGAGTCATTTTGAGAAAAAGTTCTTATGGACACATTGCCCAGGAATGAACAGGTTTGGAGTTATTCAGCCAATATCGAAATGGCGTATACGTTTGAGTCGTTGAGCTCAAATATGATTAGATGTCCTTTTTACCAAAAAAGATGCAGCTGCCCTCGATGGGAAATTTTCAGTAATTTTTTATGAGTTTTCCGTTGTGCTTATGAATCATTTTGGGGCTGCTGAGCATGAATATGATATATTTTTTACATATTATTATTTATCACAATATTAATATGTTATATATTATTTAAATTATGTATTATGTCGTATGACAATTTTAATATTTTTTGTAGTTGGTTGTTGTTTAAATTTATTTATTAAGTTGTTTTAATAATTGGTAGATATCGATTTGTTAATAACGGATTTTGTTTGGGGAATGCTCAGATCCTCAGGGGTAATTTGACTTAATATCTAGGAAAAATTGGCTCTAAGTGAAGAAATCTGTTGCTAAAACTAAGATAAAACTCTTCTTTTTTTTTATGGAAAAATATAATACCGAAAAATATTTATTAACGAAAAATAAGTATTTTTTACATTGTTGGTTGGGTACTGTTGTTATAAAATATTTTGTTTAATATTATTTATACTTATTTGTAATTTGAAGACTTTTATAAAGCACTTTTAAGAAAGTAATTTTAAATAAAGTAAATTGTAATTTTACTAAAAAACTAATGATGGGCATGAGTCCAAATTACATATTTACAATTTTTTTTTTTTTAATTTTTCTCGAAAGTGAAATGACTTTTAAACACTATAAATATAACTACGATTTCACTGCACGTTAAACTATTAAACAAAGTAAATTAATAATACTTCTTGAATACTGCTTTATTTTATTGTCACAAAATTTGATATTAACTTTGTCAGTTTGTCACAAATTTTTGATATTAACGGTTATTTCAAATCTGCATTTAGATTTTTTGGCCAACCTTTGCGTCAGATATAAGTGAACACGCTTCCTTATTCGGCGAGAAGTCAGAACTTTAACTCGGTTTTCGACGTCAGATTTGGATTTAGCGGCTCAAAATACCTACTAGATCTAGTAAAAATTAAAAAAAATCGGTTTTTAAGAAATATTAAATTTTAAGGGTTGAAAAGGTTAAAATAAGGGTGTTAAACCCCTCTAAATTGGTTTTTGATGTCAGATTCAGATTTAGCAGCCCAAAATAACTACTAGATCCCTTCAAAATTGCAAATAATGATATTTTTAATTTTTTAGGTAAACAGGGGGAAAAATTGGGGGTTTTTTCACCTCATTGAAAATTTGAAAATTTTTTTACTTTTTTCCTTAGGTCTTCTGAGAAGATTCCACTAGGTTTCAGCTGCATTCACCCGCCTTCGTAGAATCGATGGGTGGGTTCACAAGGGAAACCCGACTATAAAAATACGTAAATAAAACTTTGGAAATCCATTGTAAAATTTTTGAAAATATCATTTATGGTAAAATTTCACCAGGAAAAACTAAATCCAAGAATAAAATAATTTCCATACTAATAATAACTAATTATAAAACAAAAACTATAAATTAACAATATAAAAACCAATAAAAAATCCATAGCATTTAAAATGTACATTTATTAAGGAAAATAGTTCAAAATACTAAAGGAAATGTACCATATTATTTTCAAACTAAATTTATTATATTTCCAAGACGTTAAAACATAATAATAAATAAATAATAATGTATAAAATTATACTAAATTTTTTTTGTTTCTTATATATATACTTTACCATTATCAAAAAATGGGGATCAGTAAAATAATAAAAATCAGAAAAATTATGATTTATATATAAACATTTCCTTGAAAAAAAAATCATGATACTATAAAAACCCAGTTAAAACACTAAAATAAATATAACCTAATCGTATCTGACCTGTAAAAAGTAAAAAAAAAATAGGTTACAAAGTTAAAAATATAAATAAACCATTAAATTTTTTGTTGTTATAATATCAATTTTTTTTTAATTTATGAAAAAATACACTTAAACATTGACATTTCTTTAAAAAGAAAAACTAGGTCAATCTTATTACTATGCCCTTCATATATATATTTGTTCTTGCTGCTGTCATTCACCTATTCACCCCGATTACCCTGACTCTGAAATAAAAAAATAAAAAAATCCTCCTTTTATATATAAAAAGAAATTTTAAATAAGGTTATAACCTTTTAAATTATTATCATTATTATAATCTTTAAAGGTTTTAAAGAAAAGAAAATGAGAGAACACACATTAACCATGCATCATCATCGTCGATTTAAATATATGTAAAACTATTAAAAGACCGGAAAACGAGACTCTTTTTTAAAAAAAAGATAACAATAAAGAAATAATAACAATAAGTGCATAAAACAATAAAAAAGACTTTTTCGACGTGAAATACTCCCATTTTAAAAAAAAATATACTCCAGATGATTATATTATGACGTAGGTATATAAGAATGAAATTTGAATAGTAGCAGAAAAAATCAGCAACAGAAACAGAAGAAGAGAAGTAAAAAAGAGCCAGCGTGCCACTTTTTAACCCAAGTTAAAAAACGCGGTCACAGCCTCGGCACGTCTGACAGAGTCTTTCAGAAATCGACAAAGCAAAAATTATATATATAAACCAACAAAAATTATTATTGTTTTATAGGTTATAAAGATAAACTAACTTACTTACTACAGATTATTTTATCTAAAATAGTTAATCTGTAATAAAAAAAAAAAATATTCATGTTAAGTATGTGTGGGTGGGGAGATTGTGGAGTATAAGAAGAAGCCTCGAATTTATTATAACAAATACATTAGTTTACGAGAGATGCCCCCAAAACCCTCATACCTTTATAAGCGTTATAGAAAGATACATACCTCCTTTTTATACTACACAGATTTCTCTGATTGAACTAGTTTTTTGTTTTTTTTTTTTTTTTTTTTAAGATATGATAATTTTTTTTTTTTTAAGTGTTGATTAAAATAAAAAGGATTTGAAAAAAATACTGATTAACAAAAATTATTTTTTTATTAAATGTCATGGACTTTTTACTTATAGTCTAATTTATAAGATAAACTTTTATTTTTAGATATAAAAAGCTTTTTTATTATTATTTTTTTTTCGTTAAATAAGAAACTTGACAAATTATTTTTTTTTTTTTAAACTTTTAGAAAAAAAAAAGCTTTCAGAATACAAAAAAAATTAAATTAAAATTTTTTAATGTACATATTTATGCTTTTTATCTAAGTTTATAAAAAGATGATTAATTTAATTAAAAATTTTATTTTTTTTAAATTAATTTATGTGTCTCTAAATAATTAAAATTAATTTTGAATATAAAAAAGAATTTTTTATTAATAAAAAATAATAAAAGGCATTTCGTGATAAAATTTATTATGTAATTAATAGGTAGTTTTTCATTTTTTTTAGATTAAATTATATTTTAGTCATGTACATGTAATAAAATACTTACAAAAATATTGATTTTTTTAATTCTGACTAACTGATAGGTTTGTAGTTTGTTGGTAAATCTACTTTTATTAAACTTTTAACCTACTTAACCCAATTGTTGAAGAACCTGTGATTCTGGCTGGACTAAATCAGTTTTATTTTTGAGAGTGACATAAGTTTTTTAAATAAGTCAAAATATGAGCTTAATTAAATCATTTTGTCATAGTTTATCTTTTGTAAGTGACTTAATTTTAGATTACAGATTACATAAATGTGATTAAAAGTACCAAAGAATCTCAAGCATATTAAAATGCCAAAAGCTCAAACTGCCAATTTATTCATATCATTTTCTCAAAGTTGATATCGTGAAAATGAGTTGATGAAGAAAATATAATTACCTGATGAGAGTAATGGTTCTTTGATAGTCCCTGGCAATCCCAAAATGATTTGAGAAATTATGTTCTATAGACCCAATTTAATCGCCAGACAGTTTTCAAGTTTTTCAAACTGTGCCAATTTACCAGTTAAACATGTAAAAAATAACATTTTATGTAAAAGTACTATAAAGTTATCCATAAATTTAAGCATTGTCATTTTTTAATTATACCATTGAAAATTTAAACCAATAAAAATAGTCATTTAGAATACGTAAATTTGGAGTAAGTAAGCATCCTAATTGACGTAGAATGACTCGTATACATTTTTATTACATTTAGAATTTATTATGATAAGATTTAAAAATTGTATACATATAGCATAGTTTACATTACTTCGTAATATGCCTTCTATTTATATTTTTTTAAAATAATATTTATTTTAAAATGTCTAAGAATAAAATAATTGTTTTACTATATTTTATATAACTAACAAGGGGAGTGTCAACTATTTGGGAAGTTGATTTGCTTCTAACTTTCAGGGCAGATTGTAGTAGTTCAAAAAACATCACCAGTACCCTCAAAATTTTTGGGCCTTATGAAGTCAAAAACTATAATTTTGGCAGCAATTTGAAATTTGACCACTTTGGCCTGAAAATAGGTATATGGTTTATTGACTATAACAGTAAGAGAATTACAGAGCCAAAATTGCCAGTTGACGGGGATGAAAATTCAGGACATCCTTAAATACACCTCCCAGAACCTAATACCAAATCGGTTTGTAAAAAAAATTTATAACCGGTTTGTGTAACTACACAACCAACGAGCATGGAACATGTTCACTTATAACACAGATAATAAAGTATCTATCGGTTCATAATATCAATATTTATATCCAAATATTAATATTTAAATTTTATGTATAAATTTAAATAATATTTCAACAAAATTAATTAAATATTCAAATTATTATTGTTTTTTAAGTAATATGAATTTATTTCTTATTCATTTTTACATTAAATTCTTTAAAAATTCTGCACCAATGGTCCCTAGGTACTTCTGCACGAAAGGTCCTTAGGGACTTCTGCACCAAAAGTCCCTAGGTACTTCTACACCAAAGGTCTTTAAGGACTTCTGCACCAAAGGTTCCTAGGTACTTCTGCACCAAAGTTCCCTAATTCGAAAATATTCTAAGTCCATTTGACCCCCCCCCCATATACCTCATCGAATAAACATGTTCCAACCATGTTAAAACCTAATCTGACCTGAAGGGCAGGGGTTAGAAAATTTTTTGGGTGTAAATTAGAGCCTTATAACTAGGCATGGATCAATTTCCTAGAGATACAGATTGTCACATATGCTACATTTGACATGTACTGTCATTAGCCAAAGTTCTTTGTGGTTTCAATCTCACTTTGGGTTGAAAATTTTTTAACATCTCTCCCCTTATGTTGGATTAATTTTTTTGACAAACCAATTTGGAATTAGGTTCTGGAAGGTGTATTAGACATATTTAAGGATATCCTAAATTTTCATTCGGTTAGTAAATTTTCACCTGGCTGGTTATTAGCTAACCAGCCTCGGTAAATTAGAATCACTAAGGCTTTTAACATATATAACTCAGTAGGCATCCTTATATAAGTAGTTCAGTCCATTGGCAATTATGTTTGGTTAGTTAAAAAATCACCCTACACCTTATGGGCTCTGCTACTATAGCAAATCGGGTCCCCCAACAGTTGAATATCCCCTTTTAAGCTCATTTACAAAATACTCTCACGAACTATTTATTAATTTTCAACAAAAATTCCAATAAATTCTCTTTAAATTAATATTTCATAATTATCAAGAAAAAATAATCGTAATTAAAAAAAAAATGTCTTTCAGATTTATAATAATTATTCTAATTATTAAAGTATCAAATCAAGCATTAATTATAATTACCTAGTTTATATAACATAAAAATTATTATTCAATGTATAAGCATTATAAATATTCATTTTTTTAAACATAGATACAGAGAAGTATAAAGTATAAAATATTAATTTGCAAATATTAATTACCTATATATAGATATTTAACTAGCGTTAAATAAAAATTCAATGAGCTGGTACATCAAATATTTGTTTAGTATTTCATTTTTTTTTTTATTTTGCGAAATTATGGTATATTCATTTTTCTTCTTCTGTTTAAATGACATAGTTATTTATTGTTAGACCTTCATTCAATGTTGTTATATTGTAGGCTGTTTTCGTTATTTTAATTGTTAATATTCTTTTATCAACTATTTGAGAATACATTTTTTTGAATATTTAAAAAAATCTTTTTAAGTGATTTATGACTTAATTTGTTTATTTATGATATTGTAGACGTCAACATTGTTTCCAAAATATTAATTCATGCTATTGAAAGCAGTCACCTCAAAAAAGAATGTGTTATTTTTGAGTTACTTGAAGTGGATTTGAAGGATTTATCAGTTTTTAAAGGCAAATTTTTAGTGAGTGGGTAAAATTTCTTGGAAAAATTTCCTTAATTCTATTATTTGCCAGTTTTTTATTTCAATTGGGGCTAAGATAGCATTGAAATTTTCGTCTATTTAATGAAATAATAACGTTTTAATTTAAATGATAAAATTATTAACATAGAATCTTTTTTAGCACCTCCAAAAACCATGAAAAAAAAATTAGGATTTAGGGTTACATTTTGTCGATTATGGACAATGTAACTAGAAATTGGCTATTATAAAATTGATAAAGCCCTTGAATTTATATTTAGCCACCCTAAAAACATTTATTTTATTAGGGTGGCACCTTATTTATGATCCAATCAACATTTCTAGCTTCTAAAAAACACGTCTAACAGTCATTTTCAGAATATTAAATTTCATCAAAAAGCTAAATTAAATATTGTTAAAATCTTTTGATTTTAATAAAGAAAATTTTAGTAAGAAGAGAATTTTTTCCACTGATTCTATCAAATTTCATTCGTTTGAGTCAGCAATTTGTTAAGAGAGTTAGTTCCCCCTGTACAATTTTTTTTTCCTCTGTTTCCCTTTCTCACGTTTTTGTAAAAGGATTTTCCCCTATAAATATTATACTTTATACTTGACAACAGTATATTTTTAGGGTATCAATTGTAGGAAAACGCACCCACTATAATATTGCTCTTATATATTACTTTCGTGCCCCTAAATGTCCAAAATAATAATAATAAACAAAAAAAAGTATATTCGAGTTTTAATTAATCTGTAGACTATGGATTATTACTTTACTCCAGAGAAATGTCTTTTTGTACTTTATTAATTTGTTGATTAAAAAAAGAGAGAATATACAATAATCTTTTAGGATTGGTGTTCTATTGTTGAAAATGAATCTCAATAATTGTCTAGGCTTTTAGCAAAAGATAAAAAAGTCATTGAAGTAGTAATTTTAAACATGGCATCAAAATATTATTTTCTTACACGTAAAAGCATGTTTTTTTCCATTGATTTTGTATAAACCAAATAATTTTATTGCAAAATACGTTTTAAAATTATTTTTACTGGTTTACCTACAGTTTATCCACCCCTATAAGATAAATGGACGGTAAAAAAAACGCCAGCTGGGCTTCTTATTTTAAAAATATTGCAATTTCAAGTATACTTTTCAAATAACATCCTTATTTTTTTGTTGGTAAAAGAAATTTTTAACGTTTTGTGCAAAAAAAAAATAATAATTACTATATTGATATATTTGCTCTTTCAACTGTAAACACGCAGAGTAATAAGTGGTTTTAAGCAGTAATTTTCTGCTATATTTAAAAAAAGTATTTCAAAGGTTGAAAGTGACGAATCACCAAAAAAAACTAAGGTTTTTTAAAATAAAAGTAATACTTTATCATTGATGACAGTGTTACTACAAGTTTTAGGGTTTTATTATCTCATGATAAATCGACTTTGCCATAATAGCACGAGCCCCAAATAGTCTAAGTTTATAAACATAAGAAATATCGAAGATTTCATCAATAACGTTGAAACAAGAATTTCAAAATAACGTTAAAGCCTAATATGCACACAACTAACATAATTGCATAAAAATTATTAATAAAGTAAATTTTTATGCATAAATAAATTACATAACAATTCATGTAAAATTAATTATGACCTCTATTTGAAAAAAAATGAAATTAAAACATCTTTAATAAATAAAAAAAAAGCACTTGTAAAACAAAATTTAATTATTTAAATTATTAAATCAATCAAAATGTAATTATATATTTTATAAAAAAATGTAAAGCAAGTATACGTAATTATAATTATAAAATAAATACAGAATTAAGAACACCTTTTTTTGAATTATTAATTTATTATTATTTATGCTAAATACACTGTAAAAAATTTTGTCGAGGTATTTAGTATCTAATATTAAATTTACTGGTTGGGTAATGATAGCTGAATAAAATTTTTGCAATATTATAATATATATAAACATAGTTGATGCTGGGTAAAGATAAAAAAACCAGAGATTGAGCTCAATAAAATTAATTTTATTAAAAAAATATTACTTACGTTCGTGGTTTTTAAGATTTTATTTATATTTTACTTGTATTTATGCGCTATTTTTGTAAAATTTCATTATAATAAGTGTTATTATAAAACTATAGTTATGTTAATAAATATTGTTAGTTCTTCGATATTCAGATGGCGCTTGATTTCCCGCAAAAGAAACGAGTTATCTACAGTATATAAGTTTGTAATTTTTCGTAAATATTATCTTTAATACTTTTATGTTTGTGAAATTAATAATAAGTTTAATTTAAATATTAATAAATATTTGTTAAAATATATTATATATTTATTTATTTATTTATTAAAGCAATTAATGAGACGTACATTTATTTACAAACAGTTTCATATAAAAAATAATTGGTGAATTTTTCGCCCATTTTAAATAAATAAATTATAAGAGAGATGATTTTCTTGACCAAGAGGGCTAGTAAATAATTAATACAGAGATTTATCTTTAAAACATGTAACGTTTCGGTTAAATTTAGTACAAAGTGGCATGAAGAAAAGTGGTCGCTATTGGAAGTGATCGTTAAAGGGAGGTTTTTTTTACCCTTATAAATCTTAAACTGGTTTTTGAAATTGTGGTCGTTTTTGGAGGTGGTCTTTAACGAGAGGGGTCATTATTGGAGGTTTCACAGTATTATTTTTAGTATTATAGTTATTATAATTTAAATCTATATAATTGTCAGAAATATCAATTTAAAATCGTATTTTACAGATCGTGCATGCGCAGTACAAAAAATTTTGACCCCAGAATCGGATCCAAGAGGAAACAATTGTTAAGTTAATGTGGGTCTTATAGCCACCAAAAATCGAAAATTGAATCTTAGGAGCTAAGGAATGTCACTGAGGCTTATCATTAGTAGCATTTTTAAGAAAAAATACTTTGGAACCGACTTGAAGACCTAGCCATCAGTTTAAATCTCATTTCATATAAATCTATCATTATTATATTTAATTAAATATTCTGCATTAAGGACCTAATAAACAAGTTACAAATATAATGAGGAAATTTTATGTTATTATAATTTTTTATTAATAATTTATAATGATTTTATATTGTACTATACATTGGCCTACAGCTACAGGTTACAGTTTTTATAGGGCCTATAAATCTAGACAGGGGATAAAAATTTTAGTGAATTTAGTTAATCTTTAGACATCTAGATGGGGCATTAATTTCTCACAAAAGAAATGAATCATCAACAGTATATAAGTTCATAGTTTTTCATAAAATATTATCTTGAGTATTTTTATATATGTGATATTAATAATTTCTTTTATTTATGCATTATTAATGATAGTTATAGAATGTATAAAAAATGTATAGAAAATCTATATGATATACTAAATAATTAAATATTAACTCTAAGTTGTGTGGTTTCTTTTTTTTTATATCTGTTTAATTAAACTATAAGATGTCTAACAGAAATTAATAAAGTAATATTTATGTAATTGATGAAATTTGGATTATACTTTTTGAATTAAACTTATATATATTTTAAGGTGGCTCACGCAGTTTATAAAAAACGAATAATATGAACTAAAATTTACTGGAGATGAAGATAATTAAAAAACAAACTCATTGAGCCTAAACAATACATAGGTTCCCGATAAAATAAGAAAGAAATAGTTAATTGAAAATTTTTAAGGTTAACACGCGTTCTTATGGGAGTTTATATTGTTTTACTTCGTACTAATTCAATAACGAATCTTTTTAGATAAAATTGTACACACGTGTTATTTAACAAAAATGGAAACTTTTCCAAGAAAAAAATAGAATAGTTGCCGATCAAATTATAAACACATAATTTTAGTCGCGGGCCCCTTTCAATAAAATTTTTTGTATTTTTAAAATTTTGTTTACACCGCACTCATTATATAAGAAACTGCAATATTATTAATAATAACGTCTAAATATTCACATATCTATAAAATAAATAATAAAATTTAATTAATTAGTTACGCCCCCCTCTGATGTCACCCTAAAATATACGGACCTAAAACCGTGAGCCACCTTAAATTGAATTTTTTTGCACAATTTGAAATAAAATTAAGTCTTCGTCGTTTTGCATAATCAAAATCAGTGTTCACATTCAAGTTTGCTTTTGGTTTTCATAAAATCTTATTATGAATTTATTGTACTATATTTTTATTTCATTTTGCAATTTTATTTTTATAAAATATTTACTAACAATAAATTAAAATTTAATACTAATAATGGATTAAATATTTGGAAGAACGAGGAACCCAAAATCTAAATGACTACTTTTTTGGAATTCAAACGAATAAATATAGAATAATAACACTATATTTTTTTTTTTTAATTATTAATTTATCTGTGTTAAATAGATATATACTTATTATAATACTTTGATGCTGCATAAAGATTGAAAAAAAAGATTGAGCTCAATAAAATCAATTTTATTATAAAAAAATTATGTATGCGACATATATTATTACTTATGCAAGACAAATAAAATTAATTTTCAAAAGCTAATATTTTATTTCAATGTTCTGTTAATTATCTAATAAACATTTTATGTATTTAGTAAATTTTATGCTAAATTAGTGGATTAATTAATTTAAGTATTTTATTGGAAATAGGTTTTTAGGTTTCTGAATTCTATAGTTGAATCTAAATTTTCGTTTTTTGGAAATCCCAATTATAGTGAAATTCTAATATTTTAAACGAATATGCTTATGGGACAACAATATTAGATGCAATTTGAATAGACCCATTTTCCTACCAAATAATAATTCAGGTTTTACAATAATCCTAGTTTTAACATTAAAATGCATGTTACAGAGTATTTCAGTTTAATCGTTAAATTGTAAGATGAGAGTTGGGTTGCCGAATGGAACTAAATTTTCAAAAGTTCAATTAAAAAAAAAAATAAGGTTATTTAAAAAATTTTTGTTCATTAGCTATTGAATCTTGAAACACGTCTCTAGAATTTCCTAATTTATTTAAATAAGTGGAAGTTTTATTTGTAAATTTTAGCATTTCAGATATTTTAAATTTACCAAAAAATGAGGGCGTATAATTTTCTGAAACAAAATATTGATGTCATTAGGAGAAATAAAATATTGCTTTACCAATAAATAGGTTTCTTGAGATAATAATCGAGTTAAAAAAAAAATTAACCGTTTTTTAAAATCTGCTTTATTTACTTTTTAATCGAAAAAATCAACAATATCAGTTACAATTTTAATAGACCCATTTTCCTACCAAAACCCATAATTTATGCGGTAAGCCACCTTTAACACCTAATCCTGTAGTAAAAAAACTAGGTCACTTAAACTCACACAAAGTTTTGAAAAAAATGGATTGAAATATAATAATTTTGCAATTACAATCCATTATAGCGTCTATGTGTGTGTGTGTGTGAGTATTATAACGTTTTGAGAAGAATAAACAAAAGTGATACAAGGACCTTTATGAATAAAGTATATACAATAATATATTGGTTTGAATAATAATAATAATAAAATATAATAAATTTAAGGAACGTCCTACATTTAACACATCTGCCTTTTTTTTAACGTCCCTAAAAAAATTCTTCTTCCTTTAAGTATTATAATGAATACTTTTTTGTTGCAAAAATAACAATAAAAATAAATTTTTTTTTTAACAGTAAATGCCACAGGTTATCGCCTTAATTAAAAAAATAATAATAAAAATAAAAGAGGATATTGTATATGGAAGAGTGCACGTATTATATACCTGAAGTAGGTAAATAGCCTACCGTTGACCCGTCACCTGCGCCCGCGTTCTCGTTATATCGAGAGCAGAGCTCTGAAGTAAAATAAGCAAAAGAGAAAAAAAAAAATTACTTTGCAAAAAAAAAATCAAATACAAAGAGTGGGAGAAAAGAGCACGCGAATATATAAATATTTCTCTTCTTTCTCAATACACGCCAGAGCCGCGACACTATAAACATCGCACCCATTCGCAATTTTAACTCCTTCTTTTTTTTCCACCTCTCTACCTTACATATCGATGCTCTCTATTATTATGAATTAACTTTTTTTTTTTATCTAAGTGGCTATAAACTCATTGTTTAATGAATACATTAATTTCAATTTTTCTTTTTGCATATTAGAGCGCAGCATCTTTAAGATTAATTGCATTAATATGTTGATTTAAAAAAAAATAAATAAATATGTTATTAAAGTTGTCATTTATGCATACATAAATTTATTAAAGATGTATTGTTTTTTTTTTTTATTTTTAGTTATAAATCAAATATGTATTAAAAGAATAAGTCATTATCATTCAATTCGATTAGTTTATTAATATCTGCAGACTAGACTGGTAATTAAAATAAAAATGGACATTTTTAACTGAGCTCTAACTATATCTACAATCTTCAAAAATTTTTTGATTGGTCAATGGCAATTTTTAGTATTTTACTTTTTTGGTAAAAAACATCTATCGAAAACCCCAAATAACTTTTCAAAATAAGCATGGAAGACAAAATGGCAATTGCTCGAGCAATTACTTTAAGAGAATCGGTTATAGAACTTCCAATAAATAGTTGACATAAGCATCGTTTTATCAGCATTAAATTTTTAAATTATGTTTAAAACATTTGTTTACAAAATCACTTTCAAACGAAATTCACAAAAGTATATTTTTTTGCAGAGAAATTTTTTTCCCCTCGAGAAATGGATTTTTTCCTTAGTGAATGCTAAATTGATGCTAAAGTTATAAATGTAGGTTTAATCTAAATTTCGATAAAAAAAAAATAAAAAAAAAATAATAGCATGATGAGCTAATTTCTATATTTATTTAATTTAACCACATCTATAATTATTGAGGATATCATAGGTCAGATCTTTAACTTTATATGAACTCAAGGTAAAATTAAATTATATTATTAAGTGTCCTTATTAAATAAATAAATAAATAAATATACATTAGGCTGGACTTTTTTCTATATTTTTCAAATATTTGGGTGGTGCAATCAATTATTATAAAAAAATGAAAAATTAAATTAAACGACTACTGTCACCAATAATTTAGGGCTTGCTGTTGGTGACAGAAGTTTATATAGGCTGAATTTTGAGAATCAGAAAAAGTAAATTTTTGAAATAAAGTTCGGCCTAATATATACGTAACACTGAAAAAATTAGTTCAAATTAAAAGTAAATGCCTTAAACAGAGCATTTATTGTTTTTTTAATTTAAAGTATGATTTTGCATATACGGAGGAACCTAAGGTAAATTTAAGGTTTTTAAGAATTAAAGGAAACTTATGTAGAATTTCTAAAATATTTCGTGAATGTGGATAAAAACCTGTTGTACAGTTTTAAAAATTATTTGAAATATATATCAAAGCTGGTAATAAAAAAAACTTTACAAATTTTGAAAATAAACCAAACAGAATCAATTCAAATTTGCCCTGAATCTTAAATTAAATCTAAAATTAAAAAAAAAAACATATTTAGCCCAAAACAATAAAAGTTTACCTAAAATTCCCAATTTAATCCAAACAAATAAAGATAATACATCAATTATTAATGCCTAATAAAAGAAAAAAAAAATTATTATTTTTTATGGTTAAAAAGTAAATAAATAAAATTAAAAAATTTTTTAATGTATTACAAGAGAGTAAAAAAATCGTATATTATTAAACGTGATGATAAGTAAGTCATCTTAAAGGCGGTTTAACATTGAAACCAGGCCGCAGTAACAAACAGCATCGGCCCACTCTTCATCGTTCGTACAGTAATACCAAGTAATACACATTATATAGTAGTTGAATTCCAAATCACCCGCGCTGTTATATTACATTAATGTTATTTTATAAATAAATAAATAAATAAATAAATAAATAATTTACTATTTTTCCTCGAGAGAAAATTTTTGTTTTTTTAGATCTAATTTAATTGACTTTTATTATTTGAAACATTGATTTTGATAAATTATATTTATTTTTGTACTATATATTAATGTAAAAACAAGAAATCTAATTTTATGTTTAGTCATTTTATTGTCGTGTATTAATGATTTTTAAATTTTAAATTGATTATTATTGTTATTTAATATTAAATTAATTTTATGTTATGAAAAATTAAATTAACTACTTACATGATTATTCTATTATTATTTTATTATTTTATTTTTCATTTTTATCTTGTCATGTTTTAATTTTATTGTTAAGTAGTACAGTTTTATTTCAATTTTTTTTCTGTAGTAAGATTTATAAATTATTTTTATGCTGTAATAAAATTAATTAATTTTGAATAAAGATATATCTTTTACATTTTTATTTAATTATAACAATGTGACATCATTTTTTATTTTTCAATTGTAACCTAGAAAAAAGTTTTAATTTTATCAAGGATTTTTAAGGATTAAAATAAGAAGAAAAAATATTAAAAAATATTAAATTATTAGTACCCTAGTAATTTAATATATACTATATGATATGATTTTTAGCCTTTTAAAATAGTTTAAATAGCTATAGTTTCTAAAGTTTTTAGCACATTTTTTTTACGATATTTTTTTGCCTAGCTAAGCATATATGTAGTACAAAAAATTCCGTACCTATAGTCTTACGCACAAGTTTTACGTCTCACAGTACAAAATAAGGCACATTCTACAATCAACCATTTCACGCGTACTGAGTTGCGCAGTAAGCAGTGCGCAGCTACGTAAGGCCTTGCGTAGCTGCGCAAAACGTACTACGCTACTCCGTACGCGTAAAATGGTTGATTGTAGAATTTGCCTAATATTATGGCCCGCTCTACAAAAACCGTAAAATAGAGGCGCAAACATTAGTGCAGCGCAATGTGCATTGTGCCGCAAATACACTTACGGTTGCGCCCCCTTTTGCGGCTTCTGTAGATGGGGCCTTAGGCTAGTTCCACAAACCTCCGTAATCGCATAAACGCAACCGCAACGCAATGCGCACAACACGATTTTCGTTTGTGCACATGTGTGTTGTGTTGTGCGCATTGCGTTGCGGCTACGTTTATGCGATTATGGAGGTTTGTGGAACTAGCCTTACCATTTCTGCAGTTGGACCTAAAACCGAGGTGCAAGTACAACGCAATGCGCAGAAGAAGATTTAGTGTATTTCGAGTTGCGCAGGAGACGAACTTTGTTTCTGCGCATTGCGTTGTTCTCACCCTTGCGTTTGCGACCCCCTTTTACGGCTTTTGTAGATGGAGCCTAAGGCTGGTTCTATAAACGCCGTAAATGAGTATCGTAACCGCAAGCGCTGCTGTAACGCAAAGCGCACAACACGATTTTCGTTTGAGCACATGCGTGTTATGTTGTGCTGCGAACCCCATTTACGGCATTTGTAGAATCAGCCTAAAGCTGTATCTACAAATTGTGGTTGCACCCCCCTTTTGCGGCTTTTGTAGATGGAGCCTAAGACTGATTCTAAAATAGCCGTAAAAGGGGGGTAAAAGGGGGGTTGCAACCGCAAGCGTAGCCGCAACGCAATGCGCACAAAACGATTTTGGTTTGTGCGCATTGTGATGCGGTTGCGGTTTTGCGTTTACGGAGGTCTGTAGAATTACCCTAAGTCTGATTCTACAAAAGCCGTAAATGGGGGACGCAACCGCAAGCGCAGCCGCAACGCAAAGCGCACAAACCAAAATCGTGATGTTGTACATAAACTTAGTACATAACCGCACCGCACGGCGCAGCCCAATGCTGTTGGTATAGGAGTCACGTGACGCCTCAAGCGCAAGCCTATATCAATAGCATTGGGCTGCGCCGTGCGGTGCGGTTATGTAGACTAGGCCTAAGGATCCATAGACCATAATATACAGAAACGGTAAAACTAAGGCGAACCGCAAGCGTAAAGCAATGCGCAGAAGAAGATTTTGTTTATATCAAGTTACGCAGTAAACAAAAGTAGTTTCTGTGCATATCGTTGAGCTCAAGTTTGTGGTTGCGCCTTTTGTAGACGGGGCTTGTATATTATTATGCAAAAAATGCGCAAAAGTTTCTTCAATATCGAAATTGCAAAAACTGAGTGCTGGCGAAGCACATGGTGCTTTTGCTACTTTTCATATGTCTGCAGTAGTCCAGAAAAAATTGCGCTAAGTTTTACATTCAGGCTAGCAAAAAAATTTTTTTTATTCTGCAGAAATGTGAATACATTAAAGGTCATAGGTATGTATGAGTATTAAAAAGTCAAATGGAGTACTAGAATACCCTATTCCACTTCTTGATTATTCCATCTCTCAATAACTAAGCCGAAAAAATTCGTCAGTTGCTGTACGATCCCAACTATACCTTAATACCACGATATTACTCATCAGTGGAAAGATCGTTTGGATTGCATGACAGCATACGGCTTGAGTTCTAGTCTAACCACGGGGAACCTCTCGGCGGTGTAATCCCCCAGACTCGTCTGGTCTGGTATTTTTGATTCGAGCATTGGATAAAATAAATCAATGTCAGATGTTTCATCGCTGGTTTTCAAGGTGCCCAGTAAGTATACACATTTAGGTTATTTTACTTGATTTGCTTGAGTCTGAAACAAAGAAACCTAACCATATAGTTGAATCTTAGTTTAATCTCAACTAAAATTCAGACTAGCGCCTTTGAATACGCATAATAAAAAGATCAATCTTTTCAAATCAAAGTTAGGCTCTCTACCAGCCCTCCACACGATCCATCCAGCTTAGTCCCGGGTAGTCACTGATGCTACTATCGTATACGTTCAGATCCAATACATCACCAACTTTACCTTTAGAGACCACTCTTTTGTTTCTGAAGACTACTAATAGGATGGAAATATTTTAAAAGCCACACTACGCTGAAATGGTCCATGATTTGGCCTTTACGTTTTCTGTGTCTACGTCTTCTGTGGGAAACGCACACTGTAAAAAGTAACTTTCTTATATTAACAAAAAAATTAGAACATTTTCGAAAAATTAGTAAATTTTCGAAAAAGTTTGTAAATATTCGAAAAAAATCGTAAATTTACTAAATTTAGTATATTAACAAAAAATTCGAGTATTCGCGATTTTTTTTTGTGAATTCACAAGAAAAATTAATAATTTACAATTTTTTTTCGAAACTTTACAAAAAATAGTTGTAAATTTACAAATTTTTTCGTAAAATCACAAAAAAAAATCGAGAATTCTCGAATTTTTCGATAATATACTAAATTTAGTAAATTTACGATTTTTATCGAATATTTACAAAAATTTTTGAAAATTCATTAATTTTTCGAAAAAATTCTATTTTTTTTTGTAAATCTAAGAAAGTTATTTTTTACAGTGCATAGATACACGCACTCGGACACGAACACGAACAAATTAAAATACAAAGCGCATAATTTTTAAATTTCATATTCCTTATGAAAACCCACTGTTTGTGTTAAATTTAACAAAAATTTTTATCAGCTAAGCTATAAAAACAAATTTTTTATCCAGTAATACTTTCAGTAATTGAAAGAAATCAAGATAATTTCATGACTCTTGTGAGAATTCAAATGCAAAGGCTAATAACAGCTTTCCATTGCTGAAAAAGTTCCTCGCTGAAGATATCCAGATCAGCTTTTTTTTCTGGGTCATTTAATGTCAGCAAAATTTCGACTGTCTTTTTTTGTTAAAATACTAAACGTAAAAATAGTAGGTAATCAGCATTAAAGTGACAAAAATTACTCTCAAAATAATAATTTTCATATAAATTTTATCTCTCAACATTCAACAATAAAACCTTGCATATAAATTTTGACCTTTTAAACTTAAACAAAACAAAAAAATGAAGCTTTTATTGCATTAAAATACCTATTTTTAAATATAATATAAATAAAAGCTTTTACAAAGATATCATAATTTAAACAAGTAATGCTATTCTCATTATAATTTAATAATATGTATAATAAATTTAATTGTATTTAAGTGGTGACCTAATAAAATTTTATACAAAAATAGATATTTATGATAATGATAACATAAACAGTGTTACAAAAGTATTTATAAACACAAAGAATACAATTTATTTATAAGGTAGGAGGTTTTTTTTAATAATTAGACTATAAATATGTGACAATATATATATATATATATAACAAGTCTCGCGGTCAGGCCGCACCTCTTATGCATGCGAATTTTTAAAACTCGAGCTTTATGCTCATTTTTAAACAAAGCAGCTGACAAAGACATGCATATATAACATATATGTCATATACGTACATATACAAATACAAGTTTATAATATTATGAGGACGCGTAACCGCAATTCTCGATTTATGGCCCCCTGATGTTATATACGAAAACTTGTATGCGTTTGTAATGATTATATATATGCATATATGTGTGTAATTTATGTAGTTGCATATGCCCTTTTGATTTTACTGCTACTAATATATCATATTTGTTTTGCATTTTGTATGCTGCATAAATTGAAATATTTTTTTGATGAGATTTTTTTAATCTAGATTTTTGAAAATTTAATTCAGAATTCTTTTTATCGAATCAGTTTGAAATATACTGTTGTAAAAAAATCATTTGCTCAATTGGTTAATTTAAATATTAAAATGGCGAAATACTGTATTTTACTACTTTTTATTACAGGTGCTAAATAACCTGCTGGAAAACTAGATTTTTTAAACAAATAAACGGGTTTGTTTTTACGTTGATAGTTTTTTCTACAAGGTAGCTGTATTCTTGGGTCTGATTAAGAGTGTTCAATTGGTGATATAATTGTTATTAAAATTTCAGAAGATAATACTGTTGTAAATATAATCTTTTTGAATCTTTATTTAGTTAACTGTTTAAAATTTTAAATAACTTTAAATGATATATTTTTAGTAACCCTGCGGATGGAAACAATAATGTTTATAAGGAAACATAAAAAGAACATTGACTTTAAGTTAATTAAAGAAAGTCATAAATCTAGATTTAGCATAAATTAATTTTATAAAAAAGAAAAAACCAAATTTATTGACGCTAAAATTATTTATTTGGTTGAAACTTGAACAAATAAAGAAAAGCTGGTTAGTTATACACTAGATGAAATTAGCTATCAACATTAATCACTTCAGTATCGCAGTAAAAACAAGTTTTTAATTTTCATAATCCTGTTTATATTTCTGTACTTAAGCCTATAGGCTAATTGTTAAAATAATTATCTTAAATTAAGTATGCAACAAACAACTGTAATGGGTGATAGATGCTAATTGTGTCTATTGAACTGTTCGAAAAACTATATTTATTATAATCCGTTAACTGGAAATCCTTATTTAAAGGGCTTAAAATTACGTGAACAATGCATAAAATCATTATTTGGACAAATCTAAGACTTTTAGGGCAAAATATTTTTAATTTTTGGTTATTACAGAAAAAAAAATTAATATTTTAAAAAAATAATGTCATATTTGAATAGCCCAGGAAATTTCAGATCGTAAAATAGTACTTAGCAAGTTATTTTTAATATAATTTAAGAATCTAGATTCAACTTCGCTTTGCGGAGAGATTACAGTTATCATCTATGAATATATATCAGCAATAAAAAATAATAATGAGTTCCATTTATTTATTTAAGGAGGTTCGAATGGTAAAGAATAAAGGACTTCAAATAATTTTGATTGGACCTCTAATAATACGGGCTTAGGTAATCAGAATAATTTGTTAGAATCTTAACGTCTAATAAAGGTGATAATTAAAAATTATAAAAAAAGCAAAGTGTATTCAGCTGTAGTAAACATGTTCCATGCATTTAGGTTGTGTTTACAAAGGCCAGTTATCATTTTTTTTTAAAGAAAATTTACTCAGGTTCTTAAATTTACTAAAAAATTTTATATTTATATTATAACTGAAGTAGGAGTTTTTGATTAAAAAACGAAAAGGTAAAAAGAAAAATAAATTTAAGAATGTTTTTTATAAAACTTGAAAAAATATTTGTTCACAATTTATTTTTTTGATTTATGAAATGCAATGTACATAAAATTATTTTAAAAACAAAAATAATTTATAAAAATAAAATTTAAATTAAATGTTCACTTTTGTAAAATAAAATTTCATCAGTCGTAAGCCCTTATTAATTTACAGAAAAAAATAAGCGCAAAAGTTTTAAAATTAATCATCATATTTATTTATATTTGATATTTAAATTTGGAAATAAATTTTTTTCTGTAAAATTTTTTAAATAATTTAATTCTTCAACTGAATTATCTTCAATAAAAGATTTTGCAACGAACAATTTAGATTTTAAATTTGTAGGTATTATAAATGTCAAAAGATTATTATTATTTGAATTTTTTCTTGTTAAATTAGCAATTGGAAGTAAAGTTTCAATTTCACCCAAACTACATTTATGAATATCAATAATATTTAAATTTTTTGAATTTTCAATCAAATTAGCTATATTTGCAATTAGAAGATTCTCACATCCAATACATTTAAAATACTCTAAACTAAAAATATCTTTTAAAAATTCCCCAGTCACGTTTAACAAATCAATAAGAATTAATTTTTTTAATCCCAAATTATTTTTGAGCAAACTAAAACCAATTTCACTGACATTATTACAATTACTAATTTCAACGTGTACTAAATTTTTACAATTTAAAATAGCTGTTAAAAAATTATTTGATATATCTGAACAATGTTCAAAAATAACTTTTTTAAGGTTAATTAATTCTTTAAAACAGTCTACATCTATTTCTGTATATACTAATTCTACTTTACTATTGAATACAACTAATTGCAATAAAACTGCTCGTAATTTAATTAAATTACATATGCTTAAAGTCTCTAAATTTTTACAAAAACTTAATGCTTTGACAAAATTTCCATCAATTAAAATTAAATTAATTAGTAATTCTCTTAACATACGACATTTATTAAAAAAAGGGATTAAGTTTCTCGAATCGATTTTACAACTGATAAAATGAATTTTTTCGATATTATCACCAGAAATGCTTGATAAACAATTTTTATCAATATTATAATTTGTAATACGTAATTTTTTAATGTTACATTGCTTTTGGAAAAAAATTGATAATTCTTCAGTTATATCAATAGCAACCATCTCTATAACCAATTCTTCTGATAATTCTAGTTCTAAAAGTTTACAATTAGAATCAGTTAATGCTTGGATAAATGGTATGATAATGTTATCACAATTCTTGGATCTAAGTAATTTAAAACAAGTTAATTTTTCAAAATTTGGTATTGTCGATAAAATTTTTCTTGAACGAATATTAACACAATCAGATATTGTTATTGATTTAACTGATGACTTTAAATGAATTTCAGAAAAACAGTTTCCTGTTATTGTTACATTTTCAAAATTTAGCATTTCTAAATTGTGATTATTTTTAAAAAGAATTATTAACACTTCATCACATGGACACTCAACATTTGTTATCGATACACTTATTATATTTTTACATTTATTTGCTAAAATTTTAATCAGTTTTTTAAAAGTTGAATTAATTAAATCATTCATATTTATGTTTACATATTTTATGTATCTTCCACGTCTGTTCAAAATTTCATTCATATTTGAATAATTAATTACATGAGTGTTAGTTTTATTAACTAATTTATTGTTACTGCTTATTTCAAAATATTGATAATTAAACCAAGATTCATTAATTATTGCGCACCAACGTTTACAAACACGTTCAATTTTGATTCTTTCTTTCTCTGATAATTTATTGAAAATAGTGGCTAGGCAGTCATCATTAAGGATAATGTTTATGTTTGACAAACTTGTATCATCTTCTTCCGATTCTTCATCACAATCGAATTCTTCATCATAATCGAATTCTTCATCATAATCGAATTCTTCATCATAATCGAATTCTTCTGTGTAATTTTTTAGTTTTTTGGAGCTATCCATCTTGCAGATGCAACTGAAAACAAAATTAAATTTATGACTAAGTTACAAACATCAAACTAAATTATCAATCTTAAATTTCATGATTTTATAATATAATCTTTTTTAAAATTTATTATTTTTATTCATAACACTACAGATTAAAGATTTCAGAGAAATTTGTACACTTTCTTTAACACAAATCACATTTTTTACCGCAAAAAAAATTTGTGCAGATATCAATTTACTTCTATGATAAAAACTTAGACACTACGAAAGAAATTTTTTTTAACTTATATCATCAGGTACCTCTCAGTTCAAGTAAAGTTGTTGATCTTAATAATTTTGAAGTAAGTTATGTTCAATAGTTTCTTTTACTATTGTAATCAAATCAAAATCAATGAAATAAACAAATATAAACAAAATATTATGTTATATAAAATTATAATTTGAGTTATATAACAATCAAAAACCTGTTTTCGTACCTGTTTTTAGAAAGAAATAAAATAAAGGAGATATCAAACATTTTTAGTGGGGGAATGAATGGGGATACAAACATTTATGGAGACTTATGATAAAGAGTGAAGGTAGAGATAAGGACGCAAGGTACAGGAAATCATCTTTTTCTCGAAAATTTAATTAAATGCTTTTTTTTATTAGAAAGAATAATGGGACTTTTCTTTTAGCAACTAAATACAATTAAATACTATTTGGTCGCTGTTGCGTAATTAGGAACCAAGTATTATTTTTTATATTTAATACTAAAATATATGTTCGATAATTTATTTGGTAAGTCTTAAATATATGAGGGATTCACACTAACTAGGCCCAAGTTAGGCTGAAGGATTGTGAAAATCGGTACAAACTATGTTTTTCCGAAAGTGCAATTAAGAATAAGTCCTTCCAACAATTTTTAGATTTTTAAGTCCAATTTTCCATATTTTTTTGACATTTTCGTGTTTTTACCTTTTTTGTAAGTACACTCATTATTTTCTTATTTTTCAACTTCAATAAAAAAAAATATGCAAGGTCTATTTTCTTTCAATTGAGCTCACACCTAGCTTGAACGAGCGAAAAGTCGAAAAAAATGACGACAAAATCTGATACTACAAAGTTTTCGGGAATAGTTTTTTATTTTCATATTTCCATAGCAGTAAGTTGGAGCTGCTCGTCTAAAAAATTTTTAGTCAATTTTGTGGATGTCTGAGAGATCAAAATCCCAAAATTTGATTTTTAACAATAAATCTTTATTAAATTTAAAGAAATAGATGAAAAATTTGGATTGCCAGGGAAATTCCACTCCAGAAGAAAAAAAAACTTATCTTTTTACGATGAAAGTTAGCCAAGTTATTGTCAATTTAAGATTTTGCCCAAATTCGTCTTAAAAAAGATTGAAATTTTATTGAAAAAAGCCTGCTTCTGAACTTTAAACACGCATTACTCGCTTGATTTTCATCGTAAAATAATATTTTTTTTTAAATCGATGTATTTTTCCCTGGCAATTCATTTCTTTAAGGTAGAGTCCCACTTCGCGCGCTCGGAATTCGAGTGAAATTTTAAAATTAATTTTAGGGAAAACGGTTAAAGGTAATGGAAAGATTTTTTAGGGTTAATTAAATAAAGTATAGAAGCATGTAAAAAAATTTTTTTTAATTAATTTTTTTTATTTTTTATACACAAAATTTTCGTTTTAAATATAAGAGTTTTTGCCGGAAGGGCCTGATGATTCAGTGAATAAAAAAAGTTTGACAGCATCTAGAAAAAAAAAAAAAAGAATCTTAAATAATATGAGTGTAGTTATCGCGTATTCTACAATTATCAAAATTGGCAAAAAAAAAAAAAAGTTATGCAAATTTAAAAAAAAATTTTCGAAAAAGCAATTTTTTTTAATGGTTTTTTTACAAAAAAACATAGAAAAAATTAAAATTTTTGCTAACTTCTAGAATACGACATAACTACACATGTGGACAGTATGTGATAAAAATTTGGAGACAATTGGACCAGGCAATTTCGGGTAAGATACTGAACCATCAGGCCCTTCCGGCAAAAACTCTTATATTTAAAACGAAAATTTTGTGTATAAAAAATAAAAAAAATTAATTAAAAAAATTTTTTTACATGCTTCTATACTTTATTTAATTATCCCTAAAAAATCTTTCCATTATCTTTAACCGTTTTCCCTAAAATTAATTTTAAAATTTCACTCGAATACCGAGCGCGCGAAGTGGGACTCTACCTTAAGAAAAAAAACATTTTTATTGACCAAATTTCAATTTTTAGATCAAAAGTCTTTGAAAACTATAAGTAGCAAGATTTACTTAACACAGTTTTTGATCTAAAAATTAAAATTTGGTCAATAAAAATGTTTTTTTTTTTAAAGAAATGAATTGCCAGGGAAAAATACATCGATTTAAAAAAAAAATTATTATTTTACGATGAAAATCAAGCGAGTAATGCATGTTTAAAGTTCAGACACAGGCTTTTTTCAATAAAATTTCAATCTTTTTTAAGACGAATTTGAGCAAAATCTTAATTGACGATAACTTGGCTAAATTTCATCGTAAAAAGATAAGTTTTTTTTTCTTCTGGAGTGGAATTTCCCTGGCAATCCAAATTTTTCATCTATTTCTTTAAATTTAATAAAGATTTATTGTTAAAAATCAAATTTTGGGATTTTGATCTCTCAGACATCCACAAAATTGACTAAAAATTTTTTAGACGAGCAGCTCCAACTTACTGCTATGGAAATATGAAAATAAAAACTATTCCCGAAAACTTTGTAGTATCAGATTTTGTCGTCATTTTTTTTCGACTTTTCGCTCGTTCAAGCTAGGTGTGAGCTTTGATTCCTTGTTTTATAACCTACTTTTATTCTCTCAGAAATAAAAAAATCCATGAGATCAGTTAATTTAAAGTCTCAAGATCAAAAAATAATATTTCTAAAATTATTAGTTTTTAAAATCTTCAAATTTTCCGCCAAGGTATGTGACCAAATGAATTTAAATTTGGATTTCTTAGGTAAATGAATGATAATTTTTGTGTTTTTCATAAGATTTGGGTGAAAATGGCAAGATTAAAAAAAATTTTTGCAATCAATATTCCATTAAGTTTTTTGGTGGTTTTCAGTTATTAGACACCTTTCGGATTACTTTAAGTAAAGTAAATAGTTTAGCATTTTTTCTCTTAAATTCGTATAATATCTAAATTCGGTTTCTTCACAATTTCGTGAATAAACCCAAGGGTCAGGTCTTCAAATCAGTTTTTTTTATCGAAAGTATTATTAAACCTAACTCTCCATGTCAGTTCTTTGATTCTCGATTTTTCGCAATAATTTTTTTTAATACATTTTTAAAACAGAGACAATTTTTTTAATTTACAATGAAAAATATTTTGATGCATACCTTCAAAAAATACTGCCAATAAATTTGGTCTAGTTTGCTTTAAAAATGAAAAAATAGGGAAAAAAATACTTTGGTAAAAAATTTGTACTATAAAATCTAATAAGTAAATGAAAAAAAAATTCTTAATCATTTTTAATCTAATTTATATTCAAAAAAATTAATAATACAAGTAAAAGTTAATAATTTTTATTTTTGATACAAAAATCAAAAACATAAAAAATAAAAAAAAAAGTAATATATTAAATAGAAAAGATGTAACCAAAGGAAGTACCTCGTAAACTGTTATAGTGGAGTAGGTTACTTAGATAAAGTCTCCGCAGTATACATGTTTCTTGTCATTTTAAACCATTACTTTAAAAAAAAATAAAAGAAAATATAATATTAAACTAAACTCAGATTATTATTATCAAAAATAAACTAAAAATTAATTTTAAAAAAACAAATACCTTATTAAATAATCAGATAAAAAACAATAAAGAACACCTTTTTTTAATACGAAAAAATAAATTGGATCATTAAAATGATAAATCATAGTTACCTACTTTTTTATTTTTCACTATAAATAAAAAATGATAAAAATATTGTATTATATTGAGAAAGGAGTGTGTTTTATTGTAGTAAATATTATGATTAATGTTTTAAAATTTAAATTATTATTTTCTTATTGTTCAATTTTTTTTTATGCATTTTAATGAAAATATTGTAGGAGTGAAAGTTACAGTTATAAGATTTTTTTTTTTTTAAATGAGTTAAGTAATATGTTATTATTATTATAATTATGTATTTGTTAACTTTATGTGTTTGGATTTTTTTGCTAAATAAAATTAATAATCTGACAATTTAATATTGTTTTTTTTTTAAAATAAACAAAAAGTTGTCGAGTTTATGTATATGAGAGTTTCTTTTGATAATAATATTTCAAGCCCAAATTTCAGCATTTTTTCGAATATTAAATTTTTTTTCTCACTATTTTTTTAAAAAATTTATAATAAGTTGAAGGATTTAGAAAAATGTATTCTTTTAAGCCTGTATTGTTTATAAAATGATATGTCATGGAAAAAAAATTCGAAAGGTGAAAATTTTCTTTGATTATGATAGATTAGTGATGTGAAAAAATTTATAATAAATTATTTTTGAATTCTCAATAAAAAAATGGGCCAGCCTCTATTTAATCAGAGGTTAAATAACTAATTTTTGTAAAATTATGATTGATTTTAGAGGAACCATTTTGAGACCCCAAGAAGCTAAAAAATCCTAATTTTAATGCCTAATTTTTTTATGTTGAAGTATTAGTTTGTGAAATATCATTTTAACTTTGTTAGGTTAAATAGACCATTAAGAAGAAATTGTTATTACTAATGAGGAAACATAATACCAATTATTTGGCAGCGTTTTTCCTATAGTATATTTAATTAAAATTTTTCAAAGAGTTACAAAAAACTAAAAAGTTTTACTTCCAACAAAATCCTTTTATATAATTTCGTATTCAAGTGAAAGTCTAATTTCAAAATAATCGACCATATACTTATTCAAATAAAAAATCATCAAAAACCTAAACAAATTGTTTAAAAAATAACAATATTTATTCATAAATAAATCAAAATATTTAAATTTGAACATTTATTATAAATAAAATAAAATATAAAATATTAATTCTTAAAAAAAAGTCTATTATATTATTCTCACTTTGTTAAAAAGATAAAATACATGTTTATAATAAAATAACTTTCTCCATATATAAGAACCCAGTACTTTTTAGATATACCTACACATACTAAATATTGTGTAAAAAAAAGTACATATAAATTATTTATCCTTTAGGTAACATAATCATTAATGTCGTTAAACTGATTGGGCAATGAAATATACTAAATATGCTTATATTTTTAAACATATTATATTTTTCGAAAGTTTTAAACAAACCTTAATAATTTTATATATGGGATGGTTCAATGTAAATTTAATAATAAAAATATATAGGAGTATATGTTATGCTATTGTAATTATGTTCAATTATTGATTAAAGTATACTATGTACACTGTAAAAAGTAACTTTCTTATATTAACAAAAAAATTAGAACATTTAGGAAAAATTAGTAAATTTTCGAAAAAAATTTTTTTTTTTTGATAATATACTAAATTTAGTTAATTTACGATTTTTATCGAATATTTACAAAATTTTTTGAAAAATCGCTAATTTTTCGAAAAAAATCTATTTTTTTTGTTAATATTAGAAAGTTACTTTTTACAGTGTAGATAAGGCTGTATCTGAGTTCCGCAAATTGGATTAAAAAATATATGAGTTCCGCAAAATTTTAAGCTATTTAATTTTCGATTTTTTTACGAAACCCACAAAAAGATTATCCCTATTGTTTAAATTTTAATACAGATTATCGCTTTAACAGCATTCCGGAGGTCTGTAATTACCGACATTTTCTATGGGGAATCTAGTAAATTTGGGATGATTTAGGTTAATCGGTTCCTGATTTACTGAACCCAAAAAGCAATTAAAAAAATTTTCCTGTTACAGAAAATTTTATTTTTAGTTCCTCTACACCGCTATCGTCTTCGATTTTTGATATTCGATAATTTTTTTAAATAAAATAAAAATTCACAAGTTCGTATCTATTCGACGCCATTTAATTGGACGCGAACTGTTTATTATTATAAATTATTATTTAATAAAAAAAAATTATTGAATATCAAAAATCGAAGACGATAGCGGTGTAGAGGAACTAAAAAGAATATTTTCTGTAAGAGGAAAATTTTTTTAATTAGTTTTTGGCTTCAGGAAATCAGGAACCGATTGGCTCAAATCAGCCCAAATTTACTAGATTCCCCATAGAAATTTTTTGGCAATTACAGAGCTCCGGAATGCTGTTAATCACTTAGTAAGATTTTACGAATTCCGCAAATTAAAAAAAAAAACTGAAGTTCAAGATGCTTTCAGCGAAGATATGACGTCCTCTGCTCTAATAGAAATAATTGAATTGTTGTGATTATTTAGCTAAAAACTATATTGATTGGGATGCATTTTTCAACCCCAATGAGTGGGCCTCGGAAAAATTTGACAAGGATCGGATGACTAATGCGTGTGAATCTTTTTACTCAAAGTATAATTCATATTTTGGATCTAGATAGTAGTCCTAATATTTATGCCGTAGTAGAAATACTTATGGAATTACAAGAAAAAACCCTAAGAAACACGTGTAACAAAAGTTTTCGACCGTGGGGATCCTATTTTTTTATGCTAAAGTGTCACCATTATCCACTTTATTTGAAATTCAGGTCCTGGGGAATTTCATTTATTTTGTTCCTGGACATCCTTCAGTTAATATTTTAACAACCAGAGGAAAAATAAATTTTTCGCAAAAGAAATGGAATCTAAAGGGTATAAAGATGTGTACAGTTTATATCTAATATCTCAATTTTATATTTACTTCAGTAAATTTCATAATATTTCAAACTTTGATAAACAATTTAGTTTACATACCTACCATTAACACTTTCAGTGTATAAAACGTAAATTATTTTATTTTTATTGTTTGATTTAAAAGAGAATTTTACAGTCTAATAAGAAAAAGTGTCTCTTACAACCAAAAGAAAGTAAATACAAGTGAATAGAAAATTTTTAAAATAACTTAATCTTAGATGTTAAAATAAGTTTAATTAAAATAAAATAAAATTTTTAATGATATATATTAAATTTTCATTAAATTAATAGAGAAATCGAGAGTAAAACCTCATTAAGTTATTAAAAAAAAAAACAATTTTTTTTTTAAATTCATAAACCTGTCAAATACTTTCTTGCTCAATTACTAATATAAAAACAATATTGCTAAATAATATCAAATGAAAATATCTCGTATAGCAGAGAGAAAAAAAATTTAAACCATATCAAGACATTAAATCTTGAAAGTTGTCCTAATCTCTATTAAATCGAATGTAATATGCACATAAATTTTTTTTTGTCGATTAAATAAAAAAAAATTTCGATATATCAAACTTTTTTTTTTTTTATTACTTTCCCTAATGTACTATTTTCTATAATATGTAAATACAATAAATGTGTAAAAAATGTAAATATACACACATCAACAAGAGCAGAAACAGCAGCAACAAAAAACACAATAATAAAATCAGTTCAAGTATAAAATAATTGGAAGTTAAAAGAGGCGTAACATTCTGACAATAATAATAATTGCTATTTCTTTTTTATTTTTCCCTTGTCAAAATAAAAGAGGGTACTACAAACTGACTTTGCTGAAATAGAAATATTTGACTATGTCGATAATCGATTTCAACTTGTATTTAATATATGAAGTATTTTGTGGTTAAATTTACTTGTATGTATAGAACAATTTAATCAAGATATTATAAATGCTAATGTTTGTATATACTTTTTCTAACACTACTGTACTTGTTATAATATTTTTAGTTAATTTTATTATTTGTGGTTTCTTTGTTAGATGTGTTAAAAACCAATAACAATTTTTTTTATTGCATAAAATATAAAAAATTATGTAAGAAAATTTAATGAATTTTTTATAATTGGATTTTTATTTTAATGATATTTCTTCTTCTTATTTATATTAAATATTAATTAAGTTTAGTATCTTAAGGGTATAACATTGAATTTAATAATCAATTAGAAATATTAGCTTTTTTAATATTTTAAATGAAATTAAAAAAAAATTAAATTTCCATTTAATTAAAGTTGTGCAATTAATTTTAATATTATTGAGAAATAATTTATTTAAAAATAAAAGAAAAATTCTTATTTTTTTGAGTAAAGCTGATAAATAACACCATAAAAAATTTAAAGCTGTTTGTATATACGTTAGAAAATTTTTTATTTCCTGTAGTATTGAACGGGGTGAATGCTCTTGCGCAATACTGTTGTTGAAAAACGTTTATACGGTTCCTTCTTTTTTAACTATAAAAGATGTACAGATTAGACCATGGCTTATCTTGGATTTTCTTGAACTTTTATGTTTGTAAGATTGAGGGAGTTTGAAAATATAAATAAAAATTATAGTTATAAACGAGCTGAATATAATTTTTTTTCGTTTTAGGGTTTAGGATGAAATCATAGAAGTTTCGTCTTAGAAAAAATATACTGAGGTAAATTAGTAGATTTTTTTTTGACAGAATTTATAAATTTATCAAAATCAATACTAAATTAAGAAAAGGTTTTTAAACTAAAAAAATTTTGTAGGAAAATGAACTCAAAATTATTTATGAGCTAAATAAATGTCTTTTTAATTTAAATTCACAGAAAATCAATAAAAATTTTTATCAAAAAATTAAATCTAAATAGACTGTCAAAAAAGGGTGCTTTTGACTTTGAGACATGTTTTGAAATGAGCTCATAAAAAAGGATTTTTAAATTAAAATAATTTTAGAAAATTTTTACAATAAAATGAAATTTAGAAAAATTAAAATTAGAAATAAAACAATTCAAAGTCTAATATGGGCATAAATTAATTAAGCTAATTTAAACATATCAAATTCAATTCAAGTAAATTGAATTTAAATTAACATACACGGAAAAAAAGATTAGTATTTTTTAACACAAATTAAATAAAAGAATATACTAAATTTTATTTTAAATAAATGAGGTTTTCGTTTGAAAACAAATTTTGAAGTTAACACAAAATTTATTCAGTAAATATAACAATTATTTTAGTTATGGTTTTTAGTTCTGTTATTTACCTACTTATAGGTAAACTCAGTTTTACCAAAAATTTGAACAGTTAAAAAAACGAATAAGCACCCTAAAATGAAAAACTTAGTAATCATGAATGTATGTCATTTGCCTTAAATATCTCAAAAATAACAAACTAAAAATTTAAATCAAATTTAGCTCCAAATTTAGTCAAACAAAAATTCAAACCTTTCACGTGATTACATGCTTTATTTTAAAAATTCGTTAACTAACCCCAATTTTTTTAATGCTAACAAATTAAACAAACAATATCTAGTCCAGCTAAACAAATAAAATCCATTTTGACATAAAAAAAAATAAAACAAGAAAATATATTTAGTAACTTTACTAGAAATATACCCAACTTTTTATTTATAATTAAATTAATTGAAATTTATCTATATATATATATATATATACATTTAATGTATTTATTAAACTTTCAATGTATATATAATTATTAATAGAAATATATATAAAGTATAAATATTGGAATTAGAAAGTCATTTATTTAATATAAAGTTAATAACAAATTTTATATTATAAATCAAAGAAAACTTTCCGATTTTTCCTAAATTAGGTTTCATTATAAAATTCAAGTCTTTATAAAAAACTAAATATAAAAAAAAAAACAAGATATTAAATTTTTTTTGCATAATTTATTAATAATTTCTATAATTCAACCGCATGCACTAACACCCATATAAGTACAATATATATATAGTTGTCAATTGCAATTTTTCTAGTACATATAAAATAACAAGTTGTTGACTGAATGAGAAAGAAAGAAGAATCATATTACAAGAGAAAGATATGTAATCGAAATTCAGCCATGCTGCTTTAACTTTGGCAAATCGCCGAGAAAACTCGAAAGAGGGTATTCAGCCTTTTTTTTATTATTATTCTTCAACATATCCCTTGTGTATTTACTTCCTAGATGTCTAACAAAAATCATACCCACACACACATAAATATATATGTATATACAAATCTATATTCGTATGTATATATAAATACTTAAATACATTTATATAAAGTGTCTAAGTAAAATAATAGAGCGTGAAACTCGAAACTTAATTTCTATATATCCCAATTTAAAGTACATACTTGAGGCTATTAGAATCTCATGTGGTTTATTTATTTTATTTTTTCTCTTTATATATAATAATACTATTTTCTTCTTTTTTCTTTTGAAAAAAATTGGAATGTAATTTAATGATAGGTTATTTAAACACATCATATCAAAAAATAATATAGATAAAAATTTTTTTTGACAAAGAAAAGGGCGATTCAATTTTTATATATTTCAAGTCCTTGAACGAGGGAAAAGAAGGCAAGAAAAAATAAAATAAAAGCCTTCCTTGTCGATGTAACTGACAAGATGGGGACGAGGACGGAACAAAAATACGGTAGCAAACTGAGGTCAGGTCGTCCTCCAAGTTTATATACTTTTTTTTTTTACAAAAACCTTCTTTGTGTAATTTACCTATACATTTTAAAGCGAATTCTTTAAAAACAACAAGATAAGTGTACTGCAAGACAGGAAAGGGAATTTATTTATTTTTTTACCAATGAATTCAATTTTTTGTAATCGTTTTGTACTTTCTGTTGTTGTACTTATTAGTAAACATGCTACATGTACAAATTTATTATATTTGCAATTTTTTTTTTTGTAAATTTTAATTTCTTTTAATTAAACAATTTTTTTCATTGCAAAATAATTATTAATTTAATAAAAAAAATTATTTTAATTGTACAGATGACAGATGTTTTTTTTAATTATTATTATGACAGTTTATCATATTATTGAATAAATCATTGTATATATCAAATAATATTAATTATATTTAATATAATATGATAGATTACATAATTATATGCAAATGTTATTGAATTTATTTAATTTTATTATATTTTAATAAATTTACACTCATTTTTTTTAAATATTTTGACGTCAAAGAGAATAATGATTATATCTTAACTTAATTATATTTATTTTTATTAATAAATTATTTTTTACTTTTATTTTAATCTTTTTTTGGATTTTCGTGTTAAAATACCTTGCAAAAGGATATAAAGGCTGATATAAGGTCACTGCGCTCTACGTTGCTGAGCAACCCCTACTAAATGGAAAATTCATTACGATTAGTCAAGGGAGTTTCCATATAGAATTTATTTCTAGTACATTTTTGGAAAATGTTTTGATATTTTCAAAAATATCAAGAAATTTTTTTTCTAGAGTTAATTTTTGCAAATAAAATTTTTGTTTTATATAATTATTTGAATAATTAAATGATTGAATAGACTTGATTTAGAGGTTATTTATTAAAAATTATAGGTTAATAAATATAAACCTTTGTTTTTTTAAATATATAAGCAATCATTCAATAATCCTTACATATAAAGTCACATCAGATTCATAATTTTAACACTCCTAAGCTTTCATAGATATTGATTATTGATTTATAGCTTTAAATACCTTAATAAGTGCAGTAATAAATATAATTTCGAAAAATAGATAGTACAAAATTACTTTTTTCGTGTTTCCTTCACAAAGAACGTAAGATACTGTATTATAGATTATGCCAGACCAATCGTGGTACAATCCAATAGAATAGAGAAACAAAACAAACATTAAAATTATGTAACTTTATGGTTAAGAATATTATAGATTTTCAAAAATATGGCAAAGCAATTTTTAATAAACATATGGAGCACAATTTCATTATTTAAAATAAAGCCCAAGACAAAGAAGAAAAATCTCAAACCTCAGCAGTAACCAAAAATAATAAATTTTAAAATTTAAATCAATAATACTCAAAAATAACATTTTTTTATTGTGCAAGGACCAATTTCAGCAAACTTATTTTAATTATAATTATTTAAAAAAAACTATTTATTACTGTTACAAAAATAAAAGTACTTAATAGATTATATTTAAATATCGTTTACTACTTATATACTATATGAAATTTGTTTCTCTTGCGGGAAATCAAAGCGCCATCTGGACGCTAAAGAACAAATTAAATTTATTAAGATTTAGAACACTGTTAAGAATAAAAGCCAATATTCAGTTATTAAATAAGATTTTACAAAATTAATAGATAAATAAAAAAAGATTCAGGTTTAATCGAATGACCAAATGGGTTGCTACTATTATGAGTACTGGGAAATTCTATATCGTTGATAAATTTTTGAAATTAAAGTACATTTCACAAACAAAAATGCAAATGAAATAAAAATTTATAGCAAGAAGTACTATAAAAAGCAAAAGTAAATTAAAATATAAATCAAAATAAAGTCAAAATATTCTATAAATATTAAGAATAATGTAATATATAGAATTTTAATGATATCAATTTAAGTTTTATACATTCATTGTATTGCAATTTCTATGCGACCACTAAATTTGTTTGATGCATTAAACTTATGGTACATTTAGAATAGTTAGATAATCAAACAAGAAAATCACGTGGTTCCAGTAACTTTATTATTATATTATTTAAGTATTTTTATAAAATACTAAATAAAAGCCTAAAAAACAATAAACGATTCAAAAAAGAAAAAATATAATTACAGAAAAAGTATAATTAGTAGTTATGAGAAAATAAATGTAACTCTCCAATACCCGACAATGTCACACACACGATGATTGAAGACTATCTAAAGTAAGCGAGGTAACATTTCCAGTCACTCAATGATGATATTTAAAATTTATAATTCATGATACTTAAAATATTTAAGTTATAGGTACTTTCTGACCATATTCAGGAGTATGGAATAAAATAATTTAATAATTTGAAGAATATTATATAATAAAATGCTAAACGCTTCCAAGTTATATAATATGTAAAATTCATTTCTCTTGCGAGAAAGTATTTCAAATTCTAAATTCTAAATAATGAACTAAAACTATTAAAACTTATATCTTTGTAGACTATATAATACATAAGCAACAGTTAATATACTTATGAATAAATTTATTAAAATATAGCACTGATGAGCATTGAACTAACTAGGTATTCCCCACTTTATAAAATAAGAAATATAATTTTAAATATAAAATCTTACATTTTTAAAAGTACCTCGAACTTCACAATTTTAAATAATTCAAGGTTTTAGACTTAAACCTAAAAAATAAATTTTAAATTTATTTATATAATTAAGTATTATAATGCAAATTTGAGTCTAACCTCGATAATAACCCTCATTATTTATTTTTACACCTATTAATTTTTTCTTTACATTTTATACATTTTTTTTTTAAATAATTTTTAAATTCATTTACGAATTTATACACATATACACGCAATCATATATGATGCCTTTAATCATTCTATATCACATATGATAATATATATATATTATACTGAGAAGGTTAAGGTCAGGACACGCGAGTAACTTACAATTATCTCTATATACACATAAACTTTAGCTTTTATACATAGTACATATATGTGATAAATAGCTCGATATTTATTATATTATAACTTTAGCAATATTTTTATGCAGATAAATCTCATATATATGCATATATATATATTTTGTAAAATAAATAAATAATTCTTTTATAAAAAATTTACGTAATGTGTCAATGAGATTCATAGAGAGGACTACTTTTGTCCGATAATAAGTGAATGGATCTTGTAATAATAAATATTACGTTCTTTTTTTATGTATATTTTCTTAAGAATCTATGTTACAGGTTTAAAAAAATGTGTAAATTTGTTTATTATAAAGTTAACTACCTTACGATATATTACATTAATATTTTTGCTGCCACATTATAATAGCACAACCCTGACACGTGCGATTGGCATAAAATTGCGTTTACAACCTCGAAACGATATTCCATATGTACCTTATATTATTTATATGCACTTTCTTCTTTAAATGCACTAATTTTTAGTTTGTTTTTTAATTTAAATTTTTTTTTTTGATTCATATTAACTAAAACTGTTTGGTCAAGGAATTGGGTCGAGACTGTAGTATAGATGTATATATTATGCTGTATAATTTTTTTTTAAACAAATTGTAAAATTTTAAAACTAGAACAAGTAATTTGATCGAATTTTTAGTTTTCAATTTTTAGTTATATATTTAGAATTTTTGTACCCTTTATTAATGTCCTAATTTTTAGTTTTGAAAAATTTCGAGTTTAATCAAAAATATTGATTTGGGATATTTTGAAGTTTTTTCATCCATCTGGTACAAAGTTTTAATTTATGATTTAGAAGTCACTAATTATAGTCTCAAAAATTGTAGGCCAAAAAGGGCATGCTAAAATTTTATAAGGAATTTTCAGCATTTTAATTTATTTGCTTTTATTAAATAGAACTATTTACTAGCTGTTCGTTGTATATGATAAAAATATATCCAAAACTATTTATGGCTCAAATTCTACAAAATTTCAAAAAAGGTCAAAAACATTCTTTAACTGAAAAAAAAAAAAAAAAATAAATAAATAAAACAAGTTCTGCAGGCGGAAATCATACGTGATAAATAAATTATCGCCAGACTTGATAAATTAAATACGTATATGTTAAAAAGCTATCACTCTTCATACTTTTTATAAAAAAAAGTTTTTTTTTTTTTTTTTTTTTTATTTCATTAAAAATAAAAATTATTAGTCCCGAAAAACCCAAAAGAATTATAAAAAAATTTTATTTGTTTAAAATACATTTACATATATATATTTCTCTCATTTTCCATTTATATATATAAAATGGCTATTCTAGATTTTCTCTCTAATGAGACTGGATCACGCTGCTTAGCTTAGCTTTCGCATGCTCTGCTTTACTTTAAAAAAGTAATAATATAACTATCTTTCTTGGTCTTTTATATTTGAATCGGAGACACAAAACACTCTTTTTTTTCAAAAGAGATTGACACCGTCGCATACTGTCTTTATTGTAATAAAAATTTATACACATTGTTTTCTTGTACACATATATATATAATAACTTTTATTTAAAAGAAGAACAAATTCAATTTCCCTTTACCTCAATTTTTATAAATGTTTTGTTTTTATTTTAAAGAAAATTTATTCTCCAATATGTATACGTAAAAGACATTTTTTTTTAACAAAACCAGATCACGCTCTCTATATAGCCATAAGGTATTATAAATAATAATTTAATATTACTTTTTTTTCCAGACACATTCAATAAAATATTGTTTATGATGCAGAGAAATTATAATTAAAATAGTTCACTTAAAAATTATATAACAATTTTTTTTTTTTTTCAAAAATAATAAAAAATAACGAGTACAATCAATTACTTTTTTTTTTTTAAATTATTATTAGCTGCTTTAGATTTTGAGGTCAATTATTGAGTTTATACATTGTTAACAGCTAGGTTAATAAATAAAAAGCACATACCCTCGACGATCAATCAAATTTGTTCCATTTGGACTATTTAAAGACGACGCATGTACACTAATTTTATATTTATATTAAAATTTATTAACAAAATATTTATTTATTCTTTAAGATATTTATTAGAGTGGTTCTTTCGAGCAGAACTCGAAAATATAAATAAAAAAAATAAGTTTCTCGTTGGATTTAAACCAGAACATCGATTTTTGAGCCCACGATAGCTCTTGAAAGTTTTTTTTGGTCTTCTTAAAATTGGGGTTTTCTTAATACTTTTAGTTCTTCTATACTGGATTCAAATTCAATTAAAAAGGATGTAATTATAACGCAGGGTAAAAAAATGAACTGTTCGTCAATTAAAAGTGAAATAATTTTATAATATATTAAAATTAGTGATTTTTTATGCATTACTTCATTTGGCTCCGAAGCTGAAGAATGACTAATTAAAAAAGATTATCCTATATAGAATAATAAAGTAAAGAATTCTTAATAGTATAATATACCCTAAGTTCTTTATTTACAATAAATATTTATTTTGCTTAATAAATTATTTACATAATGTTTTAGTTTATATTTGTTTTTTGTTTTTAATAATTTTAAACTTGATGTAATATAAAGTATATTATAATTAAAATAGCGTCTTTACTTAAATATTCAACTTTGTACCAATACAATCATAACCATGTTTTTTTTTTATTAATACTTTTTTTTGTAAATAAAAAAAATATACTATGCTGACTGGAGCATAAATTTTAAATTACTCTTTTTAAAAAGTTCTTAAAAAGTTATTGATCCTACACCACATATTTAGTTTAAATTAAAAAATTATTGATTTACAACAAACTAACAAGGGGAGTTCAATACATTTGGAACACCTAATTACACCAAATGGTTATGGATGAGTTTGCTATGTTGAAAAAACATGCCGATTACCCTCCGTTCATTCTAATGGGCCTTCTGGGCCTAGAAACGCAGGGCTTAATTTTATAAAATAGGGTTTTTTGTAATTTTCAATGAAACGCCAAAACCTTTAAAACTCTTCTGGTTGATCTCATTTTTTTGGTATAAGTGTCACCTTGCAAATGCCATGAACCGCAATTTTTTATCATTACTTTTCTCATAAATGTAGCCAATTAACCAAATGGTCATTTTTGGCTAAAAATGACCAATTTTTAAATTGCTAGAAAATCCGTAATTTCTGACAAAAAAGGGTTTTATATGTCTCCAAAAATTCCTACAAGCTTTAAGTTTCCAAAAATTCTTTAGTCGTCTCATTTTCTTGAGTCGTTTTTAAGAAATGGCTCTTCAAAGTCAAAATTAAAAATGAGCTTTTTTAAAAAATCATAAAATTGAGACTCCGACTTCTAATTATCATATCTGATTAACAAATAATTGAAAAAGGTAGAGTAAAGAATTTTTAGAAATGCGAAGCTTGTGGAAATATTTTGAGACTTATAAAACCCATTTTCGTCAAAAATTACAAATTTGGCAGCAATTTAAATTTGGTCATTTTTAGCCAAAAATGACCGTTTGGTTAATTGGCTATAGTGATGAGAGAATTAGTGATAATAAATTGCGGTTTACGGCGTATGAAAGATGATACTTAAACCAAAAAAATGAGACCAACCAGAAGTGTTTTGGTTTAATTTTAAGGTTTAAGCGTTTATTGAAAATTACAAAAAACCCTATTTTATAACATTAACCCCGGAGTTTCTAGGCCCAGAAGGCCCATTGGAATGAACGGAGGGTAGTCGGCATGTTTTTTCAACATAACAAAATCATCCATAACCATTTGGTGTAATTTGATGTTCCAAATGTATTGAACTCCCCTTGTAAGTAATCTTTTTAAGTAGTCATTCCACAGCTTCTGAACCAAATAAAGTAATACATAAAAAATCACTAATTTTAATATATTATAAAATTAATTCACTTTTAATGGACGCACGGTTCATTTTTTTACCCTGTATTATGATTACATCATTTTTATTTTAAATTTTAGCTTTTGGTTGAAATTTCAACCAATTAGATGAATATTCAACCAAAGCAGCTCTGTTGTGTAGTTCATGACAAAATACTTAAATATCTTTAAAAAAGTATCTATCGGTTCAGAGCTGGGCGTGCACGGCATTTTGGGCACGGAAAACTAACAGCCGTATATAAGGCCAAGCAGTATAATGATCCGTGCACAGTCTGTCCATACTTTGTTTTTATAAGTATACGGATCAGTTGGTAGTATGTTAAAGTTTGAATGCATACTGCCCACGGACCCGTCAGCATTATGAAAAACCCAAGTCTCATACGCATACGGACCCGTATGCATATAGGACCTGGGTATTTTCATAAAGCCCACGGACCCGTATGCGTATAGGAGAGGGTATTTTCATAATGCCCACGGGTCAGTATACGTATGAGACCTATAGGTATTTTCATAATGCTGACGGGTCCGTGAGCATTATGAAAATACCCAGGACCTATATGCACACGGGTCCGTATGCGTATAGGACTTGAGTATTTTCATACTGCATACGGATCCGTGGGCATTATGAAAACACCCAAGTCTCATACGCATACGGACCCGTGGGCATTATGAAAATACCCATTTCTATACGCATACGGACCCGTGGGCATTGTGAAAATAACCTCTTCTATACGCATACGGGTCCGTAGGCATTAAGAAATTACCCAGGTCCTATACGCATACGGGTCCGTATGAGAAAAATATGGAGCCGTATATTCTTATGCCGTACAAATAGGTGATTTTTGGGTAATTTTGTACTGATTTTTGTCGTACGGTTTTTCATACGGCATAAATAAATACGGGAGCCGTAGGTAATATGCCGTATTAATGGACTATTTTATACGGCTCCCGTATTGGATTTTGCCGTATGGATTTTCATACGGCAAAAATCAATACGGGGGCCGTATAAAATGGTCCATTATTACGGCATATTACATACGGTTCCCGTATTGTATTTTGCCGTATGGATTTTCATACGGCAAAAGTAAATACGGGAGCCGTATAAATTGGTCCATTAATACGGCATATTTTGTACGGTTCCCGTATTGACTTTTGCCGTATGAAAATCTATACGGCAAAATCCAATACGGGAGCCATATAAAATAGTCCATTAATACGGCATATTTCGTACGGTTCCCGTATTGGATTTTGCCGTACGGATTTTCATACGGCCAAAGTCAATACGGGACCCGTATAAAATAGTCCATTAATACGGCATATTCTGTACGGCTCCCGTATTGACTTTTCCCGTATGGATTTTCATACGGCTGAAGTATATACGGGATCCGTTTGAAATTTGCCGTATTAATTGGCTAATTTATACGGCTACCGTATGCAGTTTGCCGTATATACGGCTGATTACATCTAGTACCCGTTTACCGTATGCCGTATATACGGATAACAGCGTGTCACAGTATCCCAGCTCTGTATCGGTTTTATAACCACCGACATAACTTTATTTTTTTCACCAAACAAATCATATTTTTGATACTAAAAATGTCTGAAATTGATGTTTTATAATATTAAAAATGGGAAATAAACATTGCTTCATGTTCGATTTTCTGAATTTTTTTCACAAAATATAATTCAATAAAACGATTATCAGGGTTTAGGAATTCTAGAAAAGTATATAGCATAAAAGTTACGAAAAAATAAGCAAGAATAAATGTTAATAAAATCGAATATTAATTATTTTCACATAAGTACGTGGCTTTTTTTTAAGAATCAGTTACTTTTGAGCTTTTATAGAATGAAATCGGGTAAAATGTATTTACTAAAAAATTGTGCAATTTCTCTAAAAATATAAAATTTAATATTAAATGAATTTTTAAAATCATGGCTAAATCTTATTATTTTAATAAGTTTTTCAAAGAATTAAAATTTTTATTGCTTTTAATTGGTGTTTGGCCTTATGAAAATGGAAAAGTGTCAAAAATTTTTAGATACGTTTTTATCGTTCATGGCTGCATCATATTAAATCTTCTGGTGATATGCGCTTATTTTTGAAATCTCTGAGTTCTGAAAATAATGTTAAATTCTGAAAAATTTAGTCTTATTTTCATCAAATATTTAAATATCTATTAATAATCACCTTATTTTTACACAAAAAATAACTAATAATTGATAATAAATTTCAGATTATTAAAATGTTTGAAGATAAAAATAAGTCAGATCTTTTAGTTGAAGAAATGTCAGTATTTGTGTTACTCCTGATGACAGCTGCTGTGTATTCGCATTTTATAATAAATAAAAATCAGGTAACAAAGTTTACTCAGAATAAAGGAGTTTGATTGGTTCTGTTCAACAAGTTCTTGACCTGGTGCCTTAGTGGTACCTGGTTCAAGATCCGCAAAGGAGAATAGAATAGACATTTTTTTTTCTGAAAATAATAAATTCTCAAAATTGAAGTTTTCTAATACAATTTTTTCTATAAGTACAACGTTTTTAATTTTTTATTGCCTTTAAATTCAGAATTCCAACAGTCTAAATCGTAAAAAATAATTTTTTATTTGCACCTGGTGCAAATTTTTAAACCATTTTTATTATTAACACTACATAGATATGTTGCTATTGGTCGCTAAAACAACTCACAATTACTGTTATTCACTTTTCATAGTTCTTTTCTCAAAAAATTATAGATAAAAATAATACTGGATTCAGTGGATGACCTGTGGAAAAAAATAGTTGATAAGAATGAATTTAAAATTATGTTAAAAGCAGCAAAAAAAGGAAAATTCATATGCAGATTTTATATAGGTTAGTAAAATTTTTACTTTAACATGAAATATGTTCATATAGGAGTATTTAAAAAAATGTCCAGAAGGAAGGATGGGAGCCAATTGGATTTAGAATTATTTTGATTTAGATACCTAAAATGTTTTAAGCTTGTTAACATAATTGAATTTTCGTCTCGCGTGACGTAAAAGATTTCAGCAGCGTGGGTTACAAAAGGGATTACTTGGGGTAATAGTTAAGAGTTTTATAGGTCAATATGTTCTATTTTCGTTGGTTGTGTAATTATAAAAAACCAGTTACAAACGTTTTAATTTAAATTTACAAAGATAACATTTTTATAGTTATGTGTGGATTATTTGTAATCACAGGATCCTTAACTCCGATGATGACGCCAATTATGAATATCCTCTATCCTTTAAACGAGTCAAGAATTAAAGAGCATTTATTTTCAATGGAACGTTTTGTTGACGAACAAGAGCATTTCTATAAAATATATTTTCACTCAGTATTTACTGTTGCTTTAGCTGTTTTAACCATAGTTGCAATAGCATGTTTATTTGCAAACTTAGCTCAACAAACGATTGGAGTATTTAATATTCTTAGGTATAAAGTTTACTTTCTTTATTTTACATTTAAATTTTATCATTTTTTTATAAATATTTTCTTAGATATCGCATAGAAATTGCTTTAGACAATTCAAATACAGAAGAAATAAAATACAAAAAAATAATTGATTGTATTATACTTCATCAAGATATCCTTGCGTAAGTAATTTTCTTTTTAATCAAGAAGACCTGTAGTTCTGACAACCATTTGGTTTTCCTACTTAAAATTCCCTCGATACTTTTTTGGTTTGAAGCTAAAGTTTCATTTATGGTGAAAGTTTGCCAAATTAATATTTCAGGTTCAAAATTAAAAAAAAAAATTTTTTTATCTTCAATATGTGATAATATAGGTAATGTTTAAAAAAATTATAGCAATATATCTATTTTCATTATACGCTGCAAAAAAGTTCTACTTTCTTACTTTCGGGCGATCTTTTTTTCGCTCTTAATGAAAAACTATGTGTTGAACACGGGAAAAAATGTAGGAATTTTTACTTTCAATGCTGTCTTCACTCGTTCGCTACGCTCACTCGTGCATACAACTGCATTGAAAGCCAAATCCTACTTTTTTCCCTTGTTGAACAAATAGATATTGTATTGCAAGGGACGAAAGAGAATTATATTTGACGAGTTGACGGGATGGGCCGTAGGCGAGTGCTGTCTTTGTCAGTTTACCGAGCGACCTTTCCCGTTACGAGTCAATATAATTCTTTCGTCCCCTGCTATTCACATGGGTTTTTATATTCAGATGTAAATATGCTAAATTTGATGCAAAAAGAAAAATAATAAGATTAATTAAATCAATAATTTACATATACATTTATATTGCATAATATATGTGCGTGGATAAAGAGACAAAAAGTATTCGCTCCCTGCGCTGTGGTAGAGGGGAGAATTGAGATTCGATTGATGCGCCCTCGGTGCAGGTTAAACAATTGTTTTTCGGGCATATTTGTGTATATAATAGCATGTAAATTTTATAAAAAGTATTAATTATTTTAATATTAAAAAATTTGTGATAGATTATTGTATTGTAAATTGTAAATATAAATTTAATAAATACTCCGGAATAAAATTAATTTATTTTCCTAACACGAAGAAGAGAGAAAATCAAAGAAATAAGTGAAATAAAATTTAATAATTGAAAAAAAATGAAATAAATGACAAAAAATTAATGAAAAAAATATATTTAAATGAAAAAAAGTAAAATTTTTAATTTTCCTATCAAATATGAAAAATTGTTATTTTAAATTAATTGTATACACAACAAAACACATAACCTTATTAACATAAAAAATAGCTTACTATATACAAAAAATTAAATACATATTTTTCTTTAATTGCTTCCACAATTTACTTAATATATTTAACAGGTTTTTTAAAGATTAAATTGTGAAAAAAACTTCTTTAAATTGAATAATTAATGTTTTTCCTGAACTTTCCTATGCTACACGTATAATTATGCCCGAAAAAATTAAGAACACCACGTGACCTACTAAACCACGCCTCTCGCAGGGAACGAATATACTGTAATGACCTTCAGTTCCCTAATCTTCTTTCTCACTCTTTCTTTATTCAGAGCAATATTTAACAAAATTCGATTTTAACGCATATGAAATATTAGCGAGTTTACAGCGTGTTAAGGGGTATCCCTCATTTTTTTATCGATTTTAAAAAAATTTTCAAATCATTTTTTTTCACTCATTTTATTATTAAAATTAACAAATGTTTGTTTTAATTCCTTACACTATTGTTAATCATTAAGAAAAAAGAAAAAAAAAAATTATATTTGTCATTTTGTTCATATTATAGAGGGCGTCAAAGTATAGTCTGAAAAAAACGGTTCCCATGATTGCGCCCCTTTAGGACAGCTGAAACTAAAAAACAGAATAGAATTATGTTTTATAGAGTATTCTCTGGAGTTGGTACCAGAATGAGGAAAAAATTTTTAAAATTGACCATTTAATGGGAATTTTAAAAAAAAGTACGATTTTTGAGCCAACAATGGCCCGAAAATCGGCCATAAACTGATTTCTGGTGCATATAAAGCTTAGTCCGAGGTACCAACTCTAGCTATAGCTTTAATAAAGAAAATGCACCAAGCTTTGTGTCAATTGCTCAATTAGTTTTAGAGATATCGTGGGAACCGTTTTCAAAAAGTCATTTTGAGGAAAACGCATTTAAAGATTTTTTTTTGTATTGATTAATATATTTCAATTTTTAAGGTCTCTAATACTTGTAAATAACTAGTCATCAGTCTTTGGACCATATATCTGTGGCTGCAAAGCAAAAGGTCTTAACCCACGTATATACGATTTCGAGTAAATCAAGTTTAAAAATGTAAAAACATTTTTTAATTTTTAGCATCTATTAACATTTTAATTATAGTTTTTTTTTATTTTATTTTATTCTATTTTTTGTCTACTTTAATACCTAAATATTATTTTTTTAATTTATTTTTTTATTTTAAAAATAAATGATTTTTATAGATAATTTTATGGAATAGTGGCATAACTGCGCGGGATATGTCATTTTACTTTGCGGCGACTCTTGTCGCGACAGCTCTCTATGCATTGTAATCCTATTACTAACGTAGCTTGAAGTCTATTATTCATTGTTTTTATTTAAAAAAAAAAATTCGTTCAAGCAATTTATTATTAAAATTTTATTATTAAAATTAAACTTTTTTTACTTCAAACTTTTAAAGTAAAAAAGTAAAAATTTTTAAATTTGATTTAAATATATAATTTTTGTATAAAATATTTGCAGTGTATTTAAAAGTTGTGTAATAATGTGTTTATTAAAATTTATAGTGTTTAACTGAATATTTTGTGAAGCATATTACATTAAAAAAATTTTTTGCAAGAAAATAGGAGTATAAAAGTAATAAAAAATTTACAGTGTATTAATTACATTAACGATTTTTTTTGTTGAAAAAATAACCTATATTTAAAAATAATTTTAATAATTAAAATTTTTGATAAATAAATAATTTTTTTAAATAAAATTTCATTTTGTTAATTATAGCGATAAAAAATATAAAGGTCCTTAATTTTTAAAAAATAAGCATGACAAGATTTCGCTTCTCTCTCTACCTAACAAATCTTGCGACTTATTATCCTTCTCTAATATTATATACTATACACTTCATAAGGCATAGTAAGCAGCTTGTGTCGTTTTACTGTAATCTTATGCAATTATGCCGTTTTACTATAAAATTTTAAAATTTTGTATTTTTTTATTTTAATTTTTTAGATCTATATATATATATTTTTTTTAATACTTTTGATTTTTATGAAAGATATATAAACAAAGAATTCAAAAATGAAAAAAAATCAATTTTTCGGAAATTGTGGGTTAAGACCTTTTTCCTTGCAGCCACAGATATAAGTCTTTCAAAATCCAAATAAGCTTGTTTCTGTTTTTGCAAGGCTTGCTTTTTGACCATACGAGCCTCTTTTTTAGCTAGTTTTCTTGGTTTTTCGATAGATGAGTACGTTTAGAATCGTGTTTGATAGCGTTTTTTTATTTTTTTTTTATTTATTTATTTATTTATTTATATCTTTTCATATTTTTATTATTATTAATATAAGATAATATAATAAAATTAAATTAAAAAAAAAAAAATATAAAAAAATATTGATATAAAATTATTAATATCTTAATATCTCAAAAACCATATTTTTTTTTTCCCCAAAATTTTGGGTGTGCATTCTTAAGAGGTTTATAAACAATAAAAAAGAATAAAAAAATTTTCAAAAAAAAAATTTAAGAAATAAGGGATACGCCTTAAGTTAGTAATATAAAGGTCTCGGGTTCGAGACTTACTGTGACAGATACTGTTTTTTTTTTATTAAGCAATAAAATATTTAATTTAAAATTAAAAAAAAAATATGCTATAGTTTGTTATAACTACTGGTTGAAATATCTTACTTTCTTCTCTAGAAAAAACAAGAGATTGAAAAAAAAATGCGACTTTCAAGCATAGATTTGCGGGCAGAAAGTGCAGCATATTTACATCATGTAATGAAAAAATTTTTTTAAAAAGTTAAAATCTGATTTAGATTAGTTGATATAAATCGAGACATTTTTTAAATTGGGTGGTTTTCAAATTCGGAAAAATAATTAGTAATTTATCAATACGAATTAACTCATTAACGCCGGGGCGGAGAGTTTTGGAAATGAGCAAAAATAAGTATATTCCCTTATAGATAAGTGGCTAAAAAGTTCATGTTTTTAGTAAAATTTCATGCTCTTTCAGAATCTGACATTAGTTTTCACCTACAACCCTTAAAAATACCCTAAAAACGGGGGTGAAAGGGGTAGGTCAGGCATTATTAGGAAATTTTTGGAAAAATCAATGAAAAAAGTATCCAATTTTATTGAAAAATGTTTGAAAATAATATTTTTTATGTAAATTTAAATAAACTTCGTATACATTGAGGTCTCATACATTTTGGCCATATTTACAACCCTTAAAAGGTGGATAGGAGTGGTACTCCTGTCAAAATACGGGTTTGGTTGTATTATCACCAGATTTGCTCTACTATATGTTTTTTGGGTCGCTGAACACGAAAATCGGGGTTGTTTGGCAGAGAAATTGGGGCTTCGCCCTTAAATTTGCAAATACTACCCCCAAAAAGGAGTTTTTTTTACATATTCGCATTTTGAGCACTCAGATTTGCACCATACGGGTTTTTTGGGTCGCTGATCAATAATTTCGTCTTTTTTTTCATAAATAATTAAAATTTCACCCCTAAATTGGTTAAAACTACCCCCGAAAAGGGGCTGCTTTTGCTATTTTCGTACTTTTAGCATCCAGTATATGCCCATATAGGTTTTTTGGGTCGGTAATCAAGAATTTCGACTCCTTTTTCATAAATAATTAAAATTTCACCCTTAAAGCAGCAAAAACTACCCCTAAATGGAGTGTTTTTGTTATTTTTGCACTTTCAGCGTCCAGGATATACCCATATTAGGGGTATTTTTAGCTATTTAAAGGGTGAAATATTGATTATTTATGAAAAAGAAGTCAAAATTCTTGATAAGTGGCCCAAAAAACGTATGAGAACGTACTTAGGACGCTCAAAGTGCAAAAATAGCAAAAACACCCCTTAAGGGGTAGCCCTAGCTATTTTAAGGGTGAAATTTTAATTATTTATGAAAAAGGAGTCGAAATTCTTGATTAGCGACCCAAAAAACCTATATGGGCATATACTGGATGCTAAAAGTACGAAAATAGCAAAAGCAGCCCCTTTTCGTGGGTAGTTTTAACCAATTTAGGGGTGAAATTTTAATTATTTATGAAAAAGAAGCCGTAATTATTGATCAGCGACCCAAAAAACCCGTATGGTGCAAATCTGAGTGCTCAAAATGCGAATATGTAAAAAAAACTCCTTTTTGGGGGTAGTTTTTGCAAATTTAAGGGTGAAGCCCCAATTTCTCTGCCAAATTACCCCGATTTTCGTGTTCAGCCAAAAAACATATAGTAGAGCAAATCTGGTGATAATACAACCAAACCCGTATTTTGACTGAAGTACCACCCCTATCCACCTTTTAAGGGTTGTAAATAGGGCCAAAATGTATGAGACCTCAATGTATACGAAGTTTATTTAAATTTACATAAAAAATATTATTTTCAAACATTTTTCCATAAAATTGCATACTTTTTTCATTGATTTTTCCAAAAATTTCCTAATAATGCCTGACCTACCCCTTTCACCCCCGTTTTTAGGGTATTTTTAAGGGTTGTAGGTGAAAACTAATGTCAAATTCTGAAAGAGCATGAAATTTTACTAGATGGATGAAATTTTTAGCCACTTATCTATAAGGGAATATACTTATTTTTGCTCATTCCCAAAACTCTCCGCCCCGGCGTTAATGAGTTAAGGAAAAAATTTTTTTTTGATAGGGGTATCATGACTAATATATATTTTTGTATCGATTTCCACAAAAAAAATTTAAAATTCGCGTTTTTTATATTTTTAATTTTAACTCAATAAAAATTTCATATGTGACTCTTCAGTTGAAGAGTCTTGTATCTGGCGCTTTATTCGCGGGTATTCTCTTGCCTTCACTTTAAATAAGGTGACTCTGAAAAACTTGAAAAAATTCATATGCACACAACCTTAGAATATATTGTGTATTTTAATTTGCTAGACAATTAAATGACATGCATTCCACTGTAGCTGCAATAGTCCCATAATGAAAGTACTCTTAAAAAAAAGCTTCCTTGCCTGTTTCCCCAACTTAATTATACATTTTTTACTTTTTTTGGTAAGTAAATCGATTGGCATGACTTTATTTATCATCCTGATCAACAGCTCTGATATACCACTGTGAACAATGCTTGTGTAAGGGATTGATATTTATATATCGATTCATTTTTTTTTATGGCATCTGCTCAAACTTCTGACCCAAAAAGTTCTGGTAAAAATAAAGTTTTTTTTTTGTGTCAAAAAATTTCTAATATATGATATAACAAATACAATTATTAGACAATAGGAAAAATAAATTATATAAGACCCTGCTAAAAATCTAATTTTGTTATATTCGTTATAAATAACATCTTCTTTTATTAGTAACATAACAACTTTTCAAAAATCTCTTAAATATTTTTAAAATTGATGTGTTTTAACAATAAACAATAATAAAAAGAATAAAAAAGTTAATGTAGAAAATAGTATTTAATACTTTTTTCAAATTAAGAAAAATTTCCATTTTTTCTTACTTTAATTTAATAAAAAAGTTGTTTAAATTTGAAGGTCTAATATTAATAACCTAAACTATTTTTTCAGTGAATATAACCAATTCAAAAAAAGCCACACAAAAGTTTTAGGATTTATGATGTTTCTATCGCTTATGTTGATAAGTTTTTGTGGAGTTGCTGTAAGTTGATTTTTAGTTTTTTAATAATAAAAATTTTTGTAAAGTATTTGATTAAACAACTCCTCTCAGATTTTTAATGATAATATTGGTATTGGTATTGGTATTTGTTTAACCTCCATCTTAAACTTCCATACGGATGTTTTGACAGAGGTCACCAACAACTGCCCATGCTATCACACCCTGCACTATTTTAATTTTTCTATTTATCTATTTTAATGGGTTGAGGATGTGAAAACGCTTTTTGACCATTTTTAGTGAAGTGTTATTGTATAATTGTTTGAGTGTCAGTGTAGCTGGTATGAGCATTGAACTTATGGTCCAGGAGGTACGCGACCTCTCCTGAACCCCACGCCGGCTTGCAGTGCCCTGGAAGCACTTCGGACCGCGTTATCCACATAATGTTTTTTTTTTTAAACATTAGGTGGATGCCTCAATCATAGAACCCACGGTAGAAGAACATCAAGAATTTTTCGCAAAAAAAAAAACTTGATGTTGATATAGCCGGGAATCGAACCGCGAACCTTCAGGTCCGAAGTCCAACGCCCTAACCACAGAGCTACCGAGGCTCTTATTTAATGATAATATGTATTTAAATCTATTTGACTCAATATGTCGATTGTTTAAAATGTAACGTTTACTTATATCAAAAATTATAATGAATTTGCATAGAACAAGTAACGTGTTGATTAAGAACTAAAAATTTACTTGAGAGTCAATTTACGTTTGAAATTCATTAGTGTACCCTTAAGTGTTATAGTAACGCATAGTTCATCAAATATAGTACAAAAATTAGATCCTATAATGTGAAAATGGAGTTTTATATTTTACTCATGGATTTAACATGAAACATCTTTGTAGAGACTGTTATTTGGTGAATACGGCAATCAAGGGTGGGTGATGAAATGGGAGTCAGGGCCTGATTAGGATAATGGTTGTAGATTTCATCTGTGTCAAGTGAAGTTAAAATTTTTAAAGCAACTAATATTTAGGCTACTTATTAAAAAATGCATTTCTTGGGAACAGTAACCAATCCTAGTTATAAGGCACCCCTAGGGTTAGGTTACGCTATTATTTTTAAAACAGGCATTGTCACAATATAGTGAAGCATTTACTTGCAAACTTGCATATGGGTCCTTCAGCTGCCCTTGCCCTAATTCTAGGGAATGCTTTACTGAAAAAATGCCTTTTTTTAATAAAATAGCTTAACCTAGCCCTAAAGGTGCTTTATAACTAGGATTGGTTTCTGGCTCCAAAAAATGCATTTTTAAAAGATTAACCTAACCTGAGCCATAGGGGTGCTTTAAAGCGAAAGTCGTATATAACATATAAAAAGCTTCGCTAATGTTAACTTTAACCAATTAAAGTTAAATTTATCGGTTGGGGGTACATTAATGGTAACATATATGGGTGGTATTCACAGGAACAGTATACACGGTTATTCAGAGAGGGACGTAAATTTGTATCATTGGACTACACATAACATACGTATATTTTTAAGTGGAAATTTACGTCCCGCTCTGAATTGCGGTGTACATAGTGCCCCCCCCCCCCTCTTATATCCGAAACGAAAGCTCTTTTGCACTTTTTTTTCTTTTCAAAAGTTAATAAATAATTTTTTTTTAAAGTCCAAATCAACTGCGCATATATTGGTAAGTTAACGAAACAGTTTTCTGGAGCCTATGTGATCAAAATGTTAAAAACGCCCGCTGTCCTTTTGCTAAACTGTAAACTTTGAAACCTGCATCTTAAAATTTGAATTTAAATTTTTCTGTTCGGTTCATAAAACGTATTTAGGTCCCAAAAATTCATTTTTTTCAGCAAAACAAATTTTTATGCAGTCCTCTTAGCGTATCTTCGTATTCAAGTCTGTCCCCCGGTTTTAGCTATTTTTAAGCTTCCTACCATTTTACTAATGCGCAGTATATATATGAGCAATTATTTTAAAAGTGCTACTTAATTTGAGCCTGGAATCGTAATTTTTTTTTTGAGGGCACATCGATATGACCCGTGTTTTCAGGTAGTTTGAACCTTCAGAAAACCGAAAAAAATCGTGAACAACTCTCTAAATCGTAAAGTGTAAATTCACCTAAAAATTTACACCTTAACACCTTATAAGTAGTAAATTTTAAATATACACTCTATAAGGAGTAAATTTTTACGTTTACACCCTTCGCGTATAGTGTAGTTTTAAATTTACTACTTATAAGGTGTAAATTTAAAATTTACACTCTAGTCGATGTTTTTTAAAAACTAACCCCAAAATTTTAAAATGCGAGATACTGACTTCAGTATTCTTAGGTGAATTGAACATTTAAATATTATTTTTAAAGCCAAATTTATTTATTTTTAATTTTTATTATTGTTAATTTAAAACGACTTGAATGTCTAATAACACATAGAATGGGTTAACGAAAAAGCGTAAACGTATCATTCTCGCGCCTCATTGCCAAAAGTAATGTTGAAAAAGGAGTCGCGGTCTCGTAGCTTAATTTTTATTACTTTTTATAAAAACGGCAACTTACCTCTGAATTATAATAATTTATCTAATTAAATTAACAAAAATACATAAACAATACTATTGAAAAATTTATATTAAGCATTTCATTTAGGTAAGCAATACAGAAAAAATATTAAGCTACGAGACCACGACTACTTTTTCAACATTACTTTTGACAATGAGGCGCGAGAATAAAAACACATGATATGTTTACGCTTTTTCGTTAACCCATTTTATGCAGTGTTACTAAACATTCAAGACGTTTTAAATAAACAATAATAAAAATTAAAAATAAATAAATTTGGCTTTAAAAATAATATTTAAATGTTCAATTCACCTAAGAATACTGAAGTCAGTATCTCGCATTTTAAAATTTTGGGGTTAGTTTTATTAAAAAAACATCGACTAGAGTGTAAATTTTAAATTTACACCTTATAAGTAGTAAATTTAAAACTACACTATACGCGAAGGGTGTAAACGTAAAAATTTACTCCTTATAGAGTGTATATTTAAAATTTACTACTTATAAGGTGTTAAAGTGTTAATTTTTAGGTGAATTTACACTTTACGATTTAGAGAGAAGAAATCGGCGATAGGTGCCAAAAAGATTTTTTCACTTTTATGTCAAAAACCGTGTTTTTCGTATTTGAGCTACCCCAAATTTTTAAAATAACTTTTTAGGTAAATACAATTTTAAAAAATAGATATAAAAATCTGATTGCCAGGGAAAAACCACTCCAGAAGAAAAAAAAACTTTTTACGATGAAATTTAGCAAAGTTATCGTCAATTTAAGATTTTGCTCAAATTCGGCTTAAAAAAGATTGAAATTTTATTGAAAAAAGCCTGTTTCTGAACTTTAAACATGCTTTATTCGCTTGATTTTCATCGTAAAATAATAATTTTTTTTTTTAATCGATTAATTTTTTCCTGGCAATTCATTTCTTTAAGAAAAAAATCATTTTTATTGACCAAATTTTAATTTTTAGATCAAAAACTGTGTTAAGTAAATCTTGCTACTTACAGTTTTCAAAGACTTTTGACTAAAAATTGAAATTTGGTCAATAAAAATGATTTTTTTTCTTAAAGAAATGAATTTCCAGGAAAAAATTAATCGATTTAAAAAAAAAAATTATTATTTTACGATTAAAATCAAGCGAGTAATTCATTTTTAAAGTTCAGAAACCGGCTTTTTTCAATAAAATCTCAATATTTTTTAAGACGTTTTTGAGCAAAATTTTAAATTGACGATAAATTGGCTAAATTTCATCGTAAAAAGATAAGTTTTTTTTTTCTTTTGGAGTGGTTTTTCCCTGACAATAAGATTTTTTTATCTACTTTTTAAAATTTTATTCCCCTAAAAAGTTATTTTAAAAATTTGGGGTAGCTTAGATACGAAAAACACGGTTTTTGACATAAAAGTGAAAAAATCTTTTTGGCACCTATCGCCGATTTCTTGTTCACGATTTTTTTCGGTTTTCTGAAGGTTCAAACTAACTGAAAACAAGGGTCATATTGATGTGTCCGCAAAAAAAAAATTACGAATCCAGGCTCAAATTAAGTAGCACTTTTAAAATAATTGCTCATATTTACACGCTTTGTGGGTCTGCCTGCATTTTTTTTTTACTTAACTACTTATATTATATGAACTGTGGAGAACTTAAAATTTTAATAATAAAAGGTTTATCAACAAAAATTTTCAATTTTAAATTTTTAAAACGCTCATATATAAAATAAAAATATTAAAAACGTCCGGGTCGTTTTCTCAAAGTTTATGCGAAAACGTCCGCATAAATAAAAAATCTCATAAGAATAACACGCAGAATTTTTTTTCACATTTGTAGCAGTGCCATTAAAAATTTTAGGTTATTTGGACCTTGAAAAACATAAAACTACAAATAAATTTGAAAAAAAAGGTAATAAGTTTTCTGCCGTAAACAATAAAAAAATATACAGTTCCCGTCAAAACCACTCATATTATACATAAATCTAATCAAATGGAAATTTTGAAACTTATAAAGAAAACTTGAACTTATTTTTGTAGATAATTGTTAAGGATGATGTTAAAATGGCAATGAAATGTACAGCATTCCTTTTATGTGTGGCAGTTATGACATTACTACTGTATGGACACAGCCAAAGTATAATAAATATTAATGAAAAACTGTTTGACACTATGTAAGAATTTTGCATTAATGATAATTTAGTATCTTCTTACATTTATTAGTAAAAACTATAATTTTTTTTTTTTAATTATTAAATTTTGTCTTTATTTCTATAATAATATTTAAATCTTTCAATAAACGATTCCTAATTACAGATATGGTGCCAATTGGGAAGATGCTTCTATAAAAACTAAAAAATTAATACTCATAATGTTACAAAGATGTTTAAAACCTCCTCAAATTGATGCATTTTTTATACCAGTGAACATGCAAACTTATACCCAGGTTCATTTTTATTAATTTTTTAATTTTCAAATTTATAATAAATAAATAACTATTTTACCAGGTTATGAAAACGTCATTTTCGTATTTTACGTTTCTGAGAAAAACTCAAGGTCAAAACTAAAAATTCCTAATCGCCTTACTAAACATATTTTAATTTCATTAAGGTAATTATATACTTGATAGAAATATAAAAATATTTATCAAATACATACTAGTTAATCCATATGTATAAATATTTCATTAATTACGCAGTAAGTATTATATAATTACAATTTTATTGACTTTCCTGAAAAATTAAAAATTTTTACATTTATATACACCCCTCTTCAACAATATTTAAGTTTATCCAAAATGAAAAAAAAAATATCTATGGGGGACTTTTTTCTACACGTGACAAGTAATCAAAATCGGGTAGCTAGAAAATCGCAAGAACTTGCAAGTTTAGGTCCAGAAACAGCATCTCTAAAAAAATTCGATTTAAAGATTCTAATTACCGTTTTAAGTTGTCATTTAAAGTTCAATATGTATAAGGTTAAGTAGGTATCAAGTATGCATGTAAAAGAATGTGCATTTTTTGTGAGCATGTGCTTACAAGTGTGTTTCCATGTGTGCATTTGTTGATTTCTAAAAAAAAACTTATAACCGGTTTGTGTAAACACTATTTAAATGTATGGAACATGTTTACTTTCAGCTGAGGGCTAGGTATAATGTATAAATTTTACGCAACATTACAATACGTTTTGCTATTTTTGTAATTTCTAATTAGCACCTTTATTACATGTTATCAAATTCTAAACCCATATTATTCTGATTCCCTAAATGCGTATTATTTTAAATTGCAAATGGATATTATTCTAAGTACCCAACCCAGATTATTTTAAGTCCCTTAATCGAAATTATCTCAAAACCCAAACCTGAATTATTCTAAGTCCCAAAATTGAAATTATTAATTAAAGTCCCAATTGTAAAATAAGTAAATTCACCAATTTTTACTTATTTTATACATAACTTGTTATAAAACTTAATGATGCCTAGCAATACCACAACTCGTATAGTTAAAAATAACATCAAATATCATAGTTATTGATAAGGCCTGAATTTAAATCAGGCGAAACGTATAGGTAACTCTGATAATAAACAACATCATAATTTTAAAATAAGTTAGTTTTTTTAACCTGTCAGCCAGTATTGTTCAATATATGAACAACTTCAATTTAAAATTAAACATTTCAAAGGGCTATCGCTAATTAGGTATGTACTTTTGGAAATTTTCGAGTTTGATACACTAAAAAGCAAAGATCGTGTTTTTGACTTTGCATTGGTGCTTTATCGAACGCATCCTGCATAATAGACATTTTCATGAAGATTAATAAAATAAGGCTTTCTTTATTAGAATTAATACTATTAATTTAAAACTGTAGTTATGTATAATATGTTTATATGATTTGCAGGTCTATTCTGATCAGGATTTTGAGGTCATTAGCACTTTGTCTGAATTGCTTGCAACATCTCTACCTAGGCTGAAGAGGGTTTACTTTGTTTGAATTCCAACAAAACAAAGATAATTCATTTTGGGTCTCGCACTTTTGTAGACCACTTAAACAAAAAGATTATCCCGGAGTATATTACTTATAATAGTAGTATACTTATTTCTCTATACTAGCTGGCAATAATGACTACCCTATGAAAAAATCTTTGATCTGCGCAGATCTGTAATTTCCATTTTTCAAATCTGTACAGATCTGTGTTTTGCCACTTTCTGCGCATATCTGTACAGATCTGTAAAATTAAAAAATTGGCTATCCACGGTACATAGGGAATTCATGGAACGCAATCCTATAAAAAAATGGTTTGTTATAAGGGATTTTATGAATTTCCATCCTGTAAAGAAAAGTTTCAGAGCTTTTAATAACAAATTTTAAAAACGCCTAATTTGATTATTCTTAATATTTCATCGACTTATTACGAGTTATCATAAACTGTATTACTTATAAATATATCCAATATTAAAAAGGTACCCAAATTATACAAAAAAACGCTGCCAAGTAATTGGCACTATGGTTCCTCATTAACAATAACAAATTGTTTTTAATGGTCTCTTTTACCCAGTAAAAAAAATAATTCTAGATACTAGTACTATTAGAAAAAAATTAAGTACTACGTCCAAAAAGAAAAAAATTATTGCTGTTTTATTTATTTTGTTTATGCAAAAAAATTTGAGAAAAAAATTTTCAAAAAATTGAATATCAGATTCGAGATATAGAGTATAAAAACCATATTTTCAGATATTATTACTTTCATAGAATTAAATGAGATATTATTACACCAAAAAAAAAAATATATATTGCTGCTTTTTCCTATAAACGAGGTTACTAAACTAGAACTACCATAGAAATAAATTAGGTGTTACGTCCAAAGAGAAAAAAAATTTGGTGTTTTTTGTATTTTTTTGTGACAAAAATTTTGAGAAAAATTAATTATAAAATTCAAGGTATCGAGTAAAAGCGATACTTGTAGATATTTGTACTTCCGCAGAAAAAAATGAGGTATTACATCCAAATTAAAAAAAAAAACTGTTTGAGATTTTTTTATGAAAAAATTTTTGAAAAAAAATTAGGTCTTAAATCCACAATGGTTGTGAAATATCGCCGGTTACCCACATACACACATACAGCCTTTTTTTAAAAACCGGTTTTTTAGCTTCCTGGGGTCTCAAAACGTGCTTATATGCCAAAAAATCAAAAATCAAAATTTCATCTATCACAATGGTTCCCCTATCAGGAACCAAAATTACAATGATTAGAAATAGAATAACAAATAATTTAATTAAATTATTTAAAAAAACATCTTTCATAATATTTGGTGAGATAAATTTAAGATATTTCATGTATGAAAAAGAAACTCTATTTCTGTCAAAAAGAAAAGTTATTTTTTCATGTATTTTATATTTTATTTACCAGAGATTATTCTTAGGGTTTTTTAAAACTTCCCAAAATGATGTCATTTTGCCATTTGTCACCCCCCCCCCTCCTGAAATTACATGTATGTTTAAAAAGTTTTAATTAAAATAATTTTGATTCACCCCCTTTTACCACCAAAATATGTGATTCATTAAAAGAACTGTTTTTTCCTATTTTAAAATGTCTTCATGGGTTTTTTGGGTCGCAGAATTCAATAATGCTTTAAAAAAAGATAATTAAGGTATTTCTGAAGGAAAATTAGTTCCATTTTCACCCCATTCATGTCCTAAATATTTAAATTTAATAAAAATTTTGCTTATTAATTTCAAAGTTTCCACACGCAAAATAAAAAATGAAAAGTAAAATAAGGGTGTTAAGATATTACTGGTGATGAATTCGCCGTTTTTTAACCCTTTTTATCACCCTTATATTTAATACTTATAAAAACTTTATTTTTTAATTTTAAAATGCCTAAACGTATTTTTTGAGTCGTAGAATTCAAATATGATGTTAGAAATGTCATTCAATGAATTGCTGGGGGTAAATTAACCTCTTTCAGTTCTTATATAACATCCTTATTATAATATTAAATGAAACGTATGTGATCTGGTTTACTTTATTTAAAAAGACATTATCAGTTACCAAAAGAAAATATAAAATTAAGAAATTCAAGTATTTTTAAGAATTAATATTTGGAGAAATAGAGGTGAAAAAATAGCATATTCACCCCTAAGCAATGCGTTAAATTTCGGACATCATATTTGAATTCTATGACCAAAAAAACTTGAAAAAACCAGTATAGACATTATAAAATTAAAAAGTATATTTTCTTAAATATTTAATTTGGGGTGAAAATGGAGCTAATTTACCCACCTTAATTACCTTTTTTTAAGGCATTATTGAATTTTGTGGCCCAAATAGCCCTTAAAGACATTTTAAAATTGAAGTGGATTTATTGTCTATTCAGTAAATGTCAATAGCAATATAGTGGACCTTTGAAAAACAATATCAAATATAGAATTATTTACACATAACTAAAAAATACTATTCTACAAAAAGTTTTTTTTTCAACAAGTAAAAATGCTAAAGCACTTAAAAAATTGGGAAAAATTAATGACTGAAGAAGACCTTTTTAATTTTCAGCAAAGCCAAAATTAATGAAAATCTTTCATATCTGAATTATATAAAAAAATTAAAACCAATGATGATTTTACAGACAAAATTACAATAAATGATGGTAGTCAATGCTATGCTTCGATCAAATATTATTTTCAATATAGCAATGATCTATGTGGGTCAATATTTGTGAAGTGTATACAGACTGTATAATACAGTTTGGATTTTCAAGTCTCAGAATGTACTCCAAAGTATGTTTGGTCGAAAGTATATATAAAAAATATAATTTTCCCAAATTTTTAGCTTTTTAGATCCAATCCTCTATTTTTTACAGCGATTTTTGTTTTTTTTCAATTTTTTGAAATTTTTAATTTTTGAGAAATTTGTTTATTAATTTTTCTCGCAAACGCGCACTTTACAATAAAATTTTTTTTCCTTATAGTACCCCATAGGAAATTTCCCGTAGAATTCGATTCTGGGGTCTAAATTTTATTTTGAACTGCGCATGCGCGAGAAAATCAACTTTCTTGCTTTGCCTTTTCTAGCTTATATGCCTTAGCTGCAGACAGCTCAATTTTCATCCTGTTGGTCTCAAATCGTATGTTTTTTCATATACTTTCAGCATATGAAATCATTTTTTTGGGTAAATTTATTTTAAAAGCACTAAAATTGAAAAATAGCGATTTTTTAAAAATCATTTTTCACAAATTTTGAATTTTCCGCCAAGTCACGTGACCAAATTAAAATCTGACTGAAAATTCGGATTTAGCGAAAAATTTTACATAAGCATACCAATTTTCATCTTATTTAATTAAATAGTTTCTAAGATATCCCATTTTAAAGATAAAGATTAAAATTGACTTTTTTTAAAAAACCCTAAAAATGGCACTCTGACTTTAATTATCATATCTGTTAAACAAATAATTATAAAAAGACGAGTAAAAATTTTTTGAAAACTAAGGGCTTGTAAAAAATTTTTGAGGCCTATAGAACTCGTTTCATTTAAAAATTAGAATTTTGTCAGCAATTTCAAAATTGGTCATTTTGGGGTAAGAATAGGCATTTGGTTTATTGACTATCGGCATGAGAGATTTAGCGACAAATAATTGCAGTGTGCGGTAACTGAATGGTGACACTTATACCAAAAAAATGAGACCAATTGGAATTATTTTGGTTAACTGGCAAGTTTGCAGCTTTGTATTAAAGATTACAAAAAAATTCTATTTGATAACATTGTGGTATTTTGTAGTTATTTAGTATTTTGCAATTTCTTTTATTTCTATAGCGTTACGGAAAGTTCCAAAACTTTTCCAAAAAGAGGGTCTTTTGTAAAATTTCTCGAGGAATCCGAAAATTTTGTCAAAATTTTCATTAGGTAACTAGAAAATTCGGAAAATTGAGAATAAGATAGAATAGCTACAAAATACGACAATGTTATAAAATAGGATTTTTTTCATAATCTTTAATACAAAGCTGCAACCTCGCCAGCTAACCAAAATACTTCCAATTGGTCTCATTTTTTCGGTATACGTATCAACCTTTATTTACCGTACACCACATTGATTTTTTGTTAATTCTCTCATGGCGATAGTCAATAAACCAAATCCCTATTCTTACCCAAAAATGACCAATTTTAAAATTGCTGCCAAAATTCTAATTTTTAAAAGAAACGAATTCTATAGGCCTCAAAAATTTTTTACAAGCCCATTGTTTCCAAAAAATTTTTACTCGTCTTTTTATAATTATTTGTTTAACAGATATGATAATTAAAGTCAGAGTCCCATTTTTAGGGTTTTTTAAAAAAAGTCAATTTTAATCTTTATCTTTAAAATGGGATATCTTAGAAACTTTTTAATGAAATAAGACGAAAATTGGTATGCTTATGTAAAATTTTCCTCTGAATCCGAATTTTCAGTCAGATTTTCATTTGGTTACGTGACTTGGCGGAAAATTCAAAATTTGTGAAAAATGATTTTTTAAAAATCGCTATTTTTCAATTTTAGTGCTTTTAAATTAAATTTACCCAAAAAAATGATTTCATATGCTGAAAGTATATGAAAAAACCTACAATTTGAGACCAACAGGATGAAAATTGAGCTGTCTGCAGCTGAGGCATATAAGCTAGAAAAGGCAAAGCAAGAAAGTTGATTTTCTCGCGCATGCGCAGTTCAAAAAAAAATTTGGACCCCAGAATCGAATTCTACGGGAAATTTCCTATGGGATACTATAAAGAAAAAAAATTTTATTGTAAAGTGCGCGTTTGCGAGAAAAATTAATGAACATCAATTTCTCAAAAATTAAAAATTTCAAAAAATTGAAAAAAACAAAAATCGCTGTAAAAAATAGAGGTTTGGATCTAAAAAGCTGAAAATTGGGAAAAATTATTTTTTTTATATATGCTTTCGACCAAACATACTTTGGAGTACATTTCGAGACCCACCCATGCAAAGTCATATACAGTTCACAAATATTGACCCATGTAGCATTTTATAATTATAAGATTGTAGAAGACAGGCGAATTATAATTCAAAAGTTCAGTTTATTAGTTTCAAATATTTTACCAGCTGAAAAAAGTAATGTTTTAAATATTTTTAAAATTGCAGATATTAGCTCCATTACTAATGTTTTTCTAAATAATAATTATTTATTGAATGTTTTTATGTAAAAATATATTGTATCTTATTATTTTTACTCGTGAATTAAATTTAAAAAAGCATTATTTTTTTATGTATTTTAAGATTTTTTTGTTACTGTTTTTTTAAAATTTAAATCTAGCATAAAAATATTTATAAAATTTATAAATTTAAAAATATTTTCTTTTTAACATAAAAGTGCAAACATAATCATTGTTCTTTACAGGATGGAAATTCATAAAATCCCTTATAATGAATCATTTTTTTATAAAACTGCGTATCCCTATGTACCGTGGATAGCCAATTTTTTAATTTTACAGATCTGTACAGATATGCGCAGAAAGTGGCAAAATACAGATCTGTACAGATCTGAAAAATGAAAATTACAGATCTGCGTAGATCAAAGATTTTTTTCATAGGGTACATTCCAATGAGAGGCCGTCATTTTTGCTTTTTGTAGAGAAAAAAAATTCTGATACTCGTATCAGAAATATGTAATATACCAAATGCGACTACAGTCCGATTTATTTACGTCAAATTTTAATACTATAATACTTTTTTGTAGCGCTATCTTCATATGTATATCATATCGACGAGTTTATGTGAATGAAATAGAGGTCTTTTATTGAAGCAGGGAAAAATCTTCGTAATGTAAGATGATACTGTTGCAATATTGATTTAGACGCATACATTTTCATATTAATTTAACCATATGAGTTAAAGAGAGAAAGAAATATGGATGCGATAAGAATATAAATTAAATTTCTTTAAAATAAAAGTATCAAATAAATTTTTTTCTTTTTTTAAGTATTTTACTTATTAGTCATGGTCGTAAATGCAATACACATGAAGATGTTGTTAAAAAAATAGCGATTGTAACGCGTTACTATAGATGTATATTAAATTTACTTTATAAATTTTACTCGTTATATACTTTTAGTATACTATCTTAATGTTTTAAGAATGAAATTATATTATTTACTAATGTTCACAATTTTGTAACACTTACAAATAATAAAAAACTACGAATAAAATTAAGAACACAATATGAATTTTTTTTTTTAATTCAAGTTCTAATTTTTTTCAGAAAATTCTAAAACTATTCTGGATGCTTATTATAGATGCTCTACTTAAATATACAACTTTTCCATTTAACGCATATAATAAAAAAATCAGCAGTGTTTTTGCATCAAAGCAATCGTTTTTCGGTACTTTCAATCCCCCGAAAAAACCGGAAGCTTACTTCGGATATAAGGGGAAACATGAGCCTTGGGTCAATTACTTACATCAAAATTTTATATTACCTGTAGTATATAAACAAGCTCATTGGCGAAACCGGCACACATAGGCATACACCTCTAATTTTTTTTTTCTGCGAGGAAAATTAAATAATTTTCCGAAATAAAATTATTTCGCTTAAAAGTAGTTACGATGTCACGTTAAAAGGAGATCAAGTTAAGAAAGAAGCGATATCCTTAGATTTTTAGGCAATATTATAGGTTTACAAGCAAAAAAGTGCCATTCTTGTATCTTCCATAAATACCATGCCATTAGAGTAAATCTTTAAAATTTTTAAAAATTAGGAAACGAGATTCAAACAAAAAATTTCTATGTTTCTTTTAAAATTGTTTACCCGTTTTGCTAAAATTTACAATTATGTAAGTAATTTACAACTCCCAAACAATTGATCCAGGTCTTGGCTTTTGTTAAATTGAATCTTCTAACCTCTTGGAGATTTAATCATAAGCTTCTATGGTTAAAAATTAATATTTTAAGTACTAAAACTTCTGTCCTTCAAGAAAATGATTTACTGAATTTATGAAACTGCATTAATAGTATATTAATTTTACAAATAAATCAATCAATTTTACTTGAATTTTCGAGAAAATAAAAATTAATATTTTAATTAAAATTAAGTAATTTTTGAAAATAATTAATTTGAACCCAGGAGTAAAACTACTTTTCTGATTTTTAGGATTTCTTATTTTTTGCTACATGCTGAGTTTCCGGAATAGTGATGGACGAGACCAAGCAACAATTTTTTGAGACGAGACGAGATTATTGCTCCGAGACTCGGTCTCGAAATTTTTTTTGAAAATTAATTTTTATTAAAAATTTAAATTTGAGCGGAAGTTTTTATTGCATATCTATAATATGTATTTAATTGAGATAGTATCAAACTTTTGCAAATAAAAAAATTATAAAAAAATTTATTTTTATTTTTTTTATATAACAGTACTTATACATATGGAAGATAAATAATAATTATTGTTGTGTATAAGGATAAAATAAATTCACTTTGTTTATTTATAACAAAAATCGTTTAATAAAATCAATAACTAAATCAATTAATACATAATAATAATATTAGTCGATAACGCATAATACGCGTCGATGACTTTTGAGTATACCTGTACATACCATTGACTGGGGATAGTAATAGTATAAAGATTGGAGAAAAGGGAATAGACGAGAATGACTTGCACATCTATTAGTAATGCCCAAATGTAAACAATGAAAGGAATTCTTCTACATATCGCATAAAAGTTATAAAAATACAATTTTTTTGTTTTCTGATTTTTTGGCATATAAGCACGTTTTGGGACCCCATGAAGCTAAAAAATCGGTTTTTAAAAAAAGTCTGTATGTGTGTGTGTGTGTTTGTGCGTGTGTATGTAATCGCTGATATTTCACAAACATTATGGAATTAAGACCTAATTTTTTTTTCAACAATTTTTTCAACCAAAAAAGCTCGAGGTACTTTTTTTTTTTTAATTTGGATGTAATATCTCATTTATTTCCATGAAAGTACTTATATTTGAAAATATGGTTTTCACATGATATCTCGAATCGGATACTTAATTTTCTGAAAATTTTTTTCCTAAAATTTTTTTCACAAAAAAATACAAAAAATACCAATTCTTTTTTTCTTTTTGGACGTAGTACCTAATTTATTTCCATGGAATAGTACTTCCATTACTAGTACGTTTTAGAAATATCGTTTATTGTAATTTTTTGGACCTAATACTTAATTTTATTTAAATTTTTTTGTCAAAATTTTTGTCGCCAAAAAATACAAAAAACGCCAAAATTTTTTTTATTTTAGGACGTAATACTTAATTTTTTCCTATGAAAGTACGAATATCTAAAATTATCGTTTTTAAAGGATCTCTCCATCTGATATGTAATTTTTCGAAATTTTTTTTTTCAAAATTTTTTACATTAAAAAGTTAAAAAAATATTATATTTTTATTGACGTACTGCCGATTTTATTTCTCTGAAAGTATTAAGGGAGTTGAGTCGCGGAGCTATTACAGAACAGATATTCAAAATATTTAGTAAAAACGTTGTTTACTATTAGAAAATATGATTCCCAAAATCTCAAAACGATTTGGAGCATATTAACTAAGATATAAACTAAAACATTTTAAAATTTCTTATGGCAGCTACAATAGTAAGAGAAAGAGAGGAATACACGAGTGACGCAGAGGTGAAGCAAAAGATCGGAACACCGTTCGCACGTGTATTCCTCTCTTTCTCTTACTATTGTAACTCCCATAAGAAATTTTAGAATGTTTTTGTTTATATCTTAGTTAATATGCTCCAAATCGTTTTGAGATTTTGGGAATCATATTTTCTAATAGTAAACAACGTCTTTACCAAATATTTTGAATATCTGTTCTGTAATAGCTGCGCGACTCAACTCCCTTAATACCTGGAATTATCAATTTTGAAAATTTTTTGGGTATCAGGGGAAAGTTTATCCACTTTCTTTATTAAATTTAGAATATTTGGCACAGTTATTCTAATATTTTAATTTTTTATTAGGTAAAATAGAATATTGACAACATTTTGTTATTGCTAATGAGGAACCATAGTGCCAATTACTTAGCAGCGTTTTTTTTAATTACTCATAGTTTAAGATGATGAGAGATTAATAGTAGGTCTTCCTTCTTGGATTGGCATTATTTAGCCTTTTTGGATAACGCCGTTGCCTTGTTGATCGACGAACGACTTGTTCTTCTGGCTCGACTATTAAGTGATTATCATCTTGTTCGTTTATTTGTATATTCTGTTCATCTGCTTGATGTGCCACGTTATTGGCGTCCTCCATTTGGTTTTCTGGTGGATTATTATTTTCTGGACATTGAAGAGTGGTGTCAAAGAGGCGAATTTTCCTCCTCGCGTTGTTTGTGGATGGAGTTGACTCAGTTTCTGGTTCTGAGCAGGTTTTTGATTTTTCTTTTGGTTCTTACTCGTATCTGGTCTACGTGTCTTTTGTACCGTTTTCCATTTTACTCTATCTCATAATGGAGATCCCCAAGTTTTGTGACAATTTTATCTTGAACATATTTGTCCATGCGGATATTACCAGACATGAAATAGACTATCTGTAGAGCTTTGAATTCTCTAAAAGTTGGTTCGAATTAGGCGCTTTGTTTTTGTACCATTTTGGTTTATAAGTCACTGGTCGTACAAGGTCAAGGCGTGTCCGAATATTACGACCTAAGAACAGTTGCGCAGGACTTTGTTCTGTCATCGAGTGTAGCACTTTTCTATAATGCTATAGGTACATGTTTAGTTTGCTATTGATATCGCTAGATGAGCACGACAAAGTCATTAATGCATTCTTGACGGACCACACACTTCTTTCAGCTTTCCCATTTGTAGATGGGTGATACGGTGCTGTTAGCCTATGATATTTGACTCCTGAAGCTTTGAGAAAATCTTTAAATTCTTCAGAAATAAACTGCCTTCCATTGTCTCAGACGACTGTTAATGGAACTCCGTACCTTAAGAATAAGTTGTCGATTATCTCGATCGTAGCCTTGAAAGTTGTTGAATTTGTAGTAGCCACCTCAAGCCATTTGCTGTATGCATCTACGACGATTAAGAGCATTAATCCAGCGACAGGTTCAGCGTAGTCTACGTGAATACGTTCCCATGGAACCTTTGGATACTCCCGTGCGTTTTTGGTACAAATTGTACAAGATCTGGCTATCTGATATAATTGTCTTTAACTGGCCAGTAAAATAAAGAACGGGCAATACCTTTCAGTTTTACGATGCCAAGATGTGCTGCATGGAGTTCAGCTAAAACTTGCTTGCGAAATAGTTTTGGTATAACTACTCTGTGTTCAAATAGGAGACAACCCGCAGATACTGTGTATTTAGCCTCTGGTGACTTGTAACCATGACGTTCCAAAGATTGACCAGATTTAAGAAGTTTTATAAGTTTACCTAGATCTGCGTCTTTTCTTGTTTCAGCAGCGATTTGTTCGGCATTTAAAGGTAGCTGTTGGATTTGATGAAGAGTGAAAATTTCGAACTGGTCTCGATCCATTACTTCCTCCTCCTTGTGGACAGATAGCCTGTGTATATTGGTTGTTGATTTATTTGTTGATTAGTTGATTTATTAAGGTAGGCGAGACAGGTTACCTGGATTTATATTTTCTTTTGCCTTTTAAACTGGACGTCAAAATTAAAGTTGGACATAAAGTCTGCATAATTTGCCATTCTGCTAATGCATAAAGTTGGCAACGATTTTTTTGGGAGAAAAATTTGTGAAAGTGGCTTGTTATCAGTAATTAGCGTAAAATGACGTGCGTAAAAGTAGTAGAAAAATTTTTGAATGCCACAGACACTAGATAAAGCTTCCTTGTCAATTTGTGGATATTTTCGTTCGGATTCTTAACTTTCAAAATAATAATAAGCCCAACCACAATAACCTTGGATGCCTGATTTCTTAGAATTAATGGTGCAAAAAATTGCTATGAATCCCTATATTCAACAGATCTGTTGTTAATTTTTCCCAAAATTAATTTAAATTCTGAATTAAAAAACTTTTTTTTAACTCATATTTAAAAAAAAATCAACTATACCTATTTTTAGCCACAATCGACAATATTTACGTAAAAAAATTTCAATACATAGTACCTTATGTTTTTCGATTTGACAATAAAAATTGAACGTTAGTGTTCGATTTCTAGAAAAGTCTATAGCATAAAAGTTACGAAAAAATAAGCAACAATAAATGTTAATAAAATCGAATATTAATTATTTTTACATAAGTACGTGGCTTTTTTTTAGGAATCAGTTACTCTTGAGATTTTATAGAATGAAATCGGGTAAAATGTATTTACTAAAAAATTGTGGAATATCTCTAAAAAGATAAAATTTAAGATATAATGTTCTTTTAAAATCATGGCTAATTCCTATTATTTTAATAAGTTTTTCAAAGAATTAAAATTTTTATTACTTTTAATTGGTGTTTGGCCTTATGAAAATGGAAAAGTGTCTAAAATTATCAGATACGTTTTCATCGTTCATGGCTCAATCTTATTCAATCTTCTGGTAAATATGCGCTGATTTTTTAAATCACTGTGTTCCGAAAATAATGTTGAATTATGAAAAATTTAGGCTTAATTCAATCAAATATTTAATTATCTATTAATAAACTTTTTATTTTTACAATAAAAATAACTAATAATTGATAATATATTTCAGATTATTAAAATGTTTGAAGATAAAAATAAATCAGATCTTTTAGTTGAAGAAATGTCAGTATTTGTGTTATTCCTGATAATAGCTACTGTGTATTCGCATTTTATAATAAATAAAAATCAGGTAACAAAGTTTACTCATAATTTTTTAAATTAACATAAGTTAAAGGAGTTTGAATGGTTCTGTTCAACAGGTTCTTGACCTGGTGCCTTAGTGGTACCTGGTTCAAGTTCCGCAAAGGAGAATAATAGAGATTTTTTTTCCTGAAAAGACTAAATTCTCAAAACTGAATTTTTGTAATACAATTTTTTCTAAAAGTAAAAATTTTTCATTTTTTTATTGCTTTTAATTCAGAATTCCAACAATATAAATCGTACAAAATAATTTTTTATTTGCACCTGATGTAAATTTTTAAACATTTTCATTATTATTATCAACACTAGAAATTTTGCTATTGGTGGCTAATACAACTCACAATTACTGTTATTAACTTTTCTTTGTTCTTTTTAATTATAGATAAAAATAACACTGGATTCATTGGATGATCTATGGAAAAAAATAGTTGATAATAATGAATTTAAAATTATGTTAAAAGCAGTCAAAAAAGGAGAATTTAAATGCAGCTTTTATGTAGGTTAGTAAAATTTTAACTTTCACAAGAAACATGTTCATATAGAGGTATTTAAAAAAGTCCAGAAGGAAGGAGGGGAGCCAAATAGATTTAGAATTATTTTGATTTAGAGACCTAAAATGTTTTAAGCTTGTCAACATAATTTAAGTATCGTCTCGCGTGACCTAGAATAATTCAGCAGCGTGGCTTACAATCGGGATAACTTGGGGTAATAGTTAAGAGTTTTATAGGTCAATGTGCTTTATTTTCGTTGCTTGTGAAAATATAAAAAAACCAGTTACAAATTTTTTTTAATTTAAATTTACAAAGATAAAAATTTTTTAGTTATGTGCACAACATTTGCAATCATAGGATCCTTAACTCCAATGATGACGCCAATTATGGATATCCTCCATCCTTTAAACGAATCAAGAATTAAAGAACATTTATTTTCAATGGAACGTTTTGTTGACGAACAAGAGCATTTCTATAAAATATATTTTCACTCACTATTTACTGTTGTTTTAGTTGTTTTAACCATAGTTGCTATAGCATGTTTTTTTGCAAACTTAGCTCAACATTTCATTGGAGTATTTAATATTCTTAGGTATAAAGTTTAATTTCTTTATTTTTCATTTAAATTTTAAAATTTTCTTATAAACATTTGCTTAGATATCGCATAGAAACTGCTTTAGACAATTCAAATGCAGAAGAAATCAAATACAAAAAAATAATCGATTGTATTATACTTCACCAAGATATCCTTGCGTAAGTAATTTTTTTTTTAAGATTCAAGAACACAAGACCCGCAGTTCTGACAACCATTTGGTTTTCCTACTATAAATTCTCTCGATACTTTTTTGGTATTAAGTTAAAGTTTCATTTATGATCAAAGTTTTTGCGGAAAAAATTTGCCAAATTAATATTTTAGGCGCAAAGTTTGAAATTTTTTTTTACCCCTAATAAATGATAAAATAATGTTTAAAAGAATGATAGCACAAAAATTTTTTTAAAAAGTTAAAATCTGACAATGAAATTACATGCATTTCACTGTATAGCTACAATAGTCCCATAATGAAAGAAGGCTTAAACAAAAGCTTCCATTGTCTATCTCCACAACGTAATTATACATTTTTTTCTATTTTTGGCAAGTAAATCGATTGGAATGACTATATTTATCATCCTGGGCAACAGTTCTTATATACCACAGTGTACAATGCATGTGTAAAAGATTAATATTTATCTCTTCATTTTTTTTTGGACGTTATCTGATCAAACATCAGACCAAAAAAGCTCTTGTAAAAATAAAATTTTTTTTTTCGTTTCAAAAAAAATTCTATTATATGGCATAACAAATACAATTATAATATTTCACATAGATAATAGGCAAAATAAATTATAACTAAGATCCAGCTAAGAATCTAGTTTTGTTATATTTGCAATAAATAATCTTATTTTATTAGTAACATAACACCTTTTTAAAAACCCCATAAATATTTTTAAAATTGATGTGTTATAATAATAATAAAGAGAATAGAAGTTATTTAAACTTGGAGTTTTAATATTAATAAGCTAAATTATTTTTTCAGTAAATATAATCAATTCACAAAAAGCCACACAAAAGTTTTAGGATTTTTGATGTTTCAATCGCTATTATTGATAAGTTTTTGTGGAGTTGCTGTAAGTTAATTTTTAGTTTTTTAATAATAAAATTTTTTGTGAAATACTTGATAAAACATACTCCTCTCAGATTTTTAAAATGATAATATTTAAATCTTTTTTACTCAATATGTAGATTGTTTAAAATGTAACATTTACTTATATCAAAAATTATAATGAATTTGCATAGAAATACACAAGTAACGTGTTGATTAATAACTATCAATTTAGGTCGGAACTAACATTTTAAGAAATTCATTAGTATACTTTTAAATGTTAGTAATGCAAAGTTCATCAAGTAGTGCAAAAATTAGATCCTATAATGTGAAGATAGAGTTAACATGATACATCTTTATAGAGAAGGGTATTTGGTATTTGTGGATTTTAATTAAGGGTGGATGATGAAATGGGAGTCAGAGCCTGATTAGATTCTATGTGGGTCGAACGATATTGAAATTTTTAGACTACACTTTTAAAAATGCATTTCTTGGGATCAGTAACCAATCCTAGTTATAAGTCACCCATAGGGTTAGGGTAGGCTATTATTTTTAAAAAAGGCATTGTCACAATATGGTGCAGCATTTACTTTGCAATCTTGCGCATGGGTCTTTCAGCCCCCTTGCCCTAATTCTAAGGAATGCCTTACTGTTACAATGCTTTTTTTAATAAAATAGGCTACCTAGCCCTAGGGGTGCCTTATAACTAGGATTGGTTACTGTTCCCAAAAAAAGAATTCTTAAAAGAATATCTTAACCTAAGCCATAGGTGCTTTATAGCGAGAGTCGTATATAATATATAATGAAAACTCGAATACCTATACATAACCGCTTTCATAGCTATGATTAAAGTTAACATTATCTTAAATAAGCCCGTTATAGTTATATTTTTTTATTCAGTTTAATCTTCTTCGCGGACTTTAACGAAAGCGCTTTCCTCGTGTTAACTTTAACCAATTAACATGTATACGTAAATTCATCAAATGGAAATTTTTAAACTTATAAAGATAAATTGAACTTATTTTTGTAGATAATTGTTAAGGATGATGTTAAAATGGCAATGAAATGTACAGCATTCCTTTTATGTGTGGCAGTTATGACATTACTACTGTATGGACATAGCCAAAGTATATTAAATATTAATGAAAAACTTTTCGATACAATGTAAGAATTAATGATAATTTAGTATCCTTTTATATTTATTAGCAAAAAACTATAATTTTTTTTTTTTAATTCTTAAAAATTTTGTCTTTACTTCTAAAATAATATTAAAATCTTTTAATAAACGATTCCTGATTACAGATATTTTGCTAATTGGGAAGATGCTTCTATAAAAACTCAAAAATTAATACAAATAATGTTGCAAAGATGTTTAACACCTCCTCAAGCCGATGCATTTTTTATACCTGTGAACATGCAAACTTATACCCAGGTTCGTTTTTATTAATTTTTTAATTTTCAAATTTATATAAGTTAATTTTTTTACCAGGTTATGAAAACATCAGTTTCATATTTTACGTTTCTGAGAAAAACTCAAGGTCAAAACTAAAATTGCCGAATCGCCGGGCCTAATGAATATACTTTCAAATTTTTTAAGGTAATTCTATTCTTGATAGAAACAGAAAATTATTTATCTAGCACATACTAGTTAATCCATGTATTACTACTTCATTAAGTAGGCAGTCATTATTCTATAATTACAATTTTAATGTCTTTAAAACAAAATTTTTTGTTGTAAAAATAAAAATTATACTTTTTAAAAACCCTAAAAATTTACTAATGTAAAAAAAGAAATTCAAATAATGAAAAAATTTTAAACATTTAATAGATGTTGTTATTCAGGAATATCATTAAGGGGGAAATTATAAACTAATTGATGATTGACTCTACTCTATTATTTACCCTCAAACTCAAACTTCGAAGTAGCAAAAAAAATACTTTATTTTACGAGATATTTGGTGAAGTCGTGACAGAGGAAAAAGGACTCAAATATGTCCTAAATTAAATTTCGATGGGGGTTTTATTATCTGACCCACTGTTTTTGTCTTAGCAAGCATCTTAGAAAATTCATAAAAAAATGAACTGTTAAAAAAAACATGATCAATGAGTAAGATCTTACGATTGGGGGAGGGGATTAGGTTAAAATCTTATTTTTTCTTCGAAAGGGGTGTGGGGGGAAATTAATAATGAAACCGACATCGTAGCATGTTATTATGATTATATAGTTTAAAATTAAACATTTCAAAATGCTGCCGCTAATTGGATATGTACTTTTGGAAATTTTCGAGTTTGATATACATTAAAAAGCAAAGATCGAATTTTTTTGTGAAAAAAGATCGAACGCATCCTGCATAATAGACCAGCGAAGACTTTACTAAACGCTTTCATGCAGATTATTAAAATATAGTTTGCTTTATTAGAATTAATATTATTAATTTTATAAAACTGTAGTTATGCATAATTCGTTTATATGATTTGCAGGTCCATTCTGTTCAAGATTCTGAGGTCAGTACCACTTTATATAAATTTCTTGGAACATCTCTACCTGGGCTGAAGAGGCTTACCTTCGTTTGAATTTCCAACAAAACAAAGGTGATTCATTTTGGGACTCGCACTTTTGTAGATTGTAGTATATTACTTATAATAGTTGTAAACGTCTTTCTCAACTAGCGGGCAATAATGACTACATTCCAATTTTGAGAGACCGTCATTATTGCCATTTATGGAGAAAAAACATGCTGATGCTCGTGTCAGAAATATTTATTATAATGCGATTGCAGTCCTATTTATTTACGTTAAATGTTAATAATTTAATACTTTATTTACTGTGTAAATTTTACTCATTATATACTTTAAGTATACTATCTTAATGTTTTAAGAATGAAATTATATTATTTACTAAAGTTCATAATTTTCTAACTTAACAAATAATAAAACACTACGAATAAAATTAAGAACACAATTTTATTTTTTTTTTTTTTGAATTCACGTTCTAATTTTTTTCAGAAAAATCCAAAACTATTCTGTATGTGTATTATACAGGGTGAGTCATTTTAAAAGATACACCGAAATATCTCGAAAACTAAGTTAAATCGAAAAAAATGTTTGGAACAAAAGTTTCAGGGTTTTGAGGGGGACATCCGATGGCGTTATTAGATATTGGGTCCTAAGGCCCAAAAAAGGCCCACGGGTACCAACTTTAAAATTTTAAATTAGAAGTATATTTTTTTATTTTAAATTCGGATTCCGCAGGAAATTTGGCGTTCAAATACGTTTTGGGCCAAAAAAAAAACATAAGGCCCTTTTGTATTTAGGCCCAAAAATCGATTTTCTAAGGTTTTTTATGATGAAAAAGATATTCCAAATTTTTCCTATTCTTCTTAATGCATGTAAGTTTTGGTGGGAGATATCTGATGATAAAAGCAAATTTTGGGCCCTAAATAATCAAAAGGACCTCATAGGGCCCAATTTTAAAATTGAAAACAGATTAAATAACTTTTTTTTTTTTAATTTTAATGATGAAGAAAAAATTAATTATGCACAAAATTTTGGCTAAAATAAAAACATAAGGCCCCTGTCAGGGCCCAAAAATGATTTTGCAGGTCCTAGTACGAATAAATACGATGTTTTGAGATGTTCCTAATTTTTTTAATCTGTGCATGTCATGATAGAGGAAACATGACGACAAAAGAAAATTTCTGGTTTCGAAAGCACCAAATGGGCCTCACAGGGCCCAATTTTAAAATTTGAAACAGATAAGACAACTGTTTTCATTTAAATTTGATTGATCTCGAAAAATTTAATTTTGCATACAAATTTAGGCAAAAAATAACATAAGGCCCCTGTCAGGGCCCAGTAATGATTTTTTAGGTCCTGGTACAAAAAGAAAGATGTTTCAATATGTTACTAATTTTTTTATTTCATGCAGGTTATGATACAGAATACATAATGGCAAAAGAAAGTTTCTGGTCACAAAGCACCAAATGGGCCTCATATGGCCCAATTTTAAAATTTGACACAGTTAAAACCACTGTTTTCATTTAAATTTGAGTGATCTCAAAAAATTTATTTTTGCACAAAATTTTGGCATAAATATTTTGTTGAAGCTACTTTAGCGTTACCCAGAAACAACGGCGTGGACGTAGTAGTAGCATGTTTCCTTTGGAGTGCTTTTATAAGGTGAGTCCCCTTGCCTCTCACGTTCGGGGTGGTTTTTTAAGGTGAGTCCCCTTGCCTCTCACGTTCGGGGTGGTTTTTTAAAGTGAGTCCCCTTGCCTCTCACGTTCGGGGTGCTTTTTTAAGGTAAGTCCCCTTGCCTCTCACGTTACAATTACTTTTTCATTATAAAAGCTGTTCAAAATTACCACCATTTACTTGTAGACAAGCTGCTACTCTTCTTTGAAATTCATTTACAGTATTTAATAATACTTGTCTAGGAATAGCTCGACAAGCAGTTCTTATGCGATCTTTCATGTTTTCTCTGTCAGTAGGTTGTTCTTGATAAACTACATTCTTCAAATAGCCCCAGAGATAAAAATCAGGGGATGTTAAATCAGGTAACCTTGCTAGCCAGGCAAAAGGACCACCACGCCCGATCCATCTATTAGGGAATAAATCATTTAAATAATTTCTTACAATAAGAGCATAATGTGGTGCTGCGCCATCTAATTGAAACCACATTCTAAGTCTCGTTTGAAAATCAACATTTTCCATCAGTTCTGGGAAGTTGTTAATTAGAAAATCTAAAAGAGTAAACCGATTCACATTTCTTTCAAAAAAATATGGACCTATTAAGTATCCATTAACAATTCCACACCATACGTTTAAGCTCCAACGATGCTGATTATCAACTTGTCTGTACCAATGTGGATTTACATCAGACCAATAATGGCAATTATGCCTGTTTAATTCCCCTGTATTTTTAAATGTAGCTTCGTCAAAGAACAGAACATAAAAGAAAAAATTTGGATCTTGAGCGATCCACTGACAAAATTGAACCCGATTAAGAAAATCATTTGGTGTCAAAGCTTGAGTTAGGGTAATATGATATGGGTTATAATTCCGACTGTGTAGAATTCTAATGACTGTTCTCTGAGGAATACCACTATACCTTTCAATGTCTCGACTACTGACGTGTGGGTTTAAATAGATACATGCCAAAACTGTTAGAACCCGAATATCAAAATCATCATAATCACGTCTTCGACGATTCCTACGTAAATTACCTTGTTGCGCTCTTAATTTTAAAATTCGAATTCTCGCAGCATTAGGATGTTGTCTATCTGGGTAACGAGCTGCATAAAGTCGAGCAGCTTCCCGGTAAATTCCTTGCGCTTCTCCTAAAATCAGAAGAATATCAACTATTTCTGCAGCTGTATAATCAACCATTATTAATAAAAATTTTTTAAGAAAAAAAAATTGTAGAAAAAATCTCAAACAAATTACAATTTATTAATTTTTTTCTTTGCTTAACTAAATTTGTTAACTAATAAGCAGATAATACAAAAAAACTTTAAATTTATCTTTGAAATCACAATGAAAAATATTTGTTATTAATATTAATAAAAAAATTTTTCAAAAACCTAAGCCTTGAAAATCTGCCCTGTCCAAAAGAAAATGTAAAGTTTTTAAAGTTTTAACTGAAAATAATCTTTAAATTATTAATTTCTAAAATGGTGTCATAAGAGACCCTTTTAGCTCTTATGTTTTTATTAACATGGAACATGTTTATAGGGAGGGGGTACTTCAGAACTTGAAAATTAAGGGGGGGGGGGTCAAAATTGTCCTTTTTAAGGGGGGGGTCAAATTTGTCCTATTTAAGGGGGGGGGGGGTCAAATAAGACTTAGAATAATTAGGTAAGTATATATAACCAAATAAAATACTTTTAAAAGACTTTGCAAAATCTGGACTTAAGGACTTAGGATAATAAAGGTTTATAGACTTAGAATAATATCGATTTAGGGACTTGGAATTATTCAGGTTCAGGGACTTATAATAATTCAGGTTTAGGGAATCAGAATAGTTTGGGTTTAGAATCTTAACAACTAGTAAGATGATAATTAAAAATTACAACAATAGAAAATTGTATTGTAATGTTGAGTAACATTTGTATTATATCTAGTCCTCAGTTGGAAGTAAACATGTTCCATGCATTTAGGTTGTGTTTACACAAACCAGTTATAAGTTTTTTTGCCAAATCTGTGATTAAAATTAAATTTTTTGAGATAACTCAAATTTAAATGAGGCCATATGAGGCCCATTTGGTGCTTTATGACCAGAAACTTTCTTTTGCCATTATGTATTCTGTATCATAACCTGCATGAAATAAAAAAATTAGTAACATATTGAAACATCTTTCTTTTTGTACCAGGACCTAAAAAATCATTACTGGGCCCTGACAGGGGCCTTATGTTAATTTGTGCCTAAATTTGTATGCAAAATTAAATTTTTCGAGATCAATCAAATTCAAATGAAAACAGTTGTCTTATCTGTTTCAATTTTTAAAATTGGGCCCTGTGAGGCCCATTTGGTGCTTTCGAAACCAGAAATTTTCTTTTGTCGTCATGTTTCCTCTATCATGACATGCACAGATTAAAAAAATTAGGAACATCTCAAAACATCGTATTTATTCGTACTAGGACCTGCAAAATCATTTTTGGGCCCTGACAGGGGCCTTATGTTTTTATTTTAGCCAAAATTTTGTGCATAATTAATTTTTTCTTCATCATTAAAATTAAAAAAAAAAAAGTTATTTAATCTGTTTTCAATTTTAAAATTGGGCCCTATGAGGTCCTTTTAATTATTTAGGGCCCAAAATCTGCTTTTATCATCAGATATCTCCCACCAAAACTTACATGCATTAAGAAGAATAGGAAAAATTTGGAATATCTTTTTCATCATAAAAAACCTTAGAAAATCGATTTTTGGGCCTAAATACAAAAGGGCCTTATGTTTTTTTTTGGCCCAAAACGTATTTGAACGCCAAATTTCCTGCGGAATCCGAATTTAAAATAAAAAAATATACTTCCCATTTTAAATTTTAAAGTTGGTACCCGTGGGCCTTTTTTGGGCCTTAGGACCCAATATCTAATAACGCCATCGGATGTCCCCCTCAAAACCCTGAAAATTTTGTTCCAAACATTTTTTTCGATTTAACTTAGTTTTCGAGATATTTAGGTGTATCTTTTAAAATGACTCACCCTGTAGATGCCCTACTTAAAAATTCATAAAGTCAAATTTTACCATGTATTTTTTTAAAAATCGTTAATATTCATGTATATTTGTAGCTAACCCCTCAAAGTTAATACAGTTATGTGCCATGTCGCAAATTGAAGACTCCATTTAGCACTTATCAGGCCCAACAAGTTTTAAAAATCGTATTAACCAATTTTATTTTAATTGTTTCTTTTCGTAATAACACTTTTTTCCCCTAAAAATAGCTCTGAACTCCCCGAAAACCCCTTAGCGTTGACTAAAAGTTCTGAAAACTTATGGGAGTTATTTTTTAATTAAAAAGAGAATCTGCGCTTAATTTCAAGGTCTTTAAATTTTTGGTGTTTTTTTCTGATTTTGGTCATAAAACGATTATAGGACAGTTGGAAAGTCCCACGGAGTCATTTTTTTATCAAAAAGAATTTCATTCGATTCGGGTATATTTTTTACGTATCCACCTAAATTTTCAAGGCGATCGGCTCAATCTGTCAAAAATTACAATAATTTTTCGAAAATTATAAAAGTTTAGGACTAATATTATATGTATTTCTAATTTTCATCAGCCACTCATGTAGTAACTGAATACACGGAGCGAAGAAAGCAGCAGCTGATACTGCTATTCCGATGTAGCTGCTACTTCGCGATTAGCAACTGCAGACACTGCTATTCACGACAGCAACAGTATCGAAATCTGTATTTATTTTTTCCTCAATTTTTAGGTTATAAACACTTTTTTTTTTTTTTTTTTTTTTTTTTTAAGGGAAATATGTGAATCTTACATCAGCCATGGAGTGTTTGCAGGCCTTAAAGACCCGCAAATTTCCATGACCGCCCAGTTGTACAAAGTGTACAACTGGGAGACCACCAGCGAACGCGGTCGCCGGCTACGCCCCAGATTCTTACTGGATAAACACACTTTAAACCCCCCGCGCTTGTTTGTCCCAAACCGGAACTCCCTTTTCAGGTATAACTTCAGTTTGGGACGCCCAGCCTAGGCAGCTGGCCGCTGCCTTCCCCCCTGCCTAGGGGCAGGAGAGCTCTCTACGATAGAAAGCCCTCCTCCTTCTTCTGCAACAAGGTGGTCCTTACGTACTCTGCTACTTTGTTCCAGTTTTCGGAACTCCGTAGCATTTCCGGGACCACCGTCTCCGGCCTCCAAATCGGGAAGGGCGGGCGCCCCTCCGAGTAGCGAACACATTCGAAAAATGTGTGCTCTACTGTATCATCCACGCCCGGACAGTGCAAACAGTCCTTTGTTGCCACCTTATGCCAATGCTTCAACATGACACGGAAGTACCCGTGTCCAGTTAAGAACTGGGTAAGGTAGAAATCCACCTCCCCATGCTATCGTCCCATCCATGCCTGCAGGTCTGAGATCAGTCTGCGCGTCCACAGGGCATTTTTCTCTTGGTTCTTTTTCCATCGTTTCTTCCATGCTTTCATAGAGTTGAAGCGGGCGCGAGTGGAAGCCACTTCGCGCTCTTCTACGCTCTCGTAGATGAATTTCCGCTCCAACGCTAGCAGGTCCATGGGTATCACCGAAGCAACAACCTGGATCGCCTCTAGAGATACCGTGTGGTATCCACAGGCGATCCTCACTGCCGCCTGCCTCTGTACCGACGATATTTTTCGTCTGTACTTGGCAGTTTCTGTGGTCTTCGCCCAGACTTCTGATCCGTAGAGCAGGACAGAGTTGACGACTGACATCAGGAGCCTCCGCTTCCCTGGTTTGGGTCCCCCAATGTTGGCCATGAGCCTTGACAGGGAGGATGCGGCCGACGCTGCCTTTTCACACGACCTCTGAAATTGCTCCCAGAAGGTCAGCTTGTTATCAAGCTGAACTCCCAGGTATTTCACCGATGTTCTGGTTCGGATCGTGTGAGGGTTTCCGCCGTCGTTGATAATTACATCGAAGTAGGAACCCTTCGACGGGTCAGCAGTACGATCTCCGTTTTTGGGATCGCAAGCTGGAGCCCGTGATCGCCCATCCAGAGGTTGATCCGTCTCATGACTAGATTCAACCTCTCCTGGGTCACTTCCATGTCCCTGCCAGTTATGGTCAGGGCCACGTCGTCGGCGTACCCGATCAGGGAAACTCCTTCCGGGAGGTGGACGCGCAACAAGCCATCGTAAAAGGCATTCCACAGGTCCGGTCCGAGAACCGAACCTTGCGCGATGCCTGCACTCAAAACCCTTTCACGCCTACCGTCGAGCGTGTCGTAGAGCAGTCTCCGGTCCCGCAGGTAATCCTTTAGTACGCTACCCAGATACCTGGGTATCCGGAAATCGTACTCGAGGGACCGGATCATGTCATCCCACCTGGCCGAGTTGAAAGCGTTTTTGACGTCCAGCGTTACCAGAAGGACGTCCTTGCGAATTGCAGGCCGCTTTTCCCTCTCAGCCTCTACGGTATCCACGACACGCCGAATGGCGTCTATCGTGGAATGCCCTTCACGAAAACCATGCTGCTCCTCAGAGAGACCACCGCCCTCCTCGATTGCCCTTCTGAGCCTTGCCCGGAGCAAGCTCTCCATCACCTTACCAATGGTATTTAACATACACAAAGGTCTGTAAGATGATGGAGAGTCCGGGGCTCCCCCCTTGCCCTTGTTCAAGAGCACGAGACGTGCCACCTTCCACTGCTTTGGGAATACTCCAGCCACCAGGTTATAAACACTTATTTTAAATATAATCACATAAAAAGAAAGATTTTTTATTATTAATTGAATTATTTAAATTAGAAAATAAATATATATATGTAAGCATTAAAATTTTTAATATTCATTCTAAATATTAATGAGAAAATGCTTCATTAAAATAAATAATTTATATAGAGGCGCTGCGGCAGACGTCGCGAATAGCAACCGCTGCGGTTGCTAATCTAGAGACTTCAGCAGTCTCGGCAAATTGAACAGCTATTATCAGGCAGAACCCGGGTAGTCGAGGGAAAAAACGACTGCTTGTGTACTGATTTATTTATGAGAGTACTAGTTTTAGAAAGTTCGTTTATAGTAATTTCTTGGATCTGATACCAAATTTTTTCAAAATTTTTTACTCAAAATTGAAAAATTAAAATAACTGCAATATTTTTTTTTGTGTATATAATACCTCATTTCATTCCATGAAAGTACTAATATCTGAAAATATTGTAACCGGTGATATTTCACAAGCATATGAATAAAACAGACTTTTTAACATTCCTCCGAGCATTCCTCCCCCCGTAAGATCATTAAGGGTGATCGTACCAATTCATGATATTCCTGAAGCAACGTCTAATCGAACTAATTTTGCAACAGGGCGCGTTTATAAACCAGTCGCAGTTTTAACTACTGCACTACGATTTCTCCTATCTAACCCCGGCATCACCTCTTGAATTATCCCTTTTTTCCAAATATTTCGCGGAGATAAATTATCCCAAATTATTACAATATCCCCAATTTTAATTTCAGGGATCTCGGATGTCCACTTAATGCGTGCTATTAAACTTGGCAAATATTCTTTTCGCCATCAACTCCAAAATTCATCCGCTAAACGCTGTGCAAAGGCCCATTGTTTGCGTGGAGATCCTTCCACAAGTGACTCCCAAGCACCCCCCATATAAAGAGCTGATGGTGGTATAAAATACCATTTCGAGCCTACTCTATTTCCATACGCAATCAATTTTTCTTTATCTAGAGCAGCCAATTCTTGTTTCAATTTCTCACAAGCACCCCTAAAATTCGTCCCGTTATCAGAATAAAATATAGATGGTTGTCCCCTACGAGCTGTCATTCGCTAGATTGCCATTATCGCAGAATCCGATGATAACGAATTTGCAATCTCAAGATATACGGCCCCCATAGTCAAACAAGTAAATAATACTCCCCAGCGTTTTAGCCACGGTCAACGGGCCAAAATAGTCAATTCCACAATTCGTAAAAGGGTTCGTGCCATGATCTAACCTTACTTGAGGGAGATCTGCCATACGCGGGATTCGAGGTTTTGCACGTCGAAGTTGGCAGATAATGCAATGAGCGGAGATACTTCGTAAAGCTACTCTTGCTCGAATAATAAAATATTTTTGACGTAATTAATTGAACACGGTATTGGTATTTGCGTGATGAAATAATCTATGGTAATGGGAAAAAAGCAGGCGTACAACGCGATGATTACTATTTAAAATTACTGGGTCATTTACAAACTTATCGACATTTTTAACTTGAGATTTTTGCCCATTAGCACGAATTAAACCATCGACAAAAAAGGAGTAAATTGAGATATGTTGCTATCACGAGGCAAAGATTCCCCGTTGCGCAACGCTGAAATTTCACGAGAATAATAAGATGCCTGAATTTCACGGACCCAAAGAGTTTTCGCCTCTAGTAAATCCTCTATTTCATAGCTGTTCATAGTTAGACGGTCTCCACCCACGAAAGTTTCCAACTGCGACTAAAAAACGAGCTGTTGATCCAATCAAATGTGTCCACGAAATAAACCTTTCCAGATCAGGTAAATTTGAAACCCGAGGGCGTACTGTCATTACTGTCACTTCTAAACGCGTTTTCTCTTTAAATTCAGCTTGAGAAAAGACTGGTTGCTGTGGCCAATGCTTTTCATCGAGACGTAGAAATTTAGGACCATTTTGCCACAGCCCGTCTCTGGTAAGGTTTAATTTTTTTGCTTTAGTAGCGTCGTCAGCCGGATTTTCCTGTGTTGAAATCCAACGCCAAGATGACGCATTAGTTAATTCATCTAATTCTCCCAATCTATTCGTGACAAAAGGATGATAAGATCGCGAATCTCAGCGGATCCAACAGAGGACTGTCCTGGAACCAGATCAATATATTTGCTGGGTAAACTTTATTTTTGATTCTTTCAATACTGTATTTGCCAATTTTGCTCCCACGACAGCGGCTTGCAAGTCTAACCTTGGAATGGTCATCGGTTTGAGAGGAGCAACATAGCTTTTACTTGCAATAATTCGCGTGTTAACGCACCCATTTTGATAAATTGCGCGAGAATACACAACAACCGCATAAGCTTTTTCGCTTGCGTCGCAGAATGTGTATAATTCTACGGCTGTTGGTTTAAAATCATACTCAAAAAGACATCGAGGAATTTGAAAAGTTTTAATTTGAGGAAATTCCCCCATTATGTACTTTTCTAAAACTGTATTCAAATGCGCATTGGCATTGCTTGCGCAAAATTTTTTCTAAATAAATAAATAAAGGTCATCCATGGTTGTAAATAAGAAATTATAGCAATTTTTTGTGCCATTGGTTTTAAGGAACCAGAGATTTAAAGTAGAAGTATGTGAGATTTATCGAAAGCTGAAAATTGGTAGAATTGCGTAATTATAAGATTTTTATAAAACTTTTGCTGAAAAATAGATTAATATTATTAAAAATATTTTTTGTTTCTCAATGTTTATTTTTGCTTACAAAAAAAAAAAAACAATTGATGATTGTCAATACAGTCAAAAAAACGCCGAAAATATTTTGTAAAAAAAGGTACCTATTTCTAGCTAATAATTTATGAAACACATATGTAATCACGCAATTATACAGATTCTTAACTTTAAAATAAGCCCACCCATAATAACCTTGCAATAGTGCAAAATAAAATTGCTATGAACAGGCTATGAATCCCTATATTCAACACCTTTGTTGTTTAAGTTAAATTTTGAATTAAAATTTTTTTTTATCGCATATATTGAAAAAAATATAATATTTTTAGCCACGATCGATAATATTTTCATAAAAAAATGTCAATACAAAATACCTTATTTTTTTCGATTTGGCAATAAGAAATAAACGCTAGTTTCTAGAAAAGTCTATAGCATAAAAGTTACGAAAAACTAAGCAACAATAAATGTTAATAAAATCGAATATTAATTATTTTCACATAAGTACGTGGCTTTTTTTTAGGAAGCAGTTACTCCTGAGCTTATATAGAATGAAATCGGGTAAAATGTATATACTAAAAAATTGCGCAATTTCTGTAAAAACATAAAATTTAAAATTGAATGAACTTTTAAAATCATGGCTAATTCTTATTATTTTAATAAGTTTTTCAAAAAATTAAAATTTTTATTACTTTTAATTGGTGTTTGTCCTTATGAAAATGGAAAAGTATCAAAAATTATCCGATACGTTTTCATCGTTCATGGCTCAATCTTATTCAATCTTCTGGTAAATATGCGCTGATTTTTTAAATCACTGTGTTCCGAAAATAATGTTAAATTATGAAAAATTTAAGCTTAATTCAATCAAATATTTTAATATCTATTATAAGAATCCCCTTATTTTTATAATAAAAATAACTAATAATTAATAATAAATTCCAGATTATTAAAATGTTTGAAGATAAATATAAGTCAGATCTTTTACTTGAAGAAATGTCAGTATTTGTGTTATTTCTGTTTATAGCTACTGTGTATTCGCATTTTATAATAAATAAAAATCAGGTAACAAAGTTTACTCATAATTTTTTAAATTAACATAAGTTAAAGGAGTTTGAATGGTTCTGTTCAACAGGTTCTTGACCTGGTGCTTTAGTGGTACCTGGTTCAAGATCCGCAAAGGAGAATAGTAGAGACTTTTTTTTCTCTGAAAACACTAAATTCTCAAAACTGAAGTTTTCTAATACAATTTTTTCTAAAAGTACAAATTTTTCATTTTTTTATTGCTTTTAATTCAGAATTTTAACAATATAAATCGTGTAAAATAATTTTTTATATGCACCTGTGGTGATATATTTTTAAAACTTTTTCATTGCTATTATTAACACTAGAAATGTTGCTATTGGTTGCTAAAACTACTCACAGTTAGTGTTATTCACTTTTTTTATCTAAAAATTATAGATAAAAATAATACTGGATTCATTTGATGACCTATGGAAAAAAACAGTTGATAATATTGAATTTAAAATTATGTTAACAGCAGCAAAAAAAGGAAATTTTATATGCAGCTTTTATATAGGTTAGTATAATTTTAACTTTGACATGGAAAATGTTCAAAGGAGTATTTAAAAACGGCCTAAAATGATTTAAGTTTATTAGCATAATTAAAGTTTCGCGATATAGTATAATTCCGCAGCGTGGCTTACAATAGGGATAACTTGGGATAATAATTAAGAGTTTTTTAGGTCAACATGTTCTATTTTCATTGGTTGTGTTAATATAAGAAAACCAGTTACAAATTTTTTAATTTAAATTTTGAAAGACAAAATTTTTTTAGTTATGTGTGCATCATTTGTAATCATAGGATGCTTAACTCCCATGATATCACCAATTATGGATATCCTCTATCCCTTAAACGAATCAAGAATTAAAGAGCATTTATTTTCAATGGAACGTTTTGTTGATGAACAAGAGCACTTCTATAAAATATATTTTCACTCAGTATTTACTGTTGTTTTAGTTGTTTTAGTGACAGTAGCAATAGCATGTTTATTTGCTAACTTAGCTCAACATTTCATTGGAGTATTTAATATTCTTAGGTATAAATTTACTTTCTTTATTTTTCAATTAAATTTTATAATTTTTTTATAAACATTTGCTTAGATATCGCATAGAAACTGCTTTAGACAATTCAAATACAGAAGAAATGAAATACAAAAAAATAATTGATTGTATTATACTTCATCAAGATATCCTTGGGTAAGTATATGTATAATTTTTATTTTTAAGATTCAAGAACACAAGACCCGTAGTTCTGACAACCATTGACTTTTCCTACTAAAAATTCCCTCGATACTTTTTTGGTTAGAAGTTAAAGTTTCGGTTATGGAAAAAATTTTTGCGAAAAAAAATTTGCATAATTAACATTTTAGCTCCAAAATTATCTAAATTTTTTTTAATTTATTTTGGTTTCTCAATGAGGAACCATTGTGATGGGTCAAATTTTGATTTTTGATTTTTTGGCATGTAAGCACTTTTTTGGACCTCTGGAAGCTAAAACCCCGGTTTTAAAAAAAAGCCTGTATGGGCTTCAGCCGGTGATATTTCACAACCATTCTGGAATTAAGACCTATTTTTTTTTCAAAATAATTTTTACCGAAAAATCTCGAGGTACTTTTTTTTAAATAGAACGTTTTGTTATTGTTAATGAGGAATGTAAACCATAGTGCCAATTACTTGGCAGCAACCCCTATGTGTTAAAATATTGTTTAAAAAAATGAAAGCAAATAAATTTTTTGAAGAAGTTAAAATCTGATTTAGATTAGTTGAGATTAAGCGAGAAATTTTTTAAATTAGGTGGTTTTCAAATTCGGAAAAATAATTGGTAATTTGTACACTGTAAAAAGTAACTTTCTTATATTAACAAAAAAATTAGAACATTTTCGAAAAATTAATAAATTTTCGAAAAAATTTGTAAATATTCGAAAAAAATCGTAAATTTACTAAATTTAGTATATTAACAAAAAGTTCGAGTATTCTCGATTTTTTTTTTGTGAATCCGCAAGAAAAACTGATAATTTACAATTTTTTTTCGAAAATTTTCAAAAAATAGTTGTAAATTTCCGAAAAATAGTTGTGAATTTATAACTTTTTTCGTAAAGACCGATAAATACTATTTATCATATAAATTTCACTAATTTTTCGAAAAAATTCTATTTTTTTTGTAAATTTAAGAAAGTTACTTTTTACAGTGTAATTACCAATTAGGGCAATTTTTTTTTTTTTTGATTTCGCTATCATCACCAAATTATATTTTTGTATCGATATCCACAAAAAAAAAATATAATTCGTGATTTTTTGTATTTTTAATTTTAACTTGTCATACGTGATTCTTGTGTCCAGCGGTTTATTTGCGGGATCATATACTCTCTTGCCTTTGCTCTAAATAAAAGTGATTTCTAAAAACTTATATGCATATAAACTAAGAATATATTGTGTATTTTAATTTGCTAGGCAATTAAATGACATGCATTCAAAGCTTCCTTGCCTGTCTCCCCAACTTAATTATACATTTTTTTCTACTTTTGGCAAGTAAATCGATTAGAATGACTTTGATTATCATCCTGGTCAATAGTTCTGATATACCACTGTGAACAATGCTCGTGTAAGGGATTAATATTTATTAATTCATTTTTTTACGGCATCTGCTCAAACTTCTAACCCAAAAAGTTCTCGTAAAAAAAAAATTTTTTTTGTGTCAAAAAATTTTTTTTATATGACATAACAAATACAATTATAATATATCACATAGATAATAGACAAAATAAATTATAACTAAGATCCAGCTAAGAATCTAATTTTGTTATATTCGCAATAAATAATCTTATTTTATTAGTAACATACAACCTTTTTAAAAAGCTCATAAATATTTTTAAAATTGATGTGTTTTAATAATAATAAAGAGGATAAAAAAGTTGTATAAACTTGGAGATCTAATATTAATAATCTAAACTATTTTTTCAGTCTATTTAGTCAATGCAAAAGAAGTCACACAAAAGTTTTAGGGTTTTTGATGTTTCAATCGCTATTATTGATAAGTTTTTGTGGAGTTGCTGTAAGTTTTGATTTTTAGTTTTTTAATAATAAAAATTGTTGTAAAATATTTGCTAAAACATACTCCTCTTAGATTTTAAAAATGATAATATTTAAATCTATTTGACTCAATATTTCAATTGTTTTACATGTAACTTTTACTTATATCAAAAATTATAATGGATTTGCATAGAATTGCACATGTAACGTTCTAATTAAGAACTAAAAATTTACTTGAGAGTCAATTTACGTTGGAAGTTCATTAGTTACCTTTAAGTGTTCGTTACCCAAAGTTCATCAAGTATAGAACAAAAATTAAATCCTATAATGTGAAGATGCAGTTAACATGAAACATCTTTATAGGGACGGGTATTTGGCAACTACGCAAATCAAGGGTGGGTGATGAAATGGGAGTCAGGGCCTGATTAGAATAGTGGTTGCAGATTCCATTTGGGTCAAGCGAGGTTGAAATTTTTAGATCACTAATATTCAGTTATGTCAACCAATATTATCTGTAAAAATATAAAATCTATAAATTACATTTCCTTATAGAAGGAAAAATGTGTTGTGAGGCCTTTTTGGATCACTGTTAATTTGATGTTACGGTCTTTGGGTGCTGGACGTAGTATTTTCGAAGTCAAATGACAAAAAAAAATTATGAGTTGGCATTAGCATACACTAACACTATATATCATAGTATAAATGAAGGCGATAAAGTTAACTTTGACTAATCCTTGTCAGTTAAGGAGTTAGGAGGGTAAACAGAAAATTTGAGTCAATATCCACATTACCGACGCTATTTTTTTTTTTATAATTTGCAGTTTAAAATAAAATTAGTCGTAAAAATATTAAAAAATTAGTTTATTATGTAATATTATTGCAAAAAAAATTATTTTAATTTTATAAATTATGAAAAAACATTATTATTTTAGGTTACGGTACTTGCTAAAACTTGGTTTTTACCGAATAATTAATTATTGAATGTGGTAACCTAGTTAAAATAAATTGGAAATATAATCTTTGACAATTTATTTATGATATTTAATTAGTTTCATCTCCCTGTGTCATCACTATCATACTTTTTATAAGCTCCAAATATGAATTCCCATAAGAGCAATGTTAAACTGCCTATTTTTAATTTGCAATAAAACGAAAATTAATGTGGTAACAAAGGTAAAACCAAGTTCTATTCAACTTTAAAAATGTTTAAATTTAATAATTTTCCAGTTTCATTCAGTTCTGTCATCATTTTTATTTACCCTCCTAACTCCTTAATGTCCACGAAACCCGCTTTGAAAAAAAGTTTATATTTTATAATTATTATGTTTTTCCTTAAAAAAGTTGTATTATATATTTCTAATAAAAAGTAGACGTAAAAAAACTATTTCTAGTAAATTATTTAAACTATTTGAAAATTCGTTATTTTATTATACTAAAAATGATTTTTTAAAATTCATCTGTATTTGCATGAACATTCGGAATCCAAAAAAAAAATTGAGATTAAAATTTATTTGATTTCTTTATAATATTGCTAACGGTTAATATATAATTAAACTTTCAGGCCATAATTGTTGTGAGATGAAAATTTATGACCTAAGCTAAGTAAACACTTAGTTTATAAGCAAACGTTAAAAAATAAATTATGGTACATACTGTACTAGAAATTATGGTACATATTTCTTTTTAATATAATACTTTTTAAAAATGAGAATACTAAAAAAACTATAAGTTTCGGACCATAAAAGTTTCTGAGATGAAATTTTATGGCTTTAAAAATTTAGTTTAAGAAAAAGTATATTTAAAAATACTGATATTGATTAAATTAATAATGTTTTTAAAACTTTAATAAATTAATTTATAATTAAAACTAAGTTAAGCCTCGTTCCGTAATCACAAATTCATCTGAATCTGAACTTTTGGTGTCCAGAAAATAAGGGATTAGGGATCACAATTTATTTGATTTTGATACAATATTCCTAATATATCTATTGTTATTATATAATTAAACTTTCGGCACATAAATGATGTGACATGAAATTTTATGGCCTATATGCTAAGTAAAATTATTTTCAGCAAAAGTTTACAGTAATCTGCTTTTTCACATTGAGTTCACAAGCTGTACTTTAAATATAATTAGCTTATATTATAACAATTTATTATCTTCAGAAACTGCTTTTTTTATATAACTAGACTATATCGGGCTCACATTGTTCACCCGCATTATGAACTCCCCTATAGCTTTATTAAAAAAATATCAAAGAAATATAGGTTATAACCTATAAAGAAAATAGAAAAATTCAAATTTGTAAACAAGTAATTTGATTGGTCTTTATATTGTCCACAAGATGGCGGCCCCCATAAAGCCCAAAAATTTTTATATAAGAGATAGATAATTATTGAAACAATTTGCATTCACGCCGTTTATTGGTTATTTAGGGGCCTGGCAAGTAAATCCGTGTATATTAGTTCTTCTAAGTTTAGGGACTTAACTTAGTCGCGCATCCTAAACATGAGCCATAATATACCACTCTAACTATAAGGCACCTCAAGGAATTAGGTTAGACTACTCTTTTAAAAATGCATTTCTTAGGAACAGTAACCAATCCTATTATAAGGCACCCCTAGGGTTAGGTTAGGATATTATTTTAAAAAAAGACATTGTCACAATATGGTGCAGCATTTACTTACAAACGTGCGCATGGGTCTTTTAGCCCCCCTTACCCTAATTCTAGGGAATTCCTTACCGTGACAATGCCTTTTTTTAATAAAATAGCCTAACCTAGTCCTAGGGATACCTTATAACTAGAATTGGTTGTTTGCTCCAATAAATGCTTTTTTAAAGAGAAATAGAGTAAAAGAGCCTAACCTAAGCCATAGGGGAGCCTTATAGCGAGAGTCGTATATAATATATAAAAACTTGAACTCCTATACATAACCCGCTTTCATGAACTTTAACTGACTAGGATTAAATTTGACTTTAATGAAAGCGCTTAGTCTAATGTAAAGTTTAACCAGTTAAAGTTAAGTTTACCGGTTAGGGGTACATTAACGGTAACACATATACGTAAATCCATCAAATGGAAATTTTTAAACTTATAAAGATAAATTGAACTTATTTTTGTAGATAATTGTTAAGGATGATGTTAAAATGGCAATAAAGTGTACAACATTCCTTTTATGTGTGGCAGCTATGACATTATTACTGTATGGACATAGCCAAAGTATATTAAATATTAATGAAAAACTGTTTGACACTATGTAAGAATTTTGCATTAATGATAATTTAGTATCCTCTTATATTTATTAGTAAAAAACTATAATTTTTTTTTTTTTAATTCTTAAAAATCTTTAGTTTTAAAATAATATTAAAATCTTTCAACAAACGATTTCTGATTATAGATATTTTGCAAATTGGGAAGATGCTTCTATAAAAACTAAAAAATTAATACTCATAATGTTACAAAGATGCTTAAAACCTCCTCAAGCCTATGCATTTTTTATACCTGTGAACATGCAAACTTATACCCAGGTACGTTTTTATTAATTTTTTAATTTTCAAATTTATAAAAATAAATATTCATTTTACCAGGTTATGAAAACATCAGTTTCATATTTTACGTTTCTGAGAAAAACTCAAAGTTAAAACTAAAAATTCCTAATCACCTTATTGAATATCTTTTCAAATTTATTAAGGTAATTCTATTCTTGATAGAAACAAAAAATTATTTATCTAACACATACTCGTTAATCCATGTATTAATACTTTATTAAGTACGCAGGAACTATTCTATAACTACAATTTTATTTTATTTGAGAACATTTTCGGCGAATGTGCACGATGAAAAATTTTTACATTTATACACACCCCTCCTCAACAATATTTAAGTTTACCTAAAATGACAAAAAAAACTACCTGCGGGACTTTTTTTCTACACGTGACAAGAAATAAAAATCTGGTAGCTAAAAAATAGAACTTGCAAGTTTGGGTCCAGAAACAGCATCTCTTAAAAAATTCGATTACGTACGTCCGAGGTAAAATGCAAAAAAAAAGCTAAAACTTGGAGGAAGTAAAGTAAATATAATTTAATTTTACACGTAGTTTTTTTTTTATAATTGACCGAACAGTTTTTGAGAAAATAAATAAAAAAATAAAAAGAGACCTTAAAATTTATAAACGTTTATTCTGCTATTCAGGTAGAGTCATTTATTATATTTTATTATTTATTTATTTTCTTTATAAATAATTAAATAATATTATTTAAATAATAAATAATTTATTTAATGCCAAAATTAAGTTAATAAAATTTATTTTTAAGCTTTGAATAGTAATAATTAAGTATTATTGAAAAAACTTTTTTATTTATTTGAAGTTGCAATCCGTACTTTTATACATGCGTAAGACAAAGATGCCGATAGGTAAAAATCTTGACGTACGTAAGACCTTAAAACTTCTAATGGCAGTTTTTAGTTGGCATCTATGTATAAGGCTAAGTAGGTATGAAGTATGCATGTAAAATAATGTGCATTTTTTGTGAGCGTGTGCTTTCAAATTGTTTCCATGTGCGGATTTGCCGATTTCTAATAAAAAAATTATAACCGGTTTGTGCAAACACAACCACTATGCATGGATCATCTTTCGTTTTAGCTGAGGGCTAGCTGTAATGCATAAATGTTAAGCAACATTACAACACATTTTTCTATTTTTATAATTTGGAATTAGCACCCTTACTACATATTAAGATTCTGAAGCCAAACTATTCTGATACCTTAAATGCGTATTTTTTCAAGTTTTTAAATACATCTTATAAACCCAGATTATTCTAAGTACCTAAATCGAAATTATTCCAAGTCCCATTTGACCCCCCTTGCTTAAATTGGACATACTTTACCCCCCCCCTTAAATCGGACAAATTTCGCCCCTCACCCTTGATTTTATGATTTACAGGGTACTCCCTCCCTATAAACATGTTAAAAGGCCCTTTCTTACAAATTTTAGTAAAGACTAATGTTATACTTACTTTTTACAAGCAAGAAATTTTTTTGAAGTAATAATACATTCAAACTGACTAAAATATTTTAACTTACCGCAATTCATATACATTTTCAATAAAATTTTTGTCTATTTTACATTTTTCAGCTTTTAAACCAACCAAACAAAAATTTAAATTTAACTTATTTAGTCATTAATCATTATACATGATGTCAATATTCTAATTTTTCATTTAATTTACAACAATTCAGTATGATTATTAAATATTTTCCTTGGAAGGCAATAATTTTTTTCTTTTAAGTTTTGAATAACAATAAAATAAGAAACCCTGTAATTATTGATTAATTTTGATATGACACAAAAAATTATATATTTTTTATCATGTATACAAATGTGTATTAAATATTAAAATTGATTTTCATACTTATGTTGATCACAGTTGTTCGCCCGCATTATAATTTCTCCTTATAGCTTTATTAAAAAAATTTTAAAGTAATTTAGGTTATAACCTATAAAGAAAATAGAATAATTCAAATTTGTAAACAAGCAGATTGATTGGGTTACTGTCGACAAGGTGTCGGCCTCCATAAAGCCCATCAATTTTTATATAATTTATAGATGTTTGATTATTTTATCTTTGAAATGAATATTATTTTCTAAAGAAAGAAATTTTTGAAATTATTATCCAAATTAGAAAAAAGTTACAGTAGGAACTCAAAAAAATTAATACTATTTCATGGAAGAAATTAAGTCTCTTAGAAGAAACGCGTTACTATAAATATTTTATTGTGATTCAAGACTTAAAAAAAAAAATTACTGACTCCCAAGGAAGTTTTGGGATTTTTTAAAGTTAAATTATACGAAGGCTAGAGTTTGTAACTGAGAAATATCGATTAATGCAAGTGGAAAATATTTAATAATCATACTGAATTGTTGTAAATAAAATTTTTAAAGATCATGTTAGAAGAATTTAGCAAAATTAGGATATTAACATCATGTATAATGAATAAATACGTTAATTTTAAATGTTTGATTTGTTGGTTTAAAAGCTGAAAAATGAAATATAAACACAAATTTTTTTGAAAACGTATGTGAGATGCGGTGGGGTGATATATTTTAGTCAATTTGAATGTATTTTAACTTCAAAAAAATTTTTTGTTTGTAAGTATAACATCAATTTTTACTAAAATTTAAATAAAGTGTCCTTTTTTTAGAAATCGGCAAATGCACACACTTGTAAGCCCAAGTTCTAAAAAAATGCACATTATTTTACATACATTGAACTTTAGACGACAATTAAAAATGGCAATTAGAAGCTTTTTATCGAATTTTTTAAGAAATGCTATTTCTGGACCTAAACTTGCAAGTTCGATTTTCAGGCTACACAATTTTGATTACTTTTCACATGTAGAAAAAAAGTCCCCTAGGTAGTTTTTTTGTCATTTTGGGTAAACTTAAATAAGTAAACATTGGTGAAAATTACGAGTCTATATGTATATCTCGGTGTACTTCTCAAACCTAACTATATAAAAAAAATTTCTCCATTTGCATTGATTATTCTATTACAACCTATGTAATATAAAAATATGGAATTAATAACAAAACCGACATCGTAGCACGATTTTGTAATTATATAGTTTAAAATTCAAAATTTCAAAGCTTTCGCTAATTGGATATGTACTTTTGGAAATTTGATACATTAAAAAGCAAAGATCGAGTTTTTTTACAAATTGGTGCCTGAAAGAAAAATCGAACGCATCCTGCATAATAGACCAGCGAAGGCTCCACTAAAAGTTTTCATGCAGATTATTCAAAATATAGCTTTCTTTACTAGAATTAACAGCATTAATTATTAAAAACTGTAGTTATGTATAATACGTTTATATGATTTGCAGGTCCATTCTATTCAGGATTCTGAGGTCAATAGCACTTTATCTAAATGGCTTGCAACATCTCTACCTTGGGCTGAAAAGGCTTACCTTTGTTTGAATTTCCAACAAAGCAAAGGTGATTCATTTTGGTACTCGCACTTTTGTGGATTGTAGTATATTACTTATAATAGTTGGAAAGGTCTTTTTCAACTAGCGGGCAATAATGACTACATTTAAATTTTGATTGCCATTTGTAGAGAAAAAACATGCTTATACTCGTGACAGAAATATTTATTATACTAAATGCGATTGCAGTCTATTTATTTATTTCAAATGTTAATAATTTAATATGTACTTTATTTACTGTATAAATTTTACTCGTTATATACTTTAAGTATACTATCTTAATGTTTTAAGAATGAAATTATATTATTTACTAATGTTCACAATTTTTTAACTTAACAAATAATAAAACACTACACTGTTAAAAATACCCGATGGTAAATTTACGAAATAATCGTAAAATTACGATTTTGTCGTAAATTTACTAAAAAAATCGTAAATTTACCATTTAAATCGTAATTTTACGATCGATCGTAAATTTACAACAAATTCGTAATATTACCACCAAATCGTAAATTGACGATTTTTATGGTAAATTTACGATTTTGCATTTGTAAATTTACGACTGCTAGATTTGAGTATTTATAAGCCTAAAAACAACATTTCCGAAACTAAGGGGTAAGTACAAGTTTACCTTATTTTTTCGATCCTAAACTCATATACGAGTAAAAACTAATTTTGGCATAAAATTTTTGTATTAACACTGAAATATCTAAATGGCATTAAAGAAGGTATTCTCATCTCAAAAGTTATTTTAAAGCCGTAAAAACTTTGTTTAGGAATTTCAAATTTTGTATACAAGCCACAATTGAAATGAACTAAAAAAAATTTTAATATTAAATAAATTTTTTAATATCTAACATTTTTTACGTAAAATTGTTTAAAAAAAAAATTAGAATTCTTTTGTTTGATTTCTAAGTTAAAAAATCTAAGGCAAAAGAGGAAAGAGTTAATTAAATTCAAATAAAAATTTTCGGAGCTTAAAAAAGAAGAGAAAATAAAAATCACTAAAAATATGCTTTATTTTTGTAAAAGATTTTACAAGGGGAGTTCAATACATTCGGAAAACCAAATTACACCAAATGTTTATGGATAAGTTTATTATGTTGAAAAAACATGCTGACTACCCTCCGTTCATTCCAATGGGCCTTCTGGGCCTAGAAACGCAGGGCTCAATGTTATAAAATAGGGTTTTTTTTTTGGGAATTTTCAACAAAACGCCAAAATCTCACAAGTTAACCAAATTAATATCATTAATTTTTTCATCACTATAGCCAATTAACCAAATGGTCATTTTTGGCTAAAAATGACCAATTTTAAATTCCTGCCAAATTTGTAATTTTTGACAAAAATGGGTTTTTTAGGTCTCAAAAAATTTGTGCAAGCTTCAAATTTCCAAAACTTCTTTATTTTACCCTTTTCAATTATTTGTTAACTAGATATGATAATTTGAAGTCACAGTCCCAATTTTACGATTTTTTAAAAAAGCCCATTTTTAATTAGTATAGGCCTGGAGCATGGTTTTATTTGCGATTTTTTTTAAAAGTATGTCCATGGAATTTTTCGACGGTATATATAGTTTGTGGGGTCGCTGATTCCAAATCCGAAGTCCGTTTTGACCTAACCTGGTCCAATTTTGCGTAATTGCCAATGTTAGGTCATTTTTAACGTTTTTTTGCCATTTTTTGTTATAATTTTTAGTATATTACCATTTTTCTCACACTACACTAATGTTTTTTGGGTTTCTATACCTAATTATCATATAATATAGTATATCTACTCATACAAAAAAAAATGGTAGCCCATAATAGGGATTCTTAGGCTATTTTTCACGCTTTTTGGGCTAATTTTAGCTATTTTTATGAAATAATACCAATTTTTATCTACAGCTTCTGTTTTTTGAGTATTTTAAGGTAGTTAAATACAAATATTATTTTTAATTTATCTAAAAACGCCGCAGTAGCCCATAAATAGGCACTTATAGGCTGTTTTTAACGTTTTTGGGGTAATTTAAGCTATTTTTATGAAATAATACCAAATTTTTTCTACAGCTTGTGGTTTTCGGGTCACTAAACGCAAATAACACATTTATTTTTAAACAAATAATGTCCAGTGGGCCTAATAGGCGATTCACGGGTATTCTCATCCTTTTAATGGTATTTTATAATACGTTACTTTTTTTAAACGAGTAGTGTTATAAATTTATAATTTTATAATTACAAAAAACGGACTACTAGCCCACAATAGGCACACTGTTAAAAATACCCGATGGTAAATTTACGAAATAATCGTAAAATTACGATTTTGTCGTAAATTTACTAAAAAAATCGTAAATTTACCATTTAAATCGTAATTTTACGATCGATCGTAAATTTACGATTTTTTCGTAATTTTACGATTTTGAAATCGTAAATTTACGATAAAATCGTAATATTACCACCAAATCGTAAATTTACGATTTTTATGGTAAAATTACGATTTTGCATTTGTAAATTTACGACTGCTAGATTTGAGTATTTATAAGCCTAAAAACAACATTTCCGAAACTAAGGGGTAAGTACAAGTTTACCTTATTTTTTCGTTCCTAAACTCATATACGAGTAAAAACTAATTTTGGCATAAAATTTTTGTATTGACACTAAAATATCTGAATGGCATTAGAGAAGGTATTCTCATCTCAAAAGTTATTTTAAAGCCGTAAAAACTTTGTTTAGGAATTTCAAATTTTGTATACAAGCCACAATTGAAATGAACTAAAAAAAAATTTTTATATTAAATAAATTTTTTAATATCTAACATTTTTTACGTACATAAATATTAACAATTGTTTAACAAAAAAATTAGAATTCTTTTTTTTGATTTCTAAGTTAAAAAAATCTAAGGCAAAAGAGGAAAAAGTTAATTAAATTCAAATAAAAATTTTTGGAGCTTAAAAAAGGAGAGAAAATAAAAATTACTAAAAATATGCTTTATTTTTGTAAAAGATTTTACAAGGGGAGTTCAATACATTCGGAAAACCAAATTACACCAAATGTTTATGGATAAGTTTATTATGTTGAAAAAACATGCTGACTACCCTCCGTTCATTCCAATGGGCCTTCTGGGCCTAGAAACGCAGGGCTCAATTTTATAAAATAGGGTTTCTTTTTGGGAATTTTCAACAAAACGCCAAAATCTCACATGATAACCAAATTAATATCACTAATTCTTTTATCACTATAGCCAATTAACCAAACGGTCATTTTTGGCTAAAAATGACCAATTTTAATTTGCTGCCAAATTTGTAATTTTTGACAAAAATGTGTTTTTTAGGTCTCAAAAAATTTGTACAAGCTTCAAATTTCCAAAACTTCTTTCTTTTACCCTTTTCAATTATTTGTTAAATAGATATGATAATTTGAAGTCACAGACCCAATTTTACGATTTTTTAAAAAAGCTCATTTTTAATTAGTATAGGCCTGGAGCATAGTTTAATTTGCGATTTTTTTTAAAAGTATGTCCATGGAATTTTTCGACGGTATATATAGTTTTCGGGGTCGCTGATTCCAAATCCGAAGTCCGTTTTGACTTAACCTGGTCCAATTTTGCGTGATTGCCCATTTTAGGTCATTTTTAACGTTTTTTTGCCATTTTTTGTTATAATTTTTAATATATTACCATTTTTCTCACACTACACTAATGTTTTTTGGGTTTCTATACCTAATTATCATATAATATAGTATATCTACTCATACAAAAAAAAATGGTAGCCCATAATAGGGATTCTTAGGCTATTTTTCACGCTTTTTGGGCTAATTTTAGCTATTTTTATGAAATAACACCAATTTTTATCTACAGCTTCTGTTTTTTGAGTATTTTAAGGTAGTTAAATACAAATTTTATTTTTAATTTATCTAAAAACGCCGCAGTAGCTCATAATAGGTACTTATAATAGGCTGTTTTTAATGTTTTTGGGGTAATTTAAGCTATTTTTATGAAATAATACCAACTATTTTCTACAGCTTGTGGCTTTCGGGTCACAAAACGCAAATAACACATTTTTTTTAACAAATAATATCCAGTGGCCCATAATTGGCGATTCACGGGTATTCTCATCCCTTTAATAGTATTTTATAATACGTTACTTTTTTTAAACGAGTAGTGTTATAAATTTATAATTTTATAATTACAAAAAACGGACTACTAGCCCACAATAGGCAGTTTTGGATTAATTTTTCAGAATTTAAAAAAAAATAGTTTTAATACTTGCAAATGTTTTGTCCGTTTTTGTAATTATAAAATTATAATTATAAAATTATAAATTCATAACACTACTCGTTTAAAAAAAGTAACGTGTTATAGTATACCATTAAAAGAATGAGAATACCCGTGAATCGCCTATTATGGGCCACTGGACATTATTTGTTAAAAAAAGATGTATTATTTGCGTTTAGTGACCCGAAAGCCACAAGCTGTAGAAAAATGTTGGTATTATTTCATAAAAATAGCTTAAATTACCCCAAAAACGTTAAAAACAGCCTATAAGTGCCTATTATGGGCTACTGCGGCGTTTTTAGATAAATTAAAAATAAAATTTGTATTTGGCTACCTTAAAATACTCAAAAAACAGAAGCTGTAGCTAAAAATTAATATTATTTCATAAAAATAGCTAAAATTAGCTTAAAAAGCGTGAAAAATAGCCTTAGAATCCATATTATGGGCTACCATTTTTTTTTGTATGACTAGATATACTATATTATATGATACTTAGGTATAGAAACCCAAAAAACATTAGTGTAGTGTGAGAAAAATGGTAATTTATTAAAAATTTTAACAAAAAATTTATAACCGGTTTGTGTAACTACACAACCAACAAGCATGGAACATGTTCACTCATAACACTAATAAATCCAAAAACCAAAATTACAATAAATTCTGAAATATAAATTATGCTAAGTCCATAACCTTAAAGTATTCTAAGTTTTTGTTGTTATCAGGGCCTGATCAGGTCCTGACTCCCACTTCAAATTATTCTAAGTCTCTAAATCGAAAATATTCTAAGTCCATTTCACCCCCCCTAAAAACGTCACTTTTTCACCCCCCCCCTAAAAGCGTCACTTTTTGACCCCCCCCCCCCCTAAAAGCGTCAATTTTTGACCCCCCCCCTAAAAACGTCAATTTTTGACCCCCCTCCTAAAAGCGTCAATTTTTGACCCTTCCCTCTAAAAACGTCAATTTTTCACCCCCCCCCCCCCCTGCCGAGCCAAACTTTTTCAAATACCCCATCCAATGAACATGTTCCATGTTAAAATGGCAAAAAAAACATTAAAAATGACTTAAAATGGGCAATTACGCGAAATTGGACTAGGTTAGGTCAAAACGGACTTCGGATTTGGAATCAGCGACCCCAAAAACTATATATACCGTCGAAAAATTCCATTAACATATACTTTTAAAAAAAATCGCAAATAAAACCATGCTCCAGGCCTATACTAAATGTTAACTTTGAAGAGCCATTTCTCAAAAACGAATCAAGGAAATGAGACGAATAAAAAATTTTTGGAAACTTGAAGCTTGTACAAATTTTTTCAGAACTATAAAACCCATTTACGTCAGAAATTACAAATTTAGCAGCATTTTAAAAATTAGCTGTTTTTAGCAAAAAATGACTATTTGGTTAATTGGCTATAGTGATGAAAGAATTAGTGATAAAAAATTTTGGTTTATGGCGTATGAAAGGTGACACTTATACCAAAAGAATAAAACCAACCAAAAATGTTTTGGTTAACATGGGAAGTTGTAGCGTTATATTGAAAATAACCAAAAAACCCTATTTTATAACATTGAGCCCTGCGTTTCTAGGCCTATAACGCCCATTGGAATTAACCGAGGGTAGTCGGCATGTCTTTTCAACATAATAAACTCGTTCATAACCATTTGGTGTAATTTAGTGTTCCAAATGTATTGAATTCCCCTTGTTAATCGATTACCGCCGGCGCGGCCAAAACGTACCACTTTATTATAATTCTGAAACTTCTTTATATTATTAGCTCTAAATTTATATCTAGGGGTTTTTGAGATTGCTGATTTCAAATATGAACTCAAAACAATCATAAAATTTCATCTAGGGGTGAAAAATTAGGGTAAAAAGGGGTGAAAAATCAATTTTTATAAAAGGTTTTATTTTTACTTGAAAAACTGCACGGTAGAGCTGCTTTGGTTGAATATTCAACTAATTGGTTGAATTTCGCAGTTTTTGGTTGAATTTTCAACCAATTGGTTGAATATTAAACCAAACACTGCGATTTTCAACCAAAAACTGCGATATTCAATCAAAAACTGCGAAATTCAACCAATTGGTTGAATTTTCAACCAAAACTGGTTTAATTTTCAACCAAAAGCTAAAATACAAAATAAAAACGATGTTTTTATAGTACAGGGTAAGAAATGATCAGGGCATCCATTAAAAGTGAATGAATTTTATTATATTATTGTAATTAGTAATTTTTTATATGCTTTAACTTCCTGTCGTTTTACCTAATTTTTTTTTTAATAATCAAATTATTTTTTTTTATTAATTACTTTATACATGTCTCTTTCAAATCCTTCTTGTTAAATATAGCTATAAATTATGTCGTAATTGGTCATTGATAGAAATTATGAGCAAAGTTGGCTAATATTCGCGATTGTTTATGACGCCAAATTTAGCCGTGCCAAAATGGTAAAAAATGGCAAATCAGACAAGCAGCAGGGGTAAAATCAGCTACAGGTTCAGTATGAAAACCAAAAAGATAACTTTATGGCCAAAAAATAACTGATAACTTATAAGTCTATACTTAAATATACAAAAAAAAATTTGTATTCTTATTTAGAAAACTATGTTTTTACACCTTCTAATTAAGATTTCTCTAAAACTACGTGACCGATTTTATTTTTTTTGATCTAGAGTTTTCTGTTATAAATTTCTCTAACGAATAAAAAAATTTATAACCGGTTTGTGTAACCACACAACCAACGAGCATGGAACATGTTCATGTCACTCATAACAGTGACATGGATTTATTATCCAAAAACCAAAATTACAATAAATCCTGAAATATAAATTATCGTAAGCCCACTTCAAATTATTCTAAGTCCCTAAATCAAAAATATTCTAAGTTCATTTCACACCCCACCCCCTGCCTAGCCAAACTTTTTCAAATACCCTATCTAACGAAGATGTTCCATGTTAAAATAGGCAAGGGATCTGATCATCACAAAATTATTCGACAAATCAATAATTCTACACAAGAAAGTTTTTCGGAATCGTTCTACACCGAAAATCCTTGTACCGAAAAGATCAACACAAATTTTTTCTACACTGAAAAAAAAATCCGCTTGTGGCTAGCGGAATTTTTTTTCTTTGCAAACAATTGCAAATGACTTGAAACGTAAAGAAAATTTAAAAAAAACATTTTTTCTTTTCTTTTTCCAAAATTTTCTCAAATCTCATCATACCGAAATACGCATATCCCAAGTAAGCGGGAAAAAATTTTTTTTTTAATTTTCTTTACGTTTCAAGTCATTTGCAATCGTTTGACGAGAAAAAAAATTCCGCTTGCCGCAAGTGGATTTTTTTTTCAGTGTAATCGAAATATTCAATACGCTGTTTTAAGTGATATTTATTTATGCTAGCATACGAAAGAAATAAGTGTTGAATACTTTGACTAAGAAAAATTTGTGTTATTTTTAGCACAACGATTTTTGGTATAGAACGATTCCGAAAAACTTTTTTGGGTAGAATCATTGATGTGTCGAATAATTTTGTGTTGATCAGATCTCTTGCATTAAAATAAATAATTTAATAACTAAAAGTACCGAAAAAATTCATCGAAAACTTTAAAGACATTTTACTCGAAACAACGTTTTTGAAAAGTAATGCACACGATTGCGCGATAAAATCTGCACCAATTTACTTTAAACTTACTAAGCAACTTAATGAATGCACTAATTTCGGGATGTCGTCGAGTTTTAGTATTTTTATGTTTTAAAAAAAATTTTACAGCTACTTTTGCTCGAAAATTAAAGGCTTTTTAATTTTTATTTCATTTTAACTTTCTCTAGGTAGCCGCCATTTTGTTATTCTATATCGTATGATAACCTTTTTAATTAGTCATTCCTCAGTTTCAAAGCCAAAAGAAGTAGTACATAAAAAATTACTAATTACAATAATATAATAAAATTCATTCACTTTTAATGGATGCCCTGATCATTTCTTACCCTGTACTATAAAAACATCGTTTTTATTTTGTATTTTAGCTTTTGGTTGAAAATTAAACCAGTTTTGGTTGAATTTCGCAGTTTTTGGTTGAATATCGCAGTTTTTGGTTGAAAATCGCAGTGTTTGGTTTAATATTCAACCAATTGGTTGAAAATTCAACCAAAAACTGCGAAATTCAACCAATTGGTTGAATATTCAACCAAAGCAGCTCTACCGTGTGTATCCTGGGCTTCTGACGTTGCTTATTTCAAATATGACCATAAAAAAAATCATTAAACTTCATCAAGGGGTGGAAATTATAGTAAAAAACAATTTCTTATAAAAGTTAGATATTAATTTTAAAATTTCAGAAAAGTTCTTTTTCAAATATGATTTTTCATATTATTTTTATTCTCACATATGAGTGTATTCTCATTTTTATTGTAGGAACCCTTTACGTTATTGAGATTCCGTTACTATTATACTTTGTAATTACATAATCTTTATATTTGAAATAAACATTTCAGACAAACCTACATATTTAATTCAAAACTTTATATCAACGCTTTTGAAAAAATTTTGATTTTTCTACCCAAAGGTTAATTTTTTTGTTTTTTTCATGTATAATCTGGATCTTGTGCAAAATTTAATCATTAAGACTATTTAATTTATAAGTATATTTGTCTCAGATTAAAATTTTCAAAATTTAAGGTAAAAGAGAGCCAAGTGATTTTTATTTTCCCTTCTTTTTTAAGCTCCAAACATTTTTATTTGAATTTAATTAACTTTTTCCTCTTTTGCCTTAGATTTTTTTAACTTAGAAATCAAAAAAAAGATTTCTAATTTTTTTGTTAAACAATTGGTAATATTTATGTACGTAAAAAATGTTAGATATTAAAAAATTTATTTAATATTAAAATTTTTTTTTAGTTCATTTCAATTGCGGCTTGTATACAAAATTTGAAATTCCTAAACAAAGTTTTTACGGCTTTAAAATAACTTTTGAGATGAGAATACCTTCTTTAATGCCATTTAGATATTTCAGTGTTAATACAAAAATTTTATGCCAAAATTAGTTTTTACTCGTATATGAGTTTAGGATCGAAAAAATAAGGTAAACTTGTACTTACCCCTTAGTTTCGGAAATGTTGTTTTTAGGCTTATAAATACTCAAATATAGCAGTCGTAAATTTACAAATGCAAAATCGTAAATTTACCATAAAAATCGTCAATTTACGATTTGGTGGTAATATTACGAATTTGTCGTAAATTTACGATTTCAAAATCGTAAAATTACAAAAAAATCGTAAATTTACGATCGATCGTAAAATTACGATTTAAATGGTAAATTTACGATTTTTTTAGTAAATTTACGACGAAATCGTAATTTTACGATTATTTCGTAAATTTACCATCGGGTATTTTTAACAGTGTACGAATAAAATTAAGAACAGAATATAAATTTTTTTTTTTGGAATTCAAGTTTTTTCAGAAAAACCCAAAACTATTCTGGATGTTTATTACAGATGCTCTACTTAAAAATTCAAAAAGTTGAATTTTACCATGTATTTTTTTAAAAATCGTTAATATTCATGTATATTTGTGGCTAACCCCTCAAAGTTAATACAGTTATGTGACATGTCGCAAATTGAAGACTTCATTTTGCACTTCAGGCCCAACAAGTTTTAAAAATCGTATTAACCAATTTTATTTTAATTGTTTTTTTTCGTAAAAAACCCTTTTTTTCCCTAAAAATAGCTCTGAACTCCCCGAAAACCCGTTATCGTTGACTAAAAGTTCTGAAAATTTATGAGAATTATTTTTTAGCTTACAAAAGAATCTGCGCCTAATTTCATAAGTATCTAGCTCTACTTTCAATTTTTGGCATTTTTTCGGATTTTGGCTCTAACACGAATCTAGGGCAGTTAGAAGGTTCCACGGAGTCTTAAAAATCGCGTATGTCCTGGATCTACAACTTTACCACTTAACGTATCATAAAAAAATCAGCAATTTTGTTGCTACATCTAAACACCCATTTTTCGGTATTATCAACCCCACGAAATAAACGGAAGCCTGCCTCGGATTTCGTTAAAAGAGTAAAAGAGAAGTAAGAGAGCCTTGGGTCAATTACTTCCATCAAAATATTTATATATACCTGTAGTATAGAAACAAGCTCAATGGCGAAGAAACCTGCCTACCCAGGCATTCACCTCTGATTTCTTTTTTGAGAAAAATTACATTATATCGCTTGCGAGTTGTTAGGATACCACGTTAAAAGGAGATCTAGTTAAGGAAGAAGCGTATTCCTTAGATTTTTATGCAATATTATAGATCTTATATCTTTCACAAATACAATACCATTAGAGTAAATCTTTAAAATTTAAAGAAATTAAGAAACGAGATTCAAACATAAAATTTCTATGTTTCTTTTAAAATTGTTTACCCGTTATTCTAAAATTTACAATTATGTAAATACTAACCCATTAAATATCTTATTAAACATAGGGTAAATTTTGTATAAATTATACAGTATAATTTTTAGTCGTAATTTAAATTGATACTTTGCACAAACGAAATCTTTTGGCATTAAAAGAAGAAATTACAAGGGCAAAAGAAAAAATTAATATTTTGAGCTGTCATCCAGTAAGACTTTTTGCCAGCTATTTTCATTTTTGAAGTCAGTTTTTACATGTGATCCCTAGAAAAAAAGGATATCAATCCCTGAGAATAGAGTAAATTTTAAATAATTACATTATTTTTTCGATAAAAATTTAGGGGGTGATATCAAATTTTCTAGGGATTGTACGTAAAAACGGACTTCAAAAAATAATAAACAGTCCCAATTTACTTCCAGGTGACATAAAAATTGTCTTTTAAAATTAAAATATTGATTGTCTCATTAAAAAATATTCAAATGGCTTGAGTGCGTCGATTGAGCAAAGTGCAACTCCTTGCAACTCCCAAACAGTTGATCCAGGCCTTGGCTTTTGTTAAATTGAATCTTCTAACTTTTTAGAGATTTAATCATAAGCTTCTATGGCTGAAAATTAATATTCAAAGTACTAAAACTTCTGTCCTCCAAGAAAATGTAGAATTCAATGTATGAAACTACATTAATATTATATTAATTTTACAAGTTAATCAATTTTACTTGAATTTTCGAGAAAATAAAATGTAATTTTTAAAAATAATTAATTTGACCCCAGGAGTTAAATGCTTTTATGATTTTTAGGATTTCTTATTTTTTGCTATATATCGATTTATTGATTTTGGGAATTATAGTGATGGACGATACCATGCAACAATTTTTTGACGAAACGAGGTTATTGACTCGAAAATATACCTTCAGTTCAATTTCATAAATCTCTTGAGTCATCACGGATGATAATCGTCCTTAATTTAATTTTTCACCAAACAATTTCTAAATGCTTTCACACTTTTTGGGTGCGGACCTAAGTATAGAAATTCCGAAAAATACGAATTTTATAAAAACCTAATCATTTCTCCAAAATAGATAATAAATCAAGTGCTTATTTTTTTGGCTACAAATAACGATGCAAATATGAGTGAGGGGTTTCAAAAATTTTGTAAATTTTTGAAGATTTAATCAAATTTTTAACGTCTTGCATCGTTTGTGAGATGTAACTCTGCAAAGCATAGAAATATAAAATTGATGTTTTATAATGAGGCAAATAAGATATTTTATACTGAACATTTGTAAATAAAATGGTGGAACGCTGGATATAAACTATCACATTTTGTAATATAAATGAGTAAAATAATATTATTTTAAGAAACCAGGAATCCAAGGTAGAAGTATGAGAGATTATACGAAAGCTTGAAATTGGTGAAATTGCGTTATTATAAGTTTTTTATAAAATTTTTACTGAAAAATAGATTAATGTTATTAAAAATATTTTTTTGTTCTGAATGTTTATTTTTGGTTAGAAAAAAAAAACAATTGATTGTTTTCAATCATAAAAACGCCGAAAATATTTTGTAAAAAAAAGTATTTCTAAATAATTTAGGAAACACATATTATATAATCACGCAATTACAAATTTTCGTAAAAAAATTTCAATGAAAATACCTTACTTTTTTTGATTTGGCAATAAGAAATGAACGTCAGCGTTCGATTTCTAGAAAAGTCTATAGCATAAAAGTTGCGAAAAAATAAGTAAGAATAAATGTTAATAAAATCGAATATTAATTATTTTCACATAAGTACGTGGCTTTTTTTTAGGAATCAGTTACTCTTGAGCTTTTATAGAATTAAATCGGGTAAAATGTATTTACTAAATAATTGTGCGATTTCTCTAAAAATATAAAATTTAAGGTGGAATGAATTTTTAAAATCATGGCTAAATCTTATTATTTTAACAAGTTTTTCAAAAAATTAAAGTTTTTATTACTTTTAATTGGTGTTTGGCCTTATGAAAATGGAAAAGTGTCAAAAATTATCCGATACGTTTTTATCGTTCATGGCTGCATCGTATTAAATCTTCTGGTAAATATTTGCTTATTTTTCAATCTCTTTAGGCTTAGTTCAATCAAATATTTAATTATCTATTGACTATTAATAGCCCTCTTAATTTTACAATAAAAATAACTAATAATTTATAAATAATTTCAGATTATTAAAATGTTTGAAGATAAAAATAAATCAGATCTTTTAATTGAAGAAATGTCACTATTTGTGTTATTCCTGATGATAGCTACTGTGTATTCGCATTTTATGATAAATAAAAATCAGGTAATAAAGTTTACTAATAATTATTTTAACTGAAATAAGTTACAGAAGCTTGAATGGCTCTGTTGAAGAGCATTGACCTGGTGCCCTTAGGGTACCAGGTTCAAATCCCACAAAGGAGAATAATAGAGATTTTTTTTGAAAAGGTTAAATTCTCAAAGCTGAAGTTTTCTAATACAATTTTTACTAAAAGTTCAAAGGTTTTGATTTGGTTTTGCTTTTCATTAAAAATTCTAACATATAAATCGTACAAAATAATTTTTTATTTGCACCTGTGGTGATATATTTTTAAAACTTTTTCATTGTTATTATTAACGCTAGAAATGTTGCTATTGGTCGATAAAACAACTCACAATTACTGTTATTCACTTTTCATAGTTCTTTTCTCTAAAAATTATAGATAAAAATAACACTGGATTCATTGGATGACCAATGGAAAAAAATAGTTGATAATAATGAATTTAAAATTATGCTAAAAGCAGCAAAAGCAGGAAATTTCAAATGCAGCTTTTATATAGGTAAGTAACATTTTATTTAAATTTAACATGGATAATGTTCATAGGAGTATTTATAAACGGCCTAAGATAATTTAAGTTTGTTAGAATAATTTAAGTTTTGCGACGTAGAATAATTCCGCAGGTAGCGTGACTTACAATAGGATAACTTGGGGTAATATTCGGACCGAGGTCCCTGGATAGAAGAATGGGAGGTAAAATTGATATAAGTAAATATCGTGTAATATTTAAAATTAAATTTATAAAAATCACATATAATCGTAAATTTTCAATTTTACCGTATAATATGTAATAATAAATAATTTTGTGATAATGTCATTTAAATAAAATGTTATAATTCTTGACTCAAGTAATTTTGACAAAAACTAACCTCAATAATGCTCCCTAAGGAGGATGAATTTGTTGATCATGTGATGGGCATCAACGGCCACGAAGAATGCAATAGTATGGAATGTGTGAAATTCAAAAAGAAAAAGAAAAAAAAGAAAAATAGAAAGTCAACAAATAAAGGAGTTGAACCTATGGAACATGATGAAGTAAAATATAAAAGAACTCACGATGACGTAGAAGCCGGCTCCGGTAGTGATGATGATGATAATAAGAAAAAAAAAGTTAATAATTTGGTTGACGCAAGTTCAGAAAATATTAAAGTCCACGAGAAAAAAATATATAGATATGAAGAAAATATTCACAAGAGGCCATTTTCAGTCTTCGTGCGTAAAATCAATGATAATAACAAAAGTACTTGGTCAGATATAGATGTAGCTGGTATTTTGAGTAATTGTAAAGTGAATTTTAAGGAGATATCTCGTATATCTAAAAGACTCTGGAATGTAGAATTTAATAACTACCAAGATGCTTATTTTCGTTGGTTGTGTTAATATAAATAAATAAGTTATAAATTTTTTAATTTAAATTTTGAAAGACAAAATTTTTTTAGTTATGTGTACAGCATTTGCAATCATAGGATCCTTAACTCCAATGGTGACGCCAATTATGGATATCCTCTATCCTTTAAACGAATCAAGAATTAAAGAGCATTTATTTTCAATGGAACGTTTTGTTGACGAACAAGAGCACTTCTATAAAATATATTTTCACTCAGTATTTACTATTGTATTAAGTGTTATAGCCATAGTAGCAATAGCATGCTTATTTGCTAACATAACTCAACATTGGATTGGAGCATTTAATATTCTTAGGTATAAAATTTACTTTCTTTATTTTTCAATTAAATTTTAAAATTTTTTTATAAATATTTTCTTAGATATCGCATAGAAATTGCTTTAGACAATTCAAATACAGAAGAAATAAAATACAAAAAAATAATTGATTGTATTATACTTCATCAAGATATCCTTGGGTAAATATATGTATAATTTTTATTTTTAAGATTCAAGAACACAAGACCAGTAGTTCTGACAACCATTGGCTTTTCCTACTAAAAATTCCCTCGATACTTTTTTGGTTTGAATTTAAAGTTTCGGTTATGATGAAAATTTTCGCCAAAAAATTTGCCTATATAATATTTTAGCCCAAAAATTACCAAAATTTTTTTTAATTTTTTTTTTACCCAATGTGTTAAAATATTATTTTAAAAAAATGATAGGAATTGAATTTTTTGAAAAAGTTAAAATCTGACAATTAAATGACATGCATTCCACTGTACAGCTACAATAGTCCCATAATGAAAGAACGCTTAAACAAAAGCTTCCTTGCCTGTCTTCCCAACGTTAATTATAGATTTTTCTCTATTTTTGGCTAGTAATTCGATTGGAATGATTTTATTTATCATCTTCATGAATAGTTCTGATATACCACTGTGAACATTGCTTGGATAAGGGATTATCATTTATATCTTCATTTTTTTTACGGCATCTGCTCAAACTTCAGACCCAAAAAGTTCTTTTAAAAATAAAGCTTTTTTTTCGTGTCAAAAAAAATTTCTATTATATGACATAACAAATACAATTATAATATTTCACAACTAAGACCCGGCTAAGAATCTAATTTTGTTATATTCGCAATAAATAATCTTATTTTATTAGTAACATATCACCTTTTTAAAAAGCTCATAAATATTTTTAAAATTGATGTGTTTTAATAATAATAAAGAGAATAAAAATGTTGTATAAACTTGGAGATCCAATATTAATAATCTAAACTATTTTTTCAGTCGAATTAGTCAATGCAAAAAAAGCTACACAAAAGTTTTAGGATTTATGATGTTTCTATCGCTTATATTGATAAGTTTTTGTGGAGTTGCTGTAAGTTAATTTTTAGTTTTTTAATAATAAAAATTTTTGTAAAATATTTGCTAAAACATACTCCTCTTAGATTTTTAAAATGATAATATTTAAATCTATTTGACTCAATATGTAGATTGTTAAAAAAAAATTATATTGGATTTGCATATAAATACACATGTAATGTGTTGATGAAGAACTAACAATTTACTTGAGTCAATTTACGTTGGAAATTCATTAGTATACCATTTAGTGTTAGTAACGCAGAAAGTATAGTACAAATATTAGATCCTATAATGTGAAGATGGGGTTAACATGAAACATCTATATAGAGAGGGGAATTTAGTGAATAAGGAAATCAAGGGTGGGTGACGAAATCGAAGTCAGGGCCTGATTTGGATAGTGATTGCAGATTCCATCTGGATCAAGCGAGGGTGAAACCACTAATATTCAGTTATGTCAACCAATATTATATTACCTGTAAAAATATAAAATCTATACATTACATTTCCTTATAAGGAAAAATGTATAGGGAGGGGTACTCGGAAAAGACCTTCGCAATAGAGGGAAGGGTGAAAAATTTACTTTCAAATGGATTTATTCAAATGAACATTGATCTCACAGGCTATATATACTTTAAATATAATAAGCTTATATTATAACAATTTATTATCTTCAGAAACTGCTTTTTTTTTGTATAATAGATAATTATTGATACAATTTGCGTTCACAAAGTTTACTGGTTATTTATGGGACTGGCAGGTTAAGCAGTCAATTCTGTGTATATTAAAGCTTTTAAGTTTAGGGACTTAATTTAATCGCGCGCCCTACATGGACGCCGTAATATACGACTCTCGCTACCAGGCACCCCAAGGGCTTAGGTTAGGCTACTTTTTTTAAAATGCATTTCTTGGGATCAGTAACCAATCCTAGTTATAAGGCACCCATAGAGTTAGGGTAGGCTATTATTTTAAAAAAAGGCATTGTCAAAATATGGTGCAGCATTTAATTACAAACTTATCAAAATAAAATAGTCTAACCTAGCCCTAGGGGTGCCTTATAACTAGGATTGGTTGCTAGCTCCAAAAATGCATTTTTAAAACAGTAGCCTACCCTAAGCCATAGGGGTGCCTTATAGCGAGAGTCGTAAATATAATATATATAAAATATATAATATAATTTTACCTACTTTTGAAAAATTATAATATTTTATGGGATAGACATTATATTTGCCTTGCGAATTTTCTGTTATATTTTTTTAAGAATGCTTTGTCAAATTAGTCTAAAGAATTTATTGATATCTAGAATTAGCCTGGGATGTCTATTTTTTTTTTTTAATATTTTTTAAAATTAGTCTAAAGAATTTATTGATATCTTGGATTAGCCTGGGATTTTTAAGAGTTTTTTATATATTAGACATCTCAAATTTACATTACACCTTTTGCTGCTTTTTTCTATCCCTACCGGGTCTGTAAGGCAATAGTTAAATAAATAGTTAAAAAATGAATATTATCAAAATGTTAAAAATTTTGGCTTATAAACAAATTAAAATTGTTTAAACAATTAATCATACGACCTTATAAATTAGAAATTTGGATTCCGTGAGTCAAAATATGTATAATAAAATCAGGTATTTATCAAATTTTAGAATTGTTTTAGCTACACAGGATATTTAACATTTAGATTGTTATCAAATTTTGCAATAAATTGTTAATAACAAATAATTGACCACGAATTTTGCAAAACGGATCTCGGATTAGTATTTAGAGGGTCAAAAAGCATAAATTCCACCCATTTTTTTCCACGGAGCTTTTATGGCATTAAATAGGATGGCTGGCGACAGGACCCAAAAAAACATTATTTTTGAGGTTAGGCCAAATTTTAAGAAAAATATTATGGCTAAATAAAAGGAAAAGTTATATTTTGTATAAAATACACAAGAAACAAAAAATTCCGCAAATTACACCAAAGACGGCAAAAATTAAAAAAATTTAAAAATTAATAGGGTATTTTTCTTTCTTGCTCCTAAAATGGGAATTTTAATTGAGGTAACGAACACTTACGCGTACTGAGGTTAAAGTACATAAAAAAAGGCAACTTTAAAAAAAAAAATTTACCCTAGCATGTTCTTGCACAAAATGGCGCTAATTTCAAAATTGCTCAATTTTTACGAAAAAATTTGATTTTTGGCCAAAAATATAAAAATTTTTTTACAAAAATTTAACTTCATAGTCCCGTCATTAAAATACATATTTCCTGAGATTTTCATGAAAATCTGATAATTTTTGCCCAAGTTATTAAACAAAATTACAAACTTGGACAAATTGGATTTTTGGAGGTTAGGATGTATTTTAATAGTAACCCGATCCAATTAGTTCCATTCTCTGTCTAATTACGAAGATTTTCCTTTTTTTTTTATGACCATTTTAACCAGAGATATGACTAAATCCGATAGCAACCTTCTTAAAATCTAGCAAAAAAGTAGTTTTTGCCATATATCTGGCCAAGCGTTCCTCCGGGACACATAAGAAATCAGATTCCTTCTTACATATGTATATTAAACACACAAAAAAAAAATTACACTTCCTTTTTACATCACTATTAAATGATAATTCGCTTCCACTACTTGGGACGTTAATCCATCAAATGGAAATTTTGAAACTTATAATAAAAACTTGAACTTGTTTTTGTAGATAATTGTTAAGGATGATGTTCAAATGGCAATGAAATATACAGCATTCCTTTTATGTGTGGCAGTTATGACATTATTTCTGTATGAAAATGGCCAATGTATATTAAATATTAATGAAAAACTGTTTGATACTATGTAAGAATTTTGCATTATTGATAATTTAGTATCCTCAAACTATAATTTTTTTATTTTAATTATTTTTTAAATTTTGTCTTTAGTTCTATAATAAAATTAAAATCTTTCTATAAACGATTTCTGATTACAGATATTTTGCCAATTGGGAAGATGCTTCTATAAAAACAAAAAAATTAATACAAATAATGTTACAAAGATGTTTAAAACCTCCTCAAGCCTATGCATTTTTTATACCAGTGAACATGGAAACCTATACCCAGGTTCGTGTTTATTAATTTTTTAATTTTCAAATTTATAATAAATAAATAATTATTTTACCAGGTTATGAAAACATCATATTCATATTTTACGTTTCTGAGAAAAACTCAAGGTCAAAGCTAAAAATTCCTGATCGCCTTATTGAATATATTTACAAATTTATTCAGGTAATTCTATTATATTCTTGATAGAAACATAAAAATATTTATCAAATACATACTATCTAACCAATACATTAATACTTCATTAAGTAGGCACTAATTACTCTTTGTGAAAATTTAAGGAGAATACGCAGTATGAAAAAAATTTTAACATGGAACATGCTTATAGGGAGGGGGTGCTTTTGAACTTGAAAATTAAGGGAGGGGGTCAAATTTGTCCTATTTGAGGAGGGGGGGTCAAATGAGACTTTGAATAATTAGGAGACTTTGAAAAATCTGGGCTTAAGGACTTAGGATAATACAGGGTTAGAATACGGGTTTAGAATCTTAAAAGCTAACAAGGTGATAATTACAAATTATAAAATTAGAAAATTGTATTGTAATGTTGAGTAATATTTGTATTATAGGCTATTTTTAACGTTTTTGGGGTAATTTAAGATATTTTTATGAACTAATACCAATTTTTTTCTACAGCTTGTGGCTTTCGGATCACTAAACGCAAATAACACATCTTTTTTTAATAAATAATGTCCAGTGGCCCAAAATAGGTGATTCAGAACCAGAAGCTGAAGATAAAAATTGGTATTATTTCGTAAAAATAGCTAAAATTAGCCCAAAAAGCGTGAAAAATAGCCTAAAAATCCCTATTATGGGCTACCATTTTTTTTGTATGAGTAGATATGATAATTGTATGAGTAGATTGATAAGGTATAGAGACCCAAAAAACATTAGTGTAGTGTGTGAAAAATGGTAATAAATTAAAAATTTTAACAAAAAATGGCAAAAAAAAAGTTAAAAATGACCTAAAATTGTTAATTACGCAAAATTGGACCACGTTAGGTCAAAACGGACTTCGGATTTGGAATCAGCGACCCCGAAAACTAAAATTACCGTCAAAAAATTCCATGGATACGCTTTCAAAAAAAAATCGCAAATAAAACTATGCTCCAGGCCTATACTTTTAAGTAACATTACAATACATTTTGCTATTTTTATAATTTGTAATTAGCATCTTTACTAGATATTAAGATTTTAAAGCCAAACTATTCTGATTCCCTAAATGCATATGATTCCATTTTTCTAAATAGATATTATTCTAAGTCTTCAAACCCAGATTATTCTAAGTCCCTAAATCGAAATCATTTTAAGTCCTATTTGACCCCCTTTCCTTAAATTGGACATACTTTACCCCCCCTCCCTTTAAATCGGACCATTTTACAACTCGCCCTTGATTTTCTGATTTACAGGGTACTCCATCCCTATAAACATGTTAAAAGGCCCTTTTTTTTAAATTTTACTAAAAACTAATATTATACTTACTTGTTACAAAGCAAAAAATTTTTTTGAAGTGAAAATACGCAGAAAGAGATTTGAACCGCTCAAGTCGGTTATAGTCGGAACCGAATTTTACTCTTACCATAAGAACTGAAAATGTTTATGTTAGAACCGAGATTAAAAACCTTCTCTTAAAAAATTATTATAGACATCGTAGCACGTTTTTGTAATTATATAATTTAAAATTCAAAATTTCAAAGTGCTTTCGCTAATTGGTATGTACTTTTGGAAATTTTCGAGTTTCATACATTAAAAAGATCGAATTTTTTGGCATTTGAAAGAAAAATCGAACGTATCCTGCATAATAGACCAGTGAAGGTTCCACTAAAAGTTTTCATGCAGATTATTCAAAATATAGCTTTCTTTACTAGAAGTAACATCATTAATTTATAAAAACTGTAGGTTAGAATGTATAATATGTTTATATGATTTGCAGATCAATTCTGTCCAGGATTCTGAGGTCAGTAGCACATTATCTGAAATGCTTGCCACATTTCTAACAGGGCTGAAGAGGTTTACCTTTGATTTTTAGTGTTAATTTAATCCTTTTTCCTTTCCTTTTCTTTTCCAAAAAATCAAAGGTGATTCATTCTGGATCTTGCACTTGTAAACGAATTAAACAAAAGGATTTTCCTGAAGTACATTACTTAACCATGTGAGAAACTTCGTCAGGATTGAATACAAATTGTATACAACATTGTATACAAAAATGATTCTATACAATTTAGATATTAGCAGCATTTATGATAGCCAAATCAAAATCATTCATAATGACTGATAGCATAATGGTTTAGAGATTAAGTTCTCTAGCTCGCTGAAAAGTTTTTTTTGCCCTCCCGGGCGTAAAACTCGTGCGTAAAGAATTTTTTGAACTCGTTCTGCGCCTGGGGGGGGGGCAAAAAATAGTGTAAGCACCATGGGCGAAATACTTTAGACACGAGCGTGAACACAAATCACTCGTAACATCAATCATCGTAAAAGTTTCGGCACTAGCGTGAGCACTAGCATGAGTGCTCGGCGAAGCCGGGCACGAGTGACATGTGTTCACGCTCGTGTCTAAAGTATTTCGCCCATGATGCTTACACTATTTTTTGCCCACCGAGGTGTAAAACGAGTTCAGAAAATTCTTTACACACGAGTTTTACGCCCGGGAGGGCAAAAGATTGTTTGTATGCACCTTCTTATTTTGTTTCTAGAAGTGCATATACAAAGGGTAAGCCAATTTTTTGGGTTTCGACTCTTGTACCCGGTTGATTTACAGCAGCAAGTATGGCAAAATGTTGAAAAAATATTGACGGAGCGCATCTAAAAGTTCCATCGACAAATCTAATTCTGCTTCGGAAAAAGTTTAGCAAATTTACGGTGGTAGCATCTTCATCTTTGTAAGAATCATACAACAAAAAAATTTCACCACTAAGCGTGCTTCGAAAATCAGTAGGTATTCCTTCTAAATTATCTATTGTTTGTGGATTAGGAGGTAAGTAACGTAAACGCATGCGACTTATTGTTTTCCGTAAAGTTAACCTATGTGGCATTTCGGCAAGGACAGCTAATAAAAAAATTTTTTTTTATTTATTGTTAAAATAAGTCGTACCTGTAGGTAAATTACTAAACTCAGTCCACAAAATCTTAGCGAGAGTGCTTCAGGATGATCTTCTACTCTTCTCTTGGCAGACCTCACAACCTTTAAAGCATTTACTTCTTCAGTATTAGGTGCATGAAGATGATCTTCGAAATTTCCTCCTTTAACAATAATTAAATTTTCAGCATTACCGGTGGTTAAGAATCGAGCATGACACTCATCCATTTTCCTACATCTCCAATAAGCTCGATTCCCTATTCTTCCCAAATGCTTGTAATACAAGAACCCGTTAAAATGAAGGAAAGCTTGAATTATTTCTGCCAAATCAAAGTTAATTTAATTATTTAAATTTTATTTGTAAAATTTTTTTAATTTATTTAAATTTATTTCCAATTATTATAATTTAATATTCTTTAAACTTTAAACTTGAAATTTGGAATAAAAATTTTTTAATAATAAAATTCAATTTTAACCATATAAATAAAAAAAATTATTGATACTGCAAATTTTGATTAAATAATAGGTTAGATTAAATTTTTTTATAACAAGAGAAAACGATCGTGAAGTAAGATACAGCTTCATTCAAAATTTTTTTTTAAAAGTAATTTTTAATTTTTGGAAATTTTTTTGGAAAAAAATTGTTAATCTCTACGTTTTGAAAAAAATATTTTTGGAAATCACTGTGGATTGTAAAAAAAATTTGTGGAAAAATAAAATTGGCAAAAGTGTTCGCCAACCCAACTTGGCGCTTGAAGTGTAATTTAGATTCAATCCATTAGTTTTAAAAACCTCTAATCGAAAAAAAAAAATTCGTGGATAAATTATATATTTTTTGAAATGAAAAAATCAGAGTGCTTATGATAATGAAAGAAGGATGCTTTTTATTTTCAGGTTTATTTAGAAAATCTGCAGTTGAGAGAGAATTTGTTACATCCAGTTTTTTTCTTTTTCCAATCGATCATTTTTTTTCTATTTCCAATTATCGATACTATTTTATTTCAAATTCCACCAATTCATCCGAATTTTATACAAACATCTAAATGATATAGAATCATTTTTGTTTATAATTTTTTGTATACAATGCTGTATTCAATCCTGACCAAGTTTTTTACATGGGTATAATAGTAGTATACTTATTTCTTTATACTAGTTGGCAATACTCTTGTTAGAAATATTTTTTATGCCAAATGCGACTACAGTCCTATTTATTTACAATAAATGTTAATACTTTAATATTTTATTTACTTTATAAATTTTATTCGTTATATACTTTTTGTATACTATCTTAATGTTTTAAGAATGAACTTATATTAATTACTAATGTTCACAATTTTGTAACTTAAAAAATAATAAAACACTACAAATAAAACTAATAACACAATATAAAATTTTCTTGTTAAATTCAAGTTCTAATGTTTCCAGAAAAATCCTAAATTATTTTGGATGTTTATTACAGATGCTTCACTAAAAACTTCAAAAAGTTGAATTTTACCATGTATTTTTTAAAAAGTCTTTAACATTCATGTATATTTGTTTCTCACCCCCCAAAGTTAAGATATAGAAATCTAAAAAGAGCCTCTGTACCAAATTTCAAGTCTCTAGCACGACTTTCAATTTATTGCGTTTTTTTTTTTTTATTATCTAGAGCAGTTAAAAGATCCCACAGAGTCTTCAACAGGGTGTCTACAGACCATTGAAATCCTTAATATTCTAGAAATATTTTAGAATTCAAAATAAACTCTTAAAATTCTTGAAATATTCTTGAATTTAGGAAAAGTAATGAAAAAATTCTGGAATTTTTCGTATAAAAATTTAGGTTTTAAAATAAAACAATTTTTGTTGTTACTTTTCGTGTGACATAAACATGTTTAAAAAATGCGTTTCAAAAAGTATAGTTTTCATATTTTTCTTTTTTTATGTTTCTATTTTACTTAAAAAAATATCCTTGAAAAATCTCAAAATCGGCTCTTGAGATCCTTGAAATATTCTGGAATTTTAAATCAAGCTTTCTGTTGACACCCTGTTAAAAATCACGCATGTCCTGGGTCTACAACTTTACCATATAATATCATATAAAAATTCAGCGATTTTGTTACTATACATCTAAACAATCGTTTTTCGATAATATCAACCCCATGTAAAAACCGGAAGCATGCCTCATTTTTAAGTTGTAACAAAAAAAAAGCGCTAAAAAATGTCCGTTTTTTTGATAAATATGGCCAAAAATCATGCAAGGTCTAAATTTTTTTAAAATCCGACTCCGGATTCGAAATCTACGACCTCAAAAACATAAGACCAGGTATTCTAAAATAAAATTTTTTAATTTTTTCGCTAAAAATTATGCAGCTAAAATAATTAAAAAATATCCGTAAATCTTGACGTTAATGGGTTAATTTAGTAGACAAATAATTTATCATACCTTCAGTTTGTCTGAAAGAGCCTCCTGAATCTGGAATCAAATGCCTCAAATTTAAATGTGATGGAGATTTTTAGACAAATACTTTAAATTTTGCTGTAACCATACCAAAAGACTTCTCTAACAAAAAACTTCCTGGGGCTTATTTTTTCCGATTAACGATTTACATTAACAAAATTTTCCCAAAATTAAGTTAAATTATTAAGTTAAATTTTTTTTATTGCATATATTTAAAAAAATCTAATATTTTTAGTCACTATCGACATTATTTTCATAAAAATATTTCAATACAAAGTAACTTATGTTTTTCGATTCGACATGAAAAAATCAACATTAGTGTTCGATTTCTAGAAAAGTCTATAGAATAAAAGTTGCGAAAAAATAAGCAAGACTAAATGTTAATAAAATCGAATATTAATTATTTTCACATAAGTACGTGGCTATTTTTTAGGAATCAGTTACTCTTGAGCTTTTATAGAATGAAATCGGGTAAAATGTATTTACTAAATAATTGTGCGATTTCTCTAAAAATATAAAATTTAAGGTGGAATGAATTTTTAAAATCATGGCTAAATCTTATTATTTTAACAAGTTTTTCAAAAAATTAAAATTTTTATTACTTTTAATTGGTGTTTGGCCTTATGAAAATGGAAAAGTGTCAAAAATTATCCGATACGTTTTTATTGTTCATGGCTGCATCGTAATAAATCTTCTAGTAAATATTCGCTTATTTTTTAAATCTCTGAGTTCTGAAATTAATATTTAATTCTGAAAATTAACTAATAATTGATAATAAATTTCAGATTATTAAAATGTTTGAAGATAAAAGTAAATCAAATCTATTAGTTGAAGAAATTTCAGTATTTATGTTATTCTTAATTATAGTTGCTGTGTATTCGCATTTTATAATAAATAAAAATCAGGTAATAAAGTTCACCAATAATTATTTTAATTAAAATAACTTAAAAGAGCGTGATTAGGACGGAGAATAATAATTTTTGAAAAGATTAAATTCCCAACTTTTCGGGTCTGTTTTGTGCCACTAAAAAGGTTTGCAAATAAATCAGGAATTTATTTCAAACGACCAAACAAGTTTTAATAAATGGATTTGCGTGGGAAATATACGTTTACTTAAAAAACAATTATTTTTTTTTGCATTTTTTTAAAAATAATATTAATATTTAAGTTATTTTTCACGAAAGATCTGTATCCATGCCTAATATTTAAAAATTTCCCTTGCCTTGCTGGCTTCTCTCCCCCCTTGTGTATAAGATTTAGTTATTGTTTTGTTATTAAATTAATATTTGTATTAAAATAATTTTTTTTTTTTTTGGTTATGTTATACATTTTTTTTTAAATAGCGTATTATAATTAATTTACAAAAATAATAAAAAAAGTCGTGTATTTTATGTTGCTGTTATAATTTCAATAAAAGCATTTTAATATAAATTTAAAAAAACCTAAATTAACACAATATTGGGTATAAATAAAAAAAATTTATTAAAAGAAATATTGCTATAAGTGTAGGTATATATAATTTTTTTTTCTTATTTTTTTTTTTTTTTTTTTTTTTTTATATACATATATTCTGCACTGAATACTTACTATTTAGATACAGAGATTCGTCTTGAACTTCGTTTTCAATAACTTCTTGCAATAAATTTTCAAAAAAACAACCGAGTTTTGCTCAGAAATGAAAAATAAAGTAAAAAATGTTAATTTGCTTACGCACAAATAGGATATATTAAATATTGCTAATTTTTTGGTTTACATAAATGACCCCTTTTCCAGACCTGGAAAATAGGATTTAACCAGACCTTGGAACAAAAAATTCTGCTTGGCTCTTATTGAAGAGCACTTAATTTTTGGGGAGGTACATAATATGTTGATTTTTTCATAAATGTCTGTATACGTATATTAAGTATACATAGGTATATATTCTATAAATTAATAAACATGGAAAATAGAAGCAGTGATAATATTCAATAAGTATATATAAGTTATATATAATAAGTTATATATTATTTTATATATTAAGCTACTTGTTTATAAATTTTAGAACATTTTAAATAAAATTTTTTTTATAAACAATTAGCTTTAACTTATTACTGAAATAAATGGTTTAGAAAAAAATGTTCTAAGCGCACCTCCCCCTAAAACTAATTGGTCTTCAACATGAGCCAAGCAGAATTTTGTCCCTGAGTGCTGAAATTTGGAAATTCTGGCATTTATTACACAAAAATTAATTAATACACCGTATTTATAAACAAATTAAAACTTTTGATTTTTTATACTTCATTTTTTGATAAAAGATTACTCAAATTATCGGCTCTGTTATTAAACGATTATTGTAAGTAAATATAGTTAACATTTTTTAGTATTTAAATATGCCAGCGGCTAAACAGCATCCTATAGTACATTTTTAACCAAGGGAGCAAAAAGAAAGAATGTCCAGATCGCACTTTAATTACCTCGGCTTCGCCTAGGATGGTAAACTGCGATCTGGAGCATTCTTTTTTTGCTCCCATGGACAAAACGAAATTTATCTTTCTCAGTGGGGAAAAAACGCGTTTTTTTCAATCTCGTTGCAAGGCGAAAAAAGGTGTTGTCGACCCGCTAAGAAGAAACATATAAAATTATGTAGCTGCGTTCTGCGATTAATTTTTTCTAACCTACATAACCTTTGTTTATTGGGCATATAGTATTTTAAAACAAGAGGAATTTATTTATTTTAATTCTAATTTATTTCTGTATTTAAAGTGAGAATAAAAGTTAACGAATATTTTTTTGGGTTATTATATTTTTATGCATAACCATAAAGTAGTTATTTATGAATTTTTTTAGTCGTGAATTGAACTCAAAGTACTATTTTTGACTAAAACCATCCAAACAAAATTCAAATTACTATTAATTGATTTTAATGGTTCTTTTCTTTAAAAATTGTAGTTAAAAATAACACTGGATTCAGTGGATGACCTGTGGAAAAAAACAGTTGATAATAATGAATTAAGAATTATGTTAAAAGCAGCAGAAAAAGGAAAATTCATATGCAGCTTTTACATAGGTTAGTAAAATTTTAACTTTAAACAAGACAGCCAAAATATGCTTGATTTATTATGCCCCCCATGGGTTCCTGTGGATCCAAACGACATACCAGTATGTAGTAACAATAACGTTGACTTTTTTGATCGGCCCTTCACTATCAATGAATTTTTAATAGCTTTAAATTCCAGGGGCGATAAATCAGCCCCTGGCATAGATGGCATTAACTATGAAGTGCTACACAACATCCCACACAAATATAAAAACATACTTCTTAACATCTTTAATGAGATGTATGCCTTTGAGTCTTATCCTGAAGAATGGAAGGACGTTTTCGTTCATTTTGCCCCTAAACCTAATGGTGGTGTCAGACCCTTAGCGCTTACATCTTGTTGCTCTAAGCTTTTTGAGCTAATGCTATCTAACCACCTGCGTTGGTGGTTAGAAACACAAAAAATATTACCGATATCTCAAGCAGGCTTTCGAAAAGGAAAATCGTGTGCAGATAATTTAACAGTTTTAACCCTCGAAATAGATAATGCTTTCCGTAATAAAGATCTTGTTCCAGTAGCATTCCTTGATGTCACTGGTGCTTTTAATAATGTCATTATTGATATATTATTAAAAAAATTATCGAAAATTGGGTGCTCTTAAAAATTAATTAATTTTATCAAATTTTTCACTTACAAAAGGTCTATATTTACTAAAGACACAATGACCACCCCTTTTCTTGCCTACAAAGGAGTCCCTCAAGGTGAAGTTTTGAGCCCACTTCTTTACTTAATTTATGTTTACAAAATAGTTGTTAACCTACCACCTGGCTTTAAATTGCTGATGATGTAGCAATCTATAAAAGATCTAGTAATACAACGCCAATGGTTTTAAAAGAATTTGAACATGCCATTGACATACATAATAATAATTTTAAAAAACTTTCTCTTGAAATCTCGCCTACCAAAACGGTATTTATGTTCTTTAATAGAAAAAATAATTTTGATATCAATAATGTAAAAATTAAACTAAATGGATTAGAAATTAAAGCATCCCAATCAGGAAGATTCTTAGGCAATCATTTTGATACTCGGCTCAACTTTACGTCACACATACTAACAGTAAATGCAAATGCTAACAGGGCATTAAATATCTTAAAATTTTCCAGGGGAATACGGTGGGGAGCTGACCCTCAAACGTTAATATTATTTTATAAATCCTATGTTAGGTCCATTATAGATTATTCTAGCTTTGTATATTTTCCATATTCCAATGGTAAAAACAAGTCAAAACTTGAAAGAATTCAATACTCAGCGCTTCGATTGGCATTAGGCTACCGAACTATTACCCTAACAAATATTATTTTGTCTGAATCTAAAGTCGAAAGTCTTGAAAACCGAGCCAAATATTTAGGGACGACCTACTTTTCCAAAATTCTTTCTAATAAAAGTAGTTTGGTTTATAAAACCATCAAGAATTTAAGCACAGTAATTAAGCAGGATAAACGCAAAAGGGGTTTGTTTATTAAGGCTGGTTCTACAGACCTCCGTAAACGCAAACCGTAGCCGCAACGCAATGCGCACAACACAACACGCATCTGCACAACACGATTTTGGTTTGTGCGCATTGCGTTGCGGCTGCGTTTATGCATTTACGGAGGTCTAATGAATGCATCAACTACCCATATATAACTTTGACTACTACTTGCTTTCAAATCCGATGAATACTGACTTACTTTTTGGCTGACTATTACAAAACACTAATGACCCTAACCTATTACTAAATGATTATTTAAATAACGAAAGCAACTCATTACATATTTATACCGATGGTAGCAAGAGCACTGATGTAATATCAGTAGGTGCAGCTTGCTTTTGTGAGAAAGTAGATAAGCAAGCTATGCTGAGCATAAACAAATGTGCATCAATATTTACAGCAGAGTGTGCTGCAATCAATGAAGCTTTAAATATTGCCTTGGATAACAAGGATAAAAATATAGTTATTATATCAGATTCCCTTAGCACAATTGAAAATCTTAATCACCCAAGATTTAACGCGCAAACTAACCCATTCATTTTTGAAATTAGAAAGAAAGTTTATAAATTTAACAATAGCGATACTTATATAAAATTTTTGTGGGTTCCTTCACACCAGAGGTTAACTGGAAATGAAAATGTTGACAAGCTGGCGAAATCGGTCACTTTAATAGATCCCACTATAAAGCATATTCCACATACCGACCTAAGAAAAAAATAATAATTAAAATAATAATTAAAAAATAATATTAAAAAAATAATTTTCATATGGATATGAAAAAAAAATCCATATCTGTCATATTTGCCCAACTCTAATCATATAAGAGTATTTAAAAATGTAAAAATGGACAGAAGGATGTGTGGGGGGGGGGTAAATAAATTTAGAATACTTTTGATTCAAAGACCTCAAATATTTTGAATTTAGGGAATTATTGTTACTATAATTTAAGTTTAGCAACGTAGAATATTTCAGCAATGTAGCTTACAATTAGAATAAATTGAGAGTTTTATAGGTTAAAACATTATATGCTCGTTGGTTGTCTTAATAAATAAACCAGTCATAAATATATAAATTAAAATTTTTATAGTTATGTGTGCAACTTTTGGGGTCATAGGATTCTTAACTCCAATGATATCGCCAATTATGGATATCCTCTATCCTTTGAATGAGTCAAGAATTAAAGAGCATTTATTTTCAATGGAACGTTTTGTTGACGAACAAGAGCATTTCTATAAAATATATTTTCACTCAGTATTTACTGCTTCTTTAGCTATTTTAACCATAGTAGCAATAGCTTGTTTATTTGAAAACGTAATTCAACAATTGATTGGAGTATTTAATATTCTAAGGTATAAAGTTTATTTCCTTTATCTTTCATTTAAATATTATAATTTTTTATAAATATTTATTTAGACATCGCATAGAAATTGCTTTAGACAATTCAAATACAGAAGAAATAAAATACAAAAAAATAATTGATTGTATTATACTTCATCAAGATATCCTTGCGTAAGTACAAGAATAATTTTTTTTTAAGAATCAAGAACTCAAGACCCGAAACTCTGAAAATCATTTAGTTGTTTAGTTTCCTGCTAAAATAACAAATGAATCATACATAGATGAATTTGCCACTTTGTACCAGTATCATTGCTTCGCAGCATTTTCGGTATCATACTTTTTTGCCTTCACTCCAAAAAGGGCGTCTCCAGAAAACTTGCAATGAAAAAATTCATATGCACATAATCTTAGAATATATTGCGTATTTCAATTTGCAGACAATTAAATGACATGACACTGCCATAATCCCACAGTGCACAACGAGAAAACGCTTAAACAAAAGCTTCCTTGTCTATCTCACCAACTTAATTAGGGTTAATCTACAATCATCATAAAAATGATTCGCAACCACAAGCGAAGCTGCATCGCAATGCGCAGAAACCAGAAATGGTGTTGTGCGTATTGCGTTGTGGCTAAACTTGCGGTTGCGAATCACTTTTACGGGGCTTGTAGATGCGTCCTAGGATCCTTTGGTGGTAGCTTGTTGTTCGTTCTGAAGCTTATTTGGTAATTAAATTTCTTGAATGTATTTACTAGTGTGAACAGGGTGTAGTTGCCATAAGTTGCTGATATGTATTTCTTTTCAGTTTTTATCTTGGATTTTTTATATTTATTTATTAATTTGTCTATTATGTTGCAATTGTAACCATTTACTATTGCTATGTATTTTAGTGTGTGAATTTCATTGTTATAGTTATCTTGGTTAAAAGGGACTGTAAGTAATCTATGTACAAAGGCGTGGAAACTTGCTATTTTTTGTGCATGACCGTCTCCGTGGTTCTATGTTTCCTATATATATTAAAAATGATGTGTTGAAATGATTATTAAGAAAATAAAAAAGCTGTTTAAACTTGAATAAAAAGAAAATTTATTTCTGAGATATAATATTAATTATCTAAACTATTTTTTCAGTATATTAAGTCAATGCAAAAAAAGTCACACAAAAGTTTTAGGATTTCTGATGTTTCTATCGCTTATATTGATAAGTTTTTGTGGAGTTGCTGTAAGTTGATTTTTAGTTTTATCCTCTCAAATTTTTAAAATGATAATATTTAAATCTATTTGACTCAATTTGTTGACTGTTTCAAATGCAATTTTTACTTATATTAAAAATTATAATGGTTTGCATACAAATACACATGTAACGTGTTGATTAAGAATGTTTCTTTTAGGCATTAATAAATCCGTGATAAATCGCAGTCTTTGCTTGGCGCTTTAAGGCCTTGACAGATATAGTTCGTTATATCAGTAGGTTCATGGCTTTTAACCAAAAAGGAGGTGTAAAACATGTTCTTGGCCAATCAGGAAGCGTATATCATTCGGTACACGTACTAAAGTTTAGGCTGAGTCTACACACAGAGCCTATTATTAGTATATAGATGCAAACCCGGAATAACCTTGCTTCCGAGTTTTGAAACATATAAATAGTCTGATTCAGGATTTCATTTCTCTTTAGACTTAGAAATAAGTTTCAAAACCCGGAAAAACGCTAAAACCAAGTTTTATTTTTAAAATTTCCGAGTTTACGGCTCTGTGTATATGTAAGCGTTCGTATACGAATTCATATCTGTGGCGAATATGAAAAACGGCATAAGTCCTATGCTTATACATAGAACATATGACGTTTTACTTATTCGCCACAGATATATGAATTACAATTATGCGAATATTCGTATCGTGCCAACCTATGATTATATATCTTTCTCCTATAGCAATCTCTAGTGCAAACGCATTACTAAAAATAAGCATAGGTTTGCACTAGACGAATATTTGCATGCAAATTTGTATACGAATGCTTACATAGACTGTACAGCTTAGTACACGTACCGAATGATATACGCTCCCTCATTGGCCAAGAACTCGATTTACACCTCTTATTGAAAGCCATCAACGTACCGATATAACGCACTGCATCTGCCAAGTTTAACTCTTAGACAAAAATGTTTTGCTATGTAAAAAGAGTTGCTTTTCCAGTTTCCAGGTTCCGATTTAATAATACAAGTCTTTTTATACAGACATTAGCAACATCCAATTTTGAAAATTTTGGCGCTAGTATGGATAACATTGCAAATATGGCCGGTGGAGAGTTCATCTTTTGACTCTGCGCCAGCCACATTTACATACATAACTGTAGGAAATATTAGCTCTTATTTTAACTATGCATGGCATCTAAAATCATACTATCCTCTATAGGAAAACATTTTTGTCTAAAATAGATTTTCAATTTTTAAGTTCCCTAGCTGAAATTCTGATCTACTATTTAAGTCCCCTTGGGAAGATGTGGGGTATTTATCCATGTGTATACTGTATAGCCGTGTATAAATTATTATATTGTATTATTATATAATTTTCTTGGGGTAGAGTTTTAAAAATACTTAAAACTAGTTTTTGTAAGAGTTTAAAACGCTTCAAACTCCTTAATTTGATTAAATTAATTTTAAAGTTTATTATAAATAATAAAGACGATCTAAACGGAACTATAATTGAAGTTTTTCCTGTGTTTCTGAGGACTGAGCGTCCCTTTGTCACACAAAATAATTACTGGAATAAATTGTGTGATGTTAAAAATTTATTATTGTTATGTTAAAAAGTTAAAAAAATTGAAAATTTTTGTCCATTTCGACTCTGCACGAAAACAGAGTAAAATTCGTCAGTGTAACCCCAGTTTTCTGTTTGTTATAAAAATAAAGTTTCATGTAGCTCCATCAAATAGATATTTGGAAACTTATAACAAAAACTTGAACTTATTTTTGTAGATAATTGTTAAGGATGATGTTAAAATGGCAATGAAATGTACAGCGATCCTTTTTTGTACGGCAGTTATGACATTATTACTGTATCAAAAGAGCCAAAGTATATTGAACATTAATGAAAAACTGTATGACACTATGTAAGAATTTAGCTTTTATTATAATTTAGTTTCGTTTTATATTTATTAGTAAAAAACTATAATTTTTTTTTTTTTTTAATTCTTAAATTTTTGTCTTTAAGTTATAAAATAATATTTAATATCTTTCAATAATTATAAATAAACGGTTCCCTATTGCAGATATTTTGCCAATTGGGTAGATGCTTCTATAAAAACTAAAAAATTAATACAAATAATGTTACAAAGATGTTTAAAACCTCCTCAAATTGATGCATTTTTTATACCAGTAAACATGCAAACTTATACTCAGGTTCGTTTTTATCAATTTTTTAATTTTCAAATTTATATTAATTAATTTTTTTACCAGGTTATGAAAACATCAGTTTCATATTTTACGTTTCTGAGAAAAACTCAAGCTCAAAACTAAAAATACCTAATCGCCCGGCCTTATTAAATATATTTTCAAATTTATTAAAGTAATTCTATTCTTGATAAAAACATAAAAATATTATTACTTTTCTAGTGAATGCTTAATGGTTTTTAAATACTAAAATAATTATTTTTTTAATTAAAATTAAGCCAAAATTACGCAAAGTCTATTTACCCAGAAATTTTTTACGTAAAATGCACTCACTCATTTACACAAAAACTATTTTGAACCTCAACTTGAGGTTTGTTTTGTTTGCTTTTCTGCACTCTGCACTGAATATTAAAATTTTTTTTGAAAAATTAACTATTTTTTTAGTAACATATAAGATTTAAATGTAATTAAAAAAAAAATTTAATTATTATGTTTGGAATCTTTGAAAAAAAGTTTCTGAAATGTCAAAGTTATCTATCCAGAATTTCTGGGTAAATAGACGCAGCCTTAAAATTATTACTAATGGGTAAAGAGTTTACTTTTTTAATAAATATAACCCAATTTTTTTTTAATTTAAAAAAGTTCATATCTTGGATGCTGTTACTCAAAATTGAATCGCGCAAATAGATTTATTGTTTAAGACTTTGCTTAACTTATACCTCAATTTCGTGAATGTTCTGCAAAAACTAATTGGATAGATGTGCCCATATATGCACATCATTTTTGCCAATTGGCAGCTATTGTAGAAGGTGCCTAAAAAGCAAAGATCGTATTTATTGACATTGGTGCTTTGAAGAAAAATTGAACGCATCCTGCGTAATATAGACCAGCGAAGGCTCCACTAGGTGTTTTCATGAATATTATTGTAATAATTATAAAATATAGCTTTATTCACTAGAACTAACATTATTAATTTTTATCTTTTTTTATTTTTATTTTATTATCCTGGTTTTAGCCTTGAAAAATATACAAAATGCACCTGCATGCTGGAAGAATTAAAATTTTTAAAGAACTTATCATGGAGGCTAGACTTCCTCCATGGAACGTACAATATAAGTACCTGCCATCTAGCGGTTATATGTCAAACGCAAAAACAGTGATTGGAAAAACTAGTATACGTCAAATATGTATGTAACTGTTGCTTATTCAAGAGAGTATATAATAGAGATATTACTTTGCAGTTTCGATAAGCTATATTTATACGCACATTTTGTATAAATCGAGACACTAAGACATACGCATGAAAGTACTTTAATAATTTTAGTTCTTTCAGCATAGTATAGGTGCATTTAATGTATACCTTCCAGGGCTAAAGTGGATAAATATTTATTATACCAAACGCGACCTTCAGTTCTATTTATTTATGATAAATGTTAATATTTTAATTTTATTTACTTTATAAATTTTACTCGTTATGTACTTTTAATATATTATATTAATGTTTTAAGAATGAAATTATATTAATTACTAATGCACGAAATTTTGTAACTTAAAAAATAAAAAAAAACTGCGAATAAAATTAATAAAATCAATCATTTATTATTGATGCTGTACTTGAAAATTCAAAAAGTTGAATTTTACCATGTATTTTTTAAAAAATCATTAATATTCATGTATATTTGTCGCTAATCCCTCAATTTAAAACAGTTGTGCCAGGTCGAAAATTGAAGACATTACTTTGCACATTTGGCCAAAGAAGTTTTAAAAATCCTATTAACTAATTTATTTTTAATTCTATTACTTCCATAAAAAAAACATTTTTTTCCCCTAAAAATAGCTCCAACTCCCTTAGCGTTGCTGCCAAAAGTTTATGGGAGTTATTTTTTAGTTTACAAGAGAATCTGCGCCTAATTTCAAGTATTTAGTGCTACATTCAATTTTTGGTGTTTTTTCGAATTTTGGCTTGAACACGGAATCTAGGACAGTTAGAAGGTCCCACAGAGGTCTCTTGTAGGGATGTAGATGTTAATTTTTTCCTTCAGGTATGTGTGTAGCTGAGTGTTCAGGACATTGTATATATGAACTGTGCATAAGTATTTTTTGGCGTAGCCTCACGTTAAGCCAACCTAATTACAGTCTAGCAGTTGAGGTCCTATTTGGGAATTTAATATCAGATACGTATCTGACTGCGGCGATTTGGAGTTTTTGAAGCCGATCGTATTGATACCTTAGAAGCTTGCCCACAGGGAAGGTGCCATAGTCGAAAAGGGGAAAAATTAGAGAAGTGACTAAGCGTTTACGGAGCAAAGGGGAGATGAAGTTTTTGAAATATCTCAATCTGTAGAGTACATAGTTTATGGATTTGATCATGTGGTTGATTTGGGTGTTCCAGCTCATATCTGAATCAAGGAATAGACCAACGTTTTTTACGAATTTTGAAATGGGAATATGAATGCCGCTAAAATAGTTTTGTTAATGTAAAAATCCTGTGTTTTATTGCCGAAAATTATGAATTTGGTTTTCTCTTTGTTGAAGTGAAAATTGTTTTGTGAGGCCCAGAATTCTATCTTTTTTAGATCGCTTTGAAGGAGAGAGATACCTAGATTGTAGTCTTTCTTTGGGATTTGAATGTAGATTTGGAGATCATCGGCGAAGAATAATCGTTTGGCGTAATAAATATGGGAGCTAATATCATTCATGTAGATGAGAAATAGTAAGGGGCCCATTACTGAGCCTTGGGGGACACCGCTTTTTACTGGTTCTGTCGAAGAGGGTTTATCTCCTACAATGACAGATTGAGTTCTATTTGAGAGTTAACTCGTGAACCAATCTATTTTGTTTATGGATAAACCAATGCTTGTTAATTTTGCCAAGAGAAGTTCATGAGAAACTCTATCAAAAGCCTTTGATAGGTCCAGCATTAATAAGATGGTGAGGTTTTCATCGTGATAACCTCTGCAGATATCGTCAGCAAGGGTCGTTAATAAGGCTTGAGTGCCGTGTATTTTTTGGAAGCCAGATTGAAAACAGTCGAGGATTTCGTGTTGGGTTTATTACGTTAATTACGTTTCGTGTTGTTACCCACTGCATTATGTAAAAAATATGAAACTAATAATGTAATTAACAATGGAATCAATAAGGATGGATGATTAAAATTGTTTATTGAAACCAAAATTTTCCGTCATTACTTTGCATGCATAAATTTTTAATTTGGCTTTACTCTTTTAGTACATTGCTTGTGGTCCTATTGTCTATTGTCTACGTTTGAAAAATTATGTAAAAATCTTCCCATGGCAAAAGTGGTCTGTTTTTATTTTCATGTCGAGAATTCTGAAATATTAAAAAGAAAGTACATGTTCACTTATTGTTTCAAGTATCCGAATACTTTTCCATTCCTAGATCTGATTTTTCGCTTCTTTAATTAAGCCTGTCCACATACTAAACGTTTATTTTGAATGATCTTACGTAATTTATAGCAGTATTAAAAAGTTACCTAAACATTTGAAATTGGGAATATTATATTATTTTTTATGGCAAATCGTTTAATTGTTACGATAGCCATAAATCAAAGTAAATTTTTAAAATAAATGTCAGACAATACAACATTTAATTATCTTTAACTTTCAAAAATTAAATAATTAAATTTCACAAGTATATACATCAATTGCACGATTTTTGTATTTAGTAACTAAAATCCGTAGTCATTTACACATAAGTAATATTTTCATAATTTTAAATCTTAAAAAAAAAAAAATAAATTACACAAATACTTATAAGAAAATTGAAAGATTTATATAAATGTAAGCATACTGCATAAGAAAAAAAGAAAAGAGCGTTGGCTGTTGGGGCTGCGAAATAATAATAGTTATAATATGGCCTGGCAGCAGCAGGTTGTGAAACGCAAGGCAAATATTATAAACTTCTATATAATGCACCACTTTCACTATCGCAGTCAAGTTTCATAACTTTTTATACTTTATTATCGAGGACAAATACGTAGGTTGCAGCAAAAAGAAAAATATGTAAAAAAATTTTAAATAAATTAATTTTTTTTTTAATAATAAAAATTGTCCTCGTTTATAATTTGGTGGTTGCACAAAATAATAACATTTTTTTTATCACTAAAATGCATTTTTATTTTTTTGGTAATGTTAAAAAAGATAAATTTAAATGCAGAGAGAAAGGATATTTTATTATTGTTATTAAAACTGCGGAAGTTTAAGATATTAAGTATCGACGAAAAAAAAATTGGTTTTTAATATAATGTGGTATTTATATGGTAAATAGTTACATTCGTTTCCTGATATATCATATAACAATATAAGAAAGTCTAATTTTTTGTAAATCTTTGCTTTTTTTTTTAATTATTTATTTTTTAAATATTTCTTGCATACTTGATTGGCCTCTTTAGTGCTTATGCAAGGTTGGAATTAATGGTTTAAAAATTGCTGAATGAGTTGTAGTTAAATATAGCAATTTTAGAAATTTATTTTTAATTATTTTTTGCAAAAAACTTAAAAATTTTTACATCTATTGGTTTTTTTTCAGTTTTATTAAAATTCTGGACGAATTTTTTAATATTCAAATGTATAAATTGTTTTAGTAAATTAGTATTTTTTTAAGAAGACATTTTAACTCAACAACTCTACAAAGTACACATATGATTCCGCAGCACTGAAAGATTTGCTATTATTTCAGTAAAAGTTATTAATCAAGTAAAAGTTATTATTCATATAATATGATTCTCTTTTTTGGGAGGAATTCCTAAAATAAATTCAAATCGAAAACTGAAAATTGATTGATTAGAGTTAATAGCAAAGGTGTAGATTCATTTTATTCCAATTTTTAAAATAAGGAATGGAAATTAATTTCTGATATTGGCGCTTTTTTTGTATAATTTTGACTTTTTATCACAACTGACTAATTATTAAAAACATGGTATACATTCTAAACCCATTTATGGTGGTTCCTAATTTAATCCAAGCTGATAAAAAATAATTATATTAATATATATTATTTTATATAATATTTTGATTACTTTACGTACAATGAATCTCATTGGATTAAATTAAATTAAAATTAAATTAAATTGATTGTTTACTTTTAACAAAGTTTTTGTATTTAAAATTAGTTTTCACACAAATTTTACTGTTAATAATTTTAAAATGTTTCCCATGTTTATGCATTTGACATTTTCGACATCAATAAAACCAATACATAATCACGTGCATACATGCGTATAAAGGTATTAATATTTAGAGATTATCTAACAAAAAATAATAAAAGCAAATATTTTGAAATATTTTTAAATAATCCGCCTATTGCAATAAATTTTTATTTTTGTAATTTAACATGTCAATTTAATTACAAAATTCTAATAAAATAAATAAATTAGGTAATATTGGAAAACATTTTTTACAACATATTTACTAGTAGTGGTTTTTTTACAAAATATTTTATCCAATATTACATGAGATTAAATTAGATTAAAATATTTTTAAAAAATCATTTGTAATTTTATTAAATGTATATGAGCATATAATTATGGGGAGTAATGGTTTTTGATTATATAATTATATTTAAAGAATTCGAAATACTCGATTATTTGCTTAAAATCTCTATGAATTTACTTGTATTTTTAGATAATTGAATCCTTAACTTAAGAATTCAGATAATTTCTTAAAAAGCAAAAAAAAATACTTAAGTAATCACTATTGTAATAAATTAAAGAAAAACTGCAAAAAAATGCTATTAAACTGATGTAATGTTGTTTGAATTTTCAAACACAGCAATTTGACAGAGCAGAACAAGGTAATTAATTAAATATTTTTATTGTGGTCAAACAGGAAATAGATGACTTACATTTACTTTTTAAAACTGGAACTTATTCGGATTCTCATTATAAGAAACTCGTGCTTGACAAAGTATATAATGCTCATTAAAAATATTTAAATTGATTACGTTTATTTTATTGTTAGAATTTAATTCAACGTGACTGTATAATAGACTCTAGTTTTCAAGGAACTTGATTTACTACATTGGAAACAATTTTCCTACCTGAGAGAGGAAACCTTACCGCTCTCAGCCCGGAAAAAATTAACGCTCAATGTTATAATGTTTAAGCTGAGTTGGAGTAATTGAAAATATGGAATCTTGAAACTCTTGAAATTTATATAATATTCATTTAGTTATATGCATCTAATGAAACTTAATATAAGTAAGCTTAACAAAGTTTTAACCAACTTGCATATATGCATTGTTAAGTTTTCATGCACCGAAATTCATAAAAATTTTGTACATTGCTTGTTAAAATTTTTAACGAACTTCTTTGTAGCATTTTGATTAAAAAATATTTAAATATAAATCTTTTTAAAACTATTATTATATTTTAACTCTGAAGAAAAACTCTATTAGCGCAGGTGAGCAAATTGTTTTTTGCAAATGCCTTAAATCGTAAAAAAAATTATATAACAAACATTTTTTTACTCCTTCAAACTTCAAGTCTCATTTTACTATGCGCTTATGTTATATGAAGGATTTTCCACAATTAGGCGTTAGACGTTATGCTGCGCAGTTAATTTTAACGGGGTCGCAACTGCAAGCGCAGCCACAACGCAATGCGCATAGACCAAAAATTGTATTGAGCGCATTGCGTTGTGGCTGCGCTTGCACTCGCGGACTCTATTTACGGCGTTTGTAGAATCAGTCATAGCAATTGTGTAGGTTCAAACCCAGGCGTCTAACGGACAATTATAGAAAGTCTCTAAGAGCAATCGTTTTATGCATGAATCTCATAAATTTTACACCAGCCAGCTTCACCCAAAAAGTTTAATTTACCCTTGCAATTCTAATGGAACTAGCGATTATTTTTTTACCTCAAATTTTATTTTGTTCTTTTTGTGTTGTATTTATATTTTGACGAATTTTTTTTCAAGCCAGCCACCCCCCTATCTCCAAAAATGCAGGTGATTAAAAATTATTTTGATTGTTTCAAATTGACAGATAAAGAGTCTTGTTTGTTTTCCTAATTAGTATTTTTTAATCTGTACATCTTAAATGCCCATTGAAGGCGCTGGTGTCAAGTTCGAATTCAAAATTTAGAATAATTGAAATAAAAGTATATGTTAAAAGTAAATTTTTAGACATTTTTTCTCTTAAAACTTGTTATTTATTACTTATAATAAAGAAAACAAGACAAACCGAAACAGGTATACGTTGATAAGTTTATTTCTCAAAAAGTTTTATGGGTGGTATAAGTCCCTATCCTGAATAATTTTAATCCCATTTTACCCCCCCCCCTCGATTTCCTGGCCTCATGGGTTCTTCCTCCCTATAAATATGTTTCATATTAAAAAACTTCGATTTTGCGCTATAACTTTCTGAAAGATTTGAAACTTTTTCAATAATCTGTAAGCATAAGACATTCTATTACATATATTTCTGCCAAAATAATTATGACACACTTAGAATTAGAAAAAAATCTAAGCAGCGCGCACAATGCTATAACTTGATGGTAAATTATATTATATTAGTTCTTAAATAAGTAGAATCAATTGTTATAATCAATAAACAGTATAAAAACCAAGCAAAAAAATTATTATACTTGAATCAAAAAGTATTATTAAATTTGATGGTCAATAACAACAAGAAATTGTCTGTTATACTATTATATGACACAATTATATCTAAAAGATAAAACGCCAAACAAAACAACCATATCGTACCTGTAACTTTAATGTTAATTTTATCATATAGTTTTTCTTAAATATTTGATAATATTCAAATTAAACTTATTATTAATGTAAAAATATAAAAGTAATAAAGATGATATTTTACGAAAAATTACAAACTTATATACTTTAGATAACTCATTTCTTTTGCGAGAAATTAACACGCCACCTGAATGTCTAAGAAGTAAATATATTTACTGACATCTTATATATAACTACTGTAATTTTATAATAATCCTTATTAACCCCTTAGTACGGTATGATGAGTATTCTCGTCATAAATATACGGGATTCCTATACTAATTCTCCACTAAGAGGTTAATAATATTTTACAAAAATAACGCATAAATATAAGTAAATCTACAAAACAAATCTACATCCACTATAATGAATATACACTTAATTTATTATCCGAGTAGTAAATTTAATATAGTATACTAATTACCCTGACAAGCTTTCTTTCTCTTAAATTACATAGCATCCATAAAACTTTTTAAGAAATAAGCGTATCAGCGTTCGGATGGTCTTGTGTTTTTAAATTTCGACCTCCTACCACTCAGCGCCTATAATGGACACTTTAGATTAATTAAAGATTTCAAAAGGTCATCAATGAAAAAACAAACGAGATCCATTTCCCTCAATTTAAGACAATTAACATCTTTTTAAATTGTCTCTATGAAAAAGAATCGATCATTTGTAAAAAGTTAAAAAAATCTTTTCTCTTAAAGGAACCAAATAAAACAATATTTTTAACATTATAACGATTTTGTACTTATAATACTACTTATAATATTTTTAACGAATTTATACGTGATTTAAAGTCTTACTTAAAATCTAAATTTCAGTAATTCAAGAGTGTAATTTAAATTTATAAATATCAAGACTTGCAATAACCATTCTCACTTTAATTAATTAACCTCGTAACCTGCAATTAACTAATGTTAAAATGTTTGTTTTGGTTCCTCAAAGAGGAACCATTGTGTTAGGTCAAAATTTGATTTTCTATTTTTTGGCATATAAGCATGTTTTGGGACCCCAGGAAGCTAAAAAACCTGTTTTTAAAAAAAGTCTGTATGTGTGTGTGTGTGTGTGTGTGTGTGTGTGTGTGTGTGTGTGTGTGTGTGTGTGTACGTATGTAATCGGTGATATTTCACAAATATTATGGAATTAAGACCTAATTTTTTTTTCAAAAATTTTTTCACCAAAAAATCTCGAGGTACTTTTTTTTTTTTTTGATTTGGATGTAATACCTCATTTATTTCCATGAAAGTACTTATATTTGAAAGTATGGTTTTTACATGATATCTCGAATCGGATACTTAATTTTCTGAAAATTTTTTTTCAAAAATTTTTTTCACAAAAAAATACAAAAAATACCAATTTTTTTTTTCTTTTTGGACTTAGTACCTAATTTATTTCCATGGAAGTACTAGTTTTAAGAACCTTGTTTATTGTTATTTTTTGGATCTGATACTTAATTTTTTCAAAATTTTTTTTGTCAAAATTAAAAAAATAGAAAAATTAAAAAAAATGCAATATTTTTTTTTTTTGGGTGTAATACCTCATTTAATTCTATGAAAGTACTAATATCTGAAAATATTATAACTAGTGATATTTCAAAACCATTATCGAATTAAGACCTAATTTTTTTTTCAAACATTTTTTTATCAAAAAATCTCAAACCCCCCCTTTTTTTTTTTTAATTGGATGTAATACCTCATTTATTTCCATGAAATTACTTATATTTGAAAGTATGGTTTTTACACTATATCTCGAATCTGATACTTAATTTTCTGAAATTTTTTTTTCTAAAATTTTTTTCACAAAAAAATACAAAAAATACCAATTTTTTTTTTCTTTTTGGACTTAGTACCTAATTTATTTTCATGGAAGTACTACTGTTAAGAACCTTGTTTATTGTAATTTTTTGGATCTGATACTTAATTTTTTCAAAATTTTTTTTGTCAAAATTAAAAAAAAATAAAAATAAAAAAAACTGCAATATTTTTTTTTTTTTTGGGTGTAATACCTCATTTAATTCTATGAAAGTACAATTATCTGAAAATATTGTAACTAGTGATATTTCAAAACCATTATCGAATTAAGACCTAATTTTTTTTCCAAACATTTTTTTATCAAAAAATCTCAAACCCCCCCCTTTTTTTTTATTTTGGATGTAATACCTCATTTATTTCCATGAAAGTACTTATACTTGAAAGTATGGTTTTTACTTGATATCTCCAATCTGATACTTAATTATTTGAAAATTTTTTTCCTAAAATTTTTTTCACAAAAAAATACAAAAAATACGAAACTTTTTTTTCTTTTTGGACGTAGTACCTAATTTATTTCCATGGAAGTACTAGTTTTAAGAACCTCGTTTACAGTAATTTTTTGGAATTGATACTTAATTTTTTCAAAATTTTTATTATCTAAATTAAAAAAAAAGAAAAATAAAAAAAATTGCAATATTTTTTTGGTGTAATACCTCTTTTAATTCTATGAAAGTACTAATATTTTAAAATATTGTAACCAGTGATATTCCAAAACAATTTATTATCGAACGAATACCTAACTTTTTTTTCCAAAAATTTTTTTATTAAAAAAATCTCAAAATACTTTTTTTTTTTTTAATTTGGATGCAATACCTCATTTATTTCCATGAATGTACTTATACTTGAAAGTATGATTTTTACTCGATATCTTGAATCTGATAATTAATTCTTTGAAAATTTTTTTCTCCAAAATCTTCGTTACAAAAAAATACATAAAACATCAAATTTATTTTTCGTATTTGACATATCTAATTTATTTTAATGAGAGTACAAGTTTTAGAAATTTAGTTTATAGTAACTTTTTGTAACCGATCACAATTTTTTTTTTTATTTTGATATAAATTATATCACACAAGAAAAAATGATGGAAATCTTGCCTCTTTTTGACTTCCTCGGATTATTTTGTTCGTTGCTATGTTTATTTATGTATGCAGCTTAATGAAATTATAAAAAATAATAAACAGCCTAAAAATATTAAATGGTTATGTTTGCATTTTAAAGTTAAGATTTAAAAGTTATATTGGCATTTTTTAAAGAATCAAACAATTTATAGAATTAAATAATTTTTTATTTTGTGATTAATAGAAATAATATAAATAATGTTAAAATCTTGAAGCAATTAATGTGGCTATTTTTTTTATTACAAAATATTATTATTATTATTATTATCATTGTTGCGGAAGATTGGTCAAATGCAAGGAGTACACTGAGAAAATAAATTATAAGAAATTATTATGAATTCTGGTAAAAACTCCTATCTTTTTATAATAATTGAGCGAATATTTGTAATTTTCGCATCGTTACCAACCATTTCTTTTATAAAAAAAAATAAAATTAGCTTTTTTTATATTTCTCTCTTTTTAATTATGCAAAAATGATTTAAAATCCATTAACGCCGGCGCGACCAATCCATGGACGCTAGAATTTTCACTTTAATAACAAAATGATCTTAATAATCTACTTTACCAGCTACTAAAAACGAAAAATGTAGGTATAATTGCATGGTTGTAATCAATAATATTTTTTGTAAATTAAGATTACAGCCCATTGTTTGAGGAACCTCAGTGCCAGCTAGTTGGCAGGGTATTTTACTAATAATACTTTTTTAGAAGTATTTATGTCATACTAGACAGTAATTTTTTATACTCGTTACGCAAAATAAATAATTTTGTTACATTAACTTTGAGCTAATTAAATTTTCCTGAATTACATTCAAAAAAATTCCTTAACAAGAAAATGTAGTGAAATAATTAATCCGGTTTACCAGATCCTCCCAGTACGAAATAATATAAAGAAAAACCTTTTATTTTACACTTTTTACTTTAAAAATTATTTTATTTTGTCAAAAGCAGATAAAGATAATACAAAAGGAATGGAAACTGAAAGCGAAAAACCAGAATTTAACGTATTGTGGTAAGAAGAAGGTCCTTCTAAAAGATATTTAAAACCAGAGTAATAATAGAAGGACTTTCCGGCGGCCTAGAAATGTTTTTGAAGCAAAAGTGGTTAACAAAATTATATATGCATCTACGCTTGCAACTTTCAAGAGACCAAGGTAAAGAAGAGGCTTATTTGTGAAGTGATATTGCCAAGGGCGACATAACATGTATATGTATAGTATAGAGGCTTTCAGTTCCGACCTTTGAAAGGACAAGATATATATTTAAGGAAAATTCAAAAAAATTACCAATTTATAAAAATTTAAACCACTTTTAATTTATTTTTTAATTAGTATTTTCTGGTATATTCAAAAACTACTTGATCAATAATTGACTATCGCAATATAAGCTGTCAAACATCGACTTAAAATCAATAGATTGGGAAAATTTTCTACGAAAACAAAATTTAATAAAATTTTTATCAAAAATAAAGGATTTTAAACTAAAAGCATTTTCCAAGAAAAGCAGGTAGGAAATCCTCTGTATTTACGTAATAAAATAAAGAAAATAATAAATAAAGCTAGGAAATAGTAAACAAACAGATCTATTTTCATTTCACTTCCATAAAGGATCTTTTTTATAATAAAGTTTTTAAAATAGGTTTTTATTTATTTGACATTTATATACTAAAACTTTTTGATATTAAAAATATATGTCAATATTTTATTTCTCTTAATTATATATAAATTACAATTTTGAATATTTACGAATATTTAAATTAATACCAACGAAACGTTGCTAAATAAATAAATAAAAGATCTTTTTTGAATGTTTTAAATATTTTTTTTAATAAACCGTTCTCGGTTTATTAAAAATTCAACAACAAAAATTTTTCGCAATTGAAATGAATTCAAAAGATTATATGAGATAAACAAAGATATCTAAGGCACTAACTCTCTCATTTTTCTTTCTTCAGGGGGAGGACATGCAGGTTGAGGCCTCTCTCGTAAGGAACTTTGTGACTAGGATCCAGGTCCTCACTGATCGAAGCATAGAGCCCCATCCATATGGTTCAAAACCATACATCACAAAAGTTTAATAGAAGTGCATTAAGAATTACGTAACATTTTACAAATCTCCAAATTGGCCTATTTTTATACTTTTATACCTTTAAATACTAAGATTATTTTTTAAATGAGTGTCCTTAATAACAGAGAGTTGAATAAATGAGAAACGAGGCTCAATAACCTGGCAGTTATTTTAAAAAATCACTTAGATTTTTGATTACCGGATGAAAAAAGGTGCCAATTACCAAAAAAATAAGATTCCAAAAAATAAATATAGCTTTTATGTATAGCTACCAAATATATAGACTCTTATAGAACCAAAAATTTTCTCCTTAGGAGCCCATATATTTGGTGGAAACTCTTAGCAGTGATTAAATGAGCTAAAATTTTGAGAAAATTATTTTTTTAGTAATTAACAACTTTTTTCCCACGGTAATCGAAAATTCAAACGATTTTTTAAAATAACTACCAGCCCAATAAAGATTCGTCTTTTTTTAACAAACTAAAACTACAAACCCTTACCCCGTAAAAAGTTCCTCATGCAGATTCAAGTGATATAAATAATTGCATACTAGAAAAAAATTTTCAAACTCACACAGTTTATCAAAAAATTCCGAAAATTTTAATAATAAAAGTATTATTAATTAAAAGACTATATTGTTTCACTAAAATATCAAATATGCGACAAAATAAGCAGGAATTAAAAAGAAAAAGAAAAATTTAAATGTGGTATGCATAAAATGAGTAGTGATTGAAAATTGTTGAAAATCCTACATACTTATGTAGTTTAGCCAACAATTTATCGCCACTATACATATTTTGTATACTCAAAAAAAAATTTCTTCTTGAAATTTTTCGTTTTCAGGAAAAATCAATATAATCTCTTTATAAGCAGAAATCATAAAAACAAAAAAAAATCAAACCCTAAAAAAAACTGCCTAAAAATTTGAATAATGAAAAACTGTAAAACTTCAACACCATAATAGAAGTTTATTAAAGGAACTTAAAAATTGGACAGAAGGTTAGGAAATATGTTCAATGCAGCTTTTAACAAACAAAAGCATTACTTTCCCTTCAAACCAGTTACAAAGAACACAGTAATTGGTTATTTATATTTGGAGACAAAAAGAGTACATTACTATCTAACAAAGTCCATACAAAGGGGAAATTTTCGATCTATCCAAAAATTTTAAACTGCTAGCATTTCTTGTTACTTAAAAAATTATGAATAATTTTCTCTTTGTAAATACTGCAAAATAAATGAAGAAAAAAAGTTAAAAAAATATAATATTGACCATATCCCATATAATTCGTTAAACATTAGGGTAAATCATTGATTAAAAAATGAATATTTCTTTTAGAAATTATGGTTTTAGGAGATTATATCTTACACACAAAAAAGTTTGGGGTGTTTTTCCCCTTCATAATGTAGTAATTGAAGAGTATACCCCTAAATAAAAAGGAAGCATAATTGTCACTGGATTTTTTTAATCAGCAGGGAACATTTTTTTTTCTCAATATTTTTTTGTGGCTGATTCCACTATCAAAAAATAAATAAGTGAAAAAAAAGTAAAAAATGTTTTTAAAAAAATGTTGCCAATATTTCCAATAAAATTAAATGACTTTTTAATAATAGAAAACTTAATTAACAAAATATTATAAATGATGTTTTGATGATAAGAAATTAATTGCATTTTTGGTTTACAGAAGTATTTAAAGCAAAGCTTTTTATATTTCATATATGTCTCGAGTATATCTGCTAATCATTCTGTTCTTTTTACGTTTTCGTATATATTAACCTGGGTTCACATTCTTAAAATCTGAATATTGTGGTTGAATAAAATTTTCCAAAATCAAAATTATGTTTAATTTAACAATTTTATAGATACTTGATGCAAAATTTTTACTTAATATTTACTACTATATCTTTTAAGGACATCCTAAAATAGTTTCTACTTCATTTTCTAAATACAAACAGGAGTTTCAACAGGCAATTATAAAATTCCGAATCCACGAGAACTTACTTTCTTAAAGTCAGTACTCGAAAATTCCCTAAAAAACAAAAATTTGGAGAATCTCATATCAAAAATAACTCCCAGGCTAATATTAACATTTTAATTTATATTCTCCGCAGAAAAAGTATTTTTTTTTTCAAACAGTCTAATAAAATATGAATGAAATGAAGAATCAATAATTCAACAATTATATAGTAGCATCATTTGATAATAATTAAATTTCTTGAAGAAACAATAATTTATTTAATACAAAATAATACATAATTATTTACAACAAAAAGTAAGTACATATTACAATAATACACCTTTGCATATAAATATACACCATCATAAATATGAAAAATATATATATATTTATGTTTTTTTATTCCTGTTATTTCATCGATCCGTCTCGTCCCTGACGATGGTGTTTGAAATTTACTTGATTCTTTGGTTCCCTTATGCCCTCGGATATTTAATATGACTGGTGGATATAGGAGTTTCTATCGTTCTGTTTCAAGAGAATTCTATATAATATATATACCTTCACCACATAAATAACTTTCCGAGGACGAGGTAACAACATTGCTAAAATGCAAAAAGGAGAGAAGAGATGTAGGAGAAACTTGAAAATAATATATATAATGGTTTTGTATATGATTATATATATACATATTCCAGTTGATTCTAAAGCTTGAAAATTTTCAAAGAGAAAGGGTGAAATATACCAAAGAAAGACATTTAATATATAGAATTATATATATATATATTTTAAGAGGGTGTATAATATGTGTCTCTAAAAAACTTAACGTTATGCAAGGTAAAATTTATAAAAGGGAACTTTATATATAAAAGGGGGTTTTAATATGTTTGATGGAAAAGTGACATCAAAATTTGTATACGTAAGAACCATAATCACTTTTACTATTATATATAGAGATAAGTATAAAAGTAATTTTTTTTATTTTTATTTTATTTTTGTTTAATGATGCATTTATTAAAAATTGACTAACGTGTTTATTAAATGTAAAATCATAATATTTTTTTTTTTGTTGATATAATTATTAATAAATGTCATTAAATTTTATTTAGTGCATGATTGATTATACTTTTGTTCATTTTTTTTGTACTTTAGAAAGCTTAATAGAAAGTTAATAAATTGTTTAAAACTATTAAATTAATATACTTGTAAACAAAATAAATAGAATATATTAAGATATATTTTGTAGAATCCAGTATTTCTATGATATTAAAACGATCTCTTAAATTATCAAACAAATAATATATTTGATTACAAGTGGTAAATAATAGGTAACACAAATATGAATATGGTTCTAATAACCACATTCCTCAATGTTTAATAAAACATTTTTAATAAATTTTTTCTCGCAATTAAAATGTCTTTTTTATTATGTATAAATGCATCATTGGAATCAGAAAAGTGTATGAATTTCGTTTTGGACGGCCCCGGGGAATTTTAAAAATGATTTGTCCAGATCTAAGTAGACTTAAAATAGATCGGATCAAGCATAACTAAATTAAGGCAGAACTGAGGAAGTATAGTGCGATACCTGCTAGTATGCATTATTAAAGTGGATTTTGGCACGATCTAGGTATATCTCGAAAAAAATGCATTGACAAATCAATAACTACTGAAGATTTACACTTACTTTTATATGAATAAGAACAGAATACAACTATATCAGGACAAATTTATTAGCGTTGGGTCATATTAGCTAATATTAAAAAAAATATATTTAAATTAATTTGAACTAGAAAATTAATATTAAAAAAAGTAATTATTTATTTATTTATTTACAATAATTTAAAATAAACCTGAATTAAAAATTAAATTTGTAATATTTTGTAGGAAATATTTGGGGAAATTAGGAAAATTCAGGCAAAATAAATTCACACGTGATTAAAATAATAAAGTTAATTATTAAAATGCACTTATGGAATATACAAAATTTAAAAGTAGATTAGCGGACTGTATAAATAAGAAAAAGTTAATTAATAAAATAAAAGATTTGAACTTCACTGAATTTGATTATGATTTAATCGATTTGACACGCCGGGCGGCACATGTTTAGATTTAATTTGAATACTTGAATTAAATATGTTAAAAGCGCGACGACCGACCACAGAATGAGAGCGATTGATGCGCATGAATCGGTTTTATAGAACCGGTGAAAGTTTAACGTGAGAAAAGGGGCCCTAAAACGGGGGGCCGATAAATTAAATAATTACGATATCGAGTAAGACTATTTTTACCGCGATTGTTTAAATGAAAAAATAGAAATTTATAATTTTCTAGCTATTGGTCGCAACATACCGCCCGCCTTGTTAAATCTTATTTAACAAAATAAGTTTGTTGAAAATGAAAAAATGAGTTGAAACGTTAATTGAAAGTTGAATTGAATTTATCGCGTGATTCTATACAATGCTATGTTTGAATGTATTTTACATGACTTATTCACCAAATTAATTAAGTTGTAAATTTAATTAAATATTGAAAAAGAAAAAGAAAAAACTTAATTAATTTTTACAATATGAATTTTAGTTTTGTATGATGTTGAAACTGGACCGCCCGCCGTGAACTGACCCACGTCTGGAACGCCACGTTGCACAGTGTGCCGATTCAATCAAAAATCTGCTGACTTCTTAGAATTTAATTTTTTCACCCACTTATTTTTTTAAATCCTTCGTATACTATCCTACTTTTATGGAAACATGCTACTTTTTAAAAATTTTTACTCTTTGAGTCAGGAAAAAGGCAATAGTGTCCATAAACAAGGTTTTTTTAATTGCAAATAAACTTACTAACCCTGTAAATATAATTTTTGCGTATACACCAATGTATAAGGAGTGAATTTTAATTGTAAAAATTTGAAAAAGTAGCAGGTTTCCATAAGAGTAGGATAGTATACGAAGCATTTAAAAAAATAAATGGGTGAAAAAATAAAATTTTACGGAGTCAGTAGATTTTTGATTGATTCGGCACACTGTGCGTTGGTTGGAACAGGTTGCTGAATTGGTTGCTATTGGAGCTGCTGAGATTGCCGCTATTGGAGTCGCTGAAGTTGCTGCTATTGGAGCTGCTGAGGTTGCCGCTATTAAAACTGCTGAGGTTGCTGCTATTGGAGCCGCTGAGGTTGCTGCTATTGGAGCTGCTGAGCTTGCCGCTATTGGAGCCGCTGAGTTTGCTGCTGTTGGAGCTGCCAAGTTGTCACTGGTGGAGCAGAGTATGATGTTGCTCACCGCATGAGAAACAGGTTCGCTTGGAGGGGCAATTATTTGGTTGGTGTCCAAGCCCCAAGCAGTTGTAACAGGTACCTAGATAGGATGTCATCAGCTTACGTCGTTGCTGTACATCCATCTGCAGGAACTTGGAGCACTTGGATAAGTAGTGAAATTCCCCGCTGCAGAGTGGACAGCTTGGCGTAGATCCGCTGGAGGCTTGGGCAGCATCATGCGTTCTGGCACGGTTCTCCAGGAAGTCAATCAGCTGTTTGTGCGTGGAGAAGATGTCGTCTGTTTCCCTGAATTTTTCCCAGTCGCTGCGTGTACTGTAGTCGAGCTTGGAGACCATCAGCTGCACGATCCAGGCATCCCAATGATCGACTGGCTGGTCCAGACCACGAAGAGCCCTGATGCTTTCCTCGAAGATGTCTAGAAGTCGTGTGATGTCTCCGGTGACCTTGGCATTGACGGCAGGAGCTGAAATCAAACGTGACAGGTGCGTGCTGAGCCTGATACGTTTGTTGTCGTATCGACGTGTAAGTGTGTCCCATGCTACTTGGAAGTTGGCGCTGGTGAGCTGAAGATTGCTGTATCGTCTGGCAGCATCACCCTGAAGAGAGGCCAATAGATGTTGAAGCTTGACAGCTGGTGCAAGGTTGTCATCGTCGACTATCCTGGCTCTGAAAATTTCCTTGAAGGAGTCCCAGTTGTGCTGAGTCCCGTCGAAGGTTGGCAGTGGTATTTTAGGCAGCGATGTGTGAATGATGCTGTGCGCTACCGGTGGTGGTGTTGTTGGCGTTGATTCCTTGGAGATAGCGTCGTTGAGTTGACTAAGAGCCTCGATGTAGCATCCTTCGACATCTGTAAAATGGTTTTTTTTTAAATAAGATCTGTCTTTAAGTTCTTCCTTATAATGTCGTAGTTCTCGATGCCGATCACGAAAACTTTGCCAGTACTCTTTTAGCAGTTCTTTTCTGCACATTAAAACTGCTGGTGGTTTTTTCTCTTAAGCGCGACGACCGACCACAGAATGAGAGCGATTGATGCGCATGAATCGGTTTTATAGAACCGATGAAAGTTTAACGTGAGAGAAGGGGCCCTAAAACGGGGGGCCGATAAATTAAATAATTACGATATCGAGTAAGACTATTTTTACCGCGATTGTTTAAATGAAAAAATAGAAAATTATGATTTTCTAGCTATTAGCCGCAACAAAATTTTTTTTAAATCTAAATTAAAAATTTTTATTGAAAATTTTCTATATTAAAATAGCTGGAGCTACTTTTTTTTTTTTTTTTTTGAAAATTGTATACGTTCAGATATAAGAAGATGTAACTAAATAATGCCAAAATCCATATCTGATCAGAGCTGGGTACTCAGACTTTATTTATTTCACTTAATTTTTAAATTATTTTGAGTACAAATATTTCACTCATATGCTTAAGTATTACGAAAACCCAAATGGTAACAAATAATAATGCTAAAACATATACACCCATTCCGTGAATTTCCTACAAATGACCCCTCTTTCGATGTTATGGGAGTAGCAAAATCACGATTAAGTAATGTCATTGATGACCATATAGTAAGCATTTATGGGTACAGCATAATTAGACAACACAGAAACACACAAGGTTGGGGACTAATATTATACATCCGCAACTCTCTCAGAGCTAGAATTCTTGCTGATTCTGATACAGAAGTTCTTGGTAAACCTCTCCAAACAGAGTTCCTCATATGTGAAGTTTGGAGTGATGATATTCCTGCCATCCTTATATGTCTTATTTATCGTCCATCAAAAAGTGTATCATTCAATGCTAACCCAGATCTTCTACGCAACCTACGTGACTGCTCTTCATGGGTGACCTGAATACTGATCTCCTTATCAACATAGCTGACGAATTATCACTTCAGATTGTACAGCATGATGCAACTAATTGTCCTCCAGGTTCAAGTGAACCTAAGACATGGATTGACATCATGCTTGTTGACAAGAATGACAAGATTGTGTCCTATAACAACTCAAATCCAACCTTTCACACCAGTCACAACCTCATTGATGTGGAAATATATTTATTAATACCTAAGCCTTTTACGGAAAGATTTACATTCAGAAAATTGAAGGATATATCACCGGAGAGAATCAATGAGTTTCTGACTGACTGTGATTGGACATCTCTTTTTGTCCCTAACCCTGAAATTAAGCCAGCACTCGACTACATGAACTCCAACATATTGAAAGCAATTGATCACCTAGGTCCTCTGAAAACCTATACTCCTAGGAAAAATAAGCCTCCTTGCATGACTGAGGAAATCCAACTGTTAATCAGTAAGCGTAAGGCAACTAAACGTCGTTACCTAGATCAAAAATGCTGTCTTGCTCAATGAACTCATTTCCCTGTCGGATAAAATAGAGCAACTCTCAGAACTTGCTCGCAGCTCATTTTTACAATAGCACGTTGATAACGCCTTAAAAAACCACCAGTATATATGGCGTGAATTAAGGCATTTAGGTCTCTTAACTACTTCTAAAAGTGAACTTCAGAAACCATTTCTCTTTAAATGACCTCAATGCTTACTTTGCAAGTGTTTCTACATCTCCCACTGAAAATCTTGATAGTGTAGAAGAGTTAATATCAGAAGCTCTAGATGAAGGGTTCAAGTTCACTGAAGTATCTCTTAATGATGTAACCTTGGCTGTAGCACATTTCAGCACACAAGCTACTGAGGATGATGACATTCTCCAGAGAATTATTGCTAAATCACTGCCGACTTTAGGCCCCTTATTAGTTACGTTATTCAATATTTCTCTGAGAACTGGAGTTTTCCCTGAATCATGGAAAAAATCTCTTTTGGTCGTGATCAAAAAATCATCTACTCCTTCATCTACTTATGACTTTAGACCTATTGCGATTCGATGTTTTTTATCTAAAGTCATTGAGAAGCTAGCTCATGACCAGATCACATCATTCTTAAAAAACAGCAATTCACTAGATCCCCTTCAAATGGGTTTTAGACAATTTAGCAGCACTGAAACTGCACTTATAAAATTTACGGATAATATTAGATGCGGTATGGAGAACAGGCTGGTAACGTTCTTGCTTCAGTTTGATTTCAGTAAGGCGTTTGACTTTATGTCGCCCTTTAAACATCTTATAAAGTTAAGGGATACGGAATTTTCTCAGACGGCCTTACTGTGGATAAAATTCTACAATCTTCAAGATAGGCAGCTTCAGTTTGTTTCCAAAACATCTCGCTCAGACGTACTTGGCACAAATCTCGGTGTCTTGTGAGTAAATCAATATTCTCAATGAGTATGGGGTATAACTCGCTACCGTAAAAGCAGGTCAAATTATTAAAAAATTGACTGCTCTTGAATTACGTTCAGCCAATCATTATGGATAATAGGCTCAAATTAAGAATTCATATCTGGAACGTAGGTGGTGCAATCTATCAGACAAAATCGGAAATCCAAAATTTTCTGGAAAAGCATAACGTAATTGTTATGCTTCTACAAGAAACCCTATTTTTAGAAATGGTAGTACTTTTTGCGATGCAGTTTGGTTATAAAAGTCAATATTTTATTAAAAGTTAGTACTTTTTTTGTTTTACACGTGATATGTTATAGATGATATAAATGCAGAATCTAGGCCCTGAAGACTCAAATTTCCCGGCTACCAAATGTACAAAAATCGTCAAAATAATACCTGCCGTGATACAGCTATTTTGTTTAAAGACAGCATTTCCCATTACAAATATCCCCTTTTTGTTACGGACATAATTGCTACTAAATCCTATGGTAAATGTTTTTACTGTACGTGAGTTTCCCTCAGACCAGATTCCGGTCACGATTCACATAGAATCAGAGCCTGAAACAAGCAAAAAAAACAACACGTCGTAAGTTTTAAAATTAAGTTAAAATTTTTTGTCTAGCTCAAACTCGAGCTCAAACGATTACAAATGACCTGAAACATAAAGAAAGTTTATAAATACGATGAGATAATAATATATTAAGAATCAAAGTAGTTTAGATACTAGCGTGATCACTAACACGAGAGATCGGCGAAGCCACGTTCACGCTATTGTCTAAAACTTTTTGCCCATGATGATTACAATATTAACAGGGAACATGTTCATTGGATGGGGCATTTGAAAAAGTCCGGCTCGGCAGGGGGGGGTGAAAAATTGACGCTTTTAGGGGGGGGGGGGGTGAAATGGACTTAGAATATTTTCGATTCAGGGACTTTTGGTTCAGAAGAACCTAGGGACCTATGGTGCAGAAGTACCCAGGGACCTTTGGTGCAGAAGTACCTAGGGACTATTGGTGCAGAAGTCCCTAAAGACCTTTGGTGCAGAAGCACCTAGGAACCTTTGGTGCAGAATTACCTAGGGAGCATTGGTGCAGAAGTCCCTAAAGACCTTTGGTGCAGAAGTACCTAGGGAGTATTCGTGCAGAAGTACCTAGGGACCATTGGTGCAGAATTTTTAAGAATTCATTGTAAAAATTAATAAAAAATAAATTCATATTATTTAAAAAAATATAATAATTTGAAAATTTAATTAATTTGGTTCACTTTGATGTCTAAGCAGCATGATTTCTATAATAAAAATCTAAATATAAATATTTGCATATAAATATTTATATTATGAACATAATAGATACTTTATTATCAATGTTATAAATGAACATGTTCCATGCTCGTTGGTTGTGTAGTAACACAAACCGGTTATAAATTTTTTTGAGCCTGCCTAAGGGTAAGACCCGTAAAGAAAATTCTGTGACAAGTTTTATTTACACCCAGGAGACCAAAAATAATTTTTTTACAAATTTTCAAAGAATACATATTTTATTTTATAATATATCATTTGAACAAAAAAAAAATCCGTTTCTGCTGGTGGCAAAACTTTTTTTTATTTATACCGATAATACTTATAGTCTAGATTCTTATTTCAAATTTTGCATGCATAAATTATAATTTATTTATTTCAAAGTACGTTTTTTGTTTTATTAAATTTCCCTGAAACTCCTTAAAAGATAAATTTATTAATAAAAAATTCAGTATTACAGTACAAAAAAAAAAAAGATTTTTTTATGAGACGTCTGGAGTTAAAGTAAGTCAAATTACTTAAGTTAATTATAGAATACAAAGGCTTTCAAACTAAATGTGAACTAACACGAATACATAACGCGCATTATACATTCCAAAAAAAGTAATTTGCTAAAATTTAATTTTAGTAAAAATTATTAAATTCAATTTTTAATAAATCAATCATTGTACTTAAAAAAAATAATTGAAGTATCATTTATAACTGTTAATCAAATAACGAAATGCTGAAAATTGTTGAAAATCATTGAAAATGAATATCTTTAAATGACATATGTCGACTGAAAATGTTTATTTAATACATATATTATATATAAAATAGGTAATTCATAATATAATACATACATGCTCTAAATTCTCCTCCATTGTTTCAATAGATTTCCTCTTTTACTATTTTATACAGACTGATCTGTCCATCAGTTTATCTCAAAGATACTATTATAATATAATATAATGTTATAAACTATAATAATGATAAAGACAAATAAATAAATTTACAGATTAAGCACAAATACGAGAGGCGCATGTATAGAATTCTAGATATATATATAACGGTGCAATGGCCTTTATTTGGGCAAAAACGGAAATGAGTTATATTTGTATATGTAAATCCGACCGAAATATCTGCAGAGCGCGTTGATATACCGTAATATCGTTATGTATAGAAACATGAATAATATATATAACATATCAAATACACACACACATATATAATATGTTTGTATCCACTTCTGCATGTTATTATGAAAATATACATACAATTGAAATAAAGCATCCAAAATTTTTTTTTTTCAATGTAAAATTTTAATTTAAACATGTGGAACAAGTTTTCTTTTAATATAGAATTTTTTTTAGCTAACAAAATACTTATTTGTGTCGGAAGTAATAATTTTAAAAAATCCAATAATTTTAAATTTTAATTTTTTATCAATATTTATGGAGAGGATCCTTTTTTCTGGCTATTTTTCTCTTTAATGGCTCAAAGGATCAAGCGACAAAATAGATATTAATTAACAGTTAGAGTATTAAATTAAATACAAACTTTACATTTACAGGCTGCAATTTTTTAATTAATTTGCGGCGTTTATTTATTCATAAAAAAATACAATAGAAAAATTGGGTATTAAAGTGAATATAGGAAATATTTGGAATTAATTTAGTAGCAATTAATAAAATGATGCTGAGTGTTTCAATTATATTATAAGAGCAAACAAAACCATTTTTGAATAATGAAAATCCTAGTTCTTTTAACATGGAACATGTCCATTGAATAGGGTATTTGAAAAAATCGGCTCGGCAGGGGGTGATGAAAAAGTGATATTTTTAGGGGGGGGTGGGGTGAAATGGACTTAGAATATTTTCTATTTAGGGTTCTGCATCAAAAGGATAAATACTGGAGCAGTGATTATAATTTTATATCGAGAGATATATAGGCAGCTCCAATTTACAACCAGGTCTGTTATAAGTGAACATGTTCCATGCTCGTTGGTTGTGTAAACACACAAACCGGTTACAATTTTTTTTTTTTCTAAAATTTCTAAAATTGCATGTTTACTGTTTTCATAAACAAATATTAGTTTACCCAAACTAGCCATTTTACGCTTTTCACGATTAATAATTACGAATATCTTCAACTAGTATTTACTGAAATAAAAAATTAAACGTCAACAGTTAGTTATTTATTTTACCTCTCTTGGAATATAAAGTTTTTCCTGGGGCTAAACTACGCCCTGTTTGACTATGATTATTTATTAAGCTTCAGAAATTATTTTATACATTGGTACGCTACGTCAAAAACATTTAATACATAGAAGCAACTTTTTATACACAGCAAAGCTCTCAGAAAGCTCTAGGCTGGATGAATATCAAACCCAGGGTTGGGGGTAACGCAATATTGGCAATTGCGAAGAGGAGTGATAAGCGTTTGATCATAAACATACTGGTGAATTATAAAGGATTTTTTTAAAAATAATCTTTTAATTTTTGAAGATAAAGCATAATTGATTCTGGAGGGATAGAAGAGGAGAGAAAATTTGAAGAGACCCAAAAATGATTGATTCTTGTATTTTCAGGAACTAAAATTTGTTTTTTAAAAAGATTGCTTGTATTCTTTGATACAATATATTAGCTAAAATCAATATTTGAGACCTGTAAGGTCGTAGTTTTAGTTGTAAAGTTGAAAAGGCCCTCATTGAGTTGTAAACTCAAAAACTCGAAGAGCATCATGATGTTGAAAAAATTTCAAAGAAAAAAAATACATACAGTAAGGAATGTCCTACCATTAAAAACTACGACTTTTGCACTTAGATTCAATTTTTAAGTACAGTACTTGAAAATTTTAGGGTTAAAATTGTATAAATTTACTCTACTTTTCCCTTCTTAATTTTTAATTATTCACTCAAGAAAAATAATTATTGTCCTTGAAAAAAAAAGATGAACTAATGACCTAATTCAATATTTCAAAAACTTTTTTAATATGTAAAATATGAAATATGTAAAAAAAATTTTTTAATTGTAAAAAATGATTACCAATAAAAAAAGTATCTATACAAGTAAATAAAAAAATAACAAATAAACAAACCAATAATTATAATTGCAAAGAAACTAAAAAAAAAAATATTAAAAAAAAAGATGAAAAAATAAGTTATTTTTTTGTCAAGGGTATTGTATACAAATATTATACTATATACTACATTATTCTCTCATGGCCTGTCCCTTGACTTCAGTTGGGTTCATAACACGGTCACAAAAGTTAATATTTATATTACGATATGACGGACGTCTGAATAAAAAAAAAAACAACAAAAAATTAAATTGCAAAAATTCTTTTTTTTTTTGTAAAAAAAAATTTTGTCCTTCGTGTTTTGTTTGACTGTAATAAAATTTTTTAACTATACATTAGCACACATTTTTTTTTATTATCAGTAAATAATGTTTTTCGTTTAAATATTTTAAAATTAATTATTTATTAAGAAAGGTTATTATTATTATTAATTAGAAAGAATTATTAATTATACATTCTTGAAAAAATAGTACTTTGTACATCAAGGGCGAAAATTTTCAATTCTAGCCCTTAAGTATTGCATGGAACATACAAATCTTTCTTGCTAGCCTCAAAATAACTTGAGTTCAGAAAACTACCAAAGTTGACAAAAAAATTACTAAACAAAAAAAAACGTCATTATTCTAAAAAAATAATGTCAATACATGCATGTTTGTTTTAATTAGCATATGAAAATAAAAATGTATAAAAATAGTAATTCCGTCACAAAGCATTATAAATAATATAAAACAAAATAATATAATTACAGATAAAGACAACTTGACATTATTGTGTTTTATATAGTTTAATACATAATAATAAAAAAAAAAAGGTTAAGAATGTTTAACCTTAAAAAAAAATAATTATTTATGATTAATTTTTTTCTGTGTTATCGTGTAATTTAAGTCTGACACATAAAATAATGTATTAAAATATTAAATTATATAAATACAAAAAAAATATCCAATTTTTTTTATCTTTATTTTTTTTAAGGTTAAAATACATGATTCTATTAGTTAGATAGATATTTGTTTGAGTGTAAATTTTACATTGAGTAATTTTTACGTTGTAAGTTTGGAAAAACTTGAGATTTAGAATTTTTTGCTCATTATGTGTTCATTATGTTCTTTGTCCAATTTTGTGGAATTTGTAAGTTCTAGAAAAGCAGATACTTGAGATTCTACTCCTTTGACAGGCCTAATTGTAATTTCCTTAATTTTATTAAGTTGCAATCAATTTTACTGAATTTTTGTTTTCATTTTTATGATTGATCAAAACCAATTTATGCTGTCACAAATAGAATAAAATCTGCAGAAAACCTACATCAAACAGGACTTAAACGAGTCAGATTACATATATTTAGATTTTAACGAGAAAAAAAGGACGACTATCTTGTCTTGATCTCGTCTCGAATTTGAAATGAAAAGAGAAAATTTTTAAAGTCTTGATCATTACTAATTAAATGCTAAAAACTTTTTAGGGTATAGTATACCAAAAAATTGTTGCAATAACCAAAAACGGTCATAGACATTGTATTCAGCATCCAAAAACACTTCAAATATTATTTGCAAAACTTGCAAAAGTATAAATTTTAAATGCGAAACTATATTTTAAGGCCACTAAATAAATAAGAACATGTTTGGCTCAAAATAAAACATGTTTTGACTAAAAACATGTTAAACTCAATTATATTTTATATTAAAAAATCCTTTTGTTAAACGAATATTTTATTAAATATTGTTTCAAAGTATGCAATTTTTTTCCATACGTTATTATTATTTTTCTTCTCATTAAAATTATATAATCAAAGCTTTTATAAGACAATTTCACTGAATATCAATTAGCAAGTAAAATTCTAATGTAACATATCAATTGAAACGTGAATATTTTATAGAAAACGTGAATAGGATACAATATATAAAAGCATAGCTAATAATCAAAAACGTGGACATGACATAAAATATAAATATTTGTTTATATTAAAATGATAAAATCGACTTGAAATATAACATGAAAATAACATTTTCTGATTAATCAATTAATGTTCTGATTTATTATAGTCATATATTTCACATGATTTAATAATTTTTTAAATTTTGAAAGCTAAAATTTTATGAAAATATTTATAAATAATTTGATAATTATAAAAAATGTCATTTACATTGTAAGCATACATAAATAAATAAATGCACGTGAATGTGCATATCCTATCGTTGCACTTGATGGTGGTCAATCGCCTTGACAAGGTGTATATATATATATATAAATATACTAATATAATACACAATTTAAATTAACTTGCATGACCTGACATTTGACACGGGTTAACGGTGAATTTTATTTTTTACAAATATATTATTATACATATTAGACGGATACTGAATTAAAAAAAAATATGTTGATCCTGAATATTTCAGCTCATAAAACTAAAATTATTAGAAATTTAAATTTTTAAATCTCAGTGGTTACCTTACTAATACATTATAAGGAAGCAGAATGCATTATTTTCTTCCCCAATTTCAGTACTAATACTCCAAGCCAAGGGGAGGTTTTTTGGCAACCAAGATGAAAAAGGTCTACTTAGAGTCTTTTGGTTCCAAAAATCGTGCGAGATTATTCACATGCAGGTTCTCAAAATTCAAATCAGTGACTTAAAAAACATGTAATGGAGGTAAAAATTAATGATTTGTAAATATAGAGAATTTACATCTTATAAGGGGTGTATTTTTCCAATTGAAGGGGGTTTGAGTCATTTTCCATCCCGTGGGGCCTTTAAAGCCGTAATTAGTAGCGCCAAAAGCTAAAAAAGGGGCTAAATCTTATTATAGTTTGTGAATATTGCAAAAACACCTTAATAAAGAGATGTTTTTTGCTATTTTAAAGGTGCTAAAAAATTTTAACACTAGAAAAACCTTGATTTTCGAAATCAGCAACTCGAAAAATCCTTAGTAGAGCATTTCTCCTGCTGGTTATCATAAAAAACCGCAAAACAGTAGTTCGACTGCAGTAGGAAATTCGAACCTATTTTTATTTTCTTGATTTTCTCCAAAAGTTTTGAATTGCCGTAGCCTTAGTTCTAATAGTTTATTAAGTATTAAGGGCGTAACCTTTTAGCATGAGTGTGAGCACGAGCACGAGTGCTCGCCTAAACCGGGCATAATAAGTGATATGTATTCACACTAGTGCCTTAATTTTTTCGCCCATGGCGCTTAGGGTGATTCTTGGTGATTCTACAAACCTCCGTAAATGCAAACCGCAGCCGCAAAGCAATGCGCACAAACCAAAATTGTGTTGTGCTCATCCGTGTTATGTTCTGCGCATTGTGTTGCAGCTGCGCTTGCGGTTACGACCCCCATTTACAGCGTATGTAGAACCACCCTTAGGCACATTCTACAATCAACCGTTTAACGCGTGCGGAGTTGCGCAGTAAGTAATGCGCAGCACGTAAGGCATTGCGTAGCTGCGCATTACTTACTGCGCAACTCCGCACGCGTTAAACGGTTGATTGTAGAATGTCCCTTAGGGTGATTCTACAGACCTCCGTAAACGCAAACCGCAGCCGCAACGCAATGCGCACAACACAATGCGCATGTGCACAACACGATTTTGGTCTGTGCGCATTGCGTTGCGGCTGCGGTTTGCGTTTACGGAGGTCTGTAGAATCACCCTTAGGCTCCATCTACAGAAGCCGTAAAAGGGGGTCGCAACCGCAAACGTGAGCGCAACGCAATGCGCAGAAACCAATTTTGGCTCCTGCGCAATTCCAAATACACAAAACCTTCTTCTGCGCATTGCATTGCGCTCACGCTTGCGGTGCACCTCGGTTTTACAGTTTCTGTAGATGGAGCCTTAGGCCACAAAAGGGGGGCGCAACCGCAAGCGGATTGCAGCGCAATGCGCAGAAACCAATTTTGTCTTGTACGCGACTCGAAAGACACAAAATCTTCTTCTGCATATTGCGTCGCAATTGCACCCCTTTTTGCGGCTTTTGTAGAACCAGCCTTATTGGTTGCTGCATATTGCGTTGCGCTGACGCTTGTGGTTGTGCCCCCCTTTTGCGGCTATTGTAGACGGGGCCTTGCAATATTATTTGCCTACCTAGGCGTAGAACGAGTACAGAAAATTCCGTGACAAGTTTTACACCCGGGACCCCTACTTATAAGGATAGAAAATATTTAAATATGAATTTTTTTCGCTTAACATTTTTTATTCTTTTAAAAACTAAAGCCTAAATTTGACCTATTTTTCTTCAATTTTAAGTTAAATGGGCTTATTATAGGAACAAATGGTATAACAAAGATGATCATAATCGGAGCAGGAAACTTAAGTCAACCCAGCAAATTTTAAGCAAATCAAAAAAGCTCTTAAACTAGGGGTGTGCGGTTACCCGAAAATCTTATCAGGTACCTGAAATTTCGCCCTTTTTTGTCAGTTTTCGTGTGAAGCCCAAAACTTCCCAAAAATAGTCTGCAGTTGCAGTGTTGCAACGAAAGCTTGCTTGGATGCCGCAAATTCGACCCAACTCGAGGCAAAAAACCCGAAATTTCGGTTACCCAACCCGACTTTCGGGTAACCGCACACCCTTATCTTAAGCAACACTCTTTTTCAAAAAAATTAACTGGAACTGCTCATATATATATTTGAAAATCACATAAAAATAAATATATTTTTTTTTTAAGTAATAAGTACATATCCATTATTTATAAGCAAAAAGAATATCTTTAATTTAATTTAATAATAATTTTAAAAAAATTTTTTATTATCAAATTCACAATTTTTTATACTAAATATATATATATATAGATAGATATAAGCTGTAGGTAATAATGATAAAGAAAAACCTAGGGGGCTGGTCGTTGAATAGTAACGCCCCAACGTTGGTTTGGTTCTCTTTTGATTCTCCCCATTTCGTTCACTGCAGAGAGATGTAGTATATAGTACTGAGATTTTGAGCAAATACAAATTCAAGAGCGATATACCAATATAAATTAAAAAAAAATTTTTTAATACTTTTCTATTTTTTAAATTAATTTTTTTATACCTATTGTAACAAAATTTTAGATTTTTGAGTAGATTCTGATAAAAATTTGATGATTTTATAATAAACGTAAAATAATGCTAAAAAAAATTGTTATGCATTAAAGTACATGCATCAGACGATATTAAAGCTGAAAACGAAATTTTTATTTTATAATATAAAAATATTTTATATTATAAAATAGAAAATTTTATGAGCAAAATATTTTATGTTTTATTATAACAGTGCGTTTTATTCTAAGAAAAATAAATTTCAGGAAATGAGATTTTTAGACTGTAGTTGTATTTCTTTTATAAGATTAACAAACTTATAAATGTCTAAAATTTATATTATGTTCAAATTTAACTACATTCTTCATACACATGTTTATTGTGCTAAAATTTCTTTCGTTTTTAGACTCTTCTAAGACTTTTTGTGTCTTAGAAAAATGAAATTCGCAAAGTAATTTATTTTGTTTTGTAGAATTAAAAATTAAATTTTTTTTGTTCTAACAAATGACACAAGTACAGAATAAAAGCTAATAACTGAAAGACAACCATGCAGACAGTTTTCAATTTTTATTTTTTTCAAATAAGTCAATGAGTAACTATCATTAAAGAAATAATTATTTTTACACTGCATGTGAGCAATTAATAAAAAATAACAAAATAAATAGCAAAAAATTTCTACACGACAGACAAATTTTCTGCATGTCATTTCGAGTTCGATTGCAAAATAATTTATACTCTAAATTTTTTACTAAAATTTTTCTGAATATAATTTAGTGCAAATGGTGAATTTGAGTGAATTTTTCACTTCAATAAATTCAGGCGTATTTTAACTTTGTTTAAGACTGGAAAAAAACGAGTAAATAAACACTTCATTTGAGTGAAAATTGACTTGCATACTTAAATTATCTAAATGTAAGTAAAAATATTTCAAACTTCGTTCTTGTGAATTTAAAAAATAATTGCTTATTGTTTCACCCGAGGTTTTACCGAACAAAAATGAACTTTAGAAGCTAAAATATAGTTTTTTCTGAACATTAAACTTCATTAAACGAAATTTTATAAAACAAAATTATTTCTTATCAATTTATTTGTAAAATGGGTAAATTTATGGGCACGAAGTACAATAAAACATTCGGTATAATCGACAACGTAACAAATGATTTTTTGCCAGTGTCCATAATACACTTATTTTCCGGCTACTGAGCATGCGAAAGACTTATTTTCTCGCCATTTACGAAAAAATATCGTATTTGACCCTAGTTCATGAAAAAGGATGCCCCAGGTCGGATATAAATTGCGATTAAGGTTATTTTTTTTTAACGCGAGATCATATTATATTTTTTATTTTATAAACGATTTAGTAAAGCTTATTGTAAGAAAAAAAGGACAAAAGATTTGATTTTTAATCAAGGGACAAAATGTATTTGCGTACAGAATCTTGATTATGTAATTACTTCCGAGCTTTAGATCAAGCTTCAGTCGATATTATTCTACCTTTTTTCATCACATTTGATAAAAAAAGTCGCTCTTATTTATAAAAAATAACTAAGACTTTTTTATTTCAGTCCCGATCACATATTCCATTAGTTAAGTTTTTTGATACTTTTCAGTTATTAAACGCCCTTTGGATAAGACCCCTTAATTTCTACATTAAATTTATATTATCTAAGATCGGTTTTTTCATGATTTCTCTGTAACAATTGAATAAAATTACTTCAGATTAAAGATGCTGCAACTTGATCTGATTTTAAAATATTTGCTCCAGAGGATTTTGGATTTATTGCGAAGGTTCTGAGAAAAAGAGGATATACCTTTTCGGAACATACATGCACAAAGTATGTTAGAGGCATTGAAATGACCTGGGAACCAAATTTCTCCACGAATTGGACATTTTAAAGACTTTTCCATTTTTTGACCTGACAAACTTATAAGGCACGATTTCATCAATATACTTGATATAGAAAATCTGATTTTTTCGAAACATCAGAATTACAAATAAAATTTTGCTTAAATTCTTCAACTTCCAATTGGTTGTGCCAATGGATATAATACAGAACTTTTTTAACTAAAAAAAAATTCAGCTTTTCCTTTGGTGAGAAAAAAAAGAAAAGTTTCGCAATTTCTTTAAAAATTTTCTCTCAATGTAATATTTTTTATAAATTATTTTTTTTCAATGTCATCTTGCAAGCAAATTAAGTTTTGTATTCCCTAAAATCTAAAAAAATTATTAAATTACTCTAAAAGAAAATAAAATAATGAATTCAAAAATAAAATTTAATTTCTAATTTGCATATTTTTTGCATATAAAAAAAAATATCCTTATAAAGTAACTTTTAAAAAAAAAAAAACTTAGCTCATCTTGTCATTTTATCGGAAAAGTTTTTTTTTACGATGTCAAAAAAGTTTAAATTGCGGATAAAAAGTTGTAAAAAAGTTATAATTTATAAGAAAATCCAGCAAAAAAAACTTATTGAATCATTCATCTCATAAACAAAAGAGTTAAATAAAACTATAAAAAGAAAATTTCTTTTTAACTGAAAAAAAGCTAAACTAATTTATTTATAAAAACAAAAACTCATTAAATTTGCGAATTTAAAGAATTTAAATAAAAAATATTTGCAATTAAAAAATGAATTGAATTAAATAAACATCAGATATTAATTTTCTTTTATTATTGACCCTTTTTTTATAATATTTGTTTATAATCATGTGAAAAAAAAATTGTTATTAAATTCAACTAAACGAAGGCTATGCGAAAAATATTATTCTTTGAAAAAAATATTATATATGTTTACACGTGCTAGATTCAACAACGATAATAATAATAATAATAAAAAGAGGTGTATTTAGTATACACAGAAAAACTGTTTTTCATTTTTCTTTTTTTTTTTTTTTTATTATTGTTTACTTTCTATTATTTTCGCGAAAAAAATTTCACTTGAGCGCCATCTACAGAATTTTATTTGAAGTGGAAAATTTAAATTTCTGTGTCGGTATTGCGAATTTCGATAATGTTTAATTCAAAATGAATTTTAAAAAAAATTTCAAAACTAATGCAATAATTTTTAATCTACACTGTAAAAAGTAAATTCCTTATATTATATTAACAAAAAAATTAGAACATTTTCGAAAAATTAGTAAATTTTCGAAAAAATTATTAAATATTCGAAAAAAATCGTATAATTACTAAATTTAGTATATTAACAAAAAGTTCGAGTATTCTCGATTTTTTTTTGTGAATCACAAGAAAAATTGATAATTTACAATTTTTTTTCGAAAATGTACAAAAAATAGTTATAATTTTCCGAAAAATAGTTGTGAATTTACCACTTTTTTCGTAAAATCACAAAAAAAAATCGAAAATTCTCGAATTTTTCGATAATATACTAAATTTAGTAAATTTACGATTTTAATCGAATATTTACAAAAATTTTTGAAAATTTACGTATTTTTCCGAAAAAATTCTATTTTTTTTGTAAATCTAAGAAAGTTACTTTTTACAGTGTACTTGCAAATTAAAAAAAATTGTTAGGAAATTGCTAAAAATTTGCATGAAACAAAAGTTAGACCTACTAGTCTTAAATAAATAAAGTATGCATCAAACTTACGAACTACATCAGTAATTGACAAATCAGAAAAGTTAAATTTTATATTTTCCTTGATTTTTCTGAAAAAATAGAAAAACTAAAATCCAACAGTTTTCTTTTTATTGTTCGATTGATACTGTCAAATGGATTAAATTTGGGGTATTTACTTATATAAATAATATACGATAAGGATATTTTAATTTAAAAAAAATCTCCCAACAGAAAAATTTATTAAAACCCAGTCCTCAGGTGATTTTTATACCAAGTTTTAAAACCATTGGGTTTCAATAAATCCCAAATTTTTCTGCTGGAAAATTTTTTTTTTAATTACAAGAATTACCTTCTTTAAACTATGTGAGTTTATTGAACAAACCAAAAATTAATTTTTATGTCATTATAGTCTTAGGGTAAACTTAGGGTAATCTTAGAAACTATTAAATATTCTATTAAACGGAACCAAAACCTGAAACCAAACTTATAAAGCATATCATTTGTTTTTTAAAATTTAATTACAAACAAAAAAGTATGAAATGCATATTTTTACTTTCCAAAGTTTTTTTTTATTTAAACCGAAATCAGTTATTTTTTAATATTTTTAGATATTTCGTAAAAGCTTGTCTAAAATTTTAAATTTCCGCACTTATTTTTTTCCCGCATTTTATATATTTTTATCCGTGATTTCACGTAAAAAATGCATACCTAGAATTAAAATTTTTATTATTTTTCGCGCGTGGGCCCTTCCCCACTACAAAAGAAAATTAGAGCTGCAAAATGACGATTTTTCTATAACTTTAGGTCTGAATTGAATTGAAAACATAAGCAATACCTGTATATAAGAAGTCGGACCTAAAGTTATAGAAAAATCACCATTTCGCAGCTCTAATTTTCTTTTGTAAAGGGTAAGGGCCCACGCGCAAAAAAATAATGAAAATTTTAATTCATATAATATAGGTGCCCCATCTATTTTTGCTATATAACAAAATTTGTTACATGTAAAATGACATTAATTATCAGAACATGGTATCAAGAATAAAAAAAGGTATAAAAACAAAAATTTTAATTTATTTTTAAAAACCTTTATTTGTTTTTTCTAATTCAAATAAATTATGAATTTATTTACATTAATGTAAAATAAAAATTTTTATTTTTTTAATCAAAAACAAAATTTCCTTGAATTTTAATATTTGCTATTTATTTTATATTTGTAATGAATTAGGTGTATACTAAATAAACAAAATATAAATTTATGAATATACATACATTTACATTGTAATCACAAACAATATTAAATAAAAAATTTTTAATTTTACACAAAATAAAGATTATCAAAATGAAATCATGAAATAAAGAAAATTTTATTTTACTAAATTTTGATTGTCTATGATGAAATACAAAGATGTTCTATTTCATCAAATTTCATTGATATTAACTAATTTGTGATCAAGGTGAACTATTTTTTTTTGTTTTTTTAATAAATAATTGAGTGCTATAAAACCTTCAATATGCCTTAACTACAAACTCATAGTTTACATTATTGAAAATCCTTGACCCCGGGAGCCCACTTGTAAAAACTAAAATTTATAATAATAAATAAAAATCTAAAATCTAAAAATAAATGTACAGGTAGATGATGTATCTTTATAATATTACAATAACAAATACAAAAAAAAAATTATAAGAAATTCCAAAAAAATACTTTTATTTATCAGCTATTTCTATCTCTTCTAAAAATTCTTCTAACGTTGCAGTATCTAATGGAATACAAAGATGCTCTATTCCATCTAAATTTCTTTTAATAGTAACTAACTTGTGATCTACATATTCAGTCAATTGAGCTCTTAGAGCTTGATCAGACGATACCAAAAATGATTCACGGGCTTGTCTATATAGATCTCTGAATGCCATTCCTATGGTAATTATAACAAAAAAATATAATTATGTTAATTTTTATGATATTTTTTTCATGCTATATAATTTTTACCTTCGTAGTTTTTGGTTTTGTATTTTAAATGATGCTTTATTAAAATTATGTAAATAGATTTAGCATTAGTAGTTAATGACAAAAATACATTTTTTAAAGACAAAAAAGCTAATGCTCCATTTTTTTGTACTAAAAATGAATTTTCATATGAAGTTTCTGCAGTGTAGGGTAAGAATGTTGTAGCATTCATCCAATAAAAATTATACTTGGTACGTTTAACATCATCCCAAACTAAAAGTAATTTTTTGTTTTATGATAAATAATCAGAACTTTAGTTAAAAATTAAGTATTTTCTTACGTAATGGAGCATTAATATGATCAATTGATGCTACAAGATGAACATTTGGGATATTTGCTAATCTTGACAGAACATCTTGTGCATTATGATTACGAAGATTATATCCATCAATATTATGAATTAACAAATATAAGCGTTGTTCTGGATTATCATTCATCGTTTTTGTAATAAGGTCAACATTTTCATTTTGACTTGTTAATGATTTCAATTCCAAAGTCTCTTCTATTATAGAATTTAATATCTGAAACAGTGATTCATTAAAATGATAATCTGTTTCAGTAATTTTAGTTTTTACTTACATCTTTAATTGTTAAATTTGGATAAAAACCATTTATTACAATTGTTGGATGATGGTGAGAATATTGTACATGAAAATCGTTTATTATTGATCTCTTAGACCCTAATCCATAGCATAAAATATTAAAACCTCCCCTAAAATATAAAAATCAATTTATCAATTTATTGCAATTCATTCAATTTTTTAAGAATTACTGACCTTAAAAGATACATCCATAGCTTGTAGAATGGCCTTATTAATGAGCATAATGTTTTAATACCTTCTTTGTGAGCAAGAGGTACATGATCCTTGCTGTCTAATATTTTTTCTATTTCATTATTATCTTTTAAATGACTTCTAAGTTTTCTTAACGTATTACCAGAAGTAACTGACTTTTGGGATCGCAAAGTAAAATATTCATCTGGTTTCAAATACTGGATAAAAAATTGCATGTAAATTATGAAATAACTATTTTATTCTGAAATTATTATGTTGAAATAATTCAAAAACTTACAAAACCTCCATCCACAGTTTTGTTTTGACTTGAATTTTTTGATTTAAAATTTTTGGTATTTGTATCATTGCTATCAGATTCAGATTCACTTTCATCAGAATCAGAATCTTCACTACAATCAGAATTTGCATCAGAAGTTTCATGCTCTGAATCATTCAGTGTATCATCTTTATTTTTGCTAGATTTGGGTTTTTTAACAATAGTTTTGTTTTTGGTAAGTACATCTTTGCTAAGTTCTGAAAAAATTATTTTCCATTATTAATTATTTCATAAATTCAAATTTTATCTAATAAATACTTTTTATAGACCAAGCATCTTTTGTAGGACTTGTTTTTTTTAAAACTAGCTTTAATTTCTTTGAATCTAAAGTATTGATACTATCTTTATTTTCTTTTGAATTAATTTTATCATTGGATTCATTTGAATTATTAAGATTCTTTTTTGATTTCTGGTCAAAACTGTACATTGTTTTACCACCAAAATCATATTCATTAAATAATTCTGAAATTAATACAAATATAAATAAATAAATATAAATATATACTAAACAAATATTCAAAGTTTAAAGTAATATAAAAATAATTACGTTCAGGTTTCATTTTTTCAATTTTAATATTATCTAATTCTTTTTTCATGTCTTCCATGTTTTTTAAATAATCTTGTGGACTTAATTCTTTATTAAAATTATGTTTTTTTTGTTTTTTTGTAGATTTATTACGGTCTAAAAGAAATGTAAATTAAAAAAGTTTAAATAAATTAAATTATTGTATAGTATAATATATGCTATTTTTATTTGAAATCATTTAAATTAACCTGGACTTTTATCACTATTTTCACTTTCATTATATAAATTAGTGAAATCTTTTTTAATAATTGTTGATCTTCGTAAATTATATTTTCCTGGCATTTTTCAATTTTGTTATTATTATTCTTCAAATTATTATATATTTAATAAATAAATAAATTAATATTCTTTTATTATTATTTTAAAGAGCTGGCTGTCTGCCCTGCAGCTGCACGCCTGATTTGCACCAGTGAACACCTTGCACCTGCACAAACATAACTGAACTAAAATTTTTCCCGCAAAATTATTTATAAGTGCTGTCATCTATTGCAATTAATTGTCATTCAAATTTTTAAAAAATTAAAAATTTATTAATTCAATTCAAGAATTTGTACCTATTTGTTTTTATGAACAAAATGTTAACAAAAAAATAAAGCATTTTATTTTATTTTTATAAAAATTTTTAATAAATTTATTTACTTAAAATATCTATGTACAAACTTATAATTAATTAAAATAAATTAATTTTTTTTAGAACTTTTGTTATCAGAACGTAAAAAAGGTTCATGCAAAGTTTTATGCAATTTTTGTGCTTTATGCATTCCAAAACCTGGACATAACTCAAGAGAACCTACAGGAGCTTTTACAATATTTGCAAAAGTTCCAAAAGTAGATAAAAGCGTTGTAGCATCAGTTTTATTTACAGATCTTACTGAAGTTAAGGCATTAATCAACTGAAAAAAAATTTATTTATTAATTTTTTTATAGTTTATTATAAAATTAAACTTGACTAACCTTTTGATGAGGAGCAGTGTCACTTCTTTCCATGATCATATCTGGAGGCTTATTTTCATAAGCTTTGTAAGTTTCAATAATTTTTCCAGCTTCTTCTGCACTCCAAGCTAGCATCAATGTTAAGTCAGCAAGTATACAAATTCTAGTTAGATGTTTTAAAGAATGATGTGGTTCTGCAATATCTACCTAACAATTGTAAATAATTTAATTTTCTTACATTATTAAAAAAATTTATTCTACTAACTTACTTGTACTAAAAGAACTCGAAGATTAAATGAAGATCCTAAAGTTTTTAAACGTTCATGTATGTAATCTGGATTAAGTTGATGGTATCGCAATGATAAGAAAAGTGCACATGAAGTTTTACCCATAACGTAATCTGGCACAATATCAGTATATTCATATGGTACACTTGTAATATATTTGATAATAGGATTTCCTTTCTAAAAATTAGCAATAATGAATATTTTCAAAAATTTCACATTAACTTTGAAGTTATAACTAACTTGTTTTGGGTTAATTAAAAGAGTATTTGACTTTGATAGACTTTTAATCCTATCTTCTTTAGAAACTTCAGGAAGTTGTTCCTTGTAAAATTCTGATTTTTTTAAATTACTAAAAGCAGCTAAAATATTAAAGTTATTAAAATTTTAATTAATTCAATTTCAAAATAATTTCTTAAAACCCTCATAATGTATAAACAAGCTTATAACTTACCACTAAAATTTTCAGGCTCCAATTTTGCCTTTTTTTGAGCAGGTTCTTTTTCAGTTGGAGATTCTTCTTTTCCTTCATTATCCATAATTGCAATTCTTTATTTTTTTTCGAAGATTTAAATATATTACCAAAAATTTTTAATTTAAATATTTATCACTTTAAAAATCATCATCATTTTAGTAATTATAAAAAAAAAATTACCTATAATTTATTATTTTACATGAAAAATAATTATAAAACTTTCAAGTTGTTTGTTTATAATTTATATTTACATTCAAGAAGTACAACAGCGCCACCTTTTAATAATAGGAGCCAATAGGAACTAATAACAGCTGATTTTCTGATTGATACTAAATAGTTTATAAAAATGATAAAAATATGAGTCATGTACGCGAGGTATCCTTAACAATAACACCGATAATTAGTGTAATAAAAAAACAATTAAGAAAACAAATTTTCCAAAACAAGTATCACATTAATTAATATTTATTTACATAATAGTATGAATAATGAAAAAATTGTTTATTTTTAAATTCTTGGTGCTTAAGAAAAATTGCAAAAATTGCTTATTCAAGAAATGTGACATTGTTTTAAAAAAGAAATACCTTAATTAAACAATATATTATGAATAATTGAGAAGAGACTATGCAAAACTCAAGTTGCACAAATTAATTATAACTAAATAATAGCTTCCACTGTTTTGTTTAATTATTTGGGCTATTTTCGAGTTTCCAGTAAGTAACTATTTCAGTAACTTAAATTTAATTTACTTTACAAAAGTTACATAATTGATAATTGTTTTAAACATAAAATTAATTTATTGGATAGCAACAATCAAGCAAAATGACTCCAGAAGATCAATTAAAAACACTTTCTGATAAAGGAGCTGCAGTTAATGTTGACAGTAATACTCCTATAATTAGGTATTTAGCTTACACCTGAACTTATTAAAATTTATTATGTAAAACAGAATCATTAAATTTAAATAACAATTTAATTTTTAGGTATTACCGTTCAGGAAAATTCATTAAACGGCAAGGTGATGTATACATAAAAGAAGGTGATTTGGAACATGCTTATGTTTTATACATAAAGTTTATGACGTAAGTAATTTTTATAGAAATTTCAGAGTTGTTTTTCAATTTGATTATACATATAAAAATTTGGAATTGATTTTTGTACCAGAATTTTTTTGGAAAAAATAATAGATCATCCACAATATAGTACTGTAGATAGTTCCGAAAGAGAATGCATAAATAAATATTTAAGAGAAGTTCTTCCAAGAACTGAAACTCTTAAAAAAAAATTAAAAGATAAATATATCAAAGAATTTAAGCTTAGAGAAGAACAAGAAAGAATGAAAAAATTAGAAAATGAAAAATTAATAAAAGAGAGACAAAGGTAAAATTTTATATTAGCGTATATTCTTTTATCATAAATTAAAAAATTAATAATTAATGTTTTTTTTAGTACATCAAGGCAAACAGAAGAAGAACGGAATAATGAATCAAATGCACTTGTTTTACCAAAAGATTCAAAAATTGCAATAGCGGCTGGAGGAATTTCAAATGAAGATATTTTAGGAGTTAATTCTCTTGTACCTGCTTCAAATTATTTAGATCCCTTTTCTGATAAACCTAATCTATCAAATAATAGGTACATATATTTTTTTGTAAGTAAAATTTAAATACTAAAAAAAAATTCATCAATCATTATTATATAGAAAACCTCCTTCAATCGATCGTTCAACGAAACCATCAGCTCCTGCGTTACCATCATCTCCATTGCATCTTACATTACCTTCTACTGAGCAATATGGTCTGCGAGATGTTATTGTACCTGATCAATTAATGGAAATATTTTTAGATTTAGCTTCTAGTAACACATACAATAATAAAGAAACTTGTGGAATATTAGCAGGAAAATTAGAAAGAAATCGATTGTTAATAACTCACATTTTAATACCTAAGCAATCAGGTTCACCAGATTCATGTGTCACACATAACGAAGAAGATATTTTTGATTTTCAAGATCAACATAATTTGATAACTCTTGGTTGGATACATGTAAGTTTTTTGAGAATTAAATTATTATTAAAAATGTTTAATGTATTTTAATTATATTTTAAGACGCATCCAACTCAAACAGCATTTTTATCAAGCGTAGACCTCCATACACACTGCTCGTATCAACTTATGATGGCTGAAGCTATCGCTATAGTGTGCGCTCCTAAATATAATGAGTGAGATATAATAATTTATTTTTAAATTTAAAAAGATAAAAATTTCAATAAGTATTAAAATTTCAGAACTGGATTTTTTAACTTAACTCCAGAGTATGGTTTGAGTTTTATCGCTAATTGCAGACAAAGTGGTTTTCATCCTCATCCAACTGATCCTCCATTGTACTCGGTAAATGAATAACAAATTTAAAATAAATAATTAATCCAAAATAAATAATATTAAAATATTTTTTAGCCTGCAACTCATTTTAAACTGGATTCACACGCACAAATTGAAGCAGTAGATCTCCGATGTAAGTAGTAATATATTTTTACTAGCATCATAAAGCATCAATAAATTCTAAATATCATTTTTTTTTTTTTAAGTTTCAAATTATTAAGTAAAATTAAGAAAGGTTTTTCTATAAAAAAAGGCTAACCAAGATAGAATTCGTTCCAAAATAAAAAAAATTATTTAAATTTTTGATAACTGCTTATTAAATATGTAAAAAAGTAAAAAATACATCAAATTAAACAAACAAAAAATATATATATTTGTGATTTAATGAAGTAGAATAAGAATTAAAATATAAGACTAGAGCAATTAAGCAACAAAAAAAAAAAAATCAAATTAATAAAGTTAAAAAATTTTTTTAATTGAAAGTTCAGCAGTTAATTTTTGCTTTAAAAGGAAATTACAGTGCCTTTATATTAAATAAATAACAAAAACTAGTCTATGTATATTGTATTTTTTGGCACTAATTAATATAGATAAATGAAAAATTTATTATTATTTGTAAATATGTAAATAGAAACATTTACATAAGAGAATTTGATTTTAGTTTAGTTTTAATAATTATAACGCTACTTAAAAAGAATAAAATATTTACTATTAATATTATAAAAGATGATCGATAGACTTTTTTAATCATATTTCTTATTTAATAAGAATAATTTAATAAATAAACATTTACTAAAATATTTTATCTAAATAACTAAAGCTAAATAAAAGATACTTAAAAAATTCATGTATAAAAATGTTGAATTAATGTAATCAAAGAGGAAAATTAAATTACATTGTATTTATATAATGACTGATGTTTGCAATTTCTTTTTTTAGGATAAGTTTTTTAGATTTTTATCCAGCTTGAGAGTTACAATGTTCTCAAGAAGGATAAAAAGGTAAAAAAAATTATTCTATAAATAAGTTGACTTGGATAATAATTCTTTTTTTAGCATTTACTATATTAAACTACACTGTATTAGTCAGATTCTTGGTTTTTTTAATTTAAAAAAAAAAACAAAATCATCACTTTTTGAATCCAATAAAAATAAATTTCAAACACTCGTCAAAATTAATAAAATTTTATGCAACCAAATTCTGATTCACGTTTTTTTTTTTTTTTGATTAAATAAGTAATTTTACAAATTATACACCTTTAATATGTGTATGTAATTAAATTTTTTTTATTGTGTACATCTAATATTTTTATGCATTTTTTTTTTAAATTGTGATTTATGCTTTTACGTGCATTTATTAGTATGCAAATAGGAATACCTATTTTTTGTTATAAAAAAATGCTTGTATTTTTAAAAAATAAAAAAAAACTACAAATAATAAATGTGTTTTTTTTGTCAGTTTAATACCAAAAATTTACATATTTGAAAATTTTCTTGTTTATTAATAATAAAAATTATAAAAATAAGAAAAAATCCTTCATGTTTTTTTTTTTATAATAAAATTTATGTAAGATCATTTATGTAACTCATTGAATAGCCGTCCTTTTTTATATTAAAAAAAATTATTATAAATTAAATATAAAAAAATTAATCTCAGATTACTAATATGAGAGATTCAACATTCTTCGTTATTAACTTAAACTTCATAATTGTATAAGCAAATTCTTCACATCGATACAATCAAACCTAGTAAGTTAAAAAAGATAATTTTATTTAATTATTGATTAAAAATTTTTTTAAATTTCTTTTTTATCATACCAATACAAAGAAATTTATACATTTCATTAACGAATGAAGTAGTTTTATAAGATAACAAGAAAATATAGGTATAAAAAAGTTTTTTTTAAATTGATGACTTTATACACTTTACTGCATTAGTTTAATAAACAATAATTCATATAAATGAATTGAATATTGATCAGACATATTGCACGCGATCCTTGACCGTTCTATATATTAATTTTTTTTTTATATAAAAATATATAAAATAAGTACAATATCGATTTTTAAACCCCTATACAAAATAAGTGCGCGTTCTCATTTCGTAACAGTAGTTATATACAAAAATTTTCAAAATCTCAGTCTTTTATTTCCGCGTATTTATACACCCAAGTGCATTGTACTTACTGCAGTTAAACTTTATTTTATTAATATAATTTTTATTTTTTTATAACATGTTTTACTAATAAAAATATACTCTTACGTATCATATTATACCTAAATTTTCAATGTAAAAAAGATAAATAATCATGTGGATATTAATCAGGTGTTATCATTATATTCTACATCAGATAATATTAAATTAGAGTGTATTTTCATAATATGTAAGTAAATTATATAAAATTATAAATATTTTTTTTTTTTATGTATTTCGTTACTAATAATAACTTCCTTTATCAGTTTTTTTTAACGTTCGTAAAAATCATTACAATTCAAATATTTTTTTGTAAAATTTAAACTTATTGCATAAAAAACCTTATATACAATTCGTTTTTTTCTTTTAAATTTTACCTTGTATTTTTTTTTGTCTTATCTTTAGTAATTTTTTATATCACAAAGTATTTGATAGAAATGATATATTGTAGATAGATATACCTATATAAAAATATCTTACGTGTACAAAATAAAATCTCGAATAAAATTAATAATTATCAAAAAAATAAAATAATGTACAATTTAGTATACAGTATCTATAGTGTGTGTTTTAAATTAATAAGAAATTTATATTTTGATCGACATAAATAATAAAAGTCAATAATAATAATATCACACACACATAAATAAATTTCACACCGTAACACACCGGGTGCTGCGAAGATCTTCAGTATGTTATATTTAATTCTAATTCAGTTCAAACGTGAAACGGCTCTTTATAAGTAAAATTATAATACTTATTGTACATCACTGTGTCTTGCATAATATAATTTGTTAGTAATAATTTTTTTATTGAATATCTATATACTTGAATTACCTACTTATTACATCTTTATAGTATAGAAATTATTATTTTTCTTTTATTATTAGAATTGACAGCGAAAATGCAGAGACACAAATCTTGCCGTACTTTACCTTTTGGAACTTCATTAGGTTTATATTTAATACTTTTTAGTTTTGGTGAGTTTAAGTAAATAAATTAATTATTTTATAATAAATTACATTTCAAATAAAATATATCATTATTTTTATATTTTAATATTTTATTATTTTCTTTATTGTTTACTAAGATGTTTTTCCAGTGAATTTTATCGCCGGCGTCGATGTTAAAAATTCAACCGAACTCGTTAATGTGACATCTAATATTTCTGATAATTCTGCTGTTGAACAATCAACAATAACTACAATACAAACACCATTGACTAATTTAAGTTCTGAAACAAAAGTGCAAAATTCTACACCTTCAACTGTTTTACCAAGTAATCTTACAACACAAAATAATGATGTTACAACTAAAGTAAATTTAAAAAAGATTGAAGATTCTAAACCTAACGCTACTCCAAGTACATCAGGTATTTTAATTAAAATTACATAATATTATTTATATTTATTAAGAAAATTAATAAGCAATTATTTAAGACGCAGAAAAAAAAGCAAATGATGAAGTTAAATCTCCTACTTCAAAATCTGCTACTACTTCCACAGAAACTGAACCTACGACAATTTCCGAGTCAATTCAAACCACGGATACCGCAATGAATGCTCCAACCAATGCCAGTGTAAATGAATCTGAGACAGGTAATTTTTTTTATTTTATGTTGGTAGTACCTTAACTTGATTTTAAACGTTAATGAAGAAAAATTTTTTGGGAAATTTAGTGTCGATTTTTTTTTTTAATTTTAGACAAACACACGGAAACAGTGGAAACAACTTTAGTTTCAAAAAATGAACCAACAACACCAAAAGCATCAGTTCTTCCAAATTCTAGTTCCAGCGTCACTACCTTAGCAACAACCATAGGTACCGCATCTTCCGACTCATCATCGAATGATTCAGCAACCTTAACTCCAAGTAGCGTGTCTTCGAGTACTACACAAAGTGCAGCTAACAGCAGTGTTGATGAAAAAATAAGTAATGCCCAAGAACAAAAAGAAACGCCAAAAGAATCAATGTCTGGAATGGTTGCATTAATTGCTGCTGTAGTTTTTGCAATTATTATCATTTTTGGATACGTTGGACTTGTTCTTTGGAGACGATATATTGAGTAAGAATTTATTTATTTTTAATTAAGTGTAATATATTATCTTCTTACTAGCGGGGGGAAAACTTTTTTCACCCCGCAACGGGATAAAAAAAAACTCGTTTTCTCCCCACTGAAAAAGAAAATGAGAGCAAAAAAATATCCCAGATAGCAGTTATCTCGGCTTTGCATCGAATGCTAACTAAAGTGCGATTTTCCGTTGGGAAATCGTTTCTCGGATTGCGCCCGACCTTTACTCGTACGCGTACGCCTTGTTTTCTGATATTTATTTTATTTTGGTACAATATTTAAAAAAATTGATTAAGCACTTGTAATCGACATGATTAACTGATTCTAAAAATTAATTCCTTAAGATGGTTGAGAACGAAATTAATTTTACTTTGAAACTCAGTAATTAGAATCAGTTAATCATGTCGATTTTAAAGTGCTAAATCAATTTTTTGAAACGATTTCCCTACGGGTTGGGCTATAGTACTTTTTTTTTGCTCCTTGGTTAAAAATGTACTATTCTTCATAATTATTAAGAGGACTGACAACTGATAGTAAAAATAAAGATTTTGAAAGCTAAGAGAAATATTTTAATTGTATTTTATAATATATTCTAAAAAACTTAAACTTGTAAAAAGGAAAATTTTGACCATACCTAAAAAAAACTAATATCTGCTCATAGGTATACCTACATGTTTAAAGTAAAAAAATTCAGAAATATTTATCTTATTTGACTAAATAATGAAATTGATTTAAAATTTACTTCATGCTTTAAAATGTTAATTAAGCAGCAAATTTTCATTTTTATTTTCAGTACAGTTGTCAGGCTCTTTAATTTACCCTTTTACAATATACTTGCACAAGAAATACTTTTAAAAAAATATTAAAAAGATTAATACATACAGTAAAAATAATATAAATTTTATCTTCAGTAACTCAAATTCCCTTTCATGCAAAAAATTTTATCTATAAATTTTTTGTAAAACATATAGTTAATTTAATTTTTAAGCATATATACCTATATTTCTTATCTTATTTTTATCAAATTTGTTTTTAGAATTCGATATGGAAGCCGACAACTATTAGTTAATGATTTAGAATTTGACACAAACGATTTACGGCATTTTGAAGTAAATATTACTTAATTTATTATTTTAATTTTACTGATCAAAAAATAAAATTAATTTTTTTTTATTTACAGCTTTAAATCAATAGAAACAAAAAACTAAGGAAATTAAATAAAAGGTCACTATTAAATTAGCACTAAGAGTATAAGATTTTACTGTGATATTTAAACGATTTAAACTTTAACCAAGGTTTTTCAGATATTATATCACTTTGATACTATTTCATATATTTTAATTATTTATAAAAATTTTTTTATCGAGATTAAAATTAAGTGATAATATAGTTTTATTATAGGTATAGATTACTTATATTTAAAAAATAATTAAGCCTTAATTTAATGTAAATTTGCATTTAATTATTCAGATTATAATTTTTGTATAAAAATTTTGATAAACTTTTAAGTTTCTTTTATATCCATACAAAAAAGTTTAAAATGTTTTTGTAAATATAATTACTAAAAAAATAACATTTTTTTTTTTTTTTAATTTTAAACATAAATTTAAAGAATTTAGTTTTTTTTTATTTGCATCCAATCATAATATTATTATTTTATATTTTAAACAATAATAATTAATTGTTACAATAAGGCATTCATATTAAATATGGTACATATTTTGTGAACTTTTGTAATTAATAAAATTTATTTTAATAAAAGTTCTACAAATAAAAAAAAAAAATACTGTACATTTATGTAAAATAAAAAATATATCTGTTAGTATATGATAACAATGAATACCAAAAAAAAAAAAAAGAAAAAAAGTGTATTATTACTAAATTTTTTGTGTTCAGTTAATTACCTAAACTATAAATATAAATAACACTTGATTAACCCCTTGAATATAACATTTATAATAATACTTGTATGTTTTATTTCTTTTTTATAATAAGAGGGCCTACGTTATCTCCTGTTTCTTTGTTATGGTTACCATGAGCTCCATCACAATAAGGCCACTGAAATAACAATTACTTTATGTATTTTAATTTAAAACAGCACCTTATTGTTGCAAAAATTTTAATTATGTGAGGAATTGTACTTTGAAATGCAATCAGGTGAATTAATAAAAAAATAATTTTTTTTTTATATAAGAAAAAATAATCTTACATTTTTTGTCTTCCAACAACGGCAAAACACTGCTTTTTCTGTTATATCTTCTACATCAACTGTATCCACAACCTTTGGACAATCCTTTTTAAGATGCATATTAACTTTTCCAACCTGTAAAATTAAATATTATTTATTAATCACAATATAGATGCAGCGAGTATTGTAACATTTATAAATTATGAGACTTACAACTGCTCGTCCTTTGGGACAAAATGCTCTGTATGTCATATACAAAAATCCAGCAGTAGCAGCAGTTGGGGGAATTAAAGAAATCCAATCTCTTACTGTAAAAATAAAATAAAATAATTATTTTTTTACATATTTTGCACATATTATATATGTATTTGAAAAATGTATATGATAACCTATAATATTTTTTTTTGCCGCAAAATCTTACAAAAACTAATTTCAAAGGTAATTTAACAAAATATTTATAAAATAATAATTTACCTCCAAGACGAAACCATCCTCCGATAGAATCAGGTATTGGCAATCCAGATAAATAATTTGGAGTAGTTACTTTAATAAGATGTGCAATAGGTTCCATATTTTATCAGTTTGTTTTTGATAATAAAGTAATCGAAAGATAATTTTATATAAGACGTTTATCAAACGAAATAATCAAGTATTAATTATATACAAAAATGCACTGTAAAATTAATTTATAAATTAAATTATAACATTTTTACATTCTTAAAAATGAAGTACTTACGTGAGCAATGATAATTATAATTTTCGAAAATAGTATACAGAATTATTTTTGAATTTAAAAATTTGTAAAAAAAGTGTTAAATTATTTTAATTTATTGATAAAAGCAAATATTAAAAATAAATAAAAATAACAAATATAAATTTTTAACAAAAATGTTAATTGCAACTTGTCCGAGTAAAGCTGAAAAACACAACTGTATAATTATTGGGTTACTGTAACGTGGCGCCACTTTTCTGCGTGGCGAATTTCAATATATTTTTTATCCAAAAAAATATGAATCGAATCAAATACAATAATCAGCAATTCATGCATGAATTTTTTAAAGTTCAATTCATAAATTAAAAATTTTTTTTAAATGGAGTGTTTAAAATTATTTTTTCAAAAGTTTCCGAAATAGGTAAAGATTTGTAATTTTTTTAAAGTAGATCCGAAGACATAAAAGTTCATTCATTATTAGAAAAAAGGAAAATAAAAATACAATATAGGTATATAGCTACATATAAGTACACCTATTATTTGCAATGTAAACTGAAAAGCCGGTTTAACCGCAATTAATGACTTTAAAAAGAGGGGATAAGAAAGCGCGCGCGTCTTTTGCCATTCTATATGTTATCAAAAGAAGTTTTTCGGAAAATTCCTTAACTATTTTCGCCTTTTTCTGCTGTTGCAGTTTTACCGGTCTTCGTAAAAAATTATAGCGCAAGCGTATTATTATTCGGAACAAACAGATAAGCGTTATAAAAATTTTTTTTATTATTATATTATTAAAATACGTTTATGTTATATATCATCCGTAGGGGGCGCACAATCTTTGCAGAAATACCATTGGTTTTTAGTAAAAGCAACGCGCACGCACATTTTTTTATAATAAAGAAAGGTATAAAATACATACATACATACAGTTTGCTGACTGCGGTCTATGTGCTATGTGTTGACTGCTGTTAAAGTGTTTTATGTGTATTATAAAAATTTGCCAGGCGCGTCCTATGTGCCAAGTTTACACCTTCTCTAGGAAGTTACTTCCAGGCATCTTATAATAATAATAAAATAATAAATCTATTCTTTAATTTTATCTATTAAAAATTAAGTCGTAAAATGACAGTGAAGTGAATATTTCTAAGCTTAGTATTAAAAGTTATAAATTAAAGATAGTGTATAAAATAATGTATAGATATTTAAAAATAAATAAGAAAAAATTATTAATAGTGTAGTTTTATCTTCACTTGCACGAATGTGAACAAATAATATTTATAAAATAAAAAGGGTAAAAAGTAAGTAAAAAAGAAAGAGTGTGTGAGAGAGAAAGAAAGAAGTTATTCTCACAAAAAGGTGTATTCAATAAATAATAATAATAATAATACAACATCAATAAATTAAAGTTTAGTGAATTTTCTAAAATAAAAGATTTAAATTTAAAAAAAAATCAAATTCGATGTGTAAACTGTGACAGCGAATAACATGGCCGAGGAGCTGCTGGTTACTTTAAACCGTAGCGACTCAACGGGCTTCGGGTTTTCATTACTTGGTACTGCAGGTCTACCTCACGTCATCTACGATATCATCGAGAATTCACCTGCGGCTGATAGCGGCAAAGTAAGTTTTATTATAATACTTGGCATATATTATTGTTATTATTAAAACAAATGAACTTTTATACAGCATTTTTTAAAAAGTATGTTATTTAACATATAAAATTAGGCTAAACTTTCGTTTAAGAAATTACTAATTTAAATTTTATGTTAAAGAATTTTTTTTTATGAATATTTGAATATTAGATTATTTCAGACAAAAATAATATTACATTTATTCGCACGTTCATGCTCTTTCTAGTCTATTATAATATATAAAGCTTGGTATTATTATATTATCGACCCACCCTTAACGATGTAAAAAGTTTATATATTTCGTTTACAATTATTTTATATCTTGGTAAAATTGCAAATTTACGTTTATAAAATTAAAATTTTTTAAATTAAATAATTGATAATTCGGTTATGTAATAATAAATTTTTTTTCAATCATATTTTTCATTTATTTTGTTATCATTTTTTTTTCAACGAATCTTTAAAAGCAAAAGTACCTACTTCGCCAATGCGGCGCCTACTATTGGCCCGGCCATATAATATCCTCTGTATGTGTATTTGTATATCTTTTTCCCTCTTGTGTTTATTTTATTACATGTAAAAATTTATGTGCTTAGAATTTTTAATAACTTGCTATATATGTAATATTTGCAAATTACATTTTTTATTTTTTTGAATAATTTAAAGTTCATAAAAGAATAGTAAATTTTTAATCAAGGGAGCAAAAAAAAAAATAATGGCCCAGATTACACGTTAATTACCATCCGAGGCGATCTGGGGCACTCTGTTGTTGCTCCCATGTTCAAAATATAATTTTCCTTTCTCAGCTGATGGGAGAAAACGCCTTTTTTCGATCGAAAAAGTGTTTTCAACCTACGAGGAAGAAAAATTAATAATAAATAAAAACAAATATAAAAAGTAGGTATGCAAAGAAAAAAATTTTGTTTTTTCTGCTAATCTATCTTTTTTTCAATAAAAGCTTTCCGAAAGCTTTCTCGAGTATCCTCCTCACATGGCTTATAATATTATATTTGAAGCAAAAAATATATATAAGTAGTAATACTTTTTTTCCCAAACGGATGTTTGTCGCTCGGCTTTTTTGATGAAACGTTTTTATATTTATAAGAATAAGAAAGCAAGAAAAAATAATTTTTTTTTTTGTTTTGTTTTTTTCATGCCTTTTTTTTCTCTCTTTATTTGTAACTATTTTTATATTAGGTATGTTTATATACATAATTTATGTATATGGGATGTTCCAAGATAGTTTTTGTGGTTTTATTGGAAATGTAGGAAGTATCTCGGAAGTATTTATTTGATTTTCCGATGATTTTCCCTGATTTTTTTGGATCAAAATCAAATTAGGAATATTGCAGGTCATGTTTCAAATAAAACTAATGGGATTCTAATAAAAATTTTGTTTATTGACTTGTGTATAATTTAAAATTTAAACATTCTCTACTCTAACTAAAAATCTCGCTAAAAAAATATTAGGAATCCCAAAAATTAATATTAAATCAAAAAATCACCCAAAAACTATAAATTTTTGCAAAAGTTCAATATTCACAACTCGGTAAAAATAAAATCTTTATGGTGGAATTGCCCATATATAATTTATGTATATTGATTGCCTTGAAAAAAAAAATAAATAAATATAAAATTCTTTACTTCGTCTGACATTATATGCGACTTGATAATCTTGATTTCCCCTCGATTTCCCCCTTATTTTTTGGATTGAATTTTTTTTATTTTATATTATTCTTGATGTTATTATTATATGCTTTTGCGAAAAAAAAACAAATCTTGTTTTGCATGCAAAAATTTTTTATTTTTTGTTTTTTTTTTCGCTTTCGCGCGCTTTTTATACGTTTTAAATTTAGGATATTCGTCAATTTTTATAGAAAAAGTTAACACATTTAGTGACAAAACATTTAAATGAACTTGAAATTAAAATAACAAAAATAAAAATTTTGTAAATAAACAAAAAGTTATTAAAATATCTGTAAAATATCGATAACATACCTGTATCTGAAAAAATCTCAGGATATTTATTTAATAGGTATAAAAATACCTACTCTTTGATGTATAATACATATTTTTATCTGATGTTTATACCTATATATAGTAAATAAATTAATCAGCATAAAATTGACCGTTTATTTTTATTATAATACAGTTGATTAGCATTTTAAACGCCCCTCTTAATGTTGTTATTATTTATTTATATTTGATTTGTGTATAATAGATTCGATATTAAATTTAATATTGCGTTTTAAATTATTTTAATTTTTGATATTTTATATATTTATTGGTTTTCAATTTCTGTATATGGATATTTTTCTGATATTTTTAGTTTTTATATGAATAAAAATTAATTGTAGGCTCAGAGGTAGGCTCGATTGTAGGAATCTCGGTAAGAATTGAAAAAAGTAATCGGTTTTGGTGTATATCTCCCGTATATCTGCTCGAATATCGCCTGTTAGCAGGACTCTTGGGCAGCTCTTGGGTAACATTTATTTGACGATTTATTTGGTCAAATTTAACTACTACGGTATAAAATGGCTCTATATTATGTAATTGTAGCCCAATTTTAGCCTGAATTTAGCCTCCTATAATTAACCTGCATAGTTATTTTCAAAATGCCTTTAGGGAAAATAAAATTTATGCATGAGAAATTAGTCCAATCTGTGTAAACGTTTCTATATCCTCCCTGATATCCTCTCCATATCGCGTATTTAATACTTGATTTGATATTAAAATAATCGAAAAAATAATTTTTTTTAAGTCATATGTTTTCATGGTGAAAATTTGAAAAATACCATATACCTATATTATTTCTAAAGTCTCTCGGCATCTTACTCATCATGCAGTTCTTCATGCAGCAGCAGAAAGCCTGACCAGAGGTATTCTCTCTAAATCGCAAAGTGTAAATTCACCCAAGAATTCACCTAAAAAAATACACCATTACTCGGCTTGCGGATGGTAAATTACGGGCGATTTACTTGATTCTTCGATTGTCTGTCTCATTCTGTCTAGGCGTACAACTAATGCGAAAAATTCTTTGCCAAGTTTTCCGCCTGGAAGGGAAATAAAGAATCATTTGTAATAGGTATATAATTATCTTTTTTTTTTTTAAATTAATAACAATTTTAAATCATGCAGATATAAAAATAATTAATTGTGTGAGTAAAAGTAAAAAATTTTCAATAAATTAAAAAAAAAAAAATGACGTTTTATCGACATATAGCAGTAAAACATCGCGTGTTTCCTCTATATTGCACGCAATCATTTTGAAAATGAATCCTATATTATGCGTCAAAGAAATGCGTTTTTTTTTTAACCAAGAAATTGTAAATAAAAAAAAAATGAAAAAATTTTTAATTATTTATTTAACAATGAAAATTATTTTTTAATTTAAATTATTTGTTTACATTCGAAGTTACATAAATGGTTACATAAGTTTTTTTTTTCAAAAATTTAAAATATAGGCGCAAAAAAGAAATAAAAAATAATTATTTCCGAATATTGAAATTATATTATTATCAAAAAATAACTCGGAAAATAAATAAAAACTTATCAAAAAACTGCAAAAAACGCAGGAAAAACGTATAAGATTTCCAAAATTAAAATTATAGATCCGAGTATAGATCTGAGTATAAATCTGAGTAGAGATCATATCTTCTAAATAATGGGAGCAAATTTTTGGGTCTCATAAATTTAGTGTCAGTATCGGTCCATATCGGTCAGTATATTTAAAATTGATCTCTAATTTTGGAAATCTTATATTTTTTTTTTTTGATCAATAGAAACTAATTTCAGCCGGTAAACAAAAATCCAAACTACTTTTGAACAAAAAAATCTAAGAATTATTTATTAACACAAATATTTATTGTTAAAAAAAATTTGCTCATATATAGATAAAAATATATTTATAAATATTTCCATTTTGATGATACATACTGGATGATGATGCTAACATAAAAGTAAAAAGTCGAAGATACATGCGAAAAAATAAAAATAAATTTGCGTCCTTCAAAAGAATCGAATAACTACGAATAGCGCACGACCTTGCTTGATTTGCGCTCGTTCACTTATGGTTCTCTGCCCTATATTATATCATTACACATTCTTTTATTATTCCCTTTAAATTTTTTAAAATACTTATTTATATTTTTAACATTTAACTGCATATTCTATACATTCATAATTAAAATATGCAATTAATTAATTATTAATAATAATAACAGTAAGACAAAAGAAACCTTTATTATTTGATGTATATATCGAGATATTTTTATAATCAAAAGTAATATGATACTTGACCTGTTATTTTATACATGTTTTTATTTAGGTTAGAATTTTTTTTTTTAATGATAACTTCAGTTATTTTTATATTTTTATTTCTTGTGTGTTAAATGAACAAAATTTTGCTGTACTGTAATTTGATGATATTTTTTATATAAATTAACATTTTATTTTTAGTATAAATGTAAACGTAATTTATGTTGGGCACGTTTGTTTAACAAATTTTGTGGTATTATTAAATTTGTTTACTCATAAAGAAAATTACATTTTACGTTGTTTTTTTTGTATTATATTAAATTAAGCCTTGCGTGAAATTTTTTGTTATGCAGTCAGTCAATGGTAGTTGGTCACTTGCAAGTCACTTGTTTTTTACAGAAATTTAGTACAATTTAGTAGGTATGTGATTTAATATCATTGACATTGTAAGATTTCGAGTGAGATTTAAAAATTTCAGGTCAAAGACGGGTTACTAAAGATTACTGTAAATCCTAAAAATACAATTATTTGAATCTGATTTGAAAAACCAAATGATACTATTTTCTTCTGTTCCCTTCCGGGGTTATAATAACAAAAATAATCATTAAAAATCGAGTTAAAAATCAAAAAATAAATTAACGATAAATTAATTTATATCTGTGAAAGCTCAACCTAATATAAACTGATCTTGAGGCTAATCCCTAATCTTGAAGCTACTACATACTTCTGTTAAATTTTCGATGAATTTTCGACAAATTATTTTGAAAGATTCATTTGGACTCATTGCTGATTATTTGATATTTTAAATTGAATTCTATTTTATTGCAAGTAAAATAAATTCAAGGTGCAGGAAAAGTTTCGGGAATAATCTCAAAAAAGATATTTCAGTGCTTAGACTAAGGCTTAGACTGATCTGATTGCGTTCACAAATAATATAATACTTGGTTTGAATGAGTCATTTTGATCCCCTTATTAATTTTTGACTTAATTTTTTTTAAGAATTGACTATCAAAATACAAATGTTTGAATGTCGAAAGTTGAAAAACAAGATAATTATAAAAAACTTTAGGTCTAATACCTTTAAAATTTTTAATTGTTATTTAGTTATCTTAAGAATAAAATTTTTGCTCGAATTTTTGTAATTATCTAACGGTAAACAATTTTTTGAAATAAAATGTCATGGGAATTCTTTTGATAACTTGCCTATGACGTTTTTCTTGAAAATTGCTCATGAAAAGGGGAATCAAAAGAACCACGTTCCCAAAAGAACACATTAAAAAAAAGTCTCTTATTCATTCAAGTCAAGCGATAGGCTCAGCTGGGGCTCAGCTGGGACCAAAACGGCCCATGCCTTTAAAAATTCATATTTCTCAATTTTCAAACATATATTTTTTTACTCTACTCATCAATCATTTGTGTTTACTTAAAAAAAAGAGTTTTCCTCATATTATTCAAAAAAAAATTTTAATTAAAAGAAAAGGTAAGTTAAAATATTTTCTTATTACCGAAGAGAGTGCTAATTCAAGGCTAATGTCCTGGACTATCGGAACCACGAAGGGACAACTGAAAAATACTTTTCGTATCGTTGCATTATTTTTTTTTTTTCACAAATTCAAGTCTTTAGAATTTAACACCATGGTGTTCGAATGGTGTTATTAGTTAATGCATTAACTTTTCTTTTATAATTACGTTAAATTTGTCCAAAGGACGGGGCAAGCGTAGAAAACTTACTAACCCCTTCTTGAATAATTGTTTAGTTTTTATTTTTAATTAATAATTATTTAATAATAATTAATTAAAGGGCAAATTTAACGTAATACTTTCAAGTAAAGTTTAAATAATTATTTTCATTTGAATTTTTACGAAAACGACTTCTTACAAGTCTTCTTATTCTCTTCAGATAAATGACTTTTCTCTTACTCTAACAGGCAATAAGTATTGACCGATTCCAATGGTTTTAAGGAAGAATAATTAACTTTGACTTACAGCCAGGGTTACAACAGAGAGTATCTAGGGATATTCAGAATTATAATATATTGAGACCTTTGTTGCTTTTAATTTACATAAATTCAATAACATACGTTGCAAAATATTCCTCTTATGACTTAAATAATGATTACCTCAGGGGTAACCTTAGGATGCACACCAATACAAACCATTGTACAACATTAGCAATGAATTAACTTTTTATACACTCAAAAGTTTCAGGTAATATGTTTACATTGGCTTGAGTTGAGTTGAATTTCAGTTGAATTCGAATTTTAATAAAAATTTTCGTAATCCTCTCGGTAATTCTAAAAGGTCAACTTTGTAATCTTAAGATATTTGAATATTTAACCATAGTAATAATTTTTGGTTTAGCCCAAAAAACACTTAATCATAAGCTGTAATTCTGCAATCCCATACTTAATAATACTCCGAGTAATACTCGTAATAATATTGACTGATATTGATCATCAATCCGAGCATCAACTTTAATTGAATTGGTTTCACTATTATAGAAACATTGTAGTCAGTTTGTATTTCTCTTTGTTTTTAATTTAATTTTATCGTTATTTAGTTTTTATTATTAATGTTTTAACTTGAGCTTGAAACTTAAAGTTTGAAAAACAAATATTTCCATCGCATCTAAATTAAGTTCTAAATGGTATTTTCAAGTTAAAAAATAAAGTTCTTTCCTTGCTTAGATTGTCGCATCTAATTCTACCCCATTATTTTCTTAAATAACCTCTTTAAATTGTAGAGCTTCCTGGTATGGTTGTTCTGTTTCACTGTTATTTTTGTAAGATTTGTATCGATTTATACGGATTTGAATTTTACCCAGGACTTTACCCACTCCAGTATTGCTGGATATCCGGATCTCTTAACATTTAAAGTCCCTGCCTCCGTTTTTAAAATAATTTGGCTGATATTAGAATTTAACTTTAATTGACCAACGTTCAATATTTCCCTTTACCTACTTCATATGGCTGATTCTACAAACGCCGTAAATGGGGGACGCAACCGCAAGCGCAGCCGCAACGCAATGCGCACAAACCAAAATCGTGTTGTGGGCATGCGTGTTGTGTTGTGCGCATTGCGTTGCAACTGCGCTTGCGCTTGCGACCCTCATTTACGGCGTTTGTAGAATCTGCCTTAAGCTAATCAGCCTTAAGCTTCATCTGCAAAAGCCGTAAAACCGACGCGCACCTCAAACGCAAGTGCAAAGCAATGCGCAGAAGAAGATTTTGTGCATTTCGAGTTGCGCAAGAAACAAAATTAGTTCCTGCGCATTATGGTTGCGCCTTGATTTTACGGTTTTTGTAGATGAGGTCTTAACGTAGAAAATAAACATTTTGAGTCTTCAGGATTTTTTTGTACGCAGTTTATCGTGTTCTATAAATTACAAAACTTTTATAATAATATTAATAATAAAAAAATAAAATGAAATGGAAAAATTTTATTATGTTTAAATCATAAAAACAATATGTTAATAGAGTAGAAAATAGTAAGAAAAAGAAAAAAAATATTAAAAGAATGACATTTAAAGAATTGTAAAGTAGTAGTAAATTTTGCCAAGAATATGACAAAATTACAGACATTTTTCCTATTTTTTATGATTTACCGTTACATTTATACTGTATAATATTATAATATATCATTATATTTATTATTATACAAAAAAAAAAACTGTATTACAATATTTTCATATAAATTTTTTAATGTATGCATAAATAATAATTTTCTTTAAAAAATAACTCAAGATTTTTAAGTATCAATAAAAAAGAAAATTTTATTATATTATTACACATGTATAATAAATTTTAAATATTTTCTTCTCTTATTCATTTATAAATTTAAGATTTTTATAAAAATAAAATGAAAATTTGATGCTATGTTAAAAAAAAAAATTTTATGGTTGTAAAAATAAAAGATAAGATAATAACATCAGAATTTAGGCAAGCATGAATTTCATGTGTTTTTTGTATTTTCATTCATATGTATATTACTATGAAACTATAAAAAAAAAGAAATCATTTTTACACATTTTTGCATCCTCTAAATTCTACGATCAACTCATAGCCTCGCTCACAGCAGATGACATGTATATCTATATATAGATATATAACTTCGATTTAACAATATTACAGTTTGTGTTATAAAATAACTTTTGCTCTAAATATTCTATCTTTTCGATACAACACATATACATCATTTACGTGATAAATTTGTTGAGATGTAAAATTTTTATGATACATACTGAAATATACATACTTTTTTTTCGAATAAAAAATTTTTTATATCTATATGTCACTCAATCAAATTTAGCATAAAATTTTTTCAATTTTATATTTCAATAGGTTTATGTGTTTAAATTTAATTTTAACTTTTTTTTTGTTGTTATTTTCGTTAACATAAAATATTATTTTTGAAAAAAATTTAGAGTACGTATTAAATATTTTACAGTTCCTACAGATGGAAAGACAGAGGTATATTAGAAATAAACATCTAAATGCATGATTTTATACGAAATTTTCTAAAAAAGATATTTTATTTTTTTCATTAAGTATTCAATACTTCCAGTTTTATCAAAACCATCATTGCCCTGATAATTGCGTTGGTTCTTGGCCTCTTTCTTACAATTTCATAATTGCCAATCACTATGTGTATCTACAATTTCTGGTCCAGCTCGAGAAATGCTGCTTGTAGGCAAATTATTCGACTTGGAGTGTACACCGCGACGAATACTCATTAATTAGAATGCAACACGATAGGAGACAGGACAGTAGTTGTGCTCCCACAGTCGAGCCCACAGTCCAGATCACAGATAATACGTATAAGATGCGAGCAGCTCTTACTGGTCATTACTTAAAATCGCTGCTCGCTAAAAAGGACCAGGGTAAGGTCTTCGAAATAACAAGCAAGTGCAAGTTTTCTAATCACTATTTGCGATCTGGAAGCTTCACTCGCTTTTTTGACTGGTGCTTTGTTCACTGAGCTATACTCAATTTTTTACAACTAAATGTAACATACATTGGGAAAGGCAAGATGAAAAACGTTGTCGTAGATGCGGCTATCCGCAAGAAAACTTGCCCCATGTGATCGGGCACTGTGGAATACATTCAGGCGCGATCCAAAGACGGCACAAAAACATACAGGATCGTCTTGTCACAGCACTTAAGACCCGTGGGACAGTGACAACAAACCAGACTGTACCAGGAGAAGTCGCCGATTTGTCCCTACTATGGCCTGACATTGTCATACGTGACGATGTCAAACGTAAGATCTTTCATCATCGACGTAACCGTTCCCTTTGAGAACCGTATGGTCGCATTCAATGAAGCTAGACAACGTAAAGTTGATCACGAGTTGATCATTACCATCTTCTAGCCAAGAGTCTCAAAAGAAAGGGTTACACAGTTAAAGTAGATGCCTTTGTCGTGGGGTCTCTTGGTGGATGGGACTGGCAAAACTAGTGGATCATCAGACTCCTCAACATCAACCAGCGTTATGCACAGATGAATGAGGAGCCTGATAGTAAGCGATACGATTCGCTGGTCAAGAGACATTTAAAGACTTGAATCTTCGATAGTACTTTTTATTTTTTTAGTCTGTTTTAAAAAGCTGCATTATCTTAATTAGCTAAAAATGAGACTAAAAATACTCTTGTCTCTTGAACATCTCATTAGCTATAGATTCCAAATTCTTTGACGCAATAAATTTTTCAGTTTAAAATAGTAAAAAAAAAAATTATTTCTGAACTATTAATTTACAAATAATTTTCAATTTAAATACAAATAAATTAAAATTGAACTTGAAATTAAATAAAAGAATTTTTTATATAGAACTACTTATTTAATATTCATTTCGAGATTCATTTAATTTATTTTACTTACTTTTTTTTAAATACTTTTTTTTTTTAATTGAAACATATAAAATTGTATTTTTATTAAAGTAAATAAAGTATATATAGTTCAATTTTTTTTTTAATTGAAAAGTTGAATTTATTTGAACTAAACAAGCAGCAAGAGCTGAGGAAAAAATTAACTTTGCATACATAAAAAAAAGCTTTTAACTGTTAATGTTTATGAAAATGATATTCACTTTATTTTTATATTAAAAAGAAAAATAGAATTTCATAAAAGATGCCTATAAAAATAAAAATTAATATTTTTCAAATTTTTTTTTTTTTTAATTAAAAAATAAAATTCCTTATTTTTTTTAAATAAAAACAAAACACCTAATTTAATCAGTTTTATTAAGTTAATAATAATAAAATTAAATTAAAATAATATACATAAAGTTTAGAACGGTTTAGAAATAAAATTAAACTTTTTATAAATATAAAATTTTAAGGAAATTTCTTATTATACAGGCAAAACTTATAGTTTTCTTCTTCATATAAGCAAGTCGAGAAGCAAGTATAATAACACGTTAGTTAAACAGGCTTCGCCTACTCTGTATTATATATTTCCACTTTTAGCACTATGTTGCAAAAATGGAAAATATATATATACGTTAGTTTACTATTTTTAAATAATCTTTAAAGAAAAAGAAGGAAAAAAAATAAGTATATCAACTTTTTTATCACTTATGTTGTTAGTTTTATACGTTACTTTTTTTAGAAATTTTATTTTATGGGTTCTGAAGGAAAAATTTAGTTGGTTATTTAATTATTTAGCTTTTTTAAAAAAAATTCTGTAGATATTTTTTCTTGAATTTTTAAAGGAATTTTGGTATTAAATTAAAGTACTATTGAGTACTACAAAGCACGAGATAAAGCACAAAATCGAGTATTAAATTTGACTGTAGGGGTTTAGGTACTCAATTGGTTAATTCAAGGGATTATGTGAAACAAAATACTTGTTTTCAATGTATAAGGCTTACTTCGGGCTTACTTAAAACCCTGTTTTTTTTTTTTAATTCAAACTAATGATATAGTACTGTTAATAGAATAAATCAGAGATTTTATTCAAATTTCATTAAAAAAAATTGGTCAATGGCGAGTCAATGTGCAATTATTTGTATTTCGCATAATATCCCCGAATAGCTCTCGAAGTACTTGAAACCTTGATGATTGAATTGAATGTTCGAGCAATTTTCAAAAACATTGGATGCTTGCAAAAATATTCCTGGAAATACTAAAAAATTGTTTTTTTTGTTTAATGAATATAGATATCAAATAGATATTTTGAGTTTTTTTATAAATTATATAATAAAAACGATTTAATTAGGAACAAATATTTTTAATTTTAATCACCTACTTTTCAGAGACCCCCTTTTTCAATTTCTGAAAAAATTACAAACTGAGACAACAAAATTTTTTTCAGCACTTACAGTACTGTACATTTCATTATATAGTTATAGAAAATCTTAACCGATAAAAAATTACTTGAGGTAATTTAACATTTCAAGAATTGACGAAAAGAAAATCGCAAATCTAGTCGTATATTCAAGCGTATCTAACCTTTAGCCGCCTTTAGCTAGAAAAAAGCATGTCTCAGATTAAATTAGCAGTCAAATATTTTGCTCACCGTGGGTCGAAACTAGGATCATGATAAACTGCTGCTGTTTCTGCTATTAAAAAAAATTTGCTATTTCTATTCACTTTAAATTTCAACTATATACTTCTTCAGCAAAATAAAATCCTGCAGGCCGTGAAAAAATGCCCATATTACAATTTTCCATCCTTGACTTCACCTTGTATGGTAATTTATGTACATTCTAGGACATTCAGAGGACATTCTTAATTTTTATGGTCATAGGCATAAATAAACTATTTTTGTTGTCAAAGACACTTTTTGTTTATTTAAATAAATTTAATGTTTAGTTATTATTTAATATTACAAAAATAACTATTAAATTTTCATGTTATTTTGAAAATAATAACTACTTACTATACTTATGGCTACTAATAATTTACATTTTTCTAAAATCACAGTTATTATTTTTGAATTGTATACGTCACGCAATAGCTTTAATAAATGTGTGCATAGGTCTGTAATATATTTATAACTTCATTTTTTTTATGTGCATAAATAAATATGTAATTTTATTCTTAAATGATATTTTTATACATATATGGAAAATTCTGTGTCTTCAGTTAGCTATAAAAAATTTTATTTTCATAAAAAGCTTATTTTTCCTGGATTTATATGTAATGATATTACTTCAGTCATAATGCGGTAATTGGTCAGAAATTTCTTACTGAGTTGAAAAAAGGTCTAATATAGGTTTTTGGTCTAACATAGGATTGCTGAACCTGAATCCTAACATTCTTAAATTAGCAAAAACTACCCCTTTCTGAGGTTTTTTTGCAATACTTTGCAAAACCAGTGGTATAATAAACAAATAAATGCCAATTCTTTGATAATTAAGGCTAATTAGAGGGGTTAAAAAGTACTCCAAAAATAAGAAAAAATTGAAAAATCACGATTTAAGTGATAGTTCTTAGTAATTTTCGGGGGTGGTGATTAAATTCGAATTAAATTATATAATGGTTAGAAAATGTGTTGCGAAATTGTCAACTACTTGATTCAAAAAAAAAGTGAGGAAAAAACTTACACCGTGATATTTCAATTTTTTATTATTTTGGGGGTAGTTTTTAGCCCCTCCAATTAGCCCTAATAACCCCATTTTGGTACAATATTAGCTAAACTCTATATTTTGTTGATAATTCTCAAAAAAATGACATTTATTTGATTATTATATTGCTGGTTCGAAAGTATTGCAAAAAACCCTCAAATAGGGGTAGTTTTTTCCCATTTAAGGGTGCTCCGCCAATTTCCAGCCAGCCAAGACCATTTCCCATTTCCAGAGACCCAAAAAACCGAAACCTTTTCTCAACCCGGTACGTGATTTTACACCCCCCCTTCTTCGCATTATGACCAAATTATGACTCTCGATGACTAGAGTACATTTAAAAAAATTTATTCAATCACTTCCGCAATTCTTATTAAAATAAAATTTAGGTTTAAGATATTGTAATGAATAATCTCGTGAATAATGCTCGGAATAATGAAAAGCAAGGCAAAGTCAGTCTATATGTAATGGAGTGTAAGTACAGGGGTAGAAACGCAATTCAGCAATTGAAAAAGTCCAAGAGCTGCACATTAAAATGGCTTTAGGGTTTAATGTGAATATGTTAGATTATTTCTGGAAATTTGAAGCAGGAGTCAAAAGTGTCATTCTTTATACTCTCGTTTATACTAAAGGAAAAGCACACATTTACGTTAATACGAAAGTTAATACAATTCTAACAATGGAAGAAAATAAATTACCGGAAATGTGCTTAAAGGAGCAAGTAAAAGAAGAAATATAGGGGATGAAAAATAAGGAAACAATAAAATGCAGGACAAAATAAGGACATAGAAACATGTATCTAAAATTCTTCTTGAAATGAGCATTAGTGAGCATGAGAAAAATGCGTAAAAATACTTACAAGATATAAAGAAGGGCTGAAAAAAGGGGCAAATCTTGTTACTAGGGTCTAGGATTACTTAAAAAAAGTATTTGAAAATTTTGCGAGAAAGAAAAATTCTTCTGGGAATCAAAACAAGGCTAATATGTGGTAATGTGAACAAAAAGTGCAGAAAAGGATTTGATATAGGTCCATATAGAATAAGAAACAGAAGAATGAGAAAAAAAATCTCGAAAAAAATAAAATGGACAAGAATTCAAACTAGGATAAGGATAGCAGAGGATATAAGAAAATATAGTAGAACCAAATGTAAGCAAAAATTATTTGTTTCAGATAAAATTGTAATAAAATTTTTATATAAATTAATTCAATGTATACGTAAACTGTAAAAGTAAGCACGTCTAAGAGTAGTAAAATCTAATTTGTAAAAGCTTAAATTTAAGCACTGCATGGAATAAATAATTAAAAAATAAATATAGCCAGTTGTAAAAAAATAACAAAATAAAATCAAGATTTTCTACACATGTTGAAAAAGAAATAGTTCTAACCAATTTAATTTTAAAAGCTCAGACAGACATTAAGTATAATTGTTTTAGTCTTGATGGAATTAAATTTACTTTATTTTCAACAGTTTTGTTTTCTGTAAGGAAAAACGATTTCTTGTCTTAATTTATCTAAATCTCTTTCAATGTCCATTTCCAGGTCCATTGTAGAACTCTTAATAAATATCTGTAAATCATCAACAGACAATTTATGTAACAAATGGTGAGTAAATTTTGCAATTGAATTTACATAAATTTACTACCGCTTACTAACAACTAAAAGATGTTACAGAAAGAATTTTATTTTCATGATTAATTGTTCAGTGTTGAAGAAAAATAAAAGATAAATAATATACGAGTTACGTTATGAAAAAATGCGTTGCATATAAAGACAGTTAAATAAATGGATTTATATGAATGAATAATGGAAAATGATTCTCTAAATTGATCAACACACAATAATTGCTTGATAAGACCTATCTATTCTGATAGTTGAAAAGACAATGGTAAAGCTAATGCATGATCCACATAAAAGACCAGTTTTTTTCAAAAATAATATCAAGATTATATTTGCTCTATGTAAAATCCAGGTAAGATCAGATCTGTAACTTAAAAATGGAACCTATGTTGGCGGGCGAATTCGGCAGACAAAGACGTAAGATGTAACATAACAAAGATTTAAAATTAAAATAAAGTCGAGAATTAAATACAAAACTACAGTGTTTTCCTGAAAAAAATATACTACCTAGGAGTTTTTGAGGTCACTAGATCCAAATAAGCCATCAAAAAAGTGAAAATTCAAAATGTCTCAAAATTTATTGCTTGGAAGTTTCGAGATCTCTAAACTCATATTTGATGCCAAAAAACTCCTTAACCAATTTCATAAAACTCTTATATTCATATAAAATGTCAAAAAAATAAAAATTGATTTACTATACTTACATTTAAATCTTAAAAAATAAAAGCCACTTAAAAATTTAAAAAAAAATCAAAAGCTTTACTTACAAATCATTACATACAACCTGAACATAATACGCATAAACTTATTTTTCTATAAATAAACAAGATGATTAGTTTTATTTATAATACATATTATAATAGCATTTTAAATAAATGAAAGACATAAAGAGTCACGTAAAAAAGATGTGTCATAAAAGGATTACATGATAGTACGAGCTCGAATTAATTTAGTTTTTCTTTTCATCTTTTTATTTTTTATTGTATACAAATTAAAGAAATAATAAATTACCCTTTTTTTTAAATTATCATAATATTTCAATTATGCATTTTTTTTTGTTATTCATCAATTTGTATTTCATTATTTGTTTTAGAATAAAAAAATTTTTTTTTGATTCTTAATTGTTTTTTAATTGAGTACAGTTTTTTAATTAAACAAGTAATTTAATTTAATTTTTCCTATATTTCTTTCTCTATTTTTTTATAATCAAGTGCAGTATGTACGGCAGTATATGCAACATTTTTTTGTGTAAACATTGAAAAAAAATGAAGTATTTATACAATTACATTTTTATTTTATATTACATATTGTTTCCATTGTTTTATAAATGAAAATTGTATAGAAAGAAAGTAGATTAAAAAATTATTCATATAATATAAATAACATTCTTTAAATAAGTAATTATAATTTTTTATAGTAATTTAAAATTTATTTTTTTCCTGGTTTGTATTTTGACCTATTGTATAACAAATTTGTAATAAAATTTTTAGGTTAATGAACTCATTTATATATATAAATTGTTATTTAACAAAATTGTACTAAAATAATCGAGAAAATAGTTTTAAAAATTTACAACGGTATGTAACAGAAGTTGTTAATTAAATTTTAGTTCTTTGTTAATAAATTTTCATGTAGTTATTCTAATTTTAAAAAAAATTTAATTTTTTTTTATAACAAAAAGTAATAAAATGCTTCTAATTGTTTTTAATTATTATTTCTTTGCATTTGTTTTACACTCGGTTTTACATTATTTAAAATCACAAATAGTTTTGAAAATTAATCTTATATTATAGGAGAGTATTTTTTTATTTATAAGCTCTTAAAAATCTCTTAAAAATCTTATATCCCAAAATTGTCCCAAAAGCAGTAGCTTCATCTAAAAGGAAAGAATTATATTTAACAGTTTTTAATTTTGATGAAGAAATAGCCATTTCTTCCTACTTACCAAATAAAAATAAGTCTGTTATTTTACTATCTAGTATGCATTTGGATACAGCGACTAGGGATGATGAAAAAAAGAAACCAGAAATAATTTTATATTACAATAAAAACTAATCTGGGGTCGACACGAAGGACCAAATGTTAACACGTTATTCTACAAAGCGACGGACTAATAGATGGCCGGTTACAATTTTTTATGATATGTTAGACATTACTAGCTTAATTACATGCATAATTTATCATAAAAATATTATATGTTAAAAAATAAGAAAATTTGAAAGAAGAATCTTTTTGAGACAATTAGGTGTAGAATTAGCTAGGCCTTCCAAAGATAATCGTGCTGCAAACAGTAGAATCACCAGAATTTTTGCAACAAGGTTAGCTATTAAAAGTATAATTGGTAAATTTTCTTACAATGTCAATAATTTCTATAAATTATATATATATTTTCGCGTATATATTATATAATATTTTTTTATTTAATTAATAATAATGTTGCTTTATTTAATGAATTATTACCTTTTTCTTGTACAAATATATAATAAAACACATATTTTTCTATCCGGATACACGGGTACTTTGCCGGCTGAACAAGGGTTAATAAATTGATATGATGCAGAATTTAAGACGAATTTAAATTTAATGATAAGCCTCCTGACCTATATTTTACTCAAGATAACTGAGACACCTTGGTAATTAATCTAAATTCATTCGATAATACTATCATAGTAGGAGACTTTAATTCCCATAATAAAATGTGGAATTGCGAACAAAATGACATAAATGTTTCTAGATTCTTAAACAGCCTTAACAGCGTTGATAATATTATGCTATTGAATACAGACACTAAAACTCACGTAGATTCACGTAGCGCTAAAAAGTCTAACATCGATTTAATACTCACTTCGCTTGACTTATCACAAAATATCACCTATCTAATAGACAACGACACTTACGGATCTGACCATCGCCCCCTAGTAATTGGACTAACCACTAGGAAATTTATATACCATAAAATTAAATTTAAGGTACAGTCGGTCAGAACTGACTGGGATAAGGTCAATAAGATACTCGATAATAAATATTCCTTCTTTTCTACAAGTGAATTTGCTAATAAGATACCAAAAGATAAATATAAATATTATATAAATCTAATCCGTGAGTCAGTTAAAAATCTACCCCTGTACATACTAACGTATCTAATACTAATCATCGTAACCCTGTTCCTTGGTGGGATAATGAATGTGATAAGGCTCGTCGACTTCGGATTGCATTTTTCAAAAAATGGGAATTCACGCGAGAATTCTCAGATTATCTACGGTATAAAAAACAAGTATCTATTGCTATGAAATTAAAAAAAAGTCTTCATTCCAAAGCTTTGCAGGATTTCTAAATGTTAAAAATGATCTTAAGTACACCTTTCGGACAGCAAAAAAGTTTTAAAAATAAGTGGGTTAAAATTGTCAACAATAATCAAGACTCATACTTTCAAAATAATCAAGATTGTAAAGAAATGCTTGATACGTTATGTCCCCCCTGGGTTCCTAGAGACCCGGATTATATGCCGGAATGTTGTAATAATAATGATACTTTTTTCAATACCCCCTTTACTATAAATGAATTTCTGATAACTTTAAAATCGAGAGGAGATAAATCTGCTCCTGGTATAGATGTAATAAATTATGAAGTACTTCACAATATCCCACTTAAGTACAAAATCATTCTTTTAAATATTTTTAATAACATGTATGATTCTGACTCTTACCCTGAAGAATGGAATGACGTCTTTATTCATTTTGCTCTGAAACCAAGCGGGGGAGTACGGCCTTTAGCTTTAACATCGTGTTGCTCAAAATTTTTTGAGCTAATGCTATCTAATCGCTTACGTAGGTGGTTGGAAACTCAAAAAATTTTGCCTGAAACTCAAGCGGGATTCCATAAAGGCAAATCTTGTACTGACAATCTCCCTATATTTACACTTGATATTAACAACGTCTTTCGTAATAAAGAGTATGTCCTTGCAGCATTCCTGGATGTTACTGGCGCTTTCAATAATGTAATTATCGATATATTATTAAGAAAGTTATCGGAAATCGGTTGCTCTCGTAAATGCATCAATTTTATCAAGTTTTTTACATACAAGAGGTCCATTTACACTAAAGACACAACGAGCAACCCATCTCTCGCTTATAAAGGAGTCCCACAAGGAGGAGTATTAAGCCCGCTTCTTTACCTAATTTATGTACTTAAAATTGCTGATAAGCTCCCCCTTAATTTTAAACTGCTCCAATTTGCCGATGACATAGCAATATATAAAAGTGCAAATAATGTAGGACCTTTCGTACTGCGCGAATTCCAAAATGCTATCCAAACACTTAATAAAAATCTATTAAACCTTTCTCTTGAAATATCACCCAGCAAAACTGTGATTATGTATTTTAATAGAAAAAATAAATTTGACATCAGCAACATAAAAATCAATTTAAATGGATTAGATATTAAAGTGTCCAATCAGGTAGATTCTTAGGTATTTATTTTGACAGTCGTCTCAATTTTACGTCACATTTACAAATAGTTCAAGCAAAAGCCAACAAAGCTTTAAATATTCTAAAATTTTCCAGGGGTATTCGATGGGGCGCTCACCCACAGACTTTTCATTTTATTTTATAAGTCTTATGTTAGGTCAATTATTGACTACTTTAATTTCATATATTTCCCTCACTCAAGTAGTAAAAAGTAAGTCAAAACTAGAAAGAATTCAGTACTCAGCCCTTCGAGCTTTAGGGTATCGAAATAGTACTCCAACTAATGTTATCTTGTCTGAATCTAAAGTTGAAAGCCTTGAAAGTCGTGCTAAATATTTAGGGACAACAAATTTTACCAAAATTCTCTCTAACAAGAGTAATTTAGTATATAAAACTATTGAAAAGTAAAAGGTAGCGATCAAACAAGATAAACGCAAAAGGTGTTTGTTTATTACTGAATGCATCAATGATGCCATTAAATATGAATCCGATGTACTAACTTACGACAATGTTCCTATATATTGCCACGATTTTTTTACTATCTCCAACTCTGTAAACACGAATTCATCCCTTGGAAAATTGTTGCAAAACTCTAATAGTGCTAACCAGATACTCACTGATTATCTTGGATAAAAACAAAATACACTACATATATATACTGATGGTAGCGAGAGCTCTGACTCAGTTTCTGTATGTTCAGCTTGTCTCTGTGAACAAACCGGAGAGTAAATTACCTTAAACCTAAATAAACGTGCCTCAATATTTACCGCAGAGTGTACGACAATTAACGAAGCATTGAACATCGCTCTAAAGAATAAAGATAAAAACACTTTAATTATCACAGACTCTCTTAGCGCGCAATTGAAAAACTTGAACACCCATACTTTTCTGCTCAAACAAACCCTCTTATTTTTGATATACGAAGAAAACTTCACGAATTTAACTTCAAAAATAATCATGACACTTCTGTAAAATTTATATGGGTCCCATCTCACCAAGGAATAATAGGAAATGAAAAAGTTGACCAAATGGCAAAATCAGCGACTTTAAATGTTCCTATTAAGACTAATATTCCATTTACTGACTTGAGAAATTTCATAGTTCGTAAAGAAAGGTTAGATTCAAAAGTTCTCTTGGAAGAGTTAGGACTAACTAAAGGCGCCAGTTATTTTGAACAATTTCATAATTCCTATAGTAAACCTTGGTTTCATAATAAAAATCTCAGTCGAGAATTAATCACCACTATAAGGATTTAAATAAATCCTTGCATAAAATCAAAGTAGTTTCCGAATCTGCATGTGCATGTGGTTATCCAGATGAAGACCTAAACCACGTTATTTGGCAATGCTCACGCTTCGACCAGGAAAGGAAATCTCTAATACGTAAACTTTGGCAAAACAGGTATCAATTACCTATAGACATCAAAGAGTTTTTAAGCAAGCCAAGCATAAAAATGATGAGTTATGTGAACGAATTTCTTAATGATTGTAAAATTAAAATTTAAAATAAATTTAAGGGAAAAAAAAATAAAAAAAATAATAAGAAATTTGTATAACCATTAATTTAATTCGTTAAATAATTGTTAGCCATAATTTCCATATAAACTTGTGCCTAATCTGTAAAACTAAAAAATAATTTAAAAAAAAAAAAATGTTTAATGAAAATGTCAAAAAGTACAAAATAATGTTAAGTTAAAGTAGCTGCATAGCCTCAAAGAAGGCTTGAAGCTTAAATAACAAAAAAAAAAAAATATCCCAATTATGTGATTTTTGCTCTAGCCCTCTTTAGCCCTCAGACTAATGAAATCTCACGGAATAATTATCCGATTTTAGGCTCGTCATTCTTTTGTATTTGCTATCAAAAGTACTTTCGAAGCTTGCCCATTAACAAATAGCATCGTATTGCAAAAATAACAATCTACTTGACCCTTTACAGACTAGCTTACGTCAATATCAGGGTCAATATTATAATTTAGAGACAACCCTGCTAAATCTAACAGTACGGTAACAGATGAAATCAGACTAGGGATGAGTAAAAGGTTGATGACCTTCCTACTTCAATTTTAGTTTAGCAGAGCATTCTTTTTATTTCCTCAACTAAACTGCTGGTTAAACTGACATGGGTTTGCCATGGGCTTGGCCATGGGTTTTTCTAAAATAGCCTTTGCTGCATATAAAATCCTATTGACCAGAAAGGCAACTACATGTTATTTTTTTTTTGCATACGGGCAGGAAGGTGAGAATGCGTTATGCATACTTAGACCCAGTGTCAAGTTATGTCGGACTCCATGGGGCAAGAACTATGCAAGAGCAGAATTCCTTGCCCAAAGTCTACCGACCAAACTCACCCCCTAATGTAAGAGGTACTTCGTCTTCAAAGTTCATCCATGGATGTTAACTTAAATCTCCTTACCTCATCACGTTGGTCTGAGAATGACGAATGTACACAGCTATATTTTCCGCAGCCGACTTGACGTCTTTAATATGGCAGTAGATATTCAATTCTTGTTACAACTTGTGAATGTCCAGACTAAGTTCATCGGGTTCATTAGACTCTAGATGCAATCATGTTAAAACTTGTCCAATTCGTGTGCGTTCCCTGCATTACCATTCTTTTTAACTTTGACAAGAACCTCTTCGTTAAGCTTAAGCTTAATAGATTTTTTGACGACTTTTGACTCGGATATGATAGTGTCGAATAGTGTACAGGAAGTAAACTGTATGTTGCTGACAGGGGCTTTAGTTTTACTCAGTTTAATCATCATGTTTGCACTGAAAAATGTACCTAATCCCTTGACTCCCTCTGATAAAAGGCCTATAGCTAATAAACCTCATCTGTCGAAGCCTTTGGAAAGAGTAATTGTTGAGCAAGTTATTAAAAACATTGAATATAATAACCTCTTAAACCCCTCATAAATCTGATTACTGAAAAAACCACAGCTTACAAATGAATCTTCTCAATGTTGCAGACAACATTAACAGAGGGATGGAATTGAATTTTCAAACTGTTTTAGAGTTATTTGATTTCTTCTAATATATGCTTATGGCGTTAAAAGAGATGCTCATATACTATAGAAGCAAATAGGTTGGTTGTAGCCATTCTAGCGTATCAAGTATCATTTTCGAACTGCCAAATTTATAAGGCACATTTTTTATCTCGTTTTTTATAAACTTGGGTGAACGGAATTTATAAAGATCACTTGAAGATCACTCATAGTAATTTTGTATTATAATTATTTCTGATTATATATTCCGAAAAAAATGCTTTTTATTTATGTGAATTTAGCATTTATTGTTAGTTTACAAAACATATCGCAAATTTAAAACTTTTAAAATTAAAGTCATTCTGGTATATATTTTTAAATTAAGTCTTGAATTATGTAGATATAAAATCTTACTAGACTAGACATTGACAAGGGTAATGACAAATTGAAATCATGATTAAACAACTCTTTAAATAAAACAAATTAAAGTAATAGTATTGGCAATTTCCTTAAATTTTTCTTAAAATTTACTTCTATAGTTTTGTAAAGTATATTTTATTGAATAAAGACACCAGAAACACTTCGACAAGTTATATATAAATATGTATGAGTTGAGTACAAGAATAGACAAGTGAGACAAGTAAATATATATATATATATACTGTCTAGAACGTATGGTAAATTATACCACGTAAGACCATCGCATTGTACGATGAATTTTCCTCGACTTAAATTGCTATGCACATTAGCCATGACATTAGTCTGGGAGTTATTTTGAAAAATTTTCTTATTTGCAAGCTTATTCATAAAAAGCCAAGGGTCCAAGATTTAAAATAGTAATAAAATATTGTAAATCTAAGCTGGTAAACCTTAACTAATTTTACAAAACTAAATACCTCGATCAATAATAACAGCAGTTTGGTACATTCTTGTTTCTGTTTGTAAATTTAAAAAAAATTACCATTTTTTTGGTAAAAAGCTTGGCAAATATAACCAGCTTAAAACTCAAATTTTCCAATTAGTATATAAAATATAACTTTTTCCAGCCTACTATACACTGTTCTATTACATTGTATATAAACAACCTTACTACTATTGCCACACCTGAAAATAAGGAAAAAAAGTAGTATTGTACACATAAATTGAATAAGGCAAAAAATAATAATATGTAGGTATATACACTAGTAGGTAAACGTAAAATGCGTAGGTCTTATTTCCGCCCTTTGTCAAATTAAAATTTATATACATATATGTGCATGTTTTGTTTGGTAATCACTATAGGGCACTACTACTATATTTACTTAACATTTTGATTTATGTAGTTATTATAAAATTAATATTTTTTTTTAATATTTTTAATTTGTTGTTTAATAAATCATAATATGTGTCCGTATAAAAAATAACTTTTTTTTTTTGTAAATGTTTTAAATGAATCATTTTATTTGTATATATGTATGGAGACTTGTTGAGTTACAAGCTTGTGGTAGTATAATAAATATTATTTATTTAAAATAAGTTTAATATAATTTTAATTTGAAAATAATTATAAATTTATTATTTAAATTTTAAATTATGTACATAATTTAATAATAATTTATAAATTTTAACTGTAAAATTAAATTATTATAAAAACATTGATGACCTTTATGATAATATTAACTTTCATTTAATACACGTTTCACTTAATTGTTCCCATCATGTAAAAAAATTTTTAATCGATTAATTAAAAAAGTAAAGTTTCTTCTGTGTAAATTTCCTAATAAATTGTTTGCAAATACAAGAAAACTACTTTGGCTGATTCCAAGTAGGGTGTTCTGACTCTACTTCAGAGTTAAGTTGCAGTTAGCAAAATTAAACAAGCGTCGAGGCAAGCCTATAAGGTACTTACTACGAGTCAACAATCCTAGTTTAGTAATAAAATAATTTATGAAGACCATCGCAAAGACGTATATTATACAAATAAATTTTAAATCCTTAGAAGATGATCAATGATCATTCATTGAAACAGCTTTCTTTTATGTTTATAAAAATTTATTAAAATGAACCCAACATCAAACTTAAGTGCAGTATCCTCGTAGTATCCTTACTATATTCATAAATTTTTACGTTGGCTTATAACATTATCGTTCTAGCTTAAAAGGAACATTAGTGTAAAGAATATCATATTAAATCACATTAATGCGAGCATTAATGCATGGCTTCATCTTTACATATTAAATAAAATTCAAAAAAAGTTAATCTTAAAGGTATAGTAGAATTTCATCAAAAGATTTAATCAAATTATGGTTTGGATTATATTTCACCTTTTCTTAAACTTATTTCAATTTTCAATATAGGAGTTTAAACTGTTTTAAACCTAATTTATACTTGAAGCGAGACTAGAATTTAATAGTATATTTACGGCTCGTGTCCAGAAAAGTAAAGAATGCCCCAAATCGCACGTAAATTTCCTTCTGAGGCGAAGCCGAGGATGGTAAACTGCGATTTATGGACATTTATATATGGATTTTTCTGAAACAGTAGCAAGAAATTTCGATTTCCTTGGCCGCACTTTCCGTACTTTCGTGGCTACTGTATAGAAAAATAATCTCGAAAATAATTTAATATTTGAATTTCTTGCTGTATCACTATAGGTTTTAAATAATGTTTATCTACATTTTATTAAAAAGCTTGGAAAATTAAGGGAAACAACCAAAAAATTATGGTGAGTTATTTAATTTGTGTGCATGTGTATGTGTACGTACTTATAATCACGATTGTCTTATGCTATAAAAATATTTGAGACATAATTGAGGCAAATATTAAAATGACAAATAAGGATTGGATAATCTTGAAAATGAAAAATTGTTTTAACTACATTGAGAAAATTATACAATTATTACAATGATATTATATAATCATAATTTTAATTGTAATTGTACGATTATAAACATAATTAAACTGAGTTCCGCGCGAGCAGCGGTCGAGTAAAGACGTATAATTTCTAACTTAAAACTTCAATTACCGCATAGCTCAAAATAATCAAGTTTAAAACCTTCTTAATGAGATTAAAAAAAAAACAATAACAACTAAAATGGAAAAAGCAATAACAATGAACGATATAATAAATCTTTTAACAAAGATTCTTGAGAAACTTAATAGAGGTGAAAAACAAGATACAAATTAAAAACAATATATCACAGCAATATCGCAGTAAAGAACCAAGAAAACGACAATAAAAATAATATGAAGGCAGATAAACTAGATTCTAGTAAACTAGAAATATCAAATTATGACTATAGTATAAGAATTATTAAATCATTTTCTAAGCATAAAATAAGTAACAATTCAAGAAACAACAAAAGCGATCATGAAAACAAAATTAGCAAAAAGGCGGGAAACAGGCCTTTTACTTAACAAAATAAACAGTCTTGTAGCATCATCATTTTGGATTTAAAAAAAGACAACAGATTAAAACGACCAAAAAAAGTCAAAATCAATTCAAAAAACTAAAAGTAAATAAAACACTATTAAGAGGGCTGCTTGTCAGCCATTTTTTCAGCTCTCGACCAATCAGAGACTATGTAAAATATTAATTTTGGCAACCAAAATACAGTTTTAATTTTCAATTAAATTAAAAAACAAAATTGCAAAATTAATCTACATAAAAATGAAAAATGTGGCTCTGCTTTTCCTAGGCTTGAAAAAATTCTCTTTCTCAGTTAAAAAATGAAAGAAAATCTGCAGTACATTCTAACCAAAAAAGTGAGTGAAGCAGACGACGTTGGGGTTGCAATTTCATTTAATTTTTTGAGGAGAAGGAAAATTTTGTAATATCTAGGAAAAGCAGAGCCACATTTTTCATTTTATGTAGATTAATTTAGCAATTTTCTTTTTTAATTTAATTGAAAATTGAAGCCGTATTTTGGTGGCCAAAATTAATATTTTACCAAGTCTCTGATTGGTTGAGAGCTGAAAAAATGGCTGACATCCAGCCCTCTTAAAAAATGTATCAAAAATTATATAATACAAAAAATACTATCACTTTTTAAATCTCCCAGTACAAAAATTATATTAATATTTAGATTCATTGCACTGCGGCATTCAATTTTATTATTTTATACATTCGTGTAAAACTATATGTAAAAATGTTAAACATTCAAATAAACTACTACTACTACTACTACTACACATAATCAACCTGATGATATTATATCATCAGGACAATTAATATTTTGTGCTCGTGACAATTAAGCCCTATCTACACCAGCACGTAATCATGTTTTATATGATAGTCGTGTTTTTTAGATATTTTGGAACGTAACTGGGATATTCGAAATTAAAGTTATCAGAAAATGGTGGCACTAGTTGTACTAGTAAATATTTTTAATAAAAATTAAACAATAAAATGTAATTAAATGGTATTTTAATTATAGATTAAGTTATTTACAGTTATTTACGAGTTATTTATTATAAAAATTATACACAATTTTGTAACTAATAAGTTTAGTTGGGTAAAAAAAACCCAACAGACGTGATAAAAACATGATTATATAAATATTATTAATATTATATTAAAAAAATGGCAGTCATTCAATTAATTACTGTCGTTGTCAATCCATGCGATCCATGTCAGTTTTCCAAATTTGGAAGACTAGATTTTGGGAAAATAAATTTTAAAGAAAAATTCAATTGCGAATTTTTGAAATCAGAAGACATCAAATTATAAAAACGAATGAATTCCGAAATTTATTGTATAAAAAATTCATGTACATTTTTGTTATTATATACTTTAATATTTCTGATATTTTATCAAATCTCACTGGTACTTAGGTATTTCCACGTTTCGATTTTTTAACCCTACTAGTTTTTATTATTCTGCATCAAAAAATTCTTATACTCGATTTTCAGGGTTCGGAAAACTGCCACGAATTGAGAACGACAGTAATTACTATAGTGAATGGCGCCCAAAAAAATCATTAAAATTTAATATAATTACCCCATATTGCTGATATAATATCGTCAGGGTGATTATGTGTTGTTGTATAATCGATAATACCATTGTCACATTTATATAATTTTCTCAGTATATTTCAGAATTGAGGCATACTTAGAAACCGAAAATTCTAGGAATACTTCAAAAAGAGAAAATTTTCCTCGAACTTTTCTTTTGATCAAACTCTCGACCAAACTATTTTGAATCTAACTTTATAATTGACCACAAAATCCTAAAATTCTTTCTCTCAAGTTTTAAGTAACTTTATTAACTTGTAATAAAAATTTCTACAATATATATATATCTTATTTTATTATCGCAGCTAATTAAGTAACTTATGCAGTACGTGCGGTTTTCGTTAATTATAAGTCTCACAGAATTTGCATGAGTATCCGGTAATTTTTATTTACACAGATTAAAAAAAAAAAGGCTTTATATAAAAATACCTCAAAGAATGCATAAACGTATTTTACTACTCGTTTTACTATAAGCAAATTTTATTTTAACAAAAGCTTTTTTTGTTTGTAAATATTTAAAAAAGGAGCTTTAAAATATGCAGGTTAATTTGTACTCGTTTGCGTTTTTGTGGTTTCTGTTAAGCTTTTACAATAAAAGAAATTAGTTTTAAAAAAATAAAAAAATCCTTGAAATATTTTAAAATCATGATTAATTAATAAAAATATTTTATATCAAAAATCACATATATTTTATTTATTTCAAATATATCAATTTTATCAATATAATCATGAATTATTTAAAAATTAATCAGGCGTTTTAAGATTTCTACTAAAAAGATATTAAAAAAAAATAATCGTTATCATTTAGGTATTTTAATATTTAATATAATTATAAATATTTTCTCTTGAAATAATTAATAAAATAATATTTGTATTAAATTACCATGACATATTTAAATTTTTGAATGTAGACGATAAAATTGTCAAGAAGAACAAGAATTGTAGCAGAGTATCTCAGACAAAAATATATAAATTTAATTTATATATCCCTTGGAATATCCTTAGAGAATGTATGAAAATAGTTTCATCCAAATTCTCAAGGGTAATGTGTATGTAAATTAAGGTCTTTTCTTATTTTTCAAACATTCGTCAACCTTTCCTTTAAGCTTATAAAATGAATGACGTTTTATACTATGAATAGCTTAAATATATATATTATTGTAAAATGAGAAGTATAATTTTTAATCCAATCTCATGAGAATTTGATAATATATCGTTTAGAATGAGTATATAATAAAAATTTTATTTTTGGTTATTCCTAAGTGAATGGATGTAGTGTAAAATTTAGTTTTTATTTCAAACAAAAGCTTTATATTTTATGGAATAAAATTTACCAAGCATTTTATTGTACAAGCCAAATATACACTACCCTCCAGTTATATTGTTTATATCGATTGGTGTTTTTATTTTTGTTTGGGTTTTAGTCGGTTTTAGTATAAAGGATATTATTTTACTCCAGAAAATTTTAGAAACACATTAGTTGATAAAAATAGCAAAGGATCGATATTGAATAGAATATTAAATATTTATTGCTTATACTTTTGCGAGTACTTTTGTTCAATTAAAAAGTTAGATTTTTTTTATAATTTGAGTATTAGTGAGAGTATTTGAAAATTGTTTAGAGTACAAATAAATTTTAGATTAACTTTAGATAGAACACTTTAACGAAAATTCAAAATTTTTTAAAGCTATCTTCTGCAAGTCAATTCGATTGCGACTATGAAAAATAATTTTGACTAGTCCTTGTAGTTGTAAATTCACACGGCCTTAAAAAACTTGGAAATCTTAAAATGCAAGAAACATATTTCTACACTGAGAAAATTATATAATTGTCAAAATGATATATGACCATAATTGTACGATTATATTTAAATTTTCGAATTTTTTTTATTTTTTACCTTAGTGACTTAAAAAAAAAAATTCGCACGCACACATTCGTTAGGAATTGTCGAACGCCCGGTATTTATTGATAAACGCGATTACACCAAATTAGGGTTCGATAATTGATAACGAAAGCGTGCATGTAAAAAGAAAATCACAAAGGTAAAAAGTAAAAAAAATTTAAACCTTTAATGGAACTTAAAATAAGTCAGGTAAAATACACAATTAAAAATCTAAGTGACTCACATACCCAAAAAATTAATATTTTGAAAAAAAACCTTAAAATTCAAAATAATTGTCCCAATGATATTTATATAATTGTCACGATTATAGAATATTATTATGACAATTATATTTATTTCTCAGTGTATTTTTTATTTTTCTAGAATTTTATTATCACCCCTTGGTTGCCCCTGGCACAAGATATTTCCTGGATATTTTTTGATTATTTTTTGTAAAATGTTTAGTCATTAAAAAAAAAATCTATTAGGTTTAAGTTCGGTTTAAGTGATTCTGGGTATCATGGTCAAGAATGGTAGCAAATACGTTTAAAGAATTTTTTGCTAGTGATTTTTACATATTAATTCTATTTGTTATAATTCTTTGTATCGTTTTTCGTTAATTAAGTTATTAGTTAAATTTTCCATACTTTTTCAATTTTACCTTGGGACTAAAAAAAAATTCAAGGGGTGGGATGAAAAATGGACGATTTTAGAGGGTCTTGCAATAATTTTGATTTAGTAACTTAAAATAATTTGGTTTTAAGGACTTATTTTAGGACTTATTTTCTTAACTTAGGGAAAATATTTTATTTTTTATTAACGCTTTAACAATATAAATAATAAAAGTTTGAATTAAAATGCAATTTATTTTATAAAATTGTAATAAAATTTAAAACAATAAATATTTGTCATAAGTGTGTCATCAATTCATTTATTGATATGTATTGGTCAGCAAGTTGATGACGCATTTAACATATTTCTGAAGGGAAAAACCTGTAGCCTTTAAATAAGTCTTTGCATTTTAACTCGATTTTTAAATGCTGACTAGAAAATTCATTATTGTAAAATAACGACATATTTTCCTTTTTCCAATTTCTATAAATAAATTTTAGTATCATGAAAAAAGTTCAAAACCCCTATGTAATTATCAAGTTAGATATTACGAAGCTAAACAAAGACAATAACGAGGTCAATAGAAAACTTCTGATTTCACTTGTAAGTTTCTTTTAAGTCTTTAAATGGTATTAGATTTAGTTTATCATTCGAAAATCAATTTTGCAGGCTCTCAGAGTAAGACTTACAACTTGACTTAAAAGCTCTCTAAAAGGCCAAGATTCTTTCATGCGTAGCTTAAAATACTTCTTGCAAAAACATTGGTAATGTTTTTGTTAATTTTTTTTACAGTTTAAAATTGAAAAACCAATTATACGGATAAGTAATTTTAGTTCAATATAATTTTAGATAAATTAAATAGAAAAATGTATCTTGTAACTTAAAGAAGTAAAAATAGGTTACAAGTATAAAAAGTTAACTTTGCTTCTTTTTGTCAAGCTAGAATCTTAATCGAAATCTTAACTTTTTATAAAACTAATAAAAAAGAACACAAGTTTATACCTGGAGGATAAAATTTTCTGCAACGAAAGCAAATAAATTGGATCGTTTTAACGTTATAAGAAAGTTAGGAAAGAATTTTTATCGAGTTTATAATTCAATATCACAAAATACACTAAAAACTTATTTTCAATATTTTTTTTTATAGACATTTTTTTACAATATTTTGTTCAATATTTGTTATTTTAGGAGTTTAACCCTTCGCCTGTCCTCAGGGTCGATATCGTCCACCGACTTTTTACGATATAGCTGTAACGCAGACATGAGCAATGGGTGATGTTTGGTTACCTCACCTAAAAAAACTTAGGCACATATTATGAACACACGCCAAGCCGCGTTAGTTTTGGTTTAGCCGCTTAGCCGTACCGTGTGTGCAAAGTTGGACCGTGGACGATATCGACCCTGAGGACAGGCGGAGGGAGTTTTTTTGCTATTTCTTGTTGTCAAAAATTTTTGTTATTTTTGCTCCAAATGAAGTAATTTCTTCATATATTATACTTTTTTCATGTACAAATGAATGTAACATAAAAAAATACGTGTTTTTGACCCGCTTTCACTAAAAAAATCCATTTTTTTACTTTTCCAAAATTTAATTGTATTTCGACCAAAAAACTTAATTTTTTTTGAAAATTTTTTTTTCTTTACTTATACAAAGGGTGAAGTATATTTTTAAATAACTTTTTTGAACATTTAATGTCCCTAAGTGGGTTTTTATCCCAAAAAACCTTCAATTTTTTAAAATTTTTTTACTCGAAAAAAGGCCCATTTTCAGGTTGCGAAATAATTATGGTTTTTTCAGCGGAGCCAAATCTGGGTAGGTTTTTTTTGAAGGTATATATCTGAAGCTTAAAACCCTAGAATATTTTTCCTTAATACCCATTAGGGCCGGAGTTATGAATTTTTAACCAAAAATCGAAAAAATGCTCGTTTTCCGCTGCTCCGGAATTTTTTCCGCAAAACTGAGTGGACATTTTGGCCAAAAACCTTTTTTAATCTTTAGTTGGGATGTTTATCTAAAACCTCCAAAAAAAATTTTGGCCAAAAATTGTTTTTAAAGGTGTTAAAAAATGACGCGGACGATATCGACCCTGAGGACAGGCCGAGGAGGTAAAAATATAGAGGACAGGCGGAGGGTTAAGCAAACAATAAAAAACTGAAGAAAATAAAATTCTGTAAGGTTTACAATCCAGTATCTGAACCATTGGAATTTTAAATAAAATGAGAGTACCAATTATTAAGTTTTTCGCATAGTTCCCTTATGAGTCTTGGGGAAGAAAGAGATGTTCAGTTTTGTCAGGAGTTTTGTAGATAAAAAGGAATTTAAAAGCATGGTTCTTTAATGGATTACTAGCCAAAATTTTGAAAAAAGTTGAGTTGAAATTTTGGTAATTTCATCCACAGCAAACCGTATAATTCTTAGTTTTGAAAAATTCTTGAGGGAACTATCGCAACCAAAAAATTTATTTTCAACGAACTAATGCACTGTTACATTTACCTTAAATAAATCTATAAAATTCTTCCGCATCTTCAAATTACACTATTATCCTTTGTCAACCTGAAATACGAAGACTAAAGTCATGTATATTATTATTTGTAAAATAAAAAAAAAATTCTTATTACATAATTAGCGCCACGCTTAAAAATGACACTTTTTTATACTGCAATTTTATATATAAGAAAAATATTACATAATGATAAAAAAAATTGATATTTAAAGGATATCTCATTTAACCTTTTTAATCGACATTGACTTTGACAATGTAAAATTGAATAATAAGTCGAAGGAAGAGAAAAAAAATTATACACTTACGTATGTGTGAGTAAAAATAAATATACATAACAGACAGATAATACATAATATTAATATATTTATAACAAAAGACATAACTTAATAATATAAGAAATAGTATTTATTTTAAACTTGTATATTGTGTGCTTCTGAAGTGAGTCTTTGTAAATGCGAATAATTCAAAGCACCGTGATTATTGGATTCTGTCAGTGAAAGCTATAATACGCAGATATATACAGTGGAACTTATGTAATTCCAAAACTTCGATGATCAAAATACCACAATGGTTAAAGCCTGATTCCATTTAAACAATGTTGAAATAAAATTTAAAAAATTTTTTTAGCTTTGCTGCGAGCTTTGCTGTAAATTAAAATTTTATTAAGATCTTTATTTAAAGTTACAATTTCATGATTGATTTTTCTTTTTTAAAATTAAACCCTTATTATTTAATAGGAAAAGCCTGGCTGAGGTCATGCATATTGGAAAAGTAAGCCACTTGGCTTTTATAACTTTGTTATATAATTTGCGTAAACTGAATAAAGTTTTATTTATTAATAAAACTTCAAGTAAAACTTCAATGTCAATTTGCCACAAAAATTTAATTTAAAAGTTGTGAAAAAAATAACTCAAAAAATAATTAATGACATTGTAGTGGATGTCCAACAGATAATTTGCAGATAATAAAAAAGGCTATAAGAAAAATATTGGCTTAATTGACTAAAAATTAAGTAAACAAATAATGCAAACTCGAAATAAGATATTATGTAAAAAGGGCGCAAACGTTTTGACTAACGTGGTCACTAGCGCGAGTGCTCGGCGAAGCCGTCAGTCTCTAAAATTTTTCGCCCATGTTGGTTACTGTTGAAAATATAGAAATCACGCTGTTAATGTATCTCGTTAGTTTATATAAACCATCTATTTTTATAATAATATAAGAATGCGTGTGCTGTATAATGTATGGTGTGTCTCCAAATATATTATAGAGTTTAGTATTTTTTGAACCATGAACTTGTTTAGACGTTCTTACTAATTAATGTACACTGGAACCTTTCTCGGAACCTTTTGTAACTCTTTTAATTAATAAATAAATATTATCTTAATATAAAATTAACGTGTTTTATAAATTAAACTAATAGGTTATGGGTCCAGGTGCAAAATAGAAAAAAAAAAGAAGAAAATATAGCAACAACAAAAATATAATAAAAAAAATTGTTTTTTACTAAAATTTAAAAAAGTGATAGTGACATAATATTTTAATAATTTTTTCTATATCTTAAACAGAGCCAAGCCTTAGTGTAAAAAAAAAGTGCAAATCATGTTTAAGCCGGAAAGTGAGCAGGTTAAAGTCCATATTTTAATGTCTTCAATTCCATTCTTCATGGAATTGAAGACTAGGGAAATTGGAAATTTATTATGAGAATTTTGCTACTTTCTCACGATGCTTAAAACGTTGTCATTGGGAAAGACAAAAAGCCTGAATAGCCTCCTCTGGAAGCTACAGCAGCTATAAAAACTGCCTATGAAGCAAATTTAGAAAATTGGAGCAAAAGTGATACGATAGCACAAAGATTTATAGCTACTACTGTGTAAGCAAGCTACAATGCATATAATAAATTGTACTTCAGCAAAAGACATGTAGGAAAAATTGCATGCCGTTTACGAGAGTAAAACTAGGTAAAACTGACACGAGAATTCACGCATTGCCACAGAGTTGATTTTCTTTAACAAAAGATGAAAAAAATAATGTCCACGCATATTTCAAAAATTGAAAATCTTTGCTATAGAATGCAAGCTCTTGGAGAAAATGTGTCTGAAAGTATGATGTTAACAAAAATTTTGTAAACAATTTTACAAAAGTTTAGTTACTTTATATCCACCTGGGAATCTACATCAAAGGTAGATAAAACTTTAGATAATTTGATTTCCCGACTTGTTATGGAAGAAAAAAGGGCGTCAGTTCAAGAAAATACTCACGCCGGAAATTTTAATAGAGGAAATCATCAAAGTAGTTTAAGAAGAGGAGGTTACAGAGGCAAAGAAGCAGTAGGCAAAATAATAGTAGGGGTGGTAGACAAGATAACATTAAACGTAAAAATTCATTTTCTGGTTCAAAGCAGAGTGTTGCTTGTTATCAATGTCTACTACCCCTACTATTATTATTTTGCCTACCATCTTTACCTCTCTAACAGTTACAATATTTTTTGTCTGTCTTTAAGGCTGGCACTTCCTTTACAAGGGAAAAAAAGGGATTTTGTAATAATTTTTTCGGGTAGAAATAATAAGCACAGAGACTTAAAATTTTTTTTAACTGAAAGGTAATTTATTTAAAAGTACATTTTTTTTTTGAAAATTCAAAATGGCGGCCGTAGTAACTGCTCCCGCGAAAGACCTTTTTTTTTTGTGTACATTCTAGCCCCCGCCAGGATCATCGGAAACAAAAAAAATTTTTTTTTTTTTATTTATGTAAATACCTTCGATATGAATGAGGCAGAATTTTTAATTTTTACTTATTTAAAAAATTATTCACTTTAGAAAAAAAAAAGTCAAATTTTTCGTTTTTTTTTTTTTTTTTTGCTAATAAAAATTTTTTGAAAACCTATTTTGAAAATCCCTTTCATTCATATCGAAGCAAATGTTATTATAAACTTATATATAAATTTTGGTGATGATTGGTTGAGTAGATTTTGAGTAATCGTGTACACAAACTCATGAAACGTTGTTTCGAGAAAAATGCGTTTAAAGTTTTTTGAAGTAAAAAATAGATGATATAATCCTTGAATATCTTTATCTCGCGCGACCCTCTATAAAAACATATAACTCGGTAAATAATAAAGATATTGATCTGAAATTTTTTGTGTATATTTTTGAAATGTTTTTCAAGAATTTAAAAAAAAAAAAAAATTTCGTTTTTTTTTTTTGGTTCTAGAGGAAGTGCCGGCCTTAAATCCCATGTTAAATTTTACGCAAGGGCATAATAGTTAAAATAATAACAATAGATGATAAATTGAAATCGAGATTAAAATTTTGCTAACAACCAACTTAAATTCGTCAATAAATATTTAAAGTTTAGCAAAAGTTTATGATAATTTAATAGTTTAATCGTTTAATTGTAAAAAAGTTTGACAAGAGATTGTATGCAATCGTATTTGAAAAAACGAACTTTTTTGAAGAGCTCTTTAATCAATCTTATTGAAACGAAGGCAATAATAACATCAAACAGAAATTAATATGCTTACAATAATTATATAAATATATTTATTTAAAATAAATAATCTTGAGATTTCTTCAAAGACAAAAGCTCTTGAAAGTTTTGACTAAATAGAAGTTTCACTGTATCACAGACACTAGAATACTATTTTCACCTATTTTCTTAAACTAATTCTCCTTTGATTTTATCTTGGCTCTATATACATTGAAATAATATAATTAAACTTTGAACTCTTATCTTTATGGTTATTAATATTATAGTTTTGCTGATTTTAATTATTCAATTTATTAATAAGGTTTTTTGTTCTTGTCTTGATTGCTGTAGTTAGTTTTTATGATTTGGTGTTTAATTCTTGTAAAAATAAAATTTTTAACACCTACTTTTTCATGTGTTAAATAATCTTTTTTATTGTTTCTTGAAAAGCGCCTTAATTCTTGCCAAAAAGCAGTACTAAAATATAAATAAAATCATTCTTGTTCATGGCCACTCATCTTATAATTGTCATTCAGAACAGTTTTTATCGGTATCCAAATTCTAACAAGTAGCTTAGAGTGTTCTTGTTCTTCAAATTACTGTTTCCTACCAAATTGGATACTTTTACCATCTGCAACATATGTCTATTCGAGGATCTATTACAATCAGGAGCTATAAATTCCATTTTATTGATGTCCTTTGATCGGGATTAGTAATCTCCTCGGTAATCTTCTAACTTTTTTCCTTGCGGTCTCCAGAATTTGCTGGAAAATATATACAAGTTTTCGTGATCTTCGGTAATGTATCTTTCTGTATAGAAAGACACATGTTCTAAAATTTTCACAACTTTTTTATATTTTTCTCTGCCTTTATATCCAAACCTCCATAGAGACAATATCTCTATGCAAAATCCGAGCATAGGTGAATGAAATGATAATAATGATAATAATAACAATAATCAAATGACATCATATTATGATTCCTATTTCCCTTCTAATAGTACAGACGTGGCAGAATTTGTTCTGTATCAGGGAGTAGCAGACTAAAAAATGGTATCCTGATTTTATAAAAAATTATATTTTAAGTTACCTATGGTAAAAAATTAATCTAAATCAAATTTTAGCTAGAATTTCATTAAAAGAAACAAAAGCAAACATTATTTTAATATATCTTTTAATAAAAACGTATATAGAGATAATAATTAAAAGTAAATAATAAAATAAAAGTAAATAATTATAGTATAGTTTATGAAATACAAAGATAGAATTTCTAGATGGTTTAATAAAAGCCACGAGTATGCTTTATATTGCAAGAGTAAAAATGAGTAAAAAGGTTACACACAATAATAAGAGTCAAGGATATCAAAGTTGAAATATATAAAACAAATTTGTTATATATTTATATCTTATAAAAAATAGTTTTAACTGTATAAAAAATAATTAACTTTCTTTTTTTACCATTTAGAACTGAGAGAAAATATTAATTTATAAATCTTAAAGGATTATGTTCAAAATTTTAAAAGTCATTAAATATAAAAGTGGATTAGTTTTAAAAAAGCTCGTAAAAAAGTTTATTTCTTAATGCAATTATTTTTAGCCATTAGTACAAGTATTAATGGATTTAAATTTTGCCAGTAAAAAGTTAATTTTATGATTTATACTTTTTGTTGAGATTTTTATATTTTAAGTTTTTCACGAGCTTTTTCATAAATTTTTAAATAATATTATAAATATCCTGGTATAAAAAAATTATTAATCAAAGTTTTTTTTTAATTTTTAAATTTAATTTTTTGTTCATAACGAGGTTCATAAAATATGCTTGTTTTTACTTTCTTGTATTACAAGAAATATTAAAAAGGATCTGGACAAAATTCGAACCAAAAGCTTATGAGGCAAAATGAATGAAAAACTTTAGACATCATAAACAGATTATAGAATCACATAAAATTTAAACCCGACTTCACTGATTTCAAAACTTTTCCACCTTTGATACTCTAGTCAAATCGTGGAGGGGGGGGGTGCTTGGTTATTGGCCGTTATGAGCTTCGGTCTAAAATGAGTTTTTTTGGCTGATCACAAATTTCGGGGTCTTTTCCGGCAGAATTGGGCAAAACACCCTTAAATTTGCAAAAGTTACCCCTAAAAGAGGATTGTTTTTATACATTACAACTTTGAGTGTCCAGATTTGGCCCATAGGGGTTTTATGGGTCTCTGATAAAAACTATCGGGGAGGTTTTTATGAAAAATTAATATTTTACCCTTAAATTAGCTAAAACTACCAAACAGGGTAGTTTTTGTTATTTTCGCATTTTTAGAGCGTTCAGATTTAATCCATATAGGTTTTTTAATTCGCTGATCAAGAATATCAGGGTTTAATATACTAAAAATTTGCTCTTCACCCTTTAGATTGCAAAAGAGCGAGATACATCAAAAATACCCCTTTTAAATGTAGTTTTTGCTACTTTAAGGGTGAAGAGCCAATTTTTAGTAAGCAAGATCCCAAATCAAGATACCAATTCGTCATCAGTGACCCAAAAAACCTATAGTAGATCAAAGCTCATCACGGCCAGCTACTTAACACCCCGCGATTTGACTAGAGTATGATACTTAGATCTAAATTTACAATATTAAAAAAAAAATTTGGTTTATAATTAATAAACAAGCTCGTAAACAAGTATTGAAAAGTAATTCTTAGATCACACCACTGATTGAAAGGGACACAGAACCAAAAAAAATTTTTAATTAATTTATTTCATTTTTAACATAAGTAATTGATTTAATTTTTAAAAAACGAGTCTGATGCCCAAGTCTAAAAAAAAATTAATAAAAAAAGATAATAAATATTTAATATTTTTTTTAGACTAGTTTAACTTGTTTTTATTGGGGCCGGCATGAGACACATTTTTTAATAATTAAATCAATAAAATTTGTTAAAAATCCAAAAAACTGATTTTAAAATTTTTTTGGTTTTTTTTTGGTGTACCCCTAAAATTAAAAGTTGAAATTAAGACAAAATGTCAACAAAACGATAAAAATAAAAAATTTATTACACATTTTTTACCATTTTTTATCTAAATAGTTAATTTAAAAAAAAAAACATATAATAAACTGAGATGGTCACTACCCACTCATGTAATTATTTAATTTAATTTTAAGTAAATTTTTCTAAATAATAAACCATTCCCATTTATGTACCTAGCCCTAGCTTAACTTATTCAAAAACGTGTAACATACTCTTAGGGGCACTTACGTAATAGTTAACTCAATGACATTTTTTAATTTAATTTAATGATTAATTAATAATAATTTGAATTTGAATCAATTGAATTATTTGTATATAATAATTTAATTTAGAGTTTTTTCATTCATATTTTATAATTTTCAGTTATTAAAAATATTTTGTTTTGTTAATCACAAGCTCCAAACTTTTTGTATAATTTCGTCTTTACCGACAACTATAATATACTATCTATCGCGCTCTTTCTATCTTATGTAAATCATAGGGCGAAAAGGGTATAAATAGCGTGAACTAAATACATAAAGTAAGCATTCGTGCATTATACACAGTATTGTGTAGAAGGTCCAAAAGGTCCTGGTGGACATTTCTCGACTCCGTGTAAGTAAGGTATATTTCACTTTTCTTTTTTATTTTTTATTATTATTATTCGTGAAATCCCCCTACGTGAAGTCGACATTCCACGTTTAAGGGAGAATTATTAAATATTTAAGTTCCTTATGTGAGATACCATACCACATGAGAGTCGGGATGTCCAGGTGATGACGAACTACCACCGGACCGCGTATTTAAATTTATTATTGTAAATATTTTTAATTATTATTTTTTCTTAATTAAATATGGCCGCGTATATGTTAATTGTGAGCTTTGATTAAAACCGCTGAAATGTATGCGCGATAATTATTTTTATTTTTCATTTATAATAAAAGCGCGGGTAAACGGCTGATTCCTTATTAAGAGGCTGTCGTTGACTTTCATATCAAGCGCGGGTAAACGGATGTTACACCTTTATTCATACGTTTACACCCACATTCATTGCTATAGACATATTACCTTTGTAAATTGTATTTAATCCACATTTGTATATAAAAATTCAAGTAAATAATATTTTTTATGTCTATAATGTTATAATTAAAATTTTAAGTAATTATATAACACAACGTAGTAAACTCATGTAAATATTTTTAAAATTAATAAATTGAAATTGTTTTCTTTATATTTCTTAATATAAATCACTGAGTTGTTATTTTTAAACCTATCCTGGTATCCTATATTTTATAATATAAGTGAAAGAACCAGATGCCTACCACCCCCCAGGTGTAGCCATCTCAAAACATACGTATGTATACAGAAATTGTGTTTTGTAAAAAAAAGTAAGCAAAACAAAAATATAAAAAAGATTTATGTTACTATAATTTGTTTTCTATGTGTGTATATGGAAAAGCAGAATAAGAAGAAGAAAAAAAAAAGCCATATCCGACTGATCATATTTGAAAATAAATATAATCTTTTGGCAAAGCCTTAGAAATTATGTATAGAAAAAAGCCTATGTAGTAAGCATTAAAGAAGCCGTGAAGTAAGAAAAGATTTATTAAGAAAGAAGAAAGAGCTTATAATGTTAGTTTTTAGAGTTTTCTCTTTTATATCAAGTACATGTCTTTTATATATAATTTTTATAAATATTTTTATCTTTTAAAATGCAGGAAATAAAATTTAAGAAATTAGATTTAGCAGCATTTATTCGAGTAGTTACATAAATGATCATTTTTTTTTTAAATTAGAGGAAAAAATTAAGCACGGTTATTTTTCAGCTCTACAATTCACGGCCTATTCTCTGGTCTATTCAGCAATAAACTAACACTTAAACAAATATTACATCGATGAATGGACCTTACTGGAAGGTTTGACTGATCCTCGGACTGATCAGAAATCGCTATTCCAAACAGATTCGCTATATACTTTGAATTATGAAAAAAGACTTAATTTTACACACTTGTTAAGAAAACAACTATTTTTTACTTTTTTCGACAAAAGTATGGCCCTAAAAAGTATTATAATAAAAAAAAAAAATTTATTTATAAATTAAAAAACTTTTCTTCCCATTTCATATAAAATTCCGATAAAATTCCTAAAACGACAGTTGTAAAAAAGTAATTTTTTATTTATATGTTTAAGTTACTTGAAAATTTCTTGAAAAATAAATGATATATCCAACAAAGTTCAATATTTTACGCTTGTTATACAACTTTTATCTTTAGATTTTTAATAAATTTTAAATTTCAAGTTTTTCATCTATAATGAAAAAGAATAAAATTACCATAATTTTTTATTTTATTTATATAAAATTTAATTTTTTATAAAAATCTAGCAACAATAAAAAAAGTAAAATTACATTTATAACATAGAATACGTGGAGAGATTAATTATGTTAAATTTTAATCTTCCTTAGATTACTTTTTACGATACTGAGACAGAAGGGAAATTTTTACCATTTGTAAGAGATTTTTAATGAAACTTAATATGCATTTAGGTCAATTTTTACGATACCTGAAGTAAAATTTCTGATGCAGGTGGCGCTCCGATCATTGGTTATTGGAGACCCTAAATTACATGTACATTAAATTACCTAATAATCTAGGGTCTCCATGATTATGAAAAATTTTTTCCCAAATTCATATTAAATTTTTCGCAAGATTTTTCGTTAAACATGGTAAAATTTTTCCTTTTGTTGATCTGACTCGCCTTTAATATCAGTATCATAAAAAGTAATCCAAAGTAGATTAAAATTTAATATAATTAATTTCTCCGTGTAGTGCGTGACTTAGTTTTTACAAATGTGTGCAAAATTAAGGAAAATAACAATGATAATTAATTAAATAGTCCTTTTTAAAAAATAAATTATGATCTATTTAATCATTTTTCTTCGTAATCTTTTTTAATAATATTTTTTGAATATTTCAGTAATGATAAGTTACAGTTAAAAACGCAAAATCACAATATTTCTTAAATACATTTTTATTTTCATGCTAGGCTAAAATTTTAGTGAAAAAATTTCATTTTATGATTTTTGATTTGACAGTATATTTTATTAGTTATAGAGGATAGATATAGAGAATACTTATAGTTCTATACTCGGTTCTATATTATCCTAAACTTTGCCCTCGACTTTGCCATCAAGAATCTGTCATTTAAAATTAGCAGCAAACAAAAATAATAATAAAATTAGATTACCCTCGATTACACAAAGCTTTACTGCCAAAATGAAAGTCTTTCTGTGATATTATGTCCATTATATGCAAAATGTGAGGTTTAACCTGGTTACGTGTGTTTTTAAAACGAAGTATTGCAATGAATATTAAATGTAACTTGGAATTTTAGCGAGAATTTTAGAGTAAATTTTATTTTTTTTTTTTTTATAAACCCCTTTTAATCAGCTTACATGTATCCTTGCATGTATCAAAATTCTTAAATTGCAAATTTAAAAAAACTTATAAATTAAGTATCTACTGAAATATCATAAATTATAAAAATAAATAATAGTGAAAAAGTTTTAACACAAAGATTATAACTGGAAATAATAAATTTTTTAAATTTTATTTAAATCAAGAATAGTATTTTTATAAACAGTATTTTAATTATGGCTTTTCATAGAGGAGCACGTTTTCAGGCCTCGGTTTTTAAAAAAAGTTTCTGTCTCTGTGTGTGTATGCACACACACACACACACATACACACATATTATAAACAGTGATATTATTGCATCTAAAAATCTCAAACTACTTTTTTTTCATGAAAGTACTAATTTACCGAGTAATTTACTTAGAATTATCGCTTTTTCTCGATATCTCCGATCTAATAATTAATTTTGTGAAAATTTTTTCCACCAAAAAGTACAAAAAACACCAGATTTTTTTATTTGGAAGTACTAATTTCAGAAATATCATTTTTACTAGATTTCGAGCTAGATTTTTTGGCTCTGATACGAGCTCTGATACTTAAAATTTTTTGAAAATTGTTGTATCAATATATTTGCCTTTAAAATACACAAAAAAACATCATTATTTTTTTTACGAGTTTTTTGGTTTCAGACGCAGTACCTAATTTTCTCGCTAATTTTTTTGATGAAAGTACTAGTTTTAAAAATATCGTTTTTATTTGATTTTTTAGATTTAATACCCTATTTAAAAAAATTTTTTGCTCAAAATTTGTTGAATTAAAAAATAAAAAGAACATGATTAAATTCTTTTTCTTTTTCGCGTACCTAAATTTTTCATTTATTTCTCAATTTTACTGATTTTAATGAATAAATAATGAAATTTTTTCCATCCAAAAAAAATAATATTATTTTTTATTATAGTAAATTTTTTTTCTTTTTTTATGAAATACCAAATTTAATTTCTGGGAGTTTAAAATAACAATATCAAGGGAAAAATTTCAGTTATTTTTCTGAATCTGAAATTGGTCTACTAATAAGACTAATTTATTTCCTTAAAAAAAACTCATATATTTCTAATAAAATAACTATAAATTTTATTACACACTTGCGAGGGTATTAAAAAATACAAAAAATATGATTTATTTACATCTACCTGATATGAATATCAATAAATTAATCACAATCTATGTTTATTACATAACTATAAACTATAATTAATGTAAAAAAATATATAAATGTGAAATTCATCAAATCAAATAAAAAATAAATATCAATTTAATTAAAATTATATATATCGATTTTTAACTTGATTACAAAATATATATATATAACATGACCTAATTTTTATTCCAATTTATTTCCATAAATACATTTTTTCTTTCTTTTTTTGCTTTTATTATTATTATTATTACACTTAAATGCCAAATTGTATGTATGCACGTTAATAATATATATAGCAAGTAATATTCTGTTAAAGAGATTCGGAAGTAGACAGTTAGTGTATAAAATATATATATAAAAAATAATGATAATCTATAGAGCGTCTTTGTACTTAATTTTCACTCTATTAATATTATTAGGTTATATTTATTTTTATTACTTAAATAAATATTAATTTATTGTTATTTCAGACAACATAAATCTATTGTTGTAATTGAACAGTGTTATAAATTATATATTTCTTTCATTCATGGAGTTATTAATAGCTTACTAAAATATATTGCTTTGAATTAGTGGTGTTGCCTGGTATAGAGTACCTGGTCAAAAACATATTAGTTATGGTTGTATCAGTAGTTTATAAAAATTGCTCTAGGGCTTGCTCTAGGGTTCAATTTCATGTGCATCTATTGTTGTTTATAGGATTAATCGAAATTAATATATAATTTCTTTGTGTAATACAGCAAAATAGAGCATTTATGATACAATAAATTAAATGTTATTGAATCTTTTTGAATTTCATTTACATCAATTTATAAACCTTTTTACTTTTCATATTTAATTCTGTGTTTATGCCTGTGGCTCTGAAAAATAAACAATAATGCCCTAAAGTTAAAATAACATACAATTTAATGTAAAAGTTTAAAATAATGCAAACTGTCAATTAAATTAATAGTTAAAAATTATTAATAATATAATTATTTATTTTTAAGCTCTCATCTGGGATGGGCATATAGATGAAATGGGGATATCCGAAAATTTTTCTAAGGGCGATAGTTTGCATATATTTACCGCTTTTTTTGTCAATCTATCAACTATCAAATATCGCCATCTTATCGGATCCTAGTCAACTTTTTACGACTTTTTAAACAAAAAAATCATAATGCCAATAAAGCGACAAAAAAAATTGAAAAATTTAAAATTGAAAAATTTTTTTAAATCAAATTTAATAAAGAAAAAGAAAATAAAAAATATTTCAATTTCTTTTTAAGTTTTTTATTGCTTTTTTCTCAAAATCCCAGGTGACCAAAATCCCAGGAGGCCAAGTTAGGTAAATTATTAAGATGCACAAAGCTGGCACCAACCTTAGACACAGCACGAATAAATTTTAAGATACTTACTTTTTTCTCATCCAGTGCAATATGTGACTTCCAATTTAACTTTCTATAAAAGTATATGAGTCTATTCAGACTGTTAATTTCATTTGCAAAAGGAAAAGTGATTCTTACTTCCAAATCGACACAGGATAATAGGATGACATAACAGAATAATTCATTTTGACTATGTGCTTGAACCAAAATAGATAACTTTAGATGAACTTAGATAGAGAAAAGCGTTGGGATCAAAAGATATTGCGAGAGATATTGTGAGCTATAAATATCAGAGTTTTTGTGAATACAGATCGAGATATAGATCTATAAATTATCAGCGTAAAGTAGGAGGGAATCGAATAAGTGATAAAGTAAATAGAAATAAAATTTCAATTAAACCAACATAAAAGTAAAAATAAATTTTCTTTTCACATGAAAATTTCAATGAAATGTCCAATTTTTTTACGAACAAAGCAAATTTAATTTATTCTGTACTTTTTTATTGCGAAATATTTAAATTAGAAATTTTTTTTCTATCTTTTATTATATTCAAAAAACTATAAAACCGTTAAATTAAGATTTATTGAAAATTTTTATGATTTTTAGCATAAAATAATAATAATTTATATTAAAAAGCACTTTTTTACTACTTTTTTACTATTAATCAAGTAATTTATTATAATAAAAAAAAAGGCTGAATTTTATTAAAAGAAAAAAAGTTTATTTACTACATTTATGAAAAATTACATTGATTATAAAACCATTATGCAATTTTCTTTTTTTCTTTTCTATTTAATAAAATAAATACGTAAACAACGTTACAGTTTACCTATAGACTATCAAAAAGAAAATCTAAAAAAGGTAAAAAAAATAAAATGCATTTGTGCAAAAAATATAAAGTTTTCAAAGTAGTATCACGTATAAGGGTCGAACAAGAGATGAAAGTCAAACTAACTTTTTTAACTAAGTTTCCCTTTTGCTCCTGTTTTTTTTGTACATAAAAGAAAAATATAAAAGTTTTTTTTTTTTAAACAAAATGTTAAAATTTTTCCTCGTGAAGTTGTTAAATTTAAATGATATTAAGTAAAAGTTATAAAAATGTTATCAAATAATATTTATCAAGATATTTATTTATTTTGTGATAAATTGTGTAAAATTTAAATAAATTTTCTACTTTTCTAAATTTTCACCCAATAAAAAGTCACTTGTCTGATCAATTGATTTTTCTTTGAACTAATTACAGAAAGATTTACAACTTTTGTAGTTGTATCCGATTGCTTTTGCTGATTATACTTTTGATTTTTTGCATTCGTCAAAAGTTTTTAAGAAATCTACTTTCAATCCAGTGTATTGAATGTATTTCTAATACCAGAATAGATATTTATTATTTGATTTTCTCGCCTCCCGACGAGATCGAAAAAAACGTGTTTTCTCCCCATTGATAAAGAAAAATTGCATTTTATCCATAGGAACAAAAAAATAATATTCTAAATCACAATTTACCATGCTCGGTTTCGCCTTGAATGCGCTAATTAACATGCGATCTGGGCCATTCTTTTTTTTGGCCCTTAGTTAAAAAAAAAATATTACGGCGTCCGTTAGGACGCGCGACTAAGTTAAGTCCTACTAACTTAGAAGCACTAATATACAGGAAAATGAGGTTTCTCTCTCTTTTTTAAATATACTATATACCTAAATAATTTTTTAGCAACTTTATAACGTTAATCCAAGTGATTCGCCAAACTAAGCAAACCATTGTGAAGCAGAACTTATATATACTGAAAAAAGTAACTTTCTTATATTAACAAAAAAATTAGAAAATTCGTCAAATTTGTAAATTTTCGAAAAAAATCGTATAATTACTAAATTTCGTATATTAACAAAAAATTCAAGTATTCTCGATTTTTTTTGTGAATTCGCAAGAAAAATTGATAATTAACAATTTTTTTCTCGAAAATTTACAAAAAATAGTTGTAAATTTCCGAAAAATAGTTGTGAATTTACAACTTTTATCGTAAATTCACAAAAAAAATTCGAGAATTTTCGAATTTTTCGATAATATACTAAATTGAGTAAATTTACGATTTTTATCGAATATTTACAAAATTTTTTGAAAATTCACTAATTTTTCGAAAAAAATTCTATTTTTTTTGTAAATCTAAGAAAGTTACTTTGTACAGTGTATATTATGCCGATATTATGCTATGCAGGAGATTTGTACAGGATAAAAAGTGATTAAAATATTATCCGTAATTACCATTCCATAAGTAATTTTCCAACCATCTTAATTATTTATCTCTTACGAACCACTAAAACCTCTTCTTCTTGATTTAAGAAAACAATAAAATTACTAATTTATTTTGTAAAATTTTCATAAATAATAATATTTAATAAAAAAACAGCAAAAGGTGCGTAAATAAAACAAAGAGCATCAACAAATTGAAAATTTTATTCTATTACTTTCTTCTAACTCTTAGTATACAAACTGACAAGCAAAGTCAATGTCAACATTTGGATAAAAATAATAATTGGCAAATTGTCATGATTAGTATAATGTAAATAAAGCTAAAGACGTCTGATCACTAAATAACTCAGTTGTTATTTAGTTTTCATACTAAATTTATCATTTTCAGATTTTTCTTTTATTGTTTAAAAAAATTCAAAATAATTTAAATGTTTTATTAGAAAAATTAAATAATATTTTCGGAAGGCACCAAAAAGAAATGCCTGTGTTAAAAAATTGTTTTGATTGTTTACCGTATATATTTCAAGATTGTTTAAATACTCGTTTAAAAAGAAATAATTATACTTTCGATTATGTTAAATATGCACCCTTGAACGATGAGGTAAATACAAAAAAAATTTTTTGATTGATTAACTATAGTACTTTTTTATCATCTTTTTACTTGATTCGATTTTTTTAATTATTGACGTAAAAATCCATATTAATAAAACCCATCAATCATTCTATTTTATAAATATACGATAAATATACAAGTAATTTTTTTTATTTTTTAATTGCATTTTGTAGATACAAAAAATAAAAATTTATTCATATTAATCAATTATTCGTGTGTACTCGCATGTGTATATCATATACCTATTATTGAATTCGCATTTAAATGTAGATTTTTACGTGTAGGGTAAATGGTGCAGTTCTGGTCATGCTGCTAAAATTTTATTGAAGCTTAAAAGTTGTCTGAATTAGACTAAAATTTAACTTTTTCATTTTTGTCTAATTTTTTGTGTATTGAAAAGTCTGTAATTATACTGAAAAATTTTATCAAGTCAGTTGACAAGATAAATTAGCAGAATCTTTTTTTATTCGATGACAATAAAACGACACTTGTATCGATTTAACCAGGTTTTTTATATCAAATACGTGAGGCAAAGTAAAAGTTTTTTTATTCTTTACTCAGCTATAACTTTTTCCATCAAATGATACTTAAAATTGAACTGTAACCTAACTGCATCTCTTAGGATAGAAACCCAGAAATAATTTTTTCCTTACAATTGAAAATAATTAAATATTTTTATAGTTTAACAAGGTTTTACTGTACAAATTTTACAAAAAAAATAATTTGCGTGTTGAAAATTGGTCACTTTATTTATAAGTACTAACGAATAGTAGTGTGAAATGCACAACAATGTTTTAAAATTTGAAAAATATAAATCTATATTGTAATGAATATTTAAAAAATAAAATTTTAAAATAACAATATTTTTTTTTGAAATTTATTTACATTTATGTGAAAATTTACTGCATAATTATTCTTTTAAATTATTATCCAATAATTGAATGTTTAACTTGATAAAATATAATTAAGTTAATAAATAAAGTGGAAAAAAATATTAAGATAAAAAGAAATAAAAAATAAAACAAAATAAATTAAAAAAAAGTATATTTTAACCTACTTTTTTTTTAATTCTTATTTTAATCGCAAAAAAAAAGAAGAATATTACTCCTCGAATAAAATATTAATCAAATAAAGTTTATCTTTTTTCGCCTTTCAATTCTTTATATTATATTTTTAGTTCTATATGAATTTTTCATTTTGTGCATTTTTATATGAGCTTTTCTGAGTTAAAACAGTTTTTTAGTTGATTCGTTGAATTGAAATCAGATCGAGACTCAGATCTAATTCATTTTGGCAGGCAGTTCCATTCCTCACATAAATTTAGATTTTTCTCATATTAGTAAACTTCTTGGTAAACTTTTAAAGTTTTTTACCCCAGGAAAATTTTGATTACTGCTAAATTGTTATCGTGGTAGTCGAAAAATTTTTTTTACTTACATTTTTACAAATTATATGAACCAGAGCTGGGATACTGTGACACGCTGTTATCCGTATATACGGCATACGGTGAACGGTTACTAGATGTATTTAGCCGTATATACGTCAAACTGCATACGGTAGCCGTATAAAATAGTCCATTAATACGGCAAATTTCAAACGGATCCCGTATTGACTTTTGCCGTATAAAATTTCATACGGCAAAATCCAATACGGGAACCGTACGAAATATGCTATACTAATGGATCATTTTATACGGCTCCCGTATTGACTTTTGCCGTATGAAAATCCATACGGCAAAATCCAATACGGGAACCGTACGAAATATGCCGTATTAATGGACCATTTTATACGGCTCCCGTATTGACTTTTGCCGTATGAAAATCCATACGGCAAAATCCAATACGGGAACCGTACGAAATATGCCGTATTAATGGACCATTTTATACGGCTCCCGTATTGACTTTTGCCGTATGAAAATCCATACGGCAAAATCCAATACGGGAGCCGTATAAAATATGCCGTAATAATGGGAAATTGTATACGGCTCCCGTATTGACTTTTTCCGTATGAAAACCCATACGGCAAAATCCAATACGGGAACCGTACAAAATATGCCGTATTAATGGACCATTTTATACGGCCCACGTATTGATTTTTGCCGTATGAAAATCCATACGGCAAAATTCAATACGGGAGCCGTATAAAATAGTCCATTAATACGGCATATTACCTACAGCTCCCGTATTTATTTATGCCGAATGAAAAACCGTACGACAAAATTTAATACCAAATCACCTATTTGTACGGCATAAGAATATACGGCCCCATATTTTTCTCATACGGGCCCGTATGTATATAGGACCTGGGTAACTTCATAATGCCCACGGACCCGTATGCGTATAGAAGAGGGTATTTTCATAATGCCCACGGGTCAGTATACGTATGAGACCTAGGTATTTTCATAATGCTGACGGGTCCGTGGGCATTATGAAAGTACTCAGGTCCTATATGCATACGGGTCCGTATGCGTATGAGCTTGGGTGTTTTCATAATGCCCACGGATCCGTCAGCATTATGAAAATACCCAGGTCCTATATGCATACGGGTCCGTATGAGTATGAGACTTGGGTTTTTCATAATGCTGACGGTTCCGTGGGCAGTATGCATTCAAACTTTAACATACTACCAACTGATCCGTATACTTATAAAAATAAAGTATGGACAGACTGTGCACGGATCATTATACTGCTTGGCCGTATATACGGCTGTTAGTTTTCCGTGCCCAAAATGCCGTGCATGCCCAGCTCTGATATGAACCCTAAAAAGATTTTATTTTGAATTGCCAATTTGGAACACGAAATTACACGAAATGGTTATGGAAAAGTTTATTATGTTGAAAAAACATACTGACCCCCCTCCGTTCATGCCCATGGGCCTTCTGGGCCTAGAAAGGTAGGGCTGAATGCTATAAAATAAGAGTTTTTTCTCAATTTTTTTGGTAATTTTTGATGTAAAGCTAAAACCTCACAAGTTAACCAAAACATCTCTAGTTAGACTCATTTTTTGGGTGCAACTGTCACCTTTCAAGCCTTGTACGCAGCATTTTTTTATCAATAATTTTCTAACCGTTATAATCAGTAAACCAAATGGCCATTTTTGGTCCAATATGACCAACTTTTAAATTGTTTCCAAAATTGCAATTTTTTATGAAAAAAAATTTTATATATTTTAAAAATTTTTAGAAGCTCCAAGTTTCTATAAATCCTTTACAACAATAGTTTGATTTCTTTTTGATTTCATTTTGAGTTATGGCTCTACAAAGATAGTGATAAAAATAAACATTTTTTAAAAAACCGAAAATCGAGACTCTGGCTTTAAATTATCAAATCTTGCAAAAAAATAATTAAAAAGAAGCGATTAAAAAATTTTTGTAAAACTTGAAGCTTTCAAAAAATTTTTTGAGACCTATATAAGCCATTTTTGTCAAAAATTATAATTTTGTTATTAAATCGGGTAGAAAATTGAAAAATGAGTATTCGGTTTATCTTGCAGTTTATTGATCAAGTTATTGATCATAAAATAAGAGAATTAGTGATAAAAAATTTCGGTTGCTCCCTATAATCAGTGTCTCAAGTGCATATGTCACTAAAGGAAGCTCAAATTTCTTAAATTTTAATTTACTTTATAATTATTTAATTCACCTGATAATCAATCAATGATTTATAAAAAAATCTCGAAAAAAATACATTACTTACACTACAACACCAATTAAATCAAATAAAATTAATTAATTAATAAATAATCAACAATAATAGATAATACACCTTGTAATACACAATTCCATAAATATAAAATATGACATTTAAACATTAAAATCTTGTTAATCTATTTTATAATAAAACGTATTAAGGCTTCCATTAAATCCTTATAGTTCCAAACAAACACACATACACAAATCAAAATGTTCATGATGGATATATTGGTATAAGCTCTAACATTTTTATAACAAGATTTCAAATAAAAATATTGATTCAATTCCAAAGAAGCTTTTGCAAGAAATCCACTTACATTATATTAAAGTATAATAACATTTATACTCTACACACACATACACATAAATTGTTGTTTTTTTTATTAAATTTTTTTATTGGTAAAAAATATAGAATAACATTTATTTTATGTATATTTTGTTTTTCTGTTTTAGGTTGAAGCTGGTGATGTTATTTTAAGGGTGAACGAAGTTGATGTTAATCATTTTAGTACAAAAGAAGGTAATTTATTTTTTATAATTTAACATACTTAAATTAATTATAACTTATTAAAAATTAAAAGAAAAATATAATAAATATTTCACACATTTGGCAAAATATCAAAAATAAAATTTTTATAAAATACTTTATTTTCAATTTTATAAAACTTTATTATTGAATTTCAATTTTAACTGCACAAATTTAAATTATTAATTTTTTATCGAGTTTTTTATCTAATAAATTATTTAATTTTCATTTAACTCCTGCTGTATTAAAGTCATTATAATGCATTTTAAAATTTTATGATTGAATATCAAAACTTTTGAAAACTCTGGCACTAACTTATTAATAAATTTAATAATAATTCATTACTATACCTATTAAATATTTTAAGCCCATTCTGTGTATTTCTATATTATTAATTTATGTATAAATAAATCTCTTAAGGGACTAGTACTCGATCTAAAGCAAAATTTTAGTTAATAAATAATTCATAAAATATTTTTAAAATAGTTTAAATATTGACTCGAGTATTGACCTATTTTTCATGCTTATACTTTTTTATTGTGTAATTTGATATCATTGCCCTGATAGACCGGACGTAGACCCCCGGATCGAGGACATTTTTTATTCTTAATAGGTCGATGGCGAGGTCGGTGGGGTTTTTCACCGAGTATTTGTGTTTTTTGTGTCACTCAACCAAATAGCAATTTTTGGCTAAAAGTGACCAATTTTTAAATTGCTGCGAAATTTGTAATTTGCCGCCAGTGGGATTTTTTTCAGTGTAGGTCTTAAAAAATTTCCACAATCTTCAAGTTTCTGAAAACTTTTTACTCTACTCTCTTCAACTATTCGTTAACCAGATATGATAATTAGAAGTCACAGTCTGGGCCACAGTCCCAATTTTATGATTTTTTAAAATAGCTCATTTATAAAGTTAACTTTGAAGAGGTATCTCCCAAAAACGAATCAGGGAAATGAGACGAGTAAAAAATTTTTGGAAATTCGGTGCTTATGCAAAATTTTTGAGACCTGTAAAATCTTTTTTCCGAGCTTTTTTCATTGAAAACGGCAGTTTTGAAAGTAATTTAAAGATTGGTCATTTTTAACCAAAAATCGCCATTAGGTTCAGGATTAGGATTGGTCATTGTGATAAGGAAATGAGTGATAAAAATTTGGGGTTTATGGCGTTTTAAGGAGACACTTACACCAAAAAAATGAGAATAACCAGAAATAATTTTGGTTAACTTGTGAGGTTTTAGCGTTGCATTGAAAATTAGTAAGAAAAACCCTGTTTTAAAACATTGAGCACTGAGTTTCTAGGCCTAGAAGACCCATTGGCATGAACGGAAGGTATTCGGCATGTTTTTTTAACGTAATAAACTTATCTATATAATCATTTGGTTTAATTTGGTGTTCCAAAGGTAGTTAACTCCCTTTGTATAATCCCTAAATCGAAATTATTCTAAGCTCCTAAACCCAGATTATTCTTAGTCCCTAAATCAAAATTATTCTAAATCCCACTATTGCATCCCTCGATTTTCAGGTTACCAAAGTACACCTCCGTATTAACAGGTTCCCAAGCACGTTTTGAACATGTTCTTTTCTAATAATTAAAAAGTAGCTGCTATTTTTTGTGAATATTGCAAAAACGCCCCTAGATTAGAAATCCCTGACCTACAGAACCTGTACATCTCTTAAGATGAAAGCAAAAATAGTTAGATCAAAATTAATTACTTTTTAAGGTATGAGGGGATGAAACGATACTGGTTTACCACCCCCCCCCTCCTCGGTTCCATTTTTGACTCTGAATTCAGATTCAAAAGGCCAAAAAACCTGCTTGACCTTTTAAAATGAAAAAAAAAAGTTTTTTTTTTAATTATTTTTTAAGGGTTGCTAGAAAGCTGAAATGGTGGTGATTAACTCCGATAATTTAATTTTTGACCCCGGATTCGGAATCATTTCGGGAATCATTTATCCAAAATATCTACTAGGACCTCTAAAAAAAAACTTAATTTTAAATTTTGCGGGTTAATGAAGTAGAAAATGAAGATGTTTTTCACTTCTCTTTTTATTCCTGCAAGAGATAGTTGCTCAAAAAGTATTCTCAGAGAGATTCCACAAAGTATTTAAAGTTATAGCTAAATGCTTGCGCATGATTTATTGATTGTTTTTAATTATATTCGAGGCTTTATGATATAAATAATGTATAAGCACAGTAATTTTCAGTAAATAAATGTTTTTAAAACTTTTTTATCCCAGATTGACTGAATTACTTAACCACTAAAATCTCTAAAATCCGTCTATTGTAAAACTTTAAGGTTAAACCATTAAAAAATAAAAATGAAAAGCTCTTAAAAGCTTTTTCGCCTACTAGAGCTTATCTGAATTATAAATAAAATATTATTAAAATTTTAAAATCAAATTTACCTTACATTTTTATTTAATATCTGGATAAAAAAATTGCTAAATACTTAAAATATTGATTTTAATCAATATTCCATTTATACTCGATTAATATTTTATTAAATAAAAAAAAAATACAAATAGGTAAAAATCAATTAATCTATCAATCAAAAAAATAAAACTGTTTAGTTTTTAATTTAGTATTTATTTTATTTACCTATATTAAGCCGTTGATACGAAGCCTTGACGTACCTATAAAATACTATATACCGTGCCATTTATTTAGTCTTATTTTGTTTTATAAATTATAAATTTTGATAAACATATAAAATTGATTTATTAAACATTTAAAGAGATAATAAGTACCCTTGAATATTTTACTTTTTTTCTTGCTTTTTTTATACTATTTTTTTTGTTTAAATTTTAGATTGCAAAGATATTTTTTTTTTTTTTTTTTTTTTGTTGTTTTAAATTATTGTCGAGATTATTGTAAAATATTCATCATCAATTTTATTAATATAATGTTAAGTCATGATTTTTATCAAGGTTTATTTTTTTTTTAATTATTTTAAAATTATATTATCTTTATTCTATTTAAATAAAATTTGGTAATATGCACTGCTAAAAATAGTTTCTGTTAAATTTTGAGTTTTCAAAAAAATGCAGTAAAATCGAGAGTAAAATTATTAATTTTTAGTGAATTTTTTAATATTACTTAAAATTGCGAATTCAATAAAATTAGAAAACTTCGAGAAAACTTATATCAATATATTAACATGGGGCATGTTTTTAGCGAGGGATGCTTGAAAAAGGCCCCAAATTCAGAGGGAGGGGTCAAAAAAGTGATGTTTTTAGGAGGACGAGGTCAAATGGTTTTAAAATAATTTCGATTTTGGGACTTATAATAATTTAAGTTTAGGGCTTGGTTTAGGGGCTTAGAATAATTTTGATTCAGGGTCTTAAATTAACTACACTGTAAAAAAAACTCCGGTGATTTTTCGACAAAATTGGTAAATTTACTAAAATTTAGTAAATTTTCGAAAAAATTCGCAATTTATCGAAAAAAATCGGAAATTTACTAATATTTGTAAATTTGCGAAAAAATAGTAAATTAACAATTTTTTTTTTCGTAAATTTTCGAAAAAATCGTAAATTTACAACTGTGTCGTAATTTTACGATTTTTGTAGAAAAATTGCAAATTTTAATCGAAAATTTGCGACAAACAATTGTGAAATTACAAGTCCTATTTTTCGTACCCAAAAACGCATAGCAAACCATTTAGAGTCATAAAATAATGTTTTTTTATTTTATACCATACTTAAGTATACGCTCCGTCATTTGAATTTCCGAATAAAGACATATACAGTTTGTTAGAGGAATGTCTCAGGAATCGAATGATATGGGCCATATAGTCGATAGTGATTGCCAGAGAAAAACTACTCAAGAACAAAAAAAAAACTTTTCTTTTGACAATGAAATTTAGCCAAGTTATCGTCAATTTACTATTTTACTCAAATTTTTCTTAAAAAAGACATTAAAAAAAGTCTGTTTCTGAACTTAAAATATGCATTATTCCCTTGATTATTATGGTAAAATACTCATTTTTTTTTTTAAATCGTTTACTTTTTCCCTGAGTATTTACTTCTTCCAGAAAAGAATAATTTTTTACCACATTTCAACATTTAGGTCAAAAACCAATGAAAAACTGTGTTAAATAAATTTGACTAATTACAGTTTTCAAAGGTTTCTGACCTAAAAATTAAAATTTTATGAACAAAAATGATTTTTTTTTTTTGAAGAAATGAATACCCAGGGAAAAATTAATCGATTTTTAAAAAAAAGTTATTATTTTACGATGAAAATCAAACAAGTCAGAAATAGGCATTTTTCAATATAAAACTTTGAGTAAAATCTTAAATTGACGACAACTCGGCTAAATTTCATCGTTAAAAGAAAAGTTTTTTTTTCGTCTGGAGTAGTTTTTCCCTGGAAATCAAATTTTGTCATCTATTATTTTAAATTTTAATTAACAAAAAAGTAATTTTTATCTTGATTAATGAAGTTATCGCCTATTTTATTTTTCTTAAATTATTTTGGGTTGCTCAGATACGAAAAACACGGTTTTCGACATAAAAATGGCAAAATCTTTTTGGCATCCATCGCCGATTCCGTGATAACGTTTTTTTTGCATTCTATAGGTTGCAAACTATCAGAAAATCATGGTGGTAATCGTTGCCTCTTAAATTTTTTTTTTTTCATTTTTAGTGCTCATAAAACGTATTTTCTCGTAGAAATGCATATAAATTAGGCATTATTTTTTTTTTTTACTACTTAACTTGGACAAAAAACTGAAGAAAAAAAAAATTTGAAGGCGCATCGATATAACCCGTTTTTTCAGATAGTTTGAACCTTCAGAAAACCGAAATAAAAAGTGAACAAGAAATCGGCGATAGATGCCAAAAAGATTTTTCCACTTTTATGTCAAAAACTGCCTTTTTTCGTAACTGATTTTCGAAAATTTTTATTTCAGGGGTTTTTCGCGGTATTTTTAGGGATATTTGTTTGTGACAAGTTAAAAAAAGTTCAAAACTAACACAAACAAGGATTTAGCATCAGTTTTTAACATTTTTTTGACATTTATAAGCTTGAAATGTAAAAAGTATTTATTTTTTGCTTTTTTTCAAATTTTGTTTTATTACTTTTTCTTGCACCTTAGGCTTGTCTATTTTAATATTTTGTCTATTTCATTTTTATCTCAAAAAATATATTTTTCCAAGCAAATAAAACTCCATTAATGATTATGGGCCCAAATATTTTTCATTTTTACACGTTTATTACCAATTTTTTCAATTTTATACAATACGTAATTTTTGACCGATTATGCATATTTTCAAGCTGTAGAATTAAATTAAAAGGGGAGTTCAATACATTTGGAACACCAAATTATAACAAATGGTTATGAATGAGTTTATTATGTTGAAAAAACATGCCGGCTACTCTCCGTTCATTCCAAAGGGCCATCTGAGCCTAGAAACGCAGGGCTCAATGAAATAGGGTTTTTTGGTAATTTTCAATGAGACGCTAAGACCTTACAAGTTAACTTAAACTCTTTTACTCTTTTCTTTGGTTGGTTTCATTTTTTTGGTGTAAATACCACTTTTCAAACGCCGTAAACCGTAATTTATTATCATTAATCCTCTCATCACTACAGCCAATTAACCAAATGGTCATTTTTGGTTAAAAATTACCTATTTTTAAATTGCTGCCAAATTTGTAATTTTTGACGAAAATGGGTTTTATAAGTCTCAAAATATTTCCACAAGCTTCAAATTTCCAAAAATTCTTTACTCTACTTTTTTGAATTATTTAATCATCAGATATATGATAATTAGAAGTCGGAGTCCTAAAAAGCTAATTTTTAATGTTAACTTAGAAGAGCCATTTCTTAAAAACGACTCAAGGAAATGAGACGAGAAAAAATTTTTGGAAACTTCAAGCTTGTAGGAATTTTTCAAGACATACAAAACCTTATTTTATTAGAAATTATGAATTTGGCAGCAATTAAAAATAGGTAATTTGGTTAATTGGCTACATTAATAAAAAAATTAATGATGGAAAATTGCGGTTTACGGCGTTTGAAAGGTGACACTTACACCAAAAAATTGAGACCAACCAGAAGTGTTTTGGTTAACTTGTGAGGTTTAAGCGTTTCATTGCCAAAAAACCCTATTTTATAACATTGAAACCTGCGTTTCTAGGCCCAGAAGACCCATTAGAATGAACGGAGAGTAGCCGTCATGTTCTTTCAACGTAATAAACTCATTCACAACCATTTGTTATAATTTGGTGTTCCAAATGTATTGAACTCCCCTTTTAATTTAATTCTACAGCTTGAAAATATGCATAATCAGTCAAAAATTACGTATTGTATAAAATTGAAAAAATTGGTAATAAACGTGTAAAAATGAAAATTATTTGGGCACATAATCATTAATGGAGTTTTATTTGCTTGGAAAAATATATTTTATGAGATAAAAATAAAATAGACAAAATATTTAAGATGAAAAAGTATAATTACTTCATTTTAACAAGAATTAAAAAATTGGGACTCTAGGGGTTCCATCATTGTAGCGCATTAAAATAATTATTTTCGGGCATCTTGATGGTATGTAACAATCAATTAGGACTAAAAATTATCAATATTTACCATTATAACTTGTACGTAGATTAAAAACAGCCTAAGGTGCAAGAAAAAGTAATAAAACAAAATTTGAAAAAAAGCAAAAATTAAATACAGGTTTTCAAGCTTATAAATGTCAAAATATTGTTAAAAATTGATGCTAAATCCTTGCTTGATATTAGTTTTGAACTTATTTTAACTTGTCATAAAAAAAAATCCCTAAAAATACCGCGAAAAACCCCTGAAATAAAAATTTTCGAAAATCAGTTAGCTCAGTTACGAAAAAAGGCAGTTTTTGAGATAAAAGTGGAAAAATCTTTTTGGCACCTATCGCCGATTTCTTGTTCACGATTTTTTTCGGTTTTCTGAAGGTTCAAACTACCTGAAAACACAGGTTATATCGATGTGCCTTCAAATTTTTTTTTTCAGTTTTTGGTCCAAGTTAAGTAGTAAAAAAAAATAATTCCTCATATACTAAAAATTATTATCAAAATTAATTTTTTTTTTTTAAAGTAAAAATGTCCCATTTAAATTATAATTGACTCATCCTGTTTTTACTTATAATAACTTGTTCGTCCAGATTATCCTTTTTTACGTAATTAAAAATATTTTTTATTCTTAAAATATTAATAATTATATACCTATTTGCTAAAAGAAATGTAGCGAAAAAAAATAAAAGTATTCATCTTTTCTCATGGTATAAAATAAAAAAACATTATTTTATGACTCTAAATGGTTTGCTATGCGTTTTTGGGTACGAAAAATAGGACTTGTAATTTCACAATTGTTTGTCGCAAATTTTCGATTAAAATTTGCAATTTTTCTAAAAAAAGCGTAAAATTACGACATAGTTGTAAATTTACGATTTTGTCGAAAATTTACGAAAAAATAAATCGTAAATTTACTATTTTTTCGCAAATTTACAAATATTAGTAAATTTCCGATTTTTTTCGAAAAATTGCGAATTTTTTCGAAAATTTACTAAATTTTAGTAAATTTACCAATTTTGTCGAAAAATCACCGGAGTTGTTTTTTACAGTGTAGGCATTATAAATTATAACTAATTTTTTAAGTCAAAATATCCCATGCTCGTTGATTGTGTTAAAATAGTTACGAAACCAGTTATAAGTTTTTTATAGATTTTTAAGGGACTTGGTTTTTTAACATGGAACTTTCATAGAGAGGGATACCCAGAGAAGGCCTCCAAAATAAAAGAGGAGGGGGGTCAAATGGGCTTAGAGTAACGTCGATTTAGTGACTTAGAATAATTTAGATTTGGGGACTTAATAATTTTAGAAGTATAAAAATCTCTTCAAAGAATAGTTAAATTCGAATATATTAGAATTGAATGAACGAAAAATTTACAGAAAAGTATGAAATGTTTTAAATAAAACGAGAACAAATTTCAAAAAATACGAGGTTCAAATATTGGATGATATCAAAACCGATGTAAAAAGGCATAAAAATAAACAATTTGTAAAAAGAAAAACAGACTGGAGAATGCCAAAATCCCTCGCAAATTCCCTACAAAATGGACATGCACTCTATTTGATTAAAATTCTAAGTAATTAAAGCTACCCAACATTTTAAAATAAATAAAAAAAGAAGCATAAAATTATTACAAATACAAAATCTAAAAAAAAAAATAATAAAATTCTAAATTTACACTTGAATAAAAATGATAAAAATAAAAAGACAAAAAAAGTAGATAAAATATGTAAGAAAAAATCGTAAACTTTCAGTACTTTATATGAATTCACGAACTCAATATAAATTTTCACATAAACTTTTAAGTTATATATAGGTATATATAGATTTTAGAGCAAAAGAGTCAATTTGAATAAAAAGTCTACTGTTTTTTTTCTTTTTATGTATAAATAACACAAAAATATCTTTTTTTCAAAGATAGTTATTTCCTTTTTTTTATACTTTTTATCAAATCGAATCGATTTTTTTTTTTAATTTCTAAACCTACTTCAAACATTTATTTTTATCAAATTCAACAAAGAAATTTGATTAAAATAAAGAGAAAAATGCTTTGAAAAAAGCTCAGTAATTTACGCGATTTTTAGACACTTTTTTTCTAAAGGTACTTTTTAGGGCGAGGCTTCTTAAAACCACATAAGTATCATCATATACAACACATATAATATATATATAAACACAGAGTACAGAAACTTTTATATATATTTCCTCTTTTTTTGCTTCTATGTTTCAGTTCTAAAATGTCTCCGGCTCTCATCGGATCCAGTAACATTAAAATTAAAAAGGGGTAAGTGTTTGTTAATTTAATTTGAAAAAAATGAATTTTTATATCAAAAAGTATGCTAAAAATATTTTTTAATAAACTAAAATTCATTTTAAAATAGGTGCTTCTTTTATTATAAGCTTCTTAAACGACTTCCATAATTATCCAATTGTCTGTATATTCATCATCATAACATGTACTAATAAACGACAATAATAATAATAACAGCAATTGTTTAGTATCAAAATCATTACTATCACACACTATAATCTCACAATAAAATATAATTAATGTATGATTATACTTACTTACACTGTAAATAATATGACTTGTCTTTTATTTAATGACTTTTTTTACGATACTGATTGTTAAAATATTTACAGTGTACATTTTTATATTTTTTTATCAAAATTATAATTATTTATAACCTAATATCATTTTAAATTGTTTTAGTAAAATTTTTTTTTAAGATTGTCTAAAAATAAAAAAGTATAAATTTATAATAAAAAGAAATATTTATTTGGCAAATTTTTTTTGTAAAAAATATAATTAAATAAATAATTTAGAGATTTAACGAATTTTATTTATTTGATAATTAGATCCAGAAGTAAAAGCACAAGTATTAAGGTTATTATCACCATCGGAAACAATATTAGAAGAAGAGCCAGAATACGATTCACCAAAATTAAGTACACGTAATTCACATAAGAGTAACGGTTCGTGTACTGATTCTTCAGCAGCTGATGAACTTGATTCATATTTACCACCACAACAAAATCAAACAAATCAACAACAACGAAAGCAACAACATTATAATCAAGTTAATGAACAAAATAAACAAAAAAATAATACTCCGAGGTTTGAAGCTTATATGATGACTGGTGATTTAATGTTAAATTTATCAAGAACTCAACAAAGTACTGGATTGCTACCAAAAGGACAGAAAAAAGTAGATTCTTTAACTAAATATAATAATCATAGAGTAGTTCAACAACATCATCGTCATCATCATCATCATCATCATCATAATCGTCACAATAATAATTCTAACAGTAATAATCACCATCAACAAAATACTAAACAGGGTAGTCCTGAACATTCTACAGAAGCCTTTGGAGTTAGAACATCGAGGTCAGAGGACCATTTACAGTTACAAAAAGATCCATCGATGAACGCAGTTGATATCGATATCGACGAAGATGTTACCTCGAGCTTGAACACATTATTGGATACACGAAGCGAAGGTTGTACTCCTACTGATCGAATTGTTTGGACGTACAATGCGCCTGTTAAAGCTTGTTCTTGCGAAGGCTCCTCTTCTTCTTCGTCTTCCACCCCTTCTTCGGCAGGATCTTCGCCAACTGCAGAGGATCAATCGCTTTCGCCGGCATCACCAACGTCGGTTTCGTCTTCGGTAATGTCGTCGAATTCAGGTTTCCGTCATCCTGGCCAATCGCAACAACAACCGCAACAGCCGCATCAAAATAATCAACACCCACCTGGTTTTATGAACGGTGAACTAAGTCAATCTGAAGCTATCAGTAATATGTCTAGTCCAGATTACAATGATGAAGAAACAATGGACATATTAAGCTCGCGAGATCTCATGATGGTGAGTGATCCAAGTGATAGTGATTCAACGATATTAGCTAGTGAGCCTCAGCAACATAGAATCGTTATACAAGTTAAGGGCCCCGAAAAGAGATCTAGTCCCAATCGACGTAGAAAATCACAACAAGGATCACCAAATTCTTCGGAAAGAACGACTGAACTTTCTGGTTATCAAGAATTAAGAGATTACGAAGAAGAACAACTTGTTAATGGCGATTGGCAGCAACAGCAATCACAACAAACTGGGGTCTCACCACCTCACTCTGCAGACGAAGAAAGTGATATTGAAAGTTTGCACAGTTTTCATTACAGTCCAAAAGCTGTCGATTTACCATCGGCTACAAGACTCGCTAAAAGATTATATTTGTTAGACGGATTTAAAAAATCGGACGTTTCGAGGCATCTCAGTAAAAAGTACGTTTATTACATAAATTTATTTTAATAACCAGATGTTTCAATTGCATAAAACTAATGTGATTATTATAATTTTAGCAACGATTTTAGTAGAGCAGTGGCAGACAAATACTTAAGTTACTTTAGTTTTGAAAAAGACACGCTGGACGTGGCTCTTAGGAAATTCCTTGCACAATTTTCATTGACCGGAGAAACACAAGAACGCGAAAGAGTTCTTGTTCATTTCTCTAAAAGATTTTTAGATTGTAATCCAGGAACATTTAATTCACAAGGTAAATATTTTACTTATTTTGAGCCTCGGTAGCTCTGTGGTTAGAGCATTGGACTTCGGACCTGAAGGTTCGCGGTTGGATTCCCGGCTATATTAACATCAAGTTTTTTTCTTTGCAAAAAATTCTTGATGTTCTTCTACCGTGGGTTCTAGGATTGAGGCATCCACCTAATGTTAATAAAAAAAAAAAAATTAACATTATGTGGATAACGCGGTCCGAAGTGCTTCCAGGGCACTGCAAGCCGGCGTGGGGTTCGGGAGAGGTCGCGTACCTCCTGGACCATAGGTTCAACGCTCATACCAGCTACACTGACACTCAAACAATTATACAATAACACTTCACTAACAATTGTCAAAAGGCGCTTTCACATCCTCAACCCATTAAAATAGATAAATAGAAAAATTAAAATAGTGCAGGGTGTGATAGCATGGGCAGTTGTTGGTGACCTCTGTCACAACATCCGTATGAAAGTTTAAGATGGAAGTTAAACAAATACCAATAACCAATATTTTACTTATTTTTATAAGATAATATTACAAAATAATCAGAAATTTGTAATTTTATTTTTTTTTAAGATGCTGTTCATACGTTGACGTGCGCTATTATGCTGTTAAATACAGATCTACATGGTCAAAATATTGGCAGAAAAATGTCATGTTCAGAATTTATTGAAAATTTAGCAGAATTAAATGACGGCGAAAACTTCCCAAGAGAAGTTTTAAAACAATTGTATAATGCCATCAAATCCTTTCCTCTCCAATGGGCATTGTAAGTAAAATATTTTATTATAAATAAAGGAAACTAATTTCAAAATTCATATAAAATTTTTTTTATTTTTTATAGGGATGAAGAAGTGGACGATGTTGGATCACAGTCAGTACAACCAGGTGATAATCCAGTAATAACAAGTACTGGAAATCCATTTCTTGATGTGCCAAACGTTAGTGGTGCCATGGAATTTAAAAAAGGATACGTCATGCGAAAATGCTGTTATGACTCTAATGGAAAAAAGAGTAAGAACTTTTTATTTTACTTGAACAAAGTATATTATTTGATTATTTATTTAAAATTTATCTTTAGCTCCATTTGGAAAACGTGGTTGGAAGATGTATTATTGTACGTTAAGAGAACTTGTATTATATTTGCACAAAGATGAACATGGTTTTAGAAGCGACAGTTTGCACAATGCAATCCGAATTCATCATGCTCTTGCAACAAAAGCAACAGATTACACAAAAAAGCAACATGTATTTAGGTTGCAAACTGCTGACCAAGCTGAATATCTATTTCAGACAAGGTAATTTTTTTTTTCAATCTTTGCAAGAAGCAGCAATTGATGTAAATTAATATTATTTTCCAGTGATTCAAAAGAGCTGCAATCATGGATTGATACAATTAATTTCGTCTGTGCAAGTTTTTCAAGTCAACCTTTGGCTGGAGCTGTTGGTTCTCAAAGAAAGTTTCAAAGGCCTTTACTTCCCTGTAGTCATACAAAATTAAGTCTAGTAAGTTAAATAAATTTGTTAAATTTAATTAAAATATACAGTTCTTAAAACTTCCTTTTTATTCCTATAATAGAGAGATCAACTAAGGGATCATGAGGAAAGAGTTAATAAATTAGAAGTAGAACTGGATGAACACAGACGTCATCCTCCAGAAAGAGGATCAAAAGCTCTTACAATTCAAAATTATAAAGAAAAAGAAGCTTATATGCATTATGAGGTTTGTGTTTCTCAGCGTTTATACTTTATTTTTGAATATTAAACGTTAAAATTTATTTTTTTTAGCTTAAAAGGTACAAAACTTACGTTTACCTTTTGCGCTCAAAATTAACGTACACAGAAATAGAAGCATCATTAGTAGAAAGTAGTATCGGTGAAGTAGATGAAAGTACAGGTGCTTTTATACACAACGACACATTACCACCTGGAATTCCGGAACGTCCAGCCGTCTCAAATAGGTATAGTTATAGGGCAGCAATTTACAATCGTAATCTATTAAATGGACAAGATTATCCTGGGAATATTGGTTAATTTGTTATTAAATGGTTGTCCTAAATTCATGGCATGTTCTGTGTTCTAGGGTATTTCTTTACACAAAGATTATAAACATTTAGTTTCATCATCATATTATAAACCAAATAAATAAAGACTGTTAAAGTTAATTTTTTAATTAATCTATCTGATGTGTACTGATCTCTCTAGTCAAATACATGCCAATTACTATACTTTTTTTTTTGGTGAATGGATTAGGGCTTTTATTAGACTAATATGTATATAACAGTATTGTACTAATTTTAACAAAATTTACTTCGCATAATTATAAAAGTACAAGATATTTAATTAATACGGCTTGATGCCTTAAATTATATCCTTTGAAAAATAATCAAAGCTCTTTGTATATAAATAACATTTGTTTACTAAATTTGTTATTTTTGCAAATATAGGTTTTTTTTGTTTTGCTAAAGTTATTGTAGGTATTGATGCAAAATTAAAATTTTTTTTATATATTTATTGTAATTATTTTCTTCATCGTATATGAAGGGGCTTCCAATATTATATAGTATATAGATAAAAAATACACTATAACGTATAAAATTTAAAATATTTTTGCACCACAAAATAAATTGAAATATATATATATAAACTCGATATAAACTTTATAAAATAAAATACTTAACGTTTCATTTTGATATAACAAATTTTTTTAATTAATTTTTTTTTTTTTTTTTTTTGTAAAAATACCTTGTAACAAATAAAACATTTGATTACTTTAAGTCTTTAGTCAAGCCATTATTAAATCAGTTTGAAAAAAAATGTTTTTTTGTTATCTAAAACTACTTTGTTAATTATTTAATAATTCCAACAAAAAAGTAAGATTTTTTTCTCATCGCTTTATATAGAGTACAAGTTGAAATTCTATTAAATTCGTTGATACGCTATAGTAAATTATAGCAATGCGTATTATGCAAAATATATGTAAATACACATTGTACCTAAAATTAATAATCATCTCATTTGCTTTAATATTAATTTATATAACTGTTTTTCCCAAAAGAAAAAATAGGTTGTTGCCATATTATACCTTGTATAAAATAAATAAAATATATTTTTTTAATGTAAATAAATGTTAATATAAAATTATACGTTAATTTGCATTTTTTTTTTTTAAATATTTTTACTTTATTAATTATTCGGTTATAAATGTGCCATTTTCATTTTTTTGCACCATAAAAATTTTTATAACATTAAATTTCAATTTAAATATTTTTATATTGTGTGTAAAAAAAATTTATCGTTGCAAAGTATATAAGTTTTCAATCAATATTGAATTATATATTTAAGCCAAAGTTAATACTTTTTTTAAAAAATTTATTAGATTAATTAAAATTAAATAAGACTGGCGAATAAAAAAAAATTTTATATATGATTATATTATTCGATTGTTTTATTATCAGTATAATATAATGGAAAAGCAATGATGCCTAAGAGCACTTGATTACTTAAATATAATAATTTTTATTTTTTTTGTTATTAAATTTTACAATTCTTTTATTAAGTTTTTTGAATTAAAAAAAATTTTTTTGCATTTAAAAGTATACTTGTGTTGAAAAAATATCTTGTAAGGATACTTAATTAGTTGTACAAATGGTTTTTTTTTACACGTCTTTTTTACAAACATATTGTAACTAGAATTCGATAAGCTTTATATTTTATAATTTCTTTTAGAGCTGTTAACGACTAGTCCAAATTTTTTTTAGTTCTTTAGTCATTTTTTTTTTATTTCATTTAAAAATTACTTATAAGTTAAAATAAATTTGTAAGTTTTTTGTAAATAAAAAAGGTGTAATATATGTGCATAATAAAATAAAGATAAAGTTTAAAAGATTACATAAATCGTTTATATGTTTTAATATTCAAATTTTCTTTACTTCCATTATTAACTCTTTATTTCTCCTATTTAAACTTTCTTTCTGTAAGCTTCAGCATGATAAAAAAATTAATAACTTGAATATTTTTGGCTAATTTTTACCTACCTTTTTAAGATAATCATTAATATTAGCGAACCAAGTATGCTAACAATGATCCTCTATAGTTATTTAAAATAAAAAATACTATACTTAGACTTTCCTGAGTGTTAAGAAAAATAAGAATCGAATTTATGAAATGAGTCTAACAAATGGTATTTTTTATATTATTTGAAATAAAGTTTCTGTTGTCCGCTTATCCCTGATATAATTTAAAATAAATAATAGAATGAATTAATTTAAGAAAATTTCTTTGTACAAATTGTAATTTGATGATTAAAAATATTTCTTACATTATTTAGCAGGATTCAACTACAAATAAAGTGATGGATTTTCAAGAAAAAACCAGAGACAAATCTAACTAATCAACTAAGATGTTATATATAATTGTTGCCAAATTATTTATTGTGAACGAATGCTGAATGATTCTATATTTTTATAATAAACTACTACAAGTACTTACATAATTTTATATTTTTTCATTAAAAGAAAAATGTAAAATGCCAAAGAAAATGTTGCATTTAATTTAATTTTTTCCTTAAGTGTAAAAAAAAAAAAACAAAATTTACTTTATAATATAATAATATATTTTTTATTCAAATAAAAATTTTAACTTTTTTTTTTGACAAGAAAAAGTGATATTTACAAAATTAATAATCGCTAACTGTAAAATATACAGATTGTACATCTTAAATAACTAAAAATTGTATATATATATATATATATATAAATATATATTTATATACATATATATATATATATATATGCATATATATAATATATCGATAATTGTAAAAGAACATTATAATTAAAAATATACTCTTAGGCTGGTTCCACACGGAGCGCTGTAAACTCACAGTTAGCGTTAACTCTGTAGTTATATTACATATATGTATATACTACGCAATGTATTTTAAACGCAGGTTTAAGATAACTTCGAAGTTAAGCGCTCCGTCTGGAATCAGCCTTAAAAAAAATTTCGTTTAAATTTATTTAAATCCAAATAAAAAAAATCTTTATTTTTAATAAAGTTTTTATTTATAGGATAAAAAATTTTTTTTTCTATTATAATAAATAAATTTTTTGTGTATACGATGCATTTTAATGTCTCTCTGTATGTGTTTTAATATATTTATACATAATTTTCCGATGATTTCTTCAAAATAACAGTTTTTTTATGTACATTTTTTTATGCTGCTTATGCATTTTACTTAAATAAATTTATATATTACAACAACTGTCACAATTGATGACTTTTTAAACATAATACAAAAAAGATAAAAATTTTCTTTTTTTCCTAGTATTCACATATACACGACTATATATAATTATGTATCAAAGCTCATTTTTTTTTCTTTCATAAATAAACTCTCTCGTCGCTTATATTAATTTTTTTTCCTTCAAAGAATAAAATTTCTTTTTCTTATTTTCATAAAAAGTTTTTTTTTACAAACTAATATATTTATATATCGTACAAACTTTGGAGGAATGTTGTGATGGCTTAGCACCAACATTTATTTTACTATAAAAATTACATATAATTCAACCACAATGGCACTTTTACAATATTACAATAATGCCTATTTCATACAAATCTTTATATAAATTTACCTACCCAACAACGCAGTAACAATAATAACAATATATTTTCTTTATTTTTTTTTTAATTCATCCATTTTTTACAATTGGGCGCACCACATGCGCATGCTATCTTATGTTGATCATCTTCGATATCAAACTTATAGTCGTAAGCCAGCTAGAAAATAAACAATTTTTTATATACTTATTTTAAATAATTAACAAATCTCATGAACTGTTTACCTCTTCGCCTCGTAATATTTTTCTCTTGGCAAATATTATAATTCTAAGATCACGTTCAACTTCAACTATTTCGGTTACGCAATTTGGATTACACGAATGATTGATATACCTAGCCAAACCACCGCATAATGTTGCATCTATTACTCGATCTTCATCTAAGCGAAACATGTATATTCCTCGATTCTGAAAAGTAACACAGATTTTTTAGTTTTGTCGGATATTTTAATAAAGCTAAAATATTTACTTTTGCCTCATACTGCTTTTCTCTTAATTCAGCAAGCTCTGTACGAATTATTTCTCCAATATATTCAATAACCATGGTATGTTTTTCCAAATCCCGAGCAGCATATAGTCCCAAACCTTGAATCTTTGACCTAGCAAGAAATACATTATTGCGCCATTCCATTTTCATTTTTTTATATTGCGAACTTTTTGAATGTACAAATTGTTTTGAATATGGACCCACAATATCACTGGGGGTGGTATTAGTAGTTGGTGTAAAAGTTGCTTTTGCTGAAGAACCAGTTCTTTGTGTGTGAGGTCTTTTCCACGGTAATTGGTTTTTTAATCTAGCTTCTGTTCTTGCACATCCAGTAGGGTTAATAGCTAATGGTAGTTCTAGTAATGGATTTCTTCCGTACTTGAATCGGTAATCAGTAAGTGTTTCAACGCCAGGAAGACTCTCTAAGACTCTGACAATTGCTGGTTCTGTTAATCCAAATAAATCTTCACCGGTAACATAGCGTGGAAATAATTGTACATTGCCATGTGTCCTGCGCAGCTCTGATAAGGGCTCCAAAATTCGATTCCAAACAGCTCTAGGTGATGCATCACGTAATTCAACGTCTTCTTGAGATGGTTCTTGTACAAGTACCCTGAATTCTGGACGCCCAGATACATCATGAATTGAACAAATATAACGACAACGTTTATTAGGTCTTCTCCAACTCCAATAAAATCGAACTATTTTATAACCAACTGGGTAAATATAATTCTGAGTATGAAAACTATGTAGTTGATGAGGAAGTAGCTGTCCTACGCTTAAAAATATTAAACTACCAACTCTAAGTAAATGATTATGATCGGAATGATGCATAACTGCTGCTACTTGTTTATTTTCATCTCGATTGACATAAACTCTTCGATATACAGCAAGTGTTGTTAATTCATTATCTTTTTCATTTTTTGGAACATGTTGTGCACAAAATGTACTCTAAAATAATAAAAATTGTTACAATAATATTGTTGATGACGAGAAAACTTTTTATTTTAAAAACTAAAAGAACTTACTTTGTTTTTGTAAAAAATGCACCCATCCTTGACAGCGCATCCCAAATGATAAAAACTATTGCAACGAAGTTTAAAGCATTTTATAGTAGCTCCTGGTTTTTGACAAAGCATACAATTAGATGCAAGACCATGTTGTAAAGCAACATCTAAATTCATCAAGGCTCCATTAGTAGTTTCATAAACGTCTTCTGACCAAAGTGCACAATTAAGATGAACCCATTTATCAACATCATAATTAAGAAGTCTAGCTGGACCATCAGCAGCTCCATCACCAATGTTTTGACAGAACATACACTGTCGCACATCCTCAGTATTTGTAGCTATAGAAATTGTGACTCCCATGCGGAATAGTAACTATAAAATTAGAATAAAATATTAATTTATCATAAAAACCAACTTTCTATAAATTTTATTTAAATAATTATTAACCTCCGTAATTTCTCTATCTGTAGGTTTTTTGTACTTTGTTGGAGGTTGCAAACAACCATTAACCCACGTTTTATATTTTGTTCCTTTCCATACTTTATTTGGTACCTGATCCATTAAATCTGAGGATATTTTATCACTGGATGGGTGTTTTTTTGCTTTCTTTTCTTCGATAATATTAGCATTAAATTGCAAATTAAGTTCATCTTTCTCAGATTTTATCAACGGATCCATTTCATATTCATAACGATTTACATCTATTGATCCCATACGACCCAATGCTTGTCTCATAAAAAATTTCTTTTCTTGCATTTTCTTTAAATCTTCTTCTATTATTTTAGATTCTTTTTGACATAAATGATCAACAATTGTAGCTGCTTTATCATGGGTACTTGAGGGAGCTATGTGCATTAATGCGAATTGCTTGTAACAGCCAACAGAACAAAAATACAATTCATCACCAGATTCTGCTTCTTCTTTACTTAAAAATGGAAACTCTGAAACTTTTTTGCGGATCAGGCTGTTTAAAATAACAACATCGCAATGTCGACAAAACTTAGCAGCTCCGTTTAAAATACTTTGTATGTCAATAGGTGCGCCTTCCTTGCCATCTTTACCCTTTATTCTATAAAGACCTAATTTTTGACTTGGAGGTGTAGTAGTTCTTTCAATAATTTGGTAACCAGTTGGTGGTGCAATATTTAAAACGTTAGCTAAATCTTTTAAAACTCCCATTATATCATCAGCTGCTTGGCTGCTCAGAGTTAAAGTTACTGTGATATTTCCAGTTTCCGGTAATATTGCTGGTGAAGTTTTACCTTGCCTACTAAAAATCAAGTTTTACAATTACTTTCTTGAATATTCATAAAATATTATATTAAAACATTACCTATTGACTCCAATATTCTCTTTGTCAACTTTGTTAATATCTTTAATGTGTCCAGGCTTTAAGCGAATTGGTATCGGAGATATTATTGGTATAACTGGTGATATTCTTTTTAACCATTCAGCTTCTTCATCAGACTCTTCTTCAATTAATTTCAATCCGGAAAACTTGTGCATGTACTCTGGCATAACGCACTCCGGAGATGAAGAGCTAACGATCGTGTCAGGAGTATCGATATCTCTACCGATTATTTCTTTTTTCTCGTCAACTGTATTTACAAGTAAAATTAATAAGTTTTTTTAAAAAAATGAATATTTTAATTTAAGAGAATAAAGCTTACGATCATCTAATTTCAATGGAGGGAACTCTTGATCATAAAAGCCACGTTGAGTAGAAGCTGGTGGTTGAGGTGGTAAAGGTTCAAGCTCTCCAAATGGTTCCGTATTGTAATGATCAGATACTCCATTAACTCTAGCATTTCCATAAGTTCCCAATAATTCACCGGTTCTTGAATTATATTCAACTGGACCACCAAATTTGGATAAATCACCAGAACCAAAAACTGGACAAACACCAAAATTTTTGCCTAAAAGAGGTTCTAATACTGGCATTGGTTGTAGCTGTCTTAATTGTATCATAAGGTTGTCAATAAATGTATCATAATCCTCGTCTAAACGTGAAACTTTACGTGATCTTTTCTTTTGAGGTGCCATATTAGCGTCTTTTCCTTGACTTTGTCTTCTTTTTTGTTGATATTGCCGTCTTTTTATCTTTTTGAGATCTGAAATTATTTAAGAACTAAGTTTGGGAACCCAAAAATATTTTCGTAAATTTCTTAAAATAAAAATGTTATTTTAGTTCCAACAAGATTTAACAATTCGTCGGGACAGTTTAAAAAAGTACTGTTTTAAAAGATTGTTTTTATCTTTATTTAAAATTAATATTTTTACCATTATTGTTATTATGTTTACATTTATTTACATATTGTCAATATTATTTATCAACAAATATTGTTGATTTTAATGATTTCAGCTAGTATATCCGTGATTTTAAATTTAACGAACTTTTCGGATTTAAAAGTTTACTTCCCTGCTTACAATAAGAGCCATGAACTTTTAACATGGAACATGTTTATTAGATGGGCTATTTAAAAAAGTCCGAATCGGCAGGGGGGTGAAAATGTGGCGTTTTTAGATGTGGGGGGGGGGGAGGAATTTGAAATAGGAGTTAGGGCCCAGAACTTAGAATACTTTCGGTTTATGGACTTAAGATAATTTATATTTCAGGATTTATTGTAATTTCGGTTTTATAATAATTAGGGAGTATACGTTAAAACTGTTATAATTGAAAGTGTTCCATGATCGTTGGTTGTGTGAAAACAGAAACCAGTTATAAGTTTTTTTTTTTTTTTAATTTCTTTTTATAATTAAAAAAAAATACATAAAAAAATTTTTTTTTTGTAAAATATTTTTATTTATGCAAAATTTAGGATATGATTTGCATTGAATAGGTAAAATATTTGTATATTAATTATTTATGGATAAATTTTCAAGTTTAAAAAAAAAAAATGAAGCGATTTTCAATTTGAGTGAGAAATTCACACAATATTTCTACACTGTTCGTCTGATAATAATAAAAAAAAGAATGAAAAATTCCAGGCTGAAATCTTGCGGAAACTCATATATCATATATCATAGGGGACCAATCAAACGAATGTAAACGAATCAAACGGATAATTTTTTAATAAAAATAAAGTAACTTAAAAGCATATTTTAAGCAAGTATAATTTTTTAATTTACCAGTCTTATCATCAATTGAACCTTCTGCTGATTCTTCTTTGGCAGGAGTAAAGTCTTTGGCATTGTTTAACTGCACAGAAGAAGCAGCATTATTTGTTAATGAAGAGTCATCAATAATCATTTCTTTTTTTATCTCATGTGAAGGCACTGTTGAATGTTGTAATATCTGAGCTTGCTGTCGATTATTTATAATAGCTTGAGGTACCATTATTGTTTGTTGAGGCACTATTGGTTGTATTTGATTATTAATTATTCTTTCTGACGATTTTGGCCCTTCTGTTAAAACATTTGTTGATGTTATTGGTAATGTTGCTACTGAAGCAACAACTCCGGGTTTTTGTACTACAGTTGTTATTTGACTTGCTTGAATTTGATGATGTTGAGTCAATGGCTGAGATAGTTGTTTATCTTGTACATCCATTGTTGTTATTTTGTTTGTGTTATCTGTTTGAACTAAATTTCGTGGAATCACAACAGGAGTTGATACAAGCTGTTGCTGAAGAGTGACATTAGTTTTTGCTGTATCAACTCCAGGTTTAACTAAAGTTGCTGAAAATGTAGAATGTTCTTGTTTTTCGGAACTTATTATTATTGGAAATTGTTTTTGGTTTACTTGCAAACTAATTTGCTGAGCTCCTAAGGCTGAAACCTGAACTTTTTGTGTTGCTGTTGGATTTTGTACATTAACAGTCGGTGCAGAAGTTGTTATGTTAGTGCGTTTGACGGGATCCTCTTTATTTTGGGTACTTTGTAATTTAATATTTTGTGATAAAAATGATGTTTCTCTACTTAATATTTGCTTAGGTAATGGTTTAGCTGCTGAAATTTCATCTAATAGTGGTGGTATTAGCAAAGGTGGTGTAGGTGGTACAGGTTTTGCCAATTGTGCTTCAAGAGATGGAACATTGGGAAAATTTGGTGTCTGACTATTACTCGTTGTAGTTGGGCAGGAAGGAGCACTACTACCAGCTGCATTTTGTAAAAGCTGCTTCAGTAAAACATTTTGTGAATCTTCTCTGCTAGTCACCGAGCTTATTTTATTGCTACTTTCGGTTGATGTCACTGCCTTTTCTTTTTTGACAATCATTTTTTCAGATTCTACATTCATCTTCTTATTGTCAATTGGTAAAAGCACAGAAGATTTATATTGTCCAGAAGAAAGTTGTGTATGCAAGTTACTTGGTGCTTGAGATAGAGTAGATTGTAAAATACTTGTAGCAATATTAATATTTGTCAGTGTTGTTACAACAGGAGGTACTATAGTTCTACTTGAGAGCATTACTGTATTATTGTTACTACTTGGTTGAGATGCTGTTACATTTACCAATAAACGCGCTGGTTGATTAGGACCACTGCTAAGTAAAGCTTGCATAGCTGAATTACGCTGTTGGATGGAAGACTGAGCCATAGCAGAATTTATTAAACTACTACTTGTCAATATAGTACCAGATTTTAAACCAATTGAAGAATTAATTGTGGTATTTGAAAGCATTGCATTTAACATTGCATTAGATGTTATTGTTATTGGAGAGCTAGTTATTTCTTGTGAAGTAGAAGTTGGATGTAACTGAATACCAGCAATTGCTACTAAAGGTATTTGATTAGTTTCTTTAACAGCGGTTACCACTTGACTTGCAGTGGATGCTGTAGCAGTAGAAGTAGTGCTGTTGGAAATAGATTGCAATCGATAATTTGGTAAAGTCTGAGAATTGTTGGATGTAGTAGTTACTGAACTACCTTCAACAGCAGATGTAACTACAGTAACGAAATTTGATTGAGAAGTGTTAGTATAAGATTGAGATGAAAAATTGGAATGAAGTGAAGATAATAAACTCCTCAATTGATCTGATACATTTTCAGTGTTTGATTTTATTTCTGTTGGCTGTGATAACGGTGATAAATGAGGTATTGTTGTAGTAGTGTTTTGTAACTGAGCTACTGAACTCACAACAATAGTCATTGTATTTTGAGGTGTAGAAGTCGAAGCAGGTGGTTTTTTAGAAACTATACTTGTTTGCTGTGTAACTTTATTAGATCCTAATATTTTTTTGTTATCTACTGATGGTTGATAAACATTAGAAGGTTCACTGTTAGGTAATTCTGTCTTTGTAGTTTTAGGAGTTTCTAGAATATTTAAAGGTGGTTTTTCTAAAGGAGCTTCTAATTGATAAAGTAAAGCTGATTTTTTAGAATTATCATCTTGCATTTCTGGTTTTGATGATATAATATTTTGAAGAATATCTAAAATATCATCAGATGATTCTTCTTCTACTGATTTTTCTTGAGATATTTTTTGAGGAAGAAATAATTTATTTGATTCACTCTTAGAAATAGCAGATTTTTCATTACTAGGTTTTTTTGATTCTTCAACAAAATTTTGTTTTTCGTTCTGAGAAACTGTATCAACATCATTTTCTAATATATTAACAAGAGAAAGGTTATCAGTAACAGGTGACATTCGTTTTAAACAGCTTACTTGTTGTTCTGTTCTTTTATCAGCTTCAGTATTATTCTTTTCCCCACTAGGATTAATTTGTTCGTCATCAGGATTATGTATTGCTTCTAGCATACTCTCCAATTCATCTGTTGTGTTCAAGGATTCGGTTTTGTTAGTTTCTTCAGCTTTTGGTATATTTTGTACCGATATAGAATTATTTATATTAGGAATTACATCTTTTGAGGATTTTTCTACTTTACTTATTTTTTTTATTTCTTTGAGTAATTCAGAATTTTTTTCAATTTTATTTTCAACCTGATGAGTATTATTAATGCTACTAACTTTTAAAAATGTTTTTCCTGGTAATTCATTTGGGTTTTTTGGCGATTCTAATACAGACATTTTTGGATTTGATAATGTTACTGATGTTGGTTGAACTATGTATAACATTTGTGAGGAATTGTTTTTTAATTTATCCATAGAACTTACTTCCATTAATGTTACTAATTTATCTGATAGAATTACAGTTGACTTAGAATCAATATTTGATGTAATAACTACATTATCAGTTTTTTTAGTTTTTTCTACTACTTGATCATCTTTTAATTTTGAAGTCGATTCACTTAATTTAGCAGCAATTTTAGCATCTGCAACAATATTTGCCAAAGTTTTAGATGTAACTTCTACTTTTGCTTTTTCAACTGGTGTATTTACAAGCAATTCTTTTATGATTGAACACCCAGAGCTAGCTGGCTTACCTAAAGTTCTTGTTGGTGTTATTGGACTAAAAGTAGATGTAAATTTACTTGATATAGTAGCTTCTGGCAAAGAGACTTTGCTGCTTGGCAATTTATTAAAATTAAAGTTAATAGATGATTTTGTTGCATTTATTATATTATCATCAGTTTTAATTTTGCTGCTAGTACAAGACATAGAACTAATTATAAAATTTGAATCTGAGCTAGAGAAACTTGCAACAGATTTACTTTCTTCTTTGATTTCTTCAACTGATTCATCGTCGGATTTGTCTCTGATATCATTTACTATTTTATTTGTACTTTCTTCAGGTGATTTGTGGCCAGAGTCAATTATTACAATATCCGATTCTCCCAAGCTAGCCATTAGTTCTTGATCTGGTGATTGATTAATATAAACTCCAGGTGAAGATTCTTCGCATAATTCTTCTTCTGGTGATTCTGGTGTTTCTGTAACAGCAAGAATTCTTTTTCCTATGGGTAATGCTCTAACTAAATCCAGAGATAATCCCTTTTTATTTCTACTACTATGTGAAGACAATAATTCGTTTCCTATTAAATCATCTTCATTTGGTGGTTCTGGATGTTCAATTTCTAATATTTGTACTAAATCATGACCTTCATTGTTGTCATTAACTAAAGCATTGCTTAAAGAATCGTTACTATCAATTGACATAACCATATCTGATTCAAAAAGAACATATTCTTCTGACATTCCAGCTTCTAAAGTTCCTGTTATAACGTCTAAATCTGAATCACCAAATTGATCAACGATTACAGGTATATCATCATTATCTCTTTGAGCAGTAGAACTTAATGTTACTTCAGTATTAACAATTGTTTTATCATCATCATAGTCTGTAGTATCAGGAAGTGAATCAATTTTTTCCAACGGACTTCCTAAATGCAGACTTGTGCTGTTTGATGAAATAGCCTTAGACTCTCCAATATGAGTAGGTGGTGTTTGCGGAGGTGTACGAGAATCGTCGTCGAAATCATTATAATCTGCACAAACTAAAGAATTAATTTTGGACTGTGAAATTCCAGTTTTTTTATGTATTGAAGATGATGTATTTGGCTTTTCTTCTAAAGAATTAGTTGTTTTATTTTTGCTACTTTCAGGTTTTGCAGACCACATCGGAGAGCCACCTCTTAAGCCTAATTTAAAAAAACCGTATTTTCCAAATAAAACTGGTAATGGTATTGGATTGTTTGGATTATGAGGATTTCCACCTCCAGGTCTGTTAACCATTTGTTCCAAATGTATATTTTGTTGTTGCTGCTCTGTTTGCTGCTGAACTTGGTGCTGGAATTGCTGCTGTAACTGCATATGTTGCTGCGATTCATTCATTGAACTTTGAGTAGCATAATTGTTATGAATCGAAGGATGTGACATTATAGGTGTTCTAGGAGTACCAGGATTCTCAACACTTTGCGGGCGTTCTGGCATAGCTGGACTGTTACCAGTTGATTGCCTCCTTTGTACTTGTAAAGGCGAACCTCCAATCATTGGACTTCTTGGAGGCATTGGTGAATTTGGGGTTTGGCAAGGTGATGGATGATGAACAGTTGTATTCATTTGATGTAACATTGGTGAAGTTGATGGAATGCTTCGTGCCATTGGACTAGGTGGTTGATATTGTTGAGATATCATTGGAGAATTAGGTGGGTGATTTTGTACCCTGGTATTGTTCATTGGACTAGGTGGTTGAGAAGTTTGGCTAAGTTGCTGCTGTAGCATGGGTGAACCCATAGTTGCTTGTTGGGTCATCATTGGGCTGCGAGAAAGAGGTGAATTGGGTGTTTGATTATTATTAAAATTTTGTTGCTGCATTTGTTGTTGATGTAATTGAGGACTTGGTGAAGATGCTGGTTGTAAGAGCATTGGTGATGATGGTGGTTTTTGCATGATTTGCTGCTGCTGCAATTGCTGTTGCTGTTGATGCTGCTGCTGTTGTAATAATTGTTGCCTCTGACTAATCTGAAGATTACGTTGATTGATAAGATTTTGATTATCTTGGGACATATTGATGTCAGCTTGTTGATGCATCATTTGTTGTTGTCTCTGAAGTAATTGCTGGTGTTGCTGTGCAGTTAAAATTTGTTGCTGGTTTGGTTGAGGTGAACCAAGCGGAGAACGCTGGCTATAAATAATCCCTTGCATTTGCATTCTTGGTCTCTGTACATTATCCCCTATAATTCCTGGTCTAACAAATCTTTGTTGCTGCAATGTAAACATTCGGACTTGATCATTCATCATTTGTTGAGGAATACGAACTGGTTGTCCATCTTGTGATACAAAAGATCCAGGACTAGTAGTCAATCTGCCAGTAGCGACAACTCTATGTTGAGGCGATGTAATTCTTGAAACTCCAGGAGATGGCATGGTTCCAGGACTAAATGGACTTTCTTCTCCAACTTGAGATTGAGGAGTACCAATTCTAGGAGATGCTTGTTGCATATTAATGTTATGAGGAGACATTGTACCTGGGTTTGTTTGCTGCGCACTTCCTGGACTATGTTGCAACAATGGAGGATTCGGACTATTTTGTACTAAAGAAGTGACTGGAGAATGTTGAATAATACTTGAAGGTACACTTCCTGGGCCAGGACTTCTTGACATTACAGCAGCTGGACTATGCATAGGTGAAGAATGTTGTGATGGAGATCTTAATGGTGAGCAAGGATCGCTGGCTTGCTGTTGGGCTTGTTTTTGTTGCTGTTTATTACGAAACTCTTGCAAAAGCATTCCATGTTGACGACACTGTTTTCTACTAGAATCAAGATGTTTTTGCAAAATAGACTGTTCAGTTGAAATTCTTTGCAGTTCTGCAGCATCATTTTCGGGCAGTTCGTTGCCAACTTTACGGCACTGACGCTGTTTGCTATTCAATGACTAAAAGACAAAATTAATAAATGAATAAACTGATTATAATCAATTAAACTTTTTTAGTAATTAAACTCACTTTTCTAACTTTACGAAGCTTTTGCACCTCGGTTTCATAATATTTCTGTTGCTGCATAAGAATTTGATTCTGATGATTTAACCACTGATCATACTGAATATGAATGTGCCTATCTTGTTCAGTTACGATATTTTCTGGAGGAACTGGAGGTGCCGGCAATTGAGGAATATTAAAAGTTGGAATTCTCGCTATTTTTAATAAAATAATAGATATTAATTATTGGACATTTAATTCAAAACTAAACAATAACTTACATTCTGCTACACTTTGAGTAGTCATAGTTCTTTGACTGGGAATCTTTGGAGTGTCAACTGGTTGCCAATTATTAATTGCAGCTCCAGGTTGTCTGATAGGAACCGATCTTCCTAACGGCATTACGGGAGTAGATGAAGTTAATTGTCCTGAATTTAATACATCAGTTTGTAATCTTTCAAATTCAATGTCACTTAATAACGTATTAGCATTAGCTGCAGTATCTACTTGTTGTTGTTGCTGTTGTTTTTCTTGTTCGCGTTTTTCTTGCTCTAATAATTCTTCAAGAAGTAAGGGCTGTTCCTGAATGAATTTAATTGTTTTTATAGTCTAAAAATTTTACTTTAATCTTATTCATATGGGTAATTAGTCAAAATTTTAAGTGCATTCAAAATTAATACGACTAATTTAACATATTTATTGTATTGAAGTAGCAGAAACTGGTTTATTAATTTGTACGAACAATAAGTTTAAATTCAAATGTTAAATTAAAATTTATCTCAATATTATACAAATAATTTAAGGATTAAAATTGAAAAATTTTTTAAATTGTTTACAGCTTTTTCAAAAATAGAATGCATTTTTTAAAATTTAAAACCAGAAAGCATACAGAAAAAAAAAAAAAAAGTTCAACTAAATATTTTATTCAAAATTTGCTGTAAATGCACTCCAATTTTAAGTTTGCAAAATATACTAACGTTTTTTTAAAATTACCAATATTTGTTTCTAATAACATTTTGCAACAGTTATAAGTTTTGATGTAAAAAAATTTGCATCAAATAACAGATATTTAAATAGATAAAATTTTAGAAAAATAAAAAATTAATTAAAAAATTATTACTAGATATTCATCTTATCATATATTAAGGGTTCTTCTCATTTATTCTGAAATACATGAAATAAAGCAAAATTTAAGCATTATAACCATTAAAGAGCTTGAAAATTAATACAATTTAATATACGTAAGATTAAAAATTTTGTTTTACAAAAAAATTTTTGTTTTAGCAATTTTATCTATATCAATAATTAATGATAAAAGAAACCTAAATAAAAATTTTTGAAATCATAAAAAAATATTGAAAATTTTTTTTTTTTTTTTAATTATTATTATGCGTAACATTTTTTTTTTAAATATGCTGAATTTTCTTGTTTTCAAAATAGATGACTTTTTAACCCTTTACGTGCCAACAAATAGTAAAGTCAGTGAAAACAGTGAAGAAAAAAAAAAAAAGAAAAGTGAATACCCCATGTAAATTGCTCACCTGCAGAAGCAAGGGTCTTCGGTGAGGTGGGTGGGGTGTCATTGACGGTGCATCAGTTTGAACCATAGGGTTCATAGGAGGAGGCCCCATATGCATAGGGGCTCGCGCCATACCCTCTCCACCCGAATATAGCCCCATCTAAACATGCACCAACACCAACAACACATTGCATAGAATACACATTGCACAGAATTATATTTTATCATTTTTTAGTCTATTATTATTAGAAAAAATTAAATTTATGATATCGAGACTATAGTATTTAAAATTTGAATTAAAAAAAATAAGCAAGAATAACAAATTTTTTTTTTTATTTTGCAAGGTTCTTTTAAATTTTTTGTTAAAAAAAGTATATCTTCAACGATTTATACTGTGTATGAAATTTGAAAATAATAAATAATATTAAAATTGCACCTATTGATTATAAGCACTATTTTACACGTATTAGGTGTTATGGACAAAAAGAAATTAGAGATTAAATATAAAATGCATTTAAAAATTCAGTGTAATTGTTATCAAAAATCACTTACTTGCATAGCCCCTGGATAAGGAGGTGGATGACCTGGATATGGAGGTGGCGGAGGTGGTGGCCCCAATGGCATTCTAGCCCCAATCATATGACGGACAGAAACCACTCGTCCAGGTATATTTTGAATTCCAACTGGCATCCTCATTCCAATTTGTTGGTTTCCAGGAACTGGAAGTCTTTGTTGTTGATGATTGGAAAAATTGGTAGGATAGCTAACTGTTACTGAATTTGTAGATGTCACAACTCCAACTGCCCCATCATCAGATAATAATTGAGTTCCGGGAGGCACTGGTCTACCCATTGCTGCTTCTCGTTGAACATGTTGATGCATTTGTTGCACTATAGCAGCTCGAGCTTGCTGTTGTTGTATAATGCTTGACGTTTGTGGTTGAGGTGTTTGTTGATGTGTTATTTGTTGGTTTATCTGAGGACTAATATTTGACACTTGAGTTAAGACATTTGATGTCTCTGTACTCTGTTGAATTGAACAAGTTATACTATCAACAGAGGGATCAGCTGTAGTATTCAATGAAATTGATTTTTCCTCTTGTTTAGACAAATCTTTTTTCTGCTTTTCATCTTTGGTTTCTACTTCTTCTTGTTCCAAATCTAGATCTAGTATGTTTGTTTTTTCACCACCAGTTAAACTATCTAATTCTGGATCAGCATACTCAAGAATGTTAAAATCAGCGCCCATTTCAGCTATTTAAAAATAAATGTACTCAATTACAGCATAAAAAAGAAAATAAATAAAATTTATATTTAAAGTTTTATTTACCTAAAAGCTCATCATCATCGTCACCTAAATCTCCCAATATAGCACTAACATTTTCAACTTCAACCATTGGGGCACCTTCTTGCTCAAGCTTTTCCAATTCAGCTGTAACATTATCTGGTATCTCGGATGTTTCACTCATTGAAACATTTGATTCATTAACAGATGTAACTATTGTTGGTGACCTAACCGCATTATGAATCATACGAATACCAGGATTCATAGCTTGAGATGTCCTTACTATTCGTTGAACTATATTTTGACTTTGATTAGCTTCTAAATTAATTTTCAAAATTAAATTTAATTTTCTTAGTTTTAAAATTATAATTATAACTTATAATAAATTTTAATATACCTTGAAATCTTTGCATTACATCAAACTGATCGGGAATTTGATTTTTTGGTCCAGCCATCCTTTGCTGCATAATCTGATTGGATTGAAATTGTTGCTGAGGAAGCGTAACAGAAACAGGTGGTCTTTGCAATAACATCCGTGCACGTTGATCTAATCCTTGCATTCTAGTTGTATCAACATTTGGAATAAGAGTTGGTCTAGCTGCAACTCCTATTAATTGATTTTCAATTAAAAAAATTAGTGTTTAAAAAAAAATTTGTATGAAGTATCAAGTTATTGCATTTAACAAACCTCTTATTAGTGCATTTTGTAGAGGCATACGTGGCCTAATAGACCCAGGTGGAAGTGGTTGTCTAAATGTACCTTCTGCTGGTGGATTTGTTAACTGCTGTGAGGAAGTATGCTGTAATTGAACGGAATTTACTTCATACTGCTGTTGTGTTGATTCAACAGTATTTTGATTTTCTACAAAAATAAAAATAAATTTTTAATATTTGAAAATTTTAATTGCGAATTTAAGGATGCATACTTGCTGAACTATTACTAAACAAATTTCGAAATTATTTTATGGAAACGTTGCTTATCATTTAAAAATAAGTTTCCCAAAATTTCAAAACGATTTGCAGGATATTTATAGAGAAATAAACAAAAACATTTTTGAATTTCTTATGGAAGTGACAATGGTAAGAGAAAGAGAAAAATGCACTTGCGACGCGGAGTTACGATCTTTTATACACCTTTGCGTGTCGCAATATTGTAACTTCCATAAGAAATTCAAAAATGTTTTTGATTATTTTTCAAAAAATATGATTCAAATCGTTTTAAGATTTTAAGGCACTTATTTTTTAATAATAAACAACATTTTTACGAAACATTTTAAAAATTTGTCCAGTAATAGCTCAACAAGTATACATTCTTAAAACGTGAATTGAAATTAACCTTGACTCCACATTTGATTCACTGATTTAACATCTTTGTTGAAATTTTGCCTTTGAAGTAAATCCCTTAATTGTCTATTAACTTCTGGCTGCTGATTGAAAACTTCATTCTGTTGAGTATCTACTCTAGATTCTGGTCTCGGTGGTATATTGTAATTTTGAACAGCATTATTAGTATTTGATTGAATGCCAAACAGATCATTAGGATTTCGAGGTGTAGATACCACAGTTGGCGCATAAACATGAGGTGAAGTTCTAGGTGGCGGGGGATTAAACACAGGCCTTGGAGTTCCAGGTGGTTGAGCATAAACATCATTTCGAGGAGATGCTACAGAATACGAAGATTGGTTTCTTTGAAAATCAGGTTTTGATTCAAATGTTTGAAATTGACCAATAGCTTGTTGTTGTGATTGATTTGAAGATGTAGATGCAGAAGAAGCAGGAGACTGTGGAAAATCATGAGGAGATTGAGGAGCTTGAGGAGAAAATGGAGATGATACAGGAGGTTGAGGAAAGTTATTAGGTATACCAGCTGGTCTCACAATGTTATTAGGACCCATTGGGCGTGCTGCTGCTGCACAAGGCTGTCCAGGTAATCTTGGAGGAATACCTTGATGTAAAGGACTTTGAGGTGCAATAACTCCTCGATTAACTTTTGCTGCTGGAGCTGCAAACTGATTGCGCTGTGAATTAGGAGAAGGTGTAGGAACTGAAACCATAGGATTCCCATCCTGTATCACCGGATTTTGTAATTGAGCTGATAAAACAGATTGATTATCAGATATAAGAGTTTGTGAGCCATCATCACTTATTTGCCTATGTACTCTTGCTAAAAGTTATAAATTAATTATTAATAATTGTAATAGTTTAAATAGCATAAATTAAAAATAAATGTAAGTACTATGTATCCTTTGATCTTGAAGTACTTGTTGTTGCATTTGAGCTTGTTGTTGACGAACAGCTTGTAAATGTTTCCATTGTCTTTCCTGTTCTGCTTCTCTATGAGACCTCTCTCTATTATTAACTTTTTCTGATTCCTATTAAAAGAGAAAAATAATTTCAGTATAACAAAGAAACTACGTTTCAATTCTGCTATTTAATTTTAAACATTGCATTATTTTATTTAGTAAAAAAGACCCTATTAAATAGGAAAGAGCATTATAAAGAGAAAACTTATACAGCAAAAATACAAATAATAAAAGAAAATCGCAATTTTTATTATACAAAAAAACCATCAGCCAGTAAATTTAATAATTTATGAAAAAAATAAAACATTTTTTCGCTAAAACATAAAAAAGAAAAAAATCAGAGAACCAGCCACCATATCTTTTATAGAATTTTAAGTATAATAAACAAATAATCTGTTAAAATTTAACTTAGCAAATAATTTTTAACATGCATATTTTATAAATTTTTATTTTTTGAGGTATAACCTAACCTTTTTAATTAATATTAAATGGTAAATATTATTGTTTTTTTTAAGTATTTTATGGTTCGATACTTAATAATAAATAATTAAGTTAGTATTAGTATTTTAATAAATACTAAAAAACTAAAAAATATGTAATAATATAATATTATAAAGTACATGAATTATACACTCGAAATATAAAATATAAGTATTGCCAAATATAATTATCTATATAAATACAAAGTTGAAGAAAACACTAAAGCCATTTATAATAAAAGGACGATTACAATTTTTTAAACAACAAACTACAATAGTACCCATATCCATCAATATATTAAATATCTTTTTTAAATTAAAAAACAGCCAAGTCAGTAAAAATAAAAAAGGAATAAAAAAGGATTAACTTTAATGAGAGAGAAAAATAAGGATGATTTTATCATGCGGAATTAAATGAAAATAATAAATTAAGGATTTATACAATTAACATTCTCGAATTTTCTTGCAATTATTTTTGAATTTTTTATACTGGCCAGGAGACTAAAAAAAAAATAATTTAAATTTCATATTTTCTTATACAAATTGCATCAACAAAATACATAAATTAATTTATGCAAGACAATAATAAAACAAATTTCAAATAAAATAAAGGCAGTTACAGTTAAGGATTTTATGTCGCTCACCATAACTGGTGACTGTACATAGTGCTCCTGGCTGAGGGATGGGAGGGTGCGCATTATTTCAGATGGAGTTAGTACTCTTATCTGATGATCTATTGGGGTCTTATTAACATTATTGCTCCATGATATCGAATCATAAGTGGTAACAGTAGTTGTGCAAGGCATCAAGGTGTTATTAATATTATTAGAAGAGATAAGTTTAGGTGAAGAAGAAGGTGAAATGGAAGAGTTAGGGGAAGAAGAGCTGGAAGAAGATGTTAGCTGCCTTGCCGGTCCCAGCACCGCACACACCTCTGCTAATTGCAATCCTAATGATGAACTATTTGTCGTTGTCGCAGCTATGCTCGAAGTCGTTGTTGTTTTATCTTGAACATTGATTGTACTGGTAGTTGCTACCGAACATAAAAGTCCAATGGTAGGCTTTTGGGAAGAAGTGGCCATAACGACTACAGGAGAGGGAGATATTTGATGATGATTTGACGTCATTATTGTGTTGATTACAGTAGGTTTAATATTATGTGGTACTAATGTTGAAGCTATCGTTGGTGTTACTACTGGACTTATTATTGCTGCCGTTGTTGTTGTTGTCGTTGTTGTGCTTGTTGAACTTGATATTTCCTTAGGTATCTGTCGGGTCAAGGGCTACGATCGTTCATGCATTTTTTTTTTAAATTTACGCTATTTTTGCTTTTATAAATTAATTAATAAATAAATAAACATATAAATTTGGGGCCATTTCTAACAAAATTTTGAAATACTGATTACAAAGATTATTTGAAGTGGTCTGCTAAATGCTTCTACAAACATTGAGACTTCACACTTAATTAATAATTTTTTTCTATTTTTTTTTAACAATAACTTTCCCTACCGAGTATCCTAAATCATAGTGAATTTTTGACTAAATTGCAAGTAGGTTTTGAATTAACCAAGAGAAAATAAATTCATCTATTTAGAATTTGTCGTGGAATCTTTAAGATGCAAGGAATTTTCGTTTTTAATCCCTCATCAGGTACATATTTTTAAAATTAATTTGAATGAAACTTACACACTGGATTTCAAATATAAATAATACATTTACAACGAATGATTGACGTTGTATTGAAATTTCAACCATTATTTTCAAATGAATTATTTTTTTTATACAACTTTTTAGTTATATACAGCATTAACTCAATTTAATGGAGATAAAATGAGAAAATACTACTTTAATTTTTAACTATTAATTACTATTTGAAAAAGAATTTTTAAGTAATATTTTTGTAATAGAAGTCTTGCAATTTTGTTTGAAATAAGCCCGAGACATAAAAAAAATTTCCTATGCAGATAATTAATCTAATACTCTATATTTAGTTAAAGGTAGGTAAATACATATTTCGTTAAACCGCGAATACATCCTATATACTCATTTACATCGTGATAGGTTAAATCAACAACTAATATTGAACTTCTACTTACTGCAAGTCACGTTATAAAAATTTTTATTGCTGTATTTTGTTACCAAATGGCTGGTGTTTATTATATCTTAAACTTACAAAAAAATGTTACAGTAAAGTGATAAAGTTAGTAATGTTAAAAATAAATATTTATACTTATTTTTAAAAAAAACTTTAATTAGTAAACCACGTAAAGATTAATTAGTTACAAAATATAGTAATGCACAATTATAGAGTATGCAAAAAAAAAAACATATGTCAAAAAAATTTATTATAAAAAAAAGCGTAAATATTAAACAAAAACACCAGCCTTTTAACATACTAGGTATTGAGAAGACCTTGGAACAAAAAATTTCACAATAACAAAAATTTTTTTTTAATGTTAAGAAGTATGAATTTTTAATTTCTTTCTGGTTTTCTAATGATAAATTAGACTTCGTATTACTCTGCCTTTTATTATGCAATTTTGTTTTTAATTTTAAGATTTTAAATGGAAAATATTTTTGTTTTCCTAATTTAGAAGCCACAGGAAATTTTTTTATATATACAATATAATAAATTTTTTACAACTTTTACTGGCCTTCTTAAAAGGTCCATAACAAATTTAAGAACCAAAAAATTTTAAATTTAATAAAAGCTGGCTAGTAAAAGGCAAAGATTAAATTTGATTAATTTAGTATAACATTTTCTTAGTTTTTAATGATTTAAGATAATTGCTCTTAAATTTAAACTTAAGTTGGGCATACACATTAAAACCATTTAAGGGTAGGATGATGAAGTTTAAATTCTTTTAATTTCTTTAAAATAAATTCAGTTTTGAAATTTTTCGCACAATCTGAATTTGGTAAAAAAAGCCTGTTTTTAATTAAAAATTTCAAAATAGAGTAAAGCAGAAAAAAATCTGATTTATCATTTGACTATAAGAGAAAAATTGCTAGATTCTTACATTTTATACTTGAGTTAGTTTTTAATATTTTGTAAAAAAAAGTAAATTTTTATTTTTCAGTACCCTATGTATTAAATAATTTATACATTGTTCTTTAGAATTTTTAAATTGTTATAACACACAAAAATATATTGACAAATTGTTAGATAATTTAACACCCTTTCGTGACACAAGTATGACTGCATTTTATCAAGTAGAAAAACAATATAGTATGTGATATATGAAAATTAAAAAAAAAAAAAAAAAATACATCTAATAATACATTTATAAAATTATTTACCTGTTGTACTTTTTTCATACGTAAAGCTGCTCTATTATCTCGAGCTCTTGTCAAATAAGGAGCTTTTTTGTCGGTTGGCAATGCTCGCCATTTTTTTAATATTTGTTTACATCTTTCTGGCCAGGCTAGAATATTAATAAAAATTTAGAATTTATATCAGAATTACTTAGCTGGATCATTACTATAATAATCTTATAACTTACATGGAAATTCGTTTTTCCATTCTGCATGATTTATATTAGCATAAAGTACAGAAGAAATTGTTGCTCCGTGTCCTAAGACTTCATCAGCTTCCATTTTCATATTACTTCTTTGATTATAAGGAATATTCGCTACTGTTGTTGGTGTACTATTTTCATCTTCAGGGTTTACCCATGGACTAGGAGGTTCGGAAAAAGCTGGACTAAACTGAGGACTGCTAAAAAGGATAATTTCAATTATCAATTTTTGAAAATTTTACGAATAGGAAAAATAAAACAAATAATTATATACTAACTTGCTGTACTCTGAATGATATGGCGAAGGTGGTGGAAAACTCATGGGAGAATTTAAATTGGTTTGCCCAACTGTTGGCATTGCAGTTGGTACTTGAGGTCTAATTAATTGTATATTTGCATGTTGGATGTTGGCTAAATAAAATAAAAAAATGTTAATAATGCATAAAAATAAAAAATTAATTTTCTTTAGTACCTGGATGTGGTGCAGTCGATATTAAAGGAGTATTCGTTACATGTGTAGTTGGTTGTTGAGTTTGATATACTGATGATTCTTGTGATTCTTGAGATTCATCAGTTAATACTCCTTTAAATATTTCTTCAACATCTTTACTATCCATATTTGGCAATCCTAATTAATATAATAATTGATTAATTAAATTTTTTAGCAATTACTTTTTATTATATTAAATTTATTTGTTATAAAAACTGTACCTGTATCTCTAACCATTGATTCTAAATTGAAATGTGGACTAAGTATATCAGTTAATTCAACTTTATTGGAGGAATGACCTTCATCCATTTTTTCTAAGACGTTGCTGGCCTTAGCTAAATCATCATCAGGTTCATTCATTATTGTATTAACTAAGTCATTATCAATTAAGTCACTAGAAATTGGTAATATGTCACTTAAGGCTTCGGTATCGCTACCTTCTTCTTTAACAATGTCTTCTCTTTTTATTGCTGTTTGCGATTCAATTATATTAGTATTAACTACAGGATTATTACTAGGTTGGATCCTTTGTTGTAATTCTTGTTCTTTTTTTATTCTTAATTGTTCTATAGCTTTAATTTCATCTTGTGATAATTGAATAGTATCTACGTTACTGCAAGTATTTTTTTCACTGTCTGAGTCACTACTACTTTCTAAGTCTTTATCTTTGGTTGTATCCATAAGATCTCTGCCAAAAAAAGCTTCTTGCATGTATTGTGGAAAACATTCTGATAATTTTGTCTTTGGTTTTCTACGTTGAGGTTTTCTACGTTGCTGCGGTTTATCATCGCTAATTCCACTACTTATTTCTAATTCTCCTTCATCGTCCTTATCCTTACGCGTATTTCTTAATCTAACAACAAAGCCACCAATGCCTAATTTTTGTAAATTACGTTGTCTTTTGCGTCTTAAAACTGTTATACCATTTTCGGTTGTATAAATACTAAAACCATCAGGCGGCGGTTGTTGTTCAGCCCAAACCATACCCTCTTTATAAATTTCAGCTCTTTCTGAATCTTTCATATCTAGTAAATCTAACTTATTATTACTATTTTCTTCTAAAGAGTTATCCAAGCTTCCACCAGCCACAACCGACTCTATTGTTGCCATGATGTCAGCATCCTTATCAACAACAGGAGCCAATTTTCTTCTCTTCTTTCTTGTTATTTGTATTTCTGTCATTAGAGATTTAATTTGTTTCATCCCTGATTCAGATAAATAGACTCCGTCCATTAAGTAATTTTGTGGAGTTGTAACGGGTTTATATAACAATTCAGGGCTTGTACCAGCAAATCTAGATTCCAGTACAGGAGACGACGATTGAGGGAATTTATTAATAATCTGCTGCTGCTGTAGTAGTTGTTGTTGCTGTTGTTGTTGCAATTGTAACTGTTGTTGTAATAACTGTTGTTGAGATTGTTGTTTTGGTAGATTACACAATATATGAGGAGGAGGTACGTCTCTTGGACGACATAAAATACAATAGTAACCCTCCTCTGCACATTTTTCAGCATCTGTTTCAGTTTTAATAGAATCACATAAGCAATGTAGCCACCTTTCGCACTGAACACATTGTATTATTAAATCACCTTCGTTATATGATTCATTACATGCAGCACAGGAATTATGAGATGCACAAGGCCCGCACTGAGTATAATTTTTTTGCCAACTAGAATTAAATCCAGGATCATTTGCACCACACGTCTGACACTGTGCACACCATTTACACTTCCATGTCCCTTGAGGCACATATTCTAATGGAGGATCCATACAATAAATGTGATAGCTTATATCACAATCATCACACAATATTAAACGTCCTTCGTCATTACGCTCACCACAACCTTCACATACTGTACAATCAAGGCAGCGCCAGCCTTTTTGTAATATAACCTTAGTCACTTTAACATTTGCACAGTAGGGATGGTAACACTGTCCGCACTGAGAACATGCCATTAAACAACCTTCTTGATCAGTACCTATTGCACCACACATTACACAAATGTCTTGCGATAATACAAACTTATCTTTGGATGAACAAAGCACTAGTCGATTTTCAACTCCAGGCTCTTCATCTTTCGAAGATGAATCTGATATAGGACGCTGTAATCCCAAACCAGGAACTCCAAATATACCTCTCATTTTAGCTTTGGGACCTCTTTTTCTTCCAAATTCTGTCATTTTCTGTCTTTTTTGATAGCCAAGTTTTCCAGAACCTTTTGGCCTACCAACTAAATTACCACTAAGCCCTAACTTCTTTTTGGCAATTTTTGAGGCATAAAAGGGCTTTCCTTTGCCAAGCCCTATGGAGTACATTACATCTTCAGAACCACCTGGAAAATCCACCTCAGATGAATCATCTCCACATAAACTTTCTTGAGATGCAGTCAAACTTGAATCACCGCCATAATCTTCAATACTATCTTTTCTTTTATTAAAAGCTACATTTTTGCAATGAAGGCAAACATATTCATAATCAGACTTTGCTTCTTTTTTTTGCTGATAAGTTATTGGATCTGCTTCAGGATCACATGTAGCATGGACAAATTTTTTGCAAGCACTACACTGCACCATTTCTCTGTAAGCAGCAGCCCTATAAGCCTTCTTACAAAGAGGGCACGAAAAACCTTTATTTCTTTGTTGATAACATGAGTCACATATTGTATAATGCGAGTGCCAACGAGATGATAATCCGGCACCAGGTGTACGTGAACCGCAATCAGTACATACGCGACAACACTTACATTTCCAACCATACTTTGGAATGGATGTAACAGCTGGTCTTAAACAAGTTGGATGATAAACTTTGTCACATCGTTCACAAGCCATAAATTTAGTTAGATCTTCTGGTTCATGGCATACTTGACACAAACGACATGATGCACAATGCCATCCAGAACGAACACTAGGCAATAATGCCAACCCTAAACAACTGCCGTGAAAATGTTTACCGCAAGTTGAACACATTACTAAATTTGAAACATCACCCATACCAAAGCACTTTTCACAAGAAATATCTCCATTCACTAAAAGAAAAATTTAATTTTAAAACAACTTAAGCAAATAAGTTTTATAACAATTTTTTGAATGTATTTTTAGCAAATATTTTACATAAAGTACATACATAAAAGAGGCACTTGTCCCAAATGTTGATTACAAAATAATGACAGAGTTTTTGAATCCTGAAAACTACTTGAAGCTGCAGCACATGGGAAATGTATAAATCGATTGCATGAATGAAGCTGTAATAAAAAAACATAAATATTAAATCTAAGATTTTAATTTTTTAAACTGACTTATACTTTAGGGTATATTATTTTTAAAACACTAAAATTATATATCTGAATTAGTTTTAAACATACTTTACAAGAGATACCGGCTCCAAAATGAGAACAATAAGAACATTTGCGTATTGACGATTGCAAAACTGCTGTGCAAACAGATTCAGTTGATAAATCCAGATCTCCACTTGACCAAATTGCACAATTTTTATGTACATAAAGATAGTTTGATTCAAATAATATTGCAACTTCTGGCTCTTCTAGATAACCAACTATAGTTAACTCTTCTACTGGTTCCAAAGAATTTGTAAGACTAGGATTTCTTAAAAATGAAAAAATTACTTATAAATAAATGATTATTTTGGTTCCAAAATTTATACATCAAATTTCACGTTACCTGCATTTAGCTAAACTTTTTTGTCTGCGACAGGTTACAGCGCCAAGACCACTTGATGCTCTTGGACTTTTATCACCACCCAATGACAAATCATTAAGATTCTCTGATGCTTCATCTCTATTAATATTTTTTACAGGTGTAAAGTCTTCAGGTACAATTAGCCTTAATAGTTCACCCTGACCTAACATACTTCGTTCCCCTAAATTGCACAACGCACAAACTTTTCCTGGCCTAAAATTTAATAAATAAAATTATATTTATTTCTTTCTTGGAAAGTTAAATTTATCTATGTAAATTATACCATTGTTCTGGAAAATATGGAGGCTCTTCTGGTGCAGGCATTGTTTTTTCAAAACCTGAAGATTCTCCATCAACTGATAAATCATCTCCAATTCTCAAAGGGCTTGGTGACTCAGAATGCGTATCATCGTCTTTACTTTTAGTACGTCGCGGTATACCTCTTCCATATCCTATCCCCTTACCTCTAGAGATTCCTCTAGCTAAGCCTCTGCGAACAATGGGACTTCGAGGCATTCCAGGAGGACGTTCTTTTCTGGGTCGTCCTGGACCCCTTCGTATATGTAATGGTTTGCCACCTGGTAGTGGAAACTTTTGATATTGTAAGGGATCTGGAAATACCTCTTCAGAAGTAACTGTAAAAACAATACTTAGTTTTAAAAGAAGGAAACATTTTTTAAGTTTAAATAAAAAATTAATATTACGGCTAAAAGCATCTTGAATACTGTTACTTAAACTTTCTGAGTGAAAATTTATGCAATGATTATTACTTAGAGAAGATGAGCTAAGCAACTGATCAGGATTTTCTGGAGATATTGGTAGATTAGAATTATCTTCATTTTCATCTTCATCCTCACCTTCTGAAGCATCATCTAAATCCATTAACTCCTCCACATCCAAGCGTTCATCATCATCCATCACAATATCTTCACAAGTATTCATTGTGAATGTTCTTAAATTTTAAAATTATAATTAATTAAATCATTAATTGATAATAGCAGTTAAATAAGTAGTATGCAAATTAATGCAAATATTTAAAATCAACAAATTCAAAATAAAGTAAAAAAATCATTTAAAAGGCAATGTTTGCATAATATACAGCAAATCATAAATTATAAGGGGAATATGTACATTTTAACATCTAAAACAAGTAATAATTTATCATAATATTCAAATTTTCTTTTTTTTTCTTTTATACAAATTTTGTGGCTTTTATCAGAGCTTTTATAGGGGTAGTAGTTCTGTTTTTAAGGTCTACGTTACAGCTTGCCACTGCGGCGCTTCGCGCGTCCCTCCGGCTCGGTAATCAACCTGATGTGTTCGCCATTGCCGATTTTTATACATAATTCATTGCCAAAGGATTATTAAAATATTATTTTTTATATATTAAAAAGCACATAGATTTAAAAAACTAATGTTTAAACAAAAAATTACTCTATTTATTTTTGTACAAAATAAAATGGCTTGACCGCGCGCCCACTGAAGCGCGATAACAGAAAACAAAAAAAAAAAAAAAAAACAGAGTTAAGAGAGGTTGGCTGCGCGCGCGCTTAACTCCAAAATTTTTTTAGCAAGTGAACAAAAATATTAAACTGATTTAAAAAAAATAAAATTAAAATTGAATAAATAAAACGAAATAATATTTGGAAATTGTTGAATTTTAACCGGCCTTATATATACGTACCTGGTAACTATTGTTGACTCGGCGATGATGATGCCGCCATGGCAAGCTCGCGCGTCCAATCGTCCTCCTGCTGGCACTTGGTTCTGCTAATATTTAAAGTAAGCATTTTTTTTATCAATATAAATAATCGTTCACTTAAGACATAGTATAAAATCACAATATTAGAAAAAAATCACATAAACACTCCATTCGACGATACATTAAACGACTCTTATTAAAAACAAATCTTTTAATTCGACTTTTGTCGTCGTCGTCGTCGCGACCGACTGAAAAATTACCCTAGCCTTTCCTCGATTTTATCTTTCTCTCTTTTTATTTTGTACTTCCTAAAAAGCCCCTCTTCAGTCTTCTGAGCGCACGCACGCTATCATTTGTATCACCAACATAACTATATAGAAACTAGATTTTAGTGACATTTTAAATTTATCCATATAAATAAATATTTATTTATATTCTCATAATTCATCCTGGATGCACTACCTATAACATTTTTTATTTATTTTTTTACTATAAACCTTTATATAGCATGTAATATTACCAAAAATTAAATAATTAATTTTTTTTATACAATTGTAGCAAAAAAATTTACCCTAGATACCATTTTAGTAAGATATCAGGTTTCAAAAAATAATTTTTCTGCAAAATTTAAATCTTTTTAACAAAGTTTTATAAGACCTGCAAGTTTTTTTTTTTTTTATTAAATCTTTTTATATTTCTCATATTTAAATCAACAAAAATTTCTATAGAAAGGTTTAAATAATTATGAATTTCATTTATGTTATCATATACTTTAATGTTTCTTCTAGCTGTAAAATATCATAAAAATTCATTATTTTTTAAATAAAACATTACTTATTATTTACAATAGAATAATTAAATTGGATAATATAATAATTCAATTTTCATATTTCATATTTTCATACAAATACTAAATATAAAAGTATATATACAAGATTTGAAATTTCGATATTCTCTGTAATTTTTTATTTTCATTAACAATTTTACATTAATTAATAAAAAATTTTGCTTCTCGCTGTATAATTTTATTGAAAATTTCCAATTTCTTGTCGAATTGATGATTTTATATTGCTAAGCGTTTCCATATCAATATCATTACCCAGAGATTTTAAAATTTGCAATTTTAATTCTATAAATTTTAATTTATCCATGGTAAGATGAACCTCTTTTGTCTTTGTATCTGGAGGATCTCTTACATAATTCCTTATTAAACACCAAGGGCCACCTTCATTTTTATATGATATGAGATCAGTTGTGACATAAAGAGATGGTGTTAATGGTATTGATGTAATTTGCATATCAACAATCGTATTTTTATCCGTTACTTTTTTCATTGAAAATACAATTTTACCATCACATTTTAACATTCTAATTACAATACTATTAACTGGCAAGACCATATGAAAATTTGACGAGAGAAACATTTGATCCAGTATTCTTTGAACATTAAATTCAGGATAATAATATATATGCTTTTGATGAGCATATAAATTTATTCTTTTTAGTGCATCTTCATACTCTAATAAATTAGTGCTCAATGTCTCTAATTCTCTTGCTTTTTCTGATATTACTCCTATAATTCTTTCTAAACCATTTAACATATTATTTTCTAATTTTATGAAATTATTTTCTATTTCATTATGAGAAAATTGAAATTCACTTAAAGATGTCTGAATTAACTCATTGTTGTCATTTAAGTATACAAGATAATGAGATTTATAAATTTGTAAGCTTTTACAAATTTTTTTATCAGTTTTTATTAAATGTGTTGATTCTTGATTAAATATTTTCTTATGGTAATAAATTTTTGTATGATCGGAATGTATTAATAGTAAAATATTCTTAACATCTTTGTTTATGTACGTGCAAACATGATTAATTTTTGTGTTAAAATTTATTTTATCAAACTTTATTTGGTTTTCAGCAATATGCAATAAGATAATAGTTGTATCTGTTTGTAATAAAGCACCAATTGTTAATTCCAATATTTTAATGGGCTTAACATTTTTTATACATTCATGACAACTGTAAATTAGTTGAACGGATTCATTTTGCCTGGAAAATACTTTTTTTCCATAAGTTATTAGGCACAAGTCACTATTATTTTCAAGAGTTTGACATTTCAAAGCATTAAAAAAGCTTTTGTCGGTGGTATCATAATTCAAAGACAGAACGCTTAATTCGCTTATCGGAGAAGTAATGTGAAAAAGTTCTTTAGCTATTTTTTGTTCTCTTTTTTTATTTTTTAAATACAATATTCCATCAACTGGTGATATAACTTCAGCATAACCAGATCCAAGCTCAATAGCAGATTGACTTAACAATACAAATTGTAATTTTTCTGTTACTTTATATATACCGTATGGTTTCAAAAGAAGAAAAACTCTTTGGTCAAAACATCGAATACTTTTTATTGCTGCTGGGGCTTTAAAAATCTTTAAATTATCAGTTGATTCAAATTGACTGTTGTATGTAAAACAAACTAATGCATCATTTTTCCATGCAAAACATGTTTCTTTACCATAAAAATTTACTATGCTAAATGCATCTGCTTCAAAATCATCTGATTCAGTATTTATGAACATTTTATTATTCAAGATTGCATTGAATATTAAAATTTTTTAAAACAAAAAAATTAATTTTTTTATTTCATTTATAAAACATGCTTTATTTATAAAAATTATAATCAACAAAGTATAGTTTATTGAGTGACTTAAGTTGTACCCCTATAGCAGAAAACGCGCGCGTTTTTTTGCTTAGTAAAAATCACGTGCTCTCTTTTCTCGTTTCAAAAATCTAGGGAAAATCATATAGGTATTGGGAAAAATTCAAAACAGAAAAAAATTTTTTATGAGATCATTCAATCATTCTGCTAAAAGTAATTCTTGTAAATTTCAAAAAAAAAAAAAAAACAGTTTATTTGCGAAAAATTAGTATAAATTTATGATTTTTGTAGAAATTCAAAAATTTTTTTGTAACTATTTTTAAAAAATTTTTAGGTGTATTTACACTTCTTTGCGTATTTTATTGTTTCCTAAAAATTTAATTATTTTACAAGTTTTAGAAGAAATATATATCATAAAAGTTTCTATAAATTTGTGCTTGGTTATTAATGAGTAATAAAAAATTTCTTTTTAATCAAATTTTATTATTTTTTAAAATTTTATTAACCTAAGGCAACAATAATTTCAATGTGGATTATTAACGAATAAAAAGAAATACAAAAAAAAATTTAATTACTCTAATTTTGTACATAATTTAACTTAATAATTAACTAACAATTTTTACTTAACACATTTATATAACATATATATACCTTATTTTATGAGTTTAATGTTATATTAATATAAGGCTTGAATTTATAAAAAATGTATTATTATGAAAATTATTTACAAATGTATGGTCCCAAGTAATTAATAAGATTTTTCTATGCATTGAACTATTCAGGAACCACTAATGATGAAAAATATTCAATAGCATTGATAGCTTTTGAATATACTAAATTATAAACTGGATGAATTTTTTGAACAACATTTTTCGAAGCATGACCTATAACTAATGATTGTGGCGAATGTTGAGCTATCGATAAACCGCTAAGCCCATAACAAGTATGATAAACATCGCAAGCCCTAAAAGATTTTAGAAATGAGAATTAACATAAAAGATAATATTAATTTTAACTTACTTTCCAGGTTTATCTATGAGTCCTCCTAAAGCATGCTGGCAACAAATCAGTAAGTACTCTTGCAACGCTGATTGATCAAATAACCAATAATTTGGCGTAATTTTATTTTCTCTTAATAAAAGTGCATGAATTAAAGGAAACGCTCCACCTTGCCAAAAAGAGTAACACCCATCTACCAATTTATTTGTTCTACCTTGAAACCCACCTTCTAAACGCATTTGCCTATTAACTATCCATTTCTGAAAATATTTAAAATTAATTTGATTTAAAAAATAAATAAATTTATAAAAATTAATAAAAAAAAACTTAGCATAGCTTTTAAAACCTTACAATAAAATGTGGTAAATTTATAACATTAGTTTTATCTAATAAAACAAGAGATGCTAATCCACAGTATGCATAGCCCCCGTGAGCTTCCATACCAGGACATCCACCAAATCCGCCTTCCCATGACTGACATTTTCCAATCCATTTGTCAGAATCTTTAAATAAATCGGTTGTGTAAATATTTGTCAATTTTGCAACAACTAGAGCACAATAAACACCTCTTATATCAATTTCACCATCAACATGCATACTAAAACTTCCATCAGAGTTTCTTAAAGTTCTTAAAAATTGTAATAGCGCTTTTCTAAAATATCAAAAATATCTTTCAGTTTTTAATTATTAGTCATCTTATTTTTAATGAAAAGTTTACCTATTGATTGCTTTATATGCTTCGGGTGTACCAATTATGCACAAAGCATTAACTGCAGCATAAGTTGATGCTAAATGAGAATATTGACCTGGTCCACCGCCAAAACCTCCATCAGAAGATTGACATTTTGTCAAGAATTTTACTACTCCCAAATAAATTTCATCTTCTAATCTTGCATTTAAAATATCTAGAGAATGTAAAATCCAATAGCATAACCATGGTCGGCTACTATCTAAACACTGTTAAAATAATTGCAAGTGTAAATTTTATTTTTTTTTAAGAATTTTTTTATTAATACCTCATAATTTTTAGAAAGCCTAATTAAAGAATTTTTTAAATAAGTTATGTGCGTAAATTTTTTTAACAAAGGCTCTCTCCCAAGTTTAAAAATGTCTAATACTTGATCTTCAACTTGTTTCTAAAAATAAATATAAATTTAAATAGTTTTATTTAAGTAATATTATTTCTGTCATTAATAAGTAAAAATGTCACTTGATCAATTGAAGTATTGGTTTCATATGTTGCATTTTGTTTTTCTTGTAATAAATCATTGTAACTTCTATTTGATATTTTTTCAGTAATATCATCAAATTCAATATCCAACATTCTGAAAATGAAAGAAAAAATGTTTAAATATAAATTAAATTAAATATTAATTATTAACAAAAAAATATTTTAAAATTATGTTTTGGTTTATATTACCTGCTATATGCATATATGTTAAAGTATCAAGAATAAAAATTTTATATCAAGACTGTTTTGGACTAGTTTTTCTTTTTATCAGCATGTAAGTGTTAATAAAATGTGCTAATAAACTTTTAGAAAACTAAAACATTAGTTTGTATTCTAAAAGATGAAATAAAATCATAAAAATATTTTGATTTCAATTTTTTAATTCAGAAATGCATATTAATTAAAGTTGAATAAAATATTTTCTTTTTCAGCCTTATTTAAAATGTGTAGCCAGCCGATTTCGGAGTTTAAAGTTTGTTAAACTACCCTAAACTGATACAATATTTGAGATTGAGACGTATATGAAAAAAAACTCTTTATTTTACCTTATTTTGTTTTTTTTAACAAAGGGATGTAGAAGTACATGCAGAAGTAGATGCTATGCCCTGTGCAGCACATATATCAATGTGAAAGAGTTGAGTACACACACGTGCAAAATTTCATCTACTCTACTGCTTTTTATTTTTTATAATACATATTTATATTTTTAAAATACTTAAGTGTGTTAACATAATATAATAATGACATAAAATATTTTTTAAATAAAAAAAATGTTTTTCTAAAAATTATGTGATAATGAATTATTTAAAAATAAAACAAGAAACTTGAGTGTAAAAGTGAGGTTACTATTGTTTTTATATTAAATGTTAGTATTGTTTTGTTAATATAATAAACTTAAAACGAAAAACATATTGTTAAATTTGTGTTCACATTAATATGGCAAAGTATTTAGCTCAAATAATAGTGCTTGGCACACAAATGGTTGGTAGAGCATTTGCTAGAGCTCTTCGACAAGAAATAGCAGCGAGTCAAGAAGCAGCAAGAAGAGCAGGTGGTGGTAGTCAAGGTGCACAAAGAGTTGCAGCTAACACTAAAACTGGCATGACATTAGAGGAAGCATTGCGTATTTTAAATGTTGAAAAAATTAATGAAACTGAATTAATTGAAAAGAATTATAAATATTTAATAGAAGCTAATGATAGATCAAAAGCTGGATCTTTTTATTTACTTTCTAAAGTTGTTAGAGCTAAAGAAAGAATTGATGAAGAATTAAAATTTAGTAAACAAAATGAACCTAAACCAGAAAGTAGTAAAAGTACAAAAAGTAATCAACAATGACATTATAATCTAGTCTGAATAAATTTTGTTAGATTTTTTCTGTAAATATAAATTATTCAAGTTAATTCATTCATGTATCATATTTCTAAAGACTTTCTTGTTAAATTGTACTTATGTTAATAAAAGAATAATAAATATATCATTTAAAAAAAATAAATTATTTTATTTTGATATCTCAAATATAATAATAGATTAACAAACATTAAATACTAAACAGTCTTACATAATATTAGGTCCTTGCTTTTTTACAAGTCCTTTCTAGGTACATGCTAAATATGAAACAAAAATATTACAATTTCTTATATACAATTTAAATATATACAAATACAATTTTTTAAAACAATCTTTTAAATTAACTTCTTATTCCAGCAATTTTTGCTTCCATTGGTAACATTCGATTTTGATTTAAACGAATATTTAATCGTTCTTGATTATGACAAACAGACCATAACTCAGGTAAATAACAAGGGTTCATTGTATTAAGAAAGTGTTCACGCCATAGTTTTTCCAGCTCCACCAAACCACCACCTTGTTTTTCGTAATACTGAACAACCTGAAAAAAAGTTTAAAAAAAAAAAAAGTTATATTTTTTTATTGTACTTAACTTTTATTTTTAATATTACATACCTTAAGCCCATGAGGTTGACATTTTCCTTGGGCATTTTTTAGTCCATTTATATTATTATTTTTTATTTGATTTTTTAAAATAAAATTTTTACAAGGTGGTTTAATTAATAACTGCTCTTGCAAAAGGTTTAATAAAGCGTGGTTTATTTCATTGCAACCAGTTAAATTCTTTATGTATTCTTCTAATTCGGCTTTCCTTTTTACAGGTATATTAACACCTTCTTTTAAAGCTTTTACAGCAGATTGTAATTTCCTCCAACCTTTTGGAGATTCATTATCTTTCACATGAGATAATGGACCTGCCAATGGTGCATTACACAATTCTGCAAGTTTTGTACGAAGCTGCAGATCATGGTAATTACTTATTTCATGACATCGGGGACATAATAAAAGAACATCATGAGATTGATGAGATTTCATTACAACTAAAAAGCAATAAAAAAATTGACTTAGATTCTCTTTAAAACAAAACTGTCTAAAAATTATAAAATTAAATTAAATTACTTACGAGGAAAGTATTTTCGATATTCTCTGGGGACAACATTTTTCCTAATAAATTTTTCAGATGCGCCACAAACAACACATTGATTTAGTTTAACCTGTGTGTAATATTTTCCAACTTCACCTGAAGCACGTCCTGATGGTTCAAATTTTAATCTTACTGTAAATGGATCATCTTGAACTACTTCACCTAACTGTTTAGAAATATACCAATCTGCTTTTTTTTTATCACAAGTACATAAAATTTCACCATCAGGTGCTTGTAAATAGCAATTATGGTACAATGGTTTTTTTCTAGCAGGAACGCTGCATTTATATGTTGTTTCTTTGTTCCTATCAATTATTTGATTTAACTTTTGAAAATTATTTGAAGTTGTCTGATTTGCTATTTCAGTTTGAGATTTAAACCTAAAGTAATATTTAATCAATATACAATTTAATAATCAAGAATAAATATTGTTAGACTTACTTTTTATCAATAACTCCATCTGGTAATTTGAAGTACCTTTCATTGTAAGTACAGGAACAAAAACTTTTTAGTAAGAGCTTTAAATTTTCCCAAAAAGATCTTTTTTCTTCCGCCTGTTGCAAAATCTTGAAACAATTTTTTTTTTATTAAGGCGCACTTTTCATTTTTTTTTTTTTTTTTTTTTTTTGTCAATGAATTGTAAACATTAGTTTTTTCAACTATTTTATTATACTACTCCAAATTTTTTTTCTTTAAATTTTACATTATTACAAAAAAAAAAAAGGATTATTTTTATTTTACTAATTGAGGCCATCAAAGTAGAGTCTGTATAAAAACACGGTTTTTATTGATGAGAAATAAAAAAAATAGAAAAGCATTATATTCTTTATAGACTTCTCAAGTGTATAAACCGAAATTTGGCAAAAAATTCCAAAAATTGATCATTTGGTGCACCAAAAACAAAAAATATCGGTTTTTAAGTCCGAAAATGCACCTAAAATGGTCAATAAAAAATTTGCCACAGCAATAAAAAATTTTCAAAATTTACAATAAAGTAAACCCATCAAGATTTAGGTCAATAGCTTAATTAGTTTTTGAGTTAGAGTGGCAACCGATTTTAAAAAGTAGTTTTGAGAAAAACACGTTTAAAGTTTTTATAAAATATGTTTTCCTGTTGACTACGGTTCATAAAAATCAAGATATCTTAAAAATACTTTTTTTTTTGCCTAAAAATTTTATCATACATTCTTGAAATGTTATCAAAGAAAATTAAAAGAACAGAAAATGCATAAAAATTTTCTAAAATGAAAAGTGTACCTTGAGAACTGATAAAATATAATTTTTTTTTATATTACCTTATGATAGATTAAGATTGATACAAGAGCATCGTAAGAAGCATAGGCTATTTGTTCATCAGTAAGAGTGTCAGCATTCCAATCACTGCATCTTACTTCTAAAACTTTTTCCATTTCAAGACCTAAATACTGCTCGCAAAGAGTGAATAGGCTTTTTGGAGCAGGTAAAGATAATTGATTGGCTAATGTTCTTAAATCTAAAGTTCCAACAACTTGACAAAAATAATTGGCAAATAATTTTTTTCCATCTTCATATGGATCTACCCCTACTTTTAAAAATTTTTGACTAGCAAGCAGTTGCTAGAAAAAAAATAGTTTTATTTATTTGAATTAAAAAAAAATTTCAATTTTATACTTTGAGTTTTGGAGGAATAAATCCAATTTTCTGCAAACGAAATAATGCACAAGTTCCGTTATTTGTGGCTAATTGAAGAAGAGATACTGGCCCTTCATTTACCCATTCACAGTCAAAACCTAATAATCCTCCGGATAAATTACTGAAAAAAAAAATTATTTTATTTATTTGCACATCTAAATAAAATTTAGTAATTCTGAATATTTACCTGCATATACATTGAACAGCATAATCACATTTTTCTGGTGAATCAGCTAATATAACTTTGTCTAATGAAATTTTTAATTTTTTATCGCTACAATTTTTTTCATCTATTTCATTACTATTAATTTTTTTTTTCTTTATCTTTGTAAAATTTTGAAAAAATTGCTTAACATTTTGAATAACATTATCGTGATATCTTGAAGCTAATAATACAACACCAACAGTTACACAAAAGAAAAACATATTTTTACGTTCCTGAAGCATTTTATAAATAAATTAATTTTACACAAAAATTATAAATAAATTATAAATTATAAATTATAAATATGAAATTTCTTTAATATGGATCGACGTTACAGATACACAATTTTCTACTATTTTAATCATTTGATTATTAAACTTTATAAAGAACAAAATTAAATTAATTTTAACACTGCAAACATTATACTACCGGTAAAATAATAACAACTTATTTCTTAAAATTTTATCCTTAACAATAGTTATCTTTAACTTTTAAGAAAATCATTAACAAAATCATGTTATTATAAAATTGTTAATAATATAAATAATTATTTCATGGCGCGCAAAAATTACTGGTTTTCATAACCTTAGGGGAATATATATCACAAATAAAATTAAAGTTTTGATATAAGCATGACAATAATAATAATAAATAATAAATATTAAACTTAATTATGATATACGTATATAATTTATTAAAATAATTTAATTGTAAACAAATAATTTACAAAGAAAGAAATGAACTCCGAAATGAATTATTTGTTTACCTTTTTTTAGAGAAGAATATATATTATGTGTATATTATTTTACACGCAACCGGTGACTTATATATATATAATATATAAATGCTCCAAAATAATAAATAAAGCGACTCCAAAAAGTTAATATTATTTTTACTCTAATTTATACATTTAAGTTTTAATTAGGTATTTCTTTTCCTAATATTTAAATGTACCTTTTTTTATAAATTATCACTGAGTGGTGCATACCAAAAGAAAAAATACGTTAGATTTTCTTCCTGATTCTCCTTCAGAAAAATCATTCAAAAGGTGTTAATTTAATTCACCAACATAGAAAACAGGACTACCATATTTATAAAATATCGTTCATATTTAAACCAAGGGTGCAAACTCCGAGGTGAATCCAGCAAGGATGGTAAACTGCAATCTGGCATTCTTTTTTTGCTCCCATAAATGGGAATGGATTGTAACGTAGTAAAATATATTAATATAACTAGAAATACCCAATCTTACCATATAGTTATATATAGGTTACTAGAACTAAATTTCCACTTTTTACATTTTATTAAACCATAATAATATTATAAAACCCAATAAACCTAACTAACCAAATCTCACTCAGATCTATAAAATATTATTAAGAACATTTAGTAACATTCAAACTACACCAAAATAACTCAATCATATTTATAAAATTCAAAGTCACGGTGTATAAACACCGTGCCCAAACTACAACACACAGAAAGTCAACTAACACTAAGCAACTCAAGATCAACTACGATTGGGGCGACTCTCAACTGAAACGGCATAGATATCTTTTTGAATCAGAACTGTTAACATTAAATTCTTTCTTTGTCATATATACAGTTTGTCAATAGTTCAATAAACGACTTTAGTCAATTTTAACTCATCATAATTAATTATTCTATTTATTTATCAGTTAACCTATCCAAAATAATAATAATTTATCATTTTATATTAAAGTTACTTATTTACTCCGTAACAAATTGGTGACAGTGCCGGGATTTTTGAACATAAAACCGCGAAAATCAAAGAAAATTTTTAAAAGTGAATAAAAATAAATAAAATTTAAACAATAATATAATAAAAAGTGATAAAATTTTTGAGTGACATTTAGTTAACAAAATAAATATTAACTAAAAATTAACTATATAAAATTTTTAATATTGTGTAAACGATAAAATCTCAATAAATGCAGAGAAAATTAATGAAAACGTGAAAAATTTTAACTTTAAAATTATACACGTGAGCATTTTTGAAAAATTTTTTAATTATTCATAGCGTCTTTTTTTTTTCTACTCACACATTTTTTCTTTCGGCGCAAAACGAAACAAGGCTGACAAGATCGTAAAAATTTAGAAAGGTGTGAAATTCCTGATAGGTTTTGACTTTTGTCAATCAGTGATATTTCAAACTCAATCTAACTTTACACTATTCTTGTGCATGTAATATACACGAACCTTTTCGTAAAACTTCGTATCCGCTCGGCGAAACTTGAAATACACATATACACACACTGACTAGAAATATATGAATAATTTTCACTAAAATAATGTATAATAAAACTTTATAAATAATTTTCTCTAAAATAGTGTATATTAAAATATTGAATAATTTTCATTAAAATAGTGTATAATAAAACTTTATAAATAATTTTTCTAAAATAGTGTATAATAAAACTATATAAATAATTTTCTCTAAAATAGTGTACAACAGAACTATATGAATAATTTTCTCTAATTAAGTGTATAATAAATTATATGATTTTTTTTTTTTCTAAAATAGTTATAATAAATATATATGGACAATTTTCTTAAAAATAGTAAATCATAAATATATATGAACAGTAATCTTAAAAATAGTGTATAATAGGTATATATGGACAGTTTCCTTCAAATAGTGCATAATAAAATATACGAACAATTGACTAGAATAGTAGTGAACGATAAAATATAGCTAAACTTTTACTAAAATATACAAAGACTTTTCTTTATAAAATATTAATAGAAGACATAATCTAAAAAGAAAGAGGACAGAAAACCAACACAGTATAGAACAAACTAAGACTAGGAATCTGAAATACATTGTAAATATCGGAGTTCTCAGAAGCAGATTTAGTTATTACACAAGTAGGTTCACGACACAAATTCAAATCCTAAAGAATCAGCATAGGCCAACTACTACAAGTTTCACTAACAGTTGATATGAAAACTGTGGATTGAGGAGTTAATCTCAAAAATTTACTGGAAATGAAGAGCTTAAATTTTGGAGGGAAAAGTTTCCCTAGCTGGTATATACAATCTATAGATCTGACAGTTTAAAATACTCCAATGTCCAGTATATTAATAAAACAAAAAAATAATGAAAATAAGAAAGAGTGTAAGTACTAAATATTTATCTAAGTAAACATAAAAGAATAATTTATATAATCAAATAAAAACTAAAATATTTTTATACATTAATTTTATGCATGGATTCGATTAAACATCGGAGTCATATTCAACCTCCAAATTCAAGGATACATCTACATCAAATTGTGTCGATGGAAAACTATTACGAAGAATGAAAACAGCATTAGAAAATTAAAAAGATTAACAGGACACATAAAAAAAAAAAAAAAAAAAAAAAAAAAAAAAAAAAAAAAAAAAATGCCCTTAGAAAATAAAAAATATAAAATCGGTAAAATAAAATGAAGAAATAATTAAGTAAATAAATAATAAAAATAATAATAATAATAATAATAATAATAATAAGAACAATAATACTAAATATTTAAGTAAAATTAAATAATATTAATAGATATAGACTTTAACAACGATTAAAAATTAAAAGTAAAATAATATAAAATTAAAAATAAAAATTAAAATAATAATAATAGTAGTAATAATAATAAACATTTAAATAAAACCAAGAAAATACAAATATAAATTTCATAAATTCTAAAATAGATATTTCTTATTTTAAAATAAATTAACTAATGAAATTTTAAAGCAACTATAAACTACTTCTTTAGCTAATTATTTATAATAAAATATTTAAAAATTTGATTAATAATTTTTGAAATTAAAAATAAGGACTAAAAGAACTTTTCAAGTAAATAATAACTTATCTATTCATTAACGTTTCGAATCCTATTTAAGTATAATTCTTATCAAAATTTGTTGCAAATAATTATGTAGTATGTAAATCTCGAATATTCTTGTTAAAATCAAATTAAATTATAATGCTTATTTGAAATTGAAATTTTTCTCATAGAAACGAAATTAAACTTAAACGCGAATAAATGGCTAAGAAATTAAATTTAATTTTAGAAATAATTTATTGACTACCAATCTTACAACTCTAACTATAACTTAACTGACTCAGAAAGGAATAACATAGACATATTTATCTTTACTTAAACACAAAACATATAACAGACCACGAACAAACAACAAGTAAAAATATCAACAGATTTTTACTAAATGAAAAATTGCCAAAACAAAAATTCTGTTAAGAAAGAAATGATTAGTAAACTCAAATTTTGAGAATCTTAGTATTTCTTCTATTTATGTTTAAACCATGGATGCTTCGCTTGTGGTAACTTTAGGAAAATTTCCTAAGCTTTTTAATGATTTTTCGCCCTGTTAGCCGAAGGTACCTTGTGTTTATAAGGCATTCTACGCTTTATATTATTTTTAAAGCTGATGGAAGTCTTACGAGACTTTAGTCATGTACATTTTACTTATTAATAATGATAATAATCTCTTTTTAGAGAATTTTATTAATGAAAATGTACAAAATGTACCAATTATTACAAACAAACAAACAAAAAATTATAAAATACAAAAAGGCTTGAGTTTTTGAAAATACTTATCTGATAGCAAAATGAAACATATAGTTACCCATAATGTCCCGAGCACAATGGGAGCTATCACTGTTAATGCTATTCAGATAAAGAATAAAAATTTAAGGAATAATGGAAACAAGAGGTTGTTTCTCTCCTCTATGGAACTCTCAAAGAGCACTGGCAATTCAAATTGTGACATCCTTGGCGTAGGACTTCATAATGATAGGGTCTTGTTTGAGCAGAACCCTGTTGAAAATCTTATAATAAGAACAGATCAGATACTTCAATAGATGAATGTTCGCAAGATCTGGTCATATTGGATGAAAATGCCAAGTGTTTGTCCGAGGAGACTGGGGGACGCCTTAGCAGCCATGTTCTTGGGACGGAAGTAGCAAAAATAGATCAGGAAGTCGATAAGATACTTCCTGCAAAAACAAATAATAATAAAAACAAAAACTCAAGCTCAAATGCAAAAAGAAAACACGATGTAGAAAATACTCATGATTAAAAAAAAAAATAAAATAAAATAAAAATTAAAAAAAAAAAAAAAAAAAAAAAAAAAAACAATGAAAATAATGATATATATGGACAAAATTTTTGAAAATACTGAACATTTATAATATAACCGAAATTTTGAGAATACTGACAATAATATAATGATACAAAAATTTTTACGAAATTTTGAAGTAGTACACTGAAATTATTCACATAGAAGACAAAACTAATAACAATTTAGTTAATATTACAGATTTAAATTTTGAAATAACTGAAATTATCAAATAATGTAAAAAAAAAAAATTTTAAATTCAGTAGATTTAAATCTTATATGAGAAAAGATAACACATTTCCCATATTTTTAAAATAATTAAAACCAAACCATATAAAATCACGTTATTAATGATCTAAATTACCATTTTATGACTTTCATTAATACTAATTCAGAAATTAATTTAAATTACAAACTGATAAAATTGTACTTGAAAAGAACAATGTTAAAACAAAATAATTTACATCATTCGCGACTATGATAAAAAAAAAAAAAAAAAAAAAAAAAAAAAAAAAAAGAAAAAGAAGAGAAGGTTATAAACATGCAAATCCGCAAATTCTTGGTAGACTTCTAATTTAAATGATAAATAAAATATTTAATAACATATAAAACACATATTAAAAACTGATAACATCGTTATAAAGAAACTGAAAATTAAAACTAGAAGGAAATAAAAAGAAAATAGTAAATCTTAACAAATTAAAACACTCGTCAAAACACGCAAATTCTAGGTAAATTCCTGTAACTCGAAATTAAAATAAAAGATTTAATAAAATATAAAACATTTATAAAATTTTGACTATAGTTTAAAAAATATTTAAAATTCGAATACTCTATTTTTCAATTAAATCAAATTCAAAATAATAAAGATAAAATTAAACATAATAAATAAAATTTTGAACCAAAACATTTACGTTAATAATCTAAATAATCTATTAATACTAAAACAAAATTAAATCGTCCATCTAAAACACACGGTTAATTATTAAATTTGCAATATTAAAATGTATTCTGCGACTGAACACATTTTAAAAGAAGTAAAGGGAGTGTAACGTAGTAAAATATATTAATATAACTAGAAATACCCAATCTTACCATATAGTTATATATAGGTTACTAGAACTAAATTTCCACTTTTTACATTTTATTAAACCATAATAATATTATAAAACCCAATAAACCTAACTAACCAAATCTCACTCAGATCTATAAAATATTATTAAGAACATTTAGTAACATTCAAACTACACCAAAATAACTCAATCATATTTATAAAATTCAAAGTCACGGTGTATAAACACCGTGCCCAAACTACAACACACAGAAAGTCAACTAACACTAAGCAACTCAAGATCAACTACGATTGGGGCGACTCTCAACTGAAACGGCATAGATATCTTTTTGAATCAGAACTGTTAACATTAAATTCTTTCTTTGTCATATATACAGTTTGTCAATAGTTCAATAAACGACTTTAGTCAATTTTAACTCATCATAATTAATTATTCTATTTATTTATCAGTTAACCTATCCAAAATAATAATAATTTATCATTTTATATTAAAGTTACTTATTTACTCCGTAACAGGATAAAAGGAAATTTTTCTTTCTCATATAGGGGAAAAAATTATTCGATTTTAAATTATTGGAATTATTTTTTTTATTTTTGAAGGGGAAAATTTTTATACGAAAAATGTTCATAAATTTAATATCTATTTAATAAATCAGTAACGTACTGATGAATCTGACAAGAGAAATCGAATAATATAGCAACTAAAAATTAGAATTATATTATATGAAAAAACAAATTCAAGTAAAATCCATTTTAAAAATTAAATGGCCAATCAACAATAAGTTATTGCAAATTATAATTTATTATTATCAAATATTTTCAGAAAATACTTTCTATTTTAGCTATTATAAACTTTATTACTACCCAGATAATTATTTTCATACTTTTTTAAAAGTATTTATTACTTTTTTATTTAAAACAATTTGTTTTTTTAATTTAATATTTAAATAATAAAGGATCAATTTTTTATAATTTTGAATTCCCACTAAAACTTACCTGCTCTCAAAACTCTTATATGTGCAAAAACCTCCACAGCAAAACCTTCGGCATGTAAGCAGGTGTATTTTTTAGCAAACTCGTCTTGCAAGTTGCATTTAAAACAAGCGCAGTCGTTCGTCGCGAGAGAGCCAGGCGGCTGCCTAAAATATATCCACGTTTCATTTTCATAATAAGTAAGTTTAAATTATTATTTTTATCTTATTTTTTAAAATTATTTTATTATTTTTTTTATTCTTGAAAAAAAAAAGGTTTTACATTTTCTTAAGTTAAATTAAAAATTATCAATAAAATAACGTTTGTTGTAAAAAAATATGTTTTAACAATGAAATTATTGAGAGGTTATATTTTCAAATGCAAGAATTGAGAGTCTGTTACTTCAGTAACAGATGTATATTTATACTTAAGTGTTTTTATAATATGTACTTAGAATTAATGTTGACAAAATTTTTTAATCTAAGCAATAAATCGTATATTTATGATAATTTTGATTATCAATTCAATTATCGAAATTCCTACTTAAAAAAATTTTATTTTTATTAGATCATAATAAAATCGCTCCAAAATGCCGCCTAAACGAGCTATGGAAGAAACTGATCGTTTAACAAGAATAGCCATTGTTAATACAGATAAGTGCAAGCCAAAAAGGTGTCGACAAGAATGTAAAAGATTATGTCCTGTTGTAAGAATGGGTAAACTATGTATAGAAGTTAATCCGAATAGTAAAATTGCTTCCATTTCTGAAGAGTTATGTATCGGGTGTGGTATTTGTGTTAAGGTAAAAAAAAGAAATTTATTAGATTTTAAAACCCAATGATTATAAAAATATTTTCATTTTAGAAATGTCCATTTGAAGCCATTTCTATTATAAATCTTCCAAGTAATTTAGAAAAAGAAACAACTCATCGTTATTCAAAAAATTCATTTAAATTACATAGATTGCCAATCCCAAGACCAGGTGAAGTACTAGGATTGGTAGGAACTAATGGAATTGGTAAATCAACAGCTTTAAAAATCTTGGCTGGAAAACAAAAACCAAATTTAGGCAGATTTACTGTAAGCTTAAAATTTCTTTTAGGTATCAAAAAAATTCTTTTTTTTTCTAAGGTCTATTTTAATTTTAGGATCCACCAGATTGGACTGAAATTTTGAGTCACTTTAGAGGCAGTGAATTACAAAATTATTTTACAAAAATTCTTGAAGATGATTTAAAAGCACTTATAAAACCTCAATATGTAGATCAAATTCCAAAAGCTGTTAAGGGTACAGTTCAACAACTTTTAGATAAAAAAGATGAAACCAATAATCAAACTAAAATTTGCGAAATGCTAGGTATTTATATTAAATTTAACTATGTATTCATAAAAAGAGTTTTAACAAAAATTTTTTTTAAATGCCTTAATTTTAGATTTGACTCATATTCGAGATAGGAGTATTGAAGCATTATCTGGTGGAGAACTTCAACGTTTTGCATGTGCCATGGTATGCATTCAAGATGGAGATATATTTATGTTTGATGAGCCTTCATCTTATTTGGATGTTAAACAGCGTTTAAATGCTGCTGTTACCATTCGCTCACTTATACATCCTGACAAGTAAGAATTTTTGCAATTTTGTAGGATATAAAATTTTTAATGCATATTCCTTCTTTAGATTTATTATTGTCGTGGAGCATGATTTATCAGTTTTGGATTACTTATCAGATTTTATTTGTTGTTTATATGGAGTGCCTGGAGCATATGGGGTTGTTACTATGCCTTTTTCTGTTAGAGAAGGAATTAATATATTCCTTGATGGTTTTGTACCAACTGAAAATTTACGTTTCCGTGAAGAATCACTGATATTTAAAGTTGCTGAAAGTGCAACCGAAGAAGAAATAAAAAGGATGAATCATTATGAATATCCATCAATGACTAAAACGATGGGTAATTTTACTTTAAAAATCGAGAAAGGCCAATTTACTGATGCTGAAATACTTGTACTTCTTGGAGAAAATGGTACTGGAAAAACTACCTTCATCAGAATGCTTGCTGGAAATTTACCTCCAGATGATGGATCAGGTATAATTTTTTTGTTTATATTAATAATATGAAATTGGCTTAATACTGATAATGTCGTTCCATGAATAGAAAGTATACCTCCATTGCACATAAGTTACAAGCCTCAAAAAATTAGCCCTAAATCTCAGGGGCTTGTGAGGCAACTTTTGCATGAAAAAATTCGAGATGCTTACGTTCATCCTCAATTTATGACCGATGTAATGAAGCCTTTAAAAATTGATGATGTTATGGATCAAGAAGTACAAAATCTTTCAGGAGGTGAATTGCAAAGAGTGGCAATGGCCCTTTGTCTTGGTAAACCAGCTGATGTTTATCTTATAGATGAACCATCAGCTTATTTAGATTCAGAACAACGTTTAGTAGCTGCTAAGGTTATAAAAAGGTAATAAAATTATAAAAATTAATTTTCAAGCAAAAGTTTAATTCTATATTATTTGTTCAGATTTATTTTACATGCAAAGAAAACTGGTTTTGTAGTAGAGCACGATTTTATAATGGCAACTTATTTAGCCGATAGAGTTATTGTATTTTCCGGAATACCATCAATGGAAACAACGGCACATTGTCCTCAATCACTATTAAATGGAATGAATAGATTTTTAGAATTATTAGGAATCACTTTTAGGCGTGATCCTAATAATTTTAGGCCTAGGATAAATAAAAGTCAATCTGTAAAGGATTTAGACCAAAAGAGAGCAGGGCAATATTTTTTCTTGGAAGATTAATTATTTTTATTATTTCGTTAATCAATGTCAACAGCTTTTTTATCGCTGTAAATATAAATTTTAATAAAAATTTATATTATATATATTATAATTATTTTTTTATTAATTGCTTTTTTTCTTAAATAAAAATTAGTACATTTCCTGCAAATAAATACATAATAAATCAATTTACTTAAATTGAACTATGATAAAAAGGGCTAATTAAAAATAAAAACAAAAATGTTATTTTAACAAAAATTATAATTTTGGAATATAATTAAAGTATATGAGCTGATCGCTGCATTAAAGTCATATAACTTTTTCAAATTCTTTCTCTTTTACCTTTATAAATGCCATTAAACTTTATCGCAGCAAACAGCTTATGTATAAGTAGAAGATACCCTCCATAGAATCGCTCATAAATCTGTTATATATCAAAATTATAAATTACAAAAATCAAAACAATAAAGCATTTTTATTTATAGTTTCAGAAAAATAATTTATTAAAGCATAATTTGATTAATTTTCCATCTATAATGTAATTATAAAAAAAATTTTTAATCATAAAAAATAAAACTATGATTGAATTCATAGTTTTAATAAATAATAAATTATAACTAATTATTAGTTGAAAATTTTAAAAATAATCGAATTTAACTGCATTATATTTATATTATTTAAATTAATCTACACATAAATAAAGTTTAGTTAATATTTAACATGATATAGTATATGTAACAATTTAAAAAATAATATTATCGTATAAAAATTACTTTTTAAAACGTTTAGTTTGTGTGAGTCAGTCACACCTTAAATTATCTACAAACTTGAATTATTTGTCTTTTGAAATTATTATTTATACAACATATAAATAATATTCAATTGTAATGAGTAATTAGTTATCTTTTATAACAAGATTATATTTTTGAGTTTTATTTTAATTAAACACTAGAATCGTTATTTCCGGAAAGTGACATTTTTGAAAGACTAGAAAGACCTTTTCTTGGACTACTACCACTTAAGAAATTGCCAGTTGGTTCGGAAAAAATTTTCCTGAAACTAGATAGATTTTAATATTAAATTAAATTTTATTTATATTATATATTAATTTTATAAATAAAACAATTACAGTCTTCGTATCCCAGATTCTGAAGACTTCTTCCATGGAGCATCATCAGGCTCATATGGCAACGGACCCTGAACAGGAGCATCCTCTTCAGCTCTAAAAAAATAATTTTCTTTAAATGAATTTTATTTTTTAATGAAATAAATAAAAAATTATTTTACGGTTCTGCTTTTGGTCTGTATTGCTCAAGTTCATCTTCTAAATCTGAAACTCGAGCTTTCAATTCATTTCTTTCATGTAGAATTTCTTTAAGTTCTGCTGTCGTAAATCTAGGTCTATCAGGATCATCCAAATCATATATTGCTTTATTTCTTAAATCTGAATATGGTTGAGATTTTGATAAATCCTCATTTTCTTTTTTTACAAGACCAAATCTTGCACGGAGATTTATTAATTCACGATTTTGATCTTGTAATTGGCCTAATAAATCTGCTCTTTCTTCAACTAAACCTCTGGCTTGCATTTGAGACTGACGTTGCTTACGTTTTAATTCCTTACCTATTGTAGTTAAATTTTCGACTTGAACATGTAACTAAAAATAAGTTTCATAAACATTATCTTAAAATTCAGATAATTAGCACTTTATAAAAGATTCTTACATTTTCAATATCTAAATTTTTTTGTGAAATTTCTCTATCTCTACTTCGAATTTGATCCCTTTGTTTATCAATCATTGTTCTTAAATGTTGAAGCATTGCAATATCAACTTCCTGACTTGTGCTAAATCCTATAATAATATATTCAATTCAAAAAATCTTTATGGAATAAAATTAATAAATAATTACCACTGTCATCACTATCAGAACGTGTTTCTTGCACTGCTGTAGCCAGTTTACGATTTTCCTCTTGCAATCTGTTAACCATTTCTACTAAATCTTTTGATTCTTGTCTCCAATGATCTTCAATTTGTTCCAACTCCTATTTATAAACAAGTTAAAAAGTTTGAATAAAAAAAGAAAAAAAATTTAATTACAAAATAAAAAATTTACTTTTTCAAAGCGTTGCCTATCTTCTGCCTTTCCAATTTTATCAGTTTCTAATTGTAAAATTTTAGCTTTAAGCTCATGAACTTGTGTATTTTCTCTTTCATTATTCATAGCCAATCTTTCTAATAATTCAAGTGCGTTAATAACTTTAGGCATAAAATTTTTAATAGAGTCAGCACCATAAATTTCAATTAATTTTTCACATTCTTTTCCAATATCAGATGCTATATCATATACATCAACAACAGATAAATCCGTTGCTGCAGAATATTCCTCCATCCTTAATGTTGATGATATCAAAGGATTCGATTGCCAAATAAGAGGCATTTAAATTTTTTTTTGTATTATACAAAACGTATAATAACAGAGAAATTGTTAAAATGCATGTTAAAAATTATCTGATTAATTGCATGTACATTAACTCATAAAACACATAATGACTTTACATAACATTCGAAACTTTTATTTTGTTAATTTAATTGCCTTTCATTAAAATAAACTTGTTAAAATTTTTTTAATTGGTAAATATAATTTATTTAACTATTGATGTTCTGATTTTACCTTTCTGTATATATTCTATTGTTTAATTTAAATGCCAATAAATTTTACAATGTTTTTTTTCTTGTTGCATATTTTAATTATTAAAAATTCTCCGGTTAAATTGGGTGTGTATGTATGCAATATACACATTTATTTACAATAATAACACTTGCATAGTAGAGTTAAATTATTATCACAGGAGTTTTATTAAATTATTGATAAAAGCACTTTGAGATTTATGTTTTTTTTTTTTTTTCATTAAAAAATATGGAAGACGTTAGACGTTAATATTCATCTTGCATCCCTGTTCCATTCCTCTAATTTCTCTCTGAAACTGAATCATAATCGTGAATCGTGATCATAATAAAAATTATTTATGAATGACGTATATATAGACTACAGACCAATAATATAGGCCTCGATCGTCATCAAATCATTAAGGCCTACTCACAGCTCTATGCTCACAGTTCATAGTACATAAATACGCATGCGCACAACTAGTTTCTATGTATGCATTAGTGTACTGCATATGTTAGGGGAGAAGCGGGTTGGTTGGTGCAGCGGGTCGTTTGGCGTACCCTTATTTCTTAAAACACGGTTATTTTTTTCATAAAATTTTTGTTGCAAATTAAAGATATTAGCATTATTAAAATTAATTAAGTTGCATAATTTTTATAAATAAAATAGTTAAAAATATGATGTGTTTTTGTGCTTGGATGCGTGCAGCTCTTGATTGAATACACAAAACTTTCTCATATTGGGTCATGGATTGGGTGTCTTATTTCTTATCAAAACATAATACTGAACAAGATGCATTAAATTAAGTAAAAAAGCTTTTCGAGCTGATCATGTGAACAATGCTTTAAGTATGGGGTAACCAAGAACAGTCCCCATCTAATACATGTTATTTTTTCCTATCACGTGATCAGTCCAAAAACCCATATATTGATGTGTGATTCAGAAACTGTTCCTCGATTTATTCGTGTTTTGATTATGGTCGCGCTGATTTTCTCACGCGCGCAATTCATAGGTATATTTTATTGGGTAGTGGTGATATAGAATAAGTTTTTCGTTCACATATGAGGCATTATTTTTTTTTTACTACTTAACTTGGACAAAAAACTGACAAAAAAAAAATTTGAAGGGACATCGATATGACCTCGGTTTTCAGGTAGTTTGAACCTTCAGAAAACCGAAAAAAATCGTGAACAAGAAATCGGTGATAGGTGCCAAAAAAATTTTTTCACTTTTATGTCAGAAACCGTGTTTTTCGTATCTGAGCTACCCCAAATTTTCAAAATAACTTTTTAGGTAAATAAAATTTTAAAAAATAGATAAAAAATCTGATTGCCAGGGAAAAACCACTCCAGAAGAAACAAAAACTTATCTTTTTACGATGAAATTTAGCCAAGTTATCGTCAATTTAAGATTTTGCTCAAATTTGTCTTAAAAAAGATTAAAATTTTATTGAAAAAAGCCTGTTTCTGAACTTTAAACATGCATTACTCGCTTGATATTCATCGTAAAATAATAATTTTTTTTTAAATCGATTAATTTTTCCCTGGCAATTCATTTCTTTAAGAAAAAAAAATCATTTTTATTGACCAAATTATAATTTTTAGGTCAAAAGCCTTTGAAAACTATAAGTATATAGCAAGATTTACTTAACACAGTTTTTGATCTAAAAATTAAAATTTGGTCAATAAAAATGATTTTTTTTTCTTAAAGAAATGAATTGCCAGGGAAAAATTAATCGATTTAAAAAAAAAAATTATTATTTTACGATGAAAATCAAGCGAGTAATGCATGTTTAAAGTTCAGAAACAGGCTTTTTTAAATAAAATTCCAATCTTTTTTAAGAAGAATTTGAGTAAAGTCTTAAATTGACGATAACTTGACTAAATTTCATCAGAAATAGAAAAGTTTTTTATTCTTCTGGAGTGGTTTTTCCCTGGCAATCAAATTTTTTTTTATTTACCTAAAAAGTTATTTTGAAAATTTGGGGTAGCTCAGATACGAAAAACACGGTTTCTAAAAGTGAAAAAATCTTTTTGACACCTATCACCGATTTCTTGTTCACGATTTTTTTCGGTTTTCTGAAGGTTCAAACTACCTGAAAACACGGGTCATATCGATGTCCCTTCAAATTTTTTTGGTTCCTCAAAGAGGAACCATTGTGATAGGTCAAATTTCGATTTTTGATTTTTTGGCATATAAGCACGTTTTGAGACCCCAGGAAGCTAAAAAACCGATTTTTAAAAAAAGTATGTATGTGTGTGTGTGAGTGTGTGTGTATGTAACCGGTGAAATTTCACAACCATTATGGAATTAAGACCTAATTTTTTTTTCAAAAATTTTTTTATCAAAAAATCTCAAACTACTTTTTTTTTTAATTTGGATGTAATACCTCATTTATTTCCACGAAAGTACCTATATTTGAAAGTACGATTTTTACTCGATACTAAATTATTTTTTCTCTTTGGACGTAGTACCTAATTTATTTCTGTGGAAGTACTAGTTTTAGAAATATCGTTTATAGCATTTTTTTGGACCTGATACCTAATTTCTTCAAAATTTTTTTCTCAAAATTTTTGTTGCCAAAAAATACAAAAAATGCCAACATTTTTTTTATTTTAGGACGTAATACTTAATTTTTTTCTATGAAAGTACGAATATCTGAAAATATTGTAACCGGTGATATTTCACAACCATTATGGAATTAAGACCTAATTTTTTTAAAAAAAATTTTTTCATCTAAAAATTTCAAATTATTTTTTTTTTTTTTTTAAATTGGATGTAATACCTAATTTATTTCCATGAAAGTACTTAAATTTGAAAGTACGATTTTTATTCGATGTCTCGAATCTGATAATTAATTTTTTTTAAATTATTTTTCCAAAATTTTTTTCACAAAAAATTATACAAAAAACACTAATTTTTTTTTTCTTTTTGGACGTAGTACCTAATTTATTTCTTTGAAAGTACTAGTTTTAGAAAGTTCATTTATAGTAATTTTTTAGATCTGAAACCGAATTCTTTCATAATTTGTTTTCTCAAAATTAAAAAAACAAAAAAACTAAAATAACTACAATATTTTTTTTTTTTTTAATTGTAATGCCTAATTTAATTCCATTAAGTACTAATATCTTAAAATATTGTAACCAGTTATATTTTACAACCATTATCGAATTAAGACCTAATTTTTTTTTCCAAAAATTTTTATATTAAAAAATCGAAAACTTTGTTTTTTTTCATTTTGGATGTAATATCTCATTTATTTCCATGAAAAAACTTATATTTGAAAATATGGTTTTTACTCGATATCTCGAATCTGATAATTAATTTTTTGAAAATTTGTTTCAAAATTTTTGATCAATAAAAAAAACTTAAATATTAATATAAATGGGTGGTTTTCGCAGGAACGGTATACATAGTGTCCCCTCCATTTATATCCGAAACTAAAGCTCTTTTACACTTTTTTTTCTTCTAAAAAGTTCATAAATAATATTTTTTTAAAGTCACAACCTACTATGCATATATTGGTAACTTAATAAAAAAATTTTCTGGAGCATATATGTTCAAATTGACGCCACCGTCTGCTGTCCTTTTGCTTAACTGTAAAATTTAAGTATTAACAAACGGCTTAAAATTTGAACTTAAATTTTTCTGTAGGATGCATATGACGTATTTAGGTCCCAAAAACTCAATTTTTTCAACGAAACAAATTTTCATGCAATCCTCTTAGCGCATCGTCGCATATAAGTCTGTCCCCCGGTTTTAGCTATTTTTAAGCTTCCCATCTTTTATTGGAGCGCACTCTATATGTATGCACTTAAAAGCACTGTTGTATTTTTTTTTTTACTGAACTACTCATATATGAACCGTGGAAAACTTAAAATTTTAAATATAAAAGCTTTAACTATGAAAATTAAACCTATTAAAATTTTAAAACGCTTTTACAAAAAAAAAATGTCGCCACCGTCCATGTCGTTTTCTCCAAGTGTATGTCATATATTACTTAATATATCTTGTTCAGTTATGTGTTTTGATGGAAAAATAAGATACCCAGAGTTTGAGAAAATTTGATGGCTTCAATACAAAGTTATTTCAATAATACATTCAAAATGTCGCAACCGTCCATGACGCCACCGTCTGCATAAATAAAAAAATCCCATAAGAATAACACGTAGAATTTATTTTTACATTTGTAGCAGTACCACTGAAAATTTTAGGTTCTTGGACATTGATAAACATTAAAATACAAAAAAAATTAAAAAAAAAATATAATTAGTGTTGTGTGCCGTAAACAATAAAAAAATATATCGTTACAGTGAAAACCACCCAAATGTATGTATGATTGCATGCTTATAATTGGCTCATTGTTTGAGGAACCTTAGTGCCAGCTAGTTGGCAGGGTATTATTTCAGTTTAAAAAAAAAAAAAATAACGCCTCATATACGCTCACATTTGCCATGCATACAGAATAAAAAAAAATTTTTTTTGAGGGATAAAAAGAGTTCTGGCCCGAGGTGCCTATAGCACCGAGAAAATGTCATCAGTATTTGCACTTAGATATTTTTTTTATGAGTTGATAAATAAAGTCCTAATAAATAAAAAGAGACCTTAAAATTTACAATCGACCGTCATTTTTTATGGTTTTACTTAAAAAAATGTATAAAAAATTAACGTTTATTCTGCCATCGAGCCTAGGTAGAGTCATTTTCTTTATAAATAATTAAATAATATTATTTAAATAATAAATAATTTATTTAATGCCAAAATTAAGTTAATAAAATTTATTAAGTTTTGAATAGTAATGATTAAGTATTATTGAAAAAACTTTTTTATTTATTTGAAGTTGCAATCCGTACTTTTATACATGTGTAAGACAAAGATGCCGATAGGTGAAAATCCTGACGTACGTAAGACCTTAAATATCTTGAGATAAATTTTGAAAATAAAAATAACAATGGTTTATAAAAATTATGAAAAAGTTTATTATTTGCAATCTATAATTATCTTAGCGTATATTTATGAAATATGATATGAGGGGTTTGGTGGCTTGCCCCCTAGTTGCACAAACTTTGAGAAAACGACTTGGACGTTTTTGACATTTTTATTTTGTATGAGCATTTTAAAAATTAAAATTTTAAGTTTTTCATTGTTCATGTATTATATATGAATTATAAATGAATTACAAAAAAATACTTCAGAGCTTTCAAAAGTGTATAAATTATAGATTGCGCACTATGAAAATGGTGGGAAAAATTTAAATTCAAATTTTAAGTCTTGTTAATACTCAAAGATAGCAAAAGGACAGCGGACGTTTTTGACATGGATAGACCTAGGTCTATCCGGATAAACCTAGGACTATCCAAGCGGAGTTATATAAAGTCCGATTCATGATTTTTTTCATCTTTTTTGTTCAACTTTATGAGGCTTGGATAAAGTCCGTTTAGTAAAAAATGTGAACAAAAATACAAAAATTATTTCATCATATTATTTTTTATTTTAATTGACATAATTTTATACTCAAATAATTTTTTGATTTAGTCAATTTACAAAATAATAATAGTTATAAATATTAATAATCAAAATTAAATATAAAAAAAATACAAAATACTAAATTTAAGCTATTATTATATATAAATTTAATTTTAATTATTTATACAAGACAAACTACTATGACATAATAAATTGAGTTGCATATTTGAGTACATTTGATTTGCACTTGCATTTATTAGTTTTGCAACCTTGTTTGTATAGTTAAAAACATCTTTGAAATATCTATATCTATGTGGTTTGCATTCCTAGGTGTAAATTGATTCCGCGAAAATTTTTCTTCGATTGTGACATGATAATTACCTAATTTATACACTAATTTATACAACCCATTATTGCTGATTTCTATTATTGCCATTAATATGTTTCTAAAATCTCCATGACATAATTTTTGTATTTTTGTTCACATTTTTTACTAAACGGACTTTATCCAAGCCTCTTGATGGATAAACCTTAGCACTATCCAAGCGTTACCGAATAAAGTTGAACAAAAAAGATGAAAAAAATCATGATTCGGACTTATCCAACTCCGTTGGATAGTCCTAGGTTTATCCGGATAGACCTAGGTCTATATCCAGTGATCGGACTCTACCCGTATACATTTTGACACGGCTCAAAAATTTTTTTCGTTAACTCACCAATATATGCACGGTTGATTTGGACTTTGAAAAAATATTATTTATTAACTTTTTAAAAGAAAAAAAAAAAGTGCAAAAGAGATTTTGTTTTAGATATAAGTAAACCACGAGCATGGAGATGTGTGTATAGGCCTTTATAGAATACGCGCAACGCCCTTACCCCGTGTGACAAAAAAGGATGACAATATCTTATATGCTTCTTATATCTATCTATTTCACTTTTTTTTCTTGAAATTGCACATTTGCGTAAATGCATAATTTAGTATAAAATAATAAGTATATTAATTATACTTCAGCAAAATAGTTTTTTATAAAATATATAAAATTATATATAAAAAATAATTCTATTTTTTATTTAATTGATTTAATAATTATTTATTTTAATTAAATAAAAGTCTATACCTATATATTGAGTATATTTTTTAATCAATAAAAGATTTTTAATGCATTGATGTAAATAAAAAGGTCTAAAATTAAGATATTTCAACATATTATTATATAGATATAAAGAAAAAAAAAACACATTTAAAAAAAAATTTTTATTATCATTTGTAAAATTGTAATTATATATTTAATTATTTATATACTTATGCATAAAATAAGATTTATAATTAATTATAATTTTTTTTTAAATTTATTTATTTTGTAAAAAATATATTTTGCATATTTAATAAATTTTTAACAGACCTGCCACACTGTAAAATAAAATTAAAATAAAATTTAAAAATTATTAGTGGAGGGTACTGTTATTTCATCAAAAATAAAATTAAATTAAGATATAATAAATGTAATATTTATTAAAATCACTTGATTAACTATTAATTACTTGAATAATTAATAAATTATTAATTTTAATTAATTATTAATACGTATAAATAAATTTAAAAAAGGGTGGTTTCCCCCTCCATGGATAATTTTTTAATTTTAATTTTTAGTGTGGCAGGTCTGTTAAAACGAATTATTAATTAGAAACGTTTTTTCAGTTTAATAACATATTTTATTGTTCAATTTCATTTAAATTTTGTTATATATTTAATAAACTTTTTTACTGTTAACATTGCCTTATACAAGTTTTATGAACATATTACAAATGAGGTATATTAGTAGTTAAAAAAATATAAAAAATTTATAAAATACATGGCACAAAATTTTTTGTTTAATCAACAGGTACTATAATTAATTAAATATATATATTCATTTAAATGCTTATAAAATTAGCTTTTGATTTTGGCTCTGACCAGAACTGTATTGATAGGTATAAAATATACAAAAAATATTTTCTATTCTTCACAGTATAATTCCTTGTCTGTGCGTTCATTTCTTATTTTTTAAAATATAAAATGCATTTTAAAAAATTTTCTTTTTATCAAAAATAGAATTTTTTTCATTTTTTTGCAGTATTTTTAGAATTTTTTTATACCTAAATTTGGCAAATTTTTTTGTAGTTAAATATTTTTTTTAATTTTTGGCACTAAAAATTAGAATATTATAAAATTTTTTGTAGTAAAATTTTAGATATTAATAATAAAAAATAGCAACTTAATAAAAATATAATAATAATATAATAATATAAACTTAAATTTTATAAAAATTTTTGTTACTTCTTTTTGCCATATTACTTTATTTGTATCTAATATTATAAGAAATGGCTCGGTTAGAGATTATTTTAAAGTACTCAATACACAACCTTTACTCTCAAAAAATGTTGAGTCAGATTGATGCATATTTCATTTAGTAATAGTTGATTGAATCATTTAAAGCTCTTGACGGTTTCTTAAATCATTCAAATATTTCTCAACAATGATATTTGAATCTTCAGTATCGCTAATATACCCTACATCATGAGTATAATGAGTAGGATTTATAATAACTGGTTGAACTGATAATGCAATTAAATTTCTATTTGGATAATATTTCTTCCAATCCTCTCTAAAACATATAATAAAAAGATTAAATATTAAAATTTCATACAAGAAAATTATTTCTTAATACCTTGGATGTTTATCAAACATTATTGGTAAATATTCATCAACAGGTAATAATTTTTCTAATGGTTTAGAATCAATCAATTTCTGTGCACCTTTAGATGATATTAAATAACCTAGCGTCCAATAAGTATATGCTGGATAAACTAAATAATTAGAATTTGGGTACCAAAATTCTGCATCTGGGTTTAAAATTTTTCTTCCAAGATAACTAAAATAAAATAAAATACATATAAAAAAAAAAATTAATGTTTTTTTAAAAAAATAAAATTTCATACATAAGATCCCAATTGATAGATGAATTTTTAAGATGTTTTAAAATAAAGTCTAATTTTTGTTTGAAAAATGGTTCAAAGTGAATATCATCTTCTATAACCATTGCTATTTTATAATTATTTTTCAGAATCTAAATGGTTATTTTAAGTATTATTATAAAATTAATAGCTTCAATTAATTTAAAATATTACCTTGTTCCAGATATTATAGTGACTTAAAAAACATCCAATTTCACCCATTTTCATTGGCCTAAATATATAAAATTACAATTTGATAAAGAACATTGAAAACATTTTGTTTAACTTTTAACTTTAGTTTGAAAATTTAATTACCTATCATGATAAGGATCTTTATAATTTGGCAAAATTTTAATGTTCATTGATTCTAATAAACTTTCATTCAAATTCCTAAAAGCGTAAAAAAATTAATTGTGACTTGTTATAACAAAAAATATAATTTTTATAATTAAATTATAATTTTTAGGCTAATATTGATAAAATTTTATACCTTCCATCAATAGCATCAAATATTTCTGGCTGCATACCCAAAACATCAAAAGAATCTAACATTTTTTTTCTTCTTTTTACTCTTCTCAACAAGTTAATCATGTATATATTATCTAATCCTAAGTTATTTTTTTCTGGATGGGGTACAAATGATTTCATATTTTCCGGTAACTCCAAAAGTCCTTGATCTGTTAAATACGCCAACATTACACAAATATTTAATTTTCATTGAATAAAATAAATATAACAATTTTTACCAGAATTTATTATTTCAAGTTTTAAATTGGTAAGCTGTTCAAAATCTTGTTCTAATTTATTATTATATTCGAGCGGAACCATTAAATAACCATAATCATTATCATTACATATAAATAATTCAATACCTACAGAAGAAATTTAAATAATAGTATTGATAATAAGTATAATGAGTATTAAAATTAATTTATGCTTACCATACGATTGAGCACTCACAGCAAAAGTTATAATATCATCTCTTGGTACATTGATTTTATCTAAGTTATTGGAATCATAAGTTAAAAAATTACTTTCTTTAATTTTAAGATTAGTTAAAACTGCACCATGAACCATTGGTACAGAAAAACATCCTGTTTTATTTTTACTTAAAATTTTTGTGTATTCTTCTGTTCTATCATAATAATAATTTTCTGACATAGCAGACCAAAAATTACTGTAAATGCCATCTGACTGTAAAATTGGAGCAACTACTGTTTTATTTTTGGAAATTAAAATATCCAGAGTTTTTGGATTTGTTAAAAGTACATCAGCATCTATCATCTGAAAACAGGAAAAAATATTTAATAAAAGTAACACTTTTATCCGATATAAATTGTAAACAAATATACAAAAATGTAATCAGCCTCTATTTTTCTAGCGTAAGAAACTGCCTCTTCCTTTAATTTAATGACATGATTAAATCGACTTTTAGACCATATACTTATTTCTTCTTCATCCTCAAATCCTGTTGACTGGTCATCTAATGTAGCATTTACAGAAAAATAATCATTTTTTACTTCCTCTAACCATATCCTTAACACATCAATAGTTTTATCTATATTATTATCACTATGTATCCTGTAAAAGATAAATTTTAAATTAGGTACTTTGTATCTAGCATAAAAAAGATTTTCATTTTACCATAGCGAGATATTATTTTTTGGATAATCTAAATTCCTTATATAATTTAAGGTGTAAGGCAGAACATGAGCCTTATTTCTAGCTAGTATTGATATTAAAATATTTTGATCTTCAGCACAATTTACATGTGAACAACAATTAAGACAAAAGTATATAAAAAAATAAATAATAAAATATTTCATTTTATAGAAATGGCACTTTAACTATACAAGTATATAATATAAACTTTGCAATAAACAAGTCTGAAATCAGAGTCTGAAATCATGCCTAAAAAATGCGTGAGATTTGAAAATGTTTGTGTTGAGTCCGGTGTGGAAAGATTTTTTTAAATATTGGCTAAAAAAAAATATTTCTTATATTTTTTTCATTTAGTTAAAATTTTGAATTTAACGGTTTTTTTTGGAAATTTTAATATGTAACTTGTAATGTTTATTTTTAGTATAAACTATAATAAGAAAATAATATATAATAAATTCATAACTGATCTAATATATGGGAACAAAAATAATATTTTTGGTTTCAAGCTTGTGGTAGAGTTTTTTTTATACCAATACGGCTATAATTATGTAATATAAAATTTTATTAACACTATATCGAAATTGATTAAAAACTTGATTAGTATTTATAAAATATTCTCGACAAGTATTTATCTTTATAAAATGCCGCGTGAAAAGAGATTCTCATATGGTACTAACTTCAAACCGACTATCAACTACCCAGATAACATTTGGTTTATCAGATGTCAAAAAACATACTGTATGAAATAATAATTTAAAACTGATTTAAATTTTATTCCCTGTCTACGAGGAAATAAAATCATATGGCACTCAAAGGAAATAGATTATAAACATATATATATGGGCGATTATTTCTCAACCCGGCCACCCCCCTCTGTCCAAAAATGGTAGCAACTTAAAAAGATTTTGGTTTTCTCAAATTGACTGGAAAAGGGTCTAGTTTTTTATTCTCATTGGCTTTTTCAACTCTGTAAATCTACTGTGCCCATTTTAGGCACTGAACGGTGGCATATCCAAATTTTAAAATCAGAAAAATTGAAATAAAAGTAGATTAACGGTAAGTTTTTTGAAATTTTTTTTCTTAAGTCCCCTGATATTTGGCACACTCATTATCTATCAAAAGACTACCATTTTGCACTGAAACTTTTTTATTTTAGATATGTAGGTTCTGTAGATATCATATCAGTCAAAGTAGCCGTTTTTTACCCATATTTTTAAAAACTAAATAGCACCCACAAAACTTTTTAAGAAAAATCGACCAATCACAACGCAAGTAGTCTCATTTTTTTTAAATAACAACTTTTAAGAAAAAAAAATTTCAAAAAACTTACCGTTAATCTACTTTTATTTCAATTTTTCTGTTTTTAAAATTTGGATATGCCACCGTTCAGTGCCTAAAATGGGCACAGTAGATTTACAGAGTTGAAAAAGCCAATGAGAATAAAAAAACTAGACCCTTTTCCAGTCAATTTGAGAAAACCAAAATCATTTTAAGTTGCCACCATTTTTGGACAGAGGAGGGTGACCGGGTTGAGAAATAATCGCCCATATTTATATATAAATAGTATATGCATAGTTTAAATTGTGTTTAAAAATAAAAAAAAATAGGAGGAACGAAACCAAATTTCAAGGAACACAGGTTTTAATTTATATGATATCATCATCAAAAATAGCAATTTCATCAAAAATTAAATATATAACTTAATAATATAATATACGGCCAGATAACTAATAGGCATATATGCTGGAATAAAATAATTAATTAAACTGAGCTAAATTTTTTTATAATTTCATAAAATTTTAAATTTCTTTTGGATTGGGAAATAAATATGAGTGAGCGCAAATTATTCCAGTATCTGGATAAAAAAAATGAAGCTAAAAAAATATCGAATTTGAGCCTCAGTATAGGAATACCACAGACAGCACGAAATGTTTCTGAAACATTCCCACGCCTAGCTTGAACGAGCGAAAAGTCGAAAAAAAATGACGAAAAAATCTGACTTTGCAAACTTTTTGGAAATAATTTTTTATTTTGGAATTTTCATTAGCAGTAATACTCCAGTCAAATCGCGGGGGGGGGGTGTATTTTCAGCTACTGACATGAGATTTGCTCTACTATATGTTTTTTGGGTCGCTGATCAAAAATTTGGGGGAATTTTTGATAAATAATTAATATTTAACCCTTAAATTAGCAAAAACAACCCCTAAAAAGGGTTATTTTTGCTGTTTTCGCACTTTCAGCGACCAGATTAGGTCCTTACGGATTTTTTGGGTCGCTGATCAAGAATTTTAGGGGTAGTTTTAGCAAATTTAAGGGTAAAATATTAATTATTCACAAAAAACTCCTCAAATTATTGATCAGCAACCCAAAAAACCAGTAAGGATCTAATCTGGTCGCTCAAAGTGCGAAAATAGCAAAAACACCCTTTTTAGGGGTTGTTTTTGCTAATTTAAGGATTAAATATTAATTATTTATTGAAAACTACCTGAAATTCTTGTTCAGCGATCCAAAAAACCTCCTAAGACCAATTCTTGGCTAAATCTATAAATTCAGTTTGCTAATATATGAAAAAACCCCTTTTTGGGGGTAGTTTTTGCAAATTTAAGGGTGTTCCGCAAATTTCGGGCGGAAATAACCCCGATTTTCGTGATCAGTGACCCAATAAACATGTAGTAGAGCAAATCTCATGTCAGTAGCTGAAAATACACCCTAAACCGCGTTTTGACTGGAGTATAAGATAGATCTGCTCATCTAAAAAATTTTTAGTCAATTTTGTGGCTGACTAAGAGATCAAAATCATAAAATTTGATGTTTACTAATTAATAAAATTTCTTTGTAAAATTTAAAAAAATATATGAAAAATTTGGGTTGCCAGGGAAAAACCACTCCTGAAGAAAGAAAAAAATTTTTTTTACGATAAAATTTAGCCAAGTTATCATCAATTTAAGATTTTGCTCAAATTCGTCTTAACAAATATTGAAATTTTATTGAAAAAAGCCTGTTTCTGAACTTAAAATATGTAATATTTTCATCGTAAATAATATATTTTGTTTTAAATCGATTAATTTAAGAGTTTTTTTTCTTCAGGAATGGTTTTTCCCTGGTAACCCAAATTTTTCTTATATTTCTTTAAATTTTACAAAGAAATTTTATTAATAGGTAAAAAATCAAATTTTCTGATTTTGATCTCTCAGTCAGTCACAAAAATGAGTAAAATTTTTTTAAATAAGCAGATCCAACTTACTGCTATGAAAATTCCAAAATAACAAATTATTTTCAAAAAGTTTGCAAGGTCAGATTTTGTCGTCATTTTTTTTCGACTTCTCGCTCGTTCAAGCTAGGTGTGTTTCAAGTCAATGGTTTCAAGTTGTTTACTTTTTCAAATTTTTTTCTAAGCTTTTTTTGCAAAAAAATGCTTTGTTGAAAATTGCATGAAAAAGCAAAAAATGCAAAAAAAGAAAAGAAAAATTATTATAAAAGTAAAAAACTTGAAACGTTTCTGTTTACAATTTGTTAGTTCAGAAACGTTTCGTGCTGTCTGTGATATATAGTACGGGAGAATCTGTGAAAAAACAGGCCAAATTATATTTATAATTAAGTCATTTAAGAGAATTTGTTATGTAAATTAAATGAATAATATAAAATTCAATGCTTTTGCATATTTTAAAAAATCTTTTATGTACAATATACTACAGTATATACAGTAGGCAGTATTTTTATATAATACATGTGCACTGAACACATCCAAAAAATAATATCAAAATTATCAAATTTTATAATACATAATACAAAAATAAGTACAAAAGTAATAACTAGATAAACTTGAACATACCTATTTACAAACAAAATAAATCCTTTGTACTAAAAAAAAAAAAAAAATCGAAAAATGCTAGTTATTTGCAACAGAAACGTCTTTTTCAGTAGACTTTGATTTCTTTTTTTGTGCATAACTTAAGCTAGTTTTGTCAAATTCCAAGACCATGATTCCTAAATCTCCACTATATCGATTTTTAGCAACCTGTAATTAATTAAAATACAGTTTACAAAGTAATACAAATTACATTCAAAATTTTAAATATTTTACTTGTAAAAATTTTTTTCCTCTTAAACTAGTTAATCTCTTATCTTGGACAATTAAAACGTTATCAGCTTCTTGACTAGCTTTTGCACCACCAAATATTGAAGACGTTGTTAAATCACTTTCTTCTTTTTCTTTTCTTGGGTGAATGACTAATGAAACATGACAATTAAATTTTGTTGCAAATTGTCTAAATGCAGCAATAATTTTGTCTTGTTTCCAAAACCTAAAAAGATATTTTATATATTTCAATAACAATAAAATACATATTTTCTACTTAAAAAATTACCTGTCCATAAATTTAGGTTCATTGTCCATTCCCATCATAAATTGTACATTATCAATTATTACATGGGCTATGTCGTGTACATATGTTGCATGTTCAACAGCCTTCATTCAAGAGAAATAAATATTAAACAAATAAAATTCAAAAATTGAATCAATTATTACATACCTCCATTACAACTTTAATATTCTGCTGTCCATGAAAAGTCATAAAATATATTGGCAATTTTTCAAAGGCATCTGCAAATGTATTATATTTATCTAAATTTTCATCCAATGGAACTTCTACCATTTGTTGTAACATTGTTTTAGCTAGTCTAGCATTCCGAATTTCAAAACTTCCCCACAAAGTGTTAACTCCTTGCATTGCTAAATCTAAAGAATACTCACTCATAAAAGTAGTTTTTCCACAACCTTAAAATATATTATGATTTTTAAATTATATAATCAACTGCTTTAATTTCAGCAGAAATTCGTAAAAGAAATAATTAATACCTGTTGGACCTGTTAACACAGTAAATTCACCTCTTCTATGTCCTTTTAAAATTTTATTTAAAGCTGGATATCTTTTCCATTTAACCCCTTGAACTTTATCATTATTTTGTAAATCGCTTAATACATCTTCTCTTAAACTATGAAAAGTAGTAATACTCTTATGCCAAATTGGTTGAGCATTTTGAATTATTTCTTTTAAATTATATCCTAACTTAAAAGCTTGACTTGGTTTTGGTTGTTGATCTGTTGGTCTGACAAAATCACATCTTTGGTCATTAAGTTTTTTAGCAAACTGTCTTGCTATATCCCAACTTGTATTGTCATTACCAAACCATAAAATTAATTTTTTGTAACATTCTAAAGTAGGTAAAATTTGTTGAGGTATGCATTGTAATCCATAAGGTAAGCATATTATAGAATTGAAAGCTTTTTCACTTATAAGAGTTAAAAAGTCTTCTATATTATATACAACAACTGCTGGAGCATCAGTTTTTAAATTTTTTTGTTTATATGTTAACACACCACTAGTATTAACAATCGGAAATGTCTTTTCAGATAAATTATTTAAAGAAAGGGTTTTATAACCCACCACTAAATTACGAAAAGCCATTAAAGGAAAATATAAAGAATTTGAATTTTCATCATAAAGAACATCCATTTGAGACATGATTTCTTTGGAAATAATCTAAAAATTATAAAATAAGTATATATTTTTAAATTAGGTTTATTGTTAATTACTAACTTGTAAATTCAGTGTTTTCATTATTTGGTTGTAGGTTACTTCAGGTAAATTTATAATGGGTTGTAAGGTTGATTTCAAGTTCTTCCATTCTGATTTTAAATTAACCAATTCTTCAGTTGAATTTTGAAATGACAATTCAGCTACAGGTTTTTTAGATTTTTTTGATTGCAAAAATGATTCTAACGTGTTCCATGTTCCTGTGTGATAACAGTTTTCGCATTCAAAAAATCCTGAAAACATTTAGACTTTATAAAAATCATAAAATTTAATGCTAAATTACAAAAAAAACAAATACCAGTTATTTTATTAATGTAAATTTTACATTCTTTATGTTTATTATCATTACATATTTTTGAACATGCAATAATGCAAGCATGACCTTCTAAAAAAGGTACATTTACTAATTTAAAAAAACGTTTAACATTTATTATATTAATAGGAGAAATTTCTTCGTTGAAATTATGATACAGTCTACTGTTTATAATAAAATATTTATCTACTTGTCGTTTTTTCACTAACCGATTAAAGAAATTAATTTGGGTCAAAGTATTTTTTAGCATCATAATTTTAGACATAGAGTTTTGCATCATTTAATTAAATTAATATCATAGTTTTTATTCTAACAGTCAAGTATCAAGCATGGTTTTAAAAATAAAGATAACCTATACAAAATACTGATATTTTATTTACTAAGTATTTTTGAAATAAATAATTATCATTATGCACACTTTGTTTTTACAAAAAAAGGAGTATTACTTTAACAACAATTATTTACATTTTAATACTGTTTTTCTCATATTTTTTTTATATTATCAAATAAACAATTGAAACTTTTATTGCGGGAAAACGGATATACTTAATTTTAACACAATTTATACGAGAAATTATATATTTTATATAATTTGATTTTTCTTAATTTTGTTTTTAATGCTGTCAAAAAAATTATTATAAATATCAATTATCATAAATAATTTAATTAACTTGATTTAATAATTTAAAAAAACTAAAAATCATTTTAAATTTAATATTTATTTTGCAACTGAATTTTGCATGTATAGGAAACACGTGCGTTTTTCACCGCACACTGAAAAAAGGGGAGGGAGAATTAATATCAAACCAAACAGCTGATTTAATTTCGGAGTTTTTGTCCCTAAACACAAAAGTACAGATTTTTTTATTATTACCTTAATGGTTTTAACTTTTTAAGTTCATTTTTTGTGTAATTAATCTTATTATAGGTAAGTGAAAACCACAATATTTATTTTTTATATTTTTATCATATCTTACATTGAAATGAATGAATTTTAAGCTTCCTGTTTTTAATTGTTGTATCGTTGTACGTTTTTAAGAATAAAATTTTTGATTTCTTTGAATGATTTTGAAACTAATTATACGAGTTTTTAATTTAAAAGTAATTAATTTTTAAATATATTTTGGTTAGCAATATAATTATATTTAAAATTTCTCACATAACCATTCAATTAATTACGTAACACTAATGTATTGCGATAATGTATATAACCTGAAAATTTTGATTTACTACTTTATGAAGAAAGTAAATATTTTTATACAGTTAATCAAGTAATAATAAATTTAAAACCATTTTTTTATATACATAATTTGATGTTTAAATAATAATTTTTCCATAGTGTTTGATGGAATATAAAACATTTTCTGCGCTAGTAAGAAAGTATCAGACGGCAGTTTTATTTCCAATAATTTGTTTTGGATTAATATATGCTGATTACTCCCATACTCAAAAGTGGAAAAGGCAAATTGAATCACAAAAGCAATAATTAAATTACTTTAAAAAATGTCAAATTGGCAAAGATATGGACTAACAAAACAATATCTCCTTTGTACGATACCGTTTATAGGATATGCATTGGGTGCTTGGTTACAACGTATAGAAGATCTTAGACTTACTCGTTTTAGAGATAAATCAGCTCTATATGGAAGACCAGAAAATCCTCCTTCAGAGCCGTCTTGGCCATAAAATCTTTAAAATGTTATTTTTTAAGTTAAGAATCTTTATGTTTATTTCAATTTAATTATTAAATAAAGTCTTTTAGAACAGATTAAATTTATTATTTTTTCTTGTATTAAAATATTTTTATTATTAATTACTTATATTTATTAGTTTCTTAATTACACAAGTTTTTTAAAAGTAGTATATAATTATCGAAATATAGAAAATTTTTTTTCATTGCCATCTTTTTTTTTTACAATTTTTAATGATTTATTAAACTTAGAGAATCTGTTACAATTTTCTTTTTCTGTCATTTTAGCCACATTTATAGTTTTTGTTAATGTGTTATAAGCTTGCCTTTTCTTTTGTAACCAACTGTCAGTTTCTTCATTCCAGGAAGCTGGACGCTCTTTTATGGTATTTTTAAGTTTAAAGGTTTTACTAAGAGATTCTAAATTTAGGTAAGAAAATCTTTTATCATTAACAATTTCTTGTTTATCTACATTTTTTGTTTTATCTTCTGCAGTATTGTCTATTAACCCATAATTTTGGAATGTAGAATCCTGATTTTGACAAGCAATAATATTATCACTGAGTTTTTTTAATAATTTTTCTTGCTGCGCATTGTACAAAAATTCCGGGTAAATATTTTGCACAGGAATATTTTTAAATTTTGGTGCTTCACCATGCAAGCTAAATCTTGATCTTCTTTCGCTTCCTGATCTTGAAAATGCTAAAGGTTTTTTAAAAATTTCTGGATCAAACCTTTTGGATGTAACAACAAACGAAGAATCTCCAATATCAGCTGATAAAGTTGTATCCATGTCATCATACGATGTTTTTTGTCGGGCAGATGCTCTTGATTTAACGCTACCAATCTTATCTTTAAATCTTTCAGCAGGATTAAATGTTTTTGAATTTAATTGATATTTACCTAATTCATATGGCAAAGAGTTTTGAGAAAAGTTTTTTATTGTTTTATTTGTTTCCAAGAATTCTTCAGATTTTGTACGTATTCTGGAGTCATTTGAGGATCTTGAATCAATATGCCGAGCACCGTCCAAAATATTATCAGAACTTTGGGCTTTTCTGTATCGTTTAGCATAAAGTTCAGCTTGTCTCATCTTATCTTTAACAAGCCTTTCTAGAATTCGAAGTTCTTTTTCTTTTTTAAAAAGTAGTCTTTCTCTAGATTGAAGAGCAATTTCTTTGTCTTTTAACAAAGTTTCTAAATTTTTTAAAGCACTAAGTTTCTGCATCCAATTTTCTTTAAAAATACCATCACTAACATCTTCAGGGTTTTTAGAACTAACTGTACAGCCATTTTTTCTACCATGACAGCAAACTTGTTCTATATTGTCATCAACACTTTCAAAATCTTCTATTATTGAATGTAAGCTACTCGTTCTCTTAGGTAATTTTGGAGCAACTATACCAAATTTTCTATATTTTGATTGAGCAAGTCCCCATTGAGGCTGAGGAATATCATAACTAACATTTTGATCATTTGAATAGCTGTTGTTAGATAAATTGCCAACATAAGGCTCATCATAAATAGGTTCATTTATCTTAATAAAAGCTTTTGAATATTCAATATGATTTTTTTTATTGGTATCATCACTATTTTTTAAAGATTGATTAGTTGGAAAAATTATTTCATCGTAAATATGTTCATCGATTTCAAAAAATTCTTCACTAAAATCAGAACTTTTATCACAGTCATCTTCATTTAAACATTTTGAATTATCTAAACTATTATCCATATTTTGTTCATTTTTATTATCTTCTGTTGAACTAAAAGATCGTTCTTTTAATTTATTTGCTAATTTTACATCATCTATTTCATTTGTACTGTTATCTGTTTTTTTATTCAATGTATTCGTTGGAATTATAAATGCTTCAACTTTATATTTTTTCATTTTTTATACATTTTATGTCTGTTGAAAAATTGAAAATAACAATAATTAAAATTCATTTTTTTTTTAAATTAAATTAAAAAGTTTTTATCAATTTATTTTATTTTAAAATACTTACATTTATTGAAATTAAATTTTTTAGCTGCATTTGACTTAATAATATTTAAAAAAAATAAAAATTCTTTATATACTTTTATTAATAAATTTTCAAAAACTATTTGCAAATTAAATGAAATATTATTTACAATTAACAATAATATATACTTTTTTTTAAAAATAAAACACAGTTTAATGTATGAATAAAAAAATAGATTATTAATTGTTTACATTTTTATTCATTTAACAATTTTATTACAAATAAAAAATTAAAAAAAATATATGAAAAAAAAATAAAAAAACGTTAATAAAAACATCAAAGCCCAGTTTTTAACTGGTATATTATTTAATATTAAACTACTATAAAGTTGTCAGGTGCATCTTAAAAAGACTGTGTACGATTAATATAGGGCTGAGTATGTAACGCTTCTTTAACGGCCACGAAGATTTATCCCTCTTCTTCAAATAAAAAATAAAGAAAAAGAAAAGAAAAAAAAAAATTAATGTATAAATAGGCCGTCGAGCAGGTAGTTGCTGTAAAAATGTATGTGTGCAGGTAAGGGGATCATTTTATTTTTTCAGTCACATATTTTTTTATGTTTGTATTTGAAAAATTCTTTTAAAGTACTCTAGTATAGTATAAGTCAGCATATGTATTTTTTTTCTTTTTTCAATCTTCTTTTTGCTTTTTTAATATATTATTATTGGATATTTAAATTTTGCCTACCACAGCGAAATTAAATCGTTAAATTTTATATCATATAAATGTCTCTTTTTGAATTAAAGAAATTAGTTTCGCAGAAAAAAATGATATTTTTATCATTTTATGATTCAATTTTAACTTATATATATTTTTCTTTTAATTAACTAAGAAGTTTGTAAATTCTTGAATTTTTTTTTTGATGTGGAAAATGATTAATTTAAATACCTAAATTTATTCCACTTTATAGTAATTATCAATATTCCAAAGGTGACTTTGATAGTTCTCGGAAAAAAAATAGACCAGTTTACAAAGAAGAAAATGGTCTTCAGACCCAAAAAATACGAAGAAGTTAAGCAATTAGGGCCAAATAAGTTTTTTATTATAGACCTACAAAGAAACATATTCGAAAAATTAAAAAATTTCCAAATTCAACCAAAATATTCTATAAATCATTAATAAATACCAAGAAAATGTCAGAAATTTTGATTTAAAAAATCCAAAACCTTAAAATCACTTTTTTTAAAATTAATTTTATTCATATTCAACAATGTAATTTTTAAATAAATTATTTAACTTTTAAAAAATTGAAAAAAATGAAAAAGAATTTCATTTTTATTATCCGATTTCAGTTTTTTTTTTAGAATCATAAGTATTATATTTTATTGGCTCTTTTATGCTTTATTTAAAATCATTTAATATAAGTACTATAAAAAAAAAGTCAGGAATAGGTACATTGTTTCCAAAATTGTTTTTTATTTAAATAAAATCTTTTATTTTTTTGAATAAAAATATTTTATTGTTTAAATTTAAAAAATTTCAATTTCAAATTTTTTATTGCAATAATTTAAAAAGTTCAAATTCAATCCAATAAAAAATTTTTTTTTTTATTTTATATCCCTCAACATTTTATAAAGCTCAGAGGTGTGATTTTATTTGTGCTGAAAAACTGAAAAAAAAGTTTGCTGAAAATTATTTTAAAATAGTAATAAATGCAATTAAAAAGACCTTAATATAAAAATTACAGAATTTTTGTTTAAAATTTTGCAAAATCCCTAGTTGCAGGAACTCAGAATATGACTTTTAATGTATTTTATTTTTAACTACATAAATAATTGTATAATTTTAACATTTCTAAAATTTTATTACGTATAAACTTCGTAAGAAATTTAATTAGGTATTTAGTTTTTGGAGTTTGAAGTATTTTCATAATAAACTAATAAGTAAAAAGTTATATTTACGCGAAAAATGAAAGCAAAGGCATTATTTTATTTATATTTTCGCGGTTTAAATTATTTGAATCGTCATATGCGCCAAATACTGCGCAATGCATTTAACACAACAATGAACGACAACAATAAATGGAAAAATTGAAAAAAAAACGTGCAACATAAGTAAAAAAAGTAAATTTAATTTTTATTCTCTTATTTCTAATTATAATTAAAAATTTGAAGTACTCTAAATCAGACCATTAGAAAATTTTTTGCAATTTTTCATTGAAATCCCTATTTTATAACAAAAAGTTACTTGACCTCCATTTTATAGTAGTGTTCTAGTTTAATTCGTTGCAGGTTGCCGTGAAGAAGAGACCCCAAAAAGCCGCCATTTCTAGGGAGTTATCAGTACTATTTTACAAGAAAACTGTGAGTTTCAAATACTAGATATTTTTATTTTTTTTATAGTGTAAAACCCTTGTAAATAAAATTTATATATGTATATAAATATAAACAAGAAATAAAACTTTAATTAACAACTTTAACATATTTAACTCCAAAATTTTTTTTTTCTATCTTTTATTCCAATGCTTGTTTATATTTATTTTCAATTTTTAATAGTGAATAGGAAAGAATCTAAAATATTTGGTAATTCAAACCATTCTATCTTTTAATGAAATTTTTAAAATATCTAATTTTTTGACATAAGGAGTAAAATAATTTTAAATTTTCAGATAATGGATGACTCAAAAGAAAGTTTAAGTGAAACCGAAAAGGAAGTAGTCAATAAAAAAGAATCTAAAGATGATTCTAAAGAAAATGATAACGAAGAAACCGAAGAAGTTTCTGATGGCAAAAAAATAATTATATTACCAAAGCTAACACCAACTGGAAAAGTTAGTCATGCAAAAACAAGAGTTTACACTCAAAGATATCGCAAAGAATGGGAAGATATGGATGATTTTAAAGGTTTGAAATTTTTTTTTTTTTAGTCAAGAGTTGGTTAATTTCAATTTTTTAAATTTGTTATTAGGATGGTTGACTTCAGTTCCACATGAAGCAACAAGAGCATATTGTATTTACTGTGAAAAAAATTTACATGCTCATAGATTGTCTTTGTTAAAGCACATGTGTACTTTAAAACACCAAAGAGCTGGTGAAAGTCATAAAAAGGTATTTTATACAAAAATTGAAATTTTTATTTTTATTCCAATAAAGTAAATTTTATTTTATTTAATAGAAAGAATTTCAAGCAGCCTATGAAAGAGGTGAAATAGAAATAGTTAATAGTGAAATAATAGATTGTGATGGTCAAGATATAGAATTTGAAGGAGCTGACATAATAATAGAACAAGAAGATAGCACAATGGAAGAAATTGCTATGACTGAGGAAGATGAATATGCGGATGATTACAGTGATGGTGAAGACGATAAACTGAAAGTTATGAAAAGAGAAGTAATTATAATTATTATGGTATTTTTATTCTTAAAAAAATACATTTGTTCATTTTATTTAGAGAAAACCTGAAGACCCCTTAACAAAAGCCATGGCTGAAGTTCATGGAGAATTTTCCAATGCAAATGAAGGGCAAATACATTTGCAAATAGTGTCAGAAAATGATAATAACTCAGAAAATAATTATCAGTCATATGTTGTTCATGAAAAAGGTGATTCATTACCAGAAGATTCAGATAACCAAATAATTACAGTGCAAGATGAATCAAAAAGAATCAAAAAAAGAAAGCTTGTAAGCTGATTCTATTATTTTATAAAATATAATTATATTTTTAAAACTTTTATTTTATTTTACTTTATTTTTTACTACAGGATGAACATGAATATAGTTGCGAAGCAGATCAAGATTCCACTGAAGAATATAATCACAAAACATTGGAAGAATCTGAAGAAACATTAAATTCTCCAAAATTGATTGTACTTAATTCAGCTGGTAAAACTTTTGCCTTAACCACAAGAAAAATGTTGCCAACTCAATTCTCAGTAAATCCATTTAAATATAATAGTGAAAAAAAGAAATCTTTTACTTCTGTAAGTATAAATTTTATTTTAAAAACAGAAAGTAGTATGTATGCACATAAATTACCTTTTTTTTTTATGTAGACTGAAACATCTAAACTAGCAAAAGCTATTTTAATACGTCAGCCTCGCATCAGTACAAAAGTTTATGAAACGAGTAAAGGAATTCCAGTTTGCGGAATGCAAGTTATACTTTATAAACTTCAAGATGGTAAATGGACTTTCATCCATGAATGGTTAGAGCACTTAATTTAAATAAAAATATTTTACGTTTATAAGTATTTTTAAACAATTTTTTTATTTTATAGCGCTACCGATGAAGATGGTCAGTATGATGCATTCGTTTCGCATGCAAAAATAAAAGTCACTACTGGACGCTACAAACTTCATTACGACATTCAAAAATATTATGCATTTAGAAAAATAACAAGCGCCTATCCATTTATTGAAATTGTATTTGATATAAAAAATCCTGGCGGAACATATCATTTACCATTGTTTGTCACAGCTCAAAGTTATTCTACTTATAGGGATCAAGAAAAACTTTAAAAATTAAATAAAGATATTAAACATTTTTAGAGATTTTTTAAATTGCGACGTATTTTTTAAAATTTAAATATAAGAATTATTTATGTTTTTTGTACTAGTATATAATTTTTGAATGTTTTCATCTAGATCTTTTTGAATATTTTTTCCTAGTTATTTTTTTTGATAAGCTATTTTTATATTGATTACTTTAAAATTTGTTTGCTGTAAAATACATTAAAAATATGTATTATTAACTTTGTTATAAACTATAATATCAGTTTGTTTAAAAAACACAAATTATTTAACTACAAAAAATTTTTTGTATAAATAATTTATTATTATTATTATTATTATTAATATTGTATTAATAACTAAGAAAATTTGTAAATAGTGTAAATAATTTAATAAAATATTGTATTTTAATATTAAAAATCTCTTGTTTTTCAAATTTTGAAAACTTTTGTTTAAATACAAAACTTATTTTAATATTGTGCAAATTATACCTATCGTATGTAGAGTACCGTGATGTGCAGAGAGAGCAAGATTCTGAAAAAGTAGGGAGTACTTTTAGTGAAAGAGAATAACAGTATAAATGTCAACGTTCCTGATATGGTAAGTAGAATATGTTTGGTTTCTGATAAGAGTATCACGCAATAAAATTCTAAATATTTTTTAATAAGAAAATGATTTATTAAAAAATATTAAATCAGTTATTTTTGTTTCGTTTCTTGTAATAATTTTATAAATTAAAATAATGAGTGTTTCAAATTATAAAATTTCAACTCACGTTTTGGATACAAGTAAAGGTCGACCGGCAGCAAATCTGTTTGTTACACTTTACAGATTGAGGAGTGACAATTGGGAAATTATTTCAACCGAGTAAATAATTTAAAATATTTTAATTAACTATAATTTTTTTAATGAATAAAAAATAATAATTTTAGAAAAACTTCATCAAATGGAAGAGCTCAAGGTTTTTCATCAAAAGAAATTTTACAATTTACACCAAATATTTATAAATTAAAATATCAGGTCAGAGATTATTTTCAATCAGAAAATGTTAAATCAATGTTTCCATTTATTGAAGTTACATTTGAAGTTGAAAATGTAGAAGAACATTATCACATTCCACTCTTGTTAACTCCTTACAGTTTCACGACTTATCGTGGATCGTAAGAATTTTTTTTTCTATATTATTTTTTTAATATAAAATTATTTCTGTAAATTATATACTACATACTTAATTGCTTTAATAAAAATTTAAAAACAATAAAATTTTTTTAAATACCCATAATTAAAATTTTTTATGCATATTGTTTTTTTAACATAAAATTTGCAAAAATTCTTTTATAGATAAAGCGCGATGTTTTCTGTGGGCGCGAAATTTCAATCTCGAAGCATGCAGTTATGATACCTATCTCATACAAACCCGATTTTTCTTTTTTCAGTTTTATTTTATTTTATAACTGCAAAATAAAAGAAGACTGACAAATTACAGTAACATTTTGGGAAAAATATAGAAAAAAATTTTCTGCTTCATCTTGATTTTTTTTATCGAAATTCAATACAATACATTTTACCTATATTTTCGAACTTTTATATAAATTTTTCTTCATAAATGCGGGCATTTAAAATTTATAGTATTTTTTAGCAATAGCGTATGAATTGTTGAATGTGCAAGGGCTTTATGGCAAATTTATATTTATCAACGCAAAATTTTTTTGGAGTTTTTACCATTTATCAGTATTTGGTTTTTACCAATTCCTCAAAATAAAAAAAAAAACCTTTAAATTCAAAAATAAAATAAAATCCCAATTCGCTATATTAAAGAAAAAATTGACTTAAAAAAAATATTTTATTGAAAATCAGTTTTCTTTTTAAAGTGTCCATTTTTTTGCTGGTTACTGCCAAATTTTTATAAAACGTACGTTTTGGTAATTATTAATTGTTTGATATTATATACTTAAGAATAAAAAAAAAATTTAATTTCTTTTTTGAAAGTAAGTCGATTTACGACGAAATTGAAAAATACAAATCTAAATTTTATCAACAAAAAGCAATCAATTTTAAAATATAGATTTATTTTAATTATTTAAAAAAACAGAAATTTTTTTTATTTATGTGTTCATTTTTTTTCAGTTCGAATTTGTCCGAAAATCTGCCTGCAAGTAAATATTAAAATAATAACAAAACAGCACTTTAAATACCATCACAATCTGGCTTTTTTCGTAATTTTAATTCGCAAAATTAAAAGTAAATAATGTAATGTAATGTTCAAAAATCATGTAAAAATTATGTGTTTCTAAAGTACTTACATAAAAATTAAAATTCTAAATAAAAAATTTTTATTTTATATTATATTTAGTATAAAAAAATACACTTTGATATATAATAAATTAAAATTTAAATTTCTTTGCTGGTGGTAAATACATTTTATCGCTTGGCATTGCTGGTGAACTTCCTTGATCTTTACCTGGAGGTAAATAAGTTTTATCACCCATGCCACCACCACCACCTCCGCCACCACCGCCTCCAGATCCAGAAGACGGTTTATTTGAACCAGCACCTCCACTTCCTCCTCCTCCTCCACCACCTGCTGCAGCACCAATTGTGAAACTTGCTTTATTCCCATTTTCGTCAGCCATGTACCTAATAATTTTTTCTTTTTATATTTACCATAATTTTATTGCAAAAAATGAAACTTACTTAAAAGAAACAGGTAATCCTTCAGGACTTTGATAAGAATAGCTTCCTTCAACAACTTGTACAGTTTCACCATCTACTTCTTTGAACGAAACAGTTTGTTCTCTTTGTACACCATCTTCAGATGGTCCAGCAGCCGGTGGTGATGCTGCTGGTGCTGACTTGGATGGTTCGAGTTTACCTACATTTGCTGGTGTTAATTGTCTTAATTTCGGTGCTATCAATATTCTGTTATCATTTGAACTTCGATAATAAAATGGTACTTTTTGATTAAATGATAATTGGGCTGATTTTATTTCACTTATTAAAACTGTAAACTTGAAAAAAAAATTTTTTTAGGATTATTAAATAATTTTCACTTTTTTACACACGTACCTACCACAAAAGTATAAAAAATTTTTTTATTCATACAAGCCATTACGTTTACCACCTATTGATTCTGAGAGTTTGAAAAATGTAAGTGAAAAAAAAATTGTTTAATAAGACTTTATATAGCAGAAACTCTTCAGTAAAGTTCAAAAGGATTTTACCGAGAGGAGTGCTAAATTTTTTTTATTTTAACATAAAAGGTTAAAATATATTATTTTATTCGATAATAATCAAAGTATTATACTGGATAATGAACAGTATTCGATCACTAATCGATTTTTGTGCTCTAAGTTGTAAGATTAAATTTTCAAATGATACCAATGGGTCCTAAATTTGTTTTAAATAGCGTAGTTTAAACTAAAAATAAAGTAATTTTTAGGGCATTAACAAAATAATGCCAATTTTCAGAAAATAAAATTTACATTTTGAGATTTCTAAATCAAAATTTTTTGAGAATTTACCCATTTATATAGGGGAGCAAATTTAGCTTCAGGGTCTATGAGAAGAATTCAAAAATGAACTAAAAGATTTGAAAATTTCGAAATAAATAATATTTTTTGTGATTGCTGCTATTGAATAAAAAATTTATCAATAGGTAATTCTATTATTTTAAATCATAGAAAAAAACCTGTAATTTTCAATTTTAAGTCCGCAAAATTAACAACAAATTCTAATCTGATCCAATACTGTAAATGGTAAGGTATAAAAAAAATAAATTTTTTAATTCTTAATTGAAATTATTATAAAATATATTATATAAACACAAAAATTCCATTTAATCAAATAATGTAAGTATATTGCAATAATAATAATAATAATAATTCTTAGTGATTTACATTTTAAAGATTTTTATCGCGCATAGAAAAGTTAGATACAGGTGCATATTATATTGTTATTTCTCTCACCTGTTGTCACACATTCTTCTTTGTTTTAGAATTTACCTTACATTTTTTTATTTATTTATTAAATAATTTATTTAAATTTATTGCTTTTTGATGTAATATATGTGCCATTGACAATTTACTGTGTATATATCTTTAATGTACATTTGCCATTGACAAAAATAAATGTACCTATATATAAATAAAGGATGCTTTGGGTAATAAGTATACACTGTAAAAATGTGCCGGTTGGTTTTAAATAGGTATATAGAAAAACCTTATAGGTTTAAACATCTTACCTAACTTACAAGGGGAGTTCAATACATTTGGAACACCAAATTACACCAAATGGTTAAGGATGAGTTTATTATGTTGAAAAAACATGTTGACTACCCTCCGCTCATTCCAATGGAACTTCTGGTCCTAGAAACGCAGGTCCCAATTATATGGAATAGGGTTTTTTGGTAATTTTCAATGAAACGCTAAAACCTCCAAAGTTAACCAAAACTCTTCTGGTTGGTCTCATTTTTTTTGGTGTAAGTATTACCTTTCAAACGCCGTAAATTTAATATTTTTGCTAAAAATGACCAATTTTTAAATTGTTGCCAAATTTGTAATTTTTGACGAAAATGGGTTTTATAAGTCTCAAAATATTTCCACAAGCTTCAAATTTTCAAAAATTTTTTACTCTACCTTTTTCATTTATTTGTTAATCAGATATGATAATTTGAAGTCGGAGCCCCAATTTTATGATTTTTTGAAAAAGCTCATTTTTAATGTTTATTTTGAAGAGCTATTTCTTAAAAACGACTCAAGGAAATGAGACGAGTAAATATTTTTTGGAATCTTGAAGCTTGTAGGAATTTTTCAAGACTTATAAAACCCATTTTCGTCAAAAATTACAAATTTGGCAACAATTTAAAAATTGGTCATTTTTAACAAAAATGACCATTCGGTTAATTGGCTATAGTGATGAGAGAATTAATGATAAAAAATTGCGGTTTACGGCGTTTGAAAGGTGATACTTACACCAAAAAAAATGAGACCAACCATAAGAGTTTTGGTTAACTTGTGAGGTTTAAATGTTTCATTGGAAATTACCAAAAAAGCCTATTTTATAACATTGAACCCTGCGTTTCTGGGCCCAGAAGGCCCATTGGAATGAATGGAGGGTAGTTGGCATGTTTTTTCAACATAATAAACTAATCCATAACCATTTGGTGTAATTTGGTGTTCCAAATGTATTGAACTCCCCTTATTGTTAGTTGAAGTCATCGAATCTTTTTATACATTGGAACAAAAAAGCATTTTGAGCAATAAGAAATTTTAATTTTTGAATCGTTTGAAAAATCAAGTAAGGAAATTTTACAGTTTCTATATATAATTCTAATATAATGATACTAATTAATTTTGAATTTACTTACTTTATAAATCTTTTTAACCGTATATTGAAAAATCACGATCTTATTTATTAGATTTCTTAGATTTTATCATAGTTATATTAATTATTTTTCTTTTTATTTAAAAATTTTTTTAAATTCTATATATTTAAAAAAATAAATTTGAACCTAGCTATTATTCCCATGGCAAATATTACATAACATAAACTGAATAGTAGTGTAATGTAATCTTAAAACTTTAACGTTCCTTATTGAAATCCTAAAGAAATTTGAATAGAAGTATGTTTATTATTTACTTATTGTTTATTAAAGTTACTTAAACCATTAAGGACCACTCGTACATAACTGGACTATTGATTACCAACTGTTACAAAACCTTTTTTTTTATTTTACCAGGTTTTCTAGGGGTAAAATGATTGCTTCTCCTATATATTTAACAATAGTTTTTACGTAAAGCCCCTTCAAAAAGGATAAAAATGAATTTTTGCCTATTTTTAAATTTGTTCTGGACTTTTAGCTATAAAATCTTTATATACACTGTAAAAAGTAACTTTCTTATATTAACAAAAAAATTAGAACATTTTCGAAAAATTAGTAAATTTTCGAAAAAATTTGTAAATATTCGTTAAAAAATCTTAAATTTACTAAATTTAGTATATTAACAAAAAATTTGAGTATCCTCGAATTATTTTTATGATTTCGCAAAAAAATTGATAATTTACAATTTTTTTTCGAAAAATTACAAAAAATAGTTGCAAATTTACGAAAAATAGTTGTGAATTTACAACTTTTTTCGTAAAATCACAAAAAAAAATCGAGAATTCTCGAATTTTTTGATAATACACTAAATTTAGTAAATTTACGATTTTTATCGAATATTTACAAAATTTTTTGAAAATTTACTAATTTTTCGAAAAAATTCTATTTTTTTTGTAAATCTAGGAAAGTTACTTTTTACAGTGCAGTGTAATGTGCGTGTGGACTAACATATTTAGTTTTTGAATTCATATATGAATTAAAAGGTATACCTTTAGGGGGTGATCATCCGTATGCATAAATGGTAAAAATTTTTTAATTTTGTATCTTTTTTACCCCTTGATATAGTGGTAATCACTCCCTAAAGGGTTAGAATTTAAAAATTATGTCTAGCTATGTACGATTGGTCGTTAATGGGTTAATATTTAAAATAGTATTTCAAATCCGTAAATAGGTTTTTTACCCACAATATTTATTATTAATTTAGGTATTATAAACGTTTTTGTGTCTAAAAACGAATGAAATTTAATCCTACGCCAGTTTAAAGTCATTAATTTCTTAACTGTGTCGAAAACCATCCCCTCGAATCTATTTCACGTTTCTCCTTAATTAAGGCAACCAAGAAAACAAAAATTAAATTTAAAATTCGCATTTCCGAGGAAAAAAAAGTTGATACCAGATCTGGTTGATACCTATAAGAGTACATGAGTGGTTTCATTAAAATTGGGCCTATATTTGATAAGGCGGGTCTATTAAATTGTAAATTTTTATTTAAAAAAATTCTTTATCTATAGACTTTTAAAATCAGATATTTTAATTTTCCTTCATGTTTTTTGAAATTATTTTCATTTTTTTTTTAAACTTATTTAACAATAAAAATTATTTCTTAAATTTAAATCAATTTGTAATTGGCCTTCAAAGATCTCTAATAATTATACAGGGCCAGATCTGGGCCAGATCAGCCCATACTTCAGATTCTATTCGGGTAAGTACTATCTAAAAAAATTGAAATTTTTTATTTCTCATGAAATGGATCATAAATTTTTCATCTATTTTTATTATAAAATAAACTTTTGTAGTAAAATTTAAATTGTAATTATGTAGCATGCACAAATTTTAAAATCAATGTTAAAAAAATATTTAATAGGAATTAAATTTATTAGTATAAAAATTGTTGAGAATTTACATAAATGTAAATACAGAAAACTGAACATTTTTAAGACAAAAGATAATTTTTTAATTATTAAATAGGAAACATACTTAATTCAATCATAAAAATCGTTATGATTTTCATATTTTTTTTTTTTTAATTTAAATTACCTATTTTAGAAAAAAAATTGATCATATAGTTTGTAATTTTTTAATTATTAGATTTTTATAGATATTATAAATTTATAATAATAGATTTCATTTACTTTTTAATTTATAAATTTCATTAGATATGTAATTAAATTTATCTAAAATACTGTTAAATTAAAGTTTATTTTTGTTATAATTAAAATAAAATATGTTTTTATTGTAGAAAATCCTTAATCGAGTTTCAGTTTTTATAACAACATTTATTTAAGTACTTAATTTATAGAAATAATACTTACACGTAACAAATTAAACTTAAAATATCATAGTTTTTGATAAATGAAAAAGGAAAATTAAATACTTATAATTAATATTTAGCTAAATCATTCTAATTTACATGTTTATCCAAATTCATATAATATTATTTAAGTGAAATATTTGAAATAATAATTGATTAATTAATTATAAAGTGCTTTTAGAATCTAAAATTTTTTGTACATCTTTTAAGGATTCTTTTAACAATAAACTTGTAATTTCTTCTTTAAATTTATTAGTAACATTTAAAAATGAACTATTTTCAACTAAATCTGGCTTAAATTTTTTTTCTTTGTAATTATCTATAGAATTTTCATTATTTTGATAAGCTCTTAATTGCGGTTTTACATCTTGAAAAGTTATTTCATCAGTTATTGAGATATTATCTAAATTAATTTTTACATCAGAATTTTTTTTTTTTAATTCTGTTAATTTATCATCAATTCTTTCAATGTGAACATATGAATTTTTAATATTTTCATAAATGATACTTAAATCATTTTCTTTTTCATACTTAAATGTTGGTAAATTTTTTAAATTATGAGTTTCAAGATGAGCAATTATTAATTTTTTTCCATTGAATACTTTAGTACAGTGTTTGCATTGATACAATTTATTATAGTCATTAGATGGTTCACTTACTTTTTGAGTTTTTTCAGAAAATTCTTGTTTGATTACTTGATCATCTGCAGGTTTTTTTTTATTATTGCAAGAAATTTGGTGTTTATTCAATTCCAACTTATTCTTAAATGATTCAGCGCAATTGTTACATTTAAAAGCTTTTTCACCTGTATGATTTTTAAGATGAATTTTTAAGCTCCCTTTTGTTCTCAGTTCCTTGTTACAAATATTACATAAGTTTTTATCAGGTTTCATTTTAATTCTTAACGATTCATTTCTTTCTTTCGACTCTTCTTTTTTAGTAACATTATCCTGTTGTTCTGAATTTGAGCGTAACTTGTATAGCATAGACTTTTCATTTTTTTTAGCATTGGTCGTATCTTTTATTTTAGTAGCACTGTCAACTAGATTTCTTTTTTTAATCATCTCATGTTTCCAGTAAACATGATTCGTTAAATGATTAGGTTGTTTGAATGCTTTTAAGCATATTTTACATTCATAATAAGCTTTATCATTTTTTTCTTGGATCTTATTATTATCTTCATCTTGACCATCGACTGATTTTTTACACTCATTAGAATGCCTTGCTCCCATTTTGGTGAAACTTCAATAATTATTGAAAACAAATTATGACTATATATTTCAACAATTTTTTCTTTTACCTGTGAAAACAATATTTATTATAATATATATGTAAAAGTTTATATAAGAATTTATATTGATAAATATTTACAATATTTTATGCTTCAAGTAAGAGAATTTTTGTTTAAATATTTAAGTATTTAACAAATGAAGGTTTGTAAGCTTTGGGAATAAAAACAATTGTTCCTTTAAGGAAACTTTTTTCTAAGAATCTAAATTTTATGTACTAGGCATTTATATATACATGTAACGAGCATACGCTTCGTTTTCATTTTTTACACTAATTTTAAAGAAATATACAAAAATTAAAAAATAAATTAATATAATTATACTTACAATATTTCTATAACAAATTAATTATATGGATTGCTTTTGAAAATAAATTTTTTAGAGTTTTTCTCAAATTCACACAAGCTGGAACTGGAACGACGATTCGCTTAGATGCACAGTGGCGCCCTCAACAACTTCGGCTGCTTGATCCCAAAGCTGCTGCATATATATACTTTTTTTATGAAGTTTCATCATAAAAAAATAATAATCATATAAATGAAATTTATTTGCAAAATTATTTGATACAAAAGATCTTAAAACTTCTCAAAATGGTTTTAGCAGATTTAGGTCGGAAAATAACTTCAGCATTACGCTCATTGAGCAATGCAACAATCATTAATGAAGAGGTAACGTTTTAAAATAGGTTATAATACTAAAAAAAAAAACAGTAAACAGATGTTTGTTATTATTTTGTAAATGATATTAATTATTACTTTAGGTTTTGAATTCTATGCTAAAAGAAATATGTGCGGCATTACTTGAAGCTGACGTTAATATAAGATTGGTAAAAAATTTAAGAGAAAATGTTCGAACAGTTATTGATTTTGATGATATGGCTGGAGGCCTTAACAAAAGGCGTATGATTCAAAGTGCAGTTTTTAAAGAACTTGTCAAGGTACTTAAATCTTAAAGTAATTATTTTTTACACTTAAGTTTGCTAATTATAATGTTTATTTAGCTAATAGATCCAGGTGTTAAAGCTTATCAACCAGTAAAAGGAAGACCAAACATTATTATGTTTGTTGGTCTTCAAGGATCTGGAAAAACTACATCGTGTACAAAATTAGCTTATCATTATTTAAAAAAGAATTGGAAAGCTTGCTTAGTTTGTGCCGACACATTCCGAGCTGGTGCATATGATCAAATTAAACAAAATGCAACTAAAGCAAGGATTCCATTTTATGGAAGGTAGTTATTTCTAGATTTCAATTATTTATTTAGTTGTTTTTTCCAAAATAAAACTTGTTAAAATTTATTTTTTAGTTACACCGAAGTTGACCCAGTTGTAATAGCTCAAGATGGTGTAGACATGTTTAAAAAAGAAGGCTATGAAATAATCATAGTTGATACTAGTGGTAGGCATAAGCAAGAGGAATCATTATTTGAAGAAATGTTACAAGTTTCTAACGCAATTGTAAGATTATTGTTAGTTATTTAATTGAAAATGTTAATTATTATTTAATAATTTTATTTACTTGTTAACATACAGCAACCTGATAATATTATATTCGTTATGGACGCAACGATTGGTCAAGCTTGTGAAGCTCAAGCTAAAGCTTTTAAAGAAAGAGTAAATGTTGGTTCTATAATTATTACTAAGTTGGATGGTCATGCTAAGGGTGGTGGTGCTTTATCAGCGTAAGTTTAAAAAACTTTTTTCTTAAGATTCATACTAAAGTTTTTTTTTTTTGTAACTAGTGTTGCAGCAACACAAAGTCCAGTAATATTTATAGGTACAGGAGAACATATAGATGATCTTGAACCTTTCAAAACAAAACCATTTATTAGTAAACTTCTGGGTATGGGTGATATTGAAGGTTTAATTGATAAAGTTAATGAATTAAATCTAGATGATAATGAAGAATTATTAGAAAAAATAAAACATGGACAATTCACAATGAGAGATATGTACGAACAGTTTCAAAATATAATGAAAATGGGACCTTTTTCACAAATTATGGTATGTTAATTAAATATTTAATTATATTTTCAGCTATTTAAAATTTTATTTTTGCATTAGGGGATGATACCAGGGTTTAGTCAAGATTTTATGTCTAAAGGAACTGAGCAAGAGTCGATGGCTCGTTTAAAAAAGTTGATGACTATTATGGATAGTATGAATGATGCAGGTTTGTTAATTTTGTACAATATAATTTAATTTAATTTTTATGTATCTATTTTTTAAATAACTTTAAACTTTTTTAGAATTGGATAATAGAGATGGAGCAAAATTATTTAGCAAACAACCAGGCAGAGTTACAAGAGTTGCTAGAGGATCGGGTGTAACAGAAAAAGAAGTTAAAGATTTAATTGCACAGTACACAAAATTCGCTGCTGTTGTTAAGAAAATGGGTGGTATCAAAGGTTTGTTTAAAAGTGGCGATATGACTAAAAATGTAAACCCAACACAAATGGCTAAACTTAATCAACAAATGGCCAGAATGATGGACCCTCGTGTATTGCATCAAATGGGTAAAATACATTATTTTAATTTAGATAATTTGTTATTTTATTGTTTTTATTATTAAATATTGAAATTTGTTAGGAGGAATGTCTGGATTACAAAATATGATGAAACAATTACAACAAGGTGCAGCAGGAGGATTAGGAAATTTAATGGGAGGCTTTGGAGGAAAATCATGAGATTGTGAGAAATAAGTTTAAAATTTTATTAAATTTTTACATAAAAAATAATAAAAAACATATTCCAGAAAATGAATTTTTTATATTTTATAATGAATTTAAATTTTGAATTTTATTTTATTATGTTATAATTAAACTGTTTTTTTATTTAAGAATATTTTCCTCTAAAAAATATTTAAATTATAGAAAATAAATAAATATATTCAATGAATGCATGAATGCGAGTGAGGTGTGAATTTTCAATACATTTTTTTGTTAAATGTGGTGTGTATAATATGCAAATATTAAATTTGTAAATATATACTTGTAAAGTACTAAAAAAACGCCTTTTTATTTGAGACCTTATTTAATACAAGAAACTAAATTTTTTTTTCAATTTCTAAATCTAAGATTTCTTTGTCTACGTTGAATTTTTCTTTGTCTTTGATTTACTTAACGAGTTTTTACCATCCATAGCTTTATCTCTTAATTCTTGTTCAACTGCTTGATTTATAGATTTTGACATTTTCTTTTTAAATTTTTCCATGTGACTTTGCTTTAAGCTTTTTGATATTATTGGAACATCTATAAGAAAAATGAATTTAGTTTGGTTTCAGATAAAATTTTTAATGTGTTATGGGCTAAAATACTTTTAAAATATATTTTTCACAACAAAAAAATAAATAACAACTCTACAGCTGTTATCTAAAAACATTTGTGAAACTTACTCTTTCTTTGTGATTTAATTGCTTTGCTTTTATTATTCTTCTTTTTTAATTTAGCCATTTTGTCTGCATTTTTCACTTTCATTTTTCCTTGAGCCATATTTTAAAAAATTTTTATTTCAATAGTTACTGATTAATTAATTATATATACAGAATAATTAAAAGGATTATAAGAATAAGAAGGCACGTGTTGTTGTTGTTTTTTGAGAAGACACTTTTCAAGATTAGGTTAGGAAACTTCTTCTTCTTCTTCTTGTCTTTTACTGGCTCTGACTCGCGTAGGTTAGGAAACTATGCCAACCAATCCAAATCACTGCAGTAACGTAAGCCTCATTTTTTTTTTATTTTCAAAATAACTGCATACTATCGGTTTGAAAAAGATGCGAACCTCGAGTTTTTTATTAATATCTTCCCCAAAAATAAAGACAATTTAATGAAATAAAATTTTTCTAAAAATTTAACCATATTTTTATTCGAATCTCAAAGGAATTTAACGCAAATATTCTAGAAGTGATTTTATTGCAAAAACAAATAAAAAAACGAGAATTTTAAGAATTTTTTTTTCGCTCCATGACTTTAGACCCGAAAAAAGAGTTGAAGGAATCATCCGATTTTGACAAAAATTTAACCAGTGGTAAATACACCTTTCTTGTGCATGATACAATTTTGAAAATTTAAATATTTCAATTCGCAAATTTTTTATGGGCTTCAGAAGAAGAGGCCTTCATCTCATCAACAAATTGTCGTATCGGCTTCGTTTTTTTTTTTAATCGATAGCTTACTGTTTGTAGATTAAAAATATATATTTTGTTAATGTAGCGAATTATCGATTTCTGAGCAATAACGATTCTAAAATACGGACAGGTGCATTCTATTCATCTATTCTTTTTCACTGTTTTAACCCGTATTCATGAATATTTAAAGAAAAATAATATTTTTCGCTTCTCATATTATTCTTAATTTGTTCGTTCATGCTACAACATCTGGTATGAGAAATAAAAATTAATTTGCAAATTTTTAAAAAAATTGAAATTTTTAATTACCGTATGAAATTTGCAGATTAATCTGCCTAAAAAGAACTTTGAATCGCAAAAATCCGCCAAAAAATGGTCAATGTAGAGGGTTAAAATCAAAAGGGTAAAATTTTTTGTTTTGCTGATATCAACGTCGGTTTTTGACCGATTTTTACGATTCAAATTGCTAATTAATCAGTTTTTTGAATAGAGAAAATTGGCAAATGGAAAATAAAAATCTTTGAGCAATTAGCAAAAATGAAAAGAAAAATGTTGAGATCGGATAGACAAAAGAGATATCTCGCTGCGAAACAGTTAAAGTTGGAAAGATATATTTTTTTGGGTCTCACCCTGGTCTCAGCGGGATAAATTAAAATTTTTTTTATCTATACGATCTCAAAATTTTTCTTTTCATTTTTGCTAATTGTTCAAAGAGTTTTATTTTCCATTTGCCAATTTTCTCTATTTAAAAAACTGATTAATTAGCAATTTGAATCGTAAAAATCGGTCAAAAACCGACGTTGATATCAGCAAAACAAAAAATTTTACCCTTTTGATTTTAACCCTCTACATTGACCATTTTTTGGCGGACTTTTGCGATTCAAAGTTCTTTTTAGGCAGATTAATCTGCAAATTTCATACGGTAATTAAAAATTGCAATTTTTTTAAAAATTTGCAAATTAATTTTTATTTCTCATACCAGATGTTGTAGCATGAACGAACAAATTAAGAATAATGAGAGGCGAAAAATATTATTTTTCTTTAAATATTCATGAATACGGGTTATAACAGTGAAAAACAATAGATGAATAGAATGAACCTGTCCGTATTTTAGAATCGTTATTGCTCAGAAATCGATAATTCGCTACATTAACAAAATATATATTTTTAATCTACAAACAGTAAGCTATCGATTAAAAAAAAAAACGAAGCCGATACGACAATTTGTTGATGAGATGAAGGCCTCTTCTTCTGAAGCCCATAAAAAATTTGCGAATTGAAATATTTAAATTTTCAAAATTGTATCATGCACAAGAAAGGTGTATTTACCACTGGTTAAATTTTTGTCAAAATCGGATGATTCCTTCAACTGTTTTTTCGGGTCTAAAGTCATGGAGCGAAAAAAAAATTCTTAAAATTCTCGTTTTTTTATTTGTTTTTGCAATAAAATCACTTCTAGAATATTTGCGTTAAATTCCTTTGAGATTCGAATAAAAATATGGTTAAATTTTTAGAAAAATTTTATTTCATTAAATTGTCTTTATTTTCGGGGAAGATATTAATAAAAAACTCGAGGTTCGCATCTTTTTCAAACCGATAGTATGTAATAGAATATGTTTTTAGTGTTTTTACCTATATGTTTTTTGCACCAATATCTATGCAATTATAATTATAATATATTAAATAATTTAATTTGTAATTAATTCCAAACTACTATAAATTCTGCTATCAATAAAGAAATTATTTTTTTATATTATTTTTTCAAAGTTAATGTATCGTAGGTATACCTATACGTATCTATATTTCTAAAATTGAACTTTTATTTTACAAATTATATCGTTCAAAATAATAGTTTTTATTTATTTTTCATTTTTTATAAGTATTATTAACGAGCGGCCTATTATTAATTTAAATATTTGTAGGAATTTCTAAATTTTAAGTTCTATATGTGACGATAAATAAAGAATATTTGTTTGATCAATTTCAAAATGTATTTATACTTATCCTTAGAAACGAAATTAAAATTATATTGCACAAAGTAGTTACACCTATTCCTATATATTATTAATTGAAGTGTTTATTATTAATTTGTTAAATTTTTAACCTTTTATATTATAAAAATAATATTTAAAAATATATTATAATTTGTATATGATAATAACTTTTAAAAGCCCAGAAAAAAAATAAAAAATAAGAATGTTTCAAAATTTATTCAAAGAGAATAATTTTTATGAAGTAGCTCAGGATAATAATGTTCAACCTGATTTATCATTAAATAATGAAAAATCAGATGGTTTGTATCTATACCTATAAATTTTAAAAATAAAAGAATTCAATTGTTAAAATAAATTTTTATTTGTGTAGAAACTTTTTACTATAATATATGCAACAAAATTATGTAAAAAATAAATAAACAAAAAAATAAAAAAAATTAATAAAAATAAAATTTTTTAGAATTATCTTCATTGGAAAAACGTTTAATAAATGTAAAAAAATTGTTAGATGTTAAAGAAATTCAAGAAGAAAAACAATATTCTGAATTATCGGTTAAATCATTTTTTGATTTTATGCGAACTGCATATCAAGTTAATGAAAGCGTTGAAGATTTAGTATCCAGAGTTAATATAAAGAGTGAAATTGATTGGAGCACTCTTGCTAAATCTTACTTAATTAAATACGATACAAAAACTTCACCTTCTAAAGAAATTAAATCTACAGAAAATGTAAGTCATTTTAAAAAAGATAATAAAATACATTATTTTTTTTTTTAATTAATAATTCATTATGTATCATAGGAAGATAATTTAAAGTTAAATTCAGCTTCACAAGGTTTTCCTGTAGATGAAACGAACTCAGGAGATCAATCAAATATATCAAATTCAGAAACTGAAAAAGAAATTACCGTACCAAAATTAATCAAAAGATGCCTAAGTGATGTTCTTCATGAAGGCTTGTTTGATTCAGTTCTTCCATACATGTTGCCTAAACCTACTTTTTCTCAACCAATTATTAAAAAGAATGTACCTAATGAAAATAAGAAAACAAATGGAAATGGAGCTGAAAACCTAGTTGGAAACAACTTAAGTTTGAATAAGGATAAGGAAAAAGATCAAAAAAAGCAAAGGAAATTTACTGAGTAAGTAAAAACTATTAAAATTTTCTATTATCATTTTAATAATTAAAATAAAATTCAGCAATGAAGTAGAAATTCATGTGTGCGATGAAGCAAAAAACATAAAAAAAGATTTTCGTTGTCCTCAGAAACTTCTGGTTCAAAAAATGTGTTATTTTGCTGAAGTTACTGCTGGCCAAAGATTAGAGGACATGGATATTTCAGTTCACTGTGACATCACAATTTTTGATTGGCTGATGCGTTGGGTTAAAAAAGACCTCATAAAAAAATCAGAATGGCCAATTTTGGAACCAAGCAATGTTGTTCCCATCATGGTATCAGCATCTTTTTTACAAATGCAACCGCTATTAGAGAATTGCTTAACTTATTGTCACAGTACCATGGCAGAAATATTAAAAACTTCATCAATTTTAACATGTTTGAATGACAATTTATTAACAAGGCTTTCTGAACAGTTTAGTAATAAAGATGTTGAAAACTTAAAAGATAAGAAAGATAAAATACAAAGTCGTTTATTTTGTAAATTAATTATGGCTTTAGCAAATCCTAATCCTGATAATAAAAGAGGACATTATGGCTCTTTAGCAACTTTATTTAAATGTTCAAAATGTAATAAGAATGTTGTTAGATCAATATCAGATTTAGTACCTTGCATTCCAAGTAATATGAAAATTGATAATAAAGGAGATATTTCCAGTAAGCATGCTAGGTATTCACTTATATTTTTTATTTGAAAGAAAAATACGCAAAAGTATAAACTCTTTTTAAACAATTTTTTTTCTTCAAAGGGACATGTCATGGAATTTAAATGATTACATTTTTAATCTAAGATCAGAATTAAGACATTGGCGTAAAGTTTATTGGAGATTATGGGGAGATTGCCACTTTTTATACTGCCGAATATGCGGATCTTATTTTCCAATTAATCAAATGGAATGGTGTTCTTATCATCCAGAAAATCCTCAATTTTTTGTAAACGAACAACAAAGAACATCACCTTTCCCGTTAGGAAGATACCCATGTTGCAGTCAAAGAGCTTACAGATTTCAAACAATTAATAATTATGATGGATGCAAATTTCAAGTAAAAAAAAATGATTTTAGTTTTCATATTTTTATACATATTGACATTGAATTTTACTATTTTAATAGGAACATGTAGCAGAAATAATGTCTGAAAAAGATGAAAATATTATAAATATTTTTCTTGATTACAGAGATAATATTTCTTTAGAACCACCTCAATTAATTTTCCCAGAAAAAATAACAAGATTAGTAGCTCGAGATTCTCAACTACAATTGGAAAAATTATCATGTAAAGAGAATTTTTGGTGGGAAGGAATTGAAATCGTTCCGCCTAGACAAAAATTAGGTCTTCTTGGTAAATTTAATTTTTACTATTAACGAAAAAGATAGTTAAATTTTATAATTTTAGGTAAAATCTGGTCTAGTTCTGGAACTTTAAAACCTTTTGATGCAAATTTACAAAAATCAAAGAAATTAGTTCGTCAAGTTTCACAAAATACTGATATTTCATCTGTAACTTCTTTGGAGTCAGTCAGTGATGATGAAGAAGATGAACAAAGTAATGACTATGCAAATACTAGTCTGGGAGATGAATCGCTTGCAAGTTTAGATTCACAAGATTGCAGTCAAATAGAGGCTTCTGTTATTTCCAAACAAAAAAATAAGTCAGCAGTTTCAAGAAGGTAAATTCTTAAATTTTTTAAGAGATATTTCCTATTGAAAACTTTTATTTATTAGGTGTGATAGACTGGGATCCTGGAATCCAAATTTATCAATAAGGTATAATCAAGATAATCAAAGAGAGTACGAAGAGAAAAAAATAGCACAAATGATATCACTGTTAACTAAAAGAACAGTATTAGAATTGAACATGAATCCAAGTATACATTCATCAAGTAAAACCTGCATTTGGAATAATAATATTCTACCAACAGGTAATAATAGTTAATTTAAAATTTCAAAGGGATTAGGGTCACCTGAATATAAAATATTCATACTTGCAAATTATACCATTAAAAATTTAATTTTTTTTAGGAGGAACTTGGACTAAATTAGAGGCTGATTTTAAAGACCAAATAGCTCATAACTCAAAGTATAAGAATTTTTTGTCAAATAAAAATACAAATAGAATAAAATCATCAAAATAAATTTAAAAAATGTTTTTATTAACCTCATATAATATTGAAACATTAATTTAAAAAATGTTTATCATCTTAAAACTTCATTCTATGAGGATATTGGCTGCTACGTAATCCAAACATTGTAGCTAAATATGCAAAAAGTGCTTTCTTATCTTGATGTTTTTTAATAGCTTCAATAACTAATTTATCGACGACTTTTTGATCTGCTTTTCTTTCTTCACTTGGTTTATATCCTTCTTTTTTCTTGGCAAAAATATCACCTTCTTCTTTCTTTGCTCTTTTATCGTGTTTTCGTTTAAAGTAACTATCATTTATGTGTTTTGGGAATTTAACGTTTTTAAGATCTATTTTTGTAGATGTTGCTATAACGTATCGTTGACTTATTCTCCTCATTGGACAGGCATTGATAAGGAAAGGTCCTTTAGAAAAAACAATTTTTTGAAGTTTAATAAAGCTAATTACAGTTACTTAAATTTATCTTGATTATGAAAAAATGTATACCAGGTTCTTAAATGGAATATTAATATTTTTATTAACATAATTTATTTTTTAAAAGTTATTATTAACTAAAAATCGTTATTACACGCTGCTAATTATTACTAACTCGTTAATGGGGAGCTTAAAATCACGATCATTACCGGTATAGGAAAAAGAACCATAAATGAATATTTTTATATGTATGTACTTTACATGAAGCGTTTATATTTTCTTTTCCCTGATTTCTTTTTTCATGGACCATGTATGGAATGAACACGTCACAGTAAACGTGATGAAAATAAATAATTATATCATAACTAAAGAATATTAGATGTAACACCTCATTTTCAGTACAAGATTTTTAAGAAACTTTGGTTCATTACTATTCTCTTGCAATTAATAATTATGAAATATTTTATAAAACAATGTCACATTCTGGGTAATACTGATGAGGCAAAGATTATTAAAAAAGATTAAGTTTAGATTATTAAACATTAAATTTGTCAAAAATAAAATAGAACTAATGTGAAAACGAAGGTCTGGGCTTACAAAATGATATAAATTTCATAATCTACATCATATGTTAATTTTTTAATTAACTTACCTGTGACAACTAATAATCCACTTTTCAATTGTTTTAAGAGGACAACTCGCTTGCCTTTGTGTTGACCAGCCAATAAGATACAAATTGTTCCTGGTTTAAGAGATGGTCTGATATAACGTTTATGGAATTTAAAACAGTTTTTCGATGGTCTTGGAGTAATTGGATCTGTTGTTGGGTAGTTAGCTCTCCTTTTTTTTAATAAAACAATTCGTTTTCCACCATTTTTATCTCCTCCAACTGTTTTTTCAACAGTAACTGGTTTTTTTGGAACTTCCTAAAGAGCACAAGAAAAAAATAAACATAGTTATATTTAAGGTAGTTTATAAAAGTATAATATTTACCTTTTTTGGAGTCTTCTTTCCAACAAATTTGTAAACTGCTTTTTTATGGTACATGCGAGATCTACTAAATCTCATGATTCCATTACCTAAATCATAATTACGAGGTCTCTGTTTCCTTTTACCCTTTTCTTTAGGAGCTTCTCCTGCAACAGCAGGAGTTTTAACTTTTTGATCTACCATCTGCAAAAAAAGAAAAACTTTTAGTACACACTATCTACATGCATTGTAGCACATGAAAATTTAAGGTTATAAATTAAGAGCAAATATAAATAAATTAGAGTTTAGATTAATTATTATCAAAGCTAAAAGTTATAAAAAAAACACACAATTAACAATTTTAAACACTTTTAAGCCAATTAAATTAAATATTAAACATTAATTAAAATCTATGTTTCTTGGTTGATCCATGCTTTTTGTTACTAAAAAATGTCCAAAAAATATCTTAAAAGAAAAAAAATATTTTGCAAAGTTCAAAGAAGAATTCCTATAATATTTAAATATTAAATAATTACTTTAGTTAACTTTAAAATAAATAAGGATTCATTAGATTTTTTAACAATATTTACAACAATCAATTTTACCTTCACTAGGTTGCGAGACCTAAAGGAACGAAAGAAGCCCTCAAGCGGAAAATTTGATAACTAAAAATGTTTACTCCATTTTTTTTAAAACTTTTAAAGTTTTAAATATAAAAAATTCGCAATAAAAAAATGATATGTAGTTATACTTAGCAAGATAAATTATAATTTCGAAATTGTTTTGTAATCAAGAATTTTTTTTAATTTTAATTATTAAACAAATAATATTTAAAAAAAAATAAATATGTAAACATTTTTAGGCTGAATTTTTAAATGCAAAGAAATTTTTAAATGCAAAATTTTTAAATGCAAAAGAATTTTTTTTAATTTTAATTATTACAAATAATATTTAAAAAAAAATAAATATGTAAACATTTTTAGGCTGAATTTTTAAATGCAGACGATTACCCTCTCCATAAAATCGTGGTAATTCGACTCTGGTAATTCGTAATCGGCGGCCGGCGCTTCATTATTTTACCGTGATGGTATACATGGTACTTAGATCTTCGAAATGAAAATCCGATAAATATTTATTTAGATGCAAACTGACATTAAGAAGATTAAAAAAGTAAAAAGTTTGGGATTATAAAAGCAAATTTTAAAAAATGTACGCAGTAGAAGAAGGTAAGTAAAAACTTCACATTCCGTTTATAAAACAAACTAAAATTCAGGTCTTATGTATACAATTTTTTGTAAACATTAATGTAACCTATATCTACTTTCTAATTAATACGTTTGTTTTCGTATCTTTTTTTAAAGATCAATTTGATGAAGATGAGGCAGAAGAAATATCATCTAAATTATGGCAAGAAGCTTGTTGGATTGTTATTAACGCATATTTTGATGAAAAGGGTTTGGTACGCCAACAACTTGATAGTTTTGATGATTTCATGGAAATGTCAGTTCAACGTATTGTAGAAGATACACCTCCAATTGAATTACAAGCAGAAGCACAACATACTTCTGGTGTTATTGAAGAACCTCCAAAACATTCAGTTAAATTTGAACAAATTTATTTATCAAAACCAACTCATTGGGAAAAGGATGGTGCTCCATCTCCTATGATGCCAAATGAAGCAAGATTAAGAAATTTGACATATTCGGCTCCTTTGTATGTTGATATAATAAAAACAATTATTAAAGAGAATGAAGAACCGATTGGTACAATTACTTTTATAAATTAATTTTAATTTTATTTTGACATTAATTTTATAAGTTTTTTACTTTACTTATTTGAACTTATTAATTTTAGAAACTCAGTATCAAAAAACATTTATTGGAAAAATTCCTATAATGCTAAGATCAAAATTTTGTCTATTATCTGGTTTATTTGATCGTGATTTAACTGAATTAAATGAATGTCCATTGGATCCAGGTGGATATTTCATTATTAATGGATCTGAAAAAGTAAGAAAACTACTGACCTTTAATTTAATTTTTTTTTTTAATTAATTTTTAATGAATTTTAGGTTCTCATTGCTCAAGAAAAAATGGCTACAAACACAGTCTACGTTTTTAGCATGAAGGATGGTAAATTTGCTTATAAAACTGAAATTAGATCTTGTTTAGAACACAGTTCCCGACCAACTTCAACTTTATGGATAAATATGATGGCTAGAAGTGGAGCTGTAAGTAGACCTAAATTTCATAAATTAGCTATAATTCAAAAGTTTTTAATTCTTAATTTTTAATATTTTTATAAAAATGATTTAGCACATTAAAAAATCAGCAATTGGTCAAAGAATAGTTGCCATTCTTCCTTACATAAAGCAAGAGATTCCTATAATGATCGTTTTTCGAGCTTTAGGTTTTGTAGCAGATCGAGATATATTGGAACACATTATATATGACTTTGATGATCCTGAAATGATGGAAATGGTCAAACCATCTTTAGATGAAGCTTTTGTTATACAAGAGCAAAACATAGCTTTAAATTTTATTGGTTCTCGAGGTGCTCGTCCTGGTGTTACTAAAGAAAAACGTATAAAATATGCAAGAGAAATTTTACAAAAAGAAATGTTACCTCATGTAGGAATAAGTGATTTCTGTGAAACAAAAAAAGCTTACTTTTTGGGATACATGGTTCATAGATTATTATCTGCAGCACTAGGTCGAAGAGAATTAGATGATCGAGATCATTATGGAAATAAAAGACTTGATTTAGCTGGACCTTTACTAGCATTTTTATTCAGAGGTCTTTTTAAAAATTTGACTAAAGAAGTCAGAATGTATGCTCAGAAATTTATAGATAAAGGAAAAGATTTCAATATGGAATTAGCTATCAAAACAAAGTTGATAACAGATGGATTACGGTATTCTTTGGCTACAGGTAATTGGGGTGATCAAAAAAAGGCCCATTTAGCAAGAGCTGGAGTTTCTCAGGTATTGAACAGATTAACTTTTGCATCAACTTTATCACATCTTAGAAGAGTTAATTCTCCAATTGGTCGAGATGGTAAATTAGCTAAGCCTCGTCAATTACATAATACACTGTGGGGTATGTTGTGCCCTGCTGAAACTCCTGAAGGAGCTGCTGTAGGTCTTGTAAAAAATCTAGCTCTTATGGCTTATATTAGTGTTGGTTCTCAACCATCACCTATACTTGAGTTTTTGGAAGAATGGTCTATGGAAAATTTAGAAGAAATAGCACCTAGCGCAATAGCTGATGCTACTAAAATATTTGTCAACGGATGTTGGGTTGGAATCCATAGAGATCCTGATCAGTTGATGGCTACTTTAAGAAAATTGAGAAGACAGATGGATATAATTGTTTCAGAAGTTTCTATGGTTAGAGATATCAGAGATCGTGAAATTAGGATATACACAGATGCAGGAAGAATTAGTAGACCACTTTTGATTGTGGAAAATCAAAGGTTACTTCTAAAGAGACGCCATATTGAAGTTTTAAAAGAAAGAGATTTTAATAATGATGGGTAATTAATTAAATTTTTAACTTTAAAGTATATTTGTGTAAATGTTTTCAGATTATTATTACTATTATTATAACTTTAAATTAATTTTGGATAGTTAGCTTAAATTTTATTAATAAATAATTATATTATCTGAAGATGGCAAGAACTTGTTGCTAGTGGTGTGGTTGAGTATATAGACACTCTTGAAGAAGAAACTGTGATGATTGCAATGTCTCCTGATGATTTAAGACAAGAGAAGGAATATGCATATTGTACCACATATACTCACTGTGAAATTCATCCTGCTATGATTTTAGGAATATGTGCATCTATTATTCCATTCCCTGATCATAACCAAAGTCCTAGAAACACTTATCAGGTAAGATTTATTTTTTAAAACTTTGTTATATATACTTATAAAAATAATTTATGTGCAGAGTGCTATGGGTAAACAAGCTATGGGTGTTTATATAACAAATTTCCATGTTCGTATGGATACTCTAGCTCATGTACTATATTATCCTCACAAACCACTTGTAACAACAAGGTCTATGGAATATCTGAGATTCAGAGAACTTCCTGCTGGAATAAATAGTATTGTTGGTATTGCTTGTTATACTGGGTATAATCAAGAAGATAGTGTTATTCTTAATGCTAGCGCTGTAGAAAGAGGATTTTTCAGATCAGTTTTTTATCGATCATATAAAGATGCAGAAGTTAAAAGAGCAGAAGAGTCTGAAGAACAGTTTGAAAAACCATCAAGACAAACTTGTCAAGGAATGCGAAATGCTATTTATGATAAGTTAGATGATGATGGTATTATTGCTCCAGGAATACGTGTCTCCGGGGATGATGTTGTTATAGGTAAAACGCTCACATTGCCAGAAAATGATGATGAAGTAAGTTTCACTAAATTTTAAAATATAATTATTTTTTATTCTGAGCTAATAAAATTATTTTATGTAGTTGGACAGTACAACAAAACGTTACACCAAGAGGGACGCCTCAACCTTTTTGCGTAACAGTGAAACTGGTATTGTAGATCAAGTTATGTTAACACTGAATAGCGAAGGATATAAATTTTGCAAAATACGTGTAAGAAGTGTTAGAATTCCTCAAATAGGAGATAAATTTGCTTCTCGGCATGGTCAAAAAGGTACTTGTGGTATTCAGTACCGTCAAGAAGACATGCCTTTCACTTGTGAAGGTTTAACACCCGATATCATTATTAACCCTCATGCCATTCCATCTCGGATGACTATTGGTCACTTAATCGAGTGTATTCAAGGAAAGGTTTCTTCAAATAAAGGAGAAATTGGTGATGCAACTCCATTTAACGATGCTGTAAATGTACAAAAAATTTCTACTTTGTTAATGGAATATGGTTATCAGTTAAGAGGAAACGAAGTCATGTACAATGGTCATACAGGACGAAAAATTAATGCTCAGATCTTTTTGGGGCCAACTTACTATCAACGTTTAAAACACATGGTAGATGATAAAATTCATAGTAGAGCTAGAGGACCAGTTCAGATCTTGGTTAGACAACCTATGGAAGGAAGAGCTCGGTAAGGTTTTTAAAATTATAATTTAAAACTTAACTTTTATCATTTAATTTCATTGTGGTTTTAATTTACAGAGATGGAGGTTTGCGTTTTGGAGAAATGGAACGAGATTGTCAAATAAGTCACGGAGCAGCACAATTTTTACGTGAACGTTTATTTGAAGTTTCTGACCCATACAGAATTCATGTTTGTAATTTTTGTGGTTTGATCGCAATTGCTAATCTTAGAAATAATACATTTGAATGCAGAGGATGTAAAAATAAAACTCAAATATCACAAATTCGTTTACCATATGCTGCAAAACTTTTATTCCAAGAATTAATGTCTATGAATATTGCACCTCGTCTTATGGTGTCCTAATTTAATTGACATTTATAATATACCTATATTTTGTATTAATTTAGTATTAAAAATTAAAATTATGGACTCTTTGCTATTTATATTTGTAAATAAATATCTTTTGTATATAAATTTAAAATAAACAAATTTTAAAAAAATTTTACTGTTTCTTAAATATTTTTTTTACAAAAAAATTTGATTCCATATATAAATATTGAGTCCAGCGGGTCCACTGTCCAGCCTTTTCCCACTCTAAAAGAAAATTGGAGCTGTGACGGCGATTTTTAGAACTTTATAGGTCCGGCTTTAATTGAAAACATAAACAATATCAATCTATCATAAATTAAAATAGTTGTTAAAATAGATATTTTAAATAGTTATTTTAATTATAAAATGGTTGTTAATGTTAATTATTATATTTTATGCAAAATTTATACTTATTTTCAATTCAAGCTGAACCTAAAGTTATAAATATCACCGTTTCACAGCTCCAATTTTCTTTTAGAGTGGGGTCTAGAATTTTATAAAACTTTTACAAGGTTTTATTCCCGGTGTTTATTTTTTAATTTATTTTTAACTTATGAAAATGAACTCTTTAGCGAAAAGAGTGGTCACTAAAATTCGTTTCTCACAAGTCAGATTCAGGTAATTCTATTAATAATTTAATATTTAAAATAAAAATTGAGATTTATAACCTTGAATTTAGTTCAAGTGAAGCTAACCGCATTGAAGAATCATTCAAATCAAGGTCCACTGTTGATGACAAGGATGTCAAAAATCTTTCCCAATACAGCGAAAACTGGTGGGATCCAACTGGAGAAATGAGAGCTCTACATTCATTTAATCCTCTAAGAATCAAACTCATAAGAGATGGATTAGCAAATACTGGTCATCAAGAAATAAAACCAAGTAAGCCTTTAACGGGTTTGAACATTCTAGATGTTGGCTGTGGAGGAGGAATTTTATCAGAACCACTAGCTAGAATTGGGGCTAATGTAACAGGCATTGATGCTTCAAAGGAACTTATTTCATTAGCAAATGATCACCTTAAATTAGATGCGTCATTACCTAATAATTTAAAGTATATTAATACAACAATTGAAGATTACATAAAAGAGTTAAAAGAGAAATATCATGTAGTTGTAGCATCTGAAATTTTGGAACATGTAATTGATCACGAATTATTTTTAAAAAGTTGTTCCGAAGCTTTGTTACCAAATGGTTCGCTTTTTATAACAACATTAAATAAAAATATAGTATCATGGCTTGGTGGTATAGTAGCAGCTGAATATGTTTTAAGAATTTTACCATTAGGAACTCACGATTGGAATAAATTTATATCACCTGAAGAAACAAGGCGTTTATTAGATAAATGTAAGTATTTAAAAAGTAATGTAAATTTTGTTATATAAATAATTTTTTAATTAAATTTTAGATGATTGCAAAACAAGATTAATTCATGGAATTTTTTATAATCCTTTAACTAATTCATGGTCTTGGACATCATCAACAGCAATAAATTATGCGATTCATGCAGTTAAATCATCAAATACTCAATAACTTCTTTAAAAAATTTTTGTACATATATAAAATTTATATATATTTTTTATTTTGTATTATTAGTTATAGGTTTTTGTACAAAGTTTAATATACACTTATATAATTTATAAAAATACACTTATTGCTTTAAGTTAAATTATTGCAAATGTCATATTGTATTTATATTAGTTTATATATCATAAACAAATCATAAATGAGAATACATTATATTCTAAGTTAATTTTTTGACTATTGCCATTTTTAAAAATTACTTTAGAAAATTCAAGTATTTGGTTTAACTACTTATCATGTAAAAAATTTAAATTTAACCAAAATTAAGCAAATATTGTATTTATAATTATAATAAATAATAATTTTTTTATTTTATGTCAAAAATTAACATCAACAAGTTGCGATATCCGGCAGATCTGTACACCGTGTACCAACTGCGCAAGCATATTTAGTTCAAAATAAATTCATATGAATTTTATATAGACGTTGTAACCTAAAAAATCTTTCAACTATACTGTAAACTGTTTATTATTATTATTTGTTAAATGTAAATTAAGAAAATGATATTTGGATAAAAGGATAAAAAATTTCTCAAGATTTTTAAATAAATAACTTATATATCTTTTTGTAAATACAAATTCTTATTCCATAAAAAACCTATTAATTATGTTACTTAATCAAAATAATATTACGTAGATTTTTATTGACGAAAAATGAGATATTTTAAAAATCTAAATATTATTACTTTTTAGTTTATTATGTTGCCCTCAACAGGTTATTTTAAGGGAATCAATTGCCCATATTATGAAAATGGATTATGTGAACGGCCTTATTGTCATTACAAACACTCACGTAGAGGTAAATAGAAATTGTAATCAAATTAATTATTATTTAACTAAAAGTACATAAAGTTTTCTTTTATCTTTGAAGATGTTTCAAATTCGGCAGTATTACAGCAGTCACAAACTATACAGACTGTTCAAAAATCTCAAAATATTGGAGCTGCTTCTATTGCTGCTTCAAATCCTGATGTTTTAAAACAACTAGTTTCTGAAGCTGTAAAGCAAGTTTTGGCTGATGAATATGGTTCTAATACAGAGAAGTTTTCTCAAAATCTAGTCAGTAAAGTTGTTGAAGGCTTACAACCAACATTAAATTCTTCATCGGTTCCCCAAAATATTACCAATACAAATCCAGTTATAGGTAAACATATTAGTGTCCCTGTACAGCCAGTTGCAAGACCATCTTCTCAATGTGTTTATAATCCAACTCCTATATCAGAATTAAGGAAGAGGCATTTGCCTGTAGCTTCTTATATGCCGCCTGTTGAGAGTAAAGTTGTATTAAAAAGAAAATCCCCTGATGGAGATAAACCATGGATGGATGTTATTAGAAATATACCAAATCTTAAAGAATCAAAATTTAAATATACTCCTGCATATTCATCAGAGAAAAGTTCTAGTGGACTTAATTATGTTCCAACAGCCTTGACTTCAAGTTCTTCAAACTTATATGGGCAAAATAATACAGATAGTACAAAAACAAAAGAACCATATCTTCCGAAACCCAAAAAGCGAAGAGAAGAGTATGTTCCTAAAAATCCCAGTCGTCGTTTTAAGCCTAAATTGATTTTAGAAAATGATGAAGATGATGATTTGATGATAAATAATTTGTTACCTCAATATAATGCATTCGACGACATGAATAATTCTGAATCTAATCCAAGCGTTTCTCTTGATGATGCCTCGCAAGATGCAATGGATGTAGATTACAATACCATTGAAGAACATATTTATGAAAATAAGACCAACGACACAGAATATGTACCAGAATGTAAAACACCAAAAAAAGAGACGGAAAGTCCGAAAGATATTGTTAAAACCAAAAATGGTGAAGAAAATTTACAGGAGGACTTAGCACCAAAGCCTAAAATTGCTGAAGATTCATTGATGCTAAATGAATCTGATAAAATAGATAAAGAAAATAAAAAACAAGATTTGAGTCAGAAAAAAGATAAAGGTAAAGAAAGAAGTAAGGATCAAAGCGATAGAAGTAAAGATCGTAATAGGGATAAAAGTAAAGAACAAAGTAAAAGTAAGAGCCAAAGTAAAGATCGTTCAGACGGAAATCGTAGTAAGGATTGCTCTAAGGATAAAAGTACTGATAGTAAAGAACAGAGCAAAAGTAAAAGCAGGGATCAGCATAAAGAAAAAGATAAGGATAAACATAAAAGTTCTTCAAAAAGTAGTGATAAGGGGAAATCATCATCATCATCCAGAAGTAAAAGTAAGCATAAAGACAAAGATAAAAATAAAGATAGTAAAAGTAGCAAAGATCACAAAGAAGTTGATAAAAAAAATTCTAAATCTGATAAGGAAAAAAGTAGTTCAAAAAGTTCTTCAAAAACTGAAAAAGAAGAAAGTAAAAGTAAGAAAAGTAAATCAGATAGTAATAGTACAAGTAAACATAAAAGTAAATCAAGTTCTACAGATTCAAAAATTAAATCTCGCGTTGAGTCTAGTAAGAGTAAAAATGACCATGAATTAAAATCTAGTCAGAAATCCAGTAAAATAAATAAATCAGATTTAAAAACTGAAGACGAAAAAATGCATGATAATAAAGAGGAATCTGACAGTGATTTTGAACTTGCTTCTGGGAGTCCACTGCCTCAATTTTCACCATATTATGATGAAGTTATTAATGAGGGCTCAGATTCAGATCATGACGTGGAAGAAGAATGTCGCAAAATTTTCCAGGTAAAATTTTTATAATTATTTCTGATGATTTTTTAAATATTTGAATTCTCTGAAATAATTTACATTTATAATTAGGAATTTGAAGAATTTGAACCAAAAGATGTTACAAGCAAAGCACCTGTAAAACAAAAAGTTCAAGAAATCGAAGACAGTAGTAAAAAACGAGTTGCTCATCCATCTGCAGAATCAAGTTTAGTAAAACAAGTAGGACCAAGCCAACCATTGAAACCTTTACAAAACCCACAACAAAAAATGTATGAAAGATGGAAATTAATGCAAAAAATAGCTGCCGAAAAATCTCACTCAACAAATACTGATCACCCAGTCAATGGAAATGGTTTGTTTATTTACTTAACTATAAAAAATACAAATTTATTTTAAAACTATAAAAATTAATGGAATTCACCATTATATCAGGTCGAATAAGAATAGCACAAGTTCCTTATGCAATGTCTCTGACACTGGAGAAGAAGAAAGTTTTAGAAAATATAGCCAAAAAAGAAACAAAGACTTTAGCTCAAACGGTTAAAAAAGGAACTCGTGTGGCACACGTTTCACAATCGGTTAGAATTTTTCTTACATTATTACTATATTAAAAAATTCAAATAATTTCATAATATTTTACAGATTCCTGAACTAATTCGTCCAGCACCCTTACAAACTGCATCTCAAAAATTTCCACTGAATGTGCGTCAACATTATGTAAATGCGATGCATGATATTTGTATTCAAATATATGATAGTTCAGATGATGCCATTCATAGAGCTTTGCGTGAAGAACTAACGTGTCATGATAAATGTAAAGCATTGGCTGTATATAAAAATTCTTGCATGCTCGCTGTACATAGACTTCGCAAAGAAGTAGACCAAGATAAGTGCGAAGCAAGTGCAAGTGGGTTAGTATCTCATGAAACAGTGCTAGCTGGGAAAGTAAAAGGATCTTGGAGCGTTATGAAACCTAAAAAAGTTGTTACTGATTTTAAAGGTTCATCATTATACGAAATGTTAGCTAAATTCTTGTTAACTGAACAAGAAATGCGAGATAATGGATATCCAAGGCCTCATCCTGATGGGATAAAAGTATTTATATTTATCTTGTAAATTTATTTAAATTTAAATATTTTAACTGAGTAAATAAATCAATATAGGGTCGAGCAAAAATGTATGTATCAAACCTAAAGGGCAAATCAACCCTCTCAAAAAGGCCTAATGAACGTTTTTGTTGTCGTTGTGGAAAATCATACATGATAAATGACGATGGTTTAGCAGTTAGAAAAGAAAATTGTATTTATCATTGGGCCAGAAAGTTCACAATGAGAGGAGAAAGCCGCTATGCTTGTTGTAAACAAGATAGTTCGTCAGATGGTTGCTGTGATGCCAAAAATCATGTTTGGGATTATGTTGATCCTGATAATCTTACAGGATTTGTTTCTACTTTAGACAGAAGTATAATAAAAAGTTTAGTAAATTTAGTTTAGAAAATTATTAAAATAACAAATCGGTTTTTTGTAGACAAACAGCCTGAAGAACAAGGTATTTATGCTTTGGATTGTGAAATGTGTTACACAACTCAAGGGCTTGAACTAACAAGAGTCACAGTTGTGGACGAAGATTCTCAAGTTGTATATGAGACTCTGGTTAAACCTTCACATACTATAATCGATTATAACACAAGGTATAAAAAAAAAATTTAAACTTACACAATTAACAAATTTCTTATAAACTATAAACTAATTATAAAATGAATGAATTTGGCTATTTAGGTTTTCGGGTATAACAGAAGAAGATATGGAAAATGTAACAACGACGTTACAAGATGTACATGCAGCACTTTTAACATTATTTTCATCAAAAACTATATTAATAGGTCATAGCCTGGAAAGTGATTTCAGAGCATTAAAACTATTACATGAAACTATCGTTGATACGAGTGTCATGTTTCCACATAAAAATGGACCACCATTTAAAAAAGCTCTAAAAACTCTATGTTCCGAATATTTACGTAAAATTATTCAAAACGATGGTAAGTTTTAAAAAAATATTTAGGTATCTTTAATTTTGTTGCAATAAAAAAAAATTTTTTTAGTTGGAGGTCACGATAGTAAAGAAGACGCAGTAGCTTGTATGGAACTTGTACATTGGAAAATGAAAGAATTAGCAAAATTACTATGATTATTTATTGACAATAATTTATTAAATAGTATTTATTGCTTAGTGATGTTTTAAGCATTATTATAAATATTGTAAAATATTATTGTAAAATAATCTGTTAATTCATTTTTTTCTATTTAAAAATAAATACTCAAAAATTGTTTGAAAAAAATATTTATGATAGATGAAAATGTTTACTTTGTAACATAAATATCAAAACTCAATTTTCATGTAAATCTCATAAGCAGTATAAATAGTTCATTTATAGCGTCAAAAAACTGCCAATATTATACTGTAAAAATTAAAAAAAAAGTATATTTTTTTTTAATGATATTTATATGTAATTATTTTTGTTTATTTATAAAATCGTCTATATATTATAAAGTAATTTAAAAAAAGAAAAATAATGGAAAAAATTAGAATAAGTTTAATAATTTTTAAATTCTTTTTATCAAATAATTTAAGTGTTAACCTTCCATTTTTTTTTTAAATTATTTTTAATATCACTTGAACCCAGCTGAATAATTTCTATTGTATCAATAATTAAAAAAAAAAGAATATTATTTTGTTAAATAAGCATTTTTTTTCTGTAAATAAGTTTATAGCAAATTGTATAAATCTTTATGTATAATATTTATATATATACATATATATATATAAAATTTATAAAATTGGTGGATGAAATTTTTTCTATTGTATTACTTACATTAAAAAAAATAAAGGATCATTATTTTTTAATATATTAATCGATATTTTATTTTATATTTTATTTATTACTATACATCTATATTTGTTTAATTTAATTTAGAATATATTACATTTTTTTTTCTGATTAAATAATTTACTTTTTACACGCAGTCATATAATATGTATATGAATTTTTTTTTAATTAAAAAAAATGTTTATATCTGCAGACTAAAGCAGAGTTTTAACACACAACGAATTCAGGAGACAAAACTTAACTTAAAAAGTAGATTTCCTAACATGGTTGCAAATTTGAGAAATCGTTAGATTGCAAAAAGTATAGTAAAAAATATATGATGATTTTGTGTATACCCTTGTTAAGAAAATCACTTATATTTTGGAATGTAATTTAATGGTATAAATTATTGATAAAAATACTGAATATTTATAACTGAAATAAATAATTTAATGAATACTTCACTTTTTAATTAAAAATTAAAATACAAAACAGTTTTTTTTTAAATTTTAATTTACAATTTTTTTAAAATTAATTTTTATTTTTTTCACATCCAAAAAATCATTTTATGTCTATGTACACATAAAAATTAATAAAGAATATATTTATATATAAGTATAAGACTAAATATTAGTCTTTTCTTTTGATAATTTTAATTAAAAAATTTTCTAATATTTACATTTTACAGAAAATTAAACAAATATTTTAAAGACATCTTTTTTGGTTTCTATTAATAAACAATATCTATATCAAAAAGATATATAAAAATAATATTTAATTAAAAAAATTTTGCACTTGACAATGAACAAGATAAAATAATGATAAAATAATTTTTCTTTATATCTTTAGGCATTTGAATTCAGTATTTTTAAAAAATCTAAAAATTGCACTCTACACTGTAAAGACTTTTCACTTTAATTTGTATTACCTATTAAAATTTTACAATATTTAATAATTAATTAAAAACAATAAAAAATCAATTACTTTTTTTTCTCTTGTTTTAGAATTACAATTTTTTAAAAAAATACTTTTTTCTCAAATACACACACGTATTATAATATAAATATCTATAAAAAATATAGATTTGATTTGGCGCATACAGTAATTGCAATTATAAAAGGCATTTTCATTTATAATTTTTCATAACTAAAAAATATTTTTTAAATCGAACAAACTATATTTTTTTAAATATAACTTCTAAAAATATTAATACTTTTTCTCTTAAAATATACTTTTTATACATAAAAATACAATAATTTTTTCTCTAAAAAGATTATTTACATATAAATATAAAATATACCTTATCTGATATAAAAACCTAAAAAAATTCAAACTTCATATTAAAGGAGTTTGAATTAATTAAAGTTTATTATAAAATCTTATTTCTTAATTTAAAAATCTATAAAATACCATTCATATATTATCGCAATCGCATTCATAAAAATATTAATTAAATCTAAGGCTTAGTGAGTGTCTCATCGTCAAATTCTTGATCGCCGACAAGATAAAGGAACTGGAAAGCAATGGCTAATAAACTTATACCTAAGAGATCTCCCATAGCCGTTAAATATGGTATTGCTGAATTATCTGGATCTATTTTTCTTTTCCACATCCAATGTATCATTATGTATGCTATGTATAATAATGCTGCTACTTGTAATAATGCAGCGCACAAATAAACAAATATAAATAATAACGTTAGTGATGTTTCACCACCTTTCATATAATTTATCATGTAAATGAAAGCTATGTGACCAGGAATAACCATTACCATTAATACTCGATTTGTTCTTGCGTGAATTCCTATAAAAAAATTAAACATTTATTTTTTCTATCTTTAAAAAACTACAGTCTGTCTCAAATAGAGAGCTTTCCATTACAAAAATATAAATTACATGTTTTTTTATCAATGCTTCTTGTTTTTTGTTATGTTTGCAACAAAAATTGATCACAGTATCTCTATTTTCTAAAATTCAAATTTTCCCGCTCATTATTCAAAAAATGCGAATAATATAAATTTTATAATTGGTTTATTTTTCACACAACCAACGAGCATGGAACATGTTCACCCATAACAGTAATATATCCGAAAACAGAAATTACAATAAATCCCGAAGTATAAATTACCCGAAATTATAATAAGTCCCTAAATTGAAATTATCTTAAGTCCATAAACCTCAAATATAAGTTTTGACTTAATTTGACCCCCCCCCCTAAAACGACCTTCTTTAACTACCCCTAAAAACATCAATTTTACCCCTCTCCCCCTATAGTAAGGGACTTTTCTGGGTACGTCTCCCTAAGATCAAGTTCTATGTTAAAATATACACAAATAAACGGAATGCGAGTAACCCGCATGCGAGTAACTACGCCTTGAAGTAGGCAAAACTTTTCACATAAAATATGTAAAAAAAGGATCCCGCACAAAAGTATAGGATTTTGCCTTTCGGTCGAATTGGCTGAGTTTTGGATATGTTGTAGATTTTATCATTCTGAACAAAAGTCTCAATGGGAACAAAGCTCAAAAGTCTCAACTTTGGCGGCTACGGAGCTTGAAAGCTCCAAAGCTCCAAAGCTCCGCCATGGCAAGATCACTTCAAAACCTTTTTTCTTTTATTTTTAAAGTATACCTTTATGTTTTTGAGGTCGCTAATTCCAAATATGATGTTAAATTGACATTTTTGACAGTTGGCAGCTGTCAAATAGCTGTCAAATTGACAACAGATTACAAAAAACTTAAAATAATGATTTCACAATATGTTTTCGGAACTCAGCAACCTCGGAATCATATTGTGAAATCATTATTTTAAGTTTTTTGTATTCTGTTGTCAATTTGACAGCTAGTTGACAGCTGCCAACTTTCAACTTTGTCATTAAGACATCAGATTTGAACTCAGCAACCTCGAAAACATAGTGTGAAATCATTATTTTAAGTTTTTTTGTATTCTGTTGTCAATTTGACAGCTAGTTGACAGCTGTCAACTGTCAAAAATGTCAATTTGACATCAGATTTGGAATTAGCGACCTCAAAAACATAAAGATATACTTTAAAAATAAAAGAAAAAAGGTTTTGAAGCGATCTTGCCATGGTGGAGCTTTGGAGCTTTCAAGCTCCGTAGCCGCCAAAGTTGAGACTTTTGAACTTTGTGCCCATTGAGACTTTTGTTCAGAATGATAAAATCTACAACATATCCAAAATTCAGCCAATTCGACCGAAAGGCAAAATCCTATACTTTTGTGTGGGGTCCTTTGGTTTCTTTTAACATGGAACAAGTTTACAGGCAGGGGGGTATTTCAAGCATGTCTTTTGGGGGGAGGGGGGCAAATGGACTGAAAATAATTTCGGTTTAAGGACTAAGAATAATTTTGATTTAAGGATTTAGAATAAATTCGATAAAGAGGTATAGAATAATAAATATTTTAGGAGCTAAAAAAGATTTTAGCATGGAACATGTTCATTGGATGAGGCATTTGAAAAAGTCCGGCTCGACAGGAGGGGTGAAATATTGATGTTTTTATAGGGGGTGGGTGAAATGGAATTAGAATATAATTTCGATTTAGGGACTTGAAATAATTTGAAGTGATAAGTACAAGAACTTAAGACACTTTAAGTTTAATTTGCATTGAATAAACCAAATGTGAATATTTTTTAATCATGGAACATGTTCACTGGAAAGGGTATTTGAAAAATTATAGCTGGACAGGTGGGGGGGGGGTGAAATGGACTTAAAATATTTTCGATTTAACGACTTAGAATAGTTTGAGGCGGAAGTTAAGGCCTAATCAGGCCCTGATAAGAACAAAAACTTAGAATACTTTATAGGACTTTATGGACTTAGGATAATTTATATTTCGGGATTGATTGTAATTTTTATTTAGGACTTATAATAATTAGGGAGTATACGTTAAAACTGTTATAAGTGAACATGTTCCATGATCGTTGCTTGTGTGAACACACAAACCAGTTATAATTTTCTTTTTTTTTGGCTTGACGACTTAAAATTATAAAGGCTTTTAAAGAAAATTTAAAAATATATTTTTCGTTCGCTTTTTTTACGCAAGCAGTAGTATAATTTTGAAGACTTGAAAATTTTTTGAAATAGTAATAATATTTTTTTAAATTTTCTTTTCAATTCAAGTTACTAGCAGTCTATTTGAAGCGTATTGTTTTTTTAATTATATAGATTTCATACCTTTTCCAAAAAAATTAGCAATAGGAGTAATGAAAATAACAGGATGCGTATACCCTGGAGGAATCAACAAGGTCCCTAAATCTGCTTGTATATGAAGCGCAGTTGAAATTCTGCTTGCTTGAACGGCTACAAGATTACCACCAACTCCATTAATCACAGGTTGAAATACAGTGAGATTCTCAAATCGCGATGTCATAAATTCAAGAATTAATCCCCCGCAACTAAAATTAATAAAAAAAAAGCTATAAAATAAAGAGAATTAAATAAGATTTAATATAAAATAAGTTATTACCTGCTAATAAGCATAGCAACAATAACAGGTGTCCATCCATGATAAAGTACATCATTAGTATATTCATTTTTTTTAGCAATCCAAACCCACAATGGCGTAACAAGTATATAACTAGCAATAACGAGTGGTGCAACCCAATCTTGTGTATCGATATATTCATAAAGTATCGTTGATATCCATGATAATAATGCTAAAGAAGTTATATCACCAAGACTAGCAGCAATTGGTGTTGCAACGTTATCAGGATTAATATTACAATGTCTTGATAATACAATAACACCAGCTGTTATTAAACCTAACACAAATGATGCTAATGATGCTGTCACTAAACTACTTGCTATTAATAGATACGTGTTATCTAATGAAACTGTACCATTTCTAAATGCACCTAATACTATTGCTACTAATGATGCTAAAAATCCAACGACTATTGCTTGACACTGTAATCAAAACAATTATTTTATTTTTTTAATTATATTGTATTATCAATGTAGATATAAATTTTTTCATTCTTTATTAATTCATTCAGTTATGTATTAATTTTACGTAATAGTCATAATTGTTATAATATCGTCTTGTTATATATAATTAATTGACATTTTTTTTTTTTTAATTACGTCATAATATTTTAAACTCAGAAAATTATTGTTAGATTCTTTAAGTGCGTTGTTTTATATTTTTTGGACAATTTCAAAATTATAAATATGAGGGATTCCATGTCAAATTGGTCTAAATTATGATTTTCCTGAAGTGCAAAAAATATGTCCTTCCACCTATGATGGAAGATATAATGCTTATTTAAATTTAAATTTTTCGTGAAATTCGATTTCGGGGTCTAAAACTTGATTTGTATTTTGAACGCGCGAAAAATTCATTTTTTACGGTTGTGTCTTTAAGCTTAAGTATCTAAAAATGTATCTAATTAGGCTAAAATTTTTTTTTTTTTAAACCTATTTTGACTCCTTCAAGAAAAATGTTTATTTATCTAATATTAAGAATTAGAAGTGAACTGTATTTTGTTAGAAAACGAATAAATTCAATAATAATAATAATTTTAAAAAAAATGTGTAATTAGCTAATTGACAATTATTTATAATTTTATTGAAACATACAATAAGTAGAATAGATTATATTATTATTATTATGTATGTAAGATGAGATAAGAAATTAATGATTATGAAAATATTTAATTGTTTAAAGAGAACGCACGTGTTATAATATGTGGGTTGATCCGCCTAACAAAATGAAAAAGATTCATCCAGACTAGTAATCTAGCCCTGAATTTTTCTAAGAATACATTCTGAAAATTCTGATAGATTTTCAGAATACTCTACTAGTTTCATATTTTTTTCAACTAAATTTTTCCGTTTTTATGAATCTCGAGGAGAAAAATGATGGATCAAATGTTATAGTTAGACGCGGGCCAAAAAGAACTTCCGGGTAATCGATTTTTAAAAATACAAAAAATTATAAAAAAAAATAACGAAAAAGTTTTACAATACCTACTTGTATTAAAACAAGATTTCCAACAATCATATGCCACTGTTGTTTTGGTGTATCCATGTGACCAAGATTTGCTTGTGTTGATAATCTAGACGCTAATGTCATTTCTAAATTACCTTTTAAACCTAATAACGCTGGCACCAAGATCATTAATTCATTGATTTTTTCAAATACAATCCAATACTGTAAATTAAAAAAATTTGGTTTTTAAATTTTATTTTTCTTAATCTTTAGTTATAAACATGTCTGACTAATTTTATTTTATTACTACTTGTTTTTTGATAAACAACACGAAGAGAAATTTTTTTATAATCAATTTTTTTTCATTGGTTTTTCCCAGAAAATTAAATTTTTTATAAAAATAATTACTTGTTTTTGTTGGTTTTTCAAGAATAATAAATTATAAAATTATGGAATTTAATAAAATAATTGGTAGCAATGAAAATTTTTAATGATTGCTCCTCATTTCCGGGGAAAATTTGTTCTATCGCACGAATGATGATATATTTTTTAAATAATATTTACTTTAGTAGGAAATTTCAGATAAACAATTAAAAAAATAGCGAGATAAATATATAATTAGCAGAAATTTTTAATTGAAAATTAGTAATGTTCCAGTCAAATGGGAAAAAAAGTATATACAATTCTTGAAAAGCGAGTTCTTTCATTTATATAATTTTGCTATTTTTTGGTACTAAAGGACATATTCAACTACGATGTTTTTTTTAAAATTAAAATTTTTTATAATAAATATTCTTTTCAAGGTTTGAAAACTGTTTAAAACTGTATTTTAATGAACAGATGTGACTAAAAAAATTTTTTTAAGTAGGAGTTTTTTAGATTTCCTTCTCCCATATAATATCGCGTGATCTTATCTCGAATTAGCTTCTCATATAATTTTATTCCAAACAAATTTTTTTTTGTTTGTTATTAAAAATTATTATTCATGGTTATCTACGAAAAGGGTAAATAGTGTATGTACTAACGAGCCTCACACTATTTAAACAGAGGAGAAATAACCAAAATTTTTAGCTCAAGGTATCAAATTATTCATAAATTTATTCATATTTAAAAGTGAAAGAAATAAAAATATGTTTTTTTTTTTAAATTCATATACTTTTATAAGAAAATATAAAAAAATCTTTTTTTACTATACTCTATGAGAATTTTAATAAAAAAATGAAAATTTACTATTTTAAAACACGATTTTTAGGGGTGAAAATTGATTCTTTAGGTCTAGCAGAATTTTTTTTCTTGATTCGGATTGGAGAATTATTATTTATTTCATCATTTAACTTAAATCTTTATAATTATTTGTTTTTTAAATACTGAACTAAAAATAGGCGATTTTTGACCTCATTCGATAAACTGGTAATAAAAACCTAAACTTGACAGAGTATGCAACTTATAATATAAAAGCGTAGCAAATAAAAATTTTAAATATAGTTTGAAATCCCATAAGTTTTTAAACAGCCAAAACCATGTCGGTATTCCATTTATGGCAAGCAGGAAAAATGTTTATTATTTAGTGATCAGAAAACACGCATTTTCCTAAGAAGAAAAACAATATACGGCATTATAAATAGCTTATTACGACCCATGACCAGGAAAACAAAGAATTATTTAGACACGTAAGGGGTAACTATCTGGGGTATTTTTTTCTAAGGTCAAGGGTTGAATAAGAAAGTGAAACGTTCAACGAGACATTGGAAAAATACATGGCGGGTTTTATTTGGAAGCTTCATTGATGTGAAAATTAACATGCAAATTATTAGTACACTTCGCTTCCCTATACACTTTTTTTCGCCGGTATCAAGAAAAATAATGCCCTAAATAGTTTCAACTTCTCCGTGTATGGTAATTTACAACAACTTGAGCCATTCTTTATTTTTACAGTCATGGGTCCATATTTCATTCTTTTGGACTTTTTGCCATTTTTGATAGCTATAAAGCTAGGGGCGTACGGTTAAGCAAAAATTCGGGTTTTATTAGGGTTTCCTGGATTTTCAGTCAAGAAAGTTTTTGATTCACTAAAACGCACTTATTTTCATTATATAAAGCTCTTAATATTATTAGCTAGGTCATGCTAAATAATTACAAAAAAAAATCAAAATTTACCTTCGAGCGTCTCATATATCAATTCGTAAATCTTTAAAATTAAATATCAAACAATAAAAGTTTACATAAATTTTAATTTTATGAGATAACAAACTAATATATATAACACACATACAATCAAATATATATTTATTTGTATCAAAGAAAAAACACGTGTATATTTCCATTACAAAAAAATAAATAACAAAAAAAAAAATAATTTTCTTTTCATTCATCACTGATGGAAATTTTATTTAAAAAATCTTTTTTTTTCTTTTGAAATATTGCGTAATGAATTTATATTTTATAATAAATCTTTAACATAATCATAATATATAACTCAATTTATGTATAAAAAATAATATAAATTATTTAGCAGAATTTGATAAATGATCATTTAAAATTAAAAAAAAAAAAAAATAATTATTAGCTAAAAAATTAAAACGTCAGTTAATTTTTTTGACGTAATTAAATAAATTAAACTTACTTGTACTAAATCAAGAACAAGTCCAGCACCAACCATACCAAGACCAGCTATAAGAAATGGTATTGAAACTTGTATCGTGATAGCAAAATAAGATTCAATTTTTTCATCATTTTCATTGGCATAAATTTTTTTAACAGCAACAAGATCTGGCAATCTTAACGTACCATCGTCTAATAAAGTAACTTCGACTGATAAATTATCATCGTTATTATTATTATTACTGCTATGCTGTTGTTGCTGTTGTTGATGTTGTTGTTGAAATTGTTGTAACAAAGTATTACGTTGTAAACCACTAATACTACCAGATCTTGATGTTTTACTAACTGGTCCTGATTCGGAGCATGATCTTGAACGATATCCTGTTGGTGTCATCCTGGCCAAGTGAGGATTATGATGTATTGCTGAATTTTGATGTATATGTAAGTGTGTATGGGATGAATGTATTTGATGCTTCCCATGTAAAAGTGGCTCTTTACATTGTTCACTGTAAAAAAATAATATTATTAATTCAATTTATTAATTATCATTCTAATACATTGAAATATTAATATTTATGATTCAGTGAATTTTAATTTAAATTTTTAAATAATGATTTTTTTAAAATAAAATTAATATTCTTTAATATTTATATTTTATCTATAATTTCGTTATTATAAGAGCTATTCCATGTGAAACTTAACTCTTATATCTGTCAGGTACTCTAATTCAAAAATTTTTAGAATTTTTGACTTTCTTATGGGAACCGTTCTTATGGCCTTCAAGCTCATGGAACGTAATTCTAAAATTTAAACTGTTGTATTTTCCCGCCCAATTGTTTTACTGGATAAAGTTTTCTAATTTCACGATTCCTTGTTTCTTAAAGCTTATAGAACGATGAAATAAGAAATTTTAGTCCATATTTATTGATATTTGATAAAAATCATGATAAAAGCCTTCATAAAAAGGTTTGTTTTTCCCATAAAATTGCAAAACACTATGTGATTGAAAAAATAAAATTTTACTAAAATATCTTTTTTTATAAAAAAGGAAACGCTTTTGGCTGCGACAATGAAGGATTGTAATTAATGCTTTTTTGTGCTTGCCTATAGACACAAACTCAAAATTATTTCCACTTGCCATAAAAACTAAACCACTAAAGGCAACAGCTGGAGGCAAGTCGAAAATTTTTTCAGTGTAAAACTCGTGTGCAAATATTGGCTAAAAGCTGTTGCATTTATTATACACTCGAGTAGGCCGAAAAATCACTTCACAGGACATCATGCTAGTGCCCAAAATTTGTTGCCCTTGACCTTAATATACTATTTCGCAAAATGTTTTTCAATTTTATGGATTTGACATTAAATTCAATGAACTAGTCAAAAAACACTTGTTGACGACTTCCATTTCTTATAGAATAACTCATATACAATCATCAAAAATATAAAATTATCAAAAATTTTCAATTATAATGTCAACAAACTCATTAAAAAAAAAAAGTTGAATTTGAATTTGTAATACATAATAAAATTCTATAAATGATCAATTTATATAATTATCTTATCTTTTCAAGGAAAAAAAAAATTTATTGATACAATATCTCAAAATTAACGCTTATTATTGGGTACAAGAAATTTTAATTTACAAAAAAAAAATATTTATTTTATAAGATAATTTTTTCAGTGTATACATTAAAATTCATAACAATTATTGTCATTGAAATAAAAAAAAACCGATGTTATATAAAAAAAAATTTATTAAATAACGGTATTGAAACAATATGTTTAACAATTAAAATAAATCTTTTTTTGAAATTATAAACAATAATTATGATTAATTTATTAAAATGTAAACACACACGACGCCAAAAATTATAATCAAAATTATCTATATAAGAGCCTCATTACACTACGTGGTTTTATCGCTGTTGTCAACATAATTAGACTTTTAAGTACACATGGTGTAATAAATTAGTTAATTCGAAAAATGTATTTTTTTTATTTGCACTTCTGAATTAAGCACCATGAATGTAATCAACGATCAAAACTACTCACCTAGTGTAACGAGGGCCACAAACATTTTTTTTTCGAATAAAATTTTGTTAAAAAAATACTGAAAAAAGGCCGAAAAATTTAAATATATTAAAAATATTTAACTATACTCTTTTTTATTTGATGTCGATGGTTGTACAGAAGATGATGGGTTTATATTATTAATTTGTAAATTTTTGTGTTTTACACGTTCTCCTCCTGTCATTTTACTTAAACTGACTTATTAATTTTCTACATTTTGTTTTATCATGTAATATCAGTGGGTCTATACTATATCGTAAATGAAAAAAATCAAGATAAAAACAAGTAGTATACATATGAACTGATCCATGTTATCACATCTTGGAAAATCTTGTTTCGACAATTAGTTTTTGGCTTTGGATATTTTGTTTCTGTTCGTATTTCAAAATTGAGCTATGATCTAATAAAATTTTATTTAGCTTAAAAAATTAGGCCACCGTTCTGGAAGCAGAAAATTTTTTGGTCAAAAATGAGTTTTAGAACAGTTTACGAGCTATCTGGGTCATTCCTGAATTACAAAATCGTAAAATCGAAAACCCCAAAGTTTCAGAATTTGAATATTTTAGAAACATTGTGTTTTGTTTGTAAAAAAGAAATTACTTGGATCGAACCATATATAAAAACATAGGTAATACATAAACATAAAATGAATAACACATTTTTTGGCGACAACGATCTTTTATTTTATTTACAAATGAATTTTACAATTTTATTAAACAATGTTGTCTTGTAAATAATAATTTTATTACACACATATATACGTATATTTATTTAAAAGAAAAACTAATAATAAAAAATTCTTTGTAAAATATTTATTTTATTTATATATAAATAAGTTTTAAAAGTGCAATATAGAAATGTTTATATTTTTCTGGAACGTTCTTTTTTTAAATAGAAACGAAAAAAAAATCTTTTATTATCAAATATATCAAAGTTATTTACATATCTGAGGCAAAAAAGCCTATTTTCTACCCTAGCGAGATGATGTTTTAAATCACGGAACAAATGAGGTTCGACTTTTGTATGCTGTCTGCACTTGCTCGCTATGCTCGCTCGTGCACGCAACTGCGTGCAAAGCCAAAACCAATATTTTACCCCTTGTTTAATAAACAGCTATTACATATCTAAGATTATTTTCTACCCTAGGGAGGCGGATTGTCCAACAGGATTGACTGTTTGGATTGAACAACTGGGGTCAAGTTAAACTAGGTCGCAGCTTGCCATCGTGTGTTTCGCCTGGGATTCATTTTACGCGCGTTTTGGGCCATTCTATTCTTTTGTGGCCAAAAATAAAAACATACTATTTCTGGTAACCAGCCAGAAAGGACGAATTTCCCGGCCGCTGTGTGTCCGAAAATGATACTTCTTCTCGTCACTGGCGCAGAAAAATTGTAAACGGCCTTCGTCCACGAATAAAGAGTGCCCCAATCACAGTTTATCATCTTAAGCTTCACCTTAAAGGACGTTTAAAAAATACTTGATTTGAATTTTATGTAAAAATCTATCCACGCGAGGCAAAATAACATTATTTTTAGTAACTTTAATATTGTTTTGATATGACCGTAAAATTTTTGTTTAACCCTTTATACGATGACTTACTTGCTTTGCGTTAATGTATTTTTTGAACAAACCCTTGTAAGGTAATTTACGTGCAATTTGGGCCATTCTATAATTTTTGGTACCTATGAGCCGTACATAATATTAAAAAATTTTCAAAATATCTTTTTGAAGCCTTAGAAATTTAAATATCAATGCATATTAGGATACTAATTTTAAGAGAGGCTGCAAGCTACAGTTACTTAAATTTTCGTATTTTTTAAAGTTGCAATTTTTAGACACAAAACTGTCTTATTTAGAATTTTGAATCTTGGTATATAGTGAAACAAAAATCGAAAAACGTTTAATAAACACAAAGTTATTAGTAGAAATTTTGCATTTACCGCAAAAAATCACAAAAAGAATTAGTGAAATTGTGCTTAAAATCCTTTTTTAATATTTCACATGTGTTTGAGTTTTATCAAAATATTATATTTATTTATTAAAATCAAATTTAAAAACCCCTTACTGCATATATTTATTTTGTTACGACTAATTAAACTTTTATTTTAATAATTTTAAGAATTGTTGATATTAGATAAGAACATATTTGGATATAATTAACATTGAAATTTTGCATAAAATCAAATTAAAAAATGCAAAAAAATAACGATGATAATACGAATTACCATACACTTAATTATATCTCTGTGGCATATTTTAAACGATTACATAGTATATTATAACCAGTTTATTATTTGACAGACACTTTAAAAGTTAAAAAAGTTGTTTGAAACGTTAAAAAAAAAAAATTTATATAATTAAAATGAAATATAATATGATAAATCCTTTATGCAAAAAATTTTTTTGAATTTTTTATGTACACTGCAAAAAATTTTATCGTCTTTTATATCTCCAACCTGGCAGATATTTTTTACTAAAAAAATTATTCAGTTTAATTATTAATTACATTTTTTATAAGAATGATAGAATAGAACATTAGGAAACATGGCGACAAAAATAAATAATGGCCCAAATCGCAAGTAAATTACTTTCCAAGGTGAAGTTGTGGATGGTGAACTGCGATTTATGAAATTCTTTTTTTATGGCCAAGGCCGCTGACGAGAAAATAATAGGAATTAATATAATAGGAATTTCTTTTCTATACATAATTTTGAAAAAATTCATAGTAAAAAAATTTTTTTACATATCTAGGGCAAGAAAACCTTATTTTCTACCCTAGGGAGACGGCTTTTGTGGGATTCGACTTTTGCATACTTTCTGCACTTGTTCGTGATTAAACAGCATACAAAGCCAAAACCAATATTTTATCCCTTGTTTAAAAAATAGCTATTTTTTCTTCATTGTGGCCCAAAAACGAGAGGGCCAGCAAAGACATGCATTTCGCCGCTGTTGGTGATATAATAGGAATGACCCAAATGCAGCTTACGTGAAAGGCTATTTAAAACTATGTTTTTGCATTTTTAGCACAACAATTAACTGTTTAAAATAAAAATTTCACAGCAGTTAAAAAGGCGCGGGTAAATGGTGGTAGAAGATTTTGAATTTTAGGGTATTAGGGAGCATTCAGACGAGAAAAAATTTGTAACCCCCACCTTCAATATTTACCCCCTCTTGTCCCATTCTTGCAAGTTAAATAATAAAAAGTGGGAGTAAATTTTGGAGGTGTTGGTTGAAATTTTTTTCTCGTCTGAATGCTCCCTTAGAAAGTGGTTCCCCCTCTAGTAGACTTTCTAAAAAGTTAAAAAATATGGTTTTTCAACCTACACCAGGACTATAAAAAAAAAAAAGATTCAGGATTGTAAATTTTTTTTATGCTCAAAAAATTGATTTTCGAAAAATTCAATATTATATTTCAGGGTCTTAAAAAAATTTTTTTGTTATAAAGTTGTGAAATGTTAAGTTTTCCAGCCTATGAGCAGAGTATTGTCTGTTTACGGGTCGGAGAAATTAAATAAAATCTAAAAAACTCCCCAAAAAAAGTTTTTTTTTTTAGGTTTTCGGGGGCCTATCGTGGCCTGAAGGTTTAATTACTACAGGAATCAGTGAGTTTTTTGATAACTCTTCGGCTGTTACTACTTCGGTTAGGTTTGGTTCCAGGGGCCAAATCACTGCACTTAACCGGAAATAGCCTTTGGACAATTCTTTATTTTTCTGGCCATGGATCGAAACATACTATTTTTTAACTTTATATATTTTTTCAGTGTATATTTTGCATAAAGAACATAAAAAATTGCGATAAAAGAAAGCAAACATGTTATTGTAAATAATTTAACTATATAATTTTTTAAACACAAAAATATAAAATTGTTTATTATTTAAAAAAAAGTCAACCTTGCAAATGAAAAAAAAAAAACTAGTTAAATGTCATATGTTCAATAATCATTTAAATCAGGGTCAATAATATTGGTAACAATGTCTAGGTCAATAAGCTCTTTTTAATGCATAATATGTGTTTTTAATATTTACAGTTACAGTTTAATATGATTATTCACTTTTTATTTAATTACAAAACTATTTTAATTTAATTATATTAAAAGATACTTTTACTTTTTTTAAAGATATAAGACGTTCTAGAGGATAATTATCTTGAAATAATAGTTTTTGTACAAAATATAATAAATATGCTTTAAATGCACTGTCATATTGGTCTGTTTGGATTTTTATTAATCAAAGCAGAGCAATGCTCTATTTTTCGTACTGTAAATCCACGTAGTGTAGTGTGAATCTACATTTAATTTTGATGCTATTAAAATTTATATTTAGGCCCTACTATTATAGTAATACAGTCTAATAATAAATATACGAATTTTAAATGCTGTCTCACGTGATATAAAACTTTATGCATAATAATTTTGAGTCAAAAATGAAAAGTTTTTTAATTGTTTGTTGAGAAAATTAATTAAATTTACCTTATTTTTATATTTCCAGAGAATTCTTCTCTAAAGTGATAAAAATAAAATTTTTTAGCGAAATTTTAGTTATTTGCATCATTTACATAAACGAACTGACTTATCCACTTTTTAATCTTCTCTTTTGAATATTTTAAAATTTATGATTTAATTTGCAAAAAAAAAAAAAAAAAAATTTGTTAAAAATTTTTTTTTCAAAAATTGTCGGCTTTTTGCACACTAACTCTCGGCGTGCGCGAAGAGATGCGTTTACTTAAACGTTTACATGGCGACTGAAATATGAATGATGGTCCGATATTATTTAAACCCTCTTTATAGCTATAAATTACATAAATAAAGAAAAACAAGAAAATTGATTATAAATTTATGTTTGTTAGATAAAGATAAAACAACCGGTATATATAATATTTGGATCGCGCGCACTCATATATATAATTCTTCGAAATTCAATCGATATATAATACGAATGCACGTGGAAGTTCGTATAAAAACCTCGTGCTTTTATACTTAATAATTACATTCTACACAATGTGGATAGGAAGATAAGTAGGGTGAGGGTGCGTGGAACTCGGTCAAAAAAGCCAGAAAAGTGTTATTGAATATAAAAGTTTCCCAGACTAGGTAGATTTCATTAACAAACGTTTATTCAGTAATCTGGGCAACTAAATTTTCCAAGAAAACCGTCAGATTTTGCAATTAAAAAACTGATAAAATGCAAGGATTTTTCCTAAATAGTTTTTAATTAGGATCCATAGCGAGAAAAATGAATAATTACCCGAATTGCACGTAAATTACTATTCAAACTGAAGCTAAACTTGAGGAAAATGGAATAGAAAGTGACTTTTTTATTACATTGATAATAATTTAAATTTAAAAAAATCAATTTGCCATATAAGAGAAGTTTTTTCCGTGTATATAAAAACCTTTAAATTCTCTAGCCGCTCTTGTTAAAGCAATTTTATCTAAAAAGCTTTCAATAAATGCAAACTCTCTTATCAAGATTTGTTAAGATTCAGTGCTGCTGCAGCTCTAGGGAGCTTGCATTAATAAGAGTCTGGTAACTCAGCAATTTTTACGTAATCCCGTGAAGGTATAATCACACTAATTTTTACTACTTTCACTTCTCTGTCTACTTTAAGCTACTTATTTTCCGGTTGAATTTGCCTTAATATTGATAAAGTTTCAAGAGATACAACATGAAAAAAATACTGATTTAAAAAATTTTTAAATCACAAAAAAACTAAAGCAATAATATTATTGTGCAAGATTTATAGTTAAATTATGAACAAAAAATTTTTATTGCATGAATTAATGAAAAGTACTAAATTGTTTACTATTTCGTTTTTCAAATAAATGACCATACTTTGCAGTTGCAGCTTTTATTGAAATGTTTTCAATTGATGAAAAATTATATCTAATAATTTTTTTTTATTTTTAGCTCTTTATTATATAACAAATTGAAATTTATTTAACATAAAAATCTAAAGCCATATATAGTAATATTTGCTATATTATATGGAGGTTTCCTTTTGTGGGGTAGGGTTTCATATTTTTACATATTAAACCTTGTAGATACTAAACCCAGTTAAATCGAGCTTTTTAAAATCCCGGACTTTCAATTTCACTTCAGTAAAGTTTCACTAAGAATCACCCATATATAAAATACGTTATTGTTATAATCTTTATATATAACATTTGTCAAATATACAAATGCAAATTACAGTTACCTATTTTTTCAGATAATATTACGATAGATTACGTTTATAAAAATTAATATTTTTACACTCTTCTTTTCTCAAATGATCAGTACTAGTTTAAAAATAGTCCCTTTCCTACTAGAAATACTATTTTTGAACTAAAAAAGTAAATAATTCGTTTTTATTTTTGCAAAAATCCTGCATGTTTCAAAAAAAATATTGATATAATAAATATTTATTTTTACTTATTGCGTTAATAAAATTTTTTAATAGAGACATAAAAAATAAAAAATAGCTAAAGCTTTTATTCTTCAATATGTTATCTGCTTTAGCTTTATACAAAAATCACGATGTTGAGACAAAATTAATATTAAAATACATAGAAGAATATTTATATTGATGTGCAAATTATTAGCAAGCTTTTAATTTTTAAAATAATTTCAGTATGATTTTTTTTACGATCATTTTATATAAAGCAGGGGGCAAGCCCCCTGCGCGCTAAAGCACACCAACCCCCTCAAAAACATATTTTATGTCGATTTCATGTTTAATCACAATAAAACTGGCTCAGTTCATTAATAAATACAGTAAGATGTAGATTGCAAATATTGACTTTTTTTCATAATTTTAATAAATCATTATTATTTTTATTTTCAAAAATTATCTCAAAAAAAAAAATATTAAATTGTGCATCTGAATGCAAATATTGATTACTGCCAGAACTCTTTTCATCCATCAAAATAAATTTTTCTTTTGTCTTCGACGGCTTAATTTTATAATAGGATGACAAAATACTCCAATGAGTTTTCATGAATTGTGAGTCGCATATACTGATGTAATGTTCTATTAGTTTAAACATTTTTTATTAAAATTTATATTGAAATTATTTTTAGAGTTTATAATAAATTAAAAAATTAATATTTACGATTATCTTACAAATTTTTATACAGCGGGCCGCTGACACAACAGAGCATTAATGAATCAACCAATTCGATAATCGATGACGAAAAAATTATTTTATTTCTTAGTTCCGTATTTTTTAATACATTTAATTATAATTCATCACTCCCATCGTACTGGCGACCGCTAGGACCTTTGGACATGCCTGGTAAAGGCTTAGAAAAGATGCTACAGCCACGCATTTTAAATGGAGTACAAGCAATAGGGACCTTTTTCCTCGGAAATACGGCTTCAGAGGGACGCTTCAAACGACTTTCTCGATCGGAGCAGTAAAGGCCTCCTTTACTGCTCCGATGTAATAAATGTGGCCTCCACCGATGTAATAAACAGGGCCCAAGCGGGTGATCAACGTTCCCGTAGAATTACTCATTTGGTTACCCTGGATGTTAAAAATGCTTTTTCTTGTCAGCGGCCAGAAAGTGCGTATTTCCCGGCCGCAGCGCATTTCGAAAATACGTGTTTTCTAGCCACTGACGAAGAAAAATTATGTTTTGGCCTCGGCCGTAAAAAAAGAATGTCCCAGATCGCAGTTATTTTTGCAGCCTAGGATAAAAATATACTATTAACTCAGCAAAGTGAACAGAGTTCCTGGAAGGACTAAATAACTTTGCAGTACCAAAATATTTGATGCGGGTGATGAGGAGTTACCTGAGTGACCGGGTACTAAGACTGGAGCTAGCGGATGGCTATTTCATGATAGGTTTAGCTGATGACATTGCCCGCGTAATCGTCGAGAAAAACGCGCAACAGGCACAAAACAGCTTAAGGTCTGCATGCTGCAAACAAGCTTATAGATGGAAGAGTGTGGATTAAGTGTAGCAGAAGCTAAGACAGAAATCGTGATGTTCACGAGGAAGCGAATAAGTACTATTATCTCGATGCGAATCGATGATGATAACATTATCGAAATTAAGAGATTCGTAATATATCTGGGTATTACTTTGGATACGAAGCTCACGTACTGGGAGCATATCTCCCAAAGAGTCAAAAAGGCAGGCACCACTACACTATCCCTGAGTAGGCTAATGGCGAATTTGAACGGCCCTAAGGCTAGTAAGTGGAAGCTACTAATGTCCGTAATCCACTCCGTATTATTGTATGGAGCAGAAATCTGGGCGAAGTGGCTAAACTCGGACGTTTATGCGAAAGGCATGGAAAGAGTGCAAAGGCAAGGTGCCCTCAAACAGGATTGTCTCCGAAGCGGCAGTTCTTGTGATCGCTGGAATTATACCAATATAACTCCTCGCCAAAGAACGCAAACTCATATACGACAGGAAGAATGTGAGCGACGCTTACGTCATCCGTATCAAAGAGGGTGTTAGAAGAGATGTGATTCTGGAGTGGCAGGCACTCTGACAAAATCGCGAAGACAGCAGATGGACATAGCGTTTCATAAAAGAGGTTTCGCCTTGGATCGAAAGAGAACACGGGGAAGTAAATTACTTCTTGACCCAGTTCCTCAGTGGGCACGGGCTTTTCCAGTCCTATCTCTTCAGAATGGGCAAGGTTGGAAGCCTTGAATGTGTGTTCTGTCCCGGTGAACGTGATGATGCGTATCACACGTTTTTTCACTGAGATCGCCGGGTGACCAAAAAGAGGGTCTTGGAGGTGGAAATAGGTGACATTACCTCGGGCAACATCGTTGCAAGAATGTTTCAAAATGAAGAAAGATGGAGCGCTGTCGCAAGGTTCATGGTATGGTTCATGGAGGATATTCTGCGAGCTAAGTAGATATTGACGACAACCTAACAAAGAGCGCAAAGAGCCGTGTGTAGGAGCAGTCGAGATGGGCGACTATTTATTTATTTATTTAACTATATATTATATTTATCTTTTCCGGTGAGTAGATGGAGGTAACAGCACGCAGGAAGGCCTAATATTTATTTTATTTTAATTTTATTCTATTCACTTTAAGATTAATTGTTTCAGCTTCTATTTTTTTATTTTTTGCTGCTTAGGGCAATCTTATATCGAGATAGAGGCATTGAAATCTGTAAAATGGAAGAAAAAATTTATAACCGGTTTGTGTAACTACACAACCAACGAGCATGGAACATGTTCACTTATAACACGGATAATAAAGTATCTATTGTGTTCATAATATAAATATTTATATGCAAATATTTATATTTAGATTTTTATTATAGAAATCATGCTGCTTAAACATCAAAGTGAATAAAATTAATTAAATTTTCAAATTATTATAGATTTTTAAATAATACGAATTTATTTTTTATTAATTTTTACAATAAATTCTTTAAAAATTCTGCACCAATGGTCCCTAGGTACTTCTGCACCAATGCTCCCTAGGTACTTCTGCACCAAAGGTCTTTAGGGACTTCTGCACTAAAGGTTCCTAGGTACTTCAGCACCAAAGGTCTTTAGAATACTTCTGCACCAAAGGTCTTTAGGTACTTCTGCACCATAGGTCCCTAGGTACTTCTGCACCAATGCTCTCTAGGTACTTCTGCACCAAAAGTCCCTGAATCGAAAATATTCTAAGTCCATTTGACCCCCCCCCCCCTAAAAACATCAATTTTTCACCCCCCCCCCCTAAAAACGTCAATTTTTGACCCCCCCTAAAAGCTTCAATTTTGGACCCCCCCCATAAAAACGTCAATTTTTGACCCCCCCCCCCCCCTGCCAAGCCAGACTTTTTCAAATACCCCATCCAATGAACATGTTCCATGTTAAAATTGAAGGGTTCCTCAATAAGTAAGGATACATGGCCTTAAGTCAACCCGAAGTATAATGTGATAAACGGTTCCGAGCTGACTTGCATAAGATATAAAGGGAGTAAAGTTTTAGTGGGCATGGCACGGTATTGTCGAATCCCACATAACTGTTAGTTCGGATGTTGAACAGTATATGAGCAATTATTTTAAAATTGATACTTAATTCGAGCCTGGAATCGTAAATTTTTTTTTTTTGAGGGCACATCGATATGACCCGTGTTTTCAGATAGTTTGAACCTTCAGAAAACCGAAAAAAATCGTGAACAAGAAATCGGCGATAGGTGCCAAAAAGATTTTTTCACTTTTATGTCAAAAACCGTGTTTTTCGTATCTGAGCTACCCTAAATTTTTAAAATAACTTTTTAGGTAAAAAAACGTTTTTAAAATAGATAAGAAAATCTGATTGCCAGGGAAAAACCACTTCAGAAGAAAAAAAAACTTATCTTTTTCGGATGAAATTTAGCCAAGTTATCGTCAATTTAAGATTTTGCTCAAATTCGTCTTAAAAAAGATTGAAATTTTATTGAAAAAAGCCTGTTTCTGAACCTTAAACATGCATTATTCGCTTGATTTTCATCGTAAAATAATAATTTTTTTTTTTAAATCGATTAATTTTTTCCTGGCAATTCATTTTTATTGACCAAATTTCAATTTTTAGGTCAAAAGCCTTTGAAAACTGTAAGTAGCAAGATTTACTTAACACAGTTTTTGATCTAAAAATTAAAATTTTGTCAATAAAAATAATTTTTTTCTTAGAGAAATGAATTGCCAGGAAAAAATTAATCGATTTAAAAAAAAAAATTATTATTTTACGATGAAAATCAAGCGAATAATGCATGTTTAAGGTTCAGAAACAGGCTTTTTTCAATAAAATTTCAATATTTTTTAAGACGAATTTGAGCAAAATCTTAAATTGACGATAACTTGGCTAAATTTCATCCGAAAAAGATAAGTTTTTTTTTCTTCTGGAGTGGTTTTTCCCTGGCAATCAGGTTTTTTTATCTATTTTAAAAACGTTTTTTTACCTAAAAAGTTATTTTAAAAATTTAGGGTAGCTCAGATACGAAAAACACGGTTTTTGACATAAAAGTGAAAAAATCTTTTTGGCACCTATCGCCGATTTTTTGTTCACGATTTTTTTCGGTTTTCTGAAGGTTCAAACTATCTGAAAACACGGGTCATATCGATGTGCCACGGATGTGCCCTCAAAAAAAAAATTTACGATTCCAGGCTCGAATTAAGTATCAATTTTAAAATAATTGCTCATATGCGTAATGCGTTTCTCCACTTCCTACACAAAAAAAAAAAAATTATAATTATAAACACAAAATTATATTTATAATTAAGTATTTTAAAAAATAATAAAAATTAAATAACGCGTGAGCGTATGTGACAGAAGAACTTCTTGTATTTTACACCGCTAGCCAATAAAAAATATGAATCACGCGCATGACAAAATCAGCGCAACCAATCAAAATGAGAATAAGTCGAGGAACAGATTCTGATCACACATCAGTGATTTTATTTTAGAAAATAACATGATTATTAAGAATGTGTTCATTTATAATTGTCTGGAAAGGTCGTATTATTTAAAAATCGTAATTATATACCAGACGTAAATAAATAAATAACATGATTTTTAAATTTATAGATATTCAATTTTTCTCGCAATTTTTAAATTATTTTATTATTGTGTTGTATTTTATTAATCCTCTATATTATAGCCCCATATACGGGTCTACTGTAATTATTTTATTATATGGTTAAAATTAAACCAAACTGGCGGATCGGGTCTTTAAATCAGTTCAAAAGTATTTTTTTCCGAAATTACTACTAATAAGGCACGGTTCTCGATTTTGGGTGGCCATTTTCGTTGTAGGCCATTTTTTAAAAAAGAGCGAAAAAATAGAGATACTTTTTCTTATTTTTAGAACCAATTTAAAGTCCGGTAGGTTTATATGCCGGTTTGGTTTAAATTGAGCCATATATGAAAGCTTTAATCTTGTTTTGTTACAATTAACCTTTACCTACATATGTTATTTTATAATTGATTGTTAATAATGAATTAATAATACATATAGAATTTTTCTACAAAAATTTATCTACAGAAATTAATTGATTGGAAAGTCTTAAATTACATCTAAGTTTCAAACATTATTTTTTAATATGTATATATAAAATTAATAATTTTAGTACATACTTGACCCATATAACTATGTTTGCTTAAAATTAAAATCTATAATTTTTAAATTTAAATAGTTTTTTCATTAAATCATCGTGTGAAAGGAAAATCCTAAATCTTACGTTGTTAAACGTAACTCTTGTAAATATGTACAAAAAAGGGAGTAATTTATTTGCAAATAAATGAATGTACATTTTGCGAAAAAATCGAAAATTCTTAATTTTTTTTGACAATTCGCAAAAGAGTTGTAAATTTGCTGGAAAAAAATTGAGAATATTTGAATTTTATTGTAAGTGTATTGAGAGTTTAAATTTAGAGGACTTTACTTTTAATGTACCTACATCAGTTGAAATCATAAATATACTGAAAACAATCCCTTAAAATTCTTGAAATATTCTTGAATTTAAAAAAATGATTACTCTGTGAATTAACGGACGATTTGGGCTATTATTTACTTTACATATCTAGGGCAAAAAAAGCCTATTTTCTGCCCTAGGGAGACGGCTTTTTTGCCCATTATATGTAAAACTATATTTTAGAACACGGGAAAAAATATGGGGTTCGACTTTTGCATGCTTTCTGCACTCGCTCGCTACGCTTGCTCGTGCATACAAAGCCGAAACCAATATTTCATCCCTTGTTTAATAAATAGCTATTTCTGGACACGAGCCGTAAATATACTATTATTTCCAGGTTCTGAGCAGCTAGAAAACACATGTTGTTTTTCTGTTACACAGTCGGAAAATTTTATACTGTCCTGAACTGTAAAAAATTAGTAGCCCAAGTCACTAGTTTTTTCTATTTTGCCTCGAGAGACAATTTTTTTGTGGTTTAAACTTAGCTCAAAGTAACATATGATCATTTTTTTTGTCATTGAAAAAATTTTTGTCTCGTTCTGTTAAATTAATAAATAATAGGGGTGTGCGGTTACCCGAAATTTCGGGTTTTTTTGCTTCGGGTTGGGTTGAATTTAGAGTATACAAGGAAGCTTTCGGGAAGATTCGGGCTTTACATAAAATCTGACCTGTAAAAATTTTACAAAAAAGATCGAAATTACGGATACCCGACCCAACTTTCGGGTAACCGCACACCCCTAATAAATAAATACATCAAATTTGACAGAAGTGATATACTTCTTTATAACCTGTCGAATAAGATTAACATAAATTTTAAGTGATTTTAGTTAATATATTCAAAAATAAATTTCTAATCTTTCAAGCAATATTACTTTATGTTTGAAAATATATTAGCGCTATTGACTTTTTTAAAAAAATAAGATAAAAATGATGAAACATTACATTGAGCTTGCCCTTCGCCGTATCACGTGATTTTGTCCCTGAACTCTAAGCTTCCCCTTATATTGAAACTATATAACTTGCGTATTTGCGATAAAACCCTTATTAAAAACAGGAAATTAATTCACCTTGGATACATACTATTTAACTTCCAAAATTAGTTTAGAAATATCTATCATTCAATTTTACGTATTATGTAGAAGATATATTGAGCAAAAATGATTACATGTCGATTGATAATAGAAAATTCCAAGAAAATTAGAATCTTATGGAAACATAAATTTATTCATCTTGATTTCTTCATTGGGTAAAATTTGATTTTCAAAGTAAGATATAGAAATGCTAAAGATAATTTATTTTAAAAATTAAAATAGTTATTAAGAGTTTGTTGTCTAAAAGTTAGGTACTTGTTTTTATAAGGGCTATTTTGCTAACAAAACTTTCAGTTATGCATACAACATATTTTAATAAATAATAGCATTAAACTTTTTGTATCTTTACTCTATTTATGACTGATCATGCATGTTTAAGATGTTTAAGTATCAGTTACGTTTACATATTATAATAATGACAATAATAGTAATAGTTAAAAGGGCTTTTATACAATTTATTATAATAGTTTAGTATTATATATACGTTATGGAGGATCAGGTTATTACGGATAGAGATATTCATGCATTTATTTTTCAAGTTATTTTAATGTAACTACAGTAAATACTAAATGATATGTGTCTGACCAATCTTGTCATGTTTCTACTTACAGTTGAAATTTTATATTGTAAATATAGAATACATCTTTAAAAATTATAATATTTGTAAACAGAATAAGATGATTTAGCTAAAATTCTATTTTGTATGTAATTAAGATTTTAAATTTCGCGGTTAAATGTTAAATTCTGGAATTTAGGAATAGGATCGTCAAATATTTTGGGACTCGTCACTAACAATATTTTAAATTATTTGAAATTTTATAATTTTGATTTTTTTAATAAAAAAATTATTTTTGGCGAAGATTTAATTTTAAAATATGGAAATATACGGTTTTGAAAGTACCAAAGCTGAGGAAGAAGTTTAATTTTTGAAATTTCGCTTGCGGCGCCAGTTTTTATATAATTTTTAAAAATGGTAGCAACAGGATTTAAAATTCATTTGCAGTAAAACGATATTTTTACCTGGGTTAAAATGTAGGGAAGAATATTATTTTTATCAGTGATCAGGAACCAGAAAATTCCCGAACACTGGAAAATACAGAAAAAAACAAAAAGTTTATTACAACTTTGGGCCGTATAAAAAGAATGCCCCCGACTGCAGTTTTCCATCCTCCGATATGTCTTAGATTATAATTTACGTTAAATCCGGGCCAATCTTTACTTTTCCGGCCACGAGGTTGTCAGATATAGTAAATTAAGATTTTGCATTTTTTCTTTAATTTCTTATTAAAAAAAATCGCTTGCTAATTTCATTTTCAAGGATTGAAAAACAAGAAACAATAAAAAATTATATCAATAAAAAAATTAAAATGTCACATTTAATTATACGAGAACTGCGTGGAAAACCACGTTTGTTATTGTAAACAGGAAAACCTAAGTTTTAATAAATATTTATCACGTACATAACTAAAAATTTTAAAATATTACTTATGTATTAACAAAAATATAAATTAAAATAAGATACATAAAATTTTGACATACTGAAGCTGTATCAAACTTTTTATTTATTCTATTGAATTTTCTGTGTTTACTTTATCAATTAAAATAAACTGTTTTTATACTTTAAATCTGTAAAAGTTCGAATTTACGAGTCTTCAAATCATTTCTAAAATGTAATTCTTTTTAAATATTTTTTCTTATATAATATGCACCTAAAAACATAATAGCTTTTTTAAATTTTTAGCTTTCAAATTGTAGTTTGTTATTATTTATAAACAGCTGCTTAATTTTATTTTAGTAAATCAGAGGATTGTAAAAATTCTTGTCTAAGTATTTACTATGTACATGATGATTGTAAGTTTACCACAATGATAGTCAAAAAGTTTTACAGTGCACTACTAGCTAGTTAACAAAGTAAATTAAAATAGCTATTTTGTAAACAAGGGACAGAATATTGGTTTTGACTTTAAATGCAGTTGTATGTACGAGCAAACTTAGCGAGCGAAAATAGGCTTCTTTGCCCTAGGCCCTGGTTAAAAAATAGCCTTTTTTGCCCTATTATATTTTGGTCTAAAAACCTCACCTAGTAGATTTTCGGGTTGATTGTTCCATTCCCGAAATCCTTTTTAACTACAATCCCTGCTTGGTAAAGAGATATCAATACTTAAAGTAAGATGAACTTTTAATAATTTTTAAAATAGATTTTAAATATTTTATAAAAAATCGCGTCCTCATCCCCCAATTCATCCCCCAGTAAGATCTGTCATGCGAAATTCATACATATATTTGATTTTTTTACCTTTTTGAAAGTCAGTATAACCATTTTAACATCAAGTAATATTTTTTACCTTCAATAACATTTTGAATTTTTATAGAAAAATCATTAAATATTTAGCGCACTTTAGGGACTGGTACCCCTTTACCTGGGGGTCGTAAGTAAAAACGGACTTCGGTAATAAAAAGATCGGTACAAAAAATTTATTACAAAGCTAATAGGTGAGATTTTTCCCTCGAAATAAACAGTTCTCATTTAGCTAAAAATTTCATACCCTTACCCATATGCACACCCACCAGTCAGAAAATGCACTAAGAATTGTACCAAAATTTCCAAGAAATCATATAATAGAGTAAATTGGACATTTACTATCAGGATTTAATAATAATATAATTTTAATTTACAATATTTATAACTATAATTGTTTCGTAAATAAAAAAAAATTTTTCATTGATATACAAAAATAATAAATGAATTTTTTAATAGACTAGCATAAAAGTATTGCTTTTGAAAAAATAAGAATTTCGCAACAGATAACTTTTTGCTTATAGTGCTGGAATGTACCAAATATAGAATATTATCAACAAATTATAATTATTACATGACATTATGCTAAAAATAGAAATAATCTTGCATGCAATAAACTCACATTTTGTTCTTTTATCTTTTTAATGTGTATTTTATTAAAAAATCAAATCGATGAATCTAATTTATATAAAATTATCTCTTTTTCTTAAAGGCTGAAAATAATTATTGGTAAATTTATCATTTTCTTTGATCACATTAAACTTGACTACACTGAAAAAATGATCTAGTTTCAGTATCCAGAATCTCGGTAGTGGCAGCCAAATAATTCTTCAAAACAGTTTTATTTAACTTTCTGCGTAAAGTCCAACTTAATCGCACTTTTTAAAAAAAATTATTTATGAAATTCGTGATATAAATGTATATTTCACCCAATGCCATTTTAGACCCTCGGTGCTTTATCCTTCGCTTTCGGTGTATTAAAAAAATTATTTCTAATGAAAAAAAAACTTTTTTAAAAACATTTCTCAAGTTTTTATTGTCATTTATATATTTTGAAACAGAAATAAAAAAATACTACTCTTATAAAAGCCTAGATTACTTATCATTTTGAAAGAAATAAAAATTTATTACAGTGTATATTAAATAATTGTAATAAAGATACTAAAAATGTTCTAAAGTTAATATTTGTTAACTAAAAAAGTGTTTCTTAAAATTACGATTTATAGCTAATATATACCCAAAAATATATGAAACAAAGTCTGCATTTAACTGCCTTTTACTGGCTGAGTAAATTAAATAAATTTTTTACCTTAATTTATATAATTTTAGATTTTAAAATTTATAAATTTAAAGGAATTATTTTTTTTTGTCTTTTGTTTTTTTAATATTTAACAATTGCACTATCTCCTGCCATCAATACCTTAAAGTTATTATAAGAAATTTTATTCAATTGAAAACATTATCTATTTGAAGGCCTAAAGTTAATAGACCTTTAGATATTTACCTTGAGACTAATAAGATTAATATTTTTTAGGAAATATTTAAAAGCTTTTTACCTCATAGCGAAATTACATAATTCGGATAGGACTATAGTTTATTGTGCAAAAAAATACCTTTGAACCCTCTTTTCATTTTCATGGGTTTTATGATTTATTGCTATAAACGTCTATCGGGTTTTTCATTTTTTTTATGATACGTTGTAAGCAGTGTTTTTTATCTTGATTATCAACTAACCAAGGGGTTATCATTTTTGTCATAAATGATCAATTATTATTTTTTTACAATTTTTACAATTTTACAAGACAAAAATTTAGTTTTCGAGCCAAATAGTCTTCGTAACAGTAAATTATAGTAATTAATTCGAACAATTTTTATTTGGTTTTTATAAATTATTTTCCAAAGTATTTACTTACATAATAACAAAAAAAAACTTTGATCCCACAAAGCAATTTTTTAAAATTATTTAATTTTTATCAATTTTTATAAATTTGTAATTTGAAAAAAAAAAAAATTTATTTTTAATTCGATTTTCCTTCACGCTTAATTATTTTTTAAAACACAAGGAAAACATTAAAAAATAAATAGAATAATAAACTTTAAAAAATATTTAATATTTATTTTTTTATTTTATCACAAAAGGAAAATAGTACTTTTTGTTATAATAATAAAAAACGTGTCCAAAAATAAATTATTTTTTAAAATTTCAATCATTTTTATCGTTAAAAATTTAATTAAATAATTAACAATATAAAAATCATTTTTAAAAATCATAAAATTATTTTTCAATATTTTATTAAGTGGCTAATTCAATTCTTTTTGTTAAAAATTTAATTTTTAAAATAAACCCAAGTAAAAAAATAAAGCATAAAAACAACAAAATTTCTGATATCTGGAATATTTCGGGAAATTATTCATTAGAAAGTCCTTTTTTTAAATTTAATTTTAACATGGAACATGTTCATAGTGGAGGCTTACTCAAAAAAGTCCTTTTCAGAATGGGAAGGGGAATATTTTCGATTTAGAGACAGAGAATACTTTAGGTTTCAATTTAGGGACTTTTATAAATTCGATTCTAGGACTTAGTATAATTATGTAGTATATATGTTAAATTCAGGATGTTAAAATTGTTATAAGTGAACATGTTCCATGCTCGTTGGTTGTGTGAATAAACAAACCTGTTATATAAGTTTTTTTTTAATTTTATGAAATTTCATTGTTTTTTATCTTCTTTTTTTTGTGTAGTTTTTTAGAAATATTTCAAAATTGGACCAAAAAAAGGGAATAAATTAAAATTTGTTAAGGAATCCGAAAATCGAGTCAAAACTTTCATTTAGTGACAAAAAAAACTGGTTCTTGAAATTTTGGACAGAATCTGCCCAGAAAAACCTTATATACTAAAATCTATGCTACTTTTGTGTTATTTTCTTTTTAACTACACCGAATATTTAAATAAATTAATCTAACAATGTAAAATCTCAATAAATCCTTAAAAAAGTACATTAAAATCAAACGTTTACTCACGTAATTGATTCATCTCCTAAAGATAATTTCTCTCTAACGTGTGGCTTCATTTTCTTGTTTTAAAAAAAGTACTTTATCAACACAATTAATCAATTTTACTTCACAAATTTATTAAATATCCACAAACAAAACATTGTTTTTAAGTACCAATATTTTTTATCACAACTTAAAAATTACCAACACTTGAATAATATAACATTGTAACTCACAATAAATAAAAAAGGTAAGTACTTAAAAAACAGTTTATAAAAAAAAAAAATAGAATCAAAACTCGTTATGATATATGCGAACTTCCTTTTTGTACTTTAATAATTTTTATATCAGAAAATAAATATAATAGTTAAAAGTTGTGACCTCGCGTGGACTATACGCAACAAATTGGTGTGATATATGAAACTGAGCTTTGTATAATATATATATTATAGACAATTGAATCGTTTTGCTAAAACCGATTTTCCTTTTCGTGTGTATTTAGTTTACTTTGACCCTTTTTTTTTATTTCTTTTATTTATATATTTATTAATTTTCTTCGAGGTAGGTATTTACGTCATGTAATCGTTGAATTTACTCTCTTGTAAACAATTAAATAAAAATTTACACTCGTTGACTTTTTTTTTAAATTTAGAAAATTGTCACTATTTGGTAAACTTTTTTTACAAATTCCAAAATTTTATTACATTTAGATCTTTTTTAGATATTTGAAATCATAATAAAGTTCTTGGCACTATTCACTCGGACCAACTGCAGCGAATACTTATTTCATTGACAAGTTTATATATATAAAATCTGACTGAAAAATAATAGATTATAATATTTCTATGTATGTGTGTTTGTGTGTGTGTATGAACGCATTATAATCATCGTTGTGTAGTGTATTGTATCAAAAATGATTGAGCGCGTGCGAACTAATTTAAAAAGATAAAAAAAGGTGATATATTTAACAATTAATTTATATTACGTTATAATTGTTTTTTAAATACAGTTTGAGGGCTAATACAAAGTTGGGATGATGGAATCTTTAATATTTGTTTTTTTCTGTTTGCCTAAAAAATTTTAGCTCCTTGAAAAAAATTATCCATTATTGATGACAGTTATTTTCATTTTCCCATTAATTTTTAAAATTAAAATTAAAAAAAAAAAAAATTATTCGAATTTCAACTAAAAATTGTTTTATCTTATTTTTTTCTCTCAAACGCTTGTTTTATAATAAAACTATTCTTTATTTTATTATGCAACAGAAAATCTGGATGCAAAAATTAAAATTTTTTTGTGTATAGATGATTTTTTTCATTTTCTTTAAGAATATTATTATCATTTTTCGGATTATTTGAATGAATCTGAAGCGGGAAATTAAAAAACTATTATGATTTTTTGCGCATGCGTATTCATGTTAACTTTTTGACTTTCACTGCGTCAACTTTAAATATTAATAATATTTTAGAAAATTTGAAAAATCAAGATTTTAGAAAATAGTTCATAAAACTACAAATATTTATTAAAAATTTAATAGTAATAGTAAAATGAAATTAAAATAAAATTACTTCTCCAACTTGGATCGCGTTAGCATAAAATTTCTTTTTCGTACTCAATGAATTTTCATTACAATTTTATTTTTATTAAATATAATAAATAATATAAATTATGTTTATAAACATAAAAAAAGCAACTTGTACAATATAATTGATAACTAATAATAAATGTGGGTCATTCTTTGTCAAATCAGTCACTCCCTTCTGCACAACACAGTTTTTGAGATAAATTGATCCAAATTGCTCATTTTTTTCATTGAACCGTCTAATTTTCAATACCGTATGGTACTTTTTTACTTTGAATATGACAGCTGAACTATCGAGAGTTGAAATCAAAAAATCAGAAAAATCCAAAAAAAAGCTTTTATAATTTGCTTTCTCATAACTTTTTATTTTAAATCTATTCTATTCAGGTATTATTAATACGTCTTATTAAAATGATTACCCTAAAAATTTTGCAAGTGAATTTTAACTTTGACTGTTCATAACTTAGAAACTAAAGGCCAAAAATAAAAAAGTAAAAGTAACTGGTTTTTAGTGGAGAATAAGTGAGGAAAATGTTAAGAAATTTCAACAAGAAATTTAAGATAATGGGCTTCTTGAAACCCAAAAATTGCTAAATCAGAAACTGCTAGGCGATTATCTTTAAAATTTTTCTTACTTATCCTACACTAAGAAACAGTCAATTTCGCACTTTTATTTTTGACCTATAGTTTCTAAACTATGAGCAATTGAAGTTAAAATTCTCAACTCTCGCAAATTTTTTAAAGGAATTGTCATTTTAATACCTGTGTGATATAGATATTTTATCTAACTCGAGATCTAACTTTATAAAAAAAACATACTTATTAGCTTTTTTTTTTGGATTTTTCTGATTTTTTGATTTCAACTCCCAATGGTTCAGCTGTCACATTCAAAGTATAAAAGCGCCATACGGCAAAACTAGAGGGTTCAATGAAAAAAATGAGCCATTTTGGATCAAAAACTGTGTTGTGCAGAGGGGGGTGGCTGATTTGAAAAAGAATTTCCCATATATAAAAATATTTAATTATAAAAAAAAGCTATTTTATAGCTATATTATTGCTTATAATATTATCATAAATACATTTACATAAATAACTATATTGCCACCCTATTTTAAGAGATCACTCAAATTTTAAGTAACTTATTAAAACTAAATGTCTTTTTGATACTACATATTTTCTTTTTTACAAATTTTAAATTTATAGTTACAATAGGTATGCTGAGAATTTTTATAAAAAATCAGCAAGTACCTAATTAAAATAATAAAATTTTTTTTTTAAATATTATATTAATAAAATAAGATGGCAATTATACATATGAAGTCAATAAAAAATATTACATATTTTTTAATTGCATTAAAGAAATATACAAGAGAATATATTAAAGTATAAATTATTTATATATGCTAAAAATTAATTTTTTCTTAAATTTCATTAATAATTATTCAATTAATTAAATATTTACAATTTCTTTTTCAAAAATCAATAATAATATAAAAATAAATTTAATTCAATTAATATGATAAAATTTAATTACAAAAAAATAATTTTTTTTTTCTCTTTCTTACTTATAATTAAATTATATACTTATTTTATGTGATCGCTAAGAACTTTTAATATATAAATTAAATAAAAATATTTAATTTGGTTTCTCTAAATATAAATTAGTGTATGGTCTATCTTGTAACATGTTAAGTTTTTCCTGTTTTTGTAATTCTAAATGAACATAATCATAATAATTAATATTATTCAAAAATTTAAATTTATTGCTTTTAATGAATGCACTTACCTAAACACTGCATTAAAATTTGAACTATTTGTATAACTTGGTATTCTCGAGGCTTAAAAGTTTCAATAAAATTCAATGTTCTTCCATATCGTTGCCACTTTTCAGTAAGTAAAATTAATAAATCATTTATTTGAATATATGCAAATGAAATATTTGATAATTCTGTTTCTTCCCTGTTATAAAAGATTGTTTTAGTATTTTTTAAAAAATTTTACATTTTAATATTATTATTTTAATATATCAAACTCTTACACTGGAGGAATATATGAAGAAGTTTCACTTTCTGTTGCATTGAATGGTTTGGCTTTAGGAACACCTGCTAAGAAACTTTCTTCTGATGACTCAGGCACAGCCTTTGTAGGTTGAGGAGTAGCTGGAATTTCAGCTGCTACAGTTTGTGGTGGTTCCATGAACGGTAATTCTGCAATATTTTAATGTTCACTTCATTTGTTTTAAAATGAAATGATATAGATAATCTACAATAGTTACCCATTTCAACATCATTTTGAGATGGATCAAAAATAGTTGCAGGTTGATGATTTTCATTGATATTCTCAGTAAATTCTAAATTCTGTTGCTCATCTGGTAGTTGAAAACGCTCATTTAATACTTGTTTTTTAGATTTATCACGAGATACTGTTGGTTCAGATAATACAGACCTTGGACTGTTATTTTGTCTAATTTGTTCTACAAAATAAAAATTTTTAGATAATAAATATATTTTTTGAGTAATTTTATAGTTTACCTGTCACACTTGTTTCTTGAAAATTTTCATCAACAGTTCCAGAAACATTATTTTGAATATCATCATTATTGCCTAACATTTGAGCATCTGGAAGCTCAGCAGGAGTTCTTGGTGCTTTTTTTCTTGACTTTTTTTGAGGGACAACTGGACTTAATGTTAATGGACTTTGTAGTCTCTTGAATCTCATTCCTCTTTCTGAAAACAAATTATTAGTTTTAAAATTGTATAGAATTTATTTCACATTTTTTGAAACTTTTTTTTATTAATTATTTTAATTTTTAAGCTTCAATATCCATAGTTTACTGAAATTAAGTTACAAAAACTTGATTACAATTTAGAAATTTAATAGAAAAAATATTTACGCGAATTATGTTCATTTGATGGATGAAGTAAATTATAATTTCGAAGTATCTCAAGAGGCAAATCATGATTAATATTATTAGTTAAAATGAAAGGTAACTGAGTGAAATCAGTAATCACATCTGATTTGTAAGAGCTAACACATTTTGGTTCCTACATAAAAAAAAAAATTAATTTTTTCATGAAATTATAAAAATTAAAAAATAATATTTTTAATATGTTACTTTTGAAAATCTTTTATTTTTGGGTGTTTCTAATTTAATTTGAATTATATCGTCAAATATTGAGGTAACTTTTTTCCTAAATTTGCTTCTGCCGCTTGTAATAGGTGATTTTAATAACCACAAAGAATTTTTAAGTTGTTCATCTGGTTGAGCATCTTTGTTTGATGTTATTACGTTAGGTTCTACTTCCATGGCCATTTCTTCCTGTACTCGGTTAAAATTTCATGTTAACGGTAATAGTATTCAAAAAATTGAAAAAGAAGAATTTTTTATTATTTACCAAATTATTTTCATTTATTTGAAGGTTTGAATTAGGAATCTGATCAGTAAATGGTGGTTGCTGCTGAGAATGTTGCATGTTAGTTTCAGCTGCTTGGTCTTGAAAATTTTCAGGTAGTCCCTGTTCTTGGAAAAATTGTTCCGCAGGTTCTGCTGCCCTTGGTTCAAACTCAGAATTTTCATGTGCAGCACCTTCTGGCTTTTTAAAATTACCTCTAGGTGATAAAACTTCATTGGTAGAAAGTTCCAAAATCTATAATAAGAAAAAGAAAAATCATAACAAATTCAAAAATAAACATTTAACAAAAAACTAACTTTTTTTCTTTTTGTTGGTGTTTCGGTGTGTGGTTTCTTAGTTTTTCGTTTACTTGGTGTTTCTGGAGCTACTTCACCATTTATATTAGATATTCTACCGCTTACTCTTGATTCAAAATCTGGAATAATAAAAAAAATTATTTTCAAATTAGACTTTATTTTTATCTATAATTTACTTATAGATTTTCAATATAAAAAAAAATTATTTAAAATTATGTTTGGATATTAAATGTTTTTTTAAATTTAATCTTTCATGTATAATTTTAGCTTATAAAAAGATAGAATAAAATTTATATTTCTTTATTTTTATATCAAATCACCCATATTTGTTGAATCTTGTAAATTTATATTCGGAATGACATTATTTGGATTATCTTGCATAAAATTTGACTCTCCTCTTAAAAACTCCTCCGGGATATTTTCATGCCTAAAAAAATGTAATTAAAAACTTAAATTTTATAAAAATATTAAACAATAAATTAAAATAGTAATTTTTACACTCTAAAATCTGACGAATTTCTATTGTGTTCATCACTAAACCTAATATGTCCAAATGAAAGTTCATCCTGAAGTTGTATCTGTAAATATTAAAATAATTTCAAAAAATAAATAATCAACTACATTTAATATAATTTAAGTTTTACATACAGGATCGACTTCAATCATAAGATTTTTATCTTTTTTTTTACCATCTTTAAATATTTTTTTTAAATCAATCAGCGTTAATTCATCTATTATTTCATGAGGAATATTTTCATTATCTTCAAGTCTAATATAATAAAAATGATGCAAGTATAATAAATTTTATAAACAAATTTTTCACCAAACCAAGAGCATTAATTACCTTATTGATTCATCCTGTCCCGGATTATCAATTTTCTTTAAAAGTTTAATACATTCACCTATGACATATATAAAATGTTAAGTAAAGTCATGTATTTAATAGATTATAAACTTGTCAAAAAAACCATTACTCTCAAGATTATCAAGTTGAAATTTAAATATTTTTAAAGCTCCAGAAGCTAGTAACGAGGCTGTATGCAAACCTAATCTTGGTGTTTGTCCAGATCCACCAAGACTTTCTTGAATATCTTCACTAAAAATATTAACAAATTTAAAAATTAACTTGCAAATTAGGTAAAATTATTAATAAAAATATGAATGATAGCTACCATGCTGCAGGAATCTCAACTTCATCTATTTCATCTTGAGCTGATGTTTTAGATGTTTTGATGCGAGTTTTGAAAGGTTTTTCAGACAAAGTTGCAGCAAGCCAACATTTTGGTAATCTGCCCTTGTGGTTTTTTTTGTAGTTTAATATTTCTTCTGCATAGAACATCTGATGTTTACAAAAAGATTATTATAATAAATAAAGATTTTATAATGTGAAACATAAAAAATAGGTACATTTCAAAATATTTAATTTTTAATTATCATTGAAATACTCTTGAAATATATTGGTATATAGGTATATGTAACTATAAATTACCTTGTATTTTTAGAAACTTTATTAAGTTTTATTTCTAAGGTTAAAAGATCAAACTTGTTTTTTAGCTCATTATTGCGCTTCAACACATACAGCTATATTTATATAATATATCGCGAATAAATAATGTAATAAAGGATTACTTATCCTTATTTTTATAACTCCTCAATAATAAAAATTCACTTACTCAAAATACCTATCCCTTATTAATCTATAAGATAATATTTATAAATATAAAACTGCACATAAAAACTAAATTTATACGTTCAATTTTTGGCAGAAAAGTAAAAAATTTCATGAACAGAAAGATTTGTGAAAAAATAACGCGCCAAGACTGACACCGCGACCGCACACCGCAACTGCAAAATTTGATGGGCAATATATTATGCGCGCGCAAATATGCAGTCGTCTTCTGTGCTTGCTGTGCTTTAGAAACCAATTTGAATTTACCAAATTACCTTTTTATCAGCTTATCCTTTTTTTAGAACATTTTGAAAACAAAATGAAAACAAATTGAAAACAAGTCTTATAAAAACGTAAAAAAAATTATGCTATACCACAGCAAAATAATAATTTTTTTTTTTATTTTAAATTTTCTATAATATGAATTAAATTTTTTTTTCTTCAAAATTAATATTTTAACTCTGTTATAACAAACTAAAACTATGTTAACTTGTATAATAATAAATCACTTATTGATATTATTTTGTGGTCTTAGACTTTTAGTACTTACAATAATTTTAAAAGTATAGAATTTTTCCTATACTGATGATTATAATATAATAAGCACTAATTAAAACTATATAAAAAGGTACTTTTAATTAAACAAAAGTATAAAATTTCTATTAAAGTCAATTATAAAAAAAAATCTTAGAAAAAGCTTATTAAAAATTTAATAATAGATTGTTTGCTTTGATTTATAATATTTTGTTGGGCCTTAAATATATATCCCATTTCAAAGTCAATATCAAATTATTGTCTCAGTATTTTTCTGACCGAGAAAAATAGAAAGGGCAATGAAAATTCCATTAATTAATTTATTTAAGATTAACCGTTAACGTTTATTTAATTTTATTTATTCTGAATAGTCATTAAAAATCTCCATGCATGTTTCTTACATTTGAAGTATATAGGTATCTCCATTAAAAAAAAAAGCGCCAAAGCTCTTGAATTCTGTTGGTCAACATTGGCGCCCTTAAAATGCGCGGAAGAGGGGGCGCGCTCCAAAGCGGAAAGCGCGGGACAGCTCGTCACAGCCCTTATAACATGTGCTTCATAACGTTGTTTGTTGTTTGTCTTATGCTTGTGTTTTTTTGTCATTATTATTTATTATCAAATTAATGTTAATTTGTTTAAATAACTAGTTTGCTTTTATTTTGTACAACTCTAAAGATTTTTGAAGTAGATTAGAATTAACACAACTGTAAAAATGTCGAATGTGTTAGATGATCAAAAGGTATTAGTTTCTAACCTAAAAATCAATTTACATATTTAAAATATATACTCATAATAAAATTTAAAAAAATTTTTCAGAATTCTTCAGAATCAGGAGATCACATAAATTTAACTGTTGTTGGTCCAGATTCTAGTAAAGTACAGTTTAAAATCCGAAAGGAGACTCCATTTAAGAAACTGATGAAAGCCTATTGTGATCGAGCAGTATGTTAAAATTAATAATTATAATTTAAATAAAAAATTTACGTATTAAGCTCTTTATAGACCTAATAAAATTTTTTTAATTCCATGTGCTTTAATTTACTATACCAAAGGCTATAATAGTCAAAACACATGATTAAATAAAATTACTTAGGTCTAGAAAAGGGCTTTACCGATGTTTATTATTTATTTATTCTTTTTTTTAATATAGGGCTTAGGAATATCAGAAGTTAGGTTTCGGTTTGAAGGACACCCGTTACGAGACACAGATACTCCTTGGGATACAGGAGTAGAAGATGGTGATACAATAGAAATTTTTAAACTACAAGAAGGAGGATTACGAGCAAACTTAATTTTTAAATCTTGATTGGTGAAGTAATTTTATTTTAGCTTATAAATAGTTCTACTGCATGTAAATATAAGTTAATATATTTATCTGAAATGATAGTATTATATTATTTTCTTAATTTTCTTTGGAATTAAAAATATGTTCGTTAAATTTTTTATAATCTTAAAAAAACATGCATTAATCGTTAATTAGCTGCTTAACTTGTATTATTCTTATGTGTTATAGAATTAAGAAATTTTCGTTAAAACATGGTGATATTTGTTTTGTAGTAGTAATGTGTTAATTAATGTTAGATTAAATATTTGATGAAACTTGTATTTTTTTTTATGAAAAGTCGTTTATCACATATAATTGAACAGTTTTCTTTACCTTCTGCATGTTTTTAAAAATTAGATAAACAGTTAAAAAGTAATTTTTAAATGATTATATTTAATTTAAAATTTTCTTATTCCAAATAATTAAATGAATAAAAATTTAAATATTTGTGTGACCGCATGAAATTATCAAAAGACAAGTTACAAAACAGATGTAGTAGACTCTTTCACTATGGATTTAGTGAATAATTGTAATACTTTAAAGTTATATGATTGAGTTTTGTATTTATAATGTACTTTTTTTATTGTATTAGCTTGCAAAAATAAATAAACAAAACTGTATAAATAGATATATTTTTTTCATTTCTTTAAACTTTTATTTTATTACTGTTGCATTAAATAAAACATTAAGTTTAAATCGATATAATCATTTTAAACTTTTTGACGTAAAGAACTAGAAAAAATAAAATAGAAAATCTCATTTTTTTAGTAATTAGTTTTTTAGAATGCATGTTATAAAATATTTTAAGACAAAATGGATTTAATTCGAAAATTTGGTTTTATAGCCTTTTGAATACTTTTTCTCTTATTAAAATTTACATCATATGGATGAAAATCTGTTTTGGTCTTTCATAAAAATATTAAAATATACCAATTTTTCTTATGAGCAAAAAGAATATTATTTTATAATATGAAAATGTAATAAGTATAATTAGTTTACTGTAAAGACAGCACTAATTTTACTACAGATTATCTAAATTTATTTACTAAGAAATTTAGATATCTTTCGTATAAGCCTACATACAATATTTGATATTTTTTAAAATTAAAAAGTCATTAAATATTTATAAAATTTTCATAGAACAGAAATAAAAACTTTTTAATCAAATTTTTTAATTTTTTTTTTAACAAGTGAGCTTAAAAAAAATAAATTTTTGAAAATTAAAAAATAATGCTATATAAATCCTTAAAAGCAAATTTAAAATCTTTATTTTTCAAAAAAATCAATCTGGTTTTTCATTAACTAAATTAATATTTCAGCATTTTCAATCTCATCTTGATTTTTTTCTATTTTAATCTTACCTTTTATTGCAAGAATCGAACCATTCCTTAGATTCCAAAAAGCTCAAATATATGGCTTTTCATCAACCAAATCAATCTTTTCTCAATGGGTACATCATCTTCAATTTTAGTTTCATTTTTTTTCACTTTAAGATTACAACTAGTTAGAGTTAAACAAAATGCTGCAAGAATTTATAAGGTTTTTTACCAGTGTGTACGTGAAGATGATATTTCAGTCCAATTTTCTGAATAAATCTTTTGCCGCATGCAATCATTGCGCTCAAATTTTTTTAAACCAAAGTGAATTCTTTCATGTACTCGAAAACTGCTTGGTTCTGTAAATCTCTTATTGCACTGCAAACACTTATAAGGTTTCACACCAGAGTGAGAAAGTTTGTAAGAAATTTTTTGTTGCAATCACTGCACTCAAATTTTTTGAAACCTAAATGAATATTGAATGAAGCCGAAGATTAACTAATTGCGTAAAAATTTTATTACACTGCAAACATTTGTAATTTTTTTTTTCATTGTGTACTTGAAAATGGGTTTTTAAAAGAGTTTTTATATAAGCCTTCTATTGTAAATTTCGAATCCAAAAGATTGAATTTTAGAATTAATTGGTTTATGACGTAACAAAATATTTTTATTAGACAAAGTGTTCCCACAATATTGACATTTAAACGAATTTTGTAGACTGGAGCTCAATGATGCCATATTTTAGAGTTTTATTTTCCTGAAAGTAAAAATTAAACTCATAAATTTTTAATTTGATTTTTTTTGTATTATTTTTCTCTTTATTTTTTTTAATTAAGTTTTTGAAATAATAAAAAATTTATTTGAAATTGACAAATTGAATTGGGGCAAAAAATAAGAAAACTACAGGAGACGAAAAAGAAGTAAAAAAAAGACCAAATTGATAATGTAGTATCAACTTATGAAGAAAGTGAAAATATTCATGAATATTTAAAAAACATAGAATATAATGTACATTTTTAATTGAAGAGTATTAAAAAAAAGTATTAAATTTTTGTTGAAATAAAGTATAAGATTTAAAAATATATTTTTTTTTGTAATTTTTTTTTTCCTTGGGAAAAGTGTCTCCCAAACATAGTTTTATTAAAAAACTTCATTATTTTTATAATAAACAATTCTTATTAAATAAATTTTATTTAGCCTTATCTGGTATCAAAAAATATAATTACATTGAAAAATAATTCAATTTAGTTGTTATCATTAATTTGATACCTATAGGAGACTTTTTCAAGCATTATATGTAGTAGGTATAGTAAAATTTGATAGGAAACATTTTTACAACTTAACAAAATCTGATCTTGATTTTTATTTGCGAATTAGCATATATTCTGCATCGACGGAATATATAAATTTTTTTTGGAAAATATTTTGATGGCTTTAATGAATTTGAAATTTCAATATCAAGCCAGCATTCTTCTCCAGAGTCATTTTGATAAATAAGTATAGAAAAATTTTGTTCATGAAGAAAATTTTTGGATTCTATTCAGATTCTATATTTTGTTATGTTTTTGTTTATTGCATTGTTAACAAAAAAAAAGTCTAAAAAAAATTCAATTTTCTCATTCTCCCAATTTTTTTTCTGTTTTTCCTTGTAAATCATAAGTTTTCTGCAAACAGAGCTGCGCTGTGTTTGATATCCCTCTCAGCGTTTTTTCCGTGTACATTAAATCAAACCACCAGTTGCTGCTCATGCATAAAATTGTAAGGAAGGTTAGTATATACGAAGAATTGTTTATATGCCGGTTTTGTGTCTGACAAAATGTGTTTGACAAAATAAATTTACATAACATAAAGAATATTCAATTCATGAAAATTAGTGAATGAAGTACTAGTACTACCAGTTGATTTCTTAGTACAATATAATAATTATTAATAAGTAATACTTTATCGTATAATCAAAATTTTAAAATACTTTAAAGTTGGGAAGTTTATTACAAACTCGTGCAAAACAATAATTAAACATATAACATAAAGTTTTTAATTTTCGATCTATTTCCAAGAAAACTGTGCAAAAAGAGTAAATATAAATAAAATATATATAAATTTATCTGTACGCATGATATACTTACAATATTAATTTTTAATAAAAAATAGCAGACAGATTATATATTAAGTTGCTCAATTTCGATTATTAATTAATTTTCTGTATAAACAGTATTTAAATTTATTCTTTTTAATTAAGAACGCATACGTATATTTATATATACACGCATTCAAAATTAGTAAAAAAATTTTTTTTAATTAAATTAAGTTTGTCTAATAGTTAAATTAAGTTACTATAAACTTTTAGTATACTTTATTAACTAAGAAAATTTGTTTATAAAACTTTATTCGCAATTTTTTTAGTAAAATTTACTAATTTTTTGGTTATATTTACCAATATTTATATTAATTTGTGTTAAATAAATTCGTTAAGGTTAATTTTACTTTTTTTTTTGCGTGTAGATAATACCCATTCATAAACTGCAAAATTTTTACTATACACGGAAAATATTTTATCCCACATTTCAGGGGTATAATTATTGTAGAAAAAAGGATGCTTGCTCGTTGCAATTTACATCAAATTTACTTATACCTATTCCATTTAATTTCTCGCGTGATTGCAATTTTATTTACCAAATGTACTATGTAAAAATAATGTAAAATCAAATAATTTATTGCTAATGTTATTAATTATGATCATAATTTTTATGGTTTACTAAAGTTTTGATTATTAAATGCCTGTTTAAATTTCCATGCAGTTTATTGAAATTTCAAGCCATTGCTTGAATATTCGAGCAAATGCCTTAAAATTCAAGCAATACATTTACTGATTGTGACAATATTTACAAATGTTTCTATTATAATCGCATTGATGAATGTAAAGCCAATGTGAAACCAGGTGAAACAGACCTAATATCCTTTAATATCTTAATATTTTAGGCTTGGAATACACAAGTTTAATTAACTATGATTTTGATTGCAATCAATGGATGGAATGTTTTTTTTTTTTTTTTTTTTTTTTTTTCAATTGAGTCCATTTTTAATAGTTTAATTTTCATGATCAGCGAACCAAAATACAATAGTATTTATTATTATTTTTAGAGTAGTGATACAGTCATGTCTGGGGACCCCGATAACTCTAAAGATGAACTTGATGATTTTTATGATCAAGTCGACGATTTCTATGATGGAGTTGATGACTTTTATGATGAAGTAGACGATTTTTATGATGAAGTCGATGAATTTTATGATGAAATTGATGTTTTACGTGAAAATGACATTTATAAAAATTTTTGCAATGATTTATTTAACAGCATTAGTACTTCTACAGAAAAAGATAAGACTCAATACTTTTCCTCGATAACATCCATTGGTTATCAAGCATTTTCTCATGTTTTTCAATATCTAAGCATTCAAGGTTTACTCAGTTTATCCAGAGTTTGTAAAACATTGAGAAATCATCCAAGTCTATGGAAATATGTACGCTTGGAAAATATTTGCGTAACTGATTGGAATAAATTTTCAAATAAATTACTGGAAAATAGAACACAGCATTTAGATCTTCAAAAAATGAATTTTGCTAATGAAGCAACTTGGTCTATAATTGGCTCTAGTATTCCACGTATCACAAATTTGATTAAACTTGAAATATCTCATTGCCCAGGAACAGTTTTGAAGGAGATTATTACAAATTGTCCTCAATTGCAAGTACTAAGAGCTGAAATGATAAAATGCGATTCACTTGACTTAGAATCAGTAAGAAATATGAAAAGTTGTACTGAACTGAAAGTCAACTCTGATTGTAAAGTTCCTTTAGAAACAGATTTGACACCCTTACTTATTTTATCAAAGCTTACTCATTTGGTAAATCCAATTTTATTTTATATAATATAAATTATTTTTTTTAAATTCATTGATTTTTTAATTTTTATTTATTTTTTATAGAGTTTAACTTCAATAAAAAATTTATCTGAACAGAATATTGGAATTATTCAAAATCTGGTAAATCTAGAATCATTAGAAATAGGAGAACTTCAAATATTGCCTGATACATTTGGATCATTTGTACTTAAAAATTTACAAAAATTAAGTAGATTAAAAATTGTATTTTCTGACCAACACACGTGTATTCATGATACTCTAGAAGCAATTAGTCAATTGAAAAATTTGAAAAAATTAGCACTTGTAAATTTTCAAATTGAAAGTGGATTTGAAAAGTTTTTGTCAAAATGTACAAATATTCAAAGTCTATTTATCATGCCATTTTATGACTGTAAAAATGTAAATAAATTAGGATGGATGATTAATATGATTTTGAATGGTGTAATTAATTTAAAAAATAATTTGAAAATGTTTGTTTGGGTTATTACCAATGATTTATTAAATGCTTCAAAAATATCTTCTAGCGTAGCAAGTAATGAAGTTGAAAGTTTACCTGTTTTAAGACCTGTTCCATGTTTTGATACTACTTATGATAATGCGACAACTGCAGATGATAATAAAGGTAAGAAAAAATAAATTTTTTTTTAATTTTGTTGTGGCTAAAAATGATTTTTTTGGTTTCAGAAATTAAAGGAACCTATGATACCAGTGAGATAGAAATATTGTCTTTAGTACAAATAAAACTACTTCTTGCAGTTTCTTTACCAAAAACATGCATAAAGATTCTTAATAAAGGTTTATCTAACGATTTAGTTTAAAATTATAAAAAACATTATATAATATATAAACTTAATTTCTATTCAATTTCCTAAAAATAATTTTATTTTTAATTACATTTGATTTTTTGTTTTAAGTAATACGTTTCATCCTGTCAATAATATGTAACTAATCTAATACTAAAATTATGCCTTTTTTTAATAAATAAAGTTGTACCTGATGTTACATGTTAACTAACTTATAGTAAATTGTATTTTAATAAAAAATATGTTTCAAAATATTATAAATCTTGTATAAAAATTTCAAATGCTATATTTTTTATAAAAAATCTGAAATATTTGTAAACTATAATTGTTAACCAAATAGATTCTGTGTGCTTTAAACGCACATATTAAATTCTTGTAATGTAATTACAATGTAAAAATTAAATACATAATATTTCTAAAAACTGGTATAGTCATTTTCTAAAAAAACTATTAATTTCTTTAATAAATTTAATCACGCTAATTTTCAGAGGCTGATTTAAGACTTATAGTTTTGCGAATTTTAATTAAAATATTAATTTAATTTATTTTTAATTACAATTCAAAAACTATGTATAGCTTTGGCGATAAAAAAATAAATAATTTATAAGCGTGGGTAAATGGTGGTGAGTAGTTGGGTTTCCAACCATAAATGACCCCCAAAGTTAAGACAGTTATGTCAGGTCGCAAATAAAAGGTTACACTTTGCACTTTAGGCCCAAGAAGCATTACCAAAATTTCAATCACCAATTTTTTTTATTTGCATTTTTTCCGTAAAATAGTACATTTTTAACCAATGGAGCAAAAAAAAAGAATGGCCCAGATCGCACATTAATTATAGCATCTGAGGCGAAGCCGAGAATGGTAAACTGCGATCTGGGGCATATTCTTTTTTTGCTCCCATGGACAAAACAAAATTTTTCTTTCTCAGTGGGGAGAAAACGTGTTTTTTTCGATCTCGTTGTGGGGCGAAAAAGGTATTTACCCACTAGGAAGAAAAAACACTATTTTACCCTTAGAATTCCATAAAAACCCCTTTAAGGATGACCAAAAGTTTTGAAAAATTATGGGAGTTATTTGTTAGCTAAAAAAAACCTCTGTGCCAAATTTCAAGTCTCTTCTGTCTCTAGCTCAACTTTCAATTTTTGATGTTTTTTCGGTTTTTGGACATAACACAAAATCTAGGGCAATTAGAAAGTCCCACAGAGTACCTATCACGTATTATATTCCAGATCTACAACTTTCCATCTTTAACATGTAACGTATAATGTATAATAAAAAAACGTATAACGTAAGATAAAAAAATCAACTGTTTTATTGCTGTATCTAAAAAGCTTTTTTCGGTACTTTCAAACCATCGAAAAAACCAAATGCTTCCTCTGAATTTAGTAAATTTTTTTTCTGCAGTGTTTTTGGCCAAATAAACTTTTGGCAAAAGATGAGCCTTGTGTCAATTTTTACAATCGAAATTTTTATTTTATCTGTAAGTAATAGATTAATATCAATAAAACACGTACCTATTGCTTTTTAATTTATCTTTATTTGCTTCTTAGCAAAAATTGACATTTTAAAATATTAACAAAATTTTTTGCTATAAACTATACAATTTAAAATTAACATTAATATTTGTTATTAAACAATAAGTATATATAATACAAAAAGATATTTTAATAAATGTCTATAAATATTATATAAAATTTATTTTTTGGCAAATTATTTACGTTCATAAAACTGTATTAAAATTTATAAATTTTGACATCAAACGGTAAATTAATATAAAAATTTATTTTGTAAATAATGTTTAAAATGTATTTATTTCTCACAATAATGTAGTAAATTAAATAAAATTTTCTTGCTTGAAACAATGCCTTATAAAATTTTTCACATAAATTCAATAATTTTCATGAATAAAATTTTGATAAAATTTTTCAATACTTAAAATATCTAAGTACAAGCAATATAAAATATCTATATTTACAAAATTTTAAGTAATATTTAATACTTTTCTAAGCAAACTAAAATTAATATTTTTAAGTCATCAAAAAAATAGGTTTTCTGCTTTATCAATAAAGCAACTAGTATAAATATACATTAATTTCTATCTACATTTAAACTTCTTTTGCTTTTTTTATAATATAAAAGCATAGGTTGGCTTCTATTTGATAAATTATTTACATTATTTATGTTAAATGTATAAAATATTCATTGCACTAAGAGAGATTAAAAAATGTTTTTAATCTCCAACATCAGAATCTCCATCTCCTATCGCATTTAGAATATGGAAAGCAGCACCAAGCATAACTGTTCCAATTAAATCACCAGCTGCAGTTACATATGGTATAGCGGAACTATCAGGATCCACACCTTTATTCCACATCCATATAACTAATAATTGAGTAATGTACAATAATAAGATTACCTGAAATTAAAAAAATAAAATATAAGCTCTTAATATATTTTATTTAAGTTTTTTTTTTACCTGCAAAACTGCAGCAGTTAAATATATTCCTAAAAATACTGGAGTAAATGAAGTATGACCAGCTTGTAAGTAACTAATTGTATAAGTAAAAATTAAATGACCAGGAATAACCATTAATAAAAGTACTCTTGCTGTCCTTGAATGACCTCCTATGATTTAAAAAAAAAATATTTGTAGAAGTAATAAATTTAAAATATAATCGTAAAAAAATTTTCTTACCTTTTGAAAAGAAAATACTGTAAGGACTAACACAAATATCAGGTAATTCTTTAACTCCTTTATTCCTTTGCTGATGAAGTGAAGTTGAAATGCGACTAGCTTGAACAGCAGCAAGATTACCTCCTACGCCATTAATCACAAGTTGAAATACAGCAATGCCTTTATAATTAGATATTGTATAATCAAGTATCAAGCCTCCAGCACTAGAAAACATTTTTTTTTAATATGGTAAATAGAATAAAATCATTAAACTTTTTATTTATTGTTTAAAATTTGAAACAAACCTGCTTATTAGCATTGCAAATATCACAGGTGACCATCCATGGTCTAAAACTTCTTTAGTAAAAGGATTTTTTGCAGCAATATATGCCCAAATTGGAGTAAGTAAAATACAAAAAATAATTATACTTGGAGCAATCCAAGGTGCACTCCCTAAAAAATAATTTTTTTTTTTTTATTTTAAAAATTAATATTTTTTAAAAATATGTGTTCAATACAATACATTAATCTTACCAATAGAGTTATACAAAATGGTTGCAATCCACGAAAGAAGAGCTAAAGTTGTAAGATCACCCAACGATGCCGCTATTGGAGTAGCAACGTTATCAGGATTTACATTCATGTGTCTTGAAAAAAGTATTACAGCAACCATAACAATACCAAGTACAAAACTGGCTATGGAAGCAGTAACTAAAGAACTTGCACAAAGTAGTAACCCATGATGAATATCAAATTGTGCTTCAGGAATCCAACCAAGAATAATAGCTGCTAATGATGCCAAAAGTCCAACAACCATTGCTTGACATTGTATCAGTGATAAATTACCGATAATAAGACTATATTTTTGCTGCTTTGTATCCATATGACCCAAATTAGCTTGAGTTGACAAACGAGATGCTAATGTCATTTCAAGATTTCCTTTTAAACCTAATAATGCAGGAACTAAAATATAAACTTCTGAAACTTCTTGAAATACTGGCCAATGCTATGTTAAAATTTTTTTTATTAACAATAAATTTCTTACTTTAAAAAGAAAAAAAAACTGAATTCATTATAAATAAATTATACCTGTACAATGTCAAGCAGTAAACTAGCAAGTACCATTCCAAATCCCGCCAATAGGAATGGAATAAAAGTTTGAATAGTTATTGACCAGACATTTTCTTCTTGCATTGAATCATTAATAGATACAATATCGATTCTTTGAATCGATGCATTTGGCAAGGGAGATGGTATTAGCCGTTTACAATCAAGGTTTTCAAGACCATCATCTTCTGACTCAAGATCCAGTAATTCCATTCCCATATCAGCCAAATCCATATTAACTGCCTCTCCACTACCTGATCCCACCATTTTTGATTGAGATTCAATATTCTTTTTTCTTTTAGATTTTCTGTGACGTAGTTGATCTTGGTTTTCAAAATTTGTATCAAACTCTGCATTGTTCATTTAGTGGCTTTTAAATAAATTTATCACTATAAATAACTGAAAAATAAAATTTGTTTTATTATAGTATGTAAATTTTACAATCATAAAAATTTACTTAAATTCATAATGCTAAATATTAAAAAGTATTTAAAAAAAATTGAATTATCTGGGAGAAATGTAATTATATGTCTACAGCTACAATTAGTACTTTATCTGTAAAGTGAATTGTTTAGTAAACAATGCATAGTACAAGAGGGTTTTGATAATTAACAATTGGTATTAAGATAAATGTATAAATTTTATTTTCAAATAAGTATTTCAACTTATTAATTTTATACTAGATTATACTAGATACAATTTAAAAAAAAAAAACATATTTAACTATAATCTTTCAATATAAACATATTTAATGTTGTATCTGTATTAAATAAATTTAAAAAATAAAAAATGCATTTAATTATATAAATTTTAAAACTACTTATCAATAAATTACCCATTTTTTTTTAGAAAAATATTTTTTCAAAATTATATTATATCCACATAAGCATTTATTTAAAAAACTATATTGCTCATACTGATTGTATAGACTTTTATTTCGAAATAAAAGATTAATAACTTCTTATCACGTTTGACAATAATGTCAGAGCATAAAATAAACATTTGGAAAAAAAGTATAAAATAAGGTAGTGTATTAATTTGCGTTGGCAAGTATCCAAATACATTATATATTATTGATGACGTTAATAATAAAATTAGGTTATGTAAAAGATAAAAAATTTTATGAAATAATTTATTTAAATAATAAATAATTGATGATTAAAAAAGTTTTTTAATTTAAAAAATAAATATGTTTATTTTTACCTGATTATATAAAATGTAAATAAACATAGAATAGTTTCCATTAAAATCGGAGTTTTGTTATCAGAGTTTACCGGTGTAAAAATAATAATTAATTATAAATAATGAAACTTTTCATTAATAATTAATCCGTTTTGTAATGAACATATTTTAAAAAAATATTTAAAAGATATTAAAATGCAAAATGTTATTGAAAAGTTCACTTTTTTTCTATTTATTCTATTTATAGTAATTTGATAAAAAAAAATTCAATAACATTAAAGTGATATTGACTCCGATGGTAAAATCATTTTTGCAGCTGATTAAATTTTGACCGCGTAATTTAAAAAAAAAAAGTATTTGAATTCCAAAATAAATAAATGCATTCTTATTTTGTTAATAATTAAAACACAGATTCGATTTTATTTAAATTTGTTATTCTTATAACTTCAGATTTATAAAAAATAAATAAAAAAAAAATTTCAAATTGAACCTCAAAAATGTTGGAGTAAAAAAATAAATATCAAAATTATAAATTTTTAGTGAATATAAAATATAACATAAAAAAAATAATGTCCCAATTTCCGTCACTTTTTCATAATATACCAACAAGTACTGAACAAACTCAAAATAATGTACAACAGCAACAATATAATTCTCGTAATTATGGTCAGTCATCATCCCAAGTAAATCAAAGTAAGAAAAATAAATTCAAAATTTAAATGATTTTTGATTAAAATGCAATTTTTTTAGATGGTCACCACGGAGTTTCTTGGCAAAATCCTTCAGCTTCAGATTGTATAAATAATAATAATCAGTATCAACAATCGTTACCATCAAATTACTACCATCCACAAACGAATCATCCAACAAATAATAATTCTTCGACACAAAATGTCATTGATCAATTGCGAAATTCTACTAATGGATTTACACCTATTTTTATTTTACCAAATATGACACCAAGTTGTAATTCATATCAACAACACCAACCACCACCACCAATTACAATTCAGCCAAATATGACTTGTCCGCCAACAATATTTTGTCCACCAACTTGTTACCCTTTCCCGATGATGCCATATCCAATTTATGATCAACAAAGTAGTTGCACATATAATTAAAAATTATAAAATTTGAGTAATTTTACAATCCTTGTTTGCATTAGATTCAAGGTGTAAAGAACCTCAGAACCATTCAAATTGTTCATGTTGCTCAAAGAATGGAAGTAATTTAAGTTTCCAAGGCTCTCATAATATTTCTCAACAAAATTCTTTATTCGAACATTCCTGTTCAACAACTAGTGTCGATGGTGTTATTTGTATAAAAAAGAATTGCCCAGTTATCATTCAATTGCAAGCAATAATTTCACAATTATTATCTGTTCAAGGAATCGTTCCTTGTGCTATAACTAGAATGCTTTTAAAAAAAATACCAGGCTCGAATGTTACAGCTACAGTTGAAGAGACAATGGATCAAGCACAAAGGTAATATGTCAATATAAGATTTAAAAAATTTTGCAATACATATTCGAGAATATTTTTAATATTTCAGAACAATAAAACAATTAAGCAAAGATCAATTACTAAATGAATCACAAAGTTCAATGCAAGTAAAAGCTTTGATAAATTTATATCTAACAGCATCACCATTACCAGTAATAATACCAATATTAACAATGGTTCAATTAAAAAATAATTCATTAAAGTCATTAATTGAAAGTTTAATAAATCAAAAAGTTATGGAAAATCAAGGTATTGGAGCAGAAGCACCTAATTCATTAGATCCATTGATACTTGGATTAAAAAGTGATTGTGAATTAAGAGAATTATTAAGTTCATTGCGTGATAAAGAATGCGAAGAATCTGTTAATTTAAATTTTGCACCTTATAGATCACAAAGATTTATCGCTGAATCAAAATTATGCAATATACAAAGAAAAATAGCACAAGTTGAAAAAGAATTAGAAAAAAGAAGAGATTGTGGAGCTTCATTGCCTTCATCCTCAGCAAATAATTTATATTTGGTATAAAATCCAATATACATTTTTAATTGTAAGAGAATTTTGTGTTAATTTTATCATTTAAATAAATAATGATCTAGATTTTTATTGGTCGAAAAAAGCGCGAAAAACTGGGTTTTTGTATTTAATTTTAAAAATATTTGAAATTTAAATCTCTGTGTTATCAGAAAATTTTAATATTTTATTGCCAGACTCAAGATTTTTCGCCAAATTACTCAAGGGATGGATGCTTAATTGGTAATTATAAATCGCCAGATCCATTTGCAAATATTTGCTTCAGAAGCCCAAAAAAATTATTGCTCAAACCTCATGTTGGAAGCCCAGAAACTACATATGAAAAGCCTAAAGAAGTACAAAACCAACCTAATGAACAAGAAAATAATACAAATATTATAACGAAGTAAAGTCAAAAATTTTCTTTTTAATTTATTAAATTATAATTCACGTTAAAACATTTTACAGAAAAGAAGATGAAAATATCAAAAACGAAGATAAAGAAAATAAAAATGAAGATCAAAATAAAAATTGTTCACAAGAAGTACCACCTGAACCAATGATTTCTAATGAAAATGTTGACGAAAATTCTATCGCAAAAAAAGTTAAATTTTCAGACGATAATTCAAATTCATGAAATTTTTCTTTTCTTAGTCTATCACCAACCCAAACAGTTCCAAAAAATAAATCAATGTATAATTTTTGTTAAAATTTTTTTATTTCCATAAAAATTATAAAAAATCATCAAATCCAAATAATTTTAAAAATTTAATATTTTATACAATTTAGACCAATAAAATAAATTTTTGCATAAATGAATATTTTTATATTCTATAAAAATCAATTATTTCTTCATTATAATATTGAAAAAAGTCCACGACGTTTTTTCTTATTTTTCTTATTTTTCTTTTCACAAGTATCTTTGCTTTTAATAATACCCAAAAACTTTAATGTATGATAGCCAGCTTGTAATCCAGTTAATGGACCAGAAATAACTAAAGGTAATTCACCAGAATCTTTTAACTGTTCAATAGCTGAATCAATAAATGGTAAACCTTCAGTTTGAAATAATTTCCATAATCCTTTTATTCCTTCTTCAGCGATATTTACAGTTGCATTAGCTAATGGATCAGTAGAATCTCCAGTTGGATTAATTGCTGCAGTTACCAATTCGCTAATAATATTTGTTATACTTTCTGCGATACCACCAAATACTAAACGAAATGGATACGATACTATGTTGATTATAGTTAACGCTATAGATAAAAATTCTTCAGGCGATGGCACAAAATACCATAACCCTTCATTTAAAATTCCAGATACGAAATTCGAAATGCCAGTTATGATAGATTTTACAAAATCATACCCGGGAATCCATGATAATATTGATTTTGATGATTGATCAGTTCTTTCAAGTGCAGTGCCTTTTATTTAAAAATATATTTTTTAAAGTTTTACATTGTAAATATTTTTTTATTGATCTGGACATTAGGTAAAAGTCTGGATTTTTTAAAAAAGGCCGATTGCGCTCGAATCTGCGTAAAAAGGATTATTTTTAAGTTCTTGAGTTCAAAAATTGACCTGAAATGGTAAATTTTTCGATTCGAATACAGAAAGTTTTAAAAAAGTTGAACAGTTTTTTTAATTTTATTTTTATGAGCTCTATAAAGTTTAAAAATTTATATAACCCTGAAAATAGCTGCACTGAAAAACCTTAAAATTTAAATTCCTTAAAAGCTTAATATTTAATTTATTTGAAAAAAAGGAGGAAAATCAAATATTTTTATTTTAATTCTAAATTTTATTTCCCTTTCTTTCCACGGTATAACTCAGAAACCTCTAAAATTTTTCAATAAATAGCTATCTCTATATAATTTCCCGAGAAATATTTCAGATATCCGATACAGTTACGTCAAAATTTTAATAAAGTAAGCCGGAAAAGGGAAAAAATTTACAATAAATAAAGTACCCGAAATAATTCGAATCGAAAAAAATAAAAAGATTTCCTATAGGAAAAAATAGTATATTTTTACCCATGGCCACAAAAGTAAAGAATGGCCCAAATCGCACGTAAATTACCGTCCGGGGCGAAGCCGAGGATGGTAAACTGTGATTTGGGGCATCCTTTTTTTGTGACCAAGGACAAAACATAATTTTTGTTGCTCAGTGTCGAGAAAATGCGTTTTTTCGAATAGCGCAGCGGCCAGAAAACACACACTTTCTGGACACTAACAAGAAAAAATAATGTTTCTGGTCAGCGGTCAGAAAGCACGTATTTCCCGGCCGCTGCGCGTCCGGCAAAGACGTGTTTTCTTGCCACTGATACAGAAATAGCAATTTATTAAACAAGGGATAAAATATTGGTTTTGGCTTTGCATGCAGTTGTATGCACAAGGGAGCGTAATAAATAGCTAATACGACCCTGGGCCATAAGGCTAAGTCCAGATATAATGCGATACGCATGCGACAATGAAAAGCGTGCGTTAAAATGTATTGAATCCCTATTACTAAAGTCGCACGCTTTTTCATTATCGCATGCGAAACGCGCTGTGCCTGGACTCAGCCTAAAAAAAGAATGCCCCAAATCGCAGTTTACCATCCTCGGCTTCGCCTCGGAAGGTAATTTACGTGCGATATGGGCCATTCTTTATTTTTCTGGGCATGGGTCGTAATATACTATTCTTATGTCTGGCTAGACAGTGGTCATAAATGTACGATTTCCTGGTCATAGCTTCGCCTCTGAAGGCAATTTACGTAAGTATGCTTAGTAATATACTATTTTTAATTTCCCGGGTTTTTCTAAGAAAAATGTTTATTTAAATTTAATGGAAAATTTTAGTTCTTAATTTCAACGGGGGTTCCCTAGCTTTATTGCGAGTTTTTAAAAATGAAATTAGGAAAGTTGGCTTAGTTTTTTGAAAATCTTTGAAAATCGAAAAATATATTTGTGCTCTTGGAAAATATTTTGAAGTTTGGAAGTTAAAAGTAGGTAATTCCGAGGGTAATTCTAAGCTTTTACTTAACGTTTAGACCATTTTTATTTGAATTTTTTTCATAGCTGTATACCTGGGTCAGAGTCACTTATCACATAAGTATAATTAAACAAAACTAATAAAATAATAAAATAAAATTTAGACATGTCTCTTACAAATTCAGGACAACAACGTCTAAATTAAAAAGAAAAACTAAATTTCTATTTTCAATTTAAACTTATTTACCTTGTGTTAAAATAATTTTTTTTTTATCAATAAATATTATTTATTTACATATTTAATAAAATACTTCTAGGAAAAAAAATGCAACTTTTTTTTCTTATCATTTGAACTATTTAAATTAGTTATAATAAAATAAAAAATAGTCATTTTTTTTTCAGTTAAAAATTAAAAAAAATTAATTAATTTTTTAATTTTTCTGGCATATATCACAATTAGTAAAAGTGAAGTATGTAATTTATTCTGATAAAAATGAATGCAAAAAACTTTGCACGTCAAAAATATGATAACTATTACTTACTTTTCAGGTTTCTAAATTTTCCTTGAAAATTTCAATACAGAAATTTATCAGTGTACTTGACTGCTATAAAATTTCCTTACCTAATATAACAAATTTTCTACCCTATTACTATATAAAATTGCATTTTTGTTGCACAACTACTAAAAAATTAAAATTTTTTTAGACGAGTACTAATAAAAATACGAAAATTAAGCATAATTTATAACAGTCTAAATTAAGACCAAATTTAAGTTTATTCGAAGTTTATTAACCTTATATTTTCTGCTTAAAAAAAAAAGTCATAATTTTGTAGCACACTTTTAACAATTAAATTTTAAATAATTGACACTTGCTTGGATCAAACCCAGTTAATTATGTGTGCCTGCAGTTTGATCATTTTATTTGCATAAATTATATGAATTTATAGTCAAGTAAAATAGTTCATCTTAAATATAAAATTTTTAATAATTTTGCATTGATAAATTTTTTATGATAAAAAAAATACACAACAATTTAAATTAAGCCGTATATTTTATTAGAATTTAAAAAGTAATAAGTATATGTATACTAAAAATTTACAATAAATAAAATAATTTTAATTTAAACTTACGTCAAATGAATGAGGTAAACAAAAAGTGATAGTTTCCTCAAAAATATTTTAGACCAAAAACAAATTTTAATTCAGCTTTCAAAAAATTGTAAACTAGAAATAACACTTTGATTGCAAACTTTAAATGCAGAGAAGGAAAATTGCATGCGAATCTAATAAAAAGCTTTGAGCTTTGAGTTAAATTTTTCAAATGGGCATTGCGCCCATTGGATTACTGACAATAATACATTTTAATATATGCAAAAGAAAACACATTGAACTTACACTTGCCTTATAATAAAAACTTTTTCAATTTGTAAGATAATTAAAAAAGGATATATTTTACTCATTTTCTGAATTGCTTATAATAATTGAATTAAATTTTTAAATAAAAAAAATTATATTTCAAACTTCTGTTACCAACTGCAGCATTTAAATTAATAAAATCAATACGTATAACCTAATTTATTTTATTTGTTTGAAAAAAATTTATTCATCTTTTTTTATTTGAATCCTTTAAACTAATTTTTAATACCCAAACTAAATATTTAAATAAATTTGTATAGTTACCTTTTTAAAAATTGTCATATAAGTGTTGACAATTTTCAGCTAGTTTTTTTATAGGGAATATGTAAAAAAATTTAAATTAATGTTGGCCCAGTGAATTTACTATAATAACAAACCGATACCATCACGTCACACGTGCATACTATAGTATACATTTTTTGTGTGTAAAACAATAATAAGACAATATAAATAATAAAAAATGATGTTAAAATATGGTTAAATGCTGCAACAACCGAATTTATTTATTAATTTTTCATATTTTATTTAAAAATTTAAAAATTATTGATGTAATTTTTTGAATTTTATTATTAAAAAAAAAAATAAACAAAATGCCATCTTTGAGTAGTAGTTGTTGTTGCATTTGCAAGAAAACAGGACCTGGTGGAACATATTACCCGTAAGTACGATTTATTGTTCTATCAGAAATTAAAGTTTTAATCATGTCATTATTGTTTGTGAAATTATAACATTTTTTTCGTCAAGCTAAATTATTTACTTTAGGAACTTAGAATAAATATAAATATTCTATTTGTTACTTAATATTAAGGCCCTTTCTACATCAGACGATAATTTTATGTTATGATTATGTTCCCATTTAAAATGCATAGAAATGTAATCTAAAAAAAAGATAATCTTGTCTAGTGTAGAGACAGCCTAAAAGAGGTTATAATTTTGTTATTTGTTTTTTTTTTTTTTCATTGTTGTTTTCCTGATAAAATTCTGTTGTTTTTAAGAAAACAAAAAGGTTAAGTTATTTAATTTGCATGACAAAAAAAAGTGAAAGTTCATTTGATGTGATAGGAATCAATGAAACATGTGGTAAAAAAATTTAATTTTTTTTTATTTTTAAAATAGTGAGGGATTCAAATAGATCCATGTTAATTTGTGTGCTGTGTAATAAAATTCATTTTTAAAAAAGCAGATGTTGAGATAAATTATATTATATCATTTTGATATTTTATTTTATTGTTTATGAATGCGCATGAAAGTAATTTTTCCTTTTGGTATGTAACAGATGTAAATAAGAAATATAAATAAATTAAATTTTTGGATGGATTAATATTATTACATTACATTGTACTTTTTTTAAATTTTATACACTCGAATATATGTAATTTTTAAAAGTATATTATAATCAAGATTAATATGCATTGATCAGTGAATTATCGAAAAGTTCTAGAGTAAAAAAATACCAATAAAATTTTGTTTAGTATATAAATATTAGTTTTATATTAAATCTTTAAAACATGCATTATTCCCTAAGCTTTATTCAGATTCTTTATATAAACCGTTATTAAAATATAATGCATAAATAGATAAATTATTTATTTATTAAATTAAATTGTCTTCTTAATAAATATATTTTATTAATTTTTTCTTTTACAGAATTCCTAAAGATAACAATCTGCAAGCTGCAAAGTGGGCTGAAATATTAAAGGAATTAAATATAGATATTGGACACAATACTCGTATTTGCAACAAACATTTTGATAAAGTATGTTTTGAAGACGTTTACGACAATGAAAAAAATTCTCATAAAAAAGTTAAAAAACTTAAAATTGGAAGTTATCCATCAAAAAATTTAAAAGTTAAGGATGACGAGTATGTTCAGATTTTTTTAAATACTTAATTCTGTAAGTACATTTAATTTAAAGATAAATTAATACTTTTTAATATTTTTAGAGATGTACCCCTATTTTCTGATCCAATATTAATTAAAAATATAAATAAACCTGAAAATAATAAAAGTGAAAATGTTGTTAAAAATAATAATGTAACCAATAATTTACTTACATCAGACACAGATAATAATATGATTATTAATGAAGATCTTATTAGTTTTAATTTAACTACTAATAATGATGCCTGTAAAATGAATAATGAGTTAGTTGGTGTTACTGAAGATTATGATACATTTTTAAAAAAACATTGTTTAAATAATGAAAATAATTCACCTCCTAAATTATCACCATTAAGCATTAAAAATAATACAACAAAAATTCAAAAGGTATCAGATAAGTTAAACAATATCGTATGTAATCCAAATAATTATACAGATAATAATACAATGTCTGAAGCAACGTCTTCATCACCGTCCATTGAAAAAAATATTACACCAACACAGCAAAAGTTAGTTGTTGAAGAAAATGACAATGCATGCTTAAAAGAAAAATTAATAAATGATGAAAATCTATCATCATTAAAAGTGTCAATACCTTTGACCACAATATCAACTATACCTGAAAAAAAACATATTTTTACTCAAACTGATTTAGATATTGAAAAATTGTTAAAATTACAAGCTAAATATGAAAAGAAAAAGGTAAAAACAAAAGATAAAAATATGCAAACAGATGCTGAACCAAAACTTATAAAAATAGAACAAAGTGTTCAAACAAATGAAAAAAGTGAATCTCCAACATGTTCCCAAACACCAGAAATAAATACTGAAGTATTTTACAATAATGAAAAAGCTTATGATTCAGATGTTGTGTCAGTAGTGAACGTTGAACATGACAGTGATAGTGATATGGAATTTAGTGAAATCAATGTAGAATCGTTAAACAAAGATGTTTCTACAAAAAAATTTGATGATTTATTTGTTTCCAGTTCTCCAGTTGAAAATGGTATTTTATCTAGTTCAAAAATAAATGATAATATAATAGATGTTGTAGATCTTTCAATGGAAGACTGTAACACAACGGATAAGAATTTTCAGAACGCTTTAACATCATTAACAAAGGATTTGAAAAGAAAACGTCGTAAAATTACTAGTAGTAATAAATCATATTCTTCTTTCAAAATTTTAAGTACAAATAGTGATTTAATAAGTTCAGATGAAATAGTTACTAATATAGATAATTGTTTATCAGATACTTTTTACAAAAAGAATGAATTTTTAATAAATGTTTGTAAAGCCAAGGAATTAGTTATTAGATTAGAAAAAATAGATTTAAGTAAATATGTAAATAAAAATCAGGATGAAATTCAAATTAAAAAACATGATAAAAATAATGATGAAAAAAATGATGAAAAAAATGATGAAAATCATAATAAAAGTGTAGGTAAATTAGTATGGGGTTACTTCAAGAAATGTTATTATCCAGGTAAATTAAAAAAAAAATTTTTTTAGCATATAGATATTAGATTTATTTGTTTATTTTTTTTTTTTTGTTTATCTTTAAGCTGTTACTGTTCATGCTAAAGATGCCGCAGAAAAAGACACTGCAAATAAAGTTTGGGTGTTTTGGTTAGGAGATAATCGAGTATCAGAGGTAGAATTTTATATAATTTTTCACAAACACATACCTATTTAAGCTGGCTAAAACGTATTTATTTAAAATGATTTTTTTTTAAATTTTAGCTGAAAGAAACTCAAATCAAACCGTTTTCGGAGAATTTAGCTTTATTAAATGTACAAAAAATATGTAATAATAAAAATATAAGCAATAGAATTCTATTAGGATTTAAAAAGGTAATAATTTATTAAATCTAATATGTGAGAGATTCTATGCTAACTAGGCCCAAGTTAGATCAAAGAGTTATTAGATTTAAAATAAAAGCTTGGACCATTTTTATTTACCCCGATTCATCCTCAAATTTTGACAGTCTTTTTTCCTATTTCTGAATAAGTTAAGCATTAATATTATTTATTGTTATACCTAAATACATATTTAATAGGGTATTGATCACTAAAATTGATGGGAGTTTAACATTTTCTAGGGAAAGGCATGGAATTAAAAATTTTTAGGGTAAAGAAGGGGTTAGAAATGGATTTAATTTAGGGAAACTGTTTTGGATAAGTTCTTTTACAAAGACATAAAAATTTATAGTCTGGTTGGAGAAATTAAATAAAATCTAAAAAATCCCATAAAACGTTAATCGTTTTAGGTTTTTGGGGGTCTGTCATGGCCTAGAGATAACTTATCGGATGCAACTACTTAGGCCAAATCACTGTACTTATCCGGAAGTAGCCTTTTAGGTGAATCCAAAACTGAAACCAATCGAAAAGATAAATTTTAAATCTTCATTTGGTGATTTTAAATTATAAAAAATTAATAATTATATTTTTTAATTGTATCCAAAAATATTTTCCATGATTTTAGATAATCCCTTTAACCCAACTAGAGCCTGTTTGGCATAGAATGCCTCATATGCATTATTTATTTAAAAAAATTATACAATTTTTTAATGTTAATTTTTTTAATTACTAGTTCTTAGATGGAAGTTTAGATTTTTCGCAAGAAGAAATGACAGAGCCATATACCAAATGGCTGTATGAGAAATTGCTATTGAATGTTGACAAATGTAAGTAAAAAAGCTAATACCTTTTAAAATGCACATTTTTTTTAGTAATAAACTAATAATTTTTTTTTTAAATTTTAATAATAGTAAAAAACTTAACATTTTATCCATATCCTGAAGAAATGCAGGATTGCTTACAGTCAATAAAAGAAATGAAAAATAAATAAATGATATAAATTATGTCTTTGTCATTGAGGTAATAAGTTATATAATAATTATCTATATCAACTAATAGCAACTAAAATACTTAAAACTTCTTAGATATAAAGAGTTTTCTACTGCTTAACTAGATTAACATCGTTGAATAACTAGATAAGAAAATAGGTAAGCTATATCTTCATCGATGACAGTATTGTTAGCAAATAAGAGATGCTAGTTTTACAAAGAATAAAAAAAAAAAAAACAAGAAAAATATGTAAATAATATAAAAAATATACTTATTAGTTTCAACTATGTTAGAAATAGTTAATAACTAATCGCTCTCGTTATTTAAGATGTTAAATTTTTTATAAAAATTTATGTTCTTTATACATGAATGATGATAAAATATCTTTTAGTTATTTGCAATGTAGTATGTAAATCTATGTTACGGTTAATAATTATTTTTTTACTTTAGTTTTTTTATACATATAAATTTTTAATCATGTATTACATTAGTAATACGTTTACTTATATAAAAAATGTTTTTTTTTTTTTTAATTTTTTAAATGAACAAAATTTGTTTGCATTTTGTTTTATAAAATTAGATCTAATTATTTTCTTCTTTAATAATTCGTTAAATTTACTTAATTAATTTAAGTTAAAATAATAAAAAATTTCTTTTCGTATTTATTTTTAAGTATACTTAATAATTTTATCAACAAAAATTTACAAAAAAAATTTTTTTTTTGTTCTAAAACGACTTTTTATTTATATTTTAAATAACTGAAATTCAGTTGAAAATTATGCACAACTATTATGTTATAACATGTAAATATAATAGAAATAAAAAGTACAAATATATTTTTAAAAATTGTTATGCTCAAAAAAATATTTATTATTATTCCCTAATTCCAAAAAAATTATTACTCAATTAATGAAATGATTTATTAATTTTAAAAAAATTTTTAATAACAATATACAAATTCTCAATGTTATTTTGAAACATAAATTGCTTTAGAGATTTTATGTAAATCTCAGGCAACTTTGATCTATAGCTTTGTAACTGGAGAGTTCTCGAAACTAAGATTGCCAATTTTAATAAGTAAATCCTCATAACTATAACCGATATCATTATGTTAATAAAGTGATGAAAATGTTTATCATTTTTGCCCTGAAAAAAGCTTCATTTTAAGGAATTCATAATCTAAGGATACTTATTTTTCAAATGTGTAGCTGTGTAGAAAAGAATTAATTTACACCCTTGTTGAAAGAACTAATACTGTAGAACTGTAAGTACCAAAGATAAATTCAATCAATTTTAAATAATCTATAAAAATTATTTTTAGATGTTTATAAGTATCTATGATTAAAAATACTGCATGTAATGCAGAAAATTAAAATAAATTTTTAATTAAAAAAAGAGAAGAAAAGATAATTACATTTTTTTATAATAATAGCGAGACTAAATAGATATGTACTTTATATGATATTAATATAATAATAAAAAATAGTTCACGTGATAAATATATATATTTTTAGATATTCATATATGTAATATATTTCAATTTATCCTGATTATTTTATTATTATTATAATGATGTTACATTATGATAATTTGATAATTTGATAATAGATAACACACTTATAAAGATTTACATAATATCAAAGGGCTACATTATAAGTATTATTTAAAATTTCTTTTCAAATTTTATATAACAGTATATAACTTTTTTTTTTTATTAAAAGTATTTCTCAATATAACAATGAAAAAAATGCAAGGTTGAATAATTTTTTTTTTTTAAATTAAAAAATAAATATAAACAATAATATGATGTAAAATAAAAATCATTTTATTTAATCTTAAATATTTCATTTTTTTTTTTGTTTAGTTCTATTACTTATATATTAGCTTGGGAATTATTTTCAAAAGTTGCGCTTGGATTAGATATTGATTATTTATATTGATCACTTTCAAGAGACATTGGCTATTTATAGGACCAATTTTTAGTCCTCTTAGAAGCAATTTAATTTTCATGTATATGATGATAATACATAAAATTGACAAAAAGCTAAAAATAGAAAAAAAAATTTTTTTGTTGAAAAATCAGACTTAATTAGTACTAGAATAGCCGCGCGCCCAGCGCGCGCAGAATAATTGCTTTTTTAAATTATTTCTTTATAAAATTAATTTATTTCAAATAAAATTTTAAATACCCGAATCTGTTATAAAATATTTTATTCTGGAGATGTATTCCTATGCTGATAAAAAATTCTAATATTTTTATTACTCTCAGGCAAAAGCCTTCACAATACAATAATTATCCATTTTATTCTTGTTTACGTTACTTTGTCATACCTATACATAAAAAATTTATTTTTCTAGTTTGCGGACCGAAAACACGTATTTCCCAGACACTGTGCGTCCGCGGCAAAGACGTGTTTTCTCGCCATAGCCGCTGAAAAATGTTATACGATCCTCGGCCGTAAACAAAGATTGACCCAAATTGCATTTTACCATCCTAGGCTTCACCTCGGAACGTAATTTACAATTTATTTTACTGGCCTAGGATCGTAATATACTATAGGGTCTTATTATCAAAAGAAGGTTTTCATTGTTCGTTTTTTTTCTCCATTGAAAAATAGATTTTAAAGATCAATTTTCGCTCAGCTATTCCAATTTTTATTCAAAAGAGCTGCTTTAATTAAACTTCATCTCGAAAATCGAATCTATATGACTCCTACATTTTCAAAAAGCTAATTTATGGAACTTCAAAATTTATTTGTCTTTTTTAAATCCCATGATTTGACTTTACCCTAAATATAAATCATTTTAAATTATTATATCATTTCTCTCATAAATCCAATATTATTCTGAAACGAGTTTTGAAAATTATATTACCTTTAATCGATATTATTCTAAGTGATTAAGCCCAAATTAGTCTAAGTCCCTAACTTGAAATTATTTTATTTCCCTGAACTCAAATTATTTTAAGGCCCTATAACAATTTATTCTAGTTCTATAAATCCAAACTATTTTAAGTTTCTAAATTAAACTCGTAGCTAAACCCTTTATTATTTTTTTTACCGAATCAAATTACTTTAATTCCCTAAAATCAAATTATTCTAACTCATTAAACCTAATTTATTCTAATTCCCTGTATCTGGATTATTTTAAGTGCCTAAATCAAAATTCTTCTGAGTCCATTTAAACCTTCCTCCTTTAATAGGGCATATTTAACCTGTTCTACCTCCGTCAATACCCAGTTTCACCAAGTATCTCTCACAATAAAAACATAAATTCTATCTTAAGATTTAAAGGGTTCGCAAGAAAATAAACAGAAAAAAATTTTTCTTCTCTTTAGCGGCGAGAAAGCACTTATACCCCGGACGCTACGCGTCCGTCAAAAACTTTTTTTTGCCATTACTGACGGAAAAAAATAATATACGACTCTTGGCAATAAAAAAAAAATGCCTCGAAATGTAGTTTACCATCCTGGACTTTTCTATAGGTAAAAATAATTTCAGATTTGATTATTAATTAATTCAATTAACAACTATCCATTAATTGTTTGAAAATTTATTCATTTAATTTTTTTTTCATAATAGTAAATTTTTTGGCTTGTTAAAAATAATTTTTTTTCTTCGTTCTACCTATAAGCCGCATTTTTAATTTTTTTTCGAAAAGAAATATGCGAAAATTTAGTATTCTTGTATAAATATATAAATAAAACAAATTTAAATTTTAACCTCTTTTTTTCTTGGGTACCCTTCCTGTGTATATTTTAATTTATAAACAAAATAAATAACATATAACCTTTAATTTCATTTATTTACAACAATTTTTAATAACCATAGGGTTATAATAGTCTTTAAATTTTATGAATCAAATTAAATTATTATATTTTTTATCTTTAAAATTATAATAAATTTTTCTTATATTTAAAATTCATAATAAATTACAATTTTTTTAAATTAATTCAAATATAATCGAATATAATCGATTTTAATCCAGCCAATCAGAAGGCGAATAAAATCTGTGAATAGAACAACTTCACATCATCCATCTATTTTCAATAAAGGTATTAACCCTAAATAAATTTTAAAAATAATTTCCAAGCTATTATATATTTACAGTTAAATATTTTTTAGAAATAAAAAAAAAAATAAGATAATCTAAACGTAAATTTTAACAATAACAAAATTCACTTATTATAAAAACATATAATTAGTTCGATAGTGTAACAGAGAATTTCATATAAATTTTTATATATAAAATACTGTTTTTTTATGAGGTATTTTTATATCAGGAAATTAAAATTATGCTGTACAAATTTAAACAATTAATCATATAAAATATTCTACAAATATACATACAAACAAAATACACTTATTTTAAAAAGTAAAATGCAAAAAAATTCATGATTCATAATTTTCACTATACTAAATTATAAAAAATGGAATTTATATCCTATTTATTATTTTTTTTTTTTAATCATCTATAAAAATCTACTCTAAGTAGAACAACTAAAAAATTTGCTTAAATTTCATTTTTATAAAATCAAAAAAATTAACTTAAAGAATTATTTTCATATTATGCAATCAATATTTCATTCACATACACATTATATACAAATTTATGTAACAAGTATTCAAAAAAAAAAAAAAAATAAATAAAAAAAATTGAATAAATTTTTTATTTTAAATTACCAATTTAACATTGACTTTTTTGAATAAAAGTCAAATTTAAAAAATAATATACTTAAAAATTTTATACTTTAAGTATCAAAAAATACGTATTATCACTTTTATTATATCTATTTTTATATAATATATACATAATTTTAACTTTTCTTGCGTTAACTTTCTCTCTCCTTTAATATTTTTCTATGTATAATAAACAAAAAAGAGAACAAATGAATAATATTTACAATTATCATGTATCTGGTAATTAAAAAAAAAGAACCATACATTTTCAAATTAATATACCGATAATTATTATTATACAACTTAATAATATAGTTGTTAATTTATTTATTAATATACTTTCTGAACCAGAATTAGTTGTTTCAACATAATATCTATTATATGCTTGTGTGCAATGAGATGGCCAATCTTTTAAACATGCAGCATATGCTATAACATGTGCTATATAATTTTGTTCAAATGTACTACGGAATAAATGTCCATATGGACCTATTGCATAAACACCAACATCTTCGCCACCGTGTGTTTCATCTTTTAAATATCTTGGTGAAAAGTGTCTGTAAAATGGATCATTTCTATTTGTGTCATTAACTAAATTTCTCCATGTATCTTCTGTTGTTGTTTTACCACTATCGGTATCATTTATTCTATGATAGAAATATCCTGGACCATTAGCATAACTTAATGTTTCATATTTTGATAAACTACCAGTTGCTTCAGCTAATCCTAATATATCATTACCACGTTCTGGATACCCATTCATTGTAAATGCATGAGAATGATCAGCTGTTACAATAATTAATGTTTCATCTATATTAACGTTATTCATTGCTTCAATTACTGCATCATCTAATTCAGATACTTCTTTTAATGCTAATTGTGCATAATTTTGATGATGTGCTAAATCTATTTTACCACCTTCGACCTGTAAAAAAAAAATATAAAACACGTGTTAAAAATGAATATGTGCATATAAATGTTAAATTATTTGCCTTTTTTAGTATTATAATATATCGCATAGATATTTAAATGAATTAAAAGGGAAGTCAATGTATGAATATAATATAGCAATCATTTATTAAATAAAATTGCATGAAATAAAGTGACATGACCTTCGTACACATATCAATAACTAAAAAACTATGCATTATATGTAACATGTTTCATAGACCGTTGAAGACTTACCATTAAAAAAAAGCCATTATTATTTTTGCTCAAAAATTTAATAGCTTGTTTTGTCATATTAGCTAAAGATGGTACATCATCTGTTTTTACAGCACTGTATGGTAAATGATCGGATGAAAATATACCCATTAATTTATTTTTCTCATTCAGGTTCACAGACATTAATTCATCTAAATTTTTAACTAAAGTTGAATTTTCATTATTATCCAACCATAATTTTGTTAAATCTTGATTGTCACTTCTTCTACATACATCACCAGTTCCTTCTTTATCTAAACCCATAACACCACCACCTCCACCCATTATTACCTATAATTTGAAGGTTATGTATGTATTATATTTATAATAAAAAAATAAACTTGAACTATTATTTATTTATAATTATTTTTTCTTTTACCTTGAATTTATTTCCAGGTGAATCTTCAACAAGTTGTCTAGCAATATCTTTGGTACATTCTTTATATTCATTTGGTATTTGTGTATCACATTCCCAATCACGATTATTAATATGTGCATAAAGTGCTCCTGGTGTTGCATGTGTTATTCGAGTTGTCGTTACAAATCCTAAAAACAAAAAATCATTATTTTATTTTTAATCCAATAAAATAAAGAAAGCTTTTATCTTATTTTATAATTTATTTTGTAATTTATTATCTTTTTAATTAATAAAAAAATAATATAGCATAATCTAAGAATTTCATATTTAACAGATTATTGGCGCCATTATCATTTTTTAAAATTTAGTTCTTCGTATGATCTTTTTTCCGATTTCCTGGTTTTGTATATTCAAAATAACAAAACTCAGAGTTACTATAAAATAACCTTTTAATATATTTTTGTTTTTCAAAGGATATAATAATATGAGTTAATTATTTATGTAATATCGATACAATTATAGTAATTAAATTATAATAAAATCCTTTTTAAAACGAAATTCCTGTCTAATAGGTAATAATTTTTAAGCTTGCGCTTAGATTGATCCTTGAATTTGTTAATATTATTACAAGGAAACAATTAGTTTTATTTATATTTTTAGGTATATTAGGTAAATTATTATTTTTTTTTACAAAAATATTTTATTTTCTTAAATTCAAGGTTTTATTAAATAAACAAATTATTTGCTCTTTTTTTTTTTAAATAATTTTTCATAATTAGAATAATAAATAATTTTTATTTGTTGGAAAAATTACAGTGTTTTATTATAAAATTATCATTGTTTCAGCGGAAATCGTTAATTTAATTAAGATTTTTATTTAGCATTAGCGTTAAATATGCATTTTACACTGTTAGATTGCTTTGATTCAATTTGAAAGTTAATTACTTTAATTTTTTTTGCATTAAATTGATAAATTCTACAACAAAATTTTTAATTACTAAAAAATCATTTTACAAAATTTAAGTATTTTAAATATTCAAACAAAATTCAAGCGTAGTAACCTAACAGTGTATTACTAAAACAAAAGAATTTCCTAAAAAATATAGATAAAATTAATCAAGACAGATAAAATCAATATAAATTTTACAGTGCCATATAAAAAATATAAAGTTATAATCAGCGTGAAAAATTTACCGTTCTATTAAATCGTTTATTAATCGGTACATTAATATATATTTCAAGTACAAATTTAAAATGAAAATAACTTACCGGTATCCATACCAGAATTTTGTGCATAAGTAGCTAAAGTTGTTAATTTACTATTATCATAAATAATTTTTTCACATTTGTTATATTTTGATTTATTATCTAAACCAAGCATTTTGTACTGTGCTTTAGTACCAGTAAACATTGATGTTGCAGTACCAGCTGAATCAGGTACTTGTCTATCAACGTTGTAGGTTTTAGAAAAACCAGTATTTGGGAATTTTTCAAATACTAATTTATATTCTTCACCATTTAAATCATAATTTTGTCCTTTAAATATACGTCCTGCTGTTATAGTTGACATGCCCATACCATCACCAATAAATATTATTACATTTTTAGCTTGCTTTTCTAAATTCTTTATCGATAGTATTCTTCTTATGTTATCTTGACCTGATTGCATCCAATATGATGTTCCTGTAATTTAAATTTATTGTACTTAAAATATTCAATAAAATAAATTTTTTGATCAAAATATTTTTTCATACCTTCATGCTCTATGCTTTTTCTTATAAATCCAATTGTATAATAAAAATTTATACTTAATATTAAAATTATTGATATTATTTTATTTAATTTCATTTTTTCTTTTTATTTTTTGGTCTTACAAACACGTGTAATTAATTTAAAATAAAAATTTTTTATCACAGGACACTCTTTGGTCTATTAGAAAACTGGTAAAAACCTGAAATAATATGCTAATTGATAAATAATATATTGATAAACTAAAACTAGTTATTTACACACGTGAAATTAATTAAAAAAAATTATCACAAAATAAAAAAAAAAATGACAAATTCATTTTTTTTTTTTTTAATTGTTTGTATTACTTAACTTAAAAAAATAAAAATGACTATTTATAATCAATTATTTCACTTACTTAAAAAATATTTCTATTAATTAAACAACAATACATAAAGAGTTAGAATGAAAACTTAATAATTTCAAGCACGTGTTATATTTATTTATTTATTAAAGTTTAAGTTCAAGATCACTAAATTAATAAATAATTTAAATAAATAAAGACACAAATACACAAACCTGATTTTATAAAAAAATTTGATGACCCAATAAATAAAAAATTTTTTTTTGCCACTTTAATTTCATTATTATTAAAAAAAAAAATTTTTTGACGTTTATTTTGCCTGGATCTTGTTAGACTACGTAGGTGATGGCTCGTGTTCACCAAGTTATATAGGCTTTTGATATTTTGTTGCAAACTCTGTGAGGAGGTGCTTATTGTGCACGTGCTGCCACTGGCTTTTTAAACATTATAATACACTCTTTCGAATGATTATTTGTTTAGCGTAATAGTATAGATTATCATATAATGATGATAGGGTGAGAAAATATATAAAAAAAAATATCATTCAATCTTTTATGAATTATTGATGCACATTTTTTTTAATTTAATGATTTATTTTTAGTATCAATTTTTATTAATAGAAACAATTTTTTTTTTTAAATACACTCTTTTTGTAATATAATCAATCATAAATTGACATTTTTTAAATAAAAACCAGTATTAACTAAACTTTTCTTAAATATTTTCATTTTTATTTGAATATAAATTATTTATTAAGATCTTAAAATTTAAATTCTTTTTAATGATTAACTGGTAATATAGAGTTAATTTATTTTTTATCTTATATAGAAGTTCATTCAAGTTTTAAGTAATTATTATCTAAATTATGCACTTTTAAGAATACTGAATTTTTGGAATATTTGTTAAATGTTCATTAATTATTTTACATTCTTAAGGGTTCTTAAATAATTAAAATTTTTTTTTTTTTTTTAATATTCTTGTTTTATTTATTCTTCAAAATTTTTTAATTTTAAACAAATCTTTATTTTACAGGAGTTATTTTTAACATACAGTATCATTTTCAATTACTACAACCAATTACATTTTCAGTTCCATAACGGATCATATATTACACCATTAGTAGATCTATAAATTAGTGCATCAGTATACTTGGAAATAGTCTAAAAACCTAAAATTCTGAAAATCTTAACATTTACAATTGTTTACGGTTATCGAGTATTTAAAATAATTAATAAAATAGATTTTGGTTATTTAAAAAATTTGTAATAGCAAAAATAGATGAGATTTTTAAAATAAATTTTTACACAAAATGCATTGATTTTTTGAGATTTAAATTTTTGGTATCTTGAAATTAAAAACGTAGAAAAAAAGCAAACTCTCTGCTTGGTTTAGTTCAGATGTTTTGTAACTTTTACAAAATATAAAATAAAATTGTAAAATTGTAAAAGAAATTTAATAATTAGTTGTTTAAAATATTAGTCTAATAAATTCTTAATTTTTCTTACTCCTTACAATAATAAAATACATATATATACATATATATAAGATATAGTAAAATTGGGAAATTTTAAAAATATGACAACTTCAAAATTAAATTATCATATTTGTATTTATACGTTTTTCTCCAATCCATAAAATCTGGAATATTATTAATTACAGAATTAATTTGCAAAAACATTTCTAAAATTTGACCAGTTTTATGAGTTTTTTTTATATCCCTAGTTATTTTTATTAAATTTATACTCACATCATCGCAACCTTCTACTGAAAGTTTTTTAAGTTTCAATGAATTTTTAATGAAATATGCAATATCTTCATTTTGCATATTACCCACACAAATTTCTAATTTTTCTAAATTTGGAAAAAATTCAACACAATTAAAATCTGAAACTTTAAAATTGCAATGCCAAATTTCTAGTTCTTTTAAATTTTTGCATTTTGATAAATCCTCAAAAATACTTTCTATAGATAAATAGTTCTCACATTCAAAATTTTCATAATTATCAATTCTTAAAAATTCCAGATTCTGAAGTCTTTGAAAGTTGCTTTTTAATTTATCAGAAACTGAATGTTCTTCAAAGTCTATAGTCAGTTTTTTTAAATTCACATTCATACATGAGGTTAATTCATACAAGGAATTATTATATAATTTGAGATAGAAGGCTTCAAAATCAATTAAATTCTTAAATCGATAAAGAGGAAATAGAGGATTATTATCTTCATACTGATCTTCTCCAATATGCATTTCTAATGTTTTAAGATTTTCGTTTGGAATACTTTTAAGTATTTTTTTGTTAATTAAAAGTGCATTAAATCGAATAGATTGTAAATTTTTTTGCTTTGCCAGGAATGTAGAAAGACTTTCGAGACAAAATTCTTCAACTGTACAAATGTAAAAAGATTCTAAATTTTCACACTTACTCAAATTTAATGCATCTATCATTGACATCACATCTCCAGTATTATGATGAATGCTTAACCTATTTAAATTCTTCAATTTTGATAAAAATCTATGAAAATTTCCTCTATAATTAATTTCACAATCTTCAATATCAAATTCTTTAATATTATCCGCACTCAAGTATGATAGACAGTAACCAATAAGGATCAAATCTCTTAATTTAAGCTTACTTAAACTCTTTATTTTACTGAACAATAATTTCAAATTTTCATCATTAAATAATTTAACATCTTTATTAGATACATCTAATAAATCTAAATTTGTAACATTGCTACAATAGTTTGGTAACTCTTTCAAAAACAGCTCACTTTTTATATTATCCATCATATTATAACCATTTAAGTCTAACGCAATTAAGTAAACGTTACATCTTTTTAGAATACTTAAAAAAAAATTGGTTTTAACAACTTTACTGCAATTTCTAGCTAAATTTTTATATTCATGACAACTAGCCACATATAAAATCCTTATGTTTCTCCAAGATTGTTTGGCAACTCGATTCCATTGTTCGCAAACTGCTTCAATTTTTAGTAATTCATCTGCTGGTAAAAATTCAAAAATTTGTATGAGACAATCATCAATCAATGAACTTATTGCACTACTTTCTGATATCTGATGTACATTACGATGGTGCAACTGTTGTCCTTCCATTACTAATAATAATAAAAAAATAATTAACATTTTTATAAAAACTAACAATTACTTATTATAAACAAAAGTAATAATTTTTTTATATGTAAGTATACCTTTATATAGATAGAATTATTTTTGAGACAGTTTTAAAAAAAAACCTGTACTTATTGTTGTTGACTATATAAATTATTTAAATCTCCGATGAGTGATAACAAATTAATTATGAATCCTTTGAAACTAAGCTTCTTGCACATATTAAAATCTGTTTAATTCATAAATTATATTTTTACTGGACTATCTAAGTAATAAAATTAAAAGATCGTACATCTCGTATCTCGAGAGGATATTAATAGGACATGGTTGGTAAAAAGGTTAGATTGCAATTATTTGCGAAAAATGACTTGTTCTTTGCACTCACTCTTTTGTTTGCTTAATAAATTAAAATAATTTAATTTGTATTAATATCCTAGTATTAAATTATAAATAAAAGAAACAAATCTGATTAAAAAATTACGTTTTTTTCTCTTTTTCACATTGTTTACTATATATCGAAAACAGGAAAATTGTCAACGGAGTCTTCGGAGTTCGGATCATCGGTGATCCAACGGTGATCGGATGGGATATTATGGTGGCGCTGCGATTCTACCATAAATTTAAAAATTTAATTTAAAAAAAATTTTTTTAAATTTTATATTTTTGACAGCATATTAAAATATTAATTTATTTTGCTACAATATAGAAAAGACTGAATACCTATCAAATTAAATTCTTTAAAAAAACGTTTTTCAAAAATATTTTTCTTCAAGAGTATATGGGTGGTTTTCACTGTAACGATATATTTTTTTATTGTTTACGGCACAACACTAATTATATTTTTTTTTAATTTTTTTTGTATTTTAATGTTTATCAATGTCCAAGAACCTAAAATTTTCAGTGGTACTGCTACAAATGTAAAAATAAATTCTACGTGTTATTCTTATGGGATTTTTTTATTTATGCAGACGGTGGCGTCATGGACGGTTGCGACATTTTGAATGTATTATTGAAATAACTTTGTATTGAAGCCATCAAATTTTCTCAAACTCTGGGTATCTTATTTTTCCATCAAAACACATAACTGAACAAGATATATTAAGTAATATAAGACATACACTTGGAGAAAACGACATGGACGGTGGCGACATTTTTTTTTTGTAAAAGCGTTTTAAAATTTTAATAGGTTTAATTTTCATAGTTAAAGCTTTTATATTTAAAATTTTAAGTTTTCCACGGTTCATATATGAGTAGTTCAGTAAAAAAAAAAATACAACAGTGCTTTTAAGTGCATACATATAGAGTGCGCTCCAATAAAAGATGGGAAGCTTAAAAATAGCTAAAACCGGGGGACAGACTTATATGCGACGATACGCTAAGAGGATTGCATGAAAATTTGTTTCGTTGAAAAAATTGAGTTTTTGGGACCTAAATACGTCATATGCATCCTACAGAAAAATTTAAGTTCAAATTTTAAGCCGTTTGTTAATACTCAAAGTTTACAGTTAAGCAAAAGGACAGCAGACGGTGGCGTCAATTTGAACACATATGCTCCAGAAAATTTTTTTATTAAGTTACCAATATATGCATAGTAGGTTGTGACTTTAAAAAAATATTATTTATGAACTTTTTAGAAGAAAAAAAAGTGTAAAAGAGCTTTAGTTTCGGATATATATGGAGGGGACACTATGTATACCGTTCCTGCGAAAACCACCCATATATATTTTATATCCTCAGAATGATTTAATATTATATAATATTACCCTAGATTACTGATGTGTTGTAAAAAAGTCTGTATTAATAAACTTTTTTATAACAAGTTTAATAAGATATTTTACATATAAAGGAAAAAACAGACGTCCTGTCCAGATCAGAAAATAGTATATTTTTGTCTAAATGTTAGGGAAATAAATAAAATTTATTAAGAAGATATATCATATGACTATGAAATATTCTTCTAAATTATAATTTTGAAGATTATATACAAATAGTGATCCAATTTGGCATAATAAATAGTTCTAACAATATAGATTAAATAAGAATTTATTGTTTCTACATGTTTATTCAAAGAGCAATAATGTACATAAATAAGCATATACTTACTTCACAAATAATTAATTATATTTTATAACATATATTTATTCTTCAAATATAAGTAATATTTGTACACAATACTGCATTTTATACATATTTATTAACAATTTATTATAAATTTATTATTCTTTTTATTTTCAAATAAAACAATATTAATTAAAAATTTGGTAAAATGTAAAAATTTACATTGCATTTCATTCAAATTTAAGTCAACATTTTTATATATATACTTAATAAGAATTATCTGGTATTTTACTTTTATGATGTATATTAAATAGACTTTCTTACTAAAAATATGATAATGTGCATACTAAATTCTTATATTTGTATTTGTGTAAAGAATCATAATCAGAATTAGAATTAGATTCATCATCATCATTAAGAGTAAGTGTTATATCCATTTCCAAGAGTTTCCCAGCTTTGTGACTTTTTTTTATATTCTTTGCTACAATCATTAAATTTTTAGTAATTTTATCACAAAATTTAACTTTTAGTTTCTTTAGTTTTAATGATTTTTTAATGAAATATGCTATATCATTATCTTCAACATTACATGCACAAACATTTAAAACTACTAAATTTGGAAAAAAACTAATACATTTAAAATCTGAAATTTTAAAGCTACAATGAAAAATTTCTAATTTCTTTAGATTCTTACATTTTGATAAATCCTTGAAAATACTTTCTATATATAAATATTCTTCGCTTTCAAAACATTCAAAATTATCAATTTTAAAAGATTCTAAACTCTGCAACCTATGAAAGTTACTTGCTAGTTCACCCGAAACTGAATGTTCTTCAAAACTGATATCAATCTTTTTCAAATTTACATTCATAAATGAACTTAATTCATACAAAGATTTATCATTTAATTCATAATAAAGGCACTGAAAATCAACTAAGTTCTCAAATCGATGGAGTGGATACAATGGATTATCACTTCCATATTGATGTTCGTCAATACACAAATCTAATGATTTAAGGCTTTCTCTTGACAAACTTTCAAGTATTTCTCTATTTATAGCAAGTGCATTAAATTGAATTCCATGTAATTTTGTTTGCTTTGACAAGAGCAAAGAAAGACTATCTAGACAAGAGTCCTCAACTGTACAAATATAAATATATTCTAGATTCTCACACTGACTCATATTTAATGCATCTATAACTGACTCCATGTCTCCAATGTTATACTGAATCATCAACTTTGTCAAATTCTTCAGTTTTGATAAAAATGGATAAAAGTGTCCTCTTGAGTAAATTTCACAATCTTTTATGTCCAATTCTTTAATATTTTCTGCACTCAGGTTTAATAAACAATAACCATCAATGATCAAATTTTTTAATACAAGCCTACTCAAACTTACAATTTCACTAAATAATAATTTCAAATTTTGATCATTAAATAATTTGACATTTTTTTCAGATAAATCAGATATATCCAACTTTGTAACATTGCTGCAATATTTTGGTAACTCTTTCAAAAATCGCTCACATTTTATATTATCCATCATACTATAACCATGTAAGTCTAACGTAATTAAGTAATTATTACATCTTTTTAGAATACTTATCAAAAAATTAGTTTTATCAACTTTGCTGATATTTTTAGATAATTTTTTAAAATCATAACTATATACATCCAAACGTCTTACATTACTCCATGATAGTTTGGCAATCTGACTCCATCGTTTGCAAACTGCTTCAAGTCTTAATTTTTCTTCTACCGATAAATACTTAAATATATTTACAAGACTATCATCATTCAATGAATTTATTGTGAGATTACTTTGTCTTATAACTGGTAATTGATGTGATTTAAGATAATTGATCTGCTGTCCTTCCATTTCTGGTGAATCTAAAAATAAATAATATCTTTTATTTTTGTGATTGTAACAATAATTATTATAAACTATAAAACTAATATTAATTTAATACTATCTGTATTAACTGATAAAACTGATGTTTTTAAAAAAGGTTAAGTGAAAGATTTTTTATTTTTAAAATTGTGCACTAACCTTTTTTCTGTTTTCCCATCACAACAATATAAATCGGGAATGATTTTATTTCTAGAACATATATATGTTCATACATAAGTTTATAGATTTGAAAATTATTTTTTAATTAATTTAATGTATGAGGAAAGCATAGTAAAAATTTATTTAGATTTATAATTCTAACTTAAAAAAAACTCTTACATGAGCAAAATGTACTCTTGAAAGCACTAAAAGTTTAAATAATATCTCTAAGACGTTTTTGGATTGCTGATTTCAGTATATTTGAATTCTATCGTCAATATTAGTAAATAGACAGAAAAAGAAAAATATGCATCTAATAAAAGTTTCTATTTGTTTTGGTTTACCAGAAATCAGACCACATAAGATTAAGATTTTGATTTTCTATTTTTATATATAAAATTTAATTAGGAAGCTAAAATAATTAAAACTATGATTTTTACCGACTATTTGTCTTGATAAAATAATTTTCAGTTAATGGGATTTTTAAGAGTATTGTTGATTTGATTAAAATCTATTTGACGCCAGTACTAGTAAAAATTAATAAAAATTTATAAAAATCCTAATTTGAACAGACGCTAAAATAATTAATTCAAGAGATTAATTTTTTTCATTTGGGAAGTAAAATTAATCAAATAATAAAAATTTACTAAATAAACAGAAATACATTTTATAAATAATATTAATGCATCAATTAATTTAGCAAATAAATAGTAAATCCTTTTTTGCACGTGATGATCAGACGATTAAAAAAAAAATTAAGAATAAATATTAAATAAATCAATAACTGACATTTTTATAATAATAAAATATCTGTAAAAAAAACAATGTGAATAAAAATATTGTACTCAAATATTTATTTGTGACGTGGTTAATAATAATTTAAATACAAATAAAAATTATTCATTATTGAGATAAGAAGATTTGATTTGATCAAATTTAGGGTATCAAAATTTCAAAATGATTAAAATTTATTTTAAATATAATAATATAAATCACGTCAAATTAATTAAATTAAGGATTTACAGATTTTTAAATATTTTCAAAAAAATAAAAGATTTTGACACATGAATTTAAAATGGTAATAGGTAAATATTTAGTATAAGACTCCCCAAAAAATATCTGGAAAGTTTATGGATGAACTGTCCATAGCAAGTTCTAACATAGCTTAAACGTTTGATGCTTAGCAAAAAGAGTTCTCGATTAGTTTGCTTTGCTTGAAAGTTCAAACAGAGTACTATTTCATTTTTAAGAATTTAGGATACGTTTCTTATTTTCATCAAATGAATTAAACTACATAAAATCATATCCAAAAATAGTTTATTATTATGACCCATAGCCAGAAAAAAAGAATGGCTAAAATCGCACGTAAATTGCCTTCCGAGGCGAAGTCAAGGTTGGTAAACTATGATTTGGCCAAATCACCATGACCCGGGTCATTCATTTTTTATGGCCAAGGGTCGTATACGATTTTTCTGCGTCAGTATAGCTAAGAAATCATATTTTTGTGGCTACTGTGCAGGAAAATGTTGATTTTCTCATCCTGATGAAAATTTTCTGATACATTTTTGTTTTCATACATTTTTATAACTCTATTTGAAATTCAAAAATATATAAATTAGGTATAATACAAAAATGTAACGCAACATTACAATACAATTTGCTATTTTTATAATTTGGAATTATCACCTTTACTCGATATTAAGATTCTAAACCCAAATTATTCTGATTCCCTAAAACCGTAATATTCTAAGTCCCTAAATCTGAATTATTCTAATTTCATCTAAACAGTCATTTTCTGTTCTACATAAAAAATTAGTTATTTATGAGGGATCTATTTATGAAATGTGATATAAAGTTATATAATATATCAAATGGGAAGGCTAACAGGGCACGAGGTGCGTAGCACTGTGATCGCATAATTGGTAAAACATATACATTTATATCAACGGTAAATTCATACACAATTTTATTTAAAAAGTGCGTTAAGGTTATCCCCTAGTGAGTAAAAGCAGCTTAAAAATATAAATTTTTTTTTTATTTTCCTTTTATAGCAATAATTTTTTTTTATTCGTTAATTACATTTTTTAGCATTATAGAATATTTAGCTTATACTCAAAGATGAAGATTGTCAATGTATAAATAAAATAGACAATTTGTTTTATTAATTAGATATTTGTTAAAGTTTAAATTGTTTCTTATTTAAATTTTAATTTGAGGGCCGGTTTTTATAAAAAGTAGAAAATTCTCTTCAAAGCTCATATAAATGCACTTGTAAAAGATATTAGACGTTTTTAGATTAATCTTGTTAAATTTGTTCGAGATAAATCTTTAAAATCAATAATATATTTTATATTTGATATTTCTCGTTTTCTCTAGTAAAATAAGTTAAATTAGAAATTTCTAGTTTACAAATAAAAATATGCTGCATTTTGTCAACGAAATTTCTGATAAAAAAATATTTAAAGAATAATTTGAAATTTCTTATTAGATCTTATAAAAATTAGCAGAAATTTCTATTAAATTCTAAAAGTTAGTTTGATATACCTATTTAAAACAAGTAAAATCTGATTTATAAATTTTTTATTAAAAAAAATTATTGAATATCAAAAATTAAAGACGATATCGGTGTAGATGAACTAAAAGGAAAATATTTTGGAAGAAGAAAATTTTTTAAATCGCTTTTTGGCTTCAGGAAAGCAGGAACTGATTAGCCCAAATTTACTAGATTCCTCATAGAAAATGTCGGTAATTACAGAGCTCAGGAATTCTGTTAAAAAAAGATTTAATGAGAATTAATGGGAATTAAATTAATTTAATGAGTCTTCCTTAATTTTTGGATCCCCAAGGTACTCCTCCCTATAAACATGTTCCATGTTAAAAGAAACTAAAAAAGTTTCAGAAAACTAAAATAAGTGGTTAAGTAATTTTAAAATAAATAAAATATTAAATAGATCGTAAAAACAAGCAATAGTATTAAATGATTTTATGTAATACAAAGAAATTGAAATAAATATTAGACATTATTTAAAATTAATGAATTCTAATGATGTTATAATATAGTATGACTTATTTAATAATAAATGTTAATTTTTTTATTTATTTAAAGCTGTGCACTTTAAGATCTATATGTTGAAAGAAAATACTGCAGATGTGTAAAAAAAGCTGGTTTTCATAATTGCATATTTACTAATTTTGTATACTGTACAAAAAATTACATTTTTGCCCGCCCGGGCGTAAATTTTTTTGCGAAATTTCAGCACGCGTTTTAAGCCTAGTAGGGCAAAAAATAGTGTAAGCACCATGGGCGAAATACTTTAGACACTAGCGTGAGCACTAGCATTAAACTTTTTCGCCCTTGATACTTAATATACTATTTCTTCAATTTACAGTCTGTAATGTTTTCAGATTATGACACCTGAATAGTTTTCGAAAAATTCTCGCTACACTTTAGATAGTTTTGGAACGTCAGCTTACAAAAATTTAGGTGATTTTTAGGATACTACTGCGTTCCAGATAAAGCATTTACACAAAGGTTTGGAAAATGATCTAAGATACGAGCAGAAAAACTGCTAGTTTTGTAAAGGTATACCCGAGTGTTCTTTCAATTAATATATCCAAATTAAGTTTATCTTAAAAAACGATTTTCATCGGTCAAAATCACGATTTCAGGGGTGGCAAATGGGCAAATACCTTCAAAATTTCTCTTTGGGCAATTGCTTTAGGACGCATATGCTTGAAACATCCTTTTTTTATAATAAAAAGAAAATGTTTGTAAAATTTTCATGCCTATAGGTGACTTTCACCTTTGGAGGATTATATAAACTCCATTGGGATGATTCATTGAGTTTGGGCTGAAATTTGATATATTTTCGGAAAACTCTGCAGAGCAAATAACAACAGAATTTATTTAATTTTACCTATTTGATGTAAATTTTCAAAAATAAAAAAAAATTATATAATTTTATTTGCTCTAGATTTTAAAAATTTTCTTAAAAATTCAAGCAGAACAGTTATATAAAATCTAAATAAAATTTCTGCATACTTGAATGAAAAACAAATATAAAAATTGCAAAGTCATGAATAATTGCATTTTCTTAAAAAATAATAATTTTTATTATTTAATATTAGTATTAGCTAAACTTATTTTTAAAAAGTACTTTTCAATTACAATTAATTAATCCTTTGTGCGTAAAAAATAGAGCATGTTTCATTTTAGTATACATGCGATAGTATATGTGTGATAAACACGTGCTATACCTAATACCTATAAACACAATAAAATTAACTAAATAAAAAATTCCGATTATATTAATTATTAAGAATACTAATCACGTGATTAAATTGAACAGACATACAAAATCACGTTTGTAAATAATTCTTAAAGATTATTATCAGTAAATAAAATGAATAATGGATTTGTAATTACGTATTTATTTTTTTTGATAAAATATTTTTAAGAATTTGTAAATAAAATTAAAATAAAAAATTTTTCTTTGATAAAAATCTACATGTGATGTCTGCATGTGATATGAAACTGATTTTTATCTTTACTTAAAACTCGAAGTGGACAATTTGAATTTTTGAAAATTCCCGGTTATTTATAGTTGAGTATATTGACGTCAGGTGGCTACGCGTAAAATTTTAAACACGCAATTGAAAAAAAAAGCCTTCAGTTACTATATAAGGACGGTTAAGAGAAGCAGTTAGTGTACTTGCTTCGGCAGTACGTATACTAAAATTGGAACGATACAGAGAAGATTAGCATGGCCCCTGCGCAAGGATGACACGCAAAATCGTGAAGCGTTCCACATTTTTTGCTCTTTTAAATATATAATTTTTTTTTTATTATTTCAAATTATGTAATTTTAAAAAATATTAATATGTTTTTGAATTTTATTTTACAAAATTAAGTACTAGACTATTTTTATCATACAATTTTAATTTTTCAATATGACGAAAATACATAATTTATTTTGAACTACTTTATTTATTGCTAGGAAAAAAATAATTTAAAAAAATTATATCTAAATTACACTGTATAAATAATTTATGCATTACATAAAATAATAAAATATTATTTTTGAAATTGTGACAATTTTTTTTATAAATTATTTGTAATAAATTTAAAAAATTTTATATTATAAATAAATTATAAAATTCCTTTACTTTATTTGGTTAATGTTTTTTTATTATTTATTTAATAAAATAAATATAATAATTAATTGTTAATTAAATAAAAAAGAATTTATTAATTTTTATTTATTTTACTGTTTAATTCAAATAATTAATGCAGAAATATTGTTTTTATTTAAATATTGGAATATTTTGTTTTATTAATTCTTGGAAATTTTTGTTGCAAAAAAAATTATGAATTAAATGTTAATTAAATTAAATTAATTTAAAATTTATTATTTATATTTAATTAAATTACATAGTGCTGTAAAAGGATTAAGTATTTTGTTTATTAAAAGATTTTTAACAGGTTAATAAACTGTCAATTACTTGAAAAATAATTTCATAGAAATCAGATAATTTTTAATCGCTTTTAATCTCTTAATCCTATGTAAGAAAAAAAAATCTTATAAGAATTTTATGTCTATTCAGATCAAAATTTTAAAATATTCAAATTTTTTGATAGGGTGCAGAAATTAAAAATTAAATTACGTTAGGGCTTTGTTAGATTTTATTTACTTGAATAAAAAATGAAAATTTTCAGGTAAAGTCTCGAAATAATTGCGGATTTTTTGTAAAATTTTATTTTGAAAATTCAGTTTATATATTATGAAATATAACAAAAGGAGGCGGAAAGAGGTTAATATTTTTAATTCCTCTAACTAAGATACTTCTAATTTGAAAGAATTTCCTCTTCTTTACTGATTTTATCGTCGATCATGAATTTTTTGGGTCCCCGTAAATGGGAAAAATACTCACAAATTGTAACAAAAATCACTCATTTTTAGTCGTGTTTCGCACATTTTTCCTACGTGCGGTCCCAAAATTTCCTATTATTGACCTTAAAAATGTATGGATGATATGGATGATATAATTTGTAAATGTATAACGTCTTTTCTCTGCCGATTCAAAAAAAGTCACAGGAACTGTGTAAAAAAATGCTGAATTCGAGATTGCAATAAAATTTTTATTTACCAACAATTGTAGATGCGAATAATTTTGCAAATTTAAATTTCAAATTTTTTACTGATTATTATAGACATCAAACTTACCGACAGTGGTATTGTAAATATAAAAATTTATTTCTAATAATAATTGACAGATGGCGTTTAGAGTCAATTTTAATTTCAAGATTCTAAGAATCTAATAATTACCTATAATTAATTTTTTTTTGTACTTTAAACAATTATTTATTTAATTTTTAAATATAAATTGAGAATTGAAATATAATTGAAAATTTTTTTTAAATTTAACTATTTGAATTTGAAATAAATTATAACACTGATTATAAAAACAATAAACAGTTTAATTAATTATTTACTAAATGATTAATATTTCAAAGCGAAAAAAATTTATTTAGAAAAATTTTTTTTCTTCAAATTTTATCTGCGAAGGTTAAAAATTATTTTTTTCTTCTACTGCAGTTTTCTTGTTATGATATACTTAAGGATATGTTAATCTAATGTTAGCTCATGTTCATTTACCGGATGTTTCAATTACTTACCTTTTATCAAGATTTTTTTTTTAATAAAGACTTCAATTATGGGAAAGGTTATATTTTTATAAACACACTGTTTCAAAAGATTGAATTTCAGGAACAAAAAACTTGATATGTTTTAATGTTTCATTATCTTGACTACTCATATATTTTATGCAAGTCAATTATTGTCCTGCAAAATTAAATTTTATGTGAGTATAGACTTCTTATACTCTTAATTACAACGATTGGTGCATTTAAGCTAATATTAACGCCAAATTTTATATCTACTTTGTAAAAAAACTGGATTTAGACTGTTAAAAAAATTTAATTACTAATTTTTCCATAATTAGTATTATTGAATCAAATGCTAAATTTTGCCCAGGAATGATTAATTTTTAAATCACTTTTTAAACTGCAATTCGATTTTATTTACAGTTTTCTGTGTTTAAAATTGGACTTTTACAGAAAAAAAGGGTAAAGTAAAAGTTGTTTGGCAGAAAAATAAAATATCATTTTTAAAAAGTTGTTTATTACTCCAGTCTAATGAAAAAAACTAAGGTTTTATGGGTTACTGTTTACTGTTATATTTTCGGGGTTGGCTATGGTAAAAAGTGCGTGTAAGTAAGACAGCTGATTTTTTTTTCAGAAATATCCATGACCAAAACATACTCACTTTCTGTAGAAAGTTTTTTTGGTCATGATTTCTGGAAAAAGTTATAGGTCCACAAAGTTGGCCATAGAGATTTGCATGGGTTGTAAATTAAAAAAACAATTTTTTCATTCTTCATTGAGTGATATGACTGCACATTGAGGCTGACTGTTCTAGGTTATTACAAGTCTAAGATACTCAGCCAGACTAAGTCTAGGATACTCAGCCAGAAGGCCCATGCTATCAAATTGAAGGTCATTAGTGAATTTTTATCAATATAATAATGATCTCTGACAAGTTTAGTACGTCCAAGATCTCTAGTAATTTTGCATAGTCAGGCTGCTGCGCTTGAATTTTGCTTTAAAATTAAAGCAAATACTAAAAAATGGTAATTTTAATTTTTTTTTCTTTAAAATTCAAGTAAATATTCAAGCAGCCATTCAAACTTTGCCTGATTGTTAAAAAGACAAAAATGTTAATCAAAACATTAAAAAAATAAATAAAATTTTATGCTTTAATCACCCGTGCAAAAAAGTAATGATTTTATACACAACTTTTGCTTTAAAATTCAAACAAAATTCAAGAGCAGCAGCTTTAAAATGTGTATAAGATTAGATAACTGTTCAAAAATTCTTATCCTTAAATTTTTGACTATAAATTTTACCAAAATAATTAAAATACAGAAAAAATTTATTAACAATCTTTTAATTTCCTTGAATAAAAGTTTAAGACAAAAATTAAGTTTTTAATATTCTTGTAACTTTTTGCTATTTTTTAATTCCAATAAAAAATGGTAATAAATCTAATGTTGTTGAACTCATGCCTGAATTGACTTATATCTTTAGTTTTTTATTTTTAAAAACTTAAATTATATTCATGGTAAAATATTTTGTAAAATAATTTTAATATAATATTTAGCATTTTACATGTCAAAAAAATTTTTTACTAACTTAAAAAATTAAATTTTAAAAATTCCGCCGTTCAATTTATTTTTTAAATTTATCATTTATAATTAGAAAAAATTAAAAGAAGAAAGAATTAACACATAAAATTTGATATTAAAACATTAAAAAAAAATTTAACGATCCAAAAAATAGTCTGTAATATAACTCAGCTTTTGTTACATTCAACCATAAAATGTACATGTAAAAAAATGCATGCAAACTTCACTGCGGGTGGTCGCACTTATAATACCACTGTTTAATATATATTTGCATGAAAACGAAATCATCAAGTGTTTTATAATGTAAAACAAATTTTTTATCTGATTTTTTGCTTAAGCAATGATAGATTGTTACCAGAGCGCATGAAAAATTTTGTTTAATACTTCAGAATGGAGAAAAGCAGGGTATTTTGAGATGTTTTTATAAATTTATTTAAATATGAATGAATCGCTTTAGCTACTCCCTAAGGGAATTTTTTCCATTCAATCTCGTCGATTTTAAGATTAAAATATTCAAGATACCGATACCATAATATTATGTAATTTACTAAACATTCCTAAGTGTTTTCATTATTTATACCAACAATGAAATAACCATTGGTTAACCAAAGGAAAAAAATATAGGTTTTGACCATCCCAAATATTTTTGTCGTGAAATTTGAAAATAACTTATGTAAAAAAGCTAACGAAAAATTTATTTGTTGTGAAAAATTTTGTTAATTTGTACTAAAATTAGTCAAATTTACAGAAAGGGATCCCACGCCAACTGATCCCAAGTTGGACTAATGGGTCATGGAACTTTTTTTTTGGGAATTTTTTTACCTATTTTTAGCTTTTTGCGTCCGATAATCAATTTTCGGCAGCTTGTTTCATGTTTTCCACCATAGGTTCTAAACTAGGTAAAAATTTGCTTATATTTGCATCCAAAATTTTAAATTTTTAAATGAAAAATTCTTTTACTTATAACTTAAACATTTTCAGAACAACGCTGTAAAATTTCCTGAGCATTCAAATTTTAAGTCAAATTTTCACCTAGTATATATCTTGGCGGAAAATTTAAAGATTTGAAAAACTAGTAAATTATGAAGTACCATTTCATGATCTGGAGCTTTTAGACTTATTCCACGGATTTTTTAGTGAAAGGGGGGGAGGGGGGTTTGAAACAAGAATTTTAACATAGACAATATATGTCTATGAATTTTAAGTCCAACTAGAACAAAATTGAACCTGCACATTTGGAGACTTTAAGCTTAAAAACGAAATTGTAAGTAATGGTTCTCTAGCGCATGTGCAGTATAAGTAAACTTTTGGACTCCGGAATCGAATTTTAAGAAAAATTTCACAGCATAATATTTTTCTATTTAAAATAAGTATTTGGTAGCAGTAATAAGAAAATAATTAGTCAAAAAGCACGAAAATTGCTCCCAGAGAATCGAGAATTAGACTTAGAAACCTAAAAATAAGCAGGAGGACATATTATATTTTAAGGTGCACTTTCGGAAAAAAAATAGTTTGGATCGATTTCCGCGAATCTTTAGTCGGACTTGGGGCAATTGGCGTGGAGCCCTACAAGAAAAATAGTATATTACGATCCCGTGTCCAGAAAAGTAAAGAATGGTCCAAATCGCACGTAAATTACCATCCGAGGCGAAGCCGAGGTTGGTAAACTGCGATTTGGGCCATTCTTTATTTATGGACAAGGGTCGTATACGATTTTTCTTCGTCAGTGGCGAGAAAACGCGTCTTTTCCGGTCGCGCAGCGGCCGGGAAATACGTGCTTTCTGGCCGCTGACAAGAAAAATTTTTATTTTTTTTTTGTAAATTTGCGAAAATTTAGGAATTATAAAAAGAAAAAAATTTTTAATTTTTTTAATGACTAACTTTAATTTTATGATGTGTAATGTGTAATAGAAATTTACATATACTATTTCGAAGCTCTAAGGGCCATGAAAGCTGAAAAGCAGTTTGAACCGGGAGTATGCAACGTTTTAATAGAATAATTGCGAAATATGATAGCTTCAATAATAATTGTTTTAAAAAAAAATTACATTTGTAATAATTAAAATGCACGAGTCATATATTTTTATATTTAAACAACATATGGAGCAATAGTAACATTTGTTAGTTAAATTTCTCAGAATTTGTATTTTATGTTTTTAACACATATGGTATAATTCATGTTTTTAAAAAATAAAATCGTTTTTAAAAAGATTTCGAAATTTTTTTTAATAAAAAAAAGTTTTAATTTAGGTGACATTTTACATATTATGTGATTTTAATTTTTTAAATCTTCCTTATAAAATTTTAAAAACATACATGCATATAATATATATATAAAGTTGGCATATTATGAAAAAAAATAGGAGGAATATATTAATTTTTTTTAATAAGAAATCATTTTAAAATTTTTTATAACAGTATAAATAACAATGATTCTGTCAATCATAAATGCGAAAGTACTGTACTCATCTTTTTTTTTCATATTTTATACAATAAGGGTATTCCCCTCGTATATCATCCTTGTAAACGGTTTTTTCCTTTTTTTAATGTAGGTTAGGTATATAAAAAATCGATTTTTAAATAAAAATTCGTTAATTTTTGAAATTTATTGTTTAAATAACCGAATAATGTTTACTTGTGCGCGCGCATCAAACACGTGGGTGTTTTTAAAATTTTGTATATTATTTTGTTTGTTTTAGCAATAAAATTCGGTACCTATATAATTTAAAAAAATGTATATAAAAAAAAATTGCAAATTTTTATATGACCTCCTCTTGATACAACTTTCTCTCCTTTTTTATGCTTATACCCAGCATGCGGTCTTTTTTTAAATAATAATAATATAAATAATATATATGCCTATATAATAATATTACAAAAGAACACGCGACGACGAACGACAAACTTACAACTCGACGTTATTATACATCATACAAGGACACCCATTTACTTTATTTATTCGTTTTTATAAGAATATTATTATAATATATAACGTACTTAATCGAATATATGTACCAGTATACTTCTTTAAACTAGTCAAGACAAGTACCACCTGTTTGTTCCTTTTATGTCAATTATTCTTTTATATTTAACACCTTTAGATTTTAAAAATTTATTAGTTTATAAGTAAAAACCAATAAATTGATATTATTTTTTTACGAAATTTCAATAGAAATTCTCAATACTTTCAAATTTCAAAAATGTCATTTCAAATAGACCGCCGTCGCCACTACGCCGGTTTTGCTCAACATTTTTTATTTAATAATAATAATATAATTTATCAATATAATTTAATCATTTTTTACAAGCTTGTATAATAAATTTATTTATAAAAGAATCCATATCAGATTTTTATCTATACACCTCGATCTACGCACAATATTCAATTGTAAAAGTATTTACATACATCATTACGTAAACATACTCTAGCTAAATTATTTCATTCTTCAAAATAAAAGAAAAAATATAAATAATTTAAGTACTTGAATTATAACACTTGAAATTAATTAATCTAATTACGTTTTAAAAATATATTAAATGTTAGGTAATTATGATTCATACAACAAAAAATTTTATAAATTTAAAAATGCATATTTTATTTATTATTCTGTTTGTATTTAAAATTACAATGTCTCTGATAACGAAAAATACGTATAAATGACGTGTATTAATACAATCGCGCAAGCGTATTAAATATTTCTTATCATTTTGCATAGGTGAAATTTTTAATGAATCACTATTTTTGCAACCCCTCTTTTTATACCCCAAATCGATGTTAATATCCCACTTTGTCTTTAAGATTTTAAAATATGTGTATACCTATTTCAAAAAATTTGTTAAAAAGTCACAGATTTTCTATGAAATTTAAAACGTACGATGACCTGCCGAGAGAAAAATAGAAAAACATATCAGTAATATAAAACCAGCATCAAATTTATGCACATGTGTACAGCATATAAATACTTCCTACATTTATAATACTTTAAATTCGACAAGGGTAGTTATGAGACAAAGATAAAAAAATTCAACGTACTTGGCATACCGTTTTGGAATAATTTCTATCTCTTTTTAACCGACACACATCTGCAAACCAGTTTATGTATATACATACATACATAAAAGCGCACACATGTTATATTTCTTTTTCTGGAGAGTCTTTATTTTTACATTGAATATATCCATATCCAATGTTATTACTTTTGTGTATAGTATGTGCGCGCGCTCAAGCAGCAGCAAACATAAAATGTACTCCGGGGTATTATATCCGCGCTAGTAGACGACGTCGGGACACGCAACTGAAAACAGACGGATTTTTTCAGTATATAAAAAATTTTTTTAAATAAACGACCGGTTTTTACTGTAATTTTACAAATTTTTGAATAATTATTTATAAAAATTGTAATTAATCAATTAATAAAGAGGGTTTAGGTTAAGTATAAGTGTTAAATAATAAGTGTTCTTGTGATTATTTTATATATACATAATTTTTTGCAATAGATATTAGTAAATAATAAAAAAGGAGTCGTGTGTCAGTATAGTATGAGTACCTAACAAGCGTGGTGTAAACAGTAAATATTTTGATAATAAAACTCAAAACATAAATAAATAAATAGTAAAAAGTTGAATAATAATTCATAAAATGAAAATTATTATTAATTTATATATGTGATCATATAAAGTAGCCCCTGGTGACCGTGCTAAAGTTAAAGTGGGGATATTCTGCCGCCTCTCGCAGCGGGAGAGTGTGTAATAGTGTGCGAGAAATAAAACGCGCGATATAAACATGGCGAATTGCATAAATTCTATTACTATGTTTAATCAGATGTAACATTGCAATTTTTTTGTATTTTTTTTTTGAATTTAAATAAAAGAATTTAATTTGTTAAATAGTAAGCTTCTTTATATTTTTAATAAAATGCAAGTGTATAAACAGAACGAAAAGTGTGTGTTTTAAAAATAAACATAAAAAGAAACTCCAGTTTTTTTTTATCCTTTCTCTCATTCTCTATTTTTTTTTTATTTAAGTTAAGTAAAGTAATAATAATAACACGTTTAAAATAGTACATAAAAAGTAATATAGCAGTAGCAGACCGAATCGGACGTAATAAAAAGAGTGTATTAGTGGTAATTTTTTCGCGCTTTTAAATAAAAATAAGTAATGAAAAAACATGAAAAAAAAACCACAGTTATAAAAGATTTTTTTTAAGTGAAAATTTTTTTGTTTAAATAATAATAATAATAAAAAGTGAGGTTATATAAATAAAAATAATTAAAAATGAGTACTTTAATACCAAATGAAAAACAAGAAGAAATAATAGCTAATAATGAAGAATTGGATGATATACAAATAGTGCTGGATGAAAAAGATCAGCTGATTAATAGACAATATGCTGAAATTGAAAGATTACAAAGAGAATTAACGGATATTATTGGCGAAAGAGATTCTTTATTATGTGAAGTATCAAAATTCAAATTCGAATTAGAAATGGCTGATCTTAAAAGGCTGCAAGATGATAGGTAAGAACCTATAAATATTTTTAAAAAATAATATTTATATTATGTCGAATATTTATTATCTCTATAAAACTAGTTTATTTTTCAATAAAATATAGATAAATAATTTTCGCTCCGTTAATCAAATTAAACACACTATTTTTTTAATTAAAAATAAAATCTTGTTATTCTTTCGGTCTATATAATATTTTAATTTAAATAAATAATATTCAAAAAAGAGAGTTTTTAGATATCTTGCAGAACGAATATAAATAAAACCCGTACACGCGAGTATTTCAGTTATGCATATAAATTTTTTAAAAAAAACATGATTTTTTATTTATTAAAAGGGCGTTGCCATATTATTGTTATTGAATGCCGATATTTAAAATCAATATTTTTATTATATTTAAGTTAATTGTTATGTCTGTCTGTATAAATTTTATTGTTTATTTAAAAGAGCGTCTGTAATATTATAAAGAAAATGCATGTTTAGTAACATGAAGCTGTTGTTTGAAAAAGAGAGATTCTCGGAAGCGGAGTATAAAAAAGTACCGGTTGCGTGGGCGGGCGTATATTAAATCTGTATTTATTTATTTAAACATGATAGTACTTTTTTTTATATTAAAAAAAATTTTTTTTGAGGTTAGGAAATGTGTGATAATTAAATTTAAAGGAGGATCTGATTTATAACACCGTTGGTCATTAAGTTCATTGCACGTTAATTTATAAAGCCCTTCACTCTCTTTATTCTATCTTTTTATTTTCCTTTGTTGTTTATGGTTTGTCATGATATTATGAACTACGACCGTTAAACACGCTAAAAAAAAATTTTGTATTTTAATTTGGCACACCTATAAAAAAGAAACGACGATGAAGAAGACAAGACATTAATTTTAATTATTTATGGTTTGTAATAGTGTTAAAATAAATGAAGGTCAATGAACTTTTTATTAGGCAATTAAAATTATGTCATTTAAATGTGGTTTTTTACTTATCAAAATGTAATTAATTTTTTATTATAAAATTAACGCTAAGAAAAATAAAAGTCGTTTTACTACTATAAAAATATGAAATACTTGAAATTTTATATTTTATGTTGCTTGTGTTATCTGTATGAATTAATAATTATATAGGTATTTCATCAAATAGAGGTTATGTAATATTGTTGATAGTGTCTTTGATTATAAAATTAAAGTTATATGATTCATTATTATGTAGGTTTTTTTTTTGGTTTAATGTAAATATTATTTTGATGAATAATAATTGGTGCGGTGTTTTTTATTTTTGATGTTTGGGTATTTTTGGGGTTTATTTAACAAAGAGATAATTTTATGTGTGGTTAAGTTATATAGTTTAAAAATCAATGAATTTTTATTGAATTTTTTTTCAGATTTTAATTTGATTTTAATTTTAAGGTGTAGTTTTTTTTTTTTATATTTCGCAGTGATATTAAAAGTTGAATTTTAAAATTATACTTGTTCTCTAGAGAATCCCTTATATCTAAATTGCAATAAATATTATAGTTTATTTAATTTTAAAAGTTTTAATTCAATTAGCATATAAAATATATTGACCTATAAAATAATAATTTTAGAGATTAACTTAATCATTTTAAGATATAAAATTATCAACCCTTAAATAATAATTGTGCAATGATTTTTAATACCTAATTGTTAATAAATGAGGGTAAAATATTTTTAGAGTTTATAGGTAAGTAAATTTTTTTTCTCATAAATAAAATGTCTTTTTAATAGTATTAAATTTATGCCTGTGAAAATTTAATATCATTAATTATCTTTTATTAATTAACGTGATGAAAACAGCCAGTAATATTGATTGAAGCTTAATAACTTTGATGATTACATAATCAATGTCCTGAATGGAATAATTAATTTGAATATATTTATACCAATTAGTACTAAAATATCAAGCAACGAATATTGGTTAAATCTATAATTCTACTTATGATATTTTATTTAAATTCCTTTCATTTTTGCATTTATCGCTTGATTTATTGAGCATTAAATTTTGACTTGTCTAACCTGATTGTGGTTCTAACACATATTGATATTTGATTATATATATTTTTTATTTTTTGTAATAATTTTCATTTTTATTCATAACAAGTTTTTGATCAATTGATACTATAAATTTGAAGAAAACCATAGGTTGACTATACCAATTAATGACCATTTCCCAATTTAATGTCCAATACCATGTTATTCTTATATAAGTGATCATTAATACTAATAGGGAAAGCTTTGGTCACTAATTGTTATATTCACTCTATAATTATATTTATTCGAAGTTAATATAAATGCTTTTGCTTTTTAAATTTTCCTTATTGATAATATTTTAGTCTATAAGCTCTATTCGGCTCTATACGTATATTTAATGTTAAAGATTTAATTTTAATTATTTTAAATTATTATATTTAATAATTTTTACAATTATTATAAAATTTTTAGTGGTAAAATTTGAAAAAACCATATTAGTTACTGACGTGCCTAGATGTGAAAAGATAAAAATAAATAAAAGTTAAATACAAGGTTTAATGGTTTAATATAAAATTTTCACATTTATAGCTTTGGGCCTTACAAACTAAATAACAAAAAGTAACATGCTCGAATTTTGAATATAGCTGGGCCTAGATTCTGTATTTATATCATCTATAACATATCACATGAAAAACAAAAAAAGTACTAACTTTTAATAAAATATTGACTTTTATAACCAAACTACATCGCGAAAAGTACTACCATTTCTAAAAACATTTATTTTTGTGCAGTATCATTTATTGTGGATGGTACGGCTGCTTATCACTGTGATATGAATGCTGAATTATATATAATTTTTTTCTGATCTATAGGTCCCTTTTCCGCTGAAAACACGCATCACTATCGCACTAGATATATAGTGTCTCAGTGTTGCCGCTCTTCACCAGTATTGCTGTGGTTAATATAAATTTTTACTGCAATGTGTTTATATAACTTCACAAAGCCATTTCATTTGCGAGAAAAAATAAAATTTTTATTTTCAATATTAAACTTATTGATATACTCAGAAAAAAAATATTTTCCAACCAATTCTTGGTTTTAATTAACAAATCAAATCTTATCAACGAAAAATCATCAAACCAAAACATCAAAATTTAGCTATGATTTAGCAATAAATAATAATAACTTAAAAAATCTCAAAACAACCAAGCAACACCATAAAAAAATCTAATCTCTCTATTTAATAATAATAATTTAATATTTTCCAATATTATCAGACCAAACAACATTTTTACATAACACATTTAATACCCACACTTGTTAAATTATTTCATAAGATATTTATAACATTTACTTACTATAAAAGAGGAAATCGGAACAAGTAATTTTATTTTTCTCTCTATCCGTTTTCTATGCACAACCTACACGCTAAATTTATGTATTGTTTATTTAAATTACATTTAACCTACGCTAGAAATATTTACAATTATAAATAAATAAATTGTGAAACTTTTAAGTAAAAAAAAAATATTTTCTTCCGTTTTAAATGAATTCATTTAACCTACATAAATTAATTTGAACGAAAATTTCACTAAAAATATTTCTGTACTTTATTGTCATTGTTTAGATGTACAAAAAACTTATAATTAACAAGAACTTTAAAAAAGACACATTAATTTTTGTATAAAAAGTTTATTAATAAAAAAAAACCGCAAAAAAACTAAAGATGCGTCAATGTAGTAGTTACGAGTAGTTATTACAGGACGTTCCCACACATATTCACTCTCCCATGAGAAAAATATAATAATTATTTAATATTTTTTAATATTTTTTTTTTATTTAAAAAAACGTAAAGTTGACCTTTTAATTCATGCGCATACATAAAAAATACAAATTTTCTTTTATGTATGAGATACTTTTTTTATTCTTTTTACATCAATTATAACGTTTAGTAGTAGTTTTATACATGCGTTAAATAATAATAATAATAATAATGATAATGCTTGAAGCTATAATGTGAATGCGAAAGACTTTTTTATAACAAACATGGACTTATATGGTACTTTTATCGAGCTGGAGATGCAATTTCTTTCTCTTTTGTGAATGCTTCTTCTTTTTTTTTTTTCCTTTTTTTGAAAGTATTTGACCTTGACAAGGATGTTCAAGATTCTTCGCTGTGTGTTCCAATTATTATTTTACTTTTTATTACTCTTGTTATTATCGATTAATTTTTGAAAGGTATTTTTGAAGGATTTAAAAATTTTTGTTTTCATTTGTATTAAAACTATTTTTGGATACTTTTATTAAGTTGGAAAAATATTAGTTCTCCACTAAAATTGAATGATTATCTTAATGATTATAGTAAATTGACGGTTCATAAAGTAAAAAAAAGGAAGGGTATTTTAATTAACAGCCATGCCTTTTTATGTGTTATAATAATGTTTTTGACTGTATAAAATTGGTAGAATAGAACATTTTCGAAAAATTAGTAAATTTTCAAAAAAATTTGTAAATATTCGAAAAAAATCGTATATTTACTAAATTTAGTATATTAACAATAAATTCGAGTATTCTCGATTTTTTTTTTTGAATTCGTAAGAAAAATTGATAATTTACATTTTTTTTTCGAAAATTTACAAAAAATAGTTGTAAATTTACGAAAAATAGTTATGAATTTACAACTTTTTTCATAAATTCACAAAAAAAAAATCGAGATTTCTCGAATTTTTCGAGAATATACTAAATTTAGTAAATTTACGATTTTTATCGAATATTTACAAAATTTTTTGAAAATTTACTAATTCTTTGAAAAAATTCTATTTTTTTTGTAAATCTAAGAAAGTTACTTTTTACAGTGTAGCTACTGGAAAATAGATGAAACCGTCAAAATAGTTTTTAGTGACCAAACTGACGTATATATAGGGTGGAAACATTAAGGACACGATTTCATAAAGCATATTTATACTATAGATTTTTAGGGGCACTAATTTCAAATCCTGCTTGTAATAATCAAACTCTAGTAATTGTATCTAAAAATTTATTAAAATTCTACTTGAAGACAATTTCAAAGATCCTGATCCAGCATAAATTTAATAGATTTTAAGTGGTAGATAATTAAGTGTAACAGCTCTGATGTTCCTAAAATCTAGCAAAAATATGCTTTATGAAATCACTCATATTCAACCATGTAATCAACATTCCTAGCACCAATAAAGTCTGCAGTCGTTTTATTAAAACGTATTCAAAATAATCTTGAATATTCCTCATGATTATTTTCCCATAAATTGAAATAAAAAGAAAATTCAATTTAAAAAAAATAATTAAAAAAATATTAAAAAATTTACATTATTAACCCTGTCAATTTAATAAACTGCTCATAAACAACAAGAAAAAGATAGACAAGAATATTAAATTTAAAAAAAGTCCGTATGATTGATTGATAGAACTATAAAATAGTATGTGATTGTTTTATTTATTGATTATAGGAATTTTGAAGTCTCTTCAGATAGGAAATAAATGTCAATAACTAAAAAAAAACATGCGACCGTTATCAAGTTTTTAAAAAAAAATTTATATATAAATTCTCTCATTCCTCATATATAATATAAATATCATCTTGAATTTATCATTGTCACACGATATAATTATTATAATTTTCATCTACATCCATGAATTAAAAATAATTTTTTTTTTTTTATCTTTTTTAATGACGTTTTTATGTCATCATATGTGTAAATGTTTATAAATATTATATGCTAAGCATATGTGTTTTTGTATATATATGAGAATGTGCTGATATAATAATTTCTTATTTCGAAAAAAAAAACGTACATAACCTATAAAAAATGTATATTATCTGTATTTTAAATATCTCATTTTTATTATAATACAGGATGATTTTTCTGTTCTATTGTTTTCTTTAATACAACGTTTTTTTTAATTAACAGCTGCTATGATTCGCTCTGAGGTTACTGGTAGATCTATATTTATTAATTATTTTAAATTGAATTAGATGATTATTATAGTTGTGTTATTGTGTTTAACTCAATAGTGCAATAATTATAAATATAATTTTTTTTGTATATAAAATGACATTGATAATTGTTTTAAATTAATTTTATTATTACACATGTGTCATTTTTAGACGGGTTTTAAGGTCAAAAATTATTTTTTATATTAAGATTTTTTTTTTTGTTGGATTAATGGGTTTTTGAAATTTTATATTTTGTAACTTTTATATTTTTAATTTGGCTCGAGGTTTTATTAAGGCTTAGAAAATCTAATTTACAATTAAGTAATTTTCAAATTTCAGAGTTTATATTTCAGTTTAATAATTCGGGTGGTTTTGAAAATTTTGACCCTGTGTGAAGATTTTCTCTATACTTTTGTTGATTTAATCGTTGATTAAATGCTCGATAAAATACAATATTAAATGCATCCAAAAATTTTAAATGAATTAAAATGGATCTACCTCAGTGAAGCATACGTATTTTTTGTCACTGAAAACAATTTTGAGAGTCTCGTCCATTTTCAATTTCGGATAACGCTTTTTTCGCCCAAAATAAGCAAAAAATAAAATTTTTGAATAATGTTGCTAATTAAGCCAATCTTTGGTACGAAAACTTTTTTGAAATTAAAATTTAATGATAATAATTCTGAACTGAAATTTATGACGTGGCCAGAAAAAGCTTGTGAATATGTGTAAGATGTTTGAAAACAGCTCTAACTACTATTTTCGAGGTTAAAAAGTTAGTGATCCGCCGTGATTCGCCAACTGATTTCAAAATTTGTTTCAATCAGCAACATTCTATAAAATGGAACATGTTCACATAGGGAGGGTTATTTGAAAAAGACTCCAAATTCTAGGAGGGGGCAGGGGTGAAAAAGTGAAGTTTTCAATGAAAGTGACGTATTTAGGGTGGGCTCAAATAGACTTAAAATATTTTTTTTTTTAGGGACTTTTGGACCTGCTTTTGGAGGCCCTAGAATACTTCAGGTTTATAGCTTAGGATAATTTCAATTTAGGGACTTGTTATAATTTCGGTTCTAGTAGGAAGTATAAGGTATTCATTTGTTAGAAAATTAAAATTCTTTACTTAAAGTTTTCAAGTATTGATGCAAATTTTTTGTTTGGCACTAAAAAATTATTGACTGCATGTAGAATTTTAAATAAATTTAAAAAGCAGATCACTTTATGAAAGAAGGACCAAAATATTTATTATTTAAGTATCCTAATAGTTAAATTTGAATAATAAATTAATGTTAATTAAAAAGTTTATTCATAAAAAATCTTTATTATACAAGTTTTCCACTTAATCATGTATACAAAATATGTAGTTATTGTATACAATAACTACATATTTTGATTACTGTTAATACTCGAAACGTGATTTGAAAAAAAAATCTTTAAGAAACAAATAAAATTCTTGTTAAAAGTTAATATGTCAAGCTAGCTTTAGTATAATAAAAAACAAATTATCTAAGACAAAAATGACTCATTTATATAAAAAGACCTTCAAAAATAAAAAAAGTGTTTCAATTATAAAAAAAAAAATAAATAAATAAATATAAGCAAGGTACACAGCTAGCTCTGATCGATCATTATCATTTAATAATAAATAAAAAGATGAATTTTTAAGTTAATATTTACTCTTTTAATTTACACTTGTTGTTATTAAATAATATAATCAAGGATTTTTTTCTAGATACATAACCTCAATTTTTATATTTTAGTATGTAATTATTATAAATACAGGTATATTGACTTATTTTTATTTTTTAAATCTATAATAATTGAGAATTTAAAATCTGATGTAATTTTTCTTATATACTTTGTTAATTTATAACAATTAAAATATTTTATTTATCAATAAATATAAAAAACTTATATTGCAACAAAATATGAATTTTTATGTTTAGTCAGTTATTTTATTAACTTTGTACTTTTCTTTGTGAGTAGAAAAAATATGAAAAATAAAAATTCTGATAATCATCATGACTGTACAAAATAAAAAAACAGATTTTTTAATATTTTATTAGTAATCTGTATAAAAAAGATTATTTATTATTTTTTTTCATTATGTACATACTTGCTGTTTCTTTTGTAATGCAAAAATAAAAAGGTTTTTCTTTTATTATCAGAATATATATTAAATTTTTTATTGTTTGGGTTGTTTATTCATATTATTACAAGCAAAATATTTTATAATTTCCATTAAGTAATTTTATGAAATCATCAGAGATTTTTTACAGTTTTTATGCATAATTGGTACCAGCTTGTTTTATTGTTTTATTTGTAAGTCTTGAGTTAAGTTTTGTTTGGTACTAAATGTATAAATTTTACTTGTACTGCCAATACTTTAGATTCGACTTGAGAAGAAAATTTAAGAAATTATCGAGAAATTATTCATCATGCTTGTCTGAAAATTTTTTTGATTTTCTGACCACTTGGATAGTAGGTCAAAGCTCCAAATCCTTAGCTTGCTTCACTCCGATTTTTCGGGGCGCATAGCCCCAAATTTGAGAATCCTGTAACACGAAATTAGGTTCACGACTAAATGTTTATATTTATTTAAAAAATTTGTTTGAATTTAAGGTTATAAAAAAAGTAAAAAAAAACAAACGATTATTTTAACGACGCTCTGTCCACCACAGGGTGTTTTTTGCGCAGCATATTTGTAACTAAAAAATTTTAACCATATATTTATTTATAATAATTTTTTAATGAAATAATCAATGCTTTTCAGCATTAAGTACAAGAATATGAAAAAAAAAAATTAAAAATGTTTATTTGTTTAAACAAATCCGACCTGTTAAATTTTAAAAATTTTTGGGTCATAAAAGCCTGAGTTCCCAGATCTGGGCTACTTGGATCAAAATTCTGCTTGGCTCATATTGAAGATCATTCAATTCTAGGTGGAGGTATCGTGGGAAATTTTTCGCTAAACCTCTTCAGTAATGAGTTACAGCTATTTGTTTATAAATTTTAGAGCATTTTAAACTTTTATTTTATAAACAAATAGCTGTAACTCATTACTGAAGAGGTTTAGCGAAAAATTTCCCACGATACCTCCACCTAGAATTGAATGATCTTCAATATGAGCCAAGCAGAATTTTGATCCAAGTAGCCCAGATCTGGGAACTCAGGCTTTTATGACCCAAAAATTTTAAAAATTTAACAGGTCGTATTTGTTTAAACAAATAAACATTTTTAATTTTTTTTTTTATATTCTTGTACTTAATGCTGAAAAGCATTGATTCTTTCATTAAAAAATTATTATAAATAAATATATGTTTAAAATATTTTAGTTACAAATATGCTGCGCAAAAAACACCCTGTGATGGACAGAGCGTCCTTAAGGAAATTGGTAATTTTTGAGCTCTCCTCCCCGAAATTCGGCTTCATGTTCAACAAATACTTAGTAACGTTCACGACTTAACCGACTTAATATAATTGGTCATTAAACAAACAAGATTTTCAGTGTAATTGATTTAAAATTCTTTAGAAATCTTAAGTCTACACTGAAAATAAAATTTGGCTGCTGCTGTTGCTACCGAAGTTCTGGTAGTGGTAGCTGGATTTTAAAACTTTTTTAAATGGGTGCAAATGGCATAAGACCTATAAAAAAAGTTCATAAAAAATTTTTTGTTTAAGTCCCACTGTATCACCCAATTATCACCGTGCTTGCATTTTAAATAAATTTAAACTCACTTTTAAAAATTTTCTTTACGTTTTAAGCTATTTTCCTCGCCATATTCAATCGTTTAAAGCAAAAAAAAATTCCGACAAAGAAAAATAGGTTAAAATATTTAGTTTTTTTTAAGTTAATCAAGCTTACGTATAAGTTTATCTAAAATATTACTAGTTCCCACAACCAGAATTTTTATTCAGTGTACATAATTAAATTTAATTCAGAAATAATCCTTAATAGCCCAAAATTTTCCCTCTAAAACAGTTTTTTTCCAGAAAAACGGAATTTCTTTAATTAAATAAAAAAATTTTAGTTAAATAAATTTCGTTAATTAAATGATATTTGTCGAAATTTGGCGAGATTCAGACACCAGATTTATGCCAGAGATTTAAGTTCGGCTTCCAAACTTAGATTCTATTCGGATAAATAATAAACTTGCTTTAAATTATACTAATACAACAAGAAGTCCAATTGATCCGATTAGATAACATATATGTAAAAGGAACGGAATTCGGGCCATTTAGTTTTTCTCTTCTAATTTCTTAAAAAATTCCTGGCTCAATTTACAAAATCAATCACACAATTAATTTATTGATTTATTATTTGTTCTTTTTTAGGCGAGTTTTTAGGAATTCTTAATTTCAAACTAAATCAAGTAATTTTTTCTTTTCAAGAAAATAAATAAAATTTGCAAATATTTTATAAAAATTTTTTTTCTTTTCATAAATACTCTATTTTTACGTCAATTTATTTAAAAGCACCAACTCATTTCATTCCCTTTTATTCGCTTCTTACCGTTTCATGCAAATGCATTTTAAGCTTGATTTTTTAAGTATATACCTTAGTCTCATCCCCGCCTTAATCATACTTCTTTCTTTGCAAATATTATTACAAAAAGAATGAACATAAATGTTTCTTTTTGAATTTGCATAAAAGCCCAACGTAAGGGAAAATCCAGTTAATTTACATGATTGAATTTATATTATTAAAAGGTATATGAAATTGATTGTTCCTGGAATGCAAGTAATGAGATTAATTTCTTTTTCATGTTATCGTACACTGAAAGACCAAATTAAGGTGATGAGTGACCAAATTTTTATAATTTTTAAAAAGTCTTAACCCATTTAATTTAGAAATAATTATGAGAAATCTAAAAATTGCCAAAATTACTATTTTAATGTCAGTTTTGATGCTACGCTTTTGAAAACGAACTAAATGACTTCCAGTTTATCTTATACTCAATTTAAGACTTTCCAGAGATTTAAAATCCCTGTAAATCGTGATGATTTATGATATTAATAAATAATACATCTTCTCTCCATAATATTTTTTGAACAAGAGTTTTTTGAACCAATACACTACACATCAAACTTCGATTTTTCTAAAACTTGAAATTCGCATAAAAATAGAATTTTCAGTCATTAATTTAAGTTCATTCATAATAAATCAGTAAATAACACTACAGAGTACAACATCAAACAGACAATTTTGCATACATCAAAAAAGAATATAATTTTAAAATATTAAATGGCTTGTTTTATCGCAATAGTGTCTTGGTTGGTATACTTGGACAATTAGAAAGATTACCATCATTTTGTGCAGTTAAAGAGATTTATTTAAAGATAAATAGTGTACTATAATTAAATTATGTTTGTCGTTGTCGTCGTATCGTCGACGCCATTGTTATAGTTAAAGAAACATAGTAGTCTTAAAAAAATAAAAATTGTGGGAATTATGGATTGTTAGTTTTATTACTCTTTGCTCTATATTACATTATTTTTCTCTATTGTTTAATTAATTTATTACGTTGGCTTTTTTTTCTTTTAAGTGTAAAATTTAGTACTCTAATTATTTAACCATAACATTTTAAAATTAGTTTATATTAAGTTATTTTCTCTTTAATTTAATTAATTTTATTAGATTTTTTTCATTTATGAAAGTATACTTGGTTTTATTTATTAATTTAGATAACGTTAATATATTTTGTATGCCCTGTTTCCACACGCATTTGCAAGGCTTGAATTATGTAAACAGTCTGCGAGTTTAAATTTTTTAAAATTTTTTATTCTGTCTTTGGCAATGGAGGTGAGAAAGATATGCTAAGGGTTTTTCGGGCTGCTGATTTCGAAAATCGAGGTTCAGCTCGTCAGCAAAAATCGTGTAAAACTTTTAAATTATTAGCAAAAGATCACTTCTTCTAAAGGTATTTTTGCGATATTCGCAAACCATAACGAAATTTAGCTCATTGCTGTCAAATGCAAACGCTAAGCAAAATCGCATTCCTGAAAAATTGAACCATAAAATGTATGGTTTAAAAAGTTATGTGTGACGAGTTGGTCATGAGGATGCTATTTTCAAAATTCAAGCTGAACCGCCATATTTTTTTTCAGTTAAATTTTTCAAAGCTGGGATTTTGCATATCGGCTATATTTGCCCTCTATATTCATTAGTCCCATTTCTGCGTGGCAACAAATTTTTCACCTTGGTGCCAAAATTTTTTTAGCCCTTTTCCCCTCAGATTGGTACAGATTTTTTCGAGGGTTTTTTACAAACCTTGGAATTCGAGATTAGTGATCTAAAAAATATGCTTTAGATGAAATTTTTTTAAAATTTAATGTATTTGACTTCTTTTCCTTACATGAGATCTCTGAATCCGTAATTAGAAGCTTCTAAAACTTATAATTCGGCTAATAAGGATTACGTGTGGGTTCATAAATATTTGATGGCAAAAACACGCTTAGAAAGAGGTGTTTTTTTTTGCTAATTTATTGATGTTAACTCGTGTTAACTTTACTTAATAGTTTTATTTAATGTCAAATTTAATGTTGGAAAGTTGGAAACCGAAGTTGAAACCTTGATTCTCGCAATCAGTGACTTAAAAAACCTTTAGAAGACCTTTGCTCATATCAATTACCAAAAATAACCACAAAATCGTGATGTGAATGAAGTCATGTGTGAATTACCCAATTTAAAACGATTCATAATCAGTTTAATAGATATCCTATAGTAAATTTTAAACTGTGATCTGAGAATTCTTTTTCTTATGGCCAAGGGTTATGTACGTGCAACGGCTGCAATATATACGTGCTTTCTAGACTTTGAGAAAAAAAAGGAAAGAATTTTTATTACATATCTATCAATTTTGTCGGGCAATTTTTAAAAATATTTGAAATAAATTTTTGAAACGAATTAAAATATAAAATTTTTTTCATTTAAATAAAAAATTATCCATTTAGCAAGTCAACCCTAAAGTTTTACTTCAGTTTTTGCAATGCAACACTTTTCTAATTAAAAAATTTTTCTAATTTACATGACTCGTTATTTTTATCTTAATTTTTATTAAAAAAATTGATTGCCAACAATTAATACTTTAATTAAATATCAAAAATAAAAGTCAATTATAATTTTCCAGTTTGATTGGTACCAATAAATAAAAAAAAATATTCTCAATTAATCAATACACAATAAATTGTAAATTTTTTTCTATAATCGTCTCCAATAAAAACAGCAATAATATAAAAATTTCACATGAATCTCCATCATAAAAAATAATATTTTTTTTTTAAACAACATTTTCTTCCTACTGACACGAATACATAGAGAAAAAAAATGTCATTAAAAAAGAGGAAAAATTGTTTCATTTTATAAATAAAACTCTTCGCAACAACCACATATAACACATAAAAAAGTAAAAAAAATCTTTTTTAGAGATAAAAAACATCTCTTTGGCTGTGTGTAGTATAAATAAATGCAAAAAACGAAGAGGGATTATTATACCAACTCTTTTGCATGTCTAATGACACATATATAGACTTGAATTTTCTAAGTATAATCCAAAATTTTACTTTTTTCAACTCTCTTGACAACGCTTTTTCTGTCATTTTTATGTAGAAAAATACATACTTTTATTCTAAAAAATATGGATTGTTAAAAAAATGGTAATAAACTATCAAGTATTGTTAACCTTATTGTTTTTTATTTTTCATGTTAATTTATGATGTAGAGTTGAACTTTATTTCAAGTATGGAGAAAAAATGTTACATTTTTTTAATTAAAAAATCTCTCTTTATTATACTGTATATATGTAAAAATTTTTTTAATAACCACTTTAAATTATTTTTAGGGAGGTGAGTGAGTCAAGAGTTTATGTGAAAGATTAACATTTTTTTAGCATTTAAATTACATTTTTTTTAATATTCTAGTTTAAATTATTTTTTTTATGTGCAAACAGAAAAAATTAATGTAATTTCAAAAAAAATAAAAAATTAAATCCTAAAGCTTTAGGATGTAAATGTCATTCGTTACTTGACACCGGATGTACTTTTTTACTTGATTCTTGGCATAGGTAAAAAAATATTCTAAATTTCTTACACCTCGACGAAAAAAATCAACTTTGGTATCGGAAACTTTTAAAAACAAGCAAATATTTAAAATAACTTTCAAGTTAATTTACATAATATGTGTGCATGTTTGAAATTGCATTCAATCATATTGTTAAGAAAGGTCAAGTGCAGAGGATAACTTGGCGTGGCATACTGACCGGGTTTATTGTTTTATTGTAAAATTGCATGCTTGCTAGACGTTTTTTATATTAATGACCAAGTTTTGCTCAATTTTTGGCAATGGCTAGTCAATTCATGGACAATTTTTGTAATATAATGGCGTTAATTTACTGCCTTTCGATAAATGTTTAGTGATTTACATGAATGAACTTGTGAATAAAATAGGTTTTAAATGAATATTTAAATTTAGTACAAGTTTTTTGGAATATATTTAAAAAAAAAGACTTTAATTGTGATGTTTCTAAAAATTTTATAATTTTTGTAAATTTTGGTTCTAAATTGGTATTAATGAAAAAATTTTTTTTAAACGCATTATTAAATTTGAAACTAGAGCTGAGAAATTGTTGGGAAAATTTGAAGAGCAAGTATCTTAAGTATCCTCGTAAGTATCGTAATCTATGCCTTTTTAAGCTCAATATATGAAAAATATGTAAAAGGATTTTAATTAGCAAAGAAATTCAATTGATTTTTACAGTGCCGGATTTTGGCTTGTGGGAACCTCTAGGCACCCAATATTAAAAAAATTTTGTGGGCTATAATACATAAGCCGTGCCTTCTGTTTTTTCATGGTAAATCCGGTACTGAAATTTTAAGAATAAATTTTAATTTAATTAAAATAGTATATTTTTAGTTTATAGAGAACTTAGAAACTTTGTTTTGCTTTTTTCATAGTTTATGAAATGAACAAAAAAAAAATAACAATGATAGGTAACAGCTCTAAAAATTAATTAAATGTCTTTTCTAAAATATTACAGAAGAGCGATAAAATCTAAAACATAAATTATGAATTTCAAATTTCGTGCATCAAAATATTCAGTCATAGACTGTGATCCAAGGAAACTGCGCTCTTAAAAATTGTCAATTCTGCATAAAACTCATTAAACTTGTCGCATTTACGTGAATATGTCATTAGATGATAAAATCTAAATAAAAGCTTATTCAAAGTTGTGAAAAACAAGTTGATGAGCTACTATTTATTTATGGTATTATCAGATTTGCCACGTTGGGAAAACTTGATAGTCATATTCTCTGCAGTCAGAAAAATCTTTTAAAATCAATATTTCAATTTACTTCGTGTTGACAGTCCTTAAAATCCTAATAAAAATCCATAATTTTTAAAAAAGCAGATGCATTAACTCCCACGATCATTTAGACATCTCAATATCCCATTCTACAAGTACCATAACCTAAAAAATCAAATTACTTATGCGTCTAATAAAAACGAAATAATAAATTAAAAATAGTACTTTAAATGCACGGACACGTACACACACACACACTTACATATTTATAAATACAATTATTATTAGAGTATAATAAAAAAAATATAATACGACTCTTAATTTAAAAGCAGGAAGTAACCCGTTCACATCATCATCATCATCATAAAAAAGTAGACAAGTTATATCCGACTGTCATATTATAAATTTTATATTTTTCTTCAAAATTTTTCAATTTAAAAAAAATTCTTATTGACGAATGATTGACCTTCTTATAATCGTTTTTGTAATTTCCTATCAGTAAATTACTTCAAGAAAATAATTTTTAGATAAGTTCAACGTACTAATAACATTTTTGTTAGCAAAAAGACTTTTCATTAAAATATTCATAAAAAAATTTTTCTTTTTATGCATACTTGAATATAAAAGTCAAGTAGTGTACTAGGTAGGTAGGTAGGTAGGTTGGCAATACTTGTGAGTACAGTGTTAGTTTACATCCTTGTTTTATGTTTTAATATGTTGGCTTGTCTAGTAGTTGATGATTTTTTTTTCTTCGTTACCTGTTGCAAAAAAACTGTTTTTTCTGTATTGATTTATGAGCTTTTGAGAAGGGTTTTGGCTAAGTGTGTGTGATTGGGTTTGGATTAGTTTTTTCAGTCAAGAAAGTTTGAGCTAGACTAGGATTTTTTAGTTTTAGAGAACCGTAAAAAAAGTTTTAATTGAGTTTTAATGAAATTCTTAAACGATTTTCAGTAAAGTTTAGAGGCCCTATTCAGCATGAACAGAGCTTTTTGCAAGCTTTTTTGTGTATTATTTGTTTTGTAGTTTGCCAAAAAATTTTATAAAATAAACTATTCAGTTTTTTTTACTGTAAAAAAAGAGAGCTTTCAGGCACCCCAAACAAAATTTCATGTGAAAAAATCTAACTTTTAATAATTTGAAGCAATTTTCACGTAATTAAAAAAAAGGTAATTAAAAAGGACTTTACTTGATATTTTCAATAAAAACTAAAAACCAAGCTAAAATATTAATGAAAATTTACATTAAAGCTTTTAAAAGCTTACTAGCAAAGACACACAGACCAAAAAAAAACAAAAAAACAAAATTTATGTACATCGAGTATCTTTTGGCGGCGCCGGTCTTTTATACACTCGTCGCGACAGCGCAAGATCAACTTTTAACACAGAAACATACAAGCAAGTGAGTTTCCCTTCAAAAAAAAAGAAAAAAAATTTTCATCCCAAATATAACGATATAACGAGAGTGTGTACTCGGGGAGAGAACGAGAGTAATGAAACTTCGTATCGTGTGTGTTTGTGTTTATTATTTAAGTGTTTGTGTGTAGTTTTTTTAAATGAAAATTATATTTTTTTGGAATAAAAAATTTATTTTAATTAAATTATTTTGTGCTATTTTATTGATAAAAAGTGTGATTTGTTAATAATAAAAGCTTGCTAAGAAAAAAAGCCACCACGAGAAAATATTTTACTACCCCTTCGGTGTTAATAATATTGAGCATGCGCAGTTGAGCTTGCAAAAATATTTTTTTAGTATACAGTGACAGTGAAAGTAAAAGCACGCCTTCGATTTCTCTAGATTTTAACGTGAAAATTTAGTTTTTTTATTTATTGGCTATTTAAGGGTGTGATTTTTTATACATTCAAAAGTGATTTTTGTGGGTGTGTGAATTTTTAACAAAAAATACTTAAATTTTGTTTTAACGATAGATGAGATGAGATGTGATGATTAAAATAATATATTTTTAATTTATTACTTAAAAAATTTTGATGATGATATCTGTGTTCCACTTAAAAAAAAAAAAAAGTTTCCAAGAAACACAATAAAATTTTGATTTATTTAAAGAATCGTCGCACATAAATTTAAAATTTTCTTAAAATAAAAAAAAATTTTTCTCAGATGACAAAATAACCAAAGAATTCCAAAAAAAAAACCGGTTGAGTAAAAAAAATATTTTTTTAATTTCGAACATGCGCATTAGATAAAAAAAACAAACAAAAATAATTTAACTTTGATAAAAAAAAAAAATACATGATAAAAAAAAGTGTACTATCGAGTATTTCTCCCTATTTAGAAGAGCAGTAGTAGTAGTAGTAGTAGTAAAAGTGCTACTTTCATTTTTCCCTGCTGGATAATAATCATCATCAATCTTTTTATACTCCCTTTTATAATAATCGTCACAGATCTTCCCTCTAGCGTAAATAAAGTAGTAAACAAATAAACTCATTTTTTTTTTATAGAAAATATGAAGAATTTTTGAAGAAGAAAAAGTGTTAGAAAAAAAAGTAACAATGAATTTTTCAAGGTAAGAAAAGTAAATAAAATAAGCTTAAAGTCCGAAGAAAAAAGTTTCTGTCTGAAAAGGTTTTATAAGAGACACGAGTATTTATAACAAAGAAAAAAGTCGATTAAATGGACTTGTAAGTTCAAATACCTTTTTTTCTAGTATAAAAAAGTAAATAAACTACTTTTCTTTATTTGGTACGTTTATTTTAAGAATTTCATTATTTTAGGATGGTTAAAATAGAATTTATTAATTAATCATTGAATTTTTGACCTTAAAATTATGCTGCTCGATTGAATATTCATTGAATTTTCTTACGCATATTAACAAAAAATAAAGTTTAAATCTTCTTCATAAAAGGCAATTGTTAAATATCAAAAGCTTTTTGTCAATTAAACCTTTTCTTTATTATTAGAAAAAGCAGTGGGTACTTGAAAAAAAATTTGTAATCTAGGAAACAATGTGGTTTTTTTGTCATTTTCATAATAATGTATTGTCTTTTTTTTTCAAGTAATAATTGATTTTTATTATTTTTTTTTTGGAGTTTACAAGGTTATATGCTATGTGATCAAGGTTAGGTTTACTTTTTTTATTTAGTTTCGAAAGTAAAAGTTTCTTATTTTTTAGGGTGGTTTTATATCAAAGATTTAATAAAATCTTGTTGCTGTGTAATCTTGATATACTAGACTTTTTTAGAAGATTTAGGGTGTATTAAAAGATTATTTGGTATAGTTATATAAGTTTCATTTGAATCATAAATCATTTATTAACTATCAATTATGGGATATTAGCAACGGGGTAAGAAGTTTCAAGTTTAGTCATATCCGATCTTATAAGACGGTATCATTTGGTTTGGTAAAAATTTGTGCAAAATTAAGATAGATCATAAAATCCTGATCAATTATTGGTCAGATCGAATCAGAGGTGAATTTTTTTTATCTAAGTAATTGTAAAAAGTTTGATAAGGTAATATAAATATCTATTCTGCAGTTAAAATATACGCTTTAAAAAAATAATTAATTTCTTTGTACCATTACAGATTAATAAGAATATAATCGAGAGATTATTACAATAAATATCGTATATTATAATAAAGTTTTTATTTATACACATGCGTATTTATATTAATACGTATATAATATTTATATATTAATATAAGTATAATTTAGGGGTATGCGGTCCTGGATTTTTTCGGGTCGGTTCGGGTCGAAGGTACAGTTTTTTCGTCTTAAATTTCCCTGGCATTATGATTACATGAACCTTATACCGGGAATTTTCGTTCACGCTTAAAAAAGATGAAAAATAGTCAAAAAAAGCTTTACTAGAAAAAAATTATAATTTTTATTTCCTATAAGTAATTATTTATTTTTTCATGTAAATTAAACAAGGAAATAAATAATTTGCACTCATTTTAACATTTATACTTAGTATATTTACTGTTTTAAATTTGTCATTTTCTTAAAAAATAGTAATTGATCCCAATTTATATTTTTACAAAAATAATAACACAGGCACACAAACAAAAAGTCATGTACCAGAGGGTAGAACACCTGGTATAGGGGGGTTTTTGGTGGTGCTAAAACCGAATATGGCTATAGAAATGCAATAAAACTAGCCAATTCCCCCTCAGCGCCCCCATATGTCCGGGATATGTCCCCCCAAAGATTTGAACAACTTTTTGTTTTCGAAAAATGAAAATTGAACTTTATACTCATGTTTTTTGGGACGCTGTTAACAAATATGGATATAAAAAATGTTTTCAACCAACGTTTGACCCTTTAGATAGTCCCAGTGCCCCCATTCATACCCCCCCCCCAAACGGCTTAAAAATATTTTTCTTTAGAAAATTAAAAGTCAAAGTGCATTCTTATTTTTTTTGGACGGTGAAACCATAAATGAATATAAAAAATGTTTTGTACGAACGTTTGGCCCTGTAGACCACCCGAGTGCCCCCATGCATCCCCCCAAAACGAGATATAAAAATTTTTATTTCCTACATTAAATAACAGCGGTGTGATCAAAATCTGCTCATCAATTTATTCGTATTTTGATTGGTCGCGTTGATTTTGTTATGTGCATGATATGATTCATATTTTTTATTGAGAGCTAGCGGTGAAAGATACAAGAAGTTCTTCGGTCAAATACGCTCGCGTGTTATTTAATTTTTAAATTAATTTATTAATTAATTAATTATTATCTTTTAAATTAATTGATTATTAATAAAATTTGGTGTATTTATAATTATAATTAAATAATGAAATATATTCAAAAATAGGGAAATAAGTAAGAAATACAATACATTCTCATTTTATTATAAAAACTTCTAAAAATTTCGTCATCCATTTTATCAATATTGGTCTATTCATTGATGATCTGCAGTATCATTGTATAAAAATTGCTAAGACAATCTTAAATGCGAGCTTAAATGTAAATTTTTTAATTTATTATAATTTAAAAATAATTATAAATTTTAATGAAAAATGTTTAAACTAATAGAAAATTAATTATATTTGTAGATGCAATACATAACATATGAAAATTCATTCGAGTATTTCGTCATCCTATTATAAAATTTCGCTGTCCAGGACAAAAGAAAAATTTATTTCGAGGGATGAAAAGGATTTTGGCCCGAGGTGCGTAGCACCGAGGGTCAGTAATCAATATTCACATTCAGATGCAATATTAAATATTTTTTTCTTGAGATAAATTTTGAAATTAAAAATATATATTGGTTTTTATATAAATGATAATATATGAAAACTCATTGCAGTATTTCGTCATCCAATTTTAAAATTTCGCCGTCCAGGACAAAAGAATATTTATTTTGAGGGATAATAATCAGTATTTGCATTCAGATGCGATATTAAATATTGGTTCCTCAATGAAGAACCATTGTGATAGGTCTAATTTCGATTTTTGATTTTTTGGCATATAAGCACGTTTTGAGACCCCAGGAAGCTAAAAAACCGGTTTTTAAAAAAAGTATGTGTGTGTGTGTGTGCGTGTGTGTGCGTGTGTGTGTGTATGTAATTGGTGATATTTCACGAACATTATGGAGTTAAGACCTAATTTTTTTTTCAAAAATTTTTTCATCAAAAAATCTCAAACTACTTTTTTTTTTTTAATTTGGATGTAATACCTCATTTCTTTCTACGAAAGTACTTATATTTGAAAGTATAGTTTTTACTCTATATCTCGAATCTGATACTTAATTTTTTGAAAATTTTTTTCACAAAAAAATACAAAAAACACCAATTTTTTTTTTCTTTTTGGACATAGAACCTAATTTATTTCTATGAAAGTACTAATTGTAGAAAGTTTGTTTATAGTCATTTTTTGGTTCTGATACCAAATTTTTTCAAAAATTCTTTCTCAAAATTAAAAAAACAAAAAAATTAAAAAACTTGATATATTTTTTTTTTTTTTGGTGTAATACCTCATTTAAGGTTGATTTATCGTCACAAAAATTTGACGGTATACGGCCGGTCATTTTTCGTTGGAGGTAAAATAAAAAAAAAATTGCGACAACGTAGCATAATGTTTGTAGGGCGCGTTTCTTATTTACATGATTATTATTATAATATTATGCATGTATTTTAAACAGCGACGTTGTCGCCTTAAAATTTTTATCGGTTTTTTATTTTTTCTAATTAAAATATCTTTTATACGAAAACCACAATTTATTTAAAAATCGAATACTAGTTTTTTCAATTATTAATTTACGTGGTGCTATTTTTTTTTTTAAATCCATCGTTTAGTTTTGATATTGACATAACATAAAAATCTCAAACCCCTGATTTTTGACTCAGCTCCTATGCTTGCAATGTATAAGGACTCAACTTTGGAGCTTTGTATCTCCTAAATGAAAACCACAATTTTCTTAAAAATTTTTTTTGATGTGTTTTATTATAATACGAAGCCCCTATAAAAATTATATCGATTTCTATCGTGATCAAAATACAGAGTAATCAACCTTAATTCCATGAAAGTACTAATATCTGAAAATATTGCAACCGGTGATGTTTCACAACCGTTATGAAATTAAGACCTAATTTTTTTTTCAAACATTTTTTCACCAAAAAAGCTCTAGGTACTTTTTTTTTTTTTAATTTGGATGTAATACCTCATTTATTTCCACGAAAGTACTTATATTTGAAAGTACGATTTTTACTCGATATCTCGAATCTGATTACTAATTTTTTGAAAATTTTTTTTACAAAATTTTCGTCACAAAAAAATAAAAAAAATTTTTTTCTCTTTAGACCTAGTACCTAATTTATTTCTATTAAAGTACTAGTTTTAGAAAGTTCGTTTATAGTAACTTTTTGGATCTGATATCGAATTTTTTCAAAATTTTTTTCTCAAAATTAAAAAAACAAAAAAATTAAAAAAACTGCAATATTTTTTTTTTTAGTGTAATACCTCATATAATTCCATGAAAGTACTAATATCTGAAAATATTGTAACCGGTGATATTTCACAACTATTATGGAATTAAGAGAGAAATGTATGTATGATTGCACAGTTGTAAACGGTGATATCAGTGGCATATTAATGTATTAAGCTCATTGATTTAGGAACCTTAGTGCCAGCTAGTTGGCAGGGTATTTTTTTCTTGAGGTAAATTTCTATCTCCAAAAAACTCATGTGACATAATTTTTCGTCTAATTTATTCGTGTTGTGATTGGTTGCGCTGATTATTTCATTATTTATTTCATTAGTTCTAATTTTTATTATCTTTTAAAATACTTAATTATTAATAAAATTGTGTGTAAAAAATACGGAAATAAGAAATACAATAATTATTTTATATACAATCTCCTAAACATTTCGTCATCTTTATCTAATTGGTCATTTCATTATTGCGAGATAAATTTTGAAAATAAAAATAATAATGGTTTATTAAAATTATGAAAAAAGTTCATTATTTGAAATTGAAATCTCACAGTATTTTTTGTATTTATTTATGAATTAAACCACAGTTTTATTTCGATTAAATATGAAATATGATCTGTTTTATTTCGATTAAATATGAAATATGATCTGAGGGGTGTTTTTTGAGACGCTGAAACCAAAGATGAATATAAAAAATATGTTTAACCAATGCTTTGCCCTCTATACAACCCCAGTGCCCACATTCATCCCCCCAAACTGGTTAAAAATATTTTTTTCGAAAAATTAAAATTCAATGCGTATTCTTATGTTTTTTTGAGACGCTAAAACCAAAGATGAACATAAAAAATGTTTTAAACCAATTCTTGGCCCTCTAGACCACCCCAGTATCCCCATTCACCCCCCCCCCCCAAACGAGTTAAAAATATTAACATGGAACATGTTCATTGGATGGGGTATTTGAAAAATTCCAGCCCGGCAGGGGGGGGTGAAAAAGTGACGTTTTTAGGGGGGGGGGGTGAAAGGACTTAGAATATTTTCGATTTAGGGACCTATGGTGCAGAATTCCCGAAAGACATAAGACATAAGAAGGTGCAAAAGTCGTAGCAAAAGTACCTAGGAACCTTTGGTGCATAATTACCTAGGGACCATTGGTGTAGAAGTCCCTAGGGAGTTTTGGTGCAGAAGTACCTAGGGGCCATTGGTGCAGAATTTTGAAAGAATTTACTGTAAAATTTAATAAAAAATAAATTCATATTATTTAATAAACATTAATAATTTGAAAATTTAATTAATTTTGTTCACTTTGATGTCTAAGCAGCATGATTTCTATAATAAAAATTTAAAAATAAATATTTGGATATAAATATTTATATTATGAACACAATAGATACTTTATTATCAGTGTTATAAGTGAACATGTTCCATGCTCGTTGGTTGTGTAGTTACACAAACTGGTTATAAACTTTTTTATTAGGAAAATTAAAACTCAATATGTATTCTTATTCTTTTTGAGACGCTAAAACCAAAGATGTATATAAAAAAAGGTTTTTAACCAATGCTTGGCCCTCTAGACCACCACAGTTCCCCCATTCATCCCCCAAAATTGGTTGACTTAAACCTCTTTGCATGACGAGTCTCTTTTTGCATGCATTAATTTTTTGCAGTGATAGGTCAAATTTCGATTTTTGATTTTTTGGCATATAAGCACGTTTTAAGACCCCAGGAAGCTAAAAAACCGGTTTTTAAAAAAAGTTAAGCATTATGGAGTTAAGACCTAATTTTTTTTTCAAAAATTTTTTCATCTAAAAATCTTAAACTATTTTTTTTTTTTTTAATTTGGATGTAATACCTCATTTATTTCCACGAAAGTATACTTATATTTGAAAGTACGATTTTTACTCCATATCTCGAATGTGATAATTAATTTTTTGAAAATTTTTTTTCCAAAATTTTCGTCACAAAAAAATACAAAAAATACAAAATTTTTTTTCTCTTACGACGTAGTACCTAATTTATTTCTATGAGAGTACTAGTTTTAGAAAGTTTGTTTATAGTCATTTTTTGGATCTGATACCGAATTTTTGCAAAAGTTTTTCTCATAATTAAAAAAACATTTTAAAAACTGCAATATTTTTTTTGTTTCTGGATGTAATACTTCATACAGTTCCATGAAAGTACTTATATTTGATAATATGGTTTTTACTCGATATCTCGAATCTGATTATTAATTTTTTGAAAATTAGTTCCAAAATTTTCGATCAATAAAAAAATACTTTTAAAAGTTAATAGAAATGTATGTATGATTGCATGCTTGTAATCGGTTATATCTGTGGCATATTGAAGTATTAAGCTCATTGTTTGAGGAACCTTAGTGCCAGCTAGTTGGCAGGGTATTTTTTAATTTTTTACATAAAATAATTAAAAAAATAGCATAATTTTTTTTCTTTTTGGAAGTAGTACCTCATTTTTTTCCATGAAAGTACTAATATGTAGAATTATCTTTTTAACTGGATATCAACAATCTGATACCAAATTTTTTTCAAAATTTTCTTTTAAAATTTTTTACTTAAGGCGTACCTCTGAAAAATTTAAAAAAATTTTTCATTTTTTTTTTTATTTTTTTTTGCGTGTAAAAATATTTCAAGAATATGAGAAAAAATTTTTGAATAAATATTCATAACCATTTAAAAGATATTATGGTTATTGTGAGCAGGAAACCAGGTTTGTGAATTGGAAAAAAAAACTTTAAACGCGTTTATCTCGAAACCATTTTTTGAAATCGGTGACCACGATTGCTCAAAAAATAATGGTTGGATTTACTACATTTTTTTTTTTTTTTTTTATTAACTAAATACCTGGTGGGTAAACCAAAAAAATTTATAAAATTACCTTTTTTGTACTTTTTTTTTGACGTATAAGGTCCAATTCCTTGCGCGAAAATAGAATTTTTTTTTATTTTACGGGTCAAATTTTTATTTTTTTGAAATTTTAAAATTTTGTTGGTTTACCCACTCGGTATAACGGTTCTAAAAATAACCTCGTTCGATTTTTTTGTTTCAGGGTACCTGGAGTAGAGGTATCCTGGTCACCGCGAAATAAGAGCCTTCAAATTTCCGGTCCATAATTCCAAGACGGATCAATAAAAAAAAAAAATAATTAAAAAAAAATGTATATTAAGACTTATATATTCATTAAAAAAAAAAATTTTTTAAATAAATATTAAAATAAAAAAATTATTACAAATTTAAAAGTGCGTTTTTTTTACAATAATTTTTTTTTCTTTAGGACTTAGTACTTAATTTCTTCCTATAAAAGTACGAATATCTAGAATTATCGTTTTTAAAGGATTCCTCCATCTGATACGTCATTTTTTTTTTTCAAAATTTTTTACATTAAAAAGTTAGAAAAATATTATTTTTTTATTGACGTAGTGCCTATTTTATTTCTCTGAAAGTATTAATACCTGGAATTATGAGTTTTGAAAATTTTTTGGGTATCAGGGGGAAAGTTTATCCACTTTCTTTATTAAATTTAGAATATTTGGCACAATTATTCTAATATTTTAATTTTTTATTAGGTAAAATAGAACATTGACAACATTTTGTTATTGCTAATGAGGAACCATAGTGCCAATTACTTGGCAGCGTTTTTTCTAATTGTCAAAAAAATAAGAATACACTTTGAATTTTAGTATTTCTAATAAAAATATATTTAACCCGTTTGGAGGGTTGAATGGGGGCACTGGGGTGGTCTAAAGGGTCGAGCATTGGTTAAACACATTTTATATATTCATCCTTGGTTTCAACGTCTCTAAAAACACAAAAATACACATTAAGTTTTAGTTTTAATTTTGTAATAAAAATTTTTATATCTCGTTTTGGGAGGATGCACGGGGGCACTGGGGTGGTCTACAACAAACAACATATATATGCGTGACATTACTGCAATTGAGCCAGAGTGGTTACCCAAATTTGCTCAATTGTTATGCAATTTAAATGAGCCATCGCCAGAACAAGCTCCAAGGTTTACAACATATCTCTTTCTTAAGTTATAATACTAAAAGGATTTTGAACTGATTTTTAATTGTTTGAAAGATGCAATGCAAGTGGGAAAATGTTTTGCTACTGAACTGGAAGTTTTGGGCCTGGTGGTTGGGAGCTTAGGTTCTTCCCGAGTGACTTGTAAAATACCGTACAGTGACATGCCAGTTTCCACATCGGTAAAGTAGAGCTAAAAAGTTTGACAACTCCGCACAGAATATATTAGTATATATAGCTATACACATACGTTTTTTTTTTCACATATAGATATAATTCTATGCTTTTAGCATAGCAATGATGCCGAGTAAAAAATTTGTTGAAAAAATCTTCCGTTTTTTTAACTTTTAATTACATTTTCTTTTTTATAAAACCGACGATTATCTTCAAAATTGAATAAGTAGTTCTTCTATAATTAATTAATAATAAGCTGGTTTTTTTTTTAAATCTATAGTCTACTTTCGCCTTGCAATCAAAAAAAGCTTCTCTAACGCATGATTCCGACCCGATTTCCTATCCTTGCAATGCATAAGTTTTCAACTTTGAAGCTTTATATCTCCTATACAAAACCGACAAATTACTTCAAATTTTATTTTTATGTGTATTATTATAATATAAAGCTCCTGTAAAAGTTTTATCAAAATCTATAGTCGATCAATTCTCTCGGGAACAACCTTAATTTGTTTATTAGATTTTGTAATACAGAAGAGAAATTAATATACATCGTATAAATATATTGTATACATTGCTAAAAATACAATAAATTTAAATTAAAAAAAAAAACAACTGAATAATTAAAAATAATAAATTTCGTGCCTTTAGTTGTCAGTACTGACAAAAAATAAAATTTTTTTAGAAAAGTTAATATTTTTATAGACATCATCTATACCTATTAAATTTATCGCGATTATCTCGTATCACTGTATTTGCCGATAAAATTACTGAATCGAGCCCCAGAAATACTTGATTTTAAAATCAAGTCTAAAATTAATAATTTTAAAATATTTGTAATAAAATAAAACGTTAAAATAATAAATATAATTTATAAATAACAGGAAAATTTACTGCAATTTTTAGCAAATTAACCCATTAACGCCCAATCGACACATACAAGCCATTTGAATTTTTTTTAATGAAAAAATCGATATTTTGAGCCAAAAATGTTACCTAGTAGGTAATCGGGGTTGCTCTTTTCATTTCCGAAGTCCGCTTTAACGTGCAACCCCTAGAAAATGTGATATCATCCGCTAAAAATGGGGTAATTTTTTTATAATTTTTAGACATCATTTAAATTAATATAATGGGTACAAAAAATATTTCATGGCATTAAAAACTTAATATGGGACTATCAGGAAAATAAAAAAAATGAATTCATACCAATTTTTTATCTTCAACCCCTTGAATGGGGTAAGGGGTGGATTTGTAGCATAAAAGAAAAAATGAATATTTTGGGCTAAAATTGTCATCCAGTAGATATTTTTGTCCACTATTTTCTTTTCTGAAGTCAGTTTTTACAAACAAACCCTAGAAAATAAGATAAACCTAATAAGATAAACCTAAAAAAACCTACCTACACATTAGGAAGGTTATTGTTGGTTTAAGGTATAACGTATATGTACTTTATAGTAGCTTTAAGGTCTAACGTGTAAGAAGGTTATTGTACGTTTAAAGTTTAACGTGTAGGTAGGTTATTGTAGGTTTAACGTCTAACATGTAGGTAGGTTACTGTAGGTTTAACGTCTAACGTGTAGGTAGGTTACTGTAGGTTTAACGTCTAACGTGTAGGTAGGTTACTGTAGGTTTAACGTCTAACGTGTAGGTAGGTTATGGTAGGTTTAACGTCTAACGTGTAGGTAGGTTATGGTAAGTTTAAGGTCTAACGTGTAGGCAGGATATTGTAGGTTTAACGTCTAACGTGTAGGTAGGTTACTGTAGGTTTAACGTCTAACGTGTAGGTAGGTTATATTACATAATTTTTTTCTATGAAAGTATTAATTTAGAAACATAGTTTTTACTTGATATTTTCAATTTGATAAATAAATTTTTGAAAACTTTTTTTCTCAAAATTTTGGCCACCAAAAAATGCAAGAAACAATAAAAATTTTATTCCTTTTATGGACGTATGCCCTTTCTAGACCTAATAAATTTTTTTTAATTCCTTTTTTTTTACTATACGCCAAATTTTTTCAATATAAATGTAAATAAACATACCATATACTCAAAGCACATAAGATCTTTTTGGTTCCTCAAAGAGGAACCATTGTGATAGGTCAAATTTCGATTTTTGATTTTTTGGCATATAAGCACGTTTTGAGACCTCAGGAAGCTAAAAAACCGGTTTTTAAAAAAAGTATGTATGTGTGTGTGTGTGTGTGTGTGTGTGTGTGTGTGTGTGTATGTATGTATGTAATTGGTGATATTTCACAAACATTATGGAGTTAAGACCTAATTTTTTTTTCAAAAATTTTTTCACCAAAAAAGCTCGAGGTACTTTTTTTTTTTTTTAATTTGGATGTAATACCTCATTTATTTCCACGAAAGTACTTATATTTGAAAGTATGGTTTTTACTCTATATCACGAATCTGATACTTAATTTTTTGAAAATTTTTTCCCCAAAATTTTCGTCACAAAAAAATACAAAAAGCACTAAATTTTTTTTCTCTTTGGACGTGGTACCTAATTTATTTCTATGAAAGTACTAGTTTTAGAAAGTTTGTTTATAGTCATTTTTTGGATCTGATACCGAATTTTTTCAAAAATTTTTTCTCAAAATTAAAAAAACAAAAAATTTAAAAAACCTGCAATATTTTTTTTTTTTTTGGGTGCAATACCTCATTTAATTCCATGAAAGTACTTATATTTGAAAGTGTAGTTTTTACTCGATATCTCGGATCTGATACTTAATTTTTTGAAAATTTTTTTCCCAAAATTTTCGTCACAAAAAAATACAAAAAGCACTAAATTTTTTTTCTCTTTGGACGTAGTACCTAATTTATTTCTATGAGAGTACTAGTTTTAGAAAGTTAGTATATAGTAATTTTTTGGATCTGATACTGAATATTTTCAAAATTTTTTTCTCATAATTAAAAAAACAAAAAAATTTTAAAAACTGCAATATTTTTTTTTGTTTCTGGATGTAATACTTCATTCAGTTCCATGAAAGTACTTATATTTGAAAATATGGTTTTTACTCGATATCTCGAATCTGATAATTAATTTTTTGAAAATTTGTTCCAAAATTTTTAATCAATAAAACAAACTTTTAAAAGTTAATAGAAATGTATCTGTGATAGCATGCTTGTAATCGGTGATACCTGTGGCATATTGAAGTATTAAGCTCATTGTTTGAGGAACCTTAGTGCCAGCTAGTTGGCAGGGTATTTTTAATGACGATTAAAAATATTTTGTTATTGCTATTGAGGAACCATAGTTCCAATTGTTTGGCAGCGCGTTTTTGAATAGAGTATGTGCTATTCAGAGTAGCTGAATTTCGTTGTTGGACCCTTGGTAAAAATGTATGTGTAGTAATTTAATAATTAATAAAGTTAGCATTATTTATTGTTTAAAAAATTTCTCAATACCTTTACGGAAATTACTACGAATAAAAATTTTATTGAACAGCAACTCTTATCTAATTAGATAATTAAATTTAATTATCTAATTTAATTAATTTTAGGGGTACTTTTTTTCTTTTTAAAGAGAAAGGTAGCTTTCTTTCTACTTTATTTAATTTTGATTTTATAATTTTATTATTTTTTGAGAATTTTATGTTAATCAAACCATTCTAATTTTTTTTAATTCTCATAGAAATTTAAAAATTTTATTTATAAATTATATAATTGTAACAATTTTAATTTAATTAAAATTATTATACAATGTTAAATTGAATTAGTTTTTCATTTATATTTTAATTTTATATATGATTTATGTATAAAAATCAAAAATGTTTGCAATTTTAAAGCAAGAAAGGTTTGAATAACAATAATAATTTGAATTCCCGCCGGCATCCTCTCTCGTACGCCCCCTATTGGGTCAGCGTGAACTAGTGACAATAAAATCACAATATGGCGGGCGGCTTGGTCCCTCCTAATCTTTTACCTCCGTGGTCACATGAGTTTTATAGAGATCTCCGTGATAGAGATAGATATAAGTCTGTTCTGTTTATCCCAAAAAAGTTAACCTGGAGCAAAACTGGGGTAAAACTAAGGCTGCTTGCACACGCAAGTGAATTTGTAAAGTGAATTTGTAAAATGAATGTGTAATGGCGCGTAAATTCAAAATTTAAATAAGCCTGAAAATCTAAAATTAGCGAAATTAATTAAATTTTTAAATAATTATTGTTTGTTAAATATTATTATTTCATTTTTTATTCATTTTTACAATAATTTCTTTAAAAATTTAATTAACTTCGCTAATTTTAGATTTTCAGGTTTATTTGAAATTTGAAATTTCGCGCCGTTACAAATTCATTTTACAAATTCACTTTACAAATTCACTTGCGTGTGTAAGGCTGCTTACATTATGATTTTATTGTTACTTTAAGGCTACACTTTGCAAAAAAACATTTTTTAACAATAAATTTTAATTTTATGATGCAATTTTCGCAAAAAAAGAAATTAAATTCAAATTTTAGCGCGCTAAAATGCATCCCGAACAGAATAATATCAGGATCCGCCTCGCCACCTATACTGGCCCCTACTTGGCGTGCTATACTGGGACTTGCAAGATGTGTCACGGGGCGATTTCTAGCCCCCTGCATGGCTTGCCCTTTTGCGCACGCGCAGTATATAGATTACGTAAAACATGTGATCAATGTTTATTTATAACCATAAATATTTTTAATATTAAAATATAAATCTAAAACAATAATTTTTTTATAAAAATGAAAGAAAAAATATAGAGAAGTAGTCAAGTAATTATAATTAGGAAAAGGGCTTTCAGATTAAATTTAAAAATTAAAAATGCTGTAAATATACCTAAAAAAATTAAACTCTTTGAAAACTTAAGTGAGAAGGAAATGCTGAATGTTCAAAAACTAATGAAGAAACCAATTCAGAAAAAATTATCAAATGATATTATAGTTGACGAAAATCAGGATTTGAAGTTATTTTACTTCGTTAATTGGTTACTGTCCTGATTTTTAAATCCTGAATTATAAAACTCTATACCTGATTTTTATCAACTATAATAATTACTAATAATTTTTGGTTTCTTAAAAGTAAATGTAGGAAGAAATGACTTGTTATATACTCTTCTTAAAATTAAAAAAAATGTGGAGCTAAATATCTGACAGTATATTCTTATTTTTATTTACATTAGTCCGATTACTATTATTAACACCAGCTTGTATTTATTAAAAATAATGAATATTAAATGAAGTGAATAAAAATTTTAATTCTAATAAAATTGTAAACATTTGATATTATGAAAAAAAAATTATTAAATAAATCAAAAAGAAGTAATTAAGAAAGATGCATACTATTTATTTGTTGTTATTTTTTTTTTACTTTTATTTATCTGGACAAAAAAACACAATTTTGTGGTTATGATTTATTTTGTTTTTATTTTTATATACAGTGTGTGCATAAAGTGGTGGGGAAAAGTGGCACGCCATGCTAGGCACTTGCGATCCCCCCGTAACCAAACGGTAAAGGCCCTTCTTTACTATTATATCGGGGCACGCCAATAGTGGTACTCCCCACGAAATAATTTCTGTTCGGGATAAGAAGTAGGAAGATAAGAAGCCCAGGTAATCTCTAAATTCACCCTAAGCAGCCTACAGAACGCGCGTTCTTTTTTATGGCGGTAATTCAAAAAGGAAAACGTTTTTTTAAGATAAAATTTTTTTACTGAAAATTAAATGTCAAAACATGTTTAATTTAGCTTTTTATCGATAGCAGTAAATAATCTATTATTTAAAATAAAAAAAATTAATAAAAATTTAAATAAAATACAATCTAACCTACAAAATGTTTGAAATGAGCGCGCATTTTTTTTCTCTGCTTAACTCCAGTTCTACTTTTTCGGGACAAAAAGAACAGACCTAATATTTGTATTCCCAAAAATAATTTTTACAATTTAAGCTCATAATACAGGAAAGGAGGTAAATTTTTTTGTAAAATGAAGCAGTAATTAGGCCCTAGTCAGATCAACTTGAAACTTTTTGCAATTTGTCAAGAAAGGTGTCTAGTTCAGAAGTAAACAAGTTTGGTTGGTTGGAGTTGGTCCAAAACGTGGTAAAAATTGGCAAAACTGTTTTTTTTTGCCAAAAATTAATAAATATTTAATATCTCGGGCAATATTAAATGAATGTTGGTGAAAATAGGTATCAGGGGGTTTTTCGGGTCACTGATTACGATTTTAATGTCAGAAATATTTCAAACACCCTGTAAACAGTAAAAACTACCCTTTTTTAGGGTTTGTTTTTCAATATTTTGAAAATTAAGCTAACATTATCAAATAAATGCCATTTTTTCAGAAAAATTAATAAAGATTTTTTTTTTTATTATGTCCGGAAATTGAGATATAAGGTTTAATAATAGGGGGGGTTAAAACTACCCCCAGAATAAGAAAAAATACAAAAAACATGACCTCAGATTATTTTTTTTGTATTTGGAATTTTTTGAAAATATTTTACCGTATATTTACTATTATGAAACTAATTCAACCCCTCCCTAGGGGGGGGGTTAAAACTACCCCTAAATTTTAAGAAATGAAAAAAACGTTATTAAATTTTGTTGTTGCCACTTTTCGATTTAGAGCCGGAAAAGTAACAATTTATTTTTAAATCTTACAATGTAAGCATAAAAAATAGCGATTTATTAGTCTAGAAAAATAACATTCCGAAATTCCATGAGTCGAATGAGTTTCTTGTGGTTTCTTGGTACCGTTTTCCTCTGACGAAAAGTCAGAACACTTGTTCCAAAATATGTCCAGTCATTTTTGGCCCTATCGGGTAATTATTGTTTACGTTTTTATTTTCCATAAAATTTAAAATTCATACAAAAAATACACAAATCATTGATTTTTGTACCTTTTTTTTAACTTACTTTTGGTTTGACGGCTATTTGACTGCTGTCAAAAGTCGAAATTTGAAATTTGACAGCAGCATTTAATTGACTTATCATATAAACATACGGTACTGTACGAAAAATTTTCATAACACTTAAAAATAGAGAGATTCAATGGATTAACTATATAAAAATTTTATGTAATTGCTGAAAAAAAAAGGATTTTTTTTTTGGCTAATGATAACGAGATGTACAATGAACCATTTTAAAGCTAAGATTATCGCCGAAATTTTATGTCATATGCAACATTTCAATTGGATCGGCCATTTTTTTTTAATTTCGCCCGAAAAAAAAGAGCATTTACCGTCATAAACATAAAATAGGCAATTTTAAATAGGCAAAACTGCTTACAGATGAAACATTATGACAAAAATTTGAAATACAAGTAACCTCGAATAAATGCTAAAAAGTTTGGCTTTTTAAAATAATAAATGTTCACGCTGTTGGCCAAAAACTGAAAATGTCTTAAAAAATACACGATTTTACCCAACTTTATCAGGCCAAAACATAAACAATAATGACCCGATAGAGCCAAAAATGGCTGGACATATTTAGGAACAAGTGTTCTGACATTTCATCAAAGGATTTTTTTTTTCAAGCATCTTAGCCCAGATGGCGCTAAAAAATTGGCATGAAAAATTTTGGAAAAAAAATTATTTTGTCCATAACTTTTTTTCTGCTTACTTTAAACGGTTCTGGTTCGTCTCAAAATTTTCCCAATTTTGTCTTCTTGCAAAACGATATTTATCGTTTTTTTTGTAAAAGTAATATTTTTCCAGATATTTACGCCAGAACGATCCGGTTTCTTCATTTTTCGTTAAACAACCATCTTTGCCTTGTCATATCTCCCTTAATATTAATCGTACGCAAAAAAAAAAAAAACCGCTGTCTTTTTCAACGAAAATACTTAAAATTAGTAATATATAATATTTTTTGTAATTCTACCAGATTTCAAATAAAATTAAAAAAACTGAAGAAAAAAAAAATTTTTTTTGGCAAAAATCACACTTTTTATTGCGCTATAACTCGGAAGGGGTGCATTTTTATGAAAAATTGCAATCAATGTTTTTATCTTAAAATATGGTAATTTATCGATTGGTTAGGTTATTTTTTTTTTCAACCATCCCCCCACTGAGTTTCACCCCCCCCCCCCGCCCCCAACCCTTTTTCCAACCATCGAAAGTTGTTTACTTCGGTACTAGACACCTTTCTTAACAAAATTCAAGTTACTTCAAGTATCTGCTACTAGGGCCTAATTACTGCTTCAAGATTTTACCTCGTTTCTTGTATTATCAGAGTTGGCTTAGAATTAAATTTCAATTGATAATAAATTTTGAATTTAAATAAATCACATATACAAAGGTGGCACTAGTTTACAAGTCAGACAGAAATCACTTAAATGTGTGAATTCTCACATCTCCTAATGTCCTGAACTTCCGTTTCCTAAACACACGCTGGTATTATTATATATATATTAAAATAAGTTAGCAGTTCAATGAAAAATAATTTCATCTGTCATTTGTTTAGTTAATTTTATACTCCTAAAAGGTTTGTTTAAATAATTAAAAGCAATAAATTATTATTTGATTTATATTTTAGTGTCTGGTTCTAAAATATGAATCACAAAGTAAATAAACTTTTAGGTTATGTTTAACTTAAATTATCTCAAAATCGATTCAGTTCAATTTAATGATGATATATTTAAACATCGACAATTTAATTATTAATCCAAGAAACAAAATAAACTTCCATTAAAAGGTTGTCTTTTTTTCAGATTTTCGTTTTTTAAGTTAAAAAAATGGCAGATAAAGAGAAAATAATACAGTACACTTCCTTAAAGTGTAAACAGTATGAATGGACTGTAAAAAATTTATTATTGCTATCTTCTAGTACAATCATTTCACCAGAATTTACTATGGGTGAATATTCTCTCTATAATCACTCTAAAAAAGTACAAGAGCAAGGCGAGCTTAATTGGTCAATAAAGATGGAGTTAAGAACTGACCAACACATAAAAATTTTTTTAATTCTAAAACAATTTGATGCTCTAGAGTTTAACGGTATTTCATTAAACTGTGCTTTTCAAATTTTTTATAATGATCTGTCAGATAATAGTATTATTGAACATATATTTACATTGGCCTCTTTAACTGCAGGGCCATTGGAAAATATAACAATAAAGCAAAATGATTTAAAAAATGGGGATTTTAAAATGGCCATTTCCTTAATTGATAAACTGGAAAATAATTTTATTCAAAAATATAATCTAAAATTAAAACTTACTTTACCAAAACCCGATGATGTTAGTAATGATTTTAAAAATCTTTTTTTAAATAAAGATTTTTCTGATTTAATTTTAAAAACAAAAACAAAGGAATTTAATGTTCATAAGAATATTTTAGCAGTAAGGAGTTCATATTTTATGGCTGCTTTAAAAAGTGACATGAAAGAAAAACAAGAAAATATTATAAGTTTACCTGAAGAAGATAATGTCATAGAAGAAATAATTAGGTACTTGTATACAGGAGAAATTAAAGACGCTGATGGCATAGCTAAAGATTTATTAATTGCAGCTAATAAATACCAGCTTGATGGATTAAAAAAAATTTGCATTTATAAACTTTTCGAAGAAGTTAGTACTGAAAATGCTGTAAATTGGTTTTTGTTTGCTGAAACGAATAATTCTCCAGAATTTCAAAACCACTTAATTAAGTTCATAAATTTTAATTATGAAGACATTCGTAAAACTGAAGGCTTTAAATTGTTATCTGAGGCAAAAACAAATTTAGCTCAAGTTTTTGAAAATATTCATGAATAATTAAATAATCAATATATTATAGTTTTAAGCTTAATCGTTTTAGTAAAAAACATATAACAAAATTTGGATAAAATTATACACACCAAACCTAAAAGAGTTTTTTGTTACGCAGAAGAGATTGAATGTTTATTTAATTCTTTAGAGAGGAATTAACCTCAAAATAAATCCTCTTTAAAGAATTAAATAAACATTCAATCTCTTCTGCGTAACAAAAAACTCTTAGGTTTGCAAGATAAGTTTTTATAAAACAAGCGAAAGAAAAAGTTGATTTGTAGTAAATATACATAAATGATAAAAAATTTACAAAATTATTTAAATTTTGAAATATGATTTTGTGCATCTCATAGTACATGCAAGTATTCTTGCTGTTAAAAGTCTTCAACAGCTTTTTTTTAAGAAGTGATATCAAAATCATAGGGAAAAAAATGCAAAAACAGTTCTTAAATTATATTTATCTGATAAGTTTAAAATATAAAATGTATAGTTGAAAACTTAATTGATAAATATCAGCTAGAAGGCAAAAAAAGCGTAAGTTTTTGAATTTGTCAAAATTATTGATATCGATAATGCTGTATAATAGCTTCTATTTGCTGAAAATAATTGCGTTAAGTTTGTAAGTACAAATTATTACAGAATAAGTAAAACTAATAGTTTTAAATAACTATCTATAGATGAAACATATTTATCTTTTACTTTGGATTGTGTTTCTATATCCTTCTTGAGTTTCTTATTGTTGTTATTATTTTTATCATAATTTAATAAATGTACTTTTTATAGCTTTTCTTATTTAGATTATTAGATATAAAATATTTCAATAATTATATGTACTTTAAAACATTCATAATAATTTTTTTAAACATAATAGAATTTTGTTTTTCTTTTTATTTTTTTTCAAAAAGTTAGATTCTGTAAAGCTTAATTGTTATGTTAAATTATAAACAATTCATTAAAAAATGTTTTGTTTTTAAATGTTATGAAGACAAAAATTCATGTATTAGATATGTAAAAAAATACAATATTTTGTAAAAAAGTATTTTTCAATAAATAACAATAAATAATAATTCATTATTAAATAATATTATTGTGATATCATGGATATTTATTTTTTAGTTAATTATTCAAAAAATAATTAAAAATAGGTATTTTAAAAATTTTTTGCAAGACTTTATACCTATTTTTTATTTTTTTGAATTCTGTTACATTGCATCCAATTTTAAAACAATTGCTTTTAATTTTTTATTTTTGGATGTACAACGCGAGGTACAACGTTACAAACTAATTGTTATTCATTGATGTATAGTTTTGGTTCAAGAAAATATTTACATTTTTTGGAGGATCCTATTGTGCCAATGATTTGGTAGCGCTCTGCCTTTTTTTTAAGTATATTGAATTTTGAACTTACAACAAAAAAATTAAACTTTCTTAATTATTCATAATCATTTTTTAAATTACCAAATAACAGTTTGTTTAAAACTAAAGATGTTTTTATGAATTAATATTTAATAGCTTTTTGGATCTCAGGTGTCTCTGAATAGAATAATCTGTGAGAAAATTTGCTGTGTGTGCAAAATTAAATACACATATCCAAATCCACATTCTTTATTAGGCTCTAAATCAAGCTTTAAATTAGTTGAGAGCTTATTTTAGGATAATTTATGCCTCAGGCTAGAAAGTCCTAAGGTGATTATAAACACATTTATAAGAAAGTTATTCATTCAGTGGCTCTATAAAAACCACTTTTACATATTTCAAAATTTCATTTTAAATAGCCCAACCAAATAAAAATATGAAAATTTAAGTGTCTTGGATTTCAATACTCAATTTTAAGAAGTATTTTGAGAAAAAAAATCAAAATTTTAAAACAGTAAAAAGTATCTTTTTAAATAGTTTAGTCATTTTCAGTTCAAAATTCTGTATAAGTGGCGCCTCTCTATAACTATATCAAAAATTATCTTTATCGATAAATCCATAGAATTATGGATAAATCACATAAATAATTTATTATCTAAATATTCTTTTGTTCATTTTAAAAGTGCCCCAAATATTTCTCTCTACCAGTACCCAATTGAATTCTGTACCTTGAGAACGCTCGTTTTTCTGTAAAAATAGTTTTTAAATCATTTGTTTAAAATTCTAAAAGGTTTGTTTTAATTGTTTAAAAAGAATATAAATTTTAATAAGTAATTAATAAGTACTTTAGTTTTTAAGTGAAATAATAAATAATGGGTAAAATGATACGTTTTTTTTTTTGGCAATTAAAATATTTAATTATTCTTTTTCATTTTGATTTTATAGTGAAAAAAAATATATTAGTGAGTAAATATTTTATCTTAATTTTAAATTTAAAAAATCAAGAAATTTATTAAAAAATTTTAAAAGAAGTGCGTGTGGCAGTTTGTAAAAAAGTAACAGTTTTAAGTATTAAAAGTATTAAAATAAATATTTTATGACATTTATATTTATTATTTCAAATCATTTTTAAAATTTATATCTGACTATAGAAAATATTAAATTAATAATAATTTTTGTGTATTTTATTTTATTCTTTTGAATAAATTTTAGTTTGACATTTTAAATTTATTTTATTGACGAAATATCTATTTCATTTCATAAACAATAATTAACATGGCTTCTTCAAATTCAAAAATTTATAAATCCATTCTTTGGTAAAATATTATTATTTTTAGAGTTTAGTAACCAATATGAAAATAAATACAATAACTATAACAGAAAAGAAATATAAATTTATTTATATTAAATTTTATTGAAAAAAAAAAATATAATTAACCTGATTATATCTAATTATTGAAGCATCTATTTATTGCAAATGAAAAATATATCAAAAATATATTAACTTCATGCGCGTATTATAATTTTTTTCAGTTCTCTTGAGCGTTCCAAATGGAAAACGAAGAATCAATTACAACGCTGATTAATCTGCTAACACAGCAAGTATCTAATAATTTAGCGAAAATAATTGAAAATGACCAAACAAATATTACAAATATTCATTATTCAACAAATTTTTGCAAGCAATATGAGTGGACTGTTAAGAATTTAGCTTTACGCTCTTTTAATTTTCAAAGTTCACCAGAATTCACGATGGGTAAAAATTTTCTCAATAATGACCAAGAAGAAGCCAAACTCAAATGGCTGATAAAACTAGTGTTAGAAAAAAATCAGCCTATAGAAATATATTTAATTTTGAAAGATTTTCAAGCACTAAAAGAAAACAACGTTACAATTAGATGTGCTTTTCAAGTATTTTGTGGAAATGCTGACATTAATAGTATTCTTGAATTTGAATTTAATAAAAGTTCTTTAACAGCGGGTCCATTGGAGGGAATAACAATTAAGCAAGAAGATCTAAAGAATAATGATTTAAAAATCGCTGTCGCTTTGATTGAACAAAATTCAGAAAACAAGTTTATCGAAACTACTCATAAAAAATTAAGTTTTTCTGTACCAAATCCTGAACAAGAAATAGCAAATGATTTTAAAAATTTTTTATTAAATGAAGATGCCTCTAATTTTATCCTAAAATCCAAAACAAAGGAGCATAAGGTACACAAAATCATTTTAATAGCTAGAAGTCCATATTTTGCAGCTGCTCTGAAAAATGATATGAAAGAAAAACAAGAAAATACTATTAATATGAGTGAAGATGATAATATAGTTATTGAATTATTGAATTACATTTACACAGGAGAAGTTGAAAATATTGAAAGCATATCAAAAGATTTGTTTATCGCTGCTGATAAATATCAACTTGATGGTTTAAAAAAAATTTGCATTTATGAACTTTTCAAAACTGTTAATATTGAAAATGCTATAGATTGGTTTTCATTTGCCAATCAGTACAATTCTGAAGAATTTGAAAACCACTTGATTAAGTTTATCATATTTCATCAGTATGAAATTCAAAAAACTGATGGGTTTAAATTATTAGCTAAAAATTATCCAAAGTTGTCACAATTTTTAAATTGCCTTTTTTCTAATTAAGCAAAATTTTATTGATAATATTTGTTTAGCCTAAATTTTCATATTATCAAAATTAAAATTAAAATTTTGATTTTAAATATAATTTACAATATGCGTTGATTAAATATTGTTTAAAATATTGATAAGAATTTATTTATTTTTTTAATTATGTCTTAAATTATGTTCAATTGTTTTTGTTAAATGATATACTTAGATAAATTTTAATAAAATTTTGTTATTTTTCTGCAAAAACTTGTTTAAAATTATTTAAATTTAAATGTGTCCTTATAATCTAGTCTATAGTGGCCCATGAAGTTCGTTGTAGTTTATTTCAAAATTTTATCTTTTGGTTCTTTTCTTCAAAATATTGTCATCTTTTGCGCAATAGATCAATGTTGACACTTTATAATTTTTCTTTTGGAAAAAATCTGATATTTATTGAATGTTTTCTAAAATGTTTTAAAATTAATCAAAATATAGAAAATAAATTAAATTAAACAGTCTTCGTTTAAATCATTAATTGTTACATCCACAACATCTGAGGGTTAATCGGTCGTTTTTAATTTTTAATTTTTGTTTAAAGCTAAAACCACCAAATTATTTATCATTAACAAATAAATTTAACGTAATAAACCAAGTTTTTTAAATTACCTTCTGGATTCTTTCTTTATAAATTTATGTTAAGAATGAAGTTAATCAGCTAATTATATTTTAATATAATATCAAAAAATTGTTTTTGAAATTTAAAAATGAGCATAAAATCTTTGCAGTTTTGAACGTGGCTGTAATGTATCTACACAGATTTGAAATAAATTACACTATTTAAGAACTGATATTTGGAAACTTGATTCCTCTATAAATAATTTGAAATGAATCCAATTTATGTCCTCAACCCTGCTTGTATGTGCACCAAATTCTGATGAAGACCTAAAATAATAAAAGAATTGTACGTTAAAATATTATAAATAATTTAAGTGTCCTATTTTTTAAAAAATTCAAATAAAATTTTTAGTTTTTTCTCATCTACAAGCAAACAATAATACAGTTCTGTTATTAAAATTTGTAACCAAAATAATACCAGTAGGTTTCCAGGGTTTCGTAAACTAGGGCTTAAAAACTTTATTTTGAAAAATTGAAAACTTTTAAAACCCAAAAAATAAATAAATAAAATGCAAATGTATATTATAGTTTTTATTAATAATATATTGTTAATTCAAAATTAAAAAACAAGATTTATTTTAATTATTACAAAAAATATAAAAATTAGGTATTAGTTTAAATTAAAAAAAACATATATTATTTACTGGACTACTATAAAACGTGCTATTTGTAGAAATTAGTTTTAGACTGCAAAAAATAATGTATGAATTGATTAAGGCTAAATTACATTATATTGTTAAAATCAATTTTTATTTTCCATATAAGAAATTATTTTTACCTTCTGGAAAGTTCATTTTTGATTTCAGTTGATAAATTTCATATAACCTTACAGCGGAGTATAAAATTTTTTTTCAGCGTTTGTCCTAAAATAAAAAAAAAGCATGAATAAATAGTTATCTATAATAAAACCAAAAAATATACCTGATAAGCAAATTTATATTAAAAAATATACTCAAATTTAATAAAAGTGTATAGTTTAAAAGAAAAAATATTGATATTATTAATTATGTAGTCAAACTAAATTTTTAAAACAACACAATATATTTTTTTAAGTCACAATTTAATAATTTATTTACTTTTTTATGTTTTAGGTATGTACCGATTTCAAATTAAATAAGTTTATACTCTAACCGAAACTTCAAACGCTGTAAGTAGTACTATGTTAATAATAATCATATTAAAAAAAAACTACAAATAGTTACATGTAGTAGTATATTAGATCTACAAGATTAATTTTCAATATTCATTTAGTATGAATTTTTCTTTAATACAAACAATACTTGCTTGAAATCTATTTCCCTATAAATATAATACTTTAAGCGTAATAACTTTTTTATTACTATTTTTACCAGTTATTTTGCCCTATTTATCAAATTGGAATAACTTACATGCAACAATTAGTACTTAAAATAATATAAAACATGCAACATAAAAATATTCACTTGTTGCAACAATAAATAAATATGAGAATGGCTCAACTTGGTGAATGGTTTTTGAATTTATCAGATTTGCCAAATGACAAATTTTATAGTAGGAAAAATTTAAAGAAAACTTTAAGATATTATAATAATTTATTTATTTATGGTATAATACAATACCAGAATACAAAAAAATAATTCATAAGAATTAATAATTTTGAATTCAAAGGTTAGGATAAAATAAACAAAAAATTTTAAACCACATAACTAATTAATTAAAATCAAATAAGTATTATTTTTTTTGAAATAATTTTTCATCGTCAATATCATTAATTTATAATTATTTTCTAAAGTTTAAATATTTTGTTTGTTTAACACTTGATTTATAAATGAACGCGTTCTCTTCTCTTTTATCATTGAAGCAGACGAAAATTCGATAAGTCACGTGTTTATCGCAGTCATCAGGGTTCTTTTTTATCGATTATTGAAATTATTTGAATTTATTTGAACAAAGCTTTTTTAATAATGAATACTTGATTACAATTGTTGTAATATTTTTATATATTAATAATTTCTCTTATTATAATTTGTTTAATATTTTTAATACAATATATTAATAATATACCTGTTTCATTTAATATTATTTGTTATAGAAGAGATTCTATACTTTTTTAAATAAAACATTTTTAATATTATGATTAGAAATAAACGTCGATTATTAATTTTAAATTAAACAAACAAAAAATGTGCAAAATATAATTATTGATAATAGTAATTAACGTTTACTAAAGGCAAATTCTTTAATTCGTTCAAATCAATGCCTTTTCACATTCATCAATGAAAAATGGAAAAAATGGATGGCATTCATTTTTTTGATCCGTTAAACACGAATCTAGAATCAACTTTGCAAAATTCCTGGTCAATTTTTTGTTATTAACAAATTATTGCAAATTGTACAGGGATTTTGAAAAATGGATCCCGGATTCATGTTAACCGGTCAAAAACGAGGTCAAAAAACATAAATACCATCCATTTTTTTCCATGGGCAAAGCAATAGATTGAATTTATGCAGGCGGACAGGACTATAAATATTTATATAGATAAATCTCAATCAGTCTGCATTTTTTCCAAAAATGTTTCGATAATTTTTGCTGTTTCGCGCAAAATAAAATTAATGTCCCACTCGGAATCACCGTGTATTATATTCCATCCTTTTTTATTCCCTCTTTTTTCTCTGCGCACTTTTTGCTTTTTTACATTGACAAAATTTGAAGTTACAAAATTAAATTTTTGAAAAATGATTACTCAGAGACCTAAAGTGATGTTATTTCTTTAAAATATTTACTTTAGTATTATAGAGAAACAATGTTGTTCGTGTGACGCTACCAACTCGGTGAATTACATAAAATCAGCGCGTGCAGCGATTTTTAGAGTTTTGCCGTTTAAAAAAAATTTTTTGCTATATGTTATTTTGTATACTTATACAATAACATGTCTTTTTAGATTAAAAAAATAATAATATATGCGTTATAATTTTGTTTGTATATTTATTTTTTTTTTAATATTTTAGATAAATTAATATTTTTAGTATATTAGACATGTAAAACTAATATACTAAAAATATAAATATATTTTGAAAATGCACAACATCTGCGATCCTAACCTAGTATTATATTTTAAAATATATGCTTATTTTTTAAAACTTATTATACCGACTATAATTTAATTAATAATATTATTTAAAAAATTCTTTTTTATAAAACAGTGAACTTTTTATACGCGTTTATCAATAATTATAATGCAATTATAACGAGACAACCGGTTTTAATTTATTTACATAAAAAGTACAACTTGGCACTCTCACGATACCAAGTTTTACTTATTATAATACCAGCGCTACTGGTGCTGCCACAATACCAAACGCGGCTGTGTGCACACCATCAATATAGTTTTTGTTTGCTGCGTGCAAATTGTTTAGTAAAATTTATAAAACATTAAAGATTAATCAATTAAAATTTAGAAAAATGTAAGTATTAAGTACTTAATTTTAAAAATAATTTAAATATTATAAGTAATAAAATATGATTTTAATGAAAGGGTAAAATTTGCTTAAAATTTGCTTAAATTTTTTTTGCATGCGTCCAATGTGAATCCAAGATGGCTCATGATTACAAGTGTTATTATAATTTAAATTAGGTTTTATAATTTACGTGAAAAATAGAACATATAAATCCATGTAATTAATCATGGTGATAATTTTAATGTATAAAAGAATACTTTTTATGAACAAATAATATTTTACATTTCGGCAATATTTTATTCGAATCGGGATTGTAACCTCACTTCATGGTGATAATATATATTACCATTTGATCGATCAGACGATCAACTTATGTTATCAAAAAGTGGTAAGATGGGACCTGCTGATAATTACGTACCTTGAGTCTGGTTCACGATTTGATCTCAAACTACAGGTCTACCTGGTTCGAAAAAAATTAAGTGATTTTAAAATCTTTAATAACATCAATTGATGGATCCTCCAGTCACTATTAATACTCACTATTAATGAACGACCCTAACAAAGAATGTTTTCAAATAATTTTAATAAAATTTTAACATTTACAAATAATTATCAAAAATATTTTATATTATATCTCAATCATATCTTAACTCTGTTGATTAATCAATAAATAAAGCACAAAACAAATAAAAATTTTATTTAAAAATATCTTATTATTTTGACCTTTTTTAGTAAGTTCATAATTTTATTAGGAGCTCCTAACCTAGGTTAAATTGCTAACAATCAATTAAATTATAAAACCAATTTAACTTTTAAAACCAATTGTCAATTCCTATTATATTATTTAAATAATTATATAATTCTCTTTTAATTTTTTGGTGATTTCAATTCATATAAATTCTTGTGCAGATTGTAGTCACTTTGAATTTGATAAAGAATCAATATTTTACTTAAAATATATGGTCATGTAAAATAGTAAAATGTTTATTTGTTATGTTATATTTTTCAGATTCTTTGATTATTAATCTTGATATAAAAATAGTACAATGGAAGTGAAAGAAAGAAATATTAGGAGCATTCATTATTCAACAGTTTACAGTAACCAATATGAGTGGGTTATTAAAAATCCAGCTTTGTACTCTTTTAATACTCGCTACTCACCAGATTTCGTTACTGAAAACTGTGCATGTATTAAATATAATACAAATGGTGGATATGTGACTTCTTCTGTGACTTCTACAGATACATTTACATGGACAATAAAGTTGGTATTAAAAAGAAATCAGCCATTAGAAATTTTTTTAATTTTAAAAGATTTTGGAAAGGGCGGTGTATTTGTTAAAACTACAATAAAATGTGCTTTTCAAATTAAACATGGAAATGTAACAAATAATAGTATACTTGAGTTTACATTTGATAAAAATTCTTTAGAATCAAAACCATTAGAAGGAATAACTATTAAACAAGAAGACCTAAATAACAGCGATCTTAAAATTTCTGTATCACTGATTGAAGTAGATTCAGAAAATGAGTCCATTGAAACAAAACATAAAAAATTGAATTTAACTGTACCAGTACCTGAACTTAACTTAGCAAATGATTTTAAAAATCTCATGTCAAGTGAAGAATTTTCTGATTTAATTTTGAAATCCAAAACTAAGACGTTTAAAGTACATAAAAATATTCTTGCTTCCAGAAGCCCTTATTTTATGACAGCAATAAAAACTGATATGATAGAAAAACAAGAAAATAAAATTAACATGACCGAAGAAGATAACGTAATTGAAGAATTACTCAACTACATTTATACTGATCAAATTGAAAATACCGAATTAGCTAAAGATTTGTTTATTGCTGCTGATAAATATCAACTCGAAGGCTTGAAAAAAATATGTACTTATCATCTTTATAAGAATGTTAATATTGAGAATGCCATTGAATGGATTTTGTTTGCTAATCAGTACAATTCTGAAGAATTTCAAAATCATGTTATAAAATTTATTATTTTTCATATAAATGAAATTAGTAAGACTGATGATTTTAAATCATTATCTGAAATAAAAATAAGTTTGGAACAAGTTTTGAATTGTCTTCTTTAAAATTATGTATTAGTTTTTTTGTTCATCGGTAAAATTTAAACTCACTTATGTCTGATGAATAAACATTTGCTTTTATAAAATAATTTATTTTTAAAAAATATTCTTTGTATCTTTTTAATAAGTAAATTAAAAATTGTGTAAAACGATTGTAATAATAATAAAAATTTTTTTATCTATTGTTTTTTGAATAATGTTTTAAAATTATTAATATAAAATAAGAAATTACAAAGATAAAATTACAAAAATAACAAATTAAATTTTGTAAGGTGTTTTTTAAAAATGTTTAATAATTTACAGAATGATTGTCAGTAATTAGTTTAATTTGCTTTTATATTGTAATTAATTATTAAATAATAATAAAAATTTAATGTTTTATAGTGAAAATTCATTCATAAATTTAAAATTTCTATTGGTTATCAGTTTATATAATATAGATATTGTACATTTAAAATTAAATATATAAATTGAATCAATATATCTAAATATATTTAAAATCTGTTATTATTTATTCCTTTTGTTTATTGCCTATTGATATTTATATATTTATATAAAACACGTTTATCAATTAATAGGCAAAACTCATGCTAAAACTCATTATTTTCTGTATATTAAATACTTATCTTTTTTTTTTTATTTATTTGTGTTAATAAATAACGAATTAATTAAAAATTTCGTGTAAATAAAAGATTTATTTTTATAAATGGCAATTTATAGTAAAATTAAAAAAATAATAGATTTTTTGCTTTTTTTATAAATTACTTTACTTTGATTTTTTAATGCGGGATGGTCATTTTATATCTAGAAAAAATATATTCTTCAGTTTCAAATACTTCGCACTAAGATCTTAAATTATATTTATAGGTATATCAGAAAAAAAATATTAGTATAATATACTTTTACATACAATTTAAAGGTTTATCGTTTATCTAATCGTTATGAAAATCACACATGGCTAAAAAATATAAAAATTTTTAATTAACTTTTTTTTTCATAAATTTTATTTGATTAATTAAACATTGAAATATATTTAAAATTTTGACGTCAATCACGTGGTGTTCACGCGATAATCAGTGCAAATTGTAACTTGTAAGTTACTTGTTTAATATTATTTATCAATTTATTTAAATATTGCAGCATTACATATTACAGCATAATTTATTTAAATATTACAGCATTGTTTTATCCATGTAATCATATCATAGATTCATAAAATAATAAAAATTCTTAAAAATTATCTGTTCAAGTAACAAAAAAATACTTTTTTTTAGGTTATGGATAAAAACTTATAATGAGTTATATAATAATGTATTTGTTATAGTAATGAATTTCTTTTTTTTTTTTTTTGTATTTTTTTGCAAGAAATTGTACAATAATTTTGTTTAAAAACCAATTTTTTTAAATATTTTTGTGGAGTGATATTAATTTGAAATATTTTTTTCATATACTAAAGTTTCATTGGATTGAGAATCTACAAATTCAAATGTATAAAAAAGAAGGAGAAAGACACATCACAACCATTCAGTATTCTTCAGTTCAATGTAATCAATACGAATGGGTAATCAAAAATTTAGAATTATGTTCTTTTAATTCTATTTTTTCTCCAGAGTTCACTATGGGTGAAGATGTGAATGGGGGGAGCAATTTTTTAAAATGGATAATCAAACTAACTTTAAAAGAAAATGAACCATTAGAAATTTATTTAATTTTGCAAAATTATTCATCTGTTGTTGCATCTTTTCTTGCATCTTTTAAATCGTGTCCTACAAATTATACCATCGCAATAAAATGTGCTTTCCAAATTTTTAATGGAGATAGTTTAATAAACAATAGTGTTTTAAAATTTAACTTTGGAAAAAATTCTCTGACTGCAGGGCCATTAGAAGGAATAACAATTAAACAAAAAGATTTAAAAAACAATGATTTTAAAATTGCTTGTTCTATATTTGAATCTACAAACAACGAAATCATCCATAAAACTTTAGAATTTACTGCTCCCAAACCTGACTTAAATCTAACAAGTGATTATAAAAATCTCTTACTAAATAAAGAATTTTCTGATTTAATTTTAAAAACAAAAACCCAAGAATTCAATGTACACAAAACCATTTTGATCGCTAGGAGTGCTTATTTTATGGCCGCTCTAAAAAGTAACATGAAAGAAAAACAAGAAAATACTATTAACATGAGTGAAGATGATAATATAGTTATTGAATTATTGAATTACATTTACACTGGAGAAGTTGAAAATATTGAAAGCATATCAAAAGATTTGTTTATTGCTGCTGATAAATATCAGCTGGAAGGTTTGAAAAAAACATGCATTTATGAACTTTACAAAAAGGTTAATATTGAAAATGCTGCTGAATGGCTATCATTTGCTGATCAATATAATTCTAAGGAAATGGAGAGACATTTAATTAAATATATTCATTTCAACCATAAAGAAATTAGTAAAACTGATAGTTTTAAATTATTATCTGAAAAAAAACCAAATTTAGTGTTTATTTTGGATTGTCTCTCTTAATTATTATTTTTGATATTAACTTTAATTTTTATTTGTATAAAATTAATAATTAAATGACTTACATTTCAACTTTATAATTAGAATTATGGAGTGTAATAAGTTTGAATGATTAAGTAAACGATATTCATAAATATAAAATATTTATAAATATTTTTGTAAAAGAAATATACAATGCCTTTTATGATTAGATTTAATAAAAGTAAAAATAAAAGTAGATTATTAAAAATGTAATAAATACATTTTGTTATTAACAAAAAATGTGTAAAAGACCCAAAGTTATCATATAGATATTTCAACTTTCATCATTTAATTATTTACATTTTTCTTATATTTTCAAATTTATTTGCAACTTAATTAATTGTATTCAGTTATCGGCGCCACTTGACTGAACCAAATTATGCTAATTATTGTCATGTGGTAAATCTCTTCATCTCAATCGATAAGTATGGAAAATATAAGTCAATTTGTTAATTTTGTTATTTGGCGCGTATTTATATTTTCATCCTTTTCTATGCTTTATATTTCTCACACCCCCGCATGCATTTTTTGCACATCCTTATTCCTCAGTTTCCCTGCGTGTTAAAAGTATAAGTAGTTGGACACAAAATTGTTTGGTGAAATTTATAAAACAGGTTAGATTAAATAATTTAAATAAATATAAAGTCGTATAAATTTATTATAAGTAATTTATTTTAAAATTAATTTGTTATACATAAGCAATAAAATATTTTAATTATTGGAAGTATTAAATTATCTTGAAGTAGTCCAAGATGGCTATAGGCTCCTATAGTTTTTTGCCCTTAAATTGCTAAAAATAATGTCATACTTTATTAAAAAAAAATTATATTAATGTCAAAACTAATGGTGTAGCAAAATTTTATAAAATTTTATAAAATTTTTCAATTACAAACAATTAGATCAATCATCTCTTGTTTATAACTAAAAAATTCCATCTGTCTAAATATTCTAAACAATTTCATTTTTATGAGACCACAAATATTGGCCAATGAATTCTGATAATACTTTTGTTATTTAGTTAATTATCCCTTTTTATTTTTTTGTGGTAAATTATAGTTACTTTTGAAAAATTTATGACTTTTTCATAAGAACTTTAATTATGAAATAAAATATTACTTCATCGGTTTATGATATTTTTTTTCAGATTCTTTGATTATAAATTTTGATACTAAAACCATTTCCTTAAAACGATGGAGGGTATATTAGAGCCCATTACGAGCAATCATTATTCAACAGTTTACAGCAAACAATATGAATGGATAATAAAAAATGTGGTATTGTACTCTTTTAGTACTCGTTGCTCACCAGAATTTGTTATGGGTAAATATGACTTTAAATTTAAAAGATCTGGAGAGCATTATCAAGGAACTCTTACATGGACAATTAAATTAGTATTCGAAAAAGGTGAACCAATGAAGATTTATTTAATTTTAAAAGACTTTGAACGATTTTATCAAAGTATCTCAATAAAATGTGCCTTTCAAATTGTTCATGGATCTATAACGAATAATAGCATACTTGAGTTTGATTTTTATAAATGTCAATTAACTGCAGGACCATTAAATGGAATAACAATTAAACAAGAAGACTTAAAGAGCAGTGATTTAAAAATTGCTGTATCATTGATTGAGAAAGATTCGGAAAATGAGTTTATTGAAACAAAACATAAAGAATTGAATTTCAATACACCATTACCTGAACTAGATGTTACTAATGATTTGAAAAATCTCATGTCAAATGAAGAATTATCTGATTTAATTATAGAAAGCAAAACCAGAAAAATTAAGGCACATAAAACCATTCTTGCTTCTAGAAGCCCTTATTTTATGAAAGCACTAAAAACTGATATGAAAGAAAAACAAGAAAATAAAATTAACATGACCGAAGAAGATATTGTAATCAAAGAAATACTTAATTACATTTACACTGGACAAGTTCAAAATACTGGAATCGCTAAAGATTTGTTTATTGCTGCAGATAAATATCAACTCGAAGGCTTGAAAAAAATATGTGTACATGAAATTTTCGAAAATGTTAATATTGAAAATGCTATAGAATGGCTTCTGTTTGCTGATCAGTATAATTCTAAAGAATTTAAAAACTATTTAATGAAATTCATTATTTTTCATATAAATGAAATTAGTAAGACTGATGATTTTAATTCATTATCTGAAAAAAATTCAGAATTATCAGAGTTTTTCAAATGTCTTATTTAATAATATATTTTATTAGTTTTCTTATTTTTATCGATTCTAATTTAAACTTTAACTATATCATTGCTTATATCGCTGATGACCAAACATTTCTTATTATGAAATAAATTAAATTTTTTAATACATTTTTATACTTTTTTAATAAGTAAATTAAAAATTGTTTGGAATCTTTGTAATAATAAAATTAATATTTCTGTTTATTTTTTCAAATCTTTTAAAATTATGAATTTAAAATAAGATTTCGCTTATGTAAAATGTTATTTGAATGTCTTTAATAATTATAGTTTATAGCAATTTTTTGTTTTGTAATTAATTAGGAAATAGAATATCTGTATAGATATTCTCTATTTAATATCAATAAAAATTTTATAATTTTTTATAAAAATGATAATAAAGTATCTTTTATTCATAATTTTAATATTATACCTAATTCTTGAAATTTCTGTTGGCCATCAGCTTATAATAAATTCAAAATTGAAATATTTAAATAATTATAATTAATTAATATGTTTCTAAAGATTTTTTTAGATTAAAACCCTTTTTACATCAGATTAAAAGTTGATATTTAATCTGGTCATCTTTAAAAATTTTTTGTTTAATTATTGAACAGATTATAAGAATTGAAATTAATTTCTTTTTATAATTATTGATTACAATTTTTAAATTGTAGATTTGAAAATTTAGTTTTTTTTTTATGTATAGGTATATATGAGAATATTATTTCAAATAAAACACTGATAAGAGTGAAATTTGTTTAATTGTATATTATTAATGTAATAAATAATAAATAACCTATGCATAATTGATTAATTTAAAATCAAAAAAATAATCTATTTTTGTTTTCAATAATATTTTTTAATATAAATTAAAAGACAACTGTGGTATGTGAAAAATTTATTTATTTATTATTTTTCTCATTATTTTTTTATTATGCAAATTTTTAAAGCAAGAAAAGCTGCAAACAATCTATTAGTATTGTAAAATTTTGTGAATGATTTGTGTCATTAGTATATAAAGCTAAGAAAAAATAAAGCCAACAAAACTATTTATTTAAAAGTTTGAGAATTTAATTTTAATTAAGGTCTTAAGAGCGTTAGGATTTTGCCTATCGGCATCCTTGTCTTACTCATGTAAAAAAATACGGATTGCAACTTTAAATAAATAAAAATTTTTTTTCAATAATACTTAATTATTACTATTCAAAGCCTAAAAATGAATTTTATTAACTTAATTTTGGCATTAAATAAATTATTTATTATTTAAGGCCACTGTCTCTTTTTTGTGACGATTTTCAAAGGATTTTCAACATTTTTTTTCTCAGCTGTTTTATTATAAAAGTTTACAAATTTATTTTTAAATAATTACAAAACTATTCTAGATGACATAAAAAAATTTTTGTTTCATATGCTTTTTTTTTACAGTTTGTAGATGGCGTGAAAGTAGAGGCTCGAAAAAAAAAATTGAAAAACGGTTCCCATCATAGCGCCTATTGTAGGCATCAAAACAAAAAAATAAAAAGTCATATTAATCTCTATAGTTTCCTCTTGTATGTGAACCAACATTTAGCAAAAAATACAAAAAATTGACCATTTGGTGAACCAAAAACGAAAAATGCAGTTTTTGACGTTAAAAAATGCGCCTAAAACGGACAATAAAAAATTTTCCGATTCATAAAAAGCTGATATTGTTGGTTCACATACTAGGTATTGCAATAACGAAAAAAATGAAACAAGATTCATGTCGATAGCTCAATTAGTTTTTGAGCTAGCGTGGGAACCGATTTCAAAAAAGTAGTTTTGAGAAAAACGCGTTTAAAGTTTTTAAATGCGTATGTTTTCATATGACTGCGACCCATAAAAATCGAAATATCTAAAAAACATATTTTTTTTTTGCTTGAAATTTTTTTTTTAGATTCTTGAAATGTTTTAACATAAGATAATGAATTAAAAAAAAAAATGAAAAAAAAAATCCCAATAAAGAGACAGTGGCCTTAAACAATATTATTTAAATATTTATAAAGAAAATAAATAAATAAAAAAATATAATAAATGACTCTACCTCAATAGCAGAATAAACGTTTATTTTTTATACATTTTTTTAAGTAAAACCATAAAAAATGACGGTCGATTGTAAATTTTAAGGTCTCTTTTTATTTATTAGGACTTTATTTATCAACTCATAAAAAAAAATATCTAAGTTTTGTATTTTAAATACTTTTTTTTCATTTTTTAAAATTCCCCATAAGAGCCTGTGTTAATTTATTTTTTATTTATTTATTTTCTCAAAAACTTTTCGGTCAATTATAAAAAAAAAAAATACGTGTAAAATTAAATTATATTTACTTTACTTTCTCCAAGTTTCAGCTTTTTTTTTGCATTTTAATTCTACCGCTCTTAAGACCTTAAAATAACAAATAATTATTTTTTATGTGAATTATTTTGTTTATAACTTAACTTCTTTTCATCATTTACAACTTTTCTGTAAATTTATGAAAACTTACAAGTTTGTCGCATAAAAAATAAAGTACGAATTCTTTTTTATTTTTTTATTTGCAGTCGTTCTCTGATAAAAATGGATAACAATGAAGACCAAAATGACTCAAACTTACATTATACTTCAATTACATGTAAAAAATATGAATGGATAATACAAAATTTAGCTTCGTACTCATTTAGATCTCTTACTTCAAGGGTATTTGCAAGAGGTAAATGCACTTTGTACAACCATACATCTGGCAAATGGGAAGAAGTTGAACTTAAATGGTACATTACCTTAATTTTGGAAGAAAATAAACCTTTAGAAATTTATTTGAATTTAAAGGATTTCCAAGCTCTTAATCATAATACCATCTCATTAAAAACTGTATTTCAAATTTTTGATGGAGATGTTAGTTATAACAGCATATTAACATATAAATTTACCAAATCATATTTAACTGCTGGACCATTAACTGGAATAACTTTAGAACAAAAAGATTTGAAAAGTTTTGATTTTAAAATTGTTTGTTCTATATTTGAAGCAGAAGAAAATAATCCTGTTTCGTTCATGCATGAAGATTTACCATTATATGATTTAATACCAGAATTTCGCGTTTTTTATAAATTTATGAGCCTTCTAGAAGATGAAGATTTATCTGATTTAGTTTTGAAATCAAAAACTGATAGTACTTTTCATGTTCACAAAACTGCACGGCGAGGCTGCTTTGCTTGAATTTTATTTTCTGCTTGAATTTTCAAGCATTTGCTTGAATTTTCAAGCAAATGCTTGAATATTCAAGCAAACTGCTTGAAAATTCAAGCAAATTGCTTGAAAATTAAAGCAAATGCTTGAAAATTCAAGCAAATACTTGAAATTTCAAGCAATTCAAGCAACTGCTTGAATTTTCAAGCAAAGCAGCCTGGCCGTGTGTACTTGGGATTCAAAGTCCTTATTTTATGGCTGCGTTAAGAAATGACATGAAGGAAAAACAAGAAAATGTCATATGTTTACCTGAAGAGGATTATGTTATCGAAGCATTACTTAGTTACATGTATACTGGAAGAGTCCAAAGTATTGAAGGAATAGCTAAAGATCTGTTGGTTGCTGCTGATAAATATCAACTCGAAGGCTTAAAAATAGTATGTGCTTTTGAACTTATTAAAAGCATTAATGTTGAAAATGCAGTAGAGTGGTTTTTGTTTGCTGAAAAGCACAACGCTAAAGAATTTCAAAATTATTTAATTAAATTTATAAGTTTTAATTATAAAGAAATTGGTAAAACTGAAGGTTTTAAATTATTATCAGAAGCAAAAACAAATTTAGCACAAGTTTTTAAATGTCTTCATTAATTCTTATGTTTATATTTATTATTGCTATAAGTTTTGCTGTTATCAATATTTTAGAAATATTTTGTAACAAAAGTTTTTGGAAAAATAAATGAAATTTGCAAAATCTTAAAGTGTAAAAAGTTACTTGTTTTGAATAATACTTATTTATTGATTATCTTTAATTACGTCTTTGCTTATTTCTTTAATTATGCCTCAAAAAAAGTATAAAATTTTTGTGAAAATTTTAGTCAAGTTTATATTCTAAACCAACAAGTGTCTTTATCAGCTAATAATCATCTTCATTCTTGAAAATATTAAAAAAAGATTATAAACTTTAAGAATGAATTTTTCAATTACAATTCAAATATTTGTGTTATATCTATAAAAATATAATTTAGATATTATAAAAATTCTTTTGCTCTAGTAGATCTCACTTTGGATTATTATTAACGTTAAAGTTAGTAAAGTAATAAATTTACCTAAAAACAAAAGTGAAATTAGTTTTTTAACCTAATATATTTTTTTTAATGCTTTTTTTCTATATAATAATAAGTAATAATCAAAATTATTTTTATTTTTAATGATTTAACAGCTGATTTGGTATGTAAATATTTTTTAATTTGAAATTTAAAAAAAATTCACTGATGTGAATAAAAAATTACATTTTTTTTAATGTGATTATTTATAGCAAATATATACTATTTTTGGGTAATTTTAAATTTCAAAATTATTTTACATTGAAAATGGAAATCAAAGATACTAATATTGCAAATGTGCATTACTCAACAATTCAGCCCAAACAATATGAATGGGAAATTAAAAATTTAGCATTGTACTCAACAATTTCTCTTACCTCGCCTGAATTTACAATGGGTGAATATTCATCGTCTTATATTTATAGAACTACGAAAATACCTTTAATTTGGACAGTTAAATTAGATTTAAAATTAAATGAAACCATTAAAATTTATTTAGCATTAAAAGATTTACCAGCTCTAGGTCACACTAGCATAAAAATGAAATGTTCCTTTCAAATATTTTACAAAAATAAAGTAAATAATAGTATTCTTGAGTATCAATTTTTCAGATATTGTCTTCCATTAGAACTTACAAGAGGTATAAATCTGAAACAAGAAAATTTACAAAACAGTGACGTTAAAATTGTTATATCTTTGATTGTGCAAGATACAGCGAATCAGCTAATTGAAACAAAGCATAAAAAATTAAAATTTGATATTCCAATACCTGAAGAAGATGTAACAAATGATTTATCTAGTTTTTTGAAAAATGAAGAATTTTCAGATTTAATAATAAAATCAAAAGACAAGAAAATTTTCAAAGTACATAAAATCCTTCTTTTTGCTAGATGCCCTTATTTCAAAGCAGCTCTAATAAATAATATGAAAGAAAAAAAGGAAAATATTATTAATTTACCAGAAAATGATAATTTAGTTGAAGAATTAATAAATTATATTTACACAGGCAAAGTTAAAAATATTGAAAGTTTAGCTAAAGAATTATTTATTGCAGCTGACAAGTACCAGCTTGAGAAATTAAAGGAAAAATGTATTTATTATCTTTTTAAAAATGTTAGTATTGAAAATGCTATTGAATGGCTCACGTTTGCTAAAAATTACAATTGTGAAAAATTCGAAAACCATCTGATTAAATTTATTATCCATCATCATGATGAAATTTGCAAAACTGATAATTTTAAGTCATTATCTGAAACAAATCCAAATTTGGTACAATTTTTAGAGTGTCTTTTTTAGTTTTACAATTTATTTTTTGATAAAATGTATTTTTAAATTATGTAAGTAATATTAGAAATAAAAAAAAATGTTTTAAAAAAATGGTTACGATTTTAATTTTAATTTAATTAAAATCTTTAATTATTTTTTTACATGCAATTTATGCATCTATCATATATTATGATCTGATATATAGGTGTACATTATAATCTTTATTAAAAATTAAAATTCTTACATTTACCGCCATGAATTTTACCCATCGCGCATGCCTGAAATCTTTGCTTAATATTTAGCGCGCTTTTATTTTTATTCACAAGTAAAAGCATGCATAAATTTTATATATTTTGTTTAATATTATTATTTATTTTTTTTAATTACAATCTCGTTTGTTATTGATTTAATTAAAATCAGTCTGCAGCATTCTTTTAGTTATTAGCATTTATTTGATAATTTGACAAATCTGCTAAAAATTTGAGAAGATATTAGTGGCTCTGATTTACAGGTTAGATAATTTCACTTTTATAATTTAAACGATTTATAAAAATAACTTAATTATTTTTATTTTTATTTAGATCTTTGTTAATTTAATTTTAAAATTACCGATTGCGTGTCATTAATAAAAGCTTGAAAATGGACAGAAAAGGAGAAAGATGTATCACAAATATTCAGTGTAAACAATATGAGTGGATCATTAAAAATTTAAGTTCATATTCATTTGGTACTCTTACTTCAGGAGAATTCATTTGAGTCCGACCCTTCCCTACTCCAAACAAAAAATGGAGCTGTGAAACGGCGATTTTTATAACTTTAGGTCCGGCTTGAATTGAAAACATAAACAACATTAAACTATACTTTTTTTTTAATTTTTGAATTGTTAAAATAATTGTTAAAATACATGTTTTAAATAGTTATTTGTGGTTATTTTAATTATAAAATGGTTTTTAATGTTAATTATTATATTTTATGCAAAATTTTTACTTATTTTCAATTCAAGCCGGACCTAAAGTTATAAAAATTGCCGTTTCACAGCTCCAATTTTCTTTTGAAGTGGGGAAGGGTCGGACTCATTAGAAGTGGATATAATTTGTATAATTATCATAAAAAAGAAAAGACTAAAGGAAATCTTAAATGGACAATTAAATTAGATTTAACTAGTAATCAACCCATAAAAATTTATTTAATTCTTAGTAATTTTGAAGCACTTTATAATAATAGTATTAGAATAAAATGTGAAATCAAAATTTTTAAAGGAGATGTAGAATTTAAAGGTGTATTAAGTCATGCATTTACCCAAGATAATCTGACAGCAGGTCCAGTAGCAGGAATAACATTTAAGCAAGAAGAATGTCAAAACTGTGATTTTAAAATAATTTGCTCAATTTTTGAGTCATTTGAGTCTACAGAAAATGATCCGTCTTTATTTATACCACCACATATAATTTCAGAATTTGCAGTTGTAAAACCTAATGATCATGTTATTAATAATTTTAAGCGGCTTTTAAAAGATGAAGAATTATCTGATTTGATATTAAAATCAAAATCAAAAAGCTTTAAAGTTCATAAAGCTGTACTTGGTATTCAAAGTCCTTATTTTATGGCTGCGTTAAAAAATAATACGAAAGAAAAACAAGAAAGCGTTATAGAGTTGCCTGAAGATGATGATATTGTAGAAGAAATCTTGAATTACATGTATACTGGTGAAGTTGATGATATTGTAGATATAGAAAAAGATTTGTTAATTGCTGCTGATAAATATCAACTTGAAGGTTTAAAAAAAATTTGCACTTTAGAACTTATTGAATTTGTTGATATCGATAATGCTGTAGAATATTTTTTATTTGCTGAAAAGCACAACGCTAAAGATTTTGAAAATCATTTAATTAAGTTTATTAGTACTAATTATAATAAAATAAGTAAAACTAATAGTTTTAATTTATTATCTCAAGCAAAAACAAATTTAGCACAAGTTTTTGAATGTCTTATTTAAATAAATTATATTTTTTATATAAATTTTCTTTTTAAGTAAAATTAGTGAAGTTAATTCATATATGTTTTAATTGTACTTTTTGTAATGGTTTAAATATTATACTTTGTATTGTTTATTATTATATAGAAAAATTTTGATTATATTTGATAAATTCTGTATTCAATGAAATTGATAAATAATAATAAAAAAATATTTAATTGATTGAAATATAATTTTTTTATAAAAATTTTTAAATACATAAATACCTAAAGTGTTTTCTGTTGAATTTATCAAAATTCGCTGCTAATAAAAAAGAAACCGGTTTTCTGAAGAAGTGTCGTTTTTAGAAAATTTTTGCAAATATTTGCGCATGTGTCTGAAATTTCGCTAGTATCAATGTGTGATAATTTTCTTTTTAAAACTAATCAGTAATCAGATAATTGAAAATCAAAAATTTGAGGGATATATTTATATCTTAATAATAAAATTTTATTATATATCATTAATATTTCTTATTCTGCAAAGAAAAAAGTTGAAGTATAATAAATGGCGGTATAGTCAGAGTATAGTGTTTTTAAAATATATCGATAAATTATTTGTTCAGCAATCAGCAATAATTAATAATAACTGTAATTATATTTATTAACATAAGGTAAATTTTTATTTTTTATTGTTAAATTTGTTGTATCTTTATATAATATTTATTAGTACTAAATAATTTTCAATTTGAACAATCAACAGTAATTTATTGAGATCCTTGAAATAACCTAACATTTATTCGTACATATGAACGAAAGTAAACAATGTAGAATAATAATAATTGACAAAGATTTAACAAAATAAGAAATTGAATAATTAACATTTTACGTAATTTTAGCTTTCTGGAGGTTCTGCATCAATTTGATTGGTGTAGATTTGATTGCAAACTTAAAGAAAAATATTTTTAAAATAATTAAAGTTTTTTTTTATAATACATACATACATATGTTTTTATATTTATTTCAGAAATTAATTTCTCAAGTGATAAATAAAAATGGATCAAAACAGAGAAATATGTTTGTCTACCATCCATTATTCGACTGTAAAGTGTAAGAAATATGAATGGATAATAAAAAATATAGCTTTATGTTCTTTCGATTCCATTACTTCAGAAGAATTTACTTTGGGCGAGTACTCTCTACCTAATTATAGCAAAAAGCGAAATGAAAAAGGTCAACTAAAATGGACAATGAAAATAATTTTTAAACAAAATCAACCCATGGAAATTTTTTTAATTTTAAAATATTTTGAAGTTCTTTATAATAACAGTATTGCTGTAAAATGTGCTTTCCAAATTTCTCAAGGGGATACCAAAATCGATAAAATACAAAATTTTACATTTACATCAAGTTCTTTAACATCAAAGCCTATAGAAGGAATAACAATTAAGGAAGATGATTTAGAAAATAGCGATTTTAAGATTTCATTATCTATTGTTCAATATGTATATGGTTATCTAGACAAGTCGATTCATCAGGATTATTTGGAATTTAATGTACCGATACCTGAACTGGAGCTAGCAAATGATTTAAAAAGTTTCTTATCAAATGAAGAATTATCTGATTTAATATTAGAATCCAAAACAAAAAAATTTAAAGTACATAAAAGTATTCTTGCTTCAAGAAGTACTTACTTTTTGGCGTTATTAAAAAGTGGCATGAAAGAAAAACAAGAAAGTATTATAAATTTGCCTGAAGACGATAATGTAATCAGTGAAGTATTGAATTATATTTATACTGGAGAAGTAAATTCTGAAGGTATAGAAAAAGAATTATTTATAGCTGCTGATAAATATCAACTGGAAGGTCTAAAAAAAATTTGTGTCCATGATATTTTCAAAATTGTTAATGTAGAAAATGTCATTGACTGGTTTTCATTTGCTGATAAGCTTAATTCTAATGAATTAAGATTGCCTTTAATAAAATTCATTGGTTATAATCATTTGGAAATTTTTGATGCTGAAAATTTTAAAAATAACCAAAATTAGCTTAAATTTTTGAATGCATTAATTATCTTTAATTTATTATATTTTACATAATTTGTTCCTAAAATGTTGTTCAGTTTTTAATTACGCTACTGTTTTATTACTAAATTATTAGTTTACTGTATGTTTTGTCATGATATTTTAATAATGTATTATTAATTAGTAATTTTAAGTATTGAAAATGCAGCAAGAAATTTTCTTACGTTTTAAAGAAAAAATTATAATAGCTTTATTTTATTTTTACTTAATTTATTCAATTATGTGTTAAAATGAATCAGCTATTTTAAGTGTAAAATATCTTTGTTCTTGTTTATTCAATATTTTATCTTTCTGTAAAATAAAAGGTTCTTTAAAATATTATATTTCATTTAAATATTACCTTTATATAAATTTTATAATAATAAATTTACCCATTCACCTATAAGCTAATCTTAAAATTCATGAAGCTATATTGATTGTAAACAGTTAATTTTTTATAAACAAAAGATTTTATTATTAGTAAATTTAGTATTACTGAAATTTTAATTTAAAAAAAAAAAATAGGTAAAAATAGTTTTTTCTGGTAATCAATTTAAAATAAATACTTTTGAGGCAAAGGTCTACTTTATTATTTTTTTGGTTCCTCAAAGAGGAACCATTGTGTTAGGTCAAAATTTGATTTTCTATTTTTTGGCATATAAGCACGTTTTGGGACCCCTGGAAGCTAAAAAACCTGTTTTTAAAAAAAGTATGTGTGTGTGTGTGTGCGTGCGTGTGTGTGTGTGTGTATGTGTGTGTGTATGTATGTAATTGTTGATATTTCACAAACATTATGGAGTTAAGACCTAACTTTTTTTTCAAAAATTTTTTCACCAAAAAAGCTCGAGGTACTTTTTTTTTTTTTTTATTTGGATGTAATACCTCATTTATTTCCATGAAAGTACTTATATTTGAAAGTATGGTTTTTACATGATATCTCGAATCGGATACTTAATTATCTGAAAATTTTTTTTCTAAAATTTTTTTCACAAAAAAATACAAAAAATACAAATTTTTTTTTTCTTTTTGGACGTAGTACCTAATTTATTTCCATGGAAGTACTAGTTTTAAGAACCTTGTTTATTGTTATTTTTTGGATCTGATACTTAATTTTTTCAAAATTTTTTTTGTCAAAATTAAAAAAATAGAAAAATAAAAAAAAATGCAATATTTTTTTTTTTTTGGGTGTAATACCTCATTTAATTCTATGAAAGTACTAATATCTGAAAATATTGTAACTAGTGATATTTCAAAACCATTATCGAATTAAGACCTAATTTTTTTTTCAAACATTTTTTTATCAAAAAATCTCAAACCCCCCCCCTTTTTTTTTTAATTTGGATGTAATACCTCATTTATTTCCATGAAAGTACGTATATTTGAAAGTATAGTTTTCAAATGATATCTCGAATCGGATACTTAATTTCCTGAAAATTTTTTTTCTAAAATTTTTTTCACAAAAAAATACAAAAAATACCAATTTTTTTTTCTTTTTGGACGAAGTACCTAATTTATTTCCATGGAAGTACTAGTTTTAAGAACCTCGTTTATAGTAATTTTTTGGATCTGATACTTAGTTTTTTCAAAATTTTTTTCTCAAGATTAAAAAAAAAGAAAAATAAAAAAAACTGCAATATTTTTTTTTTTGGTGTAATACCTCATTTAATTCTATGAAAGTACTAATATTTTAAAATATTGTAATTAGTGATATTTCAAAACCATTATCGAATTAAGACCTAATTTATTTTTCAAAAATTTTTTTATTAAAAAAATCTCCAACCCACTTTTTTTTTTTTAATTTGGATGTAATACCTCATTCATTTCCATGAAAGTACTTATACTTGAAAGTATGGTTTTTACTTGATATCTCCAATCTGATACTTAATTTTTTGAAAATTTTTTTCCTAAAATTTTTTTCACAAAAAAATACAAAAAATACGAAACTTTTTTTTCTTTTAAGACGTAGTGCCTAATTTATTTCCATGGAAGTACTAGTTTTAACAACCTCGTTTATAGTAATTTTTTGGATCTGATACTTAGTTTTTTGAAAATTTTTTTCTCCTAAATCTTCGTCACAAAAAAATACATAAAACACCAAATTTATTTTTCGTTTTGGACATATCTAATTTATTTTAATGAGAGTACAAGTTTTAGAAATTTAGTTTATAGTAATTTTTTGTATCCGATCACAATTTTTTTTTTTATTTTGATATAAATTATAACACATAAGAAAGAGTGATGGAAATCTTGCCTCTTTTTGACTTCCTTGGATTATTTTGCTCGTTGCTATGTTTATTAAATTTATGTATGCAGCTTAATGAAATTATAAACAATAATAAACAGCCTAAAAATATTAAATGGTTATGTTTGCATTTTAAAATTAAGATTTAAAAGTAATATTGGCATTTTTTAAAGAATCAAACAATTTATAGAATTAAATAATTTATTATTTTGTGATTAATAGAAATAATATAAATAATGTTAAAATCTTGAAGCAATTAATCTGGTTATTTTTTTTATTACAAAATATTATTATTATTATTATCATTGTTGCGGAAGATTGGTCAAATGCAAGAAGTACACTGAGAAAATAAATTATAAGAAATTATTATAAAATCTGGTAAAAACTTCTATCTTTTTATAATAATTGAGCAAATATTTGTAATTTTCGCATCGTTACCAACCATTTCTTTGACAAAACAAAAAAATCATGTTACCCAATATTTTAATTATTAAGGGATAATTATATATTCTAATAAAATAAAATTTTACAAAAAAAAATAAAATTAGCTTTTTTTATATTTGTCTCTTTTTAATTATGCAAAAATGATTTAAAATCCATTAACGCCGGTGCGACCAATCCATGGACGCTAGAATTTTCACTTTAATAACAAAATGATCTTAATAATCTACTTTACCAGCTACTAAAAACGAAAAATGTATGTATAATTGCATGGTTGTAATCAATAATATTTGTTGTAAATTAAGATTACAGCCCATTGTTTGAGGAACCTCAGTGCCAGCTAGTTGGCAGGGTATTTTAAATAAATGATTGCATACAGATATATAATAATATTTATATAGATTATTTTATAAAATAAAAAATTATATTTATAATTGTAAATATTGAGAAAAAGGTATGAAGATACATTGCAAAAGAAAAGACAAAAAATAATTATTAATCTCTATAGGATTCATTATTTTTTAATTCAATGCGTAGTTCAATGTTAATAATAAAATGTTAATAATAAAGTAATCCATAATAAATAGATCATCGAATTGGTAATTGGTGTTCAATGCTGCAGTCAAATATTGTAAAACGCGCCCTTTTTGTCCTTACATATTTTTTATTTATTGTTTTGTTTCGTGGATCGTGGTGCGAATAAAACGTCTGACGAAATCACAAGACAATTTTATAAAGTTTAATAAAAATTAAAAAAGATTTGATGTAGAATATAGATTTTTGATTAAACGTATTCACGAAGCTTATTTATACACCAAATAAAGGTATTTCAAAGATATTTCTTTTTTTTTTTTGCATACCTATTTTTTGCACGTTTTATTTAAAAAATTGTTAGGTTATGTTAATTAATATTTATTACACAAAAAATTTGTCTAATATTTACCAGTATGTTCTGATTTACAAGGAATTTATTATTAGATCTGTTATAAAGTATTTATAGTCGAAGCGCCACTAATGTATTTCGTAACCCACTTTTTTTTTTTTCTAGGTCCGTGGATAAAAATAGGTATATTATATGTTTTTCGACCCGCTAAAACCGAATCCGGGGTCTATTTTGACCTAAAAGTGGCAGATTAATTGTTATTAACAAATTATTGCAAAATTAGCCCAAAATTTTGCAAAATCGAGTTGTAAATGTTAACAAGCTTCAAAAATTTATGAGTTAAGCAAGACTTTCTGATATAATTTAACTTAAAGTATTAAAATTTTTAATATTTAACACTTTAGATTAATTATTTAAACAATTTTAAATTGTTTAAACAATTTGAAAATGTTAATAATTACTTTTTTGGATCAAAACTGAGTGCGACACCAAGTTACATATATTTTTTTATACGCTGAATACGAATTTAAAGCTCAATTTCGATAAAAATTATTTAAGCAATTTTGTTCTACACCTAGGTAGGCAAAAAATAGTGTAAGTAACATGGGCTAAAACTTGAGAAAATAGCCTGAGCTCCTAGCACTCAAGCCCAGCATCGCTGAGCACTCGTTCTAGTGACCACGTTAGTACCGAATATTTTGCACCCTTGATACTATAAATGTATTCAAACTATTATTGAAAATTAAGTACATATTCGCCCCTTTAATTTTTCCAAAAATTAAGCTTTATTTTGTATTTAGGGCATGAAAAAATACATGTTATTTAGTGCCGCACTCAGACGTAATCCAATAAAGTAATTAGTGCTTACAAATTGTTTAAACAATCGCCTGTATAATTTTTATCGAAATTAAGCTTTAAATTCGTATCCAGCGTATCAAAAAATACGCGTAACTTGGTGTCGCACTCACTTTTTACCCAAAAAAGTAATTATTAACATTTTCAAATTGTTTAAACAATTAAAAATTGTTTAATAATCGCCAGTATAATTTTTATCGAAATTGAGCTTTAAATTCGTATCCAGCGTATCAAAAAATACACGTAACTAGGTGTCGCACTCAGTTTTGATCCAAAAAAGTAATTATTAACATTTTCAAATTGTCTAAACAATTAAAAATTGTTTAATAATCGCCAATATAATTTTTATCGAAATTGAGCTTTAAATTCGTATCTAGCGTATCAAAAAATACGCGTAACTTGGTGTCGCACTCACTTTTTACCCAAAAAAGTAATTATTAACATTTTTAAATTGTTTAAACAATTAAAAATTGTTTAAACAATTGCCTGTTTAGTTTTTATCGAAATTGAGCTTTAAATTCGTATTCAGGGTATAAAAAAATACATGTAACTTAGTGCCGCACTCAGTTTTGACCCATAAAAGTAGTTATTAACATTTACAAATTGTTTAAACAATTTAAAATTGTTTAAATAATTAATCTAAAGTGTTAAATATTAAAAATTTTAATACTTTAAGTTAAATTATATCAGAAGGTCTTGCTTAACTCATAAATTTTTGAAGCTTGTTAACATTTACAACTCGATTTTGCAAAATTTTGGGCTAATTTTGCAATAATTTGTTAATAACAATTAATCTGACACTTTTAGGTCAAAATAGACCCCGGATTCGGTTTTAGCAGGTCGAAAAACATATAATATACCTATTTTTATCCACGGACCTAAAAAAAAAAAAGTGGGTTATACGAAATACATTAGTGGCGCTTCGACTATTAAGTATTTAATTTTATCTTAAAATTTTATGAATAGGTGTATTAATTTTGAATTGATCTTCTTGGTTTTGAAAAGTTAAAAATTATTTTATAATTTGCTTTAAAGTTTTTACCCAAAATTCTTAAAAAGCTTCCATTTTTATAGATCAAGTCATTTTTTCTGATTTTTAAAAGATTTTTCCATGGAGGAAAAGATGGAAGATACTTTAAGCATACATTATTCAACAGCTTACAGCAAGCAATTTGAATGGACAATTAAAAACTTGACTATGCACTCTTACGGTATTCTTATTTCAAAAGAATTTATAATGGGCGAGCATTATTTTAGTAAAAGAAGAAATCCTTGTCGTAAGAAACTTAGATGGACAATTAAATTAGTTTTGAAGAAAAATGAAGCAATACAAATTTATTTAGAATTGATAAAAGATGATGAATTTGATTCACAAGAAATTCCTATAAAATGTGCTTTTCAAGTTTTTCATGAAAAAGTAACAACAATAAAACATTTTTTAAACCTAAAGCACTTGAACATTTAGATATATGTTAAAAATCATATAGAAGAGTTTAAGGACCGACAAATAAATTATTTTGAAAATTTATAGATCCAGAGTATTTAATAATGAGTAATAAGTTTCATATTAAAAAATAGTCATTAAAAATGTACGTTAGAGTTACAAACTTTATATTTTGTTTATATTATGTTCCTTCGTGTAAAAAAATCTAGCACTTTGTGTTATAGAGTTCTATGTTCTATTCATTTGTCTTCAAGACTATTAGAAGGAATAACAATTAAACAAGAAGATTTAAAAAATAGCGATTTTAAAATTGCTGTATCTTGGATTAAGAAGTATGGTACATTAGAAAATGAGTTTATATTGAAACAAATCATACAACGTTAAATTTTTATGTTCCAAAACCTAAACAAGCCTTAGCAAATGATTTTAAAAATCTTTTGTTTAATAAAGTATTTTCAGATTTAATTTTAAAATCAAAAAATAAGGAATTTCATGTTCATAAGAATATTTTAGCTGCAAGAAGTCCATATTTTATGGCCGCTTTAAAAAGTAACATGAAAGAAAAACAAGAAAATATTATCAATTTGCCTGAAGAAGATAATATTATTGAAGAATTAATTAATTACATGTATACAGGAGACATAAAACCAGAAATTGTTGAAACTTCAGCTAAAGAATTATTTATTGCAGCTGACAAGTACCAGGTTGAAGAATTGAAGAATGTATGTATTTATCATCTTTATAACAACCAAATTACTATTGAAAATGCTATTGAATTACTTTTATTTGCTAAAAATTATAATTGTACAGATTTTGAAGTTAAAATAACTAAATTTATTATTTTTCATAACAAGGAAATCAGCAAACTTGATAGTTTCAATTCATTACGTACAAGCGATCCAAGGTTAGCTTTATTTTTGGAATGTCTTGCATAATTTTTAATTGTCTTTTTCAATTTATTATAATTATAGATTAAAATAAAATAATTTTAACATTATTAAAGGCACTAAAAGATAAATCTAAGGAAACTGTGTTAAAAATACAATAAAAGAAAATTAATAAAACTTATTATTAATATTATCCTGTAAAAATATTATCAGAATGTTTAATAAACAAAGATATATAATATTTGAAAATACCAAAAAAATTTTAATTTTTTAAAAGTGTGAGTTTATACCAAAATATTTTAAATGAAAATTCTAATAAACAATAATAGTCAAGGCGCCAGCAATGTTAAATGCATCCAAAAATTTTTTCAGCACTAGAATGGATGCACCTCATTGAAACTTATGTATTTTTGGTCGCTGAAACCGATTTTGAAGGTTTCATCCATTTTCGGATGGCCAGTTTTGAGTAATGGACGCTATATACTAAAAAATCGGCGAAAAATTAGCAAGATTGGTGATATCTTGAAAACAATAGCTAATTGAGCCTATTTTGGGTACCCCAATAAGGTTTTCGGGGTCGCTGATCACGATTTTGAAGACAGATTTATAAAAAACAAAATGGCGGACTCAAAATGGCGGGTTTCTAACCTCAGAAACGGCGATTTATGCTGTTTTAAGCATATTTACGTTGTCTAATAAGTTTTTCGGACCAGTTATAAAAATTTGGAGGTCATATTTTTAATTTTCAAAATAGCGGGCTAAAAATGGCAAATTCATAACCTCAAAATCAACAATAAATGCTATTTTAAGCTTTAAAACGTGTTACATTTTAAGATTTTGGGGTCGGTGATCACGATTTCGAGGTCAGATTTTTAATTTTTAAAATAGCGGGCTAAAAATGACGGATTCGTAACCTCAAAATCGACAATAAATGCTATTTTAAGCATTTAAACGTGTTGCATTTTAAGTTTTTGGGGTCGGTGATCACGATTCTGAGGTTTAAATGCTTAAAATAGTTCTTATTGTCGATTTTGGGGTTAGGAATCGGCTATTTTTAGCCCGCTAATTTGAAAATTAAAAATGTGACCTCAGAATCTTTATAACTGGCCCGAAAAACTTATTAGACAACGTAAATATGCTTAAAACAGCATAAATCGCCGTTTCTGAGGTTAAAAACCCGCCATTTTGAGTCCGCCATTTTGTTTTTTATAAATCTGTCTTCAAAGGACCCCGCACAAACCTTATGGGATTCGGGTTTCGGCGGAATTGGCTGAATTTTTGGTATGTTGTATATTTCGTCATCCTGAGCAAAAGTCTCAATGGGCCACACCCAGCTTGAACGAGCTAAAAGTCGAAAAAAAATGACGACAAAATCTAACCTTGCAATCTTTTTAGAAATAATTTGTTATTTTCATATTTCCATAGCAGTAAGTTGGAGCTGATCATCTAAAAATTTTTTAGTCACTTTTGTGGATGTCTGAGAGATCAAAATCCGAAAATTTGATTTTTAACAATAAATCTTTATTAAATTTAAAGAAATAGATGAAAAATTTGGATTGCCAGGGAAAAACCACTCCAAAAGAAAAAAAAACTTTTCTTTTTACGATGAAATTTAGCCAAGTTATCGTCAATTTAAGATTTTGCCCAAATTCGTCTTAAAAAAGATTGAAATCTTATTGAAAAAAGCCTGTTTCTGAACTTTAAACATGCATTACTCGCTTGATTTTCATCGTAAAATAATAATTTTTTTTTTTAAATCAATTAATTTTTCCCTGGCAATTCATTTCTTTATGAAAAAAATCATTTTTATGTACCAAATTTCAATGTTTAGGTCAAAAACTGTGTTAAGTAAATCTTGCTACTTACAGTTTTCAAAGGCTTTTGACCTAAAAATTGAAATTTGGTACATAAAAATGATTTTTTTCATAAAGAAATGAATTGCCAGGGAAAAATTAATTGATTTAAAAAAAAAAATTATTATTTTACGATGAAAATCAAGCGAGTAATGCATGTTTAAAGTTCAGAAACAGGCTTTTTTCAATAAGATTTCAATCTTTTTTAAGACGAATTTGGGCAAAATCTTAAATTGACGATAACTTGGCTAAATTTCATCGTAAAAAGAAAAGTTTTTTTTTCTTTTGGAGTGGTTTTTCCCTGGCAATCCAAATTTTTCATCTATTTCTTTAAATTTAATAAAGATTTATTGTTAAAAATCAAATTTTCGGATTTTGATCTCTCAGACATCCACAAAAGTGACTAAAAAATTTTTAGATGATAAGCTCCAACTTACTGCTATGGAAATATGAAAATAACAAATTATTTCTAAAAAGATTGCAAGGTTAGATTTTGTCGTCATTTTTTTTCGACTTTTAGCTCGTTCAAGCTGGGTGTGGGCACGAAGCTCCAAAATGCTTTCTTCGGCTCCCACAAAGCTCCAAAGCTCCACAGATCCAACATTATTTACTACTGGAAAAGGTCAAATTTTATTTTTTTAATGCATCTTTTGATAAATTAAAGTGTATAGTCTTACGTTTTTGAGGTCGCTAAATTCAAATCTGATGTCAGAAAAATGATATTGACAGTTGACAGCTGTCAACTAGCTGTCAAACGGTAATTTATAATCTGGATTTATGAAAATAGCACATATATATATGTTTTTGTTGTCGTTGAATTCATATCTGATGTCAGAAAAATGATACTGTCAGTTGACAGCTGTCTAATAGCTGTCAAATGGTAATTTATAATAAGGATTTATGAAACCAGCACACATATATATGTTTTTGTTGTCGCTGAATTCAAATCTGATGTCAGAAAAATGATATTGACAGCTGTCAACTTTAAATATCAATTTTTTGTCAGCAGATTAGAATTCAGTGACGACAATAGCATATAAATATGTACTGATTTTTTAAATCTCGATTACTTTCTACCATTTGACAGCTAGTTGACAGCTGTCAATATCATTTTCCTGACATCAGATTTGAATTCAGCGACAACAAAAACGTAAGACTATATACTTTTATTTTTCAAAAGATGCATTAAAAAAATAAAATATGACCTTTTCCATAATGTTGGATCTGTGGAGCTTTGGAGCTTTGTGGGAGCCGAAGAAAGCATTTTGGAGCTTTGTGCCCATTGAGACTTTTGCTCAGGATGACGAAATGTACAACATACCGAAAATTCAGCCAATTCCGCCGAAACCCGAATCCCATAAGGTTTGTGCGGGGTCCATTGTGATCAGCGACCCCGAAAACTTTATTGGGGTACCCAAAATAGGCTCAGTTAGCTATTGTTTTCAAGATATTACCAATCTTGCTAATTTTTCGCCGATTTTTTAGTATATAGCGTCCATTACTCAAAACTGGCCATCCTAAAATGGATGAAACCTTTAAAATCGGTTTCAGCGACCAAAAATACATAAGTTTCAATGAGGTGCATCCATTCTAGTGCTGAAAAAATTTTTGGATGCATTTAACATTGCTGGCGCCTTGACTATAAAGAATTTATATAGAAATAAATAATATTTAAAATATTTCAAGACATGATTCAATTAATTCTCATAAAATTAATGATAAAAAAAAAAATTATTAAAAGGAGTTTAGCTTTAAAGAGCATTTAAGAATTTTATCAAATATTGAAATTCTATATTGTCGACGTTTTCACAAAATATTTTAAGTCTGTTGACTGTGTCGCTTTATAAATTGTTTTTAAATCATCAGTTATTTAAAATTCAGTAATTTATAATGCAATAGGTGGTACTCGTTATTAATAAAATTTTTTAAATTTATGAAATTTACCATTTTTTAATTTATTATTCTTACAGTTTATAATTAACTAAAAATAAAAAAAATTAATATATTGCATTGCAGTCATACAGGGTAACCTAGGTCACAACCGACAGACTGAAAAATCTTGTAAAAATTTCGACACTTTTTGAGAATGCCAGTCTGTTGACAGTTGCCTAAGAGTATAATATATGCGGAAATAATCTATATCATAAAAAATTTTTTAAATAAGCGCGCCATTTTTTTTTGGGTTCAGTTCTTCTCCGCGGACAAAAAAAAGCAGACTAGGGTCAGACTCTGACTAGGGTAACCATAATGGCAACGTTGCAGTCGAATATCATAATAATAATTATCAATATTATAACCATATTATAACGGAAATGGATACGCGCTCTTTCTTCTTTATTTTTTATTTAGTATTGCTTTTGTGGAGTGCGATTAGAGTCTGAAGAAATCACAAGACAGTAAGTTATAAAAATTTTTATAAATTTTAAAGCAAATAATAAAGAGTTAAGGTAGAATAGATTTTTGATTAAATTTACAAGTATATTCACTCAAAGCTATATTTTTAAGGTATTATTTCTTTTTTAATTATACTGTGCTTTTGTGTGCTTACCTGATAGTGGAACCTCTATTAGTCTATATGGAAGTGGAACGGGATTCTTTAGTGGCCCATGCATGGAACTGGTATGGAAACCCATTGTACGCGTACGCGATCTTTTTTTCTGCTCTCCTTTTAGAAATTGTAAACTAACTAAAAATGAACAGCTTATATTTTAAACAATATAATTGTAAAAATTTAAGTATAAATATATATAAATTAGTATTATGATTTTAAAATAACATTTATTTATATAAATAAAAAAATATATAAATTGCATTTTTCTAATGATCAAACAATAAAATATTCACCGCGTCAGCAGCGTTAGCCTGTAAGGCACAAAAAAAAATAATTTTTGAAAAAATAAGTAAATATTCTAAAAAATGTTTTTATTTTTAATACAAATTTTTTATATTAAATAATAGGGAACAATATTTATAATAAACATCCTTGCTCTGGAAAAGTCGATTTCTCATTTATTCAAATAATGATATATTAATACCTCAAAAGACAGAACACGTACCTCATTATTCGACGCTTATTCAATCATAAAAAGTTAAAAACTCTATAGTATGAATAAGTGTCGGATGATGAGGCACATTCTTCCTCGTGTGTATTAAGGTGTTATCTATGTAAAAACGGATTTATTTTTTTATTTTTTAAGATTTCTAAATTATATCGACGCTACATACATATGTAAAATCGTATATGTATTAGTATAATACTAGGTTATTTACATACTTTTTATTTAATTATTTAATAATTATGTAGCAAAACAAGTAAAACAAATTGGAAATATAATCTTTTTGAGCTTTTATTTACCATATATTTAAGTTTCATTAATCTGTGTTATCGCAATCATACTTTTCACAAGCTCCAAAGATGATTTTCCATAAGAGCAATGTTAAACTACCTACACTTTTTTCTTGATTAAATAATAATTAGGCAACCAAAGTTGTAAAAGAAAGTTTATTTCATTTCTTAAAGACTTTATCTTTATATTTTATAAGTTTCATTCATTTCTGTAATCATAGTTTTTCACAGAGATAACACCATTTTTTGCCATTTTAAAAAATATACAAAATGCACCTATGCATGCTGGAAGAATTAAAATTTGTAAAGAACTTATCATGGAGGCTAGACCATAGAGATATTACAATATCTCTATGGGCTAGACTCCCTCCATGCTGAGAGTGTGGGGACTCACATACATTACTCCTATATATATATATATATGAGAAATTCCACCAAAAGATTGCACTTATTATGTTCAACCTTTTGAAAAAAAAAATTTGAAGGCACACCTTGCTAGTACGTTTTTTTGAGTTCTTTAGATCATATAATATATTTAATATTCATATAAAATATTTCAAACCCTTTAGGTCCAAATGGGCTACTAATGCAAAATATAAAAGACTGGACAAAACCAGTAAAAATAGAAAAATAAGATTTTATGGCTAAGGAAAACCCCAGATGAAAAAGCTAGTTATTTCATCGAATTCCTGAGGAAAAAATATATAAATAACTCTTGCAAATACTATTCAGAAAATTTTTTCTTGATGACTGCGAAACTTTTAAAATTTGGTCCTCCATAATTGGTACCCTAAAAAACTAAAAAAATTAATTTTTCTCCTGTAAAGCGTAGTAAAATGTTAAACTAAATAGTGAGTTCGAATTATACGGGAAAAATTACTAGGAAATGCGTCTTCTAGTCCATTTTAAAATATCATTTGAATCTGCTAGAAAAATTCCAAATCTATGAATTTTTAAAAAACCCAATATTTAACATTTGAACTGCTCTAAGACGTTAAAATAAATTAAAAGAAAAATTATTTTCAACAGAAAGATAATACTTTAAAATATGTATAATTAAAATAAATAATAAAAAAATCTGTAAAAAAATTAGAAATAAACAAAATTATTGAAAACGAGACTGATTTTGCTATTTAAAAAATGGTCCAAAATTGGTTATTTTAGCTTTGGAGTTGTTTTCAGCTGTTTTAGGTAATTTCTAAAGCTCGTAACTAATGATTTATATTTATTTCAACTTTTTATCATTATCTTTTAATAATAATTCCACTAAAAAAAGTTTTAAAAGCTAAATAAGCAATTTTTATTTTTAAAAACGGTTTTTTAATTTTTGAGCTGCTTTCAGACGCTAATAATTAAAAATTTGTGTTATTTCTGTATAAAAACGATTTTCTTAGTAAATTATGAGTACAAAATAAATTAAAAAACAGAAATATATCGTTTAGAATGATTTTAATTGATTAAAAAAAAAGTTTCAAAAGTTGGTTTTTTTAAATATTGGAAAAACGTGATTTTGAGCCTTCCAACTCAAAAAAAACTATTGTACACGCAACATTTTTTCTGTTCATCACTTTTTTGTGACTATATATGATCTAAAGAACTCAAAAAAACGTACTAGCAAGGTGTGCCTTCAAATTTTTTTTTTTCAAAAGGTTGACCATAATAAGCGCAATCTTTTGGTGGAATTTCTCATATATATAATACTTATAAAATAATATATATATAATATATATGAATCACCTTATGCAAGAACCCCGTCTAAAATTTTTGAAAGAGAAAGGGAAATTTGAAGATCCAGGTACGTACCCTCAAAAGTGAAAGTGGAAGCCTGTGCGCTGTAAAGTGGCGATAACTCGGCGCTACATTTACAAAGTGAGAGGAGTGGTAAATAACAATTTACAGAGGGGCGCGCAGCCATATTTTTTTTTTCAAAGTGGAGCGAGCAATTTCTTACAATTTACAAAATTGAGACCATGCGTATTACCACTTTAAAAGCGCAAATCATCCTTAAAGTAAGCTTTGGGAAATTGGAGTTTTTTGATGTTTACACTTTATTAATTTTGTTTTTTTAGCCGCACGTGCGAAAAAATTTTTTGGTGATTGGAGTCGGAAAAAAAGTGATAAAAAATTTCAAACTTTATATGACGTTAATATTAATTAATTATTAATTGTGACTGAGAAAAACGTTTTTATGAATGAAAATTTTCATTTTTTAACCCCAGCATATTTTGCAATTTCTCGAGATTGCGCACAGTGTGGCAAAATGGACAAAATCGCTCATGGGTTAAGTTTTTGAGCTATCAACTTGAAACCTGTTTTGAACGACTTTAAAATAAGCCTGCTTTCGTGTCATACTGCGGATTTTTCATATTTTTTTATTTTTAATTAATCTATTCACTAAAAATGCATTTTATGCGAGATCCAAAAATATGCAAAAATTATGATTTAATATTTTTTGACTTAAAAATTTTTTTTAATTTTTATGTATCTAATGCAGGATGAACACAAAAAAATTTCCCGTTTGTTTTAGAGTGCAAAAAATATAGGAAGTGAAAATTTCGATAAACGAATAGGTTGAGGTAGTGTAAATAGGCTAATTAAAAATAAAAAATTTTGAAAATCCGCAGTGATGCACGAAATCCGGCTTATTTTAAAGCCGTTCAAAACAAGTTTCAAGTTGATAGCTCAAAAACTCAGTCCAAGAGCGATTTTTGTCCATTTTGCCACACTGTGTGGCGGATCAAAAAAACAGAAAAAAAGAATTTTGTACATTACCTGGGGATTTTCAAGGTCGAGAAAAACGTTTTTATATGAATGATAATTTTCTTTTTTTCACCTCAGCATATTTTCTAATTTTCTAAAATGAAGCATCAAAAAGCAGAAAATATAACCTCAAAAACTCCCGAATATGTAAAAAGCTCTTTTTCTGTTTTTTGATACTAAAAAATGAAAATTTTCATTCATAAAAACGTTTTTCTTAGTCACAATTAATAAAACATTAATGTCATATAAAGTTTGAAATTTTTTAGCACTTTTTTTCCGACTCCAATCACCAAAAAATTTTTTCGCACGTGCGGCTAAAAAAACAAAATTAATAATGTGTAAACATCAAAAAACTCCAATTTCCCAAAGCTTACTTTAAGGATGATTTGCGCTTTTAAAGTGGTAATACGCATGGTCTCAATTTTGTAAATTGTAAGAAATTGCTCGCTCCACTTTGAAAAAAAAAATATGGCTGCGCGCCCCTCTGTAAATTGTTATTTACCACTCCTCTCACTTTGTAAATGTAGCGCCGAGTTATCGCCACTTTACAGCGCACAGGCTTCCACTTTCACTTTTGAGGGTAACAACGTATGTTGAATTTCTATTATAACGTAAAAGCGGGGAGGGGCACTTAAAGCTACCTGTTTTTAAGTACGGAACTGTAAGATTTTTGTATATTCTCTTTTACGCTTATTCTTCCTTCAAAAATTTTATACGGGATTCTTGCATAAGGCGATTCATATATTATAAATAAAGGCGTGTGTACTATCCAAGTACTATCATAGAATAATATTACTGCTATGTTCCATTAATGGCGTCATCATAAATTTTTAAAAAATTATATGCTTTATATTAATAGGGTTTGACATTTTTTGAGTTTTTTTTTTCTTTTTCATATTTATACACGTGTTTATATTTTAATTTTAATAAAATATATTTTTTTAATTTTATTAATCAAAAGTAGACTTGAATGAAAGAGAAATATTTGCTGATTAAGAGCAAATTTGATTTTTAAAAATTGATCAATTAAATTAGGAGCTGGACGCAATTAAAGTTTACCAAAATAAAAATTTTCTCAAATATAATAACAATAATCAAAAAAAGTTTCTATTGAAAAAAAAAGTGAAACAAAAGAAACTACCTGAATTACCTGAATATATTAATTTCTTTTGTTTCACTTTTTTTTCAATAGAAACTTTTTTTGATTTTTGTTATACATTTGAGAAAATTTTTATTTTATCAAATTTGCTCTTAATCAGCAAATACTTCTCTTTCATTCAAGTCTACTTTTGATTAATAAAATTAAAAAAATATATTTTATTTATTTTTTAAAATTAAAAAATAAACACGTGTATAAATATGAAAAATAAAAAAAATAAAACTCAAAAAATGTCAAATCCTATTAAAGCATAATATGCGGTAATTATGTGTAATAGATGTGACAACACTGTTTAACTGTGTTATACACGGTTTCAATGTCTCAGGCAGAAAGAACTAAATTAAAAATTTTTATTTTTAATATCACTGATGTTATTTTCCATTTTATTTAATTTATATAATAATTTTAATTTATTGATAAATTTTTTGACCAAATCAAATAATGAAAAAATTTATACAATTTTACAATTTTTTTCAATTACTACTCTAGTAAAGGAAGTAAAAACTGGCAGGACTAATTAGAGGCAAATTGCAGATACTTGAAGTAATTTGAATTTTGTTAAGAAAGGTGCCCAGTATCCGAGTAAACAACTTCCGTTACTGGGAAAAAGCGCGGGGGGGGGGGTGGAACCCATTGGGGGAGGGGGGGGGGGTAAAAAAAATAATGTAAACAATCGATAAATTATCATTTTTTAACATTAAAACATTGATTGCAATTTTTCATAAAAATGCACCCCTTTCGAGTAATAGCGCAAGGAAAAGTGTAATTTTTGCAAAAAAAATTTTTTATTTTTTTTAGTTTTTTTAATTTTATTTGAAATCTGGTAGAATTACAAAAAAAATTATATATTACTAATTTGAAGTATTTTCGTTGACAAAGACAGCGGTTTTTATTTTTTTTGTGTGCGAAAAATATTAAAGGAGATATGACAAGTCAAATATGGTTGTTTAACGAAAAATCAAGAAACCTAAAATTTTTCATGCCAATTTTTTAGCGCCATCTGGGCTGAGTTGCTTCGAAAAAAAATCCTTTGGTGAAAAGTCAGAACACATGTTCCTAAATATGTCCAGCAATTTTCGACCCTATCGGGTAATTATTGTTTATGTTTTGGCCTGACAAAATCGTGTATTTTTTAAAACATTTTCAGTTTTTGGCCAGCAGCTTGAACATTATTTATTTTAAACATCCAAGTTTTTTAGCATTTATTTCAAGTTGTTTGTACTTAAAGTTTTTGTTAAATTTTTTCGTCTGCAAGCAGATTTGGCCGTTTAAAATTGCCTATTTTATGTTTACAACGGTAAATGCTCTTTTTTGTCGGGCGAAATTAAAGAAAAATGGCTGATCCAATTGAAATTTTGCATATGACATGAAATTTTGGCAATAACCTTAGCTTTAAAATGGTTCATTGTACATCTCATTATCATTAGCCAAAAAAAAGTTATGGCCAAAAATCCCATATGCAAGAACGATTCAGTTTCTTCATTTTTAGTTAAGCAACCATTTTTGTCATGTCATGCCTCCTTTAACATTAATAATTGTACAAAAATAAAAAAAAAATCACTTTATTTGTCAACTAAAATACTTCATATAAGTAGTATACAATTTTTTTTGTAATACTAACAGATTTTCAGTAAATTTGAAAAAACTTTAAAATCACACTTTTCCTTGCGCTATTACTCGAAAGGGGTGCATTTTTATGAAAACTTGCAATGAATGTTTTTATGTTAAAAAATGATAATTTATCAATTGGTTACATTATTTTTTTTTAAACCCCATCCAAGGAGTTTAACCCCCCCCTCCCCGCGCTTTTTCCCAGTAACGGAAGTTGTTTACTCGGGTACTGGGTGCCTTTCTTGACAAATTCCAAAAAATTTACTCGTCATTGAAGTGAAGTTTTGTCAACTGACTGATTTGTCAAACTAAAATTACATAACTAATAAAAATTTTTTTAAAAATTTTCATACAAATTTTTCTTTTCAAATAATAAAAGTCAAAAAATTTAAATAAAAGCAAGTTAGATATATTATTAGATTCAAAATGAGAATTTTTTTTTCAAGCACCGGTTGTTTTAATATAGTTTTAGGCTGCTTCCACACGGAGCGCTTTAAACACAAACTTAGCGTTAAATCTGTAGTTATATTACATAATATATGTATATACTACGCAATGTATTTTAAACACAGGTTTGAGATAACTTTGTGTTTAAAGCGCTCCGTGTGGAAGCAGCCTTAGGAAATATGACACACATATACACAGACTTACAATAATATAAGTTTGTCATGAATTAATTCAGTGCTTAAGAAAAAATATTGTATATAAAATTATTATCTGAGATGAAAAAAACTAAAAACAAAGAAATACGAAAGAATAAAAAAAAAATAAAATATACTATAAAACAGTATTCAATTACATTGATAATCAGTGTTACCACTAAAAATTTCAGTAAAATAAAAATAAATAAGGATATTCAAGTTTTTTCCACTCGCGTTGGATATTCAAGAGTCTTCACGCTACCGATGGATATTCGAGAGTTTTCACGCTCACGTTGGATATTCAAGAGTCTTCACGCTACTGATGGATATTCGAGAGTTTTCACGGTACCGATGGATATTCAACGATCTTCGCGTATATGATCGATATAATTTTCATAGAATTATGATTATGATAATTTTTGAATGATAATTTTTTATTATGATAATTTTTTAAAAATTATGATGACGCCATTAATGGAACCGACTGTACTATTGGGTGTTTTCGAAAAAGATCTAGTAAAGTGAATTTAAGTTGGCATTCGTAATTTTTGCTAGTGAAAAGGGGGGAGGTGATATGTTTTATTTTCGAGCGAGAACCGAGCATTTTGCCTCGAATTAGAGGTCGGGACTAAAAGTCCGCGCGCTATTTAAAAGTAAAATAATACTTTTATTAATAAAAGCTCTTTTTTAATTAAATTATTGAATAAAAAAAAACAAATATTAAATTATGAATAATAAATAAATAATAATAATTGAAATATAAGAAAAAATTCAAATTGATTAATCAGTTTTTATTAAAATTTAATAATAAAAAATCATCAAAATAAATATATAATTATGACAAGCATTTAAATAATTATTAATAATTATTATTTAAAAAATATTTACATAATTAGTAATACGCTGCCAACTAGCTAGCACTAAGGTTCCTCAAACAATGAGCTAAATACTTCAATATGCAACAGATATCACCGATTAAAACCAGGCATTTTTGGAAACCATTTTTGTGTTTTGGCCTCTGATATAAAAGTAAGAAAAATGATACATAATTTTTCTTATTTTTTTTGCAAAAAGCTCGCATTATATAATAACATGAAAAATTTTTTCCTCTTAGGTCCGGATAGGAAATTTCACGTAGAATTCGATTCTGGGCTCAACACAATTTTTTTAGCTGTGCATGAGCCGAAAAATAAATGAAATAAGCTATTTTTTTACAATTTGAATTTCTCAAATGTATTAATGAAAAATCTTTTAACTAGGCTTAAATTTTTTCTTAAATAATTTTTCTTGTCAGCGGCCAGAAAGCACGTATTTCCTAGCCGCGACGCGTTTCGAAAATACGTGCTTTCTTTCCACTGACGAAGAAAAATTATGTTTTGACCTCGGCCGTAAAAAAAGAAATTCCCAGATCGCAGTTCGTCATCCTCGGCTTTGCCTCGGATTGCAATTTACGTGCAATCTGGGCCATTCTTTATTTTTGCGGCCTAGGATTCTTATCCTAGGCCGAATAGTATCCTATATATATATAAATCTTTAATTTTGTATGTTTGTCCGAAATGGGTAAACTTGAACGCGATATAAGTTAGAGATGCGGGGTTTACGGCAAAAGACGGCAAAAATTACGGGTCAAAACATAGGCTAGGTTTCGTTTCGATTGATAACGACAAAAATTTTTTATGTTGAAAAAACTGAATTTTCAAGAAAAAAATTTTTATCAAATTTTTAAAAAAAACCAAAAAAACAAAAAACCGAGGAAAAATTTTAATATCGAAAAGAATTTCATTCAATTCGGGTATATTTTTTACGTATCCACCTAAATTTTCAAGGCGGTCGGTTCGATCTGTCAAAAGATACAATAATTTTTCGAAAATTATAAAAGTTTAGGACTAATATTATATATATTTCTAATTTTTATCAGTCACTGATGTAGTAACTGAATATAGTAACTAAAAGAAACTTGAACAGCTTTTATCATCAAGCAGAACCCTAGAATGGATAGTCGAGGGACACAACGACTGCTGTGGATCCTATGGAAGGGTAGCAAAGCTTTGTATTGCTGATCACTAATTATTAGTCTGGGTTCGTATGCCCGTAATTTTTATGATCCAGTAAATTTTAGATAATACTTCGGGTAAAAACAGGGTTATTTTACAAAATATTGAGTAACATAAAACAACATATTTTTGTAAAAATAAAGTTGCAGGGGTCCAGGGGGGCGCAGCCCCCATGGTGGCTGCCGGGGCGAGCGAAGCGAGCCGGAGGCAGCTAGTATAAGTATATATTCTTATATACTATTTCTTGTCAGCGACTATAAAGTACTTATTTTCCAACCGCGGTGCGTTTTGAAAATACGTGTTTTCTTGCCACAGACGCAGAAAAACTTTATACGACCCTCAGCCGTAAATACAAAGAATGACCCAAATCGCAGTTTGCCATCCTACGGGCTTCGCCTCGGAAGATAATTTACGTGCGATTTGGGCCATTCTTTACTTTTGTGGCCATGGGTAAAAATATACTATTAAATGTTTGCCGGACAGATAAATAAAAGATGACCGATACCACATGTAAAATATTATCCAAGGTGAAGCCAAGGATGATAAATTGCATTATTTTTTTTTTCAAGGTTTACATACAATTTTCCTTCGTTGGAGACAAGTAAAAATATCTTGAAAAATGTGTGCTTTAACCACTTAATAATTATTACTTTTGATGATTTTTTATTATTAAATTTTAATAAAAACTGATTGATCAATTTTTTCTTATATTTCAATTATTTTTTATTTATTTATTATTCAATAATTTAATTAAAAAAGAGCGTTTATTAATAAAAGTTTTATTTTACTTTTAAATAGCGCGCGGACTTTTAGTCACGACCTCTATAGTTCGAGGCAAATGCTCGGTTCTCGCTCGAAAATAAAACATATCACCTCCCCCCTTTTCACTAGCAAAAATTACGAACGCCAACTTAAATTCACTTTACTAGATCTTTTTCGAAAACACCCATTGTATCTCTAGTATATATACTCGTATATATATGAATGACTCAGTCATTGGCCGTATTCGAAAACGATTGTCTAAAAATTACTAAAAAATATTTATGTTGGTACTAAAGGGGGGCGGAATAATTTTTCGTATTTACAAACCACTTTGGGCTTCTGATCAAACCAAAGACTTATTTACGAAAGCCTGAATGTGCAAGACGAGCGGACGAGTCGTAGGGAGAGCAGTCGAGCAGTCGAGCAGCCGGGGGAGCAGTCAAGCAGAGTGCAGACTATATATATAATCCATTGGAAAGAAGAAGAAGCATAATGCAATGTATTTTTAGTATATATATATGCATGTATATTAAGCCGTGCCTTACTATAAGTGAAAAAAATAATAGTAATGCGCGCGTTTTTCAAATTTAAAAAACGGCTATATCATGGGGTTAAATTAAAAACCAATGAACTTTTTCGTTTAATTAAAGTATTTTAAATAATATTTAAATATTATAAATTTAAACATTTTTTACTCGTCTTAATTCGTTTTTAAGATACTGCTTTTCAAAGATATTGATAAAAATTGACTTTTTTTTAAAACCCTGAAATTGGGACTCTGACTTTAAATTATAATCTCTGGTTAATAAATTATTGAAAAGTGGTAGGTAAAAAATTTTTGGGTAATTGAAGCTTGTAAAAAAATTTTAAGACCTATAAAACTCAATTTCGTCGAAAATTACAATTTTGGCAGCAATTTAAATAAATTTAAAAATTGGTAATTTCGGGTCAAAAATTACCCGTAGGTTAATTGACTATAGCGCTGAGAGAAACATGGATAAAAAAATACGGCTTACGTCGTTCGAAAGATGATACTTACACCAAAAAAAGTAGATCAATTCATCCACAAGAGTTTTGGTTAATTTTTGAGGTTGTAGCGTTTTATTGAAAATTACCGAAAACCCCTATATTATAACATTGAGCCAACGCGTAAATTTGCGTTTCTAGGCCCAGACTTCCCATAGGAATGAATGGGGATTTGTTTGTCTTTCCAACATATGAAAATATGTTTTCCAGTAAAAATTAGAATTTTAAAATGCTTTTTGGCTTTTGTGAAAATTTGTATAGCTAAAAACTCAAAATTCCCATGTTATTTAAATAGAAAAATTGAGGTGCGTAAATTCGCCTATTAACAAACTTACAACACCATTTTTATAATTTGACCTTGAGAACGTTTAATCATATTATCCAGCTTACCGGGTTTTTTTGTGAAGTTTTGGTCTTAAAAAGTTCCTAGTTCCAAGGATTTTGCTTTCGCCTTGCAAAAACACTTGCCTGTAAGCACCTCAATTTTTCCATATAAATAACATGGGAATTTTGAGTTTTTAGCTATACAAATTTTCACAAAAGCCAAAAAGCATTTTAAAATTCTAATTTTTACTGGAAAACATATTTTCATATGTTGGAAAGACAAACAAATCCCCATTCATTCCTATGGGAAGTCTGGGCCTAGAAACGCAAATTTACGCGTTGGCTCAATGTTATAATATAGGGGTTTTCGGTAATTTTCAATAAAACGCTACAACCTCAAAAATTAACCAAAACTCTTGTGGATGAATTGATCTACTTTTTTTGGTGTAAGTATCATCTTTCGAACGACGTAAGCCGTATTTTTTTATCCATGTTTCTCTCAGCGCTATAGTCAATTAACCTACGGGTAATTTTTGACCCGAAATTACCAATTTTTAAATTTATTTAAATTGCTGCCAAAATTGTAATTTTTGACGAAATTGAGTTTTATAGGTCTTAAAATTTTTTTACAAGCTTCAATTATCCAAAAATTTTTTACCTACCACTTTTCAATAATTTATTAACCAGAGATTATAATTTAAAGTCAGAGTCCCAATTTCAGGGTTTTAAAAAAAAGTCAATTTTTATCAATATCTTTGAAAAGCAGTATCTTAAAAACGAATTAAGACGAGTAAAAAATGTTTAAATTTATAATATTTAAATATTATTTAAAATACTTTAATTAAACGAAAAAGTTCATTGGTTTTTAATTTAACCCCATGATATAGCCGTTTTTTAAATTTGAAAAACGCGCGCATTACTATTATTTTTTTCACTTATAGTAAGGCACGGCTTAATATACATGCATATATATATACTAAAAATACATTGCATTATGCTTCTTCTTCTTTCCAATGGATTATATATATAGTCTGCACTCTGCTTGACTGCTCCCCCGGCTGCTCTCCCTACGACTCGTCCGCTCGTCTTGCATATTCAGGCTTTCGTACTTATTTCTCCTTTCTCTATTATAATAATAGAACCGGAGCCAGGCCTCGCGCGCGGCATGGTTTAAATATACGTATAGACAAGGTTTAGCAGGACGCAGAGTTCAATTGGGGTTCGTCGTTTTTTCGTCGTTTTAGATCGGATCTTTACCAATGACCTATTTATATTAGATATGTGTAATACATGTATTATATTTAAAAATTAATATCAAAGAATATAATATAATATACTTACGTTCTTTGTTAATATCCATATAAATATACTTCATGCAGCACGAGGTTTTTAAGAAGAGTTCGATTCTTGTCAGAGTAATTTATTTTTTTTTTTTTTTATGTCCGTTATTGAATGCAATAATTTTTTTAATTTATTCTTATGCATTAAATTTTAAAATTAAAAATTATTTTTTTAATAATAAATAATTATATTATAAAATTTTTATTTTTATTATTTTTTTTTGATAAATAAAATTTATTGGTTTAAGTATATAAAATTTTTAATAAATAAATATCTAAATAATAATTTTTTTTTCATTTATATTCAAAATAAATAACTTTTAATTAATAAAAATAAAATTCTTCAGGAAAATAAAATTCAAAACACTGAGTATAAAATAATATATATATTTTTTTAAATATGTACACTGTTAAAAATACCCTTTGATAATTATACAACATTTTCGTTAATTAACGAAAAATTCGTAAACTTACAAAAAAAATGCTTATTTTTAAAAGTACATTTTTTATGTAAAAAATTACAAGATTATTCTTACTATACACTGTTAAAAATACTCTATGTTAAATATACGAAATCATCGTAAATTTACAATCGTTAGTGATTTTACAACAAATTCGTGATTTTACGATTTTTTTTCGTAAATATACGAGAGGATCGTGAATTTACGAATTTTTGATGTATAATTATTAAAGTGGTTAATAAAAAATTAATCCAACTATACACCATATATCTACAGATCTACCTATATTTATGTACATTTACATTTGAAAAATCTTTTTACAAAAAAAATTGTAAATTTACTAAAAAAAATTCGTAAATTAACTAAATAAATCGCGATTTTACGATGGATCTTAAAAGTGCATTTCTACGAGAAAGTACTTTTTATGAGCACCAAAAATGAAGAAATCATTTTCATTGACAAAATTTCAATTTTTAGGTTAAAAACTCTGTTAAGTAAATTTTGCTACTTACAGTTTTCAAAGGCTTTTGACCTAAACCTTGAAATTTGGTACATAAAAATGATTTTTTTAATGAAAAAATGAATTGCCAGGGAAAAATACATCGATTTCAAAAAAAAAATTATTAATATACGATGAAAGTCAAGCGAGTAATGCATGTTTAAAGTTCAGAAACAGGTATTTTTCAATATAGAACTTCAATCTTTTTTAAGACAAATTTGAGTAAAATCTTAAATTGACGATAACTTGGCTAAATTTCATCGGAAAAAGAAAAGTTTTTTTTTCTTCTGGAGTGATTTTTCCCTGGCAATCAGATTTTTTACCTATTTTAAACAAATTTTTCTTACCTAAAAAGTTATTTTGAAAATTTGGGGTAGCTGAGATACGAAAAACACGGTTTTTGACATAAAAGTGGCAAAATCTTTAAGGAAATAACATTTTCATTTTTTTATGTGATATTAGCATTTTTTTTAATGTAATTTTGAATACATTAGAAGAAAAAAACATTTTTGTTTTTGTATGCATTTTAAAAAAAATTAAATTTTTTTAATGTATTTTTTAAAAATAAAAAATATATAGTATACCGTGTTATAAACAAACAGTCGAGTTTAAAGCGAGGGGCTTTTGACTCGAGATACCTTACGGACTCTCTCGGCCTCGCACGGACTCTCAGCTGCTATGGTCTCGCAAGGTCTCGCAGGGTCTCTCCGGCCTCGCAAGGCCTCGCATGGTCTCGCACGGTCTCTCCGGCCTCGCACGGCCTCGCAAGGCCTCGCATGACCTAAAAGGTCTAAAATGGCTTCTAAAGGTCTCCTAAGATCTTTAAAAGTCTCAAATGCCTCAAAAGGCTTGAAAAAGTCTTACAAGGGGAGTTAAATACATTTGGAACATCAAATTACACTAAATGGTTATGGATGAGTTAATATGTTGAAAAACATGCCGGCTACCCTCCGTTCATTCCAATGGGCCTTCAGGGCCTAGAAACGCAGGGTTCAATGTTATAAAATAGGGTTTTTTGGTAATTTTCAATGAAACGCTTAATTTAATGAGACGCCATTTTTCTTGACCAGAAAAAAAAGTGAACAAAGATGAGTTGAACAGAAAAAAATGAACAAGAAAAGTTGAACATAGAAATTTTTGAACAAAAAAAATTTAACATAAAAATTTTTGAACAAAAAAAGTTGACCAAAATTTTTTGACAAAAAAAAAAAAAATAAATGAAAAAATGAACATAAGAAGTTGAACATAGAAATTTTTAAGTTGAACAAACTTAAAAAAATGAAAAAATTTGAAAATTTCTATGCTCAACTTCTTATGTTCATTTTTACATTAATTTTTTATTTTTTTTTTGTCAAAAAATTTTGGTCAACTTTTTTTGTACAAAAATTTTTTTGTTCAATTTTTTTTGTTCAAAAATTTCTATGTTCAACTTTTCTTGTTCATTTTTTTCTGTTCAACTCATCTTTGTTCACTTTTTTTTCTGGTCAAAAAAAAATGGCGTCCAAAATTCGTAATTTCTGAAAAAAAGGGTTTTATATGATCCGGAAAATTCCGACAAGCTTCAAATTACCAAAAATTTTTTATTTGTCTCATTTCCTTGAGTCGTTTTTAAGCAATGGCTCTTCAAAGTTAACATTAAAAATGAGGGGTGGCACTGAAAACAAAAAATACGAAATAAAAATTTACCACAGATTTTATTTAACGCAGCATTTTTGTACTGTAATTAAACTTAAATTTAAATTTGATCACATGACTCTGATATAAAAATAGATACACCAGGAACTCATCATTTCTCTGAGTATTGTGATAAAATCAATAAAACTATTTATTGTTAACTTTAATTTAGTACAATGTGATGCTGTTTATATTTTTGTGGTGATATAGTTGAAAAAAATAATTTTACATATCTAGGGCAAAAAAAGCCTATTTTCTGCCCTAGGGAGACGGCTTTTTTGCCCATTATATGTAAAATAATTGTTTAGAACACGGGTCAAAATATAGGGTTCGCTCGCTACGCTCACTCGTGCATACAACTGCATACAAAGCCAAAACCAATATTTTATCCCTTGTTTAATAAATAGCTATTTCTTCCTAGCAGGCCGAAAACACTTTTTTCGCCCCACAACGAGATCGAAAAAAACGCGTTTTCACCCCACTGAGAAAGAAAAATTTCGTTTTGTCCATGGGAACAAAAAAAAATACCCCAGATCGCAGTTTACCATCCTCGGCTTCGCCTCGGATGCTAATTGCCTGCGATCTGGGCTATTCTTTTTTTTTTGCTCCCTTGGTTAAAAATGTATTATTACATATCTAGGGCAAAAAAAGCCTATTTTCTGCCCTAGGGAGACGGCTTTTTTGCCCATTATATGTAAAACTATATTTTAGAACACGGGAAAAAATATTGGGTTCAACTTTTGCATGCTGTTTGCATACAACTGCATGCAAAGCAAAAACCAATATTTTATCCCTTGTTTAATAAATAGCTATTTATGTAGCTAAAATTTCGACCGTTCAACAAATGACTTATTTTTTTTGCAAGCAGCTAAAAAGTATTTAGAATTAATAAAAGGAGTAAAAAATCTGGAAATAACAAGTAAAATACTGACGAAAATAGATAGCACCAATAAATTGATAAAAATATAAATTAAATATTTGTGTTTGACTTTCAAAGCAATTTGAGATCATTAGCAGGGTGTTAATTTGTAATTGTACACATTGTGGGTGTAATTTTATTTCTTAATATTAATTTTAATATGTGTCAGGATTCCTTAAAAGAATTTGGAAGAGATTTTTCACAAAATAGATAAAGTAAAAGTTTTCCACCGTATTTATTTGACACTGAATTTTGGTGTACAATTTAATTTTACTTTTCATTTTTAGCACAAAATTTAGTTTAATTAAAGTACAAAAATCTTGCATTAAATAAAATCTCGGCAACTTGATATCCAGATTCAAGATAAAAAATAAATAAAAAATGTAATTGAATTTGTTAGAGGCCCTATAAATTCTTCTAAGACCTTTTTAAGCTTTTTGAGGCATTTTGAGACTTTTAAAGATCTTAGGAGACCTTTAGAGGCCATTTAAGACCTTTTAGGTAGTGCGAGTCCTTGAGAATCCTTGCGAGTCCATGCGAGGCCGTACGAGGCCGGAGAGACCCTGCAAGACCGTGCGAGGCCATGCGAGGCCAGAGAGACCCTGCGAGACTATGCAAGGCCGTGCGAGGCCGGAGAGACCGTGCGAGACCGTGCGAGGCCGGAAAGACCCTGCGAGACCGTGCGAGGCCGTGCGAGGCCGTACGAGGCCGGGTGAGTCCTTAAGGTATCTCAAGTCAGTAGCCCCTGACCTTAAAGGTACGATTTCACCTATCACGCTAAAGCGTTTTGCGTGAGCGTTTTTTGTTTTTTTGGTAACTTTATAACTTCTTTATCGGCCTAGTCATGGAGTCTAGACTTAAGGAGTTCAATCGAAAGCCTGTTTTATAAGTAAAATTGAAGTCTCTGAAAGTTGTATAATAAAGCAGATAAAAGTATAAAAATAAGGTCCCCCTATAATGCGCACGCACTGGCTACAGGCCATGTGACAATTGTATACATAACTATACCGTGTATATGTATACATTAATGTATACATTAATTAAAATAAGAAGAAGAATAAGAATAAGTTTATTTAAAATTCGGTCTGTTCTTTTTTTTTAATTAATTTAAATAATTTATTTTTTACTGCAAAAAAAATTTATTACATATTAAACTATTAGTTTATTATTAATGATTTACACCTTTAACATTCCAAGCTGTTCCTATTTTCTTTTAAAAAAATTTTTCTTAATAAAAAAAAATATTTTTTCTTAGATTATAATATATATGTTTCATATATATTATTATTTTAAATTCTGTAAGTACAATGGGTGCGCTGTAATAGTTGCGCACTATACCGGGGGGGACCTTATTTGCTATCTGGCTATCGACTCACTTGCGTAACATTGCGTTTCATCTCCTTAAGTCTAGCCTCCATGGGCCTAGTGACAATATTATAACTAGAGACATAATTTAAATTTATTTTTATGTAAATAATAAATATAAACGTAAAGCAAATAAATAAAAATATTTATTTATAAGAATTAATATATACTGTAAAATTTTGAACTTAAATTGTTTAAAAAAAATTATATTTTTTTGCTCTGGATTTTATGATACGAAATTTGTTTAGTAAAAATCTATTCAAATCATATTAATAATTATATTAGCTGATATTCTCAATATTATAATAACATTACTTGAAACAGATAAGTGCAAAATGAAATTAATAAATTATTTAAATATAACATTTCGGAAACTGTAGGTTAATTTTTTTTTCCTACTGATTGATCAATTACAAAAACTATTTTTTCTTACAATAATGAATAAATATTTGCAGATGGAGACTTGTATAACATGAATAATATATATATGCTAAAAATAAAAAAAATAACTAATTTAATTGCCATTTATTTATTAGGAGTTCAGATCATTTTATTATTTGAGAAAATATTTATTTACTGAATAAAATACTATGATTCCTCAGCTCAAGTATGCAGTATTCTTAAAATGTTTTTTAGATGCTGTATAACATAATTCAATAACTATTTTAAACTATATTTATTTTTTAATATAAATTTGGACAACAGAAAGATTAACCCTTTGGTCAACTGATTTAGCAGTTAACGTGACATAGTTAATAATGAATCTTACAACATTTGATATAAATGTCATTCGAGTTATCCGATCATCAACTGAACTTTGACATCGATCTATATAGATTCAGCTTTTTCAGTGAACAATGGGTTTTTTTTAACGTTTCAAAATGTTTACGCCTTTGCTTTTAGATAAAACAATTAAATTTACTTGGAAATAATAATAGAATATTTTTTGAATTTATTGACCAAATAATGTTTAGTTTTTGACCTCATACAAAATAATTTTCTGGTGCATTGCTCTGACATACAAAAAAGTATTTTCTAATTTAAACAAAAGCAAAAAACGTTTTTGTATTTAATTTTATAATCAAAGCGATTTTTGATGTTAAGGTGTTTCTTCAATATATCTGCCATTTTGTATGTATTTTTTTCGATTTCTGAATTATCGACGCTACATACATATGTAAAATCGTATATGTATTAGTATAATATTAGGTTATTTACATACTTTTTATTTAATTATTTAATAATTATGCAATGAAACAAGTAAAAGAAATTGGAAATATAATCTTTGAGCTTTTATTTACAATATTATTTAAGTTTCATTAATCTGTGTAATCGCAATCATACTTTTCCCAGGCTCCAAAAATGATTTTCCATAAGAGCAATGTTAAACTACCTACACTTTTTTCTTGATTAAATAATAATTAGGCAACCAAAGTTAAAAAAGAAAGTTTATTTCATTTCTTAAAGACTTTATCTTTTTATTTTATAAGTTTCATTCATTTCTGTCATCATAAATAATTACTGAAGAAACACCTTAAAAACTTTTGTTAATTTAATCAAAAATTAATGCGCAACCCTCCTGGAGCCGAACTTATATCATTTTTTTTCCTTTAAAAATTAAAAATGTTAAGTATGTTTCATTCATATTTAATCAAGTTAATTTTTATTAATAAAATAATTTGTCAGGGAAGCTATATATAGTATTAATTTTTGTAACTTATTTGAAGTTAAATTATATTATTATTTTTGTTTTTATTGACCTGTACTGGGCATAACTATTAAATGAATCATATTAAATTAAATTAAAATATTTGGTCAATTAATAGAAATAATTAAAATTTAATATTAAATTATTATATTATTATTATATTATGAGCTGAAAAAAATTATATGAAAAATAAAATTATTTTTGAATCAAGTGTTACGTCTAAGGTGGTTGATTTAACAATTACATTATTATTTTTTTGTGTTTAAGTACATTTAATTATTGTACTTACTTTTTTGCAAACAATTTCTCAATATCGATAAATATAATTTTATTTTTTAATCATAAAAATAGAAAATTTTAATCGAGAGAGGACTTTGTTGCAACCATGGTTTCACACGCGAAGCAAAAAGTTAAAATATTTTAACTTTTTTACCGAGTCGATAAAACAGTATATTACTAGAATAAAAAACGCTCACGCAAAACGCTTTAGCGTGATTCGTTCCCTGCGAGAGGCGTGGTTTAGTAGGTCACGTGGTGTTTTTAATTTTTTCGGGCATAATTATACGTGTAGCATAGGAAAGTTCAAAAAAAACATTAATTATTCAATTTAAAGAAGTTTATTTCACAATTTAATCATTGAAAAACCTGTTAAATATATTAAGTAAATTGTGGAAGCAATTAAAGAAAAATACGTATTTAATTTTTTGTATATAATAAGCTATTTTTTATGTTAATAAGGTTATGTGTTTTGTTGTGTATACATTTAATTTAAAATAATAATTTTTAAATTTTGATAGGAAAATTAAAAATTTTACTTTTTTTCATTTAAATAATTTTTTTTTATTAATTTTTTGTCATTTATTTCATTATTTTTCAATTATTAAATTTTATTTCACTTATTTCTTTGATTTTCTCTCTTCTTTGTCTTAGGAAAATAAATTAATTTTATTCCGGAGTTTTTATTAAATCTATTTTTACAATTTACAATACAATAATCTATCACAAATTTTTTAATATTAAAATAATTAATACTTTTTATAAATTTTGCATGCTATTATAAACAAATATGCCCGAAAAACAATTGTTTAACCTGCACCGAGGGCGCATCAATCGATTCTCAATTCTCCCCTCTACCTCGACGCAGGGAGCGAATAGGTGAAATCGTACCTTAAAGATATATTCAGCTATAGCAAGTTATTGGCGTGGTGCGTGGACGTGGAAGGAGAATTGAATTCGATCGTACTGCTCGCGGTGGCGCGCTCTGTCTTTCGTTTTTTTATCTTCCATCTCAACCATACCTCTTTCAGCGTTCTATAGTATCGCGTTACAATCGATATTTTTTGTAACAACATCTTCATATGTATCGCATTTACGACAAATATCTAGAAATTTATTTGATACTTTTATTTATTTGATTAAAAGAAACTTAGTTGTGACTCATTTTTAAAATAAGTCATCCTTTATTTTTAAAATAAATTTAGTTGTAACCCGATTTTAAAATTAATCATTCTATTTAAAAATTTATTTGATAATTTTATTTTTAAAATAAATTTATTTGATCCTTTTATCGCATATAAAAATACATGTGTATCAATATTTCTCACTTCAATAAAATACCTCTATACCATTCACATAAACTCGTCGATATGCTATACATAGGAAGATAGCGTTACAAAAATAATATATTAATACACAAGAGACAGTATGTACGTCATTATTCGACGCTTATTTATATAGAGTTTTTTCTTGTGTGTATTAATATTTTTTATCCACTTTTAGCCTTGGAAAATATGCAAAATGCACCTGCATGCTGAAAGAATTAAAATTTTTAAAGAACTTTTCATGGAAGCTAGACTGCCTCGGAAAACATATAGTATAAGTACCTGCCATCTAGCGTTTATATGTTGAACGCGAAAAAACAGTGATTGGAAAAACTAGTATCCCTCAAATATTGTATCAACTTATGCTTATTCAAGAGATACGTGTAATGTAGTAGTCAGGGATAGCATATCTCCATTACATTCGTAATATTACTCCAATTAACTACATTTTTGATTAATAGTAATTATTCATTTTCCAATTACTCCATTACTTTTTGTAATGGTTAATGTCCAAAAAATGATTAACCATTACAAAAAGTAATGAGACGTTGCATTACCTATAATTTGCTTATTTTATTGAAAATACTATAGTTTTCCAATTTATTTTAAGCAAAGTCAAAATTTATCTTAGTTTACTTAGGTGTACTTTATGTTTTATATTTAATGTTTTGAATATATTATTAAGTTTTATTATTCATTCTATTTTTGATTTTAAAATATGAAATTCCTATAGTAAGTAGTTTATTTTTCTTTTTGTTTGTAGCATTTTATTTTTTCCTATGAAAGTACCAATTTTTGATCAGATTTTTAATTGGCCACGTGACTTAGTGGGGAATTCGAAATTTGTAAAAAATTAACTTTTGAAAGCTGCTTTTTTTTGATCTAGAGCTCTCAAAAAGTAATGTCCCATCGAAAATTTCAAGAAAAAATTTAAGCCTATTATCTAGACGATTTTTCACTAATAGGAATTTGAGAAATCGACTTTTGAAGAAAAAGAGCCTATCTTAGCGATTTCTTGCGCATGCGCTATTCAAAAAAATTTGTTAACCCCGTAATCGGATAGCCAGGGAAATTTCCTATCCGGACTTAAGAGGAAAAAATTTTTCACGTTAATGATAGTTTTTAACAGAAAAAATATAAAAAATTATCCTTCATTTTTCTTACTTTTTTTATAAAAGTATAGAAAACACAAAAATGGCTGTCAATAATCAAGATTTCGCTCTGGGAAGCTAAAAATTGGGCTGGTAACTTATTTTTTGCAGTACTTTCAGAAAAAAAAACTTTTGGGCAGTTTTGAAGACCCGCAATATTTTTTTCTTTCTGGACGTAGTACCTAATTTACTTCTATAAAAGTATTAATATCTGAAAATATGGTTTTTGCTCTATATCGAATCTGATACTCAATTTTTTGCATAAAAAAAATAAAAATACCCTGCCAACTAGCTGGCACTGAGGTTCCTCAAACAATGGGCTGTAATCTTAATTTACAAAAAATATTATTGATTACAACCATGCAATTATACATACATTTTTCGTTTTTAGTAGCTGGTAAAGTAGATTATTAAGATCATTTTGTTATTAACGTGAAAATTCTAGCCTCCATGGATTGGTCGCGCCGGCGTTAATGGATTTTAAATCATTTTTGCATAATTAAAAAGAGACAAATATAAAAAAAGCTAATTTTATTTTTTTTTATAAAATTTTATTTTATTAGAATATATAATTATCCCTTAATAATTAAAATATTGGGTAATATGATTTTTTTGTTTTGTCAAAGAAATGGTTGGTAACGATGCGAAAATTACAAATATTCGCTCAATTATTATAAAAAGATAGGAGTTTTTAGCAGAATTTATAATAATTTCTTATAATTTATTTTCTCAGTGTACTTCTTGCATTTGACCAATCTTCCGCAACAATGATAATAATAATAATAATATTTTGTAATAAAAAAAATAACCAGATTAATTGCTTCAAGATTTTAACATTATTTATATTATTTCTATTAATCACAAAATAATAAATTATTTAATTCTATAAATTGTTTGATTCTTTAAAAAATGCCAATATAACTTTTAAATCTTAATTTTAAAATGCAAACATAACCATTTAATATTTTTAGGCTGTTTATTATTGTTTATAATTTCATTAAGCTACATACATAAATAAACATAGCAACGAGCAAAATAATCCAAGGAAGTCAAAAAGAGGCAAGATTTCCATCACTCTTTCTTGTGTGTTATAATTTATATCAAAATAAAAAAAAAAATTGTGATCGGATACAAAAAATTACTATAAACTAAATTTCTAAAACTTGTACTCTCATTAAAATAAATTAGATATGTCCAAAACGAAAAAAAAATTTGGTGTTTTATGTATTTTTTTGTGACGAAGATTTTGGAGAAAAAAATTTTTTCAAAAAATTAATTATCAGATTCAAGATATCGAGTAAAAATCATCATTTCAAATATAAGTAATTTCATGGAAATGAATGAGGTATTACATCCAAATTAAAAAAAAAAAGTATTTTGAGATTTTTTTAATAAACAAATTTTTGGAAAAAAAAGTTAGGTATTCATTCGATAATTGTTTTGAAATATCACTGGTTACAATATTTTAAAATATTAGTACTTTCATAGAATTAAATAAGGTATTACATCAAAAAAAAAAAAAAATATTGCAGTTTTTTTTATTTTTCTTTTTTTTTAATCTTGAGAAAAAAATTTTGAAAAAACTAAGTATCAGATCCAAAAAATTACTATAAACGAGGTTCTTAAAACTAGTACTTCCATGGAAATAAATTAGGTACTACGTCCAAAAATAAAAAAAAAATTTGTATTTTTTGTATTTTTTTGTGAAAAAAATTTTAGAATAAAAATTTTCAAAAAATTAAGTATCAGATTGGAGATATCAAGTAAAAACCATACTTTCAAGTATAAGTACTTTCATGGAAATGAATGAGGTATATCCAAATTAAAAAAAAAAAAAGGGGGTTTGAGATTTTTTTGATAAAAAAATTTTTGGAAAAAAAATTAGGTCCTAATTCGATAATGGTTTTGAAATATCACTAGTTACAATATTTTCAGATACTAGTACTTTCATAGAATTAAATGAGGTATTACACCAAAAAAAAAAAAAATATTGCAGTTTTTTTTATTTTTCTTTTTTTTTAATCTTGAGAAAAAAATTTTGAAAAAACTAAGTATCAGATCCAAAAAATTACTATAAACGAGGTTCTTAAAACTAGTACTTCCATGGAAATAAATTAGGTACTTCGTCCAAAAAGAAAAAAAAAATTGGTATTTTTTGTATTTTTTTGTGAAAAAAATTTTAGAAAAAAAATTTTTATAAAATTAAGTATCCGATTCAAAATATCATGTGAAAACCATACTTTCAAATATAAGTACTTTCGTGGAAATAAATGAGGTGTTACATCCAAATTAAAAAAAAAAAAAAGTACCTCGAGCTTTTTTGGTGAAAAAATATTTGAAAAAAAAATTAGGTCTTAATTCCATAATGTTTGTGAAATATCACCGATTACATACATACGTACACACACACACACACACACACACACACACACACACACACACACACACACACACACACACACACACACACACACCCACATACAGACTTTTTTTAAAAACCGGTTTTTTAGCTTCCTGGGGTCCCAAAACGTGCTTATATGCCAAAAAATAGAAAATCAAATTTTGACCTAACACAATGGTTCCTCTTTGAGGAACCAATAATAGTGTTTTGGTTCCTCAAAGAGGAACCATTGTTTTAGGTCGAAATTTGATTTTCTATTTTTTGGCATATAAGCACGTTTTGGGACCCCAGGAAGCTAAAAAACCGGTTTTTAAAAAAAGTCTGTATGTGTGTGTGTGTGTGTGTGTGTGTACGTACGTACGTATGTATGTAATCGGTGATATTTCACAAACATTATGGAATTAAGACCTAATTTTTTTTTCAAAAATTTTTTCACCAAAAAAGCTCGAGGTACTTTTTTTTTTTTTAATTTGGATGTAACACCTCATTTATTTCCACGAAAGTACTTATATTTGAAAGTATGGTTTTCACATGATATTTTGAATCGGATACTTAATTTTCTAAAAATTTTTTTTCTAAAATTTTTTTCACAAAAAAATACAAAAAATACCAATTTTTTTTTTCTTTTTGGACGAAGTACTTAATTTATTTCCATGGAAGTACTAGTTTTAAGAACTTCGTTTATAGTAATTTTTTGGATCTGATACTTAGTTTTTTCAAAATTTTTTTCTCAAGATTAAAAAAAAAGAAAAATAAAAAAAACTGCAATATTTTTTTTTTTTTTGGTGTAATACCTCATTTAATTCTATGAAAGTACTAATATCTGAAAATATTGTAACTAGTGATATTTCAAAACCATTATCGAATTAAGACCTAATTTTTTTTTCAAAAATTTTTTTATCAAAAAATCTCAAACCCCCCCTTTTTTTTTTAATTTGGATGTAATACCTCATTTATTTTCATGAAAGTACTTATATTTGAAAGTATAGTTTCCAAATGATATCTCGAATCGGATACTTAATTTTCTGAAAATTTTTTATAAAATTTTTTTCACAAAAAAATACAAAAAATACCAATTTTTTTTTTCTTTTTGGACCCAGTACCTAATTTATTTTCATGGAAATACTAGTTTTAAGAAACTTGTTTATTGTAATTTTTTGGATCTGATACTTAATTTTTTAAAATTTTTTTTGTCAAAATTAAAAAAAAAGAAAAATAAAAAAAACTGCAATATTTTTTTTTGTGTGTGTAATACCTCATTTAATTCCATGAAAGCACTAATATCTGAAAATATTGAAACTAGTGATATTTCAAAACCATTATCGAATTAAGACCTAATTTTTTTTCCAAACATTTTTTAATCAAAAAATCTCAAACCCCCCTTTTTTTTTTATTTTGGATGTAATACCTCATTTATTTCCATGAAAGTACTTATACTTGAAAGTATGGTTTTTACTTGATATCTCCAATCTGATACTTAATTTTTTGAAAATTTTTTTTCTAAAATTTTTTTCACAAAAAAATACATAAAACACCAAATTTATTTTTCGTTTTGGACATATCTAATTTATTTTAATGAGAGTACAAGTTTTAGAAATTTAGTTTATAGTAATTTTTTGTATCCGATCACAATTTTTTTTTTTATTTTGATATAAATTATAACACATAAGAAAGAGTGATGGAAATCTTGCCTCTTTTTGACTTCCTTGGATTATTTTGCTCGTTGCTATGTTTATTAAATTTATGTATGCAGCTTAATGAAATTATAAACAATAATAAACAGCCTAAAAATATTAAATGGTTATGTTTGCATTTTAAAATTAAGATTTAAAAGTTATATTGGCATTTTTTAAAGAATCAAGCAATTTATAGAATTAAATAATTTATTATTTTGTGATTAATAGAAATAATATAAATAATGTTAAAATCTTGAAGCAATTAATCTGGTTATTTTTTTTATTACAAAATATTATTATTATTATTATCATTGTTGCGGAAGATTGGTCAAATGCAAGAAGTACACTGAGAAAATAAATTATAAGAAATTATTATAAATTCTGGTAAAAGCTCCTTTTCGCATCGTTACCAACCATTTCTTTGACAAAACAAAAAAATCATGTTACCCAATATTTTAATTATTAAGGGATAATTATATATTCTAATAAAATAAAATTTTACAAAAAAAAATAAAATTAGCTTTTTTTATATTTGTCTCTTTTTAATTATGCAAAAATGATTTAAAATCCATTAACGCCGGTGCGACCAATCCATGGACGCTAGAATTTTCACTTTAATAACAAAATGATCTTAATAATCTACTTTACCAGCTACTAAAAACGAAAAATGTATGTATAATTGCATGGTTGTAATCAATAATATTTGTTGTAAATTAAGATTACAGCCCATTGTTTGAGGAACCTCAGTGCCAGCTAGTTGGCAGGGTATTTTTTTTAATTTTTGGACGTAGTATCTTATTTTTTTCTAAGAAAGTACTAATATCTGAAGTATGGCTTTACTCCATATCTTGAATCTAATAATTAATTCAAAAAAAAAATTTTTTTCTTGTCAGTGGCCAGAAAGTATGTATTTCCCGGTCGCAGTGCGATTCGAAAATACGTGTTTTCTAGCCACTGACGAAGATAAATTAAGTTTTCGCCTCGGCCGTAAAAAAAGAATGTCCCAGATCAAAGTTTGTCTATTTCTGCAGCCTAGGATAAAAAAATATAGGTACTATTCTCATAATTTTTCACACAAAAAAATTAAATAAAACAATTATTTTTTTTTTTTTTTTTGCGTATTATCTAATTTATTTCTATAAAAGTACTAATATCGAGAATTATTGTTTTTACTCGATATCTCCAATCTGATACTTAATTTTTTGAAAATTTTTGTCTAAAAAATAAATTTTTTCCTTTAAAAATTCCAAAAATTATATAGAATTTATAGAATTTATACGTATTAGCTTAAAACTCTATATTAAATAAATCTCATAATTTCACAAATCAGTTTCAGCTTAAAAAATAACCAAATAGTTGAATCATAACAAGCAATTTTATACTATTATGCAGGAAAAATTGTTTTCTTATTGAAATAGTCAAAATTTGTGTAATATTACATGTAATTACAACCCATTACATTTTTTGTAATGGTAATGGACTTTTAGCCATTAACCATTACTTTTTATAATGGTTAATAATTTTCGGCCATTAACCATTACAAAAAGTAATGGTTAGTAATATTATTAATGTATCATTATTATTTTCCATTACTCATTACAAATTCGTTAATTGTAATAGGTAATGGAAAATTACAATATTTGCTATCCCTGATGGGTAGTAGTATTATATATATATGTATTAGTATTATATATGTGTAGTAGTGTATAAATATATAAATGTATATGGAATAGTCCTATCTTACTCTTATTTTATATGGGGTGCTAATAATTGTAGTTGCTAAACTTCTTTTAATAGATAATTAAACTAATTGTAAATAATTATGAATTATGAATATTTAAATCTCACTCTGATCTATAAAATATTATAAAGTCAATCTTACAACAAATGCATATTAAAACAACTCAAACAACTTATTAAACATTCTACAATAAAAAAGTCACGGTGTATAAGCCTGACTAGAAAGAAGAATATCTCATATAGCTACAGGAACAACGCAGAAGCATTTTAGCCGCTCAGCCTTTAACATTTTTATTGTATTTTATACATTTAAATAAACAACATTCATTTTAAATTAAATTAATAATTATTTTATCCATATTAAATAAACCTAACCAAATCATAAATAAATACTACTACACATAAAGTTACGGATTTTCCACCGTAACATACGTAATAGAGATATTTACTTTGCAGTTTCGATAAGCCATAGTTGTACGCACATTTTGTATAAATCGAGACACTAAGGCATAGGGGAAGAGCGGGTCTTGTGGCGCAAGCAAAAAAATTTTTTGTTTATAAAGCCAAAAAATTTATTATAAATTATTTATCAAAAAATTTTTTTACCAATATAATATTCAATGTTTTAGGAATCAATTTATAATTACTAAATTTAAAAAAAAGACTCCATTTTTTAGAAATAATTAAATAAAAAAAAAGTAGGTTTGGAGGGTCTACTGGCGCAGGTGTTGGTGTAATGGCGCACCCCGTCGGGATTAATGGCGCATATATCTACTGCCACCTATATGGGTAGATTTAAATGAAGTGAGTGCGACTTACATGGTCGGGTCTTCAAAACTGCCTTAAAGTGTTTTTTTCTGAAAGTACTACCAAAAATAAGTAACCAGCCCAATTTTTAGCCTCCCAGAGCGAAATCTCGATTTTTGACAGCCATTTTAGTGTTTTTGACTGTCGTAAAAAAAGTAAGAAAAATGAGTCATAATTTTTTTTATTATTGCTATAAAAAACTCACATTAGCATGAAAAATTTTTTCCCTTTAGGTCCGGATAGGAAATTTCCCTGGCTATCCCATTCCGGTGTCAAAATTTTTTTTTGAGTTGCGCATGCGCGAGGAATCGCTAAGATAGGCTGTTTTTTTTCAAAAGTCGATTTCTCAAATGCCTATTAGTGAAAAATCTTGTAGCCAGGCTTAAAATTTTCGTTAAACCTTATATTTTTTGGCAAAAAAAACATTTCGATGGGACACTGCTTTTTGGGAGCTCTAGATAAAAAAATAGCAGCTTTCAAAACCTCATTTTTTACAAATTTCAAATTTCCCGCCAAGTCACGTGACCAATCAAAAATCTGATCAAAAATTTGGATTCCGCGGGAAATTTTACATAAGGATATATGTTTTCATGTTTTTAAGAGCGTTTATGTTAAAGCGGCGAAAAACAGTGAAATAATAAAGAATTTTCTGAATAATTTTGAATAATTTGGAATAATTTAAAAAATAAAAAAATTCCTTAATAAATGAGATATTTTAATCTTTCAATTTAAAATTTCGCTGCTTTAACATAAACGCTCTTAAAAACATGAAAACATATATCCTTATGTAAAATTTCCCGCGGAATCCAAATTTTTGATCAGATTTTTGATTGGTCACGTGACTTGGCGGGAAATTTGAAATTTGTAAAAAATGAGGTTTTGAAAGCTGCTATTTTTTTATCTAGAGCTCCCAAAAAGCAGTGTCCCATCGAAATGTTTTTTTTGCCAAAAAATATAAGGTTTAACGAAAATTTTAAGCCTGGCTACAAGATTTTTCACTAATAGGCATTTGAGAAATCGACTTTTGAAAAAAAACAGCCTATCTTAGCGATTCCTCGCGCATGCGCAACTCAAAAAAAAATTTTGACACCGGAATGGGATAGCCAGGGAAATTTCCTATCCGGACCTAAAGGGAAAAAATTTTTCATGCTAATGTGAGTTTTTTATAGCAATAATAAAAAAAAATTATGACTCATTTTTCTTACTTTTTTTACGACAGTCAAAAACACTAAAATGGCTGCCAAAAATCGAGATTTCGCTCTGGGAGGCTAAAAATTGGGCTGGTTACTTATTTTTGGTAGTACTTTCAGAAAAAAACACTTTGGGGCAGTTTTGAAGACCCGACCATGTAAGTCGCACTCACTTCATTTAAATCTACCCATATTGTTTTTTTCCTTTTTATTTTTTTTAATATTTTAATGTTTTTTTTTTGGATTTAGGAAAAATAATAATAAATATAATAAAAACAAAATTTCATTAATCAACTGATATATATTTATTAAATCTTTATAAAAACATTTTATTTTTAGATAATATCAAATAAAACTAATTTCATATAAAAACTTTTATTGCAACTGCTAAGTCTTTACTATCCCAAAGACCTTTTTTTTTACTCATCTATATAACACAGAAAAAAATACATTCATTAATTTAAAAGTAAAAATTTTTATATTTTTTAAATATCTAAAATTTTAAATAAATAACATAAAGTTAACTTTGTATTCATAAAACGATTTTAATTTGAGCAAAAAAAAATAAACATTTGGTATAACCTCAAATTTTAAGAATTGAAAAATTACTTCACTAATACGAATAACACATGAATAATAAACTTATTATGCAAATATAATTACCTTTAGAACTTATTTATTATTATAAAATAATTTTGTATTTAAGAATTAAATAATAAATAACATTAATAATAATAAATGTTAGTAGATATTTGACTAAATGCTTAAAAAGACTTGTCAACAAATGCTTAAGGCTGCGCCACAATAGCAGCGACAAGTGCGCCAGCATACCCGAACTCGTGATTTTTTTTTTTTTTAATTTAAAAAAAAAAAATTATTTAAATAAGAAAATTAAATTTTTAATTGCAAAATATTATCTGTAATTTTATAAATAATTAAAAAAAAAACACTTTAACATATATAATTTTACCTAAATCCTTAGTCTTGTAACGTGATTTCTTATAAGAATTCATGCTAAATTTTTGAATTCAAATTTCTAAATTATAAATAGATAAAATATATTTTTTTTGTATTATGTTAAATAAGCTTATAAAAAATTAAAGATTTCTTACAATTTAAAAAAAAAAAAAATTCTTCCTCATATAGAAATAAGAGTGCGCCAGAATACCTGCCGCGCCACAAGACCCGCTCTTCCCCTACGCATTTAATGTATACTTTCCAGGGCTAAAGTGGATAAAAAAAACATTAATACACACGAATATATAATTATTCAATTAACTTATTTAAGCAATTTAATTTTTTATTAAAAAAATAATGTAATACAATTGCGTATTACAATAAAGCTTTAAAAAAAAAAAAAAAAATTATATAGGCCCGGATTTTGAACCTCATTCGCACATGCGTAAATAGTATTCCACACTAGTTCCATACATAGGCCACTAGAGAATCCCGTTCCATTTCCACTAGAGGACTCTGCATGGATGTATGGAATTAACCTAGAGGGCCACACATGTTTCCCAACCGCTTCTCCTGTTCGGGTATTGTCCTATTATTGATACATTTTTGTACGTTTTATTTAAAAAATTAATTTTTTATTGATCTTCTTGATTTTGAAAATTTAAAAACAATTATTTTATAATTAGCTTGAAAATTTTTACCCAAAAATATTAACTGGAAAGTTGTTGTAAACTTGATTTTTGTTCAAAATATTATAGATTTCAAACTGTTAATATTTTTAAAATTTTGATGATTTATTCAGAGTAATACAGGCGCCAGCCATACTAATCTCGCCCAAAAATTAAATTTCTTTTTCCGAGGATAAAAATAGGTGATATTTATTTTTTTCGACCCGCTGAACACGAATCCGGGGTCCGTTTTGCGAATTTCGTGGTCAATTTTTTGTTATTAACAAATTATTGCAAAATTGGCCAATAATTTGTTAATAACAAAAAATTGACCACGAAATTTGCAAAACGGACCCCGAATTCGTGTTCAGCGGGTCGAAAAACATAAATACCACCTATTTTTATCCTCGGAAAAAGAAATTAAATTTCTTAATTTTTGGGCTCGATTTGTATTGCTGGCGCCTAGACTAGAGGAATATTTTTAATGTGAATTCTTTTTCAAAAGTAAAGTAAATTTTCTTTTTCTTTAGATTTATATTTCTTTAACTGAAAATGGATAAGAAAGGAGAAAGATACATCACTAATATCCAGTGCAAACAATACGAATGGGTAATAACAAATTTAGATTCCTACTCGTTTAATTCTCTTATTTCAGGAGAATTCACTAGAGGGAATTATAATTTGTACAATACTTATAAAAAACAAAGGGAAAAGGGGAAACTTACATGGACATTGCAACTGAAAATGATTAATGAAGAAATAAGAGTATATTTAAATTTAAACGAATTTGAAGCTCTTGAACAAAACAGCATCAATATAAAATGTGGTTTTCAAATTTCTAATGGATATAACATAAATTACAATAAAACTATTACTAAAGAATTTCAATATGTTAATAATCAGGTGCAACCGATTAAGGCATTAATAATCAAGTCGAAAGATTTAGAAAATCGTAATTTAAAAATAGTTTGCTCCATATTTGAGCCATTTGAGTCAACAGAAAATGATCCTGAATTATTTCTTTCAAATAAAGCTTTAGAATTTACTGCTGCAAAACCAGAAGTTAACGTATTTAATAATTTTAAAAAACTTTTATTAAATGAAGATTTTTCAGATTTGACATTGAAGTCAAAAACTAATAGTTTCAAAGTTCATAAAGCTGTTCTTGGAATAAATAGTATTTATTTTACTACCGTATTAAAAAATGATATGAAAGAAAAACAAGATAATGTTATAAACATGACTGAAGATGACGATATTATCAAGGAACTAATAAATTACATGTATACTGGAGAAGTCCAAAATATCGAAGAAACAGCTCAAGATCTATTAATTGCTGCTGATAAATATCAACTCGAAGATTTAAAAAAAATTTGTACTTTTGAGCTTGTTAAGAACATTAGTGTCGATGATGCTGTAGAATGGCTTTTATTTGCTGAAAAGTATAATTCTAAAGAATTACAAAATTATTTGATCAAATATATTAGTTTGAACTATGAAGATATTAGTAAAACTGAAGGTTTTAAGTTATTGCCTGAAGTTAAAATCAGTTTAGCACAGGTTTTTGAATGCTTTTTTTAAGGTTGATTTACGGTCACAAACATTTGACGGTATACGGCCGGTCATTTTTCAAATAAAAAAAATTGCGACAACGTCGCATAATTTATGATTATTAATATAAAATTATGCGTGTGTTTTAAACAGCCACGCTGTCGCCTTAAAATTTTCATCGGTTTTTCATTTTTTCTAATTAAGGATGTTGCTCACCTTTTTTGTTTGCGTATAGATTTTAATAAAAGTTGGTATATAACAAGAAAGCATATTAAAAAATACATATTTAAAATTAGAAGATCCTAGGGTGACTCCATCATTATTAAATAATTAAAAATAATTTTGCTTCTCCGAGCATCTTATACACGTGATTCTTATGGGACGACATTTTACAATAAAAAATTAAAGTATTTTTTGCGTACAGTTTTTGATAAAAAAATTATAACATATAAAAAACATATCGTAGAATATAATTATTCAATTTATTTTAGACTAGGGTGGTTTGTTTATAACGAAAATTTTATTTATTTAACAATGCTATCGTATAGCTGTGCGCGCGCAAGGTTCTCGCTTCTATAGTAATATGATAGAAAGAGAGAGTAATAGTTTCTTATTTCTATTATCCCCAGCTTGGTATTTATCATCCTTAAAATATCTTTTATATGAAATCCACAATTTATTTAAAAATTCAATACCAGTTTCATCAACAATTAATTTACATTGTGATACATATTTTTTTTTAATCCATCGTTTAGTTTTGATATTGATAGAACATACAAATCTAAAACCCATGGTTTTTGACTGAGCTTCTATGCCTTCAATGCATAAAGATTCAGCTTTGGAGCTTTGTATCTCTTAAACAAAAACGACAATTTTCTTTAAATTTTTTTTTATGTGTATTAATTATAATATGAAGTCCCTATAAAAATTATATAAATTTCTATCGTCATCAAATTACACGTTAATCAACCTTAATTATATGTTTAAATATTTACATTGAAATCATATATTGTAATATCTATGCTGTACAATTCATATTTTATGCTGTATTTAAACGTAAGAGCGTTACATGATATAAAAGATTCTACATGTATAATTTAAAATCTTAATTATTTTTTTTTTTAATTTAAAATAAAAATAATTTTAATTTTAATTACTGTAAATTTTTATTTTTTCTGCACATAGTTCACCACTTTATTTTATACCTAAATCATTAATTAATTAATTCATTGTATTTTTTTAATACTAATTATTTATTAAATTTTATAAATTATTGAAATTTGTATTGATCCATCCTATCATATTAAATTATTTTAACTTAAAAGTCTATAAAATTATTATTAATTTATAATAAAATTAAAAAATTATTATTAAGTACAACTTATTGAATTCATCTAAGTGACATAATTATTTTATTAACAAATTTTATGACTAGTTACGAAGCAATAAAAGCAAAAAATGTTTTTTTTTATTCATAAAAATAAAATAAATGTTAAGTGTAAAGTATAATATGGGTACAAAATTACTTTTTTTTTCTTCTAATTTTGAGTGTAAAAAAACCATAGATATACATGAGATATACCTATATAGGTAATCGCCGTGAGGGTAATGGCGGATTCTAGTAAGTCACGTGGTTTCCCCTTTTTTATTGGGAAAACTTTACACGTAAAGCATAGGAAAAATTTTGAAAATTGGAAATTAAACAATTATAAACTGTATTTTGGATAAAATTTTTTTAGCATAGCAATTGTAATAATAAAATGTATCTTTATTTTATAAGATAAAAAGAATATATAATTGTAACTTTTATAAAAGTTAATTTTATTTATGTTAAGAGGGTTATGTGCGGTATTCAATGCAAATATATTAAATTAGTTTTTGTGTTACAATTTGATTAAATTTGATAAATTATTGATAGAAACTGTTAATAATTGTTATCGCTAAGAAAATGCAAGCAATAATGATATTTTTTTTCTAAGAGAAAAATAATATCAATACTTTTGAGTCATCAAACAGAAGATTGTAATGTTTTTATTGTTATTTTGCAAAGACAAAATACTTCTTTGTGTTGGGATGAATGTATTTTATGCTAATTAATATTCTTTAACAAAAAATCTGCAAAAAATTCAATTATTTCACCCAAAAACAATAAAATATACACAAAAAACATATGATCATTGGTAAGAGTGAGCATTATTTACTTATTTCAGAAGTGTAGTTTACGGAAAAATTTATAAGAATAAAAAAAAATCAATTTAAATACATTTAGAACTTATTTTTTCACTATTTATAACAAAATACGGTTATTAAAGAATTTTTTAATTAATTAAAAAATATTTTGTGAATAATATCTATATATTTGCATACATATATTTCCCAACGCGGACTAATATTTACGCCACCGCGAGCGCGTCGATCGAATTTTTTATATCCCTTCTACCATTCGCCTCAGGGCGAATAAATCATAAAAGAAATTATTTCGCGCCAATTCATTTTATCACGTGATTTTAGTGCTTGTTCAATGTGTTCGTTGAATAGTTGCAGCATTGTTAAATTTTTTGTTTTTACATATTAAATAATTATTTTATTTCCTATACATACATTAGTGATTTTGATTTGCAAGTAGCTGAAAATTAAATTCTTTTTCAAAAAAGATATCTATTAATAGGTATGCAAAATTAAGTTCTGGATATTCTATTTATTTTTGAGGTTATGTTAAGAAAGTTAACTCAAATGCTATAACAAAATTTTATTATTTGCAAATTATTGTTTTTCCAAAAGTTTTTGATATGCTTTTTAAGTTTAAATTAAAAAAAATATATATAATGTATTAAATTGATAAATGTTGGACAAATGTAAAAATCTAAAATCTTAATCATGAGTTTTGCAAAAATAAAAAAATTTCTTTGTGTAAATAAAATTTGAATAGGTACAATTTTATACCAAATTTTTTATCATAACTTTTTTCCTTTTTAGATGCTTTTTGATAAAGTTAATCTAGAAAAATAAGATTTCAGTTGAAAAATTAAAATGAGTAAAAAGGAAGTAAGATTTGTCTCGAACATTCAATATTCATCGTTAGTTCAATTTAATCAATTCAAGTGGATCATAAAAAATGTGGATGATTGCTGTTTTAATTCTATTAGCTCAGGAGAATTCACTATGGGTGAATTTATTTATTATGATAATAGTTTAGGTATCCATCGAATAGTACCACTAAAATGGACAATTGATTTAAGCTTGGTGAAAAGTGAACCTTTAAAGATTTATTTAGTTTTAAAAGATTTTGCAGCTCTTGCAAAAGCAGCCTCAATAAAATGTGCCTTTAAAATTGATCATGAAAACACAACTATTAATAGTATTCTTGAGGGTACATTTACCAAGTCAAGGTTAAAAAAATTAATAGAAGGAATAACCATAAATCAAGAGGATTTAAAAAATAGTAATCTTAGTATTCGCCCTGAGGCGAATGGTAGAAGGGATATAAAAAATTCGATCGACGCGCTCGCGGTGGCGTAAATATTAGTCCGCGTTGGGAAATATATGTATGCAAATATATAGATATTATACACAAAATATTTTTTAATTAATTAAAAAATTCTTTAATAACCGTATTTTGTTATAAATAGTGAAAAAATAAGTTCTAAATGTATTTAAATTGATTTTTTTTTATTCTTATAAATTTTTCCGTATACTACACTTCTGAAATAAGTAAATAATGCTCACTCTTACCAATGATCATATTTTTTTTGTGTATATTTTATTGTTTTTGGGTGAAATAATTGAATTTTTTGCAGATTTTTTGTTAAAGAATATTAATTAGCATAAAATACATTCATCCCAACACAAAGAAGTATTTTGTCTTTGCAAAATAACAATAAAAACATTACAATCTTCTGTTTGATGACTCAAAAGTATTGATATTATTTTTCTCTTAGAAAAAAAATATCATTATTGCTTGCATTTTCTTAGCGATAACAATTATTAACAGTTTCTATCAATAATTTATCAAATTTAATCAAATTGTAACACAAAAACTAATTTAATATATTTGCATTGAATACCGCACATAACCCTCTTAACATAAATAAAATTAACTTTTATAAAAGTTACAATTATATATTCTTTTTATCTTATAAAATAAAGATACATTTTATTATTACAATTGCTATGCTAAAAAAATTTTATCCAAAATACAGTTTATAATTGTTTAATTTTCAATTTTCAAAATTTTTCCTATGCTTTACGTGTAAAGTTTTCCCAATAAAAAAGGGGAAACCACGTGACTTACTAGAATCCGCCATTACCCTCACGGCGAATTGCAGTATCCTTATATTAAAAAATGGATATGGTGAGTTCGATGAAACAGTTCACCTCTTGCCATTCGCAATACCAATGCCTTATGCAGATGTTATTAATGATCTAAAAAATCTTATGACAAATGAAGAATTTTCTGATTTAATTTTGAAATCCAAAACTAAGAGGTTTAAAGTACATAAAAATATTCTTGCTTCCAGAAGCCCTTATTTTATGGCAGCATTAAAAAATGACATGAAGGAAAAGCAAGAAAATATTATCAATATGGTAGAAGAAGATAATATTATCAATGAAATACTAAATTACATTTACACTGGAAAAGTTGAAAATATTGAAGGCATATCAAAAGATTTATTTATCGCTGCGGATAAATATCAATTGGATGGTTTGAAAAAAATATGTGTTTATGAACTTTTTAAAAATATTAATGTTGAAAATGCTATTGAATGGCTTTTGTTTGCTGATGAGTACAATGATGAAGATTTCAGAAAGCCTATAATAAAATTTATTAGCTTCAATTTTAAAGACGTCAGTAAAACTGAGAGTTTTAAATTATTGTCAATAGAAAAACCATGCTTAGCACAGATTTTTGAATGTCTTTCATAATTTATACAGGATAAAATCCTTCAATTAAAAATAATTTTACAATATTATATAAAATAGATAATAAGAAATTTTCAGTAGAATAGTTTGTTAAAAGAAATACAATAAGTTTTAAGTTTAGAAAAAGGAAAAGAAAATTTTTATATAGAAAAACATTAAAATCCACAAATTTAAATCATTTATTTTAAAAATCTCTTAATTTTAAACAAGAAAGATTATAACAATGCAGTAATAACATCGAGTAATAAGTCAGAGAATTAAATATTCATTGAAATGCATAAGTTCATTATTTAAGATAATTTGATTATACTAAATCATTCAACTACATAACCTTTATAATAATTTCACTTAAATAATTCTCTATTGTTTTTAAATCTTAAAATCTTAATAATATTTGGACATGTTTAATTTTACATTAGACTTAAGAAATATAATATAGCATGTAAAATGTCAAGGTTCTCATTGTACTCAAATAAATACCAGGATTTTAATTCATTATTTAGTAATTTTTTCATTTTTTATTTGACATTGAATTGAACAAAAAAATAGTTCTTCACTTTTTTTTCAAATTAAATAAAAGGTATTTAGGTGCATAGAAATGTTTTAAAAGTTGAATCGTAGCCAAAAAGAAAAAGTGTAGGTATGTATATATACATATAAAACAAAAAAACTTAGTTTTTCTTCTCTAAATAAAAAGAAAAAGGCCAATGTCATCGATTATCCTACTACACGTGACACATAATAATCATTTTTTTCGATTCTGACCTTAATTCTTCAGGTTATAATTATAATTCAAATAACAACCCTAACGCTTTTAAGGTTATTGAACTTTTATTGCCATTCTAACCTAAAAATAAATGTAAATAATTTGTATTAATCAAGATAAATCGACTATTTTTATTATAAAAATGCTGAGTCATATAAAATGCAGCAGAAAAAGTTTCTTTTATACATTTTGTTGAAAAATCATATAAAATTCCCCTATATTACTGTGTGTATAGAATCTTATGTGTTATTATTGATCGTAGTTTTTATCCCCCTATTTTATATTGGCTTAACGACAATTTACTTTCTTGTATTTGATATTTTTTACCCTCTTTTTCAAATACAGAAAATAAGATTTTTAAAGTGTATCTTCATGTTTAACGAATTTTATTTTTTTTGTTGTATATAAAGGTTTTAATACAATTTTTATTTACACAGTGAATTTTTTAGAGTGCGTTGTTTATTGACGAAGTTAAGATTGTATTTCAATTTATGTCTGGCAAAAAGTCTGTTTTGGAATTAAATAACTTTTATTTGAGTAAACAAAAATATTAACAAAAAATTTACTGTTTTCCCCTTAGAGTGTACATGAAAATCACTTACCAATCTTAAAGTTATTAATAAAAGATAAATAAAAAACATAAAAAAGTTAATACCAAACATCACAGATGTCGTAACCTCCTTATTTTTATTGCAAAATAAAATAATCCATAAGGGATTTAAATTTTATAATAAAATTTTTATTTTTTTATTACAGGGGAGTAAACCCAATTAACTTAAATTTATTACAGTAGGCGTAAAATATTACACTTACTCATCATTTTTTTAAATAACATAAACAAACAGTAGTTTTGACATTTTTATTATTATTGCAAAATTTTTAATTTTTCAAGGTTAATTAAATAAATTACTTAATTTAAATGACTTAATTAAAAATGTAAATATATTAAATTTGTGTGTTTTTTTTGTGAACGCAGCTGATGAAGGTGTGTGTATGACTTTTTAAAATATATTTTTATCAAAAATTATTGTAATTTCCCTCTCTCTTTCTTGCTTCTTAATTTAAAAAAACAGAAAGACTATCAAATATATCAGAGATAAGATAATGAAAACGTTGAAAAATAAAAAAAGATATTAATTATTATTATTATTATGTGTAATATCGAGTAAAAAATATTCTACTTAATTTCGGTTATTAATTTTTTGGTATTCAGAAAATACTGTTTGATTAATTTTTTTGTGAGTTTTTTTGCTGTTTTAATGAAAAAAAGAAAGAAAAAGGAAGTAATATGTTGACGTGTGATTTACATTAGTGAATTTTTTTTTTTTGTATTTCAGTAATTAAAAAAAGTGCATTTATGTGGTTATTATTTGAATTATTATGTTTTCCAATACGTTTTTTGTATTATTTAATATTAAGAAAAAATTTGAGTGGAAGTTACAGGTAAATTTGATTAATATTTTGGTTAACACTGTAAAAAAATGAATATAATTTAAAGAGTCTTTTTTTTACAGTGTATATGAGATAATCGTCAATTTATTCTTGAAAATTATACAATAAATGAATGATAAATTATGTTTAAAACACAATGCAGTGAGAAAAAAAAATAAATAATTTAATTGTTTTTTATTCAATATTTTATTAAATAAACATTTTGATGGGAAAGAAAAAATTGTTGCAAGACACACTTCAACTGCCATCTCTTAGACTTGTAACCAAACACACTTATGTGTTATTTTTTTTTAACATATGCTCCTGCAATTAAATATTACACACCTGATGAATGAAAATAATTAATATTACGATCTTGTAATTACAGAAATCTAACTTACCGACTCGAGATCTAGATTTTTTTGCAATAAAGGAAGTTTTATATTTATTATCATTTTTTTGCTCACTGAATTTTAATTATTCTAAATATAGTTTCTCTTCATTTTTTTTGCTTGCACATGCAGAAATATTTTTTTTTTTTGTTAATAAATCATTTTTTTTTTATTTTATTCGTGATTGTTCAATTTTTTTATTGTTTGTTTACAAGGACATATTTTTTTCTAGTGTATTATGTGTGCTGTGTTTTAAATATTTTTTTTACACTTTTATGCATTTGAGTCAATGATTCATTGTTTTGTACAGCCTTTTTTTTTTTATTGTTTTAAAAATAATTTTAGGCTTGCAGATAACTGTGAAATTTATTTGACAAAAAAAATTTTTTTTTTACTGAAAATTTTATTAATTTTTAAGTAAATAAAATGTCCAGTAAAAAAAGACCTAAAAAAAGGAATAAATAAAAATATTGATTATTACTTAATTCGAAAGTGTCGTGAAAGTTTACAAATAAATTTTTTGTTTTCTCATATCAGCACACACAAACATATGAAACCTATTAACATTTAAAAAGGTCAAAAAACTACAAAAAAAAATTTTTTTTTCGAACTTTCTTATATTCGAAAGCTTGTGTTATCATAATTTCAAAACACAATCTTATAAAAAAAATTGCAATAAAGAAGCTTTAGCGTAGGTTTTGATGCTCCACTTTTTTTATTATAAATAAAAAAAAGTACTAATTGAGTCTCTGTGTCTCACTAAGTAAGTGTAACTAGATTTATGTTTTTCTTGATAAAAAAAAAAATAGTGTCGTTTTTTTTTATGATGAAGAGAGGAAATTAAATGAAAAGTGTCATCCGGTATACTCTGGTTATGTCTTTTATTTAGAAAGAAAGAAAATTTTTTAAATGTCTAAATTAAGAGGCATAAATTTGTATTTATAGAAGGTTTTTTGATATTCAGCCAAAAAGATAGTACTTTTTTTTAAAACTTCGATATTCTTGGTTAGCCCTTTAAAAAATAAGAGGAGTTTATGTTACTAAAATAAATTTTTCTGATGAGAAACTGCATGCAGAGCTTAAGTTTGTTTTACTTTTTCTAGATTTTTTTGATTTTTCTAGAATGATTTTTTTATGGTGTATAATAAGTTACAAATTCATTATTTCTTTTTGAAAAATTGATCTTAATTCAATTTTGACCATTTTGAGCATTTTTTTGAAAATTTTTTTTTGGTTTTTTTTTATTTATTTTTTTTTAATTTTTAAAGCCAAATGGATCCACTATTCTAGGACAGATGATTATTTCGGTATTAACTATCCCTAAGGGGTTGATATCACATTTCCTAAAGATTTTTGGTAAAAACTGGCCTTAGATACGTAAAGATTCAAATTACTTTCTAGGGGATATTTTCAAGCCAAAATATTCATTTTTTTGTATCAAAATTCATCTGTTCAAGAATGGTCGATTAGGCGCTAATGGGTTAATAAACAAATTTTTATTATTTTATTAACAATTGCTTCAGAATTCAAACCCTAAATAACCTAAACATACTCTGAAAAAAAACCGTTTGCGGAAATATTCCACTTTTGGTTAGCAGCTAGCAGAATTTGACTTTTGGGTATCGGAATTTTTTCCTTGCTGAATCGTATCACTCTGGACATATCTTAAATGAACGAAAAAACATTTTTTTTCAATTGTTTCAGGTCATTTGCAATCGTTTAATTGATCAAGGAAAAAAATTGCACTACCCAAAAAAGGAAATTCCGTTAGCCATAAGCGTATTTTTTTTCAGTGTATAAAAATCTCAACAATACACCACAAACCCAGCAGACCTCTTTTCCCCATCTAAAAATCAGTAAAACCTACACAAAATAATTAATAAACATTATAAAACAAAAAATGTTGCAAGAATTATTAAAAAAAATTACATAACCTATAAGTACTTATAACAACCGATGAGTCAGAAAAAGAAAAAGAAATGCAATATTTTGTAGTATAGTAAAGTAGCGAGGTCGTTGTTTCCGGTTATAATAATACTGTGAAAGAATAAATAAAAATTATTATTACATTATGAGATACAATAATAATACTATTACACTATTTTACCTTGTTTTTTAAAAATTTTAATCTTTCATTATTGTTTTAAAAAAGAGTTTTTTTTGTAGGCGTTTAATAGTGTACATTTTTATATTTAATTCAAGTGTGGTTATTAACACTGTTTATGTTTTGTATCATTTTTTACTTTATTGACCATCAAACACACACGCGACTTTAATTTTTTTTTTTATGAGCTGTATCGAATGACTTTTTGTTGAAAATAATTAGGATCGAATTTCAGTTTCTTTGTTGTTTTACATGGTTTCTGTATTGTATTTTTTTGGATTCTAAAAAACAAAATTTAATTATTTTTTTTACTTAAATGGGTTTTAAATTTTTTTAAAAATGATAGAATAATTTGATTTAGTTTGTTATGTAAGAGATAAAATTTCAAGTCATCGTAATTTTTGATTATAAAATATGAGAGTATAATATGTAAGTGGTTCTGATAATAGTTTAGATGTTATGAAACTAACATTTTGTATATGGTTGGTTATTTTATAATTTTGATCGTCTTTTGGTTATTTTATAATCTTGATCGTCTGAAGTACTTACTTCAGAAATCAGGAAAAAAAATTTTTTTTGTTGATTTTATCAAATTTTTTTCAACAGTTTTTGCCCAAATAATGCAAAAAATATGCTTGCAATTTTTTATAAAAATTCTTTGACAGACGTGAGATAAATCATTAATTTTATCTTTGATAATAAATGAAATGACTTAAAAAAAGGGAATAACCCAATTACTTATAAAATTTTCAAAAGAATTTTTTGAAAATTTACAATTAGGCTCTATTCAATGTATGAAAAAAACTAGGTGAAAAAAATTTGGGTAATTTTCAGTTCAATCATTGATTCTTTACTCATACATAAACCTAATTACGTCTGTTACCAATGACAGAAATTAAAAATTTGCGCTGTTAACGGAAGTTTTTGTAACTTTAGGCCCGGAATTTAAATCTGCCGATGAGAGAAATGATAAATATTTTCTTAGAGTGAGGAAGGGTCAGACTAAATATCCCCATTTCTTCTTTCGGTTAGAAAAGTACCACCTTGCGCACACGTTAAGAAAACAACTATTTTTGCATTGCCCAAAGCCTTATTAGTGACAAGTACCTGCAATAATTAAACTGAATAACTAAAAAACAAGATATCAAAAACTAAAAAAATCATTAAAATACCTGATTTTCTTAAACAATTTGCCATATACATAATTTAGATATCTTACATAAACTTGCAATTGAAGTATAAGAAAATTTTTTTTTTTCTAACATTGAGTAACAAAATTTTTCTAATATCGATTATTTGTTTTAATGTCATTTCATAAAATTAAAATAGAATTAAACAAGTAAAAAATAATTATACTTCGGTATTATTATTATTTACAACTTGCATAACGATAAATAACTAAATTTATTCACGTACATTAATTATTGTGATGCCGAAGAGGAAAAAAAAAATATTAGAAAAAAAATTTTTTTTTTTGTTACGTAATTAAATATTTTTTTTTCTTCAGATTAATAAAATAAATATTAGAATCTATAATATTAGAATCTATAATATAATATTAATTAAAAAAAATTAATTTCTCTTTTTATTTCAAGCATGCAAATTAAAAACTAATATTTTTGTTTTCTATTTTTTTTAAATATTATGCTCTCATAATTTTTTTGATTAACTTTTTTTTTTTTTTATGTATTTATAATTTATTATATGCTTTCTTAACGCTTTTGATAATAATAATAATTTTTTTTTTTAATTTTTAAACATGCAAAAAAATTATGTAAAAAAAAAAAGAAAGTTTTTTTTTAGATACTTTTTATTTTTTTTTAATAAGTAATTAATAAAAATTGATGAATATTTTTACAATTTAGATGACAGTTTTTTTCTATTTATTTATTTATTAGTTTTGTGAAATAGTAAAGTGTATACTTTCTCGTGAGCTGTGTTTAATTATTTTTAAATTGTAGGTAATAACTTTATTATGCTGAGACAGTGTACTGTTTGAAGAAATTTTTTTATGGCTTTTTAATTATTACTTTAATTTTTAGTATTTTGCTTGCTGTGTTTACAGAGAAGTTTGTATGTTAATTTGTAAAGCCCTCTCTCCACATGGGTTTAAATTTACAGAAACTTAAAAGTCGCCTAGTGTAGCCGGAAGAATCATAAAAAAAAATGAAATAATAAACCCGTCCCAATAGCGAATATTACACCATCTCTAATGCTAACGAATAAGAGATGGCAGGTTTTTCGTTAATGGCACACAAAAATTAATTCTCTACAGGCGACTTTTAAACCTATGTGGAGAGAGGGCTTAAAAGGAAGATTTTTGAATTTTGAGCAGAATAATAAAAATTGTCCTACGAAGGGTTTTTTAATGTATTCTTAATGAAATTCGTGATTAAACTGTAGAGTATTTTATAAAAATGTGCACATAATACAGGTAAAAAGATATTAAAAAATTAGTAATAATGAGGCTGATTATTAATTTAAATAAAGTACTAACTTTGATCATTTTTAAGGCCTTTTTCTAAAAATAGAGATTTTTACCACCAAGTAAATTTAAGAAATTCATTATTTTTGGGGTCAAATTAATGATCAACACGCTTTAAAAAATTTATTTTTGAGTTAGAAAACTGATGAGTGACCAAAACCTTCCTGTTTACACTAAATAAGTTGCTTAGATTTTTAGAGCATTCCAATATTTTAGCCGAAATTTTAGCAAATTTTTTCAATTTAGTTAAATTATCTTACAATTTTAGAAGTTTACGAGTATTAAATTTTTGAAAAATATTAGAAATCTAGTGTCCAGAAAAATAAAGAATGGCCTGAATTTTACATAAATTACCTACTGATGCGAAGCTGAGGTTTATAGACAAGAGTCGAATACAATTTTTTTGCATCAGAAGTGAGATAACACGATTTTTTCTGCAGCCAAGTGGCCGAGAAATACGTGATTTCTGGCCACTAACCAGAAAATTTGTTTTCAAATAAAAACACAAAAGCAACAGAATTTCTGTTATACTTCTTGGACCCATTTTTTAATTACTAGATGAAAAGTCTGAAAAGTTTTTAATCGATTTTCGGATTCCCTGGAAAATTTTACTTAAACCAATTTCAGATATACATGGCTAGGCTGCTTTGCTTGAAATTCTAATAAAGCAACCTAGCAGTGTACTTAAAATTTGCTTCAAGAGAAGGACTTAAGTAAAATTTTCTAAAGAATCCGAAAAACTACTAAAATATTTTCGGAATGTTTATCCGGTGACAGAAAATCAAAATTGAATAATTTATTCTTGCCAGAATTCGCCAAGAGCCTAGAAATTCTGTTGCTTTTATGTTATTTTTTTTACCAGGGTTTTTTTAAATAAAAATTCATAGTATTTATATAGTTCTATTTTTTTTTTAATTTTAAATATTTCAAATTCTTTAATTTCAAAATTTATACTTAAAATACCAAAGTTTTTTACCTAGGGTTATAAAAAATCAAGTTTTTATAAAATAAAACGAATGAAACAATTTGTAATTTCTAAGATTTCCTTGACAATTTTTTTTTTTACGATTTCCAAAAACAAAAAAACTATTTTGTAACTTCACAAATACCAATTTTCAATTTCGAAACTTTTTTTTTCCATAGAATTTAATTAACACAATTTAATACTAATTTTTCTAAAAAAATAAAAAAAAAAAAGAATAATAGAAAATATTTTTTCTTAAAAAACCAATAAAAATATTAACCTCGCATAATATAAGTAATAAAAACTCTCATTTTTTTTTAATAAAACAAATTCAAAAAAAAAAAGTCAGAGTAATAAAATTAATTACACATAATCTACTTAATATATTCAAGAACAAATACATTAAAAAATAGTAAAATTATTTTTATATAAACAAAAAAAGGTTAAAATTAAATAAAATTATAGACTGTGCAGAATTATTATCTGTTTTTTAACAATTAGAGCATGATAAAATCTATATTTAAAGATTGATCAAAACTGATATTATTTATAAAGTGTACACTGTAAGAAATATTTTTTTTTATTTATAGTTCAGATTTTGCTCATAAGAAAATATAATTTTTTTAATTATGAGTATTCTGGTCATTTTTCACAAAATATGGGCGATTTTTTTACTTGAGCCAAAACTTGAGTTACGAAAACCCCAAAATATTTCAAATTCATGCTCTAAAAAGGATAAGCCTATCCATATGGTCTATCTACAGAATCTATCTTCAACCCAACCCTAATTAAATAACTCAAAATTAATGAAAACAAAAGTATATGCAATAAAAAACAGTTACTTATTACATAAAAAGCCACCCTTTAAAAAAGAACTCAAAACACTAGAGCATGAACTATTACCGTTTTTCCTCTAAATTACGATAATTTAATGATTATAAAATTCATAACACACACACACGTGCAATTATATTTAGTCTTTCTGGCGTAAAATATATTTTAGTAACGGAACTTCTTAAACAACAAAAAATTAATAGATTTTTTTTAATAATTCCAATAGCACTAAAAATTTCCACCAATAAAAAGAAAGTTCATTTTTATATAGACTAAAATTTATTATTTCATAAATCAAGCATAAATCCTAAAAAAAAACTTTTACTAATTTAAGGCATCTATATAATTAAAAATAATGACATATTATTATTTACGTAATTTATCAAAAGACAATTATGACGAAATAACAATTTTGCAAAAAAAAAAAACATACATGATTTCCTGGCCTATTAGTTCCTCTCTCTTTCTAAAATAAATAAATAAAAAATTGCAGGTTCATAGAGTTTTTTAAGAGAGCGAGATAGTAGAATTATTATAAAAAAAGGAGGTGGACGTTTTTTATAATGCGAGAGAGGAGCATCGCTTTAATACTTAATGTATTAAACGGACAGTCAGGTTTTAACCGTTAACAAGTTAATAACGTTTTTATTTTTTAAGTTTTTTGTTATTTTTTTTTTTTTTGGTTATCTTTTTTAAAAATAATAAAAGTGAAAGTGGGTGGTGTTGTGAGTGTCTTTATTGTTTTATAGTATGACGAGATTCTCTCTAAAAGTGTTGTGATTTAAATTAATGTGATTATGAGTTTTGAATTTAAATTAAGGTAGTTAGGAAGTGTGCCTAATTTTGATTACAAATAGAGGAAATCCCCCTTAAATTATTTATTTATCTTTTTTTTTTTAGTGTAAAGATTATTACAAAATTTATTTAGTTTTGTGTCAAGGATTCTGTTTATTTCTTTGACAATATTATATAAAAATTGTGCAATTTAAAACGTCTAATAAAGGAGTTTTAAATAGGGAGGATATACAATTTTTTTTTTCTTGGCTATTTAGGGAAAGTTGAATTTGATTTATTATAAAAAATTTTAAATATTTTGCCCTGAAGCTTTTTTATTATTAAAATTGAGAGATTAAAAAGTTTATGTAGAAAAATTTGAGACAATTGAAAATTATTTTCTCATACTTTCATTTTTATATTTTTTTTCTCTGTGTCTGAAAATTTAATTCACTTTTTTTTATACTGGAATAATAAAAAAAAACATGAGAATTTATTCATGTTAATTTTTGTTAAACAAACGAAAAACTCGATAGAGGTGGTAATAATTGCAAAATTGTCAATATTTAGGTTGCATACACCTGCAGATAGAAAAATTAAAGAATAATTTATTGTATCGTAAATCCGGTATTTAAAAAAAAAAATATTTTATAACTTCCTTGTATTATTTATTAATAAAATTTATACTTATTATTTTAGAATTTATTTATTATAACGTAATAAATTTAATTGTATATATGTGTCTGAGTTTGTGTGTAATCATTGTAAGAAAATCTTTATCAGACTGTGTAAAATAACCATCGTGTTTTTTTTTTCTTTTTTGTTGTTATGAGAGACGAAGGAAATTAGAACAGAAATATAAAATTAAGTTAATAAAAAAGACAGATTTTTATATTATTGTGGTCCGTTATTTTGTTTTTGTTGGGAATTAGGTGCTTTTTTAGTGATTTGGTATTAATGTTTGAGATCTTTGACATTTCAGTCCATGTAATATTTTTTAAATGATATAGACACTGTTAAAAGTGTTAATAAATTAATTAGTAAATTTTTGGTAAATTTACGAAATTAAATATTTTTTTGTAGATTTCGATAATTTGAGCTTTCCCACCATAATCCTATTTACCAAAAATAGAAAAAGTTTTGGAAAAAATTAATTTTAAAGTGATTTGACTAATTATGGTTCAATATCATTTAACAGGATAGATTATTGTGAAACCGAACTTTAAAATGAATTTTTTGTTAACAGGATTAAGATACGAAAATTCAAATTAATTGAAATTTGCAAATTTTTAAATTAATAAATACACTGTAAGCAAATTTTAGCAAAAAGTTGTTTACTGGAGTCCTTTAGGCCTGATTGAGACTTCAATATTTTAGTTAATATTAAATGCTTCCTGGAAACCTTAGGGATTTTCCATTGATGTAATATTATTTTCATAAAATCTGCTAACTTCATGCATTTTCGCCACATGTCTTTCAAATTCTCATAATTTATTTTTCATAATTTTCAAAATTCAATAAATATTTGAAGAAAAAAAGCCCATAAAAATCACATTCCAACCTTTTTATTACTCAAATACCCATAAAAATTGTAATAACAGTTCTCTCCATATTTATTTATTACACAATTTAAAAAAAAAAATAGAAATTACACATCTAAACACACGGAAAAAAAATTGACACCACATAAATAGTATAACACTAGAATGAAAGTGCACACACATTTATAATAATAAATTATAGTCTCTTTGGGAAAGTTTTTATTTATAAATACCGGCATAAAAAAAATGTTTATTTTCTATTTAGCAGAAAAAAAATTAAGATAAAATTATATTTAAACAATTAGCCAGTGTACTATTTCGAAAAAAAACATTTTCTTTTTTTCAAATCTTATCAAATACAGTTTTTGGTGACAATTTTATGAGATAAAAGGAGATTGGTTTTTGCTTTCTCCTTATATTTTATTTATAATATCCAAGAGATGCTTAAATACTTGCAACTTTTACTTTTTTTTCGAGGCTAATAAAATACAAATTTTTGCTACTGTTTTTTTTCTAATTTTATTTTTTATTGTCATTTTAATATTTATTATTAGATTAGAAAGTTAATTTTATTCAAATTATTTTATTTGATGAGTAATTTTATATTTTTTCATTGTTTTTCTAAGAATTTAAATTATTTTTTTATTATTTTTTTTTTATGAATTTTAAACTTGACGTTTTTTATGCTTTTGTTTCAGTGATAAAAAATTTTGATAACAAGTATTATTGTCTTAAAGAAATAGAAAACAATGACCAAGAATTCGTTAAATTATCTGACATAACCTCAAAAAAAAAAATTAATGTGTAAATAATCATAATCCTAACCTAAAAAAATGACAAGTTTGAAAAAAAAAAGTTTCTAATGTGTTTTCTTTTTTTAATGCACATAGAAAAAAAAACCGCAATATTAAAGGCATTCATCAACTTATGACCTGTATTTATGTGTATGAGCTTCACACTTGTTGTGTGTTCTTTTATAGTAATCCGTTATATTATATCTAATGTGTTATAATAATGATGATTATTATGATGACCAGTTACGTTTAATTTTTTAGATGTTGTTTTCTAATTTTTTTTTTTTTTTTTTATTAATTTGGTCTAAATTGATAAATGTTAAATTTAATACTTTTAAGATTAGATAAGATGTTTTTTAAATTTCTCTTTCGCCTGTTTTTCTTTTTTTATCTAATAGGTTTTTTTTTAGGATATTTTTGACGTAAATTGACTGTATAATGATGACGTTATGTGTGTTTTGAAATTTTAATATTTTGTTTTTTTTTTTTATATACGTTTATGTTAATTTTATACTTGAAAAGCGTGTGTTTTGAATATTTTTTTGCTATTGTTTGTGTTTTTTTTTGGTTTTTGGGGAATTTCGGGGTGAAGTAGTTAATTTTTATTATAAAAGTGATGAGTGTTTTATCAAAAATTTAATGTGACAAAATTATGATAAATTGATTCTTAAATTTTAATTTATTCAGAAATTTTATTTAGTAATAGATGAATGAATAAATTTTTCAAAATTTAAATTTCTTATATGTTAAAATAAGTTAATGTAAATTTTTAGAATTTTTTCTCGCAAGAGAAATGTGTTTTCAATACTATAAATACAAGAATCTTGCTAAAATTTAAACATACCTAATTTACACTTAAAGAGCTTATCAGGTTTTTCCCAAGTAGGGTTTTCTCCTGAAATGTTGTGTTCACTATTTCAAGTCATGTTACTTCTAACTTCATGATAGAGGGTAGGCATTAGGCAATGCCTCTTAGGCATTCAATTAAAATTTAGATTTTTTCAAGTCAGCCGTTTCAGAAAAAATATTTTGCCATATCAGGGAATCGAACCCGAGACCCTGCGCTTAAATGCATGAGCGCTACTCCTTTGACGACTTAGGCTGTATTCTGTCAATCTCAGTGAGATCATCATTACTTTATTTATAGTATCTAAATGACATTTCTCTTGCGAGAAAAAAAAAATTTGTTCCTTTTAAAATGATTTTATACTTTCTTGAAGTTTATTTACCATTAATTTATTTTGAAATATAGGGTGTCTAAAAATTGCAACCCAACTTACTTCCTAAATTTTGTAAAAATATTCATTCTCTAAATTTCTGATAAAAACTAACAAAAAACTATCAATCTCAAGATCAAAACATAACTCAATCTCTCGTCAAAATTTTCAAAATTTTCTCTACTTTTAAATGTAACTAGATTAGAAAAAACTTTTAAAACAAAATTTAAATAGATAATAAGAATTCGTGCAGTAAAATAATAAAAATATTAATAATTAATAGTACTATAATAATAAACTTTTTTTTTAAATAGATATTTACTTATGGATAGAAAGTTTAGCTATAATAATTAGATATTTATTTTATTAAAATTTTTCACACGCAAATTTAATATATATATATTTTCTTATAATTATAACTATTAATAAGATGAGATATTTTTTTTTTCTTTAAAAATTTGAAAATTTCTTAGATTTTTTTAGTATATTACTATAATATACTTACTTGAAACAATTTTTCAAAGATTTTATCTTAAAAAACATGAAAAAAAAAAATAATAATTTTAAAGGTTAAATATTTTTTCTACATTTTAATTCAAAAATAAAAGTTTTACAATGAAACTAACCATACGTAACAGGCTCTTAAATCAGATAAAAAATAATTTTCTAACATTATAATAATAATAATAGAGTTATATATACCTATAAATAAAAAAAAAACATATATAGAAGGTCATTTAATATTATTATTGATAATAATAATTATTAAGTAAGAAAATAAAGTTTTGATTAGAAAAGAACGTGGGAATTTATTAACTTTAAAAAATAGGCCATTTCGCGGTTTTTTTATTTATATATTAACTTATAATAGAATGGTCAATTACTTATAATTGTTAATATACGTGTCAATAACATTTGGGTTTAAAGACCTTGTTATATATAAATGTGTTTCTTTTGTCACTTCAATTGTTAGTAATTTTATTTTAAAGATTAAATAAAAATCAGTTATTTTTTTTTTAATGTCAAGATAGAATTGATGTGTAGTAAGAAAATTTTTTGGTCGTGTTTTAATGCAATTATATGCTACTGTAATTATGGTATTATAATATACAGTTAAATAAATATATAGGAAGGAAAAGTTATTGATAATTTTTTCTTTTTCTTATGGGAAAGAAAATTTCTAATCTTTAAAAGATTACTTTTATTCATAATTTAATTATGTTTGGTAATTTTATGTTTCCAATTAAGTGGTTTTTTAAGTAGTATAAAGGAGCTTTTGTTGAGAAAACGGTTTTGAGAATAGTTGTTTGTTAACCAAGTGAAAAAATTTGATTTTCATACAGGAGATAAATGATGATTAGGCGGAAACATACCGATAAAGTTTTTTTAAAGCAAAATTGCAGAATACTTTAGGAGCTAGTTTAATGAAACTCAAAAGTTTCTTTGAAGTTTTTCCAAATTTTTTTTAGGAAATTTATTTCAAATGGTGTTAGAAAAATTTCGCATTAGTGCAACCTGTATTTACCTTGGGTGCCAAAAACAACTACAAAACCTTAATTTAACTGGAGTATAAAATATTTATTAGAAAATCTTCAGTTAAGATTTTTCTTAATTTTTGTCCTAAATATTGAACAATAAAAGTCATCTATTAAATAATAAAACCAAAAAATTTTCTTAACAATTTAGCAAAAGTTTTATTTTTGCTAACACAAAGTGACTTTGCAAATAAAACTCTTTTGATAAATTGATAAAATCTTTATTTTTATTCACAAACTTTTTTTATTTTCAAAACTTTTTATAACTTAAATTATATCTCTTCTATTATACGATTTAAGTAAATAAAAAGTAGTATCAAATTTCGTCAAAACTTTCTAGATCGCACTTTTAAAAGAAATATTAAAGAACATATTTTTATTTCATTAGAAAGATAAAAGAACAATATTAAACTTTATTTTTAATTTAATTTAGTATATAATATTTTTAATTAAAAAAGTACTAGAATAATTTTCTTTTGTTTTATAATATTTTTAGTTAAATTAACTTTCGAACTTAATAATAAAAAATAATTTTTAACGCATTTTTAAATAAAGTTAAATGTTTTCATTAAGGCAAGTTACGAAGATTATTGATAATTTTGTGCAGCTGTTCTTGTTACTTAAATGGACCGTAGATTCTCTTCTATTTTTTTTTCTTTTATTACTGTAGACTTTCTCGCTGTTGCAATTTTTTAATCAGACGATCGACTGTTAATCTTACGTTGAAATCAGTACTCAATAATTATTTTTAAATGTGCAAGTTTGTCACACCGCATTTAAAAGCGTGATAGTATATGATTTTGCTAAAACCTCAAACCTCAAAAATTTAGCCTTGGAAATTTTAGTTTTATGTGCGTTTTTCATTAGCCGAGTTTCTTTTTATGTTATTATATTTTAAGATATTAGTAGGTTTTATTCAAGGAAGTTAGCCTCTGTGTTTAATCTTTGAGATTTTTTTTTCTATTTATTATTATTGTATTTATTTATTCTGCCAAGACAAAAATATGACTAATGTGAGGGGCTAATAAATAATTATTTGGAGAATCTAAGATTCTTTAGTATATGCGCTGAGCCCCATTTTGTTGTCACTTTTTATTACTGATAGCACCATGAAATTTTGCAACGAATTTTTTTGTTTTTTGGATCGCTGAATACGAAAATAAAACCCCTTTTTTCGGAAAATAGTCCGGTTTCCCAAAATAGAAATTTTGAGGTTATGTTTTTACCTACATTGTTTTAGTTGCCCACAACAATTAAGCGCTTCAATATTAGGTTGTTTTTATGTTTTGTTAATTTGTTAAGTATTTTCTTTTGTGGGCAACTGGGGCAATTTAGTCAAATAATATTTATTTTATTTTAAAACAAATATTATTTATTCGCATTTAGCGGCCAAAAAAACATAAGTAACCGATAAAAATCTTGAAAAATACACAAAACATAACCTCGAAATTCTTATTGTGGATAACTGGATTATTTTTGGTAAAAACGGATTTCATATTCGTATTCAGTGACCCAAAAAACCGAAAAATTCGTTGGAAAATTTTATGGACCTTTTAGCTACAAAAAGTGACTACAAGATTTAGGGCTCTACGCCTAAATTAGTATAAATTTGAAGTAATTCAAAACAAATCACAAATTCATTAATAATTAACAGAGTAATAAACTGTGCAAATCAATTGAAATTCTAGTAATCCATTTAGTGCTTTTCCTTTCTTATCATAACCTGTAACCACACTTAAGCTATACATTACTTCCTACACATTCAGTAGCAAAAGTTTTTTTTTATGGCTTCAATAATCAGTATTTAGTAATTTATGAAAGTGTTACTGTTGTTACTTGTTTACTGATTGTAAAAAAAAATAAATCTTTTCTTTTTATTGTAGAAACAGACTATAAACTCTGTATTAGTGAACTAGTAAGCGAAAAAGCCGGGTACCTTTGAGGAAACAGCGTAAAGTTAAAAAGCATTACAAAAACAAATTAGTTAGAAATTAAATAGAAAAAATTTATTTTATATTTTGCATACGAAAAATTGCAATGATTACACACAAAATTTATTAAGTTTGCCAACTTCTTATGACTTCAGTAACCGTTTTTTTTTTGTTCAAACATGTGCTATTTATAAGAGAAATTACACTAAAAAAACACAGTAACCAAATATTTGTTTTAATAAAATTTTTTTTCAAAGTAACTCAGCAACAAAAAGAAATCTTACGTATTTTTTATTTACTCAAAATTTAACTCCATAAATTTACATTTACGTAATTTAATAAATAAAGCATTGTTAAAAATTTTTTTTTCTTTGTTAAAAATATTTTTTACACAAAAAGTAAATAATTATAGAAAAATACGGTTACTCAGACGCTTAACAAATAATTTAAAAATTGATTTTTATGTAACGAAAAATTTCATGGTAAAAAATTTTTCTCTAATTTGAAATTCGAGATTTTCGTATCGATTTGTTTGAAAATAGTTGTAATATGCCACCTTTCTAAATCATTTATTTACATTCAAAGAAAATACATTCTAGAATTTAAGAGACGTTGACATATTACAAAGATATTTTTATTTATATACTTTTATTTATTTATTACACTGTGAAATTGCTCTCTTTGAATATTCAATTTTATGCCTTTGTGGTATCTTATTGAATTTTGAAGGAGTGAGAACAAACAATCTAAATGAAAGTTGACTAAAATTAATTTTTATTGGGTGTTTGTTTGGTTTAAAGAATACTTGCAATTTTATGAAAACCCATTTTTAAGAGCTAGCACTTGACAAACAAAATTTTTTGAAAATTAAATAATCCAAGGCTTTCTTATCCTTGAACAATAAATGACATAATCACCAAAAATTAATCAAAATTTAAAAGACCACCCATACCAAAAAACACTTAACTTGTGACATTATTTGCTCAACAAAATCAAATAAACAGTGTACATATTTACAACCTAAACATAAAAAAACAGTTAAATTGTTACATAAAACAATCAATAAAAGAAGGTTACAAGATAAAACAAATATTCAAAGAAGCAAAAAAAATTTGTATTGTTTGATATAAAAAAGTATTAGCATAAAATTTATATTGCACCATTAATTTAAATATTCTGAAAATAATAATAAAATTCTTTCACAATAAATTAATTGTTTTTGTAATTAATAAAAAAAAATTAAACTGATCTTAAGAGAAAGGTTGTATTTTAAATATATTTTATTTATATTATTCAGTAAGTACGTACACATCAGGACTTTCCCGTTGAATAAAAAAAAAAAAAAAAAACATGCTCGAGCAGTCAAGCCGGATAAAATTGTATTTTTTTTACAAGAGAAATTTTATTTATTTAATGAATTAAAGGTTTATTAAACTTTTATTAAAAAATTGACTTTTATTTGGGTTTATTGAAATGGAAAGTGTCATATACCTAAATTTTTTTTTTTTGGTTCCAGTAGCCGAATGATTTAAGTGAATTAAATTACTTTGTATATAATTTATTTACAACCTACTTGCTCACTTTAAGGTCAATTCACATTAATAATTTTTCTCATCAATTATTATTGCTATTTTAGAAAGTTTTTATCGGTTTCGATTAAAATTAATTATTCACACTCTTTATTAATAATTTTAATGAAAGGAAAAGTATATAAAATAAATTTTTTTTAATTTTCTTCCGGTTTTATTACTTATTATTGATTAAGAAATTTTATTTTTCCTCTAATATTAATTTTATAATTTAATGTATAATGCGAATTAACGTTACAACGTATTATTAAGTACGTTAATGGACCGTAAAGTATATACTTTGTTTGAGAAATTTTATAATTTATTTATGTGGTGACAAAAATCTTATGTTATGTCATGTATAATTAGAATTTATTGGTTTATTCAGTTTTATATTGCATAATTTTTTATGAATTTTTGAAAATATGTAATTTTTTTGTAATAATTGTTGGCATGGTAGTGTGTAGTCGGTAATGTAGGAATAAGGTAGCGAGATCCTTTTTGTAAAAAGTGAATGAGGAATATGATAAATTCTGTTTTACCAGCGATTGCTTATTGATTTCGCGCTGGATAAATCATGTTTTTTTTTTAATTTTAAAAATTTTACTTTTTGCTATATGGATTATTTCGTGTTAATTATTTTGATCAGTTTATGATTTAGATTCGTTTCGTACATGAAAAAAAGGTTTCTCTTTCTAAAAAGTTCGAGCAATATATGTATTGATCTCCGGGAAATTACAGACAAGATTTAGATCAATCACGATTATTTCCGGCTCAAATGTATCTTGCGTCTTGTCTGTAATTTAATAGAAATCCATTCCTGCTCGAGAATACTGTAATCCATATAGTTTTTCAAAAATATAAAGTTTCGCTAAAAATGAATAAATTAAAAATTTGTATCCGAACACATAAGATGAAAAATAGAAAAATGTCGATTTTAAACAAAATTTGTAAATTTTAGACCGAAAATTTATTTAAAATGTGAAAAATTCAGTATTCATTCAATATTATTTAAAATAGGGTTCTGCAGCTTGAAACGGAATTAGAAATTTAAATTTTAGGGAATTTTGAAAGAGCCTAAAAAATTTCTATGGCGAGAAATTATAATAATAAAGATAGTTTAAATTTGGTTTTAATTTAATATGGACCTGACGTAGATCCCGGTTTCGTAGACATTTTTTAACTTTTATAGATCGATTGAATTTTTCACCGGATATTTGTGTTTTTTGGGGTCTTTAAACACGATTGTATATCTGTTTTTACGGAAAATGGTCCATTTGCCTAGAGCAGGAATTTGTTGCTTATTGTTTAGATTTTTATCAGTTTCTTTTTTTTCGGTAAAAAAAGGATAATTCTTGAAAATTCACAAATTCAAGCATGATTCAGGCTCAGCAACCTTTAGTACTAAATAATTTTTTAAAAACTAAAATTTGCACAATACTATTACTTAATACCAAAATGAAAGTTAAAGTCTTAGACTCTAAATTGCCATGAAAAACCTCACGTATACGAGTGTCAAGAATACACATACAAATTACTCAAAAAATTACATATTTAATTAAGTATCGGTAATATAAATATGTTATAAAAAAAGATAAATAAATAATAACCATCTTTGTATATTATTACAAGTAGTATTTATTTAAGACATGTCAATTCCCACACTTTTGAATCTCGTCATATCTATAATATACAATATTTCAAGGTTCCTATTACACATAACAAATGTGGTGTCTTCAGTACAAGAAATAATAAAATAATGGAAAAAAATAATTTAAAAAACAGTATTAATAATAAAAAATTATTAAAAATATATTGTAAAAAGTGACATAACCTCAAAAATAAAAATAAAAAATGTATGGTGAAACAATGATTGATACAGTTGATGGTAATTCACAATCATCAACATCATCACATCATCATCATCATTATAAACATCAAGTTATTAGAACAACAAAAGTACATCAAAGTTCACGTACATCAAAAGTTGTTACTGTACAAGAAAAAGTTATACGTTCAAGATTACAATTAGGTTATTCAACACCAACTAATTTTATTAATCGGTAAATCATTTTATACTTTTATCTTTATGTGAACATCAAAGGATTATTGATTTTTATTTTATTTATGATTAATTACGTACTTTGTAAGTTATAAATCAAAGTAAAAATTTTTTTAGTAACATTAAATACTAATTAGATCCAGATTTTTTGATTTAAATTAATTATAAATATGAGATTCTTTAACTTCGTTCGTTTTTTGCTTTGATATAATTTATTAATTGATATCATTTAATCTATAAATCTAATTTAAGTAGTTTTTAATGATTTATTTAAATTGAAAAACAGATTTTTATACCTGAAATTCTCTTAGATAATTTTCATTAAATTAATATCAAAATTGTCGTGCATGTACTTAAAATTTAATTTATAACACTTACAACACGTATGTCAAAATTTTGAAGTGTATAATACGAACGTCATTCACTCTCGACACCAATTTCACTTCTTTAGAATATGATAATAAGTGACAGGATGTAAATATTAAAAAAAACGTGTGTATTAACAATGAGTCTATTTTTTTTGGTTTCTTCATTCATTGCAATATAAGAGGCTGTTAATTAAATCATATTTATACTGAATTTATTAATTAGCAGATAATTATTGTAGAAAGTTTTCCGGTTTCATCTTCTTCGTAATGAGTTTTCTAACACTGAAAAAGATTAAATACTTAATTAATTTAGAAAATATTTATAATGAAAAAAATAGAAAATTTTTGACCTTAAAATTCAAAGTCCTTGTAAAGCGATCTATTAGTAGTTGCATACATTAAAACGCTAAGCACGTGCAATATACTTACGTTTTTTTACACACTTAACCTAGCTTTTTAATTTGGAAAATTTTTTTTTGCATTTTAAGCTTTAATATCAAAAAAAAAATTTAGATTGTTAATCTTTTGGACTGTACAGTAGTGATTTAATTAACTTTGTTCAAAAGTGTTTTATATACCCTAAAGTCTAATGAAATTATTCTGGAAAAGAGTGTAATTAAGAAAAAAAATTAAATGAAACTTTTCTTAGATGCCTAAAGGCATCATTAATTCATTCCTTGTTATATTTCAAGAGACTTTAATTAATTTATTTAAAAATGTGAACAAAAATAAGAAAGGAAGTTTTTTAAGTCTTTTAAGTATTCCCTGTGGCAGAGTGTAACTATTAAAAAACTAAACATATGTTCTTTACTCATTTTTCAGGATTTTTTTCGAATGCTATTTTTAAAAAAATGCATTTAATGAATTTCAGCTTGAGAATTTAAACGAGTAATATTTGTCAATTTGAATTTATCTTGAGTTTAATTAATGAACTTAGATAATTATATAAAAACTATATGAATGTATTGTTAAAATTTTCTTCATAATTATGAGATTTTCGTTACAGTTCAATATAATTAAAAACAGAAACCAGTTGACAAGAAACTATACGATAATTACAATTATTAACAAAAGAAGTGCTTCAAATAATGTGCATTAATTATATTTTAAGTCACATATACATTTCAATTTTAATTGCCCTTTGAATTGGTGCAAATAAATAAATAATCAATACCTTATGTAGGTTACCAATAATTACTATTTTTTGTTACTTATAGTAGTACATAATTTGTACGATAAATTAGGTACCTAAAAGTAATATTTAATCAAGCTTATAGTAAAGAAAATTATTTAATTGTATTGAAATTTTTCTTACAAGTGAAATAACTCGACCATGTTATAAATAAATGGGAGATTTTAATTGTTACAGAAGTCAATTAAAACACAAAACCTCAATCGTTTTCAATAATAAAAACCAAGTACTCAAAAAGGATTATTAAGTTCAAAATTAAATTTTATATAAATAAGAATAATTAATTCTTTTTTAAACAGTGCCAAAGCCAAAATGTATTTAAATGTCATACAAAATAGTTAAATAATTATTATCAATGCAAAATCATAAACGATTATAAAATAGCTGGTAAAATTTTCAGTTATAGAGTATATCAAATGCATTGCTTATATAATATTGAAAACTCATTTCTCTTGCGAGAAACTTTTTTTTATTATAATATTTTTCGATATCATGATTTTATTTTATATTGACGCTACTAGCGAAAACTACGCCAACTCAGAGGATTCAGGGGAGGCCCATGTTAATTTAAATGTGAGTTGGCGTAGTTTTCGGCTTCAAAATGAACTGGCATTTTGTTCGCTAGTAGCGTCGATATATTAAATAGTATATTACGAGCCCGTGTGCAGAAAAGTAAAGAATGGCCCAAATAGCACGTAAAGTACCATCCGAGGCGATGCCGAGGTTGGTAAACTGCGATTTGGGTCATTCTTTATTTATGGACAAGGGTCGTACACGATTTTTCTTCGTCAGTGGCGAGAAAATTTCTGGCCGCTGAAAAGAAAAATAAAATAATCCATTAATTACTTACTGCGAAAAAAATTACGTTTCAATAAAAACGTTTTAAATATATTTCCATATTTAATATCAATAATTCAATATCTGATTGATTTCTTTTACTTTAATTTAACCAATAACTTTCTTTTTAATTGTATAATTTATACATAAATAGCCACAATAAATAAAAATTAATTAAAATTATCCTCAATACTCTATATATAGTTAAAATTTAATTAAATCTAACACACTTATTTATGCGTCAGTAAATAATTAATGCAAAACAATTATTAAACAGTATCCCTACATCTTTCTATAATAAATATCGAATACCTAAACTAGTATGTATAGAAAATAAAAGGGACATTTTTAATTAAACTACATGGCTTTCAACTACGTACAATTTTTATTTTATATAAATACACATCTCAATAAAATCTTTATGCTCTGCTTATTTTCTATAAATATAATATAATAAATTAAATTAATACAACTCAATTTAAATTCATGATATTATTTTCGTTTCTAATTTATTTATTTATTATTAATAAATTATTGTTATTATTATTTATTAGCCTTTAATTCTAAGAATAATACATCATTATTTTAAATCGGATATAAAATTCTGTATGAGTAATATTTAAGGTTATAAAATTAACCGCATTATATTTTACGAGATATTTTATAACCTCTAAATTTATAAGCGCTATTAATTTACAATGTTTACGTGATGTTCTTAACTGTCTTAATTAAATTAGTATAGTGTCAGTATATATAAAAATGTAATAAAAATTAATATCTCTAGTTTTTTTGTTACGTAGAATATTTTCCATTGATAGATAAATAATTTTTTTAGCCGATTACCGCTGGCACAGCCGGACTATAAACTTATAAATCAAATTAATTTTGGGGGCTTTTTGTGTATAAACTTTCAAAATGGTCTACAGAGGGTAGAATTATCAAAAACAAGCCTTTTCGCCTAATTTATCGGCCAAAACTTGTTAGTTCCTTATATTTGTTAAGTTATTTGTATTTTTTTGAACTCAGTGACCAAAAAACACCTGGAATTTAGTTGTAGTAAAAATAAATCACTTGAAAAAAATGGATTTTCACCCCTCTTAACCCTTAGTTTATACGATTTCGACTAAAAAACTAAATAATGGACAAGTTTTTAGCCCAAAAATCATTATTACTTTAAATTTTTTATAAAATTTTAACCCGAAAAAAATCAAGTGGCGCGTTTTGGCCGTGCAGCGGTAATTGGCTAAAATAATTATTTAATAAATTATGGACAATTAAAACAAGTAATATTGATTATTAATATTTCATTTAATAATATAAATACACTTAATCAGCCGTGCGGCCAAATCAACTTTTCGTGAACATTCGAAACACACTACCTACGTGAATAAAAGTAGGTGCAATTTATGTTTTTTGGTCTACTAAACCCTCGTTGACTCAGGAAATAGAAAATTGTGATTTGATACGTCGAATTTTAATTTTTTTTAGTGGTTTCTCGGGTACTTTTTAAATCTTAAAAATTGTTAGTTTCAGCTGGCCAATTTTGCGATAATTTGTTAATAACAGCCAAACGAACACTATTAGGAAAAAATAGACCCTAGATTCGGTTTCAGGAGTCTAATCTAATAAATTATACGTTCGGTGGCACGACCGTTAACGTTATAATTAAAATATGCAATTTTGGCGGGAAAACTTTCAATTTTTAACAAGTATTCAAATATAATAATAATAGATAAAATAAAAAAGAGAATTATAGTCTTTTAAATACAAAGATTAGAATAAAAAGGCGGGAAAATTTTTTTTCTTTAACTGTTAAATACTTACTCGCTCTTTTATATAATACTGTAACAGGATAATAATATATGAAAAAAAGGAACTTAAAAAAAAAACAGTTTTATATTGTTATACAATTATTTATATACTTACTTACTTAGAATTTTATAAAAATATAATTCATTTTTATCAAAAAAAAAGGCGAGCTAACGGTAATAATTAAAAAAACGTGTCGGTATGCATTAAAATATATCAAAATTATATTACAATAAAAAATTTTTATTTTTGCGTGAGTATTTATAAATATTTAAGTTAATTTTATACGCGTTTTACAATAAAGTGAAAAAACTTCAAAAAAAAAACTGTAAAGCCGGAAATCTTAATATTTTTTTCACACTTCTGTTTATTAAGAAATTAAATGTATGTAAGAAGTTAATATAATGTATGTAGTTTATGTGTGCGGTCTTTTTTTATTTGTATATTATTAAAAAGAATTATGTCAATTATATTTATGTATGAGTATATGGGCAATTCTTTTTTAATTTGGGCATGAAATAGGGGGATTGGGTTTTATATGTAGGTTTAAGGGGTTCAATTGTGCCTGATTGAAAAATGGTTCAGTAATTGCCCAAAGAGGTCTTATTAGGAATTTAATGGCATTTTTGGACCACCATTAAAGTTGGATGAATATCAAATAATGATTCCACATTTTTAAAATTATCTTTTCATATAAATCAATTAGAAAAAAAAATATCTGTAAACAGAAAAATTGATCCACACATTTTTGTTCAATTTAAACATGCTTCAAACATATTTGTTTTTTTTTTTAATAAACATATTTTTTATGGAAATTCTACCGCTCTACCCACCCTGGGGATTCTCAGATCCATGATACTTGCACTACCTCCTATGGATCTTAGTTCCTGTTAAAAATTTCTTAAATTTAAATCCGCATATTCTGTAAATTTCCTCCTAAAATCTGTATCATTACATAACACATGTTCTAAGTATGACTCAGTTAGCGAAACGAAAGCAATAAAAATTTTAGACACATATTGAGTATCCTCCAACAGAAACAATTATATTATAATTTCTAAGAATTTTCAATACTAAAAACGTCCAATTTCAAAAAGAACCACCCATATACAAACTAATTGACCTTCTAAAAAAAATTATAATTCACACAATACTGATTCATAAATAATTAAATTTTTACATAATAAAAAATGAAACAATTTAAATATATCGATTAAAAAAAAAAAGTACTTGAAACATAATTAAAAATAAGCATAAAATAAAAGGATTTAATAAGTCTTCTTTTTCACACTCGCTTAAAAAAAATGTTCATTTTACCTTTACAGATGAACTTTGTTGATATAATATTATGTAAGTAAACTTTTTTTTTTATGCATAAAATTGATTTTTTAATATTATTACACTAATTTACATTTAATTAAAAATAGTAAGCATTAATAAAAATAAATTTTTTTTTAATTAATTAATTAATTACTTGTTTATTATTATAAAAAAAAAAGACAGTTAAAATATTTTTTACATATACCGGTTCAGTAACCTTTTATACTCTGACTTTCTTCATAAAATAATCTTTTTTTTAAAAAATAAGTAGTAGTACTTATTACAGAGTACTAAGGAATAATCTTAGAAAAAAAAATTATAACAGTAATCAGTTGCGTATGCATTAATTATTCAAACCTTTTATTTTTCATGATAATTTTGCATCGCTGAACACCTGACTATTTTATTTGACCTGTATTTTTATGGGTATTAAATTTTGGACTTCCTATACTTCCGTATTTTTATTGTTAACCAAAAAGGGGAAAAACCTTTAAAGTGCATTTTAAATATTAAGTAGGCTTCTTTTCTTTTTTTTTTGATTCTTGAAGATGATACCTATTTTTTTAAAGACATTTTAACAGTTGGTACTTAGGCACGTGCCATTTTTTAAGTCAAAGGCAGTGTAGGTCTGGTCAAAGAAATCTTTTTTAGTTTATAATTAGTATTTGAAAAATAAAAATGAAAAAAAATTTTTTCTTTGAAGAAATTAAAGCAGGTGCTACTAGTTTTTTAAATATATTCAATCATTTACAATGCAACATGAAAATATGTTGCATTTGTTTGAATTATCTTAAGAAAAATAAAGATTTTTTTTTTTTATTTAAAAGAAAGAATATAAAAAAAGAAGATGATGATGAAGGCACGTGTGCAGTGCAGATATTATATGAAGAAGCAGATGTTCATCGAAGATGAACAAAAAATAAATTTATTTGTATATATTTTTATGGACGCGTGTCTTGTTGTTATTTTTTTTTATTTTTTTACGCAGGTGTGTAATTTTTTAATGATAAGGCGACGTTTTTTTTTAAGATTTTTGGTTTTGTTGGGTTTATGATTTTTTTTTTCAAAGAAATATTTGCTTTATTATGGTTAAAAATTGCTTTTGTTAGGTATTGAAAACCAATATTATTGAATTAAAATATTGTTTGAAACTTGAAATGGAAGTTTTTAATTTTAGGCGAATTTGAGTAAATTTTACCAAAAAATATAGTTTCCAATTATTTAGATAACAGCAAGGATAACAGTATGATAATCCTACAACTGTTTGAAAACGTTATCAATACGTAAATTAACCCAAAATATAAAAATTATCTCGAATAAAAATACAGATACACAGTAGAAATACCGGTGCAGTAGTCGCGTGGCTCGCATTTAGCCCACCTCAATTTTTATATGGTCCGCATGACAGCCCTATAGGTATTTCTGTTCAAATTCGTGTCCAAGATTCATAATTTTTATTTTTTAAGATTACGTCTTGAATTATTTATGGTTGTTTTTGGTCCCATATTTAAATCTTTTGATAGAAGGTGTACAAAATTTGACTTTTAGTTGACTCTTACTCTTAGTCCTATATAAACATTTACTAGCGTAATTCCGTTTGCCGCAAGCTGATTGTGGAAAAATTTTCTAGTAGCAAAGAGATTTTTTTCAGAGCATGTTCCATGAACTTAAAAATGTCCTTTTGTAATTTAGAGTGTCCAAATCTCCGATTTAAAAATACCTTTATAAACTTATTACAAATTTGACACAGTTCATAAATTCTCAACTTAAATATTCTACCAAAATCAATTTTCATAAAAGTATTCAAGCGAATAAAACTTATTACTTATTGAGATCCAATAAAAAAATATGAATATTTGTATGTCAAGTAGCAAAAATAGAATATTCTGCAAAGTGCTTTTTATATTATTACTAACTTTTTCGTGACTTTTTATACCTTTTGTTAAAATACTACAATAAAATTTTTTTATCTTATTCTACAACATGCATGCGATACGTATTACATTTTGTTTTGCTGGCGTATAAAAATTTTTCTTAGAAAATTTAATATTTACAGTAAATTAATAATACAGGAAATAATAATTTTTTTTTGCTTATTGAACGCATCAAGTAATTTTTAATTAACCTTCTAAATTCATTATGTATGGATGCTCTCAAGTAAATCATGAAAAATTATTGTCTTGTAACACCCTTTTTTTTCTTAACAAAAAAAAAAGTTTACTTAAGGTCGAGTTCAATCACGTACTAACAATTAAAAAATTTAAATTTTCAAAAAAAAAAAGGTTCTTTTTTACTGGTAATAAAAAACCATCGAAAATTTTTACTCCTTTCATTTCCTGCATCCGTTTTTTTAAATCCTTGTATTGTCAATTTTCAATTAAAAAAATATCTAAAAAAAAGTACAAGTAATAATAAAAATATTTTTTTTTAGACAAATAATAAAACTTGTACCTGTTTTGAAAAATACTGTTTTTTTTGTGGTGCTCGTCTGCTATAAGTTTCCTTTAGAATCTAAAAAATCTCCCCACTAGTTTTGAATTTTGGGTCCGTTGGTTTATTTCTATTTCTTACTTTTTCTGATGCATGCAAAAAAGTTTAAGGCTTTTCGGTCTAGTGAGTCTTTTTTTTATTTTATTATATCCTTCGTATAATAAAAGGACATGGTGTATTGCAGCTGTTCTTCTTCTGCTTCTTTCTTTATTATAATTCTTTTTTAACATATTCTTCATCAGTCTTTTAGTTACTTTCGTGCTGGATGGTTTAAAAATCCGAGTGCTTTAAGAATTGATATTTAAATGACTTTTTCTAAGCAAAAATAAATGATTTTTGACTGTAAATTATGGATTAATCAGTGATTAACAGTGTTTTATTTTTGTGCTGTGTGTGGGATAAAAAAATATCAAAATGATTATTTTCGTGTCAGGATTTTTAGTGGGGTATGTGTTTTTATTCAATATTTTTTAACTGTCAATAAAAATATTGAAATTATTGACAGATTTATTAATGTAACTTTAAAAGGACCTCAAAAATTATGGTTACATACGTTAATTTAAATAAATTTCTAATTTATTTTTTTTTATTATTTCAAAAAATGATGATTAAATTATAAATTAGGTATAAATAGAATAAATTATAATAAATTTTTGGATCTTACTTTATAAAAATTTAAATATTTTTATCATAAATATTTTTTTTTATTATGTAGAGAAATATAAAAAATTTTATTATGTCACATTATTAAAAAAAACAAAGGATATTTTTATAGACTTTTTTTTTTACTGTTTGGCTTAGCAACAAATTTAAATGTAAATTTTTTTGAGTTTTTTTTGGAAATGATGTCTACAGTTGAAAAATTGTTTGTCAATTCAAATAAAGCTTAAAAACAGTGAAAGTACAATAATTTCTGCAGTTTTTTACAGCAAATTTTCTGTTTGAATTTTGAATTTTCAAAAAACCTGCTAAAATTTTAGAATAATTCATTTGTAAATCCGCAATTTAAGCAAAATTCAGGCAAAGCAACCGGAAACTGTGGCTAAAAATTACTATTAAGAATTTTCCCCAACGTTGATTTTCCCTGAAAAAAATTCTCCAATATTAAAGTTAATTATTTAAAACATAATAATACCCAATTTATCCAGCGTAACGAGATATTCACTCGAGCATTATTATTTTTCCGCTCATACATTACAACTTCAAAAAAGAAAAAAAAAACTTGAATGTATCTTAACTTCTTCATTTTTTAACATAAAAAATTTGATACATGTGCACATCAGAAGTGTATTATATTTTGCGAATACACACAAGGGTAGGATGATGAGCCAAAAGTTTGTGGCACCTGGCGCGTGCCGATCTTTTTTATGTACAGGACCATCTGCCTGTTTTATTATTATTATAGCTTCTTCTAATTTTTATGTGATACCTGATTAATCTTCTCGAATAACATTTTTTTTCAATTACATAGGAAATAAGATGCTTAATTAAAATATGTTTTTAATTAAATTTATTGATTTTCAACGTCCTGCAGAGCGAACATTTAATAAGCTTTTTGATGATATTTATTATACACGGGGGGGAGATTGAATTTTAATATTCAGTTAAGCTTTTTAATTATAAGGAAATTTGATTTTATTATACCATATTTGTAAGATTTAATGATGATGATACAAACATCAAGCTAAAACTTTCTCTTATTACATAAATATTCGACATAATTTTAAATACAAATAAAATAATTTTATTTATATATATAAAACTCTTAATTAATAAAATTTATTTTTTGATTACAGTTTTCCACAACAAAAAATGGAACGTTTAAATTCAAACAAAAGTAGTAGTATTTACGGTAGTCCAAATTTAATAAATTCAACATCACAACAACAGCAACCAGCATTATCATCGTCATATATGACTGGTCAATACATGTACAGTCAAAATTATGGACACACACCATACAATCCAACACCACAATATCATTATCAACAACAGCATCAACAGCAACATCATCAATTAAATAATTATGGACAGCCACAAAGTTATGGTCATATTGTGCAAGGTTATGGTGGACAAATATTAACTTCATCAGGACATCATCATCATCATCACCATCATCATCAGCAATATCATCAGCAGCAACAGCAATATGTTCATCAACAACATAATAAAAATAAGAGAAATGGAGATGTTATGAAAAGGTGTAGATTACAAGCTGCGTAAGTAGTACCTTTATTTTTTTGATTGATCGGAAATGAGGTTTGGGAAGCTTATGAGAGCGGAAATATATGAGAAGAAATTGAATTTTTTTAACGTGTTCTTAATATATTACTTGTCGCTTTTATTTTGTATAGGAAATAACCCTGGATGTATAAAAAATTATTTCAATTTACTTATTTGGTACTTGGGTTATTCTCGGTTGAAAAAAAAATTGCTTAAAAATTTTATTCGATGTGAAAAAAATTTGTCAGAGAACTCATTAAATTTTAAATTATTTTAGTGTTTTGAATATTTGAAAGATTTTTGAACAATAAGAAAGTAAAAAAATTTTCCCATGAAAACCCTATGACGATTAGATTTTTGGCCTTTTTACATTGAAACTACTACGTGTACTATAAAATACTAAATTTTTACGTCATAATTTTATCTTAAAACTCGAACTTAAATCCTTGTGGGTCTATAATTCAGTTTTTCAGTTCCTGGACAAAACTAGTAATCATTTATAAAAAATTCAAATTTTAGCTCATTTAATCTTTTTTAAGTCTTTAATCAATTCTGTAATTAGAGCTTGTAAAAAATTGATAAAATCCTCATAGTCTTCATGTATTCATTGCCCTTTTAAAAATTTTCAAAATCATTGCGCTCAATTTTTATTGATCCTTATTTTAAATATTTTTTGAAAATGAAATACACGAGTATCTCCATAGTATCCAAAAATCAATAAATGGACTCTTATAAACATTTTCGATTACATAAGAACCCATATTATTGTTCAGCAAAAATTTTCAGCATAAAAAAAAATCTGACAAATCATAAAATAAATACTTACATAAAAAAATAAAAGAATAAGACATTAAAATAATATTATATCCTTGGATGTCAATTTTTCATGACATTATCTCTCTATTTAATAATAATAATAATAATATAATAGCTTAAAGGCAAATTATTTATACATTTTCACGTTTCATTGATAACATTCAATGATAAATAAAAATTCTTTAAATATAATTTTTTTATAAAAGAGTTTTTAAATTTGACCTACTATTACTTTAGATTTTTACATGACAATTTTATTATAGAAAAAAAATATATTAAATCATTTTCTTCTTTATTAAAATTTGAAGAAAAAAAAATATCATAAAAATAATTTCACACGATGTGACAAAATGTTCTACATAAAAAAAATTAGTCACCTTAAAAAATTTAATTTAGTAAAAATTCTGTATCGAAATCCCAATAAATATTCAAAAACCTCTATTTCTATTGTTACAATTTTAAATACCAAAAAAAAATTTTTGCTATAATAAAAAAAAATTACAAGATATCCTACACGTACAGAACATAAAATAATAATATATCTTTTTTACAAACAAAAAAAAATACATACAATCATCAAAAATTAAAATTGACATACGGAAACATTATAATATTAGATTTCGTCTCTTCTCTCTCATTCTCATAATAATAATAATATTAATTCAAGTATAAAAAAAATCTCTCTCAAAACTATAATAACATATTAGTATTCCTTGTATGTTTTTTTTTGTGTTATTATTCTCTGATGTTCAAAATTTATTATAATTGAAGCTTTCATAAATAAGCCCTCCCAAAAATAATATAATAACAAAAGATTATATAAATCAATTTAGAGTTCTCTAAATTTTGTTTATTATAATTATAGGTATGAATTATCACAAGATTTATTAGATAAGCAAATAGAAATGTTAGAACGTAAATATGGTGGTGTTAAGGCAAGAAATGCAGCATTAACAATACAACGTGCATTTAGACGTTATACTTTGTTAAAAAAATTTGCTGCTATAACAGCAATGGCTAAAGCTGAAAAAAGGATGAGTAGGAAATTTCAAGATAATGAACATCAAGAGGAACAACAACAACAACAGCAACAACAAGATAGAATAACTTATCAAAGTCAAATTTATATTCAACAACAGCAAAGTCAATCACCTAGACCAACACCAATTAGAAGTATGTCATTGAGAGAAAGAAGATATGGTGCTGTTGTTGATGGTTCACAGTCACCTATACCTAGAACTACTCAATCTGGCAGATGTGAAATTCATATTTCTGGCCATCAGGTATGTTATCCTTGTCTACTTTTTTTAATTAAATCTTGTTTATTTATCATTATTTTTCTTTCTTTAGAACCAGAATCATGTTATGTTAAATCACAATGTTCATCCTGGAGGAAGACATACTCCTTCGATGACACCAAGTCCTTGTGGAAGATACCAGCAGCAACAGCCACAACAGCCACCTAGTCCTTGTTGGGAATCTAGTTCTCAAGAAAGTGGTGGATCTAGTATTCATTATTATAATCCTCAGGTACAAAATATTATCTATTGAAGCGACTTATTTTTATCAGAAACAATTTTAACATGGAACATGTTTATAGGATGGGTACCTTAGAAATCGGAAAATAAAGGCGGGGGGGGGGGTCAAATCGGACTTTTAATAATTTCGATTTAGGGACTAAGAATAGTTTCAATTTAGGTTTAATCTTAACACCTAGTAAAGATAACTACAAATTATAAAAATAGCAAACTGAATTTTAATTCGTAACATTTGTGTATTACACCTAGTACTTAGCTATAGTAAACATGTTCCATGCATTTAGGTTGTGTTTACATATTCAGGTTATAAGATTTTATTTAATTTTTATTTCTCCAGGAAACTATTTGCGGTATCAGGCAAGATACCCCACCAAGAGATTCCTACAGAACACCGTGCACTTCGCCATCGACGCCGCACAATCTTCAAACTCCAGTTTCTCAAAATTGGAGCAATTCTTCACAATTGAGTTCTTCGACTGGTAGATCAAGTAGAACTTCCGGTAAAAAAGTACCGCCAGAAGTACCAAAAAGAACGTCTTCCATAAGCTCAAGATCTATGGAAGGAAGGCAAAATGGATTGAGTAAAAGTGTTGAAAATGGAAGTCTTAGTTCCGTACAAAGTTCTGGTAGCGATTCTACTAATTGCGAAAGTTCCGAAGGTGATGCACACAGAGGATCGCCGGTCTGGAAGCACAAAGGAGTTGTAAGTACCGCCTCATATAATCTTTCGTAAATCGCAAACGTTTTTTTTTATGCTAAATTTTTATTCATATTTAAAATTACAGTCTAGCTCACCAGAACACCAAGAAATAGTTCACGTAAATGACGGCACAGTATTACTAAATAATGCAAAAGAACTCACACATTCACACGCAAGTTCGACTTATCAACTGCCTTTAATGGATCATACAGAAACGATATCACAAACTAGTTATAAAGTTTCTGAAACAGTTAGAAAAAGACAATACCGAGTAGGTTTAAATTTATTTAATAAGAAGCCAGAACGTGGCATCACATATCTTATAAGAAGAGGTTTTCTTGAAAATAGTCCACAAGGTGTAGCTCGTTTTCTAATTAGTAGAAAAGGTTTATCTAAACAGATGATTGGAGAATATTTAGGAAATCTCCAAAATTCATTTAATATGGCTGTATTAGAATGCTTTTCACATGAACTTGATCTTGCTGGTATGCAAGTTGACGTTGCATTAAGAAAGTTCCAAGCTTATTTTAGGATGCCTGGAGAGGCTCAAAAAATAGAAAGATTAATGGAAGTATTTAGTCAGCGCTACTGCCATTGTAATCCAGATATTATTTCTAGGCTGCGTTCACCAGATACTATTTTTGTACTAGCTTTTGCAATTATTATGCTTAATACAGATTTACACACACCAAATTTAAAGCCAGAGAGAAGAATGAAAATAGACGATTTTATAAAAAATTTACGCGGTATAGATGATTGCGGTGATATCGATAGAGATTTACTAGTTGGCATTTATGATCGAGTTAAATCTAATGAATTTAAACCTGGTTCTGATCATGTTACTCAGGTTATGAAAGTACAAGCTACTATTGTAGGCAAAAAACCAAATATGGCCTTACCACATAGAAGACTTGTTTGTTATTGTCGATTATATGAAATTCCAGATGTTAATAAAAAAGAAAGACCTGGTGTTCATCAAAGAGAAGTTTTTCTATTCAATGATTTGCTTGTAGTTACAAAAATTCTTAGTAAAAAGAAGAGTAGTGTTACATATACTTTTAGACAAAGTTTCCCGCTTTGTGGAATGGTCGTCACACTTTTCGAAGTCTCACGTAAGTTATATTATTCAAAAACAAATAGGGCTGTGCAGAAATTACGAGGGTCAAAAGGGAAAGGGGGTTATCATTTTTTTTTTCGATTTCCGATTTATTAATACGAAAAATGATTGACAATTCAACAATCCACCTAAACGCGCCGCGTAATTTGTGCAACGCAAAATAAAATTAAATTATGCTTTAATATGCAAATTTTTATAAAAATTAATTTTTTTATTACAGATTACCAATATGGTATACGTCTTCAACAACGGGTAGACGGAAAAGTATTAATCACATTTAACGCTCGTAACGAGCATGACAGATGTAAATTTGTAGAGGATCTTAGAGAATCAATTAGTGAAATGGACGAAATGGAAACTTTAAGAATTGAAACAGAATTAGAAAGACAAAAAAGTAGCAGAGGGACTAGAAGTAGTTCAGAAAATCGTGACTCTGGAGTAGCGGATGTTGAAGTATGTCCTTGTCCAGGTACCTGTACAGAAAGATCAGAAGTCGTTGACTTGGATTCACAGCTCAAACGATCGGCATTGAGCAACTCCTTATTAGATATACACGAACAATGTAAGTTAATTTGTAATTTCAATTCTTTTTTTTGTTTACTTTTAAGATTGAATAATTTATGTATAATAATTTTATATTGTTTTCTACAGTCACTGGCGATAAACCGCAACGCCGTGGAAGCGTTGGTTCATTAGACAGTGGTATGTCAATTTCCTTCCAGTCAACTTCCGCCAGCTCAATGAGCCAAGGTGTAAAACATCCAGGTCAAATACACGTTAACAATCCAGGAGTTACAAATCCAACAAATATTAAATCATCCATGGTACAACAACCGTCATTTTTAGGAAATCTTTTTCATAAAAGAGAAAGAAAACTTTCACAATCTGAAGAATCAAGTCCATACAACAGAACAACAGAAGTTTAAATAATCTATCGCGTTTAATTTTCATTATCATTAATTTCATTAAAAATTGGTAAATTTCATGTCTTAACTAATTATTTTCAGACTTACATAAGTCTGTATAACTAATTAATTTTCGCTTGTGCGATTTAGATAGAATTAATAAGTGATAGATAGAATGTTTTTTTTAATTGTCTCAAAAACAAAAAAGAGTGCAGGTTCGCATTTAATCATATTATATTAAATTTTGTATCATTTGTAAAGGCAATCGTTTCTAGTCATTTTAGTTTTTATAATCATTTTTTAAAATAATTGTATAAACTATCATTTTTATTTGATAAAAAAAAAATTTTTGTTAAAAGAAATTTTTTTTTACTTAACTTCTAAGAAGATGACTTATATGTAAAAGGCAGGTTCCATAAAATAAGCATTTTCTTTTTTTTTTTATTATTACTGACAACAAAACACTCTTGCATAATTATGGTTTCTTTTATTCCTTTTATAAAATAATATTTTATATGTATAGCTTTAAACTATTGTATTTTTTTGTTTTTCTTTTTGTTTCTGTATTTTATAAGTTTGAAATTTGCGTGTATATTAATTATATTTATTTGTATGTATATTATGTAGTTTAATTTTTGTAATTTTAATTTATAAAAAAACTCAACATGTAAATTATTTAAAAAAAAACGTAATTAGTTATAATAATAAACAAAAAGCAATATGATTAAAAAATAAATATTGTGTGTAAGTAAAAGTAAAAAATAAATTTTCATTAAAAAAATTAAGTACTGTGTGTTTAAAAAAAAACCGCTTTTTTTGCAAATAAAAATTTTTTTCATTATCATTAGATCTTAAGATTTAATATTAAAATAAATTTTCAAAAAAAAAAATCCAAAATTGTACATAGTTTTTTATAGTTAAAAAAATGATTGATATGTGTATGAGATGTAATAATTGTGTATCGAGATTTAGGATTTATGAAGAAAAAGTATTTTAATCAAAAATGAGATTTTAAATTTATATTTTATTGCACTGCTTAAGTCCTGAAAAATAAAAAACAGTATTATTTTGAAAAATTTATGAGTCTCATTTAGAATTCAATTTTTTTTTATAAAAACAAATAAAACCATAAAAAAAATATGTAATTTATATGACAATTATACAAAGAAAACATAAAAACATTTTTAAAATAAAATCTTTTTGATGCCAAGTATAAAAAAGATTATTACAAATTAAAACTTAGCAGTGCTGATAAATTATTATTTATTTAATTTAATTAACAAAACTGAGATACGTAATCTTGAAGCAGTAAGAGATGGCGCAGGCGCGGTTTATAAATTTTTTCAAAATTTAAAATAAAATTTATTGACGAAACAAATAAATTTAATTATTAATTAGCTTTTTAACAAAAGTATAAAAAAAAGAGTATTGTGACGATACTTACGCTACAAGATGACGAATCAGGAGTAACGAATTTTTGATGCGAATAAATTTGAGATAATTTTCTTTTTTTTAAATTTATTAATAATTTTGTAAATATATTTAATTATTGTAATACGCTAATATAAAGTAATTATTATTAATAAAATCTAAATATTTGAAATACTTAATGTTTTGTTTTTTGAATAACCTTTTTTTTACGAAAGATCTTCATCCACGCCTTATGCTGAAATTTCTTGAAATCTACAATATTTATCTATAAAAATACTTAAATTTGTTTATTATGCACAACAAATATTTATTTGCAATGAGTTTTTATTTTTTCTTTTTATGCCAAATCTATCACAAAGGTTCCTCTATGAGGAACCAAAATCTTGAGGTAATTTTTTTAAATTTATTATATATGCAGTGCCTAATTTTTTTAAATGGTTTAGTTTCAGAAAAATTGTCGTGATTCGATTTTAATACGTAAAATTGTAAATAGTCTTTCCGCTAAGAAATAATACTATTATTTTTTTTAAATTAGCACGTATTTATTTTATACGTAGTTTTAGATTTTGGGAATTTTCTTTTACTCATTTTCTCTAATTTGAACTAAAAATTTTTAAAAACTTTTTTACATTTTTTTTTATAAAATAATAAAAGAACCCGATAATTTTACGAACTTGCAAGGTCTGATATCTCAATATTTCGTAATACTTAAATTTATGAAAATTTTTTTTCTCAATAAACTAAAAGCTATATAATTTTTTCCAGATCTGATTACTTCTGAAATTTACTTTACTTAAAAAGAAATTATATAGCTTTTAAATAGAGTCTCTTGGAATTGTTTACAGGAATTGTTTACATATTTATTGAAATACCAAATGCTGCTTTTCTCCGTTCACGCCTATCTTAGAGGGTGCGGTAAAATTTTAGCACAAAGCTGATGTTGAATTTGATATTAGCAGTCAATTTTACTTAAAAATAGAATTTTAATTATAAAAAATTAGTTTGATTTTAATTTTTTTTTAAACTGCCCCTATACACCTTTTAAGGGTTGTAAATAGGGCCAAAATGAATGAGACCTCAAGGTATACGAAGTTTACTTAAATTTACATAAAAAATATTATTTTCAAACATTTTTTAATAAAATTTGATACTTTTTTCAATGATTTTTCCAAAAATTTCCTAATAATGCTTGACCTACCCCTTTCACGCCCGTTTTTAGGGTATATTGAAGGGGTGTGAGTGAAAACTAATTTCAGATTCTGAAAGAGCGTGAAATTTTATTTTAGGGATGGACTTTTTAGCCACGTATCTACAAAGGAATATATTTATTTTTCTCACTTCTAAAACTTTCCGCCCCGGCGTTAATGAGTTAATTATTATTGGGGTCAATAATTTATATGTAGATTCTGCTATCAATCAGCTATGTATCATCTAATCTGTATAGATATTGTCTTATGTCTTTTTGAATCTTGAGTAGGATGGAAAGTCTCTTTATTGGGAGGAATTTCGTTCCAGAAGTTAGCTTATTTTACTTGGAAAGAAAAGAGCCCCTAATCCGTGGTTACAATCATAGGATCGATCCAGATCTTTTCAAGAGCCGCGAATAAGCTTATCTGATTTTTATGGTTTAAATAATGATAGGAGAAAGGGGTGTTCTTTTATTCTTATCAGTCTATACATTATGAGGGAAGCAAAATAATCTGCACGTGCTATAATACATATCCAATGTAACCTTCTTTTGTACAGGGTAATATGTTTATTTCGTCTTATGCTATATATATATATATCTAATGCTATAATTGGCAAGTCTTTTTAATTGGGCAACTAGTTCATTGGAGATGTTAGGAAGTACTACATTACAGTAGTCCAAGATTAGAACGACAAGGGATTCCACAAATCTCTTACGGAGTAATTGTGAAGTGCATGGTCTGATAGTTTTGAGATAATAAAGTACGCTGTTCTTATTTGGTTATTTTGAGAATTCGGGGCTTCCATAAATAAGTGTTGTCAAGTATGACACCAAGGCTAGTCACTTCATCGACAAACAGAACATTGTCAACACTGCGGGTTACCTTAATATTTGATATATTTAAGTTTTTAAATAATTTTACAGTATGAGAAGAGCCAAGAATAGTATATTACGACCCATGGCCAGAAAAATAAAGATTGTCCCAAATTGCGCGTAAATTGTCCAAAACTGCGATTTGGGGCATTCTTTTTTTATGGCCCAGGGTCGTATACGATTTTTCTGCGTCAGTGGCAAGAAAGCACGACTTTCCCGGACGCGCAGCGTCCAGGAAATACGTGCTTTCTGGCCGCTGACCAGAAAAACTATTGATTGAGTCTTTTTTTTATTTAGTGATAAATAGTTGGTTTTTGACCATTTTTTGACACCATCTTAACAGATTTTGCACGTATTACCTAATTTTTTTATAAGGGAGATATAGTTTTAATAAATTTGGTTACTTTTCTGATTTAAATCCTAAATTTTGTGAAAATTTTGAGGAAGATTTTTTATTTTTGTACAATTCCTCATTTCCATTAGGGGCTTATTTTCCTATATTTCAGAGGTTTCTGAGTACTCAATTTTTTGAATCCGATATTTCAATTTTTTTTTCTTCTTAATTTCCTGACATCAAAACAATTTTTTTTGAATAAATGAGATTAAAGTACACAAATTACCAACTGCTTTGAGATCTTGTAGACTACTCTTCATTTGCGAGATCCAGAAATATGAAAATTAAAAAATTAAAAAAAAACCTTTTTACGCCTTTTGCCAGAGGGCAGCCGGGGTCAAAATTCCAGGAAATTTTTTTTAAAAATTAGTTCTTTTAGGTCAAAAAAGGTTTTTCTGATTGTTCGCTGGAGCTAAAATCCCTTCTTATTCCGGAATGCTTTTTTTGGGTATTAGATCAAGAAAATAGAGTAAAAACGATATTTCTAAAATAAGTATTTCAATAGAAAAAATTAGATAATATCTCCAATGTACATATGAAAAAAATCATGTATTTTTCTACAAAAAATTGAAACAATTTTATAGGAAAAACAAGAATTATTTAAAATAAATTAATAAATAATAATTAATAAAATAATAAGTTTCCTGAATTTTTTATGAATCTATAAAATCACGAAAGTTATTTTTCTGCACGTGTCAGTTTTTTTTATCTATAATAAGTAACTTTTTGAAAAACGTTTTCACGATCTGTTATATTATTTTATAGGTAATCACGAAAGAAAAATTAAAAAATAAAAATTAAAAAATAAAAATATATAAAGCTATAAACTATTATTTTATTAAATTAAAAAAAAAATTTTTTTGAATATTAAAACTAATTATTATCAAATACTATAGGAACAATTTTGTTGTTAGAATTGATGTTTAACCTAGCACACTTTGGTAAATTTCAAAAAAAATGTAAAATAAAGAGCCTGATTATTTATTAGAATAAAAATGACAAAAATTTCACGAAACTTATAGGGGGATTATTATTATATAATAAAAAAATCTAAAATTAGAAGACAGACAGTTGTTTCAAATTAAAATAAAAAATAACTTCTTAACACGGTATTTAAAATTCCTAAACCAATTGTGGGAAATTGAAAAGGACCCCGCCCATTAGCATTGGAAAATTGCAAATGGTGCGATTTTCTTCAAACTTTGGGAATCGATAGTTCAAGAGATTTTGAAACGAAAATGTCTTATGAAAAAATCGGAAATATTTATTCCCTTTTGAGATACGGAGGAGTGAAAAAAAGTTAAGTGTAAAAAAGTTAAAAAATTATTTTGCTGATACAGAAGACGTAAGTAAAAGATTTTGCTTGTAAGGATTACCGTCTGAATCAAGATTGGATTTCAATATGTTTTATGGGTCACTGATTCCAATAATGATGGTCCTAAAAACCCAAACGCATGTGTTAGCCTTTAAAGGGCAAAAATGGCCCTTTTAAGGGTTTCTAAGTACAAATCATAAATGCTTACATCATAAATCAAACTATACGATATTATGGAGGCTAAATTCGATGATGGTCGTCACTAAACCCAAATGGATTATGAAGAGCTCTCAAAAGGCTACATTGCCCTTTTTAGGTCTTTTTGGCTAAAGGGATTTTACAAAGACAATTGTCTTAATTCTCATCATAAATTAATCTTTGTTTTTAAACTATTTTTTTTGTTTTTGGGACCATCATCTTTGAATCTAGTGATGTAACTATCGTACAGTTTAAGTAAGTAATATAATTATTAATGATTCACACATAGTAAGCCCTAAAAAGGGCAACTTTTTGCCCTATAACGGCTTTAGAAATACTGTTAAAATTCTCAGATCGTCGTCAAGTAATTTTTCCACCCAAAAAGTGTTTATCTTGAGTTCTTTACATTGTTCTCAAGGATCTTACAAGAAGAAGACCTAAAAAGGGTAATGTAGCCCTTTGAGAACTCTTCATAAACCATTTGGGTTTAGTGACGACCATAATCGAATTTATCCTCCATAATATCGTACAGTTTGAGTTATGATGTAAGCATTTATGATTTGTACTTCGAAACCCTTAAAAGGGCTATTTTCGCCCTTAAGGGCTAACACACACGTTTGGGTTTTTAGGAACATCATTATTAGAATCAGTGACCCATAAAATATATTGAAATCCAATCTTGATTCAGACGGTAATCCCTACAAGAAAAATCTTTTTCTTACCTCTTCTGTATCAGCAAAATAATTTTTTAACTTTTTCAGACTTCTAGCCTCCGTATCTCAAAAGTAAATGAATATTTCCAATTTTTCCATAAGACATTTTCGTTTGAAAATCTCTTGAACTATCGATTGCCAAAGTTTGAAGAAAATTGCACCATTTGCAATTTTCCAATGCTAATGGTGCGGGGTCCTTTATAATTATAATACTTTTATTTAAGAAAGTGGCCTTGTAAATGATGACTAAATCTCTTCGAAATATTGGCTAATTATTGTTAAGTTATTGATATGAATAAAAATATGTTAGTTAAAATAATTAAGAATTTTCAATAGTTAATTAGATATTTTTGTTTTATCACGCTCATCACTGAATTTTATGTATCTGAATCTGAAAAGTACTTTTTTGTATGAAATAGAAATGATAGCAAGGGGTAATATGAATAAAGCGAGATGTTTTTTAATGTAGGATGAAAAACTCTAGATTTATACTGACTGTTTCCATGTGAAAAGTATGTTGACTTGCAGAAGGGGTCTTCCGATTGAGCTGTAACTTTTCACAGGTGATCATATATATAAAATGTCCTATTCTCCAATTTTCACATTTTAAGATCGTTTCTAGCCGTCTCTATGAATTTTAAAAATTTTGGAACTATTTTAAAGCTTTTAGCCACCAATTTTTGCTTTATTATAATGATATATTTATATATAAAATCATGAAAAACAGCTCGGAAAATTATACAAAAGTTGTGATTGGAAATTTCCCTGGCTATCCGAATTTTCAAACCGATTTTTTAAATTTTTACGTGAAAAGCCGGAAAATTCGGAAATTTGAGCCCTTTCGGCAGTTGCTTATAACTTTTTTCAGGCTACTTCAAATAACATCATACTAGGAGTGAAATCAGAGTATTCCATATACTTTCACCTAGTATTAATATGGGTTTGGCTTTTTTACTTAGGGAAAAGTTATACCAATAATCAGTGAAATTTTCCGATTTTGAAAATGCAAATTTAGCGAAAAAAGCTATATTTTTATTTAAATTTTTTTTCAATGCACTTTGAAATAAAAGCTGTTTTTTGATTTAAAAATATTTTCAAATTTCAGTAGAATAACGCTAGGTGTTCAAAACCGCATCGATGTCCATCGCAGCATCATTGACCCTATATGCTTTTAAAATTGTTATAACAGGGTGAAGTCTACGAAAACTGTATGTATATTTGCAATCTTGTATAGTTGGGAACCAGAGGATTGAAAAAATTATATCTGATCAAGAAATTATTGCAATAATTTTTTCAGCCCTGAAATAAAATTTTAAAGAATAGTATATTTACGGCTCGTGTCCAGAGAAGTAAAGAATGTCCCAAATCGCACGTAATCCTTCCGAGGCGAAGCCAAGGATGGTACACTGCGATTAAGGGTTTTCTTTATTTATGGACAACTATAAAGAAAAATTGTTCCTGATATTATAAGGAGAGAAATTAAGAAAATTAAAGCTAATTTTTAAAAAATGCAAAAATAAGCCTTAAAAGTTAAACATTTATAAAAAAAAATGTTCAAAATTGTGTTAAAATAAAAAAATAAAATAAGCAACATATTAAAGTTTACATGTAAGTCACACGTAAGCTCATATTATTGGTTAAATCGAAATCGTGTTAAATATTTTAGATTAACACACTTTTTCAAACTATATAAGCTTGCATTTAATTTTATTTTATTTAGTATGTTATTTACAATATTAATAAATAAAGATGAAATCTTCTGGGGTAAAATATTTTTATTTTATTTTACTTTTAACAGCTTTAGTTTCTTTGGCTAACTGTTCACCTCCTAAGATTCAGGTAAAATATATTTTTTCGTATCACTAAATATTTATTAACTAATTTTCAAGCTAATCAGATTAGATTACTGTGCTTGAAATTTCAATCAAGTTCAAAAATTAGCTAAAAATTAAAAATTTTTATTAAAAAAGTTTTTTTTTTTGAGAAACCCAATGGCCATGCTATTAGCAGAAATTTTTAATTTTTTATCAGTATTTTACAAATAAATAAAACTTTTTTGAAAAAAGTTCAACAATTTAAATTGACTCAGGGATTTAACTATATTCTTCATCAGAATATATCTTTCATCAGAAAACTCTGGTTTTTAAGATAAATGTATTTTTTTTAATCAACGGATAATCATTTTCTTAATAATATTTATATTAAAGGATAGTGCGTGCATCCTGAAATCTACCCGTATGCTTCTAATAACTGCTAATATACTAATTTTTAAAATACTCGTTTGTCAAATTCGTTGTTTGACTACGATTATCAGTTATACTTATTGGTAAGCACCAGGTATTAAAAACTTTAGAGACTAGTGTGAATACGTGCCGAGCACTCGTACTATAGTAGCTATGTCAGTATCACCGTTAAAAAGACAAATGTCTAAAGTGACTGACTTACCTACGTAAAATTTCCCGGGAAACTTAATTTTTAATAAGATTTTAATAATCCAAGAAAGGAGGTAAATTTTTTGGTAAAATGAAGCAGTAATTACTGGCAAGTCAGATCAACTTGAAACTTTTTGCAATTTGTCAAGAAAGGTGTCTAGTTCAGAAGTAAACAAGTTTGGTTGGTTGCTCTTGGTCCCAAATGTGGCAAAAATTGGCCAAACTGTTATTTTTGGACAAAAATAAATAAATATTTAATATCTCGGGCAATATTAAAGGAATATTGGTGAAAATAGGTAGCAGGGGGTTTTTTGGGTCGCTGATTACGATTTTAATGTCAGAAATTTCTCAAACACCCTCTAAACAGTAAAAACTACCCTTTTTTAGGGGTTGTTTTTAAATATTTTGGAATTTTTGCTAAAATTACCAAATGAATGCCATTTTTTTTGAAAAATTAATGAAGATTTATTTTTTTTTTATTATGGCCTGAAATTGAGATATAAGGTTTAATAATAGGGGGGTTAAAACTACCCTCAGAAGAAGAAAAAATATAAAAAATATGACCTCCTTATTTTTTTTGTATTTTGATCAATTTTTTGAAAAAATTGTATCGTATATTTATTTTTATGGGGGGGGGGGGTTAAAACTACCCCTAAATTTAAGAAAATGAAAAAAACGTTATTAAATTTTTTTTTGCACCTTTTCGATTTACAGCCTAAAAAGTAACAATATTTGCAACCCTGGGCGTGAAAAAAATTAAAAAAATAAAATTTAAAAAAAATTGATTAGGCCCCGATACTGAGATATAAGGTTTAATAATAGATGAGTTAAAACTACCCCCAGAATAAGAAAAAATACAAAAAATATGACCTTCATTTTTTTTGTATTTAGATCAATTTTTTGAAAATATTCTATCTTATATTTACTATTCTAAATTAATTCAACCCCTCGCCGGGGGGGGGGGGAATTACCCTAAATTTAAATACCCTAATTCTAAGTCCCTAAACCTGAATTATTCCAAGTTCCTAAATCAATATTATTCTAAGTTCATAAACCTGTATTATCCTGAGTCCTTAAGCCCATATTTTTCAAAGTCTCCTAATTATTCTAAGCCTCTTTTGACCCCTTCTACTCCAGTCAAAATACGGGTTTGGTTGTATTGTTTCTGGCCACCACCAGATTTGGTCTACTATAGGTTTTTTGGGTCGCTGAACACGAAAATCGGGGTCTTTTCTATGAGAAACTGGGGCTTGACCCTTAAATTGGGCAAAACTTGCCCTAAAAAGGGCATTTTTGACAAATTCACTCTAAGGCTTTGAAATTTGGTATACGGGGTTTTTCGGGTCGCTAATTACGAATATTCAATTATTTTTTATGAACAATTATACCTTTGCCCTTAAATTTGCCCAAACTAGCCCCTAAAAGGGCATTTTTGTTACATTCAGTCCAGCCCTCTAAAATTTGGTATACGGGGGTTTTTTAGGTCGCTGATAACGAATATTTAATTATTTTTAGTGAAAAATTATACCTTTGCCCTTAAATTGTCCCAAACCAGCCCCTAAAAAGGCATTGTTGCTACTTTCAGTCCAGCTCTCTAAAATTTGGTATACGGGAGTTTTTTGGGTCGCTGATCACGAATATTCAGGTTTTTTTAATGCAAAATTAGACCGTTGCCCTTAAATTGTCCAAAACTAAATCAAACAGAATGTAGCAAAAATGCCCTTTTTAGGGCAAGGTTTAGCCAATTCAAGAGTGATGATCTAATTTCTCATTAAAATACCTTAATATTCATGTTTAGCGATACAAAAAACCCCCGTACACCAAATTTAAAAGGCCTAGACTGAATGCAGCAAAAATGCCCTTTTTAGGGCAAGTTTAGCCCAATATAAGGGTCATGCTCCAATTTCTCATAGAAAAGACCCCGATTTTCGTGATCAACAACCCAAAAAACACCCGTATAACAAATTTTAAAGGGCTAGAGTGAATGTAGCAAAAATGCCCTTTTTAGGGCTAGTGTGGGCAAATTTAAGGGCAAAGTATAATTTATCATTAAAAATAATTAAATATTCGTGATCAGCGACCCAAAAACCCCCCGTATACCAAATTTTAGAGAGCTAGAGTGAATGTAGCAAGAATGCCCTTTTTAGGGCTAATTTGGGCCAATTTAAGGCCAAATGTATAATTTTTCATTAAAAATAATTAAATATTCGTTATCAGCGACCTAAAAAACCCCCGTATACCAAATTTTAGAGTGCTGGACTGAATGTAACAAAAATGCCCTTTTAGGGGCTAGTTTGGGCAAATTTAAGGGCAAAGGTATAATTGTTCATAAAAAATAATTGAATATTCGTAATTAGCGACCCGAAAAACCCCGTATACCAAATTTCAAAGCCTTAGAGTGAATTTGTCAAAAATGCCCTTTTTAGGGCAAGTTTTGCCCAATTTAAGGGTCAAGCCCCAGTTTCTCATAGAAAAGACCCCGATTTTCGTGTTCAGCGACCCAAAAAACCTATAGTAGACCAAATCTGGTGGTGGCCAGAAACAATACAACCCCCCCCCGTATTTTGACTGGAGTATTCCCCCTCCTTAAATAGGACTAATTTGATCCCCCCCTTAAATAGAACAAATCTGACTCCCCCCCTAGTTCTAAGTTCTGAAGATTCCCCCTTACTATAAACATGTCCCACGTTAACATTTTAAGAACCTTTTGTAGCACAGTTTGTGTTATTTGATTCAAATTACCCCCCTCTCCCCAAAAATTTTCTAGATCCGCCACTAAATGCACAGTGATTTTTTTTAAAGCCCAATTCAAAATACCCTTCAAAATGGAGCTTATAGCAAAGAAACTTGCCTTAAGCCAAAAAAAATAGTTTTCAACTATTACAATCCTTATTCTTTTTTACCCCTTTATCGAAATTCTTCTAAGTTTGGAATTAAAAATAATTTTAAGTTCCTAAATCAAAATTATTCAAAGTCCCTACATGAAAAAAATTTTCAGTTATAAATCTAAACTCAAATCATTTTAAGTCTATAAATTGAATTAATTCGAAGTTAACCCCCCCCCCCCCGTAACGTGCTTGAAAAATCCCCTGCCTATAAAGATTTGTCGTGTAAAAATGTTCCATAAAATTAAATATTTACACTTGTATTTACACGAAAAAAACACAAATCTTTGATTTTTGTGCCTTTTTCATTACTTACTTTAGGTTTTACGGCAAATTTACATCTGAAAAAAGTCGGAATTTGAAACTTTACAGCAGCATTATATTGAGTTATCATCGAAACATATGGTACTGTATGAAAATTTATGATAAGACTTAGAAACAGAGGGACCTAATGGATTAACTATAAAAATTTTTTGTAATTGCAAAAAAAAAAAGGAATTTTGGCCATAACTTTTTTTTGGCTAATGATAACGAGATGTACAATGAACCATTTTAAAGCTAAGGTTGACGCCAAAATTTCATGTCATATGTAACATTTCAATTGGATCAGCCATTTTTCTTTAATTTCGCCCGACAAAAAAGAGCATTTTTCGTTATAAACATAAAATAAGCAATTTCGAACGGCCAATTCTGCTTGCAGACGACAAATTATAACCAAATCTTGAAGTACAAACAACTTAAAATACATGCTAAAAAATTTGGCTGTTTAAAATAAATAATGTTCACGCTGCTGGCCAAAAACTGAGAATGTTTTAAAAAATACACGATTTTACCCACCTTTATCAGGCCAAAGCATAAACAATAATTACCCGATAGGGCTGAAAATTGCTGGACATATGTAGGAACAAGTGTTCTGACTTTTCACGAAAGGATTTTTTTTTCGAAGCAACTCAGCCCAGATGGCGCTAAAAAATTGGCATGAAAAATTTTGGAAAAAAAATTATTTTGCCCATAACTTTTTTTCTGGTTATTTTAAGCGGTTCTAGGTGGTCTCAAAATTTTCCCAATTTCATCATCTTGAATAATGATAAGAATAATTTTTTTTGTGAAAGTAATATTTTTCCAGATATTTACGCCAGAACGATCCGGTTTCTTCATTTTTCGTTAAGCAACCATTTTTGCCTTGTCATATCTCCTTTAATATTAATCGTACGCAAAAAAAAAAAAACCGCTGTCTTTCTCAACGAAAATACTTCAAATTAGTAATATATAATTTTTTTTGTAATTCTACCAGATTTCAAATAAAATTAAAAAAACTGAAAAAAAAAAAAAATTTTTTTGGCAAAAATCACACTTTTCATTGCGTTATAACTCGGAAGGGGTGCATTTTTATGAAAAATTGCAATCAATGTTTTTATGTTAAAATATGGTAATTTATCGATTGGTTAGGTTATTTTTTTTTCAACCCCCCCCCCAATGAGTTCCACCCCCCCCAGCCCCCCACCCTTTTGGCAACCAACGGAAGTTGTTTACTTCTGAACTAGACATCTTTCATGACAAATTGCAAAAAGTTTCAAGTTGATCTGACTTGCCAGTAATTACTGCTACCAGATTTTACCTCCTTTCTTGGAGTATAATTTGGTCACGTTACTTGGCAGAAAATTTAAAAATTTTAAGTATGCGGGTAAAAAAAAATTGCTGACTCCAGATTCTTCAAAAATTTCCTATAATAGTTGTACGCTTGGACGTGCATACAATTGCATGCAAAGTCAAAACTAATATTTTGTCCCATGTATAAAAAATAGCTATTACATATCTAGGGCAAAAAAGCCTATTTTCTATCATCGGGAGACGGCTTTTTTCCCCGTTATATGTAAAACTATATAGATGATTTTAATTTCCGGGAAAAAAATATGGGGATTGACTTTTGTATGTTTTTGCAATGTCCGAACCAATATTTTGTCTCTTGTTTAAAAAATAGCTATAAAGAAGGATAACAAAGATACGTGGTTGAAATAAAAAATAAAAAAAAAGCATTTCTTGAAGTTAAAAACATTCAAAAAAAAAAAAAAAAAAAAAAAGGGAAAGGGTCGACTCATCCATGCAAACCTATATACACTTCACAAATATTATAAATTTTTATATATAATATGATTATATATCATAATAATATAATTTTTACCATTCTCCTCTTTTAGGGCCTATACAGAGTTCCACCATTCAATCCTAAAGTATATGCAACAGGATCTTCAAATGAAAAAGTTGCCCAAACACAAGAGAATAAAAGAAATAACGATGAATCATCTTCAAATGAAAATGTAAATAAGCAAGCTAGTAACTCTTAAAAACGTTAAAATGAAAGAGCTGAACTTAATATTAATTAGCTTTTTAACAAAAGTATAAAAATAGAGTATTGTAAAGTAATTAATATCAATAAAATCTGAATACTTAAAGTACTCAATGTTTTGTTTTTTGAATAACCTTTTTTTTTATGAACACATTTTATTTAAAAATTAGTTAGCTTCGGCCAAATTTAGATTAAGAAAAATATTCCCTGATGAATCCTAATTTTTTTTGAATTATTTATATTAAATGGTAAATTTCTCATTTAAAAAAAAATTCTTTATTTGTTACCAAAAAATCTCGAGGTACTTTTTTTAAAATTTATTATATGAGCCTGGCCTAATTTTTTTAAATGGAATTTTTAATTTCAGAAAAATTGTCGTGATTCGATTTTAATACGTAAAATTGTAAATAGTTTTTCCGCTAAGATATAACATTATTTTTTTTTTTTAATTAACACGTATAATAATTTTACACGCAGTTTTAGGTTTTTGAAATTTTTTTTTACTCGTTTTCTCTAATTTGAACTAAAAAATTTTTTTTTTTATAAAATAATAAAAGAACACGATAATTTTACGAACATGGAAGGTCTAATTTTAAAAATTTGGCATCACTCAATATTTCGAATCTAAAACTTAAATTTATGCAAATTTTTGTCCGAAAATTTTTTCCCTCAATAAACTAAAAGCTATACCTATATAATTTCTAGTGAAATTTACGTTGACTTACAAGTAGGGTCTTGGAATTTAGCTGAAAATGTTAACAGGTTATATATATATGTCATTGTCGCTTTTTTGAATTTCGTCACTTTACAAAAATACTATAGGCTTTTTATGATGTGACGATGCCAGCGTAGGCAATCTACATTTTAGATTAAAATTATCATAAAAATAACGAAAGTACTAGTCAGTTTGTAGCGAGCGAAAAAGATTATTTTGAGGATTAAAAAAATACAAAAGTACTCCCAAAAACAAAAGCTTTCTAATGCAAGAGTTGCAGATGATTTTTATACTCAATCTTAGATGATTTGAAAACCCAATCATCTTCTAATGAAAAACCTAATTCTAAAATATAAGTACCTTTAAGCAAGAGCGTTTTAGGAGGTTCTCTAACACTTCTTGATGGAGAAATCAATTCTAATTTAAACTTGGTGAATGGTTTTGTATAAATTAGTTTACAAAAAAAAAAAAGAAAAAAAAAAGTTTATGTATTGCCTATTGGGCCTTTAGTTGCTCATTATTAAAATTAAAATTGATTTAATTGAAGATAAAATTAATTTTAATTGTAAACAAAATACTAAAAGTAGAATAGCTATGTAACCAACTGACTGAAAGATAATTTTATTACAACAGTTTATAACCTTAAAATTATTTAGATATAATTTTTTTAAGTTATTTTTTTCTGTGCAATAAATATATATAGTTAAAAATAAATTATACATCATCGGATTATCGAAAAAATATTCTATAATAAAAAAAAGTTTAGTACTAAATAGTAAATAAGTTTGTTAAATAAAATTCAAAAAAAAATTAATATATTTTTTTTGTATATTTTTATAATTAATTAATTATTTGAATTAATAAAAAGTTTTGATATTTAAAAGAGCAAAAAATGTGGAACGCTTCACGATTTTGCGTGTCATCCTTGCGCAGGGGCCATGCTAATCTTCTCTGTATCGTTCCAATTTTAGTATATGTACTGCCGAAGCAAGTACATCAACTGGTTCTCTTAACAGTCCTTATATAGTAACTGAAGGCTAATTTTTTGAATTGCGTGTTTAAACTTTTACGCGTAGCCACCTGACGTCAATATATTCAACTATAAATACCCGGGTATTTTCAAAAATTCAAATTGTCCATCTCGAGTTTTAAATAAAGATAAAAATCAGTTTTACATCAAAGATTTTTATCAAGCAAAAATTTTTACTTTATATTACTTTTAAAAATTCTTTAAAATGTATTTTCAAAAAATACATATGTAATTTTTATTGAAAGATTTATGTGCTGCAAATAATATGCAGGATGAAATAACCATAATATAAAATAAAAATCAATTTCACTTATACCAAACGCGAAAAAATTTTGTTTGTATCAAAAATAGATTTTTTTGTTCGTTTTAAAAATTACAAATGATATATAGAATTTAAAGTACCGGATTAAACATTCTGCTATCACTCATTTTTAACTTTACGAAAGTTTTGAGATCTAAAACAAAACTTTACGCAAGTTATGGAGGCTGATTAATAAAAAACAAAAAAATATTAATTATAAAATTTTAAGATCTGATAAAAAAAATTAACAATTTATTTCTACAAATTATAAATAAAGGATTTCATTAAAAATGAATAAACTGTATCAATTAATTATTGAATTAAAATAAAAAAATTTAATTTTAATGAAAAAAAAAAAAAAAAAAAAAAAAAAAAAAAAAAAAAAAAATTTTACTTGCCAGGTCTACATAAATAGAGCCGCTTCCAATTATACCTGGCAAGTGAATTTTTTTTTTTTCATTGAAATTAAATTTTTTTTTAATTTTAATTCAATAATTAATGTAAATGTTTTTTTGGGAGTAAACACTTACTTAATTTACTTAAATTTTTCTTTGAAAAATAAAAAAAATAAAAAAATATATTTGATTTATAAAATTATATAATATTTTTTATATAATAGTCTATTAAATTTTTGATTTATAAAGAAAAAAAAAATTTTTTAACTTATAATAATCAGTCTTTTGACCACACAAAAAAATACTATTAAAAAAAATTGCACAGTCTTCATGTTTTCATTATTTTCTTAGACACAACTAAATATTGAATTTATTCCTTTATTCTGTACACTGAGAAAAAAATTTTCTTGGCTTAAGAAAATCATATGCATTGAATTTTAATTTTTTGAATCTAGAGTATATAATTTTAAAACAAGAAAACCATTGTTAATTGAAAGAAATATTTTTTTCGTTTAAGTAAATATATTCATTGAATTTTGATTTCATTCAAACAAACATATGTTTCTTGGAAGAAACGAATATTTTTTTGCCGCTAGAAATTGGATAGATTATTACAAAAACTTTAAGTGTTTTGAATCAAAAAAATATATTCAAAAAAATATTTTCTAAATTCAAGGAAGCGTTTTTTTGGATCATGAAATTTAATTTTTGATCCAAAGCAAGTAGTTTTCAAAAAAATATAATCTCATGCCAAAATTATAAAACTTTATTTTAAAAAACTGCTTTATTTCGTTCAAATAATTATATTTTATTCGTTCAAAAAAATGTACTTTTTTTTCAAGAAACAATTTTATTAATAAAATATATTTTTATTGCTGGATTAACTATAATCTCCATTATTTTGCAAAAAGTAATTTGTAGATATCTTTATAAGCGAAACTTAATTCAATGCAAAAAAATTGATCAGCTAATGAAAAAATAGAAGTTTTTGCGAAAAAGATTAATATTTTACATAATTAGAGCAAACAACATTTTTCAAGTTTTTGAAAAAAAATTTTTTTTCTTCCTAAACTGAGCTTGAAAAAAAAAAATTATTTTTATGACATTAAAATAAAAAAATAATATCAGTATTCACTCATATGTTTATTACCACCTGCTAATTCCATCTGGCTTTGAATAAAAAATTATTTTTATTTCTTTTTAAAAACTTAATGCATTATTTTATGTTTTTGAATCTGCTTTATCGATAATTTTTTCGTTACATAGTCTTTGAAAATTAACTTCTATTTAGTAAGATGCTGCCGTGGTCCATTGGATTGGTTACGATGCGTATAGTTCTGCACAATCAAAGCAATTTGGGTTCGATTCCAGGGTATGACAAAATTTAAAATTTAATTTAATAAAAAAAAAAAAAAAAATAATAAAAAAATAAAAAAATAAAATAATTAAAAAAAAAAAAATAATTAAATGAAAAAATAATTTAAAAAAAATATATATAAATCAATAATAATAATTTATAAAAATAAGATTAATAATAAAAAAATTAAAAAATTATAAAAAAAAAAACGAGGAAAAAATAATTTTTTGCATTTTGCAAAAAAAAAAAATTTTTTACTGACAATTTCGATCGAAAAAATTATTTCATAGATTCAAAAATTTATTTATTTCACATAACTAATTATTTGATTGTACCAAAAATTCATGATGTTGTCGCTAAGCGACTGTTTATTGTTTCTAAGAAATATTTCTTTCTCCCAAAACATTATTTTTTTAAATAGAGAAAATATGTTTTTAACTCAATGCGTAAGATTTCATTGAGTCAAAAAGACGTATCTTAGGCACTATTGAAAAGAATGATTTTCTTGAAACAAAGCAAATTTTTTTGAATGGAGTAATTTTTTTTCTCAGTGTATCAATAAAGGAATATTAGAGCTATAACTATTGGTGTTGAAAAATATCTCCAGGGTAAGATAAAATCGGAAAAATACAATGTGAGTTTTTTTCTTTATTTTTCTTTTAATCTTGCATTTGAAAAAGCTTTATCCTATTTTAACTTTTATTTAATTTACTGACTCCTATACGGGGGCAGAAATGGGTAAAACTACCCCTGAATTTAACAAAAAATGAAAAAAACTTATAACTGGTTTGTGTTTTCACACAACCAACGATCATGAATCATGTTCACTTATAACGTTTTAACGTATATTCCCTAATTATTATAAGTCCTAAGATCGAAATTACAATAAATCCCAAAATATAAATTATCCTAAGTTCATAAACCTAAATATCGTATTCTAAGTTCTTGTGCTTACTCCCACTTTAAATTATCTGTAAATTATTCTAAGTCCCTTAATCGGAAAAATTCTAAGTCCATTTCATACCCTTCTCCCCTAAAAACGTCGTTAATATTTCAACCTCTCCCCCCCTAAAACGCCAATACACGGTGATCCCGGGTGGGACGTGAATTTTATTTTATTAGGTGCATCGCTAGTTGTTGATGCTTGTAATCTTAGCTGCGATTGGTTAACTAATAAACAAACAATGCATCCGCTCTGGATCGCCCTGTATTTACCCCCCCCCCCCCCCTGAAACATCACTTTTTTACCCACCGCTGCCTGGCATTAACACACACTAACACTATTATATCGCACAGTGGGGCAAAACGGTTAAAAATCGCTCTTGGACTCAATTTTTGAGCTATTCACTTAAAACCTGTTTTAAACTACTTCTAGAAGTATCTAATTTCATGTGTCACTGCGGCTTTTTTGATTTTTTTTTACGAATTAGCTGTCAGCCAAAAGTAAAGTAAAACTGAAATTATTTATGTAATATTTATGCCAGAATATATATTTAAAATATATGTAACGCAATTATCCCTTATATATAGATTGAGTAAACAGTAAAAAAATTAAGTGCAAAACACTTTAAATTCAAAATATAAAATTTTGAAATTTTTGCTAATTTTGAAATTTTGTTAAATTTGCGCTTTTGGGTGACAGTCTCGCTGACAGCTAATTAGTAAAAAAAAAAATCAAAAAAGCCGCAGAGACACATGAAATTAGATACTTTTAGAAGTAGTTTAAAACCGGTTTTAAGTGAATAGCTCAAAAATTGAGTCCAAGAGCGATTTTTGACCGTTTTGCCCCACTGTGCGGTATAGGAGTCAGTAAATTAAATAAAAGTTAAAATAGGATAAAACTTTTTCAAATGCAAGATTAAAAGAAAAATAAGGAAAAAAACTCACATTGTATTTTTCCGATTTTATCTTACCCTGGAGATATTTTTCAACACCAATAGTTATAGCTCTAATATTCCTTTATTGATACAGAATAAAAGAATAAATTCAATATTTAGTTAATTACTCTTAAAATGTGGCACTAATAATTTGATCATTAATTCCAAAATATTGTAAAAAAACTCATAAGATGGAATGTTTCTGCTGTATTTTCCTATTTTCTAACCCAGTAGGACCCCAAATTCGGATTCAGCGACGTACAAAACCTACAGAAGACTTTTTCTTTCTCTGGTTGACGAATTCGGAAACCGTTACACCACATTCTGACTTGTGTATAATATTATTTTGGTAATTATGTTAATTGAGGGGTATTAGAGTTCAGAGTAACTTTTTTGTTGTTGGTGAATTATAGAAAAAGGACGTAATAACAATGTTCCGCCAACAAAAGTTTGGTTGAAATCTTTTCAGCAAACAAATAATAAGGTTTCAAAGTAAGGGGCGGATTTTTCGTGAACTTTTTGGCTAATACTTAAAAATTTTAACTATGCTTAACATTTTTTTACGTCTTATTTAAACATTATTATTGAACTCAATCTAATCAAAGCTTTTAAAATCCCTAAATTAAAAAATTACTGAAACTCTTTTCTTGCTTTTTTCTAACATGACCAGCTTCGCTCTACCCGTCTTTGACGGTATCTAGTATTAAATTCTCTTCTTTACACTGTAAAGTTTACAGTCAGTAAATTGAATGCCCATTTTTGTCCCAAAACGATCAATTTTTCAATTTGCTGCAAAAATCGTAGTTTTAACATTAAACATGTTTCTAAGGAGGGGTAAACTGTGAATCTGAAAATCAAGTGGGGTCAAATGTCAAAAATCATGAGGGGTTAGGAAAATATTTTATATTTAGGGACTTTGAATAATTTACTTTGAGAGGCTTAGAAAAATTCAAGTTTAGGGACTTAAAATATTCCGGGTTTAGATACTTCTAATAATTTGAGTTGAAGGACTTAGAATATTTTCAAAAAATTCAATGATAATGGAATTATACATAGGATGCATACGGATGGAGTTGCATATTCTTTAAACTAGGTTTAGTCCAAAAATATATGTGTAATATTAATATTTGAAATTTTACGTTTAGATTTTTTTTTTGAATACTAAATTAATTTTAAAACCAATATTTATGTAAAATTCCAAAAAATATTCCTAAAAACAAATAATCTAATGCAACTTGTTTTTCGTAATTTTTTCTAATTCTCCATCCGCCATTTTCGAATTAAGAAAAATGATGCAAAAAAAATGTGTACTAAAACATATAAAAAAAATGAAAATTTTATTATTCTTCATTAAATATACTTTTTTTTGATGCTATTTACAATACTGATAAGCAGCGTGTCGATTTTTTTTAGTATCCAACTTTTACCCTAAATAATGAGTTTCCGGTTAATTTTATAGAAAGTTTGAAATCAAATTCTGAGAATAGAGACTTTTTAACATATGGATACATTTTTAGAAAAATAGATTTTGGTTTTAAAATTAATTTAGAACTCGTAGATAGGCTCTTGGGCGTTAAATGTTTAATTCAATAAAATTTGGATTAATTAATAAATAATAAAAATCGTAAAGAATTATAAAAAAGCTAAGGCTTTTTTATTTCAGGCACGATCACATATTTATTGAGTATTTTCTCTTTAATAACGTTGATGGGATCCACACCCTCATAAATTGAAAACTATTATTTATTATTATACACCAAGGCAATATAAGCATTTAGAGGCATCGGAATGACCTGGGGACCAAATTTCTCCACGAATTGGACTATTTAGAAATTTTTCCGTTTTTTGACCTGACAAACTTATAAGGCACGATTTCATCTATGTATTGCATACATAGGGTGATCGTGCCTAAAAATATAAGAATCTTGTGTTATTTTGCATTTTTATGATATTTCACTGATGCAAAGTTTATGCAAAAGCTATGAAATTTATCGCGCGGATAACATTTAGAAGGTTTTTCACCTGTATGAAGCAAAAGTACAAGAATAAACATGCCTTTAGAAATACCAGATTGGGCCCAAAAACAATAGGTATCATTAACTCGATAAAATAAACTCAGTTTTAAAAAATGAAAGCATTCCGTTTGATCGTTTTGGCTATATCGTGTCTGAAAGGTGTCGATTTTTGCATCCATTAAGGTAGAGCTTCGCTCTATAACGCTCTATAATAAACTATAAAAATTTTTACATAAATTATGTATTACAAGCTCTAATAAATTTTTTAAAATTAGTTTGCGTTAGTAACGCTTTTAAGGGGGGTAGGGAAGAAAAAAAAACGTAAGATAATGCTTTATAGGGTAGTTGGGTATTGCGAAAACGGAAAAATTTGCGTTATGTGGTTTGTGAAACAGCCCTATAGGTATATATAATATACCTATTAAAATATACCTATTATAATATACCTAAGCCCTTATATAACTATTTTTTACAAACTGAATTATAAGTATAAATTATAATAAATACTATTATCTATACTTACCAACACTGCAATCTCCATTACTTTTTAAAATAAACCTTCTTTTCTTTTTACACAATTATATCAACTTTATTGCCTTTTTTATATTAAATCATTTAAATTTTTAGTAATTAATTAAGAAATATATATTTTGCTACTCTTTTAATACCTAGCAGTGAACACAGTACTAATCAAAATAATTTTTATAACAATTAAGCTTTTATTAAATGTCCTGGCATTTTATTATTGAAACTATTTTTAATTACAAATTCACACTTTTAAAAATTATTTATTATACTTTTTAATTGCACAAATTTTAAAATTTTGACTATAGTCTCTATATTTCTTTTTTAAAAACCGCCAAAAATTCTACTAACGGTTGGCCTAGCGGTTGGCACTTGACAACAAAGGTCGCGAAACTGTCACTTTGCTTCTGTTCTTCAGAGAGAATGCATCGTTGTTCGTAGACATAACTCGATCTAGATACTAGTGCAGTGATTAAAATTAATTAAAATTTATATTTTATTTTAGTATAACATAAATATTTAATTTTTAAATTTAATTAAAATTTAGTGAGAAATTTAATATGGACAATATGGATTGAGTTGATATGGGTGTTATATTTGCAGTTGCAAGGTAAAATTTTTCTTTTATAAAATTATAATTAGGTTTTATATAATAAATTTATTTATATATTTATAGGACTTATTAATTATTAATTAAAAATTAATTAAAAACGTGTATACGTATTATAAATCAAAGATATAAATAGGGATATAAATACGCTCTTTATCTAAACTTTTATTTCATTGTGATTTTTAATATGTCAACGTGTTATCATTATGTGTAAAAAAGAAAAATAAAGGTTTCATTTAAAAGAATATTGTCTACTGTTTGATAGAATTATTTAAAAAATTATAATTTTCAAAATAACCATTTAATTATTTATTTATTTTACTTGCTGTGAATAATTTGCATATTAAGAGTCAATCATTATATGATTTTTTAAAATTATTAAACTTAAGAAATCTTTTTTAATTAAATAGATATATTTTATTTAAATTTAAATACTTTTTTATTTTATTATTTTAAATACTTGGTTTACATAAATTTATTTTACAATACAAAAGGAAAACTTAGTTTACTTGATGACTTTGATTATATTTAAATTAAAAAAAATCTTAAAAATAGTTATTGCTATTTGATCGTCCAGGAAAAGTGTATTGAAAACCTTGCGGTATTGAAAGATGAGAGGCATTGTATTGCACTGGGAATGGAACAGTAGATGGGATATGATTAGATGATTGAAAAAATTGAGAGGGATGTATAAAATTTGTAGGTGCTGCTGGAATTTGAGTTACTGGCGGTTTTCAAATTGACTGCTGCTGCAAAGGGTTTGGGTAATGAAAAAAGTAAGGTGACAAACTGGAAGATGGTACATTGATATCAGGAACATTTCTTTTTTCTTTAACTTCAACTGCTTCATTAGTTTTTTTTTCTTCTGCCTTTTTTAGATGATGAATTTCTTTTTTTAATTCAAAAAAACCTAAATTATTCATAAAAATTAAAAATTTTAAATGCTGTTATTTTCTTTTGCAAATATGAAAAAAATTAATACAGACCTCAGTTTTTAAATTTTTTAAAGTATTTTCCTCTTTTTTTTTATAATCTAAAAAATTTTTATATTTCATACTTTCCGCTGCAGAATATCTATTATACCTCTGATGATAATGTAATCCACCTCTATTATGCCCTCGTTTTGATCTCCAGCTATCTCGTCCTCGAAATGAAAACATATTTTTGGTTCCTCGATTCAAATTTGGATCTCTGAAAGAAGACTTATTTTTTTTTCCAGTCAATGAAATGCTTGAATTAAAAGTTTCTACTTTATTTTTCTCTTTATCATCATCTTGTTCATTTTCGTTTTCTTTTTTTGATTCAAACTCCTCTGAATCTTTTTTATCTAAAACTTTATTTTAATACAACTTTGATTTCAAGTTTCAATATACTAATTTTTAAAGACAGACAAATATAAATTTTACCTTTTCCATCGATTGAGTTCTTGACTTTGGTATTTTCACCATTATCGGAGTTGACTTCAAAAACATCATTAGCAGCTTTAGGAGTATTATTAACTGTTTCAACAGTTTTAACTGGAGGTACTTGCTTAACAACTGATACATTAAAAACAAACTAATGAGCTATTAAAAATACTGTAACGTTTGCCTCTGCCTCTGCCTCTTCGTGGCATTTATAATATTTTGCTATAATAAAAGAAATAAACAGTTTTAATATGGAAAAATTGTATTTTTTATACCAAATTTTAACAATTTTAATCTTTGGTACATATTACCGTTAATAACCTCAATTCAAATTAGGAAATTATAAGTTAAAACAACAAAAGTTATAGTATTTTTTTACTTGATATTTATTGTTAAACAATTTTTTTTATCACATTTTTTTTAAATTCAATATTATTAAGCATTTGTTTTAATTCTAGTATTAAAATAAAGTATTCTTACCTATGTATGCTTAAATTTCATACAAATTAATATAAACACTCTAATCTGTTTGCACGAGCCGGTTGCAAAAGACCTGAACTTTTAGCGTACGCGCATAAGCTTATATTATAAATCCTTGATTTAGTTTATGGTATAGGTTTACATTGTAAGTTATTAAAGCACAAAAATGAGCTTCGAAAATAATCAAAATAAATATAAACAAAAAAATAAAATAATTAACCGTTCAGAATCATTATTTAATAATAAATTTACTGTTTATAAGTCAAATTTTAATAATCAAATGCCTTCATGTTGCAAAAAATTACAAAAAGCCAATATAAACAGCTTCTACGCACATGAAAATTTTTACGGGAAAAGTTATTTGAATGAGTTGTTTACAAATCATGCAGATACAAGTATTTCTAAAAATAATATTTCAGGAAAAAAAAATGAGTGCTAAAAACTTAAGAGTAAGTTGTAAAGATAAAATTAATAATAAGCAGCGACTGATACAGATAGATTTCCAACAACGAGAAACAAAAAGAAAACTAAGAACACCCACATTAATAAATACAAAGAATTTAGAACTTTCACAAGAAAAAGGTAAACATTTAGTTGAAAATCAACATAATCATATAGAACCGTTTAAAGAACTATTAAAAGATGAGATGCAGGAAAAAGTAAGGACATTTTTAAGACAGAAATCATCATTTGATGTTGTAATTGATGGTTTTGGGTTGCAGTTAAAAAAATTTGACCTGAAACTTTAAATGGAGTGAATTGGCTAAACGACGAGGTTGTTAAAATATATATGAATTTACTTATTGAACGAGGTAAAACTGAATATTATTCAAGCGCATATTGTATGAATACCTTTTTTTACAAAAAATTAAAAGAAGAAGGATATTATTCAGTTATAAGATGGACCAGAAAATTTGATTTATTCGCTCATGATTTAAGGTCCTTTTAAAGCGCTCTTGGTGTTATAATCCTTTTTTTGTAATATTTTTGTATTGCCATTTATGTGGTCAAAAGGTTTTCAAAATTTTTTTATTAAGAAATCAAATTTAAAGTTATTGAAATATAATTGAATTACTTTTAACGTAAAAATTGTGTAAAATCGTGTGACACACCTTCTCACCCGTATAATAATTAGTAAAAGTAAATTTAAATTTTGGCTATATTAAAAAAAATTTCACCTTATGATATAAAAATTAACGCCCAAATAAAAATTTTTTAAAATTAATTGATGAGTGACAAGCACTCAAAGTATAGGAATCTTCTTTGTTACAGGGAACGGTAAATGCTTTTTTTTTTGTAAAGTTGTTCGTTGCCTAATGTTAGCGAAGTTGCATGCTATCCAAGCTGCTTCGCAATAGGAACCGGCAATTCTGGTTCACCTATGACACAGGCCGGTGCACTATATGGCTACAAGGTCGTCCTCAGACGTCCATGTCCCGATATAGAAAAGGCAACTGCCACGTCTGGGCAAAGTGCGATGATAGAACTTTCATTAGTTGTTATTTGTCACCGAATTACACTATTGGGGTGTTTACCGCAAAGCTGGCCTCGTTGGAGGAAACGATAAGGGAAGTCTCTGGCAATATCATATTTTACGGGGATTTAAATGCCAGGGCCGTGGAAATGGAAAATACCAACCACGAACCGTAGGGGAACGTTGATCCTAGAGATGGCCGCTAGAACCGATCTGGTAATCAAGAATTCTGACGTCACTTTTGCCTTCGTCCGGGTTGGCACGAAGAGTGGGCGGTTGGAGGGTTTTGCTGAAGCCAATGGCAGCGACCATAATTATATCATCTTCCAAGTGCGTGATGGGGTCGTTAATCGGCCCCAGTACAAAAAGCTTAAACTAGGCTGGAATGTGTCAAAGATGGACGGAGACAGATTTGCGAAATATCTTAATGAAGAATCCCCGTCTATCATAGCCTGGCATGGAGAACCACACACCCCAGGAGAGGCAGAGACTTTTGTCAAGAGGGTAACTGCTTTTCTGAGAGGAGATTGCGATGCATGCTTCCTTCTTGCTTGCCATCATGCCTCTATGCCGCGTAAACGGCCCTGGAAGGGGAAAAGGAGCATGTGCTGGTAAAATTAGGAAATTGCGGAGCTTAGGCAGGTCTGTCATGGGCACGCAGAAGACGGTAGAAAGCGCATGGCCCCCCAGAGATGGCTGCGCGCTCTGAAGAATACAAGGAAGCCAAGCATAGGCTGGCAATAGCCATCCGCCTCAGCAAGGCAACTGTCTTCGGTCGCTAAGAGATGATATCAACAGCGACCCGTGGGGCCTGGGATATAAGGTTGTCATGGGCAAACTTTGTCCGGGTCTGACAACACGATGTATAAAACAGCGACCAAAAGAATAGTTGACGCTCTCTTTCCGGATCATCCAAACCAACAACAACCGGCTTTGGATGTCCGGAAGGAGCAAGTTCCGCTATTTAGCGAAGCGGAAATGCTTAAGGCAATTAGGTCAATGAAAAATGGGAAAGCGCCAGAAACAGACGGAATACCTGCGGAAGCCCTTAAGGTGGCTGCAAACGTAATCCCTGGTCTTCTCCTTGGCATGTTTAATGCGTGTCTCATGGCAGGCGTATTTCCGAGGGACTGGAAAATGGCCCGCCTGGCTCTGATAAGCAAGGGAAAGGATGAACCAGGATCTCCATCATCTTACAGACCATTGTTTAAGTTAAATACTACAGTAAGAGAGTAGATATTCAGACAATCAATAAGACAGCACGAAGGAATATGGTTCTAAATTGTTTACAAAAATCTGCAACGTATCTATTTTAATGCATAGCAAAAATGACCTAGTTAAGGCTGTCATATTAAGATACGGAACAGATGTCAAGCAATGTGTATATTATTAAATTAAGATTAATTGTAAGTTTTGTAAACTTTTTATGTGTATAATTTAAAATAAATATCTTATAGGTGTAACATTCAAATGTATTATTAAGAATATAAAACTTTTAAGCTTAAAAGAAATTGAAGCTCTGAATATCTACATTTGTAATCTTTGGAACGAGGCATAAATCATAATTTTTCAATTAATCAAACTTGTGAAGTTAGATCGTAACTAAACAAATACCCTCGGTCAAGAGATTATACGATTTCCCATCCCAAATAAAAAATTGCATATCAAGAATCATTATTTACCCCCCTATTATTAACAATTTATTTCAGCTTTTTAACTCTAAAAATATGAGAGTAGGAAGGTAAGTAAAGTAAAAGAGAGCCTATAGGGTACAATTTCAAGCACTAATTTCTTTTAATTTTATTTTGTAAAAATCGTGCACCTTGGCATGGAAAAGTAGGTAGCTACATTCGTAATCTCTTGAACTATTCGAACTATTGATTACGATCGAACTCCACAAATTTGTTTAATCAAAAAAATTTATGTACATTGTACAAACTAAACAAAATAATGAATGTTTGTGGTTTGATTAATTTTTAATAGCCGTATTAGGTGATTTTTATACTTAAAACTTCTTTCTGTATTTCGAAAATCTGATGCTGATTCTGTTAAGCAGCAGTTCTTAGTTTTCACTGGCGCCCAATGTGGAGCATTTTTTAAAACATGGAACATGTTTATAGGAAGGGGGTACTTCAGAACTTGAAAATTAGGACGCGGGGGGGTCAAATTTGTCCTATTTAAGGGGGTGGTCAAATTTGTGCTATTTAAGGGGGGGGGGGGTCAAATTGATCCTATTTAAGGGGGGGGGGTGTCAAATGAGACTTAGAATAATTAGGAGACTTTAAAAAATTCTTACCCAGAAATTCATAAAAAATCTAAACATTCCAAAACATTTTTTGGAAAGATTTCTTATAATAACTTCAGTTTTTTAAAATTCCATTAAAATCTTGTAATATATAAAAAAAGTTGTTTTTTTAAAATTATAAAAATTTAAAAAAATTTAAAAAATTTAAAATTTAAAATTTAAAAAATTTAAAATTCAGTTCATATAATATTAATTAATACTAATTCTAAGAACTTTAATTTAATTATATTAAAGTACCTAAATTGAAATTACTTTAAGTGTGAAAACTGAAGTCATTGTAATCCAGTTTTACCTCCTGTTTGAGTCTAAATACTCTTTCTTATGAAGATGTTATATGCACCTCTTTAAGTTGCTTCGCTTGAATTACTTAAAACTTTAAGCAGGTTGCTTGAATTTTCATGCTAAGCAACCCAACCTTCTATGATAAAATTTTAAAACAATCAAGATACATAGATGCACAAATAACTTCTATCGAATATGTTCACGATTAATGACAACTAATCTATTACAATCGTTCTAGCTTCCGAAAGTACCTTGTAAAATTAAATTAGCTCATAAACCCGGAATATTCTAAATTCATAAACTCAGATTATTCCAAAAAGTCGATGAAGAAATCTAAATCGAAATTTCGTTCCAAGTTCCATTTGACTTTCCAAGTTCCCCAGTAAAGTTATAATTATTAATTACGGAAACATATTTGAAAAGGTATTGCAGAAACTGTTTCTAATCCCGAAGATAATTTATTTCTTATGGAATCGACGTGTTTCTCCCGAACGAACAGAATCTCTAGCATTTTAGTATTAATATCTCGTGTACTATTTTGGTGTACTATAGATTAGAGACTTCAAGACCTATTATGAATCATGTTAGTCGGCTAGAAATTTCATAATTTAAACTTCGTGTTATTAACTGGATATGCAATTTTTTTCGGTATTTTTTGATCTAGAGAATTTAAGGCCTCGTAATAAAAATTTATCAAATAGTAAAAATTGAATATCTCCAAAAGTACGGTAACTGAGTTCCGAAACTATGGCCTATGTCACCCGCTGACTTTTTTTCTATATTTTGAGACTTCATTTTGACATTGATTCGACCCTGATGATGAAACACATACACACACAGACCCACAAATAGATGATTATAAATACCACAAAAAATAAAAAAATTTTAAAAAATTTTCCAAGCAGCTTCAAAAATATTTTATAAAATTTTAAAGGTACCTCCGTTTTGAATAAAAATTTAGGAGAATACGCAAGAATTGGTGCCAAATCGATTACTACAAAGTGTGACAGTAAAATTTTTCGATTGTCTCAAGATATTTTAATTTTTGTTATAAATTTTTAAAAATTTTATCAAGTTCAAAAACACTAAAAATTGAATATCTCCAAAAGTACGATAGCTGAATCGCAAATCTATGGCCTATGTCACTTGCGGACATTTATACCGGATTTATATAATTTCGTTCACTGGTTTGACCCTGATGATAATACACACACACACACACACATACACACAAATAAATTTTCAATTATATATAGTTGTAAGATAAGATATATATTTAAGTCTTTAATTATGTATGTTTGTCCGAACGCGATAAACGAGAATACGAGAAAAGCTACAGACATCGGCTTTACGGCAAAAGACGTCAAAAATTACGGGTCAAAACATAGGCTAAATTTTATTTCGATTGATAACGACAAAAAATTTTTATGTTGAAAAAACTGAATTTCCAAAAAAAAAATGTTTATCAAATTTAAAAAAAAAAAAAATAAAAAAACTGAAAACTGAGGAATAATTTTTATATCAAAAATAATTTCATTCGATTCGGGTTTTTTTTACGTATTCACCTAAATTTTCAAGATAATAGGTTCAATCTATCAAAAGTTACAATACTTTTTCGTAAATTATAAAAGTTTAGGACTAATCCTATCCTATCCTATCCAATCCTATCCTATCCTATCCTATCCTATATATATATACTAGCAAAAGTTGGAGGGGGGGGCTCCGCCCCCCCCTGTGTCACATTTCCTTCTGTTTGTTTTGGTTCGAAACATCATTTTTCATTGCAAATTTATAATTATGTAAACACATTCAGATTTTTCGAATGAGACTCACAATAGTTTTCTGTCGCTTAAAAAAATCATGTTTCTCTACAAATTTATAATTATGCAAACACATTCAAACTATTCAGAGCAGCGTAGGTGAAACATTAATGAAAAATTATAGGTTCTGATTGATTCTCTAGTTATAATAGAGAAAATAAAAAAATTTAACTTAGTAAGTATAAATTAGTGCCAAATTAAGTAATGCCAATTGTGACAGTAAAATTTAATTATATTTTTTAGGTATTTTACTTTTTAAGCAAATTTACAAAAAATTTTATATATCCTAAAAATAGTAAAAATTGAATATCTCCAAAAGTAAGAAAGCTGAGTCAGAAAACTATAGCCTATGTTATCCGAATACTTTTATTTTTTATTATGACACTGGTTTCATATCAAGTGGTTCGGCGGTTCTTGAGTCATTAGGGTACAGACAAACAGACAAACAAACAAATATATAATATAGAATAATATAATAAAAACAAACGAATAATATAATATACTATACCCTAAAATTTGAGTTGAATATATATAATATATAGAAAAAAATGTTAAAAATATATTATAAAATTTTAATGATACCTCCTTTTTGAATAAAAATTTCAGAGAATACGTAAAAATTAGTGCTGAGTTGAATACTATGAAGTGCGATACCAAAATTTTTCGATACTATCGAGATATTTCAATTTTTGATAAAATACTAAAAATTAAATAACTCAAAAACTACGATAGCTAATCAGAAAATATAGGGCCTATGTCACCCGCATTTTTTTTTCTTCATTTTGACGCCGGTTTCATGCCAATCGGTTCGGTGGCTCTTGCGTCATTAGGGTACAAACAGACAAACAGACAAACAAACAAATAAATTTTCAAATATATATAGTATTAAGATTAAGATTAAGATATAGTAAAAAATTTTAAAAATATTTTATAAAATTTTAAAGATATCTCCGTTTTGAATAAAAATTTCAGAGAATACGTAAAAATTAGTGCCGAATCGAATACTATGAAGTGCGATAGGAAAATTTTTCGATACTATCGAGATATTTCAATTTTAGATAAAAATTTTAAAAAATGTTATCAAGTTCAAAAATACTAAAAATTAAATATCTCAAAAACTACGATAGCTGAGCAGAAAATCTATGGCCTATGTCACCCGCAGACTTTTTTTCTTTATTTTGACACCGGTTTGATGCCAATCGGTTTGGAGGTTCTTGCGTGATTAGGGTACAAACAGACAAACAAACAGACAAACAAAAAAATAAATTTTGAAATATATATAGTATTAAGATATAGTAAAAAATTTTTTAAAAATTTTATAAAATTTTAAAGATACCTCCATTTTGAATAAAAATTTCAGAGAATACGTAAAAATTAGTGCTGAATTGAATACTATGAAGTGCGATACCAAAATTTTTCGATAGTATCGAGATATTTCAATTTTTGATAAAATTTTTAAAAAATGTTATCAAGTTCAAAAATACTAAAAATTTAATATCTCAAAAACTACGATAGCTAATCAGAAAATATAGGGCCTATGTCACCCGCATTTTTATTTTCTTCATTTTGACGCCGGTTTCATGCCAATCGGTTTGGAGGTTCTTGCGTCATTAGGGTACAAACAGACAAACAAACAGACAAACAAACAAATAAATTTTCAAATATATATAGTATTAAGATATATACTAGCATAGGTGAGAGGGGGGGTTCCGCCCCCCCTGATCTATTCCCGGTGTTGTTGTTATTGATTTTTTATTATTATCATGTTGTTATTGTCCAAAATATATATCAATGCCAAAAAAAATTAACGCCTTGAAATAAGCTAAATTTTTTTTCTTAATGTGGACCTTTTACCAGTTCAAATGTGACCAATAAGATAAAATTTGTAGTAAATTCAAAGGAATGGCGTAATTCTGAAAATAGGCTAAATCAGGCTATTTTTGGACCTTTAAACAGACATATTTCGGGCCCATGAGGTGCTAGAGGACTAAAACTTTGGCTGAGGAACTTTCTTATCACCCCAAACTATACCCTAAAATTTGAGTTGAATATATATAATACTAGCATAGGTGAGAGGGGGGGTTCCGCCCCCCTGATCTATTCCCGGTGTTGTTGTTATTGATTTTTTATTATTATCATGTTGTTATTGTCCAAAATATATATCAATGTCAAAAAAAATTAACGCCTTGAAATAAGCTCAAATTTTGGTTCCTCATAGAGGAACCTTTGTGATAGATGAAATTTTGATTTTTGATTTTTTGGCATATAAGCACGTTTTGGGACCTCAGGAAGCTAAAAAACCGGTTTTTAAAAAAAGTCTGTATGTGTGTGTGTGTGTGTGTGTGTGTGTGTGTGTGTGTGTGTATGTATGTAACCGGTGAAATTTCACAACCATTATGAAATTAAGACCTAATTTTTTTTTCAAAAATTTTTTTATCAAAAAATCTCAAACTACTTTTTTTTTTTTTTAATTTGGATGTAATACCTCATTTATTTCCACGAAAGTACCTATATTTGAAAGTACGATTTTTACTCGATATCTCGAATCTGATAACTAATTTTTTGAAAATTTTTTTCTCAAAATTTTTTTCACAAAAAAATACAAAAAACACTAATTTTTTTTTTCTTTTTGGACGTAGTACCTAATTTATTTCTTTGAGATTACTAGTTTTAGAACTATGGTTTATAGCATTTTTTTGGACCTGATACCTAATTTTTTCAAAATTTTTTTCTCAAAATTTTTGTTGCCAAAAAATACAAAAAATGCCAAAATTTTTTTTATTTTAGGACGTAATACTTAGTTTTTTTCTATGAAAGTACTAATATTTGAAAATTTTGCAATCGGTGGTATTTAACAACCATTATGGAATTAAGATCTAATTTTTTTTTCAAAAATTTTTTTATCAAAAAATCTCAAACTACTTTTTTTTTTTTTTAATTTGGATGTAATACCTCATTTATTTCCACGAAAGTACCTATATTTGAAAGTACGATTTTTACTCGATATCTCGAATCTGATAACTAATTTTTTGAAAATTTTTTTCCCATAATTTTTTTCACCAAAAAATACAAAAAAAACTTAATTTTTTTTTATTTTTGGATGTAGTACCTAATTGATTTCTATGAGAGTGCTAATTTTAGAAATATCGTTTATAGTAATTTTTTGGACCTGAAAATTAATTTTTTCAAAATTTTTTTCTCAAAATTAAAAAAACAAAAAAATTAAAAAATCTGTAATATTTTTTTTTTTTTTTAGTGTAATACTTCCTTTAATTCCATGAAAGTACTAATATTTGAAAATGTTGCAATCGGTGGTATTTAACCACCATTATGGAATTAAGATCTAATTTTTTTTCAAAAATTTTTTCATCAAAAAATCTCAAACTACTTTTTTTTTTTTTAATTTGGATGTAATACCTCATTTATTTCCATGAAAGTACTTATATTTGAAAGTACGATTTTTACTCGATATCTCAAATCTGATAATTAATTTTTTGAAAATTTTTTTCCCAAAATTTTTTTCACAAAAAAATACAAAGAATACCAAATTTTTTTTTGTTCGGACGTAGTACCTAATTAATTTCTATGAGAGTACTAGTTTTAGAAAGCTTATTTATAGTAATTTTTTGGATCTGATACCGAATTTTTTCAAAATTTTTTTCTCAATATTAATAAAACAAAAAAATTAAAAAATCTGTAATATTGTTTTTTTTTTAAGTGTAATACCTAGTTTATTGAAATTTTTTTCTAAAAATTTGTTAAATAAAAAACATTAAATCACAGAAACATTTTTTTTCTTTTAAAATACGGTATTTAACTTTTTTTTATGAAATACTGATATCTCAAATTATCATTTTTATTAGATAAAATAGACCATTATAAATATTTTGCTATTGTTAATGAGGAACCATAGTGCCAATCACTTGGCAGCGTTTTTTTCTTAATGTATACCTTTTACCAGTTCAAATGTTACCAATAAGATAAAATTTGTAGTAAATTCAAAGGAATGGTGTAATTTTGAAAATGGGACAGATCAGGCTATTTTTGGACCTTTGAACAGACATATTTCGGGCCCATGAGGTGCTAGAGGACTTAAACTTTGGCTGAGGGACTTTTTTTATCACCCCAAACTATACCCTAAAATTTGAGTTGAATATATATAATATATAGTAAAAAATTTTATTTTTTTTTTTTTTTTAATTTTAAAGCAACGTACGTTTTTAATAAAAATTTAACTAAGTACGCATAAATTACATTTTAATATAGAATATAAATTACATTATAATATACACAGACCCACAAATAAATGATTAGAAATACCATAAAAATAAAAAAATGAAAAAAATTTTTTTACCAGCTTTAAAAATATTTTATAAAATTTTAAAGATACCTCCGTTTTGAATAAAAATTTCAGAGAATACGTAAAAATTAGTGCTGAATCGAATACTATGAAGTGCGATATCTAAATTTTTCGATAGTCTCGAGATATTTCAATTTTTGTTAAAATTTTTAAAAAATGTTATCAAGTTCAAAAATACTAAAAATTAAATATCTCAAAAACTACGACAGCTAATCAGAAAATATAGGGCCTATGTCACCCGCAGACTTTTTATCTTTATTTTGACACCGGTTTCATGCCAATTGGTTCGGCGGTTCTTGCGTGATGAGTGGACAGACAGACAGACAGACAGACAGACAGACAAACAAATAAATTTTCAAATATATATAGTATTAAGATAGATATAGATATAGATATAGATATAGATAGGATAGGATTAAGATAAGATATAAATCTTTAATTTTGTATGTTTGTTTGTTTGTTTGTTTGTCTGAAATGGATAAAATAGAACGTGATAAAAGTTAGAGACACGGAGTTTATGACAAAAGATGACAAAAATTACGGATCAAGAAGTAGGCTGGGTTTCGTTACGATTGATAACGATAAAAAATTTTTTATGTTGAAAAAACTGGATTTCCAAGGATAAAATTTTTATCTAATTTTTAAAAAAAACCTAAAAAACTGAAAACCGAGGAATAAATTTTTTATCAAAAAGAATTTCATTCAATTTGGGTATATTTTTTACATATCCATCTAAATTTTCAAGCCGATCGAAAATTATAAAAGTTTAGGACTAATATTATACATATTTCTAATCATTATCAACCACTGATGTAGTAATTGAATGCAGTAACTAAAAGAAACTTGAACAGCTATTATCGTGCCGAACCCGGGTAGTCGAGGGAAATAACGGCTGGTTGTGGATCCTTTGGAAGGGTAGCGAAGCTTTGTATTGCTGATCACTAATTATCTGTCTGGCTTCATATGCCCGTAATTTTTCTGAATTAGTAAATTTTAGATAATACTTCGGGTAAAAAAATGTTATTTTACAAAATATTGAGTAACCTAAAGCAACATATTTTAGGAAAAATTAAAACGCCCCGGCGCAGCCCCCCTGGTGGCTGCCGGGGCGAGCAAAGCGAGCCGGAGGCAGCTAGTAGGTTTAATATAATTTTAAATCAATCAATAACCAATGTAATCAGGTAAATATTTTAAGATTTAAAATTTTGATTTTTGTCAGATTTGTTAGAATATAGAAATTATAATTATTGTATATATTATTAAAGTATGGTTTATGTGTACATGTATTTATGTGTTATGTATGTGTATGCATAAACAGAGTAAAAAGATGTGTGTGGCACCATCTGTGGTGTCACATATGTACTGTGTAAAGTAGGTTGTGCAATCAATGCGACCATTTTATATTTTTAGTTCATTGCTAGCTCGCGTCATGAGCGCACCTAATTCAAATACTCTTTATTGTATTTTATATTATATTTCTTTTATAATAAATTAACTAATTACTTTTCTTAAACCTAATCAGCTTCTTTATTTATTTAATAAATAAATCCTAATAAGATTAAATGTCTCAGGTGTTCTAAGCACAAGTAAATTGCATTCAATAAAAATAAATATTAATTGAAATCCTGCCTTGATCTTTAATTAATCCTGCCTGTATCTTATTTGATATGGGTTCCACATAAGTCTATAAAAATATTTTGCGTTGGAGCACTAGTATAAGTAGCCCGTTTTGGTGCTTTTAGAAGTTGTCTTTAAACTTTTTGTCTCCCTTTGCGCGATACCTTAAAATTGCTCGGAAATTTCCATCGTTTGCAGTTTCATCCATTTCAATTCCCCCTTATCTGAACGTCCTCTAAGAGGTATGTTATTTCGACCATGAAGAATAACTGCATCCAAAATGGTTTTAAGGTATGAACGATTATCTTCAATTACATCAGCACCATGCTCATGTAATCGATTTATAACAGAAGTCTCGGGTGTTTTCAAATTATTCAAAAAATCTTTTGCAGTTTTGATCGCATCCTTATTATAATTACTCTGATCATGTTTTGTAAGACTACCTGTTTCTCCAAAAATCTTAGTTAATGGAGCTCTTACATGCTTATTTAATGAAACATTTTTCTGATAACTGCCAAGGTGATTATTAATAAATAGGGGGCAATATTTGCGAAAGTATCCTTCTTTTTCTTGAGAGTAAACAAGCCATTCATATGCGTCCAGATGCTTATTGCTAGCAAATCGTTTCTCAATTTTGCCATTTTTTTGATGACTTGAATATGGAAACACGAAATTTTTGTCTGGTTTAAGATTAAATTTTGTTTTGCATAATCATCTATACATTTATTGTCTATATAACTTCCAATGTCATATTTTAATGTAGGAGTTTTATTTTCTTCCTCATTTTAATCATTTTTTAATGGTTCTAATAAATGATTGTTTTCCTTAGTATTTTAATTAATTATTGTTGGAGAAGTTTTAATAATTTCATGATCAATTTCTTGTATAGGTAGGTTAATTTTGTTGATTCGATTCAGGAAAATAGTCTTGGATAGTTTTTGGTTTCTCATGGATGGGAGAAGTGATATCTAAATTTTCCTGCAATTTTCCCATATAAAATTTGAAATTCGACATATTGCGATAATGTTTGATAATATATGGTTTTAAAACCATTCATAAAGATAGAAATTCAATAGTTTCAAATCGTAATTTTTCATTTGGAATTTACAATTGAAAACGATACAGAAAAAACAAAAAAATATTACAGCGATTGTTTTAAATAGTAAATAAAGATAATAATTATATAATATTGGCTATATTATTCAATCGTTACCAATGGAAACAAAAAATTTTTTTAAATTACGACTAAGATTCAATGGTTTTCAATCGTGAAGATAAAAATATACAAAATAATTTATTATAATTGATCCCAAATAGGTATTTTTTAAATCAAAAAATATGTTTTTTAATCTTGGGATGAAAGATCTAAATGTTCAATTTAAATATTTTGTCTAAAATAATTTTTAGACTTAATAAAAACATATATAATAAAAATTATTATTTATTCTTAACATTGTCTCATGATTAGATATTTTACATTTAAAATTGGTTCAACGTAAAAAAACTTATGGCTAGTTTTATTTTTTTGGTGTAAAAGTAACTTTTTAAGGAGATCTCTTTTTAAGCACCGTAAACCGCAATTGTATAATAATAATTTATAGTTATTGTAAATAAATTAAAGGCCCATTTTTAGTCCAAAATGACCAATTTTTAAATTATTGCTAAAATTGTAATTATTCATGAAAATTGGTTTTATAGGTCTCAAAAATTTTCTATAAGCTTAAATTTTTTTAAAAATTTTTACTCGTCTCTTTTCATTGAATAGTTTCCGAGATATCGATTTTCTAAAATAATGATAAAAATGACTTTTTTTAAAAATTCTTAAATTGGGGCTCTGACTTTAAATTATACTATTTGGAAAACAAATCAATCAAAAGAGACGAGTAAAGAATCATTGGAAGCGCGAGGCTTGTAAAAAATTTTTGATACCTATAGAAGTTATTTTTATGAAAAAATAAAATTTTGGTAGCAATTTAAAAGTCATTAATTTAAAATAAAAAAAAAAACTTAAAATACGCATTATAGGTCCCATGAAAGTTTGGCAGATGAGCTGATCGGATTTTCTAGTAGGAAGGAATCGACTGAAAAAAATATATTTTAAAAATCTACACAAGCCGATTTTAGCGACATTTTTTTTAACTTTCGGGCACGTTCAGGCTTGGTGTGTTACAGGCCTACAGCGCATAGAGTCAAGGAACTGTAATCGTATTTTGTATTATTTATTCTAAGCCTTTCTTACATAAAGTTATGAATATTTAATTGGAAGTCGTTCATTATTTTGATACTGGTAAAAGATAAAAAAATATTTATACTCAAATTGATCGAAAAAAAAAAATTACAATTAAAATTTATTTCAGTTTTATATTAATTACTCCTTATTTCTTCTGTTTTTTATTAATATTTTCTTTAATAATTTTTGCAATTTCACAAATGGCCTAAAATAAATTAAATAATTTTATTATGCTTGAATAAATGTTAAAAAATGAAGAAATAAATGATAAAAAACCTTGTCCATATTTTCTGGGGATGCTTCGCTATAACATAATCGAATATATTGACATGGTTTTGAGGGGTCTGCTTGGAATGCATGTCCTGGTAAAACAAAATATCCTTTTGGAACACATTCATTCATAACAAGGTCAGAAACGTCATCAACATTTTTTATTTTTATCCAAAAAAACATTCCTCCTTTAGGTACATTCCATTCAGCTATATCTAAAAAATAACAAAGATTAAAAAAATTCGTTGATAGCAGTGTATAAATTTTTTGAAAATAAAGTTGCTCATATATTAAACAAGCGTAAAGGTTAAAATAATAAAATGAATGAAATTTTTAGAATCACCAAAGTTAATCCTGAAATGAGAAGTTTTTATTTTTTAGGATAAAAGTTAAGCCAGAATAAGGTTATATGTCAGGAGAAACCACCTTGTATTTTAGATATAACTTCTCTCTACACTGAAAAAAAATCCTCGCTAACTCAAAACAGAAAATACACTTGCGGTAAACAGAATTCCACTTGCTGCAAGCGGATTTTTTTTCAGTGTATATAATTTAAAAATTGTAATGTTTAAAAATTAGAAGTTTCGAAATCTATCCAATATGTTCGTGCAAAACCTACTGAAATCTTTTACATAAGCATACAAAATTTTGCCAAAGCATATTTCACAACTAGAGAAACTTTCAGACAGTAAAGGTAAGAACTTTTTATTCGATGTATAGTAGATCTTTTTAGGTATTTTAATTTTTGACTCTAAAGCTGCGCCGCAATAGGGACTAAGAAAACCATTGAAATATTTTGTATATTTATAAAAGTTATGTTAGAATCTATATTATAGTTTTTTTATTTTTAATTTTGTATATAAATTAACCAGCCCAGTGTTCCATTTTCAAAAACATGAAAAAATTTTTTAATTTTTTATTTTTGATCGCTGCCTTAGATTTTTCTTATTTTTACTTCAGAATTAACTTAGCTTACTCTAAAAATCTTTAGGGTTATAGTTAAGGTTACCTACATTCATTTTATTATTTTAAGAATTTACTTTAACTAGTTTATATTAATTGTGTCCACATCACATGCATAATTTTTATCGTACTAAATTACCTGCAAAATATTTGTTGAGACTCTGAAGCATGAGGTCTCTTTTATGTTTATAAAAGTTTCGGATCTTAGCAAAATGATCCATTAATTGTTCATATGTCCAAGAATCCAAGAGTTTTTGAAAAATCACCTAATATAAAATATAATTAATTTGGTTTATCGATTGAAATTAATTTAGTTTTATTACCTGAGTCAAAGCTGAAGCATGAAGACAAGATGAAGCTGTGTGCAACATTAATTTTTGTGTGATTGGACTAGGTGCAGTTATGACTCCAAGTCTCATTCCTCCACTCATAACTTTGCTAAACGAATCTGCTCTGATTACTCTACCATCGACATCTATCGATAAAAATGATTTTGGTTGTTCATCTAAAAAATGAATATAAAAATATGCGTCGTCTTCAAGGATCAAAAAATCATATTTTTGAGCAAGTTTATAAACTTCCAATTTTCTTTTATTTGAATATACTGTTCCAGTTGGATTCGCTCCCACAGGATTCACATAGAGAAGCTTTATTTTGCATAAAAAATAATTGTCAAAAAATGTTGTAACAGGTAAATTTACGTTATCAAGTTACCCTAGGAAGTTGCTTCTTTTCTTTAATTCTGTTTTCAAAAATATTCTCTATTTCCTGTGGTAAAACGCCATCTTCGTCCATATTAACAGAAATTAATTCAGGTGCCATTGGATTAATCTAAAAATAAATTTTCAAATATTATTTTTAGACACACTGTAAAAAGTAACTTTCTTAGATTCACAAAAAAAATAGAATATTTTCGAAAAATTAGTAAATTTTCAAAAATAATCGTAAATTTACTAAATTTAGTATATTAACAACAAATTCGAGAATTCTCGATTTTTTCTTGTGAATTTACGAAAAAATTGGTAAAATAGCAAATATTTTTTGTAAATTTTCGAAAAAAAATTTCACGAGAAAAATTGATAATTTACAATTTTTGTTCGAAAATTTACAAAAAAAAACCGGAAATACTCAAATTTTTAGTTAATATACTAAATTTAGTAAATTTACAATTTTTTTCGAAAAATTACTAAGTTTTTGAAAATATTCTATTTTGTGAATCTAAGAAAGTTACTTTTTACAGTGCACTTATAAGGCCCATTGAATAAACATCGGCTATTAGGAAGATAAATCTGAAAACGGTTGCAATAAAAAATGAAGTGCTAAAAATGAAACGAATCTGAAAACTTTGATATTTTACCACTTGAATTTTTTATTTTTTAATCATGCTGGCTATTTAATTTAATTTATTGAAAATTTTTATTTTTCATGTACAATATAAATAAAAAAATAATTACCGCATTTAATAATCCAGCATACATAGGACTTTGAAACATAACAGGTTGTCCTTCTTCTATTAATAATTCAAAAACTTTATTACATCCATCTTGTGACCCAGTTGTAAATTGAACATCCCAATTAGAATATTTTGGAGAATGCCATTTTTCTTGTAATTCTTTCCATTTTTTAATTAACGGTAAGTACCTTTTTTTATCAAATTTTATTATGAAAATATTTAATATACATTATTAAAAGATAAAAAGAAATTTTAAACAGAGTTATTAGCATACAAAATTCGCAAATATTTGCATCAAGATAGCGTTAGTATCGTTTTTAATATAAATTTTATAAATACCCGCTTGATGGCCCATATTGTAATGCAGCTGATAAATCTTTGCCAACAAGACGACATAAAGTATCATCATTAAATGTAACAGATATTTCTTTAAATGGAAACATATTAACATTTGGCATACCACTTGCTAAAAATATCGCATTTGGATTTTTAACATATTCTTCGGCTAAAAAATTAATTTAATTAAAATTTTGTTAATATATAATTATAATAATTAATTTCAAACTTGCTTAATTTTCTGATTGGATTAACTTTTCTTCTTAGACTTATTTTTGTAAAATATTTTGTATAGTCTTTGATAACACTCATTGTTTTTTATTGATTTCAATATTAAAAAGAAAAATAACCAATTATTAATAAGAAATAAAATTTATAAATCATGCAGTTATTGATATACTTTATACAAGCGTATTTTTACTGTTAATATGTATACATGTATATTTATTTTGTTCTTCTTTGCTTTACAATCTAGATGCTATATTAAAAAAGGAGTTCAGTAAGATAAGCATAAGAAAAATGATAAGTTCAAATATACAAACAAATCTAATTCTTAGTTTTTCTGAATTAAAAATTAAGAATAATTCAAGGATTCTACTTGTTTTTTTAATATTTAATTAAAGGCTTAATGAACCAATATTAGTTTTATAATAAATAATATTTTTAATAATATGTGAGGGATTCCAACACAGACACAAGTTGGTATGAAGAGGCACGAAATCGGTTTAAAATAGCCTTGCCAAAAGTGCATCTAAAAGTAAATCTTCCCACCAATTTTAAATTTTCTAAGTCCAATTCTTGATTTATGGCAACCATTTTTGTGTTATTGGGGCGAAATCGGCGATGGGTGCTAAAAGGAGTTTCTTTTATGTCAAAACGCGTTTTTCATTTCTGAGCTACCCAAAATTATCGTAACAACTATTTTTTTATATAAAATTTTATAAAATATATGAAAAATTGGGATTGCCAAGGAAAAAATACTTCTGAAGAAAATAAAACTTTTCATTTTACAATAAAAATTAGCCACGTTATTGTCAAATTAAAATTTTGCTGATATTCGTTTTAAAAAAATTGAAAGTAATATATATTAATAAAAGAGGGCTTTTGAACTTAAAAAACCATAACTCATTTGAATTTCAAGATAAAATAATAATTTTGTTTTTTGAATCAGTTACTATTTCCCCGACTATTCATTTTTTCAACAAAAAAAAATCATTTTTATTTTCAAAATTTCATTTTTCACCTGAAAAACCTGTACAAACTTTAAGTAGAAAAATTTATTTCAGACAATTTTTGACCGAAAAATTTAATTTTGGTAAATAAAAATGATTTTTTTGTTGAAAAAATTAATAATCGGGGAAATATTAACTTATTTAAAAAAATTATTATTTTACGTTAAAATTCGAACAAGTATTGCATTTTTTTAGTTCAGAAACGCTAGAATATCAATTTTTTTAATGGATTTTGGACAAATTTTAATTTGACGATAACTTGACTAATTTTAATCGTAAAATGAAATATTTTTTTTCTTCTTGAAAATTTTTTCCCTGGCAATTCGAATTTTCCATCTATTTTTTAAAATTTTATTTTTAAAAAAAGTTGTTTTGAAAATTTTTGATAGCTCAGAAATAAAAAAGGAAATCTTAGACATAAAAGTAGGAAAATCTTATTGGCATCCATCGCCGATTTCTCGTTCTCGATTTTTTTTTGGTTTACTGAAGGTTTAAACTAACTAAAAATAAGGGTCATATCTAGGGGTGTGCGGTTTGAAGCTTCGGGTCGGTCCTGGATTTTTTCGGGTCAAAAAACAACCGAGATTTTTTACCGGTTATTTTGAAAATGGAACAAACAAAAAAACAACTGAGATTTTTTATCTGTTGTTTTGAAAATGGAACTAAAAAAAAAACAACCGAGATTTTTTATCGGTTGTTTTGAAAATGGAACAAAAAAAAAAACAACCGAGATTTTATATCAATACCTATGAGTAATTATTTATTTTTTCATGTAAATTAAACAAGGAAATAAATTATTTGCCTTCTTTTTAACATTTATACTTAGTATACTTACTGTTTTAAATTTGTCTTTTTCTTAAAAAATAGTAATTGATCCCAAGTTATATTTTTACAAAAATAATAATAAAAAACTAATTAATTTGTATTTAAGATACTATTTTTCTAAGTACTGATACTTGACTTAACTTAAAAAATAATTATACCAAAGGTGTGTCAAAATTTTTTCTCGCTTTCTTCGACAAAATATAACTATAATTCTGGACAATATATTATTGGTGTACAGAGTTTTGGCCCCCCAGGATTTTGGCTAGGAAAAAGGAAAACAAAAAAGAATGCTAAACTTGATGCTAAATTAAAGCTGTTAATCGAAAATTATGAAAGAAAGAAAGTATTAAAATATTTAAAAGGGTTAGCAAGTATAATATAAAATAAAATATTCAAATAAAAATAAAAATCAGTAAATCCCTTACGGGGGTGATGCACCTAATGGTGTACTCGTATACCAACCTAAAATTTCGGGTGGCCCCAAAATGCTATACCAGGGGCCATGATTAGGTGAATCATATTATTTTTCTGATTGGTAATACTTATAGTTGAAACATAAAATGATAAAATCTTTTTTTATTTTTCATTTGAAATTTTAAATTTGTGGGTAGTTTTTATTTTAAATTTGTTGAAACAATTTTTAGTTAAATATAAACAATATTAGTGTACTTAACAATTTAATTTTATGATTAAAGTTAGAAACAAGTTAGAAACTCCAGATCGATTGAGATATTTATCAAAGTAATTTAAATAACCTTGATGGACAATAACTAAAAAATTTTTAAATGTATAATTTTGGATTTAGCTAAATGACAATTTTTCGTTATCAAAATTTTTTTTTCACTTAAATAGGTATTGTTAGATTTGATGATTTTCAAAAAAAAGAACAATTTTTTAATGTTTTGATGTTTACATTTACGTATCATTTGATGTTTACAAATTTTTTAAAGAACAGAAATAAGATTTTTTGTATCGTGAGCATAAACGGTCATTCTTCGTATTAGATTAGTTTAGAAAAAACACTTAGAATTAATTTTTTTATCAACATAATAATTGTTCAAAGTCACAAACTGGATATGTTGGTTTGGATATTTTGTCCCCCAACCCTACTAGAGGCCGTCAAAATAAAAAAGAAAGTTTTTAAAAAAATTGCTTGTTTTAAGGGTAGAAAAGGGTTAAAATAAGGGCGCTAAACCTCGTAAATATAAATTTTGATCTCAGATTCTGATTCACCAACCCAAAATACCTACTAGGGATTATCAAAATTAAAAAAAAAGATTAACTTAAATTTTAAGGGTTAAGAGGATTAAAATAAGGGAAGTTTTCACCCCATTTTCAAAACACCAAGAAGTTCGTATGTAGACTTTGTTTTTGAGTGGTTTCTGAAGGGATCCCTATAGATTTAATCTTAATTTAATCGGTGTCGTGTATTTTATTTTTAAATAACAGAATTGCCCCGAATAAATGACTTATTTATTTGAAAACCAAATTATTTTTTAAGTATTATAAATTAAATGTTGTTAAAAAAAAAAAAATTATTGGAGCAGTAAAATTTATTTTTATTTGATTTTAATTATCATATTGAAAAATAACTGAAACAAAAAAAAATTGATATTTTAAAATCAGCTTACCTAAGAATGTTGGTTTTATTATAATTTTATAAGCAGACGTGATAGCTTCGAGTAAACTGATTTTAACATGTACAAAATATATTTTGAAGTACAATATTTAATATTTTTGTGAGAAATAGCTTAGAAAGTCATTTAATTAATATATTATGTATTTATAAAATTTTCAAAGAGCATAATTATAGAAATAACTTTCTAAGTATTTAGTAAACATTTTATTTTATAAAAATAATATTAAAATTAACAATTGATTTTGTAATCAAATTAGTACAAAAAAAAAATTTTACAAAATTTTAGAAAAAACTTGATTTATTAATTTGAGCAATCAAATGAAACAGTAAAATTTTCATCTTTCAAAAAGGTTGGTTTTTCATCGAATACGTCTACGTTTTCATTTTCAATGACACCATCTTCAATCACAGCTTGATTTTTTTTTATTTTAATCTTACTTTTTATTGCAAGATTTGAGCAATTACTTAGATCGCAAAACTTTTCTAAATGTTTTTCACAAAACTATTCACTCCCAAAAGCATCGGGATAATCAATCAGATTTTCATTTTTCAAAAAGGTCAAATCTGGTTTTTCATCAATTATATCTATGTCTTTATTTCCTATTGCAACATCTTCAATTTCCGCTAGACTTTTTTCTATTTTAATCTTATTTTCCATCGTGGGAATCAAGCAATCACTTCCATTGCAAAACTTATCATTATGTTTTAGACTAAACTGATCTCCTCCAAAAGCATTCGAATAGTCAATCAAATTTATTTCTTTCAAGAAGCTGATGTCTGGTTTTTCGTCAACTAATTCAATATCATACTCATTTACTACGATTTCTGCAGCGTCATCTGTTTTTTCTACCTGAATATCACATAGAATCAGTGAAACAATACATTCTTTTAATCCAAAATAATTACCATGTTTCTTCTGGATCCCTATTAAATTACATTTTAACTTTAATTTTTCATGAATTCGAAGATGTCTTTTTAGATTAATTTTCTGAGTAAATCTTTTTCCGCAATCATTGCACTGAAATTTTTTTAAACCTAGGTGAATTTTCTCATGTACTTGAAGACTGCTTGTTTGCGTAAAAGTTTTATTACATTCTAAACACTTGTAAGGTCTTTCACCAGTATGAACTTGAAGATGTCTTTTTAAAGCATCTTTTCTAATAAATCTTTTACCGCAATTTTCGCACTCAAATTGTTTTAAGGCGGAGTGAATTTTTTCATGTTTATGAAGATGACCTATTTGGGTAAAAGTTTTCTTACACTGTAAACACTTATAAGGTCTTTCACCAGTATGAATTCGAAAATGTTGATTTACTTCAGATTTTGTAATAAATCTTTTGCCGCAATCATTGCACTCAAATGTTTTTAAGCCTAGGTGAATTTTTTCATGTACTCGAAGACTACTTAATCGTGTAAATGTTTTATTGCAATGCAAACATTTGTAAGGTCTTTCACCAGTATGAATTCGAAGATGTCTTTTTAGATTAAATTTTTTAATAAATCTTTTGCCGCAATCTTTGCATTTAAATTGTTTTAAGCCTGAGTGAATTTTTTCATGTACTCGAAGATAACCTTTTTGGGTAAAAGTTTTCTTACACTGCTGACATTTATGAAGATTTTTATTGCTTGTTCTCGAAGGTGTTATTTTTGGGGATTTTTTTAAGAATTCTTTTGATCCAATATCTTTTATCTGATTCATTATGACTGAAATTTTAATTAAACTTATAATTTTAAAAGTTTCACAATAAAATCTTTATTAGATGAAAGCAATTTTCATGATAATTGAATAATAAATTTACATAATATTTATTAATTATTTAAATCAATCAAAATTTATATTTTTTATTTTACATCAATTTATTATTAGGTTAATTTTTTATTAAATTAATTTCTGAACAAAATAATTAAAAGTCATAATAAAAAGAAATCTAATAAAAAAATATTAATAATTAATAGTTTTTTACCTTTTCAAAAGTATAAATTTATTTTACTATTTAGTCCACACTCGAAGGGCACTGAGAGCAAACTAACAATAAGTTGGAATTTATGAATTTGTTGTGTTTACGTTTTTGTTCAAGTACACATGTAAAAGCAGTATATATGTTACGCCCGAAACGAGGTAACGGCCGGTTCCACGGAATCGGACAGTCATCAGCCGGTTTAATAAAATATGAATAAAATTTGATATGTCAAACCAATTTTTTATCTTATAATTAATCAGTATCATTCAAAAATGTATTTTAAATTTAAAAAAAAATTTTTTTTTTAAATTTTTTCTTTGAAAATTTTCTTATTTTTAATGTATTAATTTATTTAACTTGATGCCCCGTTCTGCGGGACCAATTTTTGAATTTTTCAGCCGGTTTTCAATTTCAATTTTTGACAAATAAACGTGTAAAAATGAAAAATATTTGGGCTATATAATCATTAATGGAGTTTTATTTGCTTGGAAAAATATATTTTATGAGATAAAAAAAATAGACAAATTATTTAACATAGAAAAGTATAATTACTTCATTTTAACTAAAATAAAAAAATTGGGACTCTAGGGGTTCTAACATTGTAGCGCATTAAAATAATTATTTTCGGGCATCTTAATGATATGTAACAATCAGTTTGGACTAAAAATCGTCAACATTTACCATTATAACTCGTACATAGATTAAAAACAGCCTAAGATGCAAGAAAAAGTAATATAACAAAATTTGATGAAAAAAAGGAAAAAAATAAAAACAGGTTTTCTAGCATATAAATTTCAAAATATTATTAAAAACCGATGCTATATCCTTGTTTGTATTAGTTTTGAACTTGTTTTAACTTGTCAAAAAAGAAAATCCCGAAAAATACAGTGAAAAACCCCTAAAATAAAAATTTTCGAAAATTGGGTAGCTCAGTTACGAAAAAAGGCAGTTTTTGACATAAAAGTGGAAAAATTTTTTTGGCACCTATCATCGATTTCTTTTTCACGATTTTTTTTTGGTTTTCTGAAGGTTCCAACTACCTGAAAACACGGGTCCTATCAATCCGCCTTCAAGTTAAGTAGTAAAAAAAAAAAAACGCTGCCAATTAATTGGCACTATGGTTCTTCATTAGCAATAACAAAATGTTGTCAATGTTCTATTTTACCTAATAAAAAATTAAAATATTAGAATAATTGTGCTAAATATTCTAAATTTAATAAAGAAAATGGATAAACTTTCCCCTGATACCCAAAAAAATTTCAAAACTCATAAATCCAGGTATTAATACTTTCAGAGAAATAAAATCGGCACTACATCAATAAAAAGATAATTTTGGTTCCTCATAGAGGAACCTTTGTTATAGATGAAATTTTGATTTTTGATTTTTTGGCATATAAGCACGTTTTGGGACCCCTGGAAGCTAAAAAACCGGTTTTTAAAAAAAGTCTGTATGTGTGTGTGTGTGTGTGTGTGTGTGTGTGTGTGTGTATGTATGTAACCGGTAAAATTTCACAACCATTATGGAATTAAGACCTAATTTTTTTTTCAAAAATTTTTTTATCAAAAAATCTCAAACTACTTTTTTTTTTTTTTAATTTGGATGTAATACCTCATTTATTTCCACGAAAGTACCTATATTTGAAAGTACGATTTTTACTCGATATCTCGAATCTGATAACCAATTTTTTGAAAATTTTTTTCTCAAAATTTTTTTCACAAAAAAATACAAAAAACACTAATTTTTTTTTTCTTTTTGGACGTATTACCTAATTTATTTCTTTGAGAGTACTAGTTTTAGAACTATGGTTTATAGCATTTTTTTGGACCTGATACCTAATTTTTTCCAAATTTTTTTCTCAAAATTTTTGTTGCCAAAAAATAAAAAAAATGCCAAAATTTTTTTTATTTTAGGACGTAATACTTAGTTTTTTTCTATGAAAGTACTAATATTTGAAAATTTTGCAATCGGTGGTATTTAACAACCATTATGGAATTAAGATCTAATTTTTTTTTCAAAAATTTTTTCATCAAAAAATCTCAAACTACTTTTTTTTTTTTTTAATTTGGATGTAATACCTCATTTATTTCCATGAAAGTACTTATATTTGAAAGTACGATTTTTACTCGATATCTCGAATCTGATAACTAATTTTTTAAAAATTTTTTTCCCAAAATTTTTTTCACCAAAAAATACAAAAAAAACTTAATTTTTTTTTATTTTTGGATTTAGTACCTAATTGATTTCTATGAGAGTGCTAGTTTTAGAAATATCGTTTATAGTAATTTTTTGGACCTGAAACTTAATTTTTTCAAAATTTTTTTCTCAAAATTAAAAAAACAAAAAAATTAAAAAATCTGTAATATTTTTTTTTTTTTAGTGTAATACTTCCTTTAATTCCATGAAAGTACTAATATTTGAAAATGTTGCAATCGGTGGTATTTAACCACCATTATGGAATTAAGATCTAATTTTTTTTTCAAAACTTTTTTCATCAAAAAATCTCAAACTACTTTTTTTTTTTTTTTAATTTGGATGTAATACCTCATTTATTTCCATGAAAGTACTTATATTTGAAAGTACGATTTTTACTCGATATCTCAAATCTGATAATTAATTTTTTGAAAATTTTTTTCCCAAAATTTTTTTCACAAAAAAATACAAAGAATACCAAAATTTTTTTTTGTTCGGACGTAGTACCTAATTAATTTCTATGAGAGTACTAGTTTTAGAAAGCTTATTCATAGTAATTTTTTGGATCTGATACCGAATTTTTTCAAAATTTTTTTCTCAATATTAATAAAACAAAAAAATTAAAAAATCTGTAATATTGTTTTTTTTTTAAGTGTAATACCTAGTTTATTGAAATTTTTTTCTAAAAATTTGTTAAATAAAAAACATTAAATCACAGCAACATTTTTTTTCTTTTAAAATACGGTATTTAACTTTTTTTTATGAAATACTGATATCTCAAATTATAATTTTTATTAGATAAAATAGACCATTATAAATATTTTGCTATTGTTAATGAGGAACCATAGTGCCAATCACTTGGCAGCGTTTTTTTTAAAGTTTTTAATGTAAAAAATTTTGAAAAAAAAAATTTCGAAAAATTACGTATCAGATGGAGAGATCCTTTAAAAACGATAATTCTAGATATTCGTACTTTCATGGGAAAAAATTAAGTATTACGTCCTAAAATAAAAAAAATTTTGGCGTTTTTTGTATTTTTTGGCGACAAAAATTTTTACAAAAAAATTAAAAAAAAATTAAGTATCAGGTCCAAAAAAATGCTATAAACGATATTTCTAAAACTAGTACTTCCATGGAAATAAATTAGGTACTACGTCCAAAAAGAAAAAAAAAATTGGTATTTTTTGTATTTTTTTGTGAAAAAAATTTTCAGAAAATTAAGTATCCGATTTGAGATATCATGTGGAAACCATACTTTCAAATACAAGTACTTTCATGGAAATAAATGAGGTATTACATCCAAATTAAAAAAAAAAAAAAGGAGTTTGAGATTTTTTGATAAAAAAATGTTTGGAAAAAAAAATTAGGTCTTGATTCGATAATGGTTTTGAAATATCACTAGTTAAAATATTTTCAGATATTAGTACTTTCATAGAATTAAATGAGGTATTACACCAAAAAAAAAAAAAACATTGCAGTTTTTTTTATTTTTCTTTTTTTTTAATTTTGACAAAAAAAAATTTGAAAAAATTAAGTATCAGATCCAAAAAATTACAATAAACAAGGTTCTTAAAACTAGTACTTCCATGGAAATAAATTAGGTACTACGTCCAAATAGAAAAAAAAAATGGTATTTTTTGTATTTTTTTGTGAAAAAAATTTTAGAAAAAAAATTTTTAGAAAATTAAGTATCCGATTCGAGATATCGAGTAAAAACCATACTTTCAAATATAAGTACTTTCATAGAAATAAATGAGGTATTACATCCAAATTAAAAAAAAAAAAAGTACCTCGAGCTTTTTTGGTTAAAAAAATTTTGAAAAAAAAATTAGGTCTTAATGTCGTGTTGGCTGTGAAATATCACCGGTTACAGTGCGACATACATACATACATACATACATACATACACACACACAAACACACACACAGACTTTTTTTAAAAACCGGTTTTTTAGCTTCCTGAGGTCTCAAAACGTGCTTATATGCCAAAATATCGAAAATCAAAATTTCATCTATCACAAAGGTTCCTCTATGAGGAACCAATAATGACTCTTTTAAAGTTTAAAATTAATAAAAATGATATCTTTGAATTTACGAAATGGTATTAATGATAAATTTAAAATGAATATTAACTGAATTATCTTATGAAATCAGCCATAATATGCTTATTTTGCGGTGAAAAATATTTTACATTCGAATGCTTATATGAAATTTCCCGCAGGATTCGATTCCGAGGTTCAAAATTTGATTAAGACTGTGCATGCGCAAGAAATTACGTTTTTCATCATTACGCCTTTCAGCTAAAATAAAAAAAATGTCCTGGTTTGATTTTCTTCTACTTAAGCAAAAATTTCTTGTTCTATAACCTATTTTCATTCTCTAAAAAAAAGAATACTGGAAATATACTAATCTGAAAGCTCCAGATCAAAAACTGGTAATTTGAAATCACTCTTAGCTACGCAGATTTTCATTAAACGGAAAAAATAAGTTATAATTAAATTTAAACCGAGAAGTATGTTTATTTGCAAAAAGCATCATCTTAAATAAAAATGTAATGATGACAATTTATTTTAAGAATTTTTTTTTAAATATTAAAATAGTTATATTAAATTTATTTCATAATAGTTATTTTAAAAGAAAAGTTCCTGAAAATTTTTTCTTCTAGTCAGATCACAAACGGATTTCACTTGCAGCAAACAATTTTCATTTTATTTCGTTCCCGCCCAATCCCCCGAATGGACATTTCCCCGAAAGCCTTTTCCCCGATGACCATTTCCCCGAATTCACAAAATGGAAATTTCCCCGAATGTACTTTTTCCCGAAGTCTATTTCCCCGAAAGGAGTTTTACCCGAAATCAAATTACCCGAACGGTCTTTTTCCCGAAAATCCTTAAAAAAATAAAAAATTTTTTAATAACACATTCTATTATTATTAAGAGTTTATTTATTAAAATTTCATATTAAGGCTATTTACATAGTAACGTTGGTTGTTGGATGTAATCTTACAATGTAATATTATTTACATGTAAACATTACATCCAAGTGCATTTAAGTAATCTTTGTAACGCGCTACACCGTAATTTTGATATGATTCGACAATTTTCTTCACCCTTCTTTGAGTTTCCAGCCATTTTTTTTTTGGTTGATTTCTAACTTTCCTTCCGAGTGACAGCTCCAGTACTTGAATTCCGCTAATTTATCTAAATAATAACAAAAAATTTTTTACATACGTATGTGTGTATGCGTGAACATATATGTATACATATTATATATATGTTTATATATATAATATAAGAAAAAAGCAAAACGCTTTTATTATAACCTTGCAAAATTGCAGCTGGAGGTAGATTTGCATCTTCTGCTGTACGTTTAATGGAGTGCTTGATTTCTTCAGCAAGCACTTCTTCTCGATCTGGTGCATGAGACTCATGGTCTTCTATTTTACCGCCTTTTTTTAAAGTTAGAGTGCCATTAATCGTTTATTGCAATCCTCCTATCGCTTATAATTTTAATTTCGCTGGCCATACTTAAATATGATACAAAGATTTAAAAAATTGATTAATTATTTTAAAAAATTTTAATTAAAATTTTATACATACATTTTTATACGTATACAACACGACAAATTTTAATAGGCTAATGAAATAAATTAAGTGAAGTAGGTTACAAAAAATTTTTAAATTTAAATTGTTTGTTTTGAATTTACAGTAACGTATTTCTTTTATTTTTTACTTTTTGGGAATGCGTTATTCGGGTAAATAAATTTCGGGAAAATAGACATTCGGGGTAATGGGTTTCGGGAAAATAGACATTCGGGGAAATGGGTTTCGGGAAAAAAGGCATTCGGGAGATTGGCTTCGGGGAAAAAGTTTTCGGGTAAACGGTTTTCGGGGAAATGTCCATTCGGGGAATAGTATTCGGGGAAATGTACGGGAATCTTTTATTTATATAGTACATATATTTTCCTTCACAAATTAATTAATTTATGGATTCCTACGAAAATTCTTAACTAAAAAAATCTGTCCAGCACACAGTATATCAATTTTCAGATGGTGAAAGAAATCTTCAATTTAATTCGCAATTTCAAACAGCTCTGTAACAAATTATTTTTAAAATCTCTGCTAATAAATCAAAAATTTTTAATCCTTAATTCTTGTACTTTTTATTGTATACATTTTGATAATATTCAAAATTTCACAATTCAAAACTCTGAGTTGAACTTCTGGAATTCAAGTTGTGGTAGCCGAAATTTTTTGTTTTCGTTTAAACGATAGCAAAAAGCTGTATTAAAACGTAAAGAAAATTAAAAACAATGATTTTTACTCATTTAAAATGCAAGCTCCGTGGCATGATGGTAATAAAAAATTTTCTTTTTGATCTTTTCTTTGAATTCTGTCATTTGCAAGCATTTAAAAGACAAAAAAAATCCGGCTGTCACAACCGGAATTCCGGTAATTAAATTTTTCACAATACCAAACTGTACCTGTAAAATATTTTTCGAGACTTTGAAGCATCAAGTCTCTTCTATATTTATAGAAGGTTCTAATTTTTGCAAAATGATCCATCAATTTTTCGTATGACCAAGAATCGAAAAGTTTTTGAAAAATCACCTGGTACCAAATTTAAGTGATAATGTTTAATGATTATATTTATCCTTCACATAAAATGACTGTTAGTTTTACCTGTGTCAATGTTGAAGCGTGGAGACTTGACGAAGAAACGTGCAACTTTAATTTTTGAATAACTGGAATAGGCGTGGTTATAACTCCAAGTCTCATTCCTCCACTCATGACTTTGCTAAACGAATCTGCCCTGATTACTCTACCATCAACGTCAATCGATAAAAATGATTTTGGTTGTTCATCTAAAAAATGAATAAAAAAATATGCGTCATCTTCAAGGATCAAGAAATCATATTTTTGTGCCAATTTATAAATTTCCAACTTTCTTTTATTCGAAAACACGGTTCCAGTTGGATTTGCTCCCACGGGATTTACGTAAAGAAGCTATATTTTATAAGAAAAACTTATTAAAAATTTTAAAAATCAAAAATTTCCATAGATTAATTAACTTAATTAAATTACCCTAGGAAGTTGCTTCTTTTGTTTAATTCTATTTTCAAAAATATTCTCGATTTCATTTGTTAATAAACCATCTTTATCCATATTTACAGGAATCAATTCAGGAACCATTGGATTTATCTAAAAATTTGTTAATTTGAGGGGCATCAACGATGAAAATAAAATACGCTGCCAACTAGCTGGCACTAAGGTTCCTCATTTCCTCAAACAATGAGCTTAATACATCAATATGCCGCTGATATCACCGATTACAGCCATGCAATCATACATACATTACTCTCTTAATTCCATAATAGTTGTGAAATATCACCGGTTACAATATTTTCAGATATTAGTACTTTCACGGAGTTAAATGAGGTATTACACCCAACAAAAAAAAAGATTGCAGTTTTTTTAATTTTTTTGTTTTTTTAATTTTGAGAAAAAAATTTTGAAAAAATTCGGTATCAGATCCAAAAAATTACTATAAACGAACTTTCTAAAACTAGTACTCTCATAGAAATAAATTAGGTACTATACGTCCAAAAAGAAAAAACGCTGCCAAGTGATTGGCACTATGGTTCCTCATTAACAATAGCAAAATATTTATAATGGTCTATTTTATCTAATAAAAATTATAATTTGAGATATTAGTATTTCATAAAAAAAAGTTAAATACCGTATTTTATAAGAAAAAAAATGTTGCTGTGATTTAATGTTTTTTATTTAACAAATTTTTAGAAAAAAATTTTCAATAAACTAGGTATTACACTTAAAAAAAAAACAATATTACAGATTTTTTAATTTTTTTGTTTTATTAATATTGAGAAAAAGAATTTTGAAAAAATTCGGTATCAGATCCAAAAAATTACTATGAATAAGCTTTCTAAAACTAGTACTCTCATAGAAATTAATTAGGTACTACGTCCGAACAAAAAAAAAATTTGGTATTCTTTGTATTTTTTTGTGAAAAAAAATTTGGGAAAAAAATTTTCAAAAAATTAATTATCAGATTTGAGATATCGAGTAAAAACCATACTTTCAAATATAAGTACTTTTATTGAAATAAATGAGGTATTACACCTAAATTTAAAAAAAAAAAAAGTATTTTGAAATCTCTTGATGAAAAAATTTTTGAAAAAAAAATTAGGTCTTAATTTCATAATGGTTGTTAAATACCACCGATTGCAAAATTTTCAAATATTAGTACTTTCATGGAATTAAAGGAAGTATTACACTAAAAAAAAAAAAAATATTACAGATTTTTTAATTTTTTTGATTTTTTAATTTTCAGAAAAAAATTTTGAAAAAATTAAGTTTCAGGTCCAAAAAATTACTATAAACGATATTTCTAAAACTAGTATTCTCATAGAAATCAATTAGGTACTACATCCAAAAATAAAAATAAATTAAGTTTTTTTTGTATTTTTTGGTGAAAAAAATTTTGAGAAAAAAATTTTCAAAAAATTAGTTATCAGATTCGAGATATCGAGTAAAAATCGTACTTTCAAATATAAGTACTTTCATGGAAATAAATGAGGTATTACATCCAAATTAAAAAAAAAAAAAAAATAGTTTGAGATTTTTTGATGAAAAAATTTTGGAAAAAAAAATTAGGTCTTAATTCCATAATGGTTGTGAAATATCACCGGTTACAATATTTTCAGATATTCGTACTTTCATAGAAAAAAATTAAGTATTACGTCTTAAAATAAAAAAAATTTTGGCATTTTTTGTATTTTTTGGCAACAAAAATTTTGAGAAAAAAATTTTGAAAAAATTAAGTATCAGGTCCAAAAAAATGCTATAAACGATATTTCTAAAACTAGTACTTCCACAGAAATAAATTAAGTACTGCGTCCGTAAAGAAAAAAAAAATTGGTATTTTTTGTATTTTTTGGTGAAAAAAATTTTGAGAAAAAAATTTTCAAAAAATTAGTTATCAGATTCGAGATATCGAGTAAAAATCGTACTTTCAAATATAAGTACTTTCGTGGAAATAAATGAGGTATTACATCCAAATTAAAAAAAAAAAAAAGTAGTTTGAGATTTTTTGATGAAAAAATTTTTGAAAAAAAAATTAGGTCTTAATTCCATAATGGTTGTGAAATTTCACCGGTTACATACATACACACACACACACACACACACACACACACATACAGACTTTTTTTTAAAACCGGTTTTTTAGCTTCCTGAGGTCCCAAAACGTGCTTATATGCCAAAAAATCAAAAATCAAAATTTCATCTATCACAAAGGTTCCTCTATGAGGAACCAAAAAAATGTGGTGTTGATTGTATTTTTTTGTGACGAAGATTTTAGAGAAAAAAATTTTTTTTAAATTATTTATCAGATTCGAGATATCAAGTAAAAATCATACTTTCATGGAAATAAATGAAGTATTACATCCAAAATTAAAAAAACGCTGCCAAGTGATTGGCACTATGGTTCCTCATTAAAAATAGCAAAATATTTATAATGGTCTATTTTATCTAATAAAAATTATAATTTGAGATATCAATATCTCATAAAAAAAAGTTAAATACCGTATTTTAAAAGAAAAAAAATGTTGCTGTGATTTAATGTTTTTCATTTAACAAATTTTTAGAAAAAAATTTTCAATAAACTAGGTATTACACTTAAAAAAAAAACAATATATATTACAGATTTTTTAATTTTTTTGTTTTATTAATATTGAGAAAAAAATTTTGAAAAAATTCGGTATCAGATCCAAAAAATTACTATGAATAAGCTTTTTAAAACTAGTACTCTCATAGAAATTAATTAGGTACTACGTCCGAACAAAAAAAAAATGGTATTCTTTGTATTTTTTTGTGAAAAAAATTTTGGGAAAAAAATTTTTAAAAAATTAATTATCAGATTCGAGATATCGAGTAAAAACCATACTTTCAAATATAAGTACTTTTATGAAAATAAATGAGGTATTAAACCTAAATTAAAAAAAAAAAAAAGTATTTTGAAATCTCTTGATGAAAAAATTTTTGAAAAAAAAAATTAGATCTTAATTCCATAATGGTTGTTAAATACCACCGATTGCAAAATTTTTAAATATTAGTACTTTCATGGAATTAAAGGAAGTATTACACTAAAAAAAAAAAAAAAATATTACAGATTTTTTAATTTTTTTGTTTTTTTAATTTTGAGAAAAAAATTTTGAAATAATTAAGTTTCAGGTCCAAAAAATTACTATAAACGATATTTCTAAAACTAGTACTCTCATAGAAATCAATTAGGTACTACATCCAAAAATAAAAAAAAATAAAGTTTTTTTTGTATTTTTTGGTGAAAAAAATTTTGAGAAAAAAATTTTCAAAAAATTAGTTATCAGATTCGAGATATCGAGTAAAAATCGTACTTTCAAATATAAGTACTTTCATGGAAATAAATGAGGTACTACATCCAAATTAAAAAAAAAAAAAAGTAGTTTGAGATTTTTTGATGAAAAAATTTTTGAAAAAAAAATTAGGTCTTAATTCCATAATGGTTGTGAAATATCACGGGTTACAATATTTTCAGATATTCGTACTTTCATAGAAAAAATTTAAGTATTACGTCCTAAAATAAAAAAAATTTTGGCATTCTTTGTAGTTTTTGGCAACAAAAATTTTGAGAAAAAAATTTTGAAAAAATTAGGTATCAGGTCCAAAAAAATGCTGTAAACCATATTTCTAAAACTAGTACTTCCACAGAAATAAATTAAGTACTGCGTCCATAAAGAAAAAAAAAATTGGTATTTTTTGTATTTTTTGGTGAAAAAAATTTTCAGAAAAAAATTTTCAAAAAATTAATTATCAGATTCGAGATATCGAGTAAAAATCGTACTTTCAAATATAAGTACTTTCGTGGAAATAAATGAGGTATTACATCCAAATTAAAAAAAAAAAAAAGTAGTTTGAGATTTTTTGATGAAAAAATTTTTGAAAAAAAAATTAGGTCTTAATTCCTTAATGGTTGTGAAATTTCACCGGTTACATACATACACACACACACACACACACACACATACAGACTTTTTTTAAAAACCGGTTTTTTAGCTTCCTGAGGTCCCAAAACGTGCTTATATGCCAAAAAATCAAAAATCAAAATTTCATCTATCACAAAGGTTCCTCTATGAGGAACCAAAACAAAAAGCACCTCGAGGTTTTTTGATAAAAAAATTTTTGAAAAAAAAGTTAGGTCAAAATGTTTGTGAAATATCACCGGTTACATGCATACACACACACACACAAAGAGACTTTTTTTAAAAACTAAAAACCGGTTTTTTAGCTTCCTGAGATCTCAAAACGTGCTTATATGCCAAAAAATCAAAAACCAAAATTTGAACCATCACAATGAATCACAATGACCCATCACAAAAAAAAATGAAAAGGGCGGGTGTAAAATAGGATTACTGCAGTTTTGACCAACTACTCTTCCAAAGATACACTGTATAAAAACTGCCCTCATTTTTGTTATCACGATAGAATAATTAATACATACAAAAAAAATAGGGCAGTTTATTATACAGTGTAGTTTATTTAAATTCTTATAAAAATATTTATCTTTACTGCGTTTATTAATCCAGCATACATAGGACTTTGAAACATTGCTGGCTGTCCTTCTTCTAATAACAATTCAAAAATTTTAGTACAACCATCTTGTGATCCATTTGTAAATTGAACATCCCAATTAGAATATTTTGGAGAATGCCATTTTTCTTGTAATTCTTTCCATTTTTTAATTAACGGTAAGTACCTTTTTTTTATCAAATTTTATCATGAAAATATTGAATACATTATTAAAAGATATTAAGTGATTTTAAAAATAGAGATACTAACATACAAAATTCAGAATACGTTTTGTATTAAATATCATTGACTTATTAATTAATAATTAATAATTTAAATATTATTAATTTAGCAATTGTTAGCGAATCTGGCATAAAGGGTGGAAAAAAGTCTGGTATTTAAAAAAAAAAACCTATTTTACTGGATTTAGAATGTTAAAATATAATAACATTCCGTAAATTAAGATCCCATAGATTCAATGATTTTGAAATAGCAGCTATTTTTCGTTTTTTAAATATTTGCAAAAACGTGAGCTAACTTTTCAAATTATACTTTTCTACGCTTTAAATGAAGCTAAAAAATATTTTCTTAACAAAAGAGGCAAGTAAAATTTTCCTTTAAATTTTAAATAAAAATTTCGGGAAAACCCCAAGGATAGACGCATTGTCTGAAAAACGAACAGAAAAATGCCCTTTTTAAATGTGAATTGCTCAAAAAGTATCATTTTTTTTTTCTTTTAATTGACCTACAATTTTTACCTTTTCTAAGTACTTTTTTCAGTAATTTAGATAACCTTGAAGTTTTTTCGAAAAAATGATTACAAATTCATTTTACTAACATTTTAAATTCAAAAAATATTTTGCAGCTTTATTTATAAAGCAGAAAAGTTGAAAAATGGCACGATTTTATTTGTATTTAAACATACCCACCCATTAGATCATTTTCAGTAAAAATTGCTAAATTAATTCAGACATTTATATTATTTACTCCAGTCAAAATGCGGGGTAGGGGATAAGATTTGATCTAGTAAATATGTTTTTTGGGTCCCTGAATCCGAATCTGGGGTTAATAACACCTAGAATTATAGGTAACAATAGGGTTTTTTTTGCAATATTGTATATAGCAAAAATTATCAAAGAACCAACAAATAACTGACATTTTTTCATGAGTAATTAACAAAATATTAAACATATTTTTTTATGTTTGAATCTTTGTATGCCTATTTTTTAATGGTATTTTGAAGATTTTTACCACTGGGTAATTCCACAGGTAAATCCCAGGTTGGGCGGGACCAAGTCTTGAAAATTATTTTTTTATCTGTCACTCGAAAATATGTCCCAAAATTAGAAGTCAGCTCAAATTTCAGCTATTTTCAATGATTTTTAAAGATTTTTCCTGAGTGGGGCATTTTAAATGTAAATTATAGTACTCAGCCATCTTTTTTTAAAAGTATCGTAAATTTCACAAAAAATCTCTTATGTGATGAATTCTCCCAGATGTGTTTTTCCAAATTTTAATTTAAATTGTATTTCTTTCAAATTCATAAATTTTGAAAATACGTAAATTTGATAACACAGGCACACAAAAAAAAATTCATGTAACAATGGGTAGACTGCCTGGTAGGGGGGTTTTGGGTGGTGCTAAAATCGAATATGGCCATATAAATGCAATAAAACTACCCAAACCCCCCCCCAGCGCCCCCATATGCCCCCTAAAGCTGAGAAACATTTTTTCTTTTCGAAAAATGAAAATTGAACTATATACACATGTTTTTTGGGATGCTGATACCAAAGATGGATATAAAAAATGTTTTCAACCAACGTTTGGCCCTTTAGATAGCCCCAGTGCCCCCATTCATATCCCCCCAAACGGGTTAAAAATATTTTTCTTAGGAAAATTAAAAGTCAAAGTGTATTCTTATATTTTTTGGGACGGTGAAACCAATGATTAATATAAAAAATGTTTTTAACTAAGACCACCCAAGTGACCCTATTCATCCCCTCACCCATCATTAGGGTTTTTTAGAGGGCCAAGCTTTAGTTAAAAACATTTTTATATTCATCTTTGGCTTTAGCGTCTCAAAAAACATTAGAATACACATTGAATTTTAATTTTTCTAAAAAAATATTTTTAACCCGTTTGGGGAGGGTAAGTGGAGGGTAAGTGGGGCACTGGGGTGGTCTAGAGGGCCAAGCATTAGATAAAAACATTTTTTATATTCATGTTTGTTTTTAGCGTCTCAAAAAACATAAGAATACACATTGAGTTTTAATTTTTCTAATAAAAATATTTTCAACCCATTTGTGGAGTTGAATGGGGGCACTGGGGTGGTCTAGAGGGCCAAGCATTGGTTAAACTCATTTTTTATATTCATTTTTGATTTCACCGTCCCAAAAAATATAAGAATTCACTTTGACTTTTAATTTTCCTGAGAAAAATATTTTTAACCAGTTTGGAAAAAATTTTTCACACCTTTGGGGGGATATGAATGGGGGCACTGGGGCTATCTAAAGGGTCAAACGTTGGTTGAAATCATTTTTTATATCCATCTTTGGTATCAGCATCCCAAAAAACATGAGTATATAGTTCAATTTTCATTTTTCGAAAAGAAAAAATGTTTCTCACCTTTAGGGGACATATGGGGGCGCTGGGGGCGGGGTAATTTTATTGCATTTCTATGGCCATATTAGACTTTAGCACCACCAAAAAACCCCCCTACCAGGTAGTCTATCCTCTGTTACATGACTTTTTTTTTGTGTGCCTGTGTTATCTTTACGTATTTTCAAAATTTATGAAATTGAAAGAAGTACAATTTAAATTAAAATTTGGAAAAACACATCTGGGAGAATTCACCACATAAAAGTGCTCATTTTTTTTACACTTAAAAAAAAAATTTTTTTTATCTCATTATGAGCTGAGAAATCGCTGTTGAATAAAAAAACGAATTCGAATTTTGCCGCGAATCGACACAGAATGGATAAAATTCGACTCCAAATTCGGATTCCCCGAAAAATTTTCGATCGAAAACATACTTTTTTTTTTTAGAGTTTTTTTGTGAAATTTACGATACTTTTAAAAAAAGATGGCTGAGTACTATAATTTACATTTAAAATGCCCCACTCAGGAAAAATCTTTAAAAATCATTGAAAATACCTGAAATTTGAGCTGACTTATAATTTTGGGACATATTTTCGAGTGAGAGATAAAAAAATAATTTTCAAGACTTGGTCCCGCCCAACCTGGGATTTAGCTGTAGAATTACCCCACTGTAAAATTTATTCATCTTACTCTCAGAGGGTTAAAACTATCCCCAAAATAATAAAAAATATAAAAATACTCTATAAAAATTTTTTTGAACCCTTTATTCTTGGGGTAGTTTTCACCCCCCAAGAAGGGTTAATGAAATTAATAGCGGTCAAAATGATTAAAATACCATTAAATAGTAGTTTCAAGATCGGTTCCAAGAATAAAATGTAAAAATAAAAACTTTTATGTTGGTTTTTTCTATTTTGCTTATTTTGGGGATAGTTTTCATCCTCTGTATATCCTAATTTCAGTTTATTAAAAAGAAACCTCAATATTTTGTTAATTATTCATAAAAAAATGGCAATAATTTGACATCCCTATTCCATAATATTGCAAAAAAAATTTTTTACCCACAATTTCAGGTCTTTTAAACCCTGAATATGGATTCAGTGATCCAAAAAATATATTTTAGAGCAAATCTCATCGTGGTTGGCTCCGGCATACCGTTTACCGCGTTTGGGCTGGCATCTTTCTGTCAAGGTTATTTATTTTTTATATTACCCACTTGATGATCCATACTGTAAAGCTGCAGATAAATCATTACCAATAATTTGACATAATGTATCATCAGAAAATTTAACAGATATTTCTTTAAATGGAAACATACTAGCGTTTGGCATGCCACTTGCTAAAGATATTGCTTTTGGATTTTTAATATATTCTTCGACTAAAAAATAAAAATATTATTTTTGCAATTGATTTTTCGTTTAAAGATTAATTTATACTTTTTAGTTTTATTTAATTAATTAAATTTTATTTCATTTAATTAATTAAATCAGCAACATCCACCGAATTTTGACATTTTTGGTGCTAGTGTACGTTATATTGCCAATATGGCTGCTACAAAGTGTAAATATAAACTTTCTAGCAGCCATATTTGCACGTTTAAGTATAGGGGATATTAACTCTTACTTTAACCACTCGTGGCGTCTAAAGTGTTGCTTTTCTCTATACACGTGCTACTACTTAAAAACGTATTTATTAGTTTGAGTTTACTCAGACTTTCCTTGCCACTCGATGACACTTCGCATGACGCGCTAGCCTTCTTCAGACCGTTTCGGGACTGATATTCTCAAATCTCATCTTTGTCAAAAAATCAAAATAAAAAACAAATTTTAAACAAAAAAATTTCAAAAATTTTATCTTTAATCTACTTTTATTTAGATATTTCTGATTTTTAAATTTGGACCTCCCACCGCTCAGCGCTTCTAATGGGCACTTTATATGTAAAGAGTTGAAAAGTCCATTCAGATTATTAAACTAAACCCTTTTCCCGTTAATTTGAGAGAATCAAAATCCTTTTATGTTGCCTCCATTTTTGGAAACTTGAAAAAGAATCACCCATATATATTATTTTTATAATAAAAAATAAATTTATTACGACAAATTCATTGTCTATTCTATTAAAGCTTTACACATAAAATGCTTACCTACAATATAACCGTATGAACTTTTAAAACATTTCTTATGTTTTTATAGTATATAAAATTACGTTTCTTATACGTTTTTCTTTTTTGTATAAATATAGCACTTTATACACATAATTACAAACTTTCTGAAAAGTAGTTTTGATTAAAGTAAGAGGAGGTATATATTATGCATATACATATATTATATATTTTTAGTAAATATACAAAATTTAAGAAATTTAATAAGATCTATATTTAGAGACTTCAGTATTTGCAAATATTATTTTATGTCAATTATAACATAAACATAATAAAAATTTATCAATAATAAATTATACGTTTCCAAAAAATTGTAACCTTGACAAAAAATAAAATTTTTATATTTTAACATAAAATTTAAATCACGTGATCTAAATAATAACACATACACGGTTATGGTTTATACTTTTTTGAATATAGTGCTGAGTAAATTTTTTTCATTTTTGTTCTTCAGCATGTCTCTGAAAAGGTGTAGTTGAAGAAATGAAGTCCCAAGAGGCAATATTGGCCCTTAAAGGGCAAAAGGAGATTATTAAAAAACTTATAATTATACACAGAAACTAGTATATCCGAGAGTACATCAAAAAAAGAATCCACTTGCCACAAGCTAAAATATTCCGCTTGCGGTTAGCGAAATTTTTAAATTTTCAGATTTTCTATGCGAACCAATTTTTAAATTGCTGCCAAATTTTTAGCTTTGACAAAAATATATTTTATAGATTTCAAAATTTTTACTACAAGCTTAAAGTTTCTAAATATTCTTTATCTTTCTTTCCTTGAGTCATTTTTGAGAAATGGCTCTTCAAAGTTAAGAATAAAAATAACCTTTTTTAATAATCATGGAATTGGGACTTTGACTTTAAATTACCATATCTGGTTAAAAAATAATTGAAAAATGACGAATAAAGAATAGCTTTTATAAAATTATTGAGATCCATACAGAACCTATTTTCATCGAAAATTGAAATTTTGGCAGCAATTTAAAAATAAAATGACACATGTACTGTCTAAATCCTAATTTTTTAAACGATCGAAAAATTACCAAATCAAGAAATTTAAAAGTAGTTAGATATTTCTAACATAGTATTATAATTTGGTAAAATTACTTAAATTTTTGAAATGACAAATTAATAAAATTTTAAAAAACTATATATTTGCAGTATACTTTTTTAAAAAATTAAAAAACAACCTCATATATATATATAAAATATAATAAAGCTTTTTTAAAACTAAATCTAGCGATCTAAGTATAGCTCTAAAAATATAAATTTTCTCTCTCTCAAACAAACTATAATGCACACCTAGTACAAGAAAATATATTTAGTATTACTATTAAGTTTTACACTTTTGCTCTAAATTTTTTAGTACAATAAAAATATTTTTAAAAATCAAAATTTTAAATGTATAAAATATTAAATAACATAAAAATTTTATAATTCAAGTTTTAATTTTACTTTAAAAGCTTAAAATTAAACAATGAATTACATACAATTAATTATTATTTTAACATATACAACAATAATAAAAGCCGGTTTTCGTTTAAAAGTTGGTGCAATATTTCATAAAGGTGATGAAGAATATATTGGTATATTTGAGCAAGCAATAAATGACTGGAATTCAGAACATGGTGGTACAGTAACAATAGATGTTATTAAAAGAATAGATGTTGAAGTTGATAGTTATAAAACAGTTAAAACAATGTGTTCAATAATGGATGAAGGTATTGTTGCTATGTTTGGACCAAGAGAGTATATACAAAGGCAAATAGTTGCTAATATTGCTGCAAGATATAACATTCCACACATAACATATAGTTTTCAAAAAGAAGGTTCACGTAATATTCATACACATTCCAGTATCAATACTTACCCTGGTAGTTTAACATTAAGCAATGCTATATCATCAACTGTACAATTAATGAATTGGCATTCTTATTCTATTGTTTTTCAAACAAATGATGCTATATCTAGAATACATCAAACATTACAAGATCAAAATGATGATAAATATTTAGGTTCGTTAAGAGAATTAAAACCATTAAGTAAAATAAAAGAATTGAAATCTGAAAAAGAACGTACTAAAGTATATGAAACATTGATTAAACAAATTAAAAGATCAGCGCAATATAGTTTATTGTTAGATATTGAAACTGAAAATTTAAATAAATTTTTAACTATAATGAAAAAAATGGGTTTGATGGGTGATTATTTTATGTGTTTGTTAACTAATTTAGATGCTACTAAAACTGATATTAAAACATTTAATTCTGATGATTCAGTTGGTAATATAACGTTATTTAAATTTATAAAAGATGATTCGGAATTTTTAACAACTGAAGCTGCAGTACTTTATGACGCTGTTATTGCGTATGGACAAGCGGTTAAAAATTATATACGTGAATTAACACCACAACAATCTACAAGATTTAAAAATTATCCACCATTAATTTGTCATACTAATGATAAATATGAATTTGGTGACGGTATTAAAACAATGTATAAAAAAAAGACAAAACATGGTAAAAATACTGGTCTTTTTACATTTGATGAAAATGGTGAAAGAAATTTTGAACTTGAAATAATAAATACACAAGCTGGTAATCAAAATACTGTTGGTTTTTGGAAAAATAATCGTATTATAATGTCAAAAAATGAAAATGAATTTGATAAAAAATTAAAAGAGGCTGCTAAACATAAAATTTTTAAAATATCAACTAAAGTTGGACCACCATATGTTATACCATTAGAAGATGGTGCAACAACTGGACGTTTGATTGGTGAAAAAAGATTCGATGGTTATTGTATTGATTTAATAACAAAAATTGAAGAATTTCTTGGAATAAAATGTGAATTTGAACTTGTACCAGATGGTCAGCATGGATCATATAATCCAAAAACTAAACAATGGAATGGTTTAATTAGAGAATTGATAGACTTAAAAGCAGATTTTGCGATATGCGATTTTACGATAACGTCAGAAAGGCAAAGTGCAGTTGACTTTACCGCACCATTTATGAATTTAGGTATTGCAATTTTATTTAGTAAATCTGAAAGAGAAAAACCTGAATTATTTGCATTCATGTCTCCTTTATCAACCGAAGTTTGGATGTATATGGCAACAGCATATTTGTGTGTATCATTGATGTTATTTTTTGCAGCACGTATAGCTCCTGGAGAATGGCAAAATCCTCATCCATGTAAAGAAGCAACTGAATTAGAAAATAATTTTAACATTATGAACTCAATGTGGTTAACTATTGGTTCTCTTATGCAACAAGGATCTGATATTTTACCAGTAACAACATCCGTTCGTATGATAACAGCTATGTGGTGGTTTTTTGTGCTTATTATGGTTTCAAGTTATACTGCTAATCTAGCTGCTTTTTTAACAGCAGTTAAAATGGAAGATTCAATAAATGACGTTCAAGATCTTGCTAAACAAACTAAAATATCTTATGGTGCGTTAAAAGATGGTTCTACGTACTCATTTTTTAAAAATTCTAATACATCGTTGTATCAACGTCTTTTTAATACAATGAGTGATGCTAAACCTTCTGTTTTTACAAAATCAAATGACGAAGGCGTAGATCGTGTAATTAAAGGAAAAAGAAAATACGCTTTTTTCATGGAATCTACGTCTATTGAATACCAAATAGAAAGGCATTGCGAATTAACGATGGTTGGAGGTCTTTTAGATAATAAGGGATATGGAATAGCAATGCCACCTAATTCACCATACAGAACAATGATCAGTACAGCAATATTACATTTACAAGAAAAAGGTGAACTTCAAGAATTAAAAAACAAATGGTGGAAAGAAATGGGAGGCGGAAAATGTGACTCAGAAAGCGATGAACCAGCCAATTCGAATGAACTTGGTATGGCTCACGTTGGTGGTGTTTTTTTAGTATTAATGTTTGGTTGCTTATTTTCGGCTTTAATTGCTTCGATTGAATTTCTTTGGAATATAAGAAAAGTTGCGATTGAAAAGAAAATTGCACCATGGCAAGCTCTTATCGAAGAGGTTCAATTTGTGATTGATATTAAGCAAACTCAAAAACCAGTACCTAATGCATCATCTTCTAGAAGATCAACCCCTTCACAAAATGTAGATACGGATGATTCGAAAAGCGTGTCAAAAAAATCAATTCAACTTCAAAGAGTTGATATTGTTAATGAAACTGCTTCTGCTATCGAAGAAGTTTAAAATTTTAACTATTGGACAGTTAAAATTTAGTTAATTATTGAATACATAATTTTAATTATTTTAGTAAAATTATTATTAAATTTTGCATACATTGAAAAAAAAAACTTAATGTTGTAGAAGTTTTAAAAAAGCAAATAAAATAGCTATTTTCTAACGTATTTATTTTTGCAGAATGCGAAAGTTTAAGGCCCGTAGAGTAGCCTCAAGTGTCACTAATTGTATTCGGTTTAGTAAACTTTTTATATCAAGTTTAGAACAATGATTTATACGAAAGGGGCAAAAAATACGGGACGCACAGGTAAGAAAGTAGTCTTTTTCTGCCCAAGTTTTGAAAACCCCAAGTGAGTGAACAAGTTTTATAAAATTATTTTTAAGTTTAAACCTTTTGCAATCGTTTAAATGGAAACAAATCTACATGTAAGCAGAGTGTCCAAAGACTTTTATTTTTTGTAATAATAGCAAAAGTCGAATTTTGCATTATTATATATTTTCGCCCCTACTAGGTCAAATAACTTCATTTTGTAGTAGCGTACTGAAATTCTGCCAATAAAAGTCTCTCGCAGAGTCTTTTAAACAGCTTAAATACAAACAGGTATCAGAGCCATTTTTACCAGCACGTCAAGTATGCCAGAGTGGCAGTGGGATGAAGTAAAAACGGACCTGACAGCTATAACATAATATATATAATATATGATGTATATTATAACAGGCTAAAATTCCTCAATTTTTTCTCCTGAGCTAAAAATAAGAAAAATTGTTTTTTTTTTTAGAAAATTAGACAATTGTCCAGTGTAAATATAAGAAATTTTTGGCATGGAACTCTCATATTGAATAATTAAAAATTTTGTTATTATTACTATTATTTATTATTAGATCGTTCTTATGTAGGTATAGTGAAAAATTAGATTTTAAAATAGCTTTTAAAATTTATTTAATGTATTTATCGACAAATTATTTTTAGAAAGTAAAATTATAACAAAATCTTAACATATCAACAAAAATAAACTAATTATTTATTAAAGCATTTAATTTTTAAGAATGATTTTAAAAATGGATTTCACAAGCATTTTTTCTTTGATTTGTTAAATTTGTTAATTTTTTGTAGAATTTAAAAATGTATTTGTAATCATAAAACGTCTACGATTGTACAGAATCTAGAAATGTATGGAAAATATTTATTATTATTGGTATTAAATATATTTTGTAAAGAAAAATTCACTAAGATTTAAAAAGCTTTTTTACAAATTTGAATACTTTTTGTATAATATTGTTCTAATGAAAATTTGTAAACTCTTACGATTTTCAGAAATTTTTTTTACATTTTCTATGTTGAATTTTATCCCATTCTATTAATTTTAAATGCTCCTATAAGTATATTATTAAATAGTGCATTTTAAAACAAGTTTTTAAACATACTGTTTTTAATGCAGGATGGAGAAGTATAAATATAGGTAACCTAAGTCCCTAAATTGAAATTATTCTAAGTCCATTCGACCCCTCTCAAAATATGGCACATTTGAACCCCCCCCCCCCCCCCAAATGACTTGAAATATCTCCCTGCCTATAAACATGTTCCATGTTAAAAGGGGGGATATTTTTTCACCAAATCTTCTGCTACAAATAAAATCGAAATTAGCTGAATACCAAAAAAAAGCTGCCATATACATACATACACACACACACACACATACATGCACCCATATGCATACTTTTTTTTAAAACCAATTTTTCAGCTTCCAGAGATGCTTATAATATGTAAAAAATAAAATATCAAAGATTATATACCTATCACAATGGTTCCTATTGTATGAAAAGGAACCAAAATTGTTAAAATGATTAAAATTTTTTTCCAATCATTTACTTGGATTTGAACATTATTATATACATAATTAATTTATTTAAATTTTAAAGCCACTTTTATAATTATAAGCTATATCATGTTGTTAAAGAATTATAAATTAAATCATATTTAATTCAAAGAAAAATGATCTAGATCGCATTTAAATAATTATATTGATTTGTTAGATGCTATTTTGTACAAAAACAATTATTTTAATAGATGTTAGATTATTTGAATCAATAATTTTGCAAATCTTAAAAAATTGTGTAAATAAAGTTTCTTAAAAAAATTATATTTTGTGTAATATTTATTTTAAAAACCATAGAAGTATCTACTTCTATGTTAAAAACCCAAAATATTTTAAAATTCCTAATATATATTGTAAGTTCTTATAATTCTGGACATTGAATCAATTAGCTCTTTATATAATGTTATTTTAAAATCGAATCTAAAAAATCGAAAAATTTTATAAAATAATATAATAACTTTATAAAGTCACTGATTTCATGATTTCACTGTGACATATATATTATGTAATATAATATATAGGTGCTTTTCACAGAAAAGATATACATACTGCCCTATTTAAAGGGGTATATATAATTTATATACTTATAATATGTCCAAATCAACTTCACGTATATTTACAAAAAATTTTCTTGAACATGTACGTTGAAAATGTCAAATGTCAAAACCGTTCGCTGACATTATTTAAATTTTTCTGAAAGGTGCATCACAACGTATTTAGGTCCCAAAAATACATTTTTTTCAACGAAATAAAATTTTATGCAGTTCTCTTACCGTATAGTCATATTCAAGTCTGTACTACGGTTTTAGCTATTTTTAAGCTTCCCGTGTTTTTCTTATGCACTTGAAAGCTCTGCGGCACCTTTTTTCTGCTAAACTATTCATACATAAGCTGTAAAAAATTAAAATTTTAATAATAAAAGCTTTATCAACGAAAATTTTAAATGTTTAATTATTATAATGCTTATACAGAATAAAAATGTTAAAACTGTCCAGGTAGTTTTTTCAAAATGTATGCAATATTTTAATTAATGCATCTTGTTCAGTAACGTGTTTTGATGAAAAAATAAGGTACCTAAAGTATGAGAAAATTTTTTGGATTCAATTAAGAGCTATATTTAAATATTAGACTCCAAACATCAGAACCGTCCACATAAATAAAAAATCCCAGAAGAATAACAAGTAGAATAAATTGTAAGTGTTTTGCCGTAAGTAAATAGTAAAATATATACAGTTTCTGTGAAAAGGACCCATATATACCTTTTCTTCAATTTCTTTTGAAACTGCTTATTGAATCATTTCTTGGGATACAGGTGGTTTTTCATTCCTTTTAAATATCAATTTACTCTGACTGCTGCATGTTAGGAAAATCGAGGTTGTGGATTATTAAATAAATATTCCTTTTATATTAATTATAACAAATCAAAATTATATTTATTTATCTTAAAATACATCTTAACTCTTTTACAATTCTATATCAAATGACTCATTTAAATTCTTATTTTTCTCTACACAACATTACTCTTATACACACATCCCTTTTTAATCTTTTCTAAAATAAAAACATAGTATCGGTATGAACTACAATACATATATGAATGTTCTGATAACGAAAACTGAATTTGGGAAAAACCCTTACCAAAATCAGCAAAAACTACTTCTTTTTAAGGGTGTTTACAGTATTTTAACATGGAACATATTTATAGGGAGAGGGTACTTCAGAACTTGAAAATTAAGGGGGGGTAAAATTTGTCCTTTTTAAGGGGTGGGGGGGGGGTGAAATAAGACTTATTATAATAATTGGGTATAAGCATATTACTCCAGGCAAATCAATGGGGGGGGTCGATTTTTTCCCCACTAATTAGGTTTGTTCCCCTTTAAGATTTTTGGGTCGCTGAACACGAATTTCGGGGTCCCGGAGACCGTCTAAGGGTAAATTTGCAAATTTACCCTTTTAAGGGGTATTTTAACAATATTTTTAACAGGAGTTATAAATAACAATTTAAGCAGATTATAATAGGTTTTTTGGCTCACTAATCACGAATTTGAGGGTCCCAAGTGTGTAAAGTTGATTAAACACCCTTAAATTTGCAAATCAACCCTTATTTTTGCAAACTTTATATCCAAGCCTTTTCAATCGGCAGGATCATGATTTTATAGGTTTTTGGGGTCGTTAATTACGAATTTGTGGGTTTTAACTTAATAAAGTTGGTCAAACACCCTTAAATTTGCAAATCAACCCTTATTTTTGCAAACTTTATATCCAAGCCTTTTCAATCGGCAGGATCATGATTTTATAGGTTTTTGGGGTCGTTAATTACGAATTTGTGGGTTTTAACTTAATAAAGTTGGTTAAACACCCTTAAATTTGCAAATCAACCCTTATTTTTGCAAAATTCATACCCAGGCCCTTTCAAACGGCAGGGTCATGATTTATTAGGTTTTTGGGGTTGCTAATTACGAATTTAGAGGTTTAAACTTCATAAAATTGATTAAACACCCTTAAATTTGCAAATCAACCCTTATTTTGCAAAATTCATATCCAAGCCCTTTCAAACGGCTGGATCATGATTTAATAGGTTTTTGGGGTTTCTAATTATGAATTTAGAGGTTTAAACTTTAAACTTAAGAGAATTTATTTTTAATGCTTTGCTTCTAAGATCATAAATTAATTATATAAACTGAACGCAATTGTTACTAAAATCAATAAAGAAAATTTTTAAATTTAACAAAGGAATTTTTTTAATTAAACCTTTCACTAATTTTTTTTAGTTTGATAACCCAAATTCATAGTTTTCAACATAAAAAGACTGTTAAAGAAAGTTTGTTTTTCATTTTAAAAGGCTTGTATACTAAATTTTGCAAATTAAGGGTCAATTAGCAAATTTAAGGATGTTTAATAAATTTTATGAAGTTTAAACCTCTAAATTCATAATTAGCAACTCCAAAAACCTATTAAATCATGACCCAGCCGTTTAAAAGGGCTTGGATATGAATTTTGCAAAAATAAGGGTTGATTTGCAAATTCAAGGGTGTTTAATCAATTTTATGAAGTCAAAAACCCTAAATTCATAATTACCAACCTCAAAAACCTAATAAATCATGATCCTGCCGATTGAAAAGGCTTGGGTATAAAGTTTGCAAAAATAAGGGTTGATTTGCAAATTTAAGGGTGTTTAATCAATTTTATTAAGTTAAAACCCACAAATTCGTAATTAACGACCCCAAAAACCTATAAAATCATGATCCTGCCGATTGAAAAGGCTTGGATATAAAATTTGCAAAAATAAGGGTTGATTTGCAAATTTAAGGGTGTTTAATCAACTTTACACACTTGGGACCCTCAAATTCGTGATTAATGAGCCAAAAAACCTATTATAATCTGCTTAAATTGTTATTTATAACTCCTGTTTAAAATATTGTTAAAATACCCCTTAAAAGGGTGAATTTGCAAATTTAAGGGTGTTCCACCCTTAGACGGTCTCCGGGACCCCGAAATTCGTAATCAGCGACCCAAAAAACATAAAGGGGAACAAACCTCATTAGTGGGGAAAAAATCACCCTAAATCCCGTGATTTGCCTGGAGTATATATAAATAAATAAAATACTTTTAAAAGACTTTGAAAAATCTGGGCTTAAGGACTTAGAATAATACAGGTTTATGGACTTAGAATAATATCTTGAAATAATTCAGGCAGGGATTTGGAATAATTTAGGTTTAGGGAATCAAAATAGTTTGGGTTTAGAATCTTAACAGCAAGTGAGGTGATAATTACAAATTATAAAAATAGAAAATTGTATTATGTTGAGTAACATTTGTATTATATCAAATTATATCTAGTCCTCATCTGGAAGTAAACATGTTCCATGCATTTAGGTTGTGTTTACACAAACCGGTTATAAGTTTTTTTTAAAGTAAAGCTAAAATTCTCTGATAAATTCTATTATTTAAAAATTAGATAAAAAGTACCCTCGAACTTTTTTATTATAGACCAAAAATGGGATGCAAAAGGCTTATCATAGAGGGCGTAAAATTACCCCCAATAAATACAATTTTTTCCGAAACTATAATTAAAAAAATACTGTGGCTATTTAATTATTTTCCAACAACTTTTTGCTTATAAAACATTATTCGTTATCTCATCAGTTGGGTATACCTCTAAATTAAAAAGAAACTAAAAAAAACTTATATCGAAAACGACGATCTCGTTCCAGAAAAGTCTTGACCAAAAAATTTTTTTAAATCTTAAAAATGTTCCCACAAAAATTTTCGATTTGGCTGCAATTCAAAAATTTAGCTTTTTACATAAATTGAAACTATTTATTTTAAAACTATTTAAACTACTTTACAAACTATTTTTTTTAAATAAAAGCCATTAGCTTCGTCATCTACAAATTTAAATAGTCAAAAAAATTTTGTTAATTATTTATTACAACAATATAAAGAATTTAAATAATTTATAACAATATTTATTACATCGAAAAAAAAACCGCTTGCGACCGTCGGAATTCTGTTTGCCACTAGCAGAACTCCGATTGCGGCTGGAGGAATTTTTTTTTTCTTACTCAAGTAAATGACTTGAAACTTCACTTAAAACGTAAAGAAAATTTAAAAAAAAAATTGTTTTTCTTTCTTTTTAAAAAATTTAGCCCTTTCTACACCAGAAGAAAAGTGGAGATTAAATCTAGTCTAGCATTGTTATAGTTAAATATATAGTGTAGTTGCGGATTTTTGACGATTAATCGTGAATAACTCTCAACTACACTATAAAACTTTTATAAAAAAAATTTTCTTCCTAGCGGGTCGAAAACACTTTTTTCGGCCCGCAACGAGATCGAAAAAAATGCGTTTTCTCCCCACTGAGAAAGAAAATTTTCGTTTTGTCCATGGGAACAAAAAAAGAATAACCTAGATCGCAGTTTACCATCCTCGGCTTCGCCTCGGATGCTAATTAACGTGCAATCTGAGCCATTCTTTTTTTTTGCTCCCTTGGATAAAAATGTACTATTTTTAAAAAATTTTTTTTGCACTTTAGGACATTTGCAATCGTTTGAGCAAGAAAAAAAATCCCTTTAGCTTTTCTTCTTAGTGCATATATAGAATCTATTTTTAAGAATATTACTTTTCATTTTCAGCATTCTTAATTTAAAATATGAACTCACGATCATTATTACGATAACTTCTCAATAGAGGGAAGTATGTCGCAGTGTCAAACTCGAGATCCATAAAAAATATTTTATAATAATATGGCAAGGGGGGCAGAGAGGAGAAGAGTATGATGTAGGCAAAAAAATTTATAAAGATAATGAAGGTTTAATAAATTGTCTTCTTTATATAATAATTTTATTAAAATTTACTTAAAATTTTATAAATATAAATATTTTTTTCTTAATTATTTACTAAAATGTTTGCTAATACTTGTAGAAATTTAAAAACTAAAGCTAATGTAAGTTATTAATTAATAAATAAAAAAGTTTAATAATTTTTATAATTAAGTATTTTGCAAAATTTTTTTTTACAGTTTTATTCAATATTTCAAAGATTAGAATCAACGTTAGTTATAGCCGAACACAATAATGAAACCCTTACTCCAATAACATTAAATACATTAACTGCTGCTAAAAAAATTGGAGGAGAAATATCTGTACTTGTTGCCGGAACAAAATGTGGTCCAATCGCAGATCAGTTAAGTAAGGCCAAAGATGTAACAAGAGTTTTAGTAGCTGAAAATGAAGCATTTAAAGGTCTTTTGCCAGAAGCTATAACTCCATTAATTACTGCTGTTCAAAAACAGTACAATATCACTCATGTGATGGCTGGAGCTAGTGCTTTTGGAAAAGCACTTTTACCAAGAGTAACTTACATATAAAATTATATTGCTTGATTCAATTTTAACTTATTTTTATTTTAACAGGTAGCTGCAAAGTTAGATGTTTCTCCAACAAGTGAAATTATAGGAATAAAATCAGCCGATACATTTATACGAACAGTTTATGCTGGAAATGCTATACAAACTATTAAATTAAAAGATAATATCAAAATTATCACAGTAAGAAGTACTTCATTTGAAGCAGCAGCTTTGGAAGGAGGAAGTGCAAAAATAGAACAAGCACCAGCTGGAGAATATAAATCTGACCTAATTGAATTTATCAAGCAAGACTTAGCTAAATCTGATAGACCACAGTTAACATCAGCTAAAGTCATTGTATCTGGTGGTAGGGGCTTGAAATCAGCAGATAACTTCAAATTATTATATGATCTAGCTGATAAACTTAATGCAGCAGTAGGAGCTTCTCGAGCTGCAGTAGATGCAGGCTATGTGGCAAATGATTTACAAATTGGTCAAACTGGAAAAATTGTTGCTCCAGTAAGTAACTCTATACACTAAATTCATTGAAATTGAAAATCGTCAAATTATATTTACATTTTTTTATAAAATACCAATTTTAGGATTTATACATCGCTGTTGGAATATCTGGTGCTATTCAACATTTAGCAGGAATGAAAGATTCTAAAACGATTGTTGCTATAAATAAAGATCCTGAAGCTCCTATTTTCCAAGTTTCTGATTATGGAATTGTAGAAGATTTATTTAAAGCAGTTCCAGAACTTACCGGAAAACTTTAAAAAAAATTATTTTATTAAATAAAATAGTCTATATATATTTTTCTATGCTCAGAAAAAAATCTTTTTATTCTGCTTTGTAAATAAATATAATGATATATATTTAAATTAGATAAATTTGATGTTATTAAATTTTGTTAAATAATTGTGGTGCGTTTGTTTCAGACAATAAAAAACAACTTTTTCATAGTTTTTTTTTTAAACAAATTTTTTATTTTCATTGTAAACCAATATAATAAATAAATCGATTCTATTTAATTTAAAAATTGTAAAAAAGTTGCAATATAACTTTGGTTTTTATACATTTCATTGAAAAAAAATGATGCTACAAAAAAAAATTTAATTGAGCTTATAAAAAACATAACAAACTTTAATACTTCAAATATTCAATATTTCACCGTATAAAAAAGAAAACTATAAATTTTATAATTGTAATTTTTAGACAGCCGTTTTTGAAAAATTTAAGATGGAACCATTCCTTGATTACGTTTCCATTGTGATCCAGTTCGACGATTATGATTAGCTTTTGAAGCTTTATTTTTATTCTTAAAATTTCTATTTACTACAACTTCTTTTGATTGTCCTTGGCCTTTTGGTTCTCCTGTGATAAGTATTTTATTTAATATACCTAGTTATTTTTTATAAATTTTTATAATTTTATTTTAATACTAACCAACAACATCTTTACTTTTTGAATTAAACCTTGAATTACTATAAATTTTTGTTCCTCTTCTTTCCTCAGCTCTAGCACGTATTAATTCAGGGTTTTCACAAAAATCATTTTTATTTGCTCCTGATTGTATCTCTTCTTCTTCTTCTTCTTGATAATCAGTTTCATTCATCCTTTGATGCTTTTGCAAAACCTTTAAATTAAAAATTATAAGCTTTGTTAAGAATTTGTTAATCAAACAAACAAAATTTACCCGTGGTACTATAAAAGGCCTTGCATCCATTTCAATAGCATCATCTTGATTACTTGGTCCAATATCTTGATCATCGTAAGTATCATCATATTCATCATCATATTCCGAAGTTATAATACTATATTTATTATAAATATCTCTTGTTTCTTCTCTGTATGATTTATCATTAAGCAAATCATTTAAATTTCTATGTTTATCTTTTCTAAAAATAAAAGCACTTTTAAGTTAATGCTGCTACGTTAATTTGTTAACTTTTAAGTAATCAATTTAAAAATTTTACCTCTTTCCTTTATGAACTCGAGTTGTATCTATAACATCTTTAGTCATAACATCAAATTCGTCATTGTCAAAAACATTCAGTCTTTGCATGCCAATTGCGGCATCTGCTACAGCTGAAGGCTCCTATACAATTATAAATTATCAGAAATTTCTAATATTCATTTAAAATCTTAAACTAGCTAAATTATTCTTACATCTGTATCTGGAGGTATATAAGGCAACGTTTTATCTAATTTTTTAAGTTCCAGAGGTAGAGAATCTTCTAGAATGGCGTTCAATACAAGTTCTCTATTATAATTATAATGTTTAAGACACTTCTGCAATATTTATTTTTTTTACTTTAAATTATTTTAATATTTTAAAAAACCTATAAATTATTAAACCTCAATGAATCCATCGCCAAGATCATCAAAAATGTCTTTAACTTCCGAAATTAATTCAATTAAATCAGTTTCAGATTTTGGTATATTACTTGAAGCTTCTGAAACATTCATATTATTTTCTGATGTATTTCTTTGTTGACTATTGCTAGGACCTGCACTACATTCCTGTAAAACAAGTAAAATGATTAATTAATATAAATAAAAATTTTTCGTAAAATTATTTATTTATACTAACTGGTAATTTTTGATAAATCAAAGGAGCAACAGCATTTGGTACTTCCGATATAGTATTATAAATAGAGTTTAAAATATACTGAAATTTTATTGTATCACTAAAATAAGAAGATTAAGAAAAATATTAAGTGATTTTAAATTTTTTTTAAATTTTTTAAAAGGATACACTTGTGGATATATTTTCATTAAAGTTTCTGTATCATTCATAAATGGATAAAGCTTATTATAGTCAATAACAAAACTAGTTTCCGATAAAGTATTACTTATAAAGTTTAAAAATTCTTCAGACATTTCTAATAATTCAGCTGCAGAATATTCATCTCTAATGTAGATAAAAAAAATTATTAATTTTTTATTAATACTTTTAAAATTTTTCAATTTAATTTCACTTACTTTGATTCACAAGCTAACTCTATTTTCATGTAAGTAATACTTCGAAATAAATGTAAAATTTCTATCCTTATAACATCTAGACGATGTTTTAATTTTACGTAAATGTGTACAGTTTCATCTTTAAGAGCTAAAGAATCTAATTTTTTATACATTTCCGGTATTGTATTAGCATAAATAGATACAATTCTAAAAAAATGTTGATAATTATTAAAAATTTAAATAATGATTAAGAATATTTTCAAATACCTATTAATAAATATTTCTATCATAAATTTACTTTTGACTACAGGATAAATACTAATGAAAATACTAATTGTTGTTACTATGTCTAGCAAAAATATTATCTGATCTTCTAAATCGTCTAGACTAATATTCATTCTTGCACCACCTCTTTCAGAAAGAGGTATAGCTTTTCCAGCCAGATCAACTGGACAATCTTCAAATTTTTGTTCAATGTTACGTAATGACTATAACAAAATAAAATTATTGTTGCAAAATTTTTTATTATTCATTTTTTTATTATTTATCTATTATTTACCTGAGAAGCTATAAAGTAAATAACTTTATCCATATCTTCATTCATGTAACTTGATTGTAACGTAAATGCACTGTGAATAATTTTTTCAACAATTTTTTTATTTTCACGTCCATACTGCTGACATAAATCCATTGCCAAAGGTACAGTAAATATATACTTATCGTAAATTAAATTACCATGAAATTTATTATTCATGTATTCTGTTGAGCTTTCTTTAGATGTTACTATTCTGGCATAAAAAATAAGTATTTTATGCCGGACCATATTGAAAATATTTTTAACATCTGGATCATTGGGAAAATCTTCGTAACTATAAAATGTTGGTGCATCTACTAAAAATGAAAGGACTGAATCAATGATATCAATATTATACACTATGTTTGACCAAAATCTGTTTTAAAGAAAAATATTTTAGAAATAGAATGTAAAATATAAAAGAATTTTAGTAAATATTTTTACTTAAAAAATGGTAATCGTAATAGCCAATTCAAATCCTCAAGAATATAATACATAAGTTCCATCCAACTTTCCTTTGCTCCGATAATTGATTTACCTGATGAATCAAAAAATTTTGGTGCTTCGTAATATAAGAATGATTTTTTTTCAACCCATCTTTCATCCTAAATAAAATTGTGTTTATTTAAATATTAAATAAGTTTTTAAAAAATTTATAACTTACTAAAGCTGGTATATTTTCTTTGATTCCATCAGTTTGTATTTCTAAATTTAATTCTTCTAAAGGTTTATTCTCTGGATTCTTTAAAAAAAAAATTAAATCAAAATATTAAATGTAATAATAATAAAAAAATTAGAAATTTTAACCTCAATATTCTAAAAATTAACAAATTAATAAAATGAATGGACTCCTAATTACCTTGAAAACTACATTTGGGCAACTGTCATGTAGATTCATTATTTTAATTAATTAATATTTAATATCAATCACACTTAAAATAATAATTTACCCGGACGAAACAAATTCAATTCCGGTTTATCTTTATCCAACACAATTTATATTATATAGTTATGTGCAAAACGAGTTGCAAAACTTATAAAATATATAAACATAATAAAAGGATATGTATAGGGAAATAAAAAATTATCTGAAACCAATAAGTTTCAATATTCAAGAAAAAACGATGTTTAATTTTTTAATTTATTTCACTGTTTTTATTTTATTTTAATAAAAATCTTAAATGTTTTTTTTTCTAAATTTCATGTGCAGTCGAACACCAAACGCGATGCCATCATATGTTCATAAAAATAAAACGTGACCAATGGGATCGAGTTCATTTGTAAACAATGGTTAATTTTTAAAAAGTTCGTTTTTTTTTGCCGGTTATAAAATTATTAACAAAAATAAATAAAAGTACTAAGTTTGCTTTTTAAATTATGTTACATGTTGTTTAAATTTTTGAAAATATAATTATATGATTATAAAAAGAATTTCAACAAAGAAATGGATCGACCAAAAGTTCGATTTGCTGATAGATTGGAAACTAATGATTATGAAAAAAAAGATACATTATCAAATTGTGATAAAACGATAAATAATAATAATAAATCAAAAATAAAAATAAAAAATGATGATCGTGTTAATTTGCAAGTTGAGTATTTAGAGGATTTACAAAAATTTGTTATTAAAAGGCCAGTAGTACAATCAAAACTACAAACTGCTTGTTTTGAAAATGTAAACACTAACAAGAGAGAATTAATTAATTCTAAAATAAATAAAAAGTCATCATCGACTCCCTTAATAAATGGTTTTTCACATCATTCTAATGAAGATGATATAAGTGAAGTTGTAAATAATGTAGCAAAATTGTCAATTAGTGATACCTTACAAAAACAAGAAAAAATTCGAAACCAAAATCTTTTAGATAATGATCCATCATCAAATAAACGTCTTTCAAATGGTTTTATACAAGAATCAGAAAGAATTTCAAATCAACATCATTTAAATGTTCCATCATCAAATAAAAGTCTTTCAAATGGTTTGATACAAGAATCAGAAAGAATTTCAAATCAAAATTTTTTTAATAGTGTCCCATCATCAAATAAAAGTCTTCCAAATGGTTTGAATGAGATTGATGATACACTCATTATAAGCGATTCAAATTCAAGTCAAAATACACACATTACCACAAGAAAAAATTTAATTGAAGATCGCCCAAAAGAATTGATATGCTTAGAAGACAGCGACTCAGATAGTGATTTGGAAATAATAAAAGTTTTACCTAAATCTAATTTAAATAAAACTGCACCTGAAGTTATTGAAAAAGCTAATAAATATTTTTCATCATCAAGAATCAATAAAACTGAATTATTAAAAAAAAATAAATCTGATACACATAAAACTAAAATTTATTTTAAAGATAATGTACCTGAAAGAAAGAAACAAAATGTTATGCCATGTGCAAAATATAATTTTTCAAAAAATTTAAATGATAAATATATGGCCAAGTCAACTGCTGTTAAAAAAAGTGCAGTTTTTAATGCATGCAAAAAACCATCAAAAGTTTGTGTTGTACCAGCTTCTTCACATGATAAATTACCAAATGTTTCTGAAACAATACAAGAAAATTCAAAAAAAACAGATCCGGAAAATATACTTGCACGTCCAGAATATAACTCATCTTTGCATATAATGAAAAAACAAAAAGAAATGGAAAATGAAAAAATTATTAAAGATGTATCTAAATTACCTCCAAAATATAAAAGTTTTTTAAATAGAGAGGTATGTTTAATATATTTTATTTAAAAAAAATTATTTAATGTTGTTAAATAACTCTTTACAGGTATCAACAGCTTTAAATTTTCCATTAAACGAACCAGTATACAAAGATTTAGTTAATTTATCTGTTGATAAAAGGAAACTTCCGACTCCATTAATGAGAACTAAAGATCCCATTCCTCGTAACAAGGACATCGTACCTGAACTTTCAAATTTTTTTAAAGCTAAGTGTTACGAACCATTTTTTGCTAATGTTTCACAGTATTATCCCGCAACTACTAAATTGAATAATAGACATTCATCTAAAGTAGCTAAAAAAATTTTTACCTGGAAATCAGTTCATAATTCTGTATAAAAACTAAAAGTGCCTTATTTTTGTACAGCATATTTAATATAAAATATTTATTAGCTTTATTATTATATTTATACAATTAAGTATTTATTATATTATTAATTTTTCACACAAACTATGTACAAAATTTATGTAAATTTTTTTAATAAAAATAACTAAAATTTATAAAATATGACTATGAAATTCTTAATTATAAATTTTTTCAATATAATTTTTAATAGTATAAAAAGATTATTAAAATAAAAAAAGTAACGTTCTATAACAAAATCATAAAATTAGAATAAAATATTTTTATTATAATTATCATCATCGCAATCATCTTTAAAAGGATTTGTTGCATCGTCATCTTCATCATCATCATTAGCAAAAGGATTTTTTGATTCATCGTAATCATTTTTTTTACTAAATGTAGAAAATGCTTTTGCAGGTGACGAACTTGGTGTAGTTTTATTTACAATTCTACTTTGAATTGGAAGTGGTGATCCTCTTTTATAATTTATCCCAGAGTTAAAATTATTACTATCATCAATTATGTTAGCTTCGAGTGATGAAGAGTATAAATCAAGCATTGTGTAAGGTGAGGTACTTGTTTTTGAAGATCCTTGAACAGACTCTTTAACTTGTTCTGGCTTAGCTGAAAATAATAGTCACTTATTAAAAATATTTAGATATAAATTTGAAAATTTTCTTAAGCTTACCATTTATATTTATATTTTTAATACTGGATTCAAGATCTAAGGTTTTTGGCTTTTGAAGTTGAGACCATTCAGTTATAACCATTAATTTTTTAAAAACACCTTTACCAAAGTAATCAGCTACTAATGAAAAAGGATCTTCAGCTTTGTATAATAAAGTATGAAAAGCTTGATGATGATCTCGTGATTGCTCTTGATTTCGAATAATATCCAACCATTTTTTATTATTCGGCAAACATGCTGGACACTCATTTTCATTTTCTGAGAAACTTTGAAAACAGCTAACAGAACAAAAAGAATTCATTTAGTTTTTTTTTTAAAGAAAATTTGCTTACTGTTCAATTTGCTTACTGTTGATGATAAGAATGTTGGCACATAAAATGAACTGATGGTAATTCTAATTGATGATGACAAGCGCTACATCTGGATCCTTGAAATATTATTGTACTATTTTTAATATTTTCAATTTGATTACGTAATTTTAAAGTATCCGTTTGATATTTTTCAGTTAATTCTGTATCAGATTTAACATGTTCATGATCTTGCTTTAATACGCTATTTAAATAATTACGAACATCGCCTAATGTACAAGTTGAAGATGTAGATAAAGCATCAATTACCATTAATGGAGACATAAGTTTTTCTTCAGCTGTATTAAGTATATTTTTAGTAATTTTTCATGCTATTAAATAATTAATGTAAAATTTACCTATATTTGAAAGAATTTCTGATAATAGTTTCGGAGAAGTATTTTTATTTTTAGCAATACTCCATAAAGACTGAATCCAAAGATTTGGATCTTGACGTCCAAATTTATTGCACGTTGCTAAAACTTGATTAAAGTTTCCTTCTCTTAAATGATATTGTAAAATTTCTTGATATCTGCAGAATATAAATTTTTTTGAAATTCAATTTTAATAAACAAAATTTTTTTTAAAAATAAATATTAAATTACAATTTCCTTTCTTCGTAGAGATATAAAACTCCTTGTCTAAAGTTATGTTGTTGACAAAGTATGAGTATTTGATCCTTATCATAAGAAGCATTTGAATTTTGTAAAAGCCTTATAATTTTTTGTTCATATTGAATTTTCGATATATCATCTTTTAAAGTTGACCAAATTCTTAAATAATGTTCTACTAACGTATTATAAATTGACGTACTGCATCTATATGATAAAAAATTATTTATTGTGATGATTAAAAATTTTAAATTTTTAGTGAATATTTTTTAGCTAACTTGCTATCAGTCTTAATTATATGCTCGAGAAATTCAACAAGCCTTTCAGAATTTTTTAAAAATAAATGAATAAATTCTTCAGGATTCACATTATCACTACTATCTCGTATGTCTGGTAAATTCTAAAAGTCATATATTTTTTTTAATATTAAATAAAGCAAATAATTAAATTTTATAATAAAAAAACCTTATTTGCTGGTTTATAATTAGTACAAAGATTTTTAAGGAATTGAGTTGCTTCATTAGGAACATTTTCAATAAGAATACTTCCGTATTTTTTCATATTTATTTCAGCTTGTTCAATATCTAAAGTTGCTATATATTCTAATGCTTTTTTATATTCTGCATTATCTTCAATTTGAATTCTTAAATACCACTCATGTTTACCATGTTTTTTTGCTAAAGCTAAAGCATCTTCTGGCGATGCTTGTCTACAAACTTTAATAGCTATTTCCACATCAAAATCTACTTCTCTATCCTTTGTCTAATAAGAAAATATTTAATTTATTTAAACAAATAGAGTTTAATTATAAATAAGTAAATAAATTACCATTATAAATTCTTTTAATTTTTCTGTATGATTTAATTTAGTATAGCAATTCAGTAATAAAGTTGTGTGTTCCTCTGTAGCTTGACCTTGTTTGTGTAATGCTTGAAGGTACGTTGTTAAATAATCTATATGCTGGGAGTCTAAAAATTTTCTTATAACATAAGAAGGTTCGAGAATTCCTATTGTTTTAATGTACTGTTCTATAGCACCATTATGATCTCCTTTAGAGTAAAGGTGGTCCCCATATTGCCTAAATATATCAACCAATCCTTCTGAGTCGTAATGGTGACTTTTAGCTATCCTAAATAATTTAATTTTAATTTTATAATTTTTAGTAAACTAAAAATAGCTCATAAAATCTAACACTAAAATATTGCTTATACCTAATTGAAACATCATACAAATTTTTTTTAAAAAGCAATGATAGTTTTGATTGTAAATCTTTTTCATCAAGATGATATAGTTTACAATCACCATTCAGTACAAAGAAACCACCCCATTCTGACAGAACTGCTTGAACTGATAACATTGCTGCAGAAAATACAATAAATTTATTTTGAATATCGAGTATTGTTATTAAATGTTTTTCAGCACCAGGAGGAATTGGTTCAACGGAACTAAAATTATCAAATAAAAATTTTTTTAAAATGAAAATTGAATTTTATACTACAATATAAATTCTTAATTACTTTTGTTTAGCAACTATAGTTGATGTGGTCCTGGGTCCTGTTCCTGTATCTTTAGTAACTATAACTAAATAACTTCTAAACCATTCAAGCATAATTTTTTGGCCTTCTACCGCATAACAAGGTCCTCTGCCATCAGAAGTATAACAATAAATAGCCTTAAAAAATTTATTTGTTTTATTATTATTTTTTTTATAAATAATATAAAAAGCTTACTTACATCATCTCGTCCAATCATAAAATGACCATCATTTTTTGATTCAGCAAAAATGCTGCATTTCTTTATACACCCCCTATTGTCTAAAGTAGATTTAAACTCTTTATCTTTCACAGAAATATTGTATAAGTAAACACTGTTTGCAGTTGAAGCAAATAAATAGGATTGTCGACCAGATGATTTAATTGCCAATCCAGTTATTACTGCATTACTGTCTTTTAAAACTTTTATTTTATTTTTTCTTTCCCTCGTTAAATCACCTCTATATAACATAATCGATCCATCTTCAAAACCAACAGCCATTAAAGTTAAACTAGAATGAACACATAAAGAACTAACAGGTACTGCTCGATAACTAGGAATGGCTCTACTTATTCGCATGCATAATGGAAAACCTTGTTTATCTTTTTTAGATAAATTCCATACTTTTATCGTTGGATTACAACCAGGTTCATCTTCCTAGATAAATAGTGAATACCGATTAAGCAAATCTTAAATAAAAATTCAAGAATAGAGTTAAAAAAGAAAATTACTCCAATAGTAAATAAAAATGTTGAATGTTGCACCTGTTGTGCTAAAGTTAGACTAGTTTCATAAGCTCTAAAAGTTGTTACTTCATAAAGCCTATTTACTAAATGAATATTACCAAAATTATCTCCAAAAACTAAGTTTCCATTCCCACTAGTTGCTGCTGTAACTTTGGCTTCCTAAACCAATTAATGAATTAGAAATATTTTGAATTAACGAAATAAGGTGAATTAAAATTTACCCCTAGAGCCTCAGCAACTTTTCCTCCATCTACATCTTTTTTTAAATCAAAAAAATTAAATCTTCTCCACTAAAAAATTAATTTATTATTTTAGTATTAAAAATCAATAAGTTAAAAATTATAAAATTAATTAAAATTAAATATTTAAAAATTTACCTCTAAAAAAGCCATTGTTTATATTAATTAATTTAATACTTTTAACTGTACATTTGTGTTTAGGTAATATTCTAACTAATTTAATTCCTCTAAAAAGTTAACACCCCATTTTCATTATCATTTAAACAGCTGATCGCATTGTTTGATTTGTATACACATATTTTTATGTTTTTGAGTACTCGAGTACTATATAAATCCACTACCCGGTGCATATCATGGGTGCATATAGTAAACTGTGATTATATGTGATAAATCAGAAAAATATTTATCTTTCTCATTCAACAATGATAGATCAATTAGGAATTTAATATTATCAATGAATAAAACATTTTCTGCATTATCTTCAATGATCATTGACAGTCATTGATCACAACTTAAGTTGATTTCACAAATTGTCAAGATTTCATTTGCTGATTTCGCCGGTAGATGGAGGATGCACAACATTTTTCTGATTAAAAAAATTTTTTAATTTAAAACAATTCAATTTTTGTATTTATCTTATATAAATTAATAAAAAATATATACTCATTTGGATTTTTACTTGTTGCAATTATTTTAAACAATATTTGTTAATAAATTTTGTAATTTTGTATTTAATTCTTCCTTTAATAATTCAATCCCACAATTAAAAATTAATAACTTTTAAGTAGTCTAGATTAATTAGCTAATTAAAAAAAAAATAATTTATGTTAATATACCTTTTAATATAATTTTTTAAAAATTTAACGAATTTCCTCAATAAAAAATAAGAAAATTATAATAAAACAAGTCAATTAAAAAAGTTTTAATAACTATAACTATATATCTTATATTTGCAAAAATGCAAAGAATTAATATACTGCAGGTAATATTTATATCGATGATTACACAAATACATAAGTTACATAATTAAAAACTATATATAAAAATGTGTATAAAAATTTTTAATGTGCAAATATGAATTCTTGATGCGTGACGATAAAACGACTTTTATTTTGTTATAGATTTTTAATTTACTTATAATTATTAAGAAGAATTAATATTAACTTTTTTAAATTTTACAGGTAATACTTACCTTCGTATATCATTTTTAAAGAAGTAAGATAATTATTTGCTGCAGGTAAAAAAAAAGTTAGGTAGCTTTAAGAGTACAAATTTTCTCCTATTTTTACATACTGATTAAATTTTTGATTACTTTATTAAACAAGTATGCTAATTTAATGGATTCAGGTTCAAGTACAAATTTGCTAATCGATATTGATTGCAAAAATAAAAATTTATGAAATAAATATTTTTTCTATTATTTAAGGTAAATGTATCAGTATTTGAAACGATAATAAAAAATTTGACTGATTTTTAACTTAAATCCAAAAACATGAAGAAAAAGTTAATAAAAATTTCAAATGCTTTCTCGATTCTTACAGAAGGTTGGTAAATTTACCTTATAATTCGAGTTATCTTGGAAATAATGAATTCAAAAGTAGTTATAGTCAATATCGAATTTATTGGTAATCAATTTTTTGAATATTGAAGCATTTTATTGTTGCGCTTACCTTTCATTCACTTGCTGGATAAAACTCTGCTCTGCACTGGCCCAAAAATTTTATTATTCTGCCAATTTGGAAATCAAAAAATTCCATTTTAAAAATTATAAATAAAAATACACAAAAATCATTTTTCAATAAATAAAAAATTTTTTTTTTATTTTTAAACTAAATACAGAAAGATGCTTATAATTATAAATAATGCTCTTAATTTTTGAGCAAGTTTTGAGCTTATATAATGATTGAAAACTTTGCAAGTTTTATATATTTTACTTTAAAATTGTGCTATATTTATTGGCATTGATCACAATTCTCTTATAATTATTATGATTATAAATTCACTTCTTAAAAATTATTACATTATAATTAATAAAATTGGTTTTTTTTTTCGTCTATATTTGTATGTGTATGTGTTTATGAGCGTAGATAGTCGATACATACTATAATAGTACAATTATTTATTACTATATCGAAATTATATTTTGCATATACATACTTAATATTGAAATATTTTTAAGCATTGAAAAAATTTTATAAAATTAACGATTTTACCCATACATTTATATAGTCACATTGTAAAAAGTAACTTTCTTAGATTAACAAAAAAAATAGAACGTTTTCGAAAAATTAGTGGATTTTTAAAATATTTTGTAAATATTCGATAAAAATCGTAAATTTACTAAATTTAGTATATTATCGAAAAATTCGAGAATTCTCGATTTTTTTTTGTGATTTTACGAAAAAAGTTGCAAATTCACAATTATTTTTCGTACATTTACAACTATTTATTGTAAATTTTTGAAAAAAATTGTAAATCATCAATTTTTATCGCGAATTCACAAAAAACAATCGAGAATACTCGAATTTTTCGTTAATATATACTAAATTTAGTAAATTTACGATTTTTTTCGAATATTTGCAAATTTTTTCGAAAATTTACTATTTTTTTAAAAATATTCTAATTTTTTTGTTTATCAAGTTACTTTTTACAGTGCACCATATATGATAAAGAATAGTACATTTTTAACCAAGGGAGCAAAAAAAAAGAATGGCCCAGATCGCACGTTAATTAGCATCCGAGGCGAAGCCGAGGATGGTAAACTGCGATCTGGGGTATTTTTTTTTTGTTCCCATGGACAAAACAAAATTTTTCTTTCTCAGTGGGGTGAAAACGCGTTTTTTTCGATCTCGTTGCGGGGCAAAAAACGTGTTTTCAGCCCGCTAGGAAGAAAATTTTATTATTATTTTCTGATTTTAATTTTTACAGTTTTTTACTTTAGTATATTTCTTAAAAAGTAATTTGGTAATTTTTTGTTTATAATATTTTGCAAGTTTAATAGATTTTATAATATGTACTAAAGGATGGGTAATATTCGCTCTGAAGCTCAATTTTGGAATTAAATTTGAAAAAATGATAAATATCTTTTTAACTACAATGTTAAATGAATAAAAAAATAGCTTACTTGCAAAAAATTAGTAAATTTTCGATAAAAATTATTATATACTATAATTTAGTAATTTTAGTATTTTAAACTTAAATCGAAAATTCTCAAATTATTGTCGTGAATTCGCGAAATGAATTGTAAATTTACCAAAAATAGTTGTCAATTTATAACTTTTTTCGCAAATTTACAAAAGTTAAAAAAATGAACAATTTTTATCAAAAGTATACAAATTTCGTCTAAAATCTATAATTAATTTTTCGTATAAATAGACTATTTTTTTGGTGTAAATTTACAGGAATTACATGCACAGTAACAGTCTCGTATACCTATTTAAATCTTTTAAAAGAAATGAATTAAATTGAAAGTAAAAAAATCAAATGCAAAAAATTTTTAACGATAAAATTAATAAAAATTAGGCCAGTAAAGTAAGCCGCCAGAAGTAGATAGTTTACTAAAAAAACATTTTTTGCAAAATCTTTAATGCTAAGAGTAAACTTATTATTAATTGGGTTTTTTTTTGATAAAATAAAAGTACACATTCGGTTAAAAAGAAAAAAAAATTTGTTTGGCGTGGAGCCTATAACAAAGTGATTGTTTCTTTAATTTTCTTTATAACTTTTCTCGCCTATAATAATTTGAATGTGCAAAATAACCGCATTCAATAGAAATATTTTACTTTCAAAAATCGAAAAAATTTTACTTTTTGTATAAGCGGTTATTAAAATTGAGCTGTGGAACCAATTTTTCCATTTTTCTGAAAATTTTGGGCCCCCGAAAGACTTCACAAACTATAGGTAAAAATGTAACTCACAAAATAAATAATTAAAAAATTCATACAAAAATTTAATGCATTCTTATAAGATTTTTAATTCTATTTAATTTCCTATAACATCAAACAATTTTTCATTTTTTGCTTACTAAACATAAAAGCTTATTTAATTTAAGGTATAAGTATTTACATTATTATTTAAAAAATTTTTTTCAGATAATTAAATTGCGCCATTTATATGTCATATATACAACATTCAAGGACGAATAGTACTTATATATTTGTAAAAGTCTAAATTTTTTAGCAGTAAAATAGTTCGTATTATAATCTACCTATACTATAAATATGTAATCGCCGCTGTAGGCAGGTTACCACGTGGTTATCACGTGATCGCCACGTGATTATCATGTGATCACCAGGGCTATATCACGTGATCGCGAAAGATCTTTAGGGACTTCTGCACCATAGGTCTTTAGGTACTTCTGCACCATAGGTCTTTAGGTATTTCTGCACCCAAGGTCTGTAAGTACTTCTGCACCATAGGACTTTAGGCACTTCTGCACCAAAGGTGTTTAGGTACTTCTGCACCATAGGTCTTTAGGTACCTCTACACCATAGGTCTTTAGGGACTTCTGCACCATAGGTCTTTATGTATTTCTGCACCAAAGGTATTTAGGTACTTCTGCACCATAGGTCTTCAGGTACTTCTGCACCATAGCTCTTTAGGTATTTCTGCACCAAAGGTCTGTAAGTACTTCTGCACCATAGGACTTTAGGTACTTCTGCACCATAGGTCTTTAGGTATTTCTACACCAAAGGTCTGTAAGTACTTCTGCACCATAGGTTTTTAGGTACTTCTGCACCAAAGGTCTTTAGGTACTTCTGCACCATAGGTCTTTAGGTACTTCTGCACCATAGGTCTTTAGGTATTTCTGCACCCAAGGTCTGTAAGTACTTCTGCACCATAGGACTTTAGGTACTTCTGCACCAAAGGTGTTCAGGTATTTCTGCACCAAAGGTCTGTAAGTACTTCTGCACAATAGGACTTTAGGTACTTCTGCACCAAAGGTGTTCAGGTACTTCTGCACCATAGGTCTTTAGGTACTTCTACACCATAGGTCTTTAGGGACTTCTGCACCATAGGTTTTTAGGTACTTCTGCACCAAAGGTCTTTAGGTACTTCTGCACCATAGGTCTTTAGGGACTTCTGCACCATAGGTTTTTAGGTACTTCTGCACCAAAGGTCTTTAGGTACTTCTGCACCAAAGATTCCTAAATCGAAAATATTCTTAGTCCATAAATTTAACAATTTTATTTTTTAATTGTTTTTAATGAGATGTGCGGAACAGTGAAGGCGTACTCCTCACGCGCGGAGCGCGTGAGGATAGTCTTTATATATAAAATAGTAAATACCTACTACTTACTAGCAGCACCGACATTACATTTAAAATCTGCGACATTATTTTTTGGAAATATTTTAAGTCGTCATTTTTTTCAACGTCTTTCTATTTTAAAATATTTAATATTTTCATTAATTATGAATGATTAAAAATAATCGATTGATGCAATATTAAATAATTATTAAAATTTTAAACTAAAAATTCGTTGCAATGAATCTGGATATGGAATTTTTATTTTTTTCAACTAACAAAAAATTAATCTATCAGGGCAATTTGCACTTTTAATTTTTTCTTTTTTAATTCGACTGAAAAACGTATTAATAACATGATAAAATGTTTTTTGTGTAATTATCTTTATCATCTTTGTATAGTAGTACACGTATTACATTTTGAATAATATATAGATTTTAAATTTCTCTAAAATATCACAGTTCTTTAATTTTTTATCGCTTTTTTATTTTTTTTTGTACGGCGCGTAACGTGTACTTAATTTTTTTGCAAAAAAACTTTTTTCAGAAAAAAACATGCTTTTCTATTTTTAATTTTCAATTATTTACACAGTTATTAAATTTTCGTATTTTTACAATAATTTAAAAGTTGCTTTTATTTTTGTTCGCTAAGCAAAATTAAGTTTCATTTATTGCCGAAAAAAGACCGTAAAATTTGAAATCAATAAGAAAAGTTTCAGGAAAATCGCTGGGGCAAAAATTAGCAAAATTTAATATACTTAGAGCTCTGGATAAAAGATTTGTCAAAAAACCGGGTAAAAATGTAAACTATAAAATTTACACCAATTATAGAGATAGATATATACTACATTAAAGTTGCCAGCGACGGCACTGGAAACTCCGGCGAAAACTGCAAGTACCTATCTTTTACGAGACCGAAAATTTGCTTTGCATAATTGATATATTATACCTATATCAAGATAAATATTTAATCTTATTTTTTGGTAATATCGCCTACTTTTGTTTTTATAAAGCAGCTTTTTTTAAGTAAAATCCTAAACTATAGTATCTATAAGCAAAGGAAAAATTAATAAAATTATATATAAGTATTTAATATTAATTATCAGTCTTTTTTTTCTGTATTTTAATAGCATTTAATCAAAAAAAAAATTACAAGCAATGCAATTTTTTCTCGAAAAAGTAAAAAAAATCTAATTAAATTAAATGAAATAAAAATCAAATTTACATAACTTTTTTATGAAATTGATATACTTGGAATTAATATTTAAATCGTTTAATTAATTAAATGAAAATTGCAACAAAAAAAAGTTTATAAATTATAGACATATGCAAAAAAAAAAAATTATCATTAGAGGGTTTCTGTAAAATAAGTAATAAAAAGTAAATAAAAACAAATATTTTTAAGATATAGGAATCAATTTAATTATTATTAAATTTTTTGTTTATTTATACATGTATAGTTCGCTCCTTTTTTTTCACTATAATATAATAATATTTTTTTTTTAAATTAATATTTAATAAAACAATTTTTTTATTTTTATTCTTAAAACTTAAAGAAAAAAAAAAATTTTTTTTTAATTACACATCTAAATATTATATATAAAATTGTTTTTTCTTTACATTATACATAATAAAAAATACATATACATATTTTTTTATCTAAAATTTTTTTTAATATTATAGTCACATACTTATTTTATTTTTAAAAAAAAATTTTTATAAATATAAGTAACAGATTGCATCTGCAAAAAAAAAAAACTTAATTTTAAGATCAACTGGATTTTTTTTTTATTTATTTAAAAAATGGCTATAAAAATTTATGTAAGCCTAATTAAAATATTTATTTGTTGAGCTTCATTTATGGCTCTTGATTAATTAAAATAAAAATCATTTCCTTTAAAAAATAGTAGTAGTTGTAGTTGTACATTTAGAGTGTATAAAAAAAAAATTTAATTTAATACAAAACAATTAATCAGAATTTTTTTTCTTTAATTTATACACAAACTTAAAGTTTGACTTAATTAATTTTAAAAAATTTACATATACACTTTATTTTTTCATTTTTAAATAGATATATATACTACAAATTATTATAATAACTAAACAGTCGCTCGCTCAGCGATATAAAAAAGTTTATTTTTTCTTATTTAAAAAATCACTTTTTATTTATTATTATAAAAACAAACAAAAAAATATCACTTATTTATAAATAACTAATTAATTAATAATAATAGAACCATTCAGAATTTTCTTTTCGCATTAAAAAAAAAATTGACAGTTTATATTATTCGCTGTGATAAAAATATAAATTCCAAGTAGTAATTATATTACAATATGTATATGATGTACTCGAAGTTAAAAAAGAAAAAAAAATTACTAAAAATTTTCTTTTTCGATACTAATATAATTAATTAATTTTTTAAAAATTATTTACAGTTTTATTTATTTTACCTATACACAAGTGTAAGAGATTTTATTTGTTTTACCTATATATTTATATATTCATTTATATTTTAATAATATAATAAAAACTTTCAAGATGAGATAGAGAGGAGATTCACAATATTTTTTTTTTTATATAAAGATAAAAATTATAATAAGTTTATTAAATAATATTTCAAAAAAACAAATTGAAATTATTGCTCGCACATTATTTATATATTATATTCACACACATAATAATTAATAATGATGATACTTGCACTCTTATATTCTTCACATCACACACAACAGAATTAAAAAAAGTGTATTACAATACTTATAATTACATTATAAATATAAACGCACTAATTATTATAGTTTTAAGAATGATATCCATCTAAACATCAGTTGTAGTACAAATTCTATTTATCTTTAAGTCCTTGAAGTAACGAATGTCCATCCATATGTGATAAATTAGATAAATTTGATAGACTTGGTAAGTTAGTTGGTTGATGAGCGTAATTACGAATTTGATGAAGACTTATTAACTGATTTGGGAATGTGGATGCTGGAGCTTGGCTTGGTGGAGGTCCTTGTGGCATTGGTGGTGATGGTTTTTGAGAATTAAATGCTTCGTAAAGATAGGATGGCCTCGAAACTGGGTGATGTCCAGCTGTTGGAGCATAATGATGCATGAAAGGTATACTAGAAATTGGCGTAAACGCCGAACTACTGCTGTGAGGCGGTTGCATGTCTTGTTGACTCGGCGTTGGATGTTGATTGGCTGGATTACTACTGTTATTGTTATTATTACTATTGTTCTGTTGTTGCTGTTGCTGCTGTTGTTGTTGATACTCAGACTGAGCATTTTGATGATCTTGTTGCTGTTGCTGTTCAGAAGTTTGCTGAGGCTTCGGCCAATAATGATCCGAAGCGGCGGCGGCAGCAGCAGCTGCTGCAGCGGCAGCGGCATGAGCGGCGGCTTGATGATGTGAATTATGATGAGAATGATGTGGATGATGTGGATGTAGAGGCGGCCTTAAACCAATGCCGACGATCGGTGGACGCTTGTCCGTACGTTCGGAGTGTTTTTGCATGTGCTTAGCCAGGTAAGTTTCCTGGGTATAACTTTTGCCACAGTACTGGCAGATGTGAGTCTTGAGGTGTTTGCTCTCTTTGTGCTTGGGTATGTGCTCTAGAAGACTCGGTTCGTCACTAAAACACTTGTAACAAGAATTACACTTGTAAGGTTTGTCCGTCTGATGACAACGCGAATGACTTTGAAGATTTGAAAGCTGGCTAAAAGCTTTGGTGCAACCTGGATGACGACATTTGTAAGGCTTATCGCCAGTATGGGTCCGAATATGCTGCTGCAGGTGACTTAATTGCGTAAACTTCCTTTGACAGATCTCGCATCGGTATGGTTTTATACCTAAATGAATTCTTGTGTGCTGAGACAGGTACGATGAGTTTGCAAAGGCTTTTGTGCATTGAGTGCATTTATATGGTTTTGCTTCACGCATGTGGATCTGAGTATGCAGCTGCAAGTCCGCTTTACTACCAAAAATCTATAAAAAAAAAATATAATTGATTTATTAGTATATAATTTTTTGTAAAATAATATAATTTAATAATATAATAGAAAAAAAATAAGACTATATTTATACAGTTTTTTTTATTTTTGGTGGTTTTAACTATAATTTGATATCGTTTCGTGCAACTAATAGGTTATAAAAATTCAGCAGCCAATATTTAGTGTCTCGAAAGAGAAGCGCCAGGTATTAAGTGTTAAGGTCATGTGAAATATTATATTTTTTTTTTCCTTAATTTATAAATATTTTATATAACTCCTATGAGGAAATAAAAATTTTGGATAAAACTTGCAAAAAACAAGTTTAGAGGTTAAGTTACTAAAAACCCAAAATATTTTAGCAATTTGTTTCTACCTATTATTATATAAGAATAAGATTTTTTTATCTATTTTAATTATGCACTAATAATATAAAATTATTAAAACACTAATTAATTAAAAGAATCAAAATCAACAAAAAATTTCAAGGTTAGATTATTTAATTGTTAAAAATACAAAACAAAAGATGACTTGGTATTTATTTCCTTATTAATTTTAAGGATCCTATTAAAATATTCGTATAAAATTTAGATATTTTTTTAAAACAGGAAGAGATTTTATAATTTTATAAGTATTTAATAATATATAGTGACCAATCATCAAATAGACGACAAGATAACGGTTTGAATTAATATTTTTTGTTGGTTATGTTTTTATTGCATTATCCTTGATGAATAATAAAATATTTTTAAAAATGTTATATTTTGATGATTCATGTTTTTTTTGTAAGTTATTTATTATATAAATAATATTTTGTCTGCGGATTTATTGCTGGATTCATTTAATTTAATATTAATTGTAAATATTTTGTCTAACTATACTACTGTTTTGATTACTTTGTTGCAAGTATTGTTTTATTTGTAAAATATACTGTCGGGTGGTTCTGCTTGAAATTTAAAGTATACCTATTTTTTTATTAATTTTCACGCTATATTTTTACCGCTTAAAATTTCAAAAATAATGCATACCTACACGCTTGAATTTTCAAAGCAGAGAAACCTGATTGTATATTTAATTTATTAATTTAATTTTCTAATCATTATAAATCCTAATAAAAATACATCTAATTAGTAAAACAAAAAATAAAATCTCGAAAGTGTTAAGAAATATTATAATAAGAAAGAAATAAAGAATTTTGATTAAAATCTTAATTTATAAAATAGATACAGTAAAATCTTACGTAATTTTAAAAATATAACGTTATTATTATTAAGGCGCCTTTTAATTTCCTTTTTATAAAAATTTATTCCTTTCAAAAAAAATATTGACCTTGATGGTGTCAAGTTCGCGCGTCCGTAAACTATATATAATAAGGAACCTATCTCCCTCTCTCTCTCTTTCTAATATAAATTAATAACATAAATATTTAATTTCGAAAATTTTTATAAAAACGAGTCCGACGGGTCTAATATATATATACTACTTAAGTTGCACAATGTAATATTTTACGCTTGGTAAATTTATTAAAAAATATTATATTTAATGATTTATATCAATTTGTATTTATACCAATAAATAATATTTTACGCGGGAGATATTATTTGCGAATTATAAAAATCTAACCTAAAAATACAATTTTGTGTTTTTTCGAATAGTTATAAACCTAATTTAAAAAAAAAAACCGTTACATTTTATTATAAAAAGTGATTTATCATCTTAATATTTTTGATAGACGTATGGGTATTAAAAATTTTTCATAGAAATTAATAATACCATGAAGAATTAAAATTTTTGACATTCGTAATAATATAAGAATGAGCTTAGATTTATTAAATCTTTTTTTTACAAAAAAAAACTGGTTTATTAGTCTGCAGGTATATTTGCAAATAATTAATAAATGTGACACAAAAAAAAGCGAAATTAAAACGATTTTTTTTGTGTATAGAAAAACCTTGACCTAAAAACAAAAAAAAACCGCAAAAAAAAGTAAATAACGATAAGAATCGATCTTTGACCGGTTTTAAGGTTATGTACGAAAAATCCACAGATAAATGAAATATTGTCTTGTTCCTTATATAAATATTACATAAAATTTTGAGTGATTAGTCTAGAAAAAATAAAGAGAATGTATTAACATAACCTTGATAGGTGAAGGTTATAAATAATAGAATTTTTTGGTTATAGAATTGCGTAAGGTGGTATTATATTTTAGCATAAAATTAAATAAAAAAATAAAAACGAAACCCTGACATTGAAATAAAATTAGGTAAAATCTCAACACGTGTTTTATAAAAATTCAGGTATATTTATAATTAATGATGATGTCACCCTGTATATTTAAAACATTAAAATCTATAGAATAGATGACACATTCGGAATATTAGCACTTAAAATATTTTATTAAGAAAGTAAAAGTTTTTTAGTCTGTGTTGTAAGTGTATGCAAAAGAAGAAGACAGGTTTGAAGGTGACTTAAAATATAAAAGAAGAGACACACTACCAGCAGAAAATATTTTTTAGAAAAAGAAAGATAATACTATGAGAGGAACAGGTTTTTTTTTTATTCAAAAAAGATTTTATCCTACTAAAGTTATAAGGAATTTTATGCTTAATATTAATTTGGAGCATTATTTATTTGTTTGTTTTGATACCTATTTTTTTTTTTTTGGTACCTAATTTTAATAAAAAATTTTTATTGTAAGTTTAATTGATTTAATGGTTCAAATTTTAAATACATACTAATTGTGAGTGAAAAAAAAACTTAAAAATTCAAATATCTAATTACCAAAGAGTTAAAATCAAAAACCCCTAATTAAAATATTTAAAATAGAATTGAATAAAATTAGTTTTGAAGTATTTTTTTGTGAATTCAATTAAAATCAATTGAAGATACCTAATTACAACTTGTAATTTTCCTTATCCCAGATGTTTAATACCAAATAAAACAAACAAAACTTCAAATTTAATTATAACCTATAAAATGACTTCAAAATTAAATAAACAATTTTAAACACATTATTAACAACAACAAGAAGAAATCTTCTCTTATAAATGATATTTTCTCAGCATTAACCAGCTGCCAAAAAAAAATATACATAAACCAGTTTTTTTTTTGGGTACTTTTTTAACTCTGCGCTGCGTTCTCACATACAAAAAGGACTTTTTTAATATCAAAAGATAAATTTTTTAAAATAAATATTTTAGTGTTACAAATATCCTGCGGAAATACACCAAAAGTATAACAAAAATATTAAATTTTTTTTATTTTTATTATTATCAATGATTAAGAAATTTCTTATTATTGTGCGGTTTTACTTAGAAATATATAATGTACAAGAAAAGTATTTTTTCCAAGTAATTCAATAAAAAAACAATTACACAAAAAAAAAAACTGATTTTTTTTCTTTTTTTTGCTCTTTAAAATAAAAAAAGTTTTATTATTATATGACAATGAACTTTAAAAAAGATAAAGTGATAAAAAAATATAAAAAAATTATAACACACAAACACAGTATTTTTTCTTATTTTAAGAAAAACTCCTGCGCAAACAACAAAAAAAAAAACACGCGAACTTTATAAGCGGCTAGTTATACTTTTTTTTTATCTGTATTATAAAAGAAGAAATCTTCTTTTTCATTAATATGTATGTGTGTGTGTGTGTGTTATACACAAAAATACAGTGGTTAAATATCTCTATCAATGTATGTGTGTTCGCTCAGCTAGATAAAATTCGTGAAGTGGCGCAAAGAAGTAAGCAAAAAAAAAGGGGGATATAAAATTTTTTTTTTTTTAGGAGAAAAAAAACGAAGGGTGGAAGTAGTGTATAACTATGTATGTGTGTGTCATAGGGGAGGATTTTTTTTATTATATTTGTGTGTGTGTGAGTATACATTTTTTAGTATAGAAAATATCTCGATCAAAAAAAAAAATGTAATGCTGAAATTTAACAAGTTTTATTATTTTAAATCACCTCTTTTTTTTTTATCAATTGATTTTTTTGGGAATTCGGAGCCTGTTTTTTTGGTCTGTGAGATATTTAGAGAAATAAGATGTATAAGAAATATGCCTTCAGGCTGATTGATAATTAAATAAGTCTGAATAAATTAGCATAAACACACTGTAACTAAAAAATAACTCAAGGGCTTAAAAAAATGAGTCAAAATTTAAAAAAATTATTTTTAATAACACCTTGTAAAAAAAGATCGTTTATTATCATCATGAATGGAGTAAAAAAAAATACAAATAAATATCAAATCAGCCGACTACACGTTACATAAAATAAAAAGCTCGGTTACCAAAAAAAAGAAGCTTTTTTTACGTGTGTATTATGTACAGAGGGCGCATAATAAAAAAAAAAACGAAAAAAAAAAGAGTGTAATAAAAAAAAATATTCATGCGCATACCAACTACACCCCCGTATAAAAAACTTTTTTTTTTTTATAAATATGTGTGTGTTATAATATGTGCAAAAAAAAAATTGTCTTTCTTTTTTTATCTTTCACGTTTTGCCTAACTCTCTAACTAATACTTAGACTAAAAAAAAAGTTCGCGAGACTTTGATAAAACTCTTGAGAGAAAAGAAAGACTCTTGATCTCTTGAAATAATAATAATAGTTAAAAAAGGGAGAGAAATTTAACTATTGAAGAAATTTTTTTTTTTTGAAAGGTCAAGTTTCAAAAATTACTTTAACATGTCAATATTTTTGAGTATTGTCCTGGTAAATACGATATTATCTCAGAATTGAATAAACCCCAGCTGATGATTTTTTATTGTGACTAAATAAATTGACACTTTTTGTATTATTCGGTAATTTAACGTTTAATACTCAAAACAAAAGACACTTTACATTAAATTTAGTCACTTTTTTACAGTGTATTAGTACCTGCAGAGAGCATAATTTTTATGGTATTGTAATCTCATACAAAACAAAAAGTTTTTCAAATAAGTTTCTTTTTTATAAAAATATTTTGGTTTTTAATCTTATATTTTGATAAATAAAAAAAAAATGAGTAATTTGATCTTCTTAAATGTCGCTTATAATCACTTTTTTTTTGATAAAACAAGCAATTAATTTTTGTATATTTAAATAAAATTTCTTCATGAGAAAAAATAATTTCAAAAGATTAAATTAATTATTAATTTTATCTTATTTAAGAATTATTTATCAAGTACAAAAAAAAATGATCAAAATATTTTGTCATTTTAAATATTTTGAGTAAAAAATTTAAAAGCACGTGTTGTTATAAAAAAAAAAAAAACAACAAATATAATTTTTCAGTCTATTTTTTGGTATGTGCAAAAATCAAACGTAAATTTTGTATTGCCACCTGTTCAATAAACACGAATAAACGCAGTCTATAAGGTACAAGAAAAAAAAAAAAGAAATGCAATCGATCCTTTTAGGCATTTGTGTATACAAAAAAGATAAAAATCAACCCTAAAACGCACACGCAAAAAAATATTCGCATCTTATATAAAAAAGAGTACAATGAAACTGTATAAAAAGAATGTTTTTAAAAAAAAGAAAAATTTCTAAGAAAATAAAAAAAAAAAAAATTTTTTTTTTTAAATTTATAAAAATTCTTTTTTTTTTCTTGCCTTTTTTTGTACCTTTTCATCTTCATGAGGAGTCGGCGGCGTTGGTGGTGTATACATGCGCGGCGCATAGTCACCTAAAGAGGAGTTACCGCCCGTTGAAGATCCTTGACTCCTAGGTGGACTTAAATCTGGTATTGCAGCGTGATAATCTTGTAAATTTGGTACCACCCCCGTTGGTACTACTGGACGATATTCCATTGCCCTAACTTCCATTTTGGTAGCACCTTCAACACCACCAACACCAATACCAAACCCCGTGTAAACCAGCTTGAGGCCGTCTTTGTTATCAAATAATTTACACTAACAATTTTATTTTCAAAAAAATAATAACAACCGATTTTTTCTTATAAACCAAAATTTAATCAACTTTTTTTTTCTTCTTGTTGATTATAAATAACAAAATAAATAAAATTAATACACGTGTTTGCCCTATGTCAGGTCCACCACATGTTTTGCACTTTAATTTTTTTATACAAAATAAAATGTTTAAAAAAAAAAAAAAAAAGTTCGCAATATCTACAACAGCACACTCGCGCTAATACGAAGGCACAAAAGTAGTGTATAAAAAAAATTTTGTATATGCTCGAGGGTTTGTTTTTTTTTTAGAAAAACATTCGCTTCTAATGTGAGCCCTCGGCTACTTTTTGCCGACTGAATGTTTAGTACCGCTCCGTTCTTTTGCTTCGGCTGCTACCACCACAGACATAAAATTTTTTTTCAAACTATCTTTGTTGCACTTATTAAAAAAAAATTTTTTTTTAACGCGCGCGCATACAAAAAAAAAAAAAAAGAAGCTAAAAGAGTGTAATGTTATTCCCCACTTTTTTTTTTCTCATTCCATATAAAGAAGTTAAAAACTTTACTCTTTCTCTCTCCACCTTACTAAGAGTAAAATAAAAAGGTTCCCCCCTCTTACCTCCTTATAATATTGCGGGGGAGAGGAAGACGGCCCCCTTTTTAGAGGAATAAATAAAAAAAAAAGTATAAAATCGCGGGAAGGGGGATAATTAAACGAGTCTATCCTCAAGCGTGTACTGAGAGTATAAGTAAGTAAGTACATGTCGAAGAGTTTGATATTATTGTAATGTACATGTGGGAGGAGATCATCATAAAAGAGGGTTGTTCTTATCGTCTTATATTTACACCAACTGCATTTAAACAACGAGACAATTATTTTAAATGAATCACGATATTATTACTTGTTATTATAACGTCGAAGAATCGAATTATGTATATTGGCTGTTTGCAAAAATTATAACTTTTTTTTTGAAAAGGATTCTTGGTTCTTATTTATAAGTTAGGAGAATCAGATGCTTCGTTTAATTCTTGAGAAAAAATTGCTTTTTTTTTTTTGATTATTTCAAGGTTACGTAACTTACTTGGCCAAGTTCAAATAGCAGAAAACTTTTTGTTTTATATTTTCTTGCGAATTTTATTTTTTATTTAATATTTTCTAACCTCATTTTATCAGACATTTTTTGTTATTTTTCTTTTATTTATCTTGTTTAGGCCTACTGTTCGCTGTTTTTTTTTTTACAAAACTTGTAAAAAAAAATGCACTGTCATTATTAACGTCCAGACGTCTCGTATATTTTTTCTTGTTTTTATAAGCTTTAAAAATTATGACTTTGGAATTATTATTTTTTGGATGTTCCAATTTTGGAATGTTGTTTATAAAATATATTTTATTATAAAGTTTTTAGAATTTTAAATTATTTATAATGTGACAGTTTTTGCATAATTTTAAAGTTTTTTTTTTTTTTTTGAAAAATTTTGAAATTAAAAATTTCTTAATTTATTGTTATCTTGTTTAAAGAAGAGATTGGGGCAAATTGGACTTAAAAATGTAAAAAATTTTAGTATCACATTTAGTTCCAAAAAAATACCAAATCAACAAAATGTGCCAATTTTTGCCAGGAATTTTTTTCAATTCTGTGTAAGGATTAGATTACTTATTTTTTAAAGGAATTATTAAAAATTCATAATTAACACTGTAAAAATATATCGCTTGAAAATTCAAGCAAATTCTTGACATGTCTTATGCATATCATTAAGTTTCTTGTCTGCACAGAACGAATTTTTGAATTCTATGATAGAGGAGAAACTTTATGAAATCTGTTTTTATTGATGGTTAAATCATGAAATTCAAAGATAATTTGCATATATATTTTTTTATTTTAATTAATTTTTGACTATACATGGCAGTTAGGCCAAATTTTGAGTAATTGCTTGAAAATTCAGGCAATACACTTTTGCAGTGAATCTTATTAATAAATTACTGCTAATTTTTATAACTTGATTTCTTCTGTAAATATTTTTTAATTTTCTTTAAAACAAATTTCTTAATTTCAAAAATTAAACACATCAATCTAACAGTGTAAAACAAAAAAATGTGCAAAATGCAGTGATTCAATAAGAACCTCACTAAATTTTAATTGAAAGTTTATTATCATAAAAAAATTCAGCATTTTTAAATGAAGAGCAAGAAAATTAACACCAACCAACTCAATACGCCCTAATATTATAACAGTCATTCAGTTCTCCCCTTTACATTGCTATTTTATAATCTCTCAAAACAATAAAGAAAGAAAAGAACTACAAAAACTAAAAAAAAAAAAAATCTGATAATAAAATTTATTGTCAAAAAACTGAAAAATATTTCATTTCGCGCCCAATAGAAAAAAATCTAAAATTTCATATTTTTGTAAAAATCGTGTTTGAAAAGGTGTTGATAATAAAGAATCAAGAGAACAAGATGTTTCTGTATTTTTTATATCCATTTCTTTTGATTATCAAAGAGAACACGACAGACGCATCATAAATAGAAGAAAATGACGCATCGTTTTCTTTATTTTATTTATTGTTGTACAAAAATTGCTTTACATCTTGTTGTGTACCTACCCTCCTACTTATTAATGTTACTTTTTTATTTCTTTATTTTTCAGGTAATCATCCACTTGAATGAAAATCAATTCTATTATATTTAATTTTTTTATTATTATATTACATGACTTTTTAGAAAAAAAATGAATTATTGTGAATTTTATACACACACACGCTCATGTTATAAGAATTTTTTATTGAAAAAAATTGGTTTCGATGACTTTTTTCGTCCGTTACGTATAAAGTCATTTACTAAATTTTATCCTTTTTATCAAGAAAAAGATTCACAAAAATCCTTTTTTTATCGTGTCTTTTTAGATAATGCAAAAAAAAGAGGATCCTCGCGGGAAACTAGAGCAATTCCTTCCATTTTTTGCGACACGTATAAAAAACTAGGGAATAAAGTACACAAAAAAAAGTCAGTAAATAATAGTTTCGAATATAAAGTGGATCGAGGGTCAAAACACACAACGTGTGTGTTTATTGTGTTATATTTTTTTATTAAAAAAAAAAAAAAGACATATAGAGAGAAAGACGTGGCACGCGCGCGGTTTTTCACCTCCGTGAAGGTGAAAAATAACTTTTTTTATAAAATTCAACAACTGTTTTTGTTGTAACATAATAAAAGATCTTTTGCGAGTAGGCTTTTTTTGTTATTTGATTTAACCGAAAAAAAAAATTCACCCGCACAAAGTAGGTAGCGAGTAAGTTTTTTATATTATTTGGAAAAAAAAAATTTTTTTTGTAAGTTTTTTATAAATATTTTTTGATGATAAAAAAAAAGTAGGTAGTTACTTAATGCTTGTAATACGTTTTTTTAGGTAAATCAGGTGCAATGACACTTCTCTGTATTACACAGTGCATCCTTACTTAAACGTTTTTTAATGTTTTTTTTTATTAAAAAAAAATTCTTCATTTTTTTTTGCTTTTTTTTTAAATAATTTTTTTTAATATTAAAAAAATGATAAGTTAATTGTCTATGACTAATTTTTTACTTCCAGAAATAAAAAAATTATCTTTTTTTATGAATCAAATATTTTTTTTTGTTAAAAAAGAGAAAAGTAAACAAAAAAATTTTTTTTTTTTAGTTCAATTAAGAAAAAATTGTTTTGATTTTTTTTTTAGAGAAATTTTTATTACCTAACTACTGGTTACTTTTTTTTTTACCTAGTTTAGGTAAGTTTTTTTTTAATAACTTAATTTTTTATATCTTTTATTTTAAAAAAGAAATCTTTTTTTAAGAAACAATTAAAATATTTTTAATTTATTTGATTAAGAAAAAAAAACCCTTTTATTTTAATGTGTTTTTTTAGGTTATCGATAAATCATAGTTAGAGTTTTCGAAATCTAGGTATAAAAAATAAAATATGAAATTCTTGAAATTTTATTAACGTAAACAGTAAAAATTTGAATAATCGTTATTTATTGGTTGTTTAAATAAATAAAATAAATCACGTGATTAATTTTTATTGGATATTAATTTTGCTATTGAATCATGTGATCATTTCTTTTGCTCTTCGTTCTGTCCCGCGGTTTCGGCATAAACGACACTTTTGCGCGGGCAGTTGACAAGTGAAGATTTGAGATTAATGTAAGAAGCGTCCTTTTTGGATTAGTTACTGAATTAATTATTTAAATTATTGTTCTAAAAGAATTAAATTCATTTATTTATTTAATTAAAAGTATTAACTTTTTTTTGTTTTAATTTTTTGTTTTGTTTGTCTTATTTCACAGAAATCAAGAATTATTTCAACACGAGCCATTGAAAAGCCGTTGGTCATCCATTTTCAATTTGTCAATTCCAGTGATAAATAAAAGGTAAATATTATTTTAATAATTAAATAAGTTTTTTTTTAAATTAATTTTATTTAAACAATAATTAGTACAATAATTTTAAAATTTTATTATAAGACGATATTTTGTTTGGTTAATGGAAGTCATGTCGTGATTATAATAATGGCGTGTATTAAGTACTTTTATTTTCCTTTTCGTAAAATTAATTTTTTTTCTAATTAATTTAATTTTTATTTTGAATTTTGTATATTTATAATGATATATTTTAATAATTTATTTTGCAATTTAAAAATAACCTCAAAAATTTAACTTTTATAATTTTGTTAGGTTACAAAATTTCAATATTTTGTTTTTTTATATCAGTACTGATTTTTATTATAGGAATCTCACACCAGCAGGAGTTATCATCAGGATATACTGAGAAGGAAGCTTATAAGTTCTTCATCAGCTGATTATACAGTAAGGTAAAATTAAAAATTCTTGTTTATATTTTAAAAGTATCTTTAAAATTGTATACATAGAGTACCATGTAGTTCATAACTTGTTATAAATCTTGTTTACTACTTTTAATCAATATAGCTAATATATCAATAATTACATATTTTTATCTATTCGGAATAGAATTTATGCATGCTTCTGAATGTTAATCAATACGCTTAAAGTTGTTTTTAAACTTATTTATCGCTATTACTTTTTAGTTACTTTGCAATTTATCTTTATCAACATTAAGTTTAAATTTATTAACTTTGATTTAATATTTGCTATAATGTTACTTTTAAACTTTTTTTCACATTTAATAATTTTTATGGGTAAAATTTTTTGAAAATATTTTTATCGATAATCCAAAAACAGTTAATATTTAAAGAACAAGCATTGTTAAAATTTTAGGAATAAAAATCTAAAACCTAAAAAATTTCTTTTAAACACATCACACCATATAAAATAAAAGATACAGATCTTAATCCAAGAAAACATAAATTTTTTATTGAAAACCATCTTAGCGAATTTCATAAAAAAGCAGATGAAAGACTTTCTTTTAAAAAACACATAATATGGTCATCATTATCCATGGGTATCAGTACGTAATATCTCAGGTGTCTTAAATACATGAGCATATAGTAAAGCGAACGAGTAAAAATTATTGTAATATTGCTTTTAGTTAAAAAAATTATGATCGACCAAGCATGTAAACTAAAAATGTCAACTGAAAATCAACCAAGCGTAATTTTTACTTACTTTATGTATGTTATAAGAATAGATAATGTATCGAATTTACATCTTGTATATTATGTAAGAAACTTTTTATTTCATCTTAAATTAAGGCAGAAAGTACTAAAAAGAAGAATAAAAAAAAATGCTTTTTGTACATTTTTTAACAAAAAAAAAAAAATCATAAATGTCAAATATATATCAGAGGGCATATTCAAACGAATGTCCATCATAAATGTGAATTAACAAAAAAAAAAAGATTCAATTGCTCTCTTTCTCTGTCTCGACCCTATGCATACACAAAAAAACATGTATATATAAAACGCACGATCGACTTTTCAACAGGTTGCGAATTTACTCATTTCCACTCGACCAAATCTATAATAGTTTTTCCTCGCTTTATAACCATCTTAAAAATTATTGTAATAACTTTTTTTTTTGTCAAAAAATAAAAGTTTAAGAGTATACATAATATAAAGAAGAAAACACCTGGAAGTAATAATAACTATAACTAAATAAATATCTCCTCTAATATTTCATTTCTATTATTTTTAAAGTGAGACAAAAAAAACCGGATTTTCTAATCTGCATAGGGTCCATATACAGGACACTTTTTTTTTTGCACAAAAATACACACGTGTTATACTTACTCGTTAATTTTTCACTAATACATATAAGCTTCCTCTTTAGGGAATTTTTTTTGTTTCGAGTTTCTTATATATAATAAACGCCCAAACGCTTTTCTGATATAGTACTGATTTTTTTGCAACCCCTTTAGATATGACTGACATTTTAGATGATCACGCCCCTGATTTTCAACCGTTATTTTTTCTTTTAGAAAATACAATTAAAGATTTTTTTTTGATGATATGATGCCGGAAATAAATATTTTTACTAATTGCTACAATATTTGTAATTAATCATATTTATTTAAATTTTGTTTTTTAAAAAATAAGATTTATGATTTTTGATTCTCTTAATGACTTTTTTTGTATATATTTATTTGTTATATTTTTATTCAAAGACACGATTTTTTCATGTTTTTTATAATAGTCTCACATTAAATTTTTTTTTTAATAAAAGAAAGATTTTATATGCACACAGAAAATATATACAAAAAAATAAGTAAATAATGCTTGATTATAATAATATTTTAATAACTTAATAAAAAAAAAAGTAAAATAAAAACCCTCAGTAAAAATATATAGGTACATAATAAAAGTTTACTTTAAAAAAAGTTTTATTTAGTATTATACGTGTGGTTTTAAAGTTAATAAAAAATATAAGTAAAAAAAAAAAGGAGCTTATAAAGAAACTTATAGAAAACCCACGTAGATAATTTCATTATTATAATATTTCCTTTTATTACTGTTATTATTATAATGTAAGTTAAAGCTTCATCTAAACTTTTTTTAGTGTATATCTATATGTATGAAAATATATAAAATTGTTTTGTTGTTTTTCACGGTCACGCAAACTTGAAAATTTGTTTTATTAAAGTTTTTTCAGGTCATGTTGCATTTGTAAACTTTTTGTCTGTGTGTTTGTATCTCTCTCTATATCACTCTGTCTATTTTTTTGCACATAGTTTTTCAATTATTCAATTATTTTTATATAACTTTTACTCAGTTTATGAACATATGCGCTTTAATAATTATATGATGTGTAATTGAACTTTTTTAATTATGGTATATATTAATTTCATAGAAATTTTATAATTATGTATTTCCTTGTATGAATTAAGTTATTAATAAGTTTTCTTGTTATTTTCATTGTTTCAGGTGACTGTATTATATACATATTTTAGAAGAAATTCAAGTTTCATTACATCGAGTTATAAAAATGGCACCATCTAAAGATGTCGCTAAAGATTATAAATGTAAAAAATGCGATAAAAGTTTTGGAACAGAATTAGGGTTAACTACTCATAGTCGTTATCATGAGCATCAATGTGATCATGATAAGTGTGGTAAAGAATTTATGAGCGAAAAACAACTAAATAAGCATAAAGTTGGCCATAGATTCGAAGCTGCACGTAAAAATAAATAAATATGTAATATTCTAATAATAAGTAACTCGTATTTGAAAAAGTAATGATTATAATTAAAATACTCTTTTCTTTTTTTAAGTTTTCAAACAAATTCTTAATTTTCTAGCTTCGAAAAAAAGTTATATCGAGTTACTTAAACTTCATTTATATTTAATAAAATACTTATAATCTTTTAACATATTTAAATTAGTTTATTATTCTATTAAATAGTACACAATATCAAATTTATATAATTCAGATTATAAAATTTTAAAATTTAGACTTTGCAAAAATTAAAAATGTTAATCTTAATTCAAAATAAATAAATCTCATGTAACTTTTATCATAATTATAGTAAAAATTGTAACTTTGTTTTAAATTATTTATTATAAGTTTAATTAATGTGAAATTTAAAAGTAAATTTTAGTATTTTTATAAAAAATACGATCTTACAGTTTATAAGACTTAATGTATTATTATAATAACTAATGTTAAATAAATTCTAATTTAAAAATTATATCAAATTTGTACCTTGATAATTAACACATCTCCTTTATATGTTACCTATAATACTTAAATATTTCTTTAAAAAACAAATTATTTTTTTAAAGTTAAAAATAACTAACTTAAAATTTATATAAAAATAGCTTAATTAAATAATATTTTGAAAATTTATAAAATAAATTTTTAGGATAAAGTTAGTAAAAATTTACTTATAACTAATAATAAATTGCCAAAGTAAATGTTGATTGAAACATTTTTTTTGTATACCTATTTATTTCCTAATAAAATAGGTAAATCAAAAAAACTAATTTTTTTACTTATTTTCATAAAAAGCTAATTTTTCAAATATCCCAGTTTAGGGCAAGGAAAGTCATACAAATTACAGATTTTTGGTTCATAAGTTTGAGAAACAAATTAGCCATTATTTAAAATTATTAAAAAATTAATTTATTCGTTTGTAAAATTTATTTCATTTTTATTATTATACCCATATTTAAGAAATTCTTGGATGATTTTGACTCACGGCAGTAGCAATTATCAGTTAAATTCATTAAATATATTTACATTTTCTTAGATAGCAAAAATTCTGAGCACCTGATTTATCTAATACAATTGCAATATTTATGTAAATAATTTTATCGATAAATTTTGTTAAAATTCTAAGAATTATTTTAATGTTTAATACTTTCAATACTTTTATCAAAATTTAATTAACAAATTCCTGTAATTTAAATAACAACTGATTTTGAGAATAAATTTTATCTATTAAAATTATCAAAATTCATTAAAATTTTTGTTAAAACTATACCTAAATTAATGAAAATTTCAATAATATAATTCAGTTTCTTATCAACTTTTGCTTGGTTAACGTTAACTCAGAAAACTCATTTGTTGTATAATAATTTAATTTATGGGTTATACCAAAAAGTAAGAAATTTTTACATTAAATTTAAAAAATTTTTTTTAACTTTAAAATATTTATGCATGCATTTTTTAACTTAATGTAAAATAAAGCTTCAATTAATAAAAGAAAGTAAAAACTTTGTTGCTGTTCACTAAAATTAGAAAACTTATTTGATTTTGAAATGAACCGTAAATTTAAGATATTTTAAATAAATGACCTTTAAAATTTAAAAATTTGATTTCGCATTTTTGCATTTAAGGTACAATAGTTGTGACGTCAAATTTAGGTGGTTTATTCAAAATGAATTAATCTATAAATATTTCCGAAAGTAAACATTTTGGCTAAGTGAAATCCCTGAAATTTAAAAATTAGGTTGATTTTAAATTTGAATACTAAAATTTAATTGAATTTTAATATTTAATTAAATAAATTATAAACATTGAAAAAAAAAACAAAAAAAATATGCAATAAACGCATAATAATATCACAATTTTCATTTCAGGTTTTTAAAATTTTTAATCTTTTTTGAAGCTTTCAAGCATTTAAAAATGCCATCTTTATCAAGTACTAGTAATCAACAATTGTTCCATTGTCAGGATTGTGACAAAGTTTTCAATTATAAACGTCATCTTCGACAGCACGTAAATACCCACGCTAATGAAAAACTTTCTAATTGCTCGCTGTGTAATAAAAAATTTAAATATTCAGGCTCCTTACGCAGGCACATGATGAAAATTCATTTGGATATTAAAAATTTTAAATGTAAGATCTGTGAAAAGACATTTTTTTCAAATTTTGATCTTAAACGTCATCATTTATCTCATACTCGTGAAAAACGTTATAAATGTTTGCAATGTCAGGCAAATTTTTCTCATTTATATAATTTGCGGCGTCATGAAAAAATTCACTTTGGTTTAAAACCATTTGAATGCGATAATTGCGAAAAACGATTCTTTCAAAAGGTTGGCCTTGAAATTCACCAACGTTCACATACAAATCAAATTGGTTTTAAATGTTTGCAATGTAATAAAAGATTTTTGCGATTAACTAATCTTCGTGCCCATAATACAACTCATTCTAATGAAAAACCATTTAAGTGTGAAATTTGCAAAAAAGCATTTAAAAGAAAAGCCGAAGTGAAATCTCACCTCCTAATTCACTCTGATGAAAAACCTTACAAATGTTTAAAATGTGAAAAAAGTTTTAAGACATCAAGTCATCTTCAAGTACATGTAAAAATTCACTCGGGCGAAAAACCTTATAAATGTTCGCAATGTGGAAAAGCTTTTGGACAATTGAGTAATCTCCGCACTCATGAAAAAATTCACTTACAGTTAAAAAAATACCAGTGTGATTATTGCAAAGATGAATTTATTTCGAAATCTGAAGTAAAAAGTCATCACATACGAATACACACCGGTGAAAGACCACATAAATGTTTGCGGTGTAAAAAAACTTTCAAGCATCCAAGTCAACTTCCAAGTCATGAAAAAATGCATTCTGGCTTAAAACCAATCGAATGCGATGATTGCAAGAAAACATTCTCAACGAAATTAGAACTGAAAGTACATATTAGAGTACATACTGGCGAAAGACCTTACAAATGTAAAGAAGGTGACAAAACTATTTTGCAATCTAGTAACCTGCGTGGGCATGAAAAAATACATTTTCAAAATAAAAAAACATTTATTTGTGATTGCAATAAGAAATTTAAAACAAAATCAGGTTTGAAAAAGCATCAGAAGAAAATTTGTAGAAAAATTCCTTTAATTATATGCGATGTAATAAAAAATAAAGTTGATGTTGAAGAAAGCACAGTTATAGATTTGCTAAGTGAAAACCCAAATTTGAAAAATTTTATTCAAGTTTCCAAAAAAAGACAAAAAAATAATAAAATTTTATTCAGCTGTGATTGTAAGAAAAAATTTCAGACAAAATCAAGTTTGAAAATACATCAAAAAAACAATTGTAAAAACAAAAATTTCGCAATAAAAAAATGTTTTATTTTATTAAACAGAATAAATTTCGAGGTAGAAAAAAATGTATTTCAGGCTAAAGAAGTCATAATAAATGATGAAGATAATGATTTAGTCAGTGAAAGCTTAGATAGAAGTGTTTTAAATGGTGAAGAAATTGCTTTTTTGTATGATAATTTAGATCCTATTGAGTGTGAAATTGCAAGTGATATTTTTTAAGGAATTAATAATTTCAAAGAAGATTTTGAAAAAGATTGTTTAGAAAAATGTGTCATTAAAATGATTTGTAAAAAAAATAATTTTTTTCTAAAAGTATTTAATAATTTTTAGATTTAATTAACAAATATCAAAGTAGAAGATTTCTAAGTGAGAAATTTTCTTTGATGATGATAAATATTAAGGTATAATATATAAAATATTGCAAAAAGATTGCGAAGAATAAAGATTTCTCGTCCACTCTTAAATGGAATAAAATATTATTATAAATTAAAATTGATACATTTATTAAAGTTTTAAAAAAATCTGATGCCTTTTTTTTTGAATTACGTTAATAACACTGAATATTGATTCAGAATATTTTTTTTGCAACAAATTTATTATTGCTAATTTTTAAAAAAAATTTTGAAATATAATTATTTTTTGTTATTAGTTAATAAAAACCTCAGTTTATGAAAAGTAAAAATTGATATTGAAATGTATTTATTTACATTAATTATTTTTCAAAAAATTCAGGTTACTGAAACTTTTATTTGACATAATGTGATTATTTACTTAAAAATATGAAGATAAAAAATAAAAATTTAATTATTTAGTTGAACATGTAATTTTCAAAATCAGGAATTACATTTATAGACTTACTTTTTTCAAATTGATTAAAAAATTGTAAAAATTAAAATTAAATTGTCAATAAAGTAAATAAAATAAAATAAATCTTCTTTATTTCATTTCTCCCGCTCAAAAATAATTGATAACTTGAAAGTATATTATAAAATTGATGCATTTGTTTATACTTGTAAAAATTTGGATGTTATTAATAAAATTTGTATTCCTATTAAATTCTATTAAATTTCTATTGCCAGTTTTATATATTAATTAAAATTCTCTAAAAATATTATAATTGATACATTCTGCAAGTGACATATATGTATAAGAAACTCTATACAAGTCATTTAAAATTTGAATTTGAAAAGACGCGATTTGATGGGTTAATCGAGTTATTTATAATTAAACTTAACAGAGGGCGTCGACGCACTCTGATTCTGTCTGTCCAACTTACTATATGTTAGTTAGCTCTAAGTGCCAGTAAGGTGTGGACCAAATATAGTAAAATAAACACGAATATCGACATATATTTATAGTCAGGGGTATAGTGTGAAAAAAAAGGTCAAATCTCAAACTGTCTTTGAAAGTACACGAATCAAGTTGAAACCTTTTGCATTCGCTTCAGAAAAATAATGCCAACAAAGCGTTACAACGATCTAGTGTATCATATGCCGGGGGGTGGTTTTCCCCCCCCTATTTTCACCCCATTTCCCGGCCAAAATGGAAGTGCGGTAAAAAAATTATTTTTTACATTTTTTTAATGATGCTAAGTGGTTATTTAGGCCACTAAATTAGAATTTAAGGTCAAAAATAACATTTAACAGGTTCCAAGGGGTGAATTTGACCTATTTTCACCCCAGACACCCCCAAAATCCACATAAATTTGAAGATATTTTTTTTTATAATTAAATTCATTATTTAGGTTTTTCTAGGTCGCTGATCTCAAAAATGATGTCAAAAATTTTATTCAACAAGTTCTGAAGGGTGAAATTGGCCATTTTTCACCCCTACTCCCCCCCCCCCCAAAAAAACTAATTTTGTCAAAGGCACTTTTTTTTTTATTTTTAAAAGGTCTAGTAGGTTTTTTAGGTCGCTAAGTTCAAAAATGATGTCGAAAATTACATTTAGCTGGTTACAGAGGGTGAAATTGGCCATTTTACCCCTTTAACCCCCCAAAATCCACATAAATTTTGAAGATACTTTTTTTTATAATTAAATTCATTATTTAGGTTTTTTAGGTCGCTGAACTCAAAAATGATGTCAAAAATTTTATTCAACAGGTTCTGAAGGGTGAAATTGGCCATTTTTTACCCCTTTAACCCCCCCCCCCCAAAAACTCGTTTTCTCAAAGGAACTTATGTTTTTTATTTTTAAAAGGTCTAGTAGGTTTTTTAGGTCGCTGAGTTCAAAAATGATGTCGAAAATTACATTTAGCTGGTTACAGAGGGTGAATTTGGCCATTTTCATTCCAAAATTTACATTAAGAGACTATCAAGAGACTCAAGAAGTATTTATGTGAGATTATGTTAGTTTACTGTATCATATTTTGTATAATTTCATGAATAAAATTTCATTTTTTTAAATAAAATTCAAATGAAATATTCAAAAGAGGAAATATAACATTTATTTTTTCTTTTTGTTTATTAAAAATTATAAAGAAATAAATAGTAGTAAAAAAATGTAAAGAAAAAAATACTTAATAAAATAATAATAATTTGAATATACAGTAAACAATAATTTTATTTTACTAAATGTTATAATTTCTCTTAAGAATACACATTTCATTATAAATTGAAAACCCAATTATTTAATTAAATTTAGAAAAATTAAGTATTTTGAAGGTTTATGTAAATTTAGGGGTATTTGGGGTAAAAAATGGCCAAATTCACCCTTTAGAACCTGTTAAATAAAATTTTTTAATTTATTTTAGAAATATGCAACCTAAAAAACCCAATTAATTAATTTAATTTAAAAAAAAAAGTATTTAAAAGGTTTAGCTTAATTTTGGGGTTAAAATGGCCAAATTCACCCTCTGTAACCAGCTAAATGTAATTTTCGACATCATTTTTGAACTCAGCACCCAAAAAAACCTATTAGATCTTTTCAAAATAAAAAACATAAGTTCCTTTGAGAAAATGAGTTTTTGGGGGGGTTAAAGGGGTAAAATAGCCAATTTCACCCTTTGGAACCAGGTAAATGTAATTTTCGACATCATTTTTGAACTCAGCACCCAAAAAAACCTACAACTTTTCAAAATAAAAAAAAAAGTGCCTTTGACAAAATGAGTTTTTTTTTTAGGGGGGGGGTTAAAGGGGTAAAATGGCCACTTTCACCCTCTGTAACCAGCTAAATGTAATTTTCGACATCATTTTTGAACTCAGCACCCAAAAAAACCTATTAGATCTTTTCAAAATAAAAAACATAAGTTCCTTTGAGAAAATGAGTTTTTGGGGGGGTTAAAGGGGTAAAATAGCCAATTTCACCCTTTGGAACCAGGTAAATGTAATTTTCGACATCATTTTTGAACTCAGCACCCAAAAAAACCTACTAGACCTTTTAAAAATAAAAAAAAAAGTGCCTTTGACAAAATGAGTTTTTTTTTGGGGGGGGGGGGGGGTTAAAGGGGTAAAATGGCCACTTTCACCCTCTGTAACCAGCTAAATGTAATTTTCGACATCATTTTTGAACTCAGCACCCAAAAAAGCCTATTAGATCTTTTCAAAATAAAAAACATAAGTTCCTTTGACAAAATGAGTTTTTGGGGGGGTGAAAGGGGTAAAATGGCCAATTTCACTCTCTGTAACCAGATAAATGTAATTTTCGACATCATTTTTGAACTCAGCGACCTAAAAAACCTACTAGACCTTTTAAAAATAAAAAAAAAAAGTGCCTTTGACAAAATTAGTTTTTTTGGGGAGGGGGAAGGGGTGAAAAATGGCCAATTTCACCCTTCAGAACCTGTTTAATAAAATTTTTGACATCATTTTTGAGATCAGCGACCTAAAAAACCTAAATAATGAATTTAATTATAAAAAAAAATATCTTCAAATTTATGTGGATTTTGGGGGTGTCTGGGGTGAAAATAGGTCAAATTCACCCCTTGGAACCTGTTAAATGTTATTTTTGACCTTAAATTCTAATTTAGTGGCCTAAATAACCACTTAGCATCATTAAAAAATGTAAAAAATAATTTTTTTACTGCACTTCCATTTTGGCCGGGAAATGGGGTGAGAATAGGGGGGGAAAACCACCCCCCGGCATATGATACACTAGATCGTTGTAACGCTTTGTTGGCATTATTTTTCTGAAGCGAATGCAAAAGGTTTCAACTCGATTCGTGTACTTTCAAAGGCACTTCGAGGTGAAAAACACATTACCCCTGACTATTAGTCTTGAAAAGGTATAACATGATTAAATATTAAATAGGTCAAATTTTTATTAGATTTCTTTTTATTAATGACTTTTAAGAGGACTGGATGTCAGCCATTTTTTTAGGTTTCAATCAATCAGAAGCTAGATAAAACATTAATATTGGCCAACAAAATACGGCTTTAATTTTTAATCAAATTAAAATAGAAAATTGCCAAATTAATCTCCGGGATATTTTTCCTTCTCTGTTAAAAAATTAAAGAAAAGCTGTAGTTCTTTGCAACTAAAAAAATGATCCATTCTTCATTATATCCTGATTAATTTAGCAGTTTTCTTTTGCAACTTGATTAAAAACTAAAGCCGTATATTGTTGACCAAAATTAATATTTTTCTTAGTCCTTGATTGGTCGATACCTAAAAAAATGTCTGACATCCCACCCTATTTAATTATTTTGCTAAGAAATTAATTAAAAACAAAAATTAACTAAATAAGAAATAAAAATATAGTAAATAATATAAATTTTGATTGAGTTAAATAATTAATAAATATATTTAATTATCATAAAAATTGCTTTCATCAAATAAACATTTTTATTGTGAAACTTTTAAAATTTTAAGTACATATAATCCAAATTTCAGATATAATGAACCAGATAAAAGATATTGGATCAAAAGCAGGCCTTAAAAAATCTGCAAAAACAATATCTTCGAGAGCTAGCAATCAAAATCTTCGCGAATGTCAACAGTGTGAAAAATCTTTTATGCAATTAAGTAGTCTTCGAAAACATGAAAAAATTCACTCAGGTTTAAAACAATTTGAGTGTAATAATTGCGGTAAAAGATTTAAGTCAAAATTTGAAGTACAACAACACCTTCAAATTCATACTGGTGAAAGACCTTACAAATGTTTGCAGTGTAATAAGACTTTTACGCATTTAAGCAATCTTCGAAAACATGAAATAACTCACTCAGGCTTAAAACAATTTGAGTGCAAAGATTGCGGCAAAAGATTTATTAGAAAAGATACTTTAAAAAGACATCTTCGAGTTCATACTGGTGAAACACCTTACAAATGTTTCAATTGCAATAAAACATTTACGAAATTCGATAACTTTGAAACTCATGAAAAAATTCATTTAGGTTTAAAAAAAATTGAGTGTAATGATTGCGGTAAAAGATTTATTACAAAACCTGAAGTAAAAAGTCATCTTCGAATTCATACTGGTGAAAGACCTTACAAATGTTTGAGTTGCAATAAAACATTTACTCAGTTAAGTCATCTTCGAACGCATGAAAACATTCATTCAGGTTTAACAAAATTTGAGTGTAACGAATGCGCTAAAAGATTTGTCCGGAAAAGTATGTTGAAAATCCATCTTCAGGTTCATAAAAATAAAATTTATAAAAATAAAAATTTTAATAATAAATTCGAAAATAATTCTAATTTAAGCGCATCTAATAAAAAAATTTATAGGAATCCAAATTTTACAATGAAGGAATGTTTTATTCCTTTAACTCGATGTCATATTCAAGTGGGTAAAAATGAATCTAAAATTCTAGAAGTAATTCATTTATTTGACGAAAAGCCAGATTTGAGCTTTTTAAAAAATGAAAATTTTGCATCATTGTATGCGCCGGAGTGTGAAAAGTCTAATGCGATAGTTAGTTTAGAAGATTGTATTGGAAAAAGCTGCAAAAAAAATTTGGCTGAGCATGACTTTCAAACAGATGACCCTGCATTAAAAAATAATGAAATTATAGGCCATGTTAAAATAGAAAACAGGGATACTGAAACTGAAGAAGCCGCAGTAATTGATGGAGATATTGATTTGGTAGATGAAAAGCCGGACATAAGTTTTTTGGGTGAACATAATTTTACTTCATTCTATGATATTAATGCTACAAAATTTGATAGTTGTAAGAACAATGCAGACGAAAAAATGAGCTTGGAAGATAAGCTTAAAAGTTGCACGAAAAATGATGCTGATCATGATTTTGAAACAGACGACCCTGTAATAATAAGAAATAATGAAGACATTGATATCGTAGAAGAAAAACCAGATTTGTCTTTTTTGAAAGATGAAAGTTCTTATTTTTAATATTTTTGACTTATTTATAATTTAAAAAAAAATTGAATGATAATTTAAATGATTTTTTTTTTAGTTTTTATAAGTTGAAGGTATTTTGTAAATAAATCCTAAAAATTATATATTAGTAAGAAATTTAGTTACAATCTCTGGAATATTTCCAGTTAAATAAATTCTATTTATAAATTTGACAATTTTTTATTAAAGTTATTAGAATATCTTATTAAACATTTTAAGTTGACTGGTCTTTCCATCCAAAAGTTATTTAAAAGATTATGTATCTAGGTATTAGAAAAATGACGTTAATCGAGAATTTTTTATTTTCCAATATGTAATATTTTCTTGTACTATTATTATTCTGAATAAAATAAATATTCTTTTTCTCTAAATTCCAAATCTCTGGATTATTTAAACCTAAGCATTAAAATCCTCATTTCCTACGTAAAATCCAAACAATTCTGTTGATAATTATTGTGCAATATTCTAACAGAAAGGGAAAATGGAGTCTTGAAAACTCAGAGTTAGTTTACTTTAATTGGTTTTAGCTTAATTTTTTAATATCAGATGGTATAAGATTGTTTTTTATAATATTGCTGATGATTAAATTTCGTAAATCATAAAATGTTAAATTCAGATTTCTGACCTAAAAATTTGAATTCAAAATTGAGGTCTAATAGTTGTGAATATAATTTTGAGGTCTTTTCTTCCCTCAATATTATATAAGCTCTATTTCACGACCAATTACCAGTTCAGTTGTTATAAAGAAGTATTTATCATAAAATAAAATCAGTTTTACTTTTCATAAATCACAAATAAATCACACCATCTCAGAAACTATAAAAATTCTTACACGTCAAATGACAAAAGTAGACGTTTTATATTATTTTTCATTTTTACTCCAGTTTTTATAGAATTAAAATTATGCTTTTACCGGCTTTTACAAAAAATTTTCAGCAGACTTTATATCCACCAACCTTGGATCTCTGGTTTTTTGGGACCAAAATAGTGCGAAAAAACCGCTATGATTCTCTATGCTCAATACGTGACCTCTGGCCCCTTAAAAAATTATGTTCAATAGTTATTTAATTCTTAATCAAGAATTTTTTATAATTATGTCATTTATTTTTTTTTGTAGGTATTTCTTATTATAATTTTTTGTTAGCACTTGAGTTTAAGTAAATCGAAGTAAATAAAGTAAAATAATTAAATATTATATATTTCACCTTGATTTTATTTTTGTTTCTCTAACAATGTATGTATATCGAAATTTCTAATAATTCAACCTATTTTATTAAATTTAAGTTATTTGTTTACAAAAATTTCTTATACAACAAATATTTTGTAACATTAAACCAAAGAACTTATAAACTAAAATTCAAAGAGAAGCCTTTAGTACCTTAAGAGCTTCTGAAACGTTCGAATCTAAATTTTTTCAACAAATTCTACAGTGAACTAAAATTCTACTGACAAAGTGAGTTTTTTATTACAAATTTTTTAATCCATAAATTAAAAAAAATGTGAACTCTAATTTTTTTGTGAAGAAAAAAATATTAATTAGAACTCCTGTTATTAAATAAAAAATCAATTTTAACCTTTAAAATTTATTGAATGTGAAATTTTATTTCATTAAAATATCATAACCTTGTTTTACAGGTTTAGAAAATTTCAGAAATTATATTAATTCTTCCGAAAATGGCATCATCAAGTTTGATAACTCAAAATTTAAATAAATGTCAACAGCACCTTCAAATTCATACTGGTGAAAGACCTTACAAATGTTTGCAGTGTAATAAGACTTTTTCGCATTTAAACAATCTTCGAAAACATGAAATAATTCACTCAGGCTTAAAACAATTTGAGTGCAAAGATTGCGGTAAAAGATTTATTAGAAAAGATACTTTAAAAAGACATCTTCGAGTTCATACTGGTGAAAGATCTTATAAATGTTTGAGTTGCAATAAAACATTTACTCAATTAAGTCATCTTCGAACGCATGAAAAAATTCACCTAGGCTTAAAGCAATTTTATTGTAATGATTGTGGCAAAAAATTTATTACAAAATTTAATCTAAAAAGACATCTTCGAATTCATACTGGTGAAAGACCTTACAAATGTTTGCATTGCAATAAAACATTGACGCGATTAAGTAGTCTTCGAGTACATGAAAAAATTCACTCAGGTTTAAAAACATTTGAGTGTAATGATTGCGGTAAAAGATTTAGGCTAAAATTTGATGTACAACAACACCTTCGAATTCATACTGGTGAAAGACCTTACAAATGTTTGAATTGCAATAAAACATTTACTCAATTAGGCAATTTTCAAACTCATGAAAAAATTCACCTAGGCTTAAATTTAAAGCAATTTCGTTGTAATGATTGCGGCAAAAGATTTATTAGCAAATCTAATCTAAAAACACATCTTCGAATTCATACTGGTGAAAGACCTTACAAATGTTTGAATTGCAATAAAACATTTACGCGATTAAGTATTCTTCGAGTACATGAAATAATTCACTCAGGTTTAAAAACATTTGAGTGTAATGATTGCGGTAAAAGATTTAGGCTAAAATTTGATGTACAACAACACCTTCGAATTCATACTGGTGAAAGACCTTACAAATGTTTGCAGTGCAATAAGACATTTACGCAATTGGGCAATCTTCGAACGCATGAAAAAATTCATTCAGGTTTAAAAAGATTTGAGTGCGAAGTTTGCGGAAAAAGATTTATTAGAAAATATAATTTAGAAAATCATCTTCCAATTCATACTAATGAAAGACCTTACAAATGTTTGAATTGCAATAAAACATTTAAGCTATTCGGTAATCTGCAAAGACATGAAAAAATTCACTCAGGTTTAAAAAAAATTGAGTGTAATGATTGCGGTAAAAGATTTATTAGAAAATATGAAGTAAAAAGTCATCTTCAAGTTCATAAGATAAAATTTAAAAATGATAAAAAAAATATCAGTGTTGGTTGTAATAAGAAAAAATCAAAGATTTTAAATACTAATCAGAGCAAAATTGGTAAAATTGATAAATTTGAAATAAAAAAATGTTTCATTAATTTAATTCGCTGTGACAACAAGGTAGATAGAAAAAAGGCTTACATTGATGATATAATATTAAAAAACGAACAGATTGACTTAGTTGATGAGAAGCCAGATTTGAGCTTTTTGAAACACTGTGATTTTACATCGCTTTATGAAAATAATTTGGATACTATTTGTGAAGTTGCAGATGTGTACATGATTTCCGGATTAGAAAATAAAATTAAGAAAGAAAAAATAGAAACAGCAGTAGAAAAAGGCATGATTGTAGAAGAAGAAATTGATTTTGTTGATGAGAAACCAGATTTAAGTTTCTTAAACGATGGGAATTTCCAGTTTTCATTTGATGACTTCATAAAATAAAATTTTGTTATTTTCACAAGTTTGAATTAAATTTTTTTTTGATTTTGCTTTTTTTAAAAAATAAGTTACTTACACTTTTTTTTTATATATACATCAGTTAATTTTTTATTTTTAGTTTTCTTAACATTTTGACTAAAATAATCCAATACTTTTGATTCTTACATTTTCAATAACTCTGAGAATTAAATAATTATTTCTTTTAAATAATAAACATTTTGTTTATTGCGTATGATTTTCTTAGTTAAAAAAGTGATTAGACATTAAAATATTTTGTTCTCTAAAATTTTAGTTTAAAATAAAAAATGTAAAATTTATTATTATCAATATAGATAAAAAATAAAAAGTTATAGCTGTACTACTATAAAATTTATTTTTTTTTATGTAACTTTGTAAACAAGAAATATTTTCTGACTCAAATTATAATTTCATTATATAATTAAAATTATTCTTCTTTTTCATTAATTATTGTAAATTATAGTACCTGTAAATTAAGAATAAAATTTAAAAAAAAAATTTGGTATTTCTGAATCCTGCAGATCAGATCATAATTTATATTTTTAATTAATATGCAATTTACTAAGGCGTGGTTAAATATTTTGCTTTGTACTGATAGACTTAACAGAAGAGAGGCTTAACAGAATCAACTTAATTGATCCAAGTTATTTAAGTATAATTTTTATTATATTATTAACAAAAATTATTATTAATGGATAAATTAGATTAAAATGTAACTGCTATAAAAACATAAAATTTTAATCACAAAACAAAAAAAATATATTTGTTACTGTCTTAAGAATTGCATAATTTTTATTTTGGAAAATACCTATACCTATAAGTAATTAAAAACGAAGGAAATAATCAAATTGTTTAAGATTTAAAAAAAATTTTTGCTATGGTAGTAATAAAAAGTTTTTTTTTTGAGTAATTGAAATTTAAAAATGAAAAATGTTATCATTCTATGAAATTTTGTAATTATTGAGATTGTCTTAAAAATAATAAAATAATTCAATGTAAGTATATACCTAGGTGGAAATAAATCAGAATCGACTCTAGTGAAATTGTAAAATCCCTAGATTGACCCTGAAAGCGCCACCAATGGCCATTTTTGGAACTTTCAGAACCTAATAAAAATAATAATTATATCATATGGTCCAATCAGGGCTGTTAGTGATTACGAGATTTTATAAAATCCTAGTAACTTTAGTGAAATCTAGTGACATAACCAACTTTAGGCAAGTGCACCGTGTGCACGATGAAGCGCGCCAGAGCATATAATAAATTTAAATCTAAATAAAAAATAAGACAAAATTTTTAATAATTAAGAACGCGTTGAACAAAATCATTAATAATTTTGATTATTTATGCATAATAAATAATTATAATATAATATAAATAAATAAAATGAGTGATTAAATGAAATTTAGTAAATTATTTATTTTTTATTAGCTCATCAATGATTAAAACATTAGGTTTTATTTTATTTTTACAAAATAGTATAGGTATTCTTTAAAAGAAAACTTGATTTTCATTAACTGTTGCATAAAATAGTTTTTTTGTATTAAAAGTTGCACAATAAATTTTTAACTTTATCTAAGAATTAATTAGATTTAAGAAGAAAAGAAATATAAAAACAGGTAGGTATATATATATTCATACTACTCATTGTCTTTTTTATAATTATTTAGGGTATTATTTATAAATTTATCAATTAACCCATTATTTATAAATCTATCAATTTATTAATTACCTACCACACAAAAATGCTCTGTAAATTACACAAAAAAAATTTTATGTGAGTATTTTTTTAATTAAAAAATTAAATAATAATTTATTACTTAAAAACATACTTCAATTTATATATTTGTATAAACATGCAAAATCATAAAAAATTATTTTTGTTATGAAAAATGTAATTTCAAACAAAAAATTTAGGTATATTCATTTATGAATAAAACCATAAAACTTTAATTACTTGCTGATGAAGGTCAGAAATAAGTTTAACTACTAATCTTTTCTATGACCTAGAGATCATTATTAAGAGATGTGGATGGATTAAAAAATCGTCAGTCAGTTCTTCTGATTGACATGGTATATCGTCATACTTCCACCAAGATTGAGTGGCTGTTCTATAAACTATAGCTGTATAGTGGCCGGGAGTATAATTTACAAATGCTTTAACTTCATAAATATTTCCATTTTGTTGATTTATACAACGAATTTGCAGATCTTTAATTGGTATTCGAATACTTTCTGGATTTATTACTTCATTTCTTTTATTATTTCTCTGTCTATTATTTTTCTGCCGATTCTCAATATAACTCCAATCAACTCCAACAAAAAATAAATTACCTGTAAAAATTTGTAAATTTATTTAAAATATAAAAAAATATACAAAAATAAATAATTTTTAGAATTAATAAAAATTATAATTATAAAAAAAATTGATTTTTCTAATTAAATTAATATAAAATTTATATTTAAAAATTGATATTGTTACCGTATTTTCAATTTATCGTAAATTTTTGGCCACATCGAAATAAATAATTGCAAAAAATATCAGTTCTTAATTAATTAAAAATGTTAATTTGTTTGTTTTTTAATAAACTTTAGACTTTTATGGAATGGAAAAACAAAATTATATTATTATTATTTAGTTGATTTGTAATTATGTTTTTAAATTTTCATAATCACTCGGGTTGCATATAGAAAGGCTCAAATTTTATTTGGGATTTTAATACTCTTAACTTTAAAAACAATTTACAAAAATAATTATACAAATACCAATTTCAATTAATTGGTTTCTTCTGCGTCCGTGACAATAGACTCCTTTATTTTCCCCACAGATTGTAGTATTATTTACATAAGCTTTTTCTTGAATAATATTTATAAAGTCTTCAGAATTTAATGATGAATAATTAATTGTAAACTGTGGAGTTCTTCTAATCCATCCAGGGCATTTTTTAGAACAATCTGATGTATAATATGTTAAACCCGGAAAATCTTTTAATATCCATGGTAATAACCCAGAGGCACTAGTTTGACAGTCAAGATACATGTTCCCAGTTTCGGGATCTAAATTTGAAGATCTCACTCTTGGCGCGCTTACATAAATTCTACATCTCGTAATATAAGTATCATCTGTTATTGCCTTTCGATCTAAAATATGAGAAATCAAAAGAAATAATTCTTGTGATTGAGCATAATCTCTAACTAATGCTGCTATGTTTTGGTCTTCAAAAGCTAGGATTAAAATCCCTTGACATATACTATCTATTCCACAAGTTAATGTGTGAATATAACTAACACCATCAATAATTATCGGCTATAAAAAAATTATTACATTAAAAAATATTTTATTAAAAAATAAAAAAAAATTTTTAATTTATGCTATAAAATAAATATAGAAGATTATATACATTTGATTATATAAATACAGAAGATTATATGCATTTGTTTATATTATTATAAAAAATGAAATATACAGTAATTAAATTTTACGTATACACCGAAAAAAAATCTTTTTGCCGTAAACGAATTCCGTTTGAAGTTTTTTAATTGGAATCAATTTGTTATGTGACAAACGGTATTTAATTTGCAACTATCAAATTTTTTTTCAGTGTACAGTCAATATAAGGCCTTCAAATTAATTACCTGGTCAGTTCTATTAAGGCCATTAGATATTATAGGATAAGGCTCTTGACGTATTATTGGTTGGATAGAGTTTACTGAATTAGAGTGCATTGATTCTTCTATCGCACGTAGTTCATTACTTTCTCCTAAATATAAAATTTTATAAATTAATAAAAAATATTTAATCTTAATTATATATTTATATCCTGAAAAAACCGCCTGCCACAATTGCAGTAAGAAAATTGGCCAGAAATTTATCAAAAATTTTGGCAAATAATTTGAAAGTTATATATATAACATATAATATATTTGTCGTAGTGAAGTAGAGAAATCAGTGATTCGGCCAAATCCCTAGTGGTTTGTATACGAGTTTCCTTCATCAGTGGCAAGAAATTACTTTCTATCAGTGGCAAATTACTGCTGTCAGTGAAAGGAAATCGTATTTTCACAGCCCCTGTCCAGAAAAAAGACATTTTTCCTGCCATAGGTTACTGATATATACTACTGCTTACCTGATTCTAAACGATTTCTCGTAGATATTCTTTTTCTTTTTGTAGTTTTTTTTTGGTGAACTGACGAAGATCTATTATTATTTTTGTTTTTCCTTTTAGTAGTTCCATAAATCTTATCTTCTTTATGATATTCTTGAAGACTTGTTTCATCAAATTCATCATCTGATGAACTACTATAATTAAATAATGGTTCATTATTTTCTGTCGAATAAAATGAATAGCATTTTCTTGCTTTTTTTAGTATCTCGATATCTGGTTCAAAATCTAGTACACCGCCATGATCAAGGATGTAGTAATATGCAAGCATTAATCCTCGAATTGATTCAAAATTTAAGCTGCTTCTTAAGTCTGTAACTTGCATAGTAACTTGACTCCAAAGGCGCTCGGAAGATGCATTTGAAATCGGAATTTTAAGCACTTTTAATGCTAAATTAGCAATATTTTCAAATATTTTTTTATCATTCATTTCGATTTCCTTAATTTTCTGCCAAAACGTATCCAATTTCTTTTCTTCAGTTAATTCATTTGGTAATTTTTCACCCAAAGTAATGAGCAGTTCCCATTCCTCATTAATATCTTTCTTTAATTGCGATGAATAATTATTTGTGAATGGGAACGCTTGAAATATATCGAATAATGTTGGAAATTTATCACGAAATTTTTCACTCAATGCATTTTCTGGATGAAAGCATTTTCTATACTGTATCCACATATCATCTAATTCAAATCTATTTTTAATTTCTGAGCAACCTTTTTTTAATATATTTTGGCAATTTCTTGAAAATGTTATTATTTCATCAAAACTCAATTTTTGAATATTTTCAGACATTATTTCTTCTGATTTTTCTTCGCAAATATTCATTTCAGTAAATGGTTTCATAAATTGTACGTTTAATGGATCAATTTCACTAAATTTTTTTCCGCTTATGTAACTTTCTTCCATATAATAACTTAATAATTTGTGCATTAGAGATGTCATATAATCTCCATCAGGTGATAAAATGGGTTTTTTTGATTGATATAATTCATTTACATCCGTAAATTTATTTAAAATAAATTCGACAAAGATACAATTTGCATGAAACAGAGGACTTTGTAACTTTTGTATAATATTTTCTGATGTAGGAATTTTTGCTTTAACTAGAAATGCTTCTAACAATTTCCATCTCCGAAGTACTCTTTTTAAGCATTCGTGCCCGGATAACCATCTTGTATAAATTGGTTTTAAAATTTCTAAATCATTAATGTTTCTTTTCTTCTGAAACAGGCGCCATTTAGCTAATCTTTTTGGACTTGCCCTTATAAGATTGTAAACATCTGATAAAAATTGCATTGTACCCATGGAGTCTACGGCCATCATATCCTTAGCGCATAAATGATCAAGATGAGTTCGACATTTTACAATTAAAACGTTATGAAAAAATTGACTTAAAATACGACTAACTCCTCCTCGGACGCCCTGCATGACGCTACAAGTATCGGCACAATAACTAATAATATTTGTCAAAGGAATTTTATTATAAGAAAATGAGTTCATCAACTTGATAAAAATTTGTTCTGCACTAGCTAAAGCCTTTTCATCATCATAAATTTCTATGAGTTCCCAGAAAGTATCATTAATTTTATTTGTTAGAGGATCTAAAAAGCGAACTACAACGCCTAAATAATGCTTTCCGGATTTATCTGTCATCTCATCTATAATAATTGAAAAATTTTGGGATTGAAGAGCTTCGTATAATCTTGTTTTTTGAGATGGAGCAATAGCATGAGTAATTATCTCCCTAACTCTAAACCTATCTAATTGAAAAAGTTTTAGGATTTCTGAATCTGGAAATATTTGTTTCATTAAAGGTGTCATAGTTTGATGTAACAAAAAAGGTAGATGGTTAAAAGCTGTTAAAGCTGCTATTTTTACTTCAGCTCTGGTTATCAAATTTTTAAACTCCCTAAAATTCCTATTACTTTTTAAACACTCCATAAATTTTAAGACCCATCTTTTATGTTTTTCACAGTGATCGTTGTGAAATCGAAGAACGTCAATTTGTGGATATAGCTCACAATCACAAAGTGTGCAGTAAGCTGAGGAAGGATTGTCTGGAGCTTCACTTACCCACAATTGTAAATATCCGTTCTTTTCCCATTTATTTGAGAATTTAAGTCTTCTCTTTTTTGTAGATTTTCGTATAATATTATCCATATTTCTCAATATTGATCAAAAATATAAAATATATACTAAAACCTGCGTAAAAAAATAATATAAAAATGATGCTTTTTCAGCAAATAATTTTAATTGAATCAATAAATTATTATTTCTAATATTTCTAATAGATCCCAAAATTTACGGGAACATGCCGTTTTTTTTCATTAATTTTTTATTGAAATCCAAATAATTACGTACAATATGAAATAAATAAATAAACTTAATTGAAGCATTAAATTCATTAAAATTTAATTTTTTATTATTTAAATAAAAATATATACCTTTAATTATAGTAAATTTAAAAAAAAGCAGTATATAAAAAGCACTGCCAGTAATTATTAGCAAAATATTCATAATAAGTGCAAATAGATTTTATTTAATTTCAAGTATACTAATTTAAACTGTGAGTAGGTATTTCATTGAAAAACAAAAAAAGAATATAAAAATTTGAGAAATCGATTAAATAACGACTTTCTTAAACTAGAACTCTCATGGATAAATTAGGTATTATGCGTCCAAAAAGAAAAATAAATTTTTTTTATTTTATGATAGGAAAAATTTTGAGAAAAACATTTACACGAATTAAAGTATAGAGTTTATACAATAACTATATCTGATCCGAAAAATCAAATACTAGAATATTTCCGAAAACTGCAACTTTCAAGGACACTGCGCAAAATGTGCTCCTGGTTGTACACACATTATAGTTACGCACCAGGTTATATTTAAATCTGATTCATCATGACCTGGGAAGTTTTCGTAGTTGGAACGGGTTGGGAAAATATGTTACATAATTTTTCTTTCGCAAAAAAAAATCTTGATAACAAAGGAATGTCCTAAGACTAACGATTTCTTAGCGAGTAAAAAATCAATCATAAGTAATCCTTTACTAATAAATTGTAGGTAAATTAGGGTATATATATTTATATTTTGCGATAAAAAAATACTTGTTTATTATTTTAATGCGTTTTTGAACTGCATTATTTAAGTTTATTTATATATATCATTTTGATTGCAAAATTTTAAAATTTTAAAATTTCAACATTTATCTTACTAAAATAAATTTTAACTTACCTTATTTATGTTTCAATTAAAAATCCTATTTTTTTATTTTTAAATAAAGATTAAAATATTAAGCAGAACTTATACTATAATTAGTATTTTATATAACAAAATGTTATTTAACGTAAAAATTACTCCAATAATTAACGATTGTTTACCAGAAATATAACAAAAGACAGTAAAAAATAGATATAGGTTATTTTTTATTACTTCTGTATATAACAAAGGAGCGAAGCTTGCATAAACAAATACTTTTTAAAATACCAAATGTGATCAATATTATTAAATTAAAACAAATAATTTTTAATAAATTATATATTGAAATTTAAAAAAAAAACACAAAAAAGACAATGAGTAGTATGAATATATATACCTACCTGTTTTTATATTTCTTTTCTTCTTAAATCTAATTAATTCTTAGATAAAGTTAAAAATTTATTGTGCAACTTTTAATACAAAAAAACTATTTTTCTTGTTAGTGTCCAGAAAGTGCGTGTTTTCTGGCCGCTGCGCTATTCGAAAAAACGCATTTTCTCGACACTGAGCAAGAAAAATTATGTTTTGTCCTTGGCCACAAAAAAAGGATGCCCCAAATCGCAGTTTACCATCCTCGGCTTCGCCTCGGACGGTAATTTACGTGCGATTTGGGCCATTCTTTACTTTTGTGGCCATGGGTAAAAATATACTATTATGCAACAGTTAATGAAAATCAAGTTTTCTTTTAAAGAATACCTATACTATTTTGTAAAAATAAAATAAAACCTAATGTTTTAATCATTGATGAGCTAATAAAAAATAAATAATTTACTAAATTTCATTTAATCACTCATTTTATTTATTTATATTATATTATAATTATTTATTATGCATAAATAATCAAAATTATTAATGATTTTGTTCAACGCGTTCTTAATTATTAAAAATTTTGTCTTATTTTTTATTTAGATTTAAATTTATTATATGCTCTGGCGCGCTTCATCGTGCACACGGTGCACTTGCCTAAAGTTGGTTATGTCACTAGATTTCACTAAAGTTACTAGGATTTTATAAAATCTCGTAATCACTAACAGCCCTGGGTCCAATGTCCAAATTTGCTGAATAACAATCAAAAGTTAATTATTTTTTATTTTAAATTGTTCAAAGAGTACTTAGAGGACCACTGCAAAAAGTACAACCACGCATTCATTTTTTATACTTTTATTATTGCAATAAGTGTTTTTAAATAAAAAAACTGATTCTAAGTTGTAAAAGCTGATTCTAATAAGGACAAATGTTTTTTTAAAAATCATATTAATTAAGTCATTCTAAGTTGAAAGATTGCTGTCGTCAAAATTTTTTCTCGTAAAAATATTAAAAATGTAAGATTTATTTTAGGTTATCTATAAAAAAATATAATTTTATATATAAAATATTTATTATAATATCCTAAACTATAAATTAATAAAAGTAGTACATTAATTTTTAAAAACTTCTGCAAAATTCATCAAGCTAATTCATAAAATAAGAAAAAAACTGTCGTTAATAATTAATTAGGTCATAAAATTAAATTTAAAGTGAAAAAAATATCGATGAGAGCTGTTTGATGTTGGATCAAGTATTTTTGGAGCATCAAAAGGTTAGAGTTTTTTAAAAATTAATTAGTTTTGAGTCAAAAAGCAATGATATTAATTAGTTAAAATTATAAAGTCAGTATTGATTCATATAAGATGAAAATAAGCTTTAAAATCTTTTAATATTGAAGTTCACCAAGTCATCGCTAACACCAAATCTATTCGGTTCATCAGCACTGGATAAAATTTGAAAGTTTCTCAATATTCCAAGTTATCGCCTGAAACTAAACTTGTAACTGGAGTGATCTAAGCTATTCCAGTTGAACCGAATAATGCATAATTGTATCTAATAATTGCAAGGCATAATTGTTATAATAATTGTGGACATTCTTATTATTTAGCCATTATTATAATAGTAATCCAGATTTTATAAAGTCTTCTGATTCTTTTATCTACAAGAGTTTTATCAGTTTTGTATATTTTAATCAAGCAATTATGGAAAAAAAATAGGTTTCAACAGAAATTTAAAATCTGGATTAACATTGAAACAAGTTAAAAGGCTCTAAGTCTTGTGCACTGTTACTAAGATCTATATTTATACTTTACTCTGGTAAGCTAAAATAGTTTAGATCACTTCATTTACAAGTTAAGTTTCACGTGATAAACATTTATACACTTGAAGAAATATTCAGAAACATTCAAATTTTATTCTGTACTGATGAACCGAATAGATTTGGTGTTAGCGATGATTTGGTGAACTTCAATATTACAAGATTTTAAAGCTCATTTTACTTCCTATATGAATCACTACTTAATTTAAAACTTTTTGACTCAAAACTAATTAATTTTCAAAAAACTATAATCTTAGGATGCTCCAAACATACTATTGAATCTTATATAATACTTTGTTCAACATCAAACAATTCTCATTTATTTTTTTTTTTCACTTTAAATTTAATTTTATAACTAGTAATAGTTAATTAATTATTAAAGATAATTTTTTTCTTATTTTATTGATATTTTTTTCTTTTTTGATTAATTTTGCAGAAGTTTTTAAAAATTAATGCTCTTACTGAAAATTAACGACGCTCTGGCCGTGATCCCAAGTCGTTAAGTGATAAAAAAAATAATATTAATTTAACTATTTAAATGATGTTAAAAATACCTTATAAATTCAAAATTTAATTTTTTAAATATTATTTACAAATTTAATGATAACTAACTTTTAATTTTACTAATTTACATTTAATGTGTTGTTACTTTTTAATCTCCCAGTACAAAGAACAAATTTAAAACTTGCATGCTTATTAAATGCAGTTTTATACACATTATTTTATGAAAAAAAATTTATTTTAAAATAATAAAATAATAATTTTTAGACTAACCAAAAACTCAAACAACAATGCAATCATCTAGCAGCCAAAAATTATATCAATGTAAGGAATGTAAAAAAAGTTTTCTTCGATCAAAGTATCTTTCACAACACAAAAAAATTCATTCTGGAATTAAACCTTTTGAATGCAAATTGTGTAAAAAAAAGTTTTATTACAAAGGTACGTACAACTTTAAATTAAATTTTTTAAATTTACCAATTTTAAAATTTTATACTAATGCTTAATAAAATTATTTACTATTTAGTAGGGGTGTGCGATTACTCGACCCGGAGCTTCGGGTCGGGTTGGATCAATCAACGGGTATACCCAAAAAGCTTTAAAGCTCCGCAGGTACAGTTTTGAATCGGAAATATTCCTGGCATCACGATTCCATGAAAATATTTTTGAAAATTTTTCGTTAATTTCAGCTAATTAGTCATTATAAGCCATTATTTTTTAATTTTAATAATTAATTTTTTAATATTTCTGCTCTTTCTTAAGTATAAACGAAAATTTTTCAAAATAAAATCATTTATAGAATCGTAATGCCAGATAAAATTCCTATTCAAAACTGTACCTGTGGACCTCTGAAGCTTTTCGGGTATACCCGAAAATCGTCCCGACCCGACCCGAAAAAGGATCGAACTTTCGGGTCAGCTATCCGAAAATTTGGATAGCCGTACGAGGTGTATCCCTACTATTTAGGTACACTGTAAAAAGTAACTTTCTAAGATTTACAAAAAAAATAGAATTTTTTCGAAAAATTAGTGAATTTTCAAAAAATTTTGTAAATATTCGATAAAAATCGTAAATTTACTAAATGTAGTATATTATTAAAAAATTCGAGAATTCTCGATTTTTTTTTGTGAATTTACGGAAAAATTGTAAATTCACAACTATTTTTCAGAAATTTACGACTATTTTCTGTAAATTTTCGAGAAAAAAATTGTAAATTATCAATTTTTCTTGCGTATTCACAAAAAAAATCTAGAATACTCGAATTTTTTGTTAATATACTAAATTTACTAAATATACGATTTTTTTCGAATATTTACAAATTTTTTCGAAAATTTACTAATTTTTCGAAAATGTTCGAATTTTTTTGTTAATATAAGAAAGTTACTTTTTACAGTGTAGTGTTGAAATACATGAAAACATTCATTTGAAAATTATACCTTTTGAATGCAAAATTTGTCATAAATTATTTTGTTACAAAAGTACTTTCAAAATACTACTTAGATTTACTAGTTTAAAATATTTATAATGATGCTTAATAAAATTATTTACTATTTAGGTAATCTTAAAGTACATGAAAATATTCATTCTGGTTTAATAAAATTTGATTGCAATGAATGTGGAAAAAGATTTATTAGCAAATCTAATCTAAAAATACATCTTCGAATTCATACTGATGAACGACCTTACAAATGCTTGCAGTGTAACAAAGCTTTTACACAATCAGGTAGTCTTTGGCAACATAAAAGAATTCACTCAGGCATAAAAATTTTTGATTGCAATGAATGTGGAAAAAGATTTATTAGCAAATCTAATCTAAAAAGTCATCTTTTAATTCATACTGGTGAAAGACCAAATAATTACAAATGTTTGCAGTGTAGTAAAACTTTTAAGGGGTCACAAGGTCTTCGAGGACATGAAAAAATTCACTCAGGTTTAAAAAAATTTGAATGTGAAAATTGTGGGAAACGATTTACACAGAAATCGGGTATAAAAAAACATCTTCGAATTCATACAAGAGATTATTATTTTAAAAGTCTTCATCTAGTTCATATGAAAAATAAACCTTACAAATGTTTGAGTTGCAATAAAACTTTTACCCAATTAAGTAATCTGCGAACTCATGAAAACATTCACTTAGGTTTAAAACCATTTGAATGCGAAGTTTGCAAAAAAACATTTCTTCGAAAATGTATTTTACTAAATCATCTTCGAATACACACAGGAGAAAAACCTTACAAATGTTTACAATGCAATTATTCTTTTGCCCAGTTAAGCGCTCTTCGACAACACGAAAAAATTCATTTAGGATTTAAAAAATTTGAGTGTGAGAATTGTTCTAAAAGATTTTTTCGGAAAAACGATTTAAAAAATCATCTTCGAGTTCATGAAAATAACCTTGTTAATCAAAGAAAACCACTCATATGCTGTTGTAAGAAAAGATTTATGAGTAAAGGTAGTCTAAAAACTCACCAGGAGAAATTTTGTAGGAATCAGAAATCTGTTAAGAATAGGACTAAAAATGACAGAATTCAAGAATGTTTTGTGTCATTAATTCGATGTGATAAATTAGAAAGAGAAGGTACAGAGATCCAACATATTGAAGATGATAGCATTGATTTGGTCGATGAAAAACCTGACCTAAGTTTTTTGAAAGATAGTGATTTTACTTCATTTTATCATAATTTAGATGAAATCAAGTGTGAAAATTGCAAGGAAATTTTTGGTTCAAAATTATGTCTTGATGATCACCTTAAAAATAATATTTGTAAGAAAAGCAATCGAAGCATTTTAGAAATAGGAGGCAAAATCAAAAAAGAAAAAAATTTTGTAGTCGATGTTGGAATAGACAAAGATATTGACATAGTCGAAGAAAAACCTGATTTAACTTTCCTGAATGATCCAGATTTTGATGCAGATTTAGCTATTTGAAAAACCAATTTTTTTACATTTTCAAAAAATTTATATTTTTAGTTTCTATCAAATAATAATTTTTTTTTTACTGAAAATTTTGATTTAAAATTTCAGCATAAACTCTTAAAATTTTTGTATATACCAAAATAAATAAAAATCAAAGTACACAACAATAAAAAAGAGTATATAATTTTCTTAATAAAAAATCCCTTGAATAAATTAGGTACGCGTGTCAAAAAAAAAAATCCATGAATCGAAGGACACGATTTTCTGTTATGCTCGTCGATCATATCGAACAGGGACATTAAAAAATAAAAAAAAAAGAATCTAATTCTTTAAAAACTTTTAACTTTATTGGCGGTTTTTTTTTAGATTCATGTTTCTTTTGTTCAAGTTGATCCAACACAGCATGTCAGGGCTATCAATTTACAATTGACCTTTCGATACGCTCAGATTTAAAAATTCAAGAAATAAAATACTAACTAATCTTGTAATATTTAAATTAAAAAATTTTAAAATAATTTCTGTTATTTCATTCATTAAAAATTCAAAAAATATTGCGTGCTTAATATGAAAGTATTTTAAATAAAAGAAATTCTTTTTTAACAATTTTAGAAAAAAAAAGAAGAAATTATCTAAAAAAAAATTTTTTTTGTCCTTACACCTGTTTTACCCTTTTTTATGACATTTTTTTTGCATACAAAAAACCTAAACATAAAAAATGAAGGTACAAAAAAAAAGACAAATAAAATAAAAAAAAAGTGACTTTACAAGTCATAAAAAAGAATTTTTTTTATCTTAACATATTTAAATCTAAACAATTACAATTAAAAAAAGATTTCAAAATAATAGTTCTTATATAAAAAAAAACAATTATATAAAGGAATTCTACATAAAAAAAGAAGGATATTAACTGGTCACACGAGCAAGTTTCTGTAACCCTTAAATTTATGATTTTTTTGGTTGACCATTTATAGCCTCCTCCCTTCATTTACATCGCTATGACTACACTAAATTTTTATTGTTATGATCTGTTTAAACAGGAGTGGGGGGTACAAAAGATTTTTTTAAAGGGTACACAAACAACCCCTTTTTTTATCTGTACGTGATATGATCACACATTTTTTTTAATATAAAAATCTCGTTTTTGTTTGTTTCTTATCTTGTGTAAACTAAAATGTCAATTAAAATTTTTTTTAAAAATAAACACGTAAAAACAATTAAATTTTTAAAAAAATACTTTTTTTGATTGCGGTAGCTGGTCATTTTTTTCATTTAGGCGCAGTCAGGTAAAATTAAAAAATTAAATCTTTTTTGAAAAGAAATTAATCATAAAAAAAAACGTGATAAAAAATAAAAATATTTTTTTATTACCTTTTTTTTTTAGATAAAAAAAATTCTAATTTTTTTTTTATTTATTTAGATGCGTAAGTAAGTAATTAAGAACGTGACTTTGATGGGGTTAAGTAGCTTAGAAAAAAAATTTTTTTTTTTATTAGTTTACTTAAAAAATAAAAAAATTAATATCTACAGTAGCATCAGTTACAGTAGTAAGTAAACACCAATAAAAAAATTGTAATAAATTAAAATAAAAAAAATCGTGACTTACTCTCTCTGACAGAATCTTTCTAAATAAATAAAAGGAAAAAAAACCTGATATACATAAATTTTTAATTTTAGGGAAAGAAAAAGAAATAGCCGTTGGTTATTTTGAATATTAAGAGGGTAAATTATTTGCAGTTGTCAAAAAAAAAAATAAGATAAAATTCAATGATGCAAAAATTTGAGAAAAATTTCTCTCACGGTACTTTTTTCCCTTAGAAATTATTTATGCATATTATTATCATCTTTTTAAAAATTTTTACTTATTTTTAGAAAAAAAAAATCTCCCTTTTTCGCGAAAAAAAAAATAAGGGAGATGATGCATATTATTATTTTTGTGGGAACTGACGGGGGGTAAGAAAGGACCATACAAGGGTAGTTTATACTTACGTCATCTTTGTATATAAAATTGACCAGGTGACAATAATAATGCATGCAAAAAATAAAATTTATCTCCATCTGTCATTAGGCACAAAAATTCAAAGTCAAAAAATTTCTTACAAAACCCCTTTTTACGCGCACCTGTAAATATTATTTTGATCACTCAATAAATAAAAAAAAATCTATTGATTTGAAATACAAAAAAAAGGGTTCAATATATTAATACGCCTTGTTATGTTGTACGAAAGTGAGGTTATTAATAATAAATAAAAAGTATTTCATCTTTTAAGTTATTGAATGATCGGATATTTTATGTGATACAAAAAGATCACCCTTTTATACGCGTGCCGTGGTTTTCTTGTACTAAACGCCTTTATTTAAAATTCTCTGTATTAATTATAACAAAAAAATATGTAAGTCAACAGGTCATCCTTTTTTTTTTGTTATGTAAGTTTTATTATATCAGAATTATACACACACAAATAAAACAAAAAAAAATTATATACACACTTTTTTTTTTATTGTTTACCTTTTTTTTTTGTACGATTGTTTTTTTGCACTATTTTTTACTTGGTTATGTATAAAAAAGTTTTTCATTCATATCATCTAACCTCTTGTGTTATTAAGTTTTTTTATGTGGATTGGGTTTTTTTACTTGACTTTTTTTTTTATTAAGATTTTTGTGGTGTAAGAAAAAAATTTTTTTTTGCTTTTTTTGTTGGATTGTTTTGCTTATAAAAAAGTGTATAATTTAATTAAAAGTTAAAGAAAAAATGTTTGCTTTGTTAGCATGTTTTTGTTTACGGGAGTTTTGAAAATTTTGTTGAAATTTTGATTTTTTTGTTTTTATTCTATGAAAAAATGCAACTTAATTTATGAAAATTTTTGTCAAATTAACTTAAAATTCTAATCTGATTCTTAGTATTAATTTAGAAATTTTTTAGGTAATTGTTGGCTCTATTTTTTGATCAATTAACGCCAAATAAACCATTCTTTGACAGATAGATATTTCGTAATTAAACCTTCATTAGGGTATCTTATTTTCTATGGGTTTTAAGTATAAAAACTAACTTTAAAAATGGAGAGAGCGACGCAAATTATTACTATCTAGATGACATTTTTTGCACAAAACATTCATTTTTTTATATTGAAATTCATTTGTCCAAGAATGGTAATTGGTGAAAACAAATTATATCAAGACTAATGTAAACTAAATTTCTGCCGGAATTAGGCTTTAAAATTTAAAAATATTGCTTGAATATCTAATAGGATTTTAATAATAAAATCGTAAACTGCGATTTGAAGCATTCTTTTTTTTAGCTAAGGGTCGTATATGATTTTACATATCTGGGGTAAGAAAGACTATTTTTTTTTTCCCTTTATATGTAAAACTATGTTTTCAATCACGGAGCAAAATATGGGGTTCGACTTTTGCATGCCGTCTGCACTCGCTCGCTATTTCTTCATTATTGGCAAGATAAAGCATCTTTCCTAACCATAAGTAGCTGGGAAACGCATACTTTCTGACCGATACCTAGAAAATTTTTTTATAAATAATAGAAATTGACTTTTAGCAACAAAAAAAAAGAAGACCCTGATAATTGAAGTCTATATAAAAAAATTTGAGGCATTCGAATTTCTATCCGAGATAACATTCGCTGGAATTTTCAAAATCGTAATAATTTAAGGTAAATGGCGCCTTTTAGCACCAATTCTAAAAATAAAAATTAAATTGGTAAATACAATAGAAAGAATTTATGTAAAATATCGAAAAAACACACATGATATTTAAAATTCCAACTATTTAAAAGTTAAAAAAATCTATATAAACTTTCTTTTATAAGAGCGCCGCGTGACGGATTTTTATCCATCAACACAAAAGTAGTTTAGTAAAAATATTTTCGGTATAATTTCTTTTGATCCCTTTTATTCGTACGTTTTTTTTTATATAAAAGAAGAATGCAGTTTGAGCTAATCGACTTGAAAACAAGTGCAGTAGCTGTGTTTCTCTTTCATTTCTCTTCTAACAAATTTTTTTTTCTATATATTTATGTCTATCATTATAAAAACGAAATATTCCAGTAGCACATTTTTATTTCTTTAAAAATTTGAGAGAAAAAAAAGAAATAGTTGACAGAAATCGAAAAAAAGTGACAAAAACGAAATTTCTTATAATACGTTCGTCATGTCATTTTTGAATATATTTTTTTCTTTAAAAAAAAAAACTTATGTAATCCGTTTAACTGCTGTGCAAAATTTTTTTTTTATTTTATTGACGTTTAAAACTCCCTCTATTTATGTGATGATTTTTATTTATACAAAAAGTTCTGTTTTTCAATATTTTTAATACGCTCAAAAGATTAGCATGATTTTTTTATATTTATTCGGATTTTTTTATTGAAGATTCTCTCTTTTTTAAGTGTTTCTTTGAAATTGTAATAATAAAAAATTTTTTTTTTAAGGCTATTAAAATCTATTTGGAATACATAAATTTTTTTTTAATGTTTACGATTATGTAATAATTATTGTGTTTTTATGTTATAAATCTTTTGATGTTTTTGATAGTCCAAATGGCTTATTTATTTTTTGACAAATAAAATTTATGTTTAGCCAATTTAGTAATAATAATGTTTGTGAGAGTGACTTTTTTACGACGTGATTTTAAGAAATTTAAAGATAATTTTTTTTAATATATAAGTTTTTTTGGTGAATTTAGAAGTAGTTTACAATTTTCGTTTACTAAATTTTTGAAATTATTTTTCGGGGACAAAAGCAGTTAATTAAATAAATAAGAAAATTTAAAATTTAACTTTTTTTAAGAAATAAGCAAACTCACTCGCAAATTTATTTTTGCTGGAATCAATTTTTTTTCGAAAGGTTATATATTGTTAAATTTCAACAAGTTTTTCATTTAAACTTTTGTTGTCGGCAAAAATACCCATGAAAGAAAACTCATAGGATTTCCCTAAACCAATTTCATGGTCTGTTCAAGTTTTACCCTTATCAACTCATAATCGACGCAGTTGATTTTTACTGTAAAAATAAAAATTGTGTAAGCAGGGCATCTTTTTATCAGAAATTCGGGATGAAATTTTTCTCGCAAATGAAATGATTTCTAAAGATTATATAATGAAGAAAATCAGAATACGAGATAATAACTAACTGTCAAGCACACCTAATTGGTAGCGATCTTACTCGACACGAAAAAAATTGAACACATCACATTTGAACACCGAAATTAAAACACATAAAACTCAACACAGTAAATTTTTAACAGCGTTCATTGCGCACGATTTAAATTGTACACAAAATTTTTCAGCACATTTTATTTCACACAAATTCAACACAAAAAACTGAAATTTAATTAGTTTTTACGTAATTTGAATAAAATATTTAATTTTGTGTTGAATAAAACGTGTCAAAAAATTTGTGTTGGATTTAAATGGTGTGCAAAAAAATGTGTTAAAAAATAATGCGTGTTGAATTTTGCGTGTTTTAATTTCGGTGTTCGAAAATTATGTGTTCAATTTTTTTTGTGTTGAACAAGATCGTGTGTGTATCAGATATGTGGTCATGCTCATTCGAGTATAATCCGCATTACACCTCCACATCAAGTAAAAGAAAGAGGCGAAATCACAGAAAGAAGAGAGAAGGGGCTCTTTTCTTCCTATAAAAAAAAAATCGAGATAATAAGTTGGTTAGCGCTTTTCAAATTCGAAATATGGGAAATGCGTAACAAACTTAACTCGCAAAACCTCATAACTTACCCTAAAAACTTCATCAAAGAACTTGCATAGCCCCATAACTCTCTTAATGAGCTATAAGCAAACTATAAGGGAGACAACGTGTAACGTTTTTCTAAGGTAATTATAAATTGTATATTATGAGCCCGTGTCCAGAAAAGTAAAGAATGGCAATCCGTGGTATTCTTTACTTTTACGTTCTATAAGGATAAAAACTAGTATTTCAGTTTTGTAGCTAAAATCGTAAGTTATTGTTAGAATTCAAAAAAAATGCAGAATATTTAAGGAATTTTAATACAAGCTTAAGAATTACTGAAAATTTTTTATTCAAGTTACTGCATGAATTCTTTTGAATATTTAAGCGAAATTTGAGCAACCAACCTGAAGGTATTGATAGACTTATGGATTATTTTTAATTAAAAAAATTTTTCTAGTTTTTGCAAAATTATCTCAGTTATAGTCTAAAATTCTTAGAAATACTTTCTTCAATCCAATTCGAGTAGTACATTTATGTAAATTATGATAAAAAAACTAATAATTATAATCAATTTCATTTATTTGCATCTATTACAGAGCCAACTTTAAAAAAATAGAAAAAAACTTATTTTTAATAAAGTAAATGAAACGTTTAAATCTACTCCAATTAAATTTTTATTCTGTTTTTCACATGTAATTACAAAAAACAGAGTCTATAATTTAAACACACAGTAAAAACTTTAAGAAACCTTGTATGCATTAATTACCAATAAATGCTTTTTTCTTCCAAAACACGAAAAAAAATTAATATTATTTTCCTGTATAAACACGTACTTTTTTTTCTAAAAAAGCCATTAAAATTAAAAAAAAAAATAAGGAAAAATATATTTGATTAAAACATAAAAAAAATTTTTTTATGTTATTTACATAAAATTTTTTTTTTCAAGACGTGATAGTACATCTTAAAATCTTATTAATTTATTTATTTAACTTTTATAATAAAAAAAAAGGTTAAAAAAAAAATTTTTTTCTCTTATCTTAATTAAACACTAAAAAAAAATTGTGTTTATTTATTTATTTTTCTAATAAAAAAGTCGTTTTTTTTTTATTTACTTATTTAATAAAAAATATGTTTTTTTTCTTCAGGTAATTGTATCCTATAATTACTTCAAAAAAAAAAATTGTATTTTTTATTTCTTTTCATTAAAATGTTATTCACTTGTTTGTAAAAAAATTAGCTTAATTTGATATTTTGATACTTTTTTTTGTTACAAATTAAATAAAATAGAGAAAAAAATAGTAATTTAATCTAAGATAAAAAAGACAATTTTTATTCTGTAACAAGTGTTTCCAATAATTTCTTTATTACACAAAAGAGTTTCTTTTTCTTATAACTAAAAAAATATCAAATTAATAAAAAAATTTATTTACACAAAAATAAAGTAACATAAAACCCGCGCTTTTTTTTTTTATAAAAAAAAACGTAATTTGAATGCATAACGACGGTTAAAAAATAACGTCTGGTACAACAGGGGATGTTTTTATTATTCTTAAAATAAGTTATAAAAAATTTTTTTTTAACGAATATAAACTACTTCATCATCATGATTGCATGATATAAAAAAAAATTTTTTATAAAAAAATACGTTGTACTGGACATTCTTACTGACCATGCCCATAATTTTTGTATTTTGAGGGTAAAAGTAGAAAAAAAATTTTTTTTTATGCAAAAAAAAAAAATTTTTTTTTCTATGATGGACCATATGCGTTTTTGTATATTAAAACGTATACGCGATTTTCTTCTTCCCTAAATATTTATAAAAAGATGAGAGAGATTCAGGAAGTGGTTTTTGTGTCCAAAAAAAATACAATTTTTTTTAATAATTTTTTTTTCACCTTAAACGAACGGAAATATTTAGTTCCTTAATATTTTATATAGGGTAAAAAAAAATTTTTTTTAGGGAGAAATAATAGAAAATTGTAATCTCAGAGGGGTAAAAAAAGTGTATTTTTATCCGAAGAAATTTTTTATACATTTAAGTGTCAATGAATCGATGAGGTTTTTTTTTTATAAAAAAAAGTTCAACGGTCACACGCGACTGTATAATATAACTGACAAAATAATAATTTTTTTACCAAAAAAAAAAGGGAGGTTATTTAGATTTATATTACAAAAAAATAAACGCGTGCCAATAGAGAACAAAAAATTGTTTCCAAAAAAGTAGCTACTCTGACCGCGAAAATAAAAGATCGTATCGATTCTTCTTTTTTAGATAAAAAAAAGGGTAAAAAAATTTTTGTTTTTGCTACTGTTAAATGTTCGAGTTTATAAAAAAAAGGGTATAAACGCCACGCGAAAAAAAAGTTAGTTTTTTGTGGCTTTTTTTTTGTGATGCATTCTAGTTTTGTATTATATTGAAAAGGAGAGATATAGACACTTTTTTTTTTAATAATACAGAAAAAAAGTGATACTGTTTTTTTTTTTTTGGGTGTATTTTTTTTTATTGGTATAGATTATATGATATTATTTTTTTGGGTCTTTATTTATACCTGAAATTATGTTTATTTTAAGGTGTGATTTTATTAATTTTTTTTTTTATTTTGAGGTTTTTTTCGGTATCAAAAAAAATTTTATCTCCCAGTGAAAGTGAATATATTAATTAAAAAGTCATATACTTTTTTTTAGTACACTTGTTGCTTCTAGTTTACTTACATATTTTTTTATTATTTTTTGTATAGAAGTAAAAAACTCATTTATTTAATATGATTAAATATTCATTTTTTGTAAGATTTTTTTTGTACTTGTATTAAGATACAATTTTTTTTTCATATTTTATATGAATTAAAAGTAAAAAAAAGAGTACCAGTTGAAAAAAAAAGTGAGAAATCTTTTTTTTTCATTTTTTTTTTTTTGAAAAATAAAAAAAAGTGTTTAAGTGCTTAATCTAATTATTTCTTTTTTTTTATTATTAAATTTGTTGAGATGTGAAAAAAAGATAGTTAATTGGTTTAATCATTTATTTATTGTAGTAAATAAAAAATTTATTTACTTACACTGTTAGATTACTTTGATTGAATTTTTAGCTGGTAACTTTTGGGTTTAGTCAATTTTGAAGTGGCAAATAATACTTTGACTTCAAAATAGCTCTGTTTTAAGCTCATGGCAGTAAAAAGATTTTAATACTTTTTTTTCTTCTTTTCTTTTTATTCTTAATAATTGGAAAATTCAAAAAGCAAATATAAATTTGCAAAGAGTATAATTTTAAATAATTTTATCTTAATATAAACAACTTTTGAAATTTTGAACATGCAGTAATTTCTTTGTCATTTTGGTTTTAAGATTTGGATAAAATTACTTTTTCAGCGTAATTAGAATGCAATTTTTAAATTTATCAGAAAATTTCATTAATATAGTAGTTCTCTTCTAGACTACTTATAAACTGAAAAAAATCTGCTTAATGAAAGAGAAATTCCATTTCCCGCAAGCGGAATTTTTCAAAAAACCGGGTCCCAAAAATTCTGTTGCTTATCTTTTATATTTTTATCAGGGATGCTATAAGAAATTAAGTTATCAAAAAATTCTGAATAAATATACAAAATCGACTAACAAAATTTTTTTCAATATCTATAACAGCATTGTGAATCATATATATATTTTAAAATCTAGTGCACCTCTAAAATTTTGGGCTATTCTAATCTACATAATTTTTTTTAAGTAAAAGGTAAATCTTATTGACTTATAATAATTGTTCCAAATTCAATGACAAAAGTCAAAAATTTTAAAACTTTAAAGTTTACTTTCACTTAGCTAATTTTACAATAAATTTAAGTAAAAACTATACATTTTAAAACTAAAACAATATTAAACAGCTTGCTTTACTTTACCTCAAACATAAAATCTTTGCAAACATTTTATTCTGAATAAACAAAAAAAAAAAAGAAACCAAATAAAAATCTATTATAAAAATCCATTATTAAAAAATATCAATTTTAAAAAATAAAAAGTAAACACACACAAACACACAAATGCAGTAACGTAATAACTAATCGATTTATAAAATAAAAGTAAAAGTCATTGGATTGTCGTGAAGAAAGAGGAGATAAAATATTATAATATAAAATAGGCAAATTTTCGCACGGCGATTCCCTTCCCATATAATATTATTCAATAAAACGTCCGTCTAAATCCAAAAAATATCGTATTCTAATGAATAGCCTTTTATATTTATTACATATTCTCGCGCATTCAAATCTTTTTCTTTTTTGCTTGAAAAAAGAGACAAGTTTTTGAATATAAAATAGGGAGAAAATAACACAAGGGATATGATATACGCTTCTTTCAGTTTTTAACAAAAATTTTATTTACAGTATCTTTTTTCTACCCAATAACCTAGTAACCCTTTTACTTTTGACTCTCGTCGTAATTAACATACAGGTAAATAAATAATATCAATTTACAATAAATTTATATACTCCTACAACTAAAATTTTTTTTTTTGAAAATTGTATCGTATATTTATTCACATCTGGTCAGATTTTGTTACATTTATTTACTTTTATCATTTTTATAGTATACCGTAAAAAATTTCAATTTAACTTCCGGTATATATTTTCGTACTATAATCGTGGGAATTTATGAAATTTTAAGTGTTTTTATTTATAGGTTGTTTATGTAATTAAAAATTCTTTTTTTTTTTTATAGTGGGTTGACTTTTTTATTTCATGCTTGCTAATCAATTTTTAGAGAGTCTGTTTTGATTATTTTATTTATGGAAATTAGTCAAACTTGCCTGTGTGTTTCCACTTGATGTGAATTTTTTGGTTTATGTTATGTAATTTTTAACTTGTTTAGACATGCGAATATATTTTTTTAGTTGGTTTTCTAAATTTATAATTTTAAGTTTCTTGTATTAAATGTTCAAGCACTTGTTTCAAGTAAATTTTTTTATCAAGTACTCAGAAAAAAGTTTTGAAAATAAATGCAAATTTCATAATAAAAGTGTACTCATTGATTCGTATTAATGATTTTAGAGTAAAAAATTAGCTACATGTTTAAATTACAGCAATTATTGTTTGTTTGAAAAACAGCAAATAAACATAATTCTTGAGATAATTCTAAGTGAGCATATAAAATATGTCACAAAAAATAGTTTTCAACTGTTGGTTTACTTTATCAAATTTATATTCAAGCATTTTACTTAATACTTCTAATTTAATAAAATTATCAAGCTATCATATAATATAACATTAAAAATTTTTACATATTACATAAATTGGCAAAAAATTGTTACATATAAAAAAAAAATTTTATAAAGTAAATTACAAGCTCAAGAAATTCTGTTGTATGATTCAAAAGCAGTTTAGTTATAGAAATTTTTACGTTAATTATATATTGCGCATTATGCAAGTACAAAGTAAATTCTTGCATAAAGTTTGAGCCTTCATATATAGAAGTGAGAAGTAATTTCTCTTTTGAGAAAAAAAATATCAAAAATTAATTCAATTTTGATACACGTAATATTACATGAATTACATTTATTTATAATATTTAATTGGAATATAATAAAATTTAAAATTGTTTAAAAAATAATAAATTTTATTTCTGCGATAATTATAGATTGCATTATAATTTAAAGCTTTTAATGACAAGAACCTAAATAGAATAATAGATTCTAAACAATATTCTGTAGAGACAATGCCTGTATTAATTTTTAGTTGCGTGGATAAAAATAGGATAGATATAATGTTTTTTGACCCACAAAACATGTATTCAGGGCCTATTATGACCTAAAAATGGCAGGTTAATTGTAATTAATAAATTATTGCAAATATAAACAGTCATTTGTTAATAACAATTAATTAGGTCAAAATAAATCCAAAAGATTTATTCAGTAAATTAAAAAACTCATAACCATCTTATTTTTATCGGAACTATCATTATATAATACAAAAATACTAAATACATTGTTGGTGGCACGACTAGCAAATATCGTGAACTGAAGCATAAACTCATTATACATATTTATTAATAATTTTTAAAAAATTTTCTTATTACTAGATAACCCTATTACTCCAGTCAAATCACGAAGGGGGGGGGTGCATAGTTTGTGGCCACCGCCAGATTTGGTCTACTATAGGTTTTTTGGGTGAAAAATTGGGGCTTCACCTTTAAATTTTCAAAAACTATCCCTAAAAAGGGGTATTTTTGATGTGTTCGAACTTTAAGTCCCTATATTTGGTCTATATGGGTTTTTTGGGTAGTTGATTACGAATTTCAGTGTCCCGTTTACTAAAAAATGGCAATTCACCCTCTAATTTGCAAAAGCTGAAATACTTTAAAAAGGGGTAGTTTTTGCTAATTTAAGGGTGAAACGCCAATATTTAGTAGGCAGGATCCCGAAATTTGTGATCAGCGAGCCAAAAAACCCATGTGGACCAAATCTGGCCACTCAAAATTCGAATACATAAAAAATACCCGTTTTTAGGGGTAGTTTTTGCAAATTTAAGGGTTAACCCCACATTTCTCATAGAAAAGACTCTGATTTTCGTATTTCGTAATCAACGACCTAAAAAACCTTTAGTAGACCAAATCTGGTGGTGGTCACAAATTTAAAACCTTGTAAAATTCCGAAAAAGTTAATTAATAAATAATAAATTTTATCAATAATAAATTGATTTAAAACGTTTGTCAGTGATTATAGTATTCTAAATTATAAATTAAAGTTTTAAATCTGAACAGTTTTATTCAATATGAAATATTTGTTAGAATTTATTTTATGTTATTAAAAAGATACTTTCAAACTTTGCAGAACGTCTTGTATATATAATAGTCAAAAGTCATTTTGCTTGCGAGAAAAAAAAAGTTTCATAAAATATAAAAAATATTGATTTTTTTCTTTGCAATACAGTGCATTATTATGTTCAAATATTTTATATTAAAATTCAAAAATTTCAAAATTTTTTTTATTTCATTGAATAAATTTAGGTATAATCAAAGAATATAAGAGGATATTTTTTGCTAATATCTAATCTATGCTATTTATTTCAGTAACAATTTTATTTTTTTGTGTTTTGAAAATGACATATAATTACATAAATATAGAAAGATACCCAAAAAAACCTCATGTTTTTTATCAAGTAGTCTAAATTTCGCCTATTTTTTGCACAAAAAAAAACTTGAAAAAAGCGAATTCAAGTCTATTATCGACAATATTTATTTTTTTATAAAACACTAATTAAACACATTTTACTTTTTTTCGTTTCAAATATAATAGTTATAATTACCAATAAATAACATAGTAGGCGTATTTTGGTTATTAGACATAAAAAAAACTATACTGAAAGTGGGCGAAAGTGCATAATATAATAAAAGCCCTAATATTTTTGCGGTAAAAACAAGAAGCAAAAATAATTTAAGTAGCGTAAGAAGAAAGAGAAGTAGAGTTGTCAGGCGATCGTGTTTTACATCATGTTATATTATTCCTTTATTTTTTTTAGCATGGTTTAGTAGTTTTGGTGGGGGGGTCCAGACTATTTTTACTATACAACATTATAAGGGACAGGTGGCAGATTGAAGCATGGGAACCTGACTTTCGGGGGCAGCATCCCTTCTTTTTTTTTCTCTTCTTCTCTTCTCTTTCTTTTAATATTACGTTTTTATACTTCATATTATTACTTATTATATTATGAAGGGGAAAATTAGATGCTGGACTCTCCTCTCGTATAAATCTGTTTTTAATATCATATTATATATAAAAATTTTTATGGAAATTCGGAAATCAAGTTCCTTACTTATTATTCATAAAAATTTTTATACACACATAAAAGCGAAAAAAAAGTAATAGATCATTTTTATTTAACTAAAGTTGTCAAAAAAATAAAATTCTCACGCAATATTTAAAAATCAGTCTATCAAAATCTTATCTTGATTATTTGAGTGATTTTAGTAAATCTAAATAAGAAATTGATGAAAAAATAAACGGACTGAAAATGAGTGGTCAGCTACTGAATATTTTTCTTGATCAAAAATAATATCGTGAGAAATTTATCTTAGCAAAAAATATAAAAAAGATAACAAGTTCCTTTAGGATAGGAAGTTCTTATAAGATGTGGGAGTATATTATAGTGTGAGAATGTTTTTATTTTTTTTGGTCTTTGGGGGTCTTTTTTTTCTAAATAAATAGGAGGAGTGTATTATAACTTCCTTGAGAGTAGTTTGAATTCTTCTTCGCATTTCCGTTTTTTTTTCGCGTCCACTTGACGGCGGCATATATTTAGGACGAGTGTTTTTTTTGTGCGTATATGTTTTTAATTTTATGGATTGAACGACATATTTAATAGTAAAAAAGGAGTAATAAAAAACAGTAGTGTTTATACAAAACCGGAAGTTTACTTTAATATGCAAAGTTTTAATATTAATTCTTAGAAAAATCTTTAAAAAAAAAAATTAATTTAAAATAAAAGCTACCGTACATCATATTAACATCATCATCATTATTTTTTATGTGGTATACATAAAATATATATTAAAGTTTTTGCCATTATAATAAACCTAACCTAAAAAAAAAAAGTTATATATTACTGATCCTTTTTAATATTGTTTAATTTAACTCGCGCGAAAAGATGAAAAGAAATTGTAATAATCTTTTAAAAGATGATGATGATAATTATTATGATGGGGTCCACTCGCATATATATTTTTTATAATAATGAATTTTACGAGCACTTCATTTATTTATTAAAGAAGTAGTAAGTAATAAGCATGAAGAAAATAAAAAAATTTTGCTTTATTGTATGCGATGGTAAATTGTAAAATTTGCTACCGAAAAAATATAATAATGTACAATTTTTTTTTTTCGGTGGCTGTATTTTATTATTGTAAAAAAAATTTTTTTAACGGGTTTTTTTTGGTTGATGATGTACCTAACTATAATTTAAGAAATTTTGCCACGCGACCTTTATACTGTATTATGAAAAAAATTTTTTTTAACCGGTTTTATATTCTTTGTTATATTAAAGTAAGAAGCGAAATAAAGTTACAATAAAATGTAATGATGCTACTGTTTTTTTTTTTTTGGTTTTTGTATTACAGTATAATTTAAATGGTCATGCTGCCAAGTGTATTACTTAGGGTAATAATAATAGTGGTCTGCACTAAAATATTTGGAATTAAAAACCGGATTGATTTTATGAATTGTATTGTTTTAGGGTTTTGAGGTATTCTTTAACTTTAATGTTCGTATTTGATATTTTTTGAGTGTCTCAGAGATTTATTGCACGATTTCTGATAGGTTTTTAGGCTTAAAGTTCAGTAGAATTGAATACGCTCTGAAAAAAACCGATAGTGGCAAGCACAATTGACAAATAATTGAGTACTGAAATATGTGTGAAATGGCCTGATGAGACTAAAAATTTTTTTTAATTATGACCGAAAATCTTTATTTATTGCGTGTGAGTATGACAGCTGTCAATTATTATTCAGAGATAGCCAAGATTCAAACTAACCTTCACATCCTATTTTTTTTTTGGCTGCGTAAACAGTTCTGGGTTCACAAAGTTGGACAATTTTATGCCGAGAAAATCTGAAAGTATGACACCTCATAATAGCCCAGATTTTTAGATGAGACCAAAACATACTCGATTTACATTTAACATTTTTCTGGGTTCTGGACGAGTATTCCGGGTCAATAAAGTCTTGCCATTTATTTATTACATGTATGATTTAAGGCGTGGGTTAATGGACAAACTTCAATAGCCTTACATACCCTTCTAAAATCCAGATACTGAAAAATTTCCAATTTAAACTTAGTATGTTTTGGCATAATTTAAAAATCTAGGCTAGTATGAGGTGTCATATAACATATTTTTTTTCCGAAAATTGATCAACTTTTTCGAAAAACCGCGGCCAAAAAAATTTTCTGACGTAAGTGAGTGTTTTGATCTTGGCAATTTCTGTTCGAAAATTCAGCTTTCATACTCACACACATTTTTTACCATATACACTGAAAAAAAATCCATTTGTAGGGCATGCGGAATTCCGTTTGCAGAAAGCAAAATTTTTCCGTTAGCGGTAAGTGGACTTTTCAGTGTCATATTCAGCTTATATGGTCAGCGAATTTCCACTTGTAGCTGGTTGAATTTTTTTTCTTGCTAAAACTATTGCAAATGACTGTCACAAGTGTATTTATTTTTTGACTTTATCTGAAACTTAACCCCTTTCGATCCAATTTGAAAATAAAATTCGAATTTTCAGGTCAGGTACCCGAAATTTTGAATAACCTCACACTCTAACTAAATATGATCATATTTATAATTAGCCTAAAGCTGATTCCAAATGTATAATATTTTCTATTGATTTTCGCGTCCGATTATTTTCATGCATATTTTAAATGATATACGCGAAAAATTTTATGCTTAGAACCAACTTTAGTAAATCAAAGATTTTCCAAGATTATTAACCAAACAAAACTCCAAAAATTTGAAGTTCAAATACTTTGCTCATTAAGTCTAAAACATGAATCTTAAAAAAAACTTCCAAGGCCATATCGTACCATATAATCATCCAAAAACCCTTTTTTAAAAAGCATCATATTCAAAAAATCCTACACCAAAATCTTTGTATAGCCCTCTGAAAAGTACATTGACCAATATTATAATCTCGTTTTAGCTAATTTTTGTTCAAGTACTTTATGAGAAACTAGTTTATAATATATTTCTTGTTAATATTATAATAGAATCTTTATTTCTTGTAGGACGTTTTATTATTATGTAATAATACACATAGAAAAGAGTATCATGTTTTTTTAAATAAAAAGAATGAAAGATATTTTATATGGCGTGGGAGTTATAAAAAAATTCTTTACTTTTTTTATATATTTTTTGAACTGAATTGTATTGAATTGGTCTAAAAAAAAAAAGCACCTGATCTCACACCGTTTATTATTATTATTATTATTCTTTTTGAGTGTCAATTTCTTTTGATATTATTATTTATTTCTTTATAAATATAGCTAGATCTTTATTTAAATGCTACTTATACTACATGCTACTGTGTTACCTTTTCTTTTACTTAGTACTTAGGTGTATGTGTTTGTAATAAAAGGTTATCTAATACAAAAAATCAAAAAAAAATATTTTATTATTGTTTTATGTGTAAATATTTGAAGTTTTTAAAAAGATTTATTCTAGCAAAATGTAATTTTTATGGTTTTTTTATGTTTGTAAATGTAAGTATTTAGATTATGGTAATTTTTTTTGATGTTGTGTTGTAGAAAAGGCTGATTTATCTAAGAAATTAAAAGTTCTTTTAGAAAAATTATTCAAATGGTAAATTATAATTTTCTGGTTTAATAAATCTTATTATAAATAAGAATCTTAAGAATCTTGAGATTAATTTTAGGTCTAGCTTGAAATTTTAAGAAATGTGTTTAATATTCAAAAATTTTAAGCTAATATGTTGGTTTTCGATAAGTTTTTTTTTAAAGATAGGAAATTCGTGTTTTAAACCCGGTTATAAAAGTGACTTTGGTTTCAATGCGTTTGGTAAAAACTGAAGCATAACCGAAGTAAAATATTGTAAAAATTTTTATTGCAAAAATCAAGGAAAAAATTGTTAGCTCAAAAATTAAGTATTTTTATTTAATATTACGTAATTTACGTTGCTTAAAATTTAAAACAGTTTAAGTAATTTTCAAATTTTAAACGATTTAAATACAAATTAAGCTTGAAATTTCAAGGCACAGCAAACTCACCGTCTTGTTTTAAGTATGAAATCTATAAAATAAAATCAAGATCTTTAGTTTCCTTTTTCTTAACTTCAAAAATCAAAATTTACAAAATAGCCTTCAAAGTAGTGAAAAAATTTTTTAGATAATTGCAGTAAATAAGATATTGCTTTTTTAGTAGATGAAGTTTTTAAAAAACTTTTTTCCAACCCTCTCTGAAGATTCAGACCTTTCATTAAGCCATCGTCAAACTTGTATTGATAAATATTTTTTGATAATCTTCAAATTATCGAAAGTTTCCTTTTTACACTATGCCCATCACTGCTCCAAAGTAGAAAAATTATTTCATCAAATTTACTATCCAGTAAAAAAATTCACCGATAGTAAATTTTCCAATAAAATTTTTTACAGCGTATACAGTCCTAAACTGCATAAAAAACTTAATAATCTCATGTATATTTAAACATTAAAAACTTTATGTACACACAAGCCAGCAAAAAAAATAATAATAAGAAATAATCCCACACACATAAACATCAGCTACTGTGGTTAGTAAATATACCAACATAAGGTGATCATTGCGGCAATATCAGAGTTTATGTCGATTTTCTTATGATCACATGCGATGATTATGATGAGAACCAAAACGATCGAAGAGTAATTCACTTTTTTTTTTTCTTTTTACATTAGCTACTCGAAATTATATTATAATAATAATCTACCTTCATTATTATTATTATTATTATTATTATATGTAAAGCTTTAAAAAAAAGTTATTATCAAATGACGTTTGTCTCTTATGGATAGTTTTTTTTAGTTTTAATGCTAATATTTCATAGAATATTATTATAAAACGATAATTGTGTAAATTGTACGTCAAGAGGGTGATCACACAGGGATATATTGTTTTTTTTTTTCGTTGTGGCTACTGTAATTATTGATATATTATTTATAGATTTTAAATGGTTCATACGTAATACGTTAAGATATAAAAAAATTTTTATAATTATCGAATATCTAGGGTAGCTTTTTTCTCGGATTTTTTTAGATTCATTAATAATGTAGTTTTAAAACGCTTTAATTATGAATACACAGTAAGAAATTTTTTAAAATATTTTATAGAGTTATAGTATATGATACAAAAGTATTCGATTTTTGGTAGTTTAGCTTGAATTTTAAAATTATGTAAAAATTATTCTCGCAAGTGAAATGTCCTCGGAATAGTATATAAATGAACGCTTCAAACGTTAACTACATCGTAAAATTTAAAGTAAATACTTATTTTTAATTAGGAATTTAAGAAAACTATCGCTGATGGACGATTTTTTGTTTTTTTTTATTGTTATGGCTTATCTATTTTGGTTAATTGTTGATATAGAAATTTTTTAGCCTAAGAATGGAAAATGTCGGAAATTATAAAAATTAATTTTTTAAGTTTTCAAGTACTTAAAACACAAATTTAAGGCCAATAAAAAGGAAAAAATCCCACTTTTTGAGAAATTTGAACTTAATTTTCCTATTAGTTTTGCCTGTTTTCTTGCTTTCTTCAAGATTTATTTAAAAAACTAATGGCAGAATTGACTTTAGCGAAAAATTTTACATATCCCCTCATTGTTTAAAATTACTTTAGCTCTATTCAGAGCGTAGAAAAATTAAAATCGAAAATTTAGCTATAAGATTTTACTTAAAAACTTGAATTCGAAAAACAGCCGTAAATTAGAAATCTTTGAATTCAGAAGATTAAGAAGTGGTATGCTATCATATTTTTGCATACTAAACTCAATAAAATCTATTTAGTTTCACTAAGAATTACTTATATATATTTTATGAATTACAATTATTAGTTTGATTTTTGACTTAGTATAGAACAAAAACCGAATTTTCATTATAACGAGTGCTCTCGAATATAAAATTTATTTTCAGCCTATACAAAAATTAATTAAGAATAAAGAAAATTCTTTAAAAAATTCATCAATACAATAATTTTAGCTGATTCATTATAAAACAGCCATAAAAAGTTAAAATTGACGAAGCGCAAAATAACAAAAAAAAAAAGTAAGTATTAAGAGATGAACACGAGTAGCAATAACTGAGAAGATGAAAAAAAAAGAACTAAAAATCAGCGTATCAAGAAATTATTATTTTATGCAGTCGTGTACTACCGATATATAATACAAGACAGGATATATGCTAAAGTCGTTACGGTTGAATTAATCCGTTTGCTATATATAATATTAGAAAAACTTTTACTCCTCAAGGATATATTTTTGACCAATTTTTATTTTAGTATAATTTGATGGACGTAAATTTAATTATTAATTTTTTTTTAAGGCTTTAATTGATAATTAATTTATATCTAATTATTTTATGACGTATGTAGAGTATCTTAAAAAAGTATAATTATATAATAATTAAGAAAATTTCTTTTCTTTCTTTTATTTTTTGAGGCATATGTTAATTTTTTTTTTTTCGTTTAATTATTAATAAATGTTGTCTAGAATTATAAATAAAAATATAATTTTTGAAATAATTAGGGTATGTGTTAATGACGGAAAATTTTGTGAGTCATTTTAATTTATTGTTTATAGTATGTAAAATTGGAAAATTCTTTTGGATTTTTTTTGCAGAAAATGCTCCCTTAATTTTTTAGAATGAATTGGTTATTATGGTTTAGTCTTTTCAATGTACTTGATTAAAAAAAAATTTTATTTGTATCCAAATTTAAAATTTTAGATACAAAACCAGTGCCTCTAAAAAAACCAATCAACCATCATACATTCATAAAATCTCAAAACTTAAAAAATCATCAAAAAATAAATTAAATTTAAATAACAATAAAAAGCAAGTAAATAAATGTCAAAATAAATAAAAACACAAGTTAAATCTATATAAATTTAGTAAATAATCCTCTAATTCAAATCGTATTTTATATTAATCGTTTACAATAAGTACACACTTTTTATAGGGCCGGGCGTCACTCTAAAAAATATTTCAAAAGAACATATTTTCTATTAAAAAAAAAGGGTTAACATATTGGATTAAAGATAAAAAGCTTAGCTATTGATTTTTTTAAACTCTTAGTTTCTTATCATATTTTTCTCACTTTTTTTTGGTTTAAGGAAAAAAAATATTTTACCCCTTTAGAAAATTTTTGTTATTAAAGTCTTGTATTTTAAAAGATACTAAATTTACATCTTATAAATATTTATTGTAGTATACCTGCGACCAAAAAGAGAGAGAGAGAGATTTAGGGGGGTTTTAGTTTCTATTGTATAATAAAAAAGTACAATGGTTAAATGACGCGTTGAAGAATAATAATAAAAGTAAAAAAAAATCTGATGTGAAAAAAAAAATAATAAAAATTCTATTTACTTTTAAGTAGCTTCATTTTTTATTTATCTTAATTGTTTTTGACCTGAAAAATAGAAAAAGATAAAAATATATAAAAACTAACCTGTGGACACATTTTACATTGATATTTTCTTTGTGGATGTGAACCACCACCACTACTATTTGATGGTTTAACACTTAATGGTTGTGGTACAACTAATAAACTTGTTGGAGGACTTCCGTTACTACTTCCTCCGCGATATTGATCATCACCTTAAAATAAAAATTGATAAGCAAAATTTGATTTTAAAAAATTTTATATTTTATTGTAAAATTGAGAACCACTGGGTGTAGTAGTTAAGAGAACTGCGGTTACATTATGTCACGCTTGAATAACGATTAACACATTTTTGCATTTTTTAAATAATTTAATTACTATTAGATTTCAATTTTTTTCATTTAAAAAGAAAGTATGCAATAACCTTGATTTATTCTGTGTCTTTTTATTAAATGTCCTTGTTATTATTATTATTATTATTATTTTTAATCGACATCTTAAAAAGAGATAATTATCGTTTGTATTAAAAATCGAATGTTATAATTTATTATTATTTCCGTTTGGTTGTGTGTGTTTCTGTGTAGGCTTATGATATAAATTTTAAATATTTTTTTAAATAAATATTCTATTTTTTATATAAGGAGTTTTGTGTCTATTCTGGAGCGGATAATTAAGATTAATTTTTTTTTATAATATCGAAGATTATTTTGTAAATTATCTGAAAATTTAGCTAAAAATATCAGATAATATGATTTTCATTTGAGTTTTTAAAATTTTGTCAGAAATTAAAAAAAAATTTTATAATCAATTTTGTTTTGGGGATAGCTGTGGTAAAAAATGTATGTGAATATGACAGCTGAATCTTTGCACAAATATAGTCAGTTTTTGCAGAACATTTTTTTGACCGCAAGTTCTGAAAAAAGTTATGGCTACACAAAGTTGACCAATTTTTTAAGAATACAAAGTGAAAGTTTTTCGCCTATAGAAATAGTGTAAAATTTTAAATTGGGCCAAAAAATACTATATTTATATTGCACATTTTTTGTAGCTGGATTTCAAAGGGGTATGTCAGGCCATTAAAAAATTTCACTATTTTGCTGCGTTCTTAAAATTAAATTTAAGTAAAGACGCCGATAAATGGCGAGACTTCAATGGCCCGACATACCTCTCTGAAAATCCATCTACCAAAAAATTTCAAATGTAAACCAAGTATGTTTTGACATAATCTAAAAATCTGTAAGGCTATTTCAAGGTGTTATTAATTTCAATTTTTTTGCAAAAAATTAGCTAAAATTGTGGATCCAAAACTTTTTTCAGAACCTGGGACCAAAAAAACTAATTGAAAATGAGTATAGTCTCTTATATCTTTGATTAAAAACTCAACTATCATACTCACAGATTATATTTTGGTCATAGTATGGTATATGCACACACACTTTTTACTATAGCCATTACCCAAGCTATAATTGAAATAATTTATTTGTTAATTTTCTTCTGTTAGCTTCCAAAAATCAAATCTTGGACCCATTTAACCAAAAAATGTTAAATTTTAGGCTAGCCTAACAGCTGTTAGTAACAAATTATTGCAAAATTAGTTATAATTCACGTGCTAAAGTCGACAGTTTTCAGAGTTTTAAAAAGTATACTGACCTACCGAACACAAAAGTTTAAGCAATATTTTATAAGTATAATAAAAAAACTAATTAACCACAGATTTGAATTTCGAAATACGCAGGACGTATGCCCTCAGAAATTGCAATAACACAAATAAGATATCAATAATTATGTTTTAAAAACAAATAGAATTTTTTTTACGCATATTTTATGTTTCAACTAAAATTATAAATATTATGTGTATATTGTCAAAAGTAACTTTCTTATATTAATAAAAAAATTAGTTAATTTTCGAAAAAATTTGTAAATATTCGAAAAAAATCGTATATTTACTAAATTTAGTATATTAACAAAAAATTCGAGTATTCTCGATCTTTTTTGTGAATTCGCAAGAAAAATTGATAATTTACAATTTTTTTTCTCGAAAATTTACAAAAAATAGTCTTAATTTACGAAAAATAGTTGTGAATTTACAACTTTTTTCGTAAAATCTCAAAAAAAATCGAGAGTTCTCAAATTTTTTGTTAATGTACTAAATTTAGTAAATTTACGATTTTATCGAATATTTACAAAATTTTTTGAAAATTCACTAATTTTTCGAAAAAATTCTATTTTTTTTGTAAATCTGTTACTTTTTACAGTGTACCCTACCAATAAGAGGTAATTAAAAAAATTAACTAAAAAAGTCATGCCCTATCAAAAAAATTTTAATATAATATGTCAGTACTGAAATCAAACTGAAGCAAAAACGTCACCAGCCTGTTTTCCATATTATATCATCCATAAGTTTTATGGGTGCAGTTTCAGTGCTGCTAAATTGTCTAAAACTAAGAGTTCCATTTTTGTCTGCAAAGTCACAACCAATATTTTGTCTCTAGTTCAAAAAATAGCTAATACATTTTTACACACTACATTTTTACACACTAATCAATCTTTACCATATAATATGACTAGAGTAAAAAAAAAATAAAAATAATTATTCATATTTGTAAATACACAACACGTTGACAATAATTACTTTTTTTTACAAAGTGTAATAAACACAGTATTTTTCTCTACATACAGTATACCTTAACCTAAAAAAATATGTAAAATTTCAATATAAATACTATTTAAAACATATATTTTTAAAAAAAAAATATTTATTTATAATAATAATCAATAAAAAAAAAAATCATTCTGTCTTTGACAATTATAGATATCATGATATACGTTTGTCATAAAAAATATGAGAGAATCATTAGTTTAAATTTATAAAACTATTTTTATCAAGGTTAAATAATAAAAAAAAAAAAAGATTATCATTTTATTAATAATTATAATTCTTTCTCTACTAGACTTGTAAAAAAAAAATGTATTTTTTGATTGTATGCTAATTTTATTTTTATGGTCAATTTTTATACGAATTTTAAATAATGTAAGCAACGATTGATTAGGTAACATATTTTTTAAAATAATTATTTCGTAGAAACTTAGAAGAAGAATATGTAATGTAAGTTAGTATTTAAATTTACATATTTGCATCTTGTATAATTACATACTTACATTATTTTTTTTATTTTTCTCTAGTGTGAATGAAATAAAATTAAAAAAATATGTATAAATGTCATCGTGTAAGTTTAAGAGATAATGTATGTGCTTATTAATTTTTGTTTATATTAAAACTCTTGTACTTATACTTAGGATTATGTGATAAATATTTATTCGTTTTAATACTTTTAGAGATTTTTATTTATTTATTTATTTATTTATTCAATTACTTTTAATTAACAATTTAAAGTTTTAAAAGATATTTTTTAAATGTATTGATAGTTTTAAAAAGTTTGAAAAATTTGGAATATCTTATGTGAAGATATTTTTGAGGACTGTGTTTTATGGTCCTTCGAGCTGGATATTTTTGTAAAATATTTTCTATTTTCTAGTTATTAATAAACAAGTTGAAAAAATAAAGGAAATAATTGTTAGCTCAAAAATCAAATATTATTACTAATAGTTTTCACTCTAATAAATAAAATAATCAGGCTCGATAAGGACCAATTACAAAGTAAAATAAAAAAAATGTTCTAGATTAACTTTGAAGTCTTACTTGATTTTATTATTCAGTTAACAAAATATGAAAATTTAGCTAGAAGTTAAATTTAAATTTCTGGCAAGTATAAGAAAAATTTTAGCATATTTTTGCTTAACTCAGTAATACAAAATGTAACCCATAGATTAAAATAATTATTATTAGCATAAAATAATAATAATTATAATATCTTATCATTAATCAGTAGAAAAATAAAGTATTTCAAAAATCATAAATAACTAACTGGTCTTTTAAAATTTGGAGCTTTCTTGTAATGCAAGACAAAGAGTTGTATAAAAGTTTTCATTATACGCTGTAAAAATTATCTATTTTCTACCCTCAGGTAATTATATTTTTTCCTTTTAATGTAAGACATGTGTTGAACAATGGGACAAAACTACGCTCATTCATGCATACAACTGCATTAAAAGTAAAATCCTATTTTTTTCTCTTGTTTAACAAATAGCTATTTTTTAATCAGTGACAAGAAAACACGTTTTTGCCAGATAAAGTTTTGTACAACGAGTTTTAAAATTTAAAGGAATAATTTGTATAATTTAAAAAAAAAATTTTTTTTACCAGTTTTAAGATTTATCTATATTTTTTGATAAATATTGGTTTATGTACTTTTTTGGATTTTAATAAAAATATTTTTATATTTATTAATTTTGTAAAAGTAAATAGAGAATTTATTAAAAAATTGTATAAATAAATATATCGAGTTTTAAGAGTTATTTTTTACTTTTTTTAATTTTCAAAATGAAAGAGCGGATTTCATTACTAATCAGTCAAAAACATGTATAAATATCATATTCTTTATTTCTTAAATTATTGATATTTTTGTAAATATGAATATTAATAAATAAAACATGTATTTTAATAAATAGAAAATTCTTGATTTTATGAAAAACTTTTCATAAGGTAAAAGTTCTAAAAGTTGGACTATATTTTTAGAGGATAGTTTACTCTAAAATTATTATTTCTTTTGTAAATTTTTTTTGACTATACTACATACACTGTAAAAAGTAACTTTCTTGTAGTAACAAAAAAATTAGAACATTTTCGAAAAATTAGTAAATTTTCAAAAAAATTTATAAATGTTCGAAAAAAATCATAAATTTACTAAATTTAGTATATTAACGAAAAATTCGAGTATTCTCAATTTTTTTTTGTGAATTCGCAAGAAAAATTGATAATTTACAATTTTTTTCGAAAATTTTCAAAAAATAGTTGTGAGTTTACAACTTTTTTCGTAAAATCACAAAAAAAATCGATTATTCTCAAATTTTTCGAGAATATACTAAATTTAATAAATTTACGATTTTTATCGAATATTTACAAAATTTTTTGAAAATTTACTAATTTTTCGAAAAAATTCTATTTTTTTTGTTAATCTAAGGAAGTTATATTTACAGTGTAATTTAACTATTTATAATGATATTAGCAAAAATATCGAATGGTTTTGTAGCTGCTTATAGTAACGAAGATGCTAAAGGTTTTGTACGGTTGTTGATTGCAAAAATCAAGGTTTTGCTCGTGCAAAATTTGTGCTTTCAGCAATACAACAGTGATGCTCTGTTGAAATAATAATACCATAAGATCGAAAAGGTTTTTGGAGCTGTTATAGTTACGAATACTCATGCATTAAGATCACGATTAAGATTCAAAACAGTAACCAAAAATTTTAATAAATCCAAGTAAACATTTAAATGTATCAACAAATAGAACTTTTACCCTATAAACAACTTCAAACTTTTTTTCTTTATATTATTTAATAAATAAAAAAAAATAGTAAAATATATATATTTGATATTCGTAATGAAAATATGTGATATACTCTTTTTTTACAACTCATCAATATTAAAAAACTGTCTTAAACAAATAATATTGATAAAATTGATGAATACGTTGCATAGGTTAAAGATTTTTTCTTTTATAATATTATATGAACATTTTTATCGAATAAATATATTATAAAGTCCATTAAAAAAAATATTTACTTTTTTTCTTTTTTTCTTTCATATTCTATATTTACAAATAAATTGATGTATATTATAAGTTTTTTTTTATAATATATTATGTACTTTCGTTCGATATGTAATTTTTTACTTCATTTTTTTTTTTTTTTTTTGTTATAAATATTAGCAAAAGTTTATTTTACTTTATTTGCTTTATATATATTTTTTATTTATAGTAACTATTTATAAAGAAATTTTACTCTTTTTATTTTAAGTTTATGTATGAACAATTTTTTTTTATTGAAATTTTTTAATTTTATTTTGTTATATACTATAAAATAACAGGATTTTTGGGATCTGGGATATACCTTGTGAAATTATACTATAATGTACCTATTTTTTTGAGTACTCTTTTTTCAAGGTAAATTTTGCATATTTGTTATGAAAACGACGAAATTTCATGAAATGTAATATTTCTATATGAGAGACTTCATCCCTACTGAGCCTAAGTTGTACTGAATGGTCGCGTAATTCGGACAAAACTATTTTTTTCCAAAATCACAACTAAAAATAAGTACTCTTTCAGCTACTTTTAGCTTTCTAGGTCAAAGCCTTGATTTTTGGCAGCCATTTTTGTGTTTTTCACGTACTTTGATAAATTCACTCAAAATATCCTTTTTTTTTGCTGTCAAATGCAGAAATGCTTCAAAAAACTTTCAAAGCTTGTCAAAAGTTACACACCTATGTAATATTTCTCGAGGAATTCTAATTTTTGGTCAGATTTTCAATAGGTCGCGTAACCGAGGAGGGAAATTCTAAAATTTGAAAAAATAGTTATTTAAAAAATATCATTTTTTGATCTGATGCTTTCAGATTAGCGTACCCCAAGGATTTTTTTTTGAGGATAAAATTAGATTACAAAACAAGTCATTTGGGCCTAAGATAGTAGAAAATTAAAACTGCACATTTTTTTTTATTTATAAGCTGAAATGCGTAGTATAGTGAAGTACGTAAATTCTTCCAAATTAAATTTTGAACCTTGGAATAAAATACTGCGGGCTATTACAAGCACCAAAAAGGAAAATATTTTTAATCTCAAAACAAGTATTTTAAAGCCATAACAATTATATTTTTAGTGAATTTATCAAAGTAGGCGAAAAACAAAAAATTAGAAAAGTCAAGGATTTGACCTAGAAAGCTAAAAATGGCTGAGAGTAATTATTTTTAGTTGTACTTTCGGAAAAATAGTTTGAGCTGATTACGGTGATCCTTTAGTTCAACTTGGGCTCAGTTAGGTTGGTGTCCCTCTTATGAAAATTTCTATAAAAAAAAAATACTGCCTTGGCATTGAGGTTCTCAAAGAATAGGAATACATTTTCTTGTGAATGAGGTATTGGAGGTTCAGAAATTTTTGTTTCAAAAATTTTTTTAAAAGCATGCGAAGAAAATTAAAATTTTGTAGTAGGTACACTGAAAAAAAATTCTGGCTGCGGGAGTTTATACCCATATTTTATATTTTGTGATTATTCAATAAATGACCTATTTTCTGTAGGCAAATAAAAGTTCAAATTTTTATTTATTAGTAGTTAATTTTTTTATTGATTGTAATAGTCAAAAATTTAGTTTTTTTTTAATTAATCAATATTTTCTAGAACCTATTCCAAAAAAGTGTTTATTTAAAAATTATTTTTTCGAAGTATATTTTCTGTATTTTTATTCGTACCTTTCTGTTCAAATGTTTGACTTAGAAAATTTAAAATAATAAAATACGCCACTAAACTATCCCCACTGAGGTTCCTTAAAATAAAAGTAATTAAATAAATGACCATAAATTATATTTTAATATGATTTTAATTACAAAACTTTATTATTGATAATTAAAAATGAAATACCCATTTATTTTTAATGAATATCGAATTTCCAAATATATTAAAAATTTAATTTTTCTAAAAACTAAATTATTTTTTGCATGTATATTTTTGATTAAATAATTTTTAATAAACTTTTATCATTATTTTTATAAGATTAAAATAATCAGTTACACCAAAAAAAAAAAGTTGTCGAACTATAAGGAAAAATATGATCCAAAATAATAATGCGTAATAATGTAAAAAAAAATCTTTTTTTTAAGCAATTGTAGAGTAATTTCATGGATAAATAGCACAAAAAGTTGGTCAAGGTCTTAAAAAGATTTTTGTTCTAGACTTAGACGATTTCCCGAATCTGAAGGTTTTTTATTAATTTTTAAGGATTTTATTCAAGTTCAAAGTTGTTTGGTAAATGTTAAACTCTCAGCCACCGTTTTTGAAAGTTTGTTATAAAAGTTAAAAAATATTTACATTTTTAGAGTCAAAAGCGTAGAAAACTTAAAAAATAGGTACTTTTCTTTGTAAAAACAAAAATTATATTTATTATTAATAATACATAAATCATTTTTTTTAAGCCTACACTGTAAAAAGTAACTTTCTTATTTTAACAAAAAAATTAGAACATTTTCGAAAAAAATCGTAAATTTACTAAATTTAGTATATTAACAAAAAATTCGAGTATTCTCGATTTTTTTTTTGTGAATTCGCAAGAAAAATTGATAATTTACCATTTTTTTTCGAATATTTACAAAATTTTTTGAAAATTCACTAATTTTTCGAAAAAATTCTATTTTTTTTGTAAATCTAAGAAAGTTACTTTTTACAGTGTAGTAATGGTCAAAAATGTAAAAAATTCAAGAAAATTCAGTTTTATTAACTTTCATTTTTATTGGAATTTGACAATTTGTTTTAACTTCTTTGTCAAATTGCGACGATTCTTTCTAAGAACACCAAAATTTACATACCCTAGTCGAATTTCCCGTAGAATTCAAATTTGTTGTCAGATTTTCATTTGGTCACGTGACTTAGCGGGAAATCAGCTAAATAGATAATAAGTCAATATTGAAAAATATAGTATGGAAGGTTTCAGAAAAATTTTTTTTCATATTTTTGAGACCGACTTTTTGTGCTATTTTTCCATGGTTTACCCAGTATATAATTGATAAATGAATAAATGAATATAATAAATATACTTTAAGATAATACATAAATAAAACTAGTAAATTTTATCATAAATAATTAAAATTATCAATTTTATTTAAAATTAACATGGAAATATTTTAAATTAAGAAAAAAATAAAATAACTGTTTACTTATTTTTTTTTAAATTAACGGGATAGTAGTAATAAGATCATTTTTAACATTTAAGATAATTAAAGTTTCCTTAATAATATAATCGCCTAATTTAATTTTTTGGTGTACTGATAATGATATAATTAAAAATGACATCATTTATAATTATAATTTAAAATTTAAATCACGCGAGCTTTATATTATTTGAGATATGCATTTTCCCATAATATATTGGTATTATGACTAAACAAGTGTTTTGCTTAACTTTTGAGGTTGCGGCCTTATATTGAAAATTACTAAAAGAAACCCTAATTAATAAGATTGAGACCTGTGTTTTTTTAAGTATCTACAAAAAGTCAGTTTATAAAATAATAGATTTTTTGTAATTTTTCCATTAAAAATTGCACTTAAATGTCATTCTTGTTTTCCAATATTCAAATGTAAATTATTAAATTAATGCATACTGTCAAATTTCTTTGCTTGAATTTTTTTTTGATTTTCAAAGTTTTTGGTATGGAACAAAAGATTTTTATGCATGGAACATGTTTACTTACAGCTGAAGGCTAATTTTACGCAACATTACAAAAAAATTTGCTATTTTTATTTTGCCAATAAATGGGAAATACATTTTGCCACATATGGTTGACATTATAGCCGATATACGAGAAAATGCAGACCCCATGCATGGCTCGCCTAATCTAAATTTACACGAGACGTTTTGAAAAAATCGTGAAAATTGATAAAATAAAATTTCTATATTTACATAATATTTATTTTTATTATAAATAATTTCGAAATTAAGTGATACTGAATAATAAATTTTAAAATTTTAGACACCAGCACACAATGTGTAATACATAATAAATGTCTGAATAGAATATTTTTATGATTGTATTTTAAAAATTTTGTTATAAAACGGTTTGATTTATGTTGATGTATTAAATAATAGTCGTAAAATACACTTGTGTAGATTATTAGTTGACGTTAATTGCATAAAAATGAAGTTTAATTAAGAAATAAATCTTTTATAATAAATATTTATCGATATAGGTATACAATATTATGTTCTGTAAGCAGTTAACTTACACTGATTTTTATAAGAAATAAGATTTGTTCTTATCTTTTTTCTATTTTGATTATTTTATAATACTTTTTTGTTTTAATAGATTTTGTCATGCATTGTATCTTCGGCATGATATTACTTAAATTGAATTTGATTTTACTTTGAAAAAAAAACTTATTTCTTATTGCATTTTCCGGTCGAAATGTACAAATTCTTTATTATATTTCTAAAACTTATTTTTATTTTTGGCTCAAAATTCAGCTCGGATTTTTGAAATAATAAATTTTTAATTATTTATTGATTATTTATGAATTAAATTTTATTAATTTCTTACAAATTTAAAAATTATTATTCTTTATAAAAATTTATACAAAAATTTTTATTGATGCTGTTTAGTTTTTTATTTAAGATGAATATTACTTCAAGGTTACATAACGTTATTTTTTTAAAAAAATTTTAATGATGTCTATCAAAAATTAATCATTTTTACAAATCTTTTACATCAAAAACCCGATATAATATAATATTTATGAATATATATGGCTCGTTTGCAAATTTATTCAAAGTGACGTACAAAAATTTTAGTTTAAAATAAAAATTGAAATCATAGTTGGTTTTAATAAAGTCTTTACTGAAATGACTTTAATTTCTTCGACATATCTAATTTGCAAAATCTATTGATAAAAAATTTCCAAAAAATCGAATAAACTTGATTTTCGAATTAATTAAGTAATACAAAAGTGTTAATTCTAAAAATCCCTAAAATTTCAAAAAAATTGCAAACATCCCATATAGAAATTAAATGCGAAAAAAAAAATTTTATAATCACTTTTAAAAAACCATAAAAAATCTACACAGATCAGACGATGATTATAAATAAAATTTCGTCTTTTATATACCTGAATAAATTTTTATATAACCACAATTATATATTTTGACCTAATTATATCGATTTTTTTTCTACAGAAATAATTAATAATATTTAATTCGATAATATAATTTTTCTAAACAGTGGTCTGCTTAAAGGCAAATTTATAATAAAAAATATCGTGTTGATGATTATTTGCGAATGATGCGGGAGTTAAAAAGTCATCTTTTTTAAATTCAAGGACACGATATACATATAATTTTTTTTTTCTCTCGTCATCATCAACATGCGATTTCTTTTTTTCCTTTTTCTCTAAATAATAATAATTATGATTTAGGCGGTAGTCGTGTATTGGTATTAACTACTTATTTTTATATACTTTTTGTCAAGTGATCAATTTTTAAAACTTTTTTTTGTAATAATTTATAATTATATATTCTATAAGTTTGAAAAAAAAATTTGTATATAAAAATTTGGCCAAAAAATCGCGTGGTTTAAATTATTCATTTTCATATTAGTATTTTTTTTAAATTAAAACCACGCGATCAAAATTTACAAAAACATTATTTTTTGCGGAGGTGGATATTAGCAGTAGTAGAAGTAGCTTTAATTTACAAATTTTTTTTTTGCTTGGAAAAAAAAATTTAATCATATAGTTTTAAAATATTAAATTGTAGTGTGTGTACCTTTTTTTTGACATGGTATAGAAAAACAGACAGAATTTTATTTTTTAAGGGAGAAAAAAACTTATTAAATAACTATAAATCTTTAGAAAATTGGTTATGATTTTTGGTTGTTCGTTCGCTCGAGTAGGAAGTTTTGTTGTTAGTTTTTTTTTGCGTTTTTTGTTGATAAACACGACTTCAGAAACTTAAATTTACTACTTTTATGAAACATGTTTATGTAAATATAATGATTTTGCAGTATATATTTTACGTCTGGGGTGGAAATAATTTGGATATTTTTAAATCAAATGAGTTTTAAACTAATAGTCGTATATTCTCGAATTAGTTCTGGATTATATTTTTCTTCGAAAGTATTATTAAAAATAAGCTCCTTGAACAATTTTCAAATGCTTTGGTCTAATTTGATTTTTGCGTAATTTTCCATTTTTGAGACATTTTCAAAAAAATCAATTAATTTTTTAAATATAATATTTTAGGTCTTCTTAGGTGCGATTATATTTGATTTTCGGGTTTAGAAATACATGAAAAAATTTCAAATTTACTTTTTTTAAAACAGGGTTAGGGAGGGGTAAAAAATTTGGATGGACAAAATTTCAAGAGACCAATACTCTGCAAATAGCTAGAAAATCACTTTTTACAGAATCCACATTGACTGCCAAGTAATAAGATCAAATGAAAATCTGAAAAAAATCGGATTCTGCGGAAAATGTTACCTGGGTATAATAGTTTTAAGAGTTTTAATCAAGTCAATAAATTTGAAGAAAAAAAACTGTATTTTCAAAAACGACTGCAATTTTTTAATTTTTTAAAATTCTCAGTCATTTTTGAACCACGAAATCCTGTTTTCTAGCAAAACAAGTACAGGAAAAATTAGCGGCTGCTGAAATTCGAATATTTGAGCTTAAAACTTGAAAAATGGAGGTTAGTGGTATTGAAATAATTTAGAGCCGCTTTGAAAACTAAAACAATCAATTTGAATTACATTTGATTTAATACATATGTATTATACGGCCATTATTTTTGAATAAAATTGACAGTATTATTCCAGACTTTTATAAATTTTCTTCATTATAACAAAAATTTATTATATACTGTCCATATTTACTTATTTAATACGATTTACTTATTTAAGATTAAAATTAATTTTAAACATTATCTCTAACTACCAAAATTAACCTCTCTAAACATATTAAACACATAAATATAGGTCAACAATGTTATACCGAAAATAAAAAAATAAAAATTATACACCCATTAATAAAAGTAAAAAAAAAAAAACAAGAAGTAAATAAAAAATTATATCATCTTGAAGAATATAAAGCAAGTTTTTTTCATTTTTTTTTGTTCATTTTATGCCAAGTGCACTAGACTTATAAAAGATAAGTAACATTGACAGTGAATTTAATTTTTTTTTTCTTATATATATAAAAAAAGTATCATAGAAATAATAAATAAAAAAAATAAAAGTTAACAGTTTTAATTACACAATATCTCGTTTTATATAACTTTCTTTTTTTTTTTTTAAATAATAATTTTATATAAAAATACAATAAAATTCTATAATTTAATAAATGACTTATTCATTTTTTCTGATGTAATGTTGGGGACTGGTTGGTAATGACTGTTTAAAGAATAAATTCGAAATTTGGTTCCAAAAAGTTTTTAAGGAAGTTGGAACAATGATTCTATATTCTAAAGATTCAGGCGTCTAAAAATGACCAGAATCTGATGAATGTCAGAAATGTTCTAAAAAGTTTAGATTACAAACCATGCAAATACAGTTTTAAGTATAATCTATTTTAATAAATTTTGACAGTCTTTATAATTGTACGTTAATTGTTTATCTAATATAGAGAACAACGATATGCTTTTATTTAGAATCTCATTTAAAAATTATCTTGGATATCTAAATTTCGTACAAAAATTGTACCATAAAATTTACAAAATACAAGAACCTCATCAAACCTATCTTACTAATTTATAAATATCAATCTACATAAAATACGTACTAAACCAACCAGAAACTTTGTAATCAAAATTTTATAAAAAGGGGTAATATATGCCCATTTAATTTTCACACGTATGAAAATATCAAATAAAAAAAATTAATCAACAAAAATAAATAAAAAAAACAAGTATATATAAATATATGAATGCAAATTTTTTATAAATATTTAACCGGTTTTTTATACACGTGGCATAATAATAATAATAATAATAATAAAACAAACTGGACTTAAAAAAATATCTTATTTACATTAATGATTATATAGGTGCGAAGATAAAAAAAAATTATATACTGTAAATAATATTTTTCAATGAGATTCACGTTCTAGTATATTCAAATTTTTTATTGTAATTTTTCCTGATTTAAATAACCAATTCTGTGGTTATTTTTTTTTGTTGTAACAGTAGTTATGAATATTTTTTTTTTTTTGTAATTGTAATTGTTTGTTAGTTATTTTGTTTTTAATGATATGCGAAGAATACGTGACATAATGATTTTTAATCGGCAGTTCTTTTAGAATAAGAAATATTTTTATTGATTATTTTTTGTTGTTGATTTGTAGGATTTAATTGTGATGAATATTTTATTTGCTATTTTTGAATGCTGAATAAATTTTTAATTGCAATTGATGAGTGGTCTAATTTTTGAAAACTAATGTACACTAAAGAAAAATTCTAGTTCTAGTAATTGGAAATTATTTTAATGTTTTAAATGATTCAATTCTTGGGTAATTTTTTGGTTAGTTAGACTTTTTGACATCGGGTAATAAAAATTTTCCTACTATTAAAAACCAGAAATTTTGGGTTTTTAGCTTCGAGTTGGGTAGGGTTTCGTAAAGCCAGAAAGTTTCCAATTCAAAGCAGAGTTACAGACCTTTTTCAAGAAATTTTGAACTTTACGCAAAATCTAAACTGACAAAAAAGGCAGAAATTTTTGGTTGGGTACTCAAAACCCGAATAATTTCAAATAATCACACATCCCTATTAAAAGTTTTAACACAAAATATCTCTTTATGCACATAAAATTTTGTGCATTTGATAATATTGTAGACCTGAACCCCTTTTTCGTAATCACTTTTTTCCAATGAATATTTAAATGTTTTGGGATGCTGAATACGAATATAAAATTTATTTTTACCAACAATTTTTACTATTTCAGTTCCGAAAAAATTATCATAAACACAATTTAGAAATAAATTTTAACATTTATTAGCAGCCTTATTTTTGGTTAGTTTTAATTTCTTGTTGTTATAATATCTAAAACAAATAATTTTTTTCATCTTTTTCAAAAGTTTTTCCAATTAACCCTGTAAATAAGTAGGAATCGGCATGTCCCCTAATTTTCGAATATCGACGTTACAATGCGTTTGTAAGCAATGACCTAGAGCATGAATAAGAAAGATTATCTTTTAGTTGTCATATACGTTTCGTAACGCACATAATGGCACAGTGAGCCATTTAATAAAAGGGTGATTTTAATGATTTAGGGCAAACAGATTTGTATTTCCTATAGTAGATTTACGAAGTTTATAATATACTTATTTGTTTTTGTTATTTGTAAAACCAATAAGTTTTTTGCAAATAAGTCTCTTGTTCGTATACACTGAAATAATATTCTGTTTGCTGCAAGCGGAATCGGAAATCTACTTGTGTCAAACAGAATATTTTTTCAATGCAATCAAACAAATTTTCATCACAATTAAACTCTAAAGACCAACAACAAATCAAAGTAACAAAAAAATCAAGCTTACCTTTTTGCAACTGTCCATTATCAGCGCTAATTTTAGCCTGTAATAAAAAATGCTTAAAATTAAAAAAAAATTATTAGTATACTAAAAAATTCTTTTCTCAAAAAAATAATTTTTCAAATAATTTATACTAACTTCATATCCTTGTTTAACAGCATTCCTACCACCACCATTATTATTACTACCACCACCATTACTACTACCCCAATAATCGCTATCTTTATCATGTTGATTGCATTGCTACAAAATAATTTTATAAACCTTATAGTACTAAAATTTAAAAAATAAAAAAGTTCATTTTAAACGATTTCAAAAAAAAAAAACAATGAATTTAAAAATGCATAAAATAATTAAATAGAGGGGAGTTATATTTTCTCTAAGGAATAACAACACCATGAAAAATCTCTGAAATTAAAATATACAGGGGATGTCCGAAAAGGGAGAACCGGACATTCTCTCTTGGGGTATTGCAAATAAAAGGGAGATAAATAAAAAAAAAGCGTCAATGGATTTGATGATGCACACTTTTGAATCTAATTAAATTTCTGGTTTATAATTCTAATTTTTTGGGTATCATTAATTTGAAAAATAAATTTACATGCAAAAAAAATATTGGTCCATGTATAGATATTTTTATATTTATTCTCCCACGCATTTTATTACATTAAAAAACCAGCAGCTGATGATGAGGGTCCATCCTAAATATAAAACTATGTTACATAAGAATTATTTGTATTATTAAAAAAAAATCTTTTTTGGCCCTTTTTATAATAAAGCTACAGGTGGCTCTCTTACGTACCCTCTCTCTCTCTCTTTTTTTTCTAAAAATATACTCTGTGAGAAAAAAATCTTTTTTAAGGTCCATCTCGCTTTTAAAGGGCTTCCGCTTTTGTTTATTCCGGAAATTATTATATTTTTGATTAAAATTTTTTTATACACTAAATTAATAGTATAAAAATACAATTTATTAAAATTGGACATTTTTTATCTTTCGATATAAGAAAAAAGTCTTAATAAAAAAGGGTAAAAAAAAAGTAATAAAAAAAAAAAACATAGAAAAACAGTAGCAACATAAAAAAAAAAGTCCATCTCTTTTATTTTCTTGCATTTTTCGTACAAACCTCTTGTATATAAAAAGTGCCGATGTGGATATGGGGTGGCGGTAAAACATAAAAAATAAAAGAATGATAGAAAGAGATAGAAATAGTAAAAAAAAAAAAATAATGCACACACAAGAGTTAGATATCGAAAAATAAAAAAAAAGGAAAATATCTACTTCTTGTTGCACATGCGTACGTAAGCGTGTCCAAAAAGTATTGTTGTATTTTTTTTGTAGAAATATTTTTTATTCGTATTAGTTAACGTGTGTACATGTATTGATCCGAATACATGTAAGCTTATACTCTTTTTTTTGGGGGGTGCTAGAGTTTTTATTTTATGTGCAGCTCTTTCTAGTATAATAAAAAAAAAAAGAATTGTTTTTAAGAGAAAGAGACTGAATTTTATTTTTTTTGCAAAAAAAGTTTAAATGACCTGACTCAATGAACATTGGTGTATGTTTTAGAGAATCAAAAAATTATACATGATACACTAGTGATCTAATTATTTAACTGGCAAATTTAGTTATTTTAGGGTGAATTCTATTTTTAAGTAGTTGGTGTATGTACTTTTTTGATTTGATGAATTACTTACAGATGGGCTACTAATAATGTTATAACTACTTTTACTGCTTATGTATAAACTTGTCATATGTCAGACTTTTAACTTACTTACTTACTTTTTTATTTGACTGATATATGTTTTATTATTAGATAATTAACATCTTTTTTAAAAATTATAAATCTAATTACAAGTATGTTTTATTTAACCCTTTAAGGACGCACGTTCCAAAAGTGCAGCGTGAAGTATTTTTAATTTTTTGAATTAAAAATCAATGTAGTTTTGGTAATTTATTTTGCGGAAAATCTACAGACCTGGTTTCTCTTAAAAATATCAAAGATATTTAGATTTCTATTTATAAAAACTACTTTTTTGATTTTTAAAAGGTATTGCAACAGGTTTAAATAACTCATTCAGACACCATTTTGACCATTATTTCAAAGAAATTCAAAATATTATTTTGCCTTTTATATATTATTTTTATTCATTAATGTTATTATTATTGTTATAATGATTATTTTTCAAAACAATGATAACTTATGAAATTAAGATAAAAATACAAATGTATAATTTTGATAATTTTATTTTTAAATTTTATTTTTAGATATTACGTAAATTTAAATTTGTAAATATTTTATAGATTAAAATTTTACAAAGTCGTTTTTCGAATCCAAAATCGAAGTGATTTTCTATTTAACTGCCATGGATTAATCATTTTTACTTACAAACCTTTACTTTATAAGGCTTATTAGTCAAATTATAATAATAGTTGGAAGTTTTAAAAATATCGTGCTTTTACCAATTTTCACCAAAAACATCTCGAAGACTTTTCTTGGATTGAAAAATATTGTAATAAATAAAATTATTAGTATCTATTGACTTCAATAAATAGTATATATTCAGAAAACTATGGTCGATAAAAACATCAATAAAGTTATTAAAATTATTAAGTACACAAAATTCATTAAATCAGGCCATTTTTCGCTTTACTATTTGAATTCATTTTGTTAATTAATGACCTATAATATTTAAAAATTAATTTCTCACAATCCGACTAATTATATAGCAATTAAAAAGAGAAACTAAAGTATTGATACCAAATATATACTTTCATGATCCCATACATAATAATATGGTCCCAAAAATTTTTTGGTACAATTTAGAAGTGATCTCAATCTTTTATAATTCAGGACTCTTATTATTTTTGGTAAACCTAATATTTCCCATCTATCAAAACTGCCAAGCTAATAGAAATATATTTTTTATATGTCACACGATACAATGCCTGCAAAATATGAACCAGACCAGGATGTATCTAAAAATATCTTGCAAACTGTTTTGACTCAGAATTTTTCACATATTAACCCATAAATAAATAATTTAATGCCATTTATATACATAATTTATTTAAAAGCGTCATTTAAAAACAAAGATAATTAAATTTAAAAAAAAAAAAAAAAAAAAATCTTTTTTTCTCATAACATTATATCGCACATATGTATTCCCACACACCATTCCAAAAAGAGTTATATATATAAATTTCACTAATGGAATCATCTGTGAATTTTTGTTAAAATTTTTATCTCATATCTTTTATAAATGTTTTATACTACCAAGTATTATGTGTATATAAATTTTTTAAAAGTCATATGTTAAATTTATGTTAAAGGTTTTTAAAACAAAACCATTTTTATATTTTTTTTATCAAATTTATCGTTCTACGTGCATTTATAATGAAATTGATTATAAAGTTTCGTGAACAATTTTATTATTTTCAATATTTGTTTTATTTTAATTGACGAGTTTTCAAAAACTTTATTTTGACCATCCTGATTTTTACATATTTTATTAGAGATTTTTAGGCCATTGAAGACGCGACAAAATTTTTGTTACTGATGGGAAAAACGATCTCATTTGAATTTATTTTTATTCTAATATTTAGCTGAATCAGTATTTTGTTTGAAAAGCTTTTATTTTTTGCTTATTTTGGACTAGCGTTTATTACACAAAACTGGTCACCGAAAATTAGATGAAACCTTCAAAATTATTTTTAATGACCAAAAATACGTATTATCCACTAAAGGGGATCTAATTACTTTTTTTTAAAACTTTGAATGCATTTAAAATTGATTACCAAAATTATCTTAACAATTAATCCAAAAGTGTCAAAATAACACGTAAATATTTCTTCAAGTATCTAATCAATTCAGCATGCAAAAGTCTATAATAAAATTTACAAAAAAAAAAAAATTTTTTTTGGAACAATACACAAAAAATTTTAATGCGCAAGCCATAGACCAGTATAAATACTTCAAATAGTACCGTATATAGTATTTACCCAGCTTTCTTTTCAAGATAAGGTTTCATTTGTAAAATAACTCTGCAAACTTCCAATTGGTTTTTTTATCTTTCTCTTTCACTTAAGAAACTTGTCAGAGCTTTTACTTTCAAAATATACAGTGCTTATATTATTATTCTAAAAGCACTGATAAAAAATGTAATGAGTTAACCTTGGAACAGGATTTAATTTAGAATTTATTTTCAAAATTTTTATTTGAAATTTACAAACAAAATTATTTTTCCTCACAACTTTTCGGTAAATAATTAATTATGTTTATATTTAATGTTTTGTAAAATTTGTTTGTTTTGTAAGTTTTTGTTTATTTTTTTCAAACAGTGTAGACTCAAGTGATATAATTTATAATTAATTTAATTTTATAAATAGCTACATCAAAAGAAATTTAATTAAATTAAAGAGTAGATAAATATTTATCTTACAAAAAATTTGATAAATAAAAATAAAAGAAGAAAAATTTTATTATTACATAAATAAAAATAAATAACATTTTTTATTTACAAAATAAAGAATCAATTTTATTTTGTTTAAAATAATAAAAAAATAAATTTTTTTTTAATAAACTTTTTAGACGAAAGAAGAAGATGATAAAGAGAGTAGGTCAAAGTTTACAGCCCTGGCGTCTAGACGGCGTTTCGTGATCCGGGCCGTAAAAAAAAAAATAAAGAGCATTTTATTTTTTTTATTTAAGGGGGCTGTTTCTTCACAAATATTTCAAAAAAAAAACCGGTAGATCAAAAAAAAATAAAAAAATTTTATGTCGTTTTGATTTAACTGGTTTCCGAGTAATACGATTTTTAACGCAAATTTTATTTATTTATTTATTTTTAAAAAAATGAGCTTTCGCTTACATGTGTTTAGATAAGGAGGATATTAAAAAAAAATTGTGTGTAAAAGCTTAAATATGCGAATAAATAAATATTACGGAAGAGATTTTAATTTTTATTAGTTTGTTTTGAATTTTTCTTGGTATACATTTTTTATCATTTAGTTTATAATTAGGGGAGAACCAGATAAAGTTGAGCACTGTTCAAAACAATGACAGTTTATAAAAATATATAAAAAGTTTATTAAGTATCAAGGGCCCAAAATTTATTATTGATCTCTTCAAAGAACGCTTGGCAAATGTACCTTCCCGGACGTAAGACTTGCGCGTAAAACTAGGTACGGAATTTCCTTTTCTCGTTTTACGATGTAGAAAGTCTCTAAGCAGGCAAAAAATATTTTAAGCACAATGGGTGAAAAACTTTAGTCACTAGTGCTACCATACAATACTAGTGATCATTCAATTATCAAAACTTTTGCGCATTTACTACTAAATACGCTATTTTAAGTGTATTTACATAAGATAAGAGGACCATAATATAATGTTTTAGAAAAAGTTGGATCATGGTTTATGCTATATTTTGATTAATAAGTAATTTAATATTTGAGTTCTCACAAATAATATTTTTTTCAATTTGAAGATAAAAGGAAATTTTAAAACTAGCCCATAATGCCGTCACTTTACCGAATGAATCTGAATTGGAAAGTACTAGTCCTGTTTTGATTTATGGCTGGGTTTTTAATCCGAGGTTTAATAAAAATTTGTTTAGTTAAGTGCATTTAGCAACAAGTTTATTTGTTATTTTTATTTCCATTTTGTATTCTTATAGAAAGAATAATTAATTTTGTCAATGTTTTATACTTTGTTAACCTTTGTAATAAAATTAAACAATTACAGTGTAGGTTAAATAAAATTATCATTCATTTCATTTCCTTAATACCAATAACAAAAAGAATTCTACTATTCAATTTTAAAACACAAGCTAAATATTTTGTTTACAAACATTTCATTTGTTTGTTATTTTGTACAGTACTATAACTTTATGCTCTTTAACTAAACTTTGTATTGAACAGTGGTAGAACACTAGAAAAGTTTACAGTTTTATTCAGTTTTATTTGAGTCTTCGTAAAGTTCACAAGTAAATTTTCAATAAAAATATTATTTATAGATAACCTATCAGAAGATTTTTTCTTAGTACGTATATTTAATATTTTACTTATAATTACTGTTATATCAAAATATTTTAAAATCAAACAAACATAACCTAAAAAAGAATATTCTTATAAGCTAATTAATAAAAAGTTTTGAGGTTATTAATTTTGTTTAGAGTCTTTCTGAAATAAAATTTTCTAGATAAAAGTTACAACTGAATATTTTAATTTTTAAGGTAAAGAAGACTTTTTTCAAAATTTTTCTGCAAAAAAACAATTTTTTTACCTGAAATATTTATTTGTTAAACAAGGGAAAAAAGGGTTTATTGAAAGTAAAACCTACATTTTTTCCCTTGTTCAACACATCGTTTTTCATTAAAAGCGAAAAAAAGATCACCCGAAAGTAAGTAAAAAAGTAGATCTTTTGCAGCAGCATATAATGAAAAATTATAATACATATTCACTTGGAGAGAATCTAAAATGGAAATTAAATATTTCAAAAGTTTTTATTATTCGAAAAAATGCGAAAAAAAATGTTAAAAATTTTTTTTAAAGGTTATGTTCGTTACCGACGATTTCAGCATCTTAAGGATATTTCCTAGTAAAAAAAATAACATCAAAGCAGAAACCGTTTATGGCGGGATGGTTTTTAAGTTGGTATCACTTTTTACATGTTTTTCTTACAGGAACAATTGATACCAACCAACTTTTATCATTTTTGGTATCAACTGCTTGCTCCCATAAGAATTGCACGTAAAAAATGATACCAAGTTAAACACCATTTAAACAGAATTTCTTTAGTTTATGATCCTTTGAGAATTTATACTAAACTCCTTGTTTCGCAAGTAAATTGCAGGGTTTTATGAAAAAAGTAGCATAAATATAAAAATTATGTTTTTAATTTTATTATATCATTCGGTGAAATGAGTACACGGGTAATTTACTGTTGATATAAGGATTAAGGGGTATTTACTTTTTTATGTATAGTGTTTCTAAAATTCCAAAAAAATTTCCTGTAAAAAAAGAAGCCTTTGTAAAATTTTTCATAGAATCTGAAATTTCAAATTGTGTCTGTACTTTCACTCTGTGACTAAAAAAAACCTGGTCCGCCAAGAAATTCTCGCCAGAATCTGTCTAAAAAGTTCTGCTGTTCTTATGTTATTTATTTTACTATAGAGTTGCACGAGTGCCAGTTTGTTTCATTGTTTTTTATTATTCTTGTTGGCTTATAATTATTTTATTCTTGAAAACGAAAAATAAAAATAAATAAAAAATGAAAAACCCCAAATTTGGAGGGTGTCATAGTCTTAAAAACCTACATTTTTTTTTTTAATTTGAAAGCTTTTGTGTATAATAGAAATGAAGTAAATAATTTTATTTTTTTTAACTTTTATATGCAAATGTGAATTTTTACTTAAATATTTTTCTATGGTTTAAGTTTTCTTACCTTCAATTTTCAGGCCGTAAACAAGCAGCTAGAATCAGACTTCTTAAATACAATGGCATCATCGAGTAGTGACAGTAAAAATTCATACAAACTATTTAACTATCCAAGTAATTCATATTATCATAAAAAAGTTAATTCCGAAATTAAAGCTTTTGAATGTCAACAATGCAAAAAAAAGTTTATTCGCAGACAGCATTTAAAAAGACATCTTGAAGTTCACGCTGGTGTGAGACCTTATAAATGCTTGCAGTGTAACAAAGCTTTTACACAATCAAGCAGTCTTCAAGTACATGAGAAAATTCACCTAGGTTTAAAAAAATTTCAGTGCAATGATTGCGGAAAAAGATTTACTCAGAAAATTCATCTAAAAAGACATCTCCGAATTCATACTGGTGAAAGACCTTACAAATGTTTGCAGTGTAATAAGACTTTTACGCTATTAAGTAGTCTTCGAGTACATGAAAAAATTCACTCAGGCTTAAAAAAATTTGAGTGCGAAGTTTGCGGAAAAAGATTTATTACAAAAGCTGATTTAAAATCTCATCTTCGAATTCATACTGATGAAAGACCTTTCAAATGTTTGAATTGCAATAAAACATTTTCGCGATTCAGTAATCTGCAAACTCATGAAAAAATTCACCTAGGCTTAAATTTAAAGCAATTTTGTTGTAATAATTGCGGCAAAAGATTTATTAGCAAATCTAATCTAAAAACACATCTTCGAATTCATACTGGTGAAAGACCTTATAAATGTTTGAATTGCAATAAAACATTTACTCAATTAGGCAATTTTCAAACTCATGAAAAAATTCACTTAGGTTTAAAAAAATTTCAGTGTAATCATTGCGGCAAAAGTTTTTTTTTTAAGTCTTACTCAAAAGATCACCTTCGAATTCATACTGGTGAAAGACCTTACAAATGCTTGCAGTGCAACAAAGCTTTTATACAATCAAGCAGTCTTCAAGTACATGAGAAAATTCACTCAGGTTTAAAAAAATTTGATTGCAATGATTGCGGCAAAAGATTTATTAGAAAAGCTCATCTAAAAACACATCTTCGAATTCATACTGGGGAAAGGCGTTACAAATGTTCGCAGTGCAATAAGACATTTACGCAATTGGGCAATCTTCGAACGCATGAAAAAATTCACTCAGGTTTAAAAAGATTTGAGTGTAATGATTGCGGCAAAAGATTTATTAGAAAAGCTCATCTAAAAAGACATCTTCGAACGCATACTGGTGAAAGACCTTACAAATGTTTGCAGTGTAATAAGACTTTTACGCTATTAAGTAGTCTTCGAGTACATGAAAAAATTCACTTAGGATTAAAAAAATTTGAGTGTAATTATTGCGGCAAAAGATTTATTACAAAATATCAAGTAAAAAGTCATCTTCGAATTCATACTGGTGAAAGATCTTACAAATGCTTGCAGTGTAACAAAGCTTTTACACAATCAGGTAGTCTTCGAGCGCATGAAAAAATTCACTCTGGTTTAAAAAAGTTTGAGGGTGAAGATCGTCCTAAAAGATTTACTACCAAAAATTATATTAAAAATCATCTGAAAGGTCACAAAACAAAATACCTAATTAATAAAAAAACTATCATTAGTAGCTGTAACAAAAATTTAAAGAAAAAATCTATGATTAATAAGGGCGAAGTAAAAAAGTGTTTTGTTTCGTTAATTCGTTGTGATGCTGAGGTGGAAAGAAATCTTGTTAACATCAAAAAAGATATAATGATTGAAGAAAACATTGATTTGATAGATGAAAAACCAGATTTAAGTTTTTTGGAAAGTGAAAATTTTCCTTTAACATTTGATAATTTGGGTATTACCAATTACGAAATTGCAAGTAATATTTTTAAAGAAAATTCAGGAAACGTTTGTGAAAAAAATATTTACCCTACCATGAAAATTGAAAATATCGATAAAATTGATTTAGTCGATGAAAAACCAGATTTGAGTTTTTTACAAAATGAAAATTTTTCTATAGCATTCGATAATTTGTATACTAATGAGTGTGATATTAGTGCTAATATTTCAAAAGAAAATTTAAAAGTTGAAAGCAGAAAAAATGAATGTGAAAAAAATGTTCTGTTAGCCATAAAAATCGAAAATAACGAAGAAATTGATATAATTGATGAAAAACCAGATTTAAGCTTTTTAGAATATTAATTATAAAACTATTTATGTATTTCTTTTTCTAGTTTTAAAAGATGATAATTTTTAGTTTCAAAAAAAAAATTTTTTTTTTTTTGATAAAATAATTGGTTTGTCTTGCATAAAATGCATTATTGAAAATACTTTTTTGAAAAAAGAATTTCGAAAAAATAACATATTTTATTTTTCTTTCTTATATTTTTTGTAAACATTAAAATTAAATATTTGATTTTTTAGTTTCTATATTATTAAATTAGTAACAGAATCATAGGTACTTTTCCTTTTTTCTGTTTTCTATAATATACTTGACTAATATTTGTAAAAAAGAGTCCTAACCTAAAAATATTTATCAAATGGATACTAACTTGTAAAATTAAATTAAATTCTCCAAAAAAGTAAGTTTTAATCGAATCAGATAAAAAAACTATAAAAATTGTTCCAAACCCCATGAAAAACACCTTGGTTTCTAAAATAATTGGTATCCATTTGATAAATATTTTCAGGTTAGGATTCAATAATTCTTATAATAATTTAAGTTAATAATTAAAAATATTAGATTCATTGTAAAGATTAAAATTAAGAAAAAGTCTTTTTGGAACCTAAAAAAAAAAATAGAACCTAAAAAATAAGTTCTCCAAACTACCCTATCCTCCCCTACATTCTACTAAAAGCTCACTTTTTATTTTTAAATGACATTTCTTTGAAAAAACATATAACTTTATACAGGCTATTTATCAAAGATATTTTTATAATATTATGACTTTTTTTTTGTATTCATGCGCGTTTATTTCATTATTTACTCAAAGAATTATAAAATTACACTTAAAAAAAAAATAATATTTACAATGATACTATAATTACAGAATGAAAAAATTCAATATACTGTATCTAATACAGACTCTTCTTTTTGTTGTTTAGAAATAGTAATTTTTTATATTGGAAAAAATTGTAATAAAATGTAAAAGCTTTTTTTTTCAATTTTTTTTTGTCTTTGAAATGTAAACTTTTGCAAAAAAAAAAAAAAATAAACAAGAAGATGTAATTATTATTTGGTACATTTATTTTCATGCCTGATTATATACAAACAATTTTTTTTTGCATATAAAAAGAGTATATTACTATCTTTCTATTACGTGTGTAAATAATGCACCTGTTTTTTATATTTATAAAAAAAAATTTTTTTGCACAAGACTGTATAATAATAACACAAAACAATGACACCTGTTTAAACTGGACTAGCAGCTTGTCCTCGTGCATTTGGTCAAAAAAAATATAATAATCGTTTTTTTTTTATATTAAGAAAAAAAAAAGGGTTGAATATACTCTGCATGCGACCGGAAGAGAATTTGACTCTCCCGCTCAACTGGAACTTTAATCATCGATCCTTTTTTTTGCCTTGTTTTTTTTATACATTGTCTTCTTGTTTTTTTGTTAACACATTGAGGTCAGTGTATTAATAAGGATTTAAATTTTTATAAAGGGTCGGCTTCGTCGACTCCTTTTTTTTTCTAAGGTTTCAGTTTTTTATAAATGGCCAGTGGCTTTACAAAAGAAATATTTAAATGCTTTTACAAATTAATATGTAATTGAATTTATGAAAAAAAAATTTATTTGCATATGATTTAAGTTTTTTTTTTGTGGTCACTTTTTTTTTACTCGGTGTGCAGGTCTACCTGTTTAAAAAAGTTTCTTTTTTTTTTATGGGATTTAGGGTTTTTAAATTTTACAAGTGGATTTTAAACGCGTGGTTATAAAATAATGAAATTATTGCATTGAAAAAGTTTTTGTTTGTAAATCTTTTTTTGGTATTTTTGATATAGAAAATTGTGAGTTTTAATTTTTTTTTGAAAAATAGCAACAAAAAAATTTTGGGCCTGAGATTTTTTATTTTTTTGCTAATAATCTTAATACGGAAAAACTTATTGCTGACCTGTACCAGAGATAGTGCGCATTGAGCGCATATTAGAATGTGCTTATTTATTCGCAGGTGTTAATATAAATAAATTTTTGTATAGATTTTTAATGTATTATTAAGTGTATTATTAAGTAATTTTGTATAATTTTTGAAATAGAAAAATTTTTTTACATATAAAATACAATTTCTGCGTCTAAATACGCGGTTATTTGCTACAGCTCATGATTTGTCAAAACGCGTTATCGATTTTCACGCGTATTTGGAATATTAAGTGTGCATAATGTAAATCTGCATATTATCAATAAAAAGCGTAACTTTTCCGCATAGAAATCACCAAACACACCGTATCAGTGACTTAAATTAATGATAAATAAATTGAAAAAAAAAATTGATTGAATAAAGTGCTTTAAATTTTTTGAATAAAATAATTTTTCATTAATAAAACTACTTTTAATTAATTTAATATTTTCGTAAATAATGATTTAAATATTAAAAATTACAAGTTTAATTTTAAAAAATGCGAAAAACAAAAATATAAATTAGTATAGAGTTATGTTTTTTTTAAATTTTCAATATATTGATTTTTGTATTTTTTCATGTAAATGAAGGAAAATACATATATAATTTCATAATTAATGATTGTTTATCTTTTAAAACACGATGCGATGGCATGCATATTTTTAATATTTTACTGATTTAAAAAAAATGCAAGATTAAATAGAAAAATATTTTATTATTAGTATTTTTTAAAAATATTTCAAACACATTTTTCGGTTAGTGTAGATTTTTGAAAGTATTTGTAGTACAAGTTGCTGGGAGCAAGCGTTAATTTCCTTGCGAAAATGCACCCCATTTACGCAATCTGAGAAACCAGTCTTACTGTTCTAGAATTTAACATATACGCTTGTCTTGCTTATATTGCATTAGATTTATCATTCATACACTGCTAAAATCATTTAACTCATGAAAATTTACGAGTTACATTCAGCTATAATTCTGGCTAATAAAAAATAATCTTACTTTAAATAATATTTAATTAATTTGAGAAATAATTTTTAAATATTCGATAAAAATTGTATAAATTTACTAATTTTCGTAAATTTACCAAAAAATTTTCAATTTTCAATTTTTTTTTTTTTATGAATTCAGAACTATTTGTTGTAGACTTACACATATTTTTTGTCGATTTTTGATAAATAATTTTAAATCTACAACTTTTTTTGTGAATTAAAAGAAAAAACTAGATTTACGAGTTTTTCGCAAATTCACGAAAATTTAGTAAATTTCAAATTTTTATCGCAAATTTACTAATTTTTTGCAAAGAACTATTTTTTGGTATACAGAAAAACAAATCTGTTTGCCGCAAGCGGACATTCGGTTTGTCGCCAGCAGATTTCCGCTGGCGACTAGTGAAATTCTGCGTCTGGCAAGCGGAATTTATTTTTTTAGTGTAAATTTACAGCAGTTACTTTTGACAATTGTTTACAAAAAAATTTTCCTGTAAATCTTAATTCAACAACTACATATTGAGTCAACCAACATTTTGACACTTTTATTTGAATATCTAAAATTTTGAATTTTTCGCCTTCAACACGTTATCACCTTAACGTCAAAACTTAACATCAATGATTTATATAACCCTATTTTTTTTTAAAACAAAAAAAATTAGCTATTTCTCTCTCAATATTTCTTTTATTTACTAAAACCCAACTTTTTCATATTTCATTAAACAATAGGAAAATAATGACGGATTATCCTCAATACAGTACAAAAAAAAAAAATTTCTTTATTTTTATCATATCATATCACATCAAATAAATAAAACAGTTGATTGATACACCATTTAAAAAGAAAAAGAAAAACTAAACAAAAAACCACATAACAAACAACCAAAAAAAAAAAAAAACCTGTGTGAGATATCGATACAGTTATTAGAAAAAAAAATAAAACTAGTGCAGTATCTACCTTCAGCAAACTTTTTATATCAAAATCCAGAATAAAATTTGTAACTATAAAAAATCACAAGTTATAAATGATGACTTACATTTTATATTTCATACATCATTTCTTAATAATGCGTATCAAAAAAAATGAATCAGGGGAATGAATTTTTTCAATTTTTTTTTTATTAATGTCAAAATTAAACATAAAGGGTTTTTTTACATAAATTAAGGGAGTTACGAATTTGACTAATTTAAGAAATATTAAAATATTTCTGTGTGAAAGAAATTTTTCTTATCCCAGAATAAAAAAAGCATGTATGTGTGTGTGTATTTCTATTTTATAAATATTCTCCTGTACATATATAAAAAAAAAATACACAGCTCCCGCACCTTTTCTTTTTTTTCCGGGTCAAATATTGATCCTGATATTTTTCTTTTTTTTTTTGGCGGCACTCAGTCGGGGGAGGATATATACGTTTTTTTTTTCTTTTTTCTATATATACGCGTGTATGGAGGGAGCTAGCCGTTCCTGTTTCCTTTTTTTATATTTTCTTTTTTTTTTTTTATAATACGAGTTTTTCCTATATACTTCCATCTTGCACATCGAGTTGTGTTGCAGAGATTCCGGTAAAAAAAAAAGGGAGGCGCAGGACCCGGCCAGATATCTCTTTCTTTCTCGTACATATAAAGGTTCAATGACTTTTATACAACCTCCCAAAAAAAATATATAACATGCTAGAAAAAAAAATAAAGAAAAAGAAAATTGATTTTTTTTTTTTAGAGTTTTCAATTTTTTTTATTGAGATAAAAAAGAAAGAAAAGTTAATAAGTTTTTTTTTGTCACAGATGATGTTATAAATTGGCGTCCTTGACCTGGCTTATATTATACCCTTCTTTTAACAATTTTTTTTAAAATGAATTAACAGGTGTGTTTTTTTTTAAATTTTAGTGACAAATTTTAATCGATTATGTAATTTTCCAAATCGAATATTATTTCTATTCTTAATAATTTGATGATAACTGATGATGATGATTCAATTTTTTCTCTAAATAATCGATCAAACCAATTGGTTTCGTTTGTATTATAATTGTGATCGATGACGTTAAATTTAAGAAAAAAACCAATCCATTAAACATCTTTATAACAACCCAAAAAAAATAACAATTTTTCAATCATCATTTAGAATAATAAAAGTTTCTTAGCCTCTAGCACATTTTTATTTAGTTCCCATATCAGTGATGCAAAAAAATTCAAAAACAAAAATAATTTTAACTCTTAAAAAAAAATTTTTTTTTTCCCTTGTCATTAATAAAAATTAAAGAGACATTCTTTAAAAAGAAGCGTAGTAGATGATGATTATGGTGATTATGTTTATAAGGGATAAAAAAAAATTATTTTTACAACCCTTTTATCTTACCTGAAGGCTTACAATAGCGTGAGACTATGGGCCTTTTGTATTTTATTTTTATTCATCAAATCTGCATATTATACAAAACCCTTAAAAATTTTTCTAACATCCTTTTAATGTAAGCAAAGAAGCGCTGTGTTATTTACTTTTGTCTTTTTTTTCAACCCCCCATCTTTTTAGTTTTTGGACATTACATACAATTTTTTTTATTATTTTTATATTTCAATTCATTTATTTTTTTTATTGACCCCATATCATTCGTTCGTAATTTTTTATTACTATTTGTCGAATAAAAAAAAAAATCTATGTAAATTTTTTTTTTTTACTGTGTCATTGAAATCCTTTTTTTTTCTAAAGCACTATTGGATTATAAGGTGTCATTAATACATTTTTTTTTGTGTGTTTAACAATAATTGCATTAAAAAAAATCTAAGTATTTTATTGTTAAGTACACACAATGAGTGGATATTTTTTTTAGTTCCGCTAAAAAAATGCTCTTTTTTTAATACTAAAAAAAAAGCCAAAAAAAATTTTTAATACACTGCGTAAGGGATGTTTTTTTTATGTTTAATTGATTGTTCATATACAGTGAGATATTTTTTAAGTTCTTTTTTTTAGGTTATGTACACAATATAAATACACTTTGCAATATCACGTTCATTTCATCTAAAAAAAATTAATCACTTTTTTTTTTTGAGTGTAAATAACAGGTAAATAATAAACAAGGGATGCCAAAATGTCACTGATAAAAAAAAATGTCCCTTAAAAAAAGATTTTTTAAATAAATAAAATATTTCTTGTAATAAGCTTGGGTAACCACGAACAAAACCTTTTACTCTGTGAAGATAAAATTTATAGATAGATAGTTAATGGAAAATAAAAGTCTATCTAATATAAAGACATCAATTCTAAAAAAAAAAGGGTTTTAATATTATCGAGAGTCGATTGAAGTTTTACACGTGGATGATTATTAAGGATACTATTTTTTTTTTGATGAAAATATAAAGGGTTAATAAATGTATATGGGGAAAAAACAGGTTAAAAAAGTAATAAACTTTGACCGTAAAGGCCCAAAATGTTTTGACAGTGTACCTAAAAAAAAAGTACTTTGTATTGTTTTGAGGAAAAAAAAAGTGCACGAGTCTTTTTTATTATTTCTAAACAATCATTTCAGAGGTTAACAGTCAATTTTACAAGTGCACAAATAAATTGTACTTTTTATAAGAGCGTGCGAATCAACAACAAAAAGGCTAAAATTTATTGTTTAGGGAAAAAAAAATATAGTAAAACACTTTTGTGGATCATGAAAAATTACTTTTTTTTAACCCTTTAAACTGCTGTTACATATCCAAAGTAATTGCCAATTACGGTTAGATAAAAATTGGTGTAAAATTGTTTTTTGACAAAATGGTTTTAAAATAGAAGAGTTTTATTTATTTTTTATGAAGATATTATAGCTTTAAAAGAAACATAATAGTTTTAAAGTACTTATTAAAATTTATTACTAGCTAACATATTTTATTATTGTTTTAAATGAGTTGATGTACTCAAAATCAATATTTACAATCACGTTTTTTGTAAAAACTTTAACATCTAACTTGATTTTAGGTTTATCCAAAAATTATTGGTATATTAAAAAATAAATTGAATCCCTTGAAAATTTTCGCTAATTTACTTCGTAGAAAAAAAGAAATATTCATGCGACGGTAAAATTGCATTTAGATAATTTGCATTATAAAAGGAGAGAAGATTAGGAATCCTTAGTTCCATAGGTAGCCGAAGCACTTCTGTAATAAATTTTGTAAATTATTTTTCTATAATTTATCCACATGTACATTAAAATTAAATAGTTACTTTATTAATTATTGTCAGTATACACTTATTTTAATTATTTTCTATATACTTTCAAGTAACGTAAAAATTAAATAATAAATAATTAAAAAAGTTGTTATATCATTGTATCTTTTTAAAATATTTCTTAATTTTCTCGAAAGAGAAATGTACTTTTGAATCTATATAAAGTGTATGTATTAAAAGTTTTACAACAATTCTAAATGATATAATATAATAATTTTAATAATTATCAAGTTAAATGTATATATAAGGTAACATTTATATTAATTAACATTAATCCATTGTAACATGCGCTTTAAAATTTTTTTTTCTATATTCGGAAATTTGAATATATTGGTATAAGCGAGGTACATAGGAATACTTTAAATTATAATACTCACAAAGACCTGGGCCTATCGCTGTATTTTAAGAAAAATAGCCAATTTATTTTATACATGAAACCAAATTTTCTCTCATAGGTTTTTACAAATAATATTGATCCAGATTTTAAATGCTAATGTAGTTTATAGATTAAGCAAAACTGAAAATGTTTATGCTAAGAATCGAGATTCGAATTTTTAGAACCCTGAATCTTGATTCTAGCTTAAACATTTTCAGTTCTGTTCCTATACTGTAACCAAATTTAGCGGTTCAAGTCTGTTTCTGGGTTAATTATTTTTAAAGAATTATTATATTATTGAATACTAAACTCACAAAATATATTTTTTTTTCATTAAAACTTAATAAAGTCTTCTTTTATTATAACGTATTGCTGTTAGATAAATTTTATTTCCAAGCTTTAAATTTTTAAACTGTAATTGAAATAAAATTATTTATAAAACATTAATTTTTAAATTTTATTAATTTCAAAATATGTCGCGTCGTAAATAAAACCAATATTATATAAAATTAATTTATTTTTTATTATTTGTTTATGTTCAGAAAAGATTTTTTAAATAGAGTTTTTATTATTACTGAAGATTTTTAAAAATTTTATATAAAAAATTTTTGTTTTTAAAAATTATTTAAAGTTTCTCGAAAGAGAAATGAATTCTTAAGTATATTTAAGGACCCTGCTTAATATACTTTGGATAAAATATAAAAAATGAAAATATACGAAATAAAAGAAATCTAAGAAATTAAATAATTAATAGTATAATCTATTTTGACTAGTGGTATGATTCGATTGCGTTGTTTGTTGTAACCCTTGTGTTTATACCCACATATTATTATTGAATAGTTTCATTATCCATACGGAAGGAGGTAGGGTCCACAATATAAATACATTACAAAACAAAATAATATATAAAATTAAAATAAATTAATACAATTTATATAACTTAGTAATTTAAAATATATGGTGTTGATTTTTGATTAATTTGATATATGAAAAGACCTGATGAAATTTCTGAAATTTTTTTATACGTTCAGTTGACTCTTACTATGTTTCAGTAACTTTGGAAATATGTTAGATTTTTTTTTTAAATAAGAAATCATAGAACAAAATTTGTTAAATAAACGACATTTAAGTTTGCAGGATGGCATTGAGTGCGGGCTTTCTCGATAGTTCCCCCTTTTTCAAAGAGAAAAAAGTAACGAAACTATTGGCCGTATTTGTAACCTCGTTTGCATAATTGGAGTATTGAGTAAATAATGGAGTAATGAGAGTTTTTACTCATATTGTTCAGTTTCTGAGCACCCACAGTTGTAACTACTGTCGCGAGTGGCGTTTTCAGTAAAAGCATAAAGTAAAATATAAAAAAGCTCGGACTCGATAGGATTATTCATTTGATTCAAATACTATCTATTATTTTTAAAACTAGTCTTTAATAATTTTTTTAATTTAAGACACTTGTATACTAATTTGTTTTTACTATTTATTACTATACTGAATAGAAACAAGTTATACAGTTTTAAAAAATAAATTAAATTTTCTAATAATTTAATGATACTTTTTTGTTTTACTAATCATATAAATACGAAACATATTTATTACTGAACGGCGAATTTATTAGGATGTAATCTTTTACAAATATGTTTATATTCGTAAAAACAGTAGGTACTTTTCTAATCATTTTATTGTTCATATTATATATCCAAATTTTATGCACATATTACTACACTACCTTGTAAATTTTTGGGAGATGCTTTTAAAAAGTATTTTAAGTCAGAATAAATTTTTGAGCATTAATTTAAACTAAAGCCTTAAATCTTTCAACCGCAAGCCAGTTTAAAATTTTTTAAATATATCAATTTTTAAAATAAATTCAATATACTAGAAGAAAATGTTTGTAAAATCTAAAAATCAATGTTTTAAAGTTTTCATAAAATTTTTTTCTCTTAAAAATAAAAATTTGTTATTTTCTCGAAAGAGAAATGAATTATTATGGCTATATAAAAGACGTACGCGTTACGAAATTATACCTTATAAATTTAAAAAATAAAATATAAAATATTAATACCTAATAATCTTTAATATGATAAAACTAATAATAAACTATTTTGAATATTATCTGGTGTAAATCTAAAATTATCTGTTATATGGTCCTTGTCTCAAAGGTCTCTAGCAGCTCAAATGTTAAATAGTGGTTTTTTTTTTTTAATTCATAGACTTGGGATTTTTCTAGCAGATTCAAACTATGTTATCAATATTTCATCGATTTTCTAAGGAAAAAATATATTAATAACTTTTCTAAATACTATCAAAAAATTTTTTTTTTTAAACTGCAAAACTTTAAACATTGGTTTCCTGAAAATTGGGACCCTAAAAAATGAAAAAAAAAGTGGATTTTTCTCCTATAAAGCGTCTTCAAATGTTAAAATAAATAGTGAATTCAGATTTTACGGGAAAAAATAATAGGAAATTGTATTTTTTTTTGTATTTTTTATTTGTTTGATTTAAATTGAATACAAAAAAAATTTAAGGTAAGTTTGATGCAAACATGATTTCTTCTATTCAAAATATTTACACTTTTTTGAAAGAGAAATGCATTTTTTATTAAATTTCCATAACGAAAATTATTATATATATATTTTCTATGTACAAAAAACGTCCATAATTTTTATGCAGATATTAATTATTTAATCTAATCGTTGTAAATTAAATAGGTTTTCTCTTTTTAAATTTGGGTACTAATATATTTAGATATATATATATTTGAATTTTGAATATCATCATTGGGTACTTTCGGGTCATATTGCTCATTATTTTCGTCTCGTAGTTTTAGAAATTTCGTTTTATTTATATGAAAATTAACTCCTACTAATAATGGATATATTACGAGGTATGATATAAACATATATAGGTAATAATAACACTAAGCTTGGTTGAGTTGAATTTCAATTAAATTCGAATTTTAATAAAAATTTGCCTACGTCTAAAAGGTAGTTAACCTTAAGATCTTAAGATATTTGAGTATTTTTATACTACTTTTTACTTAATTTCAAATGAAATTCAGCTGAAACGAGCCTGGTGTAAACATACCTAATATCTTAATCAGTAGTGAATTGATTGTGAGGCATATTTTAAGTTAACATATTTTTCTTAAGCATTATTTTAAATAATTCAAATAAACTTGAATTGCTAAAAATTAACAGCATTTACTTCAAAATTTTAAACACAGAATATTAACCGCGTACAGTTCCCAACCGACTTAAACATTTTAAAACATATGGGTTTTCAAAAAAAAAAAAATGATTTTGTCTGGGTTAAAGTAGTACTGGAAAAAAATATCCAAATAAATATGCATTTTTTTTTTAATAAAAAAATATATTAAACAATCTCAAGCCCTAAAAAACAAAAAATATAAACCGTTATAAGTTTTAATAAATACGCAAGTAAAACGATGACAAACTAATCTAAAAAAAAAATTTTTTTGCAACCTAATTAAAATATATATATTCATATCAATTATAGAAAGTATACACCAGTCTGTAACTAATCTAAAAAAAATTAGTCTCACCAATAAAAGTAGTAGATAAAAAAAAACTGGATTTACAAGTAAAAAAATTTATTGACAAATTAAATAAGTTAAAAGTTACATTAAACAAAAATTGCAACGTACAGAAAAAAAAATCTAAATGCTTATTATCCATATAAACATTTCTATAATAATTGTATAGAAAATTTTACAATTCAAACTTTTCTTTAGTTTAATTTACGAATATTATAATCCATTCATGAATACACTAGTTAAAAAAAAAACTCTTTTTTTTTACTCAGGCGTTACTTTTTTTTATATAACTTTGTGTATAGTAATTTTTTTTTTTGCAACAATTTTTTTGCTTAAACTTTTTTTTTATCTAAAGGTCACGCTCATCGTGCTAAAAACTCACAAGGGTGCATAAGAAATAAAAAAATAGGGGCCAAGATTATTTTTTTTTTACACATAATTTTTTTTTTTGTATCCCCACATACCACAGATTGAAAAGAGGGAGAAAGAGTTAAGTTTAAAAAAAAAAAATTCATTAGCCAATCATATCAAGTATAACCCTATTTACAATTTTTTTTTTGCTAGCCATGGCAAACAAACGACACATTTTTTTTTAGTCCAACAGAGAAATTCCGTTGCTTACCCATGGCGCGAAAATAAAAAAAAATAAATAATTGCATATGTAAAACGCGAATTATTTAAAAAGGAAGTACATTTAAGATGATAGTTTTAGAAATAAAAAGGTAACTTGGTTCTTCCTTTTTTACATAATCCTAAAAGGGTCTTTAAAATAAAGTATTGTTTGTGATAAATAAATAAAATTGTTCTAAAAAATGCAAAAATCTATAGTGATTCGCGCCTTCAATACACAATTTTATTACCTGTATTTAAATTATCTTAAGCGTTTTAAAAGATTATGATCATAGAAGTGGAAAAAAATTGAGAAAAGGGTTAAAAAAATTTTTGGTTCTGACCACCCGCAGAGATCAGAAAATTTTACAATACATCTTTGTAGTTGATGATGTTGTTGTTATTGTTGAAAAAAAAGAGTATACAATAATAATGGACCCAATGACGATAAATTTCTCTGTTGCGAAGATATAATATTCACTTACCTGATGATTATAATGTAAAAAGTATTTATAGTGGTTTTGTATTTTTATATTCGATTATAATGTGGTAATATGATGTACTTATATACGAATGAATTGATTTTTTAATGTAAATTATTATCTCATAAATATATTTTAAAGAAGGTAATTTGAAGAAAAATTGCTTTATTGTAGTTTATGCTAAATATATATATTTTTTTAATTATGTATTCAATAAAGATATAAGATGCATGAGAAATATTATTTTGACATTTAATTTCTTGTTATAGAATTTGAACTATTTATTTATAGTTTGGTAATCATCTCTATTTAACTTGTATTGCTATTCTTATGTGGTTATGTAGAATATTTTATTTGGATATTAAATTGACTTAATTTAAACATGAATTTTTTTTCAACGCTATGCCATATTTTAGACACAAAATTTCAACCACATAGTATCAGACGAATTCGGGATACATTAATCCCAATCCTTAAAATTGAATAACTAAATCTAAAAAGTTAATTTCATTTATAAATAATATTCAAATATAAGTTAATAAAATATAAGTTTTGAAATAATATAGGAAATTTTTGTTTTCTGAATGGCTTATATAATATTCAAATCGAATTTCTTGTACGAGAAAAATTCGACGACATCTTAAATTCTTTTAATAATTAATAACAAGTTACAAAAATATAAAATTAAAATAATCTTATAGTTATAAATAATGAAGGTGTTATTTTTTTTAATTTAAAGTTATTTACTAGATTTTATATGAGAAAAAAATTTTATAAGCAACCGTAAAACACCCAACAATCACGGCATGAGTTAGTAACTTGAAAAAATTAATTCCTTATTAAATCCATTAAAAATGTCGCAATTAAATTAAGACAGCAAAATATACAATAATTGCAATAAACGTCAAGAGGAATTATTTAAGAAGAAAAATCTTCAATATAAACATAAAATATCCATAATATATAATGAATAATCAATTAAAAAATAATATCATATACAGCATTGCGTTTACTATTAAGCTTATATAATATTTAAAAGGCATTTCATTTGCGAGATAAATTGTGCGCCCTCTACTATTGTAAACTATATTCAGAATAACTAAAAAGATATAATTTTAAAAAACATAATATAAATAATTATATAATCAAATCACAATGGAAAAAATTTTCTTGGCTTATGTAAATTTATTTTAAAATGTCAAAAATTTTTAAATTATACCAATAAACAAAAATTTTCAATTTATTTTAATTACTAATAATAAAATGTATTTTTAAATAACGTGTCATTTAAATATCGTAACAAAATTTTTTATATACCAATTTAAAAATTTTTTTAGTTTTTTATATTGGATTATTGTTAAAATTTTAAAAAATGTCATTGAACATTTAATTCTCTATTTTGTTCGAAAAAGTTTGTAATATACGTTTAAAAATCATTAAAACTTAAAAATTTTAAACATCAACTAAATATTTAGAGCACCAAAAAAGCGTAATTTTGCGTTTCGTATTTAAAATATCTTGCTAAATTTGTTATGAAGAAGTTTATTCCGTGTTATGTGATTACTTAATTTCTAGTATGTTTACAGTAATGCGAATGCTTACAAAAAACATTCGAATTTTGTAAAAATAAATTTTGTTCAATTCGATATTATCAACACACAACTGTGGAATACATAAATATTTTAAAATTTTACAATTTAAAAAAAATCCGGTTTCGACAAGAAAATTTTCCTGGTTCACTTATCCCAAGAGAATATTTTTAAGTAATTTATAATCTGTAAGCAAATAAAATTCGCCTACCCCAACAGAGTTCTGTTTGCCTCAAAAAGATTTTCATTGTATTTTTTAAGTGCCATTTTTTTTTTAAATCACGGTTTTTTAATATGAAAATGGTATTTTCCAAAAAGTATTACGTAGATAATTAACTTTATTTAGGTATTTTCACATGAGCACCAGCTTCTTCGTTGAAATGACGAATTTTTTTGTGATAAAAAATTTTTAAAACCACCAAAAATTTTTATTTTTTTTAAAGGTATTTGTTTATAAACCTTTAATAATTCCTTATGGAGTAAAAATTAAATAGTTTTTTTTTACTTATTTTCACAAGTATTAAAAACAAGTTAAAAAAAGTATAAAATAAAAAAATTAGAGCAATCAGAATGCACATGCAGCCATTTACTAATTACAATGAATATTAAATTACATTTAATCGTACATGCATACACTCACAAATATAACGAAAAATTTCGATTTTTTTATCGTTACAGGTTGGGTAATAATCAATTTTTTAATAGAATTAAGAAATGACGTGTATTGGCAAAATTAGAATAAATAAAAAAATAATTTATTTCCAATTCGTCTTGCTTTTGAGTAACTTTTTTCAATAAAAAAAAAAACAATTAAAATTGCATTTAAAAAAAATTATTAACGAGAGTAGGATCCTCAAGAAAAAGTTATTTTAAATTAGTTACATTCGAGTAATTTGATTAAAATTTGAAAGCATATTTTATTTTCAGTTAATAAAATATTTAAACTAAAAATATTGAAGTATGTAATCCAAAAATTCAAAGCATAAACCCATTTTTTAGAATATAAATAAGTTAGAAAAAAATAAAAAATTTCCCAGGGTTGTTAGTGAAAATTACATGTAAGAATAACATCAATTATTTATTCAAAACCAGAAAATTTCTTATTTTAAAGGTTTTATTAAAATTAGTAACCTAAATCCTATGATGATGCTCCCCTAAATCTTTTTAAACTAAATTTTCTTGAGAGGTAAACATCGTATTTATGCTTAGTTATATACACCGAGTCCCATTATTTATATTCAGAAAAATCTTACTTAATCTTCTTGCTTTTAAAATTGCATAAATTTTCTATTATTCTTTTTGTATTTCATTGTACTAAACAAAAAGTACCGTGTATTTAATGGTTAAAATTATGCGATCAGAAATCAGGTTAAACAAAAAATTATTTAAATAAAACCAGCTGATTTATAAATAATCAATTATTTTTTTAATGATTATTTTTTTTTAGTGTAAGTATCATTAAAATGGTATAATTTAATAATTATTTGGTACTTCTTCATGAATAACGGCCCTTGCATGTTAATTTTTTACTGTGAATTTCTGGTGAATTTATAAGATTCTTTCCTTTTCTCAGCAATCGATATAAATTTTACTATTTGAGATTATAATTTTTAACTACCATAAGTTTTTATCTGTATTTATCTCGGTATTTATCGAGGTATTTATTGATACCTCCGAGATACCTCGATGATTTATTCGAAATCAATGTTAATATTTAATTTTTTGTTTGAAGAGTCAAAGATGAATTTATAATCATAAAATTCTAAAATCATTAAATTTTATTTTATGCATTATTTATTATGAATAGCCTATACTTAGTTTTATTTAATTTTAAATTATTCTCGCAAGAGAAATGCACTCGAGTGTATATATAAATAAGATTTGCCATGACGATTCTAACTGATTTTAAGAATTAATATTTAATTTTACGATTGACTGTAATATTGATAACATAATCATTGGAATGTAAATTGATCGTAGAATGCTTTGGTTAAGGTACACGGCTAGGCTGCTTTTCTTTTTTTGAAATTTCAAGCAAATGTTTAAAAATTAAAGCAAGAAATAGGCAAAGATGTTAAAACACGCCAACACGATTAATTAAGTATAGTTGTATGGATGGATAAGCCATGACATAATTCAGTTGATCCTGAGAATATGATGCAATCATACTGAACTTTATCACTAGCGGTTAATTTCTGAAAATATGTTGGAATTGTTAAGTTTGAAAAAGCATTGAAATATGGTCTTTCTACTTAGTTTATTTCTATGTTAGTAGGTATTGGCGATAGTCATAGATTTTAAAATTTTTTTGTACGCTTAAATTATGCTATATATCCTTAATGTAACTTTTAATAAGAAATTTTAAATAATTTTAATCTTTTAATAATTCAATTAATTATTATTACTATGTTACTTTTGGGGTTTTAGACTATTTAGATAAAATTATTCTCAATAGCAAATTATAATTCTTAATCAATTTTTAACCTATTTTTAATGAAAATAATTTAGCAAACGTTAATTATTAGCTTTTGGCTCAGCAAAAGTGACTATTCAAACAACAATTTAATGAAAAATTATCTAACTTTGTCAATATCTTTAATTACTTTTTTTGCACAGCAGTTACTTTTAACAGTGCAATAAATAAAGTATATTTTAAATTTTTGTTTGAATAGTCAAAAGTAGCTAATAATTATAAGATTTTAATATGATAAAATTTGATTTGAGTTTTATTAACTTTTAAATTTTTAAAATTTTATTCTCGCAAGAGAAATGCTTTCCAGAGTCTATATAAATAAGTTTTCCTACAAATATGTTTTATTTATCATTGAAATATATTTATTATAATTTATGAAATTTTAACATAACTAATCATTGGAATATCATTCATGGCTGCTATTATTTAAAGTCCAACTGAAATATATACTCTTCCGAACATGAGCTAATAAATATCGAACTTTAACATTTACGGTTAAAAAGAGTTCATGTAAAAATCTATTGTAGGATACTTTTAGTAAATAATTAAATTCAGTTTATTACCTCAATCAGATAACTTTTCAAAGGTTGGGAAAAAAAATCATTGGAAAAACTGACCCCCTACCCTATTCTAAATCAGTTCTTAAATTCAATGAATTAATTATATTTTGTTACAGTATTTTTAAAAGTATTTTAATTTATATTTGTGATTAATATTTTTTGTATTTATATTGGTCATAAATTAAAGTAAGATAAATAATTTTACACCAAATTTATTGCTTTAAATAATTTGAATTTAACAATCATTAAATTAATTATTATTATTTTTTTTTTTTGGGATTCTAGATGATTAGAGAAGACTATTCTTACAAGTTATAATGCTTTAGAAATTTTGAATCTACTTCATAATATAAAGAATCTATTTTCTTGAAAAAACTAAATAAAAATAACTTAGCAAAAGGACTTAGCTTAATTATTGGACCTTGGTCTATGAATCCAACTATTATATCAAATATTAATGAAAAATCATAAAATTTTCTCAAAATCTCTAATTGCGTATTACACACATTAACTTTAGACGCAGATTCTTTAATCAAATAAAACTTAGCATAATAAAAAAAAGAAAAAAAAATCGCACGGTAATAGTCCCATATGCAAAAAAGTATCATCACGAACACACATATGACAAAAGAAAAGAATCTCTTAGAACAAAACTCATCTAAAACAACTATTATGGACCAAAAAAAGGTTATTTTTTTCATGTGAGAGAATCTCACGAACATTTGCATATTCTGGATTATTTAAATGATTTTAACTCTCTATTGTATGAGTTTTCTTGTTTAAAAAAGATAGATGAAAAAAAAAAAAAAGAAAGACATTATAATAAATGAAAAGGAGATAAAAACAGCAGGTGATTTTTTTCGCGAATAGACACGCGCTTATTCGAAAAAATAAAGAAGTGGGGGATTTAAAATTTTAATAGAGAAGAGAAAAAAAGGTCCCGTAAACAGAAATTATAATATTTCAAGAGGAAGTTTATTGCAGGTTCTCTTATACTAAACATAAAGAAAATAAAAGAGAGTCGTTCTATATAACCTATTTAAATTTAAATTTTTTTTCTAAGGGATTCTATTTTTCTTTATTATTTATTGTTATTATTTTATACCTCAAAGAATAAAAAGATATTATCGAAAATCTTTGAATATATTTATTAAACAAAAAAATCCTAATTTGACTATTTAAAAAACAAGGTATTATCTAATACTATAGATTGACATTTATTATTTCTGTGGTTTTTTAGGTTTTTTTCTTTGGGTGTCGATATGTTTTATGTATACTAAATACCTTGTTGTGTTATTGTAATTAGATCGATTTGACTTTTATTCGATCCATGCAGGTTGTATTATCTAAATTTTTGTTTGAGTAAATATTGGTTTTATTTTATCGTGAGAATCTAACACTTTTTTTTTTGGACAGATGTGCCTAAATGTCCGAATTTATTCATAAAATATCACTTTTTTTTTTTAGGTTATGTTATAAAAAAAAAGGATTTTTTTCAATTGAAATTTAAATATTTTTTTTTTTTTTGGACGTATGTGTAATTTTTAAATAATATGCGCTGTAACAATAATCGCGAAATGAAATAAAAAAAAAAGATATATATCTATTCATAAATAAATGAACATTTATTTGTACTAGTCATTTTCCTTTTTTTTTATTGTAAAGAATAACAAAAAAAAAATAATTTTTTTTTATAAGAAACATTTCCGTTTTTTTTAAGTACGATAAAAAAAAATTTTTTGTAAATTAACGCAGTATGCAAAGTAATTTTCGACCCTTTGGCACCCTCTTTTTTTTTAATTTTTTTTTTTTTGGTACCCATTTTTTTTTATTAGTGTTTTAATCCTATCTAATATGCGTGCGCATAAAAAATTACTACTTTTTTTTTATCGTTTATATTAATAAAAAAAAAGGACTCGGAACAGAGGCTGTGAATTTTTCACCGGTAGTTAATATAGTTAAAATAAAAAAATTGTTTAAAGCAAAATCAAAATACAAGGGGATAGTTTTAGAAATATATTATAACCCGTTTTTTTTTTTAGATGATATAAAAAAAAAAAAGTCTCTTCTACTCGGATGCTCTAACGGTGTCTTCCAGGCATATCCGGGTCATTTTTGTAAATATTTTTCACCCCTTTTTTTTACTTACTTATTCATATTATATGCGTTATATTAGCCTCTCTTATTCTTTTACTTATTTTTTTTTGACTTTTTTTTTTTTAACCAAGATTTTTTACTTACAGCATCTGGATTTTTTTTTATCTTTTAGAAGTATAAAATAATTTCTTTTGCATAATTTTCTAATGTTTTTTTTTTGTTAAGGTACCGATTTTTTTTATTTTTAGTAACCATTTTTTTTGTCATTAAGAAAAAAATTTTTACGGAACCGTTAGTTCGTTTACATAAAAAAAGGGTTCTAAATTTTTTTTAGATAAAATAAAAAAAAAATGAGGATGCATAATTTTGTCTGTTAAAAAAAATGAAATTTACATTAAATAATAAAAAAAAAAATACGTTACTTTTTTTTTTTGAAATCGTGTGAACTTTTTCTAAAAAATAAACTAAAAAAAAAATCTTAAAAAATGACTTACATCAGAGGATAATCCATTATTCCATGGATAAGGAGCTTGCGGGGATGACTGTTGTTGGTGTACACCACCAACTCCAGTAGTGGAATGTGGATTATGTATGTGTTCCGCCATGACACTGACCCAATGTGCTAAACCACCAGTACCCGTCGTATTACCCGTTCCAGTTGTACCTCCGACGGTTCCATTACTTCCGCCTCCACCGGCCCCTCCACCCTCTTCGCCACCCTCCGACCATGCAAACGAACCTTTCTGTAAAGTCAAAAAATACAGACAATAATAATTAAATAATATTTTTAATATTAATAAAATTAAAAAATCAATTAAACTTTAATTCTTAAAACGACCCAAATTTTTTCCCTAAATGTGTGTGTGTGTGTGTATAGAGAACCTGTAATAAACTTTCTACATGAGGGTGAAAAAGCACCTTACAGATCGTGTAAGTTTTTGTGGTACTTTTTTTGATATCAAAAAAAAATTTTCCCACCTGATGATCGCATAATTTTTTGTTAAAATTTTTTTTGGAGCTTTTTTCTTTCTCAGAAAAAAAAATCCTACTCTCGTTAACATACGAGGGTTAAAAAACTTTGAGAAAAGTTTATCATCGAGTAAAAGTAAAGGTCGATAGGTCATCACGTGTATAACAGTTAATCCGCGTCGGCGTCACTTTTGTAATCAAGCCCTACTACTCTTCATTCATTCAGCATATATAAAAAGTATTCACTTGTTGCAGTATAGAAAAAGCACAATATATAAATGTGTTAGAGTGTAAATTCAAACCTCGTCTTGATCTTCTTCTCTATGTAATGTTAAATTACGTGGAAAAGCCGATACCGAACTAACAGATAAACCTTTAATATCTTTAAAATCTTTTAACACGTCAATTCCTTCATCTTTTAAATTTAATTTTCTATTTAACACTGTTTTTAATAACAAACTTTTATATAATTCATTTGGTAATATAAATTTACGATCTTCGTATTCTTCATCGATTATCGAATTACCAACACCGTTACAACAATTATTTTCAAATATTTCTTGTTTTATTTTATTCCGTAATATTTCATCGTGATTTTCTTTTTCTTCTTGCTCTGCTTCTTCTTCTTGGTGCTTTTTATTGTTATTTTCTTTTTCTTCATTTATTCTGTTATGGTTTAGTATCGATTCTGATAATGACGAATCACTTTCGATCTCTACCGAAGAGTTCGAATTTATTGATGATCTCGACATAATATTTTTAATAAAATACACTTTTATTTTATTATTTTTATTATAAAATTATTGTATTGCATTTTTTTAATTTATTTATAATTTGTTTTTTATATTTTATAGGAACTATTGCGCGCGCAGCTCATTATATATACAAAGTCCGCTTTAATTGAATACGATTTAAAAAATTATTCGCGGCGCGGGAAATTTTCTTTATTTAAGTTTTTCAAACACTTTTTTTTTGCTGAACACTAATTTTCTTAGCTTAATAATTAAATTTTTAGGAACTTTGGTTACACTTTTATTTGTTTTTTAATTGATTGTTGATTGCGAGGTTAAGTCAAGGGCGGATATAGACTTGGATGATCTATAGATGATTTTTTACCGTGTATTATCATGGTTTTACGATAATTTAAAAAGAAATTATTAAATCTTGATATTATCATATTAAATTTCGAAAAAAACTTTAGGCAATTTATGGCGAAAATTTGAAATTTTTTAGTTTATTCGTTGCACTTAATTTTTAAAAAATTTTTTAAGGAACTTTTTTTTTATTTTCTGGAAAAGCGCCTTGCGGCTTTAACCGCGCGACTGTTTGATGCAGTTCTTCGAGGAGCATAAGGAAGCGGAAGCCGGTAGAAACTCTCCTACGAGCGCGCAAAACCCAAGTAAGAAAAGCGCGCATATACACCACCACCAACGTCTTCAAATCTTTTCCTTTTTTTTTTCTTATATATTTCTTTTTTTTAAGCTTTTTTTTTTTTTATTTAGTTTCCCCTTTTTTTCTAGAACATTTTCTCTATGTCCACAAAAAAAAAATAATACATTTTTTTTCAAGAAAAAAAAACAAGGAAATGCGCCAACCGACCAGTAGACCAACTACTGCGTGTGCAACGAAAATGGAAAAATATGAGACTCTTTTTTTATTTCTCTATTTTTTTTTTTTTTTTTTTTTTTTTTTCTTATATCCACCCACGATATATATTTTTTTTATGTTATAAGAACCATAAGAAAAGAAATAAATAAAAAAAAAATTGTACAAGCCGAGAAAAAAGCTAAAGAGACTTTTGCGCGGTGCATCCTGCGCAAGGTAATTTTTTTTATTTTTTTATTTTTTTATTATTATTTTACTTTATTTCTTATTTTTTTTTTTTATATCTAAAAAAAAAAAGTTCGAGTCGTGTGCGCGGATTCAAGTGGGGTAAAAAAAAAATAAGAAGAAAACGCGAGGGACAAAATATAATAATAATAATAATAATAATAAAAAGATACATACATGAACTCACACACACACACACTTGAGCTTTTTTTTTGAAGTAAAATTTTGTATAGTTTATACATGAACGAAAAATTTTTTTCTTCACTATAATACAATATAAAGTCATATATACATTTTTTATTTTTTCTTAGAAAAAAGTTTTTTTGAAAAATAAAAAATAGAAGTTTAGAAAATAAAAAAAAACTTGAGTATTATTTAGTTTTCCAGAAAAATAGTTCTTCTTTTTATAAAAATATAAAAATTAAGTTTTTTTTCGAAAAAAAAGTAAGCGCGACTGTATTATATACTATCGTGTCTGACTCAAGCTTGGTTTTTTCTACTTAAAAAAGTTTATGTTTATAGATTTCATTTTCTATTTTTATACTACTTCGTATTTATATGAATTAAAAAAATATGTTTTAAGTTTTAGACTTTAAAAAAATTTTTACATAAAAATTTTTGTTTTTATAACCCTTTGTCTACATTTGTTTAGAATACGCGTTTGAAGTAATGAAGTGTAAATATATATTTTAGCTGTTTAAATTTTGTTTAAAATAAGAAACAAACTGTAATTTAAGTGCCTAGTTTAGTAAATTTTTGGTAATAGATATAGTTAGAAGATAATTTAGGAAATAACACGTTTTTAAGTCAAAATTGTCTGTTAAAAATTGTTGCATAAAAATCGTAAAAATTAATATTGATTTTGAAAATTTATTTGTAAAATAATTATGAAAATTTTAGTGTTTTCTAATTAAATGAGGAAGTCTAACTCATAATTATTTAGTGTGATTTTATGATCTAACATTTAGATCATAAAATCACACTAAATAATTATGCTTAGAGATTAATTTATTATATCGAAAAGCTGCACCGATACACATTTCCCTTTACTTTTTTTGATTTTTGAAGATTTGAAGACTAAAAATATGTATGACGCTTAGTTCACCGGATCTTAAACTACGACATGACAGATTCTTATCTAATAACATCCTCTCTCATCTTTTCACACTCTGATTCTGCAGAGCAAGACTCCCTGTTCTTAATTTATAACTTAGGTTTTGTAAACGTGGTTTAAAAATTTTTCTATTTATCAAGTCTTTGATTCTAAAGAATACTTTCAACAAGGTAAGACCTTCTTCTTTCTTCTTTTTATCTTTGGTTCTTACATACTCTGAATTTCTGATACTCTGATTTTCTGCAAATATTTCCATATGATCAACACTCCTCCTGATAAATTTAGTCCTTTAGAAATAGTACAAAAAATATGAAAAACGAAAATTTTTACTGTAATATTAGATTTTATTTGATAGAATCTTACTTTCAAGGTTGAGTTTCAAAAAAATTTTAGTCGAGATTAATATTTAGTGGCATTAAAGCTTGATGCTTTAGAGATAAACTTTAATGCCTCTCCTAAGATAGTATTTAATCTACAATAATGCCGTTTCGAAGAACCTTATGGCTACTAAATTCCTCAGCAATTTAAAAGGTGATTTAGTTTTGTACTTCTTGAAGTCAAACTCAGATTTGGTTAAATTGGAGCAATAGTTTATAATACGAGCTTTTTGTTTTTTTCACGGGTTGCTGAATATGAATTAGTCCGGATAATCAGAAAATTCAAAATGAGAAATTGAAAGTTAGCAAGGGATTCAAAAATATAACGAGGAAATTTTTTATCGTTCATTGAAATTCGTAGGAATGGGATACCCTGGAAAACTGAAAATCAAGGGAGGGGGGTTCAAGTTTGTCCAAATTAATTGGGGGGGGGGGGGGGTCAAATGGGACTAGGGATTTTTGGCGCATCTGCAGTTCAAAAAAACATTTTGAGCTCAGAATAAATTTCTACAGAAAATTGCCTATTGCAATCTAAGAGGAAATAAATTATCATAACAAAATACTCGTTTAAGAGAAAAAATATGAAAAATTAGCTTCTAATTTTTGAAAAAATGGCTAGAAAAAAATGAATCAGTTAAAAACTGCCATAGAAACTTATGTTTGAAATTCGTTTTATTTAAATCTACCCATAATGAATTTAGCATTGACTGAAGTATTTTATAATATTAAATAATGTTTAGATATAATATCATTCAAATTATCAACAAATTTTGTTTCATCAAATGTAAGTTCATATTTCTGTTCAGATTTCTAAATATACCTAAAAATTAAAAAAAAAAAAGCTTATTTATCTATTATCTTTAAATTTTGTAAATTTTAAGTAATAATTTTAAAAACAATATTTCATCCAATGAATTACTCCTCAGTTAAAAATAACTATAATATTTATTAAAATCTTTAAATATACCAATATATAACAATTGATTTATTTATACAAGCATATAATAATAAAAGACATAAAAAACCTCATATAATAATAAATATAAATATACACACACGCGTTTTATTATATATATCGACGTTAATATTATTGAAATTAACTAGATCAGGTATATAAAACGTGACTAGATTAAAAAAGAAAAAAAAAGTATATAACGGTGCATCACTTAAAAACATTTTTTTTTTCAATTCAAATGTAGATTTATTATAGTATATTCGCACTTAAATATAATATCTATGCATTTTTTCATTTAATAAGCCCGTGTGACTATCCGAAATATGATAGTTCGCGGGGGCCTATATATTTTTTTTTTGGGCGTTTCGGAACTCTTTTTTTATATTTTATGGTTTTTATTACTTCCTGTATAGGTAAAATATTTTATTCAAGAATAGAAAATATAAGGGATGATCTGTTTTTATTATATACTTTGGTTTTGTGTTTCATTGTTTATTTATAATAGAAAAATAAACAAAAATATGTACTTTGTATTTGGTTAATAGTATTCAGAATTATTGTAATTTATTTTTTTCTGTCTGTATTTATAGGAACGCACTTGTTGAATGTATAAGGTATGAGATTCAAATTAAAATTAGCTTCTTCGTTGTGTGTGCTTTTATTCTGCATAGTTATTGAATAAATTTTCTATTTCATGCAAAATTTCAGTACTTTATTGATTGTATTTTTTTTGTAGTAAAAGAGAGATTTAAATTTAAGTACTTTTGAAATTTAAATTTTTTATAGAAAATTAAGACGAATGTTAAAAAAATTTTTTTGCTTTTGCACTTAGAATTTGATTATAAATAATATTTTTAGGCAATACCCAAAAAGCTCGCAAAGATGCATTTTTTCACTGGCTTTCAAAATAAAATTGTATACAACCCTTGACCATATAAAAAAATTTTCCCAAACCGCATTTTACTATCCTCGGTTCTTCGCTTTGTTGAATACAGGATCCTAGTATACTATTTCTAAATCAGAAAGCAATATTGAAAAAAAAAACGTATTTTCTCGTATACGATTCTTGGGTTAGACAAAAACGAATATCCCAGATCGTACATTACTTCACCTCAGTTCTCAAATGGTGATTTACCAGAAATTAAGGATATTTTTACTTTTATGTAATTAATAATTAATATTCCCCAAAATTCCCAAAAAAATGAACTAACAACTTTTAGAATTATACTTTCTCTCATTTAAAATTGACTGTACCTTAAAATTTCATTTTTCAGTTAAAATCTAAATTTGAAAGTAACCTCCAAACTAACACACATAAAAAATTTCTATTTCCCAACAATAATAATAATAATAAAAAATAAAAAATAGTATGTATACAACAATTTTTCTTCTTCTTATTAAAAAAAAAAAAAAAACCCATAAGTTAGTATAGAAGGTATGTTAGAGGTACGTAACATACAAGAAATTTTTTTTTGTAAATATACCGCAGAGTTACTATATATATTTTTAATATAAAATATATATATATGCATAAATTTGATAAAAAAAAATCATATCTAGACTATATTTATTTTTTATTTTTTTTTTAAGGATGTTAAGTTACCCTTAGCTACACACACACACATATATATATAAAAAATATATAACATTTTGTTTCTTTTTTTTTTTATATGAGAAAAAAATAAGAAAAATTTTCGTTCTTCTTATAGGTACACACACACATACACATACTAAGATATAAAAAGGAAAATTTTCAACCGTACAACATATATATAAGTAAGAACCCCGTTGAAAAAATAGTAAGAAAAAAAAAATACAATCGAAAAGAAAAATATATATAACATATATGAAGCCAAGAGAATTTTCCACCCCCCAATTTCTTTATTTTTTTTTACTCTGACAACGTCGAATGAAAAAAAAATTTTCAACGTCATATATACAAGTAGTAGTAGTAGCATACATATATATATATTTTTTTTTCACAATTTTCCCAAAAAAAAGGATATATAAGAGAAAAAGAGAAGATGCCTGGCGCCAAGAAGACTTGAGGCGTCTGTAAGTCTCGACCCAGATCATTCGTACTATACATGCGTTATATATATTTTTTTTCGCATATATACATCTAGAAGAAAAAAACCTTGGGGTAGGTTTTTCTTATATATATCGTAAAAAAAAAAATATAGTTACTCCCTTTATTTTCTTTTTTTTTATATATAAAAAAAAAACTGCATCAGGTGTATAGAGAAAAGTTTCCCGGGAGGAATTTTTTTTATTGTATATGTCTTAGTATTATATGGTCACACGTATATATAACTTTAAGTATATATATATAAGTTTTCTTTTTTTTTCTTTTCTATTCTTTACTGTAGAATATTACTTCTACATATCCTCGCGAAATAGCTTAGAAGATTTTTTTTTTCGAATGTTATAATACAAAGGTGGCCCAATTTTATATATTGGTTATATTACTTTTTTTTTTTTCGTTTTTATATATATATTAAGTTTAAAATTGTTATATTAATGGTACTGTTATTGTACGTTTTTATTTTTTATAAAAAATTTATCTTCGTGTTATTGATATTATTTTAAGTTAACTGAGAAAATCATGAATTTAAGTAATATGTGCCAAAAAGTATGTTAGAATTTGGTAATGCGTTTATTATTTTAAACAAATTTTTAAAAGGGTATTTAGTTGCAAATTATTTAAAATTAGTAAGGGGTTGTTTATATATTTAGTGGGAGCTTTGTCTATAGAGTTTACCAACAAATGCTTTGCTCTTTAAACCTGTTGTTAGGTTCATACATCAACTGTAATACTCAACCCCCTCTGATTGCATATATTTATATACTCTTTAATAAAATTCACATTATTTTAGGGTATTTTAGTGAAAAAAATAAACTCTTTTGAGAAACTTTGCTCCCTTGACCTTATGAATGGTTTCGTCCTTTTAACCACTTTTTTAATATAGGGAATATTTTTCTTGCACCTTCAACATTTGATAATAATTTATGAATATATTATTTGCAAGCTGTTTACAAGCTTTTTTGTGTTTTTCGTTTTAAATTTGAATTATATTCTTTATTTCAAAAATTATTTAAAATATTTTAACTCAATTATTCGAATTTGCACTAAACTTGGCTAAAAGGGACTGAATTAAACTGTTTTACAATAAGAATTTTTCACTTAAAAAAACAACAAAAATTGTCACAGAAAAAAAGTACTAAGGTGACTATATTCATATTTAAGAACTTTTTAGGTTTACGTAATAAGCATAAGATTGAATTTTTTAAATGAATGAATCTTGAATTTGGTAGATTCTTAAAGTAAGGCTCCATTTTTTATATATACAGAACACTTGTCTCTATTTTTTTAACCACGTTTTTCTTTAATTTTTAATTTAATAGTGAATTAAGTTATGTTTGAAAGTCCTTAAGTATTTGTTATAATAAAAAATTCAATTAAATAACTTCAGGCTTTGATTTTGTTTTTAACTTTGAAAATTTAAATAATAATTCTAAAACCCTATAAGAATTTAAAATAGCTGGATATTAAATAATTTGTGCACTTAAGGTATGACCGAATTTATTAACCACAGAGTAACATTGACCACAAAATTTTTTTACAGTGTACCCTAGTAAAAAAAATTAGTAAAAAACTAGAATTTTCGGACTTTTCTGACCAGAATTTCTAAAGCCAGCTTTTAATGTCACCAAATAATAATTTTGACTTCATTTTTCGATTCCCTGGGAAATTTTGCTAAAGCATTGTTTTTCGGTAAATTTGAAATATTTCAAAAATGCCAAACAAAAGAAAATAGGTTAAAGTTATTAATATAGTGAACAAAAATTTTATTTATTTTTTTTTATACGGAATTTTTAAAATATCTATAATTTTCTTTAAAAGTTACTTTGGTTGAATTTTCCAATAAACCCTGTGTCTTTTATGTTTTATTTTCTTACCAGGGTGGGTATTTAAATATAAATTACATATAAAGCTACACTGTAATGATAACTTTGGCCTTTTTATTTTACAACCTTCGAAAGTCAATCCATGATTAATCATTTTTTTTGGACGTAGAAGGGGTGGCTGGGTCAAACAAAACGAATCTATACAATTGAATATAAATTATTAATTTTTCGTTCAATTTTTTAATAAAATAGATAAATAAAATAAATAAAGGTGAAAGGTTGTCTGGGGCGTCGTCTAGTCGCATCTATTGATTTTCATGCAAACTGTATCTCAATTTTTTTTATCTTATAAATGTATAACATACATAAACTTACTACGTATGAATATATAAATAATTAAGTGTATATATAAAAAAAAATTTTCTGACCTGTCTCAAAATTTCACCCTTCAACACGCATATAAAAAAAAACTTGCTATAGGCGAATGGACTCTTGACCTTCGTAATATATTATACGTGTAAATACTTTGACCTAAAAGTTCTTTTTTTAAGTTTCTAATCGATTAATGTACTGATTGTGTGGTTTGTTTTTGTTTGTTTTTATTATTTTTTATTATGCTTATAAATAAATTTATCAAATTAATTAATTTACATAAATTTTAATAAACCTTTTTTGTGTTATCAACAGAAAATCTATCGTAAACTTTTTGCGGAAAAAATGATATATATAGGAAGGAGAGTTTTTGTTTCAAGGCAGAAATGGAAAGTACTTAATATTGGAAATAGTTAATTTTCAATTATTTTGGAAAAAAATTATCGTGCATTGCCGAAATTAAAAAAATTTTTTTACTTGACGTCATAATTCCTGAAAAAACTGGTATTGAACTTTAAAGAAATAATCAGGTTTTAGGTACTGAAGAATTTGGATAATGTATGGAAATAGCAAAAAAGTAGTAGTGGGGGCTCACTAGAAATCTGGGATTTGGCCGAAAAATTTGATTTTTTTTGGTTTTTTCGAAAAACGTCTAACAAGAAATGGCATATTTCGAAAAATTACTCTCTAAGGGTAAACGTATTAAAAAAAAAAAAAAGTTTTCAGAACCCAAAATATATCAACCAAGAAGGTAATCACTTTCATACTCATCCCAACAGAATATATCTTCTAAAATTATTGCCTAAAATAGATATTTTTTAATTAATTAGTTTAAGAATTCAACTTTATAAAATAAGTACAAAATCTAAAAAAAAAAAATCTAAATTTTAATCTTAAAATATAAAAATTTCTCAAAAACAGTACATGCTAACATGTTTCTATTCTATATAAAAATATCCTTGAAAAAAATAATAATTTTCGTACGTTGCCCTTAAAAAAAAAAAAATTAAATAATAAATTATAATAAAATTAGAGAAAAGATCATTGGCCGAAAAACATTGAAAAAAGTTTTCAATGGCGTAAAAACAAAAATAATTTCCCTCTTTTTTTTGTACTAATATTATATTATATACGATGACCTAGGCAATTTCTTTGAAGGGCAGACATTTTTTAATCGATAATATTTTATTTTATATATTTTTACCACCCTCTGTATCATAATAATAACAATAATACACATATATCTATGCCAAATTAGCTAAAATTTATTTATTGCGTACAAATATGTATGTATAAAGTGAGAATAAAACTTTTCTGACAAGCCTATAGAATAAAGGATATGTAATATTTTAAAGAGGATGTATTTAAATAGTTTGTTAAAGGGTTGAAGTTTGTTACTTACATTAATTTATTTTAAGTTAATAAGTAAGATTCATGACCGGGCTTTTCCCTTCTCTTGAAATATTCCCCCAGGATATTTCCCCCCTGGGGCATTTCCTTCCAGGACGATTCCTCCCTGAAAAATTTCACCCCTAGGACATTTCCCCCCAGAATATTTTGAGCAACAGGAATAAAAGTAAAGTAAAATAGAAAAGAACTAGTAAAAAAATTTTGTTTATATTATTTTTTTTCGTGTAAAAAAAAAAATCTATCTTAAAAAAAAATTTTTTTTTAAAACTCAAAGATTAGTATAAGATCGTTACTCAATGAAGAATTTTATATATTCTTTACTTAAAAATATTTTATAAGGTAAAGTTAATTTTAAATTTGAAATTTTTAAAAAAAAATTTTTTATAAAATTGTAAAATATTGTAAAACTTTTAGCCTTGATAATGAAGACTGAAGGTCTTTGAAACGTGGGCAATTTATTGAAAAAATAAAGCAAATTATTGTTAGCAATCAAAATATTTTTATTTAGTATTATTAAATTTTCCTAAATTTTAAATCATTATTTTTAAAATATATTTTTTTATATGAATCAGCATAATACACACGTATATTCGAAGAATCCGAGGGACTGTGATCGCATTTGGTAAAATATACATTTATATCACGAGTTACATACATAATTTTATTTAAAAAGGGCATTAAAGTTGTCCCATCAATGCATAAAAGTAACTTTTATGCATGCTGTTAAATAAAGTTATTTAAATTGTAATATATTACGTATAAAATGACAATTGCCTACTTCCAAATTATAACCTACCCCCAAATGCTGTACTTGCACCTACCCCTAGAGTAGGCTAAATTCTGGGGGTCAAGGAGGCAATTCCTCGCGTGGGGGTATGGGAGCAAAGCCCCTACAAAAGAAAGTATAAAGATGCATTACATTAATGAAAATTGTTATATTTTTCGAATTTTAAGACACAACCTATGTAAGCGTTCTTATATAAATACGCGTACGAATATTTGTATAGTGCCAACCTATGCTTATTTTTATAGTAATGCTTTTGCTGTTCACTAGAGGCTGCTATATAGGAGAAGGATGAATATATAAACATAGGTTGGTACAATACGAATATTCGTACGCTTTTATAGATCCAGCTTAAACAGTTTTGTCAACGATTATGTTAACATTTTCAAACAACAAAAGATCATTACATAATTAATATATCTAAATTTTTACAATACTAAAGTTAACAAAGAAAAAAAAAACAATTGTACTTGAGGCTTTTAAATTTTTAAATTAAGGATGCTCTTACTTTTGGACAAAAAAAATTTTTTTTTTACTAATTAAACAATAAGTATACATATTTTATTTGCTCATTCACTTATGATTCTGTAAATATACCACTATAGAAAACAAAAGCCCTGAACCAAAAAATTTTGAAATCCATCGAGTAGTTTTAGAATGTTCGAGGAACTGAAATGACCCAGGGACCCAATTTCTCCACGAATTAGACATTTTTAGAACTTTTCCATTTTTTGATCTTAAAAATGTATAAAGCACGATTTCATCTATGTATTGGATACGTAGGATGATCGTGCCTAAAAATTTGTTTACATCTAGTTCTTTTTTATCACTCTGTTAACTAACTATTAAAAAAGAATAGTAGTAATAAATAATTAGGTATGTAATCTTTGTTATAAATTCTAATGGAAAATACTGCTAAATGCATTTAGAGCATTAATGAAAGTAAGAGATCAAGTCACGCATGAAACACTTGTAAAGTTAAATAATATATAATTATTATTTAAGAAAATCAAGAGCAGACTTTAATTTGTTTTATTATTCAACATGATACAATTTTAATATGTAATTGGGAAGTTTGCCTGCAAGGCTAGTGTTCATTACTTATATAGCATAAGAATATCCTTTCTCTTTCGAGAAAGGTAACACCTAGTGGTATAGAACAGTTGACACTTTTAATTTTTTTGGTGCAAAAATTTGACATATTAATCGTAAACGCGAAGCTCTATAACCAGAATTTTGTAAAATTAATATAAAAATCTTATAACCGGTTTGCGTAATTACAACCATAATGCATGAAACATGTTTAGGGAACATTCAGATGAGGAAAAAAATTGTGAACCCATCTTCGACATTTAAGGGTATACCCCCTCTCGTCCCTATTCTTGCATGTTAAATAATAAAAACTGGGAGTAAATTTTAATGGTGGTGATTAAAATTTTTTTCTCGTACTTACAGCTGAGTGATAACCCGGCTCCATATCTAAATTGATCTAAGTCCCTAAACTTGAATTATTCTAAATCCTAAAATTTAAATTTAAATTGAAATTGAAATCTAAGTCCTGTTTAACCCCCCCCCCCCCCTTAAATTGGATAAATTTGACCCCCCCTCCCTTAATTTTTAAGTTCTTGAGGCACCCCCTTTCTAAAAATGTTCCATGTTAATAAAAATTAGCGTTTATTTTGCTTTAAGTATTATTAGCTAACTATAATTGCAAAATTTTTAAGATCTAAAACTTTCAAATAAGTTTTATTTTTAAAAAATTGCGATGATCTATATTTTCTGCAGAGCGCAAAACACTGAAAATCTGATAAACGAAAAAAATGATATAAACTCGCCGATATACACGGCATAATCAGGCAGATTAATTTAAGATCAATTGGGTAAAGATATGTATTACAGAAATATGCTCAAAATTATTCTAAAATTTTATTTTTTGCACACAGTTTTATTAATTTTTATTAATTTCCAAAGTAAAATTATAGTATAATAATTAATAATAAATGATATGTAAATACTTCGGTTCATTTAGTTTTTCTAATAGCGGAATCAAAAATTAAATAATAAAAATACAAAAAATAAAAATTTCATTTAACTAAAAAATATAATTATTTCAAGTGTTTATTTGTTCTATATTGTCTCTATAAACTGTCGAGAATAAATAAAAAAAAAAAAAAATAATAAAGTTTTTACAAACAAGTGCTCTGAATAAACGATAGAATATATTTTCACTCAACACTCGATATAATATGAAGTAAAGTCTATATAAATTTGTCCAAATATTGTTTTTTCATTCTTCGTATCTCTAGAGTCCTCGCGAACTTTCATTCGCGGAATATGATGTAATATATATATATAGATATACTGTATAGATGGACCGAATGTATATTATGAAGTTATGCGAAGCGTTTTAAACGGTATTTTCTAAAAAAATACAAATCATCTCGCTTTCATATATAGTACAGTATTTTTTTTAAATTTTCTCTATCTATAAAAAAAGTTTCTTATGTACATAAAGTTCTATGTGTATATATTAGTCTGGAACAATTAAAAATAAACAAAGATTTTTTCATGAGCAACTAAAATTGATTATTTTTTAATTAACTCATTAGCGATTGCGCTGAGAAAATGTGTCACTTAATTTTAGGACCTTTGATTTTTATAAAATTTTAAATCTAATAATCATTTTAGTATTTGAATTTTAGTAATTTTAAACCTATAAAGCTCAAAAAATACATATTAAGAATTGAACTTTTAAAAATACCGAGGATTTTTGAGGTGCTGATTTAAATATTTTAATAAAAAATTTTTAGGATTTGATCAAAGGCTTAAAATCTCTAGAAAATAGGGATTAAACAGGGTAAAATAAGATTATTTTAAAATTTTATTTTAAAAAACATACCTGGGGTTTTTCAAGAGTTTACTATTCCAAATTTATAAAATATTCATATTTAGAATAAGCATTTCTCGAAAAACCCAAGGTTTGATTTTCAAAATAGAAAAAAAGGTATATTACCGAAAAATTGTTTACTTTTCCTCGTTCAACTCATATTAGATATGATTTTAGTCCTTAGTTTAAGTTCTATGAATTTTATATATCAGTTATTCAATATTTATATATCTTTTATGAAATATAAATTTTTATTTCTGGTGAAAATACTTCGAAGTGATATTTTATACACTGAAAAAAAAATCCGCTTGCGGCAAGCGGAATTCCGCTTGCCGCAAGCGGATTTCCGCTTACCGCAAGCGGAATTCCGCTTGTAGCAAGCGGAATTTTTTTTCTCGTCAAACGATTGCAAATGACTTGAAACGTAAAGAAAATTAAAAAAAAAATTTTTTCCCGCTTACTTGGGATATGCGTATTTCGGTATGACGAGATTTGAGAAAATTTTGGAAAAAGAAAAGAAAAAATGTTTTTTTTTAATTTTCTTTACGTTTCAAGTCATTTGCAATTGTTTGCAAAGAAAAAAAAATTCCGCTAGCCACAAGCGGAATTCCGCTAGCCGCAAGCGGAATTCCGCTTGCCGTAAGCGGATTGTCCGCTTGCCGCAAGCGGAATTATTCCGCTTGCCGCAAGCGGATTTTTTTTTCAGTGTAGTTTTAGAATCTTTTTTGTGTACGTAAAATCGTCATACAAATGAAATAATCTGTAATTGAAAATTGAAAAAATTTTTTTTATAACTTCCAAGCTAATGCCTATATTTTACATCTAATATTTTTAAGTGATTTAATATTTTGTTTATAAAATATTCATAATTTTTATAATATTATTTTTAATTTATTAAAAACACAATCAAAATTGCAACATAGAGACATCTATATAGGGTAGACTAAGCTTTGACAAGAATAAGTACCAAAGCATAACATGCAACCCTCTCGTAAAAAATCCTATAGGGGTAAGAAAAATTCTGTTTTACCCAACGTAGATACACAAAACAAGGGGTTGAAATAAATATTTATACCTTATATGGTAAAGGAGAAATCATCCCTAATGTTCAATGATCATTAAAAAATTATTTCTAAATCATAATATCGATTATATATATGGGTAAAAATATATAAAAAATAAAAATTAATGATTGATTATACTATATAATAATAAATTGTTTATCGATTAATCATTAAATATTAATTTATCTAAAATATTATTGCGAAATTAATAAATACGAGTTTTTTTTAATTAATAAAAAAATTTTTAATATTTTATTTATGTTAATAAAAATTTGAATATTGTTAGTTCTAAGATCGTATTATTACGAATATTACGACAAAATATTTATTTATGTATATGGGTTATTTGCAGTACACTAAAATAAATTTTGGTTGTGGATACTGGAATTCTGGTTGTAAGTAGTAGCCAGAATTTTTTTTTGTACTAAACGACTGCAAATGGCTTGTATCGTATAGAAAATTTTTAAAAAATGAGTTACATTAATTTAAAATGCAAGCACTACGGCACGTACACGGAGAAACTTTGGCGGTTGAAAGATGCTCGAGTAGGCACAATGCAACGAGCGCAACCCATGCGGTTGTAAGATCCGCAGAAAGCGAACGTTGCAAGAGCAAAATGGGCGTGCTGTAATATCATGAGAAGCGATTGATACTTACGTTTAAAAAAAGCTTGTAACCTTATCGACATTCGAGCATTTAAAGCGGGCAAAAATATAAAGGTCGAGATAAAAGTATATGTTTATATGCAGGGTTTATATGTATATTTATATAATATATTATAGTTTATTATTGTCTATTAAATAATAGCAAGTAATTTAATTAATACCAATAATTACTATTAATTAATAACCTCTGTGGCTAAACCAGCATCTGAATCTATTGCTTTTTTCTTTCTTTTTTTAATTCTTTTTTTAATTTATTGGTACAATTTATAAATATGTACTTTTGGGTACCATTCTAAAAGTTCTAGAATGGACCGGCTAATTGTTATAAACAATTAACTTCTTAATTAACAAATTGAAATTCAGGTCAGAACCATTAAATTTAAAAAAAAAATTTTTTAATTTGTTGATACAATAAATATTAACTATTTGGCGTCATGTAAAAAATTCTAGAATTGACCGGCTAATTGTTATAAACAATTAGGTTGTTAATTAACAAATAGCATTTTGGGGTCCAGCCGTTAAATTTTTGAAAAATTCTTTTTTTAATTTATTGGTACATCAATTAAATAAAAAAAGAATTTTTCAAAAATTTAACGGCGGTGACCTGAATTTCAATTTGTTAATTAAGAATTTATTTGTTTATAACAATTACCCAGTCTATTCTAGAACTTTTTGCATGGTGCCAAAAAGTTTATATTTGTTATATCAACCAATTAAAAAAAAAAATTTCAAAAAATTAACGTCGGTGACCGGAATTTTAATTTGTTAATTAAGAATTTATTTATTTATAACAATTAGCCGTTCAATTCTAGAACTTTTTGCATGTCGCCAAATAGTTAATATTTATTGTCCCAATTAATTAAAAAAAAAATTTTTTTAAAATTTAGCGGCAGTGACCCAATTTTCAATTTGTTGATTAAGAATTTATTTGTTTATAACAATTGGCCATTCCATTCTAGAACTGTTAGAATGGTGCCAAAAAGTTAATACTGGTTATATAAATCAATTAAAAAAAAAAATTTCAAAAAATTAACGTCGGTGACCGGAATTTCAATTTGTTAATTAACGAGTTAATTGTTTATAACAATTAGCCGGTCCATTCTAGAACTTCAAGAATGGTGCCAAAACTTTAATATTTGTTTCATAAATCAAATAAAAAAAGAATTTTTCAAAAATTTAACGGCTAGACCCCAAAATGCTATTTGTTATTTAACAAGTTAATTGTTTATAACAATTAGCCAGTCCAAAAATTTTAGCCATTAAAAATGATTTTCATTTTTTTAAATATAGTATTAATCGAGTGTTATTATTGCTTGCAATGTAACACGCGCATTCCGATAATGAGGCATGGGTTTTTATGCTCTTGTAACTCGCTGCAATTCTGCTGATCTTACATCCGCAGAAATGCTACGGTTGCAACCGCAAGGTACCGCGTTTGTCGCACCAAAGCGATTTTGCTCGTTACACACAAGCGGGTGCTCGTGATACATGCGCAGCTGTTTCTCCGTGTAGAAGCTTAAAAAGAAAATTTCTGATCCGAAAAAAAAAATTTTTTGTTTAACTTGTCTTTAATATAGAAAAAAGTCCAAATTTTAAGACATTTGAAAAATTAAAATAAAATAATAATTCAGCTTCACAACCAGAATTCCGGTAACAGCTAACCAAAATTTTGAATTTTTTTCAGTGTTATTTAGAATATTATGTGCATGTCAAAATTTTTATGAAAAACAACTCTGTATTTGAACCTTAGTTTTATATGGTGCCTATGACAATTATTACTTTGGAAAATAGTTTTTAGCATAAAATTTTTTAAGGGAACGTTTTTAGGACATCTTTTATTGGCAACGCGGTTCAAAGTTAAAAAGACATTCAATATATAGGTATAAGCTGTTTTTTGCTTGAAAATATATTTTGGGTACACAACTAAATTTTTCCAGTTTCTGTAAACAAGATTTTGATTATAATAGTACGACTGGGATCCTTGGATTCTTCTGATAATAAATCACTGCAGTTGCTGTGCCGATATGTTGCTGGTTTTTTTCATCGGATTTTTTTTTTCAGTGTGCAAAATCAAGATTATGACTTGTATTTGTTTATTGATTACCTATTATTAATTGCCTTTTGTCCCTCTTAAAATATTTTGGTCTTTTTGATAATAATAGTTAAAAGCACAACGAATTTTGTACATAAAAGTTTACATAAAAATTGCAAATTATTCATATATCGCTAAACTAGAAATCACCAAACGACATTCTTCTTGAAAAATAAAATCAAGTAATAAATTTCATTTACAAGTCATTTTTATATTACTATAAAAGATGCTTAAATAATTAAAGCAGTAAAAAAAAAAGTAAAATGTGACACAATATAAAATTTTTTTTTTCCATTTTAATTATTTATTTATTTTAATAATAATCTATCAATCATATATCGGCATTGAACCTACGTAACCTCATGTGTGGACACAAGTTAGTGCGAATCTTGTTTATGACAGTTGCATAAAATAATTACTCTTTTTAAAAGACAGAAAACGAGTTTTATTTATATTTGCAATATTTTTTATGTTTAAAAGAAGGTAAAATGCGCTGATTTTATTTTATTGTCCTAGGGTTACATGGTCAAGTTTCAAAATCAATTTTAATCTAGAAGTCATTGAGGGATACTTCCGCATCTATTTAATTTAAAAAAATCTTGGTTTATTTGAATTTTAAATTAAATTTGCAAAAAAGTTTTCGCTTGAATTTCAAAAAATTTATGCTGCTATTGGAAAAATGTAAGTCAAAAAATATGGACAAATATTATGGAATTATGCCTAGCTTGTGAATTACGGACCAGCCACATCAAATGATAACAAATAAACAAAAATTTTAAAATTTAATATTCCCAAAAAAATGACTAAAAAAATAATTTTCAAAATAAAATAATTTTGATTAGTAGGGCACTATTGTTGAAATTAATATTTTTGCAACAAATTGTCCAATTTTTTCACAAAATTTAGCGAATGGTAAAAACCCAGTGATTAGAAATCAATCCCTGCAAATTAGTATACAATTCGCTCCAATAAAAATAAAATTTGAAGCTAAAATCTAAACATAAACTAAAAATAACTTTTTCATATCAAAAATATTAACACACAACTATAAATTAGAAAAAAAATAGCAAACGTAATTTTTTTAATCGTGATATTAATTACACCGAGATACACATATATTTTAGAAACAAGTGCATAAATAATTAAAGTCTTTTTTTTTTCTAAATATAATATGTTATAATTACAAAATAATATTATCATTTAAATATATAAAAATTGTAATTTATCGGAAATATTATTGATAAATAATTATATTTTAACGGTAGTGTTTATATTACATATCTTAATAACTGATTACTTTGCTCTTGATGAAATATATATGTATTTTTTTATCTTGCATAATTTTTTGTAAACCTTGATTCGTTTGTTAATTCTATATATTTATTTTTTTTTTTATAAATATTTTATATGACAAATAAAGTTATTTATCATTTTTATATATACATAGTTTTAGAATTAAACTGGTTTTTTTGATAAATAAACAATTTTATTAATTTTTGAAACTCTTTCGTACAGTTTCATTTTAACTTCGTAGAATTTATTTTGAAAGGTGATTTGTGATTGATTTTTTTAATAAATGATTTTAAGAAATTATAGTCTTAGGTCAATATTTTATAAATTCAAAGTTGAGTTTTTTTGGTCCAGGGCTTTATTGGCATGACTCTAAAATTCGCAGCCAACGTGTATGTTTTCAATTGTGAGCATTTAATAAAATTTAATTCAATTATAAAAGAATTTGAAGAAAAAGTGCAGATTATAAATTCATATTTTTTTCACAAACATAAAATATCAAATATTTCAAACAAAAAAGTCAAAGAATTTTCGTTTGATTAAAATGAAGAAAAAAAAGTCAATTCAAAAAGTATTATAAATTTTAATTACAACACACGCTCAAGTCAAAAAAAAAATTCATAAAAAAACATGAATTCGCGAATCATAAGATTCAAGGAATGCTGCTGTATTTTTTTGTCAAAATTTAGGTGCAAAATGACGAATAAAAATAAATAATATAAAAAAGTACATAAAAAGATATTTTGAAGTTTATATCTCAAAAAAGTTTTGTGTATCCGACGGTCGGCTTTCATACCAATATAAAATGCGGTATCTTTTTATCCGCATCATGACGAACTACTTGTATATCAAAAAATGAAAAAAAAGAAAGGTTAAATAACTAAATATTATACCTGAAAAATGATCATGGACATCAATCTCTCGTCAAAAAAAATTCTATTCTAGAATTCTAGTTACGTTAACTTTATTCATTCTTTTCTTTATTTCTTTGGAATTTTTCAGCTCTCTTTTTTTAGATTATTACTTGTGTGGATGGAAAAAGAGAAAAATATTTGAAATTTAATAGATTTTTAAAAAAAATTTCATGAATTATTTTTTTTTTTTTTAAATGCCAAAAATTTTTATTGTTTTTTTTTTATTAAAGTCAAGAAATTTTTTTTTTGTGCCAATTAAAGTTTTTTTACTGCAGTAAGTTATGCTCTTGAAGTTTTTGCAAAAAAATATTTTTATAAATTAATTTACAAATTTAAATCCAAGCAAAATTATTAAAATACTTAACCAGTGATCTAAAAATCAGTTTGAAATTAAGACGAATAACTTTCTTTACCAAAAATTACCAATCTATCAAAAAAATATTTCAAAAATCACATAAACGTCAATCAACCAATAAACCGTGTTAAAAAATTCAAACTAAAAAAAAAAAGAATATTAAAAATTTAAATATTTAAAAAATCTCAAGTAAAATAATTATTACCATCTTACGCAAAAAAAAAAATTAACCAAGACAAAAATTGCAATAAATATTCCAAGTACCTATCATAAAAAAACTGTGTCATAAAAAAAACTTAGCCAATACATAATTTTAAAACAAACAAAATATTTTTTCGTAACAAACATAAAAATTTTTATTATTATTTTTCTTCATTAATCATTAAAAAAAAAAAAAAAAAAAAAAAAGTTTCAATATAATTAATATCAGTAATCACACTTGATGCAGTATAAGATAGTTTAGCTTCTCCTGTCTTGTAGCTAATGATGATGACAATAATAATAATAATAAAAGGTTTTTCTTCATTTTTCATTGAGAAAAATAAAAGGGAAGTTTCATATCATTTATTTTCTCTTAATGTCTTTAACAATAATACTGATCCATTAAAGTATTTTTACTATTATTATTATTAGGCCTTTCACTTTATGATAATCAAGTTGTCTAATTCGTTGACATGTTTCTATGAAGTGTAAATTATTCTAACTGATATTGATATATCTTTAAAATTATTATTCAAACTACTGTTTTTTTAATTTATCTCTATACGCGATCTTTAATTTAGAGTAATAACATGTGTTTTTTTTTTTTTTTTTTGAACATTTTTTTTTGATATTGATCTCTTTTAATTTTTAAGATTGATTAATTTCTTTTTTTGCGTTAATTCTCACGATTATTTGTGTATTAATCAATTATTATATGGTTATTAAGAAATAGTTTTTTAGGTCGTTAACTTTTTTTAATGTAAATATATCGATTTTAGTCACGTTGCTGCATATTTTGGGCTTTTTTTTATGGTGTGTAATTGAAAGATGTGAATTTAATGTAAAATTGATTTAATATTTTTGAAAATGGAACAGTTTATTTAAATATTTTAGATTTTTGTGTTGTTATACTTTCATTTAAATTTTTAATTTATTTGAAATTTCAAGTATAGGATTTAATTATTTTTTGAAGTTTAAGTATTTTATAAAATCAATTTATGACAGATGATTTTTTTGATTTTTAAGAAATGAAATTTTTCATAGTATGTTTACGATTATTTTGTTTTTATAGACTATTTTATATAATTGCAGCAGTTAACTAACTCAATGTAAAGCTTTTTTGTATAGTAAAAATTTCAGGAGCATTTTTATCAAAATAATTATAATTTTTTTTCTAATTCCACATCAGCTGAGACTAAGAATTTTTGGTATAGTATATGGGACTAAAATGGGTCATGTACGTGTGGGACATTATAAAATGACATTAACTTAAATGAATACATATTGCATTATACCAAAATTGATTACTTATGAAAAGTACTTCGGTTCTTTACCTAATTTTTAAACCAAATTTTTCACATAAACTAATTAAGTATCCTTGAAAACAGTATAGTTACTCTAACAAATTTTTATTTTTTACCTTGTATTTTTTATAATAATGAACGAAAATTCTTGTAAATTTAAAGCGATCTTTCAACTAAATAAAAAATTGACAAACGTTTAATCATCCTTTTACGAACAATCAAGTTGGTCATTACGTACATAAATTAAACATATTAACATCCAACCAAATCGAAAATTACTTATTCTCAACATATACCCGTCCACTAACTAAATCTTCTCGATCCCTTTTTTCCTATTTTACATACATTTCCAAAACAAACACAACTTTTAACTTAATTTCTTAATTTTTTTTTCATAAGCAAATATTACAGAATCCCAACGTAAATAATTCTAACTTTATCAAAAAAAAAATAAAAAGGAAGTATTTAGAAAGGGAAAAAAAGAATGACTTATAATGTCAAAAAAAGATAAACTACTATTGCACTTGAATTTATTTTATATATGAAAATTCAATGTATTTTTTTTATTCCTGTCTCACTCATCCGCGGGAAACAGCGAATTCTTTGGGAATGAAACGGAAGCTCAAAGGCCTCGACAAGATAGATGTTTTCTTACTTCCGGTTTTACTTACTTGGGGATTAAAGGCGTCTTTCAGACTATGTAACCAAACTATCTATAAAACAACATAACGTTTTGGCTACTACTACTTTTTTTCCCTAATAATAATAATAACAATTTATTTAAAGAAAATCAATGCTCATTAAATATTATAAAAAGGTGTACATATTAATTAACCGTGTACAAAAAAAAAATTGAATATTTATAAATTTTTTTCTCCTTACAGTTAATAACCTGTAAAATTTTATGACCTCTTTAAAAAGTTACGAATACTTAATATTGAACACTTTTTTTCTTATTAAAAAAAAAAACAGAGCAGTGACAAAAAAAAATTCTATATTACCAATAAAAATTGAATGTGTGAAAATTAAAAATAAAAAAATCTGCATAATGAAGGTGCATGTAATAAGGGCGTGGTGCATAAACTCTTATTATATGCAACAACCCCACCCTTTTTCATGGGCGTAAACTTCCCCTTTTTTTTTAAATTATAAATAAATAAAAAAAAAAATACATGAATTTTTATATATATTCAAGTAGCATATATATTTATAAATATGTGTGTATTTGTACGATGGTAATCACTTTTAAGCTCGTTAATGAGCCAAGTCACTCACCTGCCAGCACAAATAATATCAATGTATAAAGGGAATATATATATATATATATATATATGCCCAGTAGCTAAAGACACGCCAACTTGAAATATTTCTTCAAGAATCTCTAACGACCGCGAATGTCGCAGACCTTTTATTTTATTTTACTTTTTTTTATTTCAAGACATATTTTTTCCACTCTGTATGTATTATAAATACTCGACGTGTTGTCGCCAAACTACCTTACTTTATTATTATTTTTTTCGTTATAATACTTGAAAATTATACTAAACAATTTCTATTTGTTGTTAAAATTATTTTTTAGAGTATCAAATTATTTAGCCTAAAAGAAAATTCATAAATAAATCAATTTGCACAAAATTTATAATAATATATAAAGTACCCAGGAGTTATAAGTAAATTTTTTGTTTCTCGCAATAGAAATGAGTTTTCAATTATATAAATATAAGTTCAGTCCATACTTTTAATATATGAAATTTAATAAAAGTTATTAATTAATATTATTGGATTCAAGAATTTTCTGATTTATATCGATAAGTCCGAGGACTTTGAAATAAAATAAAAATTTTTCCTATCAGAATAATTACTAGGTCTTATTCGTGTATTCTAATTCAGTTTGAGTAGAGTTCCATAATCTATTAACATTCCGACGTCAACTCGGTATTTCGTTCTGTCTGGTCTATATAACCATAGCTAGCTTATGATCACTTATGATGAAGATGCACCGAATATAAATTAATTATTTAAAAAAAAATGTTTTGTTACTTGAGGCTTATGGATTTTATAAAAATTAATTTAGAATAGTTACTCAGATTAAATAAAAGGTGCAAGCACTTATCTATACACGTGTTATTAAACAATTTTAGAATAATTCTAATGGATTAAATTCTTGTGCTGTTTATAATGTTCGAATGTAAATGACTTAGTATAGCTTATTGAAGTATCAATTATGAAAAAATAAAAAAGTAACGTAAATCTACTTCTCATTTTGGTTCTTTTTTATTGTCAAGTTGATATAACAATAACTGAACCCTACAGAATGATTATAATCTGCGTTTAGTTTTTAATTAAAATATTTATTGGATGTAAAATATCACTTTGGAAATTCTCTATAAGAGAAAACAATTTTTTTTTACTACACGCTCCAGAAAAGGTTTGTACTCGACTGACGTTTTATAAAAATATATTTTCGTAATTTAATAAAAAACAATGCTGTAGATTACGGTGCAAAATATAAGAATTGGCCTTTAAATTCTACCTGAAAGTTTAAATTCTATATTCTATTTTGACTCTCGGTTAAAAAATAAATTTTTTCCTACATAGTGTAATAATTGAACACGACTGTTTTTCAAAACTTGAATTTTGCAATGATATAATGATGCAATCACAATAATGCACCTAATTCGGCGTGGATCAAAATAGGCGGTATTTATGTTTTTTGGTCTTCTAAAACTAAATTTATGTAAGTTGGTTTATGTTTTTACAATATATAATAGTAATTTATATAAAAAAAAAAGACACTAATACCAAAAATTCAATTTATTTATGTATCAGTTAGGACTTATCTAATGGCACGCAAAAAATCAACAGATATTAATATATAGGTAGATTTATATACAAAAAAAAGTTTTTATGGCAAAAGTTTTTCCTCTGAATACTAATTTTATTAAAATGCTAATATTTTCTAAAACTAACAATAAATGTAAGGTGAGTTTTAATTTTAGTATTTAAAAACAAATGAATTTTAAAAAATATTATGAAAAACTAGGAAACAAATTACTATAGATAAAAAAAATTATTGTTTCGCTTATACTTTCCTTGCCAGAAAAATACTAATTATTATAAATCAGTATTTAATATTAACTACCAACAATAATAATAACAATTTAAGTACCTAAGTAAAAATAAATAAAAAAGAAATATAAATTTTCTTAAAATCGTAAAAAATACACCCAATAAAAATTAAGTTTTTCTTATCGAATTTTAAGATCAAAAGGTTGCGTGTATATTTTAAACGTTATGTACAGCGAACACATTAAAAGTGCTTTGTACCATGAACGATATTTTTTATCTTGTTAATACTTCACTTTCTTAATAATAATTGAAGTTACATACATACATAATACATGTTTTATTTAAGTATATATAAAAATTTAATAAGAAAAAAAGATCGAGACACTTTTACATATAATGCAGAGATTGTGTGTCCCCATTCACCTGTGCAAGTACCATTTACTTTTATCTTAAAATTATCTATTTAAAGAAACATGATATTATATTTTTTAATTAAAATATATTTATAGAAATAATGACTCTCTCAATTTATGCTCAAAAATTTTTTACTAAAAAAAAGATAATAAAAAAATGCTAAATTTGACTTTGACATTGAAATTATTTTACAAGGATTTTTATTTATATTTTTTTTAGCATATATGTGTTTAATCTTTTCATCATATATAATATAGGAAATTTTTTTTTTTTAGGTTCTATTATTATGTATGATCTCAAGTGTCTGGTTCCTTATATTTAATTTTGAAGGTTAACAACGAAATTTTTTTTTGTTTTTGTGATTATAAATTGATAAATTAAAAAAATAATTAATTAATGTTTTGGGTACGTTATATATGAGCTAAAATATGCATTTAGCAAAATTTTTATTTTGAGGGTATGATTTAGAGATTTTTCAAAGGGGGCTTATTTTTTAAAAAATTTTTAGACTCATCGAATAATTTTGATTTTATATCCTTTTTTGGCATGATATTTTTGACAATTCATCATTCAACAAAAATTTTTAATATTCTATTTAATACTTTTACTAAACCTCATTTTCAACTCTTACCCAGCCTGAAAAAAATTCAGTACACCAAAACACCCTATCCTACTGTACCAAATTAATTAACCAGATATCTTTTCGTCAAAAACCCAATCCTAAATTAATATTTCAACTCATATATAATCTCTAGACATTATTATTTAACTTTAAATTATTACTTTTTGTTTATACCTATTTTTATTTATTACAAAAGTCTGAATCATCAAACAAAGAATTATTATATAATTTTTTTTTGTAAATTAAAATTATTATCCAAGCATTAATATCTCCTTTAAAATATATATAAACTACTGATATAAATATAGAAAAATTAAGATTAAAAAAAAAATATTATTATATATCAGTACGCAATTTCCTGTGACCTTAATTATTTAAAATGTGTAAATATCCTTTATGGAGACAGATTTTTCTTGGTAGTCCTTGCATACCTATATTTAAAAAGAAAGTATAAATAATATTTTCTTTTGTAAATATACCTATAAATAATTTTTCTAAAATAAATAATTACACTTAAAAATTGTAAATATAATAAAACACGACATTGAAATGATTTGCATCGTTGATTAATAAAAAAAAATCTAGAGGTAGTAATTGTAAAATATTTATAACTTTACAACTACAAACATGAGATATATATATATATTTTTTTTTCGCAATGAAATATATATATTTAACCAAGGACATTTTCTTATTAGATACCAAGAGATTACAACATTTTAATATATATTAAGATTAAGTGATACGTATCATTCTTTATAAATCTTGACACGTTTTTTTTTTCTTACTTAACTATATATTAAATGAAAAATTTGTCACCTTATTATAAAGTAAAAAAACGTGTAATCAAACGTGTTTTTCTATTTTATTAATTAATATACTGGTCCATAATAAATTAATTGATTATTTATGTTAGAATATTAGTAATTCTTAAAAATTTATATGCTTTAAAAACTAATGAATAAACATTTTTTAAACTGAGATAAAAAAATAGAAATATGTGTAGTTATTTTATTAATATTTTATTTGGATTGTAAGGGGAGACCATCATATTTGAGACATCAGATTATGTAGGAAAAATATTCTGGATACGCTCTGTTTATTTCTACGGACCTTTTAGGCCAAGAAATACAGGAGTTCATGTTATAAGATAGGGATTTTTAGGCTGTCTATAAATTATGTTGCTAACTTGCAATTTAACCAAAATCGAGCCAAAATACTTTCGGTTGGTCTCATTTTTTAACGTGGAACATGATTATAAGGAGGGGGTACTGTAGAACTAGAAAATTAAGGGGGGGGGGTCAAATAACACTTAGAATAATTAGGAGACTTTGAAAAATCTAGGCTTAAGGACTCAGGACAATACAGGTTTATGAACTTAGAATAATATCGATTTAGAGACTTAGAATAATTCAGGTTTAGGGAACTGTGATTTTTTATTACTAATTTTTTCGTTGTTAAAGTCTATAAAACAAGTGACCATAATTATTTTGGCTTCAAAATCTTTGTCCAGTTTCAAATTTCTGAAAATTTTTAACTTGCCTCTTTTCATTGTTTTCTTTAGTTCAATTTATAAATTTAAATTCAATTTTTATTACTATAGTAAAGAATTTTCCAAAATTTGGAGATTCTACAAAATTTTTGTGAATTAATAAGACCCAATTTCATAAAAAAAAATGTATTTTTGAGAGCTATTTAAAAATTAGTCATATTGTGCCAAAAATGGGCATTTGGTTAATTGATGTGTAAAAAAGAGAGATTCTGCTGGTTTTCGAGAATTAAAAGGTAATAATGATAAAATGAGTAAAATGATACCGACCAATAAAGTATTTTGATATTTATAAGGTTGCTCAAGAATTTTTATATTATACAAGGTCTTTGGCTGAATGTGGGTGTTATTTGTCAGTCATAAGCGAAGAAGCGCAGGAACTGTAAGTACAACGCATATAGGTTCCATTTGTGACTGACAAAAAACGCCCACATCCAGCCAAAGACCGTATATAGGATATAGCCCTGTATTATTATGTTCAGGAGGCGCCTATTGACATAAACGTAGGGTATTATGAATATTTTTTCAACATAATAAGCTCATTTAATACCCATACTGTAATTTTGAAAATTTTAGTTTTTATGTGTTTTTCAACAAACTCAAAAAATTCAGACATAGCGAAGTGACAGCGTATTTCTAATAAATGTTTTCTAAAATCATTCATTGGCTGTTTTGGAGAAAAAATTTGTGATAAAAAAATGCTTGTGAAACTATGAAGCTAACCGGAAGATGTTTGGTCAATAAATAAATTGGCGCAGAATTATTAAAAACATAACTTAAGAAATATTATTTTTAGAGTTTGAAACCCTATTTTTTGAAACCCAAGGAGCTTTATGGAAATAAATGGAGAGCATCCAGGAATTTTTTCTACTATACCCAAATTTATCTTGCATGTTTGAAGCGCATTCCTGTCCAAAAGAGTTGACACTTATTTTTTGAGAATTTTTTTCGCAGTGAAAATAAGGAAAATTTTAAGAAATTGCATTTGCAGACAAAAATACAAAAAAATATCAGAATATTTCACTGGAAATCGAAATATTTCCAAACGTAGAGTAAACGTTTTTGCAGTTAAAAAAACTTCTAACCGGTTTGTGTACAACACAATATTTATAATTTTTAATTATTACCAAATTTTTTATTTAAATATTAAGATTCTAAACCCAAACTATTAAAATTTGTATTTTTTCTCTTAAAGATTGAAAAAGATTGATAATATAAAAAATATTATATGATAAAATTAAAAATGATGAAATTTAACTGATTAAAAAAGTTTGTTTATTAAGTTGTAAAAATAAAATTAAATAAATAGTAAATATGTAAAATTTTAATATATTCTAATTAAAAACATATTTTTTTGTTTATTAAATTTAATTTGTCCGTCAAATAACTAATAAAAACTAATTTTTAAATAAAAATAACTAAATTAATAAACACATAGTTTGATTAAAAAAAAAGATTATTTTTAACTGACAAATGCAAAAAAAAAATATAAAAAGTTTATGTTTACACATTATAAAGTAGGTAATAAAATTATTTTATATTAAATTTATAATTAGATTATATTTATATAATTATTTTATTTGAAATAATAAAATAATAAATTAATTTTTTTTTTCTTTTACATAAATGTATTTATAGAACGAAAGATATATATGGATAGTTTGCAATAATTTTGAAAAGTTAAAATTATTTTATAATTTTTCATCGTTTTTAACAAGTTAGTTATGCGGATGATTTAGTGGATTAATTATCGATATATGGCCAGAAATATATTCGAAGAAAAAAACTTATAGCCGGTTTGTGTAAACACAACCTAAATGCATGGAACATGTTTACTTCCAGATGAGGACTAGGTATAATACAAATGTTACTCAACATTACAATACATTTTTCTATTGTTGTAATTTGTAATTATCACCTCACTAGCTGTTAAGATTCTAAACCCAAACTATTTTGATTCCTTAAACCTGAAATATTCTAAGTCCATAAACCTGTATCATCCTAAATCCTTAAGCCCAAATTTTTCAAAGTCTTTTAAAAGTATTTTATTTATTTATACCTATATACTTACCTAATTATTCTAAGTCTCATTTGACCCCCCCCCCCTTAAATAGGACAAATTTGACCCCCCCCTTAATTTTCAAGTTCTAAAGTACCCCCTCCCTATAAACATGTTCCATGTTAAAAAAAACTTTTATGTTGGTTTTATGTCATTTGCAATCATATATAAAAGAAAAGGAAAATTACAGCTGCCACAAGGAATCCCGGTAGTGACAACTAGATTTTCTTTTCAGTGTAGGACTTTTTAAGCTGCCTGGGAAATAATACAGGTCGGGTACCCGAAATTTCGGTCTTTTTTGTCAAAATTTTCAGATCAGATTTCATGTGAAGCCCGAAATTTCCCGGAAAAGGTCCGCACTTGTATTTTTGAATTGAAAGCTTCTATGGATAACCTAAGTTCGACCCCAGCTACCTTGCAAGTCAATCAAAAAATTTTTAGTTTGTCTCAGCTTTTATCATTACAACTCTTTTGGCAATAATCAGTAAATGGTAAACCACAAATCTATTTTAACCAAAAATTGAAACATTATTTGAAAAGTGGCCTAAGAAAAACCCTTTCTTATAACATAAAGGCTCGCTGTTCTAGGCCCAGAAAGACTGTTCTATTAAACTAGAAATATCAGGGTATTATTTCAACATGTATAGGCCTGGTATAGCAGATCCAATTCGTAGACTCCCTTTGTTCGAATTGTTTGAAACTAAATTTCATTATAATATCTATTAAAAGGTATAGTAATTATAAATATTTACTATTTATGGATTTTCAAAGTTTTTTGTTTGGGGTATTCGATCTTATAGCATCTTTAAAGGCTAGACGCTTGCATTAAAAATTATAATTGGTAATAACCAAAACTAACTTTAAGAATTTCGAAATTCAATTTATTTTTTTTCTTAAATTTGTCAAGCAAAGTAATCAACTAAAATAACTCTCGTAAGCTTTAAAACATCTAAAAATCACATAAATTAAAAAAATCTTTCCACAAAAATTTTGCTAATAACCCGTATACATAAAAATGCATATTGGACAACAAAAGTAAAAAAGTTTACCGTTATTACATAAATGTATGAAAAGAAAATTGATTTAATCGTACGCAAATTTAAAAAAAAAAAGGTGTCCCAGTGTAAGCATAGTAGAAAAACTTTGCAGTGCAATATAATATATATAAATAATCTTTTAATTACACAGTAGCAATTGAAATTATCATGGATTAATACATTTAAGAAGATATAAGAAAATTTATTATTACTTTTTTTATATACCTTTTTTTTTCAAATATAAAAAAAATTGATAAAAAAAAATGTTAAGTTAATTATGTATATAAACATATTACTATTAATTTGTAATTTTTTTTTTCATGCGAAAATAAAACATTATTTAATAATATTTCGTATAAAAAATTAATTTTTATAGATTATGAATAATAAATTTGAACGTGGATGTAAATAGAAATAATTTTTTTTTATAAGTTAATATTTATACATTTTTTGGTTCCTTAAGGTCTTACGTACGTCCGAGGTAAAATGCAAAAAAAAAGCTAAAACTTGGAGAAAGTGAAGTAAACATAATTTAATTTTACACGTATTTTTTTTTTTATAATTAACCGAACAGTTTTTGAGAAAATAAATAAACCAAAAATAAATTAACACAGGCTCTTATGGGGAATTTAAAAAAATGAAAAAAAATCATTTAAAATACAAAACTTAGATATTTTTTTTTATGAGTTGATAAATAATGTCCTAATAAATAAAAATAGACCTTAAAATTTACAATCGACCGTCATTTTTTATGGTTTTACTTAAAAAAATGCTAAAAAATGAACGTTATATTCTGCTATTGAGGTAGAGTCATTTATTATATTTTTTTATTTATTTATTTTCTTTATAAATAATTAAATAATATTTAAATAATAAATAATTTATTTAATGCCAAAATTAAGTTAATAAAATTCATTTTTAAGCTTTGAATAGTAATAATTAAGTAATATTGAAAAAACTTTTTTATTTATTTGAAGTTGCAATCCTTACTTTTATACGTGTGTAAGACAAAGATGCCGATAGGTGAAATTCCTGACGTATGTAAGACCTTAAACAGGAACAATTGTGTAGTTGAAATTTTGATTTTTTTTCCTACAAAATTGCGTTTTGAGACAATCAAATGCTAGGCTGCATGCCTTCATCTACAAAAGCCGTAAAAGGAGACGCAACCGCAAGCGCAATCGCGGTGCAATGCGCAGAAGAAGATTTTGTGTATTTCGAGTTGCGCAGGAGTCGAAATTGATTCCTGCGCATTGCGTTACGCTCACGCCTGCGGTTGCGACCCCCTTTTGCGGCTTTTGTAGATGGGGCCTAAAAAAAAAAATTAACGCCGAAGCGTGTGTAAGTATGCCAAAACATGACGGTCTTAAAACCTAAGTTCTTTTTTCTAAAATCTCGGATCTAAATACCTAAATTTGTAATAAAAAATCGAAACAGTTAGAGTAGCCAAAATAAAAAAAAGAACTTAATAATTTGACTGTTATGTGGCACAAATAATTTTACGAATACAATAGATTTAAATTTAAGGATAATTATTATCGTTAAACTGTGCTGTTGAATGTTAAGCTTTGCGTTTGTTTGCGCAAGAAATTGGTCATTATAGAAATTAGAGGTGCACGTTACCTGAAATAACGGTTATCTGATCCAAAAGTTTAGGTTTTTTTCAGATCAGGAAAGGTCACAACAAGTTTTGGCTAGGGTCTGAAAATTTTTAAAAAAAGTTCTGCAGGTACAGAGTGAATCGAAAAATTTCTTGGCTGTAAATCAGAAAAAAAAACGAATTTTTGGGTAGGGGACCCGACATTTCGGGTAACCTCACACTCCTATTAGAAATCTGAATAGAATTTATTAGCTAACTATTAAATAACAGCTATGTAAAAATGTATCTTAAATAGGGCTAATTTTAAGACACTTGCCTACGTGACGATTCACATGTTACTTTTATTAACAATCACAAAATTTGACCCTGTTGATTTGAAAGAAAAAATATAATCAAAAATATAATTAAAATAATTTAATTTACTCATGTAAGTAATTAAATTGTTTTTACATTTAATAAGATAAAATTCAAAAATAAGAATTTTTTCTCTGAAATTTTATTTTTGTTATCAACGTCATTTATTATTTAACATTTCAATTTTTTCATGTTAACATTCTTATGTGAATAAAACTTTTATTTAATTTAATTTATGCTATGTACATAAAATTTTAAATTAAATTTGTTTTTTCCTTAAAGATATCAATAAAAGTACATAAAATAAGGAAATATTTTTGTAATTAATTTAAAATTTTTATCATATCAAAAAAAAAACATTTTTTCACCTATTGACCAATCAGAGACTAGGTAAAATATTAATTTTGGCCACCAAAATATGGCTTTAATTTTCAATTAAATAAAAAAAGAAAATCGTCAAATTAATCTACGTAAAATGAAAACTGTGACTGTGTTTTTCCTAGATTTGAGAAAATTTTCCTTCTCTTCAATAAATAAATTGAAATTACAAGCCCAATGCCATCTGCTTCACTTATTTTTTTTGTTAGAAATGAGCTTTTCTTTTATTTTTAACTGAGAAGGAAAATTTATTCGGATCTAGGAAAAGCACAGCCACATTTTTTATTCTATGCTGAATAATTTAGAAATTTTCTTTTTTCACTGAGTTAAAATTTCAAGGCGTATTTTGGCGGACAAAATTAATATTTTTACCTAGACTCTAATTAGCCAATGCTGAAAAAATGACTGACATCCAGCCCTCATAATACCGTTATAACATTTTTGGTAATTTTTGAAATATCTAATTTGAAAATTAAAAATTTCATTTTTAATAAAACGAAATTTTGTTTCGATATTTTTAACCATTTAAAATTTGTTAAAATGATAAATAAATTTTCAGTATCAATAAAATATTGAATTTTATCAATAATTGATTTTTATTTGTCTTAAAAATGCATTTTTTTTTCGTTTTCTTACAGTTATTAAAAGTAAAAGATTTCTTAAAAAGCGGAAGTTTTGGTTAAAAAATAATAATGATAATAATAATAATTGATAAACTTGGTAAGATATAAAGAAAGTAAAATGTATCTCCATATATTATAAAATGCGTTTACAAATCGTATCGTGTGACCACAATTTTGATGAAACAGGAAATTGATTACAAAGTTATTAGTTCAAGAAGAATCTTTGATCAGCATCATTTTCGTATATTATGTATTGAAAAATGATTGTTAAAGAAGAGTATAAAAGAAGAAGATATAAAAATGGGCTTCTGGTTGTGCATTACTGTGGTAACTAACATATAAAACTCAATTTTTATTTTTGCTCTAAAGTTTTTATAAAAAAAATAGACGTCATATCAGGACTGGTAAAAAACATTTAAAAATGGTAATCGTAATTACATCGTGAATTTTATTAATTATTCAGATATCATAAAATGATTGATTATTGTAAATGATATATTTTTGTAAGAATTTGATTAGAAAAAGATTAATTAATGATGTAAGTCCTTGAGGAATCTATCAATAATGATAAATAATTATAATTTTAAAATATATTTTTCTCTTTTACGTCTAATACGATTAATAAAAAAAAAAATATTACCTAAACCTATTTACGGAAGCAATATTAGTACTAAAGTATTAGATAAAAACATATTTTTTAAATTTTATTGATGATGATTTTTAAGAAATTACTATGTATATTAAAAAAGTGAATTAATTAATTGGATGGAATAAAACAAAAATAAAAAAGATTTTTGTTTCTGTTTGCACAGCGTATAGATGGGGTGTTTCATGCTCTAAGCCTTACATGCACTCATCAGATTTATCAAGTATTTTTCAAATTTTGGAAAGTAGGTTCAGTTGTTAATAATAATCAGTTGTTAGTTAGTAATCATAAAGTACTAGTTTTGATATAATAAATTGCATTTCTATTTTTGTAGGCGTTTGTTTTTGTAAATAACTAAGTAAATTAGTTGACGTGAAAAGATTCATGTATATGTTACGCCCGAAACGAGGTAACGGCCGGTTCCGCGGAATCGGACAGTAAACCGGCCGGTTCCACGGAATGGGACATCAAACCGGCCGGTTCCGCGGAACCGGGCATCAAATTAAATAAATTAATACGTTGAAAATAAGAATCATTTCTAAGAAAAAAAATTTTTGTTTAATTTCTTTTACATTTAAAATACATTTTTAAATGATACTGATTAATTATAAGATAAAAAATTTGTTTGACTTAGCAAATTTTATTCATAATTTCATTAAACCGGCTGATGAATGCCCCGTTCCGCGGAACCGGCCGTTACCTCGTTTCGGGCGTAACATATATAAAAAAAGGACCAATTTAAGATTTTAAAAAAGATTTTTTTATGACTTTCAGTTATACATGCGGTGCTCTTTTCTTTTGTCGAATGCATTATATGTAATATACCTATAATGTTACGACTCCATTAAGAAATTTTAAAAAAATAACACTAATAATGCTTTTTAATTTGTATAAAAAGTATATTTAAATATTTTTTGGGAAGGCGTAACTACATAATATACTTTCTTGCTTTATATGTGTGTTAAATTAACTATTTTATGTTAGCCGCTACCAGTAAAAATTTAATTTTTCATTTATATGTACATTAGAGTGATTCTTATTTTGAAAAATTTTGACTTTTTTAAAAATTTTAATACGTTAAAAAAGAATTAAAATAATTTTGTTTTTAATAATTTTTATAAATTTCATAAATTAATCAACCGCGCATATATTGGTAATTAAACAAAAAAATTTCTTCAGCATATGAGTTCAAAATGTCCTTTCGGTTAACTATAAAGTTTGAATATTAACATACGGCTTAAAATTTGAATTTATATTTTTCTGTAGGGTGCCTATGAGGTATTTACATCCCAAAAGTACATTTTTTTCAACGAAACAAATTTATATCCTCTGACTAAAATAAATTTTTAGTCTTCTTAGCGAAACGGCTTATTCAAGTCTGTCCCTCGGTTTTAACTATTAACATGGAACATGTTTATAGGGAGGGGGTACCTCAAGAACTTAAAAATTAAAGGGGGAGGGGGGTCAAACAGGACTTAAAATAATTTCAATTTTGGGATTTAGAATAATTCAGGTTTATGGACTTAGAGCAATTTAGATTTGGGGACTTGGGTTATCACTGTAAATAAACATGTTCCATACATTTTGGTTGTCCCTGTTGCTTGTGATTACACAAACCAGTTATAAGTTTTTTTAAGCTTCCCACCATTTTTAATTTAAAATTTTTAAAATGCTTATACAAAATAAAAATTTACAAACATCCAGGTCATTTTTGTGGGCTCTAGGTTCCATTTTTGGACAAGGAATGATGTCAAATTTCGACTTTTTACTATTTCCTTCATAATTTTTTTAATTTTTAATATTTTTCGTTGATTGCAATTCATAAAAATTACGTTATTTTTACTCAAAACTCGAGGAACCCACCCTTAACTTAGAGGAATTACTTATCACCGCGCACTCCCTTAGAATTAAAGAAATCATATAGCAGTATATGAATGCTTAGAACTAATGCACCATATGCATAGTACTAGCGAAAATTATAGAATTGTGAAAACTATGCTAGTTCAAAACACCTGTTTTAGAAGCATGTATTTTTAAATGTGAATTGGCGCGGTCATTCACTCACAAATAAATTGGCATACTTTTTATTAGTAGTGGTGTATAATATATTGTGAAATTTAAATTTACTTTTTTGTTAATTTTTTAGCCATCATTTTTATAATAACAAAAGCACATCTCTTTATAAACTAGCTCGTTTTGTTCATAAATTATAAAAAATTTTTAATAATTTTCTCGTAAATGAATTGTCTTTTTAAGAATATATAAAGGATCAAATTCAAGCCTAATTCTTATGAATACTTATAAATTATTAATACACTTATTGAGTTCCTTTTATTTTATGAATTAATAGGTACACGTATATTCAGTTCTTTTTATTAATTATTACTTTCGAATCAAATGTATCTTCCGACTCGCTCGCGAGGTGGCGGCCCGTAGACCCTGTTGTGGGGACACAGATGGCAACTGCCACAAGTCGCTCCCGCAAGCGGTATGTCGACCCCTAGGTCCATATATAAGAAGGCCCAACCGACCGTCTAAGGCAGAGTTTAACATCATTGCCTTACTGAAGAGTCCAGATGGTAACCTCGGGACGAAACGGCATAGTAGGAAAATTTACTTGATCCTACATTGGTAACCCCTCTACCCGATCCTACACTGTCATATATTTGTTCTGTTATACAACTTATATATACAAAGCGTTGTACCAAATTTTCAGCTCTTTTAATGCCAGGGGGCCAATCCCTTTGATAAGTTTAATATAACTCTGTTTCGGTGAATGGAAAAGCAACATTGCGCATGCGCAGCTGAATATTTTTGTAAAAGATAGTATTTTTTTTAATACGGTCATTTAAAAATTGCCGCACATGCGCAATGTTGCATTTCCATTCACCGAAACAGAGTTATATTAATTATATTAAACTTATAAAAGGTAAGATTAAAAAATTGGCCCCCTGGTTAATATTCATCGATAAATAATGAACAGCCTGAGTGAAGATATGTTGAAATTTTTTTATTATTTAATTAGGTTTGTTCTTTTTGTCCCCAAAACCTAAAACTAGAGCAAAACTGGGGTTAAACTAAAAAGAACTCGCATTATTTTTCTTGGCGGTAATTCAAAAAGGAAAACATTTTTTTGGAATAAAATTTTTTAGAATAAAAATTAATTGCCAAGTAGTAAAAGTTAAATATAGCTTTTTTGGTTCCTCAAAGAGGAACCATTGTGTTAGGTCAAAATTTGATTTTCTATTTTTTGGCATATAAGCACGTTTTGGGACCCCAGGAAGCTAAAAAACCGGTTTTTAAAAAAAGTCTGTATGTGTGTGTGTGTGTGTACGTACGTACGTACGTATGTAATCGGTGATATTTCACAAATATTATGGAATTAAGACCTAATTTTTTTTTCAAAAATTTTTTCACCAAAAAAGCTCGAGGTATTTTTTTTTTTTTTTAATTTGGATGTAATACCTCATTTATTTACACGAAAGTACTTATATATTTGAAAGTATGGTTTTTACTCTATATCTCGAATCTGTTACTTAATTTTTTGAAAATTTTTTTTCCAAATTTTTTTTCACGAAAAAATACAAAAAACACCAATTTTTTTTTTCTTTTCGGACGTAATACCTATTTTATTTCTATGAAAGTACTAGTTTTAGAAAGTTTGTTTATAGTCATTTTTTGGATCTGATACCGAATTTTTTCAAAAATTTTTTCTCAAAATTAAAAAAACAAACAATTTTAAAAAACTGCAATATTTTTTTTTTTTGGGGTGTAATACCTCATTTAATTCCATGAAAGTACAAATATCTGAAAATATTGCAACCGGTGATGTTTCACAACCGTTACGAAATTAAGACCTAATTTTTTTTTCAAAAATTTTTTCACCAAAAAAGCTCTAGGTACTTTTTTTTTTTAATTTGGATGTAATACCTCATTTATTTCCACGAAAGTACTTATATTTGAAAGTGTAGTTTTTACTCGATATCTCGGATCTGATACTTAATTTTTTGAAAATTTTTTTCTCATAATTAAAAAAACAAAAAAATTTTAAAAACTGCAATATTTTTTTTTGTTTCTGGACGTAATACTTCATTCAGTTCCATGAAAGTACTTATATTTGAAAATATGGTTTTTACTCGATATCTCGAATCTGATAATTAATTTTTTGAAAATTTGTTTCAAAATTTTTAATCAATAAAAAAAACTTTTAAAAGTTAATAGAAATGTATGTGTGATTGCATGCTTGTAATCGGTGATACCTGTGGCATATTGAAGTATTAAGCTCATTGTTTGAGGAACCTTAGTGCCAGCTAGTTGGCAGGGTATTTTCGATAGCATCAAATAATCTATTATTTAAAAAAAAAAAAAATTTTATCAAAATTTAATTAAATAACAATCTAACCTAAAAAAAAATTTAAATGAGCGTGCATTTTTCTGCTTGGGTTACCCAAATTCTACTTTTTTGGGACAAAAAGAACAGACCTATTATTTATTATTTTCATATTATTAAATTTCATCGTATTTCAAAAAAAAACACCTACCTCTCTCTTCAGCATTAATAATATTTTTTCTTCCTAGCGAATCGAATACACTTTTTTGGGAAAAAAAAGAATGACCCAGATAGCATTTTACCATCTGAGGAAGGATTGGCTTCGTCTCAGATGGTATTTAAATTGCAATCTGGGCCATTTTTGAAAACCTGAGACATCAGTGTATGTTGTAATCCTGTGATTGCAGTTTCCGTATAAATACTTCATGACTGGCCATGTGAAAGACATCGCGTTGCTTATAATTTCTAGAAACTTACAACAGGCACAGCGTAGCCTAGATGCTAGTGGCAAATGAAAGAGTGGATGGAGACCCGTGAATTCATCTTGGTTAAATCGAAATGATAACCCCAGTACATATTAGTGATGATGTCACCATTAATAACGAAAGGTGTTTCAAATACGTGGGGATAATCCTTGACCCAAAGTTCAGTTATCCCTGTTCAGGATACAATATGCAGTGGAAATATGAGCATATGACTTAAAAAGGAAGTGTTACTGAAAAGAAGTAGCAAGGGTATGTTGAGCCTATGGGGGATATTTCATAAAGTGTAGTTTTGATGACTGCTATAGCATCATTCCAATTAAAATTTTTGTGAAAGAACACATTCGTAAAATAAGGATGATAATAATAATTGGACCGAATTAAAGAAGATATTAGGAAGGAACCGATGGAAGCATAATAAACGTTCTGCAATGAGTGATTGGATAGTAGATAGGCTTAGCGATTCCCAAAAAGAATATGGGTTCTTCCAATATTATCTCTTTAACATTTGCGAGTTTTGTCCTGGCGAATACAATAATGAGTAACATTGGTTTTTTTATTACGATCGCTGGACGATCAAGCAGATAGTATGGAGGCAGAAATAACGCCTGACATCATATACAAAAAATTTTAAAAAGTGTCGGAACGCTGTACTGAAGTTCGTGGAATATATTCTGTAATCTAAGAAGCTACTGATAATGTCTTGCCAGTGCAGTTCTCTCTAAATGGGTGGTCATTGCAATATCAGCTACGGTTTACTGATAGAGGGGGTGAGTCTTCCCAGCATGGCACCAGGAGTGGAATGAACAATACGGACATGTAAGGATATTTATTTATTAATTTATTTAATATTTATACTTATTTCAAATAAGTTTTTTATACTAATTAAAATAGACAATCTTGAAAAATAAGAACCAGTCTAATATATAATCTATGATTTATAATTCATTATAAAATATTTTTTTAAATTAATAAAATCTAGATTAAAAAAAAAAAACAATTAAATAATACTTAAAAGTTTGTCTGTCGGTTTATATAAATAATATTTTAAAAAAATGATCAAATCATTAATCAACGTAAATAAATAAATTTATATATTTCATAAAAGGATTTTATAAGTATAAATAAAAATATAATTAAATATCGTGTATGATAGACATGTTCGAGACAGATAAAACGGAAGAATTGAATAAAAAGGAAAAACCAGTGTCCATTTTCTGTCATGACTTTTCCATAAAGTAATCAAAGAAGATCCGCGCTACTGAATAAAAATAATACAAAACTTTTATATCATTTTTGTTTTCCCTTTCTGTCTACATATGTGAAAGAAATTCAATACATTACTATCATTCAAAAAAAAAAAAAGAAGAAAATAAGAAGAAGAATGAAGTATAAAATATTATATTCTTTTTTGTTTAAGATGCCGACATATAGACGGTAGCCAGACTCAATTATTTGAGATCGCGCGACCAATGCATCAGAATAACATCAATGTTTTTATAATAATGTCGATATTTATAGGTGTCATTGAACGATTTCTTTTAGACATATTGTGAAATTGTAATTTTTTTAAAAATACACTTATAAGTTTATTACAATTTTTTAATATAATGAGATTATTTGGTTTTATTTTTAAAAAGTAAATTTAATTTTTTAGATTGATCGAAGTAATGTGAGTATACATTTTTTTATTAATTCGTTTATTACAAAATGTCAAATAATTTATGTATATAGATAGTGACTTGAAAATTGAGGAAAGATGTTATTTATTAAAAAAAATAAAAATTAATCTTATTTAATTATTTTTAAGTACCACTAAAGAGAAAGATACTATATGAAAAAGCCAAGTTATAATCTATAGTTATCATTCAGCTTTATAGTTGAAAAAACTTGCACGATACCATTCGTTTATTCTAATAGGCTTCTTGGGCTTAGAAATTCCAGAGATCAACGCTTTACGATATAGAGGCACGTAGCTGATTTCACATACCTACCACCTTAAAATCAATTTAAAAATTTCCAATTGATCTCATATTTTTTTATAAGTATCTTCTTTCAAGTCCCGTGCAATGCGATTTTTTAACTTTAATTTTTGTCAGCGATATTTTTTAAGTCAGCTTTTGGTTAAAAATATCAAAAATTATTTCGATAGAAATTAAAAGATAGGAAAATTGCATTTTATCCATAGCAACAAAAAAAGAATACCCTAAATCGCAATTTACTAAGGTAATTAACGAGCGATCTGGGCCATTCTTTTTTTTTTTTTGCTCCATTGGTTAAAAATGTACTATTAAATTTCTGTTATAAGATTCAAAGATTTAATTTATGTTCAATTATCTAAAAAGTTTTTGATCATTTATTTTCTTTGAGTTGTTTACTAAATATAGTTCTGAAAAAATAATAGAAAACATTTTCAAAAACTTTACATTGGAACTTAGACTTTAAATTTTTTTTATCTCGAAAGTGATTCAAGAAAAAAAGGATTTGGAATTTGGAAGCACTAAAAAATTTTCGAGACATATAAAATTTGCTTAAATTTAGGTCAAGTTGTTCTTCTTTCTATTAGTAGTTTTAGCAATACCAATATGGGTGAATTCTACTTACAATTAGAGATGAAAATAGAGAGTGATTTTATTTACTTTTAAATTTTTATTAATTAGTATAAAAAACTAATTGTATTTATACGAGTTGATTTGATACAACAATGATGGAAAAATTATTTTTTACCTGTTCAATGACTATTTTTAGTTAGTATTTTTGCAGAAAAATAAATTTTTAAAATATTTATTTCCTTTCTTTTGGTGCAGATTTAATAGTTGAGTAACTCGCTATCAAGCAACTTATAAAAATTAAAATGATAATTATAATACATGAATATATTAAATTTTTATCATTTTATGGTTTAATATTAATAATAATAATTTTGATAACAAATTTAAAATTAAGAAGAAAAAAAAATAATTGCGCAATTATAATTACAAATAATAAGATATGAATAAAATTTTGTTATAAAGTATCGTATAAAATTAAAATTATTAAAATTCTTGACCTTTTGATATCAGACATACACCAGAAACATTAAATTTTATGAATTTGATATTATTGAAAATAGATTTTCTAGAACATTCAAAATTTATGCAATTAATATTTACTTAAGAAAATACCTTAGGTATTTTTATGCAAAATTAATATTTCACTCTTAAATTAGTTAAAACTAACCCCTAAAGGGGGTATTTTTGCTGTTTTCGCACTTTTGCAGTCCAGATTTGGTTCATAAGGGTTTTTTACGTCACTGATCAAGAATTTCGGGAATGTTTTTATGAAAAATTAATATTTCAACCTTAAAATATCAACAACGAAAAATTCTTATGGACCAAAACTGGATGCACAAAGTGCCACCCCTAGGTACCAAATCTGGGCACTCAAAGAAAGAAAATATTAAAATACCCCATTTCGAGGGTAGTTTTTGATAATTTAAGGATGCAGCCTCAATTTCTCATAGAAAAGACCCTGATTTTCGTAATGTAATTTTAGATCTATCGTTTGAAACTATTTTTTTTTATATATAGTCGATTTTATAAATTCATGACTAAAAAATGGCAAAAACAACTGAAAATTTTCCTAATTCTAAAACAGTCAGTAATTTAAAGCTAAAATAAATTCTAAATTGCTTAAAATTTGAGTCTGTTTACGAATTAAAATTTTCAATTAACAGAAAGTAAAATTTTGACTTAAAATTAATAAAATTTTTATTTGTTTCTTTGAATTAACGTATACCCAGTTGTTCATCAAAACAAATTTTTTTTTCAAACTTTGATTTTAAAATTTAGAAGAATGAAAATTTTTTTGAAAAAAGATACATCCAAATGTTAAAAGCAGGGGAGAATTTTTAATTTCTTTCAGTTTGAGTTTTATTTTTATTCAAGTAACTCAAATTTTTCGTTTAATTACATGGGTTGTATAAGAATATTAAGCATGATTTTCGTACTGATGAAGCTTGGTTACACTTAAGAAGACTAAAATAACCCATTTTTGCAAAATTTTTTCGTAATTTTTACAATTTCAATTTTTATGGGTACGTTAATTCAAAGAGATATAGAGATATCAAAACAGTGAGTTAATAGTTATAAATTGAAAAGATTTATTATTGGCCTAACAAGGTCGTAACAAACAAAAGTTTAATTTTTAAAATTGGACGTGACAAATATTAAAATTATTAATTAAAAAATAATAAAATGAATAAAGATAAAATTCTTTATCAAAAGAATTGAATTTCTCAATATTACTTTAATATCAAAATAACCATTAAAATAACGCGTTAAAATAAAAAAAAAATGAGATTTAATTTCTTCTTAATAATAAAGATAAAACTTGACACTGTAATTGAAAATAATAATTTTTTTTTCTCTTAATTTAAAAAAAAAAATTTTAAATTGTATATCAATATACATTGTATTAATCCTATGTTATAAAATTAGATACAATCAATGAAGAAAAAAATAAAAGTTACAGTAGCATGTAATACACATGCAAAAATAATTACAAGTCTTTTTATACATTATATATATATTAAGCGCCAACTTGATTTACCTTCGTGTATAATAAATCACTATTATTTAATATAAAGAATTTTTTCACTGCTTCCAAAAAAAAAATAATTTTTTTTTCTTTATTATTAATTTTACTTATACATAATAATAATAATAATGTAATATCTTCATTATATACTTCGATCGTTGCAATTACAATTATGTTATATTAAGATGATCAAAAGAAAATATAGCGCATTTCATGCATGCAATAAATTTATATTTTTTTAAAAATGATTACTTAATTTTTATACATGAACATTTTTTTTTTGTTTAGCTGGTTAAATTAAAAATGTGTTGTAATTTATTTATTTTTTAATAAATTTTTGGTCATTTGTAAAAAAACATTTTTTATGTTCCATTTTTATATTATGCTACTGAAATGAAGTTATTAATATTTTTTTTTTTTTGGTCTTGAAAGAAATTGATAATTACAGTTTTTGATTAATGAAATTAGATTATTTTGCAAGATAAATTTAATATTCTGTCACTTTTGGTTGGGTAAAAAATTTTTACTTTTAAATGAGCAGATTAGAATTTATTAATTTTTATTTACGTACTATTTGTAAAAATAGTTTCTTAACCTCAAAAATCTGCTTTTAGTTAATATGAGATTTATTTAGTTTGAAATAAAAACTGGTAGTCCTGAGAGTAGCATTTTTTTCTATAAACGCGGGTTCGAGGGTTCAATACCGACTAAAATTTTTGTTTTTAACCCATTAACGCCTAATCGACACATACAAGCCATTTGAATTTATTTTAATGAAAAAATCGATATTTTTAGCTAAAAATGTCATCCAGTAGGTATTTTTGTCCACTATTTTCATTTCTGAAGTCAGTTTTTACAAACAACCCCTAGAAAATAAGATATCACCCACTAAAGATAAGGTAAATATTACATTATTTTTTCGATGCAAAAGGGGGTGATATCTTATTTTCTAGGGGTTGTTTGTAAAAACTGACTTCAGAAATGAAAATAGTGGACAAAAATACCTACTGGATGACAATTTTAGCCCAAAATATTCATTTTTTCTTTTATGCTACAAATCCACCCCTTTACCCCATTCAAGGGGTTGAAGATAAGAAATTGGTATGCATTCATTTTTTTTTGTGTTTCTAATAGTCCCATATTACGTTTTTAATGCCATGAAATATTTTTTGTGCCCATTATATTAATTTTAATGACGTCTAAAAATTATAAAAAAATAACCCCATTTTTAGGGGATGATATCACATTTTCTAGGGGTTGCACGTTAAAATCGGAAATGAAAAGAGCAGCCCTGATTACCTACTAGGTAACATTTTTGGCTCAAAATATCGATTTTTTCATTAAAAAAAATTCAAATGGCTTGTATGTGTTGATTGGGCGTTAATGGGTTAACTACAGCTGACTCAAGCTGGCATACAATTTAAATGAAAAAAATTAGATACTATTATAATATGAAAAAAATGGGATCTACCTCAGCGGGAATAGGACAGTCTTCTGAAAGAAGTGCGACACCATATTGCTAAAAACGCTTCATATAACTCGCGTATAAATTTCTAATGTCATTTAGCTCATTTAAGGGGGAGTCAAAAATGGACGTTTTTAGGGGGGGGGGGGTGAAAAAGTGACGTTTTTTAGGGGGGGGAAATGGACTTAGAATATTTTCGATTTAGGGACTTAGAATAATTTGAAGTGAGTCAGGCCCTGATAACAACAACAACTTAGAATACTTTAAGTTTATGGACTTATGATAGTATAAATTTCAGAATTTATTGTAATTTCGGTTATTAGATTTACTACTGTTATGAGTGAACATGTTCCATGCTCGTTGGTTGTGTAGTTACACAAACCGGTTATAAATTTTTTCTTCGTGTTTCATTTCATTTGCAATTGTTTGAGCAGCGAAAATTCCATTAGCCACAAGCGGAATTCCGCTAGACACAAGCGGAATATTCGCAACAAACTGTTTTTTTTTTCAGTGTACCACTCCAAGATCCAATGCTTGCTTTCTATTTTTAAAAATATTGTGAAACTTTAAGCTAAAAAGTTATAATTTAATGTTTATAAAAATTTTATTTTAATCGTTTTCAAATTACAACCTTGAGTTTAAAATTTTACCATTTTTGCACCAAGCTTTCTAAAATACCAATATCATTAAATTAATATTTGTTACTAAAATCATACTGAAAGAAAAAATGCCTATTTAACCCAAAATACGAGTTTGCGAAAAGAATTAAGAAAAATTTCAGCTGATTTTTAAAAAAATAATTATTTTCAGAAAATTGCATTATTGATAAAAATTTTTGTAACCAAGTAAAACTCAGATAGAAAATAAAATATATCTTTGCTAAATGCATATTGCGTCTTCAGCATTATCTAATAGAGCTATTTAATTCTCATAAATATTTTTTAATATCAGTAAGTAAATATTATACGAGTGATCAAGCGTGACATCAATTTAGCACGTTAAATTTATGCGAATATTTTTATTTTTTAAGAAAACGATAGTAGCGAAACTTTGTGGCAAAAGTTTGAAGCTTGTAAATTTTTTTTTCTTTTTTGCTTTGATGGTACATTAGAAAACATTTAATTTATATCGATATGCATGATTTGCACTATAAAAATTAGTGAAAGTTTATAAATATTTTATAGCTCGTTAATTTTAAATTTTTATGTTCAAAGTTAACATTTTTTAAAAACCCTTATTTTTGAAAAATTTTAAGTAATTTAAAAATTTATATTTTCAATAACTTAATTTTTGTTTTAAGTATTAATAAAATAGTTTGAAAAATTACTTAATAATTTTTTAATGATCAATTGTCTTTAACTTGCTTAAAAAAAAAAAATGAAGAAATATTTGATTGCAGTATAAATTTTAATAGTTTTATACTTCATTGAAAAAAAAAACTAAGAGCGCGTGGACAACGTCATTTATATTTTTTTTACGGTCCCTTATTATTACTTCACAATTTTTTTTTTTTAACGATCAATTTTTTTATACACCCAAATAGAACAAAAGCAGTGTTTATTTTTTTTTTTTTTTTATTATACGGTAATTTATATGCATGCAAAAAAAAAAAGCTGTTTCATTGAACGGTTGTAAAAATATAATAATAATAATATGACCATCAAGAGAAGATTATGCTTGTCATATTTAAATTTTTATTAATTTATTTATAAATTATGAATACTTAAAAAGCTTTTTAATTATTGCATATATATGGATAGATCCAGAAAATTTTTAAAAACAATAATTTTTTTGCGTTTCTTTGCTTCATGGTATCGTAATTTTTAGTCCAGTTTATAATAATTATAACCTATGGGGGCATAGTTTCTCGGGTAGAAAATTAATGGGAGGCCAACTAGATCTATATAGATACCTGATTAATGGATCGAATTACACCACTGTTATCTTAATCATAAGTTCATCATTTTTTATCATGCTCTTTTTACAATTTTTAATCAGATTTTACTATTTATAAATTTTTTAATATTGGGCCTAAAATTGAATACGTTTTGTTTATATACTTTGTAAGAGTCACTCAAAATTTTGAGGAAACCAGATAAATAACATAAATAAAGCTAAATTTCGTTCAAGATAACTAAGCCTATAGATAATTGCCTTTGTACTCTAGTTTTTTTGGCCACAGGGTCTGGAAAAAGTTATGGGCCAACAATATTGGCTAATTTATTGTAAACAAAAACTGAAATTTAGAAACCACGGAATAGTTTAGATTTTTGAATTAGGCCAAAACATTCTCAGTTTATATTTAACATTTTTTGATATCTGGGTTCTGAATTAGTATGTTCATAAAAGTTCCACCGTTTACCGACGTTTTTCACAATTAGTTGTAAATTAAAAAATTTACTGTATAAAATTTGATCGTTAGAATCTTTTAATATCAACGAAGACATGGAGAGACAATTTTCATTTCCTGCTAAGTTGAAATCTAAATTGTAAGTTCTAAATTCTAAACTTGTCCAAAAAATGATTTTTTGTGATTTTCATGTTTTATTTTTATTATAATTTTTCTATTGGTATCAAAGAAAAAGTAGAAATGATCAAAAATTTTACCGAGGAAATTTCTGATCCAAATGCAAATTTTGGAAAATATAGTTATAATTGTAAAAAACCAATGATTTTATATTAAAAAAGTCACTCACGCTTATTATGTCTAATGCCCTAATTATTACTAAATTAATGCTCACTGGTGATATTTTCCAAATTTATTTACTGTAAACTGAATATGTTTTGGTCTAATCTAAAAATCTAGACTATCCTGCTGTGTCATATATTTTTAGATTTTTTGCGAAAAATTGGCCAACTTTGTAACTTACAACTTTTTCCAGACCCTGCGACCCTAAACTTTAAAGTTGACTATATTTTGGCCTTGGCTATCTCTGAACAAAAATTCAGTTGTTTTTTGCACTTTTAACCATAGCCATCTTCAAAACTTTAATTTAAGATTATTTTGGAAAATACTTGGGAAAATAAGTGTTTTTCATCCAATTTCCAGATTTTTCGCTAATAAAGTGATTGTAAATAAAAAGTAAAAATTACAAGGTTCTGAAATTTTCATAGATCACTCCATATATACATAAAAGTACGTGTGTCCTGATTTTATTTTAAAGTCATCAAACCAGCACAACAAAAAAAGTATGTAAAATTTGTTTAATTATAACATTTTTATAGCTTTATTATAAATTAACCTCACTATAAAAAAAAAAAAGAAAAATTTGTTGTTGTAAAAATATCTTATACACACAAACTTTAAATTATAAAAGAAAATGACGAAACAAAAGAGTAAGAAGGTACAGTATTACATACGAAAACATTATACCGGTATATATTTTTAATAGAAAATTTCATTGAATAAAAAAAGTCGATATATATATAATTAATTGTATATATATTTTTGTTTAATTGGATTTTGTTAAGTGTCAAAAGATATACTTTAATCTCTATACTATTATCTTTATTTTATTGTACAAAAACTTGTTAGATTTTAGATTACAAAAAAAATAATTTTTTTTTTTTTTTAAAGTTACCTGATCCGATATAATCGATAACCTCAATAATATATATAATGTTAAATGCCCATTTAGTATAACTTTTTGCATGTATTATATTATGTTATTGGCTTTTTTTTTTAAAACCCTTTTTTACTTAATTCATTACTTTATTTATACTTTACTTTACTTTTTTTTTAAATTTATGTATCTCTTTTATTTATTAGTTGTTTATTTTTATTATGTCGTTATGCCTTTTTTTGTAGTTAAAAATAAATATATTTAAACATTTTTTCGGTTTTTTAAATTAGCTTGCATGGGATATATAATTATTATATTTTAACTTATTTTTAATCTTATTTATTTATTTTAATCAATTTTCCTTTTTTTATTTTGGTTGGTTTTGAATATTATAAAAAGTAAAGAAAATTTATAAATGTATACGTTACGCTCAAATTTTGAAATAAATTAGGTCTTTAAAGTTGTATAAAAATTAATTGATTAAAAATTCAAGCAAGTGCTTCAAAATTTGTACAAATCTAAGCAAATTTAAGTAAAAATCAAGCAGAACAACCTAAAAGTGTAGTGGTATCTAAAGCACGATATTTTTTAATTGGAAAATTCGACGCTATCTTTATAAGTTTAAATCCAGGAGGGCAAAAAATTTTTTTTTGCCCGCCTGGGCGAAAATGTGGGCGTCAAATTTTTTGTAAAATTTCAGCACGCGTTTTAAGCCCAGTAGGTGATACTTAATATACTATTCTTAGCCCCTTGGTTTTTTTCTCCCTTGTCATTTAATGTATCCAGACATTCTTTTTTTATGAATCAAAAGACTATAATAATTAAAACTTACTGACAATTAAACCTCCGCGTATAAATTTTGTCTACATTAAATTGTGTTTACTAATCCTCAGGGATTTTACAAGGACGCTATTCCTGGTGCATACGCGGTTTTGGTACCCTGGGTACAACTCCTTAAAAAAACTTTAGTACGCATAAGGAACACCTGCAAAGGCTATTCTGAGCAGAAGTCTTGCTGTAATTGTATTCCAGTGGTGAGTGATCAAAGTTGGACCGTTTACGAAATCGTAAAAGTATACATGCCAATTATTTTTGTTAAAAATTAAATAACATTACAATATATTTTGCAATATATTTTTATACATTGCAATATACTTTTGTCACTAAAATTAAAAAAGTATTTTTTGAACAATTTGCAATAGGGTTTATGTTGATTAGACTGTATTTAGAGTGAAGACTATAGCTCTAGAAATAGAATTTAGCAAGAATATTTCTTCCAAGTTACAAAAAATATTAAAATGTGCAAAATTTCGAGCCTTAAGCGTAATATGTACACCTACACTGCCAGAATTTTTTTCTTTAATTTTCAAGCAAAGTAGCTTGGCCGTGTAAGTATAAGTATAAAACAAATTAGAGTATAGAAAGTTTTTTTATTTTTAAAGGAAATTAGTAATTTATATTAATTGGTTTTTTTAGTGTCACATTATAGGTTATGTAAAGAACAATCTAGCATAAATTATAGACCAAAATTATATATGGAGTTTAATATTTTTATAATAATTTTATAGCCAAATTATGACTAATTATAAAAATTATAATTATGATTATGAATACATTTTTAATTTGTATAATAAACCAATAAAAAATTATTACTAATCATAAAATATATATTCTGAAAACTAATAAATTATATTCTGATATTATCGTAAATTTTTAATATTTTACAAGTTTATCTAAATTATGATGTAACATGTGTAATTAACGCAGATTTTTTTAATCTTATATAGGGAAAAGCCAGGTTAAAATGGTTTTAAAAATTTTGCAATAGTTAATTTAGTTAGTCACACGTGCTCCTTAAAATTAAAAATTTTTTTTTTTTTTAAATTCAATAAATTTAGTGAAAATCAAAGGAAATTGTATTTATGAAGGCTACAAAAATTTTTGTGTGCTTTTTTAGATTTGTTAAGTAAATATTGAAAATTTTTCTAAAAAACTAATTTTTGCGTTAAAAAATTTAATTTTCATTCCACCATTTATAAGTATTAGATTAGTTTTCTGAATAGGATTTCTCACAGAAGAAACAAATTAAAAATTGTTTTTGACAACAGAAATTTTGGCATTGACAGCCAGAATATATATTCAGAAAAAGCTTAAACATGCTTAATTGGGTTATACAGTGGAACCTCCCATAACCGGATCAATTAAAATCACTAGTAGTCCGGATATTAGAATTATCCGGATACGGGAGCAACTTCAATTTTTTAATAAATGATTAGGATAAAAAGATTTATTTTAAGAAGAAGATTTTTTTTTTTTTCTTTAAAATTTTTCTCTTTATTTATCTAAGCAAACTGTAAATATTTTAATCTTTTTTTTACAATCAAAAATATAAAAAACATAATTTATTTATCCATATTTATTTATATTCTCCTTGGTGTTGTCATCTTAAAGTTTCAAATTGAAATAAATTATTTTAAAATGTACAAATTTTCATAAATTTAAAATTCAAAATAAAAAAAAATATCCTGAACACCGATCCGGATATGGGAGGGTCCGGTTACGGGAGGTCCGGTTATGGGAGGTTCCACTGTATAAGCACCCTGGAATCACGATGCTTACAAAAAATTTTTTTGAAGCAAGCAAAAAAAAAATGTAAATAATTGTTTTTAAGTTATGATAACCGGGATGGAAGGAATATTCCAATTGTGGTAGCCAGAATTTTACTTTTTTAGCACCTGGATTTTTTTAAATTCAGTTTTATTTTGAAAACTACCAAAAGTACAAAAGTTTTTAAAAAAAGACTGGAAAAAAAATTATGCATTTTACAATTTTTTATTTAAAAATATAGTAAAAAATACAAATGAACTATTTTTGCAAATTTAATTAATAATATTTACCAACATTCTGAGTTACACTTTTTTTCTAATGAGCTTAACGCCAAAATTCATAATCCCAATAAATTCAAAGCAGCTAGGGCAAAAATAAAATTTGGTTAGCTTCCATAATTAATCCAATTCATAATATTATTACTGTTGTATATTCCCAAAAAAATTTATCAAGATTTTCAAAAAAGTTTAACTGTAAATTTTAGTTTATTTATTTGTTATCTAAAATTTTAAAATTAAATAACTAAAAAAAGATGCGAAAATATTTAAAATGTATTTGAACGTAAATTTTACTAAAAATTTTCAAAAGCAAATGAACCAATATTTAGCCAGTAGATCCCAATAAAAAATCCTAATATTAATTTTCCTAAAAAAATAAAAAAACTACAGTACCTTTGTATTAAAAACAATGCAAAAACAAATAAAATTTAGCGACGGTGACCGCATAAAATAAATTATAAAATATATAACCAAAGCAGATAAGTAGTATAAAGAAAACATCAGAAATGCCACCTGGTTACTTTTTTGCAAGTAATATATGTTCTTGAATTCTCTCTTCTTGAATTCTCTCTTTATAACATTTATTTATATTGTTTTTTTTTGCAATATAAAATGAACGGGTTTTATCCCTACTATAAAAATTTTTGTTATATTACAAACAGTTATTACTGGCTCGGGGCTACCTCCAATCGTTATAAATGCCACGCCTTTTTTTACACCCACGCGCACCTGTCTTTTTAAAACCACGCCTACTTTTTAAACAATAATCATGCGCACTTTTTTTTTAAATAAAAAAATTTGTAATTTTTTTTTTTTTTATTGAATTATTAAATTTTTTTTTCAAATTTGATTAAAATCTAATCTTTAAAATTGTGTTTAATTAAATTATAGTATTATGTCTGTCTGTGTGTGTGTGTAACGAAAGAGCAGTTGTTTTTTTTCATTGTATAAATGACATAATTTTTTTTATTTATTACATGCAATATCATCCTTTATTATTATTATTAGATAATGAAAATTTATTATACTCGTTTATGTGAAATATTAGATTTTAATTATGCATTTTATGTATAAATTAGCGTGTAAATTGAAATTTACAACATTTGTTTTATGCAATTTATTGTTTCTTTATATATAATTGTGGATTGTTTTACCGTCGGATAGAATTTATTTAATAATTTAATTGCTGAAAATAATTTTTTAATTATTTAATTCAGATACGAGTCTTAGAAAAAGTTTGACGAAAGTTTAAAAATGGTCTAAAATGGTCTCAAAAAAATTTCAATTAATTAAAGCCTCATAATAAAGTAATCGAAATGATTTAAAATTCAGTTACAGTAACCTATAACACAAAAAAAAACTTTTTGAACCATGACCTGTCTTACCATATTTGTCTGTAACTACTTAAAACTATATTATAATTAAATTTATAAATAATTTAATCAAACTCGTTTAATTTTTTTTTTTTTTTGTAAATAAATAAATAAAGAATTTTTATAAAAAAAACGTGACTTGATTAATAATAATAATAAATAATTCTAGTTTTATAAAATTTTCTTTAAAAGGAAAATTTAATACTCTATGACACTCTCATTTATGTCCTATATTGGTATTTAACATTTTTTTTTTTTATTACAAGTTTTTTTTTTCTTTAATGAAAATCTTACTTTTGATACAAAAATATACAGACGACGGATCGTTAACCCGTCGCGTCTTTTATATTAATAAATAATGAATTTTTTTTTTTGTTCTGTTGTGAGGAAAAATTTATTTTTATGTGTTAGTGGTTAATAATTTATAAGTTTATTGGTAACCAACTGTACTTTATTGTTTAAAATTTTATTAGCTTAAAAAATTATATTTAAATTTTTAATTTAATAATTTGATAGCATAAACTTTTAGGTTTTTTTAAATAAATATTAGTAAAATACTCGATTGGTAAAAAATTTTTTTGATTATTAAAATATTGCTTTGGATGTTGTAGGGTCAAAATTTTAAGTGCCAGTGGAAAAATTTCTTAAACTGAGAGATGATAAAATATGCAAATTGTTACTTCAGAATTGCAAACTTGTTAACAGACTTTTTAGAATAATGATGTTGAAAGAATATTTTTTAAATGTTACTATCTACTCTATATAATTGATAAAATATAAGAATCCTGAGAACTGACACTAAAATTATTCAATTAAAAAATTTTTTTTTTGTAAACAGGTATTATTAAAGAAAAAGGCAAATATGAGAAAATATTATTTATTAATTAAATGCTTACAAACAGAGTTGACCAATCAAGGATAGATATAGAAAATTTTTTAGCGAGTCAATTTCGAATCAAGTTACGAAAAATTTGCAAAAATTTTTTTTCAGAAGGGTGGGGGGAGGGTCAATCTGATTCTGCTTATTAATTATATAACGTAAAATTAGAAAATTGACCTCCATGGCCATCCTCTATATCCGTCCACTATGCTTAATATTGATATTTGACCATCAGTGAAACAACTTGTCTCCTACCCTTTAAACTAAAATATTTCTAATACCTTCACTGCATCGGGTTCCAAAACCCTTTTTAATAAACATGAGGTCAATATGATTAATGCTATTATATATGTGCTAAATAAATGTGTTAAATAAATGTTAGAATCGTAAAATTATTTAATTTTCTATAAAAAAAAAACTAAAATAAAATTTTATGTCCAATGAAAAATAATTCAACTAAAAAAAAAAACAAAAATTTTAATCTTACAGGATACTGAAAAAAAAATGTAAACAACAATAATTAAAAAAAAAATTATTTGTTTTTATTTGCAAAAAAATTTCTATACGCTCTGATAAATAAAAAAAATATTTTTGTTGACAAAAATTGAAAAAAAATTTTTTTTTATTTGACTCGGAAATGCAAATATAAGATTTTTTTAAAAAAATAATTATTTGTAATTATTTTTTTTATCTTATAATCGAATAGGAAAATTCAGTTCATAAAGATTAACAGGTTACTGTAAATTACTCATTGAGTTTGAGTTCACCGCCACTCCTAAAAGTAAAGCTTTTTAAAATTATGTTTATAGCACAGCCTGATTAATTTGTAAGCCAAAATTATGAAATAAAACTCGCATCTAAAGAGCTTTTAATTAAAAATAATTAAACTATCACTCCTCGGATAATAAAAAATCATAAATAAATAATTTAATTAATTAATGTAATTAACCGAATTTAAATAAATATTGGCACTAAATGAATTTCACACGCAACACGACTAAATAAGACATAACAGATATTATCCCTTCTTCTTCTAAAAAAAAAAATAACGTCATCATCTGATGCATCTCTTTTAAAATCCCACGTTTTGTCGAGTACAACTTTGACATGTTGCACGTTATACACATTTAGCATTAACAAAGTGGAAACAAGTTAAAAGTAAAAAAAAAAGGGTGTTAAGTTTCTATAGAATGCACAAGAGGCTTTATTTTATTGGCTTATTTAAAAAAGTTAATGAACGATCCATAATTTGTTGTGGTTTTGTGTCTCTCTAATTTGTTGCGCTATATGAAGCCCCATATTAAAGTTGAGAAAAAAGTAATAAATAAACAATACCTTGCTTTGAACATAATCAAGTGCAAGCATGCAATCAGAGTATCCGCTTTCTGTTTTGATAGTAGTTGGTGTTTGTCCTTGTGTAAATCCAGAATTAACAACACCCACGGGACCACCGAGACCGGCAGCTGCTGCTGCAGCTACGCTTTCTCGGTACCAGGGGTACATGCTACCTGGTATTGGTGATATTGTCGACGTTATTTTGAATTTATTTTAATTTCAACTTTTTAGATTTTAAATACACTGCTTTATTTCAAGCAAATTTTAATTTTAATTGTTTGTAATTATTTTATTTTACAATAACATTACCACAATTATATTGAGATCTAATTTATTTATGTCTGACTAGAGCGATTATCCTTTATTGCACCTTTTAATATTGCACCCACAGTAATAATAATTACAAAATCACATGTACATGATTATTTAAATTAATAAACTTTTCACTTAACTTTCAAGCACGCACTCACACATACGTACAAACATTTATTAGTGAGTATAAGTTAGTATGTTTTTTTTTTTATATTTTCATTAATAAACAAAACAAGTTGCATATAATATACACCGCGTGCACTCTGTATATACTATGTGTAATTGAGACTCTACTATAATATCAGCCTTTAATAGAAACTAAGCTAATTTTTTTTTTCAAAAAGTATACATTTTAGACACAGGAAAAAATTTGTGCAATAGAGAAAAAAAATTTTTTTTTTTTAAGTGTATAAAAAAATTAGATTCGCCAATTTTTTCGGGTTTATTTTAAATATTCTCTCCGGAAATTGCGAACCGTGGACCGCGAAAGCGGCTTATACACTGAAGCGGGAGTTACTATTCGAATATACTTTCGTGTAGTCTCGATAATAATCGGTTATGTTCGTTATTCTCTCTCTTATACTTTAGTCTGTATAAAATGTACTACGACGACCTTTTGGTTGTAATATTTAGGGGATGGATATATTTTATTTTTTTTCAAAAAGGGAAGCAATTTATATAATAAATTATACAGTTTTATGTATCTTTGATTATGATAAGAGAGATAAAACAAGGATGATTATTTAGATGATTCAACGTTTACACTTTTAATTATCTACTTATACTCTGTTTGTAAAAGGGTTGTAATTTATAGGCTTTTTATAAGAAAATCAATGTAAATTAAATTAAAATAAACTCAAAAATTATTATTTTTGATTAATTTTTTTTTTTAATTTTTAAGAAAATTTATTTTAAATTAAAATAATTTTTACCCTTTTTTATAGGTAATATTCAACTTATTTTGAAAATTATAAAATAAAAATTGAAAAAATTTTTTTACTACTTAAATAATTTTGTCTTACTAAATACGGTCTTTTACTACTTAAAATTTTTTTAGACCCAATTATATGATTTCTAGATGGAAATAAATGTTAGGGGTGAAATACAAACATATTTAGTCGTATTTTTTTCGTTCTGTTGGATCATATCTGAACAGACTCATAGATTCATTCACATTTTCTGGGAAAATCAGTTTTTATTTTACATTTTAAACGCAAAATTGCAACAGCAGAGGCGGATCTAGCAAATTTTTTGGGGGGGTCATTTGAATCAAATTACAAAAAATTTTCTAAAAAAGGTCCTTAAAATTTTTTTGGGGGGGTCAAAATGGTAATTCACGTTAATTATGTAACGTAAAATTAGCTTAAAAAAAGTAAAATTGACCGTTGAGGGGGGGTCAATTGACCCCTTTGACCCCCCCCCCCTGTATCCGCCACTAAACAGTTACTTATTTTAAATTGAAAAAAAAAATCCGATTGCCGATGGCGGATTTTTTTAGTTTGCTGTTAACGTAATTTTCTGGTCGCCACTAACGGAATTACGGTTTTGCCAATTGGAATTTTTTTTTGATAGCAAATGGCATTAAACCTAAAGAAAAGTTGCACAAAATTTTTTTTAGGTCCACTTTTTTATTTTTAGTCTTACCATAGAAATTTTTTTTTTAATTTTCCATGCATTGATAAAAATATCCATTTGTTGGTAGCGGAAATATTCCGCTTACAGTTAGCAGAATTCCGTTTGCGGATAGCGGGTTCTTTTGTTGCTCAAACGATTGCAAATGAGAAAGAAATTTTTTTCCGCTGCTCGCATATCCTAAATGAAGAAAATAGCTATTTTTTAAACAAGAGAACGAGTGCAGACAGCATACAAAAGTCGAACCCCATATTTTGTCCCGTGGTTTAAAACATAGTTTTACATATAGCGGGCAAAAATGCCGTCTTCCTAGGGTAGAAAATAGGTTTTTTTTGCCCTAAGTATGTAAATTATATTCTTTATTTATGCAAAACGTTGGTCAAAAAAGAAAAATTCCGCTAGCCGAAAGTGGATTTTTTTTCAGATTATGTTTCAAACTATTTGAAATCATTGAAAAAAAATTACGGCTACCATAACCAAAATTCTGGTAGCATCATCAATTTTTTTTTTTCAGTATACGAATGAATTTATTAGGTTAATTGTGTACTATGTACTATCATAGAATAATAAAGTAATATTATTCTATGGTACTATGTATACTATGTACTATATGTTGAAAAAATTATCTCGATAATAGACCTTAAAAATACACAAGTACACAAGGGTTTCTTTAAACTAGAATTATTTAGTATAAAGCATTTTTGAATTCAAGGATATGATTTTGGGTCTAGAACAGAATAGAATTTGTTTCAATTTACATGGAACTGTAAAATCGATCAAAATGTGTAAAAGTAATGCGCAATACAATACATTTTTTACAAGGTTGTTGTGGATCAATCTTGCTTCTTCTTTTTTCGGCTATCTGATTTTGGCCTGACATAGCAACGAAATGTTCTGAGATATGGAAGTTTTTTTTGCCAGCTATACACAGTTTGTTTGGGTCACTATTTAAAAATTTTGATTTGAAGCTTGCTCATATAGGAAAAGAAATTTGGTGAAGACTTCACAAGAGAAGATATAAAAAAGGTATTTTCAAGGGGGTCAGTTTTTATGGAGAGGAGTAAAATAGAGAATATTAATTTTAAGCATTAAGATTACAAAAGTTTTGAAATCAACGTGATAGCACGAGTACTCGGTCAAGCCGGGACTGAGGATATGTGTTCACGCTAGTATAGAAACTTTTTCGCCAATAGTACTTACAATATTTTTTACTTGCCCAGGCGTAAAACAAGTGCAGAAAATTCCGTGCCACTTTACGCCTAGAAAGGCAACAAATATTGTGAGCACCATGGGCGAAAAACTTTAGACTTTATATAGCGTAAGCACCCAGTAGTAGATTCAAATCCTATCGAGTTTTGAGAAATTCGCTAATTGTAACTTACATAATTTACATTTTCAAATGCAATTCAAATCTGTTTTGCTTGAAATAAGACCGAATTTCAAATTTTTAAATCTTTAATCTATAATACCTGGTTTAAATAAAAATTTGAAAATCTTAAAAAATAGTGTATAATTTTAAAATATTACGAAATCTGATAAGGTATAATTTTCTATTAAAAGTAAATTTATTTATTATAAAAATGAAGAAAAAAAAAGTAATAAATTGAAAAAGCATGGAAGCGTAAAAGTATATCAGTAATTTCTTTATATTTTATAATAAAAAAATAAAAATCCGTCGGAAAAGTTATTATACTAACTTTTAATTTGCAATAGCGTGTCTAAACATTCCTAATACTCTCATAATATCCAATAATATAAATCAACTTGATTTACATTCTATTTTATTTTTTCTATTAGATATTAACATATAAAATTTATTTTTTAATATTATGTGGTTTATTAGTATATTGACAATTAAATAAATCATAGATAAATAATAATTACGATTAATTACAGTCTTAAATTTTTTTTTACTACTTTTATTATTTACAATGTAATTCAAAAGTGTGTTTAAACATGCGGTTTTATTTATTTATTTACTTTTTTTTTTAGGTTTTTATAGTATAGTTAATAAAAAAAGTATTATCGCACGCATATTTTTATTTAATTACTTATTTTTTGCAAATATTTAATATTATAAAATAAGTAATTATATTATAATCAAAGTTTTTTTTATTTTTTTTGTTAGATTACTAAGCAATTTTTTTTTTTTTTACTGAAACTTTGTTTTTTATACGCAAACTTTTTTATACATTGCCTTTTTTTTAGATACTGTCGAGAAAAAAAAATAAAGTTGAAAAAAAAATTTATAAAAAAAGATTGTCGTTCATGTATCTATTATAATTATAAATGGCATAATTATTATTATTATTTATGACATTTTACTACAATTTTTTATATGCGAAATAATGATATTAAAATGTATTTTAATTTAATTAATTAATTTTTTTTTGCATTTATTGTTTTGAGTATAAAGATTTATTCACATATTAGATGGAATATTATACTGAAAAATTTTTAAATAAAGACTTCGGTTTCTTCAATGGTGGATTAAAGGGTCTTTTTGACATGGAGCATGTTTACAGGGAGAGGGTACCCTGGACATCTGAAAATCAAGGGGGGGGATTAAATTTGTCCGATTTAAGGGGGGGGGGGTCAAATGGGACTTAGAATAATTTAAATTATTATGAAAACTAATAAGCGACCATGAAAATCCCTAATCACAGAATATATAAACCCTAGTAGATTTCAATCTAAAAGTATCGAAAAACCATAAAAATATTTGAATTTCTCGCTTTTTTCGGGTCAACCATCTTGAATTTTCCAATTTTCTCATCAGATTCATGATCAGCGACCATGAAAACCCCCGATTGTAGAATTTTTCTTTGATAGAACCAATACTTACGATATTATAAATTTTTCTTCTTTTTATGGACTTTTTATGCTTTTATGGGCTAAAAATTGCACTTTCTGGATTCCGAAAGGTCCTAAATGGTCGGATATGGCAAAAAAAATGTTAAGGTAAGTTAAAAAATCAATTTTTCGGCTATTTTCGTAAGATTAAGGTGAAAATATTTGAATAGTATTCCAATAATCATGAAAAAACGCGAAAAAGGTCACTTTTTTGCCCTATTATGGACCTGTACACTTTTCCCCAGGGTTTGAAATCTGCGGGTTGTGATTTTTTCGATATTTAGCCCTAAAAAAAGAGTTTAAAAAAAAAGTTTTTCTTGTACTAAAAATTTCATGAAAATCGAGAGATTTTTTTACCATACAAATGCCTACTATCAAAAGCTGAGATGATTTCGCTGAACTTAAAATTTTTGTTTTTGATTTTTTTCTCGTTAGCTTATTTTAAGTGTTGGATTTTCCTAAAGAAATTTTAGGAAAATGTTTCATTTACTCAAATTTTTTAGTGGCTTTGAAATTGAGTTTTTTTGCATTTTCGGATTCTTATAGTCCCAAAAAAGCTCAAATATTTTAAAACTAACGCATGACGAGGAAGATAAAGAATGGTTCAAATTGCACGTAAATTGGGGCATTCTTTTTTTATTTTCAAGGGTTGTTTATTATTTTTCTTCGTTAGTGGCAAACGTCTTTGCTGGACGCGCAATGTTTGGGAAATACGTGCTTTATCGCCATTGGCAAGAAAAAAAGTTTTTTGTTGGTTTTTTGACTCTTCTAGTTTCACATTTAGTGGGTTGGATGAATATTTCAATTTTCTCAGAAATCAAAAGAGCTATAGATAAATTTGATGAAATTTTTCTGGTTATTTCGACTATAAATAAAATTACTTCTGAGTATAGATGTTAAAAAAAAAAAATGCAATGGTTTTAAGATGTTCGAGATTTTCGGAACTCTAGAAATTAATTTTCAAGCCAATTTTGAGAGAATGCTAAATTTTCCAAAAATTCTCCCAAAATAGACTACTAAATACTAATGAGAAAAAACAATTTCGCTACAGTGAAATTACCTTGACTCGAGTATATATATCTGGATCTCAATTTAGGGGTAATTGCTTAATTAATGATTGCTGATAAGTCTCTCGTTAAAATTTGAAAGCAGAGGCAAAATATTATAGTTGTGAGCTTCAATTTTTAGCCATGGTGAAATCATGAGGTATCCCGGACGAGCCCCCAAATTTGTAGAAGTGCTTGGGTATAATGAAATAATATTTTATTTAGTATAAAAATATATTAACATTCATTAATAAAAAAAATTATAAATCTCTTTGCATACACCATAACCACACGCCAATAACAGAATTAATTAACGTCTTTTGAGTTTTGATTGATCAATTTCACCAACTACTATCATACTCCTGCATCTTAAATTCACCGTAAGGCAGTTAATTTTGCTGCTTTAAGTAATATTTTATTTTTTTATAATGCAAGGCACTCTTTTGTCTCTATAGAAAATCAGACAACCAGGGTTGACCCCACCCAACCAGCCCCAAAACTATCCCTAATTCGTTTTTTCCGAATATTCCGAACAAGAATCCACTCTATTATAAAATTATTTCATTAGCTAATTGAAAAATAATGTCATAATAAGTATAAATTTCTAAATTAAGAATAACACCATATTAAGACTCTTGTTTATATAAATATAATTTAACTTATTTAAAAATCATGTCACACATTATCTAAATTAGCGGTATGAAAAAAAAAATTTCTTTTTTTTTTATATAAAATTGAGATGTTCAATAAGGAACGCGTTTATATTTTTCTATAAAATGTTTAAGTTTCTATATTTAGTTAAAAATAGACAAAATACCACAAATTACAAAATATATATTGAAATTATATATTTATACTGTCTCAATTATACATAAAAAAGAAACTAGTTTTAAAAAATTTTATTTTATAAAAAAATTTTAAGAATTTCACTATACATTGTAAAAAAAAGTATATAAAAAACAGTCTCTATGTTCTATATATATATATAACCACAAATCATTGACTTATATAGAACATCTTATATATATAGAACATGACTTAACAAGTAGCCCATAAGAAGCATCGTTTTTTGGTTAAGTATGCTATATAACGACAAAAAGACTTTTTATTATACCATGGATGACATATATAAGAGGGAAAGATTTCATGCTGAGCTTGTGATAACATAAAAACTCTTCTTCTTATACTATACCCACTGCTTTTTTTTGGTCATTGGAAGAATGAGGCCGAAGTTCAAGGCCGTTATATTACCGCGAATAAGAAACTATTATTTTTTTTTTGTACTTTATGTTTTTCTTATAGGAGCTCAACAAGATCGACCGACAGACCGACAAACCCGATTATAATAAAAAAGAGTTCATATATATAAATCTCTTTACTTTTTTTGTTTTTAGAATGTTTTGCATGGAAAAAAAGTTACTATGATTTTTATTTCAATTTTTTTTTATTATTATATAATCATTCTCACATTATCTATAATTATTATCACCTTTTTTTTGTGTTGTTGTAGGAAAATAGAGTACTTTGTGTTTTTATGCGAAAGACTATATAACGTATAGGAAAGATGAATTTTTTTTTAGTGTATATGCACAAAAAAATTTTCAATTGCTTTTGTTAACATTGATTTTCACTAGTTTTTTTTGTTTAATTTTTTTATGCATTGTTTTTGTTTGAGCCGTTTAATTTATCTGTACAAAAACTTTTGATTTTGTAGTACGGTTTAGTAACCTAATTATTTGTGAAATGTATCTTTTATGGTGATTTGATATTTGAAGAAATTGACTTATTTTTTTAGGAAACTTATTTCGGCCTGAATTTTCGTGGTATTTAACTTGTACCTATTTACCATTGAATTATTTAAAAGCAATAATTTTCAAAAACTTGAGACAAGTTACTAAAAATATTCTTTAAAATATTTTACTGAGTTCTTTTGAATGAATTTTTTTTTTTGCAGCAATTTTCAGAAATTACGTATTTGTTGGCTGCAACATCTGCTTGGACTTTAATTTACATTCCAATTAGACCATATTTTTTGGACCAAGGAATACTATAATATACTATTTCGGTTTTTCTGAAAGTAGAATGAGATCTTTACAGGGTATTAATCAAGTATTTTTTTCCAAAAGGTATCTAAATTTTTAATTATTTTAGAAAATTTTTTTCATATGCAGTTTTAATTGACTAAAAACAGCAAGAGAAATTTTAAATAATCAGCAATTTTATTCTCATAATTTTTGTTATTTAAATATGTCTGGTTCAATCATAATAAAAAATGTAGTTATAAGATTTTTTTAAAGATTTATGCAAATTACTGGAAAAATTAATAAGTGAGGTGGTGCACAAAGTTTATTTTACTTAAAAAAATTGGATTAATGGAAAATTTCATACTTACCTTCGGAAGCTGTTTGTTTTGTACATCTTGTCAGTTTTATAATTTTGTTACTGAAAAATTTTTTAATATTTTGCTTATAGAACTGCTTTGGAGAATTCAGCACCTAACTTAAATACACCCTAAAATTTTCCTTGATTAAATAATACTAATTTTCAAATTAAAAATAAAAAATTAAAATCCTAATTCCCAAAGAAATAATAATATATTTCTCAAGCCTCCGAAATAAGGTAAATTAAATTTAACCAATTTTTGATCCTATTATATTACAAATTATAAATTACTTTTTTATTAGATTAATGTATTATAATTACCATACATCTTCAATAAAAAGAAAAATTACGAAGAAATACTATTAAAGTTAAAATCTATGAAAAGTTTTGTGTTTTTTTTTAACAATACTAACGTATGTAACAGGCACGCGGGAATCCTAAGAGTTCGCACATATATCATTAAAATTACATAGTTATAAGAAACTTATACAGTAACAAAAGAGAATTTTCGTTGAGTTTAAGTGTGGTTACACCACCAAAAAAAAAAAAAAATATGATGAATAACTTTGTTCGAACGATAAATAACTTTTTTATATGAAAAAAGGTAAATCATGGAAAGTTATTAACCATGACCTAACCTAATCATCAATTGTATTTCTCATTAATTTTTCATACATTCGCCTGAACAGATAAAATAAATTTTAAACATTGTTTTTTAATTAAAATAATTTAAATTAAAATATTTTAAATTTTATATAAATTTCTTTTATCACGCGAACATAAATTAGTATTTAATTTTACTTTATTGTTGCTTTTTAGAGTAATAGTTTATTGTTAATCAATGGACAAAATATAGGTTTCACAATTGTATGCACGAGTGAGCGTAGCAAGTAGTGAGTGCAGACAGCATGTTAAGGTCAAACCCCACATTTTGTCCTGTGGCTTGACACAATATGGATTTTCAAAAGCGATTTTTTTACTATACTTCTTATCTTTGAAAGTTCAATGCAGTGCAATTGTGTAAATAGCTGAACACAGAAATAGAAGGCATTCTGATCTAGGAAACGAAATTACAATCTATAGTTATGGATGACTTAATATGTTGAAAAAATACTCCCGATACCCTGCGTATATTTCAAGGGGCCTTTTGAGCTTAGAAAAGCTCAATGTTATTAAATAAGGATTTTTAGTAATTTTCAATTTTGGCTGCATTCTCACAAGTTAAACAAAACAGTTTTGGTTTCTCTCATTTTTTTTTTTAGGGAAATTGTCACCTTTTGAGCCCCGTAAACTGAAATTTTTGTCACTGATTCTCTTATCGGTATATCCAAGTAACAGAATAGCCATTTTCGGCCTAAGATGACCAATTTTTAAATTGCTGCAAAAATTGCAATTTTCGATGAAAAATGTTTTATAAGTCTCAAAATTTTTTTTAACTGGATTTTTAGCTTCCTTGGATCCCAAAACGTACTTATATGCAGAAAAATCAAAAATCAAAATTTCACCTAATACAATTGTAGACCAAAAATTAACTTTTTTTAAGGAACTTGAAATAGGGATTATGACTTTAAATTATCATATTTGGTAAACAAAGAATTCAAAATTGCAGTTTATGAGACTTTAAAGGTGACAATTCTACTAATAAAAAGAGAGCAACCAGAAATATTTTGTTTAATTTGTGAGGTTGTAGCGTTATATTGAAAATGATCAAAATCCTTATTTAATAACATTGAGCCCTGTGTTTCTAAGCCCAGAAGGCCCATGTGAACAAATGGAGGGTATTGGGGGCATTTTTTTTAATATATTAAAATCATCCATGTAAATAAAGATTGTAACTTAGCTTCCTAAAGGTAGCGATCTCTCCTTGTCAGTTTAGTATTTTTATCTTTCAAATGGGATCAACATTAGTAAGCTTACCTGCAAATTCTGTAAATCATCTACGATATAGAATTCAAATCTTTTTTTTTTTATTGTTATGGAATGGTTCAATTATTTATAGATACAAGAGATTTAAGAGAGCAAAATTTTTATTCAAAATTAAAACCTCAAACACCAAATTTTCATTCCTCAAACAAAGAGCAAGTGCATACTGCATTTTAAATACAGTAGTAACACTAAACTTAACAATGCCAGCTATGCCTAATAAATATTTTTTTTTTTGAACGACAGCTTAAATTTTAAATATTTAAACCATATAATTTATATTTTAATTAATTAAAATACAAAAAAAAAAATTTTTGTATACGAATATAAATTCAGGCTCAATAAATTTGGTTGTTCATTAAAAATTTATTATAATTTCAAGCTTAAATTACCATACGAAATAGCAATCTGAAATAAAATAAATATTAATAAATTTACCATACATAAAATTTCAACTGTCAATTAAAAACTACAACTTTTCGTCGCATGATCATTATTTTTTTTTTTTTTTGACTCTTACAAAAATACTTACACGTGAAATAAAACATCTCTTAAGAAACACTTTCATCCTTTTTGGTATCTTCATGTTTCTTTCTTTCTCTTTCTCTCTCTCTCTCTCTGTAAATTTGAAAAGAGTAATGGTAGCATTTTTATTTATTTCTTTAATCATTTATAACTGACTTAAATATTTTCAATATAAGTATATCACGTGTTTAATAATATGTCCTTTAAAACTTTTATTTTTCTCATTCTCTAACTGGTTATTTTCAATAAATCCAGACATATCAAAAACCCGCCTTCTTATATATTTTTCTTCTTCATTCCTTTTTCGATATCTTATAATATGTATTCTCTTAATGTCCCGACGTATTTTATTTTATTAGTATTTTTTTTTTAAAAAGCTTGATCCTTGACATAAACTATACCAACCCCCATACTTGATTTTTCTTTATTTTTTTTTAATTTCTCTTCTTTTATTTTATGTATCTCCCATTCGTTTCCTTAATATGGTTACAATTTTTATAACCATAAATCTGTTTGATATTTCATTGATTTTTTAAAATGCGGCTTTTTTTTTTAAACCAATCAAATTCTTTTAGTTTAATTTAATAAATTTTTAATGAATCTTCAAATAGAAATAAAATATATCAACGATTTTGGCGAAAAAAAATGTAACATTAAATTTGTGCTGACATTTTTAAATATAAAAAAAGTTCTGATTTCTTACATACAAAAGGACATTTTGACGGCCAAAGATTTTTTTTTTAAAGCATGTGTAAAATTTCATTACTGATAATACATTTATTAAATTTTTAAATATAAAAACTTAAAGCTGTCTGATTGATAAATAAATTTTAACAATGGCAGGTTTATGTAAAAAATTAATAAATTAAGAGATAACTTAATTGTAGTACTTGAAATAATGTATTTTCTTTTTAAATAATACTCTGTAATTCTGTAATTTTAATTATGATTAATAAACACCGAAAAGAGAACTTATTTTTAAATATTTTTAAATACTTTTTTTTTCTCGAAAGAGAAATGAGTTTTCTAGTATATATAAAACAGCTCATTTAAAATAAATTATGATTTTCGAGTTTTCTTTGTAAACCATCAAAAAATCCTAATAAATAGAATTTTTTAGGTGAAACCTAGTGGAATCTTTTTAATAAGATCTAAGGAAAAAAGATTCCGGAAATTCCGAAAGGAGTGAAAATTAACCCCAATTTCCCTCCCCATTAACCAAAAAAGTGAAAAATAATCTTTATTGCAATTATGAGGGTATCCAGAAGGTATTTTGAGCCGCCAAATTTGAATCTAACGTCAAAAAATAAGTTAGACGGGTGTAACACGCTCATTTTCACCCCTTCAACCCTTAAAATTTAATTTTTCTTAACAAAATATTTTTTCTAATTTTTATGGCACCTAGTAGGTATTTTAGATTGCTAAATCCGAATTTAACATCGAAAATTAAGTTAGAGGTGTGTAAGAGGATTGGGTGTGATTTTCAATCCATTCTTAATTTTCGGAATTTTTTTTACTCCGCTTTTTTTTTTAGGTCTTCCTGAAGAGATTCCATTAGATTTCACCTAAAAGAATTCTATTTCTTAGGACCTACATGTTTGACCTTTTTTCACACAGGAGCCAAAAAATAAATTTTTGATTAATAACTCCATGCTTGCATGTAAGTTCAAACAAATTATATGTCATTTATTTTTTCAATATATAGTCACCTAGATTTTTGGGATCTATACAACCTCGCTATATTTTATAAAGAGACTAAAATCATGAGATATTTTTTTCAAACTTTGTCTTCGAACTTAAAATTATTAGCTGATCTTTTGGGATAATTATTTTCGGCTTCATTTTCTGGTTTCATTTGGGTTATGTGTCTTTGTGTTGAATCCTTTCATTGCTTTTGATTCAACTTTTAGATACTTTATGTTCTTGACATATTCTCAGTGTTTAGTGATAACGATGGGTTCCAACTGTAGCACAGATAAAAAGGCGAATAACCAGTAGTTTCATGGACTAATGTATTATAATTATATAATTTACAGTTAATTATCCTACATTAAAACAACATATCCCAATCCATGGCCTAAAAAATAAAGAATGAGCCAATTCAGGGCTTCTTTATGACAAAGGTTAAATGCTAATTTTCCTCGTCAGTAGCAAGAAAATACTGTTTTTTTATTTTCTTTAAAAATTTTCACTGTAAAATAAAACAAGTTTATGTTATAAAAATGTTATATATGCATGTATATATATATGGTAAATGTAACATTAAAGCATATATAAATATTTATAAAAAAATGTATAAATTTTAATTTTTAATTACATAAATAAATAAAAAAAAAAAAGTTTTTATAAAATAGTTGTATAATCTACATTTAAACTATACACATAAAGAGGTGAGCCATACTTCTTTGAAAAAGATAACTTCTGATTGGTTGTATATAATATATTGTGCACCGGCACTCTCACACACGTAAACAATTCCATATATACAATCATGCTCATGCATAATTAATTAAACGAGTTATCTCTCTCTTTCTAATTTCTGTTTCGCATATTTCGATTTCCTGGAAATAATCTACATTTTGTTTATACTGTGTGGTATTATCCCATTTTATACTAACATTAAATTCTTGAATATGGCGTCCGTACATATATAGAATTTATAAGAGCTAAATTTATTTATTCATATAAACCTGGGCTTTATTCGACCTTTTTTTTTTAATTTATTTATAAAGGTGTGTATACATGATCCAAAGAGGAGGAAAATTTTCTCAATTGTACAAGAGGGCGTCGACTTGCTTTTGGTATCTTTTATTATAGACTAAATGGCCATGCGCGTAACCTGTATATTTATTTAACTTGCGCATTTGGTATCATATATTTTTTGTACTGCTAAAATCTAGGGTCAAATGATTAACATAAATTTACAATTAGAAAGAAAAATATTGAATTTAAAAATTTTAAGAAAAATATCCATTAAAAAAAAAAAATAAAACTGAATTTGTGGAGAACATTTTTAGAGTTAATTGGGAGATTTTTTTATAGACGATCATTGGTATATTATATAGTATGCACGTCACAAATGTCGTTGATGTATTAATGGTATAGTTTTTTTTTAGTCTTGAAAGAACTTAATTTGGAATCCCTGGAATTACTCGTAACAAATGGAATGAGAACGCTAGGAATTACACTGAATTCTCCATTTTGTACGAGCTTTGAATTTTCAGGTTTCGTTTATAATATGAAGCACGTAGAAATGTTATTAAAGTATCTTCATATTTTATATAATTTGCAGTAATTTTTTTTTTTTAAATCTATATTAAGAAAAGTAAAATGAAAAAAATTTCTCTCTCTTGAAAAAAAAAAAATATTGAAGATTTTTTTTTTTAAAGAAGTTTTATCCGCATTGTCTAATTGTAACATAAAGTTATTTATACTTTCATTACACAATTATAAGTGCGTGTTCTAAGAATTTTAAGCTACTCTAACTTTATTGCGGATTGCTTTATAAGAAAACTGTTATGTATAAATTATTTTCTTTTGTTTATAATGCATATTATTTTCTGAGTATAAATAATTTTTTTTTTATATATGGGTATTTTCAGAATGGGATGAATAATTTGTAGAAAAATTTGGTTTCTTAAGCGTTGAAGCTAAATTTTGATGAAGTATTTTAAAGTTGAATTTTTGGGGTTCTAGGGAATTATTTTTGACATTTATTATGATACGAAGTAAAAGGAAATTTATTAGTTTTAAAAGGACACTTACATTGCACTGAAAAAAAATCTGGTTGCTGTTACTTCAATCCCGGTTTTGGCCAAAATTTTTTTTTCTTTTAAATGGTTGCAAATTATATAAAACCTAAGACTTCAAGTCTCAGCAGGTCACCGTGTTCGTATTTTAAATGAGCAAAATTCATTTTTTTAAAACTTTCTTTGCGTTTCAAGACTTTTGCAATCGTTTAAAAAAAAAAACTCCGGCTACCATAACCCAAATTCCAGTTGCGGATTTTTTTTAGTGTAGCTTAAAAGTTCTTACAGAAGGAATCATTAAATTATTAAATTCTTGAAAATGAACTCAAAGTTCAGAACAAGTATGTGCACCAAACCATAAAAAAAAAATTATATTTATCTGAACACACCCATATATAAACTATAAATCTAAAAAAATAATACAAGGTATGAAATTTCTATACATAATAAACATATTTTCAATCGATATATTTTAAAATTCAGTGAATACAATTATAACTCAATTTATTATTAAAGGAAAAATATTATTACATATTTTCTACTACTTTTATAGATGCAAAAAAGCGAACAAGTATTTATAAAAAAAAATTTTTTTTTGCTTATTTTCTTTAAAGTATAATTATTTTTAACTAAAAAAAATTTTCTAAATTAAAATAGAAAACTATAAGAAAGTAAAATTACCTATTATTTGGTGAAAATTTATAATTTTTTTAAATTATATGCATATGATTCATTATAAAAATAGATTTTAAAATATATTCGTTAATATATAATTTGAGTTAACTGTTTTTCATATTCTTAGAATTTATATTTTTATTTTTTTAAGGCCTGTAATCCTGGATAATTAAAATATTATTTATAGTTATTGTTTATTTTGAATTTTTACTATAGTGGGTCAAATTAGTTTTAGACTTGTGCTATATAGGTAGGTTTAATCTGGAAATTTTATGGTTATTAATTTGAAAGGGTCTTATTTGACCAAAACTTTGCTTAGCATAATCTGAAGAGACAAAATTTAACCATATTGTGGTACGAAGAACCTTTGGTCAGAAAAATTATGTAGTTCCAAATTATCATCTAAGGAAAAATTGAAACTGAGATCTGAAGCATTATTTTTTTTTCTGGTAGTATTCATTTTTATTTGTTATATATAGAAAGCAATTTTGTGCCTATTGAGCGAAGCTCATAATTAGTAGTTTGATAATTCAAAAGATTTTAGTTTAAAAAAATAAGCAAAAAAATGACAACTAATCATTGAAAACTACAAGAAGAGTCATGAAAAAAAATTAAACTTAACATTGCATAATAATTTCCATAAAAAGTCTGCATATAGAGAAAGAAGAGAGTAAAAATTATCTGCATGCATATATAAATGATTACATATAGCGAATCTCAGTAGGACAAGTTTAATGCTGTAATCTATCGGAAAAGTAATTTTCTATAAATAAGATGAATGTATATGTGAGGGAAATACCCCTTGGGAATCCTCTCTGATGATATTCCGAGAAGGCGTGCATTCCCTCCGTTTTTCTATTGGTTAATAAAATTTACTATACTCGGCACCTCCCACTATGTATCCCTTTTTGATTATGGGAGGAAAAGAGGGTTTTTCACTCAGTTCTCTTTCTCTGTCTCTTTTTCGATGGCAACCCTGGACAAGAGAATCCAAAAATTTATTTTATCGATTTTATAATATTATTATATATGAAGGATGCAAGTTTTAAAGATGCAATTTATACTCCACCTACTGTTTTGTTTGTTTGTTTATATTTTATGTACCTTTCGTGCTTTGATTAAATATTATGATATCCTATGTTACATTAACATTATTGTAATTACGAAGGCGTTTTTTTTTTTTTTTAATGAGATATCATATATTACCTTATATATATCCATTTACGTGATTATTATTATGTAGGTATATGTATATACCTTTTTAATAAAAATATTTTTTTTTTACAGTAAGCACATTCTTTTATTTATTTTTATTACTTTGGGACATAAAATTTTAATGAATTTTAAAATATCATGTTGGTACTTTTTATTAAAAGTTAGAAATTTAATTTTTTTTAATATTTGATTGATAAGTCTGGAAAAAAAAGTTTAGTAACATTTTTTAAATGCATTTCCAATAAAGAGAATAGAATTTTATTGGCCTTTTCCTAAAAAAAAGTCTTGTCAATATTTTTTGTAATCTAATATCATATATTTGTAATATTGATCAAACTTTTTTTGAATTTTTTGTAACATAGATACATGAAAATAGTTTTTAATTTTTTTAAAATCAATAATAAAATATTTTTACATTTTTAATATTTATTAAAAAACTTTTTTGCTAAATATTAAATTTTTTTTGTTGCTAATTTTTTGTTAAGTTTATTTTTAATCTATCTTTTTCTCTGCAAAAAAATTGATATAAAAATCTTTTCGAGTAAGGTATATTCAAGTGAAAATTTTTGTCTAGAAATTGACATCAAAAAATTAAAAAAACTTGTTTCTGGTTAGTACAACAAACAGACATGGAGCATGTTTCTAAGTCCTTAAAGCAAGATTATTCTACTCCTCAAATTATTCTAAGTCTCCTCAATCAATATTCTAAGTCCATTTGACCCCCCTACCCTAAAAAAATGTATTTACTCATAATAAAAGTAAAATTCAAAATTCCTCAATGAAAAATTAATATGGTCCCAAAATATGTGGCAAATTTTGTATGTGAAGCTTAGGTTTAAAGTAATTAGATTTTTTGGACAATTTTCTGAGTATCAGACAATTTTTTGTAAATAAAAACACATATTTATGCTAATTAATCACAATTTTTTAATAGCAACTGAAAATTTATCAATATTCCCTTAATTTTTTATCATTTGGAATTGTATTTTATGGTTTATTAGGTCATTTTTTTTTCTTAAATTAAAATAAATCTCATTATTTGTATTCTTCGACAAGCACTTTGTTTTATTTTTTCAATACTAAAACAATAAAAAGTGTTAAACTCAAATTGTAATGGTTTTAAGAAGCATAAAATTATAAAAAATCAATTACTAAATTGTATAATTCAAATTTCATATAAAAAAGAAGGTTGCATCGATAAAAAAAAAAAATAATCATATTAATCCATAAATAATGAAAAACGAAAATCAATGTAATTTAAATAAAAAATAAAATTTTTCATTAAATAAAACAGTTAAATTTATAAGCTAATATAATTTTAAATGTTATTCCAGGAAATAATTTTCTGCTGTTTTATATAAAATATCTGCCTATATATATAACAGTAATATTCTATATAAAAAGATTTTTTCTTCTTTTTTTTTTTAATTAAAAAATTCTTTTACAGTAAATTATACACGCTTTAAAATTTTTACATTATAAAAATTCGATTCAGTGTACAAGTATAGAAAAATAATATATATTAGCCTGGGTTTCTTATTTGGATTTTTTTAATAATAAAAATAATATCTAATAAGACTTTTCTGTATCATGGTCTGTACTTATTATGTGTTTTTTGCGATTTTTGCACACAAATCCTTTTTTCTTTAGTTTATCTTAAATTATGATTCGGGATTTTCTGCAAAAATAAATCCAGAATCTGGTCCGCATTTCTATTCACAAAATACCTACACTGAAAAAAAAAGTGCAGTGCAGAATCTAGCTAGGATTTCTAGTCCCAGAATTTATGGTTCAAGAAATTTTTTTGTTTTAGCATTATTTTTTTTTTACCAGGGTAATTTATCCCCAGTTCAGGTGATTAAGGGGAACTATCCTTTTCTTGAGGATTCGTTTGAATCCCTTAAAGTAATTTTAAAATCTTTTAATTATATTGAGTGTCCTGAATTGGTTATAAATGGAAGAGGAATCTTTTTGAATATTTTTTTATACACAGAAAGTTTGACGCATCATATAAGAATTGAGCGGATATACAGGAATTACAAAATGAAAAGATGAAGGGTGTAATACATATAATAAGTTTTAAAGGCGACAATTCTCTGTACTATTATGAACTATAAATGCAATAATAAAAAAAAAAAAAAATACTGACAACCGCAAGTTAAAATCGTTGCGGCTCGTGCAACACATCGCTTACCGTTAACTTTTAACAGCGCATATAGCGTTTCAGGACACAAGAATCTTTTTTAAGTCCTTGAATTCTTATATTATATACAATAACGACCTGCTCATTGACTCGATATATATATATATATTTTTTTTTTATTTAATTTGTTACGATATAGCACGTATTTTATTGCAATGTTGTTAGTATTACTATATGGATTAAAAATAACGACAAAACTTACTTTGAGCTCATTATTTTAAAGAATTACTACGTGCAATATAAAACAAAATATTTGAACATATTGTAACTTGTTGGTAGGTATATTAGGTATATGAGTATATACATTACATTTAGTTTATAAAATAATATATAATATTTTTATATAATATATATTTTTATTTGCTAAAATATAGTATTTTTCACACTGATCAAAATCTAGAGTACTTATAGTAAATAAATTCTATAAATTGTAAGCAAGATAAATTAAATTAATATTAAAAAAAAAACGCTGCCAAATTATTATTGGCACTACGGTTTCTTAAGCAATGACAAATATTCAGTTGAATATTCACTTGAATATTTGTAGATAATAAGTTGAAAATTTTTATCATTTTATTTATCATATCTGAGAAATAAAGTGACACAAAAGAATTTAATCTAGGATTCCCTTGCAAAAAATTAGGCATTACGTAATCGTTACAAAAAAAAATCGAGTTTTTTTATTTCTTGGAGAAAAAAATTTAAATACAAAAAGTACGAGATATTGAGAAATACTGAATTTCTTAAAACTAGAACTTTTGTGGGAAAGAATTAGGTATAAGGTCCAAAATGAAAAAGATAATTATGTTTTTTTATTTTTTGATACCAGCAATTTTGGGAAAAAAATTTTCATAATGTTAGATATCAAATCCATAAAATCCAGTAATAACGAATTTTCTAAAACTAGGACTCCCATGGAAAAAAAATCTTCCAAAAAGAAAAAAAAATTTTGTGATTTGATTAATTTAAAAAATTAGATCCGAAAAATCGAGTAAAATGATATTTCATAGAAAAAAATGAGATAGTACGTCCAAAAACAAAAAAATAATGGTGTTTTTTTATTTTTTTATGCAAAAATTTTTTAGAAAAAAATTTTTTAAAAATTAACTGTAGATCGAATAAATCAAGTAAAAACAATGTTTTTAAAATTAATACTTTCATAGAAAAAATATTCAGTACTACGTCCAAAAAGAAAAAATGATTTGGCGTATTTTGTATTTTTTGGTGGCAACAATTTTGAGACAAAAATTTTTAATTAATTAGTGAGCAGATTTGAGATATCGAGTAAAAATGATACTTCTAGATATTAATATTTTCATGGAATAAAATGGTTTTTTAGTTTCCTGGGGCCTCAAAATGTGCTTATATAAAAAAAAATCAAAAACTTTAGGAAGTGATCATCTTCCTATCACTATCACTATTACTTAAATATGTCACCTCCCTACGTTATAAATAGAGAAAAAATGACAACTAAGAACCTCAATTGGAATCAATTTAACTTAGACATTAAATCCAAAGTAGCAAGTATTGAAAAAAGTAAAAAAAAAATCACACCAAAAATATGAAACCCTAATACAAGAATTACAAAAAAACATCAAAAAAAATGGAGCAAAAATAATTAAAAACGAAAGGAAATTTAAAAATCAAAATCTTTTTTGGTGGGACAAATAATGCCACAAGGCTATACAAGTAAGAAACAAAGCCTCCAAGAAACTATTACAACATACTTCTGAAGAAAACTTCATAGAACATCGAAAAGTAGTAGCAAATGCTAACAAAATACTTAACAAAAAAAAGAGACCAAAAAAGTAAATTCATCAATGATATAAATCCTACAAAAGGTCTAAACAATATATGGCAAAGCTTAAAATATCTTGAAGGATATACAAATCAACTACATACTATACCAAAAAATACTCCAAAGAATCAAAATGTTTAAAAAGTCATAAACAAATTAGCAGGTCTACCAACTACAGATGCGACGACGGACAACCGCATTTTTAATGACAATCAACACCTTGACCAGGAAATCAGCAATTTGAATAACATCTTGATAACAGCAAAAAAAATTATATCATCAGAGGCGGAACATATAACTTACAATTTAAGGTGAAAGGTCATACCCGACGGAAAATAAATCGATTTTTTGTTTTTGGTTTTTTTGGGTTCGAAAACGTCTAGTCTTAAGAATATGGAAAAAAAATTTTTATAATGATATCTTGAAAAATAAGGAAGTTTTAGAAGATTAAGCGAGCACCGCGAAAGGCGTAAGATACAGTATTCTAAACTTTAAACGCGTTTTTCTCGAAATAACGTTTTTCGATTTGTGTACACGATAACTCAAAAAATAATTAAGATATCTTCGTAATTTTTTGCTACACTTTTAACATATAATTATCTTCTGGATTGATGAACTAATTTTTCCAAAAAATGTCCCAATTAAAAAAAAAAACGTGAAAAAAATTAATTAATTTTCACTATTTTCTTTTTCCGAAATTTGAATCCATCAATCCAGAAACTAATTGTATTTTAAAAGGGTAGCCAAAAAATTAGGAAGATATCTTAATTATTTTTTGAGTTATTGTGTACATAATGAAAAGTGAGGCCTCACTTTGAGCACGTGTACTCGGCGTAATTTTGGAAAAAAATAAAAAAATTTTTTTTTTTAAATGTTTAGCAACTTATAATCTAATAAAGTGTCATTTTTGAAAAAATTATATCAATTATTTCTACCCGAAAACCTATCCAAAAAAAGACACCTTTTTTTTCCTCGGGTACGACCTGCCACCTTAATACAACAACTACCATACGAAATTAAAAAGCTTATAGTACAACATTTTAATGACTTCTATAGCACAGGTGAATCCCCATGTACATGGCAAACATATCTAATTATTCTTATACTCAAACCTAACAGCACTGTAAGACAGCGTAGCAATTTTCAACACTGATATCTCAACAGCAGTAGCCAGAGACATGATACTTACTCTTTGTTGACATCTAAGGTTCTTTCAATTGTGTAGTACCAAAAATTTTACAAAAGCAACTAATAGAAATCAAAATATCCAAAAAAATGGCCAAATTTATATACTTTTTAACGAGCAAAAGGCATGGTAAAATATATTTAAACTCAAAGTTAATTAAAAATGTCAACATTACCAAAGGTGTACCTCAAGGAAGCGTCATTGCACCAATTCTATTCAATGTTTACATCCGAAAAATTAACTTTAATATAGGAAATTGCAACAACCTCCTATTCGCAGACGACTGTGCGATCACCTAAAAAAGCAAAAAACCAGAAGACGTCATGGATGGTCTCAGGCACGGCGCATCAAACCTAATTGATTGGTTACTTTCTATAGGGTTGAACGTAGCTGTGAACAAGACCAAATTTATGATGTTTTCTAAAACAAGAACCAACATAGAAGACTATGAGATAGTTATCAAGAACCAGTCATTATAAAACTAAACATAAAATTACAATTTTAGCAGCAATTTTAAATTTGATCATTTTTGGCAAAAAATGGACATTTGATTTACTAACTATAGCGATGAGAAAATCGGTGATGAAAATTTACGTTTTACGGCGTTCGAAAGGTAGAACTTATACGAAAAAAATGAGACCAAACGGTAGTATTTTGGTAGTATAGCAATTAGACAGCGTTATTTGGAAAATTGCCTAAAAACCCTATATTATAAAATTGTTATAGAATTGAGCCCTGCGTTTCTCGGCTAAGAAGGCGCGTTGGAATAAACGGAAGGAGTATTCGGTATTCTTTTAACATTTTTAAGTCATCAATTGTAATTTATAATTCAGATGATTCGAATATATACGATTTCCGCTATAAAATCCAAAAATTTTTAGTAAAAAAAAGGGGTGTTTTCGGTGTTTAAGGGTGATTAAGGTATTTTCGGACTCTGAGGACCTCATTTTCGAGTTTAGCGACACCGAAAACATATTAGGAAGCATAGAAAACGTATTTTGAAAAAAATTTTTATCGTTCGCACTAATTGTTGGTATTAGCCAACCACTTGAGAGCTACCCTGGGTTTGTGCGGCCCCTAAATCGTTCTCAAATGAGCTGAAAATTGGTATGGGATCATTTTGTCACCTAAACTTCAACATACTTCAGGAAGAACATTTTTGGCGCACTTTTTTTTTTTAGTGAACAACCCTAGCTATACATACTAGAAATAAACATATCACAAAAAAAAGAATTCGATAAGCATTACTACAACACATACCAAGATCACGCACAAATATACAAAGATGGATCCAGGAGCATCATAAAATCACATAACAGCATCCAAGTAGGAGCAGCCATTTACATACCATTCACAAACCAAGCGTTCATTTACAAACTGGTAGAAAATATATCCTCAACTGACGCTGAAGCCTTTGCCATCCTTAAAGCAACTTGATGTATGTGGGAAAAGCAAATCAAGAGAGCAATTATATTTACAGACCCTCAAGAAAATATAAATAAACTAAGCGAAAAGGTAATCAACGCCTATAAAAATACAATAACTCTGGATACAAAACATGAATTGCAGCTACTACACAAAAATGGTTATCTCATCACAATAGTATACGTTCCAGCACATAAAGGAACTATAGGAAATGAAATTGCTGACATAGCTGCAAAAAAGGCTCAACTATCAAAAATATTGGAAAATCTATTGACGAGGAAATCTATCTCTACAAAATAGAATAAGTTATTTAAAAAAAAATAAATAAATCTATGAAAATCTATTGAAAATCTATCCATTGATTATTCAATACCTATAAAAGAAGCACAGAGTACGTTTCTTCAGGAGTGGCATTTACAATTGCAAGCATGGAGCTACACAGGGCTATAAAAGGTATACAAACAAAACAAACTTCCTGGTCAAGGCTTTAAATAATGAACTAGCTAAAATACAAAACTGGATCAGGAAAGAAGCTGTTAAGTATCTAAGACTTTTTTTTACATAAAATAAAATTAGCGGACAGTCCAATGAACAACTTTAACAACAACATATCAACAATCGAGCATGTGCTTGGCTGTGACCTGTATAAAAACAACAGAGACAGGTGCCTAACACAAATTATAAAAGAAAACAGCAACACTCAAAATAATCCAAACTTAAGCAACATTTTATCAACAAGGAACACATTTTACATAAAAAACTACTAGAATATATGAAGCAAATAAACTTTCAAATTTAAAATCATACAGATGAAGCCAAACAATGCACTTGCTTTATCTTCAATAATTATTCCAATGTTATAATAAGTTAATAAAGAAATTCAGGTATAAAAGGATTTACTGGTTTTTTAACAAATTCAAAAAAAATTTATTAAAAAATGAAATTTTCCCTTAAAACGTAATTTGAGTCTAACTTTGACAGATTTGCATACAGAGGGCTAAAATTGGGAGAATTAATATTTAATCTATATAAAAAAGTGTGCAAATGAGCTAATTCAGGAGTTTCGATCCAGCAACCTTATGACTTATTATATGGAATGACTCATATAACACAATATAGGTGAAAAAATTTCTTATCAACTGTATGCAGGTATCTTAAATATAAATATACTCTTTATTTTTTACTTACATTCTTAAAAATATAAATATTATAATATAATATATTTTTATGTTGTTAAACTTATCTTGAAAGAGAAATAAAAATGGTTTTTGTATATAATAAAAGTCAAATCAATTTTAATTGTTTATCTAGGTGAATCCGTTTAGGCTGTCGTCGAATGCGAATCACTTCTCAACGTAATAACTAACTATTCAATCTGTCTTTTTCAAAACAAATCGATAAGCTAACCAAAGTGCAGCAAGTGGAATTAAATCAAGGAACCCTTGGAAGTCCCAACCAGACAATGGCAAGTGAACAAAGTACAAGCCAAGGAAGTCAAGTAGAGTATGTTTTAATGGAAACAGAGATAACTGATACCTTAGATTCTAGTCAAGATAGGTTTCCAATAGGCCGAAAATCGTAAAGGTAAAAAAAAAACGCTAATAATATACTTTGCAGTGATATAAAAACGAGATGTTCAATAAATACGGAAAATAAATATAAAGTGCTCAGCCCAGAGGGCAGTAACAACAACGTTGATGAAAATAACGCTTGGGTCATTAAAAATGATAGACGCCTCCCTTTTGATAATGTTTTAAAAAGTAAAGAAACCTTTGATATAATTAAATAAATCTTAATACCAGTCGTTTCTAAATAGAATCTAGATAATAAATCTCGAGTTAAGGTGGCTTACGGTTTTAGGTCCATATATTTTAGGGTGAGATCAGAGAGTGGCATAATTAATTAATTAAATTTTATTACTTATTTTAAAAAAAAACTTATAACCGGTTTGTGTAAACACAACCTAAATGCATGGAACATGTTTACTTCCAAATGAGGACTAGATATAATACAAATGTTTTTCAACATTACAATACAATTTTCTATTGTTGTAATTTATAATTATCACCTTACTAGTTGTTAAGATTCTAAACCCAAACTATTTTGATTCTCTAAACCTGAATTATTATAAGTCCGTAAACCTGTATTATCCTAAGTCCTTAAGCCCAGATTTTTCAAAGTCTTTTAAAAGTATTTTATTTATTTATATATACTTCCCTAATTATTCTAAGTCTTATTTGACCCCCCCCTAAAAAGGACAAATTTGACCCCCCCCCCCTTAAATAGGACAAATTTGACCCCCCCCCCTTAATTTTCAAGTTCTGAAGTACCCCCTCCCTATAAACATGTTCCATGTTAATATGTGAATATTTAGAAGTTATTATTAATAATAATCCATTTTTGGTTCCTCAATGAGGAACCATTGTGATGGGTCAAATTTCGGTTTTTGATTTTTTGGCATATCAGCACGTTCTTATTCTATGATTTTAAATTAGTTTTTAAAAATTTCCTTACAGTTGGTCAAGAAGATTGTTTTTAAATATGCCTTATGTTGAAAAAAATCTAATGGTGGTTAAAGACATGGATAAAAAAGTTATAAGTATTTTAGTGGCTTCACAAAAAAATAATTTTCATAAATTGTTAAAAAAAATTACGAATTTTGATTTTAAAATTTTACCATGCTTACCCAAACCTTTCAAAAAACATTTGATGATTTGGTAGCCATATGTGAAATATCTTGCGGAATCCTAATTTTTGGTAAGGTTTTCATTTGATTACGTGACTTGGCTGGAAATTTAATTCAATCTAGCAACCGTATGTTTTCTTATATGAAAAGATACGGAGTACTTCATCCTGAGATCAAAAGTAATAGGTATATCCATATAAAATCATATACTTTAATTACAGTGGAATTTTTTCAAAACTATCTGCAATATATTTAAGTATACATTAGAGTACAATATAGTATAAATAAATAAAGTAACATTAACAAGTTTTGCATCCATGTATAAGATGAGATAAAGAATGTTGAATTAAATTATTTATAAATGCTATTACTATAGACAAAATAAATAATTTTATTTATACAATTAAGTTTATAAATAAAATTAATTAAAAAAATAACTTTGATTATAGTAAGATTAATTAAAATAAATTTTTAAAAAATTTATTGAGGATATTATATAATTATATACCATATTTAGACTTTTATAGTGACAATACTCCAGTAAAAGCATGGGTATGGTTGTACTGTAATTGGCAACCATCAAATTTGGTCTAGTATACATTTTTTAGGTCACTCATCACGAATTATGAGGTCTTTTTTAAAAAAAAATTGAGACTCTACCCTTAAATTGGCAAAAATACCCTCAAAAAAGGGTATATTCACACCTTAAGTGTCCTAAGGTGTCTTAAGGTTTTTGGGTCGCTGATCACGTATTTAAAGAAACTTCTAATGAACAATTAAGGCTCTCCCCTCAAATTAGTAAAAAATACCCCCAAAAAGGAGCTTTTTTATACATTTGCACTTTGAGTGCCAAAATTTGGTCTAGTATACTTTTTTGGGTCACTGAAATGATAAGGAGCTTTTTATGAAAAATTAAGGTTTTACCATTAAATTAGCAAATAATACCCTTTAAAAATTGCATTGTTTATGTGTTCTGTATTAGGGGTGGTTTTTGCTAATTTAAGGATGGAGCTCAAATTTCTTCAAAAGAAGTCCCCAAAATTTATGATTAAATAAAATGATTTTTAATTTTAAATAACTAGAACAGCTCATAATTGGGATCAAATTGCTTATAAGTTAGCATCCCTGATCTTAAAGATTTTTCAGAAACTTGCTTCTCTCAGGCCCTTTCAATAAGTATTTTTTTGAGGATTCATTTTTCCTAAAGATACTTTTTATTTTTTAGTATCTGTCTTGAAAATTGAATATTCAAGCAAAATAAATTATTAATTTTGAAATAATAAATAACCCAAAATTAATCTGTAAATTTAACACAAAATATATGTTAAGTGCTTTTCTCTCAAGTATATAGAAATATAAATTATAAAGGGTAAATAAGGCATCGTCATATTTGCAATTAGTCTCTCTATACTACTACACTACTATAACTAAGTTTGGTCATTTATAGATTATGCCATGTAATCTCGTATGGGTTTTAAGCTCTTACCCTTTAATCTTTAACTTATATATCCTTCAACGTACTCTAACCTAAATTACATTTTCCAATTTTCTCATTTTCTAAAATACGAGTAATTATTTTTACAAAAACATATTAAAATATAAAAAAAAAGGTAGCTAACATAAAACTGAATTTTAAAATAGTAATTAAAGAATAACACGAGTTAATTCACACACACTTACACAAAAAGATTTAACCTGTCTTTTTACGAGTGTTCTTTAAAGTAAATTCATCAAGTGCACAAACGTATTTCATATATTAATAAGTGGAAAGAAGATTTTAAAAGAAAAGGCGGAGATATTATAGGGAAAAAGGTTTTTTGGCTTAACCTGCACAGCATCATCATCGTGTTCCTCTATAAACGCAATTATACCCATTGAAATTAAGCCGCATAATTGACTGGCGCGTCTATTCACACTAATAAACCCTTTTTTTATATTATTTAAGAGAAAGAGATAGAGAAAAATCTTTTTTAAAAATAAGCAAGCGTATATGATGAATTTAAGAAACTCTCTAGTGTATATACATATATATATATATATGCATCATGGTACATTAAAGTTTTACTTTTTTTTTAAGTACAAAAAATAAAAGCTTTAACAACAACAATACTAATAAAAAACTAAAAAAGATAAAACCAAAAAAAAAGCAGCGCCAAGAGCGCCGTTAAAGAATAGAAAAATAAGAAAAAAGGTGGTAAAGGATGTGTTAGCTACTGAATTTGCTACCGCTTTCTCGAACTTGATGTATTATATACTTTTCGCTTTTAACTTTTAATTTTTTGTTTTTGCTGTTTCTTAAACATGTTGGTATATATGTGTGTATTATTTCTTTTTTAAGCTTTTAAATTGCATATGGAACAAATTTACTTTTATTACAAAAATTTTTATTGTAATAAGATAATTTTTAATTCTCTTTTATATTTTATATTTTTTTACGAGTTTATGTGAGTTGAAAATTTTTATATATTTAAATAATGTTTCATTATAAACAATGCAGCAAAACATTTTTATTTTACAAAGGTGTCTAAAATCATGAGATTTTTTGTGAAATTGAAAGTTGTCAGTGATGAAAATTAATTTATATATATTATATTTATAATTTCATAAACAATAGTAATTTTAAATTTGTTAAGTTTAAGATATGACAAACATGTTAAAAAAAATTTTTTGAAAATTTTTTGGATGTTAATTTTGAAAGATTTTAGTAAAAAAGCTCGCAAGTGTACAGGAGTAAGATTTTTTGAGCTTTTTTGTGCTTTTTTGAGTTTCTTGGAAGAGGGTTTTTTAGATTAAATTTTTTTTTTACTTTTATGCTATTTTTGAGGGGTTTTAGTAGTTTTTACATTTATAAAATATTTTAAACCCATATTACAAGTACATTGAAATTGGAAATTTACACTCATGTTACCAGCTTTTCAAGTGTTAATATTAATAATATCAAGCAACTAAAGGCGAAGAAACTTTGATAATATCGTGACTTGGTATTATGTTCATACTAGTGTCTGAAATTTTTCACCTATGGTGCTTACAATATTTTTTGCCTGCCTACATTTGATAAATTTTTATCCGTGTATAGGTGTAAAGCGAGAGCAAAAAATTCCGTTTCAAGTTTTAAACTCAAATTTTACGCGCGGGATGGCAAAAAATACTTTTTTGATTTTTTAAACTTATAATCCAGAATTTGGTTTTGAGTTCAAAAAACATAATTTGGGAAAAAAGTATTTTTCTGATTTTTTTTTAACTCACGTTCCTTATAATATTGTAGACTCTGTGCCTTATTTCGTAACCACTTTATTTTGATAATAGGTGCAGAAAATTTTCCAACAAGGTATTTTCTATTTTGGGTCGCTGAATACAAATATGAAACCCACTTTTATTGAAAATGGTCCAGTCACCCACAATAGTAATTTTGAGGTTATATTTTACAGCGTTTTCAAGAATTTCGCCGGTTACTTATGTTTTTTGGGTCACTGAACATGAATTTGCTTTTATCTAAAATGTCCTAGTTGTCCACAATGAGCAACTTCGGTAATTTTTTTTGGTTTTTGATAATTTGTATTGTGGGCATCTACAACATTTTAAGTAAAAACAAATAGCATATTTGTGCTCAACGATCTAAAAAAAAATAAGTAACATAAGTAAAATTTTTTAATTTTAAGCATATTTTAAATCTTGCTTGAAAAATTTCCAACGCAGGAACCTAACCTTGTACTAAATAACTTAAAAACTTATAGCAAAAAAAATTAACCAATTAAAAAAAAAATTATTAATTCATACAAATTTTAATTATACTAATTAATTAAAAGTAAAATTATTTATATAAGTTAATTTTTAATTAAACAGTCGAATATAATTATATCGAAAAAAGCATAAAAATATGTATACAAAAGTATAAAATATTTAAAAAATTTTTTGTGCCAATATCTTTTAAATTATAATAAAAATATATCATTCTTACATAAATATATAACAAAAATATTTGAAAAATTTAATTTAAAAAAAAAAAGTAGTATAGCATATTATAAAAATCAATTACTTTTTTATTATTAAAAAAAATTTATGAATATAAACATTATATTGATCGTATTTTTGTCGCTTTTATTGTTGTAAAAAAACGAAGCATAATGAAATTATTTCGTGAAAGACTACATAGTTTTAATCTTTATTTTTTTTTTACATTTGGAATGATACAGAAATAAAAAAGTGTTTCTTTTTTTTTAAATATTAAAGGTGCGCGGGAGAAATTCTTGAAGTATTTTTTGGAATGTTGTATTTATATCATTTGATTTTATAAGTCGGCTTTCTTTATATATATAAATATTTATAAATAAAATACAATTTTATTTTATGTTCATAAATATACAGTTTATGTTATTTGGCTGGTTCTATATATACAAAAATTTGGATTTATTGTGTTCCTGACCTCCTGACAGTTAATTTAGCCACAAAAATTTCAGAAAAATTTTTAGAATTTGTTAAAGCAGAGAAATTTTTATCATTGTTTTAAAAGTTTCTTTAATAAACTAAATTGTAGAAAATAATTTGGAACCTTCCACTTTTCTTGTAATAAATGGATTTCTGCTGATTTTGAGAATCAAAAAAAAATTCCGCTAGCTAAAAGTGAAATCCTATTTTTTTAGCGTATCTTATAACAGTTAGGGTCGTTGTTCTAGGCTTAAAATGGAGGTGATTGTGAGTATTTTTTCAACATAAAAAAGTTATTCTTAGTTTGGTCAAGATCTGGCTGATCCTACTCGCACATTCCGTGTTTAATTCGTGTTTTAAAAAGTGCACGATAGAACTAACTCAATTTCTACAAAAAAATTATAAAATAACAAATTTTCTTTTACGGCAGAAAATTAGTGGATTTAATTACCCACGTGAAAAACCTGGTCAGGATTATATATTATGTGTAAACAGAACCTTATCTGGCTTATTTTCGTTATAAACTATAAAATGTGGTAGATACCACACATCTTTCGATACAAATATGTCCGAAACTTTTACCGCATACTTTTCCGTAATTAAACACTGTATCTCTTTATAATAAAGTGCAACGAATTCCGGCTCACAATCTAATTTCCGCTCAAGAGATCTTAAACGGCTGAATGCACTTTCATAATCATTAGGTAGACGTACATTGTCGTGAGCCCATAATAATCCGGTTTCCCGAAATTCTCCGCGATTATGTATGGTATTATCCAAAATTTTTCGGACGCGCTCTTCAGTTTTGCTTTTCCTAGTTTTCATTTCTGTTGGCAATATTTTTTAAAAATTAGCTTCAAAATTATTTTCAGAACACTTTTTCAGAGCAATGCTTGAAAATATGTCCTGAAACTTTTTTGTCAGTATTCAAAGTCATCAGTATCATGAACTATCTATGTATAATTAATTATTTTATTCGAAATTTAAATTTTACAAATCCTATTTTATACAATATAGTTAAAGAAAATCATGAACGCAGAAGTTACCCACATAAAATATATGAGTGTATTTATAAAATTTGTGAATTTCTAACTTATGGAATAAAGTTATTAAGTTTAAGGGTAGGGGAGGCGATTTTGACTTACGCTAATAAAAAATAAAAAAATTACATTACACAGTCAATTACAAACAATAAATAAAATTTTTATTACAATCTTTGATCCTTTATTTTATATACAATAATTAACTCTCTTTTTAATCCAATTACTTAATTATAACCAATTTTATTTTTTTCTTTTATTCTCACACTAAAAATAAAAAAACTCATAAGTGTCATTATTCGATTTAATCATCAATTTAAGTAAGAAAAAACTGTATTTACTGAAATTCTCATCCACCTTTTTTCTTTATTTATTAAAATAAAAAATTTTTTTTTTTTTAAATTTAATTAAATAATACAAAAATGTAATTTCCATATTATAAAAAAAAAATTATTATTAAAAAAGATAAAAATTTCTCTCGCCGTTTAATTGACAGTTTAAACTTACACATATTTAAAGACGAGAAAGATGAGATACATAAAAACAAAGATAAGCAAAAAGAAAAAAAGTTGCAAAGATGCGTGATTGAACTACTAAATATGTGAAACATCATTTTTTTATAACAGCGTCGGTGGGCTGTCTTAAATATATATGAAAGAATCGAATACAAAAAAAAATATCGAATATCAAACTTTTGCTTATTATTATTGGTTAAAATTTATTTTGATTGATATATATTTTTCAATTTTATTTAACTTGTATGTAAATCTTTTAGCTTTCTTATTTGGTTTCTTTGATTTTAACCACCCACTTGGTATTATGTTAATTTGCATTTTATTTATGTTTTATTTTAATTAAATTTTAAATTATTGCATTTATATTTGTTTAATATAATAGATAGAGAGAGAGAGGGGTTTAATTTATAATCTTATATTTTAAAACTGTTTTTTTCCACTTCTACAGCAAAACCTGAATGGATTTTGAATTTTTTAACAATAAACTTTCTAATATTCAAAATTCTTAAACTAATTAATTAAATTGTTCTTTTTTTAATGCACCTCTGGTCTATGTGATCTATAAATTTAACAAGGAACACGTTTAAAAACTAAAGAAAGCCTTTTCCCCAATATTTTCGAAGTTTTTCTTCCGATTTGATAAAGTGGAAACCCACTGGATATTTTACAGAATCGAAAAATGAGCATTTTGAGACTAAAACTTTAAACTCTTCATTTGTAAATCATTTAAGGTACATTAGCGGTCACAAGATTTTGACGGTATACAGCCGGTCATTTTTCGTTGAAGGTTAAATAAAAAAAAAATTGCGACAACTTCGCAGAATGTTTGTAGCGCGCGTTTCTTATTTACATGATTATTATTATAATATTATGCGTGTATTTTAAACAGCGACGTTGTCGCCTTAAAATTTTTATCGGTTTTTTATTTTTTCTAATTAAAATATCTTTTATACGAAAAACACAATTTATTTAAAAATCGAATACTAGTTTCTTCAATAATTAATTTACGTGGTGCTATTTTTTTTTTTAAATCCATCGTTTAGTTTTGATATTGACATAACATAAAAATCTCAAACCCCTGATTTTTGACTCAGCTCCTATGCTCGCAATGTATAAGGACTCAACTTTGGAGCTTTGTATTTCCTAAATGAAAAACACAATTTTCTTAAAATTTTTTTGTGTGTTTTATTATATACGAAGCCTCTATAAAAATTATATCGATTTCTATCGTGATCAAAATACAAAGTAATCAACCTTAATAAAATCTACTAACAAATTTAAATTAGTACATTTTTAAAATCTGGGGCAGTCTTTTTTTGCTCCCATGGACAAAATGGAATTTTTCTTTCTCAGTGGGGAGAAAAAGCTCAGAAATTGCAATTTTTTTTACCTCTTTTCGAGGGGAAAAAAGCGTTTTCGACGCGCTAGGAATACAAATATTTTTTGCACTCGTTCTACGTCTAGGCAGGCAAAAAATATTGCAAACACTAATCCTCAACCGACTGAAAACTCCACATGGATTTGCAATTTCCGCTATTTTTTCAGCAAAAAATGCGCAATTCCGATGTAACTCTTTGTAACTCCTCTGCTACTCCGTTGCATCTCATTTTGAAACTCCATGACGAGTTTTCAGTTTGTTGAAGATTGGTAAACACCATGTAAAATACGCCAAATAAACACCTTATAAAATGATTAAAATTTAATCTATTCGATCAACTTCTTCATTAAATTCTTTTGCATTTGTAAATATTATTTAATTGATCACTTTACATTATTTTAAATATATTTTATGAAAATGTTAATAAAATTTAAAAGAAATCATTTTCTACAAATACTCGAATTCCCAAAATATTATCATAAAAATTTGAAGAATCTAATTTTTAGAGATAAAAAAAAGAAAAAATAAAAATTCAAGAAAAAACAAGAAAGCAATTTATTAAAAAATAAAAGACCGGTAGCTCCTAAAAGTGATAGACAATATTGTATAGTCTCCATAAAAAATCCCTAAAAAAAAAATTACATCTTACAAAAAGCCCGCTTCTGTATAGGCCAGTAGAACATTCTTTTTTTTTTTTCTTTGAAACCCTTTTTTTCTGCATTCAATTCTTCGTAATACCAGTAGTTTTGGAATGTCATATAAAATTATTTTGATCAAAATCAATTTTTTATACATAAAAATTTGTCATTTTATGTATTCTCTGATTTTATTCTTAAAAATAGACACGAATAAAAAAAAATTGAAATTAAACTACCTTAATTTACATTAATTAAATAATACTTTCTGCAATACCAAAAAAAAAAAGTAAAATATTTCTATCAAAATAAACAAATAGCTATAAATTTTTTAGCTCTTACAATTTTTCTTAAAAAAAAGAAAAAAACTGTCACTTTCAAGTAAGTAATTTTCATATATTCAATTTTTTGTTTGTTTTGTTTAATATCATTACTTTTATAAAAAAAAATTTCTGGTATTTTTCATAAATAACATAAAATATTTAAAATATACAATGTAAAAAAAAAATTTTTTTTTTGAATTATAACTTTCCTCTTCTTTCCACACAACAAAAAGTAAAGAAAAACATAGATCATAATAAAAAAAAAAATGGAAATTTTCAAGGCAAAAGTATACAATTTTTCAAGCTGTGCACTGTCGTTTACCAAAAACCTGCTAATGTCCTTATATTATATAAATTACCATTTTTATAGAGCTAGTAAATCATTATAATTATAATTTTATAAATAAATCATGAATAAAAACACAAAAAAAAGCTTTAATAGAATCTTTAATAAAGGGGTTTAAAAAAGAAAAAAAAAAATTATTTGACAAGACATATAAGTCAAGATGAGACATTGATAAGCGATCGATTAATTCAATTTATATTTGCTTTTGATTAATTTTTTTGTTTTTGTATGTGTAAAAGATGTATATTTATGTATAATATAATTTCTCTATATAGACAAACAAACAACACAGAGAGAGTGTAGTAAATAAGCGAACTGTCAACCTTTTGTCTCTTTGTAACAAAAAACAGATATCCAAGAGAATAAGAGTAAGAAAGAGAATATATATCGTTTGCAAAATATGTGTACGTTTGTATTAGGTATATATCTTTATATTTAATTGTATGTCGTCTACCTTTAGTTCAAAAATTAATTACAAAAAATTAGAAGACATTTATTAAAATTAAAATATACTATACACTTTTAGGAGCGATTTTTCATTTATCAATTTTTAATTTATTATCTGCTGTTATTTTGAATTAGAAAAATTTTTTAATTTACAAATAATAAAAATACTGTAATCAAATCACTATAGGAAGCAACTAAGATGAGAAAAGGTCTGCTAAATTTTTTTTTGTGCCAACAAATCCGAAAATATAGAAAAACCTCCATTTTACTCGTGCCTTCTAACACTTTTAAATTAAGAGAAAAAACCTCATCTATTCAAGGGTATATTTAATGATTTTTGGAGTTATTCATTACGAATTTGAGTATGGAAAATAAGACAAACACCTTCAAATTTAAAAAATGCCTAAAAACAACTTATAAACAAAGTATGAAACAATATGTTCTCGAACCAAGATTATCATCCATATGTTTTGTAGGTTGCCCTCGGTTGTAAAAAAGAATGTCCCAGATCGCAGTTTGCCATTCTCAGCTTCACCTCGGATTGCAATTCACGTGCAATCTGGGCCATTCTTTATTTTTGAGGCCTAAGATAAAAATATACGTAAAGTTCAATTTTCTGCATAAAGTTAAATAAAACTTTTTTTGGCAAAAAATTTTTTTTTAACTTTCTTTATACGTTTCAGGTCATTTGCAATCGGAAGAGGAAGAGAAAAAATTTTTGATTTTGGGACTTAAAGAATACTGTAGGTTTATGGATTTCATTTTATAATTTTCCAGATATAAGAATGTTTGCCATTGCTTAAAAAATACAAATGGTGGATTGTGTTTGACATAGCACAGTTTTTAAAATGAAATCGAGATTTAAGCTTATTAATACAAATAAAAAATATACGTATTTATTGAAAAAAAAAAAATTACAAATTTTTTAAATTAATTACAGTTTTTTTTTCATTGTAATTAAAAAAAATGCATTGTAAATATTATCACAAGTTAGTTTGTAAAATTGCACTTTCAATGTTCAAGAAGTAGAACCTCTATAAGTATTCTTCACACGCACTTAACCCTTGATATATATAAAAGCGAAGATGATCTGTCTGGATTTCTTAATATATATATTTTATATATCTGTCTTTCTCTCTTGTTCTCTTATTCTCATAGAACATTTAGCAGCTACGTTAATTGCCGTCAATTAATGCAAGAAAAAAAAAAGATGTATAAGATATCATTTTTACCTATTCAATGTGTTTATATAGCGAAAACTTTCCGGTATACCGCGCACTTATAATATTATCGTGTCGGTTTCCCATCCTCACCTTAAATTTACTTGGAAAACAACTGGAATATTATATTTTATTTGCCTTCTTTGTCCTTATTATAAAATCTTGAGAATTATTTATTTATATAACGGGTCCAATATGGGCGTTTTTAAAGCTTTATAAACAGTCATTTTAAAAAAACATGTGTGACCCTTGTAAATAAGCCAATGAACTTGAATTATATATCTCTTATCAGTTTATAATTTGTTTTAAGTGTTATTTACTTGGATAAAGAGTAAATTGTATTTATTTCTGCGTAAATTAATTTTTTTTATTTGTGTCTTCAATTTACTGTAAAATAATTCAAGTATTGTAACAGTAACCGCAATCTTAAGGAGATTTTTGAGTTACGGAAAATGTTAGTCACCTGAGCTGAAATACATTTTTGTCGTCGTTTATTGTAATATAGTGTTTTAATTTTGATGGAAATTAATTTCTTATCGATAAGAATTATCAGACTTCTGTAACTTTATTTTGGTCCTTGAAAATTTTTCTCCACAGGGTCTTTCAAAGTGCTAATCAAGTTGAGGACATTTATTTGCAATTTTTGATTAATACCAAAAAATATTAAAAATAAGTGCATATAAATATTATAAACATTTATAATTCTGTTATATTATACAACCAAAAATAGTTTTATTATTAAGTTTCCTGTTTTTATTAGCCCGAAGGGAATTCATTTTTTATGAATTTATATTTAAAAATTTATATTAAAAAACAAAAAATGAATTTCAATAAATGGGTTATATAAGCTTCCTTTCCTGGGTTTTAAAAGTGAAAAAATTTTTGAAAAATTTTTCTTTGTTAATTAATTGTCTCATTTTAAGAATATTATAAGATGCGGATTTTGAAGAAAAAAATTCCGACGTAAGGAAAAATTTGCCGACCTCGGAATAGCAGTGAAAAGCTGGAAAATCTTGTTAATTGCTAAACAATTTCATCACTAAGAAAATACGAGAATTAAGAATCGAAAATAAAAAATAAATCATCGGAAAAAAATTTTCCTATGTGGGAAGGTCACCTTTTTGTTCGCACGCACCCCTGCTAATAAACTAACTCTCGGGGTATGCGATTTCAGTGGCGGTTAGGCGCTTCGATAATCCTTTAATAAATCTGATCAGGATAATATAAAAGTAAAGTCTGAAGATGATTCATTATATTCTGATTCAAATGAATATGGGGAAGATCAACATGAAGAATAAGATATTTATGGGTTGAATTGTATTTTTACATAAATTTCAATGTTTTTTATTTGATGAAAAATTTGTAAAATAAAAATTTCAAGATTTATATTATAAACTAATGGGCGATATAAGTAAAAATAACAATAACTGTAAAATTAAATTTGTATTAGTTTATGTTTTTATTTAATATTTATAAATTTACAAAATTTTATTATAATGTTTTAGGAAAATTTTCCGTGACCAGGCAAAGTTGTCCCATTTTCAAAAATTTCTGGAGATTATTTTTCTCGCTTTCTTTTTTAATTTTAATAAAAATTAAGTTAATGAAGTGGTGAAATGACGTCCATGCAGTACTCTTTAAAAAAATGATTTTGTAATAAAAATATTAATATTAAAAAAATAAATTACTTAGAACTACATGAATTTTTGGAATAAAATGGGTAATTATCAAATTTAATTATTTTTAGTTTTATAAATAAAAATTATATTCTTGAACGATATTCTTTAAATGGATTAGTGTAAACTGTGAATAAAAATAAAGTAATATTTAACATTCTCAAATAGTATGATCGTTTTAAATAATATAAAATATATATTTTTTCTCGTAAATGAAATTTCTTTTCGAGTTTATATAAGAGATGTATCGATACTAAGATGAATCATAAAATTGTTTTAAATTACATTTGGTTATCTTTGATTACAGAAAAATTTCCTACGATACTTTATTCTTATCATTGTAAAAAAAATATCTGAACCTTATTCAGGAATTTGAACTTGCGGTTAAATTGAAGCTGTTTCTTTAGGATACTCTATCTGCTACTGTATGTCATCCTGTAGCACATCAAAAATTGTATAGCATTTTTAAGATTGTATCTCACGTGTATACACGAGGTATTGCATTAATTTTTTTGTTTATTTTTTAACTCTAAATGGTTAAACAATGAAGCAATTGTTGATTTAAATGATAAATTGATCAGGCACAATCTCTTTCCCAAGTTATAAACACATTTTGAAAATTTATAAGGTCCGGTCAAAGATTATTTTGAGGCAATAAAACTTTTTTATTATGCATTCGATTTTGATTATTGAATAGTAATTATTGTTAAATAATTTTTGTTTTTCAAAGAAAAGTACTTATTTTCTGCGATTTTTACTCTAAATATGTAAAAAAATCAAGAAAATTCCATTTTATTAATTTTTATTTTTATTTAATTTTGATAATTTGTTATAATTAATTTGTAAAATTGCGACGATTCCTTCTAAAGACACCAAAATTTACATACCCTAGTAAAATTTTCGGTTAAATTAAAATTTTTGTTAAATTTTCATTTGGTCATTTGGCTTAGCAGGAAATCATCAAAATGAGTAATAAGTCAAAGTTGAAAAACATAGAAAATTCACAAAAATTAGGTGTTACTCGCTTATAATGAAAACTACTCTCAGAAAATTACTTGATCATTTTTGGAAAGTTTTTACAAAAAAATTTTTTTTTATAGTTGCAAGCTTTACGGGTGTTTCGATTTAAAGTTTAGGGTTAAAATTACGAATTTTAAATTTTCCCGCGAAAAATTCGATTTTTTCATGAAATTTTACATTGATAACCTTTTCTGTTTAACGTATTTTAACTTTTTTTAACGTTTTGTAACGATTTTATAATAAATCAAAAATGGTGACTGAGAGCTAAATATTTGCCAAACAAATTTGAACTTGAATAAAATCCTTAAAAATTAATGAAAAACCTTCAGATTTGGGGAATCATCTACTTAATTCCAGTACTACTTCAGGAAGAAACTCGGCTGGTTACTAATTGATACGCGTAGACTTTACCTTGCAGCCATAATTATCTATAAAATACTACGTCTAAATTAACCTAATTATCTAACCCACTTTTTCATAAAACGAGTTCCTAAAAGCAATGCAAGAGGAGAACATCAATTCAGGGAGCTATCCTTTTCCAAGCCCAAAGGCTGTTTTACCAATTTACCAAACAACTTTGAACTGGTATAATATTCCTAAAAATCAATAAAAAATCTTCATACTTGGAGAATCTTATCATGTTTTTAACATGTTTTTAACATGTTTCAACAAAAAAAATTTTTTTTTTTATTAAGACCTTGACAATAATTTTGTGTTATTTATCCATGGAATTCGACAACTATTATTTTATCTTAAAAACGTGCAATCAATAAATAAAATTTAAGTCATGAAATCATTAGCTAATAAAAATTTTATTTCATGTTATTCAAATAATTTTTTATCATAAAAAAATAATAATAATGTGTTATAATAAGTTAAAAAATAATAAAGCATGAATTTTATAAAATACAAAAATTAATTTTACATTTAAACTTTGTTTATTAAATAAAAATTATTCTCAAGTACTGGATATCATTTTCTCCTGCAAATACTCAAAAGTTTAAATCTTAAGGAAAAATGATCAAAGCAATTATTTTTTTTTCGATCGTTCTATTATTTAATTACGTAAGTAACACGATAAACAATTTTAAATAATGCTTACTTTAATTTATAAACTTATTAAATGCAGGTCATTGTCGCAGAAAATAGTCCTTCAATTACTGAAAATTTTGGGAACATTGAATCACCAAACCAATTATCTCATTCAGATAATATTTTAGCAGGAAATAATATCGAATCTCAAAAATTCTCAAAACTTTCTGAATACACATCATTAGAAAAAACAGCTTCAGAAGTTTTAAAAAAGGCTGAAGTTGATAATTATAAGTATCTGCTGCTTATTAAAAAAATAGCAAGCAATTTAGCATCTGAAATTAAACAAAATTTTATTTTTTCTGTATCTAAGGTAATTAATAAAATATTTACAAAAAATCAATGTATTAATTTAATTATTAATTATAGATTTCAGAAAAATCAATTTGTTACAAAAATAAGGAAAATACAAATTATGCAGTGGATTTCAGTAGCATTGCAAAAGATTTCATAAATCTTAACGAGGATTACGTATTACAATTATATCAAGCATGTATCGAACCAAAAATTACCTATGCCCAAAAAGTAGCAAAAAATTTTCTTAATAGTTTGTTCATGCTTCTATCAAGTATATCAAGTACTAAAAATCAGATAAATAACTGCCAAAATATTGAATGTATAATTATGGTGAGATTTTTTTATTATAATGAATTAACTATATTTCGTACTTCTATATGCTTGTAAAAATTACTTTTTTAATTACATAGGGTGCAGTAGCTTTTGAAGCTTTTTTGCAAAGCATTATTGATGCAAATCAAAGCATTTATAAAATTTTTGATTCTAAAAGATTCGAAGAAGATATTAATCTTTGTTATCCTAATAATAAAATTGAATTTTTCATAAATCAATTTTTAAGTAAATCGTGTATTTTGTATCAAAATCTTGGTGTATAAAATTTTAATAAATTATATATGATTCGATTAAGAATTTTTTTACGTCTTTTATACTTTTTAGTTTTTCTTTTTTAATTGCCCAATTAAAGCCGACCCTTCCCCACTCTAAGGAAATTTTTTTCGTTTTCTCATAGACAGATTTAAATTCCGAACCTAAAGTTACAGAAACTTTCGCTAACAGTGTCAATTTTCAATTTTTGTCATTGGTGCTAAATTTAAATAAGTAAACCAAAATAAGCAAGTAAGTTTCAAGAAAGTAAGTAACAAATTTAAACAAGTCACCATGCAGGAGTGGAGAAGAGTCGCGCTCAATCAGGGTGTCTACAGGATCCTTATATTCTTACAATCCTTAAATTATCCTTAAATTGAAGATATATTCTTAAAATCCTTAAAATATACTTAAATTTGAGTAAGGATCCTTAAAAGTTAATTTTTTTTAAATAAATTATATTATTTTTAAAATATTATATCGCCTGTTTTTCAAATTATTTTTTAGAACAGTATTTTATGCAAAACTATTTCTTTTCTTTGCAATTAAATTTTTTTTTTATCACAAAAATAATTATGAAAATATAGAAACTAGATTGAGGAGGGGGATGGGCGCGAAAGCGCTTAGTAACGTTATAAAACAGCTCCGTAAAAAAATAGTTAATATTTATATAAAAAGTGAAAAAAATACCAGAAAAATCAGTCAAAAGTATTAAAATAAAACCTATTAAATAAATGAAAATAAAAGAAAAACTCCAGCATAAAAATTAAATCAAGATTAAGAGAAGAAAAAAAAAAGTTGAGAAAAAGTTAGGTTAGATTTAACGTGGCTTTTGTAAAGATCAAATTAGTATAAGCTTCGAAGAAAAATAAAGAAATTTTATTGGAAAGAAAAAGAAAAAAAAAGAAATGATTTTGAATAGTATGGAAACGCAAATTTTCACTAAAAAATATTTTGAAAAGTTAATAAAACAGAGGGAAAATTTTTTCCCTACCCTTTATGAAAAGTGCAGTGAAAAGTTGGTTATCTTCATAAATTGTATCTTGAAAAACGAATAATATTGTTAAAGATTTAAAAAAAAATTTTTTAAACATAAAAAAAAAACTCCAGCATAAAAATTAGATCAAGATTAAAAGAAAAAGAAAAAGTTGAGAAAAAGTTAGGTTAGAAACGTGGCTTATAAAGATCAAATTACAGTAATTCTTAAAGAAAAATATAGAAATGATTTTGAATAGTATGGAAACGCCAATTATCACTAAAAAATATTAGTTAATAAAACACAGGGAAAATTTTTTCCCTACCCTTTATGAAAAGTGCAGTGAAAAATTGGTTGTTTTCATAAATTGTATTTTGAAAAGAGAATATTGTTAAATATTGTTAAAGATTTTGAAAAATATTTTCAAACATGAAACTAAAAGTCAAGAATATAAGAAAGATAAAGATCAAAAAGTATATGTAATCAAGAGCAGAAGAAAGAAAAAAGTTATGATAGAAGAAAATCAAGAGATGCAGTAAAATTAAACTTATAAGTTCTGAAAAGAAAAAATAATTTTATTTTATATAATTTATGTAAATTTATAAATTTGGTAACTACATATATTGTAATTTGTATTTGGGTAACATTTTTTCTATATAAGGGGGGTGAGTAAACTAATTTAAAGTTTAAATTTCAAATATTCACATTGTAAAGTAAATTCTTTTATCTTTTATTGAATTTAATAAACTGAAAGAAAGATGTAAAATATTGTTAAAACACAGTATCATATAATAATTACCATATCTTGTAACAATTATGTATTAATTATAAACAAGAATAAACTATACTACTACTACTACTAGAAACTAGATTTTTTGCAAAGTCCTTTCTACATCAGATTAAAAGTCAATATTTAATCTAGTTTAGCATTATAAGTTTTATACTGGAGCTTATAGGAGTTATTCACGATTAATTCTCAAAAATCCCCAGCTACACTATGTATAACTTATAATGCTAGACTAGATTTAATATCGACCTTTAACCGGCTCTCGAACCGGCTGTAAAAAGGGCTTTACAAAAAAGTAAATTTTATATGTTTTTTACATAACCCATTAATGCCTAATCAACAGATACCAGCCATTTTAATTTTTTTTTTAAATGAAAAAATCGATATTTTGGGCTAAAAATGTTGCATAGTAGGTAATCGGGGCTGCTCTTTTCATTCCCGAAGTCCAATTTCCTAGAGGTTGTATATGAAAATGGATTTTGGAAATGAAAAGAGCAGCCCCAATTTCTTGCTATATAATATTCTTAGCCCAAAATATAGATTTTTTCTATTATTCTATATCAACTCAGGTAACGCCCATAATAGTAATATGAAATTTACCCCACATTTAAGGGAACATATCACATTTTTGAGGGGTTGTACGTTAAAACGTACTTTGGAAATGAAAAAAAACAGCTCTGATCAAATACTGGGTAACATTTTGAGCCGAAAACAAAAAACTGTATGTAATTAAAAAAATATAAGATTATTTTATAAATTTAGCATATACCTTTTAGTATTAAAAAAGTTTGTAATTCAATTAAATATAATTTTAATATTTAAAAGTCAATATTTTTAAAGTCAATATCAATTATCAGACTTTTAAATATCCTTAAATTTACCCAATTTAGATCCGTAATATCCTTAAAAAATCCTTAAAAACGGAAGAAAATTTTTTGTAGACACCCTGTCAATACGTCAGAGCTTCTTAAAATTGTTAAATTCAGCACTCTAAAGTAATTCCTTAAAATAAACGATTTCATCGTATTTAATTACCAGGGGTGTGTGACCCAAATGGGAATTTTGGGATTTTTTCTTCAAGTTGGGTCGGTTTGCTATATCAAAGAAAGCTTCTGATTGAAAATTGTAACTGCAGACCTATTTAGAGACATTTTAGTCTTTACATAAAACTTGTTCGGTCAAAAAAGTCCAAAGTTTCGGTTCGGGTTCCCAATTCCTGCATAATTTCGGTAACCACAATCCCCTATTAATGACTCAAAAAATGAATACAACCTATATCAGAAAATTAAAAAAAATTTGTAAGCCCATAAAAGCTATTAATATTATTACTAGTTCAATTAACTTAAAACTCAATACCTCCAAAAATAATTTAATGTAAATGATTTTATCGTTTTTATAGTGTCACAAACACAAGAACCTACTTTATACTTCTTCAAATTATATTTTTAAATTACATATTTTTTTGGCAGCTTTAAAATGGCTAGGTGACCCATAGCTGGATCCAAAATTTTATATTTTTCATCATATTTGGAGATGAAGTTTATTGGAAGTTGATATTTACATACAATTTTGAGAAACTTATTATGTTATTATTCAAATTTCTTAATAAATTTGGGCCTAGGCTTAGTTTATAATATCAATCACTGAAAAACGGGCAGATGGCGTATTTTATGCATGGAAGTGAAAAAAGACCCTTATCCAAATTCGATGACCAAAGTTTATTTATAACTTTTGCTGATGCGGCTCAAGGATACGTCAAAAATTATTTAAAATTTTATTTAGTGATTAATACACACGATTGTTAACACCATGAATTTTAAGATATAAAACATTTTATAACAAAATATAAATAAATAAAAAATTTCCTCAATTCATCAGTCTTAAGAATATAAATATATATGCTTAATTAGGTAGCTAAAAAAAAAAATTTATAACTTCTGTAAGATAAATAATATATTTTTTGCAACTATTTAAAAGCTATTATTTTTTTATTAATCATGCACATTTCTGAATTTTTTATTTTTCTTACATCTTAAAATAGAAAAAATGGTTTTTCTTTGCCTATCACATGTTTATTTTTTAAATCCTGTAAGTTCATTTTTTTATTAACTTAAATTTTTTTATTACTCGGTAATGTTCTACAATATACTAGTACCCCTTATAACTATTCATATATTATACATAAAAAACTAATATATATATTATATAGTTATTGTTTCTTAAGTCGATGTAATTATAAATATATTTGATGGAATTAGAAGTCCATTTGATTTGGAATGGATCACGCTCCCAAAACTGGTTTTCGGATGAGCTCGGGAAAGCAGCTATTTGGCTTCCTTGAATCCAAGGAAGGTACTTATACAAAAGAATGGCTCCGGCAGAGGCTGTCTGGATTAAGACGCAAGGTGTTACCTACGTTAGCGTGAACTTAACACCAAACGAGAGGACATTCTGACCAAACTTAACAGTCTGAAAGATGCAGTAAGATACATTACCGGCGAAATTGTCATAGGAGGCAATTTTAACGCGAGGGCTCGAGAGTGGGGAACAAACAGATGCAAGAGAAGAGGATATACTCGATCTGTCTGCCAGGCTCAACTTAGCGGTTGTAAATGTAAGTAACACTACAACTTTCAGAAGACCTGGCTACGGACAGACCATCCCGGATATATCCCTTGCCACAGAAGATTTAGCTGCTAGGATTGGCAAGTTTTGGAGGACTTCTCAAGGAGTGACCACCAATATATCTCTTTTGAGGTGCATAATGAGCGGCGACAGACACGAAGAGACAAATCGCAGAAATGTTGTGGACGGAACATCAAGTGGCTAAACCATGAAATATTTGTGAACATGCTTAAAAGAGGAGAGACTGCTATCCTGGGGAAAGCAATAAGGCCAGGAAATATCGACGACGCAGAGATATTAGTTAAGGAAATCATGACACTGCTGGAAAAAGCATGTAACAAAACCATGCCGAAAAAAAGAACCCGTGAATGAAGACCACCAGCTTACTGGTGGAACGCTGAAATAGCCCGTCTAAGCAGAGTGAGCCTAACGAAAACAAGGAGCTGATGGAAGAGCATAAGCAAGTAAAGAAAAGCCTGAGACTTGCTGTCAGCAAAAGCAAGAGAGCATGTCAGATAGCTTTGAGTAATAAGTTGGACAATGACCCATGGGGTCTTGGTTACAAAATAGTTACCAAGAGAATTGGTGCTCTTTCCACAAGTGGCGTTCTGGACCTCTAGTTGACGGACTTTTCCCTACCCACCTGGCGAGGAAGGGAGAAAAGGGTTTAGAAGAAGATGACGAGGAGGATATCCCCGAATTCACCATGGAGGAGCTTCTAACAGCAGTAGACTCGTTCAAAAATAGAAAGGCACCAGGACCTGATGGAATACCCACTGAAATTCTAAAGATAGCCGCGCACGAGTGTCTACAACTTATCCTGTGTATGTACAATACTTGTGCTTAAGCGAGCGTTTTCAGCAAACTCTATAAAAGAGCCAGACTGGTCTTTATCAGTAAAGTTAACGTAGATCTTAGACTGCCAAACTATTGGCGTCCTCTAGTATTACTGGACACAGCCGGAAAAAATTATGAAAAGATGCTGCAACCACGGATATTGAGGGCTTTAGAAACTGCAGGAGACCTGTCTCCCCGACAATACGGGCTCCGCCGAGGGAAGTCAACTATAGATGCTATAAGTAGTATCACCCTTGTCATACAAAATGCACAGACAGGCAATCACTACTCTAGAAAAATCACGCTACTAGTGAGCCTCGATTCGAAGAATTCCTTTAAGTCAGCAAGATGGAGCAATTTCATGGAGGGGCTAAGGAATTTCCAGGTGCTAAAATATCTGCGAAGCACCAACAGCAGTTACCTAAGCGATCAAGAAATATTAATATGGAACATGTTTATAGGGAGAGGGTACTTCAGAACATGAAAATTAAGGGGGGGGGAGTCAAATTTGTCGTATTTAAGGGGGGTGGTCAAAATTGTCCTATTTAAGGGAGAGGCTCAAATTTGTCCTATTTAAGGGGGGGGGGGTCAAATAAGACTTAGAATAATTTTAATTTAGGGACCCAGAATAATTTCCATTTAGGGGATTAAAATACTTTGGGTTTAAAATCTTAACATCTGGTAAGGTGATAATTACGAATTATAAAATTAGAAAATTGTATTGTAATGTTGAGTAACATTTGTATTATACATAGCTGGAAGTAAACATAATCCATGCATTTAGGTTGTGTTTACACAAACCGGTTATAAGTTTTTGAGACTGCGCAAGGAACAAGATTGGGGAGAGTAACTGCAGGAGCAGTTCAATGAGTTCCTTTAAGGCGCAGATTCTGAGACGCACGGAGAAGGCTGCCAGGCTCACACTGCATCTAGTAGGCTCATAAGGAACACGTGGGACTTAAGACTGGATAGCGCAGGCTTCTTATTCATACTCTTGTATGGTGCTGAAGTATGAGACGACTGCATAAGGAAGGTCACTTATGCGTCTAAGCCTCTAAGTTTATGAGCGTCCAGAGGCAAGGAGCCCTGCGAAACTCCTGTGCATATCGCATATTGTCTTTGGAGGCAGCTCTAGTCATTGCCGGGTTAATCCCAATAGATCTGCTGGCTCTTGAGAGACAGTATATCTATCTGAACAAAGAGAGGAAAGGCATTGACCACGCAAAGGCTACTTCGCGCCAGATCAGCCTAAGCAAGTGGCAGGACCGCTGGACCGACTACTTGGAAATCAAAAGCAAATGGACCAACAGATTATAGGAGAGATATGGATAACTAGAGGGCACGTGGACATTAATTATTTTTTGACTCAATTCTTAAGCAGACATCGGCTTTTTTGCTCCTACTTCTTTTGGATACAGAAGGTGAATAACGCTGTATGTATATACTGTCCTGGCAAACAAGTTTTAGTGGGTAAGTCAGTTTGGATGCTCAACAGTATGCGTAACGCATTTCACCACTTCCTACGCAAAAAAAAAATCCATTTGAATACCCAAAAATTATCAGTAGCTTTTCTTTTTTCGATGAACTTTTTGAGAACTTTCCATTATTTGACTTGACAAAATTATAAGGCACGATTTAATTTATATATTACATATATAGAGTGATCGTACCTAAAATCGACTTAATATCGAATCACAATATAAATCAAAAACTGTCTTAATAAGAGTTATAGCAATTCGGAAGCATTTTATTATAAAATTTTTCCTCAAAAAATCATGCTTCTGAAAATTTTTTATTAACAGCAAACTTGTTAAAAATATTAAAAACTTTATCGAAACTTATGATAAGAAATTTTCATTTTATAAAGGGATGAAAAAATAAGGAAATTCGAAAAAAAAATTTTTTTAATTTGAATTTCATGAAAAGAATAAAAACAAGAATTATAAATTATTAAAAATTAAAAATAATTTTATACCAAAATTAATTAATAGTCTTCATAAAAAATTAATGCTTTTTATTTTTTAATAGTTTTTTTAATATTTGTTTTATATTAAATTCGTGTTTAAAAAAAAAAAAATTTTATATTCTAACAACGAAATGGAAATAAAATACAATAAAAATCGTGCAAAAATATTAAAATCTTTAAATTATTAAAATTTTTATTTTTACTGATTTTTAAATAAAATTAAATATTCGTGTGCAAAGTTTATTTGTAATCAATTTACCTTAAAAAAGTATAAATACAGCTAGGAATTAATTTTTGCCTTTAATTATATTAAATAATTATTAACGTAAGTACAAAAATATAATAGTAAAAATTATATTGATTTTTTTTTTTAATTTTAATTAAAAAATCTTTTATTTAAAACATTTTTTTTATTATAATTTTTAAATGTTATAACTTTTGTTCAATCTTTTCATCGTTTTTTTTTTCAGTTTCAAATAGCATTTGAAATTATAAGAAACACAGGAGAGATGAATTTAGTAACATTTTATTTGTTGCTCCAACTGTATCTCTTAAAATTTGTAAGTTTTTATTTTAAAAAATTACTAAAAATACTTAAAATTTAATTAATTTTTTTATGACTCAGAAAATTTATGGTGAATCCATTGGATTGAATCCCTCATTTAATTTGGAATTATCTAATGGTAACGAAAATAAAGCCGAAACAAAAAATGATTTTAAAATCTCTGGTTCTGCTGATATAAACAAAGATTTACTTTCAAAAAAATCTTTAAGCAAAAATTCTTCTAAAGAAACAATTGTTGATCAAATAAATAAGGTTTCTGATGGTTTATTTTCTAGCTTATCAAAGGTAATCAACATAAATCTATATAAAAAAAAAATTAAATGACATTATTTTACAGGATTCAAAAAACACTGATTCTGGAACTAATGATGATAAAAAAGATGAATTTGGCGTGGATTTAAAATTAGATATTAATAAAGAAAGTAATTTAAAGGCTAAAGTTGATTCTAAAATATCTGACTCAGCTGAAGAAAAATTGGATGAAGTTTCAACCGTTAGTTCAAGTAAGAATCGTAAAAATCTAGATTTGCATAATTTATTTATTTTTTATAGGCAAAGGAAAAGAAAGATGGAATAAATAAGCATAATCTAAAAAAAAGTGAAGGAAAAAATCATGGATTAAAAATTTCTGGTTCTACTGACGACAGCAATAATGAATCTTCATCCAGTAGTTCCGATGCTAATCTTAACAATGAATTACCTAGAATTTCAGATGGTTCTTCATTTCATTTATCAGAGGTAAGCAAAATAAAAGTATAATCTGAATTTGAAATTCACACGAATAGTCGAAAAAAAACTCTGCTCGATAATTTCTTGAATTTTGAATTTAATTAAAAATTTAAGTACACTAAAAAAAATCCGCTTATGGCAAGCCGAATAATTCCGTTTTCCATTAGCGGATTTTTGCTTACCGCAAGCGTAATTTTTTATCTCGTCAAACGATTGCAAATGACTTGAAACGTAAAGAAATAAAAAGAAATGTTTTTCCCGCTTACTTGGGATATGCGTATATCGGTATGATGAGATTCTTTACGTTTCAAGTCATTTGCAATTGTTTGCGAAGAAAAAAAATTCAGCTAGCAGCAAGCGGAATTTTGTTTTTCAGTAGCGGATTTTCTGCTTGTGGCAAGCGAAATTTTTTTTCAGTGTAACACAACCTCACACTGCTTATTTTTTAGCCCACGGAAACTAATAATTCCGAAAATAAAGATAATTTAAAAGATGATTTAGATATTAATGTTAATTTGGATGATGATAAAAACAGTAATTCAAAAGATGAAACTAATTCTAAAATCACTGATTTCTTGGATAAAGAAAGGTGGGATTCATCAATAAACAAAGATAGAATTTCAGTGGATAGCTCTACCAAGGATCGTAGGAACCAATCGAAATCTTTAAATCATAAACAGGAGGTAATTGTTATGAACTGAAAATATAAATATGAAATTGAAATAACCGATTCGCTGCCTCTTTTATATGCTGATAATTGTAAGTTGGTTAAGAAGATTGCTTACCTATCAGACACCCTTAAACTTCAAACTGATTTCCTAAACCTTGAGAAAAGGCGTGTGAATAATGTCATTCCCTTAAACATATAAAAATGTAATGTGCTTTGAATTACCAGATCTAAAAATCCTGTAATTTTTAATTATTTTCTCCACAACACTGATATTGAAGGTGTGAATTCATTTAAAGATTTGGGGGTTATCGTTAACGATACCCTTAATTTTGGTGAACGTATTATATTATATTATGCAATATCTGAAGCTAAAAAATCTTTAGGCTGGCTGAAAAGGAGATTTAGTAAATTCAGAAACATACGTACTTTAACAATTCTTTATAATTCTTATGTTTTTCCACATCTATCATATGTTTCTGGAATCTGGTTTCCTTACACACCCAAGTCATCGTATACAATAGAAAAAGTACAGCATCTATTTATTAAATAGTTCTGTAAAAAATCTAAAATGCCGATGAAATATTTCAATCATGACTATAACGGGTCCTCGGTGCGTTTTAATATTCATACTATTTAATCGCATCATAGGGTTCAAGATATGGTGTTTACTCACAAGATATTGCATGGTTTAATCAAATGTCCACTAAATATCCAATCAATTACTAATCCTTTTACCTTCAAACTCAAAATCAAATCACTATTTCTAAAATATTATATGGTTAGCTAAATTTATTAATTTTATGTTCCAAATTTATCTGTTATCTATTGTAATTGGAAATTTTGTTAATTTTAACCTAATCAAAATAATTTAATTAATTATTAAAATAATGTAATTTTAGATTTTATAAAAGAATTGATTTTTATTTTTTGTTATTTATGTATTGGCCTATTGAGGCTGTAAATGTATAAATTAAATAAATAAATAAATAAATTGATATGATTATGTTTTGCAGACTTCAGAGAATGATAACTCGGAAAGTAAAGATGAGACAAAAAATAATTTTAATATCAATTTGGATGACACAACCAAAACCAATGCTAAAAGTAATTCTAAGAACTCTGATTCTACAATTAACTCAAACAAAAATAAATATGATCAAACAAACCCTACAACTGGTAGACCCAAGGTAACCAAAATAATTTTATAGTAAAAATATAATATTGAAATATTTATATTTTAAAGATTGAGGAGAGTTTTGAATCTGAAACCAAAGACAACGCAGAAGATAATTTAAATAATGATTGGTTATTTAATACTGATAAAGAAACAAGTTTTGATGCTAAAAATGATTCAAAAAACTCTGATTCAACTAATGAGAAAAAAGATTTCCTTTCAACCATTAAAAACAACGATGATCAAACGAATTCTTCATCTGAAAAACCGAAGGTAATGAAAATAAACTTACTTTACTGATATGAAGTTGATATATCACAATTTTATAGACTGAAATAAATAATTCCAAAAATAACTTGAATATTAATTTGGATGATGATGACGATGATGATGACGATGAAGAAACCACTAAAGATCCCAAAATTGATCCTGAAGATTCTGATGATAATGACGAAAATAAAGATACTCTTACAACCATTAACCCAAATAAAAATCAAGTTGACCAAAAGGACTCATCAACTGATAAAACAAAGGTAACCAAAACTATATATTTAAATATACACGAATGTGAAATTAATATGGTAATATTTCATAGAGTATGGATACTGACGATTCTGAAAATAAAAATAGTATAGAAGATAACGAAGATATTAAATTCAAATTTTTGGGCAATGATAAAGAAGTCAGTGGAGATAGTAAAGATTTTAACAAAATTTCTGATTCTGAAGATGAAAATTCACTATCAACAGAAAGTCCAGCTAAAAATCCTATTCATAAAAGATTTCCAAGATTCTTTAGTTCTTTTTTAGGAAAATTATTTTATCGCAAGAACAAGGTAATTAAAGTAAATTGTTTGTAATGTAAATATAAAATTCCTGTGATTGTATTTATAGACTAAGGAGACGGATACTTCTGATGCAAAAACTAGTAAAGGCAACAATTTGGATATTAATTTAAAGTTGGATGATAAAGAAAGTGAATCAAAAACTGAAAAGGGTCCGAAAATTGTTGATACTATTGATAAAGGCATTGATAAAAAGCCAACCGGTAAACAGCAAAAGACTCCTTTTTTTGCAATTAGAACCCCTTCTTTTTTTAAAAAAATTTTTAATTAGTTTTCCAAGGTAAATAAAAAAAAATTAATTTAATGAATAAAAGCTTGTATTTAATTTCTTTATAATTTATAGAAATCAAAAGAAAAGGCCATTGAAAATCTAAAATAAAATAACCGATGTGTGATCAGAATCTGTTCCTCGATTTATTCTCATTTTGATTGGTAGCGCTGATTTTGTCATGCGCGTCATTCACATTTTTTATTGGGCGCTAGCTATGTAAAATACAAGAAGTTCTTCTGTCACATACGCTCACACGTTATATAATTTTTATAATCTTTTAAAATGCTTAATTATTAATAAAATTTTGTGTATTTATAATTATAATTAAATATATTAAAAAATACGTAAATAAGAAATACAATATTTTTTGTAAGAGCAACAAAACTTACAAACATTCGTAAGACAATTTTAAATATTAATTTTTTAATTTATTATGAACTGTAAAAATAATTATAAATTTTAATATAAATTTTAATAAAAAATTTTTAAACTAATAGAACTTTACATCAGTTATAGATGCGACCCACTTTATATCATTCGAGTAAATCGTCATCCTATGATAAAATTACACCGTCCAGGACAAAAGAAAAATTTATTTTGAGGGATGAAAAGGGTTCTGATCCTAAGTGCATAGCACCGAGGGACAGTAATTAATATTTGCATTCAGATGCAATATTTAATATTTTTTTCTTGAGATATAATTTTTGAAAATAAAAATAATAGTTATTTATTAAAATTATGAAAAAAATTCATTATTTCCAATATACATCTTACTGCATTTATTAATTGCTTGAGCCAGTTTTACTGTGATTAATCATGAATTATGATTTCGAGGGCTTGCCTCCCAGTAAAGATGATAAAAAAGATGAACTAGAAATAAATTTAAAATTGAATGATTAATAATAACATTGGTTTTAAAGTTCCAGGATTCATAAATCACGAAAGAAATACAATTTTGGATTTAATTAACCAGGTATTTAAATAAATTATTGAAGAAAAAAATATTTAAAATTAATGTTTTATTTTTTAGACTTCAAAAAATAATTCTCCTGTTAAAAAATCAGCATTCTGTAAATTGGACAATGATACCTTAGAAGGACGAAAATTTCCAAAATTGTTAGTTTATGATGGTTTGGAAGAAATAGTTAATTCGTTTATTACCAAAGCAGAAGACAAAATTTCAAATTTTGAAAATCATCTTAGCAGTTTAAAAGAGAAATTAACATACAAATTTATCAATGAATTAAATTTTAGTTTTGATGAGGTAATATTCATAAAGTTTGATAAATTAAATTATAAAAGATAAAAAATTTATTTGAATTCAATTTTTAGGTTTGTAACATACCAGGTGTAGGTGTCATAAGAAATAAATAAAATATTTAAATACAATCATAGAATAAACATGTATATGTAAAATCTTATAAGAGAACAAAGGAACAGTCAAAACTGTATCAAAACGGTATGATATAACATGGCGGTATAACGCGTGTATCAATATGTGTATATATGTATATAATTAGCCATCATGGATTTATCAATATTTAATATATGATAATCCAGAGGGCTGTACCTTACGGGGATACAAGTAACTGCTTAAATTCAAATAATGATATTAAAAAATGAAATAACTTTTATAAAGGGTTAGTTGTATTCACTAAAGGGTTGTAAATAATATGTAAATAGTTTTTAGAATAATATGTATATAGTTGTAAATAAAAATTAGGATTAATTTAAAGATTATCAATATATAAAGTTAAAATATGAAAAAGCCCTTTTTATACCTTAATTAATGATATAGGGACTTTTTACCAAATTTAGAAATTTAAGAAATAATTAAATATAATTATTTCTTATAAATCATTATAAAAATACTTAATAATTAAACTTATAATAAAATAGATAAGATGATATAAAATAAACCTTAATTAAGGGATAAAAGGTATTCTTTAATTAAACAAAATTATATGTAAAATAAAGTATTAAATATTATAAAAATTAATTAAAAAGAATAAATAAATATTTGTAATTTTGTATAGATAAAAAATGTAAAAGATACTTTCAAGCCGTTAAGATAACTTGAAAGCATCTAGAAAGTTCGAGAATACTTTTTGCAAGTAAAACTTTGCGCAAGTGTGCGTGCCTGGGAAATGATATATAAGAGGGGACATTTCACCGACTCGACACACTTGACCAAGGGCGTTCTTGCGAATAGTATACCTCTGTGTATATTTGCAAGGATATTCAATAAATATAAGTATAATCTTAAAAAAGTTATTCTATATTTAAAATATCACCCACGTCCTAAGGTCAGCCTTTATATATACTTATTTGTACATATTAAGGTGTCTCTTCGAGATCATCGAGATTTCATCTGATCCCTGCTGGGATAGTTTAAGTATCCGAAGTACAAAGGGCTCTCAGGATCCCTTGTACGGAAGATCGAAATAGGCGGGTAGGCTCTTTAAACTACGAATATTAGGCTTTTATTTCATTTTATGTTAACCCCCTTTATGGGGCAGTTACAGGTTCCAAGTGTTGTTGTAATGAAGATAATGAAAAATCGCCAAAACAAAAAAATCAAATTTCTGACGACGTAAAGATGCTCATGTTAAATTAACAAATTCCAGCTGATTTTTTAAAGTTGAAATTGATGAAGAAAAAAATAATTAATTGAGTCATTCAAAGTATAAATAAATTTTTTTTAATGTAGAAAATTATATTTTTTTATTATTTTCTTTTTTATAGAAAATAAGAAAGTTAAATAAAAAATAACGATCAGGATGGAACAATTTTTATCATGAAATGTTCATCTTTATTTCATTGACGTTTCGAAAGACTAGCTTTCCTTATCAAAATCTGAAAAATACATTTGAGTTGTATAAAAAATTGTTTAAAAACAATTATTTACACTTTTTTATAATATTAGAAAAACTTACAATTAAAAGATAAAACTTGTTTAAAACTTTACTTTTTATTTTTATTCTTAACATTTTACGTAAAACCAGATCAAAATGTCCAGTTGTCTTTAACTATTATTTAAATGAAACTGATATTGAAGGTGTTGATTCATTCAAAGATTTAGGAGTTATATTCGATAGTGAATTTAATTTTGAGCAACATATAAATTACGCAGCATCAATGGCCAAAAAATCTCTTTTCTGGATTAAAAGAAAGACCAAAAGTTTTAGCAGCATACGAAATTACAGTTACCATCTACTGTACGACACATACTTTACGCAGATGACTTACAGGTCTACTGTCATGTATCACCTGAAAATGTACTGGAGGCCACAGCTTTATTATCTGAAACAGCTCATAACATCTCTGCTTGGGCTGACGGTATTTCCCTTCGGCTCAATCATGGAAAAACGAAAGCTATATATTTTGGCACGAGTACCTTTGTCGATCGTTTAAACAGTTTAAATTTATCGGGAATAGACTTAGGAAATGGCATCATCACTCCTTTTGTAGATGAGGTAACTATTCTAGGTGTTATACTTGACAGCAGACTAAACTGGAACAGTCACGTTACAACAATTAAGAAAAAAGTAAACCGTGTTCTATACACTTTTAGATTTTTTGACACTGCACTACAGAGACATTACGTACGCGACTAGTACAGGCATTAATTATACCTCATTTTGATTATTGTTCAGTTGTTTACTTAAATGCAAACAACACATTAAAAATAAGGTTACAAAGACTATGCAATTCTGGAGTGAGGTATATTTACGGCATATGCAAAGATGAATATATAACCCCTTTTAGGCGTAAGTTGGGATTGTTATGCACTGATTCACGCAGGCATTACTCTTTGGCCATAATAATTTATAAAATCCTGCGGTTACATCAAACCTCATATCTGAGCGAATCTTTTACCAAGTACATTTCTAAAGAGAATGCAAGGGGTACTCTGCGTTCAAAAGAAATCAACATACCTAATATCAAAAATTGTGGGACAAACACCTTTCGGTACAGAGGCGCTAGACTTTGGAACTCCTTACCTGCAGAAATTCGGTTTCTTCCTTCACTTAACTCATTTAAAACTGCTATGCACCAATATCTCCTTACACTTGTTCCCTAGCAAGAGAGTTTTCATAAATAAGACATGCCACCCCTTTGTTAAAAGACAATTACATATTATCTTATTATTTTATTTTAATATATTCCACTTATTTTAATAATTTATTTAGAATTAACTTTATCTTGTGCATGCAACTAACTAATTGACTGTGATACCTATGGCAAATTATTAAATTTAAACTATTTAGACTATAAGTATTTATTAACTAATTTATTTCAATTTACTATAAAAATTTAATAATGTTATCACTTATATTTTAAACTTATTATAATTTATCAATGTTAATTATCAATTATTTACTATGATGCATATTTTATTTGATTACTGTATTTTTGTTCAATTGCAAAATAAAGAATATTTACATTTACATTTACATATCTTTAGTATGCTTCTGGAATATGGTCTCTTTATCTATCCAAATCAAAAACAAAATTAGAACAAGTTCAACCCTTATTTATTAGATATTTATGTAAAAAATCCAAATCTCCAATGAATTATTTCAACCACGATTACAGTAATGCATCATTGAGATTTAATATATACACTATTAAATCCCATCACAGGGTTAATGATATGATCTTTACCTACAGGATACTGCATAATTTAATAAATTGCTGACAACTCAATGATTTAAATGCTAGGGAAGTTTGCAAGGCAGTAAAGGATCTTATGCCTTTTGTTGTATACAACTCAAAGTGCTCAATGCTTTTTACTTGCATTATGGACGAAAAGATAATATTTTGAGAAAATTAGTAGACTCATCGCCACGCTTAGATTCAAGATCCGGGGGCTTAATTTCTTTTGCTACTTCGGTTAAAAATTGTGTATTAGCTATGCTATCTTTGGGAGATTCAAGATATTTAAGTAATCCCGAATTATTTGCTGAATTATTATATAAATTAGCGACAGCTTCAATTTATCCGTACAATGAAATTATCGCAAGAAGCGATAAAAATTCAGATCTCTTCTCATTATCCGAATTTCTCACGGATGAGGCTAAAGAAGCAACTCAAGCAGGTAATGTGGAAGTTTTGTGGAAGGCCACGTTCGTAAGAATGATTCTTATTTTGAAAAACATATAAAAGTATATACTTCTTGAGATAAAGCACGTTCTATTTATCTTTTGCAAAGACCTGGTTCATACCGTGAAAATTAATTTTTTTTTTCTCAGACTTTGGAAAACCTACAGCGAGGACCTTTCCTTTTTTTTAAAAACTAATAAATTGGATATATTTTTTCGGCAGTAGATAACAGCTGCACAAAAAAAAAGTTCTGATCCTGTAACTAGAACTACCTACAGGTAAGTTTTTCGATGTCCTAAGACCGAATCTGAAGTCAAAATTTAGTCTTCACCCTCAGATTTTGCCCCAGTTACCCTCAGCCACCCTCTAAACCGACCCAAAAAGCAAATATTTTACTTTGTCCAAAATTTTAAAATAAAAGTACCTTAGTTGCGTATTTTGATGTTCTAAAAACGAATTTGAAGTTAGAACTTACCTATCACCCTTAGTTTTTGCCCCAGCTACCCCAATCACCCTCTAAACTGCCCCAGAGGGTGAATATTTTACTTTTTGCAAAAATTTTAAATAAAAGTATCTTAGTTACGTTTTTTGATGTTCTAAAAACGAATTTTAAGTCAGAATATACCCATCATCCTTAGTTTTTGATTCCCAGCTAGCCTAGTTACCCTCTGAAACCCACCAGAGGAAGGTTAATTAATCGCTTTCAAGTATTACAGCAATATAAGGATGGTGCTAAGAACTTTAGTTGGAAACAGTATGCACCTACGAGCATATATGATTACGTATGTTTCGTTACTTGAAGGATGAGAGATATTTTAACAACATCTCAAATAATCAAGGATATTTCTTTTGGTGTCTAGAGTTCCCATCCTCAAAAGATCTTTTTACACTTTTCCTTCTATAAATATCGTCTGTCTCTCTCTTCCTTGGCTAACAGTAGTCTGCCATCATATGAATATCCCACCTTCCTTGGTATCGCTTTTCCATTTCTGCAATATCTTGGTGGAACCTCTCACTCTGTTCTTCACTGTAATCACCTAAATTTTCTGGAAAAGAATAAAGATGCAAATCCAGAAAATGTATTTTTAAACTCATGTTGCAGCCCAAAATTTTTAAATTTTACACCAGATTAGCAACTATCTGATTATAATTTTTATCTTTATTATTACCCAGAAAGTTTTTTACTACCTCATTAATACTTAATCAAGCGTTTTCCTCTTTGTTATTCCTTTCGTTTATAAAAGAATCGCCTTTCATCAGTTTTCTTATATCAGGGCCATTAAAAATTCCTTCCTTAATTTTCACTTCTGAAAGCTTGGGGAATTTTACGGCCAAATATTTAAAGCATTCGCCTTCCTTGTTAAGAGCCTTTACAAATTGCTTCATTATACCAAATTTTATATGAAGTGATGGGGGCAGTATTTTATCTGGTTCAACTAACCGTTTATGAACAATAATATTATACCCAATTTTTAACTCATTACGCTGGTGCCATTTTTTTTTATGTATTAATTTGGTTTGTCTGCTGAACAGATTATATTCTTTTAGTCTCGATGCAGCAAGTTCTGTTCTATTTTTATTAAGTCCAAGATCTCTTATAAAGTCGCTCAGCCTTTGTTGGTTAAAAAGTTTCGGTGATTTGTTTTTTAATTCTTTGTCCTCACTATCGTCTTCTGATGTTGATATTTTTATACTCCTCTTTGTTATCGCTCTCAGATTTGACTTCATCTACTTCCATTCTTTCTACAGAATCCTGAACAGGTACCTGTTTATCAATTTTGAAAAGTATGAGAGGAGTAACACTGTCTACTTCAGCATAAACAGCTTTCAGTTTATTCTTAAAATTTATTACAGTAATATTAGATAAAGAAAAATAACAATTTGAATGATCGAGTTTGGGTTTTCTCCATTTCATTGGTGTTTCTAAGTTCTTAGCACCATCCTGATATTGCTGTCATACTTTAAAGCGATTAATTAACCTTCCTCTGGTGGGTTTTAGAGGGTAACTAGGCTAGCTGGAACAAAAACTAAGGTCGATGGATAAATTCTGATTTAAAAAACGTTTTTAGAACATCAAAAAACCTAACTAAGGTACTTTTATTTTTAACTTTTGTAAGAAATAAAATATTCACCCTCTGGGGCAGTTTAGAGGATGATTGGGGTAGCTGGGGAAAAACTAAGGGTCATAGGTAAATTCTGACTTCAAATTCGTTTTTAGAACGTCAACATACGTAACTAAAGTACTTTTATTTTTATCTTTTGGACAAAGTAAAATATTTGCTTTTTGGGTTGGCTTAGAGGGTGGTTAGGGGTAGTTGGGGCAAAAACTAAGAGTTATAGGTAAATTCTGACTTCAAATTCGTTTTTAGAACATTCAATTACGTAACTAAAGTACTTTTATTTTTAACTTTTGGACATAGTAAAATATTTGCTTTTTGGGTCGGTTTAGAGAGTGGCTGGGGGTAGCTGGGGCAAAATATGAGGGTGTAGGCTAAATTCTGACTTCAGATACGGTTTTATAACATCAAAATACGTAACTAAAGCACATTTATTTTTAACTTTTGGACATAATAAAATATTTGCTTTTTGGGTCGGTTTAGAGGGTGGCTCGGGGTAGCTGGGGCAAAATCTGAGGGTGTAGGCTAAATTCTGATTTCAGATTCGGTTTTAGGACATCGAAAAACTTACCTGTAGATAGAATGTAGAAAAATTCAGTTAAAAAAAAAACGCGAAATTTGTGGCAATTTGAATTCTTTGGGAAATCGTACAGGGTAAACTCCTAAATTTTTACAGGGTGTAGAATGTTATTTTTAGGCATTAAAAATATCCGTGATAAAGCATCTTTGCCATGGGTTTTCACTGACTTTGGCTTGGCTTTGCCGCATGTCTCTAGCTTTGCAGCGCCTAGCATTAACCTTTATCTTTGCTCCCTTGCCATGAGATACTTGTATTTTTTCTCATTGAAAAGGGCTGATTAGTAAAATTAATTTATAATTTCTTCCTACTTAGTCATAGATTTTGTGATTTCATTGATAGTGTGTATGCTATTTCTTTGCAAACGTTTTGGTGCCTTCGCTCATAGCATGTATGGCAAAATTTATAACGCGCTATTCAGCAAACGAGGTCGAAGTCGGAAAAGATCTATAAATAAAACCACGATATTTGCCAGAGCAGCATTTGCTATCCTGATTTCAGCCTTCACTCACGTGGCTAACTTTGGCACTTTCGCTAAGCTGTGAATGTAGTGCTTCACGCGAGACCGAGATTTTTTTGGTCTCGCCTCGGTCTCGTCTCGAAAAGCGAGACGAGATCGAGACGAGATCTGCCAATAAAAATTACGAGACGAGACCGAGACTTAAAAAAGTCTCGACGAGAAATCTCGAAGTCTCGAAAATTTCTCGTTGAATTAATAATTTAAATAAAAACTTTTTTTTTCCAATCAGCAACTTCTTTAAAAATTAAAATTTTTGGAATCTTTATTAAGTTATTATAGAAATAAAAACATGTATTGTAAAAACCATATAATAAGTTTTTTTTTAAGAATTCATAAAATTAAATAAAAACCATAAATCCGTAAAATAAAATTTAAAATAATATTATTATTATAATCATCATATTTTTACAACCCTGTAGCTTCCTACAAAAAAAGACTAGAGATTGAGGCCAAACAGGAATATAAAAAAATTTAAATAAAGGTATTCAATATTTTTTCAATTGAATTCTTTTTTTTGAGATTGATTTTATTTTTAATTTACAAGAAATAATAATAAAAGTTTTGTGACTTGTGTAACATAATAAATAACTACATAAATACATATATATTTTAAATATTAAATAATGGAGTTTTATGAAGGTATTTATGATACCATATTCTTTAATAATTGGAAAAAAACTCTTGTTTTATTACCGGTAGTATAAAATTTCAAATCAATTAATACCCAAAAATTGTACATCAGAAATGTATACCGAGAACACTATTAAATCCATTTAAATTTTTGTTATTATTTATCAATAAGTAAATAATTAAAAATTATAATATAATTTCAAGTTCACATATAGTTTTTATATGGATTTCATTCACTTGAGATTGTAATTTCGATTACAAAATTTTAACAAAAAATAAAAAAATTGTAGATGGCTACAATTATATTATTTATATTTGATTTATATTATTATATCATATTTTTATCGATGAAAAGTTTAAGAACTATGAAAAGTTAAAAAAAAAAGTTATTCATTTTTTTAGTGCGTTTTTATATTTGAAAAATAAGATTTGACTGCAAATGCAACTGTATAGGCGGTCAAATTTCTATATATTTTTTCCGTTAATTAACTCATGGTTTTTCATTATAAGCGAAAACAATAATCACTTGAAGATAGAAAATAGATCAGTATTACCAAGTATAAGGCAAAAAAAAATTTTATTTTTGTGAGGCGAGATATCGAGACTTTCGAGACTTTTTCGAGACGAGACGAGACGAGACCGAGATCGGGACAAGACGAGACGAGACGAGACTTACAAAAAATGTGATTTTTCGAGACCGAGACGAGATCGGGGCAAATCTCGTCTCTCTCGTCTCGCGTGAAGCACTATGTGAATGAAAGATTGTTTGCTGGTTTGATTTTTACTGGTGTCCTTGATGCACTTGGAGGAGTCCATGGTACTCAGATTCATAATTTGAAGCAGCCCGTAAGCTGTGATTATAGAATCGCTTGGTGCAATTTTCCAAATTCGTAGACTTAAAGAGGTGGTTTTCACATTCCTGGCCAGGAGACCCGTGACCTGAGCACGAAGTGCTCAAATTGGATTGAACTGTGAGTTTTTTATCTTTTGTGTGATTGAATTTGTTGTGTTCTTGTGATTTATTAATTTTTAAAACATTTGGCTGAGGCCACGCATCAAATGCTCAAAAAAGCCAACAGCCCTTTTCAGGGCTACCTATAACAAGGAATATATAAGGAATAAATAATGGAGTTTTTTGTATGTTTTGGTGTTAAAAATTTTAAGACAAAAATTTTCAAAAAACTAATTATCAGATTTAAAATATTGAGTAAAAACGATATTTCTAGATATTAGTACTTTCATAGAAATAATGAGGTATTACATCCAAGTTGGAGTGCATACTTTTTTTAAAAACAGATTTTTCATCTTATCTTAGTCTCAAAACATGCTTATATGCAATAAAATCAAAATTTCTCATATCACGATAGTTCCTCTATAATAAGATAAACTTAAAAATACTTCCTTTATGGGGAGTCAAATTTTAGAATAATTTAAAATTAAAGCCACATGTTTCACGTGAATTTTCTTTATTACTTTTCTTGATTAACCAATAAGTGTTGGTAAAGTAATTTAAGTAAAAAATTAAAGAACAGAAAAATATTATACATGTCTACACTTTATTTTATATAAAAATAAATGAAAAACAACTATAAGAAACTTGCAAATACATAAAAATTTATAGAACAAATAATAATACTGACATTTACACATTTATATAGATAAAACTAGAGAAAACATCAACAATAGCAACAAAAAAAATAAGGAAAAATGAAAGAAAGATAAAAGAGAGAATAAAAGAAGACAAGGAAAAATAAAAGATTAAAAGCAAAAGTTTCTGCTATACTTCCATTGACAAATTTTTTGAAATAAAAATATCATGGTCATACCACAAATTTTTATCCATTTGTCATTTTTCTTATACACGTACAGTTGGTAAGTTAAGCTATTGTTAAGAATTAAGAAAATAATGTAAAAATAAACTCTATCTATAATTTTTATTAAAAAATTTAAGTTTTTTTCAAAATAGAAGTAATGAAATGATCTATACTAAGGTAACAATATACATTAGAATTAAGAAATTGGTTATTTTTTAAGTTACTTTTTTTCTTGGTATGTACACTAATTTTAAAAATAAATTACGAATTTATTAATATAAATTAACATATTTATGATCAACATTTGTAAACTACGTTGCTATTAGACTTATTATGGTACAGAGCTGGAACTGTCTTGATTTTTAATGCAGCTTTTATTTCTATTTTGCAGTTATTCCACACCCTTCAAAGATTTGGTGACGTATTGTTTACTTCCCTGTATATTTGTTATACTTCTCAAAAAAAATAATATTATCTAAAAATTTTAATCTTTATGTGGTAACAAAATAACTTTTCTCATAAATTTTAGTAAAATTAATGTTTCTTTATTAACATAAATAATAATAAGTAAAATTAAACGTATATAATAAATTTTATGTGGTTTAAAAGTTGTAATTTAAATAATTAAAAGTTAAAAATTTTCTTTGTTTATATTTTATATTATGTAATATGTCCAAAAAAGTATTTTATCAAGATTATCTGTTGATGCGGGCCACAGACGACAAATTGGTTTAAAAAAAATAACGTAGATGCGCAATCTAATTTATAAAGATCAACTTGAGGCAAATCAAGGATAAACACAAAAAAAGGAAAATATCCATTGCAATTTAGTATAAAATCCTAGAATTCTTTTTTATTTATTTTAATTTAAGTGCAGTATTTAAGATTTTTTCTTTACAGCTTTTTAATTTTTTATGCTAAGTTCTTTTAATAAATTGAAATTGATTAATTTTGATTAGGTAACTGTTGCCCAAAAAATTAAAAACAAAAAATTTTTTTACAAAATTTTAAAATTATTTTTAATTTAAAAAAAATATCAATACATTATTTTTACATTAAATTTGCAAAATTAAAATCTTTTTTCTACTTTAAAAAATAAAAATTTTATAACTACTATAAATCAAATAATTCATATAAACAAAAAAAATTTTTTTTAAATTAATTTTATGATTTACTTTATATTAGGTTACAGGTTGAATTTTCATTATTTTAAAAATAAACAAGAAAGATGTGAAGTTACGGTGGTGACCGTAACCAGCGCTACTTAAATTACGCATAGTTATAGAGATTACCGTTAGCGGCGCTGCTTAAACTCAGTATCAATAAAATAATAGTACAAGCAACACGCAGCTTTTTATTATACTCAATAAAACTATTTTATTGGAAGAATATGAGTAAGCTTTTTATGAAATGTCCTGAAATTTAACAATATTAGCGTAATTTATCAATTTTTTTAAATAAATTTTAATTTATTTTATTTATTTAATATACTTAAAGCAATTAAAAGTATTTTATAAGCTTATTAATACTGTTTGTAATAAGTACTTTAGAGTTGGGACTAAATTTAAGCATATTCTCGAAGAAATTAACGCTAAAATCGGTTACAGAGAATTAAAATGGCTATAATATTTTAGACAAAGTTCATTAGTGTTATTAAAACCATTTTATTCAACGTCCTCGGTGGTATAATGGTCATTATTCCCGCCTGTCACGCGGGCGATCGGGGTTCGATTCCCCGCCGGGGAGTTTTTTTTTTTTTTTTTTTTTTATTTATTTTAAATCCTAAAAATGCTAAAAATGCAAAAAAAATCATTTTTCTCTATAGGGGGGGGGGGGGGGTGTACCCACGAAAAAGTGCTTCAAAATGCTCAAATATGCCCTACTCAAGCCATGATTTCAATATATATTAATAATTATATTATTGATAAATAATATAAATTTAAAGAAATTTATTTTAATAGGTACCTAATAGTTTATTAAAAAAAACAAAATTTTTAATTGTTTATTACAAAAATTTAATAGCGTTAGTTAATACTGGTCTTAAAAATTCAAAAAATATTTTATTTGCATTTTTTTTCATATATTTAAAAAAAATATTTTTATAAGTACAAAAAAAAAAAAAAAAAAATTAAATGATGAAAAAAAAATATATAAAAAATAAAGGGTTTGGTAAACTTGAAATTTCAATAAATTTTATTAATTTATATAGAAGAAATTAAAAAAAAGTTATATAGGTAGGTATAATGACAAATTTTGTTTTTATTTTTATAAATAAAAAAAAAAAAAAATTAGTATTAAGAGATACAGTTTTCTATAGTAATACCAGAACAGAACAATTTTCTTAATTTCTTTATTGTTAAAAAATTTAGTTCCCAAAACAAAGATTTTTTTTTTTAAATTTATTATTTTTCTCTATTAATAATTAAAAAATTTTTTACGAAAAAAAAAATCACTAATTATTTAATTATTAATTTTCCTTGAATAATTAAATAATAATTTTCAATCCTAATAAACTTATAAAAATTAAAAAACTTCTTAAAGAAAAAAAAAACAAATTTTAGTCCTTATACCACAGAGCAAGGAAGTTTAATTATACTCGGTGGCAAAAGTAGTTTTAATATAGTTTTAAACTCATCAAACGTATTTTTTTTTTATTTTTTAACTAACTTAACTTATAAGATTGTTTTATAAAGTAAATGAGGCAATGATGACTTGTGTGTTCGAGACCACCTATAATAATAATATGTCGTATATAATTTAAGTCTTAAAAAGGGGATCTTTAAAAAAAATAAATAAAGTTTTATCCTCTCTTATTTTAACTAATTAACGTTTATTTAATACTAATGTAATTAAATATTTTTTTTTTCTTAAATTCTTTCATTAATTTAAAAAATAAAAAAAAATTATAAATTTTTAAAAAATAGCTCATTTGTAATAATCTTATCTTTTTGTAAAAAAATTTTATAAAATTTTTCAGATTACACTGATAAAAAAAATGTAAATTTTTGCTCTATATGTAAAATTGTATAAAAATAATTACCTTTTTTTATGGAGTATGTGAGGATTGTTTGTTTATTTATTTTTTTTACTAAATATGGAAAAAAATTGTATCATTTCTATTGTAAAGTACTGAATAAATCAACATTTTAATTAAGAAAATAAAAAATAAGCAAATTCTTGAATTAATTAATGCACTATAATTATAAAAGATAATGTTTTTATTTTTACAGAAGAAAATAAGGGAAATACTTCTATTTATTATTGTTATTATTATTTTAATTTTAAAAAAAATTATTTAGAAAAATTAAAGTTGGATTATAGATTTTAACTTCCTTTATAAGTTGGTAACCATTTTTTTAAAATAAATGTTAAACTTTTTTTAGACTATTATTACGATAACTCAAATAAAAAAATTTCACATTCACAAAGAAAAAATATTTTTTATTATAAATAACAAAAACGATTATTTTGGAACCATATTTTATTAACCCTTTCAAACCAAAATTTTAACTGTGTAAATTAAACGTGGATGGTTGCAAATAAATGCCTGTGCTTTTGAGTTTAAATTGAAAAAATAAAAAAAATGTGCATATACCCAAATTTTTTTTAAACCGTAAAAATGCCGTAACTTTCGAAAAAAAATTTCCAAAATTTTCACTTTTTTACGGCTTTGATAAACCTCGTCACTTCAGCCGTAGGTCTACGAACTTCAGTATCCGAGTTTTTTTAAATGTAATTTAATCTGGATCAATTAATTTTTAGATATCATACGTTGCCCGATTCCCTTAGATCCGGACATAGCCTTAAAAAATATGTTTAGCATCTTATCAAAGTACATTATTATGTACATCTGGTTTGTAAGGGTTAAAAAATTTTGTCCTATATAAGTTGAATTTCAGCTAACAATTTTTTCTATTTTATTTTTGCAATAGATTGCCCACGTTTCGAAGACTTTCAGTCTTTTTTATCAAGGCTAAGAATTTTTTACTATATTTTAAACAATTTTACAATAATTTTTTCAGATTATTTTATTTAAAATTAATTTTACCTTATTAAATATTCTTAAGTAAAGAATATATAATATTCTCCACTGACAAGGAAAGACCGGAACCTTTGGGTCACCAAATTACAATCCATAGTTATGGATGACTTTAATATGTTAAAAAAATACCCTTAGGTATTTATAGGCTTAGGAACACAGGGCTTAATGTTAGAAAATAGGGTTTTTTCGAAATCTTCCATATAACGGTGTAACCTCGCAAATTAACCAAAATACTTATAGTTAGTCTCATTTTTTCCGTATAAGTGCCATCTTTTATGACCAAAAACAACCAATGTTTAAATTGCTGCCTAAATTGTAACTTTTGATGAAAATAAGTTTTACAGGTCTCAAAAATTTTGTACAAGTTCCAAGTTTTCAAAAATTCTTTACTCGTTTTTAGCTTTAGATGTTTCTGATATATGACTCCACAAAATTATTGATAAAATATAATTTTTTCCTCCTTTTTAGCATTCATTCTTTCTATAAATCTAACGACAATTAAGATCTAGAAATTTCTATACGTTAAAATATCATACGATATAGACACTACAAAAAACACACCATATGACTCCGGAAACATCTTGACTTTAACGTACAAATACTTTTAGAAAGATTTTATCCCAATATAAGAATACAGTACAATTAAAATATTCTACAATTTAGATAATACAACATAAAATAAAATCAGTTAAAAATCAATAATTTATTAATAATTATCTTCGGGTTGAAGAATCCTACATAAGGCAAACTTATTCTATTTATTTCATTATTAAAATTTTTTCTACTTTGATTTCTGATCTGACCTAAATTCTCATTTTTTTTATTAATATGATAGCAAAATCAAAATAGAAAAAAATTACTTAAAAATGAATAAATATCCTTCAAAATTTATTAATACAAATATGTTATAAAAAAAATATTATGTAAATATGTTAAAAAAAGACTTTGCTATCAGTTTTTGAAAAAAATTTTACTTAATATTAAAGAGTATTAGGTTTCATCACAGTTCCATATTAAAAATGATCGTTAAAAAATGTACGTTAGAATTTTATACATATTTTGTTTATATTATGTTCCTCCGAGTTAAAAAAATCTAGCACTTGTGCACATTATTTTAAAGAATATATAAAAAAATTATTGTAAAATTGTGAAAAATATTGTAAAAAATTTTGAGCTTTGATAATGAAGACTGAAAGTCTTCAAAATGTGGGCAATTTATTGCAAAAATAAAAAAGAAATCGTTGTTAGCTCAAAAATAAAGTATTTTTTTTTTTTTTAATTTAATCTCTACGTTTCGGAATTCTAGTTCCCCTTTTAAGAGCTGGAAGAATGTAATTAGATATTTCAATTAAAAAAAAAATATATAATTTTATAAACTTACAAATAATTTAAAATATTTTAGGTAACTGAACAGCTACGTTGCACTTGTCCAAAATTAATTTTTTCTAAAAATTATTATATTTTAAGATTTTAACGTGTAATAGAAATTTTTTTCAAATAAGATTTTAATAGAAAGTTTTTTAAATCGACCTTTTTTCGTCCACATTCTGGCGACTACTGAAGATCAAATTAACAGAAACTATTTTTTTCATGGATGAGTCAATGGTTTTTTGACTATAATATAAAAGCGAGGGATACTATAACTATATAAAGCATATGGAAATTTTTTTTTAATTGCTAACGGATAATTTTTATTTATATATGCTTACAGCATGAAAAAGAAAAAAAAGGTCGCATTTATGGCAGTGTGTGTGTGTGTGTGTGTGTTTGTGTGTGTGTAAAATTAAAGTATGTATTTAAAATCAAAACAAACCACTTAAAAAAAATTTAGGCAATTCTTGAAAAGAGAGGCTAGCCCTCAGAATTATTATTTCAAAATAGTCGATTTTATTATTTATTATTTATATGATTAAAAAATTTTTGAAAAATTTTTGAACAATTTTGGAATGTTAGCAGTATTTATAATTTATTTATTTAATTAATTTTTGTATCCCATGTTTCTCAATGTGAATGTTTTGCTTATAACTTTGATTAAGAATTAGTTTTATGTAATGCCTAAACATTAAACTAAGTTACTGTTTGCAAAACTTTAAGAAAAAAAATAAGACCTAATATACGGTGGACAAAACTATAAATAAAATCAGACAAGCATCAAATACCATTAGGGACATTTATAAAGGCACGCGAATTTTTAAAATTTTTGCTATCCTCCTACTACTTTCTCCCATTTACAACCCCTACATTCTTAAAATTAGCTCTTTAAATCGATATATTCATAATCAATAATATTTTTTTATTTTTGCAATGATATGATATTCTTTTGTTCGTAAAAAATTTTTTAAGTTAATGGCATCCAATATTCTCTTGTATTAACTCTCTGGTCCATCCTAATCTGTCATGATTTCTCAAACCCATGTATACCCCAAAGAGTGTGGTATCTTTTATCAGTGACCCCTAATTCATGAAATAACCCAAAATTTCAAGGCCTTTAAAAATCAGTGCTTTATTTAAATTTTTTTTTAAAAAAACAGGAAAAATTAAATATTACTGCGTTAAAAGCGAAATGATCAAACTAAACTCGAAACTAAATGAAATCTGAAACAAATATCAGCTAAGATTTGATCTAATAGTATCTGAATAAATTGACATAAATAATGTCATAACCCAATTAATATTTAATAAGGCCAAGGACAGAAACTCAGCATTGGAGGAAGGATAACTGATGAAACTACAGGACTACTAACAAGGTAATTACAATAAAAATAAAAATTATTTATTTAATTATTCATTTATTTATTTATATTTAATTTAAACTATACAAACATTTTAATATTTTTTTTATTATATTATATAAAAAAAAACATGCTTTATTTTTAAAATTATATTTATATTTATAATATAATTTATTATTATAATAAATGATTTTATATAATAATGAGATTAAATTTTTTGTTTTTGTTTTCACAAGAAGAGAAATATTATATGGCTCAATTTAAATCAAACCAGTGTAAACCTAATGATTGGGTCTTCAAATCGGTTCCAAACTATTTTTTCACGAAAGTGCTTCAAAAAATAAGTCTCACTGTTGTATTTCAGCTCATAAGGTTCAGTTTTCGATTTTTGGCAGCCAATCTGTTTTGTTGCCCTTTTTAAAAAAAGATTTTTACAGAAAAGATAAGAAAAATTATCTTTCTTTTTTCGGTCTTTTTAAAAAAATAGAAAACTGAACCTTCTGAGCTAAAAAATGATATTAGGGCTTATTTTTTGTGATACTTTCGGGAAAAAATACTTTGGAACCGATTTGAAGACCCAACCATTAGGTTTTTGCCAGTTTGCTTTAAATTGAGCCATATAATACACAATTTTTTATTTTTACTTATATTAACTTAAGAAAAGTAAAATATTTCTAATATTTACATAATAATAATGATGTAATGCATGTAATGAAGAAGAAGAATAAAATTAGGTGCTTAGTATTAAGTTCATATCATTTTTATAGCTTTAAGACAATTTTTAAATATCCCTTCTTTTATACAAATTTTATTAAATAAAATTTTTTAGTGAAAATATGGTTAAAAAAAGAAGTCAAAACTTGAAGAAAAGAGTTCCTGAAGCTCTTTGTAAAAAATTGAACTAATTTTACATTTGGTTTTTAAGTTTAAAAAAATACTATTTTCCTTTTAAAATAGTAATTAAGTTCATAAATAATCATAAGGCAAGATACAGAACAAAAAAATAATTTCCATGGCAGTTCCTATAATAGATGTACTTTGGAAATTGTAATAAAAAATTATTTAAGGTTACAGTCTACCTTACGTAAAATTGAAAAAATTCTCAAATATGGAAATAGGATTATAAAATATATTGTAAAAAATTAAAATCTTGACAAAAACTTGTGTTAGAACTTAAAGCAGTAAAAATGACGCAAGTTTTGTACTTTTAAATTATACTTAAATATTATTAATATCTATTTTTATTATGCTTTTTATGAGGAAAAAGATGATTGTTAAAAAAATATATGAAAAATCACTATTATATTATTTTTATTATTATTATCATTAATTATTATTATTTTATAATAATAATTATAAATATTTTTCTATTACTTTTTTTTATTTTTCATTTTTATGTAAAAAATTAACGATACAAATTAATGTATCTATGGTAAAAAAGCCTATTTTCTGCCCTAGGGAGACGGCTTTTTTGCCCAATATATGTAAAACTAAGTTTTAAATCAGGGGGCAGAATATGAAGTTCTACTTTTACATGTGTCTGCACTTGCTCGCTACTCTCGCTCATGCATGCAACAACATGTAAAGTCAAAATTCATATTTTGCTCCTTGCTTAAAAAACAGCTATTTTTTTTTCTCAAAAAGAAATTTTTTTTAAATATTTGATCTAGAATTTAGTAATCTTAAGTGTAATTTAATACTTGAGACAAATTCGTAAAACCATTTAGCATATAAGTTGTACAGTTATGAATTAAAATGGCGTGATTTAACCTCAAAATTTTATTAGGGGTCAGTACTTTTTAAACTCGCTAGTTAAAGTTTCAAAATTGTTTCCAATAAAATGTCTTGTCAGCGAGCATAAATCACGTATTTACGCTGCCGAGAAATACATGATTTTGGATGCAAAGTAAGTTTATGTTAAGAGGGGAGGGGGAGTGTTTTTAGCAACCTTAGATGAGAATAGATCTACTAAGGGTTTCTTGAGTCACAGTTGCTTCGAAAATCACAGTTTTTCTCATGTGAAATTTGTTGAACACCCTTAAATTAGCGAAATACACCCTTTTTAAGGTTAATTTTTCAATATTCACAAATTTTGAGAATTTTTAACGCCTAGGACTTTCGAAAAAAATAACTGGAGGCAAAATTTTGCAATTATTTGCGAATATAGCAAAATCATTGTTAACAAGGGGCTCATTTCTCATTCGAGATCTTAAAACTCATAATTAGCATCATAATTATCAGCTCAAAAAAAAGAAACCTATATGATGGGCTAAATTACACTACAATTTTTAAATATTGCGAAAACATCCAAGAAACTTTTAGTAAACTTTTCCTTGTCTTAAATGACAAAAAAAAACGCAAAATTGTGACTTGAATGGAAAATTAAGTAATAATTAAAAGTTTTTCTCAATCCATTATAATTTTAAAATTTAATTTTTTGGTTTAAAATTCTACAAATTGATAATAATAAACTACTTTTTAAGAGTTTAAGGGGGGTAAATTTTGAGCAACATTTCTTAAAATAATTATCATTTTCATAAAATCAATTTATTTTTTTTTTTTAATTTTGAGTTTATAAAAACGCCATTTTAATTTTTGCGAACTTTAATTTCACACAATGCGTCCCAACTATAGCGTAAAATCTTAAAAATCAGTAATCCATGGATTAAAAAAAAAATTTGAGCAAAAACTAATCAATTTTAAACAAATTAACTTGAAACCTGCTACTTCAAAATCCAAGCTTTTCTTAACAAAAACAAAAAAATATATATGAAAAAAAAACTTCCCATAAACAGTAATTGTTTGAAACTTCAGATATTTAAAAAGACCTAAAAGATCAATCAACAATTATTATTTATAATTATTTTTAATTAGAAATACATTAAATATTGCTGTATTATTATATAGATTTATTTTATTGGGAATAAATTACATATTTATCATATAATATATATATATATTTTATTTATATATTTTTAACACGTGCAAAAAAGAAAAAAAATTATTTTATTCACTTAATCATATTTTATAAAAAAAGAAAATTGCATAAAAAAAATGATTAAAAAAAAAAAGTAATATGCATTAAAATTACAATAATGGTTTATGGCATATGATTTAAAATGTTTTTTTTTTCTTAAATGAAAATTTTTGATTTGTAAATATCAGTTAACTCCATTGCTTTTTTTTCAAACTTTTTATAAAAAAGATTTTTAAATACTTTGACGTAATTATAAAAACTTATTTTTTTTATATTTATTAAAAACTATTTTTTTTTTTTTTTTGAGTATTTAAACGATTAAAAAAGAGAGAAAAATTAATAAAAATGAAATACTTTTTTTATACTATCAGAACAAATAATTAGTGTAGGTGTGAACCCCCATTTGTTGTTAGATTTTCTTTTACAGATAAGTCTATATTAAAATTTTCAAATATTTATGATTTTTGGGGTCGCTGAATACAAATATGAAATCCATTTTTTTCCATAAATGGATAATTTTTCCAAAATTTTGGTTATTTTTTATAATTTTTTGAAAATTTTTGTTATTTCTGTTTATTGGGTTATTGTGCAGAGATACTGGAACAAGGACACTTTTTACTTGCTATCAAATAGGCAGCGTTTCTTTGTGTTTGTTCGACTATTACTTGGGTTATTTTGGTAAAAACAGAAATTGTATTCTTGTTCAGTGAGCCCAAAAACATAAATAATACTTACAAAATACGAAAAAACACAATAAATATACTAAAAAGTTGCCTATTTTGAGTAACTGGACCTACAAAAATGGATATTAGATATCCTATTTGTACCCAGCGACCCAAAAAACATCAATAATCATTAAAAGATTCTCTGAACCTATTAACAATAAAAAATGCCCTCAAAATAAAAATCCACACCTACACTAAATTTTCCGATTGTTTATAAAAAAAATTAAATAAATCAATTACTTAATTAATTGAGAATTTAATTCTTTGTTATTTTTTGTTTTTAAAACTGAAAAAAGTAAACTATAAAAGTCTTCTTCAAGCCTCTCTCCATCGCTTCTTCTTCATTTTTTAATTTCATCTTTTTTGTTTTATTTATTTAATAATATAAAACCATAGATGAAAATTATTATTATTAATATTAATATTATTATTATTTTGTTTTTCTTTAATGCATTATTAATAAGTAATAGATTAACAGATTTTTTTATTTTTTATCTTATTCATAATTAATTTTAAAAAAATAACTTGCTATTTTTATATTTACTTTTTTTTTGTTATTTTTTTGTTTTTTGTTTTTTTTTGTTTTCTATTTTTTTTTTTTAATCACTTTTTTATTTATAATAGTCGCTTTTTTGTGTATTTAATTCGCTTAAACTTGCTCTTTTTATTTTTAATAATATTTACAAAATTTTATTATTTTTTTAAACATAATTACAATTCTTGTAAATGCTATCATCCAGCTAATTCAGTACCTGAAAAACAAAAAATGAAAATATTAAATTTATATTCTTGAAAAAAAAATTTTTAAATAAAAAACTTATAGAAATCTTATAAACTAAGCATTTTTTTAGAGGTTTTCACAACCGATAAAAAATCACTACCGGATCTTTGATTACTACAAACAGGATTTCGGTTGCCACAAACAAACTTTTTTTTTTAATGTACTGACTTAAAATTTTGATGCAAACCTTTGGCCAAGCAATGAATCAAAAGGTACCCTATACTGCTCTAAAATTTCATGTTATATAAGAAATATTGAAATGTTTGAATAGGCAACCTTTATCACTAATTGAAAGGAATAACAAATAAATGTCTGGGACTGCATTGAAGCTGGAAATAAAATTTTAGCCTTGTAAGTTGGTTCGGAAAAATGTTTGCAAATTTAAACAGGTATGACGAGCATTTAGTACTGCTTGAAAGTAAGTTCTTTCAGTTAGTAAAATCTATAAGCATAGTATTTGTAAGTAAAAATACCCCATTTTTTGAACTCCCTACGTCTTTTTTAAAGCAACACTTGTCAGAAAGTTGGCATAAACGTTTCCAGTTAATTGTGGGGAAGATTGTAGATTTATATATTATTTATTTTAAGTATTTGTGGGTGTAGCGTTCGAAAAAATGCATTCTGGGAAATGGGTGGGAAAGTCCGAAAAAAGTTCTGCATATTTTTCATTGTGAATTGCTCAAAAAACAAGATTTATAGGTTCCCATATTTGTTCCTATCGTTAAAATTTCAACAACGCTTAGCTGCAGATCTATATTCACAATATTTTTGAGTAATTGGTATTAAAATGTCGCTAGTAAAATTGCTTGAATTTGTCACTAATTTTTCTCAGTTCTACCCTCAATATGTAAATTGAATAAAAATGAATAAGACCAAAAATAAATTTTTCCTTACATTTTAAATAAGAAATAATTCTTATATTAAGCACAATGTACATGACAGATTTTAAAACGAAGGGGTGAATATTATTACAAAATTTCAAGATTATTATTTTAAAGTATTTACTAATGAACTATACATTATGCAATGTACAGAAACCATTAATAACATTTAAAGGACATGTGTAACAAGAAAACCACATGTATGAAGTATATATGCTAAACACGCATATTTGAATATCAAAATTCTCACTCTCTCTCTCTTTTTTATTATATTTAACAATTTTAATAACTTAAATAATATTAAACATTTGGTTTTTATAAAAATTTATCTCATATTTTTCAAAGTTATTTTTTTTTATATTTTGGAGCTAATTATCAAAAAAATTTAATAAGCAACAAATTTAAAAGTGCAAAGTTTTTTATTGGTTAAGAAAACGTCCTTTAGTATCTTGAGGCTATTATAGCCTACACGAGTCAAATAAAGCTCTACTTGCTGCAGTGCTCATGTTTTTAAAGAATTGAACAAATATATTGTGTAAGTACGAAAGTATTTTGGGTCTTAATTATTTAATGACTTTTATTCTTGTTAACTACCAAAAAAGTATACTGATTTTCGGGTCACCGCAAATGACACTAAACATTTATAGTTTAGAAATAAAGCAAAAATTTAGAAATTTATAAAATTGTAACTCGGTGTATCAAATAAGTATTAAAAAATACTTTTAAACTAAAAACATTCATATTTATTGCAAAAAACCCATATAACCCAGAATGAAATATCTTATTTTCTCGTAATTCTTTTTCTCTTTAAAGATTTTGACTTATTTTAGATACTTTTACTATAAATACAGATAAGATACCTTACAGTAACTGATCTGGAAGTTTGTTTATACACAACTTTCGTAAAAAAAAAGGAAATGAACAAGTCATACAATGACTTTTAGAAAATCTTTTAGTATACAACTTAGAGTTTTAGTTAGTAAAAGTAAGTAATACAAAAATCCTATTGAAAAAAAAGACGAAAAATACCACATTCAAACGCTCCAATAAACATTTTTTTTTCCTTTAGTTTTACTCACCCTTATAAAACTATATGATTCTTCCTGATATTTTTTTTATTCTGTCTTTTAGGAAATAAGCCAAAAAAAAAGAAGAATATTTGTCATGATAAATCTTTTTTTTTTTTGGTATTGCAATATGTGTCAACGCTTTTATTATATTTAAATAAAAATTATTTAATTTATAAGAAAAGTATAAATTTATTTGGATAAAATATTGAATAAAATAAATTTGAAGATATAAAAGATCAAGTGTTTAAGTGTCAGAATCTTTAGAAAATAAAATACTTTGTTAAATTATAGAATATTTGTCAGTTTCTTTTATTTCATGTATGAAAGAAAAAAGGCTAATATAGATAATATAAAATTTTTATCAATTTTTTTTTTCTTTCTTTTATTTAAGTGGATTGGTTTTTCTTTTATTTATCACAACTATTTTCTTTCTTTTTTTTTTTTTTTGAAAAATAAGAATAATAAAAGGGTGTAAAAGTTTATTATTGTACCTTTGAAACCTTTTTCTGGTGATATATAATCTTGAGTTACTGCATCATATTCAGTATCACTCGTTTCAACTGGTGTATCAATCTGGAAGAAAAAAAATATATTATTTTGTTAGTTAAGTAAAATTAATTTTTATTAATTTATTTTTTTAAAAGCACATATTGAATTTTAGATTCTTGTTAAAAATAAAGAGCAATATTTAAGTTCCTAGAAATATTTTCATATATTTTAATAGTTGGAAAAAATTGAAGGCTATCCAAAACATTTTTGAAAGATCTTTTAATTTGAAACATGCTAGGGTAAGTAGAAATTCGGGTACCTCCTTTTTTTATCAAAATTAAAAATTGATGAATCGTTATTGGATTTTTTTAATAAATTTTTGAGAATATAAGTAAATTTTGGATACTTGAGTTAGGGAATTCGAAATTTAAAATGAGCACTTATGGTAGGCAAAGTTATTATTTTAGTGTAAGATCACAGAATTCACAGACAAAATATTACACCTATCTAATGCTTAAATACTTGTATGTATTACCCATGAGGGTCCAGGTAAGATATAAAATTTTTTAATTCAAATTTTCAAAATTTTGGCTTGTAACTAGATAAAGGAATCGAACCTTGTAATTTTTGGATATTTTATCCACAAAACCGTAACTTTTCTTACACTGGAAAATTCATGAAATAGCATCCTGAAAATGAGAATATGGCACCGCAAAATTACCACTTTCTTTTACAATTCTGGTGATTTACACGGTTTTGCACTTTTTTAAAAAGCAATCAAATTTCTTCTTGGACGTCATACATACTAAAAAAAGTACACTGTAGAAAAAAATCGAGAAAAAAAATTTGCTTGTAGTTAGCGAAATTTTTTCGTTTGCCGCAAGTGGATTTTTTTTCAGTGTATTAAAATAAGCTTTTTAAAATTTTAGTAATTTTATTTTTTTTATAAAAGCACAACTTTGTCTGATCATCTATAATTACCAAAACCAAATCAAAACACCTAGCAGAATTCGACACTATAAAAAAATCAACCAAAAGTCAACCACCTTACTGCCCGATTAAATCATCATGTAAAAAAAAGCTTTTAATAAAAACACTTGTATTTAGTCACTTAAAAAATGAGCTTTTTTTTGGAGTATTTAAAAGAATTTTTTTTCAACATACTAAGAACTTGTGTAAAAAATGAGATAATACGAATAAAAAAAAAATTCTTATTGAGTATAAAAAACATATGTGAACATTTAGTAATACATTACAAATAAAAATTTATTTATTACTTCCCACGTATATTCTCACACAATACACAAATTTAATTAAAAAATATTTTTTTTTATTCTTTATAAAATTTTACAATAATTAATTATCAATTTTTTTTTCATTTAAGCCAAAAAAAAATATAAAACGTCGTAAAAAATTTATTATTAAATAATTTTTTTTAGTACACATGTTGCAAAAAATTATGTAATCAATTTTTTGAAAGAAAAAGTGAAGTAAGTAATAAAAAAAGGATGGTACAATTCTTTAGTTACATATTTTTATTGTGTTTTTATATACCAAAGAATTTTTTTATCAACTTCGTATTTTCGAGGTGTTTATGCTTGAATAAAAAGGGCGAATGTGTATTTGTAACAAGATGTAGAAAAAAAATTGACCTTGTATTTATATTGTGTTATAAGAAATGACTCTTTAAAATATGCAATGCAATTTTTTGTCAAGTCTTTCATTCATAAAAATTTTTAAGCGACGGATTTTACTTTTTTATACTTGATTTTTTATTTGTTTTTTAGTATTTTTTTTTGCAATATGGTAGTAAAAATTAAGCAAAATTTTCGCCGACTCAAGGAAATATTCCAAAAATATTTTTATGCTCAAAATTTTCACTGGATTATAAAGAACTATTTCATTTTTTTCATAGAAGTTTTAGTTTTACGAAATTCATTATTACTTATTTTCTATGACCTGACAGCAACCCTAAATTTGTAAAACTTTTGGCTTCAAAAATTAAAAAAATTAAAATAATTAAAAAATGAAATTGGAAGACCTAGTTTGAAGAAAAATTTATGGACACATTTTTTCCTAATTTTTGAGGAACTTCAATACCAAAAGTTTGGCTGCGTCTTTGACTTATAGTAATAATTTGTCCCAAATATTTGCGTCAGAACAAAAACAAAATTTATTTCTATAAAATTTTGCAAGTAAAATTTACCAAAATTTTTTTTCAAACCCAATAGAATATTTTGTATAATTTTGATTTCAATTTTCTAACCAATTTTTCAAATCCTAAATAATTTAATGACAAAACACCACAAGAAAAAAAGGTAGTTAACATGATAAGAAAATTTTTTTATTACAGTAATTGTTAAAAAGCAACAAGAGCACAAAAAAATGTGTACAAAAATTTATTATTATTATAAATAATAATTATCTTTTATCTGTTAATAACTTATCTGTAAAAGTTACGATTCTCTCTTTAAAAAAAAACTATGCAAAATAATAACAACGCAAAAGAATGAAGGAAAAATAAGATTATCGGTAAAGGAAATTACAATACACAACTAAGCTTAAAAAAAAAAAAAAAAAAAATAAAATTAAGACATTCTTGAACTAATAATTCAAACTAAAAAAAAATGATTTTTCCTTCTTAAAAAAAAAAGGAGAGAAGTTATACTTTCTTTTATCTTTACTCTACAATTATGAGCAATAAGTATATCGTTGTCGGGCAAACTACTAACAAAAAAGCTATTTTAAACACAAAAACTATACAAAGCAGTGAAGAGAGATGATCCATAATATATAATGCACAAGTGTAATACCAAAGATAATTTTTCTTCAATATATTTATGAATTACTGTATAGATATTTTACTTTTCAAGGATTTTAACCACAACAAAAAAATATAATATTGTAAAACAATCTTTGAAAAAAAAAAATGATATTTTTTACTTTTGTCGGTTGAAAGATAAAAATAATATTGAAAGGAAGACTTAAAGCACATTGACATACTTTAAAGTCATTCAAACGGTTTTTCAACAATTTATTAGTGTGACGGATTAAGGAGTTATGACCCTAATTGGAAATGATGACAGAACTGAATGAAACAGGAAAATTATTAAAGCTAAAGATTTTTAAAGTTGAATTGAACTTGGTTTTTTATCTATTACCACATTAATTATCTTTTTATTGCAAATTAAAAGTAGGCAGTTTAACATTGCTCTTATGGAAATTCATATTTGGAGCTTACAAAAAGTATGATAATGATGACACAGGGAGATGAAACTTATTTTATATGATAAATAAATTGTCAAAGATTATATTTCCAATTTATTTTATCTAAGTTACCACATTCAATCATTAATTATTCAGTGAAAACCAATTTTTAGCAAGTACCATAACCTAAAATAATAATGTTTTTTCATAATTTATAAAATTAAAATAATTTTTTTTGCAATAATATTACATAATAAACACATTTTTTAATATTTATACAACTAATTTTATTTTAAACTGCAAATTATTTTAAAAAAATAACGTCGGTAATGTGGATATTTGCTTTTTTTTTCCAATTGGGGTCATAAGTCCTTAAGCTTAATACTTAATTGGTTATTTTTTAAATAAATTTTCAGCTATTTTCAGTCGGTTCATGTTGGTGTCAATTGAATTTACTAATAAACAAGACTGCTGTAAATGACAAATAATTTTACTCTCAAAGATCAAATTTCTACGCATGTCCACTATGTTAGTATTTTTGCTTCTGAGATTAGCAAATCTTTGCAGCCCCATGTGGAGTTTTCAATTGGTTTAGGTATGAGGCTAATCAGGCTTCAAAATTAGATAATTATTACTTCAATTTGAGATAATTCACGTCCGGATGCTGAGTTTCGAAAAATTCGCCCGAATTTCTTAGTATGTCAAATTTTATCTTTTAGTAAATCCGTACATCAGTGAACCATTTTACACTAACAAGATTAATTTGCCTGAATATTTACAGGTTCTTAGTTTTGTAAGGAATAAATTTATCAACTTGCTTTATGGAATGATTAATAAGTAACACTGCAACTTCCTATATTGCATTTCAGAGATTAAATAAATAAACAGCTTATTGGGGGTCAAAATTTCAAAAGAAAATTTCCAAAGTATAAATTTTTCAAAAACTTTTTTTCTAATTGCTAAAAAAACAAAAAATAAAATTAAAAAACACTGCCAAAATTGAAAACCATAAAAATATCAATAATTTGAAGCAATTAATAATGTAAACAATCATCCTGAATACAAAAGTCGCAGTAATTTCTATAATTTTAATTTCCGTCAGGTTCGAATAAAAAATAATAAAAAGTTGGAAAATTTGTCGACAGAAATGATTAAGTGAAACTAGTTATAATACGTGAACAGTTTATATTTGAGAAAACAATATATATAGTACATCTTATAAGAAAATATATATATGTGTGACTTGCAGATGAAAGTTTCTCCCTTGAGATATCTCGAGAGTCTTAATACTTCGCCACAAAGTTAATAAACTTAACATCGCATCTTGAAAATTCAACCCTTTTAATTTAAAACTTAAAGCATTTTATATGGCTCATTATCGTTTTTTTTGCAAAAGTGACGTACAGCACGTTTCTGACTACCAGATGCATTAATTAAAAAAATTTTTTTTTTTAAATTTTTAATTTCGATAAGTTTTTGATAGTACACCATAAAAATCAACATATTTTAATGTTTTAACTACTATAAAACATAAAAATATAGCAAAAAAGCCTTTACCGTTCCCTGTCACAAAGGAGATTCCTATACTTTGAGTGTCTGTCACTCACACCTATCAATTAATTATCAAAAATTTTTATTTGGGGATTAATTGCTATACTATAAGGTTAAACTTTTTCCATATAGAAAAAATTTAAACTTACTTTTCCTAATTATTACAAGGGTGAGAAGGTGTGTCACACGATTTTACAAAATGTGTACGTAAAACGTATTTTATTTATATTAAATTTGATTTCTCTTCATAAAAACATTTTTAAAACCTTTTAATCACATAAATAACAACTTAAATACATAAAAAATAAATTCTCACATCGAGAGCACTTTAAGAGGTCCTTAAATAGGAAAACAAAATCAGTTTAAGTTCAGAAATCACGAAGGGACAAAAACAAAAGCCTTTACCGTACCCCCCTAGATCTCCTATTAAGAAGCGTTGTAATTAAAATATTAAAAACTTAGTAAGTTTCAATCATAAAAATACTTTACTTTCCAAACGGAAAAGTTTTTTTGTTCATTTGTCTACGAATTATTTTGATTTTTCTATAAAAAAGCCTTTACCGTTCCTGCCTTTACCGTTCCTCATTTTTTTTAAAATTATTTAATACTTTTAAAATTTACCTCCAAAACTCGTTTTTTTAGTAAGAATTCTTTTAAAATACGTGATATTGTTCTCTAAAATACATAAAACCTAGAAAAATTCATACATTAAGGCCGTATTTAACGATTTTGGTTTTTAATGGTTTTAACCTGTTTTTACCTTATAATTATATGAAAAAATGTAATAAATTGATGTAAAAGGTTCGTTATGGTGATTTTTATGCAACACTGAATAAATATTGGTGAAAAAAGTCTAAAAAGTCTTGTTTGGACTTTAAAAAAGGAATTTTTTATTTTTATTTTTTGAAAGCTATTTTTTCAAAAAAAATGAAAACGAGCCATATATGTTATATTTATAATTAATTAACTTATACACGTTTAGATATCAAATTCTTTTGTGGTTTTATTGTAATATGAAGAAATATTAATGAAATAAAAAAATAATAATAAAATTTATCTTTATAATGTTCTATAAATTCAAAAAGTAGATTAATATTGTGTACTCGCGACTGTCGCGGCATAAAACTTATGGCGCTAATTCTGAAAAATATAAGAGAGAAAAGAGGAAGAATTATTACTCTCTTATAATATAGGGGGTTCTTAAATACTAAATTTCATACTGCTATTTTCTCTTTATATAACGATTTTAACCATTTCTTTCTAGGCAGGACGTCCCAAATAAAGAAAACATTCTATACACTTTTTTATGATTTATTAAAATATTTTCTCATCTATTTATTTTACAATAAACTTTGATTTTATTTAAAAAATAAAGAAAATTTAAAAATTCTTTTGTATCTTTTAATTAATGGACTTTTTTTAGCTTAAAAAATGGTAATACAATTTTTATAAAAAGCTTTTAAGAAAATTAAGGTTTATTTGCATTTTTCGCTCTTCTTATATTAAGTAGGTATAGCTTATTTTTTTTCTTTTTGTAACAGATGTTTAATAGAGTTGTTAATTAGGAAAATAAAAGTTAATTTATTCTTTTATGATTATGAATTTTAGGTTATGTTATATTTAAGTTTTAGAGAAAAATATATAAATTTTTATAGTTAACAAATATTTATAATTTTGTTTTAATACATATATTTTAGAAATAGGTATGCAATGTTAAAGAAATCCAATACAAGGAAACTGCAAATGTAAATTATATTCAAAAGATTAAATTTCTGATATTTCTAAAGAAGAAATAATCGATATTTAGTTCAAATAGTACTGTTAATATGAAATTTGAATTTTATATAGGACAATAATTTAGTAATATTTAACCAAAATCGTCTTTTATTATTATAAGATCGCTGAAAACAACAACAAACAATCACAACGCCTAAATGTAATTTACTGATTTTATTTAATGTAAATAAAGAACCAAAATATTATTTAGAATAATAGAAAATTAAATAAAAAAATACCGAATTTAATTATTCTTAAAATGATTATAATTAAATTAAAACTGATATACTTTTGAGTATATCGATCCAGTTATATAGAATCAAAAAGACATTTCTCTTTCGAGAAAAAAAATTAACTTTAAATTAACAAGTAAACATTAAGCTCCTTACTTATTTAAACGCGTCTGAATAAATAAAATTAAAAGAAAGGTGTAATCTGACAAATAATTAAATTTTAGAAATTAATTTAAACTAATTAAGAAAAATATTTTTCATCGTATACGTAAAAATAGATCCTGAAAAAAATAATTTTCCTCGATAAAATTTAGGGCACATAAAGCATTCAAAAAAATTTTTTGCAAATGTTTTTAAATTACTGTATATTAACATTTCGTGTTCACAAAATTAAAAAATTCGAGGTGAAGCCAACTGAGATTCAGGTCATTCTTTATTTATGGTCAAGGATCGAATACGATTTTTCTTCGTTCATAGCGAAAAAACGTGTCTTTGCTTCTTACACAGAAGCTGGAAAATATTTACTTTCTGCTGTTGACAAGAGAAATATTTTAATCTAAACAAAAAATCACAAAGCGGTTTTACAAATTTCTTAAAAAGCGTATAAAAAAGTGAAATAAAAAAAAAAGTTAATAAAAGTATAATTTTTGGCACATTTCATAATCAAATCCAAACCAAAACCCATCAAAAGTCCAAAAGCATACTTCCTTATTTCTTAAAAAACAAAAAGAGAATACAAAGCAATCCTTTTATAACAATAAATCTATTATAAATCTCCCGAAAAAATTCACGCCTTTTCGTTAAAAAACAGTCATCTCTTCTTCTTACTCAAATTACATTTTTCACGAATTAAAAAAAAAAAAAACATATATAATTACATCCAGATGCTAAAAAAAAAATTTCTTAACAGATTAAACAAATAATGACATATTATAAAGCGTTGACGTGTGAGCTGTTTTATTTCTCATCTTTTTTTTGCTATGTTAAAAACATATCTTGATTAAAAAAAAATTTTTTTTTAGACTGCATAAATTCAAATATTACAAAAATATGTTAAATAAAAAAAGGTACAACACAACAAATAGTCATTAAATACAAAAGTATTTAGCATATAATATTGTAATTTAGAAAAAAAAAAACAAGTAAAGGAAAAAGATTCTTATGATCGTTAAGAGTCGTTAAGTCTTTATAGAGAATACAGAAGAGATGACTGTAATGTCTTATATATATATATAACGTGTTGTTTCGCTTATCACCCCCTTTATACTACTATATCGTTTCGCGAAAATCTCCTCCCTTAGTTGTCGAGTCCAGACATACGACATTTGTGAGAATAGTGCGTTTGTCTTTTGAACATTAGTCACCACTACCACATGTAAAAGATTTTTTGGACTATATTAGGGAGAGAGACAAATCTTTTTCTTCCTTTCCTTGTATTATAGTCAATGTTATACTTTAGTACTCTCGATTTGTCGCGGATTTCTTTCTTCTGTGTTATATATAAAAAAAAAAGACATTGAGATGCCACTTTTACTTAAAGTTAACATTGCTTAAATTACTTTGTCGATTTGTTAGATTATTTCGATTTTTTTTTTATTATATTGCCAATTTTGTTATTGAATTTTTTAAGTTTTTTTTTTTTTGCTTGGATTTAATATAATTGGTATTGAAGTTTATGATAATATTCGATTTTTATTAAAACATTAATTTATTGACGTTTGCTTGTCATAAAATGTAAAAAAAAATTTCATCTCTTATGGGAAACATAATTCAGATTTTGTTTGTTTTTTTATTTCTGATTGCAAGAAAAGTATATGTTTCTAGTTTATTACCAATCAACAAGTTTTTATGGGTTTACATTTATTTAAAAAAAGTATTATAGATTATGAGGGTAATTATGATAATGGAATTATTTGCTTTATAGCTTATTTTGTAAATATACACTGCAAATAAATGCAAAGTAGAAATTACCCTTAAAGTTAGTAAAAATATTCGAAAAGTTAAAAATGACCCTTAATCAGAGTAAAAATCACTCTAAAGAATATTATATTGTAACTTTAAATTTGTTTATTAACATATTACAGGGTAATTTCGACTCTCCGTTTATTCTCAGTTTAGCTTCCTTTTTTTTAATTACTTTCAGACGAATATTTCTAATTAAGAGGGCGTCGAAGTTATGCTTCCTTCTTGTGGGTGACTTCAGCGCCAGAGTTGAGCGGTTAATTTTGTAACCGCACAACTATTATACGTGATTATACTCAATTTGTGCATGCAAAAATATAATTTAGTAATTCCCATACTTATTTTTAAAAATTTATGAAAATTATGCCCAATGATTTTTAACATTTTTATAAATAATGGTAATTGGCATTAATATAATACATTTTACTTGCATATATCTAATTATTAGGCTTTATCTATATTAAAGTACTTATGTGCTTATAACTTCTAGTTTTTTATTGAATTTTTTTTTTTTTAGATCTTTTATTTTGGTTTATTATATTTAATTGAACTTAAATTCACTTTCCACCAGATCTTTTTTCGATAAAAGTATCAAAGTGTCATTTTTTTGTATTGGATTTACCAGATTTTATTTTTTTATTACGCTGTACCAAAATTTTCTTTTTTATCATGCGTAAAATAAAATAAGTTTTTACACTCTTTCAACAGAAATTACTTGACGTTGTATTAATTTTTATCAATTGCATGCAAAATTTTTAGATTATAATTTTCTAACTTTCAAAGCAGTTGGACTTATTTAATTTAATTGCCAACTTATTTTTTTATAATAAAAATAATGGCTGTATATAAAAATTCTTTAAAAGATTATTTTAAAATAATTTTTCAAGTTTTTATTCTTTCATGCAATATATATAGCCTTATTTTTCTAAACGTTATTATTTTAAGTTAATAATTAAAAAACACAACAAAAATTTCTTTACGTTCTTTTTTTTTATCAAAATTTTTTTAGTTTATTTAAATTTTATTATTAAATATTTAGTTATTAGATATAACCTTAGCTTTTATTTTTTGTAAAGTATTCAATAAAAGCAAATTCTCTGTAATACGAATATTCTTTAACTTAAACTTACTTTAACATTAAAAATTCTATCAAATAATCTGATAAGATTTTGAGTCAGGTGCAATTAATTCCAGGTTTTTTAAAGTAAATATGCTTTTACTTGCATTAGGACACTTTTACCTTGGATTTTATCATCTAGATATTGATCAAATTGTTTTTCTAATAAATGTACTATTTCTGGTTCCAATTGATCTACTCCGCATGAACGGGTTACCACTCCCAAAACTTTTTGTTATTTTTTTAACCAATCTGCTGGATAAATTCGTTGAAGAATTTTTCTGAAAGTAGATCCAATTCTAAAAATATTTCAGAATCTCCAAAATTTTGTTCAAAATTTTTAAATACATCTGGAAATTTTTCTATAGAAATTTAATCTACAAACTGTATACTATACAATCAAACTCCATTTAGATCTTTTCTTGTAAATCCAGGTACTTCTTTATTTTTTTTATTAAATTTTAAATTTAACCCTATATTTTGTTTATTACTATTTAAACATTCTTCAGAAATTCTAGTCACAACTAATTATTGTTCCTTTTATGCAGCTAAACAGATGGCTACTGATCTCTAATCTTTGAGCTGCTACGTTTCCATTTTAAGTATTTTATGTATCGCATTTTAACAGTTGCTTGATATTGTTGATCTGTTTCAATATCTGGTTCTGTCAATTTTCTCATAGTTACTTTTATTCGTCTTGATTTTATATCAACTCCTTGTTCAATAACCTATGAATATCATAAATTTTATGTTTTAATAACGTAATAATTTTTTTTGCAAATCTATAAATTAATAAAATATTACTGCATCACCTCTCCCATTGCTCCATAATGATGATAAACAAATGAAGATATAACAAATACTTTTTGACTTAAATATTTCAATAATTGACTTATATTCAACAAAATCTTGACTGTGTACTACAGCGATATCATGACGAAAATCTATGCCTGAATGTATTAAAATGCACATGTGACCTTTTCTGTTTCGGTTTTTATTATCCAAATTTAAATTAACATTACAGGGTTCTATTGCATCCAACAAATTTTTTCACCAATTATTGGATTTGAAAGAACAGCTGCCCATTCCTATTTTCAACCAAGAAATCAACCAAGTAATAGCTTATTATTGCAGAATTTTCTTCCGTTAACAAACCGATAAGCTTTTAGTAATAAATTTTTACTAGCAGCTGGAAGTACCGCTAATAAAATAAATGGCTCTTATGTAACGTTCTGTTTGATTGTTTTGTCTTCAATTATTTTTCATTATTTTATTCTTTCTCTCTTACAGTACAAATCGAAAAAGCTTGAAATCTATCAGAAAAATATAATTTATAGAATTAAAATTTTGTAATAAATCACTAAAATAAATCCTCATTTACCTTAGTAAACTACTAAATTAGATGGGCTAGTTTCTCTTGGTTCAATACCACCTTCCGTAACAACTGCTTTTTCTGATAACGGAATATTCCATTACAAATCAAATGAATATTCATTATCTTTACTCAAAGCTTGATATCTTGCGCAAGCTATAATATCATTTAAATAAAATTCTCCAAGGGTCCTAAAATATCTAGTCCTAAAGATGTTTAAGTTTTCTATGTCCATCTGATAATCATACAACAAATGAATATTAACTAATCTTCTTTGCACTTTATCATGACTCAGAATATAGAAAACTCTATCAAGATAGAGTATAATAACTATTTTGCGAAACAGAATGACATCTTTCAGAATCTGAAGATGTATTTGTTAATTTTTTATATTTTTGAACATATCTGCTAAAAAAGTCTGTCTCGAGGTCTGTCTATATACTCGATATAAAATTCTTCTTGTTCTCATTCATCTTTAAGTAACAAAACCTACTTTTTATTATATAAACCGTAATATAAACAAAATAAATTATTATGAAATAGAAAAACTTGCTATAAATGATGAATAAAATTACAAATTAACTGTTCATAACACTGGTTTACAATTCAATGTACACTATTTTATGTTAGGTTAGGTACGTTTGTTTTTATTTTTTAAATGTGTAAATGTGTATGAAAATTAATCCTTCACGTGACAAAATGAAAGTAGTTTTATCTTTTTCTCACTCATTATACTGGAGTATGTCGTATGTCCGCATTGAGAACGTCCTTATAACAGTTATACTATATATTGATAAATAATATTTATATCAATAACAACTCAGAATTCCAATGAACCGGCATCCAATAACATTTGATAATCCGGCACTTTTTTAGTTTCTAGTTTTTATTTTATTTTTGTAAAAAAAAAATTTTTTCTTCAATAACTTATTGAATAAATCCAGGCACGTAGCCAGGGAGGGGGCTGGGGGGGCTTAAGCCCCCCCCAAAATTTTTTTTTGTAATGTGTTTTTTTTCAAAAGTGGGGGTAAAATGCCGTTTGGAGAGGGAAATTTTACATTAAAGCCCCCCCCGAAGCCCTCCCCGAATGAAAATCCTGGCTACGTGCCTGAAATCAAAATAAAATAAAATACATAAGATTTCAATAGGTCTTTCTATAACTTAATTATCGCTGTATTAGCTTAATTATACGTATATGTTATATATAGTTTTAATATTTTATGTGTTTTTTATATGAAGCATTTTGAATCTCTGGTTTTTTAAAAAATTATATATTAAATTTTTTTATTCAATTTCCGAGTTCCGAGTAAACGAATTTGAGAAAATAGAACTGCCTTTTCGATATTTGTAATTGCTTCGCGTCCTGTTATTGATATAGTGTTGTAATTATAACACATAGCTAAAGCCTGCTAAAGCTAAAGAAAAAATATAGCTTATACAGATTTTCCACTTTCCACAATTTAATTATTTAATGTTATTAAAATATGGTAAACAAACAAAACAAAAAATATATTTTAATTAGTCATGTATTTAAAAAAAGTTTTTAAGAAGAAAGAGAATTTGATTATTCTTTAGTTATTAAATATTTTTGTAATTTATTTTCAAAAAATATCCTAATTAAAAATTGTTGATAAAAGTTGTTTCAATTTTTCCCACTCTCAAAATATGAAAATTATATTTTTGGTTCCTCAAAGAGGAACCATTGTGTTAGGTCAAAATTTGATTTTCTATTTTTTGGCATATAAGCACGTTTTGGGACCCCAGGAAGCTAAAAAACCGGTTTTTAAAAAAAGTCTGTATGTGTGTGTGTGTGTGTGTGTGTGTACGTATGTGATCGGTGATATTTCACAAACATTATGGAATTAAGACCTAATTTTTCTTTCAAAAATTTTTTTATCAAAAAATCTCGAGGTACTTTTTTTTTTTTTTAGTTTGGATGTAATACCTCATTTATTTCCACGAAAGTACTTATATTTGAAAGTATGGTTTTTACTCGATATCTCGAATCTGATACTTAATTTTTTGAAAATGTTTTTCCAAAATTTTTTTCACGAAAAAATACAAAAAACGACAATATTTTTTTTCTTTTTGGACGTAGTACCTAATTTATTTCTATGAAAGTACTAGTTTTAGAAAGTTTGTTTATAGTCACTTTTTGGATCTGATACCGAATTTTAAAAAAAATTTTTTTTCACAATTAAAAAAACAAAAAAAATTAAAAAACCTGCAATATTTTTTTTTTTTTGGGTGTAATACCTCATTTAATTCCATAAAAGTACTTATATTTGAAATTATGGTTTTTACTCGGTATCTCGAATCTGATACTTAATTTTTTGAAAATTTTTTTTCCAAAATTTTTTTCACGAAAAAATACAAAAAACAACAATTTTTTTTTTCTTTTTGGACGTAGTATCTAATTTATTTCTATGAAAGTACTAGTTTTAGAAAGTTTGTCTATAGTCATTTTTTGGATCTGATACCGAATTTCTAAAAAAATTTTTTTTCAAAATTGAAGAAACAAAAAAATTAAAACACCTGCAATATTTTTTTTTTTTTGGGTGTAATACCTCATTTATTTCCATGAAAGTACTTATATTTGAAAGTGTAGTTTTTACTCGATATCTCGTATCTGATACTTAATTTTTTGAAAATTTTTTCCCCAAAATTTTCGTCACAAAAAAATACAAAAAACACTAAATTTTTTTTCTCTTTGGACGTAGTGCCTAATTTATTTCTATGGAAGTACTAGTTTTAGAAAGTTTGTCTATAGTCATTTTTTGGATCTGATACCGAATTTCTAAAAAATTTTTTTTCAAGATTGAAAAAAAAAAAAAAATTAAAAAACCTGCAATATTTTTTTTTTTGGGGTGTAATACCTCATTAAATTCCATGAAAATACTAATATCTGAAAATACTGCAACCGGCGATATTTCACAACCGTTATGAAATTAAGACCTCACTTTTTTTTCAAAAATTTTTTCACCAAAAAAGCTCTAGGTACTTTTTTTTTTTTAATTTGGATGTAATACCTCATTTATTTCCATGAAAGTACTTATATTTGAAAGTATGGTTTTTACTCTCTATCTCGAATCTTATACTTAATTTAAAAAAAATATTTTTTCCTTAATTTTTTTTCACAAAAAAATACAAAAAACACCAAATTTTTTTTTCTTTTTGTATGTAGTACCTAATTTATTTCTATGAGAGTACTAATTTTAGACAGTTCATTTATAGTAATTTTTTGGATTTGATACCGAATTTTTCCAAAATTTATTTCTCAAAATTAAAAAAGTTTTTTCTCATTGTTTGAGGAACCTTAGTGCCAGCTAGTTGGCAGGGTATTTTAATTTTTTTGGTCCACCATGTATAAACAGAAATTGCAAAACATGTTAGAGTAGTCAAGGCATCAGCAATGTTATTAAATGCATCCAAAAAATTTATCAGCACGAGAATGGATCCACCTCAGTGAAACGTATGTATATTTTTGGTCACCGAAACCGTTTTTGAAGGTTTCAGCCTGTCTTCAAAAACGTGATCAGCGACCCCAAAAACCTTACTGGGGTACCTTACCTGGGGTATACTCTAAATTAGCAATTGTTTTCAAGAATTTATCTATCTTGCTAATTTTATGCCAATTTTTCATAATATAGCGTTAATTACTCAAAACTGGCCATCCGAAAATGGATAAAACCTTCAAAATCGGTTTCAGTGACCAAAAATACATACGTTTCACTAAGGTGGATCCATTCTCATTTTGATAAAATTTTTGAATGCATTTTTTACATTGCTGGCGCCTTGACTAATACCTAGGTTAAAAACTTGAATATTTTCCACCTTGAATTCATTTTTCTTGGCCTCAAAAATCCTCCTGTATTGTAGAAATTTTAGTTTTCTGGACCACCATCTTGGAAAATCAGAACAAATTTTGGGTTGAAAAATTGAATATTTACCACCTTATTATGATTAGTAAATAACTTTAATAATTTAATAATATTTTTAAATAACTTTTTTAATAATAACTATAATTTATTATTCTTGACCTCAAACATCCCACTGAAATGTTAAAATTTCATTTTCAGTCCGCCATATTGGAAGATCGGAAAATATGTTGGGTTAAAAAATTTAATATTTTCCACCTCAAATTCATTTTTCTTGACCTCGAAAATCCCCATGTATTGTAAATAGTTCATTTTTATGTTTTTCGGTCTGCCATCTTGGAAAATCGGAAAATATATTCAAGTGAAAAATATAAAATTATATGTACCCCAAGGGTATCAGCTTCTACGTGGGAGGGTGGCTTTACCCTAAAGGTCTTTTACGGGTTGATAACCATTTTATTTTATTTTTTTTCTGTGAGGAAGCCTAGCTAGGCTTGCTAGTAGTTGCAGATTACTAATAGCTAGGCTTACTAGTAGTTGCAGATTACAAATTTAGAAAAAATAAAATAAAAAAAATTTCATTTTGAGACTTCCAAGACCAAATTTTTTCAAATATATAGGTACCCGAGACCTTTATTATTATAATATTATGACTAGCGTAATATTATATGTATAATTATACTCAGTTATATGTATAAACACACTCTGTTTCTATACTATATATTATATGTAAACACAGTGTATATCACGTGTGTACTGTGTGTACGATGCACGTACGTATAACCTATAAACAAGAAAAAAAAGTAAAAAATTATGAAGCAAAGAGAGTTTTCGTCAGCAAATTAATTGAAATAAGTTGTAAAATTAAAGTATTCAGGATGTTTTATTTGAAAATTTTCATAAATTAGTTTATTAAAAGAAGGTAAACATGTTTAGATGCAATACGAAAATACAGAGTCAAAAATTTGATGGAGGCTGAAATCATGAGTCAGATAAGTTTTTTTATTTTATTTTCATAATAATCAAAATCTATTAAGTTATTAACAAGAAAAATTTTCTTTGTAAAAATATTTATTATTTTTAGAAAATAAATAGATAAATGCAAGGAAACCCTTTGTGAGATGGATACTTCAAAACAAAATGTCTTGTAAAAACAGGCTTCTATGTAAGACAATTTATTTATTTTTTTAAATTTATTATTAAAAATTTATTATTAAAAATTTAAACAATATTGCTTAGATGTCTCTATGTCATGTTTGGTTCTTTTTAAAACAAAGTTGCATCGGTAGATAATGCTGCAAAGGTAAAATAAAATAATTTATAAAAATTTGATGGTTTCAAACTCATAATTCTTTTAATTATAGGAACTCGTTTGATGATTGGAACTTGTAAAGTTGCTATGAATTCGACATGTTGATTTATTTATAGCCAAATAGCTCATCCTTGATCCTTTATTCACTGATTTAAAAGATGCAAGTTATCAATTGTAAATTCAATACTTATAATATGGTTTAAACTAGCAATCAGAAACTATCAAACGTTATATTATTGTTTTTAGAAAAAATTGTACAAGTTATCCCTGATGTCTAACAGGATTAGGCGAAGATAGTTATTTTAAATCCAACCCATTTTGGAGTATATTGGCCTTGTGATGGAGGTGCCACATGTTATGTTAATAGATTCATTCAATCTTGTTAATTTTATTTTATTTAACATGTAAAATTCTGAACAATTTTAGAAAAATTATAGATAAATTGAATATGGAAAATGATGCCGATGAAAGAGAAAAAATGTCAAAGGAATGTGATGAAACTTACAGTCCAGTTAGTGCATTCGGACAATTGCAATATATATTTGCAATTATGCAGTTTAGAAATCATAAGTATTTAGATTCAATAATTTTAGCAGATGCATAAGGTTCAGAATTAACGACTCAAGAAGATGCTGTTTTAACACATATACACTTCAAAAATTAAGGCAAGGTAGATATAATTCCATCAATTTGTTCAAAATAAGTATTAAATTTTATTTTGTTATAGTTTTCTTTTTTTTTTTAAATATTAAATATTTTTTTTTTTAGTTTTAAAATTTGCGGTACAGAAAATAAAACTTTATTCACATTTTATGAATTGATTTTAACTTGCTCCAAATATAAATGAATCAAAAGAAAATTTCTTAAGAGAAGAGCAATTACCTGGTGCAAATCAATGTCATTGCAGAGTATGCAACAGTAAATAAGATACCAGAAGGTTTATATACGTTATCATTCTCTACCAGAAACTTTAAATATTTAGCTTGTACGATTTGTGTTTTAAAAATATGAATATTGTATAGTTATTTAAAAAAGCGTATTAATATGAAACTTTCATAATTATTATAAATTTTATAATTTCTGCAAAGAAAAAAAAAAGTTTCATTTAATTATTGTTATTCGCCATGTTATTTTTTTTTTTTGGTCTAACCAGTCAATTGATGATATCGTCAAAGTAATATTTTCAGATTCACAAATAAATAATTAAACTTTAAATGAATCGAAAAAACCATCTTAAAAATGATGAATTCAGAATATATTTAAAAAATCTAATATCAACATTAAACAGTAAATAATTTTTTTATTTTTCATGTATATTTTTCATTTACAAAATTTAGAATTATAGCAAAACTTTTTTATTCATTCAATCATTTTAATTTTTAAGTTTAGTTTATTTATATTTATAAGGTTTTAAACTGTATAAAAATTAAAATTGTAAATTAGTTTTATAAATAATTTTTTTATTTATTATAAGAAATATAACCATGCTCGTTGTATAAATTATATTATTACAAAAATAAAATCAAAGTATTTAAAATTTTTACGAATATATGCATATACAATCATTCATTTTTTTATTTAATTTATGGAATTAAGTAAAATATTTTTTGCCTGTATTAAATAAAGAATTTAATTTCTTATCAACAAGACAAGATATTGATTGGCTTTATTTGTTCCAGAATTTTAATTTTGTAACTCCTTAGCTTTTTTAAAAAAAACTGCCAATACTTTATTTTCTTGATTTGGTGGAGTTGATTACTCAGATTTGTCAATATCTTTGCAAGTTTTAATAGGAAATTCTGGATGCTATCAACAAATGTTTTCTTTGGATAAATGAAAAGGTGGATCCATACTTAATAAAAATTGCTCGTGTTAATTTTTAACTATATAATTCAGGTTGTCATTAAATTTTTTTCTTCACTTTAGTATTACCTTTGGACTAATGTTTGTTTTCAATACTGATTGCAGAACGTTATCTGCATCTGGAGTAATTCGTCCTCTGGTTTCACAGTTGGATTTTAATTCATATTTTTCAGATTGCAAACTTGCAAAGCTTCTTATTTTTATATGTGCTAAATGATTGCAATGTTTGTTTCTGTTTTTGAACCAAATCTTATCAGGTCAACTTAATTATTTATAGGTACTCCTTTGGACAAACAAATTGAGAAACAAACAAACAAACAAACTTCCACAATATACAAGTACCAAGATAATTTTTATTATAATCACACGGATGACAGAATATAAAAATTCTTTATGGAAAGGGGATGCGTACCCATCAGCTGTTTATGAAATATAAATGTTATTTTCGTGAACTTAATTTAACTGAAGTATCAATAAACAAATATTTTTTAATATTAAAAACTTATATTTAACCAAAACATAACCCCATAATAACTTGAAGTTTGTTTATAAATCTACGGGTTTTTTTCCGTAGTTCAGTATATAGAGGGCGGTATAAAACAGCGAAAATATGTCGGAAAATTCTGCAAAAAAGAGACATTTTCATCCAAACCAGCGACTTTATTTGTCAATAATTTTTATTTTCCTTTGAGAAAAAATAATCAAAAGACTTTGATTAAACTCGGTACTAAGAGTTTTATTTCAAAAAATCGATAAAAAGTATACTTTCTGTATGCCAAAAATATGCATTTTCGTCGTTTTCGCGTCATAAAAAAAGAAAATTTAGGAAAACCAGAAATGAATTTTGGAAAAAATGCTTAGTACCGAGGTACTATTTTAGTTTCCGAATATTTCTATCCATATTTCATCCAAATCCATCCAGAAACAAGGTCACTGGATTGGTTGAAAATTGCCTTATTTTAGCATATAAAAACAAACCCCGACGCCCTCTTAAAACCAGAATTAAGGTCGTTCTATCCACCTCGGGATGTTTTTTGCGCAGAATATTTGTAACTGAAATATTTTAACCATATATTTATTTACAATCATTTTTTAATGAAAGAATCAATGCTTTTCAGTATTTGGTACAAGAATATAAAAACAAATGAAAATGTTTATTGGTTTAAACAAATAGGACCTGCTAAATTTTTGTAATTTTTGGCTCATAAAAGCCTGAATTCCATAGATCTGGTCAACTTGTATCAAAATTCTGCTTGGCTAATATTGAAGATCATTCAATTTTAGTGGGAGGTATCGTGGAAAATTTTTCACTAAACCTCTTTTAAAACGAATTTGAAAAGTGAAAACTATGTGCGAAACTAAAACGTTAATTAATTAATTATGAAATAAAATTTTTAATATATTGAAGTAAAAAACTACCAATTCTTGACATTCACCCACAATCCAAATTTGAAAAGCAATGATTAACTAATTAACTTATATTCAGATTTTCTTTCTTATATAATCTTTGGAAATCATTTCACTTGCGAGAAAAATTGAATGCCAAATTCTCAATGTAAAGATACCGTGTTAACACTGTCGTTATTTTTACAGTAAAAAACAGCTATTTTTTCTACACAGTGCCTTTTTAAGATAATTTGATAGTTAAAATTTTTCTCGCAAGTAGAATAAATCCAATAAGTTTTTTTTCAAGAGGAGCTAAAAGCATACCAAATATGGATTAGATACATATAGTGAATACGCGTCATTTATGAGTCAAATTTGGAACTGGCCTAAAATCTAGCATGCGTTGTACGCCCAGGAGAGCAAGAAATATCGTGATTACTATGAGCAAAAAATTTAAGACTGAGTCTTCAAGTTCTTGATCAACCTGGAGCTAAAATTTTATGCCCTTGATGCATAATATACTATCCCCATGTAATTTAGAGCATTTACAAATTTAAAACATTTTTCCTCAGATTTTTTAAACAAAAGAGGAATAATATTCTTTTCATTATACGCTGCAAAAAAGATCTACTTTCTTACTTTTGGGCGATCATTTTTTCGCTTTTAATGAAAAACTATGTGTTGAACACGGGAAAAAATGTAGGAAATTTTACTTTCAATGCTGTCTGCATTGAAAGCCAAATCCTATTTTTTTTCCCTTGTTGAACAAATAGATATTTTTTGTTAAAATTTTAAATTTACTTGGAAGTTTCCTAATATTTAGGACACATTTAAAACTTACAAAGAAAACCTGCTTGCATTTCAAAACTGCAATAATGACCAAATCATTACCCAAAACTCTCATAATAACAATAATAAAAAAAAAAATTCTAAAACAATAAATAAAAATAAAATTAACATTAAAAAACGATAAAAAATAATTATAAATAAAATCTAAAAATTTAAAAGATCATTATAAAGTCTATAATAAAACATCTGCAAAAAAAAAATTCTCGTACATCTGCTTGACATTTTTTTTTTCAAATACATTAAAACATAAAAAAAACGACAACACTTGTTAATAACATAACAACTAAAACACTAAATAAAATCTAATAAATTAGACAAATATAAAAGTCAATTAAAGAATATAATTTAAAAATCAAAATTATTATGTTAATTTTTGTTCGAAAAAAAAAATGTTCATTTATAAATCAATGACAAAAAAAGTCTCCATAAATAAATAAATGTCAATTTTAAACATATCCAGAGAAGAGTATAATTTATCAATCAATAAATAGTTATAAATCATATGTAATTAAAAGAAATAATAATATATTAAATTAAAAGAACTGCCTGCACCCCCATGAGAGATCACTTAAATATTAAAAAAAATTTTATAGATCGTACATGAATCTTTATTTATAAATAAAAAAAATTGAATTTTATTTACAGCTGTAACGAAAAAAAAAATGAAATGTTATCGAAGTTGTTTCTTCTCTACTTCGTGTATTTATCAGACAGAGAAATTATACAAACAGAAGTTAAATTTTTTTTTTTCAGAAGAAGAAGTGTAGAGAAGGAATGAGTTGCATTAGGAATAAAAATTGATACGTTCTGGCGCCTTGAGCTTTTACTTTAATATTATTAATTTAACAAAATGTCAAGATTTCTCGTGCTAAGAAACAGTAGCTCCATTGTTTGTTATATCTATCGAAGCTTATACATTAAAAATGCAATTATCGAGAAAAAAAATTGTATTTATTTAAACACATCACATACAATTTATCCTCTAAAATATTAAAAATTTCAAGTTCATAAATCAAAAATAAATCAGTAAATATTCCAAAAAAAAAGCTCAATATAATCGATTGACCCTTTGTGGTCATAAATATTCCCATTAATATTAACTTAGAAAGTAAGCTTCTTTCTTTTTATTACACGTTCTTTAATACTAAAGGGATTTTTAGCCAAGGGTGTAAAAAAAAAAAATAAAAAAGTTTTGCGTGAGAAAAAAAAATCTTATATGAAACAAATTTTAGTATCATACAGTAGAAAAAGAGTGATACACAGCTGGGAATTTTATATGTGAAAAAATTCATAGCACCATGTATACAGAAAAATCCAAAAGATTCTGCTTGATGTTTCTTCAATTTTTTTTTTTTTTTTTAGTAAGAAAAGTAATGTAAGGGTCATTTTTATATTTAAGAATTACTTATTGAAGATGTGTAATCTGTCTTTTTTTTGGACTGCATGTATGAAAAAAATTGATATAAACGGTTTGTGAATATTAAAGATTTTGGGTACCAAAGCAGTATTCATTTTATTTTTTTGATGTGAAAATAATTGTTTGATATTTGAATTTTTTGATTCAATCAGGACAAAAATTCTATATGATTTGAATGAAATGGCGAAATTTTTAATTCGACATATTCAAAATTTTATATAAATACCTATTAATATTTTCTTTTTTTTAAACCATTTAATTTTAATTACTACGAGCGTTTTAATACTACTTGACTTTATAACAGCAACATAAAAACTGTATTGTTTAAATTTTGCTTGAAAATTTAAATAGAGTAACCTAAAGTACCCAGCTTTTTTCAAAATGAAAAATTTAAATTATTCTTTGGATTTTAAGTAGGAATGTGCAGTTTACCAAAAATTCGGGTTTTAAAGATTTTTAGCTTGAATGAAAAATTTTTGATTTATTCCGTACCTGCAGTCCCTGTACTAAGAATTTTTGGGTCTGGTACCCTACATTTCAGGTAACCGCACATCCCTAGTTTTAAGTGTTTTTTGATGTACTGAATAATCCTTAACCAATTTTTTTCACATCCAAACAGTTAAAGCATTTCCTGATGTTTTTATGAATTTAAAAATTTACAACATCCTTTACACTTGAGCATTATAAAAATTTAGAAATAATTGTGTATCAATTACTTGCAGGTAACTTTAAAACATTCAATAAAAGTATTGTTATAAATAAAATTTTGTAATTTTCTATTTCCTCTCAACATGTACTTTTCAATAATTTTTATGATTTCCTTAAGTAATTTTCAATTTCAAGCTAATAATTTTTTACACTAAAAAATATAATTTTCACACCTTTACCCATAACTAGAAAATTACTTTAAGCAGAATTAATTTTAATTCATAACACAAAAAATTCCTTCATAAAAATATGTGTAACAATAAATCTTTAAAAAAAATATCATTAACATATTTTATTCAATAATTTTCCAATCGATGCCTTTAATTAACCGACCGTAAAAGTAAAATAAAAAAAAATGTTATAAATTCAAGTACTTTTTGAACTACTTATTTATACATCTATTTAATTCTGGAATGAACCAGAACGGAATGTCATAAAAATGTTAAATTTTTTTTTTCAAGTTTGTCTCGTCATGATATTTGATTTATAAAAATTTTTTGAAGATAATAATAAAAAAAAAAGGGTATATCATGCATGATATCAAACAAATTCCTCATTATTGGTTTATAAATATTTCTTGAAAAAGAGAAGAGAAGAAGAATTGACTGCATGGCTTTTTTTTAGAATCATTTAATTTTGTAGGCTTGGCGCGTCTTTCGAATAAAAATCAGAATCTCATAAAGAAAAGACATGTTAAAATTACTAAAAAAAAAAAAATTAAAAAGATTTTTGTGCGAGGGTAGATTTAGTTTGAATAATAGCATCGTGTATATTGAAAGAGTAGTTGGGTAGTAGTAATATTTAGTCTTGATATTAAAAAGAAGAACAGAAGCAAAATTTTTATATAACGGAAGAACCAAAAGGAAAGGCTTGGCGCGTCCAACGCGGACATTCGTCACACGACATCAAACGTTAAAGCCGCCCTGATGATTCTTTTGCTATAAGGTTGACGGACGACGCGACCAAGCGACTCTAAAGACTCTCTTGAAGCTCGATCGTCCATGAAAAAAGGGGAAGGATTATTTTATTTTTTAAGTTTAATGGAAAAATATGTATTAGTAGGAGGAAATAAGAAATAGTTTATTATCTATAAATTTCTAAAACTCTTAAATTTATCTTCTTTTTGTAAAAACGCCGTCCAAATATCAAAAATAGTGCATTTGAATTGAAAATGAAATTTTTCATTAATTCAAATATACGTTTGTTAATTATATTAAAACAATCTGATAAAAAAACTAAATCTCTTTTATAATAAAAATTATTGAAAAAAAAAATCGTGATATCAAATGCTAATTGTCATTTTAAAGACCACATTAACTTTTTTTAAATGAAGGACGAAGGCGAATTAAAAATAAAAGTAGAAAAGAGCTACTAAGAGAAGCTAAAATTCTATGTAAGTACTTTTGTCATCATCTTCAAATATTGTCTTGGCAGAATGTAACGGAATTAAGGGGGGTTGGACCAATGGGACTTAGAAGGACCGGGTTTAGGAACTGGTAGTTTGGGTTCAGAATCTTAACATTTACTGAAGATAATGTTGTGTAACATTTATGCATTATAGTACCTCGCCCTCAGCTGTAGTACGTAGACAGATACGCTTTCCAAAGCAAAACTCGTAATGGTTTATTAAAAATCATGAATTGATATACACATAACATTAATAAAAATATAAAATAATCATTTTTACCTATTTCAGAAAAGTAATAATAGAACATGCAGTATACAAGCTTAATTCAAAAATGAAAAATATTTAATATAATGCAAGAAATTCATATACAACAATAATATGTTATAAAATTTGACGATGTTACGGAGCAACGCTTTCTTTATATAATATTTAAAAGACATTTCTCTTTCGAGAAAAAAATCCTCATACATTAAACTATTAATATACTGACGAGCTATTGTAATCTCCAAAATCTGGAAACAGCTAAAAAAAACTCCGAAAATTTTAATTAACATTTTCATTATTCATGACAAATTATTTGAAAAACAAATTCGTCAATGATAATCAATGAAATACTAAGGATCGTAACCAAATGATGAAATTATATAAGTCATCAGCTTATATCATGTTATAATATAACCAAAACAGAGCTTCGATATGCAAGAATCACAAGAAATGTAAATGTCAATTTAATAATATAATAATTAAAACAATCTTTATAAATTTTGTGTGACTTTGCTTTATTTATAGTGTTTAAAAGACATTTCTCTTTCGAGAAACAAAACAATTCTTCTACAAACTGTAAATATTTTTATTATATACATAATTTAAATAATTTTATCATAAAATAGGTAAAAAAATCAATTAACAACATTTGTTATAAAGTTTAAAATAAAGCAATTATTTTTATATTATAATTGAATAACAATAAAATCACGTACAAATATCTGATACATCACGTCACGGTCTCAAATAGCAATTAATAGAAAAATCACGTTTAATCTTGGTATATATAAATTGAATAAAATTTTTTTTAAACTAAAAAGTACAGTATGTAATGTAAGAATGATTAAAATTTAGCGTGAAATTGCCGTTATTATATAAAATATCTAAATAACGCCTATTAATCATTAAACTGTAAATATATATATTTTCAACACTTATTTACTGAAAATTAGAATTATATATATAAGAGATGAACATAAAGTCTAATTAAACATTCTAATCTAAGAAACATTCCTTTAAGACTCACGCAAATTTGTGGTCTTTTACTGTTATCTTAGATAATATTAAGGTATTCTTAGTTGTTTATTACACTTTTAGTCTTTGTATGTATGTGTGTATATAGTCATGATCTTAAATCTAAATTGCGATCGTTTGTCAAGTGTAGAAGAGAAGATATATATAAACCTTTTATATATTATATGTGTGATATAAATTCTCCTTTGTAATTTTCATTTCTATATTTATTATTTTATGTACTTTATAAAATTAAGAATTTAAAAATATTGTATTTTAATTTTTCATTTTTTTTTTTAGATAAATATTTGGTACTCAATTTTAAAGCATACTTGTAAATATATTCGTAAATTGGTTCTTTAGGTTGGAAAACTATTAAATTAAAACTGAGCCAAAAGCTTTAATCCGATGAAAATTTTTCATAATCACTGAAGGTTTAGTCAGAAAAAAAATATAAAATTGCATTATGAAGGCAATGGTTTAGACATCTGCAAAACTTAAAATTTTGCAAATTTTTTTATAAAATATTAAAACATCATATTTCAAAATATTAGACAAAAATATGGCTGGAAAATTTTAAAATAGAAACGCTAATTATTGGCTAAAATACTGGTCCTGAACCACAAACCAAGGATATCGTTACTAAGAATATCATATCTGACAAATAACTTAATTTTTGAGGGTGAATGATTTTCGTCATCAAAAATGGTTTTGTAAGACTTCTGAGCCAATTGACATACTATTAGAAAAATGCCCTCGTTTATCCTATCTAAAAACTATAAATTTTTTTCTTTATACTATCAAGCACTCAAAGATTCAAGAACCTTAAAACATACGTACCAATATAATATTCTGAAGTTAAAGTTTTATTTGCAAAAATACTAAAAAATTGAGACATAAACCCATATAATAATAAATAAATACATAAATAAAATAACCTATAATTATATAATTTTTCAATAATTTTAAGTCAAATAATGTCTATTTTAACATCTCTTTTTCTCTCTTCCAAGTTAAGAAAAATATATAAAACTTATACGAGGTAGTTATTTAAAAAAAAAAAATCATAAAAATAATCCATAGTTATTATTAACATGTCAGGAGAATACAAAATGAAAGTAAAAATATATATAAATATACTTATTTCCTGAGAATCATATTGTTTAAGAAAAATATTGTATTTTTTATTTTATGTTTTTAAATTTAATGGAAAATCTTTTGTATCCGAACCAATCTATAATAATTATTTTCAATGAAATTGTTATTGTGCATAAGAGTTACTTAAGTTTAACGTGTAAAATTTTGTATCAATAAATATATATGGGTTAATCTGACTGAACTCAAAAGGATGCTGAATTGGTATTGTATGATACTTAATTTTTTTGGGTTTTTTTCATTTTCTTCTTTTTTGGTCTTTTGAAATTTTCTAAGTTCGGTGATTTTGCTTGAAATTTCAAGCAGACGTGTATTTTGTCTAAGATTTCAAACAAAGAAGCCTAAGTATACGTGTTTTTTACAGGGTTTTTTTCTTTAATTTTTTAAATTATATAAAAACTTTCGCAATTAAGGTTTTTTTTCAATAAATGATTCTCAAATTTAAGCATGGAAATCCTTCAAGTTTTATATAAAGTAAGTATCAGGTAAGAATTGCCTATAAACCTATTTTTTACCCTTAGAAGACGGGTTATTTGCTCTATTTATGCAAAACTATGTTTTAAATTGCGGGACAAAATATGGGGTTCAACTTTTGCATGCTGTCTGAACTTGCTCGCTAATTTATCCCTTGTTTAAAAATTAGCTATTGATCCAAGTTTTTGAATTCAGTGCTCAAGTTCAAGAAAAAATTTGAAAAATCCGTTTGAAAAACTGGTACTTTAGATTGTAATTCAGTAGAAAATTTTACTTACCTTTGTAATTTATTTAAAAATTGGTACATAAAATAGACATTGTATTGAATTACATATATGGTTCGTATACTTTAGTCGGATCGATCCATATTTGAATCGTACTAATTTTCATAATAACTCAATTTTTTTTCTCAAATTAAGTAATAAAAAATACAATTCCATAAAATATAAAAATAAAATAATTCGAATATAAATAATTATTTTAAAAAATACATAAAAATCAGAAAAAAAATTCAATATATGTGCTTTTAAAAAATAATTTTTTATGATTTAAACAAAAAGTAATAAAATATTTAAAAAAACGTACCTTTAATTTTAAAAGATCAAATGGATGTATGCCTAATGTTGCTAACGTTGACATATCATCAACCAATTCATGATTTTCTAAATAAATATGTTGATCGTAAGGCCCCGCGTGATATATTTCCATTGTCTAAAACAAAAACACAAAAAATTTAACTAATAAAAAAAAATGCCTTTGGCAACTAAAAAATATATAATTTTGTTAAATGCAAAAGACTCCCTTAAGGAAACCATATAATAAATTGTAAGCTTTTAGAATAATTACTTAATTTTTTTCAAAAAAAACAAGTGTGACTCTTTTGTGTAGATAATATTTTTTATTATGTTTGTAAACACACGTTGAAAAATACATATTTTTTTTACGATTTTAAATAAGGCGCGCGCGAGAAAGATTTTTTCGAAAACGTTTTTTACTTATTTTTACTACTTTGTATTTCGAAAAAAAAAAAAAACATATATTGTTCAAAGTTTATGTATACATACACTGTAAATTATAATACACAAAAAGATAAAATAAAAAGGAAAAGATGATGATTATGCTTGTTACCTAAATGGTCAAGTGCAAAAATTCCTTCTCAAAAAAAAAATTATTTCTATATTATGATCGTTATTTATTTCATGTATTTTTTGTACAAGTAAATATTAGCTTGTTATGTATACTATATTTTTTGCAAGAGTTAAGGAATAGGCGCGAACATATGCTTTTTTCTTGGATTTATAGTTTTTTTTTAAGTATGTAGTAGTTTAACAATTTTTTATGATTTCTTTTCTTTTTTAATAGTTATGTAATAATACTAGATTCAAATTGGGGCTTTTCGAACAAGGAAAATTAGAATTATTTATACAGGGAAGAAATTAGAAATTTAATTTTTTTTTAAATTGGTTACGTGAATTATTTGGACCGGTTGGCTAAAAATGTAATATTTGCTTTGAATCGGTTTGATAGAATCATAAGGGTAATTTTTATAGTGTTAAAGAATCATAATTAATGGGTACTACACTGAAAAAAATATGGTTATTCCAAACGGAATCCCGGTTGCCAGATCAGGAACTTTAAATGTGGTGAATAGATTCCGGTAACCAGATTTTTTTCAGTACATAAGATTTTTGAAAATAAGAGATTTTTGTCCTATTCTGCGGACGAAATCACTCGCGAAATCACATCAGATTGTTTTGCAAACAAGAAAAACTGTCAAAAAATGAATTCAGAATTCGAGGGGTAAAAATACAATAAAATAGGGTCTGAAAAATTATATAAAATCATGAATACTCATAATTGTGATCAATTTTAAATCTCTAAACAAGTACTCAGAATTCTCAAGTAGCTTACTTCAAAATTGATAACAAAAAAAAATGATATTTAGTTTAGGGGTGAAAATTTTAATAAAATTGATACTATAAGTACACTGAAAAAAAAATGCCGCAAGCGAATTTTTCGTGTAACTATTAGCCTATTTTCATTTGTGACTTGTGGCCAGTGGAATTTTTCGTAAAATTTTGATGTAAAAAAATTAGATTTCAAGTAATTTACAATCGCTTATAAAACAAAAGCGGACGTAGAATTTTCCACTCGCAGCAAAAAGGATTTTTTTTTCAGTGTAGTCAAAAACCAAAATTTGTAAAATTACACTAAATCTTAATTTTATATCCAATTGAAACAAAAAATAGAATTTATCCATAATTATAAAAAAAATGTACTTTACGTATAATATAAAAGAAATTGTTATTTTACAATAAAATGAAGGAAACTCGTCCATAAAATTAAGTCATTAACATCTTGTATAATAAAGACACATAAAAATTCTTAAACTAAAACAAAATTACTCAATTATGAAAAAAAGAAAAAAAAAGTAAGATAAAAACTTCCTTATAACATTTTCTTTATCCATACCCACAATAATATAATAAATTCATCAATATTATCGACTAATTAAACTATAAAATAAGAAAAATTTCTTCTCAGAAATTGATCAATTATTATTACTCGTCTTTGTCTCTCAATACAGTAGAACCAATAAAAAATTCTAAATATATCTTCATTTTTTTTTTAAAAGAAAATTATACTAAGAAAAATCGTATTTTCTAATAATAATGATAATAAATTTTTATTAATAATATCTTTATAAAAGCGTTATATTTTTTCGATAATAATGACTCAACACGTTCGAGCGTGAAATTTAACAAGAATATTTTCACGGTTATATATATTTTTTTTTATTCTTTAAATCTTCAAGAGATAAGAAATTTTCAATACATATTTTTATATAAAAATTACATATTGTTAAATGCATGATTTTTATTTTTCATGCACATATTACTGACAGTAATAAACAAGTTTTATAAAACGTCACTTTTTTTTTACACAGTAGCACTAAATTTATTTTTATTTACCGTTTTCTTAACTACTTTATTTTTAAATATTGTGTTTTCTCTTTTGTTATTTAGAAGATTTTCTTATTATTTTGTTTGTACCACACCTTTTTTATTTAACTTCTTTTAAATTACATGGAGTTTGGTTGATCAATTAGATTTTAAGAAAACTTTGACTGACACTATTTTAAGAAAATTGTTTTTGGAAAATATTTTTTTTTAGAAGTTAATCTAAAATTATACCAAAAATTAGTGGGTCTTTAATCCAGAGTTCTTGTTACGGTTTTTAAATAAATTTAACAATAGTAGTCACTGTCAAAATGAAACTTTGCCTGAAAGTTTTTTGCTAATAAAACAATCATAGAAGCAATAAAAATAATATGCGATAATTAATTATCGTTAGCATAAGAATAAAATAATTGCTTACAAATTTTCTATAACCAACCCTAGTTCCGAACATAATTCAACATTTATTATCTTCTATCACTTTGATTCCCAATAGATTAATTTAATTATATGTTAACCAAGGAGCAAATTAAATTACAAAATTGACAGCTTTCTCCACTTAAATTTTCAAGCAAAATTCAAAAAAAAAAATTTGTTTTAGCTTTAATGTGATACAAGTGGGGCCATCTGGCAGGGAATTATGGCAGACAATATAGAAAATTTAAACTCAGTTTTTTTTCTCATTGTTTAACATACATGATTTTTTAATAAAAATGAAAACAATGATCTTTTGAAATTAAAAAATAGATCATGGTATTTTTTACATACTTTGAAGGTATCATCAATATTTTAGCTATTAAACAATTAATCATCCAATAAAACTTTATCTCTCCAAAATCTGGCACAAAATGTGCAAAAAATTCAATAAAATTATTTAAAAATAAAAAAAAGAAATTTTCAATAATTCTTAATACCAATGAAAAAAAAAACAATGGCAAAAAAGAGCTCAAATATAGCAATAAAAAAAAAACGGTAAAAAAAAAAATCATAATCCATTTTAGCAAAGTAAAAAAAAAAGAAAAAAATGAAAGAGTTAAATAGAAAGAAGTTGGAAGTCTGTTATTAACTTTAAAGATTTTTATGTCCTTTAAAAAGTTATTTTTTTCATTTTGTTTCTCAATGAGACTAAAAACTCATCATAATCATCACGAGAAAAAAAAATATAGGTAGGTAAAATATAAACCCCCTTAAGGCTTATTTTACTATATTCTTTAATATGTTAACCATCACTCTTTTACTTATTATAATTATTTCATATTTTTAAGACTTTCTGCAAAAAAAGTATGTTTACAAAATTTTTATAACTTTTTTTTTTCAAACAATAATTTTTGTATTCGTGCGAATTATTATTAAAGTTATGTATCAATAATGATTGAAAATATATTTATGCTCAAAAATAAATAAATATATTTTTTACTTTGAAAAAAAGTTTTTTGCCTTGAGGAATTAGTAATTGTTAACCTATATATTTTTTTTTACTATATAAAATAAGTAATTTAGTAAAATTTCTCAATAGCAGGTACTTCTAATTGTAGATAATTTGGATGTTATCTCAATTTAAAATTTTAATATTACATTTTAACGTTACATTACATTTAACAATTTGGATAGTGGCTAAAGTCCTTTTTACATCAGATTTAAAGTCGATATTAAATCTGGCAATCTTTAAAATTTATATAGTGTAATTGGGAGTTATTTAGGATTAATCATTAAAAATCTCCAGCTACAATATATAAATTTTAAAAATTATCAGATTTATTATTATCAACTTTTATTCTGATGTAGAAAGAGCTTAATTGGCAGTAATATTATTGCAAGAGCAATAGGCACGTATGCAGAAAATTTTGCAGGAGGGACAGAACCTAATAATATTAAAATTGATGGTTTAAATTTCTTAAATATCAATCAAAATTTAATTGTTTCTTATTAAAAATTGTTTATTAAGGTAACAAATTTTTCAAACATTTTTCATTTCAGGGGTAGGAGGTCATGACTTCTTGCTCCCCCCCCCCTCCCGGAAACATGTCGGATAAAATAATTGTAATTTAGTAAAATTATGTACTCAAGGAAGAGCTAGGATGCCTAAATCTACACTGTAAAAATATATTGCTTGAATTTTCAATAAATTGAAAATTATTTAATGGATCTAAACAGAAATATATTTTACGTGTATTTGAAATTTGAATTTCATTTTAATTTAAATATTGTTTTTTTTTTTATTTAATTTAAATTTGCGGTTATCATATGATTTTAAGTATTAGTAACCTTTTAAGTTTCGTAAGAATCATGTAAAAATTTTTGCAATCGTCAAAGTTTATGTCGATTATGATGAGAACTCTCCGACGCGACGGGTCTGCGATACTATAGTAATTTACAAGAGGAAACCGCCTCATTTGAGACGCCTAATTACAACCTATAGTTACTATAAATGAATTTATTATGTTGAAAAAGCATCCCTGATACCATTCACTTATTCCAATAAATCGCCTGGGACTAGAAATGCAAGCTCCGTGTTATTGAATATGGATTTTTGGGCTATAAAAGCTGATATTTGTACAAAAAAAATGAGACCAGCCGTAAGTTTCTTGGTTCAATAGCAAAGTTGCTGCGTTTTTTGGAAGGTAGCCTAAAAATTTTTATCTTAAAACATCAGGAGCTTACATTGAAATAAATGCAGTGTATCGGGGATGCTTTTACAAAATAATAAGCCCATCTATAACTGTAGGTTATGATTTGACGTCCCAAATGTGGCGATTTTATGTTGTTAGTAATTTTCAATTTCAGATTGCTTTAATTTGCACTGAGTCTATAATGTTTGAAATTTTGAATATTTGCTTAAATTTTTAAACGATATACAATAAGTTTTATAAAAAAGCATATTTTCACTAAGTAAAAAATTTATTTAAAAAATTCAAGCCGAGCCACTTAACAGCGTTGTTTGCATCAAAGTAAAACAAACCAAAACTGCGTACTAAATAGAATAAATAACTTCTAAAAAATCTTAATTTTCTCTAAAATTTGAATCGGATAGTTTACTTATTTCCTTTAATTATATAAGCAATAAGTTACAAAAAGGACTTTATTATACGTACTGATCAAAATACTATTCAAGCAGTTATAAAACTGACACATGGTTATTTAAAGCAATTAAATTAAGATAAACGTCGAACATTGAAGTTTTTCATATGCAGGTCGAATCATAATTTTAAATACTATTATTCGTTTATTTCACCAGATCCAAGAAAATATTTAACAGAAAAAAAAATCTTACCATGAGTTTTAAATCTTTTAGTGTTTGTTCTGAAGATACTTGTAATTCATGTGATCCTTTTATTTTTCTACCTCTTCTCGAAGGCCTATTTGAATTTAACGTTGCTTCTAAAGGCTAAAAAAAATAAAATTAATTAAAATAAGTACAATTTTAATAAATAAAAAATTTTTTTTTAAACTTACATCTACACCATTAGCATTTTCATTTTCTTCAACACGTTTAACATATATTGTTGCTTTATCATATTTTAAACTTTCTACACGTTCTTGCTCCAGCCTATCAAGCATACATTCTTCACATGTAACTAAAAAAAGTATATAATTAAAAATCAATCAAAGATTTTATTTTTAAGGTAGTCATTTCTTAATACATTATTACATTAAAACCAGTTTATGGCTCAAAAAAAAAAAAAAATGAAAAAGGGGAGAAAAAATATAAGAGTGTTCATGATTATATCTTAATAATAAAATGACTTTTACATATAAGTAAGAAAGAAAATGTCAAAATGAATGAGATTTTGTATTTATACGTGTGGATTATTATTATAATAACAATAATGGATTTGCTTTGCGGCCGTATGCGTTGATTAATATAGTAATTAATAATAAACGTTGACCAAAAGGGAGGTTTTATATGTATGTGTACGTGTGAGGTGGCAAGAAAGTTTTGCATTGTGTATATTATAATATTAAGCAAAAAAGCCCTTATACTCGATTTCTCAAGAGTGTTACGTCATGTTTTTCTATAAAATTTATATAGGGTGGTGGTATACATAACCTAAAATGAATTCGAATGTCCACCCTGAACGATCCTAATTACTAAAAGCAAAGGAGATTTACCATATCCTCTGATAGGATTTTATGATATCCTTTTACTATATATATATAAAACAAAGAGATTTATGTTTAACATGCTTTAAAAGACCGATCGAGTACCTTGATTATTTTGAGTTAAACACAAAAGATCATTGATTTATCAACATTTTTCTAAACTGGACCTTTTTTTTTTTAGTTTTAACATTTTTATTATGTGTTAGTTTTAGGGATAGCAAGGTTTAATTTAGGGTCAACACGTTTTGAATTGTTTGTTGTAAATGATTAAGTACCCAAGATTTACACACATTGCAATTTTGAAGTAATTTGGTTAAACTGTTTTAGAGATGGCTTTGATTTTTTGTAAAACTTTCGTTTTTTAAATTGATTTTTTATTTTTTAAAAACAGTCCAGATGGCCCATTAAAACATTACAAACCAAAGTAAAGGAGTCAGATTTTTCAGCTAGCTTAAACTATTTTTAAGTATAGAGAGAATTTCCTAGCAGGTGTATATTTATGAAAAAAAATTTTTAAAGCATGAATATATGAGGGGTTCCACCCCAACTAGGCCCAAATTGAACTGAAGGGTCGCCGAAATCAGTCCAAATATATTTTTTCCGAAAGCACAACTAAAATTAGGTACTCTCAGCCAATTTTAGCTTTCTAGGTTAAATCCTTGATTTTTGTGCAGCCATTTTTGTGTTTTTGGCCTAATTTGATAAATTTAGTAAAAGTATTCTTATTTTTGCTGCCAAATGCTTATTTGTGGTGAAAAATATTTTCATCCTAAGTGTTTTCAGGAAGTGTTTTTTTGTTTTCTCACTATTATCTATTTTTACCCCCCCCCCCCTCCGAAATCTGAGTAACTTATTTTTTTATCTATTATGCTAATCTGAAAGCTCCAGATCAAAAAATGATATTCTTTAAATTGCTATTTTTAAAATAGTTAATGACTTTTGGCAAGCACTGAAGAATTTGTATAATAATGCGGGGGGTATTTTACGGGATTTGAGGATTTGTGGATTTGCAAATCCCACTTGGATTTGAAGGGATTTGATGGGATTTGATGGGATTTGAATGGGATTTGAATGGATTTGAATGGATTTTAATGGTTTTTAATTCATTTGAATGCATTTGGGGTTTGCAAATCCACTCAAATCCAAGGAAAAACCTTAAAATTGTAATTACGCATTATATTATAGTAAGCGTCCAACGCAATATGTTTTTTACACTCCATAAATGAAGATTACATTCTTTGTATGTGTTTTATGTTTTTGATCATGAGTCCGGGCATTGCAAAGCCCCAAAGTTGTGTTGTCCGACCATAATAGTCAAAAAACTGACCATGCTAGGGCTTTTGTGCGATAATTAATCTGAGCATGAATATAAAATAACAGTTCAAAATACCATTGTTCATATTTTTTGGTAGCTGATTACGAAAATTAGAGTTACAAAATCCTCAGGTTATGTGGAATGCCCATAATGGGCAGAAGCTGCCCATTTTAGGGCCTTTTTGCGAAAATCTAAGTAAAATCTTTAAATAACCTTCTAATAACCTTTCTAAATACTGTCTTGTATACTTTTTGACTGCTGATTACGAAAATCAGGGTCCCGTAATCCTAAGGTTGAATTGTATGCCCATAATAGGCAAAAGCTGCCTATTTTAGAACTTTCATGATAAACTAATTATAAAAAAATTTGAATAAACGCTCAAAGTACGGTCTTACATGTTTTTTGGGTCGCTAATTTCGAAAATCGGGGTACTGAAATCCTATCGCTGTGTAATATGCTCATAATGGGCAAAAGTTCCCCCTTTTTAGGGCTTTTGCGCGATAGTCTAAGTGTAAACTTTGAATAATCGTTCAAAACGGTTCAAATTACCAACATATGTTTTTTGGGTTGCTTATGTGGGTGTCGAAGTCCTAAGTTTGTTATCTGCTCATACTGGGATAAAACCTACCCATGTTAGGGCTAGGACTTATTCACGACAATCTAAATACAAACCTTAAATGACTCTTAAAACTTACATTATATATGTGTTTTGGGTTGCTGATTACAAAAATCAGGATCTTAAAATTCTACAGTACTGTTATCTGCCTTAACCAGGGGGCTAATCACGGGATTCAGGGATTCGGAATCCCTTGTGAATCCTGAATCCGGATTCAAAATTTTTTTTCTCGGGAAAACGCTTGGAATGACTTAAAATGAACAGAAAAACATGTTTAGAGGTCTGAATCCCTCTGAATCCCTCTGAATCCTTCCCCCTCTTTTTTTTTTAGTAAATCGGATAACTTTTTGAAGTATCCACTTTTTTAATTAATATTTTATTCTAAAAGTTCGTACGTATACTTTTTTTTGGTCACTAAGTTCAAATATGAAATCAGATTTTCGATATTGACAGTTGACAGCTGTCAATTAGCTGTCAAATCACTTAACTTTGTTATGAAACTTAAATTTATCCTCATTGGTTATGTTTTTTGGATCGCTTATTTCAAATTTGATGACAGATTTTCGGCATTGATAGCTAATTGACAGCTGTCAATTAGCTGTCAAATCACTTTAATTTGTAAAAAATATTAAATTTATCCTCATTTGTTATGTTTTTTGGGTCGATTATTTCAAATTTTGAGTATGATTTTCGGAATTGACAGCTGACAGCTGTCGATTAGCTGTCAAATCACTTTAATATGTTACAAAACCTTAAATTTATCAACATTATTTCTTAAATTTCTTTAGTATAAAAAATTACTTCACTCCCTCCACCCTAAAATGTTAAAAACTTCCTCTTAATTTAAAAATAATTAAATAAAACTTCGATAAAACTAAAATATTAATTCAAAAGCCCTATTTTTTAAATTGTTAAAATTAAAACCTACACATGACCTAAGAAGGTCGTATAAAAAACTCGAAAAAAAACTATACGTCAAGCCTTAATTTTACATAACACAAGGAAGAAGAATAAAAGAACTACACCACAAGCCTTACACCATCAAAACCTAATAAAGTGGTCAATAATAAGAACAAGGACACGTCAAGCTTTAAATCCACATAACTTAAGGAAGTGGTCTATAATAAAAATGAAACGTCAGGCTTTAAACCCAAAAAACTTAAGAGGACGGTCTTAAATAAAAAACCTTGAAAAAAACGGATTGTCAAGCCTTATACACCCACATAACCTAAGAAGCAGTCTATAGTTAAAAAAATGACATATAGCCTTACTTCCACCTAACCTAAGGAAGTGGTCTACAATAAAAAAAACTAACGACACGTCAAGCCTTACAGTAGCGTAACCTAAGGAAGTAGGCTATAATAAAAAACGACACCTCAAGCCTTACAGTAACGTAACCTAAGGAAGTAGGCTATAATAAAAAAACAACACGTCAAGCCTTACAGTAGCGTAACCTAAGGAAGTAGGCTATAATAAAATAACAACACGTCAAGCCTTACAGTAGCGTAACCTAAGGAAGTAGGCTATAATAAAATAACGACACGTCAAGCCTTACAGTAGCGTAACCTAAGGAAGTAGGCTATAATAAAATAACGACACGTCAAGCCTTACAGTAGCGTAACCTAAGGAAGTAAGCTATAATAAAATATCGACACGTCAAGCCTTACACTAGCGTAACCTAAGGAAGTAAGCTATAATAAAATATCGACACGTCAAGCCTTACACTAGCGTAACCTAAGGAAGAAGGCTATAATAAAAAAACGACACGTCAAGCCTTACACTAGTATAACCTAAGCAAGTAGGCTATAATAAAAAAAACGACACGTCAAGCCTTACAGTAGCGTAACCTAAGGAAGTAGGCTATAATAAAAAAACAACACGTCAAGCCTTACAGTAGCGTATAACCTAAGGAAGTAAGCTAGAATAAAATATCGACACGTCAAGCCTTACAGTAGCGTAACCTAAGGAAGTAGGCTATAATAAAAAAAACGGCACGTCAAGCCTTACAGTAGCGTAACCTAAGGAAGTAGGCTATAATAAAATAACAACACGTCAAGCCTTACAGTAGCGTAACCTAAGGAAGTAGGCTATAATAAAATAACAACACGTCAAGCCTTACAGTAGCGTAACCTAAGGAAGTAGGCTGTAATAAAATAACAACACGTCAAGCCTTACAGTAGCGTAACCTAAGGAAGTAGGCTATAATACAATAACAACACGTCAAGCCTTACAGTAGCGTAACCTAAGGAAGTAGGCTGTAATAAAAACGACACGTCAATCCTTACAGTAGCGTAACCTAAGGAAAAGGCTATAATAAAAAACGACACGACAAGTCGTACACTAACATAACCTAAGGAAAAAGACTATAATACAAAAGCGACAAGTCACGCCTTATACCAACACAACGTAAAATTTGGAGACAAAACTTATCAAATAATTAAGTATCAGGTCAGTTTTTTTCAAGTTTTTTTTTGGAGACAAAAACTTTAATAAAAAATTTTTCAAATCATTAATTATCAGATCCAATAAATCTATTAAAACCGAGTTTTTTAAAATTATTACTTTCATTGAAAAGTATTAGGTATTACGTCCAAAAATAATAAAAATTTAGGTATTTTTTATAATTTTTGAAAGCATTTAATTGATACAAAAATTTCGCACACACATACACAAGAGTTACACCAACATAACCTCATGCAATGGTATAGTCAGGGTGGCCACGGAACTGAAGTTTTTAAAATTTCCTGACTTTCCAGACTATTTTTTAAAATTTTCCAGTACTTTTTTAGTGTTTCAACCAAATTCCCTGAATTTCCAGAGTTTCCTATGAACAAATTTTAGTAAATTTTAATTTCCGACATTTTCTTTTTCAAAATTTAATATTAAATTTAAATACCCAACTAAATCTGCACTTTAGTTAATTTTTACTATATTTTCTGTATTATATATTTTTATTATTAAATTGATTTAAAAAGGAAGGGATAAAAGTATTTAAAAAAAAAAAAATAAAATGATCATTTTTTAATATTATATGTCTAAACATCATTTTCTATCTGCTGGCTAGTGTTTAAAATAGTATATTATGGTCCTAGGCCAAAAAAATAAAGAATAGCCCAAATCACACGTAAAGTACCTTCCGAGGCGAAGCCGAGGATGGTAAACTGCGATTTGGGTCGTTCTTTGTTTATGGCCGAGGATTATACAAAATTTTTTTGCGACTGTGGCGAGAAAAGACGTCTTTGGGAAATACGTACTTTCGGGCCGCAGTACAAAAAAAAATCTTAAAGCATGTTAAAAAATTAGAAAACTGAAAAGTCAAAATTGGGAAATGGGAAACTTTAAGTGCTCGTCGGTGGTACAGGCAGAATCCTTAAAGAGAGGGGGTTTTTATGTCCAAAATATTCAAATGTGTGGAGAACAAAAAAATCTCGAAAACAAAAAATTAAAACACGCTCTACTGAACAAGAATACGACATTCGTTTTTACCTAAATTGTTCTTATTCCCCACAATAGAAGATGCATGCGTAGCAATTACCTAAAGATATTTAATGTGGACAACTGGTGCATTTTAAGTAAAAACAAACATCATATTCGTATTTAGTGACCCAAAAAATATAAGTAACCGATCTCGATGTAATTAGTAGGCTTGACTTGTCGCTTTTTTATTATAGTCTTTTTCCTTAGGTTATGTTAGTGTAAAACTTGTCGTGTCGTTTTTTATTATAGCCTTTTCCTTAGGTAACATTACTGTAAGCCTTGACGTGTCGTTTTTTATTATAGCCTACTTCCTTAGGTTACGCTACTGTAAGGCTTGACGTGTCGTTATTTTATTACAGCCTACATCCTTAGGTTACGCTAGTGTAGGGCTTGACGTGTGGTTTTTTATTATAGGCTACTTTAAGTTACGCTACTGTAATGCTTGACGTGTAGTTTTTTTCCTATAGAGATAGACTAGTTCGTTAGGTTTTGGTAAATTATTGCGCTATTTTGAATTTCGAAATTTGAGGTCGAATTTATTATTAATAAAATATATAATTTTTATTTATTGAGGCGTAGTATTAAATTTTGCATAGCGTTGCTGATCCCTTGGGTAAAAGGGGTGAAAAAAGGCAAAAATCACCCCCGGAAAGGTATCAAATAGCATTTCTGGCATCATTATTGAATTTAGTGGTCCAAAAAACCCTTGAAGATATTTTAAATTTGGAAAGAACAGTGCATTTAATGAAATATATTATTTAGGGTAAAAGGGGTTAAAAAAGGCCAAAATCACCCCCGAAAAGGCATCGAATAGCATTTCTGACATCATATTTGAATTCTAAGACCCAAAAAGCCTATTGCATTCCTCAGAATTAAAAAATAATAATTTATTCAGTTTAATTGTTTTTTAAAAATTATTTTTAAATTATATATATTTAATATAAATATAATTCTGAATATTTTAATTTGTTCGAGAATTCATCTAAATAATTTTTAAAAAATACGATTTTATGTTTTTGAAAAAAAAAAAAAAAAATAAAAATAAAAATTATTTTTATAAATTTTTTCATTATATTTATTTAATAATTATTTTAAAAAAATTATCTACTTTTAATAAATAATTATTAGTTTTTTTAAAAATATTATTAAAAAACTCTGAGAACCACTGTCCGCGCCCCTCTTCTCAGCCGGGAAAAAGTGCGTAGAAGTGTAGAGAAGTGTCTGTTACGTGCGGCCCGTGACTTCACAGAAGTGTCACAGAAGTTTCGAAAAAGTGGGATGCCACTCTTGAGTAAATAACCCTACCACGAGTTTTGGTTAACTTGTGAGGCTTTGGCGTTTCATTGAAAATTACCAAAATATTTTACAAATTATATTAAATTACCAAAATATCCAAATTGAAAATTACCAAAATATTTTATAACATTGAGCCCTGCGTTTCTAGGCCCAGAAGGCCCATTGGAAGGAACGGAAGGCATTCGGCATGTTTTTTCAACATAACAAACTCATCCATAACCATTTGGTGTAATTTGGTGTTCCAAATGTATTGAACTCCCCTTGTACTCCTCAAGTGTTCAAGAATGGTCGTTTTGTCAATAATAGGTTAATTAAACATAAAATATAAAGTTAAAAGATTAAATTGAGCATTTCAACAACTAGTAGTAATATGACAGCTAATTGTCAGTACCGTAAATCTGAGTCCAAATTTGAAATCAGTGACCCTAAAAACATAAATAATGTTGATAAATTTAAGGTTTTGTAACATATTAAAGTGATTTGACAGCTAATCGACAGCTGTCAGCTGTCAATTCCGAAAATCATACTCAAAATTTGAAATAATCGACCCAAAAAACATAACAAATGAGGATAAATTTAATATTTTTTACAAATTAAAGTGATTTGACAGCTAATTGACAGCTGTCAATTAGCTATCAATGCCGAAAATCTGTCATCAAATTTGAAATAAGCGACCCAAAAAACATAACCAATGAGGATAAATTTAAGTTTCATAACAAAGTTAAGTGATTTGACAGCTAATTGACAATTCTAGTTCGACATTTTGCGCAACTTTGATTACGCATCTTTGTCCGCGTCCGTGTTCAAGCCGGACGATTCCTCTCCTTTCAAAAAGACGAGAACTCTAACTTATAATACTGACGAAAAGTCTACATTTTCTAGACGTGACATGGCAAATGATTCAAGAGCGCGCGACCTTATAGAGAACCCGGAGGCTCCATCGGTAAATTTTTTTCAGTGTATATATGTGAGACCCAGATCGTTACTGAGAACGAGGCGATGCGAGGTTTGGGTAAGATTGATCGAGCGCGAGAACAAGAGAAATTACTGCTTGTAATCATACGCCTTTTTAAATTAAATTATTTGATAAGAACATTGAGTACAAGTGTAAGAACTTTTACATAAACGCCTATAAAACGGATTTTAAATCAGATTTGAAAGTATTTTTAGAAGTATGAAAGAATTTTAATGTTTTTTATAGTTTTTTATGGATTTGAGTGGATTTGAATGGATTTGAATGGATTTGAATGGATTTGATGGATTTGCAAATCCATCAAATCCATCAAATCCCGTAAAATACCCTCGTAATAATGGAAAAATTTTAAACTCATACATTTGTTTTTTTTTCACAGAAGTTAAGTACTTCTAACAGCATAACCAATAAAAACAAATAAATAAAATATTTCGTTTCTTAAACCCAAATGCAAAATTGTTGAATTACAAAGTTATATTAGAGACTAAAGTTTAAAACAAAAAGTTTGTCTCTGTATGTAGTACAGAATAATAGTATCGAGAAAGTTTAAGTATATTTTGATTTTATTGTTTGAGTACCATATCCATAAACAGTACTTTAGGGAAATATCATAATGACATATAAATAAGTTTCTTTCTTAAAACTTAGGTATTGTAATACAATATAATAATATTATATTATTCGCCAATAAAATCCAACTACACAGCCCTTTTCTTGATCTGATCGATTAAAACAGCTCCTTTTATTTCATCTTGTAATACATTTTGTATGTGACAAAAGAGGATTTAACAAGGTTTCGCCTACTTAATTCATGCTTACAATTAATAAATTTTCTGTAATTAGTGTTACTATTATTTTACCTGAAAGAAGATTCAGTATTTTTGTAATTTAATTTAATTTAATAACGATAAATCAAGAAAAGATAAATTTAGTTATTTTTTTTTTCTTTTTATGTGGATGTACATCTACCCTTACTTATTTTCAAACAATTGATCACTTTTATAAATAGGAAAAGAATATAACCTTTTTTAAACGTTTATATCATCAAGAGGATAATATATAACCAAAAGACTTATATATTGGCTTGTTAAAAATAAAATTAATCGATTATGCTCTAACATGATATTGAAATTTTAATTAAATTTAAGTAGTTATAAGTATTTTTGTGTCTTTGGGAAGAGTAGGTAAGGGAAAATTAGCTTTTTATATTTATTATTTTAAAAATTTGAGTCTTCTAGTTAATATAATACTATTTCAATTATGAATTAATTTTTCAAAATCTTCTTATAATGAATGATAAGTAAAAAGTAACTTTCTTATATTAACAAAAAAATTAGAACATTTTCGAAAAATTAGTACACTTTCGAAAAAAATTGTAAATATTCGAAAAAAATCGTATATTTGCTAAATTTAGTATATTAACAAAAAATTCGAGTATATTCAGTAAAATCACAAAAAAAATCGAGAATTCTCGAATTTTTTGATAATATACTAAATTTTGTAAATTTACGATTTTTATCCAATATTTACAAAATTTTTTGAAAATTTACTAATTTTTCGAAAAAATTCTATTTTTTTTGTAAATCTAAGAAAGTTACTTTTTACAGTGTAGGAATTAATATAATGTAGCAATTTGTAACTTTGCAGCTAATGGGTTTATTGCTAAAAATAATGCATTTTAATCCGGCTCGATGGACCAAATAAACAATCAAATTTTCTGAATCTTATAGTACTCAGAAGACGTAATAAATTTTTTTGTTTTACGTCTTAATATTTATTAAATTAAATTTCTGAAATTTTGCATTTAAGGAGTTATGACCCTAATTGGAAATGATGACAGAACTGAATGAAACAGGAAAATTATTAAAGCTAAACATTCTTAAAGTTGAATTGAACTTGGTTTTACGTTTATTACCACATTAATTATCTTTTTATTGCAAAATAAAAGTAGTCAGTTTAACATTGCTCTTATGAAAATTCACATTTGGAGCTTACAAAAAGTATGATGATAATGACACATTGAGATGAAACTAATTAAATATGATAAATAAATTGTCAAAGATTATATTTCCAATTTATTTTATCTAAGTTACCACATTCAATCATTAATTATTTATTGAAAACCAAGTTTTAGCAAGTACCGTAACCTAAAATAATAATGTTTTTTCATAATTTATAAAATTTAAATAATTTTTTTTGCAATAATATTGCATAATAAACACATTCTTTAATATTTTTACGACTAATTTTATTTTAAACTGCAAATTATAAAAAAAAAAATAGCGTCGGTAATGTGGATATTTGCTTTTTTTCCAATTGGGGTCATAAGTCCTTAAAGCATGCTCCAAGCTTATCAAAATTAGATAAATCAAAAAATTTGATTACAAAACAAAAAATTCATATTATGACTTCAGTTTTCTCACGTACTTAAAAACTTATTCTTTGTTTTTTAAATTGCTTGATCTATCATAATAAAAATCACGTTAAAAAGTCTTATAAAAGTAATAACCCAAAAAAAAAAAATTTTTTTTAGATTATCATTTTCATTCATAACAATTTATTTTATACTTTAGTTTTATAGTAGTAAAAGTCAAGTTATGAATGAACAAAAAAAAGAAAAAAAAGTATCCTACTATAAAAGTAAGTAAGTAATACACAACATGAACAAAAAAAAAGTAATAAAAATCCTCAATATATGTAGGGTTCGTCGCGTGACTTTAACCCTAAAAATAATGTTTAATAATATTATTATTATTGCCTTATTTTTTTGTACAAGTTAGTTTTTTTTTTATTATACTTAATTATAAGTTTTTTTTTTTCTTAAAAAAAATAGCTGGAATGTTTTTTATTTATTTATTATGGATTTTTAAGTAGTTTACTTTAATGTAATTTTTATTTACAGAAATTTTTTTACGAGGTAAAAATGAAGAAGAAAAAAAATTATTTTTAAAATATTTGTTTTTAATGCACGCAAAAAAAAGGAGTAAAATTAACCTGTAGAATTTATGTAAATACAAAAATTAATAAATAATTATTTTTATAGTAACTTTTAATCAAACTTAGTTTAGTAAAAAAATCGTAATTTATTTAGTAAAAATTACTAATTTTTTGGATGCATGTATTTTTTTAATTAAAATTTTATTTAAACTTGAAAGGAAAAGCTTATGTATTAAATACAAGGGTAACGTCTTAAATGTAATATATGGGAGATCTTGAGAATAATCAACAAAGAAAATAAGCTTAAAGTAAGATATTTTCTCTTTTAAGAATTATAATAAACAAACATCTTAAATATATTTTATTAACCACAACAAAGTTACATTTAAATCTTACATGTTTATTATTTACATTTTAATAATCTTCTTATTTATTCTTGCTCTTTTAATTAGGGAATTTTTAAATTTTAGATCTTAAGTATTCATTTTTTTTTTTAGACAATGAATTTAAATTTAAAACATTTTTTTTAGCCTTCGTCAATAACGTTATTCTAGGGGTAATGATAAAAAAGGTTAAAAAATAGGTCAACTTTTTGAAATAATACACTCTAATAAGTAACTTTCTTAGAATTACAAAAAAAATAAACTTTTTTTGAAAAAATTAGTAAATTTTCAAAAAATTTTGTAAATATTCGATAAAAATCGTAAATTTACTAAATTTAGTATATTATTGAAAAATTCGAGAATTTTCGATTTTTTTTTTGTGAATTTACGAAAAAAGTTCTAAATTCACAACTATTTTTTGAAAATTTTCGAAAAAAAGTTATAAATTATCAATTTTTCTTGCGAATTCACAAAAAAAACTCGAGAATACTCGAATTTTTTGTTAATGTACTAAATTTAGTAATCATACGATTTTTTTCGAATATTTACAAATTTTTTCAAAATTTACTAATTTTTCGAAAATGTTCTAATTTCTTTGTTTATATAAGAAAGTTATTTTTTACAGTGTACCTTTTTTATTATTCTCTTTTGGATAACTTTTAACGAATTAAGAACCAATTTTGATTCAAGTTTAAGGCCAATATATACTGTGTCTACTGACCTTAAGTTCCCAATTATAAACTTTAAAAATTTTATTTCAAAACCGTGATCACCGACCCCAAAAAATATACAGATTTAGCGAAATTTGGGTTAGCAAGAGTGTTTTTAAAGTTTGCAAAATTTTTCCCTATTTTGAAAATATATCGTTAACTACAAAAGTGGCTCTCGGAAAATGGATAAAATTTTCAAAGATTCATTTTTAGCCACCAAAAATACATAAAAATCGCTGGGTTGTATCCATTGTACTAAATTTAAATAAAGGTAGTTTCACTATAAAAAAAATAATAATTTTCGATTTTTTTGAAAATTTACTGATATTTTCCCAAATTAACTATTTTATTCATAAATTTAAAGAAGTTACTTTTAACAGTGAAATACTAATTTTTTTTCTTAATACTTTTTAATTTAAAAAAAAAAATTTCAATAACCATAAAAAACTTATATCAGTAATCATTTAATTAAATGAAAAATACTCCTAAAAGCATATATCAAAACAGAAAAAGATTTCTTAAACCAATAAATATCTTGAAAACAAGGGTGTAGCAATAAAATGGCATAGGTCAATCTATAGGAGGTCTAAAATCCCAAAAGATAGGGTTGTATATATAAAATTAAAGCAAAACAAGTAGAAGAAATAATTCATTTATAAATTCTTAAAAATATTATTTATAATTAAGATTAAATGATCTAAGGCCACACAACCACATACACAATAAATATAATAAAGACGTGTCCAGTACACTTGCCGCCTTAATGTCCAAAAATTATCTCTACATCTAAAATATATATATATATATATATATCTCACTCACTCAGAAAACTAATCTAGTAAAATTTTCTCTCTTACTAAAATTCTAAGTCATAATATACTAGTCGCGACTTTCTGAATATTAATTTAAACTTTCGATGTTTTGCTTATACTACTTGACTATAACTACTACTATTCCTTTATGATTTATATATCTTATGGCCAGTTGCATTAACGGTTATAATATTTATGAGTATAAAGACAAAATTATAAAGTTCAGAATACCGTGTGTGATAAGTGATTGGGTTAAAATTTTGAGAGAAAATTATTTTAAAAGGGATAAATTTATTTATTTTTTCTCTTGTTTACAATTTATCTACACTGGACAAAAGGTTTATTTATGGATATTATATATTTTTGTTAAGAAAAACGAATGATATTTATTACGATATGTGGTTTTTAAGTTTTATTAATTACTTCATTTTAAGTTCCAAACAATTTAATTTTTGGTTATAATAAATTTTAAGATTCAGTGATTGATATCATGTAATTTAAGGAACACCTTTATTTTTCCTTTCAACAGCAGAAAAAGAAAATTGAGATTCTTTATTCTATAGAAAATGATCAGTTTAAGAAGAACGCTTTTAGCTCGTTAGTCAAGAATATATACCCTTGAAAACACACAAATGTGACCAATTTTTTTTTCTAAACCTCTCATCATGAGAATGAAGAAGTACAGTAGAAGGAAAAAAACCCCTAAAACTCAATGAGGCGATCAAAAAAAAGCTTCTTTCTCTTTTTAACTTATTATTATCATTATTATTATCATCATCCCTTTTAAAAACAACAAGTTTAATTTTCTGTTTGTTTTTACTTAGAAATACTGATCCCTGTTTTAAATATATAATACACAAGGCTAGTTTGTAATTGTCCATTTTACTCTTGTCAAATTAAACTTTTATGCTGTGTATATTAAAATATTAATTAATCATAAAAATTAAAGTGATAATACAAAAAAATTTTTTTGATAAGTTAATTCTTCAAAAAAAAATATGCAAAAGTAAGTATAAATTTATTTATACAAAAAATTAACATACAAAACGTCTTCATTTGCTAGTCACGTGTGATTGAGAAGACCCTTTAAAAATGTCCCAAAAAAATTTTTTTTTTTTGCAATTCAATTAAGCAAATAAGTTAAAAGAGTAAAAGAGACAAATAATAATGTAAACATGAGATTTAAAAAAAAAAATTTATATAGTAAACATTGAAAAGACAGACAAGACAATGGGATGTTTAAAGGATATTCTTTGTATGTTAGTGTAGTTACATACGAGTTTCTAATATAAATATATAGGTTCGTTAGAATATCCTTTATTTTTACTTAATTTACAAACTTGTTTTGCGTATATAATACATATTAAACTTCTCTTTATGTAAAGTTAAAAGGGTATGTTTGATTTTTTTATTTATTTTTTTTTTTTGAAAGAAAACTTGTTGATTTTGTTTGAAATAATGGATTTATAAAACAAGATTTATTTTTTTATATTTAACAGGTAATTTGCCTGATATGTGAATGACAAATTAATTTTTTTTTTTTTTTGTGATTTGTCATTTTATTTTTGTAAAAGAAATGTACACTAAAGTGAAACTTAGAAATTACTCGATAATTCGATATTTAAATTAAAATATATACCTGCTAAAAAAAAATTTTTAGTCTAGTTCTGAATAGAAAAAATTATGAAATTTTATTTAAAAAGTTTTAATTGAAATGAATTTGTAATTTAAAATTGTAACTCCCATAAGAAATTTCAAAATGTTTTTGTTAAATCTCAGTTAATTTGCTCCAAATCGTTTTAAGATTTTGGGTTTAGTAATTGTTAATAGTAAAGAACGTTTTCACAAAATATTTTCAATATCTGTTTTATACGACAGGGTCTACGGGCCACCAACTAGTGAGCATGTTGCAAACGATTTTTTTTTATAAAAGCTTGCAACACGCATGGTGCGTGAGAGTAAATTTAAAGTATTTTATTTAAAAAAATAAATAAAAACAAAAACCTAACCTTTTTCATTATATTAATAATTAAATATTTTATAACTTTACGAATAATAAATAAAAAAGAGTTAAATTTAGTTTAAATTAAAAAAAAATTCATAATAAATATAAAAGTATTTATATAATCTAAAAAAACAACAAATACCTATATTATATAGGTATAATTGATATAAAAAATAAAGTGTTATTTTTTTTATTGTTTATCATTTATTTTTGTCAGTTGTAAGAAGATATACTTATTCAATTAGAGTAATATTAAATATGTGTACTTTTGTTTGATTCTTAAATATTTAATTAACCTACACCCCTCTCAAAGGGCTTTTCAGGGGCTAGATTCAGCATTTATATCATCTATAACATATCACTTTTATAACCAAATTGTATCACGAAAAGTACTACCATTTCTAATAACATTTGTTTTGCGCATGTGCAGTACTATATATTGTGGATGGTACGACTTCTTACCACTGTGATATGAATGCTGAATCAGGTCCCACGGCCTAGATTCTGCATTTATATCATCTATCAGAGTATTCCGAAATTCGTGCGCCCGGCGCTAAGGTGTTCCAAAAATTGTGCGCACAGCGCGAGCTAACCCAAGTTTAGTTTTTTGTAACTCAAGTTACAAAAGATAAGCAATTAACACATATTAGCCTCAAATGACAAGTTTTATAACTCCAATTTGCCAAAAAGAAAATATTACAATAAATTAAGGAAGAAAGTCCAGTATTTTTAGTTTTTACGTCCAGGATGTAACAGAAATCAGAATTAAACTTAAGTTTATACGTAACTAAACTATAGTTTAGTCGCAATAGTCAGGCAGAAAACAAATTTAAAACGGAACACCTTCGCGCTGTGCGCACGATTTTCGGAATACCCTGTATAAAATATCACGTGAAAAACAAAAAAAGTACTAACTTTTAATAAAATATTGATTTTTATAACCAAACTGCAACGCGAAAAGTACTACCATTTTTAAAAACATTTGTTTGCGCATGCACAGTACCACATATTGTGGATGGTAGGGCTGCTTATCACTGTTATATGAATGCTGAATCAGGTCCCAGGTATAGACTGCTGTCGTCTAGACCAACAGTAGTAATTGGAGAATTGGCAGCCAATATTAGATATTTACTAAATATAATTGAATTTACTAAATAAGAAATATATAAATGAATGAATTGATGGGATAAATGGTAAAAATCTCAGCGTATTATATACTCTCATAAAGTCATTTCGTTTGCGAGAAAATTTATTAAAAGTATAGATGGTATAGACTCTCTCTACAATCAAGGGTAAAACAGGAATCTAAATATACTATACACTAAAAATGACATTGTAGTTGGTAAATAGCTATTTTTTAAACGAGGGACAAAATATTGGTTTTGACTTTGCATGCTAAGATGCAGTTTTATGCAAAAGTCGAACCCCATATTTTGTTCCGTGATTTAAAACATAGTTTTATATATAACGGGCAAAATACCCGTTTCCCTAGGGTAGAAAATATGCTTCCTTTGCCCTAGATATGTAAAAAATAATAGAATTAATGCAGAGACACCAGCGCCAGTAAATAATTTTTTACCGTCTAAACTACAAAAGTTACCTACTAAAATTTTACCCACTAGTGTAGAGAGAGTCATTAATTAAAATTTGTGTTTTAATATTTAGCTCTGTCTAAATATACGCGCAAAATAGATCATAGCGAATTTCTTTGCATCTTTTAATAAAAATTCAAACATTATAGCTTAACGTTTGCTAATTTTATTTTTATCAATGTAGCCAACATTTTAATTTTTTTATGTATCATTTATTTTAAGGGGTATACTTTTTTAATTATAATGAAAAAGTTTAAGCAACATAAAAGCTCTATTATACACTAATATTAAGAAACTTTTGGATTTATGCAAATTATTTTGCTAATGTCTTTTGACATTTTTTTTTATCAGCGTATTAATTATTATAATATATTTTTAAAAGCATATTGCAAAGTAGGGGAGTTTTTGGTACGCAAGGCTAATACAATATAAAATTTAAAAAAAATGAACCTGTATTTTAATGGTAAACATGTAAAAAACAATTAATACGAACACGAAAGTTGAAAATTTACGCAAATATGCAGGAGAAAAGGATACGCTTTTGTATAAAATTCACCTGTAAATACAGTTTTGAAATCTTGTAACACATTTTTTTTAAACCGTGTTTGATAAAACTGTTGCTTTTCAAATTTCAAGAAATTTTCTTGAATATACAAGCAGTTTATTTGGATTGATTTAAAACACGAAAATTTGAAAATTTTGTTCTAATTTTAAAATAACACTTGAAGTCATATAATATTGCTTCAGAAAAAGATTGCCGGGGTTTACCTAATTATCAGTAAATTATTTCTTAAAAATTAACAAAAATCAAAATTTTAAACTTACTAGGTTCTGTCCTTAATTGTCCATTTTCTTCTTTGATTATTTTAATTGGAAAATCTGTTTCATAATACGATTTAAACAATTCCCACTCTGGTTCTGTTACTATACTATATCTAAAAATAAATAAAATAAAATTATTTTCAAACATCTTTAAAAAATTTATTTTAAATTCTATCTACACATATCTATTTTATTTAAAACTCATATATATATATAATTCTTTATATCTCTTCAAAAAAAAACCTTTTTATTTTGTGCTATCCTTATAATTATACCGCAAATTAGAAAATTTCTTGTTGTCCCTCATCTCGGTTGGTCGACGTTTCAAAATGTTTTTGTTAAAACCATCGTATACGTAGATACTATATTCACCGTTTTAATCTTTAAATATATATATATATATATATATATATATATACAACACAGCATATATATATATATTTTAAATTATATCACCGACCAAGCGTAAAGCTTACTGATTTTCTACTAAAGCTTCGTCATTCTCTTATTATTATTATTATTATTATTGTTTATGCATGTAAACGCATTATTGTTAAATATTTATAAGAAAATTAATATATTTTTTGTTACTTTATGGATTAAAACGTGTTATTTACGTATTTATTAAAATAAACTTTTACGGTATATATAAAATTTCTACTTTACACTTTTATAAATATCATTTTTATTAAAATTTAAATGTAAAATAAATTATTAAATAAAGAGTATTTAATTTTGTTTTAATTATAATAATAAAAGGGGTCATTTAATAAAATTTAAAAAATTTAAATATGTAGAAAATTTGTATCAATTATATTATTGTTAATTAGTTAAGCTATAATATGCGAAATTAATTTCAATTTAACACAATATGCCACATAAACTGATTTAAATTTTCCCGCTTTATAGTTTATGAAATTATTGTCCCCTTATTCATTTACCCCTTCTCTCTCACTTGCTCTTTGCTTATAAAAGCTTTATTTGATAACAAAAACTAGATGGGCTATTTCACTTGTCGTTTACTGATCTATTTTGACTAACGCTTAAATAATAACTGCATAGGTATATATATTAGCCTGACAATTATTTTGAAAAATTGCTTAGATTTTCGATTACCGAGTGAAAAAAGTTTCCAATTACCAAAAAAATTAATTTCCTAAAATTACAGAAAATATAACCAATTCTGAGAATTACCATCGGATATATGGGCTCTTATGGAAAAAAATTTTGGTCCCATAAGAGCCAATATATTTGGTAGCAAAACTTAGGAGTGATTAAATGAGCTAGAATTTAGAGAATCTTATTATTTGGTAATTTGCAACTATTTTCCCTCGCTAATCGAAAATATTCAAGCGATTTTTTTTTTAATAACTGCCAGGCTAATATATATGTATGATGAACGTTTATAATGTATGGGGAGAGAATAATTAAAATTCGAAAATTCTTTAACTAACTTTTGTCATTTGGGCAATGGATAGTTACTTTTTTTTTTGAAGGATAATAGTTTTTTAATATTTTAATGCTTTTAAATGGGTGGTTTCAATGAAAACGATTTTTAATTGTTAGGTGGTTATAAAACTTTTATTTATACAAAATATTTAGAAGATAGTTTAATTTAAGTGCCTACATTATTTAAAGATAGAATCGAAAATTTGAAAAATATTTATTAATTTATTAAAATTCACCTTAATGAATGTTTAAATAAACAAAAACTGTTATATTTTTATCAAATGGTTCATTTGCAAATTGATGACAAGCAATAAATATGGGGGGTGATTAATAAAAAATGTTGATTGCTTCGGGTTCAATTAATAGGTAATTATTGTATGAAATCATAGAAAAAATTTTTTCCTATAATAACAAAATTTCAACATATCTTCAAGTAGTTTCTAGTTAAAAACATATAATTGGTTTGTGTGTACACATATAATAGTTTTAAATTATACTTCCTAATTCTTCTAAATCCTTGAACCGAAATTAAAAGTCCTAGATATAAATTATTTTAAACCCGTAAACCTAAAGAATTCGAAGGTTTTGTTTTTATTTGTCTGATTAGGCCCTGAATTATTCTAAGTAAGTCTATTTGACCCCCTCCCCTTCCATCCAAAAAATGTGACTTTTGACAGCCCACGAGGTTCTTTTCCGGGCACCCCTCCGTATGAACATGTTCCATGTTAAAATTGAAGATGTTTTCTAGGATATTGTTTTTAAAAATACAATACCTAATTTTTAAATTAACTTTTTCGAAATAGCACGTAATCAAAAAACTGACATTTGTAAAAAGTAAGTTAATAATTGGTAAGATATCACAAATACCTTATAACTAACAGGTTAGCCTGGGCGTAATTACAAAAAAAATTATATGAAACAAAAACTTTAAACCCAAAAGTACATGAAAAAAATTTACTATACATTTAAAAGCAGATATGGGGCCATTCAAAATATAAGTAACGATACTCACGCATGCTAGGTCACCCCTATGGAAAAAAATAATAAAGTAATACAAAATAAGAAACAAGTCTGAATATTAAAATATTTAAAAAGAATAAAAGAGCATCCCGGAATAAAAGGCGATTTCGGCCCCGGCATGAAATCAAAAAAACCTTTTTACACTTGAAAGTACTCATAAAAAAAACATTTTTCCCGTTGGAATTTTTACCCCAGCTGCCCTCTGTTGGGCTAGGGGGGCAAAAGTGTTTAAAAAAATTTTTGTATTTTCAAAAATTCATATCTCTGGATCCAGAAAACAAAAAGTGGTCTACAAGGTCTCAAAAAATTGGGCTTTCTATGCACTTTAATTTTATATATGTAAACAAATTTTTTGAGACACGTAAGCCACCTTAAAATTTAAAAAACGAAAAACTTTAGTTCAAATTTTATCTTTGAAGTTAATTTTCTCTGCCACAAAGATTTACTCATCCCTAAAAAATTTATATGTTTTTTGTCACACATGAAGTTGCAGAATGAAACCGGTTTTAACGAGATTCCAACGTACAATTTTTTAAAAAAGCCGAAAAACCGATGGTTTTTTCATTTTTTAATTGATTTTCTGGGTTTTTAAGCTCAAATTTTTATTTAACACTAAACATATACTTTTATATGCAAATTTTATGATTGTAAATAATATAAAAACTTAAAAATTTTCTATTAGCACCGGTTTCAACAGGATCCCAATATATCAGAACTCAAAAATACAGATAAACTATTGATTTTTAGCATTTTTTTTGCAGATATCCAGAGTTTCTAAGAAGAAATAACTTTCTTTATATAATGAGGACTTATATGCAAAAATTTTATGCATTAAATTTACATAAAAATCAAAAATCTTTCAATTGAAATCGGTTTTAACAAGTTTTCAGCGTAGAAATCGATAAAAGATATAAAAAACCGCTAAAATTTTGTTACCTTTTTTTGCTAATATTTTAAGGTTTCTTAATAAGAATAAGGGTTTTTATGCAAGCATTTACTCATATTTTCGTGCAGGATTGTGCCTGTGTTTTTATTTGTAAGAAGATGTTCGGCATAATTGGATGTCAGAACTTTTTGATTTGGGCCGTGTATGTGTTTTGTAAATCATTTGAAAAAAGTGCGCCCTGTTTGTCCTATATATATGTCACAATCGTTGCAGTCTAGTTTGTAAATACCACTTTTAAATTCCAATTTTTCGGGAGTTCTAAATCTTAATATGTTTTTGATGTTGTTATCCGTTTTGAAGGCTACTTTCATGTTTAGTTTTTTAAAAACTTCTACTTAGATTTGATTGGTGATATTTCCGTAAGTAGTTGATAAGTACTTGAGGTTGTCCTTTGGTAAGAGTTGATGCTTTTTCTTTATTTGTTGTTTTTAAATAAGTTTATCGATTATTGAACTTTTATATCCATTGGAAACAGCTATTTGTTTTATGATGTATAACTCTTCTTCGTAATCGGATTGTTCCATTAGAATTGTAAGTAATCTATGCACGAATGAATTATACGCAGCCATTTTTTGTGAAAATCTTTGTAGCCATATAATTTGTGTGTTCACTTATCAAGTTACTCCAATCACAAGATGCAAAGTCAAATTTCAAAGTTAAAACACCTGATTCAAAAGCATTTAGTACAGAATCACATATACCTGATACAAGTGAATCATTTTTTAGTTTGAAAATTGCTGAAATAAGGGAATTCACGCTCCCTGTGCGTAACTTACTCAGAAAAATTTTTTAAATTTTTTTATTAAATTTTAATACAAAACGCAACATTATAATATGTTAAACAAAAATATATACTATTTGATTTTAAAAATTACTGACAGTGAATTAAAAAACAAAAATGATCATTTAACAGCGTTATTTTATTAAACATTTTCACCTTAGGTTTGAATGGAATCGGTTTGCGTAATATTTTAATGAGTAAATGCTTGCATAAAGACCCTTATTCTTATTAAGAAACCTCAAAAATATTAGCAAAAAAAGGTAACAAAATTTTAGCGGTTTTTTATATCTTTTATCGATTTCTACGCTGAAAACTTGTTAAAACCGATTTCAATTGAAAGATTTTTGATTTTTATGTAAATTTAATGCATAAAATTTTTGCGTATAAGTCCTCATTATATAAAGAAAGTTATTTCTTCTTAGAAATTCTGGATATCTGCAAAAAAATGCTAAAAATCAATAGTTTATCTGTATTTTTGAGTTCTGATATATTGGGATCCTGTTGAAACCGGTGCTAATAGAAAATTTTTAAGTTTTTATATTATTTACAATCATAAAATTTGCATATAAAAGTATATGTTTAGTGTTAAATAAAAATTTGAGCTTAAATACCCAGAAAATCAATTAAAAAATGAAAAAACCATCGGTTTTTCGGCTTTTTTAAAAAATTGTACGTTGGAATCTCGTTAAAACTGGTTTCATTCTGCAACTTCATGTGTGACAAAAAACATATAAATTTTTTAGGGATGAGTAAATCTTTGTGGCAGAGAAAATTAACTTCAAAGATAAAATTTGAACTAAAGTTTTTCGTTTTTTAAATTTTAAGGTGGCTTACGTGTCTCAAAAAATTTGTTTACATATATAAAATTAAAGTGCATAGAAAGCCCAATTTTTTGAGACCTTGTAGACCACTTTTCGTTTTCTGGATCCAGAGATATGAATTTTTGAAAATACAAAAATTTTTTTAAACACTTTTGCCCCCCTAGCCAAACAGAGGGCAGCTGGGGTAAAAATTCCAACGGGAAAAATGTTTTTTTTATGAGTACTTTCAAGTGTAAAAAGGTTTTTTTGATTTCATGCTGGGGCCGAAATCGCTTCTTATTCCGGAATGCTCTTTGATATTAAAATAATATATGATACTTATATATAGCTTTAGAAAGTAATTTCATTTGTGAGAAAAATTTATCAAAAATATAATATACATAATTTAAGTCAATAATAATAATAATAATAACATTTTTTGAATATAAAATATAATTACTATACTAATATCATTGTAAACTATTTAAAATTTCTTTCGTGAACTATTTTTAAAATATATCTGAATTTTATTAGTATTTTAACTTGAGTCGTAAGTCAGATTCATATTTATAAAATTAACAAAAATTTTGTTATAATAAATAAGAATTTTCCAGTAATATTAAAAAAGGTAAATTATCTGAAACGTACATAACTACCTAAGTATTTTTGAAATAAGATGAATCCTTTTTTTTAGGAAGGAAGTTTATCATGTAATAATATGATAAGGTTGTGTAAAAGAAAAATGATTTTTTAACGGTTGCTCATGTCATATATATAGAAAAAGAGAAGGGTGAGCTTGCAAAAGTCTCATCTTAAGTATGTATATATCTGGGTAAAAGTTTTCATACAGAAAGATAGTGGACAATGGCTTAGCATATAATGCAAGTAAAAGGGTCTAAAATCTGAAAGATGAACATTCTCTTATAGAAGAGGGGTATATACCCTGCCAGTGACGTATATATTAGATCGCCTTAAGCGAAAAGCCACTTTAAATAGAGAAAGATAGTATAAGGCGTGCCAAAACGTTAACACACGCACAAACACTTTCTAATTGACTGAAAACCCCGGACAAGGGGGTCTTGTAGAGGCTACTTTACATAACATATATATTTTCATTTAAACAACAGAAAACTTTCTTCTTGCTTCATCAACTAAATCTGCTTATGACTAATGATTTATTTACTAGTAAATTAGTCTTGTATTACTTGAATAACTACTTAAATATAGGTTGCTTTACTTTACTTACTCTTTTGCTGGTGTTGTTTGTAATATATGAAGAAAATTTTTATGAGATTGACATAATAAAGTTGAATTTTGTATTTCTAATGGTGCATGCTTTAACGAACTGTCTGCTCGCCTGAAAACAAAAAAATTATTAAATCTCTCTAGAGGAATTGTTTTTTTAAAAAAATTATATGATCGTACAAATAAAATGTTCAGTTGGGATTATATTTGATAAAGTTGTCAAGCTTCTTAATCGTTTTGAGGTTATAGCTGTATGTTTATATTGTAAAGTATAAAAGAAGTTACACATATGACATTAAAGTAAAAAAAAAAAATTTTTCTTTTTCCTCCTTTGGGACTATAATATGACAATGTTTTTAACTGTGTGCATGTAGGATGATAATAAGTATGTGTAAGAGAATTTTTCGGAGACAGAAAATATCATTTTTCACTTTTACTATAATATAAATAACCCTCAAGGCATTCAACTATCAATGATATAAAGATGCTTTTGCTGATGGTCATGTATCATTTAAAGACGGATATATCTTTATGTCGATTTTTGGAAAAAAATAAATTAAACTGGAGTTTGTAGCTAAAAATACTTTGATTTCAAATTTTATTTAGAAAGCATTTTTTTTTGTAAATTAGAACAAAAATACGATTTGGCCGGTAATTTTTGTCTATTATTCATCAAAAATTTATTGAAAATTTTGCCTAGAAAACTTTATTATTTTGTCGAATTCAGTTGTTCAAAATGTTAATGCACTATTTACTGTTTTTCAATACTTTGCAATTATAATTTTTTGTAAGTATATAAATTTGCTTTAAATTTACTTCTCTGAAAATGACACTTTAACTGTAAATAAATGTAAAATTATAAAAATCCTTCGATATTGTATGTATCAACTGATTTTACACATACACCCCTGTATAAATTTAAAAACCAATAATTTATCGGTGTACTTTATCGATAGGGTCACTTAAAAACGAATTTGATAAATTTTCGGCCAGGGATTCTTTTACGTTGAATTACGAATTTCTATACTATTAATTTAATTTTAGAAAACTAAAAAAAATTTTAAATTATCTCGATTTTTGGGAGTAATTAAAAACTAGTTTTTAAAATTTATAACAGCCACTGTTTTTATAGAAATTTTTCAATTGGATTATTTTAAATCACTTTAATTTTTTAAATCATCATAAATTTTAGTTCTGCATATAAATTGACATACATTTAAAAGATCAAGTTGTTTTGTAAAAAATCTGCAGCCACAAAAGCTTCATACACTGAAAAAAAATTACAGTTTCGGCTACCAGAATTCCGGTTGGGGCAATCGGATTTTTTTTCAGTGTAATAAAATCAAATTATCGCGCCCTACCCTGAATAACAATAATCAGTAAAGAAAATATTCATTTAAAAAATCCCAAAAGTAAAATTATTACCAAATAAGTATTGCATAATTCTATCCAACGAATATAATTAGCATAAAAATATCTACAACTCTTAAACTTTTTAAAATATACGTTTGTTAGAAAAATAAATAAACAAAAAAAAAAGTAATATATATCTCGAGGGAGTAATAGAATTTTTAAGCTTACGTAAAAGTCAAATATAAAACTTTCCAATAATATGTCAGAATATATTAAAAATAAGCTTTTTTTCTTTTACTTTCTACATTCGCTCGCTTTTCTGTATATCGAAATATAAATGTTTTATTTGTTAATTTTTTTTCATCAGTGTATTACAATATAATATAAAAATATACGTAACAATAAGGGTTACACACTAAATTGTCTTTTTCGTTATCTCTGATGAAATATATAAAATGTTGTATTATTATTTGAACAAGACTTATAATTAATACTCGTACGCAGTTTTAGAGAAAAACATGAAATGCTTGGACGATAATAAAAATTAGGGTAGAAAAGAAGTTTTATAAACATTTTTAACGTTTTCTATCTCAAAGAGTTTTAATTTTTTTTTATTTTTGCATGTTTACTAGGATAAATACAAAGGATTATACTTTTTATTTTGGTCTTATTTTTAAAATATATTATAATGCTGAAATGTATATTAATAATTTTATAACTTTTATTTTACAAAGGATATTGAGATGGAGTTGTTAAATTTTTATTATTTTACATCGATATCAAGATTTTTTTTTTAATGCAATTGATATGCAATTACTACATTGATAAAAAATTTCTGGTGTGATAGCCGGAATCGAGAATGGAGTTTTTTTTGTTTTTAAACGATTACAAATGTTTTGAAACATAAAAAAATTTTTTTTTAATGACATTAACTCATTTAAAATCCAAGTACCGCGGCTTGGTGGGACTTATAAAAAAATTTTTCGACCAAACTAAAAGATTTTTTTTTCAACTATTCTTTACGTTTTACATCATTTGCAATCCTTTAAAAGAAAAAAAATTCGTCTGCAAGCAAAAAAGTTGCTGTATCAAAACAGAGAATTAAAAAAAGTTTTTAAATTGTTCAATTAATTCAAATAGTTCTAATGAGGAGATTCAGGACTAGAAACGTCAAATTTTATGAGGTCTCAGAATAAAGAAATAACTTTCATCATGAAACATGTTCACCGGGAGTATACATGAAAAAGGCCCTAAATACAGGGGGGAGGAGGAAATTGAGCATTACAATTTTTTAGGGTGAAATTTTCAACTTCAGTTAAATTAGCGAATTTTGATTTGTTTTTAACTAAAATTGTTGAACCTTTCAATTGTAACTAAGGGTAGATTCGCTTGAAAGTACAAATGACGCTTCTGAGTCAAAATTCAACATTTTCTCTGTCTATAAAATACACTTTTATGACATTTTTTAACTAGTAAATTATGACTCCAAAAACAGCAAATTAAACAAAAGCGTTAATACGCTAAAGCTTTGATAGAAAATACCGCTGTGTAACATAGAACACCTTTGAGTCTCTTAAAAGAGTACAACAATTGAACAACGCCTCTTAGAAATATTTTAAAAAAACCAGTGTTCAATCTTTTAATATAATATGATAGACGAATCCTTAACGTGTGTATCGATAAAAATAAAAAAAGCAAGTACAGAAAGAATCCTTTTTTTTATTTATCTCTTCTCTCTAGTATCCGGTAACATAATATAAAGCAAAAAAAAATGAAAACTTGACAAGTCATTGCGGTTGAAAGCTTATTATTATTATATATATTTTAAAAAATCTCTTTTATATGTATGATATTTTTCTTCTTGTATGCACGAACGAATCTTTCTTTATATTGTCACTAACCAACCGAAACGGGTCACGCGCGTTTTATAAATTTTTATTATTTTTTTTTTTTAAACAAATTTTTCTATATAAAGTTATTTAGTACTAAAAAAATGTTTATATACCATGATAATAACATAATAAACGTAAAATTATTATTTTATTACATTATTTTCTTCGAAAAAGTGTCGAATAATGTCAAATTCCAATTTTTTTTTTTGCGATTCTTTAACCACACAAGCTTTTGAAAAAAAGGAGAAAAATCCTGCCCTAGTCATTTTTAGATAAATCTTCTTTTTTTTTCTTCGTTTTGTCGCGTATATATATAAGCGGGCCTTTTAATATCAAACACGCTTGATTTACGAGCATTTATATGTAAGATTTTTCCTATATATTTATTATATATATAAACGACGCCCTCTCTTCGTCTTCTATAGCTACTTGCATGACATTTGTCTTCTGAATTTTTTGGCTATATTGCAAAAAATATATATATGTTGATTTAAGATTTTCCGTTGGTTTTTTCTTTTTTTTACTTTGGAATTATTTTATTCTATTTGACAATATTAGCATTATTATGCAATTTATTTTTATTAAAATTTATTTGTTTATTGTGAATTCAGATTGTTTCGCAAATTATGTTAGTTGATGTAATTTTTTATTTGATAAGTGAGGGTAAGTTCGATGAGCCTATTAGGGGTATTCAGGGTTGCCACTATTTTTTAAACTTGAAATCATTGTTTTTTCCTATTCTGCTATAGCTTTAAAAAAACGATTGGTATAATTTAATTGATATTTTTCCAGGTATTTTTATACAAATCCATGACTTTCCCTGGCTTTCTATTCTTCCAGACCGAGTGGAAATCCAATATATTGTAAAAAAACTTATAATCGGTTTATTTTTGTAAAAACAATCTAAATGAATGGAACATATTTACTACAACTGAGGCCTAGGTATAATGAAAATGTTACGCAACTATTCTGAGTCGCTAAATCGAAAGCATTCTAATTTCCTTAACACAAGTTATTGTACAAGTCTCTAAACGTGTAAACATTTTACCCCACCCCCTTGATTTTCAGGTTCCCAGGGTACCCCTCCTAGATAGCTATAAACATGTTTTTTCATCTTCAAAAATAAAAGAGTTAATTTTTGAAAATTGTCAAAAGAGTGCAAAGTTTGGTAGTAACGTGCTTTTTATGCTAATTTTAGAATCAAAAGAATTGAATAAAAAATGTTTTAAAAAAATGGATTCCACTAAGAAAGCTAAATTGTAAAAAGTAACTTTCTTGAATTAACAAAAAAAATAGAAAATTTTCAAAAAATTAGTAAATTTTAGAAAAAATTTGTAAAGATTCGATAAAAACCGTTAATTTACTAAATTTAGTATATTAACAAAAAATTGGAGTATTGGATTTTTTTTGTGAATTCGCAAGAAAAATTGATAATTTACTATTTTTTTTCAAAAATTTACAAAAAATATTTGTTAATTTACGAAAAATACTTATGAATTTACAACTTTTTTCGTAAATTTACAAAAAAATCGAGAACTCTCGAATTTTTCGTTAATATACTGTATATAGTAAATTTACGATTGTTATCTAGAGAAATTAATATTTACAGTGATATATATAGTCATTTGCAATAATTGTAGAATTTGAAGTCCTTTCAATTTTAATTCATAAATAAATTCGGAGATTACGTAATTAGCTTTCAAGTAAATGACTCTGTAAAGATTAATTGAAAAGGAAAAAATAAGTAATAATCATTCTTTAATATATAATTAACTTACAAAAAAAGTTAAAGTAAATTTATTAAAACAAATTAGATAACCCCGCTTACACTGAAAAACATATTGCTTGAAATGATGTAAAATCATTAATTATTTTTTTGTACAGATGGCTTAATTGTGAAATTTTATAAGAATTGGAGTATTTTTTTTATTTTTAAATAATTTTCGGGAGTAGCTTCACGAATACTTAAAAACTTAAAAATTCAAGCAATATAATCTATTTATAACTTAAAAGAAATCATAACTTAAAATCAAAATATCCTGAAAATCTCGCAAATTCAGGTAAATAGAACAAGACACAAAGAAGCAAACTAAAACTTCACACAGAACGCGAATTACAGTGTACATAAGATAAAATTTCTGTAAAAATAAATAAATAATTAATAACATTTTAATAACACAGTAATAACCCCATAAAACTAAATTAATATTACAAAATTTAAATAAAACTCTTATACTATATCTCAATTAATAAACATAAAAAAGTAAACTAAAAAAAAATTGAAAATCATCATAGACTCTATTTATTTCAATCAATAAATAATAATCGTGAGAAATCACTTTTAATCTAAAAAAAAAAAGTTTATGCACAAGAAAAATTATAATTAATGATAAAATAATTACAGTAATAAAAAAAGAAAATCAATAATTTTTGCATAAAAATATAATTACAAATTGAATTTTTTATGTAGCAAGTGTCAAAATAAAATAAGGATTATTATAAAAACCACACAAGTAAATTTATATGTAACAAGATGTGAAGAGTAATATTATATTACATACGGAAGCATGTTCAGTTTTAAAAATTATTACCAATATCGTGTGTTATTATATTTTCAAAGAGTTTTTCAAACGTATTGCTTTTACATGTATAGTTTTTTGTTATTAAGAAAAAAATAAATGATTTTGTGTGTATAAAAACATGACGAGACTTATTACATTTATGGTAGCTGTGTACTTGTATTTTATGAAAAAAAGTTTTACATATTTTTTATTATAAATTGAAAGAAATTTAGGGTTTTAATAATTTTGAGGAAAAAAACTACCCTTTATCACTTGAAACATTAGATTTTTGTAAAATCTAATTTTCAAAACTACATTTTTTAGCAAATTGTTCTTAATTTCGAACTATAAAGTCAAAATTTTTTAAAATTCTATAAATTTTATAAATTGAACTTATTAAAAAAATTCTTGCCAACTCACACCTCGCTTGAAGGGCCAAGTAGTTTGATGAAAATGTATCCAAAATTTACTTTCACATTATGTTTATGTATCATTTGCACATTAAAAATATGCAAAAATGAAAATCCTAGCTGATCCTTCTCACGAGATATTGACCTTTTACCCCTTGCGCTCGGCTTAAGCAAGCAAATGTTTCTTTTTTTTGGAATTCTCAAGTTCCAAATGGTTTAAATTAACTTTTAAGTACTAAATTTGTTACTAGAATTTCCTTAGCTACAAATTAAAAATAATTTTTCCATAGATTTCCGGAAAATTGCGAAAATTTGCAAAAAAAAAATTTTTATTTTTTCATTTTATAAAAAAAAAATTTTGTTTAAAAAAATAAATACTGTGATATTTTATTTAATAATTTTATAGTCAAACGTATACTCATCAGTAACACGGTAAAAATTATAATGTTTATTTTAACTTTTATACGATTTTCCGCTCTTAGCATTACCCAAAATCAACGACGTGGACGTGGCGGATATCTGATTCCATGTGTCTATGTTTTTGAGTGTGTGTGAGAGAGTTCTGGCATGTGTGTTTATGGGTGTTTGTAGACAATTTAGTTAATCAATTTAGTAAAGTTAAAAATTTAGAGATGAAGTGAGGAAAATTCAACTACCGCTTTTTGAAGTCTTGGTGCATAAGCTTTATCTTCTATGCAATTCATTTTGTACCGATCCTAAAATATTACATCTACAACAACAATGGTTTAGGATATTGGTCAGAGCAAAGCGGAGAAGCAGTTCACCACGAATTTTTAATATTTTGGGATCGGTACAAAATGAATTGCATAGAAGATAAAGCTTATGCACCAAGACTTCAAAAAGTGGTAGTTGAATTTTCCTCACTTCATCTCTAAATTTTTAACTTTACTAAATTGATTAACTAAATTGTCTACAAACACCCATAAACACACATGCCAGAACTCTCTCACACACAAACAAAAACATTTACACATGAATCAGATATCCGCCACGTCCACGTCGTTGATTTTGGGTAATGCTAAGAGCGGAAAATCGTATAAAAGTTAAAATAAACATTATAATTTTTACCGTGTTACTGATGAGTATACGTTTGACTATAAAATTATTAAATAAAATATCACAGTATTTATTTTTTTAAACAAAATTTTTTTTTTATAAAATGAAAAAATAAAAATTTTTTTTTTGCAAATTTTTGCAATTTCCCGGAAATCTATGGAAAAATTATTTTTAATTTGTAGCTAAGGAAATTCTAGTAACAAATTTAGTACTTAAAAGTTAATTTAAACCATTTGGAACTTGAGAATTCCAAAAAAAGAAACATTTGCTTGCTTAAGCCGAGCGCAAGGGGTAAAAGGTCAATATCTCGTGAAAAGGATCAGCTAGGATTTTCATTTTTGCATATTTTTAATGTGCAAATGATACATAAAAATAATGTGAAAGTAGATTTTGGATACATTTTCATCAAACTACTTGGCCCTTCAAGCGAGGTGTGAACTGGATTTTAAACTACATACAGATTTAACTCTTTAAAATCACCGTATTTTTCGAATTTTTATTTAACCTCAATATTTCAAGTAAAAAATTTAAAAAAGTCAAATTGATGATCTGTGGGTCAAGTATTTAAAATTTAGCTATTTTATCCAAACTAATCAAAAAAATCAAACTTTTTAAAAATACATATGTATAAAAAAATACATAGCCAACTAAAAAAAATTGGTTGAATTCCAAAAATAAAAAAAGTTTGCAAATTAAAATTAGTAGTAAGATAAATTTTACGCTGTCGCATTATTTTATTCCAACGAAACGAATATTGAAAAATCATAAATATTTAGATTATTAAACAATTATTTTTACAATAATTAAAAATCATGAGAATATTAATTCGAAATGACAAGATTCAAAAAATTTTTAAGTTGAATTTTGTATAAGTACAGGGTATTTATTATTCTTAGGAAAATTTTAGGGTTGTAATTATATTAAAATCAATCCAAGTGTATTTTATTTTATTTCTTGGCAATAACTTATAATTTTAACTCTTTTTTATTTTTTTTATTTACTTAATATTTATGTGTTTTACTAAAATCCTAAAGTTTTAGACTTGTATTAAGATTTATTATTAAAATTCTTTGTCCTTTATAGCGTCTCGTTCAATCGTTATGATTAAAGAATCTACTAAAAAGGGGATAATTTCTAGCAGTGGTCAAACTATACTTATAAATTTAACGTCGTTTCCCTAATCTAAGCCATTTTTACGAATTTTTTTTTTCAAGAAACTTACTTAGCATTTTATTTTTTATAGATTTCAAATAAATTGTTTATTTAGGCATTGATCTCTTGTATTCAAAATTTAGTTATGAAAAAATTTTGTTTCCAAATTTAAGCTTAGGAGTCATTCAATTATTAAGATTTTACACCCTGCCCTTCCATCAGTAAGCTTGAAACAGTATATTAAGGCTCCGTGCTCAGAAAAATAAAAAATGGACCAAAATACAGGAAACTGAAATTCGGGGTGGTAGCCTTATCTTATAGACAAGGGTCGTATAAATTTTTCTTTGACAATGGCGAGAAAATACACTTTCCAGTTTCGCAAAGTTTTTTTGACATTTTTAATACATACTCTAGTCAACTCACAGAGTACAGTCTTTTTGAGTCACTAATCATGAATTTGAGGGTTCTTTTTTTTTAAAGAAATTGGGGCTTCACGCAAAAACTACCTTCAAATAGGAGTATTTTTGATATATTTACACTTTGAGAGTCCAGATTCAGTAGTACAGGTTTTTGGGTAGCTGATTACGAATTGCAGGGAGTTTTTTATGAAAAATTAAGGCTTCACCCTTAAATTAGCAAAAACTACCCCTAAGTGTGAATACATAAAAAATATCCCTTTTAAAGGTAGTTTTACCTTGATTTTTCAGAAAAAAGACCCTTAAATTCGTGATCAGTGACCCAAGAAACCTATACAAGACCAAATATGGTGCTTACCAGTGACAATACAAGGAAATTCATGATTTTACAGGAGTATCTTAATATATAAATTAATCAAAAATTTAGATAAAACCTATCTAATTTAGGTGTCATATATGTTAGATGTATGCAGTTGCCAAGTTTTTCGCTGATTATACGCTAATTTCAATTTTTTTCCCGACCCCAAAAACTTTGCCCTATCATCCCTTGGTCTGCAGTTTCTGAAGTTCATTATGGTTCATTTCATAAGAAACTTTTCGAATTGTCTTGAATAGAATGACAAAAATTATGTTTTTCTGATCGCTTAATAATAATGAGAATATTTATCCCGTAAACTTTTTCCTAATACCTTTTATGGGCATCTATTAGCCCGCTTGTCACGTTTTTTCTACATGAATATAACAGAAACTAATTTTTCGGGGGTCGCTAATTTTAAATTTTTAGCTTCAGACTCCAAAAAGTTAACCCCAAGTTAACCCCTTCTTAGCTCATGTTTTTTCAGGTGGTTTTGAAGTTTTTCTTGGGCAAAAATATTCTGAACTAGATCTAAGTAAGCTAAAAAATATATTAGTTGACATTTTAACCGGCACCGTGGTATGTCGGTAGTGGTTCGAAGGCGGTAACCGTACAGGTTAAGCAGCGCAGCGCGCGGCCTATACTTGGATGGGTGACCACCTCGAATCCTGCCTATATAATCCGCTTTTTTTAATTTAAAAAAAAAAAGTGTCCACGATGTTCGGGAGGTAAAATAAGGATGATTGAAAGATAATTCGACGTTCGAAGCTTGCTCACTAAAAAATTATCTTGATAATCTGACTTAAAGTAACCGGCTGTACTCGAGTAAGGTTTTGGCAGTTTTCCTATACTCACGGACACAAAAAATTGGACTTTAGTCCACCAAAAAAAAAAAAAATACAAAAAAGTCCGGGCAAATGCGAGTACTTATATCAAAAGTCGGCTGCTACCGCTCAACGGATTACAGATCCTGCAGTTGGGGCTTTCATATATCGGGGAAAGGAAACTCCAGGATCTGTAGCCCAAGGACCATAGCTCTCGTTGTCTGAATTCTGCTGGGGGCAAAATGGGTGGGATGGGTAATAAAAAAGGACGGAATTCACTACTTCGAGTGCTGTGGTCCACAGTGTATAAGATGCTATAAATTGCATTGCGCACTTAAATAAATAAAAAAATATTAGTTGACATTTTAAAAACAATTAGAAAAATTATTTTTTTTTAGAATATTTCAAAATAACTTTTAAAATGGACCCACATTTCGGTATAAAGGCTAAGTTTTCGAGGCCATAATAAATTAGGGTATCCAAATATTTGCCTGAAAACTTTTACTTATCGAAAAAAAAAATATACTAAAATTATAGCATGATAAAAAAATAAATTTCACTCAATACCACCCCGCCCCCTTTATTTGCATTAAATCTGTTGAATCATGAAATTATTTTTTCTTAATATTAAAAAATATTAACAAGTGTATACATAAATAATTTAATACCAAACGAGAGGAGGATATTATTTTCTTATTACAAAAAACGGAAGCTGTGGTATTATTTTCATTTAAAAAAAAAAATATTTATTATTAAAGAATAAATAAATATTTAAATTGAATATTTACAAAATAACGTAAAAAAAATGAAGTAAACATAATTACATTCAGAAAACTATTTTAAAAACTTTGTAAAAAAATTAAATTTAAAAAGAAAAATAAAGGAATGAAATTTAAAAAAAAAAAAAATTAACCATTGATAATCAACATCCTGCTTTGACCGCGTCTTTTTAAAAAAAAGAAAATAATAGTACTATATCCGATACATAATTTTAAACAAATATTACAACGTCAGTCAGATGTAATATACTTTTTTTTTTTATATGCAGAAAAAAAATAGTCTTCAACTTATGTCAATTTTCTGATCATTGATGGATTTCTGATGATAAAGGAAAAAAATTGTAAGGTTATTCTTAGAATTTAAATGTAATTTTCTATTGTAAAAAGATAATTTAATTTCCTTTTTCGTTTTTACTTTGTAAAAAAATTGTGAATAAATAATTATGATTTGTTTAATTTTATTTAACGTGAATTACCGAGTGCGGAAACGTACACAAAGTTAAAATAAAGGGTGAAATCGGGCCGGAAAATACAAGTCTTTCTAATAACAGAATGTAAATTATTATTGGTCAGGGGGCCTCAAAAAAATTAGTCCAATAATAAAGATAGGGTTATTATCACTATAGCACCCCTAGTGATAAATAATAGTGACCTGAAACATAACGAAAAGTGAAAAAAAAAATTTTTAATTTCTAGTTTCAAGTTTTTGCAATTGATTGAGCAAGAAAAAAATTCCGCAATCTGCAAACGGAATAGCAAACGAATTTTTTTTAGATAATAATTACAAATAACGAACCATGGTAAATTAAACCAAAAAGTATCCTAGACTGGAACCCAAGGGTAGAAAACTGGTCTATGGTTAATAGTATATTTACGGCTCGTGTCCAGAAAAGTAAAGAATGACCCAAATCGCATGTAAATTACCTTCCGAGGTGAAGCCAAACTGCGATTTGGGGCATTCTTTATTTATGGACAAGGGCCGTATAAAATTTTTCTGTTGCAGTAGCGAGAAATTTCGATTTCGAAATCGTACTTTCTTGGCTACTGTCAAGAAAACAGGTTTTTTTTATAATAATGACGAGCAACTAAGTTTTTCCAGACGAAATTCAAATTGTATAAAAAAAAAGAATTCAATTTAAAAATCGTACTAAAAAAGTGTTACAAATTCTATCGAAAATATTTAGTACCAAATTTTTACTCTCAGCTAAATAAAATTTTTTATCTATAATTTATTTTTAATTGAAGTAAAAGAACTACAGAAAAGATAATAATTAAAGTAAAACTATCCAATAACAAAACATAATACTCAGCAATTGAAATACCTTAATAAAAAGGGCGTTAAGTCGTTTGCTAAAAAAAAAAATTAACATCAAAAATTTTTACCGACACACAAGACACATTGAATTTTTATATATAATAAATAATAATAATAAAAAAATAAAATCATTTATATATGGACAAGTCATGTACAATCTAACTTTTTTTTTTTTACTAAAGTCGTGAAAGACACGATGAGCTTTTTTTTATAATATTCGCTTGATCAGGTAAAAATGTTTCAATGCTTAACAGATATTTCAACTATTTTTATTTTTATTTATTTACTTTGTTTTTTATCTTGGTATAATATTATAACGATCGCGTTTGAATTGTTTTTTTTTTAGTTTATGCAATAAAAAAATTCCGCATGCTTTTAATTTTTAGCGACAGAAATATATCAGAAAGAAAATTTATGTTTGTATTATTTTAATTATTTTATAATCTTTGTAATATAATTAACATTTTTGTTATATAAAAAATTTTTATAGACTTGGTTATTTTTTTGTTTGGAGTTTGGAGGCTAAGCAGGGTAATCAAAATTGTTATAAATATTTGCAGTTTTTTTAAACTTTCTGTAACCAGCATATAAGTATCTGCAAATAATCCCTAATATTCTTATAAGAAGAGAAATATAAGCTAGATATTCTCGATTTTGACCAAATTTGGTGGAATAATTTTTCTCCAAAATAAACGCCCCTGATAATTTCATTTCAATGTTAGAGGGCTTTTGCGCCTAGAAATTCAAGCTTGAATTTTGAGATGTAATTTTTTTATGCTACAACATTGCTTCACAAAATAGATTTCGGCTTATACTATTTTTTAAGAATTTCTCAAAAATTCGTTAAATTGAAACGATTTTCAAAAGACGCCTTAGCTCATATAAGTACGTGAAATTTTCTGCTACATCTAAATTATTGGTCAGATTTTCATTTGGTCACCTGACTTTGAAATACATGAAAAGTGATTTTAGAGGCCTATTTTATAGATTAGAATCTAAAATGCAAGGGAACATTGTCACCTTGAAGTGTACAGTTCGGAAACCCCTTCAGAGAATTTTGGAGCTTCTATACAGAGATATTCAAATTATTCGAATGGTTAGTGTTGTTAGCTAAATAGTAGTTTTAACTTTTAAAAGGAGTTAAAATTTCGAAAATCTAATGATAGATTTTAATTTATCGGAAAATTTTACTTCGAAATTTGTCTTGAAACAATTTTCTTTTTTTTCTAATTGGTTAGATAAATTAATTTCTAAAAATGAAAAAAGAAAGTAAAAAATAGCCAAAAAGATTATTTTGGGTCCCATTAGGACAGTATTTTTCCTAAAGGGCTAAAAAATATCCCCAAAATGAACCAAATCTTTATTGTCCCAACACAGTAAAATTATTTTTACCTCAGTTTTCATAAATTGTGGCAAACAACGAATATTTTTTTCTTTATGCAATTTTTAAGTATCGACTATAAATATTTACTTAATACACGCATAAAAAAAATTAAACAGGTACCAAAAATATAAAATTAAGCATGAGAAAATTTAAATTAAAAGTGAAAAATATAGCCGTCGCGTGCATAAAGCGTGACTATAATAATATTTTGAGCATATAATAAATATTTTTGCGTGAATTGAGTATATTAGTGTTGTATATGGTTGGTTGATTTTTTAATAATTTAAGAAAATTATTATTATATCAATATAGTAAATAATAATAATAATAATAACCTTATTACAGGAATATATATAACAAATATATTCAATCGAATTTAAATTGAACTGACCATGAAAATTTTTTACCACAATTACACCATTTTAAATTCCGACTTTAATCTTATGTAAATAAAAAATAATGATTATTACACGTACTTATATTTTATATTCTAAAATACTTTGTATTCGATTTTATTGTAAGGTGTATGTATGCATCATTAAGGGTTGACTGTAAGTACCTACTACTAGGATTTGATTTTAATTTTTGCGAAAGGGTTTTGAGAAAGTCTATCATTTTTTGAGTTATTATATAAAATTAAGCCATTCAGGATAAATAAAAAGTGGAACAAGCAACCCTTAATAAAATCTATAAGCAAATACATCAGGTAAAAAGGATTATCATTGCACCCTTTCGCAACTTTAGAACTACATAAAAAATGGAAATTCCTGTATAATATATTTAGCAAAAACCAACAAAAAAAATTAAAATTTTTCCGAAGATTACACCTTATGAGGATTGTACCTTACCCAGTACTTTAATATTTATAAAATAAAACTGAAAATTGGAAAAAGAATCAAATCTCTTGATAAAAGCTTGTATCTTCTAATAAATACATAAAATTTATGCATAAATAATGACATGAAAAATTTTCTAGTCATTCCTCGTACATTATACGTTTGTCGAATTCACATATTCTGAAAATGTATGTATAATAGCCTCTGGGTATTTTTGAAATTCCTAGCATTAAGAGGGAGTTAAATTCATTTTACTTGAAAAAGTATTAGTACATAAAGTATAAAGTTGTAGTAGTAAATACTGATGATATAGTTTTTTTTTTGCGATGGTTAAGATTTTTTTGTTTAGTTTTCTATCCTTTTCTATCTTTTCTAAGAGAGGGTGAATGATATATGACCGCCCCTTAGAGACACTGGACGCCCCAAGTGCAAAAGAGAAAAATAAATATATTAAATAAAGATAGAAAATGACAACGTGATTCTACCGGAAGAATTCCTTACATACGTTTCAGGGGATGATACGTTCGTTAACTTTGATTTTGAACGACGATTTTTCTTTTCTTTTTTTTATAAATTTTTCTTATCAGTTTTAACTTGTTTGATCAATTTCACAGGTTGGTTAAGTTTTTTGTTTCTGTTTTTTAGCAAAAAACTTTTTAGAATTTATTCAATATCGATGAATTTTCTTTTTGTTGGAAATTTGTTGCTTCTTTGAGAAATATTTTATATAAATTTTCCGGATTAAAAAAACCATTTTTTTTTTTTGTATCTTGAAAAAAATACATTATTTAATCAAAAATATAATTAGTACTCATTAATATAAAAATTTTACTACCCAGATAGAGCCTAATTATTGCATCTTTAAAAATATTTACCATCAGAATATTTGACTGTTGAAAAATAATTGGAAATAGTTCATGAATTACACAGAGTATCAAAAATAAATATATCTCGCTACTTCAAAAATACAAAAGTGTGAATTTTAGGTAAATTCGCATTTTAGAATTACAAAGTAGGGATGTACGGTTTCTAAAATATCAGGTATTGAAAATCCAAATTTTTTAAGGGGTTTTTCGAAATTTCAATCAAAGAAATTTTTAGATTCATTTTGGGTAGCTGCAGTCCTTTTTTGAAAAACTTCGGACTTTATTTGAAACTTGAACGGACCCAACCCTATCTAGAAAGAAAATTCGAAGTTAATGGTATACCCCACCTGAAATTCGGATAATTACACACCCTTGTTACAAAGTGTTAAATTTAAATTGCTAAATTTGTATATACTTAAATCTAATTGTAATAATTTAAGCAGTCTTATCTTTACAATGATTTTAGTTTCTAAAAAGGATCTAACTTTTCAAAGACAAAGCTTACAAATATTCGTTTTGAAAATAATAAATGTTCTAACAATAGTATCCTAAGAATGGTCACTACTTTCATTCAAAAATGTACAAAAAATATATGAATTTGTTTTTAATTGGTTGAAAAAAAAAAGATATAAAGATATATATATTTAAAAAAAAAAAAATATAAATATTTTTACACAAAATTTTTGATTAGTACTCTCTAGTGGTTCATAAATTAAATCCAACATTTAAAATTAATACCTTAAACAATTACAAAACAATTAAAACCGTTAACAAAAAAATTTTAACAATAAATTCACCAAACTTAAAAAAATCAGCATTTCAAAAAAAAAGTTTTTAAATCCCATAAAAGCATAAAAAATAATTTAATGTAAAAAAAAAAGAAAAAAAAAAGAGAGGGTAAAAAATAGGATGATATTCTTTTCTTAAGCTTTTACATATAACATTTAAAGCTCGATAGATAGATAAACGTTTTCAACAGGGTATTTAACATCCTGTGTTTATGGAGAGAAAGCGAAAAAGCCTTAAATCTCTGTATGTAAGCAATTTATTATCACAAAACTAGATGACCAACCTAAAATATTTTTCTAACCAAGAAACCTTCTTCATAAATACTATTGTACCCAAGAGGGCTTTTGTCTTAAACAGTGATTAATTTTTTTCAAACTTTTATGAAAAATTCTTTGTTCCATTTTTTTTCTTTTTAGCCTATTTTTTATGCACACATACTTAAAATAATACGCGAATTTTCAAACGATTATATCTGAAAAAAAGGGAAGGTTTTGAATTTGGCATGAGAGAATTCAGTATAGAAAACAAATGGTCGCGAAAGTAAAAAAAAAAAGGATCATCTCAATTTGCTTATGTATTTTAGTACAAATACACACGTATATTTAAATAAAAAACGTCTCTTCTATTTTCTTTTAACCAATCAGTCAATGTCGGATGAATGGATTTCAAAAAGGATTAGACATTAGCATAGACGATCGCTCAACATCGTAAAACCGCGACTTCTTCCTTATCATCATCATTATCTTCATTTTTAAAAAAAAAGTATCTTTTTATCCGGATTTAATGTAAATAAAATTAGCCTAAACCCAAAAAAAAAATAATTTATCTCAAAAAATGTCTATATTTTTGAAAAAATTAAATAATTATTAATGAGAAAATTTTTGATACAATAAAGACTTTGATGGTGTTGACACTTGTATAGATTGTATAAAATTTAATACAATAGGGATAACAATACATTCTCTCTCGATATCTCAATTTAGCCATAGAAATGAGTAAGAGTGAGTAAGATATAAAAGATAATTAATAACGTAGAATTGATTAAGGTGTCAAATAAGTCTATGCTCTTATAACTATAATACGTATTATATTCTCCTTATCAAAATTACACCCTTTTCAAAATTTCTTTCTTTTTATATATGATTAATAATTAAAGATAACCTTTTCTTGGAGGTTAACCCTGATGAAACCCACTTACGGTTTTAATAAAATGACTAATTATTTTAAGATACATTTCGATTACCTTTTATTCTTATCAGGGATAATCGTTTGTCTCTAATTTAAATATTATTATCCCTTTTGTGAGCGAACCTTTTTAAAATTTACATAATTAAGACATAACCTAATTTTTTCATAAGTAATTTTACAAATTGATCGATGCTTTTAGAAAAATTAAATTGATAATATTTTTTACGTCATCAATTTTACGTAAATATGAAATAGCAACGAGAAAACAAGTAAATTCAAAGTATTTTGCGTACATATAGAAATTTGTGAAAATTAAGGGGGGTTCAAGTAAAATAGAAGCCGGAAGGTTTGAGAAAAGAGAGATAGATTATTTTTCTTTTCCTTTAAAAAATAGTATTAGTATAGTTAAAAAAAAAATAGAAGAGAAGAAGAAGTGAGTTAGCTTATAGAGGCTAACTATAACTAGTTTTGTGTCGAGGTGACTTTGGAAAGAAAACTATAAATCATTTGGAGGAAACAACTCTCTAACACAAATGTATTAAAATTCTTATGTCGGTGAAGTAAAAAAAAAATATATATACTTTACTGGCGCGTCTGAAAATTGTCGACACGACTGTCGTATGCATCGAAACGCGAAAATCCAACTACCCTTAAATAACTTGATTCATCGTAAATTTACTTACTAGTTTTCTATATTTTCTAGTTTTTGATATTTTACTTTTTTTTTAATTCTTCTTTAACGTTATAAATATGCGAATAGTATACTTTTTTTTGTTCTTTTACTGCATTTATAATCTCTTAATTTAAGAGAAAAAATATGATATATTGACTGGTAAAAGTTCATTTTTTATTTTTTTGAAATTTTCGTATTGTACAATATTTTTTTAGTTTATGTTTTCAAAATCAAATATATATACGTTTTTTTTATTAATAAAAGTTGTCCTGTAGGGAGACGTTAAGGTTTGACACTGATATTAAATATATTATCAAAAGGGAGACAAATATAATCTTTTACAGATATTTTATCAATAAAAATTCATTTTTTATACAAAATACATACTGAAATGAATAAGATTTATTGTTAAAATCAAAAAATATTTAATATGTGCCGAGAAATGCGTTTAAATGAAAATGTTTTATAATATAAGGATTTGATACTAATAGTATATTTACGGCTCGTGTCCAGAAAAGTAAAGAATGGCCAAGTGCCGCATACGATTTTTCTGCATCGGTAGCGAGAAAATTCAATTTCTTTGGCCGTGAAGCGGCCAGGAAATCCTACTTTCGTGTTCACTGCCCAGAATAATTATTTTTAAATAATTTAAGAATTTTAGTTATTTTCCTAACGTTAGTGTAAGGTAAGTAATTTTCACCGGACTGATTTATAGTTATGCTTGATTTAAGGTAATGTGATACCTTGGACGCTCAAAACACAGCAATTTTGTATACCAGGGCAAGAAAGCTAAGATCTCGAAAAAAAAGTAGTGGTTGCTGAAATTTCTCCGGATAGTCCAAAACACGAAAGTAAAAAAAACTCTTAACCAACCTGAGTTTGATTATGAACTAGGATCTAAATTTTTCACAATAAATCAAAAATCGGCAAAGATTTTAAAAAGAATCTAAAAAAAATCTTTTATTTAAATCTTTGTTAATTTGATATTTTTTGAGCAGATTCTTATACTTTTGTGAATCTTGATAAACTTTTTTTAACAGGGGGGGTCAAATGTACCATATTTGGGGGGGGGGCAAATGGACTTAGAATAATTTCGATTTAGGGTCTTAAAATATTTTTGATTTAGGGACTTAAAATGTTTTGAGTTTAGGGACTTAGAAAAATTTGGGTTTAGGGACTTAGAATAATACAGGTTTATTAAACCTGGTTTAAGGACTTAGAATAATTTAGATTTAGGGACTTAAAATAATCCGGATTTGGGGACCTAGAATAATTTGAATTTAGGGACTTAGAATAATTCGGGTTTAGGGACCTAGAATAATTTGATGTTAGGGGCTTAGAATGATTCATATTTAGGGACTTATAATAATTCGAGTTTAGGGACCTAAAATAATTTGAGGTTAGGGTCTTAAAATAATTCGGGTTTAGAGACTTATAATATTTTTGATAAAAGAGTACAGAATAATAAGGATTTTAGAAGCTAAATTTTTTTTTTGGCTTAAAATTACAAAGGCTTCAAGATTCAAAATATAAATTTAAACATAAAAATGATTTATGGTTTAAATTATTTTTAAATTTAAACATGATTTATGGTCGTTGGTTATGAGTTCCCAAACCGGTTGTATGTTTTTTTTTACTAGCGAGCAATAATGCCTACATTCCAATTTTGAGAGGTCGTCAATATTGTCCTTTGAAAAGAAAAAAACAGTCATTAACCTCATCTTGAGGCTAAACTAAAAAATCTAAAAAATGGCACTTTGACCACTACTTTTCCTTTGAGACCCGTAGTTTGACAACTGTTATCAGCCAAATGCAACTTTAAAATCCACATAGAGTTACAATGGAGTTCCAACTCTTTGCAACTCTTTGCGACTCCATTACAACTCCATTGCAACTACATGCAACTCGTATTGCAATTTCATGTGGAGTTTTCAGTTGGTTGAGGGTTGGCCAATTGAAAAAATTGTCTGAAATTATATTTATAAATTTTTTTCAAAAAAAAATCTCATTAAAAGTACTTATTTTTTAAAATTCCTAGTTTTTATAAATATTTTATGCAAATGTTTTAAATTCAGGAAAAAATTATTTTCAACTTTTACTATACCAAAATAACTTTATCTTTATACTAATTAAATTTTCAAAAATTACAGAGCAAAAAAATATATCTAATTCATTAAAAACGCGTTAAAAATTAATTTAGCAAAAAATAATTGAAAAAAAGTAAAAAATTTTAAAAATCTTATTTTTGTCAATGTTTGAAAGTAGCGCTAAAAAATAAACTGAGCCCCATAGCGCCTCCATACGGTAAACCTTCATTGATTATTTCCTGGAATTTATTTGCAAAGGAGAAGATTTTATCTTTAATATATATTTTCTCTATGGTCCGGCATAAAAATAAAACAGTGTCTTTGATTCTGCATTATTAATTACGTAGTTTTTTAACAGTTTATTAAATACAAGAAATATTTTATTAATTTAAACATTTTTAATATTTATTAGCCAAAAATTAATTGAATTTTTATTTTAAAGCACAGTTTTGGATAAAAAAAATAACAAGGTGTTTTAATTCAAGAAAGTATAAACAAGTGCCATAAGATTTTAATAAAAGATTGTATTGTCTCCTAAAAAGGACTTTAATCCTTTAAAAAAAAAACTCAGGTGAAAGAAAAAACATTTTTACTAAAAAAAAAATGAAATATTAGTCAATAAAATGACTTAAAAAATGAAAAACATTAAGAAAATGACAAAGTATATGAAAATAATAATAATAATAATTTAATCATAAGTGAATGACCCATAAAAGAAAATATAATATTGTGAATATTAATTCTTTTATAATCTGATGCTTATGTAGTAGTAAAAAAAAAAAAAGAAAAAAATATTTTAAAGTGTCAAAGAAGAAAAAAGATATCAAGGAAGATTAAATAAAGTTATAATAAAAAGACTACTTTAGTATGAAAGAAAATTTTTGAACGATAGTTTATATCAGTTGTTAAAATGAAATTTATTCATAACTTTAGTGCTTTAGCACAACATGATAATTCAATAAGTAATTAAATTAATATTTGTGTTAATATAATTTTTATTGTAACTTTTTTTTTTAAAGAAAAATTTTGTGTTTTTTTTTTTTTTAGTTTGACAATTTTAAAAGAAGAAGTATAAACAGATAAATTAGATAATTAGTTCCTATATTCAACGTAACATATCGTTTTGTTTTAATCAAATTATGAGTAAAGTAATATTAATATTATTTATTGGTATTTTAGTTCTGATTAATCCAAACACTGTAAGTAATAATTATCAATTTTAATTTTTAAGTTATTTATATTTACCGCCTTTTTTTTTTAATAATTAAATCGTTATTTTTAATTTATTAATTTCTATCTCGGACTTAATGTTTAGCATGAAACTATGCTGTTTTGCTATTTTAACTTAATTTTTAAAACGAAATATTTTATCTATAGAAATTTATTTAAACACTAATTTGCAGTCTTTTGAAGTCTCTTTATTTGTTATTTTATTGGCTGTAATAAGTTTATTAGTCATGCGCAGAAAGATGTGTGGAAAGAATTTAACCTAGTAAAATCTAACCTTAAAATTTTTAAATATATAATTTGCTTCTTCAAAATAGATACTGCATACCCATTTAGAGACAGTAGAGACAGTGGGTACTTATTTAAAAAAGCAATTACTATGAATTTTTTTGTTTTTTTGCACAGATTCTACGCCCAAGCAGGCAAAAATATTTTTTGGCCTTCTAGGCGTTAAATTTAGCGTGGAATTTTATGCATCAGTTTTACACATCAGTAGGCAAAAAATATTTTTTGACCTCCCATACGTAAGACTTTACACAAAATTTTCTGCACTCTTTCTACGTCTAGGTAGGCAAAAAATTTTGTAAGTACCATGGGCGAAATACTTTAGAAACTAGCGTGAACACATCGAAACTTTTGCGCCCATCATATACATAATATTTTATTCTCTACTTGCGGACAATAATGACTATATTCCAGTTTTGAGAGGTCGTCATTATTGCCCTAAATAGAGAAAAAACATTCTGAAACTCGTGTTAAAAATTTTTATTGTACTAAATGTGACTACAGTCTCGGCGCTACGCGCCTCGGGCCTATAATCCGTCGCATTTACCAAAATAAACTTTTCTAAAACCCGTTTAAGAATGTAGTATTACATATGTAGGGCAAAAAAGCCATTATATATAAAACTATCTTTTAAATCACGGGACAAAATATGAGGTTCAACTTTTGTATGCTGTCTGCATGCATACAACTGCATGCAAAGTCAAAACCAATATTTTATCCCTTGTTTAAAAAAAGTAATTATTTAGCAAACAAATTTTTAATTTAACAGTTAAAATAGTAGTATATCATGCGTAATGTATGTGAAATTTTGAAACAAACAAATTAACAGATCACGAAATTAGTATATTAAGTGTCAAGGGCGCAAAAGTCTTGACATTAGCGCATAGCACGAGAGCCCCTGGTGCTTCATAGCTATTTATTAAACAAGGGATGAAATATTGGTTTCGGCTTTGCATGCAGTTGTATGCACGAGCGAGTGCAGACAGCATGCAAAAGTCGAACCTTATATTTTTTCCCGTGTTCTTAAACATAGTTTTACATATAATGGGCAAAAAAGCAGTCTCCCCAGGGCAGAAAATAGGCTTTTTTTGCCCTAGATATGTAATAGCTATTTCTTTTTTTTTCACTTGAAAAAATTACTCCAAATATTTTGTAACCACAAACGAATTTAGCTGCATCAAAATCAACATTTTTTACATATTTATTAATTTCTAACTTTAATATTTTCAAAAAGCAACGACGATACTTAAAGTATATTCGTTGGTATTATGCATTAAGGGCGCGAAAGCTTTGATACTTGCGGGATCACTAATCACAAGCACGAGCACAAATCTTACCCGTGGTGCTTACGATATTTTTTGTTTGCCTATCCATGGCCTAACATGCGTAGCACAAGTTTTACGCTCTGGCGGAAAAACAATAATTTTTTTAAATTTCAGCCTATCATAAATTAATTTTATAGGAATATAAAAAATTTTTTAATGTTTAGGCAACAGATAAAACAGATAATTTACCACAACAAGTTTTTGAAGAATTCGAAGAACTTTTAGATTATGCAAATGATGTATATGATATTCATTTAAAAGATCTTGATATTTTGAAAGAAAAAATATTTAAACATTCAAGAATGAATTTAGACACTTGTCAACCGTTTTTAATGTTAAAAACACCAGAAGTAAGCAAACATTTGGTTGCTTTGCTTGAATTCTACTTGTTTTTGAAAATTCAGCTTCTTTTTATTTTGAGTTCTTTTTTAAATTTTTTAACAGAATTTTAAGCAAAACTTTTAGATTTTTTCTAATTCTATCACAGAAACCAAATAGTATTTTATAAAAACGATATAACTTAAATTTCAAACTATATTTTTTATTTCAGCTAAAAAATCCACATTTAAAAGTATGTGCACAAGAAACAGACGACTTATTTAAATTAACAAATATGGCATCATCAAAAGGATCATCGTTATGTAAAAGATACCAACAATTAAATGATACATACTTTGTAAGTATTAAAAACTAATCAAAAATCTTAAATAATTAAACTAAAAACAAACTTTTTGTAAATTCAGGAAATTTTAGAAAAAGAAAAAGAATATCGTGAAGAAAAAAATTACATGAAAGATGCTAATAAATTAAACAATTGGTTAACTAAAATAAAAATATTAAAAAATTTATCAGAAGATATTTTATTAAAATTAAATTTAGATTATCAAGATTTATTAACTGTAAATGATTTATATCCAAAAGTAGAAAATTTATTAATTGATTGTATGGCACCAGGTTTTGTTAAAATTATTTCTGAAGATAGAGATGCAGAAAACAAGAAGACTAATGATGATTAAAATTAATTATTGAAAAATTGAAGTTAATTAAGAAAAAAATTTTTTGATGTGTAAAAAAAGCAAAATTTGAAAAAAAGTAAAATACTTAAATTTTAATAGAAAAAAAAAAAATAGCTTGTAATGTAATATTTTTTTATAATTAGGGGAGAACAGGGCAATTTGGTGAATATTTAAAATTTTTAATTATTGAAAACATATCAAATATTGAATATCTATAAAAAATCCGATAATAAAAACATTTCGGTGGAGTTTGAGATACAACTAACCCGTGACGTTTCAAAAATCCTTTTCTTCTAGAGAAGGCATTCTAACCTCGCTAATCTAAAAATGATTTTTAGGTCTGAAAAATCACAAACAAATTAAGACCTAGTTTTAGGTTCTGTAACCCACTAATAATTTTTTGTATATTAAAAAAAAATTAACATGAGCTTTGAAAGTAACTCTAATATCACCTCGACTATCACCAAATTTCAGTAAAAAATTTGATGCAAAAAAATCACTAACTTGCCCTGTTCTCTCCTATCATTAAAATGCATAAAAAAAAAGAAAAAAAAGCCAAAAAAAATATTTATGTAATATTTTTATACCTATATTAAAAAAAATTTTATACCAATAATCTTTTTACATTAATTTATTAGCTTATTTATATTTGTTACTATAATATATTCAAATAATAGTTATTAATTGTTAAATATCATTAAAGCATAAAGAAAAAAAAAAGCCTTAAAAAAAAATTTTTTTTTTTCTAAAAAAATATATATTTATATTTAATAAGCCTAATATATATGTAAAATTTGTATATTTAATTTGATAATGATAATAATAAAAATTACTTTTTACAACCGTAAAACCACAGCTAAAAAAATTTTTCCTTTTTTAAAAATTTTTTAGATTTCATATCCAATAAAAATATTAGATTTTTAAAAAGGGTAAGACAGATCTTTTACATTTTTATCAGCATAACAATTATAAACGATTTTAATCTCATTTTGATAAGATCTTATTTAAAGCTTTTCTATACTTCACCCCTTTTTTTTCATTTTTCGCATGTATAATCGTGAAAATCATGTATGACACATGAAATAAAACGTATTATCTAAAATAATCCACACACGTTATATTTTAATGTAAAGACTTGATCCCGATTTCATACTTAAACTTGTCTGTCGTAATTTGAAAACAAAATTTTTTGGATTAAATTCAGATTTTATTATTAATGAATTTTTATTTTACGATATTTTTGGTAAAAATTTTTACTTTCAATAAATAAATACATATAAGTTATTGATTATCAGTCAAGCGTAGAGGGAGAAAAAAAATAAGGAAATTTAAGACATTTAATGAAAAAGAGTGATGAGTATCTAAGTTAAGCTGTAGTTCTCATGTGTGTTTTCTCTTTGAAATGAGCAAATTGCATTTTTACTTAGGTAGTTAAGTTTTACTAGAAAATTCATTTTGTCGTGAAAATATATGTTTACGAAAAATGTTATTAAGACTTTTAGGGTCTTTTCTCTCTTGCTTCTTACGTACAAAAGGTCAATGCATCATTTACTTTTTTTTTTAGATCGTTAGGCGTTTTTCAATTAGTTTTACTTTATTTTCGACTTTGTTCTTTTCTCTTACTCTCGCTCTTATCTTCAAAAACTGACATTTTTTACGGGTAATTAGGAAACGCTTGATTACTTACTATATGGACGTAGGGTTTGTAGTATCGTTTTAAAATATTTTTAAAAGTATTTTAGTGTGTTTTATTTCGTTTCTATAATTATTTTTTATTCATATTTTTTAGTTTAAGAAATTAGTATAACATTTGTTTCAAATTTCAATTTTCTAAATATTATAAATCATTGAAATTTTTATTTTATTTTATTTTATTTTCTTATTTAATGGATTTTAGTGCAAGTAACGCCGATGAAAATTGTTAATATAGTTTCAAAAATTAATTAAAGACTATAATGTTTACATATATTTATTTTTTCAAATTTTCTTTCTGTGGAGTCTGGAAGGCTTTTTAGAGCAGGGCTTTGTTTCTCACTGAAAAGTCGTGTTTTCTTCATTCTTTTTGATTTTCAATTTTATTTTTTCTTACTGTTTATAAAATAAATATTTAAATATATTTTAATTTCTTTAAAATAATGGACCATTTTTAATATAATCCAATGACTGAAATTAACTGATCAAGGTGATTCAATGCGGCAGTGCGACCATGATTCAATGTTTTTTAAATTACTTTTAAACCCATTAACTGTCGCAGGAAATTTGAATAGGAAAATTTTTCTGAATCGTTAGTCATTCTTTATAGAATGTAGATATAGAATATAACCTTTTCGAGCACGATCACTCTAGATATAACTGAAGATAAAATCGCGTTTTCGCCTCAGATGGTTATTTACGTGAAATTTGGGAAATTCTTTATTTTCACGCCCTTTATTAAAATAAAAATTTACTATTTTCTAGTTCTTCAAATATTTTGTCTTATCATTAGGTATGTTCCACGGGATTCTTATCTCAAGTAAAAGAATTTTATTTTTTGCCACATATCTATTTTTTTCTGGCTTTAAAGTTTAATAAACGGGAAAAAACGCTAACAATTAAAATTAGCGTATTTTGTTTGAAACTTGATTGATTTAAATCAATTTGAAATGAGTCTTTTTATATAAACAACAAAATATGTTATTTTTGAATGTTGTAAATTTTTATAGATTATTTTCTTTTAATTTTCTTTTAAGCTTTCTATTGTTAAAGAAAATTTTTAAGTTGGCTGTAAAATTAATATTTTTTGTCAATGTTTATTTTAAAAACTAGCACATTTAAAAAAATTTCAAAAATTCATTATTTTTAAAATTGTAATTATCTTTTGATTCTTTGAATTTTATTAATCTAATACAATCCGTAACTAAAATATTTGTTGCAGTTTTTCATTTTTTAATGTTCTATGAAAAGCCATAAAATTATTTTTCATCGCATACTTAATTCAGAGTGATAAACTAGTTTTAAAATTAGTGTAAAATAAGAAACTTAAATTAATTTTTAAACTTTCAGATTGAATATATTTTGTTCTAGATCAAACAAGTAAAAGGCATCCAAATACTTAAAATACCGAAAAGTTCTAGTATTATAATTCTAGTAATATAAAAAAAAAAAAAATTACATTTTATGGAAGATCATTTAAGATATTTCAAAAAAATGTACAATTTGTTTTTATATGCTATTTTAAAATTAAATATTAAATTCAATCCAAATTTGATTTTAATGTTATCATTTAATTTTTAGGGTATAGAAGTATAATTTATTTGAGGTAGTGATCGAGCCAGAAATAAATAAACAATTTTAAAGATTTTCAAAGTTCTCACTTCAGCACCATTTTTTAAAATTAACTTGCAATATTTTAATATTTTAAATAAAAAAAAATAAAAATTATATTTATAAAAACTTACTTAATAAATGCTTTCCAATTTTCAACAAAACCTTTTTCTATTATGTAACAACACTGATGTGGATTCAGAGAATCTAAAATTTTATTCCTATTTTTATCTGTATAAAATTCTAAAAACACATCCTTTTGTATTTTAGCTTTTTCTTTCACATTCTCTTTTTCTGTTTTTGCAGCCTCTAAATCTTCCTATAAAATTTTTATAAATTTATTAATATTTAAATTATTAATTTACACAAAACAAAATTAAAAACAAAATTTTTTAAATCTTACAGCGCATGCAAAGCAGGTTTGAGCATCAGAACGATATTCAGTACAATTAGGAAAATATTCTTTTAATATAATCCATGCTTCCGTTGGTACAATTTTTGTTTTTGAATCAAGCATTCTGAGTGTATTGTGTTCACATAGTAAATCTTCATTGAATTTTAAATCCTCTTCATCTTCATCCATAGGCTCTTCTAAGTCTTCTATTTTTACAGCATTATTATCAATGATTTGAAGAAAATTATTCAAAGCTTTTTTCTTCCAACACCTGAATGATTCTGCTCCAACAATGTAGCCCTCTGACATATGACTGAAAAATTAAACATTTTAATTTAAAAAATTTTTTCTTAAAAGTAATAAATATTTTTTTAATGAAATGTAAAAAAAATATTAAACTTACAGCTGCTTAAAATTCTTCATAATTTCACTCAATTCTTTAGCATGTTTTTCTAATGTTTCTTTAAATTGTAATATTTTACATTGTTTTTGCACACAAGGAGAACATAAAGAATTTTCTGTTAATTCATTTTTACCACCATATTTAGTATATAACGTAACTGCTGCATCATGCGGAAGACATTTAGCCTTATTAACTTTTAATGGATCCATTTTACCATGTGGACACATTAAAATTCTGCAATCAATCGGTGGTATTTTTTTTGGAGAATCTTGATCGGTTTTACGAGATCCTTTTAGCCAATTGCTCAACCATTCAGTTGGAATCCAGTAAAATTTTTCTGGTGTATTATTATTTAAAATCTTACTGTACAGAGCTCTGACAAGGTTTCGCTTATCATTTTGTTCTTCTAATTCTTTTTCCTAGAAGATATCAGAAAATAATGTATTCTCATTGTTTGAACAACTTTTTGAGTCATTGGAATTGGGTAGACAATGGGTTATTTGCAACCTTTAAGCAACTTTGTAAGTTGAATAAAATGTGCTATGAAATTTTGTATATTTATAGGGTAAATATTTTTTTATTTAATTAAAATAAAAATTATTTTTTAAAGAAAAAAATTTTGTTATCCGTAGATTCACCAGTGAATAACTGGTTAAAATTTAGTATTTATTTTTATAAGGATAAGTCGATATTGGTTATTCACTGGTGAATTTATATTAGTACAAACTTTATTTGTGAATTGACTCTTACTGCAGAAAACTCACATTTAGTTGTACTATGAGGTCCTCTTCCCTCATATTATTAAATAAAAAATTAATAAAAGAAAATTTAATAAAGGATATGAGTACATATGGATATTGATACAATAGTAAATGTATATAGATACTGATATAATGGTGACTGACCGAAAAATAATTTTTTAAATATTTTAAGGTTTTCTTTTTTTACTCTCTAAGAAACAGCAGGTGGCAAAACTTTAATCAATAACAATAATTCCATTACCAACCTCATTAACTTTTTTATAGGCTTAGATTTGAAGATTAGTAAAATAACAATAGATATCTTTTTCTTCAATAAAAATATGATAAAAAAATGATTTTTAATTCAAATTTACAATGTAAGTATTGATTGATTGAGTATTAAATTAAATTTAATTGTATCAATTTGGTTAAGTATAATAACTTTAATTGAAGGGTAATGTTAAATTATTTTTTACCTTTCCTTGTTGTTGTGCTATCAAATGTAATTCATGAGCTGCATTATCTCGGTTAACTAAATATTGCATTTTTGACGTTAAACCCCATTTTTCAAATTCAACCTAAAAATTTAACATTAACTAATAAATGCTTTTTTACAAAATAACATTTAAATAAAATGTATTTTATGTTACCTGATGAAATTTTTCTCGCTGATTACAACTTACAGCAATATATTTTTGATGATTAGTATCTTTTTCAACTTTTATCATTGAATTTTCTTTGATATTTCTTTTCACGCTTAAATTTGTAGAATTACTTTCATTATTTAAAGAAATTGAATCATTTTCATATTTACATGGTACAATTTCTTCTGTACAATCTAACATATCAACATCTTTATCATCGTAGCTATGATTTTGATTAATTTTATCGATTGTACTATTTGCACTATTTGTATTTTCACTATTAAAACAATTGTGATTGTCTTTTTGTTGTTGATGGTTAATATCAAATTTTGTTTTCTTTTCAACTATCATAACATCTTGTTCTAATGAATTTTCTTTTAAATTTCTTTTTCCTTTTAAAGCTACTGAATTATCTCTTATTAAATTTACTGATGGATCTATGACTTGATGATCATAAATATTATTATGCATTCCTTTCTTAATACCTCTTTTATTATCTGAACCTGGTGATATCCTTTTATACACAAGCATATAAGCAGTATTGGATGAAAAATACCCTTTTGGTATTCTTGCTCTTTTCTGATTTTTACCATTTTCTAAAAATTTATTTACTTTTAAAATGATATCAATTATGAATAACATAATAGGTATTATTTACCTTGGATAGTATCATCTTCCATTCTATTGCTTTGCATTTTCTCAACTTTATCATCACTAAACTCATACCATTCCCCACTGTTATTATTACAAATATTTGCACTAAAATGCCCAGAATGTGCTGAATTACCCTTATGATTTAACATTGCAACTAAACGAAACATATGTGTCTTTGGAGCACACTGTAAAAATTCAGACATATCTAAGATTTCAGGAAATTGCATCGAAGCTGATAATTTCTTTTTCTTTACAGAAATTCTAAATTTATGATAATTATGAAATTTATTTATATATTTTTTATTTATATATTTAAACTATAAAAAATCATACCTTTGAAACACAAATCGTAAAAGCTGAATATTTAAAGTATCTGGTAAAGAATGAAGACGTATAAATCTTCTGGCATCTTGTTTACTGTTACATACTCTGCAATGGTATTGATTTGCACCAGTTAGTTGCTCTTCTCCTAAAAATTTTTCTATTGCTTCATTTAGAGTAGGAGCAAGTTGAAGATCTAATTCATAAAATGTTGATAAAGTTTTATGTTCTGTTCCGCAAGCTTTACAACTAAAAAAGTTATTTGAAATTTAAAAAAACTAGGATTTAAAATAAATATAATATATTATAATATTCTTAACAAACCAATTGATGTAATTATATCTGCCTTGTGTTAATTTTTGAAGCATGTGTGTTAAAACAGCATTTTGTTGAAATTTGCCTTCAATATGATTTAACAATAATTTAGAGAATTCTTGTGCATCTTGTTGAGTTGTTAATTCTAAACCTAACGCTACTGCTAAATTTATTGGATCCAAATATTTGTGATTTCCAAACTGCATCATTGCAAATATATATTGCAATTGTCCAACCGCACTAACTGGACTATAAGTTTCATCACTTTCTTTAGACATTTTTTCTTTTTCATCGGCATCATTTTCTATGTTCCACTTATAAATTATTTTCCTAAAATTTTTGATTATTTTAAATTTTAATTAAAAGAAAATTGACAAGTTAAGTTTTACCTCATGTCTTCATTATGAAACCAAACTTGAATTAAACTATTTACATAACATGTGGCACCTAAATTAACAAGGCCAACATACTCCGAGGGTTCTCTTAAATCGTCTAAAGAGTTTTCGATTGAATCGACTTTCAGAGGTTGTGATTTAAAATAACTATCTTCACCTAATCCTGTTAGGCATCGAGGATTACTCGGACAATTTTTTCTAAAAACAATAATTTTACTTTTTTTAGATTCTGTATACTAATTCAAATTTTAAGAATTGAATTTAAAATCAGTTTCTTACTTGCAATTTTTACATCTTTTAAGTACTCGACCTATTCTGTAGGCTAATTCCAAATGTTGTTGTTTAACATCCTCTGGTAAAGTATTTGTAATCCAAGCCCATGCTTGCTTTTCCAAATCAGCTTTTTTGTCATAAGGCATTATTATAACTATTGATAAAACAACAAAAATTGAAATTATAAATTTCACTTATTTATATTTAAATTTTATGGTTATAAAAACAAATATAAATATTTTTAATTAATTACATTATTTTGTAAAGTAAATTTATATTATTTTTTCATAGATTATTTTTGTGTTTTAATTTACCTTATAATACTTCTAGCCTTAATAATGACAAACATACGAGAAGAGTGTAAATAAACAATGAAACTTTTTTTATAGTCAATTTTTTTAACAGTGTAGGTTACCTAAAAAAAAATTAAATAATTTAAATTAAAATAAAAAAATAAACATTATTTTTTTTTTAAATTAGAAACTTACGAAAATATAATTTTTAGATTTTTATTTTTAAATTATAAAATCAGCAGTTTTTTTCGAGGCATACAAGATTTCTTTACAAAAGCGAAAAATATATACATACACATATAAACAAAACAGACGCAACAATATTTATTACCACATAAAGACCGATTTTCAAACTATATATTAGGATGAAACTGAACAACGAGAATTTTAACCAATGATCAAAAGACTACAGAAATTTATTGTATTGATTGGTTATATTATATTATCGCCGAGTTTTCAAGTATTTTTAATAACCAATCATGAGCGAGCTAAAATGCGAATCAAAAACTTCAAGTTTAGGTACTTTTATCTTTTGTCGCGCGTGGTTTTGCGCAAGCCATATACCCTCTGTATCCTCTTTGTAAAAACCATAGGTTAAAACACTGTATATATAGATATACAAAAAACAAAGTGCATAGGTTCTATGTATTTTTATTTTATCAATTATTATCAGTGGGTCACTGACTGTAATTATTCAAAATATTGTTTTAGAAAAATTTATTCTGTAATGAAATATAGTTTATTTGCAAACATATAATTAATGAGTTAAATAAAAGAGGCCTGGTATGTCACAAAATCAAATAGGTAAATAATTTTAAAATTTAACTTTTAAAAATTTTATACTGTGTAAAATTTTTAATAAATAACAATTTTTATATTTTAATTAGTTGGCTCAGATATATTTCTCGAATTTTTAGAAGTTTCAATTCATAATATTCTATATTTTAGAAAATTATATCCTGATGAAGTTTTTACAAAAAAAAAAATTTATGGTACCGCTGTTAATGTATCACAGCATCCAGAATTAAATGAATATATTAAACAAATTTTAACTTGTGCTAAAAATTTAATTGATTTAGATCAAGGAAATATAAAATCAATTAATTTATTGTTTTTAAACTCAAATAAAAAACCAATAGAACAGTACGTTTTTAGACTTGAGCAATTTAAAAATAATAAAAATGAGTAAGTTTTAATACGTATATGTATAGTCTATATCTTTATATTAAATATATAATTTTAAATTATTTAATTATTATAGAACAGATCCATATTTTATGAAAATAGAAGAAGCTTTAAGAACGACTTGTCTAAAGCTGTCAATGAGTGAAAAATATTTGAAGCCTCTACCAGAAGATTCATCATTTATTATTAACATTGTAACAAATCATTCAGCTCATGTTGCTTTAACAGAAAATGCAGATTCATTAGATTTTCCTTGGATTGTTAATGAAGATTTTAAAGAAGTTGAAAACGGTGATATTTTACCTGTGAAAGATATTAATACTGATTATTTAAATTTGCAATTGTACGTTATTGAAAACAAGAAACTAAAAAATGTAAGTAAAGCTTAATTATTTATTCAATTTCTAATTATTGTACAAAAAATGTGAAATAAAAAACTTAAATTCTATAATAATTAAATAAATTTTAGAAAAGACAGTAATATAAGACAAATTGAGTTTTCAAAAAGCATTCCTGAAATTGAAATTAAAAATGATGACTGATATGGAAGAAGAAGCCATTAAAATTGAATTAGATTCAAAATCAAAGTCTTTAACTAAGTAAGTAAAAAAATTTGTCCTTTGGATTATATAAATAATTTTCAAATATTTTTTTTTTAGGGAACCATGTGTCAATTTATCTCAATCATCAGAAAAATTAGCAAAAGGACTTTTGTCTATTTATCAAAAACCTTTAGAAAGTCTTCAAAAAGAACTTTCAGATTTAACGTAAATATTTACAGAAATATGCACTATAAAAAATTATAATTAATAGAAATTTAATTTTCTTGATAGGTCTAAGCAAGGAAATTGTATAAGGCAAATGAAACTTGAAAATAAAAAATTATGTGATGTTATAGAAGACATAGAAATTAGTGATTTAGTAAGTAAAAATACTTTATATTTTCTAATGTTTAAATTTTATACTTATAAAAATTTACAGTTTTTCACAATAGATATTTATCAGAAAAAATTAGTAAATATAAAAAAAGAAATAATGATAATCCATGAAAGAACATCAAAACTTAAAGTAATTTAATTTTTTTATATCTATATTTTAAATTATTATATAAAAATTCAAGATTTCAAATTTTTATTATATAATATTATAATATTACAGAAAAGAGCACTGAAAATGCAACAAACAAAAGAAAAAGAAGCACTTTACAGAGAGCAACGACGTGAACAAGAATTGCGAAGAGAAGAACAACTTATTGGTAAATTAGATAGCTCTGTAAACAAGTAAGGTAAAAATATTTAAAATTGTTGAAAATAATTTACCTTTATAATTTAGCTAATAATATTTATGGTACTTAAAAAATATAATTATATGCAAAGTAATATTGAAATTTTAAAATAATGTTACAATAAAAAAAATATTTTATTGAAATAATGTTAATTATATTTTTACACTATAAATTTATATAAAATAACATATTTTATTTATTTATTTAAAAATATCACATTTATATATGGCTTGCAATTTTTAAAATTGCCTAATTCCATACTATCTCCCATCGACTTCCTTTAGAACATTTATCTTTTCCGCATAAAGTATTAAAAGTAGAATCAACTGGAAAACCAAGAATTTCTCTATCTTCTTGAATTCGAAAAGTAAACGTTGATTCTGAAGTTCCTATGAAAAACCTGTGCATTTAAAAAATGTTTTTAAGTTTTAAGCTATTTATTTAACATATACATATAATATATAGATTAATAAGTACCTTGCATGAGAGCATATTATTTGATCAATTATTGCAATACCACCATCTTTAAATTGTTTTTTTTTTATAACTGATGGCAAATATCGTAAAACTATGTAATTTGAAAGATGATTTTTAAGTAATGCATACTCTGTAATTTTATAAAATTTTCAATTTTAACAAATCAAACAATATTCATTCATTTAAAAAACTAATTATTGAAGAAAATATTTTAAATGTCTACAAAAATAAATTTAAATATTAATAATATAAATATTTATACCTTTATCATCTGCATCAGATGCAACAAAAACAGTATTCAAACGTAATTTTTTTAGATATTTTGTTATTTCTACTGCAGCATTTTCAACTGATGGTGTTGATGATGCATGTCCAGTAACAAAGTCTTGTCTCCTAAAATGTACAGCTAAATAAGGACCACCAATAGCATCTCTTTTTCTCTATTAACAAAAGTTTACATATTCAGTGATTAAGAGTAAATAAAATAGTAGTTCTTATAAAAAAAAAAAAAACAACTTTTTGCAAGGTCCAATCTGCAGGTCTTTGAACGTTATCAACTGTATTACTTGAATTCAAGTAAATTTTTCTGAAGTAATCAGCTTCTTCATACAACTCAGAACTATAACGCATACTTCTTCTAGCTTTCCAAAATTCTACTGACCCATACTCGTTATGCAAAGGAATTTCCATATGATCAAACATAATACTTCTAAATATAAAATTAAAAAAAATTATAAATTCTATTGTTAATTTTGAAAACTAAAAATAAATTACATATATTTTTGAGGTCTTAGATTTTGTTCCAACCCATGTGTGGTTCCATGGAAAATAATGCAATCCAAACTATGAGCAGATATATTATTGTATCCCCAAAAATAACCAAATATTCTCTTTGATTGTGCTTCTTTATATGGAATTTGAAATTTTGAACATTTACTTATAACATTTTTATCCTTAAATTTTCCAGTCTTAAACATCTCTTCATCATTCATAAGATAAAATACTTTGTCTATAATTATTTCTTTATCTCCTTTACAGCAATCTGCAGAATTATTTGAGTAAATTATTAAAATCATATGAATCTACTAAAAGTTGACTTTAATTCATAATATTACCTTCCATAAATTCATACATTTCTATAACATTTACATATTTCTGAAGACTTTTTAAGTCAAAAAATAAACCCCATGGTAATAACTTCTGTGATCCAACATCACTACTTCGCCAATGATATAGATTTCCTAAAAATTACTAGTTTTAATGTATTTTAATAATCTTTATTTGAATAAGATTTTTGTAAAATAACTTGTAATGTATACCCCAAGGTGGTAAAACAATATACCAGTCGTATATTTTATCATTTTTGGCTAAATAATTAGCAAATGTTGCAACTCTGATATATACATCTCTTCTAAGATTAAATCCTTCTGGTGGATTAACATCGTATAAAATATATCTATAAGTTAAATTAAATTTTTAGAAAAGGGTAAGCAACTTTATACTTTATACTTTAACAACATCCTGTCATAATTTTATGCAGATTGCAGATTTTTAATGAATAAAAATTTATTAAAATAGATTATAGACCCAATTGAATATACCTTTTTTTAGAATATATGGATGATCTTTTATTTTCACATTCTTCAATTAATTCTCCATTTTTCTTAGATTCCTTACAGTATTCTTGATTCAAAGATGTATTAAGTAAGGTAAATAATAAGATTATTTTAAGTAACATAATATTAAATTTTTCATTTGTTAGCTTGCCTCCATGTTTTGTAAACAAAAATAATTAAGAAAGCACAAAACACGCAGAGTTTCTTAAATCTCATAGCATTTTTGGGGGCTACGCTTAGTTAAGGTTAGATGCAGTTAAATATATGGCGCCCCTATTTCAAATTTATAAATCTTATTTTAAAATTTATATTAATTACATAAATAATTGGGCCGGGTAACATTTATTTTCCATTTCAAATAGCGAAATAAAACTTTTGCACATAATAATTTTAATCAGTTACTAAAATTAAGTAATCATAAATTTGAAATAGGTGCATATATTTAACAGTACCTAACCTTACCCAAGCGTAGCCCCCAAAAATGCTATAAGATTTAAGAAACTCTGAAAACACGCCTAGCCCTAGAAGAGTTGAGGGCGCTACTGAGCTAAGGTAAGTTTTAGTGGAAATTCAAAAACAAAAAAACAAATTTCAAGCAAAGAAATTTCAAAAAAATTTCAAGCCTGAACGTGTATAGCTGGAAGCGAGTTTAATAAATTAACCATTAACGCCTAATCGACACATTCAAGCCATTTGAATTTTTTTAAATGAAAAAATCGATATTTTGAGCTAAAAATGTTACCTAGTAGGTAATCGGGTTGCTCTTTTCATTTCCGAAGTCCGTTTTAACGTGCTACCCCTAGAAAATGTTATATAATCCCCTAAAAGTGGGGTAATTTTTTTATAATATTTACATGTTATTTAAATTAATATAATGGGCACAAAAAATATTTCATGGTATTAAAAACTTAATATGGGGCTATCAGGAACATAAAAAAAACGAATTTATGCCAATTTTTTATCTTCAACCCCTTGAATGGGGTAAGGGGTGGATTTGTAGCATAAAAGAAAAAATGAATATTTTGGGTTAAAATTGTCATCCAGTAGGTATTTTGCCCTCAATTTCATTTCTGAAGTCTGTTTTTACGTACGACCCCTAGAAAATAAGATATCACCCCCTTTCGCATCATAAAAATGTTATAAGTAAATGTTCAAAATTTCAAATTCCATATAAAGAAGCACAATCAAAGAGAATATTTGGTTATTTTTGGGGATACAATAATATATCTGCTCATAGTTTGGATTGCATTATTTTCCATGGAACCACACATGGGTTGGAACAAAATCTAAGACCTCAAAAATATATGTAATTTATTTTTAGTTTTCAAAATTAACAATAGAATTTATAATTTTTTTTAATTTTATATTTAGAAGTATTATGTAATTATTATGATTATGATATTATTATGAAAATAAGATATCACCCCCTTTCGCATCGAAAAAAAATAATGTAATATTTACCTTACCTTTAAGGGATGATATCTTATTTTTTAGGTGTGTCGTAGGTAAAAGCAGACTTCAGAAATGAAAATGGTGGGCAAAAATACCTACTGGATGACAATTTTAGCCCAAAATATTCATTTTTTCTTTTATGCTACAAATCCACCCCTTACCCCATTCAAGGGGTTGAAGATAAAAAATGGGCATAAATTCGTTTTTTTTATGTTCCTGATAGCCCCATATTAAGTTTTTAATGCCATAAAAGTGCCCATTATATTAATTCAAATAACATGAAAAAATTATAAAAAAATTACCCCACTTTTAGGGGATTATATAACATTTTCTAGGGGTTGCACGTTAAAACGGACTTTGGAAATGAAAAGAGCAACCCGATTACCTACTAGGTAACATTTTTAGCTCAAAATATCGATTTTTCATTAAAAATAATTCAAATGGCTTGAATGTGTCGATTAAACGTTAATGGGTTAAGATACCTTATTTTCAATAAATTATATAATGATTTTTTAATCATTAGCGTAATAGCTTTTAGAAAATTAACTTAAAAGCTCGTAAATTTAAAATTTAAAAAAGGATTGTGCCCAAAAACCAGTATAGGAGCTAGAAATTTTATATTACACGCTGCAAAAAAGATCTATTTTTTATTTTTACGATCTTTTTTTCGCTATTATGCTATTAATGAAAAACTATGCGTTAGACACGGGAGAAAATTAAAAAATTTTACTTTTAATGCTGTCTATATCAATTGCATTGAAAGTCAAATCTTATTTTTTCCCCTTGTTTAATAAATATGGATATTACTTTTGTGATAATGATTTTTTTAATTTTCAGCCTACATTAATAAAACTTTTAAATATCTCTTTTTCATTTCTGTCCATAAATAATTTATATCAAAAAAAATTTTGCTTGCAAGTGACAAGTGGGAAATACTGTTTGTGGGAAGTGGAGTTTTTTCGCATTCAATCGATTGCGAATATTATAATAAAGCTGCTAATGAAAAAAGAAAAGAATTAGGTATACAAATTTTTTCACTTATTATACCGTTGCACGAGTACCCCAATTATCAAAAAAGTTTATTTATTTAATTTTCTTCCACTTTCAACTACTTTAAAATCGTTAAAATTAAAAAAAAAATCTGCGGTTATTTTTGTTATTTTTTTGCCTAGGAATGGGAGAGACCTCTACGATAGAAAACCCTCCTCCTTCTTCATCAAAGGGTGGCTCTTAGGTAATCAGTTACTTTGTGAGGAAAAAGTCCACCTCCTTATGCTGTCGGGGCGTCCATGCCTGCAGATCTGAAATCAGTGTGTGCATCCACCGGGTCTTTTGGTCACAATTCGATCTTCTCTACCATTTGAACATAGAGCTGTAGCGGGCGCGAGTGGTAGCGCAAGTGGCAGGTTGATAGGTATGACTGATGATACCACCTGGATCGCCTCTAGGGATATTGTATGGTATGCGCTGGCGATCCTCAGAGCCACTTGCCGTTGTACAGACGATATTTTCTGTCTATACTTGGCTTTTTTGGTGGTATCCGCTCAGTTTTCCGATCCGTAAAGCAGGACAGAGTTAACCAAGGACATGAAGAGTCTTTGCTTCCCTGGTTTGGGCCCAACAAGGAGGATGCGACCGACGCGTCCTTTTCATACGTTCTCTAAAATTGTACCCAGAAGTTCAGCTTTGGCTCTGTTTTGGCTCGGATCGTGTAAGGACTTCCACCATCGTCCACATTTACGTCGATGTCGGTAGAAATCATTTGACGGGTCAGCAGTACGATCCCCGTGTTTGGGTTCCCATTCAGGAGCCCGTGCTCACCCATCCAGAGGTTGATCTGTCTCATGAATAGATTCAACCTTTCCTGGGTCACTTGCATGTCCCTCCCTGCCAGTTATGTTTAGGGCCATATCGTCAGAGTACCCGATCAGGGAGACTCCTTTCAGGAGGTGAACGCGCAGCAGGCCGAGAACCGAACCTTGCGTGATGCCCGCGCTCAAACCCTCTGCCGCCTGCCATCGAGCGTGTTGTAGAGCAGTCTCCGGTCCCGTAATTAGTCCTTCAGGACGTTTCCCAGGTTTCTATATTTATATATGTTATTTTTGACTAAATTAATTTTTATTTTATTTTACTTAAATTATATTTGTATTTAATTGTTGTTAAATTTTTAATTTTTATATTGTAATCTTGTTTCTTGCTTTTTTTTTTTAATTTTTAAATCCTAGCTCACAAGCAGATAATATTTTATCTCCGTGAGTTACATACTTATATGCATAAACCTTCGAGTTTACTGGTAAAATAAAATAAATAAATAAATAAATAAATTTTATTTCTATGTAAAAGAATTATTTAAATCTTAAATAAACTCTTAAAAAATTTTTTTTAATTAAGAATTGAAATTTATCTAAAGTAAAGTCTGTATTTTTTAAAAATAAATCATAAATAAAATAAATGCATAAAAGTTATTCATTTCTTATTAAATAGGTACCTACCACAATAAAATTCAAGATAATAAAGTGGATTATAATCATATAATACGAATCTTGATTTTTAAATTAAATTTTATTGTAGAGATTCTGAAGAGGTTTATCGAAAAATTTCCCACGATACCTCCACCTAGAATTGAATGATCTTCAATATGAGCCAAGCAGAATTTTGATCCAAGTAGCCCAGATCTGGGAACTCAGGCTTTTATGACCCAAAAATTTCAAAAATTTAACAGGTCGTATTTGTTTAAACAAATAAACATTTTTAATTTTTTTTTTTATATTCTTGTACTAAATGCTGAAAAGCATTGATTCTTTCATTAAAAAATTATTATAAATAAATATATGGTTAAAATATTTTAGTTACAAATATGCTGCGCAAAAAACACCCAGTGGTGGACAGAGCGCCCTGCTCTACCGATAAAGTTAACATTAACCAGTCAAAGTTAACTTTAGCGAAGCGTTTTCGTTAAAGTCCACGAAGACGATTCAAATGAATAAAAATACAACATTAACGGGTGTGCATACGATAAAGTTAACTTTAACCAATCCTTATCAGTTAAAGTCCATGAAAGCGGTTTCGCATACTAAAAAAAATTTGTATAGTAATATTCTATACGACTCTCGCTATAAGGCACCCCAAGGGATTAGGTTATGCTACTCTTTTAAAAATGCATTTCTTGGGACTAGTAACCAATCCTAGTTATAACACACCCCAAGGGTTAGGTTAGGCTATTTTTTTTTAAAGGCATTATCACGCAGTAAGGCATTCCCTATAATTAGGGCAAGGTGTGCTTAAGAATCCATGCGCAAGTTTGTAAGCAATACTGTGACAATGCCTTTTAAAAAAAATAGCCTAAGCTAACCCTTGGGGTGCCTTATAACTAGGATTGGTTACTAGTCCTAAGAAATGCATTTTTAAAAGAGTAGCCTAACCGTAGAGATATTTCACAATGTCTCTATGAGGCTAACCTAAGCCCTGAGAGTACCTTATAGCGAGAGTCGTATATAATATATAATACAAACTCGAACTCTTATATGAAACCGCTTTCATGGACTTAAAACTGTTAGTTAAAACTAACAAGGATTTGTTAAAGTTAACTTTAACTGACATAAACCCGTTAAAGGTATATTTTTATTCATTTTAATCGACTTCGTGGTTTCGCTAAAGTTAACTTTAACTGGTTAATGTTAACTTTATCAGGAGAGCGGACTCTAACGGTAACATATCCATATTTTCTTTGAATATATTCAAAATTTTCGAAATTGTAGGCCTGTTATTACTATTACAGTAAACAATCTTTACATCTATAATTTTTTGATAAAAATAAAAATTAGCTAAACTTAGGAGGATGATTTTTATGAATTTAAAAATATTCTTCCCTTTTCTCTTAATTGCGAAGGGTATATTCTGCATCAAGTCTTAGACTCCACTCAAGTTGATTGACATCGGGATGCTATTTTTTGCAATTACTAAAAAATTCAGTTATAAAAAAATCATAATTTTTCCTGGATAAGTTTAAGTTTTCACATTTTAGTCTTTTAAAAAATGCGTTTTCTAATAAATCTTTTCGTACATGCCACCCACATTAAGTAATAATTCGCATTCAAAATGTTTTTCGAGAGTAAATTCATTTATGATGTTTAATATGTCTTTAAAAAATATAACAAAAATGTAACAATTACAATTTTGGTAGCAATTTTAAAATTGGTCATTTTTGGGAAAAAATGGACGTTTCATTTAACAATAGCGATGAGAGAATCGGTGATAAAAAAATTGCGGTTTGCAGGGAATAAAGGTAAAACTTACACACACAAAATGAGACCAAATGGTAGTATTTTGGTATATAGAATTGCAATATGACAGCGTTATTTGGAAAATCGCCTAGAAACCCTATCTTATAACATTGATATAGAGTTGAGCCCTACATTTATCGGCCCCAAAAGGCGCGTTGGAATAAACAAAAGGAGTTTTGGTATTTTTCCAATATCTTTAAGTTTTCTATAACTATACATTTTTATTTACGATCCAGATGTTCCGAATATATACGATTTTTGCTATTTAATCCAAAAATTGTTAGTAAAAAAGGAGTGTTTTGTGTGTTTTAAGGGTTTTTAAGGCACTTTCGGACACTGAGATGCTCATTTTCGAGTTTAACGACACCGAAAACATATAAGGAAGTATAAAAAACGTAATTTGAAAAAAATTTTCGTCGTTCACACTAATTATCGGTGTTAGCTAACTACTTGAGAGCTACCCTGGGTTTGTAGGACCCCTAAAACGTACTCAAATGAGTATAAAATTGGGATGGGATCATTTTATAACCTAAACTTCAACATATTTCAGGAAGAACATTTTTGGGCTGAAAACTTGTTAAAACCGATTTCAATTGAAAGATTTTTGATTTTTATGTAAATTTAATGCATAAAATTTTTGCATATAAGTCCTCATTATATAAAGAAAGTTATTTCTTTTTAGAAACTCTGGATATCTGCAAAAAAATGCTAAAAATCAATAGTTTATCTGTATTTTTGAGTTCTGAAATATTGGGATCCTGTTGAAACCGGTGCTAATAGAAAATTTTTAAGTTTTTATATTATTTACAATCATAAAATTTGCATATAAAAGTATATGTTTAGAGTTAAATAAAAATTTGAGCTTAAAAATCCAGAAAATCAGTTAAAAAATGAAAAAACCATCGGTTTTTCGGCTTTTATAAAAAATTGTACGTTGGAATCTCGTTAAAACCGGTTTCATTCTGCAACTTCATGTGTGACAAAAAACATATAAATTTTTTAGGGATGAGTAAATCTTTGTGGCAGAGAAAATTAGCTTCAAAGATAAAATTTGAACTAAAGTTTTTCGTTTTTTTATATTTTAAGGTGGGTTACGTGTCTCAAAAAATTTTTTTACATCTTTAAAATTAAAGTGCATAGAAAGCCCAATTTTTTGAGACCTTGTAGACCACTTTTCGTTTTCAGGATCCAGAGATATGAATTTTTGAAAATAAAAAAATTTTTTTAAACACTTTTGCCCCCCTAGCCCAACAGAGGGCAGCTGGGATAAAAATTCCAACGGGAAAAATGTTTTTTTTATGAGTACTTTCAAGTGTAAAAAGGTTTTTTTGATTTCATGCCGGGGCCGAAATCGCTTCTTATTCCGGGATGCTCTTTTCTTAGGAGTGCGCCATTTTTTTGGCACACACGAGGTGCACCCGTGGCGCACTCGCTTGGACCAAATATTTGTCCTCTAAGCATATAAAATTTTTGAATAAGATTTACAAGTCAGGGATCAAAATTTAAATGTTTGAAAATTTTTTCATGTAAAAGAAATAAAATAAATTGATTGAAAAATTAAATCATAACTGTAAGAATTCTTATCTATAATAACTTTCAATAATTTGTCAAAAAAAAAAAAAAATTAATATAAAAATTTTTTTTTTAATTTTTTATTTAAAATACAAATGTTATACAATAAGAATTAAAAAATGAGTATACAGATGCAATGTATTATATAAAATTAAGTTAATCTAATTAAATTTTAACTACTCTAATAAATGATATGATCTATAAAGTACAATTATTGCATTATAAAATTGATCAATGATAAATAAATTAAGTTATGTAAATAATTTTATAAGACTACCCGGAATCTACACATTTCGATGTTTCACATCTATTTTTTTACACGTATAAGTATAAGATTGAAAATTTTACTGAAATACAGAAAAAATGAAAATACATTTGTAAAAATGATTCAAAATGTAAGATTTTTAAGGATGTTAACAACCTTTTTTGTTTTAGTACAGATTTTAATAAAAATAGGTATATAACAACAAGTCGTATTAAAAAATATATATTTAAAATTTGAAGATCCTAGGGTGACTGCTTCTTTGTTAAATAATTATAAATAATTTTGCTTTTTCGAGCATTTTATACACGTAACTGTTATTGGACGACAGAGTTGAGTACAGTTTTTGATAAAAAAATTATAAAATATAAAAAAAGTATCGTGAAATATAATTATTCAATTTATTTTAGACTAGGATGATTTTTTTATGACAAAAATTTTATTTATTTAACAATTCTACCGTACAAAGAGAGAGAGAGAGAGAGAGAGAGAGAGCCAGCTGCTTATGTCTGTTATACCCAGATTCGTAGTTAACATCCTTAATTTTCAAGTTTTTAAAGTACTTAAAAAATATTTTATATCCGCAGTTAAAATTTCATAAATATTATAAAATAATTTTTTATAAAATTCAAGCAACATTTTTTCTTAATTTATTTCAAAAAATTCTTAAAATAACTTATTTTAATTTACAAATAGTAAGCAATTAATAAAATAAAAAATTATGAAATTAATATTTAAAAAATTTACCTTACACTTTAGGATTTCTCTGTCTGAATTTAAAAGTTGATTTAAATTTTCAGACAAATTGAATTCAATCAGAGCAATGACACAGAAATCGATAAAATTAAATTAAAACCCTATTGAAGTAAAATAAAAATTCTAAATTTCATATTATAAAATGAATTCACTTAATATTATATTGTATTTAAATCCTTTAAATTATATAAATTTTTTATCTAAAAAAGTCAAAATATTCTATTTTTACATTTCAAGTTTTTAAGTACGTAGGTGTAATAATATATTTATATTTAATTTAAAATAATAATAATAAATTTATAAAAATATCACGTAATAAAAAAAAAATTTTTTAAATTTCTAAATTAAAAAATTTTATGAATGGTATAATTCTTAGAAAAAAAAAATTAATATATTTATTTAAATAATTTGCATAAAATTAAAAGTTTTTAATAAAGAAATCATATTCATTCATGGAAATAATTATTTTGATTAAAAAAAAAATTTTTTAAATACGTAATTAAAAAAATTATTCTTAAAATTGCTTTTCGATTTCAGATTTTGATTTACCGAGTGTTTCTGGTAAGAAAAGCGTAATAAATATCGTTGATAAAATACAAACAAAAGTATAAAAATATAAAGTTTCAATATTTCCAAAATTAATTAATGTTGGATATAATTGAACAGTCATAAAATTATAAAAACCACACATTAAAGTTGTAATTGGTCCTAAATAATTAACAAATTTCGTTGGATAAACTTCACCACACATTGCCCATGGCAACGTCCAATATCCAAATGTACCAGTGATCTAATAAAAATATGCAAATGTTAATTAAAATTTTATTACATTAAGTATAGTTTAATTTAAAATACCTCATAAATGATAATACATGCTAATGGTAACCATTCTTGAAAACATTGATTATAAAATTGTTGATGAAGAGTAAGTATTAAAAATGAAAATGACATTCCAACACCGGATATTATTGCTATAGGCCTTCTTCCTATTCTATAAATTTATATTTTCTTTAATAATTTAATTAGTATTCAAGTATTTTATTATTATTTGTTCTTTGCAGTAAGTTAAAGATATAATTTAATGTAAGGTAAAGACCATAGACTCAGACGTTTCTTCATTAAAAGAATCCTATAAATTAATAAAATTTTGATTTTACCCAAATTGACTACCAATGCTTTTTAGGTATTTTGAATCTTGTAAGATCGTTTTTATAAGTCGATATCAATTAATAATATCTAAAACCCTTTCCAATTAAAAAATTTAATAAAGAATATGTTTAAGGTGCATTTATTCTAACCATTGAAATTTTAATTTTGAGCTTTTAAATTTTAATCTAGCCTAGTTCAAATTAAATAAGACACTTAAGTCTCGAAATATAAACCTGGCCCAAAAGCAACCAAATACCTCAAGAAGTTCAACGTTCAAAATAACCTTTACCTTAAAAATTTAAAAGAACAAATAATATTTGATAAAAAAAAAGAGCTAAAACTTACTTATCACCACAAAATATTAAAATAATGCATGACAACATTTGTAATAATGCAATAACAACAGATATAATATTTGGATCTTGTTTAATACCATATCTAGTTAAAAAATCAATGGAATATGCAATAATAACATATAAACCACAAAATTGTTGTGATATAAAAAATATATTTATTATAATAAATGGTTTCCATACTTGTGGTATTCTTAATGTTCTGTAACACGATCTTAATTTATTTTTTAATATATTTATTATTGATAATTCATCAGTTTTTATTTTACTATTACTATTATTATTATCGTTATTTGTTTCTATTGTTGATATTGTACTTATTTTTAATGATGAATTATTTTTACTGTTGTCGTTATATTTTGATTCGCTGTAGATTATCATTGCTTGAAATTCATCTAAAAATCTATCGTTTTCCTCTTTTAAACCACGTAATTTTAATAAACTCAATTTTGCATCCTCTTTTAAACCTTTACTTAATAAGTAACGTGGACTTTCTGGTAAGTATAAATATATTAATACTGATGATAATAATGGTATGAATATTGATATTATTGCTACGGTACGCCATGTCTAGAAAGAATAAATTAAAATTTAAAAAAAAATTTTGCATTTAAGAAATTTCATGGTAATAGGGGGCTTGCAATAAGGAGAATTTTTATAATTTTTTTACATAATCTTTCTACTAACTAGATACAAAAAAGAAACGTATTTTTTTTTTTTTTGATTTCGTTAATCTATAGGAGCAAAGCGAACGCAGTTGCAACTAGTGAGTCCGCAGTTTACTATATCTTTATAATGTAAAAATGTGACGTAATCAATTTTTTAATTTATTTATTTTTTTTGAAAAACAAAAAAATACGTGTCTAATATTTTTCATATAATTTCATATTATGCAAAAAAATTACTAAATTTTGACCTATATAAATCTCCTATTGGGGATGGGCTGGACTAAGAGGCTGCCGAATTTAGTTCCAAATATTTATGAAAATAAAACTGAAAGTACGTTATTAAGTATTCTAATTTACAGTTCTTTAGGTCCTTTTTTATTGTTTTGACTGTTTCTTTAACCCAAAGTCCAAATTTGACCCTAGGATACAAATAATATCTAACAATACAACCACCCCCCACCCCCGTATTTTTACTGAAGTAATGCGGAGAAAGTCAAAATTTACAATTTTCAGAGATATTTTGCAGTAAACTTTAGCGAATTACTTATTAAACTTTGCAGCAAGACTTTAGCGAATATTGTAGAAAGTACCTTCAAAATCTCAAAATGTCGTACGCTTTTTTCTTTCTAATTTGTTTTAAATTTAATGTATTCTAAACTTTCACTCTATGAAAATTTAAATGATAAAAAAGCATTAGAATAAAAAATAAAATTTTTGTAAAATTTAAATTTGAGACTAGAGATTAACCACGTGATAGCTAGAGCGATGTCGACTTTTTATTTAGCATTGGGTAAGCTATCTCTGTAAACCTTATCTCTGCCTATACGTACTCGGAAGTTAAAAATAAATTACTAATAGAAAAAATCAGAAAATATTCAAAAAAACAAAAAGTGCACTTCCATGGAACCAAAAATAAAATATTAGACTCAATGAGCTAAAAATAATTTTAAGGACATGTTTTAGATTGTACTTCAGAGAAAAGCATTTTTAAATTGAATTCGACGACTCTTCAGCCCAACTTGGATCCAGATAGTATAAAATCCGTCATTTACATTTTTTATTTATTTGTTTTTACCTGAATGAGAAGAGCTAAAAGAAAAATTAACATTGACCCTAGTGATATAAATAAACTTGTTGATGGCGTCAATACAGTACTTAATCTTACAGATGATATTTCAGCTAAGTATACTGATCCTGGTGTTGATATCATTCCAGCTGATAAGCCTTAATTTAAAATATAATATTGAATTAATATTTACTATTATTTAAGTTTTTTTTATTTTTTTTTATTCAATTAAAATTATAAAAAATTATTGGCCTACATATTTCTCGGTATTCATGTAAAATAATCAATTTAAACAACATTATCTCATTGTAAATAAAACATTTTTTTTTTTTTTTAATTTTCTTAGAATTTTTATGAAAGAATATTTTTTAATTCAAAATATTATTTTAATACCATGATCAAAAATTATCTTTATTAATAAAAAAAATTCATTCATTAAGGAGTAGTCTATATAGATAAAATTTTATTTTAATTTAAATTATGAAAAAATTTAGAGCCAAAAAGCAAAGATTTTAGTTGGATTTTTTATGTGCTTGAAAAAATTATATGCAAACTAAATTTTACTCATGATTTTATTGTAAATTGCAAAATCAATAAGTATTTGCTTTTAAAATTTTAAGGCTCTCAAGGTTACCATGAATAGATCATCCAAGAATTTTATAAACTGTTGGATTTATGGGCATTGAAATACTAGATGTAACTTTTCTAATGGGTCTCGTAAATTTAATGTAAAGCGTTTGCACCAGGAGAATTTTGTCTTGCTATATTTAATATCTTTCCGAATGTAAAAATTTTTTTAAAATTATGCATAAAAATTGATCTTCATATATAACGATAAAAAACTAAAGTTCAATTTGATAACCAACTCTTTGCATACAATCAAAGCCAGTCCAAATTTTTGGAATAATAAAAGCCTGTAGCACCTTTTCTCTTTTTTGAAATTCGTATTTTAAAACAGAACGATATTTCTTACTGAATAAATTTCGAACTACATCTACTTTACATTACACCAAAAAATTTTCTAAAAAGAGCGAAAAAATGTATTCAGAAAAAATTCGTTAAGAAAAAAAAAACGCAGATTTTAGTTTACCATTATTGGCGTGAAATTTGAGGGATTCTTTATTTTTCTAGCCGGGTTTGTAGCATACTACTGATTTTTGAAATGGATTATAAACATTTTATAGATTTTTGATATTTTAATCAAAATCATACAGTTTAAGAAAATTTCAGAAAAGTAGCAAGATTTCACAAAAACAAAATTATTCGCAATCATCTATAAAAAATTTAAACTACTTGTTCGAAAATTATGAAATCACCCGATTTTTTATGAAAGAACTGCATTTTCTGCCAAAGCAGCATATATTTAAGATGTAATATTTTTCTCATACTTCTTAAAAAAAAAATTTTTAAACAATTTTAAAATGAATAATATTTATTTAAAAAAACCTTGTCGATAGATTCAGACAACTTCGTAGACAGTTTGTATTGGTTCCTGTTAATTTAATTTTTTCTAAGAACTTATGTTATTTGAATTAATTCTATAATAATTTAAATATTTGCTCTTAATATATATTTTTTTCTTAACTTAAATAATTTTTTATTTTCATCAAAAATTAAATTAAAAATATTATTTAATTAAATTAAATTTAATTAAATAAATTAACAAGGCTAAAATATAAAATTTGTATTTTAAGATTGCAAAATAGCGAATTTAAAAAAATTCTTTATGCAAGCTGAATCTGTAATATGATTGTGTAGAATCTATGGAGAAATCGCTCTTGAAAGTTAACAGTTAACAGGATGGGCAACCGAACAGAGATAAAACTAGTGCATTCACCGACTCATTGACGCTTTTTAGCAAATGGATAAAGAATCGAACACTGTGAAGAAAATAAAAATTTTATTCTGACAAGACCTTAAGGTTCAATCGATTTTGTTGATATGAAAATATGTTGTTGCTCTCAAAAAAGGGTCACATATTTTTTTTATAGGCGAAAAACCACTTTTAAGAGTGAAATAGCCCTTAAAAATTAAGGATGAAATTCATATTATTTCATTATTTAACATAAAAGGGTCGTTAAAAAAAAAACGTAACGCTGATAAGATGGGTGAGTATTAAAGAAAAGTACTATTTACTTAAAATGAGGTGTGTGGGTATTTAACAGAAAGCTTTAGGTACGTAACGGGTAACTCCATGGATAAATAGCACAAAATGATATCCGAGGTCTCAAAAATACGAAATTTGTTTTTTTTTCAATAAAACAACTTAAAAATAGATGATTCCCCAATTTTGAAGGTTTTCTATAAATTTTGAAGGGTGCTATGCTGATTTAAAGTTTTTTGATCAAATTTCTCTCCTCAGCCACCATTTTTGTAAGTCCCGTAAAAAAGCTCTAAATAACGTTAAAAAAAGAAAAAAAGTAGGCTTTCGATGTAAAATTTGATGAAATATTCAAATTTTCAGTCAGATTTTTCCTACTCTATGTCAATTTGCAGGAAAATTCAAATTTGTGTTAAACTTTAAGTGAAAATAACTCAAAAGTTTCCCTCTAAAAAAAAATTTTTTTTGTCTCAAAATTTTCCAAAATTGCATATATTTTACTGAAAAAAATTTCCCGAGAGTAATTTTTGTTTTAAGCGAGTAATACCGATTTTCGTTTTTTTCAATTTTGACTTGTTATTTATTTTGCTGATTTCCCGCGCTAAGTCACGTGACCAAATGAAAATCTGACCAAAAATTTGAATTCAGCGGGAAATTTTACAAAGGTATAGTAATTTTTGTATCCTTTGAATGATACATCTCAATTTGACAATTTAATTAAAATGGCTTATTAAAATATAGAAAAAATGAAAATTTATAAAATGGGATTTTATTGATTTTTGGGTAAAAAGTAAAAATAACTCAAAAGTTTCCCGCTAAAAAAAAAAATTTTTTGTCTTAAAATTTTCCAAAATTGCATATATTTTACTGAAAAAAATTTCTCGAGAATAATTTTTGTTTTAAGCGAGTAATACCGATTTTAGTTTTTTTCAATTTTGACTTGTTATTATTATTATTATTATTCAGTTTATTTGTCGTAACAAAATTAGTACACTCTTTTACAATCATAAATAAGTTAATACAATGTAGAAAAAATAATGAAAGTTTATAAAGTCTATACAATTGATATAAATGATAAAATATTGAAAATATTAAAATATATTAAAATTATTAAAATATTAAAGTCAACAACAATCTGTCAGTAGTAAATAATTAAAATTAAAATAGATAGATATATTATATATATAACAATTGCTATAACGTCAATAGAATTATAAGTAAATAACAAGTCAAAAAAGAAAATTAAAGTTATATTAGTAGTCAACAATATAAAGTTAATATATATGTCATTTATTTATTATCCAAGCTAAATAAATAAGATTTTATACTTTTCTTGAATAGATTGAATGAGGGGAGATCACGTATGCACGGTGGAATTTTGTTCCAAAATTTGGCATACTTTACTTGAAATGATTGCACACCCCAATTATTTGTAACAGGAGGTATTTCCAGATCTTTACGAGGTCCCCGAGTTGGTCTGTCTCTTATGTATGGCTTGAATAGTGGTAATAGAAACGGGGGTTGTTTCATACGTATTATTTTATACATAGTCAAAGATGCAAAGTAGTCCATTCGTGTAGTTATTTGCATCCAGTTAAGTTACTTGTTAACTTGTTACTTATTTTGCTGATTTCCCGCGCTAAGTCACGTGACCAAATGAAAATCTGACCAAAAATTTGAATTCTGCGGTAAATTTTACAAGGGTATAGTAATTTTGGTATCCTTTGAATGATACATCTTAATTTGATAATTTAATGAAAATAGATTATTAAAATATAGAAAAAATGAAAATTTATAAAATGGGAGTTTCTTGATTTTTTTACATTTTTAGCTTAAAAATCATGTAAAATCTAAAAATAAAAATACTTCTTTTGGAAAAACAAAAGTTATGTCTATTATTATTTAAAATCAAGTTTTTTTTAAGTTTAGATTTTATTTTCTATAACAATGTTTATAAATAGTTAGAAATGTACCCAAAAATCAATAAAATCCCATTTTATAAATTTTCATTTTTTCTATATTTTAATAAGCCATTTTAATTAAATTGTCAAATTGAGATGTATCATTCAAAGGATACAAAAATTACTATACCTTTGTAAAATTTCCCGCTGAATTCAAATTTTTGGTCAGATTTTCATTTGGTCACGTGACTTAGCGCGGGAAATCAGCAAAATAAATAACAAGTCAAAATTGAAAAAAACGAAAATCGGTATTACTCGCTTAAAACAAAAATTACTCTCGGGAAATTTTTTTCAGTAAAATATATGCAATTTTGGAAAATTTTGAGACAAAAAAAATTTTTTTTAGAGGGAAACTTTTGAGTTATTTTCACTTAAAGTTTAACACAAATTTGAATTTTCCTGCAAATTGACATAGAGTAGGAAAAATCTGACTGAAAATTTGAATATTTCATCAAATTTTACATCGAAAACCTACTTTTTTTCATTTTTTAACGTTATTTAGAGCTTTTTTACGGGACTTTCAAAAATGGTGGCTGAGGAGAGAAATTTGACCAAAAAACTTTAAATCAGCATAGCACCCTTCACAATTTATAGAAAACCTTCAAATTCAGGGAATCATCTATTTTTAAGTTGTTTTATCAAAAAAAAACCAAATTTCGTATTTTTGAGACCTCGCATATCATTTTGTGCTATTTATTCAATGAATTACCCTATACTATTAGCGTTTTTTTATCTTGTCATACTTGTTCTAAAACAATAAAATGAATTCTTACCAGTAATAATTCGGCCAATCAGCAATAACGTCACGGAATAACTTCTTGCAATTAAAAACCATCCAAAAGCACAAACAATACCAGCTAAATACAATGCAAAACGTCTACCGTAACCCATAGTACTAAGACTTATAAGACAACCAAATGGTACGGATATTGTAAAAATTGATGCTATAAATAAAAATTATAAAACTTAATTATATATTTATATTAATTTGAAAGAAAATTTAAAACAAAAATTTACCAAACCATGTTGATTGTGTTGGTGTTAAGGTAACTTCATCTGATGTTGTTTCATTTAATAATAATGGTATTGCAACACCTGAATAACCTATACTCATTCCTGGACCAACTAAAGCTGTTACTGTTAATAAACAGTAAAGGATCTGAAATTAAAATATAAGTTGAAAAAGAAAAATATTTTTTTTATTGGTATTAATTTTTGTACTGATTTTTTAATCAATTATTTACATTTGATATAGATTAAAAATGAATTTGGGAAAATTTTATATTTATTTATTTTTACAAGTTTGTTTATTTTAATAAATTTATTTACTTTTCGATTGATAGATATCAAAATGTTATATCTCTATATCACGTAGGTTTTATTTCATCGAAAATAAAAAAATAAAAAATGACTAACCGAATTTCTAGAAACAAATCTTCACAAAGTTTTTTAGCTTTCAACTCTTAAGCTATACATTGAAAAAAAAAACGTTGCCAAATTATTGACACTACGGCTCCTTAAATAATTAGAAAATATTCGTAATCATCTATTTTACACAATAAAGTATAATATGGCAGAAGAAAAACTATAAATGATTTTTTCCTTGATATAAATGTCATTTTAAATTCATTTGTAAGTTCAGATAAAAAAAAAACGCTGCCAAGTAATTGTACTATGGTTCCTCATTAACAATAAGAAAATATTATTAATGGTCTTTATTTTACCTAGTAAAAACGATAATTCTAGATATTAGTACTTTCATAGAAAAAAATTAAGTATTACGTTCAAAAAGAAAAAATCGTCACGTCTTTTAAAAAATTATCGAAAAATTAGGTAACAGATTCGAGATATCGAGTAAAAACCATATTTTCAGATATAAGTACTTTCATAGAATTAAATGAGGTATTTCATAAAAAAAAAAAAAAAAAAAATTTTACAGTATTTTTTATTTATTTTTTTTTAAATTTAGTAAAAAAAATTTTGAAAATTTTAAGAATCAGATTATTTTACCAAAAAAATAAATTTATACCAAAAAATTATTATAAACGAGGTTCCTAAAACTAGTATCTTCCATAGAAATAAATTAGGTAATACTTAGATTCTTTGATAAAAAAATTTTTGAAAAAAAAATTACGTTTCAATTTTTCAGTTCAATTAAACATGCACACATACAAACTTTTTTTAAAAATTGGTTTTTTAGCTTCCTGGGATCTCAAAACGTGCTTATATGCCAAAAAATCAAAAAGAATAAAGAATTACGATTAAACTAATGGTAATTTTTGGTCCAAAAACACCAATTCTTGAATTGATACCAAAATTGCAATTTTCGATGAAAAAAGATTTTATAGATCTCAAAAATTTTTCATAAGCACCAAAAATTCTTTACTCTTCTCATTTCACTAAGTCCTTTTTGGGAAATGGCTCTTCAAAGTTAATTCAAATTATCATACCTGGTTAGCATATAATTGAAAAAGGTAGAATAAAAAATTTTTGAAAATTCGCTTGTAAGAATTTTTAGAAATTTATAAAACCCATTTTCGTCAGAAATTACAAATTTGGCAGCAATTTAAAAATTGGTTAATTGACTATAGTGGTGAAAGAATTAGTGATAAAAATTTCGGTTTAAGGCGTTTGAAAGGTGGCACTTACATAAAAAAAATTAGACCAACCAGAAGTATTATGGATAACCTGTGAAGTTTTAGCTTTACATTAAAAATTACCAAACAACCCTATTTTGTAACATTGAGCCTAACGTTTCCAGGCCCCATAGGCCCATTGGCATGGACGGAGAGAAGCCGCATGTTCTTTCAACATAATAAACTCACCCATAACTATTTAATGTAATTTGGTGTTTCAATGTAAATGAACTCCCCATGTAAGTATCCGAAACGAGGATTCAAGAATATTTAATTTATATTTATAAACGATGTTTAAAAATAAAGTACTTCCATAATAATTAGGTACTACGCCCAAAAATAAAAAAATTTATTATGTTTTTTTCATATTTTGACGCCAAAAATATTGATATCAATATTTTCAAAAAGATTTGAAAAATCGTGATATAATACAGAGCAGTGTTTGAAAGTATATTTTAAAATTTTTTAGCGTTTGGCAAAGAACTTTTTAGAAATTCTTGGCATATCTAATATAATAACTAGCAGCTTTGTATGTAAAAGACAAAAATTTCTGGATATATCCCTGTATTATCATTTTAACAAAAATGTAATCAGTAAGTTTTAAGGCGTATTTAAAAACCAAACGAAATTAAAATTAATCTAATAAAGTTTCCTAGTTAAATTTCCTTATATTGAATTGACATAAGAGCAAAAATAGTAACACATTTTAAAATTACTTGGCTACAGAAAAAGATTATAAATAAATCTATAAAGGATTAATATTTTTGTAACCAAAGGTCTAACAATAAAGGTTGTAATTAATTTTAAATTCTCAAATATTTTTTAATTAAAATATATATAAAATTGATATACTGACTCATATACTAATTAGAAATAAAACTTAAATAAATAATAAAAATTAAATTAATTGCAAATGTAATCTAATAATTAACATTGACCTTCGTCATTATAAAACACTTAAATTAATAAATGATCTATAATGTTTATTCAATTGATTATATCAATTTGCTAAAGTTTACTCTATAAAAAAAAAGAAATTAATTTTTTTTTACTAAAATTCAAAGAATTAATCAAATTTCTAATAAAAAATTAAAATTTGCAAAATTACTACAAAATAAATATAATTGTACATTTATAATTAATTTTATTTAAATTTTATGTATTTTATTTAATTACAACTCTAATACTTTGATTATTAAATTAAAACATTAATTACCTGTATAAAAATTTCTTCTTTTTCTGTCATTTTTTAAATGTTAATTAAAATTATGCAAAAAATATAAAATATATATATATATAAATGAAAAAAAAACAATGTTATATATGAAACATGTATGAGTATAGAACTGAAATCTTATTTACAGCTCTAGAAGTGCATAGCCCCTTGTTGCACTAACATATATGAAGTATAGATTTAATGTGATTTAAAGATGCGCGGTTAGATTGATAATTTTTTTTTTTTAACAGATAAAATTATATATTTATAAATTTTAAACTAAAATATTGCAGTTTATTAATAAATTTGTCATAACTAAGTTATAAAATTTTATCTTAAGATTATCATAAATAAATTAAAACGAAATAAATTATATTTTATAACTGGGTTATTCAAATAATATCTTATTAGTGTTAATTAATTGGAGCCTAATCGATCATTTTTGGACAGATGAATTTTTGGAATAAGATGTCTCCTATTTGATGTTTATGTCGCTCTATTCATTCCCTAAGTCAGCTTTTACCGTAACCCCTATCAACTCCTAATGTAGAGTGAATTCCGAAATATTTATATGTCCAAGAATGGTCGAATAGGCGTTAAGGTATTACTAAAGTCTGGGAAGGAATTTTTTTGTGTATTTAAAAAAAATTTATTTCTCAGTTTCTTTATTACTTATCTATTTGAATTTTTTTTTTATTTTAATTAAAATTTAAAGAAAGTATAAAAATAAAAAATGTAACTATCGCTTTTTAGCTAATTCATAGATGGCGCCAAAGTTGAGCCTCCTGTGGGGACACAGATGGCAACTACCATAAGTCGCTCCCGCAAGCGATAAGTCGACCCCTTGGTCCATATATAAGAAGCCTGTTAACAAGGCCCAACCAACCGTCTAAGGCAGAGGTTACCATCATTGCCTTACTGAAGAGTCCAGATGGTAACCTCGGGACGAAACGGCATAGTAGGAATCTACTCGATCCTACACTCCAAAAAAGTTACATCTCTGTTGTATGGGCTATAGTCAAAGAGGTTATAATACCCAAACCTTGTAACTTACTTCTTTTTCTTAATAAAAAAAAAAAAAAAAAAAAAAAAGTTACATCTACGTGGTGTAATGTAATGTAATGTAATGTAATGTAATGAAATCTCATCTATCCGAATTAATAAGCCTAAAACAAAAAAAAATAAAAAAGGGTTTTATAAAGGAAGGTTTCAGATGTAATTTACCACAATTAATCAAAAATAGGAAAAAATGAGAAAACTTTTAAAAAAAAATTTACCTACGTTTTTGGTCACATTTTACTTGCTAATACTTTATTATTGACAATTTTTTTTTATATTGTGGTGAAATCTCGCGTGGGATATTTCAACTATAGTAAAATGAGCCAAGTTTCAACAAAATCGGTATACTCAATCCAGAGATTTCTATCTCTGCCATGCAAAAAAGTAGGTTTTAAGTAAAAGAGGCAATTAAAATTTTTTAAGAGTAATAACGATTTTGAGCGCGAAAATGATTGAATTAAAAAAAATCCTTTTTCTTGAGGGTATAAGGATTTAAATACGAAAAAAAAAATTTCAAAATTTTGATTCACTAGACCTAAGTATTACGAAAATTATTTTACATAAAATAAAACCTACACTTAAAATTAGAAATACATGAGGTTGATTTAACTTATCCTAACTTATTACTCTTTATCGGTGACTTTTTAATAATTCCAACAAAATTTTATTAGCCATGATATTAAACAAAAATTAAGATTCTTTGATCCGATTCAGATTTTTAAGTAAAATCTTATCGTATATCGACGCTACTAGCGAAAACTACGCCATCTCATATGCTTATACATAGGGCGATATAACCTTGGTATTTTTATACACTTGATGATAAATTTAAAATATTTACAAACTGAATGAGAAAACTTGGTAAGAAAATTATTTTTTTTTTGCTGTTGCCTAAAAGGAAAACTTAGTTAAAATAAAAAACTCATTGCTAAACTTTTCAACATATTGCGTTCAAAATAAAACTGAAAAAAAAAAAAATTGTGTTCACACAAACATTTCTAGTTAAAAAATTCATTTTACCGTACTAGGCAGTATTTAAATCAAAATTTTATTTTGAATACCTAAATTTTTAATTAGAAAATTCAGGAAAAAATTTTTTTCAATAAAATTTTGCATTTCAAGATAAGTTTGTATGACTAAAAAATATGTAATATTAAAATTTTAATAAAATTTTATAAAATAAATGATACGTGGCATAAAATAATTAAAATATTCCATATTAAAATACCAACAAGGGGAGATTAGAATATTTGGGACACTAAATTACAAAATAGAATTTATTTTGTTGAAAAAATATCTCAGATAGCCTCCGCTTATTCCTTGGGCCTCATAGGCCTAGAAAAAAACTTTTAACTAGTTTGTGAATTCACATAACCACCGAGCATGGAACATGTTTTCTTACCGCTATAAACAATTAACCAAATAGCTATTTTGCCCTAAAACGATCATTTTTTAAATTGCTGCCCAAAATTACAAATGTTGACTAAAATAGGTTTTATAGGTATCAACAATTTTAGACAAGCTCTAAGTTTCTAAAAATTCTTCACCCAGCTTTTTTGACTTAGTTGTTTCCGATGGGTAATGGCTTGAGATAATAAAATATGATTTTTTGAAAAAAAACTTTAAATTTTAAATTAATATATCATGCAAAAATATAATCAAAAAGAGATAAAATGAAAGTTACTTGGTAAAGTTCCTGGGTAGCAACATTTTTTAGAAGTTAGCCTAAGAACCCTATCTTATAAGATAAAGCATAACACGGAGTCCTGTTTTTCTAGGCCCAGCAGGTCCGTTGGAATAAACGTTGGGATGTTTTTTTCAAAAAAATAAACTCATCTATAAATATAGCTTGTAATTTGGAGTCATAAATGTTCGGATATCCCCTTACAAGTAATTTTGAATAAAAATATATTTAAAATAATTTTAAATTGATTATTTTTTAAGTAATAAAATTTAGTACTTAAAATTATAATTATTTTTAAACAAATATTTAATTTGATTAGTCATGCGTTAATAATAATAATTTGTCTCATTAAAAATTTTGTTTTTTCTATGAATAATTATAGAAATTTCAAAGAATATGAACTCACTATTAGATATAAAACGGTGCTATTTCATGATATTTTCATACTAAAAACGTATATTCGCCTTAAAAGTGATAAAAAATTTTGGATTCCAATGGTATAGGATGGATACCCTTCCTGAATTGCTTTCGAGATTCTATACACAGATCTCAGACAACTTTTCAAACTTAATCCTTCAAGATCTCGTTCAAGACCCACAATTCTCATTATAAGCTATATAGTGCATTGTAAAGATGAAGGAAGATGATATTTGTTCTATAAATATAAGTCAGTATTTTATATCCTAAAGAAGAAATATCTCGGACAGAAACATACAGCTTTAACACGATATTGTAGGCAGGTGTCTATGTAGGCCTTCGTGGCATTTTCGTTAACCGTTTATCTTGGATAATCATACAAATCAAGCAACTGATTCTTTACAACTGATTCAGAATATTACCACAGCATAATTTATTAGCTATTTGTTAAGTAAGTAAAAAATTTAGGTTCTTCAAAAATGAAAATAATAATCGTCCAAGGTTAAAAGGTAGATCATTGTTTAAGTGTATAATGAAAATATTATATTGCAGCCAATAACCAGAAAAATGAAGAATGACAAAATTGCAGTTCTGATTAGGAGCAAAATTCTTTATGGCCAAGAATGGCATACAATTTTTCTTCGTAGGTACTTCTCCATTAAACCCCCAATACCCTGTTTAAATACCCTATAATGCATGCTCTATTTCTCCAATAACAATAACAAATAAAAATAAATAAGTAATTCAAAAAAAAAAAGAAGTTAAAAAATCAATAACATGCTCTAACTAAAAAAAGAAAGTGTATATTTTTTTATTATTATTAGTAATGTAAATAAAGTAGTTTTTTTAAACTATATATATATGTAGAGTATTTCCGTATTTGACCGGGAAGTGTTTTTAACTCTTTTTGCCATAAAGAAACCTTTAAAAAACTATTGTAGATACATTACTAACATATAAGTTTTCTAAGTTTTCATCTGTATACTTTGTAAAGTAATTTTTTTTTTATTACATAGATAATAAAAAAATTATTTATTTATTAAATTGAATTTTTAAAAATTACTTATAATTAATTACTTATAATTAATTTACTTATAATTAATAATCTATTATTAAAACTAAAGGTATGAAATAAAATTTCAAAAATTTACTTTAATTTATATAATTTTATTTGGTAAATTTTTGAATTGGTTCCTCATAGAGGATACCATTAATTGTTTTAGGTGAAATTTTGATTTTTAATTTTTTGGCATATAAGCAATTGCTTAAAACTTAAGTTTTGAGACCCCAGGAAACTAAAAAACCGGTTTTTAAAAAAAGTTTGTATATGTGTTGTCGTGTGTGTGTGTGTGTGTGTGTGTGTGTGTGTGTGTGTGTGTGTGTGTGTGTGTGTGTGTGTGTGTGTGTGTGTGTGTATGTATGTATGTATGTATGACTGTAAATTTTTTTATCACAAAATCTCAAACTTTTTTTTTTTAATTTGGATGTAATACCTCATTTATTTTCATGAAAGTACTTATGTTGTTTAATCGATATCTCGAATCTGATTACTAATTTTTTTAAAATTTTTTTCCCAAAATTTTTGTTACAAAAAAATACAAAAAAAATTTATAACCGGTTTGTGTAACTACACAACCAACGAGCATGGAACATGTTCACTTGTAACACTGATAATAATGTATCTATTGTGTTCATAATATAAATATTTATATTCAAATATTTATATTTAAATTTTTATTATAGAAATCATGCTGCTTAGACATCAAAGTGAACAAAATTAATTACATTTTCAAATTATTATTGTTTTTTAAATAATATGAATTTATTTTTTATTAATTTTTACAGTAAATTCTTTAAAAATTCTGCACCAATGGTCCCTTGGTACTTCTGCACCAAAGGTCCCTAGGGACTTCTGCACCAAAGGTCTTTATGTACTTCTGCACCATAGGTCCCTAGGGACTTCTGCACCAATGGTCCCTAGGTACTTCTGCACCCTAAAAGGTCCCGAAATCGAAAATATTCTAAGTCCATTTCACCCCCCCCCCCTAAAAACGGCACTTTTTCACCCCCCCTAAAAACGTCAATTTTTGACCCCCCCCCCTAAAAAACGTCACTTTTTCACCCCCCCCCCCCCTGACGAGCCGGAATTTTTCAAATACCCCATCCAATGATCATGTTCCATGTTAACACCAAATTTTTTTTCTCTTTGGACGTAGTACCTTATTTATTTCTATGGGAGTACTAGTTTTAGGAACCTAGTTTATAGTAATTTTTGGATCTGATACTTAATTTTTTCAAAATTTTTTTCTAAAAATTAAAAAAATTAAAAAAACTGCAATATTTTCTTTTTTTGGGTGCAATACCTCATTTAATTCTATGAAAGTACCAACATCTGAAAATATGTTTTTTACTCGATATCTCGAATCAGAAACTTAATTTTTTGTAATTTTTTTCTCAACATTTTTTGCATAAAAAAATAAAAAAAACAGAAATATTTTTTTTCTTTTTGGACTTAGTACCTAATTTTTTCCTATGAAACTACTTATATCTAGAATTATTGTTTTTACCAGGTAAAATAGACCATTAAGAACATTTTGTTTTTGTTAATGAGGAACCATAATGCTAATTACTTGGAAGTATTTTTTTTATCTATATTTAAAATACACTGTTTTTTTTTTAAATATGATAATAATTTTAAATTAATATTCCAAAGTAATAAAATTAAAAAATTTCTTAGTATTGTAATACAGTAAGGGTTTTGTATGTATGTAAAAATCGGTTTATAGGTTAAAAAGATCAAATATCACTTTTCTATATTATGATGTAATTATATGATTTCTTTATCTTTATATAAAAAGTAAAACTTATATTTTCATAACAAATAAATATTTTTTTTTTTTTAAATAATTATATTTTTATAAATTTGTATAATTATTTGGTGATTTTCATATTTTTTTTTTTTTTATTAATAAGATTATCGTACAAGATTGTACAAAATATTGAAGTACATTAATGATATAGATAAATTTCTTGCTACACGCTAATTAAATTTGATATAATAAAATATTTACAATATAATAAAGTTATAAAAATACAATATAATAATATAATAATACAATATATAATAATAATAATGATCTAGAAAACAGAGGAAGAGGGAAGGAAGAGGCTTGTGAGATTTTAAAGTGTAAAGAATGTAGGAATAAATGTGAGTTAAGGGAGGTTTGATTCATGTCTGTCAATCTCTAGGAGATGTTGGTAAAGACTAGATTTGAAAACTTCCACTGAGCTTGACAGACGAATTTCTTCAGGGAGGGAGTTCCAGAAGGAGATCATAAATACGAGTGAGAAATTGTTGTAAATAGGGTTAGTGGATGTTTCTAATACTAGGCGAGGGCGATTTTTAGGACGAAGGGTTCTTGTGGGAATATAAATTTTGATTTTTCCTTGAGATATGCTGGTATCCCATTGTTTAGTATGTTGTAGATGTGGACAGCACTAAGGTATTTCGCTCTAAGTTTAACATTTAGCCAGCCAAGCTTTAATCTGTCAGGGGAAGTACGAAGCTGGTATCTAATATCACAGACATATCTGACAGAGGCATTTAATAATTTTTGTAGTCGTTTATATTGATGGTCAGGCAAGTTGCCCATAGGAAAGACACCAGAGTCAAGGATGGGAAAAACAAGAGCAGTAACAAGCTGCTTTCGGAGATTCGAGTTGATTAGGTGCTTGAAGTGTCTTAACCTATAAAGGACATTATTGGCCAATTTTACTATATGGTTTATATGGGATCGCCATTTCATGTCCTGATCAATGAATAATCCAAGGTTTTTTACTGTTTTTGAGAGCTGGATTCTAGTACGACTAAAATAGAAAGAGGTACTAAGGTAATGTCGTACTTCGGAAATTTTTCGTTTTTCAAAAAATTTTTTTTTTTTATTTTCTGAAAGTATAACTATTTAAAAATATGGAAAAAAAATTTTAGAAAAATCGGAGCATTATAAGTACTATTTTTAAGCCTACTTTCAATAATTATTATTAAGTCTTTTATGTGAAAAAATAACTTTAAACGAGTTTATCTCAAAAACATTTTATTGTACCTCACTGACACGATTTCTCGGAATTCCGTGGACCGATTCTCTTAAAAAATTAACTGCATGTTTAAAATATGTATATTTATAATGTGAAGTAGGATCTAGTGAAAATTTTTAATTTTACTATATTTTTTATGTGAAAAACTTTAAAAAAAAAGTGTTTTTTTGCAAAAATTTTTTCAAGTGCTCGCCAATTATTTATTTTTTATGCAAATTCTTAGATCCTACTTCACATTATAACATAACTCATAAATTTTAAGAATTTTCTGTGTTTTTGTGTTTCAGACCATTTAGTCGGGAAAAATTATGTCAGTAATCAGCAAACTTTTTTTTTAAACGTGAACTTTAACACCTGTTATCCATTCTTTATAATTTAAAATATTAATAAAAAAAAATTTTTTTATAAACTATTAATGTGTATTATCTAGACCTAAAAAAAATTTTTTTTAAATGTTTAATAGTTTATCCACAAAAAAATCTCAAAAAACTGCTTTTTTTCGAGCGTCTGAAGTACCACATTACCTTAATGTCAAAAGTACTTGATTTTTTGCTGAAGATCATGAAGTTTGACTTGTCGATGTTTAATTTAAAATTGTTGGTAGAACAATAGTTTTCAATCTCATGAAGATCATTTTGAAGTATATATTTGAGACTTACAGAGGATTTTTTTTAAATATTCAATATATAAACTTAAATATTGGCAATAAAAGTTTCCATATTTTAAAGACTTCGAGAAGGAATAGATTTCGAAATTGCTGTAGGTTTGATGTGAGTCAGAAGTCAATGAATAAACTTGGCTAATTCTTTGGTGTGCCAAAGGCAGGCGGCACTTAGGATTGCCAGCGTTTATCATACAGTATCGTTAGTGGTGATCCAGGTGTCATACCCATCGAATTGTTGGCTTTAGAGAGGAAAGCCATTTACGAAAGCGTAGAGGCACGCGAGGTGGCCTTCACTCATGTCAACTTCAACGTTATGAACAAATGGTAGTAGCGATGGAGGACTGATAAAGAGGGCTGTTAAATGCACAGACTAGTTCCTGATCTGAAGGCATGGATCATACGCCAACATGGGGAGGTGGATTTTTACCTGATCTAGTTTTTTACATGTTAAGGTTGTTTCCGTGATAACTTGCACCAATGGAAGAAGGTACAAACAAAACAGTGCCTACTCTGTTTAGGTGAGGTGGATATTGTGGAACACACATTCTTCAAGTGTGTGCGCTACTAAAAAAAGCGCCCGCCCTTCCCAAATTGGAGGCCTGAGGGAGTGGTCCCAGGGTCCTGAAAATTGGAACAAAGCAGCAGAGTACGTAAAAGCCACTCTGTTGATAAAAAAAGGGGGGGGGCTTTCTATCAATGAGATCCTTCCTCTTAGGCAGTGCAGAAGACTTTACACCTAGACTGCGCTCTTTAAACTGAAGTTATACCGGGAAAGGTGGTTGGGGGTCATAAGGCAATGTTTTGTGTAATGGTCCGATATAACCTGGGGTACGGATTTTCACATATACATACTCATTTACTTATATACCCTGTTTGCATGCAAAAAAAATCCTTTAGTGTGTAAGCATATATGTACTATTTCTGAATTAGACGAAAAGACCAATTTTGAGAACTATTTACATAATATAATCTCCCTTTTTTGAGAAAATTTACATTTCATTCGTTTTCTTGGAACACTTTGAATACCCAAGTCCACGTGTAAAAAATATTTTACATATCTAGGGCAAAACAGCCTATTTTCTGCCGGAGGGAGACGGCTTTTTTGCCCATTATATGTAAAACTATTGTTTAGAACACGGGACAAAATATGGGGTTTGACTTTTACATGCTGTCTGCACTCGCTCGTGCAAACAACTGCATGCAAAGCCGAAACCAATATTTTATCCCTTGTTTAATAAATAGCTATTATTCTATATGTAATAAGAACAATATAATTAAAATGGTTAATGAAGTTTAAAAAAATTTGTTTAACTGTTAAATTAGTGAATAAAAAATTTTTTATATAATTTTACAAATTATACATGTAATAATGAAATATACGTATATTATTTTACAATGTAATATTATTACTACGCTTCAGTTTTGCTTAAAATTATAAGTAATTTTTATTTACGCTAGTGAAAAATTTTTACTTAAGGGGGATCATTGGGTAATTTTTTTTCTGTAATCGAAATTTTTTTTATTCTTTTAATGTATTCATATATGTTTCAAGAATATGGAAAAAAAATTTTGTTTTGAAATTTGCTTTATTTTTGATTCTATGAGGCATAATAGCGCGCGCCGCAGACGTATATTTTTAAAATTTGAACGCAGTTGCTGCTTGAATACCGTTAATAGGTCTAAAATTTAATTATTTTTGTTATATTATCATATTATATTGATATTATACATATATACAAACACATATACTGTGTATTAGTGTTAAAAATATTCAAAATAAAGCATCAGACAGCATTTAAGTAATTTTCAACTCATATTTTTGTTTTTTTCGACGTTTAAAATTTTTGCTCATTTTTTAAAAACGCGTTTTTTAATCTTTTGAATGAGATAACTCCACAACTACTGAACCGATTTTCAATTTTCGTATTTTATTCTCTTCCTAATAACTTATACAAACAGAAAAAAAATAAAAATAAAAAAAAAATTAATTTTATGTATGGAAAAACTTGTTTTCAAACTTTAAACGCGTTTTTCTCGAAACGTGTTTTTTCAAATCGCCGTGCACGATAACGGAAAAACTACTCAACCGATTAATTTGCCCTTTTCACAAGTCACTTTTCACAGTATTTACCAGGGAATAACGTATCGTTTTTTTTTATAACTGCCCGAGAAAATTTTTAGGACCGATTACAAAAAAAAAACAGGGGGCTTTTTTGACTTTTTTTTTTCCGCCACAGCGTGAAAAATGAAAATTTTTGAAAAAACTTTACGTTGTTCCCTGGCTTTAAGCTTTAAGAAAAATAATATATATTTTTTTTTTTTCCAGATGATTCTAAATTGGGTTATGCTGCACGGCGCAAGTCACCTTTTTTTTTAGTGCCTCTCAATAATATATCATACACTGGCATGACGTCATAGAAACAAAAAAAAAAAATTATTTTTGTATTCTTAAAGACATTATTAGTTAATAAAAAAAATTTCATTAAATTACCTCTAACCGTTCTTTTTTTATATCCACTAAAAAATCACTCGAAATTCGAGCGCCGTACCCAATGATCCCCCTAAAATATATCTACTTTAATCTTGTTAGATTTCTTTGAATTTTGAGTAACGGGGAAAAAAATATTTAAGCAGAGCAAACTGATCATGTAATCGTAGGTGATTGAGTTTATTGTATTTTAAAAAAAAATTTTTATCTTTTATTTTTTGTCTGATATTTTTTCATAATATTAAAATTTTTCATGTTAGACTTAAATTTTTCAATTTTAAAAAAATTACTTTTGTAATATTTGAATACCTAATGAGTCGACTTGAATCGACACAGGAAGGGGGGGGGGGCAAGGGAGTTATGGCATCTCTTAAAATGAAAGTTTTTAGTAAAAATAGAATTATTTTTATCCCTATTTTTTCAAAAATTTTTAATTGTTTATTTTTTTTTTATTTTTTTTTTGCGTAGGAAGTGGAGAAATGCGTTACGCATACTATTCAGCATCTGGACTGACAGTTATGTGGGACTCGCTTGCCTTTACCCAATAAAATCCCTACCTACTAATCCTTAAATCCTTACCCACTACTCCCTTCCTACCTTATGCGAGCCTATCCCGGGACCGTTTTCACATTACTTCAGGACAGGTTCAAGGCCATTTAGTTCTAGTCGTGAACTCCATCTTTTGACTTGCGGCCAATGACTCGCCAGTCTGGTTGAGGACTCCGTCGTTCCATCTGATTAAAATTCCGTCTTTTGTGCTGTCATTTTCAATAAAATATATGTAAGCTGAAGTCATTCCCTATCATCGTCAAAATAGAAGGTAATAAATAAATATATAAATAGATAAATAAATAAATAAATAAATAATTATTATCCTACCATCTTCGAATGATTGCGGTATTAAGAGTAAGTGCAGGAATGATTGTATGTTAGTGCAATACCTGCAGTCATCTGGATAACCGCAGTACATCTCAATATTAGCCTATACCTTGGACTTCAGGTTTTTTGGCGTGCAGTATGTACTCCACATACTGGCTGATTTCACCATACTTCTTCATTTCGAAGCATCAGGCCAACCACATTCTCAGGTGTGATTTAACCGATGTTAGCTTCTAATTGAAACTTTTTAACAGCCCATCTATCGCATTTGAAGAAAGTGTGTTCCGACGTGTCTTATTTACCAGGACAGTATATACATTCAGAACTATTCATCTTCTGGATCCGAAAGAGGTAGGAGCAAAAAAATCCATGTCCGCTTAAGAATTTGGTAACAAAATAATTAATGTCCCCATGCCCTATATTTATCCAAGGTGATATCTCTTCAATCAATCTCTTGGTCCATTTGCTCTCCGAGTAGTCGGTCCAACGTTTCTGCCAATCGCTAAGGCTGATTTGGCGCGAAGTAGCCTTTGCGCGGTCAATGCCTTCCCTTTCTTTGTTCAGATAGGTATACTGCCTCTCAATAGCCAGCAGATCTATAGGGATTACCCCGGCGATAACTAGAGCAGCCTCCAAGGACACTGTGCGATAGGCACATGAGATTCTCAGGGCTCCTTGCCTCTGGACGCTCGTAAGCTTAGACGCACAACTGGCCTTCTTTATGCAACCAGCCCATACTTCTGCACCATACAGGAGTATGTAGTGGGTGACCGACATAAAAAGCCTGTGCTTTCCAGTCTTAGGTCCGCATGTATTTCTTATGAGCCTGCTTAACGCAGCAGTAAGCCTGGCAGCCTTCTCCGTGCTTCAGAATCTGCGCCTTAAAGAACAGCTTCGTATCCAAAAGCACTCCAAAGTACTTTAAGTAATCCTTCGTTTCTATCCTATCCTCCTCAATACATATTGAGATGATGGTCTCAATATGTTTTTAATTGTTTATTAACAAATGTAAACCTTAAACAATTTAAAATATAATGATTAAATTTTTATTCTTAGCAAATAAATTAAACCATAATTATTAATATTAGGTTCTGCCCCTACAGCAAAAATTTTTTGCCCCCCCCCCCCGAAAAAAATTTCTTGATGCGTGCCAGTTGACAGTGTCTATTTACACTTACCGTTTCAACACGGTTGTTCCATTCTTCAGATAAAATTCACGGTTTTTCATCTTTTCCGTATGTAACCGTACAAAATTACCGTATATATAACCGTATGACTCGCAGGTTTAATTATATATCTACCGTAAAAAACCGCGTGAAAAAAATTCAAATACTTCAACCGTGTATAACCGTGTCATTATAAATAAATAAAAAAGAATGCCGTGTCCAACCGTATGAAAAATTTATATAAAGAATCAACCGTGTTTAACCGTGTCAATATAATAAGGAAAAGCTCAGCCGTGTGTAACCGTATAAAAAATGAATTTATAACTACTGCCGTGTTTAACCGTATAAATATTAACAAAAAAGAAGTAAACCGTAAGTAGCCGTATAACAATTAATTTGAAGCATCAACCGTGTTTAACCGTGTCTTTATAAGCATATATTTTAAAGAATCCACCGTGTTTAACCGTTTTAATACAATAAATAACAGCTCAACCGTTTATGACTTTATGAAAAATGAATTTATAGCTTCTGCCGTTTTTAACCGTACGTACTCTATATATTAGCTCACTCACGGGGCCTTCGGCCCCCTTTCGTAAAAATAAATTTTAACTAAATTAAATTATTGACAGAAATATTGAATGACAGCTCATAAGGGGGCCGAAGGCCCCGTGCGCCAATATTATGTACTTTTAATAATTCTTTTTTTTTAACGGCCGTATTTATACATTAAATTTTTATACGGTTACACACAGCAAGCATTTTTCATACGGTTGTTCACGGTTGATCGATTGTATGCTTATAAATCCACGGTTAAAAACGGTTGATCCTTGAAATTCATTTTTCATACACTTACACACGGCTGAGCTCATTTTATTATATTGACACGGCTAAAAACGGCGGAAACTGTAAAACAAATTTTTATACGGCTAGACACGGCAGAAGTTTGGCTTATTTGTAAGTCACACGGATATACACGGAAAAGATGAAAACCAGTGGATTTTATCTGAGAAACGAAATGCCGTGTGGAAACGGTAAGTGTAAATAGACACCGTCCAGTTTTTACACTAATGTATGCCCGTATACTAGTTGAAGTAATCACGCTAGTACCGAAACTTTTACGAACTTGATACTTAATATATTATTTCTATGGAACCAAAATTTGCATTATACTATTATTGTAGAATACTTCAGAGTTACTAAATAATCTGCAGTATTAAAAAATTGAAATCAAAAATTGTAAAATTATAATTTGTTTTATTAATTATTTATTTTTATGTGCACGTTGCAAAAAAGTAATGGTTGTTTAAATAAAATTGTTATTTTATTACAACTTAAGCAAATTTATTAATTAATAAAAATTTTATTTATTATCCATAAAGATAATTACTACTGAATAATAAGCAAACAAATTATCATAAATTGATATTTTTTTATCATGTTTATTTAAATAATAAAATAAATATTTTTATACATAAATAAGAATTAATTAATTGTAAATTATTGAAATAAATTTTATTTTAAGTATCTTTATTAAATCTATATGGGGTAACAAAGAAAATATTAATGTTATTTTTCATAAACATCATCAGTATTGATGATTTATCGTTTTATTATTGTCATTTGAGAATTAATACAAATTTTTTTTGTTAGTCACGTTATATCAGCCACAAAAACTTCGCGAATTTCATTACTAGGGGAGGGTACTATAATTCTGCGCAGTTTTTACACATTTGTTGATATTTTAATTCTTAGTTGGTTTAGGTGTGATGTTTTTTTTAAAATTTATTCATTAATCCCTTAGCTATAAATAATATCCTTAAAAGCTTTTATTTTTTACCACATTAAAGAGTTATTTAAAAAAAAAGTCTTCTAAAATGCGCAGAATTAGATTTCAAATTTCCTAATTCTGCGCTTCACCTTCCTAAATTTGCGCAGGGTATTTAACATACAAAATATTGAAGTTGACGTATAAAAGAAATTGTATAAGGTAATTAAGGTGGCTCACGGTCTTAGGTCCGTATATTTTAGGGTGACATCAGAGGGGGGCATAACTAATTAATTAAATTTTATTGTTTATGCATTTTCTTATATAATGAGTACGGTGTAAAAAAATTTTTTTTAATACAATACTTCTCATATTTTTCAATTTTCATTGTTCTATCCATAGCAACTTCATTTCTTTTAGATGGTAAAGTTAGAATTTCTGAACTTTGTGAAGGTCTATCAGCTTTTATTTACAATTTTTTTTCTTCATTTAATTTGTTCACTGGAATACATGCTGTTAAAAAATCATCAATGCTTTTAATAATAATAAAATAAAAAACTCTGTATTAACTCTTTTATTATTTTAAATTATCCATGACCAATAGAACTGGTTCTAAGACTGTATCTTTGCTTGGAAATTTTCCTTGCAGCTGTGGATGCATGTATGCAGCGGCCCAATCATTTTTACTAACTTCTATTAATGAACCATGAGGAGCATGAGTCCCAAGATTTTTTGACCAACGCTTTTTGCAAAATATGGAAATAGGTGGTATACAATTACCACTACCAGTTATGCAGCATATCACTGTTGTTATTTTTCCTCTTTCTCCAGATGTAGCTACTGTACATTTTTTTACAACTTTGGAAGAAATTACAGACATTGGTCTATGAAAAGTAGTGAACCCAGTTTCATTGATGTTCAGTATTCTAAATGGGTTAAAATTATGCTTGCCCATCCTGTTTTGCAAAAACTCAAACTTTTATTTCTATTCAAAAATAATTTTAACCAATTTTTACCAGCCATTTTATTTTCATCGTGAAAGTTTTGCTTAATATTCTCTTCTTTAGCTAATTGATAAACAACTCTTTACACTCTTTTGGAGTTACCCCATAATAACTTGCTGATGCTTCTTTTAGACGATCAGCCATTTTAGATTCCTACTCCTTGTTGAAGATTGTTTTCCTACCTCGTTTTGGAGAATTCAGTATATTATTTTTCATCCTGCACTTAAATGTACTTTCTGAAACACCAAAAGCAAAATTTAAATCACTGTGGTACAACAATATTTTTTGTTCACATTTCTTTTATTTACCCATTATACCGATAACTAAGTAAAAGAAATTATTTTTAACAAACAAAATAAAAAAATAACAAAAATCTTTGTACGTTATTTAAAAAAAATTATACGTTATAATAATTACGTTTTAGGCGTTGTTTGTTGTTTATAACACAAACAAAATAATGTTTTATGTATATTAATAATTACTTTAACTTCATCTTTTTATTTTAAAAAAAAATTTTTTTAATTAAATTCAAAACATTTTAAATATTGAAAAAATAAGCATTATAACACGAGTGTAATCCAATAGTTACATAAATTTGTCCTATACGGGGTGCGTAATAACAATTAGCATTTTTGTCATTTTAACTTGTAAGGATTTGAAAATTAATGTTTATAGAGTAATTAAAAAAAAAATATTTGTTTAAATAATTGAAATTTTTAAGCTTAAATTGCATGAAGCAGATACAACAGTAAATGAGGTTACAATTTAGTTTATTTTATTTTTAATAAATTAATGTAAAATTAAAAAAAAATTTTTTTTAAGTTACTTACAATTATTATTTTAATTAATTTTTTTAATTCTCAAATTTAAAAAAATTAGTTTTTAATTAAAATATAAGGGTTTAGGGACTGCGCAGAATTACGGGACCCTCCGCCTCCCCTACTCCGTGTCTGTTCAGGGAGACTATGTTAATGAAACGTGTTTTATGATTTTGTCAAACTTTTACTGATTGAAACACACGTGAATGCGAATGAGGCCTGATATATCGCATCTTTGAATAATCAAGTTGGGAAAATAGAATTTTTTAGCAGGCTTATTTGGCAAAACTGTCGGGTCAGACATGCTTTAGAAAGATTATTTTCTCAGTGTAGCAGCATGCTTATTCAAAAATCTTAAAAAACCACCTGAACTTTGATGTCCTCAATTGGAACTTCATGTTCGAGGTGTAACTCCGTTTTAAGAAAATCATTTTTCTTTCTTAAAGTAATCCCCAAGTACTCTTATATTTTGTGCAAGTATTTGGTTCTCCACAGCATTTCAGAGAACACTTCATTTTACCTCAAATTAATTTTGAAATCAGAATGATTCTATCATCAACAAAATTAAATCACATTGACTCTTGAAAATTCAGATTTCATAAGAAAAATAATTTTAATAGCTTCCAAAGGAATTTTTAAGAGTTAAAAAGTTAGTTAGTATATTTATACATTTGCCTTTTATATTTTTTTACCTCCCAATATTGCTCTCTATTACAATTTTTCTTATAAGTCTTCTAAAATTTCCAGTATCTTGATTTGACGACTTCAATAAAATCTTGTTGCGTATCTTGCTCATTTAAGATATTGAACGCCTCCCATTTTTTTCAGAAATTTCATTCATGCCTGCTTCCAAGTACTTTTAAGTTCTATTCCCCCATTTAGTTGGTTCCCCATTTTCTATTGCTCTTATTTCCTTTATTAAGCATATTTCAACAACCTCTCCTTTTCCATGTCTAAAATATTCCTAATATAATTGAATGCTCTTTGTCATTTATAAACAACTAAACTTTTAATACCCGCTTCTAATTTCCATATATAGTCTGGTGTATTGCTATTTAAGCCCATTATCATTTCTGCATATTTTTCTGGCATTTTTTCAACTATTTCTGGTATTTTAAAGCCCCAGATTTTATACTCCATATAAATACCTTGCTCTTGCTAGTGTCTGCAGTAAGTTCATCTTTTTACTTAGTCTTTCTAGCCCAATTCTTCTCAGCAGCCCCACTCTGCATTTATTGCTTTCCTTGTCTTGCCCTCGGTACAAGCAATATATTTTTTCATGGTTCCAGTTACTACGAAAGTATATCCAAAATTAAAAATATGATTTTAACGTTCCTTATTGTACAAATAATCTCAAGTTGAAGAAAATGTCAAAATAAAGTCGGTGGATTTGCCCTTAGAAGGCTAAAAGCGATTTAACTAGATATGAATGAATCGTGGGTTCGAAACCCACTGGCTCTGGCATATTTTTTAACTCGTGAAATATTTATTAAAGTCACTTTTTTCAATTAATTTGTCTTTATAACAACATTACACAATTTTCGGATAAAAAAAAATTCTTGGAAAATTGATTTAAAAAATTTTTAATAATTTTCTATCAAAAATGTTGATATTTGCTATGTAAGTATTTAAAGGTATACCAAGTTTAGTAATATAATAATAAAATGAATATTTTTCAGCTAACATCCTTCGTGTACGAACAGACCATTTACCATCAATTAATTATATATCCAAAATATTTAAATTCCTGCATTACTTGTAACGAGTCCCCTTTGTAACTCCATTTATCTTTTTTCCTCTATTTTTCACCTCTCCTGAAAATCATTACTTCAGCTTTCTTTGTATTAACGGTTAATTTATTTTTGTCACAATATTTTGCTAATCTACTCAAAATTTCTTGTAGCCCTTCTGTATTATCGGCAGTTAGTATAAGGTCATCAGCAAATATGCAACAAATTTTCTTGACACCTATAACTGTGCCTCCAATATTTCCCTTTGTCCAAGTATCATTTATATCTTCAATGAAGAGAATAAACAATGTTGGGCTAAGTGAGTAACCTTGACTCACCCCTACATCTGTCCTTGAAATCCCTTCCTCTGCAACAACTTAGCACTTCTGATGTCACCTTAAAATAAACGGACCTAAAACCGTGAGCCATTTTAAGGGTAATAAATTATAATAACTGATTTTTGGTTATATTGTGAGCTTTCATTGGTATATACCACGAACCTCAAAAATAACTTAATTTTATCGGGATTTTTATGAAAGAGATACAAAGATGTACATAAATATTTATGCATAAACTATTTCCTAATTATTTTTGAAATTTAATTTAAATAAATTGATCATTTGTTTGATTGTGGTTAATCATTTAATTTATTTTAATATTTAATCATTTTTTTATTAAAGAAAAATAAAACTGCAAGAATATTTTCCATAATAAACAAAAATTATCTTAAAAGTAATAAAAACAAGACATAAATTATATTAAAAGACATGAATTAATTTGACAGATGTAAAATGGATAAAAATATTCATAAAGAATTATTGAAAGATATCAAAAACATTTATGTTATGTATCAAAGAATCATGCAAATAAATCGTGAAAGTAAAAAGAGTTGCTATGTCATAAAATAATTTTAAGCACATATATATCAAAAAAGAAAAATCAAGAATTTCTAATGCAAACTAACAATAAAAGGTTAATGACTTTAGATAAATTTGAAGGCTATTTAGTTTATTATTTACAAGAAAGTTAAAATAAACTTTTTGCAGAATACTTTCTTCACATACTCCCTTGAATATTCGAAACATTTTTTTAATTATTAGGGTCATATCGTATTTTTATTCGTATTTTTAGCAGTGAGAAATTAATTAATTTTGCTTTTATGAGAAATGCAATTTTACTTGGCTTAAGCTATTTAATATTTAATAACTATTGAGAAGTAGACAAAATGTATGGAAATATATTAAAATTTTTTAAGTCCTAATTCAGTTAAGTCTTTGGCGTTGCTTCTTAAAAACAGATATTTGGAAGATAATTTTATAACCTGACGAATCATATTCAAGCCAGTATTTTTCTCCACGGTCAATTTGGGAAATAAGAAAATAATTTAAAATATTGATTATAAGTTTTTTTGGATCACTAATTACGGAAATCATATTTTTCTCGTAGGAACTTAGTAGAACACCCTTAAATTAGTAAATTCCACCCTTTTTTAGGAGAATTTTAACTAATTAAGAATATTCTGGGAATTTTCTGCGTATAGGACCCCAAAATTTGTAATCAGCAGCCACAAAAATTTATAATAAAGGCTAAATCTCCCTACGGTTTGTAAAAAAATCCTAAACAGTCCATAAAATGAGTTTTATTAAAATATGTAATTTAATTGCGTTCCCCCAGTTTCCCAATAGTAAAACCACAGTTTTCGTAATCAGCGACCCAAAACCCGTAGTAGAATGTCTCTATCTGTTTTCAAGAAACAACCCCTAAATTACAATTACACTAACAAAAAAAAACCGCTTGCAGCATGGAGGTAGGAGAATTTTTTTTTCTTCAAATTTTTTAAAAATTTTTAATGGTTCTAAGTCATTTGCAATCGTTTGAGCAAGAAAAAAAATCCCGCTTGCTACAAGCGAAATATTTTTTTTTCAGTATGTGAGTGAACAATTCTGTACTTAAAAGATTATTTCTATTACACGGGATAGCTAGAGTTACAGAATAAAATATATTATTTTTTTACTCAAATATATATGTTTAAATAATTATAATAATTAATGTAAGCTAAATAATTAATTGATTATACAATAATATTGATAAAAATAGAAAATTAAATATATAAGTAAATAAATAAATAATTTTATAACTAATAAAAATCTTTAAAAGATTTTAAAAATAAAACGTGAAATGTAAGAATGCAAATTGAGGTATTTAAAAGCGATATTAATGATAATTTTTATGTAATATCTATTATAAAAACAAAGTATATAATTAATCATTAATAATATTGCATATGTTTTTAACTATTACGATTTATTTTCGAGAAAAACCTTCGAAATTCGATATTTTCAATGCAGAAGATAATTGGCTGAATCTGCAGAATGGGGCATGCTAAAATTTTGATAACCAAATTATTAAACTAAATAAATCAAAATTATTATTTTTTTATTTATTTATTTTTATCCATATTACAGATGAGTTACATATAATTATAAAGTTCAAACATAAAATATTCATACACTTAAATTACAAAATATATAAATCATCTCATAATCCCTAGAGTCTGATCAAGTCTGTCTATACAGGGATGGAGGCTAGTTAATGTGTTAAACTATTAATTAAATATATAAATTCAAGAAATTTTTAATAACTATATAATAAAAATTTTTTTATAATTTTAATATAATTTTTTGTAATTAGATAAATTTGTTTATTTAACTTAACATACTGAACGTTTAGTCAGAGTAATAAATATATATAAAATTTTAGTATTTACATAAATACAGTTAAGATAACAGGTACATTTTTTTTTTATATTATAAGAATTCACATAGATTATATAAAAAGTCTAAAAGTTTATTCTTTAGAGCTTTAGTGGTAGAGAAATTCAGTTTTTTAGAACTCATAGGTAAAGAATTGTATAATTTCAATGATACTAGATAAGGGCTTTTTTGAAAAATACTCTTACGTATAGGTGGTAACTTTAATCGCCCAGTTCTGTCACTATGCGAGGAGTTTGAATAATTGCTTTTTATTTTGTGAAATTGTGTGTTACCAATATTAATGATTTTGATAATCCTGTTTTGAAAGGTCTGTAAAATCCTTAGAGCATTGTCATATACACATCCCCATGTGGAGATGGTGAGGCAATTCCAAGGAATAAGGAATAATAAATAATTTTAAGAATTTTTTTATTAATATGTTTAAGTATATAAAAAATGAATAACAGGTATTTGACCCATTTTATTACATAATGAATTTGTATACCCCAGCGCACATGCTGGGCAAAGTGAATTCCCATGTACTTGCAGGAGGATACTTTTGCCAGCTTATTTTTTCTCTTGCCAGGTTTGCTATTTCAATGGAAAAATTATTGTCCGGTAAATTATTGCTGTAAATACCAAAAGTAATAAACATTGATTTATTCAAATTCAGGGTGAATTTATTTTTAAAGAACCAAAGATTAATCAATTGAAGTGAGTCTCTCATTGTTCGCCGCTGTCCAGTGTTTTTTTACAGTAATGTATGTTTCAATAAATGCAAGAATCCGCCTCCCTTCCCCAAATTTCTTTTTTCACCTGTGTTTATTTTGAATGACTAAATTAGTTATGAAAATAAATTGTAGCTAGAGAAAATAGGGTTTAAAAAGTTTGAAGCTGCTAAATAAAGTCTGAGATCATTGTACCACCTAAAATACAATTTTTTTTTTGGTACAATCATTGTGTAATATTTTACAGCTACAAAATCTATATTTTTAGGGGCTTTTCAGTAACTGTAAAGTTTCATTTTATCATAAACAAAATTTTAATTTTTTTTTATTTTTTTATAAATATATAAAAATTTATTGCTCATTCAGTTTGCATAAAAACAATTAGTAAAACGTGCTAAAATTTCAACCCTCAACCAACTGAAGACTCCACGAGAAGGGAGTTACGTGGAGTTGTAAAGAGTTGCACGGAGTTGTAGAGGAGTTGCAACTGAGCTGTACAGTTTTTGCGAAAAAATAGCATTGCAATATTAGAATTTTAGTGAATCTTATAATGATGCTTTTTTTATATTAAGCCCTTTCTAAACTAAATTAATTTTTTTTAATCTCGTCACCTTTTACTATATCAAAGAGAATATTCAAAGCACACGAGGTTAAAAACAAATTAATCTAGCCTAGAAAGAGCTATACTGTACTTTGCACATTCAAAAATACTAACGAAATATAAAAAAAAAATTAATTTACAAAACAAAAATGTTTTCCAATTTTTAAAAAAGGCATGAACACCACTTGAATTAAACCCCTACAGAAGGTTTCAATTATAGACAACTAAAATTAGTATTTTTGACATACATCAAAAATTGTTTGCTAGAATGGCTCGATAACTTTACTATACCAAAATATATCTGATTCTGAAACTTTCATTAAATCGAAAAAGGTACAGGATTCAAAAGTCAAAGATAATAAAGCAAAATTTTATCAATACTCAGTGATTTTAGGCTTTTTAATGTATGCAAAATTTATTTCGAAACAACGAAAAAAGATATATATCATAGATCAGTTGAAATTTTTTTAGTAAGTAGATATCTTGTAATAAAACATTTTTTGAAATCAGATAATATTACGTATCTATCCTTAAAAATGATATTAGAAAGTTAAATATATTAATTTTTAATATGATTAAAATTTTTAGCCAAAGTATCAAATATTCACAAAATATAGTTTAAACTATCATTTATATTTAAATCTTTTAAAACTCTTTTCAAATAAAATTTATAAAGCTAATCTTATAATTACATAAACTAATTTTTATACTTTTTTTTCTTATGTAATTTTTTTAATAAAAAAAAATTAATTTCCAAAGGTTACACATATCTAATGTAACTAAAAACTTATAAAAACATGAAAGAATAATATATAATATGCATGTGCAAACATATGTATATATATTTTATAAGTGATTTTGTTGTAGAAAAACGAGGAGGTCAGTCAGTCGTTAAGTAGACTCGGTACTGAAGACTGATAAACGTTAACCAAAAAATATAAGAAAAATAAATCTATTGTGAAAAATTAAATTTAATTTTTTTTTACTTTTGTGAAATTATGTAGCATATTAACGATTGATTTATAAATTTTTTTTTTGTTTTTATTTTTTTTTTATTTTCTAAATTTATGGCTTATAATAATCAAAAATTTTATTATTTTGAAAATAATTTTTTAATTAATTTTTCTAAAAATTATTTCTATATTTTATGACATAAAAGTGAATAAGTAAAAATGAAGCAGTTTATAAAAAAAAAAAAATAATTATGGTGATTAAAATATAGAATATTACAATAAGTCAATATTTAAAAAATGGATAGTCACGTGGAACTAGGTTCTCCAAAGGTATTGTGATTCCGAAGCCTTATATATAATTTCATGAATGAAAAACCCCACGCGATACATTGGAAAATAAAAAGTAGCACAAATTAAAATTACATAATTTTTCAGCTTTTATTTTCTAGTATTAGCATAATCTTTTACACATATTTAAATTGTATATTTACGGCTCATCTCCAGAAAAGTAAAGAATGGCCCAAATCGCGCGTAAATTACGTGCATTGGTAAACTGAGATTTGGGGCATTCTTAGTTTATGGATAAGGGTCGTTTAAAATTTTTCTGCACCAGTAGCGAGAAAATACGTCCTTTTCGGCAGCTGATCAAAAGAATTACTTAATTAATAATTTTTGAAAGTTTCATTTTTTTTATAAAACGTTTTAATTAAAAAGAACTTATGATAATTTGCTTAAATTTAAATATGATTTTATTCAAAGCACCAACAATTTTTATTGTATCCAAAAGTATAAGTGGATCTTATATTTTCGGTCACTAAAAATGATTTTGATGGTTTCATCTATTTTCTGATGGCCAGTTTTGAGTAGTTAGCGCTAATTATACAAAAAAAAATAATAATTTGCACAACATTCAAAATCTTGCCGATGGAGTCAATTTTTGTACCCCTCATAGGTTTTCGGGGTCGCTGATCAGAATCCTGAAGAAAAATTTTGCAATTTAAAATACTGGATTCAAATGGTGAATTTAACGAGATTTTTAACTTCAAAAACAAAAGTTTAAGATATATATTCAAGCATTTTAAAATTGGAATTAAAATTTTCAAGGTCGTTGATAAAGATTTTGATATCAGATTTGTGACCTGCTCATATGTATTTTTTTCAAATTTTTTGCTTATTGTGGGTTATGTAGCGTTAATTAGTCAAAACTGACCATCGAAAAATGAGATAAACCTTTCAAAATCATTGCAGTGACTAAAATACATGAGATTTATTGAGATTGATACATTTCCGTCCATATAAAATTTTTAGATAAATTTAAAATTTTTTGGCGCCTTGTCATATTCAATACATATTCACGAAATACTCAAATTTAATTTTTTGTATGCGCGACAATTAAAAGAAAATCAATAAGAAAATCATAATGTTTACGGTTTGTTTGGTTTGCTTGAAGATTCAAACCAGTCTTTGATAACTGTATTCGTTATAAAAATAAGATTTCCAAAATTCAAAACTTTTTCGGTAAAGTTTGTCGTAAAAGCTCCACTGAAAATTATAATGCAGAATAAGATTAACATAAGTATAATACAAAATACAAAGTATCGAAATATCTTGATAAAATATTAAAGGTTTAATAGAAATTAAGAGAATTACAAGCGTATTAAAAAAAATATCAATCTAAATAGTATATTACGACCCATGGTCAGAAAAATAAAGAATGGCCCAAATCGCACGTAAACTTCGATTTGGGGTATTCTTTTTTTTATGGCCCAGGGTCGTATACGATTTTTCTGCATCAGTGGCGAGAAAACATGGCTGTCTTTGCCGGACGCGCAGCGGCCGGGAAATACGTGTATTCTGGCCGCTGACCAGAAAATATGTTTTACAGATAAAATTTTAAAATTAAATTTTCCAATTTTTACCGAACCATTATCAATATAATTTTCCATTAGTAAAATCCCCGAATAAGGTATAAGATATAAGTAAAAAAAGAATCTCGTTTTTTATTTTATTTAGGGATTATCTAAAATTTAATTATGGGCGAGCATTAAAAATTTATATCCCGAAATTTTTGGGCATGAAGACTCACATGCAAACTTTTCTATGACTGAATTTGAACAATTTTTTTAACTGATCTTGATTTTTGTTTTTTTTTTTAAATTTAAAAAATTATATCCACCATAAATGAAACCAAAATTGTTAAAAAAAAAAAAAAAATTTTGTATAATCTAATTAAAAATTCTAATGCGTTGGAATTTCTGAAGCTTTAATAATAAAAAACGTGAAAAAATCAATTTTCAAGCTTTTCAAAATTTTGAAAAGACTTCTTCCAGATATTTCTATAAAAATTCAATTACCATATTTAAAATTCACAAATTAGAAGAAATATTTTCAAAAAATTAGGATTTGCTGAAATTATTTATGTATATATATACGTACTCGAAAAGTTTTATATATAAAAAAATAGCAAGAAAAAAAAATTGCTCATGAATCCAATATTAATTCAGTGCACAATCAGGTTAGTTGTAAAAATTGATTAAATTTGAACAAAATGTGCTTAAAAAATATTTAAAACAAACGATTACCCAAAATTTTGATCACCTAATCATGGGGGACTGAAATTCTGAGGAAAAACTAAATTTCAATTACAGAATTTTATATTTAAAAACATTTTTTATAATAACTTAAATTTTTAACATAAATTAGTTTCTCTAAGGAATGAAAAATAATTTACCAAACTACATTTTTAACCAAGGGAGCAATAAAAAAAAATGGCCCAGATCGCATGTAAATACGAGGTGAAGTTAAGAATGGTAAACGGTGATATGTTCTCGATTCTTTTGTTGCCCCAAAATATAATTTTTCTTTCTTAGCTGGAAAAAAACACCTTTTTTTCGATCACGCCGAGGGACAAAAAAGTGTTCACAACCTGCAAGGAAGAAATATCAACATTTCATTAATAAAAAATTGTTCCATTCTGATCTTTTTTTTTAAATTTTACATTCTTATTTTAACAAAATAAGAAAATAAAAAATAATTATCTACATAAAAATTATTAAACTATAAATAATCAAATTAAAAAATAAACTTACACATTAATATATTCGTATACATATATTATTTTCTTGATATACAAATTTCAATGAACACAAGAGTCTTAAATATAATAAGATTTGAAAAAAAAATTATTGTTGTCTTTTATATATCATACCTATATATAAATTCAATTTCAGTTGCATTTAATAATGACACAAATTTATTACGTTTATTTTATATTGACCTTATATTATTATATTAATTTTATCACGTGCATAAAGTAAATAAATAAATATAATTCTAAATAAATTATATTTAAAATTTTTTAAATGATTTTATTTTCTAAGATTTCAATTATTCAATGCGTAAAATACATTAAAATGTATTTAAATTAAAATATTATTGTTAATCATTATGCAGAAATTTTACGAAATATATAAACGATATGAGAGAAATTTTGATAATTTTTATCTAATAAATTCTTTAAAATAAAAAGAAAAAATTATACATTATAATTTTATTTATACAATTCCAAATATTTTACTTGTTAGAAACTGAAATATAGTTATAAAAAATCTGTAAATTTTATTTTAAATTTTTTTGAAAAATCTAAACATTTTTTGCTAAATTTTTTTCGCAAACAAAATGAGTTTTCGAGGGTATATATAATATCTTTATCTATTAATATAGTTGATAGAATGAATATGGTTTTTTTCAAATTTTTGCCATATAAATTTAGTTTAAACTGAACATTTATGTATCTAAATATAAAACAATACAAAAAATATAAACATTATGATAACCGCCTACAGGTTAGGAAATGTTAAAAACTAATGTACTATTGCTGGACTTAAAAGTCCCGTGTATAATTTTATTCTCAATAAAGACGTTTTGAAATGAAATGAAATGAATATAGTTGATACAATTCATTTGATTAAAATTCTCTTTGCTTAGGATAGATTACATGAAAATTAATTTTAAATTCATAATAAATTCAACTATACATAATTTTCGTTTCAATTAATTGTATAACTTTTTTGGTTCTTAATGAAGCGTTATTATTTGGAATCTATAGTAATAGTATATAATGCTCTTAAGGCCCAGTAACGATTGAACTCTGATTTAGCTGCTGCAAAAAAATATTCAATTTTAATAAAAAAAAAAAAAACGTAAAAGAAATAAAAATTTTGAAAAACAAAATGGCGCAGGTGTAGTATTCTAAAGCTTTTTTGAAACCAGATTAATTTTTTTTAGTCGGCGTGCTTTTACTGTAGTATGGCTCTATTGGCGGAGTCAAATAAGACTAAAAAGTTGATGAATAGTGATGTAAAAGGAATACCAGGTTTTTTTTAATTTTCTGATACTTTGTATAGAACTTAATAAGAAGGTATATTTTTTGTAGATTTTAAGCTTCCGCTTCACCAAAAAAATGGCCAAAAACTGTTTTTTGATGAATTTTCAAAAAATTTCTTGACTGTTTTTAAAAAATCTCTGGCTAAAGTGATCGTAAAAAAAAATGGAAAATTTTCGTTATTGAGTGTACAATAGAACTATGGCGGTAGGGCTGCATTAAAAAAAGATTCTAGTCTCCAAAAATTGATTTGAGTAATTTCTTTTTTTTAACTAAAAATGTAATAAATCCTGAACAAATGGTTGGATTTTTATAAAAATTGGTGGAAATGCGTATTTTACATATGGTATCAAGTGATAAAATTAAAAAAAAAAAAATTAACTTTGACGGCCACAGTTAGCAAAAATAGCTAAATTTTGAAATGAGCGCCATTTTATGAGAGAATATTATAGGTTAATTTTTTTTTTTTTTTAAATGATAGGTTTTTTTATTTACTTTAACCTGAATACGTTGGGTTATGCTAATCAAATATATGTGCTCATTTTAGGGCATTAATGTGAAAAAAAGTAAAATTTTTATTTTTTTAACATTCTGTTGAATACTATATGCTTTTTATACAACTAATAAAAACCTATCGTTTAAAAAAAAAAATTAATCTATAATATTCTCTCATAAAATGGCGCTAATTTCAAAATTTAGCGATTTTCACCAACTGTGGCCGAATATCGATACGATAAGTAAAAGTTTAAATTTTTTTAAAAAAATTTTATCACTTGGCATACGTAAAATACGCATTTTCACCAGTTTTTATAAAAATCCAACCATTTGTTCAGACATTTTATATTACATTTTTAGTTAAAAAAAAAATTGCTCAAATCAATTTTTGGAGGTTAGAATCTACTTTTAATGCAGCCCTACCATTGAATTGTACACTGAATAACGAAAATTTTCCATTTTTTTTTACGATCACTTTAGCCAGAGATATTTTAAAAACAGTCAAGAAATTTTTTGAAAGTTCATCAAAAAACAGTTTTTGGCCATTTTTTTGGTGAAGCGGAAGCTTAAAATCTACAAAAAATATACCTTCTTACTAAGTTCTATACAAAGTATCAGAAAATAAAAAAAAATCTGGCTTTCCTTTTACATCATTATTAAATCCTTATTTGACTCCGTTACATAGTCAAATACTTATCCATCTCTAAAAAACTCATGTGACATAATTTTTCGTCTAATTTATTCGTGTTGTGATTGGTCACGCTGATTTTGTCATTCGCGTGATTCGCATTTTTTATTTGATGCTAGCGATGTAATATACACAAGAAGTTCCTTGTCACATACGCTCGCGCGTTAATGAATTTTTATTATCTTATAAAATACTTAGTTATTAAAAAATTTTGGGTATAATCATAATTAAAATATATTATGAATTACGGAAATAAGAAATATAATAAATTTCTCATTTTATTATACAATCTTCTAAAAATTTCCTCTTCGATTTTATCTAATTAATCAATTCATTTATGCTCTGCAGTGTCAGCAGTGCGCTGTATAAAAATTTGTAAAACAATTTTAAATATTAATTTTTTAATTTATTATCATAAACTTTAAAAATAATTATAAAATTTAATTAAAAAAAAACTTACATATGAGCGGGCCAGTTTAATAAGGGCGTATAGATTTTTATGAATGAGAAATAGAAGAGAAAGAGACAGACTCGCTTCAGGTACGGAATATATGAAAACTTATTCGAGTATTTCATCATCCTATTATAAAATTTCGCTCTTGATTTCCCCTATCAGATCGAAATAAAAATTTATTTTGAGGGTCAGTAATCAATATTAGCATTCCGTAGCATTTACATGCGACATATATTTTTTTCTTGAGATAAAGTTTGAGAATAAAAATAATAATGGTTTTTATTTATGAAATAAGCCTTAGTTTTACTCTAATTAAACATGCAATATGATCTGAGGGGGTTGGCGCACTTCAGCGCGCAATTTATTAAAAGAATTGAATGTCTCATAAAATATATTGTTTAGATGTTAGAATCAAAATTCAATCAATCATATTTATAAAATTTTGATAAAATCTACTTTTAATAACAGGTACTTTAAAATGTGCAATTCTACAAACTTTAATTGAAATTGGAATAATAAACATTTCTAAAATAAAGTTAAAGCCCTTTTTACACCTAATAAATTTTTTTAATTCCATGTGCTTTTACTATACCAAACAGTATAGTCAAAGCACACAAGATTAAAAATTATTAATTAGGTCTAAAAAGGGCTTAAAAATGTTTTTTCTTTGTCTAAGTCAAAATCTGTTACAATTGGAATGAGAATATATCATTGAAATTTGTTCCGAAATTCTTGTAGTATTATTTTTTGTAACATTTAACTAATAATCAAATTCCTCTTAATTGTCTCTAAATTAATATCTTTCTGATATATTTTAAACCGAGTTTAAAATATTTCAAAAAAATTAAAAAAAATTAAAATTTACTTCCGCTAAATAAAATTTTAAATTTTATTATAACTTATTCAAAAAAATAATAGAAAAAAAAAAATTAATAATTATCTTTAAATAAAATCTGCGATTCATTTTTACTGTGAAAACCTCTAAATAATATATATCTAGATCATATACCTTGTATAAATTAAAAAAAATTACGAAAAAATATAAATATCGATAGATAAATAATTATCAGTAACTATAAAATTTAATATTATTATCATATGATAAAATTGAAACAATGTTATGAATCAAATGTCAATCACTTAATTTAAACTAATTGTTATATAAATAAACTAAAAAAAAAAATTTTGGTTTTTATATAATGAAAAAAATATATTAATGAAATCTGACGGTTACGTCTAATGATTGTAAGATCTATCGCATGAAATTTTCTTAACTGATAATAATTTTTATTGTTAGATTATAGTGACTTTGATATTGACGTTGAGTTTATCATTTTCAACTTTCATTTTTTTTTTTAATATTAGATAATAATATATGGATTGTTTTCAAAAAGTAGATGAATTCTGTTACAGTATTCAGATACCTAATTTATGAATTTTCGAGGGTTAGATAACTTTTTTTTTGACATATGACATGACTTAAAAATGATTGTCATTTTTTGAAACATAACGAGCAATCAATCGATGCAGCCGAGCTACTAAATAAGTTATTTAAATAACACTGAAAAAAATGCTGTTTGCAGCTACAAGAATTTTGGTTGTGGCAGTTAAAATTTTTTTGTTCTAAACGTCATTAAAACGCAAGTACTAGCACATGGCGGGATTAAAAATAAATGTTTACACAATTTTCTTTAGGTTTTATGTAATTTGTAACCTTTTTAAATAAAAAAAAAATTCCTTCTGCCACAACCAGAATTTTTCGGTATCGACAATCGGATTTTTTTTCAGTGCAATAAAAAAATAAAATTTTTTTTATATATTTTAGTTCATTTCTGCCAAAATGTTTTTCAGTTATGATCAGAAAATAATAAAATGTATTAATTTCAAGTTATAATTGCATTATAATCTCACTCCTTTTTTAATTGAAAAGGAGCGATTTCATGGACAATATTTTTAGTGTTTTTTCTTCCTAGCGGGCCGAAAACACTTTTTTCGCCCCGCAACGAAATCGAAAAAAACGCGTTTTCACCCTACTGAGAAAGAAAAATTTCGTTTTGTCCATGGAAACAAAAAAAAATACCCCAGATGACAGTTTACCACCCTCAGCTTCGCCTCGGATGCTAATTAACGTGCGATCTGGGCCTTTCTTTTTTTTTTTGCTCCCTTGGTTAAAAATGTACTATTCTAGGGACACTAAAATTAAGACAAATATTTTTCAATAGCTATATTATCAGAATTTTGTTGAAAGCCTGGTTTTTAGTGATACTAATTAAAGTTGTAAATGTTTCAACACATGCGATTCTAGATCTCTAATAAAAATCTGCACGGTATTCTTACTAGGTTCTGGATACACTAGAGTTGAGACGATTGAAGTTTAGTAATTATATACTAAAAGTTTATTAAAATTCAGCTTGAAGGTAGTTTCCTGGATCCTGCTCGAGCAGAATTTTAACGAATTTGGAGTCATAGATAATAATTATTTTTACTCTAGTGCCCCTAGAATCTAATATAAGAAATGTTTCCATGAAATCGCTCCTAAAGATTTAAGAGTAATTTCATTAAGCGGCGATATTATTGAACGTATTCTTACTAGATTTCTAGGAACACTATGTTAGCCTAAATACCTATTAAAATAGCTGTTTATTGCTCGACATTTGTATCAGTGCGTGTTAGACGAATTTAACTTATTTCTGTTTCTCTATGTATCTTATGATATTAATCATAATACTTTTCTCGCAAACAGAAAGACTATAACTCTATATATGAAAGTATGAATAAGAAAAAGCATTAAAGAATTTTTGAAGTAATAAGTGAGTGTATCTAATTTTTAATAAAATTTCCTTACGATATAAAAAATGATCATAGTATTTAAAAATAGGCAAGATATGAAAATTTATTTGTATCTAATATTTAGAATTATAATAATATAATGTATAATATATAATCTATCACAATAATTATTATTCGGGGGACAGCAACTACAAAAATGCCTTTTTTGATCTTCAAATCGTATAAGCCAACCGTCTCGTTCCATTGGTAAATTCAGGATATTTCGGACCATTTCCCAATTTACTATTTTTAATGTCGAGGCTTGTACGCTAGTCACCAGGTCTTATTTGGTTGAAACCTAGTTCTCTTTAGAAAATTCTTTCTTACCATGCTGTCAATGTTTGAGTTTAAATTCAAAATAATCATAGAATTCACCTCACCTTGGTCGATAACTTTTTTTAAAAAACATGGAGAATAAGAACTCTGAAATACAAAAATGTATTAAAAGAATCAGTGTCGTTTAATTGCCTAATAATCAACTTAATAATATATTTAAAATAATTGTAAGAATAAAAATAAAAAAATAAAATTTTTTTTCTCTTTTAGATCGATTGTATCGACGAACAAAAAGAATGTCGAAAAACTGGAGAACTTTATCAGGTACATATTATTAACTAATTATAAAAACATTACAGTAATACTTTGATTATGTATAAAGCTTAATTTTATTATCATTTAAATATTATATAAATTGTAATTTATTTATGCATTGATTTTGTTCAAGGATTCTAATGATTTATAAAACCAGATGTTATTAGAACTATAATATTTTTTTCTTTACGCAATTTTTTTATTTTTTTATATAGAAAAGAAAATTTTTTAAATGTCATTTAATTCATTTTATGCTAAAATAATTTTCACTTGCAATTTTCGTTTAAAAATATTCAAATGTATTAATTTCAAGTTGCAATTATTATATTTGATCTAGTCTAGATTAAGTTATACTAGTGTTGATATATAAAACTTGAATTGAATGATCATGTACATTGTATAATTGCATATCAGTTACTTAAATTAATTACAAAGTTTTTATATTGATATATATATATAAAATAAGAGAGACCTTTACATCTAGGTCAATTGATTACACAATAAAGGATTAGTTATTGTATCGAAAAGAAAACGCCAAAACCCACAGTTTATTCTAAATTTTTAGGATTGAATTTTTATTTTGAACCCTTTGCAAATATATGTCAAAAGTATGTCAATTTTAAGCTGTTTTACTTTGCTAACATGGGTACTATGTAAGCTTGTAAAAAGGTTTAAAAGGACCAAGTGAGGCAAAATAGTTCTATTAAATGAACATTTGAGGAGAATAAGCCATGGTGTAAACGCTATTATTTTGTGTTCGAAAACTGCCACATTAAAAATATTTTTTAAATGATGAAAAGTTTTAAATAATTTTATTACTAATTTAAAAGTTTTTACACTTTAGCTTAACTACTATTTAGTTTCTTACCTTAGCCTTTATTCTATTCAGACAAATTTTTATTTCTAAAATAATTCAGAGGTAACAAGCATGCGACATGTTACACTTATAAAAGTTTTAACTTATATCCCTTAATTATTCTAAGTCCCTAAATCAAAATTATTCTAATAGTCCATTTGACTTCTCCGTAAAACATTAATTTCCATCCCCCCTCCCCTACAACTCTCTAAATTTGGAGTCTTATTTTAATCCCTATGAATATACCCAATGTTGAAATTGTAATTTTGTAAAACTTAATTATTTAATGGAAATATAGGCATTTGGATTTTTCAATATTAAGGCATATTAAGGTGCGAATAAATGGTAAGAAATAGAGGCAATGAGGTTTGAAAATTAAGATATTGACAAAAAATAAAATTGTACTGAACAAAAATTTTCAAGATGATTTTTACCGAAAGTCAACGCGAAAGCATTAATTAAAAGATTCGTTGATAAAAAAAAAACTTATAACCGGTTTGTGTACACACAACCAAAATGCATGGAACATGTTTACTTACATCTGTAATCTTACAGCATAGACACACAAAAAACAATACAATTTCCTATTTTTATAATTTGTAATTATCACCTTTACTAAATGTTAAGATTCTAAACCCAAACTATTATAATTTCCTAAACGTGTATTATTCTAGTTCCCTAAATCAAAAATATTCTAAGTCCCTAAACCCGAATTATTCTAAGTCCCAAAATTGAAATTATTCCAAGTCCCATTTGACCCCCCCCCCTTAAATGGGACAAATTTGACCCCCCCCTTAAATGGGACATATTTGACCCCCCCCTTAATTTTCCAGTTCCGAAGTACCCCCTCCCTATAAACATGTTCCATGTTAATATCAAATATTAGTATATATAAATGATAATAACCGGTTGTATCAAGTGGAACAATTTTTCAGTGTAGTTTGAGAAAGGATCATTTGAATAAAATGGCAAACGTTAGGGTGTTATGGTATTATTTTTTTTAGCATAAAGAACTGATATCTAACTTAATAGTGTAATTTGATTTCCTAAATGTAGTCATTTTACCTTTTTATCAAATTTTTTCATTTATATGTTTTATGAAAATAATTATTCTTCTTTATTTAATTACAGATTTTAATATGCATTGTCGCCACAATGTCTGTATTAGGGCCTTCAATGGGTTTTGGTTACAGTGCAGTTGCTCTTCCAGTTTTACAAACAAATTCAACAAATGGTTTAAATATAGACAATCAACAAGCATCATGGATAGGTTAGTATAATTATGCAAATAGATACAAGTTATTAAGCTACTATAAATTAATTAAATCCAAGAAAATGTGGTATGCGTAATTTGCAATATAGAAAAGTCAATATAATCAATCGTTTATAAACGTATACTACCTTTTTATAAAGTTTATTATTTACATATTCTTAAAAAAAAATCAAAAAAAGTTTCAAAACCTACTTTGTTTTCTTTTTTATACGTTTTTTAGAGCTTTTTTCTTTCAAAAATGGTGGCTGAGGAGAGAAATTTGACCAAAAAACTTTAAATCAGCAAAATCAGCATAGCACTCTTCAAAATTTATAAAAAACCTTCAAATTCGGGGAAACATCTATTTTTAAGTTGTTTTATTGAAAAAAAAACCAAATTTCCTATTTTTGAGACCTCGCATATCATTTTGCGCTATTTATCCATAGAATTAACCTTTAATTAATCCGGATTTAGGGATTCCTAATTTGGGTTTAGAATCTGAACATTTATTAAAGGTGATAATTACAAATTATTTATTAATTTTTAATTATTTTTTTAATTATTTTTTCTCTACTCAAAAAAACCCTTCTCCTGCTTCCGCCTCAGCGTGGTCCTTACGTACTCTGCTACCCCGTACTAGTTTTCGGTACTACGTAGAATTTCCTGGACCACACTTTCCGGTCCCCATTCGCGAAAGGCTGGTCGCCCATCCGCGAATCTAGCACACCCAAAGAAGGTATAAGCACTGCGCTGCTCCTACCTTGCCCCATTGGAAGAGCTGGCTACGGAAGTATCCGTGTTTAGATAGGATCTGGATGAGATGGAATTTAATCTCCAATCCCGTGATCCCGATCAATCCATACCCTGAGGTCGGTTATGATCCTATGTGTCCACTGTCCCCTTGGGTCACCATTCCATGGACGCAGCTACATATCCATAGTGCGGGGGCGCGCGACGGCTGAAGCCATTTCGCGTGACTCCGCGTCACTTTAGTATACGTTTTTACGTTCCAGTGCAAGCAGGTCGATAGGAATAACTTCCGCGAGCACCTGGATCGCCATCTCAAATACCATTTGGTACGTCCAAGCAATCTCAAGTGCCCCTCGCCTTTGTACTGCAGAGATTTTTTTGCAGTACTTTTTCATCTGGATGGTGTCTGCCCATATCTCTGCTTGATATAGCAGAATGGAGTTGACCGTAGACATTAGAAGCTTCTGCCTTCCCGATATAGGTCCGCCGATATTTACCATAACAGGAATGATGTCACCTTAGCAGCTTTTTCACACGACTTCTGTAAGTGGGCACTGAAGGTCAGCTTTTCGTCAAGCAGGACCCTTAGATACTTTAAATGTGACCTAGTAGAAATCGTGTGAGGATTCCCACCATCCTCGAAATCTATATCGATTTTGGTATAGGAACCCTTCGACGGGTAAGCAAAACAATTTCGGTTTTTGGAATTGCCAGCTGGAGCCCATGCTCCGTCATCCAGTGGCTGATGATATTCAAGACCTCGTTCAGTCGCAACTGAGCCTCGATGTCACCTCTGGCTACGATAGCCAAGGCAACGTCGTCCGTGTACCCGATCAATTTTTGAAATATCTATGTGTGTTGTATTTGGTTGTAAATTGATTTTGTGAAAACTTTTCTTCAATTGTCCTGTGATAATTACCTTATTTATAGAATCCTTTTTCATCTTTTTCAATTATCAACATTAGAATATTTCTAATGTTTCCACATCCTCTATCTACATCAAGAATTCCAACTCTGACTGTATATATAACGTTGCAATTAGTGAACTTAGAATTTGACTTTTTGAGCATTTTTGATGCTTAATTTTCCTAAATTGAGCTAAGCTTTTTTCTGTTGCCATTAATATTGAAATCGTTAGAGCATATTTTACAAGAAATTTCATTAATTCAGTTTTTGCAATTTATTTTAGTTTCAACTGTCACAGGTTGAAGAGTTTGAAGCTCATTTTGCTGAAATTGAGCTTGCTCCTGAGATTGTATTTAAACAGGTAGTAATTCTTGTTGGTTATAAATTTCTGGAAACATATTTTCTAAAATTAGTTGCTCACATAAATTTCATTTCAGTTTCACATAAATTTTCATTTTGAATTTGAAAGGACTCTTGCTCATTTTGTATTTGTAAATTTTCTCATGCAATTTCATTTTGAATTTCAATAGTTTAATTAGATTCTTCATTATCTATTTAATGTAGCTTATTGACATTTTCAAAATCATTTTCAATTCTTCTTCTGAGCTGATTTCCCGATAAAGAGATTCTTGAATTGATGTTGAAGCAAGGTCAAATCTTACATCATTGCCAAACATTGCTCGATAAGGTGCATGTTTTATACCAGAATGCAGTACTTGATTTTGTAAAATAAAAACAAATAATTTATACTATGGGTTATCATATAAATTTTATTTAAAATTTTTATAAAATTCATTAAATTATATTTTATTGTAAAATAAATAGGAGTACACTTAACAGACTCGTTGTTTATCAAAAAATTTAATTGAATACAAAAATATGATATAGGTAAAATAATAAAATATTTTTTAAAAAAAGTTACTAGATTTTTGTTCATTTTTTACTACATTGTATTAAATTTTATACATTAATTTTGTTTCATTTTATTATATTATTTAATTTTATCTAGGTCGTTAGGAAAAAGTTAGCTTTATCCAAGCGATACCGGTTAATGTTAAACAAAAAAAATAAAAAATATCGAGAATCGGACTTTATCCAACTTAGCTTGGATAAAGCTAGCTTTAACCGGATAGTCCTAGCTTTGTCCAGAGATCAGACTCTACCTATTATTAAGCCAAAGAGTGACCAAAAAATAAGTCCCTTTTTTTGCAACCTCGTTAATTTTTTGCAGAAGGGAACTTAAGCAAAATTTTTTTCCTGCAAAACCTTTGTTAATATATGTGCATTTTCCAGAATTCAATAAAAAAAATTTTTCTCCTATCCCTATTACTTCTCCGTTTTCTTATTTTCTAAAAAACAATGTCAAAAAAGACCACTTTTAATACCGCAGAAGTTGATGAAATAATTGAAAAATAAAATATTATGACGTATTTTTAATTTTTTTTAATTTAGGGATACTTTTAACCCATTTTCACGTGAATTATTATATAAAGTTTAAAATACGATTTAACATTTTTAATTAAAAGGTTAATGAAAATAAAGAAAAGTAAATTAAATCGCTTATTTAATTTTTCTTACTTTTGGGTTAGTTTTCAATCCCGAAAATTCGCTCTAATATAATATCCCACTTTTGATCATCAATAAATAAACCCAATATTATGTTAATTGCTCTCAAAATATGGCTTTATTTTAATCACTAGTTCCATAATATGGCAAAAAAATCCTTAAAAGGGGTAGTTTCTACTAAGTTAAAGATGTCCCCCTATTTACTAGTAATTTAGGACCCCAAATGCGGGATACCGTCACAAAAAGTATGCAGTAGACTTTTTAAAAACCTGTTTGTCGAATTATGACCTCTCATACCGCAATATGATTATAGTATAAAACTAATTTAGTAATCAAGTGGATTGAGAGATTTTAGTAGTGAGGGTATTTTTTTTTTTTTTTTGATGATTTCTGGAAAAAAACATAATAACAAAAATTTTACAAAAAGAAATTTTAGGTAAATCCTCAACTACAAAAAATTAATGAGTTTTCAAAAAAAGTAGCGGATTTTTAGTGTTTTTTTTTCGATCTTTCTTTAATCCTTCAGTTTCATGTTAAAAAAATTACAAAAAAGCTGAAGGGGGGCTTTTCAGAAAAATTTTAAACATTTCTGAAAGGCTGTACAAAAAAAAATAATTAATAATGAATTTGTTTAAAATTTGCCTAAAAATTGGAACTTAAATCAAATGTTCCAAAAAGCCTAAATTTAAAATTTTTACTAAACATAATAGGGAGTACCGGAAATTCTGTTGCTTTTATGTTTTAGGGTTTATATAGATAATTTTCAATGTTAGCAAATAAGAACGTAAATGATTTTCATTCTCTAAGTTCAAATTTTACGCACTTTGCTTTAAAATATACTATTCTCATAAAAAATTTATTCATTTAATTTTTCCATAAATTTCAAATAAATTATTTAAAAAAATACATATAATGTTTATATTAAACATTTAAATAATGATTCGTGTACATAATACAAACAATAAAATTCATTTTCTTTCAGCAAGTGCATTAGCCATAGGAACACCATTCGGTTGCATCTTATCAAGTTTCTTTTTAAGAAGAGGAAGAAAACTTAGCTTATTAGTGACATCAAGTGTATCTTTAATTGGATGGTTAACTATATATTTATCCGAGACTTACGAACAAATCGTTATTGGTAGAGTATTGTCTGGAATAGCCATGGGCCTTGGTGCAATACCATCAACGGTTTATGCTGCTGAAGTAACATCAACAAGGCTTAGAAGTACAACATTAACATGGGGTAGTATAACTATCGCTGCTGGTGTACTTATTGTTTATATATTTGGATATTTTTTGCCGGTAATCTTTGATCTAATTTTATTTATAGATTAAAGTAAAGATTCTTTCTTTTATCTCTTAAAATAATAATTTTTTATACAAATAATATTTATAAAAATCTATTTTTAGGAGGATTGGAGTTTAATAGCATTACTATGTGCTTGTTTTCCATTAGCAACAATTATTTTAGTATCAAGTATATTACCAGAATCACCAATATGGTTAACAGAACACGGTAGAGTCGACGAAGCAATAAAAGTTTTAAAAAAATTAAATGGTATCAGACCAGAAGATCCATTACCACCAGAAATTCAATCAGAAATAAGACCAAAAAATATAAGAGAATTACGTGAGCGTAAAAGTTTAAAAAAAGAGTTATTATCACGTAAAGCATTAGAACCATTTTTAATAATGTTAAGTTTCTTTTTTTTTCAACAATTTTCTGGTATATTTGCAATAGTGTATTACGCTGTTAGTGTTACATGCGATGCTGGTTTATCAATTGATGGTTATTTAGGTGCAATATTAATTGGCTTAACACGTTTAGTTGGTTCAATAATGGTAGCAACAGTATCAAATAAATTTGGTCGTAGATTACCATCAATAGCATCTGGTGCTGGTATGACAATATTTATGTCAATATTAGCAATATATTTATTGTTAAAAAATTCTGGATATTACATAAACGATGGTGGTTTAATACCAGCAATATGTGTTATGATGTATATATTAACAAGTACATTAGGTTTTTTAGTTTTACCATTTGCTATGGTTGGTGAAATATACCCAGTATCAGTACGTGATATATTGTCTGGTTTAACAACGAGTATTGCATATATATTTAGTTTTATTACTGTTAAAATATATACTGATATGATTTATTTAATTGATCATACTGGTGTCTTCATATTTTATGCTAGCATGTCATTTATTGGTACAATATTTGTTTATTATTACTTACCTGAAACTAAAGGTAAGACGTTGTTAGAAATTGAAGAATATTTTAATAATAAAAGTAAAAATAATAACAATAATAATAAATTTTTAAATAATACAAATGGTCATTGTAATAATGATAAAGATGTTATGGTACCGCTCAAAGATGTAACTAGTACTTCCTAATTAAATGCTTGTTTTATTGTATAACTGCCAAGTGTGTGTTTTATATATATTTTATTAAGTCAACAGTATTTTATTACTTTTTTTGTTTTTAATTAAGTATTTAAATATATTATTAATTACTTAACGTTTATGGATAATAATTAATTAATTTTTTTTTTGTGAATGATATAATTATAATATTATGTGTAAATAACACGTGTGTTTCAATTTTTAATTTATAATAAAATTTTTTTTCATAATTTTATTCTTATTGTACTTATATTATATACATTATGTAATTTTTTTATTTACTTTATATATATTTAGTTCAGAAAAAAAAATGCTACCTGTATAAGAAGTTCTAATTTTTTTTTTGTAACAAAATATTATAAAAACAGAGAGCCACGTATTGATAAGAATTTTATATATATATATATATTTTTATCTTTTTATGTAAATGTATAACTATTTTGAAAAAAATATATATATGAACAAATTCTTGGAAATAATTTTTTTTTTTTTAATTTAAATTAATAAATTTATACTCTGCTATTATATTAAAAAATTTTTATTTTTTTTTTAAATAAAAAGATTATTTTATTTTGTCATACATTTTTTATAAAATTCAAATAATTTGTTTTTGGATCTTTTACATAATATGTATATTGTTCTATTATAACAATCGACAGAATAATATTAGATTATTCTATTTTTTTAATATATTATACTATTATTATATAATATTAAAAAAATAAATTATTGAATTATAATGAAGTACTATGTTAAAAATAGGTTATTTGTCTCCTCACTAGTTGTATATGGGTAAATTTAAATGAAGTGAGTGCGATTTGTATGGTCGGGTCTTCAAAACTGCCCAAAAGTATTTTTTTCTGAAAGTACTACTAAAAATAAGTAACCAGCCCAATTTTTAGCCTCCCAGAGCGAAATCTCGATTTTTGGCAGCCATTTTTGTGTTTTTGACTGTTGTAAAAAATGTAAGAAAAATGAGTCATAATTTTTTTTATTATTGCTGTAAAAAACTCACATTAGCATGAAAAGTTTTTTCCTTTTAAGTCCGGATAGGAACTTTCCCTAGCTATCCGATTCCGGGGTCAAAATTTTTTTTTGAGTAGCGCATGCGCGAGGAATCGCTAAGATAGGCTGTTTTTTTTCAAAAGTCGATTTCTCAAATGCCTATTAGTGAAAAATCTTCTAACCAGGCTTAAAATTTTCCTTAAACCTTATATTTTTTGTCAAAAAAAAAATTTCGATGGGACTCTGCTTTTTGGGAGCTCTAGATAAAAAAATAGCAGCTTTCAAAAGATCATTTTTTACAAATTTCAAATTTCCCGCCAAGTCACGTGACCAATCAAAAATCTGACCAAAAATTTGGATTCCGCGGGAAATTTTACATAAGGATATATCATTTCCATATTCAAAAAACAGCCTATCTTAGCGATTCCTCGCGCATGCGCTACTCAAAAAAATTTTTGACCCCGGAATCGGATAGCCAGGGAAAGTTCCTATCCGGACCTAAAAGGAAAAAATTTTTCATGAGTTTTTTACAGCAATAATAAAAAAAATTATGACTCATTTTTCTTACATTTTTTACGACAGTCAAAAACACAAAAATGGCTGCCAAAAATCGAGATTTCGCTCTGGGAGGCTAAAAGTTGGGCTGGTTACTTATTTTTGGTAGTACTTTCAGAAAAAAGCACTTTGGGGCAGTTTTGAAGACCCGACCATACAAATCGCACTCACTTCATTTAAATATACCCATATATGTAATGTATGATCCCTGAAATTATACAAAGATTTTTGTTGTCGTCGTACAATTCTAGGATTGATTGTACAAAATATCCGGTAGAATTCTAGGATAGTAAAACGACTTATGTATAATCTTGAAATGAGATAAATTTTATTACAATAGAACCATAAAATTTTTTTACATATTTAAGGTAATAAAGACTATTTTCTACCCTAAGGAGACGGCTTTTTTGTCCATTATATGCAAAATTATATTTCAATAACGGAAAAAATTATGGGGTTCGACTTTTGCATGTTGTCTCTCGCTACGCTTGCTCATGCCTACATCTGAATGTAAAATCAAATCCAATATTTTGTCCCTGATTTAAAAAATAGCTATTTCATTATTACTAAATTTATTTTAATACAATTGTTTCACATAATTAATGTAATCATGATTCTTAATATTTTCTTATCAATTTTACTTTATTTATTTTCATTCTTATAGCACGATATAATAATCATAACAATTAGACCCCATTTCGTAGGAAAAATTTTATCCTTAGTAGGTCGATGAAATTTCCCAACAGATATTTATGATTTTTGGGTCGTTGAACACGAATATGATATCGTTTTTTAAGGCATCGACAGATGTTCACGCATCGCATCAGACCAAGAGATCGGAAACCAATCAAATCTTAGTACGCTTTGGTATGCCAAAATTGATAGTACGCGGCATCTGTCAAGGCTTTTACCGAATATAGTCCGGTTACCCGCAATAGACAACTCTAGCTTGATTTTTGGTTGTTTTAAATTAGCCAAAAAATTTTCTTATTTTCATTGCCTAAATGCAATAAGTATTACTTATTGGACAGTGAAAAATATTTTCTTTCTTTTTAAACTGAAAAGAGGTATTTTAGAAATCTTTATTTTAGATTTGGAGGGTGCATTTTACCAAGGGCACAAGAGTTTCTGTACAAGCGTGATACGTAGTTATGCTAGTGTCTAAAGATTGTCCTCACGGTGCTTATACAATATTTTTTACCTGCCTTGGCGTAAAACGAGAGCAAAAATTCCGTGCCAAGTTTCGAGTTTTACGCCCGGGGGGTCAAAATAATGATTTTCTTGCGCAGCTTACATTAATTTGACAGGGTAATTCTTATTAAAACCTAAGGAAAATATTTTTCATCTTAAAACAAGTATTTGGCAGGAAAGATAAGAAAAAATTTATAACCGGTTTGTGTAACTACACAACCAACGAGCATGGAACACGTTCATTTATAACATTGATAATAAAGTATCTATTGTGTTCATAATATAAATATTTATATGCAAATATTTATATTTAGATTTTTATTATAGAAATCATGCTGCTTAGACATCAAAATGAACTAAATTAATTAAATTTTCAAATTATTATAGTTTTTTAAATAATATGAATATGAATTTATTTTTTATTAATTTTTATAATGAATTCTTAAAAATTCTGCACCAATGCTCCCTAGGTACTTCTGCACCAAAACTTCCTAGGTACTTCTGCACCAATGCTCCCTAGGTACTTCTGCACCAAAGGTCTTTAGGGACTTCTGCACCAAAGGTTCCTAGGTGCTTCTGCACCAAAGGTCTTTAGGGACTTCTGCACCAAAGGTTCCTAGGTACTTCTGCACCAAAGGTCCCTAGGTACTTCTGCACCATAGGTCCCTAGGTACTTCTGCACCAAAAGTTCTGAATCGAAAATATTCTAAGTCCATTTGACCCCCCCCCCCCTAAAAACGTCAATTTTTGACCCACCCCCTAAAAGCGTCAATTTTTGACTCCCCCCCCCCCTAAAAACGTCAATTTTTGACCCCCCCCCCCCTAAAAGCGTCACTTTTTCACCCCCCCCCCTGCCGAGCCGGACTTTTTCAAATACCCCATCCAATGAACATGTTCCATGTTAATATTGAGATCATCAATAAAAAAGGTCAAAAACACGAAACTGCCTATCAGAAATTGCATTGTTAAAAGTAGCTTCTTTAAGAAAAAATGAAAATTTAAAAAATTTTTTTTGTGAATTTACAACTTTTTTTCGCCAATTTTGCGATAAAAATTGTGAATCTGCGACTTTTTTCTTAAACCTTTAGTCCAACTTAAACCCAGCAGTTGACGTGAAATCGCTCATTTACAATTATAAAATTCAGAATAAATATATATATAATATATCATTATCTTTTTGAAGAGTCATACTATCCTCATGAATGAAATGAAATTGCTCACATTAATTATTTTATATTATTTTGGAAAAAAATCGCATAACGGATTCTAAAAAAAAAAAAAATTTATTTCTTCAAAAAATGATAACAGAAATTATAATAAAACTTATAATTGCCTGCGAATTTAAATTAATTACGAACAATAACAAATTATGAATAATATTATATAATATAATATTGTAAAATTAAATCGTCAGTACATAATTCAATTAGTGAATTATTCATTGATAAATTTTACAAAATTTTATTCATGTTTAATTGCTTATATTCCTTGCTAAAAATTTAAATCAGAAATAGAAATGCTGATTAACGATAGCCTAAAATATTATATATGTTATATTTGATATTTTTTTAATAAAGCTATAAGGGGAAATTATAATGCGGGCGAAAAACGTGAGTCCGCTATAGTCTAGTATGTAAAAAAAGGGTAATGTGGACATTACTATGCGTTTTTAGGCGCAACAATATGTCTTGTAATTTCACAACTGTTTATCGCAATTTTTCGACGAAAATCGTAAAATTACGAGTTATTTACGATTTTGTCGAAAATTGACAAATATTAGTAAATGTACGATTTTTGTCGAAAAATTGCTGAATTTTTTGAAAATTTACTAATTTTGTCGTAAAATCACAGGAGTTATTTTTTAAAGTGTAGATTCGGTTCCAATCAAGGCTCTTATTTGGTCAATAAGTGAGACTTTACTAGAAATTCTTACACGCAAGACTAACATTCAAAATTAGCGACTCGAAAAACGTGCTGGAGGCAAATTTTGTTATGATTTACGAATGCAGAAAAGTCACCCCAAATAAGGAGTTTTTTCCCAATTTGAGGAGTGATTGACTCATTATTCACGCATAGGACCTTTAAATACGTAATTATTAGCTCCAAAAACTTATACAGGCGTCCCGCCTTATACGCGGTTAATGCGTTCCAGGTAAGTGCCGTGTATAAGGAAACCTTGTATACGGAGACCAAGGTTTTATGGGAATAGCGGGGTTAGTTTCCAGACACTCCAAATTTCCAGAGTTAAAAATAATTTTTGGTTGTTTTTATACTTTTATTGTATTTTTGTGTATTTTTGACGGCTGCGGCTCTCTCTCCGGATTCGAGCAAATTGAGAATTTTCAGCTTCACACCATAATATCCAAGACATTCCTTACTTTTTTATTTGGAGAATTTTTTAATTTGGGAGCTATAATTTATTAAGGAATATTTATAATAATTTTGCTTGTCTGAGAGATAGTGATGTTTAATAAATGAGGTTAATTGATTATGTTACAAAACAATGTAAAAAAGGATTTAGGAAAAATTTTCACTTTGAATTTCTAATAGAACCCGCGTATACGGAGGGAAAGACCGCGCATAAAGAGGGATGGGAAAGATAGAGAAACCGCGTATAAGCGAAACCCATTTAGGATATATTTAAAAATTGTTTTAAATTTTCTTTACGTTTGAAGTTATTTGGAATGGTTTGGATAAGAATAAAGAATTCTTCTAACCACAAGCGTAATATTTCCACCTGCTGCAGATAGATTTTCTTTCAGTACAGGCGTCCCTCCTTTTACGTGGTTTCCATATACGCGAACAAAATTACAATATTTGACTAAAATAAGTTTTACATGTCTCAAAAACTTTGTATAAGCTCCCAGTTTCCAAAAATTCTTTATTCCTCACTTTTATATTATTTATTTGCAAGATACAATAATAATTTAAAGTCAGGATCCCAATTTATAGTTTTTCAAAAAATTCAATTCTTATCATTATCTTTGTTAAGCCATGTCTTGGAAATTGTTGTGGAAATTACTAAAGTAAAACGGATGAGTAAGGAATTCTTTGGAAATTTTAGGATTCCAAAAAATTTTTGATACCTAAGTAAAACTTATTTTAATCAAAAATATGTTGCTTTGGCGATAAAAACTATTCAAAAATAGTATATAAAAAGCGCGGGTAAACGGCGGTAATGATTTGTGTCTTAATAACTAGTTTCTAAAGTCACTTTAGTGCATTTTAGGCCTAATAATTTTTACCAAAGTACCATTTACCAATTGTTTTTTATTTGCATTTTAAAGGCATTAAATTAGATGATTTAGAATAGGATTAGATTTAGATTATTTTAAGCAGTTTTGAATAGTACTAGTTTTTTCTAAAATGTCGTAAAACTCTGTAAATTCCAAAAAAGTGAAAAAAAACTCTTAATTATGATATCCATAAATATAAATTTATTATTAATTTAATAATTTTTTTACATTTAAAATTTTGTTTTTAAAAAAATTTTATAATATTTTATACAATTAATAATAATATAATTTTTAGGTATATAATACAAAATTACCAATAAATTAAATTAAAAAAAAAAAATTGATGATTATTATTTAATATACATAATATAGCTAAATTATATATTTTAGAAGAATATAAAATAGATAAAAAAAATTAAATTACTTTTTGGTTAAGTTTGGCATAAACTATTACATTATATACTTATTACTCATAATTAAATATATATATTTTTTAAATTCTTAAGTACTAAATTTTAAACCTAATTAAATTTAATCGAAAAAAAAAAATTATTTAATAATTTATAACTTACTATGTAATATTTTAACGCCACGTTTATCATATTATAAAATAGTTTATAAAGTCAATATTTAAACAGTCTTTAGTTTTTTGTACGTTAATTACTAAATTCTTATATTCTAAAAATATTTTTTTAATTTTTCATAGAATTATATTAATATTTACAAGATTAAATTTTTTTGCATGAACTTTATAAAATATTGTCATGTGATTTTTTAATATTTTACATTTAAAAAAAAAATCTAGGCCAAAAATTTTATATTTTATATATCTATTAGTTCTTAAAATTAATTGCATTGATATGTCATTTTTTTTTAAATATTGTTTTTATAAATTATAAAAATAATCGAAAGCAATATGAAAAAAGAGTTCACTTTCATTCAGTTCTGCTTTCATTTAAAAACAAGTTATAATTCTCTTTTCACTTTTATAATTCAGTCATTTTTGAAATTTGTACCGATGCATTTTTTCTTTTAATACTCTCACTGTAAATAAAATGTTTATAATACAAATTTTCTTTAATACAATTTATCGCTTTATAAAACTGAAGGTAAATGTCTTTTCTGGTAATGCTAAATTACCGACTGGTACGTCATAAGATTCCCTCTCGATCGGCATTATTTTAAAATCTTTTAAAATATTTGCAATTATTGAAAAACTTAAATGTTGCACCATTTTATAACCAACGCACATTCTTCTACCAATACCAAAAGGTAAAAAATATTCTGGTTTAAATAATTGACCATTTTTTATAAATCTTTCTGGCATAAATTCATTTGGTTCGTTCCATAGTTCATCAGACATATTTAAATCGTAATTATTTAAAAATATAAAATCATCTTTTCTTATTCTGTAGCCTGAAAAATTCAATTAATTTCATTAACTCCTTGATTTAATATCAAAAATTAGAGAAGGAATTTTCAAATATTTACCAGCTAATGAGCTATCCGAGCTTGCAACGTGAGGCACGATAGGACTAGCAATTAATCTTATAGTTTCGTAAATAATTGCTTCTGTGAATGGTAAGGATTTTCTATGTGCTGCTCCAATTACAACATTTGCTGGTATTTGCAATGAATCAATTTCTTTTTGTGCACTTTCTTGAACATTATTTCTGACTGCGATGTATGCAAATGATTTCATTAATAAATTTCCAATTGCTGAATGACCTCCCATAATATCCTCAAGAGCAAAAAGTCCAATATTCCAATTAAAATTTGGATCATTTGCAGTTTTGACGTGATTAATCAAAGAACCTACCAAGTCAGTTTTAGATTTTTCATCATTTTCATTCCAATTTTCATATCTATCGCGAATTATATTTTCAACAACGAATTCTCGTACTTTATGACTCCATTCAGCCATTTTCATTAAATTATATTTATGCATCCACATGAATAATCTAGGCATAAAATCGGCTGCGTAACCTTGATTAACTTCATAAAAAACACGATCAAAATTTTCTATCATATCTTTAAATTTAGCATCTGTGTAATCAAAACTGCGTGAACAAAAGTAACGACTAAATATATTTGCAGAAGTATAAAGTAATAAAGGTTTTAATTCAGTTTTAGCCCCATTAGTATCTGCAATCCGATGCACAAGTTTTGACACTTCACTATTCATTATATCATTAAGATTTTTAAATATTTCTGTGTAACAACGTGGTAAAGCATGTGGTTTTATCATTTCTCTACGATCTTTTTGTAAATCCGACCAATCAGAAAAAGCAAGCGCTAAAATTTAAAAATATCAATTATTAAAAAAAAAAGAATAAGTTTTTTCAATTTAAAATTTTTAACTTTAATTGTACATTTTTAACCAAGGAAGCAAAAAAAAAAAAGAATGTTTCAGATCGCACATCTGGGGATGGTAAACTGCGATCTGGGCTATTCTTTTTTGCTCCCGTGGACAAATCGCAATTTTTATTTCTCAGTAGGGAGAAAACGCGTTTTTTTCAATCTCGCTAGTAAAAAAAAAATACTTACAGTTATCTTTATCACCAGCAAATAATTTATTGTATCTTTCAAAATTAGGTCTTGAATCAAAATGATGTCCTTTTGTAATTAAACATTCTTTAATATTTTCTAATCCATTAACAATAATACAATTTAAATCTCCTAGTTTAACTTTGACAATATCGCTTTTATAATAATCAGAAAAATCACGAAATGCCATGTATGGCAATTTATATTTTCCAAGTGTTATTAATGATCCAATAACTGGCCATGCAATTGGTCCTGGTGCTTCTTTTAATTGTTCATCAGTATTAATTGAATTATTTTTTTCAAAATTATTATTAAAAATTAATGATGAAATTTTTAATGATTTTATATTAGTTATATAAAAATCACGAACAATATAAAGCATCACTAATATAACAATTCCAACAAGTGATATTGTTGTGTTACTTATTTGTGATAAATCCATTTTGCCAAAAAATTTTTTTTTTTCAAATTTAACTTCACTTTAAATAAAAACTTGAATGTAAAAAATTTCTTTATTTTACAAAAAATAAAAAATTTTTTATGAAAATAAGTTAAGAATTTAAAAACATGTAGATCTATGCGATCGAAGATCTTGCTTTAATCTGAGTTTATTGCAACGATTCACGTCTTTCTTATAGGTAGCGGATTTTAATGTAAGCAGCACATTTATGAACCCCATGAATATGGATCCTTTATATATATATATATATTTCTTTTTTATTTAATCACGTTTATATATACATTCGATAATGATAGGACGTATTGATAACGTATACAACGTATTTTATACTAAAGTTAATTTTAATCAAGTATCAATACTTATAATAGACTTTTTACTTCTTATCAATAATTTTTTTTGACTATTTTTTTTTAATAAAGAGGGGTATATATTATGTAAATTTATATTATGTTATCATTTGAATCCCACCAAATTTTTTGAAAAAAAAAAGGTAAGTAATTTAAAGTGATGAAGAGGTGGAAAGAAAGAATGAAATATGCAAAGGAGAAGAAGATGAAAAATTGAAATTTTTTTAAAGATAATGAAAGTTATAATATATAAATAAAACGAAGAGAAAAAATATTACAAAATAATACAGTTATATTATAATCAAAAAATAACCAAAAAAGAAAAAATACGATTCTTAGAAATTTTCATTTTTTTTTTGAGTTTTAAAATGTGCATTAATTAATCTATTATGTTCATTTATTTATGAAATGAATAAAACTGCTTAAAAAAATTTTTTTAAAACTGTAATTAAAACTGTTATTAAATTTCTATATAGGTGGTCTATTTATGTAAAGAATAAGTTATTTTTTATGAATTTTTTATTTTTATTTTATCTAAATAAGAATGAATAACCTATTAGCCTATAATAGATTAGATTATTTTATAATTTAATTAAATGAGAAATAAATACAATAAAAATAAACAATAAATATATCTGTGTATAAATATTACTGTTTATTCTATTAATATACTTCTATAAACGACATATACTTGCTACTTCCGGCTTACTTTGCTCGCACTATGTAGCACCCAAGGGATTAACCTATATCAATTTTTGCCTCCAACGAATATAATTATATATGAGAGTGTTACTTATTTTTTTTTGATATTTTTTTGCTCCCCCCGTTTTTTCCTATATTTTGGTCATAAGAAACCCCCAGCTCCAAGGATTTTGATTTTCGATTTTTTTAACCCGTGCCACCGAGCACTTGTATTTTCCCATTTAAATAACATGGGAATTTTGAATTTTCAGCTTTAAAAATTTTTAAAGAGGTCACAAAGCATTTTAAAAAGCTAATTTTTACTGGAATACTTTAATATCTTGTAAAGACATGCAAATATCACTGCATTCATTTAAAAGGGAATTTCGGGTTTTAAAACGCAAATTTACATGTTGGCTCAATCTTATATAAAACAAGGTTTTTTGGTAATTTTCGATCAAACGCTGCAACCTCAAAAATTAACCAAAAAATTTCTGGTTGATCTACTTTTATTGGTATAAGTGTCACCTTTCAAACGCTTTAAGCTGTATATTTTTATCACTGATTTTCTCAGTCAAAATTTAGTAATTTTTTTTCATAAAATGAAATTATATGAAAAAATATTAGAAACGTATTTTTTTGTTTTTCAAAAAAAAATATAAATTATTAACCTACTGGTAATTTTGACCCGAAATGACCAATTTTTGAATTTGTTTAAACTGTTGCCAAAATTGTGATTTTTGACAAAATTTAGTTTTATAGGCCTCAAAAGTTTTCCACAAGCTTTAAATTTCCCAAAAATTTTTACTCTACTCTTTTCTTTAAATAGTTTTTAAGATATCGCTTTTCAAAGATAATGATAACAATTGACATTTTTTTTAAAACCCTAAAATTGGGACTCTGACTTTAAATTATCATCTCTGGTTAATAATTTATTGAAAAGCGGTGAATAACAAATTTTTAGAAATTCAAAGCTTTTAGACAGTTTTTAAGACCTGTAAAGCTCAATTTTGTTAAAAATTACAATTTTTACAGCAATTTAAGCAAAATTGAGAAATTGGGAAATTGGCCATTTTTAGTCGAAGATTACCGTTAGATGAATTGGCTATAGTGATGAGAGGATCAATGGTAAAAGAGCACAGTTTTACGGCGTTTGAAAAGTGACACTTGCACCAAAAAAATGAGACTAACCAGAAGTGTTTTGGTTAGTTTTTGAGCGTTTTATCGAAAATTACAAGAAAACCCTGTTTTATAAGATTGAGTCAACATGTAAATTTGCGTTTCTAGCCCCAGAATTCGCTTTGGAACGAATTTAGGTCTATTTGCATGTCTTTACAACATATGAAAGTATGTTTTGCAGTAAAAATTAGCTTTTTTAAAACGCTTTGTGGCCTCTATAAAAATTTGTAAAGCTAAAAACTCAAAATTTCTATGTTTTTTTAAATGAAAAATTTAAGTGCTCGGTGGCACGGGTTAAAAAAAATCAAAAATCAATATTCTTGGTGCTGGGGGTTTTTTATGACCAAAATATTCAGCCAACATTTTTGAATGTTCTTTATAAATTTATTTAGATGACATTTAGAAAACATTAAAAAAAAGAACAGGTTACCGTTGTAAAATTTTATGAGACATTTGGATTTCTAGTCAGATTTTGTCTGCTGTATGTGGATTCACGGAAAAATTCAAATTTGTATTTTTAAGCACTAAGTTTAAATCGAAATTTAAAAAATTAGCTTTACACTCGGGAAATTTTTGTATGTTAAACATGCTCATTTTAGAAGATTTTTCAGAATTTCTTTTAAAGCTGCAAGCTTAGTGGGTATTTTCACTTAAATTAGGGCTAAAAAAAATACAAAATTTGAATTTTCCTGCGAATCGAGACATACAGCAGACGAAATCTGACTGGAAGTTCCAACTCCTCATAAAACCTTACATAGAAATTTCAAAATTGTTGGGTAAGGGGTTGAATTTTACCAAAAAACTTTAAAACAGCATCTAATCATTTAAACAGAAGATAAGATCTTGAAATTGAAAGAATCATCTAATTTTGACGAGTTTTAATAAATTAAAATAAAAAAATTAATTTTTAAGTCCTTTGCGCTATTATCCATGGAATTCCCCACTTACTAAAACATAAAAATTTTGTTCGTAATAATTCCGTACATGTTAATGACCAGTAATATATACACTGGAAATCTGCTAACGTCTTTGATCACTAATATAGTAGACCATATAGCTCTTAAATATTGCTTGGCTTAATAAAATAGATTTGGAACCAATTGATCTGAATTTTAAAATTTAGTAACACAAAATTAGGTTCGCAACTAGATATTTGTGTATATTTTCAAATAAGAGTGGACGAAAAATCTGACCCTTTTTTGCAACCTCGTTAATTTTTTGAAGAAGCTTCTTAGTTCCCTAGGGAGCTTAAATAAATTTTTTTCCTCAAAATCTCTGTTATTATGTATCTTTTCCATAGTGCAATAAAAAAATTTTTATCCCACCTCTAGAACTCCTCCACCCTCTATTTGCTAAAGAAAAATGCTAAAAAACACCATTTTTTATATCACTAAAATTATAAAAAGATTGAAAAATAAAATATAATGACGTTATTTTTTATTTTGTTTTTAATTTAGGAGTAGTTTTAACCCATTTCAATCCCCTGGGGAGGGATAAGTAAATTATAAGCAGGTTAAATTACTATAAAACATTTTTAAATACAAGATTTAAAAAAAGAAAAAGTAAATATACTTATATCTTGTTTTTTCAATTTTTTCTTACTTTCGCGCTAATTGTCAATTCCGATATCTAGATCCAATATTTCACTTTTGATATGTAATCAAATAAACCCAATATTTTGTTAATTAATCTTAAGATATGGCATTTATTTGATCATTAGTTCCAAAATATTGGCAAAAAAAAACTCTTAAAAAAAATATTTTTTAATAAGTTAAGAATTATCTCCTGTTTTCTAGTCACTTAGGGCCCTGAATTAGTAACCTAAAAAACCTACATTGGAACTTTTCTAAATTCAGTTGTTGAATTAGGACCCCTCACATTGCGCTATGATTGGCGTATAAACTTAATTTAACAGTCAAGTGAATTGAGGGGTATTAGACTTGAGGGAATTTTTGTTTTTGATAAATTCTAGAAAAAGCACATAATAATAAGGATTTAGCAAACGAAAAATTTGGATATTACCTGTTCAGGAAAAAATTAATGAGGTTACAAAAAAAGGATCAGATTTTTTTCGGACACTCTTTTTAATTTGGAGGTCATAAAAAAAGTATAAACAAAAATCTTTGCTAATATATATTGTTTCTATATATGTGTCTGTAACGTTAGAACGGTACGATTTAAAACAATTGATCATTGAACCAAAAAGATTTTTCGTGTAGAAGTATGCAGAATATTAGTTTTTAGTTTTCATAATTTTTAAAAATGTGTTAATGTTACAGATAACAAAACAGAATTGTTATCGCATCGCTTTCCCCTTCATTCACAAAGGGATCTTGCTTCCCGTTAATTTTTGGATTTTTTCAGAAAATATCTTTTTAAGCTTCTCTAGTTATTATTATATAAAAAACCTTCTTTACCTAAATATTACCTAAAATTTATTGAAATATAAGTACAAGGCTTGAACAATGCTACTTACGTAATAAATACGACCAACCGAAAGTTTTTTGATTGATTAACAAGGTGATAGAGTTATTTTAAAGATGACTTAAAAGTCCCTATTTGATAACATGTATTTTTAGGCCAAGTTTGTGCCATTAGAATAAAAAGAGAGTTAAAGGGATGATTTTTCAACATTACGGACTTAGGAGGGGGCAATTGCTCCACTGGATTTGCCGCTGAACTACAAGTTATAATTTGACAACATATTTGATTCTTTCACTCAGACTAGTTGGTAATTTTAAAATTTTTATTTTGTGCATTTCATTGACATATTTAAAAATATTTTCTTTAAAAGTAATTAAATGTATAAATTTCTACTTACTCCAATTTTAAGTATAGAGTTCATGAATTAATAGATAATGAAATCACATGCATTAAAGAAATGATTATTAATTTATTATACCTCGAAATATGTGTATAACAAAATATAACAAACAAGTAATAATTCATAATAAAAAATAATACATTTTCATTTTTACTTGTAATAACATTTTCCATATCATTCTATATTTGTAACAAAAACAATCATATCTTAAGTTTTTCGCTTGTAAAACGGGAAATAACATTTTCTATTTCATTCCTTATATTTCTATAAATATTGTAAAATAGTGTCAGTGGACTTAAACCATATCTTTTTCAGCAGACTGTAAACAACTGAGTATTTATCACTTAAAAAATATAAAAAAGTAAATAGAATAGGCTTACTGTAGTATATTATATATTTGAGATAAAATTAATTCATTTTCCGAGAAGACACCTGAAAATACCTAAAAAAAATCATATATATTTTTGTTTGCTGGAATTTTTTAACTCTAGATTATAATTATTTTTTTATATCGGCAAGGCAAATGATTTGCAAACCATTTTTTGTTTTCAAAGAGTTTATTAGCTCATTTTTCACAGATATTTTTTGAATTTAATTTTCTTCTTGAATTTGCTTGTTGAAAATTTTTAAGTAAATATTTAAGGTCGTCAATCAATAGTTTTTTTTTTTTTTTTAAATTAACTTTAATTTCTTTTTAAGTTAATATATAATTACATAGTTAAATAAAGTAAATTACAGATAATTTAATTTTCAAATAAATTTATAAATGTAGAAAAAAAATATTGCAGTTGGAATTGGCTTCAAATAATTAAACATTTTTTATAATTATTTAAAAAGAATAAACGAGAAGAAAGCAAAAAGATAAATTATTCTTAAGCAGAATATTCAAAGTGTTTTCAAGAAAGTTAATAGTATATTTTTATCCTAGGCCGCAAAAATAAAGAATTGTATTGTTCTTTATTTGCTCTTCTACAAAATATGATACATATATAACATGATAGCATAACATAACATATATAACTATAGTAAATTCTAATAAAGTTTTATAAATAAATAAATAGTTAAAAAATAGAAAAAATAGAAAAGAAAAGAATAGCATGGTAGCAACGAGTTGTAGCAGGCATAGCATTAATTATTTAATTAATTTCTGCCAATTGATTTTGGTACGATAATTTTATTACAGTCAATATTGAAATAATACAGCCGTAAGCAACAATTTGTAACATTGTGTAACATTAATACATCTAAATCTTGGTAAAACAGCTGAATATTGTCACAATAAATTTAAAAAACTGAATCATCATATGTGTGGTTTGTGGTTCTTAAGTAATTGAATAAACCTGCTTTGAATGAGTCAATTGAATGATGGAATCTTATTGCTGAAGGGAGGGAGTTCCAACTTTTTGTTCCTTGGACCTGAAACGAGAAGTCTCCATGCCATTTATCTAGTTCAGGTACATTGAGCTCACGTGTTATTAGCTCACCTCTAGCTGTTTTTTTTGGGATATACTTAACAAAAGTTGAGGTCAGGTATTCGGGCTGATGCAGACGAAGAATTTTGTACATAATTATTGATGTAAAATAAAGCCTACGCATGTTACAAGTTAGCCACTCAAACCTTTCTCGATAAGGAGAAATGCGTGTTTCCCTACGAACTTTAAAGATATACCTTAGGCATGTATTGCTTAATCTTTGTATTCTATCCTTTAAATTTCTTGAACAATCGAGATATACGACAGAGCAATAACCTAAGTGAGGAACAACTAGTGCTTGTACAAGCTTAATGCGAAGAGCCTCCTTGGTGGTGCCTCCGTGGGCCAAAGAATGGCCCAAACAAAAATATGGATGATTTTATTTTTTTTTAGGTATTTTCAGGTTCTCAAAAAATTAATTAATTTCAGCTCAAAAATATTTTTCAAAAAATTGTAAAATTATTAAGCTTATTTAGGTAAGGTTACTGCAGTAAGCTTGTGGCAGTTAATTGTCCAAAATTAAGCTTATATAGGTAATCTTAATTTTTTTTACGTGGGTTTCTTTTTTTATAATTAAAAAAAGTACCAATTTAGTTAATAATTTTTTTCTTGACCCTGACTCACTTTAAAAGATTACTATCTTAGATGAAAATTTATCCCTTTCATTTACAAAATAAAGGGTAAAAGAAGGAATCAAGGAATACATTATTAAATAACATAGGATTCAAAAAAAATACTTCGCTAAAATTAATTCTCAATGAAAATCACCGAGAAACTTTGTAGAAAATTTCAGCTTGTATAAGCAGTAATTACTTAAAGTATATCATATTGATATAATGAGAACAAAAAATTAGCAAGTAATTGGAGCAGGAAAAATAAAAAAATAAATTTATAAATAGATATTTTTTTTGCAGAAGAAAAGTTACTGTAGTTATCAGATTTTTGAACTCATTAATACATGACTTTCGATTTCAAAAAGTAATTTTTTTATTAAAAATGTTTTTCTGATTTATGAAGAAATATTTGGGTTTTTTTTTTATAAATATTTTTATTTTAATATCCTTCAAAATTTATTTAAAATATGTAGATGATATTTAGTCTATAAGTTTTTTAGGTCAAAAAATTAAAAGTTTCTAAAAATTTCAAATTATTCATGAACAAATTTTATCCCCTAGTAACTGATGCAGAAAGATGTTTCTGTTTATATTTTTGCTAAGGCCAATGTCATGAAATAAATTAAAATTCCAAACGTCACAGAAGCTTCACAGTATGTAAGCAAAAATTTCTTTCGTATATAACAGGAAAATAATTGGAATGAAATCGGTAGACTTTATAATAAATATGCATCTTTATGATCATATCCACGCGTAACTAAAACATTAATAAATATTAAATAGTCTATTGATATTATCAAAGATTTGTTTTTTATTCTACAAATTTATATTTTATTGCATAAGGTATTTAAAAAATGGTACACGTTTATTTAAATTTTAGATACAAAAAATACTGTTTTTAATTCAAACTTGGCCCGGTTTGGACGTAAACATCGTGGAAACTGGGGCAATATATTTTTTGTTGAAAGTAAAAACTGAAAATAACTCATGCTACAAATATTTAGCTCTTAAGATTCTGTTTTCGATTTTTGGCAGCTGTTTTTATATTTTTTTAATTTTTTGACCATTTCTGAAAAATTTTTCCTTTTTAGGTACAGAAATAAAATTTCCTACAAATTTTAAATTTAATCCGGTGTCCAAAAGTTGAATTGGACCGTTTTGCAAAAGAAACCCATTTTTCATATTTTCACCTTTGAGCTTAAATATATCAAAATGTGCAGATTTCAATTACAATTTTTAGAATTTTTAAAATTCTCTATAAGTTACCTTCCAAAATCGTCCACTAAAAACCTGACTTTAAATTCCTCAAGAAATCCTTGTTAAATTACAATTCTCAAGTTTAAAATTTAAGTTTTACATCAATAATATTCGAAATTTGTAACAATGGTACCTATAACTATTATTACTATAAGTACCATTGTAATAAATATTTTAATTTTTGTAAATTTCATTCAAATTATTTTATAGAATTTTAGTACTATTTCTGAAAAAAAAGTTAAATTTCAATTAATAAATTATTATATATAAAATAAAGTTTTCTAGGTTAATGGGTGATGGCTAATTCGAAATGTTTCTAATCTTTTTCAAGCAAATCAATGCTATTAAATAATTAATTTTCATTTTATAAAATAACACACATTATTCAAAAATTTCATTGCTTGTATTAGATTAGCATAGCCTACCAGCATCAAAAACTAGACCTTCTAAATTTTGTAAAAACCTGGTACTTACATATAGCTATATATTTTAACTGTTGCTTCAGAAAACTAGATCCTTGCCTTATTTACCAAACGCATTTACAAAAATCTAATGTAATACATGTTTACGTAAATATTATTATATTATGAATCATCGATATAAAAAAAAAATTTACAATTAATTGATTAGAAATCCATCATACAGATACGTTTCTAGTCGTTTCGTTTAATCAATAAGTGAAATTCAGCAGTGAAAATTCTTATACAAAATATTCAATATTCATTACCTTAATTATATTTTCATTGTATTTTCATTGAATTTTTAAATAAAATTTCCAAAAAAAAAGTTTCCAAATGATGTAAAACTGCATAGAATTACTTAATTCGCATGTAATAAGGTTATTACATCAGTGTTTAAAAATGTTGCTTTCTTAGAAACTAGCGGTACGAAGTAGTTGTTTACGTCCAAAAATTTTTAAAAGGAATCTATATTTATATATATATATATACAACTTATAAATGAATATGTCAGTTTTACTGATAAAAGTAACGGTAATGCATACTTAAGTATGTAATATTCGCATTAAACGTATACATGCGATCACCGATTCGATTTTTATACACTATAAATGAATAACATAATATTACAAGATGATGTATGGAAAATCCCGCGGCCAAACTCTCACTGCGTGTGAGAGGGAATTTATAATAGAATTACGCATCTTGAACTTTCGGTGTCGGTGACCGCGAAATATTTATTTCCAATATGATAATTAGTTTTATTATGATACACACTGCAGATAATGTGCATATTATTCTTTATTTATAAAATTCCACAAAATTTTTACAAGGTATTTATACGACACTTAGTTTGTTTTGAAGGTGAGTTTGTGTTTGGCAAATTTTGACTACTTTTTGAATATATTATCTTTGGCGAGAATTCAAAATTAAAACTCTTAAATATATTTTATAAATTCTTTTTCTGTATTTTATAAAAACATAAATAGAATTATTCAAATTAAAAAAATCTTTATTTATCCTATCCTATCCTACCCTATCCTATATCCTATCCTATCCTATCCTATTCTATCCTATTCTATCCTATCCTATCCTATCCTATCCTATATCCTATCCTATCCTATCCTATCCTATCCTATATATATATAAATCTTTAATTATGTGTGTGTGTGTGTGTGTGTGTGTGTGTCCGAACGCGATAAACGAGAACACGATAGAAGCTACAGACATGGGGTTTACGGCAAAAGACGGGAAAAATTACGGGTCAAAACATAGGCTAGGTTTTATTTCGATTGATAACGACAAAAAATTTTTATGTTGAAAAAACTGAATTTCCAAGAAAAAAATTTTTATCAAATTTTCAAAAAAAAAACAAAAAAACGGAAAACCGAGGAAAAATGTTACGATAAAAAAGAATTTTATTCGATTCAGGCATATTTTTTACGTATCCACCTAAATTTTCAAGCTAATCGGCTCAATCTGTCAAAAGTTACAATCATTTTTCAAAAATTATAGTAGTTGAGGGAAGCAACTGCCACTTGCGGATCCTAGGGTAGGGTAATCAAGCTTTGAATCGCTGATCACTAATTATCCGCCTGAGTTCCAACGTCCGTAATTTTTATGATTCAGTAAATATTAGATAATAATTCGGGTAAAAAAAGGTTGTTATACAAAATATTGAGTAAGCTAAAACAACAAATCTTTGGAAAAATTAAGTTGCAGGGGTCCAGGGGGGCGCAGCCCCCTTGGAGGTTGCCGAGGTGAGCGAAGCGAGCTAATCATTAATTATGTGTGTGTGTGTGTGTGTGTGTGTGTGTGTCCGAACGCGATAGAAGCTACAGACATGGGGTTTACGGCAAAAGACGGGAAAATTTACGGGTCAAAACATAGGCTAGGTTTTATTTCGATTGATAACGACAAAAAATTTTTATGTTTAAAAAACTGAATTTCCAAAAAAAAAAATTTTACGTATCCGTCTAAATTTTCAAGGTAATCGGTTTGATCTGTCAAAATTTTGAACAAATCATTTTTCAAAAATTATAAAAGTTTAGGACTACTCCTATCCTATCCTATCCTATCCTATCCTATCCTATCCTATCCTATCCTATCCTATCCTATCCTATTATATCCTATCCTATCCTATATCCTATCCTATCCTACTCTATCCTATCCTATCCTATATATATATAAATCTTTAATTTTGTATGTTTGTTTGTTTGTTCGAAATGGATAAACTATAAAATAATAAAAGTTAGAGATGCGAGGTTTACGGCAAAAGATGACAAAAACTACCGGTCGAAACATAGGCTGATTTCGTTTTGATTGATGACGATAAAAATTTTTTATGTTAAAATAACTGGATTTCCAAGAATAAATTTTTTTTGAAATTTTTAAAAAAAACCTGAAAAACTAAAAACCGTGGAAAAATTTTTTTATCTAAAAGTATTTCATTCGATTTGGGTATACCCGAACAGATATTGCTTAGATGGAACTACGCAGGACATCTGCGGGCTAGCCATACGACTACTGAGGCCATCCCACGGCATAAATGCATAAAATAACATATAATGTAACGCGGTACTCGGGAGGACATATGATGGCATGCCATATTACGCATGCGCATTTCGCAAAAGTATAGTATATGTAACAACAAACTATAATAAAAAAAGAAGTACTATATTATTATTATTATTACTGAGTAGAAAATAATTAAATTATTTTATTATATGTGTATATCTTTAAATTGTTATTTCAGACAAAAAATAATAATTCAATAATTATTTTTTTATATACATATTAATATTATTGTGCATTATTTATTTTTTAGTAATAATTATTGTGCATTTATTTATTTTTTTTGAATTGTAATAAAAGAAATAAACAATTGTAAGATCTAAGTTTATAATGAAATAGTTTAAACGATTTATGTTTTAATTAACTATTTAATTTTTAATAAATATTACTAATATAGAATATTTTTATTTAGCTTTAAAAAGAATCCAAATCCAAATAAAAATATATTTATATTAGCTACCTTATTGCAAAAAAATATTTTTCATACGCAATAAAATTATTACTCATGAACCTGAATTAATTAAATAAATAAATTTGTTCTTGTGATTTTGTCATAGTTTAATTATTTTTAGTTAAGTCGAGTTAAGTGATTCGAATTTATAATGAATAAATATAAGCAAAAGTAATAAAAAAACAGCTTTGTTATTGGTAACACGTGAGATTATTTAAATACAGAGCATGCGCAGAACAATACTACGGCTTGCCGGCTGAGTGCCCTAGGAGTACCGCGTTACATTTAGCGTGTGGCCCCTACCTCATTTCATATGGCTAGCGACCGAGTACCGTACAAATACTGCTGGCTCGCCACCTATGAAATCCGTCCGGGTATTTTTTACGTATCCACCTACTAAATATACTAAATTTTCAAGGCTACCAGCTCAATCTGTCAAGAGTTACAATCATTTTTCGAAAATTTAGGACTAATATTATTTATATTTCTAATTTTTATCAGCCATTGATGTAGTAACTGAATATAGTAAGTAAAAGAAACTTGAACAGCTATTATTAGGCAGAACCCTAGAATAGGTAGTCGAGGAAAACAACGACTGTTTGTGGATCCAATGGAAGGGTAGCGAAGCTTTGTATTGCGGATCACTAATTATCTGTTTCGGTTCATAAGTCCGTAATTTTTATGGTTCAGTAAATTTTAGATAATACTTTGGGTTAAAAAAGGTTATTTTACAAAATATTGAGTAACCTAATACAACATATTTAAAAAAAAATCAAGTCGTAGGGGTCCAGGGGGTCGCAGCCCCCTTGGTGGCTGCCGGGGCGAGCAAAGCGAGCCGGAGGCAGCTAGTACTTATATATATTTTCTAAATTAATTTAGGAGGAGCAGAGAAAATAAAAAAAGTCAGTTTCTGAGTTCCTGCAAGACTTATTTAACATTTCATTGAGTTTCTATATTTAATATTAATTCTCCTATAACGTAGTTTAATTATTGGATGTTAGCAAAGAAAACTCCTGCTTAAAATACAGCAGCGTAAAAGCACATAGCGTTAGTTGCAGGTCAACAACATGGTTACTTTTGTATATTAATTATTCTTTCTATTTTAAATTCTAACGTTAGGACCATCATCAGTTGTTTGAGCTTGCGGTGCACGGCTTCGCATCTTATGGTGTCACCCTTAGTAAAAAAAAATTAATAAAACTTAGGTGTATCAAGCCGCTGAGTATCAAAAATATCAAAGTAGGCTGCATCCGTGTTCCACCAATCGTATTAAAAAATATACGAGTTTCGCAAAAAAAATGTTGGGCAGAAGAACCCACAAATAAAAAAAAAAGATAAAAACAAAATTAGACTATAGTCTTAGAGTATACTGCACTAAAAAGAAGTTAAAAAATTGAAGAAGTTAAAATATTGTAAAAAACTGTCCCACAGTAAGTTTTCAGAGGGTTTTACACCAAACTTGCCTATATGCAAAAAATACGAAAATCATTAACATTTGATTATTATGCGTATATAATCAATATTTAATGGTTAATTTTTTTTTTCTTCATATTCACATTTTTTTCCCTGTAATTCATTATTTTTGAGATATTTATAAACTTTTTTGAAAAATACCAAAAAATTAATCACAAGCAATTTTTTGTTAAAACAGTATCAGTATTTTATGAATGAAAATTTCTGCTACGTTTTATATTGCACGTTAGACTCATTTATTTACACTAATAATATGTTTTTACACTTAGTTAAACTTGGATATATTTAATAACTTTTTCTCTATAATAAATTTAATGGATAATGAGTCATGAAAAATATGTATTTTGCATATTTAACATGGCATAAACAAGATAATTAAAATGTTATTAATTTTTGTTGTTTTATTTTCCAATTATATTTATATATGTGCTACAACTAGCAAAAAGTTATAATTATTAATCACAGACACGTATTTAAAAAAGTATTTGAGAGGCTATGTTCTAAATTTATTATACACAAATCATGTTTTTTCCTGAATAGTAAAGAATCTAGAAACTTTCTTGAATTTTTTAGAAAACAAAAAAACTTGAAACTTTACAAATTTTTAAAGAAACGTCCCTTTTTAATAAAAATTTAACTAAATACGTATAAATTAGTGCCAAATCGAGTGATTTGATATTTGATATTTGATATTTTATTTATTGTAAATATATACAAAGAGTGAAGAATATATGGGTCAATATTTGTGAACTGTATATGACTTTGCATGGTCAATAAGTCTCGAAATGTACTCCAAAGTATGTTTGGTCGAAAGTATATGAGTCTTTCTTTGCCAAAACAGCAATGGTGGGAAGGTTGGGTCATCGGATCGGCCTCAAATTTTCCCCATGTTTTTATAACATAAAGATACGAAAATCCTGAAATTTTTAGCCTTCTAGGTCTTAAGCCCGAGTTATGGTCAATCAAACTCATTAGGCGGCTCTCGACCAGCGTTAGTGCTTTTCGGGAAAATGTTTAAACATCATAAATATAAGCTTGAAAAAAAATTCTGAAAGAGTATATATGTTGGGAAAACTTCAGAAAATCCATTTCTGCCATTAGTTTTTCGGAAGAACTCCGGGAAATTCCGCGTTTTACAAAAAATCTCATTTTCTGCCATTTTAAAAAATAAAAATTTTTTTAAAATTTTTTTCAACCGAAATCCCATCAATCTATCTGAAAAAAAAATTTGGTTTTGGCCATTAAGGTCAATTTTAGCCTGTTTTAGAATAATTTCACATTTATAATACTTCTATATTTAATTTACCATAAGGGGTTAAAATAATTGACTTTTTTTCTTTTATAATCGAATAGCCAGGGAAAAAGTAGTCCTAAATAAAAAAAATTACTATTTTCGATGAAAATTAATCAAGTTATGGTCAAGTAAAGATACTGTAAAAAACTATACCATTTTTATACTAATTCCAATTTTAGACTCTAAAACGACTTTATAACTTGAAAAATGCATAACTCGCTAAATTTTATCGTAAAAAGAAAAGTTTTGGATTATTATCGAATATTTTTTCCTTGGCTATTCGTTTATCCAATAAAAAAATTAATTTTATTGACAAAAATTCATATTTTTTTTTTAAAAATGATAATAATCAAAACATGTTACATTAGTTTTTGACAAAAAAAAAAAACTTTTTATCGACTATAAATATCTACTAAATATCGACTAAAAAAAAATAATTTTCACCAATTTTTAGCCTTTTAAAGCCAATCCTCTATTTTTTACAGCGTTTTTTGTTTTCCCAAATGTTTCACTCTATTTTTTACAGCGTTTTTTGTTTTCCCCAATGTTTCTCAATTTTTTTTAGAAATTTGTGTTCATTAATTTTTCTCGCAAACGCATACTTTACAGTAAAATTTTTTTTTCTTATAGTACCCCACAGGAAATTTCCCGTAGAATTCAATTCTGGGTCCAAAATTTTTTTTCAACTGCGCATGCATGAGAAAATCAACTCTCTTGCTTTGCCTTTTCTAGCTTATATACCTCAGCTGCAGACAGCTCAATTTTCATCCTGTTCGTTTCAAACTTTATATTTTTTCATATACTTTCAGCATATGAAATCATTTTTTTGGGCAAATTTAATTTAAAAGCACTAAAATTGAAAATAGCGATTATTAAAAAATAATTTTTCACAAATCTTAAATTTCCCGCCAAGTCACGAAACCAAATGAAAATCTGACTAAAAATTCAAATTTAGCGGAAAATTTTACATAAGTATACCAATTTTTGTCTTTTTTCATTAAATAGTTTCTATTATATCCCTTTTTAAAGATAAAGATTAAAATTGATTTATAAAATTTTAAAATATCAAAAAATTGAAAAAAACGAAAATCGCTGTAAAAAATAGAGGATTGGCTCGAAAAAGCTAAAAAATGGGGTAAATTATTTTTTTTATATATACTTTCGACCAAACATACTTTGGAGTACTTTCCGAGACTTGAAAATCCTAACTGTATACAGTTCCCTGCGGAACTCTACTCTTGATCTTTTCCCATCTGGAGCGTGAGTTGTTTTTGCTGTTGATTACAGCTTGAATTCTGTCTGTGAGATATGACCTAATCCATGCTATAGATTCTGTTGAGAAGCCATAGAACTTTAACTTATTTAGCAAGAGATCATGTGAATCACTATCAAAAGCTTTTTTGAAATCAAATAGGATTAGGAAACCTAAATTACCTTCTTCAATGTTGCTCTTGATATCGTCTAGAAGCTTCGCAAGCAGAAACTGTGTATTTCTTCGTTTTATGAAGTTGTCTAACAAGTTTTTAGATTCAAGGATTTTTATAATCTGGTTGTGAAGTGTCTTTTTAAAGATTTTTGAAATTATGCATAATAGAGCGATTGGACGGAAATCCGTGGAGCTTTGGGACCTTTGCACTTTATTTACTGGCAGTATTAACTTCCTTCCACCTGGTTGGAAAGATATTATGTTCGATAGAAAGATTAAAGATGATCGCATAGAAATGTTATAGTCGCTACGAGCAAAGGGAGGCAAAGCCAAGCCAAAGGCTACGGCCAAGATTGTGGTAAGGCAGTCAAAAGGCACAGCAAAGCCAGAGGTCCGCCGCAAAGTTATGAACAGCTATTTGTTTTTTAAGTGCCTAAAAGTAACATATTCCTTTTAAAAGTCAAATTTTTAGGATTTTTGCATGATTTTGTATAGAGATTGTTTCAGTGAGAGAGGATCGGATAACGGCTTCAGTGATCTAGGGTTGTCTTTTTTTGAATTTATTGATTTTATAATTTTATTTTACTTTTTTTGAGTTATTGAAGTATGTTTCAAAGCAGTAATAGAATAATCAATAGCATGTTCAGTATCAGGAATTTTCAAAATTGAATTCCAATCAAAACTTGTAGCAAGATTTTCCATTTTTTTGTAATTAATGTAAATGGTATTATTTGTATTAGAAGTTTTAGTAGAATTCAAGTCAACAGATAAGATAATGGATAATGATCACCAAACTTTTCTAATAGCTTATGTAATTTAAAACAGTTCACGTTAGGAAATTTATCAAAAATATTATCTATACAAGTACTACTATCATTATATGGATTTGGTCTCGTAATTTGACTGAAAAATGGAATGTACTCATTATCAAAAAAATTATTTACCAAATCCTCACTATCAATTTCATTAAAAGTAAATTGATATTAAAGTCAAATATTATCAAATGGTTTTTATTCGATTTATTTCTAATTAATAGTTTATCAGTAACGTTAACGTACTTTTCTTTAGATATTACCTGTCATCGATTTGTAGCAGTAATTTTAAAAATAATTTTATTAAGTTTTATAAGTACACTTAGGAATATAAGTTAGTCAATTTCTACATTTTTCATTTGATACTCAAAATCAGTTTTGATTAAAATTACTGATCCGTCTGCTTTTTTAAGATATGATTCATTATAGATCATATAGTAACCCTGTAAATTAAAATACTGAGGACAAGGTAGATACCAGATCTCAGAACAAATAATTATTGAAGTTTTAGATTTAAGTTTACCTAATAAGATTTCCTCAAAATTTGTATTCAAACTTCTCACATTTGTATGCATAATTGTGAAGGTAGAAAAATTAAATTGGTCATTAAAAGAAGAAATGCATTTATTTTCACTTTCAACTTCAAGGTTTTCATAATTAAATTCTTCATTTTCTTTGTCTTCAATAAGTAAATCTTCACAATAGGCTGCTTTATTATTAATATTGTTTACTTCTTCTGCGTTGAATGTTGGAAGGAAATTGCTTTTTTATTTTGATATTTTTCATTATTTTTTTCCTTTTTTTGTGATGATTCATTGGAATAATTTTTAATACCATTTAGAAATTTTGGTAAAGTAGGGTTGTAAGGGAAATCTGTGCTATTGATTATATGTTCTAATTTGTGTTTTAGACAATCACATTTATCAGTATCTGTGATTGAGAGATTAATGTACCTTTTTATTTCAGACTTTGTATTAAAAAATATGGTATTAGCATACTTAATGTTTTTGTTGTGACACTCAGTTAGAGGATGATTACCTCCACAATTTATGCAGATTTCCTTGTTTTGACACTTTTTGGAACTATGTGTTAGACTACCACGCTTAATACATGGTTTTATGTTAAAATCAATGTAACATTCGCGACATTTATGGTCAATAAAGATAAAAAAGTCAATATTATAAACATGTGTATATAAATCTTTTGTAAGTTGTATAATTGCCGTATATATATTTTTGTGTTAATTATTGTATGAGTGCAGTATTTTACATTTGTTTTCATAAAAATAAAAATTTCTATTGTTGATATCATCTTCAAGTTCATCGATAAGAATTTAAAACACATCACTATATTTAAAAACCACAATTTACCCATTTAAAATACATTACAAATAAAAAAAAATGTATTTTAAATGGGAAAATTGAGATTTTTAATAATTTTATTATAATAAAATTAAGTGTTCTGGAATTTCTAAAATTTTGGAAATCCATTTTTATATGTCTAAACATCATTTTTTATTTATTAGCTAGTGTTTAAACAAATTTTTCAGCACTTTAAATAATTAGAGTGCTCAAAATTCCTATGTTATTTAAATGAGAAAGTTGAGGTATTTACAGACACGTGTTTTTGCAAAGCAAAAGAAAAATCCAAAGAGCCGGGGACTTTTTATTACCAAAAATTTACAAAAAGTCCAGGGGGCAAACTTTTTCTACAAAGTCCAAAATTAAGTCCACTCTGTTGCCCAGTTCATTAAAATATTACGGTTCTAAAAATAATAAATAATAGATAATAGTTGTTTCTTTGTCAATATGTAAAAGTAGTATAATAATATAATTAAAATTAAAAATATTTTAAAGTATGGCATGACTAGATCATGCGGGTTGTTATTCTTAATATTTGTATTGCTTCTGGAAAATGATTAGAATAAATCTGTAGATTGATCTTCAGTCCGTTAACATACAAAAAATGATTTCAAGTGGATCTTAAGGTCATTAATGTATAGTGAAAATCGCTTGCGTTCATTAATCTAGCCCAAAACATGCTCTCCATCTCTTTGCCAATTGTATTTAGCATACACAGGTGTTCTGAGAGATAATGAAGAGTTAGGTGCTCTTCCCTTTCCTTTGTTTAAGAGCATGAGGCGCGCCACCTTCCATTCTCTTGGGAATACTTCTGTTACCAAGGAAGCATTGAATGTAATTCCTGTTCCGAATGTTCCTAAATAAGCTGGGAAAAGAGCGCCTCCTATCCTTTCGGTCGATTCCACATCTATCGTATTGTCAGAACCCCAGATTAGTTTACTTATAAAAGCTTTGTAATCGAGGTCCCAGTAGTCTCAATTAAAGTCTTCGCACAAAGAATTCAGGCAATGAGCCTTGCGTTGGCAGATGGCCATGGCCACTGGATGCTTAGTGTCTTTATGTTCCTCGGAGAGTGTGGCGGCCTCGGATTGGCCCCGTGAACTCTGTGCTTTTCGCCATGCCTAGTGATACTCCCTTCAGAGGTTTGCTATTTTAGGAGTCCGCCAGTGAACTGGGTTTCTCCTTCTTCCATTGAGACATATATGTATCACAATTTCTCCACAGTAATGAAAGACATGCTTCATGACATGCGGGGATGGATGTTGACTCAATGTGAAGATATTTTTCAAATTTGTCCATCTTTAGGACACTCCAGCTGGGGAAACGCGTCTTGTACGTAAGTCGTTGTAAGACTTCCTCCAGCACCTGAAAGGTGATGTAGTCATGATCACTTCTCGTGTAAACATCCATTAATCTCCAGTTGCCGATCCCTATGCACCTTTTGTGGCAAGTTTATATTGAGGATCAAGATGTTCCACCCTGTGCTCTTAAAGGTTGGGGTCAATCCCCCTTCCAAGACATTGGCATTAAAGTCTATGTCAAAGATTACGTTGCCACGAGACCCTAAGGATAATTTCCTCAATAAAGCAGCTTTACATCGAAAAATCAGATCCAAATTGTTTAAGAAAAAATACCAACTTAAATAATATATCTCCCCACACATGACCCAAATGTGGAAATACATTTCCCGTGTCATCGGAGAACCAGTACTGCTAGTTAATACTGAATGATTGCTAGTAAAGTAAGAGAATACTCAAATCCTTTTTTATTGTAACAATTAACCAGAAAGTCTAGTTGTATTCATGAGTTTTTCTTAATTAAGATAAAAAATAATTCCCAGGTGGGTAGCATCTGAAAAATTTAGTCTTTGGAAGAACAATTCTTTTTATTATTAATACATTACAAAACAGAGTTTTATTATCTCATTTACTCTTACTTTTAATGTATCAAACGCGCATTGCCAATGGCTGCGCAATAATATTTTCGTAAATAAATAAATAAATACGTTTTAGAATCAGATATTATATTTAAATTAGGACTCGGGACAGAAAAATATAGTAAATTAAAAACAACAACAATAACAAGGACAGTAATAAATAGAAATTAAAAGTAGTTCTAGGTTAAAAATTAGTTTTAAATAAAATACGTATTAAAATTCATTGAAATTTTATAAATAATTCGTAAGGTTTAGTCCTTAAACAATAAAACAAAAAAGATTCAAAGTTTCTTCGTTTACCAAGATCAACCCTTAAAAAAGGGGTATCAATATTTAAGAATAACTAATATTTTTTTCGATTCCAATTATGGAAATGGTATAGCAATTTTAAGGAGTGAAAGGTAGTAAATGTAGTAAATAATAAAAAAAAAAGATCTTTGAAAATGAAAAAATCGACCAGATTGCTCATTAAATAAGATTTTGAGAAAAATTAAAAAAAAAAATTTTGAACCAATAATTCTACATCTCAATGGTGCCCATAGATACAGAGGTTTCTGTCAATGTAAAATCAAAATGTATGGGTAAAATGTAAAAATATATTACATAAGCTGTATATTCGGTGTATAATAATATTGAAAAATTAGTTTATTCAGGAAACATCAACTCAATAAACATTAAGATATAAAAAATACTGTGTTAAATTTCAATATTATGATTATAATCATAGCAATAAATTAAATTATACAACTTTGTTGCTTAGAATTATAATATTGGATTAAAATCCTTTCGTAATTTGATTGTGATTCATTTATGTATTTATTTTTTAGTCATTTATACGCAAGTAACAGTTAGTTTTTTTAAAGTCTAACTTTTTGTATACTACAGAAAACAGTAAATACTATAAAAGTAATAAAATGTTTAAGACTTTTAAAAAGCTTAAGTTAAATTATTTTAATAATATTACTCTCTCCTCCTCATTAAAGGTTGACGCCGTCTTTACTAAACCCTTTTTCCTGTGAAAATGCTCCATTTTAAATTTTGGTGTCCTTTATATTCGTTTTAAATATTACAAACTATCTTTGTTAGTATTTTAAGTATCACGAAAGAAAAATTATTGAGATTAGTATGATAATTGGTAACTGTAATATATGATCATGCTAATATTTTTTGCCTGCTTAGCGGATAATGAGTATACTCAAAAGCAAATTCCACTTGATATTTTAGGCGCAAATTTTTCCTTTCGATGTTAGTCTTCCCAATAAGAAAATATTCAGTTTCTGAATTACCTGAAAGATATAATAAAAATATGGTATATACAGGCACCTACCCAGAAATTTTTTTCGGTGGAGAGGGCAGAATTTTCTCAAGGGGGGAGTGGGTGAAAATTAAAAACTGAATTATTTTTTATTTTTACCCAATTTTCACGAGTTCTCAGCTGGTTTTTGTCATTGAAAATGCATTTTTATCACGTTAAATTATAGATTATATAAATTTGTTAATTATCATTATATTATCATATGCAAATTTTTTTTTTTTTTTAATAAATTCTTAATTATTCTTTTAAAGCAGTCAATAAAGTAAATCAAATAAATAAAGTGAAAAATTTGTATTAGGATCTTCCTAACTTCAGTTTCCCACAAAAAAATTTGCCCTCCACTGCAGTGGTAGGAAAAATTGCTCCCCTAACATATTGAAGAGGTAAATATATATTTTACAAAATATACGGATTATGAATATTTTTTTATTCTAAACAAAAAAGATGGTATACTATTTTCCATAAAAATGCATATTTTCTGAGGAAATTCACTTGAAAAACTTTGAAAAAATGCAAAAAATTACCAACTTTTCCTCCGTGGGTCCTCTGTGTTTTTGACTACGCGCTGGGTCCTCTATGTCGATATCGTCAGGGCTAATTTTTAATCCTTTAAAAAATAATTTTTGGCCAAAATTTCATCTCAATAAAGATTAAAAAAGGTTTTTGGTTAAAATTATAGTAACTCAAAATCTCAGTTTTGCGCCAAAACATTCAGAGTAGCGGAGAATGAGCATTTTTTCGTTTTTTGGTTAAAAATGCATATTTCCGGATCTAATGGATATTGAGGAAAAATATTCCAGTGTTTCAAGTTTCACATATATATATTCAAAAAAACCTACCCAGATTTGGTTCCGTTGCAAAAACCATAATTATTTCGCAACCTGAAAATTGGCCTTTTTTCGAGTAAATAAATTAAAGGTTTTTTGGGAGAAAAACCTACTTAGGGGCATTAAATGTTCAAAAAAGTTATTTAAAGATAAACTTTAATTTTTGTATAAGTAAATAAAAAAAAATTTGCAAAAAAAAATTAAGTTGTTGGTTGGAATACAATTTGGAAAAGTAAAAACATGGATTTTTGTAATTTTACAAAACAGGAATTTCTGACTTTTTTAGGGTCAAAAATGCGTGTTTTTTTATGTTACATTCATTTGTACACGAAAAAATTATAATATATGAAGAAATTGCATCATTTGGAGCAAAATTCACAAAAATTTTTCCTTACCAGAAATAGCAAAAAAATCACATCCTGGGTCCTCTATGACGATTTTGGACTCGGTCCAACTTTGTACCCACAGTATGGACAAACGTTTAAACTAAAACTGACGTGGCTTGACAGGTGTTCATAGAAAGGTTCAAAGTTTTTTAGGAGGGATCACCAACCATCGCCCATTACCCATTTCTGAGATACATGTAGGTCGTAAAAGTGGGGTGACGATATCGTTACAGAGGACCCACGGGAGGTTAAGAAAATCTTTTTGATTTTATTAAATAAATAAAAATGATTGTATGGAATAAAGTTTTTTTTTTATTCTAAAAAAATAAAGTGAAATATACAATTTTTCATAAAATTTTTTACTGCCCGAAAAAAACGCATTCCCAATTTGGACAAAGTTCAAAAAATTGCCTATTCTTAAAGAAACTGAAAGAATGAAAAATTTCACACGGAATATATGTAATTTTTTATCCAAGTCAACTAGGTTATTTTTTTTAAATACATATTTTCCAGGAAAATTCGCATTTAAGTTTGGTTTCATAAAAAAGAATCTGTCACCAAGGTCCCCTTGGCTTCCTTCCTGAATATGTGGCTTCATACATATATTTTTAAAATGTATGAGGTGCATTAATTTAAATAAAAATATAATAAAATTTTTATGAATCATGTGTATTCAAATTATTTACTACAAATGATATGTGAAAAAGCAAGTGGCGTTACCACAAGTCGAATAGGCTAATGTTCTTTTTATTATAACGGTCAAACACTTTTACGTAAGATATTTTAAGTATATGCGTAACGTAACGGATCGAGGGTGAATGATATAAACAAATTCCATTTTATTTTATGTTAAATTTTCAACCAAATACATTTATGTATTTGAAAAATTCCTTTTTTTTTAATGTATGACCCAACCTACATAGAGCTCTCGTCGCGACAATTCATAAAACATAATATATATAACTATATATAATATATAGTTATATATATTTTAGTTTTATTTAGATTACTACACACGCGAAAAAATCGGGGAATTTTAGCCCTGACCTGGTTGGTTCACCCACGGAACTCAATGCTTATAACCAACAAACGATTTTGGACTGTATGTGCCTCTTTATTTCATGAACAAAATGCACAATTTCCGTGTTTCAGGAGCCCAATAAATGGGATTCACAAATTTAATAAGACTAAGTCCAGTCAGAACGCGTTATGCGTGTGTTTATCAATTGCTCTTTAGTCATAACGATAATAATTAATTTTTTTAAAAACTTAAAACCGGAACTCTGATTTTAAATTTGAAAGACTAAAAAACGAGAAAGAGGCAAGTAAAATTTTTTTGAAAAGATGAAGCTAGTAAAAATTTTTTGTAACTTACAAAAGAAATACAAATAACTAGTAATTATTTCGCTTATTATATACAATAAATGAAAAATAATAAATTTTGAATTTAAATTTAAAATTCAGTAAATTTAGGTATCATAAAGTATTAAATTATTTATATTCACACGCCCATATCTAACAACGCCTCCATAAATTTTGTCTGAGACCCCCAATTTTACCTTATATATGTTAAACGAATAAAAAATGTTATATTAGGACAGTTTCTTGACAATAAGAGAATTTATTTATTCTATGACTTGTTTACTTGTAATTTTTTTTCTTTTTTTGAATGTTATGAATAATTACTGAATAAAATTTTGTTATGTTGATTTAATCAAATTTTAAACTCAATTTATGTTTGAAAAGTTACGTATTGATATACATTTATATTTTCAATGTTTGAATAAAATTCATCATTAATTTTTTTAACCTTTGATTTAGAGTTATACAGACAAATTTTTGATTTACAATTTTTTTTTATTCATTTGCCGGATTCGTTTCAAATTTTAACTGAATCACTATTTAAAACATTGTGCTTTCAAAAAATAAGAAAATATTCTTTTTTTTATTTTTTTAACATGAAACTTAGCTTTTGGAAAGTCGCAATTACTCGTTTTGCCAAAGTCTTAATTTGCAAAATGTTTAAAAAAAATATTTTTTTATCTAACTTTTTTTTTTTCAATTTTAATAGTTTTTTTCAATTTATATTGAAACATAATTCGGATTCTAAGGGAAATTTTACATATATTCAATATTCTCTCATTTTCAGACTTTAATACAAACGAATTGATAACAAACGATTTAAATACAAGAATCAGATTTTCCTTGTTTTTTTTGAATTTTTTATGTATTTTTGCGCTTTAAGGTACTTCCTATGGTTTACAAGTAATTCATATAAGATTTATCACAAAAAAATAAATTATCTTATACTACAGGCACGTGGCCAGGTTTTTTGTTTGAAGAGGACTTCGGGAGAGCTCTAATGTAAATTTTTTATTTTTTTCTGGAAGATGTGACTTACGCCACCGAAAAACTACGTCACCAGAGATTTTGCCACAGAGAATATGCCACAAAAGTATGACCACAAAATATTTTTACACATAAAAATTGCATACAGAGTTTAATATAAAAACATATTTTGGATACGATTTTATTTGACCAATAGTGATTTTTACACGGATATTTTTAATGTCGATTTTTGATGTTAAAAATTTAACCATCTATAAAGTTTGACACAAAAAAGTTAACCACAAGAATATTTTTTTGACATTTTCATCTTTGACGCAAAATTTTTTGTAAAATTAATCTCTATAATATTAAAAAAGGGGAAAAAAGCACCGCATAGTATGAATTGTTTTTATTTTTTTTTTAATATTCTCGTGGTCAATTTTTGGGTGTCAAACTTTATGGTAGTTAAATTATTCGTGTCAAAAATTGGCATTAAAAATATACGTGTGAAAATCACTGATGGTCAAATAGAATCGTATCCAAAAAATGTTTTTATATTAAACTCTGTGTGCAATTTTTATGTGTCAACATTTTTTGGTGGTCAACTTTTGTGGCGAACTCTCTGTGTCAAAATCTCCGGTGACGTAGATTTTCGGTGGCGTAAGTCATATCTTCCTTTTTTTCTCTCCTAACTGCAATTTACCTCTATTTTAAAAAAAAATTCGTGGTGAGGCTAAGGCCCCCTTTTCCCTGGCTATGTGCCTGTATATTATATCAAAACAGTATAATAAATATTATAAAACTAAAAAAAGAAACTAGAATGAGCTCAATTCTGAAAATAAATTTTTATTAATTTTAATTAAGCGCTGATATTTAAAAAATATATTAAAAATGTATCAAAAATGCCAGTGGCAGTTGAAAATGAGCAAAAGTAAAAATAATATTGGGACATACATTTTACAAATACAATATTCTATTATAGGGTAATATATATATATATATATATATATATATATTCCACCAGTCAAATCACGGTTTTGCGATTGTTTCTGATAAACATAATGATAAAAGGTTTACTAAAGGTTTGTTGAACCACTAATTACAAAAATTAATGTTTTACTCGTGCAAAATTTGTCTGACATTTGTTTTAATTTTGCCCAATTTTTACAAGGTTTTGGGGTGAACTACGAATTTGGGGGCCCTGCAACTTTTATTGTAAATTAGGCATATTTCTATAAAAATCTAATATTAAAAAATTAGTTTAAAACTAAATGGGCGAAGCTTATATAAAAATTTTTCTGTAACTATTAAATAAAAAATATATTTTAGAGGAAAAAGTACATTCTTATAAATTTAAATTTATAAAAGTGGGCCATTTTATTAAAATGACATTAATTTACATATAAAAAATAGATAACACACTTGCTCTTAAAAAAATAAAAACATTTACTAACTTACTCGAATACGTGTCAAAACACATGCATAGACTTTTTTAGATTGTCAACATTGTAGTTGTATGCATTTATTTTTTATTTTTTAATGTATTATGTAAAAATATTACAAATATATATATATATTATATATATTAAGGTATTACTTATTTACCAAAATAAATAGAGATGCTGATCAAAAATTTAAATTCATAGAACTAATTTATTGTTAGTATGAAACGGCTGTATCTGAGTTCCACAAATCGGATTAAAAAATATATGAGTTCCGCAAATTTTAAGCTACTTAATTTTCGATTTTTTTACGAATCCCGCAAAAATATTATCCCTATTGTTCAAATTTTAATACAGATTATCGCTTTAATCACTGAATAAGATTTTACGAATTCCGCAAATTAAAAAAAAAAAATTTTTTTTTGAATATATACTTAAAAGAATATTATGGCAGTACGATATGGTTATATATTAACGAATTTTTGGTATTATAATAAATAGCTGAAAACTATATTGATTGGGATACATCTTTTAACCCCAATAAGAGGGCTTCGAAAGAATTTGACAAGGATAGGACGGCTAATGCGTGTGAATCATTTCACTCAAAGTATAATTCATATTTTGGATCTATTAGTCCTAATATTTATGACGTAGTAGAAAAAAAAACAATTTTTAAACCACTAATATTTGGCATTCAAATTTGGCCTATGAAACAATGCGTCTTTATATAAAATTTAATTTTCACGTACTGACTAAAATTTTAAAATCAGGTTGAAAGAAACGTACTAATTTAGATTTAATTATTAATTGGAACTAACTCGTACATTTTTTAAATACTTTTAAGCTATGCATATACGGGTTCTAGTTCTTTTTTTATTTCAAGTAAAAAATATTGATATCTTTCAAGAGAATAAAAGCTTAGTAGTTTCTTAAATATAGTTTTAAGTAAGATTTCTAATAAATTATTTTATGAAATAACATTTTCGATATACACCAATTCCTTATATTGACGCTTGCTAAGAGTAAAATACCTTATTCATCGATAGTACCATGAGTCTGAAATCTCATATACCTTATACTTTGAAATGTTAGGGTTTCTTACTCTCGGCGAATAAGTTATGTTTTTCCTAGGGACTGTCGACATAATGATCAAGTTGCTCTTAAAAAAATACATGCTCTTTGTAACTCCTTACTTCCTTGGCTTATTAAGCTTACTCATCTCTAAACGAGATACAATAAGTAAGAGCTAACAAAAATGTCAGGTTGTCGCAATTAAAAAGAAATCAATTTACCCTTTGGTTTTTTCCTTTTTTTTGGGTTTTCTTCAGTTTTTTTTTAAAAACTGATGTCAGAATTGAATTAATTGGGAAATTTTACCTATCCAAACAAGACTTTTATGGTGGACCATCAAAAACTTGTTAAAATAAAAATGTTTAAAAAAAAAATTCTTTAGTAGATGCACTTGGTAGTAGGAAATGTTTTGTACGTCACTTTTGCAACAAAAAAAAACAATAATGAGCCATATATGAATAGAAAAAGTTTTAGGACATTAGAAAAAATAATTTTTTATGATACACATTACATATTACACATGAAATCGTTTTTGCCTAAATTTGCATAAAAATCTAGCTATTTTCGCTAAATTCTAATATTTTATGAAAATTGCACTAATTTTTAGGAATTTCGATTTATCTGACTTGCAATTCTTCTAGTTTTTATTATGCTGCATTAAAAAGTTTGTATACTTAATTTTTGGGATTTGGAAAACTGTCCCAAATGTACAACAACAATTTTGACTAGTGAATGGCGCCTGAATCAGTCTAAGAGCATTCAGAGAAGTTTTGCATTCGCATATTAGCTTAAAATAGATAAGTACCGAATCTAGAGCGGTAAGAATAATCTAGCTATCCGAATATATGCTAATTCTCAGTCCCCTGACAAATCATCATCTCCACACACATCTTTGTGGCAAGAACCCCAGATTTAAGCACCGGGGACCGCGGCCCTGATCATCCAATAAGAGCTTTTCAATCCCCTTAAGTCTAAGTAGGTAAAAATCAAGTCTACATTTTTTTTTATTTAAGCTGAAAATTGTAGTAATAAAAAAAGTATTTTCTTACGCTTACACAGTCCAAACCAAATTTTGAACCTTAGAATAGAATCCTGCGGAAACTTTGGAAGGAAAATATTTTTCACCGCAAAATAAGCATTTGACAGCAAAAAACAAGAATATCTTAAGTTTATTAACTAAAGTAGGCCAAAAATGCAAAAATGGCTGCCAAAAATCAATGATTGACCTAGAAAGCCTAAATTTTGCTGAGAGTACTTATTTGTATTTTCCGAAAAAAATAGTTTTTTGCCTATTTCTGCGTTTCTTCAGCTCAATGTGGGTCCAGTTGAGGTGGATTTCCTCATATTTGAAACCATTGAATTTAAATTTTCTAACCAGTTGTTTTTATAATGAACAATGGGCATGCTAATTTTACCTAGTTTTGTATGTAACACTCTAACGTATATTTAGGATTTAGATGGAAAAATAAAAAATTATTTTAATAATTATGTACGTGTACTTTTTAATCATTACAAGGTATAATCAGTCATTAAATTGATATTGCGTCGTTTATTATTTTTGTATTATAAATCTATATAAACTGCGTAAGGATATTTATTTTGTCCTCATAAGTATATGATTCACAATAATTTTACATTCATTATTTTTTGTTTACTACCTACTTATTTACTCTCTTTTTTTTGCGTGTTTTTGCATACTTGTTGTAATTTTAAACTGTACAAATAAATTGATAATAAAATTGGTTAACCTACTTAATAACCACGCTATTGCTAAATACTTTTTTCTTGTTTTTAAATGTAATAATTTTTATAGAAAGATTGTGCTTAGGAGGATCAACTTTAAAAAAAAAAATGAAGGCACACCTTGCTGATAGGTATCTTCGGGTTTTTTAGACCATATAAACAGAAAAAAGTTTTCTCTCCCCATAGCTTTTTTTTGAATGGATTTTTTTGACATTTGAAAAAAACCAATTTCAGAATTTTTTGTTGTTATAAATTAGTATTATTCAAAATAATCGATTTGTTTTATTACGTATTTTTTAATCAGAATTTACTAAAAAAAGCTTACTACACGATGAAGGATTGGGTTCGGCTTGGTTCTTGGATCCTTGGATATATTTATTTACAAATATTTGGTATATTTATCGATCTCAAACTATACATAGTAAGTGATATCAAAGTATACACTTTTTTTAATTTTGTCTCAAACTATAAATCTATTATTAATGTTAAATCCGCTTAATTGTCTCAAACCAACTGCTACGGATTATTCGACTATGTAATAAAGGATATAAATAATGAGCTTTTATAAAATTTGTTCTATATGAAGATGAAAGGGAAAAAGAAAGTGGTAAGAATCCAGATAAAGAATACCAGGAAGATTGAGTTCTGCTCACTAGGTACTTTAAATTGTGAAGAAAGATATGGCGGCCTTTCAAGTGATATTAACTATGCGCAAGTAAATAGCAGTTAACCAGTTTAGTACATTACTCAATGAATTTATAGCGACGTACATGCTCATATCTGCCAACACTAAAATTAATTCTTATAGCTAAATTTAAAATTCTTTCAACTTTATCAATGAGAGTAACATCAAGAGCATTATAGAATAGATAACAGTAATCGAAAACTGGAACAATTAAGGAGGACACTAGTAATTTACGAAGCTCATAGAACAGTAACTTAGATTTTAGACGTAAACGATGCAAAGTATAATGAAAGTTTTTCGATAGATTCATAATATGCTGCATCTAATTCAAAGTTAAGATTACCCCTAAATTTGTAACAGAAGTTGAGTAAGGTAAAGTTACATTAGAAACTCTTATACTGGGAATATCTGAATTATATAATTTATCTATGTGATTTAATTGAAAATCAGTTCCAAAGGGCTTTCCATTTTCATCGATATTACTACTTATTGACGAAATAGCAAATAATCATGAAACAATTGTAGAATATGATGAGCAAATCCAAGATTCTATAAAATATATGATGTTACAATTTTTGAACGATCAAGTTGTTTTAAATCGGGTAGGTGTGGTGGATTTATGGAATTTATATGTGAACCTTGTGGGATAGCGACCTGCAAAGAGTGGTGCCGGATTCAGTTCCCAGTTTATAATTTTCGAGAGAGCCTTAGTTATTATAATATCTAGTTTTATTTACTGTCATTGATTGAGTGCGTGAAGTCAGTCCGGCAGATAAGTAAACCTAGATATTGCTGGAACTCCATGTCATCGGAGGTATCATAATTAAAGTCACCCATGATGAGAATGTGGGATTACTCTTTGACTGATAAAAAACCTTTAAGTACACCCCCATAATCATGAAGGGTAGCACCTGTGGTAAAAAATTCAAAAAAGTAATACAGAAGTATTAATAAAGATTTCAAGTATTAGAAAACCAGATTTATCAATTTCGTCTGGGATTGAGGTATATAATATTTTATAATTTAATGAACTATGAAGGTAAGCAGATTAAGGCAAAAAGATTATGTGGCGACTCTAACTTGCATTACTGACAATGAAATGATCGATCATAGTGAACTACAATCCACGGTTGCACGGCCAATGATGCAAGGTCCTGTCCACTAAACTTACCTCTCTATTACCTTTGACACATATTGTCCCGGATCAAGACTCCCTGTTGAGGTATAACTTCAGCCCAGGACGTGCCGCCCGCAAATTTTCATCCGCCCATCGTGCCTTAAAAAAAAGTACATTGAAAAATTCAAAAAATTAACCCAAAGCCAGTTGTACCAGTTTTCAGTACTACGTAGCATTTCCTGGACCACACTATCTGGCCCACATTCGCGGAGGGCTGGTCGCCCATCGGCGAATCTCGTACACGCGAAAAAGGTATGTTCCGCTGTGTCTACCTCACCCACGAAATGCAAGCACTGCTCTGTTTTACCTTAACTCATTTAAAGAGCTGGCTACGGAAGTATCCGTGGTCAGTCAGGAACTGGGTGAGGTAGAAATCAACCTCCCGATGTCCCCGGTCAATCCATGTCCTGAAGTCGGTTATGAGCCTGTGTATCCAACGCCCTCTTGGGTCGCCATTCCATCGTCGCAGCCACGCATCCATAGTGTTGGAGTATATGGTGACCAAAGCCGTTTTGCGTGACTCTATGTCACTATGGTATACATTTTTACGTTCCATCGCAAGCAGGTCGATAGGAATGACTCCCGCAAGCACCTTGATCTCCAGCTCGGATACCGTTCGGTACTCACAAGCGATCTGCAGTGCTCCTTGTCTTTGTAGAGATTCTCTTGCAGTACTTTTTCATCTGGATGGTGTCCGCCCATATCTCTGCTCCATATGGCAGAATGGAGTTGACTGTAGACATTAGAAGCTTTCGCCTTCCCGATCAAGGCCCACCAATATTTAACATTAACAGCGCCAGGGACGACGTCACCTTAGCAGATTTTTCACACTACTTCTTTAACTGAACACTGAAGGACAGCATGTTGTCAAGCAGAACCCCTAGATATCTTACGTATGGCCAAGTAGAAATCGTGTGAGGATTCCCATTATCGTCGAATCTTATATCGATTTTGGTAGGAACCCTTCGACGGGTCAGCAAAACAATCTCGGTTTTCGGGACAGCCTGGTGGAGTCCGTGTTCCTCCATCCACCGGCTGATCAGGTTCATGGCCTCATTCTGGCTGAGTCTGTGACTGAGCCTCGGTGCTATCATTAGCTACGATAGCTAAGGCAACATCGTCCACTTACCCGTTCAGGGAGGCTTTTCCGGGAGATAGATTCTCAACAGACCGTCATAAAAGGCATTCCAAAGATCGGGTCCTAGCACCGATTCTTGGACAATGCCCCCTCTCAGTTGTTTTCCTTTCTGCCATCGTGCGTGTCATAGAGCAGCTTCTGGTCCCGTAGATAGTCCCTGATTATTTTGCTCGGGTAACGTGGGATTCGGAAACCTGCTCGAGGGAAAACAGCATGTTGGCTCATCCGACAGAATTGAATGCATTTTTAACATTCAACGTTACAAGCAAGACGTCCTTCCAGATCGCATGCCGAACCTCCCTCGTCGTATATACGATATCACCATTCTCATTGCTGGTAACAATTCGATCAACTCTAATTAAAGTGTAAGTGTTAATTAAAAAAAGATCAGAATTGTGAGAAGGTTTGATCTACGATTCAGTTAAATACATAATAGGAGAAGAAAATTTATTTACATCAATAGATGAGGCCGAAAAATTATTATCGTTTTTTAAAGAATTTATATTTCTGAATAAAAAGTTTAAGTTTAAATCATTTAACATCTTGTTATTACTAGGTACCGATATATTGTCCTGTTCTTTAATGGGTTATTTGATTGATATATGGTATCTAATAAATTCAAATTAAAATCATCTGGAATTCATATTTGAGGCTCCCGGTCTCTGGATTGATTGATTGGTTGATTAGTAAGTTTATTTATACAGAATTGTACAAAATAGTGATTTACAATGTTAAATAGAAAAGATTGTGCGAGCACGTTATTTACAATATTAATATATTTAAAATTAATAATAATAAGAAAAGATTTTTAATGTAATAAAAAATAATTTGAGATAAAATTTTTAATAAAATATAATTAAAAATGAAAACATTAATAAACTAGAAAAAATTTGAAATACAAGCTATTTACAAAAGAAAGATTTGGAAACTTTGGATTTAGGTTTAGCATACAGGTGTTGGGGTTTGTGGGTAGGGGGCAATTAGAGAAGTGGTAGGAAGTAATCGGGGGAGGGATGAGGGTAAGTGGGCTAGGGGCTATGAAATATTGGGGTGAGAAAATTATGTGAGGCAGGTGGAGGAGTCATATTCCAAAAGGTGATGGTAAATATTTAGTTTAAAGGAGTCTAAGGAGGGGGCGAGACGGATACTTTCGGGAAGGGAGTTCCAGAAGTTTAACATACATATTAGGGAGGAATTATTGTATTGGGAGCATTGGGAAGTGGGGACTGAGCGATGAGGGCGTAGATGATGGCGTAAGTCTCTTCAGGGAGTGTAAATGTTGATTTTTTCTTTTAGATAAGAAGGAATATGGGAATTTAGGATGTTATATATGTAAAATGAGCACAAATATTTTTAACGTAAACTGACGTTCAGCCAGCCTAGTTTCAATCTAGAAGGGGAGATACTATTAGAAAATTTAATGTCGGACACGTACCTGACTGCGGCATTTTAAAATTTTTATAGCCGGTCATATTGGTACCCTAGGAGCTTGCCCACTGGGAAGGCGCCATAATCAAAGAAAGGGAAAATTAGGGAAGTGACTAAACGTCTACGGAGAGGGGGGGGAGATGAAATTTTTGAAGTATCTGAGCCTGTAGAGAGTGTAATTCAGAGATTTTATCATATGATTGATTTGAGTTTTCCAGCTCATGTCTGAGTCAAGGTAAAGGCCAAGGTTTTTTACAGATTTAGTGATTGGAATTTGGGTACCGCTGAAGTAAAAAGTTGTATTATTGGAATAAAACTCCTCGGTTTTTTTGCCAAATATTATGAAGTTAGTTTTTTGCTTGTTGAAATAAAAATTGTTCTGGGAAGCCCAGGTTTCAATATTCCTCAAGTCGCTTTGTAGGAGTGAAATGCCTAGGTTGTAGTCTTTCTTGGGGATTTGGATGTAGATTTGAAGATTGTCGGCAAAGAGTAGTCTTTTGGCATAGAGGATGTGGGGGCCATTATCGTTCATGTAAATGAGGAATAATAGGGGGCCCAGAACCGAGCCTTGAGGGACACCAATTTTAACTGTTTCTGCCGAGGATGTGGTATTGCCTACTAGAACAGATTGGGTTCTGTTGGAGATATAACTCTAGAACCAATTTACTGAGTCCTTGGATAAGCCAATGCTTGACAACTTGGACAGTAGAAGTTCGTGAGACACACGATCGAAGGCCTTGGAGAGGTCCAGCATTAGTAAGATAGTGATATTATCTTTATGATAGCCTCTACAGATATCGTAAACAAGGGTAGTCAGTAAAGCTTGAGTACTATGGATTTTTTGAAAGCCAGATTGAAAATGATCAAGAATTTTGTGAAGGAATAGATATTGAGATAGTTGATTGTGCAAAATTTTTTCAAAGATTTTTGAGAGAATTGATAGAAGAGAGATAGGGCGGTAATCACTGAGAGAGAGGGGATTAGGTATTTTATCTACTGGAATAATGTGGCTATGCTTCCAGGCAGACGGAAATTTCTTTAGAATAATTGATTTGTTGAGAATTGCTTAAAGGCCCAATTTAAGTTATCTAGAGTGATGTTTAAGAATTTGAAGGGAGGGCGGTTGTAGTCTGCTGGAGGAGCTTTAGGGTGAAGAGTGGGGGCAGAGTTTTCAACCTAGTTGAAAAATCTGTACTGGGGTTTGAATTTAGGAGATGCCATTCATAATTTCCAATAATTTATCATCTGTACTAATAGTGAGCCATGAAGCTGTTTGCGGTATATTTACATTTAAAAGTTTAGTAGATGAATCAAATGATTGAATTTTATCTGTAAAGAAGAAGAAGGGTAAATGATTAGAGTATCTAAAGGTCTAAATAATTTAGTATTAAGATTTTGTTTTTTTTATTCGTCTTTATATATATCAACTTCCATTTGCTCGTCATGATTTGGAACATTAGGAATAGCTGCAGTTGGAATATCTATTAGATTTTGACCCTTTATTAGATTTTGATTAATTTAATTTTGATTATTTGAATTTGAAGCAGTAGCTAGTGGAGTAGTAATTATAGAATTTGAGAAAAGAGTAACAATAAAAGCTATTTTAGTTACATAAGACGATGTTTTATATTTACTGCAGTAAAAGTTGATGTATAAGTGGGAGAGAAAAAGATATTAATTTGTTGTGGTAATTGGCAATAATAAAGAAGTTAAGCTTGGTGTGTTGAGTTTTTAAGAAACAGACTGATGCTGTGTATGTACTGAAAGTTGAAAAATCAATTGGCTAAGGTTTATATTTAAAAATGAATTTGGAGAACCAGACTGAAAGAAATGTACTGCAGTTTTATAAAGGTCTATTTTTATCAAAGGTTGTTGCGGAGTTAAATTGGCCCCATATAGAATCCAATATTTTTACAGCTGAGCAGCAGCAACTTGGTGATTGTATAGACTGTACAAATACACGGGCACAACTAATATAAAAGTTTTTACCATATTAAATTTTTTAAAAATCGTTAGTAAATTTTCTTCTCAAAACAAAAAATGTAGCGTATCCCGGAATATTCATTTATTGAAAAACATTTTAAATATTTTAAAGTCATTTGGCTAAAATTGGCTACTAATGTAAAACATACAAGATTGGACAAAACTAGTAAAAATAGAAACATAAGATTTTAAATTAATAATTTAGAACGTGACTTTTACGAGCATAAAATATATGCTCGTAAAAGTCACGTTCTAAATTATTAATTTAAACTTCACTCCTTAATATCGAGCGATAAATAAAATTTGAATAATTATTCAAATAAATTATAAGATTTTAAGTTTTAACGATAAAGTAAACTCCGGAAGTCAGAGACACATGTTTAGTTTGTCATTTTTGGTATGTATAAACCCTTTTAACATCAAAATTTTTTTGGTTTATCTGTAATTACGCGGAAATTAGTGCATTACACTGATGATGGCTCATACTAATTTCTGCAAGAGCCGAAATAGACCGATTAATATTTTATTTGTTCCGTTACGTGCGTTAAATTTCTTATTAAAAATAATTCTTTTCAAGAATTAATTTTATAAGAAAATTTAAATAATTTTTTATTTAAAAAAAAAACTAGTTATTTCATCGAATTTCTGAGGATAGAGTATAAAAAAGTAACTCTTGTAAATATTATTCAAAAAATGTTTTCTTGAAAACTGTGAAACTTTTAAAAATTGGTGTACTGAATATTGGGACATTAAAAAACGAAAAAAATTAATTTTTCTCCTATAAAACGTGAACAAATGTTAAAATAAGTTTTGAATTTTAAGGGAGAAAATACTATGGAATACGTTTTTTAGTCTAGTTTATGGCATCATTTGAATTTGAATCCTAAGTCTTTGAATTTAAAAAAAAACCCAATATTTAAAATTTGAGCTGCTCTAACACGTTGAAAATTGAAAATTTGTATTTTTGGTCTTGAATATACTTCTTTTATTAAATTATGATTCAAAAACACGTGACAAAATAATCACAATTTATGGTAATGACGCATTATTTATTCTCAACGTATAAAATTTTCTTATTCATTTTACCCCTCAAAATATCAGAAGGGTTCAAACAAGAAGTATAAATTTATTTGAAGTTTAAAATTACATTTAGAAGATGAAAATGTAAAGAACTGAAAATGTAAAATTAGTAAATAAGGATTTTTAAAAAAGGATTTTTTCATAGAAATTTTTTACGCCAATAAATTTTTTTAAACTTAACGTTTATTTCTCAAAAATATTACACACTTGATGTAATTTTTATTTAATCATTTCATTACAATTTTTATACTTAATAAGTTAAATTTATTTTGATTTAATTTTTCAATATTCTCAATAATCAGTACAGAAAATTTGAACTTTCATTTATAAAAGAAAATAAAACTAAATCCTATTTTAAATAAAATAGCTTAAATATATGCGTAGACTGATGCATAATCGATGAATATGTGATGCATTTGTTTACAGAAAACATCAAGCATAAATATTTATTAATTGATTAATTTTGCATTTTGCATTTTTCAAAACAAGTAGTATTTCAGCGAAGTTTATATAACAAATATGTAAGGCGGATTAGATAAATAAATTATTCATTTATTTTGCAGACACTTTCAAAAAAAAAAGGCCAGAAACACTTATTTCTTCCTTCAAGACATGTATAATTTATATATTAGTCTATTTCACTTTTTCAAAAATTGTTTGGATTCCTAGTTAACAGTTTTAAGATCCCATATACCGAAAAATCAGACAATTTCTTTTCAGATTAGATCTTACTTGAACTAAACTATTTGACTCACATGTGACACATATTATTTGTGCATCTCATGATTTGACTATTTGATTGATTATTTATTTATTTATTTGACTCATTTTGACTGTTTGACTATTGATCTTATTTTAACTATTTGTTTTGACATGATTGTTGTATATTTTATTTGAAATTTCACAAATTTTATGCAAATTTATAATGTATATACAATTTATAATGTATTTATTAATAAGTAAAATGAAATGTACATATTTATTTATGATTATATTACTGAAAATTTATTAACTAATTGTATATATAAGAGTTTACCAAATATGTAAAGAGTGTACTGTATTTTTGAGCTACAAAATAAAGGAAATAATAATAATAATAATAAAAATGAGAATATTAAAATTTTTCTTCTGTTTAATTTTTTTTGAGTTTTGTCATTAAATGTATGGAAAGTATATTATTTTTTTTTCAATTTTAAATTTGTTCCTAAAGTCCGGATATTTGGTGGAAGTACTAACGAAAAATAAAATTTGAAGCTACGAATTTCTGCCCTTTAATTTTAATTTACGATATTTCGAACTCAAATAATACAATTGTGATAATACACGGAGAAAAATATTTTGTATATTTTGCAAGGTTAATTTTAGTAAAACGGGTTTAGTTTTAAGAACAAAAAAAATTTTGTAAATTTTACAAATATGAAGTTAGAATATTGTAATTCTAACTATAAACATGGTTACATTTACAAAATATTTGAACAGAAAATAACAAAACTTTATAATGTAAACATAACCAGCAATTTCGGTTGTGTTTAACAATTATTTTTCTCCGTGTGTAATTGTGACATCAATATAAGTATAATATCGAGTCAGACAAAAAATATCCAAGGGCTTGCTATAGTTTAAAAAAAAAATCTTACTCATAAATCTACAATAAATATCAGCGAAGGCAGTATTAAAAAATTTTTTTCTGTACTGCGGCCCAAAGTTCCGCTGCGCGTCCGGCAAAGACGTATTTTCTCGCCACAGTCGCAGAAAAATTTTGTACAATCCTCGGCCGTAAACAAAGAATGATCCAAATCGCAGTTTACTATCCTCGGCTTCGCCTCGGAAGGTAATTTACGTGCGATTTGGGCCATTCTTTATTTTTCTGGCCTAGGACCGTAATATACTATTAAAGAAGCCTAAAGAGCTAAAGCAAGTTAAATAGTTTAGAGTTGATCTTAAAAATTTAAATGAAACGAGGATTAAGCATTTAATGCAAGGTAGTTTTGGATAGAAATTAAAAAAGCCTTTCAAGGAAAAAATGTTTTGCCTATTGCAGCATATGATAATAATTTTAGCACATTATGATTAATTTTAACATTTATAATGGCATTGGTTACAATAAAAAAAATAATAATTTGGGAGCTGTTTATTACTGGGAGTAAGAGAAGAAAGTGTAAACTTTGCCTTGCTTCGCAACAGAAATACAAATGTTACCTAAATTAATTAAAAATTTATTCTTTTGAAGAATTCTTTTATTTAAGATAGCACCATGTTGACCATAAATTAGAGAATCGTCCAAATAGTATATTTACGGCTCGAGTCCAGAAAAGTAAAGAATGGCCGAAGAATTCGCCTCGGAAGGTAATTTACGTGCGATTTGGGTCATTCCTTATTTATGGACAAGGCTAGCGTCCGGGAAATACGTGCTTTCTCGACTCAGACCAGAAAAATACATTTTTCCAACCTAAAAATATTATAAATAACTTTTTACATCATCTTTTTATTCCATATTAAGAATATGTTTTTTTAGGAAGGGGGGGGGCGAGGGGGCGACTTATGCCTATGGGAGTTTTAAATAATAAAGAAAATAATTAAGATATTATTTGCATTTATCGTAGACAAAATTTTTTCTATAAGTTAAAAGAAAACTTGCGGAAATTAAGTATACTCTAACAACAGGGGAAACCTAGTCTTTTGTAAAACAAAATGTGAGGGATTGAAATGTGCGTATAGCTCGCAATAAAAAAAAGGAAATTATAGTAACCAAAAAAAAAACAAAAACGAAAAATCATTCTGATTTATAAAAGAAGCTAAGAATTTTTATTTCAGGCACGATCACATAAGATATGATAGCATAAGATAAGATAAAACATTATTTTGCATAAATAAAAATAGTAAATATACATTTTATAAGCCATATTCAGTCTTTTACAAAAAATTATTCAATCAATCAATGACATATATTATATGTAGAATACAATAATAAAATAACAAAATAAAATAAATTAAATATTTAGTTTATATATACATATTAGAGTGGACCTAAAATTGGAGTTTTGAGAGAAACTTGGCTTCGAGGATTTGTTTCGTGAACTTTTGGTCATAAAAAGTCCCCAGCTCCAAGGATTTTGCTTTTCAAAAACGCGTGCATGTAAGCACCTTACTTTTTCCCATTTAAATAACATGGGAATTTTGACTTTTCAGCTTTTTAATTTTAAAAATATGGCTTCATGTAATTTAAATGGAACATTTTTTTACGTTTATTACCGGTAAAATCGCTTTAAAAATATTTTTTTTGGCTACTTGAGGTCGGGTATCGTTTTTTATATATTTAAATAGTACTTTCCATCAATTAGTAGCTTTTAAAAACATTTTTCAAGCTTTTTAAAAATTTAGAAAGCTGAAAAGTCAAAATTCCCATGTTATTTAAATGGCAAAATTGAGGTGCTTACAGGCAGGTTTTTGAAAAGCAAAAGCTAAACCCTTGTAGCTGGGAACTTTTTATGACCAAAAGTTCATGAAAAAAACCCGGGGAGCAAAGTTTCTCTTAAAATTCTAATTTTAGGATCATTCTAATATATAAATATATACATTTGTAAGTTATGTGAAGCGTTGATAAAAAGTTATCACAGTCATTTAGAGCTTTACGTGACACAGTAAACCAATATAATAATAATGCAAGTATAATTTTGTGTGTTGTTTAGCAGACTAGAAGGCAAAGCACCTAAGTTTTTATTAATTACATTATAATAAGGATCTAGCGTCAGTAAGTACTTGTATCAAACAGTCGGAGGCAGTCAACAATATTGGAGGGTAAAGAGTTAAAAAATTGTGTACCTTGCAATTGAAAAGAAAAAGATCCACAATTTTTGGTACCTGGGGGGTAAGTTCTTTGGTTCGAAGTTGACCTCTGGCATTTTCCCAAGGAACATATTTAATAAAAAGAAGGTTCATGAAGACGTAGAATTTTATATATTATTATTATACCAAAAATAAAGTCTACGTGAGTCTGTGCATGGTCAGTTTAATTTTTTCCTATATGGATATATGTGTGCGTGTGCTTCTATTTAATCGATTACATGCATCTAAGTGACGTATTGCTTATAGTCTTTGTAGTTGAGCTTTGAGTGTGATGTTTGCTTCAACGTATGACATATTAATACAAATAAGGATGCAAAAATTTCGAGTGAATATCTTAAGAGAAATTTTTCTCTGTATCGTTGATTCTTGAATGCTGGAAATGCACAGATATCTTAACAAAACACGTTTATAAGTGTCTCAGATAAAAACTAATCAAAATTTTCCTTATTAAAACAGTCAGAAAGACTGGCTGGCTCATCAGAAATGGAGGAAAAACCTAGTCTTCTGGTGTCAAATTATATAAATAAGAAGTGAATTGAGGTTTTGTAATGATTGCTGCTTCAAAAGCAACAAACCTTATACCAGGGTCAAAAAAACAAATATCTAAAGAAATCTTCCGGAGACTTCAAATTTATTAGTTTTATAAGTTTAAGAATTTTGCAAAACCTTATTTAACAAATCAAAGTAACAAGCATCCTTATTGGAGGTTCATTAAAGCAATCAGGGAAATTTATCAGTAAAACTGCATCTTTTGAAAAAAATTTACTGCATAAATACACCATGAAAAGTCTAAACCCACATTAATAATTCCAGTCCATTAAAATGACTCAACCGGTTAAGGCTCAATAGACATTTCTTGGACATACTAATGAATTTTTCGATATAAAAAACTGTAAATTTTGGGCTAAAGTTTTTAACCTTAACTAGTCAGTTTTTCGGGTCAATGTTTACATTTCCGAATTTAATTTTTTTATTATAATCTACAACTTCTAGGTCAAGAGATATAAACCTCTAAAGTAGGGTGAAATTTTAATAATTTTAATACTTTAAAAATATTTACTCCAGTCAAAATACGGGGTGGGGGGGGTGGACTTACGGTTGCGAATACGAGATTTGCTCTAGTATAGGTTTTTTGGGTCGCTGAATACGAAAATCGGGGTCATTTGGCTAAGAAAATGGGGCTTCACCCTTAAATTTGCAAAAACTACCCCAAAAGGGGGTATTTTTGATGAATCCGCCTTTTGGGGGTAGTTTTAGCTAACGTAATGATGAAATATTAATTTTTCACTAAAAAATTCATGAAATTCGTTTTCAGCGACCCAAAAAACCCTTGTGGACCTAATCTTGACGCAAAAAGTGCAGAACAGCAAAAACACCCCTTTTGGGGGTTGTTTTCGGTAATTTAGGAGTGATAAATTAATTATTTATTAAAAATTCCATGAAAATCGTTTTCAGCAACCCAAAAAACTCTTGTGAACCAAATCTGGCCGCAAAAAGTTTGAAAATAGCAAAAACACCCCTTTCGGGGGTAGTTTTTGCAAATTTAAGGGTGAAGCCCCATTTTCTTAGCCAAATGACCCCAATTTTCGTGTTCAGCGACCGAAAAAACCTATAAGAGAGCAAATCTCGTATTCGCAACCGTAAGTTCACCCAAACCCGTATTTTGACTGGAGTAATTACTAAAAATAAAAAAAAAGTAAAATTTGTAGATAAATGAAAACTGTATAATTTGGGGGGAAAATCTCACCCAATAGGTTTCTTGGGTCGATCTTTCCATTTCTTAAGTCTGTTTTTACTTACAACCTCCAGGTAAAGGGGTATAAGCCTCTAAAGTGCCTTAAATTTTAAATGTTTTTTTATAAAAAATTAAATTGTTACTGAACGTAAAAAAAACATTACTTGACATTTAAAATTATTACCAAATTTCAAAAAGGTCAAAAAATTAAATATCTATATATATTAGACTGTGACTTATTTTTTATTTTTGGACATTTTTTGGCTCCCCCATTTTTTTCGAATATTTTGGTCATAAAAAACCCCCAGCTCCAAGGATTTTGATTTTCGATTTTTTTAATCCGTGCCGCCGAGCACTTGAAGTTTCCCATTTAAATAACCTGGGAATTTTGGGTTTTTAGCTATACAAATTTTTACAAAATCCAAAAAGCTTTTTTAAAAGCTAATTTTTACTTAAAACATACTTTTATATGTTGTAAAGACATGCAAAAAGCCCTGCATTCATTCCAAAGGGAATTTTGGGGCTAGAAACACAAATTTACATGTTGGCTCAATCTTATAAAACAGGGTTTTTTGGTAATTTTCGATACAACGCTACAACCTCAAAAATGAACCAAAATACTTCTGGTTAGTCTACTTTTTTTGGTGTAAATGTCACCTTTCAAATGCCGTAAACTGCGTTTTTTTATCACTGATTCTCTCACCGCTGTAGTCAATTAACCTATTGGTAATTTTTGACCCGAAAGGCCCAATTTTTAAATTTGTATAAATTGCTGCCAAAATTGTTGTTTTCGACAAAATTGAGTTTTATAGGCCTTAAAAGTTTTCTGCAAGCTTTAAGTTTCCAAAATTTTTTTACTCGTGTCTTTTCTTTAAATAGTTTTTAAGATTTTCAAAGTAAATGATAAAAATTGATTTTTTTTTTAAACGCTGAAATTGGGACTATGACTTTAAATTAGCATCTCTGGTTAATAATTTATTGAAAAGCAGTGATTAAAAAATTTTTGAAAATTTGAAGCTTGTAGACAATTTTTAAGACCTATAAAGCTCAATTTCGTCAAAAATTACATTTTTGACAGCAGTTTAGAAAAATTCAAAAATTGGTTATTTTTAATCGAAAATTACCAGTAGGTTAATTGACTATAGCGCTGAGAGAATCAGTGATAAAAAAACGCAGTTTACGGCATTTGAAAGGTGATATTTACATAAAAAAAAGTAGACTAACAAGAAGTATTTTGGTTCATTTTTGTGGTTGTAGCGTTTTATCGAAAATTACCAAAAAACCCTCTTTTATAAGATTGAGCCAACATGTAAATTTGCGTTTCTAGCCCCAAAATTCCCTTTGGAATGAATGCAGGGCTTTTTGCATGACTTTACAACATATAAAAGTATGATTTCAGTAAAAATTAGCTTTTAAAAAAGCTTTTTGGATTTTGTAAAAATTTGTATAGCTAAAAACCCAAAATTCCCATGTTATTTAAATGGGAAACTTCAAGTGCTTGGCGGCACGGGTTAAAAAAATCGAAAATCAAAATCTTTGGAGCTGGGGGTTTTTTATGATCAAAATATTCGATAAAAATGGGGGGAGCCAAAAAATATCGAAAAATAAAAAATAAGACACAGTCTAATATATATAGATATTTAATTTTTTGACCTTTTTGAAATTTGGTAATAATTTTAAATGTCAAGTGATGTTTTTTTTACGTTCAGTAACAATTCAATTTTTTATAAAAAAACATTTAAAATTTAAGGCACTTTAGAGGCCTTAATCTAAAAAAATGTTGTTTTAGGTTACTCAATATTTTGTAAAATAACCTTTTTTCCCCGAAGTATTATCTGAAATTTACTGAATCATAAACATTACGGGCATATGAACCCAGACGAATAATTAGTGATGAGCAATAAATAACTTCACTATCCTCCCATAGGATCCACAAGCAGTCGTTGAAATAAATATAATATTAGTTATAAAAATTAGAAATATATATAATATTAGTTCTAAACTTTTATAATTTTCGAAAAATTATGTAACTTTTGACAGATCCAGCCGATCACCTTGAAAATTTAGGTGGATACGTAAAAAATATACCCGAATCGAATGAAATTCTTTTTAATAAAAAAATTTTTCCTCCGTTTTCAGTTTTTTAGGCTTTTTTTTTTAATTTGATAAAAATTTTATCCTTGGAAATCCAGTTATTTCAACATAAAAAATTTTTGTCGTTATCAATCGAAACGAAACCTAGCCTATTTTTTGACCGGTAATTTTTGCCATCTTTTGACGTAATACCCCCGTCTCTAACTTTTATCGCTTTCTAGTTTATCCATTTCGGACAAACAAACAAACAAACAAACAATCAAGCATACAAAATTAAAGATTTATATATATATATAGGATAGGATAGGATTCCTCACATCAGAAATCGTGGAGGGTTGAAATAAATAATAAATAAATAATTAATACAAAATAAAAAATTTAATATTTCAAGCTAAAAAACCCCACCCATTAGGTTTAATGAGTCGGCTTTTTCATTCGTGAAATCCTTTTTGATCTGCAACTCCTAATGGAATATCAACCCTAGAAATAGGATGAATAATATTTAAGACTTCGTCAAAAAATTATTTACTATTTACCTTACTTTAGGGGCACAAATCCTTTTAACAGGGGTCGTAGATTATAATGGACTTCGGAAATAGAAAAACCAACTAGTTGAGATTTTTAGCCTAAAATATACAGTTTTTGTTTATCTACAAATTACACCTCTTTTGTCCCAATATATATCCTCCATATATGTCGATAGGTCGATAATGGATTGTAGACATACGGTTAGGTTGCTTTGCTTGAAATTTCAAGCAAAGAAGCCTAACCATGGTAGTGTTCTTTTATTTTTCTGAAGTTGAATAGGTTCTCTTCCTCGAAAAGTATGATTCGTTTTCATATTTTTTGTTAAAAACAATTTTGTAATAACGATTCTTAATCAGCCTAAAATTACAAATTATTATGAGACTATGATAAAGTTTTTATATTCTATAATTTCTAAAAAAATTGAAAATAACTCTTTAAAAATAAATATTTTAAATTTCTATTTTAATAAATTAATATACTTTGATGCGTTATAATAAGGGAATAAATAACATTAAATATATACCATAAATTTAACTATCAAAATGATATTTATGTATTTATTTTAAGTCCATCCGGTATACATAATATGTGCGTAAAGTGTCAAGGTTTGTCCTTGACCGTACATTAATTTAAAGTAAAAGTCCAATGGACTCTGTAATACATATTATTAATGGAAGTGAAAGGAGCAAAAATTTTATCAAATATTATAAATTATGTAAATTTTTATACTTGTTTTCAAAAAAATTTTTTTAAAATGTGTACCTTACGCAGATTTTTAATAATGTGATTAAAGACGTGAGTTTGCGATTTTTTATCAAAATATGTAAGTTTCAAGTGGTTAGCTCACTTTACTAACTTATTTTCTTTTTAAACGGTTTACTATTAAATTTAATCCTATCATCTTTTTTTTATTTGAGACTGAATTTTGGTAACATTTTTGGGTTAAATTAAAATCGATGGTAGTTTTTTTGTAATTTTTTTTAGTTTATCGTCTTGATTTTGTGTTTTATTACAAACAAATTTTTGAATGAGCAATCGTTTTTTGCAATGTTTTACTATGGTCCACTATTTTGAAGGATTTTAAATTAGCTTCTTAAAGTATTAGATGAAAAAACAGTATAAATACTGTTATCATTCCAAATATTAAAAAAACATTAGTAGGAATTTATTATAAATAATAAAAACGATCTTTTTGGAACAAGATATTTCTTTAATGCCTTTTTATCGAAGTTTCGGAGGTCTGAGCCTCCCTTTCGAAGATCTAAAAATACAAAATATACAAACAACATTTTTTTAAAAAGAAAATATTTTTTTTACGATTTAATTATACCAAAAATAAACATTCTTTTGTAGAACTTAAGTATTTAATATTATATATAATATACTAGGGGGCTCCGCCCCCTGCGCGCTTCGCGCGCCAACCCCCGTTGAGTGATTGAAAAAGTGGGTTAGTCATGAGAACAAAAAATGTAAAATTTTAAATACAATTTTAATAATTACTTTCAATTAAAAATATTGATTATATTGTTTTTCTTTTATTTTAAAATTCGTTAATAGGTTTATAATTAATTGATTTATCGGCTTAAAAATAAAAAAAAATAAAATCACTTAGACCCACAAGGGCTGGTTTTGCCCAGTAGTATCTTATTGGCCCGAAAGTATCAAATTAGCCCAAAATTGTCAATAACTAAGAAAATGGAAATGATGCAGAATGGCCCAAAAGTGTCAGAGTGGCCCAAAAGTATCAGAGTGGCCCAAAAGTGTCAGAGTGGCCCAAAAGTGTCAGAATGGCCCAAAAGTACCATATTGCGTGACCCAAAAGTGTCAGACTGGCCCAAAAGTACCATATTGCGTGGCCCAAAAGTGTCAGAATGGCCCAAAAGTACCATATTGCGTGGCCCAAAAGTGTCAGAATGGCCCAAAAGTACCATATTGCGTGGCCCAAAAGTGTCATATTGGCCCAAAAGTACCATATTGCGTGGCCCAAAAGTGTCAGACTGGCCCAAAAGTACCATATTGCGTGGCCCAAAAGTACCATATTGTGTGGCCCAAAAGTGTCAGATGGCCCAAAGGTGTCATTCGACAGCGGCGGCAGCGGTTATAACTTTATAATATATAGAGATATATTTATTACTGTGAAACTACATATGCAGTTTTATACAGGTATCTGCAATTTACATATAGTTGTTTTACAAACATTGGTTACAATATTAAGTACATTTTTACATTTATAATAATAGTTAAACAAAATTAACCCATTCTATGTGTAAATACACGGCTAGGCTTCTTTGCGTGAAATTTCAAGCAATTAAAACAATATGCTTGAATTTTAATGCAATTTTCTTGGATTTTCAAGCATTTGCTTGAAATTCCAAGCAATTTCCTGAAAATTCAAGGAAGAAATATAACTGAAATTAACTTAAGCAAACTTTAGGAATGCTCAAATTTTATTCCCCTCCGTTTTTTTAACTTTTATTTGAGAAAAAAAAATAGGATTGTGGAAATTAAAAAATAATATTACTTATATGAAATTCCGAAAAAATATTCTGCAGACTTTGAGTAATTATCCCAAGACAACTTGCTGTTATACCTAATTGCATATGTCTTTCCTTGTTACTTATAAATATACGGTTTGTTGCAGTTGTTACGTTATCAAGTGCGCATGGGAATAAGGGATAAATTAAGATGAAACAAGGTAAATTATAAAAAAAATTCAATAATAATTTTTAAATGATAACTAAATTTTCAAAGTATAGAATGTATTAATTGTTAAAAAACAAAACAATGTTGAAAAAATTGCTATTAGTTAACAATTCATGAATTTAAACTTTTTTACTTTTCTTTATTTTGAAACTTTATGACGATTATTTTTCTAAGTTTAGTTTACCCTCCATTTCCTCTTGATCACGTAACAGCAGCAACAAAGCATAAATTTTTAAGTAAAAAAAATAAGCAATTAGGTATAAGGCAGTAGATTTTCTTTTGATTATCACTCGAAGTCTGCAGAGTATGTTTTCTGGATTTCCATTTAAATAGAATTCACTATTTTTGAATTTCAACAAAATCCTAATTTTTTTTTCTCAAATAACTGTTATAAAAAAGGAAGGGGAATAAAATTTAAGCTTTATTCCAAAAGTTTTTTTTTGTTGATTAATTTAAATAACTACTTGAAAATTAATGCAAATAGCTTTAAAATTCAAGCAGATTCTCACGTAAAAAGATTAAGCTTCCTGGAGTAAGCTTACGGACTAACCTAAAAAAACTTAATTTTAAAAATTAAGTCTTTTTAATTTAGTCCGTAAGCTTAATTTTAAAAATTAAGCCATTTTAGGTTAATCCGTAAGCTTTTATAAAAAAAGTAAGAAAAATTAGGGATAATAAAAACACTCATTAACATGAAAAATTTTTCCTTTTAAATTTGGATAAGAAATTTCCCTCTCTATCCGATTCTGGAGTCAAAAAATTTTTATGCGCGAGATAGGCTATTTTTTTTTCAAAAGTCGGTTTAGGCTTAAATTTTTCCTTGAACTTTATATTTTTTGTTGAAAAAAAATTTTCAATGGTAAGTTGCTTTTAGAGAGCTCCACGGTAGAGCTGCTTTGGTTGAAAATTCAACCAATTGGTTGAATTTTACTATTTTTGGTTGAAATTTCAACCAATTGGTTGAATTTTAAACCAATTGGTTGAATTTTCAACCAAAAATAGTAAAATTAAACCAAATGGTTGAAATTTCGACCAATTGGTTGAATTTTCAACCAATTGGTTTAAATTTTCAACCAAAATGGTTGAAAATTCAACCAAAAGCTAAAATAAAAAATAAAAATGTAGTAATTATAATACAGAGTAAAAAAATTATCTCTGCATCTATAAAAAGTGCAATAATTTTATAATATATGTATGATATTATATGAACTAGTGATTTTTTATATATTATTATTGATGAGAAGCTGATGAATGACTAATTAAAAAGGTTACTGAATCCATAATTTTTAAATTTAAACTACAATGATTTGTGAGATTCTAGGTGTATTATTAATACCATTAATAATTTTTTGAAAAATTAATTTTAAAAATAAATATATTTTTAATAGATGAAACCTTATCATCATAGATCACAGATTGTTGTGGTCACAGTCTAGTTGTTATTGAGTCCGGCCCTTTCCCACCCAAAAGAAAATTGGAGCTGTGGAAAGGCGATTTTTATCACAGATTTTTATATATCTTTAGGCCCGGCTTGAATTGAAAATAAGTAAAAATTTTGCATAAAATTTAATAAATATTTTATAAAAAAAAACCACAAATAACTATTCTATTTAAAATATCGCTATTTTAACAATTATTTATTTTAACAAATAAAATATTTAAAACGGAGGAACCGTTAATATTGTTTATGTTTTCAATTCAAGCCGGTCCGGCTTAGGTCCTAAAGTTATAAAAATAGGCAATAGCCGTTTCACAGCTCCAATTTTTCGTTGAAGTAGGGAAGGGTCGGGAATTGTAAATTATTGGATAATTGACCGAGTAATTGACTCTATTCTATTATTTTTACTCAAATACCAACATTAAAATATGTTGCAAAAAAATGTTTTATTTTACGAGATAATGGTGAAGCTGGGAGTTGACGGAGAGAAGAGGGCTCAAGGGTGAGCGTATTTGGAAGAACTTTGATTTAGGGACTTAAAATAATTCAGTCAGAATTAAATTTATCTAAAGGCTTAAAAGTCAGAATTAAATTTATGTAAAGGCAGCCTTTCAGAGTAATACTGGATTTTAGAGAGGAATATTCTGATAATTCAAAATAACTATTTATGGTAAATTAAATTATTGGATTCAAAATCGGTAAATTTTGAACAGCCTCAAATTAGCTTCATGAAAATTAGATTTGATTTTCGAGATAAAATTTAATTAAAAAAGGTCTCATAAATCTTTAAAATTTAGTTCCAAATGTAGTGAAAAAAAACAAGCGATGAAAACCGTTTTTTGAGAATAAGAAATACCAAATAAATTTTGTATGGTAAAATAACTACTATAAATATATTATTTTTAAAGGGCAAAATACTTATAAGATACTTATTGTGTTATAAACTAAAAATTTCTCATAGTAAAAAATTTTAGTATTTTATCAATAGGTATTAGGGGTGTGTGGTTACCCGAGAGTCGACCCAAGTGCCCGAAATTTTGGGTTTTTTGCTTTGAGTTGGGTCAAATTTGGTGTATCTATGGAAGCTTTCGATTCAAAAATTCAAGTGCATACCTTTTCCGAAAAGTTTCGGGCTTCACACGAAATCTGACCTGCAAAAATTTTACAAAAAATACCAAAATTTCGGGTACCCGACCCGACTTTCGGGTCACCGCACACCCCGAATGTAGGTATACATCCGTAGAATATAATATTTTAAAACAGATTCTGTTATTATAAATTTTATTTTATATACATAAATTTCGATTAGGAAATCATGTTAAAAAGTCAGTATTCTGCGCGCGCTAGGCGCGCGGCCATTCTAGTATATTACAAAATTAATGCACTTTTTATAGATGCAGAGATAATTTTTTTACTCTGTATTATAATTACTACATTTTTATTTTTTATTTTAGCTTTTGGTTGAATTTTCAACCATTTGGTTTAATTTTACTATTTTTGGTTGAAAATTCAACCAATTGGTTTAAAATTCAACTAATTGGTTGAAATTTCAACCAAAAATAGTAAAATTCAACCAATTGGTTGAATTTTCAACCAAAGCAGCTCTACCGTGTCTAGATAAAAAAATAGCAAATTCAAAAAGCTCATTTTATACAAATTTCGAATTTTCCGACAAGTCACTTGAACAACTAAAATAGTGACCAAAAATTTAAATTCCGCGGAAAATTTTACATAAGAATATATCCTTTCATGTTTTTAAGAGCGTTTATATTAACGCAGCGAAATTTTAAATGGAAAGATTAAAAATCGAAATTTGTAAAAAATGAGCTTTTGGAAGCTGCTATTTTTTGATCTAGAGCTCTCAAAAATCAATGCCCCATCGAAATTTTTTTTTGACAAAAAATATAAAGTTCAAGGAAAAATTTAAGCCTAGTTAGAAGATTTTTAACCAATAGGCATTTGAAAAACCGACTTTAGAAAAAAAAACAGCCTTACCAATTTAAAACAATCTTAGCGATTTATCGAGCATGTGCTGCTCAAAAAAATTTTTTGACCCCGGAATCGGATAGCCAGGGATATTTCCTATCCGGAACTAAGAAGAAAAAATTTTTCATATTAATGAGAGTTTTTAACAGAAAGAATAAGAAAAATTATCCCTCATTTTTCTTACTTTTTTATAAAAGTCCAAAATACAAAATAGGCTGCCAAAAATCGATATTTTGCTCTGGGAGGCTAAAAATTGGTTTGGTGAATTATTTTTGGTAGTATTTTTAGAAAAAAATACGTTGGGGTAATTTTGAAGACCCGACCATACAGTTCATACACGCTTCATTTAAATCTACCCATATATTAAATTATTATAACTATATAATATATAGTTCATAATAATCTATATACAATTAATTATTATATTTATTATTGTTAATTTATGTTAGGAAAATGAAAAAAATAATTATTAATTTAATAATTTTTAAAATTTTTACTGTTTTAATTATAAACGTCGTTTTTATGATTTTATGGACTTTAGGAAGAAAGTGTGGGATTTTTACACTTGCTTCGGGCCTTGGAGGGGTATAAAGGATGGTTTTATACAATAAAAACAAAAAAAACCTTATGGCCATAAACCCAACCATCACCATAAATTATGGCCATTTTATGGTAAAAATTTTTCACAGGGAAGAGACCTATTTTTATTGAAAACTGCAATTTTAGCAGCAATTTATAAATTGGCCATTTCGGTCCGAAAATGGGCATTTGGTTTATTGACTATAGCGATGAAAGAATAGGTGATAAAGCATTGCAGCTGACGGAAATTAAAACTTAGGTACTTATACGGAATAAATGAGACCAACTGGAAGTATTTTGGTTAATTTGCGAGGTTGCAGCGTTATATGTAAGATTTCGAAAAAACCCTAGCATATAATATTGAGCCCTGTGTTTCTAAGCCCAGAAGACGCGTCGAAATAAACGGAGAGTATCTTTTTTCAACATATTAAAGTCATCCATAACTATAGATTGTAATTTGGCGACACAAAGGTTCCGGTCTCCCTTTGTCAATTCATTAATAAAAACAGTTATACCGTAAGATGTAGAGTGCAAACAATGAACTTTTTCTATTATTTTAATAAACCATTATTATTTTGTCTTGAACGGTGAAGTTTTAATATATTGTGTGTCGCATTTACGGATATAATGTTCTATTATTTTAAACATTTTTTATTAAAATTTATAATTATTTTTACCTTTCATAATAAATTAAAAAATTAGTATTTAAAATCCTCTTACAAATTTTAAAATTTCATAGAGTATCGAAAAATCGATCAATGAGAGAAAATCGTTGACGAATTTTTTAGATATTTTAAGGTATATTGCTACTTGGCGCGTCCGCGGCGTCAAGGAAAATCCGCAAATTAATTTACAGGAAAACGGGAAGAGATAATGGAAAAATTTTTTGGGATATAATAAATGAACTAATAAAGTATGTAAAAAAATTTTTTTTAATTAATTTTTATAATTTTTTATGCGATTAAATTTTATTTTAAGTTCAAGAATTTTTGCCGGAAAGAGCTACTGGTACCCAAGATAAAAAATGTTTGGCAGCAGCTAGAAAAAAAAAAAAAAAAAGAATTATAAATTACATGAGTATGGTTATCGTGTGAACTAAAATTTTTAATTTTGGCCAAAAAAAAAAAAAGTTATTAAAATGTTAAAAAAATTTTCGAAAAAAGTCATTTTTTTTTCTACGTTTTTTGCAAAAAAATATCGAAAAAATTAAAATTTTTGCAATATTTTAGTTCACACGAAAACTACAAATTTGGTAAGTGTGTGGACCAAATTTGGAGTCGATCGGACTAGGTGGTTTTGATTTATCCTGGGTACCAGGTGCAAAAAAGTAGTTTCGAGAAAAACGCGTTTAAAGTTTTTAAGCGCGTATAATTGAAGGGCGGGGGCTCTATAAAAGAAGATTTAAAGTATATAAAAAATATTTCGATCGATATAAAATTTTTTTTACATATTCTTGAATAGTTTTTCAACAGAAAAAAAAAATAAAAAAATTTTGACCCGAGAAAATTTTATGAAGTAGCAATATACCTTAATAAAATGAAAAATTTATTGTATTTCTTATTTCTGTATTTTTTAATATATATTTACTTTAAGGATATTTGCTAAACAAAATCAGTATGACCAATCAAAACACAAATAAATTAGACGGGCAATTATGTTACCGAGTTTTTTAGAGACAGAATAATATTGATATAATAATAAGAAAACATTATAAATACTGTTTTTCGTCCCAATTAATTAAATTAATTTCCTGAGTTTATTATAAATAATAAACACGGTACTATAAAAGTACAATTTTTTCATTATTGCTATTTGTGAGGACTGAGCCTCCTTTTCATACCATTTTTTTTCAATAATAATTATTTTGTGTGACAAATTGAAGCTTAGTCTTCAAAAGTAAAGATAAGAATAATGAAAAATTGTTGATTCTTTTACGTTTGGTATGGATTTAATAGTTGAATAAATGAGAAATTGACTTTTCCAGAGCAAAGATGTTTATTATAAATAAATTATACTTTTATAGTTCCATGTAGATTGTTTTTAATATAAATAATAAACTCATAAAATTAATAGATAATATTGGATAAACAAAATTAATAAACTTTATCTGAGAATTAATTTGCTTTGCTAACTTTGTAATTCCCCGACTGCTTTTCCTTTGTTTCTGGCTAAAAAAAAACATGATTAACGATACTAATCACATTAAACAGTTTTAATTTTTCCAGCATATGCATACAACTTTTCATTATTTTATAATTAGATACCGTTTACAAAATCTATATTAAATTTTTTAAATCTATTGAATCTGACCCTTCCCCACTCCTTGTTTAAATTTAGGTCTGGCACCAATGACAGAAGTTAAAAATTAGCGCTGTTAACGGAAAAATCTGTAACTTTAGGTCCGGAATTTAAATCTGCCAATGAGAGAACGATAAAAATTTCTTTAGAGTGGTGAAGGGTCAGACCAGGGTCGGACTCAATAAGCATTTACTTCAATTCTTTTTATAGCCCTGTTTTAGTTTAAATCATCCTAAACAAATTTCTGTATTTTATATTTTTCCAAATTTTCCTTAATATAATAATACCCCAGTTTTATTATTCATAATTAAATTAATATCACACCATCACAAAATTTACATTCATCCATTCATTTTTTATGTAATATAAATATAAAATATTTATTTCTAATATCTGAAATCCACCGTTTTCCATCTTCTTTTTTCTCTTTCTGTTTCTTAATTTCTTTATAACCTTTCTTCATTTTACCCCTTATTATAACTTGTTTTTTGTCATTTCACTATTAAACTATTACCTACATTTTCTTGCACTTTTTCAAATTTTTCTGCCAGAGTTGATTTTACTTTCCTTGCTTCACGTATTGCGTTGCAGGCTGTATATGTAGTACTATATTATATATTTTTATACACATATATGTAACCTTTATGTATAAAACATGTATAATTCCACTATCATCTATTATTTAATAAAACCTTTTTTTTATTTCTTCTTATTCTTTCTCTATAAAAGAATTCAATTAACCTATGATTTTTTAAAACTTATTTTCTATTATTTTTAGCTTTCCACCTTTTCTTTAGTAAAAGGTTATACATAACGTATCTTTTTCTTTTACATCTTACTCCCAATTTTCTTTTTTTCCTCAAAAATACTAATTTTTCTGCGCTCTGACGCCCATTATTCTCCAATGTACAACAATTTACTTACAAAAATTTTTAATAATATCTTATTTAGTTTGTTGTAACATTAACATTATAAACATATTAAAAAAAAAAAATAAAAAAAGATGTACTAAAAAATATAAGAAACTTAATGTAACTATTCTCACTGCTAATGAAGTACTAAAGTATATTATAGTTTGAAAGTACAACGAATCACGTGTTACAAAAATTTTTTTATATTAAAGAAATTGAGTAAGATAAACAAAATTGATATTTATTTTTATTTTAAAATACTATGTTTAGTATAAGGAGATTTCAAAGTGCGTCACGATTACAAATACTATACTTAAAAATAATACTAATTATTATATTTTATTCAAAATTTTTACTTTTTACTAACGCCAATTTTTTTTTAACGTGATGAAGGACTGGAGACAATAGGATATTTTTAGAAATTAATATTTGACGGAATTGACAATTTTATAATTATTGCTTAAATAAAAGTAAATGACCTAATCTTTTGCTTATATTTTTATTAGTATATTTAGAAAGTTAGATATTAGTAAATAAGAATGTTTTAGCTATATTAATTTTATTTTAATGACATTTGTTATCCGAAAGTAAGATGCATTTAACAACAATATTATAAAGTATTGTGACTTTTTGTTTAATTGGGTGATGTAAGATAAAGTTAATGTATCTGGCTGAAAATATATCTTTTCTATACCAATTTGTTTCTATCAAAGAGTTTCTAGAATATTTTCATTTTCGTTGTAAAATGTATATTTTTATTGTAGTTATTAAATATAGAAGTTAATTTATTTGAATATTCTTGGTTACAAATTAAAAGAATGTCATCTTTTATAAAAAATTATTGTAGAATACAATCTTTCGGAGGATTTGAATAAAAGTTCGAGCAATTATATAATAGAATACTACTTTTTAATATTTTTAAAGATATTTTTTCCAGTCCTCTAGCGCAAAGTAAACCATTTGACATATGTAGGGAGTAAAGCTTATTAAACGACTATTACTAGGTATAGATTTTTTGTTAGTTAAAGCAACTATCTCTCCGTGAAATGTTTCTGATTGGACTTCCTTTACCCAAAGAATTTCTGTATTTTGTAAATCATCAAGATTTACTTTGGTTTGATTGCTGCCACGAAATCTGCGCACAGCTAGTAATGCGAGCGTGTTTATTTTAGTTAGTCAAGACCAAGAATCAAATTTAGTTGAATCCGGTAAATACAGGTCTCGCTTATGGATAGTCATAACGACTTTGATTCTAAATCAGCTAGTCACTAAAATTCTTCTTTCGAAATCCGTAGCTGCACGGGCCAATATTTTTCCTATTCGCACAAAAATTTTGGTTCATTTAGCCAAATTTCTCCCTGTTTCAAACCTAACTTCTTGACTTTGGTTGCATTATCCGCTGGATTTTCATTTGTAGAAATCCACCGTCAATCTTTCGCATTAGTTAATGAGTCTATCTTACCCTATCTATTCAAAACAAAAGACATATAAGTTCGTGAAACGTATCCAGCAAAATACTGTACGAGAATCTGACCAATATATACGACGCATAAATACTAACTTAGATTCTTTTACTACAGTATCGGCCAGCCTTGCCCCTATCACGGCAGCTTGGAGCTCTAATCTTGGTATATAGACAATGCCTTTAATGGAGCTACGTAACTTTTACTTGCAATAATACGGATATTTAGGCGTACTTCTCTGTTCAAATAACTATTGCATCTCACCAAAAAAATGGATTACAAGTTATCAAAACTTTAATAAACTTGAACAATAATTTGTTAAAAAAAAATACTTAGAACTGGTTTGTGTGTATTAACAACCAACGAGCATGGAACATCTTCACTTACAATAGTTTTAACCTATACTCCCTAATTATTATAAGTTTTTATTATTATCCAAAGTATTATCTAAAATTATTTTAAGTCCCTAATTCGAAAATAATCTAAGACCATTTGAACCCCTCCCCCCTCTCTAAAAAGTAAATTTTTTACTCTCCCAAGTTCCATAATAATAATTATAATTTAAAATAATAGTAATCATCGCCTACTGTATTAAAAATGTAAGAAAAATGGTGAAGAGAATAAACTTTAATACATTATTATTATAGATCTTGATAGAATACTATAATCAAATTATCACATCTTAATTTCTAAATCAAAAGCTCAATTTATTAAAATTAACTTATTATAAATACATAATAATATATTTATTTAATAATATATGTAACTTAAAAAAAGTAAAAAAATTAATTATTTTATTTTAATTTTTTCTGTTTTATAAAAAAATTATAATATTTAACTTTTACGACAATCTTTACTTTTTTTTTTATAACAAATGATAATATCTTAAAACGTGTTCACAGCACGTTATAACAGTTTAAATTAAGTATTTAAACACAGAATACAATGATACTTTATATAAAACTACAGTTTTTATTTTATTCTACTTTATAATTCATACTTAACGATTTTCAAGGTATATAAATAATTTTTTATAGCCTTTTTATTTATTTATTTTTTTTATGTAGTTTATTTTCTATGTATAAATAAACTCTTTATTGTTTTTTTAATTATAAATATTTGAATATCAGGGTCTTTATAGATTTGTATTTCTTGATAGTAAATTAGAGTGCAATGTATTTCTAACGCTACTACAGAGTTAGTATAGCATTGCATTAAAAAATAAGTATTTATAAATCATGTATTTTGAAAATTTAATTGATGAGATTTTAAAAAAGAAAAGTTGAGCCAAGAAGATTGAACGTGTTTGCTAATTCTAAATAAAGAGTACAATTATAATATAGGATGGTATATATGGAAAGTATAACTATAATACTTATGTTTGTATATTTTTTATTAGGATTGAATGCAATTTAATAAGCTTAGCCCTATCCCTAAGAGCTACTCTTACCAGATAGAGGTAGGGTATTTTCTAACAAAACAAAAGTCAATAATGACAATTATAACAAAATTTATTGTTCCTGAATTTTTATAATATAATATAATTTTAATGAATATTAATCAAAGAAAAGTATATTTTTAAAACCTTAGCATTAAAAAAAAACTAGAAATATGTCATGAGATGAATAAACCATAAAAATTTTGATAAATAATTAGTCTGTTTTTTTAACTCGAGCAGAACTCAATAAAATTTTAACATTACAAATTATTTATTTATTAATTAATAGTTCTTTGAGCTTAAACAAAAACTTTAAACTGCAATATTACAATTACTACAACTTACTTGTAATATTTAAATTATATTGTAGAATAAAATGTAATTTAACGTTTTTAATTCGAATAAAGAAACCTTCAAACCTCATTGAAATACAAATGATTAAAAAAAAAAAACGTTCTAAAATTGTTTTTTATCATGACTTTATTAAGAATTATATAAATTTTAAAAATATCCTAAATTTTTCTATTTACTGTATTTTAAAAATAAATTATGTCATTGATGTTGGAATATAAGAATTAATTTATCAAAAGAATAATAATAATAATAATTTCTCTATTTGTTGCCACAAAATAGTAATAAAAAATGTAATATGAAGTATGTAAAATATGAAGTATAAAATATGTTATAGTCATTATAATGTTTTGAGTATTTATAATAAATAGCATTTATGTTTTTAGATAATTTTACTTATCACGGACAATTTTATTTGTAAATAAGTATATTAATGTAATAGAAATCAGTAATAGAAAAAAAAAGCATTGTATAAAATGAATATGAGTGATTCTTTGTGAAACTGATCTGAAGAGAAGTGAAAAGCTGGATTATGAAAAATCTGATTTTACTGGATTCAGTAGGTACAGAAAAATATTACACCATGCCAATTTTTAGGATTTTAGGTTTAAATGTTTTGAAATTAAAGATTTTTTCACATTCAAAATATTTTTTAATTTTTAAGTAATATTTGAGCTAACTAATTAATATTTTAATTTTTGTACGCTCTAAATGAAGCTCAAAAATAATTTAAAAAAGATTCGATTCTCGATCGATGTCCAATCAGTTTTTCAAAATCCAAGACTTTTACTTTCCATTTATGTCAGTTCTACTAAGAATTATTCATATAAAATATTAAAATTACAGGAATTTTATTTGATTATAATTTGAATAAGAAAAAAAAAATTGATTTTCAAAAGTCTAGATTTGAAATCAAATTTTTTCATTTTATTTACAATTTTCCATAATATTAAGACTTCATGATTATAATCTATTTGATATTAATTTTAAACTAGTTTTTTGGTTTCTCTATTTTTTCTTTATTATTTCTTCTAAGGCCAATAAAATTGGTACAAGATCAATCTTTATTTCATATCTATTTGATAATAAAACGATATATTATAATCAAATGAATTTTTTATGATCTTTTTTTTTTCTTACATACAAATCGTGTTTGACTTTATTTTTATGCTATATTTTTTAACGACACGTTTTTGTAATGTTATGTTAATCTTAAATTATAAAGAAAAAAAGAATAATTTTTGTGAGATATATAAGATAAACAATACTGGTTCGTTTAAAAAAATTAATGCATTTTCATAAATTAATTTATATAAGTATTTTGCTGTGGAATATGTGCACTGCTATAATAAGTTTCTAAATCAAAATTATTAGTTCCATTTTACCTCCACCCATCCTGGAACCCCTCCCCATAAATAGGTTGCAAATTAAAAAATTATTTGCACAGTTGTTTGAAAATTTAACTAAAGCAAACTTGCCACTTTATATAAATTCATAATGATTAGAAATACTAATTTATACTGAAAAAACGTAGAATTCAAAGAAATATACTCTTTACTCATTAAGCTTGCGACACAGACGCTTAGGGGTATTTCTTTGTAGAAGCAAGCTACAGAGAATCCGATATCCACCCGCTAAAGACAGAATCACTAAATGAATGGAAAACTATGGACTCCTCCTTCTTATGTTTTTATTCTAATTTCTTACCAATTAAAAACCAGTTTTTCAATTGATATTGATACCCATGCCCTATTTTACTTCATCTTGGTAAGAAATTGGAAGAAAAACATAAAAAATTAGACTTGAAGGGGAATTTTCGGGTCAAAATACCGTAAAATTCACCCCTTTGGACTATATGTTTGTTATGGTGAATAGAAAACGTGCGTAAAATTCTGTCTGCACTGTAAAAAGTAACTTTCTTATATTAACAAAAAAATTAGAAAATCTTCGAAAAAATCGTATATTTACTAAATTTAGTATATTAACAAAAAATTCGCACGGCTAGCTTGAAAGATCAGATTATGAAAAGGCCGGGAACTTGGGATTTTATAGCGAAAAATGAATGTTCAACCTATAAGGAAATAATCCTTTTTTGGGTTTAAATGTTAAATTTATATTTTGGCGAGTTATTTGATAAAACGTGTCTCTCGGGGGAGCTGAAAATGAGCAAAAATTTTCCCTGCTCGGATCAGGCTGAAATTTTCAGGAAAGATTGCTTTTTTGGTCCCCAGAAACATGTTGAAACCCGTTTTTGAAAATCAGTCATCCTCTTCGAGATATTTATCAATATGTCTCCTATTTAAAATACATGGGAAAAGCTATTTTGTAGCGGTTTTTCTGATTTTGCTTCACAATTTTAGTTTGATCAAAGTTGGACTAAGCACGAAACCAATGGGAAAAGTTTTTTTTAACATTAATACACATGCCTGCTTCATTATATAGAGGATTTGTCTTTGACCAACGTGGCAAAACGCCTCTATGTCTGAAAAATCGCCTTTAAAATTGAAAAAATAACGTTTTTTAAAAATTTCCGTATATTAAATTATTTATATATACATAATATATAAAAAATTTATGTTAAAAAAAACTTTTCTCATTGGTTTCGTGCTTAGTCAAACTAAAATTGTGAAGCAAAATCAGAAAAACCGCTACAAAATGGCTTTTCCCATGTATTTGAAATGGGAGACATATTGATAAATAGGAAGAGGATGACTGATTTTCAAAAACGGGTTTCAACATGTTTCTGGGGACCAAAAAAGCAATCTTTCCTGAAAATTTCAGCCTGATCCGAGCAGGGAAAATTTTTGCTCATTTTCAGCTCCCCCGAGAGACACGTTTACGTTTTATCAAATAACTCGCCAAAATATAAATTTAACATTTAGACCCAAAAAAGGATTATTTCCTTATAGATTGAAGATTCATTTTTCGCTATAAAATCCCAAGTGCCCGACCTTTTCATAATCTGATCTTTCAAGCTAGCCGTGTTCGAGTATTCTCGATTTTTTTTTGTGAATTCGTAAGAAAAATTAATAATTTAAAATTTTTTTTCGAAAATTTACATAGTTGTAAATTTCCGAAAAAAATCCCAAAAAAAAATCGAGAATTCTCGAATTTTTCGACAATATACTAAATTTAGTAAATTTACGATTTTTATCGAATATTTACAACATTTTTTGAAAATTCACTAATTTTTCGAAAAATTTATATTTTTTTTGTAAATCTATACTCCAGTCAAAATACGGTTTTGGTGGTATAATCACCTACCACTACCACATTTAGTCTACTATAGGTTTTTTGGGTCGCTGATCACGAATTAAGGGGTCATTTCTATGAGAAATGGATGGAACACCCTTAAATTTGCAAAAACTACCCCTAAAAAGAGGTATTTTTGTTGTATTCGAATTTCGGGTGGTCAGATTTGGTCCATATAGGTTTTTTGGGTCGCTGATCAAGAGTTTTGTGGAATTTTTTGTTAAACATTAATTTCTAGCCCTTAAATTAACAGAAACTAACCCTAAAAGGGGTGTTTTTGCTATTTTTGCATTGTCAGTGTTAAGATTCGGTACATATAGGTTTTTTGGGTCGCTGATCACGAATTTTAGGGAAATTTTTATTAAAAATTAATTTCTCACCCTTAAATTAACAGAAACTACCCCTAAAATGGGTACCCCTAATTCCCCAAAATTCATGATCAGTGACCCAAAAAACCTGTATAAACCGAATCTTAACACTGACAAAGCCAAAATATAAAAACACCTCTTTTAGTAGTTTCTGTTAAATTAAGGGTTGGAAAATAATTTTTAACAATAAATTCCACAAAAATCTTTTTCAGCGACACAAAAAATCCATTAAACCCGTTTCTGAAGGCTGAAAGTGCGAAAGTAGCAAAAACAACTTTTTAGGGGTAGTTTTGCAAATTTAAGGGTGAAAAATTAATTTTTAATAAAAATTTCTCCAAAAATCGTGATCAGCGACCCAAAAAACCTATATGAACCTAATCTTAACACTGACCATACAAAAATAGCCAAAACACCCCTCTTTAGGGGTCGTTTCTGTTAATTTAAGGGTAAGAAATTAATTTTTAACATAAAATTTCACAAAATTCTTTTTTAACAACCCAAAAAACCCATTAAAACCGTTTCTGAACACTTAAAGTGCCAAAATAGCAAAAACACCCCCTTTTTAGGGGTATTTTTTGCTAATTAAGGGGTTAAATATTAACTTTTCATAGAAAACTCCTCGAAATTCTTGATTAGCGACCCACAAAACCTATATGGACCAAATCTGACCACCCAAAATTCGAATACAACAAAAATACCCCTTTTTAGGGGTAGTTTTTGCAAATTTAAGGGTGTTCCACCCATTTCTCATAGAAATGACCCCGAAATTCGTGATCAGCGACCCAAAAAACCAATAGTAGACTAAATCTGGTAGTGGTAGGTGATTATACCGACCCCCCCCCCCCGTATTTTGACTGGAGTACTAAGAAAGTTACTGTTTACAGTGTGGTTTAATTTGGGTAACCTATTTAAATATTGGAAGGGGGGATTACCCTCTTGACTACTTCTGTTTAGGCTTACAAAAATATAGGCTTTTGTCTTCCGGTCAAATTGGCTGATTTTCTTGTAGATTGGGCACAAAGCTCAAAAGTCTCAACTTTGTCCGCTATGGAGCTTGAAAGCTCCAAAGCTCCACCATTGCAACTTAAAAACCTTATTTCTTTTATTTTTAAAGTATACCTTTGTGTTTTTGAGGTCGCTGATTTCAAATCTGATGTCAAATTGGAATTATTAGTAGTAAAGCTGTAAATAGCTTTCATATTAATAACAGAATACAAGAAACTTAAAATAATGATTTCATCTTATGTTTTTAAGGTTTTAAATCTGATGTCAAAATGACAAAGTTTACATTTGGAAACTGAAATCGGATGTTTGGTTTTTTGTATTCTTTCATTATTTTAACAGATATTTGACAGCTGATAACTGTCAACTTTGTCATTTTGACATCAGATTTCAACTCAGCAACTGCAAAAACATATGGTCCAATTATTATTTTAAGTGAATTTAAGTATTTTGCATTCTATTGTCAATTTGACATCTATTTGACAGCTGCCAACTGCCAACTTTTTTCCGTCAATTTGACAGCAAGTTAACAGATGTCAACTGTCAATAATGTCAAATTGAAATCAGATTTGGAACCAGCGACCTCAGAAAAATAAATCTGTACTTTAAAAATAAAATAAAAAAGATTTTTAACCGATCTTGCCATAGTGGAGCATTGTAGATTTCAAGCTCCGTAGCCGCCAAGGATGAGACTTTTGAGCTTTATACCCATCCTATATTTTTGTGCGGGGTTCTTTAAAAAACAAATTTTTTTTTTATATTACGACGCTTGCGTTATTTTAGCTCATCTTGGTAAGAAATTGTAAGAAAAACATAAGACATTTGACTTATTGGGAGTTTCAAGCCAAAATACAGTAAAACTCCATATTTGAAATATATATTTGTTATGGTGAATAGAAAAAGTGTGTAAAATTTGGTCTGGTTTCATTTGGGTCACCTGGGTGACTTAAATTTGGGGAGGGGGTTTAACCCCTCTCAGGACAATGGCGCATAGGCTAAACTTTGGGTGCGTTATAAATAAATTTTATAGAGTCATGTGTAAAAGTTTAGCCTGGTTTCAAGAGTCACCTAGGTGGCTTAAAATACGGCTGTGTTACAGGGCTCAGGGCAGCTTTTCCGTAATATCCCTTTCACTGTAAGTCTTTTATGCTGATAAGAAACAAATATTGAATTCTAGCCTGGTTTCAATTTAATCACCTGGTTGATTTAAAATTTTGGGGGGGAGGGGTTGTACCTACCCTCAGGATAATGGGACATAGGCTAAACTTTAGGGTACTATCAGAAAGCTTCATAGAATAAAGTGTAAAAGTTTAGCCTGGTTTCAAAAGAGTCACTCAGGTGACTTTCCGATACCAACAGGTTTTCCGTTCATACAGTGAGTTCTTAGCATCGAGAGGTACTATATTTCGATGGTCCTTCACCAAAGGTCTAAAAATTCGTTACCTCGGTGGCTAAGAGTGCATCTGAAACCGTCCGAGTGGTATCTTGAAAGTAACCCAAATTCTTATGGCCTGCCTGCCTATAAATGAATGGAAAACTATGGACTCATCTTGCTGTCTAGCCTTACGTTTCGTGCATACTGGTATTAGTATCTGTGATTTTATGGGTGAAAATTGATAATTAATTCGAAGTTTCATTTTTTTTCTGAAAAGAAACACTCCCGAAAAATTAATGAAATAAGATATTCTAAGGCGATGTTTACATTAGTTTTGTAATACTTTTTTTAAATCAAGCTATTTTTTAAATAATGGGTAAAATATTGACTTTGAATTTACGAGCGAAATTATTTTTTAGCTGTATGTGGAGCGGTGAAAAATTAAAATCGAAAAATTTTTTCAGACGTGGCTTATTTTGAATTTAAAAAAAATTGAGAAACAGCTGCCATTTTGAAACTATTGACCCTAGAACCTTAAAAATTGGTATAATATCATAATTTTACATACTGAACCCATTCCAATCATTTATTTTAAGATTCCAGGCTTCGAGGTACCTTTTATGTTTGATATACAAAGAATTACCTATATTCTTTTTGTTACTTTCTGTAACAATGTGATATTACAAATTTTTTTTGTATATTATTAAAATATTCATATTATAAATAATAATAGAAAAAAAATTCATTACCATGCATAAAAATTAAAAAAAAAAAAATTATTTTAAAACAATAATATCCAATTTGATTATGCGTGTTATTTACAGTGTAAATTAATAACCTAAAATAACGTTGCTATGACAAAATGATATTTACCTATTTTATATTAAATCGATTTTAAAACATATTGCATTGCATTATTAAAAAAAAAGTGATTTTAATGAAAAAGCTTTAATAAAAATGACTGAAATTGAAGAAATAATTGATATCGAGAGTAATAAATTAATCTCAAAAAAAATAAAAACCATTAAATTACAAATACAAAATAATCTCGATAATAAAATAAAAAATTTAAATGTATCAGATAATTTTAATGAAATTAATAATTTAGAAGAAGAGCAAGAAGAAATTTTAACAAAAGATGATATTTTAAATGATATTAAAGATAATTTAAACAAAAATGAATTATTAATTGAAGAAAATAATAAAGAATTTGATGATTTTATTAATGATATGAAAATTATTGATGAATCGACATCTGATGATGAAGACAGTACTGATGAAAGAAAAATTATTAAAGGAAAAGTTTATGATTTTGATCCAAAACAGCATGGAGTTAGGTAAATAGAATTAATATTTTATTATCTAATTTAATTTGCATGAATTTTGGTTTTTATGCAGGATGACTGAAAATTTAATAAAAAAACATTGCAAAGAGAATAAATTATACGATACACCATACTTAAATGATGTTCTTTATTTACATTACAAAGGTAAGAAAATTAAATAAATTAAATTTGCAAGAAAATTAATAAATTTTTTTTTTCTGATTTTTTAGGTTTTTCATTTATTGAAAATTTAGAAAATTATTATGGTTTAAAATGTTTATGGTTAGAAAATAATGGCATATTGGAAATATCGAATTTAGATAATCAGTTGGAATTAAAATGTTTATTTTTGCAAAATAATTTAATTAAAAAAATTGAAAATTTAGAACCGTTAATTAAACTTGATAGTATTAATTTATCACATAATTTAATAAATAAAATTGAAAATTTAGGTATTTTATATTTATCTATTGTTATACTTCAATTATACACTGTAAAATTGTTGATGAATCTTTAGTGAAAATATTATTATAACTGATAGATGGAGTAATACTGTTTTGGTTCTCAGAAAATTTTTAAGATAAAGATCTATAAGTTGAAGAGCTTTTTTACTCTCCCTGGTAAAAAAAAATAATATAAATGGAAAAATTTCGGAGATCTGAGCAGAATTTCTGAAGCCCCTTTTTGAGTCACCAGATGAAAATTGTAAAAAATGCTAACTCGATTTTCGGATGTCTCAGAAAATTTTTAGGCAGTTTTTAAATATTCCTGATAGGCTGGACAAAAAAATTAAAATTTCATAAATTTTTGTCAAATAATTTCTTTGTTCTTTATTTTTTCTGTGTTTTTTTTTTGTACAGCCTTTCAAACAGTTTTTCAAATTATCCGTTTTAATAAAATTTCCCGGGGAATCCAAAAATTGAGTCGAATTTGTTTAAATTTTCATCTGGTGACACAAATAGGGGCCCTAAAAATTCTGTTGCTATTAGTCGTATTTTTTAGGAAAGCTTGTAAATATTTTAAAAACAACTTGTCTCAAAAAATTAAATTCTTGCTTTAAAGAGATGAATTTTAACCTTTGAAATTCATATCAGTTAAATTTTTTTACTCTAGTATCTTGATCAAAATTTAAACATCACAATTTTACAGTGTGTCTTAAAATATAAATTAATAAGAAAATTTTTTTATAGACTGTTTAAAAAATTTAAACACATTAAATATATCACATAATTATTTGAAAACAAAAGATGATATCGAACATTTGATAAAATTAGATTCTGTATCAATATTGGATTTATCACACAATAAAATTGAAACAACGGATATCATTGAAGTAAGTAAATAAAAAAACATTTTTAATAGAAATAAAATTAATTTCGTCAATTTTTGCTAGATTATGGGAAAAATGAAATCATTACGTGTATTATCATTAACTGGAAATCCAGTATTAAAACAATTAAAAATGTATAGAAAAAATTTAATATTAAACTGTAAGCAATTACAACATTTGGACGACCGACCTATATTTCCAAGAGATCGTGCATGTGCTGAGGCATGGTAAATAAGAAATTTTTAAATTTAAATATATTAATACAATATTTAATTATGCATAATTAATTAATTCTATTTTTCTTATCTTCTTAATTTATTAATTAAAAAAAAATTTTTTAAGGCAACGTGGGGGCCCGAATGAAGAATTAGCTGAAAGAAATCGTTGGATTGAAGCTGACCAAAAAAAAATAAACGATAGTGTTATGGCATTAATCAATCGACGAAAACATTTGCAGACATTCAATTCTGATAAGGATGTATGTCATGTTATTAATTTATTAATCACACTAAAATTTTATTGATTTAAGTTGACCTTGATAATGAAAATTATTTTCTTAGAGCAAAAATAGTTTTCTTTTCAATTATAGAGCTATTTTAGTCTACAGAATTCGTCTTGAATATAAATTTTTGCCCCGAGAAACTATTTATAGCTTCTAAAATTGTTTTTTTTTGTAACCAAAAATAAACATTTAAAAGGGAAATAATAGTTTTAACAATAAAAAGTAAAGATTTCAGTAAAAATTGTTGAAAAAATATACAATCGCCCATTGGACCTTACTTAGATGTAATGCAGCAAAAGATCGCTATGATTCCCTGTATTTAACAGGTTACCTTTGTCCCCTTAAAAGCCAATTTTTGATCCTGTTTTTATTATTATAGTTAAGTCTATTTTTACTTATGATAATTTATGATAATTTTACTTATGATATTTATCTCAACTCTTTGGTCTGGGCTCTGGTCTAAAAACAAGAATTTATTCTTTTCAAATAAAACCCATCGCTGCCTCGAAAACCTATGTAGTCGTAATATCTTCACAGTTAGTTAATATTTCAAAATAACTTTAAAAAGTTATCATTTTTAGTAATTTAAGGGCGTTGAACAAATTTTACACGCTTGAAAACTCGGTTTTTGGAAGCAGCAAGCCAAAAAATCACTAGTAGATGTTTTTTATCTTGGTTTCCTAAAAAACCCCTCCTCTCCGTGATTTGACCTATAATGATATGCAATATATTTAATGCTAAAGAAAAATTCTTGACCTACAAGATGCTTGACATATTCGTATTTAGTGACCTTAATTAGCTTTTTTGGGGTGCGAGTATACCATTTTGGGTTAGGGTAGATTATCGTTGTTTTGTGCTTCCTCGGCTCCAAAAAAAAATCATTTTACTCTAGGAATAAGTCCAAATACGCTTTTTATGATTTTCAATTTTATTGTCGTACCCACAGAAGTATGATAGATTCCTGTGAATTATGATAGATTGGTGTGAATTTTTGAGATAGCAAAAATATAAAGAAAAAGACTTATTTTTACAAATAATTGAAAATTACAAAAAAATTTATCTATTGGATAAAAACAAATAAATTTAAAAAGATAATAAAGTCTAATATTTTTTATATTTTGATAACTTTAAGACTTGAAAGTACATCGTCATATAACAGGTCCAAACATCATAAATCATGTTTTCCCAACCCAAAAATTATTTTTTTTTATAATGATTACGTTTAAGTTTTCGGTTTACGCAGTTAATTCTCAATCTAAATTGGGTATTTTGTTTATTGACAATGAAAAAGACTTTATTGATAAAAAGTGTGCGTAAGGTTTCATTTAACACACACTTAAATTTCATAATCATAAAAAATAAATTTGAAAACAAGAGTCTAAAGAAACTGTAATTTGATACAGGGTGGAGAAGTATAAGTAGGCCGCTTGGGTTATCTATGTTTACACTTCTCCATTCTATGTAAAAAACAGTATCTTGTTTCAAAAAAATACTATTTGTAACATACTTAGTCATTTACAACAAAATACTTTAAAAAAAAAAGTAATAAACATCATTTTATTGGGGGAAAACCCTTGGGAAAACCAAACAAGTTTCAAAAAACGCAAGTACGTTGGAAAATTCCTGTCGACCAGTAAGGGTAAAAGCGTCTACGAAACAGGGGTCGAAGTCAGGACAATATAGATTATTTTGTATTTTAAAAATATATGTTCCAATAGAGCTTTTGTCCAATTTCCTTTTTTCTAGGGTAGATTTTGTTCTGGGATACTTATCTTTAGGGATTACAGGAGAGCGCAAAGAAAATTTGATTACGAGAAGCTATTTTCCCCCCAGAAGATTTCTATTTTCTATTTTATTTAAAGGCTATTTTCACATTTGGTAAATTAGCAGATTTATAGAACTAGTTAAATCAATATCTCCCAAAATCTTGAAATAATGTTATTTTACAGTATAATAATTAACAATAAAAAATTTATTTTAAAAAAATAGGAAAAAACTGATGATAATAATACAGAATCAAGTAGCAACAGTAGTACAGATGAAAATGATGAAAGAGAAGATAAGTGTAAAAAAAATTTAATCGAAATAATTAATGAAAATGAAGAAAATTTTGATTTGGTAAGCACAAAAAATCTAATGTTTTATTTATTTTTTTAAAAATTCTGAATATTTTAAAATAAATTATTTTTGTCAATGTGTTTTATAATTATTATTTATATAGAATAATTCAATAGTAAATAAAACACGTGGAAATAAGCATGCTATTACGGAAGGTCAAGATAAAAACAGTTTATCTAATAATTTAAATAATGAAAATATGATAATCAATGATGATAATTCAAGGATTTTAATTAATCATATTGATATTTTAGTTTAGTAAAAATTTAATTATATTTATTTAATCAAAAATAGAAAATAAAAAAAAATTTTTCTTTTTATTACAATGTTTAGGAATCAAACGAAAATGAAAAAATTGATATATGTAAGTCAAGTGCTACTTTGATAGATAAAGTTGATGGCCATGCTGATGATGAACTTTTAAATAGAACAAGGATTTCTAACAATTTTATTATTGAAGAAAATTGTATCGAACAAAAAATTGTTTCAAATAATGTAATTTTTTTTTTGATTTTGCGCTTTTTTTTTTTAATAAAAATTAGTTTTTAATTATTAATATAATTTTTTATTTTAGATAAATGAAATTGAAATAAAATCAGAGAAAATTCATGATCAGTTAGAAAATGAGCATAAAATTATTGAAGAATTAAAATTTTATTTTAATAATAATTTTATTTGTTCTATTAATATCATCAATGATGATGACGATGATAAAAATACCATAAAAATTGATGATGATTTAATTACTTCAATAATATCTTCTGAAAACATAATAAATCAAAATGATTTAAAATTAATCAAAAATTTTACTGTAGACAAAATTATTAAAAATGATGATAATATCAGTTACGATGGATTATACAAATTAATCAAATCATGGAATTGTAATAAATGGTATTATTTGTTGAAAAGAGATAATGAAATTAGGTCTAATTGGAAAATACTTGAATGTGATACTGATATTTTAAAGAATGACGTGGACATTAATAATCAAGATGATATTCGTGAAATTGATGAATTTTGTGGTGGTGATAACTGTATAGGTAACTTTTTATAAATTTAACAAGGAGAGTGTTAATTTTTTCTAATTGACTGATTTTTTTCTATTTTATTTTTCTTTTCAATAAATATTACTTTCCTATTCGAGGGATTCCACGCCAACTGGACATTAGTTGGATTGAAGGGTCACGAAAATTGATGCAAACTTTTTTTTCTAACAGCAACTAAATGTAATTCCTTTCACTCAGTTTTATCTTTATAGTTCCATTCTTTAATTTTTTTCGTGTTTTTGGCCTATTTCGGTAAATTGTCGAAAAATTTTCTTATTGTTGTTGCTTAATGTTTATTTTACATTGAAATATTCTTTTTGTTACTCGCACAAAAAATTTATAACCGGTTTGTGTAACTACACAACCAACGAGCATGGAACATGTTCATTTATAACATTGATAATAAAGTATTTATTGTGTTCATAATATAAATATTTATATGCAAATATTTATATTTAGATTTTTATTATAGAAATCATGCTGCTTAGACATCAAAATGAACTAAATTAATTAAATTTTCAAATTATTATAGTTTTTTAAATAATATGAATATGAATTTATTTTTTATTAATTTTTATAATGAATTCTTAAAAATTCTGCACCAATGCTCCCTAGGTACATCTGCACCAAAACTTCCTAGGTACTTCTGCACCAAAGGTCTTTAGCGACTTCTGCACCATAGGTCCCTAGGTACTTCTGCACCAAAAGTCCCTGAATCGAAAATATTCTAAGTCCATTTGACCCCCCCCCCTCCCTAAAAACGTCAATTTTTGACCCCCCCCCTAAAAGCGTCAATTTTTGACCCCCCCCCCCTAAAAGCGTCAATTTTTGACCCCCCCTAAAAACGTCAATTTTTGACCCCCCCCCTAAAAGCGTCACTTTTTCACCCCCCCCCTGCCGAGCCGGACTTTTTCAAATACCCCATCCAATGAACATGTTCCATGTTAATATCTATTTTTAGAATAAAACTCGCAATTAGTTAAATATTTAGACAAAAAAATAAAATAGATGGAATCAGCTGCTACATTGAAAAAAAATCTGGTAAACGGATTTTTTTTTCTTTCAAACGATCGCAAATGTCTTCAAACGTTAGAAAATTTAAAAAAAAGAGATTCACTCATATAAAATGTAAGCATCACGGCAAAGTGAAACTTGAAAAAAAAATCTTTCAAACAAAAATAAAAATTTTTTACCACTTTTCTTCCGAAGGTAGCTCATAAATTAAAGTTTTGTAACATCGATACTGTATAATTGTCTTAGAAGTTTTACTGATTTTTAGAGTTAAAGAGTCATATTTTGTTATGAAAAAAGGAACTGAAAATTTAGTTTTATTTAGTCAGATAAAAGTTTGGCACTCTTCCTATAAGTATATTTTTATTAATTGTTATAAAATTATTTCAGAGAAAACTTATTTTGAGGATGAAATTGATAATAATATGATCGAAAAAACATCAGTAATTATAATTATTTTATATTTTTTATAGATAAAATGTTTTATTTAAGTCTAAGAGGCGAAATTCGTTAAATGAACCCTGATTTCCAAGTTGAATTTCTAAAACTGACCTATATTTTAAGGAGAGGTTTACACATCAGAAATTCGATGCTCCTGAATTTTTTAGCTTTCTAGATTTAAAACTGCCTAAGACTCTGAGCTATGCCCGATTAAAAGCTTTTTATTTTGTGTTGGATATGTGTATCCAAATTTTTATTTCTCAATTCCTGACACAAAGTATAAGTAATTCATTGCTTAATATTACTTAAACATAATTGGGGTTCTCCAAAGTCAATTTTTAAAATATCTAATCTATCGTCTTTTTTTTAAATATTTTGTATTCCATAAATTTAAATCAGGTGTTCCCAATTTCCCAAAGCCTCCCGAGGTTTTCTGAAAAATTATTGTTTGACGTGGTTTCAGCGGGAAATTTTACTGTGAACCTCTAATTAACCCATTTACGGAGTATTTTGGAAGAGGGAAAAAAATATCAGTTTTAAATCTTTTCCCCTACTTTTAGGTCTCTCTTAAAATATTGGATAGTTTTAGAGAAATTGATCTGAAAATCAGGGGCTATTTTGCGTATTTTGTTCCATTAAATAATATTTTATTTTAGATGGAATTCCCCGTCGATAAAGTTAATGATAAATTTGCATTAAATCAAGAGTTTATTGTTCAATTTGGAGAAAATTCTGACGTTATTGAAGATGATAGTGGTGCTGTAAAAGTATTAATTACAGAGTGCAGCTCTCAATTAAAACAAGATGAATGTGAGGTTATTAGTACTTAATTATCATACTTTAATTTATCCTTGAAATTTTTTGTAGGAAGATTTTGGGTGTACGAAAAGAGGGGAGAGATTAAAAATTTACATATACAGATAAATTAATTTTTTATACACTAAATTTTATTACATTTTTCATGAAATTATTCAACATTCATTCACAAATACGTGAAACATTTTGATATGCAAAATCTCATTACCCAGAAATTTAGTAGTGCATCACATAAAGAGTCTTTAGGGGGATGGCTAAATTTTATGATATTATAGTTAGAAAATGCAGGAGGCCACAAGAAATTAGAATGGTTATAAATATTAGAATATGAGGCATTATTTTTTTTTACTACTTAACTTGGACAAAAAACTGAAAAAAAAAATTTGAAGGCACATCTGTATGACCTATTGTTTGAACCCTCAGAAAACTGATAAAAATCGTGAACAAGAAATCGGCGATAGGTGCCAAAAAGATTTTTCCACTTTTATGTCAAAAACTGCTTTTTCTCGTAACTGAGCTACCCGATTTTTGACATTTTTTATTTCAGAGGTTTTTCACGGTATTTTTCGGGATTTTCATTTTAGACAAGTTAAAACAAGTTCAAAGCTAATAGAAACAAAGATTTAGAATCGGTTTTTAACAATATTTTGACATTTATAAGCTAGAAAACCTGTTTTTATTTTTTGCTTTTTTTCAAATTTGGTTTTATTACTTTTTCTTGCATCTTAGGCTGTTTTTAATCTATGCACAAATTATAATGGTAAATATTGATAATTTTTAGTCCAAATTGATTGTTACATACCATTAAGATGTCTGAAAAAAATTATTTTAATGTGCTACAATGATAGAACCCCTAGAGTCCCAATTTTTTAATTTTATTTAAAATGAAGTAATTATACTTTTCTATGTTAAATATTTTGTATTTTTTTTTTATCTCATAAAACATATTTTTTCAAGCAAATAAATCTCCATTAATGATTATATAGCCCAAATATTTTTCATTTTTACATGTTTATTTGTCAAAAATTACCAATTTTTTCAATTTTATGCAATAACTAATTTTTGACTTATTATACATTAATAGTAAAGTCTCATTGATAGTAAAAGTCTAATAGGTACATTTTTAGTAAATCAAGAAAATATTGAAGACTGTAATATTTTGAAGGAAATATTGAGGAAAATTATAGGGAGATTGGGTTTGGTGAAAATTAATAATTGAATCACTTGTTTAATTAAAATATAGTTAATTATTAAGATCACTAGTTTGAATAAATTACATATAAATAAATAACTTTTAGAGTAGCGGACTGTATAAAAAAAGAATGTTAATTAATAAACTGGCGTTTGAGAAAAGTAACTGAATTTAAGTTTCTTTTAATTTGACACACCGGGCAGTGTATGATTTGAATTGACTTACGAGCGCGACCGCGGACCACAGAATGAGAACGATTGATGCGCATGAATCGGTTTTATAGAACCGGTGAAAGTTTAACGTGAGAGAAGGGGCCCTAAAACGGGGGGCCGATAAATCAAATAATTACGATATCAAAGAAGTTAGAGTAAATGCGCGAATATTTGAAAAATATAAATAAAAATATGATTTTATAGCTATTGGCCGCAACATACCGCCCGCCTTGTTAAATCTTATTTAACAAAATAAGTTTGTGGAAAATGAAAAATGACTCGATACATTAATTGAAATTTGAACTGAATTTAACGCGTGATTCTATACAATGCAAATTTGGATTTGGTTTTACATTACTTATTCAAAATTAATTAAGTTGTAAATTTAATTAAAAGTTGAAAAAGAAAAAGAAAAAACTTAATTAATTTTTTACAAGATTAATTTAAATTCTTCATGCTGTTGAAACTGGACCGCCCGCCGTGAACTGACCCACGTCTGGAACGCCACGTTGGATGGACAGGTTTCTGAGTTGGTTGCTGTTGGAGCTGATGAGGTTGCCGCTATTGGAGCTGCTGAAGTTGCCGCTATTGGAGCTGCTGAGGTTGCCGCTATTGGAGCTGCTGAAGTTGCCGCTATTGGAGCCGCTGAAGATGCTGCTGTTGGAGCTGCTAAGTTGTCACTGGTGGAGCAGAGTATGATGTTGCTCACCGCATGAGAAACAGGTTCGCTTGGAGGGGCATTTGTTTGGCTGGTGTCCAGGCCCCAAGCAGTTGTAACAGGTACCTGGATAAGATGTCATCAGCTTACGTCGTTGTTGTACATCCATCTGCAGGAATTTGGAGCACTTGGATAAGTAGTGGGATTCCCCGCTGCAGAGTGGACAACTTGGCGTAGATCGCTGGTGACTCGTGGTGTGGGCTGAGGCGTTCGACCTGTTGTTGGAATTTGAAGAGCCCTGAGTGTGGCTGGTTGAACCGCTGGAGGCTTGGGCAGCATCATGCGTTCTGGCACGGTTCTCCAGGAAGTCAATCAGCTGTTTGTGCGTGGAGAAGATGTCGTCTGCTTCCCTGAATTTTTCCCAGTCGCTGCGTGTACTGTAGTCGAGCTTGGAGACCGTCAGTTGTACGAACCAGGCATCCCATTGATCGACTGGCTGGTTTAGACCACGAAGAGCCCTGATACTTTCCTCGAAGGTGTCTAGGAGTCGTGTGATGTCTCCGGTGACCTTGGCATTGACGGCAGGAGCTGAAATCACACGTGACAGGTGCGTGCTGAGCCTGATACGTTTGTTGTCGTATCGACGTGTGAGTGTATCCCATGCTACTTGAAAGTTGGCGCTGGTGAGCTGAAGATTGCTGTATCGTCTGGCAGCATCACCCTGAAGAGAGGCCAAGAGATGTTGAAGCTTGACAGCTGGTGCGAGGTTGTCATCGTCGACTATCCTGGCTCTGAAGATTTCCTTGAAGGAGTCCCAGTTGTACTAAGTCCCGTCGAAGGTTGGCAGTGGTATTTTAGGCAGCGATGTGTGAATGATGCTGGGCGCTACCGGTGGTGGTGTTGTTGGCGTTGATTTCTTTGAGATGGCGTCGTTGAGAAAACTTGAAGCCTCGACGTAGCTTTCCTCGATTTCTAAAAATTGATTTTTTTTAAAGTAGGATGTGTCTTTTAAATTATGTTCAAAATGTCGGAGCTCTCGGTGTCTGTCACGAAAGCTAACCCAATATTCGTTCAGTAGTTCTTTTCTACTTATTAAAATAGATAACGTTGGACTTTCTTCCCCATCAAGTTTAGAATTTTTAATGAAGTTAAGTATCAAATTCCCGTCGGTAACTTGATCAAGTAAAAGATCGTCTGGTTCTGTCCTCTTAGTTGTAAGTTAAGAGAAAGAAAGATAATACCTTGTATGCTGGATCAAAATTACCCAACGTTGTAGAAATTTGAAGTGCCTGAAGAGCAGCAACCATTCATGCGTCTGTGGCTGGCAGTGAAAGTGAAGTTGACTTGCTTGTAGTTGACATGGTGGGGAGAGAAATTGCTGTCTGTGGTAGGAGAGTTGATGATGACGTCGTCTGTGGTAGCGTGCGCTGATTTTTGTATAGAGAGGGGAGCCTCGTTACTCGCCTTTCTCTCTTCTTGAAAATGATGATGGCGGCTTCTGCCGATTTATGAGCTCCTGATACACAGGGCTTACCCACGTGGTAATTTATGTATGAAAAATGCGGTGCACTAGGTCCTGTAGTGCACTTAACCCTTTTTTTTGGCACTTAGTAAATTTGATATTGTATTTTTTGCACAACACTGAATTATGAAAACTTTTTCACTTTGATTTTTTTTTTATATATATGGCACTTGATTATGTTAATGATTATCACGTGTTGAGCACTTTTTTGTATCCGTTTTTTTACGCACAATCCTTGCTCGAATTCGCACGTTTTTTCGCGATTATTGTTCTTTTTATCCGGCGAGACACTGACCATGTAATATTTTGAGGAAATATTTGGGGAAATTGTAGGAAATTTGGTTTGGGTAAATGAATAAATTCATATCTTGTATTTAAAATAATAAAATTAATTATTAAGTCACTTCGATAATTATAACAATATAAAATAAAAATTAATTAGCGGACTGTATAAAAATTGAGAGAAACAATAGCTGGTGTTTAAGAGAATTACTTGAATTTGAACACTGAATTTACACTGAATAAATTGATTTGACACGCCGGGTGGCACATGATTTTAGTTATTAATGAGTTGTGTGAATTGAAATGTTAAAGGCGCGATAGCCGACCACAGAATGAGAGCGATTGATGCGCATGAATCGGTTTTATAGAACCGGTGAAAGTTTAACGTGAGAGAAGGGGCCCTAAAACGGGGGGCCGATAAATCAAATAATTACGATATCAAAGAAGTTAGAGTAAATGCGCGAATATTTGAAAAATATAAATAAAAATATGATTTTATAGCTATTGGCCGCAACAAAGACGTAAAAAATAAATTACCATTAATAAAATCTCCTCCTATGACCAAAGAAGTCTATCAATTAGTTTTGTCTAAAACATAAGAAAGATAAATTTCTACATATTACTCTAGCAATTTTTTTACTGTTTGGACTGCAATTTCACAAGAGGAGTTGAATACATTTGGAACTCCAAATTACCCAAATGGTTATGGATGAGTTATTATTTTAAAACACGCTCACTACCCTCCGTTCATTCCAATGGGCCTTCTGGGCTTAGAAACGCAGGGCTCAATGTTATGGTAAAACGCTAAAACCTTACAAGTTAACCAAAACTGGTTGGTCTAATTTTTTTGGTGTGAGTATCACCTTTCAAAGGCCGTAAAACGCAATTTTTTATCATTAATTCTTTCATCACTATAGCCAATTAACCAAACGGTCAATTTTGGCTAAAAATGACCAATTTTTAAAATGCTGCCAAATTGGTAACACCTGACGAAAATGGATTTTATAACTCTCAAAATATTTCCACAAGCTTCAAATTTCCAAAAATTTTTTACTCTACCTTTTTCAATTATTTTTAATTGAAGTCGGATTCCCAATTTTATGATATTTTAAAATAGCTCATTTTTAATGTTAACTTTGAAAAACCATTTCTTAAAAACGACAGGAAATGAGACGAATAAAGAATTTTTGAAAAGTTGAAGCTTGTAAGAATTTTTTGTGCCATATAAAACCGTTTTTTGTTAGAAATTACGAATTTGGCAGCAATTTAAAAATTGGTCATTTTTAGCCAAAAATGGCCATTAGGTTAATTGGAAATATTGATGAGAAAATTTAAAATTGAAGTTTACGGCATTTGAAAATTGATACTTACACCAAAAAAAAGAGACCAACCAGAAGTGTTTTGGTTAACTTTTGAGTTTTAAGCATTTCATTGAAAAAACCCTGTTTTATAACATTGACCCTGCGTTTGTAGGCCCAGAAGGCTCATCGCAATGAACGGAGGGTACCCGGCATGTTTTATCAGCATAATAAACTCATCTATAACCATTTGTTATAATTTGTTGTGTCCAAATGTATTGAACTCCCCTTATCAGTCAGAAATTACGTATTGCATAAAATTGAAAAAAATGGTAGTTTTTGACAAATAAACGTGTAACCATGAAAAATATTTGGGCTGTATAATTATTAATGGAGCTTTATTTGCTTGAAAAAATATATTTTATGAGATAAAAAAAAATACAAAATATTTAACATAGGTATAATTACTTCATTTTAACTAAAATTAAAAAACTTATAACCGGTTTTTGTAAACACAACCTAAATGCATGGAACATGTTTACTTAATGTTACTCAACATTACAATACAATTTTCTATTTTTATAATTTGTAATTATCACCTCACTAGTTGTTAAGATTCTAAACCCAAACTATTTTGATTCCCTAAACCTGAATTATTCCAAGTCCCTGAACCTGAATTATTCCAAGTCCCTAAATCGATATTATTTTAAGTCCATAAACCTGTATTATCCTAAGTCCTAAAGCCCAGATTTTTCAAAGTCATTAAAAGGTATTTTATTTATTTATACAGCCTGTTTTAGATAAACTAGTATATCCGCTTTTGGAAGCCAATCATAAGCTAGTAAAATAATGAGTAAGAGAGAGACAAATTATCTAGTCTAGTTATATATATGTTATAAATATGATTGGTTATACAGACTCTTGTTGATCTGAAACACATACACCGAAAAAAAAAGGTCACTTCTGATTCTCCCCACCCGACACATTAGATGTGGCGCTGTACTCGAGGTTGTAGCTACTCCGATCGGGCGAAGCAGCCGTCCCGAAGTATGTCTCTTTGCTAAGCCGGCGCTTCAGAAACCCCAGATAGAGAAAAGCGCAGTCCCAGCCAAGACTTCAGACGCTTCGTTTTACAATACAACTACAATCTCGTAATTCGATGAAGCAGAAGTGACGTCGGCATTACAGATTACTCCTTTTTTTTTCGGTGTAGTATATACTTACCTAATTATTCTAAGTCTCATTTGACCCCCCCTTAAAAAGGACAAATTTGACCCCCCCTCTTAAATAGGACATATTTGACCCCCCCCTCTTAATTTTCAAGTTCTGAAGTACCCCCTCCCTATAAACATGTTCCATGTTAAAATTGGGACTCTTAGGGGTTGTATAATTGTAGCGCATTAAAATAATTAGTTTCAGACATCTTAATGGTATTTAACAATCAATTTGGACTAAAAATTATCAATATTTACCATTTTAACTCTTACATAGATTAAAAACAGCCTAAGCTGCAAGAAAAAGTAATACAACAAAATTAGAAAAAAAGCAAAAAATAAAAACAGGTTTTCATTATACGCTGCAAAAAAGATCTACTTTCTTACTTTTGGGCGATCTTTTTTTCGCTTTTAATGAAAAACTAAGTGTTGAACACGGGAAAAAATGTAGGAAATTTTACTTTCAATGCTGTCTGAACTCGTTCGCTACGCTCAATCGTGCATACAACTGCATTGAAAGCCAAATCCTACTTTTTTCCCTTGTTGAACAAATAGATATTTCTAGCTTATAAAATGTCAAAATATTGTTAAAATAAAAATTTTCAAAAATCGGGTAGCTCAGTTACGAAAAAAGGCAGTTTTTGACATAAAAGTGGAAAAATCTTTTTGGCAGCTATCGCCGATTTCTTGTTCACAATTTTTTTCGGTTTTCTGAAGGTTCAAACTACCTGAAAACACGGGTCATATCGATGTGCCTTCAATTGCCTTCAATTTTTTTTTTTTTAAATTTTTTGTCCAAGTTAAGTAGTAAAAAAAAAATAATGCCTCGCATATATATCACACAGTTAAATTATAAACGGAGATATAAGAAAAATTTTTAAATTTACCAATAAATATCTTTAAAAAAATTTTTAATTTTGAAAATAAGAATTAAATTTATAAAATTTATTTAACTCATAAAAAAAATTAATTATTTTTTTGCAAACTTATTATCAGACCAGATGTAGAGCCTCATTTCGTAGAAAGGTCGATGGAATTTCCCAACAGATATTTCTGTTATTTAGTTCACTGAACACGAATATGATATCGGTTTTTACAGTTGCTTGTAATAGATAATTTAAGTTAATTTGTGGCTTTTTTTTTAAATTCGCAAGTGTTAATTATGTTTTTTGGATCATTAAACACAAATGTTCATATTCATATTTATTCATTCAGTAAAATTAATAAAAACAGATTAGAAAAAATACAGTATACAATATGCATCATAAGGAAGCAAAAGAATATCCGCCTGTGTGCATTTACTCAGTTAACTTAAAAAGGAAAATTATACGTTAAAAATAAATTTAATACAATACATTAAAATTTGCAAATTATGATTAACGATAATATAAAAGTCATTTACATTTCTATAGATAACAAAATTTGTACCAAATTTGTACTTATACATATGCAAAGGTGTAACATATAAGCCTTGAGATTTTTTTTTTAGAGAGATAATTTAATTATAGTTTGATTTTGAATAATATCTAAGTCTGTAGATTTTAAGTAGCCTAGAATGAAAATAAGGAATTATAAATCTTTATTTTTCACTTATAGCTATTTGTTAATATTTTTAAATTGTTAGGCATTAGGCTTAATTATAGTTTTTTAAATAATATGAATATGAATTTATTTTTTATTAATTTTTATAATGAATTCTTAAAAATTCTGCACCAATGCTCCCTAGGTACTTCTGCACCAAAGGTCTTTAGGGACTTCTGCACCAATAGTCCCTAGGTACTTCTGCACCAAAAGTCCCTGAATCGAAAATATTCTAAGTCCATTTGACCCCCCCCTCCCTAAAAACGTCAATTTTTGACCCTCCCCCCTAAAAGCGTCAATTTTTGACCCCCCCCCCCCTAAAAACGTCAATTTTTGATCCCCCCCCCCTAAAAGCGTCAATTTTTGATCCCCCCCCCCTAAAAGCGTCACTTTTTCACCCCCCCCCCCCTGCCGAGCCGGACTTTTTCAAATACCCCATCCAATGAACATGTTCCATGTTAATATCTATTTTTAGAATAAAACTCGCAATTAGTTAAATATTTAGACAAAAAAATAAAATAGATGGAATCAGCTGCTACATTGAAAAAAAATCTGGTAAACGGATTTTTTTTTCTTTCAAACGATCGCAAATGTCTTCAAACGTTAGAAAATTTAAAAAAAAGAGATTCACTCATATAAAATGTAAGCATCACGGCAAAGTGAAACTTGAAAAAAAAATCTTTCAAACAAAAATAAAAATTTTTTACCACTTTTCTTCCGAAGGTAGCTCATAAATTAAAGTTTTGTAACATCGATACTGTAATTGTCTTAGAAGTTTTACTGATTTTTAGAGTTAAAGAGTCATATTTTGTTATGAAAAAAGGAACTGAAAATTTAGTTTTATTTAGTCAGATAAAAGTTTGGCACTCTTCCTATAAGTATATTTTTATTAATTGTTATAAAATTATTTCAGAGAAAACTTATTTTGAGGATGAAATTGATAATAATATGATCGAAAAAACATCAGTAATTATAATTATTTTATATTTTTTATAGATAAAATGTTATAAATATTTTTAAATTGTTAGGCATTAGGCTTAAGTATTTGACACCATTGAAAATATGATCTTTGCAACTTGTACTTTTATAGATACCAGGCAAGGTTAAATTTTTGTATCTAGTAGTACCATGGTACAACTCGTAGATTCCAGAATTTTTTTTTTGTAAATGTTTATTGTACATGTAAATAGATTCTAAAATAAAAGCTTGTTTAAAATTTAATATATAGGATTGTTAAGACGTATGTTGCTATTTTTAATGCTATAGTTATGTTCAGAATAGTTGTTATTTTAGATAATGTTTAGTTCGCTTTTTGAGATTAGTAAGAGGTTCAATGACCTTTTTGATTCACCACCCCAGTCAACAATACCATAGTAGGCAATATTTTGAGATAAGGTATAATAAATTGCATATAATAAGTTTTTTTCCATAAACATTGATAATATTTTTATGACAAAAAGCAAATATCTAGTTCTTCTTGTAATAGAAATCTCATGATGATCCCATTTTAAGGGATTATCGAAATACATACCTAGATACTAGACTTCTTCAACTTTTTTAATTTCATGATTGCCAATAAAAACATGCATATCATTACTATTTCTTTCATGTTTATCATACTATTTCCTTTTACACCGAAAGCCGTTTAAACTGAGTTAGCTAAGATTTAAAGAAAATATCATGAGTTAATTTCAAATAGTCACAAGTTTGTTTAATAGCTTTATGACAGGTCTTAACAGAACTGGATAATAGTAGTATCGTCTGTATAAGGGCATATCCATTACTTTTCATACAAAAATGTGCGTACCTATAACTCTGATCGGGCTTAATTTTCAGGGGTATTAGGGGTAATATAAAACTCAGCCAGCCAAAATTTCAGCCATTTTGCAGGACGAATTGTCGAGATACAAGCTCTAAAAAATCTCACAATAGCTGTTTTAAGCCAATTTTCAAAAATTTACTGGGCCTAAAAGGCCTAAACCTATCAAAAAAATTTTCAAAAAGTTTCAAGGAGTTGATTTTTACTGGCATTGATTAACGTAAGATTAATTTTATCGAAAAAAGATGATTTTTGAACTTAAATTGTAACGCAGCATCATTAGATTTTTTAAAAAATCTTAAAATGGTGATAACTTGCTCATTTGTCTGTCAAAAATAATTTTTTTTTGTTTAAATGAGCTCATTTTTCCCTGGCTATTCGAATATTAAACAAGAAAAAAAATTTTTTTTTTACCCCTTAACCACTTGTAGGCCAATATTGGTCCAATTATTCCACATTTTCAGAGTCTTATATCTACGAACAGAAGCCAATACCATCGCCCAAATTTTCAGGGAATTTTTTTTAATATCAAAAGAAGCTTTCTTGAAATTTTCAGCTCTTAAAATGCTCAGAGAAATATTTTGCAAGCGAATAAAGTGGTTAAAAAAACGATATTTTCGGAAACAGCAAACTTTCAATTGCTTATATCTCCGGTCTTTGATGACCTTTGTTAACGTTTAAGGTCTCATTTTAAAGGTCGTTGCTATACGCTTCTAACAAGACCAATTGGAAGTCTTAAGCTAATGATTCTGAGTCACAATTTAAGTTCAAATATCAGCTTTTTTTCGATAAAATGAATCTTACGTTAATCAATGCCAGTAAAAATCAACTCTTTGAAACTTTTTGAAAATTTTTTTGTTGAAATTGAAGTGTTGAAATTGAAGTTGTTGAAATTTTGTTGAAGTTGAAATTTCTGAAATTTCCGAATTTCCAAAAATTCTCAAAGGGGTGGTAATATTAAAAATTCTTTTAGACTGATTTGATGTGTATTTTTATTGCGGAGGGCATGAGACTCATTTTTTTAAAATTTAATCAATAAATTTTGTTAAAAATCAAAACAACTGATTTTAAAATTTTTTTGGTTCTGTGGCCCCTTAAAAAAGAGGCCCAAATCGCACGTAAATTATCATCCAAGACAAATCCGATTCTTTTGTTGCTCATATGGTCAAAATAAAATTTTTATTTCTCAGCTTTTAGAAAACGCCATTTTTTCAATCGCACCGTGGGACAAAAAAAGTGTTTTTGACCCGCGAGAAAGAAAAAAATATTCCTGAATCATATAGAAACGATTGTGAAAAAGACATTATCAAAATCAGTACATTAATGCTAAAATTTAAAAATTCATTTTATTCACTAAAATTTAAAAAATTTAGAAACTAATCCATATATTCCATACATTTAAGTTTTGTAAGCTACTAACTATAAAAATTTAAAATGTAAAATATGAAATCAATCTTGAAAAATAATTTAAAATTATACTTTTAAATATTTTAAAATTATTTTATCCTCAACTGAATTAGATAAATACTATATAAATAATAATAATTATTAATATAGTCATCAAACTACCTGTAATTAACATTTATAATTACCCTTTTTTTTATATAACAAAATTATTTCAGATTAACAAATTATTTCATTTTTTTTTTAAATTTTAATATTTTGGTAACCTATATTTTTAATAATTATCACGTGTAAATATGATGTAATATTTAAAAATAATCAAATATATTTTACATCTTTTTTTAATAAATATTTACACTATAGATCTCGCCATATATTTTTTAAACATACTTACTTATTTAAATTAAATTATTTTATAGATTGAAGAAGAACATGAACAATATTCACAATATTCAGAATCAAAAAATTTACAAAATAGTAATGAAAAATCGATTTGCAAGTCATCAGCCATACAAAAAATGGTAAGAATAAATGCAAAATTTACAACGACAAGGTCTTTAGGTCCAAAGTTTTTTTCCAAAATTTCGCAAAGAGCTAAAATAGCAGAAAAAACAAACCCCATAACTATAATTTGTTTAAATTGTAGAAAACGAAAACTTGAGCTATTTAAAAAATTTTTCACCAAATAAATTTCTAATAGCCTCATTTTTGTGTGCAATGATCTACTTTTAAACCTGTTTAGCTGTCCTTGCTTTCCCAATAATTATTAAATAGCTGCGAAAACCACCTATCTTTATAGACCTATATTTTCTTAACTTTTTTAAAAGGTCGTGTTTGTAACTAATTTCTTTTTATTTTATTTTTGTGCCAACCTTTTTTTTAAAGCAGTCTATATTTGAGAGACATTCTGGTTATGCATTTAAAACTCATCTTTTTAGTACTAGTTTTTTACTATTCTCTTTTAAATTTATTTACTAACTATTTTTAGGAGAGAACTTTCGGTTTTTGGGACTAATATTTGTTACCGATTCTTTTAAAAAAAAAATTTTTGATAATCACCTTCTTTTAGGCTATTACTCCAGTCAAAATACGGGTTTGGGTGTACTTACAGTTGCGAATACGAGATTTGCTCTAGTATAGGTTTTTTGGGTCGCTAAACACGAAAATTGGGGTCTTTTGGCAAAGAAAATGGGGTATTTTTGAAGTATTCGCGTTCTGGGTCGATATATTTGTCAAAGAATAGGTTTCTAAGGGTTTTTTGGGTCAGTAATTATGAATCTTTTGGGGGGTAGTTGTAGCTAATTTAGACCTGACGTGGAGCCCCGTTTCGTAGACAAATTTTATCCTTGATAGGTCGATGGAATTTTCCAACGGATATTTATGTTTTTTGGGTCGCTGAACCCGAATATGGTATCAGTTTTTACCGAAAATGGTCCAGTTGCCCGCAATAGGCAACTTTCGGTTAATTTTCGGAGATTTTCTTATTTTCGCAAGGGTTACTTATGTTTTTCGGGTCGCTGAATACAAATATGATATCGGTTTTTACCGAAAATGGTACAGTTGCCCACAATAAGCAACTTTAGGTTAATTTTCGGGGATGTTTTTATTTACGCGAGGGTTACTTATGTTTTTCGGGTTGCTGAACATGAATATTATATCGGTTTACACAGAATATGGTTCAGTTGCCCACAATAGGAATTTTGAGGGTTTTTTTGCGGGTTTTTTAATATTTACATCCATTACTTATGTTTTTCAAGTCGCTGAACACGAATATGATATCGGTTTTTACCGAAAATGGTCCAGTTGCCCGCAATAGGCAACTTTTGGTTAATTTTCGGGGATTTTTTTATTTACGCGAGGGTTACTTATGTTTTTCGGGTTGCCGAACACGAATATTATATCGGTTTTTATCGAAAATGGTTCAGTTGCCCGCAATAGGAATTTTGAGGTTTTTTGCGGGTTTTTTAATATTTTCATCCATCACTTATGTTTTTCGGGTCGCTGAACACGAATATGATATCGGTTTTTACCGAAAATGGTCCAGTTGCCCGCAATAGGCAACTTTTGGTTAATTTTCGGGGATTTTTTTATTTACGCGAGGGTTACTTATGTTTTTCGGGTTGCCGAACACGAATATTATATCGGTTTTTATCGAAAATGGTTCAGTTGCCCGCAATAGGAATTTTGAGGTTTTTTTGCGGGTTTTTTAATATTTTCATCCATTACTGATGTTTTTCGTGTAGCTGAACACGAATATGATATCGGTTTTTACCGAAAATGGTCCAGTTGCCCGCAATAGGCAACTTTTGGTTAATTTTCGGGGATTTTTTTATTTACGCGAGGGTTACTTATGTTTTTCGGGTTGCCGAACATGAATATTATATCGGTTTTTATCGAAAATGGTTCAGTTGCCCGCAATAGGAATTTTGAGGTTATACTTTTCGGGGTTTTTAACATTTTCATCAACTGCTTATGTTTTTTGGGTCGCTGAACACGAATATAATATCAGTTTTTACTAAAAATGATTCATGTACCCACAATAGGTAATTTTAGGCTATTTTTTTTAGATTTTCTAAACATTTTTTAGTATTATTTATGTTTTTTTATCTAATATGAACATGAAAAAGATATTTGTTTTTACCAAATTTGGTCGAATGTCCATGAAAAAAGCAACTTTAGATTAAATTTTATGAGTGTCTGTATTTATTTTTTTTTTAACATAATTATTTTATGAACCAAACAGCAAGTACCAAAAAAATATATTTTTTAAATATAAATAATTAATAAAAAACCGATACCATATTCGTGTTCAGCGACCCGAAAAACATAAGTAACCCTTGCGAAAATAAAAAAATCTCCGAAAATTAACCAAAAGTTGCCTATTGCAGGCAACTGGACCATTTTCGGTAAAAACCGATATCATATTCGTATTCAGCGACCCGAAAAACATAAGTAACCCTTGCGAAAATAAAAAAATCTCCGAAAATTAACCAAAAGTTGCCTATTGCGGGCAAACTGGGCCATTTTCAGTAAAAACCGATATCATATTCATGTTCAGCGACCCGAAAAACATAAGTAACCCTTGCGAAAATAAAAAAATCTTCGAAAATTAACCAAAAGTTGCCTATTGCGGGCAACTGGACCATTTTCGGTAAAAACTGATATCATATTCGGGCTCAGCGACCCAAAAAACATAAATACCCCTTGGAAAATTCCATCGACCTATCAAGGATAAAATTTGTCTACGAAACGGGGCTCCACGTCAGGTCTAATTTAAGGGTGAAATATTAATGTTACCGTTTTACATAGTATGGTTCCAATGAGAGCTTTTGCTTTTCAGGACCTAAAGAATACTAAAATCACGAAGCAAGATGAATATAAGATACGCAATCTTTTCTTACATGACTCTCCGTCTAATATACTTTTCGGATTTATGTATTTTTAAGGGATATTTTATGTATATTACGGGATATTTAAGTATACAATTTTTGTATCATCTCTCTCTCTTTCTCTTTGGAATTATTTTCGTAATCTTTTTTCAAATTTTTTCACATAATTTTTGATGCTATTTATTGGCCTTGCTTTTTTGTCCACCTTTTTCTTTCAGGGACATTTTTGAATCATTTTTCCATAAGAATCAGATTATAATCTCTTTATTTTTTAAACTTCACTATACCAAGCGCCCTTAGTATTGAAAATTCAGAATTAAAAAATTTTTTTTTTTAATTCAAAATTCATTAAAATTTTTTTTGATATTTATTTTAAAACCATTAAACAATATCTAGAAACTATTAAACAATACATCGAACCTCTTTTAAATTGAATAATTTTTGTTAAAACTATAATATAATTCACGATCGGATTTTAACAACTTATTTAAGTAAAAAGTGCTTATTAATTTTTGGGGAATTTTTATAATTTACTGAAAGAAATAAATATGATTAAATCTTTGGAAAAAATAAATTTTATTAAAGTAAATTAAAAACTTTATTTTATATAATATAGAAAAATATAATTGAAGAAATATCAATTGATGAAAAAATTCTAAAATCCTCAGATGAAATGGACAAAAATGAAAATACTGAAGAAAAAATCAATAAAAGAGCAAGTGAAAAAGAAATAAATAATTCATCAAAATCATCAATTATCGAATCATTTAAGTCAAAATTATCAATAGAAAATAATTTAGTTAAAAATAATAATAATAATAACCAAATTGATTGCATTACTAGTGCTCGTCAAGATATTATAGATTTTTGTTCCAGTGTTGACGATATTGAACGTAGCTTTCGTGGTATTCAACTTAACATGAATACTACAACGAATGACGTCATGCAAGGAGAAAAAGAATTAAAAAAAACACGAAACGATTGAATTTAGGGCAAAGTTTTAGCAGAAAAAAAAATGAGGGTGAATGAAAATATTATGATATTTTTTTTAAAATTAAATATTCATGATTTTTTTTAGATTTTAAGTAAAAACAAAAAAAGAAAAAAAGCTATATTAAATAAATATTTACAAGATTTTTTTTTTACTTTGTTTAAATAGTAAAATGTATGAAAAATTATATAAAAGATTGAATAAAGAATTTTATTAAAAATTAATTACTTTATTTTTTACCGTATAATACTGTCACGTTAATCTGCTTGATTTTTCAAGCCTAATTAAAAATTAAAAAAATTTTTTTTCTAAGTTTTATCAAACATTTGTAGCCACATAATTATAAACTTCAGAAAAGTTAGCTGCAGATTTTTTTTATATTATTTGAATTACTTTCTCAGTAAAATAATGAAGAATATTTTAAAATTTTTAAATTGAAACGATTTTAAGTGAATCTTTAAAATTTTGATTTTACTTGATATTTCAACACGCTGTCTACATATCTGAGAGAATAAGTTTCCCTGTGTTTTCCAGGTTTTTCCAGGGTAAAAACGAAAAATTTCCAGGTTAAATTTTAGACGTAGTAATTTAATATTATTAATTTAATATTTTATAAAATTTGACTTATTTATGAGTCTTTCTAAGCCCAAAACAGCCATACTGGGCAAGCAACTGAAGATAACGTGCAAATACTTAAAATTTAAGTAAAACAACCTAACAAAAAACTTTTGTTAATGAAAAATTCTTCTGATTATCTTGCAGGTATCAAAAAACAGCAGCTTGTGATTAAAGGATATGAAAAATATACAAGAAATAAATAAATTAAAAAAATTGGATTTTTTATTTAATTAATTAAATTTTATTATCATTATTATTATATTATTATATTATTATTATTATTATTTATAATAATATTATATTTAATTTTTATTATCAATATTAATTTATTTTTAAATGCATACACAGCTTAAACATCTAATTTTTTTTTTGACATAAAGTGATAAAAAACAAAAAAAAAATTTTTTTATTATTAATTATACGTTGTTTTTTTTTTTTTGTTTTTTTTTTTGCAATTTTTTCATTTTTTTTGTTAAATTTTTTTCATTTTCTTCTTATCTCTTTAAAAAGGTATAAAGGAAAAAAAAGGTATTGCTTGTTGATGGCTTATAGTTTTATTTGATGTTGGGTACTTGTAAGAAAGAGGATTTTTGTTTTTTTTTTGGAATTTTCAAAAAAAAAAAAAAGTAACAAATTTTTTTTGTATTAAAAATCTTTGATTTAAATACTTTTTTTTCTTCTTATTAAATCTTTTCTACATCTTCATTTTTTTTTTAATTTTCTTTTTTTTTTTTAAATTTTTTTTTGTGATTTTTAATTTTTATATTTCTTTAATGTAAATATGTAATGATATTTTTATGTAAAGAGAAATATTTACTACAAGAATAATATCGTGAATAATAAAAGTTTAAAGATTACAATTTTTTTTGTGAATAGTTTCAAAAAAACAAAAAAACAAAAAAAATTTATTTCTAGTAATTTTTTTTTTTTATTACAAAAATGTTTAAAAAATTTATTACTAAAAAAACATTACTTTTTTTATTTTTTATCTATAATTAGAGTATTAAAAATTACAAAAGTGTTTTTTTATTATTTTTTTTTTGTTTTATAATAAAGAGGTAGAGAAAGATTTGTTTTATATTTTTTTTTTCTGAGGAAATTTAATTATAAGAAAAAGGATAGAGATTTATATATAATTAATTATTATTTAAAAACTAAACGATTAACATACTTTACATTAAATATTTTTAATTTTTCCTCTTAATATTCTTCAGTTTATTATTATTATTATTATTTTAAATAAATATGAATATGTTGAAACGTATATTTTTACTTAAGCTTTTACACTTAATTCTACGTTTCACATCATCCGGTGATGCACATTTTTCAAAATAAAAAAAAAATAAAAAAATACCTTCAATAAAATCCAAAAAAAAAACATATTCTATTATTTATATATATATATTTATGGAAAAACACTTAAAAAAGCTTAAATTTTTGCTCGAGTGTCTTTGTGTGAATACAATCTTATACCTTAATATATAAATAACTATATATATATATGTATATATATTTTTAAAAAAATTTATAATTCGCATACATTAATATTCGCATTTTGGGGGAGGGGGGCATTACATACGTATTTTTGTTATATATAATAATAATAATAATATTTACATTCATACCTTTATTTATTTATAAATTTTAAGGTTTTTTTTTTTTAATAATTAAGAAACATTTACATTCATACAATTAATAATAAAAAACAATATATTGAAGGCTGGCTAATAAAATGATTATTTAGACTATATATATTATTCATTCATTTTGACATTTAATTTTTTTTTTTTGTTATTTTTTTTAATTTTTTTTTTCTTATTATTTATCACGCACAAACTCACTCATATTGATAACCCACAAAATTAATATTAAAGATAATTGTGGGGTATTATAAAGCAACAAAAAAAAATATTTATACAAAATAAATAACAATATTTGTTATATATATATATATATTTAAATTAAAAGATGATAAAAAAAATATATATATAATCTTAATTTATAATATAAGCAAGTTCAAATATTTAAAGTTAATTTAACAAAAAAGAAAATTATTTGTGCGCGATTTGATAATTAATTAATTAACCTATATATATATATATATATATATTTCTTGTTGTGAATTTCATTTATTTATGTGCTAACTACCATTAAATTTAAAAGTGATTTTTTATTTTTTTGTTGCTGTTATTTTTCATTAAAATGAAATTATTTTTTTTTTACATAAATTATTGTGTATGTGTGTGCGTATATATTTCAATATACGTGAAATAGAAGATAATTTTTATATAAAAAACGTACATATTGAGCTTTACATGTTTTTCTTTTCTTATTTTATCATATAAGCAGAAATTTTTCTTCGCTTTTAAAAAATTAATGAAAAACGCTTTTTTTTTTAGTTAATTTTGACTGTAAATAAAAGCGTATTTTTTTTTACTGTATAGAAAATTTGAGCATTTATCTTTTCATTAATTTTGGTCTAATTATATAAATTTCTGTTCTCCTACAAAATTTAGCATTTTTTTTTTAGTTAAAACTACTACAAAAAAAATTACAGAAAAGATCATATTATCATGATTTTTAAAATATTAAATTCTATAGAAATAAATAACTATTTTAGTTAAAAGATAACGATGATTGTTGTAACTTTGGTCACCTTTTTCTTTAAAAGTATTAAAAAAGTCTTTTTTTATCTATAATTTTTTGTTCGTTACCTTTTATTTTATGAAATACATAATTTTATCATATCTACTTTTTTTTATATTAAATATTACAATTAATTATAATTTTTTGTGCATATATACGTTTTTTTTTTGAATTCTTAAGCATATAAGCTTTTTTCTATATAATTTTCACATTAAATTTTACTTTATTTTTGCATCTCTCACATTCATTCAATGGCTTTTTTTTTAAACATTTTTTTTTTGTTTTAATATTGTGCTTGGTTTTTATTGAGGATAATACATTTTTTGTTTGTTTTAAAAACCTTCTATAATAATCGGCAGTTATTGTTTTTATTAATAAACGCACGTCAGTTATATATTTTTTTTTATTTTTGTTATTTATTTGAATAACAAAAAAATTATACATTATAATTGAAAAAATTGATCAAATGATTTGTTTTCTTTCTTTCCTTTTTTTATTGTTAAATTACACAAAAAAAAAAAACAAAAAAAAAAATGATGAAATATCATTTTTAGTCAAAATTCTCTATTTTTTTTATATATAAATTAATTATATTTTAATTAATTTATTAATAAATTCGGCAATTATTATATATGCAAATATGTACGTAATATTGATAAAAAATTTGCAATTTTATTTTGTGCTTATTTTTGTAAAATTTGATTGAATGAATTTTTTTCTTATTTTTGTTTTTTTTTTTTAATTTTAGAATAACATTTCAATATAAGATGTGAGTTAATTCCATATACGTAAAAATGAATCCCATGATCCTGTTGCTATTGCCATACCATCTTCTGTTACTCCTAAACATGATACACGGTTATCGTGACCAGCTAATATTCCTGTAAACATAAAAAAATTGTTTTATTTCATAAATATTTTTTGTTTTTGGTATCGGTAATTATCGAGAAGCTTTTAATATTAGTTTTTGTGCAGGGCTATGGTTTTATAAGTATTTTGAACTCTATGTTCCAATAATTTTTTGGTTTTTGATTCTTCAAAATTTATTAAATTTTTCAAAATTTCAGACTTTATGGTTTGCAAGATATAACTAATCTGGAATATTAATCTTGAATATGAGAATTTATAATTAAAAATTTAAAAGTACAATTCACTGACCACAAAAAGTAAGATTCCATGGCTGTAGGCACATGCATATGGCTAAGAAACCTTATTCTTTCAAGAAAGAGAATTGCCCAAATTACCAACTACATGTTAAGATTTTTCTCAATCTCACCAAAGTTTAGATCTTAAATATTTTTAAAAAAACATGCACAAAATGTTCCATATTCTTAAGATTGTGCTTTGGATTGTACGCTATTTTCGATTAACTTGATGAAAATTTTAAAATTTGATAATTTGAACATCATCAAATCAGAAATTTTGAATTTATGAATTTAGATCTCAGAATATTAGTTAGTCTGCCATTTTCGTTTGTATTTTTTCATAACAATTACCCAGCCCCACAAAAAATAAAGTTTAGGTCTTTCGTGAGTGTTATTCGACTTCAAAAACGAATCTCAGGCGAAATTTTGCAATACACCATGAGAGTTAAGCGCCCTAAGGCGCACAGCGCTGATTTCTAATTCTGTATTTTAGACGGTGTTTTGCAAAATTTTACCTTTCATTTTTTCAGCGTCGAAACTTATATACATAAACCCTAGTTACAACAATTTTATATTCAGATTTGTTTTCAGCATCGAAAAATACTCACGAAAACCCTAGTAACTTTTTTTTGTGGGGCTGTGTTATTTAAGAAAATTTCTAAAATTTATCAAAAATTCACTAGACACGTTTACAGTAAGGTGTATTTTAATTCACCATTCATTGATACATTATACCCCAATAAAATAATCTTGTAATACTTCAAATTCTTGCACAGCTATTAGATCTCATTTTAATAGCACATATAAATTTATAGCAAAATTGTTATCAAATAGCTTGAAAATACAGTTTACTTATGACGTAGTTCTTTTTAATGACAAATTTGTTAAAATTATTTTCGCTAGTAATTAAGATTTAAAGACTACTTAAGAATTTCAAACAGCCCGAGATTTTGACATTGATACATCATATAACATGTATTGTGTATTGAAACTCCATTCACTGATGTTAATACATCATTATGATTCAGATTTTAGGATTAATTCAATAATTGTAACTTAAAACTGAAAAATCCAGAATCTAAAGATCAAAAAATTAATACTTTACTTATACCATAGCATTGCACAAAAGCTGTAAAAGAGTTTGAAACTAATATTAATAGCTTATCGACTAAAATACAATTTATTTGTTTAATTCTAATTTTTATACACATAAATAAATTTAAAAATAAAAATTAGATATTTTTTTATAAAATCAAAGAAAAAAAGTCTACAAAAATTTATTTTCTTCTTTTCTTGAGTATTTTTTAGCAGAATTTTTAAAGCAAATAAGATATATGTCAGATACTTACCAGCTCTTTCAGTTTTCATCGAATCCCAAACATTACAATTGAAGTCATCATAACCAGCAAGTAACAAACGACCACTTTTACTAAATGCTACACTTGTTATTCCGCAAATAATATTATCATGACTGTACATTGCCAATTCTTGATCTGATCTTATATCAAATAATCTGCATGTAGCATCATCTGAGCCTGTCGCGAAGGCACATCCATTCGGGAAGAACTGTTAAAAAAGGAAATTATTATTTAATGAGCTAAACTGAAGTTTAAACAAATAAAAATATTTATAAAATTTACCGTAACAGCATTAATATCACTTTCGTGTCCCGGGAAAGTTTGTTTGCATGAACCCTCACGAATATCCCAAAGTTTAGCACTTGCATCACATGCACCGGATACAAATGAACGCATATCTGGTGCTGCTGATAAAGACATAACATCACCTGTATGTCCGAGGAACGAAGTGCATTGTTGTCCAGTTTCAATATCCCATAATGCACAAGACATATCACCTGAACTAGTTACTATTTGATTATCATCGAGAAACCGACAGCATGATAAATAACCAGTGTGTCCTGGAAGTTCTCTGCTGACTCTGACATTACCTTCTCTTGTCTTTAAACTATAAATCGAGCAAATATTATCCAAACCACCGCAAGCTACATAACTACCCGATGGCGCATAAGCGCATGTCATCACCCAAGATGAACGTAAAGGTATCGCATGAACTTTGTTTGTTGTGTAGCTATCCCAAACTATAAGTTTACCATCTTGCGATGCGGATACTAAATTCCTAAAAAGCACATGAAAAAATATTTTTTAATTTTTTTAAAATTATTAATGAAGATGAAAAATGGATATTTAAATTACCTTGAATCAGTACCCCAATGCATGGCATAAATTTTAGCCAAGTGGCCTCTGAGTGTGCGTCTTGTACGCATTTGTATTCGTCCAATTGGTTCCATATTAGAAGTTGCTTGGACCAAAGTTGTGTCGCATGCAGCCTTGCGTGCATCCTAAAACATTAAATTTTCATTGTTAATTAAAACTAATATTGATTAAATTGTTGAAATATTTAAAATGTTTTATATGAAGCCGTAAACAAGAATTTGTTGATTAGAACTTAACAATATGTATCGAATATGTATTATGATACAATTTTTGGGGTTAAAACCTCAATTTTTAATTTTGGCATTTAGTGCTTCAAATGAGGAATTTTTTTCAATTATTAAAGAACTTCATTTCAATTATATTTAATCAATATAATATCAAAGATGGAAAACTATTATTATTCAATGCAGATTCAATGAATATTGTCTTACATGGTCTTACAGGACAAATAATAGACTTGGTAAATCTTGTAAATGAGAATTTCGGTAATTATTTAATCCCTTTATGAAATAAAATTCAGGACATAGTTTAAAATAATTGGATTATAACTTTTAAAGTACTTATAACATAAATTGGATATTAAAGTAACCCTATCATCATAAACAATTAATTAAGATATACCTTGAAAATACCTTTGACAATAAAATGAATATAATAAAAAGCTCAAATACTTAGAAATATTTTACAGTAAAGAATTTAAAAAATTTGTTAAGATCATTAAGTAATATTAGAAGTATTACATTTAATACCTCTTTAAAGCTTTTTCAAAAGAGAAATTAAAAATACATATTTAAGTACTTTGTAATATATTTTGAAAGAAATTGTCGAGGAAATTGTCAAGAACAAAAATATGATTATTTTATTTAATGTACATAATATAATAAAATAAAGATGTTGCGGTTTATTTAATTTTAAATATTCCCCATAGAATAGGAAATTGGTCTTGATGGTACTTGAGTTTGAAATGCTTCTTAAAATTTTGTATGTATGAAATAATTTTTGGCAACTTTTCAACTTTTGATCCCAAAGCTATATATGTAGTACCTGAAACGGTAATAGCTTACAAATCAAACATTTACAAACAATTTACTTTTTCAAAGTTTTATTTATATGTTTACAAGTTTTTTATTTGTTTGTTTGGGTATAGAATTTTTTAGATATTGATAAAGAAGGATATAAAATTTATCAATTTATTTTTATATTCTATCGAGGTGTAAGAAAATAATTACGCTAAATTAAAAGAATCTCTGGCTAAAAATGAAGTTAGACTAATTACGAGTTTAATCACTTAGTCGAGTTGATCATTTACTCGATATATTAATTAGCTAAGTTTGTCTCAAAATATCAAGATAAAGTTACATAAACATAATCTTCAGTTGAAATGACGTAATAAAATTTAATTAACAAGGAATTAATACATAGAAATTTATATAACAAATCAATAAATATATTTGTACCTTAATTAGCCATAAATAATAATAACAAAATTTAATTCAAAGTTTTGCACGTGTTCATGTGTATATGTTGCAGTACTTTTGATAAGTTTGGTATTTTTCAGAAAATTCTAGAATTTTTATAATACTGTGACCTTTTTGTTGAGTTTGATTTTGAAATTAAAATTTCAACCAAAAGACTAGTGAAAAAAAGATTTTTTTTTATAAAAAGTCAAATATAAACTGGCCTTTTTATTCAATTTAAAATTTATGAATCAAATTCAACAAAAATACTAAAAATAAATATTTAAATTTAGACTTTTTATAAAAAATCAAATGCCTCACAGCTTTTTGGTTTTAGTATTCAAGCAATTAAATTATATATGGTAATGATAAAAAAAAAATTATTTTAAAAATACTCAATATTATTTTAAAAATTTGCAATATTCAATTCTCGCTATGAGGTACGCCCAAAGGGTTTAAACTAGGCTATTGTTGCTATTGCTATTCTTTAAAAAAAAGAATTTCTTGGAACTAGTAATCAATCCTAGTTATAAGGAACCCCTAGGGTTAGGTTAGGCTACTTTAAAAAAAAAAAATCAAGGCATTGTCACAATAGGGCATCCTTTAAAATTAGGGCAAGGGGGGGGTGGCAAGGTCCCATTCACAAATTTGTAAGTAAATGCTGCACCATACTGCGACAAATACTTAATTTTTGCCTTATAAGGACTAAAAACCCTTTTACTTTTTTTAAAGAGACTACAAAGATTTTTTGATAGGCTTTTTGTTGAAATTCATTTCTAAAACTAGAATTGAATTTTAAAGGCTATATATAGGGTTTAACTTTTTATTTAATTTAAAAATCAAACGCAACAAAAAGGCCACATTTTCATGAATAACCTAGAATTTTTATAAAAATATGCTATTCAACAAATGTTCTACGACATATATATGAAATCAAATTCATGAATTTAATTGTAAAATATATAAATCTATATATATATATAAAGGATATTATATGGGTTTTATGTAAATAACATGTTATTATCATTTGTTTTTGATTATAAATTCTATTAATGAATTAAATTAATTTAGATTTTTTTTATAGGAGGGGAGGGGGGGGGTTGTACTATTTTATTTAAAAATTTTTTTTCTCGTAAAATTATAAAAAAATATAAACTTTTTTATTAAAAAAATAAAAGTTTAGGGTATAGCGCAAGAGACGGATGGATGAATGGTGTGTATATGTGTATTATACGGCGTATTGATCAAAAGTAGTGAGAAACGGACGTTTTATGCCGCGCCCTACAACACAAACTATTACGAGTACAAATATATTTATACTTCACTATATACATACTTTTATTATACTTGTATTAATATATGAAAAAAAACCACACGTACTAGACCTATTACTAGAAAATTATCAATGACGGATTATTGAGCTTTTTTTTCATACTTACAAATATATTTTATGAGTAAATTAAACCTCGGTTTATTAAAGCTTTTTTGTATATAACCTTAAAATATTAAAACTGATTTTTAACGAAAGAGCTTATTCTCGAGCTGATTTTAAAATCAACTCATCATAAATCTGTTTGGATGTTTAAGAGTTTCTGCAGATATTTTAAGACCTTCAAAGACCCAAAAAAACAATATGACAAAAATTCCTTGTAAGTTCAAAATCATGGGTCACACAAGAATTATTCATCATATTATATTATTCATGGCGAGTTTAAGCTGCAGTCAAGATCTAAAACCCTTGAAAAATCCTCAAAATCTGCAGTTATAAAACTGCATTTTGCAAGAATTTGGCAAAAATATAATACTGCACTACCAAATACAGATGCTGGGGTTTCCGAATTATACGGCTTGGACTCAAGTTTGTACAAACCTAAATTAACTAATTTCTGTCGGAGAACCTGAAAACCGAGTGGGGGAGGGAGTCATTCTGAGTTTAGTAACTTAGAACAATTTAGCTTTATTAAACATCTTTGGCAATACACCCTAAGTTTTAAGTCTTTTATTAATTTAAAAAATGAAAACTTGTTATACTATGACTTTAAGCTTTAAATTTTCTTCATTCTTACAAAAATTTATGTAATTATGTAGAATTTTCCGAAGAATTTGTATTTTTTGTCATATTTTTAGTCTCGCCATTTGGTCGAAAATTCAAAATCCTACGCATTTTTTTGCAGGAGGTGAAAATAGATTATAGTAAGAATTTTAAGCCTAACTAGAAGACAATCGAATCTGCGAATTTTGAGATATTTAAGCTCAAAGAAAAAATTATAAAATGATGAATTTTTTACGCATGTGCAGTCTAAAACAACTTTTGAACTTCAGAATCAAATTCTACGAGAAATTTCCAGTAATTTCTTAAAATGAAAATATTTTTCAATGTGAATTAAACATTTGACAGCAATAATATGAAACTTTTGTGTCAATTTACAAAATATAGGCCAAGAACACAAAAATAGCTGCCAAAAATATGAAATTGGATAAAAAAGCTAAAATTGGATTAGACGACTTATTCTTAGTTGCAGTTTCGCAAAAAATTATTTTAAATCGATTTCTCCAGACCTGTCAGTCCAGTTAATAGTATATTACGGTCCTAGGCCAGAAAATGTCCCAAATCGCACGTAAATTACCTTCCGAGGCGAAGCCGAGTTTCTTTGTTTATGGCCGAGGATTGTACAAAATTTTTTTGCGATTGTGGCGAGAAAATACGTGTTTGCCGGACGCGTAGCGTCCGGGAAATACGTACTTTCGGGCCGCAGTACAGGAAACTAATTTTTTTAACAAATTTTATAACTTTTTAATATAGAAAATAAGTATGTTTTTTCACCGAAAAAGCACGATTTTCGGTACAACCGGTATCATATTCGTGTTCAGCAACCCAAAAAATTTAAATAGCCATTAAAAATTCTATCGACCTGTATATCAAGGATCAAATTTGTCTACGAAATGGGGCTCCACGTCAGGTCTAATATACACATAACATTTTTTTAAATAACTAATAAAAGTTTTATTTAAATATTAATTAAGTAATTCTTGAAACATGAAATTAAAAAAAATTACTATTTTTATTTTATGATTAACACAGTTTCATCTTTTCACGTTAATAATAGCCTTCAAGCTCGAGATACATTCTTTGAAAAGATTAAGAAATGTTAAATAAAATATGAATAAAAAAAATAATTTCAAAATCATTAAGATGACCGATTTTTAAATATTGTAAAAATATCTACCCCCACTTTAGCAAATATGTAGATGAAGATCATTTTAGGTAAAATTTTTGATTAATTTTTTAGTTTTTGTAAATTTGAAAATATGAGTTCATGAAAAAATCTGGCAAATTTGCAAAACAGACTTCTAAATCAAAGAAAATGAAAATCAAAACAATAATTTAGATAAAGTTAAATCCTAATGTTAAAAAAACAAAAAACTTTTTATTGTAGAAGTAAAATTAAAAAACGCTACCAAATCATTGGCACTGTGGTTCCTCAAGCAATGACAAATATTCATATGAGATGAAAATTTTTACCATTTTATATATATCATATATTTGAGAAATAAAGTGACACCAATTGTTCAATTGTTTTAAAAGTAGAACTCCCGTGCGAAAATTCTTGGAAAATTTAGGCATTACGTCAACAAAACGAAAATAATAGTTTTTTATTTTTTGACGGAAAAAATTGATTTAAAAAATACCAGAAATTGAGAAATAATGAGTTTCTGAAGATTAGAATTCTCGTGGGAAGCAAATTAAGTATTAAGTCCAAAAAGAAAAAAATTAATGGTGTATTTTTTATTTTTTGATGCAAAAAAGTTTGAAAAAAAATTATTTCTTATTATTTCTACTTTTTTAATTCCATTTATTTTTACTTTTTTAATACCATAATGGTTGTAAAATATCATTGGTTACTCAAATATATTCTTTTTTAAAAACCAGTCATTTAGCTTCCTGGGGTCTTAAAACGTGCTTATACCTAGAAAAATCAAAAATAAAAAATTTCACCTATCACAATAGCTCCTCTATACGAGGAACAAATAATCACTTTGCTGCAAACGTATTATTAAAAATAAACGTTATCTCATTCATCGGTATATATAAATACGTATTAATATTTTATATAATTTGAGCGAATATACGTAAATATTATAAATAAATAAATAAATACAAAATATTTATAATAATTTCTACAATATATGTAATAATAATAAGCTTTTTCAAAATTTTAATGATTAACGAGATTTTATATAAATTAATGAGTGAATGCATTACGTCAATATAATATTTTAATGAAAGCTTTCATCTTTTCTTTTCATATTTATATAATAATTTATTAATAAAATTATTAATTTTTGATGATTAGTTTACGTATATTATTTATATTTTAATTAATAATCTCCTAATAAATTATTTATTTTTTTCTAAGTTATTTTTTTTATTATTTCAAGTGTTATTTAGTTTTGTTTTTCAAATTTGAGATTGTAGACTATCAGTAAATCTATTGTTAGTGTGGCTGATAAAAAAAATTGTAAAAAAAAATGTGATTTTTCAGTCATTAGTTTGACAAGTAGAAAGATAAAACTTCTCCAAGGCAGCAGTGAAACCAGAAGATTTTTTGGTATATAAAATAAAATAAAATTATTGAAAAAAGACTCAATTGATTTTTTCAAAAATAGAACTTTTTAACAATTATGTCCCGATCAGAATAAATATCGACTTATGGCACGGCCCTAGGGAGGTACTTGCTATAGTCCTACCTTGGAGCTTAGCAAGTGCATCACTAGTGCCGCACCGGAAGCCGAGTTTGATTCTGATCCCTGTTCTGATCGGGGTAAAAATTCTGCATATTAGGGAAGTGTGGTTACCCGAAATAATGGTTACCCATTCAAAAAACCTAAGTTTTTTTTGGGGGTGGGGGTTTGAGATTCGTAGCCAGGGAAATTTTTTAATTATTCCACAGCTGCAGCCCTTTTTCAAAAATTATTGGGCTTTATCTTAAACTTGATGTGCCAGAACTTTCAAATACCCAACCCTAAGTTCGTGTAAACGCGCATCTCTACTGCATACGAATGCATATTAACTCTAAAACAAGGTCTAAAAAGAATCATTTAGCCTAACATTAAAATTTTAACGAAATTAAAAATTCGAAATCTCCATAAAAAACCACCAAAGTTTGAAATTACATAATTTACATCACATATTTATATGATCTATTGAAATAATCGCTGACTCCATATAGCATAAGTGCAAATATCAAGTGTACACGCATACATACAAATGATTGCCAAGAGTATATATTATGTACATATATTATCAGAGTAAGTATATATGATGACGCTTGCGAAAGATGCCAAGTGCACTTTTCGTACAAAAGATTATTATTTTTAATATATTACATAAAGTTAGTTATAGAATATTTTTTTTTTCAAAAGAAAAAAAAATGGAAAAAACGTCTATTGTACATAGTTTTATACGTTAAAAACTGTTGCGCTTTTACATAGCAGAGCTAACTGTTGCTTTCTTTTAAAAGCTATTTTTATATATATATATATTCTCCTTATGCTTCTTTTATACGAATTAGGAAATCCCCTATATGGGTTTTTTTTATAGTGCCAAAGATAACCTCACTTCTGCCAATTCCAATTCAATGAATTTATTTCAATTTCCTCTTTTTATTTTTATTGATTTGATATTTAAATAACTGGAAAAACCACTCGAATTATAACTTTCTTTCATTTTTATTATGTGTGAAAATTTAAATACATATGATTGACATATACTTTTTTTTTTGATTTATCTATTCAAATTCAAATATAATTAAGTTTAATTGAAAAAAAAAAATTAGAAATTAAATTGATTGAAAAAAATAAGTATGTTATTTTATTAATTCTTCCGTATATAAATATTAGCCTGGCAGTTATTTTAAAAAATTGCTTGGATTTTCAATTACAGAGCAAAAAAACTTGCCAATTACCAAAAAAGTAAGATTCCCAAAATTATAGTTCATTTAACTCGTCATTTAACCACTCGTAAGTGTTGCCACCAAATATATGGGCGGTTACGAAGAAAATTTTTAGACCCATTAGAGCAATTTTTTAAAATAACTGCCAGGCTAAAATAGATATGTATATACCTATACAGTACTTGTATAGATTGTAATTTACTTTTAAGGACAAGGTTGTAAAGCATGCAAGTAAATTAACAAAATAATATGGTATAAATATTTAAATTATTTAATAAAGTGAAATAATCTAAAATTATTATTTTTAATGAATTTTAAATTTTTCAAAGGTTGAAATTTTTATTTATTTATTAGATAGTGTACATAACCTCAAAATAAATGTTTGTAACGAATTTTTAAAAACTGAGGAATGATTTCACAAGAAGTACTTAAAAAGATTCTAAAATTTGTAAAAATTACCATCATACTCGATTATTCATTAATTGAGATTAATTTAGCTCTTGTTGTTTACTTCTTTAGTTTTACTGGGCAATCGATTGTTCTGATAACTGTCATCAAAATTTTTTTAGGATTAAGCAGTTTTTTCTAAAAAAAAACAATAAATCTTTAGACTACTTTAAAAGAAGATTTGTGGCCTCAATTTTTTTGAATTTGATACGAAATTGTTATTTATCAATTAAAAAGGTAGATACTCTGAAAGTATACTTTTAGGACAAGTTGCTTAAAAACATGGAAACCTGAAAGTATGATAAAAACTTAATAAAAAGGAGCTTTTATGAAAATCTTAACCCTTAGGGGCCGTTCATAAATTACGTAAGACATTTTTAAAGATTTTTTTACCCCCTCGTACCCCACTGTAAGATATCGTAAGATTTGTCCCTCCCCCCCCTGATACTTAGATTTAGAAATTTAAATATCCTTCTCCCTTCCAAGATTACATTATAAATTTTATATTTAAAAATAATTTTTACAGATTATAGTCATAATAATAATTAATATAGGTAAATTTTAATTGAATTCTTTATGTAAGTTTCAAAAATACCCATGCCTTCCCACATCGTAAGAAATCGTAAGAAATTGATTGACCCCCCCGCTCCCTAATTTGTCTTACGTAATTTATGAACGCCCCCTTACCCAATTTACTCAGAAATTTCTCAAAAGATAAAATATTTTTACACCGAAAATTAGTATTCTGTTTCAAAACAAATAGCTAAATTCAAAATAAAATAAAATTTTGGAAAGCTCAAAAATGTTAAAAAAGTTTATTGTGAGTTTATTCTTTAATGTATTATTTATTACACCCCATATTTGCTTTATAATATTATGTATTTTACTAAAACTCTCCAGTGGTAAAAACTGCGGTTTTATTGGTTTTTATAATCAAAATTAATTAACATTAATTTACAAATAAAATTATGGTCACTAATTGCATAAAAAGTTTTCTTATTTTACAATTTTAACTTGATTTTAACAAAATTTTGAATATCTTAAAAATTTTATCTTTCTATGCACCCAATACATCAATTAAATTTGCGAATTTAGCCAAAGTACGACTCCTCTCAAAATTTTAGCCCTCTAGGTCCAAATATGCCTAAGTTAGCCTACAAACTAGACCGTTAATACTGTTATGTGTTTCCAACATGTTCCATGCTCGTTGGTTGTGTGAACCCACAAGCCAGTTATAAGTTTTTATTTTTTTGATCATTTAATTTTTTTAATATTTTCAAAATCTGTGGGTAATTAAGAATTTAATTAATCTGCAAAATTTTAAGAGAAATAGAAAAAAATGTTTAAAAATTCCTCACTTAATTTTCAATATTAAAATTCAAAGAATTTTATTAATATACATAAAATATCTATGAATAAAAATATTTATTATTAATTTTTTATTATTTGAAATAAAAAATGTTGAATAAATTCCAACACAAGTAATCTACATATGATTTTCTTTTGATAATAATTTTCCTTTTTTATATTTGTTGAATAGGGCATTTTGTTACTTTATATGAAAAAAAAAATTGAAAAAAATGTTATCACGATTCTGATATATATCGAAATTCATTGACATAATGCATTGTAGCGAACTTTATAGTCAATAATAGATAAAAATTGATAAAAAGAAAAAAAACAGAAAAAAAAAGAGAGAGAAAGAAATTTTATAGATATTGAATGAATTTTATAAAGAGAATATGAATAATATTAAATTTCATATTGATTTATATGATATTTTTTTTATGCATTAAATTCATTTTTTTAATGTATAGTTGACAGGGCAACCCGAAAATTATTAGTTTATTGGTCTGGCTTTCAAAATTATTTTTGGAGTATTTGTGATTTTTAAAAAATGTTTATAAGGCGTCAAGCCTTGGTCAAGCTGGATAAAAGTTGCAAGTATTTGTATCATGTATGAAATTCAAGTTTTTTTTTTTCTTTAAACTTTTCAACCCTATCCAACAGCATATATACCAGCTCAACTTAAAAAAAAAATTATATTTTCAGATTTATTTTAGCCTCGGAGTTGTGAAAATTTTTTTAATAACTTTTTTCAGTCATTTTTTTCTGTTTTTTTTCTGATTTATTTTTTTATATGGTAGGTTGTTAATATATTTCTTATTGTATTTTTTTTACTTTTAGAGCTTCCTACCCAATTTTCAACTACTTGAATTATCTTAAAATCTATGTTCATTTTACTGTCAATTTTCTTGCTACTGGCAAAAACTAAAAAAAAAAAAATTACACCGGTTTGTGAACTCACAACCAACGAACATGGGACATTTTTAATTTTATATTTTGAATCCTTAAGCCTTTATAATTTTAAGCCAAAAAAATAATGTTTAGCTCGGTTTAGCTCCTAAAATCCTTATAATTAAATATTATCCCTTTATCAAAATTATTCTAATTCCACTTAATCTCACTCCTTGCCTATAAACATGTTCCATGTTAAAAAAATCGAATCTGTTTCTTGGTCGTATACCCCAGATTGAAATTTACCATAAACCTTGCCATCATCAGCAATTTACGTACAATTTCGTCCGATTTCGTCTGTTCTTAATTTTTTTTGCCAAAGGCCATAATTGAAATACAAATTAGTTTGAGTCTAGTCACGAGGCAAGTGGATAAGTGTTATTTTTTTTTGATTGATTTTATTTAATTCAAACACATACCCATTCAGATTGTAGTTTTTTATTCTTTACTTTCTATCAGTTCTATTCAAAATGAGAACTGTTTGCTAAACTTTTTTTGCAACCTAAACTTTGACTAAAAATCAAAAAAATGTCAGTACTTAAAAGTTTTAGAATTAGCTATAGAAGAGTAGCATCTTCAAACTTTTAGAAAATTAAAGAGTTCTTTTCTAACAACTAACTTTTGGTCCAAGTTTGAGAAAATAAAAAAAATTAACAGACCGGATTTTCTCACCTTGGACAGGGTACATAACCTGTAAATAAAGTTCAAAAAAAGTGAATAAACTTTGAAATTTAGTTAGTATAAGAAATAAAAAAATTTTCAAAAAAATCATCTTTGGTGCTTGCAAAACTCCAAACTACAAATTTAACAAAAAAAATAAATTATCTGGTCGCTCTACCCCAGCCTTGCAAAAATGTATATTTTATTAATAATATGAATTAAAATAATTTATTTATATATAATATAAAGAAGAAAATAAAATAAAATTCTTTTAGTATTAGATTATTGATCTTTTTATGTCAAAAATATAACCTTCATTTTTAAAACGTATAGACATTCTGTCTGACTTAAACAGATTCATGCATGAATATTTAACATTGATATTTCATTATATAAATGTCTTTAAAAGAGATAAATATATCAATATTTATTTTTCTTATAAATTTTCTTTATTTTCTTTACTATTATTTTAATGTCATTTAAAAAACCATTTTTTTTAGATTCTATTGAAATTTTCTTTTATTTTATATTTATAATGTATTTAAGAAAGTTAATTGTCTGGTTTTTAATATTCTACTTTTTTTTTTTAAATACAAATTGTTTAATCTAAATATAAACCACTTTTTAAATTTATTTTCGACTATGTTTATAAGAAAAAAGTATATTTTTGTTAATTTTATTTAAAATATCTATACTTTTATCTAAAATAAGATTATTTAACTATTTTTAACTTATGCATACAATAATATTTAATATTTATAGTAAAATTAGAAACAAATTTTTTTTTGTAAACTAAATAATTGTGAAATGTAATCTAAACGAAAATATAAGCCATATTTTTCTAAAACATAAAGATTCAATAAAAATTTTAATATAGTGAATAAACTAAAAATTGATAATTTAAGGAGATTGATTACAAATTGAAAATGATGGTGAGATTTTTTAAGAATTTATGTGGCAACGCTTCGTGTATTAAGTATTACCAAGAAATACCCACGCCTTAATAATCCTCGTAATAATCATATAAAAACGTTGCCATATTTCAAAAATTTTTTGTTTTTTTGCTAATTAAAACCAAACTAATCGGTCGATTGCCTCCAATTTATACTTGTCTTTTGTATATTTAGAAGTCGAGTTATAAAACTTTTTCGTTTTCCATAAGAGATTGTACAAAATATTAACTTTTAGTCCCAATAACTCAAAAACTAAGCGATTTAAATTCTTCAGATTTTGCACGGGAGTTTGAGATGGTTAATAATTAAAACTGGCCAATTTTCAGAGAAATCGCATATTTTTTTCAATCTGCAGTCAGACTCCTTAACAATCGGCTCCACACCCAGAGCACAGATGATGTATACGCCAAGTGTGCGCTTAAGCTGTCGCCAGGAAAGTTGTTTGTTTATCAAAAATTCAAAAACATCTAAACGCATTTTTGGCCTAAAGTGACTGTGCACCAACTGTGCTATGGGTAAAGCTACCTTTTGGCTTCATTTGTAATGCATATTTAAACAAATTTTTTAAATTACTTTCCGAAAATGGCATAATTGAGGACGTAATTTTTGATTCATTTTTATGCCAATTATTTTAGTTATCAGTGAAAATTTGTTGAAAAATCGGATTGAATATATGACCAAATCTAATCTTTACAGATTTTATCAAGATTTAAGCAAAGCCACCTAAATCTGCAAGTTTAAGGAGGCTCGATCACTTCTAAAAAATCCAATAATTTTAGCTAAGTTACACTTGAATTAAAGAAAATTAAAAAAGAAATTCATTGAGCTCAAATCGAGCTCAAACAGAACTTAAGTTTCAAATAAATTAAAAAAGAAATAAGTATCTGAAAAGCGATAAATTTTGAGGACATACTTGGTTTAAATGGAGTTAATTTTAATTTCATGCAATATCGAATGCTTTGGATAAAAAATACACATGTGTCTAGCTAATAAAAAATAAAATATTTTCTCGCAAAAAAATTTTACAGTTCCCAACTGCGAAAATTACTATTTAAACTAGCAGTCGGTGATCGTGTTACCCTCGGTGATACCTTAATTTTTGAAACAGTATATTACGACCCCGTGTCCAGAAAAGTAAAGAATGGCCCAAATCGCATGTAAATTACCATCCGAGGTGAAGCCGATGCGAGGTTGGTAAACTGCGGTTTGAGTCATTCTTTATTTATGGACAAGGGTCGTATACGATTTTTCTTCGTCAGTGGCAAGAAAACGCGTCTTTACCGGTCGCGCAGCGGTCGGCAAATACGTGCTTTCTGGCCGCTGACAAGAAAAATCATTTTCTAACATTACTGGTACTCTAATGAAGTAGATTAACAATATATAAAAAGTGAGAAAGATGACGTTATTAAAATTTAACATTTACCAGTATTCAAAACTGAATCATCAATGATTCATAATTTTTTTAAAGTTTATAAAACGTAGTATCAATCTTGGTATCAATTATTTATTCATAAATAAAATATAAAATAAAAATTTCGATAAAAATATATTAGATAACATTTTATGTAATTGAATATGAAGCATATTAGTAATTTTATATGAAAAATAATAATACTAACCCTGATTGCATTTTTGAGTGTTTCCGCCTCTTGGCGTAGACTATCGAGTTCATTCATATTGGCAGTTATATTAATTAATAAATAAAAAACACAGAATTTGGCCCCTTTTTTGTGCTGTTTTTAAAATACTTTATTCCTTTTTTCTTTGGAGCCAAAATCGAGCTTTTAAAAAAGGGGGGCCTAAGCTCAACTTCCCATTAGTACTATAAACTCCAGCATTGACGTTGTTTCTTTCACTTCACAATTAAATTATTATCAATCCTGAAACAAAAAAAAAAATTATTAAAATTTATTATAAGTAGTAAATTTATTAATTTTCATTAAAATTTATGAATCTTCATTAAATCTAATAAATTAAAAATTATAACTTGGTATATAAATTATTTAAAAAAATGTAATAAGTACTTTTGATTCATTTAAAAAAAATAAAAATTAAAAGATGAAGAAAGAAAATGAAGAAATAACAGTTGCATGTATAAAATTTCATACTTAAAAAAAAAGCTTATTAAGGTCATCAATTAAGTTCATTTACACTAATCTCAAATCATCTTTCATACATATTAAAAAAGTTATATAAAGTTTATTATTATTTTTTAAGAGAGTTTAGTAAATAAAAAAATAAGTAGAGGATTTAAGGGCAAGTTGATATTTTTTTTTTATGGATTTACGTAGTTTGAAGGATTGTTTGAAACAGGGAAGTGAGGATTATTAAAAAATTATTGCTTTTATGATGCTGTAGTATTAAATTTCGAATATCATAATATTATAAGTCTTTTTAAGGTTCAGTGGGTGTAAAACGAGGTGAAAAATTGCAAAAATGGGGAAATGTCAAAAATTACCCTATAGTTATAGAAGAGTATATTTTTATCCCAAGCCTTAAAAGCTCCAGATCTGCTACAAAAAATTCGCATGACAAACCAGGTGACAAACATGTACAAAATCGCAGTTAATTCGTTATTCGTCCAGCCCTCGGTATGAATTTACTTTGGAAAAATTGAAATTACAAGAGTTTTATACAAAAATTTCTTGTTTAAACACATTTATTAATAAAGACATGAAATTTTTATTAAAAAATTTAATGAATTCAATGACCAGAATATGAAGCACAAAAAGAGTCATTACTTTAAAAACTTTTGACTGATGCCTTAAATTAATTAGCTAAATTGTAAAGTTTATAATAATGTACAATATGGAACTTTTAAAGTCAATTTAAAAGCTATTATTATTTATTAATTTTTTGACGATTTTTCAAACAATGTTAACAAAGCTTTAAAAGGAATTCCACGCCAGCAGGGACGTAGATAAAGGCTCGTAAAAAGATGAAAACCCGTGAATTTTATCTAAGAAACGTAATGCCGTGTGGAAACGGTAAGTGTAAATATACCTAAAATTTAATCAAAATTGTTAATAGTTTATTACAGAGCTGGGCATATACGGCAATTTTGGCACGCTGTAACCGTATGCCGTATAGACGGTTTTTGTGCATAAGGACCCGTATGTTACTTGAACCGTATATACGATAACCAGCATACGGGACCGTATGCACCATAGCAGTATATACGGTTAACACTATACGGGAGCCTTATGCATCTCAGCCGTATATAATGTTTAGTGTCATAAGGGCCCGTATACTCTCTAACCGTACATACGGTTTAAGAGCATACGGACCCGTAGATACTTGAACCGTAGGGACTCTCTACAATTGGCCGTATAGCCACGTTTTACGGATGCGTCGATGTGCAGTAAAATTTTTGTAATGTAAAATTTTCTACTGCGCAACGTAGCGTATAAACGCACCCGTCTTACGGCCTATTGTAGACAGTCCCGTACATACGGTTCAGCAGCATACGGACCCGTATACACTTGAACCGTATATAATGTTTAATAGCATACGGACCCGTATACCGTTTGCTTAGGCTTAATCAAAAACTGCATACGGGTCCGTATGCTGTTTAACCGTATGTACGGTTTGAGAGCATACGGGCCCGTATGGTGTTTAACCGTATGTACGGTTTGAGAGCATACGGGCCCGTATGGTGTTTAACCGTATGTACGGTTTGAGAGTATACGGGCCCGTATGCTGTTGAACCGTATGTACGGTTAGAGAGTATAAGGGCCCGTATGCTGTTTAACCGTATGTATGGTTAGAGATTATACGGTTCCGTATGCTGTTGAGCCGTATGTACGGTTTGAGATTATACGGGCCCGTATGCTGTTTAACCGTACGTACGGTTCGAGAGTATATGGGCCCGTATACTGTTTAACGTCATAAAGGAGAGTATATTATTAAAATATATACATTTCTCTGCATAAGGATCCATATGAAACAATTATAAGCTTTTGTAAGTACATTACCTAAGTAAATATTTGACTTTTATAAAGAAATTGGAATAAAGTTCGATAATATTGTTTAAATATGCAAAAAAATGCATTCTTAAAATAGGTATTATAAGACTTACCCAATAATAAAAAATTCTTTTGCTTCTATTTTCTAAATATAAATATGCTTTAAAATCAAGAAGATATTCAAAAAAAGTTAAACAACTGTTTATAGAAAGCATTAAAAATAAAATTATTATTTATAACAGGAAAAATACAATCAAAAATTTTTAATTTTCATTTTAGAATTCAATTGAATGAGTAAAGAACAATTTTTATTGCATACATTTTTCTCCAAAATTAATATTGAATATATTTTTTATTTTCTTTAAGGAAAATTAGCTTTTCAAACAATGAATCAGTCAATGATGATCTTTTGTTATTTAAGATGTAATTAGTTAAAGAAAAAATCCTTTCGATATTTAAAATTCTTAAATCATTCTCTAAATTTTATGCCTTACGTTATAGAAAAAGAATATATTTTCTTATTGTAAATACTTAAAAATAAATTTCATGATAAATAAATATAACAAAAGTAAATTAGAACATTTTTTTTCACTTATTTTCCTAAACATCAATTCTGATTATGGTGTGCCAATAAGTAAATTAATGCCATAAACAGTTATAATTTATAAGGTATCTGTATGAAATTACCCGTATCTACGGCGAAAATTCATAAGGCATCCGTATTAATTTACCCGTATGTACGACAAAATTTCATAAGGCATCCGTATGAAATTAACCGTATGTAAGGCAAAAGTCATAAGGCATCCGTATGGAAATGTCATTATGTACGGTAAAATTCATACGGATGCCGTATGAATGTTACCGTATGTACGGGTAAATTCATACGGATGCCTTATGAGTTTTGCCGTACATACGGGTAAATTCATACGGATACCGTACGAAATTTTGCCGTATAAAAAATCATACGGCTAAGGAGGCATACGGTTCAATAATATTTTACCCTTATATAAGGTAAAATTCATAAGGCAACCGTATGAAATTACCCGTATGTACGGCAAAACTCATAAGGCATCCGTATGAAATTACCCGTGCATACGGTAAAATTCATACGGCATCCGTATGAAATTACCCGTGCATACGGTAAAATTCATACGGCATCCGTATGAAATTACCCGTGCATACGGTAAAATTCATACGGCATAATATCCTTATATAAGGATATTTTCATACGGATGCCGTATGAATTTTACCGTACGTAATGACATTTCCATACGGATGCCTTATGACTTTTGCCTTACATACGGTTAATTTCATACGGATGCCGTATGAATTTTACCTTATATAAGGATAAAATATCATTGAACCGTATGCCGTATACCGTATATAAGGATTTTAGCGTGCAGCCGTTGCCCAGCTCTGGTTTATTATGACATAATTGACAGCTATTCGACAGCTACAAAAATACTAAAAATTTATCGTGACTATTTTCGCTCGTATTTTCGTTTATATTTTCAAATTAAATAACTAAAAAATATAAATTTACACGTTTCCCATATTTTTTTTTGTATACAGTGTGACTATATTTTAAAAACAAGTAGGTGACAAGTGTCAATTGCCAAAATCATCAATTTGACACTGAATATGAATAAAAATTTGAAAATTTTAAAAAATTACTCTTAAAACGTAAGAATTCTTACGTTATAATTAGTTAAATTAAAGCGATTTTAACAAAAAAAAATGTTTTACTAATTTTCGGGAGTCGTTGGGAGTCGTTGGGAGTCGTGATGATTGGAACCTTTCTAAACCCTTTTTAAGCCAATTCGAGTCGATTCTGGCCAAAAAAAAAATTTTGACTCCCAAAATGGGAGTCATGACTCCCGACTTCCGTTGCGGACCCTGAGGATAAAGGGTCGCAAAAATGGATTCAAACTCTTTTTTTCAAAAATGAAACTAAAGTTAAGTTCTCCCACCTAGCTTCAGTTATATGGACATAAATTTTGATTTTCGGAAGCCATTTCTCGTATTTTTGATCTTTTTGTAAATTGACGAAAACTTGTCTTATTATTGCTGCCAACTCATTTTGCACGAAATTTTCCGTAGAATTCGATTTCTAGTTGTAAAAGTTGATTAGGACTGCGCATGCAGAGGATCATTCTTATCGATTTTGACTTTGAACTTAAATATCTCAAAATGAGAAAGTTTGATTTTCTTCTAATTATTGGGATTGAATTTCTTATTTTATAACCAAATTATATTGTAATGTTATACCTAGTCCTCAGTTGTAGTAAACATGTTTCATGCATTTTGGTTGACTTATAATTCATGCTTAAATTCATGTATTATTTACTTATTAAAAGATTATATGAATAAATCTATGCTATTCGATGTTATTCAAAAAAATTTTAACTGCACATTTTATATATAATTAAATTTAAAAATTTTATAACTACAAAGGAGGAAGGGGGGGGGGAATTTTCTAGAACAATTACTAGGAAAACTTGTTGGAAAATAAATGCTAATGGAAAACAGGGCTACAAACCCGGTATACAAACCCAACTATTGACTATTCAAATTAGATTTCGTAAAATCAGATACTAATTTGTTGTATTTGATAATTTAAAAAACAATAAATTAACTTGGAATGTATCATATATAATAATACATACTGTTAAATAAATTTTTGTTATAATATATACACAAACACATAGAATTGATTATAAATAAAAAAAAAAAAAACTTCATTTTTTCAAGTTCATTAACATAAGAACAATCAAGTTTTATTCATTACTATTTTCTCATTCATTATATATAAAAATAACAATAAATAACAGTATCAAAAGTATCAAAAGACACACTGCATGTGTGTAAAAAATTTTTTCCTTTTTTTTTCTTTCAAATTGTAATAATATTATTAAATAAAATAAGTCATAAATTTTTATAAGATTTATTAACTTAATAAGAAAGTTTTTTTTTTATTAGTAGTAGTAAAGCATTTTCTTCTCATGCATGATAAGATATTTTACACACAATATTTTTTCATAAAACTTTTTGTATTTTTTATTTATTTACAATTTATATGTATGAAAACTTTTGGTATAAATAATGTTTTTTTAAATATATAAATTTTTATTTGACCTACTTTAAATATATTTCAAACTTTTTTTTTTTCCTAAAATTTAGTACTTTTAGATTAAATTTAATTTTATTATTAATTTAGAGTGTATGATATAATTTAGAAATTTTATTAAATTAAAGTTTTAATTAATATATTTATTGTTAAGTTAAGAAACTAAATGGAAAACTATAAATTGAGATGATAATAATTTAATTATGAAAATAATAAAACTCTAATTTTTTAGTTTAACTCTGATATTTTTTAATTATTTTTTAATGAGTTTTATTTTTCTCTACTAGAATGAGAAGTTACTAGTTTTTAGAGAAATATCTTACATTTAGACCTTTTGAGAAATTTAATTATTTAGGTTTTATCTTACAGGTAAAAATGTCTTATCGAATAAAATATTTTTACTAAAAAGTCGAGTTTTAATTTTAACTTTCATTTTGATTTATTTTTGCAATTTCAAAATTTTTTATTTGCTTGGTCTGAATTTTATGAAGGAAATTGTATAAAAAATAAATATCTAAATATCTATGCATCAGTAAAATTATTGAAATTTCAAATTGTATAATTAACCATGTAACTAGCCATGTAATTTGTCAGAAACTTCTACTAATTAGTCAACGTAGATTAATCATGTAATGCACTTTATATAAATAATTAATGATATGGTCCAAAATAAGCTAAATGATTAAAATTCGATTATAATTTCTAAACTTTTTGATCCAGTAAACAATGCTTTGTTCATTTTCTTGGTATAATGTGAAATGCATTTGGTTCAGCATTAATAATCCAAATAAAATCAATTTATACTTAATTTTTGAGTATTTGCACCTTGATCCACACAGTAGTGAAAGTTAATAACGCCATTTAAATTCATTATCAAGTTGATATCCAGAAACTTGGCATTCATTCTTTAAAAGTTTATTTTTTCATCATCTACCCTGACTTTGATTCAGAGAAACTACATACACTTGCACTCGTCTCGTCAACCTGTAGGTCTTAATACGATATCTACTTTTTTTGGCCCTGAAGCTTTACACTAATCATATTGTCAGAAATAATATGTCCAATAATTACTTCAAGCTTACCTATTTTACTTTTGTAATCTCATTTCAAGACCACTATGTTCTTTAAATTACTTAGTCTTTTTTAACCACAAGTTTTAATAGCCCAACTGCGACAAACAAAATGCATGCAGTAAGCTTTGTTGTTTTTCAGAGCGTGAACCCATGCTTCTGCTTTTTATACAAATACCATGCAAATACTCCCAATGGATTACAGACATCAAAATCCTATGTATGTTAGTTATGGAACTGTTTTAGTTGTCAGAAGCTTTAATTGTAAATTTTCCAGGTTTGCCTACACTTTTTTCATTTGTTATTAAAAGCTTAACTTCGTATTCACAGTGTTTTAGATACTAAAAATGCCTTTTTATTTTTGTAGCGGTTTAATCCACAGTCGAATTAGGACAATTGTATTAATTTGTCGAGTAGTTTGTTTTCAAATACCTATAACTATATATGGATTGTCATGGATTCTTGTTTGTTTAATGATTCAAGTCTAGATTCAAGGTCATCAATGCAGTTATTAATGTTGATGTATCTGTTTCCAGATTTTAAACAACATTATATGCAATGTAAAAATTTTCAAATTTTGTAAGTTTTACATCAGGTAGCATTTTAGAACTGATGCGAAAGCTGAAGTAGCTTGTAACTTTCTTTCATTTTACATCAAAAAAGGAGTACGATTACTCCACGAGAATTGTAACCAACAATTCTGCAACAAATTTGGGGCCTAAAATCTCAATAGTAGTAAGCAAACGTAAATGTAAAATATTTTGACAGAATTATCTTTATGTAGCATTTTGGTAGTTTGGGCATTAATTTAAGAAAAAAATATGCGATTTAAAAATTGTAAGGGTTGGCGATAGAGTTGGTATTAATAATTAACTTTGTCAAAAATATTTAAAAATTTTGTTTAGCCATTTATTTGCCTATTATTTTAAAATATTCATAATTAAATCTTGAATTTCCTTGAGGGTGGTGAATGCTAAATTCCTAGACAGAAGTTTATTTACAATCTCTTTAACAATTATGATATTAAGGATTATATACTTCAAAGTGATTTATTTCAAGTTGCTAATTGTTAAACATTTTCGAAGTTGGTTATTCGCTAGTTCCTGTTGGTAATCATTCTGCTATAACATATTAACTGGTTGTAATCTGGGCTTTTGAGCTTGTTGAGTTGTTTTGCTTGTTTGGCACCATAACAAATTTCACCCTGTCAGTGTGTACATTAACTTTGATTTACTTCTCTCAAAGTAAAACATTCTTCATGAGGTTACAAGACATTGTTTTTCTTACTTCAGCTTTTAAAATTTAATTAATTAATTTCAAAATTGTTTTATCTATTCATTCATTCCTTGATTAATTTTTAAGCAGGTAAAATTCTTGACTTTTATCAAGACAAAAACATTACACATACACCTTTTAGTTTGACTAATAACTTTCGTGCCTAGCACCCATATAACCATTGTACGCAGTAAATCAGAACACCGGTTAGGGGATGTCTGCATTTTGGTATTGCTCATTTATACTATAAAACGATCAATTACTTTTCCATGCGCAAGTGGATTTAGAAAATCAGTTGCTGTTTAATTTATATTTAAATTTCCTTAATGACCTTTTAATATTATTTCGTTCTCTTAAATTATCAATTTTTTCTCTAACACTAATTTGGTGAGTAAATTTGAAAATTTAGGGACTGACGAGGGCACTGACTGTTTTTCATGATCCTTTCATTTATTAAATTTTGAACTAATAATGAGTAACAGGTTTCAAACTCCATAGCATGCAAAAAAAACTTTGTTACAATTTCAAAATTTAGCCATAAAGTATATAAAACAAAGAAATGAAAAGAAAAAATTCAAAAGACTTGAAAAAATATTAAAAATTGAAAATTTGTCAATAAAAGTAAAAAAAAACTTTATTAAAACCAAAGTACTACTATCGATTATTATTTATATAAAAAAAAAGTTTGAATTTATAGAAAATGAGATTTTATTTCAGTGGTTCTCATTTTTAGCATAAAGTTAAAAGACATTGACTATATAATATAGTATAGAGAGTAAAAAAAATATATATAAAAGAGATGAAAATTCCAGTGTGCGTCTGAATCAAAATGTGTTATACATTAAATAACTGCGCATGCGCATTAAAAATATATAATAAATATTAAATTCATATATACCCGGTTTTTAATGTATGTATAGAATATAAATTATTTTTTATTGATAAATTAAAATTATTGATAAAATTAGCATGTTTTTTAGCTTATTTTTATGAATTATGTGAAATATTCTTGGAAATATTTTAGCAATTTAGGCTTTTTTTGATCCATTGATTGATGGAAATTTTTATTTAACAGATGCTATCAATAACTTATTTTTCGAAATATTACTTATTAATTATGGTCAAATATTTTATTCAAACTAGCTAAAAATCTTAGTTTTCGAAGCAAGTATGACCAAAATATGACAAAAAGTAAAATATTTATGAAATAAACAATTTTCTTACCTAAACTTTTTAAAAACGTTAAAATCATCCCTTAAAATAACCATTTTTTCCTATAAACAATTGATTGACAATAAAATCTAATTAACTAAACAAACCAATTATTATTTAACACTAAAAATTCGCAAGCGCATAAACAACAACTTGTTTTTTATAAAAATTCACAATAAATTTTCACTAACACAATTGAACCCCACAAAATTTTGTATATCAAGCATTTTTGCAATATTTATAACTTTTTATTAAACTATTAAAAATTTTTTTGTATTTTATGTTATAAATATATATAAATTTTCTATTGTACGAGAAACATATATATATATATATATATATAGAAAAGAAAAGTAAGCATCAAGCTTACCACCGGTTCTTCCCCATCATGTTATTTCTCAAACATACATTATAGAGAGAAAATTTTCTTTTTTCCTACCCCCGGTCACAGCAGCAGCATAGCGGCTCGCGCATCCAGCACATACAGCTACTGCCACACCCAAAGGATATAGGTATACAATATATATATATAAATATATATATTACTGCTGCTATTGCCGGGTTTTTCTGCTTTTTTTTAATATAATGAAAATTTTGAGTAAAAATATTTATCATTAAAAATAATCACGTTGATAAGAAACAAATTTTTTTTAGAAATTTGTTTATATATAAATATGTCGGTCAAAAAAACAACGAAGCTTTTATATTTTACTCTTGTTTGTATGTGTAATCCCGCATGATGATGATGATGTTATAACAAAGTGTATTACGATATATATAACCTGACTTTGAATTTCAATGAATTTTGCTGGCAAACTTCCCAATTTTCACTAACAAAAAAAACCCTTGGAATTTTATTACCTTGTATATATACTCTACGTAGTACACACACGTTTAATATTATTATTATTATGTTGTGTGTATATATAACAAGGGTGTATATTTTATAAATGATCGATCTTAGGTTCATATAAAATAAAAATGAACAGCTGATTGTAGTTTTATGTGTGTCTTATAAATCAAGTAATATTGGACAAATTTATTATTTTTTGGTCTATATTTTTGAGTTTGTTTGTTTTTTGTATTACTTGGCATTGGACACGGAAAAGAATTTTGATGTCAAAATGTTTGTGAAGTTGTATGATTAAATTTTTATTTTACTTTTTTGGTTTTTGAGGTTATGGACCAAGAAAATAAATCCTAAAATTTTCGAAATTTTAAAATCATGATTTTGCGAGTAATTTTTTATAAAAATTTTCCAAAAAAGCAGCCAAAGAATCAATATTTTTCTGTATATTAGTCTGGAAGTTATTTTAAAAAACTGTTTAGATTTTCGATTACAGGGTAAAAAAGTTGCTATTTACTAAGATTCCCAAAATTATATTCATTCAATATCACTCCTACAATACTTCCATCGAGCAACAACATAAGAATCTTACAAAACAAATAAAAAATAATTAATTATTTAACATACTACAACAATTTATTTTTTTAATTTCGCCGAACTAAAATATAAATTTAGACAAATAAATATAAAAATTTAATAATTCATAAAACAGTTGGACGATCTTGAAAATAATTTAACAACATAGTTTTTTTTTTATTTCTGGCATCATTTAATATAATTTATTAAATTTTTTAAAATATGTAATATTTATTTTAATATAAAAATTTTTAATATTTTCTTTGATCAGGTTGATAATGCATGTAGACGTGTTATTTTTAAATTGGTTTTTATATTATATTTTTTAGCATATAAAATTAGATGCACATAAAACATGTTTATTTATAAATAAGAAAGTTTAAGTGATTAATTAGTATACGCTGTATCTCAACTTTAGATCTCTTTATTTTAAAGATTCATAAATTTTTAACTTGTTTTTTAACCTAATAATTAAAATGCTATTACTTTCATATTTATAAAAAAAAAAAATAATGTTTTGGAAAATAATTGCTTTCTAGAATAAATGCATCAGTTTTTAATCTAGTCCATAAACATTGAGTAATAAAAATGCTTTACTATTTTAATACAACATTGAATGAAACACGTGTTTATCCTTTCTTAAATTATACTAGCCTTTAAATTTATTTTTTTGGCAAAAGTTCTGCTAAAGAAATTTTCGCCATTGATATTGTTGCATATCTAGTAGAGAAGTCGATTATTCTTACAGCAGCAGGAACCTGAATCAAACTTTTTACTTGAAATTCGTAATCAGCGACCCATAAATGTGTATAGACTAACTAGGTCAAAAATCAATCATAATTAGTAAAAATGACAAAATCACCCCAACAAAAAGTGTTTTTACTAGTTTAAGGGTGTTCTGAGAATTTTCTTTGCCTGACATGAATTATAAAGTTGGCTAAGTCTCGATACGGTTTATAATAAGGGTGTTTCTCCAATTTTCCAAAAATGAAACCAAAATTTTAATTAGTGACCAAAAAAATCTTTAGTCAACCTTTTTTCCATCTTTTATTAACAAAAACAAACCTCCTCGCTGTGATTTGCCTGGAGTAAAATTATAAACCTAAAATAACCAAACTTTTAGCCCAGTAATGTTATGTGGCCCATGTGAGATCGTTTTTTCTCCTGATTTTTCTATTTCTAAGTGGACCATGTTTTTGAGATTTTTTAGGAATTTTGAAAAGCTAAAGTTTTTAGATTTACATAATTACCAGCAGGTTTAAAAAATTACAATATCGAATTTTACGTAACAAAAATTAATAAAAATCATTCAAATAATTTTATTTATGATTGCACTTAAATTTGACAAGAGATTTACTAACTTGCGACTGTTGCAAAAAATGTCAGTGATTTTGTGTGATGCAATGTAATCAAATAAATAATTGACAAAATGGTATAGTAGAATAACATCAGATTCCTAAAAAATAATTTTCTTTTGAAAATCAATTAAATATGCATGCAAGGATTAAATATTTAAATACGAAATATTTAAAATGAAAAAAAAATGTTTACAATTATAGAAAATCAATAACAGATATAATACCTAGATTTAAGGTTAATTAACTCCAGAATAAAATACAATGCATAATTTTTTAATTAAAAAAACGCATTTATTTATAAAAAAAAATATATATATATAGAATCATTTTTAATATAAAAAATAATTATTTATTTATTTTTAATAAAATACTTATAACGTTCTATTTATTGCGAACAAAAAAAGAATTAAATATTTTTGGCATTAAAAATTATATTTTTTCGAGTATATTTTTGATAACTAAAAATGTTTATTAGTTATGATCCAGATTATGATATTTATAGATTATAAAATTTCAGTTTCAATAAATTATATTAATTCAATCAATTCCAAAATAAATAAAATATTACTGCATTGCTTACTTGAAGTAAAAAAAAAAATTTTTGTATATACTTGGTTAACTTTGCACCAAATAGAAAATATTGAATTTTTGTGATAAAACTTACTGATAAGAAAAAATCAATAATGAAAACAATGGCAATTTTCAAAAAGCCACGTGATTTTTTTTTACACATTTTAAATTAACTTTTTTTAAAAGCTTGATGGTATATATTGAAGTATGTAATTTATTATTATAGTAATGGTGTTAAAATGGAATGGTTGATTAGAAATGAAGATAACTTTTTGGCAAGATATTTAGAATCCTACTGCGTAACATTTTTGTTTTTAATATATTTTTTTTCTCTTCTGTTTTTCTATCTTAATCAAAGTAAACATCAATTTATTATTTTATTCGCTGTATTTGCTTTTTTCATATTGAATTTATATGATCATGAATTTATGGGAAATTGCTAGTTACAAAAAAGCATTGAATGTTTTTCAAATCAAGATATTGTCAATAATGTGCATTTAACCCTACAGAAAAATTACTTCGAAAAGATAAATAAAAATTGAACGAATCAGGCTTTTATTCAATAAATAAATAACAATTCCGTTACATAATCTTAATTAACTACAAGATCTATGACATTATACAATAATAATAATTTATAGCAATGCTGAGCAAATTGAAGATCATTAGAACAAGACAGTAGAAGATTAATTAAATCAATTTAATTCTAAAGCCATTATTAAAAGTACTAGAAGACCTTCTTTTCTAAGCTTCTTAGTATTAAGTTGCATAATTAAAATCTTATTAATTGGAAAGGAATCGATGGAGCACCAAGTTTCAAGAAATAATGAATTAATTGAAACCTTATAATTTTAAGTTGCTGTTTATATACTCTTAGAAGCTGAGCTTCGTACATGATTGACTATTCTTCTTAGTAATCAAAGACATTTAAACACAGGTGATATCCTATTGTTATAAAGTTTAAACAAGTAAAATGAAAGTTTAAACAAATAAAATTATAAAGTTAAAACACAAATTATTATCAAAAGTTAAAAGTATTATAAATGCTTTTTCCCAATCAAATTGATGATTTTCTTGGTTAAAAAGTTTTGTGATCATCACATTATCGTTTTCTAAGCCAATGTCATCTTCTTGAGTTCTTGGTGTCATTGCTGGTGCTAAGATAATTTTGCGTTTTTTGGTTCCTGTTTTTTCTGTTACTTAAATTATAAATTTTCCAGGAAAGTTAGACGCTATTTCATCTTTATCTTTATTTAGTAACTTCTAAGTTGACGACTCTCCACCTCAAAACCTATGTATTTGGATACCAAGAAATTTAGTATATTAGGTTAAAAATCGTCTTTCAGTTCGCTGTTGTAATTAGTGACCTCAACATTTTATCCCCTAATTGCTTTACTATAACGTAATCGCCGAGATGCTTGAAAGCTAAGCCACTAACTATGTTGTCAGTTGCTTTGGACATTACAATATTCTTTACTAATACCACGTCTCCATCTTAGTATCATGAAGGTATTCTTTCGTGTTATAATATTTAGCTTGTCTACTTATGATTCCCGTACATTTTTCCTAATTTTTTTTTCCTAATCCAATATTCCTAAAATCATTTTTCCTAAGAGGCGAATTCCCTAGTAAATATATGTAAGTCAATTTAATAAAACAACAACTTTTTATATTTATTTGAATTAACGTTATTTATTTTCAAAATAAATTTTTTCTCTTACTCAAAATTCAACAAGCCCAACGAGGTCAAATAATTTTAAATTTAAACGCATAAAAATGGAAGATTTAGATTGGGCTTTTAAACAGTTCTCAACCAAATCCGTAGGTCCAGATGGCATTTCCTTAAAGGTACTGAAACTTTGTCTTCCTGCTCTTTCAAGGGTTTTTTTAGCCCTTTTCAATAAATCAATTATATTGAACAAGTTCCCCAAAGCATGGAAACATGGTAATATTCTTCCCACAGCTAAAGTTCCAAATCCTAGTTCTCTTGGTGATTACAGACCTGTATCACTGCTTTGTATAATATCTAAAATTTTTGAAAAAATTCTGCATAAGCAAATTTTTGACTATTTAAACCAACTAAATCTGTTAGATAGTTTTCAATCAGGATTTCAGAAATTTCACAGCATTCAGACCACTTTGACCAACCTTACTGATGATATTTGTCGTGGCCATCATTTGGATCTAATAACCATTTTAGTCATGATTGACTTGTCAAAAGCTTTTGATAGGGTCTCTCATGAAATCCTCTTAAAGAAGCTCTCAGTTTTTGGCTTCTCTGATAGTGCTATAGGCTGGTTCTCTGAGTATCTCTCTGATAGAACTCAATCAGTGATTTATGATGATAAGGCCTCCTCCATAAAAAAAATTATAAGTGGAGTTCCACAGGGTTCAGGGTTGGGCCCACTTCTTTTCCTAATATATTTAAACGACTTAGGTACTAAAATTGTGTATTCTAAAAGGCTTCTTTATGCTGACGATCTTCAAATTTATATTCAAACTCCCTATAAGGATTTTGATCTTGGTATTTCTCTATTACAAAATGATATTAAGGAAATAGAAGCCTGGTCCTCTTTAAACAATTTTGTTATAAACAAAGATAAAACTAAAATAATTCTTTTTGGGAGAAATGTAAATGATTTTTATAACGCTGATTAAGGTATTTTAAAAATTTAATTACAAAAAACCTTCGTAAGCAGTTAGTTTCTGCTCTTATCTTTCCCTTATTAGACTATTGTATGTTTCCCATAGGTAATCTTCCTGAACATCAATATGTGAGGTTACAAAAATTGCAAAACGCGGCAGTTCGATATGTCTGTGATATTAAATATCTTCTTAGGACCTCTCCTGCTAGGATAAGTCTAGGTTGGCTAAAAGTTAAATTAAGGGCTAAATATCTTTGTGCTTCATATATTTACAACATACTTCAAAATGGTAAAACTACTTATTTAAAATCTAAAATTAATATATATACGCCAGCCCGAGAGCTGCGTCCAAAAAACAGGCCCCATCTAAAAGTTGATCTCACGAAAAATCCTTTTTACAGTAATTCTTCCCTCGTTTATATGATTTCCTTTTGGAATTCAATTCCCGAAAATATTCGATTCTCGTCCTCAATTAGCTCCTTTAAAGCAAATTTACACAAATTCTTACTAGAAATTGATTCACGAGAATCGGGTATTCCTTCGTTGTCCCCCCATCTTTAACTTCCTTCATAATTTTTTAAGAAATTATTTATAAACTGTTTCCTTCTTTTACTCATCCTTACACTTACCAACACTACAGATTGAATACTTATTATATTTTTATTTTTGAATTTATTTATTATATTATTATGTTTTTTCAGTTATTTTTATTCTTACTTTTTATATATATTTATGTTTTTCATTAAAAATTTTTTTATCTTTTTATATAATTAAACTTCATGTGCAATGTAATTATGCTAAATCATATGTAGTCTCAATTTTTGTATAATATTTATACAATAAATAAATTTAATAAAAAAAAAAATAAAATTAATGTAAAATTAATCAAATTGTGATATTATACGATAAAAGCTCAAGATATTCCATGACCTTGTCATCTTGTTTATATTCTTCGTAGAACTATGCCTAAAATTCTGCTAAAATTCGGTTTTGTGCATCGCGTCACTTTTTTGGAGGGGCTGCTTTCACTGTACGCCCAAGACTTAATTCTACCACAGCAATGGTAGGTTCTTCTCTTTGAATATTTCTAATAAATGAATAAATATCTGGATGATGTTTGCCAACCATCAATTTAAACTTATTGTGCCAACCTTCACTACAGTTGTTTGTTCTGTGTTGGCCATCGATAGTTCCTGCGTAATGGTTCCATATTAGCACCGGGTACCTTGGTGGAACTGCACGGCGTCCTCCTCTACCTGGTCGATCAATCACATATGTTTCTTTTACATATTTAGATACGGGTTCTAAATTTTCTGTAATAAGTTCTTCTAATTCAAGGAAAACTTCTTGAACATCTACGATTGGAACAAACACTAAATCCATTAACATATGAGAGTATTTTTTGATCTCACGATTTTCAATATCTGCATATTCAGTTTGTACTCCTTTTTCCTGTACTTTCCTATAAATATTTTGAGTAAGGTGAAAAAAGCACCCAGAATAAAGTGTTTCAGGAAAAATTTGTTGTAAAAATACTTCCATCAGGAATCTTATAAGTTATTGCATGTTGCAGAACATTTAATATTTCTTTTCGATCTTATGCAAGTCCAATATGTTCTACCTTTTCTTTCTTGTACATTAGAGTGGACCTAATCTTAGACTTTGTAGAAAAACTTTTGGCCATAAAAAGTCCCCAGCTCCAAGGATTTTGCTTTAGCTTTGCAAAAACACGTGTCTGTAAGCACCTCAATTTTCCCATTTAAATAACATGGGAATTTCGAGTTTTCAGCTTTCTAATTTTTTATTTTTTTACGTGCTGAAAATTTTTTTTAAACACTGTTAAACACATAGAAAATGATGTTTAGACATATAAAAACTGATCCCCAGAGTTGTAAAAGTCCTAGAACACTTTATTTTATTTTGATAAATTATCTTTTAAAATAATTTGCTATGATCTTGACATTTTTATTCCTGGTGGGAATAAATTTAGCATATTTAGACAACAAATCTTCAAAAACAAAAATATAAGTATACCAAAGTTTTGATTAGCGATAAGGCCCCATATGATTATTATCTACAAGCTATAGCTTTCATAGTCCCTTGTTGTGGTAAATCACAAGGGGTACACTGAAAAAAAATGATTGGCCCTACGCCTAGATTTCTAGTACAGGCGCATTGTCGGTTTAGCGAGATTGGTGAGGGCCTCGAACGAACTTGCGTTTCACGCGTTTGGAGAGGGGGCCCCAATATTTTCTGTATACATTTTTTTGATGCTGATGATCGAGTCCCCTCTCCAAACGTGTGAAATGCAAGTTCGTTCGAGGCCCAGAGCCCGCCCTCGTTGAACACGCTATACGCCTGTGAAATTCAAGGCGTACGGCCAATAATTTTTGATAATAAATAAATATGATAACACAAAAATTTTTTTTAACAGTGTACGTAATTCTGAATTCAGATTTTATGCGCCATTTTTTAAAACAAAGTTTTCTACACAAAATCCCTGATATATTCTTATTTAAAATAAATTATTATTCTGTTTATACACTTTTAATATATCCTGTCACATATCAACAAAAAGATTTTAGCTCAGCTAATCCTTGCTGTATTCTTATGAATTCAAATTAATATTATATACCCAATGCATTAAGTATACACGATCCAAATATGAATTTATAAATGTCTGTTTTTGTTTTAGAGTAACATTTTATCCATTTATCCTTATGTTTAGAAAATTTTTTTCTGTCATGTAAGGATTATTTGATTAAACACTAAAAATTTGAAAATATATAGTAAAATTTTCTTATCATCGATTACCTATCATACATTCGTAAAATTATACATAATTTTATACCTGATATTATAGTATGATATTTGATAATTTCTGTAGAAAATTCATTCTTATTATTATTACTATTTGAAAACTTATAAGAAAAGATATAAAATTTCACATGAAATATACATAAAATAACAATCGAAATAAAATTATTTTTCTGATACTTTTTCAAAGAAATCATATTATAATGTAATATTTCGATAGAGTAATATGTAAAATTATCACGCAACATAATAATAATAATTTTACATGTAATTCAATATTTATTATATTTAATTATCTATTGATTTAATTTTCGTTTTAAAGAAAAAAAATATTTTTTTATTAATTAAAAATTTATTTTAATAACAATTTAAATAAATTTATCCTTGTTCTACTTGTATTTTTAATAAAAAAAATAAATAATAAACATAGTATAATAATATTTCATGCATTAAAATTAAATAAAACATAAAAATAAACGTGACTTGCTTACAGAATTATAAAATTTTATACATTTATATAAAGAATAAAATAATAAAAAGATTTTATTTTTTTAGCATACATTTTTATAATTCACTATATTTTAATTTACTTTATTATTTATTATCTGCTCATGCCTAAGAGATGGAATCTCAAAAAATTGTATGCTGTTGGGATAAAGCTGGAATAAAGTGAAGAAAATAAAACTGTTGAAAGCTCTTTTAAAGATAAGGCTAGAGTACATGCAGCTGTAATTGTGGTATGGATATTAAGATTCAGAATAATTGTAAGTTTTGAGAAAACTATAAAATAAATCTTAGGGATTTATGCTATTACGAGATAGATATAAAAACTAGACCTTTTATCAGAGTGTAACTTTATCAAACAAGAAGAAATAAAATGTATACAATTCAATAAAATTGAATTATGAACTATTTGCAATTCATTTTGGAGGAACACGAGGAGGGAGAGTCTCCAGAACTTGTGAGTATACGAGCAGAATCCCTTAGCACTGCAATAAAATATAGTTATCTTTGGGAGACAATAAGACTTGTGGTTATAAGCAGAGGTAAAAAATACCTTTACTACTAAGATATATTAGGCAGGATATTAGGTTGAGTCAAATTAGTGCAAATCTGACTTTATGTTGATTCAACCATAAGAGATTAATTTGATTGTAGAGCATTGATTTAAGTTAAACTTGATGTCTTCTTTTAAGTTACTTTATTTAACAAATTTTGCAGTAAATTTAATAAAAATTTTATATATTTAGCCTAAATAATAATGTTTGGGTAACTTCAAAACGTCTTCAAATTTATTTATTTTTTTATATCTTACTAGATACAAAAAATTAATAAAAAATAAAACTGTAATATCTACTCTTGTTTAAGAGCCTAAATTCTTCAATTTATTAATAACTGATTAAATACACCTTTAATTTATTTATTATTAATTATTTATTATAAAAGAGAATGATTGAATAATTAGTACAATTTTAACTTAATTGATGAACGAGCGATCTTTAATGAGTAATGAATTAATGACAACTGGACTGAAAGAAAGGGAGAAAGAAGCGCTATGTTAAATTCGAAAATTGAATTTTAGGATGTGAATCATGTAAAGGAGTTAAGATATATTTTGAAATATATTGTCGTGTATTATATAAAAAATTTTTTTTTATATGAATCTTAAACAACTCTCGTATTCACTCAAATGGATCTCATCATATATTATAAATAGATATCAAACTGTTAGAGTTGATAATTATATTTCTCGCCTTTTAAATCTACTTCTGGAGTACCACAAGGGATCAATCTTATTCCTTTGTTGCTCTTCCTAGTTTATATTAATGACTTGCCTTCTAGTATTCAAAATCCATTAATTTTAATGTTTGCTGTAAAATGACTGTAAAATAGTAAAGAAATTCTCTTCCTTGTCGGACCCTTTTTAAACTACAGTATGATGTAATCGCTCTTAACCTAACTTCCCTGATCCAAATATCTTCTTGATACTAATTGGTTTTTTGATAATAAAATAATTCAGAGAGTTAATTCTTTCAAAGATTTAGAGTTTATAATTAGAAAGAATTTTTATGTATCTAAAAAGGAAAACTAGTAAATTTGATGATATGATATAAATGTTTCAAAATTCTTTTAAATACATACTCCTATCCTATCCTCAATTGATATACGCCTCTTCTATTTAAACCCCTTATATATCTATAAATATAATTAAAAACTTAAACGTGTAAACTGTATATTTATTAGGCATTTATGTAAAAAAGATCATATAGAGCTACTACTCCTATGAGCTATATTGAACATAATTATCATTGCCCCTCTGTCTTAAACAACATTCACACTCTTGAAAGTCAACATGAAATTTTAGACCTCATCTTTACCTATAAAATAGTTCACGGTGTAATCAATTCATCTTCATTATATAATAGATTTTTAGTAACGGAAATCCCATACTCAATTAGAATCTCGAGACACCTCATTTAGACTCATTAAAATGCTAATTATAATTAATTTTTCCCTGGAACTAGATGTATCATCAGAATTTGAAATAATACTCTCCCCGGAAATATACAATCACTCGATTCTTTATACACCCGTTACATACTCCTTTAAAACACGCCGTAAATAATTACTTTTAAAATATAAATTCATTCATTAGTTAATTTTTAAAGAATTTACGATATTTTTTGTATTGTTATATTGTTAGCTTGAACCTTTTTATAATTATTTAATTCTTTTTTACAAATTTTTACTTATTATTCCAAATGTTTTGTACAATTCATATTTTGTTACTTAATTTCATATTTTTTTGTATACCAATAATGATTAAAATTTTATCATTGTCTATAATTACAGTTTTTATTTTTTATAATTTTTGTTTATTATGCATAGTTTTTGAAATTATGCTAATTAAATTTATGGACTAATTGATGATGCAAGCCAAATTTTGATAGAACCTTTGAGCAGAAGAATCATTTCAATTAATAAAAGGATCATATAAATCAAGCTTTAGGCCACCAAGGATGTTAATAAATCTTTCTAATTTTCAATGAAAACACATCATGAGGCCTCTAGATGCCGTATTCTCAATTCGCGCGGAGCGGGAAGGGAACACGGCTTCTCGTTGGATCATGAAGATGGCTTTACCGACCGGTAATGTCATAATAAATATACCAAATCATAATAATAAAAATAACATGAATTGTATGATTACAATTGGTCATAGTATAATTTCTTTATTTCGCGATTCAGGTTAAAAATATTTTAATATTCGCGTCTATTAATTTTATTAAAAAATAAATTCGTGTTTTATAAAAATAAGTCCCTAGTATAGTAACTTTATTCCGGCCAATCAGCGCGCGCGTGGAAAGAGATGGAGAGGTGGCGTCCCCTATACTTTTGCCGCCGGCGACTCTCATTCTTCGAGGAGACGCCTTGCTGAACGCACGACTTTGCTGATCCGAGAGAATTCCTTCTGCTGAAGCCGCTGCCATAAGAAGTTATTTTGTATTTTTCTCAATTTGTTTGTACTATTTTTGGTGTATAAACGTGAAAGGATACCTGGATAATATAAATTGTACTTGGCCAAGGGACAACGCACCTAAAGCGTGCAGAAAGTGGGTTTGGGTTAGACCATGGCTGGATGTGGTCCAGTCAGTGTTTTGAATCGTCATCCAGGTATTTTTGGTATTATTTTAGTGTTATTGTGTGTGTGTGTGTGTGTGTGTAAGTGAATTTTTATATATATTTCGATTTTTCTGAGCAGCGTCAGCAGGTGCAAATAAGTCCTGCCCTTTTCAGGGCGGGCACAAATATTTATAGCGTGAGAACGTCTGCTTAGATTACTCAAGTCAAGTGGTTTTTTAATAAAGTTAACCCTAAAATTTCCTTATCCTTTTTCCTTCCTTTTTTTTATACATATTTTATTTTAATAATTAATATTTTATTTGCAAAGGAAGTGAAGAACTCTTTTAATTTTTTTAGAAAAGAGTGAATTAATGGACTAGTAAATTTACAAATATTTGACTACTTGTTTAAAAACATCACAACTGCCCAAAAGATTAGGATTTCTTTATGTCAACAAATTTAGTTTGTACAAAAATGAGTTATAATCAATTAGAGATCAATTCATTAGCAGCAATGAAACAAATAAGCAAATAGACAGAGGGCGAGAATTGAGTGTTAAAAAAGTGAAAACAAAAAGTGGTATGTTTACTCATGTGTTAAAAACACATTGAGATTATTATTTTAATTTAAACACGAGATGCTTACCTTAAGCAAATTTTGAGGAAAATTTATTGTTAGAAAAAATGTTAATCAAAACTGTACGTAATAATTTGTGCAGATAAAATAAAATTTTTTATATTCGAATAAAAAGCAAAAACATATTACACGAATACTAATTAGATCTTGTTATAGGCAACTTAACTTTTTTTTATTCAAGTTCAGAAAAATTTGCAATAAATTCAGAATATTTTGTAGATTATATGCTTTATGTTAAACCTCATGAACCTTAAGTTATGTCAAAAGCCACCAATACTTGCACATGCAGCTACCGCAGCGCATATTTTGTTTCTTTTCCTTGGAAGTTGAAATATTTATTAAGATATATAAGGCTTTTTCCTTTTAATGGAAATCATTCTAGGAAAGTAGGCATGTAGAAATTGTAACTAACAACCACTATAATTCCTCGTATAATTCTTAATATTAAACACTTACAAACAGGGAACATTATTCAGTATAGAGTCGCTGTTATTGGTGAACCAAGTGATGAACTGAAGGAGTAAAAGGAAATTAAAAGATGGCAGATTTCCGAAACGAAAACCAAGGAATATTTACATACTCCTTGATAATACCATTTAGCAGGTTATGTGCGGCCTTTGTAGGTTAATTGCGATTCGAGGTCCGAATTTTTTATAGGGGTCATACTGAAAATTCTATCTTCAAATCACAGAGTTGCCCTCAATGATTAAAAAGAGGCGCGAAAAACCTTGAAAAAACGCCCTCTATGCACAACATTTACATATAGTACTTTTTGTATCGTGCGCCACCTAGAGTTTAATAGCCCACATAAGCATATTTTTATAAGTTTTTAAAGAAATAAAAATGTGCCGAGACCGGAATTTTAACGCGAGTTGCTCGCTTGAGAAACTCTTGACGAATTCACTGGACTATCGTCAGTCCTGAATAATAACATGGAACATGTTTATAGGAAGGGGGCACCCTGGAAATCTTAAAATTAAGGGGGGGTCAAATATGTCCGATTTAAGAGAGGGTGGGAGGGTTCAAATAGGAATTAGAATAATTTTAATCTAGGAACTTGGAATAATAAATAATAAATACAAAAAACAAATACAAATACAAATAATCCGGATTTAGGGACATAGAATATTTTTGATTTAGGGACCTAGAGAATAATACGCGTTTAGGGAATCAGAATTTTTTGGGTTTATAAAAATAGCAAATTGTATTGTAATTTGTGTGTCTATTCTCAGCTGTAAGCAAACATGTTCCATAAATTTTGGTAGTGTTTACACCAACCGGTTATAAGTTTTTTGTATAAATAACTAAAAATGTTACTCGATGTTAACATTGGCTTTTCTAAAAATCGATTAAAATTGAATTAATCTTTTTGCCAAGAGTAAATTTCTACATTCTACAATAGTTAATAATTAAATTGATATTTTGTTCGATATTTTATTATTCATATATATTTATAGCAGACTCTCGAGCAGACTAATTTAAAAGTTTCTATATATTTTAACCTAATAAAATAGAAGTTTTATGTTTTGCATGAACGTCATTTTTTATTTGATATTTTAATTAAAAATACTGTTTCTATTAAATTCATTAATTTAATAAAAAAAAAAAAAAAAAAATCAAATTAAACTTGACTGTTTTTTTTTAGAACATTTTAATGTTCGAAACTATCTAAAATTGATCATGAATTTTAAATAGGTATAAATATAATAGCACAAAATTAGGGTATAAATCTGAAGATATAGGTTACTCAACAGAAGTAATCAGTAATAACAAGTAGTAATAATAAAACAACTTTTGGGAGTTGTCAGTAGTAGTTCGGTAGTAGTAGTATATTAAACCATTAAGCTCAAAATAACTTGATTTAATAAATTCAGTATCAAGGAAAGATTGTTCTTGAAGAAACACGAAAAAAACTAGTATTTGTGACAACTTTGATATAATATGCTTTGAAAAATATATTCAAGTGAGCTATGGCAATCTAGATGGAGCTCAATGTAGAATGTTTTGCATGTTACTTATGCTATCTCGGTGGGCGTTTCTCTTAGGTATTTTTTAAAGTGAAGAATTAAGCCGAAATTAAGCATAGAATTGTAACGGAATTTCAGGTACGGGTTTTAGGAGTTCAAAATGTCAAATAAGGGTGTTGCACTCGTCTAATTTATTTTTTGACGTTACGTTCAGATTCTGGTACTCTAAATACCTATACTCCATTCCAAGCTCCATTGAATAACCAGTGAAAATGAATATTAAAATAACACGTGTGCCAAACAATGCACTAAGAAATATAAATGAAGAAACACGCGCATATCCCTTTTCAGTTGTGGAGAGGTCACTACGTGATCTTTTTCATTTGTATATTTACTTAAGTGTTATTTTATTTGTAAAACTTATTTTTGTCTAAATATACGAGTAAGTAAAGGAAAGTAAATTTCACATATAGGTGTAAATAAATATCATGCAAACTATTAGAAACTTAACAATACGATATTTTTTTTATAATATCAAAGAAAACATCTACATAATTTCCTGACTAATTTATATATTATCATCTGATGATATATTATAATCATAGAAGTAAATATCCTCGTAAATATCCTTTACTTCTATGATCGTAATAGGTCAAATTTTTATTTATCGGTCTTTTCAGGCAAAAACTATTATTCATTAATACAAATTCATGTAATTCCTGAAACCTTTAAATATTTTCTTGTTATTGTATTAAAATTCTGAATAACCAAAAATAATCAGAAGTTTGATATGTAAGACTTATATTAAATAAGGCTATTTTTATATTTAATGTATTATACACAAAATAATATTAGAGTAATAAATTTAAAAAAGATTGAGATGATAAGACAGAATTTTTTTTTATTATTATTATTCGAGAAAAATCTCTGTGTATAGCAAAAAATAATGTCACAATTATATATCAATCTATGATAATAAATTTATAACCTCATTTATAACACTTAAGAAAAGAAACAAAAAAAACTGGCAAAATAGATAAAAACAATAAATCTTAAAAATCAAAAAATGTAATGCATTGCAAAAAAAACAAAAAAATTAGTTTAGATGTAAAAAAAATTATTAATTTTTATTAATAAAACAGAAAAATTAATAATAATAATAATAATAGTAATAAAAACAAGGGTAAATGAACGATAGTTTTGCTTTAGAAGTAATAAAAAGTGAGAAGTAAAAAAAGTAAAATAAAGATAGACATAGATTTTAGTGGGGTATATGACGTCAAAACCGTCTGCTAGTGACGTCATTCAAAAATATATATGCCAAAATATGAATTTTGAATATTTCTAATGTATCTATATTTTATATTATAACTCATAGTAATTATACTAAAAAAATTTTTTTATCATAATTTTTCCTTTTTTAGTCTATAAAAATTATTTATGATTTTTACATCAGCATTGCAGTTAAACTACTTTAATTGTAATAAATATTCTGTAATTTTATAAAAACTGAAAAATTTAGTTATTATCATTTACCTTAGTAAATAAATTAGCATCATGTTTATTTAATTATCATAAATCAACAACGAGGGTAAATGACATTCACTTTTTTTTACTACTTCCTTGTAGTATTAAAACCACACCTTACTTCATGAAACAATTGTAAATTATTTAATCAACAATAATTAAACTTATTTTTCTCATAGTAAATAGAAGAAAAAATCACTTAATTATCATTTTTACACAAAAAACCACTTTAAATAACAATATTACACACTTTAGAAAAGTAAAAAAAAAAAATGAGTTTATAAGTATAACAAAAACTGTATTTTTATATATTTAAATTTTCTTGAGACATAAACTTCAAACTATCTTCTAAAAAAAAAAAAAAAAAGAAAAACATATTATAAGAACTGCAACTTTCATTCTCAAGACTTTATAATGTACTTGTAGCTTTTTTAGAGTAAGAAAAAAACTTTAAAAAAAATTGTAACATACAATAACCTACTACTACTACTACTACATACACCGGTGTTTATTATAAAAAGGTCCATATAATAGAAGGGATGATGACATAGAAGCAGAAAAATATAAATGTGTGTATGTATGTGTGTGGGTGTTTGTTTGTATGAGAAATGTTCATATTAAAATTGGCAATGCGCAAGCGTTTTCTCTGGATTTTCATTTATATTGGTACTCAAGTACTAAAAAAAAGTTCATATCCTCTATTGACGCATGCGCAGGAATAAAATTTTTATATTTTTTAAATAATTAATTTTTTTTTTTTTTTAGGAATTTTTCATTTTTTTGAGTGTGTTCTCTGACGTATTTCTATATTTTCTATACTCGATATTTTTTGATATTATTTTTTTTATGTTTAGAGAGCTTTCATCCTCTTATTTTATTGTTATTATTACTGTGTTACCTGATATCTATTTATAGAAAGTGTTTTTTTATTAAACATACTTCGGTAAAATGATATTCTTTATTTTTTCAATACACGTTTGATATAGTACTAACTTCCGTTATTGATTATTTTTTTTCTAAGTGCATATTTTAATTATCTTTTAAAGAAATATTTTTAAACCTTGACGAAGAGTAACCCTAATTCACCCCTTTTGGCAACTTGTGTAACTTTGAACCAAAAGAAGATAAACGAATCTACAAAGTCTTACTTTAAATTGTTTTTAAAAATTTTAGATACTATCAATAATTATTTTATTTCCACTCGTATCGCCACTAATTCCGTAAACTCTAATTTCTGTATGAATTTCTGTTCAACCAGAAATTTTTCTATACCTGCATTAATAAATAAATTCAAAAATTTCACAATAACGATTTCGATTAGGCCATTAAACAATTTTTGACTTTAATAAGTCTATAATTTCAAATAAAATCCCGGCTGCATGGAAGTATAGCAATATTTTTTCTTTTAAAAAGATCTCGAATCCCACACCTAATGACAGGCCTAAATTTATATCTTATGCATAATTGTAGATTATTTTATATATTTAGATCATTCTTCACAGCATCTTAGGCACTTTTCAGAGAAAAATCATAGCCGAGATCATAGCAATAAATATGACCATTGCCGTCTTTCTCCTTATAAATCTTACTGATGACACTTGTAAAGGTTTTCAAAAGCTTTTATAAGAGTATTTCACAAGCTTATTACTAGATAAGTGGTATTATTTCTAGGGTTTTTCACCACAAGTCATAAGCTGGATTTCTTAATATTTAACTAACCGAACTCAAACATTTGTTCTTGAAAATAAGACCTTTGCCATTCTGATAATTATTAGTGTCACTGCTTGAAGCACCAAAGCCATTATTTTGAAGAAACAATCTATTGGTATTTCTTCTTTCCTGTGAGTTGACATCTGCCCAAAAGGTTTTGCCAGCGAAGTCTTTGAACTAAGCTCCGATACAAAGCCTTCTTAAAGCACCTCCCATGTGTTGATTTCAGGGTCGCTTACAGCCCATCTTTTGGGTATTCCTTCCAGCGCACCAATCGCTGCAATATAGCCCTCTAGCTGCGACCACCTGAACGCCGTAATTTATGCATCACTGCCCGCGTCCACTTCATAACAAGGTTTATTGGATTGTCACTTTGATACTTTGGCAATGTATCAACCACACCCTTTAACAACACATTTTACAAAGTTGCTTGCTAAACTTGCAGTTACACTGATAAGATGACATTATTTTCATCTGAAGTATCCCTTGAATTCTGCATCTCCTTGAGCCTTTAATTTTTGGCCAGAAAATTTCTGATTGGCGCAATCAAGTCTTCGAACTGCGACTGTAATAAATTTTAATCAATTTTAAATTTGCGTAGAATCACAAACTTTGTATTCTGTAACCATTTTTCTTCTACTTCTTTCGGGAGGCACAACTGCACAAGAGTTAACTTTCTTTCAACGGTTTTCACCTTCGTCGGTCTTATGCACTGCAGAAACTTATATTCACCTTTTTATTAACTTTAAACTAAAATTTTTCTCCGAATAAATCGATATTTTGAAAATCTTAGAAATTGAAATTTTTTTTTAGTGAATCGATGCTAAACAATGTCCTAAATATTATCTTAAAAGATTTTTAAAATTAGAAGCTTTACAAAACAGTCTTGATTAATTTATTACCTCAAAAATGAAGGAAATTTTAAGCGATAATATCTCTGTTTACAAGACTCTAAGGGACATCCTAAGGGAAATCCTAAATCAAAAAATGCTATTTTTATCCAACTGATTTAACCTTAAGTGCTACAAACATCTTACTACACGCAAATGACTACAGACAGCTAATAGCTGACTTCTCACGACCAAAATTCGCAGCATTTACACATTTTAATATTCTTTCTAGATCGTTCTATTCTCAAGTTTTCTAGCTACTTAACATACTTGATTTTTATAAAACTTACGACAATTAAGAACTAGAAACTTCCATACACTAAAATATCATCACTACAAAAAATATGCCATATGCCTCCGGAAACATCTTGACTTTAACGTACACATACTTCTAGAAAGATTCTATCTTATCATAAAAACACAATACTAGTAAAATATTCTATAATTTAAGAAAATATAACAGACAAGCAAATCATTTAAAATAATTAATCAATAATTAATTAGCTTCGAGTAGACACGAATCCTAAATTAGTATGGTTCCTTAAGGCTGTGTATCGAGACTCCTTTTTTTCTAATTTACATAATTAAAAGACCTGGATCATAAAAAAACTTATTCAAAGAGTGTCAAAGAAAGTCCTTTTTGCGGTCAATCTACAAATCTACATCAATGTTACTAACAAAGATTTAAGTCTAGGTATCTCTTTTTTTCATAGTGTTCTTCATGCAATTGGAAACTTGTGTAATGATAAGAATAAATTTATAAATAATTTTACTAAAACAAATATTGTGTATCATCGTTGGTAAAAAAACTTCCAATTTAAACTAGTATTGCAATATTCCATTTTACTCGCATTTTACTTTGGTAGCTTTTTAAAACTGCTCAAAAATTTAGGTCTAACCACATTTTAAAATTTGTAAATAATGTCCTTTAAAGGCTTAGCCACTTTAAATAACTTAAACTTAAAACTTTAACTTGTTTACAAAAATTAATGTGTGTCTCAGATAGGTAAGTAAACTAACATCAGGTTTCCTGTCAGAGCTTCACTCGGAGCTTCATATAATTAAAATTGTCTAGTTGAATGTCAAACTTTGAGCGGTTGTTTATATTTATAATATCCTTCATAGCGTTAAACTTGAATATCTTAAGGAGAAAGTTTAAATTAACACGCGTATGTGTAAATGTTTACACTCCTTTTAGAAACCATCGCCCTAAAAAATTTAATGAAAACCATTCCTCTCTAGTTTTCATCGAGTTTTCATGATTTCTTTCTGGAAATATCTCCCATAAACAATCCTTTTTTCAAGCTAATATAGGCAAACCCTTATCAACATCTTCTTGAGATAGAGAAGGAATCTAACCTACTTTAAGTAACCTATTTTACCATTTGCTTTTAAGAATTTTTTTTTAAATTAGATTCCGATGGCCCTAGTTTTTAACCTAAGTCCAAATTCTACTACAAACCTCATGGAATTTTGATCACCTTTATATTACAGGTATGGTTAATTTTATGTTTTATGTAGCAGTGAAAAATTCACCCGAATTCACCTAAAAAAAATAGACTATAAACTACTAATATGAATTCTGAAGTTGAATTAGCTCAAACTTGCAATAATAGTATATTTATGGCTCGAGTCCAGAAAAGTAAAGAACGGCCCAAACCGCACGTAAATTACCTTCCGAGGCGAAGTCGAGGATGGTAAACTGCGATTTGGGTCATTCCTTATTTATGGACAAGGGTTGTATAACATTTTTCAATATCTGTGGCGAGAAAACACATCTTTGCCAGGCGCGTAGCGCAGACCAGAAAATTTACTTCTATGCATGTTAAATCCGGTTAGTACCTGGGTTAGAACCACAAATTCCGAATTCGCTAAAATAGCTTACTTCCAACAGTTTAAAAAACTTTCTGGATATCATATAATTTGAAATACTTAATATCTTAAACACATAAAGCTTTCAGTGTACCTGATTTCATATTATGTTTTTCATATATCAGACAATTTTCTTTTAAAGCTATAAACATTTCTTTTTATAAGCATATACAAATTTTTCTCTTTTATTCATAGTGTTCTTCCATAGAATATTTGAATATTTTAAAAATTTACTATGCACAAAAGAAAATTGAAAGCACATAAACGAATAAAACTTACTGTGAAAAGACTTTTTTCGAGCTTTTTTTATAATAAACTAAAAGCATGCGTATTTTTTAATATTTTGACTCAGAAAAAAAATTTTCCTTTCAACAAAAATAAATTTTTTATTTTTTTTTTAAATAAATAAAATTTAATATTTTTAACAAAAATTTACAAGATAAATATTTTTCTATCAATTTTAAAAATAAGTGTTCACAATCAATTTTCACAATTCTAGACAGCCCCTCAGAGTTAATATAAACAAATTTTAATTTTCAAAATCTGTAGCTATTAATCTCCTGATTAATCTGTCAATCGTTTTTGATTTCTCTCAAAAGAAAAAATTTTCCATAAGATTTATGCTCAAGACTTGGCTCAAGATGAAATTTTTACAATAAATAGTACTTAAGGAGCAACATAAATCCCTCCTGTTTTGCTTCTCATTTGTCAATCAATTTTTTAAAAATTAAACATCATTAACAAAAGGCAAAAAGATCAAGAATAAAATACTTGTTCCAACAATTCACTTCATGTGTAATGATCGAACGTTCTATCCTCAATCCTATCTAACCTTTATGTAACATCTAAATTGAATTTAAACTATGAGCCTTAGAACGTAATTTAAATTAATTTCATAGTTCTTGAAATCATATTCTATGAATTTTTTCAACGTTCATCCTATTTATTTAAATTTTATAAATTACATAGTAACACCCTCCGAAGCAGGCTCCGAAGATGATCTTAAAGAAAAATCCTTAATATCACTACTTCCCTTCCTTGAAAATTGTTTTTCATTCATTTTATCTTTCCTACTTTAATATAATTTCTACAAATTTTAGAGTAAAATAATTTCTTCTTTTTCATTTAATGTTTCCAAATTTATTAAAATTTTAAAATCGCATACTTCGATCTTAAACTTTTTTCCATGCCTTTTTAAAATAGCCAAAATTTAAAAAAGTCGCAAAGATGCATATCTTATTCAAAAGTACTAAAAATAAACCCAATCCAAAAATATAATATTTGGACTTAAATAAAAATTATTTCCTATATGCATCCGATTCTCTCTTGATATAATTTAAAAATAAAATAACTAATTTTAGTTTAGTAAGCAAGAAAACAAGCATAATATACATTAAGGTTTCATGTTTTTCAACGTCTTAATAAGTTGTAACGATTGCACATGACTAAATATAATAATATATCGGAACCGGAAGTTGTATTGCTTATCTAAAATAAAAAAAAAACAAATGTAACCCTTTCCTTTTGTATAAATTATTTACAATTTTATTTATTCTTCTACTTCGTTTTTAACCCCCATTGTATTCAATTTTAGTTCATTTTTAATTTCTATTTTATTCAATTATCCTCATTAATTTTTCCTAATACTTACAAAAGACATTTTTCTTTTGTGCAGATCTCGTGCTTGGTTTATTATTTTTGCAGATATAAAAAAAATAATATCCATGATGAAAAAATTTTTTATTTTTATTTTACTCTCATTTATTTTTCTTTTGAAAAGCATGCAAGCTTATAAAAAATTAAATTTAATTATTTGAGAAAGAGCCTTGAAATTTCGTATAAACTTTTTTCTCGTGAGTTTATATTTGGAAAACTCTCTTTTTGCAAACTAGATACATTAAAATTTTATGCATTATGAGTTTTTTTGTTAAATTTCTGCCAGTTAAGCATCCTTCAAAAATTATTTACTAACAATAAAAATAACACTCAGAGTTGAAGCCAGGGTTGAAGTTGATTAGAATAGCAAACAGGTTAAATTAACTAATCTAAGGTTTGACTTCCAGAAATTTCCCAGTACTGCACTTATAGACCTGAATAGATAGTTCTGCAGAGAAGTCTCCCATTTTTTTGTTATCTATTTGACTTTTTCTAGAGCATTCTACTACACATTTTACATTAGTTAAATAAACAATCAGTTTTTCTGAAAATAGGAAAAAATAAAGAGTTTTTGGAAAAAAGTTTTTTTGTTTTAATATTATTGATATATGAGGGATTCAGAGGGATTCCACCCCAATTGGATCCAAACAGAAATCGGTCTAATCTATTTTTTCCGAAATTACAATTAAAAATAAGTCCTTCTCACGTACCATCAATCTATTTCTACCTTTCTAAATAGCCATTTTTGTGTTTTTGGCCAACTTCGTAAATTGATTCAAAATAATCTAATTTTTTTACTAAAATAATTTCTTTTTAGTTTTGAAGGGTGACAATGGCAAAATTTTAAAGTTAAAACTCAAAATTAAACATTTCCTAAACAAATTTTTGAACTTTGAAAATGAGTAATTTTAAAAATATAATTTTTGGATCTGGAGCTTTCAGATTAGCATATCCCATTTTTTTGGAGGAATGACTTGGGGAAAGAAAATCAGGATAAAAATAGGTTATAAAACAACAAATTGAAGCCTAAGTAGAATAAAATTGAACCTGCACTTTTATTTATTCAATTTGAAAAGCTTAGTGATGAAAAACGCGTAGAAAAACGTAACTTTGAACATTTGGATTGAATTCTACTTTTCTTAATATATACATAGTGGAATTTAGGTTCTTTGTCTTAACCTCGATCTTAACGCATAATTTTTCTTTTCTTAGTTGCTGGTATCGTAGAACTCCTGGTAAAACTAATCTCGAATTTAAGCTCTATTTCAAATGTAATTTCAGACACTATTTCTTCCTCTAGTTTCATGTCTAGAAGTCAAATGATTCAAAAAATGTTTCCAATTATAATAGGAATTACGGTATTTAATGAGATTTTATATTCACTTATTCACTTATTTAAGGTACTTAATCAATTAATTAATTGATATTTTATAATATGTCATAAAAAAACAAAAATAATAACTTTTTTTTGTTTACATATTATAATTGTCAAATAAAACAAGGTTATTAAAACTCGCTTACGTTTAAAAATATAATAGGTAATGAAAATAAAAAAAAAAGCAATAAAAAAATGCAGCGTTTTCATTTCTTATCATTATTAAATGCAACTTCAGACATAATTACATATTTACATTAAAAATTAACAAAAAAAATTTTAGTTTCATACACACGTACATGTGCTCAAATACAAACATGAGTTTTTAATCATAGCTATACGTAGCTATATTTATTAGACAATCATATGATTTGAATTGAATCACGTTTTTTATTTCTTTACTTTACAGTTATTGAAATGTTTAACAAAAAATAATAAATTGTTTACAATTGTTTTTTCCTGCTATCAATTTTATTTTATTTTTTTTTGATTGATAATATAATTCGGAATATATCTATGGATATTTTGAATCATGTCATTTTCGTAGTTTAAGGAATTTGATTTTTTTTTTAACGAGAGTATAATAACGAGAAATTGTTTGGTTAAGTACAATAAAGTATAAGGAAAAATTGACATTTCGAAAGCTGATCATAGAGGATTATAGTCTTTTAAGCGCGAAAAGTATGTCTATACCTAGAATGAAAATAATAGTATGTATTAAACTGCATTAAATTTTATAACGAATATTTGATAAAACGAGAATAATCAAAGGATAATACTGTAAGAACTCCAAAATAATAGCCTTGATTGGACTTCCATGTATGTAACATTTGGGCTCGTATTTTAAATTATTTTAATAGTAGAAAATTCCATACGATGTGGGGTGAACAATTGACTAACCAAACATAATTGCAAATGGATCGAACTAGTTATGTAAGGATGCCTTGAAGGATGCCCATTGAGTCATACACGGAGAAAAATAACTGTTAAAAATAACCAAAATTGCTGGTTATGTTTACATTATAAAGTTTTGTTATTTTCTGTTCAAATATTTTGTAAATATAACCATGTTTATAGTTAGAATTACAATATTCTGACTTCATATTTGTAAAATTTACAAATTTTTTTTGTAATTAAAACTAACCCCGTTTTACTAAAATTAACCTTGTAAAATATACAAAATATTTTTCTCCGTGTATATTAGGGTTAAGAGCCTTGTTGAACCTAATTTGTTTATAGGCCGGTTACCTGAAAATCACCCAGGTAAAAATTTAGGATATCCTTAAATACACCCTCTAGAACCTAATTCCAAATCGGTTTGTAAAAAAATCTTATCCAACCTTAGGGAGGAGGGTTTAAAAAATTTTTGACCCACGGTGAAAAAATTGTAACCACAAAAAACTTAGGCTGATGAATGTAACTTATGTGCCAATCCGTTCCTTTGGAAAATTGATTCGTGCCTAGTTTCAACGGGTCAAATTTACCCCCAAAAATATCTTGAAAAATATCACCCCAGTTAAAAAATTTTAGCCATAAATTTTTACAGGTGTTTTAATTTTGTTTCACTAGTCCCTGCCTTCAATCTGTCTTCAATGCTTCGGTAAAAAATTGAACCGAAAGGTGGAATCCACCGAGGAAACCACCTCCAAAGATGTTTTCACCTAGGTGATTTTTCTTAAATACATGAGCTTTGGATACATAAAACACAATATATCGATGTCAAATAAAGCGTATACGCGAATACAATAGGGAGCCAAACCAAAGATATAAATGACATGCCAAGTGCAATTTTAATTCTCCTTCTAACTCTTTAAATTTGTTGAATAAAATCGTCTGAAAAAAAAGCTTAGATTGTCTTGTTTTCCCCTTTGCCTAATAATAAATTTTTATTCAAACATTATAAAGTAAATATGTAACACTAAAGCCTTTTTAGCCAAAAGCTAATAAAATTTCAAGTAAAGTTAAAAATTATATTTTCGAAGTCATGTACTATTAACAAGGGAAGTGTCAAATGTTTCGGAAGCCAATTTGCTATTTTCGATCATTTGTTTGCGAAATATAGAAATTTTAATTCAGAGTCCCGCTTTAAGATTTTTAAATAAATGCTAACTTTAGACACCAACTTTATGGAGCCATATCATGAAAACAACTGAAGTAAAAGCAACGAGTAAAAAACTTTTGCGAAACTTTTGAAAACTATTTGATCAAAATTTTTGAGACCTTTAAACTCATGTTAGTCAAAAATTACAATTTTTGCAGAAATTTACAAATTGGTCAATTTTGGCCAAATATGGCCATTTGATTTACTGACTATAACGGTAAGAGAATGACTGATAAAAAAATGCAGTTTACAGGGATCAAAGACTGATACTAAAAATGAGACTTATAAGGTAACAGCTGCTCGCAGCTGTAACACTAGCGTCATTTAGAAGCCTAAAAAACCCTCGAAAAAACCCTATCTCGTAACATAAAACCCTGATAGGGGTATAATTTTTAAGCCCAGTAAGATGCTTAATCAAGTAAACTGAGGGTATAGGGGTATATTTTTTTAACTACCACAACCTGTCCTGAAAGTTAGAAGCAAATCAGCTTCCCAAACAGTTGACACTCCCCTTGTAAGTATAAAAAAACTTCAATTTATATTTTTAAAGACTGTAATTTTTTATCCTTAGGCTATTAAAAAAAAGTCTTTAATCTTTAAAAAAAAAGGTAAGTAATTGAAAATTTTTTTAAACATAATTATTTTTTTTTTATAAGCTTTTTTGAGTTTTTTTGAATAATTTTTTTTTTTTATAAAACAGTATTGTGTAAGTACCAAAGGTATTGATTTTTTTTTAGATTTTCATTTGTATTTATAATCTTTATTTACATTTTTAATTAATTAAAAATTATATAATTTGCTCATTTAATTCAATAAATAAACATTAAATGTATGAATAAATTTTTCGCTTCTTATTTATTGATTTTATTTGATATTTAAAAAAATATTTATTTATATAAATCTATTTTTTCATATCGATTTCATATATTAAACTTTGGATTGTTTTGGATTTAATGTTCCCAGAATAAATTTAAAAAATTTTTTGTTATTCCAAAGCATAAAAATTACTTATAAGAAATTTTTTTGGCATTTTTAGATTTAGGGTAATTCAGAGTTTTATTATTTTAAACTATCACTGTCAGATTTCTCTATGAGAATTCTGCTTGAGAATCGCCCAGAAAGTAACTAAAAAAGCTGATCAGCAACGTAATTCTATATAAAATTAGTCAACTTCCAGTCGAGTTTCAAATAAATAGTTTGCATTGGCATCAATGGCATGAATAAAATATTTGTCTTCTAAGTAGGTCAAAATAGTATTTTTATATAATAGTTTATTTTCGTGTCCAGAAAAGTAAAAAATGGCCCAAATCGCACAATTAATGTTATAAACATTATTTACCCTCCGTCGGCTATGTATGTTTTTTACTACGCGCCCGGCAACCATGGTCGTTTTCGGACATGGCTAAATTTAACCTCCCTAGAGTAGTCGGATTTGAGTGAAACCGACGGAAAAATTTCAGGAAACTCTTCAGGTAAACCGCCTTGAAGGTTTTTTTGGAAAAAATTAATTTGTTTAGCCGTGAAAATTTTTTGAACCGCACTAAACGAGCAATTTGGGTCAATTTACTAAAAAATTCATATCTTGGGTCCTAATTGATGTTAAGAAAAAATATTGCAGGGTTTTGAAGTTCATATATAGGTAATTAAAAAAAACCTACCCAGATTTGGCTACGCTAAAAAAACCATATTTATTTCGCAACCTGAAAATTGGCTATTTTTCGAAGAAAAAAAAAATTTTTTAATCACATCTTTTTTGGATAAAAGTTGTTTTATTTGTAAAAAGAGCTTATAACACATTGTTTTTAAATAAAAAAAATTATTGTAAATAAAAATAAATGAAAAAAACACTATCTGCATTTAAAAAAAAGATGCATTCTGTGCTCATCGCAAACTGCTGCATGACATTCTGACATACCGATGATTATTAACATTTCCGCAGCCATTGTTACTTCTTATCACTAAATTTTAATTTTTTACCAAAAATAAATAATAAGTTATCAAAAATTTTCACTTTATAGCATAAATATGAAAAAAAATCTCCCTATCTGGAAACCAAAAAAACTTACACCGCCGGCTACCATGGTCGAAAACGGACGGAGGCCAACTTTGACCTGAATTTATACTAAAACGGCTAGACACATACTAACGTGCGTTGGCAAGCTTTCCTGGATCATCTCTACAATTTTTTACGAAGGGGTACCAAAATCCCTTTACTTCTAGTTTCCGAGATACAGGGTTGGGGCAAAATTCGTGAGGACGATATCGTCCATGGTTGCCGGCGGAGGGTTTATAAATTACCTTCCGAGGCGAAATCGAGGATAGTGGACTGCGATTTGGGGCATTCTTTATTTATGGACAAGGACCGTATAAAATTTTTCTGCAACAGTAGCGAGAAATTTCAGGCCAGGAAATCGTACTTTCGTGGCTACTGTACAGAAATGGTACATTTTTAACCAATGGAGCTGAGATCGCTGGTTAATTAACATCCTTGGCTTCGCCACTATTTTTTTTTTTTGGACAACAAACCGAGCAACAAACTTAACTTAATGTTATAAACATTGTTTATGTATGTAAGCCATAAATTTCACTGCCCTGATAATAAAAAAAAGCATGCAAGTTTCTAGGAACTGTGGCAGATTCTGGACTCAGAATTTTTAGGAAATCTTACTAAAAAAATTCAGATTTTAGTTTTATAAACAAACTTTATTAGTAAATTTTACTAATAATTTATAATAATTTTTAACCAAACTGAATTTTGTAAACAAAATCATAATTTTGGTTATATTTACTAATTTTTTGTATGCGTGTTTTCATTTTTTTCAGCAAATCGGAAAATTTTCAAATCTGCTTGATAAGTGGTGCTCAAGTCAAATTTTCCAAGGAACCCGAAAATCTAGTCAGCATTATCCGAAATTTAAATCCAGTAACAAAAAATCGGTTTCCAAAAATCTCTATTGCTTTTATGTTTTTGCTAGGAAGTTTAATTACAATTTGGCTAAAATATTATTTAAGAAAAACATTAAAATTTCTGTATAAGAGCATTTATTTTAAAATTGATACTTAACTCGAGCCTGGAATCGTAAATTTTTTTTTTGAGGGCACACCGGAACGACCCTTGTTTTTGTGAAGTTTGAACCCTCAGGAAGTCGAAAAAAGTCGTGAACAAGGATTCGGTGATAGGTGCCAAAAAGATTTTTTCACTTTTATGTCAGAAACCGTGTTTTTCGTATCTGAGCTACCCCAAATTTTTAAAATAACCTTTTAGGTAAATAAAATTTTAAAAAAATAGATAAAAAATCTGATTGCCAGGGAAAAACCACTCCAGAAGAAAAAAAAACTTATCTTTTTCCGATGAAATTTAGCCAAGTTATCGTCAATTTAAGATTTTGCTCAAATTCGGGTTAAAAAAGATTGAAATTTTATTGAAAAAAGCCTGTTTCTGAACTTTAAAAATGCATTACTCGCTTGATTTTCATCGTAAAATAATAATTTTTTTTTTAACATCGATTAATTTTTCCCTGGCAATTCATTTCTTTAAGAAAAAAATCATTTTTTATGACCAAATTTCAATTTTTAGGTCAAAAGCCTTTGAAAACTGTAAGTAGCAAGATTTACTTAATACAGTTTTTGACCTAAAAATTGAAATTTGATCAATAAAAATGATTTTTTTCTTAAAGAAATGAATTGCCAGGGAAAAATTAATCGATTTAAAAAAAAAAATTATTATTTTACGATGAAAATCAAGCGAGTAATGCATGTTTAAAGTTCAGAAACAGGCTTTTTTCAATAAAATTTCAATCTTTTTTAAGACGAATTCGGGCAAAATATTAAATTGCCGATAACTTGGCTAAATTTCATCGGAAAAAGAAAAGTTTTTTTTTCTTCTGGAGTGATTTTTCCCTGGCAATTAGATTTTCTTATCTATTTTTTAAAATTTTATTTGCCTAAAAAGTTATTTTAAAAATTTGGGGTAGCTCAGATACGAAAAACACGGTTTCTGACATAAAAGTTAAAAAATCTTTTTGGCACCTATCACCGAATCCTTGTTCACCTCATTGTTCACGATTTTTTTCGTTTTTCTGAAGGTTCAAACTACCCGAAAACAAGGGTCGTTCCGGTGTGCCCTCAAAAAAAAAATTTACGATTCCAGGCTCGAGTTAAGTATCAATTTTAAAATAAATGCTCATAAACCAAAAAATAAACCCAATACCAAAATTACAATTTACAAAAATGCACATTAAAACAAATCTTTTTAAATTTCCAAAAATTGTAATTTCAAACTATAACGAATCTTCAATAAAAAAAAAGTTTATTAATTAATAAATTTTAATTATTTATATTTCTTAATTAACAAACAACAATTTTTAACGTACTTATTCAAAAATATTCCAACAAAAAAAAATAAATGACAGGTGCTTTTAATGTAACATCAATACACACACAAACAGACTGAAAATGAATACCTACTCTACAAGGATGTAATTTCCTTTTTATTATAATATTTTATAATGTAAAAAAAATAACATTAGTTTACAATACATGACATTAAAAAAACTCACATTTATAAAAAACATAAAAATGAAAAACTTTTCTTTTCAGAAAAAAAATTTTCTTTTGTTTATTAATAATAATAAAAATCTTAATTAAATTTATTATATTTTTTCTTTCTTAAATTCAACAACATAATTCAACCTTGATAATTAAGTTAAATAAAATAAAATTTTTTTTTCCAAAATAACTTATTTTCTTATACTCCGCGCACGTGCGTATTTTAATTATATAAAAAAAAAAAATTTTTATTTTTATTAACTATTTAAAAAAAAAAAAAACATTTTAATAAAAATATTATTTGAAATATCCGTTTTAAACTCATTCGGTAAATAAAAAATTATATGCTTTATTATATTCAATGATATGCTTCATGAATAAAAATAATTCACATAATTAGTGTCAGTGTTTATTTTTTTTTTTTCTGAATATTTTTAAATATCCATGAAAAATGCATTTTTCATGAAGTGCAGTAATTTTTTATTTCTTTCTACTCTGCATAAAGTAAAAAAAATTCAATAAATTGTACACGCCTTTATAACAAAGTTAATCAGTTAAAAAAAAAACTATACTACAAAAACTAAACTACTATTTAGCCTCGTGATAATGTCAATAAACGGCAAATATGATTTCGGAGGGTACTAATAAACTGGAGGAAGATGGATATTAAATGTATGAGATAGAAAGAGATAGACTGTGTCAGACGCCATGTTGCTCTTTGAGAGTCATTTTTTTATAAAGTAATTTTTTTATCAGAGTATAAATGTTTTACTACACTGAGAGAAAAAATTATTTAATTCAATAATAAATTAATTTCAATTTTTTAGGCGTGCAAATTTTTGGGCGAATTCGGCTGTTTTTGGCTCCGAAAATTTTTTTTCAATTTTAATTTTTATTTACAATTTAATGTTTACAAATTTTTTACATTCATGCTTAAAAAATTTTTCTTACATTATTATGTATGTATATTACACATACACACACATGCATACATAAATAAAATCTCTTTGAATATATTTAGACGTGTGTTTGCCACTCAAGGGGAATAAACGACGATATACATACTACAATTTTAGTAAGAAGGTGAAGAAAGGATAGAAATATAAGAAATGCAAAATGTTAGAAAGAGTTGACCGGAGTGTATACTCTAAAAAAAAATTCATTCGCCAGATACTTAAAATTGTATTAACTTTTTAAAGACGTAAACAACTGATTAACTATCAATTTTTAGATTATTAATTAATCTTACCTGTTTATTTATTTTTTTAAATTATATTTAACATATATATAAAAAAAGCCGCGCCTTTTAAAAACTATATGTTAAATAAAATAAAAAATATGTATATAGTGTGTATATTTGTAAACCGGGCGGCGGCTTCTGCTTGCGCTGGCTCCGTTTTTTTTTTCTTTTATTTTTTTCACTTCTTCACGCAAAAATCTGCGTGAATATTTTAATTTATTGTATTTTTTATTCTTATTTTTAACGTATTACAGAAAACACTTTTATTTTATTTTAAAATAAATAGCTTATTTATTATTTTTAAGCTTCAATACACGTCACGATTTTCATGAATTTTATTTACTTTTTTTCACAAACCAGGCACTTTTATTTATAAATAAATAATAACAATATTTTTAAAAAAACACTTATTTTTTTCTTAAACCACTTTTAATATGAAAAAACACAATTTAGTATAAAAAAAGCCTTATCTTCTTTATTGCTTTTTTCTTCTACTCACTAAATAAAATCTATTTTATGCCTGTTTTTTATTTCTTATTTTCTATTATTTTTCCGAGTCTACGTGAATTTTTCCAACAAGTAATAATAATCACTGATAATAATATTAAAAAAAAAACCTCCGCGACTTTTATTTTATTACTTCAGAAGAAAACCGTAGACTGTTACAGAAATGTGATCAGCGTTCTTCTGTGTCGATGTGCCAGACCAGGATGATTTGTTTTACCGCCCGGTGCGCTGCTGATGCTTTAAATAAAATATTTATTATATTTTTTTAAAATGTAAATTTATTTTTATTAAAATTGTATTAAAAGTAGTTTTCATTTAAAATTTTATTTCTTTTTGCAAACCTGGATAAATAATTTATCGTGTTAGGTTCAAAAGGGGATAACTTCACTCACGCTTTTATTATTCCCAGCAGAAAAAAGTTTTTAGCTATAAGATTTTAACAGTGGCGTCATCTATACTTTAGTATATGAACTTTTAGAATAATTTACAAATATTTATACTTACCAATATTTTTTACTAATTTTTTAAAGAAAATTATTAAAAAATAATTTTAAGCAGGATGAAAATATAATCATAATTAATGTTTTGTTTTCTGCCAAATGCTGCAAATCATTCTTTTTAAAATAAACAAATTTTTTAAAATATATGACAAGTTTCTGTTTCTTTCTGTCCAATACATCTGAATAGTATGACGTCATAAAATTATTATTTCTATCCTTGTTGGGTAAAATCGTGAAAATGATATAAAGGGCGAGGCACATTCGGCGGAAATTTTAAACTTTTGTAATCAAGTAATAAATGTAAATTTTTTCTGTAGAAAACTGATAAGTAATCGAATTTTTTATTTGGTTAAAAATAATTTATTTTAAACAAAAGAAAGCTTAATTTCGATTGATACACTCTAAAAAAAATTGTTTTAATCACAGAACAGAATCGTTTAAAATATATTATATAAAATCACTCAATTATCTTATAAAATAACTCTTGGTACCCTTGTTCAATTCCTGGATCGATAAACAAGAGCTTCAATATTCGTAATCTGTATTCTGAAAAACTTTTTTAAGCCTGATAACTTACGGTTGGTCACCTTTTTTCTAAAAGTAAGCTTTTAAGCGGCTTATAAAGTTCGATCTCTTATTAACAGTATTTTCTTCGTAATAGTTTGTAAAAAGTTTTTTGTATGAAAAAAGAAATTTTAAATTACTGCCACTTTTACAGTTTTCAAAGAAATAAAAATTCATTAGTATCATATTTTTTTGCAAAATTTTTTAAACGTATATGTTCCTTTAGGATATTTAAGACCAAAATTTTAAATAAAAATCATTTTTTTTGGCTGATCACCAGAGATCTCCAGAGATCTCTAAACTTGTTTTTAATTATTTTGAATAATTGAAGCTTATTATGCTAAAAATGCTTATAAATAGCTTCAATAGGCCTACATTATTCATAATAGTAAAAAAAAAAATTTCTAAATTTATTACGAAAATTGAAGCTAAACTTAGGTTTCTGACAAAAGATTCTCAAAAAGCGAATTATTCATGTTCTTTTCTTTTTACGCATCAGACCATCACCAATAAAACTTATGTTTTTTGTAGCTCAAAAAGCACACTATTTCAATAAAATCATAAACTGCTTATGAAGAAATTTCAAAAATTTAAATCATTTTTTATAAAAATCAATAATTTTTTGGTTCCTCAAAGAGGAACCATTGTGTTAGGTCAAAATTTGATTTTCTATTTTTTGGCATATAAGCACGTTTTGGGACCCCAGGAAGCTAAAAAACCTGTTTTTAAAAAAAGTCTGTATGTGTGTGTGTGTGTGTGTGTGTGTGTGTGTGTGTGTACGTATGTATGTAATCGGTGATATTTCACAAGTATTATGGAATTAAGACCTAATTTTTTTTTCAAAAATTTTTTCACCAAAAAAGCTCGAGGTACTTTTTTTTTTTTATTTGGATGTAATACCTCATTTATTTCCATGAAAGTACTTATATTTGAAAGTATGGTTTTTACATGATATCTCGAATCGGATACTTAATTTTCTAAAAATTTTTTTTCTAAAATTTTTTTCACAAAAAAATACAAAAAATACAAATTTTTTTTTTCTTTTTGGACGTAGTACCTAATTTATTTCCATGGAAGTACTAGTTTTAAGAACCTTGTTTATTGTTATTTTTTGGATCTGATACTAAATTTTTTCAAAATTCTTTTTGTCAAAATTAAAAAAATAGAAAAATAAAAAAAAATGCAATATTTTTTTTTTTTTTGGGTGTAATACCTCATTTAATTCTATGAAAGTACTAATATCTGAAAATATTGTAACTAGTGATATTTCAAAACCATTATCGAATTAAGACATAATTTTTTTTTCAAACATTTTTTTATCAAAAAATCTCTAACCCCCCCTTTTTTTTGATTTGGATGTAATACCTCATTTATTTCCATGAAAGTACTTATATTTGAAAGTATGGTTTTCACATGATATCTCGAATCGGATACTTAATTTTCTGAAAATTTTTTTTGTAAAATTTTTTTCACAAAAAAATACAAAAAATACGAAACTTTTTTTTCTTTTTGGACGTAGTACCTAATTTATTTCCATGGAAGTACTTGTTTTAAGAACCTCATTTACAGTAATTTTTTGGAACTGATACTAAATTTTTTCAAAATTCTTTTTCTCAAAATTAAAAAAAAATAAAAATAAAAAAAACTGCAATATTTTTTTTTTTTTTTTGGGTGTAACACCTCATTTAATTCTATGAAAGTACTAATATTTTAAAATATTGTAACCAGTGATATTTCATAACAACTATCGAATGAATACCTAACTTTTTTTTCCAAAAAATTTGTTTATTAAAAAAATCTCAAAATACTTTTTTTTTTTTTAATTTGGATGTAATACCTCATTCATTTCCATGAAATTACTTATATTTGAAATTATGATTTTTACTCGATATCTTGAATCTGATAATTAATTTTTTGAAAATTTTTTTCTCCAAAATCTTCGTCACAAAAAAATACATAAAACACCAAATTTATTTTAATGAGTGTACAAGTTTTAGAAATTTAGTTTATAGTAATTTTTTGTATCCGATCACAATTTTTTTTTTATTTTGATATAAATTATAACACACAAGAAAGAATGATAGAAATCTTGCCTTTTTTTGACTTCCTCGGATTATTTTGTTCGTTGCTATGTTTATTTATGTATGCAGCTTAATGAAATTATAAACAATAATAAAAAGCCTAAAAATATTAAATGGTTATGTTTGCATTTTAAAATTAAGATTTAAAAGTTATATTGGCATTTTTTAAAGAATCAAACAATTTATAGAATTAAATAATTTATTATTTTGTGATTAATAGAAATAATATAAATAATGTTAAAATCTTGAAATGCAAGAAGTACACTGAGAAAATAAATTATAAGAAATTATTATAAATTCTGGTAAAAACTCCTATCTTTTTATAATAATTGAGCGAATATTTGTAATTTTAGCATCGTTACCAACCATTTCTTTGACAAAACAAAAAAATCATGTTACCCAATATTTTAATTATTAAGGGATATTTATATATTCTAATAAAATAAAATTTTATAAAAAAAAATAAAATTAGCTTTTTTTACATTTGTTTCTTTTTAATAATGCAAAAATGATTTAAAATCCATTAACGCCGGCGCGACCAATCCATGGACGCTAGAATTTTCACTTTAATAACAAAATGATCTTAATAATCTACTTTACCGGCTACTAAAAACGAAAAATGTATGTATAATTGCATGGTTGTAATCAATAATATTTGTTGTAAATTAAGATTACAGCCCATTGTTTGAGGAACCTGAGTGCCAGCTAGTTGGCAGGGTATTTAAAAAATGATTTGAACACAGTGTTTAGCGTACTTTGAATTACTATTTTTTAGTCTTTCTTCTAGAGATCTCAGAAGAATTCGTCGGCAATTTTCTACACTGAAAAATAATTTGTTAACGGCAAGCGGAATTTTTTTTCATGATTAAACGATTGCAAATGCCTTGAAATATAAAAAAACTAAAAATAGAAATAGTAATAAAAAAATAAATTTTTCTCTCATTTAAGATACGCGCACAGCTGTGTGATAAAAAGAAAGAAAAAATTTTTTTTCAAGCTTCCTAAATTTTCAAGTCATTTGCAATCATTTTGACGTGAAAAAAAAATTCCACTATTCACAAGCGGAATATTTCCACTTTCGGCAAGTGGATTTTTTTTTCATTGTATGAATATTATAGCCATATTAAGTTTAACAAAGCTAGAAATTATTAAACTTAATTTTAAATTCTGTCGAAGCCAAAGTTTATTGTAAAATCAAGCATTACACCAAGTCAAGACTTTCATATCTTTATATTAATGGATTGAAAAAAAGTTCATTTTACTCTTCCTAACTGGGCCAATTAACCCCATCAGCAACCCTTGGAACCCATGCTTGCAGATTCAATTTGATGCTTCTAAATGACAATCAATTCTCTTCACCATAATATATAATTATAAATTAGTTTTGAAAAATATGTTTACCAGTTGCTTGCGTTTGCTTTTAAAAATTATTTTTTTGATAGTAATTTAAATTTCATCATTAATTTACTCTAAAAATAAAATGAAAAATATTATGAAAAATTTAATTTGCCTGTGTTATTTTTGAAAAATTTTTATCGACCCAAAAGTCTGATCCTCTTTTTGAAAAAAAGAAAAAAAAATGATGCTTGCATTGACAAACTTTACTTTTTTGTATAAAAAATAACAGTACTTTTATTACAAAGAATATAACAAAAATTATTTCTTTTTGCACTTATGTCAGACAATAATTTCAAGTTTCTTCTATTTGACCAAAAAGCCTTTCCAACCCTCTTTACTTTATATTAGATTTATTAAAAACATTAAAAAAAAATTTACTTGACTCTAACAATAATTTATAACTTTTTCATGTGTTTTTTGGCTTCTATTCTCTAAAATTTACAAATACAGTTATTTACGTTATCTATGTAACAATTCAGGACACGATTTTTACGTAAAATATTGATAATTTAGTCCTATTTTTGTCATTATTTAAAATTTGTTTACTATTATTTTATGACCTGAAACTTCTTGATTGTAGTTGATAAAACAAAACTGCTAAGGCTAAGTTAGTACTCTTAATTTAAATGAGATTTTCATTTGGTAACATTTCAGGTACATATTTGAATTTCAGCAAATAAAATTCAATGAAAATATAAAAATCTATGAAATTTAAGAATTAACCTAAGCTAATTTCTTATGAGGTAACATCTAGCTTTTAGTTTACTTTGATTTGAATAAGGAATAATTTAAGCTGCAGAAACTTTTCATCTGAAAAAATCTTTTGTTTGAAAAAAATTAAGTTTTTTGTCAGAAAAGAAAAGACAATTAATTGCTTTGGACAAAAGAAAAAATTATTTTAAGAAAAATTTTTCTTAATAATTTAAAAAATTCAGAATTCATGATTTCAAATGAGTTTTATTAAAAAAGCTTATAGCTTCATTAATTTTTTGCTAGCAACTTTAAGTTAAAAATATAAAAATTTATAATTTAAAATAAGAAAAAAATAATAAGACTATGAAATTTTTTGATACTGTTTTATTAGTTCGTGTTATTTTTAGCCTTATTGAATTTAATAAAACTCTGATGAATGTAATTTTATAAAATTAATAGAATAAAAATGCCAGCTGGTATTTAAATTAGACAGAGAAAAAAAAACTTCTCCTTTCTAACGGTGTACACATGCGGTGTACACAAGCAAGCATTTTTAGTCGTTTTGGAAACACGTGTAAGGCAAGTACACAAAATTTCAAAAAATAATTTTATATTTTTAATATTTTTTGTTTTTCTAAATAATAAACGGTGTCTAGATAAGGTGTATTAGGAGTCTACTGACGAGCCAATCTATTACACTATTGCGAAACACTGTTACGTGACTATTAGTTGAAAATTAACCAATTTTTTGGTTAAAATAATAAAAATATCATATTAAGTTGGCTCACAGTTTTAGGTCCGTATATTGTAGGGTGGCATTAGAGCATTAGGGGGCATAACTAATTGATTAAATTTTATTATTTATTTTGTAGATAAGTGAATATTCAGAAGTTATTATTAATAATAATGCATTTTCTTATATAATGTGTGCGGTGTAAACAAAATTTTTAAAATACAAAACATTTTATTAAAAGGGACCCACGACTAAAATTATCTGTTTATAATTTGATCGGCAAATATTGTATTTTTTTCTTGGAAAAGTTTCTATTTTTGTTAAATAACACGTATGTACAATTTTATCTAAAAAGATTCGTTTTTGAATTAGTACGAAGTAAAACAATATCAGCTCCCATAAGAACGCGTCTTAACCTTAAAAATTTTCAGTTGCTTATTTCTTTCTTAATTAATAATCGAGAACCTGGGTATTGTTTAGGATCAATGGATTTATTTTTTAATTATTTTCATCTCTAGTAAATTTTAGTTCATATTATTCGTTTTTGTATAAACTAACTTTTTTATAAATATTCTGTTGTCAAAAAAATCAATTAATTACTTTAAAAAATTTTGAAATTGCTATAAAATTATAATAAATTACAGAAAACTAAATTTTTTTAACCACTAGCTTATAATAATTGCGGTATTTTTGCAGAGCGCTAATTTTTTTTAAATCTTTTGATATACATAAATTTCTTTGGTTCAATATTTAACCAATCACGGGTGTCTTTGAATGTTTCATAAATCTTTTGTGAATAGAATTTTTTCGCACATCATTTTTCGGTTTTTGTTTTTAGTTGGGTTTCTCTTGGGAACCCCCCCCAAAAATTCTACGAAATTGAATTTTTTTAATTAAAATCTAGTTGAATCTTTTCAGGAAAACTTACGGAAAAAACGCAGTAAAAAAATTCCTGCAATTAAAATGGGGTGAAAAACACCCCCAAAAAGTTACAAATAACCTTTTTTGCAATTTTGAAGGGACTAGTAGATATTTTGTGAAAATCCGAATCTGACGTCAAAAACCAAATTACAAGAATGTAACACCCTTATTTTCACTCTTTCAACCCTTAAAATAGAATATTTCTTAAAAACTGATTTTTTTCATTTTTACGGGATTTGTTAGGTATTTTGGGCTACAACGTTTATTAAGAAAAAGCGATTCTCTATCTGCACATTCCAATAAATAATGGAGAGCAGGAGATAAATAAATGTGTAGAGGTTGTTTTGAATTTTAATATTTGTATTATAAATATTGGAACATGTTTAAAGGAAAATAAAGTTGCCAAACTACCAGCGCAAGTAAAATTGCAATTTAAGTTTAGAAATATCAGGAATCCTCAAACTAACTGTTTCTTAAATTAGCTAATATTACTTAATAAATTTTTATTTTTTTTTATCCTTTTTTGCAGCAATATTTTATTTATTTAAAATAAAATTAAAGTTTTTTAATTAAAGATTTTTATGATTCAAACTTTATTAAAAATTTTATTTTTATCAATACTTGCAAAAATTAAAAAAAGTTAACGAGTCTTTCTTTGCCAAAACAGCAATGGTGGGCAGGTCGGGTCATCGGATCGGCCTCAAATTTTTCCCATGTTTTTATAACATAAAGATAGGAAAATCCTGAAATTTTTAGCTTTCTAGGTCTTAAACAGCCCGAGTTATGGCCAATCAAACTCATTAGGCGGCTCTCGACCAGCGTTAGTGCTTTTCGGGAAAATGGTTAAAAATCATAAATATAAGCTTGAAAAAAATTCTGAAAGAGTATGGATGTTGGGAAACCTTCAGTAAATCCATTTCTGCCATTAGTTTTTCGGAAAAACCCCGGGAAATTCCGGAAAATGGGAAAATGCGTTTTAAGAAAAATCGCAATATCTCATTTGCCGCCATTTTTTTTTTGAAAATTTTTTTTTCAAAATTTTTTTCAACCGAAATCCCATTGATCTGTATGAAAAAAAATTTTGATTTCGGCCATTAAGGTCGATTTTAGCCTGTTTTAGAATAATTTCACATTTTCAATACTTCTTTATTTAATTTTCCGTAAGGGGTTAAAATAATTTACTTTTTTGCTTTCAGAATCGAATAGCCAGGGAAAAAGTAGTCCTAAATAAAAAAAAAAATTGCCTTTTTCGATGAAAACTAACCGAGTTATGGTCAAGTAAAAATGCTATCAAAAACTACCATTTTTATACTGATTCCAATTTTAGGCGCTAAAACGACATTATAACTGGAAAAATGCATAACTCCCTTATCGTAAAAAGAAAAGTTTTGGATTATTATTGAATATTTTTTCCTTGGCTATTCGTTTATCCAATAAAAAAATTAATTTTATTGACAGAAATTTATTTTTTTTGTTAAAAAATGATAATAATCAAAAACAGTCTTTAACATGTTACATTAGTTTTTGACAAAAAAAAAAACTTTTTATCGACTAAACTAATTTTTTTATTGAATAAAAGAATAGCCAAAGAAAAAATATTCGATAATAATCCAAAACTTTTCTTTTTACGATAAAATTTAAGCGAGTTATGCATTTTTCCAGTTATAATGTCGTTTTAGAGCCTAAAATTGGAATCAGTATAAAATTGGTAGTTTTTGACAGCATCTTTACTTGACCATAACTTTGTTAATTTTCATCGAAAATAGTAATTTTTTTTTTTATTTAGGACTACTTTTTCCCTGGCTATTCGATTCTAAAAGAAAAAAAGTCAATTATTTTAACCCCTTATGGTAAATTAAATAAAGAAGTATTACAAATGTGAAATTATTCTAAAACAGGCTATAATTGACCTTAATGGCCGAAACCAAAATTTTTTTTCGGACAGATCGATGAGATTTCGGTTGAAAAAAATTTTCAAAAAAAAATGGCGGAAAATGAGATATTGCGATTTTTCTTAAAACGCATTTTCCCATTTTCCGGAATTCCCCGGAGTTTTTCCGAAAAACTAATGGCAGAAATGGATTTACTGAAGGTTTCCCAACATATATCCTCTTTCAGAATTTTTTATCAAGCTTATATTTATGATTTTCAACCATTTTCCCGAAAAGCACTAACGCTGGTCGAGAGCCTCCTAATGAGTTTGATTGGCCATAACTCGGGCTATTTAAGACCTAGACGGCTAAAAATTTTAAAATTTCAGGATTTTCCTATCTTTATGTTATAAAAACATGGGAAAAATTTGAGGCCGATCCGATGACCCGACCTGCCCACCATTGCTGTTTTGGTAAAGAAAGACTCTAACAATAAAAATAAAAAATACAATTTTTTTTTTTTACTTTCTTTAAATTACTTTTTTTAACTTCGCATGCTTTCTCGTCTCGACAGGATGTCTAAAAGATTCCCTTTGTTAATTATTATCTTTTACCTTATTTTTGTTGCATAAAAATTATATTAAAAATTTATATTTTTATTTTTTAATAATATTCTACTCACGCACCCAATTAAAACTATATTTGAATCACAAAAATCGGACCAAAATTAAGGTCTTTTGAGCTTTTAAAAATTGCAACCTTTTTTTATTTCCTCTTTAATTTCGCTATTTCTGGGTCAATTTTTGTGATTCAAAGTTTGTTTTCATCAGGCTGAATTTTAGATTAAAATAATTCAGAAAGACTACTAATTATTTTTTTATTCCTAAATTTATTTTTCTGTGATAAAAAAGATGTCAAAATATTTAAATTTATGTAAATTTTTTTTTCTTTAAGGAGACTTTCATAAAACTTTTATACACAAAAAGAAATATAAATTCTCCCACCTTGTTTTAAATCTTACAATTAATTAGACAGAGATTTCTAATAAAACCTTGAAAATTTTTATTGGACTCTTTTTTTTATTAGTAAAAATTTTGATTTTGCAATTACGTCTATCCCTACAGTGTCTTTGGTTACGAGTAATAACTGTACTGTCGTTAGTCTTGAAGTAGCAGCTATTAAGGAACAGCAATAGCAGCCACTGTTTACTTTGTGTATTGGACCTGAAAAATTCATACTCAAAATTTCAATTTATTACCAATATTTGTTGAGGTATTTAATTATTTATTAATAATTTAGTTTAAAATTTTGCACGAATATGTAAAGTTATGTAATAATCAGCACTTTCATGGGCTTCAAGCATTTTTATTACTTTGGGATACTACCTATAAATTGTCACATTTTCCTTATACACTTTCCAATACACATTCTCATTCTCTCATTGTCTTTCTTTCTTTTCATATACTCATTTCTCGTTTGTTGTGTTATTATTTATGAACAGTCTTTCTTTGTGTACGTGTTAATCTGCAGCAGATAATTCCCTACGCTTAAATCTTTTCCCTGTTTAAAATTTTGTAGAGAAAAGACGTGCTGGTATTACATACACGCTGTTCAGACATTTGCTTGACGAAAATTAATTCAGTTGATTATTTTTTCCAGTTAAAGTTATTTTTCATAAAAATGAGAAAATTTTTTAAATAAATAGTGTTATTTAACAAAAGGATCGATATTTAATTCAACCAGCGAAATTCAAAATAACTGTAAAAATAAAATCATAAATATGTATAAGACTTGTTTTATGTTTTTATTTATTAACTCGTTAGAAGCATTAGTACCAATTGTAGAAACGCCTCTTGGTAAAATAATAGGTTCACACAAGGAGTCATTTTCTGGTAGAAAATACAGAGCTTTTGAAGGAATTCCTTATGCTATTCCACCTATTGGGGATAGAAGATTCGAGGTAACTAAAATTTAAAAATTTGTTTATATTTTTTTTATAGTCCTGTCGCCAGCCATGCTATTTAATGCCATAAGAGATCCATGGAAAAAAGTGGGTAAAATTTATGTTTTTTGACCCGCTAAACACGAATCCGGGGTCTATTTTGCAAAATTCGTGGTCAATTATTTGTTATTAACAATTTATTGCAAAATTGACCAAAAATCTAAATGTTAAAAATCCTGTAGCTAAAATAATTCAAAATTTTTATAAGTCCCTGATTTTATTGAATCCAAATTACTAATTTATAAGGTCGTATGATTAATTGTTTAAAAAATATTTAATTTTTAATAAATTGTTTCAAAAAAATTTTTTCGAAAATTACGCGTGACACCTTTGTTTATGTATTTTTTGATACTCTGATCACGATTTTCAAGTTCTTTTTAGCAAAAACCAACCCCAGTAATTGTTTAAACAATTTTGATTTGTTTATAAGCCAAAATAAATAGCATCCAGTTTTTGTGATTTCCAAAAGCGATCGCAAATTTTTTATAATTTTTGCTTGCTGTATTCAAATTTTTAATTTGCAATGTCGTATGATTAATTGTTTAAAAAATATTTAATTATTAATAAATTATTTAAACAAATTTTTTTCGAAAACTACGTGTGACACTTTTGTTTATGTATTTTTTGACCCTCTGATCACGATTTTCAATTGTTTATAAGCCAGTATAAGTATGTTGTTAGGTGAAATTCGACAAAAACATGAAATGAAATGCTATGCTTTTTCAGATAGGATTTTTTTAATGAAGGAGTTAAAATAAATGAATAAAATTTTAGGAGAATATTTTTTATATTAAATTTGAAAATTCTAAATTTTGGGAAAAAAAATTTCCAATATGGCGGAGTTACAGCTGTTGAAAGTCGGCGTGCTTTGAAATTGGCGTGACATCTGGAGCATCCATAAAGAGTCTTAAAAAAAAAAATAATAAAATGTTGTTAAAACACGTGTATGTTCTAGATGAACCTAAAAAAAAAAATAAAAGATTTTTCAAAAATGGGAACGTTTTTTTGAAAAATTGACTATTTTTCCGGACTTTAAAATAGGCCAAAAGGTGCCTTAAACTTAAGGTATTTTACAACACTTAGGTTCATCTAGAGTGAAATAGGTATATAATGTTCCAAAAAAAATTTCAGGCAGATCGGTTTATCCGTTTTTGAGTAATTTGTCACGCCAATTCGAAAGAAGTAGTTTCGAGAAAAATTAGTTTAAAGTTTTGAAGAGTAAAAATTTGAAGAAAAAGTTTTTTACCCATTTTTCAACGATACCGGGATCATACAGTAAACCATCACAATAGATAACTGCTCTACTAATTTTAAAAGTATCACGTATTGAAAAAAAATTTTTACTGATAATTTCACTCAAGAAATTGGTTTCGAACGAAAATAGTGAAATAATCGAACCGCGACTACTCTCGGTAAAGTGGCTATACCCTGTAAAAAGTAACTTTCTTACATTAACAAAAAAATTTGAACAAATCGTATATTTACTAAATTTAGTAAATTCACGATTTTTATCGGATATTTACAAAATTTTTTGAAAACTCACTAATTTTTCGAAAAAATTCTATTTTTTTTGTAAATCTAAGAAAGTTACTTTTTACAGTGTAGCATTCAAGATTTCATTTTCGTAGCCTTCCCTCCTTAAACAATTACTGGGGTTAGTTTTTGCAAAAAAGAACTTGAAAATCGTCATCAGAGGGTAAAAAAATACATTACAAAGGTGTCACACGTAATTTTCTAAAAATTTTTATTTAAATAAATTAAATACAATTTAATATTGTTTAAACAATTAATCATACGATAATTTTGCAATAAATTGTTAATAACAATTAATTGATCAAAAATTTTGCAAAACAGGTGTTTAGCGGTTTAAAAAACATAAATAACACCCATTTTTTTCCATGTTACTCTTATGGCATTAAATAGCATATTTAAAAAAATATTTTTTTAAATATAAATAGCCTCCAGAAGAGATTCAAAAATGGAATAATACACTTTACGCAACTAATAGTGATATATTTTGTCAGCAAATATTTTTACTATATAATATAGTTTTCGGTACAGAAGATTGCTTATATCTTAACATTTACATTCCATCGCTTAATACAAAAAAATTACTGCCAGTATTATTTTTTATTCATGGTGGTTCTTTCTATCATGGAAGTGGAACAGAATTAGGTCCTAAGTATATAATGGATAAGGATATAATTTTTGTATCGATAAATTATCGACTTGGTCCTTTTGGATTTTTAAGTACAGAAGACTCCCTTATTCCTGGTAATATGGGATTGAAAGATCAAAGCATGGCTTTAAAATGGGTCAACAAATATATTAAACATTTTGGCGGTGATCCAAAAAAAGTAACAATTTTTGGAGCTAGTTCTGGAGCAGTTAGTGTACATTATCATTATTTTTCGCCAATGAGCAAAGGCTTATTTCAAAATGGAATATCAATTAGTGGCAATGTATTCAATAGTTGGGCAATAGCGAAAAATTCTTTAGAAAAAGCACTTAAATTAGGAAGTCATTTAAATTGCCCAATTAAAAATATAAAAAAAATGATTCAGTGCCTTAAAAATCAACCAGCTGAAGCATTGGCTGCGTCGACAAAATATTTTAAGGTAATATGATTTTATGGGTCGTTCTATCCAGCACTGGGTGTGCTGCGCAAAATCACCCAGCGGCGGATATAACGCCCTTAATAGAAAAATCAGAAGAGATGAAAGCTATGTTAACAAATAATAAATTATAATTTAATTGTAAATTTTGTAGATATGGAAAAATGTTCCCTTAGTTGTTTTTGGTCCAGTAATAGAAACAGACTCAGAACAACCATTCATTGATAAACAACCAATTGAAATAATAAATAATGGTGACGTAGAAGATGTTCCATGGATATTAACTGCTACGCATGAAGAAGGAATGTGCTTAATTTCTGGTAACTCAAAATTTATTTTACGCAAATTTATAAAAAATTTTACGATTAGTGTATTAAATTTTTTTTTATTTTTAGAATACTTTGGTGACAATAGTACAATTGATGAATTAGATAAAAAATGGAATTATATTGCACCATACTTACTTAATTATTATTCTATTAGGTCAGAAGAAAGTTCTGCAATTACACAAGAAATTAAAAACTTTTATATTGGTCAGAATAAACAAATAAGTAAAGAATCCATACCTGAATTGATAAAAATGGTTGGTGATGGATTATTTTATTCTGATATTGAAGATACTTTAAAATTAATGTCAAAAGTAAATAAAAGTCCAGTACGGTTTTATATGTATGATTATAGAGCGAATAATAGTGTGAGCGAAGTTTTAAGTAATACAAATTTAAATTATGGTAAGAAAATATTTAATTTTTATTTTTTGATTTTTTTATTTAAATTTTTATGAAATTATTTCAGGAGTTGCTCATGGAGATGATATTACTCTTATATTAAATAATACTTTTATGCAATTAACGCCACAAGATATTTCCATGCAAAAAATATTAATTGATTTATTTGCATCATATGCTGAATCTGGGTACATAAAAATTTTATAATTGCAATTTATTTTTTCAAAAGTAAATAAAGGCCCAAATTGCACTTAAATTACCTTAATTTTAGATAGGCTTCCTCTCCGATGGTAATTTAAGTGCGAATTGGGTCATTCTTTTTTTACGGCCGAGGCCAAAACATAATTTTTCTTTTTAATGGCTAGAAAACATGTATTTTCGAATCGCGCTGCGGCCGGGAAATACGTGCTTTTTGGCCACTGACAAGAAAAAACTATTACCTTTAATTTTATTTTGTATTTTATCGTGAATTTAAATTCATTTTAAATAAATATTTATGAATTTAAAATTTTTTAGGGTTCCTGAAATTGGTTTGAATTGGCCAGAAATTAATTTTGAGAAAAATATTTTTGAATATTTGTACATAAAATCTCCACAAGAATTAAAAATAATTTCAAGTAAAACAATTGATAGCAATAAAAATTTGTGGAGAGAAATTTAATTACCTCGTTTAACCAAAATCGGTCTGTAAAAATTAAATATTTACAAAAAATAAATTTTTTAATCCACAAAAGTTTTAAAAGTCACTAATCCTGAATTATTCCAAGTCTCTTAACCCAAATTATTATAATTCTCGTTGAACCCCCCCCCCCTTAAATTGGAAAAATTTGACCCCCCCTCCCTTGGTTTTCAGATTTCCAAAATAAAATTTTGCAAAATTATGATAAATAGTATTTTACTTTTATCGGTCTTTACGGACTATTATTATTATTTATCAATACAAATGAATGTAATTGATGAATAATATTTAAACTGCTTTATTGTTAATGATCGCCAATAGCGTGTATCCATTAACAGCAGTTTAATAAATTTTTTCTAAATTAAAAATAAATTTTTAATTTAATTTTTATTTTGTTTCTTAGATGTTAAGAAAAAAATCTTTGAGAAAAAATAAATGTCTCATCAGTGCCAACGAGAATCGAACTCGTGATCTTCTATTTGCCGGATAGACGCTTTAGCCAACTAAGCTACGGCACGAGACGACACTCGATGATACCAATGACACATTCATTCTCTCTCAAAGAAGGCAACTATTCGACCAAGTGCCAGAAATTATATATTATTAGAATAATATTTTATCGTCCGATGATAATTGAAAATATGATAAATAGTATTTTACTTTTATCGGTCTTTACGGACTATTATTATTATTTATCAATACAAATGAATGTAATTGATGAATAATATTTAAACTACTTTTAACTTTTTGCAAAATTACTTATGTTACATAAAAATTTTCCTAGTTATCGAAAATAGCTAGTATCTGCTGAAATATTAATAAAATATAGCAAAAGTGTTTATGTTACTTATAAATTTTTGATAATTATGAAAATTTATTACTACTTCAGCACACGAAAAAAATGAGTTACAAGGTAGCAGCGTTATTTAGAAGATAGCTCAAAAACCCTAAATTAATAAATTTACTATTTTTTAATAGCTTAGTTTTTCAGAGGTTTCAGAAAATATTTTGAGGTGAAATTACCTAGATTACTTAGAATAATTCAATATAATAATTTTATTAGTATTGTTAAAATTTAATTTTAATTTGACGGAGCCTATAAGCGGTGCCTGACAGTATCTTTGAATTGTTGTAGAATTGATCATATATTGTAATAATCATTTAACAATTTTTATTTATTTTTTAATCAAATTTTATTTCAATAGTTGATTAATATACAGTTCTTTGATATCAACACATAAAATTAAAATTAAATTTTTCATGATTATTTATTTTAAAATTTATTGCCAATAAAATTTTTTGGAATTTATTGGCCATTCATAAGCGGGGTAAGAATACACAACATATTTTGATTTTATTTTTAGGCTTTCGCTCGTTTACATACTACCAATTTTTTTCAGACTAAAAAATTGTAGGAACTGGAATATTACTAAAGTTTAAAAATTGTAAAAACTAAATACCAATTAACTTCTTTTCCAATTTCTTCTTTCATTTGTTTAATTGCAAGTTTTATGTCATTTATTGTGTATTACGTAATATTAAGCTAGTTATTTCATAAATAAAATTTTTTGCCTCTTGTATTTAAAATAATTAAAATAAGTATATTTCAATTTTAAAATTGACAATATAATAAATTTAATTATTTTATTCCCTAAAATTTTTCTTCGAAAAATATTAGAACATGAAAGTTTACATTAAATGAACAATTAATTGATCATTGATTATCAGAAAAAATAACTGTTTTTATAATAAGAAATTAATTTAATTTTTTTTTTTTAATATTACCGAACAAAAAATTTGCAATTCCAAAGTAAGCAGATCTGAGAGTTCCGCAATGAATGGGCAATACAAATTTTTCTTTAGATGAGTTGTTTAATGAATTTTATCGTTTGAATGCCAATAATAACCGTCCAAAAAAGTTGATTTTGGAAATTCGTATACAAAACATAGAATATACTATATTTTTTCTTATTTTTTAACTAATTTATTAAAACTTTTGATTTTTATACCTTATTTTTCTATTACCTTTATTACAACGTATTATAAGCCAAAATTTTCTTTAATTTTACTAACAATAGAGGGCTTGCGTGAGTAATAATTTTGATAATTTTTTTCTATAATTTGAAACTACAAAAAAATTATTAGACACATAATTTTTTATTTTTTTAAATTATGAAAATTAACGGATTTATAGAGGTTACAAAAATCAGAGGTTTTTCAGAGGTCTGACGTCACAATGTGTTTGTATACGGTAAGTGTGAAGTCATCACTTTTTTAAATTTCATTTTTTTGAAAAACAAAGAAATACGTGTCTAATATTGTTTGATCTACTTTCAAATTATGCAAAAAAGGCATAAAAATTATGACCCGTGAAAGCCCCCGATTAGTTTTTGTTTTACATTTTGCTAATACATTGGCCTATTTTTTGCATAAATTTCGTCCCATAGTTTTTCCCATGTTTACATATTTTTTTCACATATTGCAATATTTTGTTTTTCTTTTGCCCTAATTTTCACATTTTTTGTTTATTATTTTAATTACATTATTTTGGGTCTTTTAAATCTTCAAAAAATTGTTTCTTTTTGAATAAATTTTAAATTTTATGCATCGAAAAATATAAAATGTTCAAAAATATGATTTCTTTCTTCTGGTATTACTTTTTTTGGTTTAAGATAAGGCACTCTTTCTTCAAGTTTATCCAATCCTTTGCACAATATTTTATCAGCATAATTAAATTCCTCATCCAATTCCTTAGCAACATAGATTACAGCATAAACTACTGTATTTGAAGTTAAATAATTAGCTCCACTTGATTCAGCAAATTTGCAAGCTTTATTTACATATCGATGAGAATTTTTTGTACTTAAATATAAAGAACTTAATTTTGAAGTTGCAGGTTTTATGAACGGGTAGTTCATTACTCTTCTAAAAGCTTTGAACTGGACACCTGAATTCTGATTATCTCTGCTTTCGGTCATAATAACATAAAATATCTGAAACAAATATTATATTTTGAAGTGTACTTATAAATTAAAAAATTTCATAATTAAGAAAATTTATAAACTATAGATTCAAATTCGAATTGAAATTACATGAATTTCAAACTCGTGTTTAAAATTTTGAATAAATTATCTAACATAGAAATAAATACAAAATTGAGCGTTTTTACTAGTTATATAACCAACCAAATAATTAAGGGGTCACAGAAACGAAAAAATTTGTAAATCAGTTTTTTTAATTTTTAAAAAAATTTATTGATTAAATTAAAAAAAAATGAGTCTCATGCCCTCCGCAATAAAAAAACACATCAAATTATTCTAAACAAAAATGAGACCATCCCTTCGAGAATTTTTGGAAATTCGGAAATCTAGAATTTTTTTTAGGCCTTTTTTGTTATTTATTGCAGTTTTTTTCGAATTTTTAATTATTCTTTATATTTTTATGGTTGCCAACATTGTGGGCAAATGTACCATTTTTACTAATAAACCGTATTTAAAAAAATTGAAATGATGGTTGGCTTATTATAATTCATAAATAATTACACGGAGAAAAATAACTGTTAATCATAACCAAAAATGCTGGTTATGTTTACATTATAAAGTTTTGTTATGTAATGTTCAAAAAATTTTGTAAACATAACCATGGTTATGAATTACAATTCTAACTTCATATTTTTGTAAAATTTACAAAATTTTTTTGTTCTTAAAACTAACCCCGTTTTACTAAAATTAACCTTGTAAAATATACAAAATATTTTTCTCCGTGTATAAAATGATAATAACAATTCTTTATTTTAGCCTGGTTTGTATTTTACAAAATACGTTTCAGTTGCCGAATTTGAGAAAAATTAGAAATTAGGTCGTTGGTAGTTTTAAAAATTCAAACGACTATGTTTAGTATTTTGTAAACGCAGTGGAGCTCTTGAAAATTTTATAAAATACTAATAACGCTGTTTAATATTTTCAAAATACGAAAGAGCATTTTTGTTGTTTTGTACGGACAATTCGGTATTTTCATGTTGACAGGGTTACTAATTTAGTACCTATATGGCATGAATTTTTTTTATCGGTTACTTCAATGTTAAAAAAAAAGTTATAAAAAATATTTTGATTGTAGTATAAAAACAAATTTTAATAACACATTATAAATTGGCTATTATTTAAAATTATTTATGGTTAGAACATTAGAAACAATTTTTTTTAATAGTTATTAATTGAATTATACGGCTAGGCTGCTTTGCTTGAAATTCCAAGCAATTAAAGCAATCTGCTTGAATTTTAAAGCAATTTGCTTGATCAATTTAAAAGTACCCTGTGTAACTATTCGTTTATAATTTGTAACCAATACTTGTTCCACATCTCATTTGAAGAAGGCTAGTAAACGTTAATGTGGTATCACATATAGCTAACTAAAAATGGCAAATCCTCCAAATAATAGCGCATCTCAACCCAACCTTTACTAAATGTTAAAATTCTAGACCCAAGTTATTTCGATTCCCTCCAAATCCGAGGGGCTATCGTCTTGGAAATCATAAATTTGATTTAAAAATTTTTTTTTGATTTTGGCTTGTTTGTACCTCCATCATGAATCGTTACTAGTTGAAACGGTTTATTTTCGTCTTGTAATGATTTTTCGTGATTTTTTGTGATTTTTCGCGATATTTTGCATTTTTTAGCCTTATAACTCACCCTAGACCTCCAAAACCTATTTTTTACTATTTAATATAATATTTAGCGGTTTTTACCAAAAAAAATCACAAAAAATCACGAAAAATCAAAAAAAATTTTTAAAATCAAAATCGTGATTTCCAAGACGATAGCCCCTCGTCCAAATCCCTAAATCGAAATTATTCTAAGCCCCATTTGACTCCCACCCTTAATTCAGACCCTTTTAATCCCCCCCATTTTAGAATTCCCAGGGTACCTCAGGGTACGCCTCCCTATAAATATGTTCCATGTTAATAACGAAAAAAAAAGAAAAATTTGTCTTGCTGGATTTCCGGTTGTTATACAGCAAATATTGTTATAAAACTGGCAATTACAAGTTCCAGACAAATACATCCGGACTGAAAAGTTAGCATATTTACAGTGTAAAATTTTGGTTACATATTTGGCTTGAATAACTTATTAATAACCAAAATAACTCTTTTGAAATTTCAAACAAATCAATTTGACCGTGCAGTATTCAATTTTATTTAATACTTCAGTTTTTGGTTGGATTTTAAACTAAATTAGTTGAAATTTCAACCAATCGATTGAAAATTTAATCAATTAATTGAATTTTAAACAAAAGCAGCATTACCGTGTATATTTATACTTTCTTTGGTGCATAAATAGTATAATATTGTGAATATAAAATTTATCGTCGTGCCGTTTTGCACAACTCTGCAGCAGCTTTAAATTTATTTAAGGATAGTTTTGGAATATAAAGCTTTTTTCAACCAATATTTATAATTTAAACATTTTTTCAGATATAAATAAAATTTTATAATTTTACTAATGTTATATGTTTTTTAATGCAACAAAAAAGAGTCTGAGCCATCTCTAGAATGATTTTCCCCAGTATTATAAGGATTTCAGAGTTTATATTTCATGTATACAAACAACATCTAAGAGTTTTTCCCCTCAAATCCAAAAAATGCATAAAAAAGCTTCACGCTTTACTTCACGAAATTGATGTGTCGGGTTTTGTTTAAACAGAGTTAGGAAAAAAAATTTTTTTTAAATAGTATTTAGTACTTTAATTATTAATTACTAATAACATATTTTAATTTTAGATAATTTAAAATCTTTTAACTGTTTACAATATCTATTTTTAAAATCCAGACCTAAAAATAAATACTTTAATTACAGGTACAAGTTGAATCAATAATTTTTAATTAATTTATTTTCTTTTCACAAAAAAAAAAATTCTATGCCTATAAACCTCAAAATATACCATTAAATCAAAAAATAAAAATTATAACAAAATCATTAATATTTTGCTATATTGTTAAATGTCAGAGGCTAAAAATTACTACAAAACACGTTTATGTGCTATCTATTCGTGGAAACAGAACCCAATTGTTCTCTTATGTTATGGTAAATAAATAATATAATTTTGACTTTTAAAAGTTAAACACATAAATAATGAAGACAATACATGAAATATTTTAGTTCAGTAAGTTGAGGGCTCTCATAAAGTGGCAAACAAAAGATCAAATAAAATGTAATGATACACTAATTTGTTTCATTTTTTTTAAGGCTTGAAAAATTAAAAATTTTTTATTTTCTTTTATGATGATTAAGATTTTCTGTATGATTTTTAAGTTTATTATAAATATTTTATTTATTTTTCAAGTAATTAAATTAAACTAATAATTTTAAAATTTTTTGTTTTAGAATAAAGTCTGATTAACGATAAAAAATTGAAGTCTTGTATGAAATTTAGTAAGGTAATTTTAAATTCACTAATTCCAGAAATAAGTAAAATAATTAATAATTAATAAATTTTATTTATTTAAAAAATTTTTTATAGATTTTTTGGTGCTTCTTGATTTATAATATATTGGCAAGATGATAAAAATTCCTTTAAAAAGTATTATGCCTAAGCAATCAACTAATCAAAAATGTAAGTATAAATTAAAAAAAAAATTCATTTAATAATTTTTACCAACAAAAATAAATCAAAATTTTTTATTTTTATATAGGTGAAAAACTATACAAATGTGATTTTTGTGATAAAATTTTTCAGAGTATACAGAGTATGCATGGTCACAAACAAGTTCACACTCGTAGATCTTTTAGCTGTGAATATTGCCAAAAAAATTGTCCATCAGAATCGAATTTAATAGAGCATGCTCGTAGTCATACTGGTGAAAGACCATATGAATGTTTGGAGTGTAATAAAACTTTTATGAGAAAAAGTAATTTTACTCATCACAAAAATAAAGTACATTCTAATTTTACATCTTTTGAATGTGAAATTTATGATAAGAAATTTGATCAATTAGAAGTTCATCAGATATTAGATCCAAAAAAAAAGTCATTTCCATGCAATCTTTGTGATAAATCATACAAGTATCAAAAAGATGTAGCTCGACATAAAAAAATTCATTTTGACGAATTATTGAATTGCAGATTTTGTAAAAAAAGATTTATAACAACAAATGAATTAAAAAGTCATTTATTAATACACAATGATGAAAAAATAAACAAAGAAAGTAAAAAAATACCTAATTCGAAAAAACTCCTAAATGATTACGATCGCAAAATGTGTTTAGAATCTGACAAAACTGATACCGTGAAAAATGATAAACTTAAAAAAAAAAATAAATCACGTAAAAAAGCTGTTAAGTGTAAACTTTGTAAAAAAAGTTTTGTCCAAAAATCGTACTTAAAAATTCACCTTAAAAGTTATTGCAAAGGAAATATAAAAAAAAATTCATCTAATGTTGAAGAATTTTCCATTTCTAAAAAAAAAATTAGTACTATAATTCAATCAACAAAAAATGAAAATTCAGAATTACGCCAAGATAATTTATTCAAGTGCGACCACTGTTCCAAAACATTTCATAAAAAGTTATCAATTGCTATGCATCTTAAAGCGCACAAATTTACCTGCAAACACTGCACTGAAATTTTTACTGATAACAAAGAATATGAGCTCCATTTGAAATCACATGATAAAAAATTAAGATTCAAAAAAAATATTAAAATTCAGAAATCTGTAAGCGTGATTGAAAAGAAATTGCTGCCTTCTAAGTCTAATATTAATAATTCAGGTGTAACTTTAAAATATTCTAAAGAAACTGAAGCAAATAATTCATTGGTAGTTAACAGTAAAATCGACAATCATAAATTTAAATTGAAAATAAAAAAATCAACCACTAGTATAAAAAAGAGCAAATTTTCAACTAAAAAAAATTCATCAAAGGTCACATCAAAGCCTTTTGTTATTGAGGATTCTGATGACGACTGCATTATTGAAGAGTTAGTAAGCAGTAAGAAAAAATCTTCAGAAATAAATTATGAAGTTGGTCAAGAAACAATCAATAACGAGATTTTTCAATTTCGAATAATAAAAATAGAATCCTGTGTTGAAGATAATATGGAAAATTTCTTTTCCAGTGAAGAAAGAGCCAGTTCATCCAATACTGCTGATAATTCTAATGTTTCTATTATTGAAAAACCAACGGTAAATAAAAGATTAGCTTCAGAAAGGGGTATTTTAAAAAATAATTCAACTAAGCCAAGCTTTATTTCAAAAAATGCAAAAAGTGCACTGTCTATTGCTAATTATTCTTCAATCGGAGACACAGATGAGATTTTTATTATTGAAGACTCTTCAACAAGTAAGATATCAAGAAATATTTCTCGTAAAACAGTTGTACAAGAAAGAAGCATTAAATCAGAAAATATTGTAACTATAGATGATGAATTGTACGAAGAAAAATATTCAGCTGAAATTACAATGATAAAAGAAGTTAGAAATAATAAAAAAGTCAAAGAAGATAATCATATTCAAAAGGAAGAAAGCAACTTAACTTCAATTATCAAAAATGCAATGAAAAATGAAATATGCCAAGTTATGGATAACGTATGCTCTAATTTAAAAAATGAAATTTTGAAAATTTTTGAATAGGATTTTTTATTATAAAATAAGTTGTGAATATACTAGAAAAATTACTTTTTTTTCACAAAATGTTTTTATTTTATTAAATTTGAAAAAATTGAATTTCAAATTATTTGTATTTCTAAAAATTAAGTACTTCAAATTGATTTTTATGGAATTTCTATGAAAAAAAGGAACAAATTTCTTTATTATTTTTTTCACAAACATAAAAAATCCTATTTTTTTTTCTTTATATTTAAAATATTATTTATTTTAGGTCAAAAAATTATAAATTTTTTGCTAAAATCTTTTTTGTTTGTTTATTATATCTCAGGGTCTTTATAATATGGTGACATATTTAAAATATGTTAAACCCTAAGTAATTTTTTTTTAATTTATTTTTCTTAAGTTATTTAAAATTTGTAAGATTAAGAATAAATAATATTAAGAGCAATTAAAATTTAATTGTAAAAATTTAATTTTTTTTTGTTTTGCAATAATTTTTGAAAAGCAAAATATCGTATAAAAAATACTATTTAAGGATTCGCAAAATGAAATAGTAATTCAAAAAATTTTGTTAAAAACCTTTATTTTATTTATATTATTTTGTGTATTTTTTTGAACGAAATAAATTCTTTGAAATTCAATCCTTGTTTTTACTTATATTAACAATTTTCAAAATGAATTAATTCCCTAATATTTCCAGTTCTTTAGAAAAAATTCTCAATGTATTTTATTTTTCTAAAAAAAGGCATAATTTATTAATTATTTATTTTCAGCTTATTTATTAATTATTCATTTACACCTAGGTTATACAATTATTTATTATTTGTTTAAGAAACAGGTAAAATGTTTCCTATAGAATTCATTTCCAAGTTCCAAAATCTTATTAGATCAGTTCATGCATGAATAAAATAAAATATGCACTTCTTCTTAAAATTGAAATATATCAAAACTTTTATTTAGGAGCAGTTTCGATTTTATAACTTAATCTACAATCATCAACCCATTAAAAGTATTGTTAGCATCCAATCATATAATGAAGCTTTTTAAAAACCCAATTTTAAGAATTTTCAATTATTCAAATGATCTTGCATCTTAAAAATCTTTACACAGAGGCTCAGAATTCGTAAAATAAAGGTATTTAGGAAATATATATTTTTCAAACAAGGAAAAAAAATTGGATTTGGCTCCAATGAAGATGTATGCACGAGCGGGTGCTAATTCAAAAATCTGTTTTTTCCCGTTATTCAACCTACACACCAAACCTAAAAGAGTTTTTTGTTACGCAGAAAAGATTTAATGTTTATTTAATTCTTTAGAGAGGAATTATTTTGAGGTTAATTCTTTTGTAAAGATTTACTTTTGTTTTAATTCTTTTTGAACAGAATAAAAACAAAAATAAATTTTTTTAATAAATTTGATAAAAGTCGAATAAAACCATTTGAATTTTACTTAAATGAAGGTACTAAAGTTAAAGTTTCTACCATGAGATTAACAGGGAATTTCAGATATGGAAATCTGGATGCTAAATACAACATTCGCTTGCTTTTTCAGCAAAATTTATCATACTTCTTATTGGCTAATTTTTAAATAAAATATCATTTTTAATTATTATTAGAATGAAGATTCGATGATGCTTGTATTTGTTCAGAATGACATTGAAGGTCTATCAAAGCTTGAAATGAATTTAGAAAGAATTAAATTGACTGAATTATTAAAACAAGTTATAATGAACTTTTTTTTATTGTAGTAATTTATTAATACGTGCCTCATCTAACTATTTAAATATATTTACGTTGGGTATCACCGATATTTTCGTAATGAAAAAAGCTGATTTGAAAAAAAATTTTGATAAAGAACTTAACATTTATAAAGTTGTTCAAAAAGCATTCAATGATATTATTCGAATATTATAATAATTATATTTGTACTAAAATAATTTCTTTTTAAGTTTTTGGATTTTTTTAAATTAAATTCATACAGAATTAGAATTTGTTTTTAAATAAAATAATCACATTTTGTTAATATTTGTAATTTAGTTTCAAATTAACCTTACCATAATTATGTACACTATTGCTTACAAGTTTTATCTTATTATTTATCATTTTTTTACTAAAGGCAATTGCTGGATAATATTGCTATAGTGATTTGGCTCGTATAACTAGACCTAGCTTAAGTAGTAATATTCAAAAAGTTACAAAAAAAATCATGGAATCAAACCCACGACAAGCTCACAAAAATTTTTTAAAAAATCCAAAAAATACGATATTTTAGACTGAATTTAATTTTTCCGAATTACGAGCAGATAATACTCTACACTTTAGCTGGAAAACTTAAAATATTATCACTTTTAAAAAAACATTTTTTTTTTTATTTTTAGGACTCCTTAAGAGCCCAAAATACAATTTTAAATATTCATAAAATTGGTCATATAAAAAGTATGCCATCCTTAAACTATTTTAATAGCCCTGGAGAAAGAATAATTTTTATTTTTTCATAAAATCTCCTAGAGGTGACACGTTTTTCTAATAACTGAAAATTCTTCTCTTTTTATAAAAACAAATTTTTTTAAAATCGCAATTTTTCCATTCAAAATAGATTACAACTAAAAAACAGTGTATTTCAAATGGGAAAATTGCGATCTTTAAAAATGTTATTTTGATAAAATAAAGTGTTCTGGGGCTTCTATAATTTTTGTCACCAATTTTTATATGTCTAAACATCATTTTCTATCTGTTAGTTAGTGTTTAGAAAAATTTAGAAGCATGTTAAAAATTTAAAAAGCTGAAAAGTCAAAATTCCCATGTTATTTAAATGGGAAAATTGAGGTGCTTACAAGCGCGTGTTTTTAAAATCAAAAACCAAAATCCTTGAAGCTGAAGGGTTTTTATGACCAAAAAATCCTAAAAAAATGGGGGGAGCAAAAAAATATCGAAAACAAAAAAATAAGACATACTCTAGTATGGATACATAACATAATAGGACAATTGGTACTGCAGAATGGTGAAAAGTTACAAATTATTACAAAATGTATATTACAATTTTGTACAGGTGGCAAATAAAGATTTCATCTATTTATGTTCTATGAAAAAAACCTTTAGTTAGAAATACAATCCATAAAATTGAATACTACGCTAAATGATTTAAATGAATCATAATTGGGAACGTGACTAAACCAAGAATATACTAACATTTTTCAAACCTCAGTTATTTTGTAATTTAGTTTATAAAACTACGTCAGTTTTAAAGAATTTTAAAGAATATTTTTAACAAATTTTATTTTTTACAATTTTGATAAGTATAATTTTAATACAAAGTATTTTTAAATTTTGAATTTTGAATAATCGTAAAATATTTTCGTCAGCATTATTAAATTCAAGACTGGAACCTAAAAAATATGAAAAAAAATATTAGTAATTTTCATTGTATAAAAATAAATAAGCTACAACTTTACTTTTATCAATTTAAATTGTTATGAATAATTTTGGGAAAATGTAAGTTTTGTCTTTGCATAAAAAAGTATTCACAAATGAGCGAAGCTCAGAAGCAAGGCAGTTCAGATACTATGCAAAACTCACTCTTTTTTATCGAAAGCGATTGATATGATTTTTCGCCAGGTAATTAAGATTTCATTTGTAATACATGTAATAAAAAATTTTATACCTTCCTTGACAATATAAAAACAAGAATTCCTAGATTAATAAACCAAGTTTTTGTTATTAAATTTTTTTATATATTGTTTTTTTTATCTAATAATCATAAATTACTATTTTTTAAGATACTAGTACTAGTCAATTTTTCACCCCCTAAGAACGTCAATATTTCACCCCCCCCCCCTAAAAACGTCAATTTTTCTACCCCCCCTGCCGAGCCAAACTTAATCAAATACCCCATCCAATGAACATGTTCCATGTTATTATCGGTTATTTTATATAAATAAGGTGAATTTTTAACAACAAATTTTTCACTTTTATGTAATTTATTACTTTTCAAATAATAATAATAAGAAAAAAATAACATAACCCTACATACTTTTTTAGGATATCAAATGAAAAAAACATATATTTTAATTTTTACAAAAAAAAAAAAAAAATATATAAATTTAGGTTATGTATTTATTTTTTCTGCAATAAATAAACATTACTAATACTATGAATAATCATACATAAATACATAACGATTATTATTATGAGTCGGTATTAGTAGCCAATCAGAACGCTTTTATTGCGATAACAATGTACAACAATGTACATAGCAACAACTCCTTTTAACATGGAACATGTTTATAGGGAAGGGGTACTTCAGAACTTGAAAATTAAGGGGGGGGGGGGTCAAATTTGTCTTTTTTAAGGAGGGGGGATCAAATTTGTCCTATTTAAGGAGGGGGGGTCAAATTTGTCCTATTTAATGGGGGGCGGGGTCAAATAAGACTTAGAATAATTGGGTAAGTATATATAAATAAATAAAATACTTTTAAAAGACTTTGAAAAATCTGGGCTTAAGGACTTAAGATAATACAGGTTTATGGTCTTAGAATAATATCTTGGACTAATTCAGGTTCAGGGATTTGGAATAATTCAGGTTTAGGGACTTGGAATAATTCAGGTTTAGGGAATCAAAATAGTTTGGGTTTAGAATCTTAACAGCTATAGTGAGGTGATAATTACAAATTATAAAAATAGAAAATTGTATTGTAATGTTGAGTAACATTTGTATTATATCTAGTCCTCATCTGGAAGTAAACATAATCCATGCATTTAGGTTGTGTTTACACAAACCGGTTATAAGTTTTTAGAATAGGATCACAGAAATAAGGAAGTGAAATTAAATTAATTATATATTAATTTTCATACTAATTTCTAAACTAATTCTGCACATATTTTTTAGATGTCACTTCGGACTATAATTTCCCAAAATTCAGGTCATTTTATTAAAACTTTTGAAACTTGTATGTTTGAGGATTTTTATGTTGAGTGTATTCAAAAATAATCTAACAATAAATTTTTTTTCTTCATTTTTTAAACATTAAAAATCACAGAAAATCTAATTAACGTAGTGAAAAATTCGATAATACAGGAAACATAACATCAGAGTACCCCCTGAACATAATTGGACTGTGATTTTAAATTCATTATTTATCTTGGATAACATAATTTATTTAAGAATTAAAAAAATCGTATCAAATATTATTGTAATGATCAGTTACGTAATCAACCTAACATAATATCAAATTTTTTTTCTAGCAACATCTTTGTTAAATTATTAAATTTTATATTAATTTTTATAGTGCTAAATAAATTTTAAAACATATAAATAATAATTTACCATTAATCGTTTGTGCAAATTGCACCGTTACTGTATGCAGTTTGTTTGCAATATAAAGCGCTGCAGCATTCTTGTACCATTGTGCACTAAAATTTTTTAGTGTTTATTAAACTTTATAATTCTTTAATAATTTTATTCAAATATATTTTAATCGACTAATTAAAAAAATCTAGTTAAAAATTAATAAAAAATCTTACCGGGGTATTTAACCGCTTACATCCACCCACTAAAATAATTATTTTTATTTATAAATAATTTATAATTTAAGATTAATAAAATCCTTGGTAGACATTTTCGCCGCTTTTGATTTCTTTAAACGGCACTCAGTGTATCGATTTAATCAAAAATCTGCTGACCTCATAAATTTTTAGATATTCGCTTTATTATTATTTCAAATCTTTCACATACTAAAATAACTCATATGGAAATACATATGCTAATTTTCGAAAGATTTACTCTTATTTGTCACAGGAAACAGGTAACAGTGCTAAAATAGTAGTTTAAATTTTTTTAATTCCGTCCCTAAAGCTTGCCTTTGCAAATCAAATTCACGAGATAAAGTATATTTTGATGATAACAGTGAGCAAAGTAAAGCTGGCCTTGACTTTGCACATTGTTTAGTTTCATACCTTAATTAAAACTATGAGATATAGACCCTAACCACTGCCTCAGCCACGAATATCCTTCACTTCGAGCTAGTATATATACATAAAAGAGCTGATTTTAACACTTGCGAGAGCGATTTATACTAAGGAGCCACCTTCTTCTTTGCCAATTACATATAAAAAAAGAGACAACAAAAAATGGATATTTTGTTACTATAAAAACAAGTTCATCGTATACCATTTACGAATTTAATAATATACGTAAAATAATACATACACTGACAATAGTAGGGGAACGCTTCCTTCCCTCAGTTAAGATTCCCCAAATTTTTAAATAATAGAATTAGAGTAGTAAAAACTGCAATCTTCTTTATCGGCGGACGGTATTTTGGGAGGTATTTTTCTTATTTTGAGATAGCAGCGCTCCAAAAACATAAGAAAGATTTTATACAAATTTAGGGGAAGATTCTTTCCCGAATGGGATTTCTGCTTCCCCGTTCTTTTGTCAGTGTACGTAAAATTATAAAAAATCTAACTATGAATAGGCACCATCAAAGGTACAATATGTGTGACTCAGGGGGCCAATTCTTTAATCTTATCCCTTTGATAAGTTTAATATAACTCTGTTTCGGTGAATGGAAAAACAACATTGCGCATGCGCGGCAATTTTTAAATGACTATATTTTTAAAAAATGCTATCTTTTACAAAAACATTCAGCCGCGCATGCGCAATGCTGCTTTTCCATTCAGAGTTCTATTAAACTTATCAAAGGGATAAGATTAAAGAATTGTCCCCCAGATCCTTTTATTTTATATTTCTTTTTTTTATTCTGTCTTCTTTATAATCTTTTTTTTATTCTTTTACATTTATATGAATTATTTTTTTATCATTTTAAAAAACGTGTACTATTTTTGAAAAAATTAGATTCTTTGCATTATTTAAATCCAGTTATCTCGTGAATTACGATTTCCAAACGCCTAACTTTGACCGAGACTTTGACGACGTCAGTAAAAAAAGTCCATTTCTTTATTCGTACGCAAGTGTAATAAATTGCCAAATCGAAAGAAGAAATAGTCATATACAGAACTAGCGAGGACTATTCTTCTATAGAGAACTATTTCTTTTTTCGATTGACGAAGTATTACCTTGCACACTTATAAAGAAAACTACTATATCATAGCTTAAATTAAGGTATGCAACTAATTAATGCGCAAAGTCAAGGCCAGCTTTACTCTGCTCACTGTTCTCATCAAACAGTGCGTAAAGTAAAGTATTTATGAATGTATCACTTTGTGTCATGAATTTTATTTGTAAAGGCAAACTTTAAAGGTTTTTTTAATTTTCATTAAATTTTTTAACCCTGTTAAATACAATTTTAGCATATTCATCAATATAAGTGTTGAAGTAATTGTAAAACTTCGAATATGTAGCTGGGGCTTGTTCAACATTTGTATCACATTGATGAGCACCCGTATCATCCAAAATATGTGGTACTGTGCATAAAAAGGTCAATATTTTCTTAAAAGTTAGTACTTTTATTGTTTTACACGAGTGAGCAAACATTTATCGTAACTATCGCGTCTGATTATTTCATTTCATTGTTTATGAATAAATTATAATTAAGCAAACAAATTTTATAAATGTATTTCCTGCTTTAAAATATAAAAAACAATTACTTTGGAGAATATCGTATTATAACAATGTTGTCTACCAGGGATATAATTATTATAATAGCAAAGTTAAAAATGGTTTACTTACCAGCTTCACATAGTCTTGACTCCGGATCACAATAGTTTGTGCAGCAATCACGGTCGATATTGCACTAAATTTAAAATTTATATATTAATTCATACGTCAAAATTATATCTGGTAAAATGGTTCTTTGGAGAATGACAAAAGTTTTAAATGTGTCCAATGACCCAAGTATATTTTCAAAAATCTTAATTTTTTATACAATAAAACATTGTTCAAAATTTATAGTTAATTAATTCAATTTAATCCGACGTAAACAAAATAATTATGAACAAAGTTTTTTGTTGTTAATCCGAATACCGTCGATATAAAAATACTTAACTGGTCTATAAGTTGTAAAGCAGCCAGGTCGTTGAGCTTCTATTCTTAAAACGATGCATGTAACGATCAGAAATAAAAATAAAATTTTCGGCATTTTTGATTTACTGTTATATCTCGAGTTATACTGATTAACTAAATTTAATTTTTTAATATCGCGTTCCTTTTTATATGCTTTAAAAATGTAGCAATTAAATATTTTTTTGGACTATATATACGTCTGTTCTTAATTAATTGCTTTTTGAAATTTTCCACGACTTTACAGACAATTCAGTTGAATAATTATATTAATGTATTTTAAAAAATAAATCAATTTAAATATGTTTTTGCTCAACGTTTCGGTAATCACCCTTATCAAGAGCTGAAATTTATTAATTATAAAATTATATAAATATTTACCAGCGCTGATATTTACATTGTTTTACAATTATTAAAGAATTAAGGTATTTACCTATAATTAACATTAAAATAAAATTAATTTATTTATAACATTTTTAAAGATTATTGCACACTTATTTTAATTTAAACAAAAAATTAAATAAAGTTATAAATAAGTTAATTTTATTTTAATGTTAATTATAGGTAAATATCATAATTCTTAAATAATTGTAAAACATTGTAAATATGTATATAATTTTATAATTAAAAAATTTCAGCTCTTGATAAGGGTGATTACCGAAATGTTGAGCAAAAACATATTTAAAATGATTTATTTTTTAAAATACATTAATTTAATTATTCAACTGAATTGTCTGTAAAGTCGTAGAAAATTTCAAAAAGCAATTAAATATTCTTAATCAATAGTTTGATAGTAACAGGATAAAATATTTAATTAAAAAAAATAAACAAAAATCGTTAAAATATTTATTATAATATGAGCAATTATGTAACAATTCATAGATACCGTCAGGCACGGCCTACAGGCCCCCACAAAATTTTTTTAAAAATGCGGGCCTACAGGCCCCCATTAAGCCTGTAAATTCGATACTGGTTGCTGTCAACATTTATTTATCTCATGCGCATTTGTGGGGCACTTTATAATGTAAAACAAATAAAGTACGCATATTCTGCTAATCAAAAAGTGTAAATTCACCGAAAAATTTATCCCTAAACAGCATGCAGTTGTAAGATTTATGGATCTTTTATTGAAATCTTTTGTTTGTTTGTTATACAAAAGCATATTATATTTTATTTCAAATAATTTATATTTGCTGAGTTCAAACTGGTATAATGCACTAAAATTTCACTCTCATCACAATCAGATTGATGTGGAAATTGAACTTGACAAGCTTCAACCTCCTTTAGAGCTGTTTACATATAGAAAGTTTAATGATATTACACCGGAGGACATCAATGAGATTCTGATGGGTTGTGAATGGACTTTGTATGAAAATCCTGGTTTTGATATACATCTTGCAGTCAATAACCTCAATGCTAATATTCAGACAGCTATTGATCAGCTGGCTCCCCTCCATACAATTAATCCTAAAAAAAAACAAGCAGCCTTGGATAGCCAGTTAAAGCTGCTTATTAAAAAACGTAAGGCTATTGAAAATCGCTACCTAAGAACGATAAATCCTAATCTTTTAAAAAACCTCAAGGAGCTTTCGGGTGAAGTTGAAAAGACCACTGAATATGAGCGGAATTCCTTCTATCAGAAGCACATTAATGATGCGTTAGAAAACAAAAAAGATATTTGGCGAGAACTAAGACATCTAGGGCTACTTCCTATCCCAAAATCAGATCTTCCTGGCTTTTACCCTGATGAAATAAACAGGTTTATAAAAATAAAAGTATCTTATTCGTCATCTGAAAATCTTAATGATAGTGAAGATTTGATAAACAACGAACCAAGTGAAGGCTTTCAATTCACTCAAGTCTCACTTAATGATGTTATTTTAGCGGTAGACCATTTTTCATTGCAGGCGACGGGTATACCACAAAAATTAATAGCAAAATCTCTGCCTACAATTGGTCCCTATTTAGTAAAACTCTTGGCATTTTTCCTTTACTCTGGAAGAAATCATTACTTGTGGCAATAAAAAAGACCCCTATACCTTCTTCATGCTCTGATTTTAGACTAGTTGCACTGCTTTGTTTTCTATCCAAAGTCTTGGAAAAACTAGTGCATGACCAGATTACTTCATATTTTAAAAATAATAATTTACTTGACCCATTACAGACTGGATTTAAACGACACAGCAGTACAGAAACAGCACGACTTAAACTAACTGATGACAAACAACAAGGAATGAATAAAAAACAGATTACATTATTAAAGCAATTCGACTTCAGCAAGGCGTTTGATACGATTTCACCATCAAAATTGTTGACAAAATTAATAGAGTTGGTTGACTCCAAGATGTCACTGTTGTGGATCAGATCCTACTTACAGAGTAGAAGTCTACAAGTTATATCAAAATCATCTCGTTCTGACCCACTTAATGTTAATCTTGGGGTACCTCAGGGGTCAGTACTTGGACCCCTGCTGTTCTTTCTGTACATTAATGATGTTAAATTACATTTACCTAATAACGTACATCACATACTTTATGCTAGCGACTTACAGGTCTACTATCACCGGATAAGATATCTGAAGCCATTGATTCATTATCGCAAACTGCTCGTAATGTCTCTGATTGAGCAAAAGACATATGCCTGCGGCTCAATCAGGGAAAGACGAAAGCAATTTACTTTGGCATTAGTACCTTTGTAAATCTTCTAAATAGATCAAATTTAACAGGAATTGACTTGGGTAATGGTATTATTACTCCTTATGTGGAAGAAGTTACAAGTCTGGGTGTGATACTTGACAGTAGACTCAACTGGGACAGTCATATTACGAACATTGAAAAAAAAGTTTATCGTGTACTTTACACTCTTCGATTTATTCGATACTGCACTACGGAGACATTACGTACGCGACTAGTACAGGCACTAATAATTCCACACCTTGATTACTGCACAGTTATTTGTTCAAATGCATGTAGGAAGTTAAGGGAACGATTACAAAGATTGTGCAACACTGGGCTTAAATACATCTTCGATAAACGTAAACATGAGCATAATACACCTTTTAGACGTAAGTTAGGATGGTTATGTACTGATACACGTAGGCATTATTTCATGGTCATAGCCATTTACAAAATTCTCAGATTTCATCAGCCTCCATACTTGATTGACTTTTTCAATAAGTATGTCCCAAAAGAAAATGCTCGGGGTCATTTGCGCACAAAAGAAATCATTCTACCCAATACCAAAGAATGTGGAATTAGCACTTTTCGTTACCAAGGAGCCAAGCTCTGGAACTCGTTGCCTGCTGAAGTTAGGTTTAAACCATCTCTTGACGGATTTAAAACAGCTTTATATATAAACTTTTATATAAATACTTACTCACTTCGGATCTTCGAATACTACTTGTATATGAATTAATTATATACCACTCATATTGCAAGACTGACATTCAATTTTAATCTTTTATTTTACTTATTTACTTATTCACTACTTATTGCTATTACCTACTTATTTACTATGCTTAGGTTGTTACACGTAATACTATTATTGTTTGCATTTAATTTTATTTTATCCTTATTAACACGTGCGCAATCATTGATGACTGTGATAATGCTTATCAATCTACATATTACTTATTTATTTCATGTTACTCATTTAATGTTACATTATTTACAAAAAATCAATATTTTATTTTACTTTGTTTTATATAATTACAAATTATTTACTAATGTTATACTATTTATAAACAAATTATTTACTGTATCCATTTTTGTTCAATTGCAAATAATTATACAATTACAATTACAAAATTAAGTATACACATTTTCATACTTTACAATATAAAATTTTCTCTATTTAACTGTATAAATAATTTTTAACAATAAAATGCCGCTGCTAACTAAAATAACGCCAGTTCATTCTCGTGGCGAAAACTAGGATTTAAAACTCACATTTAAAATTATATGCCTCTTAAGTCATAGGCTGACTGGCCTTATTTCGCAAGTAGCGTCGAAAAAAACTTTTTTGTTATTTAGTATCATTACCCGCGTAGAAAGTTGGCAAATTTGTAACAAACTTTGTACAAAATTATTTACAAATTTGTCGATTGAGACACTTTAGACTTTGTAAAATTTTTAATTAAATTGAAATATTGAAATTGGTTTTGTTCCTTTTTGACCAATTTCAATATTTCAATTTAATTAAAAATTTGAAAGGAACAAATTAAAAATATTATTTATAAATTTGTAAAATTTCATTTTACACTGGATTAAGTTTATACAAACTTAATCACAGCTGATTATGTTGTGTTTTTTGAAACTTGATTTAGATAATCTCCTAAGTTATATTTGTTGACACAAAGAATTTTTTTAGTTTGTATTAACTTGCATAATAATCTCTGTATGAATTCAGTATAATTAATATCAAAATCACAAGATCTCCCAAAATCTTGCACAAAAATATCCATAAGTTTGTCGAGACTTAGGTTTAATTTAGTGATAGACTTTTTTTTATATCTTCAACTGTAAATCGATGATACCAAGTTATCAAAAAGTTGATATTTTTAACATAGAAATTTTTAACTTTGAATTTAAGCAGTACAAAATTAATAAAACAGTTTTTTTATGCACGAAATTTCAGAGTCAACAATACTAAGTTTTTATCAAGCTCTAATCAGCTTTGTGAATCGAATAAACCCGGTCGGGTTTCTGGCGTCAGTTCAACAACACCGTGTATATAGAAAACACGACCGGGTTTATTATACATTCAGGTCACACTGAAAATTTTTTAAATTAATTGTATCAAAAGAGAAATTTTTTTTTTTTCGAAATTCTTTTCTAGTTATTTTCCTCTCATCCATGCGCGTATAAAATAAAAAAAAATTTTCAGAAAAAACTTTTCAATTTTCCGAATTCATAAATTGAATTTTCCAGGGGTATAGAATCATCTTAATTTTAAGACGCTATTTTTTCGAACAACCTATCTCTTTCTCTCCAACTATAATCACATTAGCTCCATCTCACTTTTTCATATATTTGAGTACATGCGTGTATGCTACGGTATGGTTTATATGTGTATTTTCGAACAGCTGTTTTTGTATATGTAGACAGCGGAACGTGGAGATTTTCTCAAAATCATCTCTGCATAATAATTTTCCCCATTTAATTTTATAAACGTAACTTTTTTATTAATATTGTTTATTTAAAGAAAATAAGATTAGAATAAACTCCGAAATGGAAAGTCATTGTGCCGATTCTATGCGTGCAGGCGTCAACAAACCCACGTAAAAAATAAATAAAACTTAACTAACCTAATATAACTCCCGTGCTTATTTTGATTCAAAAAAATGAGTAATTTAATTTTTTTACATTGAGTTATTTATAAATAATTTAATTTATATTTATTAATATTTTGATATTTTTTAATAAAAAAAAAAAAAACAAACAATTGTGTAAAAACATTATGTGTAAATATATAGTGAAGTGACTAAAAGTTGCATCTGATGTGTGTCTTCTGACAATTGCATTTATTTATTGTTATTAACAATTTAAAAAATTTGATTTATTTGCTACTTTTTGCCATTATCAAAACAAATCTCTAAATCTAGTAAAATAGCCTCAAAAGAAAATATGCATTGATGTCAAAAAAATATTTTTAAACATAAAATCTACATATATAATGTTAATAACTAAATAAGATAAAATCTTGAAATTTTCAAAAAAGTCATCCTTTGAATTTTTTGAGAAAATTTCAAGCTTTTATCTCATTTGGTTATTAAAATATTAGAGATTTCATTTTCTTCGCTTTCTCTGTATCGGAAGGTAAAAAATGTTTTTAAAACTAAACTTTTTTCTGGTGAAATTATAAACTGAAACAGATGAAATATGAGGACTAGATTTACTTCTTGTAAGTGATCATTAGAATCATTTGAGGAGAATTTAAGCTTTTATCTGATTTGATTATTAAAATATTAGAGATTTCATTTTCTTCGCTTTCTCTGTATCGGAAGGTAAAAAATGTTTTTAAAACTAAACTTTTTTCTGGTGAAATTATAAACTGAAACAGATGAAATATGAGGACTAGATTTACTTCTTGTAAGTGATCATTAGAATCATTTGAGGAGAATTTAAGCTTTTATCTGATTTGATTATTAAAATATTAGAGATTTCATTTTCTTCGCTTTCTCTGTATCGGAAGGTAAAAAATGTTTTTAAAACTAAACTTTTTTCTGGTGAAATTATAAACTGAAACAGATGAAATATGAGGACTAGATTTACTTCTTTTAAGTCATCATTAGAATCTTTTGAGAAAATTTCAAGATTTTATCTCATTTGGTTATTAAAATATTAGAGGTTTCATTTTCCTCGCTTTCTTTATATCGATAGGAAACAAATGTTTTTATATCGTCAACATTATTTTCTGGCAAAAATTTTAAAACGAGTAAGTAAAAAATGAGGACTAGTTTTACTTCTTAAAACCCATCAAAAAAACTGGTAGAATAGATATAATAATTTAAGAATTGGAATTTAATAAATAATTTAAATAAAAGCTCTTAAGACAAAAAGAAGAGGGTAATATTTCACAAGGCATAAAATAGAAAAGAAACAATACATTTTATAGTTAAAAATATTTTTTTAAATTCAAATTTAAATTTTTTGACATTTACATTTTTTTATAAGGTTCAATGTATATTTTCTTCTGAGGCTATTTTACTATAGGTATTTTTGGAGATAAAATATTTGTTTGTTTTGGTAATGGTAAAAAGTATTAATAAAACAAATTTTTCAAATTGTTTATAACAATAAATTTTTCAAACATTAAAATATCAAAAAAATGCAATATTGTCAGAAGATACAAATCAGATACAACTTTTTAGCCACTTCTCTATATTTATACAATGTTTTTACACAATTGTTTTTTTTCTTTGTTTTTTTTTTTAATTAAAATATATGAAAATATTAATAAATTAATGTACATTTTTATAATTCAATGTATAAAAATGATATTAAACATTTTTTTCTTTTTACATCTGGGCCAGTTTTACGATTTAAAATTAAAATTTAAAATGAAAAAAAATCCGTGGAAGGGGAAGCCTCGCTTTTTAAAATTTAATTATTTATTTTTTTATTAAGAATCAATTAAAATTAACTATTTAAAGAGGCCACTATCATCAAAACAAGAAAATAAAACGTATAGATATATATGCTTATGTGAAATGATTGAGATTTTAAAAAAACATTTCATGAAAAAGGCCGCAAGTTCACCTGAAGATGTGTATTTTTTTGTTAGAATTAAGATATTATCCTTAAAATCTACCTATTTTAAACTTTATGAAATTTTTAAGATCTAAAATAAAACTTAAAGCAAGTTATGCAGGTTAGTATAAAAAGTTAAGTCTGAAAAATATACATCCTATAAAGTTACTATAGGAATTTTAAATTTTCATATCTAAAAATTAAAAATCGAGACCTACAATAAAAATAGGATGGATTAAATTTACAATTAAATTAAAGAGATATTCTCAATTCATTATTAAATTATAATAATAAAAATACATAAAATGAAAAAAATTAAACTTTCCAGGTATAATTCTTGAAAGGGGCTATTTATATGGGCCTGGAAAGTTTAATTTTTTTTTCATTTTCTGTATTTTTATTATTATAATTAAATAATGAATAGAGAATATGTCTTTAATTAAATTGTAAATTTAACCCATCCTATTCTTATTGTAGGTCTCGATTTTTAATTTTTAGATTTGAAAATTTAAAATTTGATCCTGTAGTACCCGAATAGTACTTATTATTTATAGGAAGTATATTTTTCAGACTTAACATTGTATACCTTTATATTTACGTGCAAAACTTGCGTTAAGTTTTATTCAAGATCTTAAAACTTCGTATTGTTTAAATTAGGTAGTTTTTGGGATAACGTCTTAATTCTAAAAAAAAAATACGCAACTTCGGGCAAACTTGCCTTTACATGAAATGTTTTTTTAAGAAGATTCAATAATCCCAAAAAAAAATATTTGATATAAAAAATAAAAGACTTAAAAAGTAAAAATTGCAGGGCGTCAGTTCATTTTCTCCATATAGAAAAGAAAAAATAATAAAAAAGTACTGATATCAATAAAGGAATCCAAGCATGGTGTCAGTTATGGCCGCAATAATTTGTCTATAATAGCATAAAGTTTAAAAATCTTTAAAAAATATACTTTTGACTGCAATTTAACAAGCATACATTATTTTTTAAAAATGAAAATTCGACTAGTTTGTAGTAAATAGATTTTTAATTCTTAAAAATATCAAACATTTATAATAGAAGGAAAAATATGAAAACGAGTTTACGAATATATTTGAGTTTTGGAATATAAAAAAAACTGCGCCATCGGTGAGCAAATAGAAATTCTAATATTACGCATGAAATTTTTTTAAAATCACCGATGGCGCAGTTTTTTTTATATTCCAAAACTCAAATATATTCGTAAACTCGTTTTCATATTTTTCCTTCTATTATAAATGTTTGATATTTTTAAGAATTAAAAATCTATTTACTACAAACTAGTCGAATTTTCATTTTTAAAAAATAATGTATGCTTGTTAAATTGCAGTCAAAAGTATATTTTTTAAAGATTTTTAAACTTTATGCTATTATAGACAAATTATTGCGGCCATAACTGACACCATGCTTGGATTCCTTTATTGATATCAGTACTTTTTTATTATTTTTTCTTTTCTATATGGAGAAAATGAACTGACGCCCTGCAATTTTTACTTTTTAAGTCTTTTATTTTTTACTTTATATTTTGGACTTTAAAATTTCAAGCAAAAAAAAATTGCAATAACTTTTTATTAACTTTATAATAATTAGGCAGAAACTGCAAAAGCAGCTTTTTTTACTTAAAATTTCAAAGTCCAAAATATAAATTCTTAACAAAGTTGATTAAAGTTTAGTAAAAACTTAGTATTGTTGACTTAGAAATTTTAAATTCCAATAATTTTTTATCACCTTTGTGCTAATTGTGTACAAAGTCAAAATTTGCTATATTTTTCAATAAAATTTCAAAGTTAAAAGTTTTTAACTTTTTAAAAACTTATAATCAACTTATCATTTTTTTTAAAGTACATTATAATATTTTTAAATTTGACTTATAATTTTTTTAACCCGATAATTTTTTTTTATGTTACCAAAAATTTTACAGTTTAAACTACATTCTTTCTGTTGAATCCTAAGTTTCGACAAACTTATGGATATTTTTGTGTAAGATTTTGGGAGAACTTGTTATTTTGATATCAATTATACTGAGTTCATGCAGAAATGTCCCAAGTTAATACAAACTTAAAAAATTCTTTGTATCTACCAATATAACTTAGGAGATTATCTATATCAAGATTCAAAAAACAACATAATCAACTGTGATTAAGTTTTTATAAACTTAATCCTGTGTAAAATAAAATTTTAAAAAGTCTAAAGTGTCTCAATCGGCAAATTAGTAAAAAACTTTGTACAAACTTAACTTTGTACAAAGTTTGTTACGAATTTGTCACTTTTCTACGCAGGTAAATTATTTAAGTTATCTTACGTAGCTGCAAAATAAAAAATATATACTGAAATGAAATTTATCAAAATTTTAGAACATGATGAAATAAAACCATTCAGGTTAAAACATGGTTTCCGAAAAAAAATTTTTACTAGTTTATAGTTTAAGAATCGCAAAATCTTTTTCATACATAAAAATCTATGCTGACAATTAAACAAAAAAGCTATTCCACCCTTAGGGTTTGACCTCGAGTTTGACTCACGTATCATTAAAGCAAGCATGAGCTTAATTCATTTAGACGGTGGTTAATCAATTGGTTGAATATTAAACCAAAAGTGCAAAATTCAACCAATTTGTTAAAATTTCAACCAATTCAACCTTAATGGTAAATATATTAAACTAAAAGTTAAAATACAAAATAAAAATTATGTAATTATAATGATTTGAGCGTCCATGTATTATAATTAGTGATTTTTAATTTGCTACTTCATTTGGCTCTGAAGCTGAGGAATGGCTACAATAAAAAAAATTATTTTATCGGGCAACAAAATTTGTTTCTTATTTTAAATTGATTATAAGTAATTATTGTTTAAAAATTTTAAAATTAAGGTGAAAAATTTCGCTATTTTTTCAAAAAATTTTCATTTCAAGGAAGCCATTCCCCCCCCCCCTCTGGATGCGTGTCTGTTCTATAAGAATAACAAAGCGATACCGTAAATTCTTTACTTATAATAACAATCTGTTTTTTTGCTTTATAACTTATTTACATAAATTTACATAATTTTGAAGATTTATATATTTACTTTTAATCTAAATTTTATTAAATATTTTTATAAATATTTATATCTATTCTAAAAATAACTTTAAAAAAATTTTTGATTCTTTTACGTCTGGTATGGATTTAATATTTCCCAAGCTTGTGCACAAAATCGCGAAATTTTGTGCATAAAATAGAAAAAAACTTAGTTTTAATAAATATGGATGGGAAACCGAAATATAGTCCTCCAGAAATCCAAGTAATACTGCAGGAAGGTATTATTAATTAAAAATATCATTTGCCGAAATAAGGGTCTAAAAGTTTTCCAATATGGCGTATCCGAAAACCCTAAAAACACCCGAAAATAAATTTTCTGGATTAGATTTGGGTTTACAAGGTCAATGAAAACGAATTTGAGATTTAAATTTTCATAATTTAACCGTGCAAATTTATTTCGGTTTTCCAATATGGTGGACCCGGAAATTTTAAAAACACCCGAAAATCAATTTTTTGCATTAGATTTGGGTTTTCAAGATAAATAAAAACTAATTCGAGATGCAAATTTTCATATTATGACCTAGCAAATATTTTTCAGTTTTCCAATATGGTGGACCCGAAAATTTCAAAAACACCCGAAAATAAATTTTCTGCATTAGATTTGCGTTTTCAAGATCAATGAAAACGAATTTGAGATGTAAATTTTCATAATTTTACCGTGCAAATTTATTTCGGTTTTCCAATATGGTGGACTGGAAAACTTCAAATACACCCGAACATCCATTTTCGGGTCTGCCATATTAGAAAACCGAAAAATATTTGCAAGATTAAATTATAAAAATTTGCATCTCAAATTCGTTTTTAATGACCTTAAAAACCCACATCTAATTTAGAAAATTGATTTTCGGGTGTTTTTGAAATTTTCGGATTCGCCGTATTGGAATACCGAAAAATATTTGCAAAGTTAAATTATGAAAATTTGCATCTCAAATTCGTTTTCATTGATCTTGAAAACCAAAATATAATGCAGAAAATTGATTTTCGGGTGTTTTTGAAATTTTTGGGTCCGCCATGTTGGAAAACCGAAATAAATTTGCACGTGCAAATTTTGAAAATTTACATCTCAAATTCGTTTTCATTGATCTTGAAAACCTAAATCTAATGCAGAAAATTTTTTTTCGGGTATTTTTAGAGTTTTTCGGATACGTCATATTGGAATACTTTTAGACCGTTTTTTCGGCAAATTATATTTTTAATTAAGAATACCTTCCTGAGTATTACCTGGACTTCTGGAGGACTATATTTCGGTTTCCCGTCCATTTTTATTAAAACTAAGTTTTTTTCTATTTTATGCACAAAATTTCGCGATTTTGTGCACAAGCTTGTGCACAAGCTTGCACAGGATTTTTCGATATGGGTTGAATAAATGAGAAATCGACTTTTCCAGAGCAAAGATGTTTACGTTGGGAAAAATAATTATAATAAACATCTTTGCTCTGGAAAAGTCGATTTCTCATTTATTCAACTATAAAAAAATTTATCTGGAAAAAGGTTTAAAAAATAACTTGAAAAATAATGCATTTTAAATTAAAATTTTCTAATATATTATATGTGATGATTATTTTTCACTAATACAAATTTCATTTATCTAGACTTTTTTTAAAAAAGTTTAATCCATATATTGATAATCTTTTTAATTGTTAATTCCTCAGCTTCAGAGCCAATGAAAGTAACTAATAGATAAAAAATCACTAATGCTAATAAATTATAAAATTTATTTACATTTGAAGGATGAACAGATCATTTTTTTACCCTGTATTCTAATTATCATCATTTTTGTTTTAAATTTATTTTAGATTTGGTTGAATTTTAGAATTTTTAAGATTGTTACCAATTAGTTGAATATTTAACCAAAGCAGCAGCTCTATCATGTAGCTAAATAAAACTTCACAGAATCTGAGGGTACCGAAATTTGGTCGCGTACCCATCAAAATTTTAAAAATAATTAGTGTTAATGTTAAACAAAAATACCTTAGAATAAAATGTACTATTTTTTAATAACTAAGTTTTTCAGAGGTTTCAGAAAACATTTTGAGGTGAAAAAAATTTGAGAAATAAATTATTTGCATTACCTAGGTTACTTAGAATTATCATTATTATTTTTGAAAAATTTAATTTTAATTTTTGGGAGCCTAAGCGGTGCCTGGCAGTTTCTTCGAATTGTTGCAGAATTGATAATATTCTGAAATAATTATTTAACGATTTTTATTTTTTTTTTAATTATAAATTTTATTTCAATAGTTCATTTCCATACATTTTTTTATAGCAACACATAAAAAATTAAAATTAAATTTTATAATTAAAATTAAAATTTTTTAATTAAAATTAAATTAAATTTTTCATAATTATATTATTTATATTAAAATTTATTGCCAAAAAAAATTCTTGGCAATTTATCAATTTATTGGTCATTCATAAACGGGATAAAAAACGCTGCCAAGTAATTGGAACTATATGGTTCCTCATTAGCAATAACACAGTATAATGACATAAGAAAAACTGAAAATGATCTTTTCCTTGATACTGTTAGTTTAACATCTCATGGAAAAAATTAGGTTTTTTACATAAAAAAAATATTTTTTCTACACTAGACACAATCTTCTTTTATGATAATTATGTCTGCTATATAGACAGTTTTTGGTGTAGCTGGCGTAATTATATCTAAAAGACATAATTAGACTATTACGCTATAACAAAAATGAAAAATTTTTTACTATTTTTAAAATGAGGAATAAATTATGGAATATAAATTAATTTAACACCAATATAAATTATATTGGTGTTAAAACGATATTTCTAAAACTAATTTTTCTTTATAAAAAAATTAGGTACTACGTCCATTAAGAATAAAAAAGTTGTTGTTTTTTGTATCTTTTGGTGGCAAACATTATGAGAGAAAAAATTTCCAAAAAATTAAGTATCGGATACAAAAAATCGAGGAAAAACGAGGTTTCTAAAATTAATACTTTCGGAGAAAATAATTAGGTACTACGTCCAAAAATAAAAAAAATTATGATGTATTTTAAATTTTTTTATGTGAGAAATTTTGAAAAAAAAAATTTCGAAAAATTACGTATCAGATGGAGAAATAGTTTACAAATGATAATTCTAGATATTTGTACTTTCATAGGAAGAAATTAAGTACTACGTCCTAAAAAAATAAAATTGGCATTTTTTGTATTTTTTGGCGGCAAAAGTTTTAAGAAAAAAATTTTTTAAAAAATTAGGTATCAGATCCAAAAATTATGACTATAAACGATATTTCTAAAACTAGTACTCCCATAGAAAACAATTAGGTACTACGTACAAAAAGAAAAAAAAGTTTGGTATTTTTTGTATTTTTTGGTGACAAAAATTTTGATAAAAAAATTAAAAAAAATTAATTATAAGATTCAAGATATCGAGTAAAAACGATACTTCTAAATAGTTGTACTTTCATGGAAATAAATGAGGTATTACATCCAAATTAAAAATAAAAAGTACCTCGAGATTTTTTGGTGAAAAAAATTTTGAAAAAAAAATTAGGTCTTAATGTCGTGTTAGCTGTGAAATATCACCGGTTACAGTGCGACATACATACATACATACATACATACATACATATACGTACACACACACACACACACACACACACACACACACACACACACACACACACATACTTTTTTTTAAAACCGGCTTTTCAGCTTCCTGAGGTCTCAAAACGTGCTTATATGTCAAAAAATCAAAAATCAAAATTTTACCTAAAACAATGGTTCCTCTTTGAGGAATCAAAATACACAACTGATTTTGATTTTGTTTTTAGGCTTTCGCTCGTTTAACATACTACCAACTTTTTTTAGACTACAAAATTTTATTACCCGAATTTAACAGAACTGGAATATTACTAAAGTTTAATAAACTAAATACCAATTAACTTTCTTTCCAATTTTTTTTTTCATTTGCTTAATCGCAAGTCTTTTGCCATTTATTGTGTATTACGTCGTAATATTAAGCTAATTATTTCATAAATAAAATTTTTTGCCTCTTTTATTTAAACTAAGCTTATTTTAATTTTAAAATAGACAATATAATAAATTTTATTCTTTTATTACCTAAAATATTTTTCTCTTTATTCCTTTTTGATTTGAATTTTTATCAAATTCGCGGAAATATTATATTGCTTCAAGAAAATTTTTGTGTTATCAAATCCAAGTTAAAACAATGAACCAACAAAATATCATTAAATCACCTTTATTTTTCGAAAAGTATTGAAACTTAAAAGTTTATTAACAGTGAATTAATCATTGATTATCAGAAAAATTTACGGTTTTTATAATAAGAAATTTATTTAATTTTTTTTTTTAATATTGCCGAACAAAAAATTTGCAATTCCAAAGTAAGCAGATCTGAGAGTTCCGCAATGAATGGGCAATACAAAGTTTTTCTTTAGATGAGTTGTTTAATGAATTTTATCGTTTGAATGCCAATAATAACCGTTCAAAAAAGTTGATTTTAGAAATTCGTATACAAAACATAGAGTAGACTATGTTTTTTCCTATTTTTTAACTAATTTCATACCTTATCTTTCTAAGCCAAAATTTTCTTTAATTTCACTTACAATAAAGGGCTTGCATGAGTAATAATTTTGAGAATCTTTGTTTTGCATAATTTGAAACTACAAAAAAAATATTAAACACATATTTTTTTATTTTTTTAAATTACTGAAAGTTTGACCGTTTGAACCCCCTCCCCTTATATCGAAATAATTTTACCCCTCCTCTTAATTTTCAAGTTTTTAAAGTACCCCTCCTTATAAACATTTTCTATGTTAATATATTCCATAAAAAAAATTAAACTTGAGTTATACTCCAGTCAATTTACGGGGAAGGGTTGTATAACACTTGGCCACCACCAGATTTGATCTAGTGTAGGTTTTTGGGTCACTGAATCTAAATTTCGGAAAATCACCCATGAGAAATAAATTAGCAAAAACCGCCCCTAAAAGGTGGTATGGCCTACAATGCACTATTTTTAACATAATCCTTTTTTAATAACTTTTTATTTTTTATCTTCAATTAGTTATTAATATCAGATTTCAATTGATAATCAAAAATTAAAATATAATAACAATTTTACATTCTGTTTTTACTTCAAATTCTGCAAAATTAACTTTTCAACTTACCAATTAGTGTAATAATGAAAATAGTTTGACGAAATGAGTTATGAAAGATAATAAATCTGTTAAGTAGAAAAAATATAAAATTACAGTATAAATAAATATACAAATATGAATTTAAATTAACAAATTTTTTATGAATTTTTAACTTTATTTCAGTTCCAGCTCTGGCTTTATTATGCGGTTATTTTGGAGTGTCAATAATTTTTGTAGACCGACCATTTATGTATAATATAATTGCTAAGAAAAAAAATATTAGTGTTTTTAGTGGTAGGGTTGTTAATGCAAGCTCAGTTTAAAAAATAGCTATTCTTTAATCAAAGGACAAAATATGGCATTGCAATTGTATGCAAACAGCAGCAAAGGTTGAAACCTATATTTTACCCCGTAATTTAAAACATATAGTTTTACATATAAGTAGCAAAAAAGAGGTGGGACGCCAGGCTACTAGAAATAAAAATACTAGAAAAATATCAGCTAAAATTAGACTAATTTCAAAAAAAAATTAATAACAATTACAAAATTCTTTTATATTAGAAATTAATGATTTACATGAGAAGAAAATATCAAATTTTAAAATAGCATTTTTTAACCATATTAAATTTATCAGACTCATGTTTTTACCCTTAATTAATGCATAAAAAAGCGCCATTTTCACTGGGGTCAGATGCCGAACGTGTTTTTACATAGTATATAGAGATAACACAAGTTCGTGTACGGGGTGTACACTGCGAACTGTTTTTCGTTATTATTGTTTTGTCGTTTTCTGGTGTACCGACTTCATTTAAATAACATTAAGTCGGTAAGGCAGAAAAAAATATAATTCTAAAATGGAAAAAGATATACTTTGCTTTGTAAAATACAGGAGTATGTATGTTTTCTACACAGTTGAAAAAAGACGTTCGGCATCCGATCCCTGTTTTGTGCAAAGAAAATATGAAGAAAAATTATGATATTTACTTCATGAAATCGATGTGTAGGGTTTTGCTAAACAGAGTTAGGAAAAAAAAATTTTTCAAATAGAATTTAGTAAAATATATTTTAATTTTAGATAATTTAAAATCTTTTAACTATGTTTACAGAATCTATTTTTTAAATTCAGATCTAAAAATAAATAATTGAATTACAGGTACAATGTGAATCAATAATTTTTAATTAATTTATTTTCCGTTAACAAAAAAAAATGCTATGCCTATAAACCTCAAAATATACCATGAAATCAAATAAAAATAATTATAACAAAATCATTAAAACTTTACTATATCGATCAATGTCAGAGGCAAAAATTACTACAAAACAAGTTTATGCTATCTATTCGTGGAAACAGTGCCCAATTGTTCTCTTATGTTATGGTAAATAAATAATAATTTTGACTTTTAAAAGTTAAACACATAAATAATGAAGACAATACATGAAATATTTTAGTTCAGTAAGTTGAGGCCTCTCATAAAGTAGCAAACAAAGGATCAAATAAAATCTAATAATACACTTTAAGACCTAAAAAATTCTACATTTTTTATTTTCTTAAATAAAATTACAGGTATGGTTTTAAAGTTATTTATAAATATTTTATTTATTTTTCGAGTAATTAAATTATACAAATAATTTTTAAATATTTTGTTTTAGAATAAAGTCTGATTAACGATAAAAAAGTGAAGTCTTGTATGAAATCTAATAAGGTAATTTTAAATTCACCAATTCCAGAAATAAGTAAACAAAATATACTTTGATTTATTTAAACAATTTTTTATAGATTTTTTGGTACTTCTTGATTTATATTAAATTGTGACAGAATGATAAAAATTCCTTTAAAAACAATTATGCCTAAGCAATCAACTAATCAAAATTGTAAGTATAAATTAAAAAAAAAATTCATTTAATAATTTTTACCAACAAAAATAAAGCAAAATTTTTTATTTTTATATAGGTGAAAAACAATACAAATGTGAATTTTGTGATAAAATTTTTCAGAGTATAAGGAGTATGCATGGTCACAAACAAGTTCACACTCGTAGATCTTTTAACTGTGAATATTGCCAAAAAAATTGTTCATCAGAGTCGAATTTAATAGAGCATACTCGTAATCATACTGGTGAAAGACCATATGAATGTTTGGAGTGTAATAAAACTTTTATGAGAAAATGTAATTTTACTCATCACAAAAATATAGTACATTCTGATTTTACATCTTTTGTATGTGAAATTTACGATAAGAAACTTGATCAGTTAGAAGTTTATCAGATTTTAGATCCAAAAAAAAAGCCATTTAAATATAATTTTTGTGATAAATCATACAAATATCAAAAAGATGTAGCTCGACATAAAAAAATTCATTTTGACGAATTATTGAATTGCAGATTTTGTAAAAAAAGATTTATAACAACAAATGAATTAAAAAGTCATTTATTAATACACAATGATGAAAAAATAAACGAAGAAAATAAAAAAATACCTAATTCGAAAAAACTCGTAAATGATTACGATCGCAAAATATGTTTAGAATCTGACAAAGCTGATACCGTGACAAATGAAATTCGTAAACATAAAAAAAAATCACGTAAAAAAGCTGTTATGTGTAAACTTTGTAAAAAAAGTTTTGTCCAAAAATCGTACTTAAAAATTCACCTTAAAAGTTATTGCAAAGGAAATATAAACAAAAATTCATCTAATGTTGAAGAATTTTCCATTTCTACAAAAAAAATTAGTACAATAAGTCAAAATACTTCTCAGAAGATTAAAACTCACTCAACGAAAAATGAAAATTCAGAATTACAAGATAATTTATTCAAGTGCGACCACTGTTCCAAAATATTTCATAAAAAGTTATCAATTGCTATGCATCTTAAAGTACACAAATTTTCCTGCAAACACTGCACTGAAATTTTTACTGATAACAAAGAATATGAGCTCCATTTGAAATCACATGATAAAAAATTAAGATTCAAAAAAAATATTAAAATTCAGAAATCTGTAAGCGTGATTGAAAAGAAATTGCTGCCTTCTAAGTCTTATGTTAATGATTCAGGTGCAACTTTAAAATATTCTAAAGAAACTGAAGCAAATAATTCATTGGTAGTTAATAGTAAAATCGACAATCAGAAATTTAAATTGAAAATAAAAAAATCAACCACTAGTATAAAAAAGAGCAAATTTTCCACTAAAAAAAATGCATCAAAGGTCACATCAAAGCCTTTTGTAATTGAGGATTCTGATGACGACTGTATTATTGAAGAGTTAGTAAGCAGTAAGAAAAAATCTTCAGAAATAAATTATGAAGTTGGTCAAGAAACAATCAATAACGAGATTTTTCAATTTCGAATAATAAAAATAGAATCCTGTGTTGAAGATAATATGGAAAATTTCTTTTCCAGTGAAGAAAGAGCCAGTTCATCCAATACTGCTGATAATTCTAATGTTTCTATTATTGAAAAACCAACGGTAAATAAAAGATTAGCTTCAGAAAGGGGTATTTTAAAAAATAATTCAACTAAGCCAAGCTTTATTTCAAAAAATGCAAAAAGTGCACTGTCTATTGCTAATTATTCTTCAATCGGAGACACAGATGAGATTTTTATTATTGAAGACTCTTCAACAAGTAAGATATCAAGAAATATTTCTCGTAAAACAGTTGTTCAAGAAAGAACCGTTAAATCAGAAAATATTGTAACTATAGATGATGAATTGTACGAAGAAAAATATTCAGCTGAAATTACAATGATAAAAGAAGTTAGAAAAAATAAAAAAGTCAAAGAAGATAATCATATTCAAAAGGAAGAAAGCAACTTAACTTCAATTATCAGAAATGCAATGAAAAATGAAATATGCCAAGTTATGGATAACGTATGCTCTAATTTAAAAAATGAAATTTTGAAAATTTTTGAATAGGATTTTTTATTATAAAATAAGTTGTGAACATACTAGAAAAATTACTTTTTTTTCATAAAATGTTTTTTTTTTTGTAAACAAATTTTTATTTTTGTTAAATTTGAAAAAATTGAATTTCAAATTATTTGTGATTCTAAAAATTAAGTACTTCAAATTGATTTTTTTTGAATTTCTATGAAAATAAGAAGTAATTTTTTTTATTAATTTTTTCAAAAACTAAAAAAATGCTATTTTTTTTTATATTTAAAATATTATTTATTTTAGGTCGAAAAATTATAAATTTTTTGCCAAAGTATTTTTTTTCTGTTTATTATATCTCAGGGTCTTTATAATATGGTGACATATTTAAAATATGTTAAACCCTAAGTAATTTTTTTTTTAAGTTATTTGAAACTTTTATGATTAAGAATAACTATAATATTAATAGCTAACAATTAAAATCTAATTGTAAAAATTTAATTTTTTTTTTGTTGCAAAAATTTTCGGAAAGCAAAATATTGTATTAAAAAAATTATTTAAGAATTTGCAAAATGAGATGATTATTCAAAAAATTTAGTAAAAAAAATTTATTTTCTATTTTTATTTGTATAACTTTTTGTATGAAATAAATTCTTTAAAAACTCAATCTACTTTCTTGTTTTTACTTATTAACAATTATTATTCTTAAATTGGATTATTTTCCGAATAGTTTCAGTTCCTAAGACGAAATTCTCTTTCTATTTTAATTTTCTAAAAAAAGACTTAATTTATTAATTATTCATTTTTTTTTCACCTAGGTTATACAATTATTTATTTTTTGCTTTAGAAACAGATAAAATATTTTCCGTAGAATTCATTTCCAAGTTCTAAAATCTTATTAGATCAGTTCATGCATGAACAAAATAAAATATGCACTTCTTAAAATTTAAATGTATTAAAACTTTTATTCAGGATCAGTTTCGATTTTATTTTAATCTCCAAGCAACACATTAAAAATTAAAATTATTGTATAATGAAGCTTTTCAAAAGCCCAATGTAAAGAATTTCCAATGATCTTACATAAGAAAATCTTTACCAAACAAGGAAAAAAATGGGATTTGGCTTTTAATGAATATGTATGCAGGAGCAGGTGCAGATCACATGCAAAAAGCATTTCTAAAAAAAAATTTATTTTTATTACAAGAAAATGCCCCAGTAATTGAAATACTAAAAATTTGTTTCTTGGCAAATATCAACTATTAAAGAAAGTAATTATTAAAATTTTTTTCAGCATCATTATTTACCCAATTTTTAACATGGATCATATTCATTGCATTGGGTATATGAAAAAGTCCGGCTTGGCAGGGGTAGGAGTAAAAAAGTGACGTTATTAAGGGGAGGGGTAAAATAGATTTAGAATAATTTCGATTTAGAGACTTGGAAAAATTTGAAGTGGGAGTCAGAGCCTGAGAAAAAGAACAAAAACTTAGAAATCTTAGAATACTTTAGGTTTATGAAAGTAGCATATTTTATATTTCAGGATTTTCCTGCCTATAATAATTAGGTGGTATACGTTAAAACTGTTATAAGTGAATTTGTTCCATGATCCTTGGTTGTGTGAAGCCACAAACCAGTTATAAGTTTTTTTTAAATTTAAAATTAACAAAAATTAAAATCTTAACGATCGTTCAGGTACTAGTACGAGTATCTATTACAGTATTAAAAAATAAAATAGAAAATTTTTTTGAAAATCAAATTGCATTTACTATACCCAAAGGTCAATTTTATAAGTTTTGATAAAATTTTTAAAATTTGCGGATTTATGTATGAAAAACAATTTTTATTATAAAAACTAAAATTTTTGTTTTTATATAGTTATAGTATAACATCATCAACAAAAAGGTTACTTTTTAAGTCTACTAGTATAAAGCGCGTCGCGCGCAGAATGATTTAAAACTTTCAACCTTAATTTTTTTTTTAAAGTACTGCCTGGACACCATTTTTTCAGCTGTAAGCCAATCCCGTGAACGGACGCTTTCTCACCGTCCCATTAGCTTAATTTTAATTAAAATAAAAAAAGAAAATTAGAAAAATGATTTACGAAAAATTCTGCAGATGCGATAACTCTCCTTTTCACGAACAATTTTCCTACAACAGTATAACAAATCAAAGAAAATTCTGTATTAAAAAATCGTCTGCTCCGCGCGCAATGTAACAGCAGACGATTTTTTAATACAGAATTTTCTTTTATTTGTTATACTGTTGTAGGAAAATTGTTCGTGAAAAGGAGAGTTATCGCATCTGCAGAATTTTTCGTAGATCATTTTTCTATTTTTCTTTTATTATTTTAATTAAAATTAAGCTCATAGACGCTAGATGAAAGGACCCCAAGTACCGTGTTAGTTAAGTGAAGCTAAATCAAATTCTTATACATGTAAAATAGGGTCTGAAAAATTATTAATTATTAAAATTATTAAAATTATTAAATCAATTATTTAGTTTCAGTAATTAATATAGGCATTATTTAATTAAATAATCGTGAAAAATTAAATTTCAAACTAAATGCACTCAAAATTTCTTATCTAAGGCAAAAATATAATTTATAATATTAATTTCAAATTTTCCTCAATTTATAACCTGAAATCATATTATGCTTGGGGTCCTTTCATCTAGCGTCCATGATTAAGCTAATGGGACGGTGAGGAAGTGTCTGTTTACGGGATTGGCTTACAGCTGAAAAAATGGCGTCCAGGCAGTACTCTTAAATGCCAAAATTTATTCTTACTTTAATTTTTCTATTGATATCAATTACTCAACAAACTAACCTCAAAAATAATAAAAACATAATATAAATATAAAACAATTAACTTTAACCTATAAACAATGAAAATTGTATGAGCTAATCAGAATGATTCTTTTAGCGATGACAATGTACATATAGTTACCGTATCAACAGTCATTTTTAGGATAGGATTAGTCTTTGGATCTTGAGCTATTGTTAATAAGTGTCTTGATAATGTGAAAATTTTCAAATTTTTGTTATATTTTTTCTTTCACATCAGTTGATTTAAGGATGGTCAGATCCAATAACACGAAAAAAGCTTCCCCACAACTTATTTTTTGTGTCGCGTGAGGTAAGCATTGCCCCTCAATAGTTCGTGCCTCTATCATTGTTTTGAATGCATGTACAGTACACCGAGATGTACACAAAAGCGTAAACATAACCTACAAACTGAATGTACTTATTTAGTTAAAATGAATAAATCAATTTTCTTTCATAAAAATAAAAATTAAATGTGATGACTGAATTAATATATAATTTATTGACAAAGGTTTAAAAAAAAAAGTGCAAAGTGCAGAAATACAAGTAACGCAAGTAAAGCATACAAATTGAGGAAAAATTGGTAAAAAGTAACGGAGGAAGATTTTTTCGTATCATTATTAGATTTTGCGTTTAAGGATTAGCTAGATAAGTAAGTAAAAAAAAGTTTTTTTTTTGGTTAGGATCTAAGAAGATGATACAAATTGTGTTTATATATTTTTTTTAATTAATTGGTGTTTTGATTCGAATTCCGTACGTATAAAAATGTTTAAATTAAAATAAAATTTTATTTTCAACAGTGAAAATAAATAAATAATAAACAGTAAATAAAATATGCGTATAAATTGACTCATGACTGGTTATAACATAACAGAAAAATCGAAAAAATAAAAATAAACAATATACATAATATATTTTGTATACCTACTTGAAAATATACGCGGTGTCCAATATCATAGTTCTTGTTGATGCCTTAACTCACTTGTGTACGTACTTAAATTATTTTGTAAATAAATAACGCAACCAGAGTTCAGTACCTTTCGTGAGTTTCCTAGAGCAATATACGAAATATTGAATAAAATATATTTTTTTTAATTTTCAAAAAATTCTAAATTTTTTTATTAAATTATAATAAAAACAGCAGGCCTGAAAAACAGGTATGATTTTGACAGTATTTAACTAATTATTTACAAGATAGTAGAAAATATGATTATTAAATTTTTAAAATTTTAAAATCAATGATTTTTTCATAAATAAAAATCAACTTTTTATTATTCCTTTAACTTTTTTTTTCTTAATTTTTAATTATAATTTATTATTAATTTGTTTAAATAAATGATTTATGTTTTCTTTTATTTAATAGATTTGCCTTTTAAAATTTCTGGAACAAATAGTTTTGTGTCGAAATGGATAAGTTTTCTTTAACAAATTCAAAAGATTCTCAAAAAAAATTGACTGATATATTAAAAAAACGTAAGTAAACAAATTTTTACAAAAAACTGATCATGAAAATTTAATTTTATTTAACTTTTTTTTCTAGGAGAAAGGCTCTACAAATGTAATATTTGCTTCAAAATATTTAATAGCTTGAATAATCTTTTTTGTCACAAAAAAAGTCATTTAAAAACATTTGATTGTGAATACTGTGAACAAAAGTTCAATGAAAAATTCCATTTAGTAGAGCATACTCGAATACACACAGGTGAAAGACCACACAAATGTACAAAGTGTGATAAAACGTTTACAAGATTGAGTACTCTTTACGTTCACAATAATACTGAATGTATTAACTTTTTTGAATGTGAAGTTTGTAAGAAGAAATTTATTCGAAAGGATCATTTAATAAGTCATCAGCAAAGACACGAAGACGAAAAATCAGGCGACTCTAATTTATGCAAAAAAACTTCTAACAAAAGCGAAGGTACCGAACAACGCAAAAAACGTTCCCGTGAAGATAGGTCCGAGGTAAGGCCGAAGAAAAAAATTATGTTGGAAAATGAATTAGAAAGCAATTTAGTAGATCCTGATCTCGAAAAAATAAATAAAATTGATAATCTTACAAAAATACACGAACAAGAATCAAGTTCTCATTTTCTCAAAATTTATAACGTAAAATCGTGCGATTGCGTAGAATGCGAAGCAGCAAAAAATCCACAAAATGATGATAATAAGAATTTACCAAGTAAAATTGCATGTTGTTGTGAATTTTGTAAAAAAACGTTTGCATCCAAAAATTACTTAAAAGTTCATCTCGAAAAGCACTGCAAAGTATTCAAAAAATTGTCTAAAATAAAAGAGTCATCAGTTTCTATAAAAAGATGTGATAATTTAATTAAGAAAATTCTGCCCAACCCGGAAACCAGACCAGCAAGAGATGAATATTTGGAGCTAGATATGGATGAATTATTTAAATGTCATTATTGTTGTAAAAAATATCAAGATAAATTGTCCCTCAATAGACATATTAAAAGAAAACATTTTTTTTCCTGCGAGCATTGCGTCAAAATTTTCACTCATAAAAAGGACTATAAACTTCATGTAAAATCACACCTTAAAAAATTAAGAATAAAGCAAGATATTAGCATTCAAAAACATTTAAGGATCGACACCAAAAAATTGTTAGCTTCAAGTACAATTTCCATCAACTCTGAAAAAGATCAAATTATTAATACTTTAATGAATAAAAATAAAATTAGTAACAAGAATTTCCAATCAAAATTAAAAGAACCAACAGTTATTACCATTTCAGATGATATTTTTGACAATCATAAAAGTACATCAATTCACACTTCAAATTCTATCATAATTGATGACTCTGAAGACGATTGTATTATCGAAGAACCAATAAGCAGAAATGCAATATCTTCAGAAAAAATTGATCGAGTAAATTCTGAAAAAATTGAAGATAATAATTTAAAATTAAATTTTGAATCAGGTAAAAGTAAAAATGATGAAGATAATCTTCAATTTCAAATTATAGAATCCACTGTTCCTAGTCCTCCAAAAAATTCAATCGTCAACGAAATGAATGCCAGTATGTCAAAAACTACTTCAAACTCTACTCATAAAGATGACTCAGATGATATTTGCATGTTTGAAGAATTAATCAGCAGCAATGTAATATCATCAACTGAAGAATTTTGTTTTCGTGAAAAGTATCAAATTATAGAAGCAAGACCCAGTACTTCAAGTACTATGGAGAATATAATTTACAGTGAAGATATCAGCAGTTCATCAAAGGTTTCTAATAATTCTTCTGACATTAATAACTTTGATAATGTTGATGATAATGATGATATACATGTTGTTGAACAACCATCATCAAGTGATGCATCAAGAGATGTAAAAAGAATTGAAATTAATGAAGAAAAATGTGCATTACCTGAGGTTATGATGACAAAAGAAATTGATGAAGAATCAAAAATGAAAAATGAAAACTGTGCTACTAAAAAAGAAGATAAAAATTTAGCATCCATTGTTAAAAATTTAATGAAAAATGAAATTTCTCAGGTTATGGATAATGTTTGCTCTAATTTAAAAAATGAAGTTTTAAAAATATTAGAATAATTTGAATCATATAATTAGTTCAAATAATTGTTTACTTTTGTTTTTTTTTTATATTATTTAATTTAGTTAGCTTATAAGACAAAAAATTTTTTCTTTAAAAAAGATTTCATTTTTTATTTTTTTTAGATTGTAGCTAAGTTATTAAAATATGCAAGAAAATTATAAATTACTATTAACTTACTTAGTTAGTTAAAATACAAAAATAATACTTTATAAGCTTAAAGCTGAAATCAAAAAAAAATTATACCAAAAAAATTTTGAATTTATTTTATTTTGTTTTTTTTTTAATTGTTAAAAACTTATAATCTAAAATATTGCTTGATCAAAAATAAAATTTATGATTTTAAGTAAAAAAAGACAAATTATTTTTTATTAAAATTAATCAAAGGCTTTTTAAAATTAATACTACTTTCCTTAAAAAATATGTATTTCTTTGTTTTTTTTAGAGTGATAAACTTTTTTCAGTATATAAATACCTATCATGTTAAAAAAAAAAAATGATTAAATATTGAAAAATAATTATCTAAATTAAGTATCAAGAGCACAAAAATGTTGGTATTAGCGTGATCGCAGTAGCATGAAAGCTCGCCCGAAGTCAGGCACGAGTGATAGCTGTTCACGCTAAAACAAAGTTTTTCGCCCGCGGTGTTTAGACATAGACTGGTCTACATAACCGCAAAAATGATCTTTTTAGTGCTGGAGCGGAAGATTATGGAAACTCAAAAAAAATTAATTTTTTACTTGAATTAATATTTGATTTAATCTAAAATGTGCTAGTTATAGTCTAGGTACCAGTAATTTTAAATGCATCCAAAAATTTTATCAGCACGAGAATGGATTTATGCTATTAAAGCGTAAGTATTACGTTTACTCAGTAAAACGTATGTATTTTTAAACTCTAAAATCGATTTTGAAGGTTTCATCCGTCTTTGGATGGCCACTTTTGAGTAATGAACGCTTTATCAAAAAAAGGGCAAAAAATTAGCAAGATAGGTAAATACTTTAAAAAAAATTGCTAATTGAGCCTATTTTTGGTATCCCAGTGTGATTTTTGGGGTCGTTGATCATGTTTTTGAAGACAAATTTTTAAAAATCAAAATGGTGGACTCAAAACGGTGTATTTCTAACCTCAGAAACGGTGATTTATGCTATTTTAAGTATTTTTACATTGTCTAGTAAGTTTTTCGGACCAGTTGTCACGATTCTGAGGTCAAGAATAAGTTTTTCAAGAATTTACCTATCTTGTTAATCTTTTGACCATTTTATATGATAAAGCGTTTACTACTCAAAACTGGCCATCCGAAAATGGATGAAACCTTCAAAATAGGTTTCAGTGACCAGAAATACATACGTTTCTCCGTAGTAGATCCATTCTCGTGCTGATAAAATTTTTGGATGCATTTAACATTGTTGGTACCTTGACTGTTACTCACAATAAGCAACTTTATATAATTTGTATTGTTTTTTTCAATGATGAGCAACTAGAACAGTTTAGGTAAAAAAAGGACTTTTCGATCGCACCGTGGATCGAAAACAGTATTGGAAGAAAGAAAACTAATTTTTTCTATAAATAAATGTTGATAATAAAATAATAATGGTTTATTAAAATTGTGCAAAAGTTTATAATTTCCAATGTCACATCTTACTGTAAATATTTTACTGTGTTTAAACATCAAATACGATCTAATGGGGTTGGTCTTAATGCGCTTCAGCGCGTAGGAAGGTTATACCCCCTAGGTAGATCATAAGTTACATTTATAAAAAATATAATAAATTATAAATTATAAAAATTTAAGCTCATCCATAATTCATAATTCATCAGAAACAATTTAAGTTCATCCGTGATCATACTCCGTTGCTAAACTGAATAAATTTTATCATGGGGGTTATTTTGTAAAATTAAAAATAGTGTGGCACCTGAAACCAGATTTTTCCAATACCTCTGGATTTTCTTTAACGCGACCGATTTTCATTTTTAAAAGCGGAAATTGTTCGTAAGGGAGTCTAGTTCAAACGAAATAAATTGAAATACTTGGTCTTTTAAATTTAACCCTCAAAGGGTAAAAAAGGGTAAAAAATGGGTAGCAATAAATTAAATAATTAAAATCAACTAAAAAAGCAATTTAAATTAATGACTGACGGTACTGATATAAAATTAAACTAAAAAACTTACTTTGTAACTAATAAAATACAAAAATAATCCATAAATAAGGGACAAAAAGGGCAGTTCTATAAAAAGAAAAATGTAATTTTTATAAAATTCAATGAAAAATGAAATTTTTTGGTGTTTTAGAGGCTCAGATTCAGAATTTATTAATAATTATGTTTTTAATACATACGTTTATATTTTTTTTACATGGGCATAAAGGGTAGCCCTAAAGGGCAAACATGTCAATTTCATTGAATTTAATTGAAATTGAAAATTGTCAGGTTTTTCAGAATACGGAATAAGAATTTAAATAAGTATTATGTTTTTCAGTAATATGTTCCTAAAAACTTACGCTTAAGGGGCAGCCCTAAAGGGCAAGTATGTTAATTACGTTGAATTTAATTGAAATCGAAAATTTTCAGGTTTTTCAGCATATGGATTCAATAATTCAATAATTATTACGTTTTTGAATAATATGTCCCTAAGGACTTACGCTTAAAGGGCAGCCCTAAAGGGCAAACATGTTAATTTCGCTGAATTTAATTGAAATTGAAAATTTTCAGGTTTTTCAGAATACGGAATAAGAATTTTAATAAGAAACGTTGATAAGGTAAAGATGTTTGTCTGCTATTTTCTTAAATAACTTTTTTTTGAATAAAGATATGCAAATGAAAAAAATGGCATTTTAAAGAGATTTTAATTGAGAATACATTAATTATAAAAACTTTCATCTTTTGTTGAAAGAAAATAGTGAAATTTTAAATTAAATGGAAAAATTCGCAGAGTTGAAAATGATTTAAATGATCAAAATTCGTTCTGAAGGTGTAGTGGAGAAAAAAGAAAGGTCGGAGATATTAGGAAAATTGCCCTACAAAAGGTTGTTACAAAGTTATTTTCTGTAAGCACCATATTTTTCCAAGAATTTTCCAAAAACTAAAAATTTATTTGGATTTTTACTGAAAATAGCATTTTTTTAAAGATTTGCTGAACTATAAACCAAAAATTACGCCATGTATTAAAGCCAAAATTTCTGGAAATGCAAAAAAATATGCAATTAAATATTCCCTATTTGGATTTTTGGATACGAATTTTCCTCCCCCCCCCCAAGATGACCTTTTTAAAAATTAAAATTTTTTTTTTTTTTTATTTTGGTCGTAACTTTATTATTATTAATGCTATAAGCCTCTAATTAGTCTCAGATGAAAGATAATTTTTACTTTTATTAAATAGCAATCAATCAATATTTTCGTAAAACTTACCTGTTTGGAGATAATTGAAGGAAAAGATGGCAAATTGTCATACGGTCAATTATAGCGCCATCTTTTACGCGCTGTATTTACATTGGCAGGGATAAATGACAAATAAATAAATTAAAAAATGATTCCTATTTTATTGACTTTTAGATTGAGCCATTATACATCCTAAAAAGTGCAATACTTTTTGAGCTATTAAAGAAAAACTGATCCAAAATACGTATTTTTAGGGGTGAAAATTGCTGTTTTTTAATCGTCATAGCTCCTAGGGAAATCATTTTCCAAAAAAGTTGTAAGGAAGCTTTTTTCTTGAAAACGCATCATAAACATGATCCAGTGTTTTTTTTTTTAATTTTCTTTTTCGCCCCATTATGGGGGGCGGGGGGGAAATATTTTTACCAACCAAGTTCTGGATTTTTTTTCATATAAACTAGACACCCAAATTAACATATTCAGCTACAAAAAGTGCAAAAATTAAGCGTTAAAAAAAATCCGAGGGGTATGCCTTGAATCCCATACTAAAACCCCGAGAGTAAGGGAGACAGGTTTATGCAGATTTAAATGAGCCTGATTTTATAACATATTTGAATATTTTTCTGTGGTCAGTATAAGGTATTTTTTTTAAAATTAACAGATTACTTTTTGTAAAATTTTTATGACAAAGAAAGTAGCAATCAAATGGCGATCAATAGATATGAACAATGTAAATAATTTAGTTATAATATAAATTTGAAAAAATATTTGAAATTTATAACAAAGACTAGATAAAAAAACTGGCGTGTGTTTTCACACAACCAACGGTCATGGAACATGTTTACTTATAACAGTTTTAATGTATACTTCCTAATTATTATCAATCCTAGGACGGAAATTACAATAAATCTGGAAATATAAAATATTCTAAGTCCATAAATTGAAAATATTCTAAGTCCATTTGACCCCCTCCCTTAAAATCGACATTTTAGCTAGACCTTTTCAAAAAACCCTTCCAATGAACATGCTCCATTTTAAAAAATATTAATAGAAACTTGTTTTTTTAAAATTTAACAATGTATTTATTTATTAACTATACATAAAAACAGTAATTATAGACGATGATACAAAATTTTAATAATTTTTCTTATATAAAAAAAAATATGAAATTAAGTAACAAATACGAATAGTAAAAAACATTTGTAATACTAAGTAAAAAAGATTTAAATAATTATAAAAAAATGTTCAAGCTAAAAATACAACATTACATAAAACATGGTAAATTATTCAATTGTATAAAGAATTATAGTGAAATGAATTATTAAATTATTAGAATTATTACATTATTTAAGAATTATTAAAATTAAGTATTTTGACGTGTTAAAATAGAGAAAATAAATATATTACAAAAAACATTAAAATAAGTACACAAAATTAGAGTATTTAATTTACATTCCAATAAAGGCGTCCATAACATTCATCTTTTTAAAAAGTTATTCAATAAAAATCAAAATTATAATAAAAATCATTTGTATGTAAAATTAATCTTTTCGCAACATTTTTTGATCGTGTAAACGCTAACCAAACTACCCTTGTTGGACTACTGCTGGTCATCTGAAGTGTTCTCCGAGGTGTTCTCTTGGTTATCCGAAGTGTTGCTATTCAAAAGTGATTCAGTTCTTGGATCGTCTTTCAAATCATATTCTCGTTTATTCTCACCCAACACCAATTGTATTATTTTGATAAATGGCATCTCGATGCAGATGCTCAAAATTATTGATATCAACATGGTTAATCCGAGATTGCCAATGAACGAATGAAAGACATCAAATTTCGACAAAATGCTTGCTGTTCTTTCAATACCGCTGCGATAAAGCAAAACAGCGAAATGACTCAAGTAAGCGCAATAGGTTAATCTTGACAGTGGTGCCCATATTGGCCATGACAGAAAACTATTTACTGGACCTAAAGTATCGAATTATTAATATTAATTTATTTATTATTTTGATCGTATACCATATGTTTAACTTACCCGCGTATCCATGAACGCAGGCGAAAATTATCCATCCAACGGAAACAGCAAAAATGTGTCTATGTAGACCAGCGTAAGTACTTGCCTCGAGTAGATTATAGTCATCATCGTCGTAGTACATGCTTCTGGGTAAAAATATAACAGAGATTATGGCCGATATAGCAATGAACCAACCACTCACAACGAGAACCTGATAGGAAGTAATATAAAGAATAATAATTAATAAAAATCAAAAAATTCATAGTAAAATGCAGAAAAACTCCTAAGAACCTACGTAACAACATTCAGCGTACTGGCAAGCTTAATTTTGGGTCAGTTTACTGAAGTTAAGTTTACTGGTGTAAGCTTTTTTAGGTCATTTCGGAAAATAAAAAACTTCAGCTCAAAAGTATTTTTAGAAAATTTTAAATTTAATAAGCTTATTTAAGTAAGCTTATTCCAGTAAACTTTCTTTAGTAACCTGACCTAAAATTAAGATTAATCTTTTTACGTGGGAAACGACCAAAAATCATGAAAAATTCAGAAATCTCTAGTGCAAAATAATTATAATTATTAATTTTTTGTCAACAATTTAACACGTTAATCTTTTTCCATACACAGTAAAAAATAATGAACCCAATATTACTACCGTTTAGTAATTTTTCTATTTCGTAGTAATATTACTACAAGTATAGTAATATTACTACAAGTGTAGTAAAATTACTACAATTTCTAGTAAAAAAAATTTATTTTTTTTCCAGCCATATACGACTAAATATAGCTTTAGGAGCAGGCATTTCGGGAGGGGCCAAAAAAATTTCGGAGGGGGCCAGAACCTAATAATATTAAAATTAATTGCTTAAAATTTCTTAAATATCAATCAAAATTTAATTGTTTCTTATTTTAAGTTGTTTATAAGCAATAATTGTTAATACAAAATTTAAAAATTTTGGAATTAAGGTAAAAAATTTCGCTATTTTTTCAAAAATTGTTCATTTTGGGGGGGCATGGCCCCCTTGGCCCCCCTCTGGATACGTGCCTGATTATTATTGTTGAATATAGAATTATAAAAACGGAAAATAAAGGTTAATATTGTGTATTAAAAACGTAAATGAACACCTAAAGCAATATTTAGTCGTATCTGACTGGAAAAATTTTTTTTACTACAAATTGTAGTAATTTTACTAAATCGTAGTAAAATTACTAAATGGTAGTAATATTGTGTTCTTCATTTTTTACTGTGTACAGATACAAAAAATTAACTTTAATTTTTAGCTATACTTTAAAAAAACTTAGGAGTTCCTGCAAAGTTAATTACTATTTTTAAAATTTAATTTACTCGAGAAATTTTCAATTTTTTGGATTTATTTTTAAATATATGGTATCCAAAAATTATTCCTATAAGATAGGGGCCAGCTCTTGCGTAAGTCTTCGTATATACTTCTTTGAACACTGGGTACAATGTATTCAAGCTAAAAAGATAAAACAATTATAAAATGCAAAAAATAGAAAATAATAGAATTAAATTTAATTAAATTAAAATTTTACTTTTTGTAATACAACATAGTTCCTGTAAGTTGATATTCGTAAGTTACAAAAAAAGGAATTACTGCTGATGCTAACAAGCTTATGGTGATAATTGTCCAAAAGAAGTGCATATTCTTGTTGTTCAATTTGACCAATATATATAATAATATTGATGAGAACCAAAATAATTGCATATCCATGGATATATACCAACTTTGCGACATACACTGAAAAAAAAATTTATCATTGCGATTCGATAGATTGGATAATAAAAATATTTCTATATGTTTCACTAACGATTTTTTCCAAATTAATATAATTATTGATGTACAAGAGATTTGTCCACCAATTTTCGCGGCAATAAACTTTATTCTTGTGCACCCAATTGTCCCAGCATGGCCCTGAGCCGAGTTTTTCAAAAATTGACATATAAAATCCAATAGCTACAGCGTATGCCGGCGTTACTCTGCAAGGAATTTTTGAAGAAAAAAAATATCAATAATTTTTAAAATTGTCAATAGGTTGTGAAATCAATGATTTTCACCTGAAATATCGATTTAAATATGATTTGCCTAGGTTTATAAGGGCTCTTTCATCCTTACTTCTTTTACGAAGAGTAGTGTAAGATAACAAAATTCCGCTGAGCAAAAAGAAGCTGTCCGTTGCGATATTAGCATTCAATATCAACATAAAACTCCAATCCTCGTGCGTCTGCAACATAATTTTCATTTTAATAATTGATTAATTAATAATTTGAAATTCAAACCTTCAGAATGTTAGTGCGGTTGATCTTGACGCTTACAGCCTCTTGATAAAAAGTGTGTCCGTAGATTATCCAGCAAATGCTAAGATAACGTATCCCATCGAGACAATCAATAGAACTCTCGGGCCTTTTCGTACTGAATAATTCTTTGCCATTTGAGTACAGAGAAAAAGATGAGTAAAACTTGTCGACTTTATTATCTAATTGGCCTTCTGTATTTCTTTTCTTGCGAATATCGTAAACCGTGCTTAATAAAATAATACATCCAAAAAAAATCAAGATCCACCTGAAATCAAAAATCGGTTCAAATAAACAGTTATTGATAGTTTTTTTTAATATTCTTACGTGTACGACCAATCCAAAGAATCGAAATTCTTATTGTTTTCATTAGTGATGGTAGTGTGGCATGAACGAGAGTTGACATCGACAGTAAAATCTAAGCGTCCGTCAACTTTTAACGGTTCTAAAGCTGATTTCAGGGCTTCAGAAATTTCCAAATAGTTACAGCTTGAGGGCACGCACCACATCCACTCGTACTTGATCGTGCGATGCGGCGGCTTAAAAGGTTTCGAGACTTGCGAGAATTGGTAGAACAAATCATGCATATCCAAGTCATCCGTTAACCTTCTACCGGGTAAAATGTCAAAGCGTACCGAAGCGGTGCAAGCTTGAGCAGTAAAAGACTGGCCAGTGATAACTTTCAAACATTCGTCATAATTACCAAGCGCTTGAATGTTACCAGAAATAATACCCGATGGAATTTTCGCCGATGCATCGTACACTGAAAATGGCATAAAAAAGGGTTTAACGAACTCTGACCTCTCAATATACTATAATTCTTATTAGTCATGCAGCCAGTAATGTAGCTCGTAGTCCACTTTCTCTTTTTTTTATGACAGTTGTATAGATAAAATTAGGATGTAGTTATATATGTTTCTTGACCCACTGTACACGGATTTGTCTATTTTGACCTAAAAGACGGTTGGTCAATTGTTATTTACTAATTATTGTTTAACAAATATGAAAATTATCCTGCCAGTTTAGGTCAAAAAAACATATACCCTACCTAATTTTATCCACAATAAGTTTGTAAGGTTTCTGATCGCACTTGGATCGTACACCATTGCCTTTTACTTAGATAAATTCGGAGTATGGAAAACATTGATTTTGTTCTGCAAAAATTATGAAATCTTAAGTGTTTATCCATATCCAAATTGATTGTTGCTGCACTAGTTGGTGCTAGGACGGCGTATAGAGATTTTTAAGAGGAGGGAGACAATATTACTATATGTATTTTAAGGAGGTTCATTAATTGATTCTACATTTTTGAATATTATTACTATTATCGACTTTTTTTTAAGTCCATTAAGTCCTAAATAAAAATTTTAAGGATTATTTGGGTGTATGCCTCCCTATGAAAAAAATTTTGTAGTTCCAAAACGATATTTTAAATTTCCAATCCAAAAACAGTAATTTAATATACAGGACTGAAATTGCGCAAAAAGAACACGACCAGGCTGCTTTGTTTGAAATTTATTTGTTGCTTTAATTTTCAAGCAAAGCAGCCTGGACGTGAACACATGTAATTTGATATGAAAAATAATTAATATGATGATTTGATTAAAATTAAGGTTATTAAAAATTTTAATCCCCTATTTTATTGCAAATGATTATGAGCTATAAATAAAGATTTAAAAAAAAATTTTAATCAAAAAAGTTTTTTAAACGATGCTTTGAATAAAATAAATAATTTTTCTTAATAATATCAGATAATATTTTAGCATTTTTATATCGAAAAAGTAAAAACAAAGAAATTTTCGTATAATTTATTGTTTATAACTTCTAATGCAATCCAATATACTAGCCTTGCCAATAATCCACATTTTTTAAAATACAAAAATATATGTGAATAATAATTTATATTTTAATTACATAATTATGTCATTATTATTACTTAACTATAACTGATAAAATCTATTTTTGAATAACTATTATTAAAATAAATAAAATTTCAAATTTAAATTTGTAAATAAATAACAATAAAATTTATATCAGCCAATCAGAATGACACTTTAGCAGCTAGCTATAACTAGTGTAACTCATAGGGAGTGTACAGAATATCCGAAACAGTTATTTGATTGGTTTCATAACGTGGATCTAAAGAGGAAGCGGATACTGTAGAAGAGCGCACAAATTCAAAATTTTAATTGAGCAAAATAAAAAAAATTAATACAAAATATTAAAAAATTAGTAATGTTTCGAAAAATTAGTAAATTTTCAAAAAAATTTGTAAATATTCGAAAAAAATCGTAAATTTACTAAATTTAGTATATTATCGAAAAATTCGAGAATTCTCGATTTTTTTTTGTGAATTCATAAGAAAAATTTATAATTTACAATTTTTTTTCGAAAATTTACAAAAAATAGTCGTAAATTTTTACGAAAAATAATTGTGAATTTGTCACTTTTTTCGTAAATGCACAAAAAAAAATCGAGAATTCTCGAATTTTTCGATAATATACTAAATTTAGTAAATTTACGATTTTTTTCGAATATTTACAAATTTTTTTGAAAATTTACTAATTTTCGAAAATTTTCTAATTTTTTTGTTAATATAGGGAAGTTACTTTTTACAGTGTAAGTAAATTTAAAAGTAACAAAAAAGAATTAGTATTTACATTCAATGCAGATATTCGAAAAAAATATTTGTTTACTGAAATTTAGTGTAATTATCTAACTTTATGTTTTGAATAGTTAATTAAAAATTTTACATTCGCTTTTTATATTTTAAGTTTTTTTAGTCGATAATTTTGAGCTACTGCTGAATAAATTGGAAAAATAACTCAACGATATAATATAACTGCGATATTCATATATCCAAACGGCTTGTTTCTTTACGCCTAGTATCTTAATCATTCTTTATAAAATTATAAATTAATGTTTGATTTTTTATTTTGAATGAGTATAATGGGGTGTTTCTTATTTCCCAAATTGCCAGTAGATAAAAGTGCTATCACGAATATGAAACTCCAAGTCATAAAATTATTCTATAATTCTATTATTTTATATTAGATAATATTATTCTAGATTTAGTAAAATAATACTATCATCTTCATAATTATAATAAAATTGAGGGTACATGGCGTATATTTTGTTTCAATTGATAAACACGGTAAATTAATACAGTAAAAAAAAAAAAAAAAAAAAAAAAAACGCGTTTTGTCTAAGTTGTGAATTTTCAAAATTACAAACATTTGTATAGATAATATTTTTATTATTAGAGTACATAATTATTTTGTTTTTAAAAATATAGAATAAAATTTTTGATTTTAAAATAAAAAAATAATTTTATCAATGAAAAAATAAAATAATAAAAAAAAAAATTAAATTTTAATTATTACTAATCATATTATTTATTTTTAAAGATTTATAAATTTTTTGAAAATCAAGCGCCTTATATTGCAAGTTTCCGATTCCTGTTTAGCTCCAACACGTGCGATTCTTCTGTACACTCCCTATGAGTTACACTAGCTATAACAATGTACCGATTTACTGCTGTGATGAGCATGTAATTTTTAGTGAATGGATAATTATCTCGTTATTTATTTAACTTTAATTGATTAAAGCAATTTTTAACAAATATAATTAAAATTAATGAAATTAAAATTTTGAATTTGTAAATACATAAAAATGAAATTTATGTTAGCCAATCAGAAATACTTTTTAGCTATAACAATTTACATATTTACCGTTGAGATGAGCATGCAATTTTTAGGAAAAATGATTTAAATAGAATGAGATATTGTTAATCAATTGATTCTTTAATTTACAAATATAATGAAAAATAAAGGACTACTTAGGCACGTACTTTGTAGAGCCCATGGAGAATATTTTTTCAATTCATCCAGGTACTTTAAACTGTCTTGCATGCACTCGAAAGATGTGTACACTGAATTAGTTGGTGCAAAAGGATTCGCTGCTAAGTTCAACAACGTCTTTTCTGGTCTCAAGCTAGTGATGTTTTCGATTAGCAGAGAAATCACCACAAGTGCCACTTTCATAATCATTTTGTCAAACTCAAATTTATCAATTTTTTTTTTAATCACTCTATTATCATAATCGACACTTGCAATCTAAACATAAATAATGACACGCGACTTTACCAAAACGGAGATGCAAGACAATCATTAAACAATAGCTTCGCGCTCCTTTATAATTATATTCACAACGGCCTATTGATACAATTATATCATCCTCTTCTAAGAAACTGATGTGTAACAGAATTTATTCATCGAATTTACTTGATTGATCGATTTATTAACGCACGCGCTGTAATGTTAGGAGCGCGCCGCGCTGTATCAAATTTTGTAATAAAACTTTGTAATATTGATTTAAAATATTAATTTATTAAAAAATATTTAAATTTCAAAAAAAATTATTAATTTTATTGATTACTGTAATAAAAATTCTGAAATTAATAAACCATCTGATCTACTAAAACTTATTCGGGTATTTTCTCATCCATATAAGATGCAATATTACCGCCCTTATATTCGCTAACTTATTCTTACTAAAGTAGTACAAAATGAGTTTTTAGGGGTTTTAACATAAAAGATACGATTTTGTTAGATAATTTTTTAGTTTTTAGTAATTTTTTAGTTTTTTTTCTTAGGTAATAACTGATATCATATTCATGTTCAGGTATCCAAAAAATTTAAATAAAAATTTAAATACTAAAATTTAAATTACTACTTTGGAATATACGTGCATCGTCATCAATGAGACTTTAGAAACTTTTTTAAAAATGGGAGAAAATTTTTTTCAATTTTTTTTTGCGTTAGGCACATTCTACAATCATCCGGTAAACTCTTGCGGTCGTCCGCTAGAGGTCCGTAAGGTAGTGCGTAGTGGCGCCAACCTAAACTAAATGATAACTTAAAATAATTATGTGTATTTATTTTATGTAAAGTTGGCACCACTGACTAGCGGACGACCGCGAGAGTTTACCGGATGATTGTAGAATGTGCCTTACAAATAATATTCAATTGATTGAGAAGAAAAAAAAAATCCGCTAGTCACTAGCCGTCGCAAGCAAGTCGCTTGTCACAAGCATAATTTTTTGCAATGTAGGGGCTTAGGTTGATTCTGCAAACACCGTAAATAGGGGTCTCAATAGCAAGCGCCACCGCAACGCAATGCGCAGAGACGAAAAATCGTATTGTGCACATTGCGTTGCAGCTGCGCTTGCGGTTGCGACCCCTATTTACGGCGATTGTAGAATCAGCTTACTCTAACAAGTTTTACGTCCAGGAGTGCAAAAAAAATTATTTCGATTTTTCGATTAAATGATCCTAAAATAATGTTTTTAAAAAAATTAATAATTGTTTTAAAAAATTTTTCTTTGTAATAAAATTAATAAAATACCTATTTACGCTAAAACGAATAATTAATTTAAAAATTAATGATAACATAATTTTTTAAAACTTTTATAGTTTTTAATACAAAATTTTTCAAATTGCGAAAAATTAATGCAATCATAATAAAAAAAAATTCTAAATTCAAGACAAATGTTTTATTTTTATTTATCATCACAATATTTATCAATTTTTTTAAACTAGTATAATAGATTTATCTAAAAAAATTTTTTATAGCGGGGGTCACGTGATCTCATTGAAAATATTTTAGATCATGCAACAGAATATAGACTATTTGTAAAAGTAAATAAATTAAATTAAAGTGAAGACTCGAAAATATTAAAAAATATTTAATTTAACCAAACTGCATTTTTAATTTTTAATTTTAAAATTCCCATTTTAACAGTTGAGAAATCCCTCTTAAGGATGCTGCTCACCTTTTTTGTTTGAGTACAGATTTTAATAAAAGTTGGTATATAACAAGAAAGCATATTAAAAAATACATATTTAAAATTAGAAGATCCTAGGGTGACTCCTTCATTATTAAATAATTAAAAATAATTTTGCTTCTCCGAGCATCTTATACACGTGATTCTTATGGGACGGCATTTTGTAACAGAAAATTTTAATTTTTTTTGCGTATAGTTTTTGATGAAAAAATTATAACATATAAAAAACATATCGTAGAATATAATTATTCAATTTATTTTAGACTAGGGTGGTTTGTTTATAACGAAAATTTTATTTATTTAACAATGCTATCGTATAGCTGTGCGCGATCAAGGTTCTCGCTTCTATAGTAATATGATAGAAGGAGAGAGTAATAGTTTCTTATGTCTATTATCCCCACCAAAGTACTCATCATCCTTAAGATTAGGAATAAAAAAATTTAATAAAATATTTTAGGGTCTTACAAAATCAATCAAGAATTTAATTAAAGAACAAAATTTCTATGTAAATTTACATTTTTTTAGGACCCTATCAATTTATACCATGATTTTAAAGTAGATTTAAAAAAGATATTTTTATTAAAAATCAAGATTGCATACTTGCTCATAAGAATATTTAAAATTATTCAGAATTCGGAAATATTTGATTAAATTATGTACTATTTTATTGTTTTTCTAAAATAAATAAAATTTCTGAAATAGCAGAGAAACAGTTAATTAAATATCCGTAATACATTTTGTCCTGATAATTGCAAAAAAAAAATTAATAAACATTTTATACTCAACCACATAAAAAAAAACGTTATCATACTATTAAAAACAGAACATAATATGTGGGGGAATATACTTGTCATTGGTCGTCCTGTAAAAATTTTATATTGATGAAATATACTTTTGTAAACAAATGATCAAAATAATATATAAAATCCAAGTATATTATTTCTTTCTAGTAATAAAACAAATATTCCAAAGTCCAGTACGTTAGTTGATTTTCGTAAAGCAATACTATAAAAATAAAATTTTAGCTCATTTTCAAGAGTCTTTTATTTTTTTAATAAAAAAGGTTCTAAACTTTTTTTATGTAATAAAAAACAGGAGTGAATTTAAATCATTAGATTGAGTTGAGTAATCAAAGTAAATTAAATAAATAATTATATTTATTTTTTTTTTTCGAATAAAGCCTGATACTTATCGGCAAAATAGAAATTTTATCAAATTCAGATTGATAACTACACTAAGTATTAAGTAAGTTTGAACAAAAATTATTATTATTTTAACTTAAAAGCTTAGATTTAGTAATTATATTTGTACGTATTTTTTTAATTTAGATTTATTTTTAAACCTGCTTTTGTATAAGGTCATGGAAAATACAAAAACCAACCAATCTCAACAATCAGTTGATAATAATAAAAAATGTAAGTATTTTATTCACAATATTCTATTCAGGGTGTTTAAAATACAAGGAACAGCAGAATTTTTCAAATGCAAAATATGAAATAAAATCTGTGAATCTGGACACTGTAAAAAATCTTGCGCCGGTATTTACTATGTGGATAGTAAATTTGTGGTAGTAAAAATTTCTTCCAGTAAAAAAAAATACACTTGTGGCTAGTAAAATTTTATTTCTTGTTCATCTGATTGCAAATTACTTGAAACGTGAAGAAAACTTGATTTAATTTTTTTTGCGTTTCAGGTCATGATTTTTTTCCTTAATGGATATTACTTTGAAATTGTTAGCAAAATTTTACTATTTAATTACTAAGCATAAGCACAAGATTTTTTACAATGGAATTCAAATACTATTAAACATTTTTTCTTGGCTGATCAATGATAAAATCAAATTTCTCCTCGTAGACCCAACTTTAGTTTTTTATTCTATAAATTTTAAAAGTTACATGAGATGTAGGGCAAGAAAATAAAAATTAGAGAAAAATCTGATTTCACCATTTGAAGCCATGAAAAAATATTAAAAATTCACCTTTATGTTATGTTTAATTAGTTTTAATTTAAATTTTTATATTTAATTTTGAGCAATTTTGATGTTCCGGGAATAATAACACGCTGTATACAAAATTTTAAAATTCAAAAATAAATTAAAATACTTAAATTTTCAATTTCAGGTGTAAAATCTTACAAATGTAATTTTTGTAATGAGATTTTCGATAGCATGAATGATTTTTATTGTCACAAAAAAACTCATTCATATTTAAAAACTTACAGATGTGAGTATTGTGAAATTATATTTTAAAATGCAAAAATAAATAAAAATACTTAAATTTTCAGTTTCAGGAGTAAAATTTTACAAATGTAATTTTTGTAATGAGATTTTCGATAGCATGAATGATTTTTGTTCCCACAAAAAAACTCATTCATATTTAAAAACTTACAGATGTGAATACTGTGAAATTAAATTTACGAAAGAACCAGAATTAATAAAACATATTGAAATTCATACCGGTGAAGAACCATACAAATGTGTAAAATGCGATAAAACTTTTGCAAGAAAAATTAATCTTGATCTTCATAAAAAAATTCATCTTAATTCAAAACTTTATGATTGTGAAAGCTGTAAGAAGAAATTTAGAAAAAAAACTAATTTGTTAACACATATGAAATTGCATACCATCACAAAACCATGCAAATGTAATTTTTGTGAACAAAAATTTACTACAAAAGATGAATTAAAAAATCACTTATTAATTCACAATATTGGAAAAACACATAAAATTAATAATTTAAAAAAAATACATAGTCAAGAAAGTAGTTCAATTGATGCTGCAAAAGAGAACATTGATAAAAGTAAAAAAAATTATTCAGGAATAAAAGTTTTCCAGTGCGAAAATTGTAAAAAAAGATTTTTAAAAAAACGTTATTTAAAAATTCATGCTCAAAAACATTGCAAAAAGAACAAATTGTTAAATTTAAAAGAATGTTTTATTTATTTAATAAGATGTGATGACATGATATCAAAAATTCCACGTAAAGTGAAAGTTAGTCTAACAAGTGATGAATATTCTGAATTAGAAGAAGAAACATTTTATGAGTGTGATTACTGTTCCAAAATATTTTATGAAAAGTTATTTATTATAGAACATCTAAAAGAACATAATTTTGCATGCGAGCACTGTGCTAAAATTTTTACTGATAAGAAAGAAATTGAGTGCCATTTAAAAGTACACAGTAAAAAATTAAAAATAAAACAAGACATAAGAATTCAAAAACCTTTAAGTACGAATGAAAATAATTTGATTTTAGTAAAAAATAATTTTAATCATTCGAGTATAATTTCAAATGATTCTGGAAAAAATCTAACCAATAATTCATTGGTAGTTAGTAGTGACCAGAATTTTCAATTGAAAATAAGTGACTCAGCAACCACTAGCATAAAAAAGAATAAATTTCCTACTCAAGAAAATCTAAAAATATCAAAGCCTTTTGTTATTGATGATTCTGATGACGACTGTATGATTGAAGAGTTAGTAAGCAGTAAGAAAAAATCTTCAGAAATAAATTATGAAGTTGGTCAAGAAACAATCAATAACGAGATTTTTCAATTTCGAATAATAAAAATAGAATCCTGTGTTGAAAATAATGTGGAAAATTTCTTTTCCAGTGAAGAAAGGGGCAGCTCCTCCAACACTGCTACTAATTCTTATGTAGCTGATAATTCTGATAATATTTGTAGAATTGGAAATCCCAAATTGAATAATGCAGAAAGTAGATTACCTTTAGAAATAGATAATTCAAAAAATAATTTGGGTGAATCATATTCAGTTTCAACAAGTTTCATAAGTGGAAATGATTCATTAATGATCAATCAGCAAAATACCAGAAGGTCAAATAGAATCAAGAATCTTCAACACCAAACACCAACTGTAACAAGTAGTACAGAAGAGTGTACTAGAGTAACTGTTCCAGTTGATGATACGGATGAAATTTATATTGTGGAAGAATCATCTTTAAATAATGCAAATCCAATAATTGATGTAAAAAATATTGAATTGATAGAAGAAAAATATACACCGGAAATTACCATGGTAAGAGAAATTGAAAAAGATACAAAATTAAATACAAATATAAAAATAGAAAATCTTCATACAAATGAAGAAAATACTAGTTTATCATCGATTATTAAAAATGCCATGAAAAATGAAATTTGTCAGGTTATGGATAGTTTATGCGCTAATATAAAAAATGAAGTTTTGAAAATTTTTGATTAATGCTGATCATAGTCAATTGAATATAGCATTTTTTTTTTGTTAATAATTTGATCAGAATAAATTTTATTTTTGTTAAATCATAATTATAGAAAGAAAAATTTTATGAGGTTAGGGATTAGGTACTTTTTTCTATGATTTACAATATTTGTATTTCTTTTTTGAAAAAATGAAAACTCTACAATTGCCGCATTTCGTAGTATGCATAAAGCATTTATATTATTCGTCATAAAATTTGAAGCAAAAAACTTATTTATGTTAAAATAAAAAATTTGTATAACTATATTATTTATATTTTTCTTTAAAATCGTTCGTTTGCGTTAAAAATAATATGGAAAAAAAACCTGCGACCATTTATAATGAGCGTAAATTAAAGTACTTTATTATTTCATGAAGAAAATCAGAACTTTAATTTTTAGCTAAAAGTGCTTTGATTTAATTTTTTTTTTTTTTTTTTTTTTTTTGTTCTAAAATAACCAAAATCACACCAAAAATTGTGTAAAAACTTTAAATATTTTTTTTTAAAATTTTTTTATGATAAATCTTAATTTATCATAATATACAAATATATATTCTTTAGTTGTAGACCAATTGTAGGAATTCAAATAATTACACGGTAGAGCTGCTTTGGTTGAATATTCAACCAATTGGTTGAAAATCGCAGTTTTTGGTTGAATTTTCAACCAATTGGTTGAATATTAAACCAAACACTGCGATTTTCAACCAAAAACTGCGATATTCAACCAAAAACTGCGAAATTCAACCAACTGGTTGAATATTCAACCAATTGGTTGAATTTTCAACCAAAACTGGTTTAATTTTCAACCAAAAGCTAAAATACAAAATAAAAACGATATTTTTATAGTACAGGATAAAAAATGATCAGGGTATCCATTAAAAGTGAATGAATTTTATTATATTATTGTAATTAGTAATTTTTTATGTACTACTTCTATTGGCTCTGTACATAGTATGATAAATTTTTTTAAACTTAATATTGTATGCTTTAACTTCCTGTCGTTTTACCTAATTTTTTTTTATAATCAAATTATTTTTTTTTATTAATTACTTTATATGTGTCTCAAGAGTATGTAAAAAAAATTTATTTTTAAATCCTTTTTGTTAAATATAGTTAGAAATTATGTCGGAACCAAGGTCGGAACTGGTCATTGATAGAAATTATGAGCAAATTTTGCTAATATTCGCGATTGTTTATGACGCCAAATTTAGCCGTGCCAAAATAATAAAAAATAGCAAATCAGATAAGCAGCAGGGGTAAAATCAGCTACAAGTTCAGTATGAAAACCAAAAAGATAACTTTATGGCTCAAAAATCACTGATAACTTATAAGTCTACTTAAATATACAAAAAAAAATTTGTAATCTTATTTAGAAAACTATGTTTTTACACCTTCTAATTAAGATTTCTCTAAAACTACGTGACCGATTTTAATTTTTTTGATCTAGAGTTTTCTGTTATAAATTTCTCTAACGAATAAAAAAAAAAGTTTGTGTAACTACTCAACCAACGAGCATAGAACTTGTTCACTGATAACAGTAATTAATCCAAAAACCGAAATTACAATAAATCCTGAAATATAAATTATCGTAAGTCCATAAACATATAAAGTAATCCTCTAAGTTCTTGTTCTTATCAGGGCCTGATCAGGCTTCCAGTACAAATTATTCTAAGTCCCTAAATCAAGAATATTATAAGTCCATTTCACACCTCCCCTCTGCCTAGCCAAACTTTTTCAAATACCCTATCTAACGAACATGTTCCATGTTAAAATGGCAAGGGATCTGATCAACACAAAATTATTCGACACATCAATAATTCTACACAAGAAAGTTTTGCGGAATCGTTCTACACCTGAAAATCCTTGTACCGAAAAGATCAATACAAATTTTTTCTAATCGAAATATTCAATACGCTCTCTTAAGTGATATTTATTTATGCTAGCATACGAAAGAAATAAGTGTTGAATACTTCGACTAAAAAAAATTTGTGTTGATCTTTTTAGCACAACGATTTTTGATGTAGAACGATTCCGAAAAACTTTCTTGTGTAGAATCATTGATGTGTCGAATAATTTTGTGTTGATCAGATCTCTTGCATTAAAATAAATAATTTAATAACTAAAAGTACCGAAAAAATGCATCTAAAACTTTGAGGCCATTTTACTCAAAACAGCGTTTTTGAAAAGTAATGGACACGATTGCGCGATAAAATCTGCACCAATTTACTTTAAACTTACTAAGCAACTTAATAAATGCACTAATTTCAGGATGTCGTCGAGTTTTAGTATTTTTATGTTCTCAAAAAATTTTTACAGCTGCTTTTGCCTGAAAATTAAAGGCTTTTTATTTCATTTTAACTTTCTGTAGGTAGCCGTCATTTTGTTATTCTACGTAGGATAACCTTTTTAATTAGTCATTCCTCAATTTTAGAGCCAAAAGAAGTAGTACATAAAAAATTACTAATTACAATAATATAATAAAATTCATTCACTTTTAATGGATGCCCTGATCATTTCTTACCATGTACTATAAAAACATCGTTTTTATTTTGTATTTTAGCTTTTGGTTGAAAATTAAACCAGTTTTGGTTGAAAATTCAACCAATTGGTTGAATATTCAACCAATTGGTTGAATTTCGCAGTTTTTGGTTGAATATCGCAGTTTTTGGTTGAAAATCGCAGTATTTGGTTTAATATTCAACCAATTGGTTGAAAATTCAACCAAAAACTGCGAAATTCAACCAATTGGTTGAATATTCAACCAAAGCAGCTCTACCGTGTAGGTATCAAAGTTATTTGTAAAAAAATGTAATGAAAAAATAAATAAATATTAAAAAAAAGAATAATGGATATATTCATCATAATAAAATATATTAATTAATATCAGAAATTGTAATTTTTATTATATTCCATTGATTCCTGTATACAACCTAATCATCAAACAAAATTTTCCTAATTTTATTTAAAATTCTATTTTAAATATAATTAATAGGTTTAATTACTAAGTTTCTAATTTTATAACTACATTAAAAATTTCGTTAAAAATTTTATTTGGTCACGTGAAAATTTGCATTTTCTGAAAAAACAACTTTTAAAAGATGTTATTTTGAATTAAAGGCATTTGAGACCACTCGTCGATATTTTTTTTCTCAACAAAATTGATATGAAGTTCTAGAAATAATTCAAGCCCTATTCATAAATTTATGAGCCACGTGCTTTTGATAAATTTTAATTAAAAAAAAAATGCAAATAATTGTAAATCATAATTTGGAAAATAATGCCTATGTCACACTGAATTTAAATTGAACGTCGTAAGTTTTTTCTGATCAACTTTTCAAGAGTATGATTTTGCATATCGGCTTATATCTATGTTAGCCAAATTCCTGTGCGGTTACGAATTTTCACCTAGGTACCAAAATTTTTTAACCTCCCCCCCTCCTGTCAGGTCGAATCAGGTTTTTTTACAAACCGATTTGGAATTAGGTTCTGGTGGGTGTACTTAAGGATATCCTAAATTTTCATCTGGTTAAAATTGTCACCTGGGTGAATTTTCGGTAACCAGACTGGGTAATCTAGGTTCACCAAGGCTCTTAACAGATGGCTCAGAGGACTTCATTACGTAAGTAGTTCTGTCCATTTGCGATTATGTTTAGCAACTCAAAAAATCACCCTACATCGTATGGGCTCTGCTACTACTACTGTATCAGATAATGGTTTTAACTTTTTAAGGAACACAGGGAACTGACCAGGGATAAGGGGGTGGGGCGGAGCTCCCCTCACAGTTATGCCAGTAAATAAATAAATATGTTACACGTCAGTTTTTAAAGTTGAATGAAAAAAGAAAGGGTATAAGGTTAATTATTATATAGCTTGCACAATAAGTTTTAATATATGTAGCTATTATTATCAGTTAGCTGAAAAGTTCTAGCCTCTAGCGTTTATAGATATTATTAAAAAAATAAATGTTCGAATGTTATATGTAATTTTTTATTGCATCAAAAATGATAATTCTAAAAGAAGTATTTACTTACCTAACAGTAATGGGAATGTGGAGACCAATAATTTTAAAATCTTTTAAAAAGAAATTAATGTATAAATTGTGTCAATATATTTTAGCCATTTTTCATTTTATGTATACAAGTTTTATGATCTATACGGCAATTAAAATGGTAATAATTAATAAAAAATATGACAAGTATTATCAAACAGTGTATTTTACCCCAATAACAGTGTTAATATTTTTAAAATTCTTATACGTCATTTATAAAAGGGATAAATTAATTCAGTTGATAAATTATTTCTCATTGGATGAATTTAAAAGTTTGAATGATTATGAAAAAAAGAAAGAAAAAAATTTAGAAAAATTGATAAGGTAATATTTTTGTTTGACTTATTTTTTTAATTTTTCTATAAAAATTCATTTATTTTTTTTTTAGATATTTTCTGATTTTTATTTTTACTTTGGCATCTTTAAGTTCTCATACATTAAGTTTAGTACCACTCTTATCTCCAAATGAATTTGAGCTACCAATAAATATTTATCCTTTTTGTGAAATCAACCAAAGTAATTACTCGTTCTTTTATATATTTCAAATTATTGCATTGCAAGCAAACGCATCTTGGGTGACGGGATTTGACATTTTACTTTTTGGCTTCATAATGAGAATTAGCCAGCAATTAGAATTATTATCTGGTAGAATTGAGAAATTACCAGAAGCCGTGGAAATATATTTAAAAGAAAATCAAAATAAAAGTAAATTGAATGCTGAGAAGGAATGTTTTGCCAAAATTATCCAACACCATCAAAAGATTTTTGAGTATAAGAAAAATTTTATTATTTCTTAAAAATTAAAAAGCCGCTTTTCTTTTTTAACTAATTAGGTTAAATAATTTTTTAATTTTATTTTTTTTTGTTTTTAGTTTTGCTACAGGTGTAAATAATGCGTTTAAGGAAATTTTAGGCTTGCAATTTGTTTCAAGTGCAATTTTAATTAGTGTAAACGTATTTCAGTTATCCACACAAAAATTAAAATTCATGGAATTAGTATTTTCAATTTTATTTTTATTTGCTTTACTGTATGAATTATTTTTCTTCTGTTTAGCTGCTAACAGAGTAAGAGAAAAGGTAAATAGATTTTTGTACTCTGGTAGTTTAAGCATCCGACGCATTTTTGTATTCTTCAGTAGTGTGTTTCTTTTTTCCCAAATTGACTGTAGAGAAAAATACCGTCTCGAATATGATAGTTCAGGTCATAAAACTATAATCTTCAAAAAAAAAATTTTTACATACAGTTTAATGTAGTGTTCCGATTTACAAATGAGAATCGGTAAAAAACAGGGAAAAGGTTTTAAAAACGCTTTAGAAAGTTTTTAGAAACAATTACAAAAACTTTTTACTACTAAAATGTTCTAAAACTTGCTAGTAATTAAATATTTTAAAAAAATTGTTATTTGCAATATAAGTGGTTATTTTAAGGTATTTTGATCATTCTCTGAAACTATTCTTTGATTACCTCGTCTTTAAAATAAAAAATATGTAAACTTGCTCGTAAAGGTTGTTATTATTTCAATTATTTAAAAAAATATGCAATTTTACAAATAATCAGTGAATAAAACAGTCCATGGCGTGGATAATTCCTTTTTAAACTTTGAAAAAGAATTTTATAGGCCTCAAAAATTATTCTATAAGCTTCAAGTTTCTCAAAATTCTTTGCCCGTCTGTTTTTTTGGTCAGTTCTAAGATACCTCTTTTCAATGATAATGATACAAATTGACTTTTTTTCTTGCTTTCTTAAATTATCATATCTAGCAAACAAATAATAGAAAAGGGACGAGTAAAGAGTTTTTGGAAATTTGAAGAATGTAGAAAATTTTTGAGACCTACAAAACCCAATTTTGTCAATTTTTTTTTTTTTTGCAGCAATTTATAAATTGGCATTTTGGGCTAGAAATAACCATTCGGTTAATTGGCTATAGCGTTGAAAGAATTATTGATAAAAAAATGAAGTTTACGCGTCTTGAAAGGTATCAGTTTTACTAAAAAAAAAAAAAGACTAATCAGGAGTGTTTTAGGTAACTAACGAGTCTTATATTGAAAATTAATAAAAAACAATATTTAATAACATTGGGCTCTGTGTTTCTAAGCCCAGAAGGCCAGTTGGAATAAACGGAGGGTATCGGGGGCGTTTTTTCAACATATTAAAGTCATCCATAATTCTGGATTCCAATTTAGCTTTCTAGTGTGTCTCCCCATACTTTACAGAAATAATAATATAGAAAACATAAACATTCCGCAAAGATCCCCACAGACAAATCAAGTTTGTCTGTGCGGGTAATGGTAATAATCATTATAATACAATTGATTAATAAAAAAATAAAATACATCATAAAAGAAATAATACATGACTCAATTTAAACCAAACCGGGATAAGATGCATGGTCAGATCTTCAAATCGGTCCCAAAGTATTTTTTTCCGAAACTACTACTAAAAATAAGCCTACACGTCTTTTTTACCTTATGATACAGTCCTGGATTTTTGACGGCCATTTTTGTGTTTTGGACTCTTATAAAAAAAGTAAGAAAAATGAGAGAAAATTTTTCTTATTCTTTCTGTAAAAAACGCATATTAACATAAAAAATTTTTTCCTCTTAGGTCCAGATACGAAATTTTTTATTTTTTTAATTGTACTAACAATAAATTAATCGTAATTAATCGGAAAATTTTTTCAGATTTCCTTAAGTAAAATTTTCCGCGGAATCCATATTTTTTTCAGATTTTTAATTGGTCGCGTGACTTGGCGAGAAATTTAAAATTTGTAAAAAATTAAATTATATTTTTTGATATAAAGCTCTCAAAACGCAATTACCCAGCATTTTCTCTTTTGCATCAAAAAATTTGAAGTGTAGGAAGTATTTTGAGTCTAGCTAGAGGATTCTTCACTTATATACTTTTGATAAATCGAGTTTAAAAAAAAATGGCGTATTTCATTGATTTCTCGCGCATGCGCAGCTCAAAAAAAATTTTTGACCCTACAAATGAATTCTGTGGAGAATTTCCTATCTTGGCCTAAGAAAAGAAAATTTTTATGTTAATGTGAGTTTTTTACAGAAAGAATAAGAAAAATTGAGCGATTTTACACCGTTGTAGTTACCCTGGGTTAACTTGACCAAATGTTAACTTAACCACGAGCAAATTGATAAAGACCCGTTTACACCGACAAATGTCGAATTTTTTTAGCTAACCGTGGTCGGTGTAAACAGGACTTTGTCAATTCGCTAGTGGTTAAATTAACATTTGGTCAAGTTAATCCAGAATTAACTACGGCTGTGTAAAATCGCCCATTAACTCTCATTTTTCTTAATTTTTTTATGAGAGTCAAAAACACAAAAATGGCCGCCAAAAATCGAGGACTGAACCTTATGAGCTAAAAAATGACGTGTAGGCTTATTTTTAGAAGCAGTTTTGGAAAAAAAAACTTGAAACGATTTGAAGACCCAACCATGCACCTTATCCCGGGTTGGTTTAAATTGAGCCTATTATAGTTTTGACCATAATCGCAAAAAATACTATTTTAAGATATATTAATATTGCAAATAAAGCAACATAGTATTTATATAAATACAGTTAAAAATCTAAATTACATATAAGAGTTAATTATTTTTGTTAATTATTTAAACAATTTTTTTTTTGCTTAAGATTATAAAAATTTATATTAAAAATAGAAATTAACATAATATTATACTTAGCTTAATTTTTTTTTTATGTAAAAATTTGCTAGTATTTTATAACAAAAGTACTTACAGCATTTAGTAAATCAATAATATTATTACTATGCATTATTAATTAGATTTAATCAAAAACTTTTCAAAAATAAATATGTTAAATTAATTAAAACTATTATTTAACATTATTTGTTGAAATGTTTAGAAGTAAGTAAAAAATCTATATTGAATGACATCGATAAAAATAATTGTGTAAGTACAAAATTATAATAGTAAACCAAAATGCTTGAAGGTTAGTAAAATAAATAAATATAAATAGTTAGAAATTAAATTTATTTATAAGTATATATGTATAATATATATATATATATATATATATGGGCACGTCCAGGGAAGAAAGACTAGCTGAAAAATAAAAAAAAATAAAAATATTTTTTTTGGGTCATTTTTTACCTGGGATTTGTGAAATCACTCATACTTTACACTTTCTGATGCATAATTTTGAGATGCAGCTGCTCCAAAGTTGAATTTTTTCAATTTTTTGATTTCAGCTGCCCAATTCAACCTGAAATAACTCAAAACCATGAAACTTTTAACATATACATATGATTGGGAAAAAATTTTCTTTTCACCTGGCCTAACGAAAAAAAATTTTTTTTTATTTTGGGCCACTTCCGGTTGAATTTTTAATGGTTTGAAATTTTCAAATTGACCGGAAGTCAAGTTCGACATAATTATTTTTGCTCAAATTTTCCCAGAATGTTGGTCTATGTGTCAGTTTTACCCAAAAAAATTTTGGATATGTGATACTCGAATGAGCGCCCACAATTATTATTTTAGTCTGCCAAAAACAGCCAAAATTAGCTCGAAATCAGCCAAAAATATCGTACAAATTAATTATTGGTCTTTTTTGGTCAATTTTACCGATAATTAATTATATTGATACCCATTTTAAGTTAATTGGATAAGAAAAAACAAATTCCGCCCTCTGTTTTGGCTAATTTTGGCTGTTTTTGGCAGACTAAAATAATAATTGTGGGCGCTCATTTGAGTATCACATAACCAAAATTTTTTTGGGTAAAATTGACACATAGACCAACATTCTGGGAAAATTTGAGCAAAAATAATTATGGCGAACTTGACTTCCGGTCAATTTGAAAATTTCAAAGCATTAAAAATTGAACCGGAAGTGGCCCAAAATAAAAAAAAAACGCTGCCAAGTGATTGGCACTATGGTTCCTCATTAACAATAGCAAAATATTTATAATGGTCTATTTTATCTAATAAAAATTATAATTTGAGATATCAGTATTTCATAAAAAAAAAGTTAAATACCGTATTTTATAAGAAAAAAAATGTTGCTGTGATTTAATGTTTTTTATTTAACAAATTTTTAGAAAAAAATTTTCAATAAACTAGGTATTACACTTAAAAAAAAAACAATATTACAGATTTTTTAATTTTTATGTTTTATTAATATTGAGAAAAAAATTTTGAAAAAATTCGGTATCAGATCCAAAAAATTACTATGAATAAGTTTTCTAAAACTATTACTCTCATAGAAATTAATTAGGTACTACGTCCGAACAAAAAAAAAATTTGGTATTCTTTGTATTTTTTTGTGAAAAAAATTTTGGGAAAAAAATTTTCAAAAAATTAATTATCAGATTTGAGATATCGAGTAAAAACCATACTTTCAAATATAAGTACTTTTATGGAAATAAATGAGATATTACACCTAAATTAAAAAAAAAAAAAAGTATTTTGAAATCTCTTGATGAAAAAATTTTTGAAAAAAAAATTAGATCTTAATTCCATAATGGTTGTTAAATACCACCGATTGCAAAATTTTCAAATATTAGTACTTTCATGGAATTAAAGGAAGTATTACACTAAAAAAAAAAAAAAAAATATTACAGATTTTTTAATTTTTTTGATTTTTTAATTTTGAGAAAAAAATTTTGGAAAAAATTAAGTTTCAGGTCCAAAAAATTACTATAAACGATATTTCTAAAACTAGTACTCTCATAGAAATCAATTAGGTACTACATCCAAAAATAAAAAAAAATTAAGTTTTTTTTGTATTTTTTTGTGAAAAAAATTTTGAGAAAAAAATTTTCAAAAAATTAGTTATCAGATTCGAGATATCGAGTAAAAATCGTACTTTCAAATATAAGTACTTTCATGGAAATAAATTAGGTATTACATCCAAATTAAAAAAAAAAAAAAAATAGTTTGAGATTTTTTGATGAAAAAATTTTGGAAAAAAAAATTAGGTCTTAATTCCATAATGGTTGTGAAATATCACCGGTTACAATATTTTCAGATATTCGTACTTTCATAGAAAAAAATTAAGTATTACGTCCTAAAAAAAAAAAAATTTTGGCATTTTTTGTATTTTTTGGCAACAAAAATTTTGAGAAAAAAATTAAAAAAAAATTAAGTATCAGATCCAAAAAAATGCTATAAACGATATTTCTAAAACTAGTACTTCCACAGAAATAAATTAAGTACTGCGTCCGTAAAGAAAAAAAAAATTGGTATTTTTTGTATTTTTTTATGAAAAAAATTTTGGGAAAAAAATTTTCAAAAAATTAGTTATCAGATTCGAGATATCGAGTAAAAATCGTACTTTCAAATATAGGTACTTTTGTGGAAATAAATGAGGTATTACATCCAAATTAAAAAAAAAAAAAAGTAGTTTGAGATTTTTTGATGAAAAAATTTTTGAAAAAAAAATTAGGTCTTAATTCCATAATGGTTGTGAAATTTCACCGGTTACATACATACACACACACACACACACACACACACACACACACACACACACACACACACACACACATACATACTTTTTTTAAAAACCGGTTTTTTAGCTTCCTGAGGTCCCAAAACGTGCTTATATGCCAAAAAATCAAAAATCAAAATTTCATCTATCACAAAGGTTCCTCTATGAGGAACCAAAATTTTTTTTGGGTAGGCCAGGTAAAAAGAAAATTTTTTCCCAATCATATGTATATGTTAAAAGTTTCATGGTTTTGAGTTATTTCAGGTTGAATTGGACAGCTGAAATCAAAAAATTGAAAAAATTCAACTTTGGAGCAGCTGCATCTCAAAATTATGCATCAGGAAGTGTAAAGTATGAGTGATTTCACAAAACCCAGATAAAAAATTACCCATATTTTTTATTGGTTCCTCATAGAGGAACCTTTGTGATAGATGAAATTTTGGTTTTTGATTTTTTGGCATATAAGCACGTTTTGGGACCTCAGGAAGCTAAAAAATCGGTTTTTAAAAAAAGCCTGTATGTGTGTGTGTGTGTGTGTATGTATGTAACCGGTGAAATTTCACAACCATTATGGAATTAAGACCTAATTTTTTTTTCAAAAATTTTTTCATCAAAAAATCTCAAACTACTTTTTTTTTTTTTTAATTTGGATGTAATACCTCATTTATTTCCATGAAAGTACTTATATTTGAAAGTACGATTTTTACTCGATATCTTGAATCTGATAACTAATTTTTTGAAAATTTTTTTCTCAACATTTTTTTCACAAAAAAATCCAAAAAACACTAATTTTTTTTTTCTTTTTGGACGTAGTACCTAATTTATTTCTTTGAGAGTACTAGTTTTAGAACTATGGTTTATAGCATTTTTTTGGACCTGATACCTAATTTTTTCAAAATTTTTTTCTCAAAATTTTTGTTGCCAAAAAATACAAAAAATGCCAAAATTTTTTTTATTTTAGGACGTAATACTTAGTTTTTTTCTATGAAAGTACTAATATTTGAAAATTTTGCAATCGGTGGTATTTAACAACCATTATGGAATTAAGATCTAATTTTTTTTTCAAAAATTTTTTCATCAAAAAATCTCAAACTACTTTTTTTTTTAATTTGGATGTAATACCTCATTTATTTCCATGAAAGTACTTATATTTGAAAGTACGATTTTTACTCGATATCTCGAATCTGATAACTAATTTTTTGAAAATTTTTTTCTCAAAATTTTTTTCACCAAAAAATACAAAAAAAACTTAATTTTTTTTTATTTTTGGATGTAGTACCTAATTGATTTCTAATTGATTTTCTATGAGAGTACTAGTTTTAGAAATATCGTTTATAGTAATTTTTTGGACCTGAAACTTAATTATTTCAAAATTTTTTTCTCAAAATTAAAAAAACAAAAAAATTAAAAAATCTGTAATATTTTTTTTTTTTATAGTGTAATACTTCCTTTAATTCCATGAAAGTACTAATATTTGAAAATTTTGCAATCGGTGGTATTTAACAACCATTATGGAATTAAGATCTAATTTTTTTTTTCAAAAATTTTTTCATCAAGAGATTTCAAAATACTTTTTTTTTAATTTAGGTGTAATACCTCATTTATTTCCATAAAAGTACTTATATTTGAAAGTATGGTTTTTACTCGATATCTCAAATCTGATAATTAATTTTTTGAAAATTTTTTTCCCAAAATTTTTTTCACAAAAAAATACAAAGAATACCAAATTTTTTTTTTGTTCGGACGTAGTACCTAATTAATTTCTATGAGAGTACTAGTTTTAGAAAGCTTATTCATAGTAATTTTTTGGATCTGATACCGAATTTTTTCAAAATTTTTTTCTCAATATTAATAAAACAAAAAAATTAAAAAATCTGTAATATTGTTTTTTTTTTAAGTGTAATACCTAGTTTATTGAAATTTTTTTCTAAAAATTTGTTAAATAAAAAACATTAAATCACAGCAACATTTTTTTTCTTTTAAAATACGGTATTTAACTTTTTTTTATGAAATACTGATATCTCAAATTATAATTTTTATTAGATAAAATAGACCATTATAAATATTTTGCTATTGTTAATGAGGAACCATAGTGCCAATCACTTGGCAGCGTTTTTTTTTTATTTTTCAGCTAGTCGTTCTTTCCTGGACGTGCCCATATATATATATTAGTCTGGTAGTTATAAAAAAATGTTTTAATTTTCAGTTACCAGAATATGTAAATAAAAATTAATAAACAAAAAATAAATTACTAAACTATGTTTTTTTTTGTTAAAAGTGCTTAAAGGTTAATAATTTTGGAAAATTTATTTTCTTTTTTTGAAAATATCACTCAATTTCACTTGGAAATAAAAAATTAAAGCAATTGAACTTACTTCCCAGGTATTAGTGTGATAACTAAAAAAAATTTTAATTGTTAACTGTTATTAGCCAATAAAAAAGCTATTTGCATAGCACATGAATCGCCATGAATAGTCTTTCAACATTTTTCTGGTTCTATAAAAATTAACTATACGTGTTATCAAATTTGCTACAATAAAATATAAGCTCAATATGTAAGACTATTGATTGCGGTTAGAATAATAATATATACATAATTGTTAAACTAAACTTTATATTCATAAAAACAATAAATTTTTATGTTATTTAATATAAATAAAAAATTCCGAAGGTCTTTACCTTGGCAAAATTTTCTTGCCTATCTTTATTGATTTTTGGTGTTTGATCTTGTGCACACAAAATATAAATTTTTCAAAACTTGATTTTCACAGATACAAATGAGACCTAAATGATACTTTTAGTATTTTTTAATTTTTGTTAGCCATTTACATTAGTTGATTTTCGAGGGCGTAGTTTCTTTTTTTACTTTTCTGCCTCAATTAGTATAAAAAATAAAGTTTTATTTTTGCTCATTCAGACTATTCTGCTTGAACTGAACGAATATTCCCACAAATTTATTGAATAAAAAAATTTACAATTTTGAATTGCAATTAAAGTTAAGCTTTGTTGGTGAATACTTTATAGACATTTTTTAGTTAAATTAACATGCTCTTCAAGAAGATTATATACATAAATTATACATTGTTAAAAAAAATTTTAACATGGGACATGTTCATAGGGAAGGGTACTTGAAAAAGACCCCAAAATCAGGGAACGGGGTCAAAAATCGAAGTTTATAAAAAGGGGGGTAGGGGTCGAATTGAATTAGAAAAATTTGTCTTTGAAACTTTTCTTTATTTATTCTTAAAGTGCCAATTATTTTTAACAGACTCTTTTTCATTTTTCAAGCTTAACGAAGGAGTAAACGCATTAATTATTAATAAAAAAAAAAATTACTGTGTGAAAAATTAAAAATTTTAAACCACAGTTACAAAAAATTGGACGAAAAATAACGCTTGTATATTTACAATTATTTTTCGTAAATTCGCAAAAATAAATCGTATATTTTCGATTTTTTCGTAAAATTTCAAGGGAACTGTAAATATACGATTTTTTTGAAAATATAAACAAAAAAAAAATATTATAAATATACGAATTTTCGGTAAGTATACTAAAATTCGTAAATTTTCGATTTTTATCGAATGTATTCCAATTTTTTTGAAAATTGACTAATTTTTCGAAAATAATCAATTTTTTTTGTGTATCTAACTTAGCTACTTTTTACAGTGTAGATTTATGACCTGAAGTATCATATTCGAGACGGTATTTTTCTCTATAGCCAATTTGAGAAATAAGAAACACCCTAGTACTCAATTAAGTACTATGTCGAGAAATAAAACATAATTTGGCATTAAAAAAAAAAGGATAAAAAAATTGAGAAACTACTTTTTTAAAATCTGTACAATTTATAAATCATTATTAAAAATATTTATTTTTGAAAGAAATCAAAATTCTCAGTTTGGAATAGATTTTGATTGGTAGATAAAAAAATTTATTGGTTTGTGTGTTACCTCATGACCTGTAACAGTTTTATACCAAATTCTAAACTGCTGAAGTCCTCCTATCAAAGTGATTAAACCTAAATTATTCCTAAATAAGTCCATTTGATCTCTCCCCTTTAAACGTCATTTTTTTTAACCTCCCCCTTATATTTCGGTCCTTTTACAAGTACTCCTCCTTAAAAAAATCCTCGACAAAATCCATATGGACCAAAGTACATGACAACCAGTAACTAAATACCCCAAACCGCGATTTACTGGAGTACAGGTAGACTTGTGTAAAAAGTAAAAGCTTGAAATTTTCTGAAGTCATAAACTGTTTCAGAATGATAAGAGGCAGCTTTATAATTTTAATTGAATTTTTAGCTTTTGTTAATTAAATGATCAATTGCAAATTGCATAAATGGAATTAAAAAAATTTTTTTATTTTTATATTACATATTTTTTAGAGCGAAGACATCGCTGACGACTTATATTTTATGGATTGGCTATCATTAACTATACAATCTAAGAAATCAGTAATAATTATGATGATGCGAGCTTCTGAGCCAATTATAATAAAATGTGGACCATTAATTGAGTTTTCAAATGAATCATCAGTAAAAGTAAGTAGCCATATTTTAAAATAAATCAAGTATTCAATATATTATTTAGTTACTTTTTTGAAATGGGAGGTTACCCAATTTGGTCACGAAAAGTTTCTCTTCAATAGCTACAGCTAAAAGTAAAATTACTAAATTAAACTGTTTTAATGAAAATTTTTACCGTAAGTTAAGTTATTTCATATTTACCACTCATCTAGTATGAAGACAATTTTATGAGAAAAAAACTAGATTAAATTTCTAAAAATATATTTTAGGGTATATATCGACGCTTCCTAATACAAAAGCCCTTACTCAACGCGACGAGACAGACTCCGCCATTTCCTGATCCTATACCTTATATTATGAGATGTCGGGTTTTTCAAAGCCTTTTTGAATAAGAGCTTTTCCATTTAGAAGCATCGATATGTCTTTAATTTTATTTAGTAAAAACAGACCTAGCATTTTTATGAAATTTAGTGTGGTAAATTTTGAGGCCTCAAAATCAAGATTTATAGAAAATATTTATTTCGATTACTATTATCGCGGGAAATTTTCAAAATAATTAAAAATCTTTTGTAATTTTCCTCAAAATTTGCATGCTAAGAGACTGGTGTTTTCCTTCTGAAACCATAAAAAATTTTATTACGTAAATATGAAATGTTTGTTTGTTTTTATAGTGCCTCAAAAGTAGTTTTTTGTTGGGGGAAGAAAATGTTTGTATTTCCATTTAAGAAAGGATTTTCCTATTCAGTTGCATCAAAAAAATATTTAAAAAAAACTCTCAGAAACATTCCTATACCCTTATTGCTATCTCGGTCGAGAGCAAAAAAAATTTCCCTTTTCTTATCAGTGACCAAAAAACCGTACAAGATCCTTGTCCATAACAAAAGAATGCCAAACCGAATTTTAACATTCTTGGCTTCCTCTCGAATGTTTTCTGTGATATTAAAATAACGCGCACGATAGTGAGCTGAAAATTTGATTTGATTAATACATATTTAGATATTTTCATTTTCACACTAATTATCCACATCAATTTTTTGTTTTAACATGAAAAAAATCAAAATCAGAAAATAAGACCTGAAACTCGTTGCTTTGCGGGTAAAAAAAAAATGTCTATAAAGTATTCACCAACAAAGCTTAAGGTGGCAGCCTCAAATGAAGAGAAAAAAAAGGTGTCTTTTTCTGGATAGGTTTTCGGGTAGAAATAATTGAGATAATTTTTTCAAAATTGACACTTCATAGGCCTCACTTTCCACTGTGTACACGATTGCGGTCTCTAACTTGTTTTGAAACATGCCAAACAAAATTTTTTATGTTTTTGAAACATTTTTCTTCTGGATTGATGGAGTCGATTTTCAGAAAATTGAAAATTGTGAAAATTATTTAATTTTTTTCAAAAACTGCATTTTTTTCGCATTTTTTTTTTGAAAAAAAAAAATGGGGGATTTTTTGGAAAAATCACTCCATTAACCCAGAAGATAATTGTATTTTACAAATGTAGCCAAAAAATTAGGAAGATATCTTAATTATTTTTTGAGTTATCGTGTACACAAATTCGAAAAACGTTGTTTCGAGAAAAACGCGTTTAAAGTTTAGAATACTGTATCTTACGCCTTTCGCGGTTTCTCGCTTAATCTTTTATAACTTCCTTATTATTCAAGATATCATAATAAAATTTTCTTTCCATATTCTTGAGATGTTTTAGAACCCAAAACAATAATAAACAGAAACTCGATTTTTTGATCCCTTCAATTGAGGCTGCCCCCTTAACTTTAATTGCAATTCGAATTATTGTAAATTTTTTTATTCAATTAATTATATTCTGATTTATATTTTTTTAGGTACTGAACTTTTCTTATTCGTCCTATAACATGTTGAAAACAAGTGCTTCGAATTAAAAACTTAGTGAATAATGAAAGAAAGAGTTTCAATTTACTTAAAAACATACTGAGGTATTATCTGAATTGCTAGATCAGAAAAAAAAAATTTAGTCTTTTTATCAGATTTAAACTGCTATAAAATAAATTTAATTTAGCTAATAATTTTTTCACGTTTTAATTGTTAGAAAATTAATTTTTTGTTTCTAAGGCAATAATTCAATAATTAATTTTTAAAATAAATCACAGAAGCTTTATTGCAATATTATTTTATGTCAATTAGTAAAAATCTTGAAAATAAAACTTTTCTCTTTCAAATGTTAAAAATATTCATTGATAAAGTTACATGGAAAAAAAAATTCTGGTTGTCGCAACCAGATTTCTTTTTTAATTTTTTTTTTTTTTTTAATGAGTTTCACTCATTTAAAATGCGAGCACTTGGTAGGACTTCCGATTCCGGACCGGAATTCCGATAGCAGCAACCAGATTTTTTTTTTTCACATGTAAAACTCGGACTATATAGTCTAAATATGTTTTCAATTTTTCAGCACTCTAGAGTGTTTTATCTTTTAATCACTTTTTAAAGATAATAGCAAGTCTTAAAGTAATTTTTCCTAAAATAAGGTTAATTCTAATTTTAATTAAAATATATATTTAAATAATTTTTTAAAATTTCTTGTTCAAAAAATTTAGTAATTGTAAACTACTTAGTAGTAGTTGTAAAATCTTTAATTGAATAATGATCAAAAAATATTTTTCTGACAACTGCTGGTCGTTGAATTTATTTTGTAAATTACGGTGGCAAGAAAACACATCGTTGCCGGACGCACAGTGGCTGGGAATAAATAGAGCTACTGACCAGAAAAATAAATCACACTGTTATAAATACCCTATGGTAAACATACGAAATTATCGTAAAATTACGAATTTGTGGTAATCTTACTAAAAAAAATTGTAAAATTTACTAAAAAAATCATAAATTTACGACCGATCGTAAAATTACGATTTTTTTTTGTAAATTTACGACTTTTTTAGCAAATTTACGAATGGTTCGTTTTTTTTTTTTTTTTTTTTGTTCTAACTAATATAACCAAAACCACACCAAAAATTGTGTAAAAACCTTAAATATTTAAAAAAAAAAAAATTTGTTATGATAAATCTACATTTTATTAATTTATCATAATATACAAATATATATTCTTTAGTTGTTGACCAATTGTAAGAATTCAAATAATTAGGTATCAAAGTTATTTGTAAAAAAGTGTAATGAAAAAATAAATAAATATTAAAAAAAAGAATAATGGGTATATCCAATATTATCAGAAATTGTAATTTTTATTCTATTCCATTGATTCCTGTATACAACCTAACCATCAAACAAAATTTTCCTAATTTTATTTTAAATTTTATTTTAAATATAATTAATACCTTTAATTCCTAAGTTTATAATTTTATAACAACATTATTAAAATTAACTCCTGTAAAAAAAAACCCGGTTTAAGTAAACACAACCAAAATGCATGGAACGTGTTTACTTACAGCTGAGAGGTAGGTATAATGCACAAATGTTACGCAACATTATAATTGTCTATTTCTATAATTTGTAATTATCACCTTTACTAGATGTTAATATTATACAAATAATTAATATTATATAAACCAAAACTATTCTGATACCCTAAACGCGTATTATATTTTATGTCCCTAAATCGAAAATATTCTAAGTCCTAAAATTGAAATTATTCTAAGCCCCATTTGACCCCTAACACCTTGATTTTCAGATTTCCAGGGTACCCTCTCCCTACAAACATGTTCCATGTTAAAATAAAAAAATAAACAAACAAATTTCGAAAAAATTTACAAAATTGCAATAAAAACTGTAAATTTTTAGTAAATTTTTGAAAAAAGTTGAGTTTGCAACACCCCCAACAGTCCACTGCATTACTCAGAGTTCAAAGTTCAGGTAAGAAAAATTATTTGGTAATAAAAAAAACGCTACTAAGTAATTGGCACTATGGTTCCTCATTAACAATAACAAAATGTTTTTAATCATCTATTTTACCTAGTAAAAAGGATAATTCTAGATATTAGTACTTTCATAAAAGAAAATTAAGTACTACATCCCAATAGAAAAAAAAATATTGTTGTTTTTTTTATTTTTTTATGCAATAAAATTTTGAAGTACCCCCTCCCTATAAACATGTTCCATGTTAAAAATTTTCAAAAAATGAACTATTCGATTCGAGATATCGAGTAAAAACCATACTTTCAGATATTAGTACTTTCATAGAATTATATGAGGAAATACAACCAAAAAAACAAAAAAAAATGCAGTTTTTTTATTTATTTTTTTTGATTTTAAGAAAAAAATTTTGAAAAAATTAAGTAATTGATCCAAAAAATTACTATAAACAAGGTTCCTAAAACTAGTACTCCCATAGAAATAAATTAGGTACTACATCCAAAGAGAAACAAAATTTGGTGCTTTTTGTATTTTTTTGTGACCAAAATTTAGGGAAAAAAATTTTCAAAAATTTAAGTATCAGATTTGAGATATCGAGTAAAAATCGTACTTTCAAATATAAGTACTTTCATGGAAATAAATGAGGTTTATAATTAGAAATAATTGAGGTATTTTCAGCTTCCTGGGGTCTCAAAACGTGCTTTTATGCCAAAAACTTAAAAATCAAATTTTCACCTAAAACAATGGTTCCTCTATGAGGAACCAAAAACACATGAAAACAGATATATTTAGAGAAGGATAATAAATTTGCAAGTACCCCTTCCTAATGTTCCATGTTTCTTGTTTAAAAAATAACCAATATTTTTTCCCTTGTTTAAAAAATAGCTATTTCTGGTCAGTGTCCAGAAAGCACTAATATCTCGGTCGCTACACGGCCAAAAAGACGTGTTTTCTCGCTACTGACGCAAAAGAATTTTTTAAGGCCCTTGTCCATTAATAAAGAATCCCCATGTCGCAGTATAACTCATTTTTTACTTTTCTGCACATGAGCCGTAAATATACTGTTGATTATTTTTTAACATTTTATAAATAATTTTTTAACAAGTTTAGAATTAATTTTTCAAAATTAATTTTTTTTTTTCTATTTTGAAAAATTAAATCATTAAAAAATTACTAAAACTTTTTATCATTTTTTTGTAAAAAAATTTTTTTTGGTAATTATTTTCAAAATTTTCATATAGCCATATCTATTTATTGAAAGAAAATTATTTATTGGAAATAAACAAAAAATAGTAAAAATTTGACATTTGCTAATTTTTTTTAATTCCATAATCAGTAAAATTTATTAACATTCAGATGAAAAGATTTTAAATTAAAATTTCAAATTTAATTTAATTTTAATTAAAGTTCTAACTTAGAATATATAATTATTTTTATAAATGTTGTACGAGTTTTTTACTTTCTTCTTTTTTTATTTATTCAAGTTTATGGAACTTTATAAGCTCAGCTTAAAAGTTATGAAGCTGACATTATAAATTGTACAAATCATGATAAAATACAATAGATTTTTAAAAAATTATATAGGTTTAAATTAGTAGTTTCATTTTAAAATATGAATTTTGCAAATTATATGATATTTTAATTAGATTTTATTTTTTTTCAATCAATTAAAACTTGAAGAGTTTATACATTATTTACAAAGAAAAATTATTTCGGCTTATAGTATTTAATTAAATGAGTATAAAAATTAGTTCTAATAAAATTATTCTTAAAATTTTCGAAAAAAAAAGTTTTTGCATCAGCCTTCACGCATGTTAAAACCGAAATTTTACGCCCTTGGCAGATAAACTACTATTTATAAAATTTTAAGTTATTTTAATTTAAAAGAAATGAATTTATTTTAACTATTCAAAAGAACATAAATATTACATACAATATATTTTTATTTTTAAAACAAAAATTTTTGACCTATCTACTATATATGAATTCTTTGTAAAATTTCAATACTAAAAACAAATAATAATATTTACATTTTTATAAGAATTTCTCCTACAAAAGTATAAAGTGAACATTCTTATATTTTAGTGTCTTAACCGACTCTAGCGAAGGAATTTCATCCACAATATTTGTAAAAAATTTATTTTATTTTTTAAAATAAAATTTTTTATCTAGATTATATAGGTTTGATTTTGATATTTTAATATAAAATAATTTTTACGCAGTAAGTATATTTATAAAAAAATTAATTTTTTTTAAATTTTATTCCAGATTTAAGTTTGTTTATCAACAATAATGAATTTTTACTTATAGCTTATGAATTTATTTTTCTATATTTTCGAAAAAAAAGTGAGTATAATAACAAATTTTTAATTTTTTTGATTAAAAAAAAAACTTTTTTAATGTAAATGTTTTATTTACAGATTTTTAAGAAAACATCATAAAACTGTTGGAATTACTCATGAATTATTTTTTTATTTTATTTTTTTTGAAATATCAAATATTTTAAATATTCTGATAAAATGGAGAATAATTCGTCAATAACTTATGAAACAAAAAATTTAGTTGATAATCATCAATTATGTAAGTTTAGAAATACAAATTATTATATGAAACTTGCTGCGCTTGAAATTTCAAGCAAAATCTCAGTTTTATAATTTGTTTAAAATTTTATCATTTTAAGAATTTTAATGTTTTTTCGAGATTCTAAATTTGTGTTTTAAAATCTTTAAAATTTTACGTGTTGCTTAAAAATTCAAGCGCAGTAAGTTAAATGCCTACCTTAATTAACAAGATAAATTTTAAAATTATAAAATTTTCATACAGGTGAAAAGCATTCTAAATGTAATTCTCAAAATGAACCATGTTGCATCACAAGTAATGCTTCTAATGAAAAAGTTTCTACACCTATAAACTCATTCCCTTGTGAACTTTGCCCAAAAAAATTTGAAGAGCACCCTGAATTAATTCAGCACATACAAATTCACATCCATGGCGATTTAACCACATTTGAATGTCAAGTCTGTGATAAAAAATTTTTAAATAAAATTAATTTAGCAGCCCATAAGAAATCACATACAAGTGAAAAACCTTACAAATGTAAATTTTGTGATAAAGGTTACAAATATAAAAAAGTTGCTGAACGACATGAAAGAAGATTTCATATAGGAACAAAAACTTTTATTTGTGATTTTTGTAAAATAAGCTTCATCGAAGAAAATGAATTAAAACAACATTTAAAATTGCATACTTTTGAAACTTCTCATAAATGTGAAAATGAATACAATCAATTAAATGATGTCGATAATCTTCTTCAAATTTCTGATCGCCAGCCTTGCAACTGCTTAGATTGTGATAAATCAGATAATGCAAAAAATAAAATTCATAAAAAAGAAAAGAGTTATTCAGCTAAAATTTACCAATGTAAATACTGCAAAAAAAAATTCATGCATAAATCATACTTGAAAATTCATCATAAAAATCATTGTAAGGCCAATAGTAATTGTATTTCTAATTTAAATAATGCTTTCAATTTTTTGAATAAATGTGATAATTTGATTCAAAATATTACAGATGAAATGAAAATTAGTTTAACGAAGAAGAAAAAGAAATCATTTCGTTGTGATTATTGCAGGGAAAAATTTCATAAAAGGTCATTTATTATAGAACATTTAAAAAAGCATATTTTCTACTGTAAGATCTGTAAGAAAACTTTTACATACAACCAGGAATTTGAGGATCATTTAAAATCACATAAAAAGAAAATTAAAATTAAAGAAATTATTATCACAAAAGATTCACTAAGCTTAACTGATAAAAATTTAGTTGCTTCAAAAGATAATTTTGTTGATTCAAGTGCAATTTCTGGAAATACTGAAATTACTGAAGCTACTGGAAAATTAAGCAGTTTAAATGATCCATTATTAAATAATGATGAAAATTATAATGGGGTTCTTCAATTTCAATCTACACAATCAAATGCCACTAACATTGTAGAAAATATTTTTGCTAATGAAGGAAATCCAAGTTCATCAAATTCTATTTTGGAAGATGATTCTGAAGATGATTGCATTGTTGAAAAAACAATAATTAACAGCACATCATCTTTAGAAAAAAATTATGAATTTGATCAAGAAATAAATAATGATGAAATTTTTCAATTCAGATTAATTAAAATAGAATCAGTTGCTTCAGAGGACTTTTTTAATGATAAAAGTATTTGTACAGAATATGTTAAAACAGAAAATAATAGTGGAGCAAATGTTAGCACAGAAATTAATAGTACAGAAACTGTTAGCTCAGAAAATATTAGTACAGAGAATGTTACTGCTGAATCATCTGTTACAAATGATTCAGATGATATTTTTATGTTTCAAAATTATATGGCTGATAATGGTGAACCAATTGCAAAAACAGTTGTTTCAAACGATAATTTGGATATATCAAGTGCAGCTTCAACGAATCTTGAAATAACTGAATCTACTAAGACCTTGCAGAGATTAATTAGCTCATTAATAAATGATCATGATATTAGTAGAAGATTAAACCAGGAATCTCAAAATCAGCCAGGACCAAGTATAATTGAAGAAAATAACAGAGCAAGGGTTTCTGATAATTTTTCACCTGCTGTTCAAACAGATAATGTTACAATTTTTGATGAATCATCAGAAAATAATCAGTTTCTTGAACAAAGAAATCATCAAGATGAAAACTTAAGTAGTATTAAATCAGAAATTATTGAAACTGTAGAAGATGAATCTTATGAAGAAAAATACTCGCCTGAAATTGCTATTATTAAAGAAATTGAAAAGGAAACAAAAATTAAGAGTGAAGACTGTGTCGAAAAAGAAGAAAGTGATATAGCATCTTTAATTAAGAATTTGATGAAGAAAGAGGTTTGCCAAGTTATGGATAATGTATGTTCTAGTTTAAAAAATGAAGTTTTGAAAATTTTTGAATAAAAAAACAATTATTTAATTAATTATTGAACCTATATAAGTTAAAAAAGGTAAAGGTAATTTTTTTTTTTTCAAAAGTATTAAATCCATATCATTTATGAACTTTGAAATTTTTTTTTTTTAAAAGATTACAAATATTTATTTTAGTTTAGTTTTAATTCAAGTTAAAATCTTCATTCTCGTAAAATGATTTGAATTAAATAGATTTTTCTAATTTTAAAGAAAAATATTTTGTTAAGAATTCGTTAGAAAAAAAAATTAAATTTTTCAAGACACTAATTTGTTAAAAAATTATTCTTAAAAATTATTTATAAAAACAGTTTATTTTTTTTTTGTTAATACTTTTTGTATAATTAAATTACAAGTCGCTATAATAAGGGGTACATATATATTAAATATTTATACTTCATTTTGCAAGTTTTAATACTAAAAATTTGATTTATTATTCATAAATAATAATTAATTAAATCAGTTCGTAATTTAATTAAGTTGAGTAATAAAAAATTAAAATTTTTTTTTATTTCAACAATTTTCTGAAAAATTAGTTAATAAGTCAATCCAATTTATAGGCTGAAATTAAAGTAATTATAGCTGCAGTTAACTCATTTTGTGAGTATAAAACCTATTTCATTCAGGAGTGTTAAAAAAAGTATATATATTATAAGGAGAAAAAATTACGCTGTCACAAACTTTTATCATATTTAGCTTAAAATGTCAAAGATACAACTTTTGAGCAGAATATAGTAATTTTTTTTAGCACTTCTTTTGTAGTGGTTTTGGCCTAATGATTTATATAATTAAGCTTTGTCCTCAAATTAAGTTTATTTTTAACATCATTCCGGAGCCCTGTAATTACTGAAATATGGGGAATATAGTAAATTTGGGTTTATCGCTTGCAGATTTCATGAAGCCGAAAGCAATAAAAAAAATTTTTTCTCTTGCAGAAAATTTCCTCTTTAATTCCTTTATTCCGCTGTCATCTTCGATTTTTGATATTCAATAAATTTTTTTAATCAAATGATAATTCATAATAAGTATAAAAGGATAATTTTTTTTACTGTTTTTGGCTTCAGGAAATCTGCAAGCGATTTACCCAAATTTACAAGGTTCCCCATACTTCAGTAATCACAGGGCCCAGAGCCCTGATATGGGAAATTCCAGAAATGCTGTTTTCAATAAATCATTTAATTATTAAAAGAAAAAAAATTCTGATTATATATTATGTAGCTATATTTTTATTTTTGTTTTTCAAAATATTGTATAATTTTTTTTTTTTGTGATACTAAATTAATCATTGTTATTTTTATTTTCTATGAAATGCAAGTAAGTCTTAAAGTTTGTATAAATTAAAAATTATTAATTTGAACTTTCTTAAAAAATTTTGTATAAAATTTTATATACTTAAAATGGTTTTATTTTTTACAGTAGTGGAATGTTCTTTATAGAAATAAAAAAATGAAATTTGTAAACTGTGAATCTTAATAATATTTTTTTTTCGATCGTTATACATAAATAACAGTAACTATAATTTAATTATAATTATATTTTTGTTAAAAAATTAAGTACTTATATGCCCATTATACACTACAATATAAATATAGGTACCAATATACAAATATGATTGCCTAAAAATTTTAACTCAAATATGAGTAATTTTTTTTTATTATTTTTTTTTTTTTAATTTATATGTAAAATAAATTATTTTAAATGTAATTTTTTTTTGTAATTATTTATTGCTAAACCTTATTATATAATACTTATTCTCCAAAAATATTGTTTTTTAATATAAAAATTTATAAAAAAAGTTGTAAAATTTAAAGTAAGTAAATTAAATTAAAATTTTTTAAAATGAAAACAAAAATACATATGTTATTTTATAAATACGAAACTCTATAGATGTGGGTGCTTTTCACAGGAACGGTGTACATAGTGCTCACCCCTACCACTTATATCTGAGACGAAAGTTCTTTTGCACTTTTTTTCTTTTCCAAAGTTTATAAATAATATTTTTTTAAAGTCAAAACCTATTGCACATATTTAACTAAGGTTTAAAAAAAAATTTGTGGGAAAATGTTTGTTTGTTTAAACAAATACGACCTGTTAAATATTTGTAATTTTTGACTCATAAAAGCTTGAGATTCCAGATTTGGGCAACTTGGATCAAAATTCTGCTTGCGTTATAGATGGAGGTATCGTGAGAAATTTTGCTAAAACTCTTTAGTAATGAGTAACAGCTAATTGTTTATACATTTTAAAGCATTTTTAACTGTTTTTTTTAATAAACAATTAGCTGTAACTCATTACTGAAGAATTGAATGATCTTCAATAATAGCTACGCAGAATTTTGATCCAAATTGCCCAGATCTGGAATCTCGGGCCTCTGGAGTCCTCTTAGCTAGCTTATCGTCATGCAAACTCTGTAAGTCTGTCCCTCGATTTCATCTTTTTTTAAGCTTCCCACCTTTAATGATTGCGCACTCTAAATTTATTCTTATTTAACTACTCATATATTAACCATGGAAAACTTAAAATTTTAAATATGACAGCTTTAACTATGAAAATTAAAACTATTAAATTTTTAAAACGCGCCTTTACAAAAAAAAAATTTTCACCACCGTCCATGTCGTTTTCCCCAAGAGTATGCCATATTTTACTATACTAGGGGGCCAGCCCCCTGAAGCGCGCCAACCCCTTCAGATCATATTTCATGTTTAATGGAAATAAAACTGTTGTTTAATTCATAAATAAAAACAATTATACAGTGTGATGTCAATTTCAAATAATGAACTTTTTTCATAATTTTAATAAACCATTATTATTTTTATTTTTAAAATTTATTTCAAGAAAAAAATATTGCATTATTGTTCCTCGGTGCTACTGCATGCTCATTAAAAAAAGGGGGGGTTTTAGCGATATTTTAGCGATTTCTCGCGCATGAGCAGCTCAAAAAACTTTTTTGACCCCAGAATTGGATTCTACAAGAAATTTTCTATCTGGGTCGAAGAAAAAATTTTTCATGTAAATCTGGGTTTTTTACAGAAAAAATAAGAAAAATGTTTTCTCATTTTTCTCACTTTTTTTATAAGAGTCCAAAACACAAAAATGGCCGCCAAAAATCGAGGACCTTATAAGCTAAAAGTTGATGTGGAGTACTTTCGGGAAAAAACACTTTGGAACCGATTTGAAGACCCGACCATGCATCTTATACCGGTTTGGTTTAATTTTAGCCATATATATATATCTATTTTTTAACTTATTAAAATAAATTAAAATCTAAAGATCTAAATCCATCCATAAAATAACAACGAAATTTAACCAAATTTTATTTTTATTATTTATTTTTTTACTGCATATACTAAATACTAAATACTGGAGTACCTATAAAGCTTATTTCTAAATAATTTTGGAGAATATTGATTTTTTATTAATTTTATAAAATAAAAAACGTCTTGCTGCTATTTTTAAGTGTTATACAAGATCTACTGTAATTTAAATGCTTTTGAATACTTGAAATTGGAAAAATAATTACAAATTTTAAAATTACTTGATATTTTTTTAATTTTACATGCTAAACAGTAAAAAAAGCCCCGAGTAGTTAAGTCAGTTGAAGACAAATTTTTCATTTTTATTATCTGTGTTTTGTCACACAAAATAGTTGAAAAAATTAATTGATGATAAAAATATATTTTTGATGTTAAAAATTGAAAAAATTGTTTTTTGTTCCGTTAAGAACGTATTTGTTATTTATAATAAACTCATCAAATTGTTTGATTAATATTGGAACGTAATATAATAGTTTTCTTATTGTTACATTTATTTTTTTAATTTAAAATTTAGAATTAATTTATAAGTAAAAGAAATAGTATTTATTCTTGGAAATATTAAATTTAAAATAAAAAATATAGGTGTATGTGTTACGCCCGAAACGAGGTAACGGCCGGTTCCGCGGAATGGGGCAGTCATCAGCCGGCTTAATGAAATTATGAATAAAATTTGAAAACTCAAACAAATTTTTTATCTTATAATTAATCAGTATCATTCAAAAATGTATTTTAAATATAAAAGAAATTAAGCAAAAATTTTTTTTCTTAAATAATTTTCTTATTTTCAATATATTAATTTATTTAATTTGATGCCCCGTTCCGCGGAACCGGCCGGTTTGATGTCCCATTCCGTGGAACCGGCCGTTACGTTGTTTCGGGCGTAACATATGCATAATATCAGGATAAACTAAAATATATAAATTTGATCATTTTATTAACAAAACTACAACTTTTACAAAACAAATACAATTTTAGTTTTATGAATATAATGTTAAGAACGCATTATCCTTTTCCTCTTCGCCAAAAAAACTTCGAGTGATATAATTATATTCTTCTAATAATATTAATGGTGAAATATATTTTAATTCTTCAGGAATAATTTTAGATTTTCTAAAACTGAATCCTTTATTATATATAATTTTTAAAACACTTGTACCTTTACTATCATCTTTTATTTTACTTATTTCTTCAATAAATTTGTTGGATACGTTTTTACAATCGCAAACCTTAAGCTCTTTAAGTTTTAATGATCTTTTTAATAATTCAACTAAATGCTGATCTGTAACATCAGTATTAGAAATATCTAAACTAGATAAATTAGACATAGAAATTAAATTTTGAAAACCTATTTCTGTTATTTCATTTCCAGTAATTCTCAGAACTTTTAATTTCTTACACTGACTTAAATATTGCAATATCCCGATCCGAAAAGACACAGGGAATTCCATGCTTGATTGTGTGGCCCTCTATATGATTTCCATAGTGGAACCCCTATGGAAATGGAACGGGAATCCCTAGTGGCCCATGTATGGAACTAGCGGGGAAAGGCTCTGTGCGCATGAGCAAGCTTTTTTTTTCTGCTTCCCTTTGTATATTTGCTTCCCTCAATATTTGTTCATAACAACAATTAAATATTTTTTCAATAATTTAATTATAATAAACAATTTCATTTGAAAGTTAGTTTTACATTATTCATTGCATAATAAAAGAATGTATAGTTTTAATATTTTTATGATTAGAAAGCAAAACAGTTATTTATAAATTGTTTATACATTAACATGGGTGACAAATTAAATTTAGCTGCAGATAATTACAGATATTTGGAAAATGAAAGAAAAAAAAAGTGGAGCTTAAAAAGAAAGTTGACAGAGGAACATGAAATGCAACTTGAGAGAATAGGTAAAACCAATTTTTTTAGAGATATATTACAAAAGACAAAGAATATTATAAAAATTAAATAAAATTTAAAGGTGCAGCAATAAGTACAAAAATACAAAAAGTAGATGATGTGAGATTGTGAGAGATGATGAAGTTAAAGTTGTATCTGCTGAAAAAAAAATTAATTTGGAACCTCGATTGGGACAATCAAAAATTAAATTAATACCCATGCCTACATTAGATTTTGAATTTTATTTTCTTACCTTATTATATGTATGTTTATATATTTTATTATTTTAAATAAACAAATATTTATTAAATTATTTTATATATTAAATAATAATAAACAAATATTTATTAAATTATTTTATATATTAAATATTATTTTAAAAATACTGCAGAGTTAAACTACTTATAGTTTAATAAACATAAACACACGCGGAATAATATATAGTGTATGCTCATGCGCACAGAGCCTTTCCCCGCTAGTTCCATACATGGGCCACTAGAGATTCCCGTTCCATTTCCACTAGAGGACCCTGTATGGCAGTGTGGAAATTCCCTAGTGGTCCACACATGTTCCTCGGTCGGCATTTCGGATCGGGATCTTATCTATATTTTTATAAACTGAAAAATATATGATTTCCAAATTTTTAAGTTGACTAAAATATTTTTCACCAGTTTCTGTTAACATCATTTTTGAACTTCCCATTCTTATCTGTCTTAGATTTTTACATTCTGATAACCACTTCATAAATTCATCTGTAAGTAACTGATTGTGTGAAATTAAAAATTTTAAATTTGGGAATTCCGGAACTGAATAATGAGCCATACTTTCATCGAAAGTTAAATTTGCAAACTCAAGATTTTCTTTATGTAAATTATCCAACAAATTTCCATTAACTTTTGATAAAGATAGTTTTTTCAAATTTTTTTGCTTTAAAAGTAAATTAGAAAATTCATTTAACGGAACATGGTAACCTACTTCAAAATCAGTAATGCTTTCGCAGTTACTCTTTTGTAACTCTCTTAAAGTTTTGGTGCAATTCCCTATGTAAATTTTTTTTACGTTTTTTAATTGAGAAATAAAGTTATAGTAGATATTTGAATGAATTTCGCAACCCATAATTATGAATTCTTCAATAGCATTTGCTTGCAAATTAGAAAAAAAAGTTCCAGATAAATATAAATAAAACAAACGAATTTTACGAATTTGTGAATTTTTCATAAACAATGATTCTAGTATTTTATCAAAACGATAATAATCACTTCCGATTAAAGTAAATTGAGAAATATTTTTGCAATATCTAGTTATACCTTTTAATATTTTAGGTGTATTTGTCTTAATCGATATTTCCTCTTTTCCCAGAAAACTGCTTATACTTACTGAATTTAAATGATCTCCACAATTTTTTATTACATTAATTATAAAAGCTTCAAATTTTTTAATGGAAACTTTACGCTGAAGATATTCATTAAACAGTTTGTCATTAACTTTTAAATCTTTTAGATTGCACCATGATAACTTATTAATCAATGTCCATCTTTTACAAGTAAACGATGCATTTACCCTATCAATTACGCTTAGATATTTAAATATTTCTAACATACAATCATTATCAAGCTTGTTTATGATAGCTTTGTCAATTAAAAGTTGATTTAGGTCTTGTTCTAGTTGAGCTATGTAACAATAATAAATTTATATCATATCTGACTTTATTATTAAAAAAATTTATGTATATTTTACCTCTCGATCTTGTATTGTACATAATTTTTTTTGAAGGCACTTGTGACATTGTTTAATTTTTGGTAACTTCAGATATCTAGCTCTCAATTTGTATGTTCTACAAAAAAGTAAAAGGAAATCTATATTAATTTTTAATTTAATTCAGAAAAGTATATTTATTATTACTTAATTGTACATAACTTAAAAACATTACTATTTTAATTTAAAATCGTTTTAGTTTTGAAAAAAATTATAATAAGTGATATACCATTCATTATTAAATTATTACATAATTAAAACAATTAGAAAAAATAATTTTAGGACAGTTATAAAAATTTGAGGTTATGTAGAATGAAAAAGAAACTTTAATTTATAAATTATATCTAATCCTTACCTTAAAACTTTTTATGAAACCTATAGACAACATAAATGGTTTATTTTTAAATGTTCAAGCAAGTAGGTATTATTTAAAAAATATTTTATTATTTTATTTTTAATAAACTCAATCGTATACTTTCATCCTAGTCGTGCTGTCGTGCAGCCGACTCGTGCTCCAAATTTCACTTATAGCAGAAGAAAAACAAACCTTACGGCGCGCGAAAGCTGTTTATTTTAAAATATTTTTTCTAGAGTCAAATTATGGTTATTTTAATTAATTATTTTTAATTAATGCTTATTTAATAATTAATAATATTTTTTATTAAAAACAGTATCAAATAAGCTACATTGGTTCATACTCGAGGTTTATAACTAAAAATTGTAATATTACAAAGATTACAAAGATCAAGAATTTAATTTCATTAATTAAAATTTACTCTTGATTGCATCAAAAAAGTTTTTTAATTTCAATTTTTCAAAAATTTGCACCCCATAAATATTTTCTATCTGGTTTCGTTCAATGTTTATTTTAGTTTTGATGTCTAAATTTTTTTTTTTTTTAAAGCTCAGGAGGCCAGACATAAGGTTGGACATGTGGAATATTAAATATATAATTAGATAATCAATTAAATTGCTACTTGCTTCCAGAAAAATCAAAATTCTCAAAATTGATTAATTTTGTTTAAAGATTTCCTTTTTACAATTATTTATTTTTTTTTTTTAATTATATCTTTAAGGTATTATTTTATTAAAATTATTTAAATATTTTAAAAAATGTGACATATAAATTTCCTGTTAAATGGTTTTATTTATAATAATAGAAGCCAATATTAAAAATTTCAGAGTAGCAACGTATTTATATTAATAAGTATTAAAATTTATAAAAAATAAAATACTTTAAAAACTTAAATAATAAATGTAATAAAATTATTTTGTTAATATTTTATAAATTAAAAAGCCTTAATTTTAATAAAAAGATTAATTTATTATTTTCTATATAAATATAATATAATTGTATTTTTTGTATAAAAAATAAAAATAAGTTATAAATTATTATTAAAATTTAATTTTATGATTTACATGTTAGAAAATAAATTTAATAAATAATAATTTTTACTTATTTCTTTATATTTCTTTATTATATATAAATAACGGGCTAAAACCCAATACATGCTTTTTTAAAAATAAATTGTACATATAAAAAACAATTTATACATTGTCATGAAAATTAATTACTCTGATTAAGAAAATTTAACTAACTTGCAATTTTAAAATATTTAATTTTACATTAAATAATATAAGTCCAAAAATAATATGCATTAATAATCAAATATAATTCGGATACAATAATTAAGATACCATTAGTCTAAATGTCTAATCTTAATTTAATTTTTGCCTATATGACTAGAATAAATGACCATAGCAGGCAACCAAAACCAGGCCAACCCAATAGAGACCAAAGTGAATTACACAAAGTATACTTCTTTTAATTAAAATAATAATCATAATGTAAAAAGACTAATTTGAGTCAAAATAATTTAAGCAGAATCTATATACATTAGTTTTAAAACAGTCTTGACCTAATAAATTTTTAAGATTCTGTGGCAAAGAGTTCCACTGCCTTTTTAACCTGAGGTAAGGGGAATGATATAACAAATCACTTTTAGCACTAGCTTCTTTTAAAATTCTAGGTTGGCGTAAATTGTATTCCAGTGATCTAATCTCGAACACGTTCCTCAAATTTTCAGGAAAACATGGATCTGATAATGCCTTATTCATAAACATTAGATCATATGCATTATGCAATGATTTGATGGAAGAAATATTAGCTAATTTAGAAATATTTGAGAAATCGTGCTCGAGAGGAGACATTAATATTTTTTTATAATGAATAATTTAAAATAATTGACTCAAGAATTAAAAAAGTTTTTATTTATTTGTGAACAAATAAGAACAAACAACTTCTTTCTCCCAAAACAAAAATTTTAACAATTTGTGAACATACAATCTAATATGCCTCTTCTCATTAAGCATTTCAGTATCAAAAGTTGCTTTACAAGTTGAAAATCCTTTTTTTTCTATTATCATTGTATATTTTCCATCTCTTAAATTTAAATTAAATTTTGGATTTTTTCGAAAAAAATGTAAATTAAAATAACCTGAATCTTTGATTGAAACATGAATATCATTGAGAGGAGTGTTCATAAAATCAGCATATTCAAAAACAGAGAAATAGTATTTTTTTTCCTACATGAAATAAAATTTTTTACTAAAAGTACTTGAATAAAAAATTAATTTAATTTAATAAAAAGTTTTTCTTACATTTTTTCCAAAAGCTTGATCACTAAAAAGAAGTAAAAACGAGCTAATAAATAAAAATTTTTTAAACATATTTAAGGAAGACGAGAATGAATACTTAAGTCAAGTAAAAATTTTTAGACTGAAGAAATTGTATATTTTTTTTTATTTAAACCCACACCGTGCTTGAACGTACCGGAAAGTTGACCTAAAATGACGACAAAATCGGCTTGGACAGAGTTTTAATATATATTTTTTTACGTCGATTCCTTCCTACTAGAAAATCCGAGCTGCTCGTCTGCCCGACTTTCATGGGACCTATAATTGCGTATTTTAAGTTTTTTTTAAATTAATGACTTAAATTGCCGCCAAAATTTTATTTCTTGATAAAAATAACTTCTATAGGTCTCGAAAATTTTTTACAAGCCTCACGCTTCCAACAATTCCTTATTCGTCTCTTTTCATTGATTTGTTTTCAAAATATGATAATTTAAAGTCAGAGTTCCAATTTAAGAATTTTTAAAAAAAGTCATTTTTATCATGATATTTGAAAAACTATATCTCGGAAACTATTTAATGAAAAGAGACGAGTAAAAATTTTTTAAAAAATTTAAGCTTATAGAAAATTTTTGAGACCTATAAAACAGATTTTCATGAATAATTATAATTTTAGCAATAATATAAAAATTGGTCATTTTAGGCTAAAAATGGGCCTTTAGTTTATTTACTATAACGATGAAAGAATTAGTGTTATAAAATTTGCGGTTTACGGGGCTTGAAAAGTTACACTTAATCCAAAAAAATAAAACTAACCAGAAGTTTTTTTTGCCGTTGAACCAATTAAAGCCCCTGTGTAATAATGGTCTACTTGCAATGACTTTAAATATTAGAATAGGTTTTCCATAAATAAAATATTAATTTATTGTAATATATAATTTCATTTAGAAAAATTTATTATTATTAATATAGTAAAAATTTTATTTTCCTTTGATTGTATATAAAATAATTTCGTCTTTACAAATAATACTAATTTTTAATTTTATTAACAAAAAAATAGTACATTTTATTTTATCTTTTATTAATTTTATTATTCACTAAACTTGCAGAGGCGGATCTAGAAAATTTTTTGGGGGGGTCATTTGAATAAAATTACAAAAAATTTTCTAAAAAAGGTCCTTAAAAGTATTTTGAGGGGGGGTCAAAATGGTACTTCGCGTTAATTATGTAACGTAAAATTAGCTAAAAAAAGGTAAAACTGACCGATGAGGGGGGGTCAATTGACCCCTTTGACCCCCCTTGTATCCGCCACTGACTTGTAAGATTTTTGTGCAGTTTATAATGGTTTATACCTATACATATGTTTTGTAAAAGTTTTTTTATTTTTTTAAAAATATATTTAATATAGAAAAAGTATTAGACGGTTCAATTATTTTACATAATATTTTTCAAAGGGTACTAAAATACTTTAAATTATTACTATTTTTTATAAAGACAAATTTATTTTATATATAATCAAAAACGCAAATAAAATTTTTATTGTATTAATAATAATATATTTTTTTTAAATGAAATTATATATTACAATAAATTAAAATTTTATTTATGGAAAACCTATTCTAATATTTGAAGTCATTGCAAGTACACCATTATTACACAGGGGCTATAATTGGTTCAACGGCAAAAAAAACTTCTGGTTAGTTTTATTTTTTTGGATTAAGTGTAACTTTTCAAGCCCCGTAAACCGCAATTTTATAACACTAATTCTTTCATCGTTATAGTAAATAAACTAAAGGCCCATTTTTAGCCTAAAATGACCAATTTTTAAATTATTGCTAAAATTATAATTATTCATGAAAATCTGTTTTATAGGTCTCAAAAATTTTCTATAAGCTTAAATTTTTTAAAAAATTTTTACTCGTCTCTTTTCATTAAATAGTTTCCGAGATATAGTTTTTCAAATATCATGATAAAAATGACTTTTTTTAAAAATTCTTAAATTGGGACTCTGACTTTAAATTATCATATTTTGAAAACAAATCAATGAAAAGAGACGAGTAAGAAATTGTTGGAGGCGTGAGGCTTGTAAAAAATTTTTGAGACCTATAGAAGTTATTTTTATCAAGAAATAAAATTTTGGCGGCAATTTAAGTCATTAATTTAAAAAAAACTTAAAATACGCAATTATAGGTCCCATGAAAGTCGGGCAGACGAGCAGCTCGGATTTTCTAGTAGGAAGGAATCGACGTAAAAAAATATATATTAAAACTCTGTCCAAGCCGATTTTGTCGTCATTTTAGGTCAACTTTCCGGTACGTTCAAGCACGGTGTGAACCCAAATGCCTGCATAAAAATCATAACAGTTTGATGCTGATTAGATTTTAAGTATTATTTTTATAAATATTTTCATAAGTAGATAATGCCTGGTACTATATTCATTTAACTTAGCAGATGCGATATGCTTATTTTTATTATGTAGGAATTTTTAAAATTTCTGTTTTTTTAAGATAAAAAAAAATTATGATTCCACATACTCTTCTTATAACTATTCTTCTAGTGTATAATTATAGGGTCGTTATTTACCTTTTAATTTTCAAGATAATTTAAAATAATGCCTAAATAAAATTTGTTAAATGAACTATTAAGATTTGATTAAAATAAAAAAAGATAATTTTACTAATATATTTTTTCATTTTACGCATATATTTTGATTATCTATTGTCAGGGACTCTTAGGATATAGAAATTATTAGTTCAAAAATTTTTCTTAAAATATGGCTTATATATTTTGATTATAATACACAGATAGGGACAATAGGGGAAATATAGAAATTAATTGCTTCAAAAATTTTTTTAAATATAGATAGCTTCATCTTCCTCATCAGTGAATACTTCATCTTTTCGATCACATAATTTTTAGCAAATCTTTCACAAGAAGTTAAGTTGGTGTCACCGCTTGCATAAGTTTTCATTGCTGCTTTTGCTAAAAAGGAATCGTAATTATATTATTAAATTAAATAAATATATAAACTAGGATTCTTTTCCTTTTGGTGACTATTATCAAACTTAGATCAAAACTTTTAAAAATTCGTTGACACCTGCGGTAAAGATAAAAAAATCCTCATATTCATAAATTTAAAAATTTTCTTACTGTATACGTATTTCACAGCTGTAAGATCCTGAAAAACTTCTTTTCTTTGAACGCCTTTTGTTCTTGACCCTCCGGACCAACTGTATACCCCATGTAAGCATCTTTTCGTATACAAGGTATACAAAGTATTCTCGATTAAATCTTTTGGTGTGTCACCTCCAACATGCGCGGGATTTCAGAAAAATTTTTGGGGTGGCAAAACACGTTTTTTGGGGGGGCAAAACAGTATATTTAAATAACCCCATGCCCCCCCGTAATCCCGCCTATGACCTCCAAGAAATAACATAAGGTTATCCTGTGAAAATGTTAAAGGAATTTTTAATACATTTTAAATAGAAATTGTAAACAATGAAGTTATAATTTATTAAACAATTCAGCCCTACAGATTATAAACCTCAATATCAACGTTTTTATGGAAAATGAGTTTTTTTATATGGGCGTAATCAATATCAAATTCTCTAATCAATGGTGCAAAAATTATTTCATTAGTGATATCCAATAACACACCTGCAGTCTTAGATATTGAAAAAAAATTTATATGGATAAAAAAAAGAATACGCAGAAAATGGCATTTCTTTGTTTTTGTAAATATTGAGGTTTTTCTCATTTGCGGACTCGAAATTGGCCAAACTTTTTGTAAAAAATCCCAAAATTTTTAAAACTGAAAATATAATAGTAGAAGACTGTTTGGGGGGTTTTTAGGTGTGCTGAGCTAGTGTGGAAGTAGAGGAAGTGTGGGCGTGGTTAAGAGGACTGCGGCTCGACAGTATGGACAAAACGTCCGTACAAAAGTAGCCGAAGAGGCTAGGCTGCCTAGTCGAGACTCTTTGTCAATTAGGCTGATCCTACACAGGGTGTCTACCAGTCCTTATGGTCCTTGTGGTCCTTACAAAGTTCTTATTTTCAGAAAATGGTCCTTGTGGTCCTTAAAGGGTCTTTATTTTTAACTTCTTTGCTAAAATGTCCTTAGAAAGAACGATTTTGTCTTTGATATAAGAAAATTTTTAAAATTTAAACATAGAAATATAAGAACTAAGGATAATCCATGGATAAATAGCACAAAATGATATGCGAGATCTCAAAAATAGGAAATTTGGTTTTTTTTCAATAAAACAACTTCAAAATAGATGATTCCCCGAATTTGAAGGTTTTCTATAAATTTTGAAGGGTGCTATGCTGATTAAAAGTTTTTTGGTCAAATTTCTCTTCTCAGCTACCATTTTTGAAAGTACCGCTCGAAGTACCGTAAAAAAGCTCTAAAAAGCGTTAAAAAAAGAAAAAAAAATAGGTTTTCGATGTAAAATTTGATGAGGAATTCAAATTTTCAGTCAGATTTTTCCTACTCTATGCCAATTAGCGGGAAAATTTAAATTTGTGTAAAACTTTAAGTGAAAATAACTCAAAAGTTTCCCGCTAAAAATTTTTTTTTTCTTAAAATTTTCCGAAAAAATTGCATATATTTACTAAAAAAAATTTCCCGAGAGTAATTTTTTTTTTTAAGCGCGTAATACCGATTTTCGTGAATTTTCCGTTTTTTTCAATTTTGACTTGTTACTTATTTTGCTGATTTCCCGCTAAGTCACGTGACCAAATGAAAATCTGACCAAAAATTTGAATTCTGCGGTAAATTTTACAAGGGTATAGTAATTTTGGTATCCTTTGAATGATACATCTCAATTTGACAATTTAATTAAAGATTATTAAAATATACAAAAAATGAAAATTTATAAATTAGGATTTTCTTGATTTTTTTACATTTTTAGCCTAAAAATCATGTAAAATCTAAAAATAAAAATGCTTCTTTTTGGAAAACAAAATTTATGTCTATTATTAATAAAAATCAAGCTTTTTTTTAAGTTTAGATTTTATTTTCTATCAAAATGTCTATAAATAGTTAGAAATGTACAGAATTAGTGTAAAGAAAAAGATTGCAAATTAATTTCTTTGTCGAATGATAATTATTCATTTCAAAAGTGTAGTAGTATATTGTCTAATAATAGAGATTGTGATAAAAACAAAATTTTTGCTAATTCGTTGATAAATTTTTCATCTTTTGGTAATGTTTACTCGATGGGAATTTTAATAATGTACTTAACCCTCCGTGTGTCCACTTATTTTTTACCTACGCGCTGTGTCCACTATGACACAGGTGGGGTCATTTTTTAAGTACTAAAAATATAATTTTTGCAAAAATTCTTTTTTTAGGTTTTAGATAAACATTTCAACTTTAGGAAAAAAAAGTGTTTTGGCTAAAATGTACGCTGACTTTTGCGCAAAAAAATCGGGAACAGTCGTAAACGGGCATTTTTAAGAAAAAGTAGGTTGACGAAATCGTCATAGTAGACACACGGAGGGTTAACCCATTAACGCCCAATCGACACATACAAGCCATTTGAATTTTCTTTAATGGAAAAATCGATATTTTGAGCCAAAAATGTTACCTAGTAGGTAATCGGGGCTGTTCTTTTCATTTCCGAAGTCCGCTTTAACGTGCAACCCCTAGAAAATGTGATATCATCCCCTAAAACTGGGGTAATTTTTTTATAATTTTTAGACGTCATTTAAATTAATATAATGGGTACAAAAAATATTTCATGGCATTAAAAACTTAATATGGGACTACCAGGAACACAAAAAAAATGAATGCATACCAATTTTTTATCTTCAACCCCTTGAATGGGGTAAGGGGTGGATTTGTAGCATGAAAGAAAAAATGAATATTTTGGGCTAAAATTGTCATCCAAAAGGTATTTTTGCCCAATATTTTAGAATACCCCTAGAAAATAAGCTATCATCCCTTAAAGATAAGGTAAATATTACATTATTTTTTCGATGCGAAAGGGGGTGATATTTTATTTTTTAGGGGTTGTATGTAAAAACTGACTTCAGAAATGAAAATAGTGGACAAAATTACCTACTGGATGACAGTTTTAGCCCAAAATATTTATTTTTCCTTTTATGCTACAAATCCACCCCTTACCCCATTCAAGGGGTTGAAGATAAAAAATTGGTATGCTTTCATTTTTTTTGTGTTCCTGATAGTCCCATATTAAGTTTTTAATGCCATGAAATATTTTTTAAACCCATTATATTAATTTTAATGACGTCTAAAAATTATAAAAAAATTACCCCACTTTTAGGGGATGATATCACATTTTCTAGGGGTTATACGTTAAAACGGACTTCAGAAATGAAAAATTCAGCCCCTTTTACCTACTAGGTAACATTTTTAGCCCAAAATATCGATTTTTTCATTAAAAAAAATTCAAATGGCTTGTATGTGTCGATTGGGCGTTAATGGGTTAAATAAGAATTTAAAAAAAAGAAGTAGTAATAATTTGATAAATCGAATTTAGTTTACAAAAATTAATGGGATGATTATTGGGATGATTATCTTGTAATAGATACAGAATCATTTTTGGCTTTGAATCTATGTAGCAGTAAATTTTTTTTTTACAAAAAAGATCAAAATAAAAAACAGATATATGATTTATATTCTATGTTTAATCGATGTAAATCTAAAGTTGGATCTCAATGTCTATGGCAATTTTTTAAATTTCCAATCAAAGATATCAAAACTCTTAATGAAAGACTGCAGTTTATAGAATATTTAAAATTTTCTCAAAATACATAATTTAAATCAGACATAACTCCATTTTTTATGCATTTATCAAATTTATCAAATGTTATACCTACAAAAAATAAAAAAATGTCTCTTGAAAATTTCAAAAGTTTAAATTAGACTATTTACATTTATTTACATTTAAACAAAATACTTTACAGCTTAATCAATACTCAATTTATTTGTCATTCTCAGCAAGTAAAAATAGCACTGATTTATCAGATTTCTAATAGCATCAATGGAAAAATTATTTATTCAAAGTGTATTCTAGATTATACAATCAATTCTGATAAATGTTTTTCTCCAACTCAAATTGGAATAAAACCGGGGACAGATAAATATCTTGATATTTTAAAAACTCTTTACTAACATTTACCTACAACGATATCTCTACTATATGCTAAAAATTTGAACTTCATGTTATCAGACATTGAAAATTATCGCTTGGTATATTTTCCTACACTTGGATTTGGTATAGCTATAATGAGTATAACAATAATGATATTAGTGAAAAATCTTGTTTTGATAAATTAGAATACAAATTTATTTCCAATGGGACTAATTTTTACAAAACTCCTTTAACAGAAAGACTTGATAAAATTTTTAAAAACATACATAAATCTATAATAAAAAGAAACATTAGACTTATTACAAGATTCGAAAGTCTATTCAGTGATAACGCTAAAGCAATTTCTGATGCTATATATATCAGTGTGGTAAGCTTGATGCTTTAATATCTTTGTATGAAGTTGCCGAAGAGTTTCGTTAAACCTCAGCTAGTTAAGAAATAATAACATAATCAACGTTAAGAAAAGTACATATCCGTTAAAAATGAACAGTGAATTTATTAGTAATGACATAATCTCATGTCATAAAAATGTTGTGCACTTATGTCCAAATGGCTGCGTTAAAACTACATATTTAAAACAAATTGGTCAAATACTTTATTTGGCACATATCGGTATGAGCAGATATCTTATCAGCAGATAAATTATCAATGTTATTTGATTTTTAAACTGGAGGAACTTAGCAGCCCATAAGAAATCACATACAAGTGAAAAACCTTACAAATGTAAATTTTGTGATAAAGGTTACAAATATAAAAAAGTTGCTGAACGACATGAAAGAAGATTTCATATAGGAACAAAAACTTTTATTTGTGATTTTTGTAAAATAAGCTTCATCGAAGAAAATGAATTAAAACAACATTTAAAATTGCATACTTTTGAAACTTCTCATAAATGTGAAAATGAATATAATCAATTAAATGATGTCGATAATCTTCTTCAAATTTCTGATCGCCAGCCTTGCAACTGCTTAGATTGTGATAAATCAGATAATATAAAAACTAACATTAATAAAAATGAAAAGAATTATTCAGCTAAAACTTACCAATGTAAATATTGCAAAAAAAAATTCATGCATAAATCATACTTGAAAATTCATCATAAAAATCATTGTAAGGCCAATAGTAATTGTATTTCTAATTTAAATAATGCTTTCAATTTTTTGAATAAATGTGATAATTTGATTCAAAATATTACAGATGAAATGAAAATTAGTTTAACGAAGAAGAAAAAGAAATCATTTCGTTGTGATTATTGCAGGGAAAAATTTCATAAAAGGTCATTTATTATAGAACATTTAAAAAAGCATATTTTCTACTGTAAGATCTGTAAGAAAACTTTTACATACAACCAGGAATTTGAGGATCATTTAAAATCACATAAAAAGAAAATTAAAATTAAAGAAATTATTAACACAAAAGATTCACTAAGCTTAACTGATAAAAATTTAGTTGCTTCAAAAGATAATTTTGTTGATTCAAGTGCAATTTCTGAAAATACTGAAATTACTGATGCTAACGGGGTTTTAGGCAGTTTAAGTGATCCATTATTAAATAATGATGAAAATTATAATGAGAGTCTTCAATTTCAATCTACACAATCAAATGCCACTTACATTGTAGAAAATATTTTTGCTAATGAAGAAAATCTAAGTTCATCAAATTCTATTTTGGAAGATGACTCTGAAGATGATTGCATTGTTGAAAAAACAATAATTAACAGCACATCTTTAGAAAAAAATTATGAAATTGATCAAGAAATAAATAATGATGAAATTTTTCAATTCAGATTAATTAAAATAGAATCAGTTGCTTCAGAGGACTTTTTTAATGATAAAAGCATTTGTACAGAATATGTTCAAACAGAAAATAATAGTGAAGCAAATGCTTGCTTGCGCAGAAATTAATAGTACAGAAACTGTTAGCTCAGAAAATATTAGTACTGAGAATGTTACTGCTGAATCATCTGTTACAAATGATTCAGATGATATTTTCATGTTTCAAAATTATATGGTTGATAATTGTGAACCAATTGCAAAAACAGTAGTATCAAACGATAATCTGGATGGATCAAGTGCAGCTTCAACGAATCTTGAATTAACTGAATCTACTAAAACTTTGCAAAGATTAATTAGCTCATTAATAAATGATCATGATATTAGTAGAAGATTAAATCAGGAATCTCAAAATCAGCCAGGACCAAGTATAATTGAAGAAAATAACAGAGCAAGTTTTTCTGATAATTTTTCACCTGCTGTTCAAACAGATAATGTTATAATTATTGATGAATCATCAGAAAATAATCTATCAAGTCAGTTTCTTGAACAAAGAAATCATCAAGATGAAAACTTAAGTTGTATTAAATCAGAAATTATTGAAACTGTAGAAGATGAATCTTATGAATAAAAATACTCGCCTGAAATTGCTATTATTAAAGAAATTGAAAAGGAAACAAAAATTAAGAGTGAAGACTGTGTCAAAAAAGAAGAAAGTGATATAGCATCTTTAATTAACAATTTGATGAAGAAAGAAGTTTGCCAAGTTATGGATAATGTATGTTCTAGTTTAAAAAATGAAGTTTTAAAAATTTTTGAATAAAAAAATAATTATTTAATTAATTATTGAACCTATATAAGTAAAAAAAGGTAGTAGAAGATACTTAGACATGGTAAAGAATATTACTCATTCTCCGGCATGTAAATACATGCCTGCACTGAGAAAATTATATAATTGTGACAATGATATCATATAATCATATTTGTACGATTATACATGTAATCACCCTGATGATATTATATCATCAGGACAATAATATTATGTAATCCTGACAATTATATGCATATCATTGGGGCAATTATACATATAATCCTCCTGATAATATCATATAATCAAGGCAATTATATTTAATTTTTTGTTTTTTTTTTCAAAATATTTATTTTTTGGGTATATGAAGAAACTCACAGATATTTAATTATGTATTTTTTACCTAATTAATTATTTATTAAAGTTCTTTTAAAGACTTTCAAAGATGTGAATTTTTATTATTTTTATCTTTGGTATTTTTGTTAATTTTTTTTTTCGCTCGCACGCTTTCGTTCGTTATCAATTATCGACACCGTAACCCTAACTAATCTAATCGCATATGTATTATAGAGAAATAGCAAGCGCTCGCCGATCATCATTCTTATTGTGTATTATATCCTCGGTCCTTATATAGTAAGTGGAACGTATTTTTGACACTTGCGAGAGAAAAGACCTTAGCATCTAGCGGTTGAAAATTAAAACAGTACACCGCGCACAATTCGAATTCAAAAAAAGTTTGAAAAAAAATTTATTTTAAATTTGAATTTAGCGCGGTACGTGAATTTAATTATCTTCCGCTAGATGCTAAGGTCTTTTCTCTCGCAAGTGTTAAAAATACGTTCCACTTACTATATAAGGACCGAGGATATAAAACACAATAAGAATGATGATCGGCGAGCGCTTGCTATTTCTCTATAATACATATGCGAATAGATTAGTTAGGGTTACGGTGTCGATAATTGATAACGAACGAAAGCGTGCGAGCGAAAAAAAAAATTAACAAAAATACCAAAGATAAAAATAATAAAAATTCACATCTTTGAAAGTCTTTAAAAGAACTTTAATAAATAATTAATTAGGTAAAAATACATAATTAAATATCTGTGAGTTTCTTCATATACCCAAAAAATAAATATTTTGAAAAAAAAAACAAAAAATTAAATATAATTGCCTTGATTATATGATATCATCAGGAGGATTATATGTATAATTGCCCCAATGATATGCATATAATTGTCAGGATTACAGAATATTATTGTCCTGATGATATAATATCATCAGGGTGATTACATGTATAATCGTACAAATATGATTATATGATATCATTGTCACAATTATATAATTTTCTCAGTGTGGAGGATGAGTAAATATTCTTTATCACGTCTATAAGTATGTTTTTTATACATTAGTGATAAAGAATTTATCATTATTTATACAGGTACACGTGTAACAAGATCAAATTTCTATAGGGCTTTTGAATTCTGATAATAAAATAAAAACTATGCCTAGAAAAATCGATAATACCCATACTTAACTTTTGACTAAGCGTGTTTTTGTACCTTTTTTTTTGTTTCAAAGCCGTGGAAGAATGAGAAAATTGAATAATAAAATATTATATGCTAATGCGCACGCTTATTGCAGGATTTAAAAGTACTATAAGTATTTGATCTTTTCCACGTGTAGTTGTGTATAAATAATGATATTATTCTATTTCACTAATGTATAAAGATATGTTTTTTGTTTTTACAAAAGCATTTAGATCTATGGGTAATTCCATGGATAAAACGCACAAGATGATATGCCAGGTCTCGAAAATAGGAAATTTGGTTTTTTTTCGATAAAACAACTTAAAAATAGATGATTCCCCGAATTTGAAGGTTTTCTATAAATTTTGAAGGGTGCTATGCTGATTTAAAGTTTTTTGGTCAAATTTCTCTCCTCAGCCACCATTTTTGAAAATTCCGTAAAAAAGCTCTAAAAAACGTTAAAAAAAGAAAAAAAAGTAGGTTTTCGATGTAAAAGTTGATGAAAAATTCGAATTTTCAGTCAGATTTTTCCTACTCTATGTCAATTCGCGGGAAAATTCAAATTTGTGTTAAACTTTAAGTGAAAATAACTCAAAAGTTTCCCGCTAAAAAAAAAAATTTTTTTCTCAAAATCTTCAAAAATTGCATATATTTTCCTGAAAAAAATTTCCCGAGAGTAATTTTTGTTTTAAGCGAGTAATAACGATTTTCGTTTTTTTCAATTTTGACTTGTTACTTATTTTGCTGATTTCCAGCTAAGTCACGTGACCAAATGAAAATCTGACCAAAAATTTGAATTCTGCGGGAAATTTTACAAAGGTATAGTAATTTTGGTATCTTTTGAATGATACATCTCAATTTGACAATTTAATTAAAATGGTTTATTAAAATATAGAAAAAATGAAAATTTATAAAATGGGATTTTATTGATTTTTGGGTAAATTTCTAACTATTTATGGACATTTTGATAGAAAATAAAATCTAAACTTAAAAAAAATTTATTTTTTATTAATAATAGACATAACTTTTGTTTTTTCCAAAAGAAGTATTTTTATTTTTAGATTTTACATGATTTTTAGGCTAAAAATGTAAAAAAATCAAGAAAATCCCATTTTATAAATTTTCATTTTTTCTACATTTTAATAAACTATTTTAGTTAAATTTTCAAATTGAGATGTATCATTCAAAGGATACCAAAATTACTATACCTTTGTAAAATTTCCCGCAGAATTCAAATTTTTGGTCAGATTTTCATTTGGTCACGTGACTTAGCGGGAAATCAGCAAAATAAGTAACAAGTCAAATTTGAAAAAAATGGAAAATTCACGAAAATCGTTATTACTCGCTTAAAACAAAAATTACTCTCGGGAAATTTTTTTCAGGAAAATATATGCAATTTTTGAAGATTTTGAGAAAAAAAATTTTTTTTTTTAGCGAGAAACTTTAGAGTTATTTTCACTTAAAGTTTAACACAAATTTGAATTTTCCCGCGAATCGTCATAGAGTAGGAAAAATCTGACTGAAAATTCGAATTTTTCATCAAATTTTACATCGAAAACCTACTTTTTTTTCTTTCTTTAACGTTTTTTAGAGCTTTTTTACGGGATTTTCAAAAATGGTGGCTGAGGAGAGAAATTTGACCAAAAAACTTTAAACCAGCATAGCACCCATCAAAATTTATAGAAAACCTTCAAATTCGGGGAATCATCTATTTTTAAGTTGTTTTATCGAAAAAAAACCAAATTTCCTATTTTTGAGACCTGGCATATCATTTTGTGCGTTTTATCCATGGAATTACCCCTATATCATCTATGAACTTTGAAATTTTTTTTTAAAAAAGATTATAAATATTTATTTTAGTTTAGTTTCAAGTTAAAATCTTCACTCTTGTAAAATGATTTGAATTAAATAGATTTTTCTAATTTTAAAGAAAAATATTTTATTAAAAATTCGTTAGAAAAAGAAAATTAAATTTTTCAAGACACTAATTTGTTAAAAAATTATTCTTAAAAATTATTTATAAAAACAGTTTATTTTTTTTTTGTTAATCCTTTTTGTATAATTAAATTACAAGTCACTATAAAGGAGTACATATATATATATTTAATTATTTATACTTAATTTTACAAGTTTCATTACTAAAAATTTGATTTATTATCAATAATTAATAATTAATTAAATCAATTAGTAATTACGTTGAGTAATAATTAATTTTTATTTTTTTTTATTTCAACAATTTTCCAAAAAATTAGTTAATAAGTCAATCCAATTTATAGGCTGAATTTAAAGCAGTTATAATTGCGATTAACTCATTTTGGGAATATAAAACCTATTTCAAGCAGGAGGATCAAAACAAGTATATATTAGGAGAAAAAATTACGCTGTAAAAAACTTTTATCATATTTAGCCTAAAATGTCAAGGATATAAGTTTTGAGCAGAATATAGTAATTTTTTTTAGTACTTATTTTGTTGTTGTTTTGGTCTAATGTCTTATATAATTAGTAGGCTTTGGCCTAAAATTAAGTTTATTTTATCATTCTAGAAAACTGCAATTACCCAAATACGGGGAATTTGGTAAATTCTGGTTAATCGCTTGCTGATTTCATGAAGCTAAAATCATTATAAAAATTTTTCCTGTTGCAGAAAAATTTCTTTTTAGTTCCTTTATTCTGCAGTCGTCTTCATGATATTCAATAAATTTTTTTAATCAAATGATAATTCATAATAAATGAGAGGAAAAGTTTTTTATTTGTTGGCTTCAGGAAATCTGCAAGCGATTAATCCAAACTTACTAGGTTCCCCATACTTCGGTAATCACAGGAATCCGGAATGCTGTTTCCCATAAATTATATAATTATTAAAAGAAAAGAAAAATCTGATTATATATTCTGCAGCTATATTTTTATTTTTGTTTTTCACAATATCGTATAAATTTTTTTTTTTTGTGATATTACTTCTCAAATTGATGCTTTGTTGTTACAAATTGACTCTAATAATTTTATAAATTGGCTTACTCAAAATGGTTTCTCCATAAATAAGAAAAAATCACAAGTAATCAGTTTTGGTAAAAAAGACAAAATCTTTACTTTTAATTACCATATAAACTGCTATCCTCTGTCTCGAGTCTCAGTAGTTCGTGACCTTGGGGTTCTTCTCGATGAGGAGTGGACTTTTAACAATCATATTGATCATGTGATTGCTGTCACAAGCAAGATGGTAGGCTTCATTAAGAGAGCCACTTATTGCTTTAATTCTGGTGATTGCCTTAGTTACCTTTATAAAACTCTTGTTCTCCCACATTTTACATACTGTTCTATTGTTTGGCAACCCTTTACCCGTATAAATTACGAGAGATTGAACTCCATCTCTAGAAACTTTTTAAGATACACTGCTTATAAAATGGGATGCCCATTGAGTTTTGATGATCACTCCTATGAGAAGATATCATCAAGGCTCAATATTTATACTATTGAATCCTACCATCAAGTTTGTGACTTATTGTTTGCCTACTCTGCTATTTGTTCTTCTGGTACAAATGATAACCAGTTTCATTTTGATATGAGAACTCAAGCATATGATCTGAGATATTCGAGACCACTTCGCGAGTCTCAGTCTAGATCAAACTTGCTTTTCTACTCACCATTGAATCGTATACGTAGAAGTTGGAATTTAGACCCGGAACTCCAAATTTCCTTAACTAGTCTGGACCAAACCCAATTCAGGAATTTTGTGAGGTCTGAATACCTTAAAAACTATGAATAGCTCTCTTTCATTTCATTTTCATTCTTATTATACTTATTTCATTATGATTCATTTTATTTGCTATTTTTAATTAATTCTATTTAATCTGCTGAACCTCTTTGTTTAGTTAAATAAATATATTTTTATTATAAAATGTAATTTTATATATTTAAATGATTGTTATGTTACTAGTCATATTTTATTATATATATATCAAAAAATTTTTTTTATTAGTTAACATAAATAATTTTGTAAATTTACTGTATCAAGGGTAGTAATACCTGTTAATTTTTGAAATAAATAAATAAATAATAATATTAAATTAATTATTATTATTTTTATTTTCTATGAAATTCAAGTAAGTCTTAAAGTTTGTATAAATTAAAAATAAAAAATTAAACTTTCTTCAATAAAAAATTGTGTTTAAAATTTTATATACTTAAAACAGTTTTATTTGTACTGGAATGTTCAAAATAGAAATAAAAAAATGATATTTGTAAACTGTGAATTTTAATAATATATTTTTTTTGATTGTTATACATAAATAATAGTAACTATAGTTCAATTTTATTATATTTTTTTAAATTAAGTACTTATATACCCATTATACCCTACAATTTATATATAAATACCAATGTACACATATGATTACCTATATTAAAAATTTTAACTCAAATAGGAGTAATTTTCTTTTATTTATTTTTTTAATTTATATGTAAAATAAAATTTTTTTGTACTTATTTATTACTAAACCTTATTTTCCAAAAATATTGAATTTTTATACCCATTAGGTACCTCGCACTAACATAAGAAGTTTTTTAATATAAGAATTTACAAAAAATTGTAAAATTTAAAATAAATTAAAATTTTTTAAAATAAAAACAAAAATACATACGAAATTTTATAAATAGGAAACTCTATATAGTGCCCCCCCCCCCCTCTTTTTCCCCACTTATATCTGAAATGAAAGCTCTTTTGCACTTTTTTTCTTTTCAAAAATTGATAAATAATATTTTTTTAAAGTCAAAAAATCTACTGCACATATTTCTAAGGTTTAAAAAAATTTTGGGGGGCATGTGTGTTAAAAATAGACCGTCCACTGTCCTTTTGCAATATGCCAAACTTTCGATATTAATATTTTACTTAGAATTTGTACTTAAATTTTTCTGTAGGATGCATATGGTGTATTTAGGTTCCAAGAATATATTTTTTCCACCTTCACCGTCCGTATAAATAAAAAACCTCATATAAGAATATGTAGACTTTATTTTTACATTTGTAACAGTAACACTTAAAATTTTAGGTATTAGTAGGTAGGTACCTTGATAAACATAAAAATACAAAAAAATTTAAAAAAAGATAATTAGTGTTGTGCCGTAAAAAAATATACAATTCCTGTAAAAAGCATTTACAAATACATACGAAAATTGTTAATTTATAAAATTAGGTAATTAATTTTTAAATCCAATTGACTTGGAACTTGTTTTTGCGATTTAACATAGTATTTAAAACAGAAAAATAATATTTCTTAATTAATAATGATCTTTATATCGAATTTTCCAAGAATATTAAAAATCAAGCCAGAATTCTGATTTAATGCTGAAAGAAAAATCAAAGATAGATAATTGAAAAATATTATATATAGGTATCATCAGCAGAAAAAACTAAATTTTAGATTACGGCCCGCCAACGCAGGTCAACGCCATCGCACAAGTTGCGCAGGACGCTGAATGAAACCACAGCCAAGGTCGACATAATATCGGAGCAGGTACAGGGCACCAAAGAAAACAAGTTACAAGAGTTTGTAAAAATTATCGCAAATTAGGTATTTAATTTTTTTTGTGCATATGAAAGTAGAAAGTTTTTTATTCTGAGGTTGTGCATCTATAAACATAAATAAGGGGACTGGGGAGGTAAGATTTATATTCAGAACTTCATAAAAAATATAAGTGGATCACCGCGTTTAATGGCAGCACATAATTCCATGTGGTCTATTATGGAGAATAATAATAATAAAAATGATAATCAACAAATAGGTAAGTACATATTTTTTTTTTAATATTCATACCATTAAAAATTCAGAAATTATATTAAAATTTTCATACACAGGTGAAAAAACCAATAATTTTGATGAAAGCAATTGTATTGATCTATTTTGCAATTTTTGTGAAAAAAAATATAAAAATCAAAAAGATCTTATTAAACATCTGACACTACATATAATTAATAATTTGAAACCATATAAATGTACAAAATGCGGTAAACGATTTCAGTCTGCAAGTGGACTGAAAGTACATCAGATAGTGCATTCAAAGAAAAGGCCGTTTAAATGTCATCTGTGTAAAAATGCCTACAAGTATAAAGTTACTCTTAACAAACATTTAAAACAACAACATAGTGATAAAAAATCAGGTACTTAAGTAAACACGAGAGTAAACAAATTTCAATTCTTTAATGAGAAATAAGATTCTTATACCTATTTCTTTAACAAAATAATATGATAGCATGATCTTAAATTTTCTAGGTAATTTAATTAACAGAAAAAATCAAATATATTATAAGTGCGATTATTGTGCAAAAATATTTCATAAAAAAAAGAGTATTATATGCCACTTGAATATAATTCATGGAGGTAATGATAATAAACACCTGAAATGTGATAATAACGCAAAGATATTGGTTGGAGACAATGAAAATAAAAAAACAATTGAAATAGGTATAAAAATAAGCTTTTAATATTTTAATATAAGATTTTTTATTTTTTCTGGATATATATTGCTAATAAATGGTTCAAAAATTTTCAGATATATTGTATTTTAAAAGTCACATTTCCTGCCAAAACTGTCAAGTTTTATTTGATGAATATGTTAGTTTACTTGCTTCAAGAGATAATAGTATTTTAAGCAATAATATTACTAATCCAGAGATATCTTTAGAGAATACTGAAAAAAAAGGTGCCACAAAAAATACAGAAAATATCTGGACATCAAATGCGGTTACTTCCAACTCGGATGCTATTTGTATTGAAAAATCAAATAACATTATATCAAATAATTCTCAAGCCAATCCTAAAATAACTGAAGGTAAAAAATTAAAAATTTATAAATAATTTATGATTAATTAAGAACTTAAAATTTTAAAAAATATTCATTTTTATTGCAGACATCGCTGTTACATCAAATACTGATACTAACCTATATGAAAATTTGACCAAAATTTTTAAACATCCTAAACCAAATCAAGGTAATGAAGCATTTAATAATTCAAATAATCTTATATTTTCTAAATGAATAAAAGATAATTAGAGTTTTAAATCCTAAAAATATAGAATCTGCTATTGTAAGTACTGTAATAAAATTGTACATCAAATGATACTAATTAAATCTTTTTTTTATACGTATCATGAATTTGATGTTTTAATTATAGTTTATTTTTGATTAATTGTAATTCTTAATAGTAAAAGTTTTAAATATATTAAATGATTGTTATCATTATATAAGGATTTGTTCAGTTAGCGATAAACTTTTTAAAGAGCTTTTGATAATTAATCATTTGTTAAAAATAATATATAATTATGCTTATTAATATACTAAAAATATTTTTTTTTAATTTTAGGAAGTATGGTTAGATCAAAATCCACTGATATTTCTTCTGTTTCTAATGATTCCCAAGGTATTTGTATAATGAAAAACTTGTCTTCAGTTACAGATGGTTCAAAAAATAATTTAGATGATAGTTTTATAATTAAAAGAACTTCTAATAATGTTAAAGGTAATGAAACTTATTTATTTAAAAAACTTATTTATTTAAGAAACTAATTTATTTTTATAAGATTTAATGAAATTATTAAATTCTAAAAAATAGAATTTGCTGTATCTGGTACGAAAGAAAATCTCATCGATAATAGAAACCCAAATAAAGAATTGCTATTTGCTGATTGTTCTTCTGCTGATAATTCTGATAAAAATTTTATTATTGAAGAATCAGCAGCTAGTTATAATAAAATGTCGGGAATGACTATGTCAAGGTTTGCTAGTACTGAAGCTTCAACAAATTTTGTTGAACTGAATCTAAGTACTGAAGCTTTTAATTCTACAAATGATTTACCCGATAGCGAGGATGAAGTTTGTATTATCGAAGAACTATCAACAAGTAATGTACCAAGAAAAAATAATTTAAAACCCATCATTACAGTAAAAGAAGAAGTTGTAATCAGTGACGATGATACTGAAGAAGATGTGAAAATTAAAATAGAAACTATTAAACACGAAGAAAATAATTCTTCCTCGTTATCAAAAATTGAAAAGAAAAATGTATTAATTAAAGTTTTTGGTAATCTCTTAAATGAATTTTTATAATTAAATTAAAATTAGATATAATGGCCATAACCAGAAATTTAATTTAATTTTTTTTTTAAATATTTTTTTATATAAATTTAAAGATAAAAAATTATATAATCTTTCTTTTTATAGAAATTTATTAAAATTAATAAGGTGTAGGTATAACTTAATTATATATAATTATATATATTAATATTATTATTATTATTATTTTAGTATTATTCATTAAAAATTTCTTATAAAATAACAAATCATTATTTTATTTAAAAATGTAAGTTAAAATATACAGTATTAAATTAAATATAAATTAGATAATCGATTAAGTTGCTACACGCTTCAAGAAAAATCAAAATTCTGAAAATTCATTAATTTTGTTTACACATTTTCTTTTTACAATTATTTTTTTTTTTAAATTTATATCATTAAGGTATTAAAATTACTTAAACATTAAAAAAATATGAGACTTATAAATTTCCTGTTAAATGATTTTAATTATAATTTATAATAATATAAAATTCAAAATTTCAAACAGAGTAGCAATGCAGTTATACATATTAATAAGAATTAAAATTTATAAAAAATAAAGTATTAAAAATACTTTAATAATGTAAAAAAATTATTTTGTTATTATTTTAAGTTAAAAAGCCTTAAGGCTAATTATTAATTAATTTTAAGAAAAAGATTAATCTATTATTTTCTAATAATTTATTTTCTATAAATATAATATAATTGTATTTTTTGTATAAAAAATAAAAATAAGTTATAAATTATTATTAAAATTTAATTTTATGATTTACATGTTAGAAAATAAATTTAATAAATAATAATTTTTACTTATATATAATTAATATTTTTTTATAATGAATAATTTAAAATAATTGACTCAAGAATTAAAAAAGTTTTTATTTATTTGTGAACAAATAAGAACAAACAACTTCTTTCTCCCAAAACAAAAATTTTAACAATTTGTGAACATACAATCTAATATGCCTCTTCTCATTAAGCATTTCAGTATCAAAAGTTGCTTTACAAGTTGAAAATCCTTTTTTTTCTATTATCATTGTATATTTTCCATCTCTTAAATTTAAAGTAAATTTTGGATTTTTTCTAAAAAAATGTAAATTAAAATAACCTGAATCTTTTATTGAAACATGAACATCATTGAGAGGAGTGTTCATAAAATCAGCATACTCAAAAACAGAGAAATAGTATTTTTTTCCCTACATGAAATAAAACATTTTTTTTACTAAAATTAGGTACTTAAATAAAATTAATTTAATTTAATAAAAAGTTTTCCTTACATTTTTTCCAAAAGCTTGATCACTAAAAAGAAGTAAAAACGAGCTAATAAATAAAATTTTTTTAAACATATTTAAGGAAGACGAGAATAAATACTTAAGTCAAGTAAAAATTTTTAGACTGAAGAAATTGTATATTTTTTTTTATTTAAACCCAAATGCCTGCATAAAAATCATAACAGTTTGATGCTGATTAGATTTTAAATATTATTTTTATAAATATTTTCATAAGTAGATAATGCCTGGTACTATATCCATTCAACTTAACAGATGCGATATGCTTATTATTAATATGTAGGAATTTTTAAAATTTCTGTTTTTTTAAGATTAAAAAAAATTATGATTCCACATACTCTTCTTATAACTATTCTTCTAGTGTATAATTATAGGGTCGTTATTTACCTTTTAATTTTCAAGATAATTTAAAATAATGCCTAAATAAAATTTGTTAAATGAACTAAGATTTGATTAAAATAAAAAAAGATAATTTTACTAATATATTTTTTCATTTTACGCATATATTTTGATTATCTATTGTCAGGGACTCTTGAGATATAGAAATTATTAGTTCAAAAATTTTTCTTAAAATATGGCTTATATATTTTGATTATAATACACAGATAGGTATATACACAGGTGAAAAATTTCACCCATTTTTTTACGTAAAAATTTAGGTAAAAATTTACGTAAATTTTTACGTATTTTTTTACGTAATTTTTTACCTAATTTTTTAGGTAAGTTTTTCGTTTTGGGTTATTTTTTTTAAAAATAAAGTTAATCTTAATAAAGTTAACAAAAATTTATTATTAATAAAAGTATTTTTTATTTTAGAGATAATTAATAGTTCGTATGTTAATAAAAATTTTTATTTTTTAATTTTAAGTAAAACAAATTTTTTCTATACTATAAAATTTAGCTAGTTTAAAGATTTTTTTATGTTTAAAACAAAAATTTTAATTTATATAAAATTTTAAAATTCCTTTGCCTTATAATTATTTAAAAGGATAAATATTTGGATATTAGGACTTAGTTAAAAAAACTGTATAACACCAAAATTTTGCAAAGAAAGTCAAATTTTTATTAAAAAAAAAAAAATTTCAATACAGATATATATTTTTCTTGCGGCCAACTCAAATTTACAATAAGACACCCTTTGAAGAATTGATCACATGATGGGTTGAGCCAAGGTTCAGCAATCTACAATAAAGAAAATACATTTATAAAATAATCTCTTTTTCTTAAATTTTTTAATTTGAACATGCAACATTTTTATCTTGGAACTTAAATTAGGGGGGGAGGGAGGTCAAATGGACTTAAAATAATTTTGATTTAGGGACTTAGAATAATTTTGATAAAGGAGTATAGAATTATAATGATTTGAAGAGCTAAAATTTTTTGTTGCTTAAAATAATAAAGGACTTAAAATTATAAATGGATATTTTAAATAATTTAATGCCATTTCGACCGAAAAAAGCAACAAATTTTCAAAAAATTCAAATTCTTGAAAATTAATGTTGGTAAAGTAAAATTTTGATACACCGCTATAGTATTTGGAGTCACTAATCACGATTCTTTGGCTTAGCGACTTAAAATAATTACATTATGATTTAGGGACTTAATCTTTTTTGGTATACAAAATTTAAAAAATTAGATGAAAAAATCTAATTTCTAGAGAAAAACCACTCCAGAAAGAAAAAAAACTTTTCATTTTACGATGAAATTTAGTCAAATTATCGTCAATTTAAGATTTTACCCAAATTTGTCTTAAAAAAGATTGAAGTTCTATGTTGAAAAAAGCCATAAAATAATGCTTGAAGTGCTTAAAATTGAAAGTAAATTCAGAAATTATTTTCTGATAAATTTATTTTTAAATAAAATTTTTAAGCAGCAATGATGCATATGAAAACAAAGATTCAATATCAGCTGATTATAATATAGAATAAATCAGACACATATAAAACTATTAAATTTAACGATACAACTAATTTTGATTCTTCGCTCTCATTCATTCTTATATTTGACAAGGCATGGTAGTCTATGTTATTATTGCATGCAGTACTGCTACTTGAAAATGTTATTTAAAAAAAATATATCAGAAAATAATTTCTAAATTTATTTTTATTTGTAACTTTTTCAATATTCTTATCTGTGACTAGGTAGCATCAAATAAGACCCTTTCAAGATAAGTTGTTTTGTCTATTCGGTGTTGAAATTCTTGTATATTTATAAAATCAGCCAAAATTTAAGTCGTAGAATTATATGAATTCATTATGAGTTAGTTACTAAGTTCTTGCCAATTAAAAATCATTTTTACCAGTATTATTTTTACAAAGTTTGCATCATAATAAGTTCATGCTGAAATTACTCGTATTCGAACTAATATTTCAGAAAATACTTATTACGAAGCTTGTGAACTGAATACTGGTTTAACTGATCTTTAATTTTACAAGATGGTTACTTATAGAAACTTATGCCACATTTCATTATTAATTTTAATTATGCATAATGAAAATTGAAAACTGTACTCACATATCAATCCAACATGTTTTTGAAACATCCACCGAAATACTTGCTGCATCTAGTTCACTGGCTTGTACAGTTTGACAATAATTCCTATGAAATAAAAAAAATTAATATTGAACAAGAGATAAACTATAAATTACAAGTTTTCATCATTTTGATAAACTCAAGAAAGTATTTTCAAAATCTTAAATGCGTTTTAAATTTAGGTTAAGTTGCACGATTTTGGTTTTCTGAATATTTTTAAGTACATCTATATATCTCGTATTATTTTATAATTATTAATGAACTTACATGCTTTTAACTAAATAATTAATACCAAATATAAAAAAAAACTAATACTTACAATAATTAATTTTTCAAGAAAAATTTATGCCCAGTATGCAAGCGTTTTCAATGCAAGAAGAGAAGCTTCGCTCGGTCGGTATTTTAGAATAGTGTATTGGATTTGTCTCAACTTCGCATGCTGGACATAAATTTTTCTTGAAAATTTATTGTTGTAAGTATTAGTTTTTTTTTATATTTGGTATTATTTATTTAGTTAAAAGCATGTAAGTTCATTAATAATGATAAAATAATACGAAATATATAGATGTACTTAAAAATATTCAGAAAACCAAAATCGTGCAACTTAACCTAAATTTAAAACACATTTAAGATTTTGGAAATACTTTCTTGAGTTTATCAAAATGATGAAAACTTGTAATTTATAGTTTATCTCTTGTTCAATATTAATTTTTTTTATTTCATAGGAATTATTGTCAAACTGTATAAGCCAGTGAACTAGATGCAGCAAGTATTTCGGTGGATGTTTCAAAAACATGTTGGATTGATATGTGAGTACAGTTTTCAATTTTCATTATGCATAATTAAAATTAATAATGAAATGTGGCATAAGTTTCTATAAGTAACCATCTTGCAAAATTAAAGATCAGTTAAACCAGTATTCAGTTCACAAGCTTCGTAATAAGTATTTTCTGAAATATTAGTTCGAATACGAGTAATTTCAGCATGAACTTATTATGATGCAAACTTTGTAAAAATAATACTGGTAAAAATGATTTTTAATTGGCAAGAACTTAGTAACTAACTCATAATGAATTCATATAATTCTACGACTTAAATTTTGGCTGGTTTTATAAATATACAAGAATTTCAACACCGAATAGACAAAACAACTTATCTTGAAAGGGTCTTATTTGATGCTACCTAGTCACAGATAAGAGTATTGAAAAAGTTACAAATAAAAATAAATTTAGAAATTATTTTCTGATATATTTTTTTTAAACAACATTTTCAAGTAGCAGTACTGCATGCAATAATAACATAGACTACCATGCCTTGTCAAATATAAGAATGAATGAGAGCGAAGAATCAAAATTAGTTGTATCGTTAAATAAGACTGTTTTATATGTGTCTGATTTATTCTATATTATATTCAGCTGATTTTGAATCTTTGTTTTCATATGCATCATTGCTGCTTAAAAATTTTATTTAAAAATAAATATATCAGAAAATAATTTCTGAATTTACTTTCAATTTTAAGCACTTCAAGCATTATTTTATGGCTTTTTTCAACATAGAACTTCAATCTTTTTTAAGACAAATTTGGGTAAAATCTTAAATTGACGATAATTTGACTAAATTTCATCGTAAAATGAAAAGTTTTTTTTCTTTCTGGAGTGGTTTGTCTCTACACAGTGATCTGGAACGCGAAAAAAGTTTCACCACGATGCCCCCAAAAATCTCTGGTATTTACTTATTCTATAGGGTCTCCTGAGGCAGGAAATGCTTGTCCTAAAATTGAAACCGTAGCTCTCGGGGAGAACCGCCCAAATTTGGGGGTTCTTGGGGGGTAAAAAAAATTTTTTTTTTTTTTTTTTTAATTTAACATTTTTTACATGATTTTAGACCATAGAAAGTGACGAACAATTGAGGAACACAAAAAATTTTGCTCGCCCCATAGTTTTTTTTGAGTTCGAAGGCTCAAAATCATATTTTTTCAATATTTGAAAAAAACCAATTTCTGAAATTTTTCAAATAAATTAAAATTATTTTTAATGATGGATTTATTTTTTTTCAATTGTTTTGTGATTATAATTTACTAAAATAAATTTATTTAGGACCAAAAAGTACAAATTTTCAATTTTCAAGGTCTTAGAGCAACTCAAATGTTAAATATTGGATTATTTTAAAATTTCACAGACTTGGGATTTTTCTATCAGATTCAAATGAGGTTATAAACTGGATTTAAAGACGTATTCCATAGTAATTTTTCCAGTACAATCTGAATTTGCTATTTATTTTAACATTTTACCACGATTTTTAGGAGAAAAATCCGTTTTTTTGTTTATTGTGGTTTCAATTTTCAAGGGACCAATTTTTTAAAGTTTCAAGAAAAAATTTTCTGAATAATATTTACAAGAGTCATTTATATATTTTTTCCTCTGAAATTCCCATGAAATTCCAATGAAATCACTAGTTTTTGCATCCGGAATTTCCCTTAGCCAAAAAATCATTTGTTTCTATTTTTACTGGTTTTGTCCAATTTCATGTTTGCTGTTATGCTAAACTAGTCAATTTGAGCCTGAAATGTTTGAAATGTCTAAAATTTTTTAAATAAATGAATATTGAGAAAAAAATGACTCTAGAAAATATAAAAACTTTTCTTTGTCTAGTGGTGAAAATTCACTGACCTAACCAATTTTTTAGTTACGTGAAATTGAGATAATAGGGGAATTATTACATAATCATTAATTCACTAGAAAGGAAAACTCCGGATGAAAAAACTAGTGATTTCATTGAGTTTCAGAGGAAAAAATATATAAATGACTCTTGTAAATATTATTCAGAAAATTTTTTCTTGAAACCTGCGAAACTTTAAAAAATTGGTCCCTTGAAAATTGAAACCACAATAAACAAAAAAACGGATTTTTCTCCTAAAAATCGTGGTAAAATGTTAAAATAAATAGCAAATTCAGATTGTACTGGAAAAATTACTATGGAATACGTCTTTAAATCCAGTTTATAACCTCATTTGAATCTGATAGAAAAATCCCAAGTCTGTGAAATTTTAAAAAAATCCAATATTTAACATTTGAGTTGCTCTAAGACCTTGAAAATTGAAAATTTGTACTTTTTGGTCCTAAATAAACTTATTTTAGTAAATTATAATCACAAAACAATTGAAAAAAAATAAATCCATCATTAAAAACAATTTTAATTTATTTAAAAAATTTTAGAAATTGGTTTTTTTTCAAATATTGAAAAAATATGATTTTGAGCCTTCCAACTCAAAAAAAAATTTGGGGCGAGCAAAATTTTTTGTGTTCCTCAATTGTTCATCACTTTCTATGGTCTAAAATCATGTAAAAAATGTTAAATTGAAAAAAAAAAAAAAAAAAAAAAAAAAAAAAAAAAAAAAAAAAAAAAAAAAAAAAAATTTTTACCCCCCAAGAACCCCCAAATTTGGGCGGTTCTCCCCGAGAGCTACGGTTTCAATTTTAGGACAAGCATTTCCTGCCTCAGGAGACCCTATAGAATAAGAAAATACCAGAGATTTTTGGGGGCATCGTGGTGAAACTTTTTTCGCGTTCCAGACCACTGTGTCTAGAAATTAGATTTTTTCATCTAATTTTTTAAATTTTGTATACCAAAAAAGATATTTGGAAAATTTGGGGTAGTTGAGATACGAAAAACACGGTTTTTTACGTAAAAGTGTCAAAATCTTTTTGGCATACATTGCCGATTTCGTGTTCACGTTTTTTTTGGATTCTATAGGGTCCAAATTTCCAGAAAATCATGGTGGTAGTCGCGGCCTCGCCGATTTTTTTTTTTCTTCATTTTTGGTGCTCATAAAACGTATTTTCTCGTAGAAATGCACACATATGTATACCCCCGTATCGGAATTACTCTAAGCCCTAAATTGAAAATATTTTAAGTCCCTAAATCATAATGTAATTATTTTAAGTCGCTAAGCCAAAGAATCGTGATTAGTGACTCCAAATACTATAGCGGTGTATCAAAATTTTACTTTACCAACATTAATTTTCAAGAATTTGAATTTTTTGAAAATTTGTTGCTTTTTTCGGTCGAAATGGCATTAAATTATTTAAAATATCCATTTATAATTTTAAGTCCTTTATTATTTTAAGCAAAAAAAAAATTTTAGCTCTTCAAATCATTATAATTCTATACTCCTTTATCAAAATTATTCTAAGTCCCTAAATCAAAATTATTTTAAGTCCATTTGACCCCCCTCCCCCTAATTTAAGTTCCAAGATAAAAATGTTGCATGTTCAAATTAAAAAATTTAAGAAAAAGTGATTATTTTATAAATGTATTTTCTTTATTGTAGATTGCTGAACCTTGGCTCAACCCATCATGTGATCAATTCTTCAAAGGGTGTCTTATTGTAAATTTGAGTTGGCCGCAAGAAAAATATATATCTGTATTGAAATTTTTTTTTTTTTAATAAAAATTTGACTTTCTTTGCAAAATTTTGGTGTTATACAGTTTTTTTAATTAAGTCCTAATATCCAAATATTTATCCTTTTAAATAATTATAAGGCAAAGAAATTTTAAAATTTTATATAAATTAAAATTTTTGTTTTAAACATAAAAAAATCTTTAAACTAGCTAAATTTTATAGTATAGAAAAAATTTGTTTTACTTAAAATTAAAAAATAAAAATTTTTATTAACATACGAACTATTAATTATCTCTAAAATAAAAAATACTTTTATTAATAATAAATTTTTGTTAACTTTATTAAGATTAACTTTATTTTTAAAAAAAATAACCCAAAACGAAAAACTTACCTAAAAAATTAGGTAAAAAATTACGTAAAAAAATACGTAAAAATTTACGTAAATTTTTACCTAAATTTTTACGTAAAAAAATGGGTGAAATTTTTCACCTGTGTAGGTAGGGACAATAGGGGAAATATAGAAATTAATTGGTTCAAAAATTTTTTTAAATATAGGTATATGGCTCCGAATGGTTGAAATGATCTGAAACGTGAAATTAACTGGTAAATTAGTTATAGCTTTTTTATTTTTAAAATTTTTTCTAAATATTCAACAACTTACTATTTTATTATTTTTAAAAACCTTACAAAGTATCATCCTAAATAAAAATGCTAGGTTTAACAAGGTGAAAATCGTTTATGTTTACTTATTAATTCTTTTTTAAAACAAATCTAAAATTAATTTTATTTATTTTTTTGAATTGCGCTATAACATACATTTTTTAATACCAGTACATTCAGTTTATATAACTAAAAATTTTAACTTTTATGCAAAAATATAAAGTTTTTTGAACAGCTTTGGTAGTAAAACAGTCTATCCAAAAATTTAATAACCATATAGAAGTATTATAGAGTTATATGACCAAGAGAAGTTACAATACATAATAAAAGATACAATACTTATGCATTTAAATGTGCAAATATAGTTAAGTAATATTTATTGTAGAGGAAATATAATAAAAATAGAAAAACATGTTAACGTAAAAGCTCTTGAAATCATAATTTCAGCTAATATTTTACTCTAAATATGAATTGTATTTAAAAACAAAAATTTTAACAAAGTAAGAGGTTATTATAAAATTGAAAATTATATTAATTTATCATGCAATAAAAAAACTTGCATTTTGCTGATTGTAGTACAATTCTTAGAAACTTTTAACACTAAAAATACAATTAATGTACATATCGAAGACAAAATATTATTTTTGTCAAACAACTTTTTGCTATCTTAATAGAATATCTTTTGTTTAATTATCTTATTTTAAAAAATTCATAACTGGAACCACAACATCTTTTTCAAAATATTCATTTAAACATTTATTTTTAACAGAGTTCAATTTTTCTTTGATACCTTTTTCTACTAAATGAATACATAAATTAATGACTCTGTCTCTCGAGGATTCATTCTGTTTTCTTAATGCTATCCCAAATTCTTCAAGTGGTAAATGTTTTATCAATGAAAGGTTAGTAGTTGAATCCTGTAATATTAATTTTGATATAAATTTTAATTAAAAAGAAAAAATAATTGTTTTTTACCTTTTTTACTTCTAAGGTATCACTTTTAAGATTAGTTTTGAGATCCAATACTTCTTTAATTGCCTCGCTATTACATTTATCTACTAACTTAACCATATTTTCATCAAAAATTTTTTGACAATCAATACTATTATTAGAATTCTTTATTTTTTCCTAAATAAAAAAAAAATTAGCTTGAAATTTATATATATAAAAGCATCGTATCTTATACCTGCAAATCTATGATTTTAGTTTCTTGAATCAACTGAAAATCAAAATTTTTAGAGTTCATTAAAGCATCAATTATATTTTCTGTTTCTTTTATTTTTAACTCAGCAGCCATAAGTGGAGTAAGACAACCAGGATTGGTTGTAATAATTTTTATCATTTTCATTCTTAATTCTGGTGACACCTCTGCTGTCATATTGTAAATTGATGACGATTTCTAAAGTATAATAATTTTTAATATTAATTAAATTCTTTCATTATACTATAATTAAATTTATATGTTTAAATATACTTTCACTCTTTCAACGATAAATATTGCTAAAACGAAACATTCAATTTTAAGGTTATATTTATTGAAAAACTGTCACTCTCAGCTCTCTGAGACAATTTTAACAATTTTTTTGTATTTATAATATGAATTGAATATTAGTGAAAAAGCTTACTTGTCTTTTCTTCGAACAGTACGAACTCAAAATACAAATTATAATAAAGGATATTTTTTTAAATGATTTTGAAAAAATGAAATAGTGTTTTATGTTTTGTTCCTCCTTTTTGGAGCTAGTTTAGGATTAGGGCGCGAAGTTTAAAATGATTAAACTTACTAATAATTTGAAATAAATAATAACTTATAAAGTCATAAATAGGTATATATAGTATCAATATCTATTTGTTCAACAAGGGAAAAAAAATAGGATTTGTCTTTCCATGCAGTTGTATGCACGAGTGAGCATAGCGAACGAGTAAAATTTCCTACATTTTTTCCCGTGTTCAATAACACATATAGTTTTTCATTAAAAGCGAAAAAAGGATCGCCTGAAAGTAAGAAAGTAGATTTTTTATGCAGCGTATAATGAAAAATATTAATTTTTGTTAATTTAATTTTTACTTAAAGTTTAATCTGATATTTTCAAAAATATTTTTTTTAAATAAGAGGAATTTGAATATTTAAACAGAAATTAAAAAATGCATAAGGGTGAATTTAGATGGGCTTCTTCCTACTTCTTATGCTTTTTAGCGCTAAAATTTAAAATAATTTTATTAAATTTTCCAATTTTCCTAATTTTCCTACAGATAAATGTTTATTATTTAATTTTAAGTTAATAATTAATCAAATAAATCATTAAAATTAATTTTTAATTAAGTTTTAAAGTAATTATCAGTATAGCAGAAAGTTAGGTTATGTGTTTGAGTAATTGTAAATAAATGATTTTATTTGTCATTATTAATCAAAACTTATGCTTTTATTGTTGTTTTAAGGCTACACTTTGCAAAAAATCATTTTTTAACAATATATTTTAATTTTATGTGTAATTTTTGCAAAAAAAGAAATTAAATTCAAATTTTAGCGCGCTAAAAAGCATAAGAAGTAGGAAGATAAGAAGCCCATAGGCCATATCTAAATTCACCCTAATAGGTAATAATGTAGATTTTTAAAAAATTCATCCATTAATTCAGATACGAGTTTTTATTTGTACATAATAAAAGTAAAAAAAAAAATTCCATAATTTAAATCTTGTGGAAGGGATTAAAAGCGATTTTTATTTGACGATTCTTATCTTTAAAAATTATTTGGAAAATTGAAGCCTGAAAATTTTGGAAAACTTCTGAAATTTATTATAGTTAAAAACGGTAATTTTAGTAGTCATAACGTCACAATTTTTTCGATAAAAATAAAATTTTTCAATTAAAGATTTTTGGAAATCGAAACTTCTGGAATATTTTATTTTTATAACCATTGATAAAATTATATGTCCTTAAGAACATAAAAAAAAATTTTTTAATTTATTGACTACAGGCGGAGATATTAGCTCTTGAAATTTCTTTATTTTTTGACGCACTAAATTAATTAAGACTTTTTTATGAAGATTCTGATTCTAAAAATCTGTGAGTATAATATTTTGGAAATTATTTTACATCGACTAACTGAAAAAAATTTTGTTTTTTATTAATTTTTTTCTGAGTAAATCAATATTTTAAAAATTATTGGTTAGATAAAAAATAAAAAATCTTGAAAAATTTTAAAATATTATTGTTTAAGGTTGATTAGCGTTTATTTTGATCACGATAGAAATCGATATAATTTTTATAGGAGCTTCGTATTATAATAAAACACATTTAAAAAAATTTTTAAGAAAATTGTGTTTTTCATTTAGGAAATACAAAGCTCCAAAGTTGAGTCCTTATACATTGCGAGCAATGGAGCTGAGTCAAAAATCAGGGGTTTGAGATTTTTATGTTATGTCAATATCAAAACTATAAACGATGGATTTAAAAAAAAAAATAGCACCACGTAAATTAATTATTGAAGAAACTAGTATTCGATTTTTAAATAAATTGTGTTTTTCGTATAAAAGATATTTTAATTAGAAAAAATAAAAAACCGATAAAAATTTTAAGGCGACAACGTCGCTGTTTAAAATACACGCATAATATTATAATAATAATCATGTAAGGCTCCATCTACAGAAGCCGCAAAAGGGGGGCGCAACCGCAAGCGTAAGCGCAACGCAATGCGCAGAAACCATTTTTGTCTTCTACGCAACTCGAAAGACACAAAATCTTCTTCTGCGCATTGCGCCGCAATTGCGCTTACGGTTGCGCCCCCTTTTGCGGCTTCTGTAGATGGGGCCTAAATAAGAAACGCGCCCTACAAACATTCTGCGACGTTGTCGCAATTTTTTTTTTATTTAACCTTCAACGAAAAATGACCGGCTGTATACCGTCAAAATCTTGTGACCGCTAATGAACCTTAAATTAAATTTTTTTTAGTGAATCGATGCTAAATAATTTCTCAATTATTACATTCAAAGATATTTAAAATCAGAAGCTTTATAAAAAAGGTCTGAATAAATTTATTAGCTCAAAAATGAAATAAATTTTAAACGCTAATATCTCCGTCTGCAGTCAATAAATTTTCAAAATTTTATTCCTAAATTCTAAGGAACATATAAATTGATAGATGTCTATAAGAACTAAAGTCTCCAGAAGTTTAAATTTTCAGAAATTTTGAATAAATAAATTACCAATTTATCCAGCTGATTTAACATTAACGAAGCAAAAATTTATTATAAAAAATGCAAAAAAAATGAAATTTTCAAAATTTCTTTTCTGATTTAAGCGCTGAATAATAGACATAGATATTATTTAGTGTAAATCAAGAAATGAAATTCTGAAAACTTATGATTTTTTATTTGTATCTACGGTCTCAACTACAGGGAAATTTATAATAATGAGAAATCCATTTTGTTCATTTTTTTTCAAAATTTCTCAGATATATGTAAAAAGTTTGAGAAAATTCAAAATTAAAAATATTTTACATAAATTAAAAAAATGTGGAAAAATAATGAACAAATTACATTACTCAGTATTATAAAATTCTCTACGTAGTTGAGACGTTAATTACATTTTGTAAGCTTTTATCGGGACACTTTTGTGATAATAGAAATAATAGATATATGATATACATGGATATATTATAATATATATGGGCATATCCATTACTTTTCATACAAAAGTGTGCGCACCCATGACTCCGATCGGGCTCAAATTTTCAGGGGTGGTTTGAAGTAATAAAAAACTCAGCCAGCCAAAATTTCAGCTATTTTGCAGGACGGGTTGCCGAGATACAAGCTCTAAAAGGTCCAAAAATAGCTGTTTTTAGCCTATTTTCAAAAATTTACTGGGCTTCAAGGATTAGTCCAAAAAACATCCGGTTGGTCTCATTTTTTTCCTTGAACATTCAACTTTTACCAAAAAAGTTTCATGGAGTTGATTTTTACTGGCATTGATTAACGTAAGATTTATTTTATCGAAAAATGCTGATTTTTGAACTTGAATTGTGACTCAGCATCATTAGCTAAAGACTTCCGGTTGGTTTCATTAAAAGCGTCTATCAAAGACCTTTCAAATGAGACCTTAAACTTTAAAAAAGGGGGGTCCCTTATCAGGGACCGGAGATATAAGCAATTGAAAGTTTGCTGTTTCCGAAAATATCGATTTTTTAACAACTTTAATCGTCTGCAAAATTTTTCTCTGAGCACTTTAAGGGCTGCAAATTTCAGGAAAGCTTCTTTTGATATTAAAAAAAATTCCCTAAAAATTTGGGCGATGGTATTGGCTTCTGTTCGTAGATATAAGACTCTGAACATGTGTAATAATTGGACCAATATTGGTCAATAAATGGTTAAGGGGTCAACCAAAAAATTTTTCTTCTTCAATATTCGAATAGCCAGGGAAAAATGAGCTGATTTAAAAAAAAAAATTTTTATTTTTGACCGAAAAATAAGCAAGTTATCATCATTTTAAGATTTTTTAAAAAATTTTCCAAAAATCCCATTTTTAGGGTCATTATACAGTATTCTAACTCGAAATACTATAAACCGATTTAAAATGGATAATAAGTTAGAGATTTCAAAATTATCGTTAGAAGTTGAATCATTAAGAAAAAAAGTATTCGATAAAGAAGAGTTTTTTTTGAGTGTGTTAAAAAATCGCCAAAAAAACTTTATGGTTTGTAAAATGGAGTATTCTACTTTATTAATGTAGATTCTGTAACAAATTCGAGAGTTGAATCAGATATTAGTAGAGAGATCGCCAACGTAATAGAAATCTATGAACAGGGGGATCATCTTTCCGCTTAGGTCTCTGTATTCGTCACGTGGTCTATTATATAGTAGATTCATGTGGTGGGGCTTGCTAGTAAAAACAGACAGAGAAAGAATTATGCAAGAAATCAAGCGGATAGTAAGAGACGCAGTATAATAGACCACGTGACGAATCCAGAGACCTAAGCGGAAAGAGGATTCCCCTGTTCATAGATTTCTATTACGTTGGCGATCTCTCTACTAATCTCTGGTTGAATTTACATAGTGCTCTATATTTTTTGAATTTGATTAAGCATCAGGATCTCTTGTGGATCTCCATTGTGAGTGGATTTTCTTTTTACATTGAATTAAGTTAATAAGTTCCATGATATACCAATTAGGGTAATCTTATTGGGAACAGTTACATCTATTAATTCATGTATAATAATTGATAAAAATTATAATATGAATACAATCCTCATTTGAGAAAATATGAAAATTTATGAAATCAAACCAATTAACATAACTAAGGCAGTAGTTTATATCCTCAGCATTCATTTTGTTAAAATTATATCTTGAATGGTGGTAGCTTGCTGAGTCTAGTATTGTACCTGTGTTCGATGAAAATGTAGCTAATCTAATTTAACAATTTAGTCATCAGAGAGGTATTCAGTTAACCCAATCGGTCAGATGGCCAGGTCGAACGTATATTGCTTTCTTGGATGATTTGGATGTTGTTGGACTTATCAATATTTTTTTTGTGTTACGCCCACGTACTATATCTCGATGTTTACGCCAGAAAGGGCACTAAAATTTGGCTTAACTTTCAAAAATTGGCTAATATCAAGACCGCCGTTAGAATTTTAAAATTTGAATGCCAAATTTGATCTCGGCAAACCCGAGAACCCCTGAACATACGCTTAAAAATATTTAATTGTAATTCTAAAAATGTAGCGAAGGTTTGCGTAAATTGGACACACTCTTGAGGCCGTCATATTGAATTTTTAAATTTGGATGCCACTTTCTGTCTCTGCGCATCCGAAAACCCGTTAATATACCCGGAAAAATATGTGTTTTTATTATACAAAAATGTAGGTAATTTTTGCGACAATTGGTCGATTAAAAGGCCACCATTTAGAGTAATGCCAAATTCATTCTCAGTGCACCGGACAACCCCTTAATATACTCTGAAATATATGTTTTTTTATTATGCAAAAATGTTGGAAATTTTTGCAAAATTTGGCCAATTTTGAGGCCGCCATATTAAATTTTGAAATTTGGCTGCCAGATTCGACCTCAACACACCGGAAAAGCCCCAATTACGATTATTCACAAATTTGTATCTCTGTAGATTGACATCTGCCCAAATTAGACCAAACCCAAATTTTTTTGGTTTTTTCAGTTTCTTTAGCAACTTTTGAGGGAATTAATTCATGAAACCGACTAGATTGGCAAAAAAAATTAGATTTAAAAAATGTAAAATTATGTTTTAGTTTATGGTTGATAATTTTTGGTCATTAATCTTCTACAATTTTGTATACTTATTACTAATAAAAAGAAAATAAAATAAGACATTTTTGTGACATTTTGTTTAAAAATACTAAATAATATTCAAAGAATTATATGTTAAAATATTATTTATAGAAAGTTTTGCTTTAATTGATAATTAATAATACATTTTAATATTCAAAATAAAATCTTTTTAGAAATTTTATAGTGAATGACAATATTTGCTAGTTTTTACATGGTTTGTAAAAGATTTATTTTTTAATTTTTCTTTTTTTTTCTTTTGGGAGGACGAGGATAATGCTGTTTACGCATACTATACACCGTGTACTGTATGGTTATGTGGGACTCAACCTCAAATTTGGGCTAATACCCACTAAACTCCCCACCCTCCTGCATTTATGATAATATCATACAATCCGGACCGGGACTCCCTGTTTAGGTATTATTTTGGTCCGGAAAAAATGCAGCCTAGGCGTTTTTCGCCATATCCTGTCAATAAAGGAGGAGAGTTTCCTACGAGAGGAAACCTTCCTCCTTTTTTTTATTCAGTGTCGCCTGTACGTACTCTTCCATACTGTACCAGTTCACGGTATTGCGCAGCATTTCCGGGACGAAAGATTTTTTATTATGTGTAACATGATTCGAGCATTTGCAAATGTAAGTTTTTACATTTGTATTTACCTTTTTTTGGACCATAACTTATTTTACACACGTTGCATTTGTTTTTGATGTTCGTGTGTGAATTTTTTTGGTGAATAAGCATATAGTTTTTAGAGCTTTGGTATTTGCATTCTGAGTAGGTAACTAATCGTTTGCATTTTTCACCAGATTTTACACCAGTTTTTAATTGAACATTGATAAGAATGCGGCAACTTAGGCCTACAATTTTATAATTAGCCAAGTATATTTTTCCATTAGGTAGCCTGACAACAGCATCTGTTACACTTGAACTTAATGTTTTACTTGTTATTGCTAAAATTGTTTTTTGCGCAGTCTTTCTATTTGCAGTAACATCACAATTGGTGTTATTCAGCTGAAGATTTTTTAACTTAATTAAAGCCTTTACTTTCGGCACATTTTTACTACCCTTATTTTCAATTTGTTCGGATACACTTGAAATATTTATTTTATTATATCTCAATCTTTCTTTTATTTTTGCTTTTCTGTTTGCAGTAACACCACAATTGGTGTTAGTCAGCTGGGACATTTTTACATTTATTGCAGGCTTGAGTTTTGGAAAATCTTTATTACCCTCCTGTAGTGTTTGTGTATGAAAATTATTTTTTCTGATGCATGTTTATTTGGCGAGGTGAATTTGATAGTATCCAACTCACTGGAATTTGGTAATTGGTCTTTGTTTTAGTCATGATGTTCATTCAAAAATATGTATTTCTTCGGTTTTCAATTCTGTACGTCTTACGCCATAAGTTTTTTTAACAATATTTAGTCGTCTCATATTAGACGTTTCGAAATATTAAAAAAAAAATTTTCTTTAGAAACAGGAAAATCGTTATCTATTGTTTCCATTGGTACAAAATTTTTTAAATTCCTTAAAACACATTTATTTTCATGATTTTTTGTGTAAACATTATTTCTAAAATCATTAAATTTTTTTAACAATTTTATGTTCCTGTTTAAATTCCAAAACTCCGGGTAATATAGAAGTGAATTAAATTTTATGATAAAATATTTTTAGTCAAATTTTGTATGAAAATAATGAAAATTGTAAGTTTATTTTATTTACAAAAAGTTATAATTATAATCTAATTTCCGAAATAAACAGAAAGTTGAGCGCCACTAGATTTACTAAAATCTAGAAATTTCAAGTCAGTATCTCGCATTGCTCGCATTTTAAAATTTTGGGGTTAGTTTTTAAAAAACATCGACTATAGTGTAAATTTTAAATTTACACCTTATAAGTAATAAATTTAAAACTATACTATACGCGAAAGGTGTAAACGTAAAAATTTACTACTTATAAAGTGTATATTAAAAATTTACTACTTATAAGGTGTTAAGGTGTAAATTTTTAGGTGAATTTACACTTTATGATTTAGAGAGTAAATGGGCCTCCTGGGCCTAATATGTTATAGAAAAGGGGGTTTTAGGCTATCTTCTAAATGACGCTGCTACCTTGTCACTCAACTAAATACTTTTCAGTTGGCCTTATTTTTTTTGTGGTCAGCTTTTGATCCCCATAAACCGCATTTTTAACATGGAACATGTTCATTGGATGGGGTATTTGAAACAGATGGCTCGGAAGGGGAGGGGGGTGAAAAAGAGACGTTTTTAGGGGGGAGGGGGTGAAAAGGATTTAGAATATTTTCGATTTAGGGACTTAGAATAATTTGAAGTGGGAGTCAGGACCTGATCAAGCCCTCATCACGCCCTGATAACAATAACAACTTAGAATACTTTAAGTTTATGGACTTAGGATAGTATATATTTCAGGATTTATTGTAATTTCGATTTTTGGATTTATTACTATTATAAGTACACATGTTCCATGCTCGTTGGTTGTGTAGTTACACAAACCAGTTATTAATTTCTTTATCAGTAATTCTCTTACCAGTATAGTCATTAAACTAAAAGACCATATTTGGTCAAGAATCACCAATTTTTAAATTGCTCCCGAAATTGTAATTTTTGACTAAAATAGATTTTACAGTTTTAAAAAATTTTTTACAAACTTATAATTTTCAAAAATTCTTTAATCGTCAATTTTTGATCACTTGTTTGCGAGATATGAAAATTTAAAGTGAGAGTCCTGCTTCAAGATTTTTTTATTAACCCTAAGTTTAAGTTCCATCTTTACAGAGCCATATTACGAAAATAACTGAAGCAAAAGGAACGAGTAAAAAATTATGAGACCTACAAAACCCATTTGAGTTTTAATTCAAAAATTAATTGCAATATTCGCAGCAGTTTAAAAACTAGTATTTTTAGCCAAATATCCATTTGGTTTACTGGTAGGAAATTTACTAATAAAAAATGCTATTTACGGAGATTAAAAGGTGATACTTACACGAAAAAAATGAGACCAGCCGGAAGGTATTTGATTACTTTGGACTTACAAGGTAACAGCTAACCCTATCTTATAGCATAGAATTCTATTCAGGGTTCGAACCCTGATACCCCCTAATGGGGGGGTTTGGTTTCAAGATCCCAGAGGCCCATCCAGGTAAATTGAGAATCAGGAGGGTGTTTTTTCAACTAACACTAACACTGCTACTTGTATTTAATAATTGTTTCATCTGCCATTATAAAATTAAAAAAAAAACGCATGAAAAAAAATATGTCTTTGAACACACAAGAGATTAAAATTTAATGATTTTTCATAAAATATATCTTTTTTTATGTTATTTATAATGCTGAATAAGCAATGCGTCGATTTTTTTCAGTGGCCAACTTTGACTTGAAATATTGAGTTTCCGGTAGATTTAATCTAATATTTGATATCAGATTCTGAAAATTGAGACTTTTGTATACAGGGATACAGTTATGAAATATAACGTAATCAACTCATTTAGTGATCAGCCCCTAATTAGCGATCAATATTTTATACTTATATTAATTATAATTTTACTATAGCAAAATTTATTGTCTTTGAATTTGCATCTTAAAATTTAGAGTTTTAACAACTAATTAAAAAAAGGTTAAAACGAAATGGTTCATAAGAAAATTAAAAAAAAAGTTTTAATTTTAAAAGTATAAGGTTATTGTCGCGTTTTCTAAGTTCTTAACAGCTAGGTTAAGCGAAGTCACGTTGCTATTTAGCGATTTTTCGTCGTTAAAAATGTATTTTAAAGTTTTTAATTGTTTTATTTACGTAAAATATGTAATTTTGAAATAAAAACAATCATAATAGATTTAATTTGAGATATAAAGAATATTAAATATTTATGATTCTTATTTGGGCTTCGGCAGAACAAGTAATTAGTAATTATGAATCAGAGGTTATATGTATCACAAAAAATTTTAATTTCTTTTATATATTTTTAAATATTAAAGCTTTTTATTTTTTGCTTTGCTGTATTTATATTAATTATCGTATCCTTAATATATATTTTACATGTACTCATAATTAAATGTTTACAAAGACAATGTTGTTTTACAGATAAAAAATGGCTCCTGCTAAAAAAAATAGATAATAAAAAAGGAGAGAAAAAATTTTTATTTTTAACATATAAATAATGAAATAAAAAATTTTAATCGACTTCAATATGATTCAAAATATGTTTTTTATTATCTTTTTTCTTATAACGTTTATCAGCGTTTATATATTACACTGAGACAAATATTCCATTAGTTTAATAGGTTTGATTTCATTGAAATATAGCAATGAAATATTCTATTAAATTAATAGTATAGTTATTGAATCAATGAAATATTTCATTAAATTAATAATATTTTAAATTCAGTAATTTTAGACTGTACTGCGCAACTCAGAATTCACTGAGAGAGACAGCGCCTCGGTATACTTTAATAACAGAGTTTATGCTGTTTTGAGTATGCCAATAATTAAAGAAAATGAAGTTTTAATTTAAAAAAAAAAAATGTTAATATATAATGGTGGAAACGCTGCTGTTTCTGAATCTCTTTTGGGAGAAAAAATATTCATCATTTCATATAGCAAGTTAACGATACCAAAGGACTGGTTTTATAAGACTTGATGTTAAATTGTAAAAAACTATGAACTGTTTTTCTTTTTTTTCTTTTTTAGTCAATCCTTAGATATATCTGAAATATTTTAATTCTCTATTACTGCTAGGAAAAAAAATTCACAGTTGCATCTTTCCCAGTTAGCGGTAGCAAAGAACTGTTTTTATAGACACTATCTGAGACAGTGAAAAAATAAACTAATAAAATATAGAAAACCATTCTTGGTTCCTTTTCTTCTACTCAATGATTAGAACTACTTTTGATAATTTCAATATTCTATCTCTTTTGGGAGAAAAAATCTCCATAATTTTATATAGCATTTAAGTTTACGATACCGAAGGACTAGTTTTTTAAGAAACTATTGGATACTAAAAAATTAAACTAATAAGAATCAGAAAACCATTCTTGGTTCCTTTTCTTCTACTCAATAATTAGAACTACTTTTGATAATTTAAATATTCTATCTCTTTTGGGAGAAAAAATATCCATAATTTTATATAGCATTCAAGTTTACGATACCAAAGGACTAGTTTTTTAATAAACTATTGGATACTAAAAAATTAAACTAATAAGAATCAGAAAACCATTCTTGGTTCCTTTTCTTCTACTCAATAATTAGAACTACTTTTGATAATTTCAATATTCTATCTCTTTTGGGAGAAAAAATATCCATAATTTAATATCAACTTGATGGCTGGAAAAAATATTCATAATTTTATATCAACTTAAATGCTATATAAAATGATGAATATTTTTTCTCCCAAAAGAGATAGAATATTGAAATTATCAGAAGCAGTTCCAATCATTGAGTAGAAGAAGAAGAACCAAGAATGGTTTTCTGGTTTTTATTAGTTTAGTTTTTCACTATCTCAGATAGTGTCTGTAAAGACTATATAGTCCTTCGGCATCGTTAACTTGAATGCTATATACATAATGATATGAATATTTTTTCTACCAAAAGAGATAGAATATTGAAATTATCAGAATTAGTTATAATCATTGAATAGAAGAATAGGAACCAAGAATGGTTTTCTAATTTTTGTTAGTTCAGTTTTTCACTATCTCAGATAGTATATTAAAACCAGTTCTTTGCTACCGCTAACTGGGAAAGATGCAACTGTTAATTTTTTTTTCCTAGTAGTGATAGAGAATTTAAATATTTCAGATATAATTTTAAACATTGACTAAAAAAAAAAATAGTTTTGAGAAAGTCCAATTCTGGATACTGCCTTATTGTTTTGAGAGAAATTACGTAGTTGCTTTTTATAATTTTTGTAAAGAATTTAATTAATAAAAAAAAGAATATTTTTTTGTTTTTATTATATGCATCTTGTCATTCATAGATTTAGAATGTTGATATGATTTTCTTTCCATTTAATTTAATCTTTGATACATAAAAAAATAAATAAATTAATTATTAAAAAAAATTAACTGTTTGTAATTTTTTTATTTAATTATATATTTTTTTTTCACAAATTTTATATTCACCTATACTTTTTTACTAATTTCTTTTTTTAAACAAAATTTGTAAAATATTAAAACTAATTAAAAAAATGATATTCAATTATTTAAATTTAATTATTTACTTTAAAATTTTGATATAATTGTTATAAGCAGATGTCGCTCTAAGAATATCACTCTCGCAAGTCATAAAATTGACTTTCCTTTACTATATAAGGATCAAAATTTTATTACATGATATACGAAGCGCGCGTGCGAATAATATATAAGAGACATTCTACAATTGAGCGATTGACGTCTGCGATCGTGCGCAGCGCTTGCGTTTGGCAGGGAGGCAACTGTTGTATTAAAAAAAATAAATTAAAATGCGGTAGTGGTAGAGATAGCAGAATAAAATAATGAAAAATTAGCAAAATTAATGAAAATAAATAGAAAACATGCAGAATTTATTTTTTTTTATTGTAAAAATTTTACAAATAATAAAAAATAACCTTAAAACTATAGAAGTTTATTATTTTTATTTATTTAATGAAAATAAGTTTAAAGATTTAAAAAAAAAATGAGCTAAAAAATCAAGAAAAAAAATAGTAGTTTCAAAACTTTCATTTGAGCCTTCATTCCTCTTTCATCCTCAATGAACTTAGAGAAATCTGACTATCATATTATAATTATAATACTTGTTAAAAGAAATAAAGTTTAAAATTTTTGGTACTAAAGTTCTAAGATTAAATTATTTTAATTGATTTTCCTGACTTGATCCTGAAACAGTTTTGTACTCTATCTTAGTTATGTTAACGGTAAGCGAGTACCAGATACAACTTGGCTTATAAGTTTCTTAAACTTGTAAACCTGAATAGTCCAAGCCTTCAAATTTGTTTCTTCTAGTTCTGGTGGGTAAACAGAACTAGGAAAAACAAACTCCAAGGCTTTTGAATGTCAGATTTCTAATTTGACTCCAAAATTTTTAAGATTTGAAAAAAAATCTTCGAGTCTTCAGATGACTCCTATAAAGCTTTTGAGAATCAATTCTGAACTATAGAAAAATATCAAAATTATTTTAAGCAAGTTCTAATAGGTAAAAAGAACTAGAAAAAAATAACCCAATTATTCTATCAGTTGCAGTTATGGTTTTGGTTCTGAAACTTTTTCTTATAGTTTTAGTTGTTAAATCGACAAACGAATAAGATATATCTTTTACCTTATGAGTTTCTGATAATCGCTTAATATTCCAAGTCTTAAAATTTTTTTCTTCTAATTTGGATGGACCAAAAGAACCAGAAAAAATAAACTTTCAGGCTCCAGCATTTCAGGTTCCTGATTTAACACAAAAAGTGGAGTATTAAGGTTATCAGATTCATACAGAAACTTATAAGGTAAGAGATATATCTTATTCGTATGTCGATTTAACAACTAAAACTATAAGAAAAAGTTTCAGAACCAAAACCATAACTGCAACTGATAGAATAATTGGGTTATTTTTTTCTAGTTCTTTTTACCTATTAGAACTTGCTTAAAATAATTTTGATATTTTTCTATAGTTCAGAATTGATTCTCAAAAGCTTTATAGGAGTCATCTGAAGACTCGAAGATTTTTTTTCAAATCTTAAAAATTTTGGAGTCAAATTAGAAACCTGACTTTCAAAAGCCTTGGAGTTTGTTTTTCCTAGTTCTGATTACCCACCAGAACTAGAAGAAACAAATTTGAAGACTTGGACTATTCAGGTTTACAAGTTTAAGAAACTTATAAGCCAAGTTGTATCTGGTACTCGCTTACCGTTAACATAACTAAGATAGAGTACAAAACTGTTTCAGGATCAAGTCAGGAAAATCAATTAAAATAATTTAATCTTAGAACTTTAGCACCAAAAATTTTAAACTTTATTTCTTTTAACAAGTATTATAATTATAATATGATAGTCAGATTTCTCTAAGTTCATTGAGGATGAAAGAGGAATGAAGACTCAAATGAAAGTTTTGAAACTACTATTTTTTTTCTTGATTTTTTAGTTCATTTTTTTTTTAAATCTTTAAACTTATTTTCATTAAATAAATAAAAATAATAAACTTCTATAGTTTTAAGGTTATTGTTTATTATTTGTAAAATTTTTACAATAAAAAAAAATAAATTCTGCATGTTTTCTATTTATTTTCATTAATTTTGCTAATTTTTCATTATTTTATTCTGCTATCTCTACCACTACTGCATTTTAATTTATTTTTTTATACAACAGTTGCCTCCCTGCCAAACGCAAGCGCTGCGCACGATCGCAGACGTCAATCGCTCAATTGTAGAATGTCTCTAATATAGCGAAACAATAATAGGCGAATACACGGGGGATACAAAATAAAAACTAAATAATACACATATGCGGTCATCGTAACTTCAGTCGATAAAAACAGCGTTTAAAATATTAAGTAAAAAAATAACTGACTCACATGGTTAAAAAACTTAATATTTTATTTTCTTTAAAAAAAAAATAATAAGTCATTAAACTAAAGTTATATTTCATTGAAATAATTTTAATAATATATATCATTAAATTAATGAAATATTTCATTGCTACATTTCAATGAAATCAGTTTATCAAATTAATGATATATACCATTGAATCAAAGAAACGTTTTTCTCAGTGTAAATACCCTAACTTTGAGTAATTCATCAAACTTCCTGGTGGTAGTTTATTAATTTGAATAATTTTTATTTTTATTCATCTATAAACAAAAGGTTCATGCATTCCTTTTATATGGTACTATAGATTTTACTTATATGCCCATTCATTGCCCATCCATAATGACCATTTACGATAAAGTATTTTTAGGTATAATACAGGTTAAAATATACAGATATTCTCAAATTTATTTACTTTTCAATGTTTCTGACAGTAAATTACTTTTATTTTATTAATTAATTATTATTTATTGTTTAAATAAATACCTTCAATGAAATTCATCGTATGATCACTAATTAGGACTTATGTGATTCATAATTGAGATAGCAAGATAAAATTGATCCATAAATGGGGTTTATCACTATACTTACTAAAATCCTTAATAAAAAATATTTTTTTTTAGTTTCATGCTTAAACATGCATAAATTAAAATTTATAAAAAATAAATCGCTACATTACTAAAAACATAATAAATTTATCAACTATAGTTTTATGGTCCCTAAGCTGATCGCTATGTGGGTCGATAACGTTAAATATTGGTTTTAAAATTAATTTAGAGTGCGAAAGCAAAACGACACGTACACATTTATAAGGTTTTTCGCCTGTGTGAATTAAAAATACAAGAATAAACACGCCTTTAGAAATACCGAATTGGGTCCAAAAACTATAGGTTCCATCAATTCGATGTAAAAAACTCAGTTTTAAAAAATGAAAACAATCCGATTGATCGTTTTCGTTGTATCGTGCCCACAAGGTGTCGATTTTTGCATCCATTAAGGTAGAGCTTCGCTCTATAAAGCTTCGTTCTATAATAATTTATTAAAATTTTAAAAAACGTGCAAAGAAATTTAGCTTTATAACAGTTAGTTTTGTAATTTTTATTCTACCAATTTTTGAATATTAATGATTTAAAGCGCGGTTCCACATTTACTCTTTAACCAATAGCTGAATGGGGTTTTAATCACGTCACCGACGAACTATCATAAATACTTAATAACTTTTGTGAGATAATGTAAATATTATTTTTGTTTTTGATGTATAAATAAGTTTCATAAAATATTATTTATTAACGTTAAATATATAAGCTAATAAACACCTTTTATTATACGCAGCATAATATAAAATGAAATAATACTAATTCGTTTATAAAATACACATTTATTTTTTTGCAAGTGATCCTATATTAGTGCTCATCAAAGTTATTATTTATTTCATTGTTGCTAAGAATCATTTTGGAAGTAAGTGTAAAGTTGAGTTTTATTTTGTAAAATAATTTAGTTTAAGTGAATTTAAATTAAAATTAGGTAAAATTTTAATTTAAAAACCATTATTTTTTTATCTAATACTGTTAGGTATATTGGAAAGATTTATTGATATTTTTGTATGATTGAGAATTTTTAAGTCATAAGTTTTTTAGTAAATTTTTGAAAAAAACGTGTTTCATGACTTCTGGTGCATGTGTGGCCAAATAAACGTTTGAGCTCCTTCTAATTGCAAAAAAAACGTCATCAAAAACTGGAATTTTAAGTCGAAAAAGCTGAAATAAATTAAAAATTTGAAAATTCATTTTGGTTTCTCATAGAGGAACCTTTGTGATAGGTGAAATTTTGATTTTCGATATTTTGGCATATAAGCACGTTTTGAGACCTCAGGAAGCTAAAAAACCGGTTTTTAAAAAAAGTCTGTGTGTGTGTGTGTGTGTGTGTATGTATGTATGTATGTATGTCGCACTGTAACCGGTGATATTTCACAGCCAACACGACATTAAGACCTAATTTTTTTTTCAAAATTTTTTTCACCAAAAAAGCTCGAGGTACTTTTTTTTTTTTTTAATTTGGATGTAATACCTCATTTATTTCCACGAAAGTACTTATATTTGAAAGTATGGTTTTTACTCGATATCTCGAATCTGATACTTAATTTTTTGAAAATTTTTTTCTCAAAATTTTTTTCACCAAAAAATACAAAAAATACCAATTTTTTTTTTCTTTACGAACGCAGTACTTATTTTATTTCTGTGGAAGTACTAGTTTTAGAAATATCGTTTATAGTAATTTTTTGGACCTGATACTTAATTTTTTCAAAATTTTTTTCTCAAAATTTTTGTCGCCAAAAAATACAAAAAACGCCAAAATTTTTTTTATTTTAGGACGTAATACTTAATTTTTTCCTATGAAAGTACGAATATCTAAAATTATCGTTTGTAAAGGATTTCTCCATCTGATACGTAATTTTTCGAAATTTTTTTTTTTCAAAACTTTTTACATAAAAAAATTAAAAAAACACTATATTTTTTTTTCTTTTTGGATGTAGTACCTCATTTTTTTCCATGAAAGTACTGATATCTAGAAGTATCGTTTTTACTCGATATCTCGAATCTTATAATTTATTTTTGAAAATTTTTTTCTCAAAATTTTTTTCACAAAAAAATACAAAAAATACCAATTTTTTTTTCTTTACGGACGCAGTACTTAATTTATTTCTGTGGAAGTACTAGTTTTAGAAATATCGTTTATAGTAATTTTTTGTACCTGATACTTAATTTTTTCAAAATTTTTGTTCTCAACATTTAAAAAAAATAAAAATAAAAAAAACTGCAATATTTTTTTTCTTTTTGGGTATAGTACCTAATTTTTGCTTATGAAAGTGCCAATATCTGAAAATATCGTTATTACTCGATATCTCCAATCTGACACTTAATTTTTTGAACTTTTTTTTCTCAAAACTTTTTGCATAAAAAAATAAAAAAAACAGCAATATTTTTTTGCTTTTTGAAAGTAGTACCTCATTTTTTTCTGTGGGCGTACTAGTTTTAAAAGTATACTTTTTAGTCAATATTTTGGTACTGAAACTTAATTTTTTGAAAATTTTTCTCTCAAAATTTTTTGCATAAAAAAATTAAAAAAATAGCAATATCTTTTTTCTTTTGGGACGTAGTATTTAATTTTTTTCCATGAAAGTACTAATATCTAGAATTATCATTTTTATTAGATAAAATAGACCATTAAGAACATTTTGTTATTGTTAATGAGGAACCATAGTGCCAATTACTTGGCAGCGTTTTTTAGTTGTAGTAATATGAATCTGTTTAGTTTAGTTTAGTGTTGAAGTATAAAAAATAAAAATAGTAGAATAAAAAAATTACGGAATTATATCTACAAATTTATTTAAAAAAGCATTTTGAAAAATATAAATTTATTTATTTTTTTAATTATTATAACATAAATTATAACTTAAATTATTTTTTACAGATACAGTAAAGGATTGATTTGGAGAATCGATAGTGAGAAAAAAATTTGTTTATTCAAGTTTAATTTACATTGATATTAAAAGCAAATAGAATACAATTATAATCTAAAATGAATCACATGAAAGTTCACAGGAGTCAAAAACTATATAAATGTTTGCAATGTGAAAAAACTTTTTTAAATTCAAGAAGTCTTCGTTATCATAAAATAACTCATTTAAACAAAAAACTTTTTAGTTGCGATCATTGTAAAAAAAGTTTTGTAACAAAATCTGTATTAATAAATCATATTCGAGTACATACAGGTGAAAAACCATATGAATGTGTTGATTGTAATAGAACTTTTATGCATTCTAGTAGTTATGATTATCATAGGAAAACTCATTCAGAGAAGAAGCCTTTCGAATGCTCCCACTGTAAGAAAGGATTTATTACTAAATCAGATTTAAAAAAACATTATCGATCTCATACAGACGAAAAATTGTATAAATGTTTACAGTGTAACAAAACTTTTAAACATCCAGGAAGTCTTCGTTATCATGAAAAAACTCATTTGGACGTAAAACCTTTCAAATGCTCGCAATGTAAGAAAGGATTTATTGCTAAAACAGATTTAAAAAGACATTATCGATCTCATGCAGACGAAGAACCATACAAATGTTTACAGTGTAACAGGAGTTTCAAACATCCAGAAAGTCTTCGTTATCATGAAAAAACTCATTTGTACGTAAAACCTTTCAAATGCTCGCAATGTAAGAAAGGATTTATTGCTAAAACAGATTTAAAAAAACATTTTAGATCTCATGCAAGCGAAGAACCATACAAATGTTTACAGTGTAACAGGAGTTTCAAATATCCAGAAAGTCTTCGTTATCATGAAAAAACTCATGCAACCGATGAACCATACAAATGTTTACAGTGTAAAAGGAGTTTTAAACATCTAAGAAGTCTTCGTTATCATGAAAGAACTCATTTGGGGTTAAAACCTTTTGAATGTTCGGTTTGCAAAAAAGGTTTTTCATGTCCAAGTAATCTACGAGCACATAAAAAAATTCACTCAGACTCAAATAAGTTTGATTGCGATTATTGTCAAAAAAAATTTAATAATAAATCTAATTTGAAGCGACATCTTGGAGTATACGGTAAAAAATCAAAATGTTTCGAAAATTTTAATGTCAAAAAAAAACTTCGAAAAGATGAAAGAGCAATTTCTGTTATTACATCCTTTGAATGCGACTCTTGTAAAAAAAAGTTTAATCGAAAAACTGATTTAAAATTACATCTTAAAAATCGTTGTTCCAAAAGTAATAGCAAAAACATTTCAAAGTTAAACGAATGTTTTATTTTTTTAAGTAGATGTGATTCTAAAGTTCTAAATATTCCAAAAAAAATTAAAAGTATTATTGCAAGAAATAAAAGGCTGAAGTTTGAAGAAAGTAAAAATATTAATTCTACAAAGATGTTTAAAGCTAAAGCAATAAACATGACACCAAAGGATAAAAAAACTAAATTATTTGAATGCAATTATTGTGATAAAGTATTTTACAAAAAAACTTCTATTATTGGTCACCTCAGATTACATATAAAAAATATCTCTTGTAAGTATTGTAAAAAAACTTTTACTTATAAAAATGAATACCAGAATCATCTATTGATGGAACATAATTCAGAATTAAACAATGAAAAAGTCATTTTGAAACAAAATTCTTTAACAGTTAATGAACATAAGGCATTATCATTAAAAAATGAATTTGTTGATTCAGTTGCAGAGTTAACCAGCTCTGAGATGAAAATAGAGGATGAAATAATTTCAAATAGTTTCCTAATTAGTAAACATGATTTTGATTTTGATGAACAAAAAGATGTCAACAGAAACTCTCAAACTCAAATGTTAGAATCAAATATTTGTTCTTCAGAAACAAGTTGTACATCAGTTCCACATCCAAATTCATCCATTGATGATGACTCTGACGACGTTTGTATTATTGAAGAATCAATAGTCAATAATTTGAAAAATGACTTGTCTTTAGAACTGGAAAATTTAAGAAAAGTATCATCTAATAATTTGGAAAACACAGTTAAAGAAGACATCAAACTAAATGACATAACAGCAGTGAAAGATGATGTTATTGAAATTATTGACGATGAACTGATCGAAGAAAAATTTTCTCCTGAAATAATAATTTTAAAAGATATCGATAAAAATAAAAAAATTGAAAATAAATTAGAAAATGAAGAAGTTGAATCTTTAATTAAAAATTTGATTGAAAATAAATTTAGTAAAATTATGCAAGAAGTAGTAGGTAATTTAAAAAGTGAAATTGAAAAGAAATTTGATTGGTAGTAAGCTACTTTTTTAAATTTTTGTGCAGTTTTTTTATAAGCAAGATTTTGTAAATATATACAAATAAATTTTGACAATTTTGTATTATCAATTTTTTAGATGACTAATAGTTACCTAAATAAAACAATTTTTGTAAATAAATTTTTATATTTCTATGTAAAATTATAATTCTTTATAATTATTTGATATAAAATAAATAACGAAAAAATAAATTTTTTTTTTTATAACTTTGATATTTTAAATTTTGCCACTGGCCTAAATTGTGTCTGATTTTAATAAAATTAAAATATTGAAATATTTAGAAAACAGTGATAAGAAATAAATTGCTCTGAATATTAGTTGTGATTTTTTTCTTTTTGGGCATTGAAAATGATGTTAAAGTAAAAATTTCAGTCAGTTGTATTAATTACACCTAATTTTTGTGATTACTAATAATTTGAATACTAGTACTTTGCCCCACCCCCCACCAAATCGCTAAAATTTTTACCTAGAATTGCTAAAAAACACTTATAATGAAGTAAGCAATACGTTTTAGCTGGGAAAAATAAAAAAAAAAAGTTTTATAAAATTTTTCGTATTGATAAGTATTTTGATATACTTTTTAATACTTTTTCTTGTTAGGGCTTCGCCCCTATAGCACCACGGGAGCTGCGCCCCCTTCACCGCAAAATGTAGCTTATCCTAGGTATAGGTGCGAGTACAGTATTGGGGTTATCTTCTGATTGACTTTATTTGAAAATTAAAAAAAAAATTTCTTTTAACCAAATCATGTTTTTCCCATCTAAAAACTTATTTTTACAACTAACTTAGTCATTTAAGATAAAATCCTGCTAAAATTTTAGCGATTTGGTGGGAGAGGGGGGGTAGAGCCACCCTATTGTTTATATTTATTCTATTTTTGTTTTTTTAAAATAAAATATAGAATAGATGTATACTGTTTTTCTAAAATTTTCGCAAGGATACTTACATCTGCTAGGAAGCTAAAAAACCGGTTTTTAAAAAAAGTCTATATGTTCGTTTGTGTGTATGTGTATGTATGTATGTATGTATGTATGTATGTGCGTGGGTAACCGGCGATATTTAACAACCATTTTTTTTATCAAAAAATCTGAAATTACTTTTTTTTTTTAATTTGGATGTAATACCTCATTTATTTCCATGAATGCACTTATATTTTAAAGTACGATTTTTATTCGATATCTCGAATCTGATACTTAATTTTTTGAAAATTATTTTTCCAAAATTTTTTTCACAAAAAAATACAAAAAACACCAAATTTTTTTTCTCTTTGGACGTAGTACCTAATTTATTTCTATAGAAGTACTAGTTTTAGAAACCACGGTTACGGTAATTTTTTAGGTCTGTTACTTAATTTTTTCAAAATATTTTTCTCAAAATTAAAAAAAAAAAAAAAAACAATAAAAAAACTACAATATTCTACGAAAGTAGTAATACCTGAAAACATGGTTTTTAATCGATATCTCGTATCGGATACTTAATTTTTCGAAAATATTTTTCTCAAAATTTTTTGCATAAAAAAATAAAAAAAACAGCAACATTTTTTCTCTTTGGATGTAGTACCTAATTTTTTCCTATGAAAGTGTCAATATCTGAAAATATGGTTATTACTGGATGTCTCCAATCTGACATTTTATTTTTTGAACTTTTTTTCTCAACACTTGTTGCATAAAAAAATTAAAAAAAACATTATGTTTTTTTCCTTTTTGAAAGTTGTAGTACCTCATATTTTTCGGTGGGAGTACTAGTTTCAGAAATATTTTTTATAGTCAATTTTTTTTCTTCAAAATGTTTTACATAAAAAATAAAAATAACTGCAATGTTTTTTAACATGGAACGTGTTCATTGGATGGGGTATTTGAAAAAGTTTGGCTTGGCAGGGGGGGTGAAAATTGACGTTTTTAGGGGGGGGGGTGAAAAAGTGACGCTTTTAGGGGGGGGGAATTGACGTTTTTAGGGAGCATTCAGACGAGAAAAAAATTTTAACCACCACCTCCAAAATTTACTCCCACTTTTTATTATATAGAAAGCAAGAATGGAACGAGAGGGGGTAAATATCGGAGGTGGGGGTTACAAATTTTTTCTCGTCTGAATGCTCCCTTAAGGGGGTCGAAAAAGTGACGCTTTTAGGGGGGGGGGTGAAATATTGACGTTTTTAGGGGGGGGGGAATGGACTTAGAATATTTTTGATTTAGGGACTTAGAATAATTTGAAGTGGGAGTCAGGACCTGATCAGGCCCTGATAACAACATCAACTTAGAATACTTTAAGTTTATGGACTTAGGATAGTATATATTTCAGGATTTATTGTAATTTCGGTTTTTGGATTTATTACTATTATGAGTAAACATGTTCCATGCTCATTGGTTGTGTAGTTACACAAACCGGTTATAAATTTTTTTCTCCTGAGTACTTAATTTTTTTCTATGAAAGTACTAATATTTAGAATTATCGTTTTTATTAGGTAAAATAGACCACTAAGAACATTTTGTTATTGTTAATGAGGAACCATGGTGCCAATTACTTGGCAGCGTTTTTTTTATTTTTAGTGGAGTCCCATTAGTAAAATTCACTGCTGAATTCGAATTTAATGTTATCATTGAGATGAAACCCCTTTAAATACTCAAAAACAGGGGTGGGATGGGTAAAATGGACCATTAAATTTTAAAAATAGCTATTAAATGATTATAATTTTGATGTTTTTACTGAATCGATGCCAAATGTTACTTCTAAAGTAAATTTCTTCTGGAATTCGAAATAGGAGCGATTGGGGTAAATGGACCATTAAAAACTCTTAAACGTTAATTAGGGATCGTTTTTTCAACAAATTTAAAAAAAAAATTGTTTTTTTGTCTTTAATAAAGTCCCAGTTGTAAAATTTTCTGCTAAATTCGAATCTAATCTTGGTTTTGAAATGTAACTTCTCATAATACTGAAAAATGGGAGTGGTAAAAGGTAAAATGGATCATAAAGTTTTAACAATAGAAGAAATTTTTATAAATTTTATTTTTCTACTAAATCGATACCAAAAGTTATTTCTCAAGATAAATTTGTGGGTGATTGGAATAAAATGGACTAAATACAAAAATTATTTTTTATTTAAAATTTATTTAAAAAGGTCAAATAATTTTTTTACATGGAGTTAATAAATAGCACTTTTTAAAATAAAAAATATCAATCTGTTTGTACATAACAAATAATCAATTTAGACACGAATTAATGTTGTTTTTCAATTTTTTACATCTAGAGCACTGACAGAAATTTTTAACGGTCCTTATTATCCTTTTGACATAAAAGAAATTTAATCAGAATGCTAAAAAAGTTACTATCTCAGTATACGAATTCTATACTCACATAATTTCTGTGCATCATAAGACCCCCCGTGGTTTTTAAACGCTTGGGTAGCTCCGAAATATTATAATTAAAACCAATTTATAAAGTTAATTGTTATTCACAATATCTTTTAACACAGTAAATATCAATTATAGAATTTTTAAAATATAAATTATCTGAAACTACTTTAGTTCAACGTTCATAAATAATCACTTCATTTATTAATACAATTATTTATCATTATCACATAAAATTACATTTTTATAGAATAAAACTACATTAAACTTTTAATGTGAAAATATTATTAAAACAAATGTAAAACCTAAGTCAAAGAAATACAACGCTAAGCTTATAAAATAACACGTTTTTTGATATTAAAACTTTCGTGGACTTGAATAAATATAATTTTAATATGGAACATGTTTAAAGGATACAGGGTTAGGCCGTCTCTATACCAGACAAGATTATCTTTTTTTTAAATTGCATTTCTATGCTTTTAAAATAGGAATATAATCATAAAATAAAATTATATCGTCTGGTGAAGAATGGGCCTTATCTCAGAAGGACTAATAATCCAGGAGCGAGAATTCAATGGGACCTAGGGACTGGAAATATAATTATTATAAAAATTAAAAATTATAAATTCTACATACATACATATTATTTCAAAACCAATAAACCCATTAGTGCCGGAGCGGAAAATCACGGAAACTCAATGAAAACACTAAGTTTTTTAGCAGGTACATGGCTCAAAATCGTACTGTATAGGTAAAATATCATGCTTTTTCGAAATTCATCGTTAGTTTTGGTATATCACCCTTTTACATTCCCGAAAAATAGGGGTGAAAAGGGGTAAAACGAAAATTTTGAGAGAGCGACGGATAAGATACTGCTAATATTAAAAAATATAAATAAAAAGATCATGAAATATCATTTTTGGATGTAAATTCAATTTTTTTTGGAAAAATTTGATTGCATATCTTATAGAGTAAGGACTCCACTTTTATTTTGTGAATAGAGGTGGTTTTTTCAAAAACTTTGAAATTACATTTTTTTTATTTTTAGTGAAATCCCATTAGTAAAATTCACTGCTGATTTCGAATTTAATTTTGTCATTGAGATTAAACCCCTTTGAATACTCAAAAACAGGGGTGGGGTGGGTAAAATGGACCGTCAAGTTTTAAAAATAGCTATTAAGGGTAGGTTCTCTGAGTTTTGAGTAAAAATAACGTTATTTTTCAGATTAATTTTCTCAAAAAGTTTATTGCATAATAAAAACATTTTTTTACAGTTGTTTTATACACTTATAATAAACAAACAAAATAAATTTTTTTTTATTTTTTCTTTTTTTACATATGATGAGATGGCGCTGAAGTTGGTGTCTGAAAAATAAGTTCCCAATCGTGCCGCATCATAACTCGGTTCAGAATCGTTTGAAAAAAATAATTGAAAAAAATAATTTCACTTTTATGCGCTGTCGTTTCTTTATTATTTGCGGGATTCATTTGCAATTTTTTTTCCATATTTTTGAATAATTTTTCAACCCAAATCAATAAAAAAAAAAAATCGATTTCCTATTTTCAAAACTCAGAGAAAATCCTACCTTTAAATGATTATAATTCTGATTTTTTCTACTAAATCGATACCAAATGTTACTTCTAAGGTAAATTTCTTCAGGCATTCGAAATAGGGGAGATTGGAGTAAATGGGCCATTTTGTAACCTTTAAACAACACCGGTTACAATATTTTCAAATATTAGTACTTTAGGGGAATCAAATAAGGTATTACGCCAAAAAAAAAAAAATTTTTTAATTTTTTTGTTTTTTTAATTTTGAGAAAAAAATTTTGAAATATTCGGTATCAGACCCAAAAAATTACTATAAACAAACTTTCTAAAACTAGTACTCACATAGAAATAAATTAGGTACTACGTCCAAAAAGAAAAAAAAATTTAGTGTTGTTCTTATTTTTTTGTGACAAAAATTTTAGGAAAAAAATTTTCAAAAAATTAATTATTAGATTCGAGATATCGAGTAAAAACCATAAATATAAGTACTTTCATAGAAATAAATGATAATATGACTCTTTATTTACACGTTGATGTTTTAAAAATTTGAAAACATTAATTTGCAAATTTTCTGTGACCTTTGGAAAACGAGACCTGTATCTCAGCAACAAATTGTTCGATTGGCTTCATTTTTTTTTATAATGGATAGGTCTTGATTTTTATATTACAAATATAAAATTGATTAAAGTAGCAAATTTCTAGTTTTAGAGCTAAAGCGAAATGAATCATTGAAAATTGAACTTTTTTTCTCAAAACTTTTTGCCTAAAAAAATAAATAAACATCAATTTTTTTTTTTTTGGGACGTAGTACTTAATTTTTTTTTATGAAAGTTATTAATATCTTGAACTATCGTTTTTAATACGTAAAATAGACAATAAAGAACATTATGTTACAGTTAATGAGGAACCATAGTTCCAATTACTTGGCAGTATTTTTTCATTTATTTAATCAAGATAAATCTTAAAATTGTTTGATTTTATTTTTTACTTATTATTTTAAAAAGAATTATTTTAAATTAAACAAAAAAGAACAATGCGCTTAATTTTTAAAATCCATTCTACAAATGAAAATTATTGAAATTTTAAAATTAAAAATAGAAAAGAAAGAAAAGGAAAATTATATTAATTACAGGACTCAGATATTTTTTTAAAACTTTTTTGTGTTTATTTAATTTTAATAATCGTGATTTACAATATTTAAAATATAATACAATAAATGTACATTATTATTAGAATTAAAAACAATCAATTTAATAAAAATTTATAATCGTAGGAAGTGATCTCCTTTACACTAAAAAAGATTTTAGAATAAAAGACCTTATTTGGTCCAAAGTTATTTTACGTTCACAACATTTTAACAAAATTTTGACATTATAAAGATAATTTAATGTGCATGGGGTCACGAGAGTTACGAAAAAAGTATGAAGATTAGAAACCAAACACATTTTTGTGCTACAAGGTAACGCATCTTTATATGAGTTTTCAACTAAATTTTAATTTTCAATAATTTTTTGAATTTGAAGCTTGTAGTATATTAGCAATTTAAAATAAAGTTTCATAGGCTGGTTTAAATTTTTCTGGTCAGAAAACAGAAATCACGTTTTTTCACGTAGAAATCACGCCCCAATAAGGGCCATTCCTTACTTTTCTGAACATAAGCCGTAAATATACTATTTATTGCTTGTTTTATACAACCACGGTTTACACTAACGTAATTTAATTTTCTTTTTATATTTTAGATTATGGTTGAAAATTCAAAAATTTTGTTTACAATTGTTTAACAATTTTTTTTTTTTTATGCTAATAACAATTTCAATTAATCCTTATCTTCTAATTTATTTATTTTTTTTTAAATGTAAATTTATGAAAAAAAATCCACTTGCGGTAAACTGAATTTCAATTTCTTTTTTAATGCTCAAACACTTACAAAATGACTTAATGAAATGACTTTAAATGAAACGTACGTAAAGAAATAAACATTTTATTTTTTTAGTTTTATTTAAGTTTCAAGTCTTTTGCAATTGTTTGAGTAAGAAAACAAATTCTGCTCGGCACAAGCAAAATTTTTCCACTTCCGGAAAACGGATTTGTTTTCAGTATATATAATAGAAATAGGATATATGATATATATAATTCACTATCTCAGCATACAAGTTCTCGCATGAATTTTGTGCATCATAAGACCCCGCGTGGTATTTGAAATCATGGGTAGCTCCGAAATCATAATTAAAACCAATTTATAAAAATAATTGTTATTCACAATATCTTTTTACACAGTAAGTACCCTATCTATTATTGAACTTTTTAAATATAATTTATCAGAAACTACCACGACTTTAGTTCAACTTTCAAAAAAAATCACTTCAATTATTATTATAATTATTTATCTCTATTGATCAGAAGCCTTCAGTGATACATCCTCACTAAAATAAGAATTATGCATTTTTACAATAAATAAATGAATAAATAAGCCAGATTGCTAATGTTCTGAACATTTACTAATTAAAGGAGTAAAATTTTTAAATTAAGCATAGATATTATGTAATATGTTACAATTTACATTTTTTTAATATTTTATTACTTTGAAATCTTTTAGAACATTTTAAGAAGTTTTTAGCAAGATTTTTAAAAGCTTTTTAAAACATTTTTAAACATTATTCTTGGTTTTCATTTGTAAATCGACACGCTACTCGAGTAGAAACTGTACAATGTAAAAATATTATTTTCGAAAAATTAGTAAATATTCGAAAAAAATCTTAAATTGAATCCTCGATTTCTTTTGCAAATTTGCAAGTATAATTGATAATTTACAAATTTTATTTCTCAAAAATTTACAAAAATATAGTTGCAAAAACAAAAAACACTAACGAAAACTTAACGTTGCTAAAAATATTTAAATAATCAATTATTGTAAATCGTTAGTTTAGAGACAAAAAATCAACAATACATATTTTATTGTTAGCAAATAACGTGGTGTCAATAAAATGATTTTAAATAAATATATTAAATAAATATATATATATATGGGTGGTTCCAGTACTTTTCGTACAGATTAGGGCGCACTCATGTCACTGATTGAGCTCAAATTTTAGGGAATAGTTTGGGGTTACAAAAAAGTCACTCAGCCAAAATTTTAGCCCTCTAGCACCTTATGGGGCCGAAATATGGCCGTTTAAAGGTCCAAAAATAGGCTAATTTAGCCCTTTTTTAAAATTACGCCATTTCCTTAAATTTACTTCAAATTTCATCTTACTGGTCACATTTTAACCGCTAAAAAGTCTACATTTTGTAAAAAAATTTTTAGCCGATTCCATGGAGTCAACTTTTTTTGGCATTGATAAACGTAAAATGAATTTTATTAAAAAAGCTGATTTTCAAAATAATACCGTGGCTTAAGATCAACTCAAAAATACTTCTGGTTGGTTGCAATTTTTTCGTCTACTCAAGACCTTTCAAATGCAACCCTAAAATTTAAAATCGGTGGATTTAAACCGGAGATATTTTGATTTTAGCGGCGGCTGTTTTTGAAAAATGCGTTTTTTTGACATTTTTCGCCACCTGGCATTTTTTTCTAAGTGCTTTAAAATGTCTGAAACTTTCAGGAAAATAAGTTCAATATATGTACTACAAATTTCATAAAAATTTTCTTTGCTTATTTGCCTTTAAAGCCCTTTTTTGACTCATCCAAATTCAACCTTTCCATTTTCCGGAATTTTCCATTTTCCGGCTTTTCCTGTAATCTAATGAAAATTCTGACTCGATTTTTGGATTCCTCGGGAAATTTTACTATAGACCCCCTTTTTTTAGTAATTTTGAACATCTCTGTGATGCTGCATAAAAAAAAGAAAAAAGAATTTGCATAAAAATAAAAATAAATTTAAATTTATGAAATTGACAAACAAAAAAAATTTTAATTTTATCAATTTCAATTTTATTTTTATTTTTATGCAAATTCTTTTTTCTTTTTTTTATGCAGCATCACAGAGATGTTCAAAATTACTAAAAAAAGAGGGTCTATAGTAAAATTTCCCGAGGAATCCAAAAATCGAGTCAGAATTTTCATTAGATTACAGGAAAAGCCGGAAAATGGAAAATTCCGGAAAATGGAAAGGTTGAATTTGGATGAGTCAAAAAAGGGCTTTAAAGGCAAATAAGCAAAGAAAATTTTTATGAAATTTGTAGTACATATATTGAACTTATTTTCCTGAAAGTTTCAGACATTTTAAAGCACTTAGAAAAAAATGCCAGGTGGCGAAAAATGTCAAAAAAACGCATTTTTCAAAAACAGCCGCCGCTAAAATCAAAATATCTCCGGTTTAAATCCACCGATTTTAAATTTTAGGGTTGCATTTGAAAGGTCTTGAGTAGACGAAAAAATTGCAACCAACCAGAAGTATTTTTGAGTTGATCTTAAGCCACGGTATTATTTTGAAAATCAGCTTTTTTAATAAAATTCATTTTACGTTTATCAATGCCAAAAAAAGTTGACTCCATGGAATCGGCTAAAAATTTTTTTACAAAATGTAGACTTTTTAGCGGTTAAAATGTGACCAGTAAGATGAAATTTGAAGTAAATTTAAGGAAATGGCGTAATTTTAAAAAAGGGCTAAATTAGCCTATTTTTGGACCTTTAAACGGCCATATTTCGGCCCCATAAGGTGCTAGAGGGCTAAAATTTTGGCTGAGTGACTTTTTTGTAACCCCAAACTATTCCCTAAAATTTGAGCTCAATCGGTGACATGAGTGCGCCCTAATCTGTACGAAAAGTACTGGAACCACCCATATATATTTTTCAATAAATTGATTTTATTTTACCTTGAATATTTACTTTTTTATTCAAAAAAAAATTTTTGTTTTGAATAATAATTATGGTTTTAGAGGGCTGGTTAAGAAATAATGACAAAATATGTTAAAAAAAGCGAAGAGTAGGAATGAAACGTAGCCTTGTACCATTCAGAATATGATTTGCTAGCAATTTAAATAATCTTACATTTTTGTATTTTTTCGTATCTTCCTGAAGGTCATTGAAAACACGGACGCCTCCAAAATAATTTTTTAGCAAAGTTAAGTCAAGCCAAGCATAGTTGGTATACGGATTGGTGCATGTCTTGGATGTTTCAGTAGAATATATATGTTACGGTTAGAGTCCGATCTCTGGCTAAAGCTAAGACTATCCGGTTAAAGCTAGCTTTAGCCAAGCCGTGTTGGCTAAAGTCCGATTCTCGACAATTTTTATTTTTTTGTTCAACATTAACCGGTATCGCTTGGTTAAAGCTAACATTATCCAAGCGAGCTGGATAAAGCCCGATTCGTATAAAATTTAATACAATATAGTAACAAACCAACAAACATCTAGTAACTTTTTTTTAAAAAATTTTATTATTTTACCGCTATCATATTTTTGTATTTAATTTTTAAATTTTAAATTTTTTAATATACAATTAGTCAATTAACTGTAATTTTATACAATACATATTGATACTTCAAAAATATCAGCTGAAAAGAAATCATTACGTCAGCTTGCAATAATGGAATCTAAATTTGGTGGTCAAGGTTTTCAAAGATGCAACTGCAAACAAGGTTGCAAAAATAATAAATGCAAGTGCAAGACAAGCGGGCTTAAATTTAACTCAAAATGTCACACTAGCTTATCATGTGCAAATAAATAATATTTAAAATTTTAATTTTTTTCAATTCATATTAATTAATTTTTTTTTTTTTTATTGACATATAAATTAAAAAATTTATTCAAATGCAAATATTTATTTAGATTTTATTTAAAAATTTTATAAAATTTATTTAATTATATTATATTGTAAAATAAATAAAATTACAGTTAATTGACTAATTGTATATTAAAAAATTTTAAATTTTAAAATTGAATACAAAAATATGGTAGCAATAAAATAATAAAATTGTTTTTAAAAAAGTTACTAGATGTTTGTTGGTTTGTTACTATATTGTATTAAATTTTATACGAATCGGGCTTTATCCAGCTCGCTTGGATAATGTTAGCTTTAACCAAGCGATACCGGTTAATGTTGAACAAAAAAATAAAAATTGTCGAGAATCGGACTTTAGCCAACACGGCTTGGCTAAAGCTAGCTTTAACCGGATAGTCTTAGCTTTAGCCAGAGATCGGACTCTAACCGTAACATATACAAAAATTATACGCTGTCTGATCAGGTTCGTATTTTCGGCATATTGCATAAAAGAAAAATGGAAACTATGTAGAAAATCTGTACTCAGGCTGTTCTTGAAATGGGTTTTCTGCATTTTTTCTGTATCACGGACATTGTTAATGAATAATTTGTTAATGATTGATTATTGATTGACAGCGTCTGGGTAAATTTAAATTCAAGATCTTACAGTTGGCTGCTTTGCTACTTCCCAAGCACAGATGTCTCTTTTTCAGTAAAAAAAAAACTGTAATACATTTGATTATTTGCTTACTACCTACAACAAAGTCCGGTAACCAATTTTAACTAAATCTTACCCTCAATTGTATAATCTTCACAAAGAAGCGTTTTTGGACCTAGAGTCGTCGAACTCGACAACTTCTTTTGAATAGGATCTTCTTAATACAATAATGATAAAATAATTCCAAAAGAAATACTATAACTGCAAAAGCAAATCCAATTCCTAATACATATTGGAGTATAATTAAAAGTGCTGTTTGATCTTCTTCCAAACCATAATCTTTTACCATTTCAATCGGTTTAACTTTGTAATTCCTAGCCCACTTTATATCTAAGCCAGTTTCGGAAACCCATCGATCAATTTTACCAAATTTTTTTATAAAGAAGTATTTATAACCAAAGGATATTTTATAAAAAAATGAAGGCAAATATAAATCAATTTTTTCAAATCTAGTTGCATTGTAAGTCACTTTGTCGATAAATATTAATCTATCTGCATCCATTTCTTTTGCAATTATAATTTCTAATTTTTCTTGATCCAACACTGTCGACGAGATTACTTTTCTGATGCTTAATAACTTGGTTACACTTTCAGAAAAATTTTGGTAGTATTGAAGAGTTGGATATACCTCCATCACAGTCACATTTTTGCTAATAACATCTTCAACAGAATTAATGAGAGGATATTCTTTTGATACAAGCTGTACTTTTACCAATTCTGAAACAAAATCTGACAGTTTAAAGATAGCAAATACTTTGATTGTCAGATAAATTATTATTGAACGTAACTTCTTAGGATTTGAACTTCCCATTCCAAACAAAAGAGCAGAGATATTTTCAATCGACCAATCAGCATCAAATAGTTTCATTATTCGCACTGATACATAAATTATCAATAATATGACCACGAATGACGCTAAAAAGTTAAGGTTATCGGCAAATTTATACTCACTTTCTTTAACCAATGGGGTTATAGCAACAAACTTTGTAAATTTTGTTAAATAACCATCCCTGTATATAAATAGACCTAAAAGAGGATCCAATATGGGTTCTGCTGCAACTAAAGTAAATGTAATTCCATGTGTTAAAATATCTCTTAAGGTATTATATGGCTCCAGTTGTACCTCCGTAGTAGTAACATTCAGTACTTTTTCAAAATTTTTGTAAACTTCATACAATCTCAATCTTGGGTTTAAATCAACTGGCATATTAAAATTGTCACGATATAAATTAATGTCATTTTTTTGGATACCTATTTTTAGGTTGAACCCATTTAAATCTTGTATCTTGTTGGGAAAATATGTAACTTCTGAAGTAAAATTGTATCTTTCCTCGATGTTTGGAGAATTATAAGGATTCGCATAAAATATATTAATCGTGTTTTTTGGTGTAATTTCTACAACTGTCGTGTCAATAAAACCATATTCTATGAGATCGTCAAACAGAACTTTTCTTTCAGCAGTTGAGAAATTATTATTGATTAAAATTATTAATATTTTCGCTGTATTACCAAGAATTAAACTAAGTGATATAGAATAAAAATAAGGCTTTATATCTCTTGCTGTTATTACGTTGGTAAAAGCAAAAACATGTATTGGTGCAAATATTTTACGGTTATAAAAAAAAATTCCATCTGTAAAGCCGTAACCCGAATAAATTTTTCTCTTCCATTCTTCAGTTGGAGCAAACATAAAAAATTTTGGCCATCCATATATATTTACTAAATTTGTTGGATAAGAATTAGTAATGTTTCTAACCATTGACGTGTTAAAATAATAAGTTTCTGAATTATCCTTGTAAAAAAAAACATTTCTAGGCTTTACTTCTTTAAGAACATTAGAAATCACTGTTTCAAAAACTCCAGTTGTCACTGATTTTATAATGCAAAAATTTATTAGTAATATGTTAAATAGTTTCATTTTGCTTTAGTGTTTCTGAGAAGATTTGATTGAAGTATTTAGAACAAATCATTAGGTTAAAAAATATTTTTAAAGTTCTTCTAAGTTTAATTTATCGTAATAAGTAAAAATATTAACGATTTCTTTTTCTTTTTACAAATCATATTTATTAATTATTTTTTGACTATTTGCTGATTTTAAAGCCGAATATCAGGAAGCAGAGCTCCGAAATAATTGTCAATTTACCATAAATAATTATTTTTTTTGTTTTTACTTTTTTATAACATAAATTCAACAAATTTTTCAAAGTAAATGTAAGTACTTAGTGTTACAGAATTCTCAAATTTGGGGGAAATGTCCCGAAAAATCGTAGAGTAACAAGCTAAGGATTTAGAGCTTTGACGTACTATCCAAGTGATCAGAAAACTAAAAATATTTTTAGTGTAACCAAAAAATATAAGAACTTGATAGGCACCAAAACACTAGTTCATTCAGTAACGTAAACTTTGATACTAATAATAACTTAAGCAACTATGCATAATTTTCCTATTTACAAACAAATGTATGTGACTGTTGCAAAATAATTTATAAATCGATAATTATTAATTGATGTAAAACAGCTAATAAAATTAGGAAAATAAATATTTTCCCCGATAACAATTGTTAATTAAATAAACTATTTTTAGCCGTTACCAGCATTTTGGTATTGATTTTAAGCGATTTTAGGGTCGGAGAAACAATGTATAAAAGCATACAAACATTTTAATTTTCTAAAAAAGGTAAAAAAATCTATAACTGAAATTATAAAAAATGTTTTTTTTAAACATGTCCTAGTGCAAAACCACGTACAAGCTTTTGTAGCTTATAAATTCTATTATTAAGAATTTGATTTTTACGATAAATACCTAGCAACAACAATTTATAAACTCACAAATAAATAAATAAATTACATAAATAATTCAAAAAAAATATATATTTTTTTTATTTAGCATTTATTTTTAAAGTCAAATAATTTTTTTACACGTAGTAAATACGAAAAATTTTTTTAAAATAAAATATAATGAATAATTTGTCCATAGTTAAGGTGCCAGAAATGTTAAATGCATTCAAAAATTTTATCAGCATGAGAATGGATCCACCTCGTACGTATTTTTGGTCACTGAAACCGATTTTGAAGGTTTCATCCGTTTTCGGATGGCCAGTTTTGAGTAATGAACGTTATATCATAAAAAATGGGCAAACAATTAGCAAGATATTTAAATTCTTGAAAGCAATTACTAATTGAACCTATTTTTGGTATCTCACTTAGGTTTTTGAGGTCGATTTTTTGATCACGATTTTAAAGAAAGTTTTTTAAAAATCAAAAAGGTGGACACAAAATGGCGTATTTCTAACCTCAGAAACAGCGATTTAGGTTGCTTAAATTAGCATTTATTGCTGATTATGAGGTTAGGAATCTACCATTTTTAGCCCGCTATTTTTATAATTACTAATATGACCTCAAAATCGTGACAACTGGTCCGAAAAACTTACTAGACAACGTGAAATGCTTAAAACATCAAAAATCGCCGTTTCTAAGGTTAGAAATACGCCATTTTGAGTCCACCATTTTGATTCTTAAAAATTTGTCTTCAAAAACGTGATCAGCGACCCTGAAAGACTTACTGGGGTACCAAAAATAGGCTCAATTAGCATTTGCTTTCAAGAATTTACCTATTATGCTAATTTTTTGCCCATTTTTTATGATATAGTGTTCATTACTTAAAACTGGCCATTTAAAAATGGATGAAACCTTCAAAATCGGTTTCAGTGACCAAAAATACATACGTTTTATTGAGATGGATCCATTCTCGTGCTGATAAAATTTTTTTATGCATTTAACATTGCTGGCGCCTTTTGACTAATATATAGTATCAAAATATTAATTTTTGTTAATTTTAGATGAGTAATTCTTAGTGAAACTTTACTAATGGAAAGGTAAAAGTCGGGGATTTGAAAAAAACTAATTGGGTTGGGTTTGGTATACGTTCATATGATACCATACCAAATTTTAAGGTTTTAGGTTCAAAGGGTACAAAATGGCGGCTATTTTTCGGTCTTATATGGTTTTAAAAAAAAATCATTTTTAAAAATGACAATTTTCGATTTCATTTTTTCTACGCTCTGAATAAAGCTGAAAAATGGTTTTCTTGACTATGTCTTACGTAAAATTTCCCGCTGAATCCGAATCTGCCACCAGTTTTTCAAAAAAACGCCAAGGAAAACTGGAAAATTGGAAAAACTAAGAAAACTCATTTTTTTTCAAACGCAGATTTTTCATACAGTCGTAACTTTTTTTTTTTCCTAACCGGTCTTAAAATTTTTGTTTTTTTATGTACTTTTTATTTAAAAAAAAATTTTAGCGAGTATTTGCCTTTTAAATACTTAAAAATCCATTTCAATATTTCCCATTTTCACGAAATTTTCCATTTTCAATTTTCCGGATTTCCTTGACGCCTAATGAAAATTTTGACAAAATTTTCGGATTCCTCGAGAAATTTCACTATTGACCCCCTTTATTGAAAAGTTTTGGATGTTTCCATAACGCTATAGAAATAAAAGAAATAGCAAAATACTGAATAACTACAAAATACGACAATGTTATAAAATAGGGTTTTTTCGTAATCTTTAATTCAAAGCTGCAACCCCAACAGTTAACCAAAATACTTCCAATTGGTCTCATTTTTTTCGTATAAATGTCACCTTTCAATTCTCGTACACCGCAATTTTTTTTAATTAATTCTTTCACGGCGATAGTCAATAAACCAAACGCCTATTCTTACCCCAAAATGACCAATTTTTAAATTGCTGCCAAAAATCTAATTTTTGATAGAAATGGGTTCTGTAGGCCTTGAAAATTTTCTACAAGCACTAAGTTTCCAAAAAATTTTTATTCGTCTTTTTTCATTAAATATTTTCTAAGATATCCCTTTTTTAAAGATAAAGATTAAAATTGACTTTTTTTCAAAAACCCTAAAAATGGGACTCTGACTTTAAATTATCATATCTTCGAAACAAATAACTATAAAGAAACGAGTAAACAATTTTTGGAAACTTAGTGCATGTAGAAAATTTTCAAGGCCTACAGAACCCATTTCTATCAAAAATTAGATTTTTGGCAGCAATTTAAAAATTGGTCATTTTGGGGTAAGAATAGGCGTTTGGTTTATTGACTATCGCCGTGAAAGAATTAATTAAAAAAAATTGCGGTGTACGAGAATTGAAAGGTGACACTTATACGAAAAAAATGAGACCAATTGGAAGTATTTTGGTTAACTGTCGGGGTTGCAGCTTTGAATTAAAGATTACGAAAAAACCCTATTTTATAACATTGTCGTATTTTGAAGTTATTCAGTATTTTGCTATTTCTTTTATTTCTATAGCGTTATGGAAACATCCAAAACTTTTCAAAAAAGGGGGTCTTTAGTAAAATTTCTCGAGGAATCCGAAAATTTGGTCAAAATTTTCATTCGGTGACAAGGAAATCCGGAAAATTGAAAATGAAAAATTTCGTGAAAATGGGAAAAATTGAAATGGATTTTTAAGTACTTAAAAGGCAAATACTCGCTAAAATTTTTTTTTTATTATAAAGTACTTACAAAAACAAAAATTTTAAGACCGGTTAGGAAAAAAAAAAGTTACGACTGTATGAAAAATCTGCGTTTGAAAAAAAATGAGTTTTCTTAGTTTTTCCAATTTTCCGGTTTTCCTTGGCGTTTTTTTGAAAAACTGGTGGCAGATTCGGATTCAGCGGGAAATTTTACATAAGACATAGTCAAGAAAACCATTTTTCAGCTTTATTCAGAGCGTAGAAAAAATGAAATCGAAAATTGTCATTTTTAAAAATGATTTTTTTTAAAAACCATATAAGACCGAAAAATAGCCGCCATTTTGTACCCTTTGAACCTAAAACCTTAAAATTTGGTATGGTATCATATGAACGTATACCAAACCCAACCCAATTAGTTTTTTTCAAATCCCTGACTTTTATCTTTCCATTAGTAAAGTTTCACTAAGAATTACTATTTTTTTTAATATCTCTCAGTTCAGAAAACTTAAAAAAAAAAATAATAAGTTTAATCTGATATTTTCAAAAGTATTTTTTTTAAATAATAGGAATTTGAATATTTAAACAGCTATTAAAAAATGCCGTAAAAATGCATAATAGATAATGTATGTATATTTTTAAAAAATTTATCTATTAATTCAGATACGAATTTTTATCTGTACATAATAAAAGTAAAAAAAAAATTCCATAATTTAACTCTTTTGGTCCGATTTTCCATTTCTGCAGTTTATTTCTAGTATAAATACAGTTTTTTAATCATTGTGTAGTCCATATTTCATTGTTTTTTTGTCATCTCAAATTAATATATAAAAAAGTTTCGTACAATATAACTGCACAATGTACCCGCGAAAAAAAAACAACCAAATCATGTAAAAATAGCATATTTTGTGCAAATCTTGGTCTTTTCCGGGAGAAATGGGTGCAACACACTTTAACTTGTAAAAACTACCCCTAAAACGGGGTATTTTTTATGCATTCTACTTTTTAGTGTCTAGGTTTGGTCTATTTGGGTTTTTTGGGTCACTGATCATTAATGTCGCGGATTTTTTAAGAAAATAAAAAAATAAATGAATATATAATAAAATAAATGAAAAAAAAATAAAGCAAAAACTATCCTTAAATTGGTAAAAACTACTCCTAAAAGAGGTGTTTTTTCTACTTTTTAACTTTGAGGGTTTAGACTTTTGGTTCACCGATTCTGAGTATTTTTTAATAATAAATTAATATTTCATCAATTAGCAAAAACAACCTCTAAAAGCGGTGCCTGTGCTACTTTCCCACTTTGAGTGATTACATTTGGTTATTTAAGGGTGATATATTAATTTATAAAATAAATTAAAAATTCATAAAAAATCCCCAAAATTCTTGACCAGCTATTCAAAAAACCCATGCCAGGGGTTGGACACTCAAAGTGCGAAAATAGCAAATATACCCCTCTTTAAGGGTAGTTTTTGCAAATTTAAGGGTGTTCCACCCATTTCTCACAGAAAAGACATCGAAATTTGTGACCAGCGACCAGAAAACCTACATTATGTTAAATCTGGTGGATTCCAGTAACTAAATAGTATTTAGTAAATACCCTAAACGACGATTTGACTGAAGTATTATATATTTTTCATCTTACAATAAATAAAAAACGCTGCAAAAAAATTGGCACTGAGCTGGCTAAAAAAATTGGAAAATATTCCCTTGAACTATAACTACATCAATGGATAACAATTAGCTTATACATCCAAAAATAAATAATAAGTAGCATTTTTTAAAATTTTTGTTTAAGAAAATTTTGAAATAAAAATTTTTATAAAAATTTAGGTATAGGATTCAGAAAATCGAGTGTAACGAATTTTTTAAAAGTAATACTTTAATTTAATAAAATTAGGTATAAAAACGGAAATTAAAAAAAAATAACAAGCTTACCTTTTTTTTGATGGTCAAAATTTTGAGAAAAAAAATTTTCATAAATTTAGGTAAAAAATACAGGAAATCGAGCAAAAGTGGTGTTTCTAAAACTATTACTTTCAAATAAAAAAATTAAGTCCAAAAAGAAAAAAAAAATAACGGTGTTAACTTGACGGCTGAACAGTTTTTTATAAATATTTCCCGTTTTTACAAGATATTTTTAGAATGGGTAAAACGATCAACTAAAGCGTCTTTAAATTGCCCGTTGAAAACTGAAACCAGAGTTTTATACTAAATTTGCTATTTTCTAATGACTAGTGCTTAGTTATTTTTTTCGCGGGTACATTGTGCAACAAAAATTTGTTATATATTGATTTGAAATGATAAAAAAACAATGAAATAATGTAGTCCACTACACAAAAATTAAAAACTGAATTTATACTAGAAATTTGGTACTGCAGAAGTTTAAAATCAGACCGAAAAAGCTAAAATATGGAAAAAATTTTGTACTTTTAAATGTACAAATCCAGTTAGATATCTTAACCCAATTAATAATACCCAGTTAGCACGGACGAGTTCTAATAAAAAACTTTTTGAATTATTTATTGTAATTTTAGATATCGGATTTGTATTTTACAGGGAATATGACATTTTCTATCAAAATTAGAAGGGAGTAAGAGTGATATTTATTTGATGATTCTTAATTTTAAAAAATATTTGAAAAATTGAAGCCTGAAAATTTTGGAGACTTCTGAAATTTATTATACACACCAAGCCTGAACGTGCCTGAAAGTTAAAAAAAATATTGCTATAATGCGTAGTTTAAGTTTTTTTTTTTTTAAATTAATGACTTTTAAATTGCCACTAAAATTTTATTTCTTCATAAAAATAACTTCTATAGGTCTCAAAATTTTTTTACAGCCTCACGCTTCCAACAGTATTTAAATGTAGCTTATCCTAGGGGTAGGTGCGAGTACAGTATTGTGGGTCTTATGATTGACCTTATTTGAAAATTAAAACAAAATTTCTTTTACCCAAATCATGTTTCTCCCACCTAAAAACTTATTTTTACAACTTGTTTAGTCATTTAATATAAAATCCTACTAAAATTTTAGCGATTTTGTGGGAGGGGGGTTAGAGTCACCCTTTTCTTTGTATTTATTCTATTTTTGTATTTTTAAAATAAAATATAGAATAGAACACCATACTTTTTTTCTAAAATTTTTGCAAGGACACTTACTTCTGTCAGGTAAGATTTTTGATATGCTTTCTTAAATTTAAAGTCGTTGATCTCAAGAAAACCCTTTGTACCCTAAATACATTACAATTAGATTGAATTTTTGTATTGCAAAAATTATGATATAAGAGTTACTAATTCAAAAGCTACAATAGTATCAAGGACCAAAAACTTAAAAATGGTAATGTTGAGTATAAAAGTGCCTAATTTTTTGGCATAAGAACGTTTTGAGACCCCAGGGAGCTAAAAAACCGGTTATTAAAAAAAGTCTGTATGTGTATGTGTGTACGTACGTATGTATATATGTGTATAACCGGTGATATTTCACAACCATTATGATATTAAAAAAGTAAAAATAATATTTTATCGAGTATTTTATTGTAAGACCTAATTTTTTTTTCAAAAAATCTCAAACGACTTTTTTTTTATTTAATTTGGATTTAATACCTCATTTTTTCCATGAAAGTACTAATATCTAGAAGAATCGTTTTTACTCTATATCTCAAATCTGATTTAATTCTAATTTTGTGAAATCTAAGTTTTTGAAAATTTCTGTCTAAAAATTTTGGCCACTAAATAATACAAAAAACATTTTTTTTATTTTCGGATGTGCTTTTTTTGACATTATACTTTGTTAGGTAAAATAAACCATTATTGCTAATGAGGAACCATAGTGTCAATTACTTGGGAAAGTTTTTTCTTACTTTTTAAGAATTTTTTTTGGTTCATCATATTGTTGTGGACATATCTTATAAAATTATATTTAATATATCTTAAAATAGTATATTTAAGGCTCATGTCCAGAAAAGTAAGGAAAGTCCTAAATCGCTCGTAAATTACGATGGGAAACTGAGATTTGGGGCGTTATATGTATATTTATGGAAAAGGGCCGTGTCGTTTTCGGCCACACAGCGGCCGGGAAACCGTGCTTTCTGGCCACTGATCAGATAAATCTTATAATTTTCTTTATGTTACAAGTTATTTTTTGTTTTCAATGAGATTATAAATTACAAAATTAAAAAAGAATAAAAAATAAAATTAATTATAAATTCATGAAAATTGACTTTTTCTACTTAACTTTATGTTCTATATTAATAACCAGTGATTAAATTGATTTAAAAGCCTTAATTAAAAACCTTGTACAATATATTTACTTTTGTCATTATAAATCAATGAACAAACAAGCAATTGAGCTTTTTTAAACGTATATAAAATTAAAGTCTTTGACTGCGTTGTTTAAAGGTTGATGCTTTTGAAGAGCGCAATGTCCGTTAGGGTTAAAGTACCTAATATAGTATATATGATAAAGGAATGTCATGAACCTATATAGAACATTTACCTGCAGCATATTACTCATTCTTACAATGATGATAACTCAAAAGAGTGAGTTTAACAACATGCTTTTAGCTTCCTCCTATAATATACATGCTATTTAATCGATTTTAACCGGATGCGCGTGCTCGAGTACAAATTTTTTTCCTTTTTTTTTTTCTAAATACATTTTCCCTCGTAGTTTTCAAACACTAAATATATATAATTAAACATTTTTTATAACAATTTTGTTTATTTTAATCTCAAAGTAATTACACAAATAATTATTGTGAAAGAAAAATAAATTTTGATTATATGTTTGCATTTATTAGTTATGAAAGTTTAGATTATTTCTTTTGTTGTCTGAGGGTAAATTATATTTATAGACATTTCTTGCAACAGGTCATTTACCCTCTTTTCATAATTGGTACTTTCCCTTTTTTTATCTTGTATCTATATAGTTAGATCTTGTATTAATTTCAATACTTTACGTTTGTGATGAATAAAGAAACATGTATTTGTCTGCTAGTGAAAATTTTTCGGTTTTCTGCACTCATTGTACGTTTATGTAAGAAAATAATTGAAGCGATTGTTTAGAAGTTACAAACAATCGGACACTAGTTTTATTACGTTCACGTTTATCCCTTGTATACTCCAAAGCTCGCTATTATAAAGGTTTATTATAAGAACTAAAGTACAAAAATTTTATGCACTGGTTTCAAGCCCTGGTGAGCAAAATTATGGTTTATTTACATCAAGGAAATCGGATAATATTACGGTCGAAAATAGCACTGTAATCAAATCACGAGGATTTTTTTTTTTTTTTTGAAAACAGATAGAAAAAAGATCTATTATAGGTTTTTGTGGCACTGATTATGAAAATTGTAAGTTTTGCTCATGGGAGATTGGGGGAACACCCTTAAATTAGCAAAATCCTTGGCAAAATCTATACCTTTTTACGAAAAATTTACAATGCTTCTAATAACACGGTGGTTTTACTAATTTTAGGGTGTTACGAGAATTTTTCGCATGCAGCACAAAATCGTGATCAGTGATCTCGAAAACGTAAAATAGATCAACACTCGTCAAGATTAGTAAAAATTACAGCATCACCTCTTGAAAGGATGTTTTTTAATAATTTAAGGAGTTAAATAGATTTACAGTATTCCAAAATTCGTAACTAGGATGCCAAAAAAGTATAAAGCAGGCTAAATCTCGATATGCTTATTCACCCTTATTCACTCTTAAATTAGCAAAAACTATCCTCTGAAAGGGGTATTTTTTATATATTCGCTCTGTAAATGCCCAGACTAAAAACCCTTGTGGGTCGCTGATTAAGATTTTCGTTATTTTTTTAGATCAAATTAATATTTCATCTTTAAACTAGCTTAAATGCGAAAATAGCACAAACCTTTTTAGGGGTAGTTTTTCCTAATTTAAGGGTAGAATATTAATTTTTCATAAAAAAATCATTGAAATTCTTAAACAGTGACCCAAGAAAGCCGCTTGGACAAACTTTGGGCTTTCAAAGTGCGAATATATAAAAATACTCCTTTTTGGGGGGTAGTTTTTATAAATTTAAGGGTAATGCCCCAATTTCTTTAATAAAAGAACCAAAAAACGTGATCAGCGGCCCAAAAACTCGACCAAATATGGTGGTTGCCAGTAGCAATACAACCCTTCCTCCCCTCCTTATTATGATTTCAGTAGATAAAGCATGAATAAATTTCTTAAAAGTCTTTTATAGTATTTGAGCTTCTGAAGAAAACTTTTTTTCTTTTTTAAAATCATCAAAAGCATTGCAATAATCATGTTTAATTGCATGTAAGTAAACATTACAAACTGTTGTAGTTCTGAATGCTCAGTCAGAAATAAATAAATTCTATCACTTTTAAAATTGATTAAGGCTCATAAATTTTAAGTTTCATGATTTTTAGTAAATAAAATATTTTTCGAATTACGTTGGTAATATACGAAAGCTCTAACAGCAAAAAATCATTTTCAATTGGTAACAAATATATAATGAAAAACTTCGAACTAGAATTATCTGCAGAGGGTAAATTAGATATTTTCCCTCGATTCTACATTATTTATTGGAAGGTAGATGTCATGTGCTTCAAATAATTTACAAACTGAAAATTCTGCAGGATTATTTTCATACTATCAAAGAAACTTAAACTTCAAAAAATAAATTGTTTTCAAAAAATAAACCCCATAAAGACATTTAAAAATAAAAGAGCTAGCATAAAAACTTAATATCTAGAAAATAATTAAAGTCCTTTTGAGTTAATCTGAACATAAGCTCTAAAAATTTATTTTTATGAATAACTTGCATACTTTTTTTAATTATTTTTAAATGACAAACCCATGAAAAATTTAACTGTTAAAACTGAGAAAAAAAAATGATAATTTTGTTTTTTTGGGCTATTTCTATTTTCAATACTCAATAAACAGAAAACGTATTTGATTTGTTATTTATAAAATTATATTTACTAAAACTATATATATATAAAAAAATTTTTTAACATTTTTTCCTTAATTTTTTGAAATTTGAAATCGGTATTTTTGACTTTCTCTGCAAAGACTGTATGAAATTTCTCTGCAAAGACTGTATGAAATCACTTCAGATTCTAAATCCTGCAACTAGATCTGAATGCAAAAAAATTTCTCCAGGGGATTTTTAATTCATCGAGTAGTTTCTGAGATCATAGAGATTCACCTTTTCGTGCATACGTCCCTACACGCACCAAGGCAATATAAACATTTCGAGGCATCGAAATGACTCGGGGACCAAATTTCTACTCGAATTGGACAATTTAAAGACTTTTCCATTTTTGACCAGACAAACTTATAAGACATTCATCTATGCATGGCATATATAGGGTGATCGTGCCTAAAAAACTTATTGAATATTATAAAAAAAAATGCAGTTAGAATAAATTTAGTATAGGTAAAAAAGAAATGTAACATGACATAAAGATTTCCGTTATTGCTAAATCAATAGAACATAACACGGGAACTTATTAAACGGCCAACTTTTAAATGGAAAATTATGCAATGAGGTAAAAAAAAAAAGATTTATTTTTAGAAATATAGAAATAATAAAAAGGCATGATTTACGATTCTGCAGACTTTTTTTATTTTAATATAGAAAAATTTAAAACTAATTTCTTTCTTTTTTTTTCATTAAATTATTAATAATATGAGATGCGCTAGTTTTTTTTATTTTTTAATGCTTAGAACGTTGAACTACTTGTAAAGAAATTTCTTTTCGTGTTTATGTATTTCTACATAATGTATAGTAACTTTCTTTACACATTTTTTAACTAAAAAAAAAAATCAATAAGAATTAAAGCTAGATTATCGTTTTAAATATTTTAGATACAAATTTAATTATTATTCACACCTTGTATTACTTAATTTATGTGCATTTTAGTTTATGTTTGAATTTATTATGTACACATTAAACAACAAAAAAAATTACAGAATAAATGTGCACGTAAAAATTATTTTATGTATGTATATTATTTAAAAATTTTATTTCATAATATACACTGTTACAAAATTTACCCTTATTGCATGTTTTGTTTTCATTTTAGAACAAAAATGGAATAAAATAAGAAGTTTTTTTTTGTTCTATTATTTTTAATAGCCCTTCTTGGGTATAAATTTATTCCATCTATCGGTGGTATCATTTTTGTTTCGACTATCCTGTTTTCAAAAATATGTTTTTGTACGAAATTTTTTTGGATCCCCCCCTGTTTTTTTAATGCCAACTTTATTTTGAATATCAAGTTTGTGGGACACTTTGTAACACCCTGTTTTAAGGCTACTTTAGCTTTATTCCCTTAGGCAATTTTTATACCCTCGGGTCCATTTTTTACCCATTCCTCATTAAGAGCAATTTTTGTGCATTAAAATTTTTTGGTTTATTTTTTGTACAACGCTTTATTAAGAGAAATTTTTGTGAATGAATAGTTAACAGCGATTAATATTATCCACAAGGAATATGTTATTCGTTGCATATTATGCATTATAATTTTGGCACATGAAACTGAAAAGTGAAGGATTAAAAAGGAAAGTAAAGGAACGATGATGCTCTCATTTCTCTATTTAAAGATATATTGAAGCTATGCTGACTGTTCCGTCTTCCTAAAACACAGTATTATAACAATTATAAAAATTTTAGGTTTTAAATGTAGCACGAAAAATATTGGAAAAATGCCTGCCAGAATAATATACAATTATCGATGCAGCACTTTTTTCATCGTTCACCTTATTACATATAAACTTATTGTTATTTGTAAATTAAGAATAAAAACTCATTGAAACCAAGATTTGGAACCATATTTTTCTTGTTCTGCTGCTTAATAGGTAAGCTGGTCATTCACTTGACTATCAAACCCTTTTAAATCATTTGAAATAAAAATTAAATAAAAATGTCAAGTGACAAAACTGTTTTGATCCAATTATAAAATTTCAGTACGTAGTTTTTATTAGTTATACCAAACAGCTTCTAAAGATTTTGTTAAAAAATTCATTTTCCGTAACTGGAAATATCTCGGTTGCGGTTAGCAGAATTTTGCTTGTGGCAAGCAGACTTTTTTTTTCTTATTTAAAAAATTGCAAATGATTTGATATGTGAAAAAATTTTTTTTTAATTTTTCTTCAAGTTTCAGGTCATTTACAATCGTTTGAGCAAGAAAATTTCCTTTGCAGCTATTCTTACATATAATGAAAATTCTTATTCAATTTTGTTTTTTTTGAAACAAGTACTGTAGGATTTAAATTGTTGAAAATTAATTAATGATTTGTAAAGTATAAAAAATTTCTAAAGAACAATTTAAATATTAAAATTCGTGATTTATTAAGATTTGAAGTAATTAAATAAGGTCAACAAAGTATTAATAGAAATATTCCTAAGCACACTTAAGGAAGAATGAAAATATATTACTTTTTTGAGAAATCTTAATGGCTCTTTACTTATATTCACAAAAGCAATACAAAGTTATAGATACAAAAAAAGAAGCTCCTTACAGCTTTTAATAATAAATTTGTATATTTAATTCTATTTTATTAAAAAATATTTAAATAGATGGTTAAAAAAAAAATTTAACCAAATTATGAGCAAAAAAAAAGACTAGAATAAAAATTTATATTAAATTTAAAAAAACTGTATTGCAATCGTAAATTTTTTGTATGACTTGTAGGATTTAAAGGCTTAAATATTTAAAAATCTATGCATTTTGTATATGTTGCAAAAGGATTTTCTAACAAATTATTGCAAACGACTAAACTTAAAAAAAAATTTGTTTGTAAAATAAATTGTATGTACCTATAAAAACTTTTTTTATATTTTCTGAATTTATGTAAAAGATTATTTATAAAATTATTTTATGGTAAAGAAGATACACAATCTCAGAAATATTGCTTATTTGAATATATTTTTCTTTGTAAAATTGTTTTATATTCTACGTCATAGAATTTGCAGGCGAACGTTCATCAAAATGACGGTACTATAAATTTAATACGTTATTTTTTAATGTTAATTTCTGAAAAAGTTTCTGTTAAATTATCAACATTTTGATTTCGGAATTAATAACTAGGTTTTTTGTAAAGGATAGAGTGGTATAAAAATTTCCACAATAATAGATCAAAAGTAACGTTATCGTTAAAATATAAAACAAAAATATGTACATTATGCAAATTTTTCTCAACTATAAAGGCGGAAGTTTTATTTAAGCTTTCAATAAATTTAACAAATTATATATTTTCTTTGAAAATATGCAACTTTATTTAAGATTTATCTGTTTTATTTTTATTCTTTTATTCTATATCTTCTTAAAATATTTATGTACTTCGAAAATTATTTTTAGTATTTCGTAGTTCATTTAATAAAACGTTCAAGAAATCCCACATTAAATTCGCTAAGGGATAAATTTTCTTGAAATTTATATTTTGCGGTTTTGTACTTTATTCAGAATGTGGTTTTATTTAACTTAACCTTTTTTATTGCTCATCAGAAGAGGCTTTCTAGTTTAAATAATAGATAATAACTTATCTAGGCCTTTATAGCCCAATACTTAACTTTGCTGTTGGATACTAAAACTTTTAATAATGTAATCGTGTCACCGTAGCATTATATTTCGTAACCCACTTTTTTGTTTTTTAGTTCCGTGGATAAGAATAGGTGCAATAATATGTTTATCCTCACTAGCTCTATTTAGTGCACTTTTGACCATTTATTTAGCGTTCCAGGTTCTGATAACCAAAAATTTAATCCTAATAATTGGAATTATAATTCAGTAGGAATTTATTGACCAAAAAATTAAATTTTTGAATAAAAATTTATTTATCTATTTGCGACGTTTCGTCGATCAATATGTCGACCTTTTCAAGCTAAAAACAATAAAATATATTTATATAACTGATAATTTTACATAGTTTTTACAAATGTATTATAATTTATTACGCTTTTTGGTGCATAGGTTACGGAAATGTCGGTATTTTTTAGGAAAAATATTTAGATTTTCTTCTATAGCCCATTTTACGGCATTTCAAAATCAAAAATCCGTTATAAGCTTTATCAACATCAAATTGATTTCAGGTTCTATAAATACATTAGAATAATTTATTAAAAGTAAGAAAAATTTAAACTTTTAAAAACTCACATCATCAATAACTTTAAAGGGAAATGTTATTATATAAAAAATTCTAAAATTACTAATTGTTAAATGGTTAATGAGAAGTTACAATATTTTTGATTTTCTTTCGTAATAAAACTCTTATATATAGTATTGAAAAGACATTTTACTTTCGAGAAGAATGAATTTATAAATTTTTTAAATGTAACAATTTTTTCCTTTATTTTTGCAATAAATTGCCCACGTTTCGAAGACAGTCTTCATAATCAAGGCCAAAAACTTTTATAATATTTTTAACAATTTTACAAGTACCTATCTATTCATATATATGGTGCATATTTTGGTATATTTTCCTCTACTGTTTAAGAATCAACAATTTATGATTTTACAGCCTTTTGCTTATATTTTATTTTAATAATAGAAAATTAATACAAGTTTCATGAGTCTAGTTAACAGTGTAAAAAACTTTAATTGCACTCGATTGCATTTACCAAAGATTACAATGATTTTTAGAATTCTATTATTTAATATCAAAATTTCTAAAATAATTTTTATTTTGAAAATAGATCTATTTGTTATATTATTCATTAGTCTATATTATTATAGGTTAATAATGTCAACCTAACGTGGTAAGGTCTTTCTATATCAGATTAAAAGTCGATATTAAATCTGGTTATCCTTAAAAGTTATATAGTGAAGTTGGGTCGAAGTTGGGAGTTATTCACGATTATTCATCAAAACTCCCCAACTACACTACTTATATAAATTTTAAGATGACCAGATTTAATATCAACTCGAATATCGACTTTTAATCTGATGAAGAAAGGGCTATATTAAAATGTGAATTTTTATTTTAATATCAATGCTATTTTGTGTAATTTAGTAAGCTGAACTATAAGTATTTACATGAACTCTTTTTACTTGAATATTTTTATAAAGAAAGTAGTTAGTTCGTAACCATCTTCTGAAAATCCTATTGAAAAATATTAACTTCAATAGATAATCAACTAAACTATAGCTGATTTATTTATAATTTAAACCCTACAGCTCAAAAAAACATTCAAGTAACAACAAAAATACATTATAAGAAAAGGAATATTAGTAAAGATTAAATAATTATGATGTGATAATTTAAGAATAAATTTATTTATACTCATGACATTATATATAGTATTAAAAGGACATTTCGCTTGCGAGAAATTTAAAAACAAGTATTATTATATCGAGGTAATTATTTTACCCGAGACCAAAAATGAATGTGTTTTGATAGTTAGTAAAAATTTATACAGCCGTATTTAAAAGTTAAACATAAAATGTAGGTATACTTTTCAACAAAAATTCTTTTTCATCTACTTGAAAAAGTTATAATTTTTCGAGTAGTTTTTAAATACTATATTTTGTCTAATAAATTTATCAAATTCTATATATATCACTAAAAATTATGAATAACATAAAAAAAGTAAATATCTTTAATGTCAACAGAGTTTGCAGGTGTTCATCCTTGACTTTTTTTGTCTATTTTAAATAAATTGAGGTCATCTTATTGTGTACTATTACAAAGAATACACAAATCTCAAGCTCGATTGCAAGCTTGAAACGCTTTTCCTATAATTCAAATTTTAGAAAGAGCTACCTACTCCATTATATTCTGATTCTGTAGTCATTTTAGTTTTGACAGAAAAATTTTATCAGATATTATTTTTGATGAAGAGACACCGTGACAGCAATGTTTTCATTTAAAAAAAAAAAAAAAAAAAAAAAAGCTAATTTTTGTATGCTGACCATTCAATTGTTAAAATTTTTCTCTTAAGTGAAAAAATGATTTCTACAGGCTATACAAGGACGTGATATTGGCTGCATTTCAGAGGAGATAACCGTTACTCGGGGATCAGAATTGTTGCCTTGCAAGATATTTAAAAATAAAATATGGTGAGTATAGAACTATGACTGTTTAAAATCTTGTTTCCGGCATAGAATTTATTTGAAGAAAAGTTAGATACTATGAAAAAAACAGGATCAGCCTCTGGGGTGGAGGAATTAAAACTCAAATAAAACTTGATTAAAATTTAATTTTTGAATTTTTCCTCAAAATAAAATCTAAATTAACTTAAATTAAAATTCCCTTCAGGCTTTTTCCCTCATGGGGTTTTCTCCTGAACTATTATACTCGCTGTCATTTTCATTATTTCAAGTCGTATTACTGCTATAACTTTATGATAGAGTGTATGCTAATATAAACGCAGTACCATTTGATGCTTCCGATTCAAGTCAATACGCCTTTCAATCGTGATGGGAAACTCAGGCTGGACCTCCGGTACCGGTTCCCATTTCCGCTGGTTTCCGTTCCGCCTGGAAAAAAGTGGGCGAGGGAGTATTTTTATTAATATTATTAATTTATTATTATTATTATGTTATGTTATTATGTTATTATTATTATAATATTTAATATTTTATTAATATTAATCTTTTTATTAATAAATTATTTTTTATTAATAATCAATTTTTGGGAGAAACTACTAAACTATAAAGGGAAATCCCTGAAGTTTTGTTTAAAAAAAATAATTTTATTTTTAAACAGAAATTTTTCATTTTGAAAAATAACACAAATAAAAAATTAAATGATACGTCATAATCATGAAAAAAAATTAAAATTTTTTGATGTATTTCTCGAAAGAATTCTTAAGAATTTAATGCATTTTTTTAGAAACATTCAAATAATACTATGAACGCATAAAAATTTTATCAAATGTATTTTAAAAAAATTTCTCTTTATTTTATAAAGTATTCATTTATACATGGGTAAGTTTTTTATACGTATTGAAAAAATAAAAATTTAGAAAACTATTGTTTAGGAAAGGGCAATCATGCATCTCGATTACGCTTGTATCGAAAGTCTTATGTTTTAGATATTTTTGCCTATCTTGCCCTAGAGAGACAGCAAAAAAAAATTTCTTGTTGTAAAAAATTGTTTTTGGCTAATGAATGCTTTTTAGTATTGTAAAAAGTGGTTAAAATTTTTACTAACATTAGGAAAAAAATGAATTAAAAAATAATGCATTTTGACCAACATTTTTGAACAAAAATGAATTGAGTTTTACAATTTTTCTTACAAATATAGTCATTTTTTGTAATAACAGTGAAGAAGAGATATTCTTATAAGAAGGGTGCAAAGTGAGTCCACCAGGGAGTAGAATGAATGAAATATTTACATAAAGGTCTAGCCTGCGGTTAGCAGACACTTGTATAATTACTTATTATTCCAGTTTGAATCCGAACAAAAAAGTCAGAAAGGACGAAAATCTCATTTTTTATTTAAAAATATTATACATAACAAAATCCATTTGAATTTTATTTGATATAATATTTTTGCTAAAATTCTTGAACAGAAAAATTTTTTCAATTTGGTGGTTCTTATATTGCAAACGTAGCAAATTAAATTTAGTAATAAAATTCAAATGCACAAAAAAATACTAAAGAATAAAAAGAAATACGCATATATACATTGATAACATTCGACCCCATTTATCAACTGCGGTTTAACAATATGTATACATGTGATTTAGTATAAATAAGTTCGACAGCTCTTTTTAACTTTGAAAAAAGTCTAATTTTTCTTTGGCTTTATTACAAATTTAATGTAATAAATACAAAGAAAGTATAAAAATATAATATTTATTAAATTAACCTTATAAATTAAAAAAAAAAACTTTTTTTCGAACTTTTCCAACTTAACAAATTAAAGTTAATTTTGGAACAAGACAATAAATTATTTGAAAATAATCTAATCTATTAAAACACATAAAATATTTTTTGGTCAGTATATAATTAGGCGATATTTAGAATAAGAACCGAAAAATAGCAGAAGAAAAAAGTGTATAAGCGTAAAAAAAAAGCTTTGTTCTGCTATACGTATAAGAAGCTTTTCAAGCGCCTGCGTTAACCACTCCACCTCGTGGTTTTCTTTTTTTTTAGTAGTATTATTTAAGCTTATATTTTCTTCTGGTGTATTCGGTCAGCCAGGCGTCGGACTCACGAGGCGCCGACACTTTTTATTTATAAAACTCTTATTATTATTAAATAAATAATTTTAAAAAAAATTATTTATGTGCTTTATTATATTTTTCTTTTTAGTCAAAAAATTAAAAAAAAAAAATTTTTCTTAAATAATAATGCACAAAATTATTTGACAAATCGTTAGTGTTTAGAATCGAATAATAGACAATCGCACATAAATTTCTCTTTTTTACGTAAAATCAGTTTTAAGTGCCGATAAAAAAAGTGTTTAGTGTATTTAAACTTAAAAAAAAAACCGGTGTGTGCCTATTACATTTTTATACGATTAAAAAAAAAAAAAAAAAATTGAAAGTGATTTAATGAAAAAAACCGCAAGAAAAAATGAAGAAAAAAAATTTTTATAGAGAAGGTCATTTATTTATTTGTGTTAAAAGAAACCCTACAGATTATTACTTCCTGACACAATCCACGTGTCACATGTTCTTCTACATGTAAAATAAGAAAATAAAAAAAAAAAGCTCGCCCTTGTTTAACGCAACTTTTTTTTTAAAACAAAATACTCTGTTTTTTTGGTTAAGAAAGAAAAATATTTATTGATAAAATGTAAAAAGTTACTGCTAAATAAAAAAATACTTTTTTTTTTTCATTTATAATAACAACAATAGTTAAAAAAGAAAAAAGTTTTTCCTTTTATTATCATTATTTTTTTTTTTTTTTAAACCAGAGTGTGTCGCGAGGTCATCGATTCCTTTCGATGCGCGGTAAAAAAAGAAAAAATTATAAATTCTTGGAACTAAAATAATAGTAATAATAAAAAAAAGTGCAAAAGTAAAAAAGAAAATGTGTTATTTAAAAAAAAAGAAATTAAATTACAATCAAAAATTATTATTTGATTTAAAAATTTTAATAAAACCAAGTAGCTGAATTTGCCCGCTGCCTATAGGACATTAAATGTGTCCTTTGGCGCGGGCGGTAATATTTAACTTTTTTTTTATTTTTGAATTTCATTTAATTAAAAAAAACAATGAAAAAATGTTAAATTAATTAAGAAACAGAAAAAAATGAAGAACAACGATTCGTGAAAAGATGCTTTCTTTCTTTTTTTTTTCTTTAATTTTTTGTTTTTTTTAATTTTTTGTGATAGAAAAATTTATACAGAAAAATGAAAAGTGTACTAAACGTCCGTTAAACTCGCAACGAATTTTTTCAAATTCTTTACTTTAAAATATTGCTACTACTTAATTAATTACTATTAATTAGAAAATATTTCAAAGCTTTTATCAAAATAAAATAAAGTTACGATATTTAAAAATTATAACGAAAAAGACTGTCGCTTATCAAGCCTATATTTTATTCTTAAAATAAATCAAAAAAAAAAAAAGCTCGCTCATCAAAAAATCCTAAATAGTCGCACTTTTTTTCAAATTTAATAAAAAGTAATCATTTTACGCATAATCAATAAATTTCTTAAATTAATAAATCGCGTTTATACAATTGTGCTCAACTCGTGCTGTGCTTTTTTCTTACGAATAATATGTAAAAAATAGTGTAAAATTAAAACAAGTGTATAAATAAAACTTATTAGTGATAATAAAAGTTCCAATTAAAATATCATTAAAATTAATATTAAAAGTAATAAAATCCCAGCTTTACTGCTGGGAAAATAATTGAAATGCCTGTCAGACGTGGCCACGTGGCACCTAGAACAACGATTATCGAAACTATTATTAGAAAATTTGATACTCATGGTAAGTGGTCTTTTTTTTTCTTTTCTCTTTTATTTTATTAGCTTAATTATACTTGATTTATTTGAAACCGATATTATTTCAACACTTTTTTCTTTGAAAATAAATTTTATTTTTGGAAAACTTAAATTTTATTCTAAATTGTTAATTTTAATTTGGAATTTTTTAAATTATTGCATGCTTTGACGAACAAACTTTTTCATGTTTTTTTTTTTTATTTTTCAAGGTAAAAAAATAAGGAATAGAAAATTAAACTTTTTTTTTGTTTGTTTGTGATTATGTCATTATTTTGTTATAGTAAACAACAAAAAATATTTTTTTTTTTTGTTCTAATTTTATTCATAATTTAACAATTTTTTCTACTTAAACAATTATATTTTAATAATTTTGACCAACTTATAAAATAAATTTAGGAGTTATAATTAAGAAATTTGGTTTATTGTGTGTTTAAAAAATTGAAAATAATTTTTTTTTTGAAAAAATGTCAAAGTATTTTAAGTTTTTTTAACTTTTTAATGAATGAAAAAAAAAATTTTTTAGTTTTACTATAATAGTTTAAGATAGTTGACATTTAAATATGACCTACTTAGGATATTGAACTTTGTGTATAGTTGTTTGTATTTTAAGTTTCAGGAAATTTAAAAATACTCAAGATAACAGAATATAATGGTTTTTTAATATAGTTTTAACTGTTAAGTCTTAAAAAAAGTTAAAAAAATATTAGGGTTAAATTTTTTTTACAAATTAAGAATAGTACCAAATCCTCACTTCGAATTTTGAGTTTAGTTATTTTACTAAATTATATCAATAATATATGGACCCCTCTAATTTTTATAAATTTCTAGATTTAAAAAAAAAAGAATGATTCATAAAATTTGAAAAAAAAAACAAATTTAAATTTTACCTTGTGTTAAGTCTGCTTTTTTCTGGTTATAAAACATTAAATTTTTTTGAAGTAATCCAGATTCAATGCAACAAAATAAAATATTAATAGTAATAGAATTTTTCATCATATTAAAAAATGAATTTATAATGATTCTTATTAAAATGAAAAATTGCAAGAATACTTGTAAATTCAAAATGCATAATTTAAAACAGTGAAATAATATTTCTAATAGATTGTAAAATTTTATCAAACAGACTGATTATAAAAAATATTATAATTATATAAAGCTTTTTTAGCCAGAGTTCAACTGGTTTTTAGGTTAAGTTTCTTAATTTACAATACTCTATTCCAAAATTTTGGTTTCTTATAGAACAATTGTGATAGGGCAAATTTTGATTTCTGATTTTTTGACATATAAGCACGTTTTGAGACCTCAGAAACCTAAAAAACCGGTTTTTTAAAAAAGTCTGTATGTGCGTGTTTATGTATGGTATGCATGTATGTATGTAAACAGTGATATTTCATAACCATTATGGTTTTGTTTTATCTACTTTAAATAAGTTGAAACAATAAAAAATTAAGTTCAGCTCCAATTCTGGTCATTAAAATATTATTTTTACTTTTACTATGGTATTAAGACCTAATTTTTATCAAAAAATCTCATACTACTTTTTTTTTTAATTTGGATATAATACCTCATTTTTTCTACTATAGTTCTCATATCTAGAAATATCGTTTTTACTCAATGTCTCGAATCTGATTAATTGAAAAATTGTTGAAAAATTTTTCCACCAAAACATATACAAAAAACACCAAGTTTTTATTATTTTTGAACATAGTAAATAATTTTTTTCAATGTAAGTACCAGTTTTAGGAATATCTGTTTTACTCATTCTCGAATTCTCGAATCTGATACTTAATTTTTTGAAAATTTTTTTCTCAAAATTTTTGACTTAAGAAAATAAGGTATTTTTATTTTTTTTATTTTTAGGTGAAGTAACTAGTTTTTTTGTATAGAAGTAATAGTTATAAAAACAGCGTATCACTCGATTTTTTGGATTTTGTATCCAATTTTTGGGAGTTGTTTTCCTCAAACTTTTTTGTATTAGAAAATAAAAAAAAACTCCATTAAATTTTTTTAGGGGGTAGTACCTAATTTTGTCTACGGTAGTTAAATATTTATTAATTTTTTTTTAGTTATATTATACTTTATTAGATGAAATAGACCATTAAGAATATTTGGTTCTTATACATTTTCCCGAATATTTTGTTATTGCTTTAGGAACTGTAGTATCAATAATTTAGCAGCGTTTTTTTTCAAAATTATTTGTAGGGGCATGCGGTTACTAGAAACATGGATTTTTCAAATTTTCAGCCAGTGTAATTTTGGTGTGATTCTCTCTACACTTGATCCAAGCCAACTATATCTGAAAAGAGCCTGAATCTTTAGGTACCCGATACAAAATTTTGGAACCACACACCTCTAATAATATTGTTAATTGAACCAACTGATAAATGCTTGGAAATAAAAAGTTTTGGAATTTTTAGCTTTAGAAACAATGTTCATGTTTTTTTGGGGTATTTCAGATTTCAGGGTTCATAAAAAAAAGCAAAAAACTGAAAATCTGAATTTAAACTAATAAAGCATTTTACTTAATTTTCTGCATTTTACTATGGCTGATTAACTTCAAATTAAAATTATAGAACTTTTCGTCATTTATCTGCACTGAAAAAAAATCCACTTTGAACTTTCTAAACAGGCTAGCAGATTTCTTGCTCAAATAATTGCAAATAACTTGAAACAAAATTAAAATTTTTTTTGGTTTTTTTTCTTTAAAAAGAAAAATTTTTTTTTGTTTATTATACACTAAGCACGTAACTTAAATGAGCGAATTTTTTTTTTTTTTTTTTACATTTTAAGTCATTTTCAATTGTTTAAGGATGGCTAAAATTTTCGCTAGACACAAGCTTTTTTTTATACATTTTAAATAAGCTACGAATCTCAAAAAAATTTTTACGTGAATTATTTTTGAAAAAACTGCACTTTCAGCTGATCTGCTTGAATTTTGCTTGACTTTTCAAAACATTTATTTATTAAACTTTAAAATTTATTCGAATTTTTGAATATTTAAACTAAAGTTTAAAAATTCAAGTAAACTCTTAAAATTTCCAAAAAAAAATTAAACAGTGCAATCTGACAGTAAAGATTACTTCAATTTAAGTATTTTCAAATAATCCTGAATAAAAATATATCAAATTATATTTTCCAAATTAAATTAAAAACTTTTTTTTGCTAACAGCACAAAACTTAAATTATGCAGAAAATTCTATATATATTAATATCAAAATTAAATCAAAATAAATTAAATTTAAATTACATACAATTTTTTTTAAGCGCATTAATCAATTTTATTTAAAAAAAGAAAGAATGAAAAAAAAATGAAGTAAATCTGACAGGTTTAAAAATACACTAGTAGTACTTATATTTAAGGTATATATAAGCATAAATTTTCTTAAGGTCACAATTATGTATATATAATAAATGATTGATAAATTACATAAATAATTTATAGTATAACGTGATATACATAATTTAGAATTAAAAAATAATAATAATTTTTCGTATGATAAAAAATTTTGAATTAGGTTAAATTTGACTAAAAATTTTCTGATTTTTCAAAAATAGTTTATTTTAAATAATTTCTTAAAATAGGATTTATCTATAATAAACATTTTAATGTATATAATTTTCTTGAAAGAAAATATTATGTTGTTTTGGAGTTTATATATTCCAGACTTTATTATATTGTACGTTTATAATATTATAACGTGGTTATTTTAAAACTTTCAGAGAGAGAGAGTATCAAATATATCATATATGCGAATATAATGCTTTTATATAGTCAATGTTATATTGGACTAACTTATAATATGTTTAACAAGTTGACGCTTTCAAGATAATTTTCTCCTCTTTCTAAAATATTCATGTGTAATCTTTGTTACTTGCTAATGGAACTTTTGGTTAGAGTTTTGGTTGTGATTCTTTTGATTAGATGTGGTTGTTAAATATTTTTTTGTGCTTTTTTGATGCATTAGAATTGAATTATTTAATTTTTTAAATAATTAGTTTTCAAATGTCCATTTTTGCACTTATAAAAAAATATTAAACGTACAACTAATTTTAAAGTAGTAAATGTCAAAATTACAATTTACGATAAATACTTCTGGTTCGTGCCCAGAAGAGTAAAGATTGGCACCCAAATCAAACGTAAATTACATTCCTAGGCGAAGCGAATACAGGAATGATTGAAAAGAGTAGAAAACAATTTTTGGAAACTTGGAAATTTTACAAAATTTTTGATGTATAAAACCTATTTTAGTTAAAACTTATAATTTTGGCCACAATATAAAAATTGGTAATTTTGAGCTAAAAATGTCCATTTGGTTTATATATATTTATATATATTTATTTGTGCCACTTGCACAAAAAAATGATGCCAACTAGAAGTGTTTTGGTTAAATTCTCGATTAAATTGCAAGGTAGCAACATCACTTAGAAGATAGTAGGAAAACCTCTATCTTATAACATAGAGTCCTGCGTTTTTAAGATTAGAAGACATGACCGTAGGGTAGCTAGTATATTTATTTAACATTCTAAGTTGATCCGTAACAATTTGGTGTAATTTAGTGAGTCCAAATGTACTGAACTTCCCTTGTAAATCGTTATACCGAGCACTAACGCTCGTACTCTTATTCGGATCTAAATTTTAATATAATTTTTTGAATAATAGTTTCTGTGAATTAATCTGACTGCCCCTTTATTTTAATGCAATGAACGATATCTCTTCTGTCAGCATAAAAAATAACATTGCCTACTATTTGTAGATATAGAGTTTTTCTCTGGCATATAGCCATATGAATACTCTTATATATTAGCTCAAAAATTAGATAAAGTTGTTATACATGCATACAATAGACCAATGCCCAAGAGCTTAGACCTCTGTTTAAAGATGAAAGAAATTGGATTTATTATAATAAGATAATTTATTGTTTATTTATAGATTAAAATTTTTATTTTCATTTTTGTAAATTGTTATTAAGTAAAACTAGAACAGTTTACTCTATTCTTCCAAGAAAATAGATTTCTCATTCTCAGATTTTTATTAGAAACGAATGGATTATATTTCTTACAAGCAAGTATAGAGAAAAATTACTAATATGTATCTGATAATCGAGTTATTAACATAAATGGAAAAAGCAAAAAATTAACTTTAAATTCTAGATTTCATAAATTGAATTTCGGAATTTATGCTATTCTGTACTTTGATGCATTCTGATTTTACAAATTTGGAATTGAATTTTTTCGCAAAATTTATTTATGGGTCTGTTTTTGAAAAATCTAGTTTTCCAGGTCTTGAAAACTAAAAAACTGACGCGAATAGAAACGACAATTATGAATAATAAATGGTATTTATTTGAAAATTAAAAATTCAATAGAAAATATTAGTTTGTGCAGGCATGATTGATGCATATTTGAAAATACAATATTTTAACAAAATAAGAATAAAATTGATATTTGTTTTTTTTTAAAATATATTATGTTCTATTTATATACTCGCTCCAAGTTATTTCATTTGTGAGAAAATATATACAACATTGTAAAACAGGGAAGTTAAAGGATAAGTTTACACCAGGCACCTAATACCTGAAGCAATTTTATGAATCAATTGGTACATACAATATTTTTTTAAATTGTAAGGGGTACTTCCAATATTTTGGTTATATTCATTCAGCTATTGTCGAGCAAATAAACTGTTTTCTGATGCTAAAAAAAATTAATAAATTTTTATAAACTTGCTTTTTTTATTTTAAATACTCCCGAATAAATCATTTCTACTTTCTCTTTTATCATAATTCTAACTTTACCAATGTATTTTTGTCAATAAATTTTTCAATTTAATATTACTTATTACAAAATAAGCAATAGGAACCGTGAATAATTTTTCTCAAACAGTGGCATAAAGCATCTAACTATGCAGCTAAGACTACCTGAGTTTCTTTGAAGTATGGATATAACTAGTATACCTTCGTAATGAGTGTTCTGCCAATAACTGAATTTTTGGAATTTAAGCCCGCAATTTAAACAAACTCATTCAAATTTTTCAACCATTTTTTTAAAAATTTGGATAAAAATAATAATAACTTATTTTTCAAAGGATATTAGTAAATAAAATTTTGTTTTGATTATCTTCAGACTTAGTGTTAAGATTAATATGCCTGAAGATTCAAATTGATTTTAATCAATAAATTTAGAAACTTAAAATAAATTAATATACAGGAAATTTAAAAGTATGTTAGTACAAGTTTTATTGTTCAGTAGTCTGCAAAAAATGATCTTGTTGGTCAAAAATGAATAAGGATAATCTAAAAATAAATATATTTTTTAAATGTTTATTTATATGCAAGTCCAGATAAAAGAAAATTTTTTCCCGATCATTATTTGGGAAAATGAATATAATAAATAATAATTTTCAATTTATGAGGGTGTGGATCCCATCAAGGTTTTGTTAAAGAGATAACACTGAATAAATATACGATCGTGTCTGAAATAAAAAAAACCTTAAGTTTTTTATAATTCTTTGCAATTTTTCTTTTTAATTTTTGGCACATTCAGTTAATAAAAATTGATACTAAAAAAAACTAAAACTACTAACAATTACAGCTAAATATCCAGAGTACTTAAGAATTACAGTAGTATATAAAAAATGTGAAAAAAAAATAAATAAAAAATTTTTTTTAAAAGAACAATAAAAATAGGGTCATTTTTCACCTAAATATTATTTTACAAAATTAATATCAAAAAAAGATACTATAAAGATAAAACCCAACATTTATTTATAATTACTAATCTGAATAGCATAACATTTAATTTAAAATACCAAAAAAAAAAGGAAGTTCTTTTACAATTACAAAAAAAATATATCAAAAAAAAAAAATAATAAATAAAGTAACAGGTTTTAATTATACTTATATCTGCAGTAATCAAAAGATGTATTATCAAGATATAATGCCAAAAAAATGTTCAAAGCTTTTATTCATATATATATTTTAATATAACCGATTTTAACTTTTCTTTTTAAAAAAAAAGCAACAGTTATTATTAATATTACCATTTTTTTCTTCTACTTTTTATATTTTCATTCATTCATAAAAGAATATTTTCTTTAAGGTTATATCATCTAAAAAAGTTAGGTTATGAAATTGTGATTTAAATTATTTTTTTTTAATATATATAAATTTCTTTTATTTTACATCTTTTGAATATATAACTTGTTCATCAAATATAAATGAAAAACCAAAAAAAAAATAAAATAAAAGGACAACTTTGCAGGATTATTGATAAAAAAAGAAGCAAAATAATAATAATAGTAAAAATTTAGACCGTTAGGCAAGAAGCCAGAATTCCAATTTCAATATTACTTAAGATTATATATAAAAAAAATTATATATATATTGGTATAAATATATATAGGCTTAAACCACATACTCTACTTTTTTTTTATCAATGATGCTGAAAACAATTTTCCACTTTTTACTTGGTTAATGTATTATAAATTAGTCGTTTTTTCGTTTTATTTCATAAATAATTGCTAGATTTTTGTTTTTATGATTCATTTAGTTTTTAGGGGATTTTTTCACTTATTTAACACTTTTTTAAGGGAATTGGTGCCTAAGGGCTTTTCATCTAATACATTCAATTAGTTTGATGTTATCCTGTTTAATTACAATTATGACATGATTATTGATGACGGATCTTTTTTTCTATTGAATATCTGGAGCAGAACCTTTTAAAGCCAAAAATACTACCAACTTATTTTTGTTAACTAGTCTGTTATGTCTTTGAATCATTATTTTTACTAATTTATCTTTTAAATCCTAAAAAATGTTTAAAAAAATACAATTTTCTGTATATCCACTAAAAAAAAAATTCCAGATGCGGCAACCGGAATTCCGGCTGCGGCTGCTAGAATATTTCTTTTCGTTTAAACGATTGCAAAGGACTTGAAGTGTAAAGAAAATTAAACAAAAATGATTTTTACTCATTTAAAATATGAGCATCGCAGCATGACGAGACGGTAGCCGCAAACGAATTTTTTCAGTATAGCACGAATTTAACACTTAGATTATCGCACCTAAGTCACTGTCTCATAACTTCTTCTTTATAACAACCCTTTTCTTACATACATGGCTTCTTTTTGGAATTTCATTTTAGAAAACATTAAATTCTCCCCTACTGTTAAATCATTCGAAACTAATTTACGTAACCATCTTTTTAAAACCTACACTCTAGAATTAATCTGACATTATTTTTCACCGCAGCTCTTTTCACACATTCTGCTTCTCTATATTTTCAACATTCCTTTGAAACTTTCGTTGCTAAAGCTTTAATTCATATTCACGTTTGATAACGTATTCGAGATTGTATCCTAAATTGCTTTTCTAGATCAAACATCAGTTTCACCAATTTGCGTATACTATTTATTGACTGTATTTGTTTCCGTTTCAAAGTTTTGACTTATTTTAATATTTCGTTTAAAGCTCGATTTAAAGGGAATTTTAGTTTGAAAATTGTATCAAAACTTTTCAGTTTTTCATAATAAAGTTTTGGAATTGTTTTTTTGCTGAAATTTGTCTTCGTCATTTACAGTTTATTTTTTTATATTTATTATTAAATTTAAATCATTTAGTCTATTTAATGTATAATACTTACTTCAGTCTGCAGGGGTCATAAAGATTCATAACAGCGCTAGATCCAGTGGGTGGCAATTGTTTCTCCGTAAAATCTAAAATTTAAAATATTTTATTGATTATTAAATTCTTTTACAAAAATCTTTAAATGAATAAAACTGTAATTAATTGCTTATTGCATTTTAATTTTTTGAAATTTTCTAAATTTTCAAGATTCCAGTTAACCTTTAAATAAAAAAGGTTTAAAATGTACTATTTGTCCCAGAGTTAATTTGCATTACTTCGACCCAAAGTGATTTAAAATACGTTTTTGTAGTTATTTAATATAGAATCAATCAATATCATAGTACCATTTAGATCGGTTCCTCTGACAGCAAACATTAACAATTTTCTTAAAATATCTAGGTGGTCATTTGATATTGTGTATCAAGTGCCTTTACTATATTATAACAAACGCGTTTGATAGATTATATCAAAGATATTAATCTGAAAGCACGAAGCTTAAAACCACTTCGAATCACAGAGTGGAACTGTTACATCACGCTATAATTTTTTACCTAATTTCACTAATTTTAAGTTTTTAAGACAGATACTATTTATAAATGTTACTCTCGATGTTACTTTAATTCACATGCGGTGCAATTCAAAATACAGAATGTCGAATTATCTAAGCAGTGTTAAATTATCTTATTTTATTCAAGTTTTTTAAAATTTGTATTTTATTTTGATTTTATTTCAAATGACAAAAATCTTTGTAAATTTACAAAAGTCATTTATTTAAAATAAAATTTTTAACTGCTTTGAGTAAACGCAACTGAAATGCATAATTATCTGTTTTAGGTTTTAAGTATATAAACCTAAGTCATTCCGAAAAAAAATTAAAATAATTTTCAAAACCAACATTATTCTAATCCCTTATTCGAAACTATTCTAAGTTCTATTTGACTAGCCTCCTTAAATGGGATACACTTGACTACATCTTTTAAACATTTGACCACCCACTGAAATCGGACGTATTTGACTACCCCCCTTAAATACTTAAACAGGAAAACTGTTATTAATTCATTTCGTATACATTTGACCACCCCTCTTGATTTTAAGATTCACCAAGTACTGAGTTACTAAATGTGTTGGTAATATCTTGTATGTGTGCTTTTGTTTTTAAATCTCATCAAAAAAAAGTTATAACTTAAGTTATAACTTATAATTGTGTTCACTTATTAATTTGTACATGCAGCTCTGGCACCGCATTTTACCATGGAACATGTTTATTGGATGGGGTATTTGAAAAAGTTTGGCTCGGTAAGAGGGGGTAAAATGGACTTACAATATTTTCAATTTAGGGACTTATTGTAATTTCGGTTTTTGGATTTATTACTGTTGTGAGTGAACATGTTCCATGCTCGTTGGTTGTGTAGTTACACAAACCGGTTATTTTTCTTTTATTCACTCATGACGGTGTTTATATTAAAATAAATTTCTTATCAAAGGTTACAAGAAAAAGTAATGGAATTCTGTGATGCTTTTGTCTCTGCTTTTTAATATTATAAGTTCAAGATCCAACTGTTTTGTTAAGCAACTGAAATTCATTTACAATCTTGTAATTTTAAAAAACTTGTAGGAAATAAAAAGTTTAGTTTTTACAAAATTAAATTGAAGTAAACCTTCAAAATATACTTAAATAAAACCAAAGCTTTTCATCAGTTATTTTTTTTTTAATATCTTTTTTTATATTCAAGCTCGTAGATAAATAAGATAAATTTTTACGATTATAAAATTAAATTTAAAGTTCAATTAAAGAATTTCCGCAATAAAAAAACTAGTAAAATGTTTAGTTATACATCTAAATATTTTAACGAAAAAAATAAGCTAAATTTTTATTTATCCTCATACATGTTTTTTTTAGGGTATATAAAAAAAAAAATAAAACAAGTTTTATTTTTATGGTGTTAGTTTACGATATAGAAAGAAAATAAAAGTTTTTCTTTTTGTCGCAGTAAAAAAAAAACGTTGATTTTATATATGTATGTTATGTGTACCTAAACACACACACACACGTATAGGTATAACATAAAAAATATTTAACTCTGAAAAGTAATTTTCTACTTTGTTTGTCCTACATTTCTGTCAAATTAGAAAAATGTCTTTATATTATGTATATTTATAAGGAAAAAAAAAGTAGAAAAATATATCATTAGAAATTATATATTGACTTTTATTACTAAACTACTTATTTTTATTTTTTTACACTTTGTAGAGTAAGTTAAATTTTTTTTTATATATTGTAAACAATTTTACCATGTTCAGTATCTTAGGTTTTTTGGGCAGTTTTTTAATTCGAAGAATGGAAAAATTTAATATAATCAAAAAACATTCAGTTATTTTAATGTTACTTTGTATTATCTGAGATGCAATATGGATTCAGAAATATGAGTCAGTTTTAAAAATTTTAATGGCTAAAGATTGACCCATTATTTACTAACTAGATCAAAGTATTTTAGCTTATGATGCATTTATTAGCAAAAAAGTACATTTGAAAATTTTCATGCAATAGAATATACAAGGATAAAAATTTAGTGGACTGAAATGCTAAAAGATTAGCTTGCATTTCAACCAGGGAGGTATAGGTTAAACATGCAACGTGCATGAAAGTATGTTCTGAAAATTTTTTCACAGTATTCAAAGCCAACGAAGCTCACAAAAAAAAATTTTTTAGCAAAGTATTAATATTCCAAAATTAATTTAGGCATAATATATAAAATATAAAAATTAGAAACAATAAATATTAAAATACAGACTCGATCGTTTAAAGAACATAAAAAACTCAATAACATTTATTTTTTAGCGATTACTATTAAAAACAGCATCATCACTAAATTATTATTCACAAAAAAAAGAGATAAAATAAAAGAAAAATATAAAATTTACAGTTTATAATAATAATCCAAATTACCTAATTTTCTCTTACATAAATAAATTTTAAACAAAACAAAAAAAATCTGCATTAATAAAAAATTTGTTTATTCGTTTAACATAATATCATATAATTCAACAAATGTCTTAATTGTTTATAATAAAAAAAATAAGAAAAGAATCGGCCTCAAAAACATTTTTTTTTTTTTTGGCAAATTATCAAAATTATTTTTGCGTGAGTATACAATTTTATATAATGCAGCTTTAATATTAATTGTTTGTAATTAAAAATAATTTTTTATGATATTTGAAAATAAAATAAAATGTTTTATTGCGTTAAAAGACAGTCTTTTATAGAATGTAAAAAAAAAAAGACAGTCTTGAAAATTTTTCTCAAGGAGTGATGGTATAAAAAATCCCCTGTGTGTGAGAATAAGTTATATATTTGATGAAAAGTATTGACAATAGGGAAGTTATATAGAGTGGAGACAAGGGTAATCTTAAAAAAAGAAAAGAAAAAGAAAAAAAAAAGTCAAAAACCTATATATATTCTCTTGAGACTTGAATAATGAGTAGTTAGATCTTTTATAAAATTCATTGAAATTACATTTAAGCATGTCATATTTTATTTTCTATTTTTAGATTTTTCGTTTTTCTACCCTTATTTTTATTGTATACGGAAGTAGTATGTATTAATTCTTTTATAATATTTTTATACATTTTTAAATATTAGATTCTGGACTTCAATTTGACACTTAGTTTTCTTTAGTTTATTTTAGAAATTTTGATACATATCAGTTTGTTTTCCTTATTATTTTGCAATTTTACTTTTATTAATATAACTGAGATCTCTTTAAAAAAATTAGTTCTGATAATATTAGAAAAGTTTATAATTTTCATATTATTTTTTCTTGAGTTATTTAGGCTAAATTTTTCTAAATAGATCGGGTAAGCGAAGCTTTATAATTTTTACTAGGTTTTGTTTTCATTACATTCCATTTATTTTAAATTTTCTTAGCACGTACAAAATATGTTGTAAATTTGCAGTATGATTAAAAGTAAAATTATTTTATTTTCTGCAATGAAAAAAAATTCTGCTTGGTATTTGCGAAAAAATTCCGTATGCGGTAGCCAGAAATTTGCTTAAGAGAAGCGGGATTAGCGTTTAAACAATTGAAAATTATTTAGTTAGTAACAAAAGCTGGATACCCCCTGTATCGCATTTACTTCTGTTTCTTTTGCTTAAGAAAATAATGTTTTACTACTGAAAATTAATAATTATGCAAACACATTCAGAGTTTTCAGAGGAGCCTAGTTCTGTCCCCAGTAAAGTTATAATTATTAATTACAGAAACTTATTTAAAAAAGTATTGGAGAGACTAGGTCCAATCCCGAAGATAATTTATTCCTTATGGAGTCAACGTGTGTCTCCCGCATGAACAGAGTCTAGCATTTTAGTATTAGTATTTCAAGGAGCGGTTTACTCACCCTTTAACTGTGCGCCAAATATATCACCGGTATGCCAATGTGTGAAAAATGTTAGCCAAAACAAAAGCATAAACCTAATTAAAAAACTCTTGAAATGATATTTAGACCCCCAAATTGCTCCAGGAATTAAGATCCACCAGTAGTTATTTGACGAAAAAATAAAGTAGTAAAGTTATTTGAAAGATAACCCATTCAACCAGGTTATACTTATAGGTATATAGTTTTTAAAAATGCGTATACCAATTACTCACTTATCACACAGTTGGCGAGCAATAATTCTTCAAAAATTGCTTTTTGAATTTAGGTTTCTAGACTTATAATAATTAGGAAATATAAGTTAAAACTATTATATGTCAATATGTCCCACGCTCGTTGGTTGAAAACAAACCGCAGTTATCTGTTTTTTTTAGTTCCATCGGATTAGACCTGTCGTAGGTACTTTTTATCCTTATAGGTTAGTGGCATTTTCCATTAGATATTTAAGCTTTTTGGCTCACTGAACGCGAATACAATATCGATTTTCACCAAAAATAGTACATTTGCTTGCAATAGGAAGTTTCAGTTTAAGTTTATCGAGTTTTTTAATATTATTATTAGTTACATATGTTTATTGGCTCGCTGAAAAAAAATTAAAGCTTTCAGTTGAAATGGACCAGTTGGCTATAAAAGGAAACTTCTAAGAAACCGCAGAAAATAACTTAAAGTTGCTTTGGTGGGTAACTAGGTCATTTTAGGTGACAAAGAATTTTATATTCGTGGTTCAGCCCCCCAAATTACTTACATAAAAACATAACCTAAATGTCTTAAAAATTTCCTTTGGAAATGGATATTACACTTATGTTCAGCGTCCCAAAAATCATACATTCCCTATGGAAAATAACATCAACCTACAAAAATAAAAAGTGATACTTACATTTTAAGTGCAATAAAACAAGTTTCGCTTAATTTTCTTTACGTTTCAATTTATTTACATAATCAAACAAGAAACAAAATCCGCTCGTCGTATATTTTCTTTCCGCTACATGACCAACAAACACATATTTTCTAGCTATTGATAAAGAAAAATCGTACATCACCCTTGTCCATAATCAGTTTCACCTTCGAAATAGACCATTATTTGTTTGTCTAGCCATGGATCACAAAATTCAATTTAATTAACCAAAAATAAATATTCGATGCTAAAAATATGAAAAAAATATTTATAAATCATCAATAAGTTATAAAAAATAAACAAAAATTAAAAGAACAAAGTTTTACTAATAAATATTATTCCAGACTATAATTAATTAAAAATGAAAAATTAAAGAAATATTATTAAAAACATAAATCAATTTAAAATAGCATAATATGTATACAATAATTTAAATTTTGCTTGTAATAAATTCAAAATTCATTATTTATTATATCACATATACCAATATATATACAATTCAAAAAAGGTATAAATTATAATTTATATTATAAACTAATAAACTGATATATATAAATAACTAATATATAGAAAATGACATTTAATATTATAATATGAAAATTAAAGTTAAATAGGTATATTAATGTGTCATATATAGATTTTATATATGAAATGGTAATTTACTGAATTTTATATTATTAACATGGGAATATATATATATATATATATCGAATTATAATTTTATTTAGGTTATTATTATTTTATTTTATTTTAAATAATGCAGTTTATAAGTTGATGACATTTAACATATTTGAAGTTAAAACTTATGCTGTGTGCTATATTATTGTATTGTATTACTTTTTAACTGTTTTCTAAACTTTATTTTTTAACTTTTTATTTTACTTTTTTTTTCTGTTGTATGTTAGGTTGTTACTTATTTTGAAATACAGATTTTTATACAATATTTTGGTTCTTATTTAAATTTATATATATTTTTTACTAATTAATTTAAATAATTATTTTTATGAAATATAATTTTTGGGTTTTTAGCTTTTGGAAATCCATTGAGTCTGGTTTTTCCCATTTTAGATCCGGCTTGTATTGAAAACATACACAATATTAACTTATTCTTCGTTTGAAAAAAATTGAACTGTTAAAAAAGTTGTTAATGTTAATTATTATATTTTATGCAAAATTTTTACTTATTTTCGATTCAAGCTGGACTTAAAGTTATAAAAATCACTGTTTCACAGCTCCAATTTTTTTTTAAAGTGGGTAATGGCCAGACTCAATAGACTTGGAAAAAATTTTAAAATAAGTAACATTCTAATATCAATATTTTTCAAAACTTTTCATTTCTTACATATTTTATCAAAATAAATAAAAAATAGAAAGAAAAAAAATTTTTTTTTAAATTTTTGTGAAGTATAAGTAACAAACTTTAAACATTATATTATTAAATTTATTATGAATGGACACTTAATGATTCTATAAGCATCTTGTCAAAAACTTTGTTCATTAATATTATATCAAGTTATATCATGTATACTCTATCTTCATTTTCTTCAAAATTATTTTCTTTAATGTGCTATCTGTGTTACAAATATAACATTTTACTTCCTAATATAACTATATGAATAGAAATTTGATTTTTTGGATTTTGAAAATTAATAAGATTACAAATGCGAAAAAATTTTCATCACTAACATCGATAACAGCCACGTTATAGTAATCAGTGCGCTTTCTAATAACGTTACTACCGAGGTTACTACTTAATAACTCGACGAGGGTATTTGCAAAATGCAAAACAAATTATAAAATAAAAATATAAAATATAAAATAAATTCAAACATATAAAATAATTTATATATAAAATTTATATAATAAGTAGCATGTCAAAATATTATATTTTCCTGTATTCTATAAAACAAATTTATTCATTTAATCGTTTAATACATCAAGTAATCAGGTTAAAGGATGCGCCGAGACCATAAAGAGACGGAAAATGAATTTTATGTCGGGTGTGCCGAGTAGGTAGATTTTTTAATCCGATTGTGCCGAGTAGGTACATTCCCGTTACAAATTCGGTTTTAAGTTTGAAGCCGATTTTCATATTAAAAGTAATTAGTCTGTACCTTTTTGGGATAAGGTAAGAAATGTCTGTTATTGAAATTGAGTGGTTTTCTGTGGTGTACCTTCTACTTCTAATATATATTTGATGATTCATCTAATATTAGCTCCCTGGGATTTTGGCCACATAGAATTTTGGTTAACTTTGTACTATGGGGGCTTTGCCCCCTTCAACCCCCTGTGTTATAGCTTACTGTAGGGATAAAGCAAGTATAACATTAAGAGGCAAGTTCATTACTGTTTGATTATTGCGAGGGCTTTTCCCCAAACCCTTAATAGAGGGGGCCTTGTCCTCCTCAGCCCCTGTGGAATACTTTACAGGGTGACTGACTAACTTCCAAGTGTTCAAAATCCTGGGCGGGAAAAATTACAGGGGGCGAAAATCTCAGAGGCCGAAAACTCTGCATACCTAAAATTTGATAGACATTTCCATAGAAACCCAACCTTAGCTGTTATTGATTTCCCATTCCGAATTGCAATAGGAAACGGTGGAAAGAACACAGAAAAAATTAATTAAGACTATCAATTTTCGATGGTTGCATAAGAGAATCCCTTTTTTATTATCAATTTAAACATGTTTTATCTAATTAATAAATATTTTTAATAACAGGAAAAGTGACATGATAAGGCAAACTTTTATGCAGTTCTGGACATGAGCAAATTTTTAGAAATCTTCGCCATATAAACTTCGTGAGGTCAAAAAAAAAGCATACATTTTTCTGACTCGTATTTTTAAAAACAAATAATTAAAATTCCAAAAATAATCAAAAATCCACACTTTTACCCACGTATATAAAGTTAGTCGAGATAAGATAAATGTGTGCTTTAAAATTTCAAATATTTTTAATAACAAAATTTCAGATAATTTTATTTTTCTCCAATTTATTTGAATAGAAATATTTCAACTTAATAAATCTTACTGTATAGTTTTATTATTTATAAAATTCTTTCAAACTTTTTATTTTATTTCTTACTTTGATTGATCATTTATATTGGTGACATATTACATTCATCTATCTTACTTTTTTTGCTCTACTTATAGTCTATAGTATTCTATTACGTATAATTACTAATTTCTATATAGTAAAGCAATAAAAGTTTTATATCACTTATAAAATATAAGGGTGTTAAGTAAAGGTGTTGTATATTGTAATTAAGTGTACATATGTGTTGTTCTAATCACGTTCATTTTGAAATGGTATATTTTACGTATACGACAATAAAATTTTTAAGATAAGCAGAATGCATTAAAAAATAGATTGTTAAAATTTTAAAATATAAAACTGATGAAAAAATTAAAGATTATATTAGTGACGTAAGGAATAAAATATTTATTTATTATAAATATCATATTTTTAACGATCAAAATTTAAAAATTGTGCCAAAATACTCGTTTTCTTCATCATCCTGATTTTTTCTCTGTATTTATTTAAATAATAAATTCAATTTAATATGTTAACCTCTTGAATATCAATAAGTAAATATACATAATATCATTTTTAAGTTAGAAGTATTTATATATGGAATATATAAATACTTCTAACTTGTTATAAATAATCTTTCTTAAAATTCTAGGATCATTAAAATAAAATCTCTTTAAATATTTTTTAACATTTAATGATAATATTTAAAATTTATTCGGTAAATATATTATAATATTTTTAACCATTTTGTATACAATTTAAACATACAATTAAATTAAATTTATTCATGTTTTAAAGTACATCATTTTAATTATTATTTTCTTTTTTTAATATAAACAAAGTCAATTACATTTTTCAAATATAATTTTACAAATTTTGCTCAGGAAGTAAGATATTTTTTGAAATATTACTGATCTGAAAACTAAAAATGCAAAATTTGTCGTTAAAAAGAATCCCATGTGCTTTTTATTAATTTTTCATTAATTCCAAAATTTTTTAAATGAAGTCAAAAAAAATTTATAACCGGTTTGTGAATTCACAAGCAACAAATATCGAACATGTTTAAACTTATATTTTGAATCTTTATAATTTTAAGCCAAAAAAAAATAATTTTTAGCTCCAAAAATCCTTATAATTCTATACCCCTTTATCGAAAATATTCTAATTCCCTAAACCCAGATTATTTGATAGAATTATTTACTCATTAGTCCTTAAACCGAAATTATTCCGAGTCAATTTGACTCCTTCGCCACAATAAAACCCATGCTTGAAACACCCCCCTGCCCATAAACATTTTTCGTGTTAAAATTAATTCTTTTTTTGAAAAGTTAAAAGAAATTTACTCTCATGTATGCAGAAAGGGGGGAGAAGCAAATTTTTAGTCGAAATAGCATCATTTTTTTGCTTTGATTTCACAAATTTTTATATTTTATTAATAAATATTACTTCCAAATAATTTCGTATAAAAAACAGTTAATGAAAGAAATTTAAATCATAATTATTAATATTGTTAGGTTCTGTCCTTCCCCCCCCCCTGAAATTTTTGGACCCCTCCGAAAAGAATTTCTGAATACGTCTGTTCTTGGATAGTTTGTAATTAATTGAATATAAAATGAAAGGGTGGGTGACTCTTTTAAAAATAAAAGCAATTATACTTATAAAACTTATTATAATATCATTAAAAAATCATTTTTTTTTAAATAAATGATTAAGTTATAAAATTTTAAGGTAATTTAACTATTTTAAAATAATTTTTGCAATTAATTTTTTATCACTACTAGAAACAACTGCGCTTCGCGCAGAGAATGACTGCCTTCTATTCATTATCAAACAATTATTTATTAAAAATATTTTAAATTATTATTTGAAAAGAGATAAAATATTGTAAATGATAAATTCTAATTTAATAAATGACCCTAATTTTTTGCGGTGACATTTAATTATTATATTCAATAATTTCATTTGCTTAGTAAAAAGTATAAAACTAATTAATTTTTGTCCAAAAAGTAAGTTATAATTGTTTGAAATTGGATTCTTTTAAATGAACTTTTGCACACAAAAAAACAAATTTAATCGTTTAAACCATTTGAACTAAAAATTGGTATGGAAACTTATCATTAGTTGTGCTTTTGGGAAAAAATAGTTTGAACCCATTTCTGAGACCCTTCATTTCAATTTGGGCCCAATTGGCGTGGAATCCCTCATATAGTTGTTTTAACATGGAACATGTTTATAGGGAGGGGGTACTTCAGAACTGGAAAATTAAGGGGGGGGGGTCAAATTTGTCCTTTTGAAGGGGGGGGTCAAATGGGACTTAGAATATTTTCGGCACCTAGGGTGCAGAAGTCTCTAAAGACCTTTGGTGCAGAAGTACTTAGGGACCTATGGTGCAGAAGTCCTTAAAGACCTTTGGTGCAGAAGTACCTAGGGACCATTGGTGCAGAAGTACCTAGGGATCTACGGTGCAGAAGTCCCTAAAGACCTTTGGTGCAGAATTACCTAGGGACCTATGGTGCAGAAGTCTCTAAAGACCTTTGGTGCAGAAGTACTTAGGAAGCATTGGTGTGGAAGTACCTAGGGACCTATGGTGCAGAAGTCCCTAAAGACCTTTGGTGCAGAAGTCTCTAAAGACCTTTGGTGCAGAAGTACCTAGGGAGCATTGGTGCAGAAGTACCTAGGGACCTATGGTGCAGAAGTCCCTAAAGACCTTTGGTGCAGAAGTACCTAGGGACCTATGGTGCAGAAGTCTCTAAAGACCTTTGGTGCAGAAATACTTAGGAAGCATTGGTGTGGAAGTATCTAGGGACCTATGGTGCAGAAGTCCCTAAAGACCTTTGGTGCAGAAGTACCTAAAGACCTTTGGTGCAGAAGTACCTAGGGTGCAGAAGTCTCTAAAGACCTTTGGTGCAGAAGTACTTAGGGAGCATTGGTGCAGAAATCCCTAAAGACCTTTGGTGCAGAAGCACCTAGGGTGCAGAAGTCTCTAAAGACCTTTGGTGCAGAAGTACTTAGGGACCTATGGTGCAGAACTCCTTAAAGACCTTTGGTGCAGAAGTACCTAGGGACCATTGGTGCAGAAGTACCTAGGGATCTACGGTGCAGAAGTCCCTAAAGACCTTTGGTGCAGAATTACCTAGGGACCTATGGTGCAGAAGTCTCTAAAGACCTTTGGTGCAGAAGTACTTAGGAAGCATTGGTGTGGAAGTACCTAGGGACCTATGGTGCAGAAGTCCCTAAAGACCTTTGGTGCAGAAGTCTCTAAAGACCTTTGGTGCAGAAGTACCTAGGGAGCATTGGTGCAGAAGTACCTAGGGACCTATGGTGCAGAAGTCCCTAAAGACCTTTGGTGCAGAAGTACCTAGGGACCTATGGTGCAGAAGTCTCTAAAGACCTTTGGTGCAGAAATACTTAGGAAGCATTGGTGTGGAAGTATCTAGGGACCTATGGTGCAGAAGTCCCTAAAGACCTTTGGTGCAGAAGTACCTAAAGACCTTTGGTGCAGAAGTACCTAGGGTGCAGAAGTCTCTAAAGACCTTTGGTGCAGAAGTACTTAGGGAGCATTGGTGCAGAAATCCCTAAAGACCTTTGGTGCAGAAGCACCTAGGGTGCAGAAGTCTCTAAAGACCTTTGGTGCAGAAGTACTTAGGGACCTATGGTGCAGAAGTCCTTAAAGACCTTTGGTGCAGAAGTACCTAGGGACCATTGGTGCAGAAGTACCTAGGGATCTACGGTGCAGAAGTCCCTAAAGACCTTTGGTGCAGAATTACCTAGGGACCTATGGTGCAGAAGTCTCTAAAGACCTTTGGTGCAGAAGTACTTAGGAAGCATTGGTGTGGAAGTACCTAGGGACCTATGGTGCAGAAGTCCCTAAAGACCTTTGGTGCAGAAGTCTCTAAAGACCTTTGGTGCAGAAGTACCTAGGGAGCATTGGTGCAGAAGTACCTAGGGACCTATGGTGCAGAAGTCCCTAAAGACCTTTGGTGCAGAAGTACCTAGGGACCTATGGTGCAGAAGTCTCTAAAGACCTTTGGTGCAGAAATACTTAGGAAGCATTGGTGTGGAAGTATCTAGGGACCTATGGTGCAGAAGTCCCTAAAGACCTTTGGTGCAGAAGTACCTAGGGTGCAGAAGTCTCTAAAGTCCTTTGGTGCAGAAGTACCTAGGGAGCATTGGTGCAGTAGTACCTAGGGACCTATGGTTCAGAAGTCCCTAAAGACCTTTGGTGCAGAAGTACCTAGGGTGCAGAAGTCTCTAAAGACCTTTGGTGCAGAAGTACCTAGGGAGCATTGGTGCAGAAGTACCTAGGGACCTATGGTGCAGAAGTCCCTAAAGACCTTTGGTGCAGAAGTACCTAGGGTGCAGAAGTCCCTAAAGACCTTTGGTGCAGAAGTACCTAGGGACCATTGCTGCAGAAGTCTCTAAAGATCTTTGGTGCAGAAGTACCTAGGGTGCAGAAGTCTCTAAAGACCTTTGGTGCAGAAGTACTTAGGGACCTATGGTGCAGAAGTCCTTAAAGACCTTTGGTGCAGAAGTACCTAGGGACCATTGTTGCAGAAGTCCCTAAAGACCTTTGGTGCAGAATTACCTAGGGACCTATGGTGCAGAAGTCTCTAAAGACCTTTGGTGCAGAAGTACTTAGGAAGCATTGGTGTGGAAGTACCTAGGGACCTATGGTGCAGAAGTCCCTAAAGACCTTTGGTGCAGAAGTCTCTAAAGACCTTTGGTGCAGAAGTACCTAGGGAGCATTGGTGCAGAAGTACCTAGGGACCTATGGTGCAGAAGTCTCTAAAGACCTTTGGTGCAGAAATACTTAGGAAGCATTGGTGTGGAAGTATCTAGGGACCTATGGTGCAGAAGTCCCTAAAGTACTTTGGTGCAGAAGTACCTAGGGTGCAGAAGTCTCTAAAGACCTTTGGTGCAGAAGTACCTAGGGAGCATTGGTGCAGTAGTACCTAGGGACCTATGGTTCAGAAGTCCCTAAAGACCTTTGGTGCAGAAGTACCTAGGGTGAGAAGTCTCTAAAGACCTTTGGTGCAGAAGTACCTAGGGAGCATTGGTGCAGAAGTACCTAGGGACCTATGGTGCAGAAGTACTTAGGAAGCATTGGTGTGGAAGTACCTAGGGACCTATGGTGCAGAAGTCCCTAAAGACCTTTGATGCAGAAGTCTCTAAAGACCTTTGGTGCAGAAGTCCCTAAAGACCTTTGGTGCGGAAGTACCTAGGGACCTATGGTGCAGAAGTCTCTAAAGACCTTTGGTGCAGAAATACTTAGGAAGCATTGGTGTGGAAGTATCTAGGGACCTATGGTGCAGAAGTCCCTAAAGACCTTTGGTGCAGAAGTACCTAGGGTGCAGAAGTCTCTAAAGACCTTTGGTGCAGAAGTACCTAGGGAGCATTGGTGCAGTAGTACCTAGGGACCTATGGTTCAGAAGTCCCTAAAGACCTTTGGTGCAGAAGTACCTAGGGTGCAGAAGTCTCTAAAGACCTTTGGTGCAGAAGTACCTAGGGAGCATTGGTGCAGAAGTACCTAGGGACCTATGGTGCAGAAGTCCCTAAAGACCTTTGGTGCAGAAGTACCTAGGGTGCAGAAGTCCCTAAAGACCTTTGGTGCAGAAGTACCTAGGGACCATTGCTGCAGAAGTCTCTAAAGAACTTTAGTGCAGAAATACTTGGATATAAATATTGATATTATGAACAGAATAGATACTTTATTATCAGTGTTAGTTATTAGTGAACATGTTCCATGCTCGTTGGTTGTGTAGTTACACAAACCGGTCATAAGTTTTTAATTTATTTTTTAGTTATTTATATTTAAAAACTTACAACTGGTTTGCGTTCTCACATAACCAACGATCATGGAATATGTTCTTTTATAAAAGTCTTAACGTATACTCCTACTTTTATAAGTAGTACTATAACTCCTAATTTTTATAAGTCCTAAAACAAAAATTACAACAAATCCCGAAATATAAGTAATCCTACGTTCATAAAACTAAAGTATTCTAAGGTCTTGTTTTTATCACAGCTTGATCAGGCCCTGACTCCCACTTCAAATTATTCTAAGTCCCTAAATCGAAAATATTCTAAGTCCATTTCACCCCTCTCCCTAAAAACATGAATATTTCGACCCCTCCTGCCGAGCTGGACTTTTTCAAATACTTCATCCAATGAACATGTTCCATGTTAATAAATTAATGTGATAAAAGTCGAGATAAAAGTGTTTAAGAGTAGTTAAACGAAATTAGTATATTCAGAAAAAATAGCTTTCTCCAGTAAATAAAATTTACTTGATCAGTAAAAAAGCTACTTCACACACTGAAAATCTTTTTAGTTCTCAAATTTGGGGCTATACGCCCCAAAAAATTTGTAGTGAAGAAAGCTAAGGATTTGGAGCTTTGACGCACTATCCAAGTGATCAGAAAGCCAAAAAGAATTTCAGTGCAGTGATCAGAGAAGTCTGTTAAAGATAATTAATTTTTATTCTAAGAATTTTAATATTATCACAAAAAAATAGTCATTTTTACTCTTTCGTACTGATTATTATAATTTTAGCTAGTTATATTTATCTTCAAAGCTACATTTACTTATTTTATCATTCATGAAACTGCCTTTCTGCTTTTACCCTACAGGTGTTTTTAAACCACCAAATTTTAGTCTTAGTTCAAAAACCTATTTTTATTCATTTAGCTTTCATGAATCTCTTAAACAATCACCAATTATTTTTCCATGGCCGAACCATTATTTTCGGTATAAAACACAGGGTTCAATTATTCGATGCTTGTTTTCACCGTCATGGAAAGTTAAATAGACCTATATTTTTTACACGTTTAATAAATAAACATTTTTTGCTTTTTCAGAATTTCTATTCAACCAAAATAATTTTTACTAATCTAATTTTGCAACCGAAAATCCATTTAGGTCTTTTTTTTTTACACAATTTATCTACATTTTTGTAGGTATAATCTATCTTATCAAATTAGAGATTGACCCCGAAAATTTTTGAATAAAAATTACTCATACATGCTCAAGTAAAAAATATTCTAAACCGGGAAATAATTTACTGGTTCCTGGAAGGGGTAAACAAATTTTTATTAATGATTTGTTTATATGTAAGTGCATTTTGAGACGCTCAGATGCTAAAAAACCGATTTTTAAAAAAATCCGTATTGTGTGTATTTTTTGGGGATCTTGTTACGGGCTAAAACAAAATTTTAGCTTTAAAAAGTACTGAAGCTACCCTTTTTTATTCCTAATTTTTTATATTAAAGCTTTAGATTCCAAAAATTCTATTATAAATCCGATACCTGAAATTTTGAAAATTTTAGTTATCATTTTTGTAGACAAAAAATACAAAAATAATATCCCTTTCTTTTTCTATGAGAGTTATAATTTATTAAAACCATAAGACCATTTATTATAACCATAAAACCATATTAAAACCATAGAAGTTAAGGTTAAAACATTACATTTTAAACCAATTCAGCTATTGGAAGATAATTAATTATTAATTATTAAATAATTAATTAATTATTTATCTTTTTCGAGTATCATAACCTATAGTTCCAATAACTTGGTGATTTATTAATTATATTTTAAAACGGTTTTTTAAAGTACCCTATAAATAAACATAGTACCTAATTTAATTTTTATATTTTATGCAAACTATTTTATTTGGTATAATAAATTTAGAAGGATCTGATTTTTTAATTTTTTTTAATTAACCGCACATTTTTTGTATAAAAAAAAAGTTTTATTATTAAAACATTTAAAAATTATTTTTGGTATTCTAAAACATATATTAAAAAAGACTAAAAATTTTGAGGTTTTATATTTAAAATTTTGTTTTTATCACAATATTCATGCTATAACCTAACTTCATAAAATTATAAATAAATTTTCAAATTTAAAATAAAAACATTTGAGCAATGCATTTTTATTAACCAATCAGGAGTGGTTTTTAGCTATAACAATGTACATAGTTACTGTATCGAAGACATGTACTTTTTAGGATAGGATTTAAAAGCCTGCTTGAATTTTTCAAAATAATTTATATAGCAAAGCTCTTGAGTATAAGTTTTTAATTTTAAAATCGAATATATTTATTGAGAAGGTTTATTGAGGAGGGAGTGGGGGGTCAAAAACAAGGGTTTAACAGGAGGGGTGAAAAATTGATATTTTTAGATATAAGATCAAATAGACTTGGATTGATTTCGATTTCGGCACTAAGAATAATTCAGCTACGTGGACAGTTAAGAATTTTATAGGCGAACACCCAGCGGTTGTGCCAACAGAAAAACCAGTTATAAGTTTGATGGCGAATGCAGGGATTTTCCTTCTCCCTTATTCCTTAAGATAAACTTTTCTGATACTGTTGGCAAAAAAAACGTTATATTTTAAAAATTTGAAATTATGAAATAAATAGGGAAAGCCACTAAAAACACAAATATATAATTTTTTGGGCATTCTAAACTTTAAAAAAAAATAATTTTAATATAAAACTAATTGCCCATGTTCTGTTGGGGCACTTTATTTAATTTGCGGCCAATGATGTTAAAAATCTGGTCTTAAAATCTTTTAAGACAAGACTTTTTAAGCAAAAGAAAATCTTAAGATTAAAAAAAAATTTTTTTATTCGTTTTCTAATAAAAAATCTGAGTGACTGTAGACTGGATCTCCGGCGCATATGGGTTATAGATAAAGTGGATTTCTAGGATTTGGAAAACTTGGTATTATGAAATAGTAAAGTAAAAATAAAATTTTGCAATTTTATTTTATTTTTATTTATTTTTTTAAATACAAATAACATCATTAAATATAAATTTAATACAAATAATATATTTACATCTTATTTAATTCATAATGGTAGACTAATGGCGAAACATTCAAAAGCGGGTTACTGAGATTTTTAAAATAAGGATCATAAACAGTTGTTATTTTTAAAGAATGTTGGTCACCTCTGTTTTGTTTAATTTGACTTATTTTATTTACCATTGCATTTGTTATTCCATAATAATTTTTTAAACTCACTGTTTTAATATTTAGTGCATTTTTAAACAACAATTCAATATATTCATCTTTTAGTAAATATCGGCCATTAGTCGAGTAAATTTTTAGGTTTTCTAAATTTTTAAAATTAGCAATTAAACGAAATCCTTCAGATGAAAAAATACATTCGCTGATACTCAAAGTTTTTAAATTTTTACAGTGTGTTAATTCCTTAAGCATTTTATCAACACATAAATTTTCATTTGATACAAAATCTATGTCTGATTTTATTCTGTGTTTGGTATCATAATCAATTGAAAACGTTTCAAGATTTTTTAATTTTGAAAAATCAATATCGGAATTCATTGAGACGTCAAGCGAATGAAAAACTATAAAAATTTCTTTAAGATTTTTGTTAAAATAATTAAAATATGCCTGCAACTCTTTAAAAATTAATCTATTAATTTCAAAATTAAAAGTTATCAAATTTTCAAAATTATTATAAGCTTTGTAACTATCACCCAATAAATTTCCATCAAAATGATGTTTATCTAACATCATAACATTTTTTAACTTAAGTTTTCTTAATTTTTTTTGTTTGTCTAAAAATGACTTAAGTTTAGGAATGTAACATGTTTCAGGTACCTCTAAATCAAAATGAGTTATATTTTCGCTATTTGCCAATCCATCTAAGACGCTATTGACACAAAATTTATATTCCTTAGCTACATTACCAAATTCATCAGTGGATTTACAATAAAGACCGTCCATTTTAATTTCGTTTAAATCCGTTAAAGTATTTAAAAATTCTATGAATTCTTTAAAATGATTATTTTTTGACAGTTTACAATTTGAGATAATTAATTTTTTGATATATATTGCAATAAATTTGGCTAAATATTTACAATTGCAGATAACCATATTTTTTAAAGACAAACACTTGGCAGTACAAATCTGGGAATTTAAGAATCTTGCGTATGCTGGAACATCTTCAGCTCCATCTATAACTAAATCAGTTACAATACCAAAATGCTTTGCCAAATCTATTTTGCACAAATATTCTAAATCCTTCTTATGAGGCTTTGAATACTCCATTACATTTCCTAAAGCTTCAGACAGAACCAATCTTTTAAAGTAATAACCTCTTTTTTTAATCATATCAGTGACGAAACTATCTTTTTGTTTTATCAAATAACCATGATATTCAAATGGAACAATGTCTCTTACGTCGAAAGTTTTTATTTCATTCCAAGCAAGTTTGGAAACATCGTTCCATCGAGTACATACTAATTCTACATTTAGAATATCTTTTAGTTCTAATTTTTTGAAAATATTCATCAAGCAAGTATCATCTAATACTGAATTTATGCTTAGCTTGTTAACCGTTGATGATTCAGTTTCAGTTTCTAATTGTTCTTCTACACTTAAATCTAAGAAATCATCATGAAATTCCAGATAATCAGAATCTATCTCGTCTTCTCTCTCATCCTCTTCTGATGATTCAATTTCAGTTTCTGGTTGCTCTGTCTTATTTGATTCTGAAAATTTATCAAATTCTAGACTCTTTGCATTTGATTCATCCATATTTGTGGATATTGTGGACGAAATTATTAAGTTTTGCACACCTTTATTTACAGATCTATTTTTAGTTGCTGATTTTTCCATTTTATTTGAATCTGTGAAAATATTAAGTTTTAATTATTATTTTCAAAACACTTTATCGAAATCTCATATTAACAATTAACTTAAGGCTATTTATTTTATAATAAGCCATTCCCAGAAACTCATAAATGTTATACAAACAAAAAACAAAAAAACGAAAAAATCTACTTTAAAATCTAAATTCTAAAAATTCGATGTACAGTTCTTTACGGAAAAAAAAAATTAAGTAGGTACAGCAAAGAATTCAAACATGAAATCTCTAAAATTAAAACAAAATAAGTCTTTTTTTCATTTTAACTACATTGATGTAAAAAATTGTATGTTAAATGCACACTACAATTAATTTAACTGAACCTGTAAAATTATATTAAAATAACAAATCTGTAGTTTTTTTAAATTCAATTTATTGATAACAAAAATAATATCACTCTAAAATTTTAATGATAAGAGTAAAGATAGTATATTACGACCCATGGCCAGAAAAATAAAGAATGGCCCAAATCGCACGTAAATTACCTTCCGAGGCGAAGCCGAGGATGGTAAACTGCGATTTGGGGCATTCTTTTTTTATGGCCCAGGGTCGTATACGTTTTTTCTGCATCAGTGGCGAGAAAACACGTCTTTGCCGGACGCGCAGCGGCCGGGAAATACGTGCTTTCTGGCCGCTGACCAGAAAATATATTTAATAAAGATAAATTTGATTTTGCTTAAAATTATATTTTATATTTAAACAAAATTAATTTTTAAACCTTTACAAATATGAATATTAAAAATTATTCTATGCTACAAAATGCAATTTAAATATTTAGTAATACGTACTTTTCTAGTCCGAGTGTGAGTTCAATATGAGAATAAGAATTCAAAAAAAAAATACATAATAATAATTTATTTTGGAATTTTATCTAAAGATAAATAGTTTTATCTTTTAAGATAAATTTTTACTATGTACAAATAAAACACGTTCTCCTAATAATACTAAAAATAAACTTGTTTGCGGCTATTTGTCTAACATGTTTCATTTGCATTTGTAAGGATATTGTAATATTCTGACTAAATTCGAATCTTCAAAGATATGCATATTTATAATTTAAAAATAACACAAAATTTGATAAAACAATTTTAAACTTAGAAATTTTTTATATAAAATTTTTTAAAGACTAATGTTTTTTATATGAATCTATAGCTTCAATTTATTAGCGTTTTGATCTTTTGCTACCAAATTTACAAGAAAAAATTACAAATTACAAGGCTTCTTAATTAAATTAGTTAATTCAACTCGTGTTTGAAAACCAGCATTTTAATTTTACAGTAAGCATTCTATCACTTTATGTATATTATGCTTTTAGGACGATTCTCATCTCATTGCATACATTCTCGCAAATGAAATGAATTTGTGAGAATATATAAATTCATCATGAAATATATTTTCAAATATTTCAATATATACCTAATCTCTAAATTTTATTCTTGTACAATATTTTTATCAGTAATTTATTTTCGTATTATTTATCACACATCTTATATTATCAATTGAAATTTTTTTAGTGGGTCTGCATTTATTTAAGGACGTTTTCAAGCAGTTATGTGCTCGCTTATGTGGCCAGGAATTAATTAAAATAAAAAAAATATATAAATTAATAAAAAGTTTCATGATATCATCCATACAAAAAAATAATTTTATACCCTACAAAATATTTAGAATGTTATTATTATTATTAATGTTATTATTACTTCTATCATCCTGGAGATTCGGCGAATTTTTTCGAAAATTGACCAATTTTTATCCAATTTGTTGGCTAAAAGTTTGAATTATAGAATTTAGTTATCAGATCCAGATTCTGCATATTTGAAAACCCTTTAGGATATATAGAAAGTAATTTCTTCTATAATCTAGGAGGTTCGGCAAATTTTTTCGAATATTGGCCAATTTTGGTCCAATTTCTTGACCGAAAATTTGAATTTAAAAATTTAGTTAGCAGTTCGGATTCTGCATACTCGAAAACCCCAAAATATATTTAGAATGTAATTTCTTCTATGATCCATAGGAGATTCGGAATATTTTTTTGAAAATTGGCCAATTTTGGTCCAAGTTTTTGACCAAAAATTAGGATTAAAAATTTAGATAGCAGATTCAGATTCTGCATACTCAAAAATCCCACGAGATACACAGAAAGTAATTTCTTCTATAATCTAATAGATTCGGAAAATTGGCCAATTTTTTGGTCAAAAATATGGATAGGGATAAAACTGGGGTTAAATCTGGTTAAAATTTCAGTTTTCGTGACCCCACAAGTCCCTAGAAATAGTTTTTAAGCCAAAAAACTAAATTTAAAGCAATAATTTAAAAGCGATTTAAAAATTTGTGAGCGATTTAAAAAGCGATTTAAATATTCTTTAAATACTTTAAATCACGTTGTCAGCTCCTAATATCAAAGAACTTGTTGACCAACCATCCAATAAAGAGGATAATAAGATATTAAATATTTATTTATAAATACTAATCAAAATTTTTGTATAATTATCTATTTCAGCTGACTAAAGGTGTTAATCAAACAATCTCAGTACCTCTTTCTTAACTCTGAGCTTTATTCTTCTTTAGTTTAAATATTTCTTTCCTCTATATAAAAAAATCAAGACCAATATTTTTCGATATTCTCGAAATTAATTATCGAAGATACAATAAATACGAGAATCTTGACGATAACGGAAAATTCAAATATCGTATCGATGTCGTATCGGAATTCGATACTATACGATGCGATACCGATATTATTCTCGTATATTGTGAAGCACTAAATCTGACCTTGAGCAGTGAATTAGCCTTAACTAGACTAATTAAAAATTGAACAGAATTAGTCCGTATTGGACTAATGACAAATTTAAACTGTATTAGTCTTTGCTATACCATTAAAAAATTGGAACTAAACTGAAACTAAAATTTGGGGGTTTATATATCAAAAATTTATAGATAAGGATCATCAGGTGACAATTCTTATTTACTAAGTTATGGGATCGACCCTATTGCGTAATAATAAAAATAATATACCATTCAATAATATTCTTAAAAAAATAGATTTGACCTATTTCTCCAATATTACCTTAAAAATAAACAGGATGCAAAAAAGATTTTATGATAATAAAAATTATTTAAAATAAAGAAAAAATAAAAAATTATAAGAATAAAATGTTTAAAATAACAAAATAGAAAAATGATGAAATATAAAATAAACAATTTTTGATTAAATTGATTAGATTTAAAATTTTAGAGAAAAAAGAGAAAGAGAGAACAATAGAAAAAATTTTATACGGTATTATTCCGTAACATTGTATATCATAAATATTAGATATTAATAAAAATTTATAATGTTTAACTGCACAAAGAAAAGAAAGAAATATAATGGTAATATAATTTTATTGAACAAATTATTCTTGTATAGATGGAGTTAGTAATTATTTGTTTCTCGAAAGAGAATCGCCAATGCAATTGTATATAAAGATACATTTTAAGGAAAATAAATGTTTATTAATACATATAAAGAATTTTTTAAACTGTTATTATCAATAACGTAGCAAAGAAAATAATAGTGTATTCATATTAAATAATAGTTGGGAAAGAAGAATTTTCATGCTTTCTGAAAGGGTTTTAATAAATAACTTCTTTTTTATAATATCTGGTTTTATATAGTCTGATTATACTAGTGCCAGTTGGACCAAGTTGAGTCGATGGAGTCAAAATTTAATTAGAATTAAAGTGAATTAAAGGTCCTTGCACAGAGTCAGAGAAATACTTGGGTATAAATGGTTATAAACTTTGGGTTTATAATTTTAATTTCAATTAAACATTTGCATAATATTTTATAAAAAAGTTTATTTTTGCCTAGGTCTATGGGCCAGAAAGGACAGTAAAGTTTTTAAACAAGGACAAAATATTGGCTTTGTCCTTGCATGCAATTGCAAAGATTTCAGACGATAACTTTTGTAATAAAAGAAACTAAAAAAGTGACCACGCTTATTTATCTTTTCGTGAATATACCAGAATTTCAGTTCTTAATATCACGTGACAGTTTCAAATCTAAATGTTTAACTGTCAAATTGATATTAAAAATTTTGGTATTAACATCCACCAAAAGAGGAATTAGCTTAATCACTTTTTTTTAGTTTTTTCGTTTGAGAATTTTCCGGCAGATAATATGCAGAATTAAAACCCCTAATTTTACTCTGTGATTTAAAACTGATATCCCCAGCCAAATTTGGCCATTGTAATTAGCCTATCTTATTTTTTCTTGTATACTTAATTCTTTACTAACTAATACTAACGGATAATAACTAATTTGTTACTCATAGCTACCTTGTGTCTATACCTTTTTTTTTGCTATGAAACCTTTCTAATACTTATTTTTAAAACTTAAACTTTTTAATCTTAAAACTCTAGCGGAGTTTTTTTATGTTCAACGAAACGTTCAAACTAAAAAAATTTTTTAAAATAATTATTCTGTTTATTTAAAATTTGCGTGCAGTGGTATGATGAGCCAAAAAAAAAATTCTTATATAGAAAGGAAAAATTTATTTTTTAATTTCCTTTACGTTTCAAGTCATTTGCAATCATTTAAGCAAGAAGAAAAAAATTCGCTAGCCTTAAGCGCAATATTTCCGCTTGTGTCAAGTGGATTTTTTAAAAATATTATTGATAACTTTGAATGAATTCAACATTATAGAAAATTTAACTTCTGATGTTCTAACTAACACATATCATCCCACTCCAAAACGTCACCTAATTTTTTTAAACGAAATTTAAAAATTCTACCAACCCTTATTAAATAGCAACTTAAAAAATATGAATTGAAAAAAAAAATAAATTCAACTTTCTGGTTTTTTTTGTTTGTTCATTGTTTTCATGAAACTAAACTCCAAAAGTACTGCTATTATGTAATTTTTATTCCTTTTTTTTGTATATTATATCCGTAAAGTACTTGTCATTTATGTATAATATTAAAGATAAGAGAGTTTAGTGCTAAAAATAAACTACACAGATAATTTTATGCATTTTAAAGCTTGAATTTTTTTTTTATTTAATTGCTGAGTTTGAATTTTATTCTATTTTCTCATATAGTTTTTCCTTTTTTTAAGCTTTAAAAATTCTCTTGTTAAATTTTATTTTATGTTAATTTTTGCAGGTTACATAAAAAAAGCTTGTTGTTATTACCCATGTTTTTTTCTATACAAAAAAATACTGAATTTTATAAAATTTAACGAATTATGTGTTAGTATTAAATTTAATTAACGTTATAAATTTTTCCCTTTGTTTTTATTTTAACTTTTTTTTTTACATGAAATTACAATTTTTTTTTGTAAACAAAATATGGTAAAATTTTAATATTCTTTTGTGTTTATTTTATATTTTTTAATTATAAAAAAGTGTCAGATACGCAAAAAAAAAAAATTATTTTGTTTTGGGTTGACTGGCCTAGCAGTTATTAAAAAAAGTAGCTTAGTTTTACGATAACTAGTTGAAATTAGATACCATTTACTTTAAATTATAGCTCATTTTTAATAAATCCAAAATATTGCCACTCAGCACAGAACATACCATTATCTTTTATGGAACCAAAAATTTTCTAAAAAAAAAGCTACGTATTTGGTGAAAATACTTGTGACTGATTTAATGAGATACAATTTTGTGAATCTTACACTGAAAAAAAAAATCGGTTATGGGACAAAGATTGTTTTTCTTCATTTAAACTGCTGCAAATAGAGCATCACGAGACGAGACCATACCGAGATTTTGATAAGTCTCGTCTCGGTCTCGAAAAATTATGAGTAGTCTCGTCTCGGTCTCGGTCTCTATCTGTATCTTTTGGTCTCGGTTTCGATCTTGTCTCGAAATCGAGACTTGGTCTCGAAAATTATGATCCAAAATTTTAATATACAAAAATTTACATTTACTATATGTTATTTAGTTCACTCATAGTAGTGTTATTTACGAAAAAAATTCAAAAAAATTTGTAATTAAAAGGAATGATGTAGTAATTCTGCACTCGAGACTTTTCGAGACTTTTCGAGAGTCTCGATGTATAAGTCTCGTATCGTCTCGAGTCTCGAAAAATCAGTACTCTGTGGTCTCGTCTCGAAGTCTTGTGATGCTCTAGCTGCAAAATACATAAATACTTTGAAAATCTTATCCTAAAAAAGACATTGCTCATCGCAACGGTTGCTAGGTGTGATCGCAATAAAGTCATTCTGATTGGAAAATTTTAAATTCATATTGTAATACAAATTATGAGGTTATCAGTGAATTAAATGTAGGTGTAAGCTTTGCTAGTTTATTATTTAAAATTTTTGCAATTTACCCTGAATTCTAACTCTAAATAATCATAAATCTTTTTTGTTTTCATAAATTACCTCGTAAATTACAAACATTTCATAACTCAAATCATCAATCTGTGCGCGAAGCGCCGTTAAATCTAGTTAAAAAAAAAAGTAAGTACCGTGGCATCGAATGGTGTCCCTGCGCTCCTTAGGGGTCCTAATAGGGTCTATTAACCTAATTCAACTCTTAATACTTTATTAAATAAATATTTTGTGTACACGGGATGGTAATTTATTCAGGGGGGCCATTGTATATAGGGGAATTATCCAAGGAGGGGTATCGTCAAAAAGGGAGCAATTTCTAGGGGAAAATTTGGCCGTATACCTGTGGCATCGGAAAACTAAGTAGGAAAACATTTTTCAAAAAACTTTTCTTTACGTTTTATGAAACTTGCAACCGTTAAACAAATAAAAGAAAATCCGTTCGTCACAACCGAATTTTTTTAAGTTATCTTTAATCCAATTAACTTTTTATAATAATTGCCTTCTTTAGTGTGTTTATATTAAATATTTATTTTATAACTATAAGATTATTTGAAACTTTACAATTTTAAGCCTTTCAAACTTACACTCAAGCTAATCTTATTCCTATTAATAAAATACAATTACAATAAAGATTATAAATATAGGGATAATCTTTTTATCGTTATTTTTATTTTTTTACAGTTTTGGCAATAAAAAAATGTGTTAAACGAAACCTTAGAAAATAAATATTAATAAAAATTTTAAATATGAAAAGGTCTTTTATAATGATTAGAATGAAATTTTGGGCTTCATATCATTTTTTTATAATCTGACAATTTTTCGAGGGACGAAGAATTTAAAATATGAGGTCAAAAAATAAAAATTTAAATATCTGTTTGATAATAATAAAATGTGACAGAATTGTTATTGATATGTTATAATTTTTTATTTTAAATTAAGGGCACTAAATGTCACTTAAAATTAGAATAAAATAAGTGTAATTTTATAATTTAATATTTAAAAAGTATCAGTTTCATTTTTTTTCTTCATGATTTCATATTATGTTTTTTAAATAATAATAAAAAAAAGTTTAATACTTTTCGGTTTCAAAAGAAAAGAATTAAGTAATAAAAAATGATAGCAAGTAAGTTTGTGAATGTGCATAAAATATTTTTTGCAGTTACTGTATTCTTTGAAGATAAGATAAAGAAAAATCATTTTTTTTTCTTTTCTTTTTTTTTTTTTTTTGTTAAATTTAAGAATAATCATCATGTTAATGTACAATTTTTTTTACACTTTTGGCTTTAATCCAAAAAAAAGAAGAAATTTTTCTCAAAAAGATCAGAGTCATTTTAATTTTTTTTTTTCATACATATTTCTTTTTTTTAAGAATCGAACATAAAATTTATATTTTTCTTCATTTAGAAAAAATGTATGTTTCTTAGAATTTTGAAAGATTGAATAATTAAATTTTTTAAATAATCATTAGATATAATTTTTTAATAAAATAAGAGATTTATTTAATAAAATTAAATTTTCTTTTTATTTTTCTATTCGATGCAATTGTAATTTATAGTTTCTGTGCCAATAATAAATAATGTGGACCTCTTTTTTTTCAAAGTTATTGACCATTGGATTTTTGGGTTTAATATTTCTTTATTCTCAAAGAAGTTTTTGCAAATGATTTATTATTTTTTGCTTGAATACGATTTTTTTCAAAAAGATAAAGAATATTTTTGACCTAAAAAAATTTCTAATACTTTTATTATTATTTATTTTGGAATTTTCAAAATATCTAATATTAGGAAGTTCAAAATATTTTTAAATTTAATAAACTTGAAAAATAAATCTCCACTGATTCCAAACTAGAACAAGTCTTTTAAATTGAAAGAAATTTTTCTTACAGTTAATTAAATATTACCCTTGTTATAATTTTTAAATGCACAAGTGGGTCTACGAATAGGGCTCAAATATTGAAGCATGGTTAGGAATTATGAAAAATTTTCGCAGGTCAAGACCTAAAAAAGCTTTTTATGTTCATATTTGAAATATAATAACAATATCTTGAATTTCAACTTGATTTCAACTTTCGCTTACGGTTTGCTGCATTTATGTGTGCAAGCTTCAAAAATAAAATCTTGCACTACTTTTATCATCTTAAAATTATACAGCTAAATTAAGACAACTGTCTCTTTATTGGGATTTTTTTTTTCTTTTTTTTTTCATTCATTTTCTTATGTTAACACATTTCAAGAATCTAAAAAACAAATTTCAAGCAAAAAAAAAAAATGTTTTTTAGATATTTCGATTTTTATGGGTCGTAGTCATATGAAAACATAAGCATTTAAAAACTTTAAACGCGTTTTTCTCAAAACTACTTTTTTGAAATCGGTTCCCACGCTAGCTCAAAAACTAATTGAGCTATCGACATGAATCTTGTTTCATTTTTTTCGTTATTGCAATACCTAGTATGTGAACCAACAATATCAGCTTTTTATGCATCAGAAAAATTTTTATTGTCCGCTTTAGGCGCATATTTTAACGTCAAAAACTGCATTTTTCGTTTTTGGTTCACCAAATGGTAAATTTTTTGTATTTTTTGCTAAATGTTGGTTCACATACAAGAGGAAACTATAGAGATTAATATGACTTTTAATTTTTTTGTTTTGATGCCTACAATAGGCGCTATGATGGGAACCGTTTTTCAATTTTTTTCGAGCCTCTACTTTCACGCCATCTACAAACTGTAAAAAAAAACATATGAAACAAAAATTTTTTTATGTCATCTAGAATAGTTTTGCAATTATTTAAAAATAAATTTGTAAACTTTTATAATAAAACAGCTGAGAAAAAAATGTTGAAAATCCTTTGAAAATCGTCACTAAAAAGAGACAGTGGCCTTAAACAAAACTATTTATGCTTATACACAATAACTGCACTAATGCTTTTTGTTATGTTTCTTCACTCCCCATGGAATTATAAGTTCTTAAATATGATTTATTTTTTTGATTTTTTAACTTTTTTGATAGTATGCATTAAAAATATTTAGTTACACTATTTTCCTAAGTACTTTTTTATCAAATACATCAGATCTTAAAGAGCTAATTTTTGATCCCATAAAAGAAACAATAATATTTTTAACATTTTTCTTTGGCAATACTTAGGTGAGTTTAAATTTCACTCCTTAATTAAAAATTCAAGAAACTTTTTAGAATAATTGACATGCTAATATGTATATTTGTATAGATAAGTTTTGTCTAAATATCAATTAAAATAATTTGAGTAACGTACTGACAATGAAAGTTAATCTTGAAAAATTTTTTTATTAATTAATTTAATTATAAAGTGTAATAAAAATAATTTCCTTGAAATTTAAGTTATATATTTAAAATTTTGATTTTAGTTTATAAAAGATCAAAGATCAAAAATTAAATGTAGTTTATATATCTAAAGATATTTATATTACAAAAGGTTCCTCTCTTAAATTTAGTTTTAATAATGAATAAATAAACTTAATATACAAGTGTATTTAAAAAATCCATAAAAGTAATATTTTATTTTTTAATTATAATAAATTCATAGATGTTTATGTTTGTATACAACCATGTAAGTTTAAAAAAAAATATATCGCATGGATTTACATGGTAAAATTAAAGGTATTTTATCTAAAAAGTAAAATTCACTAAATTATACAGCTCATATTTAAGGACGCTCTTTCCGATACAGCACATTATGAAATTAAGATTTTTTAACCATTTAATATTTATTCATATTACATTTTTAATGAAAGAGTAAATGATTTTCAGTATTAATTGGTGCAAGAATATAAAGATGAAAATAAAAAATGTTTATTTGTTTAAACAAAGAAGGCATGTTAAATATGAAATTTTTGGTCCTTCAAGCTTGAGTTTTCAGATTTAGGCAACTTGGATCAAAATTCTGCTTAGCTAATATTGCAGATCATTCAATTTTAGGGGGAGATCTCGTGGGAAATGTTTCGTTAAATATTTTCAGTAATGAGTTTATTGTTTTTTATTGTTTTTTACCATATTCTGAAAAGCATTAACTCTTTAACTAAAAGATTATTATGAATAAATACCTATATGGTTAATAAATCTTAATTTCAAAATGTGCTGCGAGGGAACACCCAGGGGCGTAAAGAGCGTCCTTAATCATTCCTAAGTATTGTAATCAAATCAATGGGCTCTTTTGGAGATAATTTTTGGTTCCATTACAACCTATACATAAAGTAAGGGTACGCTAAGGAAACCCAAATTTAAAATTAAAAAAAAAACGACATACAAAAAATGCATTTATAATTGAATATTTGGTTAAAGCTTATTTCTTGTTTTTGAAAAATAACTTAGTTAAAACTTTTTGAATCCTCGTTTTTTGACAAATGACCATTAATTTCACCTAGTTATAAAAAATCCAAGTACCTATTTTAGAAAGGTTAATGTATATTTATATTGATATTAATAGATATTAAAAACGTATAACCTCTAAAAATTTGAAATATATTTCCAGTTTTTTTTATACATATATAATATCATGCATTGAATATTTGCCAAAAAAATTAAGTATTATTTATTTTTAATTCAAAATTTATAAAAAGAAAAGAAAGTAATTTATGTATATTGAAAAATAATGTATTTTTAATCAAAGATTATCGTTATACACATGAGTGAGCCTAGTATTGTTTTCATGATTGTAAGCAATTATTTGTTTAATTTTGGTTAAATCTTTGTAGTATTTGCAGTACAGGTCATTAAACGCTTTCCCAAAGTAAATTTCAGTCCTTAAATTCTTTACGTAACTATGTGATAGACCCTTGTACAAGTACTATTTTCAAAAATGTTTGCTCAATCAATTGTTTTACAACTATGCTTTTAACGAGTTGTAAGTGAACTTCAGAACTGCTTACCTAAGACAGGGATAATAACGTTACACTATATGGGTTGATATTCCTCAACTGTATGAGAACCTAATTCTTGGGTCTTCAAATCGGTCCCAAAATATTTTTCGCTCAAAGTACTATCGAAAATAAGTTACCTCCCCAATTTTTAGCCTCCTAGGTCTTCTCCTTGATTTTTTACAGCCAAATTACTTTTTTTTGTGATTTTTATTTTTTTAAATTTTAAGAACGCAAAAATTACTAAAAATTGTCTCAGACTCTTATTTTATTGCAAAAAAAGTTTTCCTCCTAGGCCCGGATAGGAAATTTCCCTGGCTATCCGATTCCGTGGTTCAAAATTTTTTTCGAGCTGCGCATGCGCGAGAAATCAAATAAATACGTTCCAACTTCTAGCATTCATAACTCCCCTGCAGAAAAACCAATTTTACTTTTGGAATACCCAAAATTTTTGTCTTCATGTACACTTTTTATGGTAAAATTTTTGTTTTGCCTTTTGGCTCCCTTAAAAAACTAGAGCAAAAAAACTGATTCCAAAATTTTCATTTTTTAAAAATTTCAAATTTCCCGTCAAGTCACGTGACCAATCAAAAATCTGACCAAAAATTTGGATTCCGCGGGAAATTTCACATAAAGATACCAATTTTTGTGTATTTTCAAAATTTTGTGTCAATTTTACGAATTTTTAAATTTTTAACCAAAATACTTAAAATTTCAAAAAATATGCATTTATCAAAAAACGATGTTTTATTGATTTTTTCACGCTTCTAATCATTTAAAATTCATTAAAATGAAAAAAAAACTTTTAATATGATTAAAATTTTGAAATTTAACATTAATTGACTGATATTGTATCAAAAAAGTTTATATTTCTTGCTTTAGTTAAATTTTAAATGATTAAAAATAAATGAAAAAATCAATAAAACAACCTTTTTTTGATAAATGAATTTTTTTTGAAATTTCAAGTATTTTGGGGAAAAATTTAAAAATTCGTAAAATTGACACAAAATTTTGAAAATACACAAAAATTGGTATCTTTATGTGAAATTTCCCGCGGAATCCAAATTTTTGGTCAGATTTTTGATTGGTCACGTGACTTGACGGGAAATTTGAAATTTTTAAAAAATGAAAATTTTGGAATCAGTTTTTTTGCTCTAGTTTTTTAAGGGAGCCAAAAGGCAAAACAAAAATTTTACCATAAAAAGTGTACATGAAGACAAAAATTTTGGGTATTCCAAAAGTAAAATTGGTTTTTCTGCAGGGGAGTTATGAATGCTAGAAGTTGGAACGTATTTATTTGATTTCTCGCGCATGCGCAGCTCGAAAAAAAATTTTGAACCACGGAATCGGATAGCCAGGGAAATTTCCTATCCGGGCCTAGGAGGAAAACTTTTTTTGCAATAAAATAAGAGTCTGAGACAATTTTTAGTAATTTTTGCGCTCTTAAAATTTAAAAAAATAAAAATCACAAAAAAAAGTAATTTGGCTGTAAAAAATCAAGGAGAAGACCTAGGAGGCTAAAAATTGGGGAGGTAACTTATTTTCGATAGTACTTTGAGCGAAAAATATTTTGGGACCGATTTGAAGACCCAAGAATTAGGTTCTCATACAGTTGAGGAATATCAACCCATATATAACTTATTATTTTGAGTTTTTTGAGAAGATGCATTTGTTAGTGAGATTTTAAAATATCAATAGACAATTTGAGGATAGTTATTCAATTTATCAGTAGCAGCAACATTTAAAGAATTATCTAAAGTAAGAAAACCATGTTCTGCGAAATAAGTGACAAGAAAAGAGAACCAAATTTTTTGTCAAAGATATCCAATTGTCTAAAAACGAAAACATTTGTCACAAACTTTCATAAATCAAAATTATTATCCTTTTGCATTAAAAGTAATTTTTCTAAAGAGCAATAAACATTACAAACTACCTCGCAAACTACCTATTTCAAAAATTCAGACGACTCTCACTTATATTTCCTAGTGATGAAAAACAGTTTTAAAATTATCACTTCCTCGTTTCTTTTTATGAGTCATTTAAAAAATTATGTTTCTTTATAAATTTAAACTTGTATACTTTGTTTATACATCTGTATATTTTTACTACTGCAACAAAAATATACTTCAAATGTAATAATATTTTCTTCCATTAAGTATTATTGTTTAATTTTTCTTTTTTTCTTTCTTTTTTTTTCTTGACTTTTATTGAAATTATATTTCCTGTGATAATTTAGTTTTTTTATTTTTTTATTATATAAACAAACTATAACGTGTGCATTTTCATTTTTTAAAAATACAGTGTATTTCAAAGAGTCATTATCTTTAACATTTTAGTTTTGAAAGTTCAAAAACACAATGAAATAAACCAATCACTTGTATTTTTGTTTAATTTATTTTGTTAATGATTTTAAGAAATTTGTATTTTTCATAATGAAATTAATGATTTTCTGCATATATAAAGGACAAAATTAAGCTAAGTTAAAAATTATAAATAATAAAGTAAAAAATTAATCGTTTGAAAAATTTTCTGAATCTGAATTGTGGTTATCAAATAATAACAAAAATGGTCACTGATGGACTTAAATATGTAAATTAAACAAAAATAATATGGAAGATATGCTGACATATCAATTATAAAAATCACCTTGCATGCCCATAAAAAAATATGGATTTTATAATACACCGGTCATCATTTATTAACCCATTTACGCCCAAGCGGACGTAAACGGAAAGTCAAAAAAAAAAATAGGTTCCCGTGTAGATAGAGGCTTTTAAATTACGTGTCTATAGTAAAATTTCATGCTCTTACCGAATCTGAAGTCAGATTTTACTTACAACCATTTCAAATGCCCCAAAAATAGGGGTGATGGGGGTGAAAAAGAGGCTAAAATAAAAATGACGGAAAAATCAATATAAAAATAAAAAACTGATACCAAAAAACATTTAAAATGACTTATTTGTGCAAAAAACTTACATTTTTTAGGTTTATGGGATATTTAATTGGATTTCAACCCTTATTTTGCAACTAGGGGTAGTTTTTCCCAAAAACTTCAAATATTGTTTTTTTAGTTCCAAATCGGTTTTAATAGGTAAATTTGACTCCTAATTCCATTTTTTGAATTTGTTTTGAGCTAAAACGCTTTTGTGAGCGTAAAAATAGGGGTAATCAGGGCTAAACGGAAACTATAGAATTTATTATTTTTATATAGGAAACTAAATTTTAGAATTTTACACTTACAGAAGCGTTTTAGCTCAAAACAAATTCAAAAAATGGAATTAGGAGTCAAATTTACCTAATAGAACCGATTTGGAACTAAAAAAACAATATTTGAAGTTTTTGGGAAAAACTACCCCTAGTTGCAATATAAGGGTTGAAATCCAATTAAATATCCAATAAACCTAAAAAATGTAAGTTTTTTGCACAAATAAGTAATTTTAAATGTTTTTTGGTACCATTTTTTTATTTTTATATTGATTTTTCCGTCATTTTTATTTTAACCTCTTTTTCACCCCCATTACCCCTATTTTTGGGGCATTTGAAAGGGTTGTAAGTAAAATCTGACTTCAGATTCGGTAAGAGCATGAAATTTTACTATAGATATGTAATTTAAAAGCCTCTATCTACACGGGAACCTATTTTTTTTTTTGACTTTCCGTTTACGTCCGCTTGAGCGTAAATGGGTTAACTACAAAAAGGGTTCATTTTATCTAACGAACGTTTTAAATCTAACAACTGTTTAAGAAAAAAAAATAGAATCATTAAAATTATTTTTGTACGAATTATAATAGTTCTACATATTATTAAAAAAGAAAATATTTTATTCATACAAAAAATAAAAATATTTCATCATTAACCTTAAAAGTGAATTTAATTTCTTTTATTGCTTCAAATATACCGGGAATTGAGGTATTCAAATCATTTAGAAAATAGGAAAAACTAAATTTAACACACAAAAGCTAACCAAAAGACTTTATTTTAATTATTTAAAAAAATCCAAATTTAAAAACAAATTTTAAGTTTATCAAGTGTCTCCCAGTTGTGGAGCCATCATTCTAATGTAAAATAATTACTTATTCAATGTTTTAGAAGAAAATATAATACACAATTTGGCCTTGTATCGATAATGATAACCATAATCTGTTAAAAATTATGTTGAATTATAAATTAATATTATAATTTATGATACCATGATGTGGCTTTTATAACATTGTGAAATCATTTCTTTTGCGAGAAAAGAGACATCTATTGTGATACTTGATAAAGTAATCTACATATTTTATCGTAAATTAAAAATCAGACGAAAATATAAATTTTACTTTGAGTCTTTAATTTATTGAAATATATAGACGAAATACAGCTGGTTGTAATGATCCAAAATGTATATAAAATTTTATTTAACAATATGCAAACAGTGCTTTTTTAATTCAAACTCGCAAATTAGTAAAAAAAATGTACTTATAGTATCTTTTACAGTTTCTAATAAAATGTTTACTAAATTACATCGTTTGTTAAATACAATTTTAACAGGAATATAACCTTGGATGCGTGTGCTTGACGATTTTTTTTTAAAACTAATTTAGCTTAAAAAAAATTTTTTATGGTATTTAATTAGTTTCATTTAGATTGTTAAAAAATTGATTTTTAAATACTTCAATGAGTGAAGTAGGATAGGTCGCTTTTTACTTATATCTACGCAAATTGAACAAAAAAATAATTACTTCAAATGATTGAATTTGCTTGCTTTATCTTCTAAAAAAATTTTACGAATTGCTTTACTTAATTTTGCACATCAGACTTACAGGATCAAAATTCTATTGGAGACATAATACTTGAAAAACTTTGGGTTAGGAACTTTTTAAATCTTATCAGTTGACTCGTAAGTTGATTTAATATCTGGCTAGTCTACATTTTTTTCAAACTTGAATGCTTTGATTAAAATCATAAAATGCATAGAATATGACCTAAAAAAAATATTGAATTATTTAATCAGTGCTTTACTATTGTCACTAAAAATGTAAGCCCAGTGATCTTTTTTATTTTTTGCTAAGACCAGCAAAATCCAATATCTCTTAGATTATTATTTTAATTTATACTCAAACACCTTAGAAATTTATGCAACAACACGAAATTGCCTAATTATATAGTTACTCTCGTAAAGTGCAAATTAAGAATCGAAACGACCTGTTTTTAGTAACATATACTTATTTGTATAAAATAAAGTTTTACGTACCTAAAAGAAAAAAATGTTAATTCAAAAACTAATAAAAACTAAATTAACAAAAAACAGGAAATTTTTAAAAAAAATAAAAAAATTTTTATTTTCTTTTATTAAACTTTTTTTATGTTAAACTTTCTTTAAGTTTTTTCTTTTGGTACATACGATACACACATATTAAACTATTTATTTCTTTTGTCCAAAAAAAAGTCTTTCTTATCTTTTAGAAATTTCATACTAAAAAGAAATGAAAAATATATTCGATTTCTTATATATATTTTTTCTCAAACTTTTTTTGACTTGAAAATTTAAATACTGAAAATATATCGAAACGCGTATTTATAGTGACATTGATCGAATGTTTTTTTGAATATTTGAATAATAAAAAAAAAAATCTAAATAATACTCTGTACGTCTTTTCTTTTTTAAATATTTTATCTACTGATGCATCGAGTAAATTCTATTATATATATGTTTTCTTTAACTTATATGTATGTGGTTTTTACACTTTATATAAAATTGACCAACACAATTTTAAAATAAGGTCATGTTTTATGTACGTTTTCTGAATTTTATTATATTTTATATATATAAATGTACTTACTTCTCGATATATTTTATATACAAAATATCTTAGAGTTATTAAAAAATTAGAAATTTTAATTTATGAAAAAAGAAGTATTTGAAAAATTAGTACAAAGAATTATGTGTGTCAAGTTCTAGAAAATATTAATTCAGAGAAATTTTCTCGGTTTTTTTTAAATGATATTCTGATATGGTAAATAGCCTAGGGCATTAAATTCACAGCATTTATTTATAAGGTAGAAACTTACTTTTTCATTCGGCTTATTCTAGTTTAAATTTTTCTTTGCTGCATAGTGTTACTTAAAATAAACAAATGTACTAAAAGATTTCACGTAAATGCTAATCAAGAAGTTGTGAAGATAATTTTTATTAGAATATTAAAATATTTTATCATAATATTGAAAAATCTAATATTTTATCCTCCAAGTTCCCACAGTTGGAAAATTTTTAAAAATTGTTCATTCTCATTCTTAACAGAAAATTTGCTGACTGAATTTTTGTCTTCCACTGCAATAAAAATAAAATTGAAAAAATAAAACTTAAGGCAACATTTTTTAAGCATACATAGGTGTACTTCCATTTGTTCTATGCTTACGTATGGTTATTTTCTTTTAAGAATTCGACATATATGTTTTTTTTTATATAATTATATTTTAAAATGCGTTTGTAGTTTATTTTTAAAGCACTTAATTTATTTTTAGAATTTAGATTTGTTATAATAAAAGCTTCCATTCATTAAAAATATTAGACATTTTAAACTTTTTAAATTCATCTGTGGAAATAGATGCTGTTGAGTATAATATGGGGTATTTCATGTGAATTTATTTATTCTCAGACCTAGGTTAACATTTTAATTTCGGTTTTCTCTTACTATGTCTAAAGTTTTTTTATAGGATTTTAAAAGCTTACTTAAAAGTATTAACAAGTCATTTAACCAGAGATTTTCAATATTTTTTAATAAAACTGATCTTTCATATATTTTGGTGCATCTTTGTGAATTCCATAACATATTCTGCCATTTATGAGTTGACTTTTAAACTTTAAATTGAATATACAGAGTCAGTATTTATTTAATTTAACAGAGTCAGTATTTTTAACAGAGTCAGTATTTATTTCCATTTATTTCTCAAACTTTTTTAATCTATGATTTTTTGATAAAACTTTCTTTGCTTATTCGTAGTAAATTTTCTAAATTCTTAAAATTAAAGCTTATGATTTTAGATCCTCCAGTCATTTAAAAAAAGTATCTAAATTAATTTCACATGAAAGAATCCATATAGAATTAAATTAAAAGAAAAACTGAAAATATTGCAAGGTATATAATTTTTCAAGTTCATTGGCATTTAATATGTAAACATTTTAATTTTAATATTTTTATTTTCTTATACACAAAAAATTACTATTTTTATTTTTTAATACTCTTTTTTTTTGTCATACAAAATATATTTAGACATTTTACGTTTCTTTGTATAAAAATAGTTTGAAATGTCTCTAAAAAAAAGTGTAATAAATAATTAAATCAATAATAATAATAATAAAAACACAAAGGCAAAAATAAAATTTAAATAAGACATTATTTTTTTATTTTAACTAAGAAAATTTAAGGTTAAATAAAAAAAAACCTAAAAAAAAAAATGTTATACACCTTGATCTTGGCATAATATGCAGATTATTTATATATGTTATACTATACTGTGTTATATTACATTTGAAATTGGTTGTAAAAAATGTTTTTATACCACGTGCAAAAAAAAAGTTATTTTCCTTTTTTTTTTAGTTTTTATTTTTGAATATAAAACTATTTTTTATTGTGAACTGAATAATTAAAAAAAATTACTTGAAGTTATACTTTCACATACTGTAATCGAGGAAATTCAATATTTTACATTTAAAACTGTAGTTTTTTAATTAATTTTATTTTTAAAAGAATTCTGAAATTTCGATTTATATTAAGATTTAGAATGAAACAGTTTTTTATAGGTTTTTTCCTTTTTTTAACACCAAATATCATATCATTAGTAAATTGTTCTTTGAAAATTTGGTTGGCCTGGAAAATTTTTCACATTATTTTGATTCAACATAAAGTTTTAAAATAAAAAGTATTTACTCGATTTAAAAAAGCGTTTTACAATTTTTGGTAGTTAGTGGCGTTTAGATAAATAAGGAAACTTCAGCCCTTGGAAAAACGCAATCTGTATGATTATTTTAAAAACAGAAAGGTCACAATATCCTGGAAAAGTGGTAAAATAGCTCTATAGCTAAGGGGTGTCTACAAAAATAACTCTTTGGCATTCCTGCTCAAAATTAAGTAATTAAATGATTGTTTTCTATGAAACTGTTATAGTTATTGGTATATAGTTGTCAATTTTGATCCAAGTCTAAGAATTCTGGGCACTGCTAAAAACTCAAGAGTTTGATATGCTCAAAATGTTTTATAATTGAAAACAAATGTCCAAGGTTTATTGGGTTATAAAAGTTTATATTGGTAAAGTAAATTACTTGGGAGAATTTATTTCTGCCATAAATTACGTGAAGGATTTGATGCTGAGTAATTAGAACAATGCAACATTAAATACAAGGGAAAATATAATAATCCTATAGTCAAGTGAGTATGTCCCAGCATTTAGTGATGATCTATCATTTCAAAAATTTTTCAAGTGAATTTTAAGGAGATGAAGTTTGCAATATTAGCATTTAGAAAAAAAGGAATTTCTGATTGAAAGTAAATTGAGTAAAGGGAGACAATATATTTGTAGTCTATTAATTTACGAAGAATATCAAAAGAAATAGAATAGCTGTGGTACATATTAAAGAACCAGTTATTGACCTAAGTACAGGGAAAGCCAAAAATCTAAAATATTTAAAAATTTTTCTGATATATGAGAAACAATCAGAATTTTCGTTATTTGAATATTTAATTTTTATAATGCAGCTGTAATTTAAACAAAAAAAAGGGATTAAAAACCTGAATGGACCGCTAAAACTGTATTCTTCCCCAATTGTCTGTTTTGTATTTCACTCAATTGACTATTCAAATAAAAAAATCGCATATTCAACCAAATACTTTACGTGATACAGTATATAAATTAATATAAATAAAAAATAATAAAAAAATTGATCTATATATTTCTCTTGTTTACACGAGTAAAAATTTTGATATTATATAACTTAATTATAAAACAGCAAAATAAGTTTCAAGTATTTTTTTTCTAATATACTTTATTTGCGTGACTTTAATATAATACAGAGAAAAACTTACTGTATGTACATAATACTATTTTGTATGCATGCTGAATTTTAAATATATACTGATATTTTTTTTCAAATATTTCTATATATTGTAGTTTTCGAATAAAGAAGTATTTTAAATTCATATAAATTGGGATAAGTTTATAAAAAAATTCTTCAAGCTGTTAGGAATATACAACTTAAAAAATATTTTTTGATACGTGATAACGTAAAAAATCGATGTATAGTATTTTTCTTTTTAATACATAAAAAAATTGGTTAACTTAATTGAAGTAACTGAAAGTTATATTCAAACGTCGGTGTTGAAATATAAAATAAAAACCATAAGATATAAAATAAGCTATTTGAAGTTTAGCTTCACGTAAAGCACAGTAATTTTTGCACCCTTGGTGCGCCAAGTGTGCGTTAGTGAGTAAGAATACTTCTAATTAATTTACATTGACAGTCTCTATATGAAGGAAATTGAAAGTAGAAGTAGTTATTTAGGGTAAAATTAGATAACTATATTTAAATTTGTCTCCAATTGCAAAAAATATATAAATTAAAACACTTTAATATTTTTAATAAATATTATTTATTGTTTTTTCTATTTTACAATTAAATAATACGTATTATTAAGTACCTCGACCATGTCTATTTTGAAAGGGTGGTTCTCTTTCGACAGGGGACTCCAAGTTATGTGATTACTGACAGGGGTAGTGAATAAGTTAACAAAAAAATGTTTAATATTTGCGAAAAGCATAACATTGAACATACCAGGACCCCTCTGCGAAAGTACTAGCCAAGCCTATTGAAAGAATTAACCAAACCCTAAAAACAATTATTAGAACTTAGATAACCCCTGATCATCGCTTTTAGGATGTTGATTTAGCACAGCGCGTTTGGACCTACAATACCAATATTCACGAAAGTACTGGTTATACTCACCTTTCTTTTTGTGCAATGGCAGACACCCAACGCTCGCACCCACAGTAAGAAGAAATGTAGAAAGTGAAGCTATACAAAAAAGACGGAAAGATAGAAAAACTAAAAAGGGGGAGCAAACTAGCAAGGGAGAACAAGAAGGATATGACAGCTAGGTGAGATTAATACTATAATCAAAAATGACCAAATGATTTTAAAGTAGAAGAAGTGGTATCGGTCAAGAATATTTTACTATCTAAATAGGCTAGAAACAAAGTAGGAAGATTATCTCCCAAGGGTCTTGTCGATTAAGTTATAGTTAGAAAATTAGGGAGTAATGTGTTCGAGATTAATGTAACGGTAAAATTATAGGAGAATATCAATCAAATCAACTGGAACATTTGGTACCCGAATATACAGGTTTTTAGGGGGGAGAGTCATTAACTTCATAGTTGCCAAATAAAGAAAAAAAAGAAGTTACAACTAATTCTTCAGGAAAATATGTAAAAATAAATAAAAAGAAGAAAAAGAAGGGACTAAAACACATCCACTTTTGGAACCAGTAGCAGCCCCAAGATCACAAGAAGAAAATAGTTGCAACTTTAAGTCAGTCGATACTCAACACATTACCCCAACTGAAATGCAAATAGGGGACGCCCTAAAGGTAGTACAAAGGCGAAGTGGGAAATATCGGGCAAAGTCAATCATAGTAGGTTAACCCTGGCTCAAGCAAAAATCCTTGATATTAAAATATAAATACTTTATTAAAATCAAAGAAAGTGCAAATGATTGTATTTTTTAAAATAATTTAACAAAAATAAAACATTTTACGAAAAGAAACTAATGTTGAAACGTAATTTTTAAATAATCCAAGGCTTGTGCTTAGGGAGAAGCAAGCTCATCACTATGCACCTATATTAGTTTTGGCCCGGTGGAGCACAAAAATTACAGATGAGACAATGGCATTGGTTTTACCCATCTTTAGTATGATACCAATCGAGATAGGTTAAGTTGATAGAAATTCATTGACGCGTACCACTAGAGCCCAAACAGAATTACTACTCCCAGTCGAAAGAACTGAGACAGCACAAATTGTAGAAGTTAACGAAGAGGATAATAGTAGTCTTGCTCCGTCAGGAACCATTACAAAAGAAAAAAACGATCCATCTTACTCAGAATAGCAAGATATTACGGAAAGTATGAAGAATATCCATATTCAAAACGAAGGGGTGAGAAGGACGAACTTTCGCTAACTTTCTCTAACCACCCACTAATGGATGATTTGCTTTACGATAGGATTAAGAAAGATGATTTTACATTTAAAAAATTTGGAAGCTGAGAAATGAGTATTTATTTATTTATTTATTTATTTATTTATTAACCATTATAAAATACAGAAAATTGTACATAAACAAGTAAAATGTAATATACAAAACATTTCCGCATCCTTAGAGTCAAATCAAAGTTTGACTGTGCGAGGAAATGGTAAAATCAATTAAATTAAATTCTTAAAGAAAATAGAAATAGATAAAATTTAAATACAAAATAAAATTAAACATTATAAAACAATAGTTAAAATGACTAGTAGTCTATACATAAATAATTATTAATATAAATTTCAAGTATTCAATATTAAAATAAAAAATATATTTACTAAATACAACATAATAAATTGCAAGTATAATTTCAATAATAAATCATTATTCATATCTTAATTAATTATTAAACTGATTCAAATTGCACAAAGGTTCTAAAAGTCTCTTTTTTAAAATTTTTGAATTAGATAAATTGAGAAGTTTAAAGTTTTTAGGGAGTAAATTATATAATTTTAAGGATATAATGAAAGGACTCTTTTTGTAAACAGATTTTTTTATAGTAGGTAACTTAATATGATCTTTTCTAGTACTGAAAGTAGAATTTTTATATAAGTTTGTAAGATCATCATAATAATGTGTTAGAGCATTGAGCTTGAAAAGCTGTTTTAAATCCAAAAATTGCGAAGGATCAATTTTTATAATTTTAATAATTTTTTTATGAAAGCTCTGCAAAATTTTTAGTCTATTATCATATGCACATCCCCAGATGGAAATAGCATATGACACTACTCCAAGAAACAAAGAATAATACATAATCTTTAGTACTTTTTTGTTAATGTGCCTAAGCTTATAGAAAATAAATAGTAGATATTTAGTTCGTTTTAGTAAGTTTTGAATATGATTATCCCAACGCATATGTTGGTCAAAATATATACCCAAATACTTACAAGACGTCACTCTAGTTAACTTATAATCAGAGATTGCGATAGAATAATTATTTTTTGGTAAACTGTTTGCATAGTTACCAAAAGTGATAAAACTGGTATGAGAATTTTAATCAAGCTAGAAATTAGGTTATCAAATTACAAAGCAGAAATTACAAAAACATGGGTCGTAAAGCTCGGAAAACACGCCATAGAAGGTTGGTAGTAGCTAAGGAAGAAGTTGAGAGACTATGGATCAATTTTAAGAAATGGTATATACAATCTCCATTCTTTCTATAAGAAGTAGTTGAGTCCACAACTTAAAACATTAAATGAAGCAACGGAGTACTAGAAGTTTGAGTACGGGCGTGTAATTCGGTATTTTCGCATAATATTTTCTTTTTTTTATAAAATAGTTTACTATTTATTAATAAAATCCTTTTGAAAATATTAGGAAGTAAAGTTAATTACGTACCCAGAAATTAAATTGTTATAAGATTGGACAGTGCCTAGTCAAGAATATTAGTATTAACTAACTACAAAATCAAGAGCAGATTTCTAACGAAAAAAGGAACTCGTGAAGACTAAACAAAGATTCTAGATAATTAGCTGGTATTTCCTGACCAGTCGAAACTTAGTTTCTTGATGCCGATAAAAAAAATATTGTTACCTTAAAAATGAATCATCAATTAAAAAAATCAAAATGACTGAAATTTTAAATTTTTTTACTGAAATTGCCATAAACTTCATTGAATTTTTATTAAAGTTGGAGAAGATAAATAATATTATTCGTTGAAAAACATGTTTAAAAGATTTCAAAAACAAAAATTACATTTTTCTGGCCATAATCTTCATTTTTCGAAAAAATATTCATCAGATTGATCGACATTTCTTCCAAATCATCGCAGGACTAATTTTTTTTTGTTGATTGCAGATATTTAAAGCATTTTTTTTTAGTAAACTTAAGAAAGTATTCATTGCGTTATTTACAAACCGTAATTTAAGTGAAAATGAGTCAGTAAAAAATCAGTTTTTATTAAAAATTAGAAAAACCGCAGATAAAAGTTAGAATTTACATGAAAGCTTATAGTCTATGCTTTGAAGCATCCTTAGGCAATAAAAATGCATCATTTTTAAACTTTTTAATCATAGTCGACCACTTTTAAACTTAACTCACTAAAAGCCAAAGATGCTTCTTACGTTGCTTCAAAGTAAATGTTTAATCTCACAAATTTCAAGGAGTGGTTGCTAGAAATGTACATTATTCCCAAATGGTACTTTAATCAAATTAAGGATAGGAAAAATGGCCTGAAAAATTGTAAATATTCTAAAAGCATTTTCTAGGTTACAAAAACTACTTTTTAATCCATAATCAATAGTTATGTATTCTGTTGGAATTATTAGATTAAATGCAAGAATATTCTTATCTTTTTTTATGTTTCGTTTCATTTGTGTAAATAAATACATAATTCAGAGGATAATGGAAATCTCTTGATCCTTTATAATAGTATTATGTAATATAAACTGAAAATTTTGTATAACTACTCTATTATTTAACGATAGTTACATGATAAAGATAATAACAATTTTCCACTCAACATTACTCATTAAATTTTTATAAATTTCGTATGAATTTAAAAATTTAAAAAAGAAAAAAAAATTTAGCATAAAAATAGTTTTTAAAATAATACGTAATGTAACGAAAAAAAACTTTTTATTTTTAACAATATAATATTAAATTTTAAAAAATCTATACCAACTGACATAAAATTGGCAGTTAAAATTTCAACCAAAATTTATATTAATCAAATTTACTTCTAAAAAAAAATATATAAATCCCTGAAGAGAAAAAATACCTAAACTCTTAAGATTGATATATAACAGACATTTATTTCAATGCTACCTAACGTAATGAATAAAAATTTTCACTTTTTTATTTTATGTGGTAATTTTTAAAACCAAAGTAGGTATATCTTCGTAATTTATAACAAAAACCGCAATAAATAATAAATTATTTTATAAGTTTAGAATAATTAATCTAAAATTCAAGTTAGTATCTTTTAACCAAAATATTTCAAATTTAATTATTGTAATAAAACGAATTCTGTATTTTATTTTATTGTTTTGAGATAATAATTTATTTTTACTATGTAAGTCATTTTGCAAAATTTAAGATTTTATAACACGGGATCTGGTAATAGTGATAGATCTAATCGGTAGGGCATAGAATTTTATGCTCTCAATCCTCTCAAAGCATTGAATTCGCAAAGTTTTTATGTATTTTTGAAATTTTGCCCTTCTCCTTGTAATTAAAATTTATTTATTTTTTTCAGATCGTAGTTTTTTGGTAGCAAACGCTCAACAAGGATTATGCCACATAATTTATTGTTCAGACGGCTTTTGCCGTTTGACCGGCTTTTCAAGAGCCGAAGTAATGCAAAGATCGGCAGTATGCGAATTTTTACATGGACCAATGACATCACCACATGCTGTTTCTGCTATAAGAGAAGCACTTGTAGCAGGAGTAGAAAAACATTTCGAAATTCTTTATTACAAAAAAGATGGTAAGTAAAATTAATTTTAATTAAAAAAAAAAAATTTTTTAACTTATAAATGCATATCTGTTAGTATATTCGTCAAATAATTATAATATAATGTCTGCACTGCTGTAACTAAACTGACCTTAAGTAGAGGCGCGGTAAAATCGATAACCACTACTGTATAATTTATCCTACTTATTGAAGTCATAGTCCGAGGTCTCACAATTTTTTTTTATATTACACATTTAAAGCTCTTTTGACTAAAAATTTTTTATTACTTTTTTAATACAAACCGTTTTTTTTTTTAAATCATCATAATCTATAAAAAATTAATTATAAAATTAAGATATGCATCGCAGCTATTTTAAAAAAATAATCTTTGCGGTTTTTATGTATAAAACGTTCAATTAAATAACGATTTTCAAAAGCTTATAATTTTTTTCTTACGCTAATAACCTATCACGATTATTTGATATATTAAATATGAATTATTCAAATAAATTTATTGAATAACGATTGATTTTAATAGAAAAAAATAATTAAAAAAAAATTTTTTTTTAATAATTTTTTTTTTTTTTTATTAACTGTGTGTGGTATCTTAAGTAAAAAAAAGTGTATATGTAATACAGCAAAAGCTTATCAATTACAACTATGGCTTCAGCCTTTAATAAAATAAAGAGGGAATTAAGAAATAAGTTTTTTTTTATAAATAAATCTTTGTATGTATAAGAGTGTTTTTAAAATTTGAAAAAAAAAATGAAGTATATTATGCTCGATATTTTAATAATATTTAAATTTGTTTATCAGGGGAATTATTTAGATGTCTATAAAAATATACTTAACTGTTTATAAATGAAAATACAAGTCATAGAGTTACTATTTATAAAAAATAATTGTTAATTTTAAGCTTAAACATGCAAATCAATTTGCTATTCAAAATTAAAAATTCTAATCTCACATAGAGCTCAATTTTCTATGGAAATGTATTTAAAAATGTTTTGAAGTATCATTGTAAAATTTTTATTGTTTAAGTGATTATTTCCATTATAATCACTTTTGCGTATTAACATAAATAGATAATTATGCTGAAATCAGCGTCATAACTATAAAATTTTATAACCAAACCGATTACTGATTTTAAATAAAAATAATTATTTTTTTAGAATTGAATATTCGATTATGATGATGAATAATTAATTTAAGACTCCAACAATGATTATCGAACCAAAAAATCAATTTTATAGGTGGACGAATTAATCGTCTATTTGTTTATTATAACCTTGCATGTATTGTATTTAGTTTAAGGATTTTTTCAAATCTTTAAAGCAAATATTAATTTAAACTAGACCTGTGACGAGAGCGAGACGAGGTCAGAGTCGCATAGACCGAGAACGTGAACGAGAAAGGTTTAATCTCGCCTCGCCTCATTCTCGGCCGAGGTGTATAAATCATTTTCTCGTCCTCACCTCACCTCGTTCTCGGCCTAGAATTCTTCATTTTTAAGCGAGATACTATCTTGAATAATAAAAAATCAAAAAATTTAATCAGAAATTATAATATTTATTGTTATCCCTATTACAAATTTATTATACACATTTAAAGCACATTTATAATGAAGTGATAATTCAATATTTTTAAAACAATATTTCAATATTTTTTTGATTGATTATAATATTTATTTATACAAAATTGTACAAAAATGAGAATTACGAATTATTTACAGAAAAGATGTATTGTTTAAAACTAGTAAATAGGTTTATAGAGTTAAAAAAACGCCCTGGGAGGGAACTGAACCACTCATCTCACAGTTTTTATGACTGGAATCCTAACTACTCAATTACAGATGTTATGCATCCAAACTGCAATTATAATTACTTTTTTACAAATTTAACTATCCAATTCATAAAATTTTTATTCGTCTATTTTTGATCATTTGTTTGCGAGATTTGAAAATTTGAAGTCAGAGTCCCACTTTAAGATTTTTTAATAAACGCTAATTTTCAATACCATCTTTATAAAGGCATATCACGAAAACAAATAAAGCAAAAGGAACAAGTAAAAAACTTTTGAAAATTAGGAGCTTGTACAAAATGTTTGACACCCGTAAAACCCATTTTAGTTAAAAATTACAATTTCTGAAGCAATTTTAAAATATTTCATTTTTGGCTAAATATGGTCATTTGGTTTACTAACTAAAATACTGATACTGGGTTTAAAATGTGACCCTTTAGAAAAAAAAATGATACCAACTTAATTTACTCTGAAGGTAATAGCGTCATTTAGAATATAGCTTTAAAAAACTTTTCTTAAAGAATAGAACCCTGTTAGGGGATCTAATTTTTAGGTTTAGGAGGCTCATTCAGGTAAACTGAGGGTATGGGAGATATTTTTTATAAGCTACTACAACCTGTCCTAAAAGTCAGAAGCAAATCAGCTTCTCAAAAAGTCGACATCCCCCTTTTGAGTACACAGGAACCAGGTTGAATCTTGAAATGTTGTTATAGTAGAGACTGAATATAACTTTTACTTTTATAATTGAAAAGAAGAATGATAGAATCAAGAATTTAGGTTCAACGGCATGCCTATCAACGCCACAAAGAGCATCGGTATTATTTTTTCAAGACTGAAATCACCTATCAAATACTTTTATAAAGTAGAGAATATCTTATTAATCAGAGTTGAATCTGTGAGAGACTTGGGCTTAACTAATGACACAAGTTAAACAAACTGGAAGTTTGACCTCCGTTGATCTAAAATTGCTTCCAAAGCATATTAGGTCTTAGGTTTTATTCGTGGATGAATTTAAAAATTCTATTACTCCAACAACTCTTTTTAAATCCTTAATCATGCTTACCCTGACTTATGCTTCAATAGTATGGAAACCCCACTATAAAATGCATTATAATTCTCTCAAAGTTATAATTCATAAATTTCTAAGATCCTTTCATAGCGAATGTCTTCCATAGAACACAATTATAATAGTATGTCGAAAAAATTTAATATCCCAACCCTTGAATATTATAACAGTCTACATATCACTAAATGAACCACCTACTCTTTGTAAACAAAGTACTCTCAGCTAATAGAATATCTAATTACCTAAACTCACTATTTAAAGAAAGAATAATTCAGACTAGAATTTAATAAGACCTAGACAACTCAAAATTTCCACACCTCCGGATTTTCTGTTTCACTCTCCTCTCTTCAGAGTGAGGAGAGAGAGAGTGGAATAGTTTGTTCTGGAAGATAGGGACCATCTCTAATGACTCATCCATCTTTACCATATCTGAAAAAAATAGATCTCTCTATATTATAAAATTCTAAACGCTGCCGTCGACACGGTACATTTTATCATGGTACATTTGGGCAAGGTACATTAGAAAACCCTTTAATTGGGCGCCATTGTAAGGCGATTTCCAATCACTGTGTTTGATTTATTTGATTCACTCTTTGTAATTTACTCTTCTCCTTCATTAAAATATTTAAAGTTACATCATTGTAACAAAATAATATTTTAATTCATTTAGTCGATACGATAAACGATAAATTTATTCATTCATTTATATATAATGATATATATTACTTTAAACAGTGATCTATGGATTTAACATTACTCTTTACCCTTTACCGGGGTAGGCACACGGAGCGCCCTAGTTTTAACCATAACATTCTGAACCTGTTAATAGTTTACTACTCTTATGCTGTGATAAAATAATAAAAATCAAGAATAAATTCTCTAGTCTAAATTATTTTACGACAAAATTATAATTACTTATTAAAATCACAATAGTTTTATAAATTATTAACAATTTAATTTTAATTTTGTATAAATTTTGATAAAACAAATGATGTATTTAATATATATTTTAATTCTCTAACTTTACTATTATACTCTTTAAATTTAAAAGCAATATATAATATACATATTGTAATTGACTTAAATACAATAATTCTTTGTGTTGGAAAATTGTAAAGGGCTATAATCCCGTTAATCTTGAAAGAAATAAATATAGAAATATAGAAATATTATTTACTCAATAATTATAATAATATAAAATTTTACATTTCAAAATGCATACATTACAGTAATTTAATGCTTAAGTTTGAGTTTATTCAGTGAAGTATAAAATTTTATATTATTATAATTATTTAGTGAATAAAATTTAAATTAAATAAAGTAAATAATAATAATTGAGTATTAATTTATTTAATATAATAGTATTTTTTTATGTACGAGTAAATGCTTAAATAAAAAAAACGTAGAACCTTGGTTCTATCATTCTTGTTTTGCTTTGCAAAAACACGTGCCTGTAAGCACCTCAATTTTCCCATTTAAATAACATGGGAATTTCAACTTTTCAGCTTTCTAATTTTTAAACGTTCTGAAAAATTTTTTTAAACACTACCAAACAGATAGAAAATAATGTTTAGACATATAAAAACTGATCTCCAAAATTGTAGAAGTCCCAGAACACTTTGTTTTATCAAAATAAAATTTTTAAAAATCGCAATTTTCCCACTTAAAATACATTACAAATAAAAAACAATGAACATGAGAATGTATGTGTTATTAGGAAACTTGGGCTAATGACTTTCTAAACGTAAATAAAAAAGCTCTTCTTTTTTTTTTTTTTAATTTAACCAAAATTGTATAAGATTAATCTCCCCTTAGTTATAATTTTTACCACGACCTTTAATTAATAATTCAAAGACCCCAATTTTCTGAAGAATATTTATGTTTTTTTGGGTCGCTGAATACGAATATGTTATCCGCTTTCATTCAAAATGATTAAATTATCCACAAGAAAAATTATCAAAAAAATTGCAAAAATAATTTTATTGTGGACAACTGGGCCATTTTTAACGAAAACAGCTTCGCGCTTAGTGACCCAAAAAAAATAAAATTCATAGAGTTAGTAGCGCTGACAGTGCTGCATCATGATATAGTAATATTATAAAGCAAAGCCCATAATCTTAATAGTCTACTAAAAATTTCCAAACAAATAATAACTTGCGTATCCTAGAAACAATCTTGCAGATCTTTAATTTAAACTTTGGCCTTGTTGGCATGGTTCCCCTCATATATATATATATATATATATTAAAAACAAATTAAAATTTTAAAATAATTAAATGTACATAAATCAGTTAAAAACATTAATTATTGTCACGAAATTTGTATTTAAAATTAAGTAAAAAATAATATAAATAATATGAAAAAGTTAAGAAAATTTAATTATCACTTGTCAATCATTTAAAAATATAAATTTAAATTCACACGCGAGCATTTACAAACTTTTCATATTTCAATAAAATATGTCTTAGTTTATAAAACATAAATTTACAAATATATATAGGTAAAGAGAAACAATAATTTGTTATATATATGTACATCGAATTGAAAGAAATATTGAATTACTTCCTATAATATAAATAATATGTCGTTTGATGTATAAATTTTCCAGTGATATATTCTTTCGTATTTTATTGAATGAAAATAATAAATATAGTAATACTTGTTGTCTTTCATATACGCAATAATGTTACATACATTGCAAATTTCTATTGTATAAAATGCACTTTAAACTTTTGATATTTAGTAGAATATTGTTTGAAAATGAGCAAGAATATTGTACAAAAGATTTTATACATAACAATAAATGTTCAATTTTAAAATTGTTCGTCTAAGTGTAATTTTCGATTCAAAGAACTTTTTTTGTAAATGTAAAACTTGAAATTTTTAGCATAAAGACATTTTTCGCATATTTACACTGTAAAAAGTAACTTTCTTAGATTTACAAAAAAAATAAAATTTTTTCGAAAAATTAGTGAATTTTCAAAAAATTTTGTAAATATTCGATAAAAATCGTAAATTTACTAAATTTAGTACATTATCGAAAAATTCGAGAATTTTCGATTTTTTTTGTGAGTTTACGGAAAAAGTTGTAAATTCACTTTTCGCAAATTTACAACTATTTTTTGTAAATTTTCGAAAAAAAATTGTAAATTATCAATTTATCTTGCGAATTCACAAAAAAAAATTGGAGAATACTCGAATTTTTAGTTAATATACTAAATTTAGTAAATATACCATTTTTTTCGAATATTTACTTTTTTCGAAAGTTTACTAATTTTTTGAAAATGTTCTAATTTTTTTATTAATATAAGAAAGTTACTTTTTACAGTGTACGTCTTATAATATAAACGTAAATAATAATGAAATGCGCCTTATTTTGACTTCATATATATCGAAAATCTCTGCATAACATAACCGCATAAAATATAATGTCATCTACAAAATTGAAATATACAGTCAAAATAAAATTTTCTTCGTATGTGGTTTACAAATCAACGTCAGATTTATAATTTCGTAGTATTATATTTTATGGTATTTCAATGTATACAAAATTGTCTTAAATGCAATTTTGACGCTGAATTAGACTTGATTAAACTAAATAATTTCGAATGTGCAAATGCATAGTTTTAAGAAAGCAGAGCGATAATATACCAATGGATAAAAGACTAAAATTCAATTTGCAGTTGTGTTTCAGTCTTAAAAATCATGTAATATTTTTTCTATACCACTTGCAAAGAGAGTTCAAAAACTTTGGAACATCAAATTACACTATATGGTTATAGACCAGTTTAGTATATTAAAATAACATATCAGATACTTTGCGTGTATACCATCAATGTTACTCATTATAAGCATGTTTGTAAAATAGACGTATATATCTATACCTTGTACATCTATGGTTTGTAACTTTTTCCCAGAATCTTGAATTAATTATGAAAGTTTTTCTCGCAAGCGAAATGATTTCTGCAGGCTATAATAAGGTAACGACGTTTTATCGACTCTCGATATGTATTTACATGAGTAGTCTTACTCACTTGAGTAATCAGCATTACAACTTTCTTTCAAATATACGCCATCTCAATGGGAGAGGAAATCTCGAGTCAATTCTTCTAGTGGATGGTTCCTCGCAATAAAGGGCCTGAAGGTGCTAAAAAAAACCGAAAGTTAATAGTAATCTCATAAAGTTTTCCTTACGGTTGCTATTATCAACAGTCATTGTTATTTATTATGGATAAGAAATATTTCTTAATGAATAGTTAAAACTTGTTGAAATTCTTGTAGCTACAATCTTACAATAATTGTTAACAACAATTAATCACATTAAATAATCGATTGAAGAAGAAATGCCCTAAATAAGTCAAGAGACCCGACAAGATGATTTTATTGAACGATAACACTTTTCCACATGTTGCAAAATGAAATAAAAGTACAATAAAAAAGCATTGTTAGAATGTTCTATCTCAACCATCGTATTTATCAGACATCGCTACTTTTGAAAATCACTTGACTTACTCCATGACGTAGTTGTTGTCTACGAAATTCACTGATTCGAAAAATTATTAATTTTTTTAGCTTCTATATTTTAGGTAAAATTTATGGAAATAATTAGTTTCTATCGTATGAAATATGCAGGAAAATTATCTCAAAAATCTTAAAATTGGCCATATACATTAATGACAATTTGAAATGTTAACAACGCGATAAAAAAATTAGATCTAATATATTAGAAAAATTTTATTTAAAAACAATGCATCTAATACACGTTGACTTTTCCAAATAATCTATAAAAATATTTTAAAAATTCAAAGCACACTTTACATTTCTAGTATATACACATATTTGTCAAAATTGTTTACACTAAATGTCCAAATACACAAAAAATTTTAAAATAAAGTCTGAAAGTCATGCATGCGGAATAAATAGAAAATAATCTATTTTTATTTTAATAAAATAAAAAAAATAAAATATTGGATCAATAAATATTTTGTACATTAAATTTTTTAATAACTACAAAAAAAAAAAACAAAAAATTGAATTCCAATATTGAAATTTTTGTCAAAAAATTTTTATCATACTTGTAATAATACGACCTTTTAACGATTATTAGAACCAATAATATACCATGATATGAAAAGAAATTTTTTTTAGTGTGTATCAGCTGTTACCAAAAAAGAAGGCAAATATTAAGATATTAAAATGAAAGTGTATTTTGAAATGAAATAAAAAAAAAATATATATATTACTAAAGATATCTAGGTAAGGGTTATATATCGAAATCGATATAGGCCAAAAAAATATATATAATAAATATGTGTAAGAGTAGTCTACAAGTGAATCTATAAATAGAAAATAATAATATATCTTGTAGTTCTTTAATAGTGTGAATAGTTTTAAATTGTTTATTTAAAGATTAAATTTTTTTATAAATAAATTTGATAAATTTTTACTTCCAATTTTTATAAGTGTGAAAAAGTTGAGTGACATAAATAAATATTTATTGTTACAACTATTTTTTTATTAAGTAAGAAACATATAATACACTTAAACAGAAAAAATAGACAATGGTCTGACATTATCAACTATACAAAGTTTTTTTTTAATAATATATTGAATTTTATAAACATATGTGATGATAATATATATATATATATATATTATAAAATAAATAAGAAGGAAAAAGCTTTCTCTCATTTAGTTAAAAGTACTTTTTTTTTTACTTTATGTACACATTTTTTTTAAAAAACATTTATTTGTGAGTATAGTAAAAATGTTGAAGTAAACATGTCCATTTCGGTTATTAAAAAAATCACTTGATGTGAAAGATTAAATTTTTTTTGACATTTTTGTTTTTTGTAAATTAAATAAAGCTCTTATGCATTTGATTTAGCACGTTTTATAGCTGATTCGTGCTATATTTGCTGTTGTATTAAAGTTTCTTTATTTGTTTCTTATTATTATTGAAGAGTAATCAATGAATTATATTCCATATTTTTTTGATAGTTTCTTTTTTCGTTTGCTGTTTAATTTACCAAAAATTAAACAAACCTTAAATGGTTTAAAAAAATTTACTCAATCAGCAGTATTTTTAGGAATTTGTATTTAATTCAAATTTTTTGGTTATTTTTGGCAATATAGTGTTAATTATTCAAAACTTGACATTGGAAAATTGATGAAATCTTCAAAACTGAGGTGGATCAACTTTCATCCATGTTACTTTTGGGCACTTGAAAAGTATCTGTATGTAACTCTGCCGCGGATTTCTGGCCTTGCTATGCTTCTTGAGAGCTTTGCCACGAGCTTGTCCACGCGTAGCCTTTGACTTGGCTTTGCCTCCCTTTGCTCATAGCGGATATTCTTTGCGATCGCTTTGCCTCCATTCGCTCATAGCGTATTTATGCTATTTCTTTGCGAACTTTTTGCTGTCTTTGCTCGCATGGCATGCGTGGTGAACTTCGTTACGATTTTGTCGTGCGCGCTCCAATAGGTAGAAGTCAACGAAGGCCCATAAATATAACCGCGACTCTGGCCAAAGCAGCATTTGCTGTTCTGACTTCAGCCCTCACGCACGCGATTATGCTGTGGATGAGAGATTTTTCTGCTGGTTTGATTGTTGATGGTGTGCTTGTTGCACTTGGAGGAGTCCATGGTTTTCGGACATTGAATCCTCATTGAAGCAGCTCGAAAGCTGCGATTTTTTGAGGGAATGTTTCGATTTTTTGAAAATTTTTTTTCAATTTTTTTTTTCCTAATTTTGTTTTAAAATATCTTAAGAATATGTAAAAAAAATTTTTTACAATATCTGTAACCGTTTTCGAGATATTAATATTTTTGTAAGCAGTTAACGTCCGAAATTATTAAGCGGATCAAACTTTAAATGCGTTTTTCTCAAAATAATAATTTTGAAATTGGTATGCAGCATATCTCGAAAAATAATGCAGATGTCGACATAAATCTTTTTTTAATGTCTTCAATATCTTATTAGCAAGTGCTTAAGAGTACTGCCTGGACGCCATTTTGGTGCGCTTAAGCGAATCAGAGCACTGTAATTTTTCTCACCGTCCCATTAGCTTAATTTTAATTAAAATAAAAAAAATAAATTAAAAAAATGATCTACGAAAAATTCTGCAGATGCGATAACTCTCCATTTTCACGGAAAATTTTCCTACAACAGTATAACAAATAAAAGAAAATTCTGTATCAAAAAATCGTCTGCTCTTACATTGCGCGCGGAGCAGAAGATTTTTTGATACAGAATTATATTTTATTTGTTATACTGTTGTAGGAAAATTTTCCGTGAAAATGGAGAGTTATAGATTCTACAGAATTTTTCGTAGATCATTTTTTAAATTTATTTGTTTTATTTTAATTAAAATTAAGCTAATGGGCGGTGAGAAACCGGTTCGTTTATGGGATTGGCTTACAGCTGAAAAAATGGCGTCCAGGCAGTACTCTTAAACTAAAAAAATTACATAAATTTACAATTTTCTTTTCTATATTGCAATTTTTAGATGAAATTCCTCATTGGAATTTTTTGTTTCGGACCACGCAAACTGACTTAATCGTGCATACCGCAAAAGACCTCATAGCCGCGGCCTCAACTTCAAGGAGTTCTGTATTAAAAGCTATGCATAAAGAAAAAAGAATTAAAAAAAAAGTTCATTTATGACTTACTTGTAGCTGTAAAAAATAAAAATTGATCATTTTGAATTAATTCACTAAAAAATGTTTGAAAAATGTCTTATTTTTACCGAAAAAAAAGAAACATCCCCTTGAATTGTTTGGTGCAATTTTCCGAGCTCGTAGGCTTGAAGAGGTGGACATTGAAATTCCTGGCCAGGAAAAGTAACCTGAGCACGAAGTGCTTGTATTGGAAAAATATGTGAGTGTTATTTATCTTTTGTATGTTTGCGTATGTATGTGTATATTTTGTGTGATTTGTTATGTGCTTTGATATACAGTGGAACTTGTATAATTCGAAATGGTTGGTATTATGCGATTCTAAAACATCATTGATAATGTCTTCTTCCGTTTCTTGTCCACAAATAGCCAAATCGTCATCAACGGCGATAAAATCATCAAATGGAACGTTTGTTTCAAGCCTGTTGTATATTTCGCGAATAAAATTTGTATCCTGATTTTCACCAGTATTTTCTTCTATCTGCTGATCAGGTATATCGTGGAAAAATCCAGCCTTTCGGAAGCAGTTGCTTATTGTTGTAGCAGATACTTTCTTCCTAGCTTGTATACACATTCTGGAAGATAAGTCAATTTTCTTATTCTCTTCTAGCTCTGCTAAAATATTTTTCACTACTAGTTGTTAATAAAAATGCTTAAAATTTTTTATTTCACCTTGATCCATTGGCTGCAAGACAGAGGTCATATTTGGTGTTAGAAAAATAACTTTTACGTTTGACATTTGGGGCACACTGTTATGAACAGTGCAATTGTCTGTAATCAAATACTGCAACGGTACCTCAAAAATTATAATAACTTAATACAATTTCTTAATACATTTTCCATACGAAGTATTAGCTATTTTATTATTTCAAAAATCTACTAAAAAAGATATATCAAAACAAATAAATAATAATTATTTTTAAAAATAGGGCAACAAATCCCCTGTAAAATTCCTATAAAATTTAATTAAAATTTTTTTCTTAAAATAATGTTAATAATATTAATAATAATTTTAAAATTTATATCAAAGTAGTAATAATAACGATAAATAAATATACAGCATAAAAAAATATCGATTATCTTTTGGTATTTGAAAAATGTAATTAATCAAACTTATAAATTTATAAAGTAAATTGAAAAGTTTAGTTTATATTATAAAACAGATAAAAAAAAGTATAATATAAAATATAAGCGGAAAAAAAGATTTATTGAAAAAGTATAATTTTTTTTTGTCTTTGCAAAGTTTATAATTATTTTTAAAAAAAAGTCGATTTATTTGATTTTTATAATAATTTTTTTAAATACGATCGGTTTTTAAATTTTTAAGCATTATTGTTTAATTTTTTAACTTTATACCCATGCGTGGTTAAAATCTCTTTTATAGTTTTAGTCTTCTGTGTATAATTATGCTTGATGCCTTAGCAACTAGGTAAATATAATTATAAAAAAATGGGCACAATTCATTGGTCATTAGTGTTCATTTGTATTGGTTTTCAGAATCTGAAAAACTAGATATTTTGAGAAATAACCCATAAATAAATTTTGCAGTAAAATTCTACTCCTATTTTTTAATATCAGAATACATCAAAGTATATTATTCTATAGAAAAAATCAGCTTGTGGCAAACCGAATTTCGCTTCTGGCTAGTGGAATTTTCTTCATTCTTAAACGATTACAAATGAATTGAAACAAATTGAGATTTTCTCCTAGAAGCTTCTTGGGATACCCAACGTCGGTATATGTCAGTTAAAAAAAAAAAAAAAAAAAAAAAAAAAAAAAAAAAAAAAAATAGAAAATTAAAAAAATTTTCCGCTTATTTAAGACATGCACGTATAGTAATATGAATAGCTAAACAAAAAAGTTAGTAATTAAAAAGAAAGGAATAAATTTTTTTAAATAAATTTTCTTTACTTTTCAAGACATATGCAAACAATTGAGCTAGAAAAAAAAATTCTGCTTGTCGCAAGCAAAACTGTGGCAAGTGAATTTTTTTCAGTGTTTGATAAATTCCGAAATTTCATTGATGAAACCTGTATCGCATAAATTTTTGTTATCTTAAAAATAATAACTTTTGATTTCTTCATTAATCAGCATTGATTTCTAAGAATTTTGAAGTAACTGGTTTTCAATCCTTCTCATTTTTTATTCTGCAAAAAAAATTTTTGTGGTTGATTTTTGGAGTTCTAAAATATTCTAAAGATTGACAACAATAATAACCAGGGAATGGCGCCCATAAAAATGATCAAATACAAGAGACAATAAAGAAAAAGTTTCATATCAACCTGTAAAGCTTTTTGGGTTGGTCACGTGATAGGAAAAAATAACATATATTGGATGAAAACTGTTCTCGAGAATCCCATTCTTTAAAGCATTGGTGACGTCACATACGCAATACTTTATACTTTATACCAGTCACACTCCTCAAGAGCAAAGTTACCATTCACCAAAATGACAATGAAAAGTGAATGAGGATTTCAAAAAAATGTAACAAATACTTGAAAAAAATCGAAACCAAAAAATAAATCATTTATTTAGGAGAAAATGGTCGAATACATTGCTTATGCGACATGGTAACATAAATATCTTATAACTTGTTGCTATATAATCTAATTCAAAGAAGAAATAATTCTTAGAAATAAAATATATATTTAATTATTATTGATTTATAGTTATAGATATTATTAAAATTAAATTATAAATGAATTATATTCAAAGATAAATCTTTATACGTTAATGTGCAGAGAGCTTGCGCTCAATCGTATGTATATATAAATATTTTTCTGGCACATATGAAGTATAAAAGAGTAGATAAATATATATATTAAACTTGCAACTATTATTAAAAATCATTTGCTTGCATCGGAATCAAATACTGTAAAAATTTTTTTTCTCAAAATTAGTAACAAAAAGTAAATATGGGAATAAATTTACGAACTTGTTAGAAAAGTTACTAATTTGTTAGTAAATTATTTCAACTATTTTCAATTAATAAATAATAGACTTCAAATTTCAGATTATTAAATAATATTTATTTACACTTAGCAATAAAGATTTCTCATGAAATTTAAAAAAAGGGACTGTTTGAAACAACTGTCTAAATGCAATTTCAAAGGCCTATTTTTTTGCCAGCAACAAATTTTTTATTATTTAATTTTTATTAGAACCCATTTTTTAAAATCATGGCCAGGCTAATATGAATTTATAAACAAAACATAAAAGTACAATAGATATATATTTTTTTCTAAATATATATATGTGGGTAATTGTAAGCAAAGTCAACGAGTTTTGTGTATACATACCCTGGTATATATAGCATATTTACGTCAGAAAAATATATATAAGTCGTGCGCATAGAAGAGAGCAATGCACCTACTATCTTATATATATATGAGAGCTTTTTTTTCGTTTATATTATATGCAATATATGATTCATAGCACGTGACGTCATTTTATAGATATTTATAAAAAAAAGTATATTTTTGCATGAAATTTTTTTTCATTATTTTAAAGAATTACTTATGTAATTGTATCATGCAAATAATCTTATTTTTTTGTTGTTTAATATAATGGTTAAATAAGATTTTGTTCGATTTGTTTAAATTTAAATATATATATTTTTTTACATTATAAAAAAATGTTTAACCTAGATTTTAGCTGCTTAGCATTTCTTAGTATCAAGATATGGTCTTTTGTAATTTCAAAAATTTTTATTCTTAACCCATTTTTGGAGTTATAGTCTATTTAGGATATTTCAATTCAAATAATTTCTTTTAGAATAATTTTATAAAATACTTAAATTTTTATATTTAAATATCTAATTAATTATGATGATCTAGGATTTACTTATTAAGAATTCTAAAATTTGGTAATTATATAGATGTTTATGTAGTTCAATATTGCGCTCAAATTTGTAAACTTTAGGCTATTACCCGGTAAAAAATATTAAAACAGTTAAAAATAAACTTAATTATATTTTTCTAGGTCTAATTGTGTATTTATAAAAAAGACATGAGTATATATGAGACTTTGGTTCATTTCGTAGTAATATTTATCGGATTTGGAAAGTTCCATATCGTTTCGATACCCCAAATGAAAAGTTAAATTAATTAGATTTTTTTGTAGTTACTTAGCAAATCATAGCTTTGAATAAAAATACTTTTTTTCAAAAACAGTAATTTTAGTAATGAAATTTACAAAATCTATAATTGGAAATATATTAAAAATAATTTTTATGGATTTCATAGCCATAAAAATTGTTCAACTAAAAAAAGCAACAAAATGAAAACACAATTTCTTTTTAACAAACATTTTAAAAAACATAATTACGGTTAGGTTACCCCTTTAAATATTAAAAATATTTTTTTTGTCGCAAAACGAAAATATAAAAAAATATATAAAATAATGCAAGTTTCAGTATATGCAATGCGCTAAATGTTATTGATTGATTCTTAGCAATGTAACGAAATAGTTTTTACATGTTATACTAAATGAAAGTAGGAAAAAAAAGAGAAAAAAATGGATACACTATAATTATTTCATAATAAAATTATTCATTATTGTTTACATGAACGCCTGTATATTAGACTGGAAATTATTTCAAAAAACTGCGTAAAAACTGCTCTGATTCTTAAATAGTGGGTTAAATTAATATAGGTCCATTTACCAAAAAAATAATTTTCCTAAAATTATAACTAGTAGTATAGTATAGTATGCTTTATTTGTCCACTACAAAAATTATACATACATGCTAGCAACAATTATAAATAAATTAAATCAATTCTGTAACAATAAAAATAACAATAGATTAATTAGAAATTACACAATAATTTTAAATATATTTATTTAAGGTAAGATGAAATGAATATAAATTAAAAGTTAAGTAAAAATAAAATATAACATAATCAGTCTTTAACGCAATTTATGCTGTAAATATATCTTAAAAATATAAATAGAAGCCTTTAATGAAAATATGACAATGCAGGTTTGTTGTATAGGTATTATAATGATAGAATTATCATAGTCAAAGTAACAGTCAAATATCATATGTTTTAAGTAACTGAGAAGTGCTGACTTGAAAGAGTTAATTGAAGGAAATAATCTAATAGAAGTTGGTAGTGAGTTTCCACCCTTTAATACCCTTTATCTGAAAGGAAGAGTCACCATACCATTTTCCCAATTTTGGGAGAGATACTTCCCTAGTTAGTTGTTCACCTCTGCTAGTCAATTTAGGTATATGATTATCAAAGAAATCAAGTAAATATTCAGGTTGACGTATCCTTAAAATTGTATACATATAATATATATCTGCAAAATAAAACCTTCGAAAATTGGTAGCCAGCCAGCCTAGCCTTTCCCTATATGGAGTTACATGGGTGTCTCTACATACTCCAAAAGCATAGCATAAACATGAGTTATTTAAACGTTGAAGTCTGTCTTTTAATTTAACTCAACAATCCAGATAGACAACACTACAGGAATCCATATGAGGAACAGCTAGGGCTTGTATTAGTCTAATACGAAGGGTCTCAGTCGTACAGTGCCTAATAAATCGTAGTGTACTCTACAGTACTCTATTTACTTTTTTGCAGATAACAGTGATGTAATAGATTGGCTAAGAAGAGGAGATCAATACTTTTGGGAAACCAAATCACAATCTATAGTCATGGAGGACTTTAATATATTGAAAAAACTCCCCCGATACCCTTCGATTATTCCAATGGGCCTTCTGAGTTCAGAAACGCAGGGCTCAATGTTATTAAACAGTATTTTTAGAATGATATTAAATAGTAGTGAGTGTCACCTTTTAAGCTTCGTAAACCGAAATTTGATATCACTGATTCTCTCATCGCTATAACCGAATGTCCAATTTTGGCCGAAAATGACCAATTTTTAAATTGCTACCAAAATTGAAATTTTCTATTGAAAAAGAATTTTATATTTCTCAAAAATTTTCTACAAGTTTCAAATTTCCAAATATTCTTTACTTTCCCGTTTGCAATTCTTTGTTTGGCAGCCAAAAAATCTTTAAAATTTAGGTTTTGATTGAAATTTCAAACACAGTGACTTACCCGTGAAGAATTCATTTCATTAGGATTCGCATGTAATGGTAGTACTGAGAAGTGATAAAATGGGCTATATTCCCTTGTTTTAATAACTTTAATTATTAGTAAATGGCATTAGATTTTATCCAAAAATTAAATATCCAAACAACTTCTTAAAATAACTGCTAAGCTAATATATAGATAGATTTGCTGACATTCTTTTTATATATAAAAAATAATTTCTTTTTTAGCTCAAGTCATTAGTAAATCCCAAAAAAAGCCTAATTTTTTTTTCTAATCTAGAAAATAACTTTTTTAAACATAAAATTGATAAAATATAAAAAATGGTAATAAAATTTTAGTATTTATGTATCTGATGATACGAACGGACATTAACGTTAATAGCTCATCGTATAAATCCGTAATATACACTAATAGGCTTTTATATAAGCTGTATGATCGTGACCGTGACCGATTTATATGCAAAATATATTATATGACGTTAAAAAAAAACACAATCAAGAAAATTATGGTGATAATTCTTTTTGCCAAAAATTATTTTACTTTATACATGAGAATTTCTACTAAAAATCACGTTTTATGTATAGTCAAAAAATAAAAAATAAAAAATTTATTTCTAACTCGGATATCCAGGTGAATTGAATATAACAATAATTTTTGTAAAATTTTTTAATGTATTAATATTAATTTTTTTAATAAATAAAATTAAAATGAAAACAATATAAAATGATGCGATAATTAGTTAAATTTTAATTATACTAAATTTTTTACAAATATTAATTCATCATTAGAATATGCTGCGTAAGTAAATTTATATATGGAGTATGGAATAAGGTGTGTAGATTGAGGATTATGGAAGTGGAGATTTGTTGTTAAGTTAAGGGTTAAGTTTAGGTATTTATTTCTAGTTTAGAGATGACAGACTATGCGTTAACAGAATAATAACGAGAACTGTTGATGTGTTTTGAGATATTATTCTTAAAGGTGTTGAGTGAAGAAGATAGGTCCGAGTTCTCTAGGGGGTATTCTGTATTTTAACTTTGAAAATAATAAATCTGAGTATTGAAATAGCACAGTTTTAAATAAAAAACAGGTACTATTGAATTTATGTCTATTGCCGTTTTCTAACCAACTGAGACTTTTTCTAAAGTTAGAAACGTGGCCATAGTAACCCAAGTTAAAGATGTATCTGTTTGTTGAGTTTTTTAGTATATTTTACGACTTGAGGTGCTCGTTTTTAAGATTCCTTAAAATTCCCTGGCACCAATTTGCGCAGGACTTGATATCGACTTGATACTTGAGAAATTATTATTTTAAGTAAATATAGTTAAAATATCTAAAAAGGGGAGACCGGAACCTTTGGGTCGCCAAATTACAATCTATAGTTATGAATGACTTTAATATGTTGAAAAAACACCCAAGATACCCTCCGTTTATTTCAACGCGCTTTCTGGACTTAGAAACGCAGAACTTAATGTTATAAAATAGGATTTTTAGAAAATTTTCAAATGACGCTGTAACCTCGAAAATTAACCAAAATACTTCCGGTTGGTCTAGTTTTTTTCATATTAGTACCATCTTTTAATTCCCGTCACCCGTAATGCTTCATCACTTGTTCTTTCATTGCTATAGTCAATAAAATAAATGCTCACTTTCAGACCGAAATGACCAATTTTTAAATTGCTGCTAAAATTGTAATTTTGTATGAAAATGAGTTTTACGTTGAAGACCCTTATGGGTAAAATTTTAGAGGCCTCCGTGCTGCTGTAAAAAAATAGAAAAAGAAAGTAACCTGGTAAAATTAAACAAATAAATAGAATAAAAAAATAGCATAATTTAGTTACGTTTGATTTTAGCAGGTTACTTTGTTTTTTTTTAAGCGCACAAAAGCTTTTAAAATTTTACCCAGTAGGGTTTACAAGTTGAAATTTCCCGAGAAATTCGAAAATAAAGTCAGAAATTTCATTTTCTGTCAGGAAAAGTGAGAAAATTGGAAAATTCAGTAAATGAAAATTTTTAAAAACCAGTTTTTTTAGCTTAAAATTGGTTTTTAAACACTTAAAAGGCAAATGGGACAATAAAGGACTTCACCAAAATGTACGGGAAAACACATTTAAAAAAAATAAAAAAAAAAAGTGATGCTTTTTGAGAAATTTGTATTTGAATGTTCCCTTTTTTTCTGATTTTCCTTAAGTTTTTACGAAAAAAATACGACCAGCTACCTGTCACTAAATTCAAAAAATATTACATAAAGAAAATATTTTTCAGGCTTATTCACCCAGAGCCTTGAAAATTAGACAATAACCATATTCCTACATAAGAAACACAGTGTATTTTTTAAATTTAAAACATTGACCTCAGACTTATGTAAAAATAGCTAAGAACTACTGTTATACTTTAAACAATAAATATTTCATGTAGAAAATTTATTATTTTCTTATTTATAAAAATAAGAATGTTAAATAAAATTATAACGATCAGAGGTCCGATCTTTCAACCTTACAACTACGCTTTAGAAATATTAACCTGGATATAAAATGAAATTATTGATTGAATAATTAAAAAAAATTTGTTTATTTTAATTTATTATTCAATTCAATATGACATTACATTTATTTATAAATAAAATGTTCATGTTTCTATAATATCAAGGGTACACTATACATATTTCAAAATATTTACAATTGATAAGAATTTTCAATTATCAATACATGTTTGTAAAAAGTATTTCTTTGAAAAATATATTAAACACGTAATTTTATCATTTCACAAAACTATAAATACTTATTAAATACACTTTTAGATTAATCTGTTTGAAAATTCAAGTAAAATTGAAAAAGCTGATATAGACGGTTAGGTAGCAGTACTTAAAATTTCAAACAGAAACAATTTTACTTTAGCAATAATTAATAAAAAAATTTATTGGTGAGAAAATTTAATCCAATGTAAGATGTCCATTTTTTTCTTCAAAAGTTATTCTATCCCAAATCCTTTCATTTTCACACTAAATGATTTTTTTATAGAATAAGATAATTGTATAATTTTTTGAATTTTTGATTAATACCAGTGAAAAATCAATAAAAAATAGTTTTATAAAATTAAATTAAAAAAAAAACTATTTAACTTTTAGAAGTTAAAACATAATAGAGATTTTTAATTATTTTTATATCACAAATGAATTATTATTAAGTCAATGAACTAGTTATTAAAAGAAAAAAAAAACATTTAAACTTTTTAATTTCCGCATTAAACATTATTTTAATTAGTTATCAAACTTTGTTCACAGTGTAACAAAGTATAAAACTTATAAAAACGTTTTTGTTGGGTATCAGATACATTTTTTTTTAAATTACAATAACTGACATTCATTTTTTATTGATTTCCTAAAAATTATTATCTTTATTTTTATACTAATTTCTGTTGATTGGGAGTCCTAAAAAATAGGATTTAAAGTACTTGAAAAAATATTTTTTCAAATATATTAAGCCACTTTTAAATGTTGCATTTATTTAATCCCTAAAAAATATATAATTCCCACTTAAAATAATAAATATGAAATAAAACAAAATTCTAAACTCGAAAATATTGTTCAATATTGATTAGTTGTACGTGCTATTAAACTTGCAGCAGATGTTTAAGAGGATAAGTAACTTGATTATTTAAAGATTGTACGTTGAACGACAAATCATAGTGTTGTTTTAAAAGTTAGTTATAAACTTTTAGATTATATACTGTTAAATACCGCGCGTCCATTAGTTGATTGTCAAAACAAGTTAAAAACTAAAGTGAGAATTAAGTCAGTATAAATAATGTGTTGATCAATTAGTCTTAGTGAAGTATTTAAAGATGGTTAGAATTTTGTATAAGTCGAATAAAACTGGCATAGAAACTTTTCTACTATTACAATAATTTTTAATTTTTTAAAGTGAATTTTATAACTTTTTAGAAAACGCATAAAATTTGCTTAATAATTTAGAAATTATTCATATAAAATTAAAAAATTGATCATGTAAAGCAAAATTTAAAGGTGACTTTTATTGAGGATTCTACCAACCTCATCAAACGAAGATTCAAAATAATAAAATATTTGTTTTCACGGCTGAAATATAAATTTCGTAATAGGTCTGAATTGACAGATTTGCACGTAGAGGGCTAATATTGGGAGAGTTCATGTTTTATGTATATAAAAGAGTGTGCCCAAAATAAGTCAAATCCAGGGACTCAATCTGCTAATGACTTTTTATTATAACTTCCCAGCCTCCCACTCAGTCATCCAGAGCTGACCGAAACCAAATTATACAGGTATATTACTTTAATGCTCGAGAGTAAAAAATTTAACTTCAGAGATACATTTTATAAGGTACATTTTATAATGGTTTTGAACTTTATTTCGTACGAATAAACAGATTTAAAACTAGAGTAAAATGAAAATAACCTCAAAAATGCGGTTTTTCACCTGAAAAAAACGGCTCTGGGGATTTTTTTGATTTTTACGGCATTCAACTTTGAAAAATATTTCAAATTGATTTCGTTTAAAACATTTTCAGTAACTCGCACTTCGATTTAAAATCATTTCAAGCCCACCGTGAGTGAACTCCTCTTGTAAGTTATTTATAATGGTGAAGTATGTTTTTCAAAGAGCAAAAGGACTGAGAATAGTACACAAAAAAGAAAATAGACCACATCACTACGGAGTTTGAAGCTCGGACCTCCTTTTGGTTTGCATGGATGAGACTATGGTCCACCGTTAACATTATACGCGTTGATTGTCAGCCACGATCCTCGGTGATGGCTTTCGGCGTAGAGTCCTTTGCGTTATTTGATGCGTAATTCCAGGTTTTGTCTTCTTTATGTAACTGTCCTGATAGTATAAAATTTCTCCTTGTACATTATGCTTAAAACAGTTTTGTTTTTCAACTTTATTAGCGAATACAAGAATTCTCTTAGCGCATTTATTCTGTTAACATGTAAATATAAATTTTTTGAATATGCATATTATTCATACAATGTATAAAAATCAATAAAATATACCATACATAAAACATATCGAATTGTAATATACAAATAAAATAAACATTAAATAAATACCTGTATAAAAATTAATAATAAAATTTTTGTATTATAAAAAATGCAAGGCTAATTAAAATAAAATATTCATATTTTTTATAATATCATATATTTTCCCTGACCTATTTTTCATTTCTATTTATCATATTAATAATAAATAAAATATATATAAATGAAGACTCTGAAAATTTCTCTAATATAAAATTTATTGATTTAAAAAAAAAAGATTTTTTTATATGACATAAAATATTAATTAAAAAAAAATCATTTACTATACGTGTAAATAAAACTTTTTTATTTTTAACAATATGTTTTTGATTTTTTCAAAATAAAATTTATTAAACGTTTTGTATATTAAAAAAAAATTTTTTTTTTAATTTTAGTCTATTAATATAGATAACTTTTTTTTTGCGAAATAGTAATTAAAAAATGTTATTATTATATTTTGGTCATATATAAAACTGTCATTCTCATTTGTATTTTAAAATTTAAAAGCTATTACAAGACATCACACGCTCTTTTAAATAAATTAACACAAATTTAAAAAAAAAAACATATTTTTTGGCTTGTAATATTTTTTTGAGGGTGTTTATAAATATTGCACGCGAACTGAACAAAAAAATTTTTCAATCTCTATTAAATAATACTTTGTATATATTTACTGTACTTTTTAGACAGATATAGACATAAAGTTTATTTAATATTTAATCGATAAATGATTGACAATTAATTTTCTACATATTTATATAAATCTATGCAGCTTATACCCCGGAAAAAATTTTTTTTTATTATCGTTATGATTTATAGACCCCGTTTATAATTTAATTTGTTATTTATTTTATTGATTCAATTTCTCCTTAATTTATATTTAATCGCACGTATTTAAATACAAATTATAATAATTAATGATTAAATGAAGAAGAAAAAATTGTTCTTTTTAATTTATATTAAAATAAAAAATGACAAGTTGACAGGTTAAGCTATGTAAGGTACTTGTACTTATAATTAGATAAATGAAAAAGTCTCATATACTTTAAGTTAGGTACCCTTGAGTCACGTTTTGCATAAAGAAAAAAAAATCTTTAAGTACGCTAGAGAAATTAACCTCGAGTGTCAACAATAATATTCTATATTTATAAAAATGATATTGATTTTTTGATTTGAAAAATATTTTTTTTTTCAGGAACAAAATTTTTATGCAGCGAAGTAATAGCATTGATAAGAAGCGAATCGGAAGATGTATGTTTGCAGATAATAAATTTCGAAGATTTAAGTGCACAACCAGCACCCCTTGCTATTGTACCAGCAGCACCAACATCAAACAACAGGTTATCAACACGATGTTAGTATATTATTTATATTATTTTAAATAGATTAGAATATATAAAATTTAATTTTCGTGGACCCTTTTTTGCGGATGAAAGAATAAAATTTTCCAGTTTTAGTTTATTAGGTCGTTGAGTACGAAGACCCGGAAAAGGCCTGTTTACCCATACGGTTAGGTTGTACAAGCATTTGCCTGAAATTTCAAACAAAATACACGTCTGCTTAATATTTTAAGCAAAGAAACCCAACCATAAATAATAAGAAACTTTAGGTTATGTTTTTTCCTATTGTTGGCGAATGGCCATTTTTTGGTGAAATTAGAGATAATATTTGTTTTCAGCAACTCAAAAATATATATTCTTGATGAATTTTACATGGGATATGATAAAAAAGTATTTTTTAAATAAAGGGTATAATAATAAACAGGATCTAAAAAAATTAAGCTATTCTAAAATTATCAAGATAATGTAAAGGTTACATGGCAGTTTAAAAAACTTATAACCCGTTTTTGTAAATACAACCTAAATGCTTGGAACATGTTTACTTCCAGATGAGGGCTAGCTGTAATGCATAAATGTTACGCAACGTTACAATACAATTTGTTGTTTTTATAATTTGTAATTATCACCTTTACTTGATATTTTTTTTCTAAACCCAAACTATTCTGATTCCCTAAACCCGAATTATTCTAATTGTAAGTCCCTAAATCTAAAATATTCTAAGTCCCTTAACCTGAATTATTCCTAAGTCCCTAAATCGATATTATTCTAAATCCTTAAACCTATATTATTCAAAGTCCCTAAGCCCATATTTTTCAAAGTCCCTAAATTGAAAGTATTTTAAATCTCATTTGACCCCTCCTTAAACCGAAAAAATTTGACCCACCTCCTTAATTTTCAAAATTTGAGGTACTCTTTATCAGAGACCCAAAAACTCGATACAGTGCAAACCTGAGCGCTCAAAGTGCTAACATGTAAAAAAAACCTCTTTTTGGGGGCAGTTTTTGCAAATTTAAGGTTGGAACCCCAAAATCTCTGTCAAATGACCCCGATTTTCGTGTTCAGCGACCTAAAAAACCTAAAGCAGCAAATATGATTTTTTCCAGTGATAATACAACCAAACCCGTATTTTGATATGATTTTAAAATAATAGGAATTCTCGTAAAAGCTCAAAAAAAGTTCCTTGGACTCTAATAGTCTAAATTAAATTTGGCCAATCTTTCTAGCTAACACAAAACTTTATTCCTTTAGAAAAACAAGAGTTCTACTGCCATAATAAACTAGTAAACTTTCTTAATAAAGAATAATTTCCATATAGTCTATAAGACTAATAACATAAATAAATATGACTTTTAAGATAAAGTAAACAAATTCGTTGTATATTATTGATCTATAAGTTAACTTTACATAATGGTGCATAAAAAACTATATGCTATAAGTATAATTCGTAATTACACACTGTTAGTTTCTTTGCAATTTTATGCTAAATAACATATTTGCTATATAATTATAGAGAAACTTTTATAGAAAATAAAAGTAAATGACTTTACCAATAAGGGTAGTTTTTTATTTTTCTTTTTTTAAACATAATTTATAATAGCTATAAAAATTTAGGCTATATGAACATTATTACATTTTGCAAATTATGTGTAAGTATAGTAATTTTTTATTTTTTATATGTTAAAAAAAAATATAAATATAAAAAACAATTTTTTTTCGTCGGTATGTTAACTTAAAATTGATTTTTTTTTTAAAAGTCGTATATACATTTTTTTTAGTTTTCTTTAGAAGTAATAGTAATGTTTTTGCTGCTTACAAAATGTGTATAATATGAATATTATAAAATTTAATGAGAAACATAAAAGTATACTATAAAATTAAATTACATAAGATGTTTGTAAACCAGGAATTTTCAATAAGTACTTTTAGAGACAAAAATCAAGTATTCGGTATGTTGGGAGAAGTCTAATGCTTTTATTTAATTTCTTGAATTGTTTTTAAATTAAAATTAATGTTCTTTTGCTGTTGGAGCCTTGTAAATATAGACGATTTTTTATTCTTGTACTTTGTTAGAAAAGAAATCAGACTTGCAGTAAGCTCACCCGTCACGCGATGTTTCTGTGGGAGTAACCCTCGCGTGGTCCACCTTAAGACATACCAAACACCCTTAGATATAATAAATTGCTATTTCGAGGGTCTGCTATTGTTGCCTATTGTACACAAAAATGCATTTTTAACTCGTTTAGAAATATTTATGAAACATTTTGTCCGCTTTTTTTCATAAATTTTCTACCAAATGTTGCTGCTACGTGCTTTTGACTTGCAAGCTTTCTTGTTTGGAAAAGTAAACATTTGCAATATTGAAAGGTAAAAAATCTACAATGAGAAACATTTTCACTTACACACTCGAACATTTATGTGTGTTTGTTAATTTCAGTAGAAGCTTTCTGAATTATTGTTCTTATTTTTTACGTATTAGGTGGCCCTAAAAAGGGCCGGTGGTTTTTTAACATTTGATGCGTGGCCCCAGCCACACGTTCCAAAAATCAATAAATCACAAACACACAATAAGTCAATCACGAAGGTCACAAACATACACAAACATACAAAAGAGAAATCAAAAACTTACAAACATGCGAGCACCTAGTGCTCAGGTGACTTCTCCTGGCCAGGAATATCAATGTCCACCTCTTCAAGCCTACGAGCTCGGAAAATTGCACCAAGCGATTCAAACAATCACAGCTTACGAGCTGCTTCAATGAGGATTCAACGTCCGAAAGCCATGGACTCCTCCAAGTGCACCAAACACATCAGCAACAATCAAACCAGCAAACAATCTTATCTACAGCATAGCGAAAGTGTCAAAGTAGCCGCGTGCGTGAAGGCTGAAGTCAGGACAGCAAATGCTGCTTTGGCTAGATTCGCGGTTATATTTATAGGCCTTCGCTGACTTCGAGCTCGTTCAGTGATTGGAGCGCGCGCGACAAATACGTTACGAAGTTTACTATGTAAAAATTATAAGACGTGGCAAGGGAGGATTTTACCAATCGGCCCTTTTCAGGGCCACGTTCCTTAAACGAAAAATACAAGTATTCGACGTGGTAAAGGAGCAAAATTCAAAAGTTAAGAATAAGTCTCGCAAAGCAAGACTGCGCGCGGCAAACCCCGTGGCAAGGCTGTCAAAAAGCACAGGAAGGCCAGAGGCCCGCGGAAAAGTGCTAAGCAAAGACTTCGTGTTATCACGGATATTTATTTTTAATGCCTAAAAATAACAGTGTTACTTATTTTTTAATAAAAAATTTTAGGATTATTTTCATAAGATTATATTTAAATTTTATTACAGCATATTTTCAAAGCTTTATTTAAAGATAAGCTTTTTGCTATTTGTAAAATTATAAATATTTATTTACCGAAAATAAGGCTCATATTCATCTATTATTAAAAGATAGGAGGATTAAATTCAAAGCAGTTATTAAATGCTAATCTTTATATGCTTAAATGAAATTTTTTTTTTAATGTGATCATTATTTTTATCTTTTTTTAAAATAAAATATTTAAAACTAAGTTTTAAGTCTGATACCAGATATTGAAAAGTGAAAAAAAGTTTTGGCTTAAAATACAGAATTTAAAACTTACATTAATTGAAATACAAAAAAGATTATTTTATCAAATTTCTTTATGAAGGATAGTAAAAATTTGAAAGTAAATCGAATAAAAATATACAAATACACGGAAAGAAAATAGAATTCGAAAATCGTTGTACTAATGAACTGTAAAAATGAAAAAAATAATGACTCAGGTATTAAAAGCAGGAGCATACAATTTATGAAAATACAAAAATGCCTAATTATTATTTCAAATAAATATATAAAAATGATACCATGTCCAGACAAGAAAATTCGTTGTTTTTTAATACAAAAATTAATAAAAAAATTTTTAAATATTAACAAGGGAGACCACCATATTTGAAAACCCAAATAATAATTTATAGTAACGGGTGAGTTTATTAAACTGAAAAAACATCTCTGATTGCTCCTATGTGACTCTTGGGTCTAGAAATATAGGACTTCATATAGACAGGCAGCTCTTAAGAATTTGGGTGACTATTAGGAAATCATTTAGATGGCCCAAAATGCACTGGGTTCCAAATTCACGAATACCTTTGGCCAAGGATCCATTGTACTAACGGAAAACCTGCTGGTTTTTGAGAGGTACTTGGGTAACTTTCCTCTTTTAGTTTCATCTAGGCCACCTAGGTAATAAAAATTTCCTAACTCTTTTCCTATACGAATAAAAATTTAGTTTTTAACGCCAAAAAGTTAGCTTGTATACAAACCTGTGAGCTATAGGTTGAACACAATTAATTTGAGTGAGAATTTCAAAGCTTAAAAATTTTGTACCAGCTTTACATTTGAAAAAATCCTTTTCCATTCCCTTTGATTTAGTCATTTTCCAGGCGTTACTTTGTAAAGATTGAATTTTAAAAAATAAATTTTAATTGCGGTACCCTAACTTTAAATTATCATATCTCGGTAACAAATAATGGAAAAAGGACGAGTAAAGAATTTTTGGAATTTTAGTTTGTACACAATTTTCATAACCTGTTAAACTCTTATATTATTAGTAGCTATTTAATATCCGAGCATTTTGAGCCAAAAATAGATATTTGGTTAACTGATTGACACTGCAAGAGAGCTTGTGATAAAAAATTGTGTTACCTAATAATAATAGTTTAAGACAGGCGATATCTTGGTTGAATCGTAGGAACTTAGTGAAAAAGTAGGTTCCTTTTCACAAGAAGTAATGAAGGTAATGTGTGACTAATTCAAAATTAGGGATCTCACTCCTATACGAGTCATCCAAATTCTTGACTTGGATTGTCTCACTAAGTCGGTGGATGTCATCAATGTTATCAAAGGTAAAGAAAAAGACGCAGGGATAGCTAGGATAACTATCTCTAAGAGCAACTCAAGAGAGCAGAGAACTGCCTATGTTGAGTTTCATGAAAAAACCGCCTATAAACTAGCTCGCACTGAAAGCATTAAAATTGGGTGGATGAATTGTAGGGTAAAGTTGCGGACCTCACTAATGCGTTGTTTTAAGTGCTTACGTTACAGGCACATAGCCAATAATTGAAATTGACCAGACAGGAGGAAAAACTGTTATAAATGTGGAGGAGAAGGACGCATAGCAACTAACTGTACAGCTAATCCAAGGTGCATGCTATATGTGCCGATTTCGGGAAAAATGTCAAGGAACTGAAGCACTTCCCTTTTATAATAATAGTTTAGTAATAATTTAATAAATGAAGGTTTAATGTTTTTTAAACATAATTAACTCATCTGTAACAATCCGTTGTAAGTTGGCATCCCAATCGCGATCTCCCCTTGTAAGCAACTTGCCTGTTTATTTTAAAGAAAGGAATTGTAGAATCAAAAAAAAAAAAAATTCACGGATCACTTAATAATCTGGGCAAAAAGACTGGTTAATTCGCAAATAAATTATTATTAAACTAAAATATAGTGCAAATGCAAGTTTTACTTCGTAATCTCCGAAAGTGAATATGTGATATTATCTGCAAGATTGCAAAAACTAATATCCATTTAAAACCATTGGGATATTTAAATGATCTTTTTTCCGTCAGATATATATAGCTAACGAAAAAAATATAATTTGTCACTGTTTTTCAGTATATTTTTTGTACAAACTTTAATGGCGTCATTATCTCCGTTTTTTGCTAAATGAAATATAAAATCCTATATATTTTGTCTTTCAAGTAAACACGTATACTTCAGCGTGATGGTTATTTTAAAAAGTTGCTTTATTGATTCTTGATTACTGGAAAAAATTATATAATCCCAAAATTTGGGTTAACTAGATAACTTTTAAACACTGCCTTTCATACTGCCTAGACTCTTATATTCTCAAATAGATTTTGTAACTGATAAAATATAAGCTTAAATCGTGGCTTAAATTCTGAAAACTTTATTTCTCTTTTTTGACCAAAAATCTGCAAATTTTTAACAAAAAATGCAAGAAACTTTTTAAAATAACAGCTGTCATGTTATTTTTATATTATTAAAGTAATATTGATTTCCTATTTATTTTGCTAAATAAAATATATATTTCAATACCAAAACACTACTATCAATATTTCATGCATAATAAAATGTAATATACCTGCATTTATTTATTTAAATTTAAAAACTATTAAAATAAAAAAAAAAGAAGCAAACACAAAAACAAAAATATAAAAAAATATTTGTAAATAAACATATTTGTTTATATGTCTGTATATTCAATTCACATGAGAATTGCCAATGTATAAAAAATTCATTCATGCTTTAATATACAATAATACCAAAAAAAACCAACGTATAAAATTTAAGTAATTCAAGCGAAAAATAGAATAAAAATAAAATATAACAAATATAGAGAAAACAAATAACAGCAAAATAATAATAATCATAATTTTAAATAAATATATTAGGCTGTTCATTTAAAAAAAAGCACGTTTTTCGTGATTTCTAGGCCTTAAAAGATTTTTTTTACCAAAAGAATAAGATTCTAAAAAGGGTGGCTGAAAATTTAGCTTCTTTTTGCGTGTTTAAAAAAACTTCTAAAAAAACTGATCCTTGTGAAAACCCTAAGCATTAAAATCCTTTATTTTTTAAATTAATTAAGTATCCTAATATAAAATTGTATCTCTATTCTAGTATGAAATAAAATCAAAGTATATTTATTACTTTTTTTATTTTTCTAGGTTGTTACTCTTTATTAATTTATTTTTTCATACTTTCATAGTTTCATAATAAAATATTTTCTAAAGCTTTCATGTAAGAGCCAAAAAAATGTATTTAAGTCATTTGTTAAATTTTGATACATTTATTTTTATTTTATGGGTAATTGTTGCTTCTACTAATTCTAAACTTTACCAACTTTTTTTTCGGTGAAACCTAAGATCTGTAGACCCAAGATCTGATACCTTTGCTTTTCTAGTCAACTGGATCTCTGGTTTAAATGCCTTCCTCGACATTAACCATTATTGTAACATGTAACATGCACTGTAAAAAGTAACTTTCTTAGATTTACAAAAAAAATAGAATTTTTTCGAAAAATTAGATAATTTTCCAAAAAATTTTATAAACATTCGACAAAAATCGTAAATTTACTAAATTTAGTACATTATCGAAAAATTCGAGAATTCTCGTTTTTTTTTGTGAATTTACGAATAAAGTTGTAAATTCACAACTATTTTTCGTAAACTTACAACTTTTTTTTGTAAATTTTCAAAAAAAAATTGTAAATTGTAAATTTTTCTTGTGAATTCACAAAAAAAAATCGAGAATACTCGAATTTTTTGTTAATATACTAAATTTAGTAAATATACGATTTTTTTCAAATATTTACAAATTTTTTCGAAAATTCACTAATTTTTTGAAAATGTTCTAATTTTTTTGTTAATATAGGAAAGTTGCTTTTTACCGTGTGTTTTTAGGGAGGAGTACTTGGTGAATCGAAAAATCGCAGGGATGGGGGGGTGTTCAAATGGGACTTAGAATAATTTTTATCTAGGGACTTAAAATAATCGGTGTTTAAGAATTTAGAAATACTTGGTCTTGGCAATTAAAATAATTTGGGATTAGGTACTTAATATAACGTGTAATAAAGTACGGTGGGCTTTAAAAGATTTTAGATCAAAGTCCGAGTTATTGAAAATGTTAAATATGGGAACTATTCAAAAAATTTGTAGAAGTTAAATGCCTTAAATTTCTTCTTCATTGATAATATTATAAAAATGTAAAAATTCATGCCAAAAAGCAAGTTGTTCAGTAAGTAAAAGGGGAAGTGCCAAGAAGGCCAAATACTCTTTGATTATGGGGAAATATCGGGGAAATAATTGCCAAAGGACTTTATAGACTGTAAAAATCATTTTTTATTAAATCCATTTTTTCAGAGGGCCATATTTTTTAATTCTTCACGTTACTAAGAACTGGTCTGATTCTGAAATTTTCAGAATCTTATTTTATAGGTAAAAAAAAAACAACTTTTGGAAACCAACTAGACAAAAAAAGATTTTTTAAGTGAAAACTTAATATATAAATATTATATTTCTAAACAGATAAAAATCTGAATGACAGTGAATGAATGATTAATCTTTATAAATAAAATAATAATTATAGTTTTATTATAGAAATAATAAAATTTAGTACCTGCATTATTATAAAAATTATTGTATATTATAATATATCTGCATATGTGCGTGCAAAAATATTATATTCATGTTTTTAACTAGACAAGTCATTTATATATATGACCTAGATTTATCTTCTTTTTTTTTTCTTTTTTAATACAAATAATTAATATCATTTAAATTTATACTTATATCTTTTAATAATTGCCATTTATAAACTTTTGCACGCCATTATAGTATGTTTAGAAATTCAATCTTATTTTAAATTTCTTTTCTTTACTTTTTTTCTTTGTCATTGACTTTAATTATATTACTCATTTTTTTATTCTTTTCTTTTTTATAATGAAAATAAAATATATAGTTAAAGAAATACAAATATTTATAGTTAAGAATTCTATGGACGTAGAGTGGTATATGGTATATTTTCAATTTTTTTGAATAATTATGTGGCTTGTAGTTGAAGTAGACGAATTTGTTTTAATAAATTTTCAAAAAATTGAAACTTTATTAAAATTCAATATTTTTTAGATTCTCTTACTCTGATGAAAAATGGTAACATAAAAGTAACATGATTTTTGGAATCTGGGCAGATTCTGGGTAGATTTTTCCAAAAATCGAGCCAGAGTTTTTCTTAAATTTCGTCTAGCAACAAATAACCAGGCCCCAGAAGTCCTGGCCAGAAAATGCTTTAGATCCAAGAAACTGTTACTTTTATGTTATTTTCTTTACCAAGGCTTAATTATTCTTTACTTTAGAATCTAAATAAATTGACTTCATGTAGAAAAAATGCCTGAATTTAAAAAATTTTAATACGAAAATATACGCATGCTATTATTATTCAACCAAAAATAAGATAAAAACTTTTTTATACTGAAGATTTATGTAATCATATAACCTTTTTTATAAGAATGGTTAAAGTTCTAAAAACTTAAATTAAATTTTTTTAAATAGATATTTCAAAGGCTATAATAAAAGTATTTTTTACCCATACATTAAATTTTGGCATATAAAGAAATCACGAATTTTAATTTATAAGCGAAAAATAACATTCAAAACATTGATACATATCATTTAAAGCTGTTAAAAATATTTATTATATTAAAGTAATACATTAATAATATGAAGTGAAATATTTTCAAAGAATATTAAAGCCACTTGTAACCTAATTAGTATGCTTAGTAAGTATTTTTGAGATAATAAGTTTCTTAAATAATGAAGTATGAAGTAAATTATTTTTTTTAATTAATATTTTTTTCATTAAAATTGAAAATAACCCATATAAATGTACATTCAATAAAAAGCATTATAAGAAATCAATAGATACATATGAAGAAGAGAAAAAAAAAACGAGGGAAAAACTTATTTAAGAAAAGAATTTCTTCCAATACTTATGTATACAAACCTTATATGAATTTAAACAGATGTTACGCGCGCGAGTTGTGTTTTTATATATATTATATATTTTTTTTACTTTCTTGCAAATAATACTACATGTACATATGGGTCATTTCATTTGTTCTTATATTTAAAATTTTTGGTTGCCAAAAATTTTTTTTCAAAGAAAAAGCAAAGATATTAAAATTTTAAAGCTTTAACAGTAGTTTTTAGATTCACAAGGTGACCCTCCATCCATTTTAACGTGCCATTTGGTTCTAAAAACACAGGGTCTCATGCTATAAAATAGATAAAGTATTTAGGCTACCTTCTAAATTGAGCTTGCATCTTTTAAGTCTCTATACTTTTAAGCACTCTTCCACATTTTGGTAATGGTTTTTGAGCTATTTTTAAAAATATTGCCAATGGAAATTCTATCAAAGTTTTACTCGTTTAATTTCCATTGGTCAAAAATATTTTTTTTTGAGCTTTGTTGGTTTTGAAAACTAAAGAAAAAGTTTAAAAATATACTTTTAAGCACTCTTCTGAATTTTGGTAATAGAACTTTAAGAAAATTTTGTTATTGCTAATAAGAGACCATAGTGCCAATTACTTGGCAGCGTTTTTTTTTATTTTTGGACGAAGTATGTAATTTTTTTCTAAGAAAGTACTAATATCTGAAAGTATGGTTCTTACTCGATATCTGGAATCGGTTACTTAATTTTATGGAAATTTTTTTCTCAAAATTTTTGTCACCAAAAAATACAAAAAAATACCAAACTTTTTTTTCTTTTGGGACGCAGTACTTAATTTTTTTCTTTAATTATTTTCTAATATCTAGAATTATCGTTTTTACTAGGTAAAAAGGAGGTAAAAAGACCATTAAGAACATTTTGTTATTGTTAATGAGGGACCATAGTGCCAATTACTTGGCAGCGTTTTTTTCATGACGTTTAAAGGAGCTATCTATAAATAAATATTAAAATTTTGAAAGAGGTCCATTCATTGATCCTACATTTTCGTAGGTATTACTATTATCGACACATGATTTTTTTTAAGTTTATTTTGGAAGATTTTATTTGAAATATAGAAATATAAAAAACCATTAATAATCTAAGATTATTACAAAGAAAAATGTAAAAAAGTATTGATAAAAAAGTATTGCCTTCGAGTATATACATTTGAATGCCTTATTGTCAAAAGGTTTTTCATTAAAAGTTTTAGTAGGGGCTCTGCTCCCCAACACCCTCTGTTTCTCAATCATTTAAATAGCTGAAGGTATACCATCAAAAATTTTGTACCAACAGGAAGCCCATGCTAGGAGGCAATTGTTCTTTGAAATTTCTCGAGAGTGATAGTTACTAGGGGGGGTCCAGAATTGTTCACCAAATAAGATTTTGATACTTAAAGTTTTTTTTTTTTTAACATGGAACATGTTCATGGGATGGGGTATTTTAAAAAATTTGGCTCGGCAGGGGGGAATGACGTTTTTTGGGGGGGGGGGGTGAAAAAATTGACGTTTTTAGGGAGGGGGTGGGACTTAACGAATTAACATATAGCGAAGGTGATAATTACACAAACCGGTTATAAGTTTTTTTATTAGAAAGTTTATTGTACAATATAAAGAAGTGCAATAGAATTATGTGAGTTAAGGCACAAAAATACGTAAGAATATCTCATACTCCAATTTCGGATTTGTAAAACTGGAACTTTTGTGATACTTGTTGTAATAGAATTTTTAAAAATCCAGTACAAGTAAAAATGTATTTACAAAAAAAAGTCGCTAAAAGAATTTTTTAATTTAATTTTTTTGTTTGTAAAGTTGACATACAAGTACCCTTGCATAAAATGCTTAAAGTTACATTAAAGAAAAATGATTGTAACTGACATAAAAAGGTCTTTTTAAGTAAGCTTCTTTTTAATGTAATATCATTTTATTATTTGAAATGCGTTGAGATATTTTTCAAAACTTAAATCACAATGTGACATTATTTTCTATTATAAAAAATAAAATAAGAAAACTTAAACAGTCTGAAACATTTATTATACCAAAAAATACAAAAGCTTTTGCTTGTATGAAAAATGAAAAACAAAATAGAGCTTTCATTTTGATGTAAGCCCTGTTTTGTTTAAATAATTTCGAGATATTAAACATGAGTCATCCCATGTAAGAAGTCATAATTATGATTCCCAGAAGAATCTTTTGAATTGAACCATTTCAGACACAGCTTTTTTTTGCGTGAAATATGAAGTCCCCGAATTTTTTAGCCCTCTACTCGGTCATGAAAAATAGTCTTTTTATAAAAAATCGAATGTTTTTAACATAGTGTGCCACCTTCGATGAACATATACGTATGTATTTGACTATTTTCAACTATTTTTCAACACTGGGATAGGTGAAAATATGTCCAAATTAGACTCAAATTACGTTTTTCTTCTAAACCAGTTAGCTAAGTATCGAATATAGTTTCTGGATTTAATCCTGAATAAAATTTGTTTCTGAATTCAAATTTGAAATTTTTAATCAAAATTTTACCTCTGAATGTCTATATTTCCTATTTTGTCTCAAAAGCGCAAATATAAATATTTCAACACCAAGATGCTTGTTTTTTTTATATACCGTAGATTATAAAAAATCTCCTAATCGTTATATACACTATAAAATATATATTTTTGAAATTCTTTACGAACTTGTTCTGAAATCTATTTTAAAAATTTTATTTTTTTAAGGTGTTTTTATTCTTCTTTTTCATTCCGTGGGCTTTACAAAACTTACTGAGGGCCACTCAGCGTGAAAAGCAATAAACCATTACTTTTAATTTAAATTTACTTATATCCAGGGTGAATTAATATAAATGAACCAGAAATCACCCATATATATTCTTATCAAAAGATACGATTTTGCTGATATAATATAAATTGATATTTTTTTTTATACATTAATGACCCTGTCCTGTTAAATGTAAAAGTCACGCTTAATAATTTTCATAGATTTTAACAAAAATTTATAAATAGAATAAAATAAAAAACTCCTGATAAAATAAATAACTTAAGAAAATTTTCTTGTTAACCATGCACATAATTATTTATTATATAAAATAGAACAAAAAAAAAAGAAAGAAATTTTCGTTAAAAAAATAATAAATATAAAAAAACGACCTTAATCGTTTCTATATAAACTCAAAATGGTCTTTAACCCTTTTTTTTAATTATTTATAAGAATTCATAAGGGATTTCAATAATGTATAAAATGTCGTGCTTTGCAATTGTCCTGGATTTCATAAAAAAATTGTTTTATATCGTTTACTTTACTTACTATGACTAAAAGTTAAAAAGAAAAAAAAAATAAAAGTAATACAATTACAAAAACCACCTGTGAAGTTGAAAAAAAAAATTTTTTTATAGTTCTTTTTTACTTTTTATGTATATTTATTATAAACTTTTATGATAAATTATCAAAGTCTTCATACTTTTTCATTATTAAAACTGATTTTTTTCTTAAAATATTAAAATACCTTTGATTAAAAAAATTTTACTATGAATAAATTTTAACTAATTAAATTATAAATTTATTATATACAGTCGACAGAGCAAGAGCGTCGTTTCGTGCTGGTTTAACACGTACAGGCGTTGTTGGCCCATCTCGATCATCGAGAAATCGTCCAAGAAGTACAACAAATTTACCACATCGTTTAGCTGATGGTACGATTTTAGATGAAGATGTATCTGAAAATTCGTAAGTTTAATTATTTATAAATTTTACTGCAGTATTTTATTATTATTTCAAGTAAACATGAAATTTAATAATTAAATTAAATAAATTCATTAATAAAACAAAAAAAGTTAATTATTTAAATGAAAAAATTTTTTTTTAAATAATAAAGTACTTATTTTTATTTATATTTATGCAAAAATTTTTTGATAAGAAAATTAGAATTTATTTAAATACACTGTAAAAATTATTCTGAATTTGTAAGTCAGAAATTTATTGATCAATTAAAATGCAAAATTTTTAAAATACTCTACTGAAATTTTATAGAAAATAAAATATTTTCATAAATTTATATAACCTCATTCCTAAGATTTTAATCTTCAAGTGTGAAAAGTTATTTTTCAGTCTTACTTTATAAAGATTAATTCATCGAGAAATAAAATTTATAGCTTTTAAAATTACCTAAAAAAAAAAGTAAAAATTCTTTTTACAGTGTACATAAATTATCCTTGAAGATTTTTTAGTATCTTCACGTGATGACAATCCATTAAAATTATAAATAAATGCAATACAACATCGTATATTATTACAATAATTTAAATCACGTGAATAAATGCAAAAAAAAAATACAAACCTTTTTTTTTATCGTCCTTTTTTTTTATAAATAAATAAAATAATAAATATTTTTTACAGGAAAGAAAAAAAAAAGCATAAAAATTTTTCTTATCAAATTTTCTTTAAATAAAAAATGTATTTTAATATTAAACATTTAACTATATTCTTCTCTTGAGGTTGCGTATTGATTGTCAGTAAAAAAAAAAAAATAAGTCTGACCTAACACTGACACACTCTACTTGTATTAGTATTGTATATTATATAGATTTTTAACCTCCGTCGGCCGACGCATTGCTTTACTTATTATAACAATCGATCTTTTTATACATTTTTTTTTAATGCTATAACTTCCTATTTTTATTTTTATATTTGTTATTAAAATTTATTTTTGTATTTACTACTTTTTTTTTTTTTAGTAGTTAGTTTATGCTTACTCTTTATTGGATTAAAGTTTTCATTCATTAAACAAAAATATATTGAGGAAAGTTCGTTATACTCGTATTTTTTTATTCTTGTTTTATTTTTAGTGGGAGTTTTTTATTAAAGTTTTTTGCTTTATTTGGTTAGTTAGGATTTTTTTGGGTGCGAGAATAATATTATAAAAAATAAGGTTATTGGCCAAAATAAACGTAATTAATGATTTTTGGCTATAATAGCATAAGTTTCTAGAAAAATAAGGAAAATTATTTAAGAAAGAGATAAATACATCACATTAAAAAACGCACGTTGTCTCAAATTTGGGCTCTAATTTTCTATGACAACAAAACTCTTTGCATATCTTTGAAACTCCATGCAAAGTTTTCAGTTATTTGAAAGTTCAGAATTTTAATAATTAATCAAAGAAATTTTGCGAACAAAAATTCCTATTCAATTTTGTATTAAAAATTTGCTAAAAAATATTTGCCTAAACTTTTTTTACCAAGCTATTAAAAAAAAATTTCAAATAAATGAAAAAACTCTGAAATATACTAAACACATGAAGACTATATACATAATAAACTAATTATATTTTACATATTTATTCAATGTCAACTGTACATAATAGCTTCATTATTACTTAATTACATTTAATTTAAAAGTAAACAATTTTTTTTTCTTTTTCAAGTATATTTTTTTTTTCATTTTTTAATTAATTATAAACAAAAGAGAATAATTAAATTTTAATTAAATATTATTTGAGAAAGAAAAAAAAATTTTCATAATGAAATTATAAAGCCCTGTTTTTTTGTAAAATTTTAAAACAAAAAAAAGTTAGAAAAAAAATGACTTAACTTTTATATATAATTGCAGCAAACTTTTTAAAATTTTTAATTTTTCTTTGTAAAATTAAATAATTTTTTTTAAAAAAAATTACAAAAATTAGATATTTTTACAGAATTACAAGCACAAAAACAAAAGGAAACAAGTCCCTAAAAGAATAAAATTGCAAAATGAAAATATAAAGAATTAAAAAAAAAAAAAAAAGGAGTGGAAAGTGTCGAGGTTGTATTACTTTTTTTTGTGTGTTGTTAATATATAGGAGTTTTCGTGAATCAGAGTACCTGGCCTAGATTGGTATATTTTTGCTTTTGTGAGTACGCGCGGGTGCACTATAAAAAAAAAATTTATTTTGTAGGATGATTAATGAGCTACTGTCATTTCTTATTGAGGTTATGTTGTAGACATTTTTTTTTTCTTTTCATTATTTTTATTATTATTATTATTTAAGGAAAAATAAGAAACAAATGATTATATAAGAGTAATTAGTCAAGGCGCCAGCAATGTTAAATGCATCCAAAAATTTTTTCAGCACTAGAATGGATGCACCTCATTGAAACTTATGTATTTTTGGTCGCTGAAACCGATTTTGAAGGTTTCATCCATTTTCGGATGGCCAGTTTTGAGTAATGGACGCTATATACTAAAAAATCAGCGAAAAATTAGCAAGATTGGTAATATCTTGAAAACAATAGCTAATTGAGCCTGTTTTGGGTATCCCAATAAGGTTTTCGGGGTCACTGATCACGATTTTGAAGACAGATTTATAAAAAACAAAATGGCGGACTCAAAATGGCGTGTTTCTAACCTCAGAAACGGTGATTTATGCTGTTTTAAGCATATTTACGTTGTCTAATAAGTTTTTCGGACCAGTTATAAGGATTCTGAGGTCATATTTTTAATTTTCAAAATAGCGGGCTAAAAATGGCGGATTCCTAATCCCAAAATCGACAATAAGAACTATTTTAAGCATTTAAACCTCAGAATCGTGATCACCGACCCCAAAATCTTAAAATGTAACTCGTTTTAATGCTTAAAATAGCATTTATTGTCGATTTTGAGGTTATGAATTTGACATTTTTAGCCCGCTATTTTGAAAATTAAAAATATGACCTCAGAATCTTTATAACTGGTCCGAAAAACTTATTAGACAACGTAAATATGCTTAAAACAGCATAAATCGACGTTTCTGAGGTTAGAAACTCGCCATTTTGAGTCCACCATTTTGTTTTTTATAAATCTGTCTTCAAAATCGTGATCAGTGACCCCGAAAACCTTATTGGGGTACCCAAAATAGGCTCAATTAGCCATTGTTTTCAAGATATTACCAATCTTGCTAATTTTTCGCCGATTTTTTAGTATATAGCGTCCATTACTCAAAACTGGCCATCCGAAAATGGATGAAACCTTCAAAATCGGTTTCAGCGACCAAAAATACATAAGTTTCAATGAGGTGCATCCATTCTAGTGCTGAAAAAATTTTTGGATGCATTTAACATTGCTGGCGCCTTGACTAAATTGAGGAAGCTTAATTATTTTAATTACCGTGTATTGCTTCCTTGTGTAAACAATTGATTTTTTTTTCACCTTTCTTTCTTATTTTACAAACAAAAATTAAATCATAAAATGGTTGTTAAGTTAATAAATAACCGTTGTATTATTATATACTTTTTTTTTAACGATTTCGTGTTATGCAAAATAAGAAAAAAAAATTGCGTGCCTAATTTATGCAAATAATTTTCATTTTTAATAAAAATAGTTATGCATTTATTTATGGGTTAATTTTTCTGAAGTATACAGTGCTGGTTTGAAATACAATGTTTCTTTTAACTTTCGAATTTAGTAAAAACGATAATGTCTTTATGAAACTGACCTAAAAGGGAGTAAAAGTTCAAATATTAAATTATTTTGAAAATATTGTTTTACATATCAGCTTTTTTATAGTTTTAGGGATAGCTATCTTAAAAAATTAGTATAAGTATAGCATCTGAATTTGGGTTCAAAGATAGCCAAGACCAAAAGATATTGCTTTGCATTCTAATTTTTTTGGACGTAAAAATAAAGTTAAAGATGCCCTGGAATTGCCTAAATTTTTAGATTAAGCTAAAATATACTAGGTTTATTTATTATTTATTTAAGAAAGAATAGTAGCGCAGGCATGGCCGATGCGCACTTGATACATTATAAGTAAGAGTACATATTACATAAATCATATTACAAAGCAATAATATTGACTAATATATTAACAAATAATAAAAGAGAAATTTAATTTAAAAAATATTTAAATAAAAATTTAACACAATTTAATAAAGTAAATTTAACAAAATTTAATATGGGTAGATTTAAATGAAGTGAGGGCGAGTTGTATGGTCGGGTCTTCAAAACTGCTCCAAAGTGTTTTTTTCTGAAAGTGCTACCAAAAATAAGTCACCAGCCCGATTTTTAGCCTCCCAGAGCAAAATCTCGATTTTCGGCAGCCATTTTTGTGTTTTTGACTCTTATAAAAAAGTAAGAAAAGAAGTTTTGGATTTCGTGGGAAATTTTGCATAAGAATTTATCTTTTCATGTTTTTAAGGTTGAATCAGGTGGATAGAAATAGCATTTTTTGAGTAAAAATTTCTGGAGATCAAAACTTCTGGAATGTTTAATATTTTTAGCCATTCATCATGTTATGTGTCCCTTAAAATTTAAAAAAAAATTTTGAAAATTTATTGACTACAGACGGAGATATTAGCGCTTGAAATTTCATTAATTTTTGAGGTACTTAATTAATCAAGACTTTTTTATAAATAATCTGATTTTAGAAATCTTTGAATATAATATTTCGGACATTATTTAGCATCGATTCACGAAAAAAAATCTCAATTTTTAACAATAATGTGAAATATATTTCAAGTTTTTTGATTTTTGGTCTAACCTAAATTTTTCAAAAAATCCATTTATTCGCGGCGAAACGTAGAAAATCAAAATTTTTTTTAGTGAATCGATGCTAAATAATGTCGGAAATATTATACTCTAAGATTTTTAAAATCAGATTATTTATAAAAAAGTCTTGATTAATTAAGTACCTCAAAAATTAATGAAATTTCAAGCGCTAATATCTCCGCCTGTAGTCAATAAATTTTCAAAATTTTTTTTTTAATTTTAAGAGAAACATAACATGATCAATGGCTAAAAATATTAAACTTTCCAGAAGTTTCGATCTCCAGAAATTTTTACCCAAAAAATGCTATTTCTATCCACCTGATTCAACCTTAAAAACGTTTATGTTAAAGCAGCGAAATTTTAAATTGAATATCTCATTTTTTTAAGGAATTTTTTTGATTTTCTAAATTATACTAAATTTATCAAAATTAATCAGTAAATTCTTTGTGATTTTGCTGTTTTAGCATAAAAGCTCTTAAATACATAAAAAGATAAATGCTTATGTAAAATTTCCCGCGGAATCCAAGTTTTTGGTTCAGATTTTTAATTGGTCACTTGGTGGGAAATTTGTTGACCTTGAAATCGGATAGCCAGGAAAATTTCCTATCTGGATCTAAGAGGAAAAAAATTTTTCATGTTAATGAGAGTTTTAAACAGAAAAAATAAGGAAAATTATACCTCAGTTTTCTTAATTTTTTTATAAGAGTCCAAAACACTAAATTTAAAATTTTAAAATTTATAATTAAAATTAAAATTTTTGTTTAAATTTTATTTATTGATTGAGATACAAAACCTATAATAAATTCATATATTCTGAAATTAATATTAAAAATGTCAGTTAGATGTAAACAAATTCTCTGCATACAGCTTAAATATTTGAAAAACCACAATAAATAATGATTTATATTTAAGAATATAAGCTTGTTCGAAGAAAAACAAAATATAAGTCCACAAACAACTCACAAATAAAAAAAAGGGTTTCAGGTGCTAAAAATTTATATAAACATATATTTTTTATATATAAAATAATTTATATATATTTGGCTTGTATTTATCTACTTTTATTCTAAAAAAGAAATATATTTAAGCGATTCAAGAATCCATGACCAATGCAAATCATATTTATTTCAAAAATATTGACACTTATACAGTATAATATTTTTTAATTTTGAAGCCAAATAATATAAAAAAAATTTGTTTTTTTGAAAAATTCACAATTTATAATAAAATTAGTATTATATATATATTTTTATATATTGTATATAAGGATAATAATATATTTAAATGAAATTGATGTTTTGCCAAAATGTCATAGATTACAAAAAAAAAAAAAATTTATACATATATTTTTTTATTATTAAAAAGTTTTGAATAATAATAAAAGAAATAAAAAAAAAAATTTTTACTTTAGAATGCAAAAAAAGTATTATATTTTATATATTAAAAAAAAAGTACTGGTTTTATTTATATAAAAGAAAAGTTGAATGAAATGAAATAATAATAATAATTTATGTTATAAATTTTGAATAAATATTTATTTTTTATTTTAACAATAGGCCATTGACAACGTGTGGTTCTGTAGGAGTAATTGAATCATGGGGTGTTGGACATGTTGGTTTAAAAACTGGAATTTTACCACTTTCATTACCTAGTAGTACTGGTTCATCAACAACTGCAGCAAATAATAATAATTTACCGTGCCTTACACATTCCAGTGGCACTGCACCTATAGCAAGTCCTGAAGGTGTTAGTGATGTAAGATATTTTTATTATTTTATGAAAAAATGATATCTTTTAAAAAATATTTTAACATTTTATTTATCTCTCTTGATTTTTTATTAAAATATTTATTTAATTTTCAAATTTTTTCCAAATTAATACCAAAAAATTAGAAATTATTTCATAGTCAAATTTCTCGTGCAATTAACTACCAAGATCATAAATTACTCAAATTTTGTAAAAATGAAAAGATAAAAAAAACTGGCCCATTTCAGCCCGAGGCTTTTTTATGACTAAGGGAGTCACAGCAGTGAGCAATTTCTCACCTATGATTTAAATATTTCAGTATCAAAACAGGTCGTCAACATTTGTCGTCGCCGTTTGTCGTAACCTTTTAGATTCTTCGTAAAGATCTTGTAGCCCAATCTTCTCGGTTTTTATCGACCTATGTAATCCTCAAGCTCTGTACATAGCTAGTTTTCGCCATAAATGATTCTCAAAATTATGGATGTAAAAATTATTATGTACCTTTATAAAATGCTGAAATTATTGAGTTATTTATATAAATTTTTAGCCTTATATTTTAATTTTAATAAAAAATATTTCTAACGTTCTTATGAATTAATAGATCAAAATTTTTCTAATAAAATTTTTTATTTGTAACTTATACTAAATTATATTCTAAATTAATTTTTTATAGTCCTGAAGAGGCCTAAAAAAAGATGAAACGTTAACCATCATAAATGAATAAATAAAAAAAAGAGTTTTTTTGACCTAAAATTGATAATTTTCATTAACAAAGTACTTTGTAATAAACGTCAAGAATATAAAATAAAATTAGTAAAAAAAAGTTATAAAATCTTTTAAGACATAGATAAGATTTAAATGAATTCTTAAAATATATATATTAAATTCATTATTATGTAAAACGTATTTCTTTTTATCATATATATCTTTTAATATCTAATTTCATTATAAAACGTGGTATATATTAAATTAGTTTGAATGTTTGCGACCTCTGTCGAATTCATTAGTAGATTAAAGCTTTAATTCACTTATTTTTAGATTGAAATAGTATACTGTGTATACAGTTTCAATTTGTTTATTGTTTTCTATCTAATTTTATTTATTTGTATTTTTTTTTTTTTTTATAAAAATTTATACAAAAAATAAAACATGCAATCATTTATTAATTTATTATTATTCAAAATTTTATAAAAATTAAAAATAATTAAATTTTACTTGTATTTTATCGTATGTGAACTTACAATTAATTTTATCGGTTTTTTTTTTAATTTTTAAAGAAAAAGAAATTATTGTTACTATTTTAGGTCACTTTTTATTTATTTTTGTAAATTTTGAATTTTTCCATTTTGAAAATAAATAAAAAATGGTTTCCTAGACCTTATTCTCTATGTGAACCTAGCATAATAATTAAATTACAGTAACGCATCTATGTTAATCCACTCAAGCAATTCCCTCTGTAAACATAAAATGAATTTCGTACCACACAAATTTTAATTTAATCATTAATTGATGCATGAATAGTTTCATGTAATTTCACTAATGATTCTACCCATAACTCATATTCTGAAAAAATCTTATTAAATAACTTAACTGATTTGTGTATTAACACAAATTAATTTGGGTATCAACCAGTTTATACAGCTGAATTATTTTAAGTACATTTTCTGTCACCTTTTTAAAAACGACAATTATTGCCCGCCTTCCCTAGAAAACAAAAATTTTTGACAAATTCCCTAAAAGTGTCCATTTTTGGTTCTCCTCTTCACCGTTTTCGGTACCTTTTTAAAGTAATTCTGTCAAAAAATATGTTCGTATTAAAAATTTTTCAATGTTTGGGTACTTTAACCATGCTGATTTACATATTAATTTTAATTAGTTACCCATAAAACCCGGATGTCAAGGAGGGGATAGAGATAAAAAAATGTGAGGAAACTTATTTGTTTAGATAAATAAAATGATGTAGTCTCAATAATAAATTTTTCTCAATACTACCTTCCTCAAAAACTTTTACTGTCAGCTACGTTGTTTCTTCTCTACCAACTCCAAATTTTCAACGGGAATTTTTAAATGGGGATTTTTAACCTATAAAATGTATTACATAGATTTATCTTGAAGACAGTGGAAAACATTTTGCTGCTTTTTAGTAGCTTATCATAGTCAAACGGATGGCTTTTCTTTGGAGAAATAGGCCGTATATATAAACACATTCAGAAAGATAATGGAGATTACTTTAACTTTCTGATAAATTATATCAGAATATAGAATATCCAGCATTGTTGAGGTTATGTGAGACATTTTAAACTTATTTTAAATTATGTCTTCGGTACTGACTAGTTTTGCGATAAATATTCCTACGTCCTCATGAATTATTTCGTTAACCATTCTGGCCTAGTTGACATTTCTTTAAAAGTTCGAAATTATTTTTTATGGCAGTTCTTCCCTGACATCGTCAAAGCCTCCCAAAAACTCTTTTGTTTTCCTTCATCTGGATAATCGTGCATTCGTTGGTTCTGCCTTTAAAAAAAAAGACTTGGGTACCTGCATTTAACTTATTTTCAAGCTCACTACGTTTGAGACAATCAATTTTCCAGTTGAGTCCTACTAATGTAAGTTGGCTATGGCTGTAGTCCAAGTGTTTGAAGCAACTCGTTGGCGTACTTTTTAGTTTGTACAACCAATTTAATTTTTTTGATTGTTTTTAGTCTTTTTGGTAAAACGAAGAACGCTATAATAGTCTCGAATAGTTGTACCACAGCCATATCCTTGACAGTGATCAGAAAGGTTCGAAAAGGGTTAAACAATTTCGTAGAATAAAGAAATGATTATCTGCAGAACTTATCCTTTTTAAGCTTCCTGGTTAGCTGGTAAAATAAAGTTTCCAATAAATCCCTATAACTGGGTACTTACACTAATAAGAACCCATTGAATCAAAATATACATTCATGCCTAAAATTTATTTTACACATGCCAATTTTTATAGATTAAATTTACCAATTTTTCAATGAATTACCAATATAGGGTTCTTTTACCAGTACCTACCCCCAGCCATCTATTAGAAATGACCAAATCAGTTACTAGATAATTTACCCTAAATATTTCTTTAAGTTCTAACATCGTCTATACTGCAAAAAAAATTAAAATTAAAATTTCATAATAAAATTCTATAAATAATTAAAATGATTTTCTTTAATAAATAAATAAATACTTATATTGAATAATTAATTAAATATATTCTATGACGTATATAAAATTTAAGATTGAATTATAATAATATAAGAAATAAAATAAAATAAATAAATTATATTATACATTTCACTCACTTAAATTCTAATTAATTCATTCAAAAAATAAATGTACTAGATAATTTACATAAGTCTATTACATAGTAAAGTACTTTATACTAGTTTATCTAAGATCTTTTTATATCAAATTTGATGTATAGAAGAAATATACTATAAAATAAATATATTTCAAACTTTGAGTTATTTACAATATAACATTAAATAAATGTTTTACATTTTAAACATTTCATTAAATGTAATTGAAATGACTGTAGTGTACTATATAAATACTATGTATATTAAATTACAAATTTTTTCATGAATTTATTATATGTTAGTCGGGAAATTCTTTTAAAATTTTATTTAGAATTTTAATGGCCTAGTGAATTTTGGAACGATTTACTGACAGACTGCAGTATATTTGAGCTCTTGTAAAGCAAAGTGTAAAGTAAATTTTTGACGATAGTATTTTTCTGGACATCTTATAAAGTTATTTAATTTTTTTTAGTTTTTAATAATTTCTTTTCTTTGGTCTTGGAGGAATCATCTGAATTTTTTATAGTTTGCAGCTTATGTTATTCTACACAGTATTAATGGGAGCAAAAATCTTGAACTTAAAATTTTGTATTCAAATAAAAATTTTAGTCTACAAGAATAAACTCTAAGAAATAAAAACTTTGATGATGTACAAATTTATGTTAGTAAAGAGATATTTGGAGTAATAGAGCACCATAAAATCCAAAAGCAAAATTCAAAGTAATATGCACAAAAATATGTTTTGAAAAATAAAGTCAGCAGAAAATAAAAAAATTCTGCTGATTCGAGAAATTGATTTATATATAACACTAAAAAAAATTACTGTTATGAAAGCTGAATTTTTTTTTCATGCATTTTCATTTAAAATGTGAACACCACTGAATGGTGGAATTTGGAAAAAATTTGTTTAATTTATTTAAACTTTTTGATTGCTCTGTTGAATCACTCAAAAAACGGTATAATTTTTATGCAAAGTACCTGAAAATAATCTTACAAGCTTAAATTTTGGAAGCGGAACCTAATTTGACCTTTACACATAGGCTAGACAAAAATCACTTGTTCCTTAATCAGCCCTAAAAAGCGCTGCATTTTATGCCAATTTATTACAAATTTAATTTATGTTTGGATGAAAATCAAGAATCTAAATCACCTTTTAAAACAACGACCAGACTAATATATGCAAATGCATAAATAAATTTGTTTAAAACATGTCAAATGCATATAAAGCGAAATATCAAGAGAGATATTAATAAATTTTAAAATATTTGTAAAAATTTAATTAAATTTAGGCTAGTATATGCACTTAATATAGAAAGTAATGAAATATGTTAATATGATAAATAAAATTAAAATATAACATTTTTTTAGGTATCACAAAAATCGGGCCTTTGGGAAGGTGCACCATCAACAGGAGTATCAAATAGTATAGCAGAAAGTCCATCACATAGTGTATCACATGCTGCTAGTCTTGATGCTATTTCCCGAAGGACTATTAAAACTGATACTAATACTAATAATAGAATACCATGTCGTAGCCTTACTTGCAGTGTTTGTAAGCATTAAATTTTAGTTTTTTATTAAATTTAATTAAAATAATACATAATTTTCTTTTTTTTTCTTCTATTTTTTTTTTTTGATAATAAATTTAAGAGAGTGATATTTACTTTTTTAGGTTAATTGCATACGAAAAAATGCAATTTATTTTTTATATTATTAAAAAATGTTACTTAATTTTTAAAAATGTTGGTAATGTCAATATTTTTTAAAATATTGATTTGTTCTGTATTTAGTAGCAGAATGTGATCGCGCCTACCTCGAGCGATGGTCGGCAACGTATGATAATTTAACTGAAGGTAAAGAAGAAATCGCCAAATAATAAGCTTGCTGAAAGCTTTTCCTGATTTTCTATTTTCTTTCTATTAGTAAAATGGATTTCGTTTTCTACCGACTGAAATCTAAAAAAACAGAAATACTAAAATTTTAAATCTTCAATAATTTCCACACACTATGCGCTTTATATAATTTTTGACAATATTTTTTGTATAATTTTTTTTATGCTTTTACTTTTTAAATTTACTTTTACACTAATTAATTATTTTTTATTAACAAATTACTTATATTTTAATTTTTATTTTTTATTATTTTCGTTTAATTGCTTCTTAAAATTACTTATTTTTGTTTGGCAGTCTGCTGGGGATCTTGTTAGGGATCTGAATTTTTTATTTTATTCAAAAGCTTAAAATTTAAAATATGGCTTATTTAACACGGGGTAATAATTAAGATTTCGAAGAAAAGAAAGAAGAATTAGACATTTAGTTCTCTTTCATAAGAGGTTCTTTTTTAATTGGTTCTCAGGACGCTCTGTCCACCATTGGGTGTTATTTGCGAATTTGTAACTAAAATATTTTAACCATGCATTTATTTATAGTAATTTTTTAATGAAAGAATCAATGCTTTCCAGTATTTGGTACAAAAATATTAAAAAAAAAAAAATTGAAATGTTTATTTATTTAAGTAAATACTACACCTTGAATTTTGTTCATTATTCAGGTCATAAATGTTACTTTTCCTAGATCTGGGCTACTTGGATCAAAATTCTGCTAGGCTCATATTGAAGATTATTCAATTCTAGGTGAAGGTATCGTGGGAAATTTTTAGACAAACCTTTTCAATAATGAGTTACACCTATTTGTTTATAAATTTTAGTGCATTTTTAACTTTCTTTTTAAAAACATTTAGCTGTAAGTCATTACTGAAGTGGTTTAGCGAAAAAATCCCACGAGACCTCCACCTAGAATTGAATTATCTTTAACATGAGGCAAGTAGAATTTTGATCCAAGTAGCCCAGATCTGGAAAAAGTGGCATTTATGACCTGTATTATAGTACAAAACTAGCATACAATTTTTTTTTCAAAGTAGAGTTATTCTTTTTTTCTAAAATAATTCAATAAACTTTTTTGTTTGGCTCGATGTGCCATGTCTTTGTATAATTCCTCATAACATTTCATTGTATTTTCACAGTTATTTTTAAACTTTAAACTTCTTGTTAGTATAAAATTAAAATTAATTGATTCTTCAATGGCATTCTGAAATAAATTTAAATTTTTAGAAATTGAAATTACTTTTAATACGGGTTTTTCAGTCACTGTTTCTTCTAGCAAATCATCTTCCCTTTTTTCGTCATTAAAAATGTCAATTATTTCTGCCACTGTTAATTCCGTAGTAGGTTCGATGATTTCCTTTAAATCATTTTCATATCATGAAAACTCTCCCCTAATTTCCCTTGCTAAACGGAGCAAACTTTCAACACATTCTTCATAAGAAGGCTCATCTAATGTTAGAACCACTACGTCAGGTAGTATTTTTGACCAACATTTATTTAATATTGTACTTGCCAATTCATTCCAACATTGATCCCCAAGACAAATAGAATCAAGGATGGAGAAATCTTTCTAAAATTTGGCATTCAGTATTTTTACAGCTTTTAACATATTAGCCATAACTCATCTTATATAATATGCTTTAAAAGTAGAAATAACGCTTTGGTTCATTGGTTTTAAAAGAGACGTTGTATTAGGAGATAGGAATAAAATTTCAATATCAGGGTGATAGATTTGAAGAGATTCATCATGACTTGAAACATTATGCACAATCAGCAAAACTTTAAACACTAAATTTTTTTAGCGAGAAATTCCTTGATTTCTGGAATAAACGAAGTGATAAACCAATCCCGAAAAACTACCTTGTTAACCCATGAATTTTTGTTGGCTTTCCAATACACAGGTAGATGTCCTTTTCTTTTTTTTTGAAAAACTCGTGGTGTCTCTGATCTATCCTTGGAAACCTTAAACCTTGAAGCTGACGTTTCATTCTTGGCTAAAAAGTTCCTAGAAGGCATTTTTTTCCATTCAATCCCGTCTCGTCAAAGTTGAATATTTGTTCAGGTAAATACCTTTTATCATCTGTTAAACTTTTCAACAATTTCGAAAATCTTTGTGCTGCTTCATGATCATCAGAGACTTTTTCACCTGAGAAGGAAACGTTATGCAAAGAATATCTACCCAAAGAATATCTAATTTTTTAAACCATCCTCGACTTGTCACAAAAGTATCTTTGGAATTACTGGCAGATTTTTTTAAAAATAATTGTAGAAATGAAGAGCTTGATTTCTAATAGCAAGTCCACATAATGAAATTTTTTTCTGTATTATATCCTGTATCCAAATTATAAAAATATCTTCCATTTTTTCTATATGTTCTACTTATAAAAAATAATTATATAGCAAAAATATTTTTAAAATGCTATGCATTAAATAATATAAAATTTTGGAAAATTTAGCGTGATGACTTAATTTAGAAAAACTGTTTATAATTTTTAGTTTCTTTTGACGAATGGATCTGATCGCTTAGCGATTGTGGTCAACGTTTCTTTATTTTCCAAAAGTTCTAAAATTTTCTTTTTTTGTGTCAAATCTATAACAATTTATTACTTTTTTGATTGGAGAATTTTTTCTAGAAGCCATAATTCTTAAAAATTTGATTGATAAAAATATCAATAAACTGCGAATACCGAATACCATTACAACAAATACGGAGGTTTTCCTGTACCACAATTTACTTCGGAAATATCGCTGTTAACACCCATACATACATATGTATAGACATACACACAGACACATAGAGACATTTTTTAAAAACCGGGTTTTTAGCTTCCTGGGGTCTAAAAACGTGTTTATATGTCAAGAAATCCAAAATCAAAATTTCACCTTTCACAGTGATTCCTCTATGAGAAACATTGAGAAAAAAAATATTTCTCGAAAATCCCGCTTTTTGAGAAATTCATTTTAGACAATTTCTTTTAGTTTTTCCGATTTTACGGCTTTACTTGAGGTTTTTCCGAAATACTGATGGCAGAGTCGGATTAGGGGGAAATTGTACATACACCCTGTATTTGTAAATTAATTTTTAGCTGTATGCATGTAGAGCGTTGAAAAATTAAAATCGAAAAATTTTTTCAGATTTTTGCAGCAGATTTGAACAAAAATAAAAAAATCGAAAAATAGCTGCCATTTCGAAACCATTGAACCTAGAACTTTAAAAATTAGCATGGTATAATATTTTTACATACTGAATCCAATTCTATTGGTTATTTAAAGATCCCAGACTTCAAGGTACCTTTTATGTTAGATACATACAGAATTTTCCATGTAAGAATCACGTTCCATCGATATAAAAAAACACGTAAATCTGAAAAAAAAATCATTTGTTTTAGAAAATTTTAATTAGAAAATTTAGGGGGGGAGGGATTTGGAATCAAATTATAAAAAAATTACTAAAAAAAGGGACTCAAAGTTTTTTTTTGGGTAGGGGTCAAACTGATGTTTCTCTTTAATAAGTATCATAAAGTTAGCTAAAAAAAGGTAAAAATTTTCACTGAAGGGGGGTCAATTGAATCCTTTGACCTCACACCCCCTATATCTACCACTGCTGTTGATAAATAATTAAATTCTTTTCAATCCCTATGCAAAAAATTAGTGTATTTATGCATAAATTCTTTAAAAAAATCAAAAACCCAAAAATGATGCAAAGTTTAATATTGTTCTTTTGAAACACCCTACCTCATGAAACAGATAAGGTCGAGGGGTGGTTTTCGAAATGTTTAAGAAAATAATGACTTTAAACCGGTGTAGGGTTAAATTTTAAGCGTTTTTTGGCACAAAAGCGTTTATAATACCTAAATTAATAATAAATATTGACATTAAAAAACCTATTAACAAATTTTAAATACTATTTTAAATATTAAGTAAGTTTTAATATAAAAACCAAAAAACCCGGGGTTTTGGACTCTATGTGTTTAGTTCATTAATAGACAGTAAGTTAATTACTAACAAAAAAAATTTTTTACTTAACATTTGTTTTTTTTTTTATTGCGAACCCCTGTAATAAATGTTTTTCTAGTTATTTAACTTCTATTTACAAAAAAAAATAAGTGACCAAAACCGCATCGATTTCAACTACCCAATCCTTGACCCTAATCTTGATTGGAAAAATATTTAATTATTTATATGTTATCTGTATCAAAAAGAAAAATAGTGTTTTTATGCTTATTAATTAATTAATTGCAATATTTTGACTAAAATAATAATAATAAATAATAACTCTATTTTAATATAACTTTTTTAAAAAAATTCATTTTGAAAACAGCTATATAAATTTTCAAAATTTTTAATGTCATAAAATATGTTTATCACTGAGAAACTTTAATAAAATGTCAAAAATTTAATAACAATAATAAATCTATTAAAAATATTGACAACAGCCTTAAAAAATGAATAAGTGATGGATTATTCGTAACTTCCGGAATAACCTTATGTAAAAAAAAAACTATAAATAATAATAATAGTATAAACTGAACTTGACATATTACTTTTTAAGTATATTTGAATAAATTGAGAATGTTAGAATATTTTTTTTACACACTAACACGTTTTTTAATGATAAATTAGAAATATACATACACAATTAAATTTAAAAAAAAAGAAGCTCTTATTATTATTATTGTTAATAACATGTACTTAAAGCTATTTAAGCAGGATAAAGAAAAAAGTTTTAACACATGTAAAAAAATTAAAGTATATTAATTAGATTTAAAATTGTTATCTTTATTTCTTCCTACATTTTTCTTTGTTTAACTTTTTATAATGAATACTTTTAAAAACTTGCGAAAACCGAAAAAAGATTATTTTTTATTTACTTTTTTCTTTAGTTAGCATTGATAGTTTGTTCGATATACAAGTTAATTATTTTTTTTAAATCTGATATTGTGCTTTTTAAAAGTTGAATTTGAAATATGTGAAAAGATATAGTTTTTAATTGATTTTGATTGTTTTTATGAATATTTTTTAATGAAGCTTATAAATTTTAATATTTTGAGGGTAATGTTAATATTTCATAATTTTTAATAATTTTTTTACATATCTAGGGCAAAAAAGGCTACCCTAAGGAGATGGCTTTTTTGGCCATTATATGTAAACTATTGTTTAGAACACGGGAAAAAATATGGGGTTCGGCTTTTGCATGCTATCTGCACTCGCTCGAGCATACAACTGCATGCAAAGCCAAAACCAATATTTTATCCCTTGTTAAATAAATAGCTATTACAATTAAGGAGGTATGATCCTAAATAAAAATGATAACAGAACTGAATGAAACTGGAAAATTATTATAGTTAAACATTTCACAAGATGAATTGAACTTGATTTTACCTTTATTATCACATTAATTGTTTTTTTATTGCAAATTAAAAATAGGCAGTTTAACATTGCTCTTATGTAAATTCACATTTAGAGCTTACCCATTAGTGCCCAAGCGGAAGTAAACGGACACTCAATGAAAATAATAAGAAAATCAATCGATAGAAGGCTAAAAATCGTTCCCTATAGGTAAAATGTCACGCTTTTTCCAAATCTGCCGTTAGTTTTGACCTAACACCCCTCTATATACCCGAAAAATAAGGGTAAAAAGGGGTGAAATGAGAATTTCGAGAAAACGACGGACAAAAGACTTTTAATGTCACAAAATAATAATAAAAAGTTCATGAAATAGCTTTTTCAGATCCAAAATTTATATTTTGCGTATAAAACTTTGATTAAATATCTTAATTCACCCTTATCTGGTCAATAGGGGTGGTTTTTTCAAAAACTTTAAAAATACTTTTTTTTTTGGTTTTTAATGGACTTCCTTTAGTAAAATTTTCTGCTGAATCCAAATCCAATCTTCGTTTTGAGATACAACCCCTCCTTGTACTTAAAAGTAGAGGTGAAATGGGTAAAATGGACCGAAATTTTTTAAAAACTACTAAAATGTTTATAAACTTTATTTTTTCTACTGAATTGGTACCGAATATCACTTCTAAGATTAAAGATTTCATTCATTAAATATAGGGGTGATGGGGGTAAAATGGACCATTTTTAAGTCGCCAAAAGGTAAATAGGTGTAGCGCTTACAAAATTTTTTTAAAACACATTTATTTTTGTTTTTGATGGAGTTTCTTTAGTAAAATTTGCTGTTGAATCCAATGCCAATTTTCATTTTGAGATACATTCCCTCTGAATACTCAAAAATTAGGGTGAAATGGATAAAATGGACCGTACATTGGCGACTTAAAAATGGTCCATTTTACCCCCATCACCCCTATATTGAATGCATGAAGAATTTAATCTTGGAAGTGACATTCGGTACCGATTCAGTAGAAAAATAAAGTTTATAAACATTTTAGTAGTTTTTAAAAAATTTCGGTCCATTTTACCCATTTAACCCCTATTTTTAAGTACAAGGATTCAGCAGAAAATTTTACTAAAGGAAGTCCATTAAAAACCAAAAAAAAAAGTATTTTTAAAGTTTTTGAAAAAACCACCCCTATTGACCAGATAAGGGTGAAATAAGATATTTAATCAAAGTTTTATACGCAAAATATAAATTTTGGATCTGAAAAAGCTATTTCATGAACTTTTTATTATTATTTTGTGACATTAAAAGTCTTTTGTCCGTCGTTTTCTCGAAATTCTCATTTCACCCCTTTTTACCCTTATTTTTCGGGTATATAGAGGGGTGTTAGGTCAAAACTAACGGCAGATTTGGAAAAAGCATGACGATTTTTAGCCTTCTATCGATTGATTTTCTTATTATTTTCATTGAGTGTCCGTTTACTTCCGCTTGGGCACTAATGGGATAAAGTATATACGATAATGATGACATAGGGTGATGAAACTAATTAAATATGATAAATAAATTTTCAAAGATTATATATCTAATTTATTTTATATAAGTTACCACAATCAATCATTAATTATATAGTGAAAACCAAGTTTTAGCAAGAATCATAACCTAAAATAACAATGTCTTTCATAATTTTATAAAATTAAAATAATTTTTTTTCCAATAATATTACATAATTAACACATTTTTAAATATTTTTATGACTAATTTTATATTACCTATATTAAATTATAAAAAAAAATAGCGTCGGTAATAAATATTTACGTAAATTTTCTATTTAGGATCATAACTCCAAGATATTTTTGATTAATTTGCTTTGTACTAATGACATATCTAAGTCAAAATTGGATTAAAAACTATGTGATCTGGAAATTATTTTAAACAATAAAATTCAAATAATATTATATACAAGTTATGTAAATAAAATTATTAAAAATAAAATTTTTTGTTTTGATTCTATAATTTTGACTTATTGATTAAAATAATAAAAAAATTTAATCTCTATACTGTAAAAAGTAACTTTCTTATATTAACAAAAAAATTAGAACATTTTCAAAAAATTAGTAAATTTTTGAAAAAAATGGCATATTTACTAAATTTAGTATATTAACAAAAAATTCGAGTATTCTCGATTTTTTTTGTGAATTCGCAAGACAAATTGATAATTAACAATTTTTTTTCGAAAAAAACAAAAAATAGTTTTGAACTTAATTTACAATTTTTTTCGTAAAATCACAACAAAAAAAATCGAGAATTCTCGAATTTTTCGGTAATATACTAAATTTAGTAAATTTACGATTTTTATCGAATATTTACAAAATTTTTTGAAAATTCGCTAACTTTTCGAAAAAATTCTATTTTTTTTGTAAATCTAAGAAAGTTACTTTTTACATTGTAGGTATACATTTGATGTTTAATTTTTGTATTATAAATTATTTATACTACCGCGGTAATAAAAAAAGAGAGTTTTTTTCCAATTATTAAAAAATATGGAATCATAATACAATATTTAATATTTAAAATATATTTATTTGTGTACTTATTTATTACACTACATAGGTCACAAAACTTTTATTTCTTTTTGTAAATTAAACATAAAATCAGTCCAAAAAAAATACTGTGTTTTAATTTTTATATATTCTTTAGTTTTTTTTTACATAGGAAGCTACTGGTTGAAAAAATATGATATCATAATAATATAAATTTAAATTTTATTTACATGTATTTACAATTTTATAGTTTTCATTTAATTTTATTGAAGCTATGTCCTAGATTTATAATTCTGAAAAAGAAAAAAAAAAATCGAAACTTCGAGACTTCTCGTCGAGACTTTTTTGAGTCTCGGTATCGTTTCGCAATTTTTATTTCCAGATCTCGGTCTCGCGTGAAGTACTAGTTATAAAGCTTGTAACTGTATAATTGAAACTGCTACATTATACCGTACATTTGATTCTAGTTTTTTTATATTTTTTTATTTGCTTATAAAAAATTTATTTAATATTTATTTAAACCAGAGCTAGAAAAATACTGTACTTTTGGACCGCAGTATCAATATTTACAATGTATGTTGTAAATGAGTGTGTCCAATACTAATTCAAAATTTAAAAAATATCTTTTTGGTAAAGAAGCAACAAAATAAAAACTTTGAATTTAAGAAATCCAATTTACAAGAAAAAAAGTAATATCAAAAGAATATGTAACTCTTATTCGTACACGGATTAAAAATTTTCTAACATGATCATATATATTTATTTCCGCATTGCTGATGTACAAACCCGGGGAATTATAAAAATGATTTGCCCAGATCTAAATAGATTTAAAATGTGATCAGATCAAGCATAAGTTAATTAAGGCAAAACTGAGCAAGTATGGAGTGATACGTTGTAGTATGTACTAAACTGGATTTTGGCACGATCTGGGTATATTTGAAAAAAAATGTAATCACGAAACCGTATCTGCTGAGATTGACTCTTACTTTTATATAGGTAAGAACATAATACAACTATATCAGGACAAATTTATTAGCGTTGAGTCATATTATCTAATATCAAAAAAAATTTATTTGAATTAATTTGAGCTAGAAAATTACAATTAAAAAAAATTATTATAATATTTATTTATTTAATTTACAATAATTAAAATTTTTTTCTAATCTAAATTAAAAATTTTTAAATTAAAAAAAAAAAATGGTACAAAAGGTATATTTTTAAAGAAAAATAATCAAATATCCATAATTTAAATCATTAAAATTAAATTATTCATTTCTTTAAAAAGTTTTAAATTATAATTTAAAATTTGATTAAAGTTTAAATATTAAAAATATTTAATTATTAAACTTAAAATTTCATCTCTGCGGATAGCTATTTTTGAGATTAAATTTTTAGAAGTGAAATCAAAAACTAAAGTACTTAGAAAAATAACTTTTATTTACACTTCTTATGGTCAACAATTAGAATTATTCCTGAAAGTTACAAGTAAAAATCTTATTTAGAAAAAAAGCTATGAAGAGTTAAAGTTAAATTTCATTGCTAACGGACAACTATTTTTGAGATTAAATATCTAGAAGTGAAATCAAAAACTAAAATACTTAGAAAAATTATTTTTATTTACACTTCTTATAGTTAACAATTAGAATTATTTCTGAAAGTTACAAGTCAAAATATTATATAGAAAAAAAATTATGAATAGTTAAAGTTAAATTTCATTGCTAACGGACAACTATTTTTGAGATTAAATATCCAGAAGTGAAATCAAAAACTAAAATACTTAGAAAAATGATTTGTATTTATTCTTTTTATAGCCAACAATTAGAACTATTTCTGAAAATTATAAGTCTTCCTCTCAACTAGAAGAAAAATTATTTCTATATAGTTTAAAATCTTTCATTTTTCAAGTTTTCCTCGGTAAATAAAAAATTGAATTTCAAAGATATACTAAACAAGGAATTTTTTTTTCCAGTTGAGATAAAGACTTGACATTTTCAGAAATAGTTCTAATTGTTGGCTATTAAAAGAGTAAATAAAAATTAATTTTCTAAGTATTTTAGTTTTTGATTTCACTTCTGGACTTTTAATCTCAAAAATTGTTGCCCCGCTGAAATGGAATTTAACTTTAACTCTTCATAACTTTTTTTCTAAATAAGATTTTTACTTGTAACTTTCAGGAATATTTCTAATTGTTAACTATAAGAAGTGTAAATAAAAATTATTTTACTAAGTATTTTAGTTTTGGTTTTCACTTCTGGACTTTTAATCTCAAAAATAGTTGTCCGTTAGCAATGAAATTTAACTTTAACTCTTCATAACTTTTTTTCTAAATAAGATTTTTACTTGTAACTTTCAGAAATAATTCTAATTGCTGACTATAAGAAGTGTATATAAAAATTATTTTTCTAAGTACTTTAGTTTTTGATTTCACTTCTGGAAATTTAATCTTAATAGTTGTCCGGTAGGAATGAAAAACTATTCATAAGTTTTTTCTATAAAAGATTTTTTTTAATTTTTAAAAATTTTTTTTATAAAAGATTTTATATTATAATTTTTCAGTACTGAACACAGGCTGATTGAACTCGGATTCTTAAAAATTTTTCTTTTGCAAAGTTATAGTAAATCTAATTTCATTGTAAAGATATTAAATTACGGGTAATTTGTCGTTTATTTTTCTGAAAGAGTTACTTGAAATTTTTATAAATAATGAATAAGTTTTAATAATTGTCAGAAATATTTCCATAATGTTTTTTAAAATATATTTACGGCTTTAATAGGAAATAAGAAAAAATTGTAATAAAAAAATGAAATAGTATTTTTAAAATTTCATTTCATTTAATTTTCAGTATTTGAATACAAAAAAAATTAATGTATTTATTTATGTTACTTGGTATAAATAAAAAATAATTTTTTGTACTTATACAAGAATAATGAACCTTAAACAACGAAGCCGCGGTGGTCTAGTGGTAAAGTTCAAGACTAGTAAGTTGAAAAGTCGCGTTCGATCCTCTGCTCGAGCTATTTTTTTTTTTTTTTTTTTTCGAAAATTGTATGCGTTTAGATATAAGAAAATATAACTATATAATGCCAAAATCCGTATCTGATCAGATCTGGGTATTCAGACTTCATCAGATCTGGACAGAAATAAAATAAAATTCCCCGGGAAATTTGTATTATAAACTAATCTTTAAACGTATTATAATTAAAAAAATATATTTATATTAAATCACATAAAAAATCTGATAAATCAACAATACAATATAAATATACATATTCTATCACTTTGACTGACAATGCTGTTATAAAATGACATTGATCATAATGATAATTAAACAAATGTTAATAGCAATACAAAGTATGACTTGGTTTATAACTTAATCACATTTTTAATCATCAATAATTTGTTATTTAGATGTCTTTTTATTATAAATTATTGCCACTTAGGTTTAGCTGTTATTGATTTTTATTTCTGCCTCTTAAAACAAGTATCGCTACTTGATTTTTCATTCATATATGCTTTAGGCTTCTGAAATTCCATCAATTAGCTTCACTAAAAAATAGATATATTTTGACATCATAAGCTTTGTGATTGATTAATCAGTGTTTTGTTGAATTAAATCATCAATAAATAGCCAATACTTGTTTACGCGTTGAATTTTAAGTGGTTCTTTTTTCTGACCCTAAAAAAGCGAGTTCTCAGATAAAAATCATAAAATTTCCTAATATAATTAAATAAATTTTGGGTTTTATTTTCTTTCTGTGTTTCCTTTTGAAGCAAAGTGTTGTGCTTATTTCAAAAGCAAACTTGAAATTTTTTTTTTAAGCCCTCTCTCCTGTTAGGTTTAAAATAACGTGAAATTGATAAAATTAATTCTGTAGAGAATCATTTTTGATTTGCCCTTAGCAAAAAATCAGCCTTCTCTTATCCGTAAGCATAACAGATGGTGCAATATTTGCTATTGGGACGGGACTATTAATTCTCTTTTCTCTGATGATTCTTTCGGCTATACATAAAAATTAATTTCGTCATTTTATACCTATGTGAAGATAGGGCTTTAGGTTATATGTTATTAACAACCATTAAAAAAAAAAAATCCGTCTGAAATATACCGAAATCCGATAATGGTAACCGTAGTTCTGGTAGCGGCCAACAGACTTTTTTCTCAATGAACGTAGAACTGTTTTTATCACGAAAGATCCATTTTAGCATTAACTAGGGGGCAAGCCCCCTGCGCGCTAAAGCGCACCAACCCCTTCAAATCATATTTCATGTTTAATCACAATAAAACTGGCTCAATTAATTATTAAAAACAGTTACACAGTAAGATGCAGATTGCAAATTGTTATTTAATGTAGGATATTACATTTTTACACCAAAGTGCCTATTTTTTCCTTGAAAAACAAATTTAACTAACAATAATTGGGGCTGTTTTTAATATGAGAAATCTATTTTGTACACTTTTACTTAAATTTTGGTAAATTTATATATTACGCCTCACTTAATGTTAGATTTCATTACCAAGTGCTGCTATTTTTATTATTAAGATTTTTTGGTCGATTCCACATTCTTTATATTCCGTTGGGTCTTAAACCAAGCCTTTCCATGTATGGCACAGATACACATATCCAATGATGTTATATAATAATCATGGCAATTATATTTATTTTCAATGTTTTTTTTTTTCAAAATTTTAATTTGTAGAAAATGTTAATTCCTCAGATGCTTCATTGGAAGTTGCGTTAAAAATTTTTAATTTTAAGTTCCAAAATTCTTTTAAATTTTAATCATTTTTCTATTTCATTAGGCTCTGTAATCATTTATAATTAATCTTCCAGATATAATTTAAGCACCTATGTGTCAAAATTAAAATTGTTGAAAAAAAAGCGTTGAAATAAATATAATTGTCAAGATTAAATAATATCACCTATGACTAATTATAAAGAGCCAAAACTTATTGTAAAAGAATATAATAACTATTTTTTCACTTTTATCCGAGAAAGTACAATTATTATGAACAAAAGACTTTTTGCCTTTTGTTTAAATTAATTTGTTTAATTTCATCCATGCAATAGACCATTAATCTGCGAAAAAAATGTTGTAAATTGTATAAAATCTTGAAAATAGATGAATATTTACATGAATAAATTAAATTTTATTATAACGATCTTTAACAAAAGCTGCATGAATAAAATAATTTTTTATTTTTAAAATAACAAAATAATAAATTATTAATTAACAAAAACAAAAAAAAATTAAATTAAGCCATTATTTGCAAAGTAATTAAAACAGCTCTTAGCGATAAAATATTTAAATTTTATACAAAATAATATTAATACTTATAAAATATTTAAAGTTGTCAATCAATATAAATAAAATAATTTTTTTTTAGCCGCAAAACATTCAAAAATTTTTCCTGGTGTCGCATCAGAAAGTGATCTTCAACGATGGAGAATATCAAAAGACAGGAAATCTCCTTCACTCAGTCAGGTGGGACCGGATTCCATAAAACACAAAGTGAGCAGTAATCAATCATTTCTATAAATTTATTTCTATTTTTTGTTTTTTTTTAGCATGAGCTATTTATTTTAAATATTTAATTTTTTTTTTTAACACTTATATTTTTATTTCTGTTTATAAAAATATATAAATTTGACACAACATTTATGAAACAAGAGACAAGTATGTAAATTACTTAACACAATAATCGATACAATATATCTAAAGAATTGAAATATTAAATAGCTAAAGAAATTAAAATAAAAAAATGATTGATTTATGCTTTTTTTTTAAATAAAATTTAATTTTATAAAAAATATCATAATTTTTAATTAAGCTATCATATTATTCATAGAAAGTGTTTTTTTATAATAATAAGAACTTAAATAAATATATATTTTTTTATAATAAAAGTAATAATTAATTTTTTTTCTTTTATTTTTTATTGTAAATAAAGTTAGACAAAGAGAGTTTTTGTTGATTATGAGGTTGATATTGTTTTCTAGAGTAGTATTTAATGTTCGATCATTTTGCGGAGGTTTTTAGATTATCTTTTTATTAATCCTGTCACGTAGCTGATCAAGCAACTTTCGATAATTGTTTTCATTTTCTTTTTTGTGTATCAGCTAAAAAAAACCAACGAATTTTCATTTTTTATTTTTTAATCTTTTTTTTCATATTTTCCGTTCATGTCAAATAGTTACTTATTTTTGTTGAAACTACTGGAAATAACTTACTTTAGGGTATAAAAAAAAAACTTTAATGTTAGTGTTCAGAAATAACGTATTTTACGAGTTTAGGGTATTTTTTTGAAGAAAACAATCCTTTTCACTGCGACGAATAAGAATGCAAAGTAGGTAATAAAGATTTTTGATAGAATTAAAAGTCGATGCTGTTTCGTCCAAACTTTATTTCTACTATAAGGCACATTCTACAATCATCCGGTAAACTCTTGCGGTCGTCCGCTGGAAGCCCGCAAGTCAGTGGTGTCAACTTGACATAAAATAAATACACATGTTTATTTTAATTTATCATTAGTTTTGGTTGGCGCCACTACCTTGCGGACCTCTAGCGGACGACCGCATGAGTTTACCGGATGATTGTAGAATGTGCCTATAAGAAAGGCTACTGAATTTTGACCTCCATAAAGGGTTTGGGAAAGGGTTAAAAGTCAGAAATTTTTTTTTTTACATTAGCAGAAACAGTTATTAATTAATATACTAGAAATGGAAATAATAATAAAACACCGTTTTCACTCATTAAAGACCTTTTAAGTGTCGTAGATTTTGTAATGCGGAAAAAAATGGCAAAATTATAAATTATTCAGATTAGAAATTTGAAATAGAGGGTGGCTTAGAGAGGCCAGGGTTAATTGTGGTAGTTATGGAGATACAAATTTCGTCGTTTATCTGTGGTTAAATAAAATCTTTGCATCATAAGAAACGTGTGTAAGCGGTGGGATGCGGATGCCCCAAAAATTATATCCCTAATAAATGAAAGTGGAAGCCTGAGCGCTGTAAAGTGGCGATAACTCGGAGCTACATTTACAAAGTGAGAGTAGCGGCAGATAAAAATTTAAAGAGGGGCGCGCTGCCATGTTTTTTTTTTCAAAGTGGAGCAAGCAACTCGTTACAATTTAAAAAGTTGAGAGCATGCTATTATCACTTTAAAAGTATAAAACAGCCTTAAAGTAAGCTTTTGGAAATTGGAATTATTTTATGATTACACTTTATTAACTTAGTTTTTTTTTGGTGGTTTGAGTCGAAAAAAAGAGTGCTAAAAAATTTCCAATTCTTCACCCTAGTATATTTTCGATATGACATTAATGTTTGATTCTGGCTGAGAAAAATGTTTTTTCACCCCAACATGTTTTCCGATTTTCTAAGATGGCGGATTAAAAAAACGGAAAGAAAGAACTTTCTATATTACCTGGGGGTTTTCGAGGATGAGAAAAACGTTTCAATGAATGAAAATTTTCATTTTTTTTACCACAGCTTATTAACCCATTAGCGCCGGCGTGACCACACCACTGACTTATAAAACGGGTAAAAAAATGATTTTTTTTTTAAATTAAAGTCTTCCGTTACTAAAAAGGACTTGGTTTACAAGATTCTTGGGTCAGATTTTTAATATTTTTGACCGTTAATTAAATATGGCGGCCACAAAAAATACAAAAAATCGATTATTGATACAAAATTAAAAATCTGACCCCGGAATCTTGTAAAGTAAGTTCTTTTTAGTAAAGGTAGACTTTAATTTTAAAAAAAAATCATTTTTTTACCCGTTTTATAAGCAAAAATCCGAGCGTCAGTGGTGTGGTCACGCCGGCGCTAATGGGTTAATAAGCTGTGGTAAAAAAAATGAAAATTTTCATTCATTGAAACGTTTTTCTCATCCTCGAAAACCCCCAGGTAATATAGAAAGTTCTTTCTTTCCGTTTTTTTAATCCGCCATCTTAGAAAATCGGAAAACATGTTGGGGTGAAAAAACATTTTTCTCAGCCAGAATCAAACATTAATGTCATATCGAAAATATACTAGGGTGAAGAATTGGAAATTTTTTAGCACTCTTTTTTTCGACTCAAACCACCAAAAAAAAACAAAGTTAAAGTGTAATCATAAAATAATTCCAATTTCCAAAAGCTTACTTTAAGGCTGTTTTATACTTTTAAAATGATAATAGCATGCTCTCAAATTTTTAAATTGTAACGAGTTGCTTGCTCCACTTTGAAAAAAAAAACATGGCAGCGCGCCCCTCTTTAAATTGTTATCTGCCGCTACTCTCACTTTGTAAATGTAGCTCCGAGTTATCGCCACTTTACAGCGCCCAGGCTTCCACTTTCATTTATGAGGGTAAAGTTAATAAAGTGACTTACAGGCACAAATCGTAGGTTATAGGCTTTGCTCTTCATAACGTTATTTAAATTTTCATAAAAATTCCTAAAATCCTATTCCTTAAAAATGAGTTTTTTAGGCTTACCCACTCTCCCCTCGAAGTGGAAATTTGAAAGGCATTATTTTTTTATCAAAAAGAATCTCCGTGCCCAATTTAAAATTTTTTGGCTTTTAAATAACTTTTTCTGTATAACACGGTTTCTTTGGGACGTGGAAGGAACATTCCAGTATTCTTATATGATTTAAAAATTTTTTATATAAACTATATTAAAAAATTTTACTTTTTACCGTTTAAGTAAAACAGCTAATTTTTGGACCATTTAATTCCCTCCTAGACTCCTTTTCGGAGGTTGAAATTCGGTAGACTTTGTTTCTTAGTTTGTTTACGGTTAAAATAAATCCTGATCTAATTATCTGGTAAAACCCCTTGTTTATAAAAAAAATTATTAAAATCATAGTTTTCGCACTTAAATAATTTATTCGAAAATTGGGGCATTCTTTGCATAAAGAATTTTTTATGAAGCTAGGAAACCCTAAAATTTTGAAGCAATTTCAGCATCCAAACTGTGCTGGTACTAACTTTTGTTAAAAAAATAAAAGTTATTATGTATTTTTTTTTTTTTTAATTTAATTTATTATATAAACTTTAATAAAGTTTTTCAATTTATAACAAGCACAAACAAAACAATAAAAAAACACATAATATAACATCAACATAAAGGTTTCTATATATATATATATTTTTGTTGTTATTATTATTATTACATAATATAATTTTTAGTTATGTATTTAGAGGAAAAAAATATTTTTTTATGTAATAAAGTTTTATAAATTAACACGTCTTAGTATTATTATTTATAGTTTAGTTATATAAATTGTATAAAATAAATAAATATTTGCTAGTTAAATTTTTTCATACATTTTAATTAAATTTACATAAACAACAAAAGCATTTTTTAAAATACAATTTAATAAAATATTTTAATGATGAAATAGTTACTTTATAGAAAAGACATTCTTTAAATTTTACGTATTTGATATGAAATATAGTGAGTATAGGATCTGAAGCCTATTATTTAGAGGTTTTTAATTTTAAAATTGTTCTGTCCTTTTTTTATCCTGTATGAATAATAAATTTGTATTCTTCCTTCAAAAAATGTGCTTTGTAATTTTAAAATAATTTCATTTTATCTACAAAAAAGTTAATTTATATTTAAAATTAAAAAATATTAAAAACTTTTTTAAAAATGCCAAAAAACTTGATAAAAAATTTATACTATCATTTATATAGTTTAATATTTTTAAACTTCAGATCCCATACTAATGAAATCCCTTTAAAAATCGAATATTATTAACATATTATAAGTTATTGAAATTTTTTACATTTTTGAATAATTTAAGTTATTTAACATACATAAAATGAAATAGAGAACTTTTTTTGCATATTAAAATAAAAACCGCACATAAAAAAAGAGGAAAAAAAATTTACATATTCAATAAAGAATTTTTTTTGTTGATTTAATTCTCATTATAATATCATTAAATCATTATTTTAATTAAATACTCTTATTAGAGAATATTTAATACTGCTTTTGTATTGGATTTTAGAGCTTTTAAAATGTGCTTTTAGATAATATGATAAAATTTTTCTCTCTAACAGATTGATGAGCAGTTAATAATAAAGTAGGTTAAATGGCATTAGATTCCTAATTTTTTGGTTAATTTGGCAGTTGATTAATAACAAAAAGATAATTTTTGGTTTTAGTCATTATTTTTGGGCTTATTTTTTTTTTATTTTTTTTTATTGCATGTACTTTGTTTATCTTTCTTGATATTTTTATAGTTTTCATTTCAAGACAACGGTTCTGCAAAGTATTTTCAAGGTGTCATGCATACACCAAATATGGGAGAAAAAGTTGCTCAGGTACGTACATAATTATTTATACAAATACACTTTAATAATTTATACAATACAATATTTTATACATGATTGGAGCATTTTATTGAGACTATAAAATTATATCATGTAATTTGAATAAAAAAAATTTTTTCTATACATTTATTGCAATTTCGATATTTCTCACAAAAGAGTCAAAAAATACACGTAAACAGTAATTAAATTTGAGCAAATAATATTATGTTCATAATACAGGCTAAAATTAAAATTTATTTAGTAGATACTTTAGTTAAAAACTTCAATTTAAATTAATAAAAATAAAGTAGTTGATTATTCAGACTATAATGAATATAAGAAAATAAAAAAATCGTGAAGGTGAGTACTGAGTAAATACTTACAATTTTATTTAAAAAATTAAATAATAATCCCTTTATAAAAAAGATCTATCTCCAAACTGTAAAATTTTATTCGCGATATGATTGGCGGTATAGAATCCTTGGTCACGTAAAAAAAGTCCAGAATAGCAGTACTTGAATTTGGGTAGCCAATCCAAAAAATTAGTCTTTTTTTGGGTGGGGTTGGATTTCAGGTAAACCTGAAATGTTTAAGAGGTCTGCAGGTAAAGTAATACATTTAAAAAAATGCTAAAAATTTCAAATTAATTAGATGCTAAACACTGAATATTTTCCTTATCGATTTAATCTGAACATGCCAATAAAATATAATTATTATACTTAAAAGGAAAATATTTTTCTATGTAAATATCTCGGTAAATATTTAAAATAAGCAAGCATTGGGAAGCAAGAACAAGAAAATTTTTATTAATTTTCATAAAAGGCCAAAGTCATGATAACGGCTGCCAAAAATTAAAAATTGAATTTATAAATCTGAAACTGGATGGGAGATTTATTTTCAGGACTTAAATCCCTTTTTTTAAAGAATGTGATATCTATTCTTTATTTAATCTTTGAAAAGTTTATTTTTCTGTAATAGAGATTTGAAAGTGCACAATATCAAAAATTCTGTTCTGATGATTGAACTATAAAGTGGGTAATAAACTCTATTTATTCATTTATTTAATAACAACTTTTATTGGTATTGTTTTTGAATCGTTCATTTATTATGGATAAATTATTCATTATTTTTTATTTTAAAACAATTTTACCACTTGTAGAAAAAGTTATTTGACCTTTAAATGATAAATAAAAAAAAAATAGTTTTTTAATTATTTATGTAATTTATTTATTTGTTTGTGAATTTACAAATTATTTGTTGCTAGGTATTTATCTTAAAAATCAAATTCTTAATAACAGAATTTTTAATCTACAAAAACTTGTACGTGGTTTTTTACTAGGACATGTTAAAAAAACATGTTTTATATTTTCAGTTATAGATTTTTTTATCTTTTATAAAAATTTAAAATGTTTGTATGCATTTATGCATTTTTTTTCTAACCCTAAAATCGCTTTAAATCAATACAAAATTGTTTGAATTGGCTATAAATACTTTATTTAATTAACAATTGTTATCGAAGAAAATATTTATTTACTAATTTTATTCGTTGTTTTACATCAATTAATAATTATCGATTGATAAATTATTTTGCGTCAGTCACATATATTTGTTTGTAAAATTTTTTGTTGATGGGGGTTTAAAAAAAATTATTTGTTTTTTCGTGTGGAAAATTATTCATAGCTGCTTACGTTATTCTTATTAGTATCAAGTTTACGTTACTGAATGAACTAGTGTTGCAGTGCCTATCAAGTTTTTATATTTTTTGGTGACACTAAAAATATTTTTGGTTTTCTGATCACTTGGATTGTATCTCAAAGCTCTAAATCTTTAGCTTGCTACACTACGATTTTTTGGGGCATATACCCCAAAATTTGAGGATTCTGAAACACGAAACTAGGTTGACGACTAAATACTTATATTTATTTTGAAAAATTTGTTGACTTTATATTATAAAAAAATAAAAACAAAAAAAATAATTATTTATGCTTAATTGGCAATTATTTCGGAAGTTTGCTCCCTGAAATTCGGCTTTGAAATCAACAAATTGTCAGTAACGTAATGAATTAAGACTTAATTTTGTTCATGAAACAAAAAGATTTTAAACGTAAAAAAAATTTGAATTTTCTTGGAAAGATAATTGAAGCATGCTATTTAAGCTTTAAAAATTATTATTTGTAAAAGGAAAATGAATTCGTTAATATTTTTGCTTATTATGAAAAATTAAACTTACAAGAACTTTTTAAAATGTTTTTTATCCTAATGATTTGTTCTAAATATTTCAAACGAGACTTCACAGAAACACTAAAGTAAAATGAAATTATTTAGCGTATTACTAATAAATTTTTGCATTATAAAATCAGTGACAACTGGAGTTTTTGAAACAGTGATTTCTAATGTTCTTAAAGAAGTAAAGCCTAGAAATGTTTTTTTTTACAAGGATAATTCAGAATCTTATTATTTTAACACATCATTGGTTAGAAGTGTTACTAAATCTTATCCAACAAATTTAATTAATATACATGATACCCCAAAATTTTTTTGGTTTGCTCCAACTGAAGAATGGAAGAGGAAAATTAATTCGGGTTACGGCTTTACGGATGGAATTTTTTTTTATAACCGTAAAATATTTGCACCAATACATATTTTTGCATTTACCAACGTAATAACAGCAAGAGATATTAAGATTTATTTTTATTATATAGTATTTAGTTTAATTCTTGGTAATACAACGAAAATATTAATCATTTTAATTAATAATAATTTCTCAACTGCTGAAAGAAAAGTTCTGTTTGACGATGTCATGCAATTTGGTTTTATTGACACGACCGTTATAGAAATTACACCGAAAAACACGATTAATATATTTTATGCGAATCCTTATAATTCTCCAAACATTCAGGAAAGATACAATTTTACTTCAGAAGTTATATATTTTCCCAACAAGCTACAAGACTTAAATGGGTACAACCTAAAAATAGGTATCCAAAAAAATGACATTAATTTATATCGTGACAATTTTAATTTGCCAGTTGATTTAAACCCAAGATTGAGATTATATGAAGTTTATAAAATTTTTGAAAAGGCACTCAATGTTACTACCACGGAGGTACAACTGGAGCCATTTTATACCTTAAACGATATTTTAACACATGGAATTACACTTGTTTTAGTAGGATCAGAACCCTTAGCGGATCCCATTTTTGGTCTATTTTTATACAGGGATGGTTATTTAACAAAATTTACAAAATTTGTTGCTGTAACCCCATTGGTTAAAGAAAGTCAGTATGAATTTGCCGATAACCTTAACGTTTTAGTATCATTCGTGGTTATATTATTGATAATTTATGTATCAGTGCGAATAATGAAACTATCTGATGCTGATTGGTCGATTGAAAATATCTCTGCTCTTTTGTTTGGAATGGGAAGTTCAAATCCTAAGAAGTTACGTTCAATAATAATTTATCTGACAATCGCAGTTTTTGCTATCTTTAAATTGTCAGATTTTGTATCAGAATTGCTAAAAGTACAGCTTGTATCAAATGAATATCCTCTAATTGATTCTGTTGACGATGTTTTTAAAAAAAATGTGACCGTGATGAAGATGAATCCAACTCTTCATTACTACCAACAGTTTTCTAAAAGTGTAACCAAGTTATTAAGCATCCGAAAAGTAATCTCGTGGACAGTTTTGGATCCAGAAAAATTAGAAATTATAGTTGCAAAAGAAATGGATGCAGATAAATTAATATTTATCGATAAAGTGAATTACAATGCAACTAGATTTGAAAAAATTGATTTATATTTGCCTTCTTTTTTCTATAAATTATCCTTTGGATATAAATGCTTCTTTATAAAAAAATTTGGTAAAATTGATCGATGGGTTTCCGAAACTGGCTTAGATATAAAGTGGGCTAGGAACTACAAAGTTACACCGATTGAAATGATAGAAGATTATGGCCTGGAAGAAGATCAAACAGCACTTTTAATTATACTCCAATATGTATTAGGAATTGGATTTGCTTTTGCAGTTATAGTATTTCTTTTGGAATTACTTTATCATTATTGTATTAAGAAGATCCTATTCAAAAGAAGTTGTCGAGTTCGACCATTCTAGGTCCAAAAACGCTTCTTTGTGATGATTATACAATTGAGGGTAAGATTTAGTTAAAATTGGTTACCGGACTTTGTTGCAGTTAATAAGAAAATAATCGAATGTATCAACAATTTCTTTTTTTACTGGCAATATGGATGTGGGGTATTCCAAGAGGTATCCTAGTGGAATCTGTGCTGGGGAAGTAGGAAAGCTGCCAACTTTAAGATTTTAAATTGAATTGTATTCACCCACACGCTGTAAATCATTATTCAATCAATGAATTATTAATGATTTATTCATTAACAATGTCCGTTATACAGAAAATTTGCAGCAAACCCATTTCAAGAACAGCCTGAGTACAAATTGTCTGCATAGTTTCGATTTTTCTTTTAAGCACTATGCCAAAAATACGATCCTGACCAGACAGCGTATAATTTTGGTATATATTCTACTGAAACATCCAAGATATGCACCAATCCAGATACCAACCATGTTAGCTTGACTTAACTTTGGTAAAAATTATATTGGAGGCGCCCGTGTTTGCAATGACCTTCAGGAAAATATGAAAAAATACAAAAATGTACTACTTATGTCAATGTATGTAATTAACATCTTATGTCATTATTTCTTAACCAGCCCTCTAAAACCATAATTATTATTTAAAAAAAAATTTTCCTTAATAAAAAAAATTAATATTCAAGGTAAAATAAAATCAATTTATCGACACCACGTTATTTGCTAGCAATAAAATATTTATTGTTGATTTTTTGTCTCTAAACTAACGATTTACAAAAATTGATATATTATAATATTTAAATATTTTTAGCAACATTATTTATCGTTGTTAAGTTTTTGTTAGTGTTTTTTGTTTTTGCAACTATATTTTGTAAATTTTTGAGAAATAAAAATTGTAAATTATCAATTTTTCTTGCGAATTTGCAAAAGAAATCGAGGATTCTATTTAAGATTTTTTTCGAAGATTTACTAATTTTTAGAAAATATCCTATTTTTTTATTAATCTAAGGAGTTAATTTTTACAGTGTTCAGTTTCAAGTAGCGTGTCGATTTCCAAATGAAAATCAGTTAAAACCAAGGATATTGTAAAAACGTTTTAAAAAGCTTTTAAAAACCTTGCTAAAAACTTCTTAAAATGTTCTAAAAGATTTAAAAGTAACAAAATATTTAAAAACATAAAAATGCATAATTTTTATTTTAGTGAGGATGTATCACTGAAGGCTTTTGTATATAATACAGATAAATAATTATAATAATAATTGAAGTGATTTTTTATGAAAGTTGAACTAAAGTCGTGGTAGTTTCTGATAAATTATATTTAAAAAGTTCAATAATAGATAGGGTACTTACTGTGTAAAAAGATATTGTGAATAGCAATTATTTTCATAAATTGGTTTTCATTATAATTTCGGAGCTACCCGTGTTTTCAAAGACCACGGGGAGTCTTATGATGCACAAAATTCATGCGAGAACTTGTATGCTGAGATAGTTAATGATATATATCATAATATATCCTATTTCTATAATATATACTGAAAAAAAAATCCATTTGCCGGAAGTGAAAAAATTTTACTTGTGCCGAGCAGAATTTGTTTTCTTACTCAAACAATTGCAAACGACTTGAAACATAAATAAAACTAAAAAAATAAAATGTTTATTTCTTTACGTACGTTTCTAGTCATTTTGTAAATGTTTGAGCATGAAAAAAGAAATTGAAATTCAGTTTACCGCAAGAGGATTTTTTTTCATAAATTTACATTAAAAAAAAAAATAAATTAGAAGATAAGGAATTAATTGAAATTGTTATTGATATAAGAAAAAAAAAATTTATTGAAAGCAAAGTTGTTGAATTTTCAACCATAATCTAAAATATAAAAAAAAATTAAATTACGTCAGTGTAAACAGTGGGTGTATAAAACAAGCAATAAATAGTATATTTACGGATTATGTTTAGAAAAGTAAGGAATGGCTTTCGTTGGGGCATTCTTTATTTTTCTGGCCATGTAATTTCTTTTCTCTGACCAGAAAAATTTAAGCCAGCCTATGAATCTTTATTTTAAATTGCTAATATACTATAAGCTTCCAATTCAAAAAATTTTTGAAAATTAAAATTTGATTGAAAACTCATATAAAGAAGCGTTACCGTGTAGCACAAAAATGTGTTTGGTTTCTTATCTTCATTCTTTTTTCGTAACTCTCGTGACTCCATGGACATTAAATTATCTTTATAATGTCAAATTATTTTTAGAATGGTGTGAACCTTAAATAAAATTGGACCAAATAAGGTCTTTTATTCTAAAATTTTTTTTACTGTAAAGGAAATCACTTCCTACGATTTTAAATTTTTATTAAATTGATTGTTTTTAAAATTTTAATAATAATGTACCTTTATTGGAATATTTTTTAAATATTGTAAATCACGATTATTCAAATTAAATAAACACAAAAAAGTTTTTAAAAAGTATCTGAGTCCTGTAATTAATATAATTTTCCTTTTTTTTCTTTTCTATTTTTAATTTTGAAAGTTAAATAATTTTTATTTGTATATTTGATTTTAAAAATTAAGCCCATTGTTTTTTTTTGTATAATTTAAAATAATTAGTAAAAAATAAAATAAAACAATTTTAAGATTTATCTTGATTAAATAAATGAAAAAATGCTGCCAAGTAATTGGAACTATGGTTCCTCATTAACTGTAACATAATGTTCTTAATGTCTATTTTACCTAGTGAAAACGATAGTTCTAGATATTAATAACTTTCATAAAAAAAAATTAAGTACTACGTCCCAAAAGAAAAAAAATATTGCTGTTTTCTTTATTTTTTTAGGCAAAAAGTTTTGAGAAAAAAAGTTGAATGTTCAATGATTCATTTCACTTTAGCTCTAAAACTATAAATTTGCTACTTTAATCAATTATATATTTGTAATATACAAATCAATACCTATCCATGAAAAAAAAATGAAGCTATCGAACAATTTGTTGCTGAGATACAGGTCTCGTTTTCCAAAGGTCACAGAAAATTTGCAAATTAATATTTTCAAATTTTTAAAACAGCAACGTGTAAATAAAGAGTCATATTATCAGTAGTAAAAATTTGGCTAGAAAAAAATGATTTTTTGGACACTTTTTTGAGGTCCAAAGCAGCGGAATGAAAAAAAATTTCAAAAAATTCTTGTTTTTTGACTTACATTTGCCATAACAGAAACTAATAAAGTTGAACTATATTCCTTTGGTAAAATTGTAAAAATATAGTCAAATTTTCAGAAAAAATTTGTTTCATTAAAATATCTCTATTCTTACCCAAAATATTAAGAAAAAACGAGAGATTATCATCTTATTCAAACCGATAGTATGTATATGCAATTATGTATATATGCCAAAAAATCGAAAATAAAAATTTCACCTGTATCATAATGGGGTTCACAATGGTTACTCTTTGGAGGAACCAAAAATGAAAGAGGGATGAAAGAAATGGATTTTCGTTAAATTTTTAGTTCTCCTCATAGAGTAACCATTGTTTTAGGTAAAATTTTATCAAAAAATCACAAAGTATTTATTTTTTTTTTAATTGGATGTAATAACTCATTTACTTCTATGAAAGCACTTATATTTATGGTTTTTACTCGATATCTCGAATCTAATGATTAATTTTTTGAAAATTTTTTTTCCAAAATTTTTGTGACAAAAAAATACAAAAAACACTAATTTTTTTTCTCTTTAGACATAGTAACTAATTTATTTCTAAGGGAGTACTAGTTTTAGGAACTTCGTTTATAGTAATTTTTTAAAATATTTTTCTCTAAAAATTAAAAAAAAAAAAGTAAAGAAAACTGCAATATTTTTTTTTTTTTTGGCAAATAATTTAAATGAAACATGTTTATAATTACTTCTTATTTATTACAAACATTCTAGCTTCCGAAAGTAGTATCTTGTAAACTCAAACAAATCCCTAGACTCAGATTTTTTGAAGTCCCCAAATCCGGATTATTTCAAGCCCCTAAGTCCCATTTAATTCGCCCTCCTTGATTTTTAAGCCTTCTGGGATATCCCTGTATCCTATAAACATGTTCCATGTTAAATTTATATTTATTCTAGTCGAAGAAAGTTTTAATATCAAAAAGCATCTTTTTTAATAAACTTACACGGCCAGGCTGCTTTGCTTGAAATTTTTTAGTTGCTTGAAATTTAAAGCAAACTGCTTGAAAATTCAAGCGAATTGCTTTAATATTCAAGCAATTTGGTTAAATTGCTTGAAATTTCAAGCGATTCAAGCAACTGCTTGAATTTTCAAGCAAAGCAGCCTGGCCGTGTAGCATTGTATCTCTTTGACTTAGGTTTTACATTTGTTTTAATAATTTATTATTATTTTCACATTAAAAGTATAATGTAGTTTTATTCTATAAAAATGTAATTTTATGTGATAACAGGCCCACAAAAAAAAAAGTCAAAACCCAGAAGGTAGACCTGACTAACTTTACGTTTATTGGTGTTCTAAATCCAAATTTTCCATCCAAAATTCGATTTGATTGTCCAGTTTCCCCCCAGCACCACCCAGCACTAAAACTAAACTTAAAAATAAGTTTTTTATAAAAATTTAAAATTAGTGCATATTCTTAGATATTTTGGTGTAAAATTACTAAAAACATTTATGCAAACTGTTTTCGAACTCCATATTAGCCCCTAAAGCACCCCTAGTATCAGTAACTAGACCCCCTAGGGGTCAAAAACTGATTTTAGTAAAAAATGAAAACTAATAAAAATTCTTTGTTCTTTTTTTAGGAAAACTAAAAATATTTATGCAATTATTTGTAAACTCCCGGTGAACCCCTGAAATACACCTAGTATCGGTTACCATACCCCCAAGGGGTCAGAAACTGATTTTTAGTAAAAAATTAAAATTAGTGCATATTCTTTGGTGTTTTGGTGTCGGAAAATTTAAATCATTTATGCAAACGTCGTATGAGCCCATAGACCTCACCCACTCGATGTTGGTCACCACTCTCCTAGGGGTCAAATACTGATTTTTTGTAAGATTTCAATTTTAATGCATATTTCTAGCTATTTCGGAGTATGTAATAAAAAAATATTTATGAGAAATATTTTAAATACTCATTTCAGGCACAAATCCAATTCTAGCTCATTTGTAAGATGGTGAAAAATTCGTGCTTTATAAAAATTTTATATAAATTGCAAAATATTTGGACATTTAATATTTATTTACGACAAATTTTTATGATGACGTACTCTCTTACTTTTAAATGATCTTATAAGTTTACAAGGGGCTTTTCTTTTCAATTTTTTTTCCTGTTTTACATTTTATTCTTCGTCGCTGTCTTCTGATAAATCTCTTTTTAAACTCCAACAATAGTCAGCCAACATTCTTTCATCACACCTACCTTGATATCGCTTTTCCATTACCTTAATGTCCTGGTGGAATCTTTCACCCTGTTCTTCACTGTAGTCGCCTAAATTGCTCGGGAAATAATCTACATGTGTTTCAAAATAGTGCAATTTTACATTCATTAGGCATCCAAGCTCTCTATAATTTTCAAGCAACTTTTTTATTTCCTCTTTGTAATTGTCACTTTTGTGATTACCTAAAGAATTTTCAGATACAAATTTGAAACTCGCCCAAGCATTTTTCTCTTTACTCTCCATGCATTTTATGAACTCAGTGTCTCGAAAAAGTTTGCGAATTTCAGGACCATCAAGCTTTAATCTTAGCGTCTGTTTTTTTCGGGAATTTTTGCTGTATATACTTTTATGCTTTACTCACTTTTCTATCTAATGCTCTAACGAACTGCTTCATTAAACCAAGTTTTAAGTGGAGAGGAGGGAGAAGCACATTCTGAGGTGGTACTAAGGGTTCATGGATAATGTTTGCTGTACCTGTAGTTAAGGAACTTCAAACAGGCCATTCCTTATTTATATAATGATTCTGGCGTTCGCGACTGTCAAACATACACAAAAAGCATGAATACTTAGTAAAACCTGCTTGTTGCCCTAACAAGATAGATATTATTTTCAAATCCCCGCAAATTTTCCAATTGTGATCCTTATACTTTATTTTTTCAAGAATAAATTTCATCGTTTCATATTCTTCTGACATATTTACAGAATGGGCTATTGGTATTTAACCTAGTACATTGGTATTATGTAAGAGGTCAGCCTTTAGACTGCGTAAGGAACAGTCAATAAAGTAATAAAATTTTAAAGAAAAGCATCTTGTAAACTTAGAAGGTCTTTTAAAAGTAAAAGAGTACTCATCATTAAAATTTTTCGTATACCAAATTTCCCAATATTTTGTAATTTATATTAAATTTTTATAAAGAACGAATTTTTGACCACCTAACATATGAGCTAGAATTGAATTTGTGCCTGAAATGAGTATTTAAAAAAGTTCTCATAAAAATTTTTTCATTATATACTCCAAAATAGCTAGAAATATGCATTAAAATTGAAATCAAACAAATAACTAGTTTTTGACCCCTAGAGTTGTGGTGACTAACATCAAGTGGGCGAGGTCTAAGGACTCATATGAGGTTTAAAATAAGTTTGCATAAATGATTTGAATTTTCCTAAACCAAAACACCTCACCATTTCCGAATTTCCAAAAATTCTCAAAGGGGTGGTAATATTTAAAAATTCTTTTAGACTGGTTTGATGTGTTTTTTTATTGCGGAGGGCATAAGACTCATTTTTTTTAAATTTAATCAATAAATTTTGTTAAAAATCAAAAAAACTGATTTTAAAATTTTTTTGGTTCTGTGGCTCCTTAAACTAAAGTTGTGGTAGTCTCAGATAGATTATGTTTTAAAAATTCAATAATAGATAGGGTATTTACTGTGTAAAAAGAGATTGTGATTAAGAATTAACTTCATTAATTTGTTTTAATTATTATATTTCAGAGCTACCCGTGCTTTTAAAAACCACGGGGGGTCTTATGGTGGGCAGAATTTATGTGAGTCTATAGAATTCCTATACTGAGATAGTAACTTTTGTAGAATTGTGATTAAATTGCTTTTATGTAAAAAGGATAATAAGGACCATTAAAAATTTTTGTCAGTGCTCTAGACGTAAAAAATTGAAAAACAACATTAATTCGTGTCTAAATTGATTATTTGTTATGAATAAACAACCCGAGCGAACCTGTCGGGCGGATTGCCACCATAAGTCACGCGGCGAAACGGCGGCCCGTCGGAGGCCCTCCTTAGGGCCGCCGGTTCGCCGCGTGACTTATGGTGGCAATCCGCCCGACAGGTTCGCTCGGGAAGTTGATATTTTTTATTTTAAAAAATTCTATTCATTAACTATACGTGTAAAATAGTATTTTACGTATCAAGGGCGTAAAGGTTTCGGCACTAGCGTGAGCACTAGCACGAGTGCTCGGCGAAGCCGGGCACGAGTGATAAGTGTTCACGCTCGTGTCTAAAGTATTTCGCCCATGATGCTTACACTATTTTTTGCCCACCTAGGCGTAAAACGAGTTCAGAAAATTCTTTACACACGAGTTTTACGCCCGGGAGGGCAAAAAAATTATTTGACCTTTTAAAATAAATGTTGAATAAAAAAAAATATTTTGTATTTGGTCACTTTTACTCCAATCATCCAGAAATTTATCTTCAGAAATGACTTTTGGTATTGATTCAAATTGACTGTGATATATATTATCGGATGCAAATGATTTAATAAATACAAATAGATTTACTAAAATATCTATTTAATAATTGATAAACGCTGTTACCGTGACACGGCTAAAATGTTTTATTAATTTATATTTGTTATTTAATTTATATATTGTAACCAAAACTGTTATATCTGTCATATTATATTTTATTTTATGTATCAAATTTTGTACTGGAACAAATAAAAGACTATTTACATTTATTTACATTTACATCATTCTGCTTTGATTGAAAAGTTTTATGTAGAATTGAAGTTCTTTCTGAATATTATTGTAGTTTTATTAATGTATTAAATGGTTATGAAATAACCATTTCAGAATGAGGCCAAGATGTACTGGTCCTAAAAAGTGCTTATTTTTACCTAACCCAAATTGTAGAAATACTTTAAATAGGTGAATGCCCAGCTTAATAAACAGACAAAATGGTTGCCATATTTCAAATATTTTTTGTTTTTTTTCCAATTAAAACCAAACTAAATAGTCAGTTGCCTCTAATTAAATTCTCTCAACTTGTCTTTGCAAATCTCGTCTGACAAAACTTTTCTATTTTTCATAAGAGCCTGTATAAAATTTCAACTTTTTGGCTCAATAACAAAAAAACTTATCCGTCCAAAATTCTTCAAATTTTGCAGAATGATTTTAGATTATAAATACTTAAATCTAGCAAATTTTTTGACAAATCGTATATTTTTTTAATCCTTAGTTAACCTTCTTAAAATAAAGAAGCATTAGGGAATATTTATTGTCAGTTTAAATTTCGTTCCTTTTTTAATAAACATTCATTTTTTTCAATATTTTAATTCTATAACTGTTAAAGTTTCAGTATTTATTTATTTATTTTATAACTTTTATTGTTAGTATAGATTTTTAATCGTTTATTGTTTATTTGTTATGAAAAAATTATTCATTATTTTTTATTTTAAAACAGACTTTCGTATTTACCACGTGTAGAAAAAGTTATTTGACCTTAAAAATAAATCATAAATTAAAAAAAAATTGTATTTTTTAATTTATTTATGTAAATTATTTATTTGTTTGTGAAAATTATGCATAGTTGCTTAGGCTGAATGAACTAGTGTAGCAGTACCTAATAAGTTCTTATATTATTTTTTCCTATGTGTACTTGAAAAATATTTTTGGGATTTTTCGGGGCATATACCCCAAAATTTAAGAATTCTATAACAAGAAACTAAGTTTACGACTAAATATTTATATTTATTTTGAAAATTTTTTTGAATTTATGTTATAAAAAAGTAAAAACTAAACAAATAATAATAATTTATGGCATATTGACAATTATATCGGAGCTCTGCTCCCTGAAATTTGGCTTTAAAATCAACAATTGTCAGTAACGTAACGAAGTAAAACATTTGTTCATGAAACAAAAAAGATTTTCAGTGTAAAGAAAATATGAATCAAATTGTAAAGTTAATTGAAGCATGCTTCTTTAAATAGCTGTAAGAATTATGATTTGTAAAAAGAAAAAGAATTCGTTAATATTTTTACTTATTATGATAAAATAAATTTAACTTACAAGAACTTTTTAAAATGATTTTTATCCTAATAATTTGTTCTAAATATTTCAAACGAATCTTCACAGAAACTTTAAAGTAAAATGAAACTATTCAACATATTACTAATAACTTTTTGCATTATAAAATCAGTGACAACTGGAGTTTTTGAAACAGTGATTTCTAATGTTCTTAAAGAAGTAAAGCCTAGAAATGTTTTTTTTTACAAGGATAATTCAGAATCTTATTATTTTAACCCATCAATGGTTAGAAAAATTACTGAATCTTATCCAACAAATTTAATTAATATACATGATTGGCCAAATTTTTTTTGGTTTGCTCCAACTGAAGAATGGAAGAGAAGATTTTCAGTGTAAAGAAAATATGAATCAAATTGTAAAGTTAATTGAAGCATGCTTCTTTAAATAGCTGTAAGAATTATGATTTGTAAAAAGAAAAAGAATTCGTTAATATTTTTACTTATTATGATAAAATAAATTTAACTTACAAGAACTTTTTAAAATGTTTTTTATCCTAATGATTTGTTCTAAATATTTCAAACGAGACTTCACAGAAACACTAAAGTAAAATGAAATTATTTAGCGTATTACTAATAAATTTTTGCATTATAAAATCAGTGACAACTGGAGTTTTTGAAACAGTGATTTCTAATGTTCTTAAAGAAGTAAAGCCTAGAAATGTTTTTTTTTACAAGGATAATTCAGAATCTTATTATTTTAACACATCATTGGTTAGAAGTGTTACTAAATCTTATCCAACAAATTTAATTAATATACATGATACCCCAAAATTTTTTTGGTTTGCTCCAACTGAAGAATGGAAGAGGAAAATTAATTCGGGTTACGGCTTTACGGATGGAATTTTTTTTTATAACCGTAAAATATTTGCACCAATACATATTTTTGCATTTACCAACGTAATAACAGCAAGAGATATTAAGATTTATTTTTATTATATAGTATTTAGTTTAATTCTTGGTAATACAACGAAAATATTAATCATTTTAATTAATAATAATTTCTCAACTGCTGAAAGAAAAGTTCTGTTTGACGATGTCATGCAATTTGGTTTTATTGACACGACCGTTATAGAAATTACACCGAAAAACACGATTAATATATTTTATGCGAATCCTTATAATTCTCCAAACATTCAGGAAAGATACAATTTTACTTCAGAAGTTATATATTTTCCCAACAAGCTACAAGACTTAAATGGGTACAACCTAAAAATAGGTATCCAAAAAAATGACATTAATTTATATCGTGACAATTTTAATTTGCCAGTTGATTTAAACCCAAGATTGAGATTATATGAAGTTTATAAAATTTTTGAAAAGGCACTCAATGTTACTACCACGGAGGTACAACTGGAGCCATTTTATACCTTAAACGATATTTTAACACATGGAATTACACTTGTTTTAGTAGGATCAGAACCCTTAGCGGATCCCATTTTTGGTCTATTTTTATACAGGGATGGTTATTTAACAAAATTTACAAAATTTGTTGCTGTAACCCCATTGGTTAAAGAAAGTCAGTATGAATTTGCCGATAACCTTAACGTTTTAGTATCATTCGTGGTTATATTATTGATAATTTATGTATCAGTGCGAATAATGAAACTATCTGATGCTGATTGGTCGATTGAAAATATCTCTGCTCTTTTGTTTGGAATGGGAAGTTCAAATCCTAAGAAGTTACGTTCAATAATAATTTATCTGACAATCACAGTATTTGCTATCTTTAAACTGTCAGATTTGGTTTCAGAATTGGTAAAAGTACAGCTTGTAACAAATGAATATCCTCTCATTAATTCTGTTGAAGATGTTATTAGCAAAAATTTGACTGTGATGGAGATGAATCCAACTCTTCAATACTACCAAAATTTTTCTGAAAGTGTAACCAAGTTATTAAGCATCCGAAAAAAAATTGATTGGGTAGTATTGGATCAAGAAAAATTAGAAATTACGATTGCAAAAGAAAATGATGCAGATAGAATAATATATGAGGATAAAGTGACTTACAATGCAACTAGATTTGAAAAAGTTGATTTAAATTTGCCTTCTTTTTTTTATAAACTATCGTTTGGATTTAATCACTTTTTTATAAAAAAATTTGGTAAAATTGATCGATGGGTTTCGGAAACTGGCTTAGATATAAAGTGGGCTAGAAGTTACAAAGTTATACCGATTGTAATGATACAAGATTATGGCCTGGAAGAAGATCAAACAGCACTTTTAATTATACTCCAATATGTATTAGGAATTGGATTTGCTTTTGCTGTTATAGTATTTCTTTTGGAATTATTTTATCATTATTGTATTAAGAAGATCCTATTCAAAAGGAGTTGTCGAGTTCGACCATTCTAGGTCCAAAAACATATTATTGCTGAATTTTGTCTTAAAAATTATTGAAATTCTATTGAAACTTAAAATATGCATTACTACCTAGTTTAACTTTCAACGTAAAATAATACATTTTTTTTTAAAATCAATTAATTCTTCCCTTACTATTCATTTCTTCAAGAAAGAAATCATTTTTATTGACCAAATTTCAATTTTTAGGTCAAAAACTGTGTTTCATAAATTTTGCTACTTACAGTTTTCAAAGGCTTTTGACCTAAAAATTGAAATTAGGTACATAAAAATTATTTTTTTTCATAAAGAAATGAATTGCCAGGGAAAAATGCATCGATTTTAAAAAAAAATTATTATTTTACGATGAAAATCAAGCGAGTAATGCACGTTTAAAGTTCAGAAACAGGCATTTTTCAATATAGAACTTCAATCTTAGTTTTAAGACAAATTTGAGTAAAATCTTAAATTGACGATAACTTGGCTAAATTTCATCGGAAAAATTTAATTTACCTAAAAAGTTATTTTGAAAAAGTGGTGAAAAAGTCAGCCCGATCGGGAGACCTGACCTGGCAAAGCCATGACACGATATCCAGAATGACTCATAAGGAAGTTAATTTTTACAGTGTACAGTTTCTACTTGAGTAGCGTGTCGATTTGCAAATGAAAATCGGTTAAAACCAAGAATAATGTTTTAAAATGTTTTAAAAAGCTTTTAAAAACCTTGCTAAATACTGCTTAAAATGTTCTAAAAGATTTCAAAGAAACAAAATACTTAAAAAAATGTAATATTACTGTATAATATCTATACTTATTAATTTAAAAATTTTACTCGTTTAATTAGTATATATTTAAACCAATAGCAATTTAGCTGGTTTATTTATTGATTTATTGTAAAAATGCATAATTTTTATTTTAGTGAGGATGTATCACTGAAGGCTTTTGTATATAATACAGATAAATAATTATAATAATAATTGAAGTGATTTTTTATGAAAGTTGAATTAAAGTCGTGGTAGTTTCAGATAAATTATATTTTTAAAATTCAATAATAGATAGGGTATTTACTGTGTTAATAGATATTGTGAAAAACAATTATTTTTATAAATTGGTTTTAATTATGATTTCGGAGCTACTCATGATTTCAAATACCACGCGGGGTCTTATGATGCACAGAATTTATGCGAGAATTCATATTTACTCCAGTCAAAATACGGGTTTGGTTGTATTTTCACTGGCGAACACGAGATTTGCTCTACTATAGGTTTTTTGGGTCGCTGAACACGAAAATCGGGGTCATTTGAGTGAGAAATTGGGGCTTGGAGAAATTGGTGAAAATACAACCCCCCCCCGTATTTTGACTGGAGTATATTCTGAGATAGTAAAACATACATAGGATATATCCTATTTATATTATATACTGAAAAAAAATCCGTGTGTTTTGCTTGTGCCGAGCAGAATTTGTTTTCTTACTCAAACAATTGCAAATGACTTGAAACATAAATAAAACTAAAAAAATAAAATGTTTATTTCTTTACGTACGTTTCATTTAAAGTCATTTCATTAAGTCATTTTGTAAGTGTTTGAGCATGAAAAAAGTAATTGAAATTCAGTTTACCGCAAGTGGATTTTTTTTTATAAATTTACATTAAAAAAAAAAATAAATTAGAAGATATGGATTAATAGAAATTGTTATTGACATAAGAAAAAAAAAATTATTAAACAATTTTAAGCAAATTTTTTGAATTTTCAACCATAATCTAAAATATAAAAAGAAAACTAAATTACGATAGTGTAAACCGTGGGTGAATAAAACAAGCAATAAATAGTATATTTACGGCTTATGTTCAGAAAAGTAAGGCATGGCCCTTATTGGGGCATTTCTTATTTTTCTGGCCATAGATCATAATCTGTGTCAGTAGCGGAAAAATACGTGATTTCTGTTTTCTGATCAAAAAAATTTAAACCAGCCTATGAAACTTTATTTTAAATTCAAATTAAAAAAATTATTGAAAATTAAAATTTGGTTGAAAACTTATATAAAGAAGTGTTACCTTTTAGCACAAAAATATGTTTGGCTTCTAATCTTCATACTTTTTTCGTAACTCTCGTGACCCCATGCACATTAAGGTGGCTCACAGTTATAGGTCCGTATATTTTAGGGTGACATCAGAGGGGGGCATAACTAATTAATTAAATTTTATTATTTATTTTATAGATATGTGAATATTTAGAAGTTATTATTAATAATAATGCATTTTCTTATATAATGTGTGCGGTGTAAACATAATTTTTAAAATACAAAATATTTTATTGAAAGGGGCTCGAGACTAAAATTATGTGTTTATAATTTGATCGGCAACTATTGTGTATTTTTCTTGGAAAAGTTTCTATTTTTGTTAAATAACACGTGTGTACAATTTTATCTAAAAAGATTCGTTTTTGAATTAGTACGAAGTAAAACAATATCAATATTTTATCGGCAAGCTAAGTATTGTTTGGGCTCAATGAGTTTATTTTTTAATTATCTTCATCTCCAGAAAATTTTAGTTCATATTATTTATCGGCAAGCTAAGTATTGTTTGGGCTCAATGAGTTTATTTTTTAATTATCTTCATCTCCAGAAAATTTTAGTTCATATTATTCGTTGTTTATAAACTGCGTGAGACACCTTAAATTATCTTTATAATGTCAAAATTTTGTTAAAATGTTTTGAACGTAAAATAACGCTGCACCAAATAAGGTCTTTTATTCTAAAATCTTTTTTAGTGTAAAGGAAATCACTTCCTACGATTATAAATTTTTATTAAATTGATTGTTTTTAATTCTAATAATAATGTAACTTTATTGTATTATATTTTAAATATTGTAAATCACGATTATTAAAATTAAATAAACACAAAAAGTTTTAAAAAAATATCTGAGTCCTGTAATTAATATAATTTTCCTTTTCTTTCTTTTCTATTTTTAATTTTGAAAGTTAAATAATTTTTATTTGTATAATTAATTATAAAAATTAAGCCCATTGTTGTTTTCTGTATAATTTAAAATAATTCTATTTAAAATAATAAGTAAAAAATAAAATTAAACAATTTTAAGATTTATCTTGATTAAATGAATGAAAAAAAGCTGCCAAGTAATTGGAACGATGGTTCCTCATTAACTGAAACATAATGTTCTTTATGGTCTATTTCTAGTAAAAATGATGGTTCTAGATATTAATAACTTTCATAAAAAAAAATTAAGTACTACGTCCCATAAGAAAAAAAATATTGCTGTTTATTTTATTTTTTTAGGCAAAAAGATTTGAGAAAAAAAGTTCGAGGTTCAAGGATTCATTTCGCTTTAGCTCTAAAACTAGAAATTTGCTACTTTAATCAATTATATATTTGTAATATGCAAATCAAGATTCAGTAGAAAAATTAGATTTATAAACATGGAATAGCTATTTTTAAAACTTTACGGTCCATTTTACCCATCCTACCCCTATTTTTGAGTATTCAAAAGGGTTTTATCTGAATGTCAACATTAAATTCGAATTCAGTAGTGAATTTTACTATTGCGGCGAATAATAACTTTAAAAAAATGTATTTTCAAAGTTTTTGAAAAAACCACCTCTATTTACAAATATGAAGGTGGAGACCTTACCCTATAAGAGGCAGTCAAATTTTTCCATAAAAAATTGAATTTTACATCCAAAATATTTCATGATCTTTTTATTTATTTTTGTAACATTAACAGTCTCTTATCCATCTTTTAAAATTCTCGTTTTACCCCTTTTTACCCCTATTTATCGGGTATGTAGAAGGGTGTTATGTCCAATCTAACGACAGTTTTGAAAAAAACATGACATTTTACTTGTAGGGTACGATTTTCAGCCTTCTACCGGCTGAAAATTTTAGAGTTTTCATTGAGATTTCGTAATTTTCCACCTGGGCACGGATGGGTTAATTAGTTTTGAAATAAGGCAGATTCTACAATCATCCGGTAAACTCTTGCGGTCGTCCGCTAGAGGTCCACAAGGTAGTGGCACCAAACGAAACTAAATGATAACTTAAAGTAATCATGTGTATTTATTTTATATAAAGTTTGCACCACTGACTTGCGGACTTCTAGCGCACGATCGCAAGAGTTTACCGGATGATTGTAGAATCTGCCTAACAATTCAGAATGCGGCCAAGATCCGCTGGTCCTAAAAAGAACTAATATTTACAATTAACTAACCCTAATTATAGAAATATTTTAAGGAGGTTGGCGCCCAGTTTAATAAACACATAATAACGTTGCCATATTTCAAATATTTTTTGTTTCTCGTCTAACAAAATTCTTTTTTTTTGAAATTTTATATTTAGTAGACGAGTTATAGAACATTTCTATTTTCCATACGAGCCTGTATAAAATTTCAACTTTTTGGCTCAATAACAAAAAAACTTATTCGTCCAAAATTCTTCAGATTTTGCAGAATGATTTTAGATTGTAAATACTTAAATCTAGCCAATTTTTTGACAAATTGTATATTTTTTTCAATCCTTACTTAACCTTCTTAAAATAAAGAAGCATTAGGGCATATTTATTGTCAGTTTAAAGAGCATCCCGGAATAAGAAGCGATTTCGGCCCCGGCATGAAATCAAAAAAACCTTTTTGCACATGAAAGTACTCATAAAAAAAACATTTTTCACGTTGGAATTTTCACGCCAGCTGCCCTCTGTTGGGCTAGGGGGGCAAAAGTGTTTTGATTTTTTTTTTGAAAATTTTTCAAATTTCAAAAATTCATTTCTCTGGATCCTGAAAACGAAAAGTGGTCTACAAGGTCTCAAAAAATTCGGCTTTCTATGCACTTTCATTTTATATATGTAAAAAAATTTTTTGATACACGTAAACCAGCTTAAAATATAAAAAAACGAAAAACTTTAGTTAAAACTTTATCCTTGAAGTTAATTTTCTCTGCCTGAAAGATTTACACATCCCTAAAAAATTTATATGTTTTTTGTCACGCATAAAGTTGCAGAATGAACTCGGTTTTAACGAGATTTCAACGTACATTTTTTAAAAAAAGCCTATATACCGATGGTTTTTTCAATTTTTTACTGATTTTCTGGGTTTTTAAGCTCGACTTTTTATTTAACTCTAAACATATACTTTTATATGCAAATTTTATGATTGTAAATAATATAAAAACTTTAAAATTTTCTATTAGCACCGGTTTCAACAGGATCCCAATATATCAGAGCTCAAAAATACAGATAAACTATTGAGTTTTAGCATTCTTTTGCAGATGTCCAGAGTTTCTAAGAAGAAATATCTTTCTTTATATAATGAGGACTTATATGCATAAATATGCATAAATTTTATGCATTAACTTTACATAAAAATCAAAAATCTTTCAATTTAAACCGGTTTTAACAAGTTATACACCTAGAAATCGATATAAGATATAAAAAACCACTAATTTTGTTACCTTTTTTTGCTAAAATTTTTGAGGTTTCTTAATAAGCATAAGGGTTTTCATGCAAGCATATACTCATACTTCACACTTTAATCTGTCTGTTGAAATTTGGCTTAGCGTCTTGTAATAGGAGTAACCTGATAAGTGAACATATAAATTATAAGTACTTTCAAGTGTAAAAAGGTTTTTTTGATTTCATGCCGGGGCCGAAATCGCTTCTTATTCCGGGATGCTCTTTCGTTCCTTTTTTAATAAACAGTCATTTTTTTCAATATTTTAAAACTAAATCTGTTAAAGTTTCAGTATTTATTCATTTATTTAATAACAACATTTATTATTATTATAAATTTTTAATCGTTTATTGTTTATATTTGTTATGAAATAATTATTCATTATTTTTTGTTTTAAAACAATTTTTCGTATTTACCACGTGTAGAAAAAGTTATTTGACCTTAAAAATAAATAACAAATAAAAATAAAATATTTTTTTTAATTATTTATGTAATAAATATGTAATAAAGTTTGTAAATTTATGTGAATTTACAAACTGTTGTTGCTAGGTATTTATTCCAAAAATCAAATTCTTATTAGGGTAGATTTAAATGAAGTGAGAGCGACTTGTATGGTCGGGTCTTCAAAACTGCCCTAAAGTTTTTTTTTCTACAAGTACTACAAAAAATAAGTCACCAGCCCAATTTTTAGTCTCCCAGAGCAAAAACTCGATTTTTGGCAGCCATTTATGTGTTTTGGACTTTTGTAAAAAAAAGTAAGAAAAATAAGTCATAATTTTTTTATTATTGCTGTAAAAAACTCACATTAGCATGAAAATTTTTTTTTTTAGATCCGGTCAGGAAATTTCCCTGGCTATCCGATTCCGGGTCAAAAATTCTTTTTGAGTAGCGCATTCTCTCATGGCGATAGTCAATAAACCAAATTCCTATTCATAACCCAAAATGACCAATTTTGAAATTGCTGCAAAAATTATAATTTTTAAGAGAAACAAGTTCTATAAGCCTCAAAAATTTTTTACAAACCCTAAGTTTCCAAAAAAAATTTTAAATCGTCTTTTTATAATTATATGTTTAGCAGAATATGATAATTTAAATCAGAGTTCCATTTTTAGTTACAAAGTTCACAAATATTGACCCATATATTCAGACCAATAGCAATTTGGCTGGTTTATTTATCGATTGATTGATTTATTAAAAATACATAATTCTTATTTTAGTGAGGATGTATCAAAAAAGGTTTCTGTATATAATACAGATCAATAATTACATTTGAAGTGATTTTTTATGAAAGTTGAACTAAAGTCGTGGTAGTTTCAGATAAATTATATTTTTAAAATTCAATAATATATAGGATATTTACTGTGTAAAAAAATATTGTGAATAACAATTAACTTTATAAATTGGTTTTAATTATGATTTCGGAGCTACGTGTGCTTTGAAAGACCACGGAGCGTCTTATGATACATAAAATTTATGCGAGAATCCCGATGCTGAGATAGTAAAACATATAAATAGGATATACCCTTTTTATAATAAATACTGAGAAAAAAATCCATTTGCTGGAAGTGCAAAAATTTTGCTTTGGCCGAGCAGTTTTCTTACTCAAACAATTGCAAACTACTTGAAATACAAAGAAAACTAAAAAAATAAAATGTTTATTCTTAACGCTTCCAGTAATTTTGTAAATGTTTGAGCATGAAAAAAAAAATTGGAATTCAGTTTACCGCAAGTGGATTTTTTTTTCATATTTACATTTACATTTAAAAAATAAATAAATTATAAGATAAGGAATCAAATGTAATTGTTATTGACACAAGAAAAAAAAAATTTGTTAAACAATTTCCATTGTTGAATTTTCAGCCATAATATAAAAGATAAAAAAAAATTAAATTACGGAAGTGTAAACCGCGGGTGTATAAAATAAGCAATGAATAGTATATTTGCGGCTCGTGTTCAGAAAATTAAGAATGACCCACATTGCGCGTAAATTGGGGCATTCCTTATTTTTCTGACCATGGGTTATAATTATAAATATGTGTATCAGTGGCGGAAAAATACATGATTTTTGTTTGATAACCAGAAAAATTTAAACTAGCCTATGAATCTTTATTTTTGATTGCTAATATACTACAAGCTTCAAATTTAAAAAATTATTAAAAATTAAAATTTGGTTGAAATCTCATATAATGAATCGTTACCGTGTAGCACAAAACTGTATTTGGTTTCAAATCTTAATACTTTTTTGACTCGATGCACATTAAATTATCTTTATAATATCAAAATCTTTTTATAATGGTGTGAACGTTAAATAAAATTGGACCAAATAAGGTCTTTTATTCTGAAATTTTTTTTACTGTAAAGGAAATCACTTCCTAAGATTATAAATTTTTATTAAATTGATTGTTTTTAAAATTCTAATATTAATGTACCTTCATTGTATTATATTTTAAATATTGTAAATCACGATTATTAAAATTAAATAAACACAAAAAAGTTTTTAAAAAATATCTGAGTAATTAATATAATTGTCCTTTTTTTTCTTTTTTATTTTTAATTTTGAAAGTTAAATAATTTTTATTTCTATAATTGATTTTAAAAATTAAGCCCATTGTTCTTTTCTGTATAATTTAAAATAATTATATTTAAAATAATAAGTAAAAAATAAAATAAAACAATTTTAAGATTTATCTTGATTAAATAAATGAACAAAAAATGCATAATAGTTATTTTCTTTAAAAATAATAATACAAAACTTGAAAGGTAATTTTCTTTGAAAATTTGATCAATTCTTTATTAGTTCACTATATTTGGTCACGCGATTATACTTTTAACAAATATAATTTTAAAATAATAAGAAAAATAAAATTTTTACGCAATTAAATAAACTAGTACACAATAAAAAAAAAAAGTTAGATTTTTTATTAGACAAATATGCATAAATGGAGTAATGCAATAATTAAGTTTATTCAAGTGAAATGCATGTTATAAAATAAATGATAAGAAATAAAAAATGTGTATTTATAATTATAATTATGAAGTCATGGTCATAATAACGATAATAACAATAGTAATAATAATAAAAAAGCTTCGAATGAATTAATCTATCTCATTCTATCCAGAAATTTTGAATTAAATTTATTGTACGCATAGGTTGAATGAATAAGAAACACAATACTATGATAATATAGTATAAAGGTCACGAAGCCATTGATGGAATTACAATCCTCGTTTGAATATTAGAATACCTCATAATATGGTTCATAGTCGGAGAGATAGGTGGGTAAGAAATGTATAAAGAGAACACAAAAATTTAACCCCTGAATGTTTAAGGAGATTAAAATTACCCCCGACCCGTTGGTCCATTTTGCTGCAGTTCTTCTTGACGAGAACCCAACATGAAACCGCAGAAGTTTTAATATGAAACATGTTTATAGGGAGGGGTACCCTGGACATTTGGAAATTAAGGGGTGGTCAAATGTGTCCGATTTAAGGGGGTGGGGGTTAAGGACATAAATAACTCGAGCTTAAGGAATCAAAATAATTTGGGTTTAAAATATCAACATCTAATAAAGGTGATAATTACTAATTACAAAAATAGAAAATTGTATTATAATGTTCGATAATTTTAAGTAAGATTTGTGCACTATTGAGTCTGACCCTGCCCCACTCCTTGTTTAAATTTAGGTCTGGCACCAATGACAGAAGTTAAAAATTGGCGCTGGTAACGGAAATTTCTGTAACTTTAGGTCCGGTATTTTATTCTGCCAATGAGAGAATGATAAAAATTTCTTTAGAGTGGGGAAGGGTCAGACTCAATACCTAGACCTCAGCTGTAAGTAAACATGTTCCATAAATTTTAGTTGTGTTTACACAAACCGGTTATATGCTTTGTTGTGGACATCAAAACTACCCCTGATCACTTAAAAGGGGAGTTCAATACGTTTGGAACACCAAATTACACCACATGGTTATGAATGAGTTTATTATTTTGAAAATATTAAATATTTTGATACTGTGAAGTCATTTAGTGCTTTGAGGAACTCTGTCCACTTTGCTGAGTTAAAAGCATTTTTAACATCCAGGTTAACCAAAAGAGTAATTTTACGGGAAAGTTGATCACCCGCTTGGGCCTTGTTTATTGTATCTGTGACTTCCTTTACTGCACCAATCGAAGATCGTCCTTGTCCAAATCCATATTTCCCAGTCCCCAAGAGTCGTTACTGACTTCGATGCATAGCTTCCTTCCACAGTAAATCTTAAAGAACGTTTAACTTCTTATTAAACTTGCATCAGTATACGGGCTTCTGCACGAGATTCTGCCCTAGTTGCTCTTCTTTGCGTCTTGTGGCTTTATCTATGGAACTCCGAGATTCCACCAATACAGAGATATATTTTTTCCATTAAACCTTTTTAAAGATATGGAATCGTCACAGATTTTCTTTAACAACGTCATTACATCGGAAACCAGTTTTTCTAGATCTTCCTTACATCCTACTCGGCAGCGTATTTCCAGGATTGCCCCTTGTCCTATCGTTAATACTTGTATAAGTCATTCTTTATTATTAAAATTCCAGTCTCTTGGTTTTGGCCTGTACACCCTACCAGAGTTGCCGCTGTAGCTGAATTTCGAAAAAGATGTTCATGTGATCACTCACCGTAAAGATTTTTATTACGTGCCAATTTTTAACTCTTCGGATTCAAAGGACACATCTAGTTTTGTTTTAGTATTGCCTGATCTTCTGAAAATTGTAGTGTCACCCACATTTAGCACAATGAGACCCAATCTTTTCATCATTTCAAGGGTCGCCTTCCCTTTTGAGTTAGTAAAGGGCATATCCCAGTAAACACTCTAAGCAGTTTAATTAAGTTATTACGAGCCTCTCTAGCAAAGTCTTCTATGTCATCCTGCTTTGCATAATAGTTATTTACCAACCCGTTCAGCGTTAGGTAGCATAACTAATGTTCCTACCCTTAACCCAAACAAATTCCCTACCCCTTCCTGATACTTCTACTGGATTTTCCCCAGGTTTTGCCACCCAAATAGCTGCTAGTTAGAGTTCGTCGTCGTACCTGGCAGTTGGATTTGGGTTAGCCACTGAGTACTGCTCGTTGATAATCCACAGGTCAGTCTTGATCTCCCTCTGAATTTGGTACAAGAGCTGCTTTGAGGTCCAAATTCTTTGCATGTTTCCTTAGGCTACCTTAATCATTTTGAAATCACTTTCTTGCATTCTGCGAACTTTCTGGAGCCCTGAAAGTGGCTTAGTTCTTTGCTTTTCAATTATGCGGCTTTGCAGAGTAAGCATTGTAGCTTAATTATGCCTTCTTCTGCTTTGTGGTTCTCCATCCCACATTTAAAGCATAGTTTGTTTCGGTTTGGTCTTGTGCATTTACCTGCTACATGTCCATATTCCAAACATTTAAAACACATTATCGGGGTTACCTGTAATCTAACTCTAAAATTACCTAGGCCCAGCTGAATGCTACCTTTCTTAGTAAGTTTAAAAGCGGAGTTTTCGTTCATTTCAACCGCGGGTGTCCTTTGTTTCCAAAGGTTAGGTTGGAATAATCACACTTTGATAGGGCCAGTTTTCTTTAATTCGGCAGTCAAGGCTGCCTTTATTTTCTCTGCCGATTTCCCTTCCATCTGAAGAGTTCATTGTAGTGTAATGACATGTCTTATTACTACAACATTACTACAACTCCTACTACTACTAATACTATAATACAACTACTTCATTACTAAAACTATTGAAAACAGTGATTATTTGAGATTTTGGTTCCAACAGACTTATTTTTTATCAACGATTAGCATTACCCAGAAACAACGACCCCAAGAGGCCCATTTAGATGGACCCAAAATCTCAAATAATCACTAACAGTATTCCACCACAACAAATTTAGAATAAAAATGGTAGTACCATTTCCTAATCATGCTCAATGATGCTCATAAATTTTTTAATACCGAATGAAATTGTATAAAAATAAAACATAGTATTATAATCCTGCTAACTATGATAATGTGTGCAAGTCATTACAGAGTAAACTACTTGAAAAATGAAAATATTTTTCATAATAAATCAAATTAATTTAAATAATTTTTTTTTAACTAAAATTTATCAAACCCACAACCTTTTTAAAATATAATTTTTGTATCAACATCTACTTTAATAAATAAAATCAATAAAACCAAAATATACAACCAAAAATACAAGTTATTGACCCTTAACAAAAAAAAAATTTAAATATATTTAATTACTAAATTAAATTTTTGTAAATAGAAAAGGGTAAAAAAAAAGTAAAAGCCTGACTTTAATGATGATAAATAAGGTGTGGTTATTAAATGACAGTATTATAATATAAAAATTATAAAAGTGATAAAAAGAAAAATTGATTATTAATATTTATTATTATTAAAAAAAAAGTACAAAGAAAATAACATAATAATAATAATAATAAAATTTATTTTATCGATAATTCGATAATAACTTTCTTTTTTTTTTATAAAAAAAACTTAACTATATAGATACACTAGACGATATTGTCATTTTATGTTTATATAGTTATTATTTTTTTTTTTTAGTTATAATGTTCTATCAATATGTGTACATAATAATTATGATATAATTAATTTTTCTTTCTTTGTTTAATTTAGAATGATTGAAGGATGAATTAATTAATTTTTTTTTTTAATACTATATTTATTTAAGTTTTATAATTAAAAATATATATTTTTTTTTACTTTAATTACTTTTTTTGACTGATTATTAATCTTTTTATGAAAGTTGAATGAAATGTTTATGTCAAAAAAAGTTTTTTAATAAAATATTTAAAATATTTAATGAATGAAAAGTTAATTTTAATATTTTGTAGAAATAAAAATAAATGAAAATTATTGTATTATTAAAAATGTATTTACTGAAAGAGCTGTTTGTTTACAACTATTTGGGAGACTTGAAATATTTCAGACACAGGTTAATTTTATGGAACATTATTGAGTACTGCATTTTCAGGTTGCTCTGCTTGATTTTTTTTAATTTTCAAGTATATAAATTAAACCAATAGTAAAAGTTTCAGCTTAAATTTTGCTTGAAAAGAAAAGCAATCTGATAATGAATGGTTCTAGAATGATAATAGATTCTGTCCGAAAAAACATGCTTTTTCTTTTCACCTTACAATATGTTCTCTATTTCATTTTTTTTACTTTTTAGGACTGCTCAAGAAAAAAAAAATTTAAGTATATTTTTGAATGATGACCTGTCATTTTAACAGTTTTATTCAATATAACTACTACAAAATTAAATCTCTAGATGAAGTTGGTTCATAATGTTTAAAGTTTTAAGGTGGTAGAGGGTTTGTTGAAATTTCAAGCACGTTAGCTTAAAATTTCATATTACTTACTTTTTTTATTAATAAAACTATCTATTTTTCAGTTTTTTACCCTTTGATACGCATCATATTATAATTTGACCTTTTCATACATTATTAATATACAACATAAAACATGAATAATTTCATATGACTATGATAAATAGCTATTATTTAAACAAGGGATACAATATTGGTTTTGAATGTCCAGGTAGTTGTATATGTACTAGCGAGAGCAGACAGCATTTCCGCTGGTCAAATCTCATATTTTACCCCATTATTTAATCATAGTTTTACGTATAAAGGACAAAAAAGACAACCGATCCAACCGGTTATAAAATAGTGTTTTTTGCTCTAGATATGTAAATACCATTTACATATATAGTTATACAGAAATTAAAAATATAAAGTTTGTTCTATTTTTTTAGTAGTTTAATCAAGAAAAGATTTTTTTTGCATTATTTTCAACATTATTTTGGTATCATTTTGTATCTTGAATTAAAGACCGTCATTTGAATAATATTACCCTAAGTATCACTTTTAGGTTACTTTGCCTAAAATTGATTTCTTCAAGCAGTTCAAGAACTTTGATTGAAATTTCAACCAAAATCGAAAATTTGCTTAAAATTGAAAATTTTTATGGTTTTATTGGTTATTAAGTTTTTGGGCTAAAGATGTAAAAAAATATTTTTTTTCTTTATTAATCTACGCTACGCATCCGGAAAAGACGTTTTTTGTTGCCACTGACGGAGAAAAATAATATACGACCCTTAGCAATAAAAAAAGAATGCCCCAATTCGTAGTTTACCAACCTCAGCTTCGCCTTGGAGTATAATTTACGTGCGTTTTGGCGCAATCTTTAATTTTCTCGTCATGTGTCGTAATGTGCTATTTTTTGAGTGATATTATAAAAATCAGAAGCTATACGAAAAATGAAAAAATATATACTCTGCTTAAATTTTTAAGCAAAGCAACCTAACCGTATATATATTTTTAAAATTTTTCCCAAGAATTTTCCATGGACACTAGATAAAAGAACCAGAACCACCCTGTTAAATAAAAGAGGCTAAATCAAATTCTTATAAATGTAAAATAGGGTCTGGAAAATTGGGTCTGGCTCAGTTATTCAGCCTTAGTAATTAATATCGGCATTATTGAATTAAAGAACCATAAGTAAATATTAAATTTTAAACAACATGCACTAAAAACTTTTTATTTAAGGCAAAAACACATTTTGTTATATTAATTTCAAATTTTCTTCAATTCTATAACCTGAAATAATATTATGCTTAGGGTCCTTTTATCTATAGCGTCCATGGAATTTTCTAACTGACATGAAAAAACTATTATTTTCTTATTCAACTTCGTTACTTGGCTTTAAAAATCAATATTTTATATTAACTTTTTTAAAATCATAATTAACTCCTAAAACTAAAAAATTTCACAACTATCATACAAGATAAATTATTCCAATTAAAAAAAAAAATGTTTAATTAGTAATTTTTAAATGTTTCAAAATATACATTTTACTCTATATACTTGATTACACTAATCAATAAATTAAACATGTAAATTATTTATCAAGTATCCTCGACAATATTGATTAGTATCTAAATTAAAAAAAAAAAATTCTATATAATTTCAATTTTAATTAAATATTAAATTAAAATAAATACCAAAACGAAGAAAACGTAAATTTAAAAATTTAAAACATAAATACAAGTAAATGAAATTTTAAATTAACAAAAGCTATTTAATTAATTTTGTAAATGACAATAATAAATAAATATATTTTAAATTAAAAGCACAATTTATTATTATTATATTTGTATAAAACATTGTAAGAAAATATAATTAAAATTTATGTTTTTGACCTAGAGCCAAAAAATTTAACATAATACAATTTTACTTATATACATACGTACATTATTGGCCAAAAAACAGAATAGTGTCGAAAAGTTATTGTATTATAGAAATGTACCTTATAACTTGTAAACATAATAATGCAGAGTGTACAAAGTTTCTTTAAAATTATTTGTTTTTTTGAATCTTACATTGTTTTTCGAAAATTTTATTTTTGTTTACTAGTTTTAGTTTTTTGTTAATAATGAAAAGATATTTATTGGTTTAATTAAAAAATGAATAATCATCCTGATAAAGATGAATCTTCGTATGAGGTAAGAATCTAATTATTATTGAAATCTTATTAAGGAATTTTTTTCCTTTTTGATAAAAGCTAAGTTAAATAAGGTTAAAGCTTTTTTTAAGAAAATGAGTTTAGATAATAATAATATTATGCTAGTTGTAATTAAAATTTAATTATGCAAACTTTTTATAATAAAAAAAATTATGCTTAACTTATCTTATAATAATTAGTATCGTTTTTTTTTTTTAATAATTTGCTTGAGTACACTTTAATTTATTTTAAGAAACAAGGGTCAAATTAAGCTACTTTATAGTGAACGATAAGAGATACAAATCTTTTTATTACGTGAATTTTGGCATCTTTTCTTTAATATTGTTAAGTGTAATAAAGGGTGTATGAGAGTATTTATAAATTTTATAATAAGCTTTTGGAATACAGATAAGGTTTTTTATAATTTTGGAGAAAAGAAGATTAGGATAAGAGGGAAAACGTCTGAAACAATTATCGCATTTTTTATACAGAATTAGGCTTACAGAGTTTTAGAAGAACAATTAGATATTTTTATAATAACAATCCAAACTTAATATCTTTTTTGAGGATTTTTGCATTTCACTCTTTGGTTAAAATATTTATTGAATTTGGAATTTAAATGGAATATTTTTATTCCTTATAGAATCTAGTAGCATGTTATAACATTCATTAATTAAAGTATTTAATTTTTTTTTTTTATTAGTTCTATTACTTTTTTAAAAGCATTTTTTCTTTTGGCCCTCCTGGGTATAAGACTCGTGCGTAAATTTTGGCACAGAATTTTCTGCATTTTTTTACGCCTAGGCAGGCAAAAAATATTTTAAACAAAATGGGCGTAAAAATTTAGATACAAGCGTGAACCGCCGAGCCTTCAAGCTAGGGATCACGCTAGTATCACACTATACTATAGTAAACAATAGTACCATTGTTTACAAAAAAAATATAATTTTCCTATAATAAAAAATATTGATTTATTTTTAATATTTGTTTTACAAAATGAGCTTGCAAGCTCAATTATATAATAATAATATAATAATAGCATAGCACAATTTGCAATTGTAGATAAAAATAAATAATTTAATTTTAAGTGCCTTTGTAGTAAAATCGTGATTTTTTTTATAAGCAAATTAGAAGTTTGAATAAAAATTTTCTTGACTAAAAGTGGGTTATATTTATAGGTATGGAAAAAACCAAAAATATATTTGGTTATATTTGTTTTTTTTTATTTAACTAATAGATTATGATTAGGATATTATAGATGATTACGAATAAAGTTTTGCATTTTAATCTCTATAAAAGAATGTAACCAATGATTTAAAAATTAAGGATCATGATTGGAAATTGTGAACAAACAATTTGTCTAAAAATAAAAAATTTTTAACGAAGTTGAAAATTGAAAACCTAGGCTGTCGTTGTGTTAGAAAATTTATTTTCGTGTTTGCCTGTAACTATTAAAAATCCAACCTATTTACCCAGATATTAACCCAGATAATCTGTGAAAATCAGCATATATAATTTTGTTTATGTTTCGAATTTGAATTAAATAACATATATTATATGTATATTGCATGAGAGACTCTTGTAACCAACAATGGAATCATTTTAATATACCATGATCAAATCTCAGAAAATTTCAGATTTAGAGGTAAATTTCGTAGACCCATGAGGCACTACTTTGAGGCTGTTTAGTTCTGCAAAGTCTCTGATAATTAACAGAGAATTAACAAGTTTAGCATTGCAATTAAAATCATCGATGATTATAGCTTGCTACTGTATTTATCGTCGGATAAAAGTAGACTCCTTGAAATATGGAGTTTCAGATGGGCAATAAGTGAATGCAAATCCGAATTTCTAGAACAACTTCGCAAAAAATGAAATCAAAAAAGGAGAAATATCTAAATTATTAGACTAATACTTCAGTCAATTTACAGGGAAGAGGGAAAGGGGATCTGTAGGTTTGCTAATCACGAATTTTTCTATGAGAAATTGGGGCTTCACCCTTAAATTTGCAAAAAGGGGTATTTTTAATGTATTCGAATTTTAAATGGTTGGTCGCTGATGAAGAATTTCGAGGACTTTTAAATAAAAGTTAATATTTAATCCTTAAATTAGCAAAAAATACCTCTAAAAAAGGGTGTTTTTGCTATTTTCGTATTTTCAGTCTTCAAATTCGGTCATATGGGTTTTTTGAGTCTCAAAATAAAAATTCCTGGAAAAAGTCCCTCGAATTCATATAGTAGACCAAACCAGGTGGTGACTTGAAAAAAAACAGACAAAACCGTATATTGATTGGAGTATAAGACAAAATTTTGAACTTGAGATTTTTTTTAAAATATAAAGCTAAGCCCTAAATTTTCTTATATTTAATACTTTAGAATATTGTTAATTATCTAAAAAATAATTCATAATTAAGCATACCATTTATGATTTTTTAAATAAATCTTAATATTGCTTTCTAAAAAAAAATACAGAATAAAAATAAATTTATTTATAAATATAAAAAATAACAAATTAATTAATAACAGTTTTATAAGTTATAACTATTAATCAATTACAAAACAAGTCTATAGACATAATAACTTTCAATTATCATTTTATTTTAATAACAAACAGTATAGGCGTGAAAATAAAAAATCAAAAGCTCAAAGCTCAAAAAATCTTTTTGAATATTTTTCAAAAAAAAAATTCTTTCCATTATTTATTTAAACAATTCTTTTTTCATATAAAAAATCACCCCTAAACACGTTACTATACTAAAAAAAAGTATATTATAATATAAACGAAGGTCTTTTTAAAAAAAAAACCACACAGAAACATAATAAATGAAGTTGATCAATGACTAACGTCCTTGTATTTAGCGTGCTTTGGCTGCTTATATTATAAAAACCCCCCCGCGAAAAAAAAGCTTTTCTTTTTCACTCTAACACGCATATATATAACAAATTTTAATAAATTCAACAAATGTTTCTACGATATACTACTATAATACACTCTCACTACACTACCTACCCCTAACTCAATACACGCAAAGTTTTTCTTTTTTTTTATTTTTATTATTATATTATATATATAGGTGCAGTAGTAGTAAAAAAAAAAATAACTCAAATCTTTAAGAGAGTGTTTAGTATATATTTTGTGTTTGAAGTCGTCGTCTAACATTTTTTTTTAAACGTTGAAAAATGACTTATACAGTTTTTTATTAATTAATTCAATTATTTTATTTAAGTGTAATTATTTTATATATTAAATGTATGTCAGTTGATGTATATTAAATAATTAACTATGTGAAGTGCAAGATCAAATGTTATTTTTTTTTTCAAACTTATATATAAAACAAAAAAAAAAAAAAAAAAATTGTGTTAAATATTTTTTATAAGGTTTCCATATTCTTCTGTTTTACCTACATTTTTTTTCTTTAATGTTATTTATTAATAAGATAAAATATTATATATAAAAATATGATTTTAAAGTGATAAAGTGTGTTTTTTTTATATCAGTGATTGTTTTTTTGTGTGTTTTTTTTGTATTAATAATCGAGTGAATTTTTTGGTTAAAGTGTAATTTTAGAAAAAAAAATGATTTTTTTTTTAAATATAATAAAAATTTATACACACGTTTAATTATTGACATCTAATTTTATATATATATAAAGAAGACGAGGTCGTTAGACATAAAATATAATAAAATGTATTCTTGGCATAATTTCATATAAAATGAATTTAAAATTCTTATTATCCCATGTTATTGATAATCGTAAAATTTTAATAAATTAGAATTTATTTATTTGTTTAAAAAAGAAACTAAAAAAAAAAAGCCTGGTTTGGCTAAAATGACCTAAATGAGCGATGACGAAGAAGAATTAAAGCTCATAAGCATAAAAAGCAATAATGAAAAAATACAAATCGAAGAGCATAAAAATGAAGAATTATCAAATAAAAATATCGATGATAATAATGAGATAATAGAATTTTATGATAAAGAAGAAGAAGAAGAAAATTTCGTTGATGATAATTATTCATCAAGCGATGATAGCGAAATATGTGAACTGGCACCTAGGATTTGTATGATAAATTCGGGGGTTGGGACCATAGAATTAGATGATAATATAAGTCCCAGCCCCCATGACATTGTTGTGTTACAAGAAATCGTTGATGATCTTAGCAAAGATCAAGATGATGTTATTAGTAGACCACGTTCTGAAGAGGTAAAATTTTTATTTATTTAAAACCTTGACACTCTAAATAAAAAAATATTTTTAATGGGTTATTATTAATACTTTAATTTATTATGTATACACGTTATTATTAAAATGTATAAGTCTTTCTTTTTTTAAATACTATTTCAAGGTGATTTTATTTGTTTTTACTTAAATTATTATTATTATTATTGTTTAAATTTTATTTTATTAACGAAATGTAAGAATTTTTTTTCATTATTTATTTAAATATACTATAACCATTTTAGTGCTATATACAAAATAAAATCATTTCTTGTATTGATTTTTTTTTTTGAATTTTATTTTTTTTGGTATAGTAAAATTAGTTTTTATCATGCAAAAATATAAATAAATAAATAATTTTTAATTTAATTTACATCAAATTTTATTTTATTTTTCAAGATATTTATTAATTAAAAACTTTTTCTTAACTTCATTATAAAGTTTTGTGTTAAACGTTTCTGTATATTTGTAATGTAGGTAAATGTGTACGTGCGTACACATAGGTACGTGTGTGTGTGTTAGTTCTAATAGAATTTATTATATTGTCTTCAAACTATGTGTTGATAATATATGTATTTTGAATTTAAATTTATAGATTTTTATTTCCATATATGAATAAATCTGTTAAAAATTAAGATTTAGTTTATATTGGATTTGGTCGTTTGATTATTAGGGGATATTTGTGAATTTTTTTTGGGGGTTTATTTGAGTTTAGGTATTTTGATGTAACCTATTTGTACTTAAATTTTGAATGAATATTTTGTATTTCAGCTGTATAAATAAATTTTGGTTTTATTGTGCATTTGAAGCAAAATTTAAATAGTGCAATTATTGAAATAATAACAAAATTTTATTTTAAATAAATTATCTACGTTTATTTTAGAATTTTTTGCAATATTTATAAACCATATTGAAATATAGCTTACTTTAAATATTATAGAGGCTGTTAATTAAAAATTTTGATATCTTATTAAAAAAAAAGCACGAAACACACTAAAATTAGTAAAAGTCATCCCCTAGAAAAGTTTTTTTGTGATAATTTTTTAATTTTCATAAACCATTTCAAGTTTTGACTTACTGTAAATTTATGAGGCACTGAATACTAATTTTGGGATGCAGCTCACTAAAATTTTTCCGACTACTTTTAAATTAACAAAAATACTAACTTTTGAATACTAACTTGATTTTGTAATTTTTAATAATCTTGGAAAGTCTCGACCTTCCCTACGTTTTTTGTGTCATATGCAGTAGGCTAAATTTTGCTATGATTTGTGGATATTATAAAAACACTTGTAAAAAAAGGGATGTTTTATGTTAATTTAATGTTATTCCTCAAATTTTCCACGAGCAAAACTATTTTTGACCTTTCCTCTATTTGCTTTTAATTTCCTCCATGATTTGCCATTTTTTAATGACTAATGATATGCGGTTAAAAAGTAAGTCTTTTCCGGCCACTCACCCGTCAGGAATACAATAAAATAAATTTGATTTAAAAACAAAAAATCAAAAAAAAATTTTTTTTTTAATTTTAAATAGATTTGTCCATATATTATAAATTTCTATAATTATATACACTATAAAATACTTCAACTTCTATATTGACTTTGAAAATTTTATTTTTAGGTTATGAATTAATTGTATATTGTTTTAACTTTTTCTATTTTTAACAAAAATGGGTATTATTTTAATTATAAATGATTCTTCATATTTATCGAATGGTCTAATTTATTTGTTTACAAACTTTCTGGGGTATGGTGGCCAAACACTAAAATTGATTAAGTTGTTTCTCGAAAATTTATTTCGTTTTACTAAATAACTATATTTTTGGGGTCCATGATTGACACTTCTGATTGAGCTTAAAAATCTCGTAAATATTATAAGTTAATCCTCAAACCTTGAAAAATTTTTTTCGTTTCCTTAAGTTTTAACCAAATTAATAAAGAAAGTAATTTTTAGCTATCGATGAATATACCCTACGAATAGTTCTCTTAAAACTTTATTATGGTATTACTACTGCATTAAAATCAAATATTATTACATATAAATGTAAATTTGAACAAAAAAAAAAGTAAAATAAATTACCATATTTATAGATAAATTACAATATTTCATTTTTCAAATATTTTCTTTAAATATACTTTTTTATTTATTTAAAAAAATTTTTTATAATAAAAAAGATTGGCAGTTGCATATTTTATAAAAAAAATTATTATTAAAATATTCAAAAAGATTTTTTAACAAACTAAAAAACTAAAAGAACATAAAAAAAATATATGAAATATATCAATAAATAAACAAAACTAAAAATTTATTCAAACTTATGCTTGCTCTGTCAGATATATTTATAAAAAAAATTTTCTTTCAACACACGTAACTTCTAAAAATATTTTATATATTTGAAAGTTTTGAAAGTTTTTCATAATATTTATGTATATTATAGGCAATATTATTAGTAGGGGTGTGCGGTTACAAGAATTTAAATCCAAATTTTGGGCTTTTCTTAAATTGGATAAGGTTTGATCAAGTTTCAAACCCTGCTAACACACAAAATTTTTTCGAAAAAAGACTACAGATACAGAACGAATCAAAAATTTCCCTGGATAAAATTTTTTTTGAGTAACCACACGCCGCTAATCATTACGATGCCGAAGAATACTTGACATATGCTAAAAGAAAAAAACTTTTTAATGTAGACTCAGAATAAAACTACAGTTCATTTTTTGATTTTATTTTATTATTTAGAATTTCGAACTTTCTTTTGTAACTCTGTTTGATTTCAAAAATCAATTTCTGGACCTGTTATAATTGGAATTTCACCAAAGTTTTCTTATCATTGAATAGATTTTGAAATTTGATAGATATGACTTTTTTGACTATAAATATTACATCAGCTTGTTATAAAGGTTAAAATCACCTGAGACTTGGATTTAATCTTCAACAGAACATTTTAAAGAATTTTTTATTTTTTAACTTAACAAACTAATACGATTTGCTATAAAAATTTATATAGTTATCTTGAGTTATAATATCTAAACACCTTCTAAAATATTTAAAAATATTTAAAAATTTTTACTCGGGAAAGTAATGAAAATGCTAAATTATATGAATATTTATTTAAAATAGATTTTCCATAAAAATAAAATATTTTAATTTATTTTTTTTAACTTTTCATCGAATTTATAATGTATATAAAGTAAACGCGCCAGTACATAAACGGTTAAGGATTTTTGATCATTAAAATTGAAATATTTAATATTTTTAATTATCGAATAAGTTTTGTCTTGAATGGTAAATTTGAACCCTTATCAATATAATAATACACGGTTTTTGCCCCAAGTAGAATTTTATTTTGTGAAATTAAGTTATATTTACGACATGTTTCTTGCCCCAATACATGAACTATAAAATTTTAAATAGTTATTCCAAGTATGTATAAGAAAATGCTCCAGTATCTGAACAGCTTGAAATTTTCAATTTTTTTTTCTAGGTGAATTATTAAGATAATCATATAATTTTTTTTTTAAACTCAGCATAAAAGTCTCAGCTTTAATATTTTTTTTATTTTCACAGTTTTTCACAGTTTTCCACAGTTTTTTTCATTTCAAGCTAACAAATAATATGCGAAAAATCAAAATCAAAGTACTGGTGATCGTTCAGGTACTGGTGCAACTACCTTACATTTTATTAAAAATATCAAAAAAACTACTTCCTGTTACAAGAATTATATATATATATATTAAATTTAATATTAGATTATTTAAAAATTTATAAATTTATAAATAGGTATATTATTGTATTTTTAGAGTTATTATTAAAATAGCATTAAGCTTTTTTTAATAAAAATATTTTTAAAAGAAAAATGCACACTGAAAAAAAACTTTTCTATCATAAAAAATTTTTTTTAAACATGAAATTTTTTTCTGGGCACCAAGCACGGATCCAGAGGGTGGTAGGGGCGATCATACCCTGAGCTCCAAAAATTGCATGTTTTATAATGATTTTTATAAGAAATCATATATGCAATTTTTCTAGATCCGCTACTGCCGTCGCCGTGTACTAAAATAAACTTACAACTGTTTTGCGTAAACGCAACCTAAATTAATGAAGCATGTTTATATACTAAAGCTCGTACGTGCTTATAGGTACAATGTGCAAGCTTACAATTTGTTAGTTTTATTATTCGTAATTATTACCTTTTATAGACTGTAAGTATATAAGCCTATAAGTTATTCGCAACTAAAAAACCAAAATAAGTCCCAAAACCAAATCCTGGTTAATTCTCACCCTTCATTCGAAATTAAACTATGCTCCATTGACAAACTCCCTTATATCGGCCACATTTGACCCCCCATCTCGATTTTCAGATTTACCATGTGCCCATCTCTATAAACATGTTCCATGTTAAAATAAGCTAAAAATATAAATTTGATTACGGAAAAAAAATAGAATTTTTGGCAATAACTTTTTTATTAATACAAGTATTATTAGTATTATTACAAGTATATATTTTATCGATTATGTTTAGACATAATAAGCGATAATTATTTTCTACACTGAAGAGTTTTAAATAGTATCGTAAAACTGTTTTAATCTTTTTGTAATTTATCATACACTCTTTGATGAAAAGAAAAGATCACGAAATTTAGGTCATATCTGATATCTTATAGTATGAATTTTTTAATTAAAAAAAAATCAAATTTTTATGTTTGAGAAATAGTCAACCCTCAGCAACTGGAAACTCCTCATGGAATTGTCACATGAGTTGTGTTACGTCCTAAATTAGACGTTAATTAAAATTTTGATTGTTCCTAGAATAAGCAATTAAGCCTAATGAAAGATTAAATTAAGATTGTTTAGATATTCTTAAATATAATATCTGGGACCTGACGTAGCTACCTTTATGCAACTTATTTAATGGGTTTAAAAATAAAATAAACTTTAAAAATCCAAAATCAAACCTTTTATTTTTTTTTTGGTCCACAGCAAGTAGATAAGCAAGTGAGCAAGTAAGCTATAAGCAACTCCATGTGAAATTTTCAGTTGATTGAGGGTTGGAGATGGTTTAAGATGGATAGTTTATTTGTTGCTTAAAGTCACACGTATTTACTGATGATGAATTATTTTTCAAAATTTTGAACAATATGAAATTTCATTTTAAATTTTAATGTTTATATGAAAAAAAATTACGCATTCTTAATTTTATTTTGACCACTTTTATTGATAAAATGAGCCTCTTAAAAGATAAAATCAATAATCAGATAATATAGGTATTTCATAAAAAATTTTGAATAATACTTTCGAAAGATCAATCACATCCTCGTTATCCATTACTATCATGAGCAAAATGAATAGTTAAAATTTAAATATAATTAATCAACAGTATTCTTAAAAAAAGTATAATTAAATTTTCGTTCATATTCAAAGAAATAATTTCATTAAAAAAAATAATAGAATTGGGTTATCTAAAAAAAAGATCAATCTTTATAATTTGATAAAACTTAATTCCACCCCTGAATTTTTTTATCTGTGTAACTGAGGTTCTTAAAGTCGATTAAAATAAAATCAAAAGTAGTTTTGATATTATAAGAAACAACTATAAGTCTAAGAAATCATAAAAGTGCATATAGTATATGTTGTACAAAAGTATTTAACTGTAAAATGTTATAATACACAATACTGATTAGGCGATAGTATGTTAAACATTTACGTAGATTTAAATACATAGCAAATAATTTTAATTAACTAATTATTCCAAAGCTAACTATCACAAAATTATCCAAGCAAAGAATTTAATTTACATAAGGGAGTCTATGCAAATTATGCCATTATTATACTTTGAGGAATGGAATTAACAGATAGGAATTGTTTGTGGTGAAGGATAACAAGTGTTATTTTTTGTTATAAAAGTGATACCTAACATCCTTGTATTAATGATAGCTCGCAAAAAAGTGTAAGAGAAACTTTATCTATCAAATATCAGATATTGCTTTTCTTGCTAACAAGGAGAGAGTTTGAAATCAGGGTCATTAAATAGGGTCTTCGCATGAGTTGTTTGAATAGTATTTTTGCATAATTTGAAACTATTTTTTTGCTTTTTTTTATGTAAAAAAATCTACTTAGTTTCCAAGGATCGGAGAGAACGCAATTGCACCCTGTAAACGTGACATCATTAAATTTTTAATTTTTTTTTTTTGAAAAAAATTATTAATATTTTTTCACTTTTGCTCTGGATTTTATCAGAATCGGTCTAGAGAGGTTTTTGGGGTCACTGATCACGAATATTGAGATAATTTTTATGAAAAATCTGGGGTTTAAATAAGCCAAAGCTACCCCTGAAAAGGGGTGTTTTTGCTACTTTTGCTCTTTGCTCTGGCTCTTATCAGATTCGGTCTAGAGGTGTTTTTTGGGTTTGCTGAATACCAATTTTGAGATTGCGTTTATAAAAAAATAGGGCTTTACTTTTAAATCAGAAAAAACTATCTCTACGGAGTGGTAGTAACTCTTAATGATTGGTTCCACCATTTTCTACAGAGTCTGCCTTTTTTCAAATTTAATTTTTTTTTAATTAAAATTAATTTTTATTTATTTTGGCAGGCCTAGAATAGTATATTACGACACATAGCGAGAAAAATAAAGAATGGCCCAAATCACATATAAACTGCAATTTGGGGCATTCTTTTTTTATTGCCAAGGGTCATATATTATTTTTCTCCGACTGTGGTAAGAAAAAACGTCTTTAGAGGGCCTGAAAAATACTTGTTTTCTTGCCACTAGCGATAAAAAGCATTTTCTAAACAATATTTATATAAAAATTAATTTTTTTTCTTTAGCATAGTTGCAAAATTATAAAAAAATTGAGAATTTTTTAATTTGCCGTAAAGTTACTAATTTTTCTCAAATAATAGTATATTACGGTCCTAGGCCAGAAAAATAAAGAATGGCCCAATTACAGGTAAACTGCCATCTGAAACAAAACTGAGTATGGTAAACTGCGAATTGGGGTATTTTTTTTTTAAAGTCAAGGGTGGTATACGATTTTTTTTTGTGACTTAAGAGAAATCAAAATACTTCCTGACCATTTACAAACTATTTTTTTGTTTTTTGCTTTTTAATTTGTTGTTATCAAAAACATTTTTTCATTTCTATATCAAAAAAATTGAAAAGTTTCGTAATGCCACGTGACATCACTAATTAAAAGAAAAAAAATTAATGCATAAAATATTTATTTCTATTTAAACACAAAACTATGTATTTTAAAATACACACCCAACAACAATTAATTTAACTATACAGAATTACTATGTCAGTATAATTTTGAGGGGTCAAAGAGCTTAGTGAAGAGAGGCTTGTAAAGCTTCACTGTAATAGATAGGTATAAATTGCATAAATTAAATTTAAAATTAAGTTGCCATTATGTAGGATCACGACGACTGTAGGTCTCGGTAAATTACTTACTGGATTAAGGGAATAATCATTAAAATGGATTAAACGCAAGACATTTATTTAAATGGATAGTTTGAAAATTTGCATAAAAAAAATATTTTTTAAAAATTTAAATTGTAATATTAGGCTGAATAAAAAATAAAATATTACGTAACTAATTTTGTTATTTAATTTTATTTGTTAAAACTTTTAAACATGTATAAATTAATTAAAGTAATTATAATAAATGCTGGCTGTCCGTCGAAAATGTATAACTTTTACTTGATAACAAGTAAAATTTTTGCACTTGACAGTTTAAATTATATTATAATAAATTGTGTATAACAATTCCAAGAAATTAGATTAATACAGAAAATGTTATTTCATAGCCAAAAAAATAAATTTTATGTTTTTGTTAAATAAATAAAATATTTTATGTTGTTTTTAAAATAAATGAACTGCAAAAATTTCTAATAAGAATAAAATTAAATAGGAAATGTAATTTATATTTTAATGACATTTAGTTTAAATTAAGATATAAAATATTAAATGTCATATACGACGTAAACATATTTTTAAAGCTTTTTTTAATTAAAATTGGACGTATTTAATATGTGTAGAGCTTTTCAGATCAGCTTAGAACTGTCAGCGGCGAATTTTTGGTCTCAAGGGGGGTGATTAAATTAAATTAAAATCAGGAAAGATATAATTAAATTAAAATTTTCATTTTTGTAAAGGTAGGTGTTACCAGTTCGTTAAGTCGAGAGATTATGACCAATTGTGGTTAAGTGTTAAAAGGGAATTTTTCAGTTATATTACTAAATTTATGACATCTTTTCTATGATACCACACGAAAATTTCAAAAAAAGATGTAAATTAAATTAAGTATTATAAATAAACTTTTTCAGATTTTTAGTAATTCAGAGGCTTCAAAAGACAAAATTTGAATAATTATATTAATTTAGATCTTCAAAACGTTTCGAAAATTATTTCTGTGAGAAAATATCTAAAATTACACTGTAAAAAGTAACTTCCTTATATTAACAAAAAAATTAGAAAATTTTCGAAAAATTAGTAAATATTCGAAAAAAAATCGTAAATTTACTAAATTTAGTATATTATCGAAAAATTGGAGAATACTCGATTTTTTTTGTGCATTTACGAAAAAATTGTAAATTATCAATGTTTCTTGCGAATTCACAAAAAAAAATCGAGAATTCTCGAATTTTTCGATAATATACTAAATTTAGTTTTACGATTTTTTTCGAATATTTACTAATTTTTTTGAAAATTTACTAATTTTTCGAAAAGTTTCTAATTTTTTTGTTAATATAAGGAACTTACTTTTTACAGTGTACTTAAAATACCTTGTACCTACGCGCAAAAAAAAGTTCAGTAAAATTAACCTCAATTATATTAGTAAGTTGAGATAAAAAAATATGGTAAATATAACCAGAAAATTAGTAAATTTTACTTAAAAAAATGAAGTTTTAGTATTGTAAACAAATTTTGTTAGTAAATTTCACTAAAAATTTATAGTGACTCTTAACCAAACTGAATTTAGTAATTTTGAATTTACTAATTTTTTGTATGCATGAAGTTACTTATAAATAATTTAATTAAATAAAGTAAGAATAAATAATAAAATAAGAAAATTCTTAGAAAAGAAAAGAAAACACAATTTTACGTAACATTTTTCATAACAAAATGAAAAGTCATCTTAAAAATTATATTAAAAAATTTATATCGCAGTATTTACACTAAAGTAAACTTATTTCTAAATAAGTAAAAAAATATAATAACACTTTTTATTAGATAAAAATATTTCTAATAAAAAGTACATATATATATATATATATATATATATTACTAGGGGGCTCCGCCCCCTGCGCGCTACGCGCGCCAACCCCCGCAGAGTGATTGAAGTATTGCGATAGTATATTTTTATAAACACTTGTAAGGCGTACCACAGTGTAGTAAAAAAAAAAAGTGGCCAAAAATCGGCTTCAAAAATCGGTATTAAAATATGCACATAAATGATAAATAAACCTAAAAAAAGTGTATTAGTATAATTATACACGGTTGTATGTATAGTATACAGAGGTGTTAGTCAAAGTTAATAGTTAATCAAAGTAGAAATTTGATTTTTCTATTTTTACTTATATTTTAAACTTAAACAAAGTATAAAAAATATAGATTATATAAAAATATAAAAAAAACAACTTTATAATAATTGGTTTAATATAGAAAAAACCGCATTGGCCCAAAAGGTCCACATTGGCCCAAAAGGACCACTTTGGCCCAATAGGTTCATTTTGGCCCAAAAGGACCACTGTGGCCCAAAAGGACCAGATTGGCCCAAAAGGACCACATTGGCCGAAAAGGTCCATTTTGGCCCAAAAGGACCACATTGGCCCAAAAGGTCCATTTTGGCCTAAAAGGACCACATTGGCCCAAAAGGACCACATTGGCCCAAAAGGACCACATTGGCCCAAAAGGTCCATTTTGGCACAAAAGGTCCAATTTGGCCCAAAAGGTCCATTTTGTCACAAAAGGTCCATTTTGGCACAAAAGGTCCATTTTGGCACAAAAGGTCCATTGGCACAAAAGGTCCGTTTTGGCACAAAAGGTCCATTGGCACAAAAGGTCCATTGGCACAAAAGGTCCATTGGCACAAAAGGTCCGTTTTGGCACAAAAGGTCCATTGGCACAAAAGGTCCATTTTGGAACAAAAGGTCCATTTTGGCACAAAAGGTCCATTGGCACAAAAGGTCCATTTTGGCACAAAAGGTCCATTGGCACAAAAGGTCCATTGGCACAAAAGGTCCATTTTGGCACAAAAGGTCCATTTTGGCACAAAAGGTCCATTGGCACAAAAGGTCCATTGGCACAAAAGGTCCATTTTGGCACAAAAGGTCCATTGGCACAAAAGGTCCATTTTGGCACAAAAGGTCCATTGGCACAAAGGGCTCATGCGACAGCGGCGGCAGCGGCGGCAGCGGCGGCGGCGGTTATAACTTTATAATATATAGAGATATATATATTTTTTATTTTCTGAATTATATCTATAAAAAAGTATGACATTACTTTATAAAAATAAAAAACTCAATTTTAGCAAAAAAACGTTAATAAAACCTTGCTGCATTTATGTTAAGTACACATTAATTAAGTAAGTGAATATTTGATTGCTAATTAATAAAAATAAATATAAATATAATTATTAAAATTTGTTTGAATTTATTTCAAATACAACAATAAGGAGTATTTGAATAATAAAAATGAAAAAAATATATAAGTATAGAAGATTCAAAACATTGTGTTTTTATTTTTGTGCTATTTTATTTCTTTACTATTCTGATCTACATAATGTAAATAAAATATATAATTTTTCAAAACAATCATTTTACTTATTTTTTGGCATGAATGACTGTATTTACATGGTTTATGTAATTATATATGGGTCAATATTTGTGAACTGTATATGACTTTGCATGGGTGGGTCTGTAAATGTACTCCAAAGTATGTTTGGTCGAAAGTATATATAAAAAAAATAATTTTCCTCAATTTTTAGCTTTTTAGATCCAATCCTCTATTTTTTACAGCGATTTTTGTTTTTTTCAATTTTTTGAAATTTTAAATTTTTGAGAAATTTATGTTCATTAATTTTTCTCGCAAACGCGCACTTTACAATAAAATTTTTTTTCCTTATAGTACCCCATAGGAAATTTCCCGTAGAATTCGATTCTGGGGTCCAAATTTTTTTTGAACTGCGCATGCGCGAGAAAATCAACTTTCTTGCTTTGCCTTTTCTAGCTTATATGTCTCAGCTGCAGACAGCTCAATTTTCATCCTGTTGGTCTCAAATTGTAGGTTTTTTCATATACTTTCAGCATATGAAATCATTTTTTTGGGTAAATTTATTTTAAAAGCACTAAAATTGAAAAATAGCGATTTTTAAAAAATCATTTTTCACAAATTTTGAATTTTCCGCCAAGTCACGTGACCAAATGAAAATCTGACTGAAAATTCGGATTCAGCGGAAAATTTTACATAAGGATACCAATTTTCGTCTTATTTCATTAAATAGTTTCTAAGATATTCCATTTTAAAGATAACGATTAAAATTGACTTTTTTTAAAAAACTCTTAAAATGGGACTCTGACTTTAATTATCATATCTGCTAAACAAATAATTATAAAAAGACGAGTAAAAATTTTTTGGAAACTAAGGGCTTTTAAAAAATTTTTTAGGCCTATAGAACTCGTTTCTTTTAAAAATTATAATTTTGGCAGCAATTTCAAAATTGGTCATTTTGGGGTAAGAATAGGCATTTGGTTTATTGACTATCGGCATGAGAGATTTAGCGACGAATAATTGCAGTGTACGGTAACTAAATGGTGACACTTATACCAAAAAAATGAGACCAATTGGAAGTATTTTGGTTAACTGGCAAGTTTGCAGCTTTGTATTAAAGATTATGAAAAAAATCCTATTTTATAACATTGTTGTATTTTGTAGCTACTATATCTTATTTTCAATTATCCGAATTTTCTAGTTACCTAATGAAAATTTTGACGAAATTTTCGGATTCCTCGAGAAATTTTACAAAAGACCCCCTTTTTGGAAAAGTTTTGGATGTTTCCGTAACGCTATAGAAATAAAAGAAATAGCAAAATACTAAATAACTACAAAATATCACAATGTTATAAAATAGGATTTTTTTCATAATCTTTAATACAAAGCTGCAAACTTGCCAGTTAACCAAAATTCTTCCAATTGGTCTCATTTTTTTGGTATAAGTGTCACCATTTAGTTACCGTACACTGCAATTATTTGTCGCTAAATCTCTCATGCCGATAGTCAATAAACCAAATGCCTATTCTTACCCCAAAATGACCAATTTTGAAATTGCTGCCAAAATTATAATTTTTAAAAGAAACGAGTTCTATAGGCCTCAAAAATTTTTTAAAAGCCTTTAGTTTCCAAAAAATTTTTACTCGTCTTTTTATAATTATTTGTTTAGCAGATATGATAATTAAAGTCAGAGTCCCATTTTAAGAGTTTTTTAAAAAAAGTCAATTTTAATCTTTATCTTTAAAATGGGATATCTTAGAAACTATTTAATGAAATAAGACGAAAATTGGTATCCTTATGTAAAATTTTCCGCTGAATCCGAATTTTCAGTCAGATTTTCATTTGGTCACGTGACTTGGCGGAAAATTCAAAATTTGTGAAAAATGATTTTTTAAAAATCGCTATTTTTCAATTTTAGTGCTTTTAAAATAAATTTACCCAAAAAAATGATTTCATATGCTGAAAGTATATGAAAAAACCTACAATTTGAGACCAACAGGATGAAAATTGAGCTGTCTGCAGCTGAGACATATAAGCTAGAAAAGGCAAAGCAAGAAAGTTGATTTTCTCGCGCATGCGCAGTTCAAAAAAAAATTTGGACCCCAGAATCGAATTCTACGGGAAATTTCCTATGGGGTACTATAAGGAAAAAAAATTTTATTGTAAAGTGCGCGTTTGCGAGAAAAATTAATGAACATAAATTTCTCAAAAATTTAAAATTTCAAAAAATTGAAAAAAACAAAAATCGCTGTAAAAAATAGAGGATTGGATCTAAAAAGCTAAAATTTGGGGAAAATTATTTTTTTTATATATGCTTTCGACCAAACATACTTTGGAGTACATTCTGAGACTCGAAAATCCAAACTGTATACACTTCACAAATATTGACCCATATATTAGACTAGGAATTATTTAAAAAATTTTTTTAGAAATCGATTTATACAGTAGAGAAAAAAATTTTTTCAAATATTTTTTTCCCGTTTATTTAAGATGTGTGCGCAGTGATATAATGAGACAATTTTTTATTTTCTTTACTTCCTAAAAATTTTTGAAGTGGATTCTTACTAGATTCTAGGGACATTAGAGTAGAAATAATTAATTATGTCTCTGAATCTATTAAAATTCTATTCAAGCAGGATCTATTAGATCACCTTGTAGCAAAATTTTTATAAGTTTTTAGTGATAATTACTAAGGTTCAATTGTTTCAACTCTAGAATCTAGAAAGAAAATGCTTTATGAAATGGCACTTTATTTAGTATTTCTTAAAGAAGCTTAATTTATAATAACTTTATAAATATATAAAAATTAAGATAACTGAATTAAAAAAAACTTTATATAAACGATTTTTTTTTAATTTTTCAGTACCAGTCTAATATATAATACTTTTTTCTTCCAGTAAACAAAACAACATATGATCTTTATATTACTTTACTATCCTATCCAAAAAAAATAAAAATAAAAATGGCTCAATTTCTCTTATAATATATACAAATGTAAATATTAAAATATATATTTTTTGTAAACATGCTTTAGCATAAATTTTTATATTTTTAAAAATATAAAAATTTCGACACATATATATTTCAATATTAAAAAAATATAAATACGATAATCCAAAATCTATTTTTTAATTAAAAACAAAATTAAACGAAAAAAAATTTAATATAAAATTTTTCAGTAGAAAAGTTCCGAGTATGTTCAGACACGTCAAGTATAATACACAGTATATATGTACCTTCATTTTATACATTAATATTATATTGTGTTGTACCATATATTGTCAGTATCTAAACCTCTGTATTTTCATTATTATTATTATAATTATTTATATATAATATTGATCATTTCATATAAAATAGCAACAACCTAAAAGGTCTATAACAGCCGACCTGTTCAATGAACTGTTAATATTTATAGACATTAAAAAATATCTAGTACTAGGTGTAATTAAAAGACCTCTTTTTTTTATTTTTAAAATGTAAACAATTTTCAATGGGTTCAATTCAACCCTTTTCAATTTTACATGTTTATATTTATCTAAGAAAATTTATTTTTTTAGAGTATATATATATATAAATAGTCTTACTATTAGCACATGACCTAAAGCACCATATAGTGATCATTCGAATGAAAAAGAGTATATATATATATGTTACGCCCGAAACGAGGTAACGGCCGGTTCCGCGGAATGGGGCAGTCATCAGCCGGTATAATGAAATTATGAATAAAATTTGATAAGTCAAACAAATTTTTTATCTTATAATTAATCAGTATCATCCAAAAATGTATTTCAAATGTAAATTAAATTAAACAAACATTTTTTTTCTTAGAAAATTTTCTTATTTTCAATGTATTCATTTATTTAATTTGATGCCCCGTTCCGCGGAACCGGCCGGTTTTATGTCCCATTCCGTGGAACCGGCCGGTTTACTGTCCGATTCCGCGGAACCGGCCGTTACCTCGTTTCGGGCGTAACATATATATAAATTTCTCACCCTTTATTTCGACGCTTGCGCCATAAATATTAAATCGTGTATGGGAATTTTCAGGTGAACTTGTTTAATTGAAATTAATTTTTTGGTTTCTCTTTTTGCAAGTCACCACTTTAATTTTGTTTGTTTTGTGTAATTTTATAAGTTTTTTTGACTTTTTAAGCTCTCAAATGTGTATATTTTAAAACAAATATTATATAAAAATGAATCTTCTACAATTTTAGCCTGAAATGTCATGATTAATGCAGTGACATATATTCATCTGCATCATTTTAGAAAGCTTTAAAGCTGCTAAAAAACGAGAAAAAACTATTCTCAATAAATAAAACTAACTTTATTTATATTCATTTCTTAACTATTGAAAATAAAAAAATATTTCAATAGCCCAAGGCATATTGAGTAGTAATTTTAATGAAAAATTCAAGCGAAATTTTAAAAGAAAAAATGTAAAATTTAGGTTCACAGAAATTTTACTAAAATTACTCGATAAAAAAAGATGTGACCTAACCTAATAAAAACTTAATAATTAAAAGTCAAAAAAAATTATTTAGCATAATTATTCCAGTAATTTACCCTGAAAACCCCCATATATAGTTAACAAAAGAGCATTTTTACATGCATTTTTTTCCAATAAAACCTTTTCTTTATCTTTGATCCTTCAAGTGAATAACATTCTCACTATAAACAACAGTTATAAATAAATCTAAAAAAAATAATCACAAAAAGCTCATAATTATAAATGTGCATTCAGTATATATGTATGGGAAAGATGGGAATAAAGATCGTCTGGGATTGTAGTGAATAAAAATCAATATTTGCAGGCAAACCATAGTACATTTCTATATAGTATATGATAAGGATGTGCGCAGTTAACGTTGCGCAGTGATAAAAAACAATTTTGTTTATTATATATATGTATAGAGAAAAAAAACCAGGTTAGAGACTTTTGAGTAAAGCTCAACGAACGACTATTATTATTCTTCTTATGAATAAAATCTCTCTCAAAATCTATCTATCTTTATCTAATTGTCATTAAAAAAAAGGACTTAATTAAAATTTTTCATTCAGTTGTGCAAAATGTTATAACCGTAAGTGCGTAATATATTAAGACATTTTAGATTCTCCCACTGTTATTAACTAAAAAGTGCATAGACGATATAGATTTTTAAAAAAATGCAATTGCATAAAATAATAAATAAAAAAATTGTTTATTATTATAATAATAATTTTATTAATTATTTAATATTTTTAACAATAATTAATAGTGTACAAAAATTTAATATACAACGATAAATAAATAAAGTGATTGTTGTTAAATCGATGTTTGTTACTAAATGTTAATCCGGTGTTTTTGTAATTAAAAAAATGGTGTAGTTCAGTGTTTTGTAAATTTTTTCTGTCAGTTCAGTTGTACCTGAATTTTAAAGGGTCAACTTTATAGGTATATATATATATATGTCTGTCTCTTTTTAACTCTCGTCTGTTTATGTAAATATCCCGGGGATTTATCTTTTTTGGTAAAAATACTGATAAAAAAATGATAAATTTGATTTATTTTATCGTTAATAGTTTTATGTAATTTATACAGATTTTTTTTGAGTGTATTTAATGAAAGACTGATTGATTAATATTAAAATATTGGCTTTTTTTATTGAAAGTATAAAGTCTGATAAAAAATTTTGTTTTTGGTAATTTTGGGTACTTTTCTTTTGAAAAATAAATGATAGTTTTTGGTTGACCTATTTTAAATAAAATAAAGAACGCACAAATATAAAACTTTTTTTTTTATACCTCAACGAAAAAAAAAAGTATAAAAGAGACTGATTACTTTAAAATACAGAAAGTTAATTAATATCATTTATTTACTTAATTGACTGATAAATTTTTAATTAAAAAAAAGAATCCAGCCATTAAATAAAAATTTTATTTAAACATTTTTTCTGTTTTTCTACAAATAAAGCAGAAAAGTTAAGGGTGTAATAAATTTAAGAGATTCTTTCTTCTAACAAAAGAAAATTTTAAGAAAAATAACACGACAATCACTTCATACACGAGTGTTTTACATAAACAGAATATAAAACAAAGAAGGGAAATAAAAGCAGTAGTTTCAATTTTGTTATCGTACGAAATGTACGATTAGTCACGAACATAAATTTTGAGAGAAACAAAAAAAAAAGCCCAATAAGTCTTTCAACAAGTGTTTTTTATATGTAACACTTTGATAATTTACATACTCAAAGACTATTAAAGTAATAATTAAGACTTATAAAAAAAAGCCAAAATTATAAAAAATAAGAATAATATAATATTAAGAAAATTTTTTGGTCATTAATTTGACCGAAAGTTTAGTCAAAATTCAGTTATTCAAAGAAAACGCTCCAAAAAGCCATGAGACTCCGGTATATTATAAAGAAGATATACAATTAAGATCAATAATAACAAATCCAAATAATCGTCCAGGATTACCACCACCAGTAATAATACGTAGGAAGCAAATATTTTGGAGAAATGCAACAACTGGTAATGGTAGTGGACCTAGTACGTCGTCAGGAAGACATACAATTGATAATTGGGAATTACAGGGTGAATCATCAATAAGTGATGACGTTGATTTTGTATCAAGTCATCAAGGATCACCATCGAATCACAGACTTTATAGATCAACGTCAACTGATGGAACACCAAGAAGAATATTTGATTTATATTCAGACAGTACTAGTTTATCTAGTAGTACAGTTAGCAGTTTTTCGTGTACTACTGATAGAAGTAGTTGGATTAAAACAAGACGTAGAAGTCAACAGACTGAAGATTCTTCATTTAGTAGATTAAGAGATACCGGAGACTCGGCTTATTTGTTAGCTGATAATCAAAGTCAAACGAATCATAGTTCAAACAAAGATGAAGAAATCGAAGAAAATCATAAAGATGTTATTCCATTGACTGAAAATAGCAGAAGAAATTCAAATCCAAATGAGCCAAATACATGTTCCTACGATCCAGAAAACAATCCATCGACTGAAAATACATTTACACACTCCCCACTTTCCTTGTCATATTCTTCGAGAGGAGGCAAAGTAAAAGCAATAAGGCCAACAGCAATAGTTTGTGAAAAAAAAATCGAACCACGTGGTGGTAAGACTTGGGCAGTCGAAGTATCCGTCGAAAATAACGAGCCCAGAGCTAAAATAGTCAAAAAAGGACGTAATTGGTACATAGGCAGACCTGCAGTAACAAATCCAACAGCCACAACAACAACAGCAACAACAACATTAACAAATGGAGATAAAAAAATTGATGATAAGAAATTAAAAGACTCAAACACAGAAAAAGAATTATTATTAGTCAAATCATCATCAGCTACAAGCACCCTGGCGCCAGTAACAATGACATGTATCAAGTCCCCTAGAGCGATGTCGGAGCATCTCTTGGGGCAACTAGAAGTGCCAACAGCGCCAGCTGCACCTGCAGTTTTTGAAGCATTAAGAGCTCAAGCTAGTTCATACAGAGATAACGAACGTAATAACGAAAGAAATTGTGATTTATCAAGACAAAGATGGAGTAGCGTTAGAATGAAAGGTGAAAGTACGAAAAGTTTATTATTAGATAGTTCATGTCCTCAACAGCAACAATTAAAAGCAAATATTAAAAAAGAGGTACTTGAAATATTTTTTTAATTTAATTGTAGTAGTTTTAGTAAAACATTTAAATTATTAAATTTTTTTTCTGTTTTATTTGGATGAATAAAAAGTTTTTTCTAATGATATGGGCGATGATAAATTGAGAATATGATGAAAAAAAGAGAGTAAATAAAAGAAAATGTAAGTCAATTTTAAATATAGAACAAAAAATTTATAAGAAAAGTGTAGGTTATGTCTATGATTCGCTTTATATACGTTTCTATACATTATCACTTTTATTGCTTTTCTGTCTTTAAATTCTATACATTTTTTTCTTTCTTTCGTGATCTCATTTTAATATTTATTCTTTTCTTTTCGTGATAGAAAATTATATAATAATTTTTATATTCTTACTTGAATTTTTTTTTTAACAAAAGGTGAATGGAGTTACTTTTTTTTAATTATTAAAGAATTAAATGTACTTACGAAAAAGTCAGTTTTTTTAAAATCTTTTGTATTTTAACTCGTGCTTTTTTGGAGTACGGAAAATCCATCATAAGCTTCTTTTTGATGATTAATTAAGTTTTTTTTTTATACTTTAAAGAATCGAAAATAAATTTTATAATGCTAAAATAATGATATTAAAAATTAATTTTTTTTATATTTTTTCAGTTTTATTAAATTAAAGTGCTTTTTTTAATTAAAAACTAATTTTATTTAATATTTATATTGATTTTTTTACTCTTTGAATTTTTGCGTAACAATTTAATGAATAGGATAAAAAAAGGAGTAATTAAAAATAATTATCTATAAAATGGGTATTTTTACGTCCACCAGATTGATTTCTTTCTATTTAGGCGTTCATTTTTATAAATTTTTTTTACAAAATTTTAATTAATTTTATATAATACTTTAGATTGTGCAGTAAAATTAACCTGAAATATAATCACTTTTTGAACTTTTTTTCATATATTTTTAAATAATTTTTATAAGGAAATGTATGGAGCTTCAAAATTGTATAAGTTCATTTCTATTTTATCAAGTTTTTATGTTAATAACATTGTTACATAAAACTTTATTGATACTAATTGAATGAATAACCTCTTCATTCAATAAATATTTTCTATTAAGCATTTTAAATTTTACTAAAACTATATATTATTAAGAAATACAACCAATAAAACGGCAACATAATTCTAAATAGTTAATTGTACGTAATTCTCACCATAAAAAAGACTTTAACGAAACCAACAAATTCCAATATCTAATTAATATCCCTTATAGGCAATATAAAGTTAAAATAATATTATTAGCACATAAAAAAATTTCTCATACAGCAATTTAACCAAAAATTACATATAAATATAATTTTAATATAAATGTGGAATTCTTTACAACCAACATTATGTAATGTTAAAATGACATTTCTCTTGCGAGAATGACGACATCTAGATTTAATTTGGTGTACTATAAAATTTAAATCTTATACATTTTTGCCTTTAAACTTATTTTTACGTTTACAAAGAAATTAATTTTTAATTCTTTCTAAATTTTCTGACGTTTATGGAAAATTAAAGGTATTTGCGAAAAGGCTATGCCCGGATCTATATAGTGAATCGGCCCAAGCAAGATATTAAAAATTAATTATTTCAAGTTGAATTATATCTAAAAAAACTTGGATCCTGAGGCTTATAGACCTCCAGGTGAGTTCAGCTGTGATTGGCGGCCTATTAATTTTTTCTACGGTAAAAAAAATCTGTCAAATATTCTTGCGACTTCTCATTCAAAGTGCTATATAATATAATTTTAGATAAAATTACTTTTAAAATTAATTTTAGTGCAACGTCTTGATTGGCAAACCAGAAAGGCCCAAAAATAGAAAAATTTTTTTTTTTAATTTTAACTTTGGCAGCGTGTTAAAAGAAATTGAGAGATATACGAATTTTTTTTATTTTTAGTGTAATTTTATCTTCTAAGTTGAAATACAAAAAAAAATATCGTAACCACTTGGACATTTTACTTTAAAATTTATAGGTTTTTTTCATGTACAAGGGACAATGATGCTTTTAAAATTATTACCTATATGCTCCACAATATAAAAGCCTTGAGTTACTAGAGCTGGTACAACTAGTGTGGTTTTTAACATTTAAATAGGTTGAATGTTATCTTGAAAGAGTCTGGGGTCCTTCAGGATCCCGGGTGGCAGCTAAAGATTAAAGTCTTTATAATCACTCGTCTACAAGCAATGGTTTTTTTGTGTTAAAATATTAAAAATTATTAAAATATTATAAAGAAATTTTAAAAAAAATGTAAATGTAGATTTAAACGTGGATGGTCGCAAATGAAAGCTTGTGCTTTTGGACTTCAATAAGAAAAATAAAAAAACGCTGCCAAGTGATTGGCACTATGGTTCCTCATTAACAATAGCAAAATATTTATAATGGTCTATTTTATCTAATAAAAATTATAATTTGAGATATCAGTATTTCATAAAAAAAAGTTAAATACCGTATTTTAAAAGAAAAAAAATGTTGCTGTGATTTAATGTTTTTTATTTAACAAATTTATAGAAAAAAATTTCAATAAACTAGGTATTACACTTAAAAAAAAAACAATATTACAGATTTTTTAATTTTTTTATTTTATTAATATTGAGAAAAAAATTTTGAAAAAATTCGGTATCAGATCCAAAAAATTACTATGAATAAGCTTTCTAAAACTAGTACTCTCATAGAAATTAATTAGGTACTACGTCCGAACAAAAAAAAAATTTGGTATTCTTTGTATTTTTTTGTGAAAAAAATTTTGGGAAAAAAATTTTCAAAAAATTAATTATCAGATTTGAGATATCGAGTAAAAACCATACTTTCAAATATAAGTACTTTTATGGAAATAAATGAGGTATTACACCTAAATTAAAAAAAAAAAAAAAAGTATTTTGAAATCTCTTGATGAAAAAATTTTTGAAAAAAAAAATTAGATCTTAATTCCATAATGGTTGTTAAATACCACCGATTGCAAAATTTTCAAATATTAGTACTTTCATGGAATTAAAGGAAGTATTGCACTAAAAAAAAAAAAAAAAAATTACAGATTTTTTAATTTTTTTGTTTTTTTAATTTTGAGAAAAAAATTTTGAAATAATTAAGTTTCAGGTCCAAAAAATTACTATAAACGATATTTCTAAAACTAGTACTCTCATAGAAATCAATTAGGTACTACATCCAAAAATAAAAAAAAATTAAGTTTTTTTTGTATTTTTTGGTGAAAAAAATTTTGGGAAAAAAATTTTCAAAAAATTAGTTATCAGATTCGAGATATCGAGTAAAAATCGTACTTTCAAATATAAGTACTTTCATGGAAATAAATGAGGTATTACATCCAAATTAAAAAAAAAAAAAAAGTAGTTTGAGATTTTTTGATGAAAAAAAAATTAGGTCTTAATTCCATAATGGTTGTGAAATTTCACCGGTTACATACATACACACACACACACACACATACAGACTTTTATTAAAAACCGGTTTTTTAGCTTCCTGAGGTCCCAAAACGTGCTTATACGCCAAAAAATAAAAAATCTAAATTTCATCTATCACAAAGGTTCCTCTATGAGGAACCAAAAATGAGCATATCTCAATTTTTTTTAAACTACTGCCAAATTTGAAATTTAAAACAATAAAATTTCTATTTTGGAGGGTTTTTGGCTCGCCAATCAAGACAATGCACTAAAATTAATTCAAAAAGTAATTTCATCTAAAAGTATATTGTATAGTGCTTCGAATGATAGGTTCCAAGACTATTTTGACAGATTTTTTTTTATCACAGGAGTGCTAGGAGTTGACTAAAATGTCTCTAAAAATTTACTTTTTTTTTGGCAATAATAGGCCGCCAATTAGAGCTTAAGGCACCTGGAGGTCTGTAAAACTCAGGATCCAAGTTTTTTTAAATGTACTTTAACCTGAAACAATTAATTTTTAAATATCTGGCGTGGGCCGATTCACAATATAGATCCGCTAATAGCCTTTAATGTTTTAGTTCTTATAATTCTAAATAATTTTTATTTATTTAAATTATATTCTATAGAAATCCTAAATTAAGTTTTCCTAAGATTTAAAAAACAAAACCTGCTTTCTGTCAAAAAATGTTTTTTTTTCTTTTTTTAGATTTTGTGTGTCACTTGTTTTTGGTAAAAAAATTTTTTTTGAAAGCAAGAAAATTGTAAATTGCTTATTTTACAAGCAATTGACGTATCTCAACTCATATATCAAAGTCTCTTAAAGTTCGTTAAAATTTATTTTATTAAAAATTAAGCTTAATTCTGCTTCAAAAAATATTCTAATAAAAATAATAATAATAATAAAAGCTAACACATTTAATTAGGTCATAAAATTATAAGAAATAAAAGAAAAAAGCAGAAGTAAAATAAAAAATGAGAAAATGAAATAATAATATTTTTATCATATCAAATTATTATTATCATATAAATGCAAATTTTACTGTTTTTTTAACTTGAATTTCATACATACATTGTTTTTTTACTTACACTAAAGCAAATATATCATTTCTCTTAAGAGTTAAACCTGAGTTAAACACACACACAATATGTGTACTTAAAATATACAAAAAAAATAGTGCCAAACAAAAAAAAACGATACTGATAAAAAGCTCTTTTTTACAGTTTTAAAGTTGTTTTTTCTTGTACTTCTCACTTTACAATATGTTAGAAAAGTAAGTTTTTTATTTATCGTTGTATTGTAGCTAATGATTAATGAAAATTTTATTCTTTTCATTTGTTTATTTATTATTTTATTGTAATAAAAAGCTCATTTTTAATTTATTGTCATTCTCGGTACACGACAAATTTTCTTTATTTACGATTTATTTACTTTATTTTCTAGATACACTTTGATTTAATTAATTTTTCTCTTTTTTATTAAAGAAAATTATTAAAATAAGACGTATAGTTTTTATAAAAAGAAAAAATGAAAATTTTTTTTATTTATGTAAGGAATTTTTAAATGTTTAAAGTTTAGAGTAAAAATTTTAAGAATTTGCTTAAAATATTTTGTTATTCTTTTTATGTTTTTTTTTTTTATTTTAGCATCAAAATACAATTTTTTATTTTTTACTTTGAAATATTTTTCTTTGTTGGTATTATATTTATACTTACTATGAATAGATTTGCTATATTTTTTTTCTTTCTAGAAAATTTTCACTTTTTAGATGAAGAATCTGAATAATAATAAAGGAGAAATCGATTTTTTAAATTAAATTATGGGTTTGCAGTTGTTTTTAGCGACCTAGATAAGAAAAAGTCTACTTAGAGTTTTTTGGTCCCGGATTTCGAAAATAGGGGTTCTGTTCGTGCAAAGTTTATTTAATGCCCTAAAATTAGCAGCTAACTCTCTTTTTTTAGGTTTTGACAATATGGACAAACTGGAAAGAAATGGTTTTTGCAAATCATAACAAATTTTGGCCTCCAATACATTTATTGGGTTACTAAACTCAAATTTTGGGGTAAAAAAGTCTTAAAACTTGCGTTTATTGAAAAATCATTTTTATTAAGGGATCTTTTTTAATAAATTAACGATCTTTTAAAGATTTATTATGCCAAGAACCCCAACATTTAAAATTAGCGACTCTTGGGGACCCATGCATTTGTAATAAGCAACTCAATTAACCTATTTAATGGAATAAATCTGGTTATGGTTTGTGAATATTGCAAAAATACCCTTAATAATTGGCCTTTTTTTGTAAATTTAAAGTCGTTAGACAAATTTTATAGAAACAGTACCTTTATTTTCAGAATCAACGATCCAAAAAACCCTAATAAAACTTTTTCTCATCTTGTTTGCTACCTTTCATCACTAACTTAACTTGAATAGACTTACTAAATTTTAAAGCAGGATGAATGGACAATTTTTTTGTTAAATTTTTTTTTTTTTTAATTTTGAGAAAAATATCAAATTTGTTGGAATTTACAGAAAAGAAATCTAGATCAAATTTCACGGAAATTTTTTGTCGCAAATAAAAGTTGTTAAAAGCGTCAATTGATTTTACAGACTTAATGGATTAAGAAAGAATATTAAAAATAAAACTAATAATAATACGACTAAAGAAAAGCACTATCCGGTATTTGTAGATTTTTTTGAATATTATTATTGAAATATTATGTTGAAAAAAAAGGTCTATAACTATGAAATCCGGTTAGTGCTTTGCTTCATCAGCCGTACATAAGTAAAGTGGAAAAAAAATCTGGTAGCCGAAACCATAATTTTTTCGATTAACAAATTAACACTATTGGAATCCCGTTTATCACCACTGGATTTCCAGTTGCAGCTACTGCAATTCCGTTTGTGACTTTAAATGGTAAAATTTAAAAAAATTTGAAAAAAATAAGATGTGGAAAAGTTGGTAAAATGATTTTTACGAGTGAAAGATGTTTAAAAGTTTTTTTTTTTTTTATTTTTAACGACGTTTCGATCGATTAAGATCCTTTTCAAGCTAAAAAATATAATGAATTTTTTAATAAAAATATAATAAGTAATTTAAAAATATGGACACAAAAAGATTTTTTTCTTACTCAAAAGTTTACAATTTATATTACATATTGAGAATATTTATTCTCTTGGTCAATGTTTTGTCAAAAATTAATAAATAAATAAATTTGTAGATATTTAAAAAGTATCCTATAAACATGAAAAAAAATTTTTTTAATAAATTATGATAAAAAACATACTGAATTGCATTTATATTATCTTACCACTAGTCATATTATTAGAATATTTTTAATATTAATAAGTATAAAATGTCAAAAACTAAAATATCACAGAAAAAATACTGATGCGTAGGTAAATTTTGAACTTAGATATAAATAAATTATAATGAAATAAACTTATAAATTATAAATTTATAAACTATGTATGATTGTTGTTTACAATCAACTGTTACTGATTTTAAAAATTTTACTTATTGTGCAATTAGAGCCATCTATTGTATGGATAGTGCTTTTGATACCGGATAGTGCTTTTCTTTAGTCGTATTATTATTAGTTTTATTTTTAATATTATTTCTTAATCCATTAAGTCTGTAAAATCAATTGACGCTTTTAACAACTTTTATTTGCGACAACTTTTCCACATCTTATTAAAACTTTACAACGAGTAATAACTTCTTATCAACTTATTAATTTGAAAAAAAATTTTTTTTGGGTCAAATTTTTTCCTACCATGTCACGATGCTTGTATTGTAAATTAAAGAAATTCCTTTTTTTTTTTTAAATTTCATAACGCTGCAAGCCATTTGCAATCGTTAAAAAAAAAAAATCCGGCTGCCACAACTGGAGTCCCACAATTGGATTTTTTTTTCAGTATCAGTACAGTAAACGATCTTGAAATAATTTTATAAATAATTAATTTCAAACAGATTAAATGTAAAATTTATTAATTAAAAAAAAAAGCATAAAAGAAACTTAAAAGCTTTGAATGGATTTACCTTATTTAGTAAAAGAGTGTTTTTTAATGATAATTAAAATTTCTTGAAACTTTAGGTAATCTGAATCCTTTTTCTACAAAGCTTCTCTTGATATCGCTAATATTTTGTATTATCTTTTTATACGATGTTATTTAAAATTTTTATATTTAAGCCCTTTTTACATCAGATTAAAAGTCGATATTAAATCATGTCATCTTTAAAATTTATATAGTGCAGTTGGGGATTTTTAATGATTAGTCGTGAATAATTCCCAACTACCTACACTTATTAAATTTTAAAGATAACCAGATTTAATATCCACTTTTAATCTGATGTAGGAAGGGCTTTAAGATAGATTCATCTAGGGAATCAGAAATTAAATTCTAAATAATGTCCGATAATTTTCCTGAAGAACATCATGTATTGGTCATTTATTCTAATAATTTTAAAGAAAAAAATTTTATTATTTTTATTTTTTATAAAACAATTTAAACTAAAATATTAATTATTTTTCCTTTCCTCGTGTAAAAAAATTTATTTTTATAAATAAAATCAAAGTTTTGATAAAATAAAGTAAGAAAAACATACAGACATAAAAACATAAAACAAAAATACTTATATTGCTATAGTCACAAGATAAAATCAGCTTTTTAAAAACCCTGTCAGACATTGTATTTTTTTTATAAATTCTCAGGAAATTAAAAAGACTGTAGCAGATACACTTATCAAATAATTCCAGTAAAATTACTTCTTTACGTTTTCATTTTGTGAAATCTTGATTCTGTAAATAAATATATTAAAAAAATAGCACAATTTTTCTACCTGGGTCAAAAAAAGATATCGTCATAATTTATTATATTTTATTTATCAACTAAAATTTACTTGATCAATAAATTACATAAACATTTGCTTAGTCAATTTGAACAAACAGTGAAGTATCTAATATAATTAATTAAATTAATATTTATTATAAATATGTAAACAAAATAAATAAGTTGCTATGTAAATAACAAACATGTATGTATACGTAATAAAATTAATTTTAATTTATTCCTCTTCAAAAAAATCAATAGTTTTGCATAATTTTTAATGTCAATAGAAGATAAAAACTTTTCCACATATTTTCTTTTATTCGTGAAAATATATGCATAAAAAAAATATTTAATTTCTTGCAATTATTCATAGATAATTTACATATAAATTACTTTTTTCTTTTGTTTTAGAATTTAAATAATTAAAAATAAAAATGTTTGAAAAAGCTTGAAAAGCTAGGTAAAAGAAAGTATTCAAGCTTTATCATTAAAATAATAAGAAATTATTTAATTTCAAGTTTAAAAAAATAGTTTTAGAAGTGGAAGAGATGAGTGCAGGTCAAGTGATAAGATCCTAAGGCAAAAATTTTTGTTAGGTACTTTATGTTTTATTTTACTGTTATTACAATGTACTTTTTTTTTTACAAAGCTTTTACGATGATTTGACAGTGATTTATTATGCTTTTTTGAGTTATTGCAGTTTTTCACACATTTGTTTTTTTAGATATTAGAATTTTTAATTTTTTTAAAATGTATTTTAAATTATTGATTTTTTCTGCATTTTTAGACTGTTTTTTGTTTGAATTTGAATTTTAGTTTCAAGTCTCAGTGGAATTGTTCTAATTAAAATGTGAGAGAGTTTAAAAAAAGTTTTAAATTAACAACTTTAAATTGGAATAAAACCTGATTAGCCTTGGCTAATTTTTTCTTCAATTGTTGTTAATTTTATTATTTAGTCTTACATTGAAAACTCTTTTATTTTTTTTTTTGAAAGTTTTTAGATGTGACTTAACTTAATTTATACTAATTTTTTTTCTTGAATACATTTATTTTGTTTATTGATTTTATGTAATTAGTAAATATGTGAAAAATGACAGAAAAATAAAAATATTTATTTTATGTTAAAATATTTAATATAATTTTTTTTGGTTTCTCGCAAGAGAAAAGTACTGCGAAGGGTATATAAGTAGATTATTTTTTGAAAATTTTTGAATTACAAATAATACATTAAAAAGTATCTTAAACTTTAATTAATTTAAAATATTTCCAAAATTATCAATTGACGTACTCCTATGTGTTGATACATATTTATCTCTGATTAGAATCCATTATGATCAAATGCAGTGCATAATGCACGTAATGAAAACTTTTTTCGAAATTAAAAATTATTTTTTTCAGTTTAAGCAATAGTATTTAGTGATAGATTTTAGTGTCCTTTAAAATCTTTTTGAAAAAAAAAAACAAGTATTTAATTTTGAGATTCATTAGAGTCAATTAATTTTAATTGTTCGGATATAAAATTATTATTATTGTCCTATATCGCTTTTGAATATTAAAGGGGACTTGCATGGATAGGAATTTAATAATTGTTTTGTATAATTTGAAACTAGATAAAAAAAGTGTAAGGTGCCTATTTTTTTGTGTTTTAAAAAAATGAAAATTAAAAAAGTGATGACCTTACATCTCTGAAAAACCCCTGATTTTTGAAAGCTTTATAACTCCGTGAATTTTCGTTATTTAAAAAAATAAAAAAATACTGTTTTCTAATAATTTTTTTTGTAGTTTGACTTTTTGCAAAAAATATATCCAAATTTTGTCAGCTCCCTATTAAATAATATACATATGTGTCTTAAAACGGGTTCCAAAATGCCTTGACCTCTCCTAAAACCACATAAATTTTTCAATTCTCATAACACCCAAACTCATCATTTTACAAAAACTCAATAACCTAATAAAAAAAAATGCCTGATATTCTAAAATTGGCAAAAATATCAAAAAAATAAACGTAAATAAAAGCTATAAGCGGTTAAAGAACCAAATGTTTTCAACATGGTAAATATATAATACATACATAAACATACATCCGCCTTAGTTTTAAAAAAGTTTTTATAGAAATATACTACTTGTCTTAATTCTAACGCGATGTTTGACTCAGCATCACCTCTTCTTCTTCTTCATCTTCTATAATAAAAGTTATATTTTAAGATCTAAAAATTCTATAAAAAAAAATCGTATTTAGTGTATTATGTGTTGTTTAATACTACAGTAGACTAAAATAAAATCTGGAAATTTTTATTTAAAATTTTTAGTGTTTTAAATCAAACGACAAAATATATATGATTTAGATGTTTGAAAATATCTAAATTTGTGTGATAGGTTAATTTTAATTGAAATATTATGGAATTTAAATGAGCTTTTTTACATATTAAAAAAATTAAGTAATGATGGTGAAAACGTTACATAATTTTTTTTATAGTGTTTATTTAAAAATATTATGAATTTATTATCATTTATTAAAATGTCGAATGCAATGGCAATTACATACATGAAGAAACAAAAAATATTTGGTTCAACTATATCAACGGTACTTTGTTATTTAATTAATTTACTAAAAAGAAATTATTATTGATTCTTTATTTTTATATAAAATAAACTATTTTTTTTTAGTGTATTTGTGTGTTTATTAGTGTAGTATAAAAATATAATTCTGGTGTGTGTTTATTAAATAAATATTTACTATGGAAAAATAAAATTTTTTCAATCTAAAAATATTTATTATTTCATAAAATTTAAATTTACGTGAGCATATTAGCTTGGATGTTATTTTGGAAAATTGATTCAAGTCTTGGTTGTTAGGGGAACCTAGGAACTAATTACCAATTGAATTTTTAAAAATTTTGAGAGGCAAAATTGATGTTTCATGAGTTAAAATTTATATATAAAGAATCTTAATTTTTTTGATAAAAAACACCGACCGGCAATGCAAAATCGAAAAAACATCCAGTCTAATATACATCAAATACATGAATATTTTATTATTAAGCTTCAATCGATAATATCAATATACGTATTTCTAATTTAATTATCGAGCATATCTAATAATGATATAAACTACAGGTATTTCCATGAAGGAGCTAAATTAAATTCAAGTCTCAAACCTATTTCATGAACACAGCAGATATAGAAATTAAAAGAAAATACCCTGCTAAAAAATTAATCCAAATTTTGGCTTTAATATTTTTTGGACAAATTTTTTAAAAACAAAAAGTTTTTTTGCTTTGAACTCATGTCTAGGGTAGTTTTTACATTGACAAAAATAAGTTATTTTAAGAAAATAATCTGAAATTTTAAAGTTTTTAAATCTGTGCGTCTCATGTGCAAAATATATGAGCTATTATTTTACGAAACTAATGGGATAATTATTCTTCTATTAATACTGATTAAGTAGGATAGATAAATAGAGTGTGTAATTAACACATTAGCACCAAATATAATCATAGATTAATTTATGGCAGTAATTAGAAATCGCGTAACTTTACAATATACAAGTTTTTTATATTTTTTATAGGTAATGCTACTTTTAAAAAAAAATGCAAATTATAAATTTTATACACACATAAACAAAATTACGTTATATAAATATATAGCTTTTATAGCTTAGACGAAAATTAATTTCTTTAATTAATATTTTAAATTCTAAATTATGAATGCTGAATAAAAAAGCTCATATCATAAAAAGTAAATAAATGCTGACAAAATTTTGTAAACTATATTAAAGGCATTATTTAATTACCTTTTTTTTATGCTGCCGAGCAGAAAACTTACAAGATTTTCATATTAATTTCGTTCAATTGTTCAACCATATTTATTATGCTTTTTTATTAAGCTCATATTTTATTGGCAAAAAGTCAAATTTTTAAAACAATGACCGGACAAATATATATATTTTATGTATATTAGATTGATTATTAAATAAAATAAAACTTTTCAAAAAAATTATACACTGTAAAAAGTAACTTCTTAGATTTACAAAAAAAATAGAATTTTTTCGAAAAGTTAGCGAATTTTCAAAAAATTTTGTAAATATTCAATAAAAATCGTAAATTTACTTTTAGTATAGTGTTCAAAAATTCGAGAAATCTCGATTTTCTTTTGTGATTTTACGAAAAAAATTGTAAATTCACAACTATTTTTCGGAAATTTACAACTATTTTTTGTAAATTTTCAAAAAAAAAAGTATAAATTATCAATTTTTCTTGCGAATTCACAAAAAAAAATCGTGAATACTCGTAATTTTTGTTAATATACTAAATTTAGTAATTATACGATTTTTTTCGAATATTTACAAATTTTTTCGGAAATTTACTAATTTTTCGAAAATGTTCTAATTTTTTTGTTAATATAATAAAGTTACTTTTTACAGTGTACTTTTATAATACGGCTGGTAAATAAACTAAATTTTCAATTATTTAATACTTAAGGAAAAATCCGGCTCAAAAGGACCAAATGAAAATTACAAAATTGATTAATTAAATAACGAAGTAAATGAAATATGAACTTTAAGCTATATATGGGTCAGTACAGGTTTAATATTTGGTCCAAAATACTGTAATTGACATTTTACTTACTATTATTTTAAAAAATTATTAAAACAAAGTAATCATTAAATAATTTGAAATTTTAAAATAATCATTTTCCAAAAATCCAAACTTAAAAAAAAGTTTATTTTCATAAAAGAAAGTCTGAGCTAATATACAAATACAATACAAAAATATATTCTGTTGTTAAAGATTTATGGTTATTGTTTGACCTTAATATCAAATTTCAAATAACAAAAAATCACTAAATTATAATATTACTATATATATTTAGTAAATTTTTCTCTACGGCTTTTTTCTTTTTAATAAATTAAAGCTTTTTAATACAAAAAACGTATACCATAAATTAAAGACGTGTATTTATTTCTTTTATATTTTTTTTTTAAATTCAATTTTTTTTTTTTTAATTATAAGCTAAAAAGAATTTTTTTTTTTAATAAACAAAACTCTTTTGCTTTTTTTAGTAAATTAAAAATTAATTAAATTCTTATTATGCGATAAATATTAAATTAATTAAATTTGGCTTTGTGTAATAATAGAAAAAGCATTTAATTTAATTTCAAGTACATAAAAAATTATATTTTTGATAGTTAGTTTATTTTTTTTTTTACTTCAGATTATTGGTAGCATCTGTTAAAGATAATTAAGAAATAATAAAAAGCGACATTTTGTTGTAGATGTAATTAACAAAATACAGTAATTTTTAATAAAAATTTAATTTCTATTTAATATTTTTAGCTAATTAAGACTCCAGTAAAATCAGAAGGGGAAGGGGGGGTATTTTTGGTAACTAAGGTGAAAAAAGATCTGTTAATGGTTTTTGGATCACTGATACCGACAATTGATATTTCTTTCTTTCGAAATTTGACTAAAGCCCTAAAATTAGCAAAAATACTCCACTTTTTAAAGATTTTGGCAATATGCATAAACTAAATAGATATTTCACTAATTGCATAGGTTTTTGGAACTGCTTATTTAGATAAAAATTTTCTATTAATAATTTACATAAAAAATGGGTCAGACTCCCTTAAATTGGAAAAAACTCCTCTTATTAGGGGCAAATTTAGGGATATTTTTGAAATATTCAAAACTTATGCCAAAATTTGACCTTTGGTAAAATATTTGTGTGCTAATATCGAATTTCAGAGTTCTTAATGTTAAAAGTTTTGAAAACACCTTTAAACGAATAAAAAAAAGACTATTTTTTAGGGGTGGTTTTCCAATAATCACAAATTTAAATAATTGTTCACTTCTTGGGCCCCAAAATTTAATGTCAAAGATTTAAATAACTACGAGAGAAAAAATTATGCCACAATTTGTGAGCATAGGGAAACCAACCTATGCTAATTTAAGAGTGCTAGACATCATTTCGCACGAGCGAAACGAGAATCACCCATCTGAAAAATCCTTAGTAGATCTTATCTATATTGGTTGCTTAAGAAACCCGCAAATTAACAAACAGAGTAACAATCTTTGAAAAACGTGACGTGGTTTTAAATCAGAAAAAAATTCTAATGCAATAATGCAAATGTAAATAATTTTTACTTTTTACGAAGCAACTTTCTACGTACAAACTATTTATAAACCGCATTTTAAACCAAAAATGGTTACAGTGGATAACCTGCAATATTTTTTTGACACCAATATTACCATCAATCTAATACGATTAGAGAACTTATCTTTATACCTCAGTTGTAGTAAATTCATGTTCAATTTAGATCAAAGCATAATCACGATATCTGTTATGTTTGAAAATACTAAATCTTATTAAATGATACTAAATACAGCTCATAAAAACAAAAGCTGTGATTAAACGTGTATAATTTCCCAATAAATTTACAGTTAAAAAAACCACAAAACCGAAAAGCACATTTTTTAGAAAAATAAAATTTATTAAAAATTTATTCGTTTGTTGACATACACAAATCATTGTTAACTTTTTGTTTCAAATTTAACATATCCAAACAACCACAAACAATTATAAACAATGAAAAATGAATATAATTTAAAATATGTCAAAAAAAAAAAACTTTTTTTTTAGATTTATTTAAATTTATATTCAAAAGAGACGCTAAAAACAATTTAAATTCCCAGTGATAATGCTTATAAACTTTTAGGCAACTCATGCTTTTTTTTATTATTTATTCCATTTTAGCAGCGTCTTTATAATTTATTTATATCTAAATAGCTATAAATTTTATTTTTTAAAATTATTTATTTATGTGGAACGTCTAAAATTATAGGTTAAAATTTTTATCAAAAAATCCATACCTGCTGATAAAATTTAATTTATGAATCAAAATTGATTTATTGTATTTTTAAAAAATAAATTTCAAAATTATTTTATCTAATATGAAAAACTTTGATAAACAGAATAAGATTCCTTGATATATTTTTGGCATTTTTTTTAAAATAGAAAACAATGTTTAATGCAAATATTTTAGATAAACAATGTTTGAAATGTTTTTGATGCACATTCTTTAACAAATACGCAGTTTATTCTATTCTTTGGATGAACAGTAAAATATTTATTCTTAAGATAAACTAATGTTTGTTTGATTCGCTCATATTTAATTAAATACTGGGTCTGACCTCGGATAAATGAAATTCTCAAAAAATATAAAGTCATTGATTTTGATTAAAAAAACAGATCATGATGTTTCTTTTATCAAATTTTTCGACTCTTGAAGCAGAGATTCGTCTTGAAATACTTTAAAATCCTTCATTTCATCGATTTACACTTAAAACTTGCAATTTTGTTTTTCAAGATTCTTCAACAAATATATAATAATGGCATCACCTTTTCCAAAACTTTTTTATTACATTACGTTTTTTAGGTTAAGAATAATAATTATTCTACTTTTTTAATAAAAACTTTTGAGCATTAAAGAAATTCTAAGAAAAGTTTATTGCAAATAATTTTGTTTTTCTTTTCTTAATTATAGTAAAATAATTTGGGATTGTAGTTTGCTTTATTTTAAAAAATTAGATCTTATCATGGGCACAAGAAGCAATGTATTTGAAAAACTTCAAAAGCTGATTAAAAAACAACTTTTGTAAATTTTCTTGGAAAGATCGTGAAATTTCGAAAATAAAGTTGCAATATAGTTGTTACTCTGCAAATTGAACACTTGAAAATTCAAAAAGTTTTTCATGCAGTCACCCAAAACTTTTAACAGCTCTATTTACAGGCCAAATTTGAATTAAACATCCAAGTACTCATAAATTTTCATGATTTATAATTAAACTCTTTAAAAAAATAATGATTTTATTAACTAAAATTATTTAAATAATTAAGGCTTTTGAATTTATTTTCAGAAGTCTCTGTCTAAACTGACTTTAAATAAAATTGTTCAAGAAAAACTCTAATTAAAATTTAACGTACAACAAGAAGACTTTACTAAAAATCATAAAACAATTTTATAAACAAAAACTTTCTAACAAAAAAAAATTATAAAATTTCAAAAACTCCATAAAATATATAGGTTAATACTCCTCCAACTTGTATAAAATAAAAGAAAATTATTAAAGTAAAAAAAAAAACAATAGAAAAAGTAATTTACCTAATTTTTTATCGTAAAATTACTACTAAAATTTCAATTTTAATTTTTAATACACAACAAAACCTAAAAACTCTTTGAGTTCAAAGTAAACTAAAAAAGTAAATAGAAAATCTATTTCAATACATTAAAATCGATCACATAAAATTTCTATCGTTAAAAACTTTTTCAACATAAAATACTCTTGAAAAAAAGAAATAAATTCTAATAAAAACAATAGTTTGCAATATATAAATTAAATATAAGCTTCCTGTTGAGTATTTGTACATGAACTAAATTGAAGTAAAACGTGTTTAGAGATATCAAAAACAAAAATAAGTAAAAGCTCAAGGCTTTGCACGAAATCCTTCTATCGAAATTATAAGCTCACAAAACTCTATTATATTTGACCCTTTTTGACTATTATTATTTTTATTGTTATTTATACTGTGTAATCTAATAAATAATAATTATTATTTTGTTAAACGTCTTTGTATTATCATGTACATCTTATTTATCATACATAAAATTAGACATTTTGAGGTAAATAAATACATAAATTATATTTAATGAAAATTCAAATTCAGAGTAATATATACATAATAAAAATTCATTGAAAATTTTTTTCTATAGTTTACTGGCAAAGATAGATATTTTTCATAATTTTTCAATCGCTTTTTGAAAAATTTACAAAATATCTAAGCCAATCAAATGCTTGTTTTTATGTCCTGAGCACTTTAAATTTCGAATCTGATTAACTTAGATGGTAGAAACGGACAAAGTTGGACTATATTACGACTAATGATCAGAAAAATTAAGAATTGGTTTAAATTGTTTTTAGATTACAGGCAAATAAGGGACATCTCTATAATATAACATTACTCACGTGTTGTAAAAAAGTCTATTTATACCGAATACTGAGATTTACGGACCCGAGGGACAGTATTCGCATTCGACATTGTAAACTTTTTTTAAACAAGTTTAAGATATTTTACTTATAAAAGGAAAAAAATACGGGACGTGTCATCCAGGTCAGAAAATAGTACTTTTTTGCCCTAGAGATATGTAAAAAACGTTACACATGGGTTTTCTGTAGCACTTTAAGAGAGTTTAGGGGCCATATAAGTTTTTGGATGGGTCTTTTAGGGCAGATTCAGGGTGCTCTAATTTGACAAAGCTAACCATTAAATTTTAATTTCCTTATGTAATCTTTAAAAACATTGTTCGTGAAAGGCAAATTTATCGAAAACTTGAGATGAAAAGCTACTGCGTCGACTTATTTTTCATTTTTACAATTAAGTAATAATTTTTACAACTATACTTTTGTACAGTACAATTTAAAGCAATTTAGTGTTAAAATTTTTCTCGCAAATGAAATGATTTTCACTGGCTATATAACGATGCAATATCGGCATAGTAATTTAGTAAAAACTAGAAATGAACTGTTCAGGGTGAGAATACGAGTATAATAAAATTTACTACATTTTCCTTAAAAATAGATAATTTTTTTTTGATAAAAATAGAACAATTTGTTCTTAGTCAAAACAGATGTAATCTTGACCCTCTTGGTCAAGAAAACACGATTACTTTGAATGCTAGCAAGCACTAAAAAAAAATACGTTTGCCAGAAGTGGAACTATTGCGTTTGTGGTTAGTGGAATCCCGCTTGTAGCTACCGGAATTTTTATTCTTTCTCAAACGATTTCAAAGGCTGATTCCATCAGGCACGGTTTCGATAGCGCGTGTGCAATTTTATTTTTCCGATCGGTATGTAAACCACTCGCGTAACGTGTCTTGTCTGGACTCAGCCAAATGACTTGAAACGTTAAGAAAATGAAAAATATTTTTTTTTTCTTAATATCTGTTGTCCTACATGAGCAAAAAAAAAAATTTTTCCATTTTTTATACGTTTCAGCTCATTTGCAATCGTTTGAGCAAGAAAAAAATTCCGCTAGCCAAAAGCAAGTGGATTTTTTTCATTGCACTAAAAGCTCTTTAAAGAAATATATCCTTAATGCACATTGTAATAAAAAAGGATGTAAAATATACAGAAATATATGAAAGGGCAAAATCTGTATCAGCAGCAACTGTAGTTAGATTTAGTTGTTTATATCTGTTTGTGTTTAAAAAGTCATATTGATATATGCATTTAGAAATTAAAGAAAACTGTAATAAAATTGCTTTTAAAATAAATCAAAATCTATCTTTTTTATCTTGTACTTGGCAACCTTCTTTGATGTTCATATACAAGAAAAACAATAAAAACGTCTTGGCAATAGGTGATGGTTTGATCTCGGGTTTGATATAATCAGGCCACCTACAACATATACATACTGTCACCTACTGTGCACCCTTGGAAATAATAATTATTACTTGCTTTACTTAATAAAAATATAATTTTCTAGTCCTACCTTATCTAAACTAAATCGTGTAATACTTTTAAATTAATCTAGTTTAGCCAGTAACATATACATATATACACACATATATATATATTAAAAGATTATTATCAATCTTATATTGAGAAAAGTATATATAAAAATACACACCCTCCTAACCTTATGACCCATACTTTAACGAGAAAAACACACTGGTTATTTATATCAAAAAGTATATTACAATTCAACTAAGGAGGGTGGACTATAGTCCGACTATATAACATAAGCGCATGTGTTGTCCAAATATTCAAAAAAAAAAGAAAAAAAAAACACCACCACTCTTTTTAACTATATTTGCCAAGAAAATTGTACTTTTTCAATATTATATCTGTATTTACACGCAAAGCTCTTTATTATTACATTTGCATCTCTTTAAGAAATTAAACAAAATTTTTTAGTTTCGAAAATTTGTTTAAACAGCGCGGACGTTTTTTACCCTTGAATATTGGTTATATAAATATAATTATTTATAGGTTCATGGTTAATATTTTTTTTTTTTTGAGTTAAATAGTGACGTGTGTTATTTTAAAAATTTTCTTGTGGCTTCTTTTTTAACGATTTATTGGTTGCTGTTATTATTATTACTTGTTTAAACTATTAAGTAAATAAAAGACTTTTTTTTTTTAATTAATGTTTTTTTTTTAGTATAATATGTGTGTTTTGTTTGTGTAACTTTTTTTGTGATTATTTAAAGTTTTGTAATCTCTGTAATTAAAAATTTTTTAAAAAGGACAAAAAAATTGTATTTAATGAAATTTATGGTTGACGATATTAAATAATAAATAAAAATAAGTGAAATAATGTCAAAAAAGAAAAAAAAAAGAAAATAAATAATTTTTTTTTTTAAAATGAATCGAGAAACAGCAATGAGATATCTTGCACAAATAATGTCAAGAATTGTTGATAGAACACCAGAAGGACCAAGGGTGGTAAGAAATGAAAAAAAAAATTTTTATAGAATAAAATTTTAAAATAGAAACAATAAATTATTATGTGGAGGAGAGACCTAAATTTTTTTTTATTTTAAAAAATTTTGGACTAATTAATTAAATATGCTCATTCGACCTAATAAATATAGGTTAATTTATGATATGATTTTGATATTTAGCGTGGAAAATTAATATTTATTAGATTTTAATTTAATTTTATGTCTAATTTCATATTTAATATTGTGTATATGAGCAAATCTGTTAAATATTTTAAATTATTCGATATTCTGATGGCAGATTTCGTATTTTAAAGCTTTTTTGATTCTTATGAAAATGGTTAGAAAAAAGCGTATACCGAAACTTTTGTATGAAAAATGTAATAAAGTGTTACGAAATATCCACAGTATCAGATTACTCTAATTAAAACTTGCTTGAATTTCTGCTTAAACTTTCAAGGGGAGTTCACTACATTTGGAAGACCATTGCCATAAATTGGTTTACTATATTGAAAAAACGTACCAGATATTCTTTGTTCATTCCAATGGGCCTTCTAGGCCTTAAAAATACAGAGCTTTATGTCATTTAAATATCTCTGTAAGTCTTATTTGAACCTATCAACTCCTGATAAGTTACCTTTTACGTGGGTATCACCTTTTACCCCACAAATGTTTTTAATGAAAATAAGTAATTCATTTGCCAGTTAAGATAATTTAAAGTTAGTGTACCAATTTTATTTTTATTTAAATAAAGTCCATGTTTATCACTCTCCTTTCAGAACTATATCTCGAAAAGGACTCAAAAAATGTGACAAGTAAAAATTTTTTGGAAATTTAAAGCTTATAGTAATTTTGGCAGCAAAATACTTGGTCATTTTAAGTTAAAAATGGGCATTAGTTTATGGATGATAATGGTAAGATAACTGATAAAAAATTACGAAAAATCAAAAAACACAATAAAAAAAAATGAAGCCCATCTGAAGTTAATAGGTAAAGAAATAAGACTTCAGTAATATTTTGAAAATTTCCAAAGAACTTTTACTTATAACTTGAACCCTTGTATTTCTAAGCCCAGGAGACCTATTAGCATGAAAGATGAGTGTCTGGTATGTTTTTTCAACAAAATAAACTGATACATAACCACAGGGTGTAATTTGGTTTTCTGAAATTGAATAAAATGTTAGAAAATTGGTTCAAAGTTTCAAACAAATGCTTAAGGTTTAAAAAGCTTATAAAATTTACACCGTAAATGTTTACACCGCAGCTAATTTAAGTCAACTTTAATGAATTGCCATAAAATTTGGACTAATTGATACAAATTTTTCTTTTTGAGAAAATTTATCAGTGCAACAAAACTATGCAAAAAAACTAAATTTTTCAAAAACTTATTCACATTTATAATTAAAAAGCTGTATAAATTTAATGGAATTTCTAATAAAAATACAAAAATTTAAATAATAAAAATAGAAAGCTTTTAAATTTTTTTCAAAAAATATTATCATAAACTGTCAATTGTTTCAAAAATATTTGATCAAATTTATCTCATATTTTCATACGCAATTTATAGAAAAAAATAAGAAATTCTCAACTTAAATTCACTTTACATTTTATTCTAATGTCGTTTTCTATTATCTTTACAAAAAAAATGTTGTCTAGAGAAGAGAAAATAATATTCAAATTCATTTTTTTTTCAAATATCGTACAATGTTAGAATAATAATAATCTGTTAAATAAACAAAAAAAATTTATTTAAATCTTTATAACTTATTTTTAGTGAAAAAATATGAATTTAAAAAAATTTTTTGACAGTTTGACAATTATTTTTTAGCTGAAATTTATTTAATTGTAGTTTAAATGTTAAGTTTAGTTAAAATATTTAGCATATGAATAAAATCGATTTTTATAAAAATTTTGTTTATTTTCTAAAATTTTTGATAAGAATTATTACTTTTTTATTGACCTAAATAATAAGAAAATAATTTATTTTTGAATATTTTTAAAAAACTAAAATTTATTTGAAAAAAAAAACTTTTTATTTATATTCCCAGCATATGTTTTTTTTTTAGAATATAAAAAAAAAGTTTGTCAAATATAGAAAGAACATATTTTTTTAGCAGAAAATTGATTGCACAATATTTTTTAATAATTTTTTGGAGGTACAAATAGCTGTAAATCAATTTTTTTAATCGGTTTATTCGTAATAGCTTAAATTAATAATTTTTTTTTTCTTTTGAAGATTTTAGAAAAACATGTGGTTTTAATCAATTCCATTGTATATTTATTTACTTTGGCAATTATTTAAATTACTTCAAATTTATTAAATTATAGGTTTGATTATTTTATAATTTTTTTGAATGCATTGGATTAGCAATATCGTTCAATCGTTACTTTTTAAAGATTTAGATCAAAACTTGATATGCTTTGCCATTAGAGAATTAATTGAATTTTTATATGATTTTAAAAGCTTTGAAAGTGGTCAATATTTTTTTGAATTGTTTTACAAAGATTTAAGCTTTGAGAAGTGCTATGGTAAAAAATGTCTGTGAGTATGGCAGCTGAATTTTTGTACAGAGATGGTCAAGAACAAAGCATACCTGGTTCTAGAGGGGTATGTCGACCATTGAAAGTCCACCGTTTACCTGCGGTTTCATTTTATAGTATAAATGATTTTAAGCGCGGGTAAACGGCGGAAAATTAATGGCAAACATATTTATGTTTTGGTCTAATCTAAAAATCGAAGCTATTTTTTCAAAAAATTGGCTAACTTTGTCCATAGCTTTTCCCAAAATATGCAGCTATGAATATTGTCTGCAAAAGGTGAATATGTTATGGTATTGACTATCTAGATCTGTCTAGCTGTAATAACGACACGCACTTTTTACAATAGCTAGCCCCAAATCTATTTGACGAAAATTATGAATCCCATTTTTAATACTAAATGGTGCCTACATTTTAAGAATTTAGTTAGAAACAAATTTATTTAAAAGAGATTAGGGTAATTTTAATGATTATAAGAAACTTAACCAACAAATTTGAATAAAATCGATAAATCAATGTAACAACATTAACTAATATCTAATAACACACGATATAAGAAAATTAGTTTTTACTTATACAAGAAAATTTAAATATTTTTTTTATATTAAAAATCTAGTTAATGGGAGCAAATATTATAAGTATTAGACTAGTTCTTAATTTAGAAACTTACTTTTGATGCAAAAATAAATTGCTAAAAATTTATTGATAATAAAAATGACTCACAAAATTTTTTGTCACTTTTAATATTAAACATATAATTTTAAAATAACTTCCTGATTATAAATCAAAAAATTGTATAAAATAAATTATAGAAAAAAATTCATTAATTTTTTGGATCTTTTTAATTACAAAAATGTCTTTTTCTATATCTAGAAAGCCATTAAATACTTTTCAAATATATTTAAATATTGTGAAACTTTATTTTTTTGAAAAAATCTTAAGATTTAGTAACCCCCTTGGGATGAATTAATAAAACTTTTGAAAACTTATACCTTAAGTTTTTATTTTTCAAAAAGAAAATTTATTTTCCACAAAAAATAGAATATTGAAAAAAAAAATAAAGTAAAATCTCATCTCATTTAAATTAAATTAATTTTTCAAATCATTAAGAAACTTTAAAATTAGTGAAATTTATATCTAAAAGTAATAAAAACATAATTAACTACTTAAAAATTTATTTATTCATTTAGGTAACGAATAAATTAAAACCTTACAATACAATATTCCATTAAAATAATTTTTAATTATTTAAAACAGATAAAACCACATTAATTTTGTTATTCATACCTATTTCGTACATAGAAAGAATTTTAATTTTAAATGTAAATATAAAACTTGTTAATCTTGTTTTCACTATTACTTTTAATACTATATAAATTTTAAATTTTTATTTTAATCATTTTAATGATGTGTTAACATAAATTCATGAATTAAGTTTTTCAAATTTATGATGATTTTCATTTTTTTTTGCTTGATTTATAGTTTCTTTTATTTTTGGGTGATAAGATCGAATTTATTGTTGTTTTAATGGAATTCGTGAATAAAGTAACTATTTTTTTTTGGAATTTTATGCATATATAAAAACTTTATTACTTTATTACCCAATCAGAAATGAAGTTTCTGAAAGTTACAGATGGAATTCGGGTTTGATGCTGGGGATAAATGTTCGGATCTGGGCCTTGTGCTGTCTAAAAGTTTCTAAATCTTCATTTCTGCTCGGTTATCTATAAATCATTTGGCCCGCAAAATTTGAGAAACACTTTATTTTAACTAAACTTAATAAAAAATAGCCTATTATTTATTATATTTTATTCTTGAAGATTCATAAAAGGAACTAGAAAATTTAGGATTTCTGGGTCTAATTTACATTATGAATTTTTTAAATAAATACGTTTTTGAACAACTAATAAAAAAATCCTAGATTAATCATTAGGGACATAAAAACAGTGTCACACACTTATTTTAAATGAATAATTTACCACCGTTTTTTAATCACTGGATATTACCTGATTTTCTGTAATTTTTAAAATAATAATTACCCTGACCAATACCTTAAATTTTAGTGAAGCAGCGATGAGTGAACAACTAATAAAAACTGAATTCTTTGAAATAGCGGAATCATCAATCCAAAAACTGCGAATATAATAATTATTATTATTCATAAAAACATTAAAAGGCAATAACAAAATCAGCAAAAACATAAAATAAAAAATATCTATATTTTTTTATAAAATCGAATTTCTCAAAAAAACTATTAAAAAATGCATATACGTTATGTATAATATTTTTTATTACGTGATCATCTTTTGATGGTTTTTTTAAAGTTGATCTCATAAAAAAAATTATATAATACGCCGAATCGATTTCTATAACAAAAAAAAAGACATTAATATATATTTTAAAAACTGACATAATTACCAGACACAAAATCATAAATAAATATGCTCCAATCATATAATAAATAATAATATTTTATAAATAAAAATAAAAAATAAAAGTTCAAAAATAAAATAATAAAATGTTAATTATTTTTTTTTTCTAGGTATTATCACTTGGTGCTGATGTCCTACCAGAATATAAATTACAATCACCACGTATTCATAAATGGACCATATTACATTATTCACCATTCAAAGCTGTTTGGGATTGGTTAATATTATTTTTAGTTTTATATACAGCAATTTTTACACCATACGTAGCTGCCTTTTTGCTCTCCGAGCCTGAATATAATAAAAGTAAAAATGATACTAAATATGGAAAAGACCCTATGATTATGATTGATTTAATTGGTAAGTTTCATTTATTTATCATATTATCACGTGATTTTAAAACATTAAACAATTTTTTCTACATTTTTAAATTTACTACAATATCTGCATTAATAATTTTAATTTTTTTCTTTTTCAAACCATCTTTTAAAAAATATACCACATAAATCAGTTATTCACTTATTTTAGCATATAATTTAAACTTGTGTATGTATAATGGAATCGATATTTATAGTAAAAGCACGGAATATAAATTCTTTAATGTAGATTCATTGCAAAAATAAATTTTATTAAAAAAAAAAAGGAGAGAGAGTATTAGAATGAATACAAAATGAGTTAAATAAAAATGCGACTAGATTGATTTTTTTTTTGGAATCTATATGAGTAAATCTAGTTTTTAGTGAACTGAGTTTTGTAAAAACGGTTTTTGTTTTTGTTAATTTGGGTATACAGTTTTATTATATACATAAATGTATAGTGTAGAAATCACCTTCAAAGTTAGTAAAAATATTTGAAACTACCGAAACTAACTTTGACTGTAATATTGACTAGTTCTTATTGTAAAAATTACCCTTAAAATAGTAAAAATTTCTCGAAAGAATAGTAAAAATTAATAAAATCTTTCAAAGGTGATGTCTGCTCTAAGTAAAACTTATACAATGGATTACTAAAACTAAAAAATAATATTAAAATCTTGATTTGATTTTCTTATTGAAACGAGACAATTTATACGGGACTAAAAATAATTATAGCTTTTGGCTGCAAAAATAAAGGTGACATCAAACAATTTCGTCCGAAATATGAGAAAAAAAATATTTTAAAATTATTCTCGCAAGTGAAATGCGATTAGGACTCTATATAAAAGGCAATTCCATTCAACACATATTTTATTTTACTTACACTCTTTAATTTACCGAAACATATTTGAATTTGTTTTATTCATATGGCAATTATCATTGTTATCCACGTTTATTGTTTCATTATTTTTGGCACATTTAGTTTTAAATTCCTACTTTTGTATATCTATGTATATCCGTAGATTTTTAATTTGAGTCCTATAAATCTAGACTGTTCGTTCATTTTTAATTTTAAAATTATACTTATTGATTACGTCCTGATAAAATATATTTATAGCTTGTGCATGAATGTAAAGCAAAGTTTATAGACAATTAAAACATCAAATAAAAGAAAAAAAATTGTTTTTAATGTACCTTCAGGGCCTATAGATTCAGCAGAAAAGTACTACCATTTCTAATAACATTTGTTTTGCGCATGCGCATTACTATATATTGTGGATGGTACGGCTTCTTACCACTGTGATATGAATGCTGAATCAGGTCCCAGTTCCTCAATTCTAAGATTTAAAGTATAAATGCACCTTTTAGAATAAATTGAATTTGTGAAAGTGATCTCAATTTCTTATTAGCAATTGTTATCATTCACAAAAAGTTTCTAATCATGAAAAAATAAAATTCAATAAAGTAATATTCTATCGTTTTCTATTTAATTTTTTTATCTTATCTTTCCAATGACTAAAATAAGAAGAGTTTATTAAAAATTAATTTGGTTTATCAAATGTACCCATACAGAAAAATGTATCTAAAAAATTGTTTTTAATAATTTTTCATAATCAGAGTAAATATATTAATATATAAATATATTAATATATGAAACAAATTCTGATGATGTATTATCTTACAAACAAAATTTTGCAACAAACCTGAATGAGTTGAATGATGTTATGTTTGACCTCACGGGAGGGGTTGGATCTTGTATTATGCATCTTAACGTTAGAAGTATACATTGTAATTTATTATTTTTAAAAAATTTTTTAAATAGTTTGGTTATTAAGCCCCAAGTAATAATATGCACAGAAGCATGGAAAATTCATAATCCTAATCTACTTAACATTGATGGTTACAAATTTTATTTTAATGACAGTAAAATTAATAGATCTGATGGTGTGGTTGTTTATGTTGCTTCTAATTTAATTACGGAGGCTGAAAATATTATTATAGAAGAACTAATAATTCCATGCCTGAAAATTACAATTAATAATGTGGTAATTAGGGTTTCTGCCTTTTATAGATGTCACAAATTTTCTAAATTAAAGTTTATTGAAAAAATGAAACTATTTTTAAAAAAAGTGAAAAATTAAAAAATCATTTCTTGGTAGGTGACTTCAATATTAATATTTTGGATGATGACTTGATACATAACCAATTCCTTGGTGAATTATTAGCCAATGGTTATTATCCTCTATTTAAATCTATAACTAGGCCAAACCCTAATACTAACTACACTAGCGGGTCATGCATTGATAATATTTATACTAACTCTACTCTAACATGTCAACCTATTATTTATCAACAATTATTCAATGATCACTATCCTATATTTTGTGTCCTTGACCTGGGAAAGATTGAAGATCCGATTAATAAAACTAACAATTTCATTAACAAAAAAATTAATTACAACAAACTTTTTAAAATTGGTAGCAAATTGAACTGGTCTAATATCTATAAAATTGAAAACCCGGATATTGCAATAAATACATTAATTAAAATGATTCAAACTTGCATAAATAAAGCTAGCAAAAATAATAAAAAATTAAATAAAATGAGAAAAGAATGGATTACAGTAGGAATTTTGAATTCAACTCATAATAAGGAATTTATCTATAATCTATTAAAAAGTAACCCAAATAATTCTGACTTAAAAAAATATTACAATAAATATTGTAAATGTCTTAAAAAAGTAATAATAGCAGCTAAAATTATAAATGATAATGAAAAAGTAAAAAGCATTAGAAATAACTCGCGTAAAATTTGGAATTTCATAGATTGTAAATTAGGTAGAAAAAATAAAAATACCATTAATAGCTTTCCAACAAAGATTATTAATGATGATAGAACGTATGAAAATCAAAAAGATATTGTTAACAGTTTTAATTGCTACTACAATACTGTTGGTGTTAATTTGCTAAATAAATTCTCTAACATTAATACAGCTAATAATTTAACTCAAACTAACATTAATACATCTAGTTGTGAATCTATATACCTCTATGAAACAAATATCAGTGAGGTGTTTAAAATTGTGGCTAATTTGAAGGATAAGAGTGGTGGAGTAGATGGCATTAATGCTAAAAGTTTAAAAATTTTGAACAATATGATAGCAGGTCCTTTAGCATACATTTTTAATATCTGTATTGATAATGGAATTTGGCCAATTTCCTTGAAAATGGCAGAAATAATTCCAATTTACAAAGGTGGTAATAAGACCTTGATGACTAATTATCGTCCCATCTCTCTTATCTCGAATCTTGCCAAGATTTTTGAAAAAGTTATTCACACTAGATTAACTATTTACCCAAGATCTAAAGGCTTCATTTCTGAGCGTCAGTTTGGTTTTTTGCAGGGCTGTGGCACAAAGGACGCGTTACATTGTGTTACAGAACATATTTATAAAAGTTTTAATAATAGCAAAGTAGTAATAGGCACTTTTATTGATCTAAAAAAAGCATTCGACACAGTACAGCATGAAATTTTACTAGAAAAATTGAAAAAATATGGAATAAGGGGTATTACTAATCTATTAATTAAAAATTACCTTTTGAATAGACAGCATGCAGTTAAGAATGGTGATACAATTAGTGATTTTCTAACTATTAATATAGGAGTCCCGCAAGGTTCAATATTGGGGCCTCTACTTTTTTTAGTGTATATTAATGATCTGTTAAAGTTATTACCGCTAATTTTCTCTTATGCTGATGATACAGCAATTTTTGCCATTGAAAATGATTGGACCAGGGCTCAAGCAGTGATGAATGAATATTTATCACTGGTTGGGGTCTGGTTCACTATTAATAAATTAACATTAAACCCTGAAAAAACAGTTTATATAACTTTTGGTTCCTCGAAATCTAGCATCCCAATTAATGACCTATTCATTCATATTAATCATATGAAGATAGAAAGGGTAAAAACGGTAAAATACTTGGGAATATATCTGGACCAGTTCTTGAAGTGGGACTCCCATGTTAATTTTACTGTTAGTAGAATAAAATACCTAACTTTTGTTTTCTATAAATTGAGATACCTTGATAATTTCATTCTTAAAATGATATATGACTCTTTATTTCTAAGTATTGCCTCCTACGGAATTTCTGTCTGGGGTAGTGCTTATAATAACAGTCTAAGAATACTCCAATCATATCAAAATAAAGTAACTAAATTTATAGGAACCAACAGTGATCTTTTAAACTTCTTAAATATCAAACAACAATTCGTATTAAATTCATTAATTTATTATTATGATGATTTTCAACAAAGATACATTAAATCATCTTCCAAATCAAGAAATAAAATCTTAATCTTGCCTAAAATAAATAAGTCGGTCTTTAGAAATAGCTCACTAATAGTTGCTATGAATACCTTCAATAGCCTACCTAAAACCTTAAAGATATGCCAAAATAAAACACAAAATAATCTTAAAAAATTATTAAAAATTCAGTTGTTTGCTTAGTACTAGTCTACCTAACGCTGGGGGACATTCCTAACATTATTTTGATTCGTTTGGTTGGTTGCAAATTTAAATTAATTTAAATTATTTCACAAATTATAATGTTTATATTTTTATTTAGTTTTAGTTCTGTTTTCGATTGTATAATTTTTTAGTTTAATTTTTATTTTATATTTATAATTAAATTATACTGCCTATCCCTGCACAGATTTTCTTGAAAATCTCTAGGGTATAGCATTATTTTTATATTATTTTTGTGAGTGATAATTTGTAATATCTCCATAAAATTATATGTAAGATGATGTATATATTTTTGGGCAATAAATAATAATAATAATAATAACTTATTTATTCATATTATGAAGATTCTTTTTCTTAAAAAATCATTTATCGTATAAATTTAATTCCCAATTTATCCATTTTTTAAAATTTAGATCCATCTATATTCTATATAAAAATTAAGTATAAAACTAGTTTACAGTTGTATGTACTTGCAATTAACTTCCATATGTATAGGCAAATGAGATGGCACAGTTTACACTAGTAGCATCAATATGTACTTTAATATGAATTTTTAATTATCTTTTATTCTATCTATTTAAAGCTTATTTTGATAAAGTATAAAATAATATGAACTTGATAAAATTTTCTCGCAAGCAAAAAGAGCTCAAAACATTATATAAAGCAAGTAAAATCCAAGAAATTTATATAATATATTCAATACTATTATTTATATAAAAAAATTTACCCTAAAGATTAAGTTGTTGATCTGTGAATTTTTTCAAATGTCCAAGAATTAGTAATTAAATTTTTTGTATTTCTATCAGTTGCGCTTCTTTGTTCTTATGATTATTATATTTTTTATGGTTTCAGCCAGTTCATAAAGTATCTAAAAAGAATTCAGCAAAAGATATTTTTTTACAAAACTTAAACCATTCAAAACTTTTAATACTAATAAATAAATAAAATATATTAATCATCAAAATATAAAAAATTGAGTAGCTATAGAAATCAGCTTTAGAATGAAATTCAATAATTTAGTCATTTATATCTCACATATTTAATAAGCCTTTTTATTTTTAAAAGTTTTGTTAAAGAAAAAGAAAAATCTTCAGTAGTGACTAGACTATTGTACCTTTTGTACTATTTGGCGCCTAACATACAATAATATGTTCTTTTTTAATTTAATATCCTCAAGGGTCCCATCACTTTTTTTATACTGCACATTATAAAAAATGTACGTACAATCCTTCCATCACTTTATTACATTAAATAATACTAATCAATCATAAATTTTTTTTAAAAGAAAGTAGCAAAAAATTGTTTAAAGCAATAATAACAAAAAAATTTTTTTTACAGTTGATGTGACATTTATAGTCGATATTTTAATAAATTTTCGTACAACATTTGTAAATAGTAATGATGAAGTTGTATCGCATCCTGGTAAAATTGCAGTACATTATTTAAAAGGATGGTTTATTATTGATTTAGTTGCTGCAATTCCATTCGATTTATTATTATTTGGATCAAATACTGATGAAGTAAGTTTTATACTATTAATTAATTATATATATTAATTAAAATTATATATATTTTCAATACAAAATATATATATATATATATTAAATAATACATAAAAATAATAATAACAATTTTATAATGCTCGTTTAAATAATTAAAATTTTTAATAAAAATAATATATGAAACACTATTTTCTATATATTACTAATTGAATTATATATAAATATGTGTGTGTGTGTAATACTCGCACCAAAGCTGTTCTTTTTTTTTTTTTTTCAGTTTTTTTTTTTAATTAAATAAAAAGTTAATAAAGCATGTAAATTTTTTTTTTTTTTGATAAGCTGATGATAAATATTTTATGATCAATATTTTATTTTTTTAATTATTTACAGTTTTTAAGAGAATATTGAATTAAACTGTAATTTTTGTGAATAATTTTTTTGGAAAATTTCAATTTATAGTACGCTGCGATCTATGGCCTGAAAAGTAAAGAATTACCCGGATTGCACGTAAATTAATGGTATAAATTGCGATTTTGAGAATTCTTTTTTATAGCCACGCATCCTTTCTAGCCACCGACAAAAAAAAATTTAATTTTTTGTTTGGATAAACATTTTAGATCCAAAATAAAAAAATACGCGACAAATATTTTGATGTAAGCTACAAAATCAATCAATTAAATAATGTATAAATTTCAAAAATAATTTTATTTTCGGTAGCTTATAGTACTAAATGTTAAAATGCTAATTTACAACTATTCCAACTATTACACTCCCAAGAAACAAAAAAAAAAGTACAATTCAAGTTCTATGCTCTTTTTATCAATTCCAAAAAAATCATTTAAAATTCGGATCTTAAGAGTTAATTAAAACATTGCTTTTGAGTTTATACCAATTTTTGTTGAAAAATACCAAGTAGTAAGAAATCTTTCGCAAAAGTACGTTTCCATTAAATCGTTTCTTCCTTGCAATTTTATCGTGCTTGAACAGTGACTTATACAATAATTTATATTATTGACTTTCTTAAAACTTTTTTAGTAACAAGTAGCAATTTATTGAACAATAGTAAAATTGAACATAAATAAGGAAATAAAAACACCCAGAGCTTTTAGAATTCGAGTAAGCACTTTTGTAGTACAACTCTTGGTTTATTCCTCCCTGAACATAGGCAACATTATTACACAGATGCTGAAAGGGCGTGAAGCATTCCTAGTTAAAAAGAATTGAAAAAAGTTGCAATGTTTTCAAAAACTATTACTTCTACACTTTTTTAACTAAAAATAGACTTATTTAGGTCATGAGATAAACGTCTGATCTGAGCTTTGTTAAATATTTATTAAATCAAGATTTCCTTCCTTTTTTTTACTAGCTAGAAGTCCTTTTTTCTTATAAAAACTTAATTTTAACACCTGTCGTCGATCAATGTCATTCCATTTGATAGCTTCTTTTCTGAACTCACAGTTTGTTTTCTTTTAGACGTCAGGTATATAAGTTTCTAAGTCAATTATCACGTATAGAAACGATCAATACTGTTCGATGTTCCAGATATAGTTTTTTTTTTCTATAATTGTGTAGTTCGTTCAAGTTCGTTTTCTTTTATACGCCAAGTCCAATAGTTAATTTTCATGCTAAAAATTTATAAAATATTTTTATTCAATCCAAAACTTTTAGTTTGTTCTCCTTAAATAAAATTGAGTTATAGTTGAAAAAAAAAAATTATTCACAATTTATAGGTTACGTTCAAAAGTTTTCTCAAAAACAATGTAAAAGTAATTAAAATTAAATTTGTAAAATAAAAAAAAATTAACAATAAATGTACTTTATTTTCTATTAAATGGCATTGGTGTGCGTATTCGCATACCTGAAGCCGAAGCACGATGTTTATATTTGTATTTTTTTTCTTTTTTTTAATACTTTTTTAATATTAAAAAAAAAAAGGAAAAATTTTTTTGTTAACACAAAAAAAAAAATATTTTCATGGTGCTTCATTGTTATTATGATTATTGTTATTATTACTATATACTATACTATTATTACTATACTACTACTACTATACTACTACTACTACTACTACTATTACTATTATTATTATTATTACTGCTGCTACAAACATTAATACTTATATACTTGTAACAAACTTAAAAATATACTACAAAAAAAAACAATATAATTATTAAAAAAAAAAGAATTATATCAATATATGATTAATTTTTTTGTTTAGATAAATTTAGAGTATAGTTTTAACATAATATATAATTTATGAGTTAGTTCAAGTACTTTTTTAAAATTAAATTTGTGTTAGAAAAATTCTCGAAAGCGAAATGCGGTAATTTTAGGGTGTATTAAGTATCCTATTTTTGCACAGTAAATATTTATTATCCTTAATTTTGTGGTGCAAAAAGATTCGAGGATGTGTGAACAATGTACGTATTAGAATTAGGACAATTTTGATGCAATGAGAAATTGATTTATTATTTAAAAATAAATAATATACTTGCGCTAAGATTTAGGGGTCTTAGACGATGTATGAAAAAAAACACTACAGACACTTAAATTTTGATAACAAGAGTTTTTCATAATATTCATGAGTATAATAAATGGAAATTTAATTCAAACAATAATAAAAGGTTAATTATAGATATGCTTCACATTTAGATTATACAGTTTTTGATTTGATTTTGTTGTATAACATTTACCTATATTTATATCCTTTCAAATTCATTTCTATTGCGAGTAAACATAATGTTCTCCTTATTTTGACCTATACCGTTAAACAGAGTCGAAAAAAATCGAAAAAAAGTATAAAATGTTAAAGTAAATATTAGCAATGAGAAAACGAGTGTTATTTATCGACTGAATTAAAGCATAAATTTAGCCGAATTTAGCTTAAAATTTAAAAGTGCACTAATAGACTCACTAATAGGATCCAAGAGAATTTTGCTAAGTTAAAAATAGATTTCATCAAGAAAATAAATAATGTGATTTTTTCAAGTAATAATGAAATTTCAATAAAATTGAAAATATTGTTACCAAAAAAATTCTCGTAAATGAAATGCTTTTATAACAGTATAAATAAAATAAAAGAAGTTTGTTTTTTATATAAAAGAAAATAATTCATTGATTTAATTGTAAATTAAAACTAACAGTTCAATTTAAAGGAAAAATAAATTTGTATTACAGTTGAACCTCCCAATACTAACAATCATTAATCCAAAAAAAGTAGTTGCTATTAGTTGGTTTTCTTCAGAGAGATTAAAATGGTTTTAAATAGTATGAAATATACAGGATAAATTGGTAGCTATAAGAGAGATTCAAATATAATATGCTCTGAATATTAATGGAGTATAATATAGTAGACATAAAGATATAGCTTAACTAGGGCCATAAATTCTGTGCATAAAATTTTCAATTATTTCTAAACACGGATGCAAACTTGAATTGTTCTACACTGGAATAAAAAGCAGTTAGCATTCGAACTTACAACTTTTTTTTCCACTGTACAAAACTTCAATTCGCACCCTTGTTAAGAAACCCAATATTAAAAAAGTACCAAAACTAACTCAAAAATATATATTACGTTTAGAAATTATGTATCGAATACGAAAATGAATAAATACAAAATTATATATTTGTACATTACTTAATTACTATTATTATTTTTTATTATTTTAAATTATTATTATTATTTCTATTATATGTGTCGATTATATAATATAAAAATAGATGTCTCTTTATATAAATCACGGTGCTTTTTTTTTTTTATTTTTTTGTTTCTTAATTTATTTATGTATACGTCACACTTTTTATATATTGTTTATTGATAAATATATATAAATATGAGTAGTTGTGTAATAAATTTTAATTTTTTTTTTTATTTGTTAATTTTTTTTTTTTGTTATTATTGTTGTATAATTTTCACTTTACTATATATTGAGTCTGTGGCGTTTGATTGATTTTTTATAATTATTATTTTCTTTAATCGTATAAAAAAATATAAAAATTTTTAGTTGATTTTTTATATGAGTGCTTGTTATTAATAAATAAAAAAAATTAAATTAAAATTCAAAATAATATAGAGAGATGACTTTTATTTTGTTGATGTGCCCTATGTGCACGTAAATTGCAATTTATTAAATCACGTGATATTATTTTTTAATTTAACATTATAAATATTTCAATCACTAAATATTTTATTTTTATTGATCGTCTCATATTTACTAAAAAAAAAAATTCATTGATAATAGTTTTTTTTTTTGTCTATGTTATATATATTAACCTTTTATTATAACCGAGACACCTATAAATAATAAATTAATTTTTGTTTTGTTATTTGTGTTTTAATTAATTAATATATACTAATTTTTTAATGATTTTTATTTTACAGCATGTTTTTTTTTTATTTATTTTAATTCGTGAGTTTTTTTTTTATTGAATTAATTTTCTACTTCATTATGTAAATTAATAATAAGAGATAATATTAAATTACTCGTAAAATTTATATATTTCGTGAAAAATATTTTTAATATACACACAAATACATACATAAATATACATGGATATTTAACAACATGATATAATATTATGTTAGTTTTTAATATATATTTTAACAAAAATATATTTTAATGTGCACACGATGACAATATTATATGAGTAAAAATCAAATTTTTACGTGCGATTTAAAGTCAAAAGTTAATGTAGTTGCTGAATTAATTTATGTAATTATTGTTCATTACAAAAAGATTTTTTTCTTTTTTAATAAGAAAAAAACATTTCATTCAAGCGGATTAAAGAAAAACTTAATGGTTAATATATTTATAGTATTAATAATGTATCCATGTATATGCATCAAATTTCGACCAATCTTCCTTATATAGCTTTTAATAATCATTTCAATTGCGAGAAAAATTTTAATGCTAAAAATAAATTGTCTTGAAGGGAACAGTAAAAAAACATCTTTTTAATCACAAAAGTTATTACAGCGACAGAGTATGATAAATTTCTAGCACAAAGGTCTAAAATTTTTCTCGCAATTAAAAGGATTTCTAGAAGTTATATAAGGAATACTAAATTTCTTAATATTTAATACAAAAAAATATTTGCAGTATGTATAAGATACAAACTAGTAATGCCGAACCCATTCAAAAACTTGCGTTTTGAAATATTCATGATAAAATTATCACTTAAATTTCATCATTTCTTTTTTTTTTTTCATTGCAATATGAAATATGCTAATTATAATTTAGGATTCATTTGTAAATTCATTATATTTCGGATCCTAGAAAGTTTTTCGAACGGTGTAATTTAAACCATCCAGTAATTATTAATGCATAACCTTAAATTTTCAATTATTAATTTAGATTTATGTAATAACATAAAATAATTCAGAAAATTGTAATTTCTGTCTTTTCGGAGGAAAAAATGTAAGAAAATTAAAATTTTTACTCATATACATTCAGAAGTTTAATTTTTTTTTCTCTGATTTGAAAAATATAGTGAAATACACATTTTTTTTCCTACTTAAAATAACCGCCAAAAATTATAATAGAAAGCTTCAGGCTATTACAAATTTTTTTTTTTCGTGTTGAAATAATATTTTTCATTATTTTCCCTTATTAAACACTCATACAAAAACACTTGCTCATACACTTCAAACATAATTGTTCAATATAAATTTTTTTTATAAACAATAAAAACAAAACCAAAAAAAAAACGTGTTTTTTAATCTCATCTTTACCGTTTTCGTAGCTCGGCTTGGACAAGGATGAGGTTAGTTACAATCAAGAATTGACATTTTTCTTATATCTAAAAAAAAATGCAGAATATATTTTATATATTATAATGACCGCAAAAAAATAAACAAAAAAAAAAATTTTTTTTTTAAATTTTTAATTATATATAAATCATTTTTTTTTTCTTTTTTTTTGTTACGTAAATCCACAAAAAAAAACACTCCAATTTATTTTTATTAATTTTTTGTCTTTTTTATAATTACGATCACTTTATATTATTATTGTTATATATTTATATATATATGGATTATTATGAACAAATTTTTTTTATTATTTTTATTATTACACACTTACTTAACAAATTACTTCACGTGATAAAAAATCTTATGAAACACAATTTTTATTAAAAAAGTGAACACACAAATATAAAACATATTTTTTATTATTATTATGCTTTTTGAAATGATAAGCGCTGCTACTTTTTTTTTGTTCAGTTTTTTTTGTTATTATTATTATTATTTTATTATTCACAACATTATCAAGGCACATGTCAAGATTTTATAAAAAGAAAAACCAAAAAAAAAAAAAAACTTTTTTAGATTTTTTTTTTTTTTACTTTTTTTTGGAAATAAAATAAATAAAAATTGATGCTTTTTACTATTATAAAAAGTTACTACTGTGTTTTACTAGTACTGCAAATTTTTTACAGTCTAAATAATTTATTGGCACGAAATACAAAGTGAATAATTTTTATTTTATTATATTATGTTTAAAGTAAAAAAAATATAACCACAATTTAATATTAAATTTGGATTTTATCCAAAATCACTTATTTCTTTATTTTGCAGTACTTTTATACTTGAATAAAAAAAAAATCACTTTATAAATGATATAGATTTATTTAATATTAAAAAAATGAATTTATTCATTTTTAATTTACATAAAAATATTTTTGTACTTTTAAAGTACTTTCGAGTGTATGAAATGTCTTTTTAAGTATTTTACAGTACAATAAATTTTATAAAGTTTTTTTTTTCAAGATTTATGATATGATATTGATATATAAATATGAATTGTTTTTATTGGCTTGATTAAATTAAAGTGGTGCACTTTGCTGGTATTGGTTTTTTTTAGGACTTTGAACGTTTAGTGATATATTTTGATTATTTTATGTTTGCTTGAAATATTACTGAAGAAGTTTTTTTTGTTATTTTTGGTTCTATTAAAAAATCACAAAAATAGTTTTTACGATCTGATAGCCATTAAAAATTATAAACGAATTATTAATCATGAACAAAAATTATTCTAAAATTTATTAAATTTTGATGTTGGTCCAGCATTATCAGTTTTTACTTAAAATAAGAATCGCTCATTTCTTACCTGTATTTAATTCCACAGTTTGCTAAGCTATTAAGACTTAGCTATCCCATACCACTAACTATCGGTTGCATTCAGTCACAATAACGATACTGAAAAACTTAAAAGAAAGCATTCTGACCGCACTTAATTCGCTATTGATAAATTATTCTTTTATATTTCTCAAAAAGACTTTCCTCCATCAAGAAAATCATGAAATGTAGATTTAAAATGTTCAAAGTCCTATAAATATGTAATTAGCATCGGACACCTCAGACTTCAAATTTAACCACAGTTATTTGAAACTTATTAGTCAAAAGAATTAATATTTCTACCCATGTGCAGTCAAGAATTCATCAATACCAAATGCAACCAAAAATTTTAAATTGGCGGAAATGAATTTGTCTTAATGGATTTTATATATTTTTGCTAATGACCTTTAAAAACGTTTTTGAAAGTTTCATAAATTTTCCGATGGCCAATTTTGAGTAATTAACGCTATATCGCCTAAAATAAAGAAAAAATTTGAAAAAAATAGAAATTTTTGAAAAATATTGCTATAATTTTGAATAAAATATTCTTATGTCGAAAACACAAGTTTTGCAGAATCTCTAAATACGATTTTTAAATCAAATTTTTCAAATTGAAAATGGGAAATATATATTATATATAATATATAACATATACTCAAAAACCTGGATTTTTAACCTCGGAATCTGTAATTTAAGATAATTTACAGTTTCTAATTTCTTTCTTCTCTTAATCACGATTATAAAATGAGATTTTTGACTTACTCACAGAAAACTTACAAATATAGGTAAAAATGTTTGAAATAACTTAAATTGTTAATTTCGAGGTTAGAAACTTATAAATCTGCTATTTTGAATTCACCATTTTGAATTTTAAAAATCTAATTTTAAAATCATCCAATAACTTTAGTGGTTTACAAAAATTTGGCTCTAACAGCAACATTTAAAAAAAATTCGTATATTTTGAAAATATTTTGCTATAACATTTGGTAAAATACTATTAATTTTTAATATTTAGCCATCGGAAAATGAATGGAACTTTTTAAAATCCATGATCAAAAATAAGTATGCTCTACTAAAGTGGATTACTTTTACTCCATTTAAAATCTTTGGATGCATTGAAAATTGCTGGCGCTTAGAATAATAAATAAAACTATAATAATAATAAATTTAACTTGTATACACTTTTAAAATTTATTTTATACAAAACTTTAACACTTTAAAAGCATCAAGTGCATTCAATTTACTTAATTATGTACATTTTATAACGATAAAAAGAAAAATAATATAATAATAAATAAATGAAATTTAATTAAATTTGTTTTTCAAACATTTTTTTCCTTTTCAAATTTAATTACGAGGATTGATCCATCTGAAACTTTTAAACAATTTTGTAAAAATAATAAGCTTAAAGTTCTTATTAAGAGATTATTTATCCGAATATTTTGATTAAAAAATAATTCTTTGGGTCAGATATACTGAAAAAAATTTATAACCGGTTCGTGCAACTACACAACCAACAATCATGGAACACGTTCACTCATAACAGTAATAAATCCATAAACCGAAATTACAATAAATCCTGAAATATAAATTATCCTAAGTTCATAAACTTAGTGTTCTAAGCCCTTGTTCTTATCAGGGCCTGATCAGGCCCTAACTCCCACTTCAAATTATTTTAAGTCCCTAAATCGAAAATGTTCTAAGTATATTCCTCCCTTAAAAACGTCAATTTTTTACCCCCCCTGCCAAGTTGGACTTTTACGAATACCCCATCCAATGAATTTGTTCCATGCTAAAAAGTCCGATTGCACTATTATAGGTTTTTGATTACCACTACTGGAATTTTTCTTTTCAGTTTCCTTTAAAATGTTGTAAATGGTATAAGAAAGTAAAATATACAAAAGTTTCATAAAGTTTAAACGACTATCAAATATGAAAAGTATTTTTATAAACTTAAACTTTTTCGTTTAAAGTAAGAAAGAAATTTTTTTTACTGCATATATAAACCAAAACGCGATCTTTAGTTTCTGGTTAAGCACATAATAAAGCAACTTACAAAGTAATACAAGGATTCTCGTATCTTATATTAATAAAGTAAATGCCTGAAAAAGTAGAAGCTAATTAAAATTTCATGAAAAAATATTATTTAAATTCGGCTCTAAACAAATCTTTTCTGTCCCAGCACAATGAGAAATAAGGTTTTTTTATTGAACCAAGTAATTTTGGATTCCTCAAATCGAAATAAACAGTAAAGACAGAACCATTCTCTGAATAACCCATAAAACATTTCAGATGGATCAAACCATATATAAAAAAATTACAAATTTTCCTCACTATTTACGCTAAAAATATTATTTTTTAAAATAAATAAGCAGTGCATATTATTTTTATATAAAAAATAAATAAAAAAAAGTACATAATCTTGTGCACACATTTTTTTTAATTAAATTTTAAAAAAAATACACATAAAAATAAAAAATATTTTACACACAGAAATAAAAAAAAAATTAATACACTTAATTTTAAAATTTATATTTTTAATAAAAAATAAAAATATAAGAAAAATAGTATTATATAACTACTACTATACTTATGCTACTTACTTATACTACTTGAAGCGCACAAATAAAAACACGTTAAATACAAAAATTTATTTCGCAAATTTTTATTTTATTTTTTTTTTTTAGTACACAAATTTTTTTCTCGAAAATTTTATATATTCACGAATAAAAACATTGTTTGGATTATTTGAATCAGGTTCGCCGCGCTAATTTTTTTTGAAAATTAACTTTTTTTTATTGTAATGTCATAATTCATTTTGTTTATTTTTTATCTACACGTAATTTTGCTTTTCTTTTTTGCTTTCTTAGATATTTTCTTTCTATCTCTTTTTAAAATTAAACCCTGCGTTATTTTGTTTTTTTGACTTTGTTTTGTTGATTTTTTATTTTTGTAAATTTTTTACTTTATTTTTAAAATTTGGAATCCTTTGTATTTTTTTTTAATTTCGCGCACTAAAATTAAAAATTTTAAGGTTGATAAGTTGAAAAAAATTGCTAAACTTTTGTTTGATTAAAAAATGATTCAATTAAGATAAATTTCAATTTTATGAAATGTTTAGAAATTTTAATGATTTATTGAAAAACAGCAAATTTTCTTACATGAAGCAGTTTGGCAAAAAAAAAAAATTTTTTTGATATTTTTTTTTTTAAGTGATTTAAGATTTTCATAATAAAAATGTTTTAGGAATTTGTCATTAAATTTTTAAATCACTTTTGTGGTAAGTTTAATATTGACCTCCATTTTTTAGACATTTTCTTGATAGTTCTAGAAAATTTTCCTATAAATTTTTAATATTTTTGATTCGCTGAAAACTGATATGATGACGTTTAATGCTAACTGAAAAGACTACAAAAAATACAAAAACTGCAAAGTGAAGATAAAATCTTCTATTATGAGCAACAGGAAATATACAAACTAGGAAATTTTATAAACCTATCGGTAACTGTCGGTAACAAAACTATTAAGAAATGGGGGTCCTCGTAGTCACAAGGGTTTAAAATAACTATACGATCTAAGGTTTTACAGGGCATAATTAAATCAAACTACCCTTAGGTGACATCACGTGGTATCTATTTCTTTAAAAGATTTTCGAAAGAATTTTCTGAATAAAAAAGATAATGATAAATATTAATTTTGCAAATCTACAATAAATTAAAAACTTAGACACGAATAATTTCTGATTTTTGAACAAAAAATTAATGAAAAAAGGCCAATTTCAATTTTAAAGAGAATCATTTTTTAATTAAAAAAGAACAATTTTTTAAAAACTATCAGCCTATTGTAAAAAGTAGAAATATTTTAATGTTTTTGCTATATATAATTTTACTTGCAAAAGAATCAAAAGTATGTAATTTTAATCTTTTTAAGTTTCATTTGTAATAATTCTTTTAAGAAGGTTCGAAATTGATTGTGGCAAGAAACTAATATTGATTTTATTTTTAAAACCGATTTATGAAGTACCTATAATTATTTTCATTTTTCTAATAAAAATTTTATATACTACTATATTGTACTACGAGTTTAATAATTTTATAATGTACTACGAGTTCATTAGCATTAGGAAGAAATATCATAAAACTTTAAAAATCTTTTCATGCAATTTTGGAAATCTGAATGTTAATCAAATTTTGATTTGGTGAAAAACAAAAGATTTTTAGTGTCTTAAATTTTTGTCAAACTTTTGATTTTTTTGCAAAAAAGTAAATAATACACTTGAAAACATTTTTTTACAATAAAGTACACTATATTTTATTATTAAAAAATAAAAACAAATAATCAACACAATTTTATTATCACCATTTAAAATTCGGGAAAATCTTTCTAATATTTTATTTTCATTTCTTACACTAAAAAAATTAAAATTAAAAATTGTAAATCACCGCATAATTATACAATACACTGTCAGGATGCTGTGGATAAATTTTCACTTGCTCGTAAATTTGCTAGAGAATTCAGATTGTTATGCTTAAATTTTGTTAAAGTTGCTCGAATTCTCAAGCAAATTCTCAAACAAACATTCAACTATGTACATTAAAAAATAAAATATTATTAAGGTTTTAAAATTACTAAATAAAAAATTAGCACCATTAAAAAAATAAAAATAATCTAGAATTAATTCTAAAAATTATTCTTATACTGTTATTATTAATGATTTATTTATTTTCATATACGTTTAATAAAAGTATTACATAAATTCGTAAAATAATGTGTTTTTAACTACTAAAAAGGAGATCACTTCAGTTTGGGAAGCCGATTTGCTTCTTTCAGAACAGGTTGTGGTAGTTGAAAGAAAATCTTCCATACTCTCAGTTTACTTTAAAGGGCCTCCTGGGTCTAGAAATTAGACCCCTATGCAGAGTTCTGTGCTATAATATGGGATTTTTTAGAATATTTTTTGAATGATGCCACTAATTTTTTTTTGCATACGGGCAGGGGAATGAGAATGCATTATGGACGAACAAAATCCAGTGTTCTAAACAGTGTTGGACTACTCCTTTTCCGGCAGATACCTACTAAACTCACTCCCCAACTCGTTTATACTCTAGCAGAGTTCATCTACTGAGCTTCTTTGAATCTACTCTCATGCGTTGGACTGCATTGCTAGAAGTATGACGCTATTTTTCCCGTTGCGGACTTGACGCCTTTGTCATGAAAACGGGTATTCCTTTTGTTAGTATAACTTGAAGCTTCTAATACTCCATTCTTGATTTCCTTGTTTAATGGACTCTTGAAGTCATGCTATTGAATCTCGTCCAATTTGTGTGCGTTCCTTGAAGCACCATCGTTGTTAATTTTTCCAAGAACCCTTTAGTTAAGCCTAAGCCTAAGTTAAACCTAAAAGATCTTCAAGTGACCTTTGACTTCATACGCCCCTATAAGATATCGTACAAGAAGTGAACTTGATGCTATCAACGAGGACCTTTCTTTTCATTCGCTATTGCTAAGCAAATCTCGTCCTTCTTGTATTTGTTTGCTTTATCCTTATGGAGTACATTCAAGGGTTTATAGAACCCTACTACTTGAGTGTCAATGACCCAAACTTCATTTTGCCTCTAATAGATTATATCTGGTTTTCTAAGTCCTTTTGATGTAATTATGCGGTTTTCTTCGCTTACCTTCCAACGTTTTTGCCTTAGTTCCGCAGCCAAGGTTTTAGATACTCCATATGTTCTGAAGCAAACCTGTACAACATGTGTTGCTGTCTCTGTAGTATTACAACCAGCACTACATAACCTGTTTGACCCCTCCGCTCATCTACCTTTACTTGTTTTACTCTTAGTAGTGAGAGCTTTAATTCTGACTCGGTGATACTGGATATAATCTCTACCAGGAATACCATTGCTACTAGCATCAATCCAGTTATTATTTACGCAGGTCTTGAAGCACTCTTTTAAATCAGCACCGTCAACAGTTGAATACAATTTATTACGCCAATAAGTTTCGGTGACGCCGTCTGTTATTACCTTCAATTTCTTACATGATTTCACAAATGAAATTGAAGCACACTTTTCTCTATTTAGTCTAAGGCCTCTTGCCTACCCAGTCTTCTCCAAAGCTATTAGGGCTTTCTGCATCCCAATTTTAGGAGAAGTTATGATGTTGATGTCGTCAGCACAAGCTGTCGCATTAATTGATGTGCCATTTAGAAGATACCCAACCTCAACGAGTATAGCATTGAGTACTTCGCTGGCTACTATGCAAAAGATAGGTGATAAAAGGGAGTCACCTTGTTTGACACCTCTTCTAACTTCTATGTTCTATGAGAATTCATCACCAATTTCTAGGAAAGTTGTGCTCCTAGAGTACATATTGGAGATAAATGATATAAAATCGGCTTACCAAACAGTTGACACTCCCCTTGTAAATTTAATAGAATTATTTCTTGATTAAATATATACTTTTTATTACTACCACTTTTTTTTTTAGTTGCGTGGATAAAAATAGGTGTAATATATGTTTTTTGATCGGCTAAAACAGAAACCAAGGTGTATTTTGACCTAATAGTGGCAGATTATTTGTTATTAAGAAATAATTGCAAAATTAGTCCAAAATTAAGCAAATTGAGCTTAAGACTACAACAAGCTTTAAAAATTTGTAAGTTAAACATAACTTTCTGATTTATCTTAGCTTACAGTCCATGAATTTTCTAATACCTTAGATTAATTGTTTAAACAATTTATAAGTGCTCCTACAAGAGGCTTATGCCTGCGCGTGGGCGGTGTATGTGTTGTATCAGCAAAAGTGTTGTGTCTGAGTGTCAGTATGGTGAGTTGGCGTTGTTAACCTATAGCCTCACAGAATTTCTCCTGTGCCCAAGCTGGCTTATAGTACACGCATGGTTGCACATAAACTGCGATGTCTACATAATGCCTATTAGACATTATGCGGATTCCTCAATCGTGACCAACGTCATATGGATTCGGCTGTAGCAGGTCAAAAAACATATATAGTAAACCTATTTTTATCCACGAAACTAAAAAAAAAAAGTTAATCGCGCAATCTCGATGAAAAATAACCTGAAATTTGGACTCAGTGACCCAAAAAACCGAGCAAATAACCTATTATATGGCAAAATAAAGGCTAATTGTTAAAATATAGCAAAAACACTCCCTTTAGGGACGATTGGTTGCAACGATTTATTCGTAAAAATTATAAATTAAAAACATGTAATTTGACCACTTACTATGATATACTTTAAGAGTAAAGTAGACATCTAACATAACCTATAAAATCGTACTTTAATTTTCTTGTTTCAAGATTGACATATACAAGATAAACCACTTAATTCTTGATATGAAAAATCAATTTCTTTATTTTATAATACACAGTTTTAAAATTGTAACAATGTCAAACTTTAAATAATTTAATTATTATATTACGGTTAATTAGGAAAATCTTTTGATACATTTGGTCTTCTGCATGAAACTATTTTAAATGATAAAATAAATGCAATACGTCAATTAAAATTCATGTTTTATTATCCATTATAAAATATATTGATATTATAATAAAATTTTAAACCAATTTTCTCTCTACGTAAATTATTGAATAATAATTATTTTATAATTAACAAAGTAATAGGTATTGTTAACTTTTATAGTTTAATGTTATGAAAATAAATAAATCAATTTATAATAATTTTTTAACAAGTATTATATGAACAATTTTATAGATTTGAAATTTATTAGAAATTTAGTAATTAATTTTTAAAATTTTTTATTAATTAACTGATAGTAGCCATTTAAATATTTTATTATTTTTGTTAAATTAAAGAAAAATTAATGGTGCTTATATTTCTAAATTTAGTTTTTTTATCTGAATCTAAATTTCCTTGCTGGAATTCAATGATTTATAATGAATTATGCAGAAATTTTCAAGAATTTAAATAAAAAAATTTAATTTAATTATTTTTTTAATGGTTTTGGATCATAAATTAAAATTTTTAAAATTACCATTTTGTCTGAAATATGAAATTTTATGCTTCAAATTGTAAAATAAGTAATATTCTCTCTGAATTTTTCAAAAAAATTTAAAATATTCGAGCTGAATTCTATAGAAAAGCATCTAAATTTCAGTAGTAGCAAAAAATAATGTTTTCTACTTCAGATTTTTAAATAACGAAAGCAACAAAATTAAAAAATTATAAGGAAAATAATTAACTCCATTTTTGTTCTTCTGAAAATTCCTGTAAGAAGCTCTTAAAAAATAATTTTTGAAAATCTTATAAATCACGATTTCCAGCAGCAATTGTACATTGAATAATACACTACCTGTAAATTTCTGCATACTTCTTAAAAAAAATTTTAATTACCAAAAGAAAATCATTTTTCATAAAAAATTCACCAAACATACCAAACACATCGAATAATACAATTAAAAAACAAAAACGTAAATTATACTTTTAAAAAAATTTTTAAATAAATAAACATACTATTAAAAATATTCTATTACATATTTTCTTAATTTAATTTTTATTATTATTATTTTTTTTAATTCGTAAATTTATTTATTTAATTTTTAATTTTTTTCAATTATCAAATATTTTATTTTATTAAAAAGCATATATTTGCTTATTTTAATTTTGCTTTTGTGAAGCTTTATTGAAGTAATTAAAAACAATTGCATTTAAATTATTCACTGATTACCTATATTTTTTTTTTATTAATTAAAAAATGCATACCAATATACTGAAAAAAATAAATAAAAAGTAATGCTTAATTAATAAATGTTAAATGTTCTATAGCTTAGCAAGTAAACAAAAAAAAAATGCATGAGTAATAAATATGTAAATCAATGTTTTAGTGTAGTAAAAATGTGCATGAAGCTTATATATTAGTTTCTTTGCCAAAATTATTATTAAAGCTTTATTTCATTAAAAATTTATTATCAAATTAATTAAATAGGCCCTTAATAAAAGTCTGCTGTTAAAAGGTGAGGTAATTTTAATTATTTGAGTACCAATTTGTGAGCAGGGTTGGGTGTATCAATAATGCGCAGGATTTAATAAAAATTTATTAGTTTGACCGATTTTTAACATAATGAATTAAGTACTTATGCCTTTGTTGAAACTTTAACAAAATGAATAGAATGTACGTATAGGTACCTGTTTTAACAGCTTTTAAAAATAATTTTAATAATAATGTACGGACCCAATAAAAACAAACACCTTACATTAATAAACGAAAATATGTATTTAAATTCCTGTTCGAAATATTTCAGGCATTCTTGCGGCAATTGGTTTTTTTTTAAATTAAAAGAAAATAGGGGTGTGCGGTCACCCAAAAGTTGGATCGGGTACCCAAAATTTCAGGGTTTGGCTTCAAATTGTATTTCCAAGAAAGTGGAAAAAAAACTGCAACTGCAGACCTTTTTTGGAAAGTTTCAGGCTTTATACAAAATCTGACCTGCAAAAAGCTCAAAAAAAACCAATTCGGGTAACCCTAACCTCACACTCCTAAAAGGAAATAATTTATGACCTAAGAAAATTTTTAATGATTTTTCGCCCCAGCCTGAAAATGAACATTTTTGATATATCTTCATATTCTCTGTTAACTGGCGTAGACCATGTTCACTATTTAATATCACAAAACTTAAAAATTTTTAAACTTCAATTCAAGAGTGCGAAAAAGAATTTTCAAAAGGGAGAAAATAATTTAAAAAACTAATACCCTTAAAGTTAAATCTTATATAATTAAAATACCAATATTAATAAAAATAAGTTGACTCAGAGAATAAGATTTCCTATTCAGAATCATAACTGGGTGCAATGGGTAAATGTTTTTAGATATTGGCACCGGATATCTATTACTTATGATTACACAGATGGTTTATTGGGACCATTTTTCAAAATCTGAATTACTTTTGCCTTATTCCATGGCAATATTTTTTTTACCAATAATGTACCCAAAAATCTGGTTCCTCAAAGAAGACCCCTGTTTTAAAACTTATTATGATACTTCACCTTTTAGCAAAAGACTTTTGAGGGTTTGTATTCGAGAAAAAAATTTTTTAATTTTAGCAATTAAATCTTTAGATTTTATAAATATTTAATTTGGTAATAGATTTTTGCTTAAATATAAATTTTATTTATTATTCATCATTTTATTAGATTAGTGCTAAAAATATTTGTTTGTTAAAATTGAAGAATAACTAATTAAACACAAATTTAAGTAATAAATTGCAAACAAATATTTTTAAATACATTATTCATTAATTAGCTTTAGTTTTTTTTTTAACTATTTTAAAAAAATTAATTACAATTAAAAAAAAATGCGGTCAAAAAAAAAAAAAATTAAAAAAAAAAATGAGAAAAATGAGCAATTGGAAAAGAATGAGCTTCTATTTTAGACAACGACCCTTATTGGATTGCTCAAAACTGCACGTCTACTAAGATTGGTTAGAGTAGCAAGAAAAATTGACAGATATAGTGAATATGGTGCTGCTGTATTAGTATTATTGATGGCAACATTTGCATTAATTGCTCATTGGTTAGCTTGTATATGGTAAGTATTAAAAATTAATGACTAAAAATTGTTTTTAGTTAGTAAATAATCGATATTTTCAATAATTTTATGAAATTACATAAAATTACTGAAAATAATTTTTAAAAATTATTAATTAGATTTTAAATAGTATAAAATTTTTTAAATATTTATTAAATTTTTATATATGCGAGCTTACATATTATCTGCTTAGATATTTAGAATTAGACACTTTTATTATTAAAAACATATTAAATTCAATATACAAAATAAAAAAATATTCACCTAAAATATAAGACATTTAGGTTTAAGAAATACAAAAAAAATAAATTTTTTTTACATAATAAATATAAATACTAAAAAAAAAAATAAATAAAAAACAGGTATGCCATTGGGAATGCTGAAAGGCCAACGTTAAAAAGTAAAGTTGGATGGTTAGATATTTTAGCTAATGATACTCATCAGTTTTACGCAAATGACTCAACGGGTGGCCCAAGCATAAAGGTAAATTTATATTTATAATTAAGTCAAAGGAATTTATTTTATTAATTAAATTTTATAAATTTCTTTTTAGAGTCGTTATGTAACTGCCCTATATTTTACATTCAGTAGTTTAACTTCTGTTGGTTTTGGTAACGTTGCACCAAATACTGACACTGAAAAAATATTTACTATAATAGTAATGTTAATCGGATGTAAGCAAGAAAAATTTATTTTTTTAAATTAAACTGCGAATTGTAAAATAAAATGTTTTTTAAATTTTCAGCCCTAATGTACGCAAGTATATTTGGTAACGTATCGGCAATAATACAAAGACTGTACAGCGGAACTGCCCGTTATCATACACAAATGTTACGTGTACGTGAATTTATAAAATTTCATCAAATACCAAATCCATTAAGACAACGTTTAGAAGAATATTTTCAACATGCATGGACATACACTAATGGTATTGATATGAATAGTGTACTTAAGGGCTTTCCAGAGTGTCTTCAAGCCGATATTTGCCTTCATCTTAATCGTAATCTATTAAGTAATTGTAGAGCATTTTCTGGTGCTAGTCCCGGATGTTTAAGGTTATTATCTATTTTTTTCTTTTTTTTTATAACTTTATGTACATAATTGCAACTTTTAATGTTATTATCAAACTTTTGTACTAATATAATTGACCACAACTAAAACTATGTTAATTCCTTGTAGGATAAAGTTATTTCTGTAACTAATAAACATAAGTACTTTAATTTAAATTTATGCTGTTTAAGTATGAGTCATTCTAAGCCAAAGAGATAAAACTTGCTAGGTCAAACCTAATTTAAATTTTGCATTGCAAATGCTTTTTTTTCTTTCAAAATTGGTTTAAAATATTTAGTATGGATTTGGACAATTAATCAGAAAATATTTAAATCAAAAAGACAAAAAACTTAAGTTTCAAAATTCGAATTAAGAACATGCAAATTGTACTCAGCAAGAATTTAACTTGAATTACCAACTGTAAAGCATATGCATAAACTTTTGAATAACTTGCTTAAATTTTCATGCAAATATTTGCAAATTAGTAATTCAAACGAAATTTAAGAAGAGCAATGTGACTATAAATTTTTATAAGATATTTGCCAAAAATATTATTTTGACACAGAATGATTCATATAAAATATAAATTTTGTACATAAACTCAAAAGCGCAACAAATTATCTAAAACTAAAAAGTTTTATAAAGCAAAGTAAAAAATATTTATAAAAATCGTAACTTATTTTTTAAAATGAAAAATAACAATGAATTAAAAAATACTTTTATAAAACAAAGATTTTTTTTCAAATACGTGAAAAAATTTAATCTGCTTTGTAAGATTTATAGAGAGTAAAGATAAAATAGAAATTTTATATCCATTTATAAAGAAAGCTTATTTTTTAGTTAATTCGTGACCTATCAGCACTGCACGTACTTATTTAAATAAACCCAAGCAAAAAAAGAGTGTAAAACTTCATTTTTTCTTTGTAATTTTTGATATTACTTAAAAATTTGAATAAAATAAAAAAGTAAATAAAAATTAAAACTAAAAAAAAGTAATAATAATTAAGTTTTCTAAACTAAAAATTTTGTAGAATAAAAAAACTTTTATTAGAAATTTTTTGTATGCTAAATTTTTTTCTAAGATGAAATTGATAAGTAGTAGTATAAGTAAATGACAATATAAAATATAGGTCACAGTAATATTCAGGTACACAAGTTAAATTTTTTTTTTATTGATGTAAACTACAAATAATGATTTTTTTTATTTTTAATGGAACAAAAGTTGAATATACTTTTTTAATATACTTTTTTGTTGAAAAATATTGGTTTAGAATAATGGCTGCTGTGCATTTTTTGTATTTTATTTATATATTGAAACTTTTTTTTTGATTACGTGTACTATGAATAGAAATTATGGTGACTGAAATATTTTCTGTCTGATGCAAACAGTTATTAATCTTAGAAAATTTTATGTTTGATACTGAACTTGATTTTTAAGAAATTGGCACTTGTTTTATGTACAGACAAAGATAAACATAAAATATTATAATGAAGCTTGTGAATAATTACTTATGTGTTTAAGTTGACTGATAGTTTAGGATCAAGCTCACGTTTGGAATCTTTAAAAAATTGTAGCACAATATTTGAATTTTGGTGTTCAAAATTTTTTGCTAATAATTTTTGCTTGGAATTGTAAAAAAAGCAATACTTAATTGTAAACAGATTTATTTACTGCAAAATATATAATACTAAAAATAAGACAATATGAATGTTAGATGTAAAAATAGTTTGTGTAAAAAAAATTTTAAGCCATTTTAATAAATAATTTTGTAGAAAATACATAAAGCTCGATACAATATAAAAAATTAAAGTACTTATGGTATCAAAAAATAACTAGTTGATTCTAGCTTTAAAAATTTTTTGATACCTATAGAGTTTGAAATAAAAAATGGTTCAGAACCAATTAAAGTATTAAAGCAAAATAAAATTTTTTAGTAAGAATGCAATAATTAGATATAATATTACATTTAAAAGATAAATTTTATCTCGAGCCATACTAGAAATTGATAATTAAGAAATAAATGAAAATTGTAAAAATTAATTGTTTGTAAGTAAGAAAATTCTGTGTTATAAATTTATTACAGCCTGAGCAAAATCTGTCCTTAATATGAGATTAAAACCTATTAAAGTTAGGACTTTGAACAAGAATGAGTAAAAATAAATATTAAAAATATTTGCCATAATTGGCCGAAGTTTAAAGAAGTTTAAATTTTATATTTACGCCTCATGTCCAGAATAGTGAAGAATGGCCTAATTATACGTAAATTACATTCCGAGGTGAACCCAATTTGGGGCAATAAGCTTCATTTATGAGCAAGGGTAGAAAAGCGCGTCTGGCAAAGACGTGTTTTCTCGCCACAGACGCAGAAAAATTTTATACGGCCCTAGTCCATAAATACAAAATGCTTTAAAGTTTACCATCAATTAATTTATGCTTTACTTTTATGGACGCAAGCCGTAAATATACTATTAGAGTGCATTATATATCGCCGCTATAAACGAAAACAATGTCAGTTCATTTTGGCGCCGAAGACTACACCAACTCACATTTTTAATTACATGCTTCTAAGTCAAGGATTTTGAACTGGCGTAGTTTTCGATAATAGCGCCGATATAGGTAAAACACAAAAAAATATATCAAAAATATGAAGTACTGTAAAAATTAAGCAAATTGACTGTAATTTTATTTCAAAAATTTTTAATGATGAATTAAAAATTATTTTTAATTTAAATTATTCCAAATTTTACTTTGGTCTCTTTTGTGTACACAGTCAGGCTAAATTTTTAAAATTATACCTTTCGTTAAAGGTTTTTTATGTTGCTTTTAGCCAATTATTGTAATCTTTTAATTATTTAATCTGTACAAATTTTATTATGTAAATTTTCTACTGCAGTACTATATTATAAAATTCAAAAACTGTTTTTGAAAAATAGAGTAACATTAAATAAATATAGGACACAACAATTTTTAATAAAAAACTGAATAAAAATAAATAATCTGTTACAGTAAAAAACAAAATGATGCATGAAAAAATTATTTAAAAAATATTAAAAATTTTGAAATAAATAATAAAAACTAAGGAAAATAAAACAAGAAATGACACAATATTTTATCCAAAAATAAAAAATATTTTTCTTCTTACTAAATTTTCTATATCATCTGGACATAAAACAAGAAATAAAAATTTCTTTCCGAAAATGTATAAATAATATTAAAAACAACAGGAAAAGTTATTATAAATAATAAAAATTTGTCAAATAGCCAAAATAAATGTTTTTAAAAATGTAAATAAATTTAAGATATTTAGCATTTAAAACTACTAATGTTTTGTTGTATCCACACTTTTTTCACAGCTTTTTTGAAAAAAGCTAAGAATGAAATGTCAAAATAATGTTTTTCGACCCAGTGATTTTGGGTTTTTAGGTCATAACCTAGAAATATTGTTAGTGACCTATTTTGGCATTTTTAGGCTTGATTTTTATGAAGCTTACCCGTTTCATACAATAAAATCTTTCTGCATTTCCAATTTCAAATTTTCACTTAATTCTGAAAAAAAGTACTAAAATTTTGATACCCCAAAGCAACAAAAAAACATTTTTGTAATTTTTATAAAAAAAAGACTCAATTATTTCAGAAATATTAATTTTGTCTAATTCCATTTGTTTACATAGTAAGAAGAAACTTATTTTTAACAAGGTCTCAACCTTGCACACAAAAGCTGTAAAAAGCCAGTATTAATGGCTTTAAGACTAAAAAAACACATTAACCTCTAAAAGTTTGCAATTAATAAATAAACTTAGATCTTAATCAAATAATTAAAAAAAAAAAAATGACGAATGTTATAAATGAATATTTTTTGTTACTTTTTCAGAGCCTTATCATTAAAATTTAAAACAACCCATGCACCACCAGGTGATACATTAGTGCATCGTGGTGATGTACTAACATCGTTATATTTTATATCACGTGGTAGTATAGAAATCTTAAAAGATGATATTGTAATGGCAATATTAAGTAAAGATGATATATTTGGTGAAAATCCATGTATACATTCGACAATTGGCAAGTCTTCTTGTAATGTACGTGCCCTAACTTACTGTGATTTGCACAAAATACATAGAGATGATTTATTAGATGTATTAGCGTTATATCCAGAATTTTCAAATTATTTTAGTCAAAATCTTGAAATAACTTTTAATATGAGAGATGTAAGTATTACTTATACTTAATTATAAAATCGATTTTACTTAGTTATAGCCAACCGAGTTTTTTAAAATCTAGAACACTGTATTAGTACTACCGCACCCAAAAAATAATGCATATCTATAGCGTGCCTTAAATCATTTATGTATAAATCAATATGAATTAAAATTTCTTTAAATTTTAACAAGACACTTAAATTAGAAATTTAAATATTACGTGTTAAATTATAATAATTAAATTAAATTCTTTTTCTTAAATTCTTCGTATTTTATTTAATTTGCATAAATTATATTGATTCTTATTGGAATATTGCGGTCAGATTTTTTTTTCATATAAAATAATAAACCTGTTAAAATATTTAAAATTTTTTGATATACAAATATTTTTATGACACTTTTAAATAAAATATAATATAATATTGATGTCGACGCGTTAATAAATTATAAATTTGAGAAAAAAATGTTTAATAATTTAACACCTTAAATATTGGTATGCTTGCTAATTAATAATTTTTTGGAATATAGGAAGAACAAGCTGGCGTTGATCCATTATCAACAAGATTTCCAGTCAGTACACCAACTGATGTTGATATCGATGTTAAAAGATTTGCTTTCCGTCCACCAAGATATCGCCGAGGTCCAGGTGGTATACCTGGTTCATCGTTAATACCATGTAGGCAAGATTCGTTGCAGGATGAACATCAAGAAGAATAGTTAGTATTCATCGTTTTGTTTTTTAATATTAATTTTCTAAATGCTACACTGAAAAAAATTCGGTTACCTTTGACGAAATTCTGATTGCAACTAGTGGAATTTTGTTTGCTAAGTCAAACGATTTCAATTGGCTAAAACGTAAACAAAATTTTAAACAAATAATATTTATATTTTTGAATCAAATTTACTTTTTAATTTTCTTTACGTTTTGAGTTATTTGTAATCTTTTCATCAAGAAAAAAAAATTCTGCTAATATCAAGCAAAGAATCCGTTTCTGGCAAAAGGGAAAATTCCGGTAGTGGCAAGCGGAATCCTACTGTCCCAATTTAGTATTCTTTTATGAAAATTAGGGAATTGGGAAAGGGAATTGTTATTCTCAAGTATCCAAAATTATTTAATAAAAAATTTTTTATAATAACTATAAATTAACCCCGATTTCCTAGAATATTTTTTCTTAATGTTAATTAGGGCCAAAATTTTTAGTTCAATTTTAAATTCAATAATGTTATTTAAATTATTCAGAAATTTCTAATGGTTATTTTTCAAAATTGATGCTAAAATCTGTTTGGAATAATTAATTTAGACCCAAAAGTAAAAAAACACTTCTAAAAAGGGTAAAATAACAGCCTTGACCATATCGTAACGGACTAGAAAAAAAATCGGTAAAAAAGGGAAAATGGTGATTCCTAATAACAGATTCAAAAAAACGTAACATCAATCAATTCATAGAAAAAAATAAAATTTTCAAGCTAATAGCCACTTTTTAAGAACTTAACATTATAGTATAAAACCTAAATAAATAAATTTTTTTCTTAAAACAGTGACAAAAGCAGCGGCCATGGTATACTAGAATTCACAACCGACAAAGCAGGGTTAGACGTTACACCAATGAATCTAGAATTCGATGAGCCAAAACAAAAAGGTTCTGCATTAAATTCAATAACAGGTAATAGTGCATGTTTTTATTTAAATTAAATAAATATTTTTTTTAAATAAAAAAAATAACAAAAAAAAATTAACAAAATTAATTAAAAATAATTTTAAAAAATTGCTTTAACAAAAAAGTATTAGATTCCTATATGATTGCTTCTATTAATTCGTATATTTAAATTTCTCTTATTTTTTTTTTTGTATATTTAATACGCTATATTAGATAATTTTCTGCTATTAAAAAATACTATACCTACTATTTAGAAATATCTGCGAATCTTTTCTTTCTCTATTTAAAAAATAAATTTAAAGGCAAAAAAAAAAACTAAGCTACATAATATCTAAGTTTTACTTTAACTTTTTTTTATGGAATGAAACTTTTTTTTTTTGCACGTGTAATTAATTTTAATTAACCAATATTAATTTGAACGGATATAAGTATATGTACAATCAACAACTTTAAATAAATCTAATAATTAATGCAATGTAAGTTATCAAAAAAAAATATATTTAATTATGTTTTTTTTTATAAGAAGAAAGAAAAATAAAATTATTTATATGCTATACATTTTGTACCCGTAAGTGTGCTCATGTATAAACTTGGCTACTCGATATTACTTTTTTTTGTTTTGTTTTTTGAAGCACGTATAAAATGTAGTTTTATTTTTAACTTTATGGTTCAAAATTTTAAAATTAAGACTCAAGGTATAAAAATAATCATCCAGTGAAGTAAATATAAAAAATTATTTTTATTAATTATATAAGTATATTATGATAAATTTGGATATAGTAGATTTTCTAACGAGGGTGTAAATTAAGTAAAATTCATTTTAGTTTTCTTAATTTTTCTATTGGTTTGTTCTTTTTCTCCCTAAAATTTAGATTTTATTTTAAATAAATTTTGATGATTTTTTTTTATTATTTAGTAAGATATTATTGGACTAGTAATAAACAAAAATTTTGCCCAGTTTTGTCCTGGTTTCCCTTTTTTGGGCAAAAAAAAAGCACAAACCTTATGATTGACTTGACATAATTATCAAAAAGTATATTTTATTCTAGATATTACTTTCTTTACATCTATAAGTTAGAAAATTTATTTTTTTTTTTTAATGATGCCAGTTAAACTAAAATTAATCAACATAAGTATTTAAAATAATAAGCTCAAACATTTTAAAAATAATTATTTTCGAACAATGTAATACCAAAAATAAACAAATAATTATAATTTAAGTTTATAGCCATAGATTAGTAGTAGTATATCTACGGCTCGTGTCTAGATTGTCCAGAAAAGTAAAGAATGGCCCAAATCTCATGTAAAGTATGCTACACTGTGATTTGGGGCATTAATTATGCATGGACAGGGATCGTATACAGTTTTTCTACGTCAGTGGCGAGTAAATACATTTTGTTCAGCCGCGCAGCAGCCGGAAAATACGTTCTTTCTAGCCGCTGTCCAGTAAATATAATAATTCTTATATATTTATTTACATAGAAGATCAGAATAAGAACCTTTTAAGAAATCTTCAAAGAATATTTATATTTTATAAAAAAACATTTTAATTTTGAAAATTCATTCATAATGGTAATAACAACTTTACATTAAATTATCAACCCAAATGAAAACCAAAATTTCAATTGTGTTTTACAAAATTGACTAGCAATAACAAATACAGAGTCCATTAATTTAATATCATAAAAAATAGTTTGCTTTTTTATAAAAATATCATTAAAATTGAATACAGAATTACATATCTTGATTCAATGCTTATATACTCTTTAAAACGTATTTCACTTGCGAGAAAATTTTAAATCTTCTAATAATTAAAATATTATACTGAGTTTTTGCTTACCAAAAATTTTAATCACCAGATTAATATAAGCATCAAAATCAAAAAGTAAAATCTAGATCAAAATACATTAGTCAATACTTTACACTGTACATGGTTTGCAATCTAGGCTTTAGAACGATTCTGTCAATCATCAGATTCTGGTCCTCTTTGGTAAGACCATTCCAAAGACTTTTGAATCTGTAGGATGGTGAATTAAAAATACTATCATTTGTAGTTCCGATTTCCTTAAAGTATCTTTGAATCTTTATAAGTAGTAATATAAGTCAAATATTATTTAGATAAATCTTCTTTTCAAAATCGTCTGAAACCAAGTACAAAAGCTGAAGATTCTTAATTTTAATACAACAAATGAACTTAATCTTGCAATAGAAAATTTTGGTTCATTTTTCTGTATTGCTTCAACTATTGAACCTCAATCTAAATTTGCTCTAACTTTAGCTTCTAAAACCACAATAAATTTAATTTTCCCAAAAAAATTTGACTCACAATTAAAAAATTTACTCTTTAACTGGCTAAATTAAAAAAAAAAAATTGTTTTAATGTTTTAAATGTACATAACATAAATGTATAAATTTATAAATGTTTGTAAATTACATTTAAAACAAAAACAAAAAAATTATATACCCAAATTTTATTTTATTTTTATTGAGTAGCTTTGTTTTATTATACTTTGTATATATTATTTTCATTAATTTCATTATTTACATATATCATTAAAAATTATTTTTTTAATTTTTCCACTAGGAAATTAAAAAAACAATCTATAAATATCATCATCTTTACATTAAACATCAAAATCAAACATGGAAAATTTTATTTACTAACAATTATTAGGCAATCATTTTATATTTCGTTTTCATAATATTTCATTTTCAAAGAAAAACTGTTTTATTTTGTTTTTGAGTATATAACAAAAAAAAACAATTAAAAATTTCATTGTTAAATTACTTTGGTTGGAATTTATAACTGTTTGATTAAAAAATCAAATTTGGTTTAGTTTTACCAAAGTGATTTAACAGTGTAAATTTTTGAATCATCAAAAAAAACGTAAATACTTTATTAAAATATTTTGATTTAATTCATAAAAAAAAACATACTTTTTTAGATGTAATAAAGTTATGTATTATTTCGCGCTTTTTTCGTGTATTAAACAAATTCCCAGGAATCTCCCTTTTCTTATTTAATTTTTAAAATCATTCGCATTTTTTTTTTTTTTAAACTCCTTTTGGTTATAACACACCTATATAAATCCTGGTTGTTCAGGCATGCTAACCCATCTCAAGCGCAGTTTTCCGGACCTACGACAGCACAAGATTCACCTACAACCGTTGACAAGCCATGATTATCTCGCCAAACAAAGTAAGTACACGTTGGGAACCAAGAAAAACTTTTTTTCTTCTACTACTTAGTTTTATTTTTTTTTTTTTAATATAACTGCACGGCATGTGGTTAAAAAAAAAAAAGAATTTTTATAATAGATATTTTTCAAAATTTTCTATATTTAATTAGATGTTACCGAAATTTTTTGTCGTACTTTTTTTGGTCAATTATGTAGGGTTAATGTTTTATTTACATAAATGATTTTTTTATAGTAGTTTCTTTTTTGCAATTTTTTTGCATTGTTGTTTCTATACGTACAAAAAAAACGACTGCATCATCATACACTGTGGATTTAAACAAATGCAAATCAATAATTTTTAGAAATAAAATAATTAAAAATTTTAGGTTCACAGGAAATTTTCGGTGTAATTTTTTTTTGGATCATTATTTGGCTATACAATGTCAAATAAACTGCAGAGTTAAGAAAAAAAATTTGGGATCGATTTTGTATTTTTATCAGAGCTTGCAATAAAATCCGTGAAGAGCGTTAAATCGGTTTGAAATTATTATATTGACGTCTCTATCTGGAGCTAGAAGCAAAATCGTATACCTAGGTGAAAAACAAATTTTTAACGGAATAGCTAAATTAACAATTTGCCATTTTCTAATAACCATTTTCAGCTTTGCCTTCTCTTCAAAAAAAATAATTAAAGCACTGTCAGACAGTACCAATGGAATTTCGCTTAAATCGTTTGAAATTTCAAGCATTTGCTTGAATATTTTTTAGCAAAATTCATATAATTTGCTTAAAATTTCAAGTAAATGCAATTCAACTAAAACTTAATCGAAACGCCGTTTAAATGAAACTAATATCAAGACTGCATAAAATTTATATACTTTTTAATGTAGAATTTACAAATGAACAAATTTATGAAACAACTAAAAATACATAAAAAGGCAAATTCAATTTTTTTTTAGAGTTATTAAGAACAATAGAATTTCAGTCTATTATTCTCAACGTAATAAAAATTTATTTATAAAATTGATAAAATTTTCGAAGTTCGTCGTTGACTCTGCGAATTTTATTCGTAAAAAGCTATTATTTTTCATTGCAGTATTATTAGATTTTATTTCTTTGTCCCACTTTATTATTTAACTTTTAAAAAAAGCACGAATAAAAGCACAATCAGTAAAATTCTTTTAAAGAAAATTCACGTATTTGTACCAAATGATCCAAAAAAAAAAAAAAAATACTTAAACAAGTACACAAATTTAATTATTCAAAAACAATAAAATATTTTATTCACTGTATTTCACAATTTATAAAAAATAATTTATTGCACAAAAAATGAAATTTGCGTAAAATATCACAAAAATTAATTTTTCAATAATTCGTGATAATTATAAAAAATATAATAATTGGCAGTTATAAAATTTCGAGAAAAAAATTTTGTGTAATTTTTTGTGTTAAAAAATTAGTGACAACACCTTTAACGACAAGACCGACGCGAAGAAGTTCAGCGGCTGGCGATTGTTCTTTAAGTCATAACCACGGTCACCATGCTTCCACGAGTTCTAGTCGTTATGCATTGTCCTCCCCACCTCAACACCCTCATTCTCAAGGTGATTAAAATTTTAAAAAAAGTTTTTTTTTTAAATAAAATTCAGGTCTTTGTGTATTTTTGTTTCACTACCAAAATTACTCAGCTTTATTTGAACATTTTGTGAAATTAGGGTTAAATGAAGCCTAATTTTGCAGAAAAACAAAATAAATAGGGCTAAAATTTATAAATTCGTTATTAACTGAAGGAATTACTAAAATTTTTGATTTTTTTTTTTTTTTTGGACCTGGGGGCAGCTTCGACAACAAAAATTCTAATTTGGACTCATATTCAATAAATGCTGAGCTATTTTGTTGGAGAAGCAAATTCACATAAATACCAAAATACTTTTTTAACTTGAAAAATTTGTCAAAAATGTTTTTTTTGAGAGACCAATAATAACCATTAAAATAAATTTTTTATTACAATTAAATAACTTTATTCAATGACTATAAAGCCGAATTATATACTCACAAAATCAGTTGACACTTTAATACACTCACATCATTAAAAAAAAAAAATCATAAAAAAAAATGTAAATAAAATAGTTATATATAAGCACGTTTTTTATTATTTACTATAATAGAATTTTATGATTTAGTAAATGCAACCCTATTTTAATAATAAATCCTTTATAAAATAAATTGAATTACACATAGTTTAGTTATTTTAGCATTCATGTTATATTAGTATTATTAATAGAATGTAGCAAATTTATTTTAGAAAATTTCTTAATGTTATTCAAAATATTTTATGATATTACATGATTAATTCCATGTCAATTCAGGTTAAATATAACATATTAGAAATCTTGTACAGCATTTAGGATGAGTTTCAAAATATTTGGAAGTAAATAATTGAATATAGATGAAAATTTTCATGCTTAGATTTATTTATATCTATATATGCAGGATTTCTTTTACATTTTGCAAATCAAGAAAGTGCTGCCACTGTTTGTATTCATTTTTTTCGAAACATATATATACAAGTAAAATAATAAAAGTTATACTGATGTACTTTTATCCATGGATAGAATAAGAGCAACTTTAAATGTATCCAAAAATTTTAAATGGACGGAAATGGATCTAATGTCATTTTGGTAACTAAAAACGATTTGAGAGGTTTTCTCTATTTCCTGCTAACCAGTTTTGAGAAATTAATGTACATCGGCAATAGTAAGCAAAAAATTTGCAAAAAATACAAAATTTTGAAAAATATTGCTGTTTGAGCAAATTCTTGGTTTCTTTACCAGGTATTTCGAGTTGTTTGATCACGATGAATTATTGTAATAAGATTTTAAAATTTAAAAATAGCGGATTCCTAACCTCAAAATTTGTAATTCATGCAATTTCGATTCAATAAGTTTATTTCAAGTTCACTGTTTTAAATAATACAAATCTGATTTATAATCGTATCAGCAAGCCTCAGAGGAATACCAAAAGTGGGACAATCAGCAATATTTTTCAAGAATTTATATATTTTACAAAATTTTGGCTTATTTTGGAAGATATTGAGCAAATTACTAAAAATATATGAAACCTACAAAAATGTTTTCAATTATCAAAAATTTATTTTGTCGGTTGATCCATTTCCGTCAACTCAAAATTTTGGATACATTTTCACGTTGCTGGTGCCTGGAACGTAAAGAATATCATGCATTTTTTAAAACATTTTAAAAAATTTTTTAGACAGCGGAATTTGTTTTTCCCATTTTAATAATTAATTTGAACTCATTATACATTCTTATGTATATTAAAGGTGTTAATCAAAGGTACAACGCAATTTCATTTTTTATTTTTAAATTTGAACATCATTTTTCTAAAAAATTTGCTGTCTTAAGGCCAAAAATTTGGTACTATCAAGCTTTATTAACACTGAATTGCTAATTTAACATAAAATTTGAAAGATACAAATCTTATTTGCACAAAAATTAAAAATTTCCATTAATCCTCATTATATTTTGAAACAAATCTCAAAATACCTTAATAGCACTTAGTGAACTAGTATAAAAATATGTCATGGAATCAATCATATATAAATATAATAAAAATCAACTAACACTAGGTATAATATTAACTGTCAATAATTTTGTGGTTCAAAAACCAAATAATTAATTTTAGCCTCCTATTAGTAAAAGCCACCACAAAATTATTGATTTTTTAACCAATAATAATAATTAATCATCTATAAATAAAATAATAAATAAAAATATGTTTTATTTAAAAGTACAATAAAATGAAAAACTCATTGTATTATTGAAAAATATGACAAAAAGAAGCGATGCCGCATTATATAATATTAGATAAAGAATTCAAAAAAATATGTTTTTACCTCTTTAAATAAAAAAAAAATAATATTTATAATGCAGGAGGCTAATAATATAATACAGCCTTCTATTCTTTATTTTCATAATAATGTTCCAGCCTTCCCTCTTCTTTCAAAAAAAAAAAATATCCATCTATACTCTATAATATCTCATCAAAGATATACCATATTATGTACACCACCAACGCGACAAAAAACTAACGAAAATCCGTAATAAACAACATCAAAATAAAAAAAAGAGAATTTTTTTGAAAAAAAAGCCTTAAAGCTATATATAACACCCCCGCATTTATGTATGCATTTTATAAATATAATAATAAAAAAAAAAATGAAAGGCGGTATCGCTCATCTTTTTTAAAAAAAAACTTGCATACAAAAGGTCTCTCTTAAAAACGTTAAACATACAATACACCAGTGATTATATAATATATCAATAGAATGTATGAAATAGAATGTTGTAAATATTATAAATTTCGTTCCGCAGGAGACTTCCAAAGCGGTCCAGGTAGGCCAATGGAAGAAGTTAACGCAAGGATTGATCAGCTAAGTCGTCAATTAATTTCATTAGAGCATTCGATGGCTGGTGATATTAGGATGATACTTGGTTTACTACAACATCAGCACAATAATAATAATAATATTAATAATAGTACTAGTAATCAAGTATCTAAAGAATCAACGAGTCCAAATGATACAAATGCATCGAGTCAATCCTCGTCTGGTACAACACCTGGTGCATTGGTTGTTAGGTCACATGCATCTAATACAGATAGAAGGCCACCTGCGTTAATACAAAGATCTGCTAGTGAACCACAACCACCTATCAGACAAAATTCTAATCATACGGGTACATTAGTTACTTCACAAATACCTAATACTACTACTACAACACATCATGGACATTTTCATACACATGGACAAAGTACCTCGCATGAACTCTTCCGGTAAGTTTATTATCTTTAATTTTCTTTTTTCTAATTTTAAAAGTATTATATTAAAATAAAAATTAAGGGATTTTTTAAAATATAAATAAATTTTTATAATATTTATTGGTCAATTTATATTTTGAATAGAAAATGAGATCAAATTCTTAGAATTATAGAATAGTTTTTTGATAATATATAAAAGAAAAGTTTATATTATGATATTTTTATTAGCAAATTTTTTTTATTTTTTAATTAATTTATATTATAGTTTTAGTTTTATAAAATTCTTAAGTTTAATCATGTAATAATATTTTGGAATTTTCAAATAGTAAATCTAAAAGGATTTTTTGTAAAAATTATGAATTTTTTGAGATTAAAATATAGTTGTTTAAAAAATATTGGCCACTATTTTTGAGTAGATAAAAAAATAGATTTTTAAAAAGGTTCTGTTCATGTTAAAGTTTTTAATCTTGCAATAATTGTCCAAAATTTACAAAATTTACAACTTCGAACCTTAAATTATGTGAAACTAAATTAGAGCCCAAAAAACTTAACTTCTCAAAAGTTCAATTAGACCTAAAATTAAGCTTAAATTATTCCAGTTTATACGTAAAATCAGCCAAATTCGAAAAAAAAGTTTCCAATTAAATTTAAAAATAATGATATTTTAAGCTTATTTACGTGATTAAGCCTAAGGATTTTCTTTTAGTTTTTATACACTTATCTTTATTGTAAATTTTTATGTTTGTTTTTTTTTGTTTATTTTCTTAAAAAATAAAAATAAAATCGAGAAGCTTTCTATCAAAGTCACTGGATCAAATACATTTGATTTCGGCATCTATATTAATGGAAAAATTGGACAAATTTCGCAGGTGACCGTTGTTCCTAATACAAGATATTTTTTACGATTTTCATTATAAAATTAATTATATCCATAGTTATATAAATTTAATTACAAATATTTATATTTTTGTAGTTTATATATTTTTACACAAGCTATTAATTTTTTTAAAATTATTTTTCTATTAATATTCTATATCTACTACACGGTAATTACTATTATAAATCAATGCTTCAATAATCTATAATACATTTTTTTCGTTTTAGCGAGTTATGAAGATGGTATTAATTGAAATTAAATCTTCATTCTCGTTATAAACGACAAAAATTATTAATTAAAAAGTGATATAAAATTTATAATATTAGAGTGATTAGACATAAATGCTAATATGGGTTTTCAATTAATTTATGAGTTTCCTTTAAAAAACGTTAGACATGCCCTGACCATGACCCATTAAGAGGGTTGTGGGGCCAGAGTTCTTTGATGGAGGTTTTGAGAACAATTTAAGGGGCGTTGCAAGTTTGTAAGCCTCTTTCCATATTTTAAATTGTAATACGTTAACCATGCTACTTTTCTATAATTATATGTCTTCATTAAATAATTTTTAAAAATCATTTCATTTGCGAGAAAAATTTTATTCCAAATTTCTGTTGAAAAGAAACTATCTTAACACAGTTTTCTATTTACAATAAAAAACGCCTTTTTTTACATAATACTTTTTTACAAGATAATTTATTAGTTAAAATTTTTCTCGAAAGTAAAATGCTTTCTAAAGGCTATATAATGATGGGTAGAAATCGCGGTATTATTAATATTAATAATTATAAAAAATAAATAAATAACAAATTAAGATACAGCTTATGCATTGGTATTCCCCATAATGTACTCTATCTAATGTGCCATATAAAAGTCATGATAGTCGCGTTAGGGTAGTAGGATATTTGAGGTGAACACCGCAAGTTGCTGGAACCTGATTCAGGATTTATATCACAGTGATATAAGCAGCTTTACCATCCACAGTATGAGGTATTGCACATGCGCAAACAAATATTTTTAGAAATGGTAGTACTTTTCGCGATGCAGTTTGGTTATAAATGTCAATATTTTATTAAAAGTTAGTACTGCTTTTGTTTTTCACGTGATATATTATAGATGATATAAATGCAGAATCTAGGCCCTGGCTTCGTCTCTTCATCTTTTCTTTAAATGTATTAAGGCACAATTATTTAAATATTAATTTCGCCTTATAACAGTAGCTATTATGAGTTATGGGAAAAAATTGAATATATGAAAATTGAAATCCCACAAATTTTATTCCACGGGTTACCAAAATTGCTGACGTATAATCAATATTTCTGACGTATAATCAATAGCTCAATGCTTCAGCAAGCAGACTTTTCTAAAATGGTCATTCGATCATTCCCAAAGAACTGGGCCAAAATTTAAATAACGCTGCCAATTCACACTATGGTTTCTCATTAGCAATAACAAAATGTTTTTTTAATGATCTATTTTACTTAACAATGTATATTGTCATAAGAAAAACTGAAAATGATCTTTTCCTTGAGGATTTTATTTAACCAAAGTTACAAATTATCATTTTAATGAAATAGAGACGTTTTGAGGTTAGTAAAAGTAAAGTACTTGAAATTTTAATTATGACCTCAACACATTTATTACAAATTTGAGATACCGATAAGTATACTGAAGAAATTAGAAGTTTTACTTAACCAGAAGGCTTATGATATAAGTGGAAATGGTGGTCCAAAAACTCAAAAAAATTATAAATTAGCATTTTTTAATGGCCAGGTCTATTTACCCCAAAAATCTTACCCCCTCTACTTTTTTGGGGTAAATAAGAATTTCCCCTCTTTTGCTTTTTAATAACAAATTGAAATATTATTTATTGTAAAAATATTTACAAAAAATGGTAATTTTAATAAAATAAAACAAATAAATAAATAATTTACGAAATTATTAGTGATTATATTTCTAAAAAGAAATTTATATTTATAAAAAATAAATAACCAAAAAATATAAGATTTTAAAGGTTATCAGAGTCTATAACAACTGATTTTATTTGCAAAAGAAAACATAAAAAATTTACTCATATAAAAATAGGTAAAAATTAAAGTTTATTAATTAAACAATAAACAAATAGGTTTTTTGATAAAAAAAATTAATAAATCACAAATTTTTAACTATAAGCAAAAGAACTCTGAAGCATTTAAACTAAATTTCACAAAATTTATTTTCACTCATAATTTTTCCTAAAATTTTCTTGATATTTGGACCTGCGTTTATTTACTTAAAAAACAGATATAACTTAAACAATAATTCAGTTGCAATAAAAAAAGTAAATCTCAAAATTTTAAAAACCTATATATATAATTATATTGCTGATTATTTGCGATTATATTGGCAAAATTGAATAGCGCATTTTTTTTTTTTTTTTTTTTTTTTTGTGTTAGGTAATTATTTTTATTATTTTAAAAGATCATGAATTATTAGATGATCATAAAATTGGATTGTAACTAAGAATCATAGGTTATATTTATTAAATTATTATTCATTTGTATAACCAAAATATAATTTTGTTTGTTTGTTTATATTCATTAGTTTGAATGTGTGTAGCAAATGAGGGGAAATATTAAAGGAGTGGGGGAAATTTTTTTGGGGTAAATAGCTCTGGCGTTTTTTAATTGAGGATTTTTGGGGTCAACTACTGCTTTGACCATTTCTGGTCTCTATTTTGGAGTCCCGAATAGCTGATCGGATTTAGAAAATAAAAATTTGATTTTCTGGGCCCTAAAAACCCTCTGGTAAGCGAAAAAGTCATTTTTTCGGATCGTTTTTACATGTCTCAGATCCTGTGATAGAAAAAAGGCAACCAAAAAAATTTATATCACTTTTGAATTAATAAATTATTATAATTATACGAAATCATTCCATTCAGATTATTGTAATTTTTATTATTTGCTGTAAAAACAAAAAAAAACTACAAAATTAATTTTTTTGCTCTTTTTGTTATATATCAATCAGTAGATTCTTATTATAAACAAATATAGAAAGCTCGAATCTCATATACTCATTTATTTAGATCGCTATATAATTTTTTAGTAATTTCAAAACGGATTTTGCTTATTATATTAAAATTCGTGCACAATTTATATTACCAAAAAAAATCATTAAAAAAAAAGAAAAATATTTCGTAAATTTGTAAATTAAAAACATTTCATTTATATAGGTGCAATTTTGTAGGTTATATTTATTTTATTTAAAAAATGGCTGTTTTTCTTTATTTTTATATTACTTTTTATAGTTTAAATTTCTAAGCTTCTTTATTTTTTATTAAAAGTTTATTTATAATTTGCTATTATTTAATATAGTTATTATAAACTTAAAATTAGTTTTAAATATAGTCAGAGGGTATTAAAAAATGCATACAAATTTTATTGAGTAGCGTAATATTAAATTTAGTGAATTAGAAACATCTAGTGTATTATACTCTGTACATGAATAAAATATTGGTAAAAGTTTTACTTGGGTTATAATCTCTACAATATATAATATTTCAAAAATAATGAATTTTGCTTACACTTTGCAAATATTTTTGAAAGTTTTACTTTAAGTAAAAATTTTAATCGAAAATTTGGGGCAAGAACTCTTATAATAAAATCATAAATATTATAGATCAGTTTTTAGCATTTAAAAATCTTCCTATTTATATACATTTGATTTGATTGACCAAAGTTCAAAAAACAGCGTCAAAGTTTTGAGCATGACATACTAGTATTTTCTTGCTCAAACGATTGCAAATGACTTGAAACGTTAAAAAATTTTTTTTGAAATTGTTTTAACAATAAAAAAAATTCTACTAGTGACAAACGGAGTTCATTTAGTAACAAAACGATATAAAATAGCTTTTTCTTCGAGCAGTGGCAAGAAAATATATTTTTCTGCTTCAAGACATGTTAAGTATAGTTATGACCTATGGCTAGAATCGCAAAGAATAGCCCAACTGATACGTAAACAGCAATTCTGGAAATTTTTATAATACTATTTTTCTTCGTTAATGTCGAGAAAATGCGTCTTTGCTGGCCGCAATATGTACTTTCTGGCCGCTAACAAGAAATAAATATTATATTACGATCTCGTGTCCAGAAATGTAAAGAATGGCCCAAATCGCACGTAAATTACCATCCGAGGCGACGCCGTAATTTACGTGCAATTTGGGTCATTCCTTATTTATGGACAAGGGTCGTATACGATTTTTCTTCGTCAGTGGCGAGAAAACGCGTCTTTTCCGGTCGCGCAGCGGCCGGGAAATACGTGCTTTGTGGCCACTGACAAGAAAAAATTATTAAAAGTTCTGCTCATTCAAAAATAAATATTTTAAAAGAATTCGGAACAATTCGGAGTGCTGAACTTTGAAATTAATTTTACAAAAAGTGCTCAGAGTTCGGAAAAAATCAGAACATTTTTATGTATGTGTCATGACAATTTCGAAAATCGTAATAAACTTCTTTGACCTAAAGTCCTCGTGCAATTACTTTGAAATTTCAGGCTTATTTGAGCATCGTAGCCCAAAATTTTCTTTTGACTTTTGTTTCACTTAGAAGAGTTCTTAGCTCCAAATATTTTTTCTTTATACAATACAATTTATTGTAGTAACAGAAAAACTAAAATTGTTACAAGAGCAAACAAAAAATTAATGAAGTTAAATCAACTTAAATAATTAATTATAAAAGCTACTCAGATTTTACAATAAATTTAAAAATTAATAAAATTATTGTAAATAGTGTAAATATAAATCTTTTATAATTGTTTTGTTTAAAATCTATATAAAAAATCCACCAGAATTGTTACTTCTTGTGACCATGGAATAAAAAAAATTTTTTAAGATTACATTTTTAATAACCGCATTTTTAGCCATTTCGGTATATGAAAATACAAAAGAAAAATTGAGGAATTGAAAAATTAAAAAAATTTAAAAAAAATTGAAAAGTTAAACAATTACCATAAGAATTTTTGTTAGCAAAATCTGAAAAAACACGTTTTTTTTAAATATAGTTCTTATTAAATTTAAATTTTTCTGTATAATAATTTTTGATGAAAAACAACAGAATGAGAATTTTGGTGCTTATTTAAAAAAAAATTGTATAACAAATTAAGCCACAATCAAACTTTTTAAACACTCAAATATTCCAAATTTAGTGAAAATAGGGTTACTCTACTTGAATGTTGCTTAAATTTTTAATTTCCAAAAATTTGTGCTTAATTATTTAAACAGTTCATTTGAAAATTCAAGCAATTTTCAAGCAAGTGTAGTTATAATTAATGTGATCTGAAAATAATTATTCCTGGATCATAAAAATTAACGATTCTTGGTAATTTGCTTAAATGAACATACTTTTTATTATTATTGATGTCATTCATCATTAAAAAACAACTTTTAAGAAATAGACAATTAAAACTTTACAAAAAAATATATTCGAATAATTACTCATTATATTTACACGTATTTAACTAATACTAACTTACTCCAAATTTCCTAACAGAGGGTGATTAAAAATGACAATATTACCATAAATAATTCAATTACAAAATTACAAAATACCAGGCTTTTAATGTCACATAATATTTCTATCACAATTCATATTTTCTAACCTATAAAATATACTTTTTTAAGACAATAATATAAAAAAGAGAAAAAAAAATGTTAAAATAGTGTATTTACATGTAATAAAATAATATAAATCAGTATATACGCATGGCATGAACAGGCTAATATAAATTAGTCATGCTTTGTATATTAGAAATCCCCATAAAGCGTTGAAAGTCTGGTATAATGTTTCTTTTATTCCCTACATTACTGCTTTTCAAAAAATAAATATAAATAAATAAATTAGATAAAATTAATGTAGTTTTTTCTTAATGTCAAATTTTTGCTATGTGAATTAAAAAAAAAAGTATCAAGTGACACGTGCATTTGAAATTGTGGGTCCAAAATAGTACTATAATTACAACCCCTTTTTTTGTAAGGATAACAATTATTTGCTAGAACCATCCCTGTTAACAAAAAAAATAAAAGTACAGATCATCCCATTAAATGCTTTTTTATCATTTTCTAAAGAATTTTCAGAACAGTAATTAATCGAAAATTTTTAATTTAGGCCAGCAGCACACATATCAGCATCAACTGGTTCATCGCGATTAACAGTAACATCGGATACATCAGCATTAGCAAATGCATTACAAAGTGTTCTTAATGGTGCAGCCAGAGTTGTACCAACAAGATCACAAAGTCAACCAGTAGATCTTGCTACACCGTCCTCTGCAACAAATAATCAACAACAACAACATCCTCAGCAACAGCAACAACAACAACAACAGCATGCTGCTTGGCAAAGTCATTCAACAGCAGCATACAGGCGTGGCGAATTCAGAAGCGGGTTTGTATATCATTTCTTTTTCACTAGAACCTCCCCTTTTTCTCTCCCTTTCTCATCATCATCATCGTTTCTATTCTTTTACATTTGAGACACTCTAATGCACACGCAGATGTCTATTATATGCGAATTTTTTTTTGAAATACTATAAAATTAACAAGCGATGATGGGTTTCTTTTTTTTTTCTTTGAATTTCAAGACTAATCGATAATATAGTTGTAATATTAAAGAATTTTATTACTTTTTTTAAAAAAAAATACCTGTATAAAATTTTTTTAACGTGTTTTACCGGATTGTATATAAACAAAAATTTTTATGATCAGTTATTTTAAAAAAGAAAAAGATCGTAATCCTTTTTTTTTCTATAATTTCAATAATTTCTATTCAAAGAATGTATTTTTATAGTCATGTAATAAAATAGACACTACATGGGGTTAAAATAAAAAGAGATAGAAAAAATCTTGTCAATTTCTGTATAATACAATCAATTTATTATTATATAATAAAATATCATTTATTATTTTATGTGTTTAGAAGAATAAAATAAAGAAGAGACCTAGTGACCCCTTATAAAATTTTCTATTACGAATCAATTTGACTATGGGTTGTTTAGACTCTAATATAATCTGATTTTTTTTTTAATATGTAAACATTTTGCTAAATAATAATTATACTTTTTTTTAACGGTTTTTTAAATTCAAAAAAAAAAATTTTTGGGAATCTATGCGGTAGATCGGTATCTGTGTAAATAATAAAAATCATTTCAGGCTAATTTACTCGATATATGTCAGAAAAAAAAGGTAAATCTTTTATGCACACTTAAACTCGTCAACGTTAATCCGAAAATATAATATTTAAAAGTTATATTTATTGACCAAGAGAGAAAAAAATCAGTGTTAAGCCTTAAAGATTTCTATTGAAAGTGTCAATAAATATACAGGCTTCCAATATTTTGGTATTTGATTTAACAAGTGATATATACTACCATTTTTTTTGTAACAATAAAACGGAAGAGATTTTGAGGTTAGATTTTTTTTTGTGTCAAATTTTGACAATATTTGAGTTTATTCTATTGTAATATTAAAAATTTTGTAATCAATATTACAGGGGACCTACCGCGTTAGCAAATTTCCAGTTTTAAAAAAAATTTATTTTTTCTTCAAAAATTCTTTAAATAACTTAATCAGAATAGAAATTTTATGGATGTAATTTATTCAAATATTATATGTTTTCAACACTATAAATTTCAATAAAAATAAAATAAATTGATATATTATGTACTATTAATTTTTTTTTTTGTTTCTTATACATACTTTTGCAAGAAATAAAAAAATATTTTTGTACTGACTCAACAAGTCACTGATTAATTTTGATAAATTTTTTTTATATACTATTTAAAGATTTTTCAAAAATTCAAATAAAATTTATATTTATTATTTAAAATATTTAAATGACACTTCTTTTTTTTCAAAATTGGTTCTTTTTTTAAGAAAATAATGTGAATTTTTTTTATTCAATTTCAGGTATGAAAATAAATCAATTTTTTTAGTACGTAAAAAATGAATATTTCAGCTTTTTATAAATATTTAAGCTAAATGTCTTATAAATTTGAAAGTGAGGAATATTTTAAAACACGTTTGCTTGATAAATATAAGTAATTAGTTTAGTCAAAATTTGAATTAGAATGAGTTATAGTTTCGCTGAAAACTCTACAGGTCTTCAATTTATTGTTGACAAAATTTTTATACAAATTTTTATAAATGATCCAATATGTATTATTTAATTATTTAGAGGCACAAAGTTATTCACCCAAATATGTAAACGTATCCAAGATTCTGATAGAGCAAATTAAATATTTCAATTCAATAAGTTAGTACGTTATAATTACTAACATATTTCAAATTTCAATTTCTTTAAGCAATAATATTCATGACTTAAAAATTAAATTATAAGAAATTATTGTCGAATTAAAATTAAACCAGGAAGATATAATTATTCTAAAATGATAATATTTTGATATTTTTTTTAAAGAATAAAATATTTGTTTAAAATAATCAAAAACTTTTAAACATATATAATATGCAGAATCGTTTTCTTTTACGACTTTGCAAAGCGACATCTGTGTTCAAAAATTGAATTAAAAACTTGTGCCATTATAAAGTTTAGGTATCTAATATATAAAGTTTAGGTATCTACTTCATATTTACTGTTTTGCTGAGAGGTCCATAAAATTTTTCAATGAGTTTTTTAGGCATCTTAATACGAATATTATATCTGCTTTTTCAGAAAAAGGGTTATCATAATAGAAATTTTTAGGTTATGTTTTTTTATATCCGCATATACGGATATTTTGTTTGTTTTTATCTGCAATGCTCTGGCTGAGCAATAGAATGCGTATAATCATAAAGTTGTCTTTTTTCGAAGGAATAGATATATATTTAATATTCGGGTTCAGGCCATGATCAGGCCCATAAAATGCAATCTGAAACTGGAATTTTGTAAAGAGAACAAACAAAACTGGAACATTATCGTGGATTTTATATTTTAAACGGATTTCATATTCAGTGACCTAAAAATATTCTTTGAAAAATTTTTTGGATCCATCAGTTACAACAAAAAGTGACTGCAAAATAGATGCTAAGGATCTACATAAGCAATATTCACATGATATTCTGTGATTAGCTTAGATTTTCGTATTAATTAACTTTATAGCTACAAAAACAATACTTTCTATCTAAAATTGTTAACAATTTAATACCAGAATTTAAATCATTTATTTTTTTGCTCTAGTTACTTTCACATGCGTACAACAATAGAACAAGTTTTTATTACTCCATATATTTTATAAATCAAAAACGTTGTTTATTATCCTCATGAAAATAAAAAAAAAAAATCAAAGCTATAAATATTTCAAAAAAATCTTGAGTAAATCAAAAAAAATAATTTTTTTTTTTTGCTTCCGCATCCATTAGCTCACGTAACTAAAATCAGTACTTTTTAAGCTTAATATATATTACATCCTTACACCTCAATCTCATGTGTGTTCCCTTTTATTTTATTTTTTCACATACAAAACAACGATCATCGTTCATTCTCTCCTTTTATTTCGCGATGTACATAAAACCCTATATATATAATAATATTCCTTCTTTATTTTATTTTATTTTTTCTCTTTAGTCGGCATCAAGGCAACAAACAGCGATGAAGCGTGCCCGATTTTAATTTGCTACGGGCGAGTGTTTGCCGCACACTGACATTTGTCGCCAGTTCTACGATATAACCGCTTTTTTTCATAAAAGAGCATTAACAGGGGTGGTTTTCAATTTTTTTTCCTCCCTTAAATAATATATTTGGTTTTTGGAAGGGGAAAGGCGCGCGCTTGTAACTAGTTTTGATCATGTAAAAAAAAAAGAAATCATTCTTGATGGGTCCAGGTGGTGCAGGCGGCCCTAGGCGTGTCTAATTCACCTCTGATTCTGATAGAAAGACAAAAGAAAAGAGAGTAGGAGGAGAATGACTTCTTCTTTTTGTTGTAATACTCCTGCACATAAAATCGTCATCAAAAAAACGGTTCTATACTATAAAAGTCGGTCTGATTGACCTGAAATTTATAGGGATCATACTACAAACCTACAAAAAAAAGGACATCCCGAAAAAATAATCCGTAGCGAATCCGAGCTTAGATGCAAGTTTTTTAAAATGGCGAAATTTAGGAAGAAAATAAAATTCAAAATTTTTATATACAAAAATATTGCGCTTTCTTTCACGCTTGACTTTTACAAAAAAAGCGATTTTTTTTCAACAATTTCTTATAGATCATCATCCATCCAAGTCAACAATATATTTATTTTTTTAACAACTATGGCAAAATTTTTGTTGTATACACATAAAAGATAAATAATATAAATTACCTTTTTTTTTTAAACTATTGTATTTGTTTAAGGGATCACATATTATTAAATATTCAAGCGTAACCATTCTCTATTATTATTATTATATATATTAAAAAATGATAGACGCGTGCGTGCGTTAAATATTAGATTTCTGATCAGTACAGAAAAAAAAATAAAAAAAATAACAAGCCGTTAAAAATTCGTTTAGACGCGCAAATACATTTTTTTTTCTTCGGGTATAGGTGTTCTTAATTATAACATTAATTTTAGGATTAAATATTCCGTGAAAATTAGTAAAATTTGATACTTAAAAAGTAATCGATATCAAAATAATAGCATTATTGAACTTTTAAAAGAATTAAAAAAAATGAAGTTCGATAACCCTAAAAATTTTTTATTTTTTCTCACGTTAAAAACGATTTGGTTATAATAATAGCGCAAAAAAGGATCATATATAGCACGTACGCACGCACGTTTTGTATACGAAAATATAGTTATGGCACTCGCTAGCTTTTATAATCAATTTCTTACACGTTAACAAGATTAAATACCAGTTTTTTTTTCTAATATATTAAATAATATTTGTCCTTTATTTAACGTTAAGAAAAGAAACAATAGAGGGTACATATAAAAAAATGACTTTATTTTTTTTGGTAAAATTGATAATACAAGATTGACGAAATCATCAAGTTTCTGTATACGCGTGTCCATAAATGATTTTTTTTGATGTTATACTTAACGCTACTTAAAAAATATAAAAATTTTTATACACTGTTATACTACCTGGTGTGAATAATTAATTTAATACACACACACACGTATTTATTATTACAAGGTGGTTTTATAAATATTTTAATAGTATAATGAAGAATTTTAATGCCAGAAAATATTTCTTTATTTTTTAACTTTTTTTTTGATACGGCTGGTTAAATTATTTAGAAATTTATTCAGGATTTTTTGTTAAGGAATGTATTTTTTACCTGCTTGATGAATGTAATTGTTGATTTTATACGTTTAATTAAAATGTAAATATTTGAATAATTAGGTTTATGATTTTGCTTTTTGTGGGATAAATTACAATTTCACTGTTATTAAATGCTTTATTTGGTGTTGAAAGTTTATTAAATGGTTTGCCCAATTAAGAAAATACATTGCTGATAAGCTAAAAATTTTAAATTTATTAGAAAACGGAGAAAAAGTCGCAGCTGTTGCAAGAAAATTTAATATCAATGAATCGTCGGTTCGTACAATAAGAGATAACCGTGACAAAATTAGAGCAAGCGCTACACATTTAGGACCTCATGCTAAACTGAGCAAAGTAACGAGAAATTCCAACATAGTTAAAATGGAAGATATGCTTATGATATGGATTCAAGACCTTATACTCAAAATTATTACGTCTATGCAAGATGCAATTGATGAGGCTGCCAATACTGATCCCATCATGACGCGCAGTTTAAATTTTAAACACAGTTGTGATTTGGCACTTCAAATTTATTTAGATTTATATAAAGATTACCAAAAAAAAATAAAACAATCCCGTATAACAGATTTTTTTTCTAAATAAAAATTGGTGACTAAAAAATGTTTGTCCATAAAATTTTTTCCCAACATAAAAAATTTTTGAACCTAACCCCTCCTTTTCCATAAGAGTAATGTCTTTTTATACGCGGTTTCCTTATACGCGGCACTTTTTTGGAACGTAACCCCCGCGTATAAGGAGGGAAGCCTGTAATTGAATTTTTTAAGTATAAATAAATATTTTTAATTTGTAAAATAACTTTATACTTCATTTTTGTATAAATTAATATTGATAATCTAAATGTGATCAAAATAAGTGTCTTATAACGATTGAGTTACTGAAACGGATAATAATTTAAAATTTTTGTCAACCCTTAACTAAATAACCCTAATCTTAGGCCTCCTGAAAACGAAGCCGTTTATTTAAAAAATATTTAAATTTTTGTAAATATAGATTATATTTTTTAAACTAAAAAGGGAAGACCACATTTGGGTCGCCAAATTAGAATCTACAGTCATGGATTACTTTAATATGTTGAAAAAACACCTAAAATACCCTCCGTTTGCACCTTATGGGGCTAGTAACGCAAGGCTCGTTGTTAAACGACAATTTTATAAAATAGGGTTTTTAGGCAATTTTTCAAATAACGCTCTCATCTTGCTATCAATTGGAAGTATTTTTTTCAATAATCAACCAAAATATTTCCAGTTAATCCCATTTTTTTCGTTTAAGTTCTATCTTTCAAACACCGTAAGCCGAAATTTTTCATTACCGATTCTCTGATCACTATAATTATAGACAATAAAAAGTACAACCATTTTGGCCCAAAATGTATACAATCTATACAAAGTTTTCTTAAATTTACATAAAAAATAATATTTTCAAACATTTTTCAATAAAATTGGATACTTCTTTCATTGATTTTTCCAAACATTTTCTAATAATGCCTGATCTACCCCTTTCACCCCCGTTTTTAGGGTATATTTAAGGGTTGTAGGTGAAAACTAATGTCAGATTCTGAAAGAGCGTGAAATTTTGCTAAAAGTATGAACTTTTTAGCCACGTATCTACAAGGGAATATATTTATATTTAGTACTAGTTAGATTTGCTCACTTCCAAAACTCTCCGCCCCAGCGCTAATGAGTTAAGTTTCTAAACTTAGAAGCACTAATAGTGACTAATATTCACGAAATCGAGATTTCCTAAGAGAAATTAAAACAACGTTTTAACAATCTAAAGATGAAAATTTTTTGAATTAGTTAATAAAGATTCATGCTTCAAATACATGCATTTATAAAGGATGCTACGATTCTTTAAAAGATATTTTGATTAATTATTTTTATTTTAATATAAATAACAGTTTTTAGAAATATTTATTTTTCAATTAATTAAATAATGAGATGTTTATAGTGTTTTAAATCACTTGTTTTATATACTTGAATTTTCATTTCGCTTGCGAGAAAAAATATATTACTAACGCTATCTATACAAAAATAATAAATAAACTACCTTTACAATAAGTAAATTTGATATTATTCGTTGGTTTTGAACATTATAAATCTTTATTAACATTCAACATATGTTTGATACACATAAAAATAAAAATCAATAAAAAATCTCGTAAAAAATAGATAAATTCGTACATAAATATAATAAAATTCTTAAGAAAAGTAATTTCATGCTTAATTAATAATTATTTATATGCTCCTGTTATACAAAAAATGATGATCTATACAGAAAAAATGATTTATCAAAAATTGACCATTATTCTTATTTAATTACAAAAACAAAATTTTTATACATATATTAAATGACATTTGTTTTATTGAAATATACAAGATTTCTTTGAATTGTGTTTTTTCTTTCTTAAATTTGCCATATGTTAGACTAAAAAAAAATTTATAAAAACAAAATTAGTTATAGAGGTGTATACCAATATTTAAAAAATCACTATATACCACTTATAAGTTGAAATATATATACTGTAACTAAAATCTAATTTTCATGCATTATATAAAAAAATTTAGTATTAATCTGAGACAAATCTAGTTTTTCCCGCATATGTCATAGTTGAATTTGTATACAAAAAAAAATTTATATTAACCTGCTAATATTAAGTTATAAGTAGACTGTTATACACTTTAATTTATTTAATTTAAATGATTCGGTTTTTTTGTATGAAGACACAATCAATTTTGCATTAATTTAATAAATAAATTACATAATTTACTTGGAATATTTTAAATTTTATTAAATTTGGTGGTTATGACCCTTAACTAAATCAAAACTTTACTTGGTGTTGTGAGAGTTGCAGATTGTTGCATGCAAATCATCGCAGGTCTTTGGATGGAGCAGAATGAAACTCCGCTGCAATTTCGTGAAACTCGATATATGTTTCAATTCCATCTGGAGTTTCGAATATACTCTAGTCAAAATATGGTTTAGAGTGCCTAGTTACTGACCGTCGCTAGATTTAGTCTAGTATATAGGTTTTTTGGGTCATGAATTTTAGGGCCTTTTATAAAGGAAATTAGGACTTCACCCTTAAATTTGCAAAAACATAAAATACATCAAAAGTACCCCTTTTAGGAATAGTTTTTGCAATTTTAAGAGAAAAGCCTCAATTTTTTAAATAAAAGGCCCTGAAATTTGTGATCAGTGACCTAAAGAACCTATACAAGGCCAAATCTGGTGGTAACCAAAAATTTAAATCGTATATTATTGACTTTATACTTTTTAATTTTTGTATCGTAGCAAGGTTTTAAAGTATAATAACTTTTATTTTTAAGTACAAGCCAGAAACAAAACTTTCAGCCTGGTATTAACTTTTGCTTAAGTCTTAAGTTAGAAAAAACTTTTAAAATAACAAAGCAAGTATAGTAAAAAAAATGTTTGTTTTAAAAGTTAAATAGCCTGAAATAATCCCAAAAAGAAAGTTTAAAAAATCTACCAAAACTAGAAATGTAAACAAAAAGTAAGAACCATAAAAATCCTTTATCTTGGTGTGTAATAGAATTAGCAGTGTTCTTATAATTTACGAAAAATATTTCTATCTTTCAGGCTCTAACATTGACTTTAAAAGATTGAAAGCGGATAAAAAAATGTTAAAAGCAAACTCATACATCAATCCTAAACTGTACCATTTAAGAAAAGCGTAACGTAAATTCAATTAAATACCCTAAACGTAATCCTAAAAATATCTTAATATTCTTAAATTTTAGAGGATTAATTTTAAAATAAAATGTAACAAAAAATTTAAAGCAAAGAAAATTTATCTACCGTCGCACTTAAATTAAACAAGCAAAAACCAAGTACACACAAAGTTAATAATTTACGACTTTACAAAACAGTAATTAATTTTTAAATACGTAAAATAATAAATTTATTAAATATTACATATTAATTAATTTTTTTTTATAAAATAAAATAGTAATAAACAATATAAAATCCAACCTCCAAAATCAATTCCCTTAACAGAAAATCTTTAAAAAAAAAAAGAAAAATACGGTTATTAACTTTAATATTCAAGTTTAATAATTTTTTTTTTAAAAAAGTAAAAAAAATAAAAGTAAGTTATACGATAAATATCAAATCCTTTGCGCGGCATCATCTTCGATACACAGAAATTTTGATTTTATCTTGACTCAAAGGTAGTATAAAAAGATATTCCATCAAAATCCAATCCATTCATCTCTCTTCTGTATATAAATATAATGATAGTGTACTGGATATATTAAAAAAAATGTTTTTTTATTTTTTTATGCAGATACAGTTCATTTAATAAACGTTCCGAAGCAGAAGGTGAAGATCCATGGAGTGCAACAACACCAAGTGATCGTCAAATTAGCCAAAGGCTATCATCACAAGGCAGATCAAGTTCATCAGATTCACCACCAGTAATAATATCAACTCCATCAACAACATCACAAATAATAACAACAACAACGTCGTCTGCTATTGTACTAACATCGACAACATCGATAATAACAAATGTTACAACAACAACACCAACATCATCGATATCACAAACTACACAGCCACCAAGACAAGAAAGTTCAAGACAAACTAGTGAAGATGTTTCTTGGGAATTTGGTATTACCGAAGCACCGATCGCTAGGCTTGAATCCTTAGATGAACTTGATCAGGACAATACTTAAATATGTTTTATGTGAATTAATTAATTAATTAAAAAACTCAGAGACTCGCACGAGAGATGACATCGCACAGTCTGATTTATTATTTTATTTATTTTTTTGCGTTGTTATATAAATAAAATATTTATAAATAGTTAGTTAAAAAAATTGATGCTGCCGATTTTATTATATTAAATATTACGTGTGCAAATGCGTGTGTAAGTGATAAATTAATAAATTTTAGTGGAATGTTAATTACTGTATAGTGTAAATTATAATTGCGAAATAATGTAAAATAAACATTTTTTTTTAACTTGGGTTAGATCGTGCAAAAATAACGTAATCAAGCTTTAATACACTATTGATAAAATAAAATTTCTATCAGTATTATTAACTATTAATTAATTTTTTTTTTTTATTATTATTATTTTTTTAATTAACAAATATTGTATTAATTAATTTATTTTTATAAATAAATTTGCACGATTAAATCCAAGATTTTATTAATTAAGATATATTTAATATTGTAGATTAATAATAATAATAAATAAATAATAATAATAAATTCGCAACGATTTATTATAAAATATATTAATTGTTAATAAATAAATGAGAGTGAGACGTTGAACGTCGATAAATATATTAATAAAATTCGATTATTTCCTCCCGCCGTCGGATTTTTATAGAAATTATATATTAAATATTAAAAATTCACATTTTACATTATAAATAATTATTGCGCTATACCTAAAATTATAAATAATAATAAATTTTTAGTCAATTTAATAAAAAAAAAAAACAAAAAAAAAGTAAAAAAAACTGCCGTTTTTTAATATAAATTAATTAATAATTCACGACAAAAAAATATCGCTAATTAAATAGAATATTGTGCATGTAATTTATAGGGTAACTTTTTTCTATTTTATTTTTATGGGTAGATTTTATTATTGTTATTATCACAGCACCATAATCTTTTTTTTTTTTAATTTCATGATATTTATAAGAATTTTCAAAAAAATTGGTCCAAAATGCTAAGATTTTTAACTTTTTTATATTGAATAAGAAAAAAATCAAAAAATTTATTAAAAAATAATAAATGTGATTATATTGGTTTGATGAAAAAAATTATTTATTGTTTCAAATAATTGGTGGTATCAAAAATGTACTGATAGATTACTTTGTTTGAATTTTACATGGGTAGTTCGAGGTTCAAATACAATACAAGCGAAAACTCAATCAAAATTTTTACATTAATTTCTAATTAGTTTGCTTGAAAATTTAAGCAAGTACAGTAATCCTGAAAGTATTTATATTTTGCAAATCCATATGGAGTTTTCAGTTGGTTCAGACTTGGAAATAGGGGTATGAGTATATAATTATATGATCTACGAAATTTATTTTATATTTTACAAAATATAAATATTGAAAATTATTTAATGTAAAATTTGCCACCCTTCTTTTTAGTAAATGTTACGCTTCGGAGCTAGCTATGGTAAAAAGTGAGAATCAGAGTTAGCCAAGACTAAAGTTTTTTATGGGGGCAAGTTCTAAAAAAAGTTATTGGTCCAAAAAGTTGGCCAATTTTACGACAAGAAAAACTATAAAAGTATGATACCTGATAATATGGGCTATTATTCCAACCCAGATACCGAAAAATGTCAAATTTAAACGGAGTATGTTTTGGCCTAATTTAAAAATCTTAAAATCGTTAGGCCAAACATACTTGGTTTACATTAGAACATTTTTCGGTATTTGGTTTCTGAACAAGTTTATTGGGTCATTAAAGTTCCGCCGTTTACCAGCACTTTTTGAAAATAGATTAAAAATTTACAAGAGATAAATTTTGCAGTCAGAATTTCTTAATTTTAGCGTTTATATTACGGAGTGAAAACATAAATTTCTAACTACCTTGGAAATACTTCAAAATTTGGGCATAATAAGGTAAAAAAACCATTTTTTTGCTATTTTCGATATAGTACGGATATAATTTAAGGGTGATTTATTTGCCCTCTAGTGGTAAAAATAATCATAATTCGTGAACCGTAAAAACTCGTGAATAGCAAAAAACCGTTTTTTCACCTTTTTTGACCAATTTTTGAAATATGCTCAAGGAGCATAGAAAATGTATATATTCTCTCCGTAATATTAACCCTAAATTTAAGGGATTCTACCAGTAAAATTTATCCCTTATAAATTTTTTTATTTCAAACTAATTAAAAAAGCGCGGGTAAACGGCGGAAGTTTAATGGCCTGATACTGGGTCCTCATACAGGACCCAGATATCGAAATATGTCAAATGTAAACTGAGTATGTTTTGGACTAATAAATAGTGACGTAAATATACGATATAATTAAAATAAATTTAATTAATTTAATAATTATTTATGATCCTGGGTTATGAACAGGATTATTAATTATTACTAGAACTTATCGACGAAGAGAATTATAATTAAATTTTAATTATCCTCTTCGTCGACAAGTTCTAAGTATAATTTAACCAAATTTAAAAACTAGAAATATTATTATATTTTGATATTAATTTCCATACACGGTTAGGTTGCTTAGCTTGAAATCTCAAGCATTTGCTTGAACTGCTCAAAATTTCAACCTAACTATTTATTAATGGATCATTAAAATATTCAAAAATAAGTCATTAACAGACATCACTATCAAAAAAATCTTAATGCAATATTGATACCACCAATTATTTGTAAAAAAATACAGTGTATAAGAAAAAAAATCTGTTTTAATAAATTTTATTACAAGTTTATTATCAAAAGATTACAAATTTTTTTATTTTCATTTTTGATTAAATAATTAAGAAACTTACAAAAACGTGTAATTTTTTACTTAAAAAAAAATTTGACAGGTAATAATCTTAATAATAATAAAAATATAAGCTTTTTGATAAATATATTAAATAAAAATGTTTTTTGATTCTTAACTACTTATATACCAAAAAAAAAAAAAATTAATTGAGAATTTATATATAAAAAAACTTTAAAAGTCGATAAAAACACTTAATAAAAAAAATTCATATAAATACATGACATATTAATTTGGTAAAATGAAATTTAAAAAAAAAACACGTGTTAAAATTGGTGATAAAATAATTTTTTTAAATTAATATTAAGTTTAAAAATCTTAGTCAACAATAATAAAAAATATTATAAATAGTCATTTTTTTTTGTCTGTCTTTTACCTGGCTTCTATCTTTGTCTTACAAATGTATAAAAGTATAATAATTTTTTTTAACTCATAAAAACGATAATGAGGTTAAGCCGAAAGGCTTTGCGAGACTTAGAGGCACTTTTTTTTTAAAAGATTTTTTTTTTAAGAGAAAAAGAGAAAAAAAAAAAGAAGAATATTATAAGGGATGACCTCGTGTGTAGTTTACAAAGAATTAATATGTGTGATGGGGAGGCAGTAGATGATGCGACGCGTGAGCCCATATAATAAAAAATTTTTTTTTGTTTTTAAATACCTTTCTTTTTGTTATTCGCACGCGTGATCATTCGTTGAATTTTCTTAATTTGTATTACATGAGAGAGCTTTTTTATAGATTTTGTTTAAATGCCGACAGGAAATTACACTATACGACGACAATACAATGAAAATTTAATTATTATATACTTTTAATAATCTTTTTTTTTTATGAAGATGTAAAATTTTTGTAAGTAAAATTTAGTTATTTTTTTTTATTATGTAACGCTAAAATAAATATTTTTACAGTTATTTTATATTCTTTATTGCAATTACTTTCTTAAGATGATGAGCATGCAAAATAATAAAAATTTATTTTAGGATATTGATTAATGATTAAATAAAATTTTTTTTTTGCATATTGGTGGGTATATCAAGAGAAAATTCAGGTAAATGTGACTGGTCAGAATTTATGAAAAATAGCTTGTTGCTTCATAAGTTTGAGTTATAAAAAAATTTTGAGTTTACTTAATTTATTAGTATCATTATTTGCTTGAATTGCTCGAATTTTTAAGTAAATCTGTTTAAAAATTTAAGTAATTTATGCAAAATTAAGCACGTTAACCTGAAAGTGATGCTTTTACTGTATACAATCAAAGAGATAGTTCAATAAATTCAAATTTAATAAATACTTGGAATAAAAGTGGTTTTTAAATTTTATATGGATTTTGCTTTTTTAACTAAGGTTTAAAGACTATAATTTTCAAATATCGATGAAAAATTATCATAACCATTCCGAATTACAAGAAATTTATACTCGTTTTTCTTGAAATTAAAGAATTTTCGATTTTTTAATCAAATTAACTATTTTTTCATAAATTTAACAGTGCACCTGAACCTCCCCACACACAAATTTAATCATCTCTTTTTCTCTCAAACCTCAAAATAACACATTTTAATCGCAATAAAATAAAATAAATTTTTAATAAATATTTAAAAAATAAATATAAGTGTTAAATAAAAATTAAAAATTCACGCATATTCACAAAAATAAATAAAAAATAATTAAAAATTAATCCTTATTACTTATAAATATACTCCCTCTGGAAAAACTAAATAAATAAATAAAAAAACATTCCTTTTTAATAAATTAAATAGATTTTAGATAAAAATAAAATAAATTAATTTCTCTTATTTTTCTTTTATTTGATTTTTTTTAAAACAAAAAATCTAATGTCATGAGTGTGTGAGTGTATGAAAATTTGTATATCTGAAAAATATTATATATATATATAATTGTTATTATTATTATACAAACGGCTGTTTGGTAAAATGTGGCCTTTTTACTATTAAAATAATGTAAAATTCACTTTAAAAGTGATCAGCAGTAATAATGTCAAAAAAAAAACATTTATAATTATTATTATCTTGTGCATAGAATGTTATAAATTAAATATAATAACAATAATATGATTTGGGTGGATGTGTGTGGTAGGTAAGTGATTTTTAGGTTGTTAGAGGGTATAAATAGAAGGGAAGTGCGTTTTTTGCAGAATTATTTGAAACGGAATATGGTTGATTTAGGATTTTAGTTTTTTGGGTACCAAATTGTTACAATTTATTGCTCTAGGGTAGAAATATTTTGAGAATTTTTAGTTATTTGTGAAAAAAATAAAAAATTCTCAAAAGTTCATTATTGTTACTTCTGTAAATTTACTAAATTTTGATCAATTTATACAACACTAAATTTAACTCTCAAAGTTTTTGTAAAAATGTGACAGAAAAATTCTGAATTTCGTATCGCAAATTCGCAAAATATAGTTCTAAATTTACAGAAGCTATTCATTTGCATCTAATCTGAACAACCTGGTACCAAAAAATCTTAAGATCTGAAAAAAAACATATTAAAAATTCTAAATAATTCTGCAAGAAATTAACACAATTCCTTCAATCTTAATCAGCCCATTATAATTATTTACTCAAAAGCCCTAAAAAAATATCATACGTACATATAAACTTTAAATAATTATTCTGTATAAATAAATAAAATTATTTTTTTAATTATAATTATAAATAAAAAACTTACATTATACGTGCCTCTGTTCCTTCATTTTTTAAAAATTATTATTTAATTATGTATAAATAAAACACACCAATTCCTTTTTTTAAGTACATACAGAGGGATGAAAAAAATTCTGTTTTATCAATCAGTAAGTGGAAAAATGAATGAAAGTACGAATGCAGAAATAAATGTAAATTTACTAAATAATTAAAAAAGAAAAAAAAATTATTATTATGTAATATTAATTATAAATAAATAAATATTATGTATATGGAAATATTATATTAAAAATTAAGATTTTGCCACAATTTAGTGATTGAATCTTAATAACAAAAAAAACTGCTTATAAAAATATAAAATAAAAACAATGTAAAATAATTTATGATAAAAAAAAAATATGTCCAATTTTTATTATTAACATACCTTAAATTCTTTTATTATTAATATATCTAAAAAAATTTTTTGCAGTCGGCTCGGAATCAAAAGAGAGAAGTGTATATTAGATTTTTTTTATTTATAAATATGCTTTTTTTTGGCTTTGATATTTCTTTTTTTTTTTCTTACCTCCTTCACGACGGGTCTTTCTTTTATTCTTTAAGAAGCCAAAAAAGTTAAAATGTAAAGCGCGAAAATAAAAAATGAAAAACAATAATATGACATTATCAAAAGGACTTCTTCTGTTTTTTTTTTTTAGAAAAAAAAGGATATTTTTTATTTTTGTAAAAAATGATAAACTTTTTTTTCTTGTGATTTAAGAAACACGTATATTTTGTATTTTATATTTCACCTTTCAGTTTTTTTTAAATTATTATTTTTGTAGATTAGCTCCTAAAATATAATAACTGTCTTTTATTTCTTTTTTTTTCTTTTGTTAATTTGAACAATTTAAAAAATTGTCATTATTTTTATTTTTTTAAATAATTTATTTTGAACAAAGTTTTTGTCCAAATTTTGCATAAAATATATTTTTTATTTTATAGCTGAAAATAATTTATTTCATTTTATGTATATTTGTCACAATTTGAACAAATGAAACTAAATATGTATACCGTAAACTCCTTAAGTTATATTTTGAAAAAAAAATCTATTAATAGTAACTGAATCTTAACGCCTAAAATGTCTTTAACCAGAAAAATCTCTGCAGCTTCAGATTCAACTTTGATGTCAGTAACAGGTAGGAGTGTGCGACTACTTGAAAGCCGGGTCAGATACTCGAAATTTCGGTCTTTTTTGTCAAATTTTTGCAGGCCAGATTTTGTTTGAGGTCCAAAACCTCCCGAAAAAGGTCTGCACTTGCAGTTTGGAATCGAAAGCTTCCTTGGATAGCCCAAATTTGACCCAACTCGAAGCAAAAAACCCGAAATTTAGGGTACCCGACCCAACTTTTGGGAAACCGTACACCCTTAATATCAGGTACGTATCTTGATTCAATAAAGAATACCAAAATTTTCCAGGTTTGTTTTGCCCTATGATTAAGTAGGATGAAGAAAATTGTAATTGAACAACGGATTTTTAAGGAGGGTAGATTTACATTCAATTGAAAGGTCTTAGAGGCCTTTCTCTTGGACTGAGATTTTTAAAGTGGCAATCGCTAACTCAAATTATTAACTTGCTTCGGCAGTACCTACTCTAAAATGTAATGATACAGAAAACAGAAGCTTAGCCTGTGCGCCAAGCCAGGGTCGTATACTAGTTCAATCATTATGTAATTATAATAACACACATAGATTAAAAAGCGATTTAACAACTGCTTAAAGCGAAGCATAGGGTAAGAATACACCCGAGTAAATTTGGATTAAAATTGTACACCCCCGCGCGTTAACTGCTGCTCATGACCTTAGCAAAAGCATTTACATCTGCATCTTGCCCACAGCTAGATCTGCGTGGGAATTCTTTACCATCCAGCCCATGACCCTTCATTTATGACAATATGGCAAATCTGAATATGTTCCAATGTGACTCTCTTCAGCTAGAAGACACTAGCCGGTTAATGGCGTCTAAGTATACCTGGTTCAATAATCACTAATTTCAAAAATAACCCTGCGAAAAAAACGTCACAAGCGGACAGATCCATACACTCTACTGTGCCCTAACTGTATCTAAAAAGATCCTAGAAACTAAATAATTTACAAAAGTATGAGTTTTTCAATTCTAGGAGAACTTATTAGTTTTTGAACGAATTTTCCTCGTAAAATTGAAGCAAAAGAAATGTATGAATTCTCTATAAATTTTGATAAAATAGAACATTTTATTAATAAAATTAATTAGAAACCTCAGAATATTTATAAATTCTTTGAATTTAATTAAATATAATAACTTTTAAATATTTTTTAATAAAAATATTTTTAAAATATAATTACAAATTTCTTCTTTTAAAAAACTATAATTTAAATATTTCTATAAAAAAAGTAGAGTATCTTAATATAATAAATTTTAATGACATCTAATGGTACAAAAAAGTCTGTAAAATATTTTAATTATCATAACAACTTACAGTAGTGTATATAAATATTAAATAAAGTTAATTGCAAGTAAGTAGAAAATATGAAATCTAAGCAAAATTATTATTATTAGACTAATGGAAGAGCAGTAAAAAATTTTAAACTGATTATTAATTATAAATTATTTACATTACTCAAGTAGAACATTTGTATTTTAAAGTGGACCTAGAAAAATTTTCATAGATATAACAAAACTATTATGAAGTTAAATTAAAAAATTCTAATAAGCTAGTTTAAGTCATTTATGAATATTTTATTGAAAATAAAAAATATCTTTATATTAAAAAGGGCTCGTCATAGTCTTTGACAAGTGTGAAAAGTTACTTTTTATCCTATACACTTATAGACTTTCACTTTTCCTTTTTTATATAATAATAAAAAAAATAGCAGCTTGCTTTTTTACTTTAATTCATTCATTTTTTTATTTTCAACAATCTTAGATTTTTTTTTATATAAAAACAAAATTTCTTAGTATAAATTGAAGAATGTTTTTTTTTTTTTTTAAATTCAATTAAATATTTTTTGTTGTATATTATGGACATTAATATAAAATAACTTACAGTTATTACAACAATGACACTCATTACAATGCCCACGTGTCAAGTACAATAATATCAAGTGATATTTTTTTTTTTTTTAGAAAAATCATTCTGTAAGAAATTAATCAATTTTTATGTTACTTTAAATAATAGGCTATTTTTTAAAAATAACATTTAGGACATATTTTAGGGTTTTTTATGTAATGAAATATTATATTGTTTTGGATACATTAATATTTTGTACAGATGTACATGAGTTTATATAATACATCACCTGCATTTTTTGTTGGGGGGTTAAAAAATTAATTTCGTTTGTTTTAAAATGTAGGTGAAATATTTTTAAAATACCTATAGCCTTTCGGCTTTTTTTTGTTTTGAAGTTATTATTAAACGTTAAGTTATTATTTTTGCTGATTTGATTAATTGATTAATTATCAAAATATTTTAGTAGAAATTTACTCTTTCTTGTAAATGTTCTTATTACATACTTCGCCAAGCAAATACAGAAATATAGTAAAACTTGGTAGTATTTAAACTTTTTAAGATTTAAAATAAAGCACCGTATTTTCTTAAAAGAAATTGTATACGATAAAAAAATAATTCCACTAATAATCCCAGTTTGCGAGCAATTTGGAAAATCCTTTACTTTTCTGACTATGAGTTGAAATAGGCTATTCCAGAGTTAAAAATAAGTTGTAATGAAAAAATTTTTAATCCTCTTATTTATTCGATAGCTCCATCAATCTTTCCATCATTCTTGATTCCCATCATTTTCTTCCTGAACAAATTAGTTTTATTTACAATTAAAAACTTTAATCTGTTATTATGAAAATGATTTGTATTTTCAAATTTCAATGTGGAATAAAATATTTTATTTAAAAAAAAAATCTTTGCTTGCTAATTTGCAGATGCTTCCTTTTGCGTCAGCAGAATTTTTTTTAGTTCAAATTGTAATAAATTACAAATTATGTCTAATGTTTAAATTTTCAATTAGGCAAATGGATAAATCAAATGAATTCAAACAAAAAAAAACTAAGGAATTTTAAATGTAATTTCCTCTTTAATAAAACATTGAAAAAAGGCTTTAAAAATGCTTAATTTATGTTTTAAAATGAAAATTTTAGTCAAAAACAAACATTTATTTAGTAAAAAAAAAAAAATTTTGGGAGGTTTTTATTTCTTTCTTCTCTAAAATTTATCTCTGGAGAGTGATTTTTGAGGATAACAATTTCCCGGAGGCTAATTGTTTCAGAATACAATTTTCTCAGAGCACATTTACATAAAGTGGGGGAGGGTAGTGGAGGGAATTGTCCTCGTAGACAATTCCTAAATCCACAGGGTCGAATGCTATAAAGAAAAGAGTAAATCTGCCTTTACAAAAGCTGAGAAATTTGTATGCATCTTAAAGCAATTTAAGAGTGAACTGATATATTTACATACTTACAAGGTGAAAACATTTGGCTCGCCAAATTGCAATCTAAAGTTATCAATGAATTTAAAATGTTGAAAGATATCATCTGTTTATCTCAATACACCTTCTAGGCCTAAATAAGCAGAAGTCAATGTTACGACAATGTTATAAAATAGAGTTTTTAGAGAATTTTTTAAATAACGCTGTCATCTTGCAATTCAATTAAAATACTACCAGTTAGCCTGATTATTTGTTTTCTAAGTGATAGTTTTTAATCCCGTAAACCGTGACTTGCAGTCGACTTGCAGTGCTACCTTTTATTCCCGGTAACCCATAATTTCTTATCACCATTTTTCTCATAGCTATATAGTAAATATATCAAATGTCCATTTTTGGCCAAAAAGCTCCCATTTTTAAATTGCTGCTAAAATTATAATTTTTGAAAATGAGTTATATAGGTCTCAAAAGATTTGTACAAATAGCAAGTTTCGGAAAAACGGTTCACTCGTCTATTTTGCTTTAGACGTTTTCGAGATATGACTCCACAAAGTTAGTGACAAAATATGATTTTTTTTAAAAACCTTAAATTGAGATTCTGACTTTAAATCATATCTGCTAAACGAACAATCGAAAAGGCACGAATACAAAAATTTTTGGAAACTTAAACCTTAGAGTTTATGGGATTAAAAAAATGTCACTTACACAACAAAAAATGAGACCAGCTAATAGTATTTTAGTTGAAATCGAGGTTGAAATGCAACATGACGTTATTTAAAAATTTACCTAAAAACCTTATTTTACAACATTACTGTAACATTGAGCCCTGCATTTCTAGGCTCAGAAGGCGCGTTAGAATAAACGGAGAGTATTTTTAGTGTTTTTGCAACGTATTAAAGACATCTATAAGTACAGATTGTGATTTAGCGACCCGAAACGTTTTGGTCTCCTATTTTAGTATAATATTTTTATTATTAGAAGACTTAAAATTTTCTCGCAAGTGAAATACGTTTTGAAGAATATATAAGCATTGAATCAGAACATGCTAATTCGTATTAATTTTTAAAATTATTTATAAATAATGTATAATTATTTTTAAGGTTTAAGTTATTCAATAGTCACTGTAATCGTTTATGGTAATAAATTTTGTTTTTTTCATGAAATGTTACGGCAAACCATGTTGCAACCACACCTTCTTTCTCTTTATTAACTTCTTCTGTTAATTCAACACATTGTTTCTTGTAAGCTGGGACCTGATTCAGCATTCATATCACAATTATAAGCAGCCGTACCATCCACAATATTTAGTACTGCGCATGCGAAATACAAGTACAGTTTGGTTATAAAAGTGATATGATATAGATGATTTAAATGCAAAATCTAGGCCCTGCTTTTTCCGTTTACTTTCATTTAAATTAGCAAAGCCCATATTATTAATCCAATTAGCAAATGCGACTGTTTTGGTTAATCTATTAATCAATTTTGAATAATCTTCAATAGAAATTTCTTCTAGTTATTCAACAACATTTGGAATTTCAGAAATTTTTCCATCTCGACTTGGAAAAATAAATTCGATTCTCTGAATCTCATTATTCTATCACTATTTAGCTTTTGGTGGTTGTCAAAGAATCAGCATAAAGAAGCTTTCTTAACTACTGTTATTTTCCCCCTGTGGGGACTTTTAATGGTTAATACATTATCTTTTGGAGAAATCTGTTGGTATTCATCCAAACAATCTCTTTGTAAAATTCAGAAAAACTTTGTACTTCTGTTGGGTCTACTAGATATAACTATACTACAGCTCTAATAGAAAATACGATTCATTTTACTAAATTGGCGTTATCTTTTCAAAAAGTAGGCTTATTCAAGCTTGCCATTTTGAATTTTGAAAATTGGTAGCCAGATTTCCACTGAAAATACCCGAAAATCTCCAGACCTACAATTTTTACCTTTTTCCTTTTAATTTTATTTGGTTTAGTTGTTTTAAAAAATTGTTTAAATTTGAGGCTGTTATTTTGAATTTCAAAATTCGGTTGCAAGATTCTGACTTAGAACACCTGCGAATCCCCAGGAATATGTTTAAAACCTTTTTTTTTCTTTTTAAAATTTGGCGTTTTTTCTCAAATCGGTCAATTTTGAGGCAGCTATTTTGAGTTTTGAAATGTGACTGTCAGATTCACATTCAGTGAACCCAAAAACCTCCATATATACATTTAAAACCTTTTTTTTTATTTTAAAATTTTTTGAAAAATATGGAGTTTGACCTTTGCATTCTGGCTGAAATTGCTTGCTGCGAACGCTCGCTTATGTATGCCAATGTATGCAAGATCAAAACCAATATTTTAAGCCTTTATTAAAAAATAGCTAATACTATAGGTATAAGTTTTTAAATTGTTTATGAATATATTTTTCTTGATTCTATTTACCATCAGTTATTGACTAAACGTAATATGCGCACTAAAAAAAAATGCCATCTTTATAGAAAAACATCAAGATATTAAAGAAAAAAATAAAACAGCAACAAACCAACCCACACAATTATAATATAAATATCAGTAAAAAATAAAATTGATGAAATGGTTTTTAGTAGATGCATGCAATTTAATCACACAGTAATGAACATCATCGGAATATCATACTGGCTGCTCAACCTACGCAAGTAAATTCTTCATTCGCTGCGGTGTAAAAAAACTACCTTTTTTAAAATGTGTCCAAACGATTCTTATGACATCGATTCTACAAAGTCTTTTGAAGAGAAAATAACAGGAGTATAAAGCTAAAATTTATTTATTTTTCAAAATGCTGATTATTTTGAGAAAAACATATAGACATCTTGCAAACATAAGGCAAGGGAAAGCTCCAAATTTGTTTTAAATAAATATTTTCCAAATACAACCGAGTTTTTTTTTTTTGTAAGTTAATTATTAAAAATAATAGTGTAAGCATAGAACCTTTTTTTTGTCAATAGGTCCACAAAATGTTGTAACGAATTCTTCTGTTTTTGGACTCGATGAATACGAATATGAAACCCGTTTTTATCGAAAAATGCTCCAGTTGCCCACAACAAGCAACTTCGGGTAATTTTTTGTTTTTTTTTCTTTTTTCAATCTCTTTTCTATTGTGGACAAGTAGAGCATTTTAAGTACGAGTTTTAGGTAAAAAATATATTGTTTTCAAGTAGCTGATAAAAATCTTAAAAAACCCACAAAATAAAACCTCAAAATTTCCATTGCCGGCAACTAAACAATTTTCGGTAAAAATAGGTTTCATAATTATATTAAGTGACCTAAATAAACAGAAAAATTTGTTGGAGAAATTTATGGACCTATCAAAAAAAAAAGTGATTATGAAATAGGGCTCACAAATACATTTCATTCGTTAGAAATAATTTCAATTTAAGGATTAGGGAATTGATTAGAGTTAGAAGCTTAACATCTAGTAAATGTGATAATTGCATATTATAAATATAGCAAATTGTATTGTAACGAGTATTGTAATACTATATAACTAGCCCTCAGCTGTAAGCATAGAATAATATTCCTTGCGTACTATATTTCTTACGTAATATTATTCTATGGCTATAAGTAAACATGTTCCATATATTTAGGATGCGTATTTACACAAACCGGTTATGAGTTTTTTCTTATTTTAGTAATTTTGGAATTAATAATTTTTTAATTAGAAGGAGAGAATCAATTTTTGTATAGACTTAGTTTTTTTTTCTCGAAAGTGAAATGACTTTATGGTATTATATATTTGAGATGGATTTTTTAAGTTTTATTAAAATCTATAATATTTTTATAATAATATTAATTTTCGTTGAAATTGATAATTTATACAATTTATGCTATTGATTTCAATATTGTGTTTGTAATTTTCATTGAGTAGATATTAATGAAAGATGATGTCTTAGTATACTTGCCTTGATTATGATTCATTTCGTTACTACACGTTTGTTTCTTTAATTTAAAGGCGTTTAAAGTATAATATCATTCAAAATCAGTATTTGAAAGTAAAATATTATAAAAAATTACCTTTTTGGTAAACATTTAAGGATGATAACTACCAAGCTGGGGATAATAGAAATAAGAAACTATTACTCTCTCTTTCTAGCATATTACTATAGAAGCGAGAACCTTGCGCGCGCACAACTATACGATAGCATTGTTAAATAAATAAAATTTTCGTTATAAACAAACCACCCTAGTCTAAAATAAATTCAATAATTATATTCTACGATATGTTTTTTATATGTTATAATTTTTTTATCAAAAACTGTACGCAAAAAATACTTTAATTTTTTATTGTAAAATGTCGTCCCATAAGAATCACATGTATAAGATGCTCGGAGAAGCAAAATTATTTTTAATTATTTAATAATGAAGGAGTCACCCTAGGATCTTCTAATTTTAAATATGTATTTTTTAATATGCTTTCTTGTTATATACCAACTTTTATTAAAATCTATACGCAAACAAAAAAGGTGAGCAACATCCTTAATGTACTCTCTGCCATACATTTACCAGGAGTAAAAATTCAAAGAGGATAATACCAGTAATGATGTTATCTTCCACTCTCCCTTCTATAGGTTCAGGAGACTTTGGAACAATCTTTCTAAAGATGCACAAAGCTTCCTGAACGACAGACAAGCCTTAAAATCTAGTCTTAAATTGATACATAATACAAAATATTAAATCGATGTATCTTCTCTGATTCTCTGATTAATTAAGTTAAAAAATAAAAATTAAATCTTATAACTACAAACTTTGTATTTAATATTGTATTCATCTTATGTACGTTATAAAAAAAAAGAAATTTAATCTGTGATATGAGATTGAATCAATAAATGACAAATATTTAATAATTATGTTTTTTAAATATTATTGTAATTTATTATGTAAAGGGTCACAAACTCGTCTAATTTTATCATCATGTTGATGTTAAAATGTTAAATAAATAAGACATTGTTACTTATTATACATAACAAACTTTTTACTTTTTAAATCAATTTCGTTTATTTTCATACTGAATTATTTCAGAAATATTATTTGCTTTTAGGAACAGAAATATAAGTTTAACAAACAGAGATACAGGAAATAAAAATTTTTTGATCTACTTTGATTTTTTGTTGCTAATCTCCAAAATGTATAATGCACGAACTTTCCAACTTATACTTTTTGGTTAATATTAACATAAAAAAGTATTACGATTGTAATTTTTGGTTAATATAATTCACCAAAAACGTATTAACTAAAAAGACCAACCCTAGATATTTTTGCAATATAATACTGCAAACGCATTTTGTTTGCGAGAATAATAATATTGGCCAAAATATAACTTTTTTGCTTGAAACATCATATTTCTTCAATAAATAAATCTGAATGGTTAAATGTAAAAACTTACAATATTTATGAAATCTTAATACTTAAGGGCTGACCAAGTAGAGCAGTTCTCAAACAGATTTTATGCATCCTTGCTAAAATTTTCTTTATTGAATAATAAGAACATATTATTAACATTTAAAATAGAAGGGGTAGGAGATCTCTGGAAGTAGAAACAGTATCCAACCCTATCTTTTTTGTAAAGGGGTTGACAAAAATAAAAAGGGATGTGTCTACTAGTTTCATTTTCTTTTTGCAGGGCATGTAAAAACTTTTTTAAAGGTGATTTTGTTTGTTTGGACGCACATTCATAGACGAATAATATCTTTCTTTTTTTTTTGTTATTTTTAGTAGTATCAAAGTAAAATTATGAATCTTAATGTAAATTTAAATTGAAAATTTTTAGTAAACTCAATAACAATTAATTCAAAAATTAATATTTTTAATTAATTTTTATTATAAAATCACAAAAACTTTAATTTACTCATAAAAAAAATGAATACACGAGCAATAAAAATCTTTAAATAGTATAATTTTTTAATTCTTTATTTTAACACACACGCATACATACTCACCTCATTTTTTTTATTTTTAGCCAATCACACAAAACAAAATCCTTTGATGTTTTAACGCAATATATTTTTTTTTTCTTCAAACATTAACAGTAATAAAAGGTATAATAATATTTTTCTTAATGAATTGTTTAGTTAATGGCGCATGTTATTGAGAGTACATAAATTTATGAAGAAAAAAAAGTTTATAGTTTTACTTTAAAAAAAAATAATTTTTTGTAATTTAAATTTTTTTGCTTATCTTAAAAATGATAAAAATTAATATTAGCTAATTATTAAAATTATTTATTTATATTTAAATAGGACTTTTATTTTTACTTAAATGAATAACAAAAACGTCAACAATAGGGTAATAATAAAGTAAAAAAACCAATTTGTTTTTATTTATTTAAAATTTTTTTTTTTATTTATCAGATAATATAAGAATTTTTTGTTTATTAACAAATATTTTTCTGTGCATTATTTAAAATCTAATATTACATATTTTATATTTACCTATAATTAAATATTATTTATTTAAATATATATAAATTTTTTTAATTTAAACTTATAAAATAATATTGTTTAAATATAAATTCTAAACTTAGACTACTATCACTGTAATTTTAATTTAACAAAAATTACAAGCATTAATTTTTCTAAAATCTATAAATTAAAATTGTTTTTTTTTATTTTTTATTTTTTTAAATTATTTTTAGGTTATAAACTAAGGAGAATACGTGTTTAATTAATTATTTACAAATATTTTTTTATTTCTTTGGTAGTTGCCTGCATACTACCGTCTAAATATATATTTTTTGAGTAGTCAAAATTATGAATTTGAGAATTTTTGCTTATTAGTCTGTAGACTCAATTTTTACCAAAATATTAGGCACTTTTATTTTCTATACAAAATTTAGTATCAAAATTTTTTTCAGTGCAAAATTTTTAATTTAGCACAAGTTTTGACCCTAAATTTTGGTATCATAAATTACCAAAAGCATTGTTCTACAAGGTGAAGATAGTAAACTTATCAGATAAGACTTATCATATGAAATTTTAAAATTTTTAATTAAAAAGGCGTAAAAAATTCATACTTTGACTAATATAAGCAAAAGAAATTTATTCAAATATTTCCTTTTCTATTAATTAAGATTTATCAATCAATTTTCATAAAAATCAAAAAAATAAATCATAAAAATATTAATTTTGTTATCCTTAAAAAAATTATTTACAAAATTATCATTTTAAAAAGTGTAAAATAGCATCAAAAAAGCAGCAAAAAAAAAAAAAAAATTTCGGTAAATGTTCAATCATTTCTTTAAAACGTATTAATATAACCACACATTCATCGATAATATCCCTTAAAGGCATAATAATAATCATAATATTTTCTGTTTCTTTTTTTAAATACCCCCCAAAAAAAAAGAACAAAAATTTTAAGCTTTTAATTTAGACTTATGCACTTTTAAACGACTATTAAAAAAAAAATTTGTATTATGTGTGTGAAATTTTTTATATAGATTCGCCGTCGGCTTTTATTTCATTTTAAAAAAGAAATTATTATTATATAAAGCCACGCGCGACTGTTATTTAAAAACTTATATAACCGTTTTTTTTTTTTTAAGAATTCAAATAAAATGCAATTTTTCTGATTTTTTTTTTAACTTATTACAAAAATTAATTATTTTTTTTTATTTTTGCTGCCTTTTTTTTTTAAATATACTTTTTTTTATATATTTACAACAATTTTTTTAATTCGTTATTATTATATAATAGGAACACACTTTTTTTTTATAGATAAAAATTCGTTTTGTACAAATTGAAAAAAATTTTATTCAGTTAAATAGTAGGATGTAGTGCAAAACAACGAAAGGTAAAATCCATGAGTGTAAAAGAACCCGAAAAAATTCAATCTTAAAATAATTAATAAGAATAATTTAGTTATGAAAAAATGTACGAATATTTTCACCGAAATCGAAAAAAAAGGAAAATTTTATTACGAAAATCATTAAAAATACAAAATTGAGTTTGCAGCTTTTTTTTACATATTATGGCTTTTTATTTATTTAAATGGAATCTCATTATAAAATTTATCCAATTTTTTAGTCTACAATTTAATAAAATAATTTCTCTACGGGCTCCACCCTCTAGCTGCCCTCTAGATGCTCTGTGGCAGTAACTGTGGAGACCAGACGGAGTTTGTAACTTACAGTCCATAAGTCACTTATGTTTATAGGCAGGGTGGTACTTCAAGAATGTTATTATTTTGGGGAGGGTCAAATGTGTCATATGGGGGGGGGGGGGTCAAATGGACTTAGAATAATTTGAGTTTAGGGATAAAATAATTTCTATAAAGGGTTATAGAATAATAATAAGCATTTAAGTTGCTCAAATTTATATTAATGTTAATCATTATCCTAGAATACTATTTACTTAATGGGTACAAAATACTAGCGATGATTTAAGGTATGAATTTAAAAATGTTCCATGTTTGTTTCTTGTGAGTTCACAAATTGGTTGTAAGTTTTTTTACTAACAAGTATTTTGTTACTAGATAATTAAAAATGCTTTTTTTCTTATTTTTTATCTTAATTAGGTACCTTAGAGTAAAAAATGTTTTCCTCTTATGAGCTCATAGTGAATTTTCCGTAGAACCTGATTCTGAGGTTAACATTTTTCGAGAAAAATTTTGAAAGAAAATATTTTTTTTTCTTATTATTGATTTAATAACTTCATAGTGTTATTGTATTTGTAAGTAATGGCTTTAATTTTTTAGAAAAGTGCTTGAATTTCCAAACAAAATGACTAAAATTACTATTTTTAAGCATTTTTTTTAAAAGAAATATTTATGTACAATATAAATGTGAAAAAATAAAAGTATTACATTTTTCGTCTAGCCTAGCCCGCCTGAGACATTGAAACAGTGTATAACGCAACTGTGTTAAGTGTATCACGTCAGTTACACATAATTTACACATACTTTAACACTGTTATCCTATATAATACGTACTGTTTTCTTGTTCGAGTTCAAGATAGCTGCTATTATTGAAAAATATTGTTTTAATTCAACTTTTTTAGTGAAAATTATACTCAAGATAGTTTAACGTTAATAAATTAAACGTTATAAAATTTTTCAGATATTTTATTTTTCGTGTTTATTTTTTTCTGGATTTCAAGCTTTCCGTTATTTTTGTTTTTAAAGCAAGAAGTAAAATTTTATTCTTCGATGTTAAAATAGAATTATCGTATTGTTAAAAATCGTTATATTAAATACTTCGTTGTTAAAAAATCAGCAAACATAAATTTCGTTATATTTCTATGCATTAAAAAATTCATTCACCTTCAATTACTTCGTACTTAAAAACTTAAAAATATAATTTACCATAAAATTATTTTCTAGATAAAAATTTTCGGGTTATTTTAACCTCGTGGGTTTTTACCTTTCGTTTTTTTTGCACTACATCCAAATAGTAGAAAATATTCTTATAGATTAAAGAAGAAAAAAAATATTTACAAATTTTATACACAGGGAAAGAAAATTTTTTGTATATTTCTTACATTTAATAACCATAATAACCATAAAATGGTTGATGTGTTGAGTGATGCCTAGGTTGTTGAAAATGGCTTTGACTTGCATAATGATTAGCGAATGCTTGATGTTGATGACTTGCTGAATGAACGTAAGAATTTGTTAAACTCGTACAAGTCGTTGGTGATGAATTTTGTATTTCAATTTTTGGTACTATCGTGTCTTGTAAACCAAGATTTGTCCATGATGATGGTGAAGTGTTACCTTGTTGTTGTTGTTGTTGCTGCTGCTGTTGTTGTGCATGTTGTTGTTGATTGTGTCTGTTTGGTGATGATGTGGTAACACCAATTTCTGTTGTTGAGTTATGTTCTGAAGGTGAATTTGGATTATTACCATTTGAATTTGGATTATTAGCACCAATCATATTATGAATCGAATTTGGTGTCGTTGGTAATTGATGTTGCTGTTGAGGATGTGGTTGTTGTGGTTGCTGATGTGAATATGGAGATGACGTTGCAGCTGGTACTGGTGATGGTACTAACGTATGTGGTACACTTGTTGGTATACTCGATGAATTCGGTAATGGTAATAACGAACCTGGGTAACTCATTGAACTTGATAAGCTACCGTAACCACCTGATGAACCCATTAAATGTGACATTGAACTATGTTGTGTTGGATATAAATCTGTAACATTCAAAATAAAACACAAAAATTTAACTAAATCCTTTTTTAGGTTATTCAACTTTTTAAAATTATGTTAATCGTTAAAACTTGTAATCTTTCATGGTTTATTGAATTTTTTTTAAGTGGCGGGCTCATTAAAAGAAATTTTTTTAAATTATGGTATCAAAAAAAAATTTTATTTCAAGAAATCATTAAAATAATAATAGAATTGATGATTTCTCTGAGGTTATATAAACTTAAGCGATTTTAAATCAAGGAATGAATTGCAAAAATTGTGCAAAAAAAAGGAAATTAAAAAAAAACTGTTTCTTCCACTTTTTTTTTCACAATAATATAAAAATTTTAATTACTTTTTTTTCAAAAAAAAAAAAAAAATAAAATCATATTTTTTTTTATAATAATAAAATTTATTATTAAAAGCGACGTCATTATAAAGAAATAGAATATAAAGAAATGTGCCATTTTATAGTCAAGAGATTAAAAGAATAAATGTTTCATGCTGCGCTGAAAACGCTATTATGAAAAAAAAGGTTCAAAAGTAATTTCTAAGAAATTAACAAAAAATAATCGCATATCTACTTTTATATTAAATACAAATTGTATTTACAAAAAAAAAATCTATAATTTATTGCTAAAAAATCAAAATTTCGGTACAATAAAATACTATTAAATTTTTATTATTGTAGAACAAGAATTTAGATCAAAATAAAAAAAAATGCAGTAGCTATTTATACTTTAATATAAAAAAAAAGTGGTTTCTGACAATAAAAATTTTAACACAAAAATGCAGTGTAATAAATTTTTTGATACACTTAAAAAAAGACAAGAAGCTAAGTATTTACAATAATGGGACAGTCTAATATAGATAAAAAGGACCACCACTTAAAAAAAAATGTCTAATAATTTAGTGCATATTAACTTATGTAAGAAATTCTTGAAATTGTGTAAAAATCATGTCAAATAAAATTTTGACACTTTTTTTTATAAAAACAGGTATATATCATATTATTTAAGTCGACATTACTTTTAAAAAATGTCAATCAATTATTTTATATTTATACTACTTTTTTTTTATGTTCAGCTTCTATTATAATTTCACAGTCAACGAGTCATAATAAAAAAAAAACTCGAGTTTATATAAATATTTTTTTTTTTTTTTAATAAGATTTAGAATTTAATTTATGCTTTCTTTAAATTAATGCTAAGTTTTTTTTTTTTTGATTAATTTTTACGAATAGCTTTTAAATGTTTGAAGTATTGACATGCGATGTAAAATATGCAGAATTATTTTATTAAAATTTTAAATCAATTTTTTTTTCCTGAAAAAAAGCACCGTTTATTTTTGAATTTTTAGATATTTTTTCTTTATTTTGCTTATATTTAATGTTAGTAATGAAGAGTTCAATTCTAAAATTGCTTTCAGAATGAAATCTATAAAAAATATTAAACACCGTCACAAAAATTGTATGCTAACCTACACCATTAAAAACCGTTAGTAAAAAACATGCGTTAAAATTTTTTTTAAGTCTAAAAATTTGTATAGGGTGGCCTAAAATTTTAAAATGGATTTGTTGACTACTTGCTCACCAAAATTTCGATCACGTTAAAAAAATTCTTGAAAAACAATAATATTAAAATTAATGATGAAAGGCCATGCGATGCCTGCGTTCTGAGGAGATGGATGTTTCAAAGATGAATTTGAACAACAGCCAACTTTACAAAGGGCAGAAAAAGAAAATTATTGTATTTTCGAATTTTACAAAGAAAAAGTTGCAAATATTGAAATAATTGAGGAATATAAAGAAATTTGGAGGAAAATAAAGAAAATCCTCAAGATAATTTTGAAGAAAATGAGGGAAGTCTTGAAGAAAATCAAGAAAATCGAGAAGAAAATGCAGAAAATGCAGAAAATAATTAACCTAGAAGAGCAGTGCAAAATAGAAGATATCCAAGAAGAAATCGCAAAGCGCCAGATTTTGACGGCAGTGTCGTGCAAAAATTAGTATTTGACGACGACGAAAATGAACAAGAAATCGCAAATTTGTGCATTGCTGAAAGCAAAATGGAAAATGACCTGTACACGCAGTGTGATGAGCCATTAATTTTCAAGCAATGAATAGCGGAAATTCGATAGAATGAAAGATTGCTGCAAAAGAAGAAATTCAAGCTTTGAAGAAAAATGACACATGAAAACTTGTAAAACCGCCTCCAAATGTGACGATTTTGGAAAATAAGTGGGTTTTCAAGAATAAAATAGGGCCGGATGGAAAAATAAAAAAACGCAAGGCAAGATTATGCGTAAAAGGTTATTAGTAAAAAAAGGTACTGGCTATCAAGAATTTCTTAGAATTATCTCCTGTAGCAAGATATGACTCAATAAGAGCCTTTTTGGCCATAGCAACCTCAAAGAAAATGAAAACGAAGCAGTTCGACATAAAAACAGCCTTTTTGAATAGAGAGCTGGAAGAGACTATTTATATGCGTCAACCAGAAGGGTTTGAAGTAGATTCAAGTAAAGTTTGCGAATTAAAGAAAAGCCTTTATGGCTTTTATGGCTTTTTAAAAGCCGTCTGTCAGGTGCTGGAACCAAAAATTTGTAAATTGCCTAAAAACATTCAATTTGCAACTTACAGAAGTAGATCCTTGTGTATTTATTAGCAATTAAAACAAAGAGCAGTTAATTCTTTTAATTTATGTCGATGAAGGGGCAATTGCCTAAACAAGTTCAAAAAGAGCTTGTTGAGGAATTAATTTTTTTCCTGGATTCAAAAAGTCAACACGTTTTAAACAGAAGTCTTATATTTAGTAGATTACAATAAGGGACGAAACTCTTTCATATGAAATTCTCAAAACGTGCTATGTCTTTTTATCTGAGTAAATTACAAAATAATCAAAATCTAAACATTGCTTTAGGTACAAAAAGTAAGTTTATCATCGGGTTTTCGAGAAAAAAAAATGTAATTAAATACGAATCTGACCAAAATAATTGAAAGTTGTTATATTCAAGAACCAATTAATGTTTAAGAAATTTTAAAAACGCATTATTTATACTTTTGTTAATACAAATTATAAAATATGAACTAATTTACATTTATTAACATAATTGACTTCATCAATATTAACTTGTTAATTTTTTTTTATCTCCTTTTTTATTGCATATTTACCTTTGGTAATCTGCCATATTTTATTTTAATTAGCAGATTTTAAATATAATCTTTGGATATTGCTATCTTATTAAGACCGGCCGTTGTATATTTCTCGAACCGTCGTAGAATTTGGAAAAATGAACTAAAATCGCTCTTAAGGCCGAGTTTCTAAGCTTTTGATTTGAAAATTGTTTTAAAATAATGGAAATACATTTTATTTCCATTTATTGAAAAATTTTAAGCTTTATTAATTATACACAAATTTTATTTTAGCTAAAAATCATAGTGACTCGTGAAAATAGATTCATTTCTTATTATTTTAAAACAACTTTCACGTCAAAAGCTCAAAAATTCAACATGAGAGCGAATTTTGTCCATTTTCCAAAACTGTCCGTCGAGTCAAGTCCATGCAAATTAACCATATAAAAAAAAATTCTTCAAAAAAAAATCTTATTCTTCATAATATATTGTAAATCGTTGAATTTTTTATTCCATATTATTTTACGAGTTTATCCAAATGTTTCTCAGAGAGCTCTTGATTATAATCAGTAATTTTATCTACAGTGCCTACATATGAGATGTTTAAATTGATGAAAATGTTTGAAAAATTAAAATAGAAAAGAAAATTACCTTGTGCTGGTGAAAAAGTAGCAGAATCTGGTAATCCTTGTGCATGAGATGGGTGAGCAACGCCAGGAGCAGCAGTAGCAGTTGGTCCATGTGGATGATGACCAGTTGGTGCAGATGGTCCATGTGGTAAACCAACATAAGCAGCAACAGCAGCAGCAGTGGCTGCAGCTGAACCAGGATAACCAACAGATGATACAACCGAAGATGCATAACCAGCTGAACTACCACCAGTTGACGATAATTGTTTTCTCAGTCTGGCTCTTCTATTGCTAAACCATACTTGAATTCTTGCTTCAGTTAATTTTGTTCTTTGTGCTAATTCTTCTCTTGTATAAATATCTGGATATTGAGTTCGTTCGAATGCTCTTTCAAGTTCATCAAGTTGGTTTGCTGTAAATGTTGTTCTACTACGTCTTTGCTTACGCTTTAGGGGAATTCCTGGTTCACTCTCACAGTCTGAGCCTGAACTATTTTTTCCTGTAACAAATACATCAAAGCCCACACGTGATATTATTATTATGAAAAATTTTTTTTTAAATAATATTTTTTTGGCTAAAGGGCATTAATACATGTAAAGTGTAAGTTTCTACCACATATATGGCTTTTTTATAATATATATGCACTCTTTTAATCTGATTGAGAAATTTTGTGCGCGCGTGACTATCTAATGCCTCGAGCAATATATTTTATATTTTTTGACTTTCTGAATAATCAAAAAAAAAAATTAATATTTTGCATTTTAATTGTTCTCTATAAATTAACTAAACTAACCTCAAAAAAATTTTTTAAATCTTAAAATGAATAGAAAATTTTTTTTTCTTCTAAATAATAAAATTACTATTTATTCATTGTATATTAAAATATGATATTAAAAAATAATATATTATAAATAATATATCCTCAAGCAATAATAATAATAATACGATATTTTTTTAAAATTTACATATTATATTAAATATGCGAAAATACAATGTAACATGCGGAAATGGAGTATATAAATTTTCATTTTGCAATATTTTTTAATATAGGTATTGTTTATAATTAAATAATAATTTTCTTTTTTAAATTTCTAATAATGGCTTAATTTAGTTTTCATATGAAAGGATTATTAAAATTTGCATTTTATGTGGATATAAGTTTACACGCACTAATAACAGTTTTTTTATGTTAAATATATGCTAAATTTATTAGTCGTTTGTATTTATTATTATTTTACACGTGTTTTAAGATAAGGTAAGTAAATGTATATCAATTTTTTAACGTGAGTCAGTTAATCACTTAATTAATAAAAATTTGTTTTCTGTTAATTAAGGACGCTTAAATTCTGTACTTAACCCTATGAGTAAATTATTTAACAGTGGGTATAAAAGTACTTTTCATATACAATAAGTAACGCCTTCAGGGGGGAGGGGCTTTGTAAAATCTTTGTATTGTGATATACCTAGATCATTCATGAAATGAAATATGTATGCGATTATAGTTAAGAGGAGGGGGAATTTAAATGCAGTGCGAAAAATGTTACATAATTTGCAGACGATCCCTATTTTTCAATTTTATATGAAGAATTATTAGCTATTTTTAGATTAGTGAATTTGCGACGGTTGACAATATGAAGATTAATGTTTTCTGTGCTAAATTATTTTAAAGACAAACTAATTTGAAAAAAAAATTTGATATTTATAAGGTAAATTTGTGCAGGAAATTTTCTTTAAATTTTTTGCAAGGATGTTTTTGGAATGCAAGGATTTCTTTGAAATTATCGAATTCGTCTTTGTTAGAGACAAAGCCTGTTAGTTTAAAAAATTTGCATTAGATACTATGTCGTTATCCTTTTAAATCAAAAAAGGGTTCAGAAAAAAATATACAAAATTAAATAGTACACGTTGAACTAAAGAAGCAAAAAAAGGCTTACTCAGATCGCAATATACCATTCAGGGCGAAACCGAAAATGGTAAAATACGATCCAGGGCATACTATTTTTGCTCCCTTAGATAAAATAAAATTTTTATTTCCCAGAGGGGATAAAACGCGTTTTTTCTATTACAACGTGGGGGGAAAAAGCTGTTTTTGACCCACTAAGAAGAAAATACTATTGTTTTTGACCAAATCGCGAGTTTTAATCATAATCATAATTGTCAGTTAGTAACTACTCTATTAATTTTTGTGAGTTGCTTTGGAGTCAAATTATGGCTGCCATGTATAGCAACATTTCAAAAAAACCATAGACAAATACAGTGGATGATCAAAGGTGTCGATAGATCCTCCCTCCTTAGTGGTCATTTTGACCTTTTTTAGCAAATTATATGTTACACAGTAATAAGCAGCAATAAATTGAATCCTCAAAAAATTTCTAGATCCGTTTTTAGAAATTTGATGAAAATTTCAAGATATTCTTTTTAATGAGAGCAAAAATACTATTTTGCAAAAAGAAAATAGACTTATGGTAAGAATTAATAGTACAATCTTAAACGGATCTTAGAAATTTGTAGCAATAAATCGACCTTTTTAGGTTAGAATAATATATACAAAATAGAAACAATAATGCGTAATAACTTCAATAAGCAAAGAAATGTTCATTTTGACAAATGCAACGTATTATAGAAACGATGTGGTTGCATTTGCTATATAAGAAATATTTCACTACTATAGCTGGCAATAATGGCTACATTTTGAACAGCAATCATTATGGCCCTTAGTTAGAGAAAAAACATTCTGAAACTCATGTTAAAAATTTTTATCATACCAAATGCAAATACAGTTCCTCGGAGCTACGCGACTTGGACCTATGATCTGTCACATTTGCCAAAATAATAATTAGAATGTAATATTATTGTTAGTTTAGACGAAATTAAATTATTTGATTCCAAAAAGTCAATTTTCCAAGAGTATTTAAAAAAACCACATTAATTAATAACATTTTTTAAATAATAACCAATCTTTGTATTATAAAATTTTATCAAGAATTAAAATCACTGTCTTGTAACACCTGAATCTTCACACCTGTTTACATAATAAAACACACACACTCATGCAAGAATTATTTAGAATCGAATAAATCAAAATTACATTTTATAATAAAGTTAAGTCGTCATTTTCACTTGATAAATTCTATAAAAAAAAATAAAATATTTTCCATTCGGTTAATCATCAAAGGTGAATATAAACTACAGGTTTTTATTTGACATTTTGATCTCTGCATCATCATCATCGTGTATTAATTTCATTTTATAAAAGATAAAAACGTAATATTTGCAGGTGCCTAAAAAACATAACCTATAAAAGTGCAAAAATTCCCGCTTTCGTATTACATAACCTCTTAAATATATATAAAATTCGCATAATTCATTCTCTAAACATTTTTTAAACCATATTATTTATAAAACACGCCTATATTAGCTTTCAACTCTTTATTTTTTACTTTTTTTTTTCTTCATATATTTATTCCTCCATCTTACAGGAGGTCGACCGGTTTCTTTTATAAAAATTATTATTAATGTTTAAAATACCTACTCCTATTATTATACATTTCTTAAATATAGCAGTTTTTGAATATACTAAATACCGTTACCGTTTTTTTCCTCCATATGTTTCGCGAATTTTTTCGTTTTTTTTGGACGTTAGATTTTTTTTGGTGTATCAGAAGCTAAAGAATAATATCTAATTTAAAAGTTGTCACCTATAAGAAACTTGCATATTATTATGCATTTTTTTGAAAATATGAGGCTTTTGTCATTTTCGGCAAACGTAGCTTTGAAGTTTTTAAAGAAATCATAACGACAAGCCTTACTACACACAAGAGGACCACACTATATTATAAACTTATTCATTCTTCTCTCATTTTTTTTTGGAACACAAAAAAGTTATATTTTTTAAAGTACGAATAAAAGGAATGAAAGGAATATGAAATTAAGGCTTATATTAAGCAAAAAGAAACTACTACCATGTCATTACACCTCGCTGCATTTTTTGATGCTACTATAAAAAAATTTATAGAAAAGAAAAAAAAACGCCCATATTTCGCGCGTTACGCATGAAGAAAACTTATAGAAAAGTGAAAAGAAATCGTAATGTGTATGCTTGATTTTGAAAAAAAATCAGTAGCTTTTTATTTAATAATAGTTTTTACCTCCAGAAAGGGGCACGCGCTGCTTCGATTTATTTATTTATTGAAAAAACGTAAAGTATAATAAGTATAGTGTATGCGGGTGGTTTTTTTACCACACACACACACCAACACATTTACAATTTTATATGAATTATTAAAAAATAAAAGAGAGAAATGTTCATATTATGGTGACACGATTTTTCTTTAGTCGTGTAACTAATCGGTCGACGACGTGCTTGACACCGTGAATATATTTATATATATTTTTTAGCCTCTGGTAGCTAATCGAGCCCCGGACTAATGTTCATTCGATACGGACCACATCAAGTTAGTTTATTCCTGGATCAAGACACTCTTCATTATATATACTTTCATATATGGAACAGATGACTTTTTTTTCTGCATTTTTTTTTTGTTACAAAGTTTTTTTTTTTCTTAGTGAAAAAATTGTTCGGTTCAGACGCGTAAAATCTTTATATATGTGCAGTATTGCATGCATATACCGGAAAGAACCGCTTTTTCTTATATATTTTTTTTTTATAATGTACATACACCTTAATTATTCCGCCTCTTAATAATCTTAAAAGCGCGAGAAGAAAGAAGAAGAAGAAACTTTTTTACGATAATGTAGTAAGAAGCGCACGCGCCTTTGACGCCCTTGTATAATATTAAATATACCGCTTTTTAGTTCTTTTTTTTTATATTTGCATAATTTTTAATTTAAAAAAAAAATAATAATTTTTTTTTCAGTTTTTTTTATTTATTTAAAGTTTAAAGAAAATTGCTGTTTGTGGTTTTTTTTTAATTTGTAAAAAAAGACTGTTTGAAAAAAAATTGAAAAAAATGAAGACATGTAATTTTTTTTAAACAGTAATAAATACTTTTACCGCAAACAAGTATGTTAAAGTAAAAGACCACCAAAAAGATTCATCGCGCACGCGTTTTATGTGGTATTCAACAGGTTGCAGAACCTTTTAACTGATTTATGGTGTTAAAGTATTTAGACGCTGAAGAAACGTATATTTAGGCTGGATTATTCTATGGATTTTGATACAAAAGTAATAACTTGTAATTTTTGGCGAAATTTCATAAAAAAGTTTGCTAAATTAAAAGCAAAAAATTAAGAGCTAAAATTTTTGAAAGTTTGATGAGAATATAAACTTTCGAATTAATTCTCCAAAAAACATAATAACACCTTTTACAAATAAAATTGTGCCTAATAACGTGTAAAATCGCTCAAAAAATGTTGATTTTCTTAAATCTTCTATTTTACCATAAATTCTTCAAAAATTATTTGCAAAAAAAAAAAAATAATTCACACAGAAATTTATGAAATATCGAATCTGTCAATAAAAATGACAAGATTACAATAAATTTTTGAAAAAATTCAGGTAAATAAAATAATATTTATTAAAAAATCATGATGAAATAAATAATACTACAAAAGTATATAATAAATAGAGACCACACCAAGCGTCTTGAAAGATATTAAAATGAATAATGAAAGCTTCCGTTATGAAAAAAAGAAAAAAAAAAAATTATTGAAAATCATGTTTTATAGGAATAAAAACTAAAAAAATCTAGAGTAGTTATACCTAAAAACGTAAGAAACTAGACCACCAACGAAATTTATTCTGTCAAAAAGTCCTCTTATAAATTTGACACGGTTTTCGCCAAATTTACCAACTATAATATATGTAAGTAAATCAATCAGCCGGAAGGCCCTTCCTACATACACACGTCCTCTTAAATATTATAATCTAATTCTTACAATATTTTGCTTAGAATCAACGAAGAAAAGAAGAAGAAAAAAAATTTGGACGAACGAAGCAGACCGCAAGGCACCAAATGTGTAGTAACATACAGGTTCCTCATTCTCAATATAATACCTTAAAGGCACGTATATATATCATCATATAAATATGAAGAAAAAGAAGAAGAGTCTTTCATCTGTGCCGTCGGGGGCTACCTTTAAATGATCCCTCAAAGATCATCTTTTAAAACATCCCTTCGGCATACATTTCATTTATCTTGTCGCAAGATATAACGCCCTTTTTTTTTCCTCGTCTTATTCTTTTTTGACTTGTAGCACAGCGTTGAGAGAATGAAAAAGTATTTTAAATATTTTTTATTGAGAATTATTATACACCTTACATATTTATATTTATATGTGTTCTATACCCCTTTTCTTCACTTTCAGCAAGGTTATTTTTGGATATGAGAAACGTTTAAAATATAATAAAAATAAATTAAGAAATTTTTTTTTATCTATACTCATTTAAATGTTTTATGATAACTCGTATCGTGTTTTATCTAATCAGTGGTAAGTTATGAATCATTTTTTACGTTTTTTTTTGTCTAATTGAATTTGACTTAAAAATTTTTATCGTATCTTGAAAAAAATTTATTTTATTTGTGCAATTTTGAAATGTAGCCCTTACTGCTAATATGACCAACTATGAGACCATTTATTGGGTTCAAATTATTGATAGAACGGAATTCAAGTTAAAATTTCAAAAGATATCATTTGATTTTAAAATTTTAAAATACAGCCAACTGAACACGTAACTTTTAAAATCAGATAAAAGTGTAAAATCACAGTTGCTAAAAATCTGAATTTAAATTCGATCAACTCTGATAATCTGATTTAAAAATAAAAGATAGAATCGTGCTTTTCGCCCCAGGAGCCCCACGTAAAAAAATTATTTTTGCAAATATTAAAAAATATTTTCTAAAATAATTCAAAACCAAAACTCATTATTGAATCATAAAAAACATAAAAAAATGATAAACTGGTTTGTAATTCTTTTGTATTAGTAAAAAAATCTGAATATTAAAAAAAAAAAAATTGAAAAATATAAATAAATGTTATCTATTACTCTCTTAAAAAATGTTAATACTTTTCACTTTAGTTGACACGACTAAAAAAAATATAATTATTTAATGTAATACACGTATATAACCAACTTATTTTTTTTTAAATAATAAAAAAAAAAAGCATATTTTTTATGAAAGGAGAATTTAACGAAAAGAACAAATGACTTCGTTGTCATGTTAATCTTTTTTGAGTGTATAATATTTTGCCGCCTCTTTGATTCTTATAATATACATAATTTTTTTTAGAATATGGACTGACCAGGTAACATATTTCAACGTGACTTTTTTTGCGTTTCTTATACACACTTTTTTTTTTGCAATATGAAATATATTTTATTTGAATGCTTAAAGTTATATGATTTTATTTTTTTATAATTCATGTAAGGTATATATGCAAAAAAAAAATGAACGTTTTACTCTATTACAGTAAATGACTCATTAAAAACAGACTATATATTATAAAATTTTATTATTTATTTACATTATAATATTTATAATTAGTTTTTTTTTTCTTTTTTTACTCATTTTTGTAATAAAAAAGTTAAATTAAAATTATAATTAGTAGTTTATGCATAATGGATCTACTAAGATTTTTTTTTTCTTTTATTTATTTATCATGTAAGGAATGGAAAAACTGGTGTATATGACGTTTTTGCAATATTTTTGTAAAAATTGGTTATTAATTGACAAAATATATAGTAAAATTTTTATTGTTTGTATTAATTTACCCAGGTAGAAAAGTTAGATTGGATTAGCTCTTGGTTGTTTTCATTGATTTTTTGAGGAAATTTTCGAACAAAAGTATAGGATGTTGCTGCAATAAAATAATAAATCTGAAATGTATTTAAGTTGTACTTCGTTTAGTAAATTTGCGAATTTTAGCATTTTTTTTAGGCGAAATTTCAAAGGTTAAGGGTTTTTTATTAGTATCAAATTGCTTATAAAACAAGTGCGATTTTTTAGTGAATCATTCATATTTTTATCCTAGGCCGTGAATGAACAATTTCAAAAAGTGTCAGTTTTCAGTTTGAATTTGAAAATTAGCTTTTTTTATATAAAATAGCATCTGATTCTACACTGTCAGATTGCTCTGCTTAAATTTTCAACAAAACTTTCTTCATTTTTGAGCATTTCAAAAAAATTTAGCTACCTGACATAGAACATTATTTTATTATATTTTGCAAAAACTCCATATACATAAATTTAACTTTATAACACCACCAGCAAAGTATTAAATAAAACTAAAAATTTCTTATGAACTTTACCGCTCGCGCGATTATAATACATTTTAATATACTTTCACTCGATTTTTTTGAATTAAAAAATCATTCAATTTTTTTTTATTCTTTCTTATTGTAATCGCGTGAAAATAATATAAGAATCCAATATTACACGTTTTTATTGTTATAAAAATTTTGCAAGCGAAAAAGATACAATAAAAAAAAAGTCGGTGTTTTTTATTATCCTTATAAGATTATTTATTATTCTCCTATCAAAAAAATTTTTTTAAACATTAAAAAACGAGCTACCGTTTAATTTCAAAAGATTTTTTAAAATATTTCCGAATAAAAAAAAGCTACTGTGCATTAAAAAAAATTTTAATAGTCTTTCTATTCAGAAATTTTCTCAAAAGAATTCAATTTTAACTTCTGTGTGCAAATAATAATTTATAGGTTATGTACGAAAAAAAAATAAATAAAAATTCGGTTTTTTCATACTAAAAAACATGTAACTTTTTTTAAAGTAAACGATGAAAATGTAAAACATACGTGTAAACATAGCTATAAGTAAAAGGTTTTTTTTTATGATATAAAAAGCGGCAAGAAAATTACAGAGGGAATAAGGGCATACTTAAAAGATAAAAAAAGATAGAAAAACACATATATACTCTTTTTTGCCGGCGGATCTCGTGAGTTTTTTTTGCGCGCTACTGTATGTACTTATAAAATACACGTTATAATAATAAATACAAAACAGTAATTTTCTGTATTATTAAAAAAGAAAAGAGAGTAAAAAAAAATGTTTAAAGTGATTAATGTTCTTGAAAGTTTGTTGTTATTGTATGGGCATTTCATTAATATTTTGTTTTGCGTACAGTTAATGTGAGTGCGTCGGTAATGAAGAGTTTCTTTTTAATCTTTTGTTTATTATGAATAAATTCTTTATTGTTTAAGTTTTTTATGAAAAAGGGTTTAGGCTGTAAAAATTGATAAAAAAAGTTCTTTCAACTTAGTAAACAAACCGCTGGAATGACTGTTTACTCGAAGTTTGGAAAATTTTTGATTCAGTCCTAAGATTAGGCCGTATGTGGCCCGCACTTATTTTTTTATTCGGGTAATTTCATTTTATAACCATCTGGTTCGAAAATGACTTTAGAAATATTAGATTGGAACCAAAATTTATACAGTTCATCTGCATAATGATAAAACTTTAAGTTTCAAATATAAAAGCAATCGTATAGATATTTCCCCTTAAATCGCGGAAATTTAAGGCACTGGAAAATTTCTCGGTATGTTGATCTGCATAAATTTTTCGCTGAATTCCGAACCCTAAATGCAAATTAATGTAACTATTTGATCCTCATTTATTTGAATACAAAATATTGTCAAAATGCAAAATTATCACGATAAATAAAACATTCTCTAAAATTTTCACAAATTAAGATTTGAATAGCATCAAAAAGCATGTGACCAAATTTGCTTTTAATATCTTACATTTTTCACTAGAAACAATCACAGAATGCCAACAAATAATTTTATTTACGAATTTGTAGCAAAACAGAAGCAAATAATGATATCAAATTACACCACTGTTTCTTCGAAAGCTACGTGTAAATTATGTAGAATGAATCATTTTGCAATAAGGTTACGAAAATTAATATTTGTCTGTAATTTTGTACTGCAGACTGTGGGCTATTTTATTTAATAAATGCATAAACTGCGGATTTCAGGTGCATAATTTGTAATTATTTTAAATGCATACAATTATAGCAACTTAAGCAAATGATACATATTAATGGTAAATTCGGCTGCATTTAACCCTAAATACTTCCGTGTAAATGAAAAAGAACATAATTTTAATTTTCGAACTTGGAATGTTGTCACAAGAAGGATGTGAACTAACTGAATATTTGACATTTCATATCAAATTTATTAGATAAAATAACTAGAAAAATATAGGCGAAATAATTGTTGATGCTGTCATTAAAGAATAATTTGGATTGTACCTACAGCGCTCAAATTAAATTTAAGAAAAAATAAAATAGGTAGTTACTACTATTGTTAATATTTTACGCTTAAATAAAACTTACACATTACATGTAAGAAATCTTGCCAAAGCATTGTCAAAAATATTTAAGAAATTTAATAATTTGAAAATTTAGTATGTAACTTACCTTCATATTTGTGATCTTCATCATGACCATCGCGTCCTCTAAGCAATCTTGAAATAGCAGATATACTTGGTGCGCTTGTTTTTTCACAAACACCTTCTTTAATTAATCTATCGCGTATTTCCCATGAAAAAATGCCTGGATTTTGTCTTTTATAGTCTTCGATTCTATTTTCTATTTCTGGTGTTGCAACACGTGGTTTACTACCACCAATTACACCAGGTCTTATGCTACCGGTTTCTTGATAACGATTTAATATTTTGGATACACAGCCATGGGATACACGTAACTGTCTACATTAAAAAAAAAGACAATAAAATCAAGTTTTTTTTTTAATTGTTTTTTTCGAGGTTTTTTTTTAAAAAGAATTTTTTTTTTAATTTTTTAACTTACCTTGAAATTACACAAGGCCTTGTTCCATTAGCTGCCATTTGAACAATTTTCATTCTAATATGGTTAGGTAATGGACGTCCATTTATAAAAACACCCCCTAATTGATTATAACGGCCTTGACCAGGCATAGAACCCAAATCTAAAATAAAAAAAGTAATTTTATGAAATTTTTTTTCATTATAAAATTTTTTCTCAAAAAAAAAAATGTTTTTATTTGTACAAGTGTTTTTTATTTTATTCAATAAAATTAATGAAATTCGTCATATTATTATAAAAAGTCGTCTCTCCTTTATTTGCAAATTCATCATTTTTGTGTATATGATCAATTTTACATCACTTAATAAAAAAAATGCGATTCATGATTAAAGTAATAACATAAAGTAACGAAATTAAAATTAATAAATTATTGTATATTATGCTGGTACATAAAATAATTTTTATTAAAAATGAAAATTCATTGAATTTTTTTCTTATATCATGAATTTTAATCAAATATTTTACACTTTATAAATATTGCATTATTTTAATAATAGTACGAGCAGTATGTGTGAGTGTGTGGGTAGAAATATATTATTATAAACAATAAGATTTTTTTTTATACATAAAATTATTGCGCAGACGCAAAAAATTATTACACAAGATATTTTAAAAGAATAAATCAAAATACAAAATAAGGAATTTAAAAAATGTGTTAAAAAAAAAAAAAAAATTTAATATTCCAAAAATTTGTAAAAAAAAAAAAGAAATTTTAAAGGGCGTTAAAATTAACATATGTTAAATTAAGAATTTCTGTGAATTACAAGCAAATAAAAAAAAAATGATGCTCATTAAAGTGCGATTTACATGAATAACATATGGGAATTTATAAAATTCTAATAAATCTTTGTAATAAAAAAAAATCTTACTTCTCAATAGGAGGGCGATAAATATTTTAATTTTTATTAGTTTTTTTTTTCTTTTTTCTAAATAATACTATACTTGTTTTATAATTATGACAATTTTATTAGTATTATTAAAAAATATGTTTTTAGATTATTTTTTTAAGACTAGACTGCGCTGTTGATTTTGTTTTGTATTTTTATTATCATTGTTTTTATGTCTGTTCAAATCAATGTTTTTGAATTAAAATATGAAATTTTTAAAAAGTTCACTACCGTATTGACTGTTCATTAAATACGTGTAATACATGATAATTAAAAAAAATTAAACTCGCAAAAATTATTAACGTAAGTAATTGAACACAGATTCTTTAAGACTGATTTATTCGGTAAAAATATTTTAAATAAAACTTGTTTAGAAATTTATTTAACGAATTATATTAATGAAGAAATACAATTTAAAATTTATGTAAACAACGAATGATTGAATTTAATTTTATCTATTATTATTGATTATATTTATTTACAAATTAAAATTTACTAAAATAAAATTTAAGGTATTTTACAGTTCCAAGTTCTAATGAAAAGAATTTCAAAATATTTGGAAAAAATGATGTTTATAATTGTATAAATCTACTGATAAATTTTTAGAATCTTGGGTTGGTTATTAACCAAGATATACAAAAAATTAAATTGCACGATTGTAAGAAAAATAACATGTATTTTTAGCGATTCTTATGGAGCTTCTTTTTTTTAAATAGCAGTTTAAAATACTTCTGATCAAAAGTTTTTTTATAATTAACTTATTTATTAAAAAATTAAATAAAAAATGCAAAAATTTTTTTTTACAATGCGAGGTTGGTTTTGAGCTACAACAATATTTATAAGAAATTAAGAAAAATAAGACAAAAATCCCTTAACTTAGTCCCTTAACTTGCCCTAAAAACCCCATCAAAGAACTTGCATGGACTCGCAGCTCTCTTAATAGGCCATGGAAAGGCCTTGCGTAACTTTTTTTCTAGAGGTTTCAAGCTTACACGATCATTTTTATTCTCGCAGCTATGCATACTAAGCTACGATAAAAATGAGCCCCAAATATAGCCTCAATTTAGCCCTTGGGTTGACTGAGAAAATTTTCTGCATATGGAAACCAAGAATTTCAACTCGAAATTATTAGCAAAAAGTAGCAACTAGCGATTATTGTAGGAAATAAAATTTCATGGAGAATAGGAATCCTAGCAAAGTTTAAACTTAACATTTTTTACCTAAAATTTAAGTAAAATTAAATGATAATTAATTAATGGTCCCTAAAATATTCAATATGATATGATTGCTGTGATGAATTTTTTTTCATATTGAACTTGAAGTCATGCATGCTTGAAATTAAATATTTGCTTTAATTTTTAAAATTAAATTTAAATTTATGATAAAGTTTTACTTGCAGAATTTCAAGCCAGAAAAATGTTAAAAGACTTTAAACAGTCTTGGTTTCAACCTTACTTTACATGGTTGGGGCCGAGTTGGGGCTCAAAATAAACAGAAAAAATCTTGTCAACAATAAGTGAAATACTTTAGGAGTATTGCACGTCACTTAATAATATTACAATAATTAATTATTTAGCCTGATTCCCAGCAAAATTTGAAGTTATTACCAGAGAGTTCTATTCTTAAAAAAAATTTTGAATTTTGTACATGACTTATAAACTATTGTACTACTGTAAATTTTTTTTTTTTTTTTTTTTTTTTGAAACTTCTTCACTCAATTGAATTAAAAATTATAATCAATAAATCTATTTACTACACCACAGCATCTTCAAGAGCTTCAAACCACTCCTTAAGAAAATTCATATAATACCACGACTTAATTATTACATCCTACAATATACTGTCATTATAAATCAGTATTACAAATTACACCTTTAAACTCTATTTGCTTTTGCATTAATAAAACATATAATTAATTGTTTTTTAAATACCCGATCATATATCTTTCTCTGATTAGAAGATAAATACAAACTATTTACCTACATTATTTTATCCTTTTTTACCATACAACAACCAGCTTTAAATGACAGGTACGTCAATAAAACAATAAAACTGTTCAAAATTTATATTTCATTCATAAAAAAAATAAAGAACCATAAAAAAATGAAAACACCTTGCTCATTTATTTTGAATATTCAATTTTTGTTTTTTTGACTCTGAAACTCACATGATAATAAAAATATTGTTAAATAATAAAAACAATCCTTTTTTTTTTCTTTTCTTTTATTTAATTTCTATGCAGGGGGCATTTATTTTATACTAAATTTTTATGATCAGACACGTTTCGTATAACAAAAAATTTATTTTATATTATTGATGAAAGATACATGATAATTAAATTTTTTTTTAGCGAAGTAACTATTCCTAAAAAATATAAAAAATTGAATTTTTTTTTTGGTTTTGAAGATTTCTTAGAAAAATGATGGTATAAAAAAACTGAAAATTATTATGGAAATTTTATGTTAAAAAACAAAACTTTCAATTTTTTCAAAAATATTTATTTTTCTTAAAAAAAAAATAAAAATACCATAATAATAATATTATAAAGTCATAAATATGACATGAGAAAACTGTAGGAGGTTTCAATTCACATTTTATTGAATGAAAAAAAATGTGTCCTACAGTGAAAGAATAACTTTTTAACGCGTGCCTCTAAATATTATTATTTTTTAAACATGGTCCTAAAAAAAATACAAGCTTGCGCAAAAACAGATTTTTTGAAAACACGTGTTTTTGGCAGAAAATTGAATAAAAATTAAAAATTAAAATCGACATTATAAAATAATAAATGGATGCATCGAAAAGGAGTGATTCGTCCTGAATAAAGTCGAATAAAATTTTATATCTCCCCGAATCGCATCAAAATGACACACCCATTGAGAAACCTTTTTTTTTTTGTTGTATTCTTTTTCCCCCATTACTTTTTATCACCAATCCAAATGCATTCTTCGCTACTATGAACGGCCTTTCTTCTTTGGCTGGATTTTATTTTAATGTAACTACTTTACTTATATGGGCAAAAGGGTCCAGAAACAACTTTTTTTTAAATTCTATTTTATTAAAATTTATTTTATAAATTATTTATGTCAAAGTTTTTCTTTTGCTTTTGATAGTTTGCTACTTTTATTTTAAGAAAACGGATTGGTTTCTATGTTTTTAGCCTTTTGGTTTTACGATTCGAAGCAAAATTTTCTTGAAAATCATTCGGTTTTTGGCCAATTTTTCGAATAATTTTGACTTTTTATAAATTTACATTGATTTGAAGTTAAAATAGATTGAGACTCAATTGAAATATGTATGCATTAATTAAAAATTTATAAGTAACTTTAGAGTAATCTCAAATTTAGTGCAGCCTCAACTCAATTAAAAACCACGCTTCAGAGTAAATTAATTTTTCATACTCAGAATTTCATTTTACACTAAAAGTACAATATTTTCCATGCATATAACAATTAAAAAACCTAAAAATTAATAAAAAAACAAACCTTGAAATGGGTAAGCATGAGAGAAGCAGGGACGCATCATCGAAAAATTTGTCGTTACCGTCATTTCACTTTGCCGACGCACAAAAAGTTCTCCTTCTTATATTTTTTAATATAAAAAAAATTTTTGTTGTTATTTCTACAATAGCCTAAATAAAACTTAGGCTATTTTTTAGAAAAATGAATCAGCTTTGTAAAATTTTTTGTATTTTACAAAAATTGACTAAAAAATTGCACTTGCACTTAAATCCAATAATTTTTTTGCACTGTTTATACATTTATGTATTAAAAAAAGCACATTTTATGAAAAAAAAAGTATTAACACAATTAAAAACTTGTAAAAGCCAAGAACTAAATTACACGAGTATAAAATAGAAAAAATCAAAACCAAAAGAAAAAAAAAGAAAAAAATATGCGTAAATAAAAATCTTCTCAACCGCACACAGTATATCTTATACTCTTGACTTTCTGATTGTAACTGGACCTGGTCTTTCAAGTTCTTGACTACTTTGGTCCCTTTGCGCAGCTTCGTTTTTGTATAATAAAGCATTAAAAAATGATATTTTTTAAGCCACACCTACAACTTTTGATCATACCGACTTATTACATGATTTAAGAATATAAGAGGAAAAGAGATAGTCGAAGAAAAAAATCATCATCATCCCCACTCAAAAAAAATTTTTTTTTTCCTATGGTACCATCAGGTAAAATGTAGCGCTCGTGGCGTTCCCCAGGTTAACTACAAAAATTAGCCAATCGGGGTAAACTTCGTCGGCGGTCCAGGCCACGCCTACTTTAACACTTATAATGCAATAGACGTTGGAAAGTCAAACTCCTTTTTTACAACCTACCGCATGCAATTTTATATGATATTTTTGTAATGTAATAATAAAAAAAAATTTTTTCCATCTTTATCTAACTTTTAGATAAGACATTAAACGCCATATTGTTAATAATATTTTCTGTCTTTTTTTAATACTTTTTAGAGACGATGTTTGATGATTCAAGAGGGGAAAAATCTATTCTATTGTTATGTATGATATTTTCTATTGTAATACAGAAAAATATTCGTTAAATAAAAAAATTTTTTTTTACTATGTGTCGATTATAATTATTTATTATTGTTGATGATCATCATTGTCATGATGAAGAATAATCGATGATTATGGGAATTATGTACATATTCAGACATTATTTATTGTTAACAAATTTTTTTTTTTTTAGCTTTTGACATACTTTTTGTATTCGAATATGTTTGATTAGTGACTAATAGAGCGTGTGAAATGATAATGAGACATTGAGATATAAAATATTAATGATATTTTTTAGAGTGTGAGAGAGAAGGACTGAATTATTATAAATTTATTTTTAATAAATTGATTTTTTAATCTAATGTTTGCGTATATGCTTTGTAATTTTATCAGTTTGTAACAGCTTGCGAAATATAAATAATTTTTTGTGGTAGCTGCAAATTTTTCAGATACTGGATGAAGGCAATTAAATTTTTTTATTGATACCAAAATAATTTTTTTTATCTTTAATCTTGTGTATTTAAAAAAAGAAAAAAAATGAAATGAAAAGCCACACAAACCAAAAATGTACCGAGAAAAAGCAAGAAAAAAGATCTTTTGAACGTTAAAATCATTGGCAATTTTATGATTTTTTCTATACCGCGGAAAAAATTACAATTTATAACTAAAGTTATAATTGGTGAATTATGCAAAAAAAAAAAAGAATAATCTTAAGTATCTTATAATTAGCCTAGGGGCAAAAATTTTGCAAACTTTGAGTAGGGTTGAACCGGATCCGTCTTAATTTTTTGTCAGAAAAACTATTTCCTAATCTCGAAATGAGACACAAAAACCGTCAAAATTCGAAGATTATCAAAACCTATGCGACGGAAAATTTAAAGCAATTATATTACACTTGAAAAAAAATCCAGTTTCCGCTACAGAAATTCTAGTTGTGGCAGCCGGAATTTTTCATTTTTGTTTTAAACGATAGCAAACGTCTTGAAACGTAAAGAAAATTAAAAAAAAATGAGTTTCCCTAATTTTAAATGCATGCACAATGACATGGTGGAACTTTAAAAACAACCTTTGGAACAAATAAAAATTTTTGTTTGGAACTTTTCTTTACGTTTTATTTAATTTGCAATCATTTTAAAGAAAAAAAAATCCGGCTACCACAACCGGAATTCCGGTTCCGGGAACCGGATTTTTTTTTCAGTTTACATATACTTCGTTCCTTAAAACTTTTACAAATGATTTACAAAATGATGAAAATTTTTTTAAGTACTACAAAACTAACAAAACTTTTGCATTGTGAAATTTAAAAAAAACTTATTTTAAAGGGTATAACAAATTGCAACCCTTTATTCTAACCCCTTTTTCTGATTCGTTTTTATTTGTTGGGTCCCATAATAAATAACTTTTGAATTTATTTACTTTTATGTGCATAATAAAACTTTTTTTTTGTTCTAATTTATTGCAGAATTAAAAAATACAAAAGATGCCATTGTTAAATATAGAATTTATTACTTTATTAAACAAATAAGAAATGGTACTGTTTTGTAAGTTAAATGCAATAAAATTAAATGATTTAAAAATTTTAAGAAAGTTCTAAGTGTTAATAATAACTAATTTTTTAAGACTGGTGTCATTAAAATGAATCTAATGTGTTAAATTTGTTGCTTCTTAAAAATCTGCTTTTCTTTTACATCATTTTCATCTCAATCATTATCCAATCTGAAGAAAAGAGAATTTTTTCTATTAAACTGAAAGTTTTGAATACTATAATACAATTATAAGCACGTATCAACTTAACCAGTGAGTTACCAAAGGTTTTGGACATTACTGGGGGTATCGGTGTTGAAATATTTTTCATAATAAAGAGTTTACAGAGTGTAAACTTAATGTCTATTTTGGGGGTTTGTAAAAATGAAATTTTTAAACGGTATCAAAATTTTCAACTTGGACACGTAGTTTTATCAGTCTGGGCATATTTAGATCACTCAAGTAATCACTGAATTAATTTTAATCACTTACTTCAGTAAGCTTACCCAAAATTAAGCATAATCTTCTTACGTGGGTAAGTAAAGTAATCACCAAGTTTTGTGTGGTTAAAAGTTTTTTACAAAAAAATGTTTTTTTGCCCTACTTTACATTATAATTTCTACGCTAAAAATACAGCTGCTATAAAATTCTGAATTATAAAAATTGTAAATCGACTGTAAAAAATAAATTAATTTATGATAAAAATAGCTATTATTGATAAAAAAAAACTATCGGAAAAAGTACTAATTTATATTTTTCTCCACTGGAAAATTAATCCACCAAATATAAATTTACCTGCTGTAGACGATTTGACTTATTATCTTTTAATAAAACCCTATTTATATATATTTTTATTTACCATTAGCCTAGTTCCGCAGCTTTTGAAATTCCAATCCTACAAAAATTAAAAAAGATTATCTCGAGAAGTTATACTGTAGCCTCGATAATTTTGCGGAGTTTGGGCAATTACGTTTATGTTAAAGATAATCCAGATTAACTCTATAAGTAATAAAAAAAGATTGCCGGAATATGAACATTCTTAAGCCAATTACGTAGAATTCGGTAGCAGCCAAGTATTAACTCAATACTTTATCTGACAAAAAAATCTTATCTTTTTTTTAAATCTTGAGATCAAACTGATAAAAAAATTCTAAATGCCATATTATAAGAATATGCATAAAAAAAATTTTGAATATTTAAACTATACCACTCGTAATTTCTCGATAAAATAAGGTGTAAATATACGTTCAGGAAATTTATGCCTACAAGAGGCCACTTGTAAATGGTTCCACTAATAATGTGGAATTTCATAGATTGAATAGTCGCTCAATTAGCGTATCCGAACTGGTGAAACTGTTTAAAACAGGTACAAGAAGCCATAAAAAAAAACATTTTGGTTATTTTCAGGATCAATTTTTTTTAGTTTTGTAAATAGCGACAAAAAATTTTGAAAATATTAGCAAATAAGAATATTTAGTAAGGTAAAATTAATTTTAAATAAAATTATGTTTAAAAAAATTATTGTAAAATTATGTAAAATATTATAAAAAAATTTTTAGCCTTGTTAATGAAGACTGAAAGTCTTTGAAATGTGGTCAATTTATTGCAAAAATAAAGGAAAAAAATGTTGGTTCAAAAATCAAGTATTTTTATTTAATATCAAAAGTAAAGTATTTAACGTATATACGGTTGAGTTTCGTTTGAATTTTCAACCAGTTTTATTTTTTGAAATTTTAAGCAAATTACGAAAAAAAAAATAATACAAAATTAATAATTTAGAATTTAGATCTTGCCTGAAATATGAAGTGTTTTAATTTAACTGAAAACGGGATTCTGCGACCTTTTAGAACCAAATTAAAATCTATAATTATGAATAACTTCAATATTTTGAAAAATCACCCTCGATGCCCTTCGTTTATTCTAATAAGTCTTTTGAGCTTAAAAACTCAGGGCCCAATGATAATAAATAGGATTTTTTGATGTTTTTTTGGTGATTTTCAATATACTGCAGTAACTTCGTTAACTAAAACAATTCTGGCTGGTCCCATTTTTCTGTCTGTAAGTATCACCTTTCAAGCGCCGTCAAAATTTTATATCACTGATTAGGCCCTTTCTACAGCAGACGATATAATTTTATTTTATGATTATGTTCCTATTTAAAATGTATAGAAATGTAATTTTAAAAAAAGATAATCTTGTCTGGTGTAGAGACGGCCTTATACCTCATCGGAAGGCCGGACCGGATTACGAAAAATCCGAATTAAACGGAGTGCATGTATTAAATGAATAAAATACGCGCAGATGTTCGTGTTTGTATGTGTGTATTAAACTAAGAAATTTAATAAGATAAGATTTAGTTTATCCGAAATAAAATGGCCAATAAAAGTTTTAACTTAAAACAGCTATTCATGTAAAATTTAGTTTATGAAAAAGCATTTAAAATTCTTTATCCTCTCTAGGTTTCTTTTGTCATTTCCATTTATTTTAAAATATTTCTTTTATATAATTAAAATATTAAATCTAAAATATCTATAAATAATTAGTTTAGTATTGATAGGTATTTAAAAAATAAAACTTTAAATATAAAACTTAATGAATAAACTGCCTGCATTAACTCTATTATTTTTAAAATCTTCTTGAAATAATACGTTTACGTATCTTTTTATGTTTAAATATTTCTTTCTCACATTGATTAATTTATTAATTATTATTAAAGTATTTTTACGAAAATGCTTACAAAATTGTTAAAATAATCCGTCGCTGCCTGAGAGTGTCGTTATTAAGTGTTATTAAAGGTCGTCCGAATCATTCGATTTCGGATTAGTGGACGCCTATAATAATTGTAGTTAAATTTCCTATAAAATTGTAATTTTTGAAGGTTTTATAGGACTGACAATTTCGTACATGGTTCAAGTTTGCACCAAAAAATCTATTATAATTTGGTTTCCTAAATATAGCAGTTTTCTCTTAGAAGGGCGTCAAAAATTCAGAGAATTCGATGATCTATAAATTTTACTAGATTCTCCATATTTTTTATTTTAAACAAATCGCGAATTGATTTTAAAAAAGTTTTTAGCAAAACTTCCAGAAAAATCACTAAATCGACCACCCTGCGCAACCTCATAAAAAACCTAACCTCCCAAATCTGCAAACTTACAAATCCCAAAAACCGTTCATAAATAAAAAAAAAAATAAAATATCCTTTAAAAAAAATGTTTTTCTAATTTTTTTATGATTTTTTTTCATTAATACAAATAAATTATGTAAGTCTCATAAGCGTGAATAATTATATAGATTTTATTTTTTTATACACAAATATTGTAAAAAAAAATCTGCACCTTTTTTTTATACATTCAGGATAAGTCATTTATTTTTGAGCTTTGTATTTATACAGTATAAATTCATATTATTAGATATCGAACATCGTGTTCTATACCTTAAAAAAAATGAATTAGATATGGTCTGCGTGAATTCCTGTCACTTTCACCATCCAAAAAAATATATAAACTACAGCTGCTGATTTTTTTTTTAGCTGCATATTAAAAAAAAAATTGTAATTTTTTTCAAAATTTTGTAAAAAAAAAAAATATGATATTAAGAAAAATACATGTAATTAATTTTACTTAAAAAAAAATATAAATTAAAAATAAAAAATTTGTAGTTAAAAACAAAAAAAAATTGCATAATCATCGTATAAGATTGCGTATTTTACTTGCATGAGTGATTATTTAGCGGATGGATAGAGTGCGTTTTTTTATTTTTTATTATTATTTAAAAACAGTGTATAGATGCATTGCGTTGGTGGTGTGACTTCCGATCATGAGAAAGATAATATACGATCTAAAACAGCAATATAGGACGTGACGAAGCACTAAAACTTTTAAAACTAGAAGTTATATATGCAATATCCCAAGGTAAAAAAATTACATTAATACATAAAAAAGACCAAAAATATTTTGAGTAAATAAAAATTGACACATTACATTAAATATATAACAAGCCAATTAATATATCATGGGGCATAAAAAATTTTTAACCCTATATAATCTAACGTGAAATTATAATTCAACCACCAAGAAAATAAAAATTTATATATATGAAACTAATCATAATTTTTACACCATATATACATTCTAACAAGTTTAAAAAATACACACACGTAGATATTTTTTGGTGGTACTTTGAAATATTAATTTGTTTCACATCTTCATAAAAATTTTTCAAAAATTATTATGTTATTGTAAGCAGGATTTGTCTCGACACACGTGCCTATACTTAAAAGTCAATTATAATAAAGACAAAATTTTTCTCTAGATGTGTGTCTAACATTATTTTAAAAAAAATTTTTTTCGTTTTGTTTTATAAATTTTATGGGTGTGAATATTATTTATTATGCGATATTCTAATTTTTAAAAAATTTTTTGACAGATTTATAAGATGGGCGTAAATCTTATATTTTTCTTCATTATTATTTAAATCATTTTAAAATACGGTATGAAAAAGTCAATATTTGGACTTTTTATACGTCTTTTCATTTTATTGAAAAAAAAATTTATTCTATATTGATTTTCGAACAAGATAAAAGTCATATACAAAATATATGACTATTCATAAATTAGTGTAATTGCAATATAGATTTTAAAAAATTTTTGTAATATTTACGAGCCGAAAATAAATAGATTATTAACGCTTTAAAATATTTAAATTTTTATTATTTTTAATTATTTTAAATTTTTATTTACAGATATATCTTCTGCTATATAGACTGCGATGTCAATAAATTTTATGCAACCTCACAGTTTGAAGTCATTTAATATTTAAAATCATAAATTTTGTTTATTTTTCTCATAAAAATAGGTAATTTTAATAAAAACTTGTATTTTAAACAGGTACATTATTTATGACAATTATTGACAATGATCTTTTGTTTATATTATGCTACTTCATATATGTAGATAGGTTAATGAATAGAAAACCTAAAAACATAACTTTGGTGCTACGCTAATAATCTCATGATGCAGGGTGAACTTATGACTTTCCAAACATAATGGTTAATGGATATTACTACTTATGTAAGAATGACCACTGCGTAATATGTTAAGAGCCTTTGTGAATCAAATTTGCTTAGGCTGGTAACCTAAAAATCACCCAGGTGAAAATTTTTTTACCGAATGAAAATTTAGGATATCCTTTATTGCGCCCCCCAAAACATAATTCTATCTAATTTTTCAAAATAACCTGAATCAACCCAAAGGGAGAGGTATTGAAAAATTTGTGACCCAAAGTAAAAAATTTTTAACCGCAAATAACTTTAGCTAATGAATGTACATGCCAAAGGTAGCATATGGACTTTGCATGTGCCTTTGGTCCATGCCTAAGTAGTTATATAGGTCAAATTTGCCCCACAAAATATCACCTGGGTGAAAAAATTGTTACCACCTCAAATTTTGACAAGCGACAAAAGGATTCAACCAACGCAAACCTTCAATGCTTTGGTAAAAATATTGAACCGACTGATTAAAATCCACCCCCAAAGATTTTTTAACCCACGAGATTTTTTTCCAGATAAGCTTTGGATAAATGCTTTGTTATAGTGCCAATAACATTAGTTTTCAACGATTTGTTAAAAATCCCGTACCAAGGGTGTTTTTTGCCCCTCTATTTAACCCTAAAAATCAGGTTTTTATTCAGTTTCAAGATTTTTGAGCTTAAATATGTAGTCAACAAAATATTTGCATTATTCATACTTACATAACATATGTTGCAAAAAAAAATATTTTAAGGGGCAAAAACCAAGGTAGCATATAGTTTGAGACAATCTCTAAAAAAGGTATATAGTTTGAGACAAAACAGTGTATAGATTGAGACAATTCGCGTGTTTAGTTTGAGACAATTCATGTGTATAGTTTGAGATCATTTTTAATTTTGTGTTTATAAATGAAAAATAAAATAAATAAAGTATACTATAATTTACATTCACATTTATTTGTCATGTATCGTTACAGTAAATATTGATAATTTGAACTCAATTTTTTTTTAATTATAAATATGTTCATAGTTCATTTATTTTTTTTGTCTTATTAACTTTAAAATAACTACCCATTTTTTCGATATAATTGTCTATAGACATGTCACTACGGCCATAGCGCAACCATATTTCGTTGTAATATTCTAATTTTTGACCCGTTTCGCGACTCACATAATTATGCTTATTTTTTTGAATTGTACGAAGCTTAGAGTCTGTTTCTATTTGCAAAGAAATTTATGTATCAATAACTTTGTATATGTTTGGATGTGGTGAAATAAAATTATCTTGGATATAATATAGAGCTATAAATAGTACTTTGGTGCATATTCAAATGTACCATCACAATTGATTCTTTAACTTCTTTTAATTTGAATTGAGCTTCTTCATATGATTTTGGTACTTTTGGATATTTTTTTTACGCTCATTGTAAATATTATTATTTACAAATACTTGGAATATTTATCGATCTCAAACTATACATAGTAAGTGATCTCAAAGTATACACTTTTTTTTTTAATTTTGTTTCAAACTATACATCGGTTATTAATTTTTAATCCGCTTAATTGTCTCAAACTAAATGCTACGAAAACCAATCCCTACAAAAATTTTACCCAGGTGATTTTTAGTAATGAGATTTGAATATATGCTTTATTATGGTGTCAGGAATCGGAAAATTTTTCGGCAAGATTTTCGATCAAGTCTACTTTTCCTCTAATACCAATAGAAAACCATTTTTTGATCTATTTATGGCCAAATTTGGTGTTCTCAAGAAAATTGATATATTCCTTCCATAATATCTGCCTAGAAATTTAGGGATTCTGAGTCTAAAATTTGATCCCTGTATATTTTTTTATTTAAAACGAATTTTTAAAAGTGCGGGTAAACGGCGGGATTTCAATGGTTTGACATGCCCTTCTAGATCTGAGATACCGAAAAATTTCAAATGTAAACTGAACATTTTTTGGCCTAATCTAAAAATCTAGACTATTCTACGGTGCCATACTTTCAGTTTTTTTTTTCGAAAACTGGCCAACTTTGTGGACCCATAATTTCCCAGACCCTGCGGCCAAAAAAACTTCCCACAGAAGGTAAGCATGCTTTGGCCTTGGCCATCTCTGAATGAAAATTCATCTATCATACTTACACGCGCTGTTTACCATAGAAAGCTCCTAAACCAGAACATGTCAACGCTTGTTTAAAAATCATACACATGGATATAATACAGAAAATGCATTTTCAAAGTGACGGTTATTGGGTCTCAGGGCCAAAAAATGACAGAAGAATTTGAGACTTGTTTTATTCTGATTTAAAATTATTCTATCAATTTGGCTTTGAAGCCAAAATGCACGGTTATTACAAACTAGTTTTAAACTGTAATTAAATATGTTTTTGGCCTCAAGATCAAAAAATTAGGTTGAACAATTAAATATTGGGACATTAAGTTCATAAGTTTTTTAATGTTTCTTTGTCAGTTTTCAGGCACGTTCGTGCCCATAAGGCTCCAAAATATAGAAAACTTAAAATCTTGATGTATTGTGATCTAAAAATTTTCTATCCATTTGGTTTTAAAATAAAAAAAGTGTTATTATAAAACTTAGAAATGTTATAATTTGGGACTTAAGACCCAAAAAAGGCCAAATATTAAAAGCAGAGTCATTAGTTTGGACGTTAAGTTGAAAAAGAGGTTAATACATTTGCTGCGGCATGGGCATCATCCGCCCATGGCTCCATGTATTCTAAATGGGTTCGTGAAACCCGCCGCAGCAAATATATTCAAAGCGATTTTTAAGTCATATTTAGGCAGGTACATTAGGCATAAAAAAAATTATATTTAGTAACATAATCAGACCAAAAACTATTTGAAAAATATTTAAAATAAAGTTAGATTTTTTATTTGTCTCGTTTTATCTCGATTTTACACATCTATTGGGCCCTGATATTTTAGGTCCAATAACCGTAAAGAACGAAATTTAAAATGTGCTTTGTATCCATTCGTAAAATTATCGGCTGAACTCGAATCTGAAATAAAAATATTGGAGCCTCGTTTACTACTTTTAAATTTGGATTTAAATCTCATTTAAAATTTAAAGTTAGGCCTTAATATATCTCTGATAAGACCCAATCAGGTCCAAAATTGGATATGCATATATAGATTCCCTGCAAAAAATTATATACCTAAGTCCTTGTAACCTGAATATGAATTAACTTAATCAAAAATTAATTAATAGGAGCACCCTGTTTGAGTATTTATGAGATATCGACAATAAAACAAACTCTGCCAAGTAATTGGTACTACGGTTCCACATTAACAATAACAAAATATTCTTAATGGTCTATTTTACCTACACGCGTATAAAAAATTATTTAATATAACCAAAATTACGATTTAAATATAAATTTTTAGTATACTAATAAAATTTTTTTATACAACCAAAATCTTAATTTTTTTAGTAGAATTTACTAATTTTTTGGTTATATTTATCAATATTTATTAATTTGTGTTTACTAAATTCGTTGGTTTTAATTCTTTTTTTGCGTAAAAACGATAATACTATTAAGTACTACGTCCCAAAAGAAAAAAAATATTCCTATTTTTTTTACTTTTTTATGTAAAAAATTTTAAGAAAAAAATTTCTAAAAAATTAAGTATTAATTGGAGATATCGAGTAAAAACCAAGTTTTCAGATATTAGTACTTTTATAGAATTAAATGAGTTATTACATTAAAAAAAAAAAAATATTGCAGTTTTTTTTATTTTTTTTATTTTTTTAATTTTTAGAAAAAAATTTTGAAAAAATTGAGTATCAGATTCGAGATATAGAGTAAAAACCAGATTTTCAGATATTAATACTTTTATAGAAATAAATTAGGTACTACGTTCAAAAAGAAAAAAACAATGCTATTATTTTTATTTTTTTATGTAAAAAATTAAAAAAAAAAATATTTTTTTAAAATTAAGTTTTAGATCCAAAAAATTGACTATAAATGTAAATAAAGGATATTTCTAAAACTAGTACTCCCACAGATAAAAATGAGGTCTCGAATGAGACATATTGATGTTTTTTTTAAATTTTTTTATGCAAAAAGTTTTGGGAAAAAAAATTTCAAAAATTAAGTATCCAATTCGTGATATCGAGTGAAAACCATACTTCCAGATATTAGTACTTTCTTAGATTTAAATGAGGTATTGCTCCCAAAAAAAGAAAAAAATTTTGAAAAAATTAAGTTTCAGATCGAAAAAATTACTATAAACGAGGTTCCTTAAACTAGTACTCCCATAGAAATAAATTAGGTACTATATGTGCAAAGAGAAAAAAAATTTGGTGTTTTTTGTATTTTTAGGTGAAAAAAATTTTGATATCAAAATTTTCAAGAAATAAATTATAAGACTCAAGATATTGAGTAAAAACGATACTTCTAGATATCAGTACTTTCATGGAAAAAAATGAGGTATTACATCCAAATTAAAAAAAATAAAGAACCCGAATTTACTTAAGTATACACAAAGAAATGTATTCAATAAAATAGTAGAAAAAAACGTGCTTAATTGTAAGAAACATTTAACCCTTTCTTTGTTAAAGAATATTTGGAGTATTATTGAATTTAATACCTCAAAAGGGTTACACTGAGAACAATAAATTTGAAAAAATGAAATAAATTAATCACTAATCCTAAGTGAAATATTTATGGCCTGATAATCAGAAAATCTTTATTTAAACCTAAACTTAGCATTAAAGATGGTTTAATATTACTATTGTTACATGCACAACCTACAGTGTAGTGGTTACAGCCCCCAAAAATTTAATCAGGTATTTACGTGTTATAAATATTTTTACTCTTTTTAGACCCTCTTTACGACAGCCCCTTATCATGTTTTATGATAATCATGTTTGTTAGATATTTTGTGGTGTATCGGTGGTGTAGCTGGGATACTTGAAATTAAAGTTATTACGAAATGGCGCCACTAGTAGTATTAGTAATTCTTTTTAATAAAAATTAAACAATAAAATGTTATTAAATGGTATTTTATTGTAGATTAAGTTATTTATTATAAAAATTATAAACAATTTATGTAATTAATAAGTTTTTAGTGGGTTACAATCATTTAAATATGTAATTTTGAGGTTATGTTTTTAGTACTGTACTAATTTTTACTACTGTACACTGTAACAGTGTAGCTATAGCTGGGAAAAAAATATCCAACAAACATGATTATCATAAAACATGATTATGTTTTGGTGTAGAGAGGGCCATTTCATTAAAGATCAATTGAAAAATAAATTTATAATTTATTTTTGTTGAGTTTAAAACGACCTTGCTGGACAAATTATAAGGAAAAATTCAAAAAACTTTGATTTTTACTCTTGTCAATATTTCATTCTCAATCTGAGAACCTCTTCAGGACCTTTATTTTTTTAAGAAATAATTTTTTAATTTTACAAAATATTACATTGAATTGTTTGAATTACATATATATTTTACATACCATTTAAAAAACTTAACTTGACATTTAAATATTCTTATGTTTATTTTTTAATGTCAAGTTAAGTTTTTTAAATGGTATGTAAAATATATATGTAATTCAAACAATTCAATGTAATATTTTGTAAAATTAAAAAATTATTTCTTAAAAAAATAAAGGTCATGAAGAGGTTCTCAGATTGAGAATGAAATATTGACAAGAGTAAAAATCAAAGTTTTTTGAATTTTTCCTTACAATTTGTCCAGCAAGGTCGTTTTAAACTCAACAGAAATTTAAATTATCTGGACGTTCCAAATCCAATTTTCATAAATTTATTTTTGGTAAAATGCACCTACCTATACCTGAAATTATGAGTTTTAAAATTCTAAAAAACTAAAAATAGTCCAATTTTTTATTATTTTTTGGTATACATGCATAGAAATAATCATAAAACAATCGCGCTTATTCTTCAAAGGTTTTTACATGTTCTTTGAATTTTACCGAAAAATAAACAAAAATAAAAAATTATAGCGTTTATGCAATGGTGATAGTGCGTTATTTATGTGATACACGTCATTACACATACTACGTGTTGCATTAAATGTCACTCTTATAGTTTTATACTAAAAAAAAAACTTTTTTCATATATTAATATGCTGCATGTTTCTATTAATTTATAAAGTATTATGCGAGCGGCAAGTTATACATTTTTTAATGTGTTTGAAAAATGATATATTGACTTTTATGCTTATTAAATTCATGTAATTACACTAAAATTTATAATAAATAATTTTTTTTTTTTTATTACAAGATTTTTATTTTTTAATTTAAATAGAAAAAAAATAATGTTTTAAAAAATTATTTTCTAGAAATTTTGTGTTAATTAATAAAAACTTTTTTCAATTTTAGCTAAAAATCTGAACGAGATAAAATATAAATTGAATATTTATTTTTATTACTGAGCTTTTTTGTAAATAAATTCAGACTCCATCTACCTACACTTATCTTATCTAGTTTATGGACTACCCCCATGCCCAATACTTCCTACAAATTCTTAAAAATTAATACCCAAAATGAATTTTTTTTAAAAAAATGAGGGCATAAAAAAGTTTTAACCAATGTTATACTTATTGCTAGAAATCATAATCCTCAGATAATATTTTTTTTTTAATTATTTTTTTTTACTTAAAATTTAAATTAAATATAACCTTGATTACTAAAAAATAGATACAAATTACTTTTCACGAATACCTATATAATGCTTTTTTAAAATAAAAAAAAAAAATATATTTATAGAGTTAAATGAATTCATTTCAAAGCAGCTAAATTTGTTATTTCTTTTTTCCTCGTTTTTTTCAAAGAAAGTTAATTAGAAAACTGGTTTTAATCATGAAAATATTTGTACTTACATTTTTTTTAAAATAATTTTATATGAATGATATTTTTGATGCACTGAAAAAAAAGATCTATTTGTCTCAAATAGAAATCTATTGAAACTAAATATATTCTATTTGTTTCAAATAACGCATTCTATTTGAGACAAATAGAAAATCTTCTTGGCAGAAATTTAAAATTTTTCACGAAAAATACCGTTCTGGGTTACCAAATGAAAATTTTTTATTTTTCACCCTAACGTATTTTCCGATTTTCCAAGATGGCAGACCAAAAAACATCAAGATAGGAACTTACGCAAGGTGGAAAAATGAAAATTTTCTTTAAAATATTCGTTTCTTTCAACCTCGAAAACTCCCAGGAAATGTAGAAAGTTCATTTTTTGATGCTTTTTGCTCCACCATCTTGGAAAATCAGAAAATACGGTAGGGTGAAAAATTGAAAATTTTATTTAAAAAATCGTTTTTGTCAACCTCCGAAACCCCCAGCTAATGTAGATAGTCCCATTCTTGATATTTTGATCCGCCATCTTGGAAAATCAGGAAATACGTTAGGGTGAAAAATAAAAAATTTTCATTAAAAAATTGGACATTAAAAAGTTTCACTCATGATGTTTTTTCGTCTGCTATCTTGGGAAATCGGAAAATAGTTTTAAGTGAAAAATTTTACTTCGAGGATATCAACTTTTCCCCAGACGGTTCATTTTCATCCCGAAGGTTTTCCAGGAGAAACTAAAATCTTTTAGGGTCAATAATACACCTTATGGTTTCTTAACAGAAATCAGCAAAACACGTTTCTTCTTGTAATAAATAGAATTCTATTTACCTCAAATAGAATTTGATCCAAGAAGATTTTCTTTTTGACTCAAATAGAAATCTATTTGAGTTCAAAATCAAGAAGATTTTCTATTTGAGCCAAATAGAATCTATTTGATTCAAATAGGAATTTTTTTCAGTGATGGCATAAATTTCAATGACATGCATTTAATTAATCTCCCGACGAATTTTCGAAATATCTCTTATGATCTCCGCTGATCTTTTTAGATCTCCGGAGGTCACTTTTGATTTCTGGAGATCTCCAGAGATCTCCGGAAATCTGAAGTGATCGCAAATTTCAGGTGATTTCTTTAGTTCTCTGGAGATCTCCGGAGATCTCCGGAAATCACTTTTGATCTCTGGAGATTACTGGAGATTAAAATAGATCTAAAGTAATCTCCAGAGATCACTGAGGTAAAAAAAAAAGTTAGAAAACTTTACAAAGAATATTTAGAATCATTAAGCAAAGTTGTAAAACGATAAACTAGATTGTTTTACCTTATTTTTTGACTTTATTTAAATTTAAAAAATAAAAAATTACAGCAATAAGTTTACTAATTTTTATAATAAAAATAATTATTGGAATCGTCTCAATAAGAAATACAATTAGGTAAATGAATAAAAAAAATTAGTTATTTGATCATTAATAATTTTAATAAATATTTATAATTTTAATTACAATATATTAATAGACATATTTTAAATTAGTCAACAATTTTTATAAACAAATAATTATAATTTATTTTTATAATAACAATAAATATTACCACGAAAGGTACTTTTTCATCTGTTAATAAAATAAAAAAATAAATAATTGTTTACTAATTTGGCTAATTCTTAAAAATTATAGTATTTACTCCAGTCAAATCACGGTTTTGGTGGTATTGTTTGTGGCCGCTACCATATTTGGTCTACTAAAGGTTTTTTGGGTCGCTGAACACGAAAATCGGATTCTTTTCTATGCGCAATTGAGGCTTGACTCTTAAATAGCCAAAACTACCTCTAAAAGGGCTATTTTTTCAACTTTTGCTCTAGCCCTCCAAGATTTGGTCTAATAAAGGTGTTTAGGGTCGCTGATCACGAATATTGAAGTTATACCCATGAAAAATTACCCCTTCTCCCTTAAATTGGCTAAAACTACCCCTAAAAGGGGTGTTTTCGCTACTTTCACTCTAGCCCTTCAAGATTTGGTCTAATAGGGTTTTTTGGGTCGCTGATCACAAAAATCGATATCTTCAATTGAAACTTAACTCTTCACCCTTAAATTAGCCAAAACTACCCCTAAAAGGGGTGTTTTCGCTACTTTCGTTCTAGCCCTTCAAGATTTGGTATAATAGGGTTATTTGGGTCGCTGATCACAAAAATTGACGTCTTTTCAATTAAAACGTAACTCTTCAACCTTATATTAGCTAAAACTACTCCTAAAAGGGGTGCTTTCGCTATATTCGTTCTAGCCTTCTAAGATTTGGTCTAATAGGGTTTTTTTTTGTATAACCCTAATAGGGTTTGAATGTATGATTCATTTATTTATACTTTTCAAACCTTTTAAGAGTAGTTTTATCAAATTTAAGAGTGAAGACCTAATTTTTAATTGAAAAAAACGTGATTTTCGTGATCAGTGACCTAAACAACCCTTTAAGACCAAATCTTGTAGGTCTCGAGCAAAAGTAGAGAAAATACCCCTTGTAGGGGTAGTTTTGGCTAATTTAAGGGTGAAGAGTTAAGTTTTAATTGAAAAGACATCGATTTTTGTGATCAGCGACCCAAAAAACCCTATTAGGTCGAATCTTGGAGGTATAGAGCGAAAGTAGCGAAAACACCCCTCTTAGGGGTAGTTTTTGCCAATTTAAGGGTGAAGGGGTAATTTTTCATAGTTATAACTTCAATATTCGTGATCAGCAACCCCAAAAACCTTTATTAGACCAAATATTCGAGGGCTGGAGCAAAAGTTGAAAAAACACCCCGTTTAGGGGTAGTTTTGGCTAATTTAAGGGTTAAGCTCCAATTGTGCATAGAAAACACCCTGATTTTCGTGTTCAGCGACCCAAAAAACCTATAGTAGATCAAATCTGGTGGCGGCCACTAACAATACCACCCCCCCCCCCCCGTGATTTGACTGGAGTTATTCTTCAAGTCTAAATTACCATAAAAAAATAAAATATTACAGTATAAAAGTAAAAAATATTACTTATATTCGTAAGTTCTGTTATTTCTCTCTGCATTTATAATTAAATTTTTCAATTTATTTACTTTTATAGTTTTACCCTTAGCTATAGAATCAGATGTTTGAATTTTCCAATTAGTATTAGGGGGGCATGGTTTTATTTGCGATTTTTTTTAAAAGCATGTCCATGGAATTTTTTCACGGTAATTTTAGAGTTTTTGGGGTCGCTGATTCCAAATCCGAATTCCGTTTTAACCTAACGTGGTCCAATTTTGCGTAATTGCTCATTTTAAGTCATTTTTAACGTTTTTTTTGCCATTTTTTGTTAAAATTTTTAATATATTACCATTTTCCTCATAATACAATAATGTTTTTTGGGTCTCTATACCAAATTATCATATCTACTCATACAAAAAAAAATGGTAGCCCATAATAGGGATTCTTAGGCTATTATTCGCGCTTGTTGGGCTGATTTTAGCTATTTTTATGAAATAATACCAATTTTTAGCTACAGCTTCTGGTTTTTGAGTATTTTAAGGTAGTTAAATACTAATATTATTTTTAATTTATCTAAAAACGGTGCAGTAGCCCATATTCGGCACTTATAGGCTGTTTTTTCGTAATTGGTAATTAAAATTATAAATATTTATTAAAATTATTAATGATCAAATAACTAATTTTTTTTATTCATTTACCTAATTGTATTTCTTATTGAGACGATTCCAATAATTATTTTTATTATAAAAATTAGTAAACTTATTGCTGTAATTTTTTATTTTTTAAATTTAAATAAAGTCAAAAAATAAGGTAAAACAATCTAGTTTATCGTTTTACAACTTTGCTTAATGATTCTAAATATTCTTTGTAAAGTTTTCTAACTTTTTTTTTTACCTCAGTGATCTCTGGAGATTACTTTAGATCTATTTTAATCTCCAGTAATCTCCAGAGATCAAAAGTGATTTCCGGAGATCTCCGGAGATCTCCAGAGAACTAAAGAAATCACCTGAAATTTGCGATCACTTCAGATTTCCGGAGATCTCCGGAGATCTCCATAAATCAAAAGTGATCTCCGGAGATCTAAAAAGATCAGCGGAGATCATAAGAGATATTTCGAAAATTCGTCGGGCTCAGCTAAGTATAATAATTATATTTATTCGAGAATTTTCTTAATATATATAGGACTAGAAAAATTGATAAAGAATCAATTACTTATTTTAATCGTTGCAAATGACATAAAACTTAAAAGAAAGTGTAAACAAAATTAATAAAAATTGTTCAAAATTTTTTTTGTAAGTGTCACCATGCAGCGGTGAGCATCTTAAACGAGTAAAAACATAAGTCCAATGACTTTTTACTTGGATAAAAATACAAAGATTGTAGTACCCACGAAGCTTTTCCACAGCCAGAAACTAAATAATCGACATTTCAAGAAATTAGAGTCTACTTACATTGTACTCACTTTTAAAGTAATATTTATTATGTCTTTTAATAATTAAAAAAAAATAAGTTTCTTAATACTTTATCATGATATTTTATTCTCGCATCTCGAACTTCACACACTAAACACCTTAATATTATAAAATTATTTAACGTGCTTTAAGTTTTTGCGAAATAACTAAGTTAGTAACATGAAATTTAGCAGAATTTTGGATAATGATGAAAGAAATCGGTTAAGCTTAAAAAAATAATTAGTTTTCGACCAAATATGATAGAAATAAAGAATTCAAAACCGTTTAGATTAAAATGTGGTTTTCGAAGAAAAAATATTTTTAATAGTTTATAGTTTTAGAATCGCAGAACCTTTTTTATACGTGCAAGCATGAGCTTAATTAATTTATCCTTATAAATAAAACTTCAAAATATAAACTTTTGGGCTCTACCGGATCCCTAACAAATTTATCAAAGTGCATGCAACGAAGACACGAAAAGTACTATGACTGTTATGGTTGTAGAGTAATACACCTATTAAAACAAATTCCCAAACATATGGGGCCATTCATAAATTACGTAACGCAAAATTTAGTGTTTTTGAACCCCCTCCGCCCCAAAAATAACGCTTTTGTTAACCTTTTTAACATTGACTGTAACACAATGGTTGACCCCCCTACACCCCACAAGCGTTACGTAATTTATGAATGGCCCCTATATAGGCGACACCATGATTGATTTAGGAAAGAATCACGATTTCTAAAACTACCATATGGCGTACGCTGGATCCCACCATCTGAGGGTTAAATCAACATTCAGTAAAGTTTAATGTTTTTATAAAAAGAAATTAATTTAATTTTTCCTTTTTTTAATATTGCCAAACCTAAAATTTGTAATCCCAAAGTAAGTAGAGCTGAGAGTTTCACTGGTTTCGCAATGTATTGGGGTGTTTAAATTAAAAATTTCGGTTGACTTTTCATTTTTTTGTGTAAATTTAAATTTTTTTTATAATGAATTTTAAACATGTTTTCTTTTAACTATTTTATTATACAAGTACTTCAAATTTTTTTTTTATTTTAAATTTTCGCCTAAATTTTGTACATTTTATAAAAGGCGTCAAAATAGAGGCTGAAAAAAAAACTAAAAAAAGGTTTCAGAACTGATTTAGCAAAAAATCCAAAACTTAACTAATGCACCGAAAACGAAAAACATAGATTTTTAAGTACAATAATCCACCTAAAATGGTCAATAAAAAATTTTCTAATGCAGTTTTTCCTGATTTTTTAGTTCACTTGGCACTATAAAAACAAAGAAAACGCACCAAACACGAAAATCGGGGTCATTTCGTAAAGAAATGGGGGCTTCACCCGTAAATTTGCAAAAACTACCCCCAAAAAGGGTTTTTTTTACATATTCGCACTTTGAGTGCTCAGATTTGCACCATACAGATTTTTTGGGTCGCTGATCAAGAATTTCGACTTCTTTTTCATAAATAATCAATATTTCACCCTTACAATAGCTAAAACTACCCCTAAATGGGGTGTCTTTGCTTTATTCGCACTTTGAGCATTCAGGATATGCCGATATAGGTTTTTTGGGTCACTAATCAAGAATTTCCACTTTCTTTCTTTCTTTTCTTTACAAAATGACCCCGATTTTCGTGTCCAGCGACCCAAAAAACCTATAGTAGAGCAAATCTCATGTTCGCCAGTGAAAATACACCCCCCCCCCCCCTTTATTTTGACTGGAGTATTTAGGTCGATAGCTTAATTAGTTTTTGAGTTAGAACTAGAGCCGATTTCAAAAAAGCAGTTTAAACGCGCTTAAAGTTTTTAAACGCTATGTTTTCATGTTGACTGCGGTTCAAAAAATAATCAAAATATCTCAAAAACATATTTTTTTTGGGCTAAAATTGTTTTTAATATCATATTCTGAAAAATGCATAAAAAATTTTATTTTTTGAATAGTCAGCCTTAAATGAGATGTTTATCGTTTGAATCCGAATAATAACCGTTCAAAAAAGTTGATTTTTAAAATTTGTATACAAAACATAGAGTATTTTGTTACGGGGATGGCTATAGTTAACAGCGCGTGTGAGTATGACAGCTAAATTTCTTTTCAGAAGTAGCCAAGACCAAAATATACTCACTTTCTGTGGAAAGTTTTTTTGACCGCGGGCGCTGGTTCTGGAAAAAGTTACAGGTCCACAAAGTTGACCAATTTTGCAAAAAAAAAAGTGATAATATGACAGCCCAGATTAGCCTAGATTTTAGGTTAGGACAAAACATAGTCAGTTTATTTATGAGATTTTTCGGTATGAGCGTTCTGGACGAGTATGTCGGGCTATAAAAAATTCCGCCGTTTACCTGCGCATTTTTTAAATTAGTTTGAAATAAAAAAATTTACAAGGGATCAATTTTACAGCCAGAATCTCTTAAGTTTAGCGTTAATATTACGAAGGAAAAATACACATTTCTCGATACCATGGAAACCCTTCAAAATTTTAATAGATTCTGACTGTATAATTAATACCTTGTAATAGTATATTACGGTCCTAGGCCAGAAAAATAAAGAATGGCCCAATTGCACGTAAATTACGATTATTACTCGTAAACTGCGATTTGGGTCATTCTTTGTTTATGGCCGAGGATTGTACAAAATTTTTTTGCGAATGTGGCGAGAAAACAAGTCTGTACTGCGGTCCGAAAGTACGTATTTCCTAGACGCTGACTTCTCGCCACAGTCGCAAAAAAATTTTGTACGATCCTCGGCCATAAACAAAGAATGACCCAAATCGCACGTAAATTACCTTCCGAGGCGAAGCCGAGAAATTTACGTAATTTACGTGCGATTTGGGCCATTCTTTATTTTTCTGGCGTAGGACCGTAATATACTATTATTTCAAGCTATTTAAAAAAAGCGCGGGTAAACGGCGAAACTTCAATGGCATTGCCCCATACCAAATAATCTCTTTAAATAATCTGAGTATGTTTTGATCTAATCTAAAAATCTAGGCTATCCGAGCTGTCATAATTTCACTTTTTTTTTGCAAAAAATTGACTAACTTTGTGGACCTGTAACGTTTTCCAGAACCCGCGGCCAAAAAAACTTTCCACAGAAAGTGAGTATGTTTTGGTCTTGGCTATCTCTGAAAAGAAATTCAGCTGTCATACTCACACGCGCTGTTTACCATAACCATCCCCGTAACTTATTTTTTAATTAATTTTCTAAAACTTTTGCTTTTTTTAAACAGGTTCTTTTTTATAAAATTAGGTACTAGATTTGCTAAGAAAAAAAAACAATAATTAATATTAATGTTGTTGTAATTGCCCATAATTTACTATATAAAGTAATATTTATTTGTTAGTGGCCAATACTGGGCAAATATATTTAAAAAACTAATAATTTTTAATAATGAATAAGATGTTTTTATTGGACATTGCTTATTTAAACCTTCCCAATAAAAACAATGTTTTTTATGGCAAAAAATTAGGTCTTAAAACAATAATGGATGTGAAATATCAACGACTGCAAATAACATACACATTTTTTAAAAATCGATTCTTTAGTTTCCTAGGGTCTCAAAATAAGCTTTATGCAGAAAAATCAAAAATAAAAATTTCACCTATCACAATGGTGCCTCTAAATCAGTAACCAAAAAATTAAATTTCTCTAATTAATATGTTTTCAATATAAAAACATATGCTCAAATTAAAAATTTTCTTGGAATAAATATTTTTATCAGAAACGATGTAATAATTTTTTTCGGACAATCTATTAATATGAAAAATATACATAATTTTTTCTGGTACATAATAAAAGTAAAATATGTAATAATTTAAGTTAGAAAAAATTAATATATTATGGTCAAAGATGAAGAATATTTATGGTTTTCTAACTAGAAACACAACTATATTTATGACACTTTTAATAGTCGAAATATTGAACATATGCGTTTATAATATGGAAATAGATTTATTTTTTTAAATGTATTTTAATATTATTATTATCATTGGGCACACGCGAAGGACACTAAAACAGTAGGGTGTCCAAATTTATTATTATTATTTTTATCTTGACCAGATTTTTTCTTTTTTTCTAATAATAGAAATTTCTATTTTTTTACGTAACAAGAAACAAATTTACATTATTTTAAATAAGATCTTGTTTATAAAATAAAAATTATAAATGACATCAAATTTATTTTAAAAAACAAAAACTTCTTTTTATTCTTATTGTTGTCACAAAATTTTAATGAACCGTGAAAAACATAAAAATAAAATTTCTAATTTTTAAAAAAATACTTCTGTCTGTGCCCAATATCAAACCCTCTATTTTTATAAAAATATTTTTATTCAATATATTCTTAAAAAATAATTTTTGATTAAATAACAAATTTTTTTATTTTTCCTTCTCATGTATGTAATAATATTATGACGTTTTTTTTTTGTATTATTTTTTTAGCGTGTAATTTTTATTCTCATCAAATTACGTTCAATTTGTAATATACGATGTAACAATTATAATTTTTTTTATCAATTATCAAATCATCATCTAATACATTTTTTTTTTTGTAACTTAAAAAAAAGGATTAATTTACAAGAGCGAGATGTTTTTTTCTGTGTTTAAAAAGCATAAAATTGTATAAAATTATTTATTATTTATAAAGAAAAAATTAACTTTATTCTTGATCAAACATACTTAAAAAAAGTTAAATAATTTTTTTAAATTTTATTCGCATTACATGCACGTATATCTTCCTCTATTGTATCAAACGAATAAAAAAAAAAAAATAGTTTAATTTTTCTCACAGTTTTGTTTTTATATAAAAATTTGTTAAATTTTTTTTTTATTATTATTATTGAGAACGTGTATTTTCTTGTAATATTGAATTCTCATAGTTTTATTACAGATCAATAAATAATCAATGAGCATATTAAAAAAGTTTTTCTCTTTTAATTTTTCACGTTATAAATATTTTCTACTTTTTATTTTTTTTTATACTTCGATAGTTTTTTAGGTTCGAAAAAAATATTTTTATTGTAAGAAAAAACTGATTTTAGAGAATTTTTTTTTATTTAAAGTCAAATTATAAATAACGGATTTTTTTTTTTTTACAGAAGCTTATAAAATGAATCAACATTTTTCTATGATTTTTAGCAGTTGATTGAACATTTAAATTTTATTTTGATTGACAGAAGATATATTTTATGTTAATTGTTTTATTATAGGATAGTGTACACAACAGGTATTATCAAAGAGTGGATTAGAAATTTTCGAAGAAATTTTTAAAAAATATATCTCAAAAATTCATACTAGTAGTTAATAATATGTTTCCTGTTTGCACTTCGTAATATTATAAAGAAGCATTAAAAATTAAAGATTCAAGCAGGTAATACGTAATATCAAACTTAAATTTTTTTAACAGGTATAACGAACGTTCGTGTCAATATATTTATTAAAAAAAAAAGGTGTAACTGATTTATCTTATTACATGAACTTCGTTTTTTTTTCTTGTTAATTATAAAAAAAAAAATAATTTTTGAAATAAAGGCTTCTTCATTTACAGTTTTTTTTTGGACGGTTTGGACTATTTGAAGTTTTCGAAGAAAAAACATAAATGAAGGAATTTTAAAATAAAGAGATGTTAATTTTTGATGAAAATTTAAATTTAATCTGACATTAATACAAAAAATAATATAAAAACAAAATTATCACTGAATTTTAACATATAATTAAAAATGAATACCCATGACCCCAGCAGATTAAAAATTTTTTCCGTTGATTCTACTGTTTATTTTGATGAATTGTGATTTTTAAGTTCATTAACACTTACGCACTAGTGTTCATTATTGCATATCCTGAGGCAGATCCAGAAAACTTCCTCGAGGGATGGGGGAAGGGGCATCAAAGCAAAATTTACATGTTTTAATAAAAAATTCTAAAATAATTCGAATAATTATCAAAAAAAATGCGCAAATTTCGGTTCTCTTAGGGCTCAGGGAGAGGGAAGAGGGCGATTGCTCTATTGGCAGGCGTTTTAGAAATTTTGCGTTCAAATTTACATAAAACTTTACAAAATCGATTATTTTATTTGTTAAAGTTAAAATTAAGTTATTTTAAACAACTTACGTAAGTTTTAGCAGGATGTAGCCAAGTCCAAAACACACTAACTTTCTGTAAAAGTTTTTTTCGGCATAGGATTTATCGAGGGATTTATACATAGTTATAAGTCGAATGAGGTAGCCAGTTTTAGATAAGAAAGTAGAAATAAGTCGTAAACGCACAAGGTCGAGCACAAGGTTTAAAGCTACATTTGGGGTTTTAAGTGGTAAATCGGTCAATGTAAATCGGTAAATGTCTCATTGAATCTTAGGCCACTGTAACATAAAACTACACTGTAAAAAGTAACTTTCTTATATTAACAAAAAAATTAGAACATTTTAGAAAAAATTTGTAAATATTCGATAAAAATCGTAAAAAATACTAAATTTAGAATATTAACAAAAAATTCGAGTATTCTCGATTTTTTTTGTGAATTCGCAAGAAAAATTGATAATTTACAATTTTTTTTTCGAAAATTTTCAAATAATAGTTGTAAATTTACGAAAAATAGTTGTGAATTTACAACTTTTTTCGTAAATTCGCAAAAAAAAATCGAGAATTCTCGAATTTTTCGATACTGTACTAAATTTAGTAAATTTACGATTTTTATCGAATATTTACAAATTTTTTTGAAAATTTACTAATTTTTCGAAAAAATTCTATTTTTTTTGTAATTCTAAGAAAGTTACTTTTTACAGTGTAGTTTGAAATTTAAAAAATTATGATTATAGATTTATCCCATTTGGGATGGGATATATCAATTTGCTTTTTTAATATATTTTAGGGAAAAATATAAATTGGGTTCGAAAGAGGCTAAAAAACTGGTTTTGGCAAAAAAGAAAAATTTTTTTTTGAGAACGCTCACAAGAAAGTTTTTGATCCAAATAAAAATTTTTAAAAATAAGTTTTGCCGACGGATAACATTTTTTGTAATACGAAAATGGAATATTTTGTAGAGTATATTAAAATATACTTATTATGTATTTTCATATTATAAATTTTACGCGCGGTTTTTTTGATTTAAAATAATAATATCCGCAAATTCGCAAAATATTTTTCGGTATTTTCATTCCTGTATTGAATTTAAAATACCCTAATTATATATATAATATTATTAAAATAATATTAACGTAACTTAATTTTTGGGATCCAGGAGTTTTGTGGACAGATTTTGACCAGAATTTCAATTTTTTGTGGTCGGATGATCCCAGGTCCCTTCATGCATTTTAACCTTGGTTATCTTTGACCAAAAACCAATTAAAAAACTCTATATAGACTCGCACCTCGACTCGCCCACCCTGGTAAGATAGCTTTGACCTTAATTTTGGTTACAAAGTCAGATTAAAATTATATAATTTATGCCTTCTTTTTCAAAAAAAAGGTAAAAACTTTGTATTTTGACTAAGTTATTGACAATGGTTCCTTTTAACAGTTAAAAAAATACATTACTAAACTAATTTAAAGTATTAACTCTTTGACTCTAAAAATATAATTTTTCTAGAAATATTCAAACAAACATACAAGAAAAACCGTTGTTATTTTTTCTTACTGAAAATTTAAATAACACAAAACTCACTCCTTACATAAATTACATAAAATTTTCAAAAAAAAAAAAAAAAAAAATACCCTGCTGTCTCTTTATGTCAAAAAGACTTGTAGTCAACTGTTATGTTACACCCGCACAAGACTTCTATTATTGCATCCTTTTCATCAAACAAAAGTCCACATTATTATTAATACTTTCCTTTAACAATTTTTCATTTATATTTTTTGTCCATATAATAATTAAAGCTTTAAAAATATAATAATTTAAAAACCCGTAAACTAAGACAATAAAAACTAATAATTTTATTCTTTTTAACAAGTACAAAAAAAAAAAGTAAAATAAAAGGTTACAACTTCAGTATAAACAATAAATAAATTGAAAGTATGTATGTAATGAACTGGGATGTTAAATTATTATAAACGTATGGTAAGTTCTTGGGCAGCCACGTTGTGTCCATTATACTAATTAGAACGGATATTTCCTATTTTACGCAAACTGGTTTTTACATTACAATAAATGCATATATGTTTTTTTTTTATTGTTTTTATTATAAATAATAAAGCGTAATATATTTGATTGAATAGAAATATATTTTGTATTTTAAAAAACTATCATTTGTTTTTATGGATGCGTTTTTAATATTATAATTTTTTTTTGTAATAATAGGTACAAGTTAAAAGGTGTTAAAATTTATAATAGAAAATTATATCTTTTTATTGTCATATTGAATTCTTTTAATTTTACAACTTAGATAATATTTTATCTTGTTATTTCACACCTGTAATGAGAGATAATAAGTTTACGCCTTTTTTTAAATTATGAAACCTTTTTATCTATGTTTTAATTTTTAATACTTTTCATTTTTTATTGATTTATTGTAGTATTGAAATAATGGTTTTGAAAAAAGTAACAGACATTTATTAAGTTTCAATTTTATTTTTATTATAAACTTTTTTTTACTTTCTTATATAGAAAAAATTGTTGGATTTAAAATCGATTGATAAATTTAATAAATTAAAATTAGAAATTAAGCACGTTGATATTTTGCATGTGATATTAATGGCCAATTTATTTCAGTTTCTCCAATATCAGAAATTATTTTTAATTTATTTTTATCACCACGATTTAGTTTTATTTTATTAGCCATTTTTGTAAAATCTGAGAAATTATTTATGGTATTAAATTTTTTAATTTTAAATTCTTTAAGATATTTTAATTTATTAAATAATTCTTTACAGCCTCCCGTTATGTCTATACGATCAATTGGTGATAATTCCAAAGTAATCAAATTAGTTAGATTATTAATATGCTTAAAAGCAGTGTTATTAAACATGCAGTCATAAATAATTAAATTTTTTAAATTTTTATAATTTGATATTTCTTTGATAACGTGATTTATATTTCCATATTCTTCTTCTTCGCCTTCTGCAGTTTCATCGTACAAGCCAAATGTTTCAAGATTAGAAAATCTATTAAAATCTAGTTTTAATTTCTTTAGTAGATCGTATTCCCAAAAATGTACATGAATTTCTTTAACGTTTGGATTTAAGCTTTTTAATAATAATTGCAAATCTTTGGAGTCCATTTTGTTAAAATGACAAGTAAAAATTTCTACATTTTCAAATCGCTTCAAAAATTTTTTAATGTCATCTAAATATTCTTCTAAACCTTCCAGCTGTAATTCTTTAAGATTATTTATTTGGATAGAATTCATTAAATTTTCATCCATTTCTATGTTAGATAATGTAAGTTTTTTTAACATTTTTTGTTTAGATAAAAATGATGGTAGTTTCTCTAAAAAGCATATGCCATTTCTTGCAGTTATTTTTACTTCCTCTAAATTTTCACATTTATTCAAAGAACTTAAAATTTCATTCACTTCAGGAACATGTTTTTCTTCCTCAATAATCTCTTCGTCATAATATATCTCTAGCTTATTTAAATTTTTCAAGTTACTAAAAAAAGCTTTAGATTCAATCAGGCAATCTCCAATTGATACTTCCTTAATGTTATCTGAAGGTATTGGTAATAAACAATCACCTTTTATAAATAAATTTTGCAAAGAAATGCTGCTGAGATTCATAGTTTTATTAAATAAATCTTTTAGGTTATTATCATTTAATAATTTAATATCCTCCGACTGGTCACCTACCTCTAAATAAGTAATATTCTTGCAATATTGAGGTAATTCCTTCAAGAATCGCTCATAATTTAAAGTTTTCATATCTGATATGTATATTTTATTCAAATATTGACTACTCCGATTCAAGATGTTAACAAGAAAGTTGGTTTTCATTTCTTTAATTTTATCATCATTAGAAGGTTCAAATGGATTATAAGGAAGAAGATTTTTTACGTTCAAGATTTTCATCCGAGTCCAAGAAAGTTTAGAAAGTCTGTTCCATCGTTTAGAAACTGATTCAATTTTTAATCTATCTTTTGCTATCAAATTTTCAAAAATGGATACTAACTGATCATCATTTAGGCTTTCAATAGTTACCGCATCCAAAAGATCTGATGTCTTTTTTGATTCTAAATTTATGTACATATTAAATTATTAGATTCAAATATTAAAATATAAAATTTTTTACTTACTGTTTAGATTCAACTTTTTTCCTTTTGGAGGCATGATAAATAATGTACAAAATTACTAGGCTTTTTGATTTATTTCTGAAATAAAAATGCACAAAATATTAATGTATTAACGGATATTGAAAAGATTCTAATATTAAAAGCACAAAAAAAAATTCAACTTTAACTTCTTTTATTTCATTGCAATTCTTGATTAAATATTAAAAAACATATTTATTAAATTGAATATTTAGGTATAAAAAGTATGTAGCGGCATAAAAAAATAGTAACTACACTAATAATGATAGAAAACTATGGATGCTAGAAAACATGTATTTTGTATGATTGGGAAAATTTTTGAATGAATTAAAAACTAATTTTTAAGTTTAAAATAGTTAATTCGATCAAGATAAAAGTTAAAGCGTCAAAGTTTGGTTTAAAAATTGAAATTTATTTTTAAAAAGTTTAATGATTATGCAGTATAATTAAATGATACACATTCATATAAATATATACAATTTTATTGACTTTAAGAGTTTAAAAAATATAAATAAACATCAATTAGAAATTTTCTTGAATCAAATGAAAAGTGAAAGAAACACAGTAAATAATTGTATATATGCTTACTTGAAGATATATATTACTTAAATATTATTAATTATATATTCACATTTAATGTTTCTTTATTCCTTGTAAACAATTTTATGCACAATCTTTCAAACAATTTTTGTTATTTAGAAATTTGAAATCTGACTAGAGAGGTTATATATTTTTGTTATTTATGTTATTTATTTTTGTGAATTTTTTTAATAATTATAAATTATAAGTAATTAGCAATAATTTTTTTTTATTTGGACACTGAAATATTTAGTTACTTTTATAATTATCAAATATTATTTATTATTTCAATTTTCAAAACAATAAACAAACACTGACTGCGACAGCTGAGCACTTGAGCAGACAGCAATAAAACAGTGAATATGACGAGTAAATTACTACTCTGCGCGGTGTCATGTGTCAAGTATATATTTTGACAAAAGTGCAAAGCGGGTTTTTTGAAAAAAATGATCTTTGATCCTAAATAATTATTGTAATACACACCACAAAATTTATTATTTAAAACATTAATTTTTAAATTTAATGTATTCTATTTTACAATATTGAGTATACAAAACGATTATGTCCAAATGAAAACATTTAAATAAAATTTATTAGTGTAGAAGTAGAGCCCCATTTCGTAATCACTTTTTTTTCCTGATAAGTCCATAAAATTTTGCATTTTTCTGTTTTTTGGGCCACTAAATATGCATATAAATTTTATCGAAAATAGCCCAGTTGCCTTGTATAAATGAAATTTTCAGATAATGTTTTTCAGGTTTTTTAAGGGTCGTTTTACCTAAACTTTTTTTTGATAACCGATTTTTTTTTTTTTTTTATTAATTACTTTATATATGTCTCAAGAGTATGTAAAAAAAATTTATTTTTAAATCCTCCCCTCTAAGTATATTTTTTGCCTGTTTTGCCGGCGCCGTCAAACGTGTTTTTGATCAAATTTAACGGTATGGCTCTAATATTATCTTACATATCTTCTAACTACTGTTAAATAGTTAGAAATCATGTCGGAACTGGTCACTGATAGAAATTATGAGCAAATTTTGCTAATATTCGCGATGGTTTATGACGCCAAATTTAGCCGTGCCAAAATGGTAAAAAATAGCAAATCGGCCCAGCAGCAGGGGTAAAATCAGTTACAAGTTCAGTATGAAAACCAGAAGGATAATTTTATGGCTCAAAAATCACTGATAACTTATAAGTATACTTAAATATACAAAAAAAAAATGTTTTGTTAAATTTTTAAGAAAAAAAATATTTACTCTTATTTAGAAAACTATGTTTTTACACCTTCTAATTAAGATTTCTCTAAAACTATTTGACCGATTTTTATTTTTTTGGTCTAATTTTATTTGTTGTAAGTTCCTTTACGTAATAAAAAAAAAAATAATAATTTAATGATTAAAAGTACCGAAAAAATTATTCCAAAACTTCAAAGTCGTTTTACTCGAAACAACGTCTTTAAAACCCTGTACTCGATTGCGCGATAACTTCTGCACCGATTTTTTTTAAATTTACTAAGCAACTTAATAAATGCACTAATTTCGGGATGTCGTCGAGTTTTTTTTTTTTTATGTTCTGAAAAAATTTTTACAGCTGCTTTTGCCCGAAAATTATAGGCTTTTTTTTTCATTTTAACTTTGCATAGCCGCCATTTTGTTCGTAATTAATTTTTTTTTAAAAACTCGACGACATCCCGAAATTACGGGTTTTCAGTCTTACCAATTTTTTTTTCGTACGTTTTAGATTATCCTAAGTCAAGTACACAGTTTTGAATTTTTTTTTTTCAGAGACGCAAGTTCCCCTCTCTCACGCAAAACTGACGTTACAAAAAACAAAAAAAAATTTTTTTTTTTAATTTTTAATATATTTGTAAACTATAAAAAAAATTTGATTCAAATATCTCTATCCGTTATTTCACAATCCTACCTTAAAAATCAGCTAAAATATCGACATATTTAGGTAAAACGACCTTTAATGATTTTTATCGGTTACATATTTTTTTTGGGTCACTGAAAGCTTTGTTTTTATCTAAAATGCTTTATAGTTGGCTGCAATAGAAAATATTGAGGAAGTTAAAAAAAATAATTCAAACCTGCATAATATAGTAACCAGAGCATTTTAGGTAAAAAAAAAAATAATCATATTCATGTTCAGCAACCCAAAAAACCTAAGCAATAAAAATCTTGAAAAAAACGCAAATGTTAACCTCAAATTTCCTATTTTAGGCAACTGGGTCATTTCCGGTAAAAATAGTATTCATATTTGTAATCAGCAAATCAAAAAACAAAAAAATTTGTTGCAAATTTTATTGACCTATGAGCAACTAAAAGCGAAATAGGGCTCTACGTCTACTAATCCAGTCAATATATAGAGGGGGAGGGGGGGTTTACTATTATACTTTCCGGCCACTATCAAATTTGGTATTGAGTCCGACCCTTCCCCACTCTAAAGAAATTTTTATCGTTCTCTCATTGGCAGATTTAAATTCCGGACCTAAAGTTACAGAAATTTCCGTTAACAGCGCTAATTTTTAACTTCTGTTAGAGACCCTAGATTAGCAGAGACTGCCAGAAAAGCACGTGGTTCCGCAAGTTGCCAGCTAAGATGGCGGTCGAAAAAAATTTCCTCATTTAAAATATATGGTTGCTACTGCAAATGGCAGACCAATCTCAAAAACAGTCTACCTATCTGGCAGTCTCTGCTAATCTAGGGTCTCTAACTTCTGTCATTGGTGCCAGACCTAAATTTAAACAAGGAGTGGGGAAGGGTCAGACTCAATAGCATAGGTTTTTTTAATCGTTGAATTTGTGAAAACAAATTTTGAGGTCTTTTCTATGAGGAATTAGGGCTCAACCTTTAAATTAGGAACAGCTGTCCCTAAAAAGGGTATGTATTTGAACTTTAAGTGGCCATATTTGGTCTATTATAGGTTTTTTGGGTCGCTGATTATGAATTTGTGGGAGATTCTTATTAATGAGAAATTGGTGCTTCACTCTTAAATTAGCAAAGACTACATTAAAAATCAGATACTTTGCTACATACTTTGGGCGTTAATTTACATATCGAAAAACATTTGTTTTACCATTACTTTAAGTAATATCAAAGAAGAAAAAACTCAACATTCGTGTTAATTAAAGGAGATTAAGACTATCCCTAAAAGAGATGTTTCATCAATATTTACTTTTTCAGTTTTAAATTACGTAATAAACAGCTTTGTTGAATCTTACTTTATAAGTATTTGGTAATGGTTTACAAAAATGTTAACCCAGGAATTAATTAAAAGGGGATAAACTATCCCTAAATATGAGTTTAATTGTACTTATAGCTAATTGGATAAAATTTTCTGCATTATAGGTTTTTCGGGACGCTGATCAAGAATTTCTGGTTTTTAATTAAAATTATTAAGACGCCCTTAAATTTAGAAAAGCGCCCCCAAATATGGGGCTTCTTTATAATGATAATATGATGAGGCTGAATTTATTAGGTTATAACTATAGCTTCAGAAAAAATTTAGCCCACAATTGCTATTTAAAAAATAATAACTCTTGAAGAAAAAGTTTTGTTTTGAATTTTTGATATCTCTAATAATAAAATTAATTTTTAGTTGAAGCTTTTAAAAAATTTTGTAATAGTTATATCATTTTAGACAGTCAGACAGTATCTCATTAATTTTGAATGATATAATTTTAAGAAATAATATTTCACTTTCTTTCATAATAAATTGGGCTTTTTCACGGTATTCAGGTTTCTGGATATTCTGAAAACGTTTAATAAAATATTTGATACGTATTTTTTTATCTTCAATAAAAATTATTATTAACGATGATGTAGCGATTTTAAACCTTTTTTTTTCGACCTTTTTTTCAAAAATCGATGTTTCACACCAAAAAAAAGGAACGCGTTTTTGATGAGTTATTTGGATTTTTTGGTAGTCAAAAGTGTTAGATATGGGTATGTAAGGTTTTTTACATATAATAGTATGTATGTGGATGTAAAATTTTGCATGTATATGTTCCTGCACCCCCACACCTAAGCGTTGCATCCCCTAGAACGTGCATTTTTTTTTAGTGTCAATTTTTTGATGTTTTCAGCTAAAAAATATTATAAATATGGACAAATTTTTCATGGAATTACTTATTAGAGATCCATACTATGTATACTCAAGTTAAACTTTCTTTAAATAAAATAATATAAAAACACATTTCAAATATTTTGAAGACAGCAACAAAACCAACCAAATAAAATTTAAAAATATTTTTTACGATAAAAACCAATTGCTACAAGGATGGTTGTAGATTTGCAGAACTTTTTAATAATTTAAAAAAATATATATTTGTAAAATTATTCTCCCAAGTGAAATGGGATTAGAACTCTATATAAAAGGAAATTCAATATTTACCAGCTCATTTACACACTTATATATACTGTAACAAATTTTACTTTTCGTAAAAATTTAAAAGATAATTATATAATTTACCTTGTTTTTTACTTCTTCAATTTTAAAACAGAAGCTGCTTATTTAACTGCCTTCATGTAATGAGAAAAATGTTTAAATTTGAACAAATAAAAAACATAATTTAAAATAAATAATACGCAAAATCATAGTTACACAGTTTTATTAATTTTTATTAGCTTTAACATTTATTAAAGTTGAATATAATTTACCACTTAATTGGAAAACCGTACATATAATTAGAGTCAGTTTCAAAATTTAATGATATCAATGGTGGCAAATTATTCAAGTCTATATAAAATTTATCATAGTGTTTTAAGGTAATCGTTAACTCAGATTTATCTTCACGATCCAATTTTATTTTACTGATTTCTTCTATTAAATTAACCGACAACCCTTGAAAATGCTCAAGTGTAATTTCATTTAAATTCATCGAGTTTTCAATAATATCCTTTATATATTTGTTATTTATAGTGTAATAATTATTAATTAATTGATGATTACTAACGTGACGATGCAGAAATTTAATTTTTAAACTAATTAAATCTGGAAATTGGGTAATGTAACGAAATCCTGAATCTGTGAAGTAACAAGTTTCAATTGATAGAATTTTTAAGCCCTTAAGTTCGGATATTCCTTGGAGAACATCGTCTATACATTCATAAGTGTTATAAAAATGTTGTGTATTTTCGATCGTAAATGATTCCAGATTTTTTAATCGACAAAAATCAATTTTTGTACCCGTGGGAACAGAAAGGACATAGAAATGAATAGAAAGTGCCTTTAGATTAGTATTCACAGAATTAATTATACTTTGTAAATTCTCGGCATCCAAAAAAGGTAACCCACATGAAAAATGCTCTAGATTTTTAAAACGATTCAGATGATTTCTAATAATAACGCAAATTTCATTATCCAATCCATACAATTTCAAATATGTTAAATTTTCTGCATGAATACTATTTATCAATTCACTACCAATTGATACATTTGTTAATTTTAGCGACTGTAATTTTTGCTGTTTTAATAAAAACGCTGAAAAATTATTAATAATTAAATCAGGTTCTTCTCCATGAATTCTAACCATCCTAATTTCGATATCCAAAATGTTTTCGCATTCGAATAAACGATCAATTATTTTGATTATTCTTGAACTTATATTATCACATATAACCAGTGAATTTAAAGTTTTTAGATTGTTAATTAAAGGTACTGATCTAAATTGACAGTTGTAGAATACCAAATTTGTTATATTACTTGATGATATCGAAATTCTATTTTTTAATGTTAAATTGACTAAGCAAATGCTTTTTAAATTCTTAGCATTATTAAATACATTTTTTAGAATCTTGTCATTAAATATTTTTTCTTTTTGTTCTGGACTGTCTTCTACGTACAAATATTCTAAACTGGGCCAATATTTTGGTAAGTTTTTCAAAAAGATTTGGTCTTTTAATTCAGTAACAATGTGATAGTTTTTTAAATGAAGAGCTAGTAAATAATTAAAGCTTCTTTTTAAAATATTAATAAATAGAAATGTTTTTTGAGTTTTTTTATTCTCATCGATGCTTTCTTCCCTTGGTTGTATTTGTTCCATATCAAAAGTTTTAAAATGACTCCATGAAAGCTTAGATATTCGATTCCATTTTCTTGAAACTAATTCGATATCTAATTTTTCTTTGGCTGTTAAATATTCAAAAATATAAACCAGACAGTCCTCGTTTAAATCATTTATTGTTACTTCATAAGGATTTGACGACATTTTGAATTATTTGAATTTAGCCTTTATCATAAATGAAAAATTTTTTTTATTAAAAGCTTAAACAATGATCTACTTTTATCCTCAGACAATCTTTATCAACGCCTAAAAACAATTCTAACCTCTTATCCACATACAATTTATCTATTTCTATACGGTTTTTTTGCTTGAGCACTGAACACTAAATACCTAAAGTGAGTTTGTAAAAAAATTTGGATGATAATAGTGCAAAAACACTTTTTGCGTGGATTTAAGGTTATTTTTTGTTTTCAGTGTGGATTAAGATTGTTTTCCATTTATATAATTATTCATTATTTTTGAATTACCTTCAAAACATGAATTTTTCGTATTTTTATTTTGAATTTCTTCTTAATTATAATTTGCAAAATTAAAACAAGATTTTTTTACCATTTATTTCGTAGTTCCCAGTTGATTTTAGCATTATTAGTAATAATTAGTTTAATAAACATGAATGTCGTTAATTTATAAAAAACTTTTCAATAAAATACATCCTACTTAGCGAAATTGAATCAAATGAAATTAAATTTTAATACAAAAAAACAATTATTCAATACGGTTACGGCTAACCTAGATATTAAAATAACTATAGCTAACAAATCAACAGCAAATAATTCATAGCTTAAAAATTTTAACAATATTGTTTATATTGTTTTTTAACCTAAAAATTGATAAATAATAACACACAAGGGGAGTTACCTTTAAAACACCAAGTTACAACAAATGCTTATGGATGAGTCTATTATGTTGAAAAAGCAAGCCAATGTAAGGGACTGCAGACTCCAAGATTATTTACCATGGGGGGGGGGGGGTCGGATCCGATACCCACAAGTAATAACTTATTTCCACGAAGCTGAAAAAACTGTAAAAAAAACTTAAGTAAATAAAGTTTAACATTTTTTTCAAAACAGTTCTGTTATTTTATTGATTTTCATTAATGGAAATTAAGGTCTGTTCTTCTTGTCCCGAAAAAGTAGAACTGGAGTTAAATTGAGAAAACAAATGCGCGCTCTTCTCAAACATTTTGTAGGTTAGATTGTATTTTATTTAAATTTTTATTAATTTTTTAGCTTTTTTTACTGCTATCAAAAGAAGCTAAACTAAACATGTTTTGACATTTAATTTTCAAAATATTTTATCTCAAAAAAACGTTTTCTCTTTTGAATTACCGCCATGAAAAAGAGCGCGCGTTCTGTTTAGTTTTACACCAGTTTTGCATCAGGTTTTTGGGACAAAAAGAACAGACCTTAATTATTGTGCAAGAAACCTTATTTAAATTTTTTTTTTTTTTATTTAGTTCAAACTGTCTAGTTTTGAAATACAGTATTCGGTATGTACATAAGAATGGATTCTTTAATGGAAAACTATTATGATCAGTGCTGATTGTGATAGTCAAAATCAAGGAAAAAAATAAATACTAATTATATTGCTTAAAATTTTTTTTTTATTTGATTTTTACAATAAATGACATTTTAAATATATTATTAAATAGAAACGTTAACAAAATTGTTCAGTTGTAATCCTGATTGTAAAATATACTTTAACATTAAATTAAACACTAACATTAAATAAACTAAATCAACTAAATTCGCACTAAGAATTTACGGAATTTCAAAGTTATTTATTTGCATTATTATTTTAAAATAGGTTTACTTCGTGTAGCTAGAAATCAAGGAAAGCGGTAGGCTAAAAAGTATTCCATTTAAGGGGTAAAGATAAAATAATTTTTATGCAGGAATTTGAAATATTTTGGGTATTGGGAATTACAATAACAGTAATTTTGATTTGAGGACTTGACTATTAAATTTATTTTAAACATAATGTTTTCCAATATGTAAAAAGAGTTGCTCTTTCGAATCTTGGGTCTAATTTACAAAATTTTTGACTGAAAGAGAAATAAAATTAAATTAAAATTGGCTAATTTTTAATATAAAATGTGGCCATAAAACCGTTGTATTATTTAAAAAAATGATACAATATATATGTTTATTAATTTCGGAAACTAAAGAAATTGTCAAACTCAAAAGTTGTTAGCATATTTTAAATTTTTTTCTTGAATTTTCTAAGTTGATGAACATTAAATCATGAACGAAAAGACTTAAAATTGTGATTAAAATTAAATGCAAATTCTTTGATCTTTTTTGAGGTAATAAATTTTCTTTTTTGAATGATTTTTACAATAAATTGCCCATGGATGTTATAAAATAGTTTTTAAATTGCTTATTTAGTTATATTTGCAAGGCTATATTTCTCTTTCGGTAAAAAAATTTTGGGAAATTTGACCACGGAAAAGAAAACAGCAACGCTTTGCAAAAACCCCAAAAAATTGTAATTCTAAAATAATTTTCATTTTTGTAAGTTTTCTGTACGAAAATCGAATTAACTACTCAGTTAGGAATATATGGGTTAGAATTAAAATTAATAATTCCGAGGGACCTGGGTTCTAAAAAAGTTCAACCATGCAGGAATCATTTACGAAGTAATTATTTGCAGAAAAATATTTCATGTTCCTAGAGTTTATATTTACCATTCGACTTCGAAATCATTATCACATCCAGTGTCAATTTCAATTTTAAGCGATATTAACGATGATAAATTACTTTTGTTAACATCAATATCATTGTAATGCTTTAATATAATTGTTAATGCTTGTTCGTCTCCTCTATCTGTTTTTATTTTACTGATATCGGTTACTAAATTTCTTGACAATCCTTCAAAATATTCTAACCTAATTTCTTTTAAATTTAACGAATTCTTAACAATATCTTTAACATATTCATTATTTAAAGCGTAATTATATTCAATAGCATCTTTATGGTGAAAAAATTTAATTTTTAAGTTAATTAAATTTGGAAATTTGGTAAAATTATAAAATCCTTCATCTCTAAAACTACAAAATTCAATAGATAAATTTTTTAAACTCTTACAATCTGATAATTCAAAAAGAATTTCATCATTTTTTCGTTGGTATCTATAATTAACACGTGGATTTCGCGTATTTTCCAATGTTAATGTTTCAAGATTTTTTAATCTACCGAAATTAATATTTGAATCGGATAAAAAAAAATTTTCATAAAAAAGAATAGACAGTTCTTTTAAATTAATATTTAAAGAACCAATTATCATTTCTAATTCCTGAGAATGCATACTTGCGAAGCTGCATAAAAAATGTTCCAAGTTTTTAAAACGATCCAAGTGATTTCTAAGGACAAGGCAGTGTCTATCATTCAATCCATACAATTTTAAATATTTCAAATGTTCTGCATGTATACTGTTCATTAAATTATTATCTATAGAAATATTTCTAAATTCAATTGAACTTAATTTTTTTTGTTTTAATAAAAATGTCGAAAGATTATTAATAACTAAATCCCGCCCCCAATGTTGACGATTAATCATTTTAATTTCAATCTCATATATATTTTCAGTTTCAGATTCAAATACACGATTCAATATTTCTTTTATATTTGAGCCATGTTCGTCTTCTACACTTATGGTTCTTAAACTGTTTAGATTTTCGATGAATAGTAGTGATCTGAATTCGCAATTTGCAATTCTTAGATCTTCTAAAAAATTTGAGCTTATTGATATTCTATCTTTTAGTCTCAAATTGATTAAACTTATACTACTCAAGTTTTCAGTATTAACAAACAAATTTTTTAGATTCTTCCAATTAAATATTTTATCTTCTTCGTTTGGTCGATCACATATGTATAAATGTGTTAAATCAGGCCAATAATTTGGTAAACTCTCCATGAACAGCTGGGTTTTTAATTCTGTTCTCAAGTAATCTTCTCTTAAATATAAGTTTTGCAAATAATTAAAGTTTCTTTTTAAAATATTTTTAAAAAGAACTGAATTCTTAAGCTTTTTAATCTCATTGCCGCAATTTTCTTTTGGTTGTATATGTTCCATATCAAATGTCTTAAAATGACTCCAAGAAAGTTTAGAAACTCGATTCCATCTTCTTGATACTAATTCCATAATTAATTTTTCTTTGGCTGGTAAATGCTCAAATATATAAAGCAAACAGTCATCGTTGAGCTTGTTTATGGTTACTTTAGATTTCATTTTTCGTCTTTTGTTTAATGGAATTGAACTACTTGAAAATTAAATTTACAGGCCCTGAAAAAAAAATTATTTCTCAATAATTTCTTATTAAAAGTAATAATATAAGAAATAATTTTAAATAAAACTTTAACTCTACTGTGATCACGATTGCGAGGGCTTGTCGAAGCCGTAATCATGCTATGTTTCAAGTTTTACACCCCTATATACTAGGGTTGTTCACAAAAAAGAAAAAGTGCTCCAAAAATGTTCTTTCTGAAGTATGTTGAAGTTTAGGTGACTAAATGATCCCACAACAATTGTCAGCTCATTTGAGAACGATTTAGAGGTCGCAAAAACCCAGGGTAGGCTCAAGTGGTTGGCTAACACCGACAATTGGTGTGAACGACAAAAATTTTTTTCAAAATATACGTATTTATACTCTTATAATATGTTTTCGGTGTCGCTAAACTCGAGTCCGAAAAGAGGATAGAAAATATCAGAGTCTGAAAATATCTTAAACATCCTTAAAACACCGAAAACGCCCTTTTTTTACCAACAATTTTTGGATTTTATAGCGAGAATCGTATATCTTCGGAACATCTGTATCGTAAATCACAATGGATGACTTAAATATGTTAAAAAATACCGAAAACTTTTTCCGATTATTCCAACGCGCCTTTTTGGCCGAGAAACGCAGGGCTCAATTCTATAACAGTGTTATTAGATAGGGTTTTTAGGCAATTTTCCAAATATCGCTGTCATATTGCAATTCTACCAAAATACTACCGTATGGTCTTATTTTTTTTGTATAAGTATGGTACCTTACATTCCCCGTAAACCGCAATTTTTTATTACCGATTATCTCATCGCTATAGTTAGTAAAACAAATGTCCATTTTTTGCAAAAAATGACCAATTTTGAAATTGCTGCTAAAATTGTAATTTTCGATGAAAATAAGTCTTATAAGTCTCCAACATTTTTGTATTAGTTTCAAGTTTCGAAAAATTTTTCACTCGTCCATTTTGCTTTAGACCTTTCCGAGATATGACTCGACAAAGATAGTGATAAAATATGATAAAAACCTTAAATTGAAACTCTTTTTTTTCATTATCATATCTGCTAAGCAAACATTCGAAAAGGAATGAGTAAAAATTTTTTCAAATCTTAATTAAAATTTTTGAGACCTTTAAGACTCAGTTTCATCAAAAATTACAATTTTAACAGCAATTTTAAAATTGGTCATTTTTGGAAAAAAAATGGACATTTGATTTACTAACTATAGCGATGAGAAAATCGGTGATGAAAAATAGCGGTTTACGGCGTTTGAAAGGTAGAACTTATACGAAAAAAATGAGACCAAACGGTAGTATTTTGGTAGAATTGCTATATAACAGCGTTATTTGGAAAATTGCCTAAAAACCCTATCTTATAACATTGTTATAGAATTGAACCATGCGTTTCTCAGCCAAGAAGGCGCGTTGGAATAAACGGAAGGAGTTTTTGGTATTTTTTCAAAATATTTAAGTCATCCATTATAATTTACGATCCAGATGTTCCGAAGATATACGATTCTCACTATAAAATCCAAAAATTGTTGGTAAAAAAGGGGTATTTTCGGTGTTTTAAGGATGTAAGGTATTTTCGGACTCTGAGGACCTCATTTTCGAGTTTAGCGACACCGAAAACTTATTAGGGAGTATAAAAAACGTATTTTGAAAAAAATTTTTGTCGTTCACACCAATTGTCGGCTTTAGCCAACCACTTGAGAGCTACCCTGGTTTTGTGCGACCCCTAAATCGTTCTCAAATGAGCTGAAAATTGGCATGGGATCATTTGGTCACCTAAACTTCAACATACTTCAGGAAGATCATTTTTGGAGCACTATTTCTTTTTTGTGAACAACCCTACTATATACATTATGCTGTAGGTGTAGTAATTAGTCTTAACGTTCGTACTTTACACCTAAGAGACAAAAGTTTTTTATTTTAGTGGTTAGAAAGCTCTTATTTCCCAATTCCTGCACGGTCAAAAAAATAGTACATTATACAACACATGTCGAGAAAAATAAAGAATGGCCCAAATCGCATATAAATTACCTTCCGAGGTGAAACCGAAAATTTAAATTGAAAATTTAAACCTTAAAATTTTTTTTTCACTTTTCGTATTTTATAAAAAAACGAGAAGAAATTGAAAAAAAAAATGGTATCAACGTGATCCAAGGAAATTGTAGATATTAACCATAATATAATTATATTAACTTGAATATTTAAAACTTATTTTATTCTAAACTGAGCACAAAAACACGTGTTTTAGGCATTAATACGGGCAATTATACAATGTGCATTCGAGAGCTATCGTAACAGAAATAAACTTGTTTTCAAATTAACTATTAAAAATTGCTACACAAACTAAATAATAAGTAAATTAATATTTTTACCTTTCAAGCAGTCTGTTTTAAGTTATCTTTGTAGAAATACAAATCACGCACAATTAAAATTTAATTTGTATTACAAAAATGTAAAAATCATTTACAAGTGTGATGCATGCATTTGCGATGCACATATATAAAACGAGAAAACAATAAGTTCCGCCATATTGTAAAAGGAACTCTCTGGTATCCCTCTACAGTAACCTCCCCGCACCACATCCCTTAGAAAAAAAAATAAAACGGGCGGTAATTTTAAATTCATTCATTTTTTTAAAAATCAAAAATTAAAAATCAGCTTAGAGATGGTTCAGACTCTTCTTTGTTGTTCTAAAAAACAAAACAGGTAAGATTAGTAGAATTATATAATTTTTTTTTATTCATAAAAAAATGTTTAAATTATAAATAAGAGTTTAAAAAAGTTTCAAAATTAATAATAATAACCAATGCTTTAAGAATATTTTCTTATCAGCGGGTCAAAATAGTATATTAAGTATCAAGGGCGTAAAAGATTCGGCACTAGCGTGGGCACGAGTGATATGTGTTCACGCTCGCACTATTTTTTGCCCACCTAGGCGTAGAACGAGTTCAGAAAATTCTTTACACACGAGTTTTACGCCCGGGAGGACAAAAACAATTTTATATGTCTAGGGCAAAAAACCTATTTTCTAGCCTAAGAAGATGGCTTTTTTGCCCGTTATATGTAACACTATGTTTTAAATCACGGAAAAAAATAGCTATTTTATCTTCCCCACAGAATCAATACAAATTCTTTTATTTTTGCTCTCTTGGTTAAATATGTACTATTTCCTGCTTAATAAAATATATTATACCCTAAATCAGCTGAAGATGAGTATTTTACTATCTTACTACATTTTTAAATCCGCCATGGAAAAGTCTAATATACCATACTATCAATCAAAAAAAGATGCGAACCTCTCGAATTTTTGAAATATTTTTCAGGAGAATTTCGCTAGAATGTTTGGGTAAAAAAAAATCTGTTAACAAATTATCCTTCGATCTCTGTGAAAAATTTTATGATTGTAATTGTATTAGGAGGAGAGGGACAGCAAGTAATGCATCAAAAAAGTAATAATATTAAAAATTAAAAAAGTAAAAATTTTATTTTTTAGGTCGTTTTTAAACGTTTAATTAGTGCATAATTTTAACTGCAGATTTTTTAACCCTTTAAGTACGTGCGTTGAAATTTTCAAAAAATATTAACAAATAAATTGTTTATAAAAATTTAAGCTTTTTTAAATGACAGGTAATCATACCTGGATAATAGTTTTAAAATTTGGTCAACGTCAGAATGTTGGTTTGATAACAGTATCTAAAAAAAAGTGTATTTTTATGAATAAAATGCTAATAAATAAACTCCATTGTTCATTAATAACTTGAAGAATAAAAAAATTTATGATCTATTCTGGGACCATTTTTCTGTTAAATATTTCAAAAATTCGAGAGGTCCACATCTTTTTTTAATCGATGGTAGGTTGCTTTAAAAATTTTCGCTGTCCCAATCGTGCTTTTTTTATAATGCCATTTATCTGCGTTTTATGTATTTAAAAAGTAAAAATATGCGTTCAAAGCAATTAAAAAAGCGCGGATAAGCCGCGGTGAATGATTTTGAAGTTTTAGTTAGAGAGATGGCTATGGTAAACATCGCGTGTGAGTATGCCAACTGAATTTCTTTTCAGAGATAGCCAAGACCAAAACATACTCACTTTCTGTGGAAAATTTTTTTGGCCGAGGGTTCTGGAAAAAGCTACAGGTCCACAAAGTTGGCCAATTTTTCAAAAAAAAAAAGTGAAAGTATGACAGCCCGGAATACCCTAGATTTTTAGATTAGGCCAAAACATACTTAGTTTATTTATGAGATTTTTCGGTATCTGGGTTCTGAACGAGTATGTCGGGCCATCAAAGTCCCGCCGTTTACCCGCGCTTTTTAAATTACTAGTTTGAAATAAAAAAATTTACAAGGGATAAGTAAGAAAGCCCGAAATAGCGTAGATTTTTAGATTAGGACAAAATATACTCAGTTTATTTAAGAGATTTTTCGATATCTGGGTTCTGGCCGAGTATGTCGGGCCATCTAAGTTCCGCCGTTTACCCGCGCTTTTTTAATTAGTTTGAAATAAAAAAATTTACAAGGGATCAATTTTACAGTCAGAATTTCATGGTGGCGAGAAATATATATTTTTCCTCCGTAATATTAACGCTAAAATTAAGAGATTCTGGCTGTAAAATTGATACCTTGTAAATTTTTTTATTTTAAACTAATTTAAAAAAAGCGCGGGTAAACGGCGGAACTTCGATGGTCCGACATACTCGTCCAGAACCCAGATATCGAAAAATCTCATAATTATAGTGAGTATGTTTTGGCTTAATCTAAAAATCTAGGGTATTCCGGGCTGTCATACTTTCACTTTTTTTTTTTGAAAAATTGGCCAACTTTGTGGACCTGTAACTTTTTCCAGAACCCTCGGCCAAAAAAACCAGGATACGAAAGTCAGTATGTTTTGGTCTTGGCTATCTCTGAAAAGAAATTCAGCTGTCTTACTCACACGCGATGATTACCATAGCCATCTCCCTAACTATTTAGGGTATTGGAAAGTGGTTCCCCCTCCAAGAGATTTTCTAAAAGATTAAAAAATATCCCTATAGACACTCTATCAGGACTATAAAAAAAATTTAAGGATAGTATATTTTTTTATGCTCAAAATACCGATTATCCAAAAATTCAAAATTACATTTTGGGGTAATAAAGAGGCCCTAAAGGACCCCAAAAAATTTTTTCTTGAAAAATGGTAAAATGTGAAGTTTCTCAGTCTATAATCAGAATGTTATTTGTTTATGGATCGGAGTAAATAAATAAAATCTAAAAAACCTCCAAATAACCGAATTTTTTAGGGGGGCACGACGTATTCTAAAGGCCTAACGGGAATCAGTGACTTTTTTTATAAATTTTCAGATGGATGCTTTCCTACTTAGGTTAAATTTGTATACCGGGGTCTAAATCACTGTACTTATCTGGAAATAGCCTTTAATAAATTAAAAGGAACAGGTATGTAATATAAATTTTTTAAATGAAAAATTTAAGATTTCAACAAATCTTTTAGTTATTTTTTTATTTATAAATTTCATTTACTCAAAATCAAAGTACTGTACAATAACTTTCACTGCAGTGTTATAATAATATAAAAATTGTTAAAATTATTTAGTACATCATAAAGTATATTTTCATTTTTGAAATATCAATTAATAATCCCATTCAATGGCTGAAGCTTCAGATCTTACGCTATCACTTTCTTCATCAATTACCAATGAAATTAATTCTAATTCATTAATACGATCCTCATCAAAAAATTCCTCATTACAGTCATAATATGGTTGAAATTTATATTCAAATTCTAAATCATGCTCATCACCCCGAAAAACTTTGCAATCACTAAATGTTTTAAAATTAGCATTGCTTAATCTTAAATTATCATTCCAGCACAGATACAATTTCTTTAAATTTAATAAATTTCTTACTATTTCATACAATTGTTGAGTGTCGATTTCAGTTTTTGAAATATCTAATATTTCTATATTCGACATTAAAAGTATATATTTTAAAGTATAGTTTGTAAACGCGCATGATTTAATGTCTAATTCTTTTAAATTATCATACTGATATAGGACAGACAATATTTTATCAACGTTTAAATTATCTTTATTAATTGCAAAAACTTCTAACTTGTTAAAATTTGCAAAATAATTTGCTGTTTCTTTTGTAAAAAAGTATGGTTTGTAACTGTGGATTTCTATTTTTAATATTTTTAAGTTTTTACAGTTTGACAAATTTAGTAAAAAATTATTAGTTAATTCAGGTGTCTGAATTTCCAAGCAACTTAAATTAGTTGCAGATTTTATGTAATCTGATACATTACAATCTCCCAATTTTAAAACTAAATTTTCTAGCTTATTTAATGGTAAATTTTCTAAAATACTTTTATTAACTCTTACATCAAATAATTTAAAAACTTTTAAATTTTTTTGTTTAGAAATAACCTCGTTGAATAATTTATCGTAATCTTCTAATACCAATTCTTCTATAGAATTGCAATTAGTTTTATTTAGAATATCAGCGATTTTATCAATTTTCAAATCTTCTACATTTAGTATACTTAAAACTTTTAAATTCTTTAGTCTAGCAAGAAAATCAAAAAACAAATTTTCAGATTTAAAAATACAACTGTGAATGCATAATTTTTCTAAAGCCTCGGCATTAATATTCGATAAAAATTTTCCCTTCAAAGTTAACCTTTTAATGCTTATACTATTTATTTTTCTATTTTTTGTGAAAAATACTTCAAGGCTCTTATCTGCGTAATATTTACGATTAAAACAATCTTTCAGACTTATATCCGTTAAATTTGTGCAAAATTGTGTTATATTTCTCAATAGTACGGTGTAGGTTAAAATTAATCTATTATCAATATTTATACTTTTTAAATGAGGACCGCATCTTTTTAATATGTTTTTTAAACATTTATCCCAATCTTTTCTAGAAGGCAGCTTTCTCTCCAATGCATCATCTACAATTAAAGTATTAATATTGCTCCAAGAAAGTTTGCTGGTTCTACACCATTTTTTACAAACAAATTCAATTTTTAACTTGTCAGTAATAGATAAATATTCAAAAATATGAATTAAACAGTCATCGTTTAATATATCATTGATATTAGTAGAAGCAATTTCTTGTGCAGGTTCTTGTATAACCCTTATTGTATTCAAGTTGAAATTGGCTTCATTAACAAATGAAATTATTTGGCCAGTTCTCAATTTTTTACCAATAATAATATCTATAAAAAATAATGCCATAAAAATTAATAACATAAAATTTAGTATGATAATTAGTAATAGATATTCATATCTTACATTGAGGATTCATTCTGAGTTCTATTTTGTGATCTTTTTAAAACAAACTGGGAAAGAGAATACCTGCAACAAAAAAAATAATAAAAAATTAGGACACTTGTCTATCTAAGACAGTAACATTGAAATACATATTTTGTTAAAACTTTGAAGTATGTTAGCTGTAATTATTGAATTTCGTGACCCAAATAATCCATAGACATTTTAAAATTGAAAAAATTCTGGCATTGAATGAATTACATATTTTGGGGGTGAAAGGGGTGAAAAAAAGGCCAAAAACGCCCCCGTAAAGGCATCAAATAATATTTCTGAAATCATAATTGAATTCTGCGACCCGAAAGACCTATAGGCACTCCTCAAAATTAAAAAAAATCATTTTTTAAAAATGTTGGGGAAAATGGAGTGGAAACACCCCTCTTCATTTTAACATATTTTCCTTCCGGCATTTTTCTCCCGAAATGTTTTTGAAAAGAATTAAGAGGTTTTAGATCGATTCATTCATTTTCATAATTATCTACTTAGAGGTGGTTGCACAGATATTCTCGGACTATGGAGGTTAATAGTTAAACTTATTATTTACAATAATTAAAACAATTTACAGACAAAATTTTATTTATATAAAAATATAAGCAATACAAATGATGAATCCCATTGAAAGCAATGGAAAATATTGTGTAAAGCGGGTTGCATATACGTTACATATAACCTTCCTAACATGAAAAAACTTCATTTTAAAAAAATGTTTCTAAAAGTGTACCAAGTATTTTATAAAAATTATAGTTTCTAAAAACAAGTTTTCATACTTAGAAAAAAAAAAATTTCAAAAATAAACCTGAAATTAATTTCAAAAACTAAAATACAAAATATTTATGTATATGTTTCCCTATTCCCTAAGATTAAAGATATACCTCGTGACAACGTAAATCCCGCCGATAGTGACCCAAGCGAATAAACCTTGTATTATTAACCTGACCTGTCATATTAAGCGCCATATTAAACACATATAACGAGTTGAGTTAAGGTACGTATATAAAGTAAAATTTCTAATTGTGAAGTATAAATAAAAAACAATAAATAATTAAATATACATACCGAACATACAAAGACGTACTAGTTACAGAAAAAACTAAGTCACTTTACTTAATTTACATATGCTTTACATATACGTGTAGTAATTTTAAATGTAATTAAAATATTAAAAATCTATTCAACGGAGCGTATATCTTCCTACTAAAATCTTTTGGTGATTGAGCACAATCTTGTTCAGCTAGAGGCGCGAGAGCTATTCAGTGCAGAGGGCGTTTAGGGAACAGGAAATGGAAGGGGAAAGATACTCAAATAAAGTTTTAAAGGCACACATTTTTTTTCACAGAAATAAAATTCTTTCCCAATATCTGAATTAAAATTGAATATTTTGAATATTATTAAAAATTTTAATCAACATTTCTTTTTATTTTACTATTTAATAAATTAATTTGTATTAAAAAAATGTAAAAATCATTTAAAAATGTGATGCATGCATATGTGATGCACATATTATAAAAAACGAGAAAGTCCCGCCATATTGCAATAGAAATTCTCTGATATCCCTCTTCAGTGACCTTCCCGCACCGCATCTCCTTAGAAAAAAAAATAAACAGCGGCAATTTTGAATTCATTCATTGAATTATTCTTAAAAATCAAAAATTAAATAGTTTATAAGCATCTATTTTATTAAATTTAACTAAACAATTGGATATTATTTTGAATATTCAGTCTACTTTAATAGGGGGCTTAGATGGGTCAAATTTTTTATAATTGTTTTAAATAATTTTAAACTAGATAAAAAAATATCGGATGCATATTTTTCTTTGTTTTAACGGGCCATATTAAAATTAGGCCATTCTTGATCCATCTAGGTAGTTTTAGACCCGAAAAAACGATTGGGTGTAGTGCGTATGCATAAAACCTTTATAATACAGACAAAAATTAAAAAATTAAAATGTACTATTTCCTACTTGATAAAAAATTATAGCCACCCTAAATCAGCCGATAAAGAGTACTTTACTATCTTACTACATTTTTGAATGCGATATGGAAGAGTCTAATCTACTTCTAGGTTGCTTTACAAATTTTCCCAATATTATCAGGGTTTCAGCGTTCATAATTCATTTATACACACAACATCCATTTTTTTTCGTCTTCACCAAATATAAAATTTTAGCAGTGCCAAAATTACCTAATTTTTAACATGGTCCTTAGCTAATCTAGGTAGTTAAAGCAATTAATATAAATTAATAACGTGTAGAGGTAGATAAAGAAGCAAAGCTACCGCATTGTACTACATATTAAAAACCCCCCTGTCCACATTTTGATGAAAAATGAGTTAAAAAATGAGAAAAATGAGACTTAATCGTCGCGAAATTACTTATCAGATGTTGCAAATAATTTTTTTTATCTCTTGTAATTTACTCAATTGCAAGGCTCATCTGCATGACCTTATGCATTGATTAAATTTTTACATGCACTAAAAAAAATAATTAATACAGAAAAAAATGGCTGATTTACACATTTTTACAGATAGAGGGTGTTGTCTCCTGTAATATAACCGGGCGCGGCGCTCGTTTAATGCAACATAATAAATGGCTCATCTGCATAGGTCGACAGAGTATTAAATTGCAGTAGAGTACCGAAATCAGTATAAAAACATATTTTTTTAAAGTTATCAAAATCATTAACACATAGATAGGGAGGTTTTTAACTTTGTTTTTTATTTGTTTTAGGGTATTAATAGTAATAACCTATAAAAAAAAATCAAATCCTTCAATTTTTATGGAGAACATTTTTAAAAAATGATCAGTTCTTGTGGAGCCAATACTTAGGAAACAGTGAATAATTATTTTTTCATATTTAGCTTTTACCATCGAAGGCATGTGACCTGCATGAATTTGATATCAATACCATTTTCTTTCGAGAATATTATTTTTAATTAGGTAATAGATGCATTGCTTCGCTCTATTACTTTTAATAGTAGCTCTAGTGTTATTGTAGTACTGATTAATGTTATCCTTCTTTCTGGTATAAAATAATATTACTACAGTTTTTAATTTTACACAGGGATACAATTTTGAGTGTGTTTTTAAGGCTTTATGTAAAAATTGCGAAGTTTTAAAGAGAAAAGTCATATTTATTTTTTTTTAAAAATTAACTTAAATTTTTTTTTTTTAAACATTGTGAATTATTAAAACTAATAGCTTATAACTTTAAATTTTCATTATTTTCACACAAACCCTTGAAATTGGTAAGCCTATCGAAAATTTCCTGAGAAATCAGAATTTTTTATTAGTTCAGTGACTTCGCATCAAATTTAAAACTTGTGAAAAATCTTTTTTTAAATATTACTATTTTTCGAACTAGCTGCCCCAAGAGATAATAGACAAAAAAACGGGTTCCAGATATTGAAAATACATGAACAAAATAGTATTTTGAGACCAAAAGGGAAAAATTGAGCTATCAATTGCTGATACAATAAAGTTAAAAAAGCTAAAATGTAAAAGTTGATTTTCTCGCACATGCGCAGTACAAAAAATTTTTGACACCAGAATCGGATTCTACGGAAAATTTCCTACGAGCTCTTTTCTAAAACTTTTACTTAAAGATTTTGGATAGAAAAGAAGAAAAAAAGTCACGTCTAAAAGCTAGAAATTATCAAAAAACTGAAAAAATTGAAACTGCGGTAAAAAAAAGAGAATATCAGAGCTATAGAAGGCGAAAAAATTGAAAACATTATTTTTTGTATATATTTCGATCAAAAATATTTTGAAACGGATTTCGCAACCCATGCATGCAACTCATATACACTTGAGAAACATTCACCCAGCGTGTTTAAAAAACATGTAAGTAAAATATTATTATTTATTTTATGTAAGTAAAATAATCAAAGGCTACTTTCGGGTAAGTACATTGATTTAGCCCCATGCAGCAAACCTAATATAATTAATAGCATCCAAAAAGTTATCAAAAAACTCACTGAATCCCACTGGGATTAGACCTCTAGGCCACGACAAGCCCCCAAAACCTTAAAAAAAAAAACGGTTTTTGGGTTTTTCAAAGATTTAATATCATTTCTCTGACGCGTAAACAGATAATACTCTGCTTATAGGCTAGAAAACTTAAAATTTAGGGTCTCCTTAAGACCCAGAAATATAATTTTGAATTTTTCAAAAATTGGTTTTTTTATCATAAAAAAAATATACCTTTATATATATCATTAATTTTTTTTTTATAGTCCTAATGGTGGAGTGAAAAACAGTATTTTATAACTTTTTAAAAAATCTTCTGGAGGGGGAACCAATCATATCTTCTACCGCCGTTAATCCACGCTTTTTCAACTGCTATATGAAATTTTTATTTTTACAGTTTACTGTTCTGCCAAAAATTCAATTATTTATTAAACTAATTTTTTAACAGTAGCCATAATTTTGCTATCCTAATCGTGCTATTCTGACACTGCCGTTTATCCGCGTTTTACGTATATTTTTTTGTTTTAGCGCGGACAAACATCAGTGACAAAATACCACGATTAGAACTGTATAATGGTGGTTATTATTAAAAATTAGTTTAATAACTAGGCTTTTGCATTTTCGGCACAACAGTAGGGGAGGGTCCCGTAATTCTGCGCACTTCGGACTCGATCACTGATATTGGCTTACAAATTGACTTAAATGAAATATTTTTTTTTTAATATATTCATTGAACCCTTGGCTACAAATAAAATCAATTAATTTTTTAATTTTTTCATGCAAAAATTATTTATTACACAAAAAGGAAGGCCTCTGAAATGCGCAGAATTAGGAAGCAAAGTTCCTAATTCTGCGCATATTTTAAATGTATTTAATTCTATTATTAACTACGGAATAACATTTATTACGCAAAAATATTAATGTAAATCAATAAAATTATTGATATTTATTATATTTTATTGAAGGTTTCGCGTTAAAAATTTACGTATGCTTTTCACGCCTAACTTGAAAGATCGGATTATGCAAACGTCGGGCACTTGAGATTTTATAGCGAAAAATGAATGTTCAACCTATAAGGAGATAGTACTTTCTTGGATTTAAATGTTTTACCTAGCTTCTTGAGAGTTATTTGATAAAACGTGTCTCTCGGGGCAGCTGAAAATGAGCAAAAATTTTTCTTGCTCGGATCGGGCTGAAATTTTCAGAAAAAGTTGCTTTTTTGGTCCCCAAAAACACGGTGAAACCCGTTTTTCAAAATCAGTCATCCTCTTCGACATATTTATCAATATGTATCCCATTTAAAATACATGGTAAAAGCCATTTAGTAGCGGTTTTTCTTATTTTGCCCCACAATTTTAGTTTGACCAAGCACCAAACCAACGAGAAATAAAAAAATAAAAATTAAACAATAAAATGTAATTAAATGGTATTTTAATTGTAGATTAAGCTATTTATTATAAAAATTATAAATTTATGTAACTAATAATTTTTTAGTAGGTTACAGTCATTTAAATATGTAATTTTAAGACAGTGTCTATTTACACTTACCGTTTTCACACGGTTGTTCCATTCTTCTGATAAAATTCACGGTTTTTCATCTTTTCCGTATGTAACCGTACAAAATTACCGTATATAACCGTATGACTCGCAGGTTTAATTATATATCTACCGTAAAAAACCGTGTGAAAATAATTCAAATACTTCAACCGTGTATAACCGTGTCATTATAAATAAATAAAAAGGAATGCCGTGTCCAACCGTATGAAAAATTTATATAAAGAATCAACCGTGTTTAACCGTGTCAATATTATAAGGAAAAGCTCAGCCGTGTGTAACCGTATAAAAAATGAATTTATAACTATTGCCGTGTTTAACCGTATAAATATTAACAAAAAAAAGTAAACCGTAAGTAGCCGTATAACAATTAATTTGAAACATCAACCGTGTTTAACCATGTCTTTATAAATATATAATAGATCTACCGTGTGTAACCGTATGATAAATGCTTTTAAAGAATCAACCGTGTCTAGCCGTATGAAAAACAATTTTAAAGAATCCACCGTGTTTAACCTTTTTAATACAATAAATAACAGCTCAACCGTTTATGACCTTATGAAAAATGAATTTATAGCTTCTGCCGTTTTTAACCGTACGTACTCTATATATTAGCACACTCAAAGGGCCTTCGGCCCCTTTTCGTAAAAATAAATTTTAACTAAATTAAATTATTGACAGAAATATTGAATGACAGCACATAAGGGGGCCGAAGGCCCCATGCGCCAATATTATGCACTTTTAATAATTCTTTTTTTTTAACGGCCGTATTTATACATTAAATTTTTATACGGTTACACACGGCAAGCATTTTTCATACGGTTGTTCACGGTTGATCGATTGTATGCTTATAAATCCACGGTTAAACACGGTTGATCCTTGAAATTCATTTTTCATACGGCTAGACACGGTTGATCTCTTTTCCGTTAACAGTGCTACGGTTCAACACGCGGCTGCAACTATAAATTCATTTTTCATACGGTTACACACGGCTGAGCTCATTTTATTATATTGACACGGCTAAAAACAGCGGAAAATGTAAAACAAATTTTTATACGGCTAGACACGGCAGAAGTTTGGCTTATTTGTAAGTCACACCTCGAGTCACACGGATATACACGGAAAAGAAGAAAACCCGTGAATTTTATCTGAGAAACGAAATGCCGTGTGGAAACGGTAAGTGTAAATAGACACCGTCTAATTTTAAGGATATGTTTTTATTACGGTGTAGCTGGGAAAAAAATATCCAACAAACATGATTATCATAAAACATAAATATGTGCTGGCGTAGAGAGGGCCTAAACTGTTTAAAATAAACATTTTATAGCAGTTAAAAAAGTGCAGATAAACGGCGATAGAAGATTTAGAAATTTTTTTTTTTTTTTTTAATTATCGTTTAGGGTATTATAAAGTGGTACCCCCTTCCAGAAAATTTGGTAGTCTAAAGGTCTAATAGGAAGTTTTTTGATAACTTTTCGGATGCAACAACTTAGGTTAGGTTTTATTCCGGCGGCCAAATCACTGTACTTATCCGGAAATAGCCTTTAATAATTTAAAAGGTACAGGTATTATATAATATATTTATATATTATAATTGCTTTAAACAAATTTTATTTACTCAAAATCAAAGCACTGTACAATAACTTTCACTGCAGTGTTATAATATTACAAAAATTGTTAAAATATTTAGTACATCAAGTAGTATATTTTCATTTTTGATATATCAATTAATAATCCCATTTCATGGATGCAAATTTAGATCTTACGCTATCTTTATCTTCATCAAATACCAAAGAAATTAATTCTAATAATTCATTAATACGATAATAATCAAAAAATTCCTCTTCACAATCAAAATATGGTTTATATTTATATTCAAATTCTAAATCATGCTCATCACCCCGGGAAGCTTTACAATCACTAAATGTTTTAAAATTAGCATTGCTTAATCTTAGATTCTTATTATGGGGCAAATACAATTTCTTTAAATTTAATAAATTTCTTATTATATCATACAATTGTTGAATGTCGATTTCAGTTTTTGAAATATCTAATATTTCTATCTTCGACATTAAAAGTATATATTTTAAAGTATAGTTTGTAAATTCGCATGATTTTATGTCTAATTCTTTTAAATTATCATACTGATATAGGACAGACAATATTTTATCAACGTTTAAATTATCTTTATTAATTGTAAAAACCTCTAACTTGTTAAAATTTGCAAAATAATTTGCTGATTCTTTTGTAAAAAAGTATGGTTTGTAACCGTTGATTTCTATTTTTAATGTTTTTAAGTTTGTACAGTATGACAAATTTAGTAAAAAATTATCAGTTAATTCAGGTGTCTGAATTTCCAAGCAACTTAAATTAATTGCAGATTTTATATAATCTAATAAATTACAATCTCCCAAATTTAAAACTAAATTTTCTAGCTTATTAATTGGTAAATTTTCTAAAATACTTTTATTAACTCTTACATCAAATAATTTAAAAACTTTCAAGTTTTTTTGTTTAGAAATAAACTCGTTGAATAAATTATCGCAATCTTCTAATACCAATTCTTCTATAGAATCGCAATTCGTTTTATTTAGAATATCAGCGATTTTACCAATATTCAAATCTTCTACATTTAGTATACTTAAAACTTTTAAATTCTTTAGTCGAGCAAGAAAATCAAAAAACAAATTTTCAGATTTAAAAACACAATCATCAATGCGTAATTTTTCTAAAACCTCAGGCTTAATATTCGATAAAAATTTTCCCTTCAAAGTTAATCTTTTAATGCTTATACTATTTACACTTTTATTTTTTGTGAAAAATACTTCAAGGCTCCTATCTGCATAATGTTTACGATTAAAACAATCTTTCAGACTTATATGCGTTAAATTTGTGCAAAATTGTGTTATGTTTCGCAAGAGTGCGGTGTAGGTTAAAATTAATCTATTATCAATATTTATACTTTTTAAATGAGGACCGCATCTTTTTAAAATGTTTTTTAAACATTTATCACGATAATAAATATTTTTTGTAGAAGGCAGCTTTCCTTCCAATGCATCATCTATAATTAAAGTTTTAACATTACTCCAAGAAAGTTTGCTGGTTCTACACCATTTTTTACAAACAAATTCAATTTTTAATTTGTCAGTAATAGATAAATGTTCAAAAATATGAATTAAACAGTCATCGTTTAATATATCATTGATATTCGTAGAAGCAATATCTTGTGCAGGTTCTTGTATAACCCTGATTGTATTTAAGTTGAAATTGGCTTCATTAACAAATGAAATTATTTGGCCAGTTCTCAATTTTTTACCAATAATGATATCTATAAAAAATAATACCATAAAAATTAATAACATAAAATTTAGTATGATAATTAGTAATAGATATTCATAACTTACATTGAGGATTCTTTTTATGTTGTATTTTATGATTAAAACTTTTTGAAACAAACTAAAAAAGAGAATTATACCTGAAACAAAAAAAAATAATAATAAATTAAGAGGGCACTTATCTATCTAAGACAGTAATATTGAAATGTTTATTCTGTTAAAATTTTGAAGTTTATTAGCTGTCTTATGAAATTCAACAGTTAGATTTTCAGCTAATATTGCAATAATTTGTTAATAACAAATAATTCACTAATACTTTTGCAAATTAGACCCCGGATACTTGTTTAGGGGGTCAAAAATATAAAAACCACCTATTTTCATCTACGGATCTTTTATGGCAGTAACTATCATTGGTGCTGACAGGACTAAGTACCTCTCTCCATACGCTTATCTCAATTAAATCTTTGATTCTGTATCATTTTTTATTAGCAAAAATGCATTTCTTATTAAAAAAAATTTTCAAGTGGCTAAAATAAAGCTTGGGCATAAAAGTATATTAAGTATCAAAGACGCAAAAGTTTAGACACTGGCGTGAGCATTAGTACTCATATGAGTTCACGTTAATGTCTTAATTATTTCGCCCAAGGTGCTTACATTATTTTTTGCCCTACTGGGCTTAAAACGCGTGCTGAAATTTCTCAAAAAATTTTACATCCAAAAAATCCTATTTTCTACCCTAGAGAGACGGCTTTTAAGCCCGTTATATGTAAAACTATATGTTTTAAACCACGGGAAAAAATTTGGGGTTTGACTTTTGCATGCTGACTGCGAGTGGGGTACTTTTCGACGAAAAAAAAAATTTCAGAATGAAAAATGTAACGAAATTTATTGTTCCTAAATTTTTATAACATAATCAATTTTTAGCGATTAGATATTTTCCCGAAAACTACATTACAGAATATGTGATCAAATAAGAGTTATAACCAAGAAAACCTATTTTCTAGAAATATATTTAGCATTAAAAAAAAAATTCCCATTAATTTTGTAAGGAAATATTATGTAACGAAAAATATAAAAAAGAAAAAAATTACCCCGAAAGTTCAAATACCCGAAAAATTTCTACGACCCCTTGAGTATGAAATATTTTCTATTTTCGGGTTTCTGATCGTTTGTTGCATTTTTATTCGGAATGATTCTTATTCGTAAAATAAAACTTCTGGTGTGCACGGTTATAGAATAAATTTTTCTTGAAAAAGATTATTTAATTTTTGAACTGAAGGATTATTAAAATTCGGGTTTTTAAATTTCGTTCTAAAGATCATTCGTTTTACTTATGAATCGTAACAATTTATTTACATGAGGCTTAAATATTCGGTATATTTGGGTTAGATGCAAAAGATTTCGTTACGCTTTTCATTTTGGACTTTTTTTTTCGTCGTAAAGTACCCCACCCGCTGACTGCACTCGCTCGCTATCAGCAAAATGTTAAAAGCGGTTAACTTCGGAGTAAAGTCAAGTACCTAATTTCTATAGTTAAAATCTCATAAAACTTATTGCGTAAACATACCCTATAATTTTTGCTTATATTATAAAATCGAATATTATAAAATTATAATTTAAAACATAAAATAATAAAAATATAAAATGTGAAGGTTACATGAGAATATATCAAAAGAATATTTAGAAAGTTACGAAATAGATTTTGTAAGGTATTTATTGTTTTATTGCCGAATTCAAAGAAATATAAAAGAAGATCCACTTTTACTAAATCAGAGGAAGGGGAGTTTTTGAGGACAACGCCAAATTTCTCAGGATACAAGATCGACACTTAAAGAAAAAGACAGAAAATACCGAACATTACAATATTTCATATGAAGAGCAGCCCCCCTATTATAGTGACCCAAGCGAATAAAACTTGTATTATTAACCTGACCTGTCATTTTAAGCATCATATTAAACACATATTAGGCGAGTTAAGGTATAACGTATATGTAGTAAAATTTCTGAAGCCTACAATTTTAAAGTCTAAATAAAAAACAATAAATAATTAAATATACATACCGAACATACAAAGACGTACTAGGTGCAGAAAAAACTAATTCACTTTATCTAATTTACATTCATATACTTTCACGTTTTAATGGAATTAAAATATTAAAAATCTATTCAACGGAGCGTACCTATATCTTCCTACAAAAATCTTGTTGTGATTGAGCACAATTTTGTTCAGCTAGAGTGCGAGAGCTATTCAGTGCAGAGGGCGTTTAGAAAACAGGAAATGGAAGGGGGAAGATACTAAAATAAGTTTTGAAAGCGCACAGGTTTTTTTAGATTTAAACTACTTTTTCTTAGATTTCGCAGAAAGAAAATTCTTTTCCAATAACTGAATTAAAATTGAATGTTATAAAATTTTTAAAAACAGATTACTTATAAATATTATGCTTATTATACTAAAAAAAAAATGATTAACATTTCTTTGTATTTTAATTTTAAAAATTTCCGAAAGTTTTACGAAGCAGGCCAATTTTTGTGGCGGCCATTCATTGTTCATAAGCGCTGATGGCAATCCGTGCTAATTTTTCAAAATCAGAAAATCCGAAACCCAAGGTTCAATGTTAAGAATTAAGAATTTAAAATACCATTGAAAAATAACTAAATCAAAATTCAGAAAGTGCTAAGTAGAATTCTTAAAATACCCGAATGAAAATTATATTCAATTAACCAAATATTATAATTTCAAGAAATTGCAAAGCCCAGAATTGAATTTTTCCGAATTTGAAGTTGTTAGTTTTAATGCAAAACTATGAAATATTATGCTTTATACAAATTCGGAAAAATGACTTAAAAAGAAATAGAATTTTTCATTTAGGACTTAATTCTTTCTGTGAAATGCTCTTCTTAAAATTACTTTTTCCAATTTGTACAGATTTCTTAAAAATTTTTTTTTTAAATAAAAAAATTCTGGAACCTATAATAATTGGTTTGAAAAAAACGTTTCTGTTCTTAAAAATTCTGGATTTGGACCCGAATTGCCATCAGCGCTTCTGAACAATAAATGGCCGCCATTTTTGTGACACTAACTTTTGGTAGGCATAAATCCGTCATTTTGGAAAAACTTTGTTAAAATTAAAATATTCTTTGCAAAAGTTTACTTTCCAATACGGGCGGCCATTTATTGTACAGAAGCGCTGATGGCAATCTGGATACAAATTCAGAATTTTAAAGAATAGAAAAGTTTTTTTCAAACCAATTATTACAGGTTCCAGAATTTTTTTATTCTAGAAAAATATTTTAAAGAAATCTGTTCAAATTAGAGTAAGTAATTTTAAGAAGAGCATTTCACAAAAAGAATTAAGTCCTAAATAAAAAATTTTATTTCTTTTTATGTCATTTTTCCGAATTTGTATAAAGCATAATATTTCATAGTTTTGCATTAAAACGAACAACTTCAAATTCGGAAAAATTCAATTCTGGGCTTTGCAATTTCTTAAAATTATAATATTTGGTTAATTGAATATAATTTTTATTCGGATATTTTAAGAATTCTGCTTAGCACTTTCTGAATTTTGATTTAGTTATTTTTCAATGGTATTTTAAATTCTTAATTCTTAACATTGAACCTTGGGTTTCGGATTTTCTGATTTTGAAAAATTAGCACGGATTGCCATCAGCGCTTATGAACAATGAATGGCCGCCCCAATACGAAGTAAAACCAAACAAAAAAAGCATCAACTTCATCAGAATCTCGGCTTAATTATAGTTCAAAACCATTTAATTTAGACAATATATCTAAAATTTTTATTTATTTTTCGTTTTTAAACTTACTCAACTGATAACTTACTTAACTGATACAAAAGTAAAAATCATATTCTCCTGTGTTTTGTAATATGAAAAAAATTTTTATTTTCTATAATAAACTTATAAATATACAATAATTATTTTGGTAATTATAATTACTCAATAATATAATAGTTAATCATAAAACAGAATTACAGAAATAACGTTTTATGTATTTCAAATTAATAATTCATATTTTATCAACTTAATGCCAAAAAAAATTTTTATTAAGTTTTACAACTAAATCTTTTTATTTATTTAAATTATTAAATGAATAAGTAAAATTTTCATCATTCAAAAAGGTCAAATCTGGTTTCTCATCAACTACGTCTATGTTTTCATTACCTATAACACCATCCTCAATCACAGCTTGATTTTTTTTAATTTTAAACTTACTTTTTATTGCAAGGCTTGAACAATTACTTAGATCGCAAAAGTTTGCTAAATCTTTTTCACAAAACTGCTCACTCCCAAAAGCATCGGGATAATCAATAAGATTTTCATCTTTCAAAAAGGTCAAATCTGGTTTTTCATCAACAATATCTATGCTTTCATTTTCTGTTACACCATCTTCAATCTCAACTAGACTTTTTTCTATTTTAATCTTATTTTCTATCGCAGGAATCGAGAAATCACTTGTATTGCAAATCTTATCATTATGATTTAGAATTAACTGATCTCCTCCAAAAGCATATGAATAGTCAATTAAGTTTATTTCTTTCAAAAAGCTTATATCTGGTTTTTCGTCAACTAATTCAATATCATACTCCGTTACTACGATTTCTGCAGTGTCATCTGTTTTTTCTACTTTTATATCATATCGGGTAAATGAAACAAAACATTCTTTTAATCCAAAATTCTTACTCTGTTTCTTCTGGCTCTCTATTAAATGAATTTTTTCATGTCGTCGAAGATTTTGTGACAAAGAAAAAGTTATATCACAGTGCAAACATTTATAAGATCTTTCACCAATACGAATTTGAATGTGTTTTTTTACTTCAAATTTCGTAATAAACCTCTTTTTACATACATCACATTCATATTTTTTTAAACCTAAATGAATTTTTTCATGTTTTCGAAGATTGCTTGAATGCGTAAAACTCTTATTGCACTGCAAACATTTGTAAGGTCTTTCACCAGTATGAATTCGAAGGTGATATTTTAAATGAGATTTTGTAATAAATCTTTTGCCGCAATCATTACAATCAAATTGCTTTAAGCCTAGGTGAATTTTTTCATGAGTTTGAAAATTGACTAATTGTTTAAATGTTTTATCGCAATTCAAACATTTGTAAGGTCTTTCACCAGTATGAATTCGAAGATGTTTTATTAGATCAGCTTTTCTAATAAATTTTTTTCCGCAATCTTTGCACTCAAATTGTTTTAACCCTGAGTGAACTTTTTCATGTACTCTAAGATGACCTATTTGCTTAAATGACTTATTGCACTGTAAGCATTTGTAAGGTCTTTCACCAGTATGAACTCGAAGATGTGTTTTTAGAATAGATTTTTTGATAAACCTTTTGCCGCAATCTTTGCACTCAAATTGTTTTAAGCCTGAGTGAATTTTTTCATGTACTCGAAGACTGCTTGATTGCGAAAAAGTCTTAGCACACTGCAAACATTTGTAAGGTCTTTCACCAGTATGAACTCGAAGATGTGTTTTTAGATCAGATTTTTGAATAAATCTTTTGCCGCAATCTTTGCATTCAAATTGTTTTAATCCTGAGTGAAATTTTTCATGTAGTCGAAGACTACTTATTCGTGTAAAAGATTTTTCACACTGTTGGCATTTACGAAGATTTCTATTGCTGGTACTCAAAGAAATCATTTTTGAAGATTTTTTAGAGACTTTTTTTGAACCAAGAACTTTTATCTGATTCATTATGCCTGAAAAATTATTTGTTATTAAAATTTTAAGTTTCACAATAAAATATTTATTTTTATTTTTATCTTTACCGGTAAGCTTAATCTTTTTACGTGGATAGAACAATTATTATGCTAATTTACTATATTTATTAATTATTTAACTCAACCAAAATTTATATATCTTACTAGTCTTATCTTATATTATCTTATCTTACTACTATATATATTTGAAAATTTATTTGTGTGTCTGTGTGTCTGTGTGTCTGTGTGTGTGTATTATCATCAGGGTCAAACCAGTGAACGAAATTATATAAAACCGGTGTCAAATTAAAGAAAAAATGTCCGCGAGTGACATAGGCCATAGTTTTGCGATTCAGCTATCGTACTTTTGGAGATATTCAATTTTTAGTGTTTTTGAACTTGATAAAATTTTAAAAAATTTTTAACAAAAATTAAAATATCTTGAGACAATTGAAAAATTTTACTGTCACACTTTGTAGTATTCGATTTGGCACCAATTCTTGCGTATTCTCCTAAATTTTTATTCAAAACGGAGGTATCTTAAAGATTTTATAAAATATTTTTGAAGCTGGTCGGAAAATTTTTTTAAATTTTTTTATTTTTTGTGGTATTTATAATCATCTATTTGTGGGTCTGTGTCTGTATGTGTTTCATCACCAGGGTTGAATCAATGTCAAAATGAAGTGTCAAAATATAGAGAAAAAGTCAGCGGGTGACATAAGCCATAGTTTTGGAACTCAGTTACCGTACTTTTGGAGATATTCAATTTTTACTATTTTTAGAAAAAATAAATTTTTTTGAAAATTTGATTAAAAAGTGAAATAACTTCTAAATATGATAAAATTTTACTGTCGAAGTTGGTATTACTCGATTCCGCACTAATTTATACGTATTCAGATATATTTGCATAAAAAACGGACGCTTCTTTAAAAATATGTAAAATTTTTTAGATTTTTCAAAAATAATTTTTTGATAATTTGCAGTAAAATAAAAAAAATAGAGAAAAATTTAGGAAATTTTATAGATTCTTTACTATTCAGAAAACAAAAACATGATTGTTGTATCATAAATTAATTTTTTTACAAATTAGTTAATTGAGTTTATCATTAACGAAAAATTGGGGCCCTCTAAAAAACTAGATTTTGCATATCCAGGAGTCAAATGTACGATTTTTTATTTAAAAATGACTGTATTATTTGCAATTTATATTGTTTTCGCTACAAACTATTAGAACTATAAAGACGCCCCTCTGAAAATTATTTGATAAATTTTTATTATGAGGTCTTAAATTCTCTAGATCAAAAATTAGCGAAAAAATTGCATATCCAGTTAATAATGCGAAGTTTAAATTATGAAATTACTAGCCGACTAACATGATTCATAATAGGTCTTGAAGTCTCTAAGTCTATAGAATACCAAAATGGTACACGAGATATTAAGACTAAAATGCTATAGATTGTGTTCGTGCGGGAGAAAAACGTCGATTCCATAAGAAATAATAATATTAATATCTAATCTTTGGGATTAGAAATAGTCTCTCAAATAACTTTTCAAATATTTTTCCGTAATTAATAATTATAACTTTACTGGGGACAGAACTAGGCTCCTCTGAAAACTCTTAATGTGTTTGCATAATTTTAAATGTGCAGTGAAATGATTTTCTTAAGCAACAGAAACAGAAGTAAATGCAATACAGGGGGGGGGGCTCTGCCCCCCCCCTCCAACTTTTGCTAGTTTTATTATAAATATTAATTTACTATTTAGTTAATTTTTTATTCAATTAATTTCTGAGCAAAATAATTAAAATCATTTAATAAAAAGAAATCTAATAAAAATTTGACACATTAATATTAATATTTAATCCTGCTATACCTTCTCAAGAGTAAATACAAGTCGATATTGAGTTTACTTTACTATTTAGTCCACACTCTAAGGACACTGAGATCAAACTAACAATAAGTTGGAATTCGAATTTGTTGTGTTTACGTTTTTGTTCAAGTACAAATGTAGAAGTATATACGTAGACTTTTGTTAACTATTAAAATATTTTGGATTTTAGTCAAAATTAAAAGTACAATTTTCTTTATAAATGTATGTTATTTTATTTTGTTATTATAATAATCATTGTATAATTAATAATTTAATATAAAAAATTAATATCAATTTTAAGTGAAAAATTCAATAAGTTTTTAAAGAGGTCGCTTAATTTTCCTTACTAACTGCAGCTCAGTATCAGAAAATATCGACGATCTCTGTTCAGTATAATTTTAAATAATCAATTTAATCTTTTCTTTCCAAATTCCAATTTTAAGTGACTTGTGATAAAAACATACCCATTAAGGTATATTTTGTTTACACTGAGCTTAGTTAAGTTGAATTCAGTTGAATTCGAATTTTAATAAAAATTAGCTTTTCTTAAGATATTTGACTATTTTAAAACCATTTTCACTTAAAAATTCAATTTAGCCCAAAAAGAAAAAAAATAATGGTGTTCTTTTAGTCGTTGGCAATTTTAGGATAAGAATTTTTACAATTTTAAGCCCTCCTCAGACTGTTTTACTTAAAAAAGAAGAAATATGTTTCGAGGAGTGTATTGGAAGATATGATGAATTTTTATGTGGTTAGAAAATTTTCATAAGGGTGTTAATGATGTTATCGCCAAGGTTTTGGAATGCCTAGGCTCTTTAATAAATTTTAAGTTTATTATTAATTAATCAGACAGTGCCAGGTTTAGGTTTGTGGGGGCCTATATAAGCATCCAATTTACAAAAAAATATTGTGGGGGCCCACAGGCCTTGTCTATTGAGCTTACGTAGTTAATAAGGCTCTGTAATCGGGGGTTAATTAAGTGGTGAAAATAGCGTTTTGTGAAATAATTTTTAAATAGTTGTTTGTAAGAACTTTATTCTTTTATTATTACTTAATGGCCACTTTTTAACAGTTAAACAAAATTTTCTTGTCAGTGGCCAGAAAGCAAGCATTTCCCAACCGCTGCGCGACCAGAGAAGTCGCATTTTCTCGCCACTGGCGAAGAAAAATTGTATACGACCTTTGTCCATAAATTAATAATAACCCAAATCGCAGGTTACCAACCTCGGCTTCGCCTCGGATGGTACTTGACGTGTGATTTGGGGAATTCTTTACTTTTCTTGTCACGGGCTCGTAATAAACTTTTTTAATCTCATACAAAAGTAAAATATCCCAAACTACTTTTAAAATGTATTAATATTTTTGCGGTAAATTTATAAAATTTCCATTAAAACACAATATACTATTATTTTTAAAGGTGTTTCTGTGATTTTTGAGGTTTAGGAACCCGATTTTCGGAACCAGCGACTCTAAAAACCTACGTGATACGAAATCTCTAATCTTGAATATTTCAAAATAATAAAGAAATAAAAATTTGTGTTTAATCGGTAGGTTGCTCTATTTCAATAATCCAATAAGAAATTTTGTTTTTCTCCTCTGAATTTCTCAGAAACTATTTGGTCAATCACTATCAAATTTATAGGGCATTATTCAAATAATTTATATAACGTTTTAACGTTTAAGTTCAGTTTCTTGTTTGATTATTATAAAAGTGCATAAAAATGTACCAATGTGTAATAAAACTGTTTTTTTTAAAGGTACAATACACCTGTGGTTAAATTATAAAAATAAAAAGACTGGGTAAATTGAGCTTTGCTTACTAAACTTTATTAAATCCACTAGTTAATATTTCTTACAATTTTTTATAAAAAAAATATTATTATTTTTATCTCTTTTATTTTTCTTATGTGTATCTAATCAAGCTCATAATTTATAAATTAAATAAAATAGTTTTTTTATTATATATTTATCAATTGGCAATGAAAAATTAATGGTGGCAAAGAATCACAATCAATATCATAGTTAGTTATTATTTTCAACAAATGTTTATCACCACGTTTGGTTTTAATTTTACTTGCATCATTTAGCAATTCTCTTGTTACTCCAAAATAATTTTCAAGAGTAACATTTTTAAGATTTAAAACATTCTCAAACAGCATTTTAAGATATTCTTCTTTTAAGTCATAACTGCTAAATTCTGAAGTAATTTTAAGGTTTACTAAGCTTTTAAGATTAGCAATGAAACTTAATGCTTTGGGTGAGAAAATACAATCAGTTATCATTAAAGTTGTTAATTTCTTGCATTTTGGTAACTCTTTTAATATTCTATCAATACTTAATTTTTCCTCTAAACCAACATCTAAATCTGGTGTTGCATTATCATTTTCCTTTTTGATTGTAAATGTTTCAAGGTTTTCTAAACTCTTAAAATCAATGTTTGATTCCTTTGATACTTCACCAAAAATAATATTTATTTCCTTAAGATTTATATTTAAAAACTTTATAAATACTTGCAACTCATTAAATACTAATTTTCTCATCTTATAAGTAAAACTAATTAAATTTTCAAAATTATTATCTAATAAATGTCTATCTGGAATACTTCCCTCTGAAATTGACACATTATACAGAGTGAGTGTACTTAATTTTTTTTGTTTGGCTAAAAATGATGGAAGTTTGGGTACTAAATAAGGAGGTTCCGTTATTCTGAAATCAACGAGGGTTAAATTTTTACATTCACTCAAATGATCTATCATGTTGTTAATGTGTAATATAGTACCACCCTCAAATTGAAGACTACCTCCATGTAAGCAGTACATCTTAACTTCATTTAAGTTCTTTAAACTTTTTAGAAATTTTGCAAAATAACCTATTTGAAAAATTTTACAATCTCCGATTAATAATTTTTTGATATTATCAGTAAATAATTTTAATAAGCATTTCGCATTCGAACGTACATTCATTAAAGAAATGCTGTTAAAATTCCTAATTTTACTAAATAAGAATTCTAAAAACTCATCATTAAACAATTCGGTACCATAAACATAAGAATCATCTATAACTAGATTGTTAATGTTTTTACAATGTTTTGCCAACTCATCAACAAATTTATAACAGTTTATGTTATCTTCTAACTCATCTGATAAAACCAATGTATCAAAATGAGTGCCTCTTGCTTTCAATATATTAGTGATAAAATCAGTTTTCTTTTCTATCTTTTTTCTTCTTTCTCTTCTTTTAGTACATTCACCGTTAGATATAGCCTCCGCAAAATCCAAAGTTTTTATTTGACTCCAAGCAAGTTTAGCAATTTCGTTCCATCTTACACAAACCATTTCTACTTTCAGTATATCAACTAATTCTAATTTTTTGAAAATATCAATCAAACAATCAGTATTTAAAGAATTTATTGTGACATCCATTTCTGATCTATTTTTACTTTCTGGTTGTATTTTTTTTAAAATCTAACATAAAAATATTTTTTTATTTATTACCAAAAAATAACTTTTATGAGCATATAAACAATAATTTATTTTTTGACCTACTTGGTGGATGTAGCTCCAGATATTTCTTTAGAGAAAGGGTCCTTTTCACACAGTTTAGTTAATTCTGATACCTGAAACATAAAAATAAAAAAAAAATTATTTTTAATTATACATTTGTTTTGAATTATATAATTTTAAATAAATTTATTGCATCTTCATGATGTCAATCAGAATTTGGGTAAGCAAAAGGATGCTGTTATCGAGCTAATGTTTGAACATCATGATGTTAGTTTAAGATAATTTAAATTTTAATAGTATCTAGAACATTATTTATTCAGCTTAAATTAGTCAATATATTAAACTATTATTGAGAGTATATTTGCAATAGAAGATTCTTAGACATGGTATAGTACATTCTTAACCGGCTCGTAGAAATGTTTATTTTGCCAAATGCGAAGGTTTAAAAGTCTGAGTCCTGTAATCGCATTTAGTAAAAATAAATATTTCTAGATGAGGTTATGAATGTTTTTTTCTTTAGAAAGGGCAATATTGACGGCCTCTCAAAATTGGAATATAGTCATTATTTTCCGCTAGTGAAGAAACTGATTCTCCGACGCTTAAAAATTTACATGCTGGATGATGAGTAAATATTATTTTCTGAGTCTTTACACCTCGCTTAACACAAACTTAAATTAAGTAATTATCAACGAATTTGTAAGTTAATATTAATATAAACAAACTTATATTCGTTTAGGTTCAATGACTAAGATAAATCAGGTATAATAATTGCAAGAGTTTCTATAATTATTTTCAAAATGATGACTTCGTATACAGTTTCGTTGAAATAAGTCACCATTTTGGAAATTAAAATAAGGCCCACATGTTATTCTAAATAAATATAAACAAGAAAACAAATTTTGTTTTGAAAGATATACTTTTAAAAAACATACTCAAATTTTAAATTGTTTAATAATTTCTTCTACTTAAATTGTGTATTAACAGATGTTGAATATCTTAAAATTTTGATTTTTAATTATTTGGTAAAAAACGTATTTTAAACGTAAAATAATAGAAAAAAAATGTCTGCTTGCAGTGCACACATCACTATAAATATATTTTATAAAATTTCTACGTATTTAATTCATGAACTGACGTTTATCCTTGCGTTTATACGGTTCATAAACAAGTTTTGAAATGTATTCTTCATGCACATTCTCTATAATATATTGTATACTGTATAAATATATATGGGCGATTATTTCTCAACCCGGACACCCCCCTCTGTCCAAAAATGGTGGCAACTTAAAAAGATTTTGGTTTTCTCAAATTGACTGGAAAAGGATCTAGTTTTTTATTCTCATTGGCCTTTTCAACTCTGTAAATCTACTGTGCCAATTTAGGCACTGAGCGGCGGCAGGTCGACATTTTAAAAACAGAAAAATTGAAATAAAAGTAGAGTAACGGTAAGTTTTTTGAAATTTTTTGGAACGTCTTAAATTAATACACTATTATTTTTTCAATAAATTTTTATTAATTACTTATATTTTTGTTATATACAAATGTTTGAATGTTTTACAAATGCCAATGATAAACTAATTTTTTCTAAATTTTTTTTTGTATACCTCTATACTGTTGAATGTATAAAAATAAACTGAAATACACGAGATAATACATATTATCTGATAAAAAATTCATGTCTCAAGTTATCAACGTCTTACTTTTACTTACAATAACGGACAATATAGCGATTTTACAGACAAAAAATTCTACAGAAAGGTATTCAACAGTAGAGATTCAGAACAATCACATTCTACAAATATCTTATTCAACACATAGATATTCTACAGATGACATATTCTACAGATATACATTCGACACATTACAAATTTAACAGGATAACTTTCTACAGACATTTTTTTTACTTGTACATTCGTTTTGACAATATTTTTCATATAAAACTTGCTCCAGTCAAATCGCGGTTTTGGTTTTATAGTTACGGGCCATCAACATATCTGGTCTAATATAGGTCTTTTTGGGTTGCTAATTACGAATTTCAGGATAATTTATTTTAGAAATGAGCGCTTTACCCTTAAATCAAGAAAAAACTGCCCCCAAGAAGGGGTGTTTTTGATGTATTCGCACTTCATGTGTCCATATATGGTATACATAGGTCTTTTGGGTAGCTTATCACGAATTTCCTAATTATTAGAAATGGACGCTATACCCTTAAATTGGCAAAAAGTACCCCTAAAAGTTCAACCAGCCTAATGCAATTCTGGCAGGAGAAGTATGTAGTGGAAATTTTATGTCACAAACATATTGACCCGCCGCGTTCTGTAATTTTTGTAATCTCGCGTATTGATAGGCTGGGAGCTTTCCAATCGGAAATACAATTATCTAATATCGGAAAAATTAGAGCAGAGACCAATTGGTTCCGTATATTTTTATTCACTAGATTTTTAAAGTTTCTAAGCCTGTAAAGAGTGTAATTTACGGTTTTGTTTAAATGAGTGTTCCATAAGCCTTGATTTTTTTGAATTTATTAGAAGCACCCCCTTTCAAGGGCAAATTTCGTAATTTAAGAGTATTTAAAATTTAACTAGCTTTCATTAAAAAAGGACCACAAATTTATCATTAGTGGCTTAAAAAACTTATAGACAGAGAAAATTTCATCCCATTAACTCTCAATATAATTGAAATTATATTTAGGGGTAGTGTCAGCCACCTCTAATTAACCCTTGGGTTTGAATTTTAATAAATTATTACCAAATGTTTAAACACAGAGAAAAAAAATGTTTTTGATCATAATTTAAAAGACTGAAATTGAAATTTTATAAAAAATGTCACTTTTAGAGGTAGTTTTCATCTCCTTTAATTTAAACAAACTTTAAGTTTTTGTCAAATCTTTTATTTTAGTAACGGTAAATAAAAATTGTAGGAAATAAATTTTTTGACATAAAGTTTAAATACATAAAAAATATCCCTGGTAGTTTTTGCCAATTTATAAACCCTTATAAGGGTAAATTCTGAATTTCTTTAATATAAGTTCCTATAATTCGTGATCAACGACCCAAGAAACCGATACCGAATCTGTTGGTTGCCAACAAAAATACAATCAAACCTTGTGATTTGACTGGAATATAAGCTTAACTAAGTTTTGTATTAAAAATATTGGTCGTAAAAAATATTGTTTATTATATATTATCTTTTACAATAGAGGTAAACATTTTTATAAGTAAAAGTTGTAATTTTGAAATATTTATTTAATAATTTTGGTTCCTCATAGAGGAAACATTGTGATAGATGAAATTGTGATTTTTGTCCGTAATCGGTGATATTTCACAACCATTAAGGTATTAAGACCTACTTTTTTTTCAAAAATTAATTAATTTTGATAACAATTTATGTTTACATAATTACTGTTAAAAAATACTTCTTATAATTAAAAAACTTGTATGTAAATACAACCAAAATGCATGGAAAATGTTTAATTACAACTGAGGGCTAGGTATAATCAAAGAAGATAGTATAATGCAAATATTACGCAACATTACAATACAATTTGATATTTTTATAATTTGTAATTTTTATCTTTACTATGTTATGATTCGAAACCCAAATTATTCTGATTCCTTAAACGCATATTATTCTAAGTCCCTACAACCAAATTATTCTAAGTCCCAAAATCGAAAATATTCTAAGTTTCTAAACCCGGATTATTGTATATAGCTGCATAGCCCCAAAGAAGGCTCGAAGCTTAAATAACAAAAAAAAAACCCGGATTATTATAAGTCCCAAAATTTAAATTATTCTAAGTCCTATTTGACCCCCCCCCCCCCTTAATTTTTAGATTTCCATGGTTCTGTAACCATACAATAAAATACAGGGTACCCATTGGGGCACCCCCTACCTATAGACATGTTTCATGTTAATATAATAATAACTATATATATGTATGTAATATATATGTATATTATATGGAGCCATAAAATAAATCTTTAAAAAATATTATTTTATACTACAATTTAAATAGGGTGACTGTACCAATTCGTGACGACCCCTCAATTAATTTCCAATACCATGTTATTCTTATGGTAGACCATTGGTCACTGATAGGGAAAACTTTGGTCACTAATTGGTTCAGTCACACTACTAAATTATGACACTTTCATGCTGATAAAAAAACTGTTCAAAATAGATATGTAGTTTGTTTTCTCGTTAATTTTCATAAAAGTTTTATGCTAATTTAAGATAACTTTTTTGCCATTATTTTCATACATTTGGTTTGAATATCAGGAAACATTGGTTTACCATTATCATCAATAAGATCATCATAATCTATTGATAAAAATTCATGAAAACCAGCTTTCATTGCTGCATGCTGCGATGCTTCAGAAGAAAATATTGTACACGTGGCTTTAAAGCCATATTTAATGCCTAGTTTATCCCTTTAAACATAATACAATTAATTTTAATTTTAATTTTAATTTTTTAAGTTAATAAGCAAAATTATCGTACCGAACACATAGCATGTGATAACCCAATTTATGTCCTCTATATTTTGGATAAACACTTAAACTGTCTGATAAAAGATAATGTTTTATTCCATAAATTTTACATACATTTGCACTATTTTTTAAATCATCCAAAAGGCACAAAAAATTTTTAAATTTTTCTGATTTCATATGTGATAAATAAATTTGCTAAAAAAGAAAAAAATATTGCAAAAAAAGCACTATAAGAGAAAAATTTTGAACACTAGCGTGATTAAATCGAACTCTCTATCACGTCAGTTTCAAGACCTTTGAGTCCTTGATGCTTATATACTACTATTTATTTACCGTTTCATCATCAAAATATAAAAGATTGGTACCAATTAAATTTTTAATTTCTCCATTTGAATCAAGTAAATAAGCACCAACAGTTAATTCTTGTTTTAAACACATTTTAATAAAATCTTTGAAGTCACTAATACTATCAGGATCTTCAGCAAGTTCTATTTTCAAATAAATTATTAATAAAATTTTGAAAAAATTAAAATAAATTTTTATAAAACTTACTTAAAGATTTACACATGGGTTCATCATTCAAAAAATTATTTATTAAAATATCAATAACTTCTTGATGTCTAAATTCTTCATTTGGTACATCTTGTATTGAAACTTTAAATTTTTTACCATTATCAGAACATTCAATAGTATTCCAAACATTTAATGGTCCTGATGGACGTTTCCACATATTTTTGATTTTTATTTTATACCTCTCTACAGTTGAATGTATAAACTGAAATACGCGAGATAATTGCATACAGTTATCAAAGAATTGTATATTAATATTTATTAATTTTATCTGATAAGAAATCCATGTCTCGAGTTGATAACGCAATATACGATTGAATTTAAATAAGTAAAGATTCATGAAAGCAACTTTATTTGAACAGCAATTTTATTATGCATTATTTTTGCAAAACTTACAATTTTTATTAAGGGGGATCTACGGGTACGGCGCTCAAATTTCGAGCGATTTTTAAGGGTATTAAAAAAAAGAACGGTTACAGGTAATGAAATGAAATTTTTTTTATTTATTTAAAATATATTTAAGAATACAAAAATATTTTTTTTTTTTTTTTTTTTTTTTGTATGACGTCATGCCAGTGTACGGGAGATTATTCAGAGGCACTATTTTTTTTGTTCCAGTAATATTTTGAATGAAATTTTACGATTTCAAACAATTGGCACTGAGATTCATTAAATAATAGTAAAATAGCGATCAGATTTTAATAAAAATTGGTGTTTCAAGGAAATTTCAAAAAGAAATTCTGAAAATTTTAAAATCCTAGGTAGTCTAGGCGCCAGCCATACTAATCACGCCCAAAAATTAAGAAATTTAATTTCTATTTCCGAGGATAAAAATAGGTGATATTTATGTTTATCGACCCGCTGAATTCGGGTTCGAACGGAACACGAATTCGGGGTCCGTTTTGCGAATTTCGTGGTAAATTTTTTGTTATTAACAAATTATTGCAAAATTGGCCAATTTTTTATCCTCGGAAAAAGAAATTTAATTTTTGGGCGTGATTAGTATGGCTGGCGCATGTATTAAGGGTGACTCCTACATTATTTTGTATTATTTAACAAATAATTTTGCTTTTCAAAGAGGAATAAATTAAGAAATCTACTACTATTACACACTACTATTTTACGTTAAACCGATTTGTCCAGAACAAAATAGCTATTTGTTAACCTATTAAGGACCAATCGTACATAGCTGGACTTTTGATGACCAAATTGTTAAAAAGCCTTTTTTTGATTTTATCAAGTTTTCTAGGGGTAAAAATGATTGCTTTTTCCAATTTTTACAACAGTTTTTACGTAAAACCCCTCCAAAAGGGCTAAAAATAGGAGCAATCATGAATTTTCGGCATTCTAAAATTTTTCTGGACTTTTAGCTATAAAACCTTTATAACTTACTCCTTTTATTACCTAGACCTCTTAATACAGTTAAAAGTGTAATGTCAATGGTCTGACCATAATTTTTCATTTCTAACCCTTTAGGGGGTGACTACCTCTATATAAGGGGTAAAAAAGTGAAGAATACAACATACATCAAAACTTTTTCTTTATTTATGCATAAGAGTAGTCACCCCTTAAAGGGTTAGAAATGAAAAATTATGGTCCGTCCATATGGACATTACACTTTTAACTGTATTAAGAGGTCTAGGTAATAAAAGGAGTAAGTTATAAAGGGTTTATAGCTAAAAGTCTATAGTCGATTGCCCCTATTTTTACCCCTTTTGGAGGGGTTGTACGTAAAAACTGTTGTAAAAATTGGAAAAAGCAATCTTTTTTACCCCTAGAAAAGTTGATAAAATAAAAAAAAAAGGTTTTGTAACAGTCTGGTATTAAAAAGTCCAACTATGTGCGATTGGTCCTTAATGGGTTAAACAAGGGACAAAATATTGGTTTTTACTGTGCAGACAGCAGCAAAAATCGAACCCCATATTTTAACATAAAACATGTTCACATGGAGGGGTACCTGAAAAAGTCACTCTCAGCAGGGGGGGGGGAGTCAAATGGACTCAGGATATTTTAGATTTAGGGACCGTTAATGCAGAAGTACCTAGGGACCTTTGGTGCAGAAGCCCCTAGACACTTTGGTGCTATACCTACACTGAGCGATTCTCACCGACTATAGCGCAGGAAGAATTATTCTCTTCATCTGTCTTACCGGTATGCCAAGGGTTTGCAGGATAAAATTTTTTGTTCCGGCGTTTTATAAGTTTGAGTTTCTTCATGCAAAACGCAGGATGAGAGAAACTCACGTTGTAAACTTTGTAAATTAATTCACTATTATTTTTTCAATAAATTTTTATTAATTATTTATATTTTTGTTATACAAATGTTTAAATATTTTACAAATGGTAATGATACACTAATTGTGGAAATTTTGATTGTTTTTCATTAGCTCTATTATGACTTTCGCATTTAATTTCATAATTAGTCATAATCTTAAGAATATGTTTGTCACCTCGTTCTGTTTTAATTTTACTTATTTTATCTATTAAATCACTTGTGATACCAAAATAATTTTCAAGTGTGATATTTCTAAGATTTGATGCATTTTTAAATAATAATTCAAGGTTTTCTTTTTGAAGATGATATACACCATTTTCTTTAGATTTTATACTTAATGTTTCTAAATTTGTTAGATTGGTAATAAAAGAAAATGCTTTCGATCTGAAATTACAACCTGAAATGCTTAAATTTTTAAAATTTTTGCTATTTTGTAAATGCTTAAGCAATGAGTCAACATAAAAATTATGAAACAATGGCATAATATCATAAAATTTCCAAAATTCTCTCTTGAAATTGATTGTAAGTGTTTCAAGATTTTGTAAATCCTCCTTAAAATCAATTATATCTGTACCCAATCTATCAAAGACATTAAGAATTATATTAATTTCCTTAAGACTTTTATTAAAAAATTTAACGAATACTCTAAATTCCAAAAAAATTAATTGATCAATCTCATAAGTAAAAGTCACTAAATTTTCAAAATGTGGATATTGGGTGACAATATATTTTTTCACTGGTATTGAAATATTTTTTAACTTAATTATTCTTAAATTTTTTTGTTTTTCTAAAAATGCTAAAAGATTATGAACTAAAATAGTTTCTCCATTCACGCTTAAATCAACGAAAATTATATTTTCGCAATCTTTCAATCCATCTAGTAATTTAAAAATCATATATTTTTCCTTGCTTTCAGATTGCACATGAATTTCTTTTAAATTTTTTAAGTTTTTTAAAAATGTTATCAAATGGTTATCGTTAAAAATTTCGCAACGAGAGATTAACAGTTTGTTGATATTATTTACAGGTAATTGCAGTAAACAATAACCATCTATCTGTAAATCTATTAACGAAAGACTGTTAAAATTCTGCATTTGACTAAACAAATGGTTACAAAAAGTTTCATGATTAAACATGGAATTATGACCAGAACCATGCAATACCAAGTCAGTTATATTTTTACAATTTTTAGTAAGTTCTGTTATAAACACATTGCAGTTTATACTCCTCAAATCTACAGTTAAAACTAATTTATTGAAATAAGAACCTCTGTCTTTCGAAATTTTGATAATGAAATCAGGTTTAATTTTAGCAATGCTATTGGGAGATAAAATGACAGCAACATCTAACGTTTTTATTTTACTCCTTGCAAGTATCCCAATTTCATTCCATCTTCTACATACCAATTCTACTATCAATAAATCTATTAATTCTAATTTTTCAAAAATATAAAGCAAGCAATCAGGGTTTAATATTAATATTGTATTTATATTTCTGTCGCCCATATTTGATGATTTATTTGTAGATTCTAATTATATTAGCTATAAATAAAATTTTTTTATTAAATATATTGTTTATTTTATTGAAATTTTAACAGTTATTTTATTTTCTCTGCTTACCTTCTGAACTCAAATTGTTCAGAGGAATAGTAATTTCGGAGCAGGCTTGATAAAAGTTGAAATTTTTTTTCTTGAAAATTTAATGCGAAAATTGAATTTAAACGTAGGATAAAAGAGATACTTTTTTCAAATATAATATTTTTAAGGTTAAATTATGCATTTAATTATTAATATCGGGTTAGTCAAGTTTAATATAACCTCATCCTGAGGAATTAAGTAAAAACGACTTTTCTAAAACTAGTATACGTACATCCATATAGAAAAATTTGGTATTATGTCCAAAAAGAAAAAAAATATTATTATTCGTATTTTTTACCGCAAAAAATTTTTTTTAATCTAGGTAACAGATTCGAGAAATCGAGTAAAAAAATTGTGTATTACATCCAAATTAAGGCCACTGTCTCTTTTTTGTGACGATTTTCAAAGGATTTTCAACATTTTTTTTCTCAGCTGCTTTATTATAAAAGTTTACAAATTTATTTTTAAATAATTACAAAACTATTCTAGATGACATAAAAAAATTTTTGTTTCATATGCTTTTTTTTTACAGTTTGTAGATGGCGTGAAAGTAGAGGCTCGAAAAAAAAAATTGAAAAACGGTTCCCATCATAGCGCCTATTGTAGGCATCAAAACAAAAAAATAAACAGGCATATTAATCTTTATAGTTTCCTCTTGTATGTGAACCAACATTTAGCAAAAAATACAAAAAATTGACCATTTGGTGAACCAAAAACGAAAAATGCAGTTTTTGACGTTAAAAAATGCGCCTAAAACGGACAATAAAAATTTTTCTGATGCATAAAAAGCTGATATTGTTGGTTCACATACAAGGTATTGCAATAACGAAAAAAATGAAACAAGATTCATGTCGATAGCTCAATTAGTTTTTGAGCTAGCGTGGGAACCGATTTCAAAAAAGTAGTTTTGAGAAAAACGCGTTTAAAGTTTTTAAATGCATATGTTTTCATATGACTACGACCCATAAAAATCGAAATATCTAAAAAACATATTTTTTTTTTTGCTTGAAATTTGTTTTTTAGATTCTTGAAATGTTTTAACATAAGATAATGAATTAAAAAAAAAATGAAAAAAAAAATCCCAATAAAGAGACAGTGGCCTTAAAAAAAAGAAAAAATTTTTGAAAAAAAATGAGGTCTTAATTGCGAAATATCACCGGTTAAACATGTACGTACATACATTCACACACACATACAAATACACACATACATAAATTAAATAATAATTTGTAACTAGGGGTGTGCGGTTACCCGAATTTTCGGGTACCCGAGCTTCGGGTCGGTCCAGCATTTTTTCGGGTCGGGTCGGGTCGGTCTTCGGGTATACCCGAAAAGCTTCCGAGGTCCAAAGGTACTATTTTTTCGTCTGAAATTTCCCTGGCAATACGAATATATGAGTAATTTTTCGGGAATTTTCCGTTTACGCTTGAAAAAAGATAAAAAAAGTCAAAAAAATTAAACTAGAAAAAAAATTTTTTTTTTATTACCGATAGTCATTAATTTGCAAATTAAGTAAGGAAATAAATAAATTTGCATTAAAAAATCTCGTAGAAATTATTTTTATAATGAAAATTACAGTTAAGTAATTTTTAAATTTAAAATTTTGAAATAGGTGTTCAGAAACGCTTTATATTATAAAATTTAATATACAATTTATTGAATTCAAATAGGGTATTGAATATTAAAATTTTTAATTATTAAAATAAATAATTAATAAATATTTCAATATTTTTATAAATAGCAATACTTTATTCATGTGAAATAAATACTAAATTTTAAATAAAAATAATTTTATTCTGGACAAAATATAGGTATTTATATACATATACCTATCTAATTTCATCTCTACCTACTCCTTTTAAAGAGCTTTATTATTAAGTATCTTTCACTCCATGTAAATTGAAAATATAATTATTATTAAAAATAATTAATATTATCTGCATAGTTATATATCATAGTTTTTTCAATTAATATTAATAAATAATCAATAAAATTTACATTACATATACTTTATACTGATTTGAAAATTCGCGCCACTTGAGCATAATATTATATTAATTGTGTATAGTTGTAATATATAATTGTGCCGAAATAAATGGATTTACCCAGTCATGTAATAATTTTAAAAATTAAAATATCAATAAGGAGTTTATTTTATTTTTTTAAAAATGATTGTACCTATACAAAAGCGACATTAAAAAACGAACGCTATAGTGCTTTTTGGCTATAGTTTCTGTAGAATACGAGCTCTCCCCACTCCGTTAAAGGCTTAAGGGTTTGAAATAGGCGACATTCATTCAAATAAGTTTTTCAGCAGTGCAAAAAATTTTAAAATGTCTGAAGAAGAAATTAGTAAGCAATTATCATCCAGCCTTTTGGACTTGAATTTAAATAATAATAAATTGACTTTAAAAAACGATAATTTTAAAAAGAGGCCTCGTTTGAGTCTTTTGACTCTGAGAAAACCAATAGCTAGTACTTCTGGCACATCTCAAAACGAGTAAGTAACTGCATAATTATAATTATTTCCTTTTATATTTTGCATAAAAATAAATAAGTATATATTTATAAGTAAATTAAAGAGTTTATCTTAAAGTCATTTTAAATACAATTAATTTGAGCCTTATCTGATATTTAACTATTTTTGAACTTCCGAGAAAAATTGATTTTTCCAAAAAACTATCATCCTAATGAAAATAAATAAATTTTTATATTTAAAGTAAATTTAAAAGATATGTTTAAGTCTTTAATATAATTATTTCTTATTAAGAATAAATTGTCTAATTTAAATATCATTTTTAAATATATTTTGATAATATGGTTAGTATACGCATGCGCATGTATGGTGTAAGAAAAGGAGTGATGGTATATTATCCGCCAAATGTAAATGTCCCCGAGTTAAGGTTAGGTAATTTCAAGAAAAAAATTCCTCTTTCATTTTATTAAGTTGTCTGCTATTTCATACGGAAGCTCGGTAAATAAGTACAACCAGTACAACATAATAATAAAAAATAAAATTTCAACAAATAATTAAATTCAGTTTGTGAAACATAAAAAAAATATGTATGTATACACAGATAAAATATTAAAAAAAAAAGTTTATTTTAAGTCTCATTATAAGCAAAAAATATTTGTAATGTCTATGTCACACAAGATACTTTGAAAAAAATGAGGTAATGTAAGTAAAGACTTATTTTTTAAGAATTGTTTATGTTTTTATATAATTATGTGTAATAATAAAGTCCAAATTATTTGTAGTTAAAAATGTACCAGCCATTAAAAAACAATTTGGAGCTTAACGAAGTTGATTTTGCAACACAGCAAGATCTATTACAGCCAGTCGTTATTAAAAACTTTTATGTATGCTTAAATTTTAGCATATAATTTCTTGTGACAAGTAAGGTAATAGTCATGTCAAGCGAGGCAAGGTCAAAATAATTGTTCACACAAGCTGGAGCTATGTTTATTCCTGGTAACATATACTAGATTAAGCCACCGTGGTCAAATTATTTGTAGTTGAAAATATATCAGCTGTTAAAAAATATAATTTGGAGATTAATGAAGTTGCTTTTTTACACCTAATCATTCTGGACCTTTAATTTGTTGAATAATTGTTGTGGGTACACAACCTAAAACAGGATCCAATATTAACTAACACCAGTATCGGACCAAGTTTCACCTTTAATCGCCCAAGTTGGTTTTACTTTCTTTAATATCTCTAGCAGAAAATACAGGTGACATGATGAACGTGGAAATGTTTTTTTAGGTACAACCTTTTGTCAGTGAAGAAGAACCAGAACAGATACATAGTACACCTAGTCGTTGTAGATCCTTCATTGGTCGAATAATTGTTGTGGGTACACAACCTGAATCAGGATTCAATAACAACTTGCAACACCAGTATCGGACCAAGTTCCACCTTTTATCGCCCAAGTTGGTTTTAGTTTCTTTAAAATCTCTAGCAGAAAATGCAGGTGATCCGATGAACTTAGAAATGTTATCTGGGTACAACCTTTTGCCAACGAAGAAGAACCATATCAAATAGATATTAAACCTAGTTGTTGTGTATCCTTCATTAGTCGAATAATTGTTGTGGGTACACAACCTGAATCAGGATTCAATAACAACTTGCAACACCAGTATCGGAACAAGTTCCAACTTTTATCGCCCAAATTGGTTTTAGTTTCTTTAAAATCTCTAGCAGAAAATACAGGTGATATGATGAACGTAGAAATGTTTTTGTAGGTACAACCTTTTGTCAGCAAAGAAGAACTAGAACAGATACATAGTACAAATAGTCGTTGTGGATCCTTCATTAGTCCAATAATTGTTATGGGTACACAACCTGAATCAGGATTCAATACCAACTTGGTCCGATACTGGTGTTGGTTGCAACACTAGTATCGGACCAAGTTCCACCTTTTATTGCAGAAAAAGCAAGTAATACTTATTGATGAATGACACTTATATAATTATTAAAAATTTCTTTACAATCTGAATTTTAATAAATATATGTGTTATTATAATTATATAGATTTCCTGTAAAAAAATGTTACTTTTTTTTATAAAATACGTCTGTAAAGTTTTAATTTTATTATTAAAGAAGTAAGTTTTATATTTATTGAATTGTAAAAATTGTTTTTTAAATTAAATAAACTTTGCTTTGTTTGTTAAAAGAGACAGTATGTCTGTACGTTTTATAAACTCTAATTTTTTTTTTTTTACAAAAAAATAAAATAAAATAAAAGATTATATAAAATTAAATTTTAATGCATTAATTATTATTATTTATTTTATTAAAAATTAATTGATATTAAGTATAATTAGTTATTTATTCAATACTTCAAATATCTTAAAACTTCTTTACCAGTTAAATTTCCTCCCCTACCTTAAGATATTGGCGTAATTTTTCGTAAATGAAAAAACATTGTTTTTTGTTACGGAAAGCAAAAGAACAGGAACTTTTTGTTCTGTTTTCTATTATTCTTAATTTTAGTATTCTTAATTTTAGTTTTTTTAATTTTACTAAAAACTAATTATATTAAAATATAATATAATTTTGTGACGTGATTATTAAAACGGTTTGAAATTATGATTGATTGAAAAATGCCAGATAAGACTCAAATTAATTGTAATAAAAATGCACAACGATAATGTGATTTTTTTTTATTGCGGAATTGAAAAAAAGTAAAAAAAATTATTATTTTTTCTTTGGTTTCATTTTTCACAAATTATACACACTGGAATATCCTTATGAATAAATTTTTGCAAATATGATGTTTTTTTAGGATAAAGACCCCACATCAAATTAAGCAAAAAACTCTCATTATATTACAACGCATAAATAAGATTACTACGATTTTTAGTAAATTTACTACACTTGTAGTAAATTCCCAGATGGCTTCCGGTAGAGCTACTTTAGTTAAATATTTAACCAAGTGATTGTAAAGCAATTATTCTACCGCGGATGTTTGGGTGAAATGTCAATAAATTTTAAATTTACTACAAGTGTAGTAAAATTAATAAAATTTGTAGTAAATTTACTATTTTCGTAATAATAATATTAATAATAATAATAATAATAACAACAAAAGTATTACTATTATGAAAATTAATTAATTTGATTTTTTATTTTATGTTTTTATCATTGATCCTATTATGAAGAAACTTATTTTTTTTTTTTTAATTTTAAATCTTTCATTAACATTTTTATAATTTTTTGCTATTTTAAGCCTGCATGAGTTATTATATGAAAACCCCAATAGTTGAATTTTACGAATTTTATAAAAATATTATGTTTATTAATTTTACCTCATAAGTTTTTTCAAGAGTAGGATTCACTATAAGATTTGAAAGTAATCTTATCGAATCAAAAAATGATGAGCACTGTTTATTTTCTTGGATTTCTCAAAGAAAATTTTTCATAATAAACGACAATAAATTATGTGCACTGATTTACGCGTAGTAAAATATTATTTTTTTTTCCAGGGAATTGATTCTACCATTACAAAAAAAAAAATCTGTATTATTAGATGGTTATAATTCAGACAGTAGTAGCGCGTCTTTTGAAGAAAAATCCAAACCAAAAAGAAAAAGAATAATCGTTTCTCCCACAGTTTCATCTTCAGAAGAAGACGAGGAATCGGGAATTGTCGAAAAAATAAAAACTAATAAAACTAAAAAACCAAATTTAAAAACTATTAAAAAAACCTCCAAAACAAAGAAAAAAAAAGTTACAAGCAGTTCTGAATATCATAATAACAATAATAACAATAAAATAATCAGCTTTGTGTGGAATCATTTCACAAAGTCGAAGACTGGCCAGACTGCAAAATGTAATCTTTGCACAAGAACTTACAGATGTAAATATGGGAGTACATCCAGTTTAGCAAGACATTTACTTTCTCATGGCATTTATGAGGAAAAAAAGAAGAAGAAAAAAATTATAAATTCTCTTATAGTAGATCCATTACCAAGAAACTCAAAAAGATACCTTGAAATAACAAATCTTATTCTTATGATGATTATTGAGGATTTACAGCCATTCAATTTTGTCGCAGATAATGGTTTTTTTAAACTAATTAATTATTTTGAACCAAAATATATAATTCCTGACAGGACCACGTTTTCTAGAATCTTGTTGCCGAAAAAATTCAGCGAAGAAAAATTAAAATGGGAGGACGAAATCACTAAAGACATTCCATGTAATTATTGTATACTTAACACTTATTCACTTTTTTTTTTTAATCGTAGTGGTGCCAAAATTAAAATTTAAAATTTGCATTCAATTAATTATTTAAATACTAAAATATATAATGAATTAATTAATATATACTTTAGAACTACATATTTTATTTTAATCAGAAATATAAGCACAATGTAAAATTGAAGTAAAATTCAAAAAAATTGTTACTAACTTTGTTTTCAGGCACAAAAGTTTTTTCATTTACTACAGACGCGTGGACATCAAGGTCTGCACATTCCTACATGTCTTTGGGAGTGCATTACATTGACAAAAGCTTTATTCCCAAAAATTATGAGGTGAAACTTACTAATATCAATAATAATCACAATGGCAAAAATATATACAATTTTCTGTACGATTCATTAATGGAGTTGAACATCATTGATAATAACGCAAAATGCGTTTTCATTACCGACAATGGTCCGGCAATGATTGCAGCAGTTAATATGGGGATTGAAGAATATAATTGGGATCGGATTCCATGTCTAGGACATTCACTAGCTTTGTGCGTAACGCACACAATTGAGAAAGTACCATACATTAAAGAAATTTTAAAAAAATGCTCTTCCATTGTTGGTCATTTTAATCATTCAGATAACAGCACGAGAATATTAAATAAATATCAAACTAATAAAAATCCAGAAACCCAACCTTTAAAACTTTTGCAACGATCAAAAACTAGATGGAATTCAGATTTCGTTATGATTAATAGAATGTGCCTGTTACAGGAGCCTCTAACAAAAGCTTTTAAAGATCCAGAATGTCGTGATCGTGTACAAAACCTTACCAATATTGAATGGAATCAGATGCACAGTTATAGACAAGTATTTGAGTGTATGTTTGATGCCACTAAATTACTTAGTGGTCAAAGGTATCCAACAGCTTCGCAATATTTGCCGACTTTGATCGGGCTAATTGAGCTGACAACTCAATATAATGATGTTTCAGTAGATTTTGACGCCAAGATGATGTCTAAAATTTTAAAGCAAGAAATAAAGGTAAAAAAAAACAAAATTATTTAAAATATATTTATTAAATTTGCTTTCTTTTTAAATGTTAGAAATAATTTCACATTATAATCATAATTATAAACAAATGTATATATACTTGAAAAAATTTTTTTTTTAGCTTCTCTATCAATCGGTTTCAGATTCGGAAATTCTTAAGATTGCAATGCTAGTTGACCCTAGGTTTAAAAATATTTTTGTTGAGGAAACTCAACAATCTGATTATGCTGAACTACTAAAAACTTGTATATTAGAAGAGGTTGAGTCGAGAGATGAAAGAAATGATGCTAATCAAATTGATGAATTGCCTAGGGCTGATGAACCAAATCAAAAACCAGGTAATTTTTTTTTTTTTTTATAGAAAATAAAATAAAATATATACACATTTTATTTCATTTTAACAGGCAAATTAGCTGAATTATTTCAACAAAAAAAAAATAAAATAAGTGGTGGAGAATTAAATAAAAATCTATTGATTACAAATGAAATTAAAAGTTACTTAGAAGAAGCCACAGTGCCTCAACAAACAGACGTCTTTTCTTACTGGCGGATAAATCAAAACAGATTTCCAAATTTATTTAATTTATCAAAAAATTATTTGAATATTCCAGCCACGCAAGTATCAAGTGAGAGACTTTTCTCTTTAGGTGGTGATGTAGTTGAGGAAAACCGAGCACGTTTGCTTGATGAAAATGTTGAAGCAATTTGCTTACTACATGCAAATTTACATAATAATAAAAAAAAAAATATTTAATCTAATTCTTATTTTTAATTCATTATAATTCATATACTTAAAAATCAAATAAATAATTCATGTTTTTTTTTAGTTTATTACTATCAATTATATAATGTTACTCCTTTTTTCTTCCATTATTAAGGTCCTTTTACTGCTTTTAAATTTTATCATAATTGCAATTTATTGTTCACAATACGAATTTTTAATATTATTTTTAAACAATCAAAGAAAGTTTTTATATACCTATTGAATAATTATTTTTTGAGGTAAGCTATGAATATCAGCATTAAAAAGTAAACCAAAATAATTTTAACAAGATTTAAAAATACAATTTATTGTATTTTTTAAATTCTGCATTATTAACCAGTTATATAGATTTGGTTTAAAATCTCCAAAAATATTTCCATCCTAATTAAATAGGTATATATTACTTTTTTTTAATAAAAATACAGCATACTAAGAATAAGTATCAAAAAGAATGCAAATTTATTTATTTCCTTACTTAATTTGCGAATTAATGACTATTGGTAATAAAAAAAAATTTTTTTTTCTAGTTTAATTTTTTTGACTTTTTTATCTTTTTTTAAGCGTAAACGGAAAATTCCCGAAAAATTACTCATATATTCGTATTGCCAGGGAAATTTCAGACGAAAAAATAGTACCTTTGGACCTCGGAAGCTTTTCGGGTATACCCGAAGACCGACCCGACCCGACCCGAAAAAATGCTGGACCGGACCGAAGCTTCGGGTCGGGTAACCGCACACCCCTATTTGTAACGTAACACTGTTAACGACATATTTCTCCTTAAGCGAAACAAGGCCATAACAAGCTATGAGACCCCTGATACCCCAAATTCGTTTTACGAATTTTATAAATGGCATCTATGCGAAAAAATCGAAAATCAAAATGTCACCAATCACAATGGCTCTTAATGAGGAACCAAAAAAAGACTCTACCTATACACACATAGCAAAAGATTTTGAAGGACGACAAGTAACTGCGTTCTTAATCAAAAATTTTAAAGAATGAAGTAATGTGTATAAATAATATTGATAAAAAAAGAATTTTCTTTTGAATAAATAATTATTATGATCGATTAAAGTTTTATCAAAGTAAATACACCGATATCTCTATATATTATATTACTAGGAGTTCTAACCACTGTCATCGCTGTTGCATAAGACCTTTGGCCCAAAATGGTCCTTTTGGCCCAGAAAGTCCTTTTGCCTGGAGGGGACCCTCTTGGCTGAAAATGGTCCTTTCGACCTAGCGGGTCCTTTTGATCTAAAATGGTCCATTTGGTCCAAGGATCTCTTATGTCCGGGGAATATTAGATGCTTTAACTAAACATTCAGCTCGACATTCAGTGACAAAGGTATTATATGTCTAATTCTCAAAAATAAAGCTCTTATATTATAGGGTCAAATTTTGGTATAAATTAAAATAAATTAAAATTGATAAATTATCATTGAACTTGGAATTTTTCATGTGGCACAAAGCTGGCAACCGATTTTCGGTAAAAAACGAAATTTTTTATTTCAATTATACACGGTAGAGCTGCTTTGGTTGAATATTCAACCAATTGGTTGAATTTCGCAGTTTTTGGTTGAATTTTCAACCAATTGGTTGAATATTAAACCAAACACTGCGATTTTCAACCAAAAACTGCGATATTCAACCAAAAACTGCGAAATTCAACCAATTGGTTGAATATTCAACCAATTGGTTGAATTTTCAACCAAATCTGGTTTAATTTTCAACCAAAAGCTAAAATACAAAATAAAAACGATGTTTTTATAGTACAGGGTAAGAAATGATCAGGGCATCCATTAAAAGTGAATGAATTTTATTATATTATTGTAATTAGTAATTTTTTATGTACTACTTCTATTGGCTCTGTACATAGTATGGATAAATTTTTTTAAACTTAATATTGTATGCTTTAACTTCCTGTCGTTTTACCTAATTTTTTTTTTAATAATCAAAATATTTTTTTTTATTAATTACTTTATATATGTCTCAAGAGTATGTAAAAAAAATTTATTTTCAAATCCTTCTTGTTAAATATAGTTATAAATTATGTCGGAACTGGTCATTGATAGAAATTATGAGCAAATTTTGCTAATATTCGCGATTGTTTATGACGCCAAATTTAGTCGTGCCAAAATGGTAAAAAATGCCAAATCAGACAAGCAGCAGGGGTAAAATCAGCTACAGGTTCAGTATGAAAACCAAAAAGATAACTTTATGGCTAAAAAATAACTGATAACTTATAAGTCTATACTTAAAAATACAAAAAAAAATTTGTATTCTTATAAAATATTTTTATAAAACTATGTTTTTACACCTTCTAATTAAGATTTCTCTAAAACTACGTGACCGATTTTAATTTTTTTGATAATATAGAGTTTTCTGTTATAAATTTCTCTAACGAATAAAAAAATTTATAACCGGTTTGTGCAACTAGACAACCAACGAGCATGGAACATGTTCATGTCACTCATAACAGTAATAAATCCAAAACCGAAATTACAATAAATCCTGAAATACAAATTATCGTAAGTCCATAAACATAAAGTAATCCTCTAAGTTCTTGTTCTTATCAGAGCCTGATCAGGCTTCCACTTCAAATTATTCTAAGTCCCTAAATCAAAAATATTCTAAGTCTATTTCACACCCCACCCCCTGCCTAGCCAAACTTTCCAAATACCCTATCCAACGAACATGTTCTATGTTAAAATAGGCAAGGGATCTGATCATCACAAAATTATTCGACAAATCAATAATTCTACACAAGAAAGTTTTGCGGAATCGTTCTACACCGAAAATCCTTGTACCGAAAAGATCAACACAAATTTTTTTTAATCGAAATATTCAATACGCTTTTAAGTGGCATTTATTTATGCTAGCATACGAAAGCAATAAGTGTTGAATACTTTGACTAAAAAAAATTTGTGTTGATCTTTTTAGCACAACGATTTTTGATGTAGAACGATTCCGAAAAACTTTTTTGTGTAGAATCATTGATGTGTCGAATAATTTTGTGTTGATCAGATCTCTTGCATTAAAATAAATAATTAAATAACTAAAAGTACCGAAAAAATTCATCGAAAACTTTAAAGCCATTTTACTCGAAACAACGTTTTTGAAAAGTAATGCACACGATTGCGCGATAAAATCTGCACCAATTTACTTTAAACTTACTAAGCAACTTAATGAATGCACTAATTTCGGGATGTCGTCGAGTTTTAGTATTTTTATGTTTTAAAAAAAATTTTACAGCTACTTTTGCTCGAAAATTAAAGGCTTTTTATTTCATTTTAACTTTCTCTAGGTAGCCGCCATTTTGTTATTCTATATCGTATGATAACCTTTTTAATTAGTAATTCCTCAGTTTCAAAGCCAAAAGAAGTAGTACATAAAAAATTACTAATTACAATAATATAATAAAATTCATTCACTTTTAATGGATGCCCTGATCATTTCTTACCCTGTACTATAAAAACATCGTTTTTATTTTGTATTTTAGCTTTTGGTTGAAAATTAAACCAGATTTGGTTGAAAATTCAACCAATTGGTTGAATATTCAACCAATTGGTTGAATTTCGCAGTTTTTGGTTGAATATCGCAGTTTTTGGTTGAAAATCGCAGTGTTTGGTTTAATATTCAACCAATTGGTTGACAATTCAACCAAAAACTGCGAAATTCAACCAATTGGTTGAATATTCAACCAAAGCAGCTCTACCGTGTATGACAAAACTCTAAGTTATGGTGCTTTTTACTAAAAAAAAACTTTCTGGAAAGGTAAAATTATGTTTTTTTATCTTCAAATAAATGAATCATGTTAAAAAATTCATAAAAATTAATATTTTTTATTTATTATTGCAAAAATCGTGAATGTTTAATAATTTATGAATAAATACCAAAAACATTGAAACTTAAATGCATTTATTTTTATTTGAAATTAGTTTTTTAGTAATATGTAAATAAGATAGCATTTAAATAAGACTTATTTAAAATATGAGAATCCTAAAGGAGATTTTATTTTTTCTAATTAGTATTTATTTAGTGATAAATATATATGGTAACTATTAATGACTGATTAATTTAAAAGATATTTATTAGTAATAATTATGCAGAATGATATTGAATTATGTTTATTTTCTGTTCTAACTCTGGGATCGTCCTAAAACAATAAATTATGGTTAAAGTCCGCCTGGTGGTTCAATTTCATTTGATTGGGCACCCATTTTGTTATTTTATTATTTCGGAGCTATTCTGAAGCTATAACTGCAACCAAAAAGTGGGCTTAAGTCGTATGATAGGCATAAGTAAGCAGCTACCTTTTGATGGATTCATAATTAAATTTTTATTGTCAATGCTGATTCATTTTGTACACGTGAAATAATAAATAATAATTATTAAATCGTGTTCAAAAAACATTATTGTTTATTATTTTTACGAGTATTTTTCTAAAAATCGTGGAAATTTAATATTTTATGAAGATAAATTTAAAACGTTATATTTAATTTTCATTAAAATTAGTTTTTTAGTAACAAATTAGCTTGCATTTTCATAAGACTTATTTTATTAAAAATATGAATTTCCTAGTAAAAATTGTATTTATTCTAAATATTATTTATTTAGTGATAAATTTATATGGTAGGTATTAATTAGTGATTAATCTAAATGATTTTGATAAATGTCACTAATGATAAAAAAATTTTTGAAACTTAAACTTAATTTTTTTTTAACAACAATTAATACTTATTTTTGTTAATTTAAGGTATAAAATTAAGTGAATCAATAAATGACGGCGAATTTGTTGATAGACATGCATTTGGTTCTGCGTTACAAATATTAGACCCCGAAAGAAATTATATTTGTGCATGTACATTAATTACATCAAAACACGTATTAACTCTACGTAATTGTACAATTCATGGTGGTTTGATAACAATAAGAGATGATTTTTGGATAAATCTGGTTTATTATATTAACATTAATAATGTTAAGTATATTAATCTTGTTGAAAACAGAACATATGAAGATGATTTAGCTATTATAGAAGTAAATTAATTTTTTGATTTAAAAAATTTTTGTATAATCGATTAGGAATTTTACGTCAACTAGTCCTGAATTATGCTAAAGAATCAGTAAAATTTGTCTAGAATAGTTATTTCCAAAAACAGTACTGAAAAAAAGTACTATTAAAAGAAAAACACTAACTGGTTTAATTTGAGATACTCAAACTCAAAAATGTAATGATAAAAAAAGTAAATGATGATTTTTTGCGCATTCGTAATCCAAATCAACCTTTGGATTCTGGAATCGAAAAATACAGGAAATTTTTTTTCAGTAATTGACTCTGTAATTACTTTGAAGAAAAATATTTTCAATAGTAAAATAAATATTTAGGCATGGATCCTTTAGTACATTTCAAGAACAATTGACGTGGGATCCCTTATTATCTATATCTATACTGTTTTAGTAGTAAATAAACACGAAAACATCGAAAATAAAATAGTTTAGTTGTGAAAATTTTGTAAATTTTTAAAATAATTGAATATTTTTTTAGCTAATAGGACCGAATATTTTTGATTCTCCAGGTTTCCAACCAATTCCCATAATTAAACTATCTTCAAATGCCAATGATTTAAGTTTAATCAATGTCGATGGTTGTATGGTTACTGGTTATTCATGGATTAAAAATGACGATTCAAAAAATTTAAAATTGAATAAAATAAATGCTAAGGTTCTATTTAACAAAAATTTAATGAATTCTAATTTGATTCCATATTCAATTTATACGAAATCAAATAAAAACCAGACTTATCAAACTAATGAAATTAAAGAAATTATCAGTGATTTTAGTGATGTAAGTTTATTAATTTATTTTAATTATTTTAATATAATAAAATTAATTAAGTTCTTTTTTTTTTAGTTTGATAGAGGTGGTCCTTTAGTATACAATAATGTTTTAATTGGTGTAATAACTGGTAAATCATTTAGTCAATCATATACAGTGGTATTTGAAGAGCATATACATTTATTTACACACAAAGAAAAATTGTCAAAAATATTATCCATATATTTTGTTAATTTTAAAAATGTAGCACGTATTTGTTAAATTAAATTTTGTCTTACAATTAAGATTCAAAACAACAATTTTCATTGTTTTAAATAAATAAAAAAATGTAATAAGAAACTGTTTTTTTATTAATAAAATTATGTGGTTATACGGCAAGAGGAGTGATTTTTGAGTTAAAATATCAAATACAGAAGTAGTAAAGTTAAGTTACATGTATTATAATTATAATATAATAAATACTTTAGTTACGAATAAAAAATTAATTTTTTTAAAATAATTTTTACAAATCTGCTTCTTATTAAACTTTTAATGGGTATACTATATGATAATAAAGCCATGTTGAAAGATTCTTGATCCTGAGTGAAACCAATAAAAATATTTAATAAACATTTTCTATTTTAAAAAAATTACAATATATATTTTATACCCCAAACGTGTAATTGACCAATTCATGAAATAATCAAGCTCACAATATAGTAAAAAATTTGACCAATTCATTTTCCACCCCCCCCCCCCAAAACGTCACTTTTTCACCCCCCCTGCCGAACCAAACTTAATCAAATACCCCTCCAATGAACATGTTCCATGTTAATATCGGTTATTTTAAATAAATAAGGTGAATTTTTAACAACAAATCTTTCACTTTTATGTAATTTATTACTTTTCAAATAATAATAATAAGAAAAAAAAAATAATATAACCCTATATACTTTTTTTGGAATATCAATTTTCGACTAATGAAAAAAACATGTATTTTAATTTTTACCAAAAAAAAAATACCCTGCCAACTAGCCGGTACTAAGGTTCCTCAAACAATGAGCTACATACTTCAATATGCCACAGATATCATCGATTACAACCATGCAATCATACATTCACTTCTATTAACTTTTAAAAGTTAAAAGAAAATTTATGTATTGAATTAAACTAAATCTATTTTTTTCAAAATAATTCATTGGATAATAATTATTCAAGTTAGTACTTTCATGGAATTAAATGAAGTATTACACCAAAAAAAAAAAATATTTTTTTTTTTTTTTTTTTTTTTTTAATTTTGAGAAAAATTTTGAAAAAATTCGGTATCAGATCCAAAAAATTACTATAAACCAACTGTCTAAAACTAGTACTCTTATAGAAATAAATTAGGTACAACGTCCAAAAAGAAAAAAAAATTTGTTGTTTTTTGTATTTTTTTATGACAAAAATTTTTGGGAAAATAATTTTCAAAAAATTAATTATCAGATTCGAGATATCGAGTAAAAACCATACTTTCAAATATAAGTACTTTCATGGAAATAAATGAGGTATTACATCCAAATTAAAAAAAAAAAAAAAGTATATATTGAGATTTTTTATGAAAAAATTTTTGGAAAAAAAAATTAGGTCTTGATTCGATAATGGTTGTGAAGTATCACCCGTTACAATATTTTCAGATATTAGTACTTTCATGGACATAAATTAGGTACTACGTCCAAAAAGAAAAAAAAAATTGGCGTTTTTTGTATTTTTTCATGAAAAAAATTTTGGGAAAAAAATTTTCAAAAAATTAAGTATCAGATTCGAGATATCGAGTAAAAACCATACTTTCAAATATAAGTACTTTCGTGGAAATAAATGAGGTATTACATCCAAATTAAAAAGAAAAAGTACCTCGAGCTTTTTTGGTGAAAAAATTTTTGAAAAAAAAATTAGGTCTTAACTCCATAATGTTTGTGAAATATCACCGATTACATACATACACACACACACACACACACACAGAGACTTTTTTTAAACACCGGTTTTTTAGCTTCCTGGGGTCTCAAAACGTGCTTATATGCCAAAAAATCAAAAATCGAAATTTGACCTATCACAATGGTTCCTCATTGAGGAACCAAAAATTTTAATTTATGTTATATATTTATTTTTTCTGCAATAAATAAACATTACTAATACTATGAATAATCATACACAAATAAACAACGATTATTAATATGAGTCGGTATTAGTAGCCAATCATAACGCTTTTATTGCGATAACAATGTACAACAATGTACATAGCAACAATTCCTTTTTAAAATAGGATTATTAATTCCCTATAAACTTAACCTGTGTTATTTCTATGGCACATTCTACAATAAGTCACATACACAAATATGCGGTGCATATATGTTGGCAAATTTGTATATGGCCAACCTTCAGATAACTGCGCCCTCTATTTTTCCACACTCAAAATTGTAGAGATTTTACCTGCTGGTAAGGCAGATTTATAAATTAAGTTGGCCATATACAAATTTGCCGACATATACACGGATAAAAACTCAGTTGACTAACGCGCCCACTATTTTGTTTTGAATCGCAATCAGTATTTTGAGCGAAATTCTCACCCAAATTAGAATGTACACTTGACAAAAGTAGATTCGCGCGCGCCCCATATTATTTGGTTTATGCATGAAACTACTCAATTTAGGTTAGATTCTCGTCTAATTTTGTTTTATGCGTACTCCATATTTTACTGGTCGCACCGCCAGTTATCCTTTTGGCACGGTGGTCAACTGAATTTTTATCCGTGTATGCACCGCATATTTGTGTATGTGGCTTATTGTAGAATGTACCTATGCGAAAAATAAAAAACGCGTATACGACACCCGCCAATGCAAATGGTATCTGTTATCTTTTATATAGGAGCTTGTATAGACGTAAAGGTATACGCTCCTTTTCCGCTCTAACTCTGGAATCGGCCTAAAACAATAAATTATGGTTAAAGTCCTCCTGGTGGTTTAATTTCATTTGATTGGGCACCCATTTTGTTATTTTATTATTTCGAAGCTATTCTGAAGCTATAACTGCAAACAAAAAGTGGGCTTAAATCGTATGATAGGCATAAGTAAGAAACTACCTTTTGATGGATTCATAATTAAATTTTTATTGTCAATGATGATTCATTTTGTACACGTGAAATAATAAATAATAATTATTAAATCGTGTTCAAAAAACATTATTGTTTATTATTTTTACGAGTTTTTCTAAAAATCGTAGAAATTTAATATTTTATGAAGATATAAATTTAAAACGTTATATTTAATTTTCATAAAAATTAATTTTTTAGTAACAAATTAGCTTGAATTTCCATAAGACTTATTTTATTAAAAATATGAATTTCCTAGTAAAAATTGTATTTTTTCTAAATATTATTTATTTAGTGATAAATTTATATGGTAGGTATTAATTAGTGATTAATCTATATGATTTTGATTTGTAGTAAATGTCACTAATGATAAAAAAATTTTTGAAACTTAAACTTAATTTTTTTTTAACAACAATTAATACTTATTTTTGTTAATTTAAGGTATAAAATTAAGTGAATCAATAAATGACGGCGAATTTGTTGATCGACATGCATTTGGTTCTGCGTTACAAATATTAGACCCCGAAAGAAATTATATTTGTGCATGTACATTAATTACATCAAAACACGTATTAACTCTACGTAATTGTACAATTCATGGTGGTTTGATAACAATAAGAGATGATTTTTGGATAAATCTGGTTTATTATATTAACATTAATAATGTTAAGTATATTAATCTTGTTGAAAACAGAACATATGAAGATGATTTAGCTATTATAGAAGTAAATTAATTTTTTGATTTAAAAAATTTTTGTATAATCGATTAGGAATTTTACGTCAAATGATCCTGAATTATGCTAAAGGATCAGTAAAATTTGTCCAGAATAACTATTTCCAAGAACACTATAAAAAAAAAGTGCTATTTATTAATAGAAAAATACCACCTGGTTTATTTTGAGATACTCAAACTCAAAAATGTAATGATAAAAAAAAGTAAATGATAATTTTCTGCGCATTCGTAATCCAAATCAATTTATGGATTCTGGAATCAAAAATACAGAAAATTCTTTATAAGTATTTACTTTGATGAAAAATATTTACAATTGTAAAATAAATAAATATTTAGGTATGGATCCTTTAGTACATTTCAGGCACAATTGACGCGGGATCCCTTATTATCATAAATACTCTGAAAACATCGAAAATAAAATAATTTAGTTGTGAAAATTTAGTAAATTTTTAAATTAATTGAATATTTTTTTAGCTATTAGGACCGGATATTTTAAGTTCTCCAGGTTTCTAACCAATTCCTATAATTAAACTACCTTCAGATGTCAATGATTTAATTTCACTCAATGGTTGTATGGTTACTGGTTATTCATGGGTTAATAACAACGATTCAGCAATTTTAAAATTGTATAAAATAAATGCTAGGGTTCTAATTGACAAAAGTTTTATTCGTTCTAATTTGATTCCATATTCAATTTATACGAAATCAAATAAAATCCAGACTCATCAAACTAATGAAATTCAAGAAATTATCAGTGATTTTAGTGATGTAAGTTTATTAATTTATTTTAATTATTTTAATATAATAAAATTAAATAAGTTCTTTTTTTTTAGTTTGATAGAGGAGGTCCTTTAGTATACAATAATGTTTTAATTGGTGTAATAACTGGTAAATCAATTCATCTATCTAATTATGGAGTAGCATTGGAACAGCATATACATTTATTTACACTGGAAGAAAATTTATTACAAATATTGCCACTCTACTCTGTTATTAATTTTCAAAATTTAACACGTATTAATTGTTAAATTAAATATTGTCTTACAATTAAAATTCAAAACAACAATTTTTCCTTGTTTTAAATAAATAAAAAAATGTAATAAAATACTGTTTTTAATAATTATTAATAAAATTATGTGGTTATACAGCCACATTGTTTATGTCACAATACTTAAAAATATTTTCTATGCAAAAATCGGAAGAGGAGTGATTTTTGAGTTAAAATATCAAATACAGAAATAGTAAAAGTTACTTATAATAAAATAGTTAGGGAGATGGCTATGGTAAACATCGCGTGTGAGTATGACAGCTGAATTTCTTTTCAGAGATAGAAAAAACATTCTCACTTTCGTATCCTTGTTTTTTTGGCCGAGGGTTCTGGAAAAAGTTACAGGTCCACAAAGTTGGCCAATTTTTTGGAAAAAAAAAATGAAAGTATGACAGCCCGGAATAGCCTAGATTTTTTGATTAAGCCAAAACATACTCAGTTTAATTGTGAGATTTTTCGGTATCTGGGTTCTGGACGATTATGTCGGACCATCAAAGTTCTGCTGTTTACCCGCGCTTTTTTAAATTAGTTTAAAATAAAAAAATTTACAAGGGATCAATTTTACAATCAGAATCTCTTAATTTTAGCGTTAATATTAAGGAGGAAAAATATATATTTCTCGCTACCATGAGATTCTGACAATGTAAAATTGATCCCTTGTAAATTTTTTTATTTCAAACTAATTAAAAAAGCACGGGTAAACGGCGGAAGTTTGATGGTCCGACATACTCGTCCAGAATCTAGATACTGAAAAATCTCATAAATAAAATGAATATGTTTTGGCCTAATCTAAAAATCTAGGCTATTCCGGGCTGTCATACTTTCACTTTTTTTTCCGAAAAATTGGCCAACTTTGTGGACCTATAACTTTTTCCAGAACCCTCGACCAAAAAAATTTTCCACAGAAAGTGAGTCTGTTTTGGTCTTGGCTATCTCTGAAAAGAAATTCAGCTGTCATACTCACACGCGATGTTTACCATAGCCATCTCCCTAACAAATTCTTAAATATTATATACACACCAAACCTAAAAGAATTTTTTGTTACCCAGAGAAGAATGAATGTTTATTTAATTCTTTAGAGCGGAATTATTTTGAGGTTAATTCTTTTAAAAACAATTATTTTTGTTTTAATTCTGTTCAAAAAGAATTAAATTGAAAATAATTGTTTTTAAAAATATTAACCTCAAAATAATTCCGCTCTAAAGAATTAAATAAACAATCATTCTTTTCTGGGTAACAAAAAATTCTTTTAGGTTTGGTGTGTATCACAATATATGCTATAATATTTTCCTTAGGCAGCTTCTACAATAGCCACATACACAAATATAGAAGTATCTATGGATAGACATATTTGTGTATGGCCAACTTTCAGATAACTGCGCCCTCTATTTTTCTACATTAATTATTGTAGACTTTTTACCTGCTGGTAAGGCAGATTTTAATATTAGGTTGGCCATACACATTAGACTGCCAAAAAAAAAATCGACTTTTCGATTTTTTAAGGTGCTCAAGCGTTTTTGGATGTCATTTAATGAAAAAATAAGTTCTACTTAAACCGCATCTAAAAATATTTAGTCGTTGGATAGCGCCAAAGCATTTTAGATTTTTGAAAATGGGCTCAGGAACGTCGGGAGGGACTAAAGCTACTAAACTTAAAAGGCAACGTAAAAACAAAATTTCGGGGGGTATTTCATAGTTTTTTTGGTCGCTAAAAACGATGGAAACATTTATTTTGAATTATTTCTTTAAGGTAAAAAGTTATGAGCTAATTTCAGTGGTAAAAATGTCAAAAATCGGACATTTTTTGACGTCAAAAACTTGCTGCGGACTAAAAAATGTTTAGAAATTATTTAAAAAGGGCATTCCGCATGTTTTTTGGGTCACTAAAAACAATGAAATTGGTTATTTTTATTTATTCTTGACGGATTCAGAGTTATGGGCCAAATACTGTAGTTTGAATTTCCAAATTCAGCATTTTATTGAGTTAAATGACTGTCAAACATGCAAAGAACTTTTCTGAACCTCTAGAAAAGTAAATTATCATATTTTTGTGTTTATCTAACTAGCGCAGAATTAATTTCTTAGATTTTTTTTAAGGGTGCTAGTTTAGTTCAGTGTTACCACAATGTCATAAAATAAGGTTTTCAGGCAATTTTCCAAATAATGCTGTTATCTTGCAATTCAATCAAAATACTTCCAGTTGGTCTCATTTTTTTTGCATAAAATACACCTTTCAATCCCCGTAATCGGCAATTTTTCATCGCAGATTCTATCATCGTAATAGTTAATAAGCCAAATGGCCATTTTCGGCCCTAAATGACCAATTTTTAAGTTGCTACAAAAATTGAAATTTTCATTATAAATAGGTCTTATACGTCATAAAAATTTTGTAAAAACTTTAAGTTTGCAAAATTTGTTTACTTCTTTGTTTTTAATTTTTCCTTTAGCAGATATGATAATTTAAAGACAGAGTCTCAATTTGAGGTTTTTAAAAAAAAATCATACTTTATCATTAAATTTGTAGAACCATATCTCGGAAATATCTAAAGCTAAAAGGACGAGTAAGAAATTTTTGGAAATTTGGAACTTACAAAAAGTTGTTGTAAAAAGTAAAATTCAATTTTATCAAAAATTAAAATTTTAGCACCAATTTAAAAATTGGTCATTTAGGGCCGAAAATGAGCATTTGGTTCATTGACTATTACGATGATAGAATCGGTGATGAAAAATTGCCGATTACGGGGTTTGAAAGGTGTATTTTATGCAAAAAAAATGAGACCAACTGGAAGTATTTTGATTGAATTGCAAGATAACAGCATTATTTGGAAAATTGCCTGAAAACCTTATTTTATGACATTGTGGTAACACTGAACTAAACTAGCACCCTTAAAAAAAATCTAAGAAATTAATTCTGCGCTAGTTAGACAAACACAAAAATATGATAATTTACTTTTCTAGAGGTTCAGAAAAGTTCTCTGCACGTTTGACAGTCATTTAACTCAAAAAAATGCTAAATTTGGAAAAACAAGCTACAATATTTGGCCCATAACTCTGAATCCGTCAAGAATAAATAAAAATAACCAATTTCATCGTTTTTAGTGACCCAAAAAACATGCGGAATGCCCTTTTTAAATAATTTCTAAACATTTTTTAGTCCGCAGCAAGTTTTTGACGTCAAAAAATGTCCAATTTTTGACATTTTTACCACTGAAATTAGCTCATAACTTTTTGCCTTAAAAAAATAATTCAAAATAAATGTTTCCATCGTTTTTAGCGACCAAAAAAGCTATGAAATACCCCCCGAAATTTTGTTTTTACGTTGCCTTTTAAGTTTAGTAGCTTTAGTCCCTCCCGACGTTCCTGAGCCCATTTTCAAAAACCGAAAATGCTTTGGCGCTGTCCAACGACTAAATATTTTTAGATGCGGTTTACGTAGAACTTATTTTTTCATTAAATGACATCCAAAAACGCTTGAGCACCTTAAAAAATCAAAAAGTCGATTTTTTTTTTGGCAGTCTAATACACATATATGTCTATCCATAGTACTTCCATATTTGTGTATGTGGCTATTGTAGAAAGCGCCTTAGGCAGGTTCTACAATAGCCACATACACCAATATATGTGTATGTATGGATAGACATATTTGTGTATGGCCAACCTTCAGATAACTGCGCCCTCTATTTTTCTACATTAATTTTTGTAGACTTTTTACCTGCTGGTAAAACAGATTTATAAATTAGGTTGGCCATACACAAATATGTCTATCCATACATATACATATATTGGTGTATGTGGCTATTGTAGAACCTGCCTTATAAAGATAGAATATGAAGGTCAGGAAGAAGAAACCTTTCTAAAACTGGATATTATATAAAAGTTTCAAACTTTTTAAGGGGAAATTCTTGTTTAAAAATTTTTTTGTGGCTAAGATAATTTAAAAGAAATATTTCTGTTTTTGACCAAATTTTACATAATAAATGAAATTATGTATTATGTAAAAAATTTTAAATTAAATATGTTTTCCTTTAACCGTAAATAATAAATGTAAATATCTAAAATTTTACGTATTCAAGATATAAATTTTTTTATTTTTATCTCAACTTCATATTCAAAAAAAGGTAATATTTTATTTTGTATTATAAAAACATTGCTTGTAAATTTTTAAAAATCTGAACCTATTAATTTAATTTGAGTATTTTTCATCAGAGTGTAGGCTGAATAAACTGTGCAGAATTTTTATGTTTACATTGTCTTTATTTACTTTCCCCATTTTCTATATATTTCGCTTATGATAATTCTTTGAGTAAAAGATAACAGTTAATCCGTATTTACATGAATTTTAAATCAATGTATAAATAAAAGTATGTATGTTACTATTGGCCTGTCTATGTTTGTGAACGATTTAATTATTTAAAAGTTTAAAAAAATTGAAAATAAATTTGTTTACCTTAAAAAATACCCTGCCAACTAGCTGGCACTAAGGTTCCCCAAACAATGAGAAAAAACTTTTTTAATTTTGAGAAATAAATTTTGGAAAAATTCGGTATCAAATCCAAAAAATTACTATAAATGAACTGTCTAAAATTAGTACTCTCATAGAAATAAATTAGGTACTACATACAAAAAGAAAAAAAAATTTGGTGTTTTTTGTATTTTTTTGTGAAAAAAAATTAAGGAAAAAATATTTTTTTTAAATTAAGTATCAGATTCGAGATAGAGAGTAAAAACCATACTTTCAAATATAAGTACTTTCATGGAAATAAATGAGGTATTACATCCAAATTAAAAAAAAAAAAAAGTACCTAGAGCTTTTTTGGTGAAAAAATTTTTGAAAAAAAAGTTAGGTCTTAATTTCATAACGGTTGTGAAATATCGCCGGTTGCAGTATTTTCAGATATTAGTATTTTCATGGAATTTAATGAGGTATTACACCCCCAAAAAAAAAAATATTGCAGGTTTTTTAATTTTTTTTTTTTTTCAATCTTGAAAAAAAATTTTTTAGAAATTCGGTATCAGATCCAAAAAATGACTATAGACAAACTTTCTAAAACTAGTACTTTCATAGAAATAAATTAGGCACTACGTCCAAAGAGAAAAAAAATTTAGTGTTTTTTGTATTTTTTTGTGACGAAAATTTTGAAGAAAAAATTTTCAAAAAATTAAGTATCAGATCCGAGATATCGAGTAAAAACTACACTTTCATATATAAGTACTTTCATGGAAATAAATGAGGTATTACACCCAAAAAAAAAAAAAATATTGCAGGTTTTTTAATTTTTTTGTTTCTTCAATTTTGAAAAAAAATTTTTTTAGAAATTCGGTATCAGATCCAAAAAATGACTATAGACAAACTTTCTAAAACTAGTACTTTCATAGAAATAAATTAGATACTACGTCCAAAAAGAAAAAATTAAATTGTTGTTTCTTGTATTTTTTCGTGAAAAAAATTTTGGAAAAAAAATTTTCAAAAAATTAAGTATCAGATTCGAGATACCGAGTAAAAACCATAATTTCAAATATAAGTACTTTTATGGAATTAAATGAGGTATTACGCCCAAAAAAAAAAAAATATTGCAGGTTTTTTAATTTTTTTGTTTTTTTAATTTTGAAAAAAAATTTTTTTAAAAATTCGGTATCAGATCCAAAAAATGACTATAAACAAACTTTCTAAAACTAGTACTTTCATAGAAATAAATTAGGTACTACGTCCAAAAAGAAAAAAAATATTGTCGTTTTTTGTATTTTTTCGTGAAAAAAATTTTGGAAAAAAAATTTTCAAAAAATTAAGTATCAGATTCGAGATATCGAGTAAAAACCATACTTTCAAATATAAGTACTTTCGTGGAAATAAATGAGGTATTACATCCAAACTAAAAAAAAAAAAAAGTACCTCGAGATTTTTTGATAAAAAAATTTTTGAAAGAAAAATTAGGTCTTAATTCCATAATGTTTGTGAAATATCACCGATTACATACATACGTACACACACACACACACACACACACACACACACACACACACACACACACACACACACATACAGACTTTTTTTAAAAACCGGTTTTTTAGCTTCCTGGGGTCCCAAAACGTGCTTATATGCCAAAAAATAGAAAATCAAATTTTGACCTAACACAATGGTTCCTCTTTGAGGAACCAAAATTAATCTTAAAATATAGTGAAAAATTCTAGTCCGAAATTTCATATGAAAATTAAAAAATAAGAAATTTTCTATACGTATCTAAGAAGAAAAATTTTTTGATGTTAGTGTGAGTTTTTTTCAGAAAAAAATAGAATATCATCTCTCATTTTTCTTACTTTTTTATCCATTTTATTTGGTATTTTAGAAATTAAATTTGTAATAATTCTAGTTACAATACGAAACACAAAATCTACAATATTAAAGATATTTAAGTTATTGTGATGTTAATTAAATGACGAAAAATACAAATTGCAAAAAATAATAGATTTTACACTTGTGAGAGAAAAGGGGATGGGCGAGCCCCTCCTCCAATTAAACTATCATATTATTTAATTTTTATTCTATATTAATTAAAACATAATATGGAATTGAAATTAATGCGCATCTTTTAATTTTTTACAATTTTTTGTATAAAATAAATAAATTACTTAAAAAAAAAAAAACTAATTAATTGTTACACTGTAGTATTGAAAGTGTATTAAAAACGTTAATTAATTTTGATAACAATGTATATTTATGTATGTTAAATTCTAGCGAAAATTATTATCTTTTAAGTGCAACTAAAAATACTTCTTATCAAATGATGATAAGATTTATAATGTCATTAAATAAATATTAGGATTAAAAATATTTGCTTAAAAAAATTTTATTTTACTGCAACTTCAAATAAAATACTAAATTATACAACTGTTATGCTGATAAAAAAAGCAACTACTCGTTAATTTTCATAAAAGCTTTGTTTTTAAATTGTAGAAAACTTTTTTGCCATTATTTTCATACATTTGGATTGAATACCAGGAAACATTGGTTTACCATTTTGATCAATAAAATCGTCATAATCTTTTGATAAAAATTCTTGAAAACCGGCTTTCTTTGCTTCGTGCTGCGATGCTCCACTAGAAAATGCTGTACAAGTTGCTTTGAAACCATACTTAAAGCCTAGTTTATCTCTTTAAATATAATATAATTATTTTTAATTTCAATTTTTTAAGTTAATAAGCAAATATTTATCGTACCTAACACAAAGCATGTGATAACCTAATTTATGTCCTCTGTATTCTGGATAAACACTCAAACTGATTGATGAAAGATAATGTTTTATTCCATAAATTTTACATACATTTGCTCTATTTTTTAAATCTTCCGAAAGGCACAAAAATTTTTTATATTTTTCTGATTTCATTTGTGATAAATATATTTGCTAAAAATCAAAAAATTATTGCATATTTATATTAAAAAGTTTTTCCCTAACCAAACGTAAAATTTGAATTCTCTGCATCATTGTACCCGTTGGTAAGCAAAAAATAAAGCAAGCGCCATAATACTCCAGTCAAAATAGGGGTTTGGGTGGACTTACGGTTGCGAATACGAGATTTGCTCTATTATAGGTTTTTTGGGTCGCTGAACACAAAAATCGGGGTCATTTGGCTAAGAAAATGGGGCTTCACTCTTAAATTTGCAAAAACTACCCCCAAAAGGGGTTATTTTTGATGTGATCACGTTCTGAGTCGATAGATTTGTCCGAGAATTGGTTTCTAAAGATTTTTTGGCCGCTAATTAAGAATCTTAATGATTTTTGAAGGCAAAATTAAAATTTCACTCTTAAAATAACTAAAAATACCCCCCAAAAGGGGTGTTTTCGCTAGTTTCGCACTTTTTGCGGCCAGATTTGGTCCATAAGGGTTTTATCGCAATTTACATTTTTGAAATGCACATAAAGATAACTTACGTTTTTTTCGAGACTGTCTCGAAAATCGAGACGAGACCGAGTCGAGACCTCAATTTTTGAAAATTTTCGAGACCGAGACGAGACTGACCCAAAATCTCGTCTCGTCTCGGTCTCGTCCATCACTACTGAAAACTAATGTCATGGATTTTTTAATGAAAAATTAATATTTCACTCTTATATTAGCTAAAACTACCCCCACAAAAGGCGAATACATCAAAAATACCCCCTTTTGGGGTTAGTTTTTGCAAATTTAAGGGTGAAGCTCCATTTTCTTTGCCAAATGACCCCGATTTTCGTGTTCAGCGACCCAAAAAACCTATACTAGAGCAAATCTCATATTCGCAACCGTAAGTTCACCCCCCCGTATTTTGACTGGAGTATAAGAAAAAAATGTTGAACACTAGTGAGATTACATCATGCTATCAATCACGCCAGTTTCAAATCCATTGAGTACTTCATGTTTAATATATACCACTATTTATTTACCATTTCTTCATTAAATGCATCATCAGAAAAAAATAAAACATTGGTACCAATTAAATTTTTAATTTTTCCATTTGAATCAAGTAAATAAGCACCAACAGTTAATTCTTGTTTTAAACAAATTTTTATAAAATCTTTGAAATCACTAATACTATCAGGATCTTCAACACATTCTTTTTCCAAATAACGTATTAATAAAATTTGAAAAAATTTAAATAAATTGTTTATAAAACTTACTTAAAAATGCACAGATAGGTTCATCGTTCAAATAATTATTTATTATAATATCAATAACTTCTTGATGTCTAAATTCTTCATTTGGTACATCTTGTATTGAAACTTTAAATTTTTTACCCTTATCAGAAAATTCAATAATATTCCAAACATTCAATGGACCCAATGGACGTTTCCACATATTTTTTTTTAATTGTATACCCTATACTGTTGAATGTATTAAACTAAAGTTAAATACACGAGATAATACATATTATCTGATAAAAAATTTATGTCTCGAGATATCAAGGTTTTACTTTTACTTAGAATAACGTTGTATTCGATCGAAATGGGCAAGTTATTGCTCGTTATAGAAAATATAATTTACTTGGAGAAGATGGAGTAAATAGAACTTCAATACCTGAGATATCAACATTCAAAAGAGACTTTAATGTTACTTTTGGTCAAATCATTTGCTTTGATTTGTTATTCAAAAATCCGACTTTGGATCTTCCAAGAAAGTACAATTTTACAGAAATAATTTTTTCTGCACATTGGTTATAAGAGTTAACTTGTCCAATCTCATTATCAGCGCAGGCAGTGGAGGGCTAGGTATAATGCAAATGTTACGCAATATTACAATACAATTTACTATTTTTATAATTTTTAATTATCTTTACTGTGTTATGATTCTAAACCCAAACTATTCTGATTCCCTAAACGCGTATTATTCTAGGTCCCTAAATCGAAAAAATTCTAAGTCCTATTCGACCCCTCCTCTCTCGATCTTTAGATTTCCCCCTACCTATAAACATGTTCCATGTTAATATAATAAATAATTACTAAATAATAACTTGATCTATTCTTTCTTGGAAACCACAAATACAGCCGATCATTAAAAAAGTTAATAGAACATTATACAGTCTAAAAGTATCAGAACCTGCCCATCAGAGTCACTCCGTTTACGTCGTGTTCAGTCCTTAGTAATTCCTCACCTGGATTACTGTTCTGTCGCTTATTCTAACATAACGAGCTTGCTAAGTAGGAAACGTTAAAGGCTTACTAATGCATGTATCAGGTAAATTTAAGGCCTTCTTTGCGATGAACATATTACCCCCTACAGACATAAACTACATTGGATGCGTAACGCAACCCTTAATGACTATTTTGCATCTCTTATCATGTATAGACTTATACGCATGAAACTTTTCAATCCATATCAAACAAGTAGGCATAACCATGGTCCCCGTAAAGATTTAGATATCCCAAATCAGGGCTAGCTTGAAAGATTGGATTATGCAAACGTCGGGCACTTCGAATTTTATAGCGGAAAATGAATGTTCAACGTATAAGGAGATAATTCTTTTTTGTATTTGAATCTTTCACCTAGCTTCTTGCGAGTTATTTGATAAAACGTGTCCCTCGGGGGAGCTGAAAATTAACCAAAATTTCCCCTTCTCGGATGGGGCTGAAATTTTCAGGAAAGATTGTTTTTTTGGTCCCCAGAAACATGATGAAATCCGTTTTTCAAAATCAGTCATCCTCTTCGAGATATTTATCAATATGTCTCCCATTTAAAATACATAGGGAAAGCGATTTAGTAGCTGTTTTTCTTATTTTGCTTCACAATTTTAGTTTGACCATGCACCAAACCAATGAGAAACGTTTTTTTTAACATTCCTTCATAAAAAAGAGGGTTGGTGTTTGGAAAACGTGGCCAATATAATAAATAATTTTCAGGCAAATTCATTTCTTTATAATAACGATATAAATAATAATAATTCGCGCTATTGAAAGATACGTTCTGACTTACTACTTGGTAAAGCAAGGATAGAAAGAGATAGATAGTACTATACGTACACGCATACAAAAAATTAGTAAATATAACCAAAATTACGATTTTATTTACTAAATTCAGTTTAGTTAAAAATTATTGTAAATTATTAGTAAAATTTACTAATAAAGTTTGTTTATAAAACTAAAACCTGAATTTTTTTAGTAAGATTTACTAATTTTTTGGTTATATTTACCAATATATATTAATTTGTATTTTCAAAAATTGTAGAGGTTAATTTTACTATTCTTTTTTTTGCGTGTATGCATAATACGTATTTATTATTGTTAGTGCCTTAATATTATTGAACTAAAATCATTTTCTATCGATTGAAGGTTTTTAAACATTAAATTGAAGTATTAAATACTATTAATTTAATTATAAGCCCTCTATTAATTTATTCTTATATTCTTCTTTATTTTGACGAAATTTTACATTAAAACAATGACTGCCTTTTTCAATGACGGGCGCTATTACTTCAATACCATCAAATCAATGATATTTTCCATTGCCATATTTCAATTGCTTCTAAGTTATTGAATCGATGTCGCCGGGATTTCAGTGTATATAGTTTGTTTTCTTATTAATTTTTATAAAAGTTTTATGCTAATTTAAGATAACTTTTTTGCCATTATTTTGACACATTCAGATTGAATATTAGGAAACATTGGTTTACCATTTTCATCAACAAAATCGTTATATTCTTTTGATAAAAATTCATGAAAACCTGCTTTCTTTGCTTCATGCTGCGATGCTCCAGCAGAGAATATTGTACAGGTTGCGTTAAAGCCATATTTAACGCCTATTTTATCCCTTTAAACATAATATAATTAATTTTAATTTTAATTTTTAAGTTAATATGAAAATATTTATCCTACCTAACACATAGCATATGATAACCTAATTTATGTCCCCTATATTCTGGATAAACACTCAAACTAATTGATGAAAGATAATGTTTAATTCCATGAATCGCACTATTTTTTAAGTCATCCAAAAAGCACATAAAATTTTTAAATTTTTCTGACTTTAAGTGTGATAAATATATTTTCTAAAAAAGAAAGAAATTAAGTTAAAAAGTTTTTGCGCAACCAGACGTAAAATTTGAAATCTTTATATTTATTGTACACTTTGTTAAGCAGAAAATATCGTAAGCATCTTAAGGCCCTATCTTCAAAAGCCGTGAAAGGGGGTCGCAACCGCAAGCGTAAGCACAACGCAATGCGCAGAAACCAATATCATCTCCTGCGCAAATCGAAATTCACAAAATCTTCTTCTGTGCATTGTGCCGCAATTGCGCCAACCGCAAGCGTGAGCGCAACGCAATGCGCAGAAACCAATTTTGGCTCCTGCGCAACTCCAAATACCCAAAATCTTCTTCTGCGCATTGCGTTGCGCTCACGCTTGCGGTGCCCCGCAGATTTACGGTTTCTGTAGATCGGGCCTAAGAGAAAAACTTTGAGCACTAGCGTAATTACGTCATGCTATTAATCACGCTAGTTTCATAACCTTTGTATCCCTAATGCTTAATATACTATTATTTATTTACCGTTTCTTCATCAAATGCACCATCAACAAAATATAACACATTGGTACCAATTAAATTTTTAATTTCTCCATTTGCATCAAGTAAATAAGCACCGACTGTTAATTCTTGTTTTAAACACATTTTAATAAAATCTTTGAAGTCACTAATACTATCAGGATCTTCAGCAAATTCTATTTTCAAATAAATTATTAATAAAATTTTGAAAAAATTAAAATTAATTTTTATAAAACTTACTTAAAGATTTACACATGGGTTCATCATTCAAAAAATTATTTATTAAAATATCAATAACTTCTTGATGTCTAAATTCTTCATTTGGTACATCTTGTATTGAAACTTTAAATTTTTCATCATTATTGGAACATTCAATTGTATTCCAAACATTTAATGGACCAGATGGACGTTTCCACATATTTTTTTTTTTAATATATACTTCTATACAGTTGAGTGTATAAAACTCAACTGAAATACACGAGATAATTGCATAAATGTTATCAAAGAATGTATATATACTTACTAATGTATATCTATATATATTATATGCTTTGATATTATCTAATAGAAAATTCGTGTCTTGAGTTGATAACGTAATATGCTATTTAATTTTTTCAATTGAATTGTTCATATTATTAGGCAGATTATTATTTTTTTAGTTTTAGTTACATAATTTTAGAAATAGAAGCCTTTATTATCTTCATTATTTATAAGTCTATAATTTTATGAAGCTTATTATTTTTAATACTATTATTATTATTTTTTTTAGTGAGGTAATTGCAGTATGAGTGATATTTATTGCCTAAATTAAAAATTTAAATATAACGAGCTTTTTTTAGACACATTATAATTTAGTATATTAGCATCTAAATTGTTTTTATTTTTCAATAATTAAACTACAATAAAGTTATCAAATTTCTTGAGCTGAGCGTGTGCCATAAAAAATAAATTTTATTGCAAATGGTGGACAGATGACCTCCAGATTGGCTAGTTTGATTTAAAAAAAGGGTGCATTTTTTATTAATATATGTTCAGGTCTATGTTAAAACGCCGAATCAAAGTTAAAAAATTTTTTTTTTTTAATGTCTTACTTTAGGTCTTGGATTGACTTCTGAGATATGGCATTTTTAAACACAACCCTTTTAAATGCCCCAAAAATAGAGGTAATGAGTGTGAAAAAAGGGCTAAAATAAAAATGACGGAAAAATCAATATAAAAATAAAAAAATGATACAAAAAAACATTTAATTTTACTTTTATGTTCAAAAACCTTACATTTTTTAGATATATGGGAAATTTAATTGGATTTCAACCCTTTTATTGCAAGTAGAGATAGATTTTCCCAAAAATTTCAAATAATGTTTGTTTTAGCTCCAAATCGGTTCTGAAAGGTAAATTTTACTCCTAATTCTATATTTTGAATTTTATTTAAGCTAAAACGCTTCTGTGAGCATAAAAATAATTGGGGCTAAATGGAACCTATAAAATTTATAATTCTCATATCGGTAGTTCTTAGCTATTTTTACCCAATTTTGAGGTCGATGTCTTGAATTTAAAAAATACCGATTGCACTGTATTTGGTACTTAAAAATATGGTTAATAGCCATTTTTAAGGCTATAGGTGGCTTGGATGCGATTTGGCAGCTGTTTTTCCAATTTTGATTTTTTTTCTAATTTTCAGCCACCCGTTTGCTTTTTATTTTCTAGACGTCCTAAATAAGCCAAAAAAATGTTTTCTTCATAAAGGTAGGTAGTAAAATTTCCCACCCAATCGAATCTGACCTTATTTTGTCGGAAAAACCTCAGAAGCCGGAAAATTGGAAATAGTAAAGAAAACTTTCAAATACAAATTTCTCAAAAAGCGTCACATTTTAAAAATATTTTATTTTTTTTAATGTATTCTCCCATACTTTTTATGGTGTTAAACTCCTTTTTTGTCATATTTGCCTTTTAAGTAGTTAACCCATTAGCGCCGGCGCGACCATGCCACTGACGCGCGGATTTTCGCTTAGAAAACGGGTAAAAAAATGATTTTTTTTTTAACTTAAAGTCTTCCTTTACTAAAAAGGCCTTGCTTTACAAGATTTTGGGGTCAGATTTTTAATATTATTGACCGTTAATTAAATATGGCGGCTCAAAAAAGACAAAAATTCGATTATTGATATACGGTTTTAAATTGTAATTTTTTATTTTTTAAGTTTATAAAGACTCAATAAATTATATTTTTGTATTGTTTATGTTTTATTTTAGTAGAAATTAAAAAAAAATCAAAATAGCGGATTTAGCAAATGGTTATAATTCTAAGGAGAATTCTGATAAATACTCCAGTTAAATTGCGGAGACTTGATGTTTAGTTACTGGCCTGCATAGGATTTGATCTATTATAGGTTTTTTGGATTGCTGTACACGAATTTTGAGTTGAAATAATAATTTATTAAAAAATAGTCCCCGATATTATTGATCAGTGACCCAAAAAACCTATACGGACCTAGTACTCAAAGTGCGAATACATCAAGTATACCCCGTTTTAGGGGTAGTTTTTGCAAATTTTAGGGTGCTTCTCTAATATCTCCCGGAAAATACCCCGAAATTCATGATCAGCGACCCAAAAATCCTATAATAGACCAAAGCTTATGCCGGCCAGTAACTAAAAATCAACTCTCCGCAATTTGACTAGAGCATTTATCAGAATTCTCCTCAGAATTATAATCATTTGCTAAATCCGCTATCTTGAATTTTTTTTTTAATTTCTACTAAAAGAAAACATAAACAATACAAAAATATAATTTATTTAGTCTTTATAAACTTTAAAAAAAAAAAAATTACAATTTAAAACCGTATATCAATAATCGAATTTTTTTCTTTTTTGAGCCGCCATATTTAATTAACGGTCATTAATATTAAAAATTTGACCCCAGAACCTTGTAAAGCAAGGCCTTTTTAGTAAAGGAAGACTTTAAGTTAAAAAAAAAATTATTTTTTTACGCGTTTTCTAAGCGAAAATCCACGCGTCAGTGGCATGGTCGCGCCGGCGCTAATGGGTTAAGAAGCCATTTTAAGCTCAAAAATAGAATTTGAAAATTTTGCTTTTTTTGAATTTTCCGATTTTTTCTGAGGAATCCGAAAATTAAGTCAGAATTTTCATTTCCGGTCATTAAAAAATTACTCTTAAAAGGTAAATAGGAGTGGTTTTTAAAAAATACAAGTATACCTATTTTTTCTTTCAAATTGGCTCATATAGGTAAATTTTATCGCTGAATTCTAAGCTGATGATTGTATCAAGCGAAAACCCTTTTGTTAGAATATCAATAGGGGTAAATAGAGCAAAATGGGGCACATAAAGTGTATATAATAATGATACAAAGCTTAAAAATTCTTACGTACCTTATTTTATTCTATGTTTACAAAAATTACATAGGATTGTTCTATTCAGGCGTATATATATATATATATATAGGTTGTAAGTAAAATCTAACTTCAGATTCGGTAAAAGCATGAAATTTTACTACAAACATGTAATTAAAAAGCCTCTATCTATACGGGAAGCTATTTTTTTTTATGACTTTCCGTATACATCCGGTCCACTTGGGCGAGGTAACTTGGGTCAACGTTATAAATTAATTTTTGGTCTTTCTTGGTCATTTTTACCGATAAAAAATTATATTGACACCGATCCTTGAAGACGAAAAAATGCGTCAAACTTGGTGCGCAATTTTCTAAACTTATTCTGCACTCAAAAAAACCGAGTAATTCTGCTTTCCCCCTTTTCCTTGATACATTTAGCTTGTTGTCCTGCAGAGTCAGACCTTTCGGCCGGACAAAGCTGACTCGCCAGCGAAGACATATGCTAACTAGGTAGAGGAGACAGCCGTGCCGATCGAGTAGGCAGGCACCGCGTTTGAACAAGTCAGCTGACACATTATTTTGGGCATAGCAGAATTCTTCTTTTTTTCTGCGTGTACATCTCTACAGGTAAAAAACGTTCTAATCACCATGAACAAAAAACTTTGGAAACTAACATGAACACAAATCATTTGTGCCCAGCTTCGCCGAGCTCTCGAGCTAATGATCACGCTAATAACAAACCATTTGCGCTCTTGATACTTAAGGGGGGAAGGCTATGAAAATGAAATCTAAAATTAAAAAATTTTTTTTTATTTAAAAAGTTAGTATAACACCTCAAAAGAATGTAAAAAAATTTTTAGGTATTTATCTTAACTACTTTGGAAGCTATAGCCACTGTACCGAGAGTACTCGCGATTCGATTATTTCACTATTTTCGTTCGAAACCAATTTCTTGAGTGAAATTATTATCAGTAAAAACACTTTTTCAATACATAATACTTTCAAAATTTATAGAGCAGTTAGCTACTGTGAAGGTTTACTGTAAAATCCCGTATCGCTGAAAAATCGGTAAAAAACTTGTTCTTCAATTTTTTACTCTTCAAAACTTTAAACTCGTTTTTCTCGAAACTACTTTTTTTGAACTGGCGTGCAACCTAACTCAAAAACGGCTAATCCGATCTGCATGAAATTTTTTTTACAACATTATATACCTATTACCTTCTATATGAACCTACGTGTTTTAAAATATTTTAAGTTTAAGGCACCTTTTGGCCTATTTTAAAGTCCGAAAAAATGGTCAATTTTTTAAAAAACGTTCCCATTTTCGCAAAAATTTTTTTTTTTTTTATTTAGGTTCATATAGAAAATACACGTGCTTTAATTGCATTCTTTTTTTTTTTCTTAAGACTTATATTGAATGCTCCAGATGGTACGCCGATTTAAAAACCCGCTGACTTTCAGCAGCTGTAACTCCGCCATTTTGGAAAATTTTTATTCGAAAATTTACAATTTTCAATTTTAATATATTAACAATATTCTCCTAAAATTTTATTCATTTATTTCAAATCCTTTATAATAAAAATCCTATTTGAAAAAACATAGCATTTTATAGCCTTCCCCCCTTAATATACTATTTTCTGCCAATTAACGTAGGATCAGTATGAATATAATTTTTTATTAGTATAATTGTCCAAAAATTAATTTATACGATTGAAAGAAAAACAAATATTTTTGCACCCTTATTTAGCTATTTTTGGCTAATTTTGGCAGACAATAATAATGATTGTTGTCATAAATTTGAACGACGCTTCTCAAAAAATTTTTTGTGACAATCTTACACTAGTAATAGAAGTAGCTAAAGAAAATGGGGTAAAATTATATGCAATGATTCAACATGCAATACAAAAATTAAGAAGCCATTAGCACATGACAAAAATTTACTTCCAAATATTCAGCTATTTGAGCAACTATTCGAGCCTTTCAATAACATTAGGACCTCAAAATGGTTCCTTTAGCTACAATTGTAAATTTTACATAGACCCCTATTATCTATTCGGGAATTCAAATAATAAACATTCATGAAAGCGACTTTAGTTGAACAGCAATTTTATTTTAAAGTTTACAAGTCAAAAATTAACAAACCGATTAACGTATGCATTATTTTTGCAAAACTTACAAATTTGTATTAATATTTTTTTTTGTTCTATTTTTTATGGCACACGCTCAGTCCAAGTTAACATGGAAAATGTTCAATGGATGGGGTATTTGAAAAGGTTTCGCTTTCTGACTGAGCCTGTGCCATAAAAAATAGATTTTATTTCAAAAGGCGGACAGATGATCTCCGGATTGGCTAGTTTGTTTTAAAATCAGATTTGAGTTGTGACATTCAAATGAACGCCTATAATCATTATTTTAAACTGCCAAAATTAGCGAAAATGAGTTAAAAAAAGGAGGCGGAAATATTTGTGTTTCTACCAATTAACGTTAAAAATTAATTTTTGGTCTTTTGGTAATTCTAACCAATAAAAAATTATATATCTATAATGTGTCTATATTTTGAGTAGTGTATTTTAATAATAACGACCTTTGTGTTGCTCTAAAGAGAGATTTATTATTTAACAATTAATTAATTTAATATTTTACATTGAATAATTATTGTACATTACCTAAAGAGAGAAACGACAATTAGGTCTGTTTCTCTACATGTTGAAATTACTACTAAAGACTTATCTCTAAGAAACTATACATTACATTACATTACTTTATCTTTACAATACGTGTCTACTTTTATTTAGCTATCTTAAACTGAAGGTCACACTAATAATTAAAGAGGCTATTACAGGTAGGCTCGTTACATCTCCCCTCCTCGGTCAAGAAATTGGTCACAATTTCTAGGATATTATACAGACCGACACTTAATCCCATTTTCATAATATTTTATTACTGTGTTTATATAATATTTGTATTTTCAAAAATTGATTTATACATATTAACAACTTTCTTCATTTTAATTACTTTGATTTTATTTTTATAATTTTATTTATTTTCTTTATTTTAATAAATTTAACGTTTATTTAAATGTTATATTGGAATCTGTAAATTAATTTTATCTATGTTTTAAATCTTATCTTCTGCAATCTTGATTTTTCTGATTCCTTAAGAAATCGTATTACATGTAACAAATCTTTTACAATTATATTTTTTCTGATTCCTTAAGAAATTGTATATTATATGTAGCAAATCTTCTGCAATCTTAATTTATTTATATTTTTTTTGTAGCTCGTATCTTCTACAATTTTGATTTTTCTGATTCCTTAAGAAATCGTATTACATGTAGCAAATCTTCTACAATCTTAATTGATTTATATTTTTTTTTTTTTTTGTAGCTCGTATCTTCTACAATTTTGTAAATATTTGACTTAACTCGTTCTGAGTTCAGCGGTCTATTTCCAAAGTAGGCTTAACTCAATGAGTTCAGAGGCCATAAAAATTATTTGACTTAACTCGTTTTGAGTTCAGAGGTCAATTTTCAATGAGGCTTAACTAAAGTTAGTTCAGAGGCCATAAAAATTATTTGACTTAACTCGTTCTGAGTTCAGAGGTCAATTTTCAATGAGGCTTAACTAAAGTTAGTTCAGAGGCCATAAAAATTTTCTAATTTCTTAAAAAACCATATTTATTTATTTTTTTTTTTGTGATGAAATTTCTATTAATATTATTATCTTAATTTTTTCTTTTCTTTTTAATTTTATCAGATTTGTAATATTTTTCTATTTATTTAATTATTTCAAATTATTTATTTATATCAAAGCGTTTAACATTTTCTTCACAAAATTTGTATTATTTATTTTTTTCTTTTTTTATTATTTAATTTTTCTTATATTTTTGAATTTATACAATTTTTATAGTTTCTATTTTCATTCTTCTTTTTTTTATCAAATTTCTATTATTATACCATTATTTCTATATTGTATATATTTTTTTGAATTCATCATATTTTTTTATTAATTCTATTTAAAAAAATTTATGTTTTTGAAATTATATTAAATTTTTATTTAGATTTTCAGTTTTTATATTTTTTATAATAGCTTGTATTTTTATTCATTAACTCTGCTTTTTTTTTTTAAATATTTGAATCTATTAAATTTTTATTAATTTTCTTCGATTCTTATGATTATTTTTTTTCTTTTTTTTTTTCAATCACGTATATTAATCTATTCTGAACTTATAACAACATATTTGAATGTTTCAAATTTCTTTTAATCTATATATTATTATTTTTTTTTTTTTTTTTTTTTTTTTTAGTGTTTTTGATTCTATTAAATCGATCAAGTTTTTTTCCTATTTTTTTATTTTTTTATTAATCAAATTTTTATTAGTTTTATTGTGAATTTGTTTAAGCATTTTTAGATCTGTCAAAATTTTACTTTATTAACTCTATTTTTAATTTTTTAATATATTATTTTTTTTCTATTCTGTATTTACCAAAGAAAAATTGGAGTTTCATAATATCTTTGAATTTCACTGAAGCTGCGAAAGGACTGATGATTGTTTCAATTTCTTATTAAATTTCTGATAATTTCTACCATACAAATGTATGGTCTTCCATCTTTCTTTTTTTTTTTGCTGACAAAATTGTCGTTTTATAATGTGTCTATATTTTGAGTAGTGTATTTTAATAATAACGACCTTTGTGTTGCTCTAAAGAGAGATTTATTATTTAACAATTAATTAATTTAATATTTTACATTGAATAATTATTGTACATTACCTAAAGAGAGAAACGACAATTAGGTCTGTTTCTCTACATGTTGAAATTACTACTAAAGACTTATCTCTAAGAAACTATACATTACATTACATTACTTTATCTTTACAATACGTGTCTACTTTTATTTAGCTATCTTAAACTGAAGGTCACACTAATAATTAAAGAGGCTATTACAGGTAGGCTCGTTACATATCAATATAATGATACCCATCCTACGTTGTTTGGGAGAAAATAGCATATCAAGTGTAAGATTGTACAATTTCACAAAATTTAAACTCTGCAAAACTTTACAAGCCTACACATGCCTAGGTGAGAATGCATTACGCATATCTGGACCCGGCACCTAGATTATGTCGGACTACATGCCAATATGTTCTCCAATTTAACTCGGCACACATTGACATTCTACTGACTAAACTCACCCCCCGTAAAGCTTATGCAAGTCAGCAAGGAGCGTAGAAGCAGTATCAGTAGTAGTAATAGGAATAGTAGTATATTATACTACTTTAGTATAATACTACTTTAGTATAATACTTTAGGTTTCTAGACTTAGAGTAATTTTAATTTAGGCTTATTTTAATTAAGAGGTATACGTTTAATCTGTTATAAGTGCCCATGTTCTATTCTCGTAGGTTGTGTGAGCACGCAAACCAGTTATAATATTTTTTCCTGTGATTTAAAACATAGTTTTTCATAAAAATTTGTTTGTATAAATGCGAGTATAAATGATAATGATATTCTTAAACTCATATTAAAATTTATCAAAGTAAATGTCCTGATATAGATAAAAGTAACGACTGTGCACATAATACTTTAATTATACATTCGGTGACATAAGTAATATACAATAAAGTGTAATTTATTTTAACAAATTGAAATAGTTAAACTTTAAATTTGTAGTGTACTAGGCGTTGATAATAGACATTTAAGTTTCATTGCATAATTTTGATTTAATATAATAAAGCAATGGATTATAAACCTTGGATAATATTTCTAATTAGTTTTTTTCCACAAGGGACTTTACAAGTAAATGATCATAATTGCTTATAAATAATTTAAATTAAATTTTAGTTATTTCGATTTATATAAACAGATATCTAACCCTGAATCATCAAGCTACATAGGAGCTGTGGTAGAATATTACCCAACCACAAAGGGTAATAATTCTCAAGAAATTATTGATTCTAATGTTGAAAATTACAGAAAATTCATTCAAAAGGCTGCAGAAAAAGTAACTAAAACTCTTTTTTACTTATTTATTTAAAAATACAAAATTGAGATAAGACTGATAAGATTAATTTTATATTATACAAGAACGTAGACATTATAATTTTTCCTGAGTCAGTGTTTTCATTAACCAATTCGTCATCAAATTCAAGAGAAAAAATCAAAGCATTTATTCCAGATCCAAAAGATAAGATAATTCCTTGCAACAACGAAACTTATGAATCTGTGAGTACAACGTGTTATTTTTTGTACACAACTGATTTGACAGCTAACATTTTCCATACTAGATAAATAATATGCTAAATTGATTTTTTTGTAGGCCTTAAGAAATATATCATGTTTTGCTAAGACATATCAAATTTATGTCGTTATAAATCATCAAGAAAAAGCCCACTGTCAACAAAATAAAAATTGTTCAAGAAATGGAATATTAACTTACAATACAAATGTTGCATTCGATCGAAATGGGCAAATTGTTGCTCGTTATAGAAAATACAATTTATTTGGAGAAAACGGAGTAAATAGAACTTCAATTCCTGAGATATCAACATTCAAAACAGACTTTAATGTTACCTTTGGGCAAATCATTTGCTTTGATTTGTTATTCAAAAATCCGACTTTGGATCTTCCAAGAAAGTACAATATCACAGATATAATTTTTTCTGCCCATTGGTTTTCAGAGTTACCTTTTCTATTCTCAGTATCTGCGCAAGCGGCGTGGGCCTATGCGAATAATGTGAATTTTCTTGCTTCTAGCTATAATAATCCGATCACAGGATCAGGAGGTACAGAAAATTTTACAAATCTGGTCTTTGATCTGAATCATTTAAATTACAAATAATGTTTTACAGGAAGTGGAATTTATTTGGGCAAGGATGGGCCCCAAAATGTTTATTTGTCAGACAAGCCGTCTAACATTTTAATCGTATCGAAAATACCAAAAGTATTTAATGGATCAAGAAAAGTAAAAATTAATTTTAATGATACAAAGATTTTTGATTTATCTTCAGAAATTGTGACATTTAAAACGAATTTTAGCAAATTCATAAATGTCAAAGATGATATTACAGTGTACACAACTGAAATTATTAATTTGAAAGAAAAACTTTTTAATAAAACTGTTTGTAATAGGAAATTGTGCTGCAACTTTAATCTAAAAATACAGTTCAATCAAAGTTTGATTAATCAGACCAAAATGAACTATTACAGGTAAATTAAACAATTTAACAACCTTACAATCAGTGAATTCTTGAGTATTAAATATTTTTTTTTAGATACAGAGTCGCTGTATTTGATGGAGTAAGAAATCATCTAAGCGGCGATACAACAGGTGTCGAGGTTTGTGGAATAATGTCATGTTTAAGTGACCGTTTAAAAGATTGTTTAGAATTATTCAACGAGAATGTAACTGACCTGGTTACTTTTGAATCAATCAATATATCAGTGAAAAGTAGGAGTAACGATAACAACGTTTTCTTTATGCCAATAACATTAAGGAAAAATTTTTTGCCTCTAAATACGTCTGAATTCACATTTACTTCAAATCCAGTACAATTGAATTTAAGTAGTCCTGTATCAAATTTACAAAATTTTGCTATATATGGTAGAAATTTTGATAATGATGGTAAAGAACCAACTAAACCATCGTCTGCTAATAATTTAAGAAGTACCCTATTTTCAATATTAATAATTTTTGGAATTTTTTTATATTTGCTTTAATAATATAATTTGACTTATTTTTAAAAAATTTTACATTACATATTTTATGAGATTGTGATGATTATTATTTTGAATGTGCATTCATACTATTATCTGTACATACTATCTACTATATAAGGACAATTTTTTAAATAAACTTTTTTCTAAAAAGGATGTTAAAATTTGACTAAATGATATATTTATTTTATAAATTTTATACATAAATGTATAATGTAAAATAACTTAGCAATTAATACAGCAATGAACTGCTTAGAAAATAATTATTTTGATAACAAATATAAAAAGAAATAAAAATAAAAGCGTAAAAAAATGCATTTACGTGTCGACCGGATTAGGTAAAAGATTAAAATAATTTATTTAAATAGTTGATACTATTAACTAAAATAATCTTTCAATTTAAAATTTCGCTGCTTTAACATAAACGCTCTTAAAATAATATGGGAAAAAATAGGAGGTAGAATGTACTAGAAAAAGGTTAAACTTATCTAGGTTTAGATACGCTGATTCCCAATGTTTAGGTCATGACCCCAAAAATTTAGTCGTAATGAGGTCGTATGTTTTACTAATTTCAAAAAAGCGTAAATGCCAAAATATTCTAAATTTAATAAAGAAAATGAGAACACTTTCCCTGATCCAAAAAAAATTTCTAAGCCCAAAAAAATAAAAAGTTTTTAAAACAAAATGGCGGATACCCAAAGTTTCTTCTACGATTTGGGTATGAATGTTTCCCAAAAAAAAAAATAGATAACTGCTTCACCGTTCTAAACTGTTACTGTAGTAATATAGATGAATTGTGTCTGGCAATGAAATTATGATTGGAATTTGGAAACATCTACAGTTCAATGAATTTTAAACTGAAAAGTGTTGATATAAAATTAATTAATATAGATATATGTGGAATATTTATTAATTAATCAAACTGACTGTACATAAGATTATACAAACATAGGAATAACAAAGTAAACAATTTGACTACATGGATTCAATTTTATAATCAATATTGAGAACTTCTATTAAATTATACATAAACAAATACAAACCTTAATAAAAAAAAAATGATTAAACAATAAATTATTAATTTGCAATGAAATAGACCTGTATTAATGGTCGATTAATAAAACTTGGATCTATTTCAAATAACGTAGTTTTAATTTTTAAATTATGTTTGTCACCACGATTTAACTTTATTTTACTAGCCTTTTTTATAAATTTTTCTATACCATAAAAATCTATTACTTTGATTTCTTTTAAATTTAATAAATTATTAATTAAAATTTTACATACTTTACTTAAATCTAAACTCATTATTGACCAAATTTCCAAAGTTTCTAAATTTTTATAATATTTTATAATTTCAAAGTATGAATATTTAATAAAACCATAAAGGCTTAAATTTTTTAAATTTTGACAATCAATTAAATCTATAAGTATTCCATAAATACTTCCAGCACTATCATCATCTTTTTCCTCAACAAAAATTTTAGTTCGATCAATAGAAGATATATCAACTTCATAATTTAATGCGAATCTTTCAAGATTTTTTAATCTATTGAAACATAAATTTCTAAATCCACGTAGATCATGATCAAAAAAAGTTATTTCAAGCTTTTTAACATTTTCATTTATATATTTAATTAATTTTTTTAAATGATCATACTTTAATTTTTTAAATGTACAACTAAAAGATTCTAACTTTTTAAAATTTATAAATGAATTTTTTATATCACCCAAACAATCATCTAAATTGCCAATAATCAATTCTGATAAATGTTCAGTTGGAATGCTATCCATTAAATTTTTATTTAAATCAACATTTATCAATTTCAGATAACTCAAATTTTTTTGTTTGCTTAAATAAATATAAAAATCATCAAAAATAAATTTATTGACTTCAAGAGCACCTGATATTATCGTAAGGTGAGTTAACTGTTTATTTTTTTTAAGTGGGCTCATTATTTCATTTATCATAGTTTTATATTTTGAAATTATATTATCACAATATTTAACTGTAAGTTTCTTTAAATTTTCAAAATCCTTTAAAAAATCTTTTGATTCAATAAAACAGTTCTCAATTGTTAAATCTTTTATATTATAAGAACGAAATAAACAAATACCATTAATTGATAAGCAGTGCAGAGATATACTATTTAGATTCTCAGCCTTGATGAATAAATCTAACAGAACATAATCGCTCAAAACTTTTTTATCGAGATAAGAATCTTTTATATCTAAATGAGTTATACTTTCACAATATTCGCTTATCTTGCTTACGCACTGATTATAATCTAAATGTGTAATACCAGCTTCTAAATGTAAGCTATTTAAATATTTACTGCATCGTTTTAAAACGGTTTCAATCAGATTTATAAGCGAATTTTCATTTTTCTCCATGTTGAAGTGCATGAGTTGCCTATCAGAAAGAATTTTCCTCACATCAAAACTTCTATAATTATTCCAGGAAAGCTTAGAAATTCTGTTCCATCTTTTTGATACAAATTCAATACTTAATTTTTCTACTGCAGTCAAATTTTCAAAAATTGAAATCAGGCAGTCGTCATTCAAGTGATCGATTGTTGTTTTTTCAAGTTCTGATAAATTCTTTAACTCTAAATATGTAAATTTATAATTAGTCATAAAAAAAGATAATTTTAATTATTTCTCATCTAAACTTACTCTGTATCTTGTTTTTTGAATATATAGTAGCCATCTTACAAAATTACTGACTACAAGTTACTGGGATTCTGATTTCTTAAATGAAGAAACATGAGTGTTTTTTTAGAATATTAATTGTTAAAGGTTATAAAAAATTATAACAGCCAAAAGATATTCTTTCATTATTATTAATTAAGAAGAAATAGATATTTTTTATAACTAATTGTAAGTATATTTTTCAATATAAAACAATATTTGCACTAACTAATAAAAACTAAAAGGGGTGTATTAATTTAAAAAAAATAAAAGTAGTGAAAAAAGCTATACTATTTTGATTTACTTCTCTAAATGTTTCAAAGATATACAAAATAACATGTCTTTGGAAACCTTTGAATTATTTCTATATTTGATTATTCTAATAATTTAAACAGTTTAGACATTAACGATTTGAAAAAATATTGCTTGATTACAAAACACTGATTTTGGCTTTACAAATATTAAGTAGATCTGCAAAACAGCTGAGTATTTTAACACATATTGGGTATTATCACACGCAATTCCCCTATTCGTTTCTATTAGAATAAAACTAAAGATAAAACTTTTATTCACTACGATAATATTATTATACTGTGCAGATATTTCCCCACTCTGAGAATCGTTGGTAATGAAAGTGCTGATAATGGAATTGCTCCTGCAAAAATACTTCTTGGCTTTGCAATTATATTAGTGTAATTTTAAGTACATGAGGTAGGGGCAAATATTTAACATTTGTAACAAATGTTTTTTTTTTTTAGTTTTGTTTTTGATGAAAAAATCTTTAATAAGTTGCCTCAATTTATAAATAAACTTCAAAAAATAAGATTAGTCAGAGTAAATTTGTCTTAAATAAAAGTTATAATTTCTTACCTTTATTATTTGCTAAGGGGTTAAAGGACACGTGTAGAAGATAGGGAATCATGATGATTTTTTCGCGCCTTTGGTTCTATTGCTAAAACTTTATTTCTGGTTACAAAAAAAAAAAAACAATTGATTGACAATCACAATCATACAAATGTCGAAAATATTTTGTAAAAAAAAAATCATTCGAGCTAATAATTTTGGAAACATTTGTAACCACGCAATTCTACGGATTCTTATCTTTCAAATATTAATTTTTTTAATGCCTGGTTTCTTAAAACCAATCGCGCAAAAAAATTGCTACGATTACCCTCTATTCAACACGTGACTTTTCGCCCCTTAAACCGTAATTTAAAAATTTTTTAACACAATTCAGGATGGCCCCATAAAATTATGTAAAATAATATTTGGCTATTTTTAACTCCCCAGCCCCCAAAATAAGACAAATCATGAATTTTTCAATACTCCAGAAGCCTCTTGTCAAAAAATTAACCCCTCCCCATCCCGAACATTGTTTTTGTTTTGTTTCAACGATAAGTATAAATAAAAGAAACAAAAATCATGAGCGAGAAATGGCTTATAAAGATTTGCTCTTGAATTTATAGAAAACAAACTAAAAATCTGCCTCCTTTGAAATAATGACATGTGACAAAACTTCAGTTTAATCGTGGAGTGGGTGATCTGGATCTGATCTTTGACATATTAGAAATTAATTTTTTACTAACTTCCAAGGTGGCAGCGACATGTAAATATAAGTTCAGGAGGCAAATTTGTATAAAAGTTGAGTATCGGATATTTTTTGTATGCGATTAGATGTTCTTTTTTTGAGGAATCTTTCTGGTAATATATTATATTCGAATTAAAAAAAAAAATAAAATAAAACAATAGAATCAGGTAATTTATTTTTACTTATTATTTTTTTATTTATACTTTTTTTAAACAAATTGGTGCAAAAATTGTTAATAAAAAAAATGAATTAAAACGCAATTTGAATGACGAAAATCGGTCAATATTAACACTGAAATCCCTGAATACAATGAAAAATTATTTGAATTAAAAAACTTAATATTGACAAATTTTTGTCATTCAAATTCGCGTTTTAATTTATTATCCCTCTGTAAAGTAGGCTCTTTTGTTAAAAATTTTAGATTTTTTATTAATATGTTAATTATTTTTTTTAATGCTTTCAAAAAATTTATACAAAGTTTCATTAATATTTTTTTATTTAATAAATTTTCAATTGATTAGTAAATAAGTACAATATTTTGTTATTTTTATATAAAACAAAAAGAATCATACAACTTTTAAGAATAAATTACCAATTAAAAAAATAAAGTTTTATTAATGGTGAATTTAAAATGCTTGAATCTGCTTTAAATGATTTAGTTACTATTTTTAGGTTATGTTTATCACCACGATTTAATTTTATTTTACTAGCCATTTTTATAAATTCTGATACTCCATAAAAATCTCTTACTTTGATTTCTTTTAAATTTAACAAATTATCAATTAAATCGTTACATACTCTACTTAAATCTAAATCTATTATTGCCCTAATTTCTAATCTTTCTAAATTTTTAAATTTCTGTATGTAATCAAAGTATGAGTATTTCAAAAGACAAGAAATATTTAAATTTTTTAAATTTTTACAGTCAGATAATTCGTAAAGTAAATTACTAACATTTCCAATACTTTCTGAGTCTTCATCTTCTGCATCAAAATCTTCAATTTGATCAATACAATTTATATCAGTAGCATAATATAATTCAACAGTTTCAAGATTTTTCAATCTAACGATATCTGATTCAAACATTAACCTTAAATCACAATCTTCAAAGACTATATCAAGCTTTTTAATATTTTCATTTATAGACTCAATTAATGGTTTAAAATTATCATATTTTAATTCCTCAAATGAACAAGTAAAAGATTCTAAATGTTGAAAACGATCAAAGGAATTTTTTATATCATGTATGCGATTATCCAGATCACCAATACTCAATTCCAGTAAATTTTCTGTTGGAATACTTTTCATTATATTTTCATTTAAATTAACATTCCATAATTCTACACGATTTAACATTTTTTGTTTAATTAAAAAATTTTGAAAATTATTAAGACTAAATGTATTCTGCGTGTTTCCGACTATCGTAAGGTAAGTTAACTGATCACACTTATTCAGTGCACTTAATATTTCACTTATTTCAGTTTTATCTTTTGCAAACAAGTCATCATGATATATAATTTGAAATTTATTTACATTTTTTAAATTCTTAAAAAAATCTTTTGATTTAATTAAGCATTCCCTAATTTTTAATTCTTTAATATTGTCTGGAGGAATTTTCGATAAACAGTTCCCTTCTATAGATAAATATTCCAAAGATAGACAATTTAGATTTACAATCTTGTCGATTAAAACTTTTAGAACATCATCATTCAATACTTTTTTATTGAAAATAGAATCGCTTATATTCAAATGAGTTACGTTCATGCAATATTCGCTTAGCTTGCTTGCGCATTGATTATAATCTAAATATTCAATATAAGCATTTAAATGTAAACTATCCAAATATTTGCTGCATCGTTTTAGAACGCTTTCAAGGAGTTTTATAAGCGAATTTTCATTTTTTTCCATATTTAAGAGCTTAACTTGTTTATCAGACAAAATTTTTCCTACATCCAGGTTCTTATAACTATTCCACGAAAGCTTAGAAATTCTGTTCCACCGTTTGGATACAAATTCAATGCTTAATTTTTCTACTGGGGTCAAATTTTCAAAAATTAAAATCAGGCAGTCTTCATTCAAGTTCTCAATTGTTGTTTTTTCAAGTTCTGGTGACTTCTTTACATCTAAATCTGCAAATTTATTATTAGTAAGTAAAATAATTATTTAATTTACATATTACTTACCCTGTGTCTGCTTTTTTGAATTTTTGACAGCCATGTTGCAAAATTACGTTCAAAAAGTTACTGGAAATCTGGTTACTAAAATAAAGGAAGGTTATTTTATTAAATACGGTATGATGCTAATTACTAAAGTATTATATTCGAGTATTTGAAAAGTATATAATTAAAACATAACGGTATTGTAGATAATATGAGAGATATTTATTTTTAATTAATTTTACTGGGTACTAAGTTATAATATAGAGTTCGTTAGGCCTCTATTTTATAAACGGATATATATATTTTTAATAACTAATTTAAATTATTATAAAAAATTTTTAGCTAATTCATAAAAACTAATAACTTCTATTACTTTGCAAAATAAGAAATGACAGTATTAGAAAAAACAATACCGCTTTGATCCTGAATATTTCAAATTGATACGAAACTAATAATTAAAATTATTTAATAAAAAACAATCTGAATTTATTTTAAAATTAATTTTTCATTTGCAAATCAGCACGCTACATTAAGCTGTTCTGTGAAATTTTTTTTAAAGAAAATAGTTTTATGACCTAAAGTGTCATATTCGAACCGGTATTTTTCTCTACGGTCAATTTGGGAAATAAGAAACATCCTATATGCATACAGTTGGCATTTCAGGACCTGCTATTAAAGGAGTTGCTCCTTTTAAAAAATTATTATAATTTTACCTAATAGCAAGGTTTGGGTCCTATATTACGGATAATAATCCGAAAAAATAACCCCGACTTGCTTATTACAGAAAACTGGGCCATTTTCGGTGAAATCGGATGTCATATTTGTGTACAAGGACCCAAAAAACATTATGAAGGATAAAAAATTGTCTACGAAACGGAAGTGCACGACAGGTCTAAATACTATGAGATCGTTTTTGTGTGCAACAATTTTATGAAATCTGTACTAACAATAGGAGTGTCAACTGTTTGGGAAGCCGATTTGATCCTTACTCTTAGGACAGGTTCTGGTAGTTGAAAAAACCGTTATCACCCATTTACTCGAACGACTACATCCCCGAATTACTTTTACCCCTAATAGATTTTTCCCAAATGCTATGCCCCAAAAAAAAATTTTTATTCATAAAATCAGTTTTTGGTTTTATTTTGTCTTACGTATCATTTTCATACAAATTTTTTAATAATTCACTTCATATAACAATATAATAACTAAGTGCTAGCAGATACTCAGTTACTCCTTCCATCCCATACGTGTCATAAAATTGTATGAGGTCATGAATTATTTTCTGCGAATCTATCCACTTTTTCTTAGGACCGAATTTAATTTTTCGACCAAGTGACAGTTCAACAACGCTTATCTCTGCATCACCCTGTTCTTTTTGGAACTCTTTCAGTGCACTATATAAATCAGGATGATGCTTTCCTACAATAAGGCAAAATCTATTCTGCCATCATTCACTTACGTTGTTCGTCCTAGCTTCTCCTCACAATGCTCCTTACATGCATTTAATATACCCAATTCAAATTCATACATTATTGCATCTGGATTAATGTTTTGGGTGCCATACTGTTCAGCTTCAAAAATTACTGCACAAAGAACAGTTGCATATTGTACTGTTTTTTTTGATGAGAGAAGTGCATATACAAGCGGTAAAGCAACAATATCTGTACTTCCTTGACGCTTTTAGAGGGGGGGAAGGGTCTAATGGACTTAGAATATTTTCGATTTAACGACTTAGAATAATTTGAGGTGAGAGTCAGGGCCTAATCAGGCCCTGATAAGAACAAGAACTTAGAATACTTTAGGTTAATGGACTTAGGATAATTTATATTTCGGCATTCTTTATAATTTTGGTCCTAGGACTGATAATAATTAGGGAGTTTACGTTAAAACTTAAACGTGAATATTATAAGTGAGCATCCCTAATCTTGACAGTTTTTAAAACAATTACTATTTACTTATCAATATTACTATTAACATTTATGAAAACACGAGTGCTCATATCAGCAGATAATAGATTTATACTAACAAAAAAATAACTTAATTTCAATAAGTCGCTTTCTCTTGTTTATTAATCAAACTAGAAATAAAGGTTTTAAATATTTTGAGTAAACAAAATAACTCAAAATATGTTATATTTATTTTAGTGTATACTCAAAATAAAATCCAACAGGAATTGTTTGGATATTATTTTATAACTTTATTTAAAAAAAAAAAAAAACAGTTTTTACATCCAAATACAGATTAAATTTTCTTAATTTTACTCAATACATTATAGTTTTCTTAAAAAATAAATATTTAGGAACATAAGATTTTTTTAAAATTTAATTCCAATTAACTTATATAATCAAAACATTCATAAGTTACCAATGACAAATCTTCAATTTTTTCATCAATATTACTACTCAAATTAGTTCTTACTTTTAACTTATTCTCATCGCCACGATTTACTTTTAGTTCATTGGCCATTTTTATAAATTTTGATATTCCACTAAAATATTCAATTTTAATTTCTTTTAAATTTAATAAATTATTTATTAATTTTTTACATACTACACTTATGTCTAAATCTGCTAATGTTGAAATTTCTAAAATTTCTAAATTTCTAAAAAGTATTATATGGTCAAAATTTGAATAGTTAACTACACAATAACTAAGATTTAAATTTTTTATATTTTCACAATCTGACAATCCATCAAGCATATAATTAATAAATTCAAAATCAATAAAATTATTACTATCATCTCGACTATCATTCATCGCGATTTTATTGTGCAAAGCAAATGTTTCAAGATTTTTCAATCTGCTAAAATCAAAATTTTCTTTTACTCGACTGAGATTCAAAAATTTAATTTGAATATCTTTAATATTATTATTTATGAATTTAAATAAATTATATAAATCATCCTCATGTATTTTTTTAAAACAGCAATTTAATCGTTCTAAATTTACAAAACGAGAAAGACAATTTTTTAAATCATAAAAAACTTCACCTATATTTTCAATATTTAATTCTTTTAAATTTTCTTTTGGAATACTGTTCATTAAGTTTTCATGTAATTCAACATTCAATAAGGCTAAATGATTTAGCATTTTTTGCTTACTGATAAAAGTTTGAAAATTATTCAAAAAATATGGTTTATCAGAATAGTTCTTATCTAAAAATATCTTAACGTAAGTTAGTTGTTCGTTTTCTTTCAATGCAAACAAGAAATTGTCTACTTTTCTAACATTTATTAAAACTGGATTTTCATCATATTTAATTTCAAGTTTTTTAAGATTTTTAAAATTTTTTAAAAAATCTTTTGAGTTAAAGATACAATTTTCAATAATTAATTCTGTAACATTTTTTGATATTATTGGGAAAAAATCACTTTTAACAGTTACATTCTTTAAAGATAAGCTGTTTAAATTTTCAAGCTCAGTAAATAAAACTTTTAGCATATCATCATTGAATTTTTTGTTTATTTGATAATCTTCTATGTCCAAACAAGTAAGATTGTTGCAATGTTTGCTTATTTCATTTACGCATTGCTCATAATTTAATTGCGTAAGTCCTGCTCTTAATTGCAAACTATTTAAATATTTACCACATCGGTTCAAAATGTCAGCAATAAAGTCATTTAGCGAATTTTCATTATTTTTAATATTTAAATCCTTATATACTTTAAATAAGAGAATTTCTGTAATATCAAGACTTTTGATATTATTCCAGGAAAGCTTAGAAACTCTGTTCCATTTATTACAAACAAGCTCAATCGTTAACTTTTCTATCGCAGTTAAATTTTCAAAAATAGAAACTAGACAATTGTCGTTCAAGTTTTCTATTGATTTCCTTTCAGAGGTCTTTTCTAAAATTATAAAAATTAGTATAATAAAGATAAAAGGTAATGACATTTTTTATTTTACTTACTAATCATGTTCTTCTTTGACTTTTTCGCAGGCATCTTGTCGTATTTTGGGTAAAAAAGCAGTTATTGACAGGAAGTATGATTTCCCGAGGGATTTCTGCAATAAAAAAAAGAAGGAAATTATTCATTAATATAAAGTTTAAATTATTTTTAAAGATATTTTTAGAAGAATTTCTAATAAGGGGCTGTCCGTAAATTACATAATTGTGGATAGGGGGCTTAAAAACCAAAAATTGTTATCAATAATTTATGGACGCTATTTAAATCTTGATTTAAATCTTGATTTAAATAGCGATTAGATATTTTTTTTAATTAAAAATTAAGGCTAAGTATATAATTCAGAGTAAGTATTAATAAGTATATAATACTAAGTATATAATACTTAATTCAGAGCCTATATTTTCTTTCATTCCTAATGGGCCTTTTGGGAACGCAAAACCCTACGTTATAAGATTAGGGTTTTTGAGACTGTCTTGAAAATATCGTTGCAACTTAGTTTCTTCACCTATTAACTTCCGAATTTGCTGATTCTTTTTCCCGCAAAATTATTTTTTAAGTCCTGTAAACCACAATTTTTCATCCATAATTCTCATATCAAAGATAGTCAATAAACCTGTTTTGCCCAAAATGAACAATTTTTAAATTCTTTCAAAAATTGTGATTTTCAACAACAACAGGCTTATTGTCTGAAAAGTTTTCTACAAGCTTCCAGTTTTCTAAAATCTGTTACTTTTCTCTTTTGCTTTAATCGTTTTCGAGATATATGGCTCTAAAGTTATGACGTATAAATTTTTTTTTTAATCTAAAATTATGAATTTGGTTTTCATTTATCGTATCTTGATAACGAATTACAGAAAAAAAAAGATGAGTAAAGAATTTTTGGCAATTGAAAACTTGCAGAAATATTTTTGAGACTTATAAGAAAAGTTTTTATCAAAAATTTAAATTTTTTTAGCAATTTAAAAATTGGTCATTTTGGGCCAAAAATGGGAATTTGGTTTATCATGGAGAGTTTTAAATTAATGATAAAAAATTATGTTTTACGAGCCATGAATGATGACACTTACACAAAAAAAAATGGAAGTTAAGACGCTCTATCCACCAATGGGTGCTTTCGCGCAGCATATTTAGAAATTGATATATTTTAACCATATATTTATTTATAATAATTTTTTAATGAAAAAATCATTGCTTTTCAGTAAGTAGCACCAGATGATTAAAAAAGTTGAAAATGTTTATTTGTTTAGAAACAAATACATGTTAAATTTTTGAAATTTGTGGATTGTAAAAGCCTTAGTTTACAGATCTAGGCAACTTGGATCAAAATTCTGCTTGGCTCAAACTGAAGATCATTCAATTTAAGGGGAGGTCTCGCGGAAAATTTTTTGCTAAACCTTTTCATTAATAAGTTATATACAATTTTTTATTAAAAAATAGCACTGTAATATAAAAAAGTTAGGGTCTTTTTATTTTAGGCACGATCGCCTTCTAATTTACTGCAAGTTTCATCCCTTGCGTATTTTTACTAATATTTTATAAATATATTTATAAATATATATATGACGTGACTATTTATTAATTTTTATTTTTTAATGTATGCAATACGTGTGACCATAAATATTTTGCTATTATACGAAACTATGCATTAATTTGAATATTTTTTGAAATAAAAGAAATTTAATATTTGACTTTAGGATTAAAGAAAAATAGAAAATTTAAAAAATATCTAACTTAATTGTTAGAAGATTTATGATGACGATTTACGAGGTCATTAAAATATTGAATTTTTAATTTTTTATAATCTGGATTAGAATTTTGACGCGCTTGTTAATTTTATAATGTGTTAAAATATTTGAAATTTACATACTTTTGAATATTTTATTCAAGAATTCCAAAAACAATTAACTTTTAATATTATGTAAATTTTATGAAATAATTTGTGATGCATTTAAAGACCATAAATTTTATTAAATACAATCGAAGTATTTTATGTACTCTTTGGATTAAAAATAAAATTTTTTATAATCATTCCGTTAAGACACTAAAATAATCCCTTATTATCCTCCTATTGTTGTGCGCATTCTACTGACTCCCTTTTAAAACATAACAATTAAATATTTTGAGCTTTTTCGTCATATTTTTTCTTTATGTTTTTAGAACAATAAGATTAGATACGCCGTTTTGGTTTAAATTGACCCATAAACAAGCTAGTTAGTTTCAACTTATTAATTACTAAAAAGATTTAGCAAAAAATTTTCTACGAGACCTCCCCCTATAATTAAATTATCTTTAATATAAGCCAAGTAGAATTTTAATCCAAAATTAAGCATTTATTTATTTATTATGATCCATAATAATTACAAAAATTTAATATGCTCGATTTATCTACTCGATATCTCCAATCTGATAATTAATTTTTTGAAAATTTTTGTCTCAAAATTTTTCTTTTTAAAAAATACAAAAAACACTAATTTTTTTTTCACCTGTAGATTAGATCCTCAAGGATCAAACTGCTCTTGTAATAGATGTTTTGACCTCATAAAAATAATACAATAATTTATTTTGAAATGATGATCCCCTTTGCTGTGATGCAAAAAAAAAAAAAAAAAAAAAAAAAAAACAATTTTTAAATAAGTTGTTTTATCATTTTCAGTAGGTCAAAATGCATATTACATAAACAGTTTGATCACCGAATATTAAATCCACAGGTCATTGAATCTATTTATAATTTATAAAAATCATTTTGTTGCTGAACAGGCTTTCGCATCTTATAGAACATTTTAGAACATTTTATTACATTTTAGAAGGAAATAAATAGTATATTTACGACTCGTACCCAGAAAAGAACCATCCGATTGGGGCATTCTTTATTTATGGGCAAGGGTCGTATAAAGTTTTTCTGCCGCAGTAGCGAGAACTTCTATGAGTACTTTTGTGGCTACTGTCCAGAAAAATAATTATTTGGGGCCATTTATATTTACAAATATCATAAATATAATCCAAAGGCCATAAACAAAAAAAAATTCAAAATTTTAATATTGTAAGTCACAAAATCAATATTGAACATTTAATAAGTAGCATAACGAATATAAAAAACACAAGTAAATAATGTAAATAAATTTTATTATTAATAAAATCATTTTGAACATTAAATCTAAAAATTTTTAAAACAGTAATTTCAATAATAAAAAATTTATTTATATGTAATAATAACAAATTGTAAAATGACTGAATTACGTATAAAGTAGTAACATAACTTCAGTAAATTAATTATTTAAATTTAATTAAAAGTAATTTAAATAAACAAAACTTTAACATTAAATTAGACATACTTAACTTATTTGAAATTAATAAAATAAAAACAAAGCATTAAAATTAACTTTTTGTTGGGTCAAATTTTCAATGTTTTTTTTTTCGTTTTACTTCAACAATCATTTCGGGTTTTTTTTCTTGAGGAAAATATAGGGCTGCTGGGCTGCAATCTTTTTACAGCTACCCTCCTCACTTTCTAGTTCAGGGATACTAATTGTAAATTGGGAAGATTTATATGAGCATTGCCTATGCCATTTATTATTCTTAACTTATGCTTATCACGACGATTCAACTTTATTTCATTAGCTGTTTCAATAAAACTTGACATTATATTGCAGTTTATTTTAAATTCTCTTAAATCTATTAAGTTAGATACCAATTCTTTTCCTACTTTATTGATATCTAAGTGGTAAGGTAAAACAATTTCTAAAGTTTGTAAATTTTTTAGACGTTTTATACAATGAAAAGTTGAACATTTAACAAAACAGTCCTCGAGTACTAAATTTTTTAATTTTTCACAATTTGATAATCCTTTAATTATATTATTTATATTACAATATTCTTTATTATAATAATCATCATAAGGATTTGATGGTTGATAATTCAATACAAATGTTTCTAAATTTTTTAAGCTATTAAAATCAATTTTTGATTCTGTTGATAATTTAGAATTAAAATAAGTTATATTAACATATTTGATATTTTCATTCAAACTTTTAATTAATTTAATTAAATTCTCATTGTTTAAGACTCTAAATGAACAATCTAAACGTTCTAAATTTTGAAAATGATAAAATGAATTTTTCACATCAACCAAAAAATTATCCAAATGTTCAACATCCAATTCTAATAAATTTTCTGATGGAATACAATCTATAACATTTTTATTCAAATTCCCATTCCATACTTTTAAATAATTTAACATTTTTTGATTGGATAAAAAGTTTTTAAATTTTTCAAGAATTAGGTTTTCGTCGGATTCTAAAATATCTAAAATGATCCTAATGTGAGTTAACTTTTCACATTTATCTAATGCATCAAAGATTTCATTTATTACTTTAACATATTCCCTACTAGAAATCGCCGGATCATCAAACCAGATTTCAATTTTATTTAAATTTTTCATTTTTTCAAAAGATTTTTTTGATTTTATAAAAGAATCAATTATTTTTAATTTTATTATTTTTTCAGGAAATATTCTTGAAAAGCAATCACCTGTTAATTCCATATTTTTTAAAGTTATACTCGTTAGGTTTTCAGCTTTAGTGAATAAATCTGTTAGAAAATCATCATTAAATATTTTACGTTTTGAATCATCAACGCTTAACTTAGTTATATTACTACAATTTTTAATTAATTCGTTTATGCATCGTTGATAATCTATAAGCTGAATGTTAAATAAACAAATATCTAATTTATTTAAGTATTTGCTACTTCGTTTCAAAATATTTGAAAGCAAGTTGATTTGCATTTTTTCTTTCTTCCTTTTACCAAAATGCATTAGTGTTTCGTGAGAAAAAATCCAGTACAAATCAAGACTTCTGAAATTATTCCAAGAAAGCTTAGCGATTCTGCTCCATCTTTTACATACAAATTCAATTTTTAATTTTTCTACTGCAGTCAAATATTCAAAAATTAAAATCAGACAGTCGTCATTCAAATGCTCAATTGTAGTTTTTTCATTACCTGGCGCAGCTTGTAACTCTAAATTTTTAAATTATATTATTTTACATAAGTGTGAATAAAGCTTTTTAAGTTGACTTACTAAGCAAATTCTTTTTTGACTTTTTGGGAGACATTTTAATATTTTCGGTAACCAGTATCTGACAGGAATTAGGATTTCTGGAACAAAGGAAAAGGAAATACTTTTATTATTTTAGATTCTTTTTTCAAAATAATTATCGAGTTCCTGAGCTAAGCTTCTGCTACATCATTATATGGTACTTTATTTTAGAGAGTCCTAAGCAAAGAAAAAGCTCCTCAAAGGTAATGGGTTCCATTAGACCTGACTAAAATAAAAAAAAAGATAAACGGCGTAGGCGAGGATTACGTGATTTTTATAAGCTCATGGCTAAATTTTTTTTTACTTTATTTTAAATTTTCGAATAAAATTTCTGTAATAAATGATTTTCTGTTAAGAACCCCGGTTTCGAACATCTTTTTTACCATCTACGCATTGGATATTACATTCGTGTTTATTAAAAAAAAAAAATTAAAAATAAAAATAAATACCAGGTCGTAAGTTCTATCATCCAATAAAGAATAAAAATATAGTAGAATAGTAAAATTAACCTCTACAATTTATATAAATGAAAATTAATAAATATTGGAAATATAACCAAAAAATTAGTAAATTTTACTAAAAAAATTGAGCTTTTAGTTGTATAAACAAATTTTATTAGTAAATTTTACTAATAATTTATAGTGACTTTAATTTAATTTAGTAAACTAAATCGTAATTTTGGTTATATTTACTAATTTTTTGTATGCGTGCATGGGTAAGTCCATTGATAATTATCGAGGCAAATATTAAATAAATAATCTAATTTATTTGTTTACTTACCAAAAAAAAAACTAATAAAATTAATCAATATTATAAAAATAGAACTTTTAAGTAACTCCAATACTAAAACTCCATACTCTGAAAATCTTTTTCGTTCCTATTTGTTGATTATAAAGCTGAATTTCGGGTAACAGAACTCCAAAATAAATAATTGCCAATTTACCCTAAATATTTTGTTTTAACTTTTTTTATAACCTTAAATTCAAAATTTTTTTCAAAATAAATATAAATATTTAATTGTTAAGCTACTTTTATGTTACAGGATTTTCAAAGGCTATATTCGGGCTATACGCTTCAAAAAATCGCAGTGAGGCAAGCTAAGGATTTGAAGTTTTGACCTACTATCAAAAAGATCAGAGAACCAAAAACATTTTCAGTGTATAGTTTTTAAAATTTATTTGAGGGTTGAAAAATAAAGAACTTTTTTGCCCACCCGGGCGTAAAATTTTTTGTGAAATTTCAGCACACGTTTTAAGCCCAGTAGGGCAAAAAATAGTGTAAGCACCATGGGCGAAATACTTTAGACACTAGCGTGAGCACTTTGCTTCAAAAATTGTAATTTTTTATAAAAATGAGTTTAATAGGTCTTAAAAATTTTCTACCAGCTTAAAGTTTCCAAAAAGTCTTTACTCGTTCCTTTTCGATTATTTGTTTACCCCAAAGTCGCAATTTTAGATTTTTGTTTAAATAGTTCATTTTTATTACTATCTTTACTAGCTATGTCTTAAAAAAGACTCAAGGAAATGAGAATATTAAAAAACTTTTAGAAATTTGGAGCTTGTCCAAAATTATTCAGAAAAATAAACCTATTTTCATGGAAATTGACAATTTTGACAGCAACTTCAAAATTGCAGCAGTTTACTGACTTGAAAGGTTACGAAAACACCAAAAAAATAAGACCTACCAGAAGGGTTTTGGTTAACTTGCAAGACCATTTGGTGTATTTTGGTGTTTCAAATGTAGTGAACTCCCCTTGTTAGTTATGTATTCGAAAAAATGAGATTTTTTTATGCAAATACGATACTTAAGGTAAATCAGGTGGATAAAAATAGAATTTTTCATTTAAAATTTTCAGAAATCGAAACTTCTGGAATCTTTAATTCTTACGGCCATTTAACAAAATATAGGTCCCTTTGAATTTAAAAAAAAAAAATTTGAAAATTTATTGACTGCAGACGGAGATATTAGCGCTTGAAATTTCTTTAATTTTTGATGCATTTAAATTAATCAAGATTTTTTTAAAGCTTCTGATTTTAAAAATCTTTTAATATAATATTTGGGACATTATTTAGCATCGATTCCTTAACAAATATTTCAATCTCTAACAATAATATAAAGTAGGGTCAAGGATGGGGTGGTGGACATCGATGCGGTTTTGAACACCCAGCGTTATTTTACCAAATAACTAAGATAGAAATAAGTTAAAACATATATTATTTTTAAAAAAATATTCTTTAAACGGTTACTTTCTTCTCTATCTAGTTTGTTTGGGAATTATTAATTATTTATAACAATAAAACCTTGAATCAAAATAGACTACTTGATATGGTATCGTTTTTTAACAAAAATACTAAGAATACAAGATACGTAAAATCACTATTTTGTTTATATTTTTTTAACAATAACAACTTTTTTGCATTTATTTGATTAACTAATCATCAAACATTAAATTTATAACAAAAAAAAATTATTTTCTTCCTTTTTTATGCGTTTAATTAAGATGTCTAAGAACCCATCTTAAATATACTTAAAAATGTGGTTTTCGACATGTATTTTATTCGAATGTCCAAAACAGCATACACGGATTTTAGTTTTGGACATTTGATTATTTTGTTGAAGATAAAGGTAAAATTTCTATTCTTAACAGTGTCTATTTGTTAAATGTTGTTAAATCCAAAAGAAAAAATTAAAAAGTATTACATAAAATTTAATTTAGAAAAATTAAAAATTTATTGCCGCTGTATCCCAATTGGTAATGCAGTGATGTCGATAAGCGAGAAGAACTCTCACTACTCCGACTAGGTTTCTTTATCTCTTGTTCCCTTTTTTTGTTTATTTACAATTAATTAGAATAAATAAAAAATTTTAATTATAATATTTTCTTATTCACACTTATACTCGACAAGTCGTTTTTTATTTAAATAGTTATATTCTTATCTAAAAATTAATTAAAAATTATTTAAATGCCATTATATAACCACTTTTTATAATTTTTCTGATTACTATTTTAAAAAAATGTATTATGTAGTTAGTTTTAAGAATGGTGTCCAAAACCCCATAGATTCCATGTCCAAAACCCTGTACTAAGTGTCCAAAACCCTGGTATTCTAGGTTTTCTCTATTAGAGCTCTATTTAAAATTAAAATATTGATCGCAATAGGTAAATAACCGTTTATTCCTCAAGAATTATGTTCATTATTGCTATTTAAAAAGTTATTACGTTAAAAAATACTATATTTTTTATTTTTATTCGTTAGTAAAGTCACGAATTTCCTTAAAGTGTTCAAAACCCCATCCTTGACCCTATTTTTAAAGTTTTTTGATTTTTGACCTAACCTATAATACACTTTTCAAAATATGCTAAATAATATGCTAAATATAATATTTAAATAGATTTTTAAAATTAAAAACTTTATAAAAAAGTCTTGATTAATATAGTTGCTCAAAAATGAAGGGAATTTTAAGCGCTAATGTCTCCGTCTGCAGTCAATAAATTTTCAAATTTTTTTTTTTAAATTTAAGGGGACATACCTATAACTTGATAAATGTCTATAAGAATTAAAGATTCCAGAAGTTTCGATTTCCAGAAAATTTTAAATCGAAAAATGCTATTTTTAAGCACCTGATTCAACCGTATGTTTTTTAATTTTTAAAAATAATTCTTAACGCCATCCTAAACCCAAATGTGTCGGTAAAAATTTCTTAAATGTCGGCTTTCTTTTTTAAACTGCAGAAAAAACAAAAAAAATATTTTAAGCTATAAAGAATGATTTTTTTTAGTGAATGAATCAATATGAAGCCACAAATTTTATTATAAATGGATTGGCGACCTTTTTCAAAATGAACTCTGCCTTACCGACGCAATGTTAAAAACATAGGGGTTTAGGATGGCGTTAATAACTTTTTTAAACTTATTGTGAAACTTACAAAATTGTTCAATTTGTTGGTGTTTCTATTCACACATAAATGCAATTCGTCCTTTCATCCAAAGCTAATTTGTATATTTAATAAATAACATAAATGAAAATAAAAAAACAAATATAGGTGTAAGATACAAATCCATTTTTTATTTATAAATCATTTTAACAAATAATTATAATTCTTAAACTTTATTTTGGCCTGAAATTGACCATTAACTTTTTCATTGCCATGCATTTAATTAAATTTGACACAGGTAATACACAAATGTCACATACACAAAATGTATTTTAGAATAACCTAGAGTTTATAAAATTCAAAACTTTTATTTCATTATTATTTCAAATTTCTTTTATAATTGAAAACATTTCAAATTAACTTTTTTACTCTAGGCAATTTTTCATTGATACAAAGATATTAATTGTAAATTAGATAGATTTTCATCTGGATTGCCTAAGTCAGTTATTATTTTTAATTTATGCTTATCACCACGGTTTAACTTTATTTCATTAGCTATTTTAATAAAATTTAGCATTTCTTTACCTATTATTTTAATTTCTCTCAAATCTTTTAAATTAGAAATCAATTCTTTTCCTACTTCACTGAAATCTAAGCAAACATTTGGTGAAATAGTCAAAGTTTGTAAACTTTTCAGATTCTTTATACAATGAAAAGTAGAATAATCCAGGTAATAAGAACTGATATACAAATTTTTTAAATTCTTACAGTTTTTAGATAACTCATGTTTTAGTATGTGATCTAAACATTCGTACTCTTCTTCGTCATCACCATAAAAATAAGTTTCATTAATTAATTCAAATGTTTCGAGTTTTTTTAAACGATGAAAATTAAGTTTTGATTTTATTAAGAAATCACAATCAAAAAATGTTATTTTAATAGACTTGATGTCTTCATTCAAACATTTAATTAATTTGTTCAAATTATCATGATTTAAAACATCAAAAGTACACTCTAAACGATCTAAATTTTTAAAGCGACAAAATGAATTTTTGAACACATCCAAATATTTATCCAAATTTTCAATATTTAATTCTACTAAATGTTCTGTTGGAATGCTATTTATCAAATTTTTATTTAATTTAACATTAGATACTCCAAAATAGTTTAGCATTTTTTGTTTAGATAAAAAGTTTTGCAGCTTGTCAAGAAAATTTTTTCCAGACTCTAAAACACCCAAATTTATCTTAATATGAGTTAATTTTTCGCATTTATTCAATGCATCTATAATTTCAATTTTATTATTTGCATATTTCTCTCCAAAAGCTACGGTTTTATCATAATTTTCATCATAAGTGATTTCAAGTTTGTTTAAGTTATTCAAATGTTTAAGAAAATCTTTTGTTTTAAAAAAACAATCAACGAGGTTTAATTCTATAATATTTTCAAGCGATATTTTTGAAAAACATTCACCTGTTAAATCCATACCATACAAGGAAATGCTAGTTAGCTTTGTAGCTTTAGTAAAGAATGCCGCAAGGTCAGTATCATTAAAATCTTTAAGATAATCAACTTTCAAATGAGTTATATTATCACAATTTTCAATTAATTCGTTTATGCAATGTTGATAATCTATAAGCTGAATGTTAAATAAACAAATATCTAATTTATTTAAGTATTTGCTACTTCGTTTTAAAATATTTGAAAGCAAGTTAAATTGCATTTTTCCTTTTTTACTTTTCTTTATCTTCTCAAATTTTGTATCAGAAAAGATTCTGTACAAATCAAGACTTTTGTAACTAGTCCAAGACAGTTTGGAAACTCTGTTCCACCTTTTGGATACAAATTCCATTTTTAATCTTTCTGCTGGAGTTAAGTATTCAAAAATGAAAATCAGACATTTGTCATTCAAGAGCTGAATTGCTGATTTTTCAAAATCTGGAGTTGCCTCCAAATCTAAATTTAAAATTTTAATAATTAGCTTAAGACATTGTGGCTAATAAATTTTTTTTTAATTGACTTACTAATTGCAAGTAGATTCCTTTTTGCTTTCCTTGTAAACATCTTAATGAATTTTAGGTAACCAATGATTGGCAGGAATTCGGATTTCTGGAATAATGGAATAGGATATACGTTAGTGTAAGTTACAGATTATTTTTAGAATTATTTTAATATAAATTCGAAACAAATTAAATTATATAGGAGATATATTTGGGAATTTGGGATATCAGGTTTCAATTGAGTTAGTTATCTGTTCTATATTTAACCCTCAGAAGCACGGATGGGGTCCAGCGGACCCCATGGTAGTTTTAAAAAACATGACATTATCCTAAATCTATAATGGCATTTTCTGTATATGTTTGGTAATTTATTTTGGTAGTTGTATTACTCATCTACAACTATAAAAGCTCCTGAACTTTCGTGTATTGGTTGCATGCGCTTTGAAAAATTTTTTTGGGGTCCGATAGACCCCCCCGTGTAGTTACGTAATATTTTTTGCTTTAAAAAAATTGTAATTTTGTAAATATTTTTTAATTATCTGATTGATAAATCAATGTTTTATGAAAATTCAATAAAAGAATGTTCTTTAAATAATTTAAACATTGCAAATATTGCCCAAAACCTATTTGGTGAGAAAATTAAAAATTTAATGCATAGAGTTCAGAAAACGCAATGGGCAAGGACTACAATTCGAATATACACTTAAAGTTATAAAAAATATGATAAAAATGTGTTTCAATATTTGTGGAATTAATTCATCATTTATTTTTTGTATTTTTAAAACAAAAAAAGTATTTTAATAAAAAAAATTATGCATATAGAAATTTACAAAAAGGTGTCATTTTAATTCAACGGAATAATTCATGTTTTTTTTAATTTGAAATTTCTTACTTAAATTTCTTTAAAGTTTACCCTTTGGCATTTCCCGTTTAGTGGTTAAAAAGTTATTTATATTTTTTTAAACCAATTTTATTCACGGTGACCTGGAAGCGTTTTATTATGCGATCAAAATGACAAAAAAAACTGTATGTTGGGGTCTTTTCTACACTAAAAAATGTCTACGAATTTTCTATCCGGACCTTCTATCCAGCTACTTTAAGCGTTTGCTGTCAATATTTTCATAATTTGAATAATGATGATTTGAATTTTTTTATAAGACTGGCTTTTTTTTCGAAGTATCCGCGATTCCTAACGCGCTTGCAGAACTCGAAAATATAAGTAAAAAAAATAAGTTTCTCGTTGGATTTAGACCAAAACATCGATTTTTGAGCCGACGATAGCTCTCGAAAGTTTTTTTTTTGGCCTCCTTAAAATTGGGATTTTCTTAAAACTTTCAGTTTTTCCAGTGGATTAAAATTACGTTTAAAATTATGTTCCAATTGATATACTTTAGTATTTTTTCCCCAGGAATCCGATGAATCCATTTATTTTATTTTTTGACCACGTTTTATAGGAGAAAAATCGATTTTCGTTGCCTTTTAGGGTCCAAATTCTAAGGGGACCAATTTTAAAAGTTTTGTAGTTTTCTGAATAAATTTTTCTGTATATTATTAACAAGAGGGACTTGTCTATTTTTTCCCTAAGAATTCGATGGAACCATTTATTTTAGCTTTTGACCACGTTTTATAAGAGTAAAATCGATTTTATTGGTTTTTAGGGTCCCAATTTTAAGGAAACCTATTATAAAAAGTTAGCAGTTTTCAAAATAAGTTTTTCTGATTATTATTTAAAAGAAGGTCTTGTATACTTTTTCCCCAGGAATCCGATAAAACCATTTATTTTAGCTTTTGACCACTTCTTATATGAGAAAAATCTACTTTTGTCGTGTTTTGGGGTCCCAATTTTAAGGAAATCAATCATAAAAGTATAATAGTTTACAAAATAAATTTTTCTGAATATTATTTACTAAAGTAACTTATGTATTTTTTCCACAGAAATCCGATGAAATTATTTATTTTAGCTTTTGACTACCTCTTATATGAGAAAAATCGATTTTTTTTCGTGTTTTAGGGTCCCAATTTTAAGGAAAACAAACAAAAAAGTTTATTAGTTTAAAAAATAAAATTTCCTAAATATTATTTACTAAAGATACTTATGTATTTTTTCCCCAGGAATCCGATGAAACAATTTATTTTCGCTTTTGATCACCTCTTATATGAGAAAAATCGATTTTTGTCGTGTTTCAGGGTCCCAATTTTGAGGAAATTTAATTATAAATGGTTATAAGTTTTCAAAATATGTTTTTCTGAATATTATTTACAAGAGGATCTTGTATATTTTTTCCCCGGAAATTCGACCACGTCTTATATGAGAAAAATCGAATTTTGTCGTTTTTCAAGGTCATAATTTTAAGGAAATACATTATAAAAATCAAGACAATATTGGAAATATGAAAATATTTATAGCAAACGCTTAAAGTAGCTGGATAGAAGGTCCGGATAGGAAATTCGTAGACATTTTTTAGTGTAGAAAACACCCCACCATACGGTTTTTTTTGTCATTTTGATCGAATAATAAAACGCTTCCACACGGAAACCTGTTTTACCATCATTTCAGAGGGAAACTATACCTTTAAAACTAGGGTAAAGTTGTCCCTAAAATATTCATGGACTTTACCCTCGAAATCCAGGGAAACCGCCATCTTTTTTTACTAAAATTTTGCATTTCAGTAGCAGACGAAAGAATTATAGTATAGAAAATAATAAATAAAAGTGATAAAAGTTATAGTTTTTGAAAGATTATTTATTATTTGTTGATTATATATTATATCCCTTATTCATTTTGAAATTAATTAATTAAATTATATAATTTTTCACTAGTGTGTGTCATTTATCTGAGTATAAAATAATAAAAAAATTGGACTTTTAATTGTTTTAATTTGGGGAAAATAATTTTTATCTTTATAATAAAGTAAAATTATATTTGTTAAATAATTCGTGGCTTAAATTTGTATTAAACAATATATTTTTATTAGATTTCAATTAAGTAACAACACAACAAAACATTAACCTAAAACTTTTAATCAGAGACTACTTAAATATTAGTCTCTACTTTTAATATTGTCATAAAAAGATTTATGTATTTGATAGATTTTATGCTAACTTATAAGAAAATTAACGAAATTAATATTTAATTAATTAATTTAACAATAAATAATTAATTATAAAAAAAGGTTATTTTTTTGTTGTGTTATACTAAACCACAAATTATTTAATATATATATAATTTTACTTTATTATAAAGATAAAAATTATTTTCCCCAAATTAAAACAAATTTAATGCTATTGTATTCACCCTCAATAAAAATCTCTAGAAAAGTCCAATTTTTTTATTATTTTATACTCAGATAAATGACACACTAGTGAAAAATTATATAATTTAATTAATTAATTTCAAAATGAATAAGGGATATAATATATAATCAACAAATAATAAATAATCTTTCAAAAACTATAACTTTTATCACTTTTATTTATTATTTTCTATACTATAATTCTTTCGTCTGCTACTGAAATGCAAAATTTTAGTAAAAAAAGATGGCGGTTTCCCTGGATTTCGAGGGTAAAGTCCATGAATATTTTAGGGACAACTTTACCCTAGTTTTAAAGGTATAGTTTCCCTCTGAAATGATGGTAAAACAGGTTTCCGTGCAGGTCACCGTGTATTGCTATTTAAAAAAATCGCCCTTTTTATAATGAGAAGAAATTTTCTTTTTTTAATATCCTTAAACAGGCTACTAATTTTCAGTTTTTTATTTTATAATCGCATAATTGAACTCTTCTGCGTTATAAATAAAAAAAAAAGTTAATTTTGGACCAATTTTGAAGGAGTTATATACTTACAAAGTCGCTGGGGTCCGCTAGACCCCCCCGTGCTCTAACGTTTTCGGAAGGCACCCGTGCTGCTAAGGGTTAATATTTAAAAAATGATTCCATATTTTATCTTTCTTAACCCTCTAGGGTCACACTTCTCGAAAATCCCGTAATGGTCATCTTAGGTCATTATGACCCAAGGCGGTTTTTGGCCGAGTTAAGACCCATTCTAAGGGTGCCAAACTAATTAAGTGTATACTTGGATATCCAATTTACAATAATTCATATGTATTTAGTGAAAATTTTAAATTTTAGTATGCTAAAAATATAAAAAAACAAAAAATTTTAAAAAGTGGACATTTTTTACAAAAAGTGGTCGTATTTGCAAAGTTCTTTTATGCAAAGCTAATTTAAATAATTAATACTTAAATAGCATAAATGAAAATAATAAAACAACTAATACTGTAAGACAAATAAATTTTTTATTTATAAATCATTTTAACAAATAGTTATAATTTTTAAGCTTAATTTTTGCATGAAATTGACCTATTCTATTTCATTATTATTTCAAATTTCTATATAAATTACAAAGCATAAAAGAAGCTAAAGTTTACTATCGTAATCCTTGAAAAAAAAAACATTTATTTTTTATTTCTATATGAATCAATTTTTAATTATTTTTAAACGATAAATTATTTTAAGTACATATAAATCTTGCATTTTGTCGAAGCGTAAGTAAAATAATTCAAACAATTTTTTTTAATGATCTCGACACAACACCTTTTTACTTTTATTGGAGACCTCTTTAATATTGGCACTCTTGAACAATGGTCAGCATAAAAAAAATACAATCAATGAATCATATCTATGCTACATTTTTATAAGCATGAGATTCATTTACTAATAAGTTACACAATATTTATAGATACTAAAGGTGATAGATAAGTTAAATCATTATTTTCCACATTTGTGTCATATAAATCTATGTTTAAAACATTAGAAAAACTACTATTATCTTTTATTTTATTGACTAAGTCAATAAATTCACTAGTTATGTAGCGACAGCCTTCAATTTTACAATGTGCGAGTCTTGGGGCTGTTAATATAATATTAGCCAAAGCTTTGTTCTTGATATTAGACTTGATAATTTCGATTCTTTTTAAATTCTGAAGAAACGTTTCAAACTTTTCTACTTCTTCTTCAAAATAAATGAGTTTAAATGATAATTGTTTTAGTTTTTCGCATTTGCTTAAGGCTTTTAGGATACTACCAAGAGATATTGTAGCACAATCAATAATTATTTTTAATGATTCAATATTTTTAAGCTGACTAAAATGATCTACAGATGTCAAGTAATAAATCTCGATTTCTAAATTAAGTTCTTTTAAATTTTTATGTTTTGTAATTTTTTGTAATATTTGGTCACTAAATTCGGTAATATTACCAGACAATATTTTTAAATTTGGAAAGAGATGAAGATAATTTAAAAAATTTTCTAATTCTAGTATATATATTTCTTCAAGATTTTTTAATGATGAAAGAAGATTTATTGAATCACGATTTATTTTCTCCAAACCGATCTTGCGTAACTCTTTTTGCCGGGAACACAAGGCAATAAATTTTTTAATACTTAAATCATTTGAGTTTGTTATGAATGAAATTTCTCTTAGTTCATCTTTGCCACCAAGAAATAGTTCGTCTACTGTAAAATCCAAATCAGTAAATATAGATTCTATTTCTAATACTTTTATACTTCTTAATTTAGACCAAAAATCAGACCATCTTTCCGTTGAATAATATGTACAATTTTCTAAAATAATTGTTTCAACCATAGCTAAATTTAACCCCATTAAGCTGGAGAAATTGATATCCAAATTTTTCAAAGAAACATATTTTAAATTTTTATTATTCTGCATTAATGTTTTAATATCTTCATGAAGAACATGTTCTATATTTTTAATTTCTAATTTAGTAACATTAATTAAAAATTTGATTATATTTTTAAATGCTTCGGGCCAATTTACATTTGATTTATAACCATCGATTAATAGCGTATTTAAATAATTACCACACCTTCTAATCACTTGAATTATTAAATTAGTATTTTTTTTTTCATCATTACAAAAGAATTTTTTTTCAAAGTATTTATTTACTTCTAAACTTGTATTATGATTCCACGAAAGTTTGCTAACTGCATTGAATCTTCGACTTACAAATTCTAAAGTTAATTTTTCCTTGATTGATAAGTTCTCGAAAATATGTATTAGGCAATCATCGTTCAATTGATTAATATTTATCACCTGCGATTCACTGGTAATTTTTTTTACCTCTCTAGAGTCTAAAAAATAATTTTTATTTAATTTGACAAATAGAATTTTTTTCAATATAGAATTTACCTGTACGAATCATTTTGTAAAGTTAAGATCGATAAGTTTTCCCTTTGAGTTTTCAGTAGAAAGCGAGTGAAACCTGTAAATTATTTATAATCATTAATAAATAAATTTTAGCATGTTAAAAATGGTTATCTACATTGTAAAAAATGATCATCATGGGACATTTCTCGTAAAATTACAACAAATTGTAGTGAAATGGGAATAGTGAAATGAATTAAAGTGAAATGGAAACGTACTACTAATAATTGTGAAACCATCACCCACTCACTTATGAACCAAGTTCGGATTTGGCCCACGTATGGCAAAAGATTTTTATTTATTTTTAAATAAAAAAATAGTACATTTTTAACCTAGGGAGCAAAAAAAAAGGAATCAAATATTGACCTAATAACCGTGCAAAAAGGTAATACGGGATGATAAAATTTAATTTGAAAAAATTTATTTGGTGTTGGAAAATTTTTTGGTTTTTCCATCTTGGCGGACCATAAAATTTATTCAAAAACTTATAAATACTTTTTTCAAATTAATTCGATATTCGATATATAATTTAAGAATGGATAAATAAAATCAATTCAATTTATAAACAGTCATTTATGCCATCGATTTCATATATGAGTGTTGGCTGCACTCGATTAATCCCAAACCGTCTTTATAATTTTAAAGAGGCAGTTCAAATTTCGAAACAAATGATTTCTTTTCTTTTATTAAAAAAAAAATAATAAAAATCTTCTGCCATACGTGGGCTGATGTATGTGCCGTAGTCGCTCAGACGTGTACTGAAGTACAAATACTATATGTGCACCACACGCATTTTGCCGAACGTTGCTTGAACTTCAACGCATACTTGGCCGATACAGTTCAAAAGTGCGTTTTGATGCATTTTCTATACACGACTTCAAAAACTTGAAAGGACTGAATCTTGCTACTGTTAGCAAATATTAAAGGGATATTAAGTTAAGGGTACTGAAACAAAATCCACACGAGTGAAACTTCGATTTTCGTAACCAGCGACCCAAAAAACCCTAAGTAGACCTTTTTTTATCTTGGTTGCCAAAAATAAACCCCCTTTCTATGATTTTACTGGAATATTTTGTAATATCTATTTGTTAAACCAGGAAAAAAATAGGATTTGTCTTTCTTTGCAGATTCGTGGAAAAGCGATCTCAGCGATTTTTTTTTTTTTTTAAATTACATAAGCATTTATCGAACTAAATTTTTTTAAAGAATTTTCTGTATCTATCAATCTGAAATAAAATCATCAATTAATTCTTTTATTTTACACTTATCAGCAGCATTTAAATTTAATAACAAAGGTAATGCATACAAAATTAAAAAAAAATTCAAAAAAAAGTTGAGAATGAACAAATTTAGTTTTTATTTCTCTAAATTTTTACAAAAATACTTTCTGAAATACATGATTAATTTCATTTTATCTTTACCTTAAAATAAAGAACTAAGAAAATAAATGTTTACAAAAAACTAAAAATACCAATTTAATAATAACAAAATACTGACTTTTATTAATTTACAATTCGCCATATTGATATTCTAAAGAATAAAATTTTAAATTAACTTTTGTAAATTATTTATAAAAAATATATTTTTGCATTTGATAAATACTGAAATTCTAGTTTTTATTTTGAAAAATAAGTAAATAATTATTATAACTATTTTTTTACAAATTATTTTAACTATTTTCTTGATAATCATTAACCATAACCTTTCTATTAATGACTGTAATAAAAATTAATGGTATCCAATCCTTAAAACCAAAATCAACACAATTACAATCACGAAAGAAAATTTCTAATCTGTTTTTATCACCACGATCAGATTTTATTTTGTAAGCAAAATTAACAAAACTATTAGATACTTTAGAACAATTTTCGAGTCTTAATTTTTTTAGATTCAATGCTGTTTTAAATATATTTCCAAATGATTCTTCGTCAATATCTAACCCACACCAACATATTTTTAAACTTTCTAAATTTGGAAAAAGTGAAATGTAATACAATCCAACATTTGAAAAATTACAGCTATTTATAACTAAATTTTTCAATTTTTTACACTTTAATAGGTTTTTGAGTATAATATCAATGCTTTCATAACTTGCATTGATAAAATCAGCATTTTCTATGATAAATGTTTCTAAATTAACAAATTTACTAAAGTCAAGATTTGAATCTTTTATCACAAAATTCTTAAATATAATTTCAATCTTTTTGACATTGACATTTAAATATTTAATTATATCCTCTAAATTATCAAGATTTAATTCATTAACGTCGAATAAAAAATGTTCAAGATTATCAAAACGATTTAAAGAATTTTTTAAATTACTTAAATCTCTATTATCTTCAGTAGACAAAAAAAATTCTCGAAAATTTTCTATTGGTATTCCGTTTAATAATTGAGAATTGATGAAAACATTTTTTAGCTTAAGTTTGCGTAAATTTTTTTGATTACTTAAAAATATTGGCAAACGCGGAACATTAGTTGATAATGGATCATAAGATCTAATAAAAATTTCAGTTATATTTTGACATAAACTTAATGCATCTAATAATTTGATAATATTATCTACATTTTCATCAAATAAATTTATTTTGTTTAAATTTTCCAAATTAGATAAAATTCCTTCAAAATCAAATTCACAATTTGCTATTGATAATTCTCTGATTTTACCTTCTGATAATTTATTTAAACAGTCACCTTGAACATTTAAATAGTTTAAAGATACTTTACTCAAATTAAAACTTTTAGTGAATAATAATCTTAGGTCTTTGTTTGTGAATATTTTATCACTCGAAATATTGTCGCATATTTCTAAATAAGTTAAATTACAGCAAAATTTTGGAAAATTTTTTAAAAAATAAGATGAATAAATATTTTTTAAACCAAATGAATCTATATATAATTTATCAATGTATAAACCTCTTGATTTGAAAATATTTACAAGAAAAGTTGTTTTTGCAACTTTTTTATCCTCAACAGCAGAATCTTCATCTGGTAAAAAAAATCTTAAGTCAAAACCTTTTAGGTTACTTCTTACAAGTGTTGAAACTTTCCTCCATTGCTTACAGACTAATTCAACTTTTAGAATATCGTTTAATGACAAACATTGAAAAATGCACACTAAACAATCATCATTTAATTTTTTAATAGACATGTTTTTAGTTTTTATAAACTTATCGTTTATGATTGCTTAAATTGAATCTGAAAGTTATAAAATTTATCAGTTAAATTCTAATTACTTTGTAAATTTTATTATTTTTCTACTCACAACTAAGACTAATCTCCCATACAATTTGACTTTAAAATTAATGGATTTCCATTTTTGATTTAATTAGACTCTATAATTTCTGGTTTCTGAAAAAAAAAAAAATTATATACATATATTAATAATTTTGTAATTTGATGACCAATAACAGGGCCAAGTGATTTCAAAAAATCATTTTATTAATTTATAGAAATAAATAGAATTGTTGTTGAAAACACTTGGCTCCATTATTGATCATCAAATTTCAAAATTATTAATAATTCATCATTGATAAGGAACATTTGAGTCTTTAAAGGTAATCAACATAAATTTAACTTAATTTTGAAAAAAATACATTGCTGTGTCAAAATTGATTTGCTCACAATTTAAGAATAGGCAGGAATTTTTATGGTTATATATTTCTGTGATTGAAATTTTAATAGAAATGCAAAATTTTAAATATTTTATAACTGGGCTATATAGCCCAGTTCTGGTCATTAAAAAAGATAAAACAAGAATTTATTCATCAAAAAATGGGCGATACACAAAACAACAATTATTTAATTTTTAATGTTTTATTCAGCACCCAGAAATCTAATTTTTTTTAAATTTTTTGTGAAGCATAAAATCTTGGCCATAAATAAAAAATGCCCAAAATCAGTTACCATAGTTTCTCTGCTTCACTTTAAATTATAGTTTATACCAGTTATTTTTCTGGACATGAGTCGTTATAAACTAGATGTTACAGCATTGACCTTATTAATTACTTATCAACATGATTTCATAAATTTTAAAATTTTAAACTTATTTCAAAACTTAAAACAAAGAAATGTCAAAGGCAACAAACTAACCACGTAAATAAGTTTTATCTAAATTACTGTTTTTAAATTAAATATAACAATCCGGAAAAAAATATTTAATTAACAGAGATAAAGATTACAATAAATTGTCATTAATATTAACCCTGATTTTTAATTTTAGATAATTGTTTATTTATAACATACTTGCAGATAATACATGGTATTTTGGGAATACTTGCACAAAAATTCGCACAAACATTGAGTTATTTAAAAAAGCAAATAAGTAACTATACATAAAAAAACATTTTTAATTTAGAATTTTTCAAATGTCTTCTGACGAACTTACCACTAAAATGCTCGCTAAGATATAAACCCGAACACAGAAAAAATACTTTTTAACGAAAAATAAATAAATACAAGTTTAAACTATTAAATTTATCTGCAGTATTTTACATAAATAAAGTGTTCACAATTCAAAAATTTTATTTATAATTATTTAATTCAATGTTTTGGTGGCTCAAGATTTCGAAACACTACTGGCTATTTTGATTTCTAGAAAACTGGTTTTTATTACTTGCATCTTTAACTTAATCAAAACATAAATATGCAGGAGGGGTAAATTAAATTTGTTAATGTTTTGATATACTGTACTATAAACTTCTTAATAGCTAATTACTTTAATATTTATTTTTCTTTTAATTTCAAAATTTTTTTTTTAAATCTTTTCGGTAAAAAATTTTTTTTTTAAGTTTCACTACACAGCGCTGCTTGCATTTGAAACAATAATTTTTTTTTTAATTTTCTTTTAGTCAAGGCGCCATCAATGTTAAATGTATCCAAAAATTTTATCAGCATGAGAATGGATCCACCTCGTTAAATCGTAAGTATTTTTGGTAGAGTTCCACGATATTTCGATATTGATGTCTTATTTTCAATACGATATCGATATCAAAGGGCTCGATATTTCGATAATATCCTTGATAATATCGATATCGGTTTTTATCAATGAAATGGATAGTGATTTCTTATTACGATTGTCCGTTTTTAGCAGTTAAAAAATTATTTTGCATTTTTGAAAATTCAGTTATTAATTTTTCTGATGGTGCATTATTTATTGGCATTTTAATACCTGGATGTAATAAATTTTAATTATCTTTTCGATATTTTTAGTTTTTCATAAATTGCAAATCCCAATTTTGTTTCCTTTTTTATCTTTTGAATATGTAAAATATTTTTTTAGTAATTATACTTTATTATTTTCACTATCAATTTCAGCCATTATTTATTAATATTTAGATAAAATTTTTAAATATTATTAAAAACACGTTTTCTTTCTTCTTTTTTTAAAAGAATTAATTTTTTATAAAAAATTATTAATTATAATTTATAAATTTAAGATAAACACAAAAATTTTGACAAAAAAATTAATAATTTATAATTTTAAAATTTTAGAACTCGATATTTCGATATTTTCGATATCGATACGATATTACTTAAAATATCGTATCGTATCGATATCGTGGAACTCTAATTTTTGGTTTCAAAAAACAATTTTGAAGGTTTCATCGATTTTCCGGTGATCAGTTTTGAGTAATAAGCCCTATACCATAAAAATTCGACAAAAAATTTACAAGGATCATAGTTACTGACTTTTTAACAGCATTCCGGAGCTCTGTAATTACCGACATTTTCTATAGGGAATCTAGTAAATTTGGGCTGATATGGGCTAATCGGTTCCTGATTTACTGAAGCCAAAAAACAACTAAAAAAGTTTTTCTCTTACAAAAAATTTTCTTGTTAGTTCCTCTACACCACTATCGTCTTTGATTTTTGATATTCGATAATTTTTTTTATTAAATAATAATTTATTATTTATTATTAATTTATAATAATAAGGTCTGTTCTTTTTTTCCCAAAAAAGTTAACCTGGAGCAAAACTGGGGTAAAACTAAACAGAACGCGCGTTCTTTTTAATGGCGGTAATTCAAAAAGCAAAACGTTTTTTGGGATAAAATTCTTTTACTAAAAATTAAATGTCAAAACATGTTTAATATAGCCTTTTATCATTTAGCAGTAAATAATCTATTACTTAAAATAAAAAAAATTAATAAAAATTTAAATAAAGTACAATCTAACCTACAAAATGTTTGAAATGAGCGCGCATTTTTTTTCTCTGTTTAACTCCAGTTCTACTTTTTTGGGGAAAAAAGAACAGACCTATAAACAGTTCGCGTCCAATCAAATGGCGTCGAATAGATACGAACTTATGAATTATTATTTGATAAAAAAAAATTATCAAATATCAAAAATCGAAGACGATAGCGGTGTAAAGGAACTAAAAAGAAAATTTGCCTTCCAAAAAGGCTTCAGTAAATCAGGAACCGATTGGCCTAAATCAGCCCAAATTTACTAGATTCCCCATAGAAAATGTCGGTAATTACAGAGCTCCGGAATGCTGTTAAGTAACACATTAAAATGCTTAAAATATTTTATTTTATATGGCATTTATTGTTGAATTAGAAATCTACCATTTGAAATGCATATATTTTAATTATTAAAAATCTGACTTCAGAGTCATGGTAACTGGTTTTATACCAGACAACGTAAATATGCTTAAAAAAGCATAAATCGCCGTTTTTGAGATTAGGAATGAATAATTTTGAGTCTGCCATTTTGATTTTTAAAAATCTGTCTTCAAAATCGTGATCAACAACGCCGAAATACTAAATGGGGTACCAAAAATAGACTCAACCAGCAATTGTTTTCAAGAGCTCATTTCATTTCAATTCAATTCAATTCATTTATTTCAATTAACTATCTTGCAAATTCTTTATCGACTTTTTATGATAGATGATGATATTCCCAAAGATATTATATATATATTATATATATTCCTCTTAATAATTCCGGTTGTACTCGAGTAAGGTTTTTGCAGTTTTCCTATACTCAAAAGTACGGACACAAAAAATTTGACTCTAATCCACCAAAAGAAAAAAAAAAAATGCGAGTACTATACTTATCAAAAGTCGGCTGCTCAAAAGACTACAGATCCTGCAGTTGGGACTTTCATAAATCGAGGAAAGGAAACTCCAGGATCTGTAGCCCAAGGACCATAGCTCTCGTTGTCTGAGTTCTGCTGGGGGCAAAATGGATGTGATGGGTAATAAAAAGGACGGAATTCACTACTTTGAGTGCTGTGGTCCACGGTGTATAAGGTGCTATGAATCACATTACGCACTTAAATAAATATAAATAAACAATATTTATTAAATAGCGTTTATTATTTTTATAGTGTAGACTTGAGCTTAAGAAAATTGAAGCTAATTATATACAATCATGCAATTAATTTATAAAACAATTTGAAGGCAATATATGTTAATTAATAAAAATATAAATTTGTAATTTGTAAAATTTAACTAGTACGAATATCTTTTGAATTTATTGACCAAATGGAATAAAATGAAAAAATTTTATTTAATTAAAAAATTTTATTTTATTTTTATGTATAGTTTACAAATTTTTTTTATTGCTGTTGTTAAAGCGATGTTTTGTCAACTAATTTGTTGACCTTGTCAAGCTAAAATTACATAATTGATGAAAATTAAAAATTTTTTTTCTAAAAATATTAAAAATTTACAATATATGTTTGTTCATTTACCGATTTAACAATTTTTGTGTGTATAATATTTGTACACTCATATCACTGAGTCTAATGTAAAACTGAGACTATTTTTATTTTATTTTTTTATTAAAGTCTAAAATTTAAAGTACGTTGGATATTTTATTAGATTCGGTTTACAATTTTTTTAAATACTGATTATTTTAATATAGTTACAGGAATATACAAATACATATAATACAGTTCTAAAGTACATTGTAAATATTAACTTTAAAATATTAATTTTTCTATAAAAAACCTTGGCACTGCCTATATAGATATAAAAATAAAACAAACCCTTGATAATATTTATTTAATAATATAAAATAATTATTTATACCAAGGGTTATAATAAAATATAATTAAATTAACAGGCACGTATTCAGAGAGGGGGCCAAGGGCACCCCCTTGGCTTTGACCCTTACCCCGGTATTTTTGATTTTTCTTTTTTTTTCTTTTTAAAATTCTTTTCCAAGTGTAATTTCAAGTTATTCGTATTTATAATTTTACTTTACTACTTTACGGTCTATTTTAACACATAAAAGTTACATTTTGTTCTCAAAATTAAAAATTCATATTTGAATAAAGCTATTAAATTTTATATTAATTAGTATTTATTCTATTTATTTCCTGTTCATTTATAAAAAAAAAATTTTAATTTATTATTTTTGGAAATGTCGTAAAATGGTTAAATTAGTCATAAAATCAAAATAGCTGTTAGTTTTCCAAAATACTATCTCATCAAAAAATAAAAAATTATTAGATATTATTAATTCCGATAAAGTATAAATTAAATTCAGGGCACAGTCACGTTCAATAATGCCTTTACTATCAATCAAGCCTTAAAAACACGCATATGATAATATAATGATAATTATTAACAAATTTATATAGTCTATAACTTAATCTGATAAAATGCATTTTGAATGGCAAAAAATCAGCTGAGAACTCGTGAAAATTGTTTAAAAATAAAAAATATTGCAGTTTTTAATTTACAGCTCCTCCCCCCCAAAAAAAATTTCTGGATACGTGCCTGAATTATTATAATCGTCTAAAAATTTGCTAAAAATCTACGTGTTACACACACATATAAAATAAGTAAAAGTAAAAAAGTTAAAAATTTTCTAATTAAAAACTGTTACAAAAATTAATGGAGTCCAATTGTTAAAATCCAAATTAATACAATTACATTTACGAAAAATTATTTCTAATCTATGTTTATCACCTCGATTTGACTTGATTTTATAAACTAAATTAACTAAACTATTTGATACATTAGAACAATGCTCAAGTGTCAGTTTCTTAAGATTTAATGATCTTTTAAATAATTTGCCAAATGATCCTTCACTTAAGTCTAACTCACACCAACTTATTTTTAAACTTTCTAAATTTGGAAATACTGTTAAGTAATACAATCCAACATTTGTAAAATTACAGCTATTTATCACTAAATTTTTTACATTTTTACACCTTGACAGTCCTTTTAGTATAATATCAATACTTTCATAACTTGCATTGATAAAATCAGCATTTTCAATAACAAATGTTTCTAAATTAACAAACTTACTAAAGTCAAGATTTGAATCATTTTTTATAAAATTTTTAAATGAAATTTTAATTTCCTTAACATTAACATTTAAACATTCAATTACTCCTTCTAAATCATCAACATGTAAATCACTAACGTTTAAAGAAAAAATTTCAAGTTTATTTAAAACATTTGTTGATTCTCTAAATGAATTGATTATTCTATTATCTTCATTGTAAAAATAAATTTCTTGAAAATTTTCATTTGGTATTGAATTTAACAAATTTTTATCAACAAAAACATTTATTAATTTTAATTTTTTTAAATTTCTTTGCATACTTAAAAATGTTGGTAAATTATCCAGATATTCAGATAATGGATCATACAATTTGATAAAAATTTCAGTTAAATTTTCACACCAAGATAATGCATGTATTAATTTTTTTATTTTCATTTCATCTTGATCGATTAAGCTTATTTTTTCTAAATTTTGTAAATTGTACAGTACCATTTTTAATTCAATATCACAATTAGTGATTGATAGTTCTTTTGTTTTGTCTGACGATAACTTGTATAAACAATCGCCTTTGACTTTTAAATAACTTAAAGAGACGTTACTCAAATTAATATTTTTAATAAAAAGTAATTTCAGATCCGTATCTTTAAATATTTTAATACCTGAAACATTGTCAGATATTTCTAAATGAGTTAGATTACAGCAGTAAATTGACAAGTGCATTAAAAAAAAATTTGGATGAATATTTTTTAAGTCATATGAATCTATATTTAAATTTTTGATGTAAAAACCTCTTGTTTTGAAAATATTTAGAAGAAACTCTGCTTTTTTAACTTTTTTGGCCTTGACAGTATAATCTTCATCTGGTATAATTCCTTTTAAGTCAAAACTACTGATTGATTTTTTTACAAGTATTGCTGCTCTGTTCCATTGAGTACAAACTAGCTCTACGTTTAATATCTCTTTTATGGTCAAATTTTTAAAAATTTCAATTAAACAATCATCATTCAGAGATAAGTTGCTAATTTCGTTAATATCTGGCATGTATTTTATGGATTTTTTAATTATTCTGCCTTTTAGACTCATTTTCTGTAATGTTCCTAGAAATTTGAGGCTGAAAATGCTTTTGGTTTCTGAAAAAATACATATTCAAATGTTAATATGATGAATATTAATATAACAAATCTTATTAATCCTTTAACGACTAAAATTAGTGGAAAACTTAATTTTTGATTTTATTCGGATTTTATCCAAAAATACTAAAATTATTCTAAGTCTTAACCATTTTTTGAAATTATTTTTCTTAGATAAATTTGGCCAATTTTCAGAATTCTTTGGAAACTTGGCATTTTTGGGCCAAATTTAATACAATTTTCATAAAGTTTTCAGTTTTTAAAAACATTTCTATTAATTCCGTAGCCATTTTTGTATCAATAAATTGTTTATTTATGTTTTTGAGTTTTTTAACTGCAGAGAAAATTGACGAAATTCTCGAGAAAAACTTAACGCATACTTCGTTTATTCACTTGGCTCAGAATAATAAATGATTCAATGGTCGTTAAACGGTTAATATAAATTAAATTTTAATCGAAAAAAAAATTATTACACAAAGCAGCTAATATTTCACTTGTTAAAATGTAAGCTTGAAATATAATTTTAAATAACTTTTATAAATGACTCACTTTATTTTATATGCACAATTTTAAAAATTTATACACCAAAATTCCCAATTCGATTTTTTTATATACAAGCAGTCAATCATTGTTAAATAAAATGTGAACGAATTGTCTCATCAAAAAAGATGTTCAAAACGATAAAAAATATAATATTGATCTAAGAACCGCGAAATCTCAATAATTTCGAACAATCCATACCAGAAATTTTATAACCTTTTCCCATGATCTTTAAAATAAAATTTTTAATTCTATGATATAAAAACTAAATGCCAAAGAATGAAAAAAAAAATGTTTTTTTGATCACGCTAATCATGACATTTTAATTTTTATTTTGTTATGGATTAATAACCAAATTATTTTCAGTTTTGTAAAATGAGGGTTAACTAATTCTTTTATTATGCTACCTGATGCATTCATAATTTAAATATTTAACAGTTTGATTTTTATCTTTTTTTACGTTTGATGATATACATAGAAAAAAATGAATGTAACTAGGATTCATTTAGTAAAACAGTTAAAAAAGATCGTTTGAGATAAGAGCCAACAACCACAAGTTTCAAAAAAATGAATCTGACATACTTAAAGTGTTATGTGAATAGGCATCTTGAACTTGATCAAGCCTGAATGAGATATTAGTATTCTATTTTTAAATTCCAAAACCATCAATACAAATTTGATATCCAAAAAAATGTCAAGATTTAATATCTTCATCGAGGTAAGCAACGATAAATGATTTAACACTTTAAGTACCTTATTATATAAAACAAAAGACTAATTTTAAAACTTTGCTTAAATTACAATTTTCAAGATAAATCAATTTAAATGGTCATTTTTTCTTCGTTAATTCGTCATGTTTTTAATTCTTTTTTTACTAACTGTTCTTAAACCGGTATTAAAAAATGGGTCTACAAATGCTAAAATTGACTTTTCTTTAAATATTTTGATAATTTTGCAAATGGTTTTTGGTACTCAATCTTGCAAAAAAATTTCCAAAAATTAGCTTCAATTAGTAGGCTAAAATATCAAAATACCAATTTAGAACAAGAAAATTCAAATTTTAGTAAGTTTGATGATTCAAACGTCAAACCATTGCCTCACAAAAATTACAAAAGCAATCTACAGAAATGAATTAATAAATAAAAAATGAAAACACCGATTATTTTACAAAATGTAAATAATTTATGTGAAAAAAGCTTCTTTTATTAACATAATTTTATTTTGTTATTTCACACTTTATTAAATAAATCATTAAAAGCAATTTAATTTTTCAAAAATAAATAAAAATTCGACCGACATTTTATTTGAATAATCTTATTTATTTAATTTAAGTAAAATACTATAATACAAATAACTATAAAAAATATTTTTCTCATAAAAATAACTTTAAATAAAAATAACAATATAGAAATTTTTATAAAAATTTTCGCACGAATTTCAGCATGAAATCCTTTAAAATGAATTAAGTTATATTTAAAATACAGAAAGTGCACAAGCTGAAAAAAAATTAAAGGCGGCATTTTTAACAATAAAAAACTAACGTAATAATTACAAGGTGTTATAAATAAAAAAAAAAAATAGTTTAAAGATCAATTGTGAAAAAGCATATCGAAGGGCAGTTGGTCAGATAAGAAAGTTTAAAAAATTTGTATTATAAAAAATATGTCTTCTTCATCTCTCGCGGTGTATTTTTTTTGTATGCAATTTTTTAATATAAAAATTTTTATATTTGTAGGGGAGGGTATCGTAATTCTGCGCTCTTCTTACACTCTCATTGTTATTTGTATTAGATGAAATTTTTTTTTTTATTTATTGTACTCTTGACTGCAAATTGAAACATATCAAATTTTAAAATTTTTTTACTAATTTCAGAATTATTAAACAAAAAAGAAGCCCTCTGAATCGCGCAGAATTAGGCAACGAAGTTCCTAGTTTTGCGCATTTTGAAATACGTTCAATTTTATTATTCAAATGCGGAATAAATTTTAATTTATTGATTTTTGAAGCAATAAAAAAATTTATAAATAACCTTTGCTTACGTTAAAAAACAAAAATTTACGTAATATCATTCTTTAAAAAATATTTACAGCTAAAATTGTAAATCCTAGATACAAGTGCAAAGCAAGCTAAAATTTAATTTTTCCGAAGTTAGCAAAAAAATGCCTATTAAATGAAAATTTTTTCTAAATTACTTGTAATAATTGTAATAATGAAGTTTTTAATGATAACAAAGAACAAAAATTTATTACTAAACAATTTTAACGGGTGCGCAAATTTAGGAACCGCGCAGAATTACGAGACCCTCCCCTAAATGAAACTAACTTAAAAACCTAGTCATGACCTGGTCGGTTTCTTTTGTCATGCATACTTTTCTTCAGTGATCTCTTTTTGGAATATAATCAAAAAAAAAAAAAAAAAGAAATGAGATACTATAATATTTATAATAAAGAATGATTTTTAAATCTTGAACAGCTCCCGCGTGCCGCTTATACACTGACTTTTTTTTTTTTTATTTGATTCTTATAATACTTTTTTTAGTGTTATAATGTTATAAGATATTTTGTTTTGCTTTATATTTAGTATTATAAAAAAAATATACGCGATAGGATCAAACGCGGATCGCCTTTGATGGTATTTTAAGATTCACACCTATTCAATGTAACCAAAATATAATACTATGTTGTAAATGCCAATATACTCTTTATGTAAGCTAATAATCCTTCATTTTCATCCATACTTTCTGTGCTAAAGCACGAATTTTAGACAATTTTTTTTTTTTTGTATTACACGTTTAAAAAAGACCGACAAGGTAATTTTTTTATTGTATTAAGATTAAAATATAATTGTAATCGACATTAATAATGAAAATTAAGATTTGGGTAACAAAAAACTGTGTATTACACAATAATAGAATAGTAGCTTTCTTAGCAAGGGTGCAAAGTGTATCTTCCTCTAGTGTCTTAAAAACTCGCATTGCGTCCGTCCGAAAAAATTAACTTGTTCATCATACGCGTATAAACATTGATCTATTTTCTACCCAATTTTTATTATCGCTTTTTAATGAAAAACTATATGAGTTAATTAGTAGAAAAAATATACAACCCGAATTTTCCACGCTATCACAAAACTTTGGTGAAAGGGTTATTTCTTAAAAATTTACTAAGAGGTTAGGAAAATTTACAATGCTGCATTTCAAAAGAAACTTACAACGAATACGTTAAAAAAATTACAATTTTTAGAGCAAAATTTAAAAAATTTATGGTAAATTTTCAAGCAATATTCTAATTTATCGACAGCAGATTGTAATTTTTACGAGAATTTCACCGAACCACTCAACAACATACAGACAGCTCAACAATTATATATTAATTTTATCTCTAATTTTACCTAAGCTTTTAATACATTTTAATGCGAATGATCCTTGCGCGAGCATGGAAACTCAAAACCTTGTTTTGGCTCTTGTTTAACTTTAGAATACCTAATTACACCATATAATTATGAAATCATTTAAAATCCATTTTTCTCAAATGCTATATTTTTAGTCTACAACTTAATACCGGGTTTTTTTGGCCACTCACTTCAAAATCGAGCATAAAAAATTTTTTCAAATTAATCAAGAGGTAAAATAGAATGTTATAAAATAATTAAATGCAGATATTTTGGCATTTGTTTCCATTTTTCTTAAAGAAAATTTAACTAAAGAGTATTTAACGCCCTTTGTCACCGAAAGTTCAAATGCATTTTTAAAATGGAGCATTCTTTTGATTTTCCAATGTAAATGTAATTAATGAATTCAAATTATCGATAATGCCTATAATTCCCTGGAAAATTTATTTAAATTATAACCATATCTATGATAACTATAACGAAAACTGCTAAAAAAATTAATTTTTGTATAAAATAACTTAAATTTAAATAATTCTAGAGGGCGTTTTTCCAAGGTTTTTTGCGCCTCTTTTAAAGCGATTGTTGTGAATAACAACTCTGCGCTTTAAAGACGGAATTGTCAGCATGGCTCCTATTAAAAAGTCGGACCTTGGACCGCATTTGGCCATCCCAAACCCTAGTAAAGGCTATGAATAGATAAAGTTTGAAATGATTGTTAAAGTTCCACCTATCCTAAACATCCCTTCTAATCCCACAGTTTCACCAACAATTTGTCCATACGTCTCCAAACCTATCTAATTATTTCCATTAAAGGAAAAAGCGGTATATATCTCAATATATATGTCGCAGCCCTATAGACGAATCCGCTTTATAGCCTATAAGGCGGCTTATAGACGAATGAGTCTCGAGCGCGGTGCTCGAGCTATAGGGCTAAACCGCGTCAGCTTTATAGGCTATCGGGCGCCTTATAGCCTATAAAGCTGATTCGTTTTAGCCCTATAGCTTGAGCCCCGCGCTCGAGACTCTAACAGTTGTTCAAATAGCCGTAAAATGTTTTAATTCATATTAATTATCAATAAATAATTATTATTATTAATTTTATAAAGATATTTTATATCATATTTAATAATAGCATGATAATTTTTAATATTTATTTTGTGATATATTTTTATTATAATTATTATTTAATAAATTTTATTTACATTTATAGTGAATTGAATACAATTTATAAGTAAATGATAACAAACTTCGTCAACATTATTTTTGATTTATAAAGATAAGAAAATTTGTATTTAAATTTATCGGATGGTCATATACCATTTTTAAATATTATTTTAGTATAGTCATTGGTTCTTAATCGCTAACGTGTATTTCAAATCAAAACGCGTATTTAATCAAAAGTTTTTAAAATGACAGAAAATGGTGAAAATTCAGTTATTGATCAAGTTTCTGAAGATTTTGATTTCGTGGATAAAAATAATTTCTACGAGAAACTTTTTGAATTATACCCTAAGAGAAATAATAAATCGGTTTGGACCAAATCTCAGGAACAATTGGTACTTAATTATCTTAACGAATTTGATGATCCTAATGTTAAAAATAATACTTCTCATTATCATTATAAAGAGAAATATGAAAAAATTGTGGTCAATAATCAAGTGAGTGTTATTTATAAAAGAAATAGTGATAAAGATCCATTTATTCAGATAGTACCACTAGAAGAGTATTATGAATATTTACACAAAGCTCATAAAAATACAAATCACGGGGGTCGTGACCGAATGTTTTATTATTCACGAGATTATTGGTCAATTTCAAAAAAAGCTTGCGAATTATTTGCGTCACTTTGTGAGACTTGTGAGAGGAAAAGATCTGTGCCAAAAAAAGGAGTTGTTATCAAGCCAATAACATCTGATGGATTTAATGCTCGTGCTCAAGTAGATTTGGTAGATTTTCAATCTTGCAAGGATGGTGATTATACTTTTTTAATGAACTATCAGGATCATGCGACAAAGTTCTTACATCTCCGTCCATTAAAATCAAAAGAAGCAAAAAGTGTTGCTGAAGAGTTAATAAAAATTTTTTATACTCAAGGGGCACCCTGCATTTTACAAAGCGACAATGGACGGTTTGTTTAAAAAAAATTTTTTGCACTATTTTATTTATATTATTTTTTTAATTAATAATTTTATATTTAGAGAGTTCGTAGCGCATATTATAGTAGAAGTTGCAAATTTGTGGCCAAATTGTTCATGCAGATAAAATGTGTAACTTTTCCGAGCAGCAGTTTCCAGTTCTTAAAGTTGGCGATAATGTAACCTTACGTGTTCCACCTGTAGATCGAGGGCCGTTAGATTTTTCTAACTTAAAAGCTGTTATAAAAAGTTTTAAAAATGGAGTTTACCAATTGGGTACAAAAGATGGTATAATAAAAGGCTGGTTTCCTCGAACAGAAATCCAAATAAGTAATACAAGTACTCTCAAATTAACGGATGTTTCTGAAGAAATTTTGACTTTGCGTGAGGCAGCTGCTAAGCAATCATTATCAGGTGGACAGGGTGTTATGAAGTGCAAATGTAAGCCAGCAGAAAAGCAATGTCAAACAAGAAGATGTGCATGCTTTAGAGCTGAAAGGCTATGCAGTTCAAGATGCCATTCGAGCCTCACGTGCAAAAATAAATAAAAACCAAAAAAATTTTTGACGATAAAATTAATGTAAATTATTTTTTTATGCTATTATTAAATATGATATAAAATATCTTTATAAAATTTTAATATGTAAATAAATGTTACTATTAAATAATAACAAAAATATAAATAATATAAAGAATTAATAATAATAATTATTTATTGATAATTAATATGAATTAAAACATTTTACGGCTATTTGAACAACTGTTAGAGTCTCGAGCGCGGGGCTCAAGCTATAGGGCTAAAACGAATCAGCTTTATAGGCTATAAGGCGCCCGATAGCCTATAAAGCTGACGCGGTTTAGCCCTATAGCTCGAGCACCGCGCTCGAGACTCATTCGTCTATAAGCCGCCTTATAGGCTATAAAGCGGATTCGTCTATAGGGCTGCGACATATATATCGACTTCCGAGGGAATAAAAGCAAAAAATGCGGTTTGGACCGCTTGTGCAAATAACTGTTGGTGACCTCCGTGTAAGAGGTTAAATACAGTATATAACCTAAGGTTAAATAAAAGCACATACATTAAATAATTCTAATAATGACGTAAATAATATAATACAATCCGAACGTTACCGAAAATACACGAACGTTTACGAAAATAACTCTTTCTCTAACACGTGTTCTCTTTTATTATTTTAATATTTTTATCAATTATTATTTTTCAAGTTACAAATAAATGAATAATATATAATAATAACTATTAAATAAGTAAACTTAATCTATATTTAATTAAATATAATAAAAGTTTTAACATCCTCTTACTCTTACAATATGAAAATAAAATTTGGGTGATGTATTTTTAGTGAAAAAAATCCTTGGAATCAGAAATAAAATATTAAATCTTATTTATTTAAATTTAGATTGCAAAAAATATGTATTAAAATTTAACATGCATGCATATAAAAAATTAGTAAATATAACCAAAATAACGATTTTGTTTACTAAGTTCCGTGTACGGTTCCGTGTGGTTAAGAACCAATATAAATTTTTAGTCAAATTTTTTACTATTAAAATTTTTTTTATAAAACTAAAACCTGAAATTTTTAGGTAAAATTTACGAATTTTTTTAGTTATATTTACCAATATTCAATAATTTGTGTTTACTAAATTCTTTGAGGTTTATTTTACTATTCTTTTTTTTACGTGTGTAATACATGAAATTATATAATTAAGATTTCTGTTAAGATTAGCTCATAGAAGTAATATAATCACCTTTAAATCCAATTATTGAACTCAATTATTCTTTCTCTTTACTGGTTAAAACAGCAATGATTGGACTCGTTTCGACACTACCTTACGGGTCATCTGCACCCAAAGAAGTTCATCACGCCATCTGTGACAAAACTGTAACAACTAATTGCTTTTGTTAGTTGTCACATTTTTGTAGCATTTTGTACGATTTTGTAGCAGTTTTGTCGCATGTCGAATTTACACTTTTCGATTTAGAGCGAGGGGCAACTGACTCGAGATACCTTACGGACTCTCTCGGCCTCGCACGGACTCTCAGCTGCCATGGTCTCGCAAGGTCTCGCAGGGTCTCTCCGGCCTCGCACGGCCTCGCACGGTCTCGCAAGGTCTCTCCGGCCTCGCACGGCCTCGCACGGCCTCGCATGGTCTCGCAGGGCCTCTCTGGCCTCGCACGGTCTCGCAGGGTTTCTCCGGCCTCGCATGGACTCGCATGGACTCGCATGACCTAAAAGGTCTAAAATGGCTTCTAAAGGTTTTCTAAGATCTTTAAAAGCCTCAAATGCCTCAAAAAGCTTGAAAAAGTCTTACAAGGGGAGTTAAATACATTTGGAACATCAAATTACAGCAAATGGTTATGGATGAGTTTAATATGTTGAAAAACATGCCGGCTACCCTCCATACATTCCAATGGGACTTCAGGGCCTAGAAACGCAGGCTTCAATGTTATAAAATAGAATTTTTTGGTAATTTTTAATCAAACGCTTAACTTCGCAAGTTAACCAAAACACTTCTGGTAGGTCTCATTTTTTTGGTGTAAGTGTCACCTTTCAAACGCCATAAACGGCAATATTTTAACCCTAATTTTCTCATCAATGTAGCCAATTAACCAATAGCCATTTTTGGCTAAAAATGGCCAATTTTTAAATTGCTGCCAAATTCGTAATTTCTGAAAAAAGGGTTTTATATGATTCGGAAAATTCCTACAAGCTTCAAATTACCAAAAATTTTTTATTTGTCTCATTTCCTTGAGTCGTTTTTAAGAAATGGCCATTCAAAGTCAACATTAAAAATGAGCGTTTTTAAAAAATCATAAAATTGGGACTTCAACTTCAAATTATCATATCTGATTAACAAATAATTGGAAAAAGAAGAGTAAAGAATTTTTGGAAATTCAAACAAATGACTTATTTTTTTTGCTTAAAGCAGCTAAATAATATTTAGAATTAATAAAAGGAGTAAAAAACCTCGAAATAACAAGTAAAATACTGACGAAAATAGATAGCACCAAGAAATTGATCAAAATATAAATTAAATATTTGTTTGACTTTCAAAGCAATTTGAGATCATTAGCAGGGTGTTAATTTGTAATTGTACACATTGTGGATGTAATTTTATTTCTTAATATTAATTTTAACATGTGTCAGGATTCCTAAAAAGAATTTGAAAGAGATTTTTCACAAAATAGATAAAGTAAAAGTTTTCCACCGTATTTATTTGACACTGTATTTTGGTGTACAATTTAATTTTACTTTTCATTTTTAGCACAAAATTTTCTTGCATTAAATAAAATCTCGGCAACTTGATATCCAGATTTAAAAAAAAAAAAATAAATAAAAACATTAAATTGAATTTGTAAGAGGCCCTGTAAATTCTTCTAAGATCTTTTGAGACTTTTAAAGATCTTAGGAGACCTTTAGATGCCATTTAAGACCTTTTGGATAGTGCGAGACCTTGAGAGTCCTTGCGAGGCCGGAGATACCCTGCGAGACCGTGCGAGGCCAGAGAGACCCTGCGAAACCATGCGAGGCCGTGCGAGGCCATGCGAGACCGGAGAGACCCTGCAAGACCGTGCGAGGCCAAGCGAGGCCGGAAAGACCCTGCGAGACCGTGCGAGACCGTGCGAGGCCGTAAGAGGCCGGGTGAGTCCGTAAGGTATCTCAAGTCAGTAGCCCCTCGGTATAAGATTTAAATACTTGAAGAAAAGAGATTTACTGTCAACATAAGAATAAACTAATGATATTTAATTTGTTACTTATTTTTATTTATGAATTTATTTATCATATTACAAAAAAATATTTTATTTTTTTATAATCTGTAATTTATGTGTACATAATTTATTTATTACCAAAGATAAATAATATAATTCACTTAAAAATTAATAAAGAAAGTTATATTATTAATAATTTATGATAGATAAAAAATTCCAAAAATTTATTGAAATTAAAAATTTTAAAAATCATTTTTTTGTAAAAAAAATTTATATTTTAGTATATTAAAAAATAAAGAGCAAACCCGTTGACGTTGCGTGTGGTCTCTGATTTATCACATGTAGTTTTTATTATAAAAACCATGCCCTCAAACTATTAAGCTCCCGGCACTCCTTTAAAGATCCATACAATATTTAATCTTATGTGTTTCCACATAGTTGCAAAAATTACATCCATGAAAGTACTTACTTACTTATATATAGAATTAAATATATAAAAATAAAAATTATAAAACGCCGGCTTCTCGCATCATATCTAGTTATAAAGTAACCATGGCATTGCGCCACTAGAAATGATCCCTTAAATTAGACCCTTCATATATTTATATGCGGTAGGTCAGTCACAAACCATTTACATTACATAGTCTGGCAGTAACAAAACTTTTTTAACAACTATAAGTTATATTTTATTTTAAATATGTGAGAAATATATAAGAGGGTTAAATTATAATAAGCCTCATTAAATTTCACCTCACGCGCAAAAATCTTTATCTCTTCTTATATTATTCTCTATCCACCTACTTTTTGTTACGGAGATTATAACTAAACACAATAATATTAAAATATATAATTATAGATATTTTGAATAAAAGTATGTTTTTGCTACCTGTTTTATATAAAATTTAGAAAAATGTTTTTTTGTTAAATCGAATAGTCTTTTATTATATGTATGATGTATTCGGATAAAGATGAAAGCGAATATACATGAAGTGCTAAGAAATTAGCTATCTTGTTTGTTCGATAATTAACCATGTAGTTTGGATTATGTGGCCTCTTTTTTTTAATTTTAGTATTACATTAATAATAAAAATATTTGATAAAATGTACAATTCAAGTAGTATTTGAATTAAAAATTTTTTATACTTTTTTTTAAATTTAAAAAAAAAATGTGTAAATTAAATTAAATATTATTATAAAATAAATGTAATTTTTATATCCACAAATGTATGATATAATTAAGTGTTAAGTTTTCGCAGGTTTTGTTCTATACAATACAAGCATCATATATTCAATTTACAAAATTAGTCGTGCTTCATATCAAATACATTTAATATAGTAATTGAATGTTCTCCTTAGTCACGATTATTACTATTGCAGTTATTAAGATACAAAATTGTATACAATACTATGTAAACTTTTTTGAAACTGTTTAATTTTTTAATAAATTAAAATTTAATTATTAATAAAAATCATTAAACAAAATTTGGCACTTTATGAATTTTTGGGCTTAAAAATATTTTTAAGGGTGTATATTAAAATTAATCGCAGAAATTTTTAAATTGGTTTTGTAATTTATATAGTACTTATAAGACTTAATATACACTTTATTAATTAACTTACCTTGCTAAATACTAAAACTTACTTTTTTAGCTGCAATCAACAATTTATTTTCACAAGTTATCAATGAGAAAAAAATTTTAATTTTAATTACTTTTTAAATGAATAAATACAGTGATAGAAATAAAAACATCTAATGCTATTAACATTTAAAGAGGGTATCAGGACTTTCATGCAAGTTTTTTAATTATTAAGAGTTAATTTAACAAAGGAAACATCAGAGGCTACAAATTTTTTTGCATCTGATTGTAATCTAGTTGGAAAAAATGTAAATTTCACTTACCTCTAAGAATTTTCCTATCGATAACTCTGCTCCCAAAATATTAGAAGCTAATAGCGTTGTTGTATTCTCAGACTTAATATCCGAGAACAGGTAAGTTGCTATGTATTGTGTCTGACTTCCTTCTTGTTCCTTCTAATAACAAACCTGTAAGCATAAAAAAATTTTTAAATAAATTTTATTGTGTATAAAAAAAAAATAAAATACAAGCTAATTTGTATAAGCTATATAAGGAAAAAAAATTTGATACAAAAATAAAATTATCAACTATTTTAATTATTTTATTGGAATTTAAAGAGAAAGTATAAAATAATGGTCTTATAGCTAATTACTATAATTTGAAAAAAATTATGGCAACAATAATACAGGGGATGATTCTGGATATGGTAAATAAATATTTAAAGATTAAATTTGATGATCTATTTTCTGAATCATCTTAACTTTAGCGTATTAGATTTTTAGAAATTTTGCTAGAAACACATGTATGCAATTAACGTAACCAAAACATTTGTTAATATAACTTTTATAGAATGAAATAGAATGAGTAGAATTTTATAGAATAAAATATTAATGTATTAATAAAAAGATGTAAGTTAATGATACAAGTATATCGCAAACAAAAAGAGCCTTAAAATCTTACTTAAAAAATTTAATAGAGCTTTCAAATATTTAAATATTTCTTCAATATTTATTATTCATAATTTTTGTTAGTAAAAAGAAATCTTTATAAATATTAATAAAAAAATAGGTTACCCAAATGAATTATATCAATGAACGACTGAATCCAAGACTGAGTTTTAAGTATCGGATATGCAGCTGAAGATAATTAATTAACTGTATTCCACTGATTGCATCAAATAAACCTAAAAATAAAAATAATTCTGTAGATAATTTTTTACACAAAATTAAAGAACTTAAAAATTGAGGTTAGAAATTGGAAAATGTTAAAAAACAAATGTCTATTTTTGCAAATAGCACAAAATTTTAATATTTTATTAATTTTTGCAATGTTTTATACCTTAACTTTTAACAAGGATAAAATTAAGCATCAGAAATAAAATTAAAATATTATTTATGCAAAAGGACTATCTTGGAAATCTAAAAAATCACGCGCAATACGGTTATTTGGCAAGAGTTATTTATTTATGTATAAAACTTTTCATACTTACAAATTTATTGTATTTTTTTTATTTCTATTAAGTTATTAAATAACTTATTCAGAATCAACTTTAATTTTTTATAATTAAATAATTAAATTAAAACAACTTTTTATTTCCACAAACACCAAATAATTTGCAAAGCAAACTTGCAAGTTGTAATAAAAAGGAGGGTTATGTTTCCAACTGCTTCGCGGTTCGCGCTATTTTTATTTGGTAAATTCATGGCGCTAAAAACTCGGATTTTTTAAAAATTATAATTTTAAAATTGTATACCTATTTTATAATTCATAATAAATAAATAATTAACTTTCAATAAAATTATTAATCTATAAAACTACTTTTCATTCATTTATTTTTTAATAATAAAGCAAAATATAATTTCTGGTATTTAATAAACTATATAATTTCATTTTTGATTTTGGAAAACATATCGGTACTTTATTACTAAAAATAGCAGTTTAAATTTTTTTTGAAAAAAAAGCATTTTATTATAAATTATAGTGTATAATGTAATATATGCGTGTGAATTTAATAAAAAAACCTTAAAATTACATTTAAATATATAATTGCATACATATTGGTAATAAAACAGGTTTTTTTTTTATTATTGTAAAATTATTGATCCATTTTCATATTTTTAAAAAGTATGTAATTTAATTTCTTTTTCAATGATTTCATAAAATAATTAATTATTAATAATAATTTATACTAAAAAAATAAAAAAAATTTTAATTCACGGTAGTAAAAATAAAATTAATTTATAATTAACCGTAATCAATAATTTTAAAATATTTGTCATATTTCTTGCACCCTCTTTAAAAATTATTTACAAGAATGTGTTTATAATATACTTGGAACAATAATTTAATATTACACACAATGTGGTTTTATAAGAAATAAATTTTTGATTAAAATGTATTGTAATTATAAATGTCACAAGGCTACTTTATCAAACACGCCCAAAAATACAAAAGTAACAGATTGGGTCATTAGTAATAATTTTTCAAGTACTTTTCTTGTACACCTTAATTATTAATCTTTTTTACTACAAAAAAATATTTTTATAAATATTATGTATTTTTTTCCTGAGAAAAGGTCATTAAGTATACTTTAAATGCAAATACTATTTTTTTAAAAACATATGCGCTTGAAGCATCTTCTATTGCTTATACAAAAGTTAAAACAGGGAAATAAAGTTGTGGTCAGAACAGTGGCAAGCATAAATTATAATACAAACATTTATATATACATATGCATTTGTAAATGATTTAAAATACTGGTTATAAAAAAAATATTATGTAAAATTTATGCACCCATCAAAAAATCTATATGTTGAAATCTTTAAAAAATTAGATTTTCGGAGGATTAATCTTCAATATGTTCTTAATTATTTAAAACTTTTGTGCATCTGGAATTAACATTTATGGGCTGTTTGTTAATGTCAGATTCACCGAGAGAATTTATTCGCTCAAAAAATAAATTTGCAAATTTACGAAAAAGTTAATTTACTACAATAATTGATAACTTGAAAACTATAAAAATTCGACATAATTTATCAGGTTGTTTTATTTACATTTTGTTAAATTTTCTTAAAAAATTTTCAACCTTGGCAATAGGACAGGTTTCATTTTTCGCTTTATAAGTTATAACTTAATTTTAATTTTTGCATTTATATTTCAACTTAATAATTTCAATGGTATAACAATAACCAAAGATTTTTAAATAGTCAGTTTATTGACCAGTATAATCAGTGTTCAGCACATTTCAAAACTAAAATATATTAAACACATTTGCTTTTAATTTTTTAATAAAAGATCCGATATTTTGCGTAATTTTTATCTGAAATGAAAAAAATAATTAAAAAAGTTTATTTGTTTAAACAAATAAGATACGTTAAATTTTCTTGATTTTTTGGATCATTAATGTCACTTTTTTCGTCAGACCTACTGGATAACTTGGACCAAAATTCTGCTTGTATCATATTCAAGAGCATTCAATTTATAAATTTTTATAAAATTGTCACCTTTTTTTTTAAAACAATTATTTATAAATCATTACTGTAACACTGAATCCAAAATTTTCCTCCCCCTAAAATTAATGTTTTTTAACCTGAGCTAGGGAGAATTTTTATAGAAGTGGCTCAGGTCTAGGCGAAATTACATTTAAGACTTAAAAATTAATAAACATATTTAACTTTTTTTTCTTCATTTTTCGATAAAATATTACGCAAAGTATCGGTTTTTATCGAAAAATTATTATAAACAAATTTTCAAAAAATTTCAGATTTAAAATATGCTGACCGCTGATGACACTGGTCATGAAACTGCCTCCTTAAAATCGCTGATTTCTTTTACATCGCAAAAATACTATACTTTTACTTCAGGAAAATCGAAATTTTCGAGATTGCATTTGAAAAGCGCCATTTTTTAGCAAAAATTTCGTCATTTTCAACCCATTTTAATCCAAATTTAAAATTTTTGCTGTTTTTTGCGAAAACAACCTTGTTTTTACCCAAAATACCATTTTCTAAAGATTTCAACATATAAAATTTAAATAGCTTTGCGTGTTATTATTAACATATTAAAATTATTAAGATTTTAAAAATATATAATAGTAGTTTACCATAAATACATTGTACAATATCAATAATTTAAACACCTTTTTTAAATGATATGTAATTATAGATATTTAATATTTATGAAATAACATTAAATATATTTCTTTTAATATTAACAACTTGAATTTCAAGTATAGTTAAAAGATAAAAGAAGCCTTTTATTAAGTCTATAAGTTGGATAATATCATAAAGAAATAAACTTTTATTGACTTGTTCAATGATATAGTTGTGCAAGGCTTAGTGTCTCATTTTATAAAGTACTTACTTACTATAATATAATTTTATATATACTTATTTTTTTTGCATTTTATATTTTCATCTTTTGCCTTTTTTATAATCTTTCCCTTCTTCATTTCCTTTTACATACATGTCAAAAATAAAAAAAATATATAGACAGCAGTATATTATACTTTTCATTCATGAACTTTATATGATGCAGAAGATTTGAGTAGGTATTATATTTTTATTAGAAGAGGAGAGGTATTTTTATGAATAAAAAGATTTGATTCAAAAAGTTTATTATTATTATTATTAATTTCAATGGAAATATAAATGTAGTAATTATTTTCCCTTCATTTATAAAATTTTTATTCCTTTTATTGCAGTATTATAATCAGGAAGTCAAATAAAATTAATAATTTAAAAATTTTATTAATTATTTTTCATCAAATATTAATCAGAATATAATTATAACTCTGATTGTGAGTCAAATAATGTCACCAAAACAAGTATAAAACTATTTTTCTACTTTTAAGCTGATCGTTTATTAATAAAATAAATTTATGACACACTAAACCTAAAAGAATTCTTTGTTACCCAGAAAAGAATTAATGTTTATTTAATTCTTTATAGAGAGGAATTAATTTGTTTTTTTATTTTACATTCAAATTTAAATTACTAATCTTTTTAATGCTTATTTTTTTTTAATATTAACTTTTTGTTATATTAATTTAAAATAACATTTAATTTTCCAGTTGTAGATATTTCATTGGTTTTTTACAGGCCCCTGAATAGTATTCAGTAAAAATGAAATTTAAATTTTTAAAAATGCTAGTTTTTTCCTTTACAGTAGTATAATCTATAGATTCAGGCCAAAAATGAATGCTAAATACTTCACTGTTTGATTCTATTTTAAATTCGTCATTTATTGAAGTTATAAAATCAAAAGTTATTTTTTTACAATCACCAACATCAAGAAATCGAAGCTTAGGACATTTCATTACCATTTTATATAAATATATATCGCTTATATTATCACATCCATTGCAATTTAACGTTATTAAGTTTGGCATTGCATCAAAATTTTGTCCTGTTATTTTTTCTATGTAGGATAAATCTAAATATTTTAAATTCGGTAACTTGCTTATGGCATTTAAGCCTCTATCAGTGATTTCTGTTCCACTACTAATATCCAAATTTATTAAACCCTTCATTTTCTGGCTAATTTTAATTACAACGTCATCATCTAAAGAATTATTACTAACATTTAGTATTTTTAAATTGCTTAACTCTAAAACAGTATAAAAATTTTTTAATAATATTGAATTGGCTTGATCATTTTCACTTTTATGTAATAAACTTTTTAATTTTATGCAATTTAATTTTTTGTTGTTTGAATTATTAAAGTCTAAATCTATAGTATTTGAAGATTCTCTGAAAATATTATTAACTGCAATTGTTATTAAATTTTTAAAATTTTGCAATACAAAATTTACGTATGAAGGCTCAATGAATCGACAACATGTTAATTTGATAGATTCCACAAATTCTCCTTTTAAATTTAGTAAACATTTACCAGTTATTATTGAATTTTTTAGTTTGAGACTTTTAAGCTTTGTCATTGCAAATAATTGAGAAAGTTCATTTTCACAAGTCTCAGAATAATCAAAACCTAAATCCAAACTTAAATTTGTGATATTGGCACCAATGTTTAAAATTGTCTTAGTTAGAATTTTAATATTATCGCCTTCAATACTATCAAAAAAATTTAATTTTAATTTTTTTAAATTTTTCAAACATGAAATTTTTTCAAGAAAATCTTCAATGCCAATAATATTCTTTTTACCTAAAACTTCTAATGAACTTGGTAGATCCAGTGATGCATATTCGTAAATACAAGTATCATTTAACTCCAAAACTTTTAGTTGTCTATTACTTTTAAGGAACAAGCTTAAAGATTCTTCGATTGGCTCATAATCATAATCAAACATGTCTTTCAATATGAATTCTTTAACATTATTACAGTATTTGGATAAATCTTCTAATAAATAATGGTGAACAGGATTAGGAGCAATTATAATAACTGTTTCTAAATTTGGACATAGCTTTCCAAGTGGAATAATGTTGCTTTCATTGAGATCATTACGATCAAAATCATCATCATTAAAAATTAATTTAATACTTCTTAGATAACGACCACAAATTAATAAAACCTTTAAGAGAATGTGATGATTTTTCTCAGTTACCATTTGTCCTGGGCCAAATAAATCATAGCGTCCCCACATCTCACTTGTTAAATCTAGTTTTTTAAGACTATTCCAACTGTTTTTTGTAACTTCTTGCCATCTTGAACACACTCTTTCAATTTTAAATCTATCTTTAATATTCAAATAACTAAATATGTTTTGAAGACTATCATTATCTAACCAATGAATTGGAGCAATATTGTTGCAAGAAGTAACAAAACTTAAGATTTTCAATTTCTTTGTAACTACTTCGTTTGATGACACTAAAAAATGTTAGAAAATTTTTAAATCAAAAATGTATTAAAATAAATTTTTTAAATATATAAATTAGTATACTTACTACTGTTTGATTTTTTGCTTTTAATAATCTGTATAAATATTTTAGTTCTTTTAATAAAAAATAATTTTCAATATATAAATATACATCACTTAATTAAAACATTATTTAACAAATTAAATTAGAATTTCTTTTATGTAAAAATTAAAGCATTGTTAATTATAATAATTATAATAAGATACAAATTTTATTGCACATGTACATTCACAAAAAACTATGTAACCTGTAGTCCTGAAATAAATATAAACAAAAGCTAAGTTTTTCTGATGCAACTGACCACGTGCACGTGCATAGCAGACGTGCAGCGTGTAGCATGCGAAACATGGCAGGTGGCGGTAGATTAATTGAAATTTGAATTATTTGAATCTTGAAGTATAGGAGCAAAATTTAACTCTACAAGTAGTTCTAGTTGATAATTTATATTATATATAAAATAATTTTTCTTTTGGTAAAAATTTACTTAAAACCTCAAATGTTTGTATTGTATAATATTATTTTAAAATTTTTCAACATTTTTTTAAAATAGACACAATTCTTGTAAAAGTTTCTACCTATATATTTTGTTACACTTTTAATAATTGTATAAGCATATATTTATATTTCATTAATTAAATCAATTAAGTTTTAAACGAAAAATTTTACTTTTAAATATTTTGTAGAAAAATAGGTATAAAAAACTACTATTTAAAAATAGTACTATTTAAAAAATTCAAAATATGTAATAGAACATCCTAAAAAGTTACAACTGCTTTAATTTTCTAGCAAAATTAGTTTTTGTTCTTTGATAAATATACCTAGATCAAAATTCAATTTTTATTATTTATAATTCTTTTAAATACGTCAAATTAATAATTATTAGAGTTATTTACTGGTATAATCTGGTAAATTTCAGAAAATTTAATCATTAAAGGTATCAAAAATAATTGCTAATCAGCCCCGAATTTAGGTTTGTCTCATTAATGAACAAGTGTTCAAAAAATTTTTTGCTGGGGCGTACTTTAACCCACTAACGCTTAAACCATTCTTGGACAGATAAATATTTCAGAATGAATCCTATATTAGGAGTTGATATCACATTTTCTTGGGATTCTAGGTAAAAACTGACTTTAGAAATAGAATGAGTAACCTAAAAAAGCTACTAGGTGACAATTTTAGCCCAAAATTGTTTATTTTTTTGCATTTAAATTCATCTGTCTAAGAATGGTCGATTAAGCACTAATAGGTTAAAAAAATTTACTCATGAATTATATTCGTATATTAAGCCGTGCTATTTTTAATTATATCAAGATATCATTTGGTATATATAAGTGATTACAAAAAAATGATTTTGCTGCACAGAGAGGGGTTGATCTGTCTTTTAATTTAGAAATTTAATGCACGAAGTGAGTATAACAAAGGATTTTATTAATTATATTAATTTATAAAACTCACGCACAACCTAAAATGATCTTTCATTTTCAATTCTTCAACTTATCACCAACGGCAGAACCAGGGGGGTACGACAGGAACGTTTAGCCCCCAACAATGTATTTGTTTTTAACAAAATTTTGAATAATTTTTAAAAGTTTTATAAAACTCTCAAATTTTTACTAAAAATATGTATTCAAAAATCTTTTTCGCATCCAAAAAATTAGAAAAATATTTCTGTGCAAATTAAAAATTTTCACTGACCTAACAGTCATAAAAATTATTCTTTATTGAATATTTATTCCAAAAAAAAAGTTTATCGATAAAAAACATACGATAAGAAACACATATAAGTACTTCGTACATTACACGAAGACCAACACAGCATCAAATCTTAAAAAAAAAGAAGAAAATTACCTAAAATTACAGAGTATTAAAAAAGCAATATACCTACAGTACATAGTGTGTATTTAAAGTATATTACTAACAAACAAAACTCTGTTGTTATTTTAAAAAAATTGGTTACTAGTAAATAATAGTTATTAAATTTCTATATATAAATGCCGTTTAAAATAATGTGGCTAAATAACTATATATTACTACTGTAGTAAAAAATTATATTATTATTTTCTTATTTTTATAATATTGACTTAAAGAACCCCATATTTACTATAAACTACTATCTGCACCACTTATAATAAATTAAATCATGTTCATTCACTTTCTTATTCATATTATATGCAAAAATAATACCATAAATTATAGCGTACTTTTTTTTCATCCTTTAAGCAAAATAAATTTAAATTCATTTGTATTTTTCAAGACCAAAAAAATTATAACTTTATATATCTTAAAAAAAGCTTGTGGTACTAATATAACAAAATTATTTTTTTTGTGCATTGGAATGTCGTGTGGTTTTTGCCCTGATTTCATTCCAAACCTCACACTTTTTTAAGTTCTTTTTCATATATTCATTTTCATCTTCCGGTCGGCTCTTCTTTTATACATACAATCGAGATCACTCTTTCATTCTTATTTTTTTTTTTCGTTTGCAAGTCCATCAGCTTTTTCTTTTATCATCCTCACGTCATTCGTTTTAATCCCCCTCCAGCAGCTTCATCAACTCTCACAATAATTTTTTTTATAAGTATTAATGCTATGTTCATCCACCATTTTTTTCATTTTTCAAATTTTTTTTTTTATTATTTTGCAAGATAATATTTTTGTGCGAGCTCCCGTATTCTCGCAGCTGGATTGAATGAATGAATCTTTATTTATGCAATGGTGAGAGAATACATGTATACCACTCAACTTTTTATAAGAATCATTAATTAAACTTTCTATGCTACCGCGTCTGCTAGTTCCTGCAGCGTAACAATTTTCGTTTTAATTTTTTTTTTTTATTGCAATTTTATATAATATAAGCGTCTTCAACTGTAATTTGGAATATCTTTCTTTTTTACAATTTCATTATTTGCCATTTCCGTAAATTACATTTTTTTTAATGTTAAAGTCTTTTTCATTATTGTGTAGTTTAATTATGTTTTTGAAGATGTATAATGTGAGGAATAATTATCAAAAACCATGTATGTTAAAAACTTATCATTTACATCCTCTAGTTTGACAAAAAAAATATTTTTTTTTGTTAAATTGTTTTTGTTTAGAAAATTATTTTTTTTTAGAAAATAAGCAAACCGAGGGACTGAAGCAGTAGGGAGATTCAAATCTTACGAGTGGTGCAAAAATTTAATACTGATTTCGATTATTTTATTATCAAAATTACTCCAGTCTAATCTCGGAGGAGAGGGATGTTTAATTACTGGAAGTCATGAGCTTTGGTCAACTATAGGTTTATTGGGTCGGTGATCACAAATTTCCGAGAGATATTAGAGAAACAACCTTAAATTTTTAAAAACTACCCCTAAAAAGGGGTATTTTTGATACATTCGCAAATTGAGTGTATAGATTTGCTCAATATGGGCTTCATAACGAATTTCAGGAATTTTTTTATGAAAAATTAATATTTCAGTCTTGAGTTTGCAAAAACTACTACTGCGCTTCTTCGATTTGGTACATATGGGTTTTTCAGGTCGCTAATCACGAATTTCAGGGTTCTCTTTACAAAAAATTGACATTTCACCCTTAAATTTTCAAAAGCGCAAAAATCATAAAAAATAACCCTTCTAGGGTAAAATATTAATATTATAAAAAAAAAGTAACCGAAATTCATCAGCAGCGACCCAAAAAACCTATATGGACCAAATCTAAACACTCAAATTGCGAATACATCAAAAATACCCATTTTTACGGGTAGTTTTTGCAAATTTAAGCGTGTTGCTCCCAATATCTTCTGGAAAAGATCCCAAAATTCGCGACATGACCCGTTTTTTCAGATAGTTTGAACCTTCAGAAAACCGAAAAAAATCGTGAACAAGAAATCGGCGATAGGTGCCAAAAAGATTTTTTCACTTTTATGTCAAAAAACGTGTTTTTCGTATCTGAGCTACCCTAAATTTTTAAAATAACTTTTTAGGTAAAAAAACTTTTGTAAAATAGATAAGAAAATCTGATTGCCAGGGAAAAACCACTCCAGAAGAAAAAAAAACTTATCTTTTTCGGATGAAATTTAGCCAAGTTATCGTCAATTTAAGATTTTGCTCAAATTCGTCTTAAAAAAGATTGAAATTTTATTGAAAAAAGCCTGTTTCTGAACCTTAAACATGCATTACTCGCTTGATTTTCATCGTAAAATAATAATTTTTTTTTTAAAATCGATTAATTTTTTCCTGGCAATTCATTTCTTTAAGAAAAAAATTATTTTTATTGACAAAATTTTAATTTTTAGATCAAAAACTGTGTTAAGTAAATCTTGCTACTTACAGTTTTCAAAGGCTTTTGACCTAAAAATTGAAATTTGGTCAATAAAAATGATTTTTTTTCTTAAAGAATTGAATTGCCAGGGAAAAATTAATCGATTTAAAAAAAAAAAATTATTATTTTACGATGAAAATCAAGCGAATAATGCATGTTTAAGGTTCAGAAACAGGCTTTTTTCAATAAAATTTCAATCTTTTTTAAGACGAATTTGAGCAAAATCTTAAAGTGACGATAACTTGGCTAAATTTCATCGTAAAAAGATAAGTTTTTTTTTCTTCTGGAGTGGTTTTTCCCTGGCAATCAGATTTTCTTATCTATTTTTAAAAAGTTTTTTTACCTAAAAAGTTATTTTGAAAATTTAGGGTAGCTCAGATACGAAAAACACGGTTTTTGACATAAAAGTGAAAAAATCTTTTTGGCACCTATCGCCGATTTATTGTTCACGATTTTTTTCGGTTTTCTGAAGGTTCAAACTATCTGAAAACACGGGTCATATCGATGTGCCCTCAAAAAAAAAATTTACGATTCCAGGCTCGAATTAAGTATCAATTTTAAAATAATTGCTCATATAGTATTATTTACAAGTTTAAATGGTTTTAAAAAATAAAATTAATTTTATGATTAAAATTTACAATAGCTTAATATTTATCGATTTCTTCAATTCAATTTAAATGTGCAAATGATTTTTTAATAACATATATTTTAATATACTGAAAAGGCAACTCATAACGATATATTAATTCTTATTTTATTTTTCTCGCAAATGAAATAACTTTATTAGGATATATAAATAAGAGTATTAAACGTAAACTCGTAAATTTCATCGCTTATATCTGCATATTGTATTAAATTATATATTATAATGATTGCTAATTAACTTTATTGTTTAAATAGCTGATAGTAGTCCTGTCGCCCACCATGCTATTTAATGCCATAAAAGTTCCATGGAAAAAAATGGTTGGTATTTATGTTTTTTGACCCGCTAAACACAAATCCGAGGTCCGTTTTGCAAAATTCGTGGTCAATTTTTTGTTATTAACAATTTATTGCAAAATTTGACAACAATCTAAATGTTAAATATGCTGTAGCTAAAACAATTCAAAATTTTGATAAGCCCTTGATTTTATTATACATATTTTGACTCACTTAATCCAAATTTCTAATTTATAAGCTCGTATGATTAATTGTTTAAACAATATTTAATTGTTAATAAATTGTTTAAACGATATTTTTTTGAAAATTACGTGTGACACCTTTTTATATGTATTTTTTAACCTTCTGATCACGATTTTCAAGTTATTTTTTTCATAAACCTTACTTATAGTAATTGTTTAAACAATTTTAATTTGTTTATAACCCAGAATAAGTATGTTGTTAGGTAAAATTCCAATTCTTGAAATATATTGGTATTTAGGTTCATCCAAATGCTTTTTTTACTTTAGTAAAATTTATGTTTATACAAAAAAATGTAATAATACATTAAATAAATTATCTTCCATACTACTAACCCGAGAGTTAATTTTATTTATGATATGATTTTAAAGTTTAAATTGTTTAAGCAAATAATAGGGTTGGTTTTTTGAAAAAAAGAACCTGAAAATCGTGATCAGAGGGTCAAAAAATACATAAACAAAAGTGATTTTCAAAAAAAAATATGTTTAAACAATTTATTAATAATTAAATATTGAGTAAAAAATTAAACCTATGACCTTGGGAATTTAAAATTCAATTTCAGCAAGTTAAAATTAAAAAAAATTATCGATCACTTTTTGAAATCACGAAATCTGTAAGCCACGAAATTCATGTTTTTGTCAAATTTTACCCAGCAACACACTTATTCTGGATTATAAACAAATTAAAATTGTTTAAACAATTACTATAAGTAAGGTTTATGAAAAAAATAATTTGAAAATCGTGATCAGAGGGTTAAAAAATGACTCGGACTAAAAGTACTCAAGATTTTAATTCAACATAAAAATATATATAAATAAAAGTGAAGTTGGTTTTCTTGCTTCAATAATAATTTTAAAAAAAATTAACCTGTTTTTTATGTAAAATAATTTAGTTATAAATGAGGTATTGTAAACTTTTCAACAAAAATCAAAACAGCGCCAAAAATACACTAAATTTTAAACTAAAACTTTTTTATTGCTGATTTTTTATGAAAAACTTTTATAGAAAAATGTGAACATTTTTAAAAAGTATTTATATTATTAAAAATTAAAAGATATTAATATTGGTCAATATGGAACACAAAAATAACAATATAATTATTGCTTTATATAATATATTTATATTATTATTTATATTATTATATATATTTATATTTATATTTATATTATTATGAAATTTTGAAAAATATTTTTAGTATTTGGCCTGGAAAAGGTTTAAAAAACTAAATAGAAACCTGAATTATAGGTTTAACGCAATGGTGGATTGCTTGGTTTTTTGGACAGTTTATTAATGTCAGTTTCTAATGTATTTTCATATATTTTAATCATACAGAATATCAACTGAAAATAGTCTAATTTTTATTTATTGATTTTTAATAAAAAGAAAAATTATTAAAAATATTTTAAATTAAATGAAAAGTGTCAACTTTAATAGCCTGTAATTATAGCTCGAAAATTTCATATAGTATAAATTAAAAATTAAATATTCTAATAATTATTATTATAGAGTTTAGAAAAATTAATCAACCTTAAAAATTGTGTCTACAAAAAGTTCTACTCTAAATTATTTAAATATTGATGCATATATTTTAGCGAATTTTTCTTTTTATTTATTTAAAAATAATTTCGATGCATGTATCCAACCTCTTTTTTAGCTCAAAAGGATAAATTTGACTTATTTTATACCTATCTAAATACACTTATTTAAATACCAGAAGTAAACTATAAAAACTAAAGGACATTAAAATATTGAGGTCTCTACTAAAGTAGATAAAGTGCAGAAAAAAAAGAAAAAAAAAGTTGTGCAAAATGATATATTTAGGCAAGTAAACACAAAGTATTGGAAATTTGATAGATTATTAGAAACACAAAGCTGTCTAATATTTAAATTTATAAATTATTTATTTTATGATTCCCTTGAAAAATCAGAGACAGAAAAGATTTAGAATTTGCTAAATAAACAAATAATCAATTTAATTAAAATAATGATTCAAATAATGTAATATTAATCTAATACTAAGATTAATCTAATTAAAAAGAGTAATTTTGATTATACCAATTAACCACTTTTTATATTTATTATAAACTAGAAATAAAACTGAAGTTGGTCATATTTATGAAATTAGTTACAAAAATTAAATTGAGTACTTTTAGCCGAAGCGTTAAAAAATACATATAAAAAGGTATCACACGTAATTTTCAAAAAAATATTGTTTAAACAATTAATCATACGAGCTTATAAATTAGAAATTTGGATTAATTAATTAACAGACCGGCCACACTATAGGAAAAATTTTAATTTAAAAAAAAATTTAAGAAGTTAGTGGAGGGGGAAACTGTTATTTCATCGATAATAAAATAAAATTTAGCTTAATAAATAAAAATTTTTTCATAAATCACTTAATTAACTAACAATTAAGTGTATAATTAATAATTTATTAATTTTAATTAATTATTATCACGTAAATAATTAAATTTTAAAAAGCGCGGTTTGCCCACAGGAAATTTAACATTTAGATTGTTGTCAAATTTTGCAATAAATTGTTAATAACAAAAAATTGACCACGAATTTTGCAAAACGGACCTCGGATTCGTGTTTAGCGTGTCAAAAAACATAAATACCAACCATTTTTTTCCATGGAACTTTTATGGCATTAAATAGCATGGTGGGCGACAGGACTATAGTGTTCGGTTTGAGAAATGGACATAAACCTTTTTTTTTATAATGTAATTATTATGGTACTAATATATGGTTAAATTACACCTATTTTGAAAAATCCATAAAAGTTATTTTGTTGTTCGGTTAGAATTTCTTAAAATGATGCTTAGTCGAAATAAAAATAGCCAATTTTTTTAAAGATTTAATCTCTAAAATCTATCATGTTTTTAAGCAAACATTTAAAAATATTCTACACAGTAAATAATAAAATGAGCTTTTATTTTTCGGTTTTTTTCTCATTAAATGATAATTTACTGAATTGGTATTTTTATAAACTGTTAAAATTAGTAAAATACAATAATTTTAAAAATTAGTTCAAATGTAACGTTTTTTAAGATGAACTTGCAGCCTTTAAAATATTTACACTCGATTTTTTTTATCAAAAACCAATATATTTACAGTTAACTATATATTAAAATATTTCTATATAAATTATTTGTGTACACGTATAAGATGTAAATAAACAAGAAAAAGGATGACATGACGTTCAATTTAATAATAATAATGATGATAATGATAATTACAGAGTATACGATGATGATCATGATTATGATGATGATGCAAAAGTAAACTTATAAATAATATATATGAATGTATAAGTGAATATATATATATATATATACAAAGTTTAAGATTTATATAACACAAAATCCAGTAGCTAATTTATATCAGACACGGATTGATCGCCTACCTTGATCAAAAAGAGCCTACTACTTTTATATATTTTTTATTTTTATGATTATACATGCATTCTTACACATCAAAAAAGAAACAAAATGATTTTTGTAAAAAAAAAAAAAAATAATCTACAGGAGATGAAGAATTCATTAATAAAAAAATTCTTATCTTTTTTTTTTGGTTGAAGTTTGCGCGAATCGTTTCGTAAAAAAATATTTTACCTACATTTATTTGATTACAATAAAAAATGTAATGATTATCTATGTTAAATACAAATAATAAATTTTTTTTACATATATTTTAACGAGCAACAAATTTAAAAAAAACCTTTTTTTATTTATCATAATTTATTTCTTTAATATATATCGGCTAAAAAATGCCACCTAGAATTTTATTATGCCGGCTTTTTCTTTGACTTTATTGTTAGATTTCTTTTAACTTTTATATTCAACTATTTTTTTTTAACTTTTCCTGCCTCTTTTTTTTTCTGTAAGTCATAAATATTAAAAAAAAAAAATCGTATGAGCATTCTTTTTGCGGTAATATTCACTTGTATAGAAATTATTAAAATGACAAATATTATAGCTTTCTAATTCAATTCAATTCACCTGAACTTCCCACGCGTTGTATATTTTTCAAGAGTTATGCAATATTATTTAGGTATGTACAAGCACTAACCTCCGAAAAAAGTCAAAAAAAAAAATATATAAAAAACGCATTTTAAAATATATTATTACATTGTTAATACTTGAAGAGAAATTTTTTTATTATAGGTACAATAGAATAAATGATCAAAAAAGAAAATACCATAGCGCAAGGTGCCACCCAAATACCGACTTTGAACTTTTGCGTCTTCCTTTTTTTATTATTTCTTTCTTCCTCATTTCTTTTTTTTTTTGCCACTAATTTTAAAAAGTATTATTCAAATTTTTATATTTATACTATGAAGTTTAATTTATGTTCAGAAAATTTATTTTTGATTTGGCGGGTTTGAGTTGTTTGTACGTAACCCATTAATAGGTTGGTGATAAAATAATAAATACCAAAATATATCATAACCATTAACAAAAAATTCATCAGTCGTCTTACATTGCATATAAATTTCGATCAGTATAGGTAGCATTATTTTTTTCTTGTCCGTGGCAAAAAAGCACGTATTTCCCGGGCACTGCAAAAACATGTTTTTTCGTCGCAACAGAAGAAACCTCGTATGAGACCCTTGGCCACATAAAAATAATGAAGAAAAATGACGTAAATATGTAATATATATTCAAGGTTTATGGCATCAGAAGCCAAAAATTATCTGATTTCGGGCCGCTGATAATAAATAAATTTCGCCTCTGAAAATTAAAAATGCATTTTATGAAAATAATTAATTAGGATTCTCTATTAAAAAATTCTATAGATAATTAAAGATAGAAAAATTAAAAATGAAGAATTATCTTATTTTTTTTATACAGCTTAGAAAATTTACTATAAGGCACTGAAAAAGGTATGTTTGTGTCAAGAAAATTTTTTTTTTAATCATTGCAATTGACTTCAATTGTAAAGGAAACCATAATTTTTACTCATTTTTGAGAAGTGCGCAGTGGCAAGATAAGAATGAAAAATTAAAAAGAAAATGAAATAATAGTACACTGAAAATGGAAAATTTTTCAGTGTGTACTGCACTGTAAAAAGTAACTTTCTTATATTAACAAAAAAATTAGAACATTTTCGAAAAATTAGTAAATTTTCGAAAAAATTTGTAAATATTCGAAAAAAATCGTAAATTTACTAAATTTAGTATATTAACAAAAAATTCGAGTATTCTCGATTTTTTTTTTGTGAAATCGCAAGAAAAATTGATAATTTACAATTTTTTTTCGAAAATTTACAAAAAATAGTTGTGAATTTACAACTTTTTTCGTAAAATCACAAAAAAAAATCGAGAATTCTCGAATTTTTCGATAATATACTAAATTTAGTAAATTTACAATTTTTATCGAATATTAACAAAATTTTTTGAAAATTCACTAATTTTTCGAAAAAATTCTATTTTTTTTTGTAAAAGGAAGTTATGAAGAAAGTTACTTTTTATAGTGTGGTACTACACGCTACGGCCCATAGCCAAAAAAATAATTAACGCTACAAATCGCTCATAAATTTCCCTCGGAGGAAAGGCGACAGATAATATTGCAACTTGACATAATTCATCAAATTTTTAAAAATCTGAGAATCTGATTCTATTTTTTTTAAATTAATTCAATTTTAAAAATATTTAAATACTTCAATTCGAAAAATATTTCAATTCGAAATTTTTTGTATGCTTTTTAGACAGAATAATAAAATCTTTAAATATTAGCCAAATTGTAAAAATATAAAACTTGGATAATACTTTATATTAATTCTTTAACTTATATCATGATAATACTGTATAATTTGGCTCTATTCCTTTTTTGAATATTAGACCCAATAACTTTTTTAGATAATTTAATCGAATTTTATTTAACCTGCTCATCATCAAAAGGGACATTTTCTCGTATTTTCGCGAAAAATTTTTTTTATATATACCAGTTTTATACGAGTTAAAAAATTTGCAATTTAATTTCTTTTAGATGTTAAATAAAATCGAATCTTTTGGTAAAATAGGTCAAATGTCGCTCGAATTTTTAAGTTATGATTTTTCATATTAAAGCTATAGGAAAAACCTATCTCCAAAAAAAAAGAATTTCAGAAAATGTTGACTACATTTTCGGGTTATTTGGGAAATTTTTATTCAGTGACATGAAAGGGGATTCCAAAAATTTGTTACTGATGTTTACGGTTACTATCAGCAGGCCGTCTTGAAATTTGTTGTCAAAATGGCGAATGTTTGAAAAAGCTAAAAATCAGCTATATATCATGAAAAATGAATTTTTCAGCCTATTACACTGAAAAAAAAAAATCCGGTTGCTGCTACCGGAATTCCGATTGTGGTAGTCGGTATTTTTTAACTTTTAAATGGTTTCAAATGAGATGAAACCTAAAGAAAAGTAAAAAAAAAATTATTTTTTTTATTACAAAATTTTTTTTAAGTCCCACCATGCCGTAGTGCTCGCACTTTAAATTGGTACAACTGATTTTTTTTCAATGTTCTTTACGTTTCAAAACATTTACGATATGTTTAAGACAAAAAAATAAAAAATCCAGCTATAGCGCAACCGGAATTCTTTTCTTAGTATGAATGCACTAAAAGCGCAAATCTACCCAATGGCGATCCAAATTATGTATTTTGAAAATTTTTACGAAATTTTTCATTTCTTGATCATATTTTTTAGTAATCTATTAAAAAACCAGAACGAAAAATATTTTCTGGACATGGCCTATAATAAAATTTCCCACTAAATTCGAATTTCGTCATTTATTACAAGTTTGCCTCTGGATGACTGTATATTCACTATTTTTTCCCCAAATCGCAAACAAATTCCATATCCCTTAGAAAAACTCTTGGTCAAAAAGATTTTTTTAGATACATATATGTTAGAAAAAATCTCATAAAAATACTTAAAAACATAAAATTTTCAGCCAAATCACGTGACAAAATGAAAACCGACCGGAAATTCGGATTCTGTAGGAAAATTTATAACAGATTACCAATTAAAGTGTCTTTTGAAAGGGTTAATGTTAAAAAGCAAAAATTTTTATTTTTTTCAGGTGAATACAAGTTCAGTTTAAGATCTTAAAGTCGACTGCTCTGCTACTGCCCCAACCTAGGCTTCGCTAGGAAGCCTCTTGGAACACCCCAAATCGGTGTATGACTTTAGGTATATGACAATGAAAATAAAAAGTTCTAATTAAACATCTTTTTAGTATTTAATTAATATTGTACTAATATTTCAGCTTTTAGAAACGAAAATATTTTTGGTATGCATCAAAAATTTTTCTCATTCAATTTGTTTAAAATTTTAAAATCTCAAACGCAATAAAATTTATTGATTCACATAAATTAAAAATTTCAAAAAAAAATCTTCATGTAAAATATACAAAAAAAATCATGTCGGTATTTCTTTTTTTCATTTTTGAAAAAGCCTATAAAAAACCAATATTTCTAAAATACATTATTTATATGATTTTTATTATACTTTAGGTAGGTATAAGGAACCTACAACCAATATAATAAAAAAAAACTCTGTGCGGTCTAATATATCCTAAGTATTATATGAGAATATGTTTTTAAATGAATATAATAGAAATCTATAATTAATCGAAGGTGTCGATTGCTTTAGGCAACAACAAACTTTTTGAATACAAAAAAGAACCAAAAAAAAAACATAATTTTTTTTTTTTAGATCTTCAGATCCACATGGTGTTTTTTTCGGCACCTTATGTTATGTTATATATATTTTAAGAGATTGATTAGTCACTCTCTAGACTTTTAGAGAAAATATATATTATGGCGAATCATCATTAACTTTTTTTATAATTATCATCATCATCATCATCATCATCATTAAAATTAGTCTGAGTGTTATTTGATACAGAGAGAATAAAAAAATATTCCAAATTTTTTGTAAAAATCATTTTTTCAGGTGGTGAAAAACTAAATAACTCTTTTTTTTAGGTGAAAAGAAGCTGCGGTTTATTACCTGTGTAAGGAGTCAAATAATATAAAGCCTCAAGAATGAAAAAAAATTGAGAGCGAGAAAGAGAGAAAGAAAAGAGGTATTAAAAAATAAAAAAAAAAATAAATAAAGAATACGGATGGGGAGTCTCGTTTGAGGTAGCCGCCAGGACTGTAAGTATATTTTTGCAAGGCAAGAAGAGAAAAAGGATCAAAAAAATGAGATAGAAAGACCGCCATTTTTCTTTTAGTATCTTTTTTTTTGTATGTCCTTTTTATTCATTGACTTCCTTCTTTTTAAAGGACTTTTTTTTGCTCTTGCCCTGCCAATTCAAGAGATACAAGAGATTCTTCTTTCTCACACCCTGATATACACAACCTGTTTTTTTTTCGACATTCTTTTTATTTTCTTTCATCCCTTCAATTTTACATTAATACACCTACTATTATATATATTTTGATTTCATCTTATATCGTTCACTTCCGATATTATTTTTATTATACCTGTTCAAGATGTTATTTATTATGGTTTTATACATGTATGTGTGTTTATATTCCATTTACACGGAGCTACTGGTTGATGATGAGAAGCTTAATGATTATGTGATGTTTTTTTAAAAGATTTCAAAGGTAAGATAGATGATATGACAAAAAAAAAATATTATATAGGTACTACTTTTTTTTATTTTATTTTTGTAATTAATAGCTTATGTACTAGGGAAATCAAATACCTTTTTAGACAGGTTTTTAATATATTGATGAAGGTTTCTGAAGAACTTTTGTAATTTAACTTTTTTTTTTGATACCCGGAAGATATTTTGATTATATTTTTTTAATTATATCTTTGATTTATTTTTTGGTTTGTGAGTTTATTGTTGCAATTTTTCATAGGTTGCATTTTCCATAAGCAGGTTCGAAATTTTGAGGGATTGATACAGAAATTTGAATATGATTTTCTTATTCTAATAGACTCTCTGGATGGCTTATTATAATCCCTAAACAACTCAAAACATCAAAATTTTGACCCATGCAAGCCCCAAATATAGGAGGGTGTTGCAATATTCATAGAGGTATCAAAAATCACCACTATATCTTTTGTATTGATTTATTGTGGCTCTATCTAAAAATAATCTCAGCTTTAAATTTTATAAAAAATATCAATTTGCATAACAGTACTGCTTAATTACTACCAAAGAATCCTCATGGTTAACCATATGGAAATATTTCAATCTTTTTGAATTGTCCAAAATTTTCTTTACAAATTTTTAAAAACACAGAAAATTTTACAAACATCTTAATGCAATATCTTCAATACCTAGAAGTATTTTCAACAAAAATTTAACAATGGATAAAAAATTAACATTTTTAATATGCACGATAAATTTGTTGTCAAACTTTCTTAAAATGATATTTTTTTTTATTAGAAGCATTTTTCACCAAGAAATTATTATAAAATCCAAGATCCTGTTTCAATAAAAAACTAGTTTGAAGTGCCATCTATTGACAATGTGGATATGAGAGGTTCTGTAATATAATTCATAAAATCATTTGTGCATTAAATTTATGCATTTAATTATAAATCGGTTACTTCCTTATACTTTGAATTTTTCAAGATTTGCAGACGAGACAAGTGGACCAAATTAGCAAATTCGCAAAAATGTTTACTAATTAATGATTTTTTTGTATTTTTGAATCTGAATTTATTTTTTTAGTCTTTAAATTTTATTAAATCAACTCAGTTTTTGGAATAAATCTAATATATACACTCACAAAATTGTATTGGTAAAAATTACCCTTTTGATTAGTAAAATAATTTGAAGTTGTCAAAGTGGCGTTTTATGTTATTTTTTACCAACATGTATTTTATAAACTACCCGTAAAGGAAAAAAAAATTACCCTTAATTTTAGTAGAATTTATTTTACATATTTTTTCTCGCAAGTGACAAAATTTGATTTCAGATACTATATTATAAGGAATGAAAATTGTATAAATTATAAAATATAAATTATAAAAAAAAATTAAAAAAAAAAAAATTAAAAAAAAAAAAAAAAAAAATAAAAGTTATACACATGTGAAAGAGTGAGAGTATAATAATATTTTGTAGAAAATCTTACTCAAGAAAAATTACCCTTAATTATAGTAAAATGTACTATTTTTAATTCTTTGGATAACTTTACTAAAATTAATAGTAAAATCTTCCAGCTGCAAATGTACATTTTCCTCTACATTTTTTCTCAGTGTAAGCATTTGATATATATTTTTAAAATCTCATAACGAAATTTCCCCTTTGCCATAAATAGCATTCCACTTGTAGCAAGCAATTATTATTTTTTATTAAAATAATTCTAAATGACATTTATTTTAATTTTCTTTTCTTACTAGCGGGTCAAAAACACTTTTTTCGCCCCGTGACGCTTTTGAAAATACGGGGTTTGTTTACACAGAGAAACAAAAATTATGTTTTATCCATTTGAGCAAAATAAAAATGACCTGGATCGCACTTTACCAATTAAAGTGCGATCTCTTATTTTTTTCTCCCTTGCAAACGATTCAAGTCATTTTGAACAAAAAAAAAAAAAGAAAAAAAATAAGAAAATCATCTTGCCACAAGTGAAATTCCGTTTGCTAAAATATTATTGAAATTAAAACTAAGTACATTCATAGATACATCCTGCATAATAACAAAGTTAATATTTTCATGATTTAAAAACATGTAACATTTTTCCAATACCCACGTAAAACTGTAAAATATATAAAATTTTACTAAAAATAGTTTACTAAAAATGTATTCAAATAAAGTTAGAAATAAGATCGATATCCGTCATCCTAAATCACGCAAAAAATTGAAAATTTTATTATTTTTATGTACAGATTGCAAATAAGTGTGACGGTGCGGGAACTAAATTTAATAGAATTTTTGAAAAAAAGTCCCACAAAATGTCATTTCACGCAAGTTTATAGTTTCAAAATAAAATAAGTGGAAAGAAAAATAAATACCTAGAAATTCTTATAATTTTTATACAAAAATTTGATGAAGTTTTCTTAGGGGTATTTCAAAAATTTAGAAAAACTAATATTTGCGTTTTTAAACCTCCCTACCCTCATATTTTTGCATACCCAAACCCTTTTATTTAAATCCAGACCCCTTTTGCTCTAAATTTTTACAAGCCCTTTCTATATCATTTACTCAAAAAGTATTTATCTGCAAATCTCTAGAAATAGAAAATAAATATAATTTAATATAAAAAAATAATCACTTTTTCTCAGACTGTAAATCAATTTAAAAATAAATTTATTTCCACCATTCACTTATACAACATTTTTATAAAAAAATTATTAATTTCCTTATTTTATAATTCAGTACATGCTATAATTTTCTTTAATAAATACAAAAAACAGTATAATTGAGTTACATTTTTGCAAGAAATGCAAGAAACTTTAACCATGCAAACTTTTTTTCTTCTAAATTACCCTTTTTTTAAAAAAACACAGAGGATGTATTACTTGTATTAAAAAAAAGTGTGATCATAATATCAGTCATACTATTTTTTACAAAAAGTAATAAAATATTTTTTAAGTATAATATTTCATATCAAAAACATGTCACATCGCAAAAAAAAAATGACATTTTAAGAAAAAATAAAATTAACTGGTTCTAAAGAGACATTAAGTTAGCATTTGAATTTTATGAATTAAAATTACCACACAGTAGCCATTAAATTTTTTGATATAAAAAAAAATTGTGCATCAAATATACGCAGAAGCAGTAATCACAGCTTAAAAAATAGGCGTGGTTTTATTTAAAAGAGAGGCGTTCAACCTTAAACAAATCTCTTTGGCTATTGGATATTGCAAAAATGATTCTCTTCAATGGGGCGTTTAAACGTGTGATTCTTATGTGTTGCATGATGCATTTTTGAATTTTTGAATTTTTTTCTTTTCTATTCACCTATTTTTTGTTACTTCTGTTTGCTATTATTATTATATCTAAAGTCGGTTACATTTATTTAGGGGAGAAGAAAAAATTTTTTTTAGCAAAGGGAAAAAAAATTAGTAGTGTGAATTGAAATCTTAAAAAAAAAAAGTAGATTTTTATCTAAATAGTTGAATAAACTTTTTACGGTAACACAAGATTATTAACGATACGATAAATCTATTTTGTTAAATAAAATCGTAAAAGTAACATCTGAATTACAATTTTGACATTTTTATTTAGTATAAATTTTTGGTGAGAACAAGTTTTGAAAAAAAAGATCAAATTTATTTTTGTTGAATAATTTAACATAAATCGAATTTTAACTTGGCGTTTTGTGGCTTAATTGTTATTAGAAAAATTACTAAAAAAATTTTCTTGTTTACTTAAAAGATAATATAAGATTTATGACCTGCGCGTGACTATTTATTAATTTTTATTTTTTAATGTATGCAATACGTGTGACCATAAATATTTTGCTATTATATGAAACTATGCATTAATTTGAATATTTTTTGAAACAAAAGAAAATTTAATATTTGACTTTAGGAGTAAAGAAAAATAGAAAATTTTAAAAATATCTAACTTAATTGTTAGAAGATTTATGATGACGATTTAGGAGATCATTAAAATATTGAATTTTTTATTTTTTATAATCTGGATTAGAATTTTGACGCGCTTGTTAATTTTATAATGTGTTAAAATATTTGAAATTTACATACTTTTGAATATTTTATTCGAGAATTTCAAAAACAATTAGCTTTTAATATTATGTAAAATTTATGAAATAATTTGTGATGCATTTAAAGGCCATAAATTTTATTAAATACAATCGAAGTATTTTATTTAGTCTTTGGATTAAAAAAAAAATTTTTTTAAACATAGCAATTAAATATCTTAAGCATTTTTGTCATATTGTTTCCTTATCTTTTTAGAACAATAAGAGTTAGGAAGATTGAGATGAATTTTGGTCTATAGTGTTTTCAATTCAATAAGAATAGTATAATTTAAATTATTTACGCCTAATTTTTATAACATTTTTTCACCAAAAGCTTTTAGAAATATTAATTTTTTATGCGAATTATTGATTTTCTGAATTCAATGACTAATTTATCCTGAAAAACGTTTATTTTGGCAAATTCGACTTATTACAAGCTGAAATAGCGTGCAGGGCACATATTTTGGTATAATAAATATCTCCAACAAGAGGTTTAGAATGTTTTTCAGAATGCCAATGCCCTATTATCCTGAGGAGAGGTACACCCCTCCAAAAATTTAAATCACCCAGGTGACTAAATTGAAACCAGGCTAGATTTTAATACTTGCTTTAGATAATCATAAAAGAGCTGCAGCCAAATCGATATTATAATATCTCCGTAAGCAGAGGAGGGCTATTACCGAGAAGCTAACCCTGCAATACGTCCGTAATTTAAGTCACCTGGGTGACTCTTGAAACCAGGCTAAACTTTTATACATTACTCTACAAAGTTTTTTGATAAAATAACCAAAGTTTACCCTATGCCCCATTGTCCTTAGGAGGGATACAGCCTCCCAAAATTTAAGTCACCCAGGTGAACCAAATGAAACCAGGGCAAATTATACGCACGTCTTTTAAATACAGCCTATGCCAACCTGTCCAAAAGGGTGAATTTGACGGTATTTTTGGCTCTAAAACTGACCCTTAAGTCGATTTTCTTTTGTTATTCTTCGAATTTCTTACCAATATGAGCTTAAGTAAGGCAAGGGCCTTATAATATCAATAAAAAAACTTGTTTTTAATTTGCAGTAAAGAAAAAAAGTTTTTAATAGTTCACTTGTATGTCAGTGATTACGATATAGTATCGAAACTTTTACGCCCATGATACTAAATAGCTATTTCCGAATTCGATTGGTAAGACATTGGAAGAAAAACATAAGAAATTCGACTTTTGGGGCAGTTTTTGGGCCAAAATTTCAAATTTACCCCTTTGGGCAAGTTGGCATAGGCTGTATTAGAAACATATTTTGGTGAAAAGAAAACGTGTGTATTTGTCATAGTTTAATTTGGGTTACCTGGGTAACTTTAATTTGGGATGGGGGGTATACCCCCCAGGACAATGGGTCATAGGCTAAACTTTAAGCAAATTATCAAAAAACTTTGTCGAGTAATGTGCGTAAAAATTTAGTCTGGTCTCAAGAGAGTCACCCAGTTTTTAATTCGTACAATGGATCCTGGAAAATGGTTTAGAAATTCATTATCTGGGTGGGTAATAGTGAATTTGAAGCTATCCGAGTAGTTTCCTAAAAGTTAGCCAAATTTTTGTGGACTGCCTGCCCATACAGTGGAACTTGATGCCTAAGCTAATTTTTTACAATTAAATTCTTGAATTAAGTTTTTGAAGGCTTTACATTTCCTTGCGAAGGAAATTGAAGGAAAAGCAAAAAGAGAAAAAATATGCCAAGTATGTGTTTTTTTCTTTATATTATATCCTGCTTTCATAATAGCAACCTCTCTGTCTATTAAAAAATCATGAAACTTACTACTTCCAGAAGCCAAAAATGTAAATAATCTAGAAAAAATGTTAAATTAACTATAAAAAGAAAATTCACAGAGCATTTATGATTCTTTAACAAAAAAAAGTATGAATAAATAATCCCTACTGAATTGAATTTCATTTAATGATGATATCAAAAAAATATTTGATGATGGATGAATAATTGATGAATGTAACAAATATGTATTTAACATAAATTGAAAAAAATTTATTACAAATGTGATCTTTAGATATGATTGATTCCCATCTTTTATTTCTTTTTCTCTTAAGATTTTTTCTTAGACAAAAAATAATAATTCATATTTTTTTTATAAAATATTCAATAATCTGTCAATTATAAGTGTAAAATTAGATCGATCATTCTTTTATAGAATTTTAGCACTTTTAATTTTTAAGATATTTTTGTATGCAAAGCGTAAAATTTATTTGTTACTAATAGAAGTGCATGTCGTATATGAATTGACTTATTGTATATTATTTAGTTCAATTTACAATGTATTTATTAAAATTATTGGCGCCAGGAAGTTGTGGATACTTTTCATTCATAAATTTCAATATGTTCGATTTAACCCCATTCAAATTAAAATTTTATTTAATATACACTTGGGACCCAACTTGAATTAGGCGTGTACAAAAAAATTTATGCTTATAAGGTGAAAATTATGTTATTTTTTAATACCTTATGAATCATAACCAATTGAACGAATTCTTTAACGGGTGAGTGTAGAAAGAAAAAATCTATTTAGATCAAATTCTTATAAAGTAGGTACATCTACTAAAAAATATAATGATTGAAACGGAGAGAAAAAGCAGGGAAAATGAGAAAAATTAATCATTACTTCAACTTACAGTCAAGTTATCATTCGGGATGAAGCCAATCTTTCAGCCAATCAAAAAAACATTAATTTAAAATTTTAGGAAACTTAATTTTTAATTATTTCTAATAAAAAAATTTATATATACATAAAACTAAAATAAAAATATTTTAATTCAAAGGATTCAAATAAACAAAAATGATTTGCTGAAAATCCAAAAATTTAGCAACTCTCGTTTTATTAAAATTTGTAAACGTTTAGACGATTTGATATTTGAAACTTTTTGGATTGCAATTCACTCTACTCGAGTAAAGTTTCAATTAAAAAAAAAAAACAGAATATCACTCAAATGAGCAGTGGGGTTAAATTTCATCCAAATGAGCCTGGCTGAATTTTTTCTTGATAAAATTTATAGTGAAACAATTTTATAACTGAAATTAAATTTGTTTAAATCCAAGGGTATTTAAAATTTTTTTTCAAATTTAAGAATATTTCAAAATACACAATCATTTTAAGTCTTTTTAAGGAATTATCCAAACAAAAATTGTATTCTGAAAGTTGTTAGTTTATTTTTTATGCAATTATTTCTTAACCAATAGCTAATTTTTTTCAGCAAATTTTTAGCATAATCTGGAGTTTTATATAAAATCAAAAAACAAAGCCTCTAATCGACCATATAAAATCAACTAAATAGCAATTTTTTAAATAAGCAAAAAAATATTTTTTTTGAATTTGCATGAAGACTGTATGCAAAAGTCGAACCTCACATTTTGTCCCGTGATTTAAAACATAGTCTTACATATAACGTGCAAAAAATACGTGTTCTTAGGGTAGCAAACAGTCTTTTTTGCCCTTGATATGTAAAGCGTTTTTTAAAAGCGGTATACATTAATTTAAAATCTAAAATTTTCAGTTTATTTCATTCAAAATGATATTGTAACTTATTTCATAATATTATGTTTAAAAAAGACTTTATGTCAAAAATAATGACTGACCACACATTTTACAGGTAAATAAAAAAAATAAATCAAAAAGTGCATTCAAATGTACAAAAAACACATATAAAAAATGAGAAATTAAATATTACTCTTAGCATAGATCTCAAAAAATATCATAACAATACTAAATACTTCAAGTGGAATGAACCTTAAAGTACACCTATTTTTGACCTTTTTTTTCATTTCTTTTCATCCAATCAAGATTTATTTTTTCAAAAAGATCTTACTCTATATATGTTTATAAAACTGGACAATAAATAAATGGCATTTTCAGCTTTTTGATGAGAAATAAGCTTTCGTTAAGAAAAGTCTATCTGAATAAAAAAAAAAAAGATCAGATTTTTTTAAGAGGGGTTCCCTTGTTTATTCCCTATATATCTTTATAAATTTTATTAAACAGATATAAAAGAAGAATTAATAATATAAAAAAAATCTTTAAGTAAATTCAGATATCTATTTTTGGCTAATAAAATAAAGATAAAAAAGGTATAGCATTTATATAGTTAAAACTGAATGCTCTTCTTGACTTGATTCAATTTTTTTTATAAATAGAATGCGGTAGGCCGAACTTTACATGTTAAGTCGATTGGATAATTTTATATAATCAAAATTGACAATGCAGAAAATGTATAATATTCTATAAAATATCAATACTTAAAAATATATTTAATCAAATTATATTGTCCCACTTGTAGAACATGATATAAATGTATTGAGATATTAAAGTTTTTATTTTTTTGAAATTTACAAAAAATTTTATTATCAAGCTAAATTTTAATAGATATTTGTTAAACAAGGGTTTAAATGATGTTGAATGCACGAGCGAGTGTATGCTAAATTCAAACTATATTTTGCTCCATGGTTAAAGCGTGGATTATAATCTGTATTATCAAAAATGATTGAAAACATTTTAACTCATGATGTATTGAAAAAAAATGCACACTTAGTTTACTAAACAAACTGCAATCGCAGTAGTCAACTCTATATCATTTTGAGTAACTTTGAAATCACTACACAAAATGCCGAATAATGGACAATACAATACAGAATAATGACACTTGCACAGGTGGTAATATTTTATGCTATGATCTATACTAAGAAAAATTTCACTAATGGAATTCTTTTCTGATCAAAGGATTGCAAATTACTTGAGGTGTAAAGAAATTTGAAAAAAAAAAATTTTTTAAGAAAGAATATACCACTGCGCGCAGATCCTAAATAAAAAAAAAGATTAAAAAAACGCTGCCAAGTGATTGGCACTATGGTTCCTCATCAACAATAGCAAAATATTTATAATGGTCTATTTTATCTAATAAAAATGATAATTTGAGATATCAGTATTTCATAAAAAAAAGTTAAGTACCGTATTCCAAGAGAATAAAAATGTTGCTGTGATTTAATGTTTTTTATTTAACAAATTTTTAGAAAATAATTTTCAATAAACTAAGTATAATCAGTTATAAAAAATATATTGCCAATATAAAAATTATACATAAGTATCTTAATAATTAATTATACTTTAATAAGTCATTTTATAAAGTGAATAAATTTTATTATAATAAATAATTATTTTAATTATAAAATTAAATAAAAAATTATATCTTATTAAAAAAAATATAGTAATGAAAACAATAATTAAAAATATATTTATTTAAAGTATTGTTGTAAAAGTTATTATTCAATTATTTTAATATTAGCACAACTTATTTTTTTTGAATCTAAACTTGAAATGTTATTGTTTTGTATTTGTGCATATAAAATATTTTTTTTACCCCGATTCAAAATTGTCTCTGTTAAAATATTAAATATTTTTTTTATGATTTTATTACAATCTATAATTTTTATATATTTTAGTAAACAACATTTTGGTTCCTCATAGAGGAACCTTTGTGATAGGTGAAATTTTGATTTTCGATATTTTGGCATATAAGCACGTTTTGAGACCTCAGGAAGCTAAAAAACCGGTTTTTAAAAAAAGTCTGTGTGTGTGTGTGTGTGTATAAATGTATGTATGTATGTATGTATGTATGTATGTATGTCGCACTGTAACCAGTGATATTTCACAGCCAACACGACATTAAGACCTAATTTTTTTTTCAAAATTTTTTTCACCAAAAAAGCTCGAGGTACTTTTTTCTTTTTTTAATTTGGATGTAATACCTCATTTATTTCCACGAAAGTACTTATATTTGAAAGTATGTTTTTTACTCGATATCTCGAATCTGATACTTAATTTTTGAAAATTTTTTTCCCAAAATTTTTTTCATAAAAAAAATACAAAAAACACCAATTTTTTTTTGAACGTATAGTACATAATTTGCTTCCATGGAAGTACTAGTTTTAAGAACCTCTATAACAGTAATTTTTTGGACCTGATACTTAATTTTTTGAAAATTTTTTTCCCAAAATTTTTTTCATAAAAAAATACAAAAAACTACAATTTTTTTTTTTTTTTTGAAGGTAGTACATAATTTGCTTCCATGGAAGTACTAGTTTTAAGAACCTCTATAAAAGTAATTTTTTGGACCTGATACTTAATTTTTTGAAAATTTTTTTCTCAAAATTTTTGCCGCCAAAAAATATAAAAAATGTCAATTTTATTTTTTTTTAGGATGTAGTACTTAATATTTTTCTACGAAAGTACGAATATTTAGAATTATCGTTTTTAAATGATTATTTCATGTGATACGTAATTTTTCAAAATTTTTTTTTTTCAACATTTTTTTAATAAAAAAATAAAAAAAATACAATAATTTTTTTTCTTTTTGGACGTAATACCTAATTTATTTCTAGGAAAGTTCTAATATCCAGAATCATCGTTTTTAAAGGAATTCTCCATCTGATACGTAATTTTTCGAAATTTTTTTTTTCAAAATTTTTTGTATAAAAAAATTAAAAAAACACAATAATTTTTTTTCTTTTTGGACTTAGTACTTAATTTATTTATATGAAAGTACTAATATCCAGAATTATGGTTTTAAAGGATTTCTCTAGCTGAAATTTAATTTTTTTGAAATTTTTTTTTTTCAAAATTTTTTGTATAAAAAAATTAAAAAAACAATAATTTTTTTTTTTTTTGGACTTAGTACTTAATTTGTTTCTATGAAAGTACTAATATCTAGAATTATTGTTTTTAAAGAATTTTTCATCTGATACGTAATTTTTCAAATTTTTTTGTATAAAAAAATTAAAAAAACAATAGTTTTTTTTCTTTTTGGACTTAGTACTTAATTTATTTCTATGAAAGTGCTAATATCTGGAATTATCATTTATAAAGGAATTAAGAATTTTCTCAAAATTTTTGCCACACAAAAAATATAAAAAATGCCAATTTTTTTTTTTTAGGATGTAGTACTTAATATTTTTCTACGAAAGTACGAATATTTAGAATTATCGTTTTTAAATGATTATTTCATGTGATACGTAATTTTTCGATATTTTTTTTTTCAAAATTTTTTTAATAAAAAAATTAAAAAAATACAATAATTTTTTTTCTTTTTGGACGTAATACCTAATTTATTTCTAGGAAAGTTCTAATATCCAGAATCATCGTTTTTAAAGGATTTCTCCATTTGATATGTAATTTTTCGAAATTTTTTGTATGAAAAGATTAAAAAAACACAATAATTTTTTTTCTTTTTGAACGTAGTACTTAATTTATTTCTATGAAAGTACTAATATCCAGAATTATGGTTTTTAAAGGATTTTTTCCATCTGATACGTGATTTTTCAAATTTTTTTTGTGAATATTTTTCATATAAAAAAATTAAAAAAACATCATTTTTATTAGATAAAATAGACCATTATAAATATTTTGCTATTGTTGATGAGGAACCATAGTGCCAATCACTTGGCAGCGTTTTTTTAATAATTTTTCAATGCCTTCATCAGTTATTTGAATGCAATTTATGCATTTTTAAAATTATGATGTTTTTTTAATTTTTTTATATGAAAAATATTAAAAAAAAAAATTTGAAAAATTACGTATCAGATGGAAAAAATCCTTTAAAAACAATAATTCTAGATATTTTAGTACTTTCATAGAAATAAATTAAGTACTACATCCTAAAAAAAAAATAATTGGCATTTTTTATATTTTTTGACGGCAAAAATTTTGAGAAAAAAATTTTCAAAAAATTAAGTATCAGGTCCAAAAAATTACTGTTATAGAGGTTCTTAAAACTAGTACTTCCATGGAAGCAAATTATGTACTATACGTTCAAAAAAAAATTGGTGTTTTTTGTATTTTTTTTATGAAAAAAATTTTGGGAAAAAAATTTTCAAAAATTAAGTATCAGATTCGAGATATCGAGTAAAAACCATACTTTCAAATATAAGTACTTTCGTGGAAATAAATGATGTATTACATCCAAATTAAAAAAAAAAAAAAGTACCTCGAGCTTTTTTGGTGAATAAAATTTTGAAAAAAAAATTAGGTCTTAATGTCGTGTCGGCTGTGAAATATCACCGGTTACAGTGCGACATACAACATACATACATACACACACACACACAGACTTTTTTTAAAAACCGGTTTTTTAGCTTCCTGAGGTCTCAAAACGTGCTTATATGCCAAAATATCGAAAATCAAAATTTCACCTATCACAAAGGTTCCTCTATGAGGAACCAAAAATTTTTTTTAGATTTCAAGTCATTTAATGATTTAATGCAATCTTTCGAACAAAAAAAAAAATAAAGCGAATTTTTATTTCTGTGACTGATATGTATACATATGGGCGATTATTTCTCAACCTGGCCACCCCCCTCTGTCCAAAAATGGTGGCAACTTAAAAAGATTTTGGTTTTCTCAAATTGACTGGAAAAGGGTCTAGTTTTTTATTCTCATTGGCCTTTTCAACTCTGTAAATCTACTGTGCCCATTTTAGGCACTGAGCGGCGGCAGGTGACATTTTAAAAACAGAAAAATTGAAATAAAAGTAGAGTAACGGTAAGTTTTTTGAAATTTCTGAAGAAAATGAGACCACTTATGCGTGCACGCCATGGTAATTAGCTGATTTCTTAAAAAGTTTTGTGGGTGCTATGGAGTTTTTAAAAATGGGTAAAAAACGGCTACTTTGACTGATGATATCTCTGAACCTACATATCTAAAATAAAAAAGTTTTAGTGTAAAATGGTAGTCTTTTGATACATAATAAGTGTGCCAAATATCAGGGGATTTGATCGAGTAGTTTCGGATTTAGCAATTTTCGGGCATTAATTCTCTTTAAAAAATGGGTCAAAATTTGTTTCCGAATTACCCTTAAAATTGCTAAATCTGAAACTACTCGATCAAATCCCCCGATATTTGGCACACTTATTATGTATCAAAAGACTACCATTTTGCACTAAAACTTTTTTATTTTGGATATGTAGGTTCAGAGACATCATCAGTCAAAGTAGCCGTTTTTTACCCATTTTTAAAAACTACATAGCACCCGCAAAACTTTTTAAGAAATCAACCAATTACCACGCAAGTGGTCTCATTTTCTTTGTTTTAATAAATAACATCTTTTAAGAGAACAAAATTTCAAAAAACTTACCGTTACTCTACTTTTATTTCAATTTTTCTGTTTTTAAAATGTCGACCTGCCACCGATCAGTGCCTAAAATGGGCACAATAGATTTACAGAGTTGAAAAGGCCAATGAGAATAAAAAACTAGACCCTTTTCTAGTCAATTTGAGAAAACCAAAATCTTTTTAAGTTGCCACTATTTTTGGACAGAGGGGGGTGGCCGGGTTGAGAAATAATTGCCCATATATTAAGAGCCAGGAGGATTCTAATTTACCTAAACTGGTGACCTAAAAGATACCTAAATTTACCTAAATGAAAATTTTACTACCACATGGAAATTTAATTTTTAATTTCATTTAAAAACTCTTAAAACGAACTTATTCGTTGCTGTGTAAAAAATCTGCTCCAAATATTTTTTGTTTCTAAGTTGCCAAATTTGTTACCACAGTACATGTAACGGATCTTCAAAACTTTTTGTATCGCTACTCATTGGGAATCTTTAGATTATACATTATTATTAATTTGAGGTTTTGTTTCTTTAAATATAAAAAAAAATATACCATCGTAGTTTTTATTTTGTGTATTCCACAGGTGGTTCGTAGCCCCTTTACTTATACAAAATACTATACAAGTCTGTATATTTCATTGTAGTGAAAGTGGGTGATTATTGATAGCTTGATATGCATGATAACAAGGTTCCATATCAAATTGCCTCTTTTTATACGGCTTTATAATTTATACTATTTTTTAACAAAAAGATCATAATTTGAGATTATTTTACGGCAAATATATTATCTATTAGAGGCCAATGTATAAATCATTTTGCCCTAGGTTTTACTTTAAAGAATCAAGTTATTTGAGGTAAATAGAAATTAATTATGAATCAGAAATTTTTATGCGAAAGCAAATGATTAAATTTAACATCCATATTTAATATTGCGCCATGCCGCAATTATTATGGTATTATTCTATAAATTATTTAAAACGTAAATGCTTATATATAGCCGAAAATATGGTAGAGCACCCAATAGGGGTAGATGAGATGAAATGGGATTTTAAAAAAAATCATGACGGACAAATTAACAATAGATTTAAAAAAAAAGAAACTTATGAGTAGGAAAAAAGTAAAATATTTAAAACAAAAATAAAAGGAAGCGGGGAGAATCTTAAAATATAATTAAGAAGTCTCTTCTGAAAAAACTAATTTAAAAGTTTTTTAGAGTAAATCATATGGTTACATTTTTACAGTATGTGTTGCTTACTCGGTTAGATTGCTTTTTGCTTGAAATTTCAAGTGAGATCGAAGAAAATTAAAAATTTTTAGAGTTGAATTTGTTATTAATAAGTTATTCTAGACAAATTTTTTTTCTAGTGATATTTTACTATGTGTAAGTCATTGATCTGAAAAAAAAGAAGCATCTCCTAAAAAATAAATTTTCTTGCCACTAACAAGAAAATTAGGGACGATTTAGGCCACTCTTTACTTTTCTGGACACGGGCTCGTAACGTACTAATTCTGCTTGAAATTACAAGCAATGCAACCTAATCATAATACTCAGGGTTCATATTTACCAAGCATTAATTTTAATGATTTTTATTTAATTTTTCAACCAATAATTGCAGTTGAAAACAAATCGCCTTATATATCAAATTTTCAGCAAAGTTTTATTGATTTTTGGCTATTAATATTCTATACAGAGGGCGAATCAATAAAATAATAACTATTTAATTAATGCTTTTTATAAAATACTCATAATATATTTATAATCAGTAATACTATAATTATTATTCAGGTCATTGATCAGACAAATTTTCAAAAACTTAATATCAATAACGCAAATGATTTAAATTGTTAATTAAATACAGTTAATTAACCCATATATTAAGACCATATGGTGTATGTAGTTTGTATCCTGTTTGTATCTTAAAAAAATCAATCAAATTTGTAAAATTTTCTCTTAAATTTCCTTTTAAAACATGCGCAAAAAACCTGGTGGTAAATTACTAAACTAAATTAATGATATATATATAAAATTACTTCTGCTACTTGTAGAATAATAAATAAAAAACAATCTAATAATAGATTTTTATGGGTGTTTTTCATTTTATGGAACAACTATATTAATAAAAAGATATTTTATTTAGTAAAATTGAAATGGGAATGAGTGAAATAAGTATTTGGGTCTTAATTCGTCGATATGATCAATTAGGTAAATGATATAATTTTAATTTAATTTAAAAAGAATCTTTAATTTTTTTTTAATTTTTAGAAAATGAGACTGATAACGTGAGCAGTACTTTGAAACAAGTAACTGTACCTTCAGTATTAACATTTGCTGAATTAAAAAATAATGTCTTATCATGGGCAGAAGTTGAAGATGATAACACTAAAGTTGTTAAGGTTAGAAGATATGATAAAAGTTTAATTCCTTTATCTGCTTTACTTCAAGGATCTTCGAAAGATAAGTAAGTTCTTTTTTTATATATTTATATTAAAATTTTCACTCGATATACCATCAAGTTAAAAATAAAATAAAACTTAAACATTTTAGACCTTTTATAATGGACGTTGTTGGAGTGCATCAATTTTGTAAGAATTAATATTTATTAAACCTTTTGCTAGGCGTATCATTTGAACTAAAAATAAAACATTATTTTTACTTTAGGTCCAGTTGAAAAAAGATCAGTTCCACCAGAATACGTAGATGCTATCAAGTCAAAATTAACAAATCTTGAAAAACGAGTAAGTACATTTACTTTTTTTTTTATAGAATAAAAATATTTAATAAACTAAAACTTATAAATTTTTAAAACAGGTTTTTGCTATAGAAGTAGCAATACCAAATATTGAATCAAGTCATTTGAATGCAGTTGAAGATGCTGCAAATAAATTAGCAAATTGTATAGGTTTTATAGATAAAAGATTTGATGATTTAACTCCTCAAGAATGGAAAGCAAAAATCAGTCTACCAGCTTAGTGATTTGTGTGCAATAATTTTTATGTTAATTTGTTTTATTTATTAATTTATTTATTTTTAAATTAATATTAGTATAGGATATTTAAAAAATTAAGCCAAATATTAATTGTGTAAAAATATATTTTAACTTATTAATTTTTTATAAATGCACATATTTTTATAGCATAAATAATTTCTTTTTAATTGATATATATATTTATATATATACATGTATATTATTCACATCGTTTTTATTTTTATAGCATAAAAAATTATTCGTTTTCAACAAATATTTATTATTTAAAAGAAACACAATTTTATTTTTAAATAATTAAATGTGATAAATTAAAATTTATATATTTATCTCTATGTTAAAATAATTCAAATAAAACTATATATTTGTAAATTAAAAGAGTTTTAAATTTTTAAAATTGATTCTTAAAATTAAACTAAAAAAAAACATTCTTTTTTAGCCTCCACGATTAAATTAAATTTTTTTTTTTTTTGAAATACTTAAAATGTATATTTACATTTTTATTTAACAACTATCTTTAAGATAAACAGAACTTAATTTATAAATAATTAACATACTAGTTTTTAAATTTATTATATCACAATATAATTTTTAATCTATTAATATAAGTTCAATACTCGTATCTGGATCTTGATTTGGATTAATATTAACATTATGGCTGCTAGCCTGTACAGGATAAATTATTTTTTTAAATTATCGATTTTATTTCAAGTTTTTATAAAAGTATGTATTATTACTAAAAGAATCAAAAGAACGTACGCTTACCAACTGAAGTGTAGCAGAAAAATATCGAGCTACTTCATTAGATGGTTCTTCTTTCACAATATCATCAAATGATAATCTTCTACCAGATCTTGTAAGTTTTTGTTTTATTTTATGTTCATATTCGTGTATACAAAATGGTGGTTTACGTTCGGCTTCCATTAATCTTGGTTTAATTTCTTCATGCCATAGCGTAATCTTGTTATCTTCGTCATTTTCTAAATCTAGTTCATCCTGAATTTGTTTTATCTTATGCTTAAGTATCTTTTCAAATTCTTCATCGGAATGTTTATAAAATAAGTCTCTACTGACGTTATTTTTTTTTTGGGATGAGGAAATTTTGATATTGGAAGCTGAAATAATGTTTGGGATTGGTGTACAAGGAGGTGATATTCTAGGAGAAGAAAGATTTGATGCTGAGAAAGATGAACATTCGATATAAGCGCTGTCATCAAAGTGACTATTATTTATCGAATAATTTGGTACAAAACCTAAAAGGTCCATTGACACATTTGTCACTGGATCGTAATGAATTCTGAATCTGTCAGTATTGTTAAAACAATCGTCAAGTGATTTTCGAAACCCTTTGTTGTCTTCTATTTATTTATCAAAAGTATAAAGAGATTTTAAATTATAATATTAAAAATTTTATTTTCTAACTACGAATCATGCATTTTGTGCTACCATAGATTGAATCACATAAATAAATGTATTAGAAGCTTTGTGCTTATTTGTAAGTAAGAGCAAAAATATTTACAGGATCTGAATAACTAATAAATAGATTAAGATAGTTCATTCCCATTAAAGAAGCATTAAAAATAAAAAAAAAGGCAATGAATATTGAAAAAAAAAATATTTATAGAAAAAATAAATAATCTGCTCGTTATACTTTTAGCAAACAACATAACTGTACCAAATTGATAAAAGTTAATTTTACAATTATTTGCTTTTTGACTACAAAAAAAAATTTCGAAATCAATAAAAAATAGAAATAAACTTTACCTTCTTTAATTCTTATGATTGGTTTTGTAGGAGTAAATAAATTCATTTTCTCTGTATTTAACAGTTGAATGTCATCTGCTTCTTCTATACATCTTTTTCTTCGTTTTGATTTATTTCCAGTAGCACGTTTTTTCTATTAAATTAAAAAAAAGTTCAATAAAAACTGATAAATATTTAAGTAATAAAAATACACTTACGGGAGAATTTTTTAAGAGAGCTATATTACATGGTAGCCTAAATTCTTTTCTGCTTTTAGGTAATTTATCCGGTATTCCATCTTTAAATGGAATTGCTTTGAGTAACCCAGTAGAATCAATATTTTTATTGTCATTCGAAGTTTTATTTGGTTTTAATCTTTTACTTCTAAAAATTAAAAATTGTTTTAACATTTATTTGTTTGTAAAATAAATTAATTTTACCTTCTTAAATTAGAATCTGGAGCGTCATTACTATTTACATTTCCAGATTCATCGCAACTTCTTTTATTATTATTATTAACAACATCTTGAATTTTATTAATATTTATTTCTGACAATTCTTTTTTTTGATTTTGTACACAGTTATCAGAAATAACCTGACTGTCTTCTTGGATTTTGTTCTGATCACATTCTTTAGGATTATTAGACTCCTTTTCAGAATTAATTTCTTTATTATTTAATACATTAGTATCCGTTTCAAGATTTTTGTCTGAATTTAATTCATTTCTTTTGTTTTCTATACAATTTACAGAATTATCATCCAATTTCTCGTTTACAAGATTACTTGGATCAACCATACTTTCATCTTGCTCAATTATATCATTATTTTTTTCTGTGGAATTTAACTTATTCAAATCTGGTTCAACCAGATTTTGTGATAATTCTGTTGCATTTTTAGCATTATTTTCTAATTCTAAATTTTCATTTGGTTCAGGTTCATCAATAATTTCAATGGGCTCTGCATTTAAAGTACTAACTCCAGTCAATTCAATTTCGTCTTCATCTATTTCTTCATCCACATGAGAGCTTTCCATATTATTTGCTTGACTATCATCATCTGTTTCTTCGTCACATGTAAAATTACTATTATCTATTTTTTCTGCTGTTGAAGATGGTATGTTAGTTTCAAATTCGGTGATAGGTGATTCAATTGGATTGTTCGAAAAATATCCCGAATCTTGTATAGATGGGGAACGACATTGATCTCTTAAATCGTCAAATGTGTTGTTTATTACATCTTGAGTTTCTGCGATACTTTCTACAATTTTATTTACAGTTTCTGGTACTTCATTTGTTTCATTACAATCATTTAAAGTACTTGACACAGAAGGCACTATATTTTCTTCAAGTAAATTGTCTTCAAAATCTTTTGGAGAAAATTCCGCTACCAGCATTCCACTTTTAGCAGTTCTTTGGTTACACCTTAAAATAATACATAAGAAATATAAATTATTTTGGTTTATAACTTTACAACAATCATATAAATAATCAGGCACTTAGCCAAGATTTTTGTTTGTAAGGTTTAAGGGGGGGGGGGGGGGTTAATGTTAATTTTCACCCTCCTAACTGCATTTTACCCCCCAAAAAAATACATTAAAAAAATGTCGGGGGCAATAAAGTCCATCCCTCCTGGTTACGTGCCTTAAATAATACTTTCTTACCGAAAATCATATTTTTTTCCAATAACTTCTCCTTCGTTATCATAAATATCAATTTGTATTTTTGCATAAGAATTTTCAAGCTGAGAAAAACAATGATGTAAAAATTTTATTGGTTTTGAATCTTGAGACTTCAAATTTATATTTTTTCCTATATCTTTATCAAAATCAATGATGTCAAAATTACTAAAATCAAATTTTCTTTGTTTATTAGATTTACTATTTTTTTGTAATTGTTTTTCTTCATGCTCTTTCTCTCTGCAAAAAAAATATATAAATATTTAAAATTATTTTACAGAATTTCGTGAATTGTGGTCATTAACACTTACTCTATTATCATTTTGTTATTAAAGGTTTGTGTTTGTTCATATAGTTCTTCTACCTTACGGGCATATGCATTTACTGAATTTTGAATAATCAAGGATGCTTCTCCATAATGAATGTTTTGCGGATCAGGCAGTAGACTAAAGTATTCTTGTAATACCTGTTTAAAAAAAAAAGTTTAATACCAAACAATTAATTTCATAGTTTTCATTACTTACCTGACCCAATGGAAATTTCCATGAAGAGAGTTCTCTAGGTGGTCTCAAAAGTTGAGAACTTATATCTTCTATGTCTCCCATATTTGAATTGTTAATTAAGTAAACTTAAAGTTCATTGATCTGTAATATTTGAAAAAGTTTAATTTTCAGATAAAAATGTGAATTCTATATAAACAATTTGCAGTTAATAATAGTGATGAAAAATAAATTTTAAGCACAATCTAATGAATATTTTTTACCTAAGCCTTTTATTGCTTTTAAGCATGCTTATAAAGATGTTTTTGGAAACAATTTATTTCTATTTTCAAAAAAAGAGAATAAAAACCCTTTTGTAATGAAAATGCTGAGAAAAATTCTCCAAAAATTACAAAAGTTATAATGAAAATATTGAGTTTGAAAAATCAAAACATTAGCCAAATGATACAAGATAAACATAGAAATTTTTAACACAAAAATGAACTAAACTCACATTATTTTTTGTTCATGATACAGAAAAACTGTATTATTTTCTTTTAGTATAACTTAATTTTTAATATTACACGCACTTAAACCAAAAAAAATAACAAATTAAACATTAATAATAAAAAATAGAAAAAATTGTTTGCGCGCGCTCTAATAACGTAAATAATCACAAATTCTTGCGCGGGATTTTTAGTGAAAAAACAAATTTTTATAATTTTTTACACATGAAAAAACTGTCACTTTTTGAAATATTCACTTTTATAAACAGTCTGTTGAAAATTATTCATTTTATAATTGTTGAATTGAGAAAACAAATCAAAACAAATGAAAAAAACATATAACACATTGCTAGAAGGACCCGCCATTTTCTATCGCGTCTTGGCCTGTTATACTATATATGTGTTTAGCACACACATATATATTTGTATTCATATAAAATTTGTTTGTATGTGTGTGAAGCATGTGCGCGCATCTTTATATTTTCTTACCTTTACTAACCGTTATTTTGTTTTGATATTATTCTAAAACTTCATGTTTATGCTTCATTAAAATTAGATAAATATGAGAACAAAAACTTCACTCGCCTAATATGAGTTTCCAAATTAAAAAATGTAAGTTTTACAGGATTACACTTGCATCTTGAATAAAAGAAACCGGAAAAGATAATCAGATGAAAATTTAAAAGCTATAGTATATGTTAACAGTTCTATTCTACTGTTTCATATTTTTATATAAATTGTAAAAAAAATATACACATTCGGATTCGGTCTCTGTTTTGACTTAAAAATATGCATATTATTTGCTAGGTATAGGTATGTAGGTAGATATTATGTAATCTTATTTATTTACATAAATTTTATGTTAGAGACTTTATTCATAAAAATAATTATGAATCAATTAGGTACATAGTTTCAATGGAGCCAATAAGGGGCAGTGACGGATCCAAAGGGTGGCGATACAGGAGATCGCTCTTCCCGAGCATAAAAAATTTACTTTTTTTTTAGTTTTTTTTTGTAGGCTGGTTTTTTCATGATTTTTGCTATTTCTAAAATTTATTTTATAATTTTTCTGTAACAACACATAAAATTCAACTAGTTTGCCACCCCCAAAATAGGGTTGTCACTATTATTTTTTCAACTCAAAATCCCCGACTTTCCAGTCCCAAAATATTAATGAATTTCCCTGACTTATATTTTCCCAAACGGACTTAAATAGTCAATTGAATTTTCGTCAAGAAAACTTATCAAAAATAAAAATTAATTTCAGACAAGAATGTTTTTCTATGTAAAAATAGTTGCTCTTCTAGTTTTTGGGGATTTTCGAAATTTTTGATCGGCAGTAAAATCAGAGATTAAAGGAATGTAGCCTCTCAAATCCGAGTTATTCATAAATCATAATAAAGGAGTTTTTCACGTATTTCAAAGGTTTTGGGGGCAATCGCCCCTGTTTCGAAAGGCGGGGGGCGATTGAGCCAATTTTTTTTATGCAACAAAATAACTAATTTGTTTCTATAAACTCGCCCTGGGCTTAATTTTAATATGATAGTAATAGGAAGGATAATGGGAAATTTTGAATCTCTCTTTTAGATTTAAGTAATTAATTATTTTTACTTGAAAAAAGCTTAAAAAGGGCAAATCCTAATCCTATAGTTTACGCGGAATGAATGAAATATAATTAAATTCCTAAAGGACAACAAAATATTAGCATTATTTAATTAATCTTATTCCAGGTATTTTTATAAAAATCCTTGACTTTCCCTGACATTTCATAAACGCAAAATTAAAATCCCTGATACTTTCCAGTTTTCTAGGCTGAGTGGCATGCCACTGGAAAATACTTTTCTGGATCCTCCATACTGATATAAGGGCCAAAAAAAAAGTTCATTTTCTGCATGCATACATTTTTTCAAAAATTATAATTTTAGAGCATTTTGCATCTGCATATTTCTGTTGAAATATAAAATGTACCTATTTTTATGAATACCTAATATTTTTCTGATTAAATTTTCATAATTTCAAATTTGGTGAAGGGATTTCAATAGATCTAATAGAAATCTACTGTTTTTTACAAGATTTCTGAATTACCCACAAACGAAAGGTCAGAAAAATAAAGAATATTTAACTTCTCCTCTTTTCCCACTCCGGGCGATTTTTGTAACGAACACTGTGCGGGTGCGCGCGTCATGTTCCGCGAAGAGTCAAAATCACATGTATATACAATACATTCTTACAAGAGTGTACTTACTACATGCAATTTTACTTTGCTATTTATTGTACTACGGGATTCATGTCGCCGGGGAGAAGTATACAAAGAAGAATAAAAACATATTCGGGAGGAGTCAAGTTATAAGCAGCGGCGTCGAGCCCTACAATATAGAACTTCAGTTCGCTGTTTTTAGCATTATAGCTATAGTGTTGGTTAAGTCCTACAATCGCGCCCTTTTCCTTTTTATAATTTATTTTCATATTTTCAAGTTAATTTAATATAATAATCATTCAAAGTTTTGTAAATTAAACTAAATTTGTTTACCGTTGAAAACGCGATTTGTACGGTGTGACTCCAAAATATACAATAAACCGAAGATTTATAAATATTTTGTGGGATATTTTGCAGAAAAAAAATAACTTATACTACAAGTAAATATAAACAAAGGCAAGAAGAAGTATTTACTTATTCAATAGCCTGTGAGAAAAAAGGGCTTTGGAGGTTAAGAACAATCAAAATTAACATAAAAATAAAAGAGAAGGTATATAATTAAAGATTTTGGAGTTCCATATTATTATATACAAGTGGAATAAAGAAAAAAAAAAGAAAAATGGTTCTTAATAACTGTTACGGCTTACTTAAATATATCCTCGTGTTTGTGAATCTCATATTCTGGGTAAGTTTCTATTTTTAAATATTCTATAAATACTATTTGAAAATAATATATGAAATAAGAATTTCGGCTTTTTTGAAAATTTTGTGTGTATTATATTTTTGTATCTAAAGCTTTCTTTTCTTTACTATTCCCTTATATTTTGTTGATTTTATTTATATATATAATTATTATTTTGGAGCAAAATTTAATATATAATAATATTTAGAAATTTATATGATTTAATTTTTATCTATTTGATCAAAATTTTACTTAATTTATTCATTATTGTGGGTTTATTATTAAAACTGAATTAAAATATAATAAATTCCCATTAATTTGATTATAATTCACATTAGTATTAAATTAAGTATCAAAATATTAATAAGAAATAAGAATTTAAATTTTTTTAAGTTGAATTAAAATAATTTTTAGAATTTAACCTGATAATTATTTCTTTAATTACCATTTTTGTAAAATTAAACTTAATATTTATGTAATTTTATATTTCAAACACTGACCATACATACTTCATGAATTATAAAAAAATTACAAGCTCTTGTAGGCAAAAAAAGATAAGATTTCAATTTAATATATGTAATATTATATAGTTGTACCTACTCTCTAGTAGAGTATGTTATAGAAACTGCAACAACATTTTTTATGCAAAAAACTTGTTTTTTTTTTAAACTTAATGTATGGGTATAGAAAATTAAGATGTATATTTTTTTATGAAAGTAGAACTTATAATTCTTATCAAAACGGGTTAACTAAAATAAAAAACTGTTATTTATATATATTTATTTTTTGTTTTAGATTGTACTTGTTAAAATATTTTTTAAAATACAAAAAGTAGAATAAATTTTTGTATATTTACAGAATATTAAATAATATTATTTGCATAAAAACTCTTTTTTATTATTTGTCGCTTTGACAAAATTACAATTCAAGTGTTAATATTAGTACAAAGCGAATAAATAAAGTGTCTTCGCTTTATAGTATAAAACAGTTTTTTAATATTTATAATAACAATTAGTAAGTTAAAAAAGCATAAATAAATTTTTTTGCATAATTTTATGCAAAAAAAGAAATAAAATAAATATTTGAGTAATAATTTAAATAATAATTCATCTTTTTGTATAAAAATTCCATTTCTTTATTTTGTAAATTATTCTTAATTAATATAAATTCAAAAAAATACAAAGACTCACACTAAGAAATAAAATATTCCATATGATATAATATACCAATTAACTAATTAGCAATATAAAAAAGAATGTAAGTTCATTAACTCTAAGCGTTAATATGAAGTAACAATTATTTTTATATAATTACAGTGACAATGAAAAATTTTTTAAAAAGCGAAGAAACTATTTGTCGATAAAAAATCTCTATACATATAAAAAATTCAATTTCACATGTTGTATGACCTTTAGCTAAAGTAATTATGGTACTTGTAAATTCTATTTTATACTTTTATATTACATGATGATGATCTTTTAGATAAGAACAAAAAATAGCATTCAGGCCATTCACCTATGACAATATTTTACATAGAAAGAAGTAGTTTTTTTTTATATGTGAATGAAGAATTTATCTACCTTTTTTTTTATTTTATTTTGGCTTTATTCCAGAAAATAATTTATGCACATTTATATATATTCTATAAGTATTAAAGAAATCTTTTAAAGATCTCAAAAAAAATAAAAAATATTTTACTGATAAAAATAGTTAGATAAATAAGTTAAGGTTGCAGTTTTATGGTATTAAAATTCTTAGAATTATTTTAAATTGAAAGTTTCATATTTTTTAAAGTCTTGTAATTTAGAAAATTATTTTAATTTTTTAAGAAGAAATAATAATAATAATAATTTTCTTTTACTTGTAAACTGTAACTTTAGACATTTTTTTTTATTATTAAATTATATAGATTATGTTTATACTTACACTTAAAAAATATATAAGAAAAAATTTATTATTAAAATATTCAAAGGCAAACAAAACAATTGATTGTTAATTTAATCAATAATATGAAATTTACTTTGATTATTAAAGCGTTAATAATAAGATACAGTTTTTTATATAGATTTTTTTTTTATTTAATTTTTTAATGGAAAAATGTTAAAAATATATAATTATAAACTATAAATTATTAAGAAAAATAAAAAAAAAATTATTGATAATATATTATTGAAAGCTGAATAAATATATATTTTTTATGTAAATAATTATAAATACGTATAGGAAGTTATAAGAAATATATATCTCAAGGTTATGTTTCTTTTTTGATAAAAAAAATTTATATGGAAAAAAAAAATGTTTCATGTAGGTATAATTTATACCTATATTTATTTTTTTATTAAATTATATATTTTATGAAGAGTCCCTAAAATTATATAATAAAGTTATTACATTTTTGCTGTTTTCCTTAGGTGTAACAGAATTAGGTACTTCAATATTATATGAATTTATCTGAATTGCTTTTGGTTATAGATATACCTACCCGAAGAAAAATTAATTTTTTTATATTCTGTATATTTTTAGTACTACACCATTTATCGCTTATTATTTATACTTCTTTTGATTTTAAATAATAATAATTCTCTTTATTTCTATTAAGTGAGCATTTTCAAATCAATATAACCTCAATAGTCAAGGCGCCAGCAATGTTAAATGCATCCAAAAATTTTATCAGCACGAGAATGGATCCACTCTAGTGAAACGTATGTATTTTTGTTCACTAAAACCGATTGGGAAGGTTTCATCCATTTTCGGATGGCCAGTTTTGAGTAATGAACGCTATATCATAAAACATCGGCATAAAATTAGCAAGATAGGTAAATTTTTGAAAAGAATTGCTTGTTGAGCCAATTTTTGGTACCCAGTAAGGTTTTCGGGGCCGCTGATAACGATTTTGAAGACAGATTTTTAAAAATCAAAATGGCGTATTTCTAACCTCAGAAGCGGCGATAAATGCTGTTTAAACATATTTACGTTGTCTAGTAAGTTTTTCGGATCCATGATTTTTAGCCCCTATTTTGATAATTAAAAATATGACCTCAGAATCGTGATAGCTGGTCCGAAAAACTTACTAGACAACGTAAATATTCTTAAAATAGCAAAAATCGCCGTTTTTGAGGATAGAAATACGCCATTTTTAATCCACCATTTTGGTTTTTAAAAATCTGTCTTCAAAATCGTGATCAGCGACCCCGAAAACCTCATTGGGGTATCAAAAATAGGCTCGATTAGCAATTCTTTTCAAGAATTAACCTTTCTTGATAATTTTTTGCCGATTTTACATAATATAGCGTTCATTACTCAAAACTGGACATCCAAAAATGGATTAAACCTTCAAAAATTACCAAAAATACATATACGTCCATTCTCGTACTGATAAAATTTTTGGATGCATTTAACATTGCTGGCGGCTTGACTACGCAAAGTTTGTTTGAGTTTTTATAACGTATTTAGAATTAGTTTTTAAAAGTTCTTTAGAAATCAGGGATTGAATCTTAAGATTATTTAAAAGCCAGTTCAAATAAAGTATTCCCTAAAATTTGAGGAATTAAATGTATTTCGAAAAATTGTTGGTACTTTTTAGGTTTTAATTAATTATTCTAATTTAATTTTAATTTAATATTTGATATTTGATTATTCTGTTTCTGTGTCAGTTGTAAATTTTGAGGTTATGTTAAATTTAATTGTTAGATTCTTTAGAGGTTAGAACTTGTATAATTGTTAAAATATTATCCAATCACGTTTATTTTATTTTTTTTATGGCTAATGATATTTAAAGAGATAAAAACAGAGAATAGTTTTTCTAATTAATGAAATTTATATCCTGAAAGTTTAAGATAATTTAGATGATTCCGCCATAACTGGCCATAATTTTTTCAATTTTTAGTTCCAGACTTTTATAACATAAACAGATTTTTTGAATTAAAAATAACTTTAGTTGACTGTATGTTATAAACTCGATTATAAACATTTTTTCAAATATTTTTCATAACATAACTTTTATACAACCGATAAATTTGATTAAAAAGAATTTTATTATGTTTTAAAATTAAAATTTATCACAAAATAAGCAGTAAAAAATATTTAATATTTCAAACACTATTATGAAATAAAAGAAGAATTCAGTATTTCTAAAAGAAAATATGCACAAATAATTTTTTCTTACTCGCTATTTTTGCAAAAAAGTTTAAGTCCTATAAATAAAATTTTTTATTTTATATACTATTTTTGTACATAATTTTTATAATATTTTGACTAAGGTATTATTTACTTTATTTATTTTAGAAACAAATTTTATTTTGCTTGATTTACTGTTAAGTTAGCCAAAAACAAAAATTAATAATTTTTATAAGTTATAGACGTGGTTTTATTTATAGACAAGGTACTAGCAATGTTAATGCGTCCAAAAATTTCAAATGAAGCAAAATTAATACTTCAGTGGAACCAATCTTTTTTTGGTTGCTAAAAAGGTGAAGGTTTTATCCATTTTTCAATGCCGACGTCTGAGTAATTAGCGATATTTCGCCCAAAATAGAAATTTGCATAAAAAATTGAACCAAATTATGGTTTTTCCTAGTTTTTGGGATCCCTGATACGATTCTAAATTCAAATTCTGATAATTGAAAATGGAAAATTTTAACCTCAAAATTTGTAATTTAAAAGTTAAATTATAATTTTCAGCCTGGTTTTCAGGGTTGTAGAGAACGATTCTGAAATTAGGTTTTCGACATGATCAGCAACACTTGTAAATATACGTAAAAATGCTTGAAATAACTTTAAAAAACCGCTTTCGATTTCAGAAAGTTATTAATTTGCCATTTTAAGTCTGCCACTTTAAATTTTAAAAGCATGATCGAAGCATGATTTCAAAATTGTGGTCAGCGACCCTATAAACGTAGTATAAATATATCAAAAATTATAGCTCAATCATCAAAATTTTTTAAAAATTTGCATTGCTTGCTTATTTTAGGTGATGCTAAGTTCGTTAATTACAAGGTTAATTACTCAAAACTGGCCATCAAAAAATGGATAAAACCTTGAATATCGTCTTTGGTGACCAAGCTTTTGACAAAAAATAATTGAATAGACTTGAAATCGGTATTGAAATGGATACATTTTACCCAGGAGTTTAAAAAAATTAAAATTGTTGAATACATTTTGCCTTTAAAAATTATTATAATGCATTTCAAAAGATTAGTTTTTATCTCGGTTTTTATTTATTTTATTAGGTATTGATTTATTTTATTTTATTATAGTTTATTTATTATATATGCAGGAATTGAAAAGTTGATGAATTACTGCCAGTCAATATTTAAATTACCTTTTGATTTATTGCTGTCTATAATAAAAAAATATGTAAATAAAATGCATTTATTATTAATTTATTTATATTTATAAATAATAATAAATAATTATGTCTGAAGTTGTACCGACAATTCTTTCTAAATTTATGTTAATTTTTAGCAACAAAATAAATTTTTTTTTTCTTCACATGAATAGCAAAAATTATATTTGTTTAAAAATAGTCTTTTAGGTACTTACATAATGTAAAACAAGTGTCGAAATAATGAATTATATAAAAAAGGGTGTGAAGTTTATATGCATTTACGGGGTCACGAGCATGAGTGCTTAATATAGCAGGGCCGGGAATGAATTATGCCTCGCTTATCACGCGATTGTCTAATTTTTTATGACGATGTTAAATAGCTTATTTTTTGCAATATTTTTTGAAATTTGAAGAAAAATTTTACTTTTATTTTCTTTCTTTGCTCTAAATTTACAGAACTTTAGTAGCAAATTCTAAATGTTACCATATTATCGAATAGCGAAATTTTTAAAATTTACTTGAAAAAAGGCTAAATATTTAAAAATTATTTCATTTGTGTTAAAATAAGGTTAAATAAGGGTTAAAACTAAAAAACGTAGATTATTAATAGGTACGAAGCTTGGGACCCATGCCACCCATGGATGTAACAGAGGACTTATTAAGTCATTATCCGGATTCGTGGGCAGTTATTTATATTCCAAAGTAATCCATAATTTGGCTCGAATAACTTAAAATTATAAACGAGAAAATAATATTAAAAATGACAAAGTTAACTAAGTTTACTATTTTAATATTTTTATAATTTATGTAATATGTAATTTGATATTATAAATTAATAATTTATACTCGAATATTAAAAAATTAGCATACATTATTTATAAGTTTTAAATAATTTTAAAATTTCTTAAAAAATTTATGAGAATTTCTATTTTATAATCAATTTTATATTAAAGTATCAGTTATAGGTATAACACACAAATTTTTAATTAATAATAATTTTTTTTTATATAAGCTTCTTTAATAATAGCACAATAAAAAAAGTCGCATAATAGCCTTGTAATCTTTATTATTACATTAGTTAAATAATTATAAAAAATTATAAAGAAAAATAAAATTAATTGATCTAATCTTCTAAATTAGTACTCTATAGTTACCTATATATTATGTTGCAACAAATTAAATGGCATATCTTAAAAATTATGATAATTATTATTTTGATTATATTTAATTTATTAGAAAATTATTTAAATTATTATGTATATTTCCAATTATTTGAGATGTGCTTTTGTTTAGTTTTGAAATTTTCAAAAATGGGTAGGTAAAGGTCAGATTAAGGTATTAGGATAGTGAAAATTTTTGATAACAGAATTGCATGAAACTTATAAAATATAAAGATAAAGTCTTTAAAAAATGAAATAAACTTTCTTTTACAACTTTGGTTGCCTAATTATTATTTAATCAAGAAAAAAGTGTAGGTAGTTTAACATTGCTCTTATGGAAAATCATCTTTGGAGCTTAGGAAAAGTATAATTGCGATAACACAGATTAATGAAACTTAAATATATGGTAAATAAAAGCTCAAAGATTATATTTCCAATTTGTTTTACTTGTTTCATTGCATAATTATTAAATAATTAAATAAAAAGTATGTAAATAACCTAGTATTATACTAATACATATACGATTTTACATATGTATGTAGCGCCGATAATTCAGAAATCGAACAAAAATACCAACAAAATGGCGTATCACTATCCTAATACCTTAAGTTCAAATTTTAAATACATACGTATAACTGCAAAAAACTGGTAGTGGTTTCAAATTGCCCCAAAATTTTTGAAAATGATAAATATCATGAATTTTCCAACAGTGTTATCACAGCTATTTTATATACTATAAAAATACTGTAGCTGGGGGTTGTATATTGAATAATAGGAAAGCAAGCACGAAAGCGAACTTTAAGATAACCACTGAATAAGGTTTTGTATTAAAAGATCAGAAATCGTTTGAAGTCCCTAAATCGAAATTATCTAGGAAGTTATTCTAATTTTAGGCCTTTAGGATAAATAAGTTTTTCTGAAGTAGCTTAATTAGCTTATCTTAAGGTATTTCCAACCATTCTTTTAGTGTTTCTAGTTTCCATAAAAATAAAAAAGTTATACTAAACAATGGTGATTATTTTTTTGATTCTCTTGCTAGAGAATAGCCGAAGAATGGCCAATTTTTCCGCTTTAACTCATTTTAGGGTATTTTCGGCGATTCTTAAGATGTTTAAAGTTTTCATTACAAAATTAACTAAATTATTCTTAAACACCTGTTTTCTGGATAGTATGATTTTCGAAAATGTTAATTTTTTTTCGATGAGCGAAATTTAAAAAAAAAATTTTTTTTACTTTTTGGGTTATTTGCAATCATCAGCATAAAATCACTTATTAACATTCAGTCAAGTTCGGTTACAACTATGGGGATCAGATAGATAAAGTAAATTTAATAATTTCAAATTTAGCAGATTTTCTCCTTTACAACCGAGTATTTAACATAAAATTATGAAACTAAAAACAATAATTTAATATTATTATAAATTGAAAATATAATTTCGATGATAAAAAATAATAAAATAAAATTAACGGTTTATTTTATTAAAAAATATATAAAAATCAAACTACACGATCAACCTACGTAGAATTCTGCCTACACTATAATAATATATATAATAAATAATATTTTTTTAAATAAGCCTTCTACATATCTCATACAGCTCTCATAATATAGTAGAAGATGCAATTTATTTACAAACACATAAAAAACTTTTAAAAAATAACCTATTATTATTATAACAATTTTGTTTTTTTCTTTTATTACATAATTAGAATTTCACATACGAGTTACAATTTTTCCCAGATTATTTATCTATATATAGAGAAAAATGAAGAAGAAAACTTTTAATTGCTTTAAATATTACAGACATGTGGAAAATAATTTTTTATATATGAAATGTACTATCACTTTTTTTATCGTTCATCTAATAATATGTGAGATTTCATAAGTAGTTAATGGGAGATTCAAGTGTTTATATAAAAGTTGTTTGAATAAGCATATACTTAAAAATATATCAACTTGCTTTATTTTTAGTTGCAAAATGTACAAGCATCTGGATTTATTTTGCTTTTTTTTTTTTTTTAACTTTTGCCATAATGTAAACAATTTTTCCCATAAATTTCATTATTGATTTATTTTATTTCAAATGTTTTAAATAATTTGTTCTATTTTTGATTTACTTAAAAAAAGATTACTTATAATTGCTGTCAATCTTATTTTAGCCTAAAAAAAATTGGCTTATTATATTAAAATACCCTACCCATTTCATTTTTGACGTTTAATAAGATACTTAACTTAACTTACCCTATATCTCGAGCTATATCTTTAATATGTCAAGTCATTATTTTTAAAAATAGCAAGTTTATTAATTTCTTATAAATACGCGGGTGTTTTATGCTAAAATTTTGTTTCTTATACCTATAGTATAAGTAAGTCGGGGCTTAGGTGTAAAAAAAAAGGCCAAACCTCTGAAAACCACGACCATGGCTGATTTACGATGAAACCTATGGGTATCTCTTCAGATAGCCCTAAAGAACAGAATGGACTTCAAATAAAGTCGGGCTTTTGAAAATTGGGTGAAATTACCCCCAATGTCCTCCCCCCTTAAGTCCTAAAATTTAAATTGATCATTTTTCGTAAATTTAACGACCCCTAGTAGGTTTTTTGGGTCACTGATCACGAATATGATGTCGGTTTTTACCGAAAATGATTCAGCTGCCCACAATAGGCAACTTTAGGTTATAATTTCGGTATTTTTAGAATAGATCCTTTTTTTTGTAATTTTAACGATTCCTAGTAGGTTTTTTGGGTCACTGAACACGAATATGATATCGGGTTTTACGGAAAATGATTCAGTTGCCCACAATAGGCAACCCAAACCCAGGTGACCCAAAAAACCTACCAGGAATCGTTAAAATTACAAAAAAAAGGATCTATTCTAAAAATACCGAAAAATTAACCTAAAGTTGCCTATTGTGGGCAGCTGAATCATTTTCGGTAAAAACCGACATCATATTCGTGTTCAGTGACCCAAAAAACCTACTAGGGGTCGTTAAATTTACGAAAAAAGATCAATTTAAATTTTAGGACTTAAGGGGGGGGGGAATTGGGGGTAATTTCACCCAATTTTCAAAAGCCCAACTTTATTTGAAGTCCATTCTGTTCTTTAGGGCTATCTGAAGAGATTCCCATAGGTATCATCGTAAATCAGCCATGGTCGTGGTTTTAATTTTTGAATTACGGAATAGACCCGACTATGTAACCTTTTAAAAGTGGTGGATTCTTCGGGGGGTAAGGTGGGAATAGCTTCTTCCTGAGAACCAAAAACATGCTTCTTTTTTATACAATTTTGTATGATCGAACTGATTCGACCCTTCCCCTACCTCTGCTCAAAAAATTTCTGCCGAAGCTAAAATTTTCCTTTTTCAGCCCTGGTTCTTTATACCATACATAACCTACTATAATTTACTGAGTCATTTAAATAACTGAAGGTTTTAGCGCTAAAAAATTGTTTATTATCTATACTGAATATGCATTAAAACCATATCGATCTATTATTGTAATTTCTTTGAAACTTTTAAATTCATTGTTAATTAAATAATGCTGTATTCGAGGTTGTATTTATCGTAAGGACATCATCCGGGACAACTGCAGATCTTTCATCAGATTTGTCGTACTTTTCCTCTTCCCTAGTTACAGTTATCACCTGAAGGGATGGAGAGGGTTTTTGAAATCTACAAATCTAGGTTGAAGAAAAAAGATCTTCTATATAACTTTTTTTGGTCACTAAATCCGAACCTGGAGTCCTTAAAAGCTCCTATTACATTTTATTAACTCGCATCAGAATTTCGGTGGATAATTAAAATATCCCAATACTTTTTTATCTAATCATCAAAATATAGACACTCTTTAAGGTTTACTTTTGAAATTTTTAGGTTTACTCTTGAAAATTTCAGGTTTACTCTTGAAATTTTTAACTGATATAGTGATATCGCAACAGACTACAGTTTACTCATGAGAAAGAAGTTGACAATAGTATAAATTTTTTAAGCATTAAATTAACTAGCCTGAAAAATAAACTAATACATTACTGGTACAGGAAACCAGCTTCATCGGGTAGATACTTGAACTTCAATTCTGCACACATAAAACATCAAAAAATACGGATGATATACACACTAGTAGACAAATCTTTATTACCATCTAATAAAAAATTTCATACAGACGACCTTGCAATTGTTAAACAACTATTATTCGACTATTATTGAACAATGATTACCCAAGCAAGTTCATAGATTATTAAATAAACACTCTTGAATACAGAGCTTAAGATAATAAAAACATTGAAAATGTGAGTGATATGCCATATGCCATACAAAAACAAATAATAGCCAAGAAACCAAAGATATGCATTCGCAATATTGATGGTTTTTACAATAGAATGTCAGGATGTTTAATAAATATGATGTCATCATCATACCCATAATTGAGAAAAGCAACAGCCATATAGTTATCAAGGCCAAAGATAAACTAAGAAAGGGTGAAAATACTAATGTAATATATACGATATATATCTTACTATATAGTATGAAGAGTGTGATGCAACATATGGAGGAAAAACCAAACGCAAAGTGTAGATACGAATTGGTGAACACGAGGCTGGTGTAGATAAAGAGATCAAAAAAGAAATAGCTTTAAATAACATCTAAAAATTATAAAAAAATTACCCCACTTTTAGGGGATGATATAACATTTTCTAGGGTTTGCACGTTAAAATGGACTTCGGAAATGAAAAGAGCAGCCCCGATTACCTACTGGGTAAAATTTTTAGCTCAAAATATCGATTTTTCCATTAAAAAAAATTCAAATGGCTTGAATGTGTCGATTAGGCGTTAATGGGTTAACCAAAGACAAAGAAAAAGAAAAACAATAAGCTGGGAGTCATAGGTTCCATAAATAAAAAAGCTGAACTACCAAAAAACACCAATCATAATACTGATAACAGCACTAAGAAGAAAGACAACATAGCACCTATCACTCAGCATTATATCAATACGAAACACAATTTTAAGTGGGAAAATTATCAAATTTTGGATAAAGAACCTTCATATCATAAACCCAGCACATCTGAGGTCCTGTACATCAATACTAAAAAAAAATCTATCAACCTACAAGAGGATTCTAAAGGATTATTTAAACCATATCTTTCTGTAACTCACAGAATGAAAAAACGTAATCGTTCATTGTTTACATAATGTTACCATAACAACGAAACTCCAGCGCTCGTATGCTTATTGATTATCTATAAATATATCTATATACTCTATCGATCAATATTTTCAGAGATGCCGTTTAGTAATACGATTTATGATATTATTTCAAATAGTTATATATATTTACCAATATCAACATTAATACTACATACATACAATTTTTAAATTATTTGTATGGTTAATTTATAACTGTTAATTTCCAAACAATTAAAACTCTGAGATAATAACTTATTTAGACTAATTAAATTTAAATGATTTATTAATCAATATTTCTGTGATATTATTTATACATATATTTTTAATTTTAAACATGGCATTAGTCAAAATTAATCAACAAATATTCATATATGACGCATTATTTTTTTTTTACTACTTAATTCGGACAAAAATCTGAAAAAAAAAATTTGAAAGGACATCGATATGACCCGTGTTTTCTGGTAGTTTGAACCTTCAGAAAACCGAAAAAAATCGTGAACAAGAAATCGGCGATAGGTGCCAAAAAGATTTTTCCATTTTTATGTCAAAAACTGCCTTTTTTTCGTAACTGAGCTACCCGATTTTCGAAAATTTTTATTTTAGGGGTTTTTCACGGTATTTTTCGGGATTTTTGTTTAAAACAAGTTAAAACAAGTTCAAAACTAATAGAAAAAAGGATTCAGCATCGGTTTTTAGCAATATTTTGACATTTATAAGCTAGAAAACCTGTTTTTTTTGTTGTTGCTTTTTTTCAAATTTGGTTTTATTACTTTTTCTTGCATCTTAGGCTGTTTTTAATCTATGTAAGAGTTAAACTGGTGAATATTGATAATTTTTAGTCCAAATTAATTGTTACATACCATTAAGATGCCCTAAAATAATTATTTTAATGCGCTACAATGATAGAACCCGAGAGTCCCAATTTTTTAATTCTTGTTAAAATGAAGTAATTATACTTTTCTATCTTAAATATTTTGTCTATTTTATTTTTATCTCATAAAATATATTTTTCCAAGCAAATAAAACTCCATTAATTATTATATGCCCAAATATTTTTCATTTTTACACGTTTATAACCAATTTTTTCAATTAACTTTAAATTTAAAAATTAATTGGAAAAAAATGAACATTTTAATGTAAATAAATTTTTAAAAAAATTCAATATACTTAAAATTTTTAATAACTATCAAATTATTAACATAATACCTGCATCTTTAAATATCTAATTTATAAAGTTACAATATAAATTAAAAAACTTGAAGACTTAAGAAAATACAAATTATAACTATGTTGATTAAAAAAAAAAACTACTATCAACATCTCATATTTCTATTTTAAGTTTTATATTACAAAAAATATATTATTATCATTATATTTATGCCTTATTTGGCATCAAATTTTTTTTTATCTTAATAAAAAATTATAATATACAGAGAAATAAAAATTGAAATATTTTGCCAAAAATATAAATTTTCAGACGTTAATAATTTTTTTATGCATTGGCTAAGAAAAGTAAATTATTACGATAAGGAGAGAGAAAAATTTTATGTAATAATAATTTTTTTTATTACTTTCTCTTCTTTTACAGAATTTATATTGTTGTATTATTCATATTTTATTTTATGGCATCTTTCGTCACTATTCAACACATAATTTTTCACATTCTTTTATAGTACATTTTTTATGGCTTAAATAATAAATTGTAATTATTATAAAATTTATTACACTAAATTCATTTTTAATTTTACTTCAATATAAAGCAAGTTTATTATTCATTTTATAGTTAATTTTCTATTGTTTTATCTTACTGTGTTTGAAAAAAGTTTTACAAATGTTAGTTAACTTTTGGAAGGCTTTCGAACAAATTTTAATAAGTTAAAATTTGCATGGTTTCTTACTTATTTGTTAGACCGACAACAGGCTGTTCTTACCTCACACTTTTTTAAAGAATTAATCTCAAAATAATTCCTCCCTAACGAATTAAATAAACATTCATTCTTTTCTGACAAAAAATTCTTTTAGGTTTAGTGTGTATTTAATATAATATCAAAGAAGATAATATTATATACTGTTGGTATCTTCTTTGATAATATTGAGCCCTTCGTTTCTAAGGCCAGGAAGCCCGTTGGAATAAACAGAGGGTATCGGGGGTGTTTTCAAAATATTAAGAGTCATTCATAAATATTAATTGTAATTTAGTAATGTTTGTTACTTAATATTTACATAATTATTTATAAAGTATTCTTTCATTTTTAAGGGAATAGTTTATTATACTTAATGAACAAAATCAATTCAAATCAAACTTATATTTTTTGAATCATTGTTTCCATTTGCTGTATTCTTAAAATATATAAAAAATTCTAAACAAATTATGATAAATAAATAATGATAATTTAATATTCAGCTTGTATTTTCATAAATTATTTTTTTTATTCACCTCGCTATTCACATATAATTAGTGGTACTTATAAAGAGCACATAGTAAATTTATCCATTTAATACTTTTTCTTCTATGGGATTAAGAGAACTTGCGAGAGAACTTGTTACATAATGGAAGATAAAAAAGCACAATTTTTCTTTTGATCTTTTTAATGATGAAAGAAAATGCTCTTTAAATGAATTTTTAAAACATTCAAGTATCTTTCAATTATTTTGTGAACTTTATGGAATATATGGGTCGAGGTTTTATGACATAATTTTTTTCTTTGAGCTTTTTAAAGTATTTAAGTACTATATAAAAAAAAGACTTTAGTACTCATTTTGTTATAGCCTATGGGAATAAAATGTCTTTTTTTATAAAACTTAAAGACTGTCGAGGCATATGAAGTCTGACAGTTTGCTAAGCTTTAATTTTGCTTGGATTGCTTTTATATAGATTGGCTAAGAAAGCAATCAGAACTCTCTAACAGTGAATATAATAGAATATAGACTATCTAATATATTGCATCTAGGGTACAGAATTTATGGATTCACTTGAAAAGAATGATCAAGCTAACGCCTAAAATTTTTCACGCATAAAGGGCTTCTCGGCGTGCCTATGCAATTTTTTTGCTTGCCTAACTTCTATATACAATGTGCAACTAGGTGCCAAGCTCGGTGATAAGTTTTACATTTAGGCGATCAGAAATATTTTTGTGAGCAAAAAAAAGTGTCATATACAATAAGGGTCCGAATAAAGGCGTAAATTGTAAAATTACGAGCTTGAGCGTCTCTTTGATCTCAGACTATAATCTAAACATTCGCGCTCGTGTTTTAAACTATAGTCATAGCATAAGTGAACAAAAAATGAATGAAAAACCCCTTCTAAATACTGGCGGTCGTGCAAAATATCATTATTTTAATGACAAAATTCCATAAAAAATTCTAAGAAAAACCACATTAAAAAATATGAAATTAAAATAACCAATAAAAAAAAAAATCAAACTGTGAAAAAAAAATTTACTTTTACTTAAAAACAAAATTAGCCTTTTTGTCCTGGTCTAACCATTAATTCTTATCTAACATAATTACATACAACTATTTTTTTTAACAAAACGTGGTCACGAAAAGCTTTTTATACATATTTTTCTTTTTTAACATCCCTTTTTTATATTTCATTTTAATTATATTATTATTATACAATAAACATACGTGAATACAACATTTTTTTCTCAGGTTCATTGTACTACCCTCTTAACGTAAATATTTTTCAACTCACGTGGTATACTTGTACATGTACGGTTAGCTAGTAGTTATAGAAGTTCAGGGTGATTTTTTTTATATAAACTTTTATTTTCACCCTTATTTCTAACATTTTCATTTTTATAGGGTTGTGTTGTACTGATATATTCGTATGTTCATGAAATGTTAACAATTATTATAGGCAGGTGACATTACTTTGACACGCAAAATATATATTGTTTTTTTTATTGTAGCTATTGTAACCGTTAAAAGTAATTTTACTGTCTGTTATGATTGTGTAAAAAAGCAATAATTTTTCTTATCTATTTGTAATAATCTATTTTAAAATTTAATTATTTAAAAAAAAAATGTCATAATAATTTATTTGTTTTAATTTTTATGTTACAGGCTATTGGTTTAGCAACAGCAGTATTAGCGATATGGATGTTAGTTGATAATACATTTTTGGTATCATTGATACCAGAGCAACAAAATTTTTACAATGGATTATACATATTATTAGCTGCTGGTGCATTAATGATATTTATATCATTCCTTGGTTGCTGTGGTGCAATTAGAGAATCACAATGTATGCTTGTTTGTTTCTTTAGTTGTTTACTTATTGTCATTGTTGCACAAATTGCTGCCAGTGGATGGCTTTACACCAATAGTGATAAATTACGTGGCTTAATTAAACAAAATATTGCTGCAACTGTTAAGGTAAATGAACTTTTTGTATCAGCATTTTTTTAAAGGTTATTAAATTAATTTTTTGCTTATTCAATTTTTTGGTATTTTTAGAACGAATATGGACAAATAGCATCAAGAACTGAAATTGTTGATATTTTCCAATCTAATCTACAATGCTGTGGAGCTAATGGACCTGGAGATTGGGCAAGCAGCAAGTACAATAACAAAAATCGTAAAGATTCAACCATAAGTCTAACAGTCAGCCATGAAGTTAATCCATTTAAAGTTCCTGAAAGTTGTTGTAGAAGTTCTAAATCTCAAGAATGTGCTATTGCCCGTGAATTACTTGTTGGAGGTCCAGTACCACCAGCAGTTTATAGTCAGGTAAGAATTATTAATACTAAATTTAAATTTTTTTAGATTTTTTTCTAATGAAATTATTTTTTTTCTTTTACAGGGCTGCACAGATAAAGTATTAGAAGTATTGGATAAAAATAGCTGTTACCTCATATACTTTATACTTGGAGTTTGTGGAATTGAACTTTTAGGATTATTATTTTCATTAATTATTTGTTGTGCCATTGGTTCAACTGAAAAATATAAATCTTAAAAAAAAAAAAATAATTTAATGAAAAATAATAATAATTTAACATCAATTTTTTTTTTCTAACTTCATAATCAAGAGTACCTTACAAACAAAAATAATGTGATACACATTTTTAGCAGTTACTACAATCAATACTCATTAATTAGAATACTTAAAATGCATCTTTTTAACAAATATTCATCAATTTTTTCAAACACTTTTTATACTAGAAAGTTTGTATACACAATTTTTATACAAAAAAAAATTTTCTAAATAACAATAATTTTTGATACTCGATAAATGCACATTGAATTTTGCATTTGATAATCATATAAAACATATTTAAAAAGTCAAGATGATGCTATAAAGTATTATAGTATTCCTTGATAATTATTGTGCCAATAGTATTAAGGCGATAAAATCAATCATTTTTTCTTTCTGTATTTTTTTTCTATCGAATAGAAATATAATAGAATCAATTTTTGTCAAGGGATAAAATTTGTAAGGTTTCCAAAAAAAAACTATACTCATCGATAGAGTTTAAAAACAAAGATCATTTTTTAATATGTAAAATTTATATTAAGTAAAAATTCTCAATGATTAATTAATTGAGCATCTAGAAAGAAGGCATCTAGTCGATTTCTCTTATAAAAAATCAAAAGATTTAAAATTAATATAGTTTGTAAGTGCTAAAAATTCTTAGCACCAAAAAAGAAACAGCATGTAATAAAAGAATTGATTTAAAAAAAAAAAAATAACTTTTGTACAATTTTATAATCTGGTTGCGTGTTTTTAGGCGCACAAAAAAATAATTTTGTTTTATCTTTTGTTACATACTGTAATATTTTTAATTATTAAGAATCTCTATCCCCAACATTAAAAAAGAAGTATCCATAATTTATAAATATAGAATTGTTTAAATAATAAAATACTTAAATAATATATTTATTTATAATATTCTGATTCACAATTTTTAATAATTAAAATTTTTGTAATAAAAATGTTATTTTTTAATCAATAATATAAAAAAGAAAACAAGACTTAATAATTCAGTACAAAATTGGATGAAAAATTTAAAAAAATTGAAATTTTTTATAAAAGAAATAAAAATAAAAAACAACGATAATAAATAACATTTTAAAATGTTAAAAAAAAAAAATTATATTAATAATGTTGTAATTAAAATAAAAAAAAGTAATATATAATAATTAATACAGAAATGATCTGAAATAAAAAGTTTATATTTATATAGCTTGTTAGTTTCTATATTTTGATGTACTTCATATTTTTTTAATTTAAAAAATATGTTACATTGATGAAAGGTTTAATATTTGCACAATTTTTAAGCTTTGTGAGTTTTTTTGTAAAAAATTTAGACCTGGAACTTTTTACCAAAAGTTTTTATCAAATTCACAAATAATAGTGCAGTAAAATTTGCAAAATAACTAAAAGTTCTAGTAAACTAACCAAATTTTCCAAAAAAACAGTAAAATAGAATATACTTTTTTTAAATTAAATTCCAATAAAATTGTCTACTTCTTTAAATCTTTCATAACACAAATTATCACATAAAATATATTTTTATTTACTTTATTACTTTATATAAAATAAATTTATTGTGTTTTATTATTTCGTTATGTTTTTTTTAAATTACTTTAATTTTTATTTTTTTAATCATAAAAAATACCAATAAAAAAAAATTTATTTGATATAATTTATGAATTAATTGTTATAATTTTTCATATTTAATAGTATGAAATCTGGCTTTAAATTTAATTAAATTTATATTATTTAAAAAAAAAGAAGAGTTTAATTATGATTAAATATATTATAATTAAAATTTTTTTCATAATACAACATAATATTAAATCTTATTTTATATTTTTGTAAATATTTTATTATGTGAAAAACACAATTTAATATATCATAAGTAAAATTTTTATGTAATTATGTGTTTTTTAATATTAAAAATACACAAACTTATCATAATTTGAAATAATTTTGCAATTAAATACAGAAATTTTATTCTACTTATTTTATATATGTATAAAAAATGTAGATAGAAATATTCAAATAATTTTCTTTGTTTCATTTAAAAATTAATATTAAATATTTATTATTTAATTAAAATAGGAATATTTGTATGCTTAAAAAACAAAGAAGATTTTTTTGATGTTTTTAACGTTATATAAAAAGCACTGATAAATAATTTTGTATTTATTTAGCTTAAACAAATATGTAATGTTTCTCTATTAATTAAAATATAAACATTTTTATGTGCATTTATATTTTTTTATATACTTAACTTTACTGTTAAGAAATTATTTACTACCTTATTATAAAATGCCCAAAATGTTCAATGTTTATACAGAAATATTCATACATTTCTAATTTAATTTAATAAATTGTATTCCCATATGATATAAGTTTTTCGTTTTATTCACAAACCTATATGGATAGATTTAAATGATAGTGAGGGCGATTTGTATGGTCGGGTCTTCAAAACTGCCCCAAAGTGTTTTTTTCTGAAAGTACTACAAAAAATAAGTCACCAGCTCAATTTTTAGCCTCCCAGAGCGAAATCTCGATTTTTTGCAGCCATTTTAGTGTTTTTGACTGTAGTAAAATATGTAAAAAAAATGAGTCATAATTTTTTTAATTATTGCTGTAAAAAACTCACATTAGCATGAAAAATTTTTTCCTCTTGGGTTCAGATAGGAAATTTCCCTGGCTATCCGATTCCGGGGTCAAAAATTTTTTTTGAGTAGCGCATGCGCGAGGAATCGCTAAGATAGGCTGTTTTATTTTCAAAAGTCGATTTCTCAAATGCCTATTAGTGAAAAATCTTTTAACCAGTCTTAAAATTTTCTTTAAACCTTATATTTTTTGGCTAAAAAAAAATTTCGATGTGACACTGCTTTTCGGGAGCTCTAGATAAAAAAATAGCAGCTTTCGAAACCTCATTTTTTACAAATTTCAAATTTCCCGCCAAGTCACGTGACTAATCAAAAATCTGACCAAAAATTTGGATTCCGCGAAAAATTTTACATAAGGATATATCTTTTCATGTTTTTAAGAGCGTTTATGTTAAAGCGGCGAAATTTTAAATTAAAAGATTAAAATAACTCATTTTTTCAAGGAATTTTTTTATTTTTTAAATTATACCAAATTATACCAAATTATTCAAAATTAATTCAAAACTTCTTTATTATTTCACTGTTTCCATGTGACTCAGCATCATTAGTTTAAGACTTCCCATTGGTCTCGTTAAAAGCGTCTAACAAAGACCTTTCAAATAAGACCTTAATCGTTAAAAAGTCATTAGGGACCGAAGAATTGAAAGTTAGCTGTTTTCGAAAATATCGTTTTTTTAACAACTTTAATCGTCTGCAAAATTTTTCTTTGAGAACTTTAAGAGCTGAAAATTTTAGGATAGCTTCTTTTGATATTAAAAAAAATTCTCTGAAAATTTGGGTGATGGTATTGGCTTCTGTTCGTAGATATAAGATTCTGAAAATGTTTAATAATTGGATCAATATTGGCCAATTAGTGGTTAAGGGGTCAACAAAAAATTTTTCTTCTTCAATATTCGAATAGCCAGGGAAAAATAAGCTCATTTAAAACAAAAAATTTTTATTTTTGACCGACAAATAAGCAAGTTATCATCATTTTAAGATTTTTTAAAAAATTTTCCAAAAATTCCAGTTTTAGGGTCATATACAATATTCTAACTTTAAATAACGATAACTCGATTATTTGTCGGTCAAAAATGAATTTTTTTTTTTTTAATGGTCGAATTTTTTCCTGGCTATTTGAATATTTATAACAAAAAAACTTTTTATATAAAAAAATTATTTTTTTTTGGCAAATTACTTTAGAACCTACTTTAGTTTGTCAATGTATTAGGGTAGTTTTTGGCCCAAAAAAATTTTTTTTGCATATAAAAAGTTGTTTTGTTGTAAATATTCAAATACCTAGCCAGGAAAAAATACGACGATTTTAAAAAAAAATTTTATTTTTGACCGACAAATAAGTTAGTTATAGTTATTTAAAGTTAAAATATTGTATAATGTAAGAAATGAATATATTTAAAAAAATTTAATTATGAATAATATACTGCAGTATATTAGTTTTTTTAAAAAAACTGAGTCTAATGAGTTTGTTTAGATCTTAATAAATTTTAACTGCTTATGCTTACAATGGTTTTTAAATTGTAAGGTTCTGGTCTTGAATGGGTCATGACGTGTAGCTAAATAAAAGCATTTTGTAAGGAATTCATGTCTTCGGTTTGCTTCTCTGATAGTGGTGTTGCGATCTCCTCAATATCATCGGGTAAAAGTTCAAGTGAAGGTGTAATCAACTCTAAAATTTTAGGCTCTTACATATCTGAGAGCCATCTACACTAGAGTGGACCTATTTTTGGACTTTGTGGAAAAACTTTGCTCCCCGGGTTTTTTTGTGAATTTTTGGTCATAAAAAGTCCCCAGTTCCAAGGATTTTGCTTTCGCCTTGCAAAAACACGTGCCTGTAACCACTTCAATTTTCCCATTTAAATAACATGGGAATTTTGAGTTTTTAGCTATACAAATTTTCACAAAAGCCAAAAAGCGTTTTAAAATGCTAATTTTTACTGGAAAACATACTTTTATATATTGTAAAGACATGCAAACAGCCCTGCATTCATTCCAAGGGGAATTTTGGGGCTAGATACGCAAATTTGCGTTATAAAATAGGTTTTTCGATAATTTTCAATAAAACGCTAAAACCTCAAAAATTAATCAAAGTACTACTAGTTATACTACTTTTTTTGGTCTAAGAGTCATCTTTCAAACGACGTAAGCCGTATATTTTTATCACTGTTTCTCTCAGCGCTATAGTCAATTAATCTATTGGTAATTTTTGAACCCAAATGACCAATTTTTAAATTTATTTAAATTGCTGCCAAAATTGTAATTTTTGACGAAATTAAGTTTTATCTCGAGTTTTATAGGCCTTAAAAATTTTTTACAAGTTTCAAGTTTCCAAAAATTTTTTACTCACCGCTTTTAAATAATTTATTAACCAGAGATGATAATTTAAAGTCAGAGTCCCAATTTCAGGGTTTTAAAAAAAAGTCAATTTTTATCATTATCTTTGAAAAGCAATATCTTAAAAACTAATTAAAGAAAAGAGACGAGTAAAAAATTTTTGGATAATTGAAGCTTGTAAAAAATTTTTAAGGCCTATAAAACTTAATTTCGTCAAAAATTACAATTTTGGCAGCAACTTAAATAAATTTAAAAATTGGTCATTTCGGGTCAAAAATTACCAATAGATTAATTGACTATAGCGCTGAGAGAAACAGTGATAAAAATATACGGCTTACGTCGTTTGAAAGGTGACTCTTAGACCAAAAAAAGTAGTATAACTAGAAGTACTTTGATTAATTTTTGAGGTTTTAGCGCTTTATTGAAAATTATCGAAAAACCTATTTTATAAAACTTTAAAACGCTTTTTGGCTTTTGTGAAAATTTGTATAGCTAAAAACTCAAAATTCCCATGTTATTTAAATGGGAAAATTGAGGTGGTTACAGGCACGTGTTTTTGCAAGTTGAAAGCAAAATCCTTGGAACTGGGAACTTTTTATGACCAAAACTTCACAAAAAAACCCGGGGAACAAAGTTTTTCCAAAAAGTCCAAAAATAGATCCACTCTAATCTACACCTACCGTTTGTGCTAAATTTACAATGCTCCGAACTGTCTCTTCAGATTTATGTACAAAATAAGTAGGGTAGGAAAAAATTAATTTCTTTAGGAGATTTTAACGAAAATGAACTTTGTCATTTTACGACTAAGTTCACTCTCGATAAAATTTTTTAAACAAATAAATGCACTTGAACCGCGGATAACAAAGATTTTATGCGCGCATAGCGAGGGATGTCGCATTTCAGCCTACCGCGGATACAGTGAATCCCGGATTAAAAATCCGCGAATAACGAGGGATGCCTGTATATATTTTTTAGTTTATTTGTTTGATTTTTTCAGATTAGGTTGTTTTTTTTCTGCCTTCGCACTCAACTGCGTTTTGCGAGTTTTTACAGAAAATTAGCTTGCAACTCGCCTGCGTGGCCTGTAGGCCCTATCGTAAGGTTCAGATATATCAAGTTCATATCAGAGATATATACTTCAATTCACTAAAACCATTTGAGCAGAAAATTGATTTTCATTTTTTAATTATTCTTTACCTGATTTTATTTTTAATTTTTTTGCTTTTATTTATTATAAACAAAAAATCGTTGCAAAAAAAAATAATTTTAAGCTCCTAAAATGCTTATTATCCCTTTATAGTAATTATTCTAAATCCATTTGAACTCTCCCCCAAATATGGTACATTTGACTCCCTCTTTGTATAAACATATGTTCCATGTTAAAAAATTATAGTAAAATTCTCGCGGAATCCAAAAATTGAGTCAATTTATCAAAATTTTCATCTAGCGACACATCTTAGAAATTCTTCTATTTTTTTACCAGGAATGTGTAATGAAATATAATAGGATCCACAGATTAAAATAATAGTTATCAAAAAAAATCTATAAATTATAAAAAATTTTATAAAAACGTACTTTTTAAAGATTAAAGTTTATCAACTCTGCTCTACCTTACTTGTTAGTAGATTAAATTTCATTCTCAATCATTTAAAAAAAGCTGACATATGTTCAAGCTTGCGTATAAAACTTTCAATTTTTGCATTATTAAATTTAAAATCTATAGTTTATAATTGCTTACATACATGAGCATAATAAATTTATATAATAATATGTCATTTAAAATACTCTCTTGTTTTATGCACTATTTTTTCCCCAATGGTTTTTTTTTATTTTAATTAACTTTAAATGCTTTTTTCTCTTGTTTTAAATAACAACTATGAATATTTCTTTTTTTCTTATTATTACAAATAATATTAAAATAGCCAATAAAAGCTCATTCATTGAAATTATATATTTTAACATAGCCTCGAATTAAAACTATTACTTATTTATGTTTATTGAATATATCCCTCCTCGTTGCAGCTGTATTTTTGTCTACGTGTAGGTGCAGGTGTAACGGTATCGACAATGCCAATTTTTGGCACTATAAAAAATAATTTTTGGCAAAAATTTTTTTATAAGGTTTTAGATAAACATTTCAGTTGTAGGAAAAAAACTGTTTTGGCCAAAATATCTTCTCAGTTTTGCGCGAAAAATTTCAGAATAGCGAAAAACGAACTTTTTTTAATTTAGGGTCCAAAGGCCATATCTCCGGCCCTAATTGTTTTTAAGAAAAAATATTGTAGGGTTTCAAGGTTCATATAAACTACTTTAAAAAAAATGCCCAAATTTGGCTCCGTTACAAAAACGATAATTATTTTGCAATATGAAAATTGGCTTTTTTTTAATAAAAAAATTTTTTAAAATTGAAGGTTTTTCGGGTTATACGCCCCTTTGGGGCCATTTATTGTACAAAAAAGTTATTTGGGGATGAAGCTTAACCTTTTAGTAAGTAATTAAAAATAATTTGCAGAAAAAAACTAAGGTTGTCCGGAAAACAATTTGGGACAGTTAAGAAATGAATTTTTTTTGAAAAATTTTGAAAAAAAGTTATCCCACGAAAAAAAATAGGTTTGGGCCAAACATTGGGCCACACGTTTATCCCAAAGTTTAGGACAAGTTTGTCCAGTTGGACAATGCGATACTTTAAATTTAATACAAATTAGTAGTTAAAAAAATCACAAGAAGTTTAAATTTATAATAAAATACAGAATTTATTAACACCAAATTACATATAATTTTTAGTATCCTTTTTTTTTAATTTTTAAAATCCAAATTATTTTAAGTTTCATCAAACTTGGCAGGTTTATCACTATGGTTTATCAATATGGAATTCGAAAAACTTTGCTAGTCCCTTTTATTGGAAACTGAACGACAACTTGGCAAATTCATCTCCTCTGAAATTTGGAATTGAAAAACTCTGCGAGACCCTTTTGGCGAAAACTGAACGGAATGCTCGATAAATACTAAAAAAAAAAAATGAAACAAAACCAAATAAAGTAATATTACCTTCTATTGGTTTGTAATTTTCTAAAAGAAAGGTAAAGTTTTTTTAACCTACAAAAATCGTCAAGAAAAATTCTTTTTATTTGTCATCAACTGCCATTTCTCTTGGTCGTTTCCTGGTACCATTATTCTTAGACTTTGGAAATGGTACTTGCGACGAGAAGCTGGCAAAATTTAGGAAAATACACTAAAAACTCAGCAAAAAAGAAAATTGTCATTTGGTGATTTAGCAGTTGGTAAGTAATAAAGTTAACATGATTAGAAAGAGTCAATTCGGATAAATAACTGTCAGGGGGGGGGGAGGTATTTATGAATACGTAAAATTATTTTTTAAATTACTAATTATGTTAAAAAAAGAGGTTATCTGTCTAAAATTCTTTTTTAAATTTATTTATGTTTTTATTTCAGTCAGAAACCATAGAAGATTCTCAGTGGTAGTCAGTCACTCATCTAATTCGAATTGGAATTACATTGGTTTCATGAGAAATTTTTTTTAGACCCTGATCTGTACGGTGCATTTATTATAGGTATCTATTACGGAATTGGAAAACCTTATATGCTTCATAGATACTTTGAACAATTCATTACAGAAATAAATAATTTGTTAAAAAATGGTATCACAATTGATGATGTATTCTTTAAAGTACAAATCATGTGCTGTACTTGTGACCGTCCTGCAAGAGCTTTTAACAAAAATATAATTGGTAATTCTGGTAATTATGCACGTGAAAGATGCTGTGCAGATGGTGGATTGGTGTTCCCTGCTGTAAATTAAAAAGAATGTGCTGACGAATCATTTCGTAATAAATCAGATCAAAAATATCATGAAGATGGAAAATCTCCATTAGAAAACATAGTGCCTCATATTGATATAGTTAGGCATTTCGTTTTAAATTTTATGCACCTCGCTTTATTAGGGGTCATGAAAAAACTATTGGTCGAGTGTTGGCTAAGGATTGATTTTGGTACAAAAATGGAAAAAATAAATATTTTCAAAATGTGTCAACCCTAAACAAATTTAACAGGTTAAATCGCCGTAGAATTTCAAAGGTAAGCAACGCAATCTTTAGGATTAATTAAGCAATAGAAAGCCGCAGAATTTAGGTTTTTTCTACTGTATTTTGGAGCTTTAATTATAAAAAACTTTTTACCTACAGAATTATATGACTATTTTTTATATCTTTATGTCTCAATGAGGTTACTTGCTTGTTAATTACTTACTTTTACTTTGCTGTAAAACCACATTTAAAAAATATTCTGACCATTCAAGAAATTATTTAAAGGGGTTTGTTTTGCTTTTCTGTAAACACTAACAGTTACCATCACTTTTTTTATATGTCCATAGTTTGCTGCACATTGTAGATGATGTACAATTTTTTAACATTCCTCTTAGCTTAATAACCGCATTTCCTTTTGAGAATCTCTTGGGAAAAATAAAAAAGATCATTAAGATGTGCTTATAAATCACTTCACCAACTTTGCAGGCGGCTAAATGAACAAAAATCAATTCCAACAAAAAAAGTAACAATTCTACCAGAAATAGAAATATTGAGTATAAAAAAAACTTACTAAAAATAAGCCATCTGAAATTATAATTAACTCTGTAAGATATAAGAATTTTACGTTTTCAACTAAAAAACCAAATAACTGTGTATACTGTTACAAAATAAAAAATAAGATTTAATAACTAAAATGTATTTAGAAGATAAAAAAATTACATTATAAGTGGGAAAAAAATTTTTTAAATAGAATCAGCTTTTGTTTATCCTACTGATTCGACACAGGTATGAATATTTTTAAAGTAGCAGAATTGAAAAGTGACGAAAAGGTGTGTTTTTTATTAAACGAGATTGAGGTAAAAGCTGTATTGTTAAAAATTTTTGAATTGGATTGCGATAAAAAAGAAAATTATTTTGTTCTTATGCTGCATTAAAAAACAAATTTTTCGTATGCAAAATTTATATTTTATTAAGTTTATTTTTATTTTATAAGTAAAAAATTATTGTTCTTAATAAAAATTTACAATTCATAAAATTTTTTTTTGGATCATGTTTAAAAAATTTTTAAACTAATTTTTTGTGTTATAATTATAAAATCCTTAAACAAAATTAATTTTTAATATTTAACGCTACAAATTTTCACTAAATACTAATTTTAACATAATTATTATAATAAAATTAATTTCACTTATAAATGAAATTATAAATCTCTTTTATCTTTCCTACAAATGTTCATATTTTAAAAATTACTTAACATTAATAAAATTAATAATAATTAAATTATTTTTTAATATTAACTAAATTAGTATTTGGTAAGTAATTAATAATACTTAAATTATTTTATAATTTTGATTAGATTAGTATTTGGTTACACACAGAGCTGTAAATCCGGAAATTTTAAAGACAAAACTTGGTTTTAGCGTTTTTCCGAGTTTTGAAACTTAGTTCTCACCGTAAAGAGAAATGAAAACCTGAATCAAACTATTTCTATTATTCAATACATGGAATAATCTTGCTTTAAGGTTTTGAATCATAGAAATAGTCTGATTCAGGTTTTCATTTCTCTTTATGGTGAGAACTAAGTTTCAAAACCCAGAAGAACTTAATTATAATAATTTACCAAGTAAATTTTGCTTTTGTAATCCAGCAGGCTTATCCAGTGCCATTAGTTAGTGCAGCTTCCTCTTCAAGATTTTTTTTCATTTGAGCTTTTAACAATGCTGCCCTTTGAGCTTTTCTTTTTCTATTTGTTAATGCGTCTAATTGATCAGAATTACTTGTAATCGCAACAAATTTGGTTACAGTTGTTTTGTAGTTGGCGTATCCTTTAATAAATTTCATTACATGTTGATTCCAACCAGTTGGTGGTGGTGCTCTTCTTCTCACTAGGTTTTGTATCAATTCAATATTTAGGTCAACTTTGCACCCGCAGTACGGACAAACGGCTAAACCAAAACTGATGAACCTTGGCAGGTGTTCATAAAATGTTTCAATGTTTTTTTGGGAGGGATCTCCAACCATCGCCCATTGCGCATGTCTGAGATCCAGCTATTTCGTAAAAAGTAGGGTGACGATATCATTACACCTGCACCACGGAGGGATATAATAATGCGTATTTAAAAATAATTAAAAAGTAATAAAATTGATTATTTTAAGTATATGCACTTTTAAAAAAGTTTCATTTTAAAGTTCATAAAAATAATATTTAATCTAAGCTATAATTACGTGCTTTTTTCGTCCCTTATACTCGATATTGATTAAAAAATACACTGTAAAAAGTAAGTTCCTTATATTAACAAAAAAATTAGAAAATTTTCGAAATATTAATAAATTTTCGACGAAATTTGTAAATATTCGAAAAAAATCGTAAATTTACTAAATTTAGTATATTATCGAAAATTTCGAGAATTCTCGATTTTTTTGTGAATTCTTAAGAAAAATTGATAATTTACAATTTTTTTTCGAAAATTTACAAAAAATAGTCGTAAATTTACGAAAAATAATTGTGATTTTGCAACTTTTTTCGTAAACGCACAAAAAAAATCGAGAATTCTCGAATTTTTCGATAATATACTAAATTTAGTAAATTTATGATTTTTTTCGAATACTTACAAATTTTTTTGAAAATTTACTAATTTTTCGAAAATTGTCTAATTTTTTTGTTAATATAAGGAAGTTACTTTTTACAGTATAGTATACATTACCATCCCGTCTCCAGAAAAATAAAGAATGGTCGTGTCCTTTAAATCGAATCCATACAGTATTTTTTCCAAAAGTAGCAGTACTGAAAATAACCCTTTAGATACCTAATTAATCGTTTTACAAATTTTAAATTTCCCGCGAAGTCACATGTTGATTTTTTATTTAAATAGTAAAACATCAGTTTGAAACTCGTTTGATATAAATATACCCACATAAGTTGCATTGCAGAATTCTAGAATTTAAAATTTTATAAACGTGGATTAAATTTCGGATAGAATCAAAATCAAAATTTCCACTTCACAAGAAAGCAAAACTACGAAAAAGATGATTAAAGTACAAAGTGACAAAGAGATTCAAGAGGGGTTGAACATGTCATAGCAGTACAGGATGTAATGTACATTCTTAATTGAAGAGTATTAAAAAAAAGTATTAAATTTTTGTTGAAATAAAGTATAAGATTTAAAAATATATATTTTTTTTGTAATTTTTTTTTTATTTTGGGAAAAGTGTCCTTTGGGAATCATTTTTTTGGGGAATGGGTTATTTTGGTAAAATTGGCCTTGGAAAAAATGAATTGGGAAAAGTGTCTCCCAATCAGGATATTTTATCAACAGAATAAACTCATCCATAACTACATGATTTAATTTGGTGTTCCAAATGTAGTGAACTCTCCTTTTTAGTCAAATTGGTTTTTTCAAAATACCAGCTTTCAGCTACTCATAAAAGCGAAGAAAAATATATTGAAAAAAATAATGCGAACAAAAACTAAAGTAATTTTCTAACCAATACAAATAAAAAGTACGATTACTATTGTTAAAGAGAGAAATAACAAAACCAATAAAAACGTGTAAAATCAAACATAGCTAAAGATATGGGTATAAGTTGATAGGTTGTCAATTATCAGAAGAAGGGGACAATATTATGGCTATTGCACCCTATAAAGCTATATGATAATAAGATCTATAAATTTGATCATAACTCATCAGTAGTTTGATCAAATAAGAATCATATAAAACGTTTAATTCATATTTCAAAGAAAAGATTGATTAAAATTTTAGAAGATTTCTCCAGCTATAAAATTTTCCAATTAATACGGTGAAATTGATTATAAAGTTTAGTGATACAATAATTAAGATATAAATGGAAACAGGATTTCAAAATATCTTTTGTTTGATCATTTTAAAAATATTAATTTTCTTAAAATCTTATACAAAATCAACATGTTACCATAACTTTTTATTTAATAATTGTGCAACAGTCATAATTTTATTTTATAATAGCCAAAATTTTTTTCAAGTAATAAATGATGAAACTTTTATTGACGTTCTTGTGCATTGTGCTAATTTTGTTACGAAAATTAATGATGCGGATAGAATAAAAACCATCAAATTTTGTAACGACGAAAATAGTTTTGAAAAGAAACAAATTTTTTGCAAATGGCTTGATTTTTCAAAGTAAGTTAATTTTTTTTTTTTAGTTTTTGCATGGCTTACTAATATTTGTTATTTTTTACAGGCTGAAAATTTTTTTAAAATTTACAAATGCTATTTTTTTAAAATTGAAATATTTTTATCAAATTTTGGATTTACTTCAATGTTTAAAATGTGAAAATGACTTTTATAAGATTTTGAAGATTTGTGATGTTGAAATTTAGAATTTTTTTTATTTAATTCTCAATTTACAAAACAATTTAATGAGCAATAAAATTATGTTAAGTGTTGTTTAAAATACTATCAGCATTTATTAACCTTGATTTTAAAATGTAATAAAAAAATTGTAGCTATAACCACAAAACCTCGTATGAATCCAATTTGATAAAATTAAATTATATTTAATAACTAAGAAATTTTAATTATTTTAATAAATTTTTATTGATTCAATTCATTTTTTGTATATAAGAGAGATATGGGCAGGCAAAGAACTGCAGTGAAATAATATAATAACAAGTGCTTTACTTTTTTAAAATTAATTATTAGACTAAAAAAATTTTTTAAATATTTTCTCAAAAATTAGTAAAATATAAATTTTGCTTGGATTTTTATTAAAAAATAACATTGCTTATGAAATAAAAAGTTTGCTCCAGCTTATGGAAGTTTAACTAATTTTTGAAAATAACCTCAGGCTAGTGTATTTTAATTAATTTTCATCTAATATAAGGTGCTAAAAAAATTTTTTTACCAACACTAATTAACACTATAGTATATCAAAATTTTGTTTTAGGCATTAAAAAATGGATAAAAAATATTTTGAAACTAAAAATGATTCATTTTCTGGTTGTGTTCAATTATTAATACTAGGAGGCGTTTTAAAACCATATAATATAAAATTATCAAAAAATAAAAATATTTTACACAACATCTACAGATTGATAATATTAACAGTATTTTTGTTATTAACTATTTTTCAAGTAATTTATATTATTGCTAGTAATAATACATTTTTGTACATTTTAACAACAAATGTTTATATGCTGATAACTTATATTAGTGCTTTAAGTAAAATATTTACTATCATGATTCATTCGGATCAAATATTCAAAATGATTGATTTTTGTCAAAATAATAATTATAAATTCAAGTCTAGTTATATTATTATCAATAAGTCAGTTCGTTTTTCAAAGTAAGATATTCTGCTTATTTTAATTTATAATACTGTCCTACACAGACTTAGACGAGTCAACCTGGAACCTGCACATTTTGATCTTGCACATTTCTTTTCTTACACATTTTCTTGTACTAAAAAAATATTACATATTAAATTAATTGTAGGAAAATTAATAACTAAATATTGTATATATTTAAATTGTGAAACAATGTGAAAATTATAAAAATATATAAAATATTTGATTATTATTTTTCCTACACTTGTGTATAAGATTTAATTTGGTTAATAATTTAATGTGTAATATTTTTTTTGTGTAAGAAAATTTGTAAAAAAATAGATGTGCAAGATCGAAATGTGTGGGTTCTAGGTAGATTCACTTAGATTTTTGAGATCAAAATATTTTTTTTTATTGGTAAAAGACAATTTAAAATTTCGATAATTTAGAGAAAAATGTTAAAAAATTTAAAATAGTATTTCCAAAGAACATTAAGATTATATTTTAAGCCTTACCTAATCTATTTTTAATAGTAATAAAAAAAATAAAAATAAACAAAATACACAAACACGAAATATGATCTAAATATTTTTAACTTCGAAAGACTATATATGAAACTTCAAATACATACTTAAAACCTAGTGGAATCTTGATACCCTAAAATCGGAATTAGCGACCCAAAATACCTACTTGGACCCTCTTAAATTAAAAAAAAAAAATTCTTTATTAATAGTTCAAGGGGTGAAATAAGGGTTTTATACTCCTTCAAATTCATATTTCACCCCGGATTTGAATTCAGTGTCCCAAAAGAACCTAATTGAAAATTTTGAAATAAATAATTATTCAGAAAATGTTTATTTCAATGGAAGCAAGGGGTGGAGTTTGGGTTACACTCCTTCCCAGAATTTAAGTTTTAATTTTGGTTTTAGAATAGGTGACTCAAAAACCTGTTTGCCCCTCCAAAATATACAAAATATTATAGTTATTAAGCAGCAAGGGCGCAAAAGTTTTGGCATTAGCGTCAATATTAACACGCCAGGACATGAGTAATACGTGTTTTCTTTATGCTAAAAGTTTTTTTTCTCAAAAGTTTTTCATCCATGGAGTTTACAATATTTTTTGCCTAGCAAGGCGTAAAACGAGTGTGGAAAATTCCGCGCCAAGTTTCGCGCTCGGGAGGGCAAAAAATCTTATTAAATCTCTTAGAATGGAAAAAGGAAATTTCAAAATTTTTTTATTTTGGGAATGAAGAGCTGGGAATGAAATTGGAGAGATACATCCCTTGAATTAAATTTTTGACCTTGGACTTGGAATCGGCAACCGAAAAAACCTAGATGGATCCTTCAAAATGAGAAACAGCGTTAATTTAAGCTTTGTGGTTTAATGGGATGGAATTTGGGTGGAGGGGGATCGTATTTTGTTATTCCAACTAGAAAAATTTTCCGATGACGATTTTCTGAGTAGATCCTACTAGGTTTCAAGCATTTAGTTACATTAAAATTTACTTAAAATTCTGCAATTTTCTTAACACTTTAAATCAAACTATATAAGCGATCTATAAAATAATTTCTTAGCAGTGCTTTGATCAATAATCTAAAATTATTTTGCCAAAAATGTCAAATCCATATAAAAAGGTATATTTTAATTTTAAATAAAATAAAATTTGTTTTTATTTTTTTGCAGGTTTATTTTTAATTTTTTTTTTATAAATGTAGTGTTAGGAGAACTTATTTATTTTTTATTTCCATACATAACATTAGGAAAATCATCCGAAGTTACTTTTAAAGTATGGTATCCATGTAACCAAGATAGCAATGAAATATGTTATTGGATATCTTATATTCATAAAATAATTTGTTGCGCTTACGCTGGTTTAATGCAAATTGGACATGACTGTTTAATTTATACCTTTATTCATAATATTAATTTAAAATTTAATCTTCTGTCTCATCAAATTGTTAATATAACATCTGGTAATGAATTAAATCTTGATGAAAAGGTACAGTCAGAAATTAAAAAAGTTGCTGAATGTTCACGACAACATATTGCTGCTATTTGGTAAGTTAATTTTTTGTAGATGGCTTTTGTTGGTTGATTGAACATTTAAATGTGGAAAAAAATAGAAAATTTTTTTATCCATTTTCCGGATATAAATTCGTAATTTTCCATAAACGTTTTGCGTACAGGCAGACAAAAAATATCATAAGGGTGAAAAACTTAAGATACTAGCGTGAACACATATTTAGTTATCACACTAGTACCAAAACTTTTGATGTATAATTTAATAACGATTTAAGCCCAAGTTAAGGCTGCTTCCAGATGGAGTGCTGTATATACTACACAATGTATTAACATGGAACATGTTTATAGAGTGGGGTACCTCAGAACTTGAAAATTAAGGGGAGGGGGTCAAATAAGACTTATAATAATTTCAATTTAGAGAGTTTGAAAAATCTGGGCTTATGGACTTAGAATAACACAGGTTTATAGACTTAGAATAATATCAACTTAGGAATGGGGGGGGGGGGTCAAATAGAACCTAGAATACTTTCTGGGTTTAGGGATTTAGAATACTTTCGATTCGGGGGCTTGGAATAATTTTGATTTAGGGACTTGGAATAGTTCGGGTTTAGGGAATAAATCAAAATAGTTTGGGTTTAGAATCTTAACATCTAGTAAGTTGATAGTTACAAATTATAAAAATAGCAAATTGTATTTTAACGTTGCGTAACATTTGCATTATAGCTAGCCCTCAGCTGGAAGTAAACATGTTCCATACATTTTGGTTGTGTTTACAAAAACCGGTTATAGGTTTTTTTAAACGCAGGTTTGAGTGTCTGGAAGCAGCTTAAGAATTACCTTAATTTAACTTAATAAAATTTTTTTAAAAGGTTAATGAGCTGTTTCGATAAAATATTTACGAAAGTAATATTTGGTCAATATTTGTTAAGTATTTTTTCAATTTGTGGATCGATATATCTTGTACTATATAATGAAAAAGAAACAATTCCGTATGATTTTATTGCTTATTTGATTTGTATGCTAACACAAACATTTTTATTTTGCTGGCATGGAAATATGGTTAATACAAATGCAAGTTCAATTATAAAATTTTCTATTACTAATATTAATTTTCAGTTTAATTTTTGAATTATTTTGTAGATGGAAGAAGTTTCATTTAAAATTTTTCACAGTCAATGGTACAATTTATCAAAAAATCCAAGAAAAATGTTATATTTTGTGATGTTACCTATTTCGAAACCAGTTGAAATATTAAGCCTTGCTGGTGTTCAAATGAATCTTTTCACTTTTATTCAAGTAAACATTTACTAATTAAGAATATTTTTTGACGATTAATAAATTTATTTATTACAATTTAAATTTTAGATTTTAAAAGTATCTTTCTCAGCTTTCAATGTGCTTCGACAGACTTCACAAAATTAATAAAAGTTAAATATTTATTTTTTCAACAAAGGAAAAAAAATAGTATTTGTATTTTATTCAACACATATTTTTTCGTTAAAATCGAAAAAAAAGATCGCACGATAGTAAGAAAAATCTTTCTTTGCTTTTTAATTTGAGTCACATGTTAATTGTTATTTGTAGCTTGGATGATTTAATATATTATATAATATGCAGTTTTTAAAGATCTGTACACTATAATTTGAAAAAAAACTACAATTGTTTTAATCCTATACATTATGTAATAAATTATATTAGAAAATAAAAATTTATTGAACACTCAAAAAATATTTTACATGTTACTTATATGTTATTATTCCACGCAGAAGTAAAAAGGGTTTAAATATTTAAATTGTTTTTCTAGCCAATTTTATTAAAATGAAACATGCTTATAAGGAGGGGTACCTGGGGAATCCGAGAATCAAGGAGAGAGGTTAATTGGGACTTAAAATAATCTGGATTGAGAAGAATATTTCACTTAATTGGTAACCAAGCACCAAGGTTCCAAAATTTTTAAGTATTTTAGGGGGACAGACTGTCTAGGGCACGTTTCCAAACGAAGTTAATTAAGCGATTAGCAAATAATTCTTTTTTTCAGCTCAATTTGATCAGTGAACTGAACTATGTAATTTTCAAAGATTTGGACATTATCGGGTAATTTTCTTATGTACTTGATTAAGAATCTAGATCGATCATGAAATTGTCCTATCAGGTACATATTGATGTACTGAGTAGCTTTAAACTGCTTATTTTTGATAGTTACTTTATGATCGTAGACAATTGCCTCAGCCTCACTTTTAGCAATCAGATGTATTTCCTCTTTAAGGATATTTCTCTTTCGGTAAATTTTAATTTCCTCGAGGAAATCGATGGAAAATCGAGGAAAACGATCGTTTGTTTCATCAGGGTGTACCGATGACCTATGCAACCCTAGTCTTGTTTTGGTAGTAAGGACAATTTTGACACTTAAATGGTTTATCAACCTGAACCTGTTCTTCTGGATTGTAGTTTTTAGAAATCCTTAGTTGATTTATATTCTCACCCTTAAAGATGTATACTTCAAGGTTTTTGTGTTTCCACTTATTATTTAGTTCTATTAGGATTTTAAAACCTAGGTTTTCATCGCAGATTACGCAAATATTCTGCATTACACTTGAAGTACAAGATAAAATCTGTATCGAAACTTCAGAAACTTCAATTACCGGGCCAACGCTCCGAATACGTTGGGATATGGACCCCCGGTCCTTTATATTATTATTAGAACTTGTGCTGGTAGAAATAAAGGCTTTTGGGATGGCAACCCAGTAAGGTCAATGATTGCCATCACAAATACTCACTTAATGATAAAACGAGCAGGACCCATGGCAAAGCTGCATGCTTAGGACTTCGAATCACCTAGTTAACTTCACACACTAACCAGCCAATAAATACATGGTCTGACAGGCCTGTGACGGTGCTTCACTGTGCTCCAAGCGGGCCTATCCCATTCTAGAGTACCGCTGTTAACAATCAGATGTTGGCATATATTCGCACTTAAATTTGGATCGACCCTTCGGGCCACCTTTCCGACCCCCAACCGTCATATACAGTCGATTTCAGGCAGGGTGTGAGCATTAGTGTACAGACCTTGCGGATCAAACATCAACAGGTGAAGTACGTGAAGGGCTGCCTGCCTATTACGTCATGTGATTTTAACCTGGATCAATCTTAATAGTTTTACTTTTTAATATAATTACGAAATTTTCAAGCATAGAATAAATGGCAATACTCAGTGTAATAGACAAAAGTATGGAGATAAAAAAATGAATTTTCCAATTAAACAAGAGAACCAGAAATTTTTTTTTGTTATTTTTTATTTGTTAGGGAATTTAGGAAAGTTTGGAAATTTGTCCAAATTTGTGATGAAGTTCCTCAAAAGTATTTAGATAATAACAATAATTTTTATTAATGGCCTTTCTTTGAGTAAATGATCTTAAATAAATTTACAAATTCTTCACATTATAAGTTATAAAGTTATAGTATACCAAATTCAAATGATTACAGGGCTATTTTAGGGTTTACGAGATAATCGTATTTGCTGGTAAAAAATGGCACCCCTCTGGCCATCCAAAATTGACATTTATTTAAAGTAGACATAAAAACAAATAAATTTTAAAAAAATTTTCTTTATTGTTTTCGACAATAGGTTTCGGGTCTCTATTGGACTTCATTCATTTGGATAATATTTTGTTTGATATTTGAAATCTTATATTACAGCAAATAGTCGTTATTATAATTTTGCAACCGATAACTTCAACTTAGGTACAACAATACCTACGCTTTTTCCCCACTACTTCTTAAATTTTCAATAATCCTTTATAGTACTTGTATAAAAATGCATTATTTTTAAAAGTTAAAGCATATTATGAATAAGCTTAAAATTTACATTTAACGATAACAATTATAAAGTGTAAAATAATAATATTATGTAGGCGCATAATATTAAAAAAAACTACATAAACATGCTTATTCATAAAAAAAAAAATTATTACACATATATTATACACCTTTTGAAAAGATTATAATAACACACAGAAAATAATAATATGATGACGATAAAAAAAAGAAATATAAGTGAGTCAAACCTTAAAAGTTATAAATTTTGTAACTGTAAAAAACTTTTTTTGCAAGATGCAATTTAAATATATATTTTTTGTTGCGTTTAACTTTTTTTAATTAAAATATTTAATATTCATTATGTTATAAAAAAAATTAATGATGTTTTGTTAGAAAAATATATTATTAATCGAGGTTACTTACACACCAAACCTAAAAGAATTTTTTGTTACCCAGAAAAGTATGAATGTTTATTTAATTCTTTAGAGCGGAATTGTTTTGAGGTTAATATTTTTAAAAACAATTATTTTCAATTTAATTCTTTTTGAACAGAATAAAAACAAAAATAATTATTTTTAAAAATATTAACCTCAAAATAATTCCGCTCTAAGGAATTAAATAAACAATCATTCTTCTCTGGGTAACAAAAAATTCTTTTAGGTTTGGTGTGTATTTATAATTTATTGTTTTGAAAATACGCAAGGACTGAATATTTAAATTTTTGATTTTTAATTTTCTATTATTTTATCAAAATTATTAAAAAATTAGGATGCTTTTTAGTAATAATTCGTTTCGTAAATAAAAAATTAAATAAAGTTATGTTTGAAAACTATAACACTAATTGTAAATAAAAAATAAAAAATACAGAAATTAGCACAAGTTATTAACTGAGATTTTTTTTTATTGCATGTAACGAATTTGTAAATATACTAATGAAATTACTAACGTACATATATATTTCTTTTGCAAATCTTATATAATTATATGCATATGTACATATTCATTTATGTATACAAATAAATTTTAATATTCTTTGAACATCCAAGAGATGCATGGTTCTATATTAGACTGGATGCAAATTTTAAAGTCGGTATTGAAAATTTTTTGACAATTAGTTTACTTTTGAATTTATATTTATTTCAAAAAAGTGCTTATTCACCAAATAATTTGGGTACTAGAAGTTTTTGTCCAGAATACAATTTCGAATAAAAACTATTCATTTCAGGTGCAAATTTTTTTTAATTTAATTGCATTGATTATCGAAATAATTAGTTTTATGCTTGTTTTTGAGGTTTTTTATTTACTATTTTATGCAGCAAAGCAATTATAGGCAATGCGATTTTTTATATTTCTCATAATCAAATCCAGAAAACTCTTTTAAAGTGGAACAATCCAATAAAGATGTATGCTTTTTTATAAAAAAATGCTAAAATAATTAAATACCATACGAGTTTTTAATTTTCAATTGCCCCATTATTGTCCTCCATTAGATCCGATTTTGTAAGTTACACTAATTTAAAACTCGAATTTACTAATACCTATGTCATCTAAAAAATAAAAAATTAATAGCGTTCTTTTAGTTTTTAAAGAATAAAACTTTAAGACAAAAATGAATTTTCACAATTTTCAAATTAAAATCAGGAAAAAAAGTAATAAATGATAATGAATTACTTAAAACTAGAACTTCCGTGTAAAAAAATTAGTTACTACTTCCAAAAAGAGAAAAAATAATGGTTTTTATTGTATTATTTGATGGCATAAAGTTTGAGACAAAAATTTTGAAAAAATTAATTATCAGATAATTCTCGAAATTAATGCTTTCATGGAAAAATATTAGGTATAACATCCAAATTAAAAAAAAAATATTTATTTGTTCAACAAAGAAAAAAAATAGGATCTGGCTTTCAATGCAATTGCATGTAGGGCGCAGCAAACGAGCCCAGGCAGCATTGAAAGTAAAATTTCCTATATTTTTTCCCGTGTTCAACACATAGTTTTTCATTAAAAGTGAAAAAAAGATCGCCCGAAAGTAAGAATAGTTTGAAATTCTTTGATGAAAAAATTATTTCAATAAAATTAGGTCTTAATACCATAATAAAAGTAAAAATAATATTTTATTGACCAGAATTGGAGCTGAACTTAATTTTTTATTGTTTCAATAATGGTTATAAAATACCGCAGGTTACATGCATATGCATACACACATAATATACTTTTTTTAAAAACCGATTTTTTTGCTTCATGAGGACTCAAATTTTGCTTATATGCAAAAAAAAATAAAAAATCAAACTTTTACCTATAACAATTAAAATTAACATTTAAAATCTATTTTTATCATAAAAGTCTTTTTATAAATAACATTACAAAAAAACATAATTCATTTCAGTAAATCAATCATCAACACTGTAAAAATAATTAAAACCAGTAAAACATAAAAATCTATGATTAATAGTAATAAAAATATGGGTGATCCTGTTATTAAAATTGACCCCCTTTCCCTTGCCTTGAAATAGATGCTAAGTAGAAAAACTTGAATGAATCCAAAATAACGGAAAAGAGGTGTTATATTATATGCTTATACAAGATATATGAGGAACCAAAAATGTACTTTTTGGTCCTATTAATAATATATGGTTGTTAAGGGTTTCAATAGTGTCATGGCTGAAATTTCAGGCAGTTTTTTGGTGCATGAAGAATGAATTTAGCAAAATAAATGGATGAATCAAATTTAGCTTTATTTAAAGAAAATTCTGAAAAGTTTAGCTTTTATGAGCAAACCCTTATAAGTACAATTTAGAATGAAAATATCATAATCGTGCCGCCACCAATATATTTCGTAACCCACTTGTTTTTTTTTGTTTCGTGGATAAAAATAGGAGTAATATATGTTTTTTGACCTGCTAAAGCCGAATCCGGGGTTTATTTTGACATAAGAACATCAGAAAGTTTTGCTTAACTCACAAATTTTTGAAGCTTGGTTAGCATTTACAACTCGATTTTGCTTAGTTTTGAACTGATTTTGCAAAAATTTTTTAATAACAATTAATCTGCCTATTGTATGTCAAAATACACCCCGGATTCGACTTTAGCAGCTCAAAAAACATATAGTACACCTATTTTTATATTTTAAAAAGTCCCTAAATCAAAAATATTCTAAGTCCATTTGACCTCCCCCCCTGTTTAAAGGGACTTTTTCGGATACCTCTCCCTATGAATATTAAAAAAAAGTGGGTTACGAAATATATTGGTGAGTGGCAGCACGACTATCAAAATTACTCATTATCGCTATAAAATAAAACAATTTTCGAAATTTAACATCCAGCCTAATATAACATTTTATTAAAAATCTCTTACTTATTAAGATTTAAAAAAATTTTTATAGACTTTTTTATTTCTCCATAAAAATTCTTTTTATCCAGAGATAATCTATAATATACTCATTTAGGTGACAATTTTTCAAAAATAAAAAAAAGAGAAAAGAGGATAAAAAAAAAATTAAAATAAAATTAAAATAAATTATATTTATCGTTATTTATTTTATTGTATACATTAAAAAAAAAAAATTATAGATTTCTAATCAATAATAAAGAAATTTATAAGATAATAAAAATTCTTTTTTATTTATAAAAGTCGTAAACAAAAAAAAAAAGATAAAAAAAAATTAAAAATTTTTTAAAAGTATTAAATAAATATTATCAAATTATTATACATAGAAGAAACAAAAAAGGTATTGAAAAGTCATATATACAGAGCCTACGCAAATTTATAATAAAAAGATGCACATTGAAAATAAATAAAAAATACAAGTGGGAGGATAAAAGATAAAAAAAAAAACAAAAAGGAAATAACATTCAAAAGAGTTGAGTAGAGAGTGTTTTATAGGTAGTAGGGATTTTTTTAGGTTGTTCATTTTATATCCACAGGTGTGTCAGTTGTTCAACGTCTTTCTAAAATACAACATATGAGTATAAAGTAGTATGTGATCGACCAAAAAAAAAAAGGAGAAATCTTTTGCTATAGTGACGCATCCAAACAGCACCTACACATAAAATAACCAATTCAGGGGGCTCTGAAAGAATGTGCCGGGATGTAATCTTTCAAAGTGCTAAACAAGATCGGTTTCTTTTTTTATTTTTGTGTGCCTTTTTATTTTTTAAGTGGTTATTATGAGAATGCTGCAGTTTAATAATCAAAGTAATAACGAGGATTCAAGAATTAGAGAAAAATTAAAGTCTCATTTACTCTTTTAATTGCCATTTAATTAATTGGTAAGTTTTATTCATTAAAAGCAAAAAAAAAAGTAAATTTTTTGCAAAAATCACTTTATATGGAATTACACTCAATTAGAAAGTTTAAAAAATAATTATAATATTTAATATGCAACTTGATTATACGCCAGACTAAATCGTTTTATTTTTCCGCATATAAATTTATAAAACGATTCTTAATAAAGTCATGATATTTGTAATACCAGTATTTTTCTATAATAATAATAATATTCAGTAGGTACAGAGATCGGTTTCAATAAATGCAGGTGCGGCTTGATAATATGTGAGGCCCCTTTCCATTTATTCTTCTTTTTTTTTTTTTGTCAATTTCCTCTCTTTTATTATATTTTTATTCATGATTTTTTTTTTGTTGCATTTTTAGTATTGTAAATGGAAATATTTTTTAAATCAATAGATTTTTTTATATTATTTTTGTAATTTGATATTTTTGTTTATTTATGCATAAAAACGTTTTAATTTACGTGGTTTTTTTGATTAATATTATTTTATTTTATTTTTTTCAGATTTATTGAAAAAATTATCAGTGTTTTTGTGAAAAAAAAAATTTTGTCAAAATGTTGTTATTTAAATTTTTGATAATATTTTTAACGACTGTAACTCTTGATGTATTTGGACAGATACCAGATGAGTGTGATCCAAATTGGAATAGTTTAGAAACTGAAGATACTTTAAGAAAAAATTGTGGTGTAAAATTTAAAAGTAAATGTTTATGTGGTAGAATATGTTTTGAAAAAAATCATCGTTATGTTGTTAATTGTACGAATTCTGGTTTTGATGATACTACGATATTGAATGACTTACCGGAAAAAACTGAGGTATAATTAAATTTAAGAATAGCCACTTTGCTTAAAAGGAGCAAAATGTAGGTTTTGACCTTGCTGGTAGCAGATAAAGATTGAACCCTATATTTTGCCTCACAGTTTAACAATAGCGATAAAAATGAACGTTTATCCAAAGGAAAGCGTTCATTTTTAAAGCACATGATAAATAATGAATTTCTGTTCATTTTGGAAAATATTAAAATTTGAAATTATTTTTCAGGTATTAATAATGACAGGAAATTATTTTATGAATTTAGAATGGAACGTATTTGGCAAAGAAGAAAAATTTCCAAATTTAATTTACATTGATTTATCAAACAATGGTATTCAAGTTATACGTGGTAAATCATTCCATCATGTTAGAAATGTTAAAACTTTAATATTAGATTTTAATAAATTATCAATCAAAGAAGAAAAAACACATCCAAGAATATTTTCTAATTTTGAATCTTTAGCTGAATTGCATTTATCTGATGCATTTGAAGATGGTTTTGATAAAGAACTTGACATTGTGCTTGATGAAATATTTAAAAATAGGTAAAATTTTTTTATTTTTAAATTAATTTACAGCTATAAATAATAAAAGATTCAGGTAGATAAATAGTTGCTCCTTATGTAATTTTGAATAATTAAAAAGCCAGAATGCACTGATTAGATCATTACCGTCTACTTTACTTTGTATCTAGCTTTCTAGGTTTTATTATTAATTTTTTCGTTTATTCAGAAACTATTTTGATGATGAAACTGTTATTATATTCATTAGAATCAGAAAGAAACTGTTATAGAAAACATTTCTACAGCTGGAATATCATGAAAAAATTTTGTACTATGTAGGCCCCTGAAATTTGACAACCAGACCTTTTAATAACATTTGCATTCAAAGTTTGTGAAAGTTTTTTTGATAATTTCTCGTTGAAAGGGTTTTGGAAAAGAAACTGATTTAAAAAATAGAAAAAAGTATTCCACTGAAAAAAAAATTCGGTTACCGCTACCAGGATTCCGGTTCTGGCAGCTGGAACATTTTTTTTTCTTTCAAATGGTTTCAAATGCAATAAAACCTAGGAAAAATGTTACAAAAAAAATTTTTTTTTTCAATTTTTATTATGCCGCGATGCTTAGATTTTAAATGAGAAAACTCGTTTTTAAAAAATTTATTTTTCTTTCAAGAAGATTAGAATAAAAAAAAATTTGGCTGCCACAACCGGGACTCCGGTAAGAGCATTTAGAAAAATTCCGGCAGCCGCAATCGGAATTTTTTTTCAGTGTATTCAGGTACTGTTTATACTGTTTATACTGAAAAATATTTATTTTATACCTTATAAACTACCAAAATACAACACCACGATTTTGACCAGAAATGACATAATATTCAATAATAAAAAATTTTTTTATTTGTAGCTGTATGCACATATACTATTCTCGTATTAAATTAAACTAATATAATTAACATTTTTTGTTTACAGCAATTTAACAAAATTGATGAAAATTCATTTAGAACAAAATGAAATAAAAAATTTTAACAATACTCCAGATTTATTTTGCAATTTACCAAATTTATTTGATATTTATTTAGGTGATAATTTAATAAATAAAATAGATTTAAAATTATGGTGTTTAAAAAATTTTCGTTTTTTGGATTTAAGAAGAAATAATTTAACAACAATAACTAAACAAGACTTATTTAATTTAGATACTACATTAAAAAAAAAATTAGATAAAACGTTGCAATTTGATTTATCTGAAAATCCATTTCATTGCTCATGTCATTTAAACCCATTTGTTAAATGGGTACAAAAAAATAATAAGTATTTAAGAGACGATTCATTTTTAAGATGCAAAACACCAAGTAAGTTTATTTCATATTCAATTTATTTAAGAGATCAAATTTGTGAGATGGTCTCTACCTGCCAGGTGGACTGCTAAATTCTTATCTTAGAGAGATCATGCATCAAAAATATAAACTTCCAGAAAATTTATCTGGGTTGAGAAATCAACCTGGCAAATAGTGACCATATCCACTGCCTCTTAATTTATGTACTAAATAAATTAACTTAAATTATTTTGTTTTTTCAGCACATGAAAATTCAGTACCATTATTTGAAACAAAAAATTGTGACGTCAATGGTACAAAATTAAAATCATCACAATCTGGTTGGACATCAAGAACAAGTACAACAGTATTATTATGTATATTAACCTTAATATTAATATCATTAATATTTTCATTATTTTATATGGAAAGAATAAAATTAAAAAGAAAATTAGAACCAGTTATTGAATCAGTACATAAAAGAGTACGTTACACATCAATTGCAACATCGTGTGAAGCACAAGAAATAAATGTTTAAATAAAAACTTTATAAAAGTGAATTTTTTAAAATGTGATTTTTTGAATATAAAATTCAGACTAAGTCGAATTTATAATTATTATAGTTACTAATATTAGAAATATATTGTGCTTTTTTTTCCTAACAATGCAAATTAATTTATAGTTTTATTGTTAAAATTTTAAAAAATGAGAGACTGATTTAAACTTTTTAACTTTAGTGAATATTATTATTGTATAGTTGTTTTAAATTCTTATGTATTTGTGTAAATGTTTGTTTGAATGGTACATATTTTTTTATAATTAGTTATTTAGAGAAAACAAGAATCAAAATAATTATATATTATTTAAATAGTAATAAGTAAATTGTATATTTTTAGATTTTGAGATATTATTTTATTTTAAGAATATATGAGTTTTTTAAAAAAGAAATTTACATTTTTTATTTATTGATTTTGTTTCTGATAGTCTTTTGCAAAGAAATTGGATTTTTCGCCATGTAATAAAAATTTGTAAAATTTTGGCTCTCATGATAAACAGTGGAAAGAAAATAAGCATGAAAGTATTTGTTACTCAATCAAAAAATTATTCTTGCAGATATTTTTGCAGAAAAAAGATGTAATAAAAGTTCATCATGGTTTTTCGATATAGAATTTTGTACAGGATTTAATTTTAATTTTCAGTTTTACAAAATAATTATTTGCACGTATCAAGGTGCTGATGTCAAAATGCAAATTTAAGTTATTCATTAAATAATTAAAAAACACTTGACACTTTCAAATATGAGGGGTTCCTCGCCAACTGAGCCTATGTTGTTTAAAGAGTCATGAAAATCGGTTCAAAATATTTTTTGCTAATAATTAGCTTTCTAAATATCGTTTTCGATTCTTGGCAGTCATTTTCGTGTTTTCGACCTTTTATTTTGAATTAGCTAAAAATTTTATCTTTGCTGTCAATATTTATTTTACTGTAAAAAATATTTTTTTTTGATACTTTTGGGTACTAAGAAATTTTCTGTAGAAATTAGTAATTCTGTAACAAATTTAAAAAAAAAAAAAAATCCGTGGAATAAACTAACCTGATTCAAATGCTCCAGATCAAAAAATATATTTCTCAAATTACCAGTTATTTAAATTTTCAAATTTCTTGACTCTAGATTTAGATTTTCCTCGTCATTTGAAGAATTTGTATTATAATTGGCGAGATTTTAAAAGTTGAAAGTCATAATTTAAAATTCTTAAATAAAAATTCAAAAAATTATTTTTTTAAAAATATTAAACTATCTTTTTACTATAGCTAAACTATCTTTTCGCTAAAATTTTATCGCTTGTCCAAAAATGCTTTAAATGATACCAAAATTTATAAGGGTATGTTGTAAAATTTCTCGCGAGACCCAAATCTGGTATCTGAAAATTTGAAAAACGGGTAACTTGAGAAATATCATTATCAAAATTAATTTGCACCCGGTATATTTGAAGGTATTAATTATAGCTTATAAAACAAGAAATTTAAACTTGTAATTGGAAGAAAATTGAATCATAATTCAATCTGCGCATTTCAAGATATTTAGGCTCAAAGACAAAATTAAAATAATGATTTTCTCACGTATGCGCACACCAAGTCAACCTTTGGACCCCAGAATACAATTCTACGGGGAATTTTGTACCTAATAAAAATATTTTAAATGTAAAATAAACATTGGACAGCAAAAATAAGAACATGTTGAGCTAATTTGAAGTAAAAGGCCAATAATATTAAAATGGCATCCAAAAACCAATAACTGGACTTAAACTTTAGCATGAAGACGTATTTTGGGCTGCATTTTTAGCAAAAATATCTTAGCTCCAGTTGACATGAAAACCCTAATATATATTTTTTTTTTATTAAAAATTTTACTTATTTATTTATTTTTAATGTATTGCGTATGCAATGTTTCTTAGCATATTTTAGAGTTGGTGGACAATAGCATTCAGAGTAGAAACTTTCCTTATCCATCCCACTCATTTATTCGCGTCACTTTCTTAGAATACAGACAATGAGGGTTTTAATCCACAAACTACAGATTCACTACAAAAACCTGATTTGCAAGGTCTATATTAATTAATTATGCAGAAAGTTCTTAAAAGTAGTAATTTAAAAAAAATTTAGGTTTTTTTTAAATTCTAATTTTTACTTCAATTTTTTAGATTTTCAATTTTGAAACCCTTTTAATAGCAGCCAAGTAAAAAAGTATATTGTAAGCTAATATAAGTATGAAAAAAAAAACCCTTTTCCGTCATTTTGTATTTATTCGTGTATTTCTACGTTTCATCTATTTCAAGGCAAAAGAAAAGGGATAAATTTTAAAAACAGTATTACACTGCGTAGTGGTATTACCCATACTTTATTACTATTACTATCAATCATTGATTTTAATATTTTACTATTTTTTACTATTTTGACAGTTGATGATTGATTTACTGAAACAAATTAGGCACGTTTTTTTGTAAAGTTATTTAGAAAGTCGTTTTGGTGTGTACTTATGATATAATATATAAGAAGGTGACAATTAAAGAAAATGTTAAATAATAGGATGTAGTGCAAAACAACGAAAGGTAAAACCCATGAGTGTAAAATAACCCGAAAAAAATTCAATCTTAAAATAATTAAAAAGAATGATTTAATTATGAAAAAATATACAACGAATATTTTGATACCGAAAAAAACTTGACCGAAATCGAGAAAAAGGGAAAATTTTATTACGAAAATGCATTTTTTATATTGGCGAAAATCCGAAATTAAATTTTTGTTTTTTTTTATTTGTTCATAGAAATACATATATTCCGAAAGTCATAATATACTGAAAAAAAAGATTACGAAAATTTAAAATATGGCGATTAACTGAAATCAGTTAGAAAGGCCATTATAACGAAAAAAAAAAATTCGAAATTTTTTTTTCCGAAAACTTGAAAATATCAACAATTGCTTATAAATTATGTTGATTCATTGCTTTTAAATGCTTTAATAATGAAAAATCAGTGTGAAAATGTGAAGCCCATTATTAATATAGCTACTACTGTTATAAAAGGTATCATTAAAAATACAAAATTGAATTTGCAGTCTTTTTTACTTATTATGCCTTTTTATTTATTAATGGAATCTCATTATAAAATTTATCCAATTTTTTAGTCTGCAATTTAATAAAATAATTTCTCTACGGTCTCCACTTTCTAGCTGCCCTCAAGATGCTCTTTGGCTGTGACTGTGGAGACCAGTCGGAGTTTGCAACTTACAGTCCATAAGTCACGTTTAACATGGAACATGTTTATATGCAGGGTGTTACTTCAAGCATGTCATGTTTTGGGGGAGGTTCAAATGGGCCATATTGGGGGGATTTAAATGGACTTAGAATAATTTGAGTGTAGGCACAGAATAATTTCGATAATGGGTTATAGAATAATAATAAGGATTTAAGTTGCTCAAATTTTTATTAATGCCAATCATTATCCTAGAACACTATTTACTTAATGGGTACAAAATACTAGCGGTGATTTATAGCCTTAAAACCATAATTACTTGCAATGGTTCATAAAAATTAGATCAAAAAATATTTTCGTTATAAAATTTTTCGGATATTTTGTTTTTCGTGTTTATTTTTTTCGGGATTTCGAGCTTTTCGTTATTTTTGTTTTCAAAGCAATAAATAAAATTTTTATCTTCGATGTTAAAATAGAATTTTCGTTATGTTAAAAATCGTTGTATTAAACCTTTCGTTGTTAAAAAATCAGGAAAAATAAAATTCGTTATATTTCTATGCATTATAAAAATCATTCATCTTCAATTACTTCGTACTTAAAAATTTCTAAATATAATTTTTCTTTATTTTTTTTTTACCATAAATTATTTTCTAGATGAAAATTTTCGGGTTATTTTAACCTCGTAGGTTTTTACCTTTCGTTGTTTTGCACTACATCCAAATAATATTATATAAGTTAGGTAATAATAAAAATTTGTAAATTTAATTAATTATTTATTAAAGTTTTCATATTAAATAATTTAAATAATTAGAAGAAAAATAAAATTTTTCTATAAATGGTATAGATATTAGGGTGTTTCTTATTTCCCTAACTGCCTGCAGAAAAAAATACTGGCTCAAATATGATACTTCAGGTCATAAAAATGTTATTTAAAAAAAAATTTTTTATAATTAACTTGATATAGTGTGCGTATTTGCAAATGAAAATCAGTAAAAATCAGGAAAAAGGTTTTAAAAACGTGTTAGAAAGCTTTTAGAAACCTTCCCAAAAACTTTTTACTAATAAAACGTTCTAAAAGCGTGTTAATGACAAAATATCTATAAAAAACTGTAAATAATAACATAAAAGGTTATTTTTAGGTATTTTGGCCATTTACAGAAGCCTTGTTCCATTTCCTCATTTCCTCAGTCTGCACTAATTAAGCTCACAGATGATATTAGAATTGACAAAGAAAAGAATTTGGCTACGCTTTTATTGCAGTTTGATTTCTCGAAAGCCTTTGATAATGTATCACCATCAAAACTTCTCAAAAATCTGAAGGTCATGGGCTTCTCTAATTAGTCAAAACATTGTCCGATCTTTATGTGCTCTATCAAAATCTTCAACATCAACTTCCCGTGACATAAACATAGGAGTGCCCTAAGGATCTGTTAAGTGGAAATAACATTTTTAGACTATTTTATGCTGATGATCAAGTGCCTGCACATGAAATAAAGCAGGGTATCGTAAATCTCTCTTTTTAAGCAAAAAAAGTGACAACTTGGGCAGAAACTAATTGCTTAGCATTAAATACTAAAAAGACTTAGACAATGGTATTCGGTTCCTCCTATACAGTAAAGTTGTTCAAAGGATTAAACATATCTGGCATAGAGGTTCTAATAGTAATAGCAAAGAATATACATATATTATGTAGTATAATATTATTGATTAAGTAACATGCTTGGGTATATTACTAGACAGTACTCTTTCATGGAAACCTCAAGTTCAGCAGGTAATTTAAAAAGAGGATAAAGTGCTCTACTGTTTAAAAACCATCAAACCCTGTACTTCACAAGCACTTAATAAGCGGTTAGTGCAATCACTAGTAATATCTCATTTGGACTATTGTAATGTGGTTTACTCAGGTATTACTGATGATCTGCGTATGCTGCTCCAGAGATTATCTAACTCTGGGATACGATACATCTATGGTGTAAAAAGAAATTACCCCCTATAGAAGACAACGACGCTGGATGACTAACTCTACACGCATTGATTATTTTGCATCATTAACAATGTACAGACTAGTTCGCATGAAAGAACCCCTTTTCTTTTACCTCTCTTTAAACCGTACAAATTTGATAAACCGACTCGTAGCCCACGTAAAGACTTAAGCCCTGAAACAGTTGGCCCGTTCATAGTGTAACAGTAGGGTAGGTAGAAAAGGTCTCCTAGTCTCGTTACGAAATGGCATTTTTGCAAATTTTTATCGCTTCTTGAAACGTGATTCGCATTATCATGAACACCAGATGCGTATGTTTTGAAACCGATCCTAGGAAACATTAAAAAATTGTATAAATAACTGATAAATACCATTTCGTAGCGAGACTAGGAGACCTACTCTACCTACCCTATTGCCCCAACTATGAACGCGCCCAGTAACTATTAACTGGAGCTATATTCGTTTCAAATAAAATACTTTAATTACTGAAATAATATTCCTCCATACATTCGTGACTTGTCATCTTATACTCCAGTAAAAATACGGGAGAGGGGGGCTTGTACTTAAAGTTGCAAATATCAGATTTGCTATAGTACAGGTTTTTTGAGTCGTTGAACACGAAAATCAGGGTCATTTGGTAAAAAAATGAATGGGCGCAACACCCGAAAATTTGTAAAAACTCCCCCCAAAAAGGGGTATTTTTGATATATTCGAGTTTTGAGCCTATAGAATTGGCTAAGAATTGGTTACCAAGGGTTTTTTGAGTCGTTAATTAAGAATCTTAGTGATTTTGTTAGGTTAAACCCCAAAAAGACGTTTTTGGAACACTGAAAATGAATTTCAAGATCTTTTGAATAATTAATATATCACCCATAAATTATCTAAAACTACCCCCAAAAAAGTGTTGTTTTTGCTTTTTTTTGCACTTTTTGCGTGTAGATTAGGTTCATAGGGGTTTTATCTCGGTCGCTATTTTTTAATGAAAAATTAATATTTTATCCTTAAATTAGCTAAAACTACCACCAAAAGCGTGTCTTTGCTATATTAAAATTTTCTGCGTTCAGATTAAGTCCATACAGTTTTTTGGGTCGCGGATAACGAATTTCGCGAGTTTTCACCCTTAAATTAATCACCTGAAAAATTAATGTTTGGGTAAAAATAAATAACACTTTGTAATTTTTTCTTAATAAATCTGATTTTTTTAAAAATAATTATTCAATAAATATTTTAATCTGATAAAATGTACAATTACAAGCATATACATAATTAATCATCTTTGATATCTTCCATTCATTTTTCTGATTGCATGTATGAACATTCCATGTCTTGATTCACTACATCAGCATCTTCAGTGCTGTCGATTGTGACAAATTGGCTCTAGAATTGAACTTTCCAATTCTGCAACGTTTTCAAAAATACCATTTTCTATATTTTAAGTATTTTTACTACGATTTCTTTATTATATTATATAATCATTTTTTTATAAAAGTAACAAAAAATATTGTAAGTATAAATGCACGATATAAAACTGGTAAAAAAATATACATTAAATTAGTATATACATAAAAATTGCATAATTTTTAAGCTATATATGATAAAAATATTTTTTTATTTTTTCAGACGTAAAATTTTATTTTTTGATTATGACGATGGTTATTATTCTTATTATTATTACAATGTATAAATTTATCAATATTTTTTTTAAAATTTTGCACCTTATCTTTTTACTATCGTGAATTTCAACACTCTTAAAACAACATGATGTGTATATATATATATATATACTAGGGGACACCGTCCCCTGCGCGCTTCGCTTGCCAACCTCCGTAGAGTGAAAAAGGTGCTACTAATGTAAAGGTGTTACTTATGATTCGCGTCATAATCCTGTAAAGGTTAATGAGTTTTGTTTACAGCTTTAGTTATAATATTATTATAAGGTATTTAGTAATAATATAATTTGATTTTTACAAATCAATATTATCACTATCGATATAGATATTTTTATATATTATGTTTCGACTGTTTTTATATATGAATTATTATTTTTAATTAAAAATGTATTTACATGAGCATATAATTTTTTTTTTCGAATACTAGTTGCAACTGTATTTAAGATTACAAAAAGATTATTATTTTTGCAATTACATTTTTCTATGACAAAGTATCTCCTAGGTCAAAAAAACCCATCAATTTGGGCCAAAATAACCCACTAGGCCAAAAGGAGCATATGGATCAAAAGATTTTCCTGGGCCAAAAGGACCATTCTGAATCAAAGGTCTCGTGTGACAGCGGCTGCGGTGGCAGTGGTTATAAATTTATAATATATATATATATTTATATATATAAGTATGTTAAAGATTAGATAATTGTTAATTACATTGGGTATACTGTACATAGATATAATGTCCTCGTTAAAATATTAATATTTTGTCACATTTATTATTTTTTATTTATAAATTTCATTCATATATGGATAAAAAAATTAATTAACAATAATAATAACAATATAAATAAATAAATTAATTGTGTTAGTGTTCAGTATTATTTAAATAATGTCAATATTTAGACGTTTAAGATTAGATGATATTTCCATATCATCGAACATAGATGATAATAATGAAGATGTATCAAAAAGTCGTTTTGCATGGATTTTATTTATTGCTAGTATGATTGTACAGGTAAATTATTTCTTTCTTTAACTAAAGGGCAATAATGGCTATGTTCCAATTTTGAGAGGCCGTCAATATAAGAAAAAAACATTCATAAACTCATCTAGAAATATTTATTTTTACTAAATGCGATTACAGGACTCAGACTTTTAAACCTTCGCATTTGCCAAAATAAACATTTCTACGAGCTGGTTAAAGAATGTACTATTAAAAAAATATTAATTATACTACTGTTTATCACTAAATAAAATTATTCGTAGACAACAGTAACTGCAGTTCCATCAATTTATGGAATAGTGCTTAGTAATAATGTAAATAAAAGTGTAACAGATATTAACAACATATGGAGTGAAAATATAACTTTAGCCCCACTATTAATGATTGCATTCTGGTGTATAACCGGTAAGTTGTTTATGTAATTTATATTCATTTATTTTTAATTATAATTATTGTATGTATAGGTGATAAATATTTAAACTGAATTTTTAAAGTTTTTAATATTTTTGGTGAACTTAAATTTTTTTATCATAAGCAATGTTTATTCAGTTGGTTGATTATTTAATTAGTTATCAATTATTTAGTGATTCTATTATTATTTCAATTTTATTGGTTTGTTATGAATTCTAGGTACATGGGCGATTTTGAAATTAATTTATAACAGAGATCTATAAAAAAAATTTTAATTGAAATTCTATAAACGCTATTTAATATTTTTGTTTATTCAGAATAGAATTTTAAGGTATATTGACAATTGTGTAAAATGCTGTTATTTCAAAAAATTTGTGTTTTTCTAACACTTCAAAAGAAAAAGCTTTAATTTGCAGAAAATTAAAATAATTTCATTATAGATTTAAGTTTAATTATATTTAGGCTCTAAACAGTCAGATATTTTACTTGAAGTTTAAAATAGTGAATTGTTTGTCTCAAAATAAAGTTATTTATAATAATTGCAAATCATTAAATTTACAAACTACTCAAAAATGAAATCTTTGATCAAGTAATTCAGCTTTTTAGGAGAAATTATATTTTAAAATATGTCTGAGATCCAGGGTAAAGCGTAGAATTGTCTAATTCTTTTGTATTACAAAAAAATTTAAGATTTTAATTGTTTTTAACTCTGATTAGTCAGGAAGCAGACTTTGTGTCTTACTCTGGATCACAATTTGAATTATTAAGCTATGGATATAATTATTAAATTTAATTATTATTAAACATATTACAGATCCTTTGACAGAAGTAATTCTAAAAATGTCTGGAGCACCAGGAGCAGTAGCCCTAATTGGGATAGTTCTTTTAGCAACAGGTATAGTAACAACCAATTACTTAGCCAGTGGTGGAGTAGCAGCGTATTTAGCTAGTGTAAGCGCAGGTGTAGTAATGGGAGTTGGTGGAAGTTTTGCAGGCGCTTCAAGTAATTTATGTTTGATGGAGTACTTTACTTACCGACCATCAGCAGGTGTTACTTTTAGAGCTATCGCTAATGGACTTGGTTTATTGTTAGCACCTGAACTTTCTATGCGCATTTTAAAAACTGTAGGTTATAAACTTGGGTTAATGACCTTGTCAATATTGTTGATACCTTCGGTCATAGGAGCTTTACTCCTTAAATCATCGAAAAGAAAGTCATCTTCTGCACAATCGTATATATTACTATCGGCTGAAAATTTTAATCATGAACAACATGAAGTTGGAAATACAAATAATTATAATGGTGTTCCCAATTCTATTACTACAAACCCAAATCCAGAAATAATAGGACATAGGAACGAGGCTTATTCATACGACGATTCAGAAAATTTAAGATTGTTCACATCAAATTCGACAACTGGATGGAGAAAATACTGTAGAATTATAAGAATGACTGGTTTTTGGGCAACATTGTTTTCTACAATTGGACACAAAGGAATGTATTTATTTTCTTATGTGATTATACCTCCATTATTGATGTACAAAACTAAAGAGTCTAGCATATCATCTGCTGCATCGCTATTAGACCTTATTGGAGCAGGCATTATTGTATCATCAATAATCTATTATTATTCGACGAAAAAATCAGCAAGGCATAGAAGCTTGTTTTTAGGACTCGCAGCATGGCTTATTGGATTAATTTCTATCGGTAAACAAAAGACTCATTATTATTTTTAAAAAATAGCATATAAAATTAAAAATTTTCTCTAAATTTATTAAAGAAATATTATAAAACTGTAGGAATATCAAAAACCAACAAATATTCTTCTTTTGGCGTTTATTCGTTATTATTAGGATTATGCATTGGCATTATACTATCCATTCAAGACTCTGTACTTTTAGATACATTTGGAAATCAATCAATGAATCGTGTTCGTAAAATTGTATCCATATTAGTTGGTGTATCAATTTTATTATTTTCATTTATTCAACGTAAGTTATCGTAAAATTTATAAAATTATTTTTAATTATTCATGTTTTTTTTTGTTTCTGTTTTACAATAGATCCTGTAAAGTGTTTGAAAGTCATTGCTGGTTTTCAATTTGTTGGAGGTTTGTATTGGATATTAAATCCAATTATTTCGGCAATTTTTAACAAGTCAAGATGATCAGAGCCATAGTTTTTAAGTACTGAAGAAAATCAATAAATTTTATTACAATTTGAATACAATGAACAAATTTAGATGAACAATTATTTCGATCTCATAATTATGCAAAGACGTATTTCACACAAACTTGCAGTAAAATTTTGCCAAAAATACATCTGACGACATAAATTTATAAGTTGTTTTGCTAAATGTTAAATGTAAACTTCTTTAATTAAAGAATAATGAAAAAAAGTTTATAAAAGTTCGAGATAAAGGCGTCTATAAGGGTGTACGAATTTGTTAATATCATATTATTTTAAAGCAACTATTATTTAAATTTTTTCAAACAAGAAATGTAAAATGAACTGTTTAATAAGCACTTAAGTTGTGATGAGTTTGCAAGACACGGGTTCAAATTAAAAAAGCATTGTACACCATGCTTACTTGGCTTTATCAGGTCTTTAAACTTTCAAAAACAATTTTGCACTAAAAAATGCTAAGAAAAAAATTTGATTATGATTTAAATAAATTGATTGTTCATTTTTTTTAGCAAGCATTTTCAAATACAATCGTATGTAATGAACTTATCTGGTTAAAGTACCAAAAAATTTTAGTTCATTAATTAAATAATAGAAAAACATATTATCCAAATTTTACTATGCATTTTTGCGAAGATGTTTTTACATACAGATTTATATACAGAATTATGTACAATGAACTAAAAAATCTAGCTTAGTAAGATATCATTCAATCATTCACCTGGCTATAAGTATTTTTGTACTGCTAGATGTAAATAATATAATAATTTGATATATATCAAAAATAGAACTGTAATTTAATATTTTTTATGTAATTATTATTTAAAATAAAATTAATACTTTTATTTTTTATAAGAAATTTTTATTTTCATTTTTTTTTTAATATTTTTTTTTTTTTTTTTTTTTTTTGAAATACAATAATATGCATTAATTAATTTAATTTTAATTTGATTTTTTTGAATTAATTAAACTAATTAATTTTTATAATTTCAAGGCAATTTTACTCATATTTCATTATCATCATCAGTCTTACTTATTTAAGAACTTATACTTTTTTATTCATTATCAAAAAAAAAAAAATTATTAATTTATATGGTTGATATAAATAAAAAAACAAACAAACAAAATTAATAAATCACAGTCTAGAAATAAGCAAAATTAATTAATTTTTTTATTTATTATGTCCCTGATAAAAAATTCAGGGAATAATGTTTAATACGAGTTAATATTCTAAAATTTACAAGGTTTTCATGAAAATATATTTTTTTTGGGCATTATGTACCCGATTTTGTTGTTCTTTTTCAGTTATTTTAAATTTTCATTCTTCATCAAGCTGATCAATTCAATCCATTGTGATATTACTAAATATTTTTATTTTTGAATAGTTTTTCAGTAATTTGAGATTTACCAAAAATGATTAAAAATTATTAAAAAATATATGGATATCACACAACAACTCACGATATCACTAAGTCAAAGAAGGTACTTACTCAAGTGTCGTACCTATGATATCTTACCATCGCATATTCACAGAATGAAAAACAGGTTTGAATACCATCATTTTAAAAGCTTATTTTGTAAAAATAAATTATCGCGTAGAATGAAGAATTTTTCGAAATTCATACTTAACTTAGAAATAGAAGATATATGTATTCATATAAAATATTTAGAAAAAGAAATGTATACTATAAAATTAGATATACTTGCTTCCAATATTGATAATGACTTAGTCAACAATTTTTTCGATGTTCAGAATAATAAATTTAGTAAAAAAAGTAGCGATCTTAACTGTTTATACACAAAAAAATTTAATAATAACATTGATGATCAAATGCATATTGATAGAACTAAAATAGATTTACCTTGTCCTGAAATATCTATTCTAAAAGAAAAATGGTTTACAAACTTAAGTGATAAAGAAATACCTGATAATATTATTAAAGTTGTATCACTAGGTAATAAATTTGGAGTTAAAAATGAAATAAAAAAATCAGATATTGTTAGTATAATAAAAAATGTTGAGGAATTAGTACAACATAATGAATACTTAATTAGTAGAATAAATCAAAATGTTGATAATAATACAATAAAAATTGATAATAATATTATTACTAGTGAGATAACAGAAGGTTTACTTAAAATTATGAGAAAAAAGAAACACAAGTCTATAATAGATTTTAAAAGCGAACAAAATATTAAAAATGTTAAAAAATTTTTATGGGAAAATAAAGATATAATGTTTACATTGGCGGATAAAAGTAACACAACAGTTTGTATAGAAAGGGTTAAATATTTAGAAAAGTGCTATGAGATTCTTTCCAATGAAAATTGCTATAAGTTAATAGATGCTATAGACAAACAAAAATTTTTAGAAGCCTTACAGAAAGAAACTTACCATTATTTACAGTATCTCAATAAAAATAAGTATCTTAACAGGGTATATAGTGACATTGAAATAACTAGAACTGAAACTGTTTTAGCGAAATTTTATGCATTAATAAAAACCCATAAATCAGGTGAACCAGGTAGACCAGTAGTATCTGATGTTAATACACCTGGGTCATTTTTATCAAATTACTTATACAATATTCTGAAGAATTGCTGCCCCTTTCCAAAATCAAATATTAAAAATAGTTTTGAATTAAAAAAGAAATTAAATTCAGTTAATATTCCCGATGATCACGTTTTAATTTCACTAGATGTAACTGCATTATTTTCTAATGTTTCAAAAAAATTAGTTCTAGAAGCTTTAGATAAAAGATTCAATAATATACACTTGAAGTCAAAAGTTCCCTTTCAAGAAATTAAAGAAATCACAGAATTTATTTTTAATAATATGTATTTTACCTTTAATGATAAAATATATAAACAAATTTTTGGTGTCCCTATGGGGTCTCCAATTTCCCCCCTTTTTGCTAACATAGTAATGGAAGATTTGGAAACTGAAGCCTTAAGCAAACTTGACTTTGAACCGGTATTTTACTATAGATATGTAGATGACATCATAGCTTGCATACCGAAAAATAAAATAGAAACGGTCATTAATACATTTAATAGTATTGACAGCCAAATCCAATTTACATATGAATTAGAATATAATAATTCTATTAGTTTCTTAGATTTATTACTTATAAAGCAAAACTCAAATATTATCACTGATTGGTACCAAAAACCTACATTTTCAGGTAGACTTTTGAATTTTAATTCAAATCATCCGATGCATCAAAAAATAGGCATAATTTATAATCTTATAGACAAATCGATTAACTTGGCAGATAAAAAATTCCATAATAAAAATTTAGAATTTAGTAAAAATTTACTATTACTGAATGATTATCCTTTAAAACTCATAAAAAAATTTACATATAAGAGATTGGAAAAAATAAGAAATATGAATAATAATTCTAATAATGATGCTGATAGTTCTGGTTATAATCCAAGAACTCGAATTTTCTGCCAATTACCTAAAGTAAAAATACCTTTTAAAGCCCAATTTTATAGTTATATTAGTAGAATACTAAGAAGGCATAATATTATAGCAATACCCTATATAATAGATAACTTGTCAGGTGTAGTCAAAAGAGGTAAAGATAAAACGCGGTTTCTGGATAACGTCAATTTAATATACAAATTAAAATGCAGGAATTGTCCTTCAACGTATGTGGGACAAACAAAGAGACCATTATTTCATAGGGTTAAAGAGCATAGTGATGATGTTAAATTTAATAGAGATACTGTAGTCGCGGATCATTGTAACCACTTCCAACATACTATTGATTTTAATAAAATATCAATTTTAGATTTTGAGAGTAATTATTATAAAAGGAATATGTCAGAAAAATTCTATATACAGATGCAAAAAATGCCCTTAAATGTAAAGTTAGACACAAAATTTCTATCTCAAAATCATAAAAAATTAGCTAAATGTATGTCTGGACATTTTAAATGAATCATTAATTTCATAATATACATAAAAAATTAAAATAATTAATTTTTTTAAAAAAATTTTTTTTCTGTTTTCAACGTTCTTATAACAAATTTCGTATAAAAAAACATTTTTAAATGAATTATAAAGTGTATAATATATATAACATATATATATACTTAAAAATCTCTACATTAAAAAATTTAAAAGGTATAATATTTATACTGAAAAATTTTTTTTTAATTTCCGGGTCAAAAAACAACACGTGTTAATGTTTACATTGAAGTTAATATATTTAAAGCTTAGAAGATGAATCATATAATTTAGCAATAAGTTCTTTAATACTAGAAAAATTTTAAACCTTTTTGTATTTTGTTTATAATATCAAAATTCGTTGATATGCGGCTGACTTTTTCAATACATACTTGTAAATTTAACTTTAGTATTTAAAATGTACTCAGTAGAGAAACATAAAATCTGTTTCTCAAATATTTCTATGTAGCTTTTAAGAATATATTGATGGTATGTTTTTAAAAAATAATTAATGAATATTTTGTTAAAAAAATTGTAAATTTCATTGTAAAAATTTATTTTGAATAAAAAATTTTTTTAGTCTGAAGAGGTTGGTGGTATACCAACGAAAGCTTACAACAAAATAAAAATATGTTGTTATAAATTACCCTTAATGGTCAATAATCTCAAATAATCATTTGATTACTAGAAATAGTTAAAAAATCTATATTTACAGTAATACCCTACAGGTTTAGTATCAACTTTTTGATTCAGTAATAGTGATTCTTTAATTTTATCAAAAAATTTTAAATCTTTAAAACTATTCCTTAGTGAAATCAACAAAATCTACCAAATAAAATCTTTGGATCGATCTTAGGACTTATTTTTTTTAATTTTCTACTCGAGAGAAGGCATTTTACTCATTTTTAATTCATCATTTTCATCTTATTGCTGCTAAAAACGTTGAATAATTTTAGGGACAGAGAATTTTTAGTACAAATTTCTTGAGAATCCATTGTCGTAATTAATTTTAAAATTATTTCAATGATGTTTTTCCAAAGCTGCCAAAAATTTACATTAAAATTTTTTTTGGGAGGGTTTTCGGAAAACTTGCATTTTTGCATATATTTTTCTTTTACCTTAAAAACAACGAAAAAACATTCCTCAATTTTTTCATTTTGTTAAAAGTTTTATTGTTTTTTTACGTACTCAATGGCCTACTAGAGCTAAAATATGGTAAGATTCGAGTTTCTATAGGGAAATGGGACATAATTTCTTAAAACAAATATATAACTTATTTACGAGCAATGTAAAAATAAACTTTAATTTACAAGATGATTGTTAGATCAAGTCCTCTGCAGATTGGGATAAAATTTGAGACATCCAGTCGGAAATTTACCTAAAATAGACTCAAATTACGTTTTTTCGGAATTATTAACTTTTTGTAGACATTTTATTGACAAACCTATTAGTGTGAGGAGTTTTAAAAATAGTTTCTGAACACACTTTTATAAGGAATTTCCCAATAAATTCAAATTTTATATTAGCTTTTCAAAATTTTACTTCTGGGTTAATGATTTTTTTTTTATTTGCCCAGGGCCTAAATTTCATTATTAAACATTCTACATACCGCAATCTAATGACCCTTACTGAAAGGTTTTGCTGATTTCAATCAGAAATGCTTTTAAGATTGTTGAAAAATTTTCAACTGACGCAAGAACTAAATTTTTTATTTGACTAAAAACTAAAAATTTAAATCTTATGTATTTTGATGAAAGAAAAACAATAGATATTTCATGTTTTTTAAAAACAGTATAAATAAATTTTTTTTGAAATTCAGTAAGTTCTAGAATTTAACAAACTTTTTACATGAATATTTAATCTTTTAAATTTTAAGAATATCAACCCATATATTATATTTTATTTTATAAAAACAATTTAAATAATTCATATATATAATATATATTTTTCAAAAATTTGCTAAAAAATATTTAGTAAATTATTTTAGTAATAAAGAAACAAAATTATAAATATATAGCATTTATATAAGTAAAATATTTTAATAATATTTATATAGATTTTTAAAAACTAAAAAAAATTTTTTTAATAAATTAATTTTAAAATAAATTTAATCTGAATCATCATCACTATCTTCTTCATCAGAATCATAACTTGAACTTATTTCATCATCAATAAAATCACCATCATCTTCTTCAATAACTTTACCAGGCATTGGTATCCTAAAAGAAAGAAATTAAATTGATAAATTAAATTATCTTTTAATTAAAATTTCATTTAAAAAATATTCATAAGCTTTAATTATTTTTTATTTGCTTAAAACACTCTCAAATATTTGAGGGGTTCCACTCCAACAGTGAAGTGTCACAGAAATCAGACAAAACTATTTTTTTCCTAAAGTACAACTAAAAATAATTATTCTTAGACAATTTTAGCAATTTAAGATTAAATAATTGATTTTTTCAGCCATTTTTGTGCCCTAATGTGGTTAATTGGTCCGAAATATTCTTATTTTTGCTTATTTTGTGGTGAAAAATATTTTCCTTCCAGGTGCTTGAAAAAAATTTCCCATAAAATTCGATTCTGAGGTTTATAATTTGATTTCGACGGCGCATTATATACATTTTGCATCATTAAGCCTTTTAGCTAAAAATAAATGTTCAGGCTCGATTTTCTTCTATTAAGGCTTAAATTTCTTGCTTTTTAATCAATTTTCATCCTCAAAAAAATTTGTTTAAGAAGAAAATCCAGCCTGCATATTAACATGGAACGTGTTTATAGGGAGAGGGGTACTTTAGAACTTGAAAATTAAGGGGGGTCAAATTTGTCCTATTTAAGGGGGGTGGTCAAATTTGTCCTATTTAAGGTGGGTGGTCAAATTTGTCCTATTTAAGGGGGTGTCAAATTTGTGCTATTTAAGGGGGTGGTCAAATTTGTCCTATTTAAGGGGGGGTGGGTCAAATAAGACTTAAAATAATTTCAATTTAGGGACTTTGAAAAATCTGGGCTTAGGGACTTTGAATAATATAGGTTTAAGGATTTAGAATAATATTGATTAAGGGACTTGGGATAATACAGGTTTAGGGACTTGGAATAATTTTGATTTAGGGACCCAGAATAATTTCCATTTAGGGGATTAAAATAATTTGGGTTTAGAATCTTAACATCTGTTAAGGTGATAATTACAAATTATAAAATTAGAAAATTGTATTGTAATGTTGAGTAACATTTGTATTATACCTAGTCCTCAGCTGGAAGTAAACATGTTCCATGCATTTAGGTTGTGTTTACACAAACCGGTTATAAGTTTTTATATTTTTTATTTAAACTGAAAAGCGTAGGCGTAGAGATGAAAAATACAAATTCTCGTGCATGCGCCATCCAAATTAAATTTTGAACCCCGGAATCGAATTCTTGTCCTACCAGGACCCAACCCTAAAGAAAAAATATTTTTTTGCCGCAAAGTAAGCAATTCACAACAAAAATAAGAATATTTTAAGTCAATCAAAGACCACAATAAACTAAAAACACAAATATGTCTACCAAAAATCAAGGATTTGATCTAGACAGCTAAAATTAGCCGAGAGTACTTATTTTTATTTTTACTTTCGGAAAAAAGTAGTTTAGGTCGATTTCTGCGACTGCTATAAGTTAAATTTGAGCCCAGATGGAATACCTCATATATTTTTGAAAATTATTATCAATTGAGCATTAGTTAAAAGCTTGTGCTGCTATCTGATTTAAAAATTCGCATGAAGGGGATATACCTTAAGAGGATCAGAGATTATTACTTATTATATTGACAGTCGGTAATATAGAAATTTTAAATTTAAGCTTTTAAAACCTTTTTTTATTATTAAACAGCCAAATTAAAAAATTTAATTATTAAGCAAATCAGCAATTAATTAAAATCATAAAAATGTTAATTTTTAAATTTAAAGAAATCCAGCTGAATTTTATTTATGCTATTCAAAAATTGCAATCAGCTTAATTAAAATACGTAAAAAATGTACCTATTCCCATAAAAAAGAAACTAACGCAAATAAAAAAGTACAAAACTAAGAAATTCCAAAAATATGATATTTGGTATGTTTATCTTGTATACATTTTTGGGGATTTTTAAATTTAGATACTTTTAGTACACATTGTAATGGACAGCAATATTCTTCGTATGACCTATGTATCATTTCATTTATTTAAATTAATTTTAAAAAAACATTACCAATAAAAAAAATTTTAATTTAAAAAAATATAAGCAAACTTACTTTTCAATATTTTTCAAATCCCCAGGATTTTTTAATAATGACAAAGCTTTACAAAAATCATCACCAATTTCTCTTAAATGTTTAGTATCAAGATGATAACCAGATAATGGGCCTTGATCACATCCACAAAAACTGCTTTCCATTGTGTAACTTCTATAAATCAGGGAAAACAAAAAATTACATTGTCTATTTATTCAGGATATGTTTTTAAAACTTTTTTATTTATTCAGAATAAATAAAGAAAAAAAAAAGATAAATAAAAGTATAAAATAGTTGTACTCTTTACAACAGCTAAATAAATATATACCTTGTTACACCGAGTTGTCTCCAAACAGCAACTCTAGCAGTTGCTTCCTTATGTCTTTCAACTTTAAATGAACACAACGGTAAAGCAAATGCAGCTGATGTTTTTTGCATGAGATATGGTAAAATCTACATAAATAAAGATAAAAAAATTTTTTTAAATAAATTTTTTTTTGCATTTTATATTTTCTTTCTGTTATATATATATTTTATTTTATACAAACCAAATATTGTAATGGATTATCAGGCTTAGCACGATCAGCTGCACTCCATGAACGTGAAGTTGAACAACCAAAAAGAAAAACATTTTTACGTCTCGAATGTCCATGATAATCAACAAATACAAATGGTGGTCTTTGTAATACACGACTACAATATTCCATTAATCCTTTTGTGTGATATATTGTTGGATGTAATACTGGATTTGGATTACTCCATCTTCTATTTAAATCTTCATTTGTTAATCCATAACGATTGCTAAAAATATAAATAAAATAAATTCCTTTAAGTTTTTATTTTATGATAAATCATCAATAATTTCAATTAATATCAAAATTCAGTAACAGTTTTTTTAAAGACATTTCCGGCTGACGGAAATTGAAGAAAAAATATTCATTTATAGCAGGAAATGACGTTAAAAATAGCGTCTTGCATAAAAATTATTGTTCGAATTTTTTTCTTCTTGCTTCTTTTTTTGCATTTTTCTATACATTTTTTTAATTATCTTTTTCTTATTACTAAAAATATTTTATATAAAATATTTTAAATTATATTATAAAAAATTTTTGGAAATATTTAACTGTCCCCTGTAAGAAATATGGGCAGCAGAGGGGCTTTTAGACGTAGAAACAGTAAATCTAAAAAACGTAGCGTTGAAAATTTGGTCTATGAATTTATTTTTTGAACCGAAACGGTGGTTCTGTGTCCACACTGTGAAAATTCCTGTACAGGTATTTATTGTATCAAGAATTTTTACAAAATGCTTTTTTGAAAAATTTTTTTAATTTTACCAAGATTGAAATTTTTATTATGCCAGTAGTTAATAATTTTACAAGTTATTTGAAGATCCAAAGTAAAGAATTAAAAATAATTTCAATAGTTGTCTCAAAGAAAAATGATTTTACCGAATTCCGTAGATTTTGATTTGTATAAGGAAGGCATGTAGCTCAATACTATACTGTTTAGAAATGTGACTACAATACTACCAAAAGATCTAAATTATTTCAGAAAAAATATGACGTAAACATAAATTTTTTCTTGAAACGAGGTGTAATTAAAAAGTAAAAAAGCATCAAAAATCTTAAACATTTTGCAATTGAAATAATTGAGTTAAAACCTACAAATTTCATAAATAAAATTTTTGCTCATTTATTTATATAAATAAAACACGTTTTCTTCAATTGAATATTATACTTTAACATATAAATTAAAATAAATTCTTACTATGATGATGGCAATTCTACTCAAGGTTATAGTAATTTTTCCATCTTGTTTTATTGAAAACATGTAACCAGTTTTCGTCTAAAAAATCAATGAATGAAAAAAATAAAAATATAAGATAACGATGATAAAAAAAAAAAGATAAAGAAAAATATTCTTCATCAATTTTCTTCTCATATATACATATATATATATAATAACTGATTCAATTTCATGGCCTTCTCATTACAGGACAATTATACCACAAGTTATACCTACACGATGCTGTGTATCGAAACAAGTACCACACAGTACGAGTAATTTAATGTAAGTAACAACAAACATACAGACAAACAAACAAATAATAGCAAATATAAGAAATAATAGAATAAGATAAAATGCTATTGTATTATAAACATATATATAGAAGAAGTAAATGATAGTTTTTTATGCATAAATAGGTAACATCAATCTCTCCTACAATAAGAGATCCCTTAAAGGATTCACTCCATCAACTTGATATTAAATATATAACTAAAGAATATATATATATATATATATGTATTACAGAGATCGCTGATGCGTGTTGTGATGTCAATGACTCGGGAGAGACGGAGCCTTGACCGCCACAACAAGGTGCATTGCATCCTACATATTATATCTCTGGACCAAAAGGATCTATGGGTTATTATAGATTCTGCCTACACTAACACTTTTCAGTTTTTTTTCTCCGACATTCGCATATATTTTTTAACCATTTTCTGTTTTACATAATTATTTTAAGATATTTAATTAATGAAGTAATAACTTGCTTCAAGATATTTTTGATTTAAGAAAAATTTTCTTTATACTATTCTTATTCTCATAAAAATTATTTTTTGCCCTCCCGGGTGTAAAGCTCATGCGTAAACTTGGCGCGGAATTTTCTGCACTATACGCTCAAGAAGGCTAAAAATATTGTAATCACATAATTTATAGTTTTTCAAGTAAAAATAAAGCTTTTTATAAAAATCGATTTTTTACCACTTTTCACCCCAATTTTCCACCCCTAAATGAAACTTTGTGATTTTTTTTAGTTCACATTTGATATTAGCAACATCAAAAACCCCCGGGTACTAATTAGCAGGAAAAAAACATAATATTTTACGAATAGTAAAGACAATAGTAAATAGTGGCACGTTTTGGCCGCAAAACAGGGCTAAAATCGCTTGTTTTTTAAGTTTTCGCCGCTTGTAGACATTTTTTGAGGGTTTGTTGGTGAAAAATGATTTTAAAATTGAATTCCTCATGAGTTTCTAGTCACGTTTTGGCTGCCTGGGCGGTAATGGGTTAAGGGCTGAAAATGTCAGGAATACTTTTTTTGATAATTTTAAATTTGGGCGATGGTATTGCCTTCTGTTCGTAGATATAAGACTCTGAAAATGTGGAATAATTGGACCAATATTGGCCAATAAGTGGTTAAGGGGTCAACAAAAAATTTTTCTTCTACAATATTCGAATAGCCAGGAAAAAATGAGCTCATTTAAAAAAAAAAATTTTTATTTTTGAACGAAAAATAAGCAAGTTATCATCATCTTAAGATTTTTTAAAAAATTATTAAAAAATCCCAGTTTTAGGGTCATTAAACAATATTCTAACTTTAAATAACGATAACTCGCTTATTTCTCGGTCAAAAATTGAAATTTTTTTTTTTTAATGGTCGAATTTTTTCCTGGCTATTTGAATATTTATAACAAAATAACTTTTTATATGCAGAAATAATTTTTTTGGGCCAAAAACTACCCTAATACATTGAAAAACTAAAGTAAGTTCTAAAGTAATTTAAAAAAAAAAAATAATTTTTGTATATAAAAAGTTATTTTTTTGTAAATAATAAAATAGTCAGGAAAAAATTCGACGATTTAAAAAAAAAAAATTTCATTTTTGATCGACAAATAAGCGAGTTATCGTTATTTGAAGTTAGAATAATATATAATGACCCTAAAACTGGGATTTTTGAATAATTTTTTAAAAAATCTTGATAACTTAATTTTTTTTTTTTAAATGAGCTCATTTTTCCCTGGCTATTTGAATATTGTAGAAGAAAAATTTTTTGTTTACGCCTTAACCACTTATTGGCCAATATTGGTCAAATTATTCCACATTTTCAGAGTTTTATATCTACAAATAGAAGACAATACCAACGCCCGAATTTTCAGGGAATTTTTTTTAATATCAAAAAAAGTTTTCCTGAAATTTTCAGCCCTTAAAGTGCTCAGAGAAAAATTTTGCAGACGATGAAAGTTGTTAAAAAAACGATATTTTCGGAAACAGCAAACTTTCAATTGCTTATATCTCCGGTCCCTGATAAGTTTTTTAACGTTTAAGGTCTCATTTAAAAGGCCTTTGCTAGACGCTTTTAACGAGACCAATCTGAAGTCTTAAGCTAATGATGCTGAGTCACAATTGAAGTTCAAAAACTAGTTTTTTCGGTAAAAGTTACAAGTTCAAGGAAAAAAATGAGACCAGCCGGATATTATTTGGATTAATCCTTGAAGTCAAGTAAATTTTTGAAAATTGGCTTAAAACATCTATTTTGGGACCTTTTAGAGCTTGCATCTCGGAAACCCGTCTTGCGAAATGGCTGAAATTTTGGTTGGCTGAGTTTTTTATTACCCCAAACCACCCCTGAAAATTTGCCCGATCAGAGTCATAGGTGAGCACATTTTTGTATGAAAAGTAATGGATATGCCCATATATATCGAGTTTATACAGCAAAGATTACCGGATTTTAATTGAGAATGCATTAATTATGATAGCTTTCATCTTTTGTGCAAAGAAAATAGTGAAATTTTAAATTAAATGTAAAAATTCGTAGTGTTGAAAATGCTTTTAATGATAAAATCTCGTTCTAAAAGTGTTGTGGAAAAAAAAGATCGATGATATTAAGAAAATTGCCCTACAAAAAGTTGTTACGGAGTTATTTTCTACAATAATTGCTATATTTTTCCGATAATTTTACAAAAACTGAAAGTTTATTTGAATTTTTACTGAAAATAGCTTAATTTCGAAGATTAACTGTACTATAAACCAAAGAGTAAGCCAGGTATTAAGACCAAAATATCTGAAGATGTAAAAAAATATGCAATTAATTATTCCTTGTTTGGAATCGATCAGAATTTTCCTTCCCACTCCAATCTGACCTTTTAAAAAACTTTATTTTGGTTATATCTTTGTTAATATTATGAAAAATAATTTTTAGCTTTAAAAAAAACGCGCTACGTTTACTTTGGCAGTGGTTAATGGCAAGTAAATAAATTAGAAAATGATTCCCGTTTTATCGACTTTTCGATTGAGCCATTATACATGCCAACAAGTGTAATACTTTTGGAGTTATTAAATAAAAACTGATCCAAAACGCGTATTTTTAGGGGTGAAAATAGCAATTGCAAAAAGCAATAGTTAGATAGAATTCGAATGGTATGCCTTAAATGTCATTATTATAATAATCATTTTAAAAAAATATTTTGGGTTTTACCAGAATATGCTATCAAACTTTAAACAAAGAGTGATAAACATTATATCTATTTTTGTATAAAGAAATAATAATAATAATAAATTTATCGAACAAATATTTTTCTTAAAGCTAACATAAATATCATATTATACTTAGTATGTTTTAAAATAAAAACTAAATAAGAGGTACATTTTAAAATGTTGAATGAATTATTTATTTATTAAAATTTAAAATAGTATTTGGATAAAATTTTTTACTAATATAAATTAGTGGTTAATATATATGTGGATTTAAAAAGATTTAAAGAATAATGGTGTAAGTGAATTTAAAAATAAATTTTTTTTTACTGTAAATAATATTTAATTTAAATGAATTTTTAATTAAATTTTAAGATAAGGTAAATATTTTTGTATACACACATTTTTATAGTGATAATATCTTTTATAGTGATAATAGATATAATTATGTCAAATAATTTTGTTAATTTAAAAATAAGTTTCTGCTCATCTTTAACAGTTTTGGGCCTTAAAAAGTAAAGGGACCCAACACTGATACACGCTGAATTCCTCGAAAAGTATATTCTTAGAGCTTGAAATAATATTCGATACGTCAATTTAAGGGGTAAATACTCCTATAAGTAATTGTCCCGAAATATCTGCATTTAGTTTTTACGTATAAAGTTGAAACAAAATTAAAATTGTTTATTATTTGGCATTAATATTCAAGGGTTGCAAACCCTATTTGTCTCGAGTCAGAAATAGGAATAGGCGAAAGGTATTTGATCTGTTATAATTTACTAAAAAGGTTGTTAAAATATAAAAGTATTTAGTTTTCGAGTAACTTGGCATTTTGCCCAAGAAGACTATTGCTCAGAATGACGTTAAACTACATTTTAGCTAATTTGTTAAGACCCAATTTCCATAAAGCGAAGTCCTTTGAAAAAAGACACTGCCTTCATTTGATTTCAGTAATTTGTATTATTAAGTAAATAAAACAAAAAATTTATGATTAATTTATTATTATACACATAGTTTTATGATTACACACCAAACCTAAAAGAGTTTTTTGTTACGCTACGCATATTTTCTGCGTAACAAAAAACTCTTTTAGGTTTGGTGTGTACGCTACGCATATTTTCTGCGTAACAAAAAACTCGTTAGCAGATAATATCTTAAAAATATCTTATAAGCCGAATTTTAATAAAAATTATATGTTCTGATAAGTAAAATATTTTTTTCTTCGAAAGATTTTTTACTTATGCTTTTGGAAAGTCAGTGTAGTGGATCGATGTTGGCAAAAAATTATAAAAAATACAATTCACGTAAAACCTGAAGTTTGTAAAAAAATACTCAAATTTGACTGAAAATCAGTATATTTTCATATCTTCAATGTTAAGAACTTGCCTTTTCAATACGAAAAAATTTTTTCAAAGGACCTCTCTTTATGGAAATTGGATCTGGACAAATTAGCTGAAAATATAGTATAACGTCATTCTAAGCACACAGTAAAAAATAATGAACACGATTACTACCGTTTACTAATTTTACTACGATTTAGTTAGTATTACAAAAATAGTAAAATTACTACTATTTGTAGTAATTTTACTAGACTTGTAGTAAATTTAAAATTTATTGAAATTTCACTCAGACATCCGCGGTAGAGCTGCTTTTCTAATATTCAACTAAAGCAGCTCTACCGTGGGTGTCTGGGAATTTACTACAAGTGTAGTAAATTTACTAGAAATCGTAGTTTTACTACACTTGTAGTAATATTACTACGAAATAGTAAAATTACTACTAGTAGTAAAATTAATACAAATTGTAGTAAATTTACTATTTTTGTAGTAATATTACTAAATCGAAGTAAAATTACTAAACGGTAGTAATATGTTTTCATTATTTTTTACTGCGTGCAATTAATAGTCTTCATGGGCAAAATTTTAACAAATTATTCGAAAACTAAATTTTAGAACCTTTTTTGTATATTATAACAAAAAAATATCTTTGATAATTCCTATTCCTGACCCGAGAAAAATAGGGTTTGCAACCCGAGGGAGCAGTGTCTATCCGTACAAACTTTTTTTCACGGTAACCGTCTCTAATGGTTGGGATTTTTACCGTTTTTAACAAAATTCAACCATCTCTAACAGTAACCGAGAAAAATTTTACTAGGCCAAATCAATGTCTGGTCAAACATTAATACCTCAGCCGTTTCTAACCGTAGGAAAATAAATATATAAGTTCCTGCCGTGTTGAACCGCACCGAAAAAAAAAGGAGTAATCTGCAATGCCGACGTCACTTCTGCTTTATCGAATTACGAGATTGTAGTTGTATTGTAAATCAAAACGTGTGAAATCTTGGCTGGGACTGCGGTTTTCTCTATCTGGGGTTTCTGAAGCGCCGGCTTAGTAAAGAGACAACGGAGTGTTAATATAATGCTCCGTTAAAGAGACATATACTGGGACGGCTGCTTCGCCCGATCGGAGTAGCTACAACCTCGAGTACAGCGCCACAACTAATGTGTCAGGTGGGGAGAATCAGAAGTGACCTTTTTTTTTCGGTGCGTGAGACAAGCTCACAAACATATCTTCCGTTTTTAACTATGAGGATAGTACTCAAGTCCCAACCGTTAGAGACGGTTACCGTGAAAAACGGTTTTGTAGACGGCACACACTGATTCAGAAAAAAAAAGCGGCAAAAAATTAGCTTCAAGCGAGGTTTTAATGAATTTCGGTGTGGTTTGCGGCATTCAGTTCCCAAAAATGTGTATTTACCGAAAAATATGGCAAGAATTTCTGGTTATTTGAATTTTCACCCCTTAAGTACTTAAAACTACCCCAAAATAAGAGTTTTTTTATAACATTCATTTTTTGCAAAAATTAGTTACCAATCACTTTTATAACTATTATAAACATTAAAAATTGTGAATTTTCATGAAGTTAAAGTAGAAGAATAAAAACTGCCCCTATTAAAACCCAAAGTACCTCTGAAACTACCCTTAAAATTCTAAGGGTTATTTGCATGTGCAACTCAATTTCTTTGAGTAGTTTCAGAGGTACTTTGGGTTTTAATAGGGGCAGTTTTTATTCTTCTACTTTAACTTCATGAAAATTCACAATTTTTAATGTTTATAATAGTTATAAAAGTGATTGGTAACTAATTTTTGCAAAAAATGAATGTTATAAAAAAACTCTTATTTTGGGGTAGTTTTAAGTACTTAAGGGGTGAAAATTTAAATAATCAGAAATTCTTGCCATACTTTTCGGTAAATACATATTTTTAGGAACTGAATGCCGCAAACCGCATCGAAATTCATTAAAACCTCGCTTGAAGCTAATTTTTTGCCGCTTTTTTTTTCTGAATCAGAACAGTTAAAAACAGCAGATGTTTCATTAAATACTTTTCTCACGGTTAAAAACGGTAGTTATACTAGTAAGCATGTCCCACGGTTTAATACGGCAGGAACTTATATATCTATTTTTATACAGTAGGAAACGGCTGAGATATTAATTTTTACTATGCCATGGTGGTTGTAGGCGGCAAAACTAACTTTATTTACATTTTAACGGTTCAAAACGGCAGACAATTCATTGAGTACTATCCTCATGGTTAAAAACGGAAGATATGTTTGTGAGCTTGCCCCATGGTTCAACATGGCAGGAACTTATATATGGGCGATTATTTCTCAACCCGGCCACCCCCGTCTGTCCAAAAATGGTGGCAACTTAAAAAGATTTTGGTTTTCTCAAATTGACTGGAAAAGGGTCTAGTTTTTAATTCTCATTGGCCTTTTCAACTCTGTAAATCTACTGTGCCCATTTTAGGCACTGAACGGTGGCTTGTCCAAATTTTTAAAATCAGAAAAACTGAAATAAAAGTAGATTAACAAGTTTTTTGAAATTTTTTTTCTTGGAAGTTGCTATTTATTAAAAAAAAGAAAATGAGACCACTTGCGTGGTAATTAGCTGATTTCTTAAAAAGTTTTGTGGGTGCTATGTAGTGTTTAAAAAACGCCAACTTTGGCTGTTGATATCTCTGAACCTACATATCCAAAATAAAAAAGTTTTAGTGCACAATGGTAGTCTCTTGATACATAATGAATGTGCCAAATATCAGAGGATTTCATCGAGTAGTTTCGGATTTAGCAAATTTTCGGGTATTAATTCTATTAAAAAAATGGGTCAAAATTTGTTTCAGAATCACCCTTAAAATTGCTAAATCCAAAACTACTAGATCAAATCCTCTGATATTTGAAACACTTATTATGTATCAAAAAACTACCATTTTGCACTAAAACTTTTTTATTTTCGATATGTAGGTTCAGAGATATCAACAGCCAAAGTTGACGTTTTTTAAACACTACATAGCACCCACAAAACTTTTTAAGGAATCAACTAATTACTACGAAAGTGGTCTCATTTTCTTTGTTTTAATAAATAACAACTTTTAAGAAAAAAAAATTTCAAAAAACTTACCGTTAATCTACTTTTAATTCAAATTTTCTGTTTTTAAAATGTCGACCTGCCGCCGCTCAGTGCCTAAAATTTGCACAGTAGATTTACAGAGTTGAAAAGGACAATGAGAATAAAAAACTAGACCCTTTTCCAGACAATTTGAGAAAACCAAAATCTTTTTAAGTTGTCACCATTTTTGGACAGAGGGGGGTGGCCGGGTTGAGAAATAATCGCCCATATTTATTTTCCTACGGTTAGAAACGGCTGAGGCATTCGTTTTTGGCCATACATTGATCTGGCCTATCATGGCACAGTAAAATTCCTCTCAGGTTCCATTAGAGACGGCTGGATTTTGTTAAAAACGGACGAAATCCCAACCGTTATTGACGGTTTCCGAGAAAAGCAGTTTTTTCCCCGACGAATTGTCCTGAGATCTCTAGAGATCTCTAAATTGGGGAGATCTCTGGAGATCTCTGGAGATCTCTAAACTTGTTTTTAATTATTTCAAATGATTGAAGCTTATTATGCTAAAAATGCTTATAAATAGCTCCAACAAGCCTACATTATTCATAATACATGTAAAAAAAAATTCAAGCTGTATTTATACATAGCTAAGCAATCAAAATTTGACTTTTAATCAAATGAAAATCTGTAAAAATATTATTTTTTTCTATAATTATTAGGAAAATTGAAGCTAAACTTAGGTTTCTGACAAAAGATTTTTAAAAAGTGAATTACTATTAATATGATTAATAAAACTTGTATATTTTAAAGCTCAAAAAGCACTCTATGTTAATAAAATCATAAATTGCTTATGGAGAAATTGAAGAAATTTCAAAGATTTATTTAACCTAATGTTGCTTATTATGGGCAACTTGGTCATCTTAGGTAAAAACTGATATCATACTTGCGTTCAATGACCCGCAAAACGTAAGTAATTAATAAAAATGTTTAATAACCGCAAAAAATAACCTAAAACTTCTCATTGTGCTAACTGGACCATTTTCGATTAAAATGGATTTCATATAACAGAACTACATATCTTAACTATTTTCAAGTTTCAAGTTATAACTTCTTAAAGATAGTGATTTTTGATATTTTATAAAATATTTCAATTGGGATTCTAACCTTTAATCGCGAAATCTCACAAACGATTTTAAGAAATATTGCAAGTAAACATTTTAAAAAATTTGAAGCTTATAAAAATTTTTTCCATCAACGGACACAGAAATATCGTATATGACCCTGGGTCATAAAAAAAGCTTCGCCTCAGATGGTAATTTACGTGCGATTTGGGTCATTCTTTACTTTTCTGGGTATATGCGAAAAATTCTAATTTTAGCAGTAATTTAAACATTTGGTAAAAAATTGTATTTTAATTTTTTTACTATCCCTGATAGATCATTTTTGATATTGTAAAGAGGCCGGTTTTCGGAAATTTCGACAAAATAACACGCTACTTTGTTCATTTTTTATTTTATATAGTAATTTAAGCTGATTTAAGTTAGAAAGACAGTTATGATAAAAGTTAGCAGTAATAATAATAACAAATTTTGTTTATATGTGATATTAAACGCTTTAAATTTTTATTCGCAATATTTCATTAATTCGTTTGTGAGTAGAAAAATAAGACTCAGGAAATTATTTGGTGGAAAAGTAAAGTTACAGCAAAATTTAAAATATTTGTCTAAGAATCCCCTTCTCATGTAAAGTTGGGGCACTTGGCTCGAGATTCAGTAGGTTCTTTCAAGAAAACTGAAGGTATGTATGATAAATTATTTGTCTATTAAATGAAAAAGGATTCTTCAATTCTGAATAATATCTCCAAACAGTTGAAATGATTTAAATCTTTGAAATTTCTTCAATTTCTCCATAAGCAATTTATGATTTTATTGACATAGAGTGCTTTTTGAGCTTTAAAATATACAAGTTTTATTAATCATATTAATAGTAATTCACTTTTTAAAAATCTTTTGTCAGAAACCTAAGTTTAGCTTCAATTTTCCCAATAATTATAGAAAAAAATAATATTTTTACAGATTTTCATTTGATTAAAAGGCAAATTTTGATTGCTTAGCTATGTATAAATACAGCTTGAATTTTTTTTACATGTATTATGAATAATGTAGGCTTGTTGGAGCTATTTATAAGCATTTTTAGCATAATATGCTTCAATCATTTGAAATAATTAAAAACAAGTTTAGAGATCTCCGGAGATCTCTGGAGATCTCTAGAGATCTCAGGACAATTCGTCGGGTTGGATAGGCACTGTACCTCAAATGAACGCATTCAAGTTTAAAATGTTTACCTTATCTTAAATTTAGATAACTTGTAATATTCTAAATTTATATATATATTAATATTTATTTTTTTAAGGTCAACTGTATTAAAATTTTATTTAATCTGCTTTATAACTTTATGTTCAACATCAAATATATTCAATGCAAATGCGAATGAAAATTTAGAAATTTTTATATGTAAAAATAATACAAACTGTTCCTGTTATCAAAAAAGCGATTATTATTATCTAATTGAATGCAATAATGGTAGAATAACATATTTAAGTAAAAATCTGGCTAGTGTTAATATTAACTCAATATCAATTCAAAATCTTGGAGTACCTTTAAAAAATAATGATTTTTTAATATATCCTAAATTACAGGAAATTTATCTAAAAAATCTTAATTTGGGAAAAATTGACGAAGATCTAATATATGGTATAAAAATAAATCTGATTATAATTTGTATTTGACGATTTATTTATTAATTGCTATCTAATTTATTCACGAAATAAAATAAAATTTTTTGAAGGTACATTGATATGACTCTTGTTTTCGGATAGATTGAACCTTCGGAAAACCGAAAAAAATCGTGAACAAGAAATTGGCCATAGGTGGCAAAGATTTTTCCAATTTTATGTCAAAAACCGCGTTTCCAATTATGAACTGCCCAAAATTTTTAAAATAACTTTCTTTGTAAATAAAAATTTTAAAAATAGATGAAAAATTTAGATTGCCAGGGAAAAAATACATAGCCAAATTTTTATCGTAAAATGAAATTTTTTTTTTTTTTAGAACTATTTTTTTCCTGGCATAATTTTTTTTTCTTCATGTCAAATTAAAATTCTGCCAAAATTCCTTTAAAAATTTGATATTTTATTGAAAAAAGAGCATAAACCGCTTGAATTCTAACGTAAAATAATATTTTTTTTTTTCAATTGAGTTTAAGAACGACCTTGCTGGACAAATTATAAGGGAAAATTCAAAAAACTTGACTTTCTCTCTTGTCAATATTTCATTCTCAATCTGAGAACCTCTTCAGGACCTTTATTTTTTGAAAAACAATTTTTAAATTTTACAAAATATTGCAATGAAATGTTTTTAAAATTACATATATATTTTAAACATACTTTTTAAAAACTCAACTTAACATTTAAATATTCTTTTGTTCCTACTTTTAAAATTACTAGAATGTATAAAAGTTATTATTTTATAACATAAACTTCAAAACTTATGTGTCTGTACCCTATTACTCTGTCAATTTTTTCCTAACAATTATTTTTATTCAGCGAAATTAAGTTTTTACGTCAAAAACTATCTTAATTAAATTTTGAGCTTCAGGAAGTTGGCCACAAAATTTGCGAATTTCGGGTCAACTTCCTAAAGCGTAAATTTTGCTATTTCAAGTTTTTACTGGTTTTTGAGGTAAAAAGTGAATTTCGGTAAAGAAATATGAATTTTATCTTGAATAAATGAATAGTCAGGTAAAACGCTAGACAGTAATTGTCCAGAATTCCAGTTCGCGTTTCCTACAGTTACGTCATGCCAAGATGTAGACTTTCCTGCAAATTTAAAATTTACCCAAGGCGCCAGTCACGTCCCGATTCGTGACAAGGTTTTTTAGAAACCCCTTTTGGGCATAACGCAACCCTAATACTTACGCGGCCAAAATCCGACTAGCACAGCTCGTAAATACGACAGGAGAGAGGGGGGAACTCATAAGTTTAACGTCGGAGTTCCTAAAATTCACAAAAAACTTACTTAACTTAAAAATCCTTATAAACTACTAAAATTTACTAATTTTCATGTTTAAAATAACGATAAATCCAAAATTTCCTACATTTTATAATCCTAAATTCGAATAGAAAATGTCTTATTTTATTTGATTAACGATAACCGAAAATGGATATTTTATAACTATCAATTTTAATTAACGAGAGTATAAAATCTTTTATTTTATTTATTTATCGATAAACCAAAATTTATATTTTGTGACAATAATTTTTATTAACGAGAGTATAAAATGTTTTATTTTATATCGATAAGCCATGATTTCTACCATTTATTTAAATAATTAATTGAATTTTTAATATTTTATTCGATAATCCTTAATAAAATAAATCCGTACTCAATTTACTCTAATTTAAGGTTATTTAAATGGCGGAAAGTGCAATTATAGAAAATTTACAAATTAATATTAAAATTTTCAAGAAAATGCATGTTTATATAATATTATAATAATTTAACGATATTCCATAATTTTATTTTCATTTTATTCTAAAGTATTCATTTTTATTAATTCTAAGTCGCGGCGCGCTATTTTAGTTAAAATAGCAACTAATTTTACTTATATTTTATTTTACGCCGCAGGGGCTAATTTTAAAGCTAATTTAACGGTAAGCCATGTTTTCAGCCACTAGGGGTCGCCTAAAGCTGATCTGGACAAAATTAATTATGAACTATAATTTTAATTTCGTTTTGTGACAATAATCGCCATTTCCTAACTTAACTTAACGATATTCCACTTGAGGATCTAAAAAATAATGGTTAAACCAAAATCCCGCGGACATCCTCTGGTCCGCGCGGCAAGCCAAATTCAGGACTCCTTAAATCATATTTAACACTAATTTCAATTTTGAGTCCTATTTCTAACTTAGATTTTAAGACCTAAACCTCAAAGGGTATGTACGGTACATGCTGTGCTAACTGGGTTATCATATAATTTTATAAACCTGCATTGTGACTCGCAATCACAATTTCATTATGGGGACTATAATCCCTGAATTGTTATTGCTGTAACAACAGCTTTATACAATACCTGTTTGTATTTAATTATTTAATTATTTTAATTAAATAATTAAATACAAATAATTTTAATCAATGTAATTCATAATATTTTTACTTCCCCAATTATGTAGTGTAAATTTCTGTGCGTTGATTTTAGTGTTTTGTGTAAATTTATGTGTTATTAATATGTCAGTGTCTTTGTTATAATAATTTATATTTTACAAGTGAAATTTGTTAATAATTTGCAATTCTTCCCCAGTTACATGTTTTATGTGTCCTTCCTATGTAACAATTTAAGCTTCAAACTTTTTAGCTGGCTCAAAATCTCAAAATTTGATGCGCTATTACAGGTTTTGTGGAACAGTTTGCAGAATTTATGTCCAAGTCTTGCAGAACAATCTATACATTAACATTCTACAAGACTTGGAGAACTTTTATGTATTTCAGGTAGTAGCGGAGCTCCAGGAGAAGCTATTTCCCCAGTTTCAGATTATACGCAAGGACTGAAGTTTATTGTTCTTCATGTATAAGCCAACCCGCATCACTTTTTATCCTTTCTAGTTATTAATAAAGTTCCTAAGCCCCATATAAAGAAACTTTTTAGTTATAATCTCCAAAATTTTCCTTATTTTAAAATTTTCTAAAATATTTTGAACTTAAAAACTGAAATTTGGTTCCGCTTGTTTTGAAATGATTTAGCTTGTTAAATTTTATTTTACTTATCAATTAATATTAGAATTTTATTGTAAGGAAGCTTTTAATATAATTTGTTCTTACGGTTTTAATTTTAAAAAAATCTACTAAAATCTTGTACGAGTAACTTTCTTAAAATTTTAACATTAAGTCTTCCTAAGCAAATTTATTGCTTGATTTATTAAAGTTAGCTAAATTAGGATTAAATTAACTTAGATTACTAAATTTAAATGTTAAAAGGAACTTGGGCAGAATTTGAAACCTTTTATACGAACAAAAGATACCATGTAGCTTTGCTCTTTGTTCAAATTTCGACCTTTTAAAGTTGTATTGACTTAGCACAGCTAATTTATTTTAGTTAAAACATTGAATTAAAGAAAATTTTAATACTAAATGCCTGAAATTTCATCAAATTCAAATTTTAGTAAAATTTTGGAGAACGAGTAGAAAGTTCAAAAAGTGACATTTGATTTTTTTGGGTACAATTTTTAGTTAATATTATTAAAATTAACTGCATTGGCATAAGTTTAGCCTATTTTAACCTAATTTAGGCTTTAGGGTTTCTTAAAATGGCTATTAGTAAAGTCCAAATTTTCAACTTTTGTGGGATTCATATGTAATTTTTTTTTTTTATTAAAATTTAACGAGAAACCACATCTTTTTATTAGTTTAACGAGAGACTAAATACTCGATTTTAACAATAAGTTAATTTTTATTAATTATTAAGCGGTATTCCATAGTTTCAATTAATTTAGCTGATAATTAATGTTCAAAGTCTCACTTTATATAAGGGAAATCAATTTGTAATTTCTAAGAACGAGAAACCATAGACTTCAATTTTAAGATACGAAAACCATTATTTAATTTTATAATTCGATAAACCTTTATTTTAATAAATTTCGATACTCCATTTTGTTTTAACTTTTATAATACGGAAAACCTTCATTTTAATAAATTTCGATAAACCTTTATTTTAATAAATTTCGATACACCATTTTGTTTTATCAAGTGAACCATAATTTCCAGCAATTATTGGTCCTCTTGATAAAAGGAACTCAGGAATTGATCCATTTGTTTCGTGAAAAGTCCCATGGACTCCTCATCGAATTCCAGATTAATTTTCATCAGTGTTTCCCGATATTGTGAAATTACATAACGGAATTCCATGTTTAACCTCCTGGAGCAAATAATTTTATCGGCTCCAGGTAATTTTAGTTTATCGAAATACCGAGTTACCGAGTCTTGGGAATCTCCCAATAATTTTTTGTACGCCATTGTATGGGCCCGTAATTGCTTAACTAAGCAATCCTTTAATTCGTTATTTATAATAAAATTTCCTTTTAAACTTACTGCACTGCAAAATTTTCACTACACAAAACTGTTTGCCACTGATTATTAAAGCAAATTGAAAACTGATTTTATTTTTAGAAAATAAAAAAAAATTGAAAAATTATATAACTCACTAAAATTTAAATTTAAGAAAAGAATGAAATGCGATTTTAACTGCTTAGTACAATTTCCAAAGTGGAACTGAACTGGTAAAACCGTGCGCTCACGAGCTCGCCTCGGTTTTATCCCACCAATGTATAAAATTTTATAAAACCCCCTCCCAATATCTTAAAGGTACCTATACCCCCCCCGTGAAATAATCCATCTGTATAAAAGTGAAGTTAAATATTATAATGCTTGCGCTGTTTCTCGCTAGAGGCGCCAGCGCATGTTTTAAACTTGCCCTGTTGAGGAAACTTGTAGTACGGTGAAATTCACCGTGTTACACAGGGAAAAATGAACAGACTTGCTGATAAAAAAAATTATTATTTTACGTTGAAAAATATTTTTTTCACTTATCGCCAATTTCTTGTTCACGATTTTTTTTTGGGTTCCTCAAGGTTCAAACAACCTGAAAACAAGGGTAATATATAGATATGCTTAAAAATTTTTTTTTTTAATTTCGAGAACGAATTAGCAATTAAAAAATAAATCGTCATATTATGTATTTTATATAATTTTAAATTAATTATCTTTTTTTACATTTAAAGGTTTAAAAGAATTAAGTTATTTATCTTTAACTAATTCAAGTGTAATATTACCTATTGGATTTTTTAATTTTACAAACAATATTAGAATGTTATACCTTGATGAAAATAAAATAAAAATGTTGGAACCAGGAATATTAGATCCTCTTATAATTCTTTCTTATTTAAAGCTGTCATTTAATAATTTAACAAAATTAAATAACGAAGTATTTAAAAAACTTAAGAATCTCGATTCTTTATTATTAAATGATAATCAAATAATTTCTTTAGAAAATAATGTATTTAAAGAATTAAAAAAATTAAGAAATTTACATCTTGAAAATAATAAAATTTCCGAACTTCCAGAAAATATTTTTCAATATAATAAAAATATTGATATACTGCATTTAAAAAATAATCATTTAAAAGAATTTTCAAAAAATATATTTCTAAATCTTCCAAATTTATACGATCTTGATTTAAGTCAAAATGAATTCTACAATTTACCAAAAGGAATTTTCAGTAAATCAAATAAAATAGCTTATCTCGATTTGTCTCAGAATTATTTAACATCAATTGACGAGTATGTACAATTATTATAGAAAATATTTTAATTTATAGATAGAAGCCAGTTTGTTAACTGTATAATTTTTTTTACCAGTGCCTTCGCTTTGGCAAACGTGTATTTTTTGACTTCTTGATTGTTTTTAAATTTTGTGCTCAAAATATTGTTTAATTAGATGGTGTAAAAACGTCGGTTTTAAAGGTTGTAAACGAGATTAATAGGCAAATGGGGCTCAGTTATTGAATTAATGCATAGAACTTATTTATTATTTTTTTTAGTTGTCAGAGAATTAATATCTAATATTAACTGCACGCGAGCGTCTTTGAATATCGTGTGCTTGTAATTTTTTCACCTATTAGAGACTTTAAATAAATTTTTCGTTTCTATATTTCTTGTTGTCAACTATTAGTAAAGCTAATAGGTAATTTTTAGATTATATGATTGGGCAAATTCTATAAAAACTGATAAAGAAAATCTAGGTACAATTAACATTTCTGGCTTTTTAAAAATATTTAATTATATTTTTTTTTCTTTAAATTTCAGGGATGTGCTACATGGATTAACTTCTTTAAGAATATTTTCAATAATAAATAATAAATTAAAATTTATAAGTTATAATACATTTAAAGACATTAAAATTTTAGAAGTAGCTGATTTTTCAATGAATAAATTATCATTTGATAATATTTCTCATGATAATAATTCATTATCACCTTTTAATTATTGTAAATCATTACGATATTTAGATCTTTCAAATAATAAAATAAATAAAATTTTTATTGATTGGATTATTAATAATAAAATGGAGAAGCTTAAATTACAAAATAATTCATTTATTAATGTGGATGTAAGTGAAACAATAAAAAAATTTTAATTTTGCATTTAAGTCATTTCACGTAAGAAGTCGTACGTTTGTCAGATCAATTCTTCCAATTAGACTTTTTTCTCTACAAAAAATATGAAATACCCCAATTTTACTCTTAGTGCAAATCTGCTCAAACTAGGAGTTTTTAGTTAATTAGTGGTTCTTTTAATAATAAATTAATATCTTTTCTTTTTTTTTAATTTTTTATAATAATGGACAAAACCAGTTAGAAGAGACTAACAAATATAGTTTTCACAAATACAGTCTATAATATAATTTATCGTTGAATTTGACATTAGTTTTTAAAAATTTCTTCACTGAATAGCTGCATTCCCTATTATAGCCCAAATCGAGAAAATCTAAATATTTTCAATTCTTCACCCCTTAGAATGCTCGAAATTGGTTAAGAGCCTTGTTTTTCGATATGAAATTCGATAGAAAGCTGCACTGAATTAAAACCACTTTTCATAAATTTTAATTTCCTACCAAAATAACAGTTTAATAAAAAATGGTTTCAAATAATCAAAAATGGCAAAAAAATTTGGGTCTAATTTGAATAGATTTGCACCTAGAGGTCTAAAAATTTGAGGAATATATTTCAAGTTTAAGTTTATAAAAAAGTGCTCCAAAAAAGCCTGATTAGGGGACTTGACCTAGCAATCATAAGATTTCTTATACAATATGAAATGACTTAATTATATATATTTAAATAAATATATTAATCATTTTTTTGTATTTCAGAATATTAACTTTACATTTTCATTAAAAACAATTAATGTAGAAATTATCGTTAGTAAAATATCTAATGAAATAATAACATTATTAGAGACATTTGAGTATAATTTTAATAAATCAATATCAATAAAAGTTAATTTTAAAAATCATAAAATTCAATGTAATTGTGGTATTTATGGTTTTCTAAAATACGTTGATAAATTAAACAGCGCGTATTACAAAAAATATATATTTGATGAATTAATTTGTAATGAGCCAAATTATTTAAATAACACTAAAATTTTAAATTCTGATTACAAAAGTTTTACTTGCAATAATTTTGACTATAAATGTACAGAATATGATAAATGTTATTGTTTATTTAGACCATATGATAATACATTAATTGTTAATTGTTCACATAGTAATCTTAAAAATTCACCAAAAATATTAAATATTGGAAATTCAACAAATATTGAATTACATTTGCAATCAAACGAAATCAAAGATTTTCCTAAATTTAATTATGAAGGCTATGATAAAGTTACATATTTAGATTTATCGAATAATTTTATTGAAAATTTTGATGATAATATTTTAAATTTCAATTTAAAAGTAAGTAAAATAAGTGAACGTTAAAATATGAGTCTGAATCTAGCAAAATAAAATTTATATTTCAATTTTTACTGAAACATATTAATCATTAATTAATTTTTTGTTTTTAGGAACTGAATTTATCGAATAATAGTATTTCATCATTTATAGATGCGAAGATAGTTATGAATTATTTTAGATCGATTAACAAATTAAATCTTGAAAATAATCCATGGAATTGTGATTGCTCATTAATCGATCAATTATTAAAACATTTAAATGATAATATAGTAATTAAATTACGTAATATAACATGTTTTAAAAGTAAAATATTTTTAAGTGAACTTAAAAATACAAATTGTTTATACATTAAATATTCTCAACCATTATTAATAATTGGTGTATCATTTGCATTTTGTTTTATAATATTTGCTATATTAATTGCATTATTTATTAAATTTGAACTTCAAATAAAAATATTTTTACATTCAAATAATTTATACTGTTGGAGAAAATCAAATAATGAAATTGATAAAAATAAAAAATTTGATGTTTTTATTAGTTTTAGTAACAATGATAAAGATTTTGTATATGAAAAATTAATACCAAAAATTGAATCAGGACCAAATCCATATAAAGTTTGTGTCCATAATCAAGAATTACGACCAAGTCAAATAATGCAAAAATGTATAACTTTATCAATTGTTGAATCAAGGCGTACAATTATTGTATTATCATCAAATTATATAAAAAGTGTATCAGGAATTATGGAATTTAGAACAGCGCATAATTTAATGTTACGAAATAAAATATCTAAAGTTATTATTATACTTTATAATTATATGGGGAGAATTGATTGTTTAGATCCTGAAATTAATGCATACTTACAAATGAATATTTACATAAAATGGGGTGAACCTGATTTTTGGAAAAAACTTTTTTATAATTTACCAGATCGTCCAAATATTATTGAACAAAATGATCTTATGCTGTTAAATGACGAATAAAAAAATTATTATTAATAAGCTACATTATTTATTAATTATTTACATATTAATTATTATTATTTAATTTAGCTCTCTTTTCTTACCATAAATATCTTTATTTGTATGATTTACCATCATTATTACAATTTCATAGCTGACCGAATAATCAAAACACTGTAGTTCATTATAAGAGTATAGAATGACGTATCGTTTTTTTTTTTTTAAAGAGCTATGAGTAATTCCATGGATAAATAGCACAAAATGATATGCGAGGTCTAAAAAATAGGAAATTTGGATTTTTTTCGATACAACCACTTAAAAATGGATGATTCCCCGATTTTGAAGGTTTTCTATAAATTTTTAAGGGTGCTATGCCGATTTAAAGTTTTTTGATCAAATTTCTCTCCTCAGCCACCATTTTTGAAAGTCCCGTAAAAAAGCTCTAAAAAATGTTAAAAAAAGATAAAAAGAAAAAAATGTAAATGTAAATGTAAATATTCTTTATTTTGCAATTGAACAAAAATACAGTCATAAAATATACATCATATAGTAAATAATAGATAATCAACATAAATAATTTTTAATAAGTATAAAATATACGTAATAACATTTAAAATTTTGAATAATAAATTAAAATAAAGTAAATTAGATACTAAATGCTTATGTTCTAAATATGATTTAATAGTATACTATAAGTATTACAGTCGATTTAATTGCATATGCATGGTAAAGTCAGTCTTATATTGATTAAAAAAAAAAAAAAAAGTAAAATGCTTTAAAATAAAATAGAATAATAGGAATTTGTCTTGCAACGAGAAGTGACAAGACATTCTTAGACTAATGTTAAGGATCAAGTGTAAAAAGATATTTATATACAGCAGCTTTAAATGAATTAAGAGATGGAAGAAACCTAATTTCTGCTGGTAGGGAGTTCCAAAGCCTGGCCCCTTTGTACCGAAAGGTGTTAGTACCACAGTTTTTCGTGTTAGGTATGGTGATTTCCTTTGAGCGCAAACCACACCTTGCATTTTCTTTAGGAGTATACTTGATGAAAGATTCTCTCAAGTATAAGGGCTGATGTAACCGTAGGATTTTGTAAATGATTATGGCCAAAAAGTGATGCCTGCGTGAGTCAGTGCATAACCGTCCTAACTTGCGTCTAAAAGGGGTTATGTACTCGTCTTTGCGTATGCCATAAATATACCTCACTCCAGAATTGCATAGTCTTTGTAACCTTGCTTTTAGTGTATTGCATGCATTCAAGTAAACAACTGAGCAATAATCAAAATGAGGTATAATTAATGCCTGTACCAGTCTTGTACGTAATGTTTCTGTAGTACAATGTCTGATGAATCGTAGAGTATATAGAACGCGATTTACTTTTTTTTCAATAGTTGTAACGTGACTGTTCCAGTTGAGTCTGCTGTCAAGTATTACTCCTAGACTTATCACCTCATCTACAAAAGGAGTAATGATGCCATTTCCTAAGTCTATTCCCGACAAATTTAAGCTGTTTAAACGATTGACAAAGGTTCGCGTGCCAAAATAAATAGCTTTCGTTTATCCATGATTGAGCCGAAGGGAGATACTTTCAGCCCAAGCAGAGATGTTGCAAGCAGTTTTTGATAATAAAGCAATGGCCTCAAGTACTTTTTCAGGTGATACTTGTTTTACATCATTAATATACAGACAAAACAGCAAGGGTCCGAGTACTGAACCTTGGGGCACCCCAAGATTAACACTAAGTGGATCAGAGCGAGATGATTTAGAAATAACTTGTAAACTTCTACTTTGCAAGTAGGATTTGATCCATAATAGTGACATCTTGGAAAATCCCATTTCCATCAACTTTATTAGTAATTTAGAAGGCAAAATCGTGTCGAACGCCTTGCTGAAGTCAAATTGTAGTAATAATGTAATCAGTCTGTTGTTCATTCCTTGTTGTATGTCGTCAGTTAGTTTAGGTAACGCTGTCTCTGTGCTACTGTGCTGTCTATATCCAGTCTGTAGTGGGTCGAGTAGACTGTTACTAATTAAAAATGAGGTGATTTGGTCATGTGTCAGTTTTTCTAAAACCTTAGACAGAAAACAGAGTAGGGCAACTGGCCTAAAATCAGAGCATGATGAAGGAATACGAGTTTTCTTAATCGCCACTAGTAACGATTTCTTCCAGGTTAGAGGAAAAATGCCTTTGGATAGAGATTCATTAAAGAGTTTGACAAGGATGGGACCAAAAGTAGGCAAAGACTTAGCTATTACTTTTTGAGGTATGCCGTCATCACCCGTGGCTTGAGATGAAAAGTGAGCTACCGCCAAAATAACATCATTGAGTGAAACCTGCGAGAATTGAAAGCCTTCTTCAGGCGCATTAGTAATTAGATCTCTGATGCTGTTAAGATTTTCAGAGGACGAATAACACACTTCCGCAAAAAATTTATTTATTTCATCTGGGGAGAAACCGTGAAGATCTGATTTAGGCGCTGGAAGTAGTCCGAGATGTCTGAGTTCACGCCAAATATCTTTGCCATTCGTAAGCGCGTCATTGATGTGTTCCTGATAAAATGAGTTGCGCGCTTGTTCAGACGAGACTTCAACTTCATTCGAGAGTCTTATAAGTTCTTTTAGAAGATTAGGACTTTTTGATCTTAAATAGCGTTTCTCAACTGCTTTACGTTTTTTAACAAGCAATTTTAGCTCTCCAGTAATCCAAGGCTGCATGTTTTTCCTAGGATTTACTGTTTTAAGAGGAGCAAGCTGATCGATGGCTGTCTGTAAGTTATTATTCAGGCAGTTAACTGCCGATTGTATATCAAAGTCAGGATTATCATACAAAGTCCAGTCACATCCCATAAGAATCTCATTGAAAAAAAGTATGTTTTCGATGTAAAATTTGATGAAAAATTCGAATTTTTAGTCAGATTTTTCCTACTCTATGTTGATTCGCGGGAAAATTCAAATTTGTGTTAAACTTTAAGTGAAAACAACTCAAAAGTTTCCCGCTAAAAAAAAAATTTTTTTTCTTAAAATTTTCCAAAATTGCATATATTTTACTGAAAAAGATTTACCGAGAGTAACCAAATGAAAATCTGACCAAAAATTTGAATTCTGCAATTTTACAAGGGTATAGTAATTTTGGTATCCTTTGAATGATTCATCTCCATTTGACAATTTAATTAAAATGGTTTATTAAAATGTAGAAAAAATGAAAATTTATAAAATGGTATTATATTGATTTTTGGGTACATGTCTAACTATTTATAGACATTTTCATAGAAAATAAAATCTAAACTTAAAAAAATTTGATTTTTATTAATAATAGACATAACTTTTGTTTTCCCAAAAGAAGTATTTTTATTTTTAGATTTTACATGATTTTTAGGCTAAAAATGTAAAAAAATCAAGAAAATCCCATTTTATAAATTTTCATTTTTTCTATATTTTAATAAACCATTTTAATTAAATTGTCAAATGGAGATGAATCATTCAAAGGATACCAAAATTACTATACCCTTGTAAAATTTCCCGCAGAATTCAAATTTTTTGTCAGATTTTCATTTGGTCACGTGACTTAGCGGAAAATCAGCAAAATAAGTAACAAGTCAAATTTGAAAAAAGTAGAAAATTCACGAAAATCGTTATTACTTGCTTAAAACAAAAATTACTCTCGGGAAATCTTTTTCAGTAAAATATATGCAATTTCGGAAAATTTTGAGAAAAAAAATTTTTTTTTAGCAAGAAACTTTTGAGTTATTTTCACTTAAAGTTTAACACAAATTTAAATTTTCCCGCCAATCGACATAGAGTAAGAAAAAACTGACTGAAAACAAAAATTTTTATTCACATTCAGTGTTGAATTAATGGTTTATTCACCTATAAGGTTTCTAGAACGTCTTTAAAATGCAAACAGAAAAGTTTATAGAACGTTTTCAAAACGTTTTAGAAACGTTATTTAGGTCCGCTTTTTCTTGGAAACTAAACGTTTCAGAAACGTTTTAAAAACGTTTCCATGTAAAATAATTTTGTTTACATTTAATTTTTTTTCTAAGTTTTTTTTTTTATTTTTTTTAAACATAATCAGTTAGCAAAAAACAAAATTTAATTTTTTGGACCACAAAAATTTTTTTTTTCTGAAACGTTTCTAAAACGTTTAGCTTCCAAGAAAAGGCGAATTTTAATATCGTTTCGAAAACGTTTTGAAAACGTTCTATAAACGTTTCTGTTTGCATTTTAGTTTACATTAGAAAAGTTTTAGAAACGTTTCAGAAACGTTGTGTGCTGTATGTGTTATTTTAAAAAAGTGTTTAGATATATTTATGGGGGTTTTTGGGTACGCTGAGCTGGAATCCGGTTATAATTTTCAAAAATTCCGTATAATTGGCCCCAAAACCACAAAATTTGATAAAAATATTATCAATTTTAAAAATTTTAATTAATTATTCTTGACTTCAGCACATGGGATTTAGGGGAAAGCTGCTTCCAAATTTTTTAACCAAAAATCTAAATAATCGGCCCTAAAACTGGAAAATTCGGTAGAATTGTTATTTAAAAAAATACTAATTAATTATTCTCGACTGCGACACATGAGGTTCAGTGTCATGCTGAATTCAAATTTCTTTACCGAATTTCTAATTAATGGTCCCCAAAACCGAAAATTTTGGTAAAAAATATGACTATTCTTAAGAATATTATTCAATTATTCTTGAATAGGGTAAATTATTATTGGGATGAATTCTTTGTAACTTAAAAATTCTGCGAATACATTCGGGTAACCATGCGTATAAAGCCCAAGTTCCGCAGTCAGTGAAAATTAATTACAACATTTGAATACAATTTTACCGAATTTTGCATTTTCGGGTTGAATGATTTAAAATTGAAAAATTTAGTTAAGAAATTAAGGTTCCCTATGTCCTAAAATCTCAAGTACTACAAACAAAAATAATCAATTAAAATTATTAGAAAAAATAATATTATGTTTATCGAAAATTTCAGTTTTGGGGTCATCGATTTGGGTTTGTGAAATTAGGCTAAAAAATTGGGTACAGTATTTTCTTGAAACCCTAAAGCCGCAGGCAAGAAAGATTAGTTAAAATATATAAAGTTAACAATATTTTTGCCGAAAATTTACGGTTTTAGGGAGCATTCTTTGGAAATTATTCTTGACTTCAGCACATGGCGTTTAGAGGAATGCTGCTTCCGAATTTTTTAGCCAAAAATCTAAATGATTGGCCCTAAGACCGGAAAATTCGGCAAAATTGTTATTTAAAAAGTTCTAATTAATTATTCTTGACTGCGACACATGGGGTTCAGTGTCATGCTGAATTCAAATTTCTTTACCGAATTTCCAAATAATGGTCCCCAAAACCGAAAATTTTGGTTAAAATATTACTATAAAAGCTGAACCCGATTTGTTTAGCCGAAATTCAGAAGTCCAAATCATTAAACCCAAAACCGAAATTTTCGGTAAGCATTATACTATTATTTTTAATATTTTTAAATAATTATTTTTGTTTGCGGTACTTAGGGTACAGAATCATGCTGAATTCGAATTTCTTAGCCAAATTTCCAAAGAATGCTCCATAAAACCGTAAATTTTCGGCAAAAATATTGTTAATTTTATATATATATATATTTTAACTAATCTTTCTTGCCTGCCGCTTTAGGGTTTCAAGAAAATGCTGTACCCAATTTTTTTAGCCTAATTTCAGAAACCCAAATTGATGACCCCAAAACTGAAATTTTCGGTAAACATAATATTATTTTTTCTAATAATTTTAATTAATTATTTTTGTTTACGGTACTTGAGATTTTAGGACATAGGCAACCTTAATTTCTTAACTAAATTTTTCAATTTTAAATCATTGAACCCAAAAACGCAAAATTCGGTAAAATTTTATTCAAATGTTGTAATTAATTTTCACTGACTGCGGAACTTGGGCTTTATACGCATGCTTACCCGAATGTCTTCACAGAATTTGTAAGTTACAAAGAATTCACTCCAATAAAAATTTACCCTAGTCAAGAATAATTGAATAATATTCTGAAGAAGAGTCATATTTTTGACCAAAATTTTCGGATTTGGGGGTCCATTAATTAGAAATTCGGTAAAGAAATTTGAATTCAGCATGACACTGAACCTCATGTGTCGCAGTCGAGAATAATTAATTAGTTTAATTTTATTATTTAATAATCTTAATTATTTTTGTTCAGGGTTGGGAATACTGCACGCATAGAAGCCGAGCGGGTATAATAAGGATGAGTTTTTCGATCCTATATTCTAGGGTCTCTACCTATAATTCGCAGTGTCGGAATTTCTCATCCGGCATTTTACGGGATGAACTTTCTCTCATCCTTTGTTTTATAAGATCAGCTGCGCGCGCCCTATTTTTGTTATTTAATTTATGTATTGCAACCAAAACTGTTATATCTGTCATATTATATTTTATTTTATGTATCAAATTTTGTATTGGAACAAATAAAACTATTTACATTTACATTTTCTTTAGTCACAATAAATGTTCAAAAAATAGTATTTTCATTATACGCTGCAAAAAAGATCTACTTTCTTACTTTCGGGCTATCTTTTTTTCGCTTTTAATGAAAAATTATGTGTTGAACACGGAAAAAAATGTAGGAAATTTTACTTTCAATGCTGACAGACAACTGCATTGAAAGCCAAATCCTATTTTTTTCCCTTGTTGAACAAATAGATATTTTTTTCCAAAACCAATAATAATCTCCCCTTAAAGTAAACTACCACTTCAAAAATACTAAAAATTTATCGTGACGTTATGTTTTCAAATTAAATAACTAAAAAATATAAATTTACAAGTTTCCCATAATTCTTTTTGTATGGAGTATGACTATATTTTAAAAACATGTAGGTGACAACTGTCAATTGCCAAAACCATCAATTTGATACTGAATGTGAATAAAAATTTTAAAATTATTAAAAAGTACTCTTTAAATGTAAGAATTAGTCTAATAAAAGTGATTTTAACGATAAATTTATTTTTCTTAATATTTGGGATGCCTTGGGAGTCGTTGGGAGTCGCGATGATTGGAACCTTTCAAAACCCTTTTTAAGCCAATTAGAGTTTAATCAGATAATTTTTCTTACAATTGTACTTAAGTCCTTTTAACCGATTTACCAGAAGATTGCTTCTTAGATAACCAAACTATTATTTTCAACTTTTTAGATAAAATTGGTGCAAGCTATTTGACTTCTCGTATTTTAAATATCCGACAATTCATAGCTAACAATCAGAAATCAAATCAGAACTATAATTCAATAAATTTAATTATTAAATTTTCGTCCTCACAAGTTCGTAAGCTTGTCATAGATCTCAAGCGTCGTCATGGCAAGATAACATTTTAAGATATCTTAAATTTAGCTTTTTTATCTCATGTACAAGCAAATAAGAAAATATATTGTAATTATATTTTAAGTAATGAATTATACAGTGTATATCAGTGCGTCAAAAAGCATTTCCAGAATAATAAAGATGTATACGTGTATTCTTATGAAGGTGCCATTTTTGCGAAGCTAAAGGGTCAAACATCTGAACCTATCAAGCCAACTACTGATCTTGAAAATTTATTCACCGTAATTTAATTAATTTTTATTTTTACTTTTATTTTTATTTAAAAAACAAAAATTTACTTACTAAGAATTCAATTAAATCGATAACTAAATTATGATAATTTCTATAAAAATATTTCGATTCTTTTATCTATAAGTTTACAAGTGAAGTTTCAGTTTAATATCATTAATATTCTAATTCAAGTATCTTATCTTTAACTTGCATTTGAATTTTCAATTTATTACTATATACATTTTAAATCTAGTTAATTATTTACTTTATATTTTTCTTTAAATTTAAACATTTAATTCAAAAAAAAATAATCAAATTATGATAAATATTCTATTTTATTATTATGTCTAGTATTATGTAAGTTTACAATGAATTTTTAGTGTGTAAATGAACACTTACTTTTATTTTTATTTTTATTTCAAAATTTATGTATAGAACAATTTAATTAAAAATCAATAATTAAATTATGATAATTTCAATAAATTAATTTTTCGTTTCATGTATCTATACGTTTAAAAGTGAATTTTCAATTTATTACTATATATGAGCAATTATTTTAAAAGTGCTACTTAATTTGAGCCTGGAATCGTAATTTTTTTTTTTGAGGGCACATCGATATGACCCGTGTTTTCAGATAGTTTGAACCTTCAGAAAACCGAAAAAAATCGTGAACGAGAAATCGGCGATAGGTGCCAAAAAGATTTTTTCACTTTTATGTCAAAAACCGTGTTTTCCGTATCTAAGCTACCCCAAATTTTTAAAATAACTTTTTAGGTAAATAAAATTTTAAAAAATCGATAAGAAAATCTGATTGCCAGGGAAAAACCACTCCAGAAGAAAAAAAAACTTATCTTTTTACAATGAAATTTAGCCAAGTTATTGTCAATTTAAGATTTTGCTCAAATTCGTCTTAAAAAAGATTGAAATTTTATTGAAAAAAGCCTGTTTCTGAACTTTAAACATGCATTACTCGCTTGATTTTCATCGTAAAATAATAATTTTTTTTTTAAAATCGATTAATTTTTCCCTAATAATTCATTTTTTGGAGAAAAAAATCATTTTTATTGACCGAATTTCAATTTTTGGGTCAAAAGCCTTTGAAAACTGTAAGTAGCAAGATTTACTTAACGCAGTTTTTGATCTAAAAATTAAAATTTGGTCAATAAAAATGATTTTTTTCTTAAAGAAATGAATTGCCAGGAAAAAATTAATCGATTTAAAAAAAAAAATTATTATTTTACGATGAAAATCAAGCGAGTAATGCATGTTTAAAGTTCAGAAACAGGCTTTTTTTAATAAAATTTCAATATTTTTTAAGGCGAATTTGAGCAAAATCTTACATTGACGATAACTTTGCTAAATTTCATCGTAAAAAGAAGTTTTTTATTCTTCTGGAGTGGTTTTTCCCTGGCAATCAGATTTTTTTATCTATGTTTAAAAATTTTATTTACCTAAAAAGTTATTTTAAAATTTTGGGGTAGCTCAGATACGAAAAACATGGTTTTTGACATAAAAGTGAAAAAATCTTTTTGGCACCTATCGCCGATTTCTTGTTCACGATTTTTTTCGATTTTCTGAAGGTTCAAACTATCTGAAAACACGGGTCATATCGATGTGCCCTCAAAAAAAAAAATTACGATTCCAGGCTCAAATTAAGTAGCACTTTTAAAATAACTGCTCATATATATTATATTTTTCTTTAAATTTACAAGCGAATTTTCGATGTGTAAATCAACACTTATTTTAATTTTCAAAATTTAATTTTTAATGTACCGTATAGGAGCCAGTTTTCGAACGTTTTGGCTTTCGATCAAATACACACAAATTAGCTTTTATATTAAAAAGCATGCATCATTTATCTAAAACCGAATTTTCTTATGAAACTACAAACCCTAAGGAACTAATTTCTACGTTACCGATATTAAAAAACAACTTAAATTAATAAAAAAAATAAGAAAAATGCTCTCTTGTACAACCTTAGGAGATTTTTCTCATCGTTTTCACCAAATCTCGTGTGTTATTAAAATCGAGTTTTAGGGATACCTACTCTATGCCGAATACTAAAAATGCTTTTAATTACGTTGTGATGCTTTAATAAATAAAGTGAAAGGGTTATATTCACTTATTTATTGCATATTTATTTTAAATAGGTATATCGATAATCGAATCCGAACTTTTTTACACGTATGGGTATTTTCGATATTTTCAGTTAAATGACACTTTTTTTAATTTAAACGATATTTATTTAATAATAATACACTAAATTTGTCATAATTACATTATTTATACTATCTTTTATAATAATTAATAGAATATTTAATAAACTAACACACATAAACACAATTTAAAGTATTTATATACTTATGTATCACTTTGTTTATAACACAATAAATGCTCGTAAATGCTTTGATTTTAATAAAAATTACGTATACACGCTTTGAAATGAAAAAAACCTTTATTTTAATATTAAAAATATATAAAAACTATATTCCAACACTTTTTTCATAAAATTTATGTCGTTTTTACTTTTAAATACACAAATAATTAAACAGGTAAACGACCCCTATAGGGGTTATAATAAAGTCGCGCCCAAACTGAACGTATACAGCAGGTTGCTTACATAAGGCGCCTATTTTGTTTCCTTGAGTTTTAAAAACATTATATCAACTATTATCTTTCGTTAATTAAAATTAAAAAGTAAATTTTAATAAATAAATGTTTAAAATACATGATTATACAAGTGTGTAGTTCATCTGCTGTTTACTATATTTTACTCTTATTATAGGTATTTTATATTAAAAAAACAAGAAAAAAGAAGTGAAAAGGGAGTTAAGAAATAGGTATAGTTATACCTATAATAATTCTATTAAAACGAGCGCGATTTAAACTTAGTTTTAACGATTTTCAAATTATCGAAAATTAATTTGATCAAAATGATACTATTATCAAAAATAGAATTTGCATTATCGAAATTACCTTACCTTGCACACTTGTAATAAATATAAATTATTAATTACCCATCAATAAATTTGATATTTTTTTAATTGGGATAATAAAATATAGGATTTCCCTGATCAAATTCAACAATATTTAACTCGAATTATTAATTTTAAGGTATATTTTTCAACAAATAAAGATACAGCTAGGTATAAAAAAGTGACTTCTGATCGAAAACCGGCTCCTATACGGTATAACATAATGTATACTTAATTTTTTTTCTTTTAATGTTATATCATATTATTTTATTAATATTTTGAATTTGATTATATTATTTTTATACAATTTATTATAAGTACTCATACGTAAATGTAATCAAATTAAATTATATTATATTATAAAAAACTGTAATACATTGTGCATCGGCCACGCCTGCGACAATTTTTTTCTAAATAAATAAATAAATAGAGTCGATTCTGGCCGAAAAAAATTATTTAACTTCCAAATGGGGATTTCGGAGTCCCGACTTTCGTTGCGGACCCTGAGTATATTTATGGATGAAAATTGCAATTTTTCACTCATCATAGCTTCAAGGAAAAACATTTTCTAATAAAGTTGTAAGGAACTTTTTTTCTTATAAACTGATCCTAAACATGATGTTTAGGGAAGGATATTTTTACCGACCAAGTTCTGAATTTTTTTCGTAAAAAAAATGAAAATAATTAGCTAAAAAAGTTGCAAAAAGATATAGTTAGATAGAATCCGAAGTGGGTATGCCTTGAATGTTATTATTATAATATCAATAAAAAATAAATATTTTGGATTTCCCCAGAACATATTATCAAACATTAAACAGAGCGATAAAAATTATATCTATTTCTGTGTAAAGAAGTAATAATAATAACAAATTTATCGACAAAATTTTTTCCTTAAATCTAACATTCATATATTAAATAATGTTTAGTACGTTTTATAGTAAAAACTAAATAAGAGGTACATTGAAATTTCGAATGAATTATTTAATTATTAAAATTTAATTAGTTAAATAGTAGTATTTACGTAAATTTATTTTGCTGATATAAATTAGTGGTTAAATATATATGCGTATTTAAAAAGATTTAAAAAATAATGATGTAAGTGAATTTAAAAATAAATTTTTGGTTTCTCATAGAGGAACCATTTTTTTTAATTGTAAATAATATTTAATTTAAGTAAGAATTTTTAATTAAATTTTAAGATAAGGTAAATATTATTATACACGCACGTTTTTATGCTGATAATATATAATTATGACTAATATTTTTTTGAATTTAAAAATAAGTGCCAGCTCATCTTTAACAGTGAAGGGCTCCAATAAGTAAAGGGGTCCAACACTGATACAGTATAATCGTAGAATCCCTCGAAAATTTGTATATTTGTAGAGCATGAAATCTACTGAAAATTCAATTTTAGGAGTAAATACTCGTAAAAGCAATCGTTCCGAAATATCTGCATTTAGTTTTTACGTATACAGTTGAAACAAAACTAAAATTGTTTATTATTTGGCATTAATATTCAAGGGTTGCAAACCCTATTTGTCTCGAGTCAGAAATAGGAATAGGCGAAAGGTATTTGATCTGTTATAATTTACTAAAAAGGTTGTTAAAATATAAAAGTATTTAGTTTTCGAGTAACTTGGCATTTTGCCCAAGAAGACTATTGCTCAGAATGACGTTAAACTACATTTTAGCTAATTTGTTAAGACCCAATTTCCATAAAGCGAAGTCCTTTGAAAAAAGACACTGCCTTCATTTGATTTCAGTAATTTGTATTATTAAGTAAATAAAACAAAAAATTTATGATTAATTTATTATTACATACAGTTTTATGATTACGTTAACAGATAATATCTTAAAAATATCTTATAAGCCGAATTTTAATAAAAATTGTATGTTCCGATAAGTAAAATATTTTTTTCTTGGAAAGATTTTTTACTTATGCTTTTGGAAAGTCAGCGTAGTGGATCAAAGTTGATAAAAATTTATAAAAAATTCAATTCATGTAAAACCTGAAGTTTGTGGAAAAATAATCAAATTTTACTGAAAATTGGTATATTTTCATTTATTCGATGTTCAGAACTTTCTTTTTCAACACGACAAAATTTTTTCAAAGGACCTCTCTTTTTTTAAATTGGATTTGGATAAATTAGCTAAAATATAGTATAGCGTAATATAACAGAAATATATCTTTGATGTTTCCTATTCCTATTCCTGAACCGAGAAAAATAGGGATTGCAACCTGAGGGAACAGTGTATATCTGAACAAACCAGTTTTCACGGTAACCGTCTGTAACGGTTGGGATTTTGACCGTTTTTAACAAAATCCAACGATCTCTAACAGTAACCGAGAGAAATTTTACTGTGCCATGGTAGGCCAAATCAATGTCTGGCCAAAAATTAATACCTCAGTCGTTTCAAACCGTAGGAAATGAATATATAAGGTACTGCCGTGTTGAACCGTGGGACAAGCTCACAAACATATCTTCCGTTTTTAACCATGAGGATAGTACTCAAGTCCCAACCGTTAGAGACAGTTGCCGTAAAAAACGGTTTTGTTCTCTCGGTTAGAAACGGTAGTTATGCTTGTAAGAATGTCCCACTTTTTAATACGGCAGGAACTTATATATCTATTTTTCTGCAGTTAGGAACGGCTGAGACATTAATTTTTACTATGCCTTGATTGTTGGCGGCAGACCTAACTTTATTTACATTTGAACGTTTCAAAACAACAGACGTTTCATTGAGTACTATTCTCATGGTTAAAAACGGAGGATATGTTTATGAGCTTGTCCCATAGTTAAAAATGGCAGGAACTAATATTATATTTATTTTCCGACGGTTAGAAACGGCTGAGGCATTCGTTTTTGGAGGTACATTGATCAGTCCTACAAATAAAATTCCTCTCGGGTTCCGTTAAAAACGGACGAAATCCCAACCGTTAGTGACGGTTTGCAAGAAAAACGATTTTTTGGATAGGTACTGTACCTCCAATGAACGCATTCAAGTTTAAAGTTTTTACCTTATCTTAAATTTAGATAACTTTTAAAATACTATATTTATATATATTAATATTTATTTTTTTAAGGTCAACTGTATTAAAATTTTATTTAATCTGCTTTATAACTTTATGTTCAACATCAAATATATTCAATGCAGAAGCACATGCAAATGAAAATTTAGAAAATTTTGCATGTAAAAATAATACAAACTGTTCCTGTTATAAAAGAAACGAATATTTTTATAGGATTAAATGCAATAATGGTAGAATAACATTTTTAAGTAAAGATCTGGCTAGTGTTAATATTAACGCAATATCAATTCAAAATCTTGGAGTACCTTTAAAAAATAATGATTTTTTAATATATCCTAAATTACAGGAAATTTATCTAAAAAATCTTAATTTGGGAAAAATTGACGAAGATCTAATATATGGTATAAAAATAAATCTGATTTTAATTTGTATTCGACGATTTATTTTATAATTACTATCTAATTTGTTCCCGAATTAATAACAAATTTTTTGAAGGTGCATTGATATGACTATTGTTTTCGGATAGATTGAACCTCCAGGAAACCGAAAAAACTCGTGAACAAGAAATTGGCCATAGGTGGCAAAGATTTTTCTACTTTTATGTAAAAAATCGCGTTTTTTATTCTGAGCTACCCAAAATTTTTAAAATAACTTTCTTTGTAAATAAAACTTTAATAAATAGATGAAAAATTCGGATTTCCAGGGAAAAAATACTTTAAAAGAGAAAAAAAATTTTATTTTACTATCAGCCAAATTTTTATATTAAAATAAAAAATTTTTTTTCACGATTTTTTTTGGGTTCCTAAAGGTTTAAAAAACCTAAAAACAAGGGTCATATAGATATGCCTCAGAATTTTTTTTCCGATTTAGAGAAGAAATTAACAATTAAAAAATAAATCGTCATATTATGTATTTTATATAATTTTAAATTAATTATCTTTTTTTACATTTAAAGGTTTAGAAGAATTAAGTTATTTATCTTTAACTAATTCAAGTGTAATATTACCTATTGGATTTTTTAATTTTACAAACAATATTAGAATGTTATACCTTGATGAAAATAAAATAAAAATGTTGGAACCAGGAATATTAGATCCTCTTATAATTCTTTCTTATTTAAAGCTGTCATTTAATAATTTAACAAAATTAAATAACGAAGTATTTAAAAAACTTAAGAATCTCGATACTTTATTATTAAATGATAATCAAATAATTTCTTTAGAAAATAATGTATTTAAAGAATTAAAAAAATTAAGAAATTTACATCTTGAAAATAATAAAATTTCCGAACTTCCAGAAAATATTTTTCAATATAATAAAAATATTGATATACTGCATTTAAAAAATAATCATTTAAAAGAATTGTCAAAAAATATATTTCTAAATCTTCCAAATTTATACGATCTTGATTTAAGTCAAAATGAATTCTACAATTTACCAAAAGGAATTTTCAGTAAATCAAATAAAATAGCTTATCTCGATTTGTCTCAGAATTATTTAACATCAATTGACGAGTATGTACAATTATTATAGAAAATATTTTAATTTATAGATAGAAGCCAGTTTGTTAACTGTATAATTTTTTTTACCAGTGCCTTCGCTTTGGCAAACGTGTATTTTTTGACTTCTTGATTGTTTTTAAATTTTGTGCTCAAAATATTGTTTAATTAGATGGTGTAAAAACGTCGGTTTTAAAGGTTGTAAACGAGATTGATAGGCAAATGGGGCTCAGTTATTGAATTAATGCATAGAACTTATTTATTATTTTTTTTAGTTGTCAGAGAATTAATATCTAATATTAACTGCACGCGAGCGTCTTTGAATATCGTGTGCTTGTAATTTTTTCACCTATTAGAGACTTTAAATAAATTTTTCGTTTCTATATTTCTTGTTGTCAACTATTAGTGAAGCTAATAGGTCATCTTTAGATTATATGATTGGGCAAAGTCTATAAAAATGTAAAAACTGATAAAGAAAATCTTGGTACAATTAACATTTCTGGCTTTTTAAAAATATTTAATTATATTTTTTTTCTTTAAATTTCAGGGATATGCTACATGGATTAACTTCTTTAAGAATATTTTCAATAACAAATAATAAATTAAAATTTATTAGTTATAATACGTTTAAAGACATTAAAATTTTAGAATTAGCTGATTTTTCAATGAATAAATTATCATTTGATAACATTTCTCATGATAATAATTCATTATCACCTTTTAATTATTGTAAATCATTACGATATTTAAATCTTTCGAATAATAAAATAAATAAAATTTTTATTGATTGGATTATTAATAATAATATGTATACACTTAAATTACAAAATAATTCATTTATTAATGTTGATGTAAGTAAGACAAGAAAAAAATTTTAATTTTACATTAAAGTCATTCTACATAAGAAGTTATACCCCGATCAGAATCAACCTCGGCATGTGGCGCGGCGTTATCTAAATTGTACCTAGTTCTATCTATCTGATCGGGACGTTTGTCAGATCAATTCTTCCAATTAGACTTTTCTTTTTTATTAAATCTTTCAAATTTTTAGACTCTTGGTGTAAATCTGTCCAACGACTAAACTAGGAGTTTCTAGTTAATTAATGGTTATTTTAATAATCGATTAATATATTTTCTTTTTTTTAATTTTTTGTAATAATTACCTAACAAGGGGAGTTCAATACATTTGGAACACCAAATTACACCAAATGGTTGTGGATGAGTTTGTTATGTTGAAAAAACATGCCGTCTATTCTCTGTTCATTCCAATGGGTCAACTGGGCCTAGAAACGCAGGGCTCAATGTTATAAAATAAGGTTTTTTGGTAATTTTCAATATAACGCTACAACAACCCATGTTTACCAAAACACTTCTGGTTAGTTATTTTTAGGGTACAAGTGTCACCTTTCATACGCCATAAACCGCAATTTTTTATCACCAATTCTCTTATCACTATAGCCAATTAACCAAATGGTCATTTTTTGCTAAAAATGACCAATTTTTAAATAGTTAACAAATTTGTAATTTTTGACGAAAATAGGTTTTATAAGTCTCATAAAAATTCCACAAGCTTCAAATTTCCAAAAATTTTTTACTTATCTCACTTCCTTGATTCGTTTTTTAGAAACGGCTCTTCAAAGTTAACATTAAAAATGAGCTTTTTTAAAAAATCGTAAAATTGGGACTGTGACTTCAAATTATCATATCTGGTTAACAAATAATTTAAAAAGGGTAAAGTAAATAAGTATTGGAAACTTGAAGCTTGTACAAATTTTTTGAGAACTATAAAACCCGTTTTTGTCAGAAATTACAAATTTGGCAGCAATTTGAAAATTGGTCATTTTTTGTAAAAAATGATCGTTTGGTTAATTGGCTATAGTGAGAATTAGTGATAATAAAATGCAGTTTACGGCGTTTGAAAGGTGACTCATTTTTAATGTTTATAACAAAAAAATGTGATCAACTAGAAATGTTTTGGTTATTTTGCGAAATTTTTGCGTTTCATTAAAAATTACCAAAAAAACCCTATTTTATAACATTGAGCCCTGCGTTTCTAGGCCCAGAAGACCCATTGGAATGAACGGAGGGTAGTCGGCATGTTTTTTAAAATATAACAAACTCATCCATAACCGTTTGATGTAATTTGGTGTTCCAAATGAATTGAACTCCCCTTGTAAGTCCAGAATATAATTTATCGCTAAATTTGACATCAGTTTTTCAAAATATTTTCACTGGATGGCTGCATTCCCTATTATGGCCAAAATCGGGAAAATCTAAATATTTTCAATTCTTCACCCCTTAGAATGCTCAAAATTGGTTAAGAACTTAGTTTTTCAGTATGCGATAGATTAGGAAAAATCCTCTAGTGGCTAAATACACGGATAAGAAAGCTGCACTGGATTAAAATCACTATTCATAAATTTTAATTTCCTACCAAAATAACAGTTTATTAAATAATTGTTTCAAATAATAAAAAATGGCAACAAAAAAAAATTTGGGTCTAATTTTGACAAATTTGCACCTAGAGGTCTAAAAATTTGAGGAATATATTTCAAGTTTAAGTTTATAAAAAAGTGCTACAAAAAAGCCTGATTAGGGGACTTGACCTAGCAACCATAAGATTTCTTATACTATATGAAATGACTTAATTATATATATTTAAATAAATATATTAATCATTTTTTTGTATTTCAGAATATAAACTTTACATTTTCATCAAAAACAATTAATGTAGAAATTATCGTTAGTAAAATATCTAATGAAATAATAACATTATTAAAAACATTTGAATATAATTTTAATAAATCAATATCAATAAAAGTTAATTTTAAAAATCATAAAATTCAATGTAATTGTGGTATTTATGATTTTCTAAAATACGTTGATAAATTAAACAACACGTATTGCAAAAAATATATATTTGATGAATTAATTTGTAATGAGCCAAATTATTTAAATAACACTAAAATTTTAAATTCTGATTACAAAAGTTTTACTTGCAATAATTTTGACTATAAATGTACAGAATATGATAAATGTTATTGTTTATTTAGACCATATGATAATACATTAATTGTTAATTGTTCACATAGTAATCTTAAAAATTCACCAAAAATATTAAATATTGGAAATTCAACAAATATTGAATTACATTTGCAATCAAACGAAATCAAAGATTTTCCAAAATTTAATTATGAAGGCTATGATAAAGTTACATATTTAGATTTATCGAATAATTTTATTGAAAATTTTGATGATAATATTTTAAATTTCAATTTAAAAGTAAGTAAAATAAGTGAACGTTAAAATATGAGTCTGATTTTTTTTACTGAAACATATTAATAATTAATTAATTTTTTGTTTTAAGGAACTAAATTTATCGAATAACAGTATTTCATCATTTATAGATGCGAAGACAGTTATGAATTATTTTAGATCAATTGACAAATTAAATCTTGAAAATAATCCATGGAATTGTGATTGTTCATTAATCGATCAATTATTAAAACATTTAAATGATAATATAGTAATTAAATTACGTAATATAACATGTTTTAAAAGGAAAATAATTTAATATGTTTTAAAAGTAAAATATTTTTAAGTGAACTTAGAAATACAAATTGTTTAAACATTAAATTATTATTATTATTATTATTAATCTTTATTTGCCAACTACAAAATACATATCATTCAACACACTCAATTGTCAATTACATGCATAATAAAATAATACATAAATCAATAGATATTAATATAATTTACAATATATAAGAATAAAATTTTATGTGTACTTAAATTAAAATTAAATAAAAGAAAATTTACAATAAAATGACTATTCAAAAGTTAACTGTAATAGTAAATAGGTAAATAGTTAAATAGTAAATATCAATGATACATAGTCAATTACAAGATGATTGGTGCAAATGCCACCAACACTATTGTTCATTCTCTAATTTATGAAAGTAAAGTCTAATTTTTTTTTTTTTTTTTTTTTTTTTTTTTTTTTCTTTGTTTGGAGGCAGCTTGTCCTCCTGGCTTTCTAGTGCGCAAGAGCGTTATTCAGCCTGCATGTGATTTGAGTGACCTCTATAATAAATTTTGTTGGCGTTGTGTTTTCGTTGCTATGGAGACATTTATGCTAAATTGATTTATATATATTTTTTTTTAATTAAAAGGTGCATTTTTGGACCTCATATATATGCCTTAAAATTGAAAGTTTATTTGCTGCAGATAATCTATTAGTTTTTTAATGTAAAGTGTGTTCCTTGTTGATAAGATGTTGCTTAAACTTGAATTATTTTGAACGTTGCTATTTTCTTTTATAATCTGTGTTAAGCACCTGTCTCTTTTATCTTTATATAGGTCACAGTTAAGCACATGCTCGATTGTTGCTGTATTGTTGTTACAGTTGCACATTGGACTGTCCGCTAAATTTATTTTGTGTAAAAAAACCTTGTTGTTTGTATATCCGGATATCAGTCTTAGATACCTGACTGCCTCTTTGCTGCTCCAGTTCTTAATTTCAGCAAGTTCGTTGTTTGAGGTTTTGACCAGGAAATTTGTGTTATTTGAATAATTTTTGTAACCTTGTGTCTCGTTCCATACTTCCATTTGTAAGTGCCACTCCTGGTAGAACGTAATCTGTATTTCTTTTGTAGGTGTTGAGTAGTCGTCGCACAGTTTTTCTACTTTTTTGGATAAGTGGGCCTTTTTTGCAGCTGTGTCAGCTTTTTCATTCCCTATTATTCCTTTATGTGCTGGAACATATGCTATAGTGATTTGAAATCCATTTTTCTATAGTAGCTGCAATTTATGTTTTATGTCCAGAACTATTGTGTTTGTATGGGCGCTGATTGCCTTTTCGCTTAGTTTATTTATGATTTCTTGAGAGTCTGAAAAGATTATCGCTCTCTTGATTTGTTTTTCCCATACGTGCCAGGTTGTTTTGAGGATGGCAAAAGCTTCAGCGTCAGTTGAAGATGTGTGTTCTGGTAATTTATAGATTAACGCTTGATTTGTTGATGGTATGTAAATGGCAGCTCCTATTTGGATAATGTTATTTGGCTTTGTGATGTTCCTGTATCCATCTGTGTATATTTGTGCAAAGTCTTTGTATGTGTTGTAGTAATACTTTTCAAATTCTTGTTTATGTGATATGTTTATTTCTTGCATATATACATCTATGTTTGAAATGAATAGTTGACTTTCTAGAGGATAATTATAGCACGTTGGCAACTCATATCTTGACAAGTTATATTTGTTTAAAATTTTTCCACTCTCATTATATAAGTTTAGAATGTTGCTTTTTTTACCGTATTTTTTCTTTTTTAGTAGTTGTTCTAAATATTTAATTTTGACTGGTAGCATATGTTTTAGTTGTTTATGTATTTTTATGAAGTATTTAATAATATTCATTTTTCTTCTTGCTGACAAGGTTGGCAAGTTTGTTAATTTATGTAGTGAAAACCTAAGGGTGTTCCTCGTTAGCCCTGTACATAGTCTTATGGATTGGTTTTGTATTACGTCAAGTTTTTTTAGCAGTGTTGGAGTGGCTTCAATGTAGCATATTTGCCCCCATTCCAGGATTGATCGTATAAGTCCTTTGTATATCCTAATTAAATTAAAAGGGTTTGCTCCCCAGGTTAGATTAGTCATTGCTTTGATCAAGTTCAGAGCTCTGTTTGCCTTTTTTATAATGTGATCAATGTTTTCCTTCCAGGTCCGTTTATGATCAAAAATAACTCCAAGGAATTTAGTGCTTTAAGCTTGTTTTAATGACTGGTTTTTGATGACTATCTCATAGTCTTCTATGTTGGCTTTTGTTTTAGAAAACATCATAAATTTTGTCTTGTTCACAGCCACATTCAACCCTATAGAAAGTAGCCAATCAATTAGGTGTGAAGCAAATGTTATTATAAACCTATATATAAATTTTGGTGATGATTGGTTGAGTAGATTTTGAGTAATCGTGTACACAAACTCATGAAACGTTGTTTCGAGAAAAACGCGTTTAAAGTTTTTTGAAGTAAAAAATAGATGATATAATCCTTGAATATCTTTATCTCGCGCGATCCTCTATAAAAACATATAACTCGGTAAATAATAAAGATATTGATCTGAAATTTTTTGTGTATATTTTTGAAATGTTTTTCAAGAATTTAAAAAAAAAAAAAAATTTTCGTTTTTTTTTTGGTTCTAGAGGAAGTGCCGGCCTTAATTAGTATTTTTAGAATATCTTTATATTTTTTGAAAACCATCTCTTTTAATTTATTTTTTTGATATGGCTCTTAAATTATGATAAATTTTGCAATTATTTCTTGATTGCAAATAACATACCATTTTCAGGAAAAAATAAACACTAGTTTTCAACTGCGTAAGATTCTAAAGCTTAGGTGCATGTATTTGAAGGCACATATATATGAAAAGAATTTGTATTCATGGTGTTTGAAGTAGAACATCAAAATTTATACTGTTAACAAAAATAAAAAATTTTTGTTAAACAGTCACCAAATATAACTCAGTAATTTTTTAAAAAATTACTTAATAGAATCCCTTGAAAAGGAGTCTTATATAGTAGTACTCGAAACGTTGGGAAAAATATTTATAATAAACATCTTTGCTCTGGAGAAGTCGATTTCTCATTTATTCAACTTTAAAAATAGATTTATTTTATAACAAAATAAACCAAAATATTTGTAAAAAAAGTAGTAAGTAAAAAAAATATTGTAATATTTATACAAACTCTAAAGGTGTATTCTATTTAAAAAAATATATAAAAATTTTGTTATCAACTTCATCTGGGAAAACCCACATTAAGCTAGAATTCTTATGTATATTCAAATATAGATTGAATTCGTAAATAACAATTTTTTGTTGTTAGATTTAAATCACCACTTCTCAGAAAAATATAAAAAGTTAAAGCAATAATTTTTATACAAAACTACTTTGACATTTATTTTTTTTATTCAAATTTATTTAATATAATAAAAAAAAAATACTTAATATTATAAAATTATTAAACCAGTCAGAGAAATTGCATATTGAAATTAACCTTGACAATGAAATATTGTATATAAAAAAATTAGTAAAAGTAAGATTATATAAAGTTATGATTATAGATAGTCATTAACTGATAGACCTGTTCCTGACAAAACTAATTAACATATAGTAAAAAATTTTGAACTTCATTTTATTATCGAAATTATGTAAATTATTGAATCCGAGTTGAATCTAATAATAACTTTTTGATAATATCAAATTGGTAAAAATAATAATCTTAAGATAAAAAAATACGAATTTTTGCATTCGATTGTATCAATTATTTTTAACGCTTTTTCTGTTTACTAAGAGTTAAGGCTCTATTTTATTGCTACTAAATTTTCATTATTATTTTTGTATGGGACTGTTTTTAAAACTTTATTTAAACATTCATTAAATGTCAAAGTATGTAGAGTGTAGATCTGAATATTCTTAGCTCTAAATAAGCTAAAATTATATTTTCAAGAACTAGAAATGTTTATTTACTAAGAGTAGTATTAATATAATGAGCTAATTAGGCCAGAAAAGTAAATAATGACCAAAATCACATGGCGGTCGGTAGCCACTGACAAAAAAATAAAATTCGTTTCTTTTATTTTTATTGTAGCTAAATTAACTTTTTTTGGCATAAAATGTACTTTAAAAATTACAATAAAATAAACTTTATTCCTTCAATTTATATTATATTACATTTGCCCACCAGGGCGTTAAACTCTTACGTAAAATTTGGTACAGAATTTTTAGCACTCGTACTACGCCTAGGTAACCCAAAAATATTTTAAGCACCCTGTGCAAAAAGCTTCAGACTAGCTTAAACTAATATTACTCTCACCCAGCTACGATAACAATTTTGAGCCCTTCATACATAATATACTATCAAAGAGATACAAAATTGAAATTATCTAATCTAAAGCTACAAATTTAAAAAAAGAAAAAAAATAATCTATTTATTCTTTACACATTGATAATATTACATACAAAATTTTTTATGCTTGGCTTAAATTATTTTAAAATATTATTATTTGATTTACTTTAAAACCATAAGGCCTTGATCTTGTAACTTTAAATTATAAAAATAAAATATGAGTCAAATGTTATCTTTCATTTTGCTGATATCAACAATGTTTTCTGTAATTTGAACAGCATGATTATATTACTTTTTTTACTAGAATAATATTTTTTTATATAAAATACTGAATTTTTAGAAAACAATTCGTAAATATTATATATATCGTAATTTATCAACTACAAACTCCATATAAAGATATAAAAAATAAAAATTATTTAATTAATAAAAATTTATTACGATCATTAGTTTTTTGAGATATAAAAAAAGAAATATATAGCCATTGAGAATCATGAACATGAATAAAGAAATAAATCAGAACGATAAGATAATTATAAAAGAGCGAAGAAGATTATTATAAAAAGGCCTAAAGGTGAATGAATATAAATAAATTTATGTAAACCTATTATCTATGCTAGATTATAAAATTCTAAAGTCTTAATTATTGTAATCTTATTTTTATTTTAAATTAGCCAATCTAATATTAAAATTATTTTTTTTTTAAAAAAGATTCACTATATTGTAATTTTCTTAGTGTGAGTTTTTTCTGTTTTGATTTACGGAGGTGGAGAAGGTAGATAAAATATTCATATAGTAGTAATCTTTACGAATATATTTTTATTTTCTTACATATATATGTGTTATTTTATCAGCGCGTGATCGGCATGAGCAGCTTCTGCATTTAAAAAAAAAATTGTATAGTCACAGGTGATCTACGTCCATGCATAGCCTTCGCATTCCCACGCGGATTGTAGCATGCAATATTACTTGTACAAAGATTTTCTTGTATAGTAAGTAAATTTATAAGTGGCGCTTTACAATTATTATCCAAAGATATATTATGTTCTTTCATGCACTTGACATTCAGATAATGTCAAGGAATGTTTTCTTTTTTTTTTCTTTTTCATTTTAATTATACATTTTACCATAATAGATCTACTAAAACTTACGTCAATTGAATATTTATAGTCTATTTACGGCTTGTGTCCAGAAAAGTAAAAAATGGTCCAAATCTTACGTAAATTAGCTTCCGAGGTGAGGTCGAGCCTAGCGGGAGAAAATTAATATCATGTACTACGCTAAATTCAAATTCAAAAATTAACTTATTTGTTCTACACTTTTGTCGAATTTGAATTTTTGAAATTATATTTTTTTAATATTCTCCCTCTAAGTTCTATGGCCTTTCTCTCGCAATTGTCAAAATAAAGTTCAATATGTATATAAAGACTGAGGATGATTAGCGAGCACTCGGTATTTATTGGTTTTAGACTAAATTAGGGTTCGATCATTGATAACGAAAGCGTGAGTGTAAAAAAAAAAAATATCACAGGTAAAAAATAAAAAAAATTAAAGCTTTAATAGATTTCAAAATAAGTAGGGTAAAATAAACTTCTGTGCATCTCATATACCAAAAAAATTAATATTTTGCACAAAAAAAACATTGAATTATTATTTTTGTTGTTTGTATCGCCCATTTCATATGCAATCAAAATATTTTCATAATAATCACAGAAGATTTAAATAATAATTTAATAATAACAATTAATATCAACAAAAACATTGATTCAGCTAAATCATTTACTGACAAATGGTTTCTAAACATTTCTGACCCACATACCATCAGAAATTGCAGAAATAGTTGGTTTTGGTCCAAATTTAAGTGAATCTGGTGATATCAATAAGCATGATACTATTGAATCAATAAAAAATATTGAGAATGGTTTTTACTTAACCACTAAGGAGATTTTTAAAGACCAATTCTAATAAACAATTCACTAAAGTTGAAAAATTTAAGGAGATTCAAGACATCCCTAATAAAAATCCGGGCATCTGTAAACAGCTGCACAAGATTATAAATTGTCTTAACAAGACCAAAAATATCAACATACACAAACATGCTGCTTGTAAAATTTTTGGCAAAAAGATAAATAGATTCAACAACTTTCTAAAAATAAATAAGAAAATAATATTCACATCTGTTGATAAGAGCAATACAACCATTTGTATGAACAATGATATATACATCAGAAGTGGGGAACACCTTTTATCAAACCAAGAAATATATGAAATAGTCAATAAACCAAAATGCTATTAACATCTTTACAGAAAAAATATAGCCAGTTTCTAAATCATTGTTGAAAACAAGGATATTTAATGCCCAATTAAAATCCATTCCTACTGACACAAACATATACCTTAGTTGTCACTATTTATTTTCCCCCGATCCAAAATTTCATAAAATTGATTCAATAGATAATTTACTGCCTGATTTCAATATTCCAGTTAGACCTGTCACGACTAATTATAATAGTTACTCTAATCTCGTGACAAGAATCTTATTATAAAATATTTTGATTAAATTAATATGATCGCTAAAAGTGCTGTTGGTTTTTATTACCCATTGTAATTTAATAAATGACACAATATTTGAATGAAATCGACCAATTGCTGTTAAACATTAAAGTACCTCCAACTTTTCATCGAATGTCCAGAAAAATTTCAGGATTTCCTGATTACAAGTCATATGAATTTCATAATCGGTTGCTGTATTATTCTCTGCTAATACTTAGAAAATATTTACCAGAAATTTATTTCCAGCACTAGCTGTTATTAGTTGTAGGAATATTTCTACTCAACAATGACGAATTATCCCATCAAAACAATCAATTAGCAGCCAAATGCTTATAACAAATTTAATTCTGAAATAGAAATTTTATATGCGAACCGCGAATACCCATATGATTCTCATCAAACCGTTCATTTAGCTCTTTTTGTAAAACTTTCGGGTCCTCTTTTTACAACATCGGCTTTTCCATTTGAAAATAGGAGTGGACTTTTAGCTAACATGGTAAATGGTAACTAGAATATTGGGAATGAAATTGCAAACAAATTAAAACTTCAGTTTCAATATGATTGTGTAAAATGTAAGGTATTGTTGAATAACTATAAAGATGAAAAAAAATCATATAATATTAGAAATCTTGATGAAAATAATGTAAATAAGTATTTAAAGTCACTTTTTGTGAAACAAATAAATTTTTAATATATCAACGATACAAAATAAATAATATTTTATACGCACCACAAATTTACAAAGAATGCAAAACAAACAGCTATACGGTCGAGGCAAAAACTAAAAAGCAATAAGAATTAAAATTTTTTTCAATAATATGCTTTTTTTTGTAAGATTCTTATTTTTGAATTTGCGTTCTCTTAACCACGGTAGAACATAAGAGACTTTTAATACCACAAGAATTTCTCTTAATAAAGTTTACAACTCTCAAACCTTTAAGCTGAATATAATTTATATGTTGTTGAAAGCTCAGTTTAGTATCAAAAAAGATTCCCAAATCTTTATAAACTATTTCCCTAGTTAAAGCAACATTATTTATTAGAAAATTCTAATCAACAATTCACTTTCAGCCTTATGTAACAACTTTACATTTTTTAGCTTCTAATATCATACCATTATTATTACACCATTCATTTACTGCAGTTGGATCTTATTTGTAATTTAAATCCATCATCATTACTACCAATACTTTTGAACAATTTTAAATCATCTGCAAAGAGCAGGAATCATTTATGTAAATTAAAAACAATAGGGGACCAAGATATGACCCTTGACCAACCCCTATTTCATACCCTACCAACAGCTATTTCATCAGTAGAGATACATTCCCTATTCTTACTCTTTGGGTCCTGTTTCTTAATATGGTTAAGAACCACTTTAAGAGAGGACCATGGTCACCATAATGATTTAATTTATTCAACAGTATTTTCACATAAATTTTATCAAATGCCCTTTGCATATCAGTGTATATAACATCAGAATTGCAACAATTACAGGTTTCAAAAACAATATTGTCCAAAAAAACATTTAAATTTGTAACTGTAGGTCTACCTGCAAAAAAGCCATGCTGCTTTTTGTTATAATTAATAAAATCTTAAAATTTTCAGCATGTTATATTCTTTTATTATTCAATGATTATAAAAAAATAAATCTGATATTTCACTATAAATTAATATTAAATTACAAAATTGAATAACTGGATATAAAGTTTAAAAGTTACTTAAAAACTTGCTGTACTTGTTAAATAAATAAAAAATAAAAATTATTCAATCTATAAAAAAAAAAAATTACACATAGAAGTGCGCAATTATCAGTTTGAGGAAGTTGTCCAGAAAAAATAAAAAAAAAAAAGCCAGCATATATAAAAAAAAAAAAGAAGATTCTTCTTCTTTATTTTATCTTTTTTCTTATACATTTATAATAAACGCGCTTGAGGGACTTTTGCTTTTATCTGTTTTGTTTTTCTTCAAGCATTATATATACTTTACCATACCGTGAAAATACTTCTTCTTCATTTGATTGGACATGCCAAAAGGGAAAAAAAATGTAAAGTATCAAGAAAATAACAACTTTACTTCTTAATAATTATCATTCCTTACATATATGTATATATATATATATATATATATATATATAGTTTTCTTCTTCTCTTAAAAAGTAAGAAAATTTATTTATAGAATTATATTTTTTTAAATCAATTAAATAATTTTAAATAATATTGGCATTTATATAGAATATTTTGTAAAAAAAACAGAAAATAGAGAAATAAAAAGTGTTTTGCCTCAAAGGTTCTAAATATAAAAAAAAAAGTTATTTATTTTTTTGCTCATCTGGAATTCCATCGATTGAAAAAAAAAAAGCATAAGAAGTAACAAAAAATATATATTGAATAGTTTATAAAAAAAAATAACAGAAGAAGAATAAAAGAAGAATTACAAGTATATAAACAGTAGAAATGCAGAAAAGAAATAGAAAGGGAGAAACTGAGAGGTCAGTAGTATCTAGAAACAAGTATTTACGATGATAATAAATGATAATGATGATTATGATTATTATTATATATATATATATATATATAAAGACAGGAAATATTTTTTTGCAGTATTATGGTATAAGCTACACCTAGGTATAATTTTCAATAATTTTTTTTAAATCTATAACTTGTTTTGTAAATAATATAAGATATAAATATAAAATATATATTCTGACAAAAAAAAAGAAAAATAATAATCATAAAAGAGCTTGCAGGTGTTCGTAAAATTGTAAAAAGGAAAATTTTTATCTAATAATAATAGCAAAAGTTATAATGAATGTTTTTTTTATATATAAATATATGGATGATTCTTTAGAAATTTCATACACAAGATCCATTTGAATAATACAGAAAATGCTTAGAGTGTGATAATAACGAAATAAAACATTTTTTTTGAGTGCTCTTATGCTTTATAGCTTGTATGTAACTGAATGTGTTAACACAATCAATTTGCATGTAACGTGTTTGCTACCACTGAAAGCTGGGTAAATTATTTAAATCTGAATAATTTATTCAATAAATTGAGCTAACAATTGTTTAGATATTTCGCCTCTGACTAAATAGTGTGAGGCTCGTCAGTACGTACACTATTTAGCCTTAAAAAATACAATTATTATAATTATTTAAATGTTTTCAAGTAACGTTGAAATAACGTTGAATATTTGTTGTCTATGTTTTTAGTAACCGGATCCTGAATTTTGTGATTCATAATTATTAACTTTATTAGAAGTTATTCTATAAGTACCTAATCCCAAATTAATTTACGTCTTTAAATACAAATTATTAAATATAAATTATTAAAAATACAAATTTTATAATACAAATATTAATATTAATACAAATTTTTAAATATAAATTATTCTACGTCCCTAAATCATTATTTTGTCCCAAAACTGAATTAATCAAAAATATTTTTCGATTATTCTGCCCTTCCCTCCCCTTAAATCAGACACATTTGACCAACACTCATTAAATCAGATTTGACCTCCCTATATTAAGTAAGAGACTCCTTTACTCCCTCTTCCAATTTTTAATTTCATAAAGTATCCCTATGAATATCCATGTTAATATGTCTCTGTCTCTTGAAAATTACCCTATAATACAAAATGTCTCCCTCGTGTTTAAATTGAATTTTTATTGTAAAAGTTTTTTCCAAGTGGCCTCTGGGGATAAAAAATAGATTCTTCATTATAAAAATGGCTCCACCTCACGCCAATTTTCATATAAGGATAAATTGGTGCCTTGGGCCTAAATTGATTTCCTGATATAAAGTTGATCCCTGAGAGTGATAAGGTTCGACTTCAAAGGTTCGACTTCAATGAATATTATTGCAATGAAGATCAATAAAGTATTATTTTTCTAACATTGTTTTTCATGTATAAATAATTTTAGTATTTTCTAGTCATAATAGTTAATTTCATTAAAAAAATAAATAACTTAAAATCGTTTAGTATATATAAGTCATTACTTAATTAATTAATATTGCTGGTTATTTATTACAATATTTTATATTATATTTGTTATTTTTGATTTATTTTATTTATATTTGTACTTAATTTTTAATTTTTATATTGTAAAATAAATAAATTGTAACTTTTAAGCAGGGCCCATAAACAGATAATTACTATCTCCATGAGCATCATACTATGTATGTTTTAAGTGTATTAAACTTTCTGGCAATAAATAATAATAATAATAATATTGCATAATGAAAATGGTAAAGGTCAATTCAGCTTCCTAGTAATAATTTTTAATGCCAAATATAGTATATTACGGTCCTAGGCCAGAAAAATAAAGAATGGCCTAAATCGCATGTAAATTACCTTCCGAGGCGAAGCCGAGTATGGTTAACTGCGATTTGGGTCATTCTTTGTTTATGGCCGAGGATTGTACAAAATTTTTCTGTGACTGTGGCGAGAAAATGCGTCTTTGCCGGATGCGCAGCGTCCAGGAAATACGTACTTTCGGGTCGCAGAAAGAAAAAAACTTTTTTGCATTTAGGAACATGTTAAGTTTCTCTAAGAATTTTTCTAAAATTTACCCCATTTCGTAGGAGCTGTAATATTTATTTTTAACACTATTTTAGCGAGAGATGAAAACGGGCTCCGGAAATGAAAAGAGCGACCCAAATTACCTTTAAGGAAAGTTTTTTAGCCTAAAACATACAGTTTTTATAATCCAATATTTGAAGTGTCCAAGAGCTGTCGGTTAGGCGTTAATCGAGGCGTTAATTAATAGTTTAAGCCAGAAAATTCCACCTCCTACTCTCCTAAATACCTTTCTAAAAATTTTATACGACCCTTAATTATAAAAAAGAATTCCCCAAATTGTAGTTTAAGGTTTTGACTCGGATGTTAACCAACGCTCAATTTGGGCCTATTTTATTTTTCTAGCCATGGGTCCTAATGTACTATTATTTCTATAAGATTAAAAGTTTATAAGTGCATTATTATAAGGAGCTTCTTTTATCCAACAAGAATCTTCAGTTTTGTATTGCATATCATTGTATATTTTTTATCTTCTTTATCAAGAGTTTATATTTTAAAATACACCTACTTTTTGATCTTTTCACGATTTTAAAATTTTTATAAGGTTTTTTTCTTCAGGTATATTAAACCCAGGGTATTTGGGCAGAGATTTTTAGCTTTATTAATAATAAAGCACTAAGGGTTGATAAATTTTTTTCTGATTAATCTAAAAATCATAAACATTTGAAGAGTAAAAGATAATAAAAAATTATTGCAATCAAAATTTTTCTCTCCACCCACTGGTGATTCAAGTATCATCTTTTAAAAACTGAAAATATAGGTGTGTTATAAAACTAAAGTTTTTTGAAATGGAATATGTTCAGTGGTGAATAAGGGGGTGTATTAAATAAACTTAGAATATTTTTGATTTAAGGACTTAGAATAATTTTGATTTAGAAACTTATTATAATTTCGGTTTTAGGACTTAATAATTAGGGAGTATATTTTAAAACTATTATAAGTGAACATGTTCATAGTCGTTGGTTGTGTGACCACACAAACCAATCAAAAGTTTTTTTATTTAAAAATAAACTTTCTCACAAATTAGATGAGCAGCTTAATTATTTTAAAAATTGAATTATGCATTGGTAATAATCTCTTCCTTTCCTATATTGCCCATAAATTTCATAAAAGCATGGTTAAACTAAAAAGGAATCGTCCATATACATAAACACATTAAAAAATTTAATATATTTTTTTATTACATATTTTATAAGATTTCTTATATAATTATCTATTATTATCTATAGGCTCTCATAGTTTTTCTTAGAGCGCATTTAATAACTTTCATCAGCACCTTCATAGTATATTTGGACCTAAATACTCAGAAACCAAAAAAAGCTTTTTTTTAATACTAAAAAAAACTTATATAAAATAATTACATTACTATTTGATAATTACGTGTATAATAATAAAAGAATAACACATAAGTAAAAATATAAATAGCATTATAGGGCTTTTTGTTATTGTTGTAGTAGTAGTGGTGAATCATCTGATGGTACTATTCCACACAGATTCTTTTTTTATTTTTTTTATTTTTATATTTCTTTTTTTTATTTTTTTTTTACATCCCCTCTCTTTCTAGAAAATCCCTCAAACAGAGGATTCTTAAGGGGGCCCCAGGCGCGCCGCGCGGCCAGTTCGAGATCGCGACCCTAACTCTTAACGTCCGGTTATTTATTTATTACAGTTTTTTTTTTTAATTTATTTATTTATAAGGAAATTTTATTTATGTATACGTTTTGAAGAAAAAAAAGTTTATTATTGAAGTAAATTTGTAAAACGTGAAATTTTTTAATTATTAATCATGAAGATCATACTTTTATTTGTGCTTGCTGGTGCTTATTATGCTTCAGGTTTGTTTTTTTTTGAAAATTCATTTATTAAAAAAAAGTGAAAATAATAAATTTAAGTACTTTTCTTATGGTAAAAGCTTTTTAAGAACAAACAAAAAAAGAGTTAAATAACAATAAAAAAAAAAAGTATAAATTATAGATATTGTTGTCAAAAAAGATTTTTTAAGGGCTCATAAATATTAAAAAAATTTTTATGATATAATCATATTTTTTTTTGTCTGTTCGAAAAAAAAACAAGATTATAATATTAAAGACTGCATTTTTTTTTTATTGTTGTTAAAAAACTCATTATGCATAATAATATTATGATGACAATGACGACTTCAAATATGAAGATGATTTTTATAATAATAATTCCGAAAAAAAAATATAAATGAAAAAAAAAAAAATAAAAAAACCGCCAGACGTCTCAAGGACTTCAGGTCATTTACCACCTGCATAGTTTCTTTCTTATAATTTAAAGAACAAATTTATCTGTATCTATTTTTTTTGTTGGTTTTTTATAATTAGAATCATTGGATACAACAGTGTAGAAAAAAAGGGTCATTTTAATAGACTTAATTATGGCTAGACGTCAGGGATATTTTTTTTTTAGATTATAGGTTTTTTGTTGTAATTTGAAAGATTATTGGAATGATTCAGGGGTTAGTTTTTTTTTGGTTTCTAAATTTAGAAACGGAGGTAAGGATCAAAGTAAAAATAATTGGTTCAAAAATAAAATGGTTAAAAAAAGCCACACCGTGTATTCATAAAACTGAGTTATACAACTTTTGTAATTTAAATTTGTATCATATTAATTATGTCAGCCGAAAGTAAATTTTCTAAGAGTAATTTACCAAATCTAAAAGCTTAACAACAAGACAAAATGAGATAAAAATCACAAAATGTTATTAAAAACTTTTAGTAACCGAAAAAAAGCTTTTTTTCCACTCATTTACCACCTGTTGCATTCTACCCAGTCTGACTCCTAAATTATAGGTATAAAAAGTAGCTCATATAAAATATTGTTTTTGTTTATCTGTTAAAAAGAGAAAAAATTTATTTCTAAAGTAGGTAACTAACTTCGTAACATTTCATAATAGATAAGTAATTATACAATAATATATCATAATTAAACTATATTGATAATAATTTTTTTCCCTCATCTTATATTTCACATCCTATAAATGTATATGTTATGCACAATATTCAAAATATATTTTTTGTCAATTATCATAAATTTAATGAATTTCAGATTGCTCTGATTGATTTGGCCAGAGATTCCTTATCAATTCAAGCAGAGCAACTTGAAAGTTTACTTTTAGTGAAATTTAACCCTTTTTTAGATGATAATCGAGTTCTGTGATAATCATATTTTAGAATCATTATTAATTATTTTATTTTATTCAAATTATTGACGTCACTGATAATATCAGTAAATATTTTATCTGATGAAAACTGGATTTTCAAATTTATGAAACTGATGTTAAAATAGAAAAGAAAGTAATTATCATAATCACTATTTACTTAGTAATTACCAACTAATTATTCAGTATTTAGTCGTTTTTAAAATGTAATTTCAAGAATATATTTAATTTTTTGGTGTTTAATAAAAGTCGTTTATAATTGTGACAAAAATTATTTGTAAACTGTAGATTTGCTTTACATATTAAAACTTTTTACGATTCAAACCAAAAATTTTGATAAAATAGGAAAACTTTTTAAATAATCCAGAAAAAATAAAAATTGCAAAGTTTACTCGTGTAATTGTTAAATAAACTTGCAATTAAATTAGTATGCATACAGAGAACTAACCTGCTGTGATTAAAAATACAAGCACAACAGCTCAATTGTGTAAAAAAATATAAATTAGAAGGGCTCAAGACCTGCAAAAGCATTAAAAAAAATCTCATCCAACTCCTGGGTGGTCCTAAATATGATAATCATATAAAACGTGATTACAATACACATAAAAAATTTATCACGAGAATAACATAACCTTATCTCCTGCAAGATCCCTTGAACTTGAATTCAAATAAACCTTGTGTACTTTGACCTAAGCATACTTATAAAAATACAATTAAAAAATCTAACAATACAAGTATTGTCCATAACATATACATTAAATAATAATTCTTTTTTTAATCCGGTCACTCGGAAATTACAATATTGACATTTTTCATCGGTCATTATCATGCTAAAAAAGCATGGGAATTTCATTAAATAATTTTTTTGATTGAATGATGTTTTAAAATATAAACAATAATTCTGCTTGTACGTTTATTTATTTTTCCCATGCATATATACTTCCTTCTATATCTTTCTTATACGAAGAAGGAGAATTAGAATTAAAAAAAAACTTGACATAATAGATAAGAGGAGATAGGTTGTATGTCAGTCAGTATAAATAAATAAATAAAATATTTCCTGTATTTTTTTTTTACAGCACAAAGAATAACAACAATACAATTAGATGGTGTACAATATTTTATATCAAGAATGAATCCATATAGTCCAGAATTAAATTATTTTTTAGCATATCAATATTGTCGTTCGTTAGGTTTACAATTAGTATCATTTGAATCTAAAGAAAAAGCTGATACAATGATGCAGTATTTAAGAAATGCTGGTTACACAAAATATGATTTTTGGACATCTGGTAATAAATTAGGTACTGGTATGTTATTGTGGATGAGTACTGGTTTACCATTTAATGCAACCTTTGATTATATGATCGATGAAAATGATAATAGACATATTGATGTACCACCTGGTACTGAACCACAACGTGTTGCTAGGGAAAGGTAAGAAAAAAAAAGAATCTTTTTTACGATATTAACCTTTATTAATTACTTGAATTACTTTAATGTATGATATCATTTCTCAATCGTTATTAAATTTACCATATTGCGTAAAATTAGTCTCATTTTTTTTTTACTTTGAAGGAAGTTTCTTTTACCACTTCCCTTGGTTTTTAATATGTAATTTTTTTAGTAATACGCCCAGCGGAAGCATCGATACTTGTGTTGCAATGTCAAAAGGTGAATTAAAATGGACATTAATGGATTGCATGCAAATAAGAGATTTTATTTGTGAACAAACAAGATGTTATTATTATAATTATGGCAGTATTCCTGTTTCGGCGACACAGGGGTAAGAGGTGAGCTCTATTTACTATTAAATTTTAGATTGCTTAAGCAATTTTTTTTTTTTTTGGAATTAATATTGGGCTTTTTTTGGGTCTTTTTTTGTTTTTGTTTTTTTTTTTTGTATTTTTTATAGGTTTGGTTTTTTGATGGGTTTTTTTTCTAAGAAAAGCACATCTATATTGGCCGGAGTTTTTCTATTATTCTATCCTTTTAAAAAAATGTGCTTTTATATCTTTCACATACACTTATGCTATATTTATCACAAATTAATAAAAAAATCTTATAAAACAAAGAAAAAAAAAAAAGTGATTCTATAAATAAACATTTTTTTTTTTCTTTTATAATAAATTTTTAACTTACATTACAAAGCGGCATTTTATATAGAATGAAACATAATAATAATTTATTCTTACTGCGTTTTTTCTATCAGCAAAGGCATATGACAATTTTTAAAACAGTGCACACCTTTGAATAATACACAAGCTTTTTTTTTTATTATTATTCATTTTTTTTTTTTTTTTAAGAAAGGAAGAAAAAAATGGTTATTGTGAATCATTCGTATTATGAGAGTTGACTTGGGCATAAATAAATATTTAACATTCCGTTAGATTTATTTTATTTTAATATTATGTAAAAGTGGAGGTTTTTTTTTTTAAATCTAAAAATAAAGTATTAATTTTGTAAATATAATTTAAGTTCTAAAATTAAAAAAATTATGGGAGTACAAGGAAAACTAACAAATAACTAATTTTAACGAGTAAATTAATTTGTACTTGCTAAATAATATTTGAGATCACACTGTAAAAAATTATCAAGTTTATAGTTTTATTGGCTTTGTTTCCTAATCAATAAGCTTTTTTAAAGTTTTAGGAATAGTATTATTACACGCAAAAAAAAGAATAGTAAAATTAACCTCTACAATTTTTGAAAATACACATTAATAAATATTGGTAAATATAACAAAAAATTAGTAAATTTTACTAAAAAAATTGAGGTTTAAGTTTTATAAACAAATTTTATTAGTAAATTTTACTAAATATTTACAGTGAGTTTTAACCAAACTGAATTTAGTAAACAAAATCGTAATTTTGGTTATATTTACTAATTTTTTGTATGCGTGTATGAACTATGGCCAGAAAAATAAAGAATGGCTCAAATCATACATAAATTACCTTTCGAGGCGTGGCTGAGGATGGGTAAACTGTGATTTGGGGCATTATTTTTTATAGCTAAGAGTCGTATACCATTTTTCTACCATTTTTCTGTGGTAGTGACGATAAATCACGTTTTCTCGCCACTGACGTAGAAAAATAATAAAATGCAGTTTTACGTGCGATTTAGGCGATTGCGATTCTTTACTTTTCTGGACGCGGGCCGTAAATATACTATTTATGGCCAATAATTGATCTGAGATTTTGAGGTTATTTTAAAAATAAACTGCTTATTTTCTTTTTTTAGGACCATTTTTTAAGCTTCGGTGCTAAGAATTTTTGAGCACTAACTTCTTTTTTAAAAGTATTCTTTTTATATTCTTAAGCTAAATTACCTACTTTCAAATAAATTAAAAATTACAATTTAAAAAAAATTAATTCTGCAGATCTTTATTAGATTCATAAAAATGATGATTCAAATTAACTTACTTTTAAGTAAAAATAATTTACAAAAGTATTTTATAATATACAAAAGTACCTCGTTTATTCATAATTTATATGACTTTAAATAATTTTTTACAGTGTATTAATTTGTATAAATCATTAATTAAAAAATAATAAAATTGTAAATATTTAGAATATTAGCTTATAGTGCGAATAACTTTACTAATAAATAATTTAATGCAAAACAAAACATTGGGAAAATAAGTGAAGATCTAAATAAAATAAACTTAAAAACTTTTTTTTGTTAGGAATAGAATTGTAAAATAGGTTTGCCTTTATCACGCGAAAAGGTGTAAATGATTTTTCTACTTTCAAAGAAAATATATATTCGGTTACCGATATGTTATCAATATGTCTTATTAAATTTATGTACAACCCTAAAAAAGCACTTTTTGGAGTAATTCATAATTTATGTAGCACGAACTCAGTGGGGCGAGGGGTTTGGATTTGTTTACAAAAAAATTCTGGAAAATGGCTTTTAAAAAGAATTGCGAACTTAAAAAAAACTCCTTGTAAAACTTACTTCGGCTTAAATTAATCCCAGTCGGAGGCCTAAGGGGGCACAGTTTTTATTTTTTTATAAAAATTATCTATAACCCTGATTTAGCCATTTTAAAATATAATTTTTAATTTTTTTTAATTTTATGGGTAATTTTACAGTACTTCAGAAGTCGATTTTCCTATTTATTATTCAGTTTTGATGTAATATGTATAAAATACTATTATGGTGGCCAAAATATAAAAAATTAAGCTTCAAAGTTTTTTAAATTTGTTCATGTTAATTTAATTTTTAGGGTTGTTTTTACCCTCAATTTAGAGCCATAAATAGTTTATTTAAAAAAAATAAAAACTATGCTCCCTCAGGCTCTTGGCAAGAATTAATTTCAGCCCAAGTAAGTTTTTCGAAGACTTTTTAAAATTCTTTAGCCAAAAAGGGGCTATAAAAAGGAACTTTTTAGGTTACTCTTTTGTAATTTATTTTATTTTATAAGAAAAGAGTTCAAAATAAAAATGTTTTGTCCAATTTACAGACAGAATATTTCGGTTATAAAACTATAAACGTCAAAATAGAAATATGACGTAATTCGAAAATGAATGTTAAGTATAGAGTATATTCTAATTCTAATTAACGACGCTCTGTCCACCACTGGGTGTTTTTTGCGCAGCATATTTGTAACTAAAATATTTTAACCATATATTTATTTATAATAATTTTTTAATGAAAGAATCAATTCTTTTCAGTATTCAGTACAAGAATATAAAAAAAAAAAATTAAAAATGTTTATTTGTTTAAACAAATACGACCTGTTAAATTTTTGAAATTTTTGGGTCATAAAAGCCTGAGTTCCCAGATCTGGGCTACTTGGATCAAAATTCTGCTTGGCTCATATTGAAGATCATTCAATTCTAGGGGGAGGTATCGTGGGAAATTTTTCGCTAAACCTCTTCAGTAATGAGTTACAGCTATTTGTTTATAAAAAAAAAGTTAAAAATGCTCTAAAATTTATAAACAAATAGCTGTAACTCATTACTGAAGAGGTTTAACGAAAAATTTCCCACGATACCTCCCCCTAGAATTGAATGATCTTCAATATGAGCCAAGCAGAATTTTGATCCAAGTAGCCCAGATCTGGGAACTCAGGCTTTTATGACCCGAAAATTTCAAAAATTTAACAGGTCGTATTTGTTTAAACAAATAAACATTTTTAATTTTTTTTTTTTATATTCTTGTACTAAATACTGAAAAGTATTGATTCTTTCATTAAAAAATTATTATAAATAAATATATGGTTAAAATATTTTAGTTACAAATATGCTGCGCAAAAAACACCCAGTGGTGGACAGAGCGTCCTTAAATGGCATATTTCAATAATTAACTTAAATTAAATAAATAGATAGAATAAAAATACATGAAATTGATCAATATAATTTTAGATTTTATTAAATTTAATTTTAGAATAGGAAAAATTAAGCTTTTAATTTTAATTACTAGTAATTTATTAAAAATTTGCTTTCGAAATCAGAATTAAATAAATTATAAATAAATAATTTTAAAATGACAAAAAAATGTTCAAGTCAACTATAATAAGTAGTTTACTTAAAAATTGTACATATACTTAGATAATTAAAATGTAGTTTTAAAAAGTCATCGACTGAAAATAGCCACTTGCGAAAAGCCACTAGCGGAATTATTTTTTCTTCCTTAAATGATTACAAATTACTTGAAACGTAAAGAAAATTGAAAAAAACATTTTTTTTATTTTTTTTACGATCAAGTCATTTGCAATCGCTTAAGCATGAACAAAAAATTCTGCTAGCCACAAGCGGAATTCTTTTACCGCAATCGGAATTTTTTTCAGTGCATATTAAGTATATATACTTAATATATTATTACTACTTTTAATATATTAAAAATAAATTTATTTAGAATAAACAAAAAACACACTATCTCAAAATAACACTGTATTTATACTAACCTAACATATTATGCACTAACAGATAAATGCTAAAACATTTTTTCAACACTAACAAAAATACCCGAGCCTAAAAATCCTTTCGAATTTTATCACTTGCCCGGCAGAAATCGCAGGCCTTACACAAGCGGTCCGTCCACGACAATCAGTTCTACAACACCGGCGACCACTCCACTTCCAATAACGACTCCAGCAGCTCCAATCAGTGAAGCCCCCGAAATTCCAGCAGAAGAGGATCAACCTCATCGAATGGCATTGGATGCAGAAAACGAAAGTGCAGGCCCTGGTGAAACAGAAGAAGAAGACAACAAACTAAGAAGATTACAACGTCTTCCAGATCCTGTTGAACCTGCTGATTCAAGCATGCAAAGCAGTAATGAAGAAACCGGTCCAATTGCTGTCGAGGTAGCCAGAGCTGCAGCTTTAGGACCCGTCATTAATAGACTCTCTGGTTCCAAAAGACCTGAACACATTCCAGACATCACAAGTTTATTTACTGACAGTCCGATTAATCGGGGAGGTCCATCTGGTAAATCAGTACTTTTAGATGACGTTTTCGCTGGACTTCAAACTCACGAAGTTCGTTCAGTGCTGAGACAGCGTGAAGAAAACAAGGAAGTCGAGGACGAATCGCTATCAGAAGCTCGTACTAATGGACCTTACAATTCAGATTCTGACCCAATCGAAAATTATCAAGGTGATCAACCACAACAACAAGTTTCGGACGACGAATCTTACACACCACTACCAATACCACAAGAAAATGCCGAAACTTCTTATAGGTACAATATAAAAATACGAAGCAACGGCAAAGTATTAGATCCACCAACAAAATAAACTATAAACATTTTTTAAGTCAATGTAACATTGAATTGTAAGGTCCATAAAATTAAGAAAAAAAATTTTAAAATTCGTGTATCACACATTGAATTTTATTTTAATATTTTAATATTAAAAATAGTACATAGAAAATAAATGCCCGCGAAATTTAAAAAAAAAAAAGTTAGATTATTTATAATTTATATAAATGTAGAATTTTTTATTCCTTTTTATCTTTCATTGTTAATACAAATGCACGATCACGTTCCGAGCCGTTATAGTAAAAAAAAAATAAAAAAAATTTATAATATTATATAAATTTTTAGTGGCACCGGCTTAGGTCATTTTACTTATTATTTTTTTTTTTTTCGTCATTTTTATTATAAAAATAAAAAATTCATGTATATTATTGTGGTTTTTAATTTAATGAAAAATGTATTAGAGAAAGAGACTGCTTATTTAAGAATTGATTTAAAAAAATTTTTAATTTTTAAGTTGGACTCTTTCTTAGAATTTAGTAATTTATATGTAATGACTATACTATATATAATTTACTTTTATTTTTTAAATTTAATCATTTTTTTACTCAAAACTCGCGATTATTATACAAAGTGATGTATTAAAATGTGGCGTAAGTCAAGGGGATTATTTAGGCATTAGTTGATTTTCTAGTTTTTGAATGGCAAATTTTTATAATTGGAAAAATATGTTTTTTCTGCGCTTACGCCACATAATGATTTTTTGAAAAATTTAAAATTTGTTCTACGCCTACAAGACAAAGTGTTTTTTTAATAATTTAAAACACTTTTTGTCATTTGGGCATATTACAATTAATTTTCATACTTTGAAACCTCTGAAATTTTAATATTCGAATATTTTCATTTATGTAATGTAGAAGACAAATAAATTGTGATTTTTTTTTTTTACTAATTTTTCATCAATTATTTTATACAATTATGCCATGTTTTAGATTTTTAATAGTAATAATTTAGATTTTTATATAAACAAACGAACAAAAAAAAAATTAGATTTTATTATTTAATTTATTAAGTATACAATATTTAGAATTATAAAATATAAGTAAAAGTGTATATCAAGTGTACTTGAATGAAAATGTACTTTTTAATTAGAAAACAAACATTTTTTAAATTAAAAAAAGAAAAAAAAGTAATAAAAAAATTAATGAAAATTTTTTTTGTAAAATTTATTTCTTCTTGAAAATTTTGACGAGGTTAAATTTTAAATTTTTAAAAAAGACTAGTTTGTATATTTTACATATCGATTTAAAAATGTTTATTACAAGGGCGTGATAAGTAATTTGGGTTATTAGACTGGTCGTTTACAAGTGTATAAAAAAACTAAGAAGTAAAGTTACACGATAATCAAATACTAGTTTTTTATTTTACATTGTTTTAAAGCTTTTCAAAATATTATAATTTTTTTGAAATTTCTAATCCGTTTGAATCAAATTCCTTTGGTAAGAAATAATTTTTTTAAATATATAAAATTTGACCTAGTAAGTTTGACTAGCACAAAATTTCTAGAATATTAATCAAATGCTACCCGTTAATTTAAAAATACTTGGAATTTATTCCCTTTTTGTTTTTTTAGCTCAATTTAAAACTTGAAAAATAACGAAAAAACGCTAAAATTATTAATTTACTAATATTTTTAGGCTACTTGCTCTAAAAGCTTATTCTTTAATGCCTGTCCTTAACTTATCCAATACCATACCAACTTTTTTGGATAAAGCCCTTTCTAGACTAGATTAATGTCTTTAAATCCCGAATGCCTTGACTGTAGCAAAGCTTTATAGAAAGAGCTCAAGCACGGGGTAAGATTCTCCTTAAAAATTTTTTTAATTTACATAAAAAATTAATTTCCAAAAAAACTTACCATCCATTTATAACTCCTTCAATATTCAACATTGGCACAATTTTAAATATGTAATCATCCCTTAAACTTGATGCGTAAGTTGTATTCTCTAATAAGCCTTCTAATGTTCCATGAATTACCCAAGAAGCATTACTTTCGCCAGGATGAACTCTTGAGGTAAGAAATATGATTTTTCTTTTCTGAAATTTAAAAATAATTGATTAACTTTTTTGAGCAAAAGTAAATATGCCCCTGCAGGTATGTAATACCATCAGACACAGATGTTTGCATGTCAGTTTTAATTTAAAATATAATAAAAGATAATTTGCAAAAAAATAAATAAAATTTTATTTTGAAGTGACATTAACTACAAGCACTTCTAAAAACTTGTCTAAAAATCTTATTTTATCTTACGACAATAAATTTAAATTAAAAATAAAGACGTAGCTAATTAAAAGATAAAAGAGATAATAAAATATAAAAATATACAAACTTGTATAGGATTCTTCAAAGATTCCGGTGCTGTAATAGTTAAAAGCGGAATTTCATTTCCATTTAAACTGTCGCAAAGACTGTCAGCCCGAAAATAAACAGTGGCTGGGTCAACATTTTTGGACCATTTCCATATACTAGCCATTAAATGACTATATGTGTATGGGAAATGATAAGCTAAATAACAAATATCTAACACATGTGGAAAGATAACACTAAACGATGTTGTTAAATAATTTCCTTGTCTACCAGGTCTTTTATAACAATTTCTATAATAACAAATGTCTATTCCTGTTCTAACCCAACCAGAACGACCTTTGACAGATTCAACGACACTAAATAAAATTGGTTTCATGCCAAAATTAAATTGAGAATTTGCTTTTTCACAGTTAATTATGTTAAATGTGTAAATTATTCCAGGTTCCATATTTGATACTTCAAAGTAAAACCATTGGTGACGTGATCCACTGTTAACGTCTGGTGTTAGAATTAAGTCATATTCTCTCGGTGCTATCTTTTAAATAAAATTTTATAATTATTTACTATTAAAAATTTAAAGGGCTAATAACTAAAAAAATTTTTTCAACATATTTTAGTGATTTATTTCTTTTTTGTTTCGTCAAAGATAAACATTTTAAAGCTAAAACAAATGTCTGCACCGCGCTTATTAAAATAAACATTTATGCAAGTTGCTTTTTCTATTTATATGCCCTCAGGTTAGAAGGTATTTTTTCACGGAAGTCTACAAATAAAAATTTAAATAACGACATGCTGTAAGCATGCACTCTAAGTATAAGTAAATTTAAATAAAAATTCTTACATTTTTTTTTACAACTTTAAAATATTTACTTTTTATGAGTACGTTGCCCAGTAGGAGTGGTTAGCCCTTGAATTTTAATAAAAATTAATTTCACGCATTTTAGTTGCCAAATTTTTAAATCTAATTGTTACATCAGTTAAAAAATTAGCATTGTCTTAAATTTTAATATTTTTTGACTAAAAATAATATTTATGAGAATTTATTGAAATTTCTAACCTGAATAACTTTTCTTAAATTACCACCTTCGAATCTGCTTTCAAAATTTAATGTTTTAGGATCACCAATTCTTTTATATCTTCTTGTTTCATCCCAATTACCTAATTTACCATCGACTAATTGTTCTTTAGGTGGATTTAATACTAACGAATCAAGGTCGTAAACAGTTTGTTGCATTGAATTATTTGAATGTAACCCACGATCAACACATGCTAATAATTTTGATCTGCATACTCTACGATCTTTGTTGTTTAATGGTTCATATCTACCTAAACCACCAGCACCAATCATGTCTGGATATGCAACTTTAGCAAATGATATTATGCTTTTAATACGACTTGCTATCATACAATACGTTTCTCTTGGATCAACTGATTTATCTAACGATGAAAAACAACGTAAATTATGTGATTTATTTTTTGAATTTTCGTTATTCAAAAATGAGTCTCTTCTTCGTATTCTATGTAAATTTTTTGGAACATTTGATTCAGATTTTTTATTCGATTCTGATGGATATAATTCTTGAAAGAAATAATTGTACCTAAAAATTAATTTATTGATTTTTAAATGAAATTGAAAAATTTTTTAAATTTAATTTATTTACATTGATAATTCTTCGTGACTTCTTTGAAAATTAACGACAGAAAAAAAATTATTTTCTTCAATTTCACAATTATTTATTTCATTTTGAAATTTTATCGAATTTTCTATACTATCACTACTGTCATCTTCATCACCTGAATCGATATCACTATAAGATCTACTAATTGAACCAACACTATTTACCTGCATCCAAAAAAAATTTTGTTCATAAAAATACAAAAAAAAGTGAGTTAAAAATTTCTTTACATACATGACCTTCAGCATCACTACTACTTTCAACACTACCAGCTCTAGTTATAATACCACCAGGTATTAAAAATTTAGCTGGTGACATTTCTGGTACTGGTAAATCACTTTTTTCTAAACACTGATTAATAATAGCACATATTCTTGATAACAAACAATCAAAAGTTTTATCTTCTGGAAAACTAACACAAAAACGATATAACAATTGTAAACCATTATTTGCTTTTATTGCTTTTTTTCCAGACTCTAAAAATATTTTAAAAAATTATGATAAAGAATTTTAATAAAACATGAATTTTTGTTACTTACTTATTGTACTAATATGCTGTAATGTATTTAATGCATTATTACATATTTTTAACCTTAATTGGCCATCGAACCTATCCCAACGATCAAATATTCTCATTAACGAATGTACTATACCTAATTTTACAAATTTCATACAACACATTTCTGTAATAAAATTATAGATTAAATTTTTGTGAGAAATTCTCTAATGATTCAAACAAGACTTACTATTAGTTGTAACATATTTGAAACATTCGACTAATGTACGTAATTTTAATCGTGGACTATAACCAAGATACATAAATGTTTTTTCTAATGTTGTTACAATACCATCTCTAACTAAAATTTGTACCATTGCAGCTAAAAAATGGATACAGAAAAAAATTAATTTATAAATAAATGAATTGAAAAAAATTTTTGATTACCATTTTTTGATAAACATTTAATTATTGTTAACATGGGCAGTAATATTTTATCTTGATTATAATAAAATTTATATAAATTATGAAATAATTTTGTTGCATTTAAACTTTTAACTCTTGTTGTAAATTTTGGATCTTTTGGAGCAATCTGATAGATTATAAATTATTTTAATTTTTTTTGAAATTTAAAATATTTAATATAAACTTACTTGTCCTAAAATCCAAATAGTTTCTTGTACAACTTGATCAGTCATTGCATTATCAGAATATGGTATATTTATTAATACTTGGATGAGCATTTGTATTCCATTACAGTTTAATATTTGGGTTGATATACGATTGTTAACTTCTATGAACAAAAATTTTCTTCATGTAATAAGATTAATTTTGTATTTTAAATTGAATTTAAGAGAAAATTCCTGATTGGTACGATTATTGAATGGGTGTATGATGTAGGTATCTTTTGATCTACTGAAGAAATCTTTCCTGTATTCATAATACTACGAGGTGATGCATACGAGATCAATCATGCTTGCATTGTCCGAATGTGTTAAAGTTGGATGAGTACACTATTAGTTCCAGAAACGATACGGAGGTACCAAAAAATGATATTAAATGGCATATTACGTAAGAACCACACTGAGATAGAAAAAGAGAAGGTTTTTTCCTTTAGAAAATCTTTCTTTTTCGCATGAGAACTTACGTCTTGAAAAAGGGGCAGAAATACCAAGGCTACATATTCTAAACCGAACCAACACCTAAGCGAAGAATCCTGTTCTGAGATATTAAAGTATATTAAAAAAAAATTCCGTTTGTGTCAGCCAAAATTTTTTTTTGTTTTAAGTGATTACAAATAGTTTAAATTAAAACGTAAAGAAAATTTAAAAAAAATGAGTTTCACTCATTTAAAATGCGAGCATCGCGGTATAATGGAACTATAAAAAAATTTTTTTTTTGAACTTTTCTTCAAATTTTATATCATTTGCAATCATTTAAAAGAGAAAAAAATTCCGGTTTCACAACCAGAATTATGGTAGCTAACAGATTTTTTTTTAGTGTAAGGAAAGGTATTTTGTAAAACCTGATAACATATCGATGCATAATCAATTAATCACGGATTTGGCGGTATATTATTAACAAACCAGAAAAAGTAATACTTATGAGTCAGCTAAAATATTGCAGGTTTTGAACTTAGGACATTAACATCACGAAGGTCTTCAAGGGTTCTGATTACCTTAAAAATTGATAAATGAATTATGAATCAGGAGCCTTTTTGACCCCAGAATAATCAAGAGTGCGAACGTTATTCAAAATTTACAAAAAAATTAGGATACCACTCAGAGAAGGCACATTTATCCAGTCAATTTATACCATTTAGGAATTTTCTCTTATATTTTATTAAGTTTTTATTTACTTATGGGATTTCTGCTTTTTGTTTGAATTTTTAATTTATTTTTAGATTTGACTTTTGGTGGCGCTAAACATTCTCTTAATATAGCAAGTAAATTACAGCAAGCAACATTATCTTTACAATTCTGAAAAAAAAAAAATTATATTAAAATAAAAAAAAGTATAAATATTTCATGTCTAAAATATTTCAATTTCTCGTAACATTACTTTTAACACGGACCAAGTATCACTTGACGAATCATGCAAGAAATAAACTTTATATATATTTTCTTAAGAAAATTTTAATTTTTCGTCAAATATAATAATTTTTATAAAAATATTTTCAACTCATTCTTATTATTATTATTATTTTTATGGTATAGTAAGCCAAAAAATATTCTCTGGATTTTACAATAAAAGAGACGAAGACGCTTTTTTAGATGACGTAAATTATATTAAGTATATTATGAAGTGTATATAATAATATTATTTCTAGGTTTCTAAGTTGGGAGTATCTGCATCGCGTTTATTTTTTACTATTTTTTTTTTTAATTTACTAAACACGCGATGAGCGTGATAAATGAATTTCGTACATTATACTATACCGGAAATTAAAAGATATATTTATGTATATATGGGTCAACATAAATAAAATTAAAAATTTTCATTTTTTTTGTATTCAAAAAATTAAATAAAAAAAATTTTTTTTTTAAATAATTTTTTTCTACTCTTTTTCAGGTCACTAGAACAATATATTTTTTTTTCATAGAATACACACGATACCATTGACCTTGCAATTACTTAAATTGGCACCAAAATTTTTTTTCAAACAAAAAAAGTAAGTTTTTAAGTAAGTTAAGTTTTGTTACCTTGATATATCAAAAAAATTTTACTACTAAAGATTTATAATAGCACTTAACTGTCAATAATTTTTTTTTTGATTTTTTTTATTAGATTTTATTATTTTTTTATGAATTTAATTTGTTTATTAATTCATACAATTTTTTTGGCAATTTTTCAAATATTATATTTTTTTTTAATAATGAAATGTATGATAATAATATAAATTTCTTTCGTTCCAGGTGCAGGGTGTGAAAAACTGAAATTCTTTTCATGTCTACATTCGGTTTAAGCACTCATTAAAACGTTTTAAATCTGCTATTTTTAAATATTTGCTTATTTAAACCGTAATTGAATTTCTCATAGTTGCATTGGTTCCTAATTGTTTTTATTGCGTTTGTATTACTAATTATCAAAGCTTTTGAATAAAACTTAATACAATTATAGTGGGTATAAAATTATTACTTTTCTATTGTTATAAATGTAAATTAATAATTTTTTACTAATTCTACTACTATTATTAAATTGAACGCAAAATTTTTTAATTTATACAAATGAAGCTTATTAATCATATCATTCAAAATTAAATTTTAATATATTTTTAATATATTCAAAATAAAAATTTAAATTAAGAGTAATTAATGTAAGCATAATTAAATGTAAATGAATTCAATGTAGAACTAATTTAATGTAATTTAAGGGCGCTCTGTCCACCACTGGGTGTTTTTTGCGCAGTATATTTGTAACTAAAATATTTTAACCATATATTTATTTATAATAATTTTTTAATGAAAGAATCAATACTTTTCAGTATTTAGTACAAGAATATAAAAAAAAAAATTAAAAATATTTATTTGTTTAAACAAATACGACCAGTTAAATTTTTGAAATTTTCGGGTCATAAAAGCCTGAGTAGTTCCCAGATCTGGGCTATTTGGATCAAAATTCTGCTTGGCTCATATTGAAGATCATTCAATTCTAGGTGGAGGTATCATGGGAAATTTTTCGCTAAACCTCTTCAGTAATAAGTTACAGCTAATTGTTTATAAAAAAACGCTGCCAAGTGATTGGCACTATGGTTCCTCATCAACAATAGCAAAATATTTATAATAATCTATTTTATCTAATAAAAATGATAATTTGAGATATCAGTATTTCATAAAAAAAAGTTAAGTACCGTATTCCAAAAGAAAAAAAATGTTGCTGTGATTTAATGTTTTTTATTTAACAAATTTTTAGAAAAAAATTTTCAATAAACTAAGTATTGATCCTCATATAGCGGACCTAGAAACATTTTTATTGATCTCGAAAACCCCCAGATAATGAGATAATGTAGCAACATTCGATTTTCATGTTTTTGGTTCCACCAACTTGAAAAATAAACGTTTTTAAGGGGGAATGAAAAAGTGACGTTTTAGGGGGGGGGGTGAAAAAGTGACGTTTTTTTGGGGGGGGGGGGTGAAAGTGACATTTTTAAGAAAGGGGTGAAAAAGTGACGTTTTTAGGGGAAGGGGTTGAAATGGAATTTTCGATTTAAGGACCTTTGGTGCAGAAGTACCTAGGGAACTATGAAGGTTTCATTTACGTAAACTGAAAAGCTCAATTCATGTTTCGCTAATAATTTAAGGTATGTGTTTCCAAAACCATTTGTTATTATAATTGTCATTATTAAAAACAATAATTATTTTAATTTTATATATTATTATTCAGATATAAATAAATTAAGTACTAAGTCCAAAAAGAAAAAAAATTATTGTGTTTTTTTAATTTTTTTATACAAAAAATTTTGAAAAAAAAAATTTCGAAAAATTACATATAAGATGGAGAAATCCTTTAAAACCATAATTCTGGATATTAGTACTTTCATAGAAATAAATTAAGTACTAAGTCCAAAAAGAAAAAAAATTATTGTGTTTTTTTAATCTTTTTATACAAAAAATTTTGAAAAAAAAAATTTCGAAAAATTACATATCAAATGGAGAAATCCTTTAAAAACGATGATTCTGGATATTAGAACTTTCGTAGAAAAACATTAAGTACTACATCCTAAAAAAAAAAAAAAAAATTGGCATTTTTTATATTTTTTGGCGGCAAAAATTTTGAGAAAAAAATTTTCAAAAAATTAAGTATCAGGTCCAAAAAATTACTTTTATCGACATTCTTAAAACTAGTACTTCCATGGAAGCAAATTATGTACTACGTTCAAAGTAAAAAAAAAATTGGTGTTTTTTGTATTTTTTTATGAAAAAAATTTTGGGGAAAAAATTTTCAAAAAATTAAGTATCAGATTCTAGATATCGAGTAAAAACCATACTTTCAAATTTAAGTACTTTCGTGGAAATAAATGAGGTATTACATCCAAATTAAAAAAAAAAAAAAGTACCTCGAGCTTTTTTGGTGAAAAAAATTTTGAAAAAAAAATTAGGTCTTAATGTCGTGTTGGCTGTGAAATATCACCGATTACAGTGCGACATACATACATACATACATACATACATACATACACACACACACACACACACACACACACAGACTTTTTTTAAAAACCGGGTTTTTAGCTTCCTGAGGTCTCAAAACGTGCTTATATGCCAAAATATCGAAAATCAAAATTTCACCTATCACAAAGGTTCCTATATGAGGAACCAAAAAAGTTAAAAATTCTCTACAATTTATAAACAAATAGGTATAACTCATTACTGAAAAGGTTTAGCGAAAAATTTCCCACAATACCTCCACCTAGAATTGAATGATCTTCAATATGAGCTAAGCAGAACTTTGATCCAAGTAGCCCAGATCTGGGAACTCAGGCTTTTATGACCCGAAAATTTCAAAAATTTAACAGGTCGTATTTATTTAAACAAATAAATATTTTTAATTTTTTTTTTTTATATTCTTGTATTAAATACTGAAAAGTATTGATTCTTTCATTAAAAAATTATTATAAATAAATATATGGTTAAAATATTTTAGTTACAAATATACTGCGCAAAAAACACCCAGTGGTGGACAGAGCGTCCTTAATTTAAGGCAAATTATTCTTTATTGGCGGCGGATCCAGCGGGATGCAAAGGGAGCATTCGCCTCATGCTGAGAAAGAAAGATGTTCGTTTTTTTTCTGGATTTTAAAAAAATAAAATTTCGTATAATTTAAAAAATTTTACGAAAAGTTGCAAATTTACTGAATCTGTTCCCCTTGAGAAAGTTTCTGTATTCACCGGTGTTCTTTATTAGTACAAAATATGAGTAATAAAAATAAATTAAAAAAAAAGTTAATAATAATTATAACGGATTTGTATGTAGACACAAATAATTTGCACGGAATATGTTTATGTTTACTGACCAGTTTTTTTTTTTTTTTTTATACTGACCATAACAAACATCCTAGTTTTCTAAAGTACCTTCTAATATCACATTAGACCCAAAACTCAGATTACTCAAAGTCCCCGATTCAAAAGTCGCATTTAACTCTTCCCCCTTCGGTTTTAAATATTTGACTCCCCCTTTTGATATGACCATTTTAGTCCCCCTTCATCAATTTTCAGACCTTTTGTCGTACATCTCCCTATAAACATTCTCTATTTTAATAGAAGTAGAAGACATGTGAAATTTTTTATATAAAATTTTAAAAATTCAAGAAGATCTATTTTAAACTTATTAGACATAAAGTGAATAGTTTAAATTAAAGATAATTGAGTACGCCTAGTATCAAAAGTTGAGACTGTAATTTTTCTTGATCGGTAAAATATTGCTTTAAGGGGTCAACGTGATGATTTAGCATTAAAATGTGATGGTCACTTAGTAAATGAAGAAAATTTGATTAATTGATTGATTGATTAATTTATTTATTTATACAAAATTGTACAAAAAATTGATTTACAAGAGATTTTATATACAGTAAATGGGACGGGCACGTTATTTACAAAAATTTATATATAAAATTTATAAAAATTAGAAAAAGAAATTTATATAATATTTAACAAATTAAAAATAAAAAACATATATCAAAAGTTAAAAAATAAAGTCAAAGTGCAGTGAAGTGTAGTGTTAATTAAAGACTATTTTCAGAGTAAGAGACTTTAAGTGAAACAAATTAATAAACTATAAAAATAGTTGATAATAATTATTGTTAGATAAATTTAAGAGCTCTTTGATTGTTTGGTCTTGGGTTTTTGGATTTTTAACTAGGAAAATTTAGGTGCATAGTATTTAGGTTTATCATACAGGTAATAGAAAGTAAAAAAAAAAAAAATAGAAAAGTGAAAAGGGGACAGGAGAAGGATATAGGAAGTAAACAGGGCAGGGACGGGGGAGGGAGAGTTTTAGAACTATGTGACACTGTGTGAGAATTCTGTAGGTAATGAGAGCGGAGGAGACTAGTGAGGAGACTTGTTGTAGGAGATGAAGGTATATATTATGTTTGAAAGTGTCTTAGGAGGAAGCAAGGCAAATATGTTCAGGGAGGGTATTCCAAAAGTTTAGCATATATACTAGAGAGGAATTGTTGTATTGAGAGTATTTAGAGGTAAGGATTGAAAGATGGGGTCGCGATTATGGGCGTAGGCCTCTTGTAGGGATGTAGATGTTGATTTTTTCCTTCAGGTAAGAGGGTAAGTGGGTATTTAGGGCAGTATATATATGAACTGCGAATAAGTATTTTTGGCGTAGCCTGACGTTTAGCCAACCTAATTTCAGTCTAGCAGGGGAGGTCTTATTGGGGAATTTAATGTCAAATACATATCTGACTGCAGCATTTTGGAGTTTTTGAAGCTGATCATATTGATGCCCTAGTAGCTTGCCCACTGGGAAAGCGCCATAGTCGAAGAGGGGTAAGATTAGGGAAGTGACTAAGCGTCTACGGAGTAAAGGGGAGATAAAATTTTTGAAATATTTTAGCCTGTAGAGTACGTAGTTTAGGGATTTGATCATGTGGTTAATTTGGGTGTTCCAGCTCATGTCTGAATCGAAGAAAAGACCAAGGTTTTTTACAGATTTTGAGATGGGAATATGAATGCCACTGAAATAGAAGGTAGTTTTGTTAATGTGAAAGTCCTGTATTTTATTGCCGAAAATTATGAATTTGGTTTTTTCTTTGTTGAAGTGAAAATTGTTTTGTGAAGCCCAGGGTTCTATGTTTTTTAAATCGCTTTGGAGGAGAGAAATGCCTAGATTATAGTCTTTCTTGGGAATTTGGATATAGATTTGGAGATCATCTTTGAAAAGATCATCTTTGAAAAGATCATCTTGAAAAGTAATCTTTTGGCATAAGAAATGTGGGAGCCAATATCGTTCATATAGATGAGAAATAGTAAGGGGCCATTACTGAGCCTTGGGGGACACCGCTTTTTACTGGTTCCACCGAGGAGGGTTTATTTCCTACGATGACATATTGAGTTATATTTGAAAGGTAACTCGAGAACCAATCTAATGGATTTTTGGATAAACCAATGCTTGTTAATTTAGCCAATAGAAGTTCGTGAGAAATTCTATCAAAAGCCTTTGAAAGGTCCAACATTAATAAGATTGTGAGGTTTCCATCATGATAGTCTTTGCAGATATCGTCAACAAGGGTGGTTAATAAGGCTTAAGTCCTGTGTACTTTTGGAAGCCAGATTTGAAGCAGTCAAGGATTTTATGTTGGGCTAGATATTGTGAATGTTGATTACGTAAGATTTTCTCAAAAATTTTTGATAATATAGATAGTAGAGAGATAGGGTGATAGTCACTTAGGGAGAGAGGATTTGGTATTTTGTTTACTGGTAAGATGTGTTTATAGTTGATAGCAAGCTAAATGAGGAACCGCATGTTACACTCGTCGACAAAAAGGTAAACAGAGTTCTATATATGTTAAGATTAATTCACCAATGCATAAATGAAGCACTTTGCGTCAAGTCCAAGCACTGGTGATCCCGCATCTTGATTATTGGATCACCGTACGTAAGGATGCTTCTGCCGCTCTATACAGAAGGAAATCAGGATTGGCTTTATACTAGCAAAGAAGGTATATACTGTTATATTACACTCACAGAATTTACTTTACATCTATACTTATACACAAAATTTTAGGAATGAGACAAACTACCTATTTGACGCGATACATAGACCAGAGAGCAGATAATGCCAAAAATTAAAGACAGTTGCGATACACTGTCATTTCAGGACCAGGGAACAAATCTCTGGAATTGGTTACTATAAAATATCGGATACGTTTTTAAAGCCATTTAAAGCTGCACTATATGCATACCTTTTTAAGCCTGACCCCTAAAAAATGTATCCTATCTAATCAGATCCATAGCTAAAAATTTACTTTCTTTATTAAAAACTTCTAGTAAATTTATATTTTGTAGTGGTAAATAAAAAATTATTGTATCTTATCTTATCTTGTGAACAGAAAAATGAGATATGTTAAAGGTGCTTTTAAAATTTTACAGTTTTAACTGGTGTAGTCTAATTGCGTTATTAAATATGTTATAAATGGATTTGATGATCTTGCTCAGTGGGGTACAGATTTTTTTAAGCATAATACATATTTATTAATGAGCAGGTTATAGGTTTTGAAATATAACTTAGATACCAAACTTAGACTTGATTGACTGAATTAACTGAATTATAATCTGATAAATGATGCTATGCCAAAAAGACTGGCCCAAGAAATATGACTACCAGCCCATTGGTTGAATGAAGAAATAGGGTGACTCAAAAATACGAGCTTAACAACGAGAAGGAGAGCCACCCATGCAAAGACAAGATTGGGCGCTGGTGAGCCCATGTCAGAATACAAACAGGTCAAGAAAAGCCTGCGAGTGGCTGTTAGAAAGAGCAAGAGAGCATGTAAGATTGCTCTGTGTAATGAAGTGGAAAACGGTCTATGGGTCCTTGGCAACAAAATAGTCACAAAAAGGATTGGTACCTGGTCCCCAAGCGACACTATGGATGAAGAAGAAGTGGACCATATAGTTGACGAGATTTTCCCTACCCATCTGGAGAGGGTGGAACCAAATGATCTAGAAGACGACAACGAGGAGGCTATTCCCGAATTCAAGGAGGAGGAGCTATTAAAATTGCCAGATTCATTAAAGAGCGGAAAAGCATCAGGCCCTGATGGAAAACCTTCAAAGATATAATAATAACTTGTGTGCGAGAAGGCGTTTTCAGCAAGCTCTGGAAACGAGTCAGAATGGTCTTTACAAGTAAAGGTAAAGAGACTACCTAATTATTGGCACTTTCTAGCATTACTCGATACAGCTGAAAAAAACTATGAGAAGATGCTGACAACACGGTTGAGCTGTAGAAGCCGCAGAAGACCTCTCTTCCCAATATTACGGGTTTTGCCGAGGAAAGTCCACTATTGATGTCATAAGTAGTGTCATCCAGGGCAATCGACAACGTACAGACAGGTAATCACTATTATCGAAAAATCACGTTGCTTTTGACCCTGGATGTAAGATGGAGAGATTTTATGGAGTGGCTAAGAATTTTTCTGGTGTCAAAAAGCTGCAAAAAATCTGTAATAGCTACCTGAGCGAACGGGAAATTATGTACGAAAATGCCCAAGGAACATGTTTGAGGTGAGTAAGTGCAGGAACAGTCTAATATCGCGTACGACCAGGCACTAAGTCATAAAGTTCCCAAGGACGTTTGAACTGTTGGATACGTGGTTAATATGGCCTTAGTTATCATGGCGAAAGACGTCAAATTTGCCGAGATAAGCTGACTGAGGCAAAGCAAGAGATAAAGTATTCGTTGTAGGATCATGGCCTACAGCTAGCAGTGGCAAGAGATTGTTGTGTTTACCCGTGAACATATCGAGAACATTATCCCAATATACATTATGAAGAACAGGGTCAAAACAAAAGATCACCTTAAGCACCTGGGCGTTCTGTTGGATCAAAGCTCACGTATTTGAAGCAGGTACTAAGCAGCACTGAAAAAACTGCCAGACTGGCTGCCGCATTAAGTAGTTTGTTGAGGAATACTGTTAAATAGATTTTTAAAGGATTTATTAATTGGGAGAGATGAGACTGAAATGATAAAAGATAATGTGTGAGAATATCACTTAAAAATGATATTCATTTAACTTAATTGAATTAAAAAGAATAGTGAAATTTAATGCAATAATTGTATAAAAATAATAATTTGGTTATATAACGCATGATGTTAGCCGTTCGAGAGTTCGGCAGTGAGAGAGCGAGCGCGCGCGTGCCGTGAAACTCTAACCCGGTGGCTACGTGCTGCTGGTGCGGTAAGCATATAAAGCGCGGCCCTTTAGCGTATGTTTTACTCACACACATACTAATAAAATGACATAATTCTTTCTCTTTACAGTACAGTAAATCATAAAAGTTTGAGTATGAATACTGTAAAAAGAGAGTGTGTTCAAAAATGTCAAAAACCATGTTTTCGCACAAACAAATACACTTGGACCAAAGACTAATAAATGCATGCTTCTTATGTTGGCCACCCAATTTATACTCGTCTAAGGTGCAGAATTGTATATTGACGGTATAAGAAAAGTTAACAAATTTGCAGAGACAAGGAACCCTGCGAATCTCTTGTGTCTACCACAGAGTGTCGTTGAAGGTATCTCTAGTAATTTCCGGAGTATATACCAATAGATCTTCTGGCACTCGAAAGTGAGATTATCTATTTGAAAAAGGAAGGAAAAGGCATTGACTGAGCAAAGGCTTCTTCGCACCAGAGTAGCATAAAAGAATAGCAGAATCGCTGGACGCACTACTTGAAGAGTAAATGGAGCAAGAGGTAGATAGGATAGATATCATCTTGTATAACTAAAAACCGTTATGTCAAAGGAATAGGCTAAATTCAGACGCATTACGGTGACCCGGATGAAGGTAGCAGCGGTTGCAATAACAAATAATTAGTCCAGAATTTATCTGAAACACCTCAATTAACTGTAGTTGATAGGCTAATTCATTTATATTTATTTATTTATTTATTTATTAACTTTCTTAACGCCATCCTAAACCCAAATGTGTCGGTAAGAATTTCTTAAACGTCGGCTTTCTTTTTTAAGCTGTAGAAAAAACAAAAAAAATATTTTAGGCTATAAAGAATGATTTTTTTTAGTGAATGAATCAATATGAAGCCACAAATTTTATTAGAAATGGATTGACGACCTTTTTCAAAATGAACTCTGCCTTGCCGACTCAATGTTAAAAACATAGGGGTTTAGGATGGCGTTAAGACGATGTTAGGAAATGTCATAAGAATGGCGATGGTAAACAAGCATTTTAAAAGCTAGATGATTTATGTTTTTTTTAAAGAAGACAACGATATATGAAGCTCTTATAGAATTTTTTATAGAAACCTTTTCTAAAGTAATGTAATAACGGTCTTGGGATAGACTCATATTAAGTAGGAAGGGACGCCAGACGCCGAACGCCGAACGCTGTACTTGTCGACCAGAGAAACAGAATTAAACCACAGATTACCTTGTATTACAATCTGTGAATTTAACAATATCTATCATCCAACATCTGTCTTAGTATAATAGATAAAGTGTTTTGGCCTCCAATGTATATATACGTTAGGGTTCACGGTTCTTGTCCTAATTAACTTAGAAATTTGACCTTTCGTATAGGAGTAAAAGAAACAATTTTCTATTAGGAAAATTTTATCTGGATGTTTTGTTACCATTTTTGTAGAATAAAATTGAGCTTATCATATCTTTTTTAAATGGACAGTAGGTTATATGCAGGTGATTTTGTATTTTGAAAAGATAGCGCCATTAAGGCGTAGTTTATAGAGCCTTAAAATTATTATTTTTATATAAAATTACTGAAAAAAATAAAATGAAAAATATTAAAACGAAAAAAAAAATAAACTGTACTTATTTTGATAGCATTTAATTAATTTAATAAATTAATTTTAATAATGTTTTATTGTTAAAAACTCTTAAAACTATGAATTACAATTCCAATTGTAATTCATAGTTTTAATCCATTAAAACTTATGTTTTATTACACAAAAGCTATTTATTATTAAATTTATTATTTTAGTTTTAAATTTTATAATTTTATAATGAATACAATTTCTAACCTTTGAAACGTAATTATATACTGCATAAAGACGCATAAATATAATTCTTTTTTTTATTTCTTTTAATATAATTTTATTCTTTTTCAGGAAATTATATAAAAATAATAATTTTAAACTTATTCAATAAGTTAAATCCTCCGTGATATAAGCAATGGGTAAATTATACTATTTTACTTATTGCAATGAATAAATAATGTTTTATTTACTCATTCAGCAGCGCATCGGCTAAATTAATTGGTTTTGCATGGACGATTTTACCTATTGAAGTTTAGTGAGTAGGTCCACGTTATGTATTTTATCTGAATGCGAAAAAAAATGAAAAAAGAAAAACGCCGACAAAAGGTTTTTTATTATTTTGAGGTTATAGTACCTAGATTTTTACGGATTTTACAAAATAAAAAAAAATAAACTTGAAACATAGAAAGAGCTAGTACAGTACAAAAGGGTTATCATTTTAAATTATTTATTTTGTTCACATAACTATATATTCAACAAATAATTGTAAAACTTGCGTAAATAAGTTAATAAAGAAAAAAAATTGATTTATATTAGTAAAATATGCTTACCCCTAATGCTTCTACAACGGTTTCTAAGGCATTGGAATTTTTTTTCATTAACTTTTCCATCATTCTGTCCTTTGTCTTTTTATCTGTAAATAAAATTTTTATTAACTAAATTTTTAAATTATTTTTTCTCTTAATTTATTAGTTATAATTTTATTTTTCGAATATTATTTAAAACTTTTAATTAAGTCATTAGATGAACAGGTATATCAGATAATCATTTTTTTTATTTTACTTTTTTATTAATAAATGTATGGAATAATAATATATTATTATTACATTTAAAGTATACTTTATGTAAAATCAAAATATGTATCAAATTATGTGAATATCATTATAAAAATCTGAGTTTATTTTAATCTCATTTCTATTTACTTTTATTACTATTTTTCTAGTAATTTTTCTACAAATTTTAAGAATTTATAACTATTTAATTGGCAAATATTTTAATTTAGAAATCATCAAATGTGTATAAATCTTTTTTAAAATATAAATCTTGTATGAAATTTTTTAAAAAGATAAATATTGCAAAATTATTTAGCAACTTTTTTCTTATTTACATACTTCATACATCATGCTATACCAGACCTTCCTTATCTTTCTTTAAGTTACTAAATGAAATATCGTAAAATAGTACTACTATAATTATCAAGAATTAATAATTCTAACACAGTATTATAATTTTTAAGTATTCTATAAACTATTTAAATTTCATAAATTCGAATTTAAAAATCGTAAAAAATGTTGAGATAACTAAAAAAAGGATGAGCAAACTTAAACCAATTTTTTAATCAGGAAAACAAATTTCTTTCTACACAGGCCAAAATAATTATACAAAAAACTGTTCCGAATGAAATATTGTTAATAAATATAAATTATTAAGGTCATAGTTAAAAATTTAAATAACTTTACGATAAAATTTAATTTTGGAAAGGAGGGATTTATTAAAAGTGATTTTTGATTATTTTAAAATTAAAAGAGGTTATATGGGTAAAAAGTAATTGATTTTAACCTAAAATATTCAATGCTTTTTTTAAAATATCATTTTATTGTAACGAGTGTGTAACCACGGGTTATAATCATAATTAACATATATTATATTTATATTTCTAGGTTTTTATACATTTTTTTTGAGATATTCCACTTGTAATTTGTCAGTCCAAATGAAACCTATAAATTTATAATTTATTCTGTTATAACTTGGATTTTACAAACAATTATGAAAAGCAAACAGAGCTTTTTAAGGCGTAAAAAACCTCTTTTTCTGTACACTATATTAGCCTCAATGAATTTTGTCTTTTTATCAAACATTTAATTTAAAACAATTAATATACAATATGATCTATGCTATCTACATCGAAAATATGGTAACAAGCATAAAACCAATGAACTCTATAAATATCAAGTAATATGCTCAGTTTGGTAATTATCCAATAAACACTGTTGCATGGTTATATGAATATTTTTATTTAATTTATTACAGATTTTAGCCAACAGTCATAAATCAATATTTTTTTTTAAGTAAAAATATTTTTTTTCTAAATATTAATTGCCTCTATTTGTTGTCTTTAAGGTTAAAAAAAAATAATTAGTTTTCTGTTAAATCTAAAACTTTTTAAAAAATTTCATAATAAAATTTTTTTTCATGAATAACATAAATGAATATTTTAGTGTCGATGAAGAATTTTTTAATTTATTCCTAACACGTAACCAAGTATTTCATGTCATTATTGTAATACCAGACAGTAGTGATAGTATAATAGTCTCATTTATTTTAATCAAATGCAAGCTGAAAGTTAAATTGTTTTCAACAAAAAAAAAACTACTATTTTATTTGAACGTAAAATTCATCAAAACTTTGATCATTCAACTGTAATAAAAAAAAATTGTTTAATTTTCACGAGGTACAATACGTCGAAAATAATATATTTTTATTTATTAATTAAATAATGTATAAAATTTCAATCAAATAAACATATGTTAATCATTCTTAAATATATATATTTTATTTAATTTCTTAAATTATTTGACAAAAGTCCAATCAATAGCAATGTCGTGAACCTGACTCTTTTTATGTTTCATTTCAAAAAAGGTATACAGTATATTTTATAAACATTATTTTAAAACGTGCCAAATTATACTTTTTTTTTTATCTTTATTTAATTAATGTTTTAAAAAAAGAGAAAGTTTTTAAGGAAATTAATTAATTAATTATTTCAAACATTGATTAACAATTTATATTTACAAGTGTTAATTATGTAAAAAAAAAGAATTCATCTGCTTTTTTTAGTGTGAAAAATTTTTTTTATTTTGAATTTTATCTATAGACATGTTTATAAGTTTGGTCGTTAAATTTATTATTGTTAACATGCTATACCTATAAAGTTTAAATAGATTTTAAAAAATGATTTTGTATATTTTTAGTGTCTAAACATGCAATACCCAATAAATATTTTTGAAAAATAGAATATATATCTTAATAAAAAAGTTTTTTTAGGCTTTCACTTTATTTGATAAATTTCTTGAGTGTAAGTTATTTATTTATAATAAAATAATAAAAGTTAATAAATTTTAGAAAAATTTGGCTAAAAATTATGTTATTTTAAAATTTATTACTAAAATATTGGATCAAAGTCTTTTTTTCCTGAATTTTTAATAATAAAATACCACCTGTTTTTTGACATTAAATTTTTATAATAAATCGACGTACCTGAACAAGTAATTCTTGTATGTATTTTAGCAGCAATTGATCTAACTGAATCACCAGAATCTTGCCCTTTTTGTGTTGATATTTTTAATTTTTCAAATAAATTATCGCCCATTGCTTCTTCTAATGCTTTACTGTTTATTGTCAGCATCCTAATTATTTTTAATAATAAATATTTTAAAATTAATTTTTTAATCAATAAAATAATAAAATAAAAAAATTTATAAAGTTATTTAAAGTATAAAAACTTTAAAAAACAGTTATTTTTAGTTATTCAAAAATTATTGATAAAGTTTTTTAATTACTTATTTATATAAAATAATCAATAAATATAGTTAGATATCTGAAATATAATACACTGTTGGATTAATTTGATTAAATTTTTAAGTTTTTAGTTACACTGTTAAATTGCTTTGAATAATTTATTTTAAAATTTAAAATAAAAATCAAATGAAAAATATCATAAACTTGGCGTAGATCTCTATATGAACATTTTTTATCCTTCAAAGTAGGGCCAGAGTTGTATGGTAACCCGAGCAGAAAGTTCGGGCTTTTTTCAGATCGAATTGGGTAGATCAAGTTTCGAGTAAAGCCTGAAATTTTTCAAAAAAAAACTGTAGGTATACAGAGGGAATAGAAAATTTCCCTGGAAAAAGAATTCGTAAAACTCAAAAAAATCTAAATTTTCAAGTTGGGTACCCGATATTTCGGGTAATCACACACCCCAACTTCATGGAGCAAAAAGTTTTGTACCAAATGTTTGTATTTTTCGAGTGATTCAAAATGATTTAATTTTCATTTTTCCGAAATTCTGAATCACAATAATGACTTTTTGCAGTTTTTCGCATTTTTTATTTTAGATTACTAGGCCATTTTCAGTAAAAGGGTACATTTGTGTTCAGCGAATTTAAAAAATCACATAAATAGCAGATGAAAATTTTGAATAAATCACATAGAAAATAATCTAAAGTTTCCTGTTGCAGGCAAATAAACCGAATTCTATCAGAACAAATATTATATTGGAAAAGTCTATTGACCTATGAAGGATAAAAAATGTCTACGAAAATAGGTCTACGTCAGGTCTATTGCAATATTAAAAGAATTTTAACACTGTTAATTTATCTAATATATATGTTAGTTCTCTACTGGCTCTCTGGGTCTAGAGGATCAAAAATAATTTTGTAAAAAAGGAGTTTCAAAAAATTTTGTTCTTTAGACCTAAAAGTTTATAGAAAATAAATTTTTGTTGAAAGAAAATCTTATTCAAAAATTTATACAAGATTGATCCTGAAGTTGCCCTTAATACCTGAATCCTCCATGAATACGTCTGGACCATTAAAAAAATAACCAGCAGAGGATTAATATATCTATGATTATCATGAAAATTTGTTAAGTAACATAATGACCTGGGCCAAATAATTTTGTATGAGGGTAGAAAGAAACTGTTAGTTTATATATTAACTTTTTTACATTCTGCCAAATTTTGAAATTTATCACAACATAAACCCTTTAAACTGAAGTATATTTTGAAAATTTTGCTCAGGTTTCTTAGATTAAAATTTACTAAAATTTCTTTTATATATAAGTTTAAATGCAAGCAAAATTTTCAAATTTTGAAGCTATTCATGTGAAATTCAAGTAAAACAGCTTGAGTTACCTGACAGTTAATAAATAATTATCATTAACACTTTTTAAATGGTGATCACGTGACTTACCACAGTCAACGTGTAAAATGAAAATTTAAATAAATTTTATATTTCGAAATTCATGCAAATATTTTACAAAAATTAAAATTTATTGTCAGACACTAAATTATTAAACATAAAATTTTATTTATTATTTTCTTTTTGCATTACAAATAAATTCAAATAAATAAATAAATAAAATTTTCAGTTTTTTTTTTTGGATTTATTCAAGGTTTTTTATTAAAAAAAAAAAAAAAAAAAATTAATCTTTTCGAAAAAAACAGAAAATAAGTAAGTAGCTATTTATAATAATAAAAAAAAAAACGTATCATCGTGTCGCATAGTATTTGTGTGTGTGTGTGAAAATCTGAAAGAAAGAAATTTATTGAATTTAGAAACATATTAGACATAAACAACATAAAATAACATTAAAATTTGGAGAGAAAAAAAAACCACATGATTTTAATGAATCTTGTCATATTTTAATACCTAAAGAATGGCGCTATTATAGACATCATCCTTGAAGTAGCGTTGGATCTAGTATCAGAAAGAAAAGTAAGTAGTAAGCGTCCGTCAATATTGACAAGCAATACAAGTAAATAATCAGTAATAAAATAATAACAATAGTACAAGGTACTCGATATAACATAAGTTAATATCAATGAGCCCTCTTTGATTTTATGCCAAATCATCTTACCGGCCTTATAATATTCAATCTCACCTCTAGACAATAAAGCTATATCTTTATTAATTAATTATTTTTTTTTTTTTAATTATTAAAGCATTAATTTTCTTTTTGAATATAAAGCTTTTAATAATTAGGTAATTTTGAGAGAAAAAAAATTTTTTATCACACACGCATGCAAATTTTAGACACTTATTTACAGCTCTTCAGGATCGTCTTCTGGACAATGATGAATTATTGATGGCCTTCTATTTTCTTTATTCATACTGTTTCGTCTCATATTTTCTTGTCCCTCACACGTTCAATAGCCTTATAAATTTTTTTAATTGCGAAATTTTTATCACTTTTTTTTTTTTATTTGCACACAAAAATAAACTATTTTTTTAAAAATAAACACATTTTTATTATTATTTTTTCTTGAAAAAACACTTAAATTACTAACACTAAATTAGCTTAGTTTAAAAAAAAAAGAAAAATCAATAACTTCCTGCATACAGGAGACAAAAAAGTAGTTAAGTGGGAGGTAAAGTGATGAAAATGTAATAAATTAATAGAGTTTTAAAAAAAAACACTAGATTCTTATCGTATTTATGAACGTAAAACACGCAAATCATATATAATATTAGGAGCGACGAACCGAATGCTTCGCCGCTCCGTAGCGGTTTAAATATTATTTTCACTCTTTGCCAAAAACTATGTTTAAATCCCAAGTACGCACGCGGCTTTTTTGCTATTAATATACATATATTATAATATTATTAAAAAAATGTACACTACAACAAAATATTATTTAGGTGGGGTTTTTTACTTATTAAAAAATTCATTTTTTAAAGAAAGACTTTTTAATTTATATTATTTTGAGACAAAAAAAAATTTTGTTGCATAATTTATTTGCTCATTTTTCTTATTTACTTCGTTTATAGTTATTTTTTCCAAATTTAATATTCTTTATTTTTTGTTCCACATATTATAATTCATGCATGTTTAGTTATACATACTTATAATTTTAGGTTAATTACATTTGTTCCGTCTTTCTTTATTTTAATATTTTTAATAAAATTTTTTACCTTGATTTTTTTTCTTTTTTTTAATTTTTGTTTTTCTTGGAGACTTTTATTGTAAAAAACGTTAAAGAATAAACAAATAAAGTAAAATTTATGCATTTTGTATATGAGAGTTTATTTTCAAAGCAAAATTTTAAATTTAAAATCACATAAGTATACATAAAAAATACTGTATATTTAGCTGTATAGGTTTTCATTGCCAACGAGTATGCTTCTGAATAAACGCTTATGAAACTACCTCCTTAATAATGAGACCCCCTAAGAATGAGCTCTTTTTAAAACAATTAACCAGATTAATATGCCTCTAACAAAGGGAGACCAACACATTTGGGACGTCAAATTACAAACTAAATTTATAGATGAATTTATATTGTTTAAAAATTAAGCCCGAAACCCTCCGTTTATTTCAGTGCTAACAGACATTACTCTATGTTATAAGATAGAATTTTTTGTCTAACTTCTAAAAATTTTGCTACCTAGTAACTTAGCCAAATATCTTCCGGTTTGTTTCATTTATTACATATAAAAGCCTCCTTTCAATCCATTTAATTCCATCACTAATTCAGTTACCAAAGATAGTTAATAAGCCATAGATGCCCTTTTTTGGACCAACACAACCAATTTGAATTGATGCCAAAATTGCAAATTTCAAAGAAAGTATAGGTTTTATAGGTCTTAAAAATTTTGTGAAAGCTTTAATTTTCCAAAATTTTTTTACTCTTTTTAATTATTTTTTTGTAAGATGTGATCATTTAAAGTTGTAGAGTTTCAATTTATGATTTTTTAAAAATGTCTATATTTTTATCACTATTTTTGTAGAGTCATATCTCAAAAATAAATTCGAGGGAATTAAACGAGTAAAAACTTTTTGATACCTATAAAATCCATTTTAATCAAAAATTACAATTTCGGCAGTAATTTAAAATTGGTCATTTTTAGTCAAAAATGGGCGGTTTATTGACTATAACGGTAAAAGAATTGATAAAAAAAAATTGCGATTTATGGAGATTAAAAGGTGACACTTATACAAAAAAATGAGACCAATCAGAAGATTATAGGATCATAAAAGCATTATTTTGAAAATAGCCTAAAATAGTATATTTACGGCTCGTGTCCAGAAAAGTAAAGAATGGCCCAAATTGCACGTAAATTACCTTCCGAGGCGAAGCCGAGGATGGTAAACTGCGATTTGGGGCATCCTTTATTTATGGACAAGGGTCGTAGAAAATTTTTCTGTGACAGTAGCAAGAAAATCCAATTTCCTTGGCCGCGCAGCGTGGCTACTGTACAGAAAACCTTATTTTATTACATGGAGCCCTGTTTCTCTAGGCCCCGGAGATCCGTTGAAATAAACGGAGGGTATCGGCAATATTAATTTAACTATTAATTGTAATTTGGCGTTCCAAGTATTCCGGTATCCTCTTGAAAGAAAGTTTAAATCTAGTCTTTTGTAATTACAGGCTTCCCTCCTTATACACGGGGGTTACGTTCCAAAAAAGTGCCGCGTATAAGGAAACCGCGTATAAAAAGACATTACTCTTATGGAAAAGGAGGGGTTAGGTTCAAAAATTTTTTATGTTGGGAAAAAATTTTATGGACAAACATTTTTTAGTCACCAATTTTTATTTAGAAAAAAATCTGTTATACGGGATTGTTTTATTTTTTTTTGGTAATCTTTATATAAATCTAAATAAATTTGAAGTGCCAAATCACAACTGTATTTAAAATTTAAACTGCGCGTCATGATAGGATCAGTATTGGCAGCCTCATAAATTGCATCTTGCATAGACGTAATAATTTTGAGACGGTTATCTCTTATTGTACGAACCGACGATTCATTGATATTAAATTTTCTTGCAACAGCTGCGACTTTTTCTCCGTTTTCTAATAAATTTAAAATTTTTAGCTTATCAGCAATGCTCAAAACTTTTCTTTCTTTCTTTTTTACAGGTGATTTTTTTTTATTTGGTGCCATAATTTAAAAAAAAAAAAAAAAAAAAAAATAGAATTTATGTAACTTGATAAAAATTTGGTTATATTTTTGTAAATAAAAACAAAAACAATCGAAAAAAAATTCAAATTTAAAAATTGAAACCGCGTATACGGAGGGAAATAAGCGCGTATAAGGCGGGAGTGCCACAATTGGAAAACCGCGTGTAAGGAAAATCGCGTATAATAAAACCGCGTATAAGGAGGGACTCCTGTATTTCAAAAAAATATGCCTCGAAATTAAAATTTATTGCAGAATCTCAAAAAGAAACTATATTTCTGATTATGTTGGAACGCTTGTGGTTTATTATAAGAAATAAGTTCTAATAAAAACCCATACAAGATTGTTTATTCTTGAATACCTACTGTAATCTCGTACATTTAATATGAATTTTTACAAAATTTTAGCCCTCTCGGTGCCTGTCCAAATTAAAAAAATATTTTTTTACCCCTTTCTCCTTAATATTATCTTGTTTAAAACATAACGATTATGGGTAATTATTTCAGAGTAAGAACAAGTAATAAAAGAATAATCGATAGCTTGTTACTTATATGATAATCATCTTATTTTTTAATTATCTTAAATTTTTATCAGCATCAAAAAATTTTTGGCTTTAAAACTTTTTAGATTTTGCATCGAAATAAAGCTAAAATGCATATAATTTTAAAAGAAGTATCATATCTGATCTTACCAAAAAAAAAGATCAGATCTGATTAGATTTTATCAGATCTTAAAAAAACTATTGTTTTTTATGTCTAGCCAAAGGTATTATAAAATTTTTTACATAAATATACAGAAAATTAAGTAATAGTTGTCTAATTTCTATATTAAATAAAATTCTGTAGTAAAATTCATCTTGCTTAATGCTGGAATAATAAAATTTTTGATTTAAGATTTAAATACAGCTGTAAAATTTCTTGCTATCGATTTCGAATTAAGATTACATCTGGCAAAAAAAATAAAATTTGACAGTCATCAAAAAATAGATAGATATTTTTTTTAAATCTGAACAAAATATAAGATCTTATCAATTTCATAAAAACAAGCTTTAAATTAAATTTTCATCTATTTAAAAATTTCTGGCTGCTTTACAAAAATGAATATAAAATGACTGATGATTCAATATGATAAAGTAAAAGAGAAATATAGGTGAAAAGACACTTGGTTTATAATTATTTTCTTTTTTAAAAGAATCATCCGATTTAATATGTAATAAGCGATTACAAAACATTTTAGAGTTATTGAACTCAATAGATTTTTTAAATATTATTATAATATTTTTACGAAATTCGATAAATTTCTTTCTTTATTCTCATTATTCCATGCATATCATAAAAAATTTTAAACTCGTGGCTGAGAATATTATAAATTAGTTTAGAAAACGAATGAAAATAAGGAAATAAAATAAGTTAATTAAATTTTCATAATAAAGCAGATGATTGTTGTAAATTAAATATGTATAATACATGCATTCATTTATTTGTGGCAAGTTTGCAAAATTGTTATTACATATTTTGCAAAAAAGTAATTAAATTACTACCTAAATATACTTTTTAACTTCTTACATTTTTCTGAATCAAGAAGATAAGGGTTAAAAGCACTAGATAATTCAAATGTTGGACAATTTTTTGATGTCAAAAATTAAATATTTGAAAAAAAAATACAAGAACCCAAAGGAACAAAAATACATAATTACTAGAGTTAAAAAGTTTTCAAAACTGCAAAATTAAATGTAGGCTTCAAAATAAAAAATACTCAGAGAAGGCAAAATTATGCAAATCGTCCTTCTAAAAAAAGAAATTAATTTAAAATGTTAGATTACTTTATTTTAGTTGAAAGTTTCTTAAAATACTAACAAGGGAGGCACACTACTTTTGGAACAAAAAATTGCGCCATATAATAGTTATGGATTTCTTTCATACCTATGGCAACCAGGGGGCCAACGATGTGATTCAGTGATTCGGAATCACGTGTGAATCATGAATCATGATTCCAAAAATATTTTTTCGGGAAATAGCTTAAAATGGCTGAAAATCCATATAAAACTATATATAAAGATCTGAATCACTCTGAATCATTCTTTTTTATCTTTTACTAGATAATCATTAATTTTGTTTAAAAACTTCTTTAAATCGCACAAAATGGATACAAATAGAAAGAAAAATATTTTACTAAATCCGAATCACTCTGAATCAGTCTGAATCAAGAGTTTTTCTGTTGGAAATCGTTAACTAGATTTTCTATCATCTGAATTATTTTCAAATATCTGAATCACACTGAGTGATCACACTGAATCACAGTTTCCTGCGGGAAATTTTTAATTAGATATTCTGATATTGTATAAAAATCTCTGGAACTCGCGGGATTCTTTAAAACTCGCGCGAGTTTCTTTAAACTCCTGAGAATTATGATAAATGCAAAAAAAAATTACAAAACTTTCGGCAGTTTTTTAAAACTCCTGAGAATTATGATATTAATTATTTTACGACCTCCAAGTATCCAAAAACTTTGTTTTTCTTTTTAGATTTTTTTTTTTTTTTTTGACAACTATAACAGTTTAGAGTCCGAATTTAAAGATTAAAAAAAAGGACAACTTTTATTAGTATTATTGTATGAGCCATATCTCAAAAACGAATCGAAGTAAGGTGAAGAATTAAAATTTTTTTTTTTAAATTTGATGCTTCAAAAAAACTTAGAAGAACCTCTGTTTTAATATATATGCCTAAAAGGCTTGAGGCATGAATGAAGTTTATCTACTATTTTTCTTCAACATAATAAATCTATCCGTTACTATAAAATATGTTGTAATTTTGTTAAACAAATACCTAAAGAATATGCACTGCTAAAATTCCCCTCGCGCGTGCTTTTCTGGCAGATGTAACCAAAAGTATTTTTTTTTGTAAAAGGAAATTATTATCAATTCTAAGGTAAATAAAAACGTTTATTTTCGCTTTTAGTATTATAATGGAAAAATAAATAAAAAAATAAAAGTCAATACATCCCCATCTTTATTTAATCAATTTTCTTGCTTTGAAGTATGCAAAACTCTTATGCATACTTCAAAGCAGACACAGAATATATATAATAGCTTTTAATGCGAATTTTTTGTTATGTACAGAGGTGATAATTAGTGTACCTTTTTCAAAAGCTATCGAGATACGTCGATGTACAATACCTTTGTCATTTATGTGAATCATTAAACTACTGTGTTCTTTGTTAAATAACTATGTAAAATCTTTTCTTATAATGAATTATACTTCAGGTATACTTTTGTTTGCATTCTAATATAGTTTTATTACAGAAAAGATTAAGTTAAGAAATTTACAAAATTATTAACTTTTGCACTACTTTTAAATCAGTCCTAAATTTTTATATTACTGATGTAAATTTTCTAAAAAATAATAACATATTATGTACTTCAAAATTTTTTTATAAATTAAAATTTTGCAAATAAACTGCTTGTAAAAATTCAATTGAACCAGCTTATTTATGCTCATATGCAAAAAATAGGAAGTACCCCTTTCTGGGGGTAGTTTTAGCCAATTTAGGGGTGAAATTTTAATTATCTATGAAAAAGAAGTTGAAATTCTTGATCAGCGATCCAAAAAACATATAATAATTATATGTTTTTTGGGTCATTTTATTAATTAATAGGTACGTATCTTTTAAATAATTTTTTTAAATATAATATAAGGAACTTTTTAAAAATTTTTACAACTCACTGATTTTGGCTAATTTTGATTTTTGGGGTTCTGAACATCTAAAATTCTCAAAACTTGGGAATATTGAAAAATCGGCCCTATAAAGAGATGCTTTTTGCTAATTTAAGGGTTTTTAACAAATTTTGCAAAGGGCAAACTTCAAAGAATTAGTGACCCGAAAATTCCTTGGTTTCTAATTAAATCCTCATGTTAGTCGAGAAGCTAGCGTATCATTCCGTATGCAAAAAATTAGATCGATTCTTTAATTAAAAAGCACCAAGCGGATTATAGTTTTTCGACCCGCTGATTCCGAATCTGCAGTTATTTTTTAGCTAAAACTGGGGCGTTCGCCGCTAGAGGGCGTTTAGGGGGTAAAAACGTTATTTTTCGCAGATGTCTTGGAAGCTATGCGCCCCAAGATACTTAAACCCACGTAACATATAGTTTATTGACCCTCTGATTCCAAATCTGCAGCTATTTTTTTTCTAGAACTCAGGCGTTCGCCACTAGAGGGCGTTTAGGGGGGGGGGTAAAAAACGCTATTTTTCGCAGATATCTTGGATGCTGCGCGTCCTAAGATAGTTAAAATCAAGTAGCATATGGTTTTTTGACCCGCTGACTCCAATTCTGTAGCTATTTTTTCTTTAAAACTTAGGCGTTCACCGCTAGAGGGCGTTTAGGGGTTAAAAACGCTATTCTTCACAGATATCTTGGAAGCTACGCGTCCTAAGATAGTTAAAATCAAGTAGCATATAGTTTTTCGACCCACTGATTCCAAATCTGCAGCTGAATTTTCTCTAAAATGACAGCCTTTGCCAATAGAGGTCGCTTGATAGATAAAAATGCCAAAGAATAAAAATCAAGGCAATTAAGGTGTTCTTAACACTAAGGGACTTATTAGATAGAATAAAATTATTTGCTTTATTTTAATTTTGCTTAATAAAAGAATATTTTAAGCACTAAAATAAGGTAGGGTCAATAGTTTTATTTTTAAGAAAATTTAAAGTTGATAATAAATTATGTTATATATCTGGGGATTTAGAAAAATCTGTTTTAAAATTATTGGGTCCGATAAAATATAACTTGTTATTTGAATACTTAAGCTTTTAATATTCTATTAAGATCAAAAAAATGATACGTTAAATAGTTTGATTTAAAAATGTTATTTCATGGCTCATAAAACTATACGCGTATCTTCGCGCAAGATATTTGCAAAAAATATTGTTTTTTACTCCCTAAACGCCCTCTAGCGGCCAACTCCTTAGATTTAGAAAAAAATTAATTGGAGATTCAGAATCAGTGGGACCAAAAACTATAAGTTACTTGGTTTTCAGTATCTTTGGACGCGTAGCTTCCAAGATATTTTCAAAAATAGCATTTTTACCTCTTTAACGCTCTCTAGCGGCAAACGCCCCAGTTTTAGAGAAAAAAAACTAAATTTGGAATCAATGGGTCGAAAAACTACATGCTACTTGATTTTAACTATCTTAGGATGCGTAGCTTCCAAGATATCAGTGAAAAATAGCGTTTTTACCCCCTAAACGCCCTCTAGCGGTGAACGCCTGAGTTTTAGAGAAAAAATAGCTACAGAATTGGAGTCAGTGGGTCAAAAAACTATATGCTACTTGATTTTAACTATCTTAGGACGCGCAGCATCCAAGATATCTGCGAAAAATAGCGTTTTTACCCCCTAAACGCCCTCTAGTGGCGAACGCCTGAGTTCTAGAAAAAAAATAGCCGCAGATTTGGAATCAGAGGGTCAAAAAACTATATGCTACTTGATTTTAACTATCTTAGGACGCGCAGCATCCAAGATATCTGCGAAAAATAGCGTTTTTACCCCCTAAACGCCCTCTAGTGGCGAACGCCTGAGTTCTAGAAAAAAAATAGCCGCAGATTTGGAATCAGAGGGTCAAAAAACTATATATTACGTGGGTTTAAGTATCTTGGGGCGCATAGCTTCCAAGATATCTGCGAAAAATAGCGTTTTTACCCCCTAAACGCCCTCTAGTAGCGAACGCCTGAGTTCTAGAGAAAAAATAGCTGCAGATTTGGAATCAGAGGGTCAAAAAACTATATGTTACGTGGGTTTAAGTATCTTGGGGCGCATAGTTTCCAAGATATCTGCGAAAAATAGCGTTTTTACCCCCCTAAACGCCCTCTAGCGGCGAACGCCCCAGTTTTAGCTAAAAAATAACTGCAGATTCGGAATCAGCGGGTCAAAAAACTATAATCCGCTTGGTGCTTTTTAATTAAAGAATGAATCTAATTTTTTGCATACGGAATGATACGCTAGCTTCTCGACTATGTGATTTAACTGGAGGATGAGTGTAAAAACGTTTTAAACCGTGTTTAAAGGGTAAAAAAATACGGAAACCCAAAAAAGACCATTGAATATCTGTATTTTAATCACGAAATTCTTCATACCAAGGAAAAATTTTATCTTTAGAAGATAATTTTTTTCTGGAAAATCCATTTTATTTTCATTGGTAATATTTACCCTAAAAAACCCCGTTAGGCCAGTAGCTGACTATGGTAAAGTGTGCGTGTAATTAAGACAGCTAAATATTCGTTTATAGAGATAACCAAGGCCAAAACATTGTTACCTTCATTTCCTAGTTTTTTTTCCGCGAGGTGTGGAAAAAGTCATGGGTCCTCAAAGTTGGCCAAGTTTTTCGCAAAACAAAACTTAAAGTATGACACCACGGAATAGTCTAGATTTTTAGATTAGGCTAAAACATGCTCAGTTTATATTTAAAATTTTTCGGTATCTCGAGTCTGGAGAGGCATGTCGGGACACAAGTCTCGCCATTTACCCGCGCTTTTAAAGTAAAACATACAAGCGCGGGTAAACGGCGGGACTTCAATGGGTCGACATGCCCCTTCAGACCCGAGATACCAAAAAATTTTAAATATAAACTGAGTATCTTTTTAGCCTAATCTAAAAATCTAGACTATTCCGTGGTGTCATACTTTCAGTTTTGTTTTGCGAAAAACTGGCCAACTTTGAGGACCCATAACTTTTTCCAGACCCCGCGGTCAAAAAACTGGCCTTGGCTATCTCTGATCGAAAATTTAGCTGTCTTAATTACACGCTCAGTTTACCATAATCAGCTCCTAACCTACATTTTTTATTGCTAAAATTAAAAAAATTAGTAATTTCAATTTTTGCAGTCGAATTTTTTTTAGTGAATCTAATATTACTCATATTGTTTTTTTGACATAAATTTCAAATACTGCATACTTTCATTCAACGAATTTCTAGTAATAAAAGTGCAATAATATACGCATAAAATTGGAAATATACAATTGTTTACAAAATAAAATTTATTATATAAAAACACAAACTAAATAATCAATCAAATTCCTTGCATCTTATAAGCACAAATGTTTATATTAAACATGCACATACATAATAAAAAATCAAAAATAGAAAGTAATTAAAAATTTTCTAAATGAAGCAAAAAATATTTAAAAAAAAATAAATATAATTTTAATAAAAAAAACTTAGTAATTTATTGGCTCTATAAGTATAAAAACTTCCGCAAAAAAAATTTTCTAATCTATTAAATCATTATTTTTATATATAAAATAAAGAATTACAAACAGGTGAATTAATTTTGACGTATGCACATCAGAGAATCTTAAAAATGACAAATTTTAATTATACTCCAATATTTTAATAAAAAAAATATATAAATCAAAAAAATCTTCCTGTTTTTTTTTTATATACAATATTTTTTTGGCTCTTAGTGCTTAAAACAATGTTTATTAAAAAAAATTTCTCTTTGTTATTTTTTTAATTAAAATACATTGCGTTTTATTTATAGCTTTAAAATTATGTATGTAGAGAAATGTTCTCTATTTTATTGATTAAGCAAAGCTTGTGTATTACGTATTTTCATTTAATTAACACACGAAATGCAGTAGAGCTTTTATGTTTATAGTAATTTTAAACTCTTATTAAACTACAATTTAAGTAATTTATAATATATAAATAATAATAATAAAATTTTATTGGGTTATTATATTTACCTGCTTTCATTCATTATTTTATTGAATTCAATTATTAAAGATTCTTCAGTATTTCTGTTAAATTATTATTATTAATTGTTATCTGGTTTTTATGAATAAAAAATTTAATTTTTTTTTAACTTACTTAATTTTGGAGTCCATGTTTTCAAATTATTAATTTAAACTTTATGCATATCAAAAATTTTTTAACATTTTAATTTTGGAGCATTTTTTGGACTGTTTATAGGTTATAATGAAATATTATTATTATTATTGTTTAAAAATAAACAATTTATTTTATGCACATACGTACACGGGTTAGCATGAAGTTTTATTTCTTTTAGTAACCATTTTTTACAATAATAATTTATGTTTGAATAAAAAAATAATTATCATTCATGAATACGTGGTGTCATAATTTCAGTTTTTTTTTAGAAAACTGAGCCAACTTTTTGGACTTAGTTTCCAAAAAAACTAGGATACAAAGGTGAGTATGTTTTGGCTTTGGCTATTTTTTGACAAAAATTCAGCTGACATACTTACACGCAGATTTTACCACAGCCATTTTCGACAGTAAGAGATTTTAGCCGTCTAATTTGACCCATTTTTGCCGTTTTTATACTAATACTAGGGGGCTCCGCCTCCGTAGAGCGTGAACAGTTTTTTAAATATATTATCCTTTTGGAATATGTTTTAACATGGAACATGTTTATAGGGAGGGGGTACTTCAAAACTTGAAAATTAAGGGGGGGGGGGTCAAATTTGTCCTTTTTAAGGGGGGGGGGGTCAAATTTGTCCTATTTAAGGGGAGGGGGTCAAATTTGACCTTTTTAAGGGGGGGGGTCAAATTCGTCCTATTTAAGGGGGGGGGGTCAAATTTGTCCTTTTTAAGGGGGGGGGGGTCAAATTTGTCCTATTTAAGGGGGGGGGTCAAATAAGACTTAGAATAATTAGGTAAGTATATATAAATAAATAAAATACTATTAAAAGACTTTGAAAAATCTGGGCTTAAGGACTTAGGATAATACAGGTTTATGGACTTAGAATAATATCGATTTAGGGACTTGGAATAATTCAGGTTCAGGGACTTATAATAATTCACGTTTAGGGAATCAAAATAGTTTGGGTTTAGAATCTTAACAACTAGTAAGGTAATAATTACAAATTACAACAATAGAAAATTGTATTGTAATGTTGAGTAACATTTGTATTATATCTAGTCCTCATTTTGAAGTAAACATGTTCCATGCATTTTTAGGTTGTGTTTACACAAACCGGTTATAAGTTTTTTTACTTAAATACATCATTTGGGCACAAATGGCTCATTTTGGCACAAAAGGTTCATTTTGGCACAAAAGGTCCAATTTGGCCCAAAAGGTCCATTTTGTCACAAAAGGTCCATTTTGGCACAAAAGGTCCAATTTGGCCCAAAAGGTCCATTTTGGCACAAAAGGTCCATTTTGGCACAAAAGGTCCATTGGCACAAAGGGCTCATGCGACAGCGGCGGCGGCGGTTATAACTTTATATAGAGATATATTAATATATAGAGATATATTAATATATTGTATTAATTTTGCCCCTTACAAATCTTTTTTAATTTTTTTTTTTTGAAGATCATATTTGAAATCAGGAACCTCGATAACCCCCTTGATATAGTTTTTCAAGTAAAAATAAAGTTTTTTATAGAAATCGATTTTTCACCCCTTTGCACTCCAATTTTCTACCCCTAGATGAAACTTTATGATTTTTTGAGTTCATATTTGAAATTAGCAACCTCGAAAACCCCCGGATACTAATTAGCAGGAAAAAAAACATAATATTTTACGAATAACAAAGACTTACGTCAAAGTGGCACGTTTTGGCCGCAAAACAGGGCTAAAATCGCTTGTTTTTTTAATTTTCGCCCCTTATAGATATTTTCTGAGGTTTTCTTGGTAAAAAATGATTCTAAAATTGAATTCCTCATGAGTTTCTAGATCTTAAAACAATTTTACAATTTAATTTTTAATGAAAACCTAAGCCGGTATTAATCAAGTGGCACGTTTTGGCTGCCTGGGCGGCAATGGGTTAAGGTAACATTAATATTTCACCCTTAAATTAGCTAAAACTTCCCCCAAAAGGGGTGTTTTCGCTCTTTTCGCACTTTTTGCGACCAGATTAGGTCAAAAAGGGTTTTTTGGGTCCCTGAAAACGAATTTCATGGATTTGTTTTGAACAATTAATATATTACCCCTAAATTACCTAAAACCAAAAGGGGCATTTTTGCTGTTTCTGCACGTTTCAGAGAGTGCGAAAATAGAGAAAACACCCCTTTTGGGGATAGTTTTAGGTAATTTAGGGCTGATTTATTAATTATTCATAAAAATCCATGAAATTCGTTTTCAGCAACCCAAAAAACCCTTACTGTCCGCAAAAAGTGCAAAAAGAGCGAAAATAGGGGTATTTTTAGCTAATTTAAGGGTGAAATATTAATTTTACCTTAAAAAATCATTGAGATTCTTAATTAGCGACCCAAAAAACCCTTAGAAACCAATTCTTGGACATATCTATCGACTCAGAACCCGAATACATCAAAAATACCCCATTTTGGGGGTAGTTTTTGCAAATTTAAGGGTGAAGCCCCACTTTCTTTACCTAATGACCCCGATTTTCGTGTTCAGCGACCCAAAAAAACCTATACTAGAGCAAATCTCGTATTTGCAACCGTAAGTCCAGCCCCCCCCCCCCAATATTTTGACTGGAGTATGTTAATTTTCAAAATGATACATGTATAATAAATAATCCTCTCTCTATAAATAAATGCACAAACATTTTAATAATTATTGTTACAATGATCTTCAAGTACCATCTATTTTTTTCGCAATTTTTTGGCAGATAATTGTAAAAAACTGAAAAATAAGTGTTATTTTAGGTTAGTGAGGTGTTAAAAAAACTTAAAATTTTAATATTTTTGTGATCTTTAACCAATTATCAATAAAAAAAATAATTATTTATTAATAGCGAAAGTGAATTTGTTAAAAATTATTTTTTTTTTTAAATTTTGACCAAGTTTAAATTAAATTATCCTGTACTAATTAATGTTAAGATTTATTGACAATCTACATTTTCTAAATTAATAAATACTTTATTTCTCAGCAAATTAACTTTTCCTGGTAATAAATAATTATTTTTATTAATAATCAATTAAAGATGACAAAAATATTAAATTTCCAAAAGTTTTTTGCTACTTCACTAACCTAAAATAAGACTTATTTTTGAGTTATTTGCTATTATCTGTCAAAAACTTGCGAAAAAAATATATGATACTTGAAGCTTATTGTATTCATTACTTAAATTATAATACATTTATTCAATTTCAGCAAGCAATTTTTTTTAAATCCATAATTAAAAAGCGATCTCCATAAGAACCCATGTTAAAAACGTCCATTGCTTTCCTCCCGAATCTGCGTATGTGTTAGTAAACAGCTGATAGGTTAAATACTCTATAGTAAAAGTAGATCATAAATTATTTAAAATTAAATACATTTAAAAAAATAATATCTATGTATAAAATATATAAAATAATAATGTATTAATCAATAATTCAATTATGAAATGTAAACAAATGACTTACTAAATACTGTGTAATATTAATATAATTTATAATATGCATTATATTTTAGTTAGCTTAATAACTTTAATTTAAAAAGTTAAAAAGGCTTTAAATAAAAAAAAAAAAAAAAAAAAAAGATGAATAATAAAAGCAGGGCCTGATAAAAGTTTAAAAGAAAAATAAAAATATTAATGAAAAAAGTTTTTAATATTTATTAAATATTATAAATTTATAATTAAAAAAATTAAGTCTAATGAAAAGTTTTTAAATTTTCAATCACGCCTGGAGGACAGGATATTGGGGTATTCTGAATCCTTAGCAAATGCAACAATAGATGAATTTTAAAAGAAGTTTCGAAGTTTCATATATGTTTCAAATTTAATCTACAATAAATAGCTATTTATTAAACAAGGGATAAAATATTGGTTTCGACTTTGCATTTCGTAGCAAGCGAGTCTTGTGTTTTGTCCCGTGTTCTAAAATATAGTTTTACATATAATGGGCAAAAAAGCCGTCTCCCTAGGGCAGAAAATAGTCTTTTTTTGCCCTAGATAAGTAAAAATATTTCAATGTGTGAATTTGCAACACAGTTTCAAAGTGTTACGATTAGTGACAAATTGCGTGTTTTTAAAAATCGAAAATAATTAACGAAGAAGAACTAATAGCAAATGAAAATTGTCATGGGAAAAATTGCCTGTTTTGAAATAAAAGTTTAAGTAAATAATATTTTTTTTAGTATTCGAGTTTCTCCTTTTCTGAATAGTCAAATATTAAATTTTCTAAAGCTTCGAAAATTCAGCTTATTTCTTAACAATAATATTTTTTCAATAAATTGATTTTTAAAACTATTTTTTTAAAAATTTAATTTATATTAATAAATATTTTGTGTTTAAAAAAAAAAAATTGGATGTAAGTACAGTTTTTTTAAAATAAAAATATTTTCTATGTTAAAATTTCAAAAAATTTTATAAATTATTTCTCAGAATTTCAAAAGCTACTGTTTTGTGTTCTAAATTATACTTTATTTTTAACAAAATGTTCTTCCGTTTATATTTATATATTTTTTTTCTCACAAACAATTGTAAATGACTTGAAACGTAAAGAAAATTTAAAAAATACATTTTTCTTTTCTTTTTTCAAAAAATTTCTCAAATGTCTTCATATCCCAAGTAAGCGGGAAAAATATTTTTTTTAATTTTCATTATTCCGGTTACCACAAGCGGATTTTTTTCAGTGTACTAACTGAAAAATTCAATTTTTAGCAAATCTTTTTTAATTTTTAGAATATCACTTTAGTTGAAGATTCAACCAATACATTAATTTTCAATAATTGGTTGAATTTCAAATTTGTAGTATATGAGCAGTTAGAAACAAAGGTCCATTGGTTGGCTCCACAGCTTACCTAGTCACAGTATTTATTAAATATTTTAGCAAGTCCAATTTAACCAAAGTAATCTTATAGGAACTATCATTTTGTCTATACTTTTTATTAGTCTGAGTGAAGCATGCGTTAGCATGGAATAGCTATAATTGACTCATTGCCAGGCTTAGGTTATAATTGTAATAAAAATAATCAACCTTTTAATTTAAATTATTAAGTATTAATTATAATCATAAAAAAATATTATAATATATTTATTAATTCAATTTCTTTATTTATTAAATCAGGTCTTTTAGGGAAATCTCGTTGGTTTAAATTATTTCTGTACTATCCAAAAATTTAAATAAATTTTTGATATTAAAGTTTTGGTCTCCGATAAAATTATTTTACTATAAAAAATAGTTAATAGAAATTGGTACCCATGTATAAACATAAATATGTTAAAGAAATAAAACTGATTTACAGCTTTAATAATATGTATAATTTTCCACAATTATTAAAGGTTCATTCATTATTACTAAAAAAAAAGAATACTTTTTAAAAAATTAAAAAATTTCAAATTCTTCATACCCTTGAGCAAAATAACATATAATTTTTGCTTAAGTAAATATTGAATTTAAAAAATCAATATTCAAATATTAAAAAAAAATAAATAAATTTTTATTCAATATATGTTCAATAATTGTAAATATTTATTTTTGCAGGAAAATGAATACGGCATTTTTTGTGTGCTTCCTGAGCCTAGCCTCTTTTGATTTAATTGGATCAACTTACTTAAATTATGTGATTGATCAATGTTTGAAAGAAGTTCAACCAAACAGGGTTACATTGCATTCGGATTTCAAAAGTAGCAACAACAGCTTACAACCAATCTTTCAACAGCTAATAAGACAAATACCAACTGCAACTATTGATTTGAATAGCCCGTTACCGATTATAAAATTAAACATTTATCCTGTTATGTATAACCATAACATAACAGCTCCCTTGCATTTTATTATTCTTCAAGAAATGAATCTGATTCAATTCGAACGAAAATTAGATGCAGTCTTAAATTTAATTTCGCAATCCTTATTTTACTTAACAATAACTAAGATTCTTCTTATAATGAATGAAGTAAGCAAACCACCAGAAATCATCTACAAGATTCTTAATCTATCAATTAGATTCTATCCCTTTTTTGATTTTACTATTTTACTTTTAAATCCTCAAAATCCATTAATTATCTATGGTGAACCATTCTTTTGGACAATAAAGGTAGAGAAATTGTTACTCAACAGGAAAATATTATTATTCCCTAATAAATTAAAATATATAAATGGATACATCATGAACTTTGGAGTACATAAAGAATATTGGCCAAATGTCTATAAAAATTATTCTGCAAATTATGAAGCTCTATGTGATCTGTACTTACAAATGCATTTACTGCAATCTTTCGAATATTTCTCTACTGCATTAAATTTTACGACACGTATTGTACCCGTATCAATAAGAGAACGCCCTGTGGCAGATTTTTTTCTTAAACATGAATTAGACTGCTTTGTGGGTAGTGTAAATTTTTTTTTGGAAGGGAATCTCTTAAGAATAAACGTTATAAAATCTCATGACTTTATTCTGCTGGTCCCAATTATAAATGATACAACCTTTGAATTATCAGAAAATTTTTTCAATGCTTTTCTGGCTGCAGTTGTTATTTTAATTTCATTTTCACTCTCTGCGCATTATTTAAAATTTTGCCGCAAAAAATGGTCTTTATTTAATCTGTACAGTTTATTATTAGGTTTTGGAGTAAATATGAATGCTCGTCGTTGCTTAAGGCCCCCTTTTCAAAAATTAAAATTCGTAATGCACTTTTTTTTTCTTTCATTTTCTTGCTTAAAAACATTTGAAGAATGTATAAAAAAATTTTCAAGCAAAACAAAATATATGTTTTTGAGATATTTTGATTTTTATGGGATGGAATCATATGAAAACATAAGCATTTAAAAACTTTAAACGCGTTTATCTCAAAACTACTTTTATAAATCGGTTCCAGTTCTAACTCAAAAACTTTTTCAGCTATTGACCTAAATCTTTGTGCGTTTTATTTGTAATTGTAGTGTCAAGTGCTGGAACTAGAAGATCGGAAAAAGGTGGATTAGAAAATTTTTTATTGACCATATTAGGTGTTTTTTTGTACTTAAAAATCTACATTTTTCGTTTTTTGTCCACCAAATGGTCAATTTTTGGAATTTTTGGAAACTTTTAGTTCCAGCACTTGAGAAGTCTACAGGGAATAAAATGCTCTTTTATTTATTTTTTTTCATGGACCACAATAGGCGCTAGGTGTGGAACCGATTTTTACTTTTTTTTTCAGCCACTACTTTGACGCCCTCTATAAAATGTTAAAAATATGGAAAATTAAAATAGTATTTTTTTTTGTATTCCTTAATACTTTTGTACCAATTTAAAAAAAAATTTGATGTTCTTGTATAATAAAATAACTAAAAAAAAACACGTTTAAAATTCATTAAAATTACACAAAAAAATGAAAAGGGGGCCTTAAGAACAAAAATAATATTTTTCACTTTGGTTGCAGTATCGCTATTTTTTGTTCCCGAAATTATTTCTGATTTAACTTCATTGAAATTTGAAAACAATGATAAAGCAGTAATCGAATCTTTTGAGGAAATAATTGAAAAAAACATGACTGTTCTGTTTCTCGAAACCAATGTTTTGTTAAATTTTTTAAGAAATTATACAACAGGAATAGTTAACAAGGTTACTCAAATTGCTAAATATTTTACTGGGATGGAAATGATAAATATGATAACTGAAAATACAGTCCTAATAATTAGCGAAACAGATGCTGCAAAAATTTTACAGCAAAATGAAAGATTATTTAATGGTATTCGATTTAATATAAGTCATTTAATTATTTATAAGTCTCTAAATATCCTACAATATCGACATAATTTTCCTATAATAAATAATTTTGATGAAACTTACAATAGGATTCTAGAAATGGGATTAGATGTAAAGTGGAGAGATGATTACAATCATGCAAACAAAATCATCAAGCAGAAAAGTTGTTACAATTTTGATGACGAAAACGACTATTTGCCCGTGATTTTAATTTTTATCATGTTTATTGGATCTGCTTTTTCTTTATTTGTGTTTTTTATTGAAATTATCTGGCACTATTATTTGTCGAAAAAATTTAAGGGAATTGATATCGAAGATTTTTTCAAAAAAACGAAGGTAATCATAAATAATCGAAAATCTAGAAAAAATGTTCAAACTAGAAAAACTGATGTTATTGAGTTAATTGAGATTGTATAATTTGAAAAAAGTTAGTGTATTAGAATTTTTTAAAGTTACATCTAAAGTTCACTATTTTGTAGAGTAAAATTTTAATTCCACAGCTGCTTCTTATAAATCTAAAAAATTAAATTTTCGAAAATTTTAGTATAAGAAATAAGTTTTTCTAATTGCGTCACTTTTTATAAAATTATAAAATAACCAGAAAACTAAATGGAAATCCTAAGAAAGGATTCATAGATTGATAAAACCAAAGAATTTTTTTTGTAAATTTCTATTTTTTAGTGATTTATTAGTGATTTATCGTTTTGGTTACAATAATGGGTTAAAATTGCGTAATGAAGACTTGGAATTAGTTTTTTAGATTTTTAATCCTGAACTAAATTTTAAAAAGTTACCATTTAAAATCACTTAGGAATTGTTTATAGTATAGGTAAATATTGTAAAATTACTGTGGGTTCTACTGTATATCAATTGTATCACTTTTTTCGATAAATTGTTTTTTTGCGTAGTGTATATTTTATAGCATCTAATATTTTTAATTAAATAATTAAATAGTTTTAAAAAATACACGTTTTCAAATTTTTGTCTATAATAAATGTAAATTTTTTTTTAACAAATAATAACTACACTGAGAAAACAAGAACAGTAATTTTTACTATATTTTATAGTAACGCGCTACCCACCTGTCAATTCAGGGAAAAAATAATATAATATATAATATGTAATATATTACATCCAAATTAAAAAAAAAAGTACCTCAAGCTTTTTTGGTGAAAAAATTTTTTTTATAATTTTTTTGAAAAATCATTAGTTACATACATTCATACACACACACGCGCGCGCGCATACTTTTTTTTTAAAACCGGTTTTTCAGTTTTCTGAGGTCTCAAAACGTGCTTATATGCCAAAAAATCAAAAACCAAAATTTGACCCATGAGGAACCAATAAATTTAAAAATAATTAGCGTGGACTACTTTCATGTGGACTATTTGAAAACGTCCTTTCTTCAAATATAAATTTTTAGTTTATGTATTATTATTATTATTACTATTATTATTATTATGCATGTAGTTACATCATACTTCGTTTATTAACAGTGACTATATTTAATCAATTATAAGTTAATCTGTTGGTGATTCAATTTCTGGGAAAATCTATGATATACGTTGGGAAAATCTACATTTTACAAGTACAAAGATTGTTCCAGTACAAAAGCATTTATAAAAATGAGTTGAATCAAATGAAGCCATCTGTCAAGGCAGTGCTCCATATTTTTAGAATTACTCACTAAAATTCTAAAAAAACATACCTAAAAAATGTCACAAATAAATTTTTAATAAAATTCAAGTTATTTTTAAAAATCAATTTTTCTTCTTCAAAACCTTATATAAAAAAATAAAACCTGATGACAATTAAGTAACTTCTCTTGTTTAACGGCTTTAATATAAAACAAAATTTTTTTCTATAATTATGTAATAAAAAAACTGTACAAATACTAATATGTAAATAAAAATTACGGTAAATTTTTTTTTTTTGAAATAAATTTTTTTCTTCTTCTTCTAAGTAAAACTTAATTAATTTTTTTAGGAAGTATTTATTCGATATAATACAAATCTAACAGTAAATTAATTAACAATCCTAAAAAAAAAATACTTTATTATACACACTGACCTAATTTTCATTTCTATGTTATCTGAGACTAAAGTGGTTTAATTTTAGAATAAACAATAAAAATTTGATATAATAAACTTATTTTTTAAAATAGCAGATATGGTTTTATTTTATAAAATTTGTTGGTATTAGAAAACCTGATTTTTTTTGTAAGTAATAAAAAAACTGAGGTTTTATTTTATTTTGAATTTGAATTTGTAATTTTTTTTTTTTATAAACTGATTCATAATTTTATTCATCATTAGAATTTTCTTACCTAAAGGAATAAATAAATTGAATAAATAAACAGGTATCCAAATCAGGTTAATAAATATTTCAAGTATACTAAATTGATCAAATATTTTAGAAAAAAAAAATCGATTGCCAAATAAGACATTTATTAGGAACGTAAATTATTTTTTCAACTATTTTAACTGTTTTATTAAAATAAAATGCTATGGTGTCTTGAAGGGCTAAAAATTTGCCCTTAAAAAATTTCAGTTCTTTATCATAAATAAAGATTAACTAAACTTTTAATACTTCAAAAAAGGGCAACTTTTAGTTGATAATTATTTTACTTGTTATAAAAAATGTGATTAAACATTTTCTGTAAAAAAAATTTATTTTTTCAAACTCAATTTCAAGACCCTCAGTGCATCAAAGTTTTTTTTTAACTCGATGATGAATCTATTATTTTTCAGCTTGTACATAAAATTTCTAAAAATTACATTATTTTTTTATTGGCATAAAATTTATAATAGCAAAAATGTTGCAGGTAACATTTAAATTAAAATTAGAATCCATGGATGTAAAAAACCACTCGTAACTAAAATTTCAAATGATAAAAAGTAATTGGAGAACTAAAAATAATAGCCCAAGTTGCAGTTAATTATTATGCCTTCAAGTTCTAAAAATGTTTTCTAAAACCAGGATTGCAAAAATCATCAAATTTAACTTGTGCTAATAACTTTAGACTATAGCTTGGTTAAACTATTCAATAATCTTTGTAAAAAAAAAATTCAGGGATATGCTCTTAAAAGTTCATGGCCATTTAAAGTTTGAATTCAAAATCTTATTTAATTTATGGATAGCCCCCAGAAAAAAAGGATTTTTAAAAATTATATAAGGAAGAAGATCCTAATATTATCCCTCATACTGAAAAATAATTCCACTTTCCACAAGTAAATTTTTTCTTCTTGCCGCAAGCAAAAATTCGCTATCCGTTTGCCGTAATCCGCTTGTAGCAAAGGGATTTCTTGTGGCCACTCACAAGAGTTTACTGGATGATGCCTTAAAAAATTGGTATTTTGAAAATTAAAAAAAAACTGCTTAAAAACATTCCATTTGCTATGAATAATAATTAATTTTTTTAATTTAGGTAATTGATTGAAATTTTTTAATTAAAATGACCTTGAAAATCTTGTGGGAATATATTTAAATTATTATTTATACCAAATTGAATATCATCATTTTTAAACTTCGGGTTAATTAACACAAGTTTGCAAGATTAAAAGAAAAAAAATTAATTCAGTTCATTTGATTTTTTTAGAAATTCATAAATAATTATGAGTCTTAATGAAGCTGAATATGAGTGTTTAAATGAGTAAGAATTAATTAGAATATTTTAATAGAATATAATTTTCTGTTTCAAATAGAAGCAATTTTTTGCTCGAAAATACTCGTAATATATTGCAGATAAAAATTCAATCATTCAAAGATTTTTAATTTTTAAAGTTTATTTACAAAATAATTTCTGGGTATTCATTATAGTAACAATATATTTTTATACAACAAAAATGAAATCCGCCCTTCATTAAATTTAAAACAAAAAATCAAATGCAAACCTGAAACTTTTTTTTAGAGTGCAAGAATCGCAAGAGAGTCCATTTTTTTAAATTGAATACTAAAGGATCGTCCATAATTTACATAAGACAATATTTGAAATTTTTTGACTTTCCGTTTCTCGAAAATAAGTTTTATGAAAGAACCAAAAAATTTAGATCACCCCTTCTCACTTATTTGTTTTATGTAATATAGACATAGCGCATTGTATTCGACCAGATTTTAGCCGCAATTCAGTTTTTAAAAAAATTTCTCTTTCTGTAGATCTTCATAAAATTGACAATATTAGCACGTAAAATTTAAAAAATATTTTCCAACAAAATTTCCTTAAATTATCATAGTTCAACAAAAAAATCTCACGCTATAATTAGATTTTCAACAAAAAAAATTATCATAAATAATTATATTATCACAATAGTCGATCTAAGCCTTTGATATTACAAAAAAAAGAATAATTAAAATAGAATATTTACGGTATCAATCTTTAAATTATTATTCTTTGTAAATACCGTTAAAATAATAATAATAAAAACTATTGTCATTATTAATATATTGAAAAAAAGGGCTCCACCTTTTTCTTCTGCTTTAAGTGCCTTTTTGTATAACGGATATTTAAATAAAGTTGAGAATTAAGTTATAATATTTTTTAACACTTATATTTTTAGAACGGTCCATTGACCTAACAAATATTTAAAAAAATTCTCATCTTGTCAAAAAATTATTTTTTTATTTTTTTAAAACGTAATACCTAATTATTATGAATAATATTGAAAAATTCAGTCTCAAAAAAATTAATCACGTTTTTTTCAATATGTTAATGACATTTTTAAAAGGTTTTAGTATTAGTAGAAGAAAAATATAAAAGGAAGTTGATGAAATTGGTGGGGATAAAATTTTTTAAAAGAAGATGTTTCCATTGAGGTGAGTTGAACCAAAGGTATAAAATGAAATGCTTTATGTATTTATGAAAACATTTTAGTTCTGGAGTTCAAACAAAGTCAATGTCAAATAAGTTTTAGTTTATTTTATTTTAAAGTAGCACATTTACAAAAAAATCTAAAAATGGTGAGAATTCAACTTAATATTTTTTGTAAATAAAAATGATTAATTAATTAATTTTTTTTACAGTTTAAATTAGTATTATTGTGTTTAATGGTTACAGTAACCTTAGGGTTTACTGATGGAAAACCAACATTAAAATATTTATTAAAAAAGCCATTTATAGCAGCACATAATTTAATGCAAATGAAACATCAATTAATTCAAAGAAAATTAGCCAGTGGTGGTTTAATGTTATACAATGTTTTTGATGTAAGTAAATAAAATTTTTATATTTTATTAAAATTAAAATATAAACGTGTGTGTTTAATTTTTGTGTTTACAATAATAATTTTCATAAAAAATAATAAATTTTTATCAGTTTATTTTTCAATTAAAAATAATTTAACGACTAATGTATTTAATAAAAATATATTTTTTAATTTTTTTATCAAAAAATAATTCTAATAAAAAATTTTTGATTTTAAGGGTTTCCATAACAAACCACATTTTTCGACACATTTTGTACCACAACTGACAGTGCAACAACAAGTGCCAGTCCAACCACAAATGCCAGTCCAACCGCAGCCACAAGTACAACCAGTGCATCAATTTATTAGACCTGTGATACAACCAGTAATTAGACCAGTATTACAACCAGTATTTTATCAAGTACATACTCCTGTTAGACCAGTAGTTCATGAATCATTTGTTCAACAAGTACAAGAAGCACCAACTCCTGTTTTCAATAAACCACACTTTAATAAACCACACTTTAATAAACCACAATTTAATAAACCAAATATTCATGGAATAATCTCAACAAAGGTAAATTATTTATTTTTTATTAAATAATTTTTTTTTTTGGTTCCTTATTAAAAATTTTTATTTGCCCGCCAACACTAATAATTTTATTATCATGAATATCGTTTTCTACGACGCCCTTTTGAAACCAGTTAGTTTAAATTATTTTTAAAACGATTAAAAATTCAAACATTCGAAGCCTGTATTTTTTACTTTCTTTAAAATTCAAATTATTTTAAAATTTAGACTTTTTAATTGAACTTAAAAATATTTATTTAAAACTTAAAACATTCACAAAAAAGCGATTTTAGGCTTATTTCGTGGATAAAATTTGCCAATTTTGACTTTAATAACAAAATTTATTATTTGAAAATTAATTTTTTACTCAAAATCTAAGCACGAAGATTTCAAAGGTTGCTAAATTCAAAAATCAACATAAAATAATAATTTTTCTATATTTTGTCATTTTTTTCATAAAAAAATATTAGAAAATAAATTTTACCGAATAATTTCTGATTTAAAAAAAAATATAATTTAATCTAAGGGTAAAAAAACCCTATAAAAATATTCCCATAAAATTGAAATTTTCACCCATTTCAGCTTTTATTTTATAGAGTTTTTATCTTTTAAATTAAATAATATAACTTTCGATTTTTGAATCCAGCAACCTCAAAAAACCTCGAATAATAATTAAACAATTTAATTATTTAACAATTTAACAGTAAAAAATAATAAATTAATTTTCGAATACATAATGAGTTGTTTTATCAAATTCGCGAGTTTTATCCGCGCTGGCGCTAATGGATTAAGTTTTTGAGAGTTACTTTAAGATTTAAAAAAATTTTAGAAACCCCTCCATTATTTATTGTTAGTTGATCAATTTTCATTTTTTATCTAATAATTTTTATAAATTAGTTATATGAGCAGTTATTTTAAAAGTGCTACTTAATTTGAGCCTGGAATCGTAAATTTTTTTTTTGAGGGCACATTGATATGACCCATGTTTTCAGTTAGCTTGAACCTTCAGAAAACCGAAAAAAATCGTGAACAAGAAATCGGCGATAGGTGCCAAAAAGATTTTTTCACTTTTATGTCGAAAACCGTGTTTTTCGTATCTGAGCTACCCCAAATTTTCAAAATAACTTTTTAGGTAAATAAAATTTTAAAAAATAGATAAAAAAATCTGATTGCCAGGGAAAAACCACTCCAGAAGAAAAAAAAACTTATCTTTTTACGATGAAATTTAGCCAAGTTATCGTCAATTTAAGATTTTGCTCAAATTCGCCTTTAAAAAGATTGAAATTTTATTGTAAAAAGTCTGTTTCTGAAGTTTAAACATGCATTACTCGCTTGATTTTCATCGTAAAATAATAATTTTTTTTTTTAAATTGATTAATTTTTTCCTGGCAATTCATTTCTTTAAAAAAATATCATTTTTATTGACCGAATTTCAATTTTTAGGACAAAAGCCTTTGAAAACTGTAAGTAGCAAGATTTACTTAACACAGTTTTTGATCTAAAAATTAAAATTTTGTCAATAAAAATAATTTTTTTCTTAAAGAAATGAATTGCCAGGAAAAAATTAATCGATTTAAAAAAAAAAATTATTATTTTACGATGAAAATCAAGCGAATAATGCATGTTTAAGGTTCAGAAACAGGCTTTTTTCAATAAAATTTCAATCTTTTTTAAGACGAATTTGAGCAAAATCTTAAATTGACGATAACTTGGCTAAATTTCATCCGAAAAAGATAAGTTTTTTTTTCTTCTGGAGTGGTTTTTCCCTGGCAATCAGATTTTCTTATCTATTTTAAAAACGTTTTTTTACCTAAAAAGTTATTTTGAAAATTTTGGGTAGCTCAGATACGAAAAACATGGTTTTTGACATAAAAGTGAAAAAATCTTTTTGGCACCTATCGCCGATTTCTTGTTCACGATTTTTTTCGGTTTTCTGAAGGTTCAAACTATCTGAAAACACGGGTCATATCGATGTGCCCTCAAAAAAAAAATTTACGATTCCAGGCTCAAATTAAGTATCACTTTTAAAATAATTGCTCATATTCACTTTTAAGTTATACTTTATGTTTTTTTGTAACCACTTTTAATTAAACGAAATAGGTATTGCTTAATTATTGTAGTCTAGTCAATAATTTCCCCTAAATCAATATTAATTATTTTATTTTACAGATTCAAGGTCTCTTAAACAAGAAACAACAACTTCATCAATTATTCAAAAAACCATCAAAATTACCTGTCAACCCAGCAACAGAACAAGGAATAAATATGGCTCCTGAAATGGCAGATATGGATATGAACATTGCTGACGGAGAAGCAATCATTGTAGTACCAGGACCAATTGTGCCTATAGCACCTGCAGGACAAAATGTACCAGCATCAAATGTAGCTATTGCAGGATCTTTTTCAGTATCAAACGTTGGTACCCAAGTCAAAATGCCAGTAGCAGAAGTACCTGCTCCATCACACCCAGCTGTACAAAGTACTGGTACCCAAACTGACAAAGTATCAAATGATAATGCTTATGTAATTGTAAATCCAGTTGTATCAGCTGAAAATGTTGCTGGCGAAATTGAAACACAAGAAGAATTACAGCATGTACCAGCTGAAGCTGATATTTACGAATATGTACCAGAATCTGAAGTTGTAAACAGTCAACCATCTTTGGTTGATCATAGAATCACTGCAGAAGAAACAGAAAACAATAACGAAGCTACTGTTGATGAAAAAATTAATTTAGTTGCAGAAACTGAAAACCAACCAAAAAATAATGAACAAGTACAAGTTTCTGAAGAAACTAACACACCAGTTCAAACTGTAACAGAAGAAAAAGTAAACACAGTATCTGAATCAAATACTCAAAATAAAGAACAAAGTTCGTCTAGTACCTCGTAATTAAAATTAAAATTAATTTTTGTGTATTAAATGATAATGTGAGAATGAGAAAATTTGTATAATATTTTTTAGATTTAATTAATTTATAGTGTATTATAAATTAGTTTTTAATTATTGAATTGAACTTTTTTTTTTGACTGATAATCAAATTACGAATATTTATAAATTTTGTTTGTAAATTTAAATATCATGACAATTTATCAAAATGTACAATAAAATATAGAAATAAATATAAGTTTACATTAAAATATGTTTTAATCATTTTTATTTACTGATAAATTTTAGGGTCAATATTTTTTTTATCAAATGAGTAGACGAGTAAAGAAATATACACAATTTAGTTTTCAATTGAATTTTAAAATGAATAAAATATTGTTTTATTTTTTAATTAATTTAATAATAATAGTAACAAGTAATAATTTTTATGATTTGAAACTAGAAGAATTAAAAAATCGTTATTTATCCAGAAAAAAAGAAATTGAATCTTTGTTCAAAAATAGAAAAAATGAAGATCAAAAATCGATAATATTATCTAATTTAAATAATTATGAAAATTTTAATAATAATAATAAAATTAAAATAATTATGAAAAAGGTATGTAAATTATGTAAGAAATTTTTTTAGAAAAAATGACAAAAATAAGTAAATAGTAAATTTAACCTTGAATTTCAAGTAAAGTGACCATGAAATTTTTTTTTCAATCAATAGAAAAATGTAAATACCTAATTAATATCATTTTTTTTTTTTGAAACTGGTTTTTTTTCTGTATTTTTTAAGTTAGAAATATTACCTAATACCCTATAATTATATTATTTTAATTAAATTCAAAAAAAAATTACATGAAAGAATGTGAGAAAAAAATAAGAATTTTAATTTTTTTTAGGAAATCAATGACAATTTTACATCAGGATTAAATTTAATTTCTATTAATAATACAATTGATAGAACGGTTAAGGGAGAACAGGTATTTTTTTGTTTTTTTTAGTGATTTCTAATGCCAAGATTATTTTTTTTTTGTCTAAGGTTTTTTTTTCTTGGTATTAAAAATTAACGGCTATAAATCTGGAAATTTTAGAAAAAAAAACGGATTTTGTAAAGGCGGATTGTATTTTTAAAAATTGGAGAATTATTTTTTTAAGGATATGCACGTAGAATTTACTTTAGTGTATGAATGATTGGCTTTATCGTTCTCTAGTATTTCAAAAATTCAAATTAAAAAATGGATTGTATTGATCAATATAAGAACAAATTTTTCAAAAATAAATAAAATGTTTTTTATTTGTCTGGACGTTTCGATAGTTTAATTACTATCCTTTTCTACAGTATCTAAAAATATAAATATTAACAATTAATTAATTAACAAATTAATTTACTTTAGTGACATGATAAAATGATGAATTTTTAGAAAATACAAAATATTATAACAATTTTCAATAAAATATTAGCAGTATTTTTAACAAGATATGAACAGAATTCATAACTTATGTCAAAATCCTTAATTTGAAAAATATTCCTAATTACAAATACACATTTTTTTGTGGAAATTTATAGCGGGTATTTATTTTTTTATTGATAGTAGTCTGTATACACCAGCAATTAAAAGATACTTGAGTATGGTCAGTTAAAAATACCTGGCTGATATTCAAATTTATTTCGTTAAATTTTTTTGGTGCCTATATTTTGTTATTCTGTCAGAATCTTTTATAAATTATTACAATCTTTGAGCTATTTTAATAAATCTATATTAATATGAATCAATATTACATTTAGCATATCCAAGGGTATCCATTTAACCCATGAAGTGCTGTTTTAACTGTACAATTAATATTTTTTGAATTCCTATAGTCCATTTTTACTTTGGTTTATGCAATAAAATTTAATTTTGGCTTTTAAAGACATATTATGTTCCCTGCATCCCTTTTGCTCTCCATTTACATCCTTGTAAAACAATACTTACAAAAAAAGTTTATTATTCAGTCTGCGACTGTCTTGAAGCCGTATGCTATAGTAGATGTATGCACATCTTTTCTAAGTTTTTCTAAGTGCGAAGCTACTCATATGTGATAGGGAAGTTTTTCGATACGCTGATGTCAAATTTTTAGATCCTGACGCCGAGAAAACAGCCCTAATACCGAAAAACCACATTTTTAAGGTTATTTTGACATATTTCTGATTGTTCTTAAATAATATGTTTTCGAGGTCTTTCAATAAGAATATTTAGGTCCTGGTCTCAAAAACAAATTAACCATCATTAGAAATGTTTCATATATAAAATAAAATAAGTTAAAATAACCTTCAAAAATAAAAGAAAAATACAGTTTTTCGGTATTACGGATAATTTTTTGAGGTCAGGACCTAAAAATTTGTAATCAGCGACCCCAAAAACATTAGCACAGTCATTTTTATGCAAATTAGGTGAATATCTTATGTAATATACAGAAATAATGCATAAATCGGGCCAATAGATGCCCATAAATGGCATTCGAAGAAAATTTTCGATTTAGTGGCCCAAAGTACCTTCTAGATCTAATAAAAATGAAAAAAAATCGGATTTTAAAAAATATTAAATTTTAAGGGTTGAAAGGGTTAAAATAAGGGTGTTACACCCCTTGAACTTCGTTTTTGACGTCAGATTCGGATATAGCGGCCCAAAATACCTACTAGATCCCTTCAAAATTGCAAAAAAGATTATTTTAAATTTTTCAGGTAAATGGGGGGGGGGGGAAATTGGGGGTAATTTCACCCCTTTTGAAAAGCGGAAACTTTTTTCTTCCGGTACTTTTTCCTGAGGTCTTCCTGAGAATATTTCACTAGGTTTTATCTAAATTCATCAACTTTCGTAAAAACCTCAGCTTTGACCTTTTTTTTTACACTGACGCCTTGACTATCAGGACCCAAATATTCTTATTCTACGACCTCGAAATAAAACCTTCAAAATTGACCGAAAAATACAGTTTTCCGGTATTATGGCTGTTTTCTTGGGGTCGAGACCAGAAAAGTAAAGAATGGCCCAAATCGCACGGAAATTACCTTCCGAGGCGAAGCCGAGGATGGTAAACTGCGATTTGGGTCATTCCTTATTTATGTGCAAGGATGGTATAAAATTTTTCTGTGTCTGTTGCGAGAAGATACGCCTTTGCCCAAATACGTGCTTTCTGGCCGCAGACCAGAAAATTTATTTCCAGTTATAAGAATAGACTCTTGTTGAATATAATAGTCCCTGTTCGAAAATCTTACGTTTGCCAAGCAACTCAAATCACTGCTGTGAAGAACTAATCTATCGAAATTTAACAATTTTTGTTTCAATAAAATATTGTTATTAACCAGCTTTACTTAGCACATTTAGTATTTCGCTGAGCCAGCCTAATGCACTGAAATACTAAATCTGCCAAATAAAGTTGGTTAGTATCAATATTTTATTATTACAAATACTGTTAAATTTTGATTTGATATTGGTACATGGGTGATAAAAAATTTCCTATATTTATTCATGTTTACATATTATGAATACGTATTGTGTTATGAATGTTATAAGAAAATTTTTATTTTTGAACTAATACTCCAGTCAAATCGCGGTTTAGGGTGTATTTTCACTGGCCAACGTGAGATTTGCTCTACTATATATTTTTTGGGTCACTGATCACGAAAATCGGGGTCTTTTCCGGGAGATATTTTTGGAACACCCTTAAATTTGCAAAAACTACCCCCAAAAAGGGGTTTTTTTATATATTAGCAAACTGAGTTTCTAGATTTAGCCAAGAATTGGTATAAGAAGGTTTTTTGGGTCGCTGATCAAGAATTTGAGGTAATTTTTTATGAATAATTAATATTTCACCCTGAAATTAGCAAAAATTACCCCTAAAAGGGGGTGTTTTTGCTGTTTTCGCACTTTGCGAGATCAGATTAGGTCCATACGTGTTTTTCCATACGCTAAACAAGAATTTGGGGGAATTTTTTATGAATATTTAATATATCACCCTTAAATTAGCAAAAACAACCCCTAAAAGGGCTGTTTTTGCTATTTTTGCACTTTGAGCACCCAAATTAAGTCCATACGGGTTTTTTGGGTCGCTAATCAAGAATTCGGGGGAATTTTTTGTGAATAATTAATATTTTACCCTTAAATTAGCAAAAACAACCCGTTAAAGGAGTGTCTGCTATAAATGCACCCCTTTTAGGGGTTGTTTATGCTAATTGAAGGGTGAAATATTAATTATTCATAAAAAGTTCCCCCGAATTCTTGATCAGTGACCCAAAAAACCCTTAAGGACATAATTTGATCGCTCAAAGTGCAAAAATTGCAAATTCACCCTTATTAAGGGTTGTTTTTGCTAATTTAAGGGTGAAATATTAATTATTCATAAAAAATTACCACAAATTCTTGATAAGCGTTCCAAAAAACCCTCTAAGACCAATTTTTGGCTAAATCTAGAAACTCAGTTTGCTAACATATAAAAAAAACCCTTTTTTGGGGGTAGTTTTTGCAAATTTAAGGGTGTTCCGAAAATATCTCCCGAAAAGACCCCGATTTTCGTGATCAGCGACCCAAAAAACATATAGTAGAGCAAATCTCATGTTGGCCAGTGAAAATACACCCCCCCTCCGCGATTTGACTGGAGTATAATATATGACTTGAGTTTTGTACCTTTTTGATTTTATTAACCTTGAATTGACGACTAAAAACCCATGTTATTGAAAATAGATTAACAAAAAAGAAAAATAATTCACGTTAATTGTTCGTGTCTTTTAATTTTCATTCTGATAAAAATTGCACCCTCATAAGAACCGTTTTTTTTTCTAAAAAATTTACAGATCTTAGCATACATGTTTAAAATTATAAATTTTTGTTTTAACAATTTTAGGAAACAAAAGAGAATTACGATTACACTTTTGGAAAATGCAGTAATTATTTAATTTATAATCATAATATAAAATTAACAGGATTAAATTTAACAACAACGATTGAACAAAATCAAATAATTGATATAATATTTCAAAATAATATTTGTATAACATGTGTTAAAGTATTATCAAAAAATTATACAAGAGCTTTTGTTGATATTAAATCTGGTGGACCAAATAATAGTTATGTTAAATTAAACTTTCAAAATTTAAACAAACAAGATTTTGAATATTTTATTCAAATATATGCTGTACTTGAACCTTGTTAATTGTATGTTTTAATAATAATATTAAAAATTGTTAGCTAAAAAATCAAGTATTTTTATTTAATATAGTATAAAATTAATATTTTTTTTAAAAACTAATAGTTCAAAAGAAAAGAATTCAGCTTGCTACAAAAACAAATGATTGTCATTAAAAATTATGTTTTCAGACACGATCACTCTCTATATCAAAATATATAATAAATCGTGCCTTTGTCAGGTCTTAAAAATATCTAAATCGTGAAGAAATTTATTTTCCAAGGTAATTTCGATGCCTCTAACATGCTTTTATATCAAATACCTGCGTGTAGGTATGCATGTTCGAAAAAGTGTATCCTGAAAATGCCAGAGATTATACTATGAAATTAAAAAAGCTCTGGACGAATCTTTTTTACATTTAATGTAGTAGGACCAGCTGAGAGCCAAATTTTATTTCATCCAATCGTTTTCGAGTATTCAAAAAACAACTGATTTCGGATGTCAAGACCAATAAAAAACCTTGGTTAACTCTATTTGTATTCATAAAATCATTTGAATATTAAAAGTTTTTCATTTTTTATACATAATTATTATATATATGTCAATAGGGGTGATTTTTTCAAAAACTTTTTTATGGTTTTGTTTTTGAAAAAACCACACCTATTAACCAGGTAAGGGTGGAAATAAGATATTTAGTCAAAGTTTTATATACAAAATATAAATTTTGGATCTGAAAAAGCTATTTCATGAACCTTTTATTATTATTATGTGACATTAAAAGTCTTTTGTCCGTCGTTTTTTCGAAATTCTCGTTTTACCCCTTTTCACCCTTATTTTTCGGGTATTTAGAGGGGTGGTAGGTCAAAACTAATGGCAGATTTGAAAAAAGCATGACATTTTACCTATAGGGAACGATTTTTAGCCTCATATCGATTGATTTTCTTAATATTTTCATTCAGTGTCCGTTTACTTCCGCTTGGGCACTAATGGGTTAATATAAATAAACTTTTTAATGGCCTCGTGTTGGCCATAAAATATTTTAAAAACTTTGGAATGCCTCTTTTGAGCCAATCAAAATATTTAAAAACCTTTTAAGGCCTCTCTTGAGCGACTATAAAAAGTTTTTAATGACCTCTTTTAATCATTCATAGCTGGATTAGATTACCAAACAGTTACAAAACCTTTTTTTTTATTTTAACAAGTTTCCTAGGGGTAAATAGTATATTACGGTCCTAGGCCAGAAAAATAAAGAAAGGCCCAAATCGCACGTAAATTACGGTAAAGAAAAAAATTATGGTAAACTGCTATTTGGGTCATTCTTTGTTTATGGCCTGATTGTACAAAAAAAATTTTGTACAATCAGGCCATAAACAAAGAATGACCCAAGTCGCAGTTTACCATCCTCGGCTTCGCCTCGGAAGGTAATTTACGTACGATTTGGGCCATTCTTTATTTTTCTGGCCTATAACCGTAATATACTATTCTGCGACTGTGGCGGGAAAATATGTCTTTGCCGGACGCGCAGCGTCCGAGAAATACGTACTTTCGGGCCGCAGTACAGAAAAATGATTTTTACAATGTTAACAACAGTTTTTACGTACAACCCTCTTCTTAAAGGGGTAAACATGAATTTTTGGCTTTTTTAAAATTTGTTCTTGACTTTTAGCTATAAAACCATAAAGGTATATAACTTATTCCTTTTATTACCTAAACCTTTTCATACAATTAAAATTGTAATGTCCATGTGGACTGGCCATAATTTTTCACTTCTAACCCTTTTGGGGGGCGATTACCCCTATATAAGGGGTAAAAAAGTAAAAAATACAATATCAAAAATGTTTATTCATTTTCGCATAAAAAACGACATCAAAAAACAATTCCGAGTATGAATCTTGTAATTTTTACCACTCACCCTTTTTCTTATAAAATAGAGTGTTAAAAAGGGTAAAAAATGGGTTGAAATATCGATTTTTGTTAACTTTGTTTATATGCCCAAAGATTAATAACACATAGGTTTTTCATGATGGTAAACATGAATCTAAGGTTTATTTTTATCTACAACACTTTTTTTTAACCATAAATAGGGGTTAAAAGAGGTAAAAAGGGGTTGAAATTTAAAAATTTTGTTTCTTTTATTCTTTAACATAAATCAATATAATATAGGGGTTTTTTTTATGTCTGTGCAGGATTCTGATGTCTATTTAGACAGCAAATCACCTTTTTTCAAATGAAAGGGGTACGTGAAAGGGTAAAAAAGTAAAGCTGCTAATTTTATAATTTTATATTAAACATGATAACTGGATACCAGTGTGTTAAAGAATCTACTCTGTGTAACAATAAAAAAAACTTATAACCGGTTTGTGTAAACACAACCAAAATGCATACAGCTGAGCATAGACCCACAAATTAAAATACAATATGCTATTCTTATAATTTGTAATTATCCCCTTTACTAAATCTTCTAAAACTAAGATTCTAAACTCAAACTATTCTGATTCCCTAAACTCATATTATTCTAGGTCCCTAAATCAAAAATATTTTAAGTCCCAAAAACCCGGATTATTTATTAAGTCATAAAATTGAAATTGAAATTTGACCTCCCCCCCCTTTGATATGGGGGAAAATTTGACCCTCTCCTTGATTTTCAGATTTCCAGGGTACCCCTAGGGGGGAGGGGGTCTCCCTATCAATATGTTCCATGTTAAAAGAAGCAATAATTAAAATTCATACCCTTAATATTGCTAAATCATAATAATTTACCATGCCGTTTGTTAGTTATTTTTAATTTATATTTAGAGCTGGGTGTTTTAAACCGGCCCCTATACTTAAAACAATAAAATGTACATGTTATAAGTAAAGTTCGATCAATATTCCACAAACAAAGGTATGTTCTTTTTGTCCCTAAAATTAATAAGAATTAATCTTTCTTTTCCTTATATGGTAAACCAGGTTTAACTTTTTTACTCTTTTTTACCATATAAGAAAAAGAGAAGTTAACTCTGGGAGCACCTCTGGGAGAAAAAGAACAGACCTCACTTTTCACCAGGGTGTAGTACACCCTGCTTTTCACGAAAGCGAAATGTTCTTTGAATACTACGGAAGCGCCTAAGTAATGCCTGCCTGTCGACAGACAGGCATTCAAAAACTGTCGACAGTTTAACAAAATATTGTCAGTTTGTCAGTTGTGACGTAGTAATATCTTTAATTTAATTATTTTTAAATTTGTTTAGTTCATTTAATCATTTATAAGAACTGCACTAAAAAAAAATATGTATCTTATGAAAACCACAATTTTAGTTAATGATAAAAATAACCTAATAAATAATAATTTGTTATAATCAAGAATCGGTCCAACTTTAAAAAAAAAAAAATTTTTTATTAAGCAAACAATCTTGCTATCAAAATTAAAAAAATATAAATATAAATAAATATATTGATAAATATAATCTATATTTTCCTGTACAGATAATTGAACAAGTATGTATAGGACCTTTTTTAATTTGCATATATCTGCTATAGATCATACATTTATCATCCAGCCCTAGTTGCCAAAAAGCACGTATTTCATTTAAATCATTAAGCTCCTAAAAATCCATTTTTTTACTTCCAAGCCAAAACAGGATAATAATGGGCATATTAGAAGTTGTATTCATGATGAGAACTCCCTCGTTCTCCCTTATTAAATTTTTTAATAACATTTAAAAAAAATTTGTTTACCGCCATATAAATTTATTAACAAGAAAATATTAACAAAAGCACTTATTGAAATTTTCCGAATATCTAGAATTATTTTTTTTAAATTTAATGTTCTGTCGTGCATTTTTTTTTCGTGAAAAATTATTTTTCATTTTTTTATATATGATAAATAAACATTAATTGTAATCGTGCTTTAAATGGAAATTAAAAAAGTTTAGTTTTAAATATTAATAATTTTATTAATACATAAAACTAGATAATTGCTAACAATTATAGACTGTGCGAAGCATAACAACCCACTAAAATTATTCCTAAATACAGACGATTTTTATTATTTGAAATATTATTAATTGGGTGAAGTAAATAATCAAACTCATTTTGTTATAAACAATAAATATTTAATGTACAAAATATTGTATGTGTACATTAGGGTTGTTCATTAAAAAAAAAAAAGTGCGCCAAAAATGTTCTTCCTGAATTATGTTGAAGTTTAGGTGACAAAATGATCGCGTACCAATTTTCAACTCATTTCAGAACAATTTAGGGGTCGCACAAACCCAGGGTAGCTCTCAAGTGGTTGGTTAATACCGACAATTAGTGCGAACCACAAAAATTTTTTTCAAAATACGTTTTCTATGCTTCCTAATATGTTTTCGGTGTCGCTAAACTCGAAAATGAGGTCCTCAGAGTCCGAAAATACCTTAATCACCCTTAAACACCCTTAAAAATCGTATATATTCGAAACATCTGGATTATAAATTAGAATTGATGACTTAAAAATGTGTTTATTTACATAATAGTAATTCATTAAATGTATATTCAAAATAATAACTTTAATTAATTTTTGATTATATATGATTTGTTTTTGAAAAATATTTTAATCAATATTTTATTCTTTAATTGCTTTATTAATTTTGTTTAATGATTGCATGAAAGCTTGTTTCACTTTAAAAGATGTTGAAAGTCGTATTGAGTCAAAACGATATTTGTTGTAACCTTTTATTAAAATTATATCATTAATTAATTTAACTCGACTCAAACTGACGTATGTAATTCCCAATTGTCTTTCCGTGTCTCCTATGTGTAAGAAAATTTTATCTAACGTCTGCCCTTGATACTTGTGGATGGTTAGAGCATATGACAACATTACTGGAAATTGCGTGCGACTGCATAAAATATTATTATGTTTCCAAGTTCTTTCCACGGGAATAATTGGGAAATAATTTTTATACAAAAATGGTCCTTTGTAATTGTCAAATTCAACCATTAATACTTGAGGTAATTGTGGTGGTGATTCATTATCAGCATATATTATTTCCCGTATGTATCCTAAGCTTCCATTTGTTAAGCCACCTGCTACCCATAAATTTGTACGTAACATTATTCTACAGTCTTTTGACAAGTATAATATATTCTGTAATCCTGTTGCTTTTTCGTCCGAGCAACGCATGGCAATATTGGGTGTGTTTATTGAAACTATGCGTGCAACTGGATGTCCCGTATTTTTCAAAAATGTTTCATTATGTGTTTTAACTTGTGCACACGTTGGATATAAATAAATTGCGTTTTTAAAATTGTTTAATTCTTCTTTGGGGGGTTTCTCTTCGGTTATATAATAAGTTATAATTTTGTTGTGACAGTTCTGCATTTGCTATTTCATCTAGCAATTGTGAGTAAGGGGTATTATTACCCTTTTGTCTGTGTGCGTTTTGGAGACAATAATACTTTTGGAATTGTTTAAAAATTATTCTTCCTTGTGTTTGTAAATTGTCTGTTAGTTTTTTATCACTAAATACTGCTGTGTCTCCAACCGGTGTCAATTGATTGTAATCTCCAAGTAAGTAAATTATGATTCCGCCAAAAGGTTCGTCAATTTCATTAGCATGTATTTCTCGACATCGTGATTCTATCTGAAATAACGTTCTTAAACCGATCAAAGACATTTCATCTATTATTAAAAATTTCAAATCTTTCAAATCCGTTTGAAATTTTTTTGCATTTTGATTTTCTAATTTAGAAAATAACTTGTAATTTAAAGGTAATCTTAGCAAATAATGTAATTTTAGTCCATGTAATTTTAAATTTCCCGTCAAGTCACGTGAGCAATTAAAAATCTGACCTAAAATTTGGATTCCGCGGAAAATTTTACATAAGGATATATCTTTTCATGTTTTTAAGAGCGTTTATGTATTATAAAAATATATCATTTTTTAATGAATTTTTTTATTTTTAAATTATACAAATTATTTAAAATTAATCAGAAAATTCTTTATTATTTCATTTTTTTTCGCTATTTTAACATAAACGCTCTTAAAAACATGAAAAGATATATCCTTTAAATTTTTCATACTAATGTGAGTTTTTTACAGACATAATAAAAAAAATTATGACTCATTTTTCTTATATTTTTTACGACAGTTAAAAATATTTTGGGGCAGTTGTGAAAACCCGACCATACAAATCGCACTCACTATATTTAAATTTATCCATATAGAAAAGTAAAGATTTATAAGTTTAATTGATTTTAATAAATTTTCTTATTAAATTTAAACAAATAATATTAATTTAAAAAAATATTATTTTTCATTTCATTTCATTTCATACATACATTAGTTGAGATTAAGAATAAGTTGTATAGTATAAATAGCTTTTTCTTATTGAAAATATTATTTAAAATAAATAAAAAAGAAGAGATTATAAAAAAATTTTATGTTCTAAATCCAAGTTTTTAACTTTGAAGTTACATGAGTCGATGATTTGTTAATCGTTAAATTACTGTATATAAGTTATTTAAATTAATTAAAATGAATTTATTATGTCTAAATTGAAAATATAATTATAAGAGTTACAGTTCCATCAAATAAGTATTGTTTAATTATGTAGGTTCATTTTATTTTAAAGATGTTTAAATAATTAGTAAAATTGTTATTTATATTATTGGTAAGGAATATATATTCACCTTTATTTGTATCCAATCGTCATCTTGAATTACTAAATTGACGTAACTCCGTGAACTGTGATATAGAGGCCAACTCATTAACAAATGTACTACTTCTTGAGCACTGTAGTATCTTTCATGTATTGTAGAAATGAATAATTTTTGAATTGCTGATTTTGCTATAATAGTGAATCTGACATGGGTGCACAAATATCCTGTAAACACTGTTGTAAATCATTTGAGTTTTTTTCACTTTTGGATGCATATTTAGCAATATAATAATAAATAGATTCTTCTGATGCGATCGGCGAAAAATCAGTATTTGCCCTCCAAATAGATGTTATGATTGGATTCTATCTTTGTATGAGTGGATCATTACGTTTAGGATGATATCGTAAATATCCGTCTGAATCATCAATAATGCTTTCTTTTCTTTCTTGTTGAGGGAAATTAAAACGGCATGTTAAAATTGTGCTTTTATATTTGTATCTCATACAGTGTTTATCATGCATCGTATGACGTTGTAATCTATTTAATAAATAAATTAAATCATTTTCCAGATTATCTGTTGGAATGTCAGAAAAATTTTGACGTGCAGGATGATTAATTGCTATATCATATTTAGGATTTATTGCAAAACAAAATTCATCGAAGTAACGGCAAAGTTTTTCTCTTTCTTCTGTTGTTAGAATTTTATTATTAAATAATGGCGCGTTTGATAACCATAAAATTCCATGAATATGTGGTGATCCTCTAAATTGCCATTCCCAACGATACCAGAAGTCGGATACTTCAAATAATGGTTTTATTACATATTTCATAAAATTATTAACTCTTTCTTTAAAAAAATAGCTGACAATTAATGGATTTTCATGAATTAATTTTTTACGTTGTTGATCATCAATAGTATTTGGATCTGTTTCGGGACATAATTAATTATTAATTATGGACACACTTAATTACAAACACCATAATAAAGCACGACGCTAGCGGTCTCTAATAGTAAACTTTCGGAATTATATAGACTTTTCATTATTTTATAATTCATGAAATTAAACAGAATATGATATTTTGTTATTTGATATTTTGTATGATATAATATGATAAGTTGATATTTTCTACCGAATATTTGTTTTTCTTGCCCTGAAAAACCCCTATGTAAAGTTAAAAGTTCATTTTTTCAAGTTTTTTGGTTCGTTATCTTGGAAAATCGAAAAATTTTTTAGGTTAAAAAATTGAATATTTTCCATCGAATATTTGTTTTTTTTGTTCTAAAAATCTTCTTTGTAAAGTTTAAAGTTCATTTTTTCAATTTTCTTGGTCTGCTATCTTGGAAAATCGGAACATTTTTTAGGTTATAAAACTGGATATTTTCTGTCGAGTATTCGTTTTTTTTGCCCTGAAAAATTCCTTTGTAAACTCAAAATGGTATTTTAGTTCATTTTTTCAAGTTTTTTGTTCTGCCATCTTGGATAATCGGGAAATATTTATGGTTGAAAAATTGGATATTTGCTACTGAATATTTGTTTTTCTTGATCTAAAAAATCCCCTTGTAAAGTTAAAAGTTCATTTTTTCAAATTTATCGGGCCGCCATCTTGGAAAATTGGAAAATATACTTGTATGGAAAATGAAAAATTTTACGGATCTTCTTCGTTCCCCCCCCCCCCACCAAATCGCTAAAATTTTTGCTGGAAATTGCTTAAAAACACTTAAAATGAAGTTAACAATAAGTTTTGGGTGGGAAAAATGCAAAAAAAAAAAAAAATTAGTTAAAAAAATTTTTAATAATTTTGAAAATTTGTTAAAAATTTTAAGGATTTTGCTTATTCTAGGGGTAGGTGCGAGTACAGCATTGGGGGAAGGTTTAAATTACTTTTTTTATAATTGGGGGCATCGCCCCCATACCCCCACGGGGGGCTCCGCCCCCTCGACCCCCAGAATTTTACTTATTCTAGGGGTAGGTGCGAGTACAGCATTGGGGGTAGGTTTAATTTGCTTTTTTCTTTATTGGGGGCTTCGCCCCCATACCCCCGCGGGGGGCCTCGCCCCCCAAAATTTTACTTACTCTAGGGGTAGGTGCGAGTACAGCATGGGGGTTAGGTTTAACAAAAGGTAGGTAGAACAAAAAAAGAGAGCGGGACACATAGAAACATGATTGATTCGTACTTGTGTGAATTTCTTTGGCGACAAAAGTATAAAAATTCAAATCTATTTTTGCAAATATTGGAGGATATACAATCATTTTATCCATTGAATAAAAAATAATTGTATTATTATGTTTAAAGTTATTTTAGTATTCAAAAAAAAAAAAAAAGGTAAAAAAAATTAAAAAAAAAAATAAAAAAATCAATTTTTTTTTCAATTAAAAGTGTTTTTCCCACCTAAAAACATTTTTTTAAAACTAATTTAGTCGTTTAGAATAATTTCCTAGTGAAAAAAATGCGATTTGGTGGGGGGGGGGGGGGAAACGAAGAAGCACCAATTTTACCCCCAGGGTATCTGCTTCTATCTTGATTGATTATTTTCATATTAAAAGTCCTTATTTTATCATGCTTTATGTCTTATATTTGACATTTTGTGTTTTTAACGCCCTTGTAATGTTAAAAATTCATTTTTTGCCCTCCCGGTCGTAAAACTCGTGCGTAAAGAATTTTCTGAACTCGTTCTACGCCTAGGGGGGCAAAAAATAGTGTAAGCACCATGGGCGAAATACTTTAGACACGAGCGTGAACACAAATCACTCGTGCCCGGCTTCGCCGAGCACTTGTGCTACTGCTCACGCTAGTACCGAAACTTTTACGCCCTTGATACTTAATATACTATTTTTGAATTTTTCGGTTCGTAATATTGAAAAATCGGAAAATTTTTTAGGTTAAAACACTGGATATTTTCCACCGATTATTTGTTTTTCTTGCTTTAAAAAACACCTCTCTAAGGTTAAAAGTTCATTTTTTGAAGTTTTTTGGTCCGCCATCTTGGGAAATCGGAAAATTTTTTAGGTTAAAAAACTGAATATTTTGCACCGAAATTTGTTTTTATGCCCTAAAAAACCCCCTTGTAAAGTTAAAAGTTCATTTTTTCAAATTTATCGGGTCGCCACCTTGGAAAATCGGAAAATATATTCGTGTGGAAAATGAAAAATTATACCTCCAGGGTATCCTCTTCTACCTGGAATGATTATTTTCATCTTAAAAGTCCATATTTTATCATGTTTTATGTCAAAAATTCATTTTTTCAAGTTTTTTGGTCCGCCATCTTGGAAAATCGGAAAATTTTTTAGGTTAAAAAACTGAATATTTTCCACCGAATATTCGTTTTTTTGCCCTAAAAAACCGCCTTGTAAAGTTAAAAGTTCATTTTTTCAAGTTTTTTGGTCCGCCATCTTGGAAAATCGGGAAATATTTAGGGTTGAAAAATTGGATATTTTCCAGCGAATATTTGTTCTTCTTGCCCTAAAAAAACCCCCTTGTAAAATTAAAAGTTCATTTTTTCAAATTTATCAGGCCGCCATCTTGGAAAATCGGAAAATATATTTGTGCGGAAAATGAAAAATGATACCTCTAGGGTATCCGCTACAACCTGGAATGATTATTTTCATCCTGAAAGTGCTTATATTATCATGTTTTATGTCTTATAATCGACATTTTGTGTTTTTAACGCTGTTATTCCCGTAAATTGATAATAATTTCGGTACTATATTTTCGATTTGGCTCAAAATCAATACAGTTCATTTTGGTCTTATATCTAACTTATATATAAATTTTGAACCTAATCGGAGATCACTGTGACCTTAACGAGTGCGCACAATAGCGACATTTTGTCGCGGGTATAGACTGTGCGAGCGAAGCACAGTCTAATTAATAAAAATTTATTCAGAAATATCATTAGTCATATCATTAAAATCGTTAATATTGAATCTAAAACTTTTAAAATTAATATCTTCAAAGACAAAATATTAACTGCATTATTTGTTTAATATTAATTTTAAATAAATTTTTACACAGTAAATCATTAGACTTTTTTTGAATATTTTATCAAATATTGGAATATAAAATACCTAAAATAGGGAATATAAAATAAAATATCTCAAAAATTTAAATAAATTTCACTAACTTAGTTGATACTGCTTGCTTCATTTTACACTAACTTTTATGTATTCAGTTAAATTTTTTTTCTAAGTAGATAGATCTTAAAAAATTGATATGAGAAAAAAACATAATTGTGTAACTTCAGAAAAAAAAATTATTAATATGTACCTGAAAAAATGATTTTATAAACCTAGGTGTCAACAAACAATTTACTAGCTTAAGAACCTAATTCTTATAAATAACAAATAACTGGGTACAAGTTGTAATAAAATAATTTTTTTTGTGTAAATAAATAATAATAGAGGTTAGACCATCTTTAATTTATAGAATCGTATTTATTTTTAGTGAATATTACTTCATTTTTTCAAAAAAACCAAGAATTAAGCTTTTTAAAACATTGCTTAAAGCAACACAAGACTAAAAAAATGTAAATATTAAAATTTATAATTTAACATATACGCTTTACAGTTTGAAATTTAATATTATTTTTTGGTAATAAAATTTGTAATAAATTCTCTTCTTGAGTAAACAATTGTATATGACGATCAATTCCACTATTAAAAAAATTGCTTTTATAATTTATATTGAATTTATAACCAGTTATAATTCCAATTAAAACATTGTTATATACTAAAGGACCACCTCTATCAAGCTGAAATTAATAAAAAAAATTCATAAAAAATTAATAAATAAAAATAAATAAATGAATAAATCTAAAAAATTACTTTATTAAAATTATTGTCAGTAACATTCTTTTGATTAAATCGATCCTCCTTTTTAATTGGTATTGTAAAAATTGAATTTGTAAAAATTTGAGGTTCTACATTAGACAATAAATTTACAATATTATAACTAAATAATGCTTTGACGTTTATTTTATTCAATTTTAAACTACTTAAGTTATTGTTATTAACCCAAGAAAAACCAGTAACATTACAACCATCAATATTAATTAATCCTAAATCATTATTATCATCTGAACTTAATTTAATTATTGGAATTGGGTTAAAACCTGGATAATCTTGAATATTTTTTCCAATAAGCTAAAAAATTAATTATCAGTTTAATTAATATATAAATGCTTAAAAAAATAAAATTAATTACCCCTATAATAGCTAAATCATTTGGAGATTTTATGTGCTTAATAATTTCAATATATTGAACATTATTAATGTTAATATAATAAACCAGATTTATCCAAAAATCATCTCTTATTGTTATCAAACCACCATGAATTGTACAATTACGTAAAGTTAATACGTGTTTTGATGTAATTAATGTACATGCACAAATATAATTTCTTTCGGGGTCTAATATTTGTAAAGCAAAACCAAATTCATGTCTATCAACAAATACACCGTCATTTATTGATTCACTTAATTTTATACCTTTAATTAACAAAATATATGTAATAATAATTATTAAAAAAAAAACGAAATATGAAACAAAAATTTTTTATCATTAATGATACCTATTTGGTTATAAAATTTTACTTCCATTTTAATTATTAATAATCAAAATTTTTTAAATTAATCAGAAATTCATACTTACCATACAAATTTAACACGAAATAAATAATATTTAGAAAAAATACAACTTTTATCAGGGAATTCATATTTTAATTAAATTTTAATTAAAATAAGTCTTATAAAATTGAAATATTATTTATTACTAAAAAAATAATTACAAATCAAAATATTACACGTCTTAATTTATAATTCAGGATTGTACTTAAAATATTTTTCACGATTTTTAGAAAGAAAAATAGAATATTGTTTAAGAACACGATTCAATAACAAATATTGATTATTCCACGTTTATAAAATAATTTGACAGGAAAGAAATGTAATTTTAGATGATATGACGGAAATATTCGCGAAAAATCTAAACAAAACAGTTTGGGAAGTAGGTACTTTATTGTTTAGAAACTGACCCACAATTCTTTCATTAAGAATAAGTATAAAAAGGTATAAGACACTCTTTCTCATTCAAAATTTTTGCCTGATATCAGTAGAACAAGTTCAAGAAAAAGCAGAATGTTAATATACTAGGACTAGGACTAGGTCCTGATGGAATACCCAACATATTTAAAAAAAAATGTTTTCACTCTTTACTTGAACAGTTGTCTTTAATATTTAATTTATCACTTTCTACTCAGGTATTTCCTGAAATCTGGAAGCAATCATTCAACACTCCTGTATTTAAAAAGGGCAATAAAAATAATGTTGGTAATTATCGTCCAGATTCTATAATCTGTACCTTTGCTAAAATATTAGAAAGTATTGTTTATCAAAATCTTTATGGTAAAATAATTGATCAAATTACTCAATATCAGCATGGTTTTGTCAAAGGTCTTTCTGTTACTAACTTGTCTGTATTTTCTAATTTTGTTTCAAACTCTATTGAGTCCAAGCATCAAATCAATCATTTTTCTAAATCATTTTTAAATACCTTCGATGTCCCTCAAGGAATCAATCTTGGTTCACTACTTTTTCTTATTTACATTAATGATCTTCCAGCTGAAATAACTAATTGGCTGTCTCTTTTATATGATGATGATTGTAAGTTGGTTAAGGAGATTGCTTGCTTGTCAGACGCTTGTTGAACACCTTTCTCGATATGACTAATAATCCTTATACTTTTAAACTTAAAATCAAATCTTTATTTCTAAAATATTATGGTTAGTTAACTTTGTTACTCTCATTTTGCAAACTTATTTGTTATCCTTTATAATTGGAAATTGGATTTTTGTAATTTTCGTACTCTAAAACGACTCTTCATAAGCATTCCTGTTGTTCTAACCATCGGTGGGTGAATTGGTGTTGTTGAATCGGTGAGTGATTTTCCATATTTTGCTTTCAAAGCTTCATAAAAATACCTAAAAAATTCAGTGTTTTTAAAGTCTCTTTTTTAGGGGTCCTTGGTTGATGCTTTTATAGCAGTAAATGTTGTCATAGCAGTTCTGTGAAAAAAGTATTTTAACTTTTCCTTCATTTGCAGTTTAACTTCTGCATCCGCATCAAATGCTTGAGTGAAAAGTTTCCTTAAATCTTCATATGCTACAGTTTCTCGTTCTCTTAATTTATTATCTTCAAAATTCTGAAAATCTATCACATCTTTGAATGGAAGATTAACTTTATGAGGATCTGTGAAGATTATTAGGTTCATCTCATCTTTAAGGTTTACTTGTTGTAAATTATTTTTAATTAAAGATGCTTTTACATCAGCCAAATCTCTTTTAAGAGCTTTTGCATTTGCCTCTTGTAAAATAAATTGCTGCTTTACATATTTAAAAATTTCATTAAAGTTTGCATCTATATGAGCTGTTAAGTCTTTAATAATTTCATTTTTTGCTAAGTCTATGTAAGCTTTAATTGAATTTGGCTTAAGGTTTCTATTTTCTGAAAGGTTCAGTGATTTCTGTATTTTCAATATTTCCTTGGTCGTCACAAGTTATGGGCCTATTACTGTGTAAAATAGGTTCATTTTGGATTTCATTACTTGTATTTATATCAAATAGCTGCTGTTTATTTTTGTTCTGATTCGAAAATAAAATAGATTTTGCATCGTCGAACAAAAAAGACGTTCCTATTATTTTGAATGAAGAGTACTCTTTCCAATTTTGGCCTATTGCGACTCTGTTCATTGCCCAATTTTCTATAAACAATTTATCTTTTATAGGTGGAAAAAAAACCACAACCTTCTTTGACTTTGGTATTTCACGAGCCCAATCTACGGATACAATGACCAAATTCTCTTTAAAATAGGGATCATTATCCACAATTTGCAATACCTAAAAAATTGGATTCGTAGTCACAGTATCAGTCATATCTGCATTAATAAAAGTAAATTAACAAACAAGTTTATTGATGATTACATGAAGTATTTTATTTTCTTACCTTATTATATGTATGTTTATATATTATATTATTTTAAATAAACAAATATTTATTAAATTATTTTATATATTAAACTAGCAAAAGTTGGAGGGGGGCTCCGCCCCCCCTGTATTGCATTTACTTTTGTTTCTGTTGCTTAAGAAAATCATGTTTTACTGCACATTTATAATTATGCAAACACATTAAGAGTTTTCAGAAGAGCCTAGTTCTGTCCCCAGTAAAGTTAAAATTATTAATTAAGGAAAAATATTTGAAAAGGTATTGGAGAGACTATTTCTAATCCCGAAGATAATTTATTTCTTATGGAATCCAACAGAATCTAGCATTTTAGTATTAGTATCTCGTGTACTATTTTGGTATTCTATAGACTTAGAGACTTCAAGACCTACATGAATCATGTTAGCCGGCTAGTGATTTTATAATTTAAACTTCGTGTTATTAACTGGATATGCAAATTTTTCGGTATTTTTTGATCTAGAGAATTTAAGGCCACATAATAAAAATTTATCAAATAATTTTTAGAGGGGCCTCTTTATAGTCCTAATAGTTTGTAGCGTAAACAATATAAATTGCAAATAATACAGTCATTTTTAAATAAAAAATCGTACATTTGATTCCTGGATATGCAAAATCTAGTTTTTCAGAGGGCCCAATTATTCGTTAACGATAATCTCGATAAACTAAATGTAAAAAAATTAATTTATGATACAAAAATCATGTTTTTGTTTTCTGAATAGTAAAGAATCTATAAAATTTCTTGAATTTTTTTCTATTTTTTTTATTTTACTGCAAATTATCGAAAATTTTTTTTGAAAAATCAAAAAATGTTCAGACTCTAAAAAAATTTTACACATTTTTAAAGAAGCGTCCGTTTTTTATGCAAATTTATCTGAATATGTATAGAATAGTGCCGAATCGAGTAATACCAATTTCGACAGTAATATTTTATCATATTTAGAAGTTATTTCACTTTTTAAGCAAATTTTCAAAAAATTTTATTTTTTCCAAAAATAGTAAAAATTGAATATCTCCAAAAGTACGGTAACTGAGTTTCAAAGCTATGGCCTATGTCACCCGCTGACTTTTTTTCTATATTTTGATACTTCATTTTGACATTGATTCGACCCGGATATTGAAACACATATACACACAGACCCACAAATAGATGATTATAAATACCACAAAAAGTAAAAAAATTTTAAAAAATTTTCCGACCAGCTTCAAAAATATTTTATAAAATTTTAAAGATACCTCCGTTTTGAATAAAAATTTAGGAGAATACGCAAGATATGGTGCCAAGTGCCAAATCGAATACTATAAAGTAAGACAGTAAATTTTTTCGATTGTCTCAAGATATTTTATTTTTTGTTAAAAATTTTTAAAAATTTTATCAAGTTCAAAAACACTAAAAATTGAATATCTCCAAAAGTAAGATATCTGAATCACAAAACTATAGCCTATGTCACTCGCGGACATTTTTTCTTTAATTTGACACCGGTTTTATATAATTTCGTTCACTGGTTTGGCCCTGATGATAATACACACACACACACACAGAGCACACAAATAAATTTTCAAATATATACAGTAGTAAGATATTATTTTAAAAATACTGCAGTTAAACTATAGTTTTGTAACAAATTATTTATTATTAATTTAATGTAAATTAATAAAAATAATATTTAAATAATAAATAAGTTGTTACATAAAGGTTTAATAGTAATTACAATACGGGGAGATTTACCTGTATTAGAATATGTGTGTGTACATTAACTCACATATATACGAGGGCGACATGCAGATGGATAAGGACCTTTAAATTATTTAATGTTTATTTATTTAATTGAAAATATAAATTTATTAATAACAAAAAAGAATATGATTCTATATAAAAGAAATAATATATATATGTATATATACTGGGGTTTAATATGAGCCACGGATGTCGACCTCCGTGGACTCCACACACATACATTCACACACACTTAAAACTAACGTGATTCTAAAAATATAAAAATATAAAAGAAATTAAATATTCGCGATGAGCTCAATAGTAATTTATAAGTGCACTACCTTGAAGTTATTTCTTCAAAACATTGACGTGGTCCAGGTCCTAGAGTTAATTCCGTGGATCTTCTCTGGTACCGACGCGATTAAATTTAAGGTTAAATATTAGCGAATATTACCTCATTAATTATAAAAGATATATGCAATGACACTATGAAAATTTATTAATTAAGTGATCACTGAACTTTAATTTATAATAATTATGTGTAGTTGTTATAAAATTACGATAATAACATCTGAAATTTTACGATTCAAAATAAAATAATTTCTCTCGCGAGATGAATCGTGTCACAGCTAGCAGAAGAAGGAAGCGTGTTCTCTTGTCTCTTGATTTCCCGCTCGTTCCGTGTTTACATTATTTTAATAGATAAAACAGATTTATCTACAGAACGCAGCGGGATATTTAAAATCAAAAAATATAAAATAAAATTATATTTTATTAAGAAAAACACCGCATTACAGTTTAATAAACATAAACACACGCGGAATAATAATAGTGTATGCTCATTTGCACAGAGCCTTTCCTCGCTAGTTACACACATGGGCCACTAGAGAATCCCGTTCCATTTTCACTAGAGGACCATGTATGGTAGTAAGGAAATTTCCTAGTAATCCACACATGTTCCTCGGTCGGTATTTTGGATCGGGATATCATTTATGGTGGGAACCCTTCGCAGGGTTAGAAAATATCGTATTGTTTCGATAATCGCTAACGATACTTTTTTTATTTTCCATGGTTATTTTAGGATAATAGTGATCGCGATAATTTTCGATAAACGATAGTTTTTTATCGCCTATCGAAAAATTTTTGATAAAATAATCTCACGTTTTTAGTACGCGATAATTTGATAAACGATAAGCGATAAATATCTTAACAAAATTTTTTCGATGATGATAAAAATTTATCGTTTATGGAAAATATTTTGGATAGTTGATAAAAAACTATCGTTTCTTGAAAGTTTTTCCGATAAGCGATAAAAATCTATCGTTTATCGAAAAAATGGACGATAAAAAAATTATTGCAATCACTATCATCCTAAAATAGCGATGGAAAATAAAAAAATTATAGATAACTTTCACTTTTCGGATAATAAAACTATCGCAATATACTCATGCCTGACCCTTTGACAGGTCAGCAGTACGATCTCCGTTTTTGGGATCGCAAGCTGGAACCCATGCTCGCCCATCCAGAGGTTGACCTGTCTCATGACTTGATTTAACTTCTCCTATGGGTTTGATAATTTGATTAATTTTATGAAAAAAGAAAAGAAAAAATGTTTTTTAGAAATCTTCTTTACGTTTCAGTTATTTGCAAAGCAAGTGTTAGGTTAAGTTTAAGTGTATATACCTTAAGTGTTAATCAAAATTTTGATTTTGCACCTATAACCTATTATTTTGTTTTTCGGTTTAATGCATAATTATTAATCAAAAGCGATAAGAAGAACATTTTTCAGAAAAAAATAGTATATTAATAGCGCAAGGTTTTGCGCACGAGGTTTATGCCCGGGTAAGCAAAAAGTATTTTGTTTTTTTAAAAACTTAGGTAATTAAGGTACTCATAATATGTTGTTATTATTATTATTATTATTATTATTATTATGAGATTTATTCACAAATAGCAAAATACAGTACACTCTTGTTTACATTTACATTTAGTACAGAGATATATATCTTAATACTATATATATTTGAAAATTTATTTGTTTGTTTGTGTGTTTGTTTATACCCTAATGACACAAGAACCGCCGAACCGATTGGCATCAAACCGGTGTCAAAATAAAGAAAAAAAGTCCGCGGGTGACATAGGTCATAGATTTTTTGCTCAGCTATCGTAGTTTTTGAGATATTTAATTTTTAGTATTTTTGAACTTGATAACATTTTTTAAAATTTTTAACAAAAATTGAAATATCTCGAGACTATCGAAAAATTTTGCTACTTTCGCACTTCATAGTACTCGATTATGCACTAATTTTTGCGTATTCTCTGAAATTTTTATTCAAAACGGAGGTATGTTTAAAATTTTATAAAATATTTTTGAAGCTGGTTAAAAAAATTTTTTTATTTCTTTATTTTTTATGGTATTTTTAATGATCATTTATATGTAGGTCTGTGTGTACATTATAATATACTTTATATTCTATATTTAAAATGTAATGTATGCGTACTAAGTTAAATTTTTATTAAAAACGTACGTTTCTTTAAAATTTAAAAAAAAAAAAAAAATTGATGGAGTTGAAAGAATATTTGGTTTTTAAAAATAATTATAATAAAAAATAAGAAATCAAGAAATTAATAATATTTTATAATTTTTTTCGTTAAAAAATGAAAGGAATTACATAAAACCGGTGTTAATTACATTTTCTACGATATTTAAAATTTTTTTTAAAATTAAAATATAGGAAAAACGCTGCCAAATTATTGACACTACAGTTCTTTAAGCAATGCAAGTATTCATATGAGTTAAAATTTTTTACTATTTATTATATATATTCAGCTCAAATTTTAGGGTATAGTTTAGGGTGATAAAAAAGTCCCTCAGCCAAAGTTTTAGTCCTCTAGCACCTCATGGGGCCGAAACATGTCTGTTTAAAGGTCCAAAAATATCCTGATTTGGCCCATTTTCAAAATTACGCCATTCCTTTGAATTTACTTCAAATTTTATCTTATTGGTCACATTTGAACTGGTAAAAGGTCTACATTAAGAAAAGAATTTTAGCTTATTTCAAGGCGTCAATTTTTTTTGGCATTGCTATATATTTTGGACAATAACAACATGATAATAATAAAAATTATAATAAAAAATCAATAACAGAACCGGGAATTAGATCAGGGGGGGCGGAGCCCCCCCTCTCACCTATGCTAGTATATAATAAATAAAAAAAATTTTTTTTTTTTTTTTAAATTAGTCGACAAGTATAAATTACGTATAATTAAATTAAGTATATCTAGTAACATTGAATAAATATATATTTATAAGTAATAGTGATAATAGTATTAGTTAGTACATAGTTATGTGAATTTAAATAAATATGACTTTGGTAAAATTACACAGCATCACAGTCTATTTTGTTAATTATCCATATTTGAGAAGTATAATTTAATACTCTTCTTAAATCTAGAAAATGACGGGAGGTCACGATAGCAGAGGAGCAAAGAGTTCCATAGATTGGCATACTTAATATGGAAAGAGTTTTTTCCAGAATCTGTTACCATTGTGGAGATTTCAAGGTCTTTGCGGGGCCCTCTAGTAGGCTTATCAGAGTGATAAGGTTTAAAAAATGAAAGAAGAAGAGGAGGATCTTTCATTCGTACCAACCTATACATTATTAGCATGGCAAAATAGTCCCTACGGGTATCAATGCTTAGCCAGTGTAGCTTTTTTCTGTAAGGGGTTATATGCTCATCACGTCTTAACCCAAAAAAATATCTTATTCCTGAGTTCGATAGTCTTTGAAGTTGTTTACGGAGATCATGAGACATGTCTGCATAAACAACTGTTCAATAATCTAGATGAGGTATCACAAGACTTTGTTCAAAAGTTGACCACCTGATCATGAGCTAACTTCTCTAAGACTTTTGAAAGAAAGCATAGTAGGGCAATCGGTCTGAAGTCCAAAGTAGATGAGGGTATTGAGACCTTTTTAAGAGCCAGAATGCGGGATATTTTCCAAGTTTCAGGAAAGATACCATTTATCAATGATGCATTGAATAATTTAGTTATATGTTTGGCAATCGATGGTAGTGACTTGGCAACTACGCTTTGATGGATGCCATCTTCACCTATGGCTTGGGGCTGAAAGTGAGAGACTGCTAAGATGACATCATTAACTGTAACCTCCTTAAACGTAAAACCATCTGGAGGAGCCGATGAGGTTAGATTAAAAGAAGTTAATGGATCCTCTGATGGAGAGAAGGATATTTGAGAGAAGTAGGAGTTGAGCTCTTCAGGGAGGAACCCATTAAGTGCATCACTGGGTTTAGGGATTAAGCCTAAATTCCTCATTTCACTCCAGAAGTTTTTGTTAGTGTCTAATGTGTTACATATACGATTGTGCATATAAGGACATCGTGCAGTCTCAGATTTTTGTTCAGTCAAGTTGGCCAAGGTAAGGTATTCGTCAAGTAAATGTCTTGAACCTGTCCTTTCGTAACGTCTACAGGTAGCGTCGCGTTTTGAAATTAGAAGTTTTAATTCGGTATTGACCCAGGGATATAGAGACTTTTTATTTTATAATTTTTTATCAGGTGCTAAAGTGTTTATTGCATTTTGTAAATTGTCAGTTATTATTTTAAGTCCTTGTTCAACATCAAGTACATCATCAGAGGTAAACAGTGACCATTCTTGAGCCTGTAAGTAAGAGTTAAGGTCATGAGATGCTATTTTATTGATGCACTTATATGTATAAGTTTCATTGTTTATTGAAGGATGAAAAATGTACTAGTACCTGATCGATGGTTAAGTTTTTCTACTTTTTTCAGTATCAGATTTTTAAAAATAAAATAAATATAACTACTAAAAAATATTTATTTAATGTCTTAAAAAAAAAATTTACAAAAGTATAGTAAGTATAATTTCTTGAAGGTTTAAAGGATTTTTGGATATTATTTCCCGAAGTAATAATATATTTCTCAAATTTTATCTACATTGTTAATATTTTTTTGTTATTTTCTTGTAAAAAAAATAACATAAAAGCAACAAAATTTTTGGAATTTGTGACAGATTATGGCCAGAATTTCTGAAACCTAGTTTTTTATCTCCAAAAGACAAAAAATCCAGATAATTTTGACTGAATTTTCAGATTCGTAGGAATCTTTTACTATAGCTTTTTTCAACCCAATAAAAATAAGAAAAAACAACGTTATTTTTTTTCTTTTTTGATGCCCAACCTATCAGAGTAAAATTATTTGAGATAAACAAAAATCTAGTCAGAATTTTCCGTGATTTTTATCCAGTGATAGAAAATCGTGCTACATAAATTCTGGCCATAATCTGCCCAGATCCCAGAATTTCTATCATTTTAAGTTATTTTTATAATTTAATATTTTATATTTTAATAATTTAATAATAATTTTCCTAAATCGATTGAAAATAAATTTGGTTTAAAATTACAGCTACTTTGGTTATTAAAAATATTTTTGCTTTTGATTAAAACTTATAATTATCATTTTGAATATTATTATTATTTAAATAAATAAAATGTAAAAATAAATGAAATAAAGAAAAGTAAATTAAAAAATAATTTGTTTCACAAAATTGTTTTACAATAGAATAACTTCTAGAAAATCTAATACATTATTTTTAACTTCCTTAATTAAAGGCAATAAGGACCTAAAGTGGTAAAATTATACTTCTTTAATAAAATTCATTGAGCATTACTGTACTTATTCTCAGAATTCTCAATTGTTAACTTTTGCAGACTTTAGTTAAAAAAAAACATATTTTGGATTGAAGTCTAAATGAATCTATATTCATACAGTCTTCAATTTCAAAAACAATGCATGATACTTGAAAATCTTGTTTGAAAATCAATTTTACATACAAAAATATTGACTTATAAATCTTTTTTTCATATTTTTATGTTCTTCACTTTTCTTTATTTTATTTTTATAATATATATGGAACTAGATATATCTACTATTTAAAACTCGCTAACTTTTTATATAAACTAAATGCAGTCTGTTTCTCATTAACTAAACTAATACAACTTAACTATATATAAGATCAAATGAATTCAAAAATATAGGACACAATTATTTATAAAATTAATTAATGTAGATTTACGTATCAGTCTTGGTAATAACAGTAGGCCATGGATTAAATGGTTTATTATTATCTTCAATTTTTAAATCATTAATATCTTTTTTTTCTTCATTAACATCATGTAATGCTGGTAACAATCTTTCAGGGGTATAATCAATTTTATATGGCGGTAATGGTTCAACTTTAGTTGATTCTTCTAATTGATCAAGATGATAAACACTTGGTACTAAATGTGAATCATAACCATTAAATGTATAAAAATATGGATCATAATATAATGTATAATAATTTGGATAAAATGGTAATGTTGATGTTATAACTTGTTTATTTTTTTTATGTTTTATTGATGAATAGTCTTCGTGTTTGTTTTTCTTTTTTTTATCATCTTCTTTACTTTCCTCGGATTTACTATCTTCTTTTGATTCTTCAGATTTATTGTTTTCTTTTGATTCTTCACCTTCGTTTGATTCTCCAGATTTTTCGTTCTCTTTTGATTTTTCACCTTCGTTTGATTCTCCAGATTTATCTTCTTTTGATTCTTCAGATTTTTCTTCTTTTGAAACTTTATCTTTATTCTTTTTAAAACCCTTAAATGCTTTTAAATCATTATCTTCATCACTTTCTTCATTACTATCGTCTTTACTATTATTATCTTCATGACTGCCTCTTAAAAATTTAGTCAGACCATGATGATGATGGTATGATAAAATCGGTAAATGATAATTATCATTGTAACTTGGTATCGTTGGGTGATACAGTTGTGGTGGTACGAATTGTGGATTTATTAATGTTGGTGCATAACCTAATTCTGTGCGCCCTATTATTGGTGGATAATATGCTGATGTTGTTATTAGGTTGTTTTCATTATTGTTTCTTGGTGATATTAATGTATTGTAAAGTTTTGAATTTTTTAAGTAACTGTGATAATTATTATTTGCGTTAACACTTATTACTACTAATAATAATAGTATTGGGAGCCGCATCTAAAAAAGAAAAAGATTATAAAGATGATTGAAAAATGAGCAGCAGTCTTAAATTAAATAGTTAAATAATTTGTACAGTTTATATTGAAACTTTTTAATAAATAATAAATATTACGCGTCAAATTAAAACTCAAATGCAAAATCTGTGTTTGACGAATACGCATACGAATATATTATAAGGCTGAGTTTACTATCGATTTTAAAAAGATACGAACCTCAAGTTTTTTATTAATATCCGCCGAAAATAAAGATAATTTAATGGAATAAAATTTTCCTAAAAATTTAACTATATTTTTATTCGAATCCCAAAGGAATTCAACGCAAATATATTAGAAGTGATTTTATTCCAAAACAAATGAAAAAACGAGAATTTTAAGAGTTTTTTTTTCGCTCTCTGACTTTAGACCTAAAAAAAGAGTTGAAGGAATCATTCGATTTTGACAAAAATTTAACCAGTGATTTTTTGTGCATAATACTGTTTTGGAAATTTAAATATTTTAAATAATTGTTTTTTTGTGTATCGCCCATTTTTGATGAATAAATTTTTGTCAAGAATTAAATATTTTAATTCGCGAATTTGCTATGGGCTTCGAAAAAGAAGACCTTCATCTCAGTAACAAATGATCGAATTCACATCATTTTTTTTAATCGATAGTTTACTGTAGTTTATTAGTTTATTTACTATAGTTTACTTATAGATAAAAAACATATATTTTGTTAATGCAGCGAATTTTCGGCTTTTGTGCAATAACGAGTTGAAAATCCAGGCAGGTGCATTATCTATTCATATTTTGATTTGCACTGTTTTAACCCCTATTCATGAATATTTATGGCGTCTTTGCTATTGTTAAAATTTTTTAAAAAAAGAAAAATATTATTTTTCATGTTTCTTTCTTCTTAATTTGGTTTTTCATGCTTTCGGAATCTACAACATCTATTATGAGAAAAAAAAAACTTGAAAATTTTTTCCCGTATGAAATGTGCCAATTAATCTGCCTAAAAAAAACTTTGAATCGCAAAAATCCGCTAAAAAATGCTCAATATAGAGTGTTAAAATCAAAAGAGTAAAGTTTTTTGTTTTACTGATATCAGCGTCAATTTTTGACCGATTTATATGATTCAAATTGCTAATTAATCCGTTTTGCGATTAGAAAAAATTTGCAAATGAAAAATAAAACTTTCTGATCAATTTGCAAAAATAAAAGGAAAATTTTGGAATCGGATAGACAATAGAAATTATTTATGTATTTCACTGAGACCTGGGCGAGATCACGGGACAAAATATGAGGCTCGAATGCTCATGCATGCAAAGTCAAAACAAATATTTTGTCCCGTATTTAAAAATAGCTATAATATATAATCAATTTTTGAAATTTTTATAAAACTTACACTGTTAAAAGTAACTGCAGTGATATTAAGTACAAAAAAAAAATTTAAATAATTTACAAAAAAAATTGTAAATTTTTACTAGTTTACTAAAATTTATAAATTTTCGATGAAGTCAAAAAATCCCAATTTTTTTGTGTCAATACACACCTTTTCTCGTAAATTTAGAAATAAATTTTTCACGTGTTTCATCGAAAATTTACGAATTTTAACTAACTTTACAAAACACTTTACAAAAGTTACTTTTAACCCTGTGACCAATTACTACATTAATTTAATTTCTGAAACTGTTGTTGATGAGACAAATTTTAAAAAGAGCTATCTAGTACATAGGTTTTTTCAAAATCAAGGTAGAAATATACTATCTTACATTGCCCGGTAATGAATGAAAGCAACTTGCATCCAACAAACTAATCTGTATATTATGCACTATAAACACAGTTTTTAAGAGTGAATATACAAGTAAATAATATATAGATTAAGTTGAACAGTTGCAAAAGTCGAATAACAGGAGCAAAATGCAGGCCAAATAAACCGGTGAGAGCGGTCGTTATAACGGTTGCCTGCAAAAAAAATTCTATCTCCGTTGCTTTTTTCCTTATTTTTTTTTGTACATACATCATGTACTTTAATAAACTTATAATCTTTCTTTCAATTTAAATTGTTTTGATGTAAATTTAAATTTTTTATTTAGGTTAATGTCATTTTATTGTTTTATAAACCAAAATATTTTAAAAACAATTTTTTATTTAATTCAAACCACATTTTATGTTTGCATTTTTTTTTTGGGTTTGAAACGTGTTTTGAATATTATTTGTAATTTTGTATCACATATTAGTGCAAATATTTTTATTATAAATTCAATGTACGTATGATTTCCTTTTTTTTTTCTTTTTTATTTATTTTCGCTTTTTCTTCACTTACGATCTTTTTTAAAATAAACAAAAAATTAAAAGTAATAATGTAATTACTTAATTTGTATTTATCGTACGCAATTTTTAAATATAAACACTGGACAAATTTATTTGATTCTAATAATTTTTTCACTCTCTTCTCTGTTATTTTAAGGGAAGCTTTAAATAGTCTCCCATTTTTTATGATAAGGTATCAGAGTGGAATAAATAATTATAATAAACTAATTCTGATAATAGAAATATTTACGTGAATTAAATTAATATTTTTAGTATTCTTTGCTATGTTATTCATTAAAAATAATTTTTATTTTCTTTTAAAGATCTAAGATTGCTAATTTTCATAATTGTAATTGAAACTACCTTATTTTCAAGATCAATTGTATTTTTGAATAAATTAAAAATTCGCACTTTTTTGTAATTTAATGTTTTCTGCTTATTTACCAAAAAAAGTTTATAAATTTTACCTTAAATTTTATTTAGATTATAGCATAACATAATTTTTTTTTGAGAAAACCTTTAATCAATTAGTCTAAAATTCACTTTGTACAATTTGAAATCACACTCACAATAATTAAAAACATAAATTAACCTAATTAAATAATTTACAAATAATTATATTTACCTCGTATTTAAAATAAAATTACAAGGGATGAAAAAATGAGATGCTTGTTCCAAAAAGCTCCAAAAAATACAACAACAAAAAAAAAAATAAAAGGGAAATAACAAAACGTCAAAAAGATTATGAGAAAGAAATACAAATAACGTAATTTCTTGAAGAACTCGTTGGTTTATAAGGCCCAGAACTCCCAAGATTTATAAATTTTTATCTTTTTCTTACACGTATATTTCTTTCACCTACAATTCTCCCACTTTTTTAGCAAAAAACTTTAGTACATTTTATTATAATAAAGTTCCTTATGGGCTTGTTAATATTCTTTTACATATTTTTTTTCTTTCACGATTATTTATTTTAAATGTGGCAATATTTTTCTTGATACATTAATTTGATTTTGTTTATCGATTAAATTAAATCTTTTTCTTGCATTTACATTTATTTTTACAAATTTTTTTATCTTTTACATTGCACAATTATTTTATTTAATATATGAAAAATAGGAGTTAACTAATTTATTTAAAAAAATTTTCTAGATAATTTTTTAAAAATAGAACTAATTTTTTTTTATTTTATGAATTTTTTCTTTCACGATTAAAATATTTCTGGTGTACAATTAAGCCGGAAAACGATTATTTTCTAACCTATGACTAGGTATTTTGGTTTTTTCCATATAGTATTAAACGATAATAATATTTTTTTTTTCGTAAAAATTTGCAAAAAATTTGTTTTACGAAAAATATTTATGAATTCACAATTTTTATTCAGAATTCTCGAATTTTTTTATATACTAAATTTAGTAAATTTGCAATTTTTACATTGTGACAAAAATATTTAGAGTACAAAAAAAAAGAAATGACGTTTTAAAATTAAAAATAAAGAAAAATTAAAAATAAAAATAAATTTAAAAATAAATTACAATTTTCTCAGTTTAAATTAAATTTTGGACTTTAAAATCGAATGCTACGGAAAATTTCCCGTTACTGCCTATATTTGTGGCAAAAGGAAAGTATTTTTTACTTTAAATAAGTATTTGGCCGCAAATTTAAGCAAATTTTATCCAAATTCAACAAAAAAATGGCCAGGAACAAGAAAAATAAGTAACTTTTACTAGCTTTTCAATTATAAAAAGAAAGTTATTTTTTTACCTCAAATACTTTTTTTGTAAACTATAGGAATGACCAAAACAGTTTCTTGTTAAAAAAGGTCTCAAAAAACAAATGCTAAAATTTATAGTTTACAGGAAATTTGAAAACATTTGAAGATATTTCAGTTTCGGTTAAAGTGGAGGGAACATTGTGGAAGGTACTTCCTTTTTATATTTTGTTTTTATTGGTTTTTTCGATTACTTAGCCAAGAATTTTCCAAAAACTAAGGATGGCTTCAGCAGGAAATTTTACTAAGCTTATAAAAGTGTTTTCCAGAGATTCTTTGAGACCAAAAAAAAGTTTGAGTGAGCAGTTTTAAACCTAAGAAGCTGAAATTTGCTGAAATATCATATTTTCAATGGATGAACCCCTTTCTATGTTCCTCCCATAAACCTATTAATAAGTTTTAAGAGCTTAAAGATTTCACAAATTTTGCCTTTTGTAGTATTTTTAGAAAAGTAAATGTTAAGGTTACTTCTAACATTTTCATTAACTGTAAATTTTATATTACGTAATTTTTACAAGAAACAAAAAGAGTTAATTTTTTTTTTACATTTAAACATATTCATTAAATAATTATTTCATTTAATTAGTTATATTTTTTTTTATATTTACAGTTTTTATTATTTCTTAGTATACAAGATGTTTTTTTTGTATGTACAGTTTAAAACTGTTACTAGAGTACAATAATTGAAATGATGAGTATAACCTTTGCGTGTAAGGTGTCATTTCGTTTTTTTTTATTATTATATAATAATATATAATATTTATCATAAACCATAAACTTTGAAATTATTTTTCTGCAATATTTAAGCAAAAATTTGTTAATTTTATTCTATGTTCAAAGATAAAAACTTATAACTGGTTCGTGTTTTCATACAACCAACGATCACCAGAATCAAAAATATTCTCAGTCCATTTCACCCCCCCTCCCCCTGCTGAGTCGGACTTTTTCAAATACCCCATTCAATGAACATGTTCCATGTTAAAATGTTAAAATATTATCATATTTTCATTTTTTGAGCTCAATAAGTATTTTTGAGACATATTAGTCAAAATATGTTAATCAGCATTTGCAAAATTGGTCTCTGAGGTGCAAAATAATTTATGAGGCACAATATTAACCTGGAACATATTTATACGGAGGGGGTACCCTGGAAATCTGAAAATCAAGGGGAAGGAGGGTTAAATATGTACAATTTTTCCAAGGGGGGGTAAATGTGTTCGATTTTAGGGGGGAGGTCAAATAAGACTTAGAATAATTTTGATTTAGGGACTTTAGAATAATAAATATATAATAATAAACTAGAATAATTTCGATTTCGGGACTCAAAATAGATTGGATTTAAAGTCTTAACATCTAGAAATGGGGATAATAACAAATTATAAAAATAGCGAATTGTATTGTAATGTTGCGTAACATTTGCATTACACCTAGTCCTCAGCTGTAAGCAAACGTGTTCCATGAATTTTGGTTGTGTTTACACAAACCGGTTACAAGTTTTTTTTGAAGAAGAAGACAAGCAGCCCTTTGGAGCTAGAAAGCAATCCTGAAGTAAAAACTAAAACCGTGGGGTAAAAATGGGCCCTGTATGTATAAAAAATAAATCCCTTTTGATAAAAATGGCCCTATCAACCATCTCGTGCAAATTATTTACAAACGGCTAATAAAACAGGGCTTTCGAAAAATTAAAAATTGACCCTTAGTAGAAAGCCTCACTTCGAGAAAAATGGACCCTTTGGGCCTAAATTTAATTTTTGATGTAAAATTTGATTTTTGAGGGTACAAAAGTACATTAAGAATACAAAAATGGATTTTGCAGAATATAAATGGCTCCGCCTCGCGTAACTTGCACTTTAAGAGTAAAATGGGCCTCTTGGGTCGTGATGTAAAAAATAATTTCCGAAGGTAAAAATTAGCTCAATAATTTGATATTTCCAGAGTTTTTTTATCTGGTCAGCGTTTTTTTACTTTAACATGCAGACTGTGTATTTTATTTCCGCAGAACTTGTTTTACCTAAGAAAACCGGTAACAAAGGTACTAATAAGCTGCATAAATGACATGCAACATATATATTCAGCAAATGTTACATCCACAGAACTGGCGTTTGTTGCAACAGGTTGTTTTAGCATCAAAAAATTTTTGGTGCAGGGCATGTAGATATTGAATTTAGGACCGAATGATCCTTAAAAGATAATTTACACGAGTTGGGACCATTATAAGATCCATTCAGTACACCTAGAGTCCATTTTTACCTTCAATGATCAGGAATATATCAGGAATTTAGGCCCAAGAAGATCAATTTGAACGAGGTGGAGCCTATATCTATTGTGTTACCAGAGTCTACTTTTATCAAAACTTCATTTTGCCTTTGAAGGAAAATTTGTTCCAGGCTAAGCTATTTTTATCATACAGCCTTTTCGTACCCTCAGAGTCCAATTTAATCCTTAGGAAATCTCGTCTAATAACACGAAGCCCTGTATTTCTAGGGCAAGAAAATTAATTCTGATAAATTAAGAATGGAAGTGATGTTTTATTAGCTATCTAAAATTGTCTAATACAGTTGAAACAAATTGTTTACCCAAGCAGTTTGCGGTCTTCAGATTCTTGCTAGTAACACTAATTACGGAATTAAAAAGAATAAAAAATTAAATTTCATAACTTTATTTTTATATTAAATTGTCATTACAATCATCAATAAATACAAACAAATAAAATTCATTTGCTATGAAATTCTTAGTTACCTATAACACTTATAGCTTATTATTTTTAGAATATTATTACAATTGAAGCCTATTAAAAACAATAAATTTAAATAGGTTCGATTGGAAATGAACAAACTTTTCTTACTAATAATAATGGATAATTAGGTAATACAACCATAAAAACAAACACAATCGGTGAAAAAAATACTAGAAAACTTGCATATGCTAATGCCCATAAAATTGGTGATATGCCAAATATTACTGCTTCCAACATCTTTTTTTTTCAATTATTATTCAATTTCACACTTTGAATATTAAATTTCTACAGTCTTCATTTTCTATCTTCAATATGTTATATCATCTCATCTGAAAAATAAAAAAAAAGATAATAATTATTACAGGCCAAATTAAATGCGGTGTATTAATGTTACACAATTGACAATCATAATTATAACATTAAAAACTTATTTATACATACAAAATATTAATTTACTTAAATTATGACGTATTCTATGGTAATAAAATTTTTTTATTATGTAAGATTATTAATGAATAGAATGTGATTATTTGCTAAGTCATTAATGGCAGTTAATATTTATTTTACATTGTAAATTCTGGTTTTGTGTAATTTAAGGTGATGAGACTATTTTTGATTATTATCACATCCTATAAATGGTCTATTGTTTTTATTAAAATATTGTATAAAAAATTTTAAAGGATGCTTGATTTAGCATAAATTTGAAAATATAGTCTCATGGTATAAATTATGAATAAAGTAATAATTTGTAGATAAAATCTGTAATAAAATTGAATAAAAATCAATTTTTAATGATATAATTAATATTACAAAATTACAAATAGTAAAAAAAAATTTACATAAAAAACATTCTCTTTTATTATAAATAGAGAAATATTTTTTGAGATTTTATTGGTAAAAATATATGAGAGGACAATTGTAATTAATATTTTGTGTATGCTAATTGTGTAAACATCAGTTACATAATATGCTTTAACACACTGTATTAAAAAATTTTATAATTTATTGATTGATTAATGTAGTTTTTATTTATTTTTTTTTATTTTAAAAAATTTTGATATTGTATTAATTTTTATTTCTGTATAAATATTTACTGTTTTATTGATCTAAATATTGACTCATTTTAATCAATGATTTTTTTTATTTTAATAATACTTTCATCAGTTTTAAAATTACTTTTTAAACAATAAAAATATTATAGTATTCCTCTACCACTTTGCATATATTTTTTCCATGCCTTAATCTAACCAAAGTTAAAATAACAAAGTTAGAGGTATCAGGAACTAATTATAAGTAATTTTTTCAATGAATCTGCAATCAATATTATCTTAGAACAGAAAATTGTTGAGATCATTCCTCGCGATTGAATTAGAGTTAGCATAATGTTTTTGAAGATTTATTAAAATTATTTTTTTTAGTAAGTTGTTGAAAAATGTACACAAAATTGCATTACGATTTGTTTCGTGTTGTTGGATTATTCTAGAGTTTTTAATCTTTCTAATGAAAATTAAATTAAAATTTTAAAGTGCACTGAAAAAAAATCCTTGAATGTTATCACTGATTCTATTTTCTATTTTGATTAACTTATAGAATATTTTGACATTATTGACCAAATATCCAACGTACTTAAAATTTTAGACTTTTATAAAAAAATAAAATAAAAATAGTCTCAGTTTTACATCAGACTCAGTGATATGAGTGTATAAATATTATACACAAAATTGTTAAATCGGTAAATGAACAAAAATATATTGTAAATTTTAATATTGTAAGAAAAAAAATTTTAAATTATATTAATTATGTAATTTTAGCTTGACAAGGTCATCAAATCAGTTGATGAAACGTCGCATTAACAAAATCAATAAAAAAATGTGTAAACTTATAAAAATTTTTTTACATTTTATTCCATTTGGTCAATAAAGTCAAAATATTCTATAAGAAAAAAATTTTTTTTATGGTTGCAAATGACATAAAACGTAAAGAAAGGGGTGTTTAAAAAATACGTAACGCAAAACACGCATGCAGGGCTAAACCAAAGTGTTACGGTTATATTGAAGTAACATTAAAGTTATTAAAAATAGTGTTATTTTGCCAAGCATTGATGGGTTTTTTCATGTTACGTATTTTTTGAATATCCCTAAAAGCAATTAGAATTTTTTTTCAGTGTGGACATAGTTTATCATAAGTCAAAACGCCAGCATCAAAAACTTTAAATGGTGTAAAATAGATCCACCTCCGTGGGTCATATGTTTTTTTTGTTCCTAAAATCGATTTTGAAGGTTTTGTCCATTTTTCGATGGCAATTTTTGAATAATCAACGTTATATGACCCGAAATAAACAAAATAAATTTTTTTTTTGAAAACTATTAATGAATGAACCAAGTTTTGTCAAAATTCTAAATATTTTGGAATATCTGATGACGATCCTGAAATAAGATTTTTAAATTTAAGATGGCAGAGTCGATATTCCAGATTTCTAAGTTTTTAGCTTTGAAATCGGTAGTTTAAACTATTTATTGCATTTTAACACGGATTTACAAAACAAGCGATCTATGGTAAAGTCAAAAATATCATTTTAGAATCGTAACCAACGACTCCAAAAACTGTTAATCATCTTTAAAATGTTTAAATAAATTGAATTACCGATAAAAAGCTTAGAAATCCGGAAAGCTGATTCTACCATTTTGAATTTGAAAAATCGGGTTTCAGAATAGTCCTCAGCGACCCCGAAAACCACAGATATATCAAAACTTGGCTTTATTAGCAATATTTTCCAAAAATTTATATATGCTGCTGATTTTTGCAGATATAGCGTTAATTACTCAAAACTGACCATCGGAAAATGGATGAAACCTTCAAATTTTAGCGACTAAAAATAAGTATGATCCACTGAGATGGATCCATTTTACTATATTTACAATTTGTGGATGCATTTAAATTTACTGGCGCCTGGCCTTGACTATATACAAAGAAGAAGAGGCAATTTAAAATAATCATACATTAATTGGTTTGATTTTGAAATTAATTCTATTTTTCCCAATTTAGGTGCGAATTAAAAAAATTACGTAATTAAAAAAGTATCTTTAAGTTTTGGCATACACCTGTACTTTTAATGAGACAATTTCTAAAAAATAAACTGTAAAAAGTAACTTTCTTAGATTTACAAAAAAAAATAGAATTTTTTCGAAAAATTAGTAAATTTTCAAAAAATTTTGTAAATATCCGATAAAAATCGTAAATTTACTAAATTTAGTATATTCTCGAAAAATTCGAGATTTCTCGATTTTTTTTGTGAATTTAAGAAAAAAGTAGTAAATTCACAACTATTTTTCGTAAATTTACATTTTTTGAAAATTTTTGAAAAAAAATTGTAAATTATAAATTTTTCTTGCGAATTCGCAAAAAAAAAATTGAGAATTTAGTAATTTTACGATTTTTTTCGAAAATTTGCAATTTTTTTGAAAATTTGCTAATTTTTCGAAAATGTTCTAATTTTTTTGTTAATATAAGAAAGTTACTTTTTACAGTGTACTGTTGTTCCTATTTTCATGACCATGTCAGATTGAAACTACTTTAAATTTACTCATACATAGAAAAAGTCAAATTTATAATGATAAAATTAACAATATAAAAAAAAAATTAATTAAAAAAGAAAACTGAATAAGACAAAGAAAAAAATAAAATAAAAAAATAACCAAATACGTATTACAGGTGTGTCGGTAATACAGTACTTGCATATAATATAAATATGCCAACTGCATCATACACACATACGAGTGACCTACTATCAGAATTGCAATATTTACATTATAAATCAAGCATTAAAAAAAATGCATGCATGCAAAAATAATATATTAAAAATAAATAATACGTCGTCTGTTTTATTTAATGATAGAAAATGAAAAAAAAAATGACGAAAATAAAAAAAAAAAGTGAAAAAAATTATTTTATCATTATTTGATAGTTATATAATGTTAATATAATAAAAGTATTATCTAAGTTTTATAATATTATTATGTGGTATTTTGCAATATTTCTGTCTATGTATGGTTAAATAGAAGAAAATTACAGCGTAGTTCTTTTTATTTTATTATGTACACGTAAAAATTTTAATTTGTACAATTTTGTTTTTGGATTAAAAGAAATTTTGGTATCAAAATTTATTTTAAGAGAAAGTACGTGTATGACCCAATGACGTTGATTATTATAACTTTTGTTGATTTTAAAATTCAATAATTTTGTAATAAATAAAATAAATCACGTAATTTTTTACTTTACTGCTATTAATTTTAAAATTTTAAAAAATTTTCTAGGTCAAATTATAGATCTTATATAATAAATAATTAAGACTTTTTGTTTTTATAAATTGTAATTTTAAAAAATCACGATGCGTTACAATAAAATTTTATAAATTTCTTAATTATACTTACATTTTTAAACATTATTCTTTTTTTTTTATCAATTATTTATTTTTTTTATTTGCACACAATCACTTTTTGTGTTATTCACTGTAATTTTCTTTTTGAAAATCGTCCTTCAATTTTAAAAAAAACTTGTTTTCGTTTATAATATTCCCTTTGTTTCATCACTTTTATACTTATCCAAAAAAATGCATTTAATATACATATTTTAAACTTCAAAAATTAAAAAAAAAAAATTACATTTTAATTAATAAAAAAAAAAATTAATCAACGTTGTTCTTACGTACGTTCACTACATAAGAAAACGAAAGAGCAAGTGAAGAAATTGACGAAACCACAGTGTTATAAACTTATAATACTTTCCCTTTCCTTATATTCTGCAGTAATATTAAAAAAAAAATCGAGGTACTTTTGCGGATATCAACAATTTTTTTTAATATATAAATTATTGTTTTTATTAAAGTTACATATTTATTTTTTTTTCTGTTACACTGTATTACTTGTGATTTTTTTTTTTTTTGAGATTATTTAATCGTTAAGTGCCTGTATTAATATAGAGATTAATGCAACTAATAACTATTTTTTTGAATGATATTTAGGAAATAGTTACAGTGATTATGTTTTATGATTGTAATTAAATAGATATAATAATTATAAAATAATTTTTGTTTTAAATTTTAATATTTTAATATGAATTACGTTTTTTTTTTTGCAAAAAGGGATAAATAAAAGTTATTCGACTTGTCTTTATGATGGGAAAGCAAAAATATTGAAACTTGATGGCATTGAAAAATACAGGTTTTTGTAATTTTATTGTGCTGCTTGAAAGATGAATTTTTTTTTTCTTAGTATAAACATAAAAAATATTATTGAATAATTAAATCCTTTAAAGTCTAGTTTAAAAAAGAATACTGATTATTTGCATCAATAACCTGCCCTACACATTAAGAGCTTCCCCATTAACAAAAATACGAAGGTAGGCTTTTTTCCCCTGCACACTTCTGAAGATAAGAGACAGTACGTCCGGAAAGAATATGGATAATTATTTCTCAAGCCAGCTACCCCTCTGCCCAAAAATGGAGGCATTTTAAAAGAAGTTTAGTTTTATTAAAACTGACTAGAAAAGGGTCTACTTTTTTTTTCTCGTTGGCTTTTTCATAAAGTGCGCATTTTAGGTGCCAAGCACCGACATGGCTGGTCCAAATTTAAAAATCAGCAATAATCGAGATAAAAGTAGCTTAACGTTTTTTCGGACTTTTTTTTCTTAAAAATTGTTATTTATTAGAACAGAGAAAAGAAGACCACCCGCTTAGTAATTCGTCGATTCCTTAAAAAGTATTGTAAGCTACTTAATTTTTTAAAAATTGATAAAAACGTCTAATTTGCAATGCTGTGAAACAGGCAATACAGAGAAAAGATTTGTCCAAGGATTGCTAGATGGTTCAGGGCCTTGGAGGCGTATAAATATAAAATGAAGCACTAACCTGAAACGTGAATGAGACTTTAAGATTCGAGGTGAATTCCTGTGTAAGGTCCAGGAGAGGTAACTTTTACTCGTAATTCTATCAGCCATGCAAGAGGAAATTATTAGAAGTGTACATGATATGGGTTTGGTGCTAAAAAGACGATGGATATACTAAAAACTCGATATTTGTTCAAAGGTATGAATAAAAGAGTAGATAAGTTTAATAAGAATTGTATCGCATGTATTTTTAAAAATCGAAAAGCAGGAAAACAAGAAGGGTTTTTGCATCCTATACCTAAAGACGACCCACCATTGGACACAGCTCATCTAGATCACGTTGGGTCATTTGAGGCATCAAAAAAGGGTTATCAACATCTATTGGTGCTGCTTGAAAATGAATTGTTATTTTTTATACTTGATTTTCCACTAAATTGAAACCTCTTCAGTTTGAACTCTTATTCTTCGGGTTCTTAGGCCTTAGATTGAATGCTGTAATTTTTTTATCTTGATTTTAGCACAATTTTAGCAACTTCCGAAATTCCTGAATATAAATTTTGTGTAAAAATAATGAATAATTTTTGAATAGTATAAGCCCTTTTTGAAAGCAGCATGTTTTACCTGCACCAGAGTTTATAGTCTATTAAAAGTCAATATCCAAAATAACGAAAAAAAACATTAATAAATAAATTAAACTTTTTTATTATCTCATATTCACCACTGCGTGAAGCGCAGTTGAACCTAGTAATTATAAAAATAGACTATAATTATGCAAACATTTATTCATTATTTTTCATTATTACGTACATCAACTTTATAGTTGAAGAAGTTTTTACCTGTAAAACTTAAAAGCTCATAGTTAAAATCATAAGCTATAAGTTACCTCTTTTCTATCGATTAAACTTTAAAAACTATCTATTGCGCTATTTTTTATTTATTAATAGAGCTGGGTGTCAGCGGCCATGTTTTTAGGCATCGATAGATAAAGTATTAATTTTGACCAATGGATTTTTTTTAAATCTAGGAGAAGCCATAGCCAAATTTTTCATTTTAAATGTAAAAAAAGTAATTTTATATTTTTAATATTTTTTGTTTTTTAAATAATAAAACGGTGTCTAGATAAGGTGTATTAGGAGTCTACTGTCGAGCCAACCTAATACACTATGGCGAAATACTGTTACGTGACTATTAGTTGAAAATTAACCAATTTATTGGTTAAATTAATAAAAATATCAAATTTATTTAGGAATTTTTTTCTTTTTTAACTCTTGATGGGGTCACGGTTTTTTTACCCCCACATTTGGGGTCACTGTATCGATATCGCCAGAACCATTTTTTAACCATTTTAAAAATAACTTTTGGCCGAAATTTTTTGTTAAGGTTTTAGCTAAATATTTCAATTAAAGAATAAAAATGGTTTTAGGCCAAATTGTCCGCTCAGTTTTCCGCAAAAAATTCCGGAACGGCGGAAAAGAGCATTTTTTCAATTTTGAAAGCAAAAATCATATCTCGGGCCCTAATTGTTATTAAGGGAAAATGATCTAGGAATTTAATCTTCGCATATAATTATATCTTCAAAAAAAAACCTCCGAATTTGGTTCCTTTGTAAAAACCATATTTATTTTGCAACCTGACAAATGGTTTTTTTTCGATTTCAAAAATTTAAAAAAATCGAAGGTTTTATGGGCTAAACACCCCCCTAGGGGCATTAAATGTTGAAAAAAATTATTTTTAGATGAAATTTAACCTTTTTATGAACGAATCAAATTGCCTTGCTCTCACGTTCTAAAGGCTTTTTTTGGATGTACCGGATAAATTCTCTATTTTAAGATCTAAGCCAAGTTGCAATTTCTGGCAGTTTTTTTGGGGTCTAAAACACGTATTTATTATGTAAAATTCATTTGTACACGAAAAAAAGTGAAATATATTACTAACTAACTTTATTTTGAGCTAAAATAACAAAATTTTTCACTTACTAGAAGTGACAAAAAAATCACGTCATGGGGTCACTATGTCAATGTTGTACACTGTCCAACTTTGCACTGACACTACGGCTAAACGGCTAAACCGATACGGATGCGGCTTGGCCAGTGTTCATACAAAGGTGACAAGTTTTTTTAGGGTGGGTTACCAGCCTCCGACTATTGCCCATGTCTGAGATACAGCAACGTCGTAAGCTGTTAGGTGGCGAAATCTATACAATGACCCCATGGAGGTTTAATTTAATTAAACATTAAATCTGTATTTATTTATTTATTTATTTAATATATATTTTTTATAAGTTTTTTACGGGTACCTATATACATTATACATTATATAGTAGAGTGTGTGTTTTATTTTTTTTTTTCCATATTTTTTGGCTCCCCACATTTTTTTCGAATATTTAGGTCATAAAAAACCCCCAGCTCCAAGAATTTTGATTTTCGATTTTTTTAACCCATGCCACCGAGCCCTTGAAGTTTCCCATTTAAATAACATGGGAATTTTGGGTTTTTAGCTATACAAATTTTTACAAAATCCAAAAAGCGTTTTAAAAAGCTAATTTTTACTGAAAAAATACTTTTCTTTGTTGTAAAGACATGCAAAAATCCCTGCATTAATCCAAAGGGTATTTTGGGGCTAGGAACGCAAATTTACATGTTGGCCCAATCTTATAAAACAGGGTTTTTTGGTAATTTTCGATAAAACACTACAACCTCAAAAATGAACCAAAATACTTCTGGTTAGTCTAATTTTTTGAGTGTAAATGTCACCTTTCAAATGCCGTAAACTGTGTTTTTTTATCACCGATTCTCTCAGCGCCATAGTCAATTAACTTACTGGTAATTTTCGACTAATAATAACCAATTTTTGAATTTTTTTAAACTGCTGTCAAAAATGTAATTTCTGACGAAATTGAGCTTTATAGGTCTAAAAAATTTTCAATAAGTTTCAAATTTCCAAAAATTTTTTACTCGCTGCTTTTCAATAAATTATTAACCAGAGATGATAATTTGAAGTCATAGTCCCAATTTCAGGGTTTAAAAAAAAATCAATTTTTATCATTATCTTTGAAAAACGATATCTTAAAAACTATTTAAAGAAAGGAGACGAGTAAAAAATTTTTGAAAATTTGAAGCTTGCAGAAAACTTTTAAGGCCTATAAAACTCATTTTTGTCGAAAATTACAAATTTGGCAGCAATTTAAACAAATTTAAAAATTGGGCCTTTCGGGTCAAAAATTACTAATAGGTTAATTGACTATAACGGTGAGAGAATCAGTGATAAAAATACACAGTTTAAGTCGTTTGAAAGGTGACACTTACATCAAAAAAAGTAGAATAACCAGAAGTGTTTGGTTAATTTTTGAGGTGGCAGCGTTTTATTGAAAATTACTGAAAAACCCTATTTTATAAGATTGAGCCAACATGTAAATTTGCGTTTCTAGCCCCGAAATACCCTTTGGAATGAATGGCAGGGCTGTTTGCATGTCTTTAAAATATATAAAAGTATGTTTTCAATAAAAATTAGCTTTTTTAAACGCTATTTGGCTTTTGTAAAAATTTGTATAGCTAAAAACTCAAAATTCAATGTTATTTAAATGGGAAACTTCAAGTGCTCGGTGGCACGGGTTAAAAAAATCGAAAATTAAAATCCTTGGCGCTGGGGGTTTTTTATGACCCAAATATTCGAAAAAAATGTGGGGGGCCAATAAATATCGAAAAAAAAAATAAGACACACTAATAATATATAGTGTATAATTAGAAATAATGTATTTTGTTGGCCAAAATTAATACTTTATTTAGCATTTGATTGTTCGATACCTAAAAATATGGCTGACACCCACTCGTTGAAAATACGATCACCATATTGGTATATCTTCAATAAATGAAAATGTCCTAAAAATGTCTAATTCGTGGAAATTTGGTTACCAGGTAATTTCAATGCCTAAAACATGATTTTTTTTTTGCATGCGAGCAGGAAAGATATTTGTATGATTGTGCAATTTTTCACACGTCTATATACTTAGATGAGATTGCATTACGCATATCTAGGGTCGTTCCCTAGATTATGTCGGACTCCATGTTAACATGATTACCAACTAAAACTCACCCCCCATAAAAACATCCAGCGCCTAAAACATGATTATGTTGAATGCCTTTGTGCAGGAGTATATGTTCGAAAAGGTATAGATGAATAAAAAAAAACTCTGGATGAAAATTTTCTAAATCTGATCTAGTTGATGCGGCAGAAAGCAAAAATTTATTTCATGCAGTCTTTTTTGAGTAATCGCAAACTGCTTTCAGATATTAAAAAATTAAGGAAAAAATACTAAAAAATGAATTTTTAATTTTAAGTTCTCCGAAGGGTATATAATAATCTTCATCGTTAAAAAAAGTTAATTTCAAGTGTATGCTGTAGAAAATCATGCAACAGGCGACTGATAAAGTTCAACCATCTGATACACAAAATCATCACTTTTTGTTACCTGTAAAAAAGTGCGATTTTTTGTATATTTTTTATAGGAATTTATTATATGGGAAAAAATACTTTTGAAATAATTAAACTTAACTTGGAAAAATATATAGATTATTGACAAAACATGTAAAAAAAGAATCTTTCTGCGAAAATTGGACTAGGAGATCTTTTTGGTACTTTTGTCCTACTACCGCGTTTTTAAATTAAAATGTTTTTTTGAAAAAAATTGATCATAATTTGAATTAAGAAATTCTTTTAGAAAATTTATTTTCATAATCAGCTTATGAATTATTCATTTGACCGTGACCATTTTTAACGATTGTGAAAATATTATATTTTTCAACTAAACTGAGGTGCGTACTTGAATTTTAGTTTTACTACCTAAATTATGCACTCTATTCCTATTTATAAATGTGTCCTTTAAATGTTCCAAAGACATATCAAACTTTTATATCAATAAAATTTATATATACATGTATATATAATTATAAACATGCTTCTATAGTAAACTATAAATAAAGCTGTGAGTTACATTTTCATTTAATTTCTTCATAAATAATAATTTTGTAATTAAATATTTACGGAAAAAGTATACTATAGATTTTTATATAATTTCTATAAATCTCAGAGAAAGACGGTTCGGATATTAAGGGTTTGACCTACCTCGAGTTCTTCACTATAAAATTATGGATCAGATTCATTAGGAGAAGGGAACCATAAATAAAATAAAAACATTTAAATGTATTTGATAAAAAAATATAAAATAATAAACTTTTATTTATTTTAGTTATTAAATATTTTTAAACAGCATTTAATAATTTTACATTTTTTGCATATTTAAAGTTCATTATGGACTTATAAATTAATTCATTGGAATAGGCATAACCTTAAACAATAAAAAATTATTAAATTACAATTTAATAGAAAATATTAATTATAGAAATTATATACTGAAGAAAACTAAATAATGCTTAAAATTTTAATTAATATTTGTTATTCTTCGTATCATGCCGTTGGAACATCTTTCACTCTGTAATTCAGGATCTACCCCTGGTATTAGCGCTTTTGAGAAGGTGAAATTGTTTACCGTTAATGGGCTTTTTAATAAATCTAGCAATCAGAGAAAAAATTCAATTATTATTTTGTATTTATTCAAAAGTTATTTGAGTAAATCCATTCCTCCGAAATCATTTCTTTTTTGAAAATTTTTGAACATAATATAAATATATTAATAATATAAATATTTAAATATTTTTGCAATATAATCTTCCAAAATAATTTAAAAACTCTCTTTAGGTATTTCAGTATTTAGTACAGCAAAAATAAATAAATAATTTAATAAATTTGGTTTTCCCGTTTTTGGATGAAAGGTTAATATTTTTTTTGTTTTAGTGTGAATGGAGACTTTACGAAAAAAAAAACACTTCTTTGAAGTTGTTGAAAATTTTTTAACAAATGATAGCTACAATATGAAAACCTGGAGCAATATTCAAGCAATTCAAATAATTTTCAAGCCGAACAAGCTAACAATCCTTTTCTTAAAAAGGACATGTTGATCACAACAGTAACTATGTACATTGTTATAGCTAAAGAGCCATTCTGATTGGCTCTTACAAATTTCATTGTCAATAGGTTAAAATTAATTGTTTTATTGTTTATATTATGTTTTTATTATTTTTGAGGTTAGTTATAGTACGTCGTGTAGTTGATATGAATAAAAAAATTAAAGTAAGAATAAATTTTGGTAATTAAGAAAATAATAAAGGTTGGAAGTTTTAAATCATTCTTCGCGCGACGCGCGGTTAATACTAGTTTAACTAAAAAATGCTACTTCGGCCTTTATCTTGCCCCTGAAATTTTTGAATGTCGAATACTGAAATTTTAAGCAAGAAAATTTTTTCATGTGCGCCCTCGAGTGTATTCAAAGAGTAATGGATTTACGAATATTATAATAATATTAAAAATTAATTTTCCTGTCCGTGGCCAAAAAGCACGTGATTCCCAGTCATTCCACAAAACGTGTTTTCTCGCCACTGACAAAGAAAAATCGTATATAATCCTCAATCATAAAAAAAAGAACCCAAAACACATTTACATGTGGTTTGGCTTGTTCTTTATTATTCTGACAATGGGTCGTAATCGAATATTATTTTTACATTTGTTAATGCAAGTATGAAACTCAAATTTTGTTTTTTCATTTAAGAGATAAAAAATTGATTGCTTTTTTAATAACAATAAATACAATATTTTACACAAAAAAACTTACTGCTTGATGTAAGTGTGTTTGGACTGTTATATCTTCGTGTTCCAGACTCAAAAAAATAATATACATCTCTTCTGGTTCTTTCGCTATTATAAACAATTTCTCTTTTCCACCCATGAAAAAATGGTTGCTTAAAAGCCGGATCATTCAGATCGTCCTTAAATTTTTTAAGAGATGATTTTATTTGATGAGAGTCATAATTTTCTTCAAAAGACTTTTTTCCATTCTGATTTTTAATATCAATTGAAGTTGACTGCTCGGTTGACTGTAAACAGATAACGTTATATTGTTAGGTAATTTCATGATAGGTAATTCTAGGTATCAGACCTGCAAAATATTGCAAAAAGTTGGCCATACCAAGTATACCTTATGATACTTCCATATTGGTAAAAAGAATAAAAGCCCTCAGAAAAAAAAATTGACTATTATTTTTATTTTTAAGCTATATTTATACCTTAAAATTTGATTTATTTGCGTGTGTTGCATTTTTAGCCAATAAAAGGTCTGGGAGTGAATATAATGATTTTATTTTTAATTTGAGAGACACCCGCAAAATTAAATTGCTTTACTTGAAATTTCAAGAAAATGCTTGAATTTTCAAGAAGGGTGGAAAAGAGTGACCGAAAAATGCGCTAAAAATCCACCCATTTTTTTGCAACCACGTTAATTTTTTGCGAAACAGATTTCAATCAAAATATTTTTTTTTGCTGAATCTTTTTTATGTTTTTTTTCCAGAATTCATCAAAAAAAAATTTCGCTTAACTAAAAAACCCTTCAATTCAATTTTATACTCAAGTAATAATGCGGTATGAGTGGTCCTGACAACTAGTAACTATTTAGAAAATCGGCTGTAGGTTTTTTTTGTGTCATCGAATCCGAATTCAAATTCCTAAGTGAATAGAAAAAAGGATTTAATCCTTAACTCATATTATGGAATTAATCTTATTATCAATTTGATGCCATATTTTAAGGGTTATTAACAAAATATTGGTTTATTTAATTCTGTATCAAAAAAAGGAATATTTGAGTTAATTATTGGAGTTGAAAACTACCCAAAAAGTGAGAAAAAAAATTTTAAAAACACGATTTAATTTTATTTTCTACATTTATTCTACTATTTTTGACAATATTTTACCGAATTTTAGTCTAATTTAAATAAAAAACGAAAAAAATGTCCTTTTAGACATGTTTTTTAGAAAATGAAAGATTGGTGGAGTAATAAGTAGAGGTGGGAAAAAAATTTTTTTTGAATTCTGAAAAATACACATGATAACAAAAATTTTGCAAGAAGTTCCTATCTGCAAAAAATTAACGAGGTTGACTACCTGATTCATGTTGTCGTTTATGTTTTCTGAATTTGATAACGGCTTTATTGTTTCTTCTGTTGTACTCTGTTCTATTATATTCTCTTCTGGAAGTATCAAGTCTGGTAGCTGAAAAAGTAAAACACGATAAAGTTGAAAAAAAAAAATTCTATTTTGATAATCAAATACTCACGAAAAATGTTTCATCTTTTAAATTATCAGTTGTATTATTATTTTGTGATTCCGTTTCTGACCTTTTTTCAGAAAATGAGCCTTTATTTAGACATGATTGTATATCTTTTTCTGTATTACTGATTATAATATTAATAAACTCCATTTCTTCTATTATCTAAAATTATTATATGATATAAATGAATAATAATTAAATAAATAAAAATTTAATTATGTTTTCACTTCAAAAAAAATTAAAAGTTAACGAGTTGAAGACAAAATTTTACTCAGAAGGTCACTGAAAAATATTGCCCATAATTTTTAAAACTTTTGGATCACCCTATAAGGAAGGTATCAGATGATTTTAAGTATGAAATTTCTAATGAGTTTTTTCAAATTTTTAATTGTAATACTCGATAAATTGTTATGCTTATTGAAATTCTGAAATTTTAATCGTAATCAGTGACCTCAAAACATAAATCCCATGGTTTATTTTAATTTCATATTTTGAATTAAAAAAGAACTCTTTAGGGGTAAGTTAGGGGTCAACCTTATGAACGGGGACACCTCGGGAGGTTCCTTTGTAAGAAGAAAAAATTTTTGATGTTAATGTGAATTTTTTACAGAAAAAATAAGAAAAATTATCTCTCAGTTCTCTTACTTTTTTTTATAAGAGGCCTAAACACAAAAATGGCTCCCAAAAATCGAGATTTCGTTCTAGGAGGTTAAAAATTGGGCTAGTGACCTATTTTTGGTAGTAATTTCAAGGAAAAATACTCTGGAGCAGTTTTAAAGATCCGGCCATCAGTTTCACTCTCACTTCATTTAAATTTACCCACATATAACTTAAAGTAAATATTTTATTAGTATTTTAGTAGCTTTTAAATTTACTTTGCTTGACAGCTGTTGCAGCTCATTTTCTTGATCTTCTAAATTTTCCTTCAAATTGCATATTTCATTGCTTTTGTTTTGTTAAAATAAAAAATCAAAATAATAGAAAAATGGTAGATTAGTCGTAACTCATAATATCTGATTCATTTTTTTTTTTTTTTTGAAATACTTACTCTACGGCCTGAAGTTTTTCATTCAATTCATTTTTGACAACTTTCATTTTTTCAATTTTTTTTCCTGTCTTTTTAGAATCCTATATGAGAAAAAAAGTTTTTTTGCTTTATTATTACGACATTTAAGACTTGATTTAAGTTATATTAGTTAAACAAAATGGTACAGTCGACTATGAACAAAGTATTATCAGTTAAAGGGTCAAAAAACTTAAATAAAATCTAAAAAATCCCAAAAAAACGGGTTTTTTAGGTTTTCTAAGGCCTAAGTCAGTGAGTTTTTGATAACTTTTCGGAAACTACTGCTTACTAATGAAATAAAAAAGAAAAGTGGAAATGATTGACGACTCCCAAATTTTAAGCGCACCTTCTACAAAAATAGTCCAAAAACATTCAGACAAAAAGCATATTGTTAAGGATTCTTTCATCTAATCCTATATGGAGCTCATAATATTATAGGTTAAAAGGATTGGGATTTATGGGCAAAAATAGGTTAAAAAAAACGTGAAAAAAACTTTTTTTTCATGGTCAACTTTGTGAGGATAATTTTGGAATTAAAAATTATTATTTTTTAACCAAATTTTAACCACGTATTTTTTGGCTCTTAATTCAGTTAGTTCGCATTGTAAAAAATTACTAAGGAATACCAATAGAAACCCAATATTTAACATTTTAACTGCTCTAAGACGTTGAAAATTAAAAGAAAAATTATTTTCAACAGAAAGATACTACTTCAAAATATGTAAAATTGAAGTAAATAATAAAAAAATTTGTAAAAATTAAGTAATAATTTATTTAGTGTAATTTTTAACATAAAATACATAGTATTTCTTTTAACTTTTTTAACACGGATGTTTACACTTATAAAAAAATCCCTTTCTTAAAATATAACGATAATAAAATAAGATGAAAAAACAATTTAAAAAAAGAAAAAAATGTTAAAAGTTAATAACGCTCAATATTCAAAATAAAAAAGTGTCATATATCGCGACAAGAGTTTAAACCCATTAGTAAAGCATAAATTTTTATAGTTCTTAAAAGTCTATGAATAAACACCCACTCTCAATAAATCCTATAAATTTTTAAAAAATAACCATTGCTCAGATATCAACAATATTATTACTTACAAGGGGAGTTCAATAAATTTGGAACACCAAATTACACCAAATGGTTATGGATGAGTTTGTTATGTTGAAAAAACATGCCAACTACCCTCCGTTCATCCCAATGGGCCTAGAAACGTAGGGCTCAATGTTATAAAATAGAGTTTTTTGGTAATTTTCAATGAAGCGCCAAAACCTCGCAAGTTAACCAAAAAAAGACCAATTTTTAAATTGCTGCCAAATTTGTAATTTCTGACAAAAATGGGTTTTATAGGTCTGAAAAAATTTGTACAAGCTTCAATCAAGCTTCAAGCTTCCAGGCATGTTTTTTCAACATAGCAAACTCATCCATAACCATTTGGGGTAATTTAGTGTTCCAAATGTATTGAACTCCCCTTGTAAGTAATAATATTGTTGATATCTGAGCAATGGTTATTTTTTAAAAATTAAAAGGATTTTTTGAGAGTGGGTGTTTATTCATAGACTTTTAAGAACTATAAAAATTTATGCTTTAATAATGGGTTTAAATTCTTGTAGCGATATATGACACTGTTTTATTTTGGCGTTATTAACTTACATTTTTTTCTTTTTTTTAATTGTTTTTCCATCCTATTTTATTATCGTTATATTTTAAAAGAAAGGGATTTTTTATAAGTGTAAACATCCGTATTAAAAAAGTTAAAAGAAATACTATGTATTTTAATATATATAATGAGTCTTTCTTTGCCAAAACAGCAATGTTGGGCAGGTCGGGTCAACGGATCGGTCTCGAATTTTTCCCATGTTTTTATAACATAAAGATAGGAAAATCCTGAAATTTTTAGCCTTCTAGGTCTTAATTAAACAGTCCGAGTTATGACCAATCAAACTCATTAGGCGGCTCTCGGCCAGCGTTAGTGCTTTTCGGGAAAATGGTTAAAAATCATTAATATAAGCTTGAAAAAAAATTCTGGAAGAGTATATTTGTTGGGAAACCTTCAGTAAATACATTTCTGTCATTAGTTTTTCGGAATATCCCCGGAAAAAGGAAAATGCGTTTCAAGAAAAATCGCAATATCTCATTTTAAGCCATTTTTTTTTTTGAAAATTTTTTTCAAAGGAAATCCCATCGATCTGTCTGAAAAAAAATTTTGATTTCGGCCATTAAGGTCGATTTTAGCCTGTTTTAGAATAATTTCACATTTTTAATACTTGTTTATTTAATTGTCCACAAGGGGTTAAAATAATTGACTTTTTTTCTTTCAGAATCGATTAGTCAGGGAAAAATTAGTCCTAAATAAAAAAAAACTACTATTTTCGATGAAAATTAACCAAGCTATGGTCAAGTAAAGATACTGTCAAAAACTACCATTTTTATACTAATTCCAATTATAGGCTCTAAAACGACATTAGAACTTGAAAAATGAATAACTCGCTTAAATTTTATCGTAAAAAGAAAAGTTTTGGATTATTATCGAATATTTTTTCCTTGGCTATTCGTTTATTCAATAAAAAAATTAGGTTATTCGATAAAAAGTTTTTTTTGGTCAAAAACTAATGTAACATGTTAATGACTGTTTTTGATTATTATCATTTTTTAACAAAAAAAATAAATTTCTGTCAACAAAATTAAAAAATTATTTCTAAAAAAATAAAGGTCCTGGAGAGGTTCTCAGATTGAGAATGAAATATTGACAAGAGTGAAAATCAAAGTTTTTTGAATTTTTCCTTATAATTTGTCCAGCAAGGTCGTTTTAAACTCAATTGAAACATATTTTATGATATTTGAACTTAATTTAAAATTTTCAGTCGTCTACAAAGCAAATATCCACGGCAATTGCAATTTGACTGTTATTAATTAATTTCTTGAAAAAATTTCTTATTTTAGTGAAGAGACAATCAAAAACAGCTTTTGCAACTGGTCAAAAAACCTAAAAACAATCTCTCATGTTATAATTTACAGTTGCTTTTAGATATTTTGTTACTAACGAGCTTTTAGAACATTTTAGTAATAAAAAGTTTTTAGTAAGATTTCTAAAAGCTTTGTAAAGCGTTTTTAAAACCTTTATCCTATTTTTTATCAATTTTTATTTGCAAATCGACACACTACATTAAACTGTATGTAAAAAATTTTTTTTTTAGATTAGTTTTATGACCTGGAATTATATTGAGCCGGTATTTTTCTCTACGATCTGTTTGGGAAATAAGAAATACCCTAATATGTATAAAAATATATTACGTCATTTTTTGGCCAGTTCCTGTTTGATGCACATGCTTATACTGTGTGCTTCAGATCAACTAGTTGCTGTATAACCAATCATGACTATAATTATAATTTGTCTCTCTCTCTCTCTCTCTCTTACTCGTTATTTTATTAGTCTGTGATTGGATTTCATGCGCTAGTTTATCTGAATCAGACTGTATAATTCGTAAATTTAAAAAAAATGTACATACTTCAAAAATCTTTCTTTTTTTATCTGCAATATGTTTTAAGAATCGTTCCTTGCTGTCTTTTAGCACATCTAGTCTGCATAATTAAAATATAATTTTTTAGACACTTAATAAAATAAAAATATATATATTATTATATTTAAAAATTTGATACCTTGAAGATATTTGTTGAATTGATTTATCTATAATATTGCTACTAATTTCCCCCTTTTCATTTGCAGATTCCATTTTTATTATTTTTTCAACATCCAGCGTTTATTTTTAGTGTTATGAGTTTTGTTTGAATAATATAACTAAAATTAATAATGCGAATTTTGAATAGAAGTGAATTACTGCGTAAGGCGTGTGTAAAAAGGAAGGAGGTAAAAAAATAAAGCGAAATTTTGAAGAATTTAATCAAACTAGGGGTCGCGAGTAGCGTGATTTTTTTGTAAAAAAAAAATTTAACAGTAGTAGTAGTATAGTTTATTCTTGTTTATAATTAATACATAATTGTTACAAGATATGGTAATTATTATATGATACTGTGTTTTAACAATATTTTACATCTTTCTTTCAGTTTATTAAATTCAATAAAAGATAAACGAATTTACTTTACAATGTGAATATTTGAAATTTAAACTTTAAATTAGTTTACTCACCCCCCTTATATAGAAAAAATGTTACCCAAATACAAATTACAATATATGTAGTTACCAAATTTATAAATTTACATAAATTATATAAAATTAAATTATTTTTTCTTTTCAGAACTTATAAGTTTAATTTTACTGCATCTCTTGATTTTCTTCTATCATAACTTTTTTCTTTCTTCTGCTCTTGATTACATATACTTTTTGATCTTTATCTTTCTTATATTCTTGCCTTTTAGTTTCATGTTTGAAAATATTTTTCAAAATCTTTAACAATATTTAACAATATTCTCTTTTCAAAATACAATTTATGAAAACAACCAATTTTTCACTGCACTTTTCATAAAGGGTAGGGAAAAAATTTTCCCTCTGTTTTATTAACTTTTCAAAATATTTTTTAGTGATAATTGGCGTTTCCATACTATTCAAAATCATTTCTATATTTTTCTTTAAGAATTACTGTAATTTGATCTTTATAAGCCACGTTTCTAACCTAACTTTTTCTCAACTTTTTCTTTTTCTTTTAATCTTGATCTAATTTTTATGCTGGAGTTTTTTTTTTATGTTTAAAAAATTTTTTTTTAAATCTTTAACAATATTATTCGTTTTTCAAGATACAATTTATGAAGATAACCAACTTTTCACTGCACTTTTCATAAAGGGTAGGGAAAAAATTTTCCCTCTGTTTTATTAACTTTTCAAAATATTTTTTAGTGAAAATTGGCGTTTCCATACTATTCAAAATCATTTCTTTTTTTTTTCTTTTTCTTTCCAATAAAATTTCTTTATTTTTCTTCGAAGCTTATACTAATTTGATCTTTACAAAAGCCACGTTAAATCTAACCTAACTTTTTCTCAACTTTTTTTTTTCTTCTCTTAATCTTGATTTAATTTTTATGCTGGAGTTTTTCTTTTATTTTCATTTATTTAATAGGTTTTATTTTAATACTTTTGACTGATTTTTCTGGTATTTTTTTCACTTTTTATATAAATATTAACTATTTTTTTACGGAGCTGTTTTATAACGTTACTAAGCGCTTTCGCGCCCATCCCCCTCTCCAAAAAAAAATTTAACAGTAAACAATTAATAAAAAAAAAATGAATCAATTAATTTTTCAGAATATAACATTTTATGTTCGTTATAATATTAAATTTAAAATTAAACAAGAAAACTATAATCTCATTTTTTTATAAATTAATAATTTTTCATTTATTTGTTATTTGAATGTTAATATATTTTTTTACAAAAACATACTAATTTCGAATACGATTATTTATTTTTTATTGCTACCTAATTCGTTCATGAAATAGAAAAAAAAATTTTAAGGCACATCGATATGACCCTTCTTTTCAGGTAGTTTGAACCTTTTTAAGATCCAAAAAAAAAATTTAACAAGAAAATAGCGACAGGTGCCAAAAAAATTTTATCTTTTAATGTTAAAAACCGCGTTTCTCATTTCTGAGCTACTCGAAATTTTCAAAATAACTTTTCGCAAATAAAATTTTAAATAATAGATGGAAAATTCATTTTACAATAAAAATTAGCCGAATTATAATCAAATTTAATTTTGATGGAGTTTGTTAAAAAAAATTGAATAGTAATAACATAGTTTTATTCTAATTATTTAGCCTTATACTATAGTTTTTACTATACTTACACTGCACCTATATGTTAATCGATAAAATATTAAATTTTTTATATATTATTTATAATTTTTTTATATGTCTTTTACAATATTTTGTATATAATTATATCATATTATCCTTATAAGATATTATAAACTTTTTTTAAATTTGAAAATTTATCTCACGACTCCGAAAATTTCCGAAAGTTTCCGATGGTAAAAAGAGACGGGAGTAAAAATACAGAGCATAAAAGATAAAACTGTTCTGCTATTCATCATTTACAATAAGACAATAATAATCTTTTTTATATACATACAAGTTTGTTTAATTGTTTAATTAAACATTATTTTACATTCCTAATAATAGTTTTTCAGGGCTGATTATTTTTTTTTAAGGTAATGAAAATTTATTTTAGTAAAAAGTTTGCTTTTAAAAGTCATATCAATAATCAATAACTATTATTTATTTCAGGTGAATATTTATATTTATAAGAAAATTTTTATTAATTAAATATAATAACTAAAAAAAAAGCAACATTTTTTTGATTGGGTTAATATTATGAAGAAAATTAATAAAAAATTATGTTTTTTTAACATAACAAGCTGTAAGCATATACTTACATCAGCTGATTCAGGTTAGTATTTTATATACTTGTGTACATGTAATTTTGTTAATAGAAATGAATTCTTTAATTTTACTTAATTTTTAGACTTTATAAGATAATAAGTTTGGTGAAAAAATTGAGGACACAAAAATATAAAAACAAAAATAATGCTATTTTTATCTTGAAGAATTTTAATTTCATTGAATGAGTAATTCTAAAGCTCAACTTGTTCAATTTATTTGTATTTTAAGGATGAATTTTTCTTATTTCTGCTAGATTACTTCTTCTTTGTTATTGAATAATGAATCAAGACCTGATTAATCAAAATATCTGAAGGTAAGCATTCTTAATACTTAATATTAAATTTATTTTGAGCTTGTTAACGGTTTAACTGTATGACGATATCTTACATTACACCATGCATTTTTGTATTTTCCTTAATGCGACAATAATTTTTGTCTAATTAATATTGGCTTCCAATTAATTATATTACATTTTGTTTTATTATTTTATGTTTTTAAATAATATAATATGTTTTGTTTAACATGTTTGCAGATGTCAAAATACTGCTTTAAAAACCAATAGAAGAGGTAAAATCCACAACTGGTACCAAATATATTTTGATTAGAATAATAAGTAAGTTATCATTAAGTAAGTATAATACTTTTAAAATAAAAAACCAATTAAAAAAGTTAAGTTTTGATTAATCTTTTTATAAGGATAGTCTTTATTAGTATCAAATAATTTTAAAGTTAGCGTTTGTATATTTGTATATATGCTTTTTTCTTGGCTTAAAATTACATTACAAGCAAAGTGAATCTTTCAGTTTTTGTTGTTCTCATTGCCCATATTATCTGTACTGATATTCAAAATAAGTTCTCTATATACTTTTTTAGCCTCGTTTTTGTGATTGCATAAATTGAAGCAAGTAAAGCTACTATACTAATAGAAAAACATTAGATTTATTTATGCTTAAATTTAGATCTTTATTATTAAAAAAAGTAGTATTTTTAAAAGCAATATACAATAACAAAAAAAAAAAAAAAAAAAATTTATTCTATAATATATTTTACTCAACTTTTTTTTTGTTGCAGAATTTGTTTAGAAAAATTCAATATTAAGAAATTACTGAATATTACATATTATTAAAAATGAAGGAAATAAAACGAGAAATGACTTTTGATTTTGAACAAAATATGTACATTAAGCTTGAAGTAGAATCAGATGACGAAGAACAACCTGAATTAGAAGACATTGATAATATAAATTCTCCTGAATTAGATGATACTGATAAAATAAATTCTCCTAAATTAGAAGTTACTGATAAAATAAAATCTAAAGGAAATTTCAGTTGTAATCAATGTAAAAAAACTTTCAAGACTTCAAGTAATCTAAGCGTTCACTTTCGAGTTCATTCTGGTGAAAAACCATTTAAATGCGGTCATTGTGAAAAGGCGTTTAAGCAATCAAGTGCGTTAGTAACTCATGAACAAATTCATTTGGGTTTAAAACCTTTTAAATGCAAAATTTGTGAAAGAAAATTCATTCAAAAAGCTGGCTTGAAAAACCATCTAAGAACTCACACAGGTGAAAGACCATTCTGTTGCGATTTGTGTAATAAATCTTTCACCCAATTAAGCAGCTTCATTCGTCATAAAAACTTATTTCACACTCGTATAAAATTATTTGAATGTGAACTCTGCAAAAAAACTTTTAATTTAAAATATGCATTAAAGAATCATCTTAAAGTTCACTCGAATGATATGCCTCATAAATGTTCACTTTGTGGGAAAAAATACAAGCATTTAAGGAATCTTCAAATTCATGAAAAAAAACACTCAGGCTTAAATTTATTTGAATGTGATCATTGCAAAAAAAAATTTATTAGGAAAAACAGTATGATGAAACATCTTCGTGTTCATACAGGCGAAAGACCCTACAAATGTCAATACTGTAAAAAAATGTTTAAGTATTTGAGTAACCTTCGATGTCATGAAAAAATTCACTTAGGTCTAAAAAAATTTGAATGTGATTATTGTCAAAAAACATTTTTTACAAAATTTGAAATGCGAAGTCATATTTTGATTCACACTGAAGAAAAACCATATAAATGTGATTCTTGCCAGAAAGAATTCAAGCATGCAAGCTCAATTTATCAACATAAAAAAACTCATATCAACGAACAATATTTTAATTGCGGCTTGTGTGCTAAAAGATTCATTTCAATCTTTAGTTTTACACAGCATTTAATTAAAAAACACAGCAAAACAAAATCTGATAAAAAAATAGCACAATTTAAAGAATACTTAATATATTTAAAAAATTCTGGTCAAGTAGACCTTACTTTAACGCTTTTAAAATGAACCATTGAATTCAACCTCTGCACTTTTGCACAGATTTGTTACAGATAATGGATGTTAACCAACTTAATATCTGGATTAATATGAGTTACATTTAACATAGTTGGGTAACCTTGGAGGCACCCTCAGAATTAATCAAGTAATTAACACTGTGTATATACTGTTTGAGTGTCTGTCAGGATGCTTAATTGTGTATATATAGCAGAATAATACAAACAAACAAATTTTCAACAGAAATTCAGAATAAAATCAAAAACCTATAAAAAAATAATTAACAATTTTTCATTTAACAGTATTGTATGATCGCGTTAATATTTAATTCTAAGCCTTTTACATGAAAAAACAAAAATAATTTATCATATTAATTTAATGAATAATACTCAATAATAATTTGTACTCGATGTGAAAAAAAGTTAGGCAATATTAATGCATTTTACGTATGAAGATAAGCTAAATTATATTTTAAAAATTTAACATTTGCATGTATTGTTAAATTTACATTAGAACTGTTTTCAAAAAAGTGTTGCTTTATTGAGTATCCGCAAACCTGAACACGTTATTTTCTAAGAGACGTTCAATTGGAAAATTGTTTGTTTTTCGAATCTAAATTGTAAGCTACTGTCCACGAATATTTGTGTTTCACAAACTCCACGAAATTGACGATTGCAAGGGGAAATAACCAATGAGGGGCTGGAGGAAATAAACACTGAAATACTATAGGCACACGGGGCCTTCGGCCAATCTTTAGTCAATTCTATGGAGTTTGTGGAACACGTAAATTCGTGGATTGCAGTTTACAAAATAGGTTTGTAAAATACAAACGTATTTTCCTTGAGAGAAAATCTGTGTTCGTGTTTCAGGAAAAATTTTTCGAGTGGATTGCAGTTGTAAAATTGTATGTTCGTGTTTCACGAATACATTTTAGTCTGAAAAGTTTCTTTGATTTTCGATAGCCGTGTGAAATTAGATACCATTCACCAAAAAAATATATTTCTAATTATTGCCAACAAATAACTAGGATTTTATGGAGCGAATTTTTGGTTCGTAAGAAACCATAAATTTAGTACCAATTATTCGTTGTTCGAAAATCCAAGAGATTTTTTTTAACTACCAGGCTATTATGAACATTATGCTGTCACTTTAAAAAAATTTCTGAACTTTTTAATTCTGAGAACGAAAAATATTTCTATTAGCTAAACAAGTAAGATTCCTAAAATATTAGAGCTTATAATATCACTTCAAAATAGGGCCAACAAATAATTGGTCTCTAATGCCCTCATATATTTTAGGAATCTTATTTTTTTAGAAATTTTAGATATCACTCGAAACTTTGTGAAATAATTTTTTTTTTATTCAGAGTCTTAGCTAATTAATTAATGTTTATACAAAACATAATACATAAATTATTATATTATATTGTACCTTATAGTTAGGTAAATATTGATAACCATAATTATAATTTTTTTTTTTAATTTATTTTAGGCCACTTGGCTCTTTCTAAACCAAACACAGCAATATTGTATACATATAACTTTGGAATTAGTTATTTCAAATGAAATTTTGATTTTTAATTTATTTATAAATGATCACTTTTATTTTTATTATCAAAACTTTGAATGAATTTTATTTACAAAAAAAAAGATGAATATAAATGAATAAGAGTGAATACAGATGGAAAAGAAGAATGCTTTTTTATAATAGGAAACGAAGGAATAATTTTTTGAATAATTGTATATATAAATTCCTTTCTTTTTTATAAGAAGCACTTCTTTTGATAAGTTGCTGTTTAGAAATTTTAAGCAATTTCCAAGAGCTATATTTAAAATTTTTTATTTTTTTCTAGCTTACCTTTATGGTAATTCAGTAAATTACGTAAATAATCAGCGTATTACTTTTTTAAGATGCAAGTATTATGCAGATTTGCGAGTATTCGCTTAAAATTTGAAGATAATTTTTTAATTCAAGTTTGAGATTTGCTTCAAAGGCAAATAAGTATAGTGATTTGGCCCCTGCAACCAAAACTAAACCAATTGGTAGCACCCAAAAAGTTGTCAAATAACTCGCGGAACCCCGTTTGAATTAGGCCTCTGGGCCTCGACAGACCCCCAAAAACCTAAAAAAACCTCAAAATAGACGTTTTTTAGGCTAAATTTAATTTTTCTTCCATGAACAGATAATACTCTGCAAATTTGCTGAAAGACTTAACATATCATCAATTTTTTAGAACGGATTTCTTTTAACCGATTTTCAAAAAATTCAATATTGTACTTCAGGGGGTTTAAAGAGGTCCTGAGGGGCCCAAAAACATTTTTTTCTTAAAAAATGATGATATATTAAGTTTTCCAGCCAACGTGCAGAATATTAACTGTTCATGGGTCGGGGAAATTAAATGAAGCCTAAAAAACCATGTTTTTTAAGGTTTTTGGAGTGTGTCGTGGCCAAGAAGTCTAACTCCAACGAGTTTTTTGACAACTTTTTTTATTCTACTACTTGGACTGGGTTTCATTGCGGGGGAAAATCACTATACTTATCCGGCAATAGAGGATACAGAAATAAATAAATAAATCACTATAGGTACTTATCCTTATAGAAGCCAGTATGTATACATAATTATATACATATTATATGTTTTAATTCAATTGTAAAATTTTGTGTAAGAATGATTCAATTTTTTTTTATTTTATTTTATTTTTAACATTAATTTATAAACATTACAGTAGAAATTATTTATTTATTTATGTATTAAATTGTATATTATTATATATATAACCGAATTTAAGGCCCTTTTGCCTAAAGTACCTAATTGATTTTTTAATATAAAATTGTAACTTTGTATAATAATTTAATAAAATTGGATTGATGATTTATATATTGTATTTCTTACATTTTTTTCAATTATTTTATAAGTATTGCCTATATTATATAGTGTGACAATTATTTGGTGCAAGAACAATTTTTTCCCCTAAGTGGTACTCGTAATTTCTTTATGTGCCAAAAATTAACAATGCGATATTTTTTTGTATATTACCTAATCATTTTAATTATCTATAAAAAAATCGGAAAACTATCTTCAATTTCAAAAATAAAAAAAAAAAAAAAATTTTTGTTGCACCAAATAATTGTCCAGTTTTGATATTAGCAAGCGAATTAGATAATTATAATATATTTGTTTCAATGATAATCGTCTGGAAACGCTTATAACAAGATAAAAGTAACTAAAAAAATTATTTAATAAAAAAAAAATAATATTCAAAAAAAATTTTAATTTTTTAAAAAATCAAAAATTATATAATTCTGCTGAATTATTACATTTTATTTTTGTTACCGTTGATTTGGGACAGATGTATTTTAAGATGATAGTTTATTACTTTATATCGATATCGATAATTGCACCTAAAGTAGCAGAGCCCATACGAGATAGGGTGTTTTTTTGACTAACTAAACATAATTGCAAATGAACAGAACTACTTACGTAAGGAATACCTTTTTATTTTTACTTTTGCATGCAAATTCTCCCAATTGAAAGTGCTCATTAGTTTAAATTACTGGCAAATACTCCAGTCAAATCGCGGAGGGGGGTTATATTTTCACTGGCCAACATGAGATTTGCTCTACTATATGTTTTTTAGATCGCTGAGTTATAAAATCGGGGTCTTTTCCGGGAGATATTTTTGGAACACCATTAAATTTGCAAAAACTACCCCCAAAAAAAGGGTTTTTTTTGATATATTAGAAAACTGAACTTCTAGATTTAACCAAAAATTGGTCTAAGAGGTATTTTTGGAACGCTAATCAAGAATTTGAGGTAATTTTTTATGAATAATTAATATTTCACTCTTGAATTAGCAAAAACAACCCCTAATAAGGGTGCATATGCAATTTTTGCACTTTGAGCGACCAAATTAGGTCCTTAAGGGTTTTTTGGGGTCACTTATCAAGAATTTGGGGGAATTTTTTGTAAATAATTAATATTTCACCCTTCAATTAGCATAACCAACCCCTAAAAGGGGTGCATTTATAGGAGACATTCCTTTAAGGGGTTGTTTTTGCTAATTCAAGGGTGAAATATTAATTATTCACAAAAAATTCCCCCGAATTCTTGATTAGCGACCCAAAATGGACTTAATTTGGGTGCTCAAAGTGGGAAAATAGCAAAAACACCCCATTTAGGGGTAATTTTTGCTAATTTAAGGGTGAAATATTAATTATTCATAAAAAATTACCTTAAATTTTTTTCAATTGGCTAAATCTAGATATTCAGTTTGCTAATATAACAAAAAAAAACCTTTTTGGGGGGTAGTTTTTGCAAATTTAAGGGTGTTTCGAAAATATCTCCCGATAAAGACCCCGATTTTCGTGATCAACAACCCAAAAAAAATATAGTAGAGCAAATCTCATGTTGGCCAGTGAAAATACACCCTAAACCGCGATTTGACTGGAGTAAAACAAATAATAGAAAAGGCGCTAATAAAAATTTTACGCGTGTGGAAATAAATATAATGACGAATAAAGAGCATATTTTAAATGTCAAACAAGTAAATAAATATATTAAAAGTAATTTACTAAGAAATTTAAATTATGTTTACCTACAAAATATTATCATAATAGTGTGGCAGTGCCTAATTATCTGTGGTTCATGATAATCGCAGAAATTGCGCGTTAATAAAAACTAAAATTTACTACTTTTTATTTTTTTCAATATACGAACTTTGTAGTTATTTCCAATATAAATTAATAATTCAGCAACAAAAAATGCAATCACCCGATGGATAAGCTAAAGGTATATATTATAAGGATCTCCTATCGAAATTATTTTATAAATCAAAATATTCAAAATAAATATATGTATTTATTTTATGCAAAGTTGGCACCACTGACTACTATAGCGGACCTCTTTTGTCCATGTTTTTGTCGTACCACAAGAGTTTACAGAATTACGCAGATGCTAATTGCAATTTGTTCTTAATCAACAGCACAATTAAAGAATAATTAAGTACATAGGTATTTAGGTAAGGAAAAGTATCAATCAAAAATATTGTAAAAAATTAATAATAAGGTTGGCTTATTACAAAAATTTTATAATTTACTTCAATCGCTTTGATTCGTAACAATAATTTTATTTTTTTAGACAGATATAAATTGTATAATTATATTTTGTTCAATAATGAAGATAATAGAACGAGATTTGGCTTTAAACATCACTCAGAATAATAAATCAATATCGTCATATGATAAAGAAAAATCAACAGTATATTATTCTAAAATAAATTTAAAGTGTGATCAGTGTGGAAAAATTTTTAAGACATTGAGTAACCTCAATGTTCACCTTCGAATACATACTGGTGAAAAACCTTTTAAATGTAAATATTGCAAAAAGAGATTTAGACAATCAAGTGCCCTAGTAACTCATGAGCAAATTCATTCAGGTTATAAACCTTTTAAATGCAAAATTTGTGAAAAAAAATTTATTCAAAAAGCTGGTTTACAAAATCATTTAAGAACTCACACTGGCGAAAGACCATTTTGTTGCGATTTGTGTAATAAATCTTTTACTCAATTAAGCAGCTTCATTCGTCATAAAAACTTATTTCACACTGGTATAAAGCCATTTGAATGTGAAATTTGTAAAAAAACTTTTAAATTAAAATATGCATTGAAGAGCCATCTTAAAGTTCATAGTGATGAGAAGCCTCACAGTTGTAAGCTATGCAAAAAATCATACAAACATGAAAGAAATCTACGAATTCATGAAAAAAATCACTCTGGCTCAAATTTATTTGAATGTGAAAATTGTAAAAAAAAATTCATCAGAAAAATTAGTTTGATCAAACATTTTCGGGTGCACACAGGTGAAAGGCCATATAAATGTTTTCAATGTGATAAAATGTTTAAATATTTGAGTAACCTCCGAAATCATGAAAAAATTCACTTAGGTGTAAAAAAATTTGAATGCAATTGTTGTAAAAAAACATTTTTTACAAAATTTGAATTGAGAAGCCATATTTTAATTCATACTGATGAAAAACCTTACATGTGCAAAAGCTGTGGAAAAACATTCAAGCATTCAGGATCATGTCATCAACACGAAAAAACTCATTTTAATAAAAAATTTGTTCACTGCAATCAGTGCAGTAGAAAATTTATTTCATACTTTAATTTTGAAAAACATTTAAAAGAAAATCACAGTTCAGAAAACCTCTATGAAAAATCAATCCAATTTAAAGGCTATTATTTGAAGACCTTAGCATCTCGAGCCATTGAAAAGCTTGACCAAACAGTGGAATGTAAAACCGATACAATAAATCTAAATTTAGGCAGTCAACAAAAGTTCTATAATTTAAGAAAAGAAAAAAAAATTAACAGCTTGGAGCCCATTAATTTCGAAACAACAAAAAATATTCAAGGCAATTTTGATTCAGATTTGGATGAAGACTTTAATTCTTCTGATAATGAAACTAAATCATTAATAACAAATAAGGTAAAAAATATTGAAACCATGATGAACAATTTTTCGTTAACTGAAATTACAGCGAATGAAAATAATGATAATAAAGTAAAAAATAAAATTATTTCAAAAATTTTTGGAATAAAAAAATCAAATAGCAGCAGCAAAATGAATTTTTTAAATAATTTAAAAAAAAATAAAAATTCATGTTCATCTGCTATGAAAATTGAAAATATTATTGAGCTTATAAAAAAATCCAAAAAAATTGATGATAATATGGAACCCTTAGATTTAAGTATACAAAAAAATTATTAAATATTATTAAATTAATTTTTTCTAAAAAAATTTATTGAAAACAGTAAGCAAAAATCATTTGAATTCGTTCTTTTTTTTGTTTAAAAAACATAATTTTTTTTTTCTGCTTGATATTTATGATTTAGTAAATATACTTAAATTATGTAAAATTTAAAATTCAGTGGTTGATCCACTCTTTAAGAAAATCTTAATTTTTGAGGGTTAAATCTCAGGATTTTCATTTATTTTATATAGGTATTTTCAAATGAAATTGAAACTTCTTATATCTGTCTCGGAGTTTTTTCCGACGACAATTTAGCTAAAAAATAATTTTCTGGAAATTTCAGCTTCCTGGACTACAGTATACTCTAGTATACTTATTGTGATTTGATTATTTCAAAATACCTCAACATTTTCTTATTTTTGCTGTCAACCATTTACTATACCAAAAAAGATTTTTTAAAAAATTTACAATAAAAGATAATTTGATTTCAAATACCAATTTAACAAATAGTTATTCTGTTATTGTTAAAATTACGCCTCAGTTCTTAAATTCTATGGTCCAAAAAATATATAAATGGGTGGTCCTAATTTGAAAGCTCAAGATTAAAAAATAACTGCTTTTTAAAATTTATTTTTTACTCTTTTGAAAACATCAAATGTCATAAGTAAATTGTCTTACATAATTTTTTCTGCAAAATCTAAAATTTTTTCTAGATTTTTGTTTAGTTACATAAGTTTGCGGGAAACTCGAAATGTCTAAAAATGAGCTTTTAAATTAAGAGTACTCGATATCGTTTATAAAAAAATAGTATATTACGACCCATGGCCAGAAAAATAAAGAATGGTCCTAATCGCACGTAAATTACCTTCCGGGCCGAGGCGAATCCGAGGATGGTAAACTGCGATTTGGGGCATTCTTTTTTTGTGGCCCAGGGTCATATACGATTTTTCTGGCCGCTGACCAGAAAATAATTTATTTTTTTGTTTTTCTGAGCTTTAATTTTTTTTTATCCAGAGAAAGTTTCCTCACTTTCTTTATTAAATTTAGAATATTTTAACATAAAAACTTTTTAAATTTAATAAAAATTAAGGCCCTTTGTTTTTGGACGAAATTTCAAATACTCGAAAACTTTGTCCAAAAACGTACAGCCTTAATTTTTATTTTTAAGAAGTGTTTATGACAAAGTGAGGTAATTTTTCATAAAAAAAAGCCTATAAAAATAAAAAAATGAATCAATTTTTTTTAAAACAAAATTGCGTCTCCTCAGTACTCTTAAGGCCGTTTATCGCTATTTTTTTTTTAAATCATAAAATATGAAAACCGAAATGTAGTTTGAACTCAATCGATAGGTTTTTGAACCATAAGAAAATTAGACTAAAAAAAGCGAATTTTTTCAATTCATGCGCATGCACAATTTAAATAAACTTTTGGACAGAATTAAATGAAATTAAATCTAAGAACTAATGACTTGAACTGAAAGAACTAATAGCATCGGACAACTATTTGAAGGGGCCGATTTACGGACTAGATTAGATTTCAATTATTTCATCTCAAGTTTCTGGTATAATATTGATTAGTAAAAATCTGATCAATAAAAACGGCCATTAAATGAAAAAATTTTTTGTGTTAAAATAAACAGTTGACAAAACAAAAAAAGTAAATTTTTAACTAATTTGAAAAAAAGACAAAACAAACTAAAAGGGCTTTCAAAAATCAAGGATTTAGTCTACAAGACTGAAAATATCAAAACCTTATCTACATCAGATTAAAAGTCGATATTGAATCTGATAATTTTTAAAATTTATATAGTGTAGTTGAGAATTTTTAATGATTAATCGTAAATAACTCCCAAAATATAAATTTTAAAAATTACCAGATACTGACTCAAAATAGACTTTTAATCTTATGTACAAAGGACTTAAATCATTTATATATAAAATTATCATTTTTAGTTGTACTTTCGGGGAAAATTTTCTTTTAGAAATGCCCTTATTCTGATTCTCTTTTTGTATATTTAAAATTTTTTGTTCTTTGCGATAATTTTGTTTACCAAAAAAAAAAAAATAATAATATAATAATTTGTTAAAATTGGATTAATTAAATTATTTCAATTATATTTGCATATTTTATTTTGTAAAAATGATAAAATGCTGTTAATTTCTTGTAATCATTATGTACTATTAGTTTATTTCATTTTCCAATAAAATTTATAAAGAATTATAAGTTTTCAATAGGTCATTTTATCTTATCACAGAATTTCCTGAAAAATAAATTCAAATAAAAATACTTAGTCAAATTTAATTTAATTTTTTTTTTATTCGTAACAATACTTAATTTTACAGATATACTACATTTCTAGTTAATTATTTTGCAATTAATTTTAGTGTACAGTGTGGTTTACAAAAATTCGAATTCGAGTTGCTAACAATATCTGACGTACAAAGTACTTTTAAATTTTGATTCTATCATGCATATTTTAGAATACATTCTGGTCAGCGGCTCAAAAGTAGCATTTATCAACCACTGTTGAGGCAACTAGAATTCTTTTTACAGTGTAACTCTATCAGTGAATATTTTTAACATTTGAAAGAGAGAAGATAAGTTTCTGTGATTTATTTTAAAAATTAATTATTGCCTTATAGTAAAAAGAATATTTTTTGTAACAATTAAAACGTGAAAAAATAAATATGATAAAAAGATAAGCCAATTGCGGCTAAAATTTTTTTTGATCTGGATATTCAGAATTACGTCAGTGTGTTTTTAAATAAATTGAAATTCTTTCATTATTCATCAGCTTTTTAATTCGCAGCATTAGTTTTCAACATATTATATGATGAATAAGAAATATTCAGAACCTAAAAAAATGTAAATCAGAATATAAGTTTTTTCGTGTTTTGATAAAATCAAAGAATAAATTTTTTGTAATAAAAAATTATTTCGCGATTAACTCATAAATTATAATTCCGTCGATCAAAATGTTGTTTTGATTGCCTATTTCTTTCAAAAATTTTCACATTTATTTATTTATTTGGTCCCAAAAAATAAAAATCCTTGAAAAATCCCATACTTATATTTTGAAATATATTTTTATTTTTTAATTATATAAATAACCATTGTGTTAGTGCACATGGTTGAGAAAAAAAAATTAATGAGAATTTTTGTGGTTTTAGAAGAAAACAGCAATCTCTTATAGCACGCAAATTTTGAGGAAAATGACAATAGGTATTTAATTATTTTGAAAACTGCCTTCGATATGTTCTTTGATAATAGTAATCGAAATAAGTATTTTTTGTAAATCTCGATTTTGAGAGACCAAAAATCAATCACATTATATTTTCAAAAAAGTTCTAGACCTGTTTTTACTAAATAAAATTAAGGACATAATTATTATGTACCCCAAAATATATTTTTAGAAAGTTAGCTAGTTTTTTTCTCATAGCATTATCCTTATACCAGATTAATCTGGTAAATATGAAATAACTTAATTTACGATAAAAATTTTCGTTAAAACAATTTAATGCAGTAATTTTACTTTTAGCTGTAGCTATTGAAGAAAAACTTTTCCTGACCAAATTGGGTAACTTCTCATTTCAAATAATTTTTTAACTAAATAATTTTGAATACTTGATTTATTTTAAAATATGGCTACTTACTTTTACTGATGATTCATTTGAAAACTCAATTAATGGTCCACATTTTATTATAATTGGCTTAGAAGCTCGCATCATCATAATTATTACTGTTTTCTTAGATTCTATAGTTAATGTTAGCCAATCCATAAAATATAAGTCATCAGCGACTTTTTCGCTCTAAAAAATATAAAATATAAAAATAAACAAAAATTTTTAATTCCATTTTTATACAATTTGCAATAGATCATTTACTTAACAAAAGCTAAAAATTCAATTGAAATTATAACGCTGCCTCTTATCATTCTCAAACAGTTTATGACTTCAGAAAATTTGAAAGTTTTACTTTTTACACAAGAATTTTGATAAATTGTACAGATTTTAAAAAAGTAATTTTTTGATTTTTTTTATCCTACTTTTTTTTTTTTTATTGCCAAATTATGTTTTATTTCCCGACATAGCACGTAACTGAATACTAGGGTGCTTGTAGAGAAAAATACCGTCTCAAATATGAAACTTCAAATCATAAAACTATATTATCTAAAAAAAAAGTTTTGACGTATCGGATTAATGTTAGCCGATTTAAGTATGCTGATTTGCAAATGAAAATCAATAAAAAATAGGAAAAAGCTTTTTAAAATGCTTTATAAAGCTTATAGACACTTTTTCATAAACTTTTTACTACTAAAATGTTTTAAAAGCTTGCTAATAACAAATATTCTTTGCTAATAATGCAATATTTAAAGATTATACACGTTTAAAAGGAATTATTCTCGCCAATCCCAATTGAACTGCTTTATTCATGGATTGTAATAAAATAATTGTAATAAAATAACCACTTATATTACAAATTACAGTTTCTTTAAATATTTCATTACTAGCAAGCTTTTAGAACATTTTAATAGTAAAAAGTTTTTTTAATTGTTTCTAAAAGCTTTCTAAAGCATTTTTGAAACATTTTCCCTGTTTTTTACCGATTCTCATTTGCAAATCGGCACACTACATTAAACTGTATGTAAATTTTTTTTTTTTTTGAGATTTGTTTTATGACCTATCATATTCTAGATGGTATTTTTCTCTGCAATCAATTTGGAAAATAAGAAACACATTACTGAATAAAAACATGCGTCGGATACTTAAACTACAAGAGTACAAAAATTTATTTACCTTTTCTCTTACTCTGTTAGCAGCTAAACAGAAGAATAATAATTCAGACAGTAAAGCAAAGAAAAATAAAACTGAAAATACTAATTCCATGAATTTTAATTTTTGTGTGGATAACTGAAATACGTTTACACTAATTAAAATTGCACTTGAAACAAATTGCAAGCCTAGCATTTCCGTAAACGCATTATTTACACCTGTAGCAAAACTAAAAACAAACAAAAATAAAATTAAAAAATTATTTAACCTAATTGTTTAAAAAAGAAAAAGGACTTTAATTTTCAAGAAATAATAAAATTGTTCTTATACTCAAAAATCTTTTGATGGTGTTGGATAATTTTGGCAAAACATTCCTTCTCAGCATTTAATTTGCTTTTATTTTGATTTTCTTTTAAATATATTTCCACGGCTTCTGGTAATTTCTCAATTCTACCAGATAGTAATTCTAATTGCTGGCTAATTCTCATTATGAAGCCAAAAAGTAAAATGCAAAAGCCCGTCACCCAACATGAGTTTGCTTGCAATCCAATAATTTGAAATGTATAAAAGAACCAGTAATTACTTTGGTTGATTTCACAAAAAGGATAAATATTTATTGGTAGCTCGAATTCATTTGGAGATAAGAGTGGTACTAAACTTAATGTATGAGAACTTAAAGATGCCAAAGTAAAAGTAAAAATCAGAAAAAATCTATAAAAAAAAAAAGAATTTTTATAGAAAAATTAAAAAAATAAGTCAAACAAAAAAAATTACCACGCCTAGATAGAAAGAATGGATTATGAAAAGGTCGGGCACTTCGGATTTTATAGCGGAAAATGAATGTTCAGACACTCAGGAAATAGTACCTTTTCGGTTTTAAATGTTTCATCTATATTTTGGCGAGTTATTTGATAAAACGTGTCTCTGGGGGGAGCTGAAAATGAGCAAAAATTAGAACTGCTCGGATCAGGCTGAAATTTTCAGGAAAAGTTGATTTTTTGGTCCCCAGAAACATGTTGAAACCCGTTTTTGAAAATCAATAATTCTCTTCGAGATATTTATCAATATGTCTCCCATTTAAAATACATGGTAAAAGCCATTTAGTAGCGGTTTTTCTTATTTTGCTCCACGATTTTAGTTTGACCAAGCACCAAACCAACGAGAAAAGTTTATTTTAACATTAATTTTAAATAAATTATATACATATAAATAATTTAATATATGCAATTTTTAAAAAACGTTATTTTTTCAATTTTAAACGCAATTTTTTCAGACTTAGAGGCGTTTGGCCACGTTGGCCAAACACCAATCCCCTTTATAATAAAGCAGACGTTTGAATGAATGTTAAACCAAACTTTTCTCGTTGGTTTGGTGCTTAGTCAAACTAAAATTGTGAAGCAAAATCAGAAAAACCGCTAAAAAATGGGTTTTCCCATGTATTTTAAATGGGAGACATATTGATAAATATCTCGAAGAGAATTATTGATTTTCAAAAACGGGTTTCAGCATGTTTCTGGGGACCAAAAAATCAACTTTTCCTGAAAATTTCAGCCTGATCCGAGCAGTTCTAATTTTTGCTCATTTTCAGCTCCCCCCAGAGACACGTTTTATCAAATAACTCGCCAAAATATAGATGAAACATTTAAAACCAAAAAGGTACTATTTCCTGAGTGTCTGAACATTCATTTTCCGCTATAAAATCCGAAGTGCCCGACCTTTTCATAATCCGGTCTTTCTAGCTAGGCGTGTTACCTTATCAATTTTTCTAAATTTTTTTCTTTCTTTTTTTCATAATCATTCAAACATTTAAATTCATCCAATGAGAAATAATTTATCAACTGAATAAATTTATCCCTTTTATAAATGACGTATAAGAATTTTAAAAATATTAACACCGTTATTGGGGTAAAATACACTGTTTGATAATACTTGTCATATTTCTTATTAATTATTACCATTTTAATTACCGTATAGATAATAAAACTTGTATACATAAGATGAAAAATGGTTAAAATATATTGACACAATTTATACATTAATTTCTTTTTAAAAGATTTTAAATTTATTGGTCTCCACATTCCCATTACTGTTAGGTAAGTAAATACTTCTTTTAGAATTATCATTTTTGATGCAATAAAAAATTACATACAACATTGGAACATTTATTTTTTTAATAATTCTATAAACACTTGAGGCTAGAACTTTTCAGCTATACTGATAATAATAGCTACATACATTAAAACTTATTGTGCAAGCTATATAATAATTAACCTTATACCCTTTCTTTTTTCATTAAACTTTAAAAACTGACGTGTAACATATTTATTTATTTACTGACATAACTGTGAGGGAGGTTTGGGGGTTTCACAAATCGATTTGTAAAAAACCCTGATCCGACCTGACACGGATTAAAAAATTTTGGTAGGTGAAAAATTCGTAACCGCACTGGAATTTGGTTAACGAATATAGATACAAAATATATAGTCGATAAAATGCAAAATCGTACCCTTGACCCATACAAAATGCCCCAAATCGCAAGTAAATTACCTTCTGCGGCGAAGCCGAAGAAATGCATTTTTTGAATTTCTTGGGAAATTTTAGAATAAACCTTCTTTTTTGGTAAATTTCGAACACTACAATAGAAATTTTCAAAATTACTCAAAAAAGCGTCATAGGAAGATTTTCTGAAAAACCCAAAAATAAAGCCAGAGGTGAGAAGAGAAGCCTGAAAATGAAAAATGTCAAAAAGTGATAATTTATGAAAATTTGTGTTTTTAGTTTTTAAGTACAAACTTTCGGCATATGCTTGTCAAAAAAAACGTACCTGTAATTGCAGATTCTGAGGCCAATAAAATATTTTCGAGCTATTTGAAACATTAATTAAAACTTCAATATTTTTGGAACATTAATAAAAAAACTGGAATTAATTGTTCCAGGCTCAGAAAGAAGACTTATTGGAATAATTGAAAGGTAATGTTTTCTTCGACTCAATTAATTCATCCATTATTATAGATGGTAAATTTAATTTAGTGTTCCCAAAAGTATTCTTTTTTTGTTAAAATATCAATCTAATTATTTCCCTGATAAAAATTTAAAATATAGTTTGTAAAATATTTATTGGATTGGGGGTCAAAAGCTCCAAAAAAATTTTCCCAACAAAATTTTCACAGGATTTTTTTCTCAAAGTATAAATTTCCCAAAAACTTTTTTCCCATTGCAAAAAATTAAAAAAATAATAAAGTTAAAAAAAAATTTTTAATATTTCCCAAAAAATTTATTAAAATTAAAAACTTTTTTTTTAATTTTTCAAAATTTTTTATCATTTTCAAAAATTGATATTTTAAAAAATTAAATATGATGAGCCACATGATTTCGAATAATGTAAATTTCCACCTTCTTCCTTGAGATTTTCATATCTAAATACAATATTATGTATGGATGTTTCCAATCGTTTTTGGACAGGTGTTCTTGCCCTTTTTATCTTTTGTCCTAGATTTAATTGGCATAGCATTGTCCCAGTGGATGCTTGTTTTTTTTGCAACTCAGCAAAGAAAGCAAAGGCACTTGGATGATAACTTCCGATCACCACTTGGAAACTTTTCTTATAATTTGTACCGGCATAGCTTCAGGATGATCAGCAGCTTCGCGTTTCATAGCTCCCGTAATACTTAGAGGTCTCCTTATCTCCCTTATCTCCATAAGCACAGTTCGTTATAGCGCGGGTACTGCATAAAGCTAAATTTGGAAACAATTCAAAATATGTTGCGTTATAACTAATAGTTTTCTTTATAAATGAAAAACCTTTTGTTCTGCAGTTCCAATAAGTTGATTTTCTATCGTCTGAGTGATAATAATACAAAAACCCATCTACATGAAGATATCTTGTACTTCCATTTGTAATAAGTTCTCCAGTTAAATCACTCATTATTAAAATTTTGAAGCCAGATATTTTGTAAATAATTGAATAGTATTTTCTTTTTTAAATAATTATTTTGTAAAAAAATCTTTTTCATCAATATTTTATGTGAATTAATTTATTATGAAAAATAAATTTGTAGACAAAAAAATTGGAAAAATATTGCTTATTGGGGAAAAAAATGATTGGGAAAAAAAGGTAATGGGAAAATAAACTTTTTGTGAAATTCGGAGTGGGAAACTTTTTTTGGAACTTTTGTCCCCATACCATTTATTGGCAAATTAAGTTTTTAGATAAAAAAATTTCTTTGAAATATATCTAATTAAATACAAAACCCATCAGCAGAAATTTACCTCTTTAGTACCGAAATACAATAAAATATTTAAAACCCAAGAAATTATAATTCAATAATTTTTTTAAATTATTTTTTAACCAAATAAGATTATCAAAATTTAATAAATACAAAAGTCTATTATTTTATACTTTTTTTATGCAAAACTGCAAGTTAATTATACTGAAAAATCGTATCCCTTGAATCAATACTGGACAACTATTTGATACCTATACTACTCCATTGATTAATACTAAAAATCCATTGATTTAATGGCAAAATTTAATTTAATATCGTCATATCGAATTAATAGATTTTTCAATCGAAACAACGTAAATGTTCTATTGGATAGTCTGTAATTGGCTTCAAAGCTAGAAAAAAGTTCTTATAGGCTCTCTTCATGTACATAAAAATATTTTCCAAAAATCTTTTTCGGAAAAAAAGTCAATAATATTTTTACTTATCACAAAAAATCATAAGTGTTAATATTTACTTATGGTCGTGTTTTCAAATTGGTTTGAAAGTGATTTTTTCCGAAAGCTCTGACTTCAAATAATAAGCCTCTAAAGGTTGTAACCTACCCTTACCGTCACAAATCTGGTTAATAATTATAATAATAATAATTGAAATTTTTGCCGATTTGTACTTTTAAATATGAATAATTTATTCGATATATTGAGCTAAAAATTTTTTGGATATTTCTCCTTTAGCTAAATAGTGTAAGGCTCCTCAGTACGACGCGACACTATCACTGTCCTAATATCAATAGAGATCAAGAAAACATCAAAGAAAACTTATTCGTTTGTGAGGTAAGGCGGGTAATTTAACAAAAATACAAGGAAGAAACAATGCATGCCTTTTTTAAAGCTGTTCAAATATTGCTTCATTGTAAGCTAATTTTTCGTTGAGCTTTTCTGAATAAAAAATTAATTAAGTAATTCTGTAAATTGCTGTACTCTTTGATTTGGCTGTTATAAAAAAGAGAATCATTGTTATATTTCAATTTTACTCTCGCATACTACTTTTTTTCTAAAAATCAGTTCATTGAAAAACTTTTTTTGTTATCATCAACAGTTGATTTAACATTTTTTTTTTTCAGTTTAAAATTTCTATTCTGGATAAATGAGACATTCCCGATAAAAATAAAAATCATTTTCGTTAGAAAGTTCTAAAATGACTGCGAAATGGTGATTAGAGTCTATTACCAAAAACCATCCAAACAAATTTTTTTTATAATATTTTATTTAACATTGTAAAAAAAAAATTTTTTAAAACGAGTTTTATTTTTTATTTACATAGATATAATTAATTAATAATAAATAATTTTTTAAATAAAATAAAAATACATTTTTTAAAATCATATATTACTTTTGGGCTATTGTACCCTCCGTTGTTTCTTTCAAATAAGAATAATCATCTGCTAAATATGGCAAATATATTAGTTTCATAGTAGTGGGAATCTCCTAGACCTTTTAAATTTCATTAGTTGATTGATCCCCAATCATATTCAGGTTCAGGAAACCCAAATACTGGTGTGGTTACAACCACCTGCTCTTCAAATTCTTTATACAAATTTAAAAATTCATCCATTTTTGCTCTAGTTTCGATATTACGATCAAAAGATTTCCATAAAGTAAACTGCAATTTCTCAGGAACTTCATTAACAAGTGGATAATATTGAGGATCTAAAATTTTACTTTTATCAAAATCTGTGCTGTCTAAATTTTTATGATTCCAAGGAGTTTTTCCAACGTATAATCCATACAATAAACATCCAACTGACCAGACATCGTTAGCAAAATTAATTTTATAAATTCCTTTAAATAATTCTGGTGCATTAATACTTTTATCACCTTCTAGTTCTGGTTCGTACTTTAATTTATCAGGTAAATCTTCTTTCTTGCTAAATCCAAAATTCATTATTTTTATTTCAAAATCTTCTTTGGCATTTATTAAAATATTTTCTGGACCAATCTGTCTGTGAACTACATTTTTTGAATGTATGTGCATCACAGCTTTTATAATTTTATAAGCAATTAAGTCTTTAGTTTCCTTGGATAATTGATTTTGTTTTTCTTTATAAGCCTTCACCAGAAAATCTTTTAAAGTTTCACCTTCAAAATTTTCAAAAACTAAGTAATACTCATCAGAAGTCACACCTGCAGCTATTATTTTTAAAATACTTTCATGGTCATTACATAAATAATTGTTATAAATTTCAGTTAATGCTTTTGCTTCAGTTTTTTTATTATCCTTAGCAGGTATCACTTTAACGATAACTTGCTTTTTATCATAAATTCCAATCCATGTTTTATAATCACTTTTTTTAAGCAAAGTGTCTGGTTTAGTTATTAACATTATTTGTCTTTCATAAGTGACTAGATCACAAACATCTATAAATGATCTTTTACCTCGAGTTGGTTTTAGTGATTGCAAATCAGTTATATTCTTTATCCATGAAGATCTAGTTTCAGAGCTGGTTCCAATGACAACCTGTTGAGAAAAATTGTATTCATTACATTAGTTTTTTTATTAAAGTTTATCAAAATTATTATTTTAAGTCTTTAAAAGTAGCATTTGTGGTATTCATTTTTTTTTTCATCAGCTAGCAATAATTGAATATTTTTTTCAGAAATAAATCATGCTCAAAATAAGTAATTAGCCTAAATAATTTTGGATGTACGTAAAATCAATTAAGAATTTTAACATTTTAACATAAATTATTCATCGAAATTAAAAATTTTACACTTGTTTTTATAATTAATACTCCTTATTTAAGGATTAATTTAAGTAAAAAAAAATTAATTTAAAAAATAATAAAAATATTATTTCAAAACTTACGGAAGCACAGCTGAAAACTGTTAGACAAATTAAAGTTAGCAACTTCATCTTGGTTGAACTAAAAATTGAACTATGGTAAAATAATATCACAATCAAGATTTATATACTTAAAAAAGAAAGACAGACAAAAATTATTGAAATAAGAACTTCTTAGATACTCAAGATTTAATTTTTTATTTTAATTTTTGTAGTAATGAGATTAATTTTAGTAATGATGAGTTTAGTAGCGATCATTGAACTTTTTTATTGTAAAAGATAGTGATAAGATTCGTAATTATCGTAATTTAAATTAAAATGATTCTTAGAAAAACAAATATTTTTTTAATTTTCAATCATAACTAGAAATTTTCTAGTATTCGATTAGATTTACATAGTATAAATTTACTGTTATTCATACCAATAACACCCTCACAAATCAATTTTTGGATGCTTCTTTTACCTTATCCATTTGCAGAAATACAAAAAATAAATGATGGATTACTTACACAAATATTGAAATACCTTTATTTTCATATTTTTTATAACCGCGAGTGCATACTAGAAGCTTCTTTATGTTTATGGCCCCCTTTTCAAAAATTAAAATTTGTAATGCACTTTTTTTTCATTTTCTTGCTTAAAAACATTTTAAGAATGTATAAAAAAATTTTCAAGCAAAAAAAATATATAAGTATTTGAGATACTTTGATTTTTATGGGACGAAGTCATATAGGAAAACATAAGCATTTAAAAACTTTAAACGCGTTTTTCTCAAAACTACTTTTTTAAATCAATTCCAGTTCTAACTCAAAAACTAATTAAGCTATCGACCTAAACCTTGGTGCATTTTATTTGTAATAACTTATTTGTAAAAAGTGGATTAGAAAATTTTTTATTGACCATATTAGGTGTCTTTTTGAACTTAAAAATCTACATTTTTCGTTTTGATTCTTGATAACTTTTAGTTCCATCACTTGAGAAGTGTATAGGGAATAAAATGTTCTTTTAATTTTTTGTTAAAAATGCCCACAATAGGCGCTACGCCTAGAATAGTTTTTTACTTTTTTTTAAAATCACCAAATTTTTTTTAATTTTTGGACGTAGTACCTAATTTTTGTTTTCGAAAGTATTAATTTTAGGATTGTCGTTTTTACTCGATTTCTTGGATCTGATACTTAATTTTTTGGAAATTTTTTCTCTCAAAACTTTTACCACCAAAAGATATAAAGAACAGCAAATTTTTTATTCCTTATGGACGTATTATCTAATTTTTGTATATGGAAGTATTATAGCTTTTGAAATAATTTTCCCCACACTAAAACTAAAAGAATTTTTTGTTACGCAGAAGAGAATTAATGTTTATTTAATTCTATAGAGAAATTATTTTGAGGTTAATTCTTTTAAAAACAATTATTTTCAATTTAATTCTTTTTGAACAGAACAAAAAGAACTGTGTAACAAAAAATTCTTTTAGGTTTAGTGTGCATAATTTCTTTCTCAATTTAAAAATAGTAAAAATTAAGATATAATTACACCAGCTACACCAAAAACTTTCTAAAGAAGATCATGTCAAGATATGATCAGGTAAAATAAACCATAAAGAAAACATTTTTTTATTGTTAATGAGGAACCATAGTGCCAATTACTTGCAGCATTTTTTTATTTTCTACAGCGTAGAAAAGTAATAGTACATTTTTTAAAATTTTACCAACAATAATTTTAAATATGAATTTCTGAATCTAATTTTCCACCCTTTTTGTAATGATTAATTTTCGTTATTGCATTTGCATTACAAAAAAACATTTAATCTAAACATATACAGTTTTTCCTCGAATTTTTCAAAAAATGAAAGATACTAAAAAAATTGCTTGAAATATGCAATGCTTAGGAAAGCAAAGATGATAACAAAATTTTTTGAAACTTCTTTTCTTTGAAAAAATTAAATTGGTAAATATTTATTATTATTTGCAGAAGAAAAATTTGGTAATAAAGAGGAAATGCTTATAGGTTTATACCATCTAATAAAATATTTGTTTTATTAATTTGGTTTATATAAGCATTGATGTATACTTAATTAAGCAATAATTTTATATAAAAAAAAAAAATTTAATTTAATTTTCTACCTAATTATAAACAATTTAATTATTTTTATCTATTTTACTAGAATTCATTTATCAGTATAAAAAGTAATGTTTAACTTTCTTTTCACTAATTTACACAATTTCGTCTTCAATTAAAAAATTACAAACATTGTTGCTATTAAGAAGAAATTTTTTTTAAATTATTTAAAATAAAAAGCTTACAACTGCTCAATCATTAAAAAAATTTCCCGAAATAATCTACGAGAATTTGCATGAAAAAAAATTTTTCTATTTTTACTATTTTTAAATTGAGGAATAAATTATGGCAAAATATTTCTAAAACTAATAATTCTATTTAAAAAAATTAGGTACCACGTCCATAAAGAATAAAAAAGTTGTTGCTCTTTGCAAAAGTTTTGAGAGAAAAAATTTTCAAAAAATTAAGTCTTAGATCCAAGAAATCGAGTAAAAACGATGTTTCTAAAATTATTACTTTCAAAAGAGAACAAAATTAGGTAGCACATCCAAAAATTAAAAAAATGTTTTCAAAAAATTACTTATCAGATATAGAGTAAAAACTATAATTCTGGGTATTAGTACTTTCATAGAAATAAATTAAGGACTGCGTCCAAAAAGAAAAAAAATAATACTGTTTTTTTAATTTTTTTATGTAAAAAATTTTAAAAACAAATTTTCGAAAAATTAAGTATCAGATTGGAGATATAGAGTAAAAACTATAATTCTGAGTATCAGTACCTTCATAAAAATAAATTAGGTGCTATATGTTAATAAAAAAAAACAAATTTGGCGTTTTTTTGTATTTTTTAATACAAAAATTTAATAAGACAAAAATTTTCAAAAATTTAAGTATCAGGTTGGATATATACCAAGTAAAAACCAGATATTAATATTTTCTATATAGAAAATGATCAGGTACTACGTCAAAAAGAATGAAAAATAATTGTTCATATTTTTAAATAAAATATTTAATATTTTTAAATAAAAAATTTAAAAAAAAACATATTTTCGAAAAATTAAGTATCAACTGGAGATATCTAATAAACACGATCGTTTTAGAGATTAATACTTTCACAGAAAAAAAATATTTTTTTTTTTATTTCTTAATCCAAAAAATTTTGAAAAAATTATGTATTAGATCCAAAAATTCATGTGCTTATATGTCAAAAAATCAGAAATCAAAATTTTACCTATTTTTAAATTTTACAAATTTAAGTCAGTAATCCTATATTAAAAACGTAGGGATTAAGGATGATGTTTAAAAATACCCTTTGCAGATTTAATATATTTTTGATGTCTCAAATTTAAAATCACTTCATATTGCATCACTAGAAATATTGCCAATTTTTTTCCCATGCAATTTTTTAACACGCAATTTTTTTTCTGTAAAGTAGCCACGAAAGTACGATTTCCTGGCCGCTGCGCGGCCAAGGAAATTGAATTTTCTCGCTGCTGTCGCAGAAAAATTTTATACGGCCCTTGTACATAAATAAAGAATACCCCAAACCGCAGTTTACCATCTTCGGTTTCGCCTCGGAAGGTAATTTACGTGCGATTTGGGCCATTCTTTACTTTTCTGGACATGAGCCGTAAAATACTATTTATCAATAGCAAATTATATTTATTTAAAAAAAATAAAAAAATTATTTTTAGATTCAGATGCTATGTTGTTTTATTAAAATAATTTTAAAATTCTTTACCCTAGGGCCATAAAAGTAAAAAATGTTCCAGGTCTCACGGAAATTTCCATCCTATAGGCGAAGCCGAGGATGGTAAACTGCGATCTAGGGCATTCTTTTATTATGCCCAAGGGCCAGGAAATACGTGCTTTCTGACCGCTGAAAAGAAAACACGTATTTTCGGCAAAACTCCTAGGCTAATTCCAAATTTTTAGATTCCAAACTCGAATATTTAGCTTTATTACTGATTAACTGAATTTTTCCGTTGTTGTTTGAAGTTTTATGGCATATTTCATATTGAACTTGAGTTCTTTAGGTAATATGTTTTTAAAGTTGCTGAGTAATAAGTAAAGTAAGTAGAAAAATGCAATTGAGGCCAAGGGGTAGGGACGTAAAAATTTAAAATCATTGTACTGAAAGACCATACCTTTAAAATAGAAGAATAAAATAATTAACTAAATAATTTATTTTCAAGTATTAATTAAATTAAAAAAAAAAGATGATAAGGGTTTAATGAATTACATGGTATATTTATCGTACATTTTAAATAGAAAATAAAAATTTTGTCAAATAAACTCATCATTACTAAAACTAATTTTATCTCATTTTTAATAAAATTTCTTTATCGCATTAAACTTAAAATAAATCTTAAAATCTGAGAATTTTATAATTCAATTACTTTTTCCGTACTTTTTTTTAAGTATATAAAGTGCGGTTAAAAGTATAATTTTATCATAGTTGATTTTTTAATCCAATCAAGATGAAGTTAATATCTCTGTTTTGCTTTACAGTTTTATTCTGTAGCTCAGTAAGTTTAAAAATTATTTTTTATTTATTCAATATGAAAATTAATTTTATATATTTATTCTTAAATCAAAGGCTAAAATTGAAAATTTTAACTTTTTTCTTAGATTTGAACTTTAATCATAAAACAACTTAATATATTGTTAAATTTTATTTAAAATGAATATTAAATTACAGGTTGTCCTCGGCACCTATCCAAAATACAGAGCTGAGAGGATAAGCAAATTAAATAATATTTTACAAATGAAAGATGTTTTTATCGTCGACGTTGACGTCAACCAAAGAGCAGTAATGTTAACAAAGCACGAATCATTTAAAAATCATGAAAATATCTTCATAGGACTTTTTAATAAAAAACAAATAAACGTCAAAAAAATAGAAGTGAAAACAAACGAAAAATCTGAAGCCAAAGCCTTGGCTGAAATTTACACAAATTATTTGGTTCAAGATCATCCAAGTATTCCAAAAGTGTTAGCTGTAGGTGTAGCCTATGATCATTATGAGGTAGTTTTTGAAGATTTTGAAGGCGAGACATTAAAGGATTTGCTAATCAAATCATACAAGGAAAATCCAAACGGATTACCATTGGAGATTAAAAATAAAATTGCTCACAACATAATCAAGGCTGTTTTGCACATTCATTCTAAAGATGTGGTGCATAGAGATTTAAATTTAAAAAATATTGTGGTTGATAAGAACTATGAAGTCAAAATAATAAATTTTCAGTCGAGCAAGAAAGAAAATTTGACAGATATATTGAATTACGATTATAAAACAACAGATGAAGGCGAGGGGGAAACAAGAGCACCAGAATTATATAAAAATTCTAAAAAAATAATTTCTGCTAACGATGTTTGGTCAATCGCTTGCATCTTGAAGCAATTATACTCTGGAAAATCAATTTGGAACGAAAAGAGCTTGGATGAAAAAGATGAGGATAAAAAACTAACTTTGAATTCTCAATATTATCCAAATTTGGACCAAGTTCCTGAAACTCTTCAATGTACCTTATGGAAATGTTTTAACCGAGATCCAAATAGAAGACCAAAATTGATTGATATTTTAAAATTTTATGAATCTCAATCAGATTCTCTCTGTCCTGTAGGACCTTACGAATCCTTCTGCTGCAAATATGTTTATATTGATGATGATAAATTTGTACAAAATCCACAAAGAGATTATTTAGAAATAGTAAGGAATTTTAGTGATACAACACCTAGATATTTTAGTACAGCAGGTCCTAACGATGATATCTTTGATGATAAAAATTCAACAGATCCAAGAACAAGTAATTTAGAAACAGTAGCGAATTATAGTGATACAACACCGAGTACAACGCCTACATATTATAGTACAAGAGGTCCTAACGATGATTCCTTTGATGACGAATTTTTTGCAACATATTATGGATTGGGTCCAACACCTTCGCAAGAGGTAAATTGAATGGTGCGGCATACGTAGCAGAATAAGTATCAAGAACTACAATCAATCGATATCCTAAACCTGAAAATTAATAGCAGTAATGGATTTTGATATTATACGTAAAGAATTTTAAGCTCTAAAACAAATTTATTTCATGACTAATTTTTATAAAAAAAAAGTAATTTTAAATACAAAAAAAATTTAATATTAAAAATTTATAAATATGAAGTTCTTGAATTATTTATTATTGTAAGATAATAAAAAAAATGTATATAAATAAATTAATATGTACCTACTATATGTTTGTATTTATTAGTTATATATTAGTTCACTCCTTTGTTATCATCACTTCTGTTTAAAAAAAAAAAACTGTAAAACTTGAAAGATTATTAATTTGAAATAAAATCTAACAAGGAAACCTCCTGAGGTGTCCCCCTTCGATTTTAATGAAACTTAAATATGTTGTAGAGGATCAAAAAATAATGTACACGTATATTTTTGTTTTGGCTAAAGGGGGAAAAACCACCGAAAAATTAGTAAATTTTCGAAAAAATTCGTATAATTACTAAATTTAGTATATTATCAAAAAATTCGAGTATTCTCGATTTTTTTTTGTGAATTCGCAGAAAAATTGATAATTTACAATTTTTTTTCGAAAATTTTCCATAAATAATTGTAAATTTATGAAAAAAACATACAACTTTTTTCGTAAATTCACAAAAAAAATCGTGAATTCTCGAATTTTTTGATAATATACTAAATTTAGTATATTTACGATTTTTATCGAATATTTACAAAATTTTTTAAAAATTTACTAATTTTTCGAAAAAATTCTATTTTTTTTGTAAATCTAAGAAAGTTTTTTTACAGTGTCGATTAAAGACCCAAAAAACCTATATGGGCATATCCTGGATTCTCAAAGTGCGAAAATAGCAAAAACACCCCTTTTAGGAGTAGTTTCAGCTATTTCAAGGGTGAAATATTAATTATTTATGAAAAAAAAGTTAAAATTATTGATCAGCGACCCAAAAAACCTGTACGGTGCAAATCTGACTGCTCAAAGTGCGAATATGTAAAAAAAAACCTTTTTTGGGGGTAGTTTTTGCAAATTTAAGGGTGAAGCCCCCGTTTATTTACGAAATGACCCCGATTTTCGTGTTCAGCGACCCAAAAAACCTACAATAGAGCAAATCTCATGTTCGCCAGTAAGAATACAACTCCCCCCGTATTTTGACTGGAGTATATTGCTAATTAACAAAATGTTCATTTTTTACCCAAATGACCAACTTTTAAATTGCTGCCAAAATCAAAATTTTTGATGAAAAAGTATTTTTTATAAAACAAAAAAATTTTTTATAAGCACCAAGTTTTCACAAATTCTTTACTCATCTCATTTTCTTGAATCACTATTTAGAAACGGCTCTACAGAATTGACTGTAAAAATAATAGTTAAAATAAATTTTTTTTTGAAACATGAAATATGATCTGTGACTTTCAATTAGCCTATCTGGTTAATAAATAAATGAAAAGGGTAGAGTAAAGAATTTTTGGAAACTTGAAGGTTGTAAAAATATTTTTTGGATCTACAATACACATAATCGTCAGAAATTACAAAAGCAGCAATTTACTATTGGAGATTTTGGGCTAAAAATTACCATTTGATTTATTGGCTATTGCGATGATGAAATTAGTAATAAAAAATTGCAGTTTATGAGATTAATTGTCTGTTCGGATATTTTTTTTCGGAAAAATGACCGGGAATCCTTGAAAGACGACACATACTCCAAAAAAATGAGACCAACCAAAAGTGTTTCGTAAGGTTTAAGGAATTAATGATAGAAAATTGTGGTTTATGAGGCTTGAAAGGTCTCATTTACACCTAACAAATATAATTTAGTTTTTTTTTTTGTGACCAAAAATTTTTCTTAATCATGAGCAACAAATGCGTCTTTCCATTTGTAGGCTTTGTATTAAAAAGAATTTAGATTTTATTTTAAATTAGCAATATAATCTTTTAAGTATTACAGATTTTTTTAAGTACCCAAGGGATGATATTCATGTTTTTTTGCTAACCAGTGTATATCAAAGGAGTGAATATAGGGTCAAGGATAGTGTTTTCAACACTTTAAGGTAATCAGTGACTTGGTTAACGAATAAAAATAAAATAAAATTTAGTTTAACAGCAGACTCATTAATGTTAAGAATAAAAATAAAAAGTAAAATTTTAAATAAATTTTGTCTTTTAATTGTAAGTATTTCTAATATTATAAAAAAGTGTACATAATTGTTTTTAAAAAAATTTTTTATACAACTCAAATGCATTTTTCAGATTTTGACAAGGAAAGCTAGTTTTTCGAAACGTCAATGAAATAAAGACAACATTTCATAATAAAATTTGTTTCATTCTGATCGTTATATTTTTATTTAACATTCTTATTTTCTATAAATGGGCATATCTCACCAAGTGGTTATATTGCATATATGAGGGTTTTAATGAAAATCCAGCTTTCTGTTTAAAAAAAAAATTATTGAAATTTATTTAAATATATTTCTTCTCAAGCCTCAAGAAATTTTTTTGCCTAATTTCTTTAATTATTATGAAATAACAGCCTTAGAATGATTCGAAACCCTAATATTTTGTTGGTAACCTTGTTAAGTTTTTTAAATTCTTAACATTACAGAGGGAATGCCGTAAAACTATTTGCCTTTTTATAAATAGATTTTGATAAATTAATAATATATTTAATTTCTTCACATAATTAAAACAGTGTGCTCCTTTTCTAAAAAAAATTCTGCCAGCTGAAATATTGGTAACCACATTTTCAAATAAATCCGACCAAAGAAAGTTTCTTTAGCCACAAATGAATGCCGTGAACAATTTTTACTTCTAACTATTCTCAAAATTCTGTACAATGTTTCACAATTTGAAAGTGATTTGAGAAAAACTGGTGCCTCCAATAATTTAGTAGATATCGACATCAAAAGGCTTTGTTGTCGATGCGTAATTTTGGTACTAAAATCACATTTTTTAATGGCACTCGTTCAATTTTTAAAAAATCTTCGCAAAATCTTTTGTGATTTATGTAAAATGTTATAAGATTTCAGTTTAAAAAAACGGCATAGCTTAATTCAATGCGTTGTATGTATAAACTGCAGTTTTGTATAAACTAATCGTACAATTTCGAAGCGTTGTTTACCAATAACCTAAAAATAACAAACGTGTAAGAATTACGTATATTTCATTCTTACAGTTCGAAAAAGATGTTTTTGATTTGAATTTAGTGCTTTAAAAAAATAAATAAAATTTTGTAGTTGTAGGTCATACTTAGTGGATCATTAAAATCTATATTTCAAGAAATATACATTTTGAAAAAAATCAAAAACTCTAAAAAAATGTTTCAAAAATCATAGAAGGCACAACTAATAACTAAATGATTTAATAAATTATAATAAGATAATGCGATCATATTTTAACCAGTGGTGGATTCAGAAAAGGGCCTAAAGGGTGGAGTGCTTAAGCAAAATTTTGTATGTTTTCTTATGAAATTTGTATAAAAAAACAAAATTATGAATAAAAAACATGCATTTTTTGGAGTTCAGGGGAGAAAATCACCCTTACCACCCCCCTTTTGATCCACCCATGATTTTAGCAGTAGTCAAATAAAAATTAGGTATAGCGATAAAGAATTTTTAAAACAATTATTTAGTATAATAGGAAGTTTAAAGACAAATAATTTAAATGCTTTGAGTGATTTTTTGAAACAATCAGGAACTTTTCTTACATATTAAAATTTTATAAAACTGCAAAAATAAAAATTTTTTTTAAATAATTTTTTAATAACTAATTTGTTAACTATATTTTAGACTTTATGTGAGCAATGAGTTAAAGATTCAGGGAGCTCAGCCTAGCTATACCTATAGCGCAGACGGTAAAACATTTAATTTTTTGTTTATAAAAAAATTAAAAATTTATCTTCTTATTATTGGTTTTTGGACAGAAATAAAATTTATTGTTATATACCTCTATATTTTCCAGTATTTTTGAGAACTAATTTCATTATTTAGTAATTATAACCTTAAATATATTTTTTAATTTAAGAAGTTCATTTATCAAACTCCGTATCTTAAAATTAAGTTACGCAAAGAAAATCTTAATTCTTATTGTTTTATTAAACTTCTGTCCAAATTTCATTATTGTGCTCTCAAAAATAAAATTTATTTTTTAAAATTAGAAATATAACCACTTGGTGAGATATGCCCAAATAAGAAAATAATAAAAAAATAATTTTCTACATTAAAAAATATAGTATTTTTTAACTTAAAAATTTGATTCTGATTCTCTTTTTGTATATTTAAAATTTTTTGTTCTTTGCGATAATTTCGTTTACCAAATTTTGTGTAGAATTTAAATTTTCTGATGGTTCTACCATTAAATATATTTTATATTTATAAAAGATTATAATCCATTAATAAAATCTATATCTGACTTAAAAACAATAATTGATTCCCTGGATATTGCTAGCTCAAGCGTTCAATTAATGGCCACCCATGCACAATTTCAGCAGATTTTACAAACTAGTAGCTCCAATGACCATGCTGCAAATTCTAATCAAAATTGACAAATAAATAGCAGCCCTTCAAAATGCTCAAAGGGTCTAAAAATCGGGTTCTCAAATGCCACCTCTTAATTAACGACAATTCCTATGATATATTTGGTGTAGCGGAAACAAGATTGGGCTCAGAAGTAGATGATAATATTATACAAATACCTGGTTATAGCACAGTACGCCAAGACCGCAACATAAGGGGTGGGGGGATCTTATTGTACATTAAGGAACATCTAAAGGCCAAGTTACTGTTTACATCGAAAACTGAACATCCAGGTAAGCCCCTTAAGCCTGAATTTATGTTTTGTTCAGTCTGGGAAGGAACATCCACTCCTATACTAATTGTCTTAGTATATCGCCCACCAGATGTATCTATTAGGTCTGACAGACAGCTAATTGAATTAATTCGTACTACATCCTCAAATTTTAATCATAAAGCAGTAATTGGTGACTGGAATGCAGACAAACTTACTCCAGATGACTCTGACACACGCTTTCTCAATGATATCATGAGTGAGCTGTCCCTAAAACTTGTAAATACTGGACCATCTCATCATACCACTAAGCGCTCTAAAGCAAACAATAATTCAAAAACCAATACAGATGACTTGACTTACACAGAACTGTCTGATAATGACGAATCATTTGACAAAAGAGATTTATCAACTAATGATGAACTGTCTAATAACAACCTGACAAAAGACACTTGGATTGACACAATCTTTGTGGATGAATGTGATACTTTAATCAGCCATGATCGGTTTTTACCACCTTTTCCGAATAGACATGACATCATAACGGCCTCCATAGATATTTTTTATCCAACAAAATCAATAGAAAGCACACCTACAAAAGTATCAATCAAGTCACAGCTAAAGATCTGAACTCCTACCTTTCTGAACAAGACTGGTCTAATTTTTCCACTGGAAAATATAATGCTGAGCAAGGTCTTACACAACTGACAGACAATCTACAGAAGGAAATAAATACTCTTGCCCCTGACAAAACAATAAATCCCAAAAAATCCTTATATCCATGGATTGACTCAGACATAAAACTGCTCATCTCTAAAAGAGACGCCACTCGAAGACGATACGAAAGGATAGATTCAAAACAGCTATTTGATGAATATCTCATCTTAGCAAATTTGGTAGAGGAAAAATCTGAGATTGCGCGATGTGCTTATATGCACAATCGTATATGTCATTCCTTAGACATGAATAAAAACTTCTGGAGCGAAATGAGAAATTTGGGACTAATACCGAAACCAAGTGATGCTCTTCATGGGTTCCTACCTGAAGAACTCAACTCTTACTTTTCAGGAATTTCTTTTTCTTCCTCAGAGGACCCAATAACATCTTTTAACAAAATCTCATCAGCCTCTCCAGATGGTTTTACTTTTAAGCAAGTCAGTGAAAATGATGTCATCCTAGCAGTCTCTCATTTTCAGTCCCAAGCTAAAGGTGACGATGGGATTCCACAAAGTATAGTCGCAAAAGCGCTTCCCACAATTGCTAAATACCTGACCATCCTATTTAATGAATCATTAAAAAGTGGTAATTTTCCTGAGGCTTGGAAAATATCGCGCATCTTGGCCCTTAAAAAGGTCTGAATTCCATTACCCCCCTCTGATTTTAGACTCATCGCTCTACTATGCTTTTTATCTAAAGTTTTGGAAAAGTTGGCTCACGATCAGGTGGTTAGCTTCTTAACAAAGTCAAAAATCCTTGAAATATTTCAAGCAGGTTTTAGAAAACATCATTCTACACAGACAGCCCTATTGAAACTAACAGATGACATTCATTGGCTAAAGAAAATAAACTGGCTACCTTTTTGCTGCAGTTTGATTTTTCCAAGGCATTTGATAATGTATCCCCATCCCGACTACTAACTAAACTTCAGGATATTGGCTTCTCAAAATCTGCTCTTATGTGGTTCTGGTCATATCTCAATGGTCGCTCCCTTTGTGTTACATCCAAGCAATCTACGTCAGCACTCCGTAACATAAAGATAGGCGTCCCTCAGGGCTCTGTCCTTGGACCACTCTTATTCTGTATTTACATGAATGATTTAAGCCAAGTATTAAATGACACCACCTTAAGAATGCTATATGCGGACGACTTACAAATTTATGTACAGGTGCCACTAGAGCACATTCATGAAGGCATTCATCTTCTCTCAAATGCAGCTCTTAAAGTGTCAGCCTGGGCTGAACATAATATACTTTCCATCAACGTCAAAAAGACTAAAGCTATTGTATTTGGTACACCTCATACGGTAGGGCTCTTCAAAAAGCTAGACATCAGTAATATAGCAATTAATAGGAAAGGCGATATGGTTCCGTTTGTAGACGAGGTTCTTAGTCTTGGGGTAATCTTAGACGATACATTATCATGGAAACAACATGTTAACTATGTTTCCAAAAAAGTGAACAGAGTCCTCTACGGGTTAAGATTCATTAAAACCTGCACATCCCAGTTACTAAGGCGTAAACTGGTTGAGTCCCTAGTTATCCCTCATCTAGATTACTGCACAGTAGCCTATGCTGACATCTCCCTTGAACTACGTGAACAACTCCAAAGGCTAGCTAATCTAGGTATTCGGTACATATTTGGACTAAGACGTGACGAGCACATAACCCCATATAGGAAAAAACTAAAATGGCTCAGTAACAACACCCGACGTGACTTTTTTGCTGCTCTAATCATGTACAGGATAGTAAGAATGAGGGAACCTCCACTGCTGCTTTCATTATTCAAGCCCTATAAAAGTGATAAACCCACCAGAGGACCTCGCATAGATCTTAAAATCACTACAATGGTCGCTGACTCTGGAAAGAATTCCTTCCAAATAAAATATGCCAACCTATGGAACTCTTTACCACCCTGCTATCGTGATCTACCATCATTTTCCCAATTTAAGAGAAGCATAAAAATATACCTCTCTAAACAGGATGCATTGAATTAGCACAGACGCTGTGTATACTTAGTCATTAAACTTAGTCATTAAACTTAAACATATTTAAAAAATTTATTAATCAGTATTATTATCACTGTTATTATATTTAAAAGATTTTAACTTATATTTACTATATTAACTATATATTTACTTATTTGTTGACTAATTTTAAATTCGCAGTTTTAAAATTTTATAATTTAAATTGACTTATATTTACTTATAATTTACATTTATATAGATTCTTTATTTTATTTTATTTAATAAAAATCAATTATATTATATTAGAGAAAATCCACCAAAAGATTGCCCTTAAGTGTTCAACCTTTTGAAAAAAAAAAATTTTCACGCACACCTTGCTAATACGTTTTTTTGTGTTCTTTAGATCATATATAGTCACGAAAAGGTGATGAACAGAAAAAATGTTGCGTGTACAATAGTTTTTTTTCAGTTGGAAGGCTCAAAATCACGTTTTTTCGATATTTGAAAAAAACCAATTTTTGAAAGTTTTTTTAAATCAACTAAAATCATTATAAACGATAAATTTATGTTTTTTCACTTGTATTGTACTAATAAATTACTAAAAAAAAAGCATTTTTCTAAAAAAATGATACAAATTTTTAATTATTAGCGTCTTAAGGGGGCTCAAAAGTTAAAAAAAGGTTTTTTAAAAATAAAGATTGCTTATTTAGCTTTTACAACTTTTTTAAGTTATTAAAAGGTAATAATAAAAAGTTAAATAAAATAAAATTTATTAATTATGAGCCTTAGAAATCACCTAAAACAGCTGAAAACAACTCCAAAGCTAAATTAACCAATTTTGGATCATTTTTAAAATAACAAAATCAGTCTTGTTTTTAATGATTTTCATTATTTCTAATTTTTTTACAGGTTTTTTTATTATTTACTTTAATTTTACATATTTTGAAATGTTATTTTTCTGTTGAAAATAATTTTTCTTTTAATTTTCAACGTCTTAGAGCAGTTCAAATGTTAAATATTGGGTTTTTTAAAAATTCATAAAATTGGGCAATTCTGGCAGATTAAAATGATGTTATAAACTGGACTAAAACACGTATATTACTTAGTACTTTTTCCCGTAAAATTCGAACTCACTATTTATTTTAACATTTTACTACGATTTACAGAAGAAAAATTCCGTTTCTTTAGTTTTTTAGAGTACCAATTATGAGGGGACCAATTTTTAAAAGTTTCGCAATTTTTAAAAATTTCATCGAATTCCTGAGGAAAAAATATATAAGTAAAAATTGCAAATATTATTCAGAAAATTTTGTCTTGAAGACTGCGAAACTTTTAAAAATTGGTCCCCTCATAATTGGTACCCTAAAAAACTAAAGAAACGGAATTTTTCTTCTGTAAATCGTAGTAAAATGTTAAAATAAATAGTGAGTTCGAATTTTACGGGAAAAAGTACTAAGTAATATACGTGTTTTAGTCCAGTTTATAACATCATTTTAATCTGCCAGAATTGCCCAATTTTATGAATTTTTAAAAAACCCAATATTTAACATTTGAACTGCTCTAAGACGTTGAAAATTAAAAGAAAAATTATTTTCAACAGAAAAATAACATTTCAAAATATGTCAAATTAAAGTAAATAATAAAAAAACCTGTAAAAAAATTAGAAATAATGAAAATCATTAAAAACAAGACTGATTTTGTTATTTTAAAAATGATCCAAAATTGGTTAATTTAGCTTTGGAGTTGTTTTCAGCTGTTTTAGGTGATTTCTAAGGCTCATAATTAATAAATTTTATTTTATTTAACTTTTTATTATTACCTTTTAATAATAATTCCACTTAAAAAAGTTGTAAAAGCTAAATAAGCAATCTTTATTTTTAAAAAACCTTTTTTTAACTTTTGAGCCCCCTTAAGACGCTAATAATTAAAAATTTGTATCATTTTTTTAGAAAAATGCTTTTTTTTAGTAATTTATTAGTACAATACAAGTGAAAAAACTAATTTTAGTTGATTAAAAAAAACTTTCAAAAATTGGTTTTTTTCAAATATCGAAAAAACGTGATTTTGAGCCTTCCAACTGAAAAAAAACTATTGTACACGCAACATTTTTTCTGTTCATCACCTTTTCGTGACTATATATGATCTAAAGAACACAAAAAAACGTATTAGCAAGGTGTGCGTGAAAATTTTTTTTTTTCAAAAGGTTGAACACTTAAGGGCAATCTTTTGGTGGATTTTCTCATTAACATATGAGCAATTATTTTAAAAGTGCTACTTAATTTGAGCCTGGAATCGTAATTTTTTTTTTTGAGGGCACATCGATATGACCCGTGTTTTCAGTTAGTTTGAACCTTCAGAAAACCGAAAAAAATCGTGAACAAGAAATCGGCGATAGGTGCCAAAAAGATTTTTTCACTTTTATGTCAGAAACCGCGTTTTTCGTATCTGAGCTACCACAAATTTTTAAAATAACTTTTTAGGTAAATAAAATTTTAAAAAATAGATAAGAAAAACTGATTGTCAGGGAAAAACCACTCCAGAAGAAAAAAAAACTTATCTTTTTACGATGAAATTTAGCCAAGTTATCGTCAATTTAAGATTTTGCTCGAATTCGTCTTAAAAAAGATTGAAATTTTATTGAAAAAAGCCTGTTACTGAACTTTAAACATGCATTAGTTGCTTGATTTTCATCGTAAAATAATAATTTTTTTTTTTAAATCGATTAATTTATTCCTGGCAATACATTTTTTTAAGAAAAAAATCATTTATATTGACCAAATTTTAATTTTTAGATCAAAAACTGTGTTAAGTAAATCTTGATACTTACAGTTTTCAAAGGCTTTTGACCTAAAAATTGAAATTTGGTCAATAAAAATGATTTTTTTCTTAAAGAAATGAATTGCCAGGAAAAAATTAATCGATTAAAAAAAAAAACTTATTATGAAAAAACTTTTTATGATGAAAATCAAGCGAGTGTTAAATGTTAAAAGTTCAGAAACAGGCTTTTTTCAATAAAATTTCAATCTTTTTTAAGCCGAATTTGAGCAAAATCTTATATTGACGATAACTTGGCTAAATTTCATCGTAAATAGATAAGTTTTTTTTTGTTCTGGAGTGGTTTTTCCCTGACAATCAGTTTTTCTTATCTATTTTTTTAAATTTTATTTACCTAAAAAGTTATTTTAAAAATTTGTGGTAGCTCAGATACGAAAAACGCGGTTTCTGACATAAAAGTGAAAAAATCTTTTTGGCACCTATCGCCGATTTCTTGTTCACGATTTTTTTCGGTTTTCTGAAGGTTCAAACTAACTGAAAACACGGGTCATATCGATGTGCCCTCAAAAAAAAAAATTACGATTCCAGGCTCAAATTAAGTAGCACTTTTAAAATAATTGCTCATATATTTACAACAATGTAATTACTGATATTAACTATGTAAAACTGGAGTGTTACTGTATTTTGATCTTTTTCAAATAAATTCAATAATAATAATAATAATAATATTTTCAAAAAAAAGAAAATATTAATAATATAATAAGTTGTTAAAATTGGATTAATTAAATTATTTTAATTATATTTGCATCTTTTATTTTGTAAAAATGATAAAATGCTGTTAATTTCTTGTAATCATTATGTACTATTAGTTTACTTTAATTTTGATGAAGTTTATTATATACTGTTTTTTTGTGAATACTATTAGTTTACTTCATTTTCTAATAAAATTTATAAAGAATTATAAGTTTTCAATAGATCATTTTATTTTATCACAGAATTTCCTGAAAAATAAATTCAAATAAAAATACTTAGTCAAATTTAATTTAATTTTTTTTTTATTCGTTACAATATTTAATTTTACAGATTTACTACATTTCTAGTTAATTATTTTGCAATTAATTTTAGTGTACAGTGTGGTTTACAAAAATTCGAATTCGAGTTGCTAACAATGTCTGACGTACAAAACACTTTTGAATTTTGATTCTATCATGCATATTTTAGAATACATTCTGGTCAGCGGCTCAAAAGTAGCATTTATCAACCACTGTTGAGGCAACTAGAATTCTTTTTACAGTGTAACTCTATCAGTGAATATTTTTAACATTTGAAAGAGAGAAGTTAAGTTTCAGTGATTTACTTTAAAAATTAATTATTGCCTTATAGTAAAATTAATATTTTTTGTAACAATTAAAACGTGAAAAAATAAATATGATTAAAAGATAAGCCAAATGCGGCTAAAATTTCGCTGATGACTTATCATTGAAATTCTTTCATATTATTCATCAGCTTTTCAATTCGCAGCATTAGTTTTCAACATATTATACGCCGAATAGGAAATGTTCAGTACCTAAAAAAATGTAAATCAGAATATAATTTTTTTCTATTCGTATTAAGAAATTATTTAAAGATTGTTCAGATAAAATCAAAGAATAAATTTTTTGAAATAAACAATTATTTAGCGTTTAACTCATAAATTATAATTCGGTCAAAATATGTTGTTTTGATTGCCCATTTCTTTCAAAATTTTTCAAGTTTATTTATTTATTTGGTCCCAAAAAATAAAAATCCATGAAAAATCCCATATTTATATTTTAAAATATATTTTTTATATTTTAGTTACATAAATAACCATTGTGTTAGTGCAAATGGTTGAGAAAAAACATTTTTTTGTTACCCAGACTCTTAAAAAAATGTTCTTATTATACTCTTACGTAATAAAAATTTTTATGGTTTTAGAAGAAAACAGCAAGCTTTTAGCACGCAAATTTTGAGGAAAATGACAATAGGTTTATAATTATTTGGAAAATTACCCGGAATAATAGTAATCGAAATAAGTATTTTTTTAGTAAATCTCGATTTTGAGAAGTTTTTTCTCATAACATGTTCCTCATACTAGATTAGTCTGGTAAATATAAAACACCGCTAAAAATTTTCATTAAAACAGTTTAATTTAGTAATTTTACTTTTAGCTGTAGCTATTGAAAAAAAACTTTTCGTGACCAAATTGGGTAACCACCCATTTCAAAAAAGTAACTAAATAATTTTAAATACTTAGCTTTATTTATTTTACGTACTTTTACCGATGATTCATTTGAAAACTCGATTAATGGTCCACATTTTATTATAATTGGCTTAGAAGCTCGCATCATCATAATTATTACTGTTTTCTTAGATTGTATAGTTAATGATAGCCAATCCATAAAATATAAGTCATCAGCGATTTTTTCGCTCTAAAAAATATGAAATATTAAAATAAAAAATTTTTTAGTTCCATTTTTATAAAATAGGGTTGTGCAACGCTATTGAGGTTTTTTGATATTCTGAAAATATATAAAAAAATATTCGATACGTATTTTTTTATTTTTCATAAAAATTAAAAATGACTGAGTAATTAATAATTAAAGTAGTGAAAATACTGGTAGTGGGGGGAACCGTGACGTCACAACTCAAAAACGCAATGTTAAAAGTATAGGGAATCTGAGTTGTGACGTCACAGGTAATTTATTAAACTCTTTATTTAACCGGTTAAATTTTGTTTAAATAAAAAATAAAAAAATACGTATCCAATATTTTTTTACATACTACAAAACCAACCAAATAGAATTTCAAAATTTTTTTCATGATACAACCCTATTTGCAATTGATCATTTACTTAACAAAAACTAAAAATTCAATTAAAATTATAACGCTGCCTTTTATCATTCTGAAATAATTTATGACTTCAGAAAATTTAAAGGTTTTACTTTTTACAAAAGTCTACCTGTACTCCAGTCAATCGCGGTTTGAAGTATTTAGTTACTGGTAGTCATGGGCTTTGGTCCATATGGATTTTTTCGAGGATTTTTTTAAGGAGGAGTACTTGGAAAAGGACCGAAATATAAGGAGGAAGGCGAAAAAAATAACGTTTAAAGAGGAGAGATCAAATGGACTTAGAATAATTTAGGTTTAATCACTTTGATAGGGGAACTTAACTTAATTCAGCAGTTTGGAATTAACATAATTTAATATAAAAAACTGTTACAGTTCAAGAGGTGACACACAAACCAATAAAATTTTTTTTTTTTTAATGCCAAATTATTTTTTAATTCCCGACATAGCACGTAACAACTGAATACTAGTGTGTTTTTTATTTAACAAAATTGGCTATGGAGAAAAACACCGTCTCAAATATGATACTTCAGGTCATATTATCTAAAAAAAAGTTTTGACGTACGGATTAATGTAGTATGCCGATTTGCAAATGAAAATCAATAAAGAATAGGGAAAAGGTTTTTAAAATGCTTTAGAAAGGTTTTAGACCCTTTTTCATCAACTTTTTACGACTAAAATTTTCTAAAAGCTTACTAGTAATGAAATATTTATTTATTTATTTATTTATTTAGACCATAATTACTTACAGAGTATTTACATAAAAGTTAAGATATATATAATATATACAAAACGATACATAGATTTTCCGTAAAGTAGCCCCTGAGACAAATCGAGTTTGTCTGTGCGGGGAGATGATATGAATCATATCATGAAAGACATGATTTAAATTTGGATTATTTGTTGAAAAATAAATATAAATAAAAAGGATATGGTATCCAAGTCACTGATTAAAAAACTTAAAAATTTATTTAAATAAATAATTTAAAATTTATTTATTTAAATTACCTTTATCCGTCAAGTGACTTCGTTTTTTGTCGATTACGACATGTTTCGGAACATATGTTTAGTTTAGTTTACTATTTTTTATTAAAACTATTCGGGATGTTTCTCTAGAGTCAATTTGGGAAATAAGAAACACACTACTGAATACAAACATGCGTCGGATGCTTAAAAGTACTAAAATTTATTTACCTTTTCTCTTACTCTATTAGCAGCTAAACAGAAGAAAAATAATTCATACAGTAAAGCAAATAAAAATAAAATTGAAAATACTAATTCCATGAATTTTAATTTTTGTGTGGATAACTGAAATACGTTTACACTAATTAAAATTGCACTTGAAACAAATTGCAAGCCTAAAATTTCCTTAAACGCATTATTTACACCTGTAGCAAAACTACAAAAATAAAATTAAAAAATTATTTAACCTAATTAATTAAAAAAGAAAAGTGGATTTTTAATTTTTAAGAAATAATAAAATTTTTCTTATACTCAAAAATCTTTTGATGGTGTTGGATAATTTTGGCAAAACATTCCTTCTCAGCATTCAATTTACTTTTATTTTGATTTTCTTTTAAATATATTTCCACGGCTTCTGGTAATTTCTCAATTCTACCAGATAATAATTCTAATTGCTGGCTAATTCTCATTATGAAGCCAAAAAGTAAAATGCCAAACCCCGTCACCCAACATGAGTTTGCTTGCAATCCAATAATTTGAAATGTATAAAAGAACCAGTAATTACTTTGGTTGATTTCACAAAAAGGATAAATGTTTATTGGTAGCTCAAATTCATTTGGAGATAAGAGTGGTACTAAACTTAATGTATGAGAAGATAAAGATGCAAAAGTAAAAATAAAAATCAGAAAATATCTGAAAAAAATGAATTTTTATAGAAAAATTAAAAAAATAAGTCAAAAAAAAATATTACCTTATCCATTTTTCTAAATTTTTTTCTTTCTTTTTTTCATAATCATTCAAACATTTAAATTCATCCAATGAGAAATAATTTATCAACTGAATAAATTTATCCCTTTTATAAATGACGTATAAGAATTTTAAAAATATTAACACCGTTATTGGGGTAAAATACACTGTTTGATAATACTTGTCATATTTCTTATTAATTATTACCATTTTAATTACCGTATAGATAATAAAACTTGTATACATAAGATGAAAAATGGTTAAAATATATTGACACAATTTATACATTAATTTCTTTTTAAAAGATTTTAAATTTATTGGTCTCCACATTCCCATTACTGTTAGGTAAGTAAATACTTCTTTTAGAATTATCATTTTTGATGCAATAAAAAATTACATACAACATCGAAAAATTTATTTTTTTAATAATACTATAAAAGCTTGAGGCTAGAACTTTTCAGCTATACTGATAATAATAGCTACATATATTAAAAGTTATTGTGCAAGCTATATAATAATCAACCTTATACCCTTTCTTTTTTCATTAAACTTTAAAAACTGACGTGTAACATATTTATTTATTTACTGACATAACTGTGAGGGAGGTTTGGGGGTTTCATAAATCGGTTTGTAAAAAACCTTGATCCGACCTGACACGGATTAAAAAATTTTGGTAGGTGAAAAATTCGTAACCGCACTGGAATTTGGTTAACAAATATAGATACAAAATATATAGTCGATAAAATGCAAAATCGTACCCTTGACCCATACAAAATGCCCCAAATCGCAAGTAAATTACCTTCTGCAGCGAAGCCGAAGAAATGCATTTTTTGAATTTCTTGGGAAATTTTAGAATAAACCTTCTTTTTTGGTAAATTTTGAACACTACAATAGAAATTTTTAAAATTACTCAAAAAAGCGTCATAGGAAGATTTTCTGAAAAACCCAAAAATCAAGCCAGAGGTGAGAAGAGAAGCCTGAAAATGTCAAAAAGTGATAATTTATGAAAATTTGTGTTTTTAGTTTTTAAGTACAAACTTTCGACTTAAGCTTGTCAAAAAAAATGTACCTAGGTAACTACAGATTCTGAGGCCAATAAAATATTTTCGAGCTATTTGAATTTGAAACATTAATTAAAATTTCAATATTTTTGGAACATTAATAAAAAAACTGGAATTAATTATTCCAGGCCCAGAAAAAAGACTTATTGGAATAATTGAAAGGTAATGTTTTCTTCGACTCAATTAATTCATCCATTATTATAGATGGTAAATTTAATTTAGTGTTCCCAAAAGTATTCTTCTTTTGTTAAAATATCAATCTAATTATTTCCCTGATAAAAATTTAAAATATATAGTTTGTAAAATATTTATTGGCAAATTAAGTTTTTAGAAAAAAAATTTCTTTGAAATATATCTAATTAAATACAAAAATCATCAGCAGAAATTTACCTCTTTAGTACCACAAAAATTAGATTAAAGAAATACAATAAAATATTTAAAACCCAAGAAATTATAATTCAATAATTTTTTTTAATTATTTTTGAACCAAATAAGATTATCAAAATTTAATAAATACAAAATTCTATTATTTTATACATTTTTTATGCAAAACTGCGGGTTACTCATACTGAAAAATCGTATCCCTTGAATCAATAATGGACAACTATTTGATATCTATACTTCTCCATTGATTAATACTAAAAATCCATTGATTTAATGGCAAAATTTAATTTAATATCGTCATATCGAATTAAGGGGAGAAGGCTATGAAATGCTATGTTTTTTCAGATAGGATTTTTTTTATGAAGGAGTTGAAATAAATGAATAAAATTTTAGGAGAATATTTTTTAAGTATTAAATATGAAAATTCTAAATTTTGGGAAAAAAATTTTTCAATATGGCGGAGTTACAGCTGTTGAAAGTTGGCGTGACATCTGGAGCATCCAATATAAGTCTTGAAAAAAAAAAAAAAAAAAAAAAAAAAATGTTAAAACACGTGTATTTTTTAGATAAACCTAAAAAAAAAAAAAATTAAATGATTTTTCAAAAATGGGAACGTTTTTTGAAAAATTTACCATTTTTCCGGACTTTAAAATAGGCCAAATGGTGCCTTAAACTTAAGATATTTTACAACACGTAGGTTCATCTAAAGCGAAATAGGTATATAATGTTCCAAAAAAAATTTCAGGCAGATCGGATAAGCCGTTTTTGAGTAATTTGTCACGCCAATTCGAAAGAAGTAGTTTCGAGAAAAATTAGTTTAAAGTTTTGAAGAGTAAAAATTTGAAGAACAAGTTTTTTACCGATTTTTCAGCGATGCCGGAATCATACAGTAAACCTTCACAATAGCTTACTGCTGTACTAATTTTGAAAGTATTACGTATTGAAAAAGTGTTTTTACTAATAATAATTTCACTTAAGAAATTGGTTTCGAACGAAAATAGTGAAATAATCGAACCGCAAATACTCTCGGTAAAGTGGCTATAGCTTCCAAAGTAGTTAAGATAAATACCTAAAAAATTTTCACATTCTTTTGAGGTATTATACTAAGTTTTTAAATAAAAAAAAATTTTTAATTTTGCATTTCATTTTCATAGCCTTCCCCCCTTATAATAGATTTTTCAATCGAATCAACGTAAATGTTCTATTGGATAGTCCTATAATTGGTTTCAAAGCTAGAAAAAAGTTCTTATAGGCTCTCTTCATGTACATAAAAATATTTTCCAAAAATCTTTTTCGGAAAAAAAGCCAATAATATTTTTACTTATCACAAAAAATCATAAGTGTTAATTTTTACTTATGGTCGGGTCTTCAAATTGGTTTGAAAGTGATTTTTTCCGAAAGCTCTGACTTCAAATAATAAGCCTCTAAAGGTTGTAACCTACCCTTACCGTCACAAATCTAGTGAATAATTATAATAACAATAATTGAATTTTTCGCCCATTTGTACTTTTAAATATGAATAATTTATTCGATATATTGAGCTAAAAATTTTTTGGATATATTTCGCCACTGGCTAAATAGTGTAAGGCTCCTCAGCACGACAGTATCACTGTCCTAATATAAATACTGCCGTACAGGAGAAGAAAGGGGCTATCTCACTTTTAAGTCATTTTGAGATATTTAAAGAAACGCGTTTTGGTTAATTTTGAAAGGTTTATAAATAATTCAAAACATATTTATATGTTTCTAAGGTAATTAAGATATGCTCTTTTCATTCGTGAAAAAATTTTTCCAAATTTTCCACTCCTTCTATGAAAAACAAGAGATATGCAAAAATGGCAGTGTCAAATCAGCTTATAATACAGGAAAGAAACGCGTTATCGAGATATGCATTTTTATTCCTGTATTGAAATTATTTTTATTATGCGCGCTGCTCTGCCGTACAGGAGAAGAAAGGGGCTATCTCGAAATATGTATTAATTTCATTTATTTTTTTTACTCCATGTTAAATTTTATCAAATACAGGAAACCTTAGAGATATGCAATGCTAAATCCTTTGTTATCAGTGATAACAAAATAATTTTTGCACCACTGGATAGATTTTTTTTTCACGATTATCCCCATATAAACATCTCATTTTTCATAAAATTTCGAGATAGCTCCTTTCTTCTCCTGTACGACATTAGCTCTAAATTTATATCTGGGGTTATTGAGGCTGCTGATTCCAAATATGAACTCAAAAAAATTATAAAATTTCATCTAGGGGTAGAAAAATGGGGTGAAAAGGGGTGAAATAGTACATTTTTAACCAAGGGAGCAAAAAAAAAGAATGGCCCAGATCGCACGTTAATTAGCATCCGAGGCGAAGCCGAGGATGGTAAACTGCGATCTGGGGTATTTTTTTTTTGTTCCCATGGACAAAACGAAATTTTTCTTTCTCAGTGGGGTGAAAACGCGTTTTTTTCGATTTCGTTGCGGGGCGAAAAAAGAGTTTTCGTCCCGCTAGGAAGAAAAATCAATTTTAATAAATATTTTTTATTTTTTTGTATACAAATCTTTATTCTTACTGAAAAACCTATATCGGGGGTTTTAAAGGTTGCTGCTTTCAAATATGACCATAAAAAAATCATCAAACTTAGAAGAAAATGAGGAATCTGCTGATTCACAAGATGAAGATACTTCAGAAAATCTATAGTTAACTAAATTATCTATATAATAAGTATTTCTGTTTTTTTATTTTATTTTAGTATTTTAACGTTAATTAACCTATTTAGGCCCAAACGACCTTTCTTGGACTCACAAATTAGTTTAGCCAGCAAAATTTTTACGCAAAGTCTAATGGCACGAAAAAATCTTGTAAAAATTTCCCCTCAATTTGTATGGTTTGCATGCATTTCTGCACTTTGCACTTTTTTCTTTATAAATATTTGCCAATTAAGGGGCTGTAAACGCTGTTTTTCTACATTTTGAGGTTATTCCAGTTGAACCGGATATAAGTTCGTAACGCGGAATTTTTAAAACAGCGTTAATCATTCCTTACGTTTTTATATAATAAAATAATTAAAAATGAAATAAATTAAAAATTCTACTGAACATGCATAAAAAAATAAAATTAGACATGCATAAAAAAATTTTTTATAGATGGTATCACTTTTAGCGTTGGTACATTTTTAGTACCGAGAAATTATTAATAGAAATCTCCGCCAAGTGATTTTTTAAATTACATAATATCTATAAAACAAAGTTTTTCTTTGTATAAATTTAATATATAGTAATTTTGAATTAAAAAAACAATGATTTTTTTAATGATTGTAAAAAACCATCAATTATATCTGAAAACAGATATAATAAATTTTTAGGCAAGCATTAATAGCAGGCGATAATATTAATAACATTAATAGCAGGCAATTAATGTTATTTAATCTAGAACATAAAATGTTTGCCAATTATTTCTAATTTTTAAATCATGCTTTAAAAAATTCATGCAATGTTTATAATATTATACCTATATTTTTTTTTATTTCAAAGATTACTCTTTAAATTATTTTGTTTCTTTTTAATCATTTCTTTAATTACATGCAGCACAATTAAGTTACCAAACTAACTGAAAAATTAATTAATATAAAGAGATCCAATTTGATTGAAATAAGAACATGCTTATTTCAATTTTTAGTAAATTTATTATAAATGAAAATTAACTGATGAATTTTACAATAAATAATCATGTGATTTCATGCAGCATAACTAATTTATCAAACTGAAACTGATAATTTAATTAATATAAAATTATAGAAGTTGAATGCTATTTGGATTATGATCTCAGGGTTCAAGCATGCAATGAATCCCAAAGATTAATTTACAAAAAACAAATTATCTTTATGTTTATTTCTAGCGTATGCAAAAAAAATTTAATATTAATATTAGTAAATTTTAATTTACGATAATTCAAAAGTATCATTATTTTTAAGATATTATATATTACATAAGATATTTTCCTATCAAGCATGTATTTTTTGAATATATTTCAATGCAATTGAATTTTTTAAAAATTTTAGAACATTTTAAATTGAAATTAAAATTTAAATATGAAAATATCTGATGTATAGTAAATGAGATCTCAGTATAAAGGAGTATTTAAAATTCTTAAATTTAAAATACGATTCATATTTATAGCATATCCATTTTATAAAGGCAGCCACAGAAGTTTCATAATTAATCGCACCATTATATCTAAATATGCTAAACAATTTTTCAATATTTCTAAATTTTTATAATGATTAATATAAGCAGACTATTCACAATTTAGATTTCTACCATACTTTATAATTAATCATTTAACAACAAATGATACATAATGTTTATAGTTTTAATTATAACAATCAAAAAGTCTAAATTACAATTTCAGGTTTATTTTGAAGTCCTAAAGTTAAAAAAGTACAATTATAATTGGTAGCTAAACCATTTGCTAAGTTTACTACAGAAATTCAGTTTTAATCGCATTATTTTATGAAAATATGTTCAACAATAATTGAATTTTTTACTTTCGCAATGGTTAATAATGCAGATTGTCTTTTATTATTTTAGACAGCGACTATTATTAAACATATAATACATTTAAATTTTTAAATTTTAATATTGTATAATTCATATAGCAGAGATTTTATAAGGACTGCTGCATATGATAAAGAAATGCGCTATAAAAAAAATAAATAAATTTATCCAGTATTATTTAAGGAGCAAAGAAGTTTATTACTAGTATAGACTTTTAAAATTTCAATCTTATTTAATAATACTTTTTTAATCAAACATAGTAAAGCTCACATCTTACTTTAATAAAGAAATATCAAAATAAAAATTATTTATTTATGCCGCAATATAATTCTAAACCCAAATCTGCAGTTTCACATAATTTAATATTCTTGCACTTAAAATTCGAGCCACATATTGGCTGTATAGAATCCAAAAACTTACCGTTAGTCATAGCTAAAGGATCTGCTGCAACATACCTAAAAATTCTTAATCATTTTGTTTGACGAAAAAGTTTGATAGAACCATGAATATTATTTCTAAAAAAGAATGAATTTTGTAAATAAAAAGTGTTTTAATTAAAAAAAAAAAGTATTTTAAATATACCTTGATGTTGCTTTAGTAGGCATCAATGTTTTAAATTGAAGGCCAGTGGTTATTTGACGAGTAACTTGACAAATTTTTTTTTGACCAGAATTGGAGCTGAATGAAAAAGGATGAAAAAACAAAAGAGTTATATGTTACAGACATGCATTCTCAAAAAATCTATTTAGTCTATTTACTGTTTTTGTAAGAGAATATATATGCATAAGTGTAATATTAAAAAGTAACAAAATACTATCATTAAAATTTTAACAAGCACTCACTTATTGGGAGATGAAATGGGAGTGAGCGTAAATGTGCTTAAAGTAACATCAGCTGTGTCTCCTCCATCAGGACCAGAAGCGCTATTACTAGTAGCAGTAGACGTCGAACTTAAACCTGCACTATTGCTTGAAGTATTAGCACTTGTTGTGAAAGTAGGAACACTTGCAGGATTTGTTAAAGCTGATGACGTATTATTACAATTACTGATAATTGAATTTTCTGATCCACCTCTATCGTGGTGATAGCGATAATTATGGCCTCTAGTATTCTTTGACCTTGTGTTATGATTATTATTCGATTGGGGTTTATAATAAGTGTGCTATTTTGGTGTTTATAATATTCATACTGGTGTGCTGATGATGATAATGAGGCTGCTGTTGTTGAGAATGTTGTTCAGAATTTCTTCTACTTGATGTGTTTCCATCTTTATTATCTTTCGTGCTTTTAAACTTAGTGGTACCCTGTCTTTGAAACAACATCCAATAGTCTGTTCTGAGATTGCTATTGTTGTGTTGTTCTAGAGATATCATTAGAATCAATTATTATCACATACAAAATTAAGAGGCAAAATATTTTAACATCTAATCTTGGAAGAGGATGAGCAAGCTGAAGCCTCAAAGTCAAATTGGACATCTTTATTGTGCTGCTGTTGCTGTTTTGGTTTTGGTGCGGTTGTTGTTGTTGATGACGGTGGTGATATTTTGAGACATAGGCTTTCGTTATTCTCAAAAACTGAATAAATTTTAGTGATAGGTCTGTCATATATATTTACTCTTGAAAGCTATAAAAAATAATTAAAAACTTTAACTTTTTAGCTAAGTAAAAAAAAAAAAATTTAATGTAATGAAAGGATACCTTTAATTAGTTTTAGAGTAGAAAAAAATGTTGTATTGTAATATATTGTAACATGCATTATCAATATTGCAAAACTTCCAAAAAGCAGCTTACATGGTTGAATAATTCATCGACATTTTTCCTCAAGTTTAAGTCTTTTCTTAAGTTCAGTAATCTTTACTTTGCTAGTGAATCTTGATATTTCATTTTAATAATAATGAATACTTTCACATATACTAACAAATTTAATAAAGAAAGATGAAGTGTTAACCTTATAATTAATTTAAGGCAAAAGTTATGAGTTTTAAAATGATGGTTTCTAAATAAATTGCACGTCTTTTATTCTTTGTAGTTTAAGTTAACCAAACTTCAAGAAAATAAAAATGAAAAGTTTATTGCAAAAATATTAATTATGCACTGCACTTATCAAATTCAAATAATTTATAAATTAATTTTCAAAATTAATAAACGACATTAACCTCTTTGCCACACACATTTTTACTACTGAAAAAAACTACGTGTAAACAAAGAATAAGAAATTCTCTATTTTACCGTTCGAGTTTATTATTATTATCAAATTTTGAGATCATGTGTTTAACTTTTTACCCATATCTATTTAAAATTATTAATTTATTTTTATAATAGGTATTATATTAGCTGATTATTTTACATGTGCGAGAAATGAAAAAATGAGAAATAACTAATTTTTTAAATTGTAGAACAGCAACATATATTTTAAATCTGTTAATATAAAAAAGGATGGCAACACTTTCATTTTGATCACGTGGGTTCTGAAACAAAACTGAAAACTCATCTATTCTTGCTAACATTATCAAAGCTAAATTTTTTCAGTTTTCAGATAAAAATGGAAAACCAAAGATTCAATATTAACAGCAGCTTCCTCTATCAATTTTTAATTAAACTTATGCTAAAAAATTTTCTCATTTATAGATGATTAAAAATGAATTCATAAAATTTATATCATTAAATAAAAAAAGCTTGAAAAAAATCCCAAAAAAAATTTTATTTGATATTAATTTACTTTATTCCACTATTGAAAATCTTATCTTATTATCTCTTTTCTTTCATGGTTTCATCTAATTTTCACATAAATAAACTTTCATTAGCATATCGAACAAAGTCCTAAAAGTCGAACTACTTTCCTTATTTTACGTAAAAAGTAATTTTTGTAACTTGATACTAAATTTTTAACTTGCATTTATAAAATACATATATTATAATATATTTTTTATAATTATAATATGTTTATTTGCTGCTAGCTTTACTTCTATGAGAATAAGTCTATACTTTGAAAAAGCCAAATTAGCTGATCCAACTAAATATGCAAATATAATTTGTGAAAATAAACTATACTGGATAAACTGATACCTTTAAAACCATATAAAAAGAAATAATGATCCTTAATTGATCAAATTAGAAAATTTTATAGAAATGAAGTACAATACTAAAAAAATATCAATATTTATAAATTATGATCTTTAGATTTGAAAGGAGGGTATAATACCTAAGAGTAAGCAATTTATCAATTACCTTTAGGTGCTATAAACACCTTTCAGTTCATAAGCATGGACTTCAAACTTAAAATAGTTTTCTCTTTACAATATTGAATCATAACTTTTGTATCATATATGATCAAAAACAACTATATATTTTCAAAAGTTGCATAGTATTAGATTTATGAAAAGATAAGAATTAAACATCATTCTCAGATAATTTAAATTATTTGACAAAACAGTTTTTAATATTACATTCATACACGGCTAAAAAAATTATTATCAAAAGTTATTTATTGAAACATCATCAATATTCGGTTTTCTTTAGTAATTTTTGCCTCGTCACATATAACATCCTCATTGATATTAGAAGCCATGCATGACTTCTAAGTTTTAAGAAAGGTTTTTGCTTTCTTCATCTATAGTAGCTTCGAGATTGATATATATTATATGGACACTATATGATTCGTAATAAAGAAATTATTTTACTGTTGAATGCATCAAATTTTATTAAGAAGATGTTATTCCTGTATCTTTAGTGATTATAACTAACAATTAGAGTACTTTTACACCAAAGTTAATGTCAAGACCCAGATAACTTGAGTTTAGGGTGAAATAACTAAATTTTAGTGTAAATTAATTCAAAGTCATAATAATAATCTAAGACCTTTAAATAACTAAAATTGACTGTAACAAACTCAGCTCGATTAGACCACTTGGTGTATAATATACCATAAAATAAATTTCTGCAAAATTTTAAATATTTGATAATTTAAATTATATTACTGCTAGAGCACTTTAGTTATTATAAAGACAAAGATTTTCCCACTTGCATACAATACAATTTTCAAAATCAAAAATTGTTATTAAATGCTGGAATATAAGTAGTACTTGAATAAAAGCTTTAGTTTATTTATGATAAAAAATTCAGGATAAAGTCCTTATTATCTGAATTGTAATTACCAAAATAATTTTTTTGCATCTTCTTTATTGTATTTTATAAATAATTCCAGTTCAGAAGAATATCAGTACCAAAAAATACTTCTATTATGATCGAATATTATTGAACATTATTTGAGAAAGTGTGTAAATAATTACTATAGGTATAAAAAATCACTTTATTATTTTAAGGCAATTTGGATAGTAATAAAAATTGATAATTTAATTTATAAAAACAATAGCTACAAAGAATTTTTTTAATTTCAAAATCAATTTAAAAAAATAATAAACTTTAAAAAAATAAAGTCGGAGTCAGCTCAGTCAGCTGTTATTAACATCACAAGAGTGACATCTTCATTTTTTCATGCGAACATTTATTGTTGACATCGGTCTGAACAAATTTTGATAACAACAAATATCATAACCTACAATTATATTTATTTATCTTTATTGATAAATAAGATATAATTTTTTTTAGAAAATTGAAAATCTAAGAAGGCCACGACAGAGATAAATGATTTGCGAATTTTTTGACGTAGGTTTCATTTATTTATTTTCTGTCTTGAGTGAGCACTATTTAATGGCAATTTAGATGAAGCCTTCGTTCCATAGCTAAAGAAGAAGTTCTCACTCAAATCAAAAAATAAATTAACAAAATCTAAGTCAATAAATTCGCAAATCATTTATCTCTGTCGGGGCCTTCTTAGATTTTCAATTTTTTCGAAAATATTTACAAAAATACGTTTTTTGCAACGTGGCCAGCGATTTTTGAACCGGATGCTTCACAGCCCCTTAATTATATTATTCAGTATTCAGAATTAATTTGGATATGAAATTTATTTATTTATTAATTTTAACTAAAATTAACTTTCAGTTTTTAGGTTATATTTACACTTTTGCGTGCATTTAAAACAATGATAGGGGCATGAACTTTTGAGGGGAAATGCTTAATGGCACGAAAAAACAGTTGTGGGGGAAGTTTTTTTCGTGCCATTAGATCTAGCCAAATTTTTAGCCTCAAATTTCTATTTATTTGTATACAAATATTTGTCCAAAAAAGGTCGCTTGGGCGTAAATTTGTTACAAAAATTTTAATTATTTTTTTAATACTTACTTGTAAGTAATTAAGGATCTTTATTTCTTTTATAAAAAAAATTATAGCTTATAATAAAACTTTTGTAAGAAATTGTTCATCTTATTTTTTCCAACTACTTATTTTTTCCTGCTTACTTTGCCCTAAATTTTACTTGAATTCTTAATTAAGCATTTTGCTAACGAATATTTAAGCAATTGCATTTAAACTTAGTTTAATATTATATTTTTACCTTCTGCTTGAAAATTCAAGCAAAATTTAATAGAAGATTTAAAAAATACTTTAAATTTATTATTATTAATAAAATAATTAATAATTTAGCTGGTATTTTGAGTATTTTGTTATGGAGATGTGCAAAATTTACAAATCGATGACTCCTAAATCACGTTAAATACAGGAAAGAAACGCGTTATCGAGATATGCATTTTTATTCCTGTATTGAAATTTTTTTTTTCATGCGCGCTGCTCTGCCGTACAGGAGAAGAAAGGGGCTATCTCGAGATATGCAGTTTTTTCATGTATTTTTATTTTTACTCCATGTTAAATTTTATCAAATACAGGAAACCTTAGAGATATGCAATGCTAACTCCTTTGTTATCAGTGATAACAAAATATTTTTTGCACCACTGGATAGATTTTTTTTTCACGATTATGCCCATATAAAAATCTCATTTTTCATAAAATTTCGAGATAGCCCCTTTCTTCTCCTGTACGGCAGAATAGAGATCAATTTTTGAAAGAAAACTTATTCGTTTGTGAGGTAAGGCGGGTAATTTAACAAAAATACAAGGAAGAAACAATGCATGCCTTTTTTAAAGCTGTTCAAATATTGCTTCATTGTAAGCTAATTTTTCGTTGAGCTTTTCTGAATAAAAAATTTATTTGCCGCAATCGCAATTCTTTAAATTGCTGCACTCTTTTGTTTGGCTATTTAGTCAAGGAAAGGAGGTAAAATCTGGTAGCAGTAATTTGAGGCAAGTAGCAGATACTTGATATAAGTTGAATTTTGTTAAGAAAGGTATCTAGTACCGAAGTAAACAACTTTCGTTGGTTGACAAAAGGGTGGGGGGCAGGGGGGGGGTGAAACTCATTGGGGGGGGGGGTTAAAAAAAATAACTTCACCAATCGATAAATTACCATTTTTTAAGATAAAAACATTAATTGCAATTTTTCATAAAAATGCACCCCTTCTGAGTTACAACGCAATGAAAAGTGTGATTTTTGCCCAAAAAAATTTTTATTTTTTTTAGTTTTTTTAATTTTATTTGAAATCTGGTAGAATTACAAAAAAAATTATTAATTACTAATTTGAAGTATTTTCGTTGACAAAGACAGCGGTTTTTATTTTTTTTGTGTACGATTAATATTAAAGGAGATATGACAAGGCAAAAATGGTTGTTTAATGAAAAATCAAGAAACCGGATCGTTCTGTCGTAAATATCTGGAAAAATATTACTTTCACAAAAAAAATTATTCTTATCATTTTTCAAGATGATAAAATTGGGAAAATTTTGAGACCACCTAGAGCCGTTCAAAATAACCAAAAAAAAAGTTATGGGCAAAAAAATTTTTTTTCCAAAATTTTTCATGACAATTTTTTAGCGCCATCTGGGCTGAGTTGCTTCGAAAAAAAAATCCTTTGGTGAAAAGTCAGAACACATGTTCCTAAATATGTCCAGCAATTTTTGACCCTAGCGGGTAATTATTGTTTATGTTTTGGCCTGACAAAGTTGGGTAAAATCGTGTATTTTTTAAAACATTTTCAGTTTTTGGCCAGCAGCGTGAACATTATTTATTTTAAACAGACAAGTTTTTTAGCATTTATTTCAAGTTGTTTGTACTTCAAGTTTTTGTTAAAATTTTTCGTTTGCAAGCAGATTTGGCCGTTTAAAATTGCCTATTTTATGTTTACAACGGTAAATGCTCTTTTTTGTCGGGCAGAATTAAAGAAAAATGGCCAATCCAATTGAAATTTTGCATAGGACATGACATTTCGGCGTTAACCTTAGCTTTCAAATGGTTCATTGTACATCTCGTTATCATTAGCCAAAAAAAAATTTATGGCCAAAATTCCTTTTTTTTTTTCAGCAATTCCAAACAATTTTTATACTTAATCCATTAGGTCCCTCTATTTCTAAGTTTTATGAAAAATTTTCGTACAGTACCTTATGTTTACATGATAACTCAATAAAATGCTGCTATAAAATTTCAAATTCCGACTTTTTTCAGCTGTAAATTAGCCGTAAAACCTTAAGTAAGTAATAAAAAAGGTACAAAAATCAAAGGTTTGTGTTTTTTTCGTGTAAATATTTAATTTAACGGAAAATTTTTACACGAAAAATGTTTATAGGACGGGGGTTTTTTTGGGGGGGGGGGGGGCAGAATGAACTTAGAATTATTTCAATTTAGAGACTTAGAATTATTTGAGTTCAGATTCAGAAGTAAAAATTATTTTCATTTACGGACTTTGAATAATTTTGATTTAGAGAATTTAAAAAATTTAATTACGACTTTTTTCAATTTTTTTTACATTTTGGGGTACTTTTCACCCCCAGGGTTGCAAATATTGTTACTTTTTTGGCTGTTAAACAAAAAGGGGCAACAAAAAAAACTTAATAACTTTTTTTTCATTTTTTAAAAATTTATAGTAAGTTTAGTTTATAGTCGTTTTGCACACCCCCCCCCTTGCGAGGGGTTGAATTAATTTCTTAATAGTAAATATACGACAAAATATTTTCGAAAAATTGATCCAAATACAAAAAAAATAATGAGGTCATGTTTTTTGTATTTTTTCTTATTCTGAGAGTAGTATTTTAACCCCCCTATTATTAAACCTTATCGGTCTTTGAGTGCTAGACGTGGTATTTTCAAAGTCATATGACAAAATTAAATTCATAGGTTGGTATGAATGAGAGATCTCCGTATTTCGCCTTAACTTATACTACGAAATATAGTGTTAGTGTATGCTAATGCCAACCCATAATTTTTTTTTTGTCATTTGACTTCGAAAATACCACGTCCAGCACTCAAAGACCGTGTATCTCAATATCGGGCCATAATCAATTTTTTGTACATTGTAGGGTACTTTTTACACCCAGGGTTGCAAATCTTTTTACTTTTTCTGCTGTAAAACTAAAAAGGGCAAAAAAAATTTAATAACAAATAATTTTAATTTTTTGTATTTTTTTTAAATTTAGGGGTAGTTTTCACCCCCCCTGGGGAGGGCTGTAATTAATTTCATAATAGTAAATATACGATAAAATATTTTCAAAAAATTGATCCAAATACAAAAAAAAATAAGGAGGTCATATTTTTTGTATTTTTTCTTACTCTGGGGGTAGTTTTAACCCCCCTATTATTAAACCTTATATCTCAATTTCAGTCCATAATAAAATAAATAAAAATCTTCATTAATTTTTCTAAAAAAATAGCATTCATTTGATAATTTTAGCAAAAATCCCAAAATATTACTGCTTCAGTTTACAAAAAAATTTACTTCCTTTCTTGGATTAATTATAAAAAAAAGAATCTTTGTTATATTTCAATTTTACTCTCGCATACTACTTTTTTTCTAAAAATCAGTAAATTGAAAAACTTTTTTTTTTATCATCAACAGTTGCGATTTAACATTTTTTTTTTTCAGTTTAAAATTTCTATTGTGGATAAATGAGACATTTCCGATAAAAATAAAAATCATTTTCGTTGGAAAGTTCTAAAATGACTGCGAAATGGTGATTAGAGTCTATCACGAAAAACCATCCTTTGAATAATAATAACCAAACAAATTTTTTTTATAATATTTTATTTAACATTGTAAAAAAAAATTTTTTAAAAATGAGTTTTATTTTTTATTTACATAGATATAATTAATTAATAATAAATAATTTTTTAAATAAAATAAAAATACATTTTTTAAAATCATATATTACTTTTGGGCTATTGTACCCTCCATTGTTTCTTACAAATAAGAATAATCATCTGGTAAATATGGCAAATATATTAGTTTCATAGTAGTGGGAATCTCCTAGACCTTTTAAATTTCATTAGTTGATTGATCCCCAATCATATTCAGGTTCAGGAAAGCCAAATACTGGTGTGGTTACAACCACCTCCTTATCAAATTCTTTATACAAATTTAAAAATTCATCCATTTTCGCTCTAGTTTCGATATTACGATCAAAAGATTTCCATAAAGTAAACTGCAATTTCTCAGGAACTTCATTAACAAGTGGATAATATTGAGGATCTAAAATTTTACTTTTATCGTAATCTGTGCTGTCTAAATTTTTATGATTCCAAGGAGTTTTTCCAACGTATAATTCATACAATAAACATCCAACTGACCAGACATCGTTAGCAAAATTAATTTTATAAATTCCTTTAAATAATTCTGGTGCATTGATACTTTTATCACCTTCTAGTTCTGGTTCGTACTTTAATTTATCAGGTAAATCTTCTTTCTTGCTAAATCCAAAATTCATTATTTTTATTTCAAAATCTTCTTTGGCATTTATTAAAATATTTTCTGGACCAATCTGTCTGTGAACTACATTTTTTGAATGTATGTGCATCACAGCTTTTATAATTTTATAAGCAATTAAGTCTTTAGTTTCCTTGGATAATTGATTTTGTTTTTCTTTATAAGCCTTCACCAGAAAATCTTTTAAAGTTTCACCTTCAAAATTTTCAAAAACTAAGTAATACTCATCAGAAGTCACACCTGCAGCTATTATTTTTAAAATACTTTCATGGTCATTACATAAATAACTGTTATAAATTTCAGTTAATGCTTTTGCTTCAGTTTTTTTATTATCTCTAGCAGGTATCACTTTAACGATAACTTGCTTTTTATCATAAATTCCAATCCATGTTTTATAATCACTTTTTTTAAGCAAAGTGTCTGGTTTAGTTATTAACATTATTTGTCTTTCATAAGCTACTAGGTCACAAACATCTATAAATGATCTTTTACCTCGAGTTGGTTTTAGTGATTGCAAATCAGTTATATTCTTTATCCATGAAGATCTAGTTTCAGAGCTGGTTCCAATGACAACCTATTGAGAAAAATTGTATTCATTACATTAGTTTTTTTATTAAAGTTTATCAAAATTATTATTTTAAGTCTTTAAAAGTAGCATTTAGGGTATTCATTTTTTTTTTTCATCAGCTAGTAATAATTAAATATTTTTTTCAGAAATAAATCATGCTCAAAAATAATTAGTTAGCCTAAATAATTTTTTTTTTGGTTGGATGTACGTAAAATCAATTAAGAATTTTAACATTTTAACATAAATTATTCATCGAAATTAAAAATTTTACACTTGTTTTTATAATTAATACTCCTTATTCAAGGATTAATTTAAGTAAAAAAAAAATTAATTTAAAAAATTTCAAAACAACATTAAATTTCAAAACTTACGGAAGCACAGCTCAAAACTGTTAGACAAATTAAAGTTAGCAACTTCATCTTGGTTGAACTAAAAATTGAACTATGGTAAAATAATATCACAATCAAGATTTATATACTTAAAAAAGAAAGACAGACAAAAATTATTGAATTAAGAACTTCTTAGATACTCAAGATTTAATTTTTTATTTTAATTTTTGTAGTAATGAGATTAATTTTAGTAATGATGAGTTTAGTATCGATCATTGAACTTTTTTATTGTAAAATATATAGTGATAAGATTCTTAGAGTTAATGTATTTAGTACTGAATGTATTTTGAATTTTACCGTATTTTACTTAATTAATTATCGTAATTTAAATTATAATGATTCTTAGAAAAACAAATATTTTTTTAACTTTCAATTAACTAGAAATTTTCTAGTATTCGTTTAATTTTACATTGTATGTATAAATTTACCATTATTCATACCAACAATACCCTCAGAAATCAATTTTCGGGAGCATCTTTTACCTTATCTATTTGCAAATATACAAAAAATAAATGATGAATTACTTCCACAAATATTGAAATACCTTCATTTTTATATTTTTTATAACCGCGAGTGCATACTGGAAGTATGGTCCTTGAATATTTTTGTTGCGTTACACTTCAGGCAGGAATCAAGTATTAAAATTTACATATCGCATATCTAGGGCATAGAAGTATAGTTGAAACAAGTTTACAGTAATATAATTTTATGATCTAGGGCCGGTCACTAGATTATGCCGGACTCTATCTTTGCAAGACGGGATCCTTGAAATCAGTGCAAGAAGATTACCGACTAAACCCAGCCCCCATGAAAGTATTAAATTTCCGTGAGACTTTTCTAATCGCGCAGTGGCCAGGGAATACGTGCTTTCTAGCAGCTGAAAAGAAAACACGTATTTTCGGCAAAACTCCTAGGCTAATTCCAAATTTTTAGATTCCAACCTCGAATATTTAGCTTTATTACTGATTAACTCAATTTTTCCGTTGTTGTTGAAGTTTCATGACATATTTCATATTGAACTTGAGTTCTTTAGGTAATATGTTTTTAAGGTTGCTGAGTAATAACTTTTCGAATCAAATTTCGAAAATTGGATATATCCCATAAGAAATTCAAATAATTATGTAGAAACTATAAAATAAAGTAAAAGTAGAAAAATGCCATTAAAGCGAAAATAAGCCAACTGATTCCAGTAAATGGTATTAGAACTAATTTTTTAGTTTCATTCAAAAACATATTATTAGAAAAATGCTATTGAGGCTAAGGGACGTAAGAATTTAAAATCATTGTTAGTCTAGGCGCCAGCAATACTAATCACGCCCAAAAATTAAATTTCTTTTTCCGCGATGATAAAAATAGGTGGTATTTATGTTTTTTGACCCACTGAACACGAATCCGGAGTCTGTTTTGCGAATTTCGTAACCAATTTTTTGTTATTAACAAATTATTGGCCAATTTTGCAACAATTTTTTAATAACAAAAAATTTACCACGAAATTCGCAAAACGGATCCCAGATTCGTGCTCAGCGGGTCAAATACACACCACCTATTTTTATCCTCGGAAAAAGAAATTTAATTTCTTAATTTTTGGGCGTGACTAGTATAGCTAGCGCCTAGACTATTTATTGAAAGACTATACCTTTAAAATAGAAGAAAATAATTAATTAAATAATTTATGTCCAAGTATATTAATTAAGTTTGAAAAAAAAAGATGATAAGGGTTTAATGAAATTCAAGGCAAATTTTTAGAATTTTTTTATATGAAATAAAAATTTTGTCAAATAAACTCATCATTACTAAAACTAATTTTATCTCATTTTGAATAAAATTTCTTTATCGCATTAAACTTAAAATAAATTTTAAGATCTGAGAATTTTATAATTCAATTACTTTTTCCGTACTTTTTTTTTAAGTATATAAAGTGCGGTTAAAAGTATAATTTTATCATAGTTGATTTTTTAATCCAATCAAGATGAAGTTAATATCTCTGTTTTGCTTTACAGTTTTATTCTGTAGCTCAGTAAGTTAAAAAATTATTTTTTATTTATTCAATATGAAAATTAATTTTATAGATTTTATTCTTAAATCAAAAGCTAAAATTGAAAAATGTCAGCTTTTTTCTTAGAGATTTGTTAAATTTTATTTAAAACGAATATTAAATTACAGGTTGTCCTCGGCACCTATCCAAAATACAGAGCTGAGAGGATAAGCAAATTAAATAATATTTTACAAATGAAAGATGTTTTTATCGTCGACGTTGACGTCAACCAAAGAGCAGTAATGTTAACAAAGCACGAATCATTTAAAAATCATGAAAATATCTTCATAGGACTTTTTAATAAAAAACAAGTAAATGTAAAAAAAATAGAAGTAAAAACAAATGAAAAATCTGAAGCGAAAGCCTTGGCTGAAATTTACATAAATTATTTGGTTCAAGATCATCCAAGTATGCCAAAAGTGTTAGCTGTAGGTGTAGCCTATGATCATTATGAGGTAGTTTTTGAAGATTTTGAAGGCGAGACATTAAAAGATTTGCTAATCAAATCATACAAGGAAAATCCAAACGGATTACCTTTGGAGATTAAAAATAAAATTGCTCACAACATAATCAAGGCTGTTTTGCACATTCATTCTAAAGACGTAATGCATAGAGATTTAAATATAAAAAATATTGTGGTTGATAAGAACTATGAAGTCAAAATAATAAATTTTCAGTCGAGCAAGAAAGAAAATTTGACAGATATATTGAATTACGATTATAAAACAACAGATGAAGGCGAGGGAGAAACAAGAGCACCAGAATTATATAAAAATTCTAAAGAAATAATTTCTGCTAACGATGTTTGGTCGATCGCTTGCATCTTGAAGAAATTATACTCTGGAAAATCAATTTGGAACGAAAAGAGCTTGGATGAAAAAGATGAGGATGAAAAACTAACTTTGAATTCTCAATATTATCCAAATTTGGATCAAGTTCCTGAAACTCTTCAATGTACTTTATGGAAATGTTTTAACCGAGATCCAAATAGAAGACCAAAATTAATTGATATTTTAAAATTTTATGAATCTCAATCAGATTCTCTCTGTCCTGTGGGACCTTACGAATCCTTCTGCTGCGACTATTTTTATACTGATGATGATAAATATCTAAAAAATCCAACAATAGCATATTCAAAAACAGTAAGGAATTGTAGTGATACAACACCGAGTACAACACCTACATATCATAGTATACAAGAGGTCCTAACGATGATACCTTAGATGACGAATTTTTTGCGACATATTATGGATTGGGTCGAACACCTCCGCAAGAGGTAAATTGAATGGTCCGGTATACGTAGGAGAATAAATATCAAGAACTACAACCAATCGACATTCTAAACCTGAAAATTAATAGCAGTAATGGATTTTAATATTAAACGTAAAGAATTTTAAACTCTTAAACAAAATTATTTCATGGCTTATTTTTATAAAAAAAATGTATTTTTGAATACAAAAAAAATGTTAATATTAAAAATTTATAAATATGAAATTTTTTGTATTATTTATTATTGTAAGGTAAAAAAAATTCATATAAATAAATTAACAAGTACTAGGTATATGAAATTTTAAGTATATTTTAATAAAATAAATTACACTCCATAATTTAAATTATTGAATATGTTCGTATTTATTAGTTCTTTATTAGTTATATTCACTCCTTTGATATATATGTCGTAGTACAATAGACATTTTAGTATAAAAGGCTATTATCCGTATTTTAGAAAAATAAAGCTATTAAATTCACATCTTGCCTACGATACTAAAATTTTTAGTATTGTAGCCTATTATACGTGCTTTAGCCTATATATAATACTGACGAAGCCCCGTATTTTAGAAATTAAATTTTTTTTCTAGTTTACTGTAGGCTGATTCCATGTGAAACGTACGCTGAACTCCAGGTGGGGTCTTCCGATTGGGCTGTAACTTTGCAAAGGTGATTATATATATAAAATGTTCTCACTCCCCAAATTTTACGTCCTAAAATCGTTTCTAGCCGTCTCTGTGAATTTTTGAAAATTGGGACCGATTTTAAAAGTCTCAGCTATCAACTTTTGCTTCATTATATAAAAGCATGAAGAAATGTTAAAAATATTATTAGAAAAACGATTTTGATCGGAAATTTCCCTGGCTAACCGAATTTCCAAATCGTTTTTTAAAATTTTCACGAGGAAACCCGGAAAATTGGAAAATGTGAGCCGTACCGGCTGTAGCTCATAACTCAAAACCCCTCACTTCAAATAACTTCAAACTGGGAGTAGAGACAAGGTATTTCATATACTTTCACCTGGTATTAATATGGGTATGGGTATTTTCACATACGGAAAAGTTATAACGATAATTAGTGAAATTTTCCGATTTTGAAAATGCAAATTTAGCGAAAAAAGCTATATTTATGTGCAAATTTAGGCAGAACCGATTTAATATGTAAAATTTATTATAAAATAAATTTTTTTTTAATTCCCTACTTTAAACCTTTTCTATTGATATATATAGTAAATTCTACGAAATTAGACTTTTTATAAGAAACTATTCAAGTAATTCTTAGTGAAAATGACCTATTAGGAAAACGAATGTCTGGAGTTTTGAAAAATCAAATTTGGCTGGATTTAGTATGTTAAAATATGACACCTTACCAATTTTTATGGTTCTGGATTAAAAACTTTTGAAATAGCAGCTGTTTTTTGAATTAAAAATATTTTCAAATTTTTAAAGAAAATCTGAGTAAATTTTCTATTTTAATTTTTTTACACTCTGAACAGAGCTCAAAAACTATTTTCAACCATAGGAAATAGCTGAAACTTCTCTCTAACAAAAATAACCACGTAGTTATACTCCCTGGCTCAGAGAGTTATTTCAGGGGCTCGATTTTCGAAATCGAGGGAGCGAGGGAGTAGAGGAATTCCCTACTCTTTTCCCCGGTTTTTAAAAAACTCAATTTTTGAAAGCGAAAGGAGAACTCTCCGGAGAACATATTCCCCAAAATGTACTCCCCACGTACTATAGCAAGGGAATCAGGGAACTCCCTCGTTTTAAGCATAGGTTTTATATTATAATAATAGACTCTCGCGCTTAAAAGACATTTATTTTTTATAATTTTTATGCAAATATATTCATATTATAGTTAAAGTTAATATATTAAATAATATAATACATTCTAATACATATTGTGATTTTGTATATATTATGGAAAATTAAATTAAATTTTTTTAAAAATAAAAAAAATAATTCAAGTTTTAGATAAATTCATTAATGAATAAATATAAAATAATAAATTTATAAAAAAATATGGCTAAATCTGGAAGCCAATTTGCTGGAATTGCTTGAAAATTACAGAAAATGCTTATACTTTCAAGCAATTCAAGCGAATTTCAAGCGCTGCAAATATGCGTGTATAGTGCTATAGCAATAAAAATATCTGTACGGAATAATTTTAATAATTTAATATCATATCAGATGGAAATGAAGCTATTTAGTATGGGATTCAAGGCATACAGCTCGGATTTTTTTTAACGCTTAATTTTTGCACTTTTTTTTAGCTGAATATGTTCATTTGGGTATCTAGTTTATATGAAAAAAAATCCAGAATTTGCTCGGTAAAAATACTCCCCCCCCCCCGCCCCCCATAATGGGGCGATAAAGAAAATTAAAAAAAAAACACTGGATGATGTTTAGGATGCGTTTTCAAGAAAAAAACTTCCTTACAACTTTTTTGGAAAATTATTTCCCTAGGAGCTATGACGATTAAAAAACAGCAATTTTCACCCCTATAAATACGTATTTTGGATCAGTTTTTCTTTAATAGCTCAAAAAGTATTGCACTTTTTAGGATGTATAATGGCTCAATCTAAAAGTCAATAAAATAGGAATCATTTTTTAATTTATTTATTTGTCATTTATCCCTACCTATGTAAATACAGCGCGTAAAAGATGGCGCTATAATTGACCGTATGACAATTTGCCATCTTTTCCTTCAATTATCTCCAAACAGGTAAGTTTTACGAAAATATTGATTGATTGCTATTTTATAAAGGTAAAAATTATCTTTCATCTAAGACTAATTAGAGGCTTATAGCATTAATAATAATAAAGTTACGACCAAAATAAAAGAAAAAAAAAATTTTAATTTTTAAAAAGGTCATCTTGGGGGGGGGGGGAGGAAAATTCGTATCCAAAAATCCAAATAGGGAATATTTAATTGCATATTTTTTTGCATTTCCAGAAATTTTGGCTTTAATACATGGCGTACTTTTTGGTTTATAGTACAGCAAATCTTCAAAAAAATGCTATTTTCAGTAAAAATCCAAATAAATTTTTAGTTTTTGGAAAATTATTGGAAAAATATGGTGCTTACAGAAAATAACTTTATAACAACCTTTTGTAGGGCAATTTTCCTAATATCTCCGACCTTTTTTTTTTCTCCACTACACTTTCAGAACGAATTTTGATTATTTAAAGCATTTTCAACTCTGCGAATTTTTCCATTTAATTTAAAATTTCACTATTTTCTTTCAACAAAAGATGAAAGTTTTTATAATTAATGTATTCTCAATTAAAATCTCTTTAAAATGCCTTTTTTTTCATTTGCATATCTTTATTCAAAAAAAAGTTATTTAAGAAAATAGCAGACAAACATCTTTACCTTATCAACGTTTCTTATTAAAATTCTTATTCCGTATTCTGAAAACCTGAAAATTTTCAATTTCAATTAAATTCAGCGAAATTAACATGTTTGCCCTTTAGGGCTGCCCTTTAAGTGTAAGTCCTTAGGGACATATTAATCAAAAACGTAATAATTATTAAATTATTGAATCCATATGCTGAAAAACCTGAAAATTTTCGATTTCAATTAAATTCAACGTAATTAACATACTTGCCCTTTAGGGCTGCCCCTTAAGCGTAAGTTTTTAGGAACATATTACTGAAAAACATAATACTTATTTAAATTCTTCTTCCGTATTCTGAAAAACCTGAAAATTTTCAATTTCAATTAAATTCAATGAAATTGACATGTTTGCCCTTTAGGGCTACCCTTTATGCCCATGTAAAAAAAAATATAAACATATGTATTAAAAACATAATTATTAATAAATTCTGAATCTGAGCCTCTAAAACACCAAAAAATTTCATTTTTCATTGAATTTTATAAAAATTACATTTTTCTTCTTATAGAACTGCCCTTTTTGTCCCTTATTTATGGATTATTTTTGTATTTTATTAGTTACAAAGTAAGTTTTTTAGTTTAATTTTATATCAGTACCGTCAGTCATTAATTTAAATTGCTTTTTTAGTTGATTTTAATTATTTAATTTATTGCTACCCATTTTTGACCCTTTTTTACCCTTTGAGGGTTAAATTTAAAAGACCAAGTATTTCAATTTATTTCGTTTGAACTAGACACCCTTACGAACAATTTCCGCTTTTAAAAATGAAAATCGGTCGCGTTAAAGAAAATCCAGAGGTATTGGAAAAATCTGGTTTCAGGTGCCACACTAATTGAACATAATAAAAGAAGCAATGAATTTTTTTTAGCACAAAATATTATGATAATGCGAAAAAAAAAATTTTTAAACAAAAAAATTATAATTTGTTCTTAAATTTTATTTATATTAAAATAACGATTATTTTTATGTAAAAGACAATGTATGCATGTCATTTAAAAAAAAAAATGTGTATCTCAGCATGAGGTGATAAATTTAGGCATGCATTAAATTCAAAAATTTTCTATTATTAATATTGAAAAGAATAATTTATAATAATAAATTAATCGACGCACATAATTACTTTTTGTAGAATATGTATTACACATTTTTCGTATATAATACACTAATGGTATCCAGTTTTCAAATTTTTGAAATTTTCTCAACTTGAAGATTTTATTTTCTAGTTATATTTAATAATTAAAAAATTTTTTTATTATAAATTGATAAAAAATTTTTTAATTATTGTCTATTTTTATTCAAATCTATTTGTTTAATTTACTTTTTACTAAATATCAAAATATTACTTATAAACTTATATTTATTTCCATATCTGCAATATAATTATAATACATAAAATTTTAAAAATATAAATTGAATTATGAAGAATGACGCGCTTTGATGATCTATAATTTTATTGGTTAAGAGTACACATATGTTGCGGCAACATTGCGCGAGTATTCTCTCCTAGTAGAAACGGGGAAAAGGGAAAAAATATCACTCCCTGTTTTTGAAAAATACGTCTTTTTATTTTTTGGGGAGCAATTTTTAAGAGGGGAGTTCCCTTACTCCCTCATTCCCTCGATTTCGAAAATCGAGGCCCAGGGAGTTAACTCCCTAAAACAGGGAGTTAACCACCTAAAACAGAGAGTTAAACTCCCTGATTTAGAGAGTTAACTCCCTAATTTAGGGAGTTAACTCCCTGAAATTTCTGTCATCTCCACGAATACCTTCGGGATAAAAATGGACCGTACGAGGGAAAACTGATATCCTGGAGGCGTAAATTTTAATTTTTCATCCAAAACATTTCATTCCAATTTTCCAATTTTCCAATATGGCGGACCAGAAAAAATCAAAATAAAGACTTTCTACATTACCTGGGGGTTTTCGGGGCCGAGAAAACCGATTTTATGAATGAAAATTTTTATTTTTTTGCCCCGACATATTTTCCAATTTTCCAAGATGGCGGACCAGAAAAAATCAAAATAAAGACTTTCTACATTACCTGGGGGTTTTCGGGGCCAAGAAAACCGATTTTATGAATGAAAATTTTTATTTTTTTGCCCAAACATATTTTCTAATTTTCCAAGATGGCGGACCAGAAAAAATCAAAATTAAGAGTTTCTACATTACCTAGGGGTTTTCGGGGCCGAGAAAACCGATTTTATGAATGAAAATTTTTATTTTTTTGCCCCAACATATTTTCTAATTTTCCAAGATGGCGGACCAGAAAAAATCAAAATTAAGAGTTTCTACATTACCTAGGGGTTTTCGGGGCCGAGAAAACCGATTTTATGAATGAAAATTTTTATTTTTTTGCCCCAACATATTTTCCAATTTTCCAAGATGGCGGACCAGAAAAAATCAAAATAAAGACTTTCTACATTACCTGGGGGTTTTCGGGGCCAAGAAAACCGTTTTTATGAATGAAAATTTTTATTTTTTCGCCCCAATATATTTTCCAATTTTCCAAGATGGCGGACCAGAAAAAATCAACATAAAGAGTTCCTAGGGGTTTTCGGGGCCGAGAAAACCGATTTTATGAATGAAATTTTTTATTTTTTTGCCCCAATATATTTACTAATTTTCCAAGATGGCGGACCAAAAAATATTTCATAATAAGATTTTTACATTGCCTCTGGGTTTTCGGGGCCGAGAAAACCGATTTTATGAATGAAAATTTTTATTTTTTTGCCCAAACATATTTTCTAATTTTCCAGGATGGCGGACCAGAAAAAATCAAAATTAAGAGTTTCTACATTACCTAGGGGTTTTCGGGGACGAGAAAACCGATTTTATGAATGAAAATTTTTATTTTTTTGCCCCAACATATTTTCTAATTTTCCAAGATGGCGGAGCAGAAAAAAATCAAAATTAAGAGTTTCTACATTACCTAGGGGTTTTCGGGGCCGAGAAAACCGATTTTATGAATGAAAATTTTTATTTTTTTGCCCCAAACATATTTTCCTCACTTATTTATGTAAAGTTTTTCCACAGGATTAATCGGATGCTTCGCCATCTGCAACCATTTTTAATCAGAAATACAATTCAATCTTTATCATCAAATTAGGAGTTTTATCCATGAGGAGCATTTTTGGCAGTGGAGTTGCCATTAGCCAAAAAAATACTATAGTAAAAAAATTAGGCTTTCATAATTTAAAACGCTTTTCTCATCCTTGGAAACCCCGAGGCAATGTAAAAATCTTATTATGAAATATTTTTTGGTCCGCCATCTTGGAAAATTGGTAAATATGTTGGGACAAAAAAATAAAAATTTTCATTCATAAAATCGGTTTTCTCGGCCCCGAAAACCCCTAGGTAATGTAGAAAGTCTTTATTTTGATTTTTTCTGGTCCGCCATCTTGGAAAATTGGAAAATATGTTGGGGCAAAAAAATAAAAATTTTCATTCATAAAATCGGTTTTCTCGGCCCCGAAAACCCCTAGGTAATGTACAAACTCTTAATTTTGATTTTTTCTGGTCCGCCATCTTGGAAAATTAGAAAATATGTTGGGGCAAAAAAATAAAAATTTTCATTCATAAAAATCGGTTTTCTCGGCCCCGAAAACCCAGAGGCAATGTAAAAATCTTATTATGAAATATTTTTTGGTCCGCCATCTTGGAAAATTGGTAAATATATTGAAGCAAAAAAAAAAAAAATTCATTCATAAAATCGGTTTTCTCGGCCCCGAAAACCCCTAGGAACTCTTTATGTTGATTTTTTCTGGTCCGCCATCTTGGAAAATTGGAAAATATATTGGGGCGAAAAAATAAAAATTTTCATTCATAAAAACGGTTCTCTTGGCCCCGAAAACCCCCAGGTAATGTAGGAAGTCTTTATTTTGATTTTTTCTGGTCCGCCATCTTGGAAAATTGGAAAATATATTGGGGCGAAAAAATAAAAATTTTCATTCATAAAAACGGTTTTCTTGGCCCCGAAAACCCCCAGGTAATGTAGAAAGTCTTTATTTTGATTTTTTCTGGTCCGCCATCTTGGAAAATTGGAAAATATATTGGGGCGAAAAAATAAAAATTTTCATTCATAAAAACGGTTTTCTTGGCCCCGAAAACCCCCAGGTAATGTAGAAAGTCTTTATGTTGATTTTTTCTGGTCCGCCATCTTGGAAAATTGGAAAATATGTTGGGGCAAAAAAATAAAAATTTTCATTCATAAAAACGGTTTTCTCGGCCCCGAAAACCCCCAGGTAATGTAGAAAGTCTTTATTTTGATTTTTTCTGGTCCGCCATCTTGGAAAATTGGAAAATATGTTGGGGCAAAAAAATAAATGTTTCATTCATAAAATCGGTTTTCTCGGCCCCGAAAACCCCCAGGTAATGTAGAAAGTCTTTATTTTGATTTTTTCTGGTCCGCCATATTGGAAAATTGGAAAATTGGAATGAAATGTTTTGGATGAAAAATTAAAATTTACGCCTCCAGGATATCAGTTTTCCCTCGTACGGTCCATTTTCATCCCGAAGGTATTCGTGGAGATGACAGAAATTTCAGGGAGTTAACTCCCTAAATCAGGGAGTTAACTCTCTAAATCAGGGAGTTTAACTCTCTGTTTTAGGTGGTTAACTCCCTGTTTTAGGGAGTTAACTCCCTGAAATAACTCTCTGAGCCAGGGAGTATAACTACGTGGTTATTTTTGTTAGAGCTTACTGAGAGTAATTTCGGCTGTCAGTTTTTAGAAACACATCGAGAAAGCTGATTAAAACTAAAATTCTAAAGAAATTTTTTTTTTTAATGTGGATTTTATAAACACTTGGAAATACTATTCTCTTTTGTTGCACTTAAAATTACTGTTTTTCTAAAAGAAAATTTTAATTCTTTTTTAAAATTTCTATTTCTCGGTATTTAACCTTTTTACTTTTGAAAAACTTAAAAAACAAATAATTATAAAATATAATAATTAAAAATCCACATTAAAAAAAAATAACGTAAAAACTTTTTAAATAGCAAAAATGAACATAATTCTTGAAAAATAATTTATTAAAGCTTTAAAAGAGAAAACTTATAATAACAGGGTTTTGAAAATACTATAAGGCGCTATTAAAAAATGTGATTTTAACGTTAAAATTTGATTTAAAAAAGCCATTATTATGCTTCTGACGCTTTTAAAAGGGCATATACCCACCTAGCGACATTAACCACATCAAAGTATATAGTATTTAAACCAGTTCTATCAAGGTTTAAACCTTATAAAAGTTGTTGAATTTGGGCAGTTCAAAATCTCCCGCTCTAAGCCGAAAAAAGCAGTTTGAGCCGCCCAGGGGCAAAATTTCAAAAAACTGACCTCAAATTCGGATTCAGCGGAAAATTTCACAACTTTTTATGTCTAGGTACTATTTATTTTAATCATCTAGTCGATTTTAAAAATTAAAAAAAAAAAAATTTTTTTTGAAAAAACCGAAGCAATCTAAAAAGCTTCTTTTGGGTATAACTCGGGTTCCTAAGCGCCTAGAGGGCTGACAATTTCACAGGAAACATATTTTGTATATATAAAAATGTGGTGAAAAAATCAGCCCGATCGGGAAACCTGACCTGGCAAGGCCATGACACAGTATCCAGAATGACTCATAGAGCGACAATAAATTTCAGATTTTTCTAAAAATTAGATTTTATGTAATACTTTTTAATATTTGCTTTTGGATTTGACAATATATTGTCAAAAATATATTGTAAATATATTAAATATATTTAACAAATAGATACTTTTAAGAATAGAGATATTACCTCCTTTATCTTTAACAAAATAAGGCAAATGTCCAAAACTAAAATCTGCGTATTTTATAACTAATTTTTCTTGTACTTTTTATAAAAATATATTCAAAAATATAACGAGTGCATATTGCAATTAAAATATAATTAAAAATACAAATAGTACTTATTAATTTATTTATATGAAATTTTTTTTACCTTACAATAATAAATAATACAAGAATTTCATATTTATAAATTTTTAATATTAACATTTTTTTTTTATTCAAAAATACATTTTTTTTATAAAAATAAGCCATGAAATAATTTTGTTTAAAAATTTCTTTACGTATAATATCAAATTCCATTAATGTTATTAACCATTGTTTGTACTTCTTGAGCGATTCTTGAGAGACATGCTTCTACGTTTAACGCACAATTAAATTCACCTCTTGGAGGTGTTGGATCCAATCCCAAATTTATTTCTTAAGAGATTTCATCGTTACTACCTGTTGTACCAAAATTTGTAGGTGTTGTACTAGGTATTGTATCACTAAAATTCCTTACTGTTTTTGAATATGCTATTGTTGGATTTTTTAGATATTTATCATCATCAGTATAAAAATAGTCGCAGCAGAAGGATTCGTAAGGTCCCACAGGACAGAGAGAATCTGATTGAGATTCATAAAATTTTAAAATATTAATCAATTTTGGTCTTCTATTTGGATCTCGGTTAAAACATTTCCATAAAGTACATTGAAGAGTTTCAGGAACTTGATCCAAATTTGGATAATATTGAGAAATCAAAGTTAGTTTTTCATCCTCATCTTTTTCATCCAAGCTCTTTTCGTTCCAAATTGATTTTCCAGAGTATAATTGCTTCAAGATGCAAGCGATTGACCAAACATCGTTAGCAGAAATTATTTCTTTAGAATTTTTATATAATTCTGGTGCTCTTGTTTCTCCCTCGCCTTCATCAGTTGTTTTATAATCGTAATTCAATATATCTGTCAAATTTTCTTTCTTGCTTGACTGGAAATTTATTATTTTGACTTCATAGTTTTTATCAACCACAATATTTTTTATATTTAAATCTCTATGCACCACATCTTTAGAATGAATGTGCAAAACAGCCTTGATTATGTTGTGAGCAATTTTATTTTTAATCTCCAAAGGTAATCCATTTGGTTTTTCCTTGTATGATTTGATTAGCAAATCTTTTAATGTCTCGCCTTCAAAATTTTCAAAAACTACCTCATAATGATCATAGGCTACACCTACAGCTAAAACTTTTGGCATACTTGGATGATCTTGAACCAAATAATTTATGTAAATTTCAGCCAAGGCTTTCGCTTCAGATTTTTCATTTGTTTTTACTTCTATTTTTTTTACATTTACTTGTTTTTTATTAAAAAGTCCTATGAATATATTTTCATGATTTTTAAATGATTCGTGCTTTGTTAACATTACTGCTCTTTGGTTGACGTCAACGTCGACGATAAAAACATCTTTCATTTGTAAAATATTATTTAATTTGCTTATCCTCTCAGCTCTGTATTTTGGATAGGTGCCGAGGACAACCTGTAATTTAATATTCGTTTTAAATAGAATTTAACAAATCTCTAAAAAAAAAGCTGACATTTTCAATTTTAGCTTTTGATTTAAGAATATTATCTACAAAATTAATTTTCATATTGAATAAATAAAAAATAATTTTTTAACTTACTGAGCTACAGAATAAAACTGTGAAGCAAAACAGAGATATTAACTTCATCTTGATTGGATTAAAAAATCAACTATGATAAAATTATACTTTTAACCGCACTTTATATACTTAAAAAAAAGTACGGAAAAAGTAATTGAATTAGAAAATTCTCAGATCTTAAGATTTATTTTAAATTTAATTAATGCGATAAAGAAATTTTATTCAAAATAAGATAAAATTAGTTTTAGTAATGATATTTTGGTTCCTCAATGGAACCATTTTTTTTAATTTAATTAATACTTGGAAATAAATCATTTAGTTAATTATTTTATTCTTCTATTTTAAAGGTATAGTCGATGATTTTAAATTTTTACGTCCCTACCGTAAAAAATCAGCTCTATAATACCAACCCAAGTAAAAATGTGAATATATTGTCAATATATTGATTTTGAAATATATTATCAATATATTGTGAACAATATATTGTGAACAATATATTGCAAAAAAAACCAAAATTTTTAGGTTAAAAAAGTATAATTTTAAAATATAAAATATAATTAAATCATAAAAAGTAGATTTAGAGCTATTAATCGCCTTGTTGCTTAAAACTTAACCAGAACAGATTAGAAAGAAAGAAGTATTTAGAAGTAGAAAAAAATTAATGTCAGCCTAAGGAATTCGGGGTTTCCTGAAAGCTAAAAAAAAGGACACATCCATGATTTTTTTCCATTGAAAATTTGTTGTTCCTCTGAATGTCTACCTGGCCAGATTTTTCGACCTGTAAAATAAAATTAGAAATTTATTAGCTAAGTGAACGAAAGTTACTTTTATTATTTGATCTTTTTAAAATATAGTTTAATTTTTAAAATTTTAAAAAGTTAATTTTTTCATAAAAATAAAAAAAATAAATATTTTCTAAATTTAATCGAAGTTGAAAAAAAAAAATTAATTGTAAGTACCTTACAAAAACTTTGTACTTCTTGCCTAAATTTTGCCATTAAAACGGTTAGTTTTTCCAGAATTACTGACAAAAATTTTTGATTCTTTTTCTAATAATTTCCTTGATACATTTTGCTTCAACTTAAAATTTAATTAATTTTTATATTGCTGCTTAATGCTGCTGATTCATCACAAAAAAAATGAGTGCTCAAAAAAATTATTAACTTGATGTTGATTGATTCGTGTAAATAAATTTTGTTCATTGGTCGCTAACCTATTTCAAGCCGCTATTTTATTTTGTTTTAAAATGTAACTAAGTAAATAAACAAATATTTTGTCTTTTAACTTCACTCAGAGAAAAAATATCAATGTTTTTTTTTTGTGACACATCAAACTTCTAATTTTTTTAATGTTAAAAAGTATTATGATAAATTCAAAAATAATATAGCAATTAAATTATTAGTAAATGATGTAAATGAAAAATGCATCAAGGAAATTATTAAAAAAAAAACCAACAAATTTTTGTCAGTAATTCTGGAAAAACTAACCGTTTTAATGGCAAAATTTAGGCAAGAAGTACAAAGTTTTTGTAAGGTACTTACAATTAATATTTTTTTTTCAACTTCGATTAAATTTAGAAAATATTTATTTTTTTTATTTTTATGAAAAAATTAACTTTTTAAAATTTTAAAAATTAAACTATATTTTAAAAAGATCAAATAATAAACGCCAGAGCTATTTACCCCAAAAATATTTCCCCCACTCCTTAATAAATATTTCCCCTCATTTGCTACACACATTCAAACTAATGAATATAAACAAACAAAATTATATTTTGGTTATACAAATGAATAATAAATAAAACCTATGATTCTTAGTTACAATCAAATTTCATGATCATCTAATCATTCATGATCTTTTAAAATAATAAAAATAATTACCTATAACACAAAAAAAAAAAAAAAAAAAAAAAAAAAAAAAAAAATGCGCCATTCATTTTTGCCAGTATAGTCACAAATAATCAGCAATATAATTATATACATAGGTTTTTAAAATTTTAAGATTTACTTTTTTTATTGCAACTGTAAGTAAATAAGCAATAGTAAATAAACGCAGGTCCAAATATCAAGAAAATTTCAGGATAAATTACGAGTGAAAATAAATTTTGTGAAATTTAGTTTAAATGATTCAGAGTTCTTTTGCTTATGGTTAAAAATTTGTTGATTTTTAGATTTATTAATTTTTTTATCAAAAAACTTATTTGTTTATTGTTTAATTAATAAACTTTAATTTTTACCTATTTTTATATATATGAGTAAATTTTTTATGTTTTCTTTTGCTAATAAAATCAGTTGTTATAGACTCGATAACCTTTAAAGTCTATTTTTTGGTTATTTATTTTTTATAAACTTATAAATTTCTTTTTAGAAATATAATCACTAATTATTTCGTAAATTAATTATTTATTTATTTTATTAAAATTAGCATTTTTTGTAAATATTTTTACAATAAACAATATTTCAATTTTTTATTAAAAAGCAAAAGAGGGGAAATTCTTATTTACCCCAAAAAAGTAGAGGGGGTAAGATTTTTGGGGTAAACAGACCTGGCCAATAATAAAAGTAACTTTCGTTCACTTAGCTAATAAATTTCTAATTTTATTTTACAGGTCGAAAAATCTGGCCAGGTAGACATTCAGAGGAACAACAAATTTTCAATGGAAAAAAATCATGGATGTGTCCTTTTTTTTAGCTTTTAGGAAACTCCGAATTCCTTAGGCTGACATTAATTTTTTTCTACTTCTAAATACTTCTTTCTTTCTAATCTGTTCTGGTTAAGTTTTAAGCAACAAGGCGATTAATAGCTCTAAATCTACTTTTTATGATTTAATTATATTTTATATTTTAAAATTATACTTTTTTAACCTAAAAATTTTGGTTTTTTTTACAATATATTGTTCACAATATATTGTTCACAATATATTGATAATATATTTCAAAATCAATATATTGACAATATATTCACATTTTTACTTGGGAAGAAACCATATTTTTAGTCAAATTGATAGGCTTTTATGGCATGTTTAGTAAGAAGTTTTCCTAACTGTACTTGAAATGGTAAGTAATAATATGTTTTTGAGTGAAACCATTTACGAGAATCAATTGGCTCATTTTTGCTTCAATGGCATTTTTCTACTCACTTTTTTTTATAGTTTCTACATATTTGAATTTTTTATGGGATAAATCCAATTTTCGCAAGTTTTTGTAGTTTCTAAAAAAGTACTTCTTTAATTGTACTTTATCAGGCCAATAAATTATACATATTTAAAAAAATTACTTGTTGAATTTTTTAATAGAATCAGTCGCTTGTAGTTTGAAGTTTTTTTAAAAGTTTGTTTTCTTTCTTTTTGATTGTACTATTCTTTTTCAGTGGACCAGTGACTTTATAAACAATAGTTTAGTCATTTTTTTCAGAATTGAGTAATTATATTAATATACGTAACAAAAACGCAAAAAATAGACCAATAAATGCCTATAAATCGTAACAGGGCTAATTTTTCGAAGTGTGAATCGAAAAATTATTACTCAGCAACCTTAAAAACATATATATTACCTAAAGAACTCAAGTTGAATATGAAATATGCCATAAAACAACAACGGAAAAATTCAGTTTATCAGTAATAAAGCTAAATATTCGAGGTTGGTATATGAAAATATGGACTACATACAAATTAAATTACAATTTTTTAGAAAAAGATTTTCTTTATTTTTGCTAAAAATTACTGCTTTATCGACAGCGCAAAGTGAAAAGTCTTCCTTTTTCTAACTTTGGGTTAACGCAGCTAAAAATTTTTAAATGGAATCCCCCATTTTTTTTTTCTAGAAGTTACACATTTTCCATGTACTTTCGCGTAAAAAATTTTTTTTTTTGATTTGGTACATCCTAACCTCTAAAACATTAATTTTCGTTAAAAATAAATGTTTTTTTTTCAAGTTTTATACTCCAGTCAAAATACGGGTTTGGTTGTATTTTCACTGGCGAACACAAGATTTGCTATATTATATGTTTTTTGGATCGCTGAACACGAAAATTGCGGTCATTTCGTAAAGAAATGGGGGCTTCACCCTTAAATTTGCAAATACTGACCCCAAAAAGGGTTTTTTTAAACATATTCGCATTTTGTGCGCTCAGATTTGCACCATACGGATTTTTTGAGGTGGCTGATCAAGATTTTTGACATCTTATTCATAAAAAATCAATATTTTACCCTTATCATTTCGTACTTTTAGCATCCAGGATATGTCCATATGGGTTTTTTGGGTCCCTCATCAAGAATTTTGACTTCTTTTTCATAAATTATATCAATATTTTACCACAAAAAAGGAGTCGAAAATTCTTGATTAGCAACCCAAAAAACCTATACGGTCATATCCTGGATGATAAAAGTACGATACAGAAAAAAACAATTTGGGGCAGTTTTGAAGACCCGACCATACAAGTCGTGTACGCTTCATTTAAATCTACCCATATGTAGAATTAAAGTATTGAGATTCCACTAAGTTTGAAGTATTTAAAGTGTTTTTCGAATTTAGTTTGAGGTGTACCTAAAACAAAGAAAACACGACTAAATTTAACTTATACAAAAATGGGTAACGCCAGGAGTTGAAAATTATTCTGTAAGGGTGCCAATTTTTAAAGTAAAATGTGCACCTAAAAATTGACTTCTGAGGGTAATATTGGTATGAATAACAGTATACAATGTAAAACTAAACGAATACTAGAAAATTTCTAGTTGATTGAAAATTAAAAAAATATTTGTTTTTCTAAGAATCATTATAATTTAACGGTAAAATTCAAAATACATTCAGTACTAAATACGTTAACTCTAAGAAACTTATCACTATATATTTTACAATAAAAAAGTTCAATGATCGATACTAAACTCATCATTACTAAAATTAATCTCATTACTACAAAAATTAAAATAAAAAATTAAATCTTGAGTATCTAAGAAGTTCTTATTTCAATAATTTTTGTCTGTCTTTCTTTTTTAAGTATATAAATCTTGATTGTGATATTATTTTACCATAGTTCAATTTTTAGTTCAACCAAGATGAAGTTGCTAACTTTAATTTGTCTAACAGTTTTCAGCTGTGCTTTCGTAAGTTTTGAAATAATATTTTTATTATTTTTTAAATTAATCCTTGAACTCCAGGGTAAAATTTTTAATTTCGATGAATAATTTATATTAAAAAACTGACTTGATTTTATATCCGACCCAAATATTTGATAACAAAATTATTTGGGGACAACTGCATATTTTTGAGCATGATTTCTTTTTGAAAAAAATGGCTATTATTTTCTTGTGGTATTGACTACTATTACGCGAATTTATTCTCTTTCTATTTTATATTAAATTAGACAAATTTTTAATTGTTGCTTGTTTTAGATGTAACTCATAAGCTAGATTGTTTAAAACTAATACATCCTGCTTTTGCTTAATGGCCCAAAAAACTTATAACCGGTTTGTGTAAACACAACCTAAATGCATGGAACATGTTTACTTCCAGCTGAGGGCTAGGTATAATGCAAATGTTACGCAACGTTACGATACAATTTTTTAATTTTAAAATTGAAATTTGTAATTATCACCTTATTAGATGATAAGATTCTAAACCCAAACTATTCTGATTCCCTAAACGCGTATTATTCTAGGTCCCTAAATCAAAATTATTCCAAGTCCCTGAATTGGTATTATTTTAAATCCATAAACCTGTGTTATTCTAAGTCCTTAAGTCCAGATTTTTCGAAGTCCTTAAATTGAAACTATTCTAAGTCTCATTTTACTCCCCTCTGCCTTAATTTTCAAGTTCTGAGGTACTCCCACCCTATAAACATGTTCCATATTAAAATTAAAATATAAGTTGAAGGATTCTTTCAATTAGGTAATTGAAATTTTATTTTTTGTAATGAATAATATAATAATGATGCTCTGCCAAAAAAGAGTAAATAGTAACTTCCTTACCACTCCACTCCACTGTAAAAAGTAACTTTTCGAAAAAATTTGTAAATATTCGTAAAAAATCGTATAATTACTAAATTTAGTAAATTAACAAAAAATTCGAATACTCTGGATTTTTTTTTTTTTGTGAATTCGAAAGAAAAATTGATAATTTACAATTGTTTTCGAAAATTTTAAAAAAATAGTTGTAAATTTCTCGGTAAATTTACGAAAAATAGTTGTGAATTTACAACTTTTTTCGTAAATTCACAAAAAAAAAAATTTAGAGTTCTCGAATTTTTCGAGAATATACTAAATTTAGTAAATTTACAATTTTTTTCGAATAAATACAAAATGTTTTGAAAATTTACTAATTATTCGAAAAAATTCCATTTTTTTTGTAAATCTAAGAAAGTTACTTTTTACAGTATAAATTATTGCTTACTAGTGGAAAAAAATTGAATAAACCAAACGCTACTTTGAATTACTCAAAATAATAATTTTGATAAACGTTAATAAAAAAAACTTTCAGACAATTGAATTTCTTAAAATTAGTATTTTTTTAAAAAAATTAGTTATTACATCCAAAAATAAAAAAATTATAGTTTTTTTTTATCTTTTGAGGATTTCCATCAGTACTAAGTATTTTGTTTCAAATTCTCTCTGATATAAAAAAAAATAATAATTTTAATTATAAAATTAATGATAATTAAAATTTTATTTCCAGACTGTAATAGAAGCAAAAAAATCTAAATATGATCGAATGGATTTATTAAAATCATTCAAAATGGAAGACGTTGACATTCTTTTTGAAAGTGATATACCTGTCAAAGAAAAAATTGGAAAAGGTCACCAGGCTGAAGTAAAGAAAGGATTTTACAAAGGTAAAGAAGTTGCTGTTAAAATTAGAGAAACTTCAGGTGACACAAAAAAGGAAGCTGCTGCTTTAAGTGAAATCTATTTAAACTATTTGGGCAACTGTCATGAAAACGTAATACAATTAATAGCCGTTGTAATTACAGATGATGGTTATTATGTAGTCCAAGAATACTTTAAAGGAAAAACATTAAAAGATGTGATACTTTATCACCCTGAAAATATTTCATTATCAACCAAAATCGATATTGCCAATCAAATCGCCAAAGGCTTAGATTTTATACATTCGAAACAAATTGTTCACAGAGATTTAAAGTTAGCAAATATTATGGTTGATGAAAAATTCCATGTAAAAATAATTGATTTTGGATTAAGCAGAAAAGAAGGTTTGCCAGATTATTTGCAATTCACACCACAATTTAGAAGTGATCCAAGAATCATGGCACCGGAAGTAATTGCAAAGGATAAGCCATACCTTATTAGCAACGATCTTTGGGCATTTGGGATTTCATTAATTGAATTATTTGAAAATAGACGTGCTTGGCACGTAGAACCTCTTATAAATTTTGACATAGCACCAAAAAAAGCTATAGATCCTCATTATTATCCAGAAATGACAAACGTTCCAGAATTTTTGAAAAAAACTATTTGGCTTTGTCTTAAACGTAATCCAAATGATAGACCAGCAATTAATGATATTTTAAAAATTTTTATGTAAATGTATTAAATTATATTACCAAGAATTAACTATTGATAAAATTTTAAATTTTATGTTACATGTGTACTTAAAAAAAGATCTACAAACTTTTTTTTAGTACATTTTTAAGTTAAATTAATGTATTTGTCAAAAACATTTGCTAGTCTTAATTAAATATATTTATATTTATTCTAACTTATGAATACCTAAAAAATATTAGTTAATAAATAATTAAGTTGAAATAATTTCATTCGTGTATTAATCAAAATGTGAATTCCTGTGTCAAATTTCCCTTCCTAAAAGATACTAAAAAATTTGCTTGAAATATTTCTAAGCAAAAATGATAACGAAATTTTTTGTAACTTAATTTCTTTGAAAAATTATATTTGTAAATATTAATAATTGTTTGTAAAATAAAAATTTGGTACTAATGAGGAAATGCTTATTAGTTATCCATCTAACAAAATTCAAATACTTGTTTTATTAATTTGTTTTATTTTATAAGCATTGATGTATACTTAATTGATCAATAGTTTTAATTTAATTTTCTACTTAATTATACAAATTTTAATTATTTTTATCTATTTTATTAGAACTTATTTATCAGTATAAAAAATAATTTTTACAATTCTCACAATTTCGTTTAAACATAGTTGCTATTAATTATTTTTAAATTATTTAAAATAAAAATTTATGCCTTCAAAAGTTCAAAAAACTTACAAAATTAAAAAAATATAAGAATAAAATTCGTTTTCAAATAGCTTCTCGTGTAATTTTGCTTAAATTGCTTTGGAAATTTTTTGAACTTTAAAGCAATTTTTAAGCAGAAATTCCTACTTGATTTTCGTGTAATTTGCAAAGCAACTTAAAGAAAATTCAAGCAAAATTTAAACTGCGTAACATGATAGTGTTTGGTTTTTAAATTATTATTAATTCTGAATAACACTTTTTTAAAACTTTACTTTTTTATTTTTTCAATTACATTAATGTAAAAAAAAAATATTTTTTTTCTATTTTTTTACAGATTTTTAAAATTTTAATAAACAATCAATACCAATCTCTTTTGCGCCAAGGACGAGGTGACCGAAATTCAAGATCAACATTATGTTTACCATCTGAATTTTTACATTTTCTCCTTATGCGAAAAAAAAATATATTTGGATTTTCTTCGGTGTTAATCGTTGGAATTTTATTTTCTTGGACATTTTCTTCTTTTTTACCTGGAGGTCCTTGGATATTTGGTTGTGGGTAAACATTAACTGTCCTACAACTACCTGAATATTCACTTGGATCAGCTTTTCTTAAAGTGTAATTACTTTCAGTTTTTGGTGGGTCTACACAATCACAAGGTGGATCATATTCAAGAATTTGAGTTACTTTTTCGTTTTGAAATCTTAAAACCATTAAACTATCGTTAAATGAAGCTTCTATTTCTTTGTAAGGAGCTCCTTTTTTCGCGATTTCAGAAACGACTATTGGTTTACATTCGTTTGGCTCAGAAATACATTCTGAACTTTCTGTACTTGAAGAGTTACACGATTCATTGGAACCTTTAATTTTTAAATGATAAATTTTTCAAAATTTATTAAACATTTTGCTTATAGGACACTCTTACCATCAGAATTAAATTCATCAGATGAATATTCAGAGGACAAACTACTGTTTTTTTGTGTTAATTTTTGAGATTGACAACATTTTTTTCCCATTGATAAAAAAATTTAATTTAAACTAGAATTTTGAAATTATTTGTTGGCCGAAAGTATTTGTGGGGTTAAGTTGGACCCAAAATATTTAGGTTATGAAATTCAAAATTATTTTAAAAATTATGAAAAACTTCAAGAGGCTTAAAATTGATTTATTTTAGTTTAAGATAACCTAAATCTCACTTTATTTCAAAAAATAACCAAAATTTTTAGTAAATTTTAAAATTATAAATTTAAAAAATAAAAAAAATTATAAAATCATGACTTCCGAAACAAATAAAAGTAAATTTTAATGAATAATCTTCTATTATTAAAAAGTAAAAAAAAATTTCTAAAAATTTTTATAGTAAACTGTTCTTGCTGCCCTCCAAAAGAGCCATGTGTTCCATTAGAAAATCAAAAAAAAAAGTCAAATTACTATCACGAAGTCGGAGCTGAAATGATTGGTAATCAATTAATAATTCGAATGGAAAAAGAAAAATCAAAAAAATCAAAGAAATCAACGTGGAATCCCCCCTGTGATTGCATTGAAATAAAAAGACCATCTGGTAATAAAGGACCAAGAATTGTCAATGGCGGTGATAACAATCAAATTTTATTCAGGATACCTTCAAAAAGTCACTTGAACAAAAAATTCGATCCTAATTACAAACCTCAAGCGATTGCTTATAAAGTAAATAAAATTTTTGTTTTTTAAAAGATATTGTAATAATAAATTTTTTTAACACAGATTAACAAAGAAGCCGTTGAAAAAGATGGGGAATGTCGTAGGATAACCGTTTACCCTCAATTAGGGGGTCCTGTATCCCAAGAAGTTTACAGTGATCATATTACAGAAGGTAATCAAGATATTTATTTGTTAAGAGTAACCAAGAAAAATGAAGCATCTGAAAAATTAAAAAGAAATGTTGAAGTTGAATTGAGAACCCCGAAAGCTAAAAAACCATGTCCAGAAAAAAAGGCTCCTCCAAAATATCCACGTCCTGTTGAATTAAACTTAAGGTCTTCTAATAATGTCAAAGCTTGTTAATTGCATATCAAGATTTTAATAAATTTTACCTATTGAAAGTTTTAAAATTTTATTTACTATAAAAAATTTAATTGATGAACTGGGTCAAGAAACTTGGGTATTATTACAAAGTTTAAAACAGTTCAAATCTTTTTCAAAATGTTTCCATTTATTTTAACTAAGTAATGGGTTAATTGAATTAATTTAAATTTTAGGCAATTTTAGTTAATTTAAAGTAAAGAGAATTATATTTTTTCTCAAAAATCTCAACAACAAAAATTTTTTTTGAAAAAATATAGTTTTAAATTTTAAATATTTTCATCGATTTAAATCGTCAACCAATCAAAAATGGCATAGCTTTAATAAGCGGGATTTTTCACAACGATCAGACTGCGGTAGTCATCATAAAGTTGAAGTTGAGCGTGTCTGTGCATCAAGGATTCAGGGGCTATTATTTTGCAATTTTTCTCTTGCATTATTTAGAATACAATCCTAAAAACAAAAATTTGTTAATTTGGAAATATTTCGACATATTTGCTAATCTTTCGTAAATACAGAAATAATATACTAAGAAATAATTAAATCAACGTCTTGGGCATTTTTGCTGACTCCAAAATCCAAATACAGAACAGCGTATGTAGGTTATGTATTTGAAAATTAAAAGAACAAATTTACGAAGTAGGTAGTTATATAAATAATTATATTTATTTCATTTTTAATTAAAAAAAATTAATATTTTTATATTACAAAGTTTCAGAATAGCTGAAAATTTTCGAGTTTTAACAAAAAACTCCTAGATTCAATTCCTTGCTGAATGAGGTTTTTCTTAAATTCTGGTCTCGGATCTCAGACGTTCAAGAAGTCAAGAACTGAAGTCAGTAGTTAAAATGTTAATTATTTTATCAATTTCTGGTACTTTTATTTATTAATTACTTTGATTTAATATTCTAATAAAAAACAATAATATTGTATCAAAACTATTATAATTTTTGTTGTAGAATTTTAAAGTTGCAGAATAATTCTTGTTTTGCAATTTATTGGTATAAAATTAAGGTCCATAAATATCAAGACTTCTTTCGTAAAAATTGTTCACAAAATAATAGAGCTAATACACGTGAGTAATCTACTTATATACTTTAAATAAATATATTATGCATAATGCAACAAATATTACTTTTGATATTTTGTGAAGCGAGTCATCAGTATTAAGAATGCTAATTCATAAATGAATAAGTAATATTTATTTATAAAAATAAGATTAAAATTATGTTTTCATATTTTGTAAGTCACTGTTTTTGACATATATTTGTTTAAAAAAATCTTAAACAAAATGTGATTGATAAAATGATTACTCGAGCTAATAGCAAATAACTTTTTCTGAACGTTGAAATAATAATTACTCTTTTAACATTACTTTTAAGGGACAAAATGAAGGCACATTACTTTTTATAAAAACAGATGATTTCTTATAATTTTTATAAAAATATTAATTTAACTAATTTATAATCTTGTTGTATTAATATGTTACATTTTTTGAGTGACAGTTCAAAATTTAATTTAATTTTATTTTTATAGGTTTATAATTTATCCTTAAGTTATATTTATTATTAAGATGAAGAAAGAAACAGAACAGTCTCCTGCATCGAGTAAGTTGGATCATAGTAAGAAAGCACATTCTTCAAAAGTTAAAAAGAAAAAATCTCTTAAAAAATTAACAAAATGTATCTTATGTAACAAAACTTTTATGCAATCAGGTTATCTCAAAATTCACATTCTTACTCATACAGGTGAAAGACCACATAAATGTGATATTTGTGAAAAAACTTTTACACATAAAGGTAGTTTGAATTCTCATAAATTAGTTCATACCGGCACAAAAGATTTTGAATGCAATGTTTGTGGAAAAAAATTCACTCAAAAAAGTAGTTTAAATACTCATCAAAAAAGTCATTCTATTTCTGAATCTTTCAATTGTAAGAGTTATAATAAAAAATTTGCTAAAACTTCAGGTTTAAAAAATCATCTTTTAATTCATGGTATTGAATTTGTAGACTGTAATAATTGTAAAGAAAATATTAGAACAAGATCAGGATTTAAAAATCATCTTAATTCTTGTAACAAAAATTTTAACAAACAAAAAGATTTTAATTTAAAAGAATGCTCTATTTTTTTAAAACATTGTGATAATGAAAAGCAAAAAAAAATTTGTGAAAAGCAAAATTAAAATGTAGAAATGAACATTCCTACTGAGATAAACAACGATAGCAGTTGCACAATAAAAAATAGTAAGCAAAAATACAAAACCTGAAATTATGAATCCAAAAGTTATTGAAAATTTTTGTAAATATCGGGCGCTGTAATTACTGCAATTAAATTTTTAACAATAAAAATTTAATTATATTAAATCTTAAAATTCATGTTGGTAAGATTTTATTTTATAGCAATTACAATAAAAATTTTATTGATGAAATTTTGAATATAAATCTCATTTAAAAACGCATGCTATTGAATCTAAAAAAAATAATGATACTGAGAAAAATTTGAATGTAGATAAAAAAATGATTAATTAAAATCAAAAAAAGATTAAAGCATGCATAAACAATTAAATTTAAAGCAAATTTCAGATGATCTTATTAAATCCAAAACAGTTAAAGATTACGTTAATAACTTTGACAAAAATGATGATATGGTTTTAGTTTATAAGGATTTTGAAAATGAAAAATGCGGCAAAACTTACTTTTTTTTTTAATCTAATGTAAATTAGATTATCACTAATCTAAAATTTATTTTATATATTACACGTAGTTGCTGGATTTAAAAATAGCCTATTAAACAAAAAAACTAAATTTAAAAGAAGAATTCACTATTATGTTTTTTTAGACCCAAAATAAATAAAAAATGAGGATATTTTTTAAAAAAGTGACACGTTAAATGTATGAATAGATTAGTTACTTCTAAAAATAAATAAGTCAAAATCACATTTGTATTCATGAATAATCATATAAAAAGCTACAAAAAAAATTATTTTAATTTAAAAAAAACTATTACTTAAAAAAAACTCTATAAGTTATAAACTAGTTGTTTATTGTATTCATAATATTAACAATAATATTTAGATTAACTTAAACATATATTTAAATAAGTTCTGATCATAATAATAATTATTTAAATTTTTTTAATAGCTTAAAATATTAATTATAAAATTCAGTTTGTTTTATTTAACTATTTAATATAAATTATATTTAATCTAACAAAAATTTTAATTATTTAAGTTTTATGTTAATGGAATTATCCATGCATGTATTGTTTCTTTTATTTATAATAAATTTTGACAAACAGTTAAAATCATACATAAGGTACAATTATTTATATCCAAGATAGCTGAATATTTTTATTTAATATTCGTTATATATTTTATCGAAGAAAGTTTAATAAAAATATTTTATTAATTTTGTACCTATTATATTTTTAAAAATACTTAGGGTGTTTTCCGAAATGTCCTCCTTGAAACATTTTAGGTTGGTAGAAAGCCGGTATTGCAGAAAACGACAGTTATTTTTTGTGTTCCGAATCTCACTCATCTGGTAAATCGCGACGACCGTTCGGGTTGATGTTTTTTGAACATGGAAATATTTAAATAAAATTAAATTAATAAAATTAATAATAATTAAAGCGCGAATAACAAAAGATTAGAGCAATACTTAGCATTTTAGAAGGTATTCGCGCTTTAATTATTATTAATTTTATTTAAGGACGCTCTGGCCAATGAATTCCCCAAATAAGACATATACTGGTTATTAGAGGAAAGTCTCAGGAATCGAATGGTATGGGCCTTATAGTCGATAGTCGTGCATAATTTTGAGATATAAAGGTCCAAAGATAAGTAAATATTACATTAGTCTTATGGGAAGAATTCAGGAAGTTGATTATTTTTACCATCAAATCGCGAATTCCCGAATGCAGATAGTGATAAATTGAAAGTTCAAAGCTTAAAAAATTTATTGGTACTTTCCAAATATGAGGTATACGTGGGAAATTTCGTGTAATTAAAGGAAGAAATTTTTATAACGCAGTTTTAGCAGCAAGGACGCCATATTGTTTGTTTATAATACAAAGCGCGCGCACTAAGGTTATAGTAAATAAATAAATAAATTTAATATTATTCTTTAATTTGTAATTTCATATTTATTAGTTAAGTAATAAATTATTATTTTAAAATAAATTTTTGTCCATAAAATAATTTGTAAACTGCATTTTATATAAAATATTTATATTTATTTGATAAATATATACACGGAAGTTTAAATTTTAGTTTTGAATTTGTTCTTTTTGCAGAAGTACTGCGTGATTAAAAAGTAATAACACATTAAATGTAAATTAGTAAAATTAAGAGATGTTTACTATTAAATTTTGTAAATAGTATTTAAAAAATTAATTTTTTGAATTTATAAATTATTATTTGTATCATTTAAATAGTTAAATGTGTATTATTTTTTTTATCACTCAACGACTTGGGATTCAAGGCCAGAGCGTCGTTAAATATTTCCATGTTCAAAAAACACCAAAAAACATCAAGCCGAACGGTCGTCGCGATTTACCAGATGAGTGAGATTCGGAACACAAAAAAAAACTGTCGTTTTCTGCAATACCGGCTTTCTACCAACCTAAAATGTTTCAAGGAGGACATTTCGGAAAACACCCTTATTTTCTTTCAAATTAAATTTTTGAATTTCATAAAAGGTTCACTAACTTGCCGACTGCAAACAAACAATCATTTACCGATTGAAAAATAGAAGTTAACGATAAGGCCGCTATTGTTAGGGGCGCGTCCACGTGCAAACTGATTGTTTATAGTAAATATTCTGTAAATTTATTGTGATTATAATTTAATATTTTTTGCATAAAAAAGCAATTAAATAGTAAAATATTAGTTAATAATTAAGTTTAAAAAAGTTTTTAAAAAAATATAAAGTAAAAATGTCGATTGGAGTACCAATAAAAGTATTGCATGAAGCTGAGGGACACATCGTAACCTGTGAAACCATCACCGGTGAAATTTATCGCGGTAAACTCATTGAAGCCGAAGATAACATGAACAGTCAATTTCAAAATATTACTGTTACTTATAGAGATGGACGTGTGGCTCAATTGGAAAATGTTTATATACGAGGCTCCAAAATTAGGTTTATGATATTACCTGATATGCTAAAGAATGCTCCCATGTTCAAAAGACCTGGTGGTAAAAATACTGGTGGTGCTGGTCGTGGTAAATCAGCGATACTTCGAGCACAAGGTAAATAATCATTTATTTGCATGATTACTCAATTTTCTATTCATGATTTCTAATCCATTTGTATTGTAGCTCGAGGAAGAGGTAGAACGCAAAACCAAAGAGGAAGAGGTACAGGAACCGCTCCATGGCTTATTAATCAAACTCCAACTCCACAACAACCAGGCCGAGGCAGGGGTTAAAATTATTTACTTGTGTCTTAAATTAAATATAAAAAAATATTAAATGTAAGTTATTCCGTGAGTTGTAAGATAACGGATTTATATACATTGCAATTTATGATTTCTAATTTACTATAAAATAATTTTTTCAAAATATTTGTATGATTTAAAACAAAAATCCATGTATACCTGCATATACTTAAAGAAATTTTTCTTTTTTTGGCTTGGTATACAAAATAATGAGCTAATTAATAAAGTTTAATAAATAATACTTAAAATAACTTCACACCTAAGCAATTTTTTATTTACAAAATTTTATTTAAAAAACTCAACAATTTATTTGAGAAAAATTCAGATTTATAATAATGCAAACTTTCTTATATCCTGCCAGAGGTCCTTTTTTTTAAATAAAAGTTCTTTACTTTCAAAATAAATATTCATTTTTTTTAAATCTTTAAAACCTTTCTTATTAAAAAGTTTATTTGAGCTAAAATTTCCTTAAATTAAAGAAAAAATAACTCAATAATCAAACCGCTGGATACAATGATTGGTTATATCGTATAAAAATTACATAGCACATAACCGATTATTATATCCAGTGGTTCTATTGTTTTAACATTTAACGAGTTAATAAATTAAGATACTTTAAAACCTTAGGATAAAAGTGCCTTGAAGAAAATTACTTTCTATTTTTAATACTATGGGCTGCTTTCCTAAGGTGAGGAAAAAAAATATTGTTCAAATATTTAAAGATTATTTTTACAAACATCTAAAAAAAGTTTTTTACAGTTCCTGAACCAATCAATTTCATTCATAATATAAACAGAATAATTGATTTTCATTTAAGTAAAGTCACAAGTAATTATTTATGTGTATCTTTAAAAAACTTTTGTTTGCAATTAAAAATTTTGGGGTGATTTTATTTTTCTTAATTAATTTAGGAACCTATCATTAAAATATTTGTTCATTGCTTGGTTTAACATGTACTTTAAATTATCCAATAGTAGATTTTACTCTTTTATCATTTTATGTAACCGATAGTAAGAGTCACAATATTTGAAACACCTTTTGGTAATACACAACTCTTTTAATGAAAATATTGTATACTAACATGATAATGTAAATAACACCAGTAAAATTGTTGAAAAATATGAATAAAATAATAACAAACAATTTCATTTTATATTTTTATTTTATTTTATTGAATAATTTTTAACTAGAACTGTTTTAAAATTTTGCCTGTCAAATAATGTGTGTATGCAATCTCAAAAATAAAAAATTTAATTTTCATAACAAAAATGTAATTGGTTTGCAAATCCTTAATTAAAAAACATGTTCATGCAGCTCTTGTGGTATATTTAAAATGCTTGCAATAATTTTTAATCCTTTATAAATAAATGTTTCATTTATAAAATGGAAATAATTTTATTTTGGGAGATAATATTACCCTGATATTTATTTCTATCCTACTACTTTTTAAAAATTCAATTGCTTCTGCTGCTGTACTGAATTAGTATACTTTTTGGCCTAACTAACACATTAATTGAGTAACTCATTAATTTGTATAGATAAAAATAGAACTAAAAGAAAAAAAATAAATGCATTAATTTATAAATAAAAAAAAAATTTTTTTTTTGTTTTGCAGAACTTGGCTGATGTTTGAAAAACTAAAAAACCAATTAGTTATTGGCTGAAGATCCTTTATTATACATAGAATTCTACCTGAGAATAATGCAATTTATCATCTACTGTATTACTTTTCTAAAAATTAACGAAAATTTGCCTACTTTCAAATTATGTATTTTTAAACTTGCAGTAATACATACTCTTTAATACAAGAGAATCTTCATAATAAAGTTTTTATTTTTTTACACTTAAAGTAATTTAATTTATTTATAAAATATAATATCTTAAGTTTGCTACATGGGTGCTTTATACAGAAACTATATTTTTTTATTGTTTCAAGTATTGTTTACTGCAGAAAACTAAAATTATCTTTTTTTTTTTAAATTTTTTTGTATTTTTATGTTTACCTAGGTCCAAATACCTAAAATTTTCAGTGGTACTGCTACAAATGTAAAAATAAATTCTAAGTTTTATTTTTAATGGGATTTTTTATTTTTGCGGATGGTGGCGACATTTTTTTTATTTTATAAAGGCGTTTTAAAAATTTAATAGTTTTAATATTCATAATTAAATAAAGCTTTAATATTTAAAATTTTATGTTTTCCACGGTTCATATATGAACCGTTAAAGATGGGAAGCTTAAAAAAGGCTGAAATCGAAGGACAGACTTATATGTGACGACAAGACTGCATGAAAATTTATTTTGAAGAAAAAAATATATTTTTGGAACCTAAATACGTCATATGCATCCTACAGAAAAATTTAAGTTCAAATTTCAAGCAAAATATTAATGTAGAAAGTTTAGCATATTGCAAAAGGACAGTGAACGATCGCGAAATCTTTAACACATATGCCCTACGAAATTTTTTTTAAAACTTATAATTAAATATGTGCAGTAGGTTGTGACTTTAAAAAAATATTATTTCTCAACTTTAAAAAGAAAAAAAAGTTCAAAAAAGCTTTCGTTTTGGATATAAGTGGGGGGACACCGTTCCTGTGTAAAGCACCCACATATAATAATAAAATAAATAAAATTTTTAAAATTTTTACCTGCTCATGGTTTTTATTTATTTACTTCATTTATAAATTTTTTTTTTAAACAAAAATTCTTCAATTTTTGAAAAATTTTTGCAAAAAATAAAATGTTTTTAAGAAAATTATACCAAAAAAAAAAACGCTAAATAATTTTTTTTTGAAACGTTTCAAAGCGGACATTAAACGTTTTCAAGCGATCCAAAAAAAAAATCATTACATTAATTAAGATTACATAGTGTGAATGTAACAATTAGTGAAATTAGGGACCACTCGTCTACCATAAGAATAACATGGTATTGGACAGTAATTGGTAGTTGGTCACTAATTGGTACAGTCACCCTAATAAGTTTTGTACAATGATAATAATATAATAACAAATATAACTCGAAATATAACAATAAAATTCATTAAATTTTTTTTTTCAAACAAAAATTTTTCAATTTTTTTCCATAACAGACCTATGCCACACTGCAAAATAAAATGAAAATAAAAATAAAATTAAAAAATTATCAGTGGAGGATGAAACTTTTATTTCATCGATAATAAAATAAAATTAAGGTAATAAATGAAATATTTATTAAAATCACTTATCTAACTAATAATTACGTGAATAATTAATTAGTTATTAATACGTAAATAAATAAATTTAAAAAAGCGCGGTTTCCCCCTCCATTGATAATTTTTTAATTTTATTTATATTTTAATTTTATTTTAAATTGTATTTTAATTGAGAATTTTAATTGAGAATTACCTATTGAAAAAAACATTGTTGTTGGTTGTTCTAAAAAAAATAATTGCCTAAAAAATAAATTCAAATAAATGAAGAAACCTTATACCTTTTATAAATTTATCGCGCGATCCTACACGCCATTTGACCCTGAAAGGGTATATATTGACTAATATTGACAGTGTTGACTGTTGATTGTTAAAATTAAAAATCGTTGGAGTTCTTAAATATTATTTTTATGTCTGAAGCTGAACGCTGAACTCAGGATGTACTCCTGGCTGAACTCATAGATCGGAGAATCTGTAGAAAAATATTATTTTTCAAAAATATATTTTTATGTAAGTTATTTTTATATTATCTTTGATATTACTTAGTTGAATTTGTCTTATGTTTTCTTACTGCACTTCTAAATTCAGATATAAAATTTTTTATATTTACATACTTTATTGTAATGATAAAGTGTAATTCTATAATTTTATTTGTTCAGGACATCAGGCTGATTCTTTTTTATACTCAGTTTTTCATTAATAATTTTAGTAATTTATTTTCTGGGCACCAAAAGAAAAAAATCTATTTTTTTTTGCAGGCAGAATAAAATAATATTTAAAAAAATGCAGTTCAACGATCACAACGATGTATCATCTACTAATAAATCTACTACTATTCAGATAAAAAATAAACGATCTGTCAAAAAAAATAGTTTACATGCTACTCAAGAAAAAGAAAAACATAAATGTAATTTGTGCCCAAAAGTGTACGTAACAAAAGGTAGTCTTCAATACCATATTAGAAACATACACTTGAATATAAAACCCTTTGACTGCGAGTTTTGCAAAAAAAAATTTACTCAACTATGTAGATTAAAAATTCATACTATTCAAGTACACAATAAACCTAATAATAAGCAAGAAGGAGTTAATAACAATAAAAAAACATCTACTATAAAATCATGTTTCAGGATCCATAAAAAGTTAAATAATACTAATATAAAAGATAAATTAAAAGAAAATCAACGATCTTCAGTAATCAAAAAATTATATAAATGTGAATGCTGCGGAGCAGTATTTGAAGATAAAAAATTAATAATTCTTCATTTGAGTAAAATACTTCCCTGTGAATTTTGTACTCAGAAATTTGATCATATTAGTAATTACATAAATCATAAAAACCTTTTTCATCCTACAATTTTAAATGAAAACAATATTTGGGGAGGTGAAAATTCTCCAGCGATAGTAATGAATCCTGAACAAAATTTTGATAATGATAATGCAGAAATATGTTTAATAGATACTGACTTGAAGCAAGAAAATGATGACGATATTGTCATAATTCAAGAATTTTTAATATAAAATAGATTTCTTAGTTAAGTCGAGCTTAGTTCCAAGGTACAAATAGTCTTAAAACTATATTAATTAATAATAGCTGATTTGCTGATATGTGATAGATTAAATAAAAATAAAGTTTATTATTTTTCTTCATATGCGAGTTAAAAATATAAACAAAATTTTTTTTTTTTTTAATTATAAAAGGTTCTTACTTTATGTAATCGATAAAAAAAAGAGAAAAATATAATTTAATTAATTTTGTTTAAATTTATTTATAATGTATTCCATGAAAAATTATTTTTCTTTATTAGTATTATTAGTACTGCGGATAAAGAACATTTTTTTTTCTAAAATTTAAAAAAGAACCATTCTTTATTCTTTTATTTAGTTCTATTTTTTTTTGGTCAACTTATCAATAATTCGTATATTGAAAATTCTTTGTAATAACCCTTTATTCAATTACAAATTAATTAATTATAATGCATAACAAAATATTTCAACGCTTTCCAGGGGATAATTAAATGCAAAAAAAATTTTTATTATAAAAATACTATATGAATCTTATTACTAATTAACCTAAGCAAAACTTCTTTAATTCTTTTTTTTTTTTTAACAATGAAGTATTATATAATAGTATTTTATTTTTTTATTGATATTTGCAAATCATTTTATCTTTGAAAACTCATTCTTGAGAAATATGAAGCTCAAGACCTTTAGGTGTAAATATTTAGGTACCTGGATATTGTCCATCACACTTTCTGTCCATTACCTGCTGATGGGTTTGAATTGGATTAAATATTAAATTTAAACACTTACTGCATTTTTAAAAAAGCCTATATTTGAATGCAAATAATAAAATAACCAATATAATAAATAAAAATAATGAAACTAGAAAAGGATTATTATATTAGCCTCATTTGAGCTAACTTGACAACAGCAACAAAAAACTCCAAGAAACTACTTACCTTTTTTGTTAAAAATAATTTTTTTAAATTGAACATACTTTAATTATAGAAATTTTATTTTATTTTAATTTTTATCGAATGAAATTATGTAAATTACAATTTTTAAATTATTTTGTAACATAAATTTTAAATTATTATAGTTTTTTAAAAAACAGGCAAGATCTTATTAGTAGGATACAAGATTACAGAAATCAGACAATTAAGTCAAAATTGTTAAAATATTCAGAATATAAAAGAGATAATTTAAAATTATTTTTTTAAACTATAGTTTTTTTATACATATCTTCTTAAAAATTTTTTGAGAATTAAAATTAGTTTTTCTCCCAAATTTTACCAAGTAGAAGAAAATCGCAAAAACTGATCTCATATTGATAAACTTGAAAAAAAGGACCTCTGTGGAATCAATAATTTTTATTAATTTGAAAAACCCTTCTATGGTCAACCAAGTCGCTTTATCTGAAGATCATTTCAAATTTAAAATTTTATATACCTAATTCATAAGAAAGTTATTTTTTATTGAGCCACTCTTTTTATTAATTCAATAAATCTAAAAATAAAGGCCATAATAAAATAATTAAAATTAGTCTTTAATTATAATTATTATAAAAAAGCAATTTTTTTTCATAAAAAAAAATGCAGCAGAAACGAATGTATGCATGAAGAAGTATAAAAATTAAAGATCTTTTTTTAAAATATATACATCTTTTTATATAAAAAAAAACTTAACTTAAGTCCTTAACTAAAAACTAAGACTACTAAACATAATGAATTACCTTATTTGTACACAAAAAACAAAAATTTAATGTAAAGAAAGATTATTTATTATATTTCGATTTCTAATAATTTCTGGTGAATGATTTTTAACTTATCAAATTTGGCATTTGACTTTTTATGCAATTCAGCTGTTTTTTCAATAACAAGCCTATGTGGAGAACCTTTAGTTTCAACTGTCAACTTTATTGGTAATTTTGAGTCTTCAATAACTCTCATAATATGATTTCGAGTTTTTTGAGCAATTGGCCATACTAATTTTGTATCAGTTTTTGATTGTAAAAATTTTGCTGACTTTTTACAATGTTCACAATTACATCTTAATTTTGTTGTTATAGACCAGTTATCTTCATCTCTCATTGATAAAGCAATCTCACTATCAATTTTTTCTTTTAACAAATTTTGAAGTTCTCCAAAGTAAACTTGAAATTCTGTAGGTACAGTTTTAATAAATCTGCATAGAAATTCAGAAATATCCATTATTGAATAATTGTCTATAGCAGACATAACATGCCCAATAATTTTCATTAGTAGATCAGCTTTTCTCAGCTTAATAATTGCTAGAATGTTTTTTTCTAGGTCTTCTATGCTTGAATAATGTTTACTGCTATTATACCAACCATATGAACTACTTGATATTCCTGTAGTGTTATTGATTAAATTTAATGTATGCTCTTCCAAAATAAATTCAGCAATTTTCAAATCTCCCCCAGATTTTATGAATTCATTAATAAATGTATCAATATTGGTTAAAAATAATTTATACTCTGATTGATAAGGCTCATTATTTACTTTTAATTTATTTAAAAACATCAAAACCCATTCTGATCCAAATTTAAATTGTAATTTAGCTAAGCTTTCATAAACATTATCATATAAAATATTATATCCCTTAGATGTTTGCTTTAAAATTTCTGATGCATAATTTTCATCATTTAAGTAAATAACAATTTCTGCAAACTCATTAAACTTTTTCTGGCTTTTTGAATTAAATAATCGTTTTCCAGAACTGACCATTATATTTTTAATTTTCTCTTCATTTCCAGAACTTTTAGTTAGTGAAATTAATTCTTGTAATGAAGCATCGTAATTCACAATAAAATTAAAAGCAATAATATTTGATTCCTCAACTAAAACAATTGCAGCCTGTTTATACCAATGATCTATATTAGAGTGACCTTTCCAAGTATAATCTTCTGTTTCAATTTTGTAAGGTTCCAATTCATATGAACCAATTGAGCATATTTCATTATCGAAAACTTCATAATCATGATAAGATACTTTATAATCCTTATGTATCCAAATCCGAATCTGCATTTTCCAACCACAAAGCTGAATAATAAAATACTCACCATCTCCAGCATATGATTTATGAACATCAACCATAGTTAAGTATGGAACTAACCCAAGGTTTTTTGCTATATTGATTAAACTTAAAGCAGTTAAGCAATCTCCATCTTTCAACATCTGCCATTTTAAAGTGCGCTCTGTATACACATGGTTTAAATATACAACTAACTTTGGTATTTCTTCGTTTGAAGAAATTTGAAAATATTCAGATATTTTGTTTTGTAGTTCTAAATTGTCAGTTTTAATTTTAATGCAAACATTTTCTTTGATATTTGTTTGCAAAACTAAATTAAATGTCGTTACAATTCTATAACCTTGTACTATTTCTTCTATTTGATGTGAACAGTCAGAAAAAAATATAATGCATTTAATATCGTTAGGAGCAATGTTTTGAGAAGAAAATACAAATTTTTTATTCCCACGCTTAATAATTAAATGACCACCAATGTGTGGATATGGTAATATAAGTGCTAATGTAGCAAATATATTATTTTCACAATTTTTAGTATCTTGAGAACTTTCAAAAAATTTTCCATAACTCATAGCAAACATATTTTCATATCTCTCAGTATCTTCAGGACTTTCATAACATTTTCTTTGACGAGGCATATAAAATATACTTTTATATTCATTAGTATCTTGTGGAATTTTAAAATATTTTCCTGGTTTATAAATTAACATATTATGAAGTTCTGCTACAAAATAACTATTGTCAGATAAATAAAATTTCTTGTTAATGTTACTTAAAACTCTATTTAATGAGTCAGGATTAATTTTTATGTTCAACTTATCAGACGCTATTTCTAGTGCATCTTGGATGCTTTCATCAATTTCATCCAAATCAGTTTTATCTTCTAATTCTTTAGTTTGAGAAGAAATTTCTATTAATGATTTTACTTCTTGTTCCGTTATTGGTAAATTTAATTTACCTAATCCTTCAACTTCAATTGTTAAATCAGTAAATTGTAATTCATCGAGAACATAAAAATTATCAGTTTTTTGATCTTCTACATTAAGATTAAAAATATTAGAAATATTCTTTAAAGCTTCAGCTTTTGCCATTTTGCTGCTTGTGGCACCTTTAAAAAGAACGAAGAAAGGTTAAATCACGTTAATTATTATTAAAATTATGATTTCCAAAGATATAACAGAAAAAATATAAATTTCTAATACTAATTGTATCGACAAAATATATTTGTATAGAATTTACCTGATGATAAAGCCATTTTTTTCACCAAATAAAATTCTTTCTTTAAAAATTCCTTTAAAATGATTTTCATCTGATTGCAACAGTTATTGCAACTTCCCAGAACGCTATATATACGCGCATGTGCCAAGTGCAAAATAAACTTTAGCGCTACTTTTTTTAAATTTGAATGTGATTTGAATAATACCTATATATGCGTATTATATATAATGAAAGAGAATATGCAAACTGTATATAATTAACATTTATATGCATTAACAAATAAAAAATTTATTAAATAAAAGTAATTTTAAAAATAATAAAATATTTAATTTTAGAAAAATAATTTTTTCATTTTTTCATTTTTTTTTTTTTTTATAATCAAGCAAAAAAAGTTTTTTGTATTCTCTATTCTAATTCGAAAGTAAATTTTTCTTAAAAAAATAAAAAAATCTTTAATTTTTCTTCGAAAATTATATATTAAAATTATTTTGTTTATTTATTTTATAATCTTCTGCGCCAATAACATTCAATTAAAAAAAAAATTCAATTAAAAAAAGGATTAAAAAAGATTGATTTTAAATTTAATTTGTAAAACTTACAATTTTTTACAGGTTTAAAGCACGAATTTTGAAAATTAAGCAATCATCTTGTATTGGTTAATCAGAAGATTGCGAAACTCATAAGAAAGCAAAGCAATCACTTCATAAATGTAAAAAATTTCCAAAAACTGTACGTGTAGATAAAACTAATATTATATATACTCGTCATGTCAATCAAATTCACTTAGACGTTGGTAAAAAAAATTTTATTGCAAGCATGAACTAAGTATAGACATCAGGCAAAAAAAGTTTTTTAAATTCTAATAAAGAGAATAAGAGCAAAATTAAATTTATTAAATTAAAAACTATTATTTTTGAAGCATTATCTTTTCGCATAAAAAAATTTAGATACTAATTTGTAAAATAAATTTAAATAAAATCAGAGAATAGGATCTTCAGTAATAAAAAACTATTTTTCTGTACAGTAGCCACGAAAGAACGATTTACTGGCCGCTGCGTGGCCAAGGAAATCGATATTTCTCGCTACTGTCGCAGAAAAATTTTATATGACCCTTGTTCACGGAAAAAAATTCTAAGTTGTATTGACAAATAACTTTGTTGAAATATGCCAACAAAGTATTTGTTGAATTGTCATAGTTACTTAGTTGATTCAAACAGAGTGAAAATTTTATTTAAAAAAAATTATTTTTTTATTTTTTTTTTTATTTTTTATTTTTTTTTTAAATTAATTATTTTTTTTTTTATAATTATTTTTTTATATTTATTTAATATTTATTAATTTAAAATCTGTTAAAAAAAACCGAAGAAAAATTTTGACTGCTACTGGGATCGAACTGAGTATTGCGGCTTCCGAGACTGCGTGATTATCCATTCTGCTAACAGGACAGTTGTATTTAATAAAAAAATTTTAAGTACTATATGTTACAGATAATAATTTTAGAAATTATATGCAGAGTAAATTATACATACCCAGCGAAATGCATCCTATCCTAAAAATGAGTTAGTCATCGATACGGTAACTATGTACATTGTTATCGCTAAAAGAGTCATTCTGATTGGTTCTCGCAATAATGTACACAATACATACATAACATACATGCAAATTTTAAAAACAATAACATTAACACAACTCAAAAAGTTAGGTTATTTTATTTTAGGTATCTTACAAGTTATATAATAAACCAGTAGCTAATTATTTAACTTATAAATGGTTATTGATAATTAAATATTATTTATTTTATTCATTTAAAAAATTAACAGAAAGCATAGATTAATTTAAAATTTAAATTATTGGTTAATCGAATTTTTTTCGCATATATTTCAAACCTCAAATCTTTGTTATGTAAATTATGTTTTTAAATTTTTAACTATTTTTTTAAATGCATAAGAGAAGTACTTGATCATTATGATAATAATAATAATAATAATAATAGTAAATAGTAGTATATTACGACCCATGGCCAGAAAAATAAAGCCCCAAATCGCAGTTTACCACCCTCGGCTTCGTCTCGGAAGGTAATTTACGTGCGATTTGAGCCATTCTTTTTTTATGGCTAAGGGTCGTATACGATTTTTCTGCGGCAGTGGCGAGAAAACACGTCTTTGCAGTGGCCAGGAAATACGTGCTTTCTGATCATTGTCCAGAAAAAATAATTCTGTCGTCTTTAAAAAAAAATTATATTCCAATAAATAAATAAGAAACATTCTGATACTTATAGGGATTCTTTAGTCTGTTTAACTTATAAAAAAGAAAAGTCAGATTTTTATTTTGTTGTACACCTTAGTAAAAATTTACAGAATCGTGAAAAAACTGATTATCCAAAAAATGCAAGAAAAAATTAGGCTTGAATATTGCTTGAATATTAACATAGAACATGTTTATAGGGGGGGAGTAACTCAGTAGCTCCAATAGTTAGTAGCTCTTATATTTAATTATAGTAGCTCTAATAGCTCCAAGAGTGTCCGGGATGTGAAATGGGACTTTCTAAACTTTGATTTGGAGACTTAGAATAATTTCAGTTTCAGGACTTAAAATGATTTTAATTTAGAAACTTAAAATAATTCGAATTAAAAGACTTGATTTAGAAACTTTAATTTATTATTTCTTATTTTAATTTAGGAATTAAAATGATTTCGTTTTAGGGCTTTCGAATAATCCAGGGCTACGGATAGAAAATAATTTAAAATAATTTGGGATCGAGACTACTTTCGACGAATCTGCATAATTTTTAATAAAGGCTAACTGAATCTACATTTGGGTTTCAAAATTTTAGTTCCTTATAAAATTTACATGTCCATACATGGGCTCATATGTTTAATTTAGCTTAGATTGGTTAGAAAATACTTAATTATGAATCATCTAATGTAAATCAAAAGATTAAAAAATGAAATTTTTTATCGGCATAAAAAATTTGTTATGCCTGATATTGAATAATTAATGAATTATTCAATATAGGTAAAAATTCGTCCACGATGCAGTAAAGATAGTTTAAGAAGTAGTAAGAAAAATTTATAATACTCGGCATATGAAATTTTACCTCACCGGATTAATTTATGAACCCGATATAACATAAAAAAATAAAATATTTATGTATGCGAAAAAAGACATATGTTTTTGCGGTAAAAAAAAGAAATTATTATTAATCTATACTGACCAAAAATGGAAATAGCTGCCAAAAGTCTAGAATGGGATCTAGGAAGATAAAATTTAAAGAAATAATGATTTTTTATAAGGGTAAAATCTAGAGAATAAGACAAAACAATTTGCCGAGAAAAAAGGTGTTAAAAGTTATTTATTTTTGTGATATTTCTTTCGGTAAATATATTTTGGTACTTATTTGAAATGAAATGTACTACAATAACTAAATGGATTCTATAACGAGTTTAGATCCAAAAAAGCAATTGGATATAGGGTGTATATTTGAATTATTAACATTAAAACCCATAAAATGCTAAGAAAATTATACAGCGTCCTAGGAATGACTTAGATTCTTCAACAGTGGCACTTTTTATTTTCAAAAATGTTTGGATTACAAAAAACATATGAGAAATATTATCAAAATAATAATAATTTACTTTGAAAATCTATTCCTACCAGATAAAATATTACTGTCACCATAAATCAGAATAAAATGGTTTTAATACCTCTTATATTTTAATTTTTATTTCGTTTTAGAAGAATTTTAATCATCTCAAGATTGCTGTATCATTTTCCCTTGGTATTATAAGAGTTTCATGTATACAGTTTTATTTATATATGTGTATTGATTTGGTAAACCACAAAAATAGTGTTTTTCGAAACAAGTGATATAAAGTTGTATTACATCGAATGCGAAGGTTCACAGGCCCGAGGTGCGTAGCACTGAGGGACTATAATCGTTTCGATGAATTATAAATTTATATAACGAATTTCGAAAATAGTTTTATTTAAAAAGTGCGGTAAAGTTTACCTATTTGTAAGGAAAGTTCAACTTTACGCACGATGTTAAATAAAAAGTATTTACTATGCGAAAAATTTAAAATAAAATAAGGGTCCACTAAGTAAAAAGAGTTGCTTTTTTTAAGAATCTGAAGTCAGATTTTTGATTCAGTCTTTTGGTAAGTTAATAATCCAAGTCAGATGGCCAGAATGATAAAAAAACGTTTTGTGAAAACTCTGAATTTTTATTATTGACCCTGTCGCTGCGCTGTAATGACTTCCTAAAAGGCTAAATAAAAAATCTGACTTTAGATTCTTATATAGCAATCAGGAGACTATTATTTTATTTTAAAAAATACTTTTTTGTTGCGGTTTGCCAAATCAATAAGGTCTTCTTACTTAGAGGGTTTTCATCTTTAATGAATGATACAATTCAATTCAAATTGTTATAGAAGAATTAATACATAATTTAAATAAGTCATTCTCTGCGCGAAGCGCAGTTGGGTCTAGTATTTAAAAATAATAGTTAAAACTATCATAAATAATTTTTAGGAAATCCCATTTCTTTATTATAATAATAATGAATAATAATATAAACAAAAGCGCGCTGCTGAAGAACAGGTTTCGACTTGTCGCCGGCCGCGGTGTTAAATACATAAAAGGATAGAAAGAGAAAGAATTAATAAATATTTTAATATAAAAGAAAAAGCATTGACCTAACTATTAAAATTAATCATATTAATGTTGTAGGTTGTTGGTTTATCTAACACTATGTTAATTCAACAAAGATTTAAGTGGTTAACTTAACAATTTTAATTTTGCTTGAATCAACAAAGTATTTGTTGGTTTAATGTTTTTATTTGACAATTCAACGTTTAATCTTTCCATTCAACAAACTTACAATACTAATCATATTTCAGTTACGTAATACGTTTAGTTTGTCTTATATTTTTTTTACGTGTTCATAAATAAAGAATGCCCCAAATCGCAGTTTACCATCCTCGGCTTCGCCTCGGAAGGTAATTTACGTGCGATTTGGGCCATTCTTTACTTTTCTGGACACGAGCCGTAAATATACTATATAAATGTGAAAAATAGAATGTTAATAAAACTTCATTTGATCAAAATTTTACTATGCGAATAAATGCCTAGAAATAAAATTTGATCATATTATCACATGCAAATTAATCATCCAAAAGTTCTTGGAAATGAAGAAATTATTTATAATGATGATTTTATAATTTTAGGAAGTCATTAATTTCAATTAAATAATGAAGCGAATGTTCTGTGATAATGATAATCGAATAGATTTTTGGAATTTTTTGATTTATCTTATGATATCAATATTACAAAATTCTAATGCTTTTGAGTAGAACAATGAAGTTACGCTTTTATAATCAAAGAATATATAATATCGCAAGATTTAAGATAAAAAAATTTTTTACATATCCAGGACAAAAAATACTATTTTTTACCCTGAACGAGGTGCATTTTTTTCTCTTTATTATTATTAATAATATTGTTATATATCCAAAACTATATGTTTTAATTTTTTAAATCACGCGGAAAAATTAAGGGGTTCGACTTTTGCATATTACCATCAGTTGCATGCATTGCACTCGCTCGTGCACAAGGTCAATAAGTCTGTTCCTTGGTTTTATTTAAAAAATACCTATTTTATAGAAATCGTATGTAATATATTTTTTGATAAAAACTTTATTTTTTTACTTATTTTTTCATTTTTGAATGTGATGATTATATATTTATAAATATACGAGTTATATAAGATCTTTTATTATTGTTGTTATTAAATATTTTTGTAAATATATTATGAAGTTGAAGGAACTATATCAGTATATAGAGGTACTTATAACGTTTATTTATGTTAATAATTTTATATATAACTAATAAACAGTATTATATTATAATACATAAAAATTTGTGTATTCAATATATAAAACAAAATAAAATCAACATTTTTAAATAAATCGTTGATTTTAACATGTTTTTCTTTGTTAAAAAAATAGACTATAGCCTAAATTTTTTTTTGTAATTAATAAGTACGTATACACATTTTTAGTATAATAATTATTAACTTTTATAAATAATTATTATTCTTTGTTTATTTTAGTTATTTATATTATTTTATCAAAAATAATAGCTGAAAATGGCGATATCATACAGCTGATGAATGGTTATAAATAATATGGCATTATTTCAACTCCAATTCAACAACATGTAATATGTGTGGTATATTATTATATAGCAAATTAAATTAATAATTAATTCTAACTTTTTTTTTTATTTTTTTTTTACAGATACTGTATAATTTTTAAAAATATGTTCACAGCCATAATTTATAATTAAATAAACAATTATTTTTGAGAAAAAATTGATAATTATTACAAAAAAAAAATGCCTTTTAATAATGAATATTTTCACTGTGAATATTGTAAAAAAAAATATCCTTTTAAAGATCAATTACAACAACATATTATACAAAAACACATAAGAGAAAGACCTTTTGAATGTCTCAAATGTAATAAAACATATCTTCGAGCTATTGATCTTCGTTGTCATGAAAAACTACACTCTGCCATAAAATCTTTCAAATACAATAAAAGTAAAAAAAGATTTACTCAAAAATATCAACAATATAATTTAGAAGTGCATCATGAAACTGATAGTCAAGAAAAATTATTTAATTGTTCGCAATGTAACAAAAATTTTGTTCGGACATATCAACTTATAAATCATAAAAAAACTCATAAGCATTTTTTCAATAATATTGTTTTGAAGAAGTTTATATGTAATTATTGCAGTAAAGAATATATAAAAAGAACTAGTTTCATTAATCATATTCGAAGTCATACTGGTGAAAAACCATACAAGTGTGATTTATGTGATCAATATTTTAAATCATCTTGTAATGTCTGGTACCATAAGAAAAATCATTGTGAGAATAGTTTTAAATGCCAGGACTGTAAGAAACAATTTGCTACAAAACATTCATTAAAACAGCATAATCTACTTCACAAAGTTGAAAAACCTTGTGTCGTTAATTTGTCTAATAAAATTAATATTTCAAGTGCTAACAAGATTTTATCTTTAGATAAAAATGTTGAAACTGCTCTTAAACTTCATAATTCCAATACTTTAAAAGAAAAAATTAAATCAAAATTTGAATTCAAAAACCAGAATCAAGATTCAGCAAAAAAAAATTCAGACAAGATTCTGGAAGAGAATGAAGAAGTACCAACAACCAAAAAATCTTCTCAAGTTATTCAAAAAACTTCTGCTAAATCAAGAAATCAAAAATTAACTGAGATATATAAGTGTGCTCAATGCAAAATATCTTTTAATAGAAAAAAATTTCTCATAGCACATTTAAGTAAAATTTTGCCTTGTGAATTTTGTGAATTAACATTTGATCATGTTGAAGGCTATGAATCTCATGTTGAAGTTCATAACAAAGATATTGAAAAAGAAAAACTAAAGTCTCCAGAAAGACCGATAAAAAAATTACCAATTATTATTTCACAAGAAATTGTAAACATTAAATATAAAAATAATTTTGAAGTGGATGACTCCAATTTAGTTTGTGGAGATTTTGAAGAAAATCTGGATTTATTAGAGAATATTACATTAGGAGAAGCAATGGATACTAATGTTAGTCGTGTAAATGTGCTAGAATCTGATAACACAATAATAAGCAATGAAAATTTAACAAGTGTAATTGATGCCGAGTTCAATAATAATCATCAAGATGACCAAAATGACAATGTTCAAGTAGTTGATGAAGCGAATAATGATAAAGATAGTGTGAATCTGCCAGAAACTGACTCTAATATTTCAGATGATCAAAATTTAGCAGGCCCATCTCATACTGAAATCAACAATAACCATCAAGATAAAAATGATACACAAATAGTTGAAGAAGTAAATAATGATAACGATATTGAAATAATTAAGATTAAACTTAAGAAAAATGAAGATTTGGAAAATAATAACAATAATCCAGGTGTTATTCTCATAGAAAATGAACATAATTTAAATATTAATGATATAAATCCAGAAAATTGCATTAAATTATTATGTAAAAATATAATTTACAATGAATTAAATAAAATTATTAGATCAATTAATAATTTTAAAAATGATTAGTTTAAAAAAAGTTAACAAAAACGTTTAGATGCTTAGTAATATTATATAAAAAAATTGTTGTATTTAAATATTATTTTTATGCACTTGTTACATTTACAAAATTTAAAATTTTATTTATGTTTTTATACATATAGCAAATGCATGTGTTAATACTTGCTCAAAAATTTTTTTTTTATTAGCTAAAGTATAATTTTAAAACTTATTTAATATTAATGAAAAATTATTATTTTTTTACTATTGTTGGTTGCTATATAAATACATGTTACTGAAGGAGATAATTCAATTTATTTAAAAGTTATTTAGAATTTATAAATAATTATATTAATAATTAAGTCTTTATTTTAATTATTATTTCTTTAAGGAATTATATTGTTAAATTATTTAACAAATGTAATTAACTCGTGTAACTGATTTTTAATCATTTTTCTATGTATACATAGAACTAGAAACTTTTTACTAAATTTATAGTAAAGAGTTACAGGGCAGTTGTTAATTATGCAATAAGTAATATTCAAAAATTGCTATAATATAAATTTAAAAAAAAGGAAAATTTTTTATTTATATACTTACTTGTTATAATAGTTGTAACGATAACTTTAAATTTAGTAAATTCTATATTGAAATATAATAAAAAATGTAATGAAAACAAGTAACGTTACATTCAGATTTGAAAAATAACATTACAAAATTTAATGATCAAAATATAAAAAATCTTAATTTTGAATAAATACCAAAATCAGTAATTGATATTAGTATCCATTAAAATTTGATCGTAATGTAACAGCACATTCACCTATTATTATTAAAATGTTTTAAAGTCTATGAAGTAAAAAAAATTAATATTTAACTTTTTTTTAAAAGTACCTATATTTAAGTATTTTCTTGAAAATAGAAAATAATATGTAGTTTGGCTAAAAATTTTAGGTAATTAAAGAAAATTGTTTAATTATTATATTAATTAAAGCTCAGCAACTAAACCATATGTTAAAAAAATTCTTAGATTTAAGCAAAAAAAGGATGTGTCTATTTAAAAATTTTTTTTTTATTGTAATATCTTTTATTTTAACAGTGAATGCCACACCTAAATACCTATAATATTTTAATTATTTAAAATAACTAATTAAAATCTAAAATTAGGGAAAATTTACTATAGTAAAATATAGAAAATTTATAAATTTTAATAAAAATGTTGGCATTCAACAGTTTGTGTGTCTTCAATTTATTATAGCAGTTAGTGTATATTTTAATTTAAAAAAAAATAAAACGAAAATTTACATACTTACTTATATCTGCAATTTTTTTTTTAAGTATATTTTATACCCCCTCCCCCCGCCTCCCCCTCTTATCTCTTTAAAAAATATTATACCAAAAATATATAACATTTGGAAAACTAAATATTAAAAAGTACCGTATATTACCTATTTGTTTGACAAAATTTTCACATTAAATATGTTATTGTTTTCCTTTTAGAAGATTCTATCAACGGAGATTTGGCACGTTTAGACGCGTAATAGAAAATTACGTAAGAAAATTACATAAGAAAATTGGAATAAGGGCTTTGCTATTCGAATTTATTTTGTAAACTGTTAAAAAAATAACATCCTGATACCTATAATATTAAAGCCAAAAATTAAAGTTTGTATTTTATGCCAAGTAGAAAACGCATTTAAAATCAAAAAACAGGGGAAAAAATTGTCTATTTACTCCAGATTTTTCACTAAAGTCTGGTATTTTAGCGACGAGAAAATTCTTGCCTGACTTGTAAAAGTTCTTTACCCAGTATTATTAAAATTGAAAAAACTTATGAGAAAGGGTACCTTAATAGATTAATTTTATTTAATTAATCAAAAGTGATTCATCGAAAAATTAATGGTATTTGGATTCTATAAGAAAATTTTCATTCGAATCATTTTCTTCTTTGGCGGGTTTTCCGTACTTCCACAAGAACGGGTGGCTGGAAAATTGTCCCACTTATAAATTGTAATTTTTGATCTGGCAACAGTGTGCACAGTATTTTGAGTATATTTTAAGTTTTATGCAAGAGATGGCGTTACTTTAGATCGGTCCTAGTAATTGTATAGTAATTTTAGTGTTTAGCGGCAATATGAAAATAAAAAAATAATAAATTTAAAAAACACTCTAAAAGTCCAAACAGTATGAGATGGTAAAATTTTACAACTACAGTCGATAAAGATGTATCTATAATGGTAATTGATTTTTACCATAAGCTTTTTTTTAAATATGCAACAGTGATATAAAAAAATAGTTAAATTTTTTAACTACTGATATAAAAATGTTAATTGAACAAAAATTTTAAATTAAAAGTATAATGGTGATAATAAAACCTTTTCATTTTGATATTTATAAGTCACGTGTTTTTTATACTTTGATGTATCTTCGAAATTGAATATCTGTTTTATACAAAAGTATACGCCTATTTTCTTATTCAATTTTAATTAATAGCTATTTTTATTATCAGAGCCCAGAAGCCATGTGCATTGCAGCAATTTTATGCATGCTTTTACGGGTCATTCCTTTTATAATCAGTGTTTTAATTTGTTTTTTATTTTAGAACAATACCCCTTTTGAAATAGATATCAATTATTTATAATGAGCTTGTTTGTAATTGGTATGGTTTCTTCCGCGAGTGCATCTTGTTGATATTGTCCTCTGTATTTTCAAAAATTCCACTTTTTCGAGTTTTCAACATTTATTTTCCGGCATTACTTCTAAAAATTTTAGCGTAAAGACTTCGAAAATATTATTTTGAAACCTGAAACTAAACATTTTCGAAGAACTTAGGCCATTCGGAAAATTCAAAGGGGTCTTAAAAATAATTTAATTAATGCACCAGATAATATTCTTTGTTTTCTAACATACAAATTTTTATAATATTTTGACAGGCAACTAAATATTTGTAAATGTATATTTAAAAATCTTTTCTTAAGCATAAATTTTTTACTTAAAAACCGAAAAATTAAAAATTCCTAAAGATTATAAAACTGGGTCAGCCGAAATCTCCTCCTCTAAAGGCTTTAAAAAGTAAAAGTTCAATCTCATTGGTTGCATTCTCTTACCATTAAAGATAAAAATTATGTATTTAGGCGTGTTAAGACTGTTAAGCAGAATATTTTTATTTTCTTTTTCCAATATTGTGGGTTGTCGTACAGATAAATAACTTCATTTAATAAACTTTATTGACTTCGATAGATTTAATGAAACGCGTTTCAATTGATTAATTAATGTTATTAAATATTAAAAAAAAAAAAACATGCTTTTATACTAATTCGGTCAAAGGTGTTTTGCAATTTCCCACTCCTTATACGAAAATCCTTTCCTTGCCAAATCATCATCACAATCGTTAGAAAAACCCAAAGAGATACAATTTTGTTAGGTTTGTGAACCAGAACCAAAGCTTAGAGTTATGGGTGAAATACTTTTGCACCCTTGATACTTTATATAAACTATTGCATTTTTAAAGAAGGATATGAGCAATTATTTTAAAATTGATACTTAATTCGAGCCTGGAATCGTAAATTTTTTTTTTGAGGGCACATCGATATGACCCGTGTTTTCAGATAGTTTTAACCTTCAGAAAACCGAAAAAAATCGTGAACAAGAAATCGGCGATAGGTGCCAAAAAGATTTTTTCACTTTTATGTCAAAAACCGTGTTTTTCGTATCTGAGCTACCCTAAATTTTTAAAATAACTTTTTAGGTAAAAAAAACTTTTTTTAAATAGATAAGAAAATCTGATTGCCAGGGAAAAACCACTCCAGAAGAAAAAAAAACTTATCTTTTTACGATGAAATTTAGCAAAGTTATCGTCAATTTAAGATTTTGCTCAAGTTCGGTTTAAAAAAGATTGAAATTTTATTGAAAAAAGCCTGTTTATGAACTTTAAACATGCATTACTCGCTTGATTTTCATCGTAAAATAATAATTTTTTTTTTAAAATCGATTAATTTTTTCCTGGCAATTCAATTCTTTAAGAAAAAAATCATTTTCATTGACCAAATTTCAATTTTTAGGTCAAAAGCCTTTGAAAACTGTAGGTAGCAAAATTTACTTAACACAGTTTTTGATCTAAAAATTAAAATTTTGTCAATAAAAATAATTTTTTTCTTAGAGAAATGAATTGCCAGGAAAAAATTAATCGCTTTAAAAAAAAAAATTATTATTTTACGCTGAAAATCAAGCAAATAATGCATGTTTAAGGTTCAGAAACAGGCTTTTTTAAATAAAATTTCAATCTTTTTTAAGACGAATTTGGGCAAAATCTTAAATGTACGATAACTTGGCTAAATTTCATCCGAAAAAGATAAGTTTTTTTTTCTTCTGGAGTGGTTTTTCCCTGGCAATCAGATTTTCTTATCTATTTTACAAAAGTTTTTTTACCTAAAAAGTTATTTTAAAAATTTAGGGTAGCTCAGATACGAAAAACACGTTTTTTGACATAAAAGTGAAATAATCTTTTTGGCACCTATCGCCGATTTCTTGTTCACAATTTTTTTCGGTTTTCTGAAGGTTCAAACTATCTGAAAACACGGGTCATATCGATGTGCCCTCAAAAAAAAAATTTACGATTCCAGGCTCGAATTAAGTATCAATTTTAAAATAATTGCTCATATATCTTATCATGTTTTTGAAGGATTATAATTTAAAATAGCGATACTTTAAACAAAAAGATTAAAATATCACATTTTTTAAGGAATTATTTTTTCAAAATTATACTAAATTAAAATTTGAAATCTTACATATCAAAAACCTCACTATGTACATGAGCCATTTTTTCATGTACATACACTGTAAAAAATAACTTCCTTATATTAACAAAAAAATTAGAACATTTTTGAAAAATTAGTAAATTTTCGAAAAAATGTGTATATATTCGATGAAAATCGTTAATTTACTAACATTAGTGTATTAACGAAAAATTCGAGTACTATCGATTTTTTTTTTTGTGAATTCGCAAGAAAATTTGATACTTTACCATTTTTTTCGGAAATTCACAAAAAATAAACATAAAACAACCTAATATTAAATTGCTAATAAAAGTGAAAGTAAAAAACAAATAAAGTTTAAGAAAAGATATTCTAATTTTGAAAGAATGTTATTTAAAAAAAAAATATTTTTTACATCAAAATGTAAATAAAAGTTTGGGAAAACTAAAACTAAAAACAAGTTATACAAATGTTTAAATTTTCACGGGTAGTAAAAATTAAAAATTAAAAATTAAAAATTTTTTATCTTCTTTTTCGAATTGATTTTATTATTTACTTAGAGATAAAAATTTAAGTCATGGTAAGTAATAAAAGTAGCCCCTTTTGTTTACATTTCTTCTGTAACATACCTGCAATTTAAGAAAATTTTCTATTTCAATAAATCAAATCCTTTAAATAATTCTTTGAATTACAATAAAATCATTTGTTTATTTTTATTCAAGTACACACAGTACATAATTCTACAATATATATCAATCACTCCACTTACATTATATAAAATATATATAAAAGTTTTTACAAGTATTTGATTGCAAATATTTAATTATTATAATAGATTTTTCATTCTCAAGAAACTCATAATGTTTTTCAAAGTTATTTTACGTTTATTATTTATGTTAAAAAAATTAGTCCGTATCTATAATTTTTGCAAAAGTAAATTTGCGTGCAAATGGTAGCAAGTTTCTAGCGTTAACATTTTGACAATTTATTTTATTTTTTAATACGGATAGTGAAAAAATTTTTAAGTCCTACTGAGGTTACGTTAAAAGGTTAAGAATATATTTTTTCAAATATATTAGCCTTTTCAAACCCAATTTCTAATTTTCTGTCATTAACAATTCGTGTTTTTATATATGAAAAAACGTGATGTTAATAAAGTTTATAAATCCTGCGAAAACTACTATTTGTTTGTAAGGCACATTAAAATTCTACTATATAAATTATAGTGAGCGATTTTACACTGTCTTAGTTAACCTTGGGTTAATTTGTTAACTTTACTACGAGCAAATTGACCAAGCAAAGTACCCGTTAAATCTTAAATTTTTTCAAATAACCGTGATTGGTGTTAATCGAGAGTTAACCAGGGTTAACTGCGGCGGTGTAAGATCGCTTACTCTAAAATTTAAGAAAATTCAGCATAAATATTGTTGATTCTAAGATTTTTGCTTCATTTTACTTGCAAACTCGGATACCCGCAAACTCATATACACTGAAAAAAAAATCCGCTTGCGGCAAGCGGAATTTTTTTTCTCGTCAAACGATTGCAAATGACTTGAAACGTAAAGAAAATTAAAAAAAAAATTTTTTCCCGCTTACTTGGGATATGCGTATATCGGTATGCCGAGATTGGAGAAAATTTTGGAAAAAGAAAAGAAAAAATGTTTTTTTTTTAATTTTCTTTACGTTTCAAGTCATTTGCAATTATTTGCAATGAAAAAAAAATTCCGCTGGCCACAAGCGGAATTCCGCTAGCCGCAAGCGGATTTTTTTTTCAGTGTATGCGCGTTTAAGTTGGAATATTTTATTACAGATTATAATTAACATTATCATTGTAAAATAAATTATGAAAAATTACTTTCCCTGAAATTTTGTATATTCATAAGAAAATCCAGTTATAATAATGTTTAGTTTAGATTGGCAAATAGTTATAAAATACATAAATAATTTGAGAAAAAAGTTATAAAAAAAAAAGCGCGTTTTTCTCCCATAGGAACCGCGCCCATAATATAATTTTTAAATTATCTATAAAAACTTTTTCAATAATAAATATTACAATTCAATTTCTCTGTATTAATAATTTCTTCAGTTGATATAAGTTCACCATTATCTATGCGGTAAAATTTGCCTACTTCGTTTAAATATACACATTCAAATAGTTCGTTTCCATTTGCACTTCTTAGTATCCAGGGAGAAAATTCTTGCACTGTTATTAGTTCTTGATCTTCATTCATTGATTCACAGTCATTTTGTATTGCTTCGTTATGCATATTATTCTTATCCCATGCATCATCGACATCCATGTTTTCTATATTATTAATTGAATCTTGATGATTTGTGGAAATTGAAAATTTTTCTACAAATGTATTACTTTCATGATTTACATTCCATGCATCATCAGCATGGATTATTTGTAAATTGTCAATATTAATAGGTGTTTGGGTTTCATTTTCTAAATGAAAATCGCAGTTTTCATCTGAATCATCCGTACTATAGTCCTCGTCAGAATCGCTGCTATCGATATTATCCCAGACAAGTTCTTCATCCTCAATTTCATCAATCCCATGAATTCGAATCCACTCATTGGCAGCTACAAAATAATCAAATTTTTTATAAATCAGCTGTATAAACATAAATGCTATTTTCATGGTATATACAATAAATTAATATATTCAGGCCCAGCACCTTTATTTCTTAATGGCTTATTTTCGGTCTTGCAATTGCATTTTCACCGGAATTTTTGATAAAAATATCAATTAATTCTGATTAAACATTTCTGATGCTCCAAAATTCACTGAAAAAAAATCCGCTTGCGTCAAGCGGAATTCCGCTTATATCAAGCGGAACTTTTTATTTCGTCAAACGATTGCAAATGACTTGAAACGTAAAGGAAATTAAAAAAAAAACGTTTTTCACGTTTACTTGGAATATGCGTATATCAGTAAGTTTTTTAAAAATTTTCTTTATACGTTTCAAGTCATTTGCAATTGTTTGCGAAGAATAAAAATTCCTATAGCCACAAGCGGTATACCACTTGCCGTTAGCGGATTGTCCGCTTGCTGCAAGCAAAATTTTTTTTCAGTGTTGTTTTTTTTGAAAATCTTAATTTTTAAGGCTTTAAAATTACTTAATTATTTCAGAACCACACGCAAAAAAAAGAATAGTAAAATTAACCTATAAAAATGCAGTAAAAACAAATTAATATAGATTGGTAAATATAACCAAAAAATTAGTAAATTTTACTAAAAAAATTGAGGTTTTAGTTTTATAAACAAATTTTATTAGTAAATTTTACTAATAATTTATAGTGACTTTTAACCAAACTGAATTTAGCAAACAACATCGTAATTTTAGTTATATTTACTAAGTTTTTGTATGCGTGCATTGAACTTTTTGCATACACATATGATTGGGAAAAAGTTTTCTTAAATTATCCGAAATTTTTTTTTTTTTTTTTTTTTTTTTTTTTTTTTTTTTTTTCTTTTTCATTTAAGGCCACTTCCGGTTTGATTTACAGTGGTTTCAAATTTTTCAAATTGACGGAAATTAAGTTTACCATAATTATATTCGCTCGAATTGTCATGTAATGTTGACCCATGTATAAATTAGGCAAATAGTCAAAAAAACATAAACTTCCTAAAAGCAATTTAAAACATTCTTATACAATATACAAAATAAAATTAGCTACCAGTTTTTACATTTTGTTTTTTATAAGGTTTTTTGGAATAAAGTCATCAAAGTATGCTAAATTGATTTTAGAATTTTCTTCCTCAAAAATGTTTTACGTCAAAAACGAAGGTAACGAACAAATCAGTTTTTTCTCAAAAAGGGTTAAATTTTAATATTATTCTCGATTCTTTACAATGTGTATTCATTTTCTTCAGCTACTAGACTTCTTTGAAACACGCTAAATATTTTTGCACGATATTCAGTTGTTGACATTTGTTAAAATATTTTGAGTAAACTATAAATTTTAAAGGAAAAGGGATTATTCGAAAAAACTATTTCTTCAACAAATGAGTTATTTTGCTATAAAATGTTATTTACTTTTATAGACATAATTGGCTATATATTACTATAATAAAAATTAATTGCAAAACAAAGATATGATTATTTATTTTACCTTCAATAGCATCGTTAATACTTTTATCTCCTGATGAATATGTTGCATAGGCTTCTAGGCAAGCTCTCGATGACCATTTTCTTTCCAGTAACTTTTTCCACATTATCTCTATTAACATATTTCTGAGCTTGGTAGGGGTTTTTGGTCGTCTTTTAACAGGCATGCCTCGATTCATCTTATTTAGTACTTCCTGATATTTAAATATGACTTTTCCAACTCCGACTGCAATGATGATGATTTATATAGTTTATTATATATTTACATATTTACATAATTTTTCTACTTTCTTTTTTTTAACAATTATTTAAGTTATATGTTAGTTAAATATTATACAAATATCGCCCATTACTAATTCTGATTTTAAAACATTCAAATGCGGGCTTCAAAGTTATTAAAAAAGAAAAAATTCTCCTTCCGACTTTTAATGAAAAATTAATGAACTATAATTGTTAAGTACAAATATATCATTTGAAAAAATTTATTTTTAAAATACTTTCTTTCAATTGATGTATACTCAGAAAATTGATTTCTATTCGAAATTATCAAACATCTGTTGCAAAAATGTTTTTACCCGGGTACTTACCCACAAATTTATTCATTTCAGACTTATATCCCAATAACTTTGGTAAAACTTTTCCATGGTAACTTTCTTGGTCGTTGTTAGTTCTTTTTTCACGACCATTTACGCTGAAATTATTGGGCTTTACGTTACCAAGCCAATGACTTGTGAAGTAATCTATAAAATAAACAACTCCATCATCAACATTTTCATCTGAAAGCCATTCATTTGCGACATGTTCAATGGCTAAGCAAATCCTGTCTGGTGGTAACAGTGCCGCTCCACAAAAAAATTTTACATATTTCAAATTCTTAATACATTTTTCACTATCCTCCACATAATCGATCAAACCAAAATATCGGGCCTTCCTCATAATTGCCTAGTCACAAAAATTGCGATTAAAAAACAAAAAAAAAATTGAATTAATCACTCTTTCTATCATATATTATAATTCTATATGTTAATAAAAGGACGATTATTTTAAAACTCGGACACCACGGATCGGACCCACCATGTACTATCCGAAAATGCAGCAATTTAAATATAATAAGAGTCTCCGAAAAATACAAAAAAAAATCAATTATTTTTGTTCACTTATTGGCCTTTTAAGTTTAACTAAGGTTAAGTGTCTATTTCTGAAGCGCAAATGATTCCCAGTCAAAAGTCGAGATTACCGGTAAACGTGGGCATTTTTTATAATACATAAATAAAGATAATTGTTAGCTCAAGAATCGAGTACTTTTATTAAATTTGTCAAATATCTATTTTAATCAATAATAATTTTAAAGTTGCTATGAATTGCAACAAAGTACACAAAATCATTCTGATATTTATACCTTAATTTCTTAAAAAATTAATACATGTTATGTATTTTTGAAAGTCGTCACAAACCGTTCAAAAGTACATGTCAAAAATTAGCTATTTTTTAAAAACAGGACAAAATATTGGTTTTAATTTCGTATGCAGTTATATACACGAGTGAGCGTGTCGAGCACTTTACCTTCATTGCACTTCAAAGGCCGAAGAGAAAACAAAATCATACTTAGAATATCGTGTTACTTGTAAATTTTCTAGACTTTTAAACATTAGGGGGTAGGCCCAGTTTAAAAAGAATCGTCCAAATTTTAAAATATTTTAAATAATTATGCAGCACTGTAACAAATAAAAAAATTAGTAAATTCTTGAAAAATGAGTAAATTTAAAAGAAAATTTGCAAATATTCAAAACAAATCAATTAAATGAACTAATTTTAGTTAATTATATTTAAAAAAATTTAGAAAAATCTCGATAATATTTACTTTCAATATTAAATTTAATACTTACAATATTAATTATACAATTGACTTCGGTTCTACTTTTGTAGAATATATATTATTTATTATTGATTACCTGCGTATAATGGAACCAACAAGCATCTACTTTTATATTAGGGAAAATCAATTTCATTGATTTACCGATAGCTGGTTCATAATCCGTACTGGCGGTTTCTAAGTATATTTGAACATTAAGTTCATCATAAATTTGCTTCATTACTTTCCAGATTTTAACATAATTTTCCGTTTTTTTACGGCTCATCACAGCCCATATAAGTGGTATGTTCTATAATGGGAAAAAAATTTTGATAATAGAATTGACATTTAAAAGTATTTTCGAATTTAATACTAGGTCTAAACCTTCTCTTTTAAATCAGCCATCACCGTTAACAGCTGATAAGAGCCTTTAAATTTGGCTTTTGTTTTAAATGTTGCATCGACGCTAACTTTTTTAAGCACTCCAACTTTTTTTATTAAATTTTCGTTGTAAAGTATTATACTTTCTATTTTCCCTTTTTTATCCATTACTTTAATTGTTTTTATTTCTACATGATCGGATGGATTAATTTTGTTTACAATCAGCTTATCAGGTACTCGACTTAGATCTTGTAATGTGATTATATCCTGTAGGCTTTCTGTTAAAACGTACATCGGTCTTGACGATCTCAGATTTTTCTCCAATGAGCTCTCGATTTTAAAAAAATCTACATCATTCAGATAGTGACTGCAAATATAATAATATTTTTTCGTAAATTTGAAATAATTTATTTAAGAAAATTATAATAATGAGCAAATTTTTATCGGATTAATTTTTCTTTAGGCGTATATTTTCACCTACAAATAAACTTTTCATACACAGTATACTTTATATTATTAAAATGTAATTACTTCTTTTGAGAGCACATATCAAAACAATGCAGCGCAGTTCCCATTCCTGGCTTTTTGCTATCATCGAGAAATTCTTTTGTACCTATTCTTAAGTATTGCTCGTAGGCACAATCATTTTTGTGATCTATAGATTTTTTTACAAATTCTACTGCATCACATTTTTGGACTATCATTTTACCATTACATTTACCTGTACTCCTTTCATTTGGTTCCGTTCTTCTTCTTACGCATCTATAGTGCCTACGGGATAAATATATTTTTATATGTTGTATATAAAATAAACAAAACGTAATTATTTTAAGGAATTTATCGATCTCATCCTTAATTCAGTGATATAAAATGGGCGATAAATTTAATAATCAAGTTCTAAACGTAATACATTACAAAGCATGCACACGCCTCATAAAAAAGTTTTTTGTTGTGAAATATTTGTATAATAGTGCATTGCCTAATTATACAGTATATATGTTACGGGTAGAGTCCGATCTCTGGATAGTCCTAGGTCTATCCGGATAAACCTAGGACTATCCAAGCGGAGTTGGATAAAGTCCGATTCTTGAATTTTTTCATCTTTTTTGTTCAACTTTATCCGGCACCGCTTGGATAGTCCTAGGATTATCCAAGAGGCTTGGATAAAGTCCGATTCGTAAAAAATGTAAACAAAAAAAAAAAAAAAAAAATTTCACCATATTATTTTTTTATTTTATTTGTCATAATTTTATACTCAAATAATTTTTTGATTTAGTCAAATTAAATAATTCTATAAAGCAACTTTATTTTGAAGAAACTCAATTTCAGAAAAATGAACTTCAAACTCTCCAGCCTATGAACGTGACAACTGAAAATATTTGTAAAAACTGTGTTAATAACATTTCATGCGAAATTTGTTCAAAAGAGTTTAGTATAAGTGATAATAGAAAAAGTGCGAAACGTGCGTTAGATAATCAAGCTTCAAAAATGATCAAAAGATCAAATTCTAAGTTTCCAAATTGCAAAATTGGAGATACAATCAAAGTGGGTATTCCTGATGTAGACAGAGGTCGCGGAGATTTTAGAAACATATTAATGGCAATAATAGAAATCAGCGATAACGGATTGTATAAATTAGCTAATTATCATGGAGCAATAAAAGAAAAATTTTCGCGGAATCAATTTACACCTACGAATGCAAACCAAATACATGTATCAAAAATATCCACTGAAATGAAAACTTTACGCCAACTTGCAATAATGGCATCTAAATTTGGTGGTCAAGACTTTCAAAGGTGTAACTGCAAACAAGGTTTCAAAACTAATAAATGCAAGTGCAAATAAAATGGTCTCAAATGCAACTCAAAATGTCACAGCAGTTTGTCTTGTATAAATAAATAAAAATAAATTTATATATTGTAGCTAAAATTTTGTATTTTGTATTTTTTTTATATTTAATTTGACTAAATTAAAAAATTATTTGAGTATAAAATTATGACAAATAAAATAAAAAAATAATATGGTGAAATTTTTTTTTTTTTTTTTTTGTTTACATTTTTTACGAATCGGACTTTATCCAAGCCTCTTGGATAATCCTAGGACTATCCAAGCGGTGCCGGATAAAGTTGAACAAAAAAGATGAAAAAATTCAAGAATCGGACTTTATCCAACTCCGCTTGGATAGTCCTAGGTTTATCCGGATAGACCTAGGACTATCCAGAGATCGGACTCTACCCGTAACATATATATTAATAGTTATACATTTCTTTTATAAATGCATACGAAAGCCTTAACCACCGCAGTCCCATCCCATTAAATATCCGGCACAGCATACAAGTTATGACTAAAGTATTCAAATTAAATTTTAATTTTAATTGTTATTTAATTATAATCTTAAAATCTTAACAAGTTTCAATAATAAAAGTATACAACTTTGCAAATGAAAAAGTTTTTGTTAACGTTTATCTGCAAGTAAAGTTAGTATTCTAATTAAAAGTCCTTTGTCGTACCTTTTTGTAAAATTCCAAACTATTTTCCGATCCATCATATATGTTACGGGTAGAGTCCGATCTCTGGGTAAAGCTAGGACTATCCAAGCTGTATTGGATAAAGTCCGAAAATTCTTATTTTTATTGTTCAACATTAGCCGGTATCGCTTGGATAAAGCTAACTTTATCCAAGACGTGGATTAAGCCCGATTCGTATAAAATTTTATACAATGGAGTAAAATATGAGCAAACATCTAGTAAATTTTTTTTAAAAATATTTTATTATTTTACCTTTATTTTTGTATTCAATTAATTTTTTTTATATTCAATGAGTCAGTTAACAGTATACTCCTATTAATTTTAGAATAAAATTTAATTTCATGAAATGTATAAAATTTTTCAATAAAATTTATATGATTAATTTATTTGTAAAATTTTATAGATGGAAAGTTAATTAATTATTTTATTAATTTTTTATTTTGGGTATCATGTGAATAAATTCAAAATTTCTGAATCCTTTTTCTTGGATAATAATTAACTATATAAACCATCGAAAGATTATCAGGAATGGTAAAAAATGATTATTTTTTTAATGTTCAACTTAGAGCCTAAAATTAATTAGGATTCAAATTAATATTTAGAGTCCGCTTTAACATAAAATACAAATAATTATATTAATGCATTTTTCCCTTCAATTGTCTTTTAAATAGCAGTTACAAGATTATTTCTTACAAATATTTTATATTATGAATAAACTATACAAATTTGGCAAGTTTGCCTAAAAATTTAAGTTTAACAAAAAATTATCGAAATAATTACGATCAGGTAGAAATGCCTATATTTGATATAACTATTATTATAGATTAGATTATTATATAGAAGAAAAAAAAGAGTCTCCGTGCTTGCCAAAGAGCATTATAATATGCCTAAAAACGCAGGACTGAATAGTATTAAATAGGAATCTTTGATAAAAAACTGCTCGAATTTGAAAGGAACTTAAAAGCTGAAATTACGAGTCTATTTTTAATTTGTGAAAATTTTGAAAATATACGAAAAAAAAATTGTAAATACATGAATTTTTCGTTAATAAACTAAAATTCGCAATTTTTCGAATTTAATTTTTTTTTTTTATCTAAGAACTTTTACTTTTTACTTTACTTTTTACAGTACAGGCATCATAGCCTCCTTCCTTAGAAGTAAGGGGGGAAAGAGAGAAATTGAATGAGCAAAAAGGGCGAGGATTTCCAAAAAAAGGAGAAAATTTATAATCTTATTATAACATGCTTTTAACATTTAACTTTTTCTTTTAGTGATAGGAACCGATTGGTGTATTTTTTCAAATTTGTATACACAAAAAAACTGAAAAAATTTTTTGTTACTTGTAAAAAGAAACAAATTTTTTATGCGGCATAATAATATAAATTACTGGTTTATTTACATAAATAGCATTTTAAATTAAAAACAAAAAATAATTTTAATCAAGCTAAAAAATATTATTTTTTGACTTACCTTGCACCACTTTTAGTTTCTCTTTGATATTCGTAAGCATATCCTTCACACTCAATTCGACCTGTTCGCACTTTCACACCATTTTCAGCTTGTTTCCATTTGTAAATAATTAGGTTTTTATTTTCGCTGTTAGATTTTAAATATCCTTTTGATAATAATTCTTGCATTGTTGCATGCTTATTTCTTATTCGATACATTTTGCCCGTAAAATTAATAAAGTCGGAAAAATGACGCGAAACTTAACTAATAAAATTAAAAAAAAAGAGCAAAAGAAAATAGACAGATCCACGAGATGTTTATGCTTTAAAAAAAAAATAAAAACTAAATAATTTTGTTACTCAATGACCATTTATAAAAAAAATATTGGTCATCAGGTATAAAAACAGAAAATGACTAACCCACACTAATATAAAGTCAATTATAAATGCAGGATTTGATTTTTCGAAATAGAAAATTTTCTTAACTTGCAGGTATGTTACAGAAGAAATGTAAACAAAAGGGGCTACTTTTATTACTTACCATGACTTAAATTTTTATCTCTAAGTAAATAATAAAATCAATTCGAAAAAGAAGATAAAAAATTTTTATTTTTTAATTTTTAATTTTTACTACCCGTGAAAATTTAAACATTTGTATAACTTGTTTTTAGTTTTAGTTTTCCCAAACTTTTATTTACATTTTGATGTAAAAAATATTTTTTTTTTAAATAACATTCTTTCAAAATTAGAATATCTTTTCTTAAACTTTATTTGTTTTTTACTTTCACTTTTATTAGCAATTTAATATTAGGTTGTTTTATGTTTATTTTTTGTGAATTTCCGAAAAAAATGGTAAAGTATCAAATTTTCTTGCGAATTCACAAAAAAAAAAATCGATAGTACTCGAATTTTTCGTTAATACACTAATGTTAGTAAATTAACGATTTTCATCGAATATATACACATTTTTTCGAAAATTTACTAATTTTTCAAAAATGTTCTAATTTTTTTGTTAATATAAGGAAGTTATTTTTTACAGTGTATGTACATGAAAAAATGGCTCATGTACATAGTGAGGTTTTTGATATGTAAGATTTCAAATTTTAATTTAGTATAATTTTGAAAAAATAATTCCTTAAAAAATGTGATATTTTAATCTTTTTGTTTAAAGTATCGCTATTTTAAATTATAATCCTTCAAAAACATGATAAGATATATCCTTCAATAAAAATGCAATAGTTTATATAAAGTATCAAGGGTGCAAAAGTATTTCACCCATAACTCTAAGCTTTGGTTCTGGTTCACAAACCTAACAAAATTGTATCTCTTTGGGTTTTTCTAACGATTGTGATGATGATTTGGCAAGGAAAGGATTTTCGTATAAGGAGTGGGAAATTGCAAAACACCTTTGACCGAATTAGTATAAAAGCATGTTTTTTTTTTTTTTAATATTTAATAACATTAATTAATCAATTGAAACGCGTTTCATTAAATCTATCGAAGTCAATAAAGTTTATTAAATGAAGTTATTTATCTGTACGACAACCCACAATATTGGAAAAAGAAAATAAAAATATTCTGCTTAACAGTCTTAACACGCCTACATACATAATTTTTATCTTTAATGGTAAGGGAATGCAACCAATGAGATTGAACTTTTACTTTTTAAAGCCTTTAGAGGAGGAGTTTTCGGCTGACCCAGTTTTTATATCTTTAGGAATTTTTAATTTTCAGTTTTTAAGCAAAAAATTTATGCTTAAGAAAAGATTTTTGGAAAAAAAAATGCCTCATATGCTATTTATTTATATATAATTAAACATATTTCATTACTTGGATTTCTGAATGTTTGATTTGTAAATTATATACTGTCAGATTGCATCCAATAATGAACTTAATTTTATCTTTAATTTTAATAAATCATTATTATTTTTATTATCAAACCTTATCTCGAAAAAAAAATATTTTTGTTTTCTAGTGGAAGAAAAGGCTTTTTGCACCCCACGGCTGCTTCGCAAACAACGCATTTTTTCCCCACTATAAAGAAAAATATATAATTTATATATACTATTGTTTTAAAAAATAAATGAACAAGCTGTTCTCTTTGCACGGACTTATTACAAAAGATTCTTCAAGGTTTAATTAGAAAACAATAGTAGACCCCGAACGGCAGGTTCGACTCGGTAAATCGAACATAACCCCTAAAACCAATTTGAGCAGTATATTTGCTCAAAAAATGATTTTAAAGAAATTTTATGAGAAGAGGCACCTCAATAATAAAAAAATGAATTAATTTGCAAAATTACAAGCTACAAAATGCTATATTTTCCAAGAAAGTCACTTTTTTCGTAAATTTATGAAAAAAGCAACTTTTTCGAAAAATAAAGCATTTTGCAGCTTGAGATTTTGTAAGTTAATTCATTTTTTTATTATTGAGGTGCCTCTTCTCATAAAATTTCTTTAAAATCATTTTTTGAGCAAATATACTGCCCAAATTAGTTTTAAGGGTTATGTTCGATTTACCGAGCGAACATGTCCTTTTCGTTTTCTTAAAAGATTAGGAAGAAAGAAGGGGTATTCGATTAATTTATAACGCTATAATGAAAACAAATAATTTAAAAAAAAATTTTTTCTAATCGTTCTTTTTTTAAAAGCATGAGAATAGATCCACCTCAGTGAAATGTAAGTATTTTTGGTCACTGAAACCGATTTTGAAGGTTATATCTATTTTTGGATGGCTAGTTTTAAGTAAGAAAAGCTGTATCATAACAAATGAGCAAAAAATTAGCGGGATAGGTAAATTCGTGAAAAGAATTGCTATTTGAGCCTATTTTTGGTACCTCAGTAAGGTTTTTGGGGTCGTTGATCACAAATTTGAAGACAGATTTTTAACTCAAAACGGCGTATTCCTAACCTCAGAAACGGCGATTTTTGCGGCTTTAAGTATTTTTACGTTGTCTAGTAAGTTTTTCGGATTAGTTTTCACGGTTCTGAGGTCATATTATTAATTATCAAAATAGCGGGCTCAAAGTGGTGGATTCCTAACCTCATAATCGGCAATGCAAATGCTAATTTAAACATTTTAACGTTCAGCAATAAGTTTTTGGTATCGGTGATCACAATCCTAAGGTCGGATATTTAATAATCAGATAATTTAAAATATGACAACTGACATGCAACAAATGACAACTACATGTTATAAAAAAAGTTAATCCTTGTTTTTTCTTTGATTTTTTTATTTCTAGTTAAATAGAATGAATATGCAAAGTAATATTATGAAAAATATTTTTTTATAGAAATTTATTTTAATTATATCATTTAATTTCCTAATTTATATCTAGAATATTCATCACCAATATCATAGCAAATTTTCTTAAACTTATCAACAGCTGTATACTACAGAAGATTATGAAAAATAGAAAAATACAAAATAAATGGTAATATATTATATTCAATTGCTGGAAATGTTATGTATTTTTTTTAATTTCATTTAAAACGCTTTTATCGCATTGTGTCTCCCCAAGTGTCATAATAAGTATTCTGCCCCATGTAGAGGTCCCAAACTTGTGGAGTAAATATATTGACACTAAGAAGGTTACAACATGGACAGCTTATTGAGAATTTGGCCGAATGCGCATTATTACCAAATTTTTCCAAGAGATGATACCATCGTTTAAACGCACATTTAAAGCAAGTCACGGCGTGTACCATTATAAAATTGCTCCCATACTCGCGCGTTTGCCAATAAAAATATAAGTTTGGACTAGGCTTCGAATCAATAATTTTTTCATCTACTGTTTGGCATATCACTCCACAGAGTATACATTCTTCGCTGTCTGAAATAGATAAGAAATTTTATGAAATAAAAATAAAAATTTTTAAATTATAGATTTAATATCAACTTGTTTTGATTACTTTTTTTTCTTTATTATTTTTTTGATGATAATAAATGAAAATGAAACTTACATCTGATGTATTTATCTTTCACATCAAAAGCAATGGTATCGTATGAATCCTGGCTATTGTCACTATCTTCTGCTTCAGCAATTTCTTCCTCAACTTCTTTTTCAAGTTTTGTTAAATTTTGTACTACGTAGTCGATAGTAACTAACTGTTCATCCTTTTTGAGACCAGGATAACATTTCAATAGCCCTTTTGCAAAGTCCAGCAATGTAAATGGACTTCCTTGAAAGAACACGACTTTCTTTGCCACCAGATATAATATGTGATCGGTTTCGTTCAAGAATTCATCTTCATCTAACGTTAAAATTAAACAACTTGCTAAGAAATCTTCCAGTTGCCTTTCTATTATCTACAAAAAATAGTATTTTTCTATTTTATTAGTTTTCATCGAGAATTTCGAAAATTAAAGCACACGAAAAAAAATTCCGCTTGCCGCTGGTGTTACCCACGTAGAAAGTTTAAGCTTACTAAAGTAAGCTTACGGACTAACCTAAAAAAGCAAAAATATATTTTTTTATATCTTCCAAATAACTTTTTATTTTTATTAAGCTTTTTTTGGTGAGTCCGTAAGCTTACTTCAGTAAGCGTAATCCAGTATGCTTACCCAAAATTAATCTTTTTACGTGGGTTAAGTCAGCTAAAAATATTGTACAAACAGTGCTTTACAATGATAAGAAATACAGGAAATTAAATTTCCCTTGGGGGGGGGGAGTTTTAGCCAATTTAGGGGTGAAATATTGATTATTTGTGAAAAAGGAGTCGAAATTCTTGATTAGCGACCCAAAAAACGTATATGAACATATCCTGGATGCTCAAAGTGGTAAAATAGCAAAACACCCCCTTGGGGGGGAGTTTTAGCCAATTTAGGGGTGAAATATTGATTATTTGTGAAAAAGGAGTCGAAATTCTTGATTAGCGACCCAAAAAACGTATATGAACATATCCTGGATGCTCAAAGTGGTAAAATAGCAAAACACCCCCTTGGGGGGGAGTTTTAGCCAATTTAGGGGTGAAATATTGATTATTTGTGAAAAAAGAGTCGAAATTCTTTATTAGCGACCCAAAAAACCTATATGAACATATCCTGGATGCTCAAAGTGCTAAAATAGCAAAACACCCCCTTGGGGGGGGGAGTTGTAGCCAATTTAGGGGTGAAATATTTATTATTTATGAAAAAGAAGTCGAAATTCTTGATCAGCGACCCAAAAAACCCGTATGGTGCCAATCTGAGCGCTCAAATTGCAAATATGTAAAAAAAACCCCTTTTGGGGGTAGTTTTTGCAAATTTAAGGGTGAAGCCCCAATTTCTCACTCAAATGACCCCGATTTTCGTGTTCAGCGACCCAAAAAACATAAGTAACCCTTGCGAAAATAAAAAAATCTCCGAAAATTAACCAAAAGTTGCCTATTGCGGGCAACTGAACCATTTTCGGTAAAAACCGATATCATATTCGTGTTCAGCGACCCGAAAAACATAAGTAACCCTTGCGAAAATAAAAAAATCTCCGAAAATTAACCAAAAGTTGCCTATTGCGGGCAACTGGACCATTTTCGGTCAAAACTGATACCATATTCGGGTTCAGCAACCCAAAAAACATAAATACCCGTTGGAAAATTCCATCGACCTATCAAGGATAAAATTTGTCTACGAAACGGGGCTCCACGTCAGGTCTATAATGTATTTACATTTTTAAATAATTTAATTTGGTAGATAATCAATAATTTTATAATATTTAAAAAAATTAAAACATTAAATTTATTTTGTACATTGTAACTTTTTTGCTGTTTATGAAACTCTCGCGGCGCAGCGGGCATAGCATACAGGAAAAAATGGAGCATGTACATATGGAGCTTCTTCCCGTATGTATTTTCCGCGTACAGAGCCTTTTTTGGCTCATTTACAGTTTTCCATATAAGGAGTGGAAAATCGCGAAAAATTTTTTCACCAGCATGTTTATTTTGCATGAAAAAAACATTGAATAACATTAGTAAATCATTAAATATCTCAAAATCGTTATAATGTAAATAATATGGACGTTTTTGATCTGTATGGCAGTATACGACAGTATTAAAATAAATTATGTTTGAATTAAACATTTTTATTATGGCTATAAATTGCTATAATAATTATTGTTATAATTTTAATTATACTTACGTCTTGAACATGCATTTCCTTAATCTCGGGCTGTAAGTAATCCGACACTTCTTTTGGCATTTTTCAACTATTTTAATAAAACAAGCAACCGTCACTGTTCTTGGTTCGTCGTACACTGAGCAAGAATGTCGAATGAAAGGATTATGTAAACGAATTTTTGTGAACTGAAAATTTTGACAAAGCATTGATATGAGTATGTTTTGTTGTTGTCTATCTCTGAAAAAAAGCTGTTATATTCACACATCCATTTTACCGTAGCCAACCTCGAAACTCATTCTAAGATACTATCTTTTCAAAATTTTTTTTTCAGTAGCTTAAAAATAATTTAATTATAGAGATGTATGTAGATAGAGCGAAACAATAGAAGTATAATCAGGGGGATTATTTTGGCGTCTTAAGGGGTGTATGTAGAATGCGCACAACAATAGGAGGATAATAAGGGATTATACTAGCGTCTTAACTATATTTGGACCTAAAAATAATTAAATACTTTAAACTATACTGTTCCCACCATCGTGCATACCCCTCCGCAAGGGCGGATTCAGAGGGGGGGCGGTAGGGGCGATCGGCCCCCCCGAGCTTCAAAAATGTGCATATTTTTTGTTAATTTTTGTGTTTTTTGAACAATTTTCATGAGATAACATACAAAATTTTGCTTGAGCCCCCCCCCCTGAGACTGCTTTCTGGATCCGCCACTGCCCCTCCGATCCCACGCAGCATTGAACGTATAAAATTTTTAAATTAATTAAATATATTTAACACCAAAACACTACATAATCTGAGTAAATATTTTTCGAGGTAAAAAGGTTTTCCACGGCAGGCTTGTTTTTCGTGAATCACGAAACGATAATTATTAATATTATAGTTATTTGTATTGAAATATATAAAATTTTCAAATCAGAAAGTCAAGTTTCATTTATATATTGGCGCACGGAGCCTTCGGCCCCCCTTTTTACCCTACATGCATTTTTTTTATTTAAAATAATATTACATGTTTAAAGGTACGAACATAAACTTTTTTCTACTATGTATGACATAGTAAATTTGAATGGTTTGAACAGAGATAGTCTATAAATATGATAATTCAAACCAGAGGTTATCTCTGTTCAAACCATTCAAATTTACTATGTCATACATATAGTAGAAAAAAGTTTATGTTCTACCCTTAAGTATCGTAAAGCTGGCTCTATTAATTATAACAAACAGTTATGCAGTAAGATGCAGATTGCAAATAATGAGATTTTCCCAAGATTTTAATAAAACATTATTATTTTTATTTTCGTCAAAATTTATTTGAAGAAAAAAATATTTAAGGTTGAATTAGGTGGATTAAAATAGCATTTTTTGATTCAAGATTTTTTGAAATCGAAACTTCTGTAATCTTTAATTCTTTTAGCCTTATCAAGTTATATGTCCCTTATAGTTTAAACAAAAAAATTTGAAAATTTATTGACTGCTGACGAAGACATTATTGCTTAAAATTTCCTTCATTTTTTGCTACTAAATAAATCAAGACTTTTTTATAAAGTTTCTGACTTTAAAAATCTTTGAATAAAACATTTAGAATTCTATTTAAAAAATACTAAACCAAATTATAAAAAGAAATGACTATATAGAATTTAAAATCTAAGATATAAATTTTCAGGTATTTTCTTATATTATATTTTCGTGTATTCTTATTTCGGTAATTTTTACACAACATTTTATTAATAATTTAGTATTTTAAAAGATAATAAAAATTAGAACTAATGAAATAAATAATGAAAAAATCAGCGCAACCAATCACGACACGAATAAATTAGACGAGGTAAAATTATATAAGAAATTGTAAAAAAAGAATTAAATTTAAAATATTAAATAAATAGGAGAGGAGTTATTTTATAAATTAAGAAAAAAGTTAATTTAAAGTTGTGTGAATGTGAAAAAAATAAATAAAATAAAAGCCTAAATAAAAGAAACTCTGATAGAAATGTAACAATGTATCAAAACATATTAAAAACTGTGTATGCACTCCCATTAAGTTTAATTATTATGTTACGACCAAGAAAAGATAGCTTTTAAACAAGGGAAATAATCGGTCACCATATTTTGCTCTGAGATTTAAAACGTAGTTTTCAATATAATGGGCAAAAAAGACGCCTCCTCAGGGTAAAAAATAAAAATAAAAAATAACCTTTTTTCCCTATAGTGTCTATAGATATGTAAAAAATTTTTATTATGATTTTGCAAACATAGGTACGAAATTCACTATTATGCTCGCTGTTATAAAATAAGTTTCCACTAATTATTGAATTAAATTTAAATTCTACAATTTTTAAGCATTTGTTTATCTCTCTCCTATTTATGAACGTATATAATATATTTTGATTGTAATTCAGGAAAAAGTAATATAATACTGAAAATTATTTACTTTTTATCTGTACTAACTAACAAAAAATTTTTTTATTTCTTAACACTTTTGGTCTCATTTTTAATGGTTTGAATTTTTCAAAATGGAAATCAACTACATTACCATTATGAAATTTGCTGGAATTTCCACATGTGTTCGTGTTCGCCCACAAGCATTATTTAAGTCTGCCAAATGCAGCTAAAAAAGGGGGATAAATAATTTTTTTTGTTCCAATCAACTAATAAATAAATTTTTGGAGCAGGCGAAGAATTTTTTTCCACCTTAATCTCTTTTAATATTGCGTGGTAGAAGTTAACAAAATTAGAAAACTATTGCATTTCAGGTAAAATTTAAAAGATTACGAGCCTCTATACTTTTTGTTTTTAAAAATAAAAAAATATTATAGAATTTAGGGAATAAAAGTTCTCAGGGTATAAGGCCCTTTCTACACCAGCACTTAATCATGTTTTATGCTAATCATGTGTTTAAAATATTTTTTACCCAGCTAAACTGTACTAAAACTAAAAATTTCTGTATTTAACAGTTTTATTATTTAATTTTCTTCGGTATTCTACTGAAGACTTTAATGTTTATTGTATTGAATTCATATTATAATCTGTAACTGACTGAGTGACGATTGTCGCGACAGTAGACAAAAATTTTTACTGTATAATAAAGAGTTTAGGAAAACCTAAAAGATTAAATAAAAATAAAATAACGAATATTTTTGTTATTTAAATTCAATTTATTTCCAACGTATATAATATTTAGCTACGGAGATGGCTATGGTCAACCGCACGTGTGAGTATGACAGCTGAATTTCTTTTCAGAGATAGCCAAGACCAAAATTGTTTATGATAATCATGCGTGCTAGACATTTTTACATTTTTACACCATAAAATGTCTAGCAGACATGATTATCATAAAAAAACATGATTATGTGCTGCTGTAGAAAGGGCCTAAGAGTTTTTACTAAATATTTATTAAAATTGAAAAATAAAAATTATAATAGAAATAACAAAAAAGGGGAAAGTATACTTTTTGCTTAGTCTTTGCTATAGTAAGAACCGTCAGTTACTTTGAATATATAATAGAAGAAACTTCTATTTATGTCTAAAAAATTAAATTATTTTTATTCCTAAAAGCAGTTACTTAGTTTACTTTTTACAAATATATATTTTTCAAAAATAAATTGGCGCTTTTTTAATAAAAAGATATATTCTGGGCGAATATATTTTTCACATAAAAAATAATTAAATCTCTTCTACAATGATTTGTGATAGTAAAGTAACTTATGGTGCTATAAAATCTTCAAATAATAAAATAATTATTCAGTGGGAATTAAAAAATACCAAAAACATTTTTGCAGATAAAAAAGTGGGTGATATTATTACTTCACCTTTTATCTCTGATAACAACTTATCATGGCAAATTCTAATGTACCCAGCTGGCATAGATGATGACAATAAACATTCCATTGCATTATATTTAGTTCTTAAAAAATGCGTTACACATAATGAAGAAAATGCAGTATCCAATAATTTTTCTTTCGATGTAAATTTGGAAATTGATATACTAAAGAATAATATTTTACTAAATAAAAAAACCGAAAATTACTTTTTTCAAGTTGACAAAACAGTGTTTAAAAATAGCGAGGAATCTAATGAAATAGTCGATTTTAACGGTTGGGCAAACTGTATTACACCCGGCATAAATTCAGAAATATTTTTTACCGATAATTATGACTTACAAATTGTTTGTAAAATAGACAAAAAATTTTTTTACTATACATATGCAAGCGCTAATGTTAATACAAAAGTTGTTAATGACTGTTTCAATTGTCAGAACTTTTCATTATTTTTAAATAATGATATTTTTAGTGATGTTGAATTTATTGTTGAAAATATAAGCTACTTTGCTCATAAAGTAATATTATCAACGAAAAGTCTAGTTTTCATGGCGATTTTTGACAAAAATAAGAGTGGTATACAAACTATTAAAATAAATGACTTAAAAACAATCGCTGTCAAAGAAATGTTACGTTTCTGTTACACTGGTAAAGCACAAGATATAGATAAAAATGCATCAGATATTTTAGTAGCAGCAAGTAAATATGATATCGCAGGTTTAAAAAATGTATGCGAAGAAGAAATAATAAAAAAAATAAATATTCAAAATTGTATCGACACGATTATTTTTGCTGAAATTAATAATGCCGATACTCTCAAAGAAGTAGCTATCAAATTTGCGGCTACAAATAGTGAAATATTAATTCATTCCGATGATTGGCGAAAACTGAGTGCCGCTTTGATTACAAAGATTTTTATTCAGGCAAAGCTTATACTTTCCTAAAAAATATTATAACATTGAAATAAGAGCTGGTGTATGTACATGCAATTAACATTGTCAGAATAAAAAATAAATAAAATAACCAATAAATTTTTTTTTTACTAATTTTTCACCAGTCGCAAATTAATTTTTTTTTAATTTACAATACTTAATAAATATGATCGATTTGCGTGAAACGTTTGTCGCCCGGGGTTTATACTTGTCAGGTCAGCTGAAAAAATAAAAAGAAAACACAATCTCATAAGATTATCTTAAATCGATTGTAATTAAAAATAAATTATATTCATTTTTTTAAATTCAAGTACTATATCTAATCTTTAAGTTTACAGTTGAGTTTTAAGTTTATTATATATAAATTTATAAGTCTATGTTTATTTTATATTTTTCTTTGATTTTAATTAAAATAATATTCAATTAAAAATTAATACCAGGAAGGACCGAGCTCCGCTCGGGTTATATCTACGTTTTAAAGTCACATTTATTTGCATCGAATAAGTTTTCAATAAAACATAATGTAGCCCAGTACTTTTTATTATAATTGCAAAAAGTTGACCGATTTTTAAAAATCAAGTTTTGTTTTCCTCAGCCTCAAAAATTTTTCAATAATAGCATTGTTTCAACAATAGCATTTTTTTTATAATTTTTAATTAATTAATTGCGTTTATTTATTTACTTACATTTTTTACTTTATTATGTAAATTATATAAAAACACATTAAAAAAAAAAAAAAAAAAAAAAAAAAAAACTAATAAAGCAATAAAAAAAAGGTCTTTTCAAGTGGGATAATAAAAAAAAAAGAACAGATGTCTCATACATAAACATTGAAAATTAGCGAAAACACCGACAACCCCTATGTATAAGCATATGAGATGGCTGAATTAGGAAAACTCGCAGAAAACGAATTTTCACGAAGGTGAAAAGATTGTCACCTTCTGTGAAACGTTTTTTTGGCCGTGGGGTCTGGAAAAAGTTATGGATCCACAAAGTTGGCCATTTTTTCACAAAAAAAAACTGAAATTAAGACACCGCGGAATAGTCTAGGTTTATAGATTAGACCAAAACATTCCCAGTTTCCATTTGAAATTTTTCGGTATCTCGGGTCTGGAGGGCAATGTCGGCCCTTCAAAGTCCCGCCGTTTACCCGCGCTTAAAAAAATAACACAAACATATAAAGGGTTCATATTGCATAGTCAGAATCTCTTAATTTCTAGGTAGATATTATGGATGAAAAATATTTATTTACCGCTAATTTGAGAAAACTTCTAAATTTTGCCATAAAAATGTCAAAAAGTAGTTTTTTTTCAATTTATGCCCTCTGGTGGTGAAAATAACTATAAATTTTCTTGTCGAAATGTGTATTTGAATCGGAAATTTTCTCGGGAAGCTTTTTGGTCCTGTCAAATTTTTCTCTAATACCGATAGAAAACCCATAAATTGAAAAAAACTACTTTTGGACATTTTTATGGCAAAATTTAGAAGTTTTCTCAAGTTAGCGGTAAATAAATATTTTTCATCCATAATATCTACCTAGAAATTAAGAGACAATTAAGATACAATTTGAACCCTTTATATGTTTGTGTAATTTTTTTAAGCGCGGGTAAACGGCGGGACTTTGAAGGGCCGACATTGCCCACCAGACCCGAGATACCGAAAAATTTCAAATGGAAACTGGGAATGTTTTGGCCTAATCTATAAATCTAGACTATTCCGCGGTGTCTTAATTTCAGTTTTTTTTTGTGAAAAAATGGCCAACTTAGTGGACCCATAACTTTTTCCAGACCCGGCGGCCAAAAAAACTAGGATACGAAGGTGACAATGTTTTGATCTTGGCTATCTCTGACCGAAAATTTAGCTGTCTTAATTACACGCGCAGTTTACCATAGCTATCTCCCTAACTATGTACTATTAAAGTATAAAAATAAATATCATGAGTTATAGCAAAAAAAATTGTTTTTACAAGTGGTTGTCTATAACCCACGAAAATTTTAAAAGATAAAATTATGGAATATATTTAAAAGAATGAAAAGATTCTATCTAAGAATCTAATTAGTAGATTTACATATTTATAATCTACTTTAAAGATCGAAATCTTTAACATAATAATAAATATTTTTTTTTTTAATATATTGTAATTTTTTTTTTTTAAATATGTATACAGTTTTTCATTTTGGCTGTCAATTTCATTTCTATTTTAACCTTTGTAGTGTAAGTTTGAGTAAATGCAACAATTTTTAATTTTAGTGGTTTGTAAAGAAGTAAAAATTTGTACATTCTATAAATTTTACTATAATAGAGTAATCAATTTATATGAATCCTTTAAGATTGAATCCTACCAAAAAAAAAGTAAGTGAAAAAATTTTTTTTTCTTAAAAAAAAATATTACATTGCAATTGTAAGGATTAACGCCTTCGGTATAGTCTTTATTCATTTACCAATTCCTTAGGTTATTTGGGTAATATGGAAAAATGCTTCGATTTATTAAAATGCGTATAGTTGTGTAAAATATAACAATTTAAAATTAAATTTTTTTTTGCCGGGAATTTAAGTAAGAGAAAAAAGTGACTTATCTAAAAAGAAAATTTTATTTGAAAAATTATAATGAAAATGCATGAATCTATGTGAAACCTTTTACATTCATTTAAAAAATATGTAGGAAATAAGTCTCGTGAAGTCTCAGAAAGAAAAATAGGAGGGGGGGGGGGGTGACTTTTTAACCACATTTACCATATTTGCCCCACAAGTATAACAGTATTTTTAGCTAATTTTAAACAATTATTAGTTCCCAGGGAAATTTTCATATTGTTCAAACAAATTTGTATTTATAAAAAAATTTATATTATATTGTCTCCTTCTTTCATATAACACTTCTTATGATTATCTCTTTCTATCTTACGATTATTTAGGTATAGCACGGTTTCATACAACGGCTTCTCCTTTTCTAGATTCATGCAGCGGACTTAAGAGCAAAGGAGACAACAAATTTTTTTTGAATTACATTTTTTCTCGCTTATTATTTAAAATCGCAAAATTTTGAATTAATAAACAAATAAGTATAAAAAATGAATATTTTAAAATTATTACCGTGAAATATAAAATATTTCTTTCTTGAAATCTATTATATAAAAATCAATGGAGTTTCAATAAAAAAATTGTTTTAATGAATAATAATATAATTTTTTCGAAAAATTGTCCAATTTGGGGTCCACTGTTTTAAAAGAACTCCCTTCACCCTCCCCTCAAAAATTTTTAAAATATTAAAGGAAAAAAATTTTTTTAAAGAAATTCCTAAGTACGTAATTTTTTTTTACACTAAATAACCGCTGAATTAGTGATGAATCAGCGCTGAAAATAAGCACTGATTCAGCGCTAACTTTTGCACCAGGGGTTTTATCCACAAAATATGTAATTCTTCAACTGTATTTCTCAATGCTAAAATGTCTATGTGGATTTTTACTGTGGGTAAAAGGGGTGAAAACGTGCGAATTTACTCCCAATGCCTAATAAGCAGCATTTCTGGCGTAATTGTTGAATCGCACGACCTAAAAAACTTATACGCGTTCCTTGAAATGGAAAATTAATTATTTCTTAAATAATGGTATACTTGTGGGGTAAAAGGGGTACAAATATGGGACGAAAATTCTCTCTTTTCATACAATCGTATGTTTCTTTCCAAGACTTTTTTCCTAACATATTTTTGAACGGAATTCAAAAGGTTTCATATCGATTCATGCATTTTCATTTAGGTGTATCTGCATTAACAAATTATCCCGTACTTATATAAAAAAATTTTAAATAAAAAAATTGAAAATCTTGGAATAAGAGAATACTGTATTTATATTAACCCATAAGCGCCTCATCGACAACTCTTGGACACTTAAATATTTTGATACGAAAAAATGAATAATTTAGGCTAAAAATCTCACCTAGCAGGTATTTTTTATCGCTCTTTCCATTTCCGGAGTCCGTTTTTACCTACGACCCTTGGGTAATGAAATATCAACCCCTAAAGTAGGGTAAAATCACTAAAATTGTAAAATTTAAAAAAAAAGTTACTCCAGGAAAAAAAAGTTTCTTTTATATTGGAAATTATTTTTTTTACTTTCCAAAAGGTAAAATATGCAAATTTATGCATTCTCAGCACATGTACCCTCTCTAGGGGGTAAATATTAGGGGTAAGGGGGTGGATTTTAAAGATGTATAAAAATTGAATATTTTTAGCTGAAAACATCACCCAGAAGGTATTTTTGGTCGCTCTTTTAATTTCCGAAGTCTGTTTTTACCTACGACCCTTGGGTAATGAAATATCAACCCCTAAAGTAGGGTAAAATCACTAAAATTGTAAAATTAAAAAAAAAAATTTACTTTGCAAAAAAATATATTTTGCAAAAAAATATATTTTTAATGCTGAAAATGATATTTTTTACTTTCCAAGAGATAAAGGAAGTAAGTTTACTTATTTTTAGCACATTCACCCATTCGAAGGATTGAATATTATGTCGAAAACAGACTTCGGAAATAAAATGAGCGACCAAAAGTACATACTAGTTGATGTATTTAGCTAAAAATATTCATTTTTTATGCAACTGTAAAATACATCCCCTTGCCCCAAACATTTACCCCCTCGAGAGAGAGAATGTGTTGAGAATACATAAATCTGCATCTTTTACCTTTTGGAAAGTAAAAAATATATTTACAAGATAAAGAAACTTTTCTTTTGCGTGTAGTAATTTTTTTTTTTTAATTTTACAATTTTAGTGATTTTACCCTACTTTAGGGGTTGATATTTCATTACCCAAGGGTTGTATGTAAAAACGGACTCCGGAAATGGAAAGAGCGATAAAAAATACCTACTAGGTGAGATTTTTAGCCTAAAATATTCATTTTTTTATATCAAAATATTCAAGTGTCCAAGAATTGTCGATAGGCGCTTATGGGTTAACATTATTTAAAATATTACTCAAATGAATACATACTTATATCTTAATATTTTTTGTTTATAGGGTCAATGTTTTAAACAATATAACAAATTTAAAAACTGAAGTTGGAAAATTCATTACCTGTAATTAATCAAATATTTAATAAAAAATGGAGAAATCTAAATGTAATGATATTGATTTAATTACCATAGATATTCTAAACGATGACTGTCTTATTCACATATTTGAATTTTTATCTAACAATGAAAAATTAAAAATAGAAAGAGTTTCAAAAAAGTGGAACAGAGTTGCTAAGCTAAGTTGTAAAAATATAAAAATCTTGGAAATAAATCCAAGAGAAAAATTCAAAAAAAACGAGTTATTTTTTCCTGAAAAAAAGAAAATCATATATACAAACTTTTTAATAAAATTAGCAAAACTAAGTTCTTCAAACTTAAGTCAATTGACAATAAAATTGAATAAAGGAAGAAATTACTTAAAGTGTGATCAATTATTAGAAATTATTCTAAAATGCAAAAAAAATATAACACGTCTGACTCTAAAAGATGACGAACATAAACTTCTTACAGAAGAATATTTGAGCGAATTGTTTGAGTACGCCACAAATTTAAATAGCATAAGTATGACAAGTGTAGCTGTCGATGGAAACTGTTTTATTAAACTTAAACCAATAAATATTACTGAATTAAACATATATTGGTGCAGTTTCAAAAGTGACTATTTTTATTCCAAATTCTTATGTAACTTAACAAATTTAAATATTTTTCGAATACATGGCCAGACATTCGTAGTAACGAAAATAATATCAGCTCTGTGTTCGAATAATTGTAGTAAATTACTCGAAGTATCGATTTCTTTATGTTCATTCGAAAGCATGTCTGAATCTGATACCCCAGCATTATTGTCTAAACAAAAAACGTTAAACGACTTAAAATTACATTTTATAAAAATCGATGTAAAATTAATGCAACATATTCCTTTAAGTCTTATAAAAATAGAATTAACATTTTTAAAAAAAGAAGATACTGATGTTTTTTTTAAATATATTAATATGTTCCAGAAATTGCAAACTTTTATTTGCTTCTTTGAATATTTTGACGATGATTATTTACAAATACTAAGTAAATCATTAAACAAAAACATTAAACATATTGATATAGGTTTTTATACAGATAATAATTTGTCATGGGAGCCAGTATCTTCTTTTGGAAATTTTCAGAAATTGGAGTTTTTTTCTATTAACAATGAATATGATGATTGTTTTGATGAAGTATTAATTATAGATAATATATTAAGGGATATATTAGATTGCAAAAGCTTAAAGTATTTGATAATAAAAGGTTATTGTTTATTTACCAAAAGCATTGTAGAAAATTTTAAAAAAATGCCAATGTTTATTAAGTTTGAAGTAATAACATACAGCACAAAACGTTTCTAGAACGTTTCTAATGTAAACTAAAATGCAAACAGAAACGTTTATATAACGTTTTCAAAATGTTTAAGAAAAGTTTTTATGTCCGCTTTTTCTTGAAAGATAAACGTTTTTTTTTTTTGGTCCAAAAAATTAAATTTTTTTTTTTGTTAAGTGATTATGTATAAAAAAAATGTTATAAAAAACGTAGACAAAATCTAAATGTAAACAATAAATTATCTTACATGAAAACGTCTTATAAAACGTTCTATAAACGTTTTAGAAACGTTTTGTGCTGTATGTGTAATAAACATTCACTAAAATTTAAATTAAAATTTTTTTTATTATTTTCAAGTCTTACGTATTGTTATTAATAAAAATGTCTGTTTGCATTTTAGGAACGTTTTGTGCTGTATGTGTTTGATGTAACATATTTTTTAGGTAAACCGAAAACATTTTACGTCTTGTAAAATAAAGACACACTTTGATTATATTTACATAAAAAATAAATAAATAAAATACTAATTTATATAAAAGACAATTTTTTAATTATACAACACACAGAAATGCCTGAAATTAAATTTTGTCAAAGTCTAATAATATAATTTTTGACGTCACTTTTGAATTCATCAGCCCAACTAACTTTTACTCCCTTGTGAGTTAAAAAAATGCAGTTAAAAAAAAAATAAGGAATTAGATTTGTACTTATTAAACTGTTGCAAATGTTATAAAAAATAATAGAAGTTAATAAAAAAAATTTTACATGTATAAGGCAAAAAAGCCTCTTTTTACCCTAAGTGGGGGGAGGAGGGACTTTTTTGACCTTTATTTGTAAAACTATTTTTTAAATCACGGAGCAAAATATGCGCGGTTCAATTTTTGCGTGCTGCTTGCGTTCTGTAGCCTTAGATAGCGTATACGCACGCTCGTGCATATAACTGCATGCAGTCGCAATTATTTATTATTATATGATTTTTAGATTAGAGTCTGTAAATATTGTTATTAAACAAATTTTTTTTTAATTAAAAAAAATGAAATGTTTTTTTATAAAATAATAACTAAAAATTGAATTTGCACTTATATTAATTTATTTTCCATTAAAAAAACCCTTGTGCTTACCTAATCCCGTCGCCATCCATGCTATTTAATACCACAATAGTTACATGGGGATAATAGGTAGTATGGTACGTGATATTATGATATCTGACCCGCTGAATAACAATCTGGGGTCTATTTTGCAAAATTCATGGTCAATTATTTGTTAATAACATTTTATTGCAAAATTGGACAAAATTCTAAGAATCAAATATCCTGTAGCTAAAATATTTTAAAATTTTAATAAATCCCTGAATGTATTATACGTACAGGGTAGGTACATTTTAATTCTCTGAACCCGAATTTTCAGTAATTAAATATTGTTTTAATAATTAATTATACGACCTTGTCAATTGAAAATTCGGGTTTAGAGAGTCAAAATACGAATAATACGTTCAGGGACTTATAAAAAAAAACAAAACTTCAAATAAGCTACAGGATAGCATTTAGAAAAATGATATTGACGACGAACATTCTGGATATAAATTAGGAAGTAAATGATATGATTAAAATAAATATGTATAAAAAAATATTTTTCATAATATTACTTTGCAGATTCATTCTTTTTATCTAGAAATAAAAAAATCAAAGAAAAAACAAGGATTAACTTTTTTTATAACATGTAGTTGTCATTTGTTGCATGTCAGTTGTCATATTTTAAATTATCTGATTATTAAATATCCGACCTTAGGATTGTGATCACCGATACGAAAAAATTATTGCAGAACGTTAAAATGTTTAAATTAGCATTTCTTGCCGATTATGAGGTTAGGAATCCACCACTTTGAGCCCGCTATTTTGATAATTAATAATATGACCTGAGAACCGTGAAAACTAATCCGAAAAACTTACTAGACAACGTAAAAATGCCTAAAGCCACAAAAATCGCCGTTTCTGAGGTTAGGAATACGCCATTTTGAGTTAAAAATCTGTCTTCAAAATTGTGATCAACAACCTTACTGAGGTACAAAAAATAGGCTAATATAGCAATTATTTTCAAGAATTCAGCTATCTAGCTAATTTTTTGCCAATTTTTTATGATATAGCTTTTCTTTCCCTAGCCATCGGAAAATGGATGAAACCTTCAAAATCGGTTTCAGTGACCAAAAATACATACTATCGGTTTCAAAAAGATTTGAACCTCTCGTTTTTTCTTAATATTTTGGGTAAAAATAGAGATATTTTAATCAAACAAATTTTTTTTCAAAATTTGACTATATTTTTACAATTATACCAAAAGAATATAGTTCAAGTTTATTAGTTTCTGTTTTATTGCAAAAATAAGTCAAAAAACAAGAATTAAAAAAACATTTTTTTTTTTTCACTCCACCGCTTTGGACCTCAAAAAAGTGTCGAAAAAATCATTTTTTTTCTGGCCAAATTTTTACCACTGATAATATGACTCTTTATTTACACGTTGCTGTTTTAAAAATTTGAAAATATTAATTTGCAAATTTTCTGTGACCTTTGAAAAACGAGACCTCTATCTCAGCAACAAATTGTTCGATTGGCTTCATTTTTTTTTTTAGGATAGGTCTTGATTTTTATATTACAAATATATAATTGATTAAAGTAGCGAATTTCTAGTTTTAGAGTTATAGCGAAATGAGTCACGGCCCAGGTGCAATCTATTTATCTATTGTTTCTCAAAAAATTTTTCACACCTTCCTGCTGTTTTAAACTCCAAGAGGTAGAAAAAAAATATTTCTATTGTTTCAGAGTTTGAATATACATTATCATGTTTTTTAAGACGTTAACATCTGGTAAAAATATAGAAAAAATAAATTATAATTTTCAGAAAAGTATTCAATTTTTATAAATATTTTAAATGTATTGATTCATTTTATCACAAAGAACTTTGAACCGCAAAAATCGGCCAATAATTGGCTTCAATAGAGCAAAAAATAAAAACAGGTATCAATTTTTATTTTGTTGATATCAGAGTTTGTCCTCGGACGATTTTCGCAATTCAAACTGCACATTAATCAGTTTTTTAAGTATACTAGGTTTTAAAGCAAAAAAAATCTTTTTTAAAAAAATTTGCAAAAACTAAAAAAAAATTTTAAAGATTAAATAAACAAAAGAAAATTTTGAGGGACCCTGCGGAAAAAAGTACAACAATAAAAAATAATTCTTATTATTATTTTTTTTCTTTTTCATTTCTCGCAGTATGGTGTCTATTAAAATTCCTTTATTTCTAAATTCTTCGGAAATTTTTTTTTTCATTTTTGCAAATCTTTGTAAAAATGTTACTTTTTGCCTCAAATCATGGTCTACTTTAAAATCTGACAAATGTGTAATTTGAATTGCAAAAATCGCCTGAGGAATAACCCTGATATCAACAATATAAAAGTTGATGCCTATTTTTACTTTTTGCTCTATTGAAGCCAATTATTGGCCGATTTTTGCGATTCAAAGTTCTTTGTTATAAATTTAATCAATACATTTAGAATATTTATAAAAATTGAATACTTTTCTGAAAATTGCAATTTCTTTTTTCTATATTTTTACCAGATGTTAACGTCTTAAAAAGCATGATAATGTATATTCAAACTCTGAAACAATAGAAATATTTTTTTTCTACCTCTTGGAGTTTAAAACAGCAGGAAGGTGTGAAAAATTTTTTGAGAAACAATAGATAAATAGATTGCACCTGGGCCGTGACTCATTTCGCTATAACTCTAAAACTAGAAATTCGCTACTTTAATCAATTATATATTTGTAATATACAAATCAAGACCTATCCATTAAAAAAAAAATGAAGCCAATCGAACAATTTGTTGCTGAAAATTTTTTTTTTTAATTATTTGTTTTCATTATAGTTATAAAATAATCGAGTACTCCTTCTTTCTCCCTAATCTTTTAAGAAAATGAAAAAATGCAATAAGATGAAAATTCTGTTAATCTTGCTGTGAACTTTAATAAACCCAGGTTATTTATTAAGTCTCTCGTTGATTAGGAACCAACTATATATAGTTTTAATAAGTATTCTTGCTAATTTATTTGTGATATTGAATAATTAATTTAATTTAATAAGTTTAAAAAAATGGAATAGTATAATTATATATATATATACATTTTATAAATCAAGAGAGACTTTTCAGATTTTGACAAGGCTAGTCTTTCGAAACGTCAATGAAATAAAGATAACATTTCATAAAAAAATTTGTTCCATTCTGATCGTTATATTTTTATTTAACATTCTTATTTTTTATAAATAAGAAAATAATAAAAAATAATCTTCTACAAAAGTATATCTACATTAAAAAAATTATTTTTATGAGTTACAATGATAGAACCCCTAGAGTCCCAATTTTTTTTATTTATTTAATTAAAATGAAGTAAAATTGTTCTTTTCTGTGATAAATATTTTGTCTATTTTTTTTGGATCTCATAATAGTATATTACGGTCCTAGGCCAGAAAAATAAAGAATGGCCCAAATCGCACGTAAATTACCTTTCAAGGCGAAGCCGAGCCGTACAGAAAAATATGTTTCTCCAAGCAAACAAAACTCCGTTAACGATTATGTAGTCCATATATTTTTCATTTTTACACGTTTATTTGTCAAAAATTACTTAACTTTAATTTTTTTTCTCGGTATTTAGATCAAGTTAAGTAGTAAAAAAAAAAAATACTGCCTCACATACGAGCGCAGAACGGCAGCATACATGAGAAAAACCATATCTACAAAAACCTATAGATTAGCCATTTCTGCCTGTATGATCTTTAGAAATACATGTAAAATTTTTACAATATATTAATATTTTGAGAGGCAACTAAACATTTAAAAACTGGGTCAGCCGAAAACTCCTCGTCTAAAAGCTTTAAAAATTAAAAGTTCAATATTTCAGTGGTTAAAGTCTCTTACTAGCTTATAAATGTCAAAATATTGTTAAAAACCTATGCTAAATCTTTGTTCGTATTAGCTTTAAACTTGTTTTAACTTGTCAAAAACTAAAATCCCAGAAAATACCATGAAAAACCTCTGAAATAAAAATTTCCAAACATCGGGTGGGTCAGAATTTCCACTTGACGTTATAATACAATTGATTTTTATTAAGTTTTTACATCTTATCTTTTTAAAAAATTTTTTCCTCTTAGAAACTTATTTTGCCCTAAAATCCAGTTCTGGGGTCAAAAATCTTAATTAAACGTATAAGAAGAAATTTTCCACACAAAAATTTTTTGTTCGTATTTTATTTTAGGTTCATTTAGGTTACTTTATTTTAAAAAAAAAAGAAAACTTCCATAAGGCTTTTTACATAACCACGTGACTTCCAAGATGGCGATTTTTTTTCGCCAAACATTGTGTTTATTTACATAGGGTTTATATGAGAGTCGTCCACAAATGTATTATTAAAAAATTATTAAAAATGATTTAACAAAAAGCAAGTGAAAAAATGAATAAATAAATATTTAGTGTTTTTATTTTTAAAAAAATAATTGCCTTAAATATTTTAAAATATCATGAAAATTAATAAAATTAAGAAAGTGTGATAGGTTATAATTTTAGAAATTAGTAATAAACTTAAAAATACTTAATTCTAAAGGAAATTAAAAATAAAAAACCAGTTGTTAGTGAATATTTAATCATTCAAGTATTATTAAAGTCATTTTTTATAAAATTTTATAACAGATTAGTAGTGTAATGTGGTAACAACTTAAAAAAACTTGGATCCTGAAAGAAGAATTTGCTAGTTGCTTGATTTTCAGCATAAAAGATACAAAGAAAAAACGTTTTTTAATGATCAAAAACTTTATTTTTATGTTGTGACAATTTTTATTTAGCTCAAAAAGCTAAATTAAAAAATTTTAAATGTACCGCCCAGTAAAACTTTATTTCTTATTGCAGGCAATAAGCTCAAAGTTTTTGTCTTTGAGGTATTTATTTAAATAAAAAAGCTCTATAAACTTTATTTTTCACTTCAAATAAATCATTTACATCTTTCATAAGGTATTTTAGTCTTCAGATCTATTTTTTGATGCATTTTTATTTCTAAGTTGAAGTAACTTAAAGATCTGAAAAAAATTATTTTTCTATGAGAAATTATTATTAAATGCCTGGTCAAAAATCTAGGTGATTTGTTTAAAGTGAAAAATTAAATTTATAGAGCTTTTTTATTTAAATAAATACCTTATAGTCAAAAACTTTGGGCTTATTGCCTGCAATAAGAAATAAAGTTTTACTGGGCGGTACATCTTTAATTTTGTAATTTAGCTTTTTGAGCTAAATAAAAATTGTCACAACATAAAAATAAAGTTTTTGATCATTAAAAAACGTTTTTTCTTTGTATCTATTATGCTGAAAATCAAGCAACTAGCAAATTCTTCTTTCAGGATCCAAGTTTTTTTAAGTCGTTACCACATTACACTACTAATCTGTTATAAAATTTTATAAAAAATGACTTTAATAATACTTGAATGATTAAATATTCACTAACAACTGGTTTTTTATTTTTAATTTCCTTTAGAATTAAGTATTTTTAAGTTTATTACTAATTTCTAAAATTATAACCTATCACACTTTCTTAATTTTATTAATTTTCATGATATTTTAAAATATTTAAGGCAATTATTTTTTTAAAAATAAAAACACTAAATATTTATTTATTCATTTTTTCACTTGCTTTTTGTTAAATCATTTTTAATAATTTTTTAATAATACATTTGTGGACGACTCTCATATAAACCCTATGTAAATAAACACAATGTTTGGCAAAAAATAAAGCTCTTGATAAGTTTACGAAAACTTCTTTACCATAAAGTTAAATTCAATAATGATGGTAAATAGAAAAGTAAAGGCCATTTAATACTTCCTTACCGACCCCAACTTTAACAACTTCTCTAATTTTTTACGAATGTTTTCTTATTTTTTATTATATAAAGATGTGTTTTGTAAAATAAAGGTTTTAAATAATATACAATTTGTATTTTTTAACCTTTGTTAATTTTATCTTTTTTTATTATTTTTTTAATGATATACGCACATATATTATTATGCACGTTAAATCAGGCTAGCCAAAATTTATAAAATTATAGTTTTAATTTCTAGTATACTTTTTTACTAAAAAATTGATTACTTTTTATTTAAACCACCACGTGCCGCTACAATCAGTAAGCAAAATATAAAGCGGTGTTTAAGATTGCCCAAAATTGTACTTTTTTAAGTGGGACAATTTTCCAGCCACCCCAAGAACTGCCAACTTAAAAATAACCGCGCGATTATTCAAAATTGTGTGTATTAAAAAGTTTCTCGTCTCACTACATGTCCGCTCTTTCGTTTCCAATTCCTATTTTGTATTTCAATCATAAGTAAGTTATTTCGAGATTCTGCTTCTAGCCGTCGAGGGAAGCAGACGTGTAGTCCGCGGGGCCTCTTAACCTATCTTCTTTATATACTCTTTCTCTAATTCTCCAATTTTCATTTCGCCCCCCCCGACAGCTATAACCGGAATCCAGTAACAACCCGTAAAAAACAATCACAACATAAAAAAAAAATAAATAAAATACAACAAGTGACTAAATTATAAACATGGTTTACTGTAAAAGTGAGTGAAACGTGAAAAGTGCAAAAACATCTATAAAAATTACAAAATCAAAAAGACTCAAAAATAAATAACTGTATTAATTCGAACAAGTACTGACTACCCCTCGTATACGGGAAGTCGTTTAATTCAATTACATACAGAGAACGTGGCCATTAAATTTAAATTCAAATTCAAAAGTAAATTATAAACAACATTCCATTACATAACATGTAACGTTACAAATATAAAATAAATATGAAAAACTCGAATACGACCATAAAAGGAAGTGTTTACATTAAAATGAAGTGTTTACATTTTACTGTAAGTCAAAAGGACGTCCAAAAATAATATATACAGACCCTAACTTAACAAAGACATTAAATATAAAACAAAACAAAGACTAAATAAATACATAAATTTTATTAAAAATTTTAATAATAACCTATGATAAAGAACTTAAATAACAACAAAATTATTGTTACTAAATAAGCTAGTGAAAAAAAACTTGATCTAAAAAAAAAAAAAAAAAAATAGTGTCAATTTAATCTGGCAACAGTGAATAGAACTACTATAACAATTAGCTGAAGTTAAAAACATACACAAGCATATTTACTCAACAACATTAATTTTCAACACAAAACTGAAAGAGATGTTCCTTATATTAAATGTTCAATGCCAACAAACAAACAAAAAGTACTCCAAAGTGTCATGTCCCTGGCAGCTGCTGTTGAGATAATATTTACATCAAATATCAAGATCATATACAAATTAAGTCAGACAATGCACTTGCTTTATCTGGAAAAACTATTCCAATGTGCATTGAAAATGACAAATAAAACAAACCAACTACTACAACATAAATAAAAATAAAATAATTAAATAGTGTATTCTTTAAAACTTGTCAATTTATATGGGAAATCATTAAATATAGTCTGCAGTTACAAGTCAAACACCAAGATTACCAGCAAATTGATAAGAATTCACAATATTGAAACACTGAAAAACTTATACAAACATATTCGTTCAACAACTACAAAGAAATAACAAGATAAAACGACAAGTAAAACATAACCAACTACTAACAACATCTAAAAATGAAATAAATATAATAGTTTTTCAACATAAATACTAAAAAAGATGGTATAGTCAAATTCATTCATACTGATTTCCTGGTCCGGGTGTTGATTGTCATTGAGGGTGCAGTTGGTCTTTGGAAGTTTATACAACGCACTCAAAATAACCTGAACTTAAACAACATTCTACAAAAACAAAAAAATCAAAATTTTATATTGAAAATCGTCATTGAGGGTGCAGTTGGTCTTTGCTAGTTTATACAACGCACTCAAAATAACCTAAACTTAAACAACATTCTAAAAAAAAAAAAAAAAAAAAAAAAAAAACAAAACAAAAAAAACTTTACATTGGAAATTGTCATTGAGGGTGCAGTTGGTCTTTGGTAGTTTATATAACGCACTCAAAATAACCTAAACTTAAACAACATTCTACAAAAACAAAAAAAATCAAAATTTTATATTGAAAATCGTCATTGAGGGTGCAGTTGGTCTTTGGTAGTTTATACAACGCACTCAAAATAACCTAAACTTAAACAACATTCTACAAAAACAAAAAAAAAAAAAAAAAAAAAAATTAATTTATTTTTCTACTATAAGAATATCTACATCAAACAAACTTTCAAATTAAAATCATACATATAAAGCTAAAGTTGCACTTGCTTATCTGAAACAACTATTCAAATAACATATAGCATAAATGTCTCCATAGCAACGATAATACAACGCCAATAAAAATACATTATAGAGGTCACTAAAATCACATGCAGGCTGAATAGCGCTTTTGCGCATTAGAAAGCCAGGAGGACAACTTCCTCCAAACGAAGAAAAAAAAAAAGTAAGTTATTTCGCAGTGAGAAAAAAAATTATGAGTGCAAATTTTATGCATTATATAACAAATGAACAATTTTTCTAAAAGACAAATAAATTTTATTATTCAGATGGTACAATTCAAATTAAAAAAAAAATATTTTTATAAAAAATTTGTAGATTTAGACTTTATATTAACATAAAATGAACCTTTATCCTCAATTTTATCTTTAATGCCACCCATAACTGATATTGAACCTTTACAATCTTTCATTTTAATGAAACCTTCATCCACATTATTGCATTTTTTACCATAAAACATATTTTCGTTATTAATGGATTCAACAAAATATAAATAAGATTGAAGATGTGAGCATACATGCAAAGGCAAAGAGGAAAGTACACATTTAGATTGAATTAATCCACCATCTGGATAAAAATCAGCATGTCCAATAGGTTTTAATATTCCAAAAAATCCACCATTAGTGTGAATTATTTCTACATTTTTGGCACTTTTTTTGGATATACTTTTTTTAGCATCTAATTTTTCAAATAAAAGTAAAGCTGGATCTAAGCCTTAAAAAAATTATTTTTACATTTTTTGCAATTATTTATAGTTTAATCTAAATTATGAAGAAAAAAAATTTACTTGTAAGAAATTAAATTTATTTCTGGTCAGCCGCTAGAAAGCACTGGAAAAAGAGTGTTTTCTCGCCACTCACGCAGAAAAATTTTATACGACCCTGACTTATCCATAAATAAAGAAAGGCATTCTTTACTTTTTCGATTCCGGACACATGCCGTAAATATATACTATTTCTTTAGGTAAAATAAATTTTTTAGAATAATGGATTTTCCTTCATCAAAAATGATTTCCAAAATTTATTTTTATATGAATGGAAATGAGCTACATATTTATCACTAAAAAATTATTGTTTAACTAAAAAGTCAATTTACACTTTAGATAAATAGTATTTTAAGGTTGAATCAGGTGGATAGAAATAGCATTTTTTGGGTAAAAATTTCTGGAGATCAAAACTTCTGGAATGTTTAATATTTTTAGCCATTGGTCATGTTATGTGTCCCTTAAAATTTAAAAAAAAAAATTGAAAATTTATTGACTACAGACGGAGATATTAGCGCTTGAAATTTCATTAATTTTAATCAAGACTTTTTATAAATAATCTGATTTTAAAAATCTTTGAATATAATAATTAGGACATTATTTAGCATCGATTCACTAAAAAAAATTTTAATTTTCTACGTTTCGCCGCGAATAAATTGATTTTTTGAAAAATTTAAGTTTGGCCAAAAATCAAAAAACTTGAAATATATTTCACATTATTGTTAAAAATTGAGATTTTTTTTAGTGAATCGATGCTAAATAATGTCCTAAATATTATATTCAAAGATTTTTAAAATCAGATTATTTATAAAAAGTCTTGATTAATTAAGTACCTCAAAAATTAATGAAATTTCAAGCGCTAATATCTCCGTCTGAAGTCAATAAATTTTCAAAATTTTTTTTTAAATTTTAAGGGACACATAACATGATCAATGGCTAAAAATATTAAACATTCCAGAAGTTTCGATCTCCAGAAATTTTTACCCAAAAAATGCTATTTCTATCCACCTGATCCAACCTTAAGATCTCGGGTCCAGAAAAGTAAAGAATGGCCCAAATTGCGCGTAATTTAACATCTGAGGCTGACGAAAAAATCCAATTTCATTTCAAAAAAAATATTTTAGATTGAAAAGTTTACTTTACAAAAATAATGAAAATTTCATTTTTTGCAAGTCAATTTTTTTTTCAGTAAAAATTACAAATGTTTATTTTGCTTAATTAAGGTCTAAAAATATAAAATTTTCCTTACCAATAATGTAATTGACTGCTGTTTTGGCATAATAACCAGCTAATCCAGCAACATGAGCCCCAAGAGAATGGCCAATAATTGTTAAAGTGTCTGAATTCATACCTTGTGATGCTAAGAAATCCACCATTTTCGCAACACTTTTCCCAACATTTCTTGTATAAGACGCAGAATAATCATAATTTGACTTTTGAGATAATTTACTCCAGTCAGCAACAATTACGTTGTAATCCCCAAGCCTCAAATATGCTGTATAAAATTATTTTTTAAAAACAAAAATTACAAAAAGAATTATAAAACAATTAACCATCTCTTAGAAGAACACACGAGTTACTGTTTTTTGAATTCATCCATCCATGAGTAATAATAAAAGTTCTTTTTAATGGATCAAAATCAGCTGATTTTAGACTTTCTTCATCACCAAGCAAAATTGATTTGCCTTCTAAATTATTTTTAGAGTACGCTGTATAAAATACTTTGTCATCGACATTCTCTGAAATATTAACTAAAGCTGGAATCTTTATCTTGGCTTTGACCAAATTTCCTTCATCATCATAAAACCAAAATTTTTTTTTATTTTTTGATGGAAGCAAATTATTTTTCAAATTTTTTATTATAATGGATTTTTGCAAACTTTTAACTGGATTCATTTTGTTCAAATTTAAAGATTCTAAGCCTATAAAATAAAACAGTTGTTTATTAATTAGAAATTATTATACAGTTTGTAATCGGCATTACATGTGCTTTAATATTTGTATAAATGAAAAAAAAAATAAGAAGCGTAAAACTTGATATTTTATACTTACTGTCAACGTATAGAACAATAAAAAAGTAGAAAATCAACTTGTGTTTAAACATGTCAAAAAATAAGTAACTAAAAAAAAGCAAAAGAAAAAAAAAATGAAATTAAAAAAAGTTGGGTTTTATATAAGTAAAAAAAAATTTTTAGAAAAAAAAATACTTCTGATAAATTTTTAATAAAACAAGACTACAATACTGTTTTTTTTTTTTTTTTTAAGATTTCGATTACAATAATAATAATAATAGCGTTAACAGAAACTAAAATAAAATATTGTGATAATAAAGTCGTATAAAAAAAAATTATTGATTTATTGATTGATTGTTTTTATAATATTATTATTGTTAAATTATAATATAAATATATTTTATTTAAATTGTTATTTGTTATATTTTTTAATTAAGAGTAAATTAACAATACAAAAGTTGTTAACAATTATTAATTTCAATACATTTTATAAACTTAAAAATTTTTTTTTTTCATATTTGAATTCGAATTTTCGGCGCTAACAATCACATGCAGAGATCCTGATGCAGAGCGGGAAGGGGGTATGGAGATTATGGCGCATGCGTAGGAAAGACGTACCTGTGGGCCTGTCAAAAAAAATCAGAAAAAAATTACGCGCATTTATTTTTAGTGCGTAAGAATTCTGCAATGAGAGAGGATGTTAAAATTAGGTCAAAATTTAAAAGTCTATAGCCTCTTCCATTGTGTGTTTCATTTTTTATAGTTTATTAATATTTACTTTGCATTATTGAATGCAGTTTTTAAAATTAACTTTCAATATTTCCAAAATATTTTCTTTGATCTTATAAATCAAAACAAAAATGAATGCAGAAGAGAATGAATTAACAGAAGGTGCTTTGGAAGTAAGTAGATATTTTTATTTTGAGCCTAATTAATTAAATTATTCATGAAATAATAATTTTTTAATTAAAAATTGTTTTAGCGAATAATAAATGGTGAAAATATTCAATGTCCTATTTTTCAGTTTTTGGTATGTTATTTAAAATTTTATTCCACACATACATATATCTTTTATTATTGTTTTTTCATATTTGTTTGTAAACAATTTAGCTATTTTCTATCTATTTAGTATATATATAATATGTATTGTATTAGGTACTTAAATATGTTGCTAACTGCAGCTCAATCCCTGGAAAACAAAATTAAGAATTTTTTTTTTTTTTTTTACAAGAAATTAAAAGCAATTTTTATTTTAAATTATTATATTTTAAATTTAGGAGCATAAAAAAATACCAGCCACACTTTCTGGTGATAGGTACAGATTACTTGTAGCTGATGGTAAAAAGAGTTATTCAATGACGATTTTGGCTACTAATTTGAATGACTTCATAACTGAAAATCGATTAACACAATATTCCGTTATTAGAATAGTTAGATATGTATTGAGTAGAAATCAATCTGATGGACAAAAAAAGTAAATATTTAAAAAAAATTGTTTAAAATAAAAAATTATAAAATTTTTATATTTTTATAGAAAAATTATTATAATATTGGGCCTAGAAATTTTAAAATCTGGGGAAGAAGTTGGAAGAGTTATTGGTGATATTGATAGTATTTCTGGAGGATTAGATCCTAGACCATCCTTTTCAACTGCTAGCCAACAAGTACAACATAATATTGAATTAAATAGATCTAGTTCTTTTGGTGATAAGAATATTTTTCCAATAAACGCTTTAAGCCCTTACCAAAACAAGTAAGTTCTTATAAAAAATCAGATTCATAAATCATAATTAAAATTTTATTGAAATAATTTATTTTAATTGCCTTGAAGGTGGGTAATTAAGGCCCGAGTAACTAATAAAACAAATGTAAGATCATATGTTTCTAATGGAAAACCTGGAAAATTGTTTTCCATGGATTTAGTTGACGAATCCGGTGAAATCAGATGTACAGGATTCACAAATGCTGTGGATAAATTTTACGATTTCATTGAAGTAAGTTGAAAATATAAAAGGTGAATTAAAAAATAAAATAATACATAACTTATTTTACACAGATTAATAAAATTTATTACATTACAAAATGTACCTTAAAACCTGCCAATAAAAAATTTAATCATTTATGTAATGATTATGAAATGTCTTTAAATGATATTTCAGAAATCATTCTGTGTGTCAACGAGGATGAAGAAATACCGAGAATGACAAGATTTAATTTTATAAAAATAAATGAAATACAAAATAAACAAAAAGATGATTATATTGGTATTTACATTAAATATTTTAATTTTTTTTTCTAAATTATAATTAATAAATTTTTTTTCAGATGTATTAGGTATTGTTGTTAGCTTTAAAGATGTTCAAACATTATATAAAAGAGGCACAGAAACTGAATTTAAAAAGCGAGATCTTTTTATAGTTGACGAGACGGGATCTATGGTAGTATAACGCATTAAATGTATAATAAAATTTATTTAATGATTTAATTTTTTCAGATTTCATTAACTATATGGGATAAAAACGCAGAAGACTTTGATGGTTCTAATAAACCTGTAATTGTTGCCAAAGGGGCAAAAGTTGAAGAATTTAATGATGTTAGGTCTTTGTCGCTTGTTCAGTCATCAGTCTTTCAGATTAATCCTGATTATCAGGAAGCCCAAAGGTAAAAGTATAAAGTTTTTGAATGCATAGGTAATTATTTTTTTTAATTTGAAAAAAATATTAATTTTTTTAATTTGCATGTTTAAGTAATTAATTGGCTAAAATTTGTTTCTGATTTTTAAAATTAAGAAAAAATATAATTTACAAAATAAAAATTTAAGTATAAATTACATTTTTATTTTTTTAGCTTAAGAGATTGGTATAGAAATATTGGACATAATGAAGAATTCACGACCCAACGTCGTAGGTCTAGTGGAGCTGGCAGTAATGAGTATAGTTCATTATTGACCTTTAATGAAGTTAAAAAAGAAAAATTAGGGATAGCTCCAAATAAAGCCAATATTTATTATACAAAAGCTACAGTAAATCTCATTAAAGGAAATTACTTTTACAAATCTTGCCCAGTAAAAGAATGCAAAAAAAAAGTTATTGATCTAAACAACGGAATGTATAGATGCGATAAATGTGCCAGAGAGTTTCCCAATTTTAAGTATCAATTGTTATTACAAGTAAGTTATTTTATAAAATTTTATGAATTTCTTTTTTTTTTCTTTTAAAAAAAAATTTTTTTACCATAGGTTGAATTAAACGATTGGACCGATGATCAAAGAATTACAATATTTAATGAAGAGGCTGAATTGTTATTAAATATTAGTGCCCAACACTTGGGAGAATTAAAAGAAAGAGATGAAACAGCTTTCAATGAAGTAATCGAAGGTGCATTGTTTAATGCACAAATTTTTAAAATACAAATTAAACCAGAAATATACAATGTAATTTAGTTTTTTTTTTTTAATTATAATTTATTTAATATTAAAATGATTTTTTAATTTTTCAGGGGGATCAAAGATTCAGACATAAATTATTAGATAGTAAACCAATAGATTATAAAGAGTATAACGATTGCTTACTCAATAAAATAAAAGATTTGATTTATAATTAAGAAATTTATAATTTATTTATTTATTAATCGTAAAATAAAAATTTCACAAGTATAATATATAAAATTTAATTATAAAATTAAATTTATATGCTAAAATTAAGGTTTTGTCTAATACACAAAATTTGATGTTTTTTTTTTCTACATTAATATTTATAGAATACATTTGTAAAATGTACATAATACATAATGTTTATAAGATTTTTACAAATAAATAAAATTTTTTTGTATTAAAGTTAATAATCGATTTATTGTCATTTATAATTTTCAATACTTTAGAGCCCCTTCAACAGAAGAAAAATCAATTTACTTAATTAGTTAAACGAATCAAAAATAATTGTTAATAAACTTTTTTTTTTAATATTTAAAATTATCAACTAAAGTTGAAAAACTTCTGAAATAGTTTTAAACCTATACCTTTCTTTTGAATATTTGCTTCCATGGACACTATAAAATAAATTTTCCCAATTCTCGAGGGAATCTATGTGTAAAATTTCGCAGAAAATTTAGTAACAATAAATATTTAAAGATTTGAATAAATTGAAACAAATTTAGACATTTTTTAAATATAGGTATAGTTACCTTATAATATTATGAAAAGTTTGAATTTTTTTAACGCGATAATTACTTAGTTGAATATTAAAATAATTTAATACCTATATTTTTTTTCATTTATTTTTAATTATTTGGTGATTTGGTGATCAAAATAGAAATAATTCAAATTGATTCAAATAATCACACACATTGTGATTTTCGCGCTTTTATCGCATGAATTAGATGAAACTTCTGACCTGTAAACTTCTGCTATGGTATTTGTGCTATGGCTATTTGGGCTAAGCCTGCGGAAAGTGTAAACTAGTAAATCTAAATTATTAAACAAAATTAAAAAATTTTGATCTAAAGTAAATTATATGCTGATTGATTTTTCATTACTTAATATTTTAAATATTATAAGTATATAGGTATTTTATGTATTATTTTTATTTTTGATTTTAAAATAAAAAGATAACCAAAATTTAGATATTTGCTATAAGAATTCTTAGCTTTAATAAGCTTTAAAAATAGCTATTTTTTTTTAATAATAGAAGAGGGTACACCTATATTATTGTAAATCATTAGTAATATTTACTTTATTAATTTATCAAAATTTTATGTAACGAATTTCAACAATATATAGGTATAAAAGAAATATAAGTATTATAAAATTGTTTCAAAGAACATAAAGAACTATACTTGTTTAACCTATAAAATTTTTATTTATTTTTCAAAGTAAGCTTAATTTTTGGATTAACATTTATTTTTGTTTCAGATTCATATAACGTATAAAGTAATAATAAAGTAGATTTAATTATGGAGTCAGGCAGTAAAGAATCTTGTCCATTAACTGAAATGGCTTGCAAATATTGCAAAAAAATATTTGTAACAAAATCTGAACTGAGTGAACATCTTGCAACTCATTCGTCAAATGAAAAACCTTATAAATGTAATATATGTGATAAAGCTTATAAACAAAAAAGTCATCTAGTTTCGCATAAAAACATTCACACTGGTATAAAATTCAACTGCTTTTTTTGTGGTAAGAGTTTTGGTTATAGAGGTAGTTTAATTACTCATATCCAAAATTATCATAATAATGGTGATTTTATTAAATTAAAGTATGTCAATAAATCATGTATTCAATTAGAAAATCTTAATAATCATAAAGAAAAAGATTCTGATCAGAATCTTTTAAAGCCAAAACTTTTTGAGTGTAAATATTGCGATAAAATGTTTTCATCTAAAAGAAAATTAAAGGACCATTTTCGAATGCATCCGGATGAAAAACCTTACAAATGTAATTTGTGTTCAAGATCTTATAAATTTTCTACCAGTTTGAGCCGTCATAAACAATTACATGTTAAAAAATTTGAATGTAATTATTGTAAAGTAAGATTTCCATTTAAACATATTTTAAGACAACATATTTATACACATTTAAATAAATTTTGCACTGTTGAAGAGGATTCAAATACAAAAATTAATAAAAGGTGTGTTACAAATATTGCAGCAAATAATTTTTCCAAGAAAAACAATAAATACTATCGAATTAACAGTAAAGTTTATAAATGCAATTATTGTAAGAAGAAATTTGATAGAAAGTTTATAATTGCTCATCTTAGCAAGGTTTTGCCATGTGAATATTGTGATATAACTTTTAATCACACCAACGAATATAAAATGCATCAGAAAATGCATGATACAAAATCTAATCTTGCTTCTTCAAAAAAAAATTTCATTCAAAAAAATAAATCTCAAATTAAAAATATAGATAGTAATAAAAAGGAAAAGTTGTTTAGCATAGATACAAATCTCCTAAATAATTGCTCTGATGACTTATTGATTCAACTTGAAAACTCCAAGGATAAAAATCTCAAAGCTCAAAAGAAACCCACTGAAACCTCTAACAAAACTCAAAAACTTATTGGAAGCAATTTTGAAGTGGATGAATTAAATTTAATTTGTGGTGATTTCGATATAAATAGTTTGTTAGAGGAACCAGAAGAAAGTTTGACAAGTTATAATAACGCGAGTAAAAAACTCATACCGTTCAATCATTTATTAGAGATGAATTTAAATGATAGCAGTAATACCGAGAGTATACCAAATAATGCCCAGTTAAGTAATAATAGTAATATTGAAAATACATACTCAGGATCATTTTTAAATTATAAAGAAGCTTCTATGAAATCAAATAATGTTAGTGTTCTAAATTCTGTACGTCCAATTAATTCCAATACAAATCAAGAGCTTCAAAATATTATTTCAAGTGATAACCAATCAATTAAGAATGTTACAGTTGTTAAAAAAACCTGCAAGCTTATGGAGTCATCAAAAGCTCATAAAAAAGCTTCTGGTAAACTAACAAAATTTGTACCCAGCTTAACTAATACTAATATGGATCTAGATGTTCAAAATATCAACACAGAAGTAATGTTATCTAATAATAACTCGACAAATATTGCTGATGAAATTAATTTAACGAAAAATGAAAAAATCAACAAAAAGAAGATTGAAGATAGAAATGAAATCGGTGAAGAAGTAAATTTTGTAAAAGAAATAAAGGAAAATAATAATTTAAAAACTGAAGATAAAGTAAAATTATTATGCCAAAGTGTTGTAACTGAAGAATTAGATAAAATGATTAAAACTATTAATGATATAAAAAATGATTTTTTAAAAGACATTTAAAAAAGATTAGTTTTAAATTGAAATTTAATAAAAATGAAGTTTATACCTATAGCATAAACGTTAAAATAAAAAATAAATAAAAATTATAAGTTAAAAATATTGTTATATATATGTAAATGTATGACAATAGGTACCTTTATTAAGAAAGATTAAAATTTCTTATTTTAAATTTCATTTTTATTTTAATTAGGTATTTTAATGTAAAAGATAAGTATAATTATTAATAGCATACTCTTAAATGTGTGGGTAAAAATTTTCAATTTTCTTTTAATAAACAATTTGTATTTTTTATCATATAAAATATTTATATTCATTTATTCATTATATTGATTTGAAACTAAAAAAAAAGAAAAAATAGTTTTCAAATTAAATGTTTATAGCACAAATATGATACCTATTTATCCTACCTATATCATCATATTTTTAAAATAAGTTGAGAACTTTTTGAATTTTTTAGGTAAATTTTCGCGCAAAATTACCTGTTTAATTAAAATAATAATTAAATAATTTAGAATTTTTTGACAATAATTCATTATGGTAGATAAAAATGACGAAAAGTAATAATTTCAAAATATTAAGCATATAAATAGGATTGGTAATAAAAAAAAATAGATACTGCTATAGTTTATTGTAAAAATAATTTATTAATTAAAGATTAAGCGAGTTTCGCGCTTCTCATCTTGAAGGTTACTAAAGGTTACCTGTTTTGGAGTTCACTAAACAGGGTGGATCCGTGGATGATCATATATTATATGGACTAAACTTTGCTAAAAAGTATTATTATCTGTCAACAGTTTTTTTTTGTAATAAATATTTGATTAAAAATATTTTCTTTTATTTTTGTATTATTTGTTTTCTTAAACAAAAGTTTTTGTTTCAAAAGTACTGCAGGTATGTATATGAATATATAACAATATTTGGAGCTTAAATAAGACATTATTTTATTAAAGGTGAATAGATAATAGCTTTTTTGCATAAGAAATATTTTAAATGCATAGAATTAAAAAAAAAACAAATTATAAAGTTAATAAAAGTAAATAAAGTAAAATTTTTGCAATCGCATTAGCAAATAAAATAACAACCCAAATAACCTGTTTCTTATTATAACTAGGGGGCAAGCCCCCTGCGCGCTAAAGCGCGCCAACCCCCTCAGATTATATTTTATGTTTAATCAAAAAGTCTTTTAATTCACAAATAAAAACAAATGTACAGAGAGATGTCAATTTCAAATAATGAACTTTTTTCATAATTTTAATAAACCTTTCTTTATTTTTATTTTCAAAATTTTTCTTAAAAAATTAAAATATCAGCGCAACCAATCACAAATAAATTAGACGAAAAATTATGTCACATGAGTTTTTTAGAGATAGATAGAAATTCACGCCAAGAAAAAAATATTTAATATCGCATCTGAATGTAAATACTAATTTATTACTATCCGTCGAAATAAATTTTTCTTTTGTCCTGGATGGAGAAATTTTACACTTGGATGGCGAAATACTCCAATGAGTTTTCATATATTATCATAAATAAAAACCAATATTATTTTTATTTTCAAAATTTATTTCAAGAAAAAAATATTTATCGTATCTGAATGCAAATATTGATTACTGTCCCTCGGTGCTACGCACCTCGGGCTAGAACCTTTTTCAACCCTCGACATTAATTTTTCTTTTGTCCTGGACAGCGAAATTTTATAATAGGATGACGAAATACTCGAATGAGTTTTCATATATTATATATGTCGCATCTACAGTTGTAATGTTTTATTATATTTTAAACATTTTTTATTAAAATTTATAATTATTTTGACAGTTTATAATAATAAATTAAAAAATTAATATTTAAAACTGTTTTACAAATTTTTTATACAGCGCGCAGCTGACACTGCAGAGAAAAAATGAATCGATTAATTAGATAAAATCGAAGACGAAATTTTTAAAAGATTGTATAATAAAATGAGAAAATTATTATATTTCTTATTTATATTTAATTATAATGAAAATACCCAAAATTTTATTATTAATTAATAAAAGATTCAATTATAATTCAATAATAATAAAAATTATTTAACGCGCGAGAGTATAGTGCTGTTAAAACATTACAGCGCGTGCGCCAGAGTAAATCGATGACAAAATTCGTTACATTTCAGTTTTATAGAGAAAGATTTAATCAAACTCAAAAATTTTACTTTAAAATTTTTCTACGTTTCAAACATAAATAATATTTATATCGATTTTAATTACTATAATTTTGTTTTATAGATTAATTATGGAGTTTAAAAGTCAAGAATCATCTGGAAGCATAGAAATGGCATGTAAATTTTGCAAGAAAATATTCATAACAAAATCTGAACTGAGTAAGCATATTTCAATAACTCATTCTGATTCAACAAATGAAAGACCTTACAAATGTAATACATGCGATAAAACTTACATCCAAAAAAGTCATCTAGATTCACATAATAATATTCACACTGGCATAAAATTTAATTGTTTATTTTGCCATAAAAGTTTTGGTTATAAAAGTAGTTTAAAAGCTCATCATGATGTCTGCTACAATAATAATCAATCATTAAAACTTTCTGAAAATCTTAATCATAAATTAAAAAAGTCTAAGAAAAATATTTTTGGTACAAAAATTTTTGATTGTGATTATTGCGATAAAAAATTCTTAAGTAATAGAAAATTAAGAGGTCACCTTAAAATACATTCCGATCAAGAACCTTATAAATGTAATATTTGTTCAAAAAGTTTTAAGCGATATATTAATATGTACATTCATAAACAAATTCATATTAAAAAATTTGAATGCCATTATTGTAAAGTAAAATTTCCTTTTAAAACTGTCTTAAAAAAACATATTTATACACATTTAAATGAGATTTGTTCTTATGAAAAAGATTTCGATACAAAAATTAATTCTTCTAAAAATAAAACTATTGAAAAAAGTTCATATAAGCAATCTCAGCGTCCTACAAAAATTAAGATTAATAAATCAATTGATTCTTTTATTAAGATAAATGAAAATAATTGTAAAATTAATAGATCTTATGAATGCGATTATTGTAAAAAAACATTTGATACAAGAAAATCTATAGTCACCCATTTTAGCAAGGTTTTACCATGTGAATATTGTGATAAAAATTTTAATCATATTGATGAATATAAAATTCATAAGAAAATGCATGAAACAAAATCTAATCATGCTTTTTCAAAAAAAGCTTTAATTAAAACTAATAAAACTCATGTTAAAATTCGAAAAACCTCTGAAAAAGAAATAAAAATTATTTCTTCAAGTAAAAATATTTTTAATGGCTTAACTCAGCTTGATAACTCTACAGCAAAAACCTTCAATTCTCAGAAGAAAATTAATGATACCTCTGCAGAAACTCAACAACTTGGAAGTCATTTTGGGGTTGAAGAATCAAATTTAATTTGTGGAGATCTTGACATAAACAGTTTGTTAGAAGAACCAGCAGAAACTTTGATTAATTGCGGAGAAACTTCACCAGTAAGTAATTTGTTAGCAATTAATTCTAGTGACATCCGTAACCAGAATGCAGCAGTGAATTTACAAGAGGAACATGTAAGCGTTTCAGGTAATATTCAGATAAGTAAGGATTCTGATGTTGTTAAAAATATATGCTTGGAATCATCTCAAAATCATAAAAAAGATTCTATAAGATCAAATAATGTTTTTTTTTTTAACCCTACACCTTCAACTAGTTCCAATGCAAGTCAAGAGGCTGAAAATATTATTCAAAATCTTGATCAATTAAGTGAGAATACTAACGATTTTAAGAAAACAAATGCTCAGAACAAATCAATTCAAGATCATAAAAAAATTTCTATTGTACAAACAAATTTATTGCCTTCAAACAGTAATACTAATACTGCTCAAGCTAACGATATTATTTTGTTGAATAATAACTTGACAAACATTGATAGTAATATTGAAATAATTGATACCATGTTGAAAAAAAATGAAAATGTCAATATTAAGAGCATTGATAATAAAAATAAAAATGTTGAAATAAATTTTGAAAAAGAAATTCTTGTAAATGGCAATTTAAAAACTGAAGACAAAGTAAAGCTATTGTGTCAAAATATTGTAACTCAAGAACTAAATAAAATGATTGAAGTTATAAGTAATATGAAAAATGACTTTTTAAAAAGTTTTAAAACAGGATAGTAAAATGTTTGTGAAAAAAATATAAATTATATAAAAGTAATTGTTAAATTTAATTCATTAATCTAATTATAATGATTTAATTAAAGTTTTAAAACTATAGGAATCGAGAATTCAAAAATTAAATTTTGTTTTGCTTAAGCTTTTTATTTTTTCTTAACTTCAATAAAAACTAGAAAAAATATTATGTGTTTTGATGTTCTAATTATTTTTATAACTGTGCAAACATTTTTTTTTAATTCTAATTAATTTATGAGTACATTTTTGTTTGTATCGTTGTCATTTGCAAAGAAAGGTACCTATAATTTATCTGTTAGATTAGGATTAACAAATCAAATTTAAAAATTTATTATAAAAAAAATGTAGAATTTTTAAAAGAAAATAAAAAAAAGCTAAGTTAAAAATAAAAACTATAAAGAAAAATTTTTTACGCATAACATGTTTTATTATAATTAAAATTGAATATCATGCCTGTATGAGACAAGCAGAATTTTTATCCAAGAAGCCCAGGTCTGAGAAAAGTGGCATTTATGCCCCAAAAATTAATGTGTTGTATTTCTTTGAACAAAAATAAACATTTTTAACTTTTTTTCATTTTCTGGTAAAAAATCAAGCAAAGTATCTGCTCTTTTATTTTAATTAAAAAACAAAAAATCAGATTTAAAAAAAAGCGGGATAACCAGAACATGGCGGAGCCAATAAGCATATTTCCTGTAAATAAAACTTTTTGCGCGGGGTTTTTAGCATCTGGAAGCAGTGAATATTTTGCACCATTATTTTCCTTGATTATTTGATTATACCGTTATATTTACGTTATATTTTATGTTGTGCGAATTATAAGCAATATAAGTGGCATCCTCAAATCTTGAAAGTTGAAAAGGTAATTTTTTTTATAAACCAGATAATTAAAGAATGAAAGGTCTCCAAAGTCTATTCCATCCCTAAAACAAAGAAAAAATTATAACCTTTCATCCACAAACCAAATTTTAATTTTTATTTGAAGTAAATTTTTAATTTTTTTTTATTGCACTGAATACTGGAATATCTAAAGTGAGTTTATAAACATTTTTGGAGGATAATATTAAAAATTTGCAAAAATATTTAAATTTATGTATTTTTTTGAGCGTGGGTTAATTAAGGTTATATTTTAGTTTAATGCATGGTTTTATGGATAAATTGAGACCTTTGGTTTATTACTCGATGGTCTATATATTCTCAATCTTTTTTAAAAAATATATTGTAATTTCTATTGAATTTAAGTAAATCTTTTTAATACTTCTTTTGTTCTAGATAAAAACGATTTTATTTTAAATTCCACAACTAAAAATATTTTTTATAATGAAATATCCAAAACAAGCTTCTTTAAAAAAAATCAAGAAAACATCTATTAATGGTCTTAAAAAGATCTCAAATAAAAAGAATCTTCGACAATCAAATCATCTTCAAAATAAAAGAAGTTTCAAGTGTACTATTTGTTGCAAAATTTTTAAAACCAAGAGTTTGTTAAATTATCATCAGAAAAATCGTCACTCAGGCTTAAATGGTTTCAAGAATTCTGAAAAAACATTTAAAACAAAAGGTTTATTAAATGAACAGCTTTTATCTTTCTACAAATGTGAAGTATGTAGCAAAGATTTTTCACGTTTAAGTAAGCTTACTGTACATAAAAAAATTCATTTAGACAATAAAAATGTAGGATGTGAAAATTATAAAAAAAAGGGTACAAATAGATTAAGTTTAAAAAGTCAAAATGAAAAAAACTTAATAAAAGATATCAACATAAAAAAATGCTTTATATCTTTAGTAAAATGTGATGATATGTTAAAAAAAGTCCCTTGCATAGATAGCAGTTGTGATGAAATAGAAAGCATAGATTTAGAAAAAAATAGTAATATTTTGGAAAATTCAAATATGTGTGGTAAAGACGAATCGGATGTAATTGAAACCATTAATCGCAATGACGAAGAGCCAGTGGAAAATGTGAGAATGAGTATATTAATATGTATGCAGTTCAATATATTCAACGAAAAGAATTAAAGGAAAATTCTAAAATTAAAATAACAGTTCAACAAACTATTGTTCTAGATTCTGCTAATATAACTTATACTATAATATATAAATCAAGAAACTCAAAATATTGTTCTAAAAGTTGTTCAATTATGTAAGGACCTTGATCTATTTGAAAAAACATAAATGGAAGCTCTTAAAAAAAAAACTTAAAACTTACAAAAACAAAAAATAAATTTGATTTTCAATATGGTTTCCAGCAATCTAAATAATTTTTGGATAAAATACTCATCAAATGTTAATATATCAATGAGATTGCAGGAGTAAGTTCGATAGATGAATTACAATTAGAAGGTATAGATTTTGAAAATCAGCATGTTATTATATAAAAAAATGGAATAGCAAGAAAAAAAAAAAACAAAAGAATGTTACTATGTAATTTGAGTCAAAAATTTTTTTTTTAGTTCTTATACTTTTTTATTTTTATTATTATTAATATAATTGTATTGATTCTGAGCAATACTTCATACTTAATCATAAATAGTAAAGTATAAATTATTATTTTTGTTTTGATTAAAGCCTATTTTTTTTACCTACGCATTGTAAAAAATCTTGCCTATAAGTACTAATATCTACTTGGTAAATTCACTATCTTTTCTTAAAGTTTCAGAGAAATTTACTATCATTGTTATGATAGTAAATTAAATATCATAACAATGATGATATAAATACTTGGGAATGGTTTTTTACAGTGCAGGTATTAAAAATAAAAATACATACCTGTATAATTTAATATTATTATTTTATAATGTATTATTAGATTCACAATCTACATTTGGTATAAAAAGTAAATTTTTTTCAATATGAATATAATTTATTTTATTATTATTATTATTCTCTAAAATTTAAAATCTAATTTTTCTATAAAATATTTTGTTAAAATTTTGTTTAGCATATAAGATTTTGTATAACATTTGATAAATTACTTTTTATTATACCTATTTAAAAAACTTCATTTCTTTTAGGCTCTCAGTAATATATATTTTGCATTAAATAACAGTTTATTCAAAAATAATTAGCACTTTTTATTATTTAAAAAATAAATTTATTAGTAAATATTAAACGAATTCATTGCATTGAATTTATGAATGTTTAAATGAAATCTTATTAGTTTTAAAATTTAATTTAATTAAAAGAGTTTCTTTTTTTTATATGAAATTGCATTATGTAGATTTAAATCTTACTTCGCCTAAGTGAAGCAAAATATATTGGTGTATAAAATAACTGAAAAATATAGTACTGATATGTAATTATATATTTCTTTATTATATATAAATAACGGGCTAAAACCCAATACATGCTTTTTTAAAAATAAATTGTACATATAAAAAACAATTTATACATTGTCATGAAAATTAATTACTCTGATTAAGAAAATTTAACTAACTAATATAAAGATATATTTTATTAAAATTTAATTTAGTATAAGGTTTTGTATAACATTTTTGTATAAGTATATAATCTTATTTTTATAAATTTTTGTATATCAAAAATATTTAATTACATTGCATACATTAAAAAAATCAATTATTCATTTATTATTATTTTATTAAAATTTTATAAACATTTGTACATATAAAAAAACAAGCATATATTTTATAGTAATTCAAAAATATTTTATAAAAAGCTTTTAATTAATATTTAAAGCTTTTTCTGCAAAGCGAGGTAAAGCGAATGCGGCTTTATGAACTTTAGAACTATAATAACGGAAATTCATTTTATCAATTTCTTCATTTGTGAATACTTTGGTTGGTTCCTTAAAATTAATTGTCTGGGAAAAAAATTTTTGAATATTAAATTAAATCACAAATTTTAAATATAAAATATATATGTAGGTACTTACAGAATCTAAACTTCCTATAACAAAACCAATTTGTCCAGTTGGATAAGTGGGTACAGCACAAGTGCCATAAGTTGCTGATGGAAAAACTGATTTACAATGTTCTAATGTATTTTTGACTTGATCTAAATTTTCCCATACAGCACCAGCTTGACTACATACTATTCCACCTGGTTTTAATGCTTCTTTCATCAAACGAAAGTATGATTCTTGAAATAATGTTACTGCTGGCCCTATATATTTCAAAAATAACAAAAAAGTGATAAAATATTTTTTTATTTAATTTGTGTAATTTTGTAAAAAAAGAATAGAAAAAAATATAAAAGAATAATAAAAATTTTTTTAAATTATTTTTTTAATTTAAAATAAATCCACAAGACTTTAACTTGCGTCAACCTATAATCGCCTTATATTACATATTACAATAGCTGTAGATCAGGAGTGTGCGGTAATCTGAAATTTCAGCTATCATATCAAGCTTAAAAATAATCGATGATAGGTATGTGGTTTTTAAAAATTACTGAATATTATGATCATTAAAAAGTTTTATTTTCAGTTATTAAAGTTATCCCCATTAAGAGTTTGGGTTGTGTTCAAAATATTGAATACCCGCACACCCCTGGTATATGTATTTTTTTTTTTTGGAATTGAAAAATTGAGAATCAAAACTTTTTTATTCTAAAAATCTAATCTATAATTAGGTGGTACCTATATATTTTTTGTAAACTATAAATAAAAATTTTTTTTTTAACTTACCAATTGGATCACTGCTATCAGTTATGATAACATCAAACTCATTTTTATGATTTTTTATAAATTCAAAACCATCACCAACATGTAAGTTGACTTTTGGATGTGTTAATCCTTGTCCCATAAATGGTAAATATTTTTTTGATACTTCAATTACTAATTCATCTATTTCTATTTGAACTATACTTTCAACTTTATCATATTTAGCAACTTCTCGTGCTACTCCACCGTCACCACCACCAACAATTAATACCTGTAAAGTTATCATTAAAAATTATTTGAAATTTTATTATATAGTTATACCTTCAAACTGTACTTATTTTGAAAAGAAAAAAATAAAAGGCATAAGTATCAACATTTAATTTAATTTAATAATTTTATAATAATTTTAAATTTTACCGGTAATAATTCTTGACCTATGATCATAGAGATATTGTATCTATGCCTATGAAAATGCAGAGACAATAACTGACAAAAGTCAAGAAAATATTTTTTAAGCATCGATTCACGATTCACGAAGGTATTTGCTATTTCCAATTTGCAATTTTATAAAAATATCTAAAAATTTATTGAATAGTTTGTGAAAATTTAAATAACATTCAATTAATGGGGCAACGCAGTGCTGTGCGCGATTCACCAAATACGAATAACAGTAATTTATTGTCGAGACTTTTTCTGATTTAGAATTAATTTTGTTACATTTGATGTGTTTTCTGAAATTTTTATTTGGTTTTTATTTACATCTATTAGTTAGTAATTTACCTGTAACAATAATAAAAAAGTACCCCCAGAACTTTAATTAGTCTACGCATTTGGAGGTTATAAAGGCCATATCTAGAGGTAGAGGTAGAGCAAACTATTATATTACTATTATAAAAAGATAATCTTTTTCAAATGCAAATTTTTTTTATCAAACTCGTATTTTTTTAGTATATAATTTTTATCTTATTCTAAATTTTGAAATTAAAATATTTATTTATAAATATTTTTATCTACTTTAACTTATTTAATACATGTAAGATTTCTGTATTTTATATTTCAAAAATATCTTTTGCAATCCTTTGATAGAATTAAATATACTAAATATTTTAAAACTTTTTATTTTCAGATATTAAAATACATTAAACGCAAGCCTAATCACATTGAGCATCGACCATCAATAAAACGTTATAAAATATGAAGAAAAATAACAATAACAATAAAATAAAAAATAACAATAATTCAAAAAATCCCATTAAAAAGACTCAAGTTGTAAATAAAATAATCTTTAATTGCGACTTGTGTTGTAAAATTTATAAAAATAAACAGTCAATGAAGAATCATAAAAAAAAACATCATTTACAATACACTGGTGAAAAGTTCTACGAATGTAAAATTTGTAAAAAGGATTTCACGAAGTCAAGTGATCTTCAAAACCACATTATAAACAATTGTAAGACATTATTTATTTTAATTGATAGATGTGATAGTGCACTAGTTAAATCTAACAATAAAAATGTAAATACTGTTGTAGAAGAATCAAACACTTTTTGTGAAAATAATATAATTGTGATCAATTTGGAAGATGACGATAATACTAATTTTGTTAATTGTAAAACAATGAAAGAAGAACCAATTGAAAATTTAAATGATACTATTAATCACATTGAATCTGAAGAAATGGCTGAAGAAACCAGTGATAATTTTGATGATATTGAAATTATAGAACATAATATTTATGAATTTAAAGTGAAAGAAAAGTCTCAAGACATATATATCATCAAAGATATTGAAAAAAAAGATGTAGTTATAAGTAATACTGTGGAAAACGAAGAAAAGGTAGAAAGTATTTGCAAAACTTTAATACAGAATGAATTGCGTAATGAAATTACTAAATTGGAAGCTAAATTAGAGGCTAAAATCATGGCTAACCGTAATAAAGAAGCAGTTACAGAAGTTGTCCGGGAAGTGGTTAACCATTTGCAGGCTAAGTACTCTAGTATAAACTCATAAAATTTTTATATTTATCATTAATATATAGAATTATTATTTTGTAAAAGCTCAAAGTTAATTAGTTTGATAAAAAATATTTTTTCCTTAATTTTTTCTCTTTGCATTTAACTATAATTATTATTTTGAGATTATATCTTAAAATGAGAACAATAACTTTAATTAAATAATAATTATATAATCGTTTTTAACATGCATTAAAAAAAATAGTAGTATAAGTTTTAAAGGATTAATTTAATAATTATTTTAATAATAGAAAAACATTATTGATCTAAAATATCAATTTTTTAATTAATTATAAATTTTGTATGTGTTCAGGTGTTACATGCGATGATATATTTTAATTTAATTTATTTTAGACATAAATTAAAATGTTTTAATTTATGTAATTTTTTGTATTATTTGTATTAAAAATAATTAATACTTTTAACTAAATTATAAGTTCGTTTCAATTTTTTGTTTGTTTTATATGTAACTAAATAATTCATTATTATATTTTTTTATACGTATAGTATGAAATTTGTTTTAAATTCAAATTTAAATTAAAATTAATGTATTATTGGAGTACTTACTCTTTTTGGATTTGGATGACAAGATAATGGTAAATAAGCAATCATCTCTTGATATGAAAATTCATCTTTTTCTGTACATTGTATTACACCATCAAGTATTAATGCTTTACCATGTGTTTTTCTGTAAAAAAAAATTTTTAATTACTGAATTAAAAAAAAAATTGAATTTTTAATTAAAAAACTTACGTTTGTAATACTAAAACATCTTGATATTTTGATTTTTGATGAAACAGTACTTTATCAACTTGTAAAGATAATGATAAACCAGGCCATAAATCATTTATTTCACTAAACCAGCCTTCTTTAAACACATTCATTGTTTTAAATCACAAAAAACACACTTAAAAATACCTATAATAATATAAAATAAGGAAAAAAAAAAATTAGATAAATTTTATGTAACAAAATATAGTATAAGCAACACGTGTATTACTGTAATAAGCAAAAAAGTGAATAATATAAATGATAAATTAAAAGTAAGCACTTTTTTTATAAATTCTTTTGCAAATTAAAAAATAAAATATTTCAATGTTTACTTTGTATTATTATATTCTTTTTTTATTCACAATTTAAATTGATTGTTACTGGAGTGTAGTTAAGACAGAACTGACATATGTGGCAGCTCATTTAAAAAAATATACACACATATAGAAAGCATTTATGTATATATATTTTTTATTTTTTTTTATTATATTCATCATCTTCTTCTATAGTTCACATATTTATAACTTTTTTTTTTTTATTCATATCTTAACATGTAATCAAACACAGATATTTATGTAGTATATTTAAATTTTTTGTTTTTTTTTTAAATATACATACAATTTTAATACTTTACTTATAACTGATAAAAATTATTTTAAAAAAAATTGATAAGTATACCTATTGGTTAAACAAAAGTTTTTAAATTACTAAACACTTGTTTTGAAAACTTATACCTAAACTAAATTAAAAGAATCTTTTATAAGGCTATTTACATAACCACGTGACTTCCAAGATGGCGATTATTTTTTGCCAAACATTGTGTTTATTTACATAGGGTTTTATATGAGAGCCGTCCACAAATGTATTAATAAAAAATTATTAAAAATGTTTTAACAAAAATGAAGTGAAAAAATAAATAAATAAATACTTAGTGCTATTATTTTAAAAAAATTGTTGCCATGAAGCTTTGAAAATATAATGAAAATTAATAAAATTAAGAAAGTGTGATAGGTTATAATTTTAGAAATTAATAATAAACTTAAAAATTATTATTTCTAAAGGAAATTAAAAATAAAAAACAGTTCGTTAGTGAATATTTAATCATTCAAGTATTATTAAAGTCATAGTTTACTAAATTTTATAACAGATTAGCTATGTAATGTGTTAACGACTCCAACAAAATTGGATCCTGAAAGAAGAATTTGCTAGTTATTTAATTTTCAGGAATATAGATACAAAGAAAAAACATTCTTAATCAACAATAACTTTATTTTTATGTTGTGACCATTTCTATTTAGCTCAGAAAGCAAAATTAAAAAATTGAAGATGCACCGTCCAGTAAAAGTTTTCTTATTTCTTATTGCAGGTATTAAGCCAAAAGTTTTTAACTGAGGTATTTATTTTAATAAAAAAGCTCTATAAATTGTATTTTTTACTTCATGTAAATGATTTACATTTTTGATAGGGTATTTTAGTCTTGAGAGCTGTATTTTTTGATGTATTTTTATGTCTAAGTTGAGAAAAAATTATTTTCCAATGAGAAAACATTATTGAATGCCTGATCAAAGATGTAAATGATTTATTTAAAGTGAAAAATAAAATTTATAGAGCTTTTTTATTAAAATAAATACCTCAAAGTCAAAAACTTTGCGCTTATTACCTGCAATAAGAAATAAAGTTTTACTGGACGTTGCATCTTTAATTTTTTAATTTAGCTTTTTGAGATAACTAAAAATGGTCACAATATAAAAATAAAGTTTTTGATGAATAAGAAATGTTTTTTCTTTGTATCTATAATCCTGAAAATTAAATAACTAGCAAATTCTTCTTTCAGGATCCAATTTTGTTGGAGTCGTTAACACATTACATAGCTAATCTGTTATAAAATTTAGTAAACTATGACTTTAATAATACTTGAATGATTAAATATTCACTAACGAACTGTTTTTTATTTTTAATTTCCTTTAGAAATAATAATTTTTAAGTTTATTATTAATTTCTAAAATTATAACCTATGCACACTTTCTTAATTTTATTAATTTTCATTATATTTTCAAAGCTTCATGGCAACAATTTTTTTTAAATAAAAGCACTAAGTATTTATTTATTTATTTTTTCACTTCATTTTTGTTAAAACATTTTTAATAATTTTTTATTAATACATTTGTGGACGGCTCTCATATAAACCCTATGTAAATAAACACAATGTTTGGCAAAAAATAATCGCCATCTTGGAAGTCACGTGGTTATGTAAATAGCCTTATAACGTTTTAAGACCGTGTTTATTATTATAATGCCTGTAAGCCTTATGTATATGGGTGAGTCTACAGTATATTATTATGTCAATTGAAAAAAATTGAAAAAATCAAGAATATATCCCAAATAATTATTAAATTAATTTATGAATAATTTATTTTAAAAAAGAGATAGTTAAAAATATATGGATAAAATTTTTCTCGAAAGTGAAATGACTTAATTAAATATAATAAAAATAATATGTTTGCACGCTTATTTCAGAAAAATCTTATGCTTGGAATTAAGGGTAAAAAATTATACTTTTAATGATAGTATTATTTATAGCTTACAATTATTTATAATTATAATTTTTAATTAAAAAAAAATATGTTAGTTTTTTTTAGCTGGATCTACTCATATACACATTTTAGTCAGTATAAATTACATAAATTAAATACAATATATATTTTTGTATTCGATAGACTATCTAGATTATGTAAATTAATCTTACCAAACAGGTTTTGATAATATACTATATCTTGGATTTTTTCATCGATCTAATAATAAATATAATACTTTTTTTAAAATTTTAAAAATAGATAGCATAAGAAATTAAGTATTGTTGTAAATTATATCAAATATGCCAAAAAAAAAGCATTTTTATCTTTATATTTTTATGTCCTCGAACTTTTTATTTTATACGACTTTTTTATAGTATATTTTTTTTAATGTTTAAAAAGATTACTCTCAAGATTATTTTATTTTATTTAGGACGATACATTTTTCAAGGAAGGTCAATTTAAGGATATTTTTCACATCTATTTTTTTTTTTAATTTAAAAATCAATTATTTAAATTATTTTTTTAACCTTTACATTCTACCCTGGGGAAATGGTTTTTTTGCCCATTATATTTAAAACTGCGGGGAAAAATATGTGGTTCGATATAAAAATTTGTTCGTAAACAAATATTTTGTTCCTTGTTTAAAAAACAGATATTTTTGTCTTGTTCTTTTTTTTTTCTAGATAATGAAACTTCAGAAAACGTAGTTAAAAAAACTTTCTGCCTCCGTGTTTCAAAACCACAGAATCTGTGTTCAAAATCATGACCATAAAAAATTTTTCAATAAAGAATAATTTGATTTAAAAGCCCCTTCAAGCAGGCAACAGTTTATACAAATACCTTTTTCATTTTTTATTATAGGGTTAATAAACGCTCTTTTGTTACAAAATTAACTGAACCAACTAAAACATGAAAATGGCTGCCAAAAATCGAGAATTGAATCATTTGAGCTAAAAATTGGCATGGAGGCTCATAAACTTATCATTAGTTGTATTGTACTTTTAAGGAAAAATAGTTTGTACCTATTTCTATGGCCCTTCAGTTCAATTTGGGCCCAATTGGCTGGCATGGAATCCGTCATATATAGTATATAAAAAATTTTTAAGTATTTAATAAAATAATATTCTAGAATTAGATAATATGCCAAAATCGGTTAATTCATAACAGGAATTTATTTTTAGTATAGTTTTCCATAATCAAATATTTATTTACGCGCTATAGTTTTCAAATAATTTTGCTATTTCTCTTATTAATTTTAGGCATTTCATATTTTTGATAACCGCAAATAAAAATTAATCTGCTACAATACTTAAAATAACGGAACACCAAAGTAAGCTTTTTGCATTATACAAAAATTTCATTATACTCGCGAGATCGATCGATCATAAAATAACATGAAAAGAGTATTCCAAAATATACAAAAAAAGCTGGATATCCTATCAATATAGCCATGATTATATTTGTTAATAAGATTGATATCATTGATCTGTTGAATATTATCAAGCTAAAAATTTACAAAATTAAAGATTATTAATAACATTTATATTAATTAATGAACAATTCTAAATTAAATTAGGAAAAACCCCCAAGTCAGGTCATTGGATCAGTGGCGGATTTAGAAAATTTTTTGGGGGGGGGGGGGTCATATGAATCAAATTACAAAAAATTAGCTAAAAAAGGGTAAAACTGACCACTGATCAATAACGTTCTCAAAATAAGGGAACGTTCAATAATTATGCAGCGCTGTATGAGGAAAGACTGTTTTATTGAAACCGTTACTGGGCGTTACCTTAGGGTAGGCTCGGGATAAAATAATGTTGTGTAAGAAAAATTATTTTTAAATATATGTTAAATTTTGTTTTAATTTTACAAAATAAAATGCTTCAAGCTCATATTATAAAGAAATTTATGATAAAAATATCACGATTGAAATTGAATCAAGCTTAGAAGGAAACCCAGAATCAGATTCAGTAGATCTGGTAGAAAATAAGGTGATTCAAGCAGCTTCTAATAATGGAATGAGGGTGTACTCCAGTCAAATAGCGGGGGGGGGGGGGGGTTATAGTTACTATTATGAATTTTAGTCTACTATAAGTTTCTTGGGTCGCTAATCAAGAATTTTAGGGCCTTTTCCGGAAGAAAGTAGGGGAACATCCTTAAAAGTGGGTATTTTTTATGTATTTGCACTTTGAGTGTCTAGATTTGGTTCATATGGGCTGTTTGGGGTCACTGATCACGAAATTCGGGGATTTTTTTTAATGAAAAATGAATATTTACCCTTAAATTAGCAAAAACTACTCTTAAAAGGATATTGTTGCTATATAGTTTTTGCTAATTTAAGGGTAGCACCAATTTTTAGTAGTCATCAGGATCCCAAGATTCGTGATTAACAATCCAAAAAATCTACATTAGACTATAACTCATGATGACCAGTAAGTAAACACCTTAAACCGCAATTTGACTGGAGTAATGTTGCGATACCAATAATAGAAAATATTGAATACTGCATATCTTGCCCTTGGACTGATGAACTATTATAAACAGAATATAAGAAGTAGATTTTTATGTTAAAAATTTAATTTTCATAAGTTTATATAATCTTAAATATATACAGATATGATATATATTATAATTTATAAAAATAATAATTGCTGTTTATTTTTTATATTTATATTAAATTCTTATAAATAAAATAATACAAAACAAACATCCCTTAGCAAACAATAATAATATCAAAATTAAATTTTATTATGTTATATTAAAATTTAGTATATTTCCGTGTCCAGAAAAGTAAAGAATGGCCCAAATCACACGTAAATTACCTTCCGAGACGAAGCTGAGGGTGATAAACTGTGATTTGGGGCATTGTTCATTTATGGACAAGGGCCGTATAAAATTTTTATGCGTCAGTAGCGAGAAATTTTAGGGCTACTGTCCAAAAAAAGCTCTTTACTAAAGAAAATCGTTGCACAACAGTTTAGTAGAGTGGGTGGACTGAGCTTTAAGCGTTACACAGTGCACAGTGCGGCAAAATGAACAAAAATCGCTCTCCCAAACACATTTTATTCTTTTGACTTAGTTTTTGAGGAAAATTACTCGTAAAGGGGTACAGATTTGAGAGTTGCTGCAACTTTTTTGAATTTCAACTTCTTTTTATTTTATTTACTTTAAATGCGTTTGAGATAAAAAACTTAAACTTGCAAAAAATTGAAAATACCCTGCCAACTAGCTGGCACTAAGGTACCTCAAAAAATTGACTGAAATATTTTTTTTTTTTTTTGGTGTAATACCTCATTTAATTCCATGAAAGTACTAATATCTGAATATATTGCAACGGATGTTGTTTCACAACCGTTATGAAATTAAGACCTAATTTTTTTTTCAAAAATTTTTTCACCAAAAAAGCTCTAGGTAATTTTTTTTTTTTTTAATTTGGATGTAAAACCTCATTTATTTCCACGAAAGTACTTATATTTGAAAGTATGGTTTTTACTTGATATCTTGAATCTGATACACACCCAGCTTGAACGAGCGAAAAGTCGAAAAAAAATGACGACAAAATCTGATACAGCAAAGTTTTCGGAAATAGTTTGTTATTTTCATATTTCCATAGCAGTAAGTTGGAGCTGATCGTCTAAAAAATTTTTAGTCAATTTTGTGGGTGGCTGAGAGATCAAAATCCGAAAATTTGATTTTTAACAATAAATCTTTATTAAATTTAAAGAAATAGATGAAAAATTTGGATTGCCAGGGAAAAACCACTCCATAAGAAAAAAATACTTTTCTTTTTACGATGAAATTTAGCCAAGTTATCGTCAATTTAAGATTTTGCTTAAATTCGCCTTAAAAAAGATTGAAATTTTATTGAAAAAGCCTGTTTCTGAACTTTGAACATGCATTACTCGCTTGATTTTCATCGTAAAATAATAATTTTTTTTTTTTAAATCGATTAATTTTTCCCTAGCAATTCATTTCTTTAAGAAAAAAATCATTTTTATGTACCGAATTTCAATTTTCATGTCAAAAGCCTTTGAAAACTGTAAGTAGCGAGATTTACTTAACACAATTTTTGACCTAAAAATTGAAATTTGGTCAATAAAAATGATTTTTTTCTTAAAGAAATGAATTGCTAGAGAAAAATTAATCGATTTAAAAAAAAAAAATTATTATTTTACGATGAAAATCAAGCGAGTAATGCATGTTCAAAGTTCAGAAACAGGCTTTTTCAATAAAATTTCAATCTTTTTTAAGGCGAATTTAAGCAAAATCTTAAATTGACGATAACTTGGCTAAATTTCATCGTAAAAAGAAAAGTTTTTTTTTCTTATGGAGTGGTTTTTCCCTGGCAATCCAAATTTTTCATCTATATCTTTAAATTTAATAAAGATTTATTGTTAAAAATCAAATTTTCGGATTTTGATCTCTCAGCCACCCACAAAATTGACTAAAAATTTTTTAGACGATCAGCTCCAACTTACTACTATGGAAATATGAAAATAACAAACTATTTCCGAAAACTTTGCTGTATCAGATTTTGTCGTCATTTTTTTTCGACTTTTCGCTCGTTCAAGCTGGGTGTGGATACTTAATTTTTTGAAAATTTTTTTCCCAAAATTTTTTTCACGAAAAAATACAAAAAACACCAATTTTTTTTTTCTGTTTGGACATAGTACCTAATTTATTTCTATGAAAGTACTAATTTTAGAAAGTTCGTTTATAGTAACTTTTTGGATCTGATACCGAATTTTTTCAAATTTTTTTTCTCAAAATTAAAAAAACAAAAAATTTAAAAAAATTGCAATATATTTAATCTGAATAATTTTATTCGATAAATTGAGCTAACAATTGTTTGGATATTTCTTTTTTTAGTGTAATACCACATAATTCCATGAAAGTACTAATATCTGAAAATATTGTAACCGGTGATATTTCACAACTATTATGGAATTAAGAGAGAAATGTATGTATGATTGCATGGTTGTAATCGGTGATATCAGTGGCATATTAATGTATTAAGCTCATTGTTTGAGGAACCTTAGTGCCAGCTAGTTGGCAGGATATTTAAGTAGCGCATGCGCGAGGAATCGCTAAGATAGACTGTTTTTTTTCAAAAGTCGATTTCTCAAATGTCTATTAGTGAAAAATCTTCTAACCAGGCTTAAAATTTTCCTTAAACCTTATATTTTTTGGCAAACAAAAAATTTCGATGGGACACTGCTTTTTGGGAGCTCTAGATTAGACCTGTGACGAGGTAACGAGGCAACCTCGTTCTCGGTGTACGAGGCGAGGCGAGAACGAGGCGATAACGAGTCGAGATCAAAATTTTAAATTGTCGCTTAGACGAGGCGAGACCGAGAATAAAATTTCCAAAATCTCGCATCGCCTCGCCTCGCCTCGCCTCGCCTCGCCTCGCCTCGTTAAACCTCGTAATTTTTTTTTTTACCTTAAATTAATTAAAAATTATTATTTCTTTATGTATCTTAATGATTTTTATATTATTGGTTATATGAAAACAATAATGAAACGCGTTAATTCCGGCTTCACGATATTTAATAGCAGGCAATAATAAATTAAATATCAATAAATAGAGAAAGATGCATGCATTTTTTAGTATTTCTGTTTTTAATTAAGCTTAGCTTATAAGCTACGTGACCATTTATGAACACCAATTTCTTTTACTACCAACTTAATTTGAAAATTTTTTTGGATTATGAAAATAAGGGTGATTAAGATGTGGTCTTAAATTCTGTTATAGTCTGTCACTTTTTTCCCTGTAAGTATTCAAAAACTGACCGGGGAAAAGAACTAAAGAAGGAAAGTGTTAAATGCTTTTTCTCTGTGCTCTATTATTTTTTTATTCTTGTGTTTGAAAAAAATTTTCTAAAGGATGATATTTATAAATGTTTTAAAAATATTGAATTATCACTTCATTATAAATGTATGCTTTAAACGTGTATAATATATTTTTAATCTGCATAACAATAAATTTTATAATTTTTTGAAGCCTTGATTAAAATTTTTTGATTATATATTATTCAAGATTGTACCTCGCTTAGAAACGAGGAATTCTCGGCCGAGAACGAGGCGAGGCGAGGCCGAGAAAATGATTTGTGCACCTCGGCCGAGAACGAGGCGAGGCGAGATTAAACCTTTCTCGTTCTCGTTCTCGGTAAAATTTGCGATTCTCGCCTCGCCTCGCTCTCGTCACAGGTCTACTCTAGATAAAAAAATAGCAGCTTTCAAACGATCATTTTTTACAAATTTCAAATTTCCCGCCAAGTCATGTGACCAATCAAAAATCTGACCAAAAATTTGGATTCCGCTGGAAATTTTACATAAGGAAATATCTTTTAATGTTTTCAAAACCTTTATGTTAAAACAGCGAAATGATAACAAATTTTCTGATTAATTTAGAATAATTTCACGGAGAAAAATATTTTGTATATTTTACAAGGTTAATTTTAGTAAAACGGGGTTAGTTTTAATTACAAAAAAAATTTGTAAATTTTACAAATATGAAGTCAGAATATTGTAATTTTAACTATAAATATGGTTATATTTACAAAATATTTGGACAAAAAATAACAAAACTTTATAATGTAAACATAACCAGCAATTTTGGTTATTTTTAACAGTTATTTTTCTCCGTGTTAGTATAGTATTTAAAAAATAAAAAAATTCCTTTCAATTAAAATAATCTTTCAATTTAAAATTTCGCTGCGTCGCGTCTATCGGATAATTAGAACCAATTTTGTTAAAAAAAAGTTTGAAGGGTTGTTGCTTTTTTTTATATAAATTTTTTAAAAATTCCAACGGCCCCGGAAAAGAAAAGAGTTAAAGAACCCATGTTTAAATTTTGGTAAAAAAATATTAATTTTTAGTGAAACTATAGCGATTTGAAAATGACCAAAAAAAGTGTTCAGTTTTTTTCCCATTTTTTTGCCCCCTTTTTGACTATAACTCTTGTCCTAATTAACTTTGAAACTTGACCTTTCGTATAGGAGTAGAAGAAACAATTTCCTACAAGAAAAATTTTATATGGATGTTTTGTGACAATTTTTGTGGAAGTTATTCAATAAAAGCGGGAGGTGCACATTTTTATTTATCCGCGACAATAGTAGTGGTTTAGGAAATCAGAATGATATGGTTTTAAAATCTTAACAACTAGTAAAGGTGATAATTACAAATTATAAAATCAGCAAGTTATTTTTTGTGCATAAGCAAATATATGAAAATCAGTTATAAGTTTTTAAATATAGCCTAAAAAAATTTAAATAATAATATAATCAAAATACCCCTTGTAAAATGCGAAAGCTTTTGGTTTTTGTAGTTTTAGTGGTGCCACGGTTCAAATTATTCCTATATGGCCTTTTTTTAAGGCAAAATAATATATTACAAGTCCGTACGTATCCAGAAAAATAATGATAAATTAAATTCTAATGTGAAGCTGAGAATGTTAAACTGTGCTTTGGGGCATTTTTTTTTAAGGATAAGAGTCATTACGATATTCTTAATCATCAGTGGAAATAAGACGCTGATAAGAAAATGGGACTCAAAGACCATAGAGCATTTTCAGCGAAAAAATATACAAAAATATTAGTAAATATTCCTATTATTTTTCAGAGAACTATAAATCAATTCCAAATCTTTTGAGTCTAATTTATTAAGTATGTTTTTAGTCAAAATATCACCTAAAATTTTTTTATCGCTACCGGCTTCAAATTTACCACCAACAAATGCTAAAAAATTAAGTTATATTAAGGCTCACACACAAACTCATGGGCACGAGCAAAAAGCACACAAGCACGAGCAAAAGTAGTATATAGTGGGAGTTAGAATGGAGGGGCTAAAGAGGAGAAATTAAAAATATTAATCCCACTTTGTTCAATATTGCTCGTGCTCGTGTGCTTTTTTGCTCGTGCCCATGAGTTTAAATAAACTTAATATCAGTTTTTATGAAATATATTTGTTAAACAAGGGAAAAAATATATGAAAAAAAGCGCATGCCATGTCACGAGTAAATTTCGCCCATAAGCTCTGCGTGCCTTTTCGTAAATATATATTATATTTCGTAATACCGACATTTCCATAATCTTAACACCAAAAAACGTAATTGCAAACAAGTTAAATTAATTTTAGCTCGAACAGTTTAAAACTTTGATACATGTAAAATTCAAGTGTAATCGCATATTTTTAACCCCCTTATTTATTTATTTTGGAATATAACTATACAAATAAAAATTATATATTTTTATTAATAAACAAATTTTTAAAAATTAAAAAAATAAAATTGTAGTATCTTATTGAGAGAGTTCAATACATTTAGAACACTAAACCATACCAAATGATTATGAGTCAATTAATTTTATTGAAAAAATATGACGACACTTTCCTCCGTTTATGCTTATGGGCCTTCTGGGCCTAGAAACGCAGGGATCAATGTATTTTCAAGTTATAACCGTAATATTTCTAGTTGGTCTCAGTTTTTTGGTGTAAGCCTTTCAAGCTCCATGACATGCAAATTTTTATTTCTAATTTTCTCAACGCTATACCCAATAATAATATATCCTATAACCAAATGCACAATATTGAAACTGTTTCCAAAATTGTAATTTTTGACAAAAATTGATTTTATAAGCCTCAAAAATATTCTGAAGGCTTCAAATTTCCAAAAATGTTTTGTGGAAAATTCTTGGAAGAAAAATTCTTTACTCGTCTGTTTTCTTTAAAAAGTTATTAAGATATCGCTTGAGAAAAATTGGCTTTTTTTTTAATCCTGATATTGGGACTTTGACTTTAATTTACCATATCTTAAAAACTGTAAATAATAATTGAAAAAGGGCGAGTAGTATACCAAAGTCGGTTTGAAGCCACTTGAGATGGGGGTTGGCCTTGCACGAGGGGTAATTCAATGTCGTTGGACCATTGACCCTTGGATGACCAGGAGCTTCCCAGACTGGGGTAGTTCAAGGTGGGGGGAGGGGTGATTGACCTCAGGGGTTATGATAGTGCAATTGCACGAGGGGTATTCTGGGTTGTGGTGGAGGTTTAAGGTGATGCCCGGTCAATGACCTTTTATCTGTATGTAAAGTTACATAAGCCTGCTTATGCATCTTTATTTATAGATAAAAATAATAACATATGTGTACACTTTACACATACCTGTTTCTAATTATTTGTGTACAATTAGGATATTATTAAAAACAATTATGTGTACACATATACTATGGTATGACAAATCGATTCCTTATATATGAAGTAAAAGCGTATTTTATCACCCGCGAGAAAAAAAACGAGACTAGTTCTTAACCTTGAATGACCTTGAAACGTGTATTAATATTTAATTCTGAAAAATAACAAAGAAAACCGCTAAAAGTTTCCAAGACAAAGAACAAAGAAAGCCGCTAAGTGTTTCTAAGAATAACATCTGTAGTGGGAGTTGAAGATAGCCCTGATTGGTGTGTTGTGTATCGAAAAAATAAATAAAAAAGCAGATGCTAAAGTCAGAGAAGTCATTCCAGTTTTGGTGTTGTTCTTTTCAATTTCTAAAGAAGGATAGCTTTGGCTTTAGTTGTTAATTTCAACTTTAGCATTTCAAAGTTTTCGCTAATAAATTTTGCAACTGCAATTTTTAAAAAATTTGTTTAGGGTAAAGATTTTTCAGGGAATGTAAGTATTTTTTTTATATACTTTTATAATTTTATAATTTTAGACATTTGCATGTTATAGCATGGAGTCCATATCCAGTAAATGTCGAGTAATTAAGCAGGAAGCATTTGAAAGTTTGGAAGCATGTAAACAAGATCAAAAATTTATTTAATGATAAGCTTCTTTTAAATCAGTTACATCTAGAGATGTGTCACAGGGTGAAAACCCGTGACATTTTCTTTATATAAAATACATATAATATTTTTATAAATACTGAATTTACCGCTCCGCTCCGATTTGCCCGCGATCTCAGATCAATGAGAGATCGGCACTCGGTCGAAGCGGTAGAGAAGGAGAGCCCGTCAAGTCAGACTGATGCGAGCCATCAGAGTGTGCACACGCATATTAAGCACTGTTGCTTTTCGTTAATTTTCATTTTTGTTCTCTTCTTTTCTTTTTGGCTCATTAAAATTATTTGTTTTACGTACATTTGGTATTTATCAGTGAATTAAAAATTAATATTTTAATATTAGTTACTTTTTGTGGTATAAAGTGATTGTCGTTCAACACATTACAGAAGCACGCAGTCGCTTTCTGTAATATACACATAAAGAGTTGTTTTTGAGAAGTCCGAACATAAAATACCGGATTCTGAATAATATATATATTGGACGATTGGACTTTATTAAGGAAGGATTAAGGTTATCTGTATTTTTCGGAGCTCATCTAAATCATCGCAAGAAAATTACTCAAGATATTTTGCGTATGTGTGCTCTCGGCTTTTTAGTTAGGTGATTTCGTATTTTTATTTAATTAATTATAGTTTGATTGTACGGTTAAATTTTTGTATTATTCAGTAAATTTAATTGCTTATGCGGAAAGACGCCCTAGATTTACCATGCTCTTGTAATTTTTTCCTTAATTTGTATTCCGGCTTTTCTTAGAATTTAAGTAATTTTTGTATATGTTTTTCTTTGTATATATAGTTTCGATATTTGCTCTAAAATATCGTGGCGCTCAACGAGCATTTTACTTCATTAAAATTTATAATTAATAAATCTATATTTATAATTAATTTATTTATAATTTCTCTCTTTTCCTTATAAACAAAATTTCAAGGTAAGCCTTTTGAATTATTATTCTCCCGTCGTTAAAAGCCGGTCACAGATGACAACGCAAATGTTTACAAATTCGGCAAAAACGGGACCTGAAAAACAAGCTTGCGAGTTTATTTTCGCATACCTAACGAATATTAAGGATACTCTTAATTCCTTAAGTATCAAGACTGGTAAAGGTAATAGTGATACAGTAAAATGGATTCCATTGGAATTAGCCTTCGATAGAAATATTCAAACTGGGCTGATAAAAAATTTTATACATTTGGACTTCAAACCTTTTTTGGATGATGCATTTGAAGTTTTAAAACAAGAAATATCTTAGATAAATCCCTAAAAGGGAGCAGTAAGAGTTTACAAATCATTGGTTGCCGAATATCAAGTGCAGAAAGAAAACAAAAGCGTGGTAGAAAATAAATATTTTAATACAGGAGCTGCTATAGTATATATACTACTACTAATAAGCAAGAATGGTTTAAAGAGCACGTTGAGGATTATTTGTTAAAAGAGGTTGAAGAATTTCAAGAAAATGGATCAGGCTGGTCATTAAAGTCAGTTCAATTTCTCAAAGTTCACATCAGCAAGTATAATCCAATTCAGGCAGGATCGTCGTATTTAAAATTACCACAAGAAATATTAAATACTCGCTCATGCATGAATATTGAAAATAGGTTCGATGGCATGCGTTTTAAATGGTGTGTATAACTTCGACGTATGAAGAATAATAAAAATTATAATACTACTTATTGAGATCATTTAAACTGAGTAAAGAAATATAAGGACTATGAGAAAAAGGAAAAAATTAAAGAAAGTCATTTTTATAAGCTTAATTAAATAATATATTTTGAGTTATAAAAAATCAGCTTAATATTATCTTATAATTTTTGAGTTAGTTTTTTGTAATTTTTTTAAATATTCTTTTTTTTTTTTAAACTAAATACAAAATTTTTAAATTCAAGATTTAAAAGTGAGTAAAAATAAATTTTAACTTATTGATATACAATTATTTCTTTTTTTATTTTAAAATTTAATTTTTTTACTGTCTTTTTATTAATTATAAAAAATTGTAACTTATTGTTACGTATGTTAGGCCACAATTCGAGCTATCATATCCGCATTCTTTTATATTTATATATTTAACTTATTCCTGCTTATGTTAGCTCGTAAATCGAGCTAACATACCTGCATTTCCTCAATATTACAATAGCCAATTTATATTCGACACTTTCTTACATTCTTTAATATCCTATTTCACCAATTCAGATCCGGCTCCTTATAAATTGACAGAAATATGAAATCGAAGGTCATTAATGACGCATTTTAGGCAACGAAGAGTTGCATAAATCCCCTCACGATTTCCCCCGAAATAATCAACGACGCTTTCGTTAATTGGACGTGACGAGACCGACGCTTCCGCGTATTGGGCGATCCCACCTAAATTCAAGTACCTGGGCAGTTGCTAATTAGTTTATATAATATACCTGCAACTGCCCTAAATTCAGCCCTTGTCAGTTCCTCTCAGTTACTCTTACATCCTCCCATGATAACTGACCTATTAACATCAGGTCCAGTTTAGGAGATAAGAACAGACTTCTGAGTATAATCATTCATTCATTTAGACTTATTGACTTATACAGTTTTTATTTATACTTATAATCAATAAAGTGGATGTTATATATCAAATAATATTAGTTATCAGTTATTAATAGTGACAATTCCTTCTACAATCTTGAACTTAGCCTCAGGTTGAGTTCTCCAGCTAAGAACCCAGGATCATTCATCAACCTATATAAACTCTTATCTTATATAAGTATAAAATACCTGGGGCACTCAATATCCCCAGGATAAAACTTATTTATATTTATTAATTATTACGTATCCCGAATTAAACCTCAGGATACGTAACATTATTGAAATACAATTATTTTTTTATTTATTTTAAATTAAATTTTTTTTTGCTGTTAATTTATTTATTAATTATTAAAAAAATAAATAATTTTTTATTACATGTTATTTATTTTGATTTTTTTTAATTTTTGCAGATGTCACCAGAAACTAGAGCTAAAAATAAGAATAATGTTAAAGTTATCAATATATTGAAACATAAAAGAGCAGATTCAAGGACACCAGCATCAGAAATAGGTTCTCAAGTTACCCAATTTATTGTTAGACCTCCAACAGTTTCGTTACCTTTGATTAATGCTGTACAAATAATTAGAGTTCAACCAATGGTAAGGGGCATTCATAAAGGATGTCACGCAAATTTTTCAAATTTTCACTACCCTCCTACCCCTTGTCTTTTGTTGTTAAAAAGGTACAACCCCTCCCCCAAAATGGATGTCACAATACCAATTTTGCCCCCCTCTTATTTATTAAAAAATTTTTTTTTTTATAAATTAATTTTATTTTATAAATTGAAAAATATTCTATAATAAATTTTTAACGAAAATATTTTATTAACAGAATTGATATTATGCTTAACAAGAGTCTAAATTTAAAATAAACTCATAATAATAAAATTTAATATTAAAAAAAATCAAAATTTCCATTCGAACTTGAATATCAAGAGAAGGTGTGAAAAACTATAAAAATTGTTACGCAATATATAAAAATATTTCAGCTATCTCTAGATAAAAAATTCAAACAAAAAAAACGATGGTATATTTTATATTTTTCTTACATTATGTACTATATCATAAAAATTTTTTTCTCAGAAGCAAATAAAACATATATTTAATATACTATATGAAATTTTAATTTAATTCTACTATATAAAATAGTAATTAATCAAAAAATATTTAAAAAAATTTTTTTATAATATTATTTTTTTTTTGTAGGAAAATATATGTTTTAATTTTGTGACAACATTCTATTACCCATACCTGCCCGTCTTTCCCAATCTGTCACAATTTCTTAACTCCCCCGTACCCCCAAGTGCGTGACGACCCCTTAAAGATGAGATAGAAGTAAGTAAGATAAGATAGATAGTAAGATAAGACCCGCAGAATTTAGACTAGTTCCAATCCAAAGATTGATTGCACCTGTTTCGCAAGATCAACAACAGCCACAACAACAAGTACTAACCCAGAAAAATACAAGTTTTTATGATATATTTAAAAAACAGCAAGATCAACAAAGGAGTTTATTTAATTTAAATTCAATATTTACAAACGTATACAGTGAATCCAAATCCTCTTTACCAAAAAAATTTTTAGAAAATATAATCAAAGTATATGCATGGAAACAAATATACACATCAAAATCTTTCTTAATGGTAAAAATCTAAGCAATATGATGCATGTAAAAAATTCAGATATCTCCTGTATTACTGGAATAGCGTATGAGTTATGTGCTGGTAACTCAAATTTATTAATTTGTGTTAATTGCAAAAAATTAAATGTTTACGATAAAGTGAAAGAAGATAATTTAGTTTATCTCCACTCGTGTGCATTGTAAAATCTAGTTGCTGAAATGAAATGTGTTAATTGTCGTGAAAGTATTAATAAAATTAGCCCATATAAAAATTGTTATTGGTGTGTTAAAAATATTGAAATTGATGAAAATTGTTTATTGGTTAAAATGATCAATTTCATACCAAGATTTATTACCATTGATAATATGGACAGCTTCTCTGCATTTGTAAATCGCTATATCAATAGAATATTTTAATGTTTATAATTTGTATCTTTGTATTTATCTTTCTTTTTTTTTCTTTTTTTTATGACATATATAAAATTAAAAATGTCTTTAGTTTATAATAAGAATTAAGTAGATTTTTAATTTATGATATTAAAAATATAATTATATTTAAAAAAAATAATCATCATTCAGTATAAAAATGTAGATTTAAAATCATTTTTATTTTAATATGCTTAAAAAAAAAAAATATCGTCGAAAAATATAATCATTTTTTTGTATTTTTTTATAAATAATTAGATTAACCTTTTTTTAAAAAATTAAACATATTTTTTTTTTCAATTAAAAATAATTATAAGCGTATTTTTTTTTATATATAATTTATAAAAATTTCATTTTTTTATAAAATATTTTTTTTGTTTTTTATCAATAAAATTTTTTTCTTCAAATTATTGTTAATTTATTTTATCCTTTTTCGATCCTTTATCCTTAAAATATATCCAAACTTTAATTTTTATTAACAGGTAGGTGTACACATATTTTATTTTTTTATCTTTGCATAAAGATAAAAGTTCATTGACCGGGCATCACCTTAAACCTCCACCACAACCCAGAATACCATGCAATTGCACAACTATAAACCCTGAGGTCAATCACCCTTTCCTCCCACCTTGAACTACCCCAGCTTGGGAAGCCCCTGGTCATCCAAGAGTCAATCACCCCCACGACCTTGAATTACCCCTCGTTCAATTGCACAACCACCCACATCGTACAAGATCAACCCCCCACCTATAGTTACCCCCACCCCAAGTGGCCTCAAACCGACTTTGGTTACTACTAGGGCGAGAAAAAAATGTTTGGACCGAATATGGGCATTTGATTTATTGATTTATTTGACAATAATAGTAAGAGAATTACTGACACAAAAAATTGCGGTTTATGAAGCTGAAATGTGACTTTTACACCAAAAACAAGCAATTGGATTGTTATAGTTAACTTGTAAGATTGCAGTGTTCTAGTAAAAATTACGGAAAACTCCAATTGAATAATACTAAGCCATGTAATTCTAAGCTCACAAGGCCCATTGGCATGAACGAAGTGTGGTCGGCATGTTTTTTCAACTGATCCAAAACCATTTAGTGTGATTTGATCATAGACGGGATTACGAGGGGGGGGGGGGGGAGCACGAAGGGCGCCCTCCAATATTTCCGGATTACCATATAACATACGTAAATTTATTTAAATATACTGTTTTGTCCCTCACAAAACGTGTTTTGCCACCCAAAAAATTTTTAATGCGTTTTTTTAGAAATAAATATTAATTTTACGAAAAAAATTATGAGGACCTTTTTATTTTCTTCTTCAATCGTTTTAAGAAAATTTAAGAAAAACGAAATTATTTAAGTTATGGCCACAAATTTATGGTCAATCGGAAAACGTAAAATGAGGAAATTGCTCAAAGTCATTTAAACATTCATCCAAGAGAATAATGTAACATTAAAACTTTGGATTTAGAATTTAAACCATTAGGGACCAATCGTACATAGCTGGACTTTTGATTTCCAAACTGTTACAAAACCTTTTTTTTTTATTTTATCAAGTTTTCTGGGAGTAATAATGATAGCTTTTCCAAATTTAAGAACAGATTTTACGTACAACCCCTGCAAAAGGTTCGGGGAAACTGCATTCAGAGAAAAAGCGATTCGGGAAAATTGCTGTTCGGAGACTGGTATTCAGGGGAATGGTAGGCAACCGGTAAAAATAGGGGTAAACATGAATTTTGGGCTTTTTTAAATTTGTTCTGGACTTTTAGCTATAAAACCTTAACTTTTATTACGTAGACCTCTTTTTACCGTAAAAGTGTGTATAGTGCATGTGGACTACTGGTAATAATTTTTAAATTCTAACCCTTTAGGGGATGACTACCACTATATAAGGGGTAAAAATGTAAAAAATACAAAATCGAAAAATTTTCTTCATTTATGCATAATAGTAGTCAACTCGTTTCATTTTTATAATGGTAGTCAATACATTGCATCAATTTTTTTTTCAGCAGTTGAATAAAATTCTTGATTATAAAAGTTTGTAAAATTAACATCTGATTTTAGCTCATTTTATGAAACCGTTCTGAAACTAGAACTTCCATATAAAAAAAATCAAGTATTCAAACATGAAGAAAATAATACTATTCTTCTTTTTTTTTATTTGAAAATTGTTTAAACAAATTTTGGGTACATCATATTCGGAAAATTGTGTGATAATTAATTTTCCTAAAACTAGTAAAAAAGTAGGTTCTACGTCTAAAAAGAAAAAAATAACGGTGTTCAGCAAAATAGCTTTAAAAGTTCTGTTGGGAACTAAAATTTTAAATTTTAATTGGTTCTAGATACTGCATTAAAAAAAATATCGTTTAAATCTTGCAAATATAACATATCTTTAACAGCGACGATTCATTTCTAATCTTTATATGTCCTTCTATATCTGCCTATCTTTCTGTTCTTTATTATAAAATTTGCTAATAAGTACATGCTATGTTCTAATAAAAGGTTTAGAAACAGATTTCTAACAACTAATTTGCAATACTCAAATAGTTCTCATTTGATATGAAACTGTAGATAACGTTAGTGATCTCAATCCTTTTAAAGGTATTCATATTTTAAATTAAACATTTTTTTTATAAATGCATATTTATTATTAGAATTATTAAGCTTATGATGAAATAAGATATTCTTTGCTAGCAAGAAAAAATGAAGCAATTAAAAAATGTAAAATTCTGTTTGCTATTATTTATTGTAAAATTGTTTTAATTATTTGTTGCATATACTACCTCTGTTCCTTCTTTTACATGCAGGCAAAATGAGAAAAGCCGCAGAGGTAGCAGCAGCTACCCCTTTTTGCGTTTCCGAAAACGTCTCCGAACATATTGGTGCAACTTTCAATCCAAATATTAATGACGAAGCTCAACCTAGCAAATCAGGTCAGTGCAGCAGTTCAAACAGCGACTTAGCGCATGCAGAATTGGTAAACTTACGGATAGTTAGGCAAGACATAGACAAGCTAGAGAAAAAGAAATAGCTAACAGAAACGCCACCATTGGTAAATATCCGCATTGTTAAAATACTTTAAGGTAAACGTAGACAATGTGTAAGTTTTGAGGGTTATTTTTATGTATAAAATGCAAATTAAAATTTAAATAAGTACATGTATTAAATGTAATTAGGTAAATAATTATTTGCATAAAATTTTGTATACCAACTTAATATGTATTAGAAAATTATCTGATGTAACTAAGAACATTGTTATATTTTTCTAAAAAATGCTAGACTTAGTTCCCTAAACAGGCGTATAAAAAGCAGGAAGAACTTGACAAAGTCCTGCAAATAAGTCGCGATGATAAAGAAAAATAGTGGCGAGAAGAAGAACAAGCTACCCATGAAGCTGCTGAAGTTCGAGACAGAGAAAGAGACCTACAGATTTACAAAGGTGCACAACAAGAGACCAAGGAATCGGGTAATTGATCTAGTTAAATATAAATTTAACAGCAATATATTTTGCAATTATTTTTTTTCGTCAATTATTAAATTTCTCTACAATAATTTAATTATATTAGAGTATTATTAGCAGTAATTTTGAGCTATTTTTTGTAAAGATGTTGTACTTGCAAGAGCTGTATAACGATACAATCTCTTTTTGGTATCTTTAAAAAAAACCCTCACCCTCACCACACACATTTATCTTGAAACGTAATTAATATTCATTATTCGTTTTTTTAGCACATGTGTGTAGTTTGTTAAATACACCAATCAGAATTTATTACCCTGCCACCATAGATTCTGTGGTCATTGTGCAAACTATTTTATAAGACATCTGGAACGACGTAGATGCGTTTGCAGTTTGTGCATAGCAAAATTTTTTTGCACATCTATTGCCAATAATGGAACTTTTTTTTTGACTGTAGTTAACTTTTTTGATAAAATTTAATTAATATTATTTGTTTTTACATTAGCTTAATTATATCAACATTTATATGCATTTGATAGAAGGATTGCGTAGAAATCTTATACCTAATGTAATCCCCAGTATTTTTGAATAAAAAATAAGATAAAAAGAAATCACGAAGATCACAAAAAAATTAGGTATAGATGGAGAAAAAGTAAGCTAGCTGAAAAGTAAAAAATCCGGTAAAAACTCTTGAAATAGTCCTAAGCACAAAAGCTTTACCTCTATGAACGACAATTTCAGATTTTATTTAAACTTTGTCCTCGAGTACTGTATTCTATAAAATTTCTAGTATATTCATCGATTATAGTCTACGAGGTAATTTACGAACGACTAACAATCGTGTCATAGACTATTGAGTAAACCGCGTACTCACCGTCGCGTACTCTCATACTTCGGGTCAATTCCATCTACTCACAATATTACTACATTCAACCTTTTAGTAAAAACATTATAAAGGTTTCTTGGTGCATATTTGTTATATAAATAAAAGTACTCAAGTAACTTTAAATCGTGAGTTTATAATTATTTTATATAACCTAACTTCCGCAAATATACCAAATCTCGGTCCAGCCGAATCAAGACGCCAAAACAGTTAAAGCCAACCAACGTCAACGAAGTCATTATACCATTTGTATACAATTGGTCAACTACCCAAATCGTAACAAACTGGTATTGATTGTTTGTCTTAAATTCATTGCCTTCAGAAAGATATCTTCAGGTTTCTCACTCAGGTAATCATGATCGTATAGTAAATAGCTCGTATGTTAGGACTATTAAATAGTTGAAGCATTGGATGGTTAAAATAAGCTACAAAAGAAATATATTCATTATGAAAGATCTCATAGTAATTATTGCAATTTCTGTACTGAAGAGGTCTTGCGTCATAATTAACTATTTTTGTCTTATTAGGATGAAGTAAAGGCCTTAATAATACTTAATTTTTTGCTGTTATAGGTGAATGGTAAAACTTTTTATTACTATGAAATGTTTGTAACACAACTGTGCAAACTTGTCTTATATCATATTTTTTATTTTTCAAGAAATCTTCCAAAGCCTTAAATACTTTTATTACGTGCTTACAATATGCTGTAGGGCCTTTCCCTGCAATGCATACATAAAGTGCTTCAGAAATCAATTCATATTAGAAGCGAAATTGAAAAAAATATAATTGGGTGGTTTTCGGAGGAACGGTATACATAGCGTCCCCTCCATTTATATCCATTTATTATTGCCTCAAAAAAAGACCCAAAAACATGAGAATTTTTTAGAATGTCCTGCCATAGCTTTTGCAAAAATGGATACACCAAGAGACATTTGGATGAGCCCTAATCTGAAATACTGGCATAATCATGATCCCGATCCAGATGCTGAAACTGAAGCTAATTATATGTCTGAATTTAGAGAGGAAGCAAAAAAAGGAATGGCTTCGTGTTCTCAAATATGGAACAAATTAGCAAAGTACTTTTTTTATATAATCCTTTTTGGAACCATAATTTTTTTTATCATACAGGTTTTAATTATGTTGAGAAAAAATAATGTCATACTACAAATATTAAATACTAAAGTTGAATAATAAATACCAACTGAATAGATATAAGTTTTTGTTTAATATTTATTTAGGAGAAATGGGTTCTACGATATAGCACTAAAGAGATCGATACAAAAAATGTCCCATAATACTAACAACTGGTGTATAATGGGCACCGAAAGACTAATAATTTCTCCATTAATAGTATATTACGACCCATGTCCAGAAAAATAAAAAATGGCCCAAATCGCACGTAAATTACCTTCCGAGGCGAAGCCGAGGATGGTAAACTGCGATTTGGGGCATTCTTTTATTATGGCCCGGGGTCGTATACGATTTTTCTGCATCAGTGGCGAGAAAACACATCTTTGCCGGACGCGCAGCGGCCGGGAAATACGTGCTTTCTGGCCGCTGACCAGAAAAAAATATTTTTGAATTTGGGAATTTTTTGAAAGAAAATCCATACTATTTAACTTATGAATCGGCTAAGAAAGTTACAGAGAAGCGGCAAATGAAAGTCATAACTTTGAAACTAAAAGTAGGTAATGTTACTGTCTTTTACGATGAAACATTCATTGCAAAATTAATTTCTTGTGGAATATACAACATTTTCATCGATGGTACCTTCAACATCATCCCAAGAGGATTAGGAACATAACAAGTTGTTACTGTTATAGCTGAGGCATTTGGGAAAGTTAGGAAATTTTTAAATTCGTTCCTAACAAAAATAACCAGCCGGTTTTAGCTGGTTTCATCTGGTATCAATGAGTTTTAACTAGAAAAATAGATTTAGTTGTTAAAAAAAGAAAATTTCCGGTAAAGAAAATTCAATCCTGATAAAAATTCTTTTAACCAATAAACGTCTAAAATGAAAATTTATACATTATTACCAGGGGGTTCCCGAGGTCGAGAAAAACGTTTTTATGGTTGAAAATTTTCGTATTTTCACCCCCCAGCATATTTCCCAATTTTCCAAGATGGTGGACCAATAAACATTCAAAAAGAAACTTTATGCATTACCAGGGGGTTTTCGAGGTTGAGAAAAACATTTTCATGAGTGATAATTTTCATATTTGCACAGCATATTTTCAGATTTTCCAAAATGGCGGACCAATAATGATCCAAAAAGGAACTTTATACCTTACCAGAGGGTTTTGTTTTTAACTACTAAAACTATTTTTCTGGTTAAACTCATATATACCAGATGAAATCAGTTGAAACCAGCCGAAACTGGCCAAAACCAGCCAAAACCGCCTTTACCAAAAACCGTCCTGTTATTTTTGTTAGGGGTATACAAAGAGCCGGACAAACAATTAAACACAGCTTTGTATGATTTTTCAGGCAATTCCTTTTATTTGGTTTTTATTTGATAGAAAGCTGGAGAATCACTATGAAGCTGGATTTCGCGCTTTTTTTTCATTGTTTCCAGACCTGAAACCAACGATCAGCATGAGTGACCATGAAAAAGGTTTACAGAATGCTTTCCTGATATTTTAATAACGGCCTGTTATTTCCACTATTGCAAAGTAAGTTTAAAATATATTTCCAATAAAATAAAATATTAAAAAAGCATAAATAAATATTTTTATTAAAAATTCCATAATTTTTTTGGCGCAACTTATATAATATATGCAATTACATTTTATAATCATTATTCAGGTTTTATTAAAAAATGGCATAAAATTGTGGATGTGCAAAAAGAAGAAATAAAATAGAAAACCCAGAGGGTCATATCATAATGCTAAAGTTTATGGCCTTGGCCCTGTTACCCCCAAACAAAATATATGAGGCATTAATTCATTTGATTCGTGATACAATGAAACAGTATCCTCAAGGTACTTTTATTCGCTTTATAATTTACTACATTAGAGAATGGATCATAAGAACTGGTGTGAAAAGATTTTGTGTCTTTAAACTAAATTATCGTACGAATAACGAGGCAGAAATTTATCATTCAACATTAGATACTTCTTTTGGTGCAAGCCCATTTCCTTCTAAATTTATAGGTATATTTTATTATTAAAATATGTTATTCCAAATTGTTTGTTATTAATTTAATAAGTTGGATAATCAATTGTTTTAATGACCTATGTTAAAATTTTGCTTCTGATATTTCAGATGAATTAAAAAATTTACAGAAATCGTGGATACGATATGATTCGTAATCAAAGTACGAGACGCGTCACAGTGAATGATCGCAGAACAAGAAAGATAAAAAAAGATCAACAAATTTAGAAAAAATTTGGGAAGATGTTGATAAAATTCCTACGATGCAACTGTTAACTGCTGTAAATTATTTTGAATTTATGATAATTAAAATTAATAATTCTGAAAATCTTGAATTATTTTTTAAACAAAAAAATGAACAGCTAATTTTAATTCTTACAGGTTAATTTAAAAAAATAACTAATAAACAAAATAAGAAGAAAGAATTAAATTAAAATTAAATTCGAAAAAAATGTAAATATTTACAAAATTTTTTTTTTTTTTGGACTACATAGACTGTGGATTATTTGGTCTGGAGTTTTTGGTTTGGACTTTTTGTCGGTAAACCCTCAAAACCATCTTACGGACCTTTGTGTATGCTAATAAATAGCATGCTCCAGGCAAGATTGAGAAAACTTATCGATGAAGGTAGCGGCCTTTTCGAGGAGCAGCTTGGTTTCCGTGAAGGGCATTCCACGATAGACGCTATCCGGCTTGTAGTGGATACCGTAACGGACAAGAGGCAGAAGAAATATGTGATCCGCTAAAAGAAGGTGTTAAAAACGCGTTCAACTCTGCCAGGTTGGTTGACATGAACCGGTCTCTCGAGCAGGATTTCCAGATAACGTCCTAAAGGAATTCCTACGGGACTGGAGATGGTTTTACGACTGATTGGGTACGCTGACGACTTACCCTAACCATAACTGGCAGAAAAATGCAAGTGAGCCAGGAGAATCTATTCATGAGACATGTGGTGCATATAAATTTATGAGATAAAGATGTTAGAGTAAATTATCAAAATTATTTAAAGTCAATTATTTACCTTTCCCACTCGGGCGAGCACGGGCTCAAACTTGCGATCTCGAAAACGGAGATCATACTACTGACCCATTGAAGGGTTTCTACTGACATCGATGTAAATGTCGACTATGTTGGAAATTCTTACATGATCCGAACCTAATTATTGGTTAAGTTTTGCTTGACAACAGCTGAGCTTCTGGGAACAATTTCAAAGCTCTTATCAAAGGGCCACGTCGCGTCCTCCTTGTCAAGGCTCATGGCTAACATAGGAGGGCCCAAACCAGGAAAGCGAAAAATCTTGATGTTTGTGGTAAACTCTATCCTGCTTTACGGATTGGAAATCTGGGCCGATACCAGCAAACATGCCAAGTATAGACAGAAAATATCGTCTGTACAACGGCAAGCGACACGGCTGCCCCAGGCAGGATCTCGGGGAGATCCCTATACCAGCCGGGATTGCTCCCTACAATAAACCCCCAGCCACTACCCAGTTTATACGTCCCGTGCTTCTTCAAGACGAGTAAATCTTTCCTCTAATAAGAGGGGACGCTCCCTAGCCATCATGTTTCCGGAGAGACATGCCGTTGCCCAGCGGGGACCTCGTGGAGCTGGAGCCGTGGCTGATGACTCGATGCCGGACCATAACCTTACACTAGTGTTTATAAATGCTTACCTGTATTTATTCCGTACCTATATCTCAGAATGCTTTATATTTTTCTAATTTTTTTTCCTCAACTCATTTCGTTTCTCTAGAAATATCCGTGCATACTTTCTAAATATATTTAAATTCTTTTCATTAGCAACGTATAAGATCTTTTCTTTAAATTTATCTAATACTTATGACTTATATTTATTATAATATTTATACATATATTTTTATTTAAATTCATATTCTCAGGATCTACATTTGTGATACTTGCTATCTCAGTCATTGACTCCTCCCGCTCTTGCTCTAGAGTCGGGCACTCAAATAGTATAGAGGGATCACGTTGTCTAGCGCTCCGCACTCAGATTGTGCTGCTTCTGATAGCCTGAAGCTATTCAGTTTCTTTTAAAAATCACCATGTCCAAGCAGAAATTAAGTTGTATAGTAATCCGATCCGATAGTGCATTTTTTTTACACTATGCTGAAAAAAACATCTTAGAACTTGATGGGAATAATTTTAAGAATTTAATCTTTTCAGGAAGTTAAATTTATTATTGGTGATAGTGGGATTCGAACCCGGGACCCTAAGGACAATTTTTAGGCCCAGTGGGCAGTAATGGGTTAAAAATAGAGTAATATATTGAAAAAAGTGTAGAATTGAAATAAATCAAAAAGTATTTCACAAATAAATCAGAATTAGTTATCATTTTCATCGTATAATTTTAATTAAATCGTATAAAATAAAAATTTGCTAAAAATCGAAAATTGAGAACTTTATTACTTTATGATTTTTTTTAAGTAGGTTGCACCAAACCGTTTTGTCTGAAAATTTCAAGGTGATCTTGTGCAACTAAAGTATGTTACAAGAAAAAATACCCTGCCAACTAGCTGGCACTGAGGTTCCTCAAACAATGGTCTTTAAACTTCAATATGCAATAAATATTATTGATTACAACCATGCAATTATACATACATTTTTCTTTTTTACTAGGTAAAGTAGACCATTAAGATCATTTTGTTATTAAAGTAAAAATTCTAGCGTCCATGGATTGATCGCGCCGGCGTTAATGGATTTTAAATCATTTTTGCATAATTAAAAAGAGATAAATATAAAAAAAGCTAATTTTATTATTTTTTTGTAAAATTTTATTAGAATATATAATTATCCCTTAATAAAATTTGCTCGTAAAGGCTGTTATTATTTCAAAAATTTTTATCCCTTAATAATTAAAATATTGAGTAACATGATTTTTTTGTTTTGTCAAAGAAATGGTTGGCAACGATGCTAAAATTACAAATATTCGCGATTTTCTACTAGAAAACGAAACATAGTGCTCAATTATTATAAAAAGATAGGAGTTTTTACCAGAATTTATAATAATTTCTTATAATTTATTTTCTCAGTGTACTTCTTGCATTTGACCAATCTTCAGCAACAATGATAACAATAATAATAATAATATCTTGTAATAAAAAAAATAACCACATTAATTGCTTCAAGATTTTAACATTATTTATATATTATTTCTATTAATCACAAAATAATAAATTATTTAATTCTCTAAATTGTTTGATTCTTTAAAAAATGCCAATATAACTTTTAAATCTTAATTTTAAAATAAAAACATAACCATTTAATATTTTTAGGCTGTTTATTATTGTTTATAATTTCATGCATACATAAATAAACATAGCAACGAACAAAATAATCCGAGGAAGTCAAAAAGAGACAAGATTTCCATCATTCTTTCTTGTGTGTTATAATTTATATGAAAATAAAAAAAAAATTGTGATCGGATACAAAAAATTACTATAAACTAAATTTATAAAATTTGTACTCTCATTAAAATAAAATCCAATACGAAAAATAAATTTGATGTTTTATGTATTTTTTTGTAACGAAGATTTTGAAGAAAAAAATTTTCAAAAAATTAATTATCAGATTCAAGATATCGAGTAAAAACCATACTTTCAAGTATAAGTATAAGTACTTTCATGGAAATGAATATGGTATTACATCCAAATTAAAAAAAAAAAAAGTATTTTGAGATTTTTTTAATAAAAAAATTTTTGGAAAAAAAGTTAGGTATTCGTTCGATAATTGTTTTGGAATATCACTGGTTACAATATTTTAAAATATTAGTACTTTCATAGAATTAAAAGAGGTATTACACCAAAAAAATATTGCAATTTTTTTTATTTTTCTTTTTTTTTAATTTAGAGAATAAAAATTTTGAAAAAATTAAGTATCAATTCCAAAAAATTACTGTAAACGAGTTTCTTAAAACTAATACTTGATCCATGGAAATAAATTAGGTACTATACGTCCAAAAAGAAAAAAAAGTTTCGTATTTTTTGTATTTTTTTGTGAAAAAAATTTTAGGAAAAAAATTTTTAAAAAATTAAGTATCAGATTGGAGATATCAAGTAAAAACCATACTTTCAAGTATAAGTACTTTCATGGAAATAAATGAGGTATTACCTCCAAAATAAAAAAAAAAAGGGGGGGGGTTTGAGATTTTTTGATAAAAAAATGTTTGGAAAAAAAATTAGGTCTTAATTCGATAATGGTTTTGAAATATCACTAGTTACAATATTTTCAGATATTAGTACTTTCATAGAATTAAATGAGGTATTACACCCAAAAAAAAAAAAATATTGCATTTTTTTTTATTTTTCTATTTTTTTAATTTTGACAAAAAAAATTTTGAAAAAATTAAGTATCAGATCCAAAAAATAACAATAAACAAGGTTCTTAACCCTTAGCAGCACGGGTGCCTTCCGAAAACGTTAGAGCACGGGGGGGTCTAGCGGACCCCAGCGACTTTGTAAGTCTATAATTCCTTCAAAATTGGTCCAAAATTAACTTTTTTTTTTATTTAGAACGCAGAAGAGTTCAATTATGCGATTATAAAATAAAAAGCTGAAAATTGTTAGCCTGTTTAAAGATATTAAAAAAAGAAAATTTCTTCTCATTATAAAAAGGGTGATTTTTTTAAATAGCAATAAAATTGGTTTAAAAAATTATAAATAACTTTTTAACCACTAAACGGGAAATGCCAAAGGGTAAACTTTAAAGAAATTTAAGTAAGAAATTTAAAATTAAAAAAAACATGAATTATTCCCTTGAATTAAAATGACACCTTTTTGTAAATTTCTATATGCATAGATTTTTTTATTAAAATAGTTTTTTTATTCTAAAAATATAAAAAATAAATGATGAACTAATTCCACAAATATTGAAACACATTTCTATCATATTCTTTATAACCTTAAAAGCATACCCGAAGTATGTATCTTTGCCCATTGCGTTTTCTGAACTTTATGCATTAAATTTTCAATTTTTTCACCAAATAGGTTTTGGGCAATATTTGCAATGTTTAAATTATTTAAAGAACATTCTTTTATTAAATTTTCATAAAACATTGATTTATCAATCAGATAATTAAAAAATATTTACAAAATTACAATTTTTTTAAAGCAAAAAATAATACGTAACTACACGGGGGGGTCTAGCGGACCCCAAAAAAATTTTCCAAAGCGTATGCAACCAATACACGAAAAGTTCTGAGGCTTTTATAGTTGTAGATGAGTAATACAACTACCAAAATAAATTACCAAACATATACAGAAACTGCCATTATAGATTTAAGATAATGCCATGTTTTTTAAAACTACCATGGGGTCCGCTGGACCCCACCCGTGCTTCTGAGGGTTAAAACTAGTACTTCCATGGAAATAAATTAGGTACTACGTCCAAAAAGAAAAAAAAAATTCGTATTTTTTGTATTTTTTTGTGAAAAAAATTTTAGAAAAAAAGTTTTCAGAAAATTAAGTATCCGATTCGAGATATCATGTAAAAACCATACTTTCAAATATAAGTAGTTTCATGGAAATAAATGAGGTATTACATCCAAATCAAAAAAAAAAAAGTACCTCGAGCTTTTTTGGTGATAAAATTTTTGAAAAAAAAATTAGGTCTTAATTCCATAATATTTGTGAAATATCACCGATTACATACATACGTACGTACACACACACACACACACATACAGACTTTTTTTAAAAACAGGTTTTTTAGCTTCCTGGGGTCCCAAAACGTGCTTATATGCCAAAAAATAGAAAATCAAATTTTGACCTAACACAATGGTTCCTCTTTGAGGAACCAAAAATTGAGGATATACCTATCACCAGTTCCGAGAAAATAAGGGAAACATAACAAAAATTTAGGATTTTTTCGAAAAAAATGAAATAAAATAGTTGGTAAAAATTTTTTTAAGTTTTAAAATTATGTTGTAGCATTTTAGGTGACTTAATTTATGTGTAAACAACCCTCCTCCTCCCTTTGTAAGATCTTTTTCATTTATCATAATATTTTGGTTCCTCAAAGAGGAACCATTGTAATAGGTCAAATTTCGATTTGTGATTTTTTGGCATATAAGCACGTTTTGAGACCCCAGGAAGCTAAAAAACCGGTTTTTAAAAAAAGTATGTATGTGTGTGTGTGTGTGTGTGTGTGTGTGTGTGTGTGTGTGTATGTAATTAGTGATATTTCACAAACATTATGGAGCTTTGATCTAATTTTTTTTTCAAAAATTTTTTTATCAAAAAAGCTCGAGGTACTTTTTTTTTTTTTTTAATTTGGATGTAATACCTCATTTATTTCCACGAAAGTACTTATATTTGAAAGTATGGTTTTTACTCTATATCTCGAAACTGATACTTAATTTTTTGAAAATTTTTTTCTCAAAATTTTTTTCACGAAAAAATACAAAAAACAACAATTTTTTTTTCCTTTTGGGCGTAGTAACTAATTTATTTCTATGAAAGTACTAGTTTTATAAAGTTTGTTTATAGTCATTTTTTGGATCTGATACCAAATTTTTTAAAAAATTTTTTCTTAAAATTAAAAAAACAAAAAAATTAAAAAACCTGCAATATTTTTTTTTTTGGATGTAATACCTCATTTAATTCCATGAAAGTACTAATATCTGAAAATACTGCAACCGGCGATATTTCACAAACGTTATCAAATTAAGACCTAATTTTTTTTTCAAAAATTTTTTCACCAAAAAAGCTCTAGGTACTTTTTTTTTTTCTTTTAATTTGGATGTAATACCTCATTTATTTCCATGAAAGTACTTATATTTGAAAGTATGGTTTTTACTCGATATCTCGAATTTGATAATTAATTTTTTGAAAATTTTATTTCCAAAATTTTCGTCACAAAAAAATACAAAAAACACTAATTTTTTTTCTATTTTTTGGACGTAGTGCCTAATTTATTTCTTTGAGTGTACTAGTTTTAGAAAGTTTGTTTATAGTCATTTTTTGGATCTGATACCGAATTTTTTAAAAAATTTTTTCTCAAAATTAAAAAACCTCAAAATTATTATCCAATGAATTACGTTAGATTTTATTTGAAAAAAATAGATTTAGTTAAATTCAATACATAAATTTTCTTATAACTTTTAAAAGTTAATAGAAATGAGTGTATGATTGCATGGTTGTAATCGGTGATATCTGTGGCATATAGATGTATTTAGCTCATTGTTTGAGGAACCTTAGTGCCAGCTAGTTGGCAGGGTATTTTTTTATATTTTAAAGTTTTTTTTTAATTTTATAATTTTAAAAGTCAACAGATTGAATTTTAAATTAAAATAAAAAAAATAATAACAATATGATATTAAAAGTAAATCTTTGATAAGATATTTTCAAACCTCGACCCCTCCCGAGTAAGAAAAAATAAGAAAATCATAACCCCTCCTCCCCCTTTTTTGTCTTACATAATATATGGATAGCCCCCTGAAAATTTCACGGCAATCGGTTTCATGGGCCGGAGCCCCCCTCTTATCCGGGAATAGCCTTTACTGAATATTAATAATGTGATAATAATTGTGTATAATAAAAATGAATAAAAGAGATTTTGAAATTTAAAAATGAGATAAAAAATATATATTTTTTTTCATAAAAAAAATTTCGTAATAATTTTTTTATTAAGCTATTTTTTTGTAATAAAAATTTATATGCCATAATAAATTTCTACATTTGTAATAAATGTCATATTTCTATTCAGAATAATCAAGAATTAAAAGAAAAAAGTAGAAAATCCTTCATATAAGATAGGAACCTATCTCTTAATAGAAACAAAAGACCTTTTATATTTTATAGGGTAAATATAAATTTTTTATTCATACGTATAATATCTAGGAAGCTTTGAAATATTATATCTTTTAAAAACGCGTTTAAGTGTGTGATAGTGCTTTATTTAAAATTTATTCTATTCTATACATGGATTTTTTATAATGCAAAGGGGAAATGGCTTAAAAAGTTAAAATTTTTATTTATAAAATTAATATTTAAAAGATATTTTTTAATGTCCTATAACATTTTTATTGAAATAAATATTTTTTTTTAATTTTTTATTAATTTTTAGTTAATAAAATTTTAATTATAGGCTTAATTAAATTATTCGTGAAAATTAGAAAAATTTTAGCGTTAAAAAAATTAAACTGTTTGTCATATTATATTTATCATAAAAAAATTATTTTGTTATATTTAACAAAAAATAAAAAAAAATTATACAAATTATCGCTACATAGTACCTAAAAACTACATATTAGGGTGTTCAAGACTTTGCAGTCCTACCGAAGTATTTATAAAAAAGCTCGTCTAAAATTTTGTTATTTTTGTCTATATATATTTTTTAGTTAAAGTTTTTATTTTACTTTTTTTTTTTTTTTTTTTTTGAATGAAAGAAAATATATTAACTTTATATAATATTAAAATTTTCTATTCAGAAAGCTCTAAGTAGCTTTCTTTTATAATTATTTATTTATCGAAAAATAAAAATAAATCTGGCAGAAAAATTTTTTTATATGGGATTTGATTCCCAATTCATTTTCAAGAAAAATTTAGATAGCAAGAATTTATTTGAGTTGGGTGTAACTCTTTGGGTGTAGCAAAAGTAGCGAAAAAGCAATTTGAATTTTTATATGTTTTGAAGATTTGCATCCCAACCTGCATTTATACTTCTTTCTTTTTACCTTAGCACTTAGAATATTAGAACCTTTTAATTCATAAAAAAGTATAACCTGAATCGCAGTTTACCAATTTATATATAGGATCCAGGCCATTATGTATTTTCTAAGCACTGAATCGAAATATAAACGAAATAATTCATTAAAAAAAATTGCCCCAAATTGTAGCTTTCCATGGTCGGTTTAGCCTCGGATTATAATTTAATGAACCATTTTTAAGAAATTTTTTTTTTGACATAAAATCGTAATAATATATTTTTAACCAAGGGAGCAAAAAAAATAATGGCCCAGATCACACGTTAATTAGCATATAAGGCGAAGCCAAGGATGGTAAACTGCGATTTGTGGCATTATTTTTTTGCACCCATGAACAAAACGAAATTTTTCTGTCTCAGTGGGGAGAAAACGCGTTTTTTTGAATCTCTTTGCGCGGTGAAAAAGCGTTTTCGACCCTTGACAATATACATGCTTATTATTAGCCAAATTTTCTAAATCAGGTTTGCTTCTTTTCGATTTCCTTGGCTATTGCATTTTTTAGGTAAGAGTTGTGGATGAAAAAGTTTTTTGAAAGGTAAAATAAAACTTTGATTAAAATCATGCAAATTTTAAAAATTTTATATCTTGCCTAAAAATTCTAAACGCAATTAAAAAAGCTCAAATTTAGTGCGTAAAAAATGCACTTTGGAAAAAATCCAATATCAATTTTAAAAAATCCTTAAATTTGAAACAGCCTAATATACATAATATATTTAAGACGGTATTATAATAAAAGAGCTTTTTCATATATTATAATACAGTGTAAGTGGTGAATATATATGAAGTTATTTGAGCATATATCGACTTTGATAGCGAAAAAAAACGAATATTAACGACTATATACGATATAAAATATATTAGGTTTTCTTTATAGTTAGGTACAATACTTCACCTGAAAATAATAAAAGGAGACATCATACTCTGAAGGTACTAATATGTTATTATTATTATTAATAATTTTTTTTTTTTTTTTTTTAATTAAATTTCTGTTTTAATTTAAATCATTTATTTGTCACTAAAATTTAAATTTATAAAAACAAAAAATTAACTGTAATTTAAAATTTTACATTTTTTTAAAAAAAGCTCACTACATGCAATATTGTGCTTATTTTTATTTTTAAATAAGCTTTTAAAAATAAATTAATTTATATTAATTAAAATTAATAATTTTTTTTTTCTTCAAAATTAAAATTATTTTGAATTCTACTTATAAAAATTTATTAATTAAAATTTAAAAAATCTTTTTTTTTTTTTAAATTAATTTTTATATTTTGTTTATTATATTATAGTGTAAATAAAATTTATATGATGTGTACTGTATGTGTGTGTATATATATAAAAGAATTATTTTTAGAGTTATTTTTAGAATAACGATTTCTTGGAAATAGTCTGGTTTTTTTTATATATTAAAAATTACTCTTTCATATCCTATAGGGTTTTTTTTTTTGAAAATAAAGTAAAAAATAATTTGTAATTTATATTTAAAATTTTTTTTAATTTAAGACATAATATTCTCTTGTGAATATAAAATGTAAGGGTAGGTAATTTATATACCCTTTAAAAAACATATGTGCAGTGTATATTATAGTGTAGGTATATATATAGTACTTAACGTCTGACTAAAACTGACATGTTTCTACTGATTTTTCTAAAAGTTTTAATGTAATGTAAGTTTAAAGTCATTTTTAACATTTTTTATTTATGTTTAAGATTTTTTTTATTTTAATTTTGTTAAATTTATCTACATTATCTTATATTATGCTAAATGTACCTATTTTATTAGGTACTTGGCATTTCCATATGGAATTATAAAGGTTTCTTATAATATTGATAATTAAGATAAGTTTTAAAATTTTTTTATTGTCGTTATTTTATAAACTGTTAAATTTTAATTTTATTAATTTTTATATAGGTAAGGCAATAATTATTGAAAAATATTTAAGAAAAATATTGAAGAAAATATACAAAATTGAAGATTAAAAAATCGTTAATGTGAGCAAGCCTGACCCCTTGCTCGATCCATTAATTAAAATAAGGGTGAGCAAAGTTTCAGGTGTGTTTACAACGAATTATCAACAAGTTTAAGAAAAATTCATGCAAGCAATTAAAATCTCATACATTCTTATATGTGTAAAAATATGCATTACTTAATCTATCGAATAGTAATTATTGTAATTAATTAAAAATGTCAAAATCATGCTTTTAAAATTGTATATTGTTAAATTATAATAAATTGTTTTTATATATAAAAATTCAAATAAATTTTATAATTATTTTAAAAATATTATTTTTATCATTTTACCTGTAAAAATATCCTTTTTAGCTCTGAAAATTACTAGCAATATAAAAAGTATTTTTATTTTTAAAATTTTTCATGCAATTTTCATGACAAAAAAAAAATTAATTAATTAAGTATTCATAAAGTATAAAATAATAAAAATCTAGTTTTATATAATTAATTTTTTATGGGCAAATAATAAAAGTTAAAATTTTTATAAATAAAAATCATTTAAATTTTATTTCAATATTTTTATATAGAAATAATAAATATTTATATGTATTATTCTAGCCTAAATTATATATATTTTACATTGCATTTTTTTTTCTTTTTTATTTATATATACTTTTTTTAAAGCAATAATATATGCATTATATCGAGAAAAAAAAACTATTTTTAAAATAATTTTTCTTTTACTTTATAATATAAAATAAACTAAAAATCTAATAATAATAGGAGTTATTTTTTTTTTACAATTTATTATATATTCAAATATATTTTTGAAAAAAAAAAATAAAAATTTTAAATTAAAATAAAAAAAATATATATTTATAAATAAATCATGCAACATCTGGTACATCAGGAATTAATGATGCAAAAAATGAACTAAAAAATATCCATGTTAACGATAAGATTCCTGGTCTTTGTATTGTATTATTATCTTGCTGCTGTGTTGTATTATTTTCTGGATTTGTACTTTCATTAGTTTCTCCGTTATTATCTTCTCTTCTTTCAGGAACTGGATTTTCATTGGCTCTTGCATCATTGTTATTGTTAATATTATTATTATTGTTATTATTGGCAAAGGCAAAATGTGTTCTGAAATATCCTGCCTGATATCTGTTAAAAAGTCAAAAATTTTAATTTCATAAAATTAGGGTATGGAACATGTTCATGACAGTATTACCCAGTGTAAATAATTAAAAATAGGAAATATAGTAATTAAGGCTTAGCACCTACTAAATACTAATTATTTCTTTATTTCAATCAACTATAACTCATGTCTGTATTTTCAATACCTTTATCATTTACTTCCTCATGAACATGTACTATATTAATATTAAAAAAAAGATTACTTACAAATAAATCATAAAACCCAATAACGTAACAGCAACAAATCTTAATGGAGAGGAATAAAAATAAACGATACTAAATAGCACAATAACTCTTGATAACACATAAAAATTATCTAACCAGTCTCTATTCATTGCGGCATCATCTCCTGCATTATTATTGTTATTATTATTAATCACATCAGGATTGTTTTGAACCGGTTGTCTTTGTTCCTCATTATTTAAATTATTTTCTGTATTATCTGATACTGGCAAATTTATGGATGGAATATATGGCGAATTGAGTCCTTGTGAGGCCATTCTATTATATTAAATAAAGAAGATAAATTAGTTTTAATTTTATTTTATTTAAAAAAATTTAGCTACTTACAACTGCATATATTGTGATAAATAATGCATATAAGCTTGTTGTACCCAAGCGACTTGTCCATCGTTCAGTTGTCCATACATATATTGTGAATTATCATTTTGACTATTAACGTTCCAATTAGTATTTATATCACTTGCTGGAATTTCATCTCTATTTTGAAAATTATTTACATTCCACATACTATTTGTTCTTATTTCAACTGGTGGATTTGGTTGAGTATTTTTAATTCTTAAATTTTCAATTGTATTGCACATTAAATGTATTGTAAATAAACCATTATTATCATCATGATTTTTAAATATGTCTTTTAAATATGATGAATTATTTAACAATTGTCCTCGATATATTAACTTTTGTTTATCTGCTACCTGTAAATTAAGTCAATAATTATGTTAGTTAAAAATTATTTTTTTTCTAAATATAAAAATTAAAACTAGTTAACTCATGAGTTATTATTTGATAAAAAAAAATGTCTATAATTTAAAGTGATGTCATAAAAATTTATGAATATGTAGTACTTATCAATTATTCTTATCAAAGCTATGTATATGTATTAAAATATATATATATGAGTTGGTTTAATTAATAATATACAAAGTCACTAAATTTTATAATAATTATGATAATTAAATACAATGTATATTATCAATTTATTCTGGAAAAAATATTAAAAAAGTATTATTTACTGGTTTATGTGGATAAACTTCAGATAAATGATTTTTTAATTGTGTTACAGTCCAGCTATTTTGGCATTTAACAACAAAATCATCAATTTGTTGATTTGGAGCCCTTACTATTAATGTAAATATATCAGTTTCCATTTTTTATAATATATGAAAAATGGCTTCTAAAAATATCACGAAGAAAAAATTTTGTCGAAAAATTACAAAAAGTTATAACAGCACAAAAAATATAATAGAATGACGTAATTTTGTAAAGTTCAACAAAGTATAAATAAATATGTAGTTCATTTGTGATATCACTTCACTTAAGATATGTTCATTTTTTAATAAGTCTTTTTTATTAATATAATCAACTAATTATTAACACTTTTAATAAATTTAAGAAAAACATCGCACAAACAAATAAATCTACTCCATATTATTCTGGAAGTTTTTTTAGCTTTTTTTATTATTAACAACACTTTACACTCCTCTATCACAAGAATAAGTATGCGCAATTGCAACTTTTTTTTATTTATGTACCATTTTATATTATATATGTGTGTACACTAATACTAGTATATATGTTACGGGTAGAGTCCGATCTCTGGATAGTCCTAGGACTATCCGGATAAACCTAGGACTATCCAAGCGGAGTTGGATAAAGTCCGATTCTTGATTTTTTTCATCTTTTTTGTTCAACTTTATCCGGCATCGCTTGGATAGTCCTAGGATTATCCAAGAGGCTTGGATAAAGTCCGATTCGTAAAAAATGTGAACAAAAAAAAAAAAAATTATTTCACCATATTATTTTTTTATTTTATTTGTCATAATTTTATACTCAAATAATTTTTTGATTTAGTCAAATTAAATATAAAAAAAATACAAAATACAAAATTTTAGCTACAATACATAAATTTATTTTTATTTATTTATACAAGACAAACTGCTGAGACATTTTGAGTTGCATTTGAGTCCATTTGATTTGCACTTGCATTTATTAGTTTTGCAACCTTGTTTGCAGTTACACCTTTGAAAGCCTTGACCACCAAATTTAGATGCCTTTATTGCAAGTTGGCATAAAGTTTTCTTTTCAGTGGATATTTTTGATACATCTATGCGGTTTGCATTCGTAGGTGTAAATTGATTCCGCGAAAATTTTTCTTCTATTGTTCCATGATAATTAGCTAATTTATACAATCCGTTATCGCTGATTTCTATTATTGCCATTAATATGTTTCTAAAATCTCCGCGACCTCTGTCTACATCAGGAATACCCACTCTGACTGTATCTTCAACTTTGCAATTTGGAAACTTAGAATTTGATCTTTTGATCATTTTTGAAGCTTGATTATCTAACGCACGTTTCGCACTTTTTCTATTATCACTTATACTAAACTCTTTTGAACAAATTTCGCATGAAATGTAAATTTACAATACAAAGATTCGGGAATGGATTTTATATATTGTAGCTATAATTTTGTATTTTGTATTTTTTTTATATTTAATTTGACTAAATCTAGTATAAAATTATGACAAATAAAATAAAAAAATAATATGGTGAAATAAAATGGTGAATTTTTTTTTTTTTTTGTTCACATTTTTTACGAATCGGACTTTATCCAAGCCTCTTGGATAATCCTAGGACTATCCAAGCGATGCCGGATAAAGTTGAACAAAAAAGATGAAAAAAATCAAGAATCGGACTTTATCCAACTCCGCTTGGATAGTCCTAGGTTTATCCGGATAGTCCTAGGACTATCCAGAGATCGGACTCTACCCGTAACATATATACCTAATACATACGTGTTCATTTATTAAAAACGCCACGCGATAGTACAAGCTCCACGTGTAATTGCGCGAAATTTTGAACTATACTCTTACCCTTGATAGTGTTTTTAAAGGAGTAAAAGAAAATTTGTATTTTTTTATGAATTTATTGAATATTTTTTAATTTATTTTTTAATTTGTTAATTATATATAAATTTTTAATACTTTAGATTTGAATGGTTGTAGTATTTTTGTAAAAATAAACTAAAAATAGGTAATAATTAAATGATCTGGAGTAAAATGTTTTTTAAAAGGATATATTTCATTCACAGGATTTCGAAAATCAATGGAAATTTCATTTATAAATAAATATAAACCTGCGAAAGGTCAAAATTGGATATAGCGCCAATAATATTCTTTTCGAGCTGATCACGTGATAGGATATAATTTCCACACCATCCACAAACGATAACGTTCTCCAAATTAATGAGTATTATTGTCTCATATATGATCAGCCCAAAAAGCACAAAAAACGTGGTTTTAGGCTTTCATAGTGAGTATAAGTGATCGGTCTAATCTATCGACTGATGTTATCAAGGGTACTATCATTTTTTTGACCCAGGTAAACCTGCATGCAGCTTCCTGGGACATCCAGGAGATCAAATCACGACCCAGACTCAAGATGCGAGTAAATAATTCGTCAGCAGATTCCATCTAAACATTTTTTGATAACATCAGTTGATCGATCGAACCGATCACTTGTCAAATAAAATTTAAAACGCTCTTCTTGCACATCAGACGCGTTTAAATAATATTTTACATATCTATAAGGACAAAAAAACCCTATTTTCTGCCCTAAGGAGACGGCTATTTTGACCATTATATGTAAAACTATGTTTTAAATCACGGGAAAAAATATGGGGTTTGACTTTTGCACACTGTCTGCACTTGCTGACTACGTTCACTCGGGCAACAACTGAATGCAAAGTCAAAACCATTTTGTCCCTTGTTTAATAAATAGCTATTTTTTCAAACATATCCTTGATCCTTCTCGTAAACTAAAGATCGTTGCGCCACCGCTACCTTAACCGTTCCTTAATGTTTATCATTCTAACCTTATCCTAATGTAAATAATAAAGTCTAGGATAATAGGATTTCAATGCTGATAAAAACATAAATTAAATTCGAGTGATAATCGCATGCATGGGCATAGGAAAAATTAGAAAAAAAATTTTATAATTATATAATATTTGTTTAGAATGGATAAAAGATTTAGAAAGCAAAAAAAATCTCAAGCTAATAAAGGTTATAACTTATTTTAATCAATACTTTATTCGAAAAACTAATTTTTTTTTTAAAGAGATAATTAAAATATTAATTAAATTTATTTAATTTTAGCACCAGAAAAAGTAAATGCGCGAGTCAAATGTGATTGTGAAGCTTCTCTTCATACTCTTGTAAATAATTGCACAAATTGTGGCAGAATCGTTTGCGAAAAAGAAGGTGCTGGTCCATGTTTTTTTTGTGGAAAATTAGTATATTCTTATTCTCAAAGAGGAAAATTCAATAGCGAAAAAGATATTTATGATCAGAAGTTCAATGGAAAACAGTCAACTCCTGAAATTTCTGAAGAATATTTTAAAAAAAGGGATATGCTTTTAGAATATGACAAAAATAAGTAAGTTGAGTATTAAAAATTAAGTTAACTGAAAAAATAAAATTTTTTTGTATTTAGTATAAGCCAGACATCTGTAATTGATGATGAAAGTGATTATTTTCAATATAATAATTCTTGGCTATCAGAAAAAGAACGTAAAAAATTAAAGGAATTAAGCGAAAAACGTTACGAACAAAAACATGCATCTCGCCTGAATAAAAAACTGACAATGGATTTTACAGGAAGAGTTTTTGAAAATGAAGATCAATTAGAAGCTGAATATGATATGTCAACAATTGCAAATGCTTTTGCAAGTTGTAGCGAAGAAATTAAAAGATCATATGATGACTTACCTGATGCGTTTAACATCTTAACAGTAAATATTAATTTAAATACTAATTTTATTTTATGCTTTTTGAACTAAACCGTTTCTATTTGCAGTATACTAGCAATGTAACTCATAATAAAAATAGAGAACAAGTAACTTCAGAATTGACAGGTTTAAGAGTTCAAGATAAAACTTACTTAGAAATTTTAGATAGTGGTGCTTGTTTAAGTTTGCATCAACCTTATGCATCCTTACTTGTAAAAGGAATTAAAACGTAAAATGTTATTTTTTATTTTCTATGGTTATAAAAAGATTCTTAGTATTTATTTTATAATTCATCAATTTATAGAATAGAAGGTAGGACTTGGTATTCAGCACATCGAGGTAGATTATGGATAGCCTCAGCTGCTAAAGAGCCTTCAGTAGATGAAATAAAAAAAGTTGAAAATTATTATAGTGCACTTTATAATGGTAATATGCTTTAAAGTAAAAAGTATAAATATTAGTATAATTTTTTTCTAATTTTCAGATAATGTTAAATTTCCAAAAACATATCCTACCGGTTGCTTACTTGGTTGCATTACAGTTAATGATGTTCTTTCACAAGAAGAATATCAAAAATTAAATTTAAAAGAAGAAAATGATAGTCCATATTTATTTATTTGTGATGACTTTTTTGAATTACCGGTGAAATATCCTTTACAAGGAAAATATAAAATATGTAAGTAAATGAAAGTGCCAATAATAATTTAAATAATCAATTCCTTCTTTTGCTTTACAGACAAGTTGGATCCGACAATTCATAAAGCAGCTTTGAATACATTAGAAAAAGCAACAAAAAGAAAATTATAATAATTTATATAGTTTTTGAAATAATTAAAATTTTTTAAATTATGTTGATAATTATTTTTTATATATTGTTTATCTGTAAATAAATTTTACAAAAATAGTTACAAAAATAAGTACAGCTCATTAAAATTTTTTTTTACAAAATTTCTTTATACATAAAAAAATTATACCTAGTTAAAAAAAAAACATTATATGCCTAATTTGGTTATTTTTACTTCAAACACTTAAAAATTTGAAAAAGTCTAGTTGCAAAAAAATGTAAATATTATGTACAAAAGTCACTAACTTTGATAAACTAAATTAAAATTAAATTATTAATTAATATTTATGAACACTGTCAACATGTATAAAATATATAATTCTTAATTAAATAAAAATATTATAATCCTTATTTACATAAAAAAGGCATTATTGGTTTTCACAGTTTTTTTTTGAATATTATTATGTATAGGAACGTTAAATACTATCTTAGATTAAACAAAATCTGGACGTATATTTATATACAAATTAAAAAAAAAAAAATCAGCTTTGTCTACCTAATCCAACGTTAGTAAAAATATCAAATTCCTCTTTACTTAATAATGCTGCGTGAATATCATTTGGAGTTATAATTAATTTCCTAAATTAAAGAAAATTATTATTAATTTAGTAGTTTGAAAATACTTTTATATTTATAACATGAATTTAATTAACCTTGTATCTTGAGCTCTTTTAAAAGCTCTTGAATGTGATATTCTCAGTAGATCATCAACCAAATATTCCAAACTCTAAAATTTAATAACAGTTAATTATTAAAATTAATTATTTTTTGACTATTATAGTAAAATACCTTCATAATCAGCAAATTTGCAGTATTATGTACAACTCCAGGTATTATCTCTTCAGCATTTAATTTGATACCAATATCTTGCGCTGTTTCATGTACATACAATTGTAAATGTTTTTGTTCTTGCGGTATATCTAGAACAATCAAAGAACTAGTGTCTTTTTTTTCTAAAGATAAAGTTTTTGATTTTTCATTTTTTTCATCAACTACATCAATAACATCGATATAATCATCTTCATCCTTATTTATACTTATACTATTACTTGTTAATACTTTAGAGCAATCAGTTAACCACTTATATACATCATCTGAAACAGTTGACGAGTTCCTTGTAACATGCTTATCTTCATTATTCTCTACAACATTTAGCGGAATTCTTACAAGCGTATCTTGAAACTCTTTTGATGGAGTGTAATGAAAATATCTTGCATATAATATTAATTCCTTAACACTCCAAATTGTATCATCAGATTTAAAAATCTTTTTTAATAATGATTGTACAGTTTTAGCTCGATACCTCTATTTTGCAAATAAAAAATAAGTAAGTTAAAAATGAAATTTTAGTATGTCACATTGTTAAACTGACCTCTAGAGATTTTTGTTTTCCTATAGAATGGCTCTCAAATTCTTTTGTACTCGTTGTTGCATATGGGTGATTTATTTTATATGTTTCATCTTTTGCTTTATTAGTTATAAGAGGTGTTCTTGACATTAAGTATTTTATAACGCTAAGTATATTTTTTGGTTTTATTTGCTGGACAAATCTTTATTAAAATTTTTCTATTAGTTTATATTTAAACAGTTTAATTAATATTTTACATAAATTTTTTACCTTGTAGGATCTAAAATATCTAAATTTTTTTGTAATTCATTTTTTGATATTAAATCCTCATCGTTTATTAAATTATTGCTTGAATTCTCGTTAGTTGAATAATTATCATGGCTATTATTTTTAAAATCTAATTCTTCAGATGAATTAGAATCTTCATTGATAAATATTTGTTTTTCTTGGCTTCTATCAACTGTAAAATATATAAAATTATCAAATTCATTAATTATTTATTTATTAAATTAATTATTGGAAAATAATAGTTTTTTTTACAAAAATTATTTACCTTTTTTAATAATTTGTGCAGAGTTGTCAGTTGTATTACATTGGTTAACCACAAAGTAATCGTGATCTCTTAAGAAACTAAATTTGTTTAAAATATTTTGTTTTTGATCATAAATTTTAATTGACTCGTCATCTAATTCAGAAAGTTGTACTTTTGCTTTTAATTTATTAACATCTTGATTAATCCATACATCAATGACAGTTTCCGAACCTAAATTAATTTTTGTTGTTATTTTGTTAAAAACAAATTTAAGATTAAAAAATATTACCAATTGTCTGTAAACCAGTAAATGTACGATCTAATTTTATATTGTGTATTACATCTGTTGGTTTATTTTTATTATTCTTGAAATGTAATTGAATTCTTGCTGGAAATTCACCCCAACCAAGTCTTGACAAAATAAATGGTGATGTTCTACAAATAAAGGAATAAATAAAAAAATATATTTTTTTGCTTACAAAAAAAAATTACTCACGTTACTTCAACAACATCGTTAGGTTTATAACTTGGATGTAAAAAAAATCTGATTTTTGAAATAAATTGAGAAATGTCATAATTTTTTATAGGACTTCTTACATATAATGTCCATTTATGAGTAGCGTTTCCTTCTCTGATTTTTGGATCTATCCAATATGAAACATTTCCGACAATTAATCTTTCTCTAACTTTTTTATCAGTAGCACGGGCTAGAGACGAATTTGGTAAATTATCTTTAGGAGCAACATATCGTGGAATTTTTTTAGGAAGTTCATTTTGAACTAATTCTTTTCCACAGTTATCATCATTTTTATCATTTTGTTTTACATGATTGTCATGATATACTTGAAAGCTGTCAGTTTTCAAATTAGGACTAACAAAAATAATTTTTATAAATAATTATTAATTATTAATTAAATTATTAAATTAAATAAAAAACTAACTTATTATTTTGCTGAATAACTTGTTTAACTGCAGGATGTATTCGAGATTGCCTAGTTTCATCATTGTCTTCTGCTAAATTTTGACTTCTGTTATAAAAATCTGTTACTGATGCATATCTCAAGTAATGCAATATTTTAAGTGACTTATTAAGGTTTTTATTTATGTTGTTAATTTCAGATTTTTTAGAATTTATTTCCTTTGAAAATTCATTATCAATTATTGCTTTTAATTTATCTTCTGTTTCAGCTCGAGCTAAAATTTTTTTTCAAATATTAAAAATTTCTTTTAATTTTCTATTATTTAAGATTTTACTTTACCATTTTTTTCTAGTAATTCTTGATGAGTTGAATTTAAATTATCTGGTAGAATGTAATCAGGATCTTGATTTATATCATGATTATTTCGCAAATCCATTTCAAGTATTTAAATACAAGCATTGATGAGATTTTTTCAACCTACTCGGCATTTTTAAACAGCACTCTCTCTCTCGCAGCCGAGGCATGCGGCCATGTGCTGTGCAACTAAGCTATATATCAATGTGTGCGCAACAGTACAGTACAGGGTAGTTTATTAGGGTAAAAGTGTATAAAAACCACAGATAGCGCTATTAGCGCTCTGTGGCTAGAGACCCTATCTGTGGCTTATAGGACTGGAAGGGCTAAGGGCTCCGATGATGGATTCGATACATGATCCCCGCTTTAAAAAAAATCGGCGTTGTTAAACGGCGATTTTTGTAGCTTTAGGCCACCCCCGGCTTAAATTGAAAACAAACAATATATTATTTTTATCCTTAGCTTAATTTTAATTAAAATAAAAAAAGAAAATTAGAAAAATGATTAAATTTTTCTAAGTTTTAAACAAAGTTTTAAAAATCACCGTTTATAATAACGCCAATTTTAGTATATTTAAAGTCCCAATTATAACTAAAAAAAAAAAATAAAATAAAATATTAGTTCTTTAAATGTAATTAAACAAATAAATGTTAGTTAATAATAGTATGATAAAAAAATTAATATTTTTAATAATCAATAAATAAAACACAAACTAAATATGAAAATTTAAAATGTTTCCAATCAAATCCGAAGCCATAAAGGAGCGCTGCAATTCTTACATTTGAGAGAAAGAGTATTTCTCTATGTAATATTTATTTTCAAAGATTAAAAATAGTCTGGAGAGTCTAGTGAACTAAAAAAAGTTTCATCTGCTTTTCTTATTATATCAAATAAAAATAATTTAATTAATTATTTAAAATAAAATAAAAATTCATAATGATTCTTGGAAGATTAGCAAGGAACATTATTCCAAAAAGGAATTTTATGCAAAGTGCTGTTAGACGTGGTGGTCATGATCATGACATGGGGGGAGAGCCCGGAAAGGTACTGAAAAATTATACATGTATATATTGCGTAACAATAATGTTTATTAAAATTTTAATTATTTTCTTTTAGAATTTACCATTTTCAGTAAAAAATAAATATGTTGTTACCTTAATAATCACATGCTATGTTGGTTCAGCTCTAGGATTACCCTTTGTTGCTGTCAGGCATCAATTACTTAAATAAATAATGTAAGTTTATAAATGTTAGTATTTTTTTTTTTTAAATTATTTTTGTTAATTTTCGTTTAAAATATTTTTTCAGATATTAATTTAGATTGAAGAAATATATGCCTCTTATATAGCATTAATTAATTTACGAGCATTTTTCTTTACTGATTGTATGTATATAAATATGTATTGAAATTATAATTAATATTTGTTATTATCATTAAAAAAATTCAAACTAAATTAAATAAAAATAATTAATTAAAAATTAATTTTTATTACCTTACTAATTTTTGAAAGATCTTTGTATTGAACCAAGAAAAGGCTAGCAGTCTTAAATATTTTCAAGTATTCTTAATTGTTTGAAATATCTAGTTAGCATTTGATATTTTTGCATTTTTAAATAGCACTCTCTCGCTGCTGAGGCATGCAGCCATGTGCTGTGCAGCAGTGCAGGGTAGTTTAGGGATCATATTGAACCAGCACAGGCTATTTTTGCTCAGAAGAGTACAAAGTAAAAAAAACTTCCAAAAAAATTTATTTTTTTCTCTTGGGTACAAAATAATTCTTGCTAATAGCATGCTGCGTTTATGGATTTTATTTTTAATTATTTATTTAAAGGATAAAAACAGGTTGTAGTAACTTTAAGAGGTTTAGAAATAAATTATTTATAAGTTTTATACATAATTTCATTTATTCATTAAGTGATGTAATAATTACAATGTTTGAAATAAACGAACCTTTATATTTGTTGTCACTATTTCATATGTACGATTTGGCAAAAAAATGAATTAATAAGTGCTTTAAAAATGATAAAAACTTAAAAAGTCCTCAACTCTATATCTTTGAGATCAGTAATTTCAGTTCAAATTTATATTACATTATTTATCATTTTTTTTGCATTTATTTACAATATGGAAGAATTATATTTTTTTTCAAAATAAAAGTACTAAAAAATTACTACAAGATTCACTCAAAAAACAACTCCTACACATAAAATAAAATTCTAAGTTTTTTAAAGTTCTTGTCATAATTTCTTTTCTATAGATGAAAACATGGATATATTTTTTTTAATTACAAAATACTTGAATATATATAGAATAATCCTTTTTTTTTAAATTTACAACAATTTTATAATTAACGTGTATATCTATATTTTTTTTTTTGAAAAAATATATGTTTTTTTACGGAAAAAATCTGTACAATATATATTTATGTGTATATTTTCAAATATTATCGTTATAACCAGTTAATTTTAATATTTTTCATGTAAACGACGTGTATGTGTGTGTGTGTGTATGATACATTATAAATACAAATGATTTTTCAAAAGTAGCATATCTTACTAAAAAAAAAATTAAACTAAATTTTCTTAATTATTCTGAATAAGATCAGAAAGATATATAACACAGCGGATAAAAAATACAAAAAAGGACATACTCTCTTTTTTTACTCGACGATAAATATGATATAATAGAGCTTAATTAAAAAGTACAAAACATATTCATAATTACTTATTGCCAATATTTATGAGAAAAAAAACTTAAAAAATGATTTTTATGAGGTCACATTCGAACCGCAACACATTTAAGTATATTTAAAAAAAATTACAAATTATTTAAAAACAAAAACTTATAAGTTAAAATCAAATCTATAAAGTAACACTAAGATCTTTTTCATATAATATTAGCTTATGTGCGAGACATATTCTTTTAATAATTTCATGCACATTATTTATCAATCAAAAATAAAAATTATGCACAGTTTCCCATATTTTTAACAGTATATATGGTTTTTTTTAATTAAAATTGCACCAAAAAAAAGCTATACAGTAATTTTTTCTTATTCTTATTTACTGCACCTTTCAAGAAATTAGTTACTTTTCTTTTTTTTATAAAAACTTCATCAACAAGAACTATATTTTTTTATATCGGAAAATTAACAAATTATATAATTTTTTTAAAATATTTTTCATGATTCCTATATATAAAACGGCAACAATAAGGGAAGAGAAGGGGGGGGGGGGGAGAAAACGTTAGTTGTGAAGTTTTATTTTATTATAGAATAATTACAAATTCATGTCGATCGGCATGCACATGTATTATAGAAGTATCACAGTCAATTTTATTGGGCTAGCTATTACCAATAAACGTACCCCCTACATTAGATGTTGATATATTAGGCGAATTTCCTGATATAATAAAATTTACAGATTAATTATATAAAAAGGAATTTCATCTTTTCATTAAGAAATCTTTACCTGCATTTGAAGGTATTTCATTTTGAGGCTGAGGGCTTACAAGGCTATTAGCGCTAATAGGTGTGTTAGTAGCTTTTAACTTTTGTCGAACTTCACGTATTTTCAACTGTAAACTTGTTTTATTTGGAAAGACATCCGAATGTTTAGCTTGAAAAGCTGAAGTTGCTTGAGTTGATGGAAAATATCCATGTTCTTGAAACAGCTGCAATACAAGATTTCTACGTTGTTCAAGAACTTTTCTATGTCCTCGCTCATTATCTCTATTGATATTTGGCACACTACTAGGGGTTTTTGGAGTTCTAGGGGAATTATTATCTACGTCATTTGCTATGCTTTCAGGATTATTTCGGAATTCATCGATATTAAAATCTGGTCCAAAAAATGTTGTTCCAGTTAATTTTACACTTGAACTCGTTTTTGGAGTTGAAGAGGGAAGACTTTCAGAATCTTCTTTATTTACTAAAAAAAAATAAAATTTATTGGTATAGAGATAATATTTACTTTTTCAATGTAATATTACTTGTCAGCCTTATTGGTGTTGGCATAGGTTTTTTTCTATAATTTTGTGAATTAGTGGAATTCAAAGCACTATTATCTAATGTACTGCCAGCTGATGTTGGAGTATTTAAACTTATTGCACTTGGACTTTGAATATCTTCAGGCTTGAATTCGGGTAGGGAAGAAAATTTTTCTTTAAAATTAACTTGTTGAAGTACCCTGAAAATTTTTTTTATAGAGAAATTATAAATGATTACTAGATCTGGTGCCTGAATTTTACCGATATTTTTTAATAACGGTAATTTTTATTCTGACGTTATATATTTTAAAAAATTATAAATTTTTTTCTTTATTCCATTTGGTCAATAAATTCAATGTATTCTATAATTTTTAAAATTAATTAAATTTTGCAAACAGTAAAAAAATTTTTTAGTTTTTCACCGATTTTTTCAGCATTAATACTTTTTTCTCGAATTCGAATTTATAAAATAAAATTGTTGAAAAATTCAAAATCAAAAAATGAAGTTGGAATAACTAAAACAAAAAACTAAAAAATCTTTTAAACCTATAAAGTTTAATAATAAAAAACAAAAAAAATTATACAAAATAAGTCAAGATATATAATCCACATTATTACCTGTCCATTCCATCCTCTACAGATTTTTTGAAAAAACCTTTTTTACTGGATTGTATTGGCGATGACAATGGTTCTGAATTGTTTGATTGTTTTGGTACTTGATCTTGTTGTGTTAAATTTGACATCTGTTGAGTATCTGCTTGTTGCTGATTTAAGGGAACAGTTTTCTTATCTGGTGCTTGAACTGTACAAGGCACTGTAGTAAATAAATTAAATAATTAAATCAAATAAAAAAGCATACAAATAAGTAAAATAAATAAATTAAAATTTACCTAATGATTGTCTTTTCTGTAACGGTGCTTTCCCCAATTGCGCTGGAGTAGGGGCAAGCATAAAAGTTTGTTTGTTTTCAATATTTTCAATTTTTTCATCTGTGTTAGATTTAGCATAATCATTTTGTTTATGATTTTCTTTCATCGGTGAAATTTTTTCTAAAGAATTTTCTTTTGGTTGTTGATTTGGTTGTTCATGTAATCGAGTATTTGCTAAAATTTTTTTAAGATAATTGAAAATTTTTACCAAAATCTAAGAATTATTATTATTAATTATCTTAAATTTATAATCGTACCATAAAACTGCACAACATTACACAACTGACTTTCATATGTCTCAGATTCATTAGTACGTGGAATAGAATGACATATTGTGTGGTAAGTTGGAGCATTTGAAATATTATTTGAGACATTTAACGATTTGCTTACAATAACACTATTATTTTCAATTTTTGAAGCTGATGAAAAACTAGCAGTACTCACATTTTTATTTGGATCTAAGGTTTAAAAACAAAAAATAAAATTTGTTTCACATTTTAGCAAATAAAAATCTAATACTCTGTGACAATTATTTCGTGAGCGCTGTTTGATAGGCTATAGTTTTCGTTGGAATTGAAAATCCTGGTTGCTAACCGTTCAGGAAAATCCTGATTGCTTATCATTCAGGAAATCCCTGATTGCTTGGAAAATTAAGAAAATCCAAATTTAAAAAAAAAAAAGCTGCGGAAATTGAGATAAAGTGATTTTTTCTAAAACGCAATTTCCCTTTCATTTCTAGAACCCTACTGATGTTTCATGCCAAGTTTCGTCAAAAAATATTAATTCCAACCAAAATTATAGCCTATTAAACAGCGCTCATGAAATAATTGTCACAGGTTACTGAAAAAAAAATTACCTGTAGATATAGGAATTTGTACGTTACAATAAATTTTAGGACTTTGATTTGTTGAAATATAAGGTCCTTGTTGTCGATTACCAAGAGAGTACGATGCATCTTCTAGTACAGCTAATGCTAACTGAGGAGGATGAGTTGCAGAATTTAATGGTCTGTGAGGACTATGAAAAGGTTGAGGTTTGATTAAAGCCATAATTGGCTTTGAATTTAATGTATTAGAAATTGCTGAGGAAAAAACATGTCTTTCATTCTCAGGATTTCCATTATTGTTGTTTATTATATAATGAGAGGTAAACTGTTCGCCTACTTTTACAGGTTCTGGTTTTACAACTTTTGGCGAAATTGGTAAGGTAATAAATGCGCCACCTGTGGGTTGAAATCCAGTTACTCCTGTAGGGTTTACAGGACTATGATAAGGATAGGTTGCAGACAATACTGATATGTTGCCATTGAGATTTGTTTGTGGTGGATAAAATTTTCCTGTAGTTTCCTCATCAGTTTGTTGTAAGCATGCTATAAAAAATGTAAATATTTCATATGCATTTTAAAAAAAAAAGAGAAATAATTTTTTATATCTTACCTTTAATTGCTTTTGGACGACAAGTAACCTCATCTTTGCTTTGTGATGCTTTTTCTTTTGATTGATCTACTTTTTCATCATGAGCTTCGTTTTCACTATCAGCTAATTCGTCTTTACATTTTAAATCTATATCACCTGCAGCTGTTTCCTCACAAATTACCATTTGGTCTTCATCAGAAGCATTACCATCTTCAGATTTCATATCAGATGGTACAATGTTAGATTTTTGAGATACATTTTGACTCTGAGTCTAAAAATATCAGGTATTAAAAAATTAAAAAATAAAATATTATAGAATATTATGTAAACAAAGAAATAAATATTTTTACCTCAGACAAAGGACTTTCTTCAAGATTTTTGTTTGAAAAAGTAATATTATCCTCTAAAGTTTTTGGTGTTAAAGGTATATCATCTGGACCATATCCATCAATTTCTTCACCAGGTTTCCCTCGTGGACCATCAATTTTTAAATTTGAAGACGATTTTCTCCTATCTTTGCTGCACCATTTCCATTCTGGATGTGCTTTAAAATGAGCTTCTTTAACTTCTGAAGCTAAATCATGATATTTTTGTTTTTCGTCAGGTCCTAAAGCATACCACCATTCTCCAAGAATTTTAGATACTGTTCTATTGTCTTGGTTTGGATGTCTTTGATGAACAACTGCTCTATGTCTTTTTGAGAATATCATAAATGCATTCATAGGTCGACGAATCCTGTCCTTAATCTATAATTAATAATTCAATCATTTGTATTAGAAATTGAACAAATGTTTTTATATCAGTAAAAAAGAAAATTTACTTTACCTTTGAAGGGCTTTGTGGATCTTTACTTGTTAAGGAGCAAAGAGATTGACTCCGTCTTTTATGATTATTTGAATCAATGTCTGTTGGCGTTGATGGTTCAGTTTCAAAATCATCATCATCAGGTTTTAGACCAACACTGTTTATTAATTTATCTTCAATTGAAGAACTCAAGCTCATAGCTACTGGTGGAGCACTTAAAGGTGGGCTTAAAGCAGATGGGGGTGGACTAACTTCAATTTTTTCTGGTGTTGTTTGCCATGGAAACGCTAAAATGAATATTTGTAAATTAACTTTTAATATACAGAAGATAAATTATCAATAAAATTTGTTTATTACCAGTAACTTCATTATTTTTAATTATTTCTTCTTGGCAAACTTGCGGCTTTGAAGATTTTATTAGAGAGTTTGGTTGGACAATAACATGTTGAAAAATACTCGTTGGTTCATACGATTTTATAGCTGGTATCGCAGAAATCACAGGCGTAGAAGGTGATTGTTGAGAATGAGTATCATGATTATTATAATTATTTTCATGAATCTAAAAAAAAAATTTGCATGAAAATTGTATTTTTTATTTTTGAAAACAATAAATGAATAATAAAATTACCTGATATGTAATAGGTTGTGAAACTGGTTGTGTTTTAGCAGGTTGAATTAATTTTTCTGTAAAATTAATTATTTGTTGACACATTGAAGGTGGTGGTGGTGGTAGGGGTGGAGATGGTGGTTGTCGTACATGCTGAATAACTTGATGAGTATTTAACTGAATGCTCCCATATGGGTCCACAACATTGTGTCTGTATTTATCTTCTTTTTGAAAATTCTGATTATTAACTGCAATATCAGAACTATTTTTTATAACCAAGCAATTATTATCCATTTGATGATCGATACTGTACATGACTGTTTGGATTTTATTATTATTCGGTGATGCGGGTACATATTCATATTGTTCTTCTCTAGGTTCATTATTGTGCACTAGAATTCGATGGTTTCTTACAGGAGAATTTGTAGGAGGAGGTGGTTGCAGATGCATATTTGTTTCGTTAATATCCGCATGACCTGTGTAGTTATGGGATTGAGTTAAAGCACTTTGTAAAATAATATTTTGTTGGCCTTGAACTGATGGTGCAGTATCACAATGTTTCATTAATGTATTATTTTCAGCCCATAAATTTTCTGAATTTTGACTGTTATTCAAAACTCTACTACCAACAGGTGATATTCTAATAACGCTAGTACTTATACTTGTTGGTGTTGATATTTGAGGTACAGGTCTATTTGGACGAACCATTCGATTTGGCTCAGGTTTAATAACATGTGGTTCGTTATATTGTATAAAATAATTTGGTTGAGTGGGCGATTGTTTCCATTTATTAACGTTCGGCGATATTATTGGTTGAATTTGAGCCGGATTTGAAATGGGCATAAAAACGTTATTTTGATTTAAGCCAATGGAAGGAATTGGAGAACTATTGACACATGGACTTGATGCAGATTGACCTGTTGGAGATGAAAATGCTGGAGTTGCAGATCTTGAACTTCCTAATGATACTAAAATAAATTAAAGTTTTATTTAAAAGTTTCAAAACATGTTGAAAAATAGTTTTATTTCAAGTTTTAACTAATTGATAAATTTCAGATTTATTTATTCATCTTTTATATTTACCTAGCATATTAGCAGCCTCAGTTTCATCCTGATCAAATCTTCCCGTCACCCGCCTATCGGCATAATTTGGAGAAGTATCAGAATCTCTAGAAGTATCCTCATCAGCTTTTGAAAATGTAGCACTTGGTCCACGTAAACCACTTCCTTTTAGACTGAGATGTCTGGAGCAATAACCTCTTCTCTGACTTTCTTTAGTACACGGATCTTTGCTGCATAAACGTCTCCATTGTTTTCCATTGAATTTTTTTCTTATACCGCTAGGAGTAACTACAACATCACCTTTTTTATACTTGTGAGGCGTTGTAGTTTGAGATCTGGGTGTAGCTGCTTGAGAACGAGGAGTTATACTGCGTTGTTCAATTAGACTACTTGTGCTACCTCGACTCTGCATACTACTTCTTTTACTACTACCTGATAATTTTACATCTATAAGAAATTTTCTTAAATTATTGCTTAAACTAAAAATAAAAAAAAAGAAAGAGAAATTACCTTGATCTAATGGGAAAGTTATATCTTCTCTGTCTAAATCATCTTCGCTTTCTAGTTCATCATAATGCCTGTTCCCACCAGAAAACTGGACTGGAGTTGAGTGAGCAGAAACTCCATGGGACATTAATGGACTAGTTCCAGTTGAACGATACAAACACCTTGAATCACCATGTGCTGAGTGATTTTTAAGTTGTACTTCATTGGTGTGAATCATTGAACCAGGTTGTTCAAAACTTTTAAAAGCTTGTTCTAAAATTTAAGAAAACTACTATTTATTTGTAAAAAATAAAAAAGGAAAATAAATAACTACCATTTATATTAGGTTTGGTATTGACTCGATTATCAATACCTTCTTCAAGCTCATCTTGCCAAGGTGGTTCAATGAGTCTGAGATCAGCTCTCTTAACAACAAAAGGATCATTTTTAGAATTAACATGTACAAGAAAACGTTTAGGATTATCCAATATTTCGCGCACAATCCCTTGTAAAAAATAATTTGTATTATTTTCATTAATAAGTCCGGGACATCTAAAACACACTTTGCACTCAATAGTCACTTTTCCCACTGAGGGACTAGCATCACTAATAATATCATATTTTCTATTACTAAGAACATGGCTAAATTTACTAAGTCCATTATCTTTATCAAATTCGACAAAAACAGTTTCATCTATAGCATCACGAATAACACCAGGGTAATAACAATTATCGCTTTTAATAGCTAATACTCTGTGACCACGCCATTCATTTAATTCAATTGATGGTAGTGCTACTGATGTAGTATCTAAAGATGATGTTTGACAATATTCTTTTATTCGTACATTATCTTCACGTATCGAATAATCAACTGCTATTTTTTGAGGAGGAGGTACAATTGTTTGTGCTGGTTGCTAAAAAACATTAATAATAACATGAAATAATCAAATTTCTAATTTTTAAATTTACTATAATTATTAAATTTGAGTAAAATTAAAGATCTATAATTTATAATCATGATATTAATTATTTTTAATTGCAATTAAAAAAAAAAAAAAGTAATTGAATTAAATTAAATTTATATAATAATAATGATAAGATATAATTACATTGAAGATGCATAGCAACTTAAATGATAAAAAAGTGAAAAATTATTAATTAAAATTTATTACATAAATATTTTTATTAAAAAAAAGTATATTTTTATTTATTCTGTAAATTTTAAAAAAATAATTATCAGAAGAGTACAAAAAAAAAATTGAATTAATTAATATTCAATAAAACTTTCTTTAACTATAAACAGGAAGTTAATTGATATTGAACTTGAAATAAAAAAAAATTTTTTAATTAACAAAGAAAATAATTTAAAAAAATAATATTTACAATTAATATTCTAATTACTCGTTAAATTGGAATGCATATTTTACATAAAAAAAAAAGTTGATGATAAGAATAAGTTTAAATTAAATAATTCAGAAAATAAAATTTATTTTTATACTATTGACTATAAACTAAGTACTATTTACATAATCAATGAAAATTTAAGATTAAACTATAATATAAAATTTTATTAAATGTCAACAAATAAAAATCTAATCATATAATTTGACGCAATTTCTTTTGTGTTTTTTTAAATAACAAACATCAAAAATGCGTCATTTTATGTTTAAATACACTATAATTAAATTAAATCTATAATTAGTTCATTTTATACCTGATAGGAATCATCAACTTTTGTAACTACCGAGTTTTGTTGTTGTTGAGGTACTCTTGATTGATAATTTGTCACTTTATTAACAATAACATCATTTATTTTATCATTATCTTCAAGTTGCGATGGATCAAATTTTCTTTTTTTAGGTAATTTTTTAACATCTTTTATTGAATCCGATGAGCCTCTTGGTGATGTTGTTGATGGTGGTGGTGGTAATATACCATGCTCCTCAAATTGTGATGTTGGCTTTTTATTATCATGCATTTCAGAATGAAGTGCCAACATTTTGTCTTTCTTCTTATGCTAATCAGTTTCAGTTTGAGGATTGTTGTTATTGTTTAAACTAGGTGCATACCTAAGTACCCCCCTAGTTAATATTACAAGTTCGGTATCATATTTATTATGGGTAACGACTTTCGTCGAACCCTCACCCATCATCTTTTTATCATCATATGTCCAACTTCCAAGCATCCTTTTAATTTATTTGTTTAATTTAATTTCTTTTAATTAAGTATTATTGGCCTATATTCTCTGCTGCATGGAATATTCCTAAAATTGATAACGATAAATATTTACTTTTTGAAATTAAGCTAAATAAAATTTTTTTTTCTCGAAAGGGAAATGGCTTTTCATTATTATATATACGACTAGGTTCAAGGTAAGTATTAAAATTTTTAAAATTAATAAGACTTTATATGAATGTATGTTGACCTTGGCATTGTATGGTGTAAGAAAAATTCAAAAAAATGTGTCAGGTACACACACGCGCGCGCACGCACAAAACACATACAAAAAAAATCTAAAACAATAAAATTCGAAAGTACCTAAAAAGAATTAAAAAATCATATTAATTCTATGAAATCACTTGATATTTTTTATTTATTATTTTTATCAAAAAAAAAAAAAAAAAACACGACTCTCGATAAAACTGTAATTATTACAATATTTAATTACTCTATATTACAGGATAATACTTTTTTTTAGTACTAAATTAATTATGAAATGAAATCATATGCATGACATTATTTTTTTATCAGTGGAATAAATTTAGAAATCTAAATCATCAGCAGACGTCTGTATTGGAGTATTATTTTATCTTTTTTTTTAATAGTTTGTGTATACTTATTATAATTATTATTATTATTAATGACACTTTAAGCATGATTAAATATAGTTTGCTTTATTTATATTTTGGATGCAGGTAAATTTTTATCACTAGGCTTAAATAATTATATACCGATAAATAAAAAAATAAAAATTTGGTGACTTGTATTATAACTAATTATTTTATAAATTAAAAAATTTTTATTATTTATTCAAGTGCATGTAATTTAATTTAGCAAAATTTAATAAAATAAAAAAAGAGTTATACCTATAGTGTGGGGTACCTATAATTATAACCTAAAATCACTGAGCACTTAAAAAAACAAAGAAACTCCATCTAATTTTTAATAACAATCAGACATGCATGTAATTTTTTTCATTCATAAATAAATTTTCTTTGTTCATAGAAAACACTAAAAAAAAAGATAAATTTTCTATTTACTTACACAAAAAATAAATTCATACTTTTATTAAATTGAAACTAAACTAAAAAAAAGTACAATTTTTATAGATAACTTTTTTTAATTATGCCAGCAGACAGATAAATCCTGCACGAAAATATTATAATAACAATAATTTAAAAAAAAAAATGCACATATAAAAGTGTATATATATTTGCGGAGTTAACACGAACTAGATCATAATATATATTATAATACAGTCAGCAACCGCGTTTACGCGAATATTATATGTATGACTAACAATGTTTTCTTCTTACATTTCTTAAAAAAAAAAAAACAAAAAAAAAATGAAGCTTTTAAAATAAACTATACAATAACACGAAAAGCTTCCTTAACAATAATAATAATAATAAAATACCTATAATGTATTATATATCATGCAAATAATTTACCTTCGTATATAATAATAATAATAATAAATACCGACAATGAATGAAACAAAAAATATACACATGAATGTAATAGGTACTTATATAGGTACTTACATTAAAAATTAAATTTTCATTTCTTTTTAACTCAACAATTAAATTTTCTTTTATAATTTTATTTTAAAATTTCTTCATTTCTTCTTATTTTTTATATAATAAAAAAAAATGTATATGAAGCTTCTCCTTTACATGTATTTTATAAAAAGAAGAAAGAATATAAGAAGAAGAAGAACCTCACACACTATAAAATATACACTCTTGTATTATAGTCTCTCCTCTCTCACTTCTCTCGTTATATGTTTCTTATTCCCTGTATAAAATAAAAAAAAAAAACTTTTTTTTACATTTACATATTTATTTATTTATTTTTTAAAAATATTAACGCGAATTTTACTGTAAACTCGTTACGTTATAATACTTAATAATATAATAAACTTATTTATATAGATAATATTATACATTTTTTTTGTTCTTTCGCGTCAATGCATCAAAACAATCAAAACGAGAAAGGAGTTCAAGAGAAAGAGAGTACACACATGCACTTTTTTTTTTTTTTTTTTATTATTACTTATTGCAACATATTTTTTTTTTTTTTACTACTACTATACTACACTCTCTCTCGTGTGCGTTATAAATTACTTTTTACTATACTTGTAATTTTTATTATTTTTTTGGAGTAAATGATAAAAAGATTTTATTTTTATATTATAATAATTAAATAAATATGTACGGATTATGTATATTCTCTCACTACTGCTTATTTTAATACTGCCTAGAAACAACACTTTTTTTCTTTTTTAGCATTTTTTTTTTTGCTGAATTAAGTACAAATTTAAAATATTTAAGCACATTTATAATTATCACATTTATTTTTAATATTTTAATTAACAAATAATATTTTCACTTTTATATTAAATAATATTGAATTATTATATACTTTTTTATAAGCTCTTATTTAAACACAAAGTGAGTGTTTTCAGGGATATCACTACTCTCCTACACACAATATATTTTGCTCCAAACCAGTCGTGCAGACTTCCCTCTCTTTCTCACTTACTCTTTTAATAAGAGACAAATATTACAGGTCACAGCAAGTCCAAAGTTTTTCTTCCCTCTTCCCTCTAAAAATTTTTATTTTTATATGTGTTTGTTATTATGTACGTGTGAATTACGCATACACATACATATATAAAATAATATATAGACTAAATTATATATACACCGTGTATTTTTCTTTTTATTCGCCTTCTCTTGACTATCACTACGCGGATTTTATTTCGTCGTCAACCGGTGCCTGGCTGTACTATAATTGCGCGCGCATTAGTTTATTAGGACGTGGTATTTTTTTCTCTTCTCTCCGCCAAATTATTTCTTTTTTAGCATTTTTTTAGTAAAAAAAAAAAATATATATGCTAATGTTACTATGGTAACATAGTTTAAGTTTAAATAGACTTTTCTATATTTAGTATCAATTTCCATTCAGATTTTATATATTGTACAAATTATTGTACACTTACAACTTTTTTTTATTTATTTGCAGAAATTTGCAGTATATAATCATCACTACCTATTGAAAATTTTCTTGTTTTTAAAATTTATTGAAAATTAGTTACACTTTTTCAGATAATAAATAATATACACTAATTAATTTTGACCATGATTAATTGCTTAATTTTTAATTTAAAAAATATCAAATAAAATTTTTCATATATCAAACCTCATTTCGAGTTTATTGATACCCATATAATAAATACTTACCCAGCATACTTATTTGTTTATTCTTTTTTTTTCATTGAATTAAAAATTTCCAAGAAAAATTAAAATGACTATTTTTAATTATTGTATAATATGCACAGTATATATGGGTACAAATAATAGTAAAGATATTATTTTCATTCATACTTTTTTTGTTATTATAATAATCAATGAAATTTGTTATATATTGCTGTGTGCAGGTGCTATGCATAAATTATATTTTAAATATTAATTTTTTTTTGGCAAAAGTAACAATAAATTTTGTATAATAATAGAATTCGTACTTTTAATAATTTGTTGCTAAGCGTTAATTTTATGCAAAAAATATGCAAAATTAGAATTTTTATTCATAGTAATTTTTGAAAATTCATTATTTCAAAAAAAAATGTTTAGGTATACAATGAAAGATGAGAGAATGAGATTAAAATTTGCAAAAGGAGCATGAAAAATCGCACTTCGAGACAAGATTCAAGGAAACGAAATACCAAGTTCAAAGGTATTTATTTTATACACACCGTTTACCAGAAAAAGGATGCTATAAATAAATAATAAGAGTGTCTGTGTGTATATTTTTAGTACGGTTTACGGTACTCGCTTTTTTATTCATATTTTTTATCCTTTTGTGTGTTATTTGATGTGTCCTTTTTTTCATCCTTTATTATTACCTAATTATCTGCAAACAAAACAAAAAATTCTTATTGTATTTTATAATAAATCTCAATTTTTATATAATATATCACAACCTAATTATTTCTGTTTATAACTGAACTCCAATTTATATACTATTAATTGACCTAACTCTAAAACAATTAAATTTCAATGTACTAACTATAAAAAATAAAAAAAATTAATATATGTTATAAATTATCAACCAATCAATATCAGTATACATTAAAAGTTGCATATTTTTTAACCCAGTTTTAAACTATGAATTTATGGATAAAAGAAAACAATGGACTTCTATAATATTCTGTAGTAGAATAAATATTTCAACCTTATAGAATAGAAATGGAAACTAATTATCAAGAAATTCAAGAGATTCATAGAAAAATAACTCAAAGTCATTTAGTTTACTTAGATACTGATGATAGCCCATCTAAATTGATTCAGAGGCAAGACTTGGAAGGTATATACATTTTAATTAAATTATTATTTAAATTCACAGTTTTTGTTTTTAATTTTAGGTTTCATAGAAAAATTTTTATGTCTTGTGCCGAATGAAAATAAATATGTGTTCAAAGAAACTGCTAATATCTTACATCGTTCAGCAGCAGAGCTTAAAGACTTCAGTGGCTATAAAGCGTGTACAGGATGGACAGCAATATCTTTGTATGCAGCTAATTTGCTAGCACAACCTTGGAGAAAAGAATATAAAAGACTGAAGGTTTGAGTTTGTTTATATCTTATAAAAAATTTTAATAATTTTAATTAATAATTATCTATAGACTTACTGCGGTTACTATAAATATGAAATTGAAGCTAATTTAATCGGTGCTGAAGTAATTTTTGAATTAATGGGGTATAAATCTAATGGATTTGGTGAATTAATTTTAGAAGGACCAATTGATCCTGATAAAGTAGCCAGTGTCAGTAAAGATGCTATTGTAGCTTTTGTAGAGTGCAAGGTAAATTAATTCTTTATAATAAGATGTAAGCAATGTGATTAATAGTATAATTTTGTTATTTTTAGATACTTAAACAAATTTGGGAGGAACTATCTAATAAATTAAATATATCTTGGTTAGAAATATTAAATTTTAGAGAAAATTATGTTGGTACACCTAATGCTGCAATCAGAGCATTAAGTTATTGTAATTTAGAAAAGTCACGTAAATCTGAACAGGAATCATCTTATTATAATTCACAAAAAATTTATCAATACAATATGGTTCCTCAGATTAATACTTTGTATCATTCAATGTTACCAAAATTTAATTATATCAGCAATCAAAATTTAAATTGTAATATGGAATTTCAAAATCCTCAATATTTTGTACAAAATAGTTTTATAAATCCTGAACAAAATAATTTTTCAACAAATTTATATATTAATAATTCCAAGTTACATGATATAGCAGTGCCTTTAAAATCAGTAACTAGAAAATATCATCCATCTAGTATTATAATTAATACTGGTAATGATGTACAAGATTTTCATAATTCATCAGATTCTTCAAAAAATATTAAAACAAATGATGTTACTAATATTTATGTTAGTAATACTTCAAGAATTAATAAACCAATTAACCAAAAAGAAAATTCGAGATATGAAACTGGCAATCTAATTGATAGTAAAAATAAAAAAATCAATGATACTCCTCTTGCTAGGAGTAAAGTTCAAGTTATGAATAATTCTAATTTCACTCAAATATCAAATGAATCCGATAAATTGTCAGATCAAAATAAGAAGATTGAAATGAAATATTCTCAAGAAAGACTTAACATTAGAGGACAAAAAAAAAATTTTAAAGATGAAAATATTTATATAAAAGATGAGCAAGTATCATTGGTAAACTCAAATTCTCAAATACAAGATGATACATTTAAGAAAATAGATGTAACAATAGAAGAAACTAAAAAAGATTGGAATTGTGAGACGTGTACATATTTAAATAAATTAGATGTCGAAATTTGTGAAATGTGTGGAAAATCAAGACGTAAGGGTAATGAAGACGAACCATTAGTTAGCGGAGGAAAAGAATGTCCCAAATGTACCCTTATTAATAAAAAAGATAATTTTAATTGTGAAGCATGTAATACTAGCTTAAAAGACTCTCCAACTTACATTTAAAAATCTGTATTTCATTTACTTGAGAAAAAAATTTTATATAAATGTTACTATTATTATTATTATTATTATTATTATTTGTCATTTGTTACATACATATTAAATAATAAAAAATAAAAATATCTATTGTTATTGTATATCTTGTAACTTTATTTTTAATTTTATGAATTTCCATGGAAAAAGAAAACAAAATTATTTACAATTATTTAGGTTTTTTAACAACTTAATGAATTTTTAATCAAGCTAGTGTAAATAACATGATTAGAAAAACAGTTATAAAGAATGAAATTTATTTTTAAAAAGTTTTGAGACATCTTATACATTTTCAATAATATTAATTTAAATTAAAGAAATTCAACTTAAATAAAAATTAAATTATTTGAATTTTAAAACAGGCAGTTATGCAATTTAATAAATTTGTAAATTTACTATAATTAAAAAAATTTATGCTTTTTGAACTAGACCTTGAAGATCACTGATACATTTCGCTAGTACAAGTTTTTCTTGTTCTGGTGTAAATGCTTTTTTAACATTATCAACAATCCAATTAACCATATTTCTTTGGTTAACTTGACGTTCGACTGTTTGCAATTGAAGTTGATAATCTAATCGTTTTTTAACTTCTTGATAAGCTTTTTGTATACGTTCTCTGTAAGCTGCTTCTAATTGAATAGCGATATTATTTCTCTTAACATCGATTAACATAGCAACTGCTTCTGATCTCCATTGTTCTTTTTTATAATTTTCGATCATTTGTAAATGAGATTCGATTTGTTTTTTTCGAGATGCTTCCCAATTATTTTCGTATGCATCGATTTCTTGGTCAAGATATTTAGCTGTTGCAGGTCCCAATTTTTTGATAGCATAAATTAGTACCATTGCTAAAGAAAGACCACTGTAAAACTCGTGTTCTAAAACATACCATTCTTTTGAAACCAAATATGTACCAACTGCTATTCCAAATGTATAAGGTCCTGTAAACACATAAATGTTGATTTATTGAATGATATTTTTTATCAAGCATTTCAAAATGAAAAATGTGAAATTTACCTGTTACTCCAGTTTTAGGGTAAAAGAATGTAAACCATTCTTCTGGAATAAATCCATAACGTACAGGTGAAGGATATTCAGGACGAACTGGTCTTGGTGGTGAAGCTGCATCGCTAGAACTACTTGCTGCTGGTAAACATTTTGAATTAACGAGGGCAGGTAACTTGTTAGCTAAAACTTAAAATAAGAATATTAATTCATTTGGCCTTAACTTATTTAAAAATATTAATCTTTTTTTTTATAAAAAATCAACAATTCTAAAAAAGTATAGGTTATTAAAAAAAAATAAATTAATATTACCTTTTCGATTAACACAACGTGCTAACAACATTCTTAAAAATTATTAAATTTATTTCTAATTACTAAGTGATTATCTCTTTTTTTTTAACTCCAAAAAATAAAAGGGATAATTCTCAGCAATCTACAATACGTAACATCGAATGAAAAAGGAGTTCACAATAGCGTTCTTGATAAAAAAAAAGTGTTACAGTAGTGCGCATGCGTATATGCAAAAATAACTAAAAAAGTAACTATAAATAATTTTTATGAACATACCTTAAGTTTTTTGGGGAAGAATGCAGATTATAAAACTAGATTATTGTTTAATATTGTTTATACATTTTACTGCATTTTAGTTTACGGTTAGTAAAAAAGCGGATTATATAAACAAAACTTTTACAGTGTTAACTAAAATATTTATTACTTTATTAATAAAGTGTTTTTTCATAAATATTAAAAGATTAGAAAATAGAATAATAATGAATAAAAAGTGCCAATTATTTCTGTTTGGATGAATTTGAGAAAATGGGTGATAGAAATAATAAATCATTTGATACAATCAATTAAATAATACTTATGAAAGAGGATCTTTTATTAATTAAATAAATAAATAAAATTAAAAATCCAATGGAACTTGAGATTTATTTATCAGTGAAATTAAATTATTCAGGAATATACTAAAATTTTAGATTGAAATTTGTTTTTAATGAAAAATAATGGCTATAAATGGTTTAAGCATATTCCAAGGTAATATTTGTACTGATGATCAAAGACAAGAAGAAGAAGAAGAAGAAGAAGCTAGAATACGAAATGAAGAGGTAAATTAGGAAAATTTTTTTTACAAATCTAACTTATTTATTTCTATGTTTTTTTTCATTTCAATATAAGCTCAAAGTTATCTTGACAAATGCATTTGATGACTTCGATAATGAAGGTTTTAACGATGATAGCTCTGTAAATACAAGTTATCATCAAAACAAAAAAGAAGATGATAGATTTAAAAATGATTATTCAGAACTACAAAATAATCAATTTAATTTTCAAAACGGTTACTCAACAAATACACCACAAATTTTAACTCCAACCGATGATGCTCATTTAGGAAGTAATAATTATATTGATAATATGATTGAAAGATTAAGTTCGGAATCAAATTTAGAAGCTAATTTCTTTAATTATCCATGCAATTATCAAACACCAGCAAGTCATTTTTCTAATGATAGAAACTTTTTAAGAAAAAATTTCAATAATCAAGATAATGATGTTCATAAAACTATGGATAATAATAAAAAATTATCAAACTCAGAATTAATTTATTCGGAACATACTAATGGACATGAAAATTTTATTGAAAATAATTCTAGTAATAATGTTTATAAAAATTCTGAATTCCGAAGTATTGAGCAATTGGAAGTTTTGTATCAAGTTAAATTAAGAGAAATTGAAAGTTTGACAAGAGACCTTAATCAGTTACAATTAGAAAAAGAAGAGGCTATTAATAATTTGGAAAGAAAATTAGCATTAACACAAGCTGAAGTTGAAAAATCAAATATATCAAGAAATCAACTTCAAAATGCACTTGGTAAACTCAAGCATTATTTTTTAAAATGTTTATAGACTTCTATATAATATTATTCTTTTTTAGTTGATGCAAAAGCTGAAATTTCTGACCTTAAATCACAAATTACTTTATTAAATGAATCTAATTCAATGTTAGAAAAAACAAAAGATAAAGTAAGTTTAAATTTTAAATTTTTATTTTATTTCATATTTTTTATTTAATACATTTTAATGTTAACAGGCGATAGAAGAATTAACTGTTGCCAGAAATTCAATTATGGAAATGCAACAAAAAATGTCTGTTTTAGAAAAAGTACAAACAATGCAAATGAACGACAAGATACAAGATAAATTTTTACAACAAACTCAGGAAAAACACAATACAGAAATGAGAAATATGCAAACTCAAATTGACGTTTTAACAAATAAATTACAAGCAAAAGTATGTAAAAATAAGTTTTTTTAAATTAATTTATAAATTAAAATTAAATTTAATTTGAAGGATAATTCATATACTTTATTGGAGCAAAAATACAATGATGCTTTGAGAGCTAATGAAACCTTAATTATTGAGAAAGGTGAAAGTATAAATAAATTAGCTCAAGCATTAGAAGAAAGTCAAAAACAATGTCATAATTTAATGTCAAATAATAATACGGACCAAATACAGAAGCTTGAAAAAAAATTAAGATCGGCACTAAAAGAAAAGGATGAGATATTAAATAAATATCATGAAATAGAACATAAGTTTAAATTAGCAAAAAGCGATGCTTACTTTAACTTTTTAGTTAATAACAAATCAGAGTCTGGAATTGATGAAGTTATAGAAAGTAAATGTAATAATTCACCTACTTCAAATAAACAACCCGCTGAAGATGTAACAAATAAATTACATATTGAACTCCAAAGGTTACTAAATTTTTTTTTTTTATTTAAAATTCTTTGATTTTGTAATTGGAATAATTTTTATATATATAAATACAATATAACATTTACATGCGATTTACATGTGACATAATTTAAATTACAGGTGTTTAGATGGGCAAGCAATAAAAAGAAAGGAAATTAACAGATTAGAAAACATAATAAGACAAAAAGATAAAGAATTACAAGATGCTAGTAATCACATTAAAGATTTAATTAAAGATTCCAATCACTCGTCAAAAAAAATTGAACAACTTGAACAAGAATTGAAGACGTTATTAACTGATCAAGCTAAAAAGGCTAATGATCAAATACAAAAATTAGCAAATCATTTGAAGCAAGTTAATGAAAAATATAATGAACTAAAAAATGAAAAAAATCTTTTAGAAAATCAACTTAAATTAACTCATGAAACTCAAAAACAATCAATACCCCAATTTCAAGATTCAGATCAAGAAATAAAAAATCATTCTTTGATTATTAAAAGTAATCATGTGGCCAATAATGTTACTGCAATCAATAATGATACAGATCATTCTGAATTACCTAATAAATATGTTGACATCTACAAAGATGATAAAGAATTGATTGAATTAAAGTAAAGAATAAAAAATATAAGTTTTTTCTTTGAATTGTAGTAATAAAAACATTATTTTATTTTTTTTTTAAGGATTCAATTGGAGCAAACTCAAAAAGAGCTTGATCAAGTCAAGGAATTATACATTGACGTTTGCGATTCAAAAGCTCGATTAATTAATGAACATCTTGAAGAATTAAATAACTTAAAAGAAAAATATGAAAATAGCAACTCGGATTTAAATTCAAAATTGAATCATGAATTAATAACAAAAAATAAAAATTTATTAAAAGAATGTGAAAATCAAAAAAATGAAATTGATAAACTAGAAAAATTGTTATTTAATGAAAGAAAAAAAGTTGACGATTTAAATGAGAAAATTAATTTCGAAATCAATAAAGGTTTAAAAACTTTTTATAAATATTTTTGTTTTTACTTTCTTTTTTTATTAAACAATATTAACGGGACAAACCGTTAATATTTAAAAATTTTTAATTTTATTATTAACAATATAAAAATTTTTAGCCAAAGAAGCTGCGATTAATGAGTTAAGAAATTTGAATATTAATTCTACCCAGAGTACAGACAATTGTTTAGAACATCTAAAGAAAATTTCTCAGGTTGGTTTTTATTTACTTAATTTTAATATTTAATTTTTGAATTAAATAAAATAAGCACTGTTTTTAGCTGGAAGAAAATTGTAAAAACCTTTATGAAATTGTTCAAGCAAATGAAAAAAAATTAATAATTAGTTCAAATTTAACAACTCAATTGGATAATGTTAAAGATCTCATTGTTGAAATTGAAAATATGGACAAATCATTAAAATCAGAAGTAACAAGAATATTTTATGAGTTAAATAAAAGTTTACCACGCGAAAAAACAATGCAAGTATCAGATAGTATAAAAATAAAACAGCTTGAAAATGATTTAAAAAAAGTTTACGATGAACGTAACATGTTGTATTTAAAATTTAAGAATCAAACTAAACTCTTTGAAAAAAGTATAAAAGATCAAAAAGCTAATAATTTAAATATTTCATTAAATGAAACGAGTGATTCAGAAATAATGAAAAGTGCTATAAAACAAGTTAGAAAAGAAATGGAGCAAAAAGTTGCCGATGAATTAAAAAATATGGAAAATCAGTATCAAGAAGAAATAAAATTGTCTCAAAAAAAAATGCAAGATATGATAATTGAATTAAAAAGAAAACTAGATGATAAAAATAATGAATTCGATTCTTTTAAGGAACTAGTTTATGCTGAAAAACTTAAATCTCATTCATCTCTAAGAGCACAAGAACAAATAGTTGCTAAATTAATAGAAACTCGATTAAAATATTATCATAAAGAATTACTAGATAAAAAATTACAAATTGAAAAGCTTGAGTCATTGATACAAGAAAAGCATCACGAAATTGAAGAAGAAAGAAATTTCATGGCACAATTAATATCCGAATGGGCTGAAGAAATGAAAGAAATTAAACAAAAAAATGTTAAACTTGAACAAGATATGATATTACTTAATACAGTAAAAGAAAAATGTGAATGTGAAGTACAAACGTTAAAAGAAACTAAAAAAAAAATGGAAGATGAAATAATAAATATGAAAAAAAAATGTCAATCTTTAAAGAAAGTTGCAACAGAGTATAAGGTAAAAATGTTTAAAAAATTTATTTTCAAATACAATTTTTCAATAAATTTTTTATTATTTCAGGAGTACACCAAGCGAAAGGAAGAATTTTTATATAGACAGTATAAAAAAAACGAAGAAGATTACAAAAAATCATTATTAGGAATAGAAAAGAAAGTTGAAAAAATTGTTAATGTTCAAAGAGAAGAAATAGCACAACAAATACAAGAAATTAGGAATAAATATGACGAACGTTTAAATAAAATATATAGTAAAAACAAAAAGTTTAGCGATAGCAAAAAATAATTTTTATTGTATGTAAATTTTTTCATAAATTATTTATTAAAAATTTAAGTTAATTTTTATATTAAAAAAAAAATATCACTTGTGTATTATAGTTAAAAAGATTAATTTTAAAAATCAATAATTACTCAAATTTATAAGACTGAAAGAAGTTTAAAAAATTAAATATTTATTAAGATATTAATCTATATTTAAAAAAAACAAATTGTATAGAAAGTAATTAATAGCTTAAATTTTATTTATTTGAAATTTTTTTTTTGTAAACAATAAATTTTTAGCCATAAGTAGGTATAAGTAAGTAAATTTTAATGAAATTAATTAATATTTTTAAAAGAACATAAATATATTTTAAAAGCATAGAGAGAACATTTTATATTTAAAACAGTGTAGTACAAAGAAAAAAAAATATTTTAGTATAAAATATTATTATAGTGCCAATTTCATATTTTTAGTAAGAGTGTGTGTGTATTCATGTGCAATTTATTAAAATTAATATATTTTTTGCATATGTAAATATTTATGTTCATTAGTTATAAAGTAAAAAAAAAATGACAATTAATATATTTTAATTATAAGTTAATAATTAATGGCAGTAACAAATAAATAAATTAAATTTTTTAAAACAATAATACAATTAAGTTAATTCACTTTCTTCGTGCTGTCATGTTCTCCGATGCATTGTCGTTGGTCTTGGTACACCAGAACGATTTCTACTTTTTTTATTTTGTATTAAACTTGATATATTTTCAGCATTGTATGAAAAATAAATATTTGATAAATCTGGTGGATTTACCTTTAAAAAAAAATGTGCCAACATTAATGAAGACATTAAAAATTAATAAATTTAATTAATTTATTAAAGACATCAATAATTTCATAAATTAATGTACTTACATCTTTGTTATCTGTAGCTGTTAAATTTAACTGTGATTTTCTCATATTATTTCCAGTGTATGCGACACATTTTAATTGCCATTCACCTATGTCTTCATTCCAGTGTACGTACCTTTCTATCATTGTCTTCAAAAATAATATGTAAATAATCGTTTATTAATGTATATTTCAGTAGATCTTTCTTTTAATAATAAACTATTTAAAAAAAACAAAAAATAAAAATTTTGATTTTATTACCTGATATTTTAAAGGAATGTAATTATTGATTATTAACTCTTGTAATTGTAGCTCACGACCAATTCCTCTAACATTCTCCAAAAGACCTTCCATTTCTCGTTGATGTTCTTGTTGCAAGTCAGATAATTCTGCTTTCAAAGATAATAACATGGAATGTATTTTAGCAAGTTTTTTTGTTTTTCCTGTTGCTTCTTCTTGTAAAGATGAATATTTTTCTTCGATATCGATTCTCTCGGCTTCCTTTTCTTTAATTGCTTTTTTTAATTGTTCTTCTCTATGTTTCCTTTCTTCTAGTTCTGCAGCCGATGCTGCTAATAAATGTTCCTGTGCTTGAGCTTTTTCTAAAAGATTTTCACCACCTACTAAAATTTTATTTTGTAAATTCTGCATCTTTTCTCTTAAAGCTTCCTTTTCCGTTCTGAAATTAATTTAATTAGTTAGATGAATAAAATTAATATTATTTAAATACATACTGAGTACGCTTCAATTCTATGACATCGTGGTCTTGAAGACTTGGAAATTCTTTTTCAGATTTATCAATTTTTTCAATATCATCTAATTCTTCAACCGTTAACATTTTATTAAGATTTTTACTTGATCTTTTTTTATGGATTTCATTATCTTGAGAATCATCTGATTCTCCATCGGAACCAGATACCTCGATTACATTATCTTCTAACTGTTGCCTTAATTGCTCAATTTCTATTTGAAATTGACGCAATAACGCATCTTTTGGATCTTCATTTATCCTAGCCCTATTTTTAATATTTTTTGCTCTGTTTGCGTAGCGCAAAGTACTTATTGTTTCATCATAATTAACATCTGCAGGACTAATATTTGCACACTAAAAGACATTGATAATTTACTGCACTATTTTTTGAGAAAAAGCTTTTATTAAATTTTTTAATATTACCATTAATGTTTTTGAATTTCCTCCTAAAGAATCTTGTAAAAGCCTAGTAAGTTTTGAATTCCTGTATGGTACATGAGAGCTTTGCCCATCTACAAGAGCAGATATAACGTTTCCTAGAGTTGATAGTGAAAGGTTTATTTTAGTTGCTTCTCTCAGTCGTACTCCACTAGTTTTTGATTTACTTTGTCTTTCTGAGCCCTAATAAAAACAATTAAAATCTAAATTTATGTTTTTTTTTTTTAATTAAAACTTACAGCCAAATCAACTAAATGTAATTTTCCCATTTTAACATGTTGTTCTCCATCATCACCTATACTGCTTGATTCTACAGTTATAGTAAATATTGCATGTGATCTTGAACTGGAAACATTCATAGCTGTTGCTCCTGTAATACGATTCTTATTACCAATTGTCATAATTCTATCAAGATCATCAGCATTGTTTACTACATATCCACTAAGATCCTTAACATAAACTCCGATTTCTGGTCTTTCCTTAACTTCTAATCGTGTATTTTGATCTTTGCCTAAAAGATCTCTTATTTCTTCATTGTATATTTCTAAATATGTTGCTCGAACTAAAAACCTATGAAGCAATATGTATATAGAAATTTAAAATTGTGCGATTTTTTACTGAAAAAGTAACTTACTTTTGATTTTCATCTGCTTTTGCGATATGCCCAAATATATGAGCAAATGAATTAGGTATTATACCTCGTAACTGAGGAGATGTCTTAGCACCAGCCATTGTGTATGTTTTACCAGTTCCAGTTTGTCCATAAGCAAAAATTGTTCCATTGTAACCTTGTAAAACTTTATTAATAATAGGACGAGCAGTTTCATTATAGATATCTAATTGAGTAGATTTTGTATCAAAGACAGTGTCAAATGAAAATATTTTATGAGGTTCTCCATTTGTAGCATTTGGATTTTTAATGCTTATGACACTATTTATTGTGTCTGTTTCAACAATTTCTTTGCAATGTGTGTCTAGTTCCTTACCATTTAAAGGTCTTACACGAACTACTACTCTGACATTCTCAACTTCACCAACTTCTTCCTGTAAAAAAAAAAGAAACTTTTTAATTTTGAACAAATTCCAACTAAAATTAAAAGGTAAACTTTTAATAAAAAAATTAATTTTATCTGACCATTGAGCCAGGCATGGCAGTTAACTAAATCCAATTATTTAGACTAGAAATTTTTATCTTTTTAAAAACTAAAAATCACAATTTTGTTAATAACTAATTATCATAATTATTCTTGACTAGTGAATAAACTTAAAATTAATAATAAAGTTGTAAAAAGTATATGCAAGAAAAATCAATTTTTTGCAAATAACATTTTTGTTTGGGTATGTGATCGGTAACTCCGAAACCGAATAAAACTCCAAAATAACATTATACAGGCACGGTTGTTAAAATACCTTGCGCGGGTATAATATACGTCTCTTATAGGTATAATATGAGGTATTTTATAAGTATATTAAAAATCTAGTAACCCTAGATAATATCATTGTAATGTAAGAGCAGAATTTTGTTAATAATTTAAAATAAAAGAAAAAAATACAGTGTAAATAAAAAATAAAGAATAATCTGAAGTTTATGAAAATAAAGTAAGTACATTTTTAACTACAAATTAATGAAAATATTTAAAAAGAAATATTATTTACATAATATTGTCACATTGTATTAACTGATTTTTTAAATATTTTAAACAAATTTTTACAAAAATATTTTATCATATAACAAAAACATTAATAAAATTTATAAAATACAACATAAAATAAAAACAAAATTAATAAAATTAATAAATTTTTTTAAATGTAAATTACCAAACATTGTGCAAATTATGTTGTTTTAAAAATATTTTTAAATTTTCTTATTAAACAAAAGAAACAAACATTAAAGTACAATAATATGCTTTTAATTTTAGATCTGAGAAAACATTGGAATCTGAATTCTGAATCAAGCATTACACCAACATAACCTAATGCAGCGGACTTTAGTAAAAAGTGACACGTCAAGCATTACACCCACATAACCTAATGCAGCGGTCTTTAGTAAAAAAACGTAGTAAAAAAACGACACGTCAAGCTTTATAACCACATAACCTAATGCAGCGGTCTTTAGTAAAAAAACGACACGTCAAGCATTACACCCACATAACCTAATGCAACGGTCTTTAGTAAAAAAACGATACGTTAAGCATTACACCCACTTAACCTAATGCAGCTGACTTTAGTAAAAAGTGACACGTCAAGCATTACACTCACATAACCTAATGCAGCGGTCTTAAGTAAAAAAACGACACGTCAAGCATTACACCCACATAACCTAATGCAGCGGTCTTTAGTAAAAAAACGATACGTTAAGCATTACACCCACTTAACCTAATGCAGCTGACTTTAGTAAAAAGTGACACGTCAAGCATTACACCCACATAACCTAATGCAGCGGTCTTTAGTAAAGAGCGACACGTCAAGCATTACACCCACATAACCTAATGCAGCGGACTTTAGTAAAAAGTGACACGTCAAGCATTACACCCACATAACATAATACAGCGGACTTTAGTAAAGAGCGACACGTCAAGCATTACACCCACATAACCTAATGCAGCGGACTTTAGTAAAAAGTGACACGTCAAGCATTACACCCACATAACCTAATGCAGCGGACTTTAGTAAAGAGCGACACGTCAAGCATTACACCCACATAACCTAATGCAGCGGACTTTAGTAAAAAGTGACACTTCAAGCATTACACCCACATAACCTAATGCAGCGGACTTTAGTAAAAAGCGACACAAAGATTGACGTGTCGTGTTTTTACTAAAGACCGCTGCATTAGGTTATGTGGGTGTAATGCTTGACGTGTCACTTTTTACTAAAGTCCGCTGCATTAGGTTATGTGGGTGTAATGCTTGACGTGTCGTGTTTTTACTAAAGACCGCTGCATTAGGTTATGTGGTTATAAAGCATGACGTGTCGTTTTTTTACTAAAGACCGCTGCATTAGGTTATGTGGGTGTAATGCTTGACGTGTCACTTTTTACTAAAGTCCGCTGCATTAGGTTATGTGGGTGTAATGCTTGACGTGTCGTTTTTTTACTAAAGACCGCTGCATTAGGTTATGTGGTTATAAAGCTTGACGTGTCGTTTTTTTACTAAAGACCGCTGCATGAGGTTATGTGGGTGTAATGCTTGACGTGTCGTTTTTTTACTTAAGACCGCTGCATTAGGTTATGTGAGTGTAATGCTTGACGTGTCACTTTTTACTAAAGTCAGCTGCATTAGATTAAGTGGGTGTAATGCTTAACGTATCGTTTTTTTACTAAAGACCGCTGCATTAGGTTATGTGGGTGTAATGCTTGACGTGTCGTTTTTTTACTAAAGACCGCTGCATTAGGTTATGTGGTTATAAAGCTTGACGTGTCGTTTTTTTACTAAAGACCGCTGCATTAGGTTATGTGGGTGTAATGCTTGACGTGTCACTTTTTACTAAAGTCAGCTGCATTAGGTTAAGTGCGTGTAATGCTTAACGTATCGTTTTTTTACTAAAGACCGCTGCATTAGGTTATGTGGGTGTAATGCTTGACGTGTCGTTTTTTTACTAAAGACCGCTGCATTAGGTTATGTGGTTATAAAGCTTGACGTGTCGTTTTTTTACTAAAGACCGCTGCATTAGGTTATGTGGTTATAAAGCTTGACGTGTCGTTTTTTTACTAAAGACCGCTGCATTAGGTTATGTGGGTGTAATGCTTGACGTGTCACTTTTTACTAAAGTCAGCTGCATTAGGTTAAGTGGGTGTAATGCTTAACGTATCGTTTTTTTACTAAAGACCGCTGCATTAGGTTATGTGGGTGTAATGCTTGACGTGTCGTTTTTTTACTTAAGACCGCTGCATTAGGTTATGTGAGTGTAATGCTTGACGTGTCACTTTTTACTAAAGTCAGCTGCATTAGGTTAAGTGGGTGTAATGCTTAACGTATCGTTTTTTTACTAAAGACCGCTGCATTAGGTTATGTGGTTATAAAGCTTGACGTGTCGTTTTTTTACTAAAGACCGCTGCATTAGGTTATGTGGGTGTAATGCTTGACGTGTCACTTTTTACTAAAGTCCGCTGCATTAGGTTATGTGGGTGTAATGCTTGATTCAGAATTCAGATTCCTATGTTTTCTCAGATCTAAAATTAAAAGCATATTATTGTACTTTAATGTTTGTTTCTTTTGTTTAATAAGAAAATTTAAAAATATTTTTAAAACAACATAATTTGCACAATGTTTGGTAATTTACATTTAAAAAAATTTATTAATTTTATTAATTTTGTTTTTATTTTATGTTGTATTTTATAAATTTTATTAATGTTTTTGTTATATGATAAAATATTTTTGTAAAAATTTGTTTAAAATATTTAAAAAATCAGTTAATACAATGTGACAATATTATGTAAATAATATTTCTTTTTAAATATTTTCATTAATTTGTAGTTAAAAATGTACTTACTTTATTTTCATAAACTTCAGATTATTCTTTATTTTTTATTTACACTGTATTTTTTTCTTTTATTTTAAATTATTAACAAAATTCTGCTCTTACATTACAATGATATTATCTAGGGTTACTAGATTTTTAATATACTTATAAAATACCTCATATTATACCTATAAGAGACGTATATTATACCCGCGCAAGGTATTTTAACAACCGTGTATACAGGGTGACACGTTTGTAGTTATTTTGTATATACCGAGGGGTGCTAGTTAAAAGTCGCTATGTATCTTTTTTCACAAACGAAGACCCCGATATCTTACTATGTATGCAACGTATATTATGTCGGTGCCTTCCTTAGAAAAAAAAACAATATAGCGATGTTTAAATAGGACGCGGCGATACATATAAACAATTAATTCTACAACACTATGTATATACACGAAAATTAGCACCATCCGTGGTGGGCACCATAAAATGGCGTTTGTAAATAAATAGCATTGCGTGTTTGATTAATAAACATGACAATAATTACATAAAATTTCGTGTTTTTATCAAAATAAAATAAAAAATTTAGGAATCAAATGTTTTATTAAAAAATGTATTTTCATATTTTAATAGTTAAATGAATAAAATTCTAGTATGCATTTTAACAATATATTGTGTATCGCTATATACTTTTTAGTATTTTTTAAGGATAATAAAAATACAATTTGAAAATTGTTTTTAAAATAAAAAAATTATAAGTATACATATAGTGTAGTGTAGTGATAATAATAATAATAATTAACAAATAAAACTTTAGTAAACAACAGATTGCAAAAAGTATGTATGAAAACGTAAATTATATATTTAAACATACAAAATATCGGTATTTAAAAAATTTTAATTTAATAATAAATACTTAAAAATAATGTCTAAAAAAATGTTATGATTAAAAAATTTATTAGATTTTATATAATTTTTTTGTTTATTTCTTTAAAAAAATTTTGTTAAATCTATTTATAAAATGGTGCATATACCAAGTGCATATAGTTATAATTATTGGGCAAAAACAAGAACAGAAGTTGTTGAATTAACATGTTTAATGCCTAATGGTGTAATAATACCATTTGAAACAAATCGAAACACAACATTAAGTGAAGTTAAGGAAGTAAGTATAATTAATTCAGTTTTCAATTTTATATTTACTAATTTTTTAATTTATTTTGCTAAGGATTTATGGGATGAAGCAAGCAAGTACCCGTTACATGGAACTTTAAAAGATTCACAATCGTATATATTTTCATGTATAAATTCCAATGCCGAAGCTGAAGAATTAAGAGATGAAACTAGAAGATTATGTGACATAAGACCTTTTTGTTCAATCTTAAAACTCATTGAACGAGAAGGTGTTAAAGTTGATAGAAATTTAGATTCACAAATTGGTTTACTTATCGGGAAAGGGTTACATGAATTTGCTACTTTGAAAAATTCTGAAGTTAATGATTTTAGATGGAAAATGAGAGTATTAGGAGATGAAATTTATTTAGAAAGGAAAAAACAATCATGGAATGAAAAAGTATTGTATCAATATCCAGCACGATTAGCTTCATCTTCAAAAATCCCAAAAAACATTGAATCTCGTTTGAAAGACGGTAATATTGTTCTTCTTGTAAAATTCGAAAATTCAGAGGTAATGGATTTATGAAATAAATTTGTAAAATAAAATTACTTAAATTAAATATTAATCTTTACAGATATCATACACTTTTCAAATTCCTCACACAACTACTCCTTATAATTTGTTAGTATTAATAATTAATAAACGTGCCAATACATTAATGTTACGAGGTGAAAAGCCAGAAGACTTTACATTAAAAGTTTGCGGTCAAGAAGAATATTTATTAACTGATCTTCCATTAATACAAGCTTATTATATTCAAGAATGTATTTCAAAAGACGTTACTCCAGTTCTTATTACCGTTAGTTTAAAAAATATTCAAATCGAAAAAATTGATAATCATAATAAATATGATAACGATATTATAAATCGAACTAATCGACCATCATTTTCTACTTTAACTTTGCGTAAGAAAGGAAAACACACTTGTGTTTGGAGTATTAATGAAAAATTTAGTTTTGATGTCAATGGAATATCAAGATTGAATTGTGATGCAGCACATCGGACCGTAGAAGTATGTATATTAAATAAATGTAATAATTGAACTATAATTATATGTATTATTTATAAATCATTTATTGTCATAGATTGGATTACAAGCTGGTTTATTTCATGGTGGTAAATCTCTCTGTGAAAGTCAAAAAACTAAAGAAAGAATAGTTAATGCAGATGGAAGTTGTCAGTGGGAAGAAACTATTAATTTTGACATAAAAGTGTGTGATATTCCTCGAATGGCTCGATTATGTTTTGTACTCTATGAAATTAGTAAGACTGCAAAAGGTTTAAAAAGTAGAAGATTTGTTAAAGAATCAAAACAAGACTGTTTTATAAATCCATTGTGCTGGGCTAATACATCAGTGTATGATTTTAAGGGGCAATTAAAAACTGGAGCAATGACTTTATACACTTGGACTTATGCTGAAGAAGTACAAAATGAAGATTTACTTCATCCATTAGGAACGGTAGTTTCAAATCCCCATATTGATCGTGCAGCTGCCCTTATGATTAGTTTTCCAAAGTAAAAACATATTTAAAATTCAAATACCTAAATATTTTTTATTTAAATAATAACTCAAATTATAATTATTTTTTTAACAGAAAAGATGAAATAATTTTATATCCATCTTCTGAAAAAATTGTTGAATATGTCGCGAAAATTTCAGACAACACAACTCAAAACTTAATTGAAGATATGGAAACAGATGACTCAAGCATTAATGCATCTCAGATTGAGCAGTTACGTTTACTGGGAGAACGAGATCCTTTACATGAATTACATGAACAAGAAAGAAAAACAATTTGGGCTTTAAGACACCATTGTATTTCCAAAATTCCAACTCTCTTAGCTAAACTTTTGCAATGTGTTGAATGGAATGATCATAAGTAAAATATTTAGAGATTTGTTTTTTTTTTCTGTTTGTAAATTAAATTAAACTATTTATACTTCAGGGAAGTTGCAGAAGCTATAGCTTTAGTTTTAAAATGGCCCAAATTACCAGCAGAAAAAGCTTTAGAACTACTCGACTATGCATATGCAGATCAAATAGTTCGAAGTTTTGCTGTAAGATGTTTAAAAGATGTAAGCGATGAAGATTTAAGTCTTTACTTAATACAATTAGTTCAAGCTTTAAAACATGAAAATTATTTAAATTGCGACTTAACGGAGTTTTTACTGAGAAGAGCCTTGAATAATCAAAGAATTGGGCACTTTTTGTTTTGGCTTTTAAGGTATAAATACATTAGCAACTTAAAAAAAAAATATTTTAATATTAAAATTTTGAAAACTTTTAAGATCGGAAATGCAAGTTGGTTCAGTTTCTGTTCGTTTTGGATTAATTCTTGAAGCTTATTGTCGTGGTAGTCAAGACCATATGCGAGCATTATCTAAACAAATGGATTGTTTAGACAAGTTAGGCATTGCTTATGAACAAGTAAAACAACGTAAAGACAGAAAAGCAGCTTTACAAGGTTTTCAAGATTTTATAAAAGAGGCTCATTGTCAAGAAGCATTAAATTGTATATTAAATCCATTAAATCCAAGTTTAAAATGGAGAGGAATCATGTAATACATATAGAAATTATATAATATACTTTAGCTATTTCATTTTTATAATTTAATATTTTATAAGCAATTAAAAAATTTACAGAGTGGAAAAATGTCGAGTTATGGATAGTAAAATGCGACCACTTTGGTTAGTCTTTGAAAATGTTGATCCATTTGGAGAAGATGTTTATTTAATATTAAAGCATGGAGATGATCTGAGACAAGATATGCTGACACTTCAAATGATTCGAATAATGGATAAATTATGGAAAAAAGAAGGCTTAGATTTACGTATGAATCCTTATGGATGTATATCAACAAAAAATAGAGTGGGACTTATAGAAGTTGTTTTAAATGCAGAAACAATAGCCAATATCCAAAAAGAAAAAGGGATATTTCCAGCAACTGCAGCTTTCAGGTACAATAAAATATTTTCTAGCGATTTAGTTGTAATTAAAGTTAATCTGTTTCTTTTAGGAGAGGTTCACTTTTAGCATGGTTAAAAGACCACAATCGTACCGAAGCTGCATTGAATAAGGCAATAGAAGAATTCACATTGAGTTGTGCTGGTTATTGTGTTGCAACCTACGTTTTAGGGATAGCAGATCGTCATTCTGATAATATAATGGTTAAAAAAACGGGTCAACTTTTTCATGTTGATTTTGGACATATTTTGGGACATTTTAAAGAAAAATTTGGAATTAGAAGAGAAAGAGTGCCGTTTGTATTAACAAATGATTTTGTACACGTTATAAATAAAGGACAAACAAAAAAAGGCCAAGCACATGAATTTCAAAGATTTCAAAATTATTGCGAACAAGCGTTTTTAGTATTAAGAAGACATGGAAATTTAATTCTTTCTCTTTTTGCTATGATGATCTCAACAGGTTTACCTGAACTTTCTTCGGAAAAGGATCTGAATTATTTAAGGGATACTTTGGTAATTTTTTTTATCAATATTTTTTTTTCGTTATATCCAATCAAATTTAATTAAATTTTTTTTTAGGTTCTTGAAATGACAGAAACTGAAGCGCAGAAACACTTTAGAAGTAAATTTGACGAGGCTTTATGCAATTCATGGAAAACATCCTTGAATTGGGCATCTCATAACATGGCCAAAAATAATAAAACTACATAAAAAAATACTCACAAAATTCTGTAAAGAAATTTCTTTTTTGTAAATAATGATATATAAATTATAAATTGAAAAATATGTTGGTTTTGAAAGTAATTTTTTGCAAAATAAAAAAACCAAGAAAATATATCTAGCTTTTTTTAAAAGTATTGTTAAAAATTATAATTAATATAAATAATTATAAGGAAATGTATATAAATTGCAATAAAATTTTATATATTATAAATTATTTTATTTTCAATCTTTAAAATTTTAAATAATTTATATAAACATAAGTTTTTAAGTATTAGAATATTTTTACACAATACATAAATTTTTTTTTTTTTTTAAATACTTACAAATGATGAAAAAACATTTGTTATAATAAAAAATATAAAAACTTATTATTTTATGGTCCCCAATAGGTATTTCTTCATTCTTTTTAAATTTTATACACAGGAAGTATTGACTAATCATTAAATTTATCTAGCTAAATATTTGAAGAGATCTCAGAAGGGAACCTATAGTATACTTAAGCATTAAAAAGTAAATTTGTTTATCACATACTTAAAAATTAAATTATTAAAATTTATTCATTCTCTATGTAATAAAACATATATTCCAAGACATGCTAATATAGCATATTTGAATTTTGGATATTCATTCATGTATATTGTAACCATCCCAACATACGGTAAAAATCCTCTAGCTCTACCAACTACATCATTATTTGTTAACCATAATTGACCAGGAGCATATAATCCTCTATCATCTACAGAATTGTTATCTCCTTTTGTTAAAAATTTAACAGTACTATTTTCCCCGCTCTTTTCATGCAACTTCATAACTCTGTGTACAATAGGAATGTCACGTCCCTTAACTTTGAATACGACAATTTCTCCTACTCTGACTGGTTCATCTTCATAATTTGTTAAGAATAATAAGTCACCTCGGTGAAATGCTGGTTCCATACTACCACTTAAAACTACAACTATTGGACTTTCGCTTCCGGTGACAACCATTAAACCTTTCCATATCATTAGAGCTGATGAAACTATCATGCCAAAACTTAATACTTGATATAAGAACTGAAAAATATTAAAGAATCATTAAAATTTTATTAATAGCTTCTTAAACTAATTCTTAAAAATGTTTTTGATCAGGAAACAAAAGAAAAAAATTTGCAAAACCAGCTTATAAACACAATTGAATTTTAAATTTTATAAATGAAAAAATAAAACTTTAAAGAATTTTAAATTATTATTAGGTAAAAAATTTTTTATTTTTTCTGAGGAACTAACTTAAGTATTTATTTTAATTTATAACAAATTTATAACAATAAAACGTTGCAAATAAATTTGACTAAGATTTTACAGAGGTTAAATTTTAAGGACTGTATAGCATTAAATTAAGTAAGAATTTAAAAAATATAAAAAATTCAAGTTTTAAACAAAATAATAAAATTTTATTGTTTATTCTAAAAAATTAAAACATATGGACATTTTTATAAACGTGTTTATATTTGATTTGAAATACACGTTTACTAAAACATTTGAATTAACAATAACTTTAAAAAATTATACATACTTGCCGCTTATTCATTCTTTTAACATCATCAAATAATGCGTTTAAAACCATTTTTGTTTTTTTTATTTTTAAATTATAAATAAATAACTAATTAGTTTATTTTATAATTAAAAACTTAATTTTAGTGTGCGTGTCAAAAACTTTGGAGTAAAAACGCCGATGTCGTCGACAATAATGACAAATTGACAACAAAAACATATTTTTATATTGTTGGTAATATTGCTTTTTAAGTATTTCCTTCTCACTTCAACACATACAATATTTATTTCTGATTTGTGTTTTTCTGATTGGAAGTAAATGCATGGGAAAAGTAACAATATTTAAAAAACAAAAAAATATATAAAAGCTAATAATTGTATAATTTTCATATTAATATATTAACTTAAAATACCCCTACCAATACTGTTTTGAGTAAAAAAGTACAATAAAATGAAAAAAATTTTTAAATTTTTAAAATATTTGAAATAAAATATAAATAAAGTCCTGCGCAAGTGCTAGATAGCCGCCATCTCTGGGCAGAAGAGAACAATATCTTTATTCACAAATCACAGATTATAATTATATCTATTAATTTTCTAAAAAAAAAAAAGGTTATTTTTTTTTCTTGTTTAGTTATTATAGCACAGATTGCAATTAGTTAAAATTATATATATTCAACAATGAATAGAAAATGTATTCATAAATAATAAAAAATTTTAGAAGGTAAGTAAATTTTAAGGTTCAAATTTTTACAATATTATTTGATACTCAAAAGTGAATAAATTATAAGATTGAAAGAAGAAAAGCTGCAATAACTCGTGACGTTATTTTGTTAACAAAAAATTAATAAATTCATTGATACCGGAAGAAAGTTATTTATAAAACTGCGAATCCATGTTATTGATATTTTTATAATATTTAGTATACATTGTACCTAGTGAGTAACAATATTTTTTATTGCAAAATAGTCTAAAATATATTTAATGTATAAAGTATTTGTTTAAATAATTTAAAAGTTCCTTAAATATAATAAAATGATTTTTAATATCAAATAATAAAAAAATAATTTATCGATTTTTTTTTGCAAAAAAAATATTAAAAAAATATAGCAGGTTTACAACTAAGCAACTGCATGTTACTGCAATATTTTTGTATGCCCCAATAAATTATATTATAAATTCATCAAAAGAATATCAATAAAAGCATATTTTGAATTTTATTTGTAAAAAACTTTTAAAAATGCGTTATTTAGGTATTTTATCTTTTTCGTTGTTTTTGATCATTTAACATAACCTTAAACATAACAATTAATATTTAATAACAAAATGGTTAATTTTTTTCTACTTTTGAATCGTTTTTTAAAAGCTAATTAGCTTTTTCATTTCAAAGTAAATTGACCTAATTTTATAATTTTAATGTCCAATGTTTTTAACAATTGTTTTTATTTAATTTATCGACAATGACAACTAGCTTTATTTTAATTATTATTATTAATAAATATTATATTGGAAAAAAAAATTTGAGATTAAACTGTAGGATTCTTATTCCAGCTGTTTCATTGATCTTAATTATCCATAGACGCATTTAATTTTTCAGGTCTACTTAGAGAAATTCGAAATAAGAAAAGTTATTTAATATAAAAAATATTAATGGATGAATCATTAGAAGATACATATTTCAATAACTCTGAAGAAAACACTGAAAAAAATTCAGATCAGATTATACCTAATTCAAAAATGGATATTGTTTCTGAAAATCAAACAAAAAGTTCTACTGATGATTTAATTAACAAACAATCTGAGTTAATAGAAGGTTTTAGTAAACATGATTCAACTCAAAATTCAAGATCTTCATCGGTTTCAAGCCATACAAGTTCAAAATCAAGATCAAGATCTCCTTCTGTTCATTCTAAATCTTCAATAAGATCTCGATCTCGCTCTTCACAATCAAAATCGCCATCCAGGTCTCGTTCTAGATCTCCTTCAGTGAAATCTAAATCTCCTTCAATTAGTCGATCTAAATCAGCAGATTCAATTAAAAATAGATCGGTTTCAAGGTCCAGATCACGTTCAGGTTCTAGACTTAGTAAATCAAGGTCGAGATCTAAATCACCGTTAACAAATATTAGTTCATTAAGAAAATCTCGTTCACGTTCTGGTTCAGTAGAATCAAAAACAAGCATGAGATCTAGATCTGGCTCACGTTCAGGTTCTCGTCTTAATAAATCAAAGTCGAGATCTAAATCACCATCAGTCAATATCGATTCATCAAGAAAATCTCGTTCACGTTCTGGTTCAGTGGAATCAAAAACAAGCATGAGATCCAGATCTGGCTCACGTTCAGGTTCTCGTCTTAATAAATCAAAGTCGAGATCTAAATCACCATCAGTCAATATCGATTCATCAAGAAAATCTCGTTCACGTTCTGGTTCAGTGGAATCAAAAACAAGCATGAGATCTAGATCTCGATCACTTTCAGGTTCTCGTCTTAATAAATCAAAGTCGAGATCTAAATCACCGTTAGTAAATATTGATTCAACAAGAAAGTCTCGTTCACGTTCTGGTTCAGTGGAATCAAAAACAAGCATGAGATCTAGATCTCGCTCACGTTCAGGTTCTCGTCTTAGTAAATCAAAGTCGAGATCTAAATCACCATCAGTGAATATCGATTCATCAAGAAAATCTCGTTCGCGTTCTGGTTCAATGGAATCAAAAACAAGCATGAGACCTAGATCTCGATCACTTTCAGGTTCTCGTCTTAATAAATCAAAGTCGAGATCTAAATCACCGTTAGTAAATATTGATTCAACAAAAAAGTCTCGTTCGCGTTCTGGTTCAGTGGAATCAAAAACAAGCATGAGATCTAGATCTCGCTCACGTTCAGGTTCTCGTTTAAGTAAATCAAAGTCGAGATCTAAATCACCGTTAGTAAATATTGATTCATCAAGAAAATCTCGTTCACGTTCTGGTTCAGCAGAGTCAAAAACAAGCATGAGATCTAGATCTCGCTCTACATCCTCTAAAAAATCAGCAACTTCTGCAAAATCAGGTTCTATAAAAAGAAGTTCAAGAAGTCGCTCTGTTTCTGGGTCTAGATCAAGATCAAGATCAAGATCAGCATCATCAGGACGCTCAAGAAGTCGCTCTCGATCAAGGTCTACTTCAAGGTCAAAAAGTAGATCATCTTCAAGGTCTTCAGGTAAAAGTTCTAAATCTTCTTCAAGATCCAGGTCAAGGAGTAAAGACAGTAGAATATTACCATCTGATTCTGATTCTGATGTTGAAAAGCATAAAGCTAAAAAAAAAAAGATTCACGATTCTGATTCAGAAAGTGGAGATGAAAAAGCAAATGAAAACAAGGTTGATGTAGGTAGTGATAATGAAAATGAAAAGGGTAATGATGCTAAAAAGGCTGAAGATTCAAGTTCTGATGAAGGACCGATGGAACCTTCAAGAGCATAGTAAGTAGATTCATTTTAATGTTTTTAAATAAAAGCCCTAATTTAATACAAGCATTGTTTTTCAGCGATGATACATTATCTGACTTTGATATAATGTTACTAAGAAAGAAAGAAGAAGCATCTCGTAAACGCAAACGCAAAGATATTGATATTATTAATGATAATGATGATATTATTGCACAATTAATAGTTGATATGAAACATGCATCAGAAGATGATAGAAAGCTAAATGAACAAGCTAAACCTGCATTAAATAAAATAGCAATGCTGCCAAAAGTTCTTTCTCAATTGAAAAAACATGATCTACAGTTGGCATTTATAGAACATAATGTTTTGACTGTATTAACAGATTGGTTATCACCAATGCCAGATCGTTCCTTACCATCATTAAGGATTAGAGATTCTCTCTTAAAGCTATTGCAAGAAGTAAGTAGCTATTTTAATTTAATGCTTGAAATTTAAGTTAATTTATTACACAAGCAATTTAATAAAAAATGCATTTCAGTTTCCAACCTTGGACCATTCATCTTTAAAGCAATCGGGTATTGGAAAAGCAGTAATGTATTTATATAAACATCCAAAAGAAACAAAAGAAAATAAAGAAAGAGCAGGAAAGCTAATAAGTGAATGGGCAAGGCCTATATTTAATAATTCAGCAGATTTTAAAGCTCTTTCAAAAGAAGAAAGAATGCACCGTGATCAAGAACTAAACCCTGTAAAAAAGCAAAAGACTCAGGAAGAAATGGAACAGAGAGCGCAAGACATTCATAGAGCAATGAAAGGAGAAGGAAAGTAAGGCTTTTTTTATGCTAAGTAGTCAGTAGGAAATAGATGCATAGATTATACTGACAATATGTAAGATTTTGCGCTATTGTTTTACTGCCCACAAAAAGCTGATGCAAAAGCAGCTGACTTAATCTGAAAGGTAGCTTAGCTTTCCTTGTCCTGAAGCTAAAGCTATTTAATACTTTTATTCTAATTTACAAGGAGAAGCTGAAATAAAGTAAAGCTATTGATTTAAAGCAAGCAAACCAAAGTCCAATTAAGTAAAGACAAGCTATTTTAAGGTTGGGGGTTCAAAGAATGCATATAATGCTCTTAGGTGAAAAAAAAGCAAAGCTTCAAGCTTTTTGTTGTTTCTTTTTTTATTAAAAATAACTATTTAAGTAAAGACTATATTTTAAGATTGAGGGTTCACAGAATGCATATAAATATTTTAGGCGTATTTTCCGTGAGTAATTTTTTTAATTGATACGATGAAAAAAAGCTCCTTAAGTAGGAAATCTCTTAAATAATATTTGTTTTTTTTTATTTGCACCAGTGTTTGATTCAGTTTTTTATGTGGATTTTAAATGCTTAATGTAAAGTTTTGAAACTGTTAAAGTGAATACGAAGCTATTCAACATATTTATTTAATTTACTAAAATAATTAATGAAATTTACTAAAATTGAACTTAAAAATATTGGTTGAAAAGCTTATGGTTTTTTTTTTTTTTTTTTTTAATAACTTATAGCCTCAAATTATACTCAGCTAAATTTTTTAGTAAATTTATTTAAAAGAATTAAATAGATTTAGAATCAGAACAAAGAAGCTTAGCTTCCCTTTTATAACGCAATAGCCTTTGCATAAACGGTTTATAGACTTTAAATGAATGGCGCAAAGCTTTACATGTTATTAGTATATCTGTGGCTTGTTTCCCCCCAAATAGCTTTAACTTTTATAAAATGCTAATAAATGCATTAATGCTTTTAGAAAACTAAGGCCTGGTGATCCTGGATGGGTTGCAAGAGCTCGTGTACCAGTTCCTTCGAATAAAGATTACATTAATAGACCTGCATGGAAAAGTGATATAGATATAAGCAGAGTAAGTTTAGTGCATTTTTTTAAATTACAAATAATTTGTTAGATTAACTTTTCTAATTATCTTTTTTTTCATTTTTTTAGACAACAAAAAAGCCAATGAATAGGTTTGAAAGACATTTAAAGAATTTTGTAGATACTAAAAGACTGAAAACTGCAAGAAGAGCAGTTGAAATATCAATTGAAGGTCGTAAAATGGCTTTATAAGAATAGTTAAGTATGTAAAGTTTATTATTATCAAATGTAAGAAATAAGCAATATTTGTCATTTAAAAAAAAATAAATTATTTAATTGAAGCAAATAATGTATAAAAATCTTTTTGAAGCTTTTCTTTAATAAGCTTGATTAATCTTAAAATGATTAAAAATAAGATTACTCGTATATACGTTTTTATATCCAAAGAGTATTAAATACTTGTTCTTTGGTATAAAATGTACAAAGATTATAAAGATTATTTTTTTGTATAAATTTTTTGTAGTTTAATTTTTAGTTTTTAATTAATAATGATTAAGTATAATTTTAAAATAAAAAATAAAAATAATTTAAAACCTAAAATTTCATTTAAATATTTTTGTTTCCTCTAAATGATCCTAACTTATCTGTTTTTATAGAATTTGACCATATCTTTGATACATACCCTTCATTTAATTAAATATTTATTTATAATTAACAGAGCTTACAAAGATAGCTTAATAAACTTTTTACCAACAAGGCTTTATGAAACTTTTTAAGATTTTGAATCTATCAGTATAAGGCAGAAGAAGTTACTCACCTTTATTATATTAAAAATTAATTAAACTCTAAAAATAATTAATACTTGATATTTTTTAATATAATATTTATTTTCTTAAAATAACATTTTATTTTTTATCCTGAAATCAGAGCAGGAATTTATAATAGTATAATTACATTTTTTTGTATATGCTTTTATTTAACAAAAACACAAAGCTTTTATTGGTGTACCCAATTGCTTGTTAAGCATGATTTTGTGAAAAAAACATTAAGCATTGTATCTAAACAATTTTTATTTGACAAAAATAAATTTTTTATACATATAGAGCTTTTTGTACTACATTTTTTTTTATAATTATATGAAAACAATAACTGCGTTCATAAAATATAGTTGTATTAGCTTTTTCTAAAAAATATATTTTTTTCTTTTAACATTTATCCTTTTAAAATATTTTTCTCTCTTTTGGCTAAAAATTTTAAACATTTTAGTATATCACTTTATATTCTATAATTATGTGTTTAACGGAATAATTAAACTATATAGATGTTTTAAATAATATAAAAATATATTTTTTCCTTCACTGACAATATAGCTTTTCGATTTTTAAAATAAATATTTTTGTTTATTTCCTAGTAATACTGATTTTTTTAAAATAATGCAAAAAATATTTAACTTTTATCATGCAATATTTTTCACAAATAAATAATTAAGAAATATCTTCCAAGTAAACACAATTATTAGCCATATAAAATACTTTTCATAGAAGCTTAATTATTCATATATTATAATAAACTGCAAACTTTTTTTTTTTTTAAATAAAAATTACTTTACCAAGCCAGTGAAGAAATAAAATAATCTTAAAAAAAAAGTAATACAAAGTACTTATAGCTATATGTAAATTTGCATTTAAAAAAATATTTTTTCATTCAGTATAATGCTTTATAATCTCAAGCAAAACCTATATCATGATAATGGAATGTTTACATTAGTTTGCTATTTATAATAGGATAGTTTGCTTATTGAACATTTCTAGCAGGAATTGGTGGACCTCCAGTTGATCGAGCTGGAACTGGCGGTGGTGGTGGTGCAAAATTTGGTGGTGGTGCTTGTCTTTGAGGTAATGGCGGTGGACTGAAATTTTCTGTTAAATCTTCCATTCTGTCTCTTATAATATCATTGTCAATTTCTTCATAAATAGCAGATTCATTTGACTTTAAATAGGTTTCTTCCATTTCGTTTTGAACAATTTCAGAATGTGAAGGTTGTTCACTTTGTACAAGAATAGGTTGTTGAGGTCTTCCAGGTGGCACTGGTCTTGGTTGTTGAGGTCTTGGGGGTGCAGGTCGAGTTGGAGATGGACCTCTTGATCTTTTTTCTTTTACATTTAAATTACTAAATTGATTAATTGCATTTGAATCCAAAGAAAAGTTGTTACTTTTTGAAGCATTGTTAAAAATATTAACTTCTTTTTCAACAGCTGCTACCCAATCAGGAGTTTTTAAAGACAATTTAAGCACCTGTCCACATACTTTCATCGACCCTTTTTTCACTGCTGCTAACGCGCTTTGACCATCTCTAAATGTTACCCAAACGGTATCATTAACAAAGCGCACAAGTATAACTTCACCAATTTCCGATAAATCTTGTACCAATGTATTCATAAAACTATCTTCAAATATATTTTCTAACTCTTCGTTGTTATCTTCAACTCTTACTATCACAGTACCATCTGGAGGTCCTAGGTCTTGAATGACTTCTCTGAATACATTTTCTCTACGCTCTTCATCAATACAATGAATGTCTATATCAATTATAGCTATTACTGGTCTATGATCACTTTGTTTTAACTCGGCTCTACCGTAAAATATAAGGTTTCCAGAATTCCAGTCACCTTGAGGTGATTCTGCAAATCAGATAAAAGATATTATTAATAAATAGATAAACACTCAGAAAATTAAAATTGAAACAAAAAAAATAATTATAAATGGCAAATTACCAGTATCTTGAATTTGTTTTCTGCGTTTCCATAAAACTCTGTCTGTCCATGCAGGCTGCCTGCACTTTTCGCTAGTATCATAATCATCAGAAAATATATCATACTTATATGTTGGAGGAAAATTAATTGGTCCTTCCAAAAAATTTTTAAAAACATTTCCTTGGTCTTGTTGAACCTAAAATTAAATTAATAGATTTTATTTTTTTTTTGAAAACTCAAAAGGTTAAAAAAAGCTTCTTACTCTTAGTTGATCATATTGAAGTATTGTAGACAGTTCATTAAGTTTAATCAATTCTTTCATTTCATCCTTATCCATATCTACTCTGTAATTAAAATCTCCACACCAGAAGACATAATCATGGGTATTTAAGGTTCTACCCATGGGAAAAACAATTTTTCTAGTAATTTCAGCATAATCAGCATTTCTTTCAGCAACTTGTGACTGACCAGCCGCAAAATGTGCACATACAAAGCAAAAAGATGTTGAATAAAGAACAAAACGTATTGCTGCTGCACCTTTATTACCAGTTGCACCTCCAAGACCAGTTTTTACACAATCAACAGCCACATCTCTTAAAAATCTAGCATGTATTGGTCTTATAAAAATATATAAACAAACTCCAACTAATTGTTGATATGTAACGAGAACATAATTTTTATCTCTTGATAAAACTTTAGATAGTTCTTCTGCCCAAGACTTAGCATTTTCACTACTGGCTGCCATAATGTTTGATGCATTAAGATCTACTATTTCTTCAAATCCAATTGCAAATATATCGACAGGTGAACTAGTAAATTTATCTTCTTCTAATACTGAAAGAAAAAAAAATGTGTTAAGCTTTTATTATTTATTTACAGCAAAATTTGATGGGGACAACTTACAAGAAGCATTTTTTGGAGCATCAAGAAGCCAATCTGTTAATGATAAATCTTTGTAAACAACGCTTCGAAAATGCTTGCCACCATTTACGTTATATGTTCCAATACCAATCCGAAGTTTTTTAGTAAATGTAAATTCCTGATATCTTTTGCACATTTCTCTCAGAACAGAAGTTGGTGCATGTAACATATTTGAAGATAAAAATAAACGAGCTCTATCTGCTAATTCAGTATTTAATGTGGAACCTAGCAATAAAATATCAATAGCCTCTTGTTTACTAGAATCAAGAAGATTATTTTGAATAGTTCTAGCAGCGGATCTAGCTCCATCCATAAGTTTTGAGTTTCCTTGAATAGCACCAGTTCCAGCATAAATTTTACTCACTTCGTTACCATTATTAATCCACATTTGACGGAAAACTTCTTCAAATCTTGATACAATTTGTTGCTTTTCATCTAAATTCAATAACAGTAATTGATAAGGTAATACTTCTAAAGCAATAAACATTTGCACACAATTAGTTCTGTCAAGACAATCTAAGCAATTTGTTCGAAATGTTCCACATTGCTCTTTTTCAATATTATTTCCATCAGCAAAAAATAAGGAGAACTTTTCTAAATAACTTGAAATATTCTCTTTTAACTTAAATAAATTTTTTACATTTCCACCGCGACATTCTTGATGATAATCAAAAAGAATATGAGGAACTTCATTATGTTTTGATTGACTGAGATGCAACTGATAAAGTTGACTCAACATTGCTTCCCCTTCTTTACTACCTATTATACTTGAACCCAAAAGATTAACTATACATTGTTGGCCATAATGCTGTCGTATTAATGTAATGTGTCTATCAAAAGCTGCTGCTGAAGCTTCAAAACCACGAGAAATTTTTATTTTATGTGAACCAACTTGGATACCTGGTTGTTCCCAAAATAGTGGTACCGATCCTCTAGTTTGTATATATGAGGTTACTTTATTGTCTACATAAATTAATTGTTCAGTTTCAACAAAATTTGCAACATGACCATCATCATTCGTACCACGAACATTAAACCTGAAATTAAAAACTTTATTTTAATTGTTCAAGAAATCATTAATTACTTCCAATTACCTTGTACCAGCTCTTTCACAACTTAGTCTTGAAATTACAACAGCTCGGGCTTGCTTGGAACCAACATATACAGTTCTAATTTCTACACTACCACACATAATTTTTAATAACCAGTGACTTGTGTTTACCCCGTATCTTAATAAATGTATGTGGAGCATTCGATTCCAAAAAAATCTAGTATCCGTTAAATTTGATTTATATTTTTGTTGAGAACTAAGAGTAATATCTAAAGTTTCTGGTAATTTTGGTGACCAAGAAAAATAAAAGGTACCAGAATTTAATACTTTTCTTACTTCGCTAATTCGATCTTCGTTAGGTTGAGTATAAAATAAAGGAACAAAATGAGTTTGAGTTATCCTAAATATTTCAGAATCACAAATTTTTCCAACAGAAAAACATCCAGTTACAAGAACTAAGTACAATAATGTATTTTCCCCAGAATTAAGCTGCAAGACTCCTAAGCAACCATATGCATCTAATACTTTTGAATATTGTGATTTGAGTGACTCTGTTTCTTGATTTGCTGATAGAAAATTAAATAAAAAACATTAAAAACAAATTTTCTTTAATTCCTCAAATTTAGTTACTTACACAATAAAGCTACAGCTTGAGATTCAAAAAGAAGAGTATCTTTGTAGTGTCTATGCTCCAAAATAATAGAATGTGGCTTAGGTGGTAGGTTTTTTTCAAAAACACGATAAAATTTTCCCATAGCCATTTTGAATGTTATTTTTTTATAATTTTTCACATAAAATACAAAATTAACAGATTTCACTATTTAAATAATGAGCTTATTGGAATTTTTTCTGTTGTAATACATTATAAAACTTAAAAAGCACCAATCTTTGTTTTGTAAAACTAAATATTGATTTAATCATAAAAAAAATTTTAGAAAATAATAGAATTATTTATCATTATTTTCTTTATAATGCACATTGAACTTGACATTAAAAGCACCAATAATTTAAATCGTTGTTATTATATGTTTAAAACGTAAACTATAAAATTATAACATTGATTTTATAATTAATAAATATATATTTGATAAAAATTTAAAAATATTAATAATTATGGTATGTATTATAATTTTTTTATTACATGCGCGTGTAGAAAAATGTTTTTCTTTTTTCTGCAAAAAGAAGACACAGCAGGTGGGTAGGTATATATATTGGGTGCGTGGTTTTGGATCTGTTTTGTTTTCCACCCACCACCAATTTTGCCATCAATATGTCCCTCATCTAGAGTATAGTTGAATGTAGAAACGGAATCTTAGGAAGTCGACCTTTAAAATGTCATTATTATTATTATTCTTATTATAATTATAATAATAATAATAAAAAGGGCGCAAGCGTTTTAAAATAAAAATTATATGCTTGCCTCTTTTATTTATATTAATTTTTTATCGATTGATTATTTTTCTTTTTGAAAATCAAGAATTCAGTTCCTGCAATTCTGGTACACCCTATATATACATGTAATCAAAATATATATGAGAAAATGCAAAAAAGTGTTTACTGCAGTATATCATATATTATAATATAGAGAATTTTAGTATATTATAGTATAAGTATATATTATAATGTTCCCCTTTGCTTTTTGTCGGATTCCGGAGTCGAACTGTTAAAAACCAAGACTTGATATTTACAAAAAACACCTTATTTGATAGATAATAATTATTATCTATCAAATATAATAAATCATCAGCATTTTTTTTTAGTAGATTTTAATAAATATCAAGTGTGTTCGTTAGTAATATTTTTATTGAAGCATAGAAAATAAACTTGTGAATGAAATTCCGGTTAATTGTTAGCAGTTTGTTAAATAATTATATGTTCTATATTTTGATTGTTGTATAGTGTTTATATACAGGAAACATGATTTAATAGAATGTTACAAAATTATAATTCATTGCATGGTCAAAACATGTAAAGTGATAGATTTTTCAATGTTTTAGAGTTTACTGAAGTAATTTTTAATATCAACGGTAATTTTATATAATATTGAATATTTCACTTAATTAAATACTATTTTTATGTTTTTAATCTTTAAACTTAATTTCAGAATTAAATTAATTAAAAATGGCAGAATTAGCAACACTGCTTCATCAAGAAATTCCTGAAGGTAGGAATAATCTTGCTGACAGTCACACAAACCTTGAAAGAGTAGCAGATTATTGTGAAGCAAATTATTTTCAAGCTGAAAATAAAAGAATAGCATTAGAAGAAACAAAAAATTATACAACGCAATCGTTAGCCAGTGTTGCTTATCAAATTAATACTTTAGCGTATAATTTTTTACAATTACTTGATCTACAATCAAGTCAATTAGCTGAAATGGAAAGTCAAATGAATCATATTTCCCAAACAGTTATGATACATAAAGAAAAAGTTGCTAGGAGAGAAATAGGTGTTTTAACAGCAAATAAAGTCACTACAAGACAATATAAAATTATTGCACCTGCAAATCCTGAAAAACCTATCAAATATATTAGAAAAAGCATAGATTATACTATTTATGATGACATTGGACATGGAGTGCGCAGTAACAGTACTCCAAGATCCAAACAACGAGGAGGAAGTCAAAGCAGCGTTCAAAGTTTAGGAGGTTCATCCACAGGATCTGGGTTAGGTTCAAATATGGTTGGACCAGCACCAACAACAAAACCTCCCACGCCGCCTCAAGCAGGAAGAACTGGTAAATAATAATTTTTTAATTATTTTTATAAAAATTAAAATTTTAATTTTAAAATAAATTTAGGTACATTAAGTAAAAGTTCAAGAGAATATAGGACTCCTCCAGCAGTAGCTCCACCTCAAGTACCAAGTCATTATGCTCCAAATTATCCTATTGGACATCCAAGACGAGAAAGAGGGCCTGGTTACAGTACATTGCCATTACATGCTTACAACTCTCAAAATTCTAATAATTCACACAATTCCGCAAATCATAGTACATCGCCACCTCAAGTTGGTACAGTTCATCCACTTCAGAGTCATATACAAGTACCTATCCAATCTAACGTTAATTTGATTCCGGGTCCATCCTATACTCAAGATCATGGACATATGCCTCGTAAGTTTCTTATTCATATTCCAATTTAAAAAAAAAATTTCATTTACTTCAAATTTTAGCGCCTCCGTCTCCTTTAACAAATACAAATGCAGATATGATGGAGTACACTGGTTTAAGTACTCTTTCACATCGCTTTTCTCATCATCAACTGAATCGCAATAATGGTTCTAACAGCCCACCATTACCTCCACCACCACCCCCAGATCAAGATGAAAATTCTCAATTTGGACGATTAATTCATAATAGTGGTGGAATGAGAGCTATTGTACCAGATGAAGAAGATTTACCTGGTTGGGTCCCTAAAAATTATATCGAAAAAGGTAGCTATTTAAAATTAATAGCAACAGAAATTTAAATTAAATGTTTTATAACTTTATTTCAGTTGTTGCTATTTATGATTATTATGCGGATAAAGAGGATGAATTAAGCTTTCAAGAAAGTTCTGTTATATATGTACTGAAAAAGAATGACGATGGATGGTGGGAAGGTGTTATGGATGGAATAACAGGACTTTTCCCAGGAAATTATGTAGAACACTGTGTCTAAACATTTAAAATATGTATAAAATAATTTTGCATTTATATATATTAATATTCAAAAATTTTTATAAAATTTTAATACTTTTAGAAAGAATTTTTAAATAATAAGTAAATAAAGTATTTAAATTATTATAAATTTTAATTAGTTTTTTTCTTTGCTATATTTATCAAATAAAAAAATAAAAATAAAATTAATATAAAGATAATTTTTACGTTATTAATTTATTATACATGTAATGAAATATTATTTACTTTATTATTTAAATAAACATATCTTTACTATAATTAATTATAAAATAAATAACTTAGTTATATTTTATTTAGCAAGATTCATTAAATAGCAATATATTTATAATTTATGTCATTTATATATTAAGTTTGTTTCCAATATAAAAAATATAATCAATATTCTTTATGAATTTATTTGAAAATAAAGTTTTTCTTATGCTTTTACATTATTTATTTCAATTTATTTATCAGATATTTTTGTGACCCATATACAATTGTTTTAGGGGCCAAGGAAGTTTTTTTTTAATTTTTGAATTTATGATAAAGCTGAAATTTTAAATTAATATGTTCAGAAATTCGAGATAAGGTAATTTGCTATTTCCAACTTTTTTGTTAATATAGGAAATATAAGTATAGTACTGCACAATTTCAGTCTTGTAAAAATAACTATAAATTTGATGAATTGAATACAAAAATTTTTAAATTTCGAATTTTTCCAAGAATTCCTCTATTGTAAGTGGTGACTGGTGTGAGGTGTGTTAGGCGTGTGTGTGAGGTGGGTATCGCGTGCGCCTCGATATTTTATATTCGCTGGAAAATTCAAATATTTCCAATATAAAAGTTAGAATGTTTTGAATAGTTTAACTTTATTATTTTTATTTTTTTATCGATGTAAAAAAATCTAATTCATTTTAATATTTTATAAGTATTCTGTACTTTCAGTTTTCGGTATACCTATAGAGCAGCTTACCTATAATACATAGTGTTATAGTGTTGAGAACTCTTGAAGCTTATGAAAAAAAGCATTTTAAATTTAAAATTGTGTCGAGTTTGTTAGAGCTTACCTGTAGCAGAATTAAATTCTATAACCGTTGGTGATAAATCGCATTTTATTCAATTTTATTTACATAATAATTAAAAATCTTAAACATAATTCAATCGTTAATTTAAGAAAAGTATAAAATCAAAAAAGATCAAAAATGAACAAAACAACAAGTTCTTCATCGGCAAATAAACGAAAGAAAACTAAAACCAATCATACAAGGTAAGTAAATAAAATATGTAAAAAAAAAACAATGAGCTAATTATAAAAAAATATATATTTATTTTCAAGCTCCAGCAGTTTTTACCGTTCTCCATTTACCACAAATTCATATTATGACTCTTGCATTATAATGGGTAAGTATAGGTATTACCTATTTAAATTCCATAATTTAAAAATAAATACCTATATATTACATGACAATATTTATAAAATTTCAGCAATATTTCATGGTCAAGGTAAATTAAAACATGAAATAGGTATTGCAGTTATTGATTTATATTATCCACATTTAATAACATGTCAATTCACCGATAACTACATTTATTCAAATACTTTATTAAAAATAAATTTATTTACACCGAAAGAAATAATTATATCAGAAGCAAATAACTTAGAAAAAAATAATAAATTAAGTATACATAATTTAATAGAACAGCGTTTTAATGATATTAATGTTACACCGATGTCAAGATTATTTTTCAATTCTAATTCAGGTTTAGAATTAATACAAGGTTTTTGTACTAAAGAATCTATTGCTTCACAACATGTTGTTAAAGAAAAGTATGTTTACGTAATTATTATTTAATTTTTCTTTAAATTCTTTTGAAATTTTTGATTCACTATTTTAGAAAACAAGCATTATCTGCTGTATCGGTACTATTAAAGTACATCCAGTATATTCAGACATTTACTTATGCTCCAAATTCTATTAAAATTGATTTTCAAGGTGGTAACGAAACTGCTTTATTAGGTAAATTATTCAAACATTTTAAAATATTCAAAATAATTCAACTTACCTATTACTGGTTACCCTTTTAAAGATATGGAAGCAATAGAGCTTTTAGAACTGGTACATTCAAAAAATGAATCGATGCCAAATTATCATTTACTTTATGCAATAAATAAATGTTCAACATCATTAGGTAAAAAATTACTGAGGAAATCATTACATGAACCATCGTTTAATATTAATTACTTAAAAAATATTCATAATTGTATATCAGAATTATTAAAAGAACCATCATTAAGAAATATGTTACAAACATGCATTAAAAAATTTCAAGGGGCTGAAAGATTATTAAAAATATCAATGAAACAATTTAATAGTGATAATATACAAGCTGCCGAAAGAAATTTAAATTATATTTTATTAGTTAAAAATGCTATTGATTTCTTTCCAGAACTTATTCATATACTTGAAACAACTCAATCTCATAATTTTCAAAAAATACTTAATGTAATTATTTTCTTTTTTTTGTATTTTTTATATTATATTATAAATTTTAAATATTAACTATTTTTTATAGAACTTAAAAAACCCAAAATACAATGAAATGAAAGAAAATATATTAAGTATAATACAAACAGAAGCTAAAGCTGTATCTGGTTTTACAAATGCTAATATGCAACGTTGTTTTGCTATCAAACCCAAAATAAATAGTTTATTAGATGTTGTTAGACAAGCTTATTGTGATCTTATAGATGATATGATTGGTTAGTATATATAGGCAACCACCCCATAAGAATTAGGGTGACTTTTTTGAAACCATTCAAATGGCTTCAAATGGACTTTTTGCCACCGAGATAACGAAATTCTAGACTTTTAGCCAAGGCTCCATTGTACGAATGGAAAACCTGCTGGTTTCGAAAAGTCACCTTGGTAACCCTCTTGAAACCAGGCTAAACTTTCACACTTTATTCTACGAAGCTTTCTGATAATATATCCAAAGTTTAGCCTGTGTCCCATTATCCTGTGTAACATTCATTAAATATTCAAAATAAAATAAAAAATTTTTTTGTACTTTGCAGAATTAGTTAATAATTTAGCTAAAAAATATGATTTACCATTATCATTGGGATGTTCAGCAAAATTTGGTTATTATATTCAGTTAACAACACCTCGAGGTGTAAAATTTGATGCTTCAAAATTACCTGAAGAATTTAATGCATTAAAACAAACTGCTTGTAATGTTATTCTTAGTCATTTAGACTTAATTATTATTGGACAAAAATGTAAAGATTTAAGTGATGAAATACATATTATGAGCAATGTGTAAGTTTATAATTTTGATGATAATTGTTTTTTTTTTTATGAAATATATTAAGTAATTGTTTTCAGTATATTAGAAAAATTGTTAAATGAAATACGTTTAAATATCGATTGCTTTTATCAATTATGTGATGATATAGGTGAACTTGATTATTTAATATCATTGACTTTAGTTAGTAGTAATCCTTGTTTTGTACAACCAAAATTTGGTATTAAATTATGTTTAATTCAGTCTTATCATCCAACTCGTTTATTAATGGGATTGGATACTCCTATTCCAAACAATGTTGTAAGTTTAGTCTTCTAATTTTATTTTATTTTTTTACTATTTTAATTAAATTAAAAATTTTTAATTTTGCAAAGGTTTCATCAGTTCCTTATAATGTTCAATTAATAACAGGACCAAATTTAAGTGGTAAAACTACTTACTTAAAACAAATTATTACTTTACATATATTAGCACAAGTAAGAAAATAAAGTACTTTATTATTAAAAAATTAGTAATAAATAATTAAAAAGAACACTGTTTTTAAATTACAGATTGGTTGTTATGTACCAGCTTTCAAAGCTGAATTTCGTTTATGCGATAAATTTTTTTTTCATTCATCATGTTATTATAGAAATGAAAAAGATGGTTCTTCATTTGAAACCGAAGTAAAAATATTTTATCAAAATAAAAAAAAATAATTTTTAATTAATTATTCCCTTTTTACAGCTAAATAATTTTCAATATATCATTAGTAACGCAACGAGTAATTCTTTAGTTCTGTTAGATGAACCATGTTCTACAGCTGGAACTGCTGATATTGGTGTATCACTTGCAATGTCTATTTGTATCAAATTATTTGAAGTTAAGCCATTTATATTTTGTTCAACACATTTTTTATATATGACTAAAATGACAGAGGCTTTTTTTAATGTTACTAAGTATTTAAATTTTAAGCTTTACTAAAACAAATCAATTATTTTTAATTATTTTATTTTTCTAGCCTTCATTTTGAATGTATTAAAGATCCAAACGATGAATTATCATTTGATTATACATATCAACTGAAACTTGGTGTAACACCAATAAAACATTATGGAGTTGCAATTGCTTTAGAATCTGCTTTACCTGAATCTACAAAAAATTATATAAGAGAAACACTTGAAGAATATAAGGAAAAATATGAAGTTTGTATTTTTTATAAGAAATTTTATAATTTTTAATTTAATTAATTAAATAATAATTTTAATAATGTTTAGCCAGATAATGTTATTGATTTACCTTCTAACAATCAATTTTATTGTAAAATATATGCATATGCAGCAAAATGTTACAACCTTATATTAACAAATCAATTTACTGCTGAAACCGATTTAAAATTATTGAGACAACATTTTACTGCTGAAGATATGAAAAATATGCCAGAAGAATTTTGGAATATAATTAATGACTATAGCAGTGAAAATAATACTGATACTACAGTTAAAGTTTCAACTGTACAAACTGAAAAAACTACTTACAGAAAAGGTATTTTAAAAACCCAATATGAATATTATGAAAAGGTTACAGAAGTTCCACAATCTACATCCACAAGACAAAGCAATAAACATACTCCAAAACTTAATTTCAAGAACTTATTACTGTCAAAAAATGATTATTCGTCAACTGAAAATAACATTACTGATCAAAGTATGCAAGAATTCCACAATAATCATCCTTCGAAAACCACAAATAAAATAGTAACATTTAAAAGTATTGAGGCCTTTGAAAACAATTCATTGGCAAAAGAATCTCAAATTGTAGATAAAGAAAAAAATTTAGAATCAATAAACATGGAATGTGATTCTCCTGGTAATGTAAATAAAAGTGTAGATACTGAAGAAACCATTAGCAAAGATCAAAGTGAAAGTGATGAATCTAATTCAAATATACTAGATACTCAAAACTCTACTTTAATAAAATTTGATTCAGATTCTCAAAATTCTACTTTAATAAATTTCAACAGTTACAAAGATTTAAGAGAATTAAAAGACTATAAATATAAATTTAACATGAATTCTACAGAAGATAAAAATAAAAATGAACAAGTTTTAAATAGTACAAATATAAATGATGAATTAAAAAGTAAAAATTTTAATGAAACAGAAAATGATACAAGTTTTGACGTAGAACAATATTATAACAAAATGTTTAGTAAGGTCTTAAGTCTTGATGATAGTATTTCAGCGTCTTCTATTGATACTTATAAATCATAAAATATATATTAAATCAAGTAATAATTCTTATTTATTTAAAATAAAGAGTTAGTATTTATAAGTTCATAATATCTAAATTGTATTTAAATAAAATTTTGAAAAAAATAATTATAATAAAATGATTTTTAATTTTATTATATTGTTATTTTAACGACTTACAGTATAAAAACAAATCAATAAACAATAACTATCTATTTATTTATACGTATGACCTAAAACAACTTTGCCTTTTAATATTTTACGCCAAAGTATTGCTCTACCTTTTGGAGTTTTTATTCTAAACCAAAAACCTTGTTCACATACACGTTTCCTTTCCTTTGCTCTTGGAAATCTGTATATTACTCTTGTTCGAATTATTGTATTATTCCACACTTGTGAGGGTAAACTAAAATAAGAATTATTGGTTTATTATCTTCATTTAATTGAAAAAAATTAAATGAATTAATAAAAATTAAAAATGATAACATTTTGTTTTTCATCAAAAATTATTGATTACTCACGGAAGTATTTGAAAAATTGTTGATACTAATCTTGGAAACATTATTAATAAAAACTAAAATTGCTTTTCTCGAATTAAATTATATTTTTATACAAAAAAATACAAAAAAAAACACTAAACTTATAATTTAATTGGAGTTTTTTTAGTATATATAGGTTATGCGGTGAATTATTTTATCAACACATGTACACATTACATATATGATATACAGCATTATACAGCTTAAAGAAGCGCATTTGAAATTTAAATTTTGATAGGAGGAAGTATTACGTTACCTCGTAATTATAAAAATAGTAAATAAAATCAATCATCAATTCAAAAAATTGTTTTTATAATTTTATTCAATAAAATAAAATATCTAATTTTCAAAATTTGCAATTTTTCGTAATTTTTACCAAATGCAAAATTCAAAATATTTTGCTAAATTTTAGTTCTAAAAAAATTCAATAGAAACCCTACGTATTTTTTAAAGAGGGCGTGCAAATTATAAATCTTAAAGCGCCATCTTTTACCAAAATTTTTAATAATAAGTTGCTAATCTTAAATTATACATGCGCGGGTTCTCAGAGAGGACAAATATATTACAGGAAAACCAATCACCATCACAAAATAGTTTCAGTTCAAAGCTCAGGGCGACGCCCTGCATAACATAAAGCAAAAAATTCGTTTTATTAATTTTAATTTTTAATTTTTTTTTTTAACAAATTAAATATCATGTATTAATGGAATTAAATTATTCAATAAGTTATAATTTTATAATCAAAAATATAAATATCCATGTTTAGTGAAAGTATTTGCCAAAATGGCTTATAAAATTATCACGTTGCTATCCGTTATAACTTCTAGTATTCTAGTTTTAGCATGTAAGTTTACTATTTTATTTTTTAACTCCAAAAAATTTTTTAAATAATTTATTGTATTATAATTAAAATTTTATTTATTGCAAAGAATATACGAAAAAAACCTAGCCATTCAGTAGCAAAGAACGTATAAGAATAGTTAAATAGTTTTCATTATTGTCAAATGAATTAAAGTTCAAATCAAATATTATTGTTTATTTTAATTCATTCAGCCAAATCTACTGGAGCTTAGCCCTTCATTATTTAATGTTGAACTCAGTAACAAACAATTAAATAGTAAACAAACCTATTATTATTATAAAAATAATTTCTCACGGCTTTTACATAATCCTACAACTTAACAAAAATATTTAAACAAAAATTAGGTTATATAGTGAATCATTCATTGTTTATGAATCATATATGCATATTATTAAATTTTGAATCCATGCATACCTATTGTTTATATTAATGATTTAAATTAAATTATAGATGATTATGAATGCAGTACACCTTTATTAGAAAGAGCGGTTCTTAAAGCTAGTACATCGTTACCAGAAAGAGGTCCATCAAATGCTCATCTCAATGGTAATTACAATGTTTTTTAATAAAAGAATAAAATCTAAGTAATACATATTTCATCTCAATTACATTTAAATTAGCGAATAGGGTACTTGTATGGTAAGAGTAAAATTAGTTTCAAAACACATAAACTCAGGGTTCAGTTGTTAGGGTTTTTTTTATTAGTGCAAATAATTAATAATTATAACTAAAATTGAAACATGATTTAGGATGTTCTCAACATTGGTAATAATATAAAAAATTAATAATTATTTTTTTGTTAATTAAGATTTAAAAAAAAGAAGTTAATGTTAAATATGTTAAAATTTTTTATAATTTATTGTCCTAATAAAGTTTCAATGGTCATTTAGTTGCAAAACTAACTACTTTCTGAATTAATAATAATAAAAGAAATTTTTAATTCACAATAATTGAAAAGTAAAATAATTCAATAAAACTTAAATATATTTTAGAATAATAAAAGTTTTATTTAAATTTATTTAAAATCATGAATAATTATAATTGATTAAAAAAATAAAATTAAAATTGACATTATTCCGATGAATAGATTTGAATGAATATTTTTTTTTTATTTTTTGCTTCAGGTAGATGCTAAAATGTCGATAAACTACTAAAATTAGAATTCTTGATTAAATTTAGAGAAGATAGCAGGAAGTTATTAAGTTGATAAAAAATAAAAATTTTTTTATCATTTGTTTGTTATTTTAATTTAAAATAAGAAAAAAACATTTATGATACAAAATATAAAAAAAAATAAATTAATAATGTCAAGTGTCAGGTGGGCTTTTAATTTCTCAAAATGGGAACCGTCAGAAAAAGAATTTTTATTAGCTTCTTCTTGTTTACAACCAGAAGAAAAAGAACGGATAGGAAGATTTGTTTTTAAAAAAGATGCTAGAGCATCATTAGTTGGTAGATTATTAATGAAAAAATTTATTCATGAAACAGCAGGGATTCCGTATAATACTATAAAACTTACTCGGGATTCAAATAATAAACCAATTTGGGATAATGAAAATTTAAATTTTCCAAATTTAAGTTTTAATGTTTCCCATCAGGGTTCATATGCTGTACTTGCTGGTGAAATTGGAAATAAATTAATAGGTGTTGATGTTATGAAATTAGAATATACTGGTGGTAAAGAATTGAATGAATTTTTTAGATTAATGAATTCAAATTTTACATACAATGAATGGAAAAATATTAAAGGTTTAAATAATTTATCAAAAGATAAACAAACGATGAATTTTTGTAGGCATTGGGCATTAAAAGAAAGTTATGTTAAGGCATTAGGTGTTGGTATAACAATGGAATTAAGTAAAATTGATTTTCATGTTAAATCGGATTTAAAAGATAATTTAGTAATTAATGATACAGAATTATATATTGATAATATTAAAAAAGATTGGATTTTTGAAGAATCTTTAATTGATTCCGATCATTGTGTATCAGTTGGCTTAGAAAAAAATAATTATAATTTTAATACATCAAACAATGATTTATTATTTAAAAAGATTGATTCAAATAAACTTTTAGAAAATGTTGTACCTTCTTTGAAAGAAGATATGGATTATTGTAAAAAATATTTTATGAAGGATGAAAAACCATAAAAATGTAAAGTATTTTGTACGAAACAAATAAATTTTTATTAATCAAACTACTTTTTTTTTATTATAAAAATTATGCAAATATTGACCATTAAAACACATAGGATAATTTTTGTTCTTAGATTATTATTATTATTACTGTTATTATTATTGTTACGTTTGAATGGCATGAAAAAAATAAAAGATATATAAGTAGTTAATTATTGTTAAATGCAATATTGTTTATATTTATAAGATTATAACACATATGAAAGTATGCGCACATGATATTTTATTGCTAGAATTTTGATTAAATGTCTTTATATTTATAATAAATTATTATTGCTATTATTTGTGCATGGTATTAATTAATTTTATGTATTTGGGTATTTAAAAAAAAAATAAATAGGAGCATTCGCATGGAGTTCTGCTGATTCTGATACAGTTCAATATTTAATAATTGATTTGGGTCAAATAATGAATATAACATCGATAGCTACACAAGGAAGAGCTCATCAAAATGAATATGTTAAAGAATATCGTATTAGTTATGGTAGTAATGGATATGATTATTCTGATTATAAAGATCAAGATGGTGATATTAAGGTAAGGATTTTTATTTTATTTTTTTGTTTTCTTTAAAAAAGGTAAGTATTCAGTATAAAATAGTATCATATTTAAAAAAAGCACGATGAAAAGAAAAGTTATATATTATGCAAGAATTTAAACGTGTCTGTTATTTAGATTTCTTATATATTATGACATAAAAAAAATGTGGTTTGATCAATATATTTATGTGACATGCTATATTTATTAGGTGTATTTATTATTATTATGGTTTAATGTGTAGAAAAATTGTAGTTTTTATTAAATATTTGTACATAATTTAAATATTATTAGAGTAGATAATTAATTAATAAATTAATCCACACACATACACACTTTTATTACTTCAAAGCGCACATTTTAATTATTATGCTTGTTTTATAATTAATATTTTTTTTTTTTTTTAATGGGGTAAAATATTATTACCAATGTTTTTTGACTAATTTTTTTTTAAATATAATAAAAATAGATAGAATGAGGCTTAATTTAAGTTATATTCTTTGTTTTTCTTGTACATATTTATAATATCTATTTCTGGAACTGTCAAAAAATCTAAAAATGAAGTCTCATATTTTTTTTTTTATGTAACTACTTTTGTTACCTATATATTATATTTAAATATTTGTATACTTTTTTTTAACGCGGATTTTTACAGAAATTCCAATATTACTGAAATAGCAATTCGTTAAATTTTTTTTAAATTCATTTATTTTATAATATTTTGAATTTATTAATTTAAAATGTGTAGGATGAAAAAGTTTAGAGAAAAAAATTAATAAAAATATTGCATGATTTAATGAATAACTAGTTTGTAATAACGTGTGAACAATTTTTAATGAAACTGATCAAAGAATTAACAATCTAAAACTTTGGACCTCATTGAAAAGCTCTAAAATATCAGTCGTTTGAAGAAAGCAAAGAATTATATTAATAAAATTTTTCAATAATTTCAAAAAATTAAAGAAATTAAAAATATCATTGAAATGGTTTTTTCAAAAAACTTGGAATTTTTTTTCTATTTTTAATGCAAAATTTTTCTTCTCAGAATTTTGTTTTCCATTTTTTTTTCATATCTTTTATCATCCAATTAAAATTTCGACTTGCATTTTGGACTTCTTGCAAAGTTACCCAAAAAAGGCCTCTTTATTTATAAAAATAAGATTTTTAAGATTACTTTTATCAAGAATTGATCATATAAAAAATTAATTAATAAAAATGGAATTTTGGTTGGTGCTTTTTTTTCCATTTTAACTAAAACAAACAAATTATTAACAAACCAACAAAAAAATTTTATGTAAATAAACCAAAACTATAAAAATCTTTATTAAAAAAAGCGCAACTAACATGGTGTTGGGTTTTGTATTTTTTTTTTCTTTAAAAAAAATGTTATCTAGGTGATTCATCATGGACACCCGAAATAAGTAGTTACAATCAATATTTAATAATAGAATTATGGGATCGTATGGAAGTAAGAAGTATTGCAACTCGTGGTCATTTACATACAAATGATTATGTTTCTGAATACATAATACAACATTCTGATGATGGACAAGGATGGACTAATTATGTTAACCAAGATGGTACTGATGAGGTATAAAAAAAACTAATATGCTTTATTACTTATACTTATAATTAATCTCTAAAAATGTATATTAACTATTATCACACCGCTGATGCTGTTGCTGCTGTTTTCGCACTAAATAATTCATTCGCATGATAATAATTATCTATTATTCAAGCTTTTCTTCTAAACAACTTTTATATAGGAATAGGTTATTTGAATAGGCTATTTTAGATGGTACTATGGAGCTTTTTTAGGAATAAAAAAGGTGTTACAAACCACATTTTATTGTAAATATGATTAAATTATTTTTTATACAGATGTTTAGGTATACTTGTAATTCTATAAGCATTTTCTGTATTTGGAAAATGAAATGTATCATGCTGATGTAAGTTTTAGGATTTTTTATTTTATAAGCGGTAAAGAAAAATCTTAAAATTAGATATTTTTTATAGAAAATTTATTAAAATTTTATGTTTCACAAAATAAATTGAAAATTAAATGACATTGCCGTTCTATTTCAATAATAATAGCTTTTGTTGTAAAAAAATGGACTGTAGCAAACTTATTGGCCCTGAAGAGGATTCTAAATTTGAACCATGTGATTTATTATTTCAAATTCTCCTTTGTCTCCCTCACACAAAAAAAAAATAGAATTTCGGTTTGAAAATCTCTGAAAAAAATTTAGGAAATCTTTATTTTACAGCTAAAACAATTAAATCATAAAATGAAATTTTTTGTGACTTTCAAAATATTAAATTTTTCTTTTATTTAAATAAAAAATTTTATAAAAGTTTATATCTTCACAGAATATCCCTGCAGTATAATTTTGAATCTAAAGCAAAATCATAATTTTTTTTATTAAAAAAATAATAATAATAAAATAAAATAAAGATTGATGCGGGCCAATAAGATATTAAATTTACACTTTTTTGTTATAAATTTTCTTTTGTATTTGACACTAAGTGGTTTGAAAATGATACGAAAAGGATGTAATTGGTTGTACATAGAAGACGATTTAATGTAGTATAAATTTAAATGTCTGTAAAATTAAAAAAATTTTTTTAAATTTTAGTAGAAGCGGAAATTAGGTCTTATAAAATTCTTTTTTTTTTAATATTTATTTTTACATGTACAGTGCAAAAAAAATTCTTCAAATTTACTGTCGACATTATTTACTTGTCTCTGTAAATTTTATGCAAATTCAGTTTAATTGTATGAGATTTCCGATAAAAAATTCGAATTTCATAAACAATTTAAATATTTTTTTGAATTTATAAATTTTGGATAAATAAAAAATTGTTCTTTTTTTAAAACATTTTTATAAAATTATAATATCATGTACATAGGGAGTGGTTGGGATGATTTTCATTGATATTAATATAAAACTTGATTTTAATCCTATTTTCATTCCCACCGTTCCATTACATGACCTTGAAAATATCTTACCATAAATTACATTATAAAAATCTTTTGTTAAAATATTTGTACATTAGATTTAATATTATAAATACAGAGCCACCGTGATACAGAAAAATTGTCCCTTTCAATTTTAAAATTATTTCCAAATTGACTATAAAAAAGATGTCAAATTCACATGGAAGATGATCCTATTAAACTACAATTTATTTTATTTTATCTAATAAATTTTTATAATTTGGAATTTATGAAAAATTTATTATACAAAAATTATTGATTTTAGATTAGTCACGTTTCATGATTTTTATTCAATTTTTCACTCAATGTATTATACTAGAGAATTTAATATGCTTGATCACATAAATTTTATTCTCATCTGAATAGAATAAAAATTTTATTATTCTGTGACTTTTTATTTAATATACTTTATTCTATAAATAAATTTATTTATTATCAATTTATCATGATCTTGTCTCTAAGATATAAGGGGTGGATATTTTTTAGGTTCTTGAATTTTGATGAAAACAGAGAATAATTTATTCATTTAAAAAAGATATTTTTGATTTTGTAAATTAATTAAAGGAGCGTTTTTTAACTTGGTTAATTTGCAAATTTTTTTGTAATAGTGAAAAACCAAAGATTAGTCAGAATTTTGAAATTCAATTAGACAGGAAGTTTTCAATTGTACTTGAAACAGTTGACAAAACTAGCTAAATAAAAAGAATTTTGGTGTATAATGTTTTTGAATCATCCAAATTTTTTTAGCAAGTATCAAAATTTTTCAATAGGTAATAAAAAACTTTAGGGGACACTACTGTTGAAAAATTGATATTCTGTGATATAAGTGATAAAAAGAACCCCTTTTAGAATCCTTTAAAAATAAGATGATAAAATATATATTTTATTTTATAATTAAAAATATTCCATTATTATAATTTTTATAAAATTCTTTCAGCTTATAAAGAGAAATATTATTTCCAGTTATTATTTCTCACACAAAAAAAAATGAAATATTATCAAAAATATTAATATTTTAATTTACTTTTCTTATAGATGTTCAAAGGAAATACAAATGGTGATACAATAAAATTAAACAGATTCGATGTACCAATAATAGCACAATATTTAAAAATTAATCCAACAAGATGGGGTGGTCGAATATCAATGAGAGTAGAAGTTTATGGTTGCGAATACTGTAAGTTTTCAAAAAAATTAATTGAAATCTCTAAAACTTTATTAATATTGTTTTCATTTTTTTAGCATCTGATATAATATCATTCAATGGTTCATCATTAATACGATGGGATTTATTACGTGATCCATTAGAAACAGAAATTCATTCAATGCGTTTTCGTTTTAAAACAAATAATGCTGATGGTGTTATTATGTATTCACGTGGTTCACAAGGAGATTTTATAGCATTACAATTACGTGATAATAGAATGTTATTAAATATTGACTTGGGTTCTGGCATTGTTACTAGTTTATCAGTTGGAAGTCTTTTAGATGATAACATGTGGCATGATGTTGTTTTTGAAAGATATCACAAAAATGTTATTTTTTCTGTTGATAGAGTTGTCATTAAAGAAAGAATTAAAGGCGAATTTCATCGTTTAGATTTAAATAGAGCGGTAATTATTAACACTCTCTTGAAGCAATTATTTAAATAAATTATTTTTATTAATTACTTTCAGTTTTATATCGGTGGAGTGCCTAATAAACAAGAAGGCCTAATTGTTGTTCAAAATTTTACTGGTTGTATAGAAAATTTATTATTCAATTCGACAAATATTATTAGAGAATTAAAAGATTCAGATTATTTAGATGAAAATGCACGTTATCATACTATTCATACGTCATTTTCATGTCCAGAACCACCAATAATACCAGTTACATTTTTAACTGCATCATCTTATGCTAAATTAAAAGGATACGAAGGTATTAGTTCATTAAATGTTTCTTTAACATTTAGAAGCTATGAAAAAGAAGGCTTAATATTGTATCATGATTTTACATCACCTGGTTACGTCAAGGTAATTATTAAAATTATTGTCCTTATTTTTTAAATTTTTTGTAATTTTTTAATTGAATTCTGATTTTCAGATGTTTTTGAATGAAGAAAAATTAAAAGTAGAAATTCAAACCAAGAACTACCCTAAAGCTATCCTTGATAATTTTGATGAAAGTTTTAATGATGGTAAATGGCATTCAGTAATTTTGACTATCGGAAAAAATAATTTAGTTCTTAATGTTGATGGAAGGCCTATGAAAACAACTCGTCGTTTAGAAATGATAACTGGTCATACATATTTTATTGGTGGAAGACCTGGTGAAAATAATGGATTTGTTGGTTGTATGAGAGTCATTCAAATTGATGGAAATTATAAACTTCCAACTGATTGGAAAGAAGAAGAGTATTGTTGTAAAAAGGATATAATTTTTGATGCATGTCAAATGGTTGATCGCTGTAATCCTAATCCTTGTAAACATCATGGTATATGTAATCAAACTTCAAAAGAATTTTCGTGTGATTGTACTGATACAGGGTATTCTGGAGCAGTATGTCACACATGTGCGTATTCATTTTTCTTATTTGAGCAACACTAAAAATGGCAGGTTGATAATATTTTATTTATTTTTAGCTTTGAATCCTTTGTCTTGTGAAGATTATAAAAAATCAGATATGAGTAATCAAAGAGTAGATATTAAGATTGACGTAGACGGCAGTGGTCCTTTAAAACCATTCCCAGTTACATGTGAATATTTTGCCGATGGTCAAGTTTTAACAATTTTAAGACACAGTAATGAACAACCTACTCCAGTAGATGGTTTTGAAGAAGCAGGTAGTTTCAGCCAAGAAATTACATATGATGCCAATCTTGATCAAATTGAAGCATTGTTAAATCGATCTGAAACTTGTAAACAGAGAATCAATTACGCTTGTAAACATTCAAAACTTTTCAATTCTCCAAGTATAAAAATTTTATATTAAATTTTTTAATTCTAATTTAATGGATACAGTAAAATAGCTAATATCGTTTTTTTATGAATATGTAGTTCAACAAGCTGAATTTTTTGCACCAAATTCATGGTGGGTCAGTCGTCATAATCAAAAAATGGACTATTGGGGTGGTGCTCTTCCAGGTTCACGTAAATGTGAATGTGGAATATTAGGTAATTGTGCTGATCCTTCTAAATGGTGTAACTGTGATTCCAATTTAGAGGGATGGTTTGAAGATGGAGGAGATATTATAGAAAAGGAACATTTACCTGTTAAGCAATTAAGGTTTGGAGACACCGGTACTGCTTTAGATGACAAAGTAGGAAGATACACACTTGGACCATTAATTTGTGAAGGAGATGGTGAGTTACATCAAGTTATAAAATAATATATTATATCTAAATCCAGTAAACATTTTTAACACAGTCAATTAAAATTTTTCAGATTTCTTAAAAAATATAGTTACATTCAGAATTGCTGATGCTACAATTAATTTACCAACCTTTGATATGGGTCATAGTGGTGATATATACTTTGAATTTAAAACTACTATTGAAAATGCCGTTATTATTCATAGTAAGGGACCAAGTGATTACATAAAAGTATCAATTAATGGTGGAAATCAAATTCATTTTCAATATCAAGCGGGAGGTGGACCATTAACTGTTGGTTCAAGTTACACAAGCAAACTTTCTGATAATAGGTGGCATTCAGTATCTATAGAAAGAAATCGTAAAGAAGCAAGTATAGTTATAGATAATTCATTTAAAACTGCAGTAAAAGAACCACCAGGACCTATAAGAGCTTTATACTTAACTTCAGAATTTGTTGTCGGTGCATCAACTGATTACAGAGATGGTTATGTTGGATGTATTCGTTCATTGTTACTTAATGGAAAATTACAAGATTTAAGATCATATGCTAAACAAGGCTTGTATGGAATAAGTGAAGGTTGTATGGGAAAATGTGAAAGTAATCCATGCTTGAACAATGGAACTTGTCATGAACGCTATGATAGTTACTGGTGCGACTGCAGATGGACAGCTTTCAAAGGACCCATTTGTGCTGATGGTAATTATAGAAAAATATTTAATTTTCTTCATAAATATAATTTTAAAATTTGATAATATTATTAGATAAAGTTTGTTTACTATTCAAAGTGACATCTATCTCTCTAATCAATAATATTTTAGCTAATTAATTAATTATATTTTTTTCAGAAATTGGAGTCAATGTACGAGAAAATTCAATTATTAAATATGATTTCATGGGTAGTTGGAGGTCAACTATTTCAGAAAAAATTCGTGTAGGTTTTACTACAACTAATCCAAAAGGTTTCTTATTAGGATTTTCTTCAAACATATCCGGCGAATATATGACAATCATGGTTTCAAACAGCGGTCATTTAAGAGTCGTATTTGATTTTGGTTTTGAACGTCAAGAAGTTATATTCCCAGGAAAACACTTTGGACTTGGACAATATCACGATGTTCGAATAAGTAGAAAAAATGCTGGTGGGACTCTTGTAATGCAGGTTGATAACTTAGAACCAAAGGAATTTAACTTTAATATTAAAGCTTCTGCTGATGCTCAATTTAATAACATACAGTACATGTACATTGGTAGAAATGAAAGTATGACTGAAGGTTTTACTGGTTGCATATCTCGAGTAGAATTTGATGATATATATCCTTTAAAACTATTGTTCCAAGAGAATGGACCAGGTAATGTTCGTTCCCTTGGTGCACCATTAACGGAAGACTTTTGTGGGGTAGAACCAATAACTCATCCACCAAATATTGTTGAAACTCGTCCACCTCCTATAATAGACGAAGAAAAGGTTCGCGCTGCCTACAACGAAACAGATTCAGCTGTTCTTGGAAGTGTTTTAGCAGTTATTTTCTTAGCACTTATCGTAATGGGTGTTTTAATAGGAAGGTATATTTCACGACACAAAGGTGAATATTTAACACAAGAAGATAAAGGAGCTGATATCGCATTAGATCCAGATTCAGCTGTTGTACATTCTACAACAGGACATCAAGTACAAAAGAAAAAAGAATGGTTCATATAATAAAAAATATATCGTAATTTTTTATACATATTTTGATACTACACTACACCAGCTTTCATGTTATTTCCCCGATCATCAAATATTTAGAGCAACTTTATATCATATATTAAGTGTAATAAAAGACATTTTTTGTAAAAAAAATTTTAAATATACTATATTTTAGTAATAAAATGTACAATTTTATATATGAATTTCAAAAAAAAAAGTTTATAAAAGAATCTCAATTTAAATATTTATAAACTCTAATTTTTTAATTAGCGATACTTTTAAATCATCAAAAATACTCTTAAGTATTTATTTGTTGTCTGAAAATTCTTAAAAGACAATGGTTTTAATTCGTCCATTTTAATATTTATGCAATTAATTAAGTATTTTTTAGAAAATGAATCAATTAACTTGCACCTTTTAAGGAGAACGATAATAATTTTAAAAAAATTCTCTTTAGATATCATAATAAAAATTATAAATAATTAAGGAAAAAGTTAATTGATTCATAATAATTTTAATCTAATTTGTATGATAAATAAAAAAAATAACTGAAGTATTTTTTTTTGCTGTAAGTTTTTTGTGAGTAACTGTAAGAAATATTATATTTTTTTGGGTGCAATTTCCATTGTGTATTAATTAATTTCTTCTCTAAATGTATGGGAATTGTTATTATTTAATGTATAGTTTAAAAAAAATAATATAGTTTCTCATACATAATGTAAATTTTTTTTTTTTTTTTGATCGCTGTAATAAATAATTTACTTTTAATAAAATTTGGATAGTATATACAAAATTTTAATTTATAGTTAATAAAAAGTCATTTAAATAAAATATAAAAAATTTTGTTAAAATAATTTTAAAAAAATTATAAGATTAGGACAATAAGAAATCAAAAACTAATTTCAAAATTCAATAATGACTTTTGTAAAACTGCCTGTATGTAATAAAATTTTTAATAAAAATGCCTTTTTTATAAAAAATGTATATTAGCAAAAGAATGGCCTGATTCAGTATTTTTCTTTTTTTTAAAACAAGCACTTCAACTCACCAGGCAATTATTAACGCTAAAATAATTATAAAAAGTATATATAAATACACTGTTAGTTTTTGAATAAACACGAATTATGTATTGTAATTTTTATAAGAAAGTATATACAATTATTTTCATTAAATGTCTGTTATTTTTATTAACAATTAACCTGAACACTTATACTAATAATAATAAGCTTCAAAAATAACTTCACAGATTTTTAACTGAATTTTTGGAGATTTAAGAAAGAGACTAAGATTAAAAAATATACATTTTTAAATTCAAGATATAAATGTTTATTGCTGTTCAAGCAATCAACTTGTTAGTTTTAGATACATTTTCAACAATAATTCCATCAAACCATCTTGAAAACTACTTTAATTATTTATATGTATACACCAGGATGAACTTATACAATTTCATCCTGGTATACAGATATTAGGTCAAAAAGTGATACAGTTATCCCAAAAATATTTCTTTAGGGCTTCAGAAAATAATGTCCAATTATAGTTTACCAATATGTATTCATACTGAAGATTAATATGCTAAAATAAAATATTTTTTTTAATTTTATTAAAGAAACTTGGGTTTACTAAATGATTTCACAGATTCAGATTCATTGATCTCAATGGAATAACTGATCTTTCTATAATATTTATGAATATTAGGTAAATAAATAAATAATAAATAAACTTAGTGTTAATTTTTTTATTTTATTAATAAAAACTTTAATTTAATATTTCATTAATAAAAAGTTTGTACTTATTAGTTACATGAGATTTAAAAAAAAATATATATTATATACTTATATTAAATAATCTGACTAAATGCATTTGACGGCATAATTATTTCTTTTAAAAGCAAAATAATTTATTATAACAGAAATTTTATAATTTTAGTATAATATGTACTAAAATTCAAACTTTTATAATAATTTTTTAAAAATTTATATTGCAACATAAAATTTAGACTTTAAATCGAAAGGCCAAATACCGAAACTATGCAGTACATAGTTTTATTCTCCCATCTGACTGTACAACTTCCATCGGTAGTATTATCCCAATAACAGGAACTTGCTGTATGTAAACCTGCACCATTCTTTTGCATTATTGTACAAGTAACTATATATTTATAAGATTTTTGTAGTTTAACTAAGTTTCCTAGGCAGCTTTCAACAACATTTGTTGTCCATTGATTAACTTTTCCATGAGAGTAAACATTTCCTCCTATTGACACTTCTATAGCTTCTTTAATAATTTTGCTAACATCATCTACTACAAACTGGTGCTTTATTGACAAATAAAATAATAAATAATTAATATCTTTGTAAAAAAATCAAAGTTATTTATTTTTTGCTTACCTCATCTTGAAGTTCTTCCATATTTAGTTAAGAAAATATTAAACATACAGTCACTTATTCAATTAATCATTCTTTTAAAATATTATATTCAATTAATTATGTAAACAAAAACAACTCCAATATTTTCATTTACTACAAATTTTGTGATAGGGGTGTGTGCGGACTGCGGGTGTTATTTTCATTTTCATTTTCTACATTACCATTAAAAGGTAATGGTTACATTAAACCCACTTTTTTTTAAAATAAATTATGATACAATTTTTTTAAAAAGTTTATTAAAATTTAATAATTAATTAAAATGTACATAAAATTTATAATATTCAATAAATAATATATTAGAATATTAATTGCATATGATGTTATTTTGTATATCTAGAGCTCGTGTGGTCTCCGGACTTGCCCATGTCAAATTATTTATGTAAGATCACGTGGGCCAAAAACTGTTCCTTAGCTGAATTATCGTGCAGAATATACAATCGATTATAAATATTATAATAATGTTTCTCTCATTCAAGAAAGTACCAGGAGTACTGCAGACGAAACTAAATGATTAAAAATATTCAGTACAGTTTTTACTTTGGCAAAATAATCAGCCAAAAATTAATGATGTATTTTAGTAAATACAGTTGATTATTAGTTATCTAGAACCAATGTTTTAATTATAAAAATATTTTTTTAATTGAATATATTAGAGAGTGTATTCATAACAATTAAAAGGTGCTATTTAAACAAGATTTTTTTATAAAAGAAAAAAATGGCAATTTTAAGAATAGTTCAAAAATATTCTTCCTTTTGTAGCATTAGAGTAAGTTATTTACAATATCTTTCTTAGTTTATACAAATAATGAATACAATTATGTATTTTTTTATTTTCTTCATCTTTATTTCATTCATTATAAGAAATTTCTTTGATATTAAAATGACATCTGTAGGTTAAATTTTTTAAAAACTTTAATTATTTACTTTTATTTAATTTAATTTTTTAATTATTTACAATAATACTAACTATATCCCAAAATCAAATAAATTTTGTTTAGACATATGATTATTATAAAACTTTCAAATATTATATTAATGTTTTATCTTAATTTTTGTTAAAAGTAAATTCTTGTTATTAAAATAAATTTCTTATAAGAAATTATAATTTATGATTTAATTTATGAATATTTAACAATTAAAAAAGGATCAAGAATAAAAAAAATTAAAAAGACAATTTTTTTTTAAATTTTAAGTCATAATAATAGATTGCTGTTTACCTATATACAATTTGAAAAATTAAAAATAAGCTTATTGTATGATTGTGTAAGATGTGTATTTTAACATATTTCCCAATCGGCACTCCAAGGTGATAAATTAAAATATGCTTTTTTTAACTACTTGTTTACCTCGAAATAATAAAAATTTAAATCCCAAATGTATTTTTAATTTTAAATAATTATGTACATAATTGACAAAAAAAAAGACTTTCTGATTTAAAATAATTAAATTTTCTTTTATTTAAAAAAATGATAATTTATAAAATAATTATAATTTACAGAATTATAGTAAACAACCTAATTATGGTTTTTTATTTGACATTGATGGAGTGATAGTACGAGGAAAAAATGTGTTGCCAAGTGCAAGAGCTGGTTTTAAGAATCTTGTCGATTCAGATGGAAAATTTAAGATACCAACAGTCTTTGTAACTAATAGTGGTAATGCTCTTAGAAGTGAACGTGCTGAAGATTTAACTAATTGGCTTGGTATTAAAGTTGATGAAAATCAAGTAGTATTAGCTCATTCTCCTTTAACAATATTTCATCAATTAAAAGATAAAAATGTTTTGATATCGGGTCAAGGAAGAATTAAAGAAATAGCACTGGATTTAGGTTTTCAAAAAATTGTAACTATGGATGAATTAGTCCAAAATTTTCCAAGTTTAGATTACATCAACAAAAATAAAAGAAACCCTACAAATGGTCCAGTTGATCCCAATTTTAAAAGTATAGAAGGAATTATCTTACTAAGTGAGCCAATTAATTGGGAAACAAGTTTGCAACTTTTAGTGGACTTACTTATAACAAATGGTATGCCTTCTCATAATCCAACCACAATTCCTTATCCTCATATTCCATTAATAGCCTGTAATATGGACTTGTTATGGGTTTCTGAAGCTCCTATTCCAAGATATGGACATGGTGCATTATTATGTTGTTTAGAAAGTGTTTATAAGAAAGTAACAAATTTAAAACTTAATTATACAGCTTTGGTAGGAAAGCCAAGTTTGATTACTTATCACTATGCATATCAAAAACTTGTTGAGCATGCTAAAAGTATTGGTGTCAACGAGGATCTCAAGACATTATATGCAATTGGGTAAATATATATATATATATACATATAAACTTAGTATACTTGAATTTTAAAATTTGATTATTAACATATTTTTAATATTTTAGGGACAATGTAAATACAGACATTTATGGTGCAAACTTTTACAACAAACATTTATCTGGATTTTCCGATTTCAGAGATTCAAGTTTGTATATACAAGATTTAGTGGAAAAAAATAAAGGGTTTCCATGCACATTAAAAAAATGCGAAAGCATGCTAGTGGAAACTGGAGTTTATCAACCTGATTCAAAATTAAATGTTCATCATTCTCAAAGAGATTTTTTACCTCTAAGAGAAGCATTATGTGAACCTAAATTTATTAGCAAAGATGTTAAATGTGCTATAGAAGTTGCTATACAAAATGAGCAACATTAGTGAATAAAAATTGTACATAATTATGTAAAAAAAATGTAAATTCAATTGTTTTTTTTTTTATGAATAGAAAAAATACTTAAATTATATTTTTATTATTTGTATGTTTGAAATTAAAAAAGGAATGATGAAATTAACCTGTCACTTCAAGGCTTATAGTAAACTGTGCTGTCACATCGAATTTAATACTTATTTAATAGAACATTTAGAATTTTATATTTTTTAGTCAGTGCAACATATGTGATGAATTTGTTGTATTGAACCACAATTTTAGTTACCAATATTTATAATTTTTTTTGTAAGAATTGTACAGTATATACAGTATGTTTTTTATATTTGTTGTAGTAATCAAACTTAATTAATCAATTGTTAAAATTACTATTTTATTGATTGAATGATTGTCTCTGAAAATGATGAAAATATATTCTTAATAATTGATTTATTTTTTTTCATAAATAAAATAATTTATATTATAAATTATATAGTCTTCAATTATTAATGTTGTAAAAAAAGATTTATGTTTGTGTAAAATAAAAAAATAAATAAATTTTACAGTACACCTATTTTTTATTATCCATTTTTGTAAACATAATATCAAAAAAAATACATTTAACTTATATTAAAACAATAGTTTTACATGTACAAATTAATTTTAAATACATGAGGATTCTTACCTAATTAATACAAACAAATGATAAATTATGAGATCTATATCCTACTTAATAAGTCATATATGCCAATAATTTTTTTTAAATTTAACACGCTTGCTCAATCTATATACTGTCTGATAGATTGATAAAAGTTAATAATATAATTTAAAAAATTTTATCCTTAATTAATCAATTTATTTTAAATATTATATAATCTTAAAATAATTTTTATTTTATCTAAAAAAAAAGTTACCAATTTTTATCACAACAAACGTGTTTACAATAATTTATCAAATCATTTATATAAAAATTACATAATTAAAAAATAAAAAACATCACAATTCTAATACAAAAAATTTTTATTTCAGACAAATTAAATAATTATCTACGATATGTTTTTAAAGCTATATAAGCATCCTAAATTATAAAATTTCACTGGGGCAAATGATCTCATGTCATGATTGTGCGTATTTTACTGTAAAGTCTTATGTATAAAAATATTTTTTTTAAAAACAATTTTTTTTTTTCGATGCAGTGTTAAAATTTCAGTCTTTAATAAAGTAGTAGTTAACAATTATATTTTATTTTCTAAAATATATACTTTTTTTTTAAAGTCCAATTAGAAATTTTCTTCGTTTTACAATATAAATTTTTTAATATTTATAGGCCTAGAGTAAGTGTATTTAAAATTTTTGTTAAAAGAATACTGATAATAGTAAAATTTTAAATAAAGCTACAAAAATCAATTGCATTAATTAATTTAAATACTGTAAATAGGTAGAATAAATATGCCAAATTATTTTAAATGATTTTAAATATATTTTACAAATAATTTGGTTTTTCGTTATATATTTACCTAAACCGATATAAGTAATACGTAATAATAAAAACCCATATAGATACCACTCATAAAAAATTACAACTAAAATTCATACATAAATTTACCCAAAAACTTTGATATGTTAAATAAAAAAACATGTCAACATGTTTTAAATTTTAAGTTAGGCTTTTGTAAACATTCATTAAAAAATGAGTCGTTGTCAAATTAATTCAATCATCAACTAACTTGGAATTCTTATAATTTTGTAAATAAATTACTAAGAATATTTTGAGGATTTCCAAGAGTATTGAGTTAGTTGAGAATTGAATGAATCACTTAAAGTAATTCTTGATCACTTAAAAAACTATATTATAGTACACTTAATTTATTTGCAGTCTATTGAGTATTATCAAGAGAGCTTTGATATAAAAATTATATAAATCACCTTTTTTTATTTGTGCAGAGAATTTCTTATTTTTTACAGTCTCAATAATCTCTATTAATACTTAATATCGTCTAATGAGTCTTACAATTTACTGATTCCGTATTCACTATTCATAAAAAATAATTTTGTTAATTTATTTTTTATTCTACTACAGTTTTTTCCCCAAAAAATAAAATCTAATTGTTGCAAATTATTACAGAATTTCTGACAACAGAATCTTAATTATAATTAATACATTCACCTATTATAAATACATGGGCATACGATTTATGAGTATTTATGCATTACAATTATTTTGGTGTTCTTTTTTTATCTAATTTTTAAAAAATCAATATAATCATTGAGGTATGAGATTATTTTATTTACAAATTATTCTTGATTTTAAAAGTTCTGAGAACCTCAATTGTTATTTTTTTTTTTTTATTAGAAAAAATTAAAATGGCTATTTCAATGGCCACGCAATTTAATTGTAAAAAAACAAGTATAATACAAACTCATGTCCAGAAAAGTAAAGAATGGCACAAATTGCACGTAAATTACCATTCGAGATGAAGTCGAGGTTGGTAAACTGCGATTTGGGTCATTCTTTATTTATGAACAAGGATTGTATACGAGTTTTTCTTCGTCAGTGGCAAGAAATAAATATACATGGCCTGTCATTGTACCATTGAATGAAAAAAAGAATATTTAAGTTATTTAGGAAATTTTTATTGACTTACCCGGATAGTTAATTCGAGGAATCAGAATTAATTTTTAGTATAAATTTATTAGACTTTGGTAGAGCTAATTGCTCATTTAAATGAAATTGAGGCATTGCATAAATACTACAAAATAAAGCAATTTCTCCTTGTCTAAGTTGAAATTCACAACCATCAGTAATTTGTCTTGAAGGTAATTCACCTTCGCACACCAAAGCCCAATACTGCTTATCACGTCTTTCCTTTTCATTAGATAATACAGGAATGTTAGAACAAAAAGGTTCTAAAAAGGCACGTGGTGATGCATCCTGAGCAAGACATTGACTTAAATGTTTTAAAATTGATTCAACATTATGTCTTGGTTGTTGCCGAGTAAGTCTTAAATATTTTTGTAAAGTTCTAGCAATTGATGGAAATATAGCTTGAGCTGTTTCATGTGGTTCCATAGGATTTTGATCCGATGATATTTGGTTATCTGGATGAAGTCTTTTGACATGGGCAAATGCTTCCTCTACAGCTGTTAGTAATCTAGCTTTCCTCTTTCGGACTCTTCTTTCATATTCATATTCTTCATAAAAACGTTCGTTATGAGTTGAATCTCTTCGTCTAGCTTGCGCAGTCAAAATTGTCCTTCCACTATCTAAATTAGTTCTGTTTTGTTGATCTGTTATTCCCATAAATGTATTGTCAACATCATAAAATTTGAAACTATTTGAATTTTGCTTCTTTGCTGACTTTGATAGTGGCAAACGTTCTAAGTATGGATTATAAATAGAAAATTCAGTATAATATTTTTCCAATATAAAAACTGCTGCTCTTTGAATTGAAAGTTGACCTATTGGGTATGAATGAGATTCGCCATCAGGAGATCTAACCACCTTTAAATAAAATATAGGCTTTAAATGACGGATCTCTATTAATAGAATGGCAGTAAAATGTATAATTAAAAGAGTATCCATAAGAGTTCCAGCAAAAGTAACTAAATTCTTATAGTCTGTTGATTCTCCAATAATAGCAGATTTGGCAGCTTCGGTAATCTAAGGAAAATTCTCTTATTAAAATATGTAAAGATTAATTTAGTAAATAAAAATAAAGTATTCTTACCTGCACTACATAAAATAACCAAAAAGTACAAATACATAATACTGTAAAAACAATAACTCCAATCCTAAACATAAACAAACGAGGCATTAAGGCTTGCCTTGGTCTAAGAAAAACTGCCCAAATTCCTATTCCAAGTAAAGAAAGTTTAAAAGCTATTCCAAGAAGAAGTCCTTTACATTCTATATTACAGGATAATACAGAAAGTCTTTGTTGAATTGTTAATTCAGATAGCCTTTCTGAAAATATTCCAATTTTTGGTAGCAAAATCATTATAATAGGGCTCAGGAAAGCAACGATTATGACAAGAATTGAAAAAAGAGGTGTTAAATATCGAATACATGTATTATTTAATGTGTTGTCATTATCATATGACCAAGGATCAATTCCATCTAAAGACTCAGATCTATCTGAAGTGTTTCCAGTAATAGCTGTTGTATTTTCTGCCCAATTACTCTCTTCATGAATAATTTGAACTTCTGTATTTTGTACAACATTTTCAGAATTATCTCTTCTAACATTAACCGAGGTTTGATAAGGAGCCATTTCAATGTTTTCGAAACAATAATTTTCTTTTTTATGATTACGATTATTTCTAAATTAAAAAAAAATTGTTTTTAAAATGAATAAATAATGATTACTGTGTAATAAAATATTTACCTTGAATTATGGGCACAATGATTTCTATTAGCTTTATTCATATATGGGCTACCAATTTTGTTTCTAGAGCTTCCATAATTAGGACTCAGCTCACTATGATTACCGGATTTAATACTCTCGGTATCCATAACCTGGCAAGGACTTTTGCCTTGCTTTCATAGAGAAAAAAATAATTTAACATATCAATATTTTTCTTAAATTATATTTTTTATTCATTTTTTCATTGTTAATCTTATTTTCTTCTATAAATTCCTGTAACGCTAAGTTCACCATTTTTTTTCCCAGGGTATAATTATCTTGTTTGGTTGTTATAGTAGAAGAGAAGCTTACAATTAATTCAGTAATAAACTAATATATGAATACTTTTTAATAATAAAAACCAAAAAATAATAAAAAAAATAAAAAATATTAAACAATTGTTTTTTTCTTTTTATAGTTATTGTTTTTTTTATTGTTTATTTAAGATTACAATAAAACACGATGATAACTAAGGACCTGACACTGACCTAGACCACGGCGGTACTAAACTGAAACTTTACAAAACTGATCTAGATTGGAAGGTCGGCAACGTTTTATCATCAGATTTATTTGACGTGTAAAGTTGACGTAATGACGTGTGATTTAAATGCACATATCACATATTACACCTGTAGCGCGAAAATTTTAAGATTAGTATCAAATTTTTTTTTTTTTAAATTAATTATTTATTAAAGTATTTAAGTATTATAATTTTTTCATTTAAAAGCTTTCTTTACTCAAAAAATCGAGAAATATTTTATTTTAAAACATTGAAAAATTAATTAAATGAAAATAATGTAAAATTCAGTGCAGAAAAGTTCAAATACTTCAAATAATTAATTTAAAAATGCTCATAAAAATAAACCCCGCAATATAATTATAATTGCATATAAAGCAAATATAATATAAGCACTTTCAATATATAATATATTATAAAATTTATCAGGTATTTAAATTTTTCTATTTTAAAAGGGGTTTTTGATAACATAAAAGTTGGAGAAGTGGCTGGAGAGCAGATGACGTATCAAAGAGCTTATTCCGATTATGGCGATATACTTCTATATATTACATTTTTAATGTGTATGTGTGAGAGAAAAAGGAAAATAACTCCAAACTCCGAAATGTTAAATAAATAATTTGCATTATTATAAATTTGAATAACGATGTAAATAGTAAACAAATAATTTATTTGACATGCATGTCAAGAATAAAATATTAATTTTTTTGTTTATCCTTAAAGTATTTAATAAATTTAAGACCTAAAATTGTAAATATAAACTTAATATGGTGAGTATACATTGTTTTTGCAAATTTAACTTTTAACATTATAAAATAAAGCATATTATAACTCTAAATTTTATAAATTTTTTTTGTTTCTAAGACTTCTAAATGCATATATCTAATAATATTTGATTGTTTATCAATTTTTAGGAAGATACTGGTGCTATGTTATGTTGTGTAGAACAACTTTTGACAGAATTTTTTAATCCAGAAACTTCAAATGATCGTAAAAAAATAATTGAACAGAATTTAAATGAATTTTCATTACAATCGACATCATGGAAAACAAGTCTAAATTTTTTATCCGCTACAAACAATCAATTTGTTTGTATGTTTGCACTGTCTACATTAGAAGTAAGGATGCAACAATTGTAATTTTTGTTTTTTAAATTAGTTTTTATTATTAATTTTTGTTGAATTATAGGTTTTTATTGAAAAAAAATGGATTGTTTTGTCTTGGGAAGATAAGAATCTCATAAGATCAACTTTATATGCTTTATCCTTAGAACATTGTCGTGTCTTCTTTGTTAAAAATAAATTGGTTAAATTGGTTGTTCAAATAGCTAAATTTGATTGGCCTCATTCTTATCCTGATTTTTTTTCAAATATTTTGGAAGTAAGGATACTTATATATTACCAACCTGCATTAAATTATTTTAAATTAGTAATTCATTTTATTTTCTTTAGTTACTCAACGGTAAAGAAAATCTTTTATTAGGTTTAGTTTATTTAAGAACAGCATCTGAAGAGTTAATCTGTCCTAAGGAAGATCTTCCGTTATCTAGAAAAACTGAACTTTTTCAATTATTTTCAAATCAATTACCGCATATTTTAAATTCTCTTGCAAGTAAGTGACAATTTGAAAATTTTTAAATTAATTAGTTTTAAAACTTTAAAAAATTATATTTTTCTATAGATATCTTAATCGAATCAGTATCTTCAATTAATCGATCTGGAACAGTGACACCTCCTCCATCACCAACAAGTGGTCAAGCCATATCTCAAAAAAATTCAGTATTAGATGTTAATGTTTTGTCATCTGGACAAGGGGAAATTTGTATGGAAACATTAAAAGTCATTGGCCATTTATTTAGTTGGATTATTGTTACAGATCATGTTTCACCAAATTTTTTAGAATTATTATTTAGAAGTGCCATATATCATGATTCAATGGTTAAAAAAAATTTTTATTTTTGTTTAGCAGAATTATTAAATTAAAATTTTTGATTATATTTAAAAATTTTACAGAATTCAAAGCAATTAGAAATTGCTATACAAGCAATGACAACAATTAATGAACTTTTATATAAACCATATTGTTCTGAATCATCAATAAAATTTCTTCTTTTAATTTTTAATAATGGAATGCAAATATTTCAAAAAAGTGAAAGGTTAGATATGGTAGATGAAAGGTAAAATAAAAATAAATTTTTAAATAAAAGTAATTGAAGTAATACATTAATTACATTTACTTTTGCAATAGATATTTAGACAAATTGACGGAATTCTTACATTTATTTGCATCTAATCATCTTAAAGTTGCAGAAACTCGATCAGAATTTTCTACAGAATCACTTTTAGAAGTGCTATATCATTTTACTTTTCAAAAAGGTGTATCAACAAATTGTTATTTAAAATGCTTAGAAATTTGGAATATTGTTTTTAACATTGTTCAATGTAAATGTTCAGATGTTTCTTTAATTATTGCGGAGCAAATTTTTTTTAAAATTAGTTTTAAACATAATGCTCAAATTTTAAATAATTTTGACATGGAATCTATTGATGAGAATGTAAGCATGATTAAATCATTTTTTTAATATAGTACTAGCAAGTTAAACTGAAAAAGTTTAATTTTGTATTTAGGAAGAAACAGAGTGGCAGCATTATTTAAGGTGTAATATTGAGTGTATTTCAAAAATCGCAGAGATTCAAGCAATCCCAGTTTTTACTTTATTAGTAAGTAACAAAAAAAAATTAAATTAATTTTTATTCATTTTTTAAATTCTATTTTAGTATCAAGCTTGGAAAGAAGAATATACGATATTTGGAAATTTGATTTCTGCATCGGTAAATGGACAAGCAATAAATTTTAATGATGAAAATACTTTTAGTATTTTATCACATTTCCGAGATTTTGCTTCAATAACACAAGCTTTAGCAAGATTAAGTCCTCTTTTTACTGGTTAATATTATTTAACTTAAGATTTAAAAACAAATTTTAAATAAATTATAATAAAATATATTTTTATAAATAGATCAAGTTAGGCTTCATTTTCAATTAATTGATGAATTAGTTTCGCAAACTGTAGATGTTTTAATATTTACGAAAGATATTCAATTCAGTAATCTGCAAAATTTACCAGAAAATATTTATATGAATATTGTAGAAGTGTAAGTTACATTAATAGTAAATGGAAAAATTTATTTCATGGAGAAATTTATTTTTTAATATACAAAAATTCTTAAAAATTTATTCAATTTTAGTTATGCACAACTGTTAGCATCTCTTCAAGCATGGGCGCAATGGGCTGTTCAAAAACCAGAAAAAAATAGACTTATGTTAGCACATAAGTTTACAGAATCATGTACTTGGGTATTGAAAAAAAATATTTCATCTGATAGATCTCCTCTACCTGAAATATTAGTTCATTCCTCAACGCATTTATTTCAAACTATAACTGCCATACTAAAACCTAATTTATGGCTTGACTTATTATTCACAGAATTTTTATGCATTCATACTTATCCTAATTTTAAGTCTGATACTGTCAAAGTTTTACGAAGAGCATTAATTAATGGAATCATTTTACCAGCTGGTGATAATAGCGAGCGTCATAAATTAATAGGTATTTTTTTAATTAAATGATTAAAATTAATTGAATAATTATTTTTATTTTTTCCAATAGATATATTTGTATCAACGTATTCAAAATTACTGGGTTCTCAAGGTTTAGCGGTACCTTCAGAATTTAATATTTTAACTAGTTTAATAGCTTTAACGCAAATACTCGAAGACTGTGAGTCATCATCTACTGTGATAAAAAAAATGTTGCATGTTTGCTTTGAACCATGCATTAATCGAGCATTAGAATTATTGTCATTTGTTATAAAACATCAATATGTTAGTGAAATGGTTTTAAGTTTTTTACATGCTTCATTCTCTGTTTTACAACATCAAATTGGTCCTTCTTTTATTCAAAGTTCTGTTCAGAATATACTTCAACTATATATAAGGTTTGTATAGAATTTACTTTTTATTTTAAAATTATTTTGTATTAATTTTATTTATCTATTAGAGAAAACATAAAAGGAGGACCAGCCTTAGATAAATTGCTTGAAATTTTAATATTAATAGTATCATCACCTAGTAGTGGTTTTAAAGCATTCCTACCATCAGTAACAACGTTATGTTTAACACATGTTTGGCCTGCATTTAATAATAATATGTCGGAACAACCTGATACAGCGATAATATTTTTAAGACTTTTTTACAGCATTTTATTACATCAATGGCAGTATTATTTTAAAATATCAGTTATACAAAAATTTGATTGCTCAAACGAAGATGATTTAGTTCAACATAAAAATGAACTTGTAAATATATTAGAAGTATTTGGGCATGCACTTTTGCAGTCGGATGTAAATATATTTAGACAAAGTTTACAAAGCTTAGAACAATTAAATTCTAAATGGGGACTTTATAAACGTGATATTTTTAAGAAAAATTTATTACATCGTTTTGTATCAACATTGTTTACTATATTGTTGAATCGGTAAGATAAATAAAATTTATTTATTTAAAAAATATTTTTTTTGTTTTTTAATTTTTTTATTTAATTTTTAGCTCACATAATTTACTAGCCGATGAAATAACAATATCAATATTTAGTTTAGCATCAGTTGATTTTGATTGGTTTCAGGGACAATTTTTAACATACTTTTTAACAAACTGCGAAGGTCTCAATGATTCTCAAAGATCATCATTACTTATAAATTTTGATAAATCAACTGTAAGTATTTTTCCGGCATTACATTGATTTTTTTAACAATCCAAATTTAAAACAATTTTAAAAAAATTGCTAACTCAGTTTTTCAAAAAAAAAATTTTCATTTATTTGAAAAAAAAATTTACGATAACGAAAATCTTAGTGAAATTTAGACGAATTAGATCCAACGTGCAATTCTCATCCTTAAAATTAGTGACAAAAATTTTAATAAATAATTTTTCTTTTAGGATCAGCCAACCATGACCAGGTCAATTTTACGCCTTATATCAGATATAAGATATTATCAAATGTACAATATCAGATAAAGCAATAAATTAAGTAAACAATTTATATACACAAAATTAACATAAAAATTTAGCTAAATGTTTTTTTTTTTTGTTATAAATTTTGTAAAACTTAAAAAAAAAAAAATAATGCTTTTTTACTTATAATATTTATATTATACACACAAATATATTAAATTTTTTAGCTGTTAAAAATTGAAACACTAAAAAAAAAAAGTAACTTTTATATTGTAATTTATACTAAATATTTATACAATTTTTTTTTTTTTTTTATTAAAGTATTTATAGAAAAAAATTTTTAATACTTATACCTCAAATTGTAAAAATAATGAATTTTTTTTTTATATAAATGTATATTGTACAGTTTATATATTATATATTATATATGTATATTAACAATTAATTAAATAATATTATTATTATTTTATTTTCATGTGTAAAAAAATAAATAAAATAAAAAAATTTAATACGTTTATAATAATAATCTAAAAATTTTTTTTATTATAAATAATACCTTTGTAAAGTATTCAAAAATCTTGACATTATTATAAAATTGTTTCCAGGTAGATATGTACACTGAAAAAAAAATCCTTGAAAAAATACTATTCAAAGAGATTTTGAGCATACTGAGCCTGGGAACCTGAGAAGTATGTGCTTTTTGGTCACTGAGTACTGACAAAAAAAAGTTTTTAAATTTTCTAGTATTGTATAGATCCAGTTTAACTCTGCACGGTAAAGTTCTTTTGCTTGAAATTTCAAATTTTATTTCTAATTCGAGCATATCATAAGTTATCGAAAACTTTTTTTTTCCAAAAAATGAATTTTTTTTAATTAATGTGGGTCAGGAACAAATAAAAAACAAAAGAATTTTATATAACAATTCATATAATATAATTAATTTCCCATTTTTTAAATATACAAAAATATTTACAAAAAAAAAAAAAAAAAAAAATAAAATGAAAGAAATATTCAGCTTAATAATTAAAGATATAATAATTTTATTAAAAATATAAAAAAAAATAAGATTAATTAATTAATAAAATTTATCTACTTCGACATTTTTTTAATAAAAAAATATAACCAAGTATATGAAAAACAATATATAAAATAATCATTAAAAATATATCTAAATTAAAATTATCAACTGAAAAATCATACATTTCTAAAACTTCAGGCCCATTTTTGATACATGGTATATCTGGTTTAATATCATCGCAAGCTAAAAAACCAAAACGATTGAATTAATTAAAAAATAAAATCATAAATAAAAATAACTTACCAATATTATCAACATCTTCCCATTGAATAATAGTAAGTGTTTCAGTAGAATGTAACAACCATGAAATATACTGTACCCATTTAAAATAAATAGGCAACGAGCTTAATCTAATAAACGAACCCATTGTAATCATTAACAAATAATCAAATGGTACTAAATAAGCCATTGCTAATGGTGGATTATTAAATGCAATAGAAAAAAATGTACCACATGCAGTTGATACACTCATTGTTAAAAATAAAATAAATAATGTTAAACTAAAATCTTTTAAATTACTACTTAAATCAGCGAGCCAATAAATTATCGATGCAAATATTATTGGTTCTATTATAATACCAGGTAATAATGATATTAATTTTGATATATAATATATATGGATTTTATACATTCCAGTACGATATTCACGTATAAATAATGGAAATTCTTGTGGCATTAATGATAATGTACTGTACATTGGAAAAAATGTATTCTCTGCGACTAATATAAATATTACACCTTGTACTGCTTGGATACCTAATTGATTTAATTGTGCTGTACCCAAAAAACATAAGCCTGCTACTATTCCTAGTGTCTGAAATAAGATTTTCATTTTTATTATTTTTTTTTTAAAGATGGTTTTTACTTGTCAGATCGGTCTTTCAAAATTGGTACGTAGGTATATAAAGGGAGCAGTGCACCAAAAATATGAATTTACACAATATTTCAAAGTTTTATATTAAAATTCTTTATTTTTTTCTGTAGCCAATAGAAATGGCCAAAACTACTTGTTATTGAAAAAAGGTTCTTTAGCAAATATACTAAATTTTTTATTGGTCATCTGAAGGTTTTCCGATTTTCGGGGGGTCCCCGAAAAACTAATAGAAATTGCGTTTTAATTAGAGATTTTACTTGAAAAATGTTTCTAAAGTTTATGTATATTATTTTGGCAGTTATTTTAAAAAATCGTTTGGATTTTTAATTACTAGGTGAAAAAAGTTGCCGATTACCAAAAAAAAGATTCTCAAATTTATAGCTCATTAAATCACTTCTAAGTGTTGCCATCAAATATATGGGCTCTTATGGTGCCACTTTTTTCATCAGGTAATTAATTATCCAAGCGATTTTTTATTATAATTGCCAGGCTAAAGAAGTTTTCTTTAGAAATTTATATAAAAAATAGTAAAATATCGTTCAAATTTTATGAGCCATAACTCGGGCAGTTTGAGACTTAGTTTATATTTTTTAAGTGTGCAACCTCCTGAAAACCTAAGAATAAGTTTTAAGAGATCGACCTGACAGATAATGACCATTTTATAAATTTTTATTCTTAAAAATATATTTAATTTTATTTCTTACTATTTTTTGTAATATACGAAGAAATTGTACAGTTGGATCTCTTAATACTTGTAAAAAACCACGATGTACAAGCCATATTATTTGCCACCAAAAATGTAATGGTTTTCTGAAAAGAATTAAAAAAAATAATTATTATTTATTTATTAATTTTTATATACATGACTGTGTATGCGTTATTTTTATACCGTTATGTGTACGCTCTGTGATTATTTCTAAATCAGTAGTTACAGTAAGATTTAGTAAGACAAAGATATACGATACTTTTATTATACAATGCAACGTTTTTTAATTATGAAAGTTAATTTAAGTATTGAATAAATATATTTTTTTAATAATTTATATTATTATTATTATTATTTCAATTAAAAAATTTGAATAATTTTCATAGTTATTTACTATCAGATTAATTAAAAATCAGTAGTTACAGCCAAGTATGGTAAGACAATAATATGCGTTATACTAAATATTTATGAATTTCGTATTTAAATTTGATTAAACGTTAATTAAAGTAATAAATGTTAAATATTAATTTACTATTAAGAATTTTTAGTTAAAAGATATTTTTATAAAATTATTTTAACGCGATTTATTTTTAAACTATTATGTAACTACTGCTAGTAGAATAAGTACGCTATAGTCAGACATTATACAGTTATTTAGTATTTCTACAATATGTAATATTAGAATCTTAAGATTTTTAAAAATATTTAGTATATTTTTGAATTTTTTACTTACGTTTTTTTGTGACTTTTTGGATAACTTTTATTACTCTGAAAAAAAAATATTTATTGTTAATAAATGTAATAAAATTGTATTTTTTTTGTCACTATATTGGTAAAATTAATGATTTTATACAAAAGAATTAAGATATAATATTTCAATTTTATCTCAATATTATGATTGTTTTATTTAAATATTTCAAGTTTATTAGCTTACAGAATCTGATGTACAAAATTATAAATTTTATCGATGATATTAATTCACTACGGCTGAAGCAAAGACAAAGAGCGACCCTTAATATCGTTAATTTTTTGAAGAAGGGAATTTTTTTTTGTATTTTTTCCCTGCAAAATTTTTGTTATTATGTGTCTTTTCCAGAATTAAACAAAAAAAATCCCCTATCCCTAGGACTCCTCCACCCTCTTATTTACTAAAGGTTTTTGGTAATTATTTGGTCATTAGTTCCAAACTATTGCTAAAAAAAAACCCTTCAGAAGAATAGTTTTTGCTAAGTTAAGAATTTTCTCCTATTTTCTAGTCACTTAGGGCCCCGAATTCGGATTCAGCAACACAAAACTCACATTGCATTATGACTCGAGTATGAAATAAATTTAATGATCAAGTGGATTGAAGAGTATTGGACTTGAGGGAAATTTTTTTTTAAATTGATTCTGGAAAAAGCACATGATAAAACAGATTTTTCGAGAAAAAAGTTTTAGTTGAGTTATTTTGAATTTTTATAGTATTTTTTTTGGTCCCTCTTTAGACATTGGATTAATATATATCAAGCAAAAATAAGAAAAAAAAATTTGACTATATTTCCCCCGAAATACCATAGGTTACTGCAAACTTTGTCCAATAAATTGCAATTTTTTAAACAGGGTATTAAAAAAAAAAATTTATTTTATTAATTATTTATTTTATTACGAAGTACTCTTCCCCTATAAGTATCAAAATGACTAACTGCTTTATACCCTTGCAAGAAAAATAAATCAGATATTTAAAACTAAAGCAGACAACGCCAAAATGACTACATTTTAACATGGAACATGTTCTTAGGGAGGGATACAACAGATACCTAAAGAAGACCACTAACACAGAGGTGGGAGGTTGGTCAAAAATTGGACGTTTTCAGGGGAAAAGAATCAATTTAGGATATAAGTTAAAACTGTTATAGATCAACATGTTCCATGCTCGAAATTTTTTTGCTTGCAATTACAAAAATAATATAAAATAAATTTAAAGCAACAATTATATAATGCTCACACTAAGTGATTCAGCAAGATGTACCTCTAGTTGTAATATGACATCTAATTCTTTACATGCATCACTTGATAAAAATGCATCACATATTCTTTGTGCTGTTCTATTATTATGTGTTATTGGTGATGTTGGATTATTATTATCATTCGATGCAACTGATGATATAAAAAAATCAGCTGGATTATATGATTGTGGACAAATATAACCTAAACTAGCAAAAAATGTAATTGCTTGTTTTTTAGTACCACAAAATGCTATTCTACCATCAGCAACAATAATTATTTTATTAAATGAATCAAATACAGAGGAACTTGGTTGATGTATTGTACATAATACTGTACGTCCACGTGACGCAAATGTTTGTAATTGTAATACTAATATACTTGCTGTATGAGCATCTTGACCTGTTGTTGGCTCGTCTAAAAATAATATCGTTGGATCCGATAGTAACTGCAAATAAAAATATTTGGGTTAAATTACAGATATTTTCTTTAAAAGTAATTAAATTTATACGAACTTCTGTAGCAAATGCTAATCTTTTCTGTTCGCCACCAGATAAAACTTTACTTTCACCGTGACTACCGATTCTGACATTACTACGTGTGGATAAACCAACTTCGAATAATATTGATTGGATTTTTGATGCTATTGTGTCATGACCAATATCACGATCAAGTTTCATTCTTGCCTGGAATTAATATGCAGGAAGTAAATATTAGAGCGTACTTAAATTGTCGATTATATTACTGCAAGTCGAAAAAACTGCATTTTTGGAAAAAGGTTACAATTAAAAACTGTTCTCTGAATTTTAATATTAATATGGAGGAACATGTTTATGGGGAGAGGTACTTAGTAGAGTAAAAATATTCGATTAAAACAGGCCTGAATTCAAAGGAGGGTTAATTGGACTAATTTCATTTTCGGGATTTATAATAATCTTCAAGATTTTCTAGCTTGCTTATAGTCTAGAATCAAAATATAGTATTAACAGATTTTTCAATTTTAAGATAAAAAAATTTATATATGCTGAACTTTTTTAAAATTGTACTCCTAAAATTTTGTGTTATAAATATTAAAGCAGGCTGGTATCCAGGGAGGGGGCTGGGGGGGCTTAAGCCCCCCCACCCGAAATTTTTTTTTGTAACGTATTTTTTACAAAAGTGAGGGTCAAATGCAGTTTGGAGAGGGAAATTTTACATTAAAGCCCCCCCCCCCCCCGAGGCCCTCACCGAACGAAAATCCTGACTACGTGCCTGATTAAAGGTATGATAATGGGTTTTGCAATAAATTTGTAATTTTTCTGTAAAATTTCATTTATATTAATCTAATAAAAATATTTAAAATTTTACCATAAACCATAAATGTTCGGACACAGTCATAGTACCAATAAATATATCATCTTGATACATATAACCACTATTTTGTCTCATATACGTTGAATCAGCTAATTTACCACTAACGCGTATTTCACCTTGTACTATTAAATTTGCTGTATTAAAAATAAAAAAATTAATTACTATTTAACTATTACAGTCAAAATTTAATTTTTGATATTTTTGTTTTTATACTTACATGGATTCCTAAATGCTAACGCTGTCATTAATGAACTTTTACCAGATCCACTGTAATAAAAATTTATTATGTAAGATAGAGAATACCTTTATTGTAATATGAGTAAACTTATGTAATATTTTAAGGTCTATATATCATAGTTTTATTAATAAAATGAAATATATTTTATTGAATATTAAGAGTTTAGGTACAGCTCCATGGTTACATTTTTTAAAAAAATTAATTACTTTTTTTGGGAGTTTAGGAAATTCAATTTTTTTTCTGAATAATATTAAAATGGAACATGTGGCTTAGAATTAAAAGGGGGGGGGGGGGTTAGAAAGATTTAAGAATGCAAAAATAGGGGTCTTTTATGAATTCGTTCTAGAAATTAATTTGTAAAAATTAATAAATTTTTTATTCTGAAAAATTATTTTTTTTATTTCTACTATTTGCATGCAAGGGAGGTGGTACAAAAATTTCTTTGAAAATATGATGTTGCTTAAATTGCTGCGAAACGGGAATTAAATTCATTCACAAACAAAATAATAAAAATTTTTTAAAAACTTATAGTCTCTTGTCAGAAGGCAAGTATTTGCACGGCAAAGTCATTTTCTCGCCGCTCACAAAGCAAAATCGTATACCACCATAAAATAATGTTCCAGATTGCAGTTTGATGGTAAATTTTCTTGCGATGCGGGTCATACTTTACTTTTCTGGACTCGGCCTCGTCATATGCTAGTATTACAAAATTTGTACAAAATTCTAAGTTGGGTGAATATTAAAATTTCGTGCCCTTAAAAACCTCAATATAGGAATTTTTATGAAAAATGAGTTTTTTATATGAGCTTAATCGTTATCAAATTCTCTATTCGATGGTGCAAAAATTTTTTATGCCAAAATATTCTAATATAAATAAAGAAAGTGGGGAAACTTTCCCCTGATCCCCAAAGAAAATTCAAAACTCATGAAAATAAAAAAAATGTTGAAAAAAACAATTTGAGGCGCACTCAGTGCTTTTAATCTGTAGGGCTGTATACTCAACCAACTATTGATTTAAAAAAAATTCAATTAATAAAATTTTCAAAAAATTTTCATATATTTTTTAATATTTTCAATAATTTTACCTAAATTTCCAAGCGTTTTTTGAAAAAAAATTGTTGAAAAGTTAAAGAAATTTTATTTAGTTGGTACAGAACTTTCATTATATAGAGTTTATATTATTTTAAATATTATGAATTGGCACTTCTAGTTACTTTCCCTATTTCAGAATAATGTAACTAAAATCCCTATATGTTTTTTCACAAAATTTCAAATATGCAGGTACATTGACCAAGCACATTTTACTATAAAAAGATTTCAGTGCAATGATTTTTATAAATTAATTAATTTTTATATACCCTTGATGAGGAATTAATTTTTGAAAAAATTTTCCAACATTTTCATGAATATATACTTTTGATAATTTATATACATAAAACATAAAAATAAGCAACATGGTCAGTTGACATTTATGTCGAAGTGATTTAAATTTCAAAAAAGTTTAATTTAAAGTTAGATGCTATTCGAGTCCAGAACTTGGTTAAAATTTTGTTTTTCCACATCGAACTTTTTAGTTAAAAGGAAGAAATGGTGAATTTGCTTTAATATGCGAATTATAATAAGCATCCTTATGAAATACAAAAAATGGACATATATATATGACCCAATATGTACAAAGACGCGAATAGAATAGAATCCATTGGTTTGAAAATTTGTTTAATACAATAAAAAAATTTATTAGCAGAGCATTCATCACTTATTATTGTTTAAAAAATTAAACTTTAGAAAATTTCTTCCCCCATAAAAATCTAAATATTTAATTACTTTACCTTGCACCTATAATACATGTCAATTCTCCTGGTTTAACAGCACCTCTGACTAAAAAAAAAATAAATTTAATAATTACAAAATGATTTTCACAAATTACATAAAAAAATTCAAAGAAATAAAAAAGCACACACACTCACACACACATATACACATATATGTATATACCCCATAAGAAGTATTACATAACTGATCTACCACAATCATATATATACATTCAGAAATGGTAGGGCAGTAATTTTAAAATTTTTTAGCAAAAAAAATATATAATTACCAGAATTTAAAACTTGTTTACATGATTTTTTATCACAATCCATTGAATAAACAGATAAATCTCTCCATGTTATCGTAACACCTTTATCATGTGTCAAACTTGAATTTGTATCTTTACTATCATTCATTATTAAATCTACTTAAAAATTAAACACTTCAAAAAAAAATGTCACAAATTAAACATTATTTAAAAAAAAAATAATAATTAATTCTAGAAGGGGAGTGGGGATTAAATTAATTAAATAAAATTTAAAATATATATTATAATGCTTCTAGAATGGGGATCAATGTTAGACTGTTTCTTTTAAAGTTACAAAAAACCACACTGATATATTTTTTTTTTCTTTTCTCATTATCCATACACACACACATATACACATGTTTAATTTGTTTCCACGCCATAAAAAAAGATAGCAATATGTAATAGGAACTCTTTTTTCTCTATATAATCCATTAAAAAAAAGGTATGTTACATACCTTACCTATAACTGTATCAAATCACACATATAGATGCATTGTAATGGAATACTTATTATTTATTAAATATACTAGTATTTAATGAAAATATTTTTTTTTTTTTAGATTATGTAAGTTTTTAGATATTATGGTACATTGACTTTTGTGGGTGCATGTCTATTGGTAAACATTTTTTTATACTTCAGATTATTTTTTATTCTCTTGTGTGCATTTATTGTCTGAGAAAAATTTATAAGTTATGTAATTTGAGTAAGAATTTTTTTTATGGTGTAATTTGGGTTTTTGGTTTTTTTTTTGGATTTTAAAAAATGAGTTGATAGTTTTATGGGGGTTTTTTTATGATTTAGCAAAACTGTTTTGAGAAGAACTGTGAATTTGGGTCTGAGTTCTGGATTTAATAAAATTTTTTTAAATTTGAATTTAAAAATTTTTATTGCATAAATTTTTTTTATTAAATGCAATATATATATAAATATAGATATTTCCATATATCGATCTCGATTTCCATGAAGAACATAATATCTCATACAAGTGTGTAGTAACGCTACAAAAAATAATCCTTTTTTACAATGTACTGTAAGTGTAAAACGCACATTGATATATAATAGGCTGTTGGTTATCGGTTACTTGACCAAAAAATTCTGAGTTTTTTTGTCGATTTTTCGGAATTTCGGTCAGAGAATTATTTATCTACTCTGTATTTGCAAACCTTTTCAAAAAAATTTTGGAGTTTATTCAGAACTTTATTAAACCCATTCCTTATAATATATGAAAAAAAAAAATGAAATTTCGGTTAGCATACATAGAAACCAAAAAATGGAAATTTGTTTGCGGTAAAGAAGTGAATTCCCCTAGCAGCAATTAGAATTAAGCCTTTGGTAAAATGGTATTTTTAGTGTCCAAAATAAATTAAAAAAATTATTCGATAAAAATATTAAATTCTTATTATATTTAAGTACTCAAAAATGTTGTTTAATCAGACTCTTTAGAAAAAAGCCTGTTTTTTAAATACAATAATCCAACCATTTTAATCATAAGTAACACCCTAATATACAAATAATATGTAATGTTAAACAAGTACAGAATTTCCCATTAAATAAACCTATAGACATCACATGGAGGGAGAAAAAGTAAAGTACAAAAAAAAAAGAATAAAATAAAAAACTAGGCTTCTTTTACCCCTTTTTTTTCTTCTTATTTTTCTTTATTTAACAATTCGACCATAATATTACATTATGTACATTTCCAAAGTTAAAAAACCAAAAAATTTTACATTTTAAACAAATTTTACATTATTTATAAACATAATTTTTTAATAATAATAATAAATTTTTTTCCAAGATTAAAATATCAAATAAAGATAAATACACTATAAAAAAATTATTATTTTTATTACTATTTACTTGATTAATTATGTGGTATTTACAATAGAAAATTTTATATATACACATGCATTAAAATTAAGTTATATAACTATATATATAAGTTCAACATCCTTACGTAAGTCAACTGACACCGGTATATATAATATATATAATATAAAAAAATCTGAAAAAAAGTGCATACAGGGAGGAAAAAAGCAAATATATATATATATATATATATACTAAAGTTGAAACCACAAAGTTACATATTATAGTGAGAGACATTGAGTGTACTTACATGAGAGAGGACTGATCATTTTTTTTAACAAAAAAATTTATATATTTTTAATAATTTGTAGTGAATTTATTAAGTTAATTTGTGTCTAATTAATTAAAGAAGTGTGTTTGTGTTTAGTGCATTTTTTGAAATAAATAATTGTAAATCATGTCTGAAGAGACTATACCATTAATACAACCATCCACGTCAGATAATAGTAATTTAAATAATAATAATAATCATAATGTATCATATCAATCAATTGTTGGTGTAAGTAAAATTAATTTTAATTTATTTTTTTTTTTGAATTATTAACAAAAATACTAAATGTTAATTTTTAAGGATGATGAATTTGAAATTAAGACAGATAAAGACAATAGTTTTAAATATACATCAGAAACAAAGCCAATAACATACACATGGAAAAATATAAATGTTTATTGTAGTGATAAGAGTAAAAATAGTAAACAATATTTTTGTGATTTTTTTAAAAGAGGCAAAGAAAATCATTCGAATAAAAAGCATATATTAAAAAATGGTAAGAATTTTTTAATCAGTGTAAATAAAAAAAAATTGAAATTTATTATAAATAATTGAAAATTCTTACAGTATCTGGTGTAGCAAGACCAGGTGAATTATTAGTAATAATGGGTTCATCAGGTGCAGGTAAAACAACATTATTAAACGTATTAACATATCAATGTCGTTCTGAATTGTTCGTAACTGGTAAAGTATCATTAAATGGTTCAAAAACAAATTCCAAAATATTAAAATCACGTATGGCTTATGTCCAACAAGATGATTTATTCATTGGTACATTAACAGTTAAAGAACATTTATTATTTCAATCAATGGTTAGAATGAATAAAAATATACCATATCAACAAAGATTAAGAAGAGTTAACGAAGTTATATCAGAATTAGCATTAACTAAATGTAGAAATACAATAATTGGTGTTACTGGGAGAGTTAAAGGTATATCTGGTGGTGAAATGAAAAGATTGTCATTTGCATCTGAAGTGTTAACTGATCCACCGTTAATGTTGTGTGATGAACCAACTTCTGGTTTAGATTCATTTATGGCACATCAAGTTATTTCTGTATTAAAAACACTTACTGGTAACATTTTTTTCCTACTTTTTTTAATTTTTAACATGGAACATGTTTATAGGCAGGGGGGGGGGGTCAAAATAAGAGCCTAAATTTTTTTTTTTTTTTGGCTTAAAGACTTAAAAATTATAAAGGATTCAAGGTTCAAAATATAAATTTAAACATGTTCCATGTTCGTTGTTTGTGATTTAAAAAACCGGTTTAATTTTCCATTTTTTCAGCTAGAGGTAAAACAATAATAACAACTTTACATCAACCATCATCTGAATTATTTAGTATGTTTGATAAAATATTATTAATGGCGGAAGGACGCGTTGCATTTATGGGTACTGGAGATGAAGCATGCACATTTTTTAAAACGTAAGTTTATATTTATATTTTTTATGTAAATGTAAATTTATTTAATTACTTTTATATTTACTTAAATTCAAGTTTATGTATGATGTTTTACACATATATAAGTCAATGTTAAATTATATAATAAATGCTATAAGCAAATTTTATTGAATTTTAAAAAAGATTAATGTTTATTGATAAATATAGTTGATATTTAATAGTTTTTAATTTTAAAAAATTATTTATTCATTTATTTATTTATGTATATTAGACTGTCTGTTATTTTTTTAAAATAGTATATTTTTATCCTAGGCTGCAAAATTAAAGAATGGCCCAGATCGCATGTAAATTGCAATCTGGGACATTCTTTTTTTACTGCCGAGGCCAAAACATAATTTTTCTTCGTCAGTGGCTAGAAAATACGTATTTTCGAATCGCGCTGCGGCCAGAAAATGCGTGCTTTCTGGCCACAGACAAGAAAATTGCATATTTTAGAAAGGTCTGAGCGTGAAAGCACGTATTACCCGGCCGCTACTGAATGTTCGTCGAAGGCGTCTTTTTTTTGCCACTGACGCAGAAGAATTCCTGAGCTATTAATAAAGAATTCCCCGAATCTTAGTTTACCATGGTAATAGACGTGCGATTTGGGCCATTTTTTATTTTTCTGGCCGTGGGACGTAATATATTATTTTACATATCTAGGGCATAAAAAGAATATTTTTTAGCCTGGATGTTTCCGTCTTTTTTCCCTTCATATGTTCATAAAACTATGTTTTAAATGACGGTGTAAAACAAATTATAACCGGTTTGTGCAACTACACCACCAACGAGCATGGGACACGTTCACTCATAACAGTAATAAATCCAAAAATCGGAATTACAATAAATCCTGAAATACAAATTATCCTAAGTCCATAAACCCTGACTCCTACTTCAAATTATTCTAAGTCCCTAAATCGAAAATATTCTAAGTACATTTCACTCCCCCCCTAAAACGTCAATTTTTCACCCTCCCCCCCCCCTGCCGAGCCAAACTTTTTCAAATACCCCATCCAATGAACATGTTTCATGTTAATTGAAAAAAAATCCGGTTGCCCTTACCATTGTGGAGCCGAAATTTTTGTTTTTTTTTTAAATATTTGAAAATAACATAAAACTTAAAGAATGATTCAAAAAAAATGTTTTTTTTTTTTTTTTAAATTTTTCTTTTTAAGTCTCATCACAATGCTCGCATTGGATTAAAAGGATTAAAAGGATTAAAACTCAATTTTTTTAAATTTTCTTTTGCTAACCAAAATTTTGTCCCTTGTTTAAAAAATATAGCTACAATTAAAATTTTTGGTTCCTCATAGAGGAACCTTTGTGATAGATGAAATTTTGATTTTTGATTTTTTGGCATATAAGCACGTTTTGGGACCTCAGGAAGCTAAAAAACCGGTTTTTAAAAAAAGTCTGTATGTGTGTGTGTGTGTGTGTGTGTGTGTGTGTGTGTGTGTGTGTGTGTGTGTGTGTATGTATGTATGTAACCGGTGAAATTTCACAACCATTATGGAATTAAGACCTAATTTTTTTTTCAAAAATTTTTTCATCAAAAAATCTCAAACTACTTTTTTTTTTTTTTAATTTGGATGTAATACCTCATTTATTTCCACGAAAGTACTTATATTTGAAAGTACGATTTTTACTCGATATCTCGAATCTGATAACTAATTTTTTGAAAATTTTTTTCTCAAAATTTTTTTCACCAAAAAATACAAAAAATACCAATTTTTTTTTTCTTTACGGACGCAGTACTTAATTTATTTCTGTGGAAGTACTAGTTTTAGAAATATCGTTTATAGCATTTTTTTGGACCTGATACTTAATTTTTTCAAAATTTTTTTCTCAACATTTTTGTCGCCAAAAAATACAAAAAACGCCAAAATTTTTTTTATTTTAGGACGTAATACTTAATTTTTTCCTATGAAAGTACGAATATCTAAAATTATCGTTTGTAAAGGATTTCTCCATCTGATACGTAATTTTTCGAAATTTTTTTTTTTCAAAACTTTTTACATAAAAAAATTAAAAAAACACTATATTTTTTTTTCTTTTTGGATGTAGTACCTCATTTATTTCCATAAAAGTACTGATATCTAGAAGTATCGTTTTTACTCTATATCTCAAATCTTATAATTTATTTTTGAAAATTTTTTTCTCAAAATTTTTTTCACCAAAAAATACAAAAAATACCAATTTTTTTTTTCTTTACGGACGCAGTACTTAATTTATTTCTGTGGAAGTACTAGTTTTAGAAATATCGTTCATAGCAATTTTTTGGACCTGATACTTAATTTTTTTAAAATTTTTTTCTCAAAATTTTTGTTGCCAAAAAATACAAAAAATGCCAAAATTTTTTTTATTTTAGGACGTAATACTTAATTTTTTTCTATGAAAGTACGAATATCTGAAAATATTGTAACCGGTGATATTTCACAAATAATTTCTAATAAATTTTATTTTGGAATTAAGACCTAATTTTTTTTTCCAAAATTTTTTCATCAAAAATTCTCAAACTATTTTTTTTTTTTTTTAATTTGGATGTAATACCTAATTTATTTCCATGAAAGTACTTATATTTGAAAGTACGATTTTTACTCGATATCTCGAATCTATAACTAATTTTTTTTAAATTCTTTTCTCAAAATTTTTTTCACCAAAAAATACAAAAAAAAACTTAATTTTTTTTTATTTTTGGATGTAGTACCTAATTGATTTCTATGACAGTACTAGTTTTAGAAATATCGTTTATAGTAATTTTTTGGACCTGAAACTTAATTTTTTCAAAATTTTTTTCTCAAAATTAAAAAATCAAAAAAATTAAAAAATCTGTAATATTTTTTTTTTTTTTAGTGTAATACTTCCTTTAATTCCATGAAAGTACTAATATTTGAAAATTTTGCAATCGGTGGTATTTAACAACCATTATGGAATTAAGATCTAATTTTTTTTTCAAAAATTTTTTCAAAATACTTTTTTTTTTTTTTAATTTAGGTTTAATATCTCATTTATTTCCATAAAAGTACTTATATTTGAAAGTATGGTTTTTACTCGATATCTCAAATCTGATAATTAATTTTTTGAAAATTTTTTTCACAAAAAAATACAAAGAATACCAAATTTTTTTTTTGTTCAGACGTAGTACCTAATTAATTTCTATGAGAGTACTAGTTTTAGAAAGCTTATTCATAACAATTTTTTGGATCTGATACTGGATTTTTTCAAAATTTTTTTCTGAATATTAATAAAACAAAAAAATTAAAAAATCTGTAATATTGTTTTTTTTTTAAGTGTAATACCTAGTTTATTGAAAATTTTTTTCTAAAAATTTGTTAAATAAAAAACATTAAATCACAGCAACATTTTTTTTCTTATAAAATACGGTATTTAACTTTTTTTTATGAAATACTGATATCTCAAATTATAATTTTTATTAGATAAAATAGACCATTATAAATATTTTGCTATTGTTAATGAGGAACCATAGTGCCAATCACTTGGCAGCGTTTTTTTTTTAGTAAATGCGTTTTAAAATTTCCGATTTTCCACTAATCCAGAATAATTTTAAATTTGTATGTGGTTCCTTCGGAAAATAAAAGTTATTATACTTACTCGAGTACTTACTGCTTTAAAAATTATAATTATAAACATTTAATTTTTTTTAATTCTTCACATTTTCGGCTATAAAAACCAGTTTTTTTGTAGTAAAAACGACTTACACTGTGAAAAAAATTGCACGTTTTTTTAATCATATTATATATATCAGTTTTTCATAATTCTTTTTTATATATACCTTCGTATGAAGTTTATTTATATTTTAGATATGTAATTTGATATAATATTACTTTATTAGTAGTTGCATAACTATTAGAAGCATAGAAAAATTTCATTTATAAGAGAAACATTAATAAAAAAAAATTTTAATAATTGTAAGTTATTATTATTTATTCATTATTGTTTTAACATATACTATATTAGCCTGGTATTTATTTTATAAAACTGTTTAAATATTACCTGGTAAAATTAGATGCATTCAAAAAAAAAAAAAAAAAAAAAAAACTTCTAATCTATATTTTTGAACGGTAACTATAACCTTAAATAATAACATAAAAGACAATTTTAATTATCGATAATTAGCGTACTCTTCAAAATATATCATTTTACCGAACGAGATTTAATAGGTATGGAATATTTGTTAAGACTATGCTATCAATAGTGTAGTCAGTCGTAGAGCCCTATTTCATAGTAACTTTTTTTTGCTGATAGATCCATGAAATTTCTGAATGAGTATTTATGTTACTTGGGTCGCTGAATACGAATCTGAAATCCATTTCAACTGAAAATGGCCCAGTTGCCCACAATAAGAATTTAAAGGTTATGTTTTGCGGTTATTTTATGATTTTTGTCAGTTAAATATCTATTTTGGGCTGCTGAACACGAATATGATATTCGCTTTTTACCTAAAATTTGTCAGTTGCCCATAATAGAAAATTTCAAAACAATTAAAAATAATGATCTAAAGTTGCAGTAAAGTCTTGCAGTGGGCAACTAGAGAATTTCAGATATAAACTAATTTCACATTCGTATTCAGTGACCCAAAAAATCAAAATAATCGGCGAAAATCATAAAATAACATAAATACTCGTTGGAAAATTTCATGGACCCAAGAGCAAAAAAAAAAATGACTACGAAATAGCGCTCTACGACTACACTTAAACATTTTATACATGTAATAATAATTTAAATTTTAATCAAATTTTAACTTTGATAAAAAAAGTAAACAAAATGGCTATCTATTATTGATGATTGTATCTAAAGTTGATGAAAGAAATTATTTTAAATTTTCCTTTCAGGGGAAAATATTTTGCAATGATCTAATCTCAGTTCATTTTGAATTACTTTGCATGGAATTTTTCATATACTTTATTTCTTGTAAATTAAAACCTTTTTAAATTTATGCATCGCATCGATAGCATTAGTAACTTTTACGAAATAAGCAACTTTAAAAATAATATCTAATATCTTTGCTATGCTAAATATGCATATAAGATTATAAAAACTTTGATTTTTTCAATTATAATTTGTTATATGGATCATTTTCATTTTTTTTACAAAAATAGATTTAAAAAAAATAGTATAAAAATTTTGTTCGAGTGCTGTCATTTTTAGAAAACATAAAACAAAAGTTTTTTTTTTTTAAATTATAAGAAAAAAAGGAAAATTTTTCTTAATTTGAAAAAAGTATTAAATACTATTTTCACGTTCCGATTTAAAATTTATTGTAGAAAATTATTTTTTATTATTTTCTTATTTATAAAAAATAAGAAAGTTAAATAAAATTATAACGATCAGAATGGAACAAATTTTTTTATGAAATGTTATCTTTATTTCATTGACGTTTCGAAAGACTAGCTTTCCTTGTCAAAATCTGAAAAAATACATTTGAGTTATATAAAAAAATTTTTTTAAAAACAATTTTGTACACTTTTTTATAATATTCGAAAAACTTACAATTAAAAGATAAAATTTATTTAAATTTTAACTTTTTATTTTTGTTCTTAACATTAATGAGTCTGCTGTTAAACTAAATGTTATTTTTGATTTTAAGTTTAATAAGTCTAGAAAAAGAGTTTTTATATAAAAAAAGGGGGAAAAAAGGAAAAAACTTCTTATTACACATGTAAATTATGAACTACCACTTATAAATTATACTATTTTTTTAAGTGTTACATTATATATATGTATACATTTACAAAATATCTGTTCTATGTTATATGACATTAACTTTGATTTTAATGTAATTTCTTTGAAATTGGCCGAATAATACAAAAATTTTTTTAATTTAAAAATAAATATTTATGTATAGATAATATATATGAAGGACTAGTTTTTATGACTTCAATTTTTTAAAAGGGGAATTTTTTTAAAAAATAAAAATTAAAGAATTTTTTTAAACCGTTGACATTAAAAAAACTTTTTTATTTTTTAATTTTTGATTTTTATTTTTTATTGACATGTTTGAACTAAATTTTATTGAACTGTTTGAACTAAATTTTATTGAAAAAAAAATTTTTTTGGAAATGTATATTTACATCTCTATTTTTTTGTTTTTTTCAATTTGAAAATGATTATTTTGGGTAAAAAAATTATATAGTGTTAATAGGGGTCGAAAGAAAAATATTTTTTTGTAAGAATTTTTAAGTTCTAATTGGTGATATGTTAGCGTCTTTTTACTCGTTTTTTTATCAGATTGATAGTGTTTTTAAAAAAATATTTTAAATGTTGAGTGTCTTGTTTACGATTCAGAGTTTTCTGATGGATTTGAATGTGTGTCATTTCAGAGAAGGTTCTTTTATAATAATTTGATTCGGTATCTATTATTGTCGTTTCGTTAAAGTCAAAATCATGGTTGGTATGTAGTTGATGTTTGTAAAAAATGGAATCTTTGTGTTTATTGTCGTAGTCTGTTTTATTTAATTAAAGGATCAACTTGTATTGTCATTAAAATTGGTAAGTTTAACAAATTTTTATTATTGAGGTTAAAAATGCATATTTCTTGAGGTATAGCAAAGAATTTTTATATTTTTGTGAATAAATAAGAAAATTTTGGCCATATTTTTAACTAATATAGCATCTAAAGCATTTATTTATGGTCAAATAACCGTTGGTAATTTGAGAATAAGTGAAATACTTAAAAAAAAAAAAAAAAATAAAATAAAAATCCATCCACTTCTTTTGCTTAAAACGCCAAGTTTTTGATAGGAATGGTAAAGGCTTTTAGGAGGAACGGTTATAGCTATATCCGCCTCATGACAATTATGATACCCAAAATAGTATTACCCATAATAGCCGTGTTTAATTTTAGCAGTTGTAATATCCAAATTACGCAAAATAAAAAGACCCACACCATTGGATTCCTGAAAATTTTCCAATAAGACTGTATATCTCTTTATACAGGAATTTTCCAAGGAGCGGGACTTCATAGCTAGAAAAAATACAAAAAATTTGTATTTGTACATGGTTACATATTATAAAATTTGAAAAAATTAATTTACTATTTTTATTTTATGATTTCAGATTAGGCGCGCCGTGTCCGAGCAATTACAACCCAGCTGATTATTTCATACAAATATTAGCAGTAGTTCCAGGAAGAGAAGCTTCATGTAGACATACAATTAATACAATTTGTGAAAATTTTAAATCTAGCGAATATGGTAAATCAATTTTAGCTGAAGTCGACAGAATAAATGATAATTCTGCAGCCGATGTGTCAGAAGGTTTGAAAGAAAGATTAAAAGATGTATCGGAATACAAAGCCAGTTGGTGTGAACAATTTCGAGCTGTTTTATGGAGATCATGGTTGTCAGTTAAAAAGGAGCCGATTTTGATAAGAGTTAGAGTTTTGCAGACTATGGTAAAATCGAATTTCTTTAGAAAAATATCAAAGTTTCTTATAAATAATTTTCCTTAATTTATAACAGATGGTGTCAATGTTAATTGGCTTAGTATACTTTAACCAACAATTAGATCAAGACGGTGTCATGAACATCAATGGAGCATTATTTATATTTTTGACAAATATGACGTTTCAAAATGTTTTTGCTGTTATTCATGTATTTTGTGGCGAACTTCCTCTATTTTTAAGAGAACATAGAAGTGGAATGTATCGAACCGAAGTTTATTTTTTATGTAAAACACTTGCTGAAATGCCAATATTTATTATTGTACCTGTTATATTTACGTTAATATCGTATCCATTGGTTGGCTTGTATCCTGGTATTAATCATTTATTAATTACTGCTGGTATCGTCGCACTGGTTGCTAATGTTTCAACCTCTTTTGGTAATTTAATTTAAAAAATTACTGAAATAATAAATGCAAATTTTTCATTGTATATTTTATCAGGTTACTTGATTTCCTGCGTTAGCAGAAATATTTCAATGGCACTTTCGATTGGACCTCCAGTAATTATACCATTTTTACTTTTTGGTGGATTTTTCCTTAACACAGCGTACGTTATTTTTTGTAATTATTGTATTGAAACCGAAAAATTAATTTTTGCTTTTTAATTACAGATCCGTGCCACCTTATTTTAAATGGTTTTCTTATCTTTCTTGGTTTCGGTATGGAAATGAAGCTCTTTTGATAAACCAGTGGGGTGATGTCAATTCCATAAGTTGCACAAAAGCAAATAATGAAACATGTTTAAAAGATGGTGAAATGGTTCTTCAAACATTGAATTTCGATAAGGTATTTTAAACATTTTTTATTCATTTCATTCGTCAAATTTATTGTAAATTAAATTTTGAATTTTTAGGAAGATTTAAAAATGGACGTTTTCGCATTAATAGGACTAATTTTTACTTTTCGAACTCTAGCATTATTTGCACTTATATTAAGAACTTTTCAAAAACCAAAATAATATGATTATTTTTTCAAAGAATTTTTTGACTTTTATTAATTTAATTAAATGTAAATAATAAATAAAAAATTTATTATAATATAAAAACTATATGATAATATTTGAATTTTATTTTACAATGATCGATGATTTCTTTTCAATTTTTGAGTAAAATATTTTTTTTTGTGGAGGGGGCCCCCTTTTTGGGGTACTTTTTCCAATCAATTTTCACAACAAAAGTTTTTTTTCCTAAAGTTAAAGCTTCATTAAAATAAATTTAATTATTAAAATTTAGTATGAAAAAAATTTAAGAAAATATAATTGAGTCCTTAAGCATAAATAGTTTCAGGGGTAAAGCCGTTTTCAAAAATCATTTTTATGCCTAAATATTTCAAAAATTTATATTTCCAAGGTATCCAGCAGGAAAATTTAATAATAAAGCACAGATGGTTTCACCACGAATAAAACCTCAAGAGTAGCTTTGGTGTTAAATTATTTTTCTAGGTTCTATAAAGATTAGGGTGTTTCTTATTTCCCAAACTGCCCGCAGAGAAAAATACTGGCTCGAATATGATACTTCAGGTCATAAAACTATTATCTAAAAAAAAATTTTTTATAAACAACTTGATGCAGTGTGCCGATTTGTAAATGAAAATCGGTAAAAATCAGGAAAAAGATTTTAAAAACGTTTTAAAAGCTTTTAGAAACCTTCCCAAAAACTTTTCACTACTAAAATGTTGTAAAAGCTATTATTAGCAACAAAATATCTAGGAAAAACTGTAAATTATAACATAAAAGGTTATTTTTAGGTATTTTGATCATTTAAAGAAGCCTTTTTTTATTGCCTCGTCACTAAAATAAGAAATATGTATTTTTACAAAAAATCAATGAATAAAACAGTCAAATTGCAATTGGCGTGGATATTTGCTTTTTAGACGACTGTAATTTTAAATTAAGTTCAAATACTACAGTAGTGGTAGCCATAAAATCACCTAAATCGGATAAAATTAGGAATCAAAATTTTTTCTTTCGTTTTGTGAACTTAAAAGGAACAAGTATAATTTCCTCACTGTAGCTGCCCCGCATGGCCATAAATTTGCGACAAATAGTCCAAAAAATTTGTTTTTTTTCAAATATCTCGTAAACGGTTCAAAATAGGAAGATTTAACAAGAGAACATTTTCGACGGCCATAAAATTTTACAAAAAAAAGGTCCTTATGATTTTTTTCGTAAAATTAAAATTTATTATTAAAAAAAACGCGTTGAAAATGTCACCTTTTTTTACAAAGTCGCGTCTAGGTATATACATAAAAAAAGCGCGCGCGAGAGTGCACGTTCGACTAAAAATTATACATATATTTAAGCACTATACTAAAAAAAATTGTTTTAGATGAAATTTTATGTATAAAATAATATGCACTGAAAATTTAAAAACAAATAATAATTTTTTTATACCCTAAAACCCAAAATGAAAAAAGGCATTTTTATTTTTTTGAAAAACGACCAATAACATAAGAAAAATTGCAAAAAACAAAAAAAATTTTTTTGCCATGTTTTTTATGGCTATTTGGCCTACTTTTCTGAGCAAGCAAATTTTGGTACCTCCTCGCCCCCTAAAATGGGCCATTGATTAAAATAATTAATTTTTAAAAAATTGTTTAAAAGCTGTATTTTTTTGTATTAAAATAATTGTAATTAAAATTTTTTTTACAATTTATAGTTTAGATGTTGCTTAGAAGTTTCTATCTGTATTATTATGTTAATTACAATTATCATAGTATAGCTGGATTCCAAGGCTAGTCACCTTGTCAACAATTGAAACACAATCACTATTAGAATTAACTGTAATACTATTAAGGGCTTGTATGACGGCAACCTAGAGAGCCTTAACGTAGCAAAAAAATCGACGTCAAGAAGTGTTCAACCCTCACGTTCGGCAAAATTATGGGTCCTAAAGGTGCAACGGGAAAGGAGTCGAAAAAAAGGGTTCCAGAAATTAAAGTTTGCCATTCAAGAAAAGTAAAAAATGAACGAAGCAAATAATGTTGATGTAAATACATTACGGGCACAGATCGAATAGCTGACTGCACAAATAGGAAATCTGCGGGCTGAAAATAAAAGGCTTAAGGAGCGGCAGAATTCAAGGGAAGCAAAAGATGTCGTTAAGGGATGCGGCGGATAAATTGCCATAATATCAAGTTGACAATCCAATGAAGCCCGTTAAGTAGTAGACGCGGGCAGTGGCGCATTAAATTACGGCGTTCAGGTGGTCACAGCTAGAAGGTTTTACTGCAGCGGTAGGCGCGCTGGAAGGAATAGCCAAAAGATGGGCTGAAAGCCACCCTGAAGTCAACACATGGGAGGTGCTCAAAGAAGACATTGAACTAGAGTTTAGTTCAAAGACTTCGCCGGCACAAAGGACCTGGCACAAAAACATAGGAAATGGCCGTACAGTGAAAATGGCTGAATTTTGGATATGTTGTTCTTCAAGTCATCCTGATTAAAAGTTCTCATGGGCACCAAGCTCCAAAATCATTATTTTGGCAGCTGCCAAGCTCCAAAGTTCCGTGGCTCCAAAATAGCTAAAGTTCTATTATTTAGCTATTAACCTTTTTAAACAATCGTTTCATTTATTTTATCAATATATTTTATATTATTGAAGTCATCGAGTTCTAATCTGCTGTCAAATTAATAAAATTGACAGTTGACAGCTGTCAATTAACTGTCAATAACCATTTTAAATATAAAAAAATATATTTTTTTGCTGTATACTGTTTTTGAGAACGTTGATTTTATATTCGCTAAAAAAAATATTAATACTGTCAGTTGACAGCTGTCAATTAGCTTTCAAACACGTTATTATTGTCTTTATTTATTTTTACCCATTCTTTACTTTAACCAGGATAAACGACGCGGATGATATGGATAGTGATCCCTTTCGTTATTCTTAATAAAATAATAAAACTAGCATTTGGCAGCTGTCAAATAGCTATTAATTATCTTGTAAACGCAAAAACTTGATTTCTTTGTTTTTTATTAATTTTTCCGAACATGCAGGTGTCAAATCTTGTTGAATAGACGCATTTGATTTTTTCTCGCAAGTAAAATGTATTTTTGAATCTACATAAGGAATCCTTTCAACAGGTGTATTTGAAACTCAATATTTGAGATACTAATATATTAATATATATTAATTAATATACATTAATATGCTAAAACTTTTTTAAAAAATAGGTGCTATACTCTGCTAAAAAGTTTTTTGAAATAAAAGCTACTTCATAATTATATACTGTAATAAAAAAAAAAATTATATAATAATTGTATAAAAATATGGCACAACGTATGCCTTGTTTTATTTGTCCTAACTCTTTTAGGCCACAACAAATGTCACGTATACACGGAGATGAAAATCTTGTGAAACGTGACATAGCGTTAGCTAGGTGCGATGAAGCAAATAGACCTGCAGTAAATATAACACCTGAAACTAGGATTTGCAATATTTGCAATATTTCAATTAGTCGGGAAATATAAACTTTAGAAAATGATCCAGGTTGCTTGCGCCTTAATCTTTTAAAGCAAACCTCTTCGAAAACTTGTTTAGTTTGTAATCGTGAAAATTATACGCATAGTTTGACACGAGAATGTGGAGCTTTTATTTTTATTAAGAATAATATATACATACTCCCAAGGTATGTTTCTTGTAATGATCATTTAGACGAAAGAAGTTTTCTAAAAAATGAGTTCTTAGAACAATTAAGATACATTAACAGGCCTTACTCATTGGATGGAAATGAACTACAGGTATTTCTTCAAGCACTTCGCGAAAGTGCTTTGAAAACAGAGACAAATAAATATGAGAATGAGTTAAGCATTTCAGATGCTGAATTTTTTGAAATATGTGGCATAAACAATGTACAATTTAATGATTTATTTACATACTGTGACCCAATCCCTATTCCTGGGGGACAACGGTATGTAAAAAAAAGATCTTATTTGTTTTTTATGCAAGTTGCGTCAAGGTGTTAGTGATTATTTTTTATCTGCAATGTTTAATTACTCTTCCAGACAAGCAACAAGTATGGCAATTTCAACAGTAAGAGAGTCGCTTAATGGAAGATTTGCTAATGAAAATATAGGTTTTGATTCTATCACTAGACAAGAATTTATAAACAATCATGTGACTAATTTTTGTAATCGACTTTATAATCCAGAACCTAACGAGAGAAAAGCTATTGTTTACATTGATTGCACATATTTAGATATTGAAAAGAGCATGTGTTTTAAGGCTCTCCGTCAATCTTTTTGCATTCATAAAAAAAACATCTAGTCAAACCATCAATTATCGTAGGTCCAGATGGGTATATTTTAGATATTCAAGGACCTTATTTTTCAAATACTGCTAACAACAATGCCAGAATTCTATTAAATGAATTCCATAGAGATGTTGATGGAATGAATGCTTGGTTTGAAAGACAAGATATATTCATCTTGGACCGAGGATATCGTGATGCGATTCCACATCTTGAAAGAATGGGAGTTTTAACTCTCATGCTACCACTCTTAGAACAAGGAAATCAATTCGAAACAATTCCAGCAAATCAAGCTCGATTAATTAACAAAACACGATGGATTGTAGAGGCTCGAAACGGACACTTTAAAAGTATGTTTAAATTCTTTTCCCATACAATTAGTACACACCATGTTCCAGATCTAAATGCTTTTCTTCGTATTGCAGGTTCCATTATAAACAAATACCATGGAGTAATATTAATGGCTGATGCAGATGAAAATATGGCAGCGCAAATGTTAATTCAAGCGCAAATGCAAAACGCCGTGCAAGCTCATGTTATTAGAGACAATCTGAGAACAAGACGTGCCAATTGAGTTACGTTAAATGATGCCCACATTCCATTGTTTCCTCAGTTAACATTACAGGATTTAAGGGAATTAACATATGGAACTTACCAAATACACTTAGCGCCAAGCTATATTCAAGACACTCTTTTGAGAAATGATGAAGAGATGGATGAAAACGAAGAACAGATGATTGAATTAGATTTAAATACTAATGAAGAAGGATTCTTTAGGGCACTTGTATACTCTAGGTTTACGAATGCAAAACATTATCAAGTTTGGATTCATTTTAATCAAGAATATGTAGCTAACTACGATAATAGGAATTATCCTTGGTTATTACTGCACTTGTAAAGTAGGAGCAAGAACCCTTGGGACATGTGCACATGTAGCATGTATACTTTGGTATATGGGATATGCCAGACACACTGAAAATGTCAAGTATCCTTCTCTGCAGATACTAAGAAACATTTTATGTTCAGACCTTGACTTAAATAATATTGAGATAATTGATCCTTAAACAGATATCTTTTACACACAGAAGCTTACACTGTTGTCTCATGTCCGACATATAAACGTGTATCTACACTCACAATTACACTACACTCACTCATAATTACGCTAAGACAAACATAGTGCATTCACAAACACTTACATTAACACTTACACAAGGGATTAGTATCCGTCACGTCCACGTCGTTGATCCTGGGTAAAGCCAAGAACGGGTAAAACTGTCAACTGACAGTTTTATTATATTTTTTAGCAGATATAAAATCACCATTCTCAAAAACATAGTGTGCAGCAAAAAAATGTAGTTTCTATGTTAAAAAAAGGTTATTGACAGCTAATTGACAACTGTCAAATGTCACAATATTAATTCTTTAGCAGATTTAAAATTAATTAAAATAAATGAAAGTGTTCTCAGGAACATATTTAAATGCAAAAAATGTAGTTTTTTCATGTTTAAAAGAGTATTTGACATCTATTTGACAGCTGTCAACTGTCAATTTTATTAATTTGACAGCAGATTAGAACTCAATGACTTCAATAACATAAAATATGTTGATAAAATAAGTGAAAAGATTGTTTAAAAAGGTTAATTGTTTAATAATAGAACTTTAGCTATTTTGGAGCCACGGAACTTTGGAGCTTGGCAGCTGCCAAAATATTGATTTTGGAGCTTGGTGCCCATGAGAACTTTTAATCAGGATGACTTGAAGAACAACATATCCAAAATTCAGCCATTTTCACTGTACGGCCATTTCCTATGTTTTTGTGCCAGGTCCTTTACCATAGACTTTTTCTTTGAAATGAAGGTCTTGGGGCGTCAAGCAGCTATGCAAGAGAGGGACGTCCTTCGCTACATCATTAAATGGTTAACTGATGATGAACGGCTACAAGTGATGCTGTGCTTTGCAAGAACTTATGAGGAGCTACTCGATCGTTTAGAATTTACGGGAAATTCTTCGACGGCCCCAGGGGTAAGAAAAAATTATAAGAATTATAATAATCAGATAGAAATAGTTGAAGAAGACGATGGAGCTGAAACTTGGAGAATGCAGGTGGCGATTTCCGTGGAATAAGTTTAATAATGCAATTAAGAAGTAAATAATACAATGGTCATCCTAAATAATCGAAGGCATAAACGCAGAACTTCAGAAGAGGTGTATTAATAGGTAACGGATGCTATACTGGTGGTAGTTTCCATAAAGGTGCTTTAGGTATTGCGTAGGTAGCAATTTCCATAAAAAAAAAACAAGCAAAAAGTTATGGTTATTACAGGTGGTGATTACTGTAACAAAGGAGATGGAGGCTACGTAGGTGGTAGGCCCTTGCGGTCCCTTGAGTTGATGAAGAAAATTGCTGCACTTTGTTATAAATTTGTCTTGAAAAAGACAGTTTGAATAGTTGCTCTTACTGCGATGCGTACTCGACGACCGCTCCAATCGAACTTGCCTAATTTTTGTATTTAGTTCACGCTATTTATACCCTTCTCGCCCTATGATTTATATAAGATAGAAAGAGCGCGATAGATAACATATTATAGTTGTCGGTAATCACGAAATTATACGAAAAAGCTTGTGATTAACAAAACAAAATATTTTTAATAACTAAAAATTATAAAATGAAAAAACTCTAAATTAAAATTATTATATACAAATCCAATTGATTATTATTAATTAATCATTAAATTAAATTAAAAAATGTCATTGAGTTAACTATTACGTAAATGTCCCTAAAAGTATGTTACACGTTTTTGAATAAGATTAGCTAGGACTAGGTACATAAGTGGGAATGGTTTATTATTTACAAAAATTTACTTGAAATTAAATTAAATAATTACAGGAGTGGCTGGTGACCTTCTCAATAAAGAATATTAAAATGTATAAAAGCTGCAAGATTTTGTTCGTAGGAAGCAGTTCGTCAGTTGAGTTGTGTTTGTAGCACTTAAAGCAGTTTTGTTAAAATGGAGTCTTTAAATTCAATTTTTCTGTATCAATAAATATTTTGTATCTTTTTATTTTTAAATCTTAATAAAAAGTGTTGCAAATTATTTGAAAATACTAAGCCCAATCCTAAAAAATGTATATTTTTAAAATTATCTAAAACAAATAAAATTTTATTGTGATTCTCTTTTTCTCAAATCCCACACTTTTGTTTCTTCGACGAATGTAATAGAAAAAAAGCGTTATTAATCTGTAAAAAATATATCTCATATTTTAATTACATATTATATTATACAAAATTTTATAAGTAGCATTTATTTTCAAAAAATTATATGTTTGTAATCAAAGATTTAAAAAAAAATTTTGCCTTATCTTTAAAATATATTAAGTATTTTCAAAACGATTTGATCAAATCTTATCATATTACGCATATAAATATTTTAAAGAAATTTTGTTTTTTAACATTTGGTTGATAAAATTTTAGTTTTTTAGTAATGAGATCACCAAATTTTGTTGTAAATTTCTTTCTCTAACAGTATTCTATAGTGAAGTATTTTCTTATATTAAACGTTAAAGATATTTATCTTCTGGTCGTAAAGCCCAAGCTGATGCACTTTATGCTGTTTCAGTATTTGGATTTACTCCTTTTTTTAGTAAGTACTTACAAGGGGAGACTGGTAGCAACCTTTGGGAAACCAAATTACACCAAATGGTTATGGATAAGTTTAATATGTTGAAAAAACATACTGAGCACCCTTTGTTTCATTCCAATGGGCCTTCTGGGCCAAGAAACGGTAGGGCTCAATGTTGGACCAATGTTATATAAAATATAGGGTTTTTTGGTAATTTTTCATACAACGCCGCAACCTAAAAAATTAACCAAAACGCCTCTCATTGGTCTCATTTTTTTGTGTAATTGTCAGTTTTCAAACCCCATGAACCGCATTTTTTTATCAGTAATTTTCTAACTGTTATAGTCAATAAACTGAATGTCTATTTTTAGCCCAAAATGACCAATATTCAAATTTGTTTAAATTGCTAACAAAATTGTAATTTTAAACGAAAATGGATTTTATAGGTCACAAAAGATGGTTCTTTCAGTAATCGAGGCATTCGTAGTCTTTGGTCTTAAAAAAGATGTCAGCGTATCAACATAGAAGAAAACTAAACTGGCGCGCGTAGACTCTACTTCTGTTACATACTTATTTACAAATTACTACGCATGAACCAACCCAATTATTTGACAAATCTTTTTACCAAATTCAGACCGGAAGATACAGCAAGAGGACTAACTGCCACCCAAGGACTAACTGTATCCTAAGTCACAAAAGGTCGTGGAGCAAAGACCTTTCAAGTGTGAAGCACTGAAATTCCCTACCCTACACCACCAGATTTTTATCATCTCTAAATCGCTTTAAATCATCCCTATTTAAGTTCTTACTCTTAAATGACTATAAATCGCCTACGGATGGTCCGCAGCCTGGTGGCCAGATAGCTTGATCATTATTAATTTATAAATTTATATATATCTCGCACCCATTATTGTTTATAATTTACTGACTGTGATGGTTATACTAGTTATATTGGCATACGATTCTGTGATAAAATTACCAAATTGTACACACTTTATTCTTTATATTCTAAAATTAATTTTTTACTCATTTACAATTTTATTTATTTGCTTAGCAGTATTTATTTTGTTTAAGGTGGCGCACGGTATTAGGTCCGTATATTTTAGGGTGACATCAGAGGGGGGCATAACTAATTGATTAAATTTTATTATTTATTTTGTAGATATGTGAATATTTAGAAGTTATTATTAATAATAATGCATTTTCTTATATAATGAGTGCGGTGTAAACAAAATTTTTAAAATACAAAATATTTTATTGAATGGGGCCCGCGACTAAAATTATGTGTTTATAATTTGATCGGCAACTATTGTATTTTTTTCTTGGAAAAATTTCTATTTTTGTTAAATAACACTTGTGTACAATTTTATCTAAAAAGATTCGTTATTGAATTAGTACGAAGTAAAACAATAACAACTCCCATAAGAACGCGGCGTTAACCTTAAAAATTTTCAGTTACTTATTTCTTTCTTAATTGATCGGGAACCTGAGTATTTTTTGGGATCAATGGGTTTGTTTTTAAATTATCTTCATTTCCAGTAAATTTTACTTCATATTATTCGTTTTTCATAAACTCCGTGAGCCACCTTAAATGTTCATACGCATTGCAAATTTATTATATACTTTAACTTTTCTAATTTTATACTTATATGCCATGTTATACTATTATATACTTTGGGAAAAATACTTTATATATACAATGTGAAGATAATTTTGAATTATATGCCAATAAAGAACTATATATCTATATCTTTTCTATTAAAACTATTACAAAAATACAGTAATAAAATTGAACTATTTGATGTTTTTCTGATACCTTGTAGTCACCTTGTATTATTTTACAGTGACTTTTTTATGAATCAATCAATACAATTACTCAAGGCTACTTTATTTAACTTCGTTTGTAAAGTTGGACTTTATTGCACTTTTTTGCAATCCAGGGCGTAATACTCGTGCATAAGACTTGACACGGAATTTTCTGTACTCGTTCTACGGCAAAAAATATTTTAAGCACCATGGGCGAAAAACCGAGCTTCGCCAAGCACTCATGCTTGTGATCACGCTACTACCAAAAATTTTGCACCTTTGATATACTTAATATAATATATACTCTTTTAATGAGATAATGAAGGTTATATTAAAAAGAATAGATCAACTTAAATTAATAAATCATATTTATACAACGAGAATTTTTGTGCCTTTATTAATTTTACATAGAAAAAATTTATATATATATATTTTACAAATTATTTTTTATTTATTTTTACAGTAATTACAAATTTCATTGATTTTAATTTTAAATTACTAGTTTATGTCAATTTTGCTAAAGATCACGAAAAAACTAAATTATCTTTATTTTTATATAAATCATTAAGATATTATATATTATGTCGGTCTGAACTGTAAAAAATTAAGTTTTTTTTTCAATAATAATTCTGAAAAATATTAAATACATCAATTGTTAATTACAAATACAAATTTTTATAATAAATGAAAAAAATTAAGAGTATACTTTAATTTTTGTATCTTGCTTGTATTTTTTTCCATAATTCATGAGGACTCAAATTACTAATATCTTCACCAGGTTTTAGTATTTCATTAAGAACAGTATTTGACATTGTTGAAAGTAAAATAAAGTTAGCACGAGCCCAGGTTTGTTCACTACCATTATAATCAAACAAAACTAAATCATTCAATTCCATAATTGTTAATAATGTTATTATTTGTACATTCCAAGCTAAAAAATTTCCTTTTCCTGTTAGTTGAGTAACTTGACTTGGTGATACGTTAAAACTTACAACAAAATTTGGTGATGCCATTACTAAAAAACTTTTTATTAACTGAATGTTAAAAAATAAAATGTTGCTACATATATTTATAATATATATATATATATATATATATATATATGGGCGATTATTTCTCAACCCGGCCACCCCCCTCTGTCCAAAAATGGTGGCAACCTAAAAAGATTTTGGTTTTCTCAAATTGACTGGAAAAGGGTCTTGTTTTTTATTCTCATTGGCCTTTTCAACACTGAAAACTACTGTGCCCATTTTAGGCACTGAGCGGCGCGGCGGCACACAGTGTGCCGATTCAATCAAAAATCTGCTGACTTCTTAGAATATAATTTTTTCACCCACTTATTTTTTTAAATCCTTCGTATACTATCCTACTTTTATGGAAACCTGCTACTTTTTAAAAATTTTTACTCTTTGAGTCAGGAAAAAGGCAATAGTGTCCATAAACAAGGTTTTTTTAATTGCAAATAAACTTAGTAACCCTGTGAATATAATTTTTGCGTATACACCAATGTATAAGGGGTGAATTTTAATTGTAAAAATTTGAAAAAGTAGCAGGTTTCCACAAGAGTAGGATAGTATACGAAGCATTTAAAAAAATAAATGGGTGAAAAAATAAAATTTTACGGAATCAGTAGATTTTTGATTGATTCGGCACACTGTGCGGCAGGTCGACATTTTAAAAACAGAAAAATTGAAATAAAAGTAGATTAACGGAAAGTTTTTTGAAATTTTTTTCTCTTAAAAGTTGTTATTTATTAAAACAAAGAAAATGAGACCACTTGCGTGGTAATTGGTTGATTTCTTAAAAAGTTTTGTGGGTGCTATGTAGTTTTTAAAAATGGGTAAAAAACGGCTACTTTGACTGATGATATCTCTGAACCTACAAATCCAAAATAAAAAAGTTTTGGTGCAAAATGTTAGTCTTTTGATACATAATAAGTGTGCCAAATATCAGAGGATTTGATCGAGTAGTTTCGGATTTAGCAATTTTCGGGTATTAATTCTCTTAAAAAAATGGGTCAAAATTTGTTTCAGAATTATCCTTAAAATTGCTAAATCCAAAACTGCTCGATCAAATCCTCTGATATTTGGCACACTTATTATGTATCAAAAGACTAACATTTTGCACTAAAACTTTTTTATTTTGGATATGTAGGTTCAGAGATATCATCAGTCAAAGTAGCCGTTTTTTACCCATTTTTAAAAACTACATAGTACCCACAAAACTTTTTAAGAAATCAACCAATTACCACGTAAGTGGTCTCATTTTCTTTGTTTTAATAAATAACAACTTTTAAGAGAAAAAAATTTCAAAAAACTTACCGTTAATCTACTTTTATTTCAATTTTTCTGTTTTTAAAATGTCGACCTGCCGCCGCTCAGTGCCTAAAATGGGCACAGTAGATTTACAGAGTTGAAAAGGCCAATGAGAATAAAAAACTAGACCCTTTTCCAGTCAATTTAAGAAAACCAAAATCTTTATAAGTTGCCACCATTTTTGGACAGAGGGGGGTGGCCGGGTTGAGAAATAATCGCCCATATATATATATATTATATACTCGATATATTATATACTCGATATATTATATACTCGAAACTCGATTTGATAAAAGAGATTATAAAATCCAAGGTTACTTTTTTTTATCAGTAACAAGTTGTTTTGGATATATCTAATGTATAAGGCAAAAATTTTTTTAATTATTTGATTACAAAGATTACAAAGATATAAATTTTTTAAAATAAATGTTCCTTTATATGAAATTTTGTAAATATGTAATTAAAATATGAGATATGTTTTACAAATGTTTTTTTTTTTATAGGCAGGATGTGTTATTAATATGGTTCATCAAAAAAAAATCTCTTATATTTAATAGGATTAGTAAAAATCCACCCCAAGGTATTGATCCTAAAGACTCTAAGGGGTTCCTTAAGTGGTATTGTCCAATAGAATGTTACTCCAGTCTAATCATGTTTTTGCGTTTGTTTTGGCATAACCAAGATGAGAAAAGCTTTGCTTAGAAATTTTCGCTCAAACAACCCTTAAAATATCAAAAAACCCGTTTTTAGTGTATTTTTGCAATATTCAAAAGCGAGATTTGGTCAATTAAATAGGTTTTTGGAGTTGTTAAATATGAATTAGAAGGTTCCGTGCGTGGAAAATTAGATAGACAACCTTAAATTGGGAAAGACGCTACTTAATTATAGCAGGAATTTTTTTATACTCGCAAAACATCTTGAATTTTAGGGTCTCGCTCGTAAAAACTACTCAAAACTTGTTAAGACTACAAAAAATTACCAATCAGGTTTGTTTTTTTGTTAATTTAAAGGTATTAGACAAATTTAGAATGAGCGAAACTGAGGTTTTTGGAATCGCAGCAACCCAAAAAACTCTTAGTAGACCTTTTCTCATTTTGGTTACCAAAAATACCCCCCCCCCTTCCTTTGATATTTGATTGGAGTATCAAGAGACCTTTTACATACTGTCCCTCTTATTTTGCGTTTAAATCTGCATTTTGAATCGACCTATTTTCTTAAACGGAAGAGAGAGTAAATTTTGGCAGATACATGTAATTACGCTTGAAGTGAAGGTGTAATTTGACTCAAAGGTCACCTAAATATGATCAGGAGAAAGCATTTAAAAGTCTTATTTTTACATAAGTCTTATTACGAATGAAATTATTTTCAATAGACTAAACATTGTTATCGTATAACTAAAAAAAATCCTAGGAAATTACCAGAATTCTTGGCATCTAGCAAGATTTGTATACCATAAATACTGGCCTGCCAGATTTTCACCAGAATTGTGCCAGAAATCACGAAAAATAATGATTGATTGAAAACAAAATAAGAAAAATTATTCTAAAAATATTAAATACATTTTGAACAATTATTTATTTTCTACCCTCGCAGACAACCATTGTTTTCTTAGGAAAACGATAAAAAATATAGGGTTTGAACTTTCTATGTTTGACTTTGTTCATGAACATTTTCATCAAACTAAAAATATATTATATAAATATTTGAAATAGTTAATTTCGAGATAATTTAAACAGAATTAAAAGTGAGTTAAATAAAAGATGCATTTCTAATATTATTCATATTCACGTGCGCAATAAAATATCACAGTATAAATATTATGATATTATCAAAAAAATTAATTAACTTTAATTTTAGCCTCAGACGAAAAGGTATACTTTAATAATAATATACTGTTATTAGTATGATATTAGTAGTTAAAAAAACTTATGGAATCGTCGGGTTAAATGGACACAGGGGGAGTATGAACAATTCCATTTACACAGAAAATCTTATTTGATAAAACCCAAAAGTGTATAAATTCTACGTATAATTAAGTATTCATTTTACCTAAAATAAAATTTTCATCGGATCAAAATATACTTTAATACCATCCAGTTCATGATCATTACAATAGTAAAATGGAAATTTTTTTTTTTTTACTTTCTTTGTCTTTGATAGTCAAATTTTTGTAAGGGCAGGAATATATTACTTTTTTTATTGTCAAATAATAGTCTGATTGACTTGTATTTTCAGAATCTTTTCTGTTGTGAAGTCTTATTTTGATAAAAAATAATAATAGGGTCAAGGATGGGGTGGTGGACACTTTAAGGAAATTTGTGAATTTCCTAACAAATAATAAATAAAAAACATATTATTTTTTAATTTAATGACTTTTTAAATAGCAATAATGAACATAATTCTTGATGAATAAATGATTATTTTCCAGATATTATCAATATTTTAATTTTAAATAGAGCTTTAATAGAAAAAACCTATTATATTAGGGTTTTGGACAGTAAGTAAAGGGTTTTGGATATGAAATGTATATGGTTTTGGACACCAATCTTGAAACGAACTATATAAAAAAAATAATTATTAAATAAAATAAACAAAGAAAAATAGAAAAGGAAAAAGGATGAGAAAATGTTAGGTTAAATTTATTCTTTTTATTAATAAAATAACTTAATTTGAGGGCAGTCTGAGGATCCGTTCTTACGTATGATATATTTCTGTCCGCCTTGAAAAAGGCAGGACTTATAGGCTCTTGCTGACGCCGCTCAGAAAAATTGCTAATAAAATTAAACATACACACATACACACAAATATATATAAAAAAATACCTGGACTAGAAATAAGGCACTAACTGGAGCTCGTCCAGTCATCGCCTTACAGATCCAATTTCTGCACACTTCGGGTGTGTTGTCACTTGGCAAGTCCACAATTTCCTTCAAATTCTATAACAAAATGAGTCTAATGTCCAAAACTAAAATCAGTGTATGCTGTTTTGGACATTCATAAAACATATGTCCAAAACCACATTTTTAAGTATATTCAGGCTGTGTTCTTAAGGAAGAAAATAATTAGTTCCTCATAGAGGAACCATTGTGATCGGTCAAAATTTTTTATCTGATTTTTTGCATATAAGCACGTTTTGAGACCTCAGGAAGCTTCCGGTTAACAGTGGCGTGAAAAACCAATGGAGAAAAACGCCCACTTGCATGACATACGGAGAACGATTCGTAGTATTTTCTACGACATTCGTCTCCTAGGATCTAGCAGCCCTCCATACAAATTTTATTTTTAATTTTTATTAAATATAAAATCCAGGTGGGATCGAACGCTCGTACCTAAGGTTAATAAGCAAGCGCTTGATCCACTAGGCTACCGTCACCGTCTAATTTGGATGTAATACCTCATTTTTTTCCATGAAAGTATTAATATCTAGAAGTATCGTTTTTACTTAATATCTTGAATCTTATAATTTATTTTTTGAAAATTTTTTTCTCAAAATTTTTTTAACCAAAAAATTCAAAAAATACCAATTTTTTTTTTCTTTTTGGACGCAGTACTTAATTTATTTCTATGGAAGTACTAGTTTTAGAAATATCCTTTATAGTAATTTTTTGGATCCGATACTTAATTTTTTCAAAATTTTTTCCTCAAAATTAAAAAAAAAATAAAAATAAAAACTGCAATATTTTTTTTCTTTTTGGATGTAGTACCTATTTTTTTCCTATGAAAGTACCAATATCTGAAAATATATGGTTATTACTTGATATCTCTAATCTGGCACTTAATTTTTTGAACTTTTTTTTCTCAAAACTTTTTGCATAAAAAAATAAAAAAACAGCAATATTTTTTTGCGTTTTGAAAGTAGTACCTCATTTTTTTCTGGGAGTACTAGTTTTAGAAATATACTTTATAGTCAATTTTTTGGATCTGAAACTTAATTTTTTGAAAATTTTTCTCTCAAAATTTTTCAAACAAAAAAATAAAAAAAACAGGAATATTTTTTTTCGTTTTGAACGTATCACCTAATTTATTTCTATAAAAGTAATAATATTTGAAAATATTGTTTTTACTCGATATCTCAAATCTGATACTCAATTTTTTTTAAATTTTTTCTCAAAATTATTTGCATAAAAAAATTAAAGAAACAGCAATATTTTTTTTTTTTTGGACGTAGTATACCTAATTTTTTACTATCAAAGTATTCATATCTAGAATTATCGTTTTTACTCGATATCTCCAATTGATACTTAATTTTTTGAAAATTTTTTACATAAAAAAATAAAAAAAATAGCAATATCTTTTTTCTTTTGGGACGTAGTATTTAATTTTTTTCCCATGAAAGTACTAATATCTAGAATTATCGATTTTACTAGGTAAAATAGACCATTAAGAACATTTTGTTATTGTTAATGATGAACTATAGTGCCAATTACTTGGCAGCGTTTTTTTTTTGTAATAAATTTAATGTTTCATTATTACTTAATTAAATAAATGCAAAAAAAGTTGTTATTGTTAAAAAAATTTAGACAAAATATCAATTTTACGTATTTCGTATTCTTCGTGTTTTTGTTAAAAAAACGATACCATATATCTAGTAGTCTATTTTAATTCAAGGTTTAATTATTATAAATAATTAATAATTTTCATACAAACTAGATAGCAGAGGAAGTTAACTGTTTAAAGAATATTTTTTTTAAATCATATATCTTTTCACTTATTTCTATCTTAGATATTTAGTAAAATAACGCTAGGTGTTCAAAAGCACATCGATGTCCACCACCCCATCCTTGACTCTATTTTGTTGTTATAAGCTATTATGGACAATCGAGAGGCTTAAATGAACATCTAAAAAATTTATCCTATTTAACTTAAAATAATTTATTAGATATGGCTTACGAACCTTTCTTGTGATAAACATATAATTTTTTAACGAGTTGAACCAAACTTAGTTTCGATTAGTTAACAAATAAATTTAATTAACAAATAAAATTTAATTAACAAATAAATTTCAAGCAAAACAGCCTGTCCGTGTAGAATTAGTACACTGAAAAATTGACACCTATGAACCAATGACGATAATTTCTATTGAAAAGCAATGAAAAGTCTGTAGCATATTTTAATGTCGCGCGTCATTGATTCAAAGGCGGCAGTTTTTCAGCGTAACAAATGACTGTAAGGAATTAATTTGCATTATTGTTGGTTTCAATTAATTTATTTCTTGGAAAGATACTTGCTATCAAAAAACATGTCCATGAAACCCAATTTTCCCATTTAATTTTAGTTTGTGTGTTAAATTCAACAACAAAATTTAACTTTTATTTGGGTAAGTAAATATTATTTTACCGTTTGGGAAGGTAAATTGACCCCATCAACCCCCTCCTCTTTAAATCTATCCATATATTACCAAAAAATCAATCAAGTTTCTTTTTTTTAATTACCAGGCTCATTTACGAAGTCAACAAAATTACAAGGACATAATTTTATTCATGTTTACTCTTTTTTTAATAAATTAATTAATTAACATAATCTCTTTGTAAATTAGGTGGGGATATTTACAAAAAAAAGCCTTATAGTATGTATTATATAAGTACTAACAACTTTTTAATTTTTACTTATTTTTCATTTCGTCAGTAAAATAAAAATTTTAAAATGTTTAAATCAGTTTTTTTGTTCATTGTTTTATTAAGTTTTTTGAGTAGTTCATGGTCATGTTTAACGGAAAGAGAAAAGGTAAATTTTTCCTTTTTTTTTTTACATAAGAAAATTTATTTAAATATGAATAATTTATTCGATATAATATTGAGCTAACAATTACTGGAAATTTCGCCTCTGACTAAATAGTGTGAGGCTCCTCAGTACGACACTATTTAGCCTTATTGCTATTAAAAAAATGTTGCGCTTTTTTTAATTTATCTTGTCAATATTGAGACATCACAATGCTGGGAAAAACTGTCATGAATATTGTTCGTTTTTATAAAAAAAATCTAAAAAATTAGCCCCTTTCTATTAATTTTTAAAACAGGAAAATTCGCTGCTGAACAAATAGAACCGCTTTCATAATTAATAAAATAATTAATTTTCCCAAAAGAACTATGTTAAAAACGATAAGTTTTGAAATATTGTTCGCTTCAAAAAGAAGTTATAGAAATTGATAGGCCTGTTTACACAAACCGTTTATAAGTGTTTTTTTCAAATCAATTATACTGAAAAAACGGCCCATCAATAAAAACAGGATAGTGCTTTTTTCAATCGTACGGCAGATTTGTACTCCGGAATTTTTTGAAACTGATTCATTAAAAACGAAAAACATTTTACGAGACCGGATGATCAAATTGAACTGCTTTTAAATTTTCCGTCGGCAACTGAAACGAGACTGGGCCAAATTTGTCGTTTTTGCCAATTCCAAAGAATTTTTTGTGATATAATAAATAAAATACCTAGGTATATGAAATTTATTTCTTACTTAATTTTTCATAATTTTACAGTGCCGGTATGATTCAGATTGCTGCAAATATCATGACTGTAATTTTAATCTGTTTGGACTTAAAGAAGGTACCTGTGTATACATAGGAGGTGCAGCTCATGGAAAATAAAAAATATATCATTATAAGAATCAATAATATTTTTGAAATGAATTTATTTAAAATTTTTGAATCCAGTGTATGGTTTCATAAAATTTACCAAAAAATAAAGTTCTAATAATTCTAAATTTAAATCAAACTGTTTTGAGTTTTTGTATTTTTTTAAAGATTATGAAATTATTGTAATTTTATACTAAATTACCTGTATATTTTCCACTAAAATGATTAAAACGAATTAAAAAAATCTTATTCCAACATTTATTTATTCAAAATAAAATCTTTTGATAATATTATTTAATTAATTTAATATATTTAAAATAAAGATGAAAGCATTTAGATAAGATAGCAGTATTTATTTGAAATGATCATAAAAATTACAAATACATGCATATTAAAATGCACACGAAAAAAATGTGATAAACCACTGAGATTTTTCAAATAATAGAAAATATTTTTTTGAACTAGAACTACAAAGAAAAAGAATTAGTTATGACACCCAAAAATTAAAAAAAAAATAATATCATTTTTAATATTTATTTATAAATTACATGAATTAGTATTTATGAATAATAATATTTGACCATAAAGACCGATAAATTGTCCTATTTCAATTATCATCAGGTGATAAAATAAATAAATTAAAGTTCATTTTAACTTTAAATATATTTAACTTCAATAATTTTCCAATTTGTAATACACTGAAGAGTCCAGCTTAAAACAAATAAAACCTTCAAAAGTTACTTTTTCAAAAAAAAATATTCAAAATCAATATTATTAATCTTTGCAACAAAAAACTTATAAGCGGTTTGTGTAAACACAACCTAAATGCATGGAACATGTTTACTTCCAAATGAGGACTAGATATAATACAAATGTTACTCAACATTACAATTTGCAATATAATTTTCTATTGTTGTAATTTGTAATTATCACCTTACTAGTTGTTAAGATTCTAAACCTAAACTATTTTGATTCCCTAAACCTGAATTATTATAAGTCCCTGAACCTGAATTATTCCAAGTCCCTAAATCGATATTATTCTAAGTCCATAAACCTGTATTATCCTAAGTCCTTAAGCCCAGATTTTTCAAAGTCTTTTAAAAGTATTTTATTTATTTATATATACTTACCTAATTATTCTAAGTCTTATTTGACCCCCCCTCCCCTTAATTTTCAAGTTCTGAAGTACCCCCTCCCTATAAACATGTTCCATGTTAAAAAATTTTACCCTGAAATATCTTCAAAAAAAAAATAAAATTTAGAATGTTAAAGATTATTTAAAATGCATGACAAGTTGTTTTATTTTATTATTTAAGTCACCCGAAATTAGTAAATATAAAATTATCCGTTCTCAATTTTCAAGTAACATTGAAAATGTCTTTATACTCCAGTCAAATCGCGGTTTAGGGTGTATTTTCACTGGCCAACATGAGGTTTACTCTACTATGTGTTTTTTGGGTCGCTAATCACAAAAATTGGGGTCTTTTCCGGGAGATCTTTTCGGAACACCCTTAAATTTGCAAAAACTAGCCCCAAAAAAGCGTTTTTTTTATATATTAGCAAGCTGAGTTTCTAGATTTAGCCAAGAATTGGTATAAGAGGGTTTTTTGGGTCGCTGATCAAGAATTTGAGGTAATTTTTTATGAATAATTAATATTTCACCCTTCAATTAGAAAAAACAACCCCTAAAAGGAGTATTTGCTATAAATGCACCCCTTTTAGGGGTTGTTTTTGCTAATTTAAGGGTGAAATATTAATTATTCATAAAAAATTACCTCAAATTCTTGATCAGCGATCCAAAAAACTCTCTTATACCAATTCTTGGCTAAATATAGAAACTCAGCTTGCTAATATATCAAAAAACCCCTTTTTGGGGGTAGATTTTGCAAATTTAAGGGTGTTCCGAAAATATCTCCCGGAAAAAAAAACCCTTATTAGACCAAATCTTGGAGGGCTAGAGCGAAAGTTGCAAAAGCACCCCTTTTAGGGGTAGTTTTGGCCAGTTTAATGGTCAAGCCCCAATTTCTCATAGAAAAGACCCCGATTTTCGTGATTAGCGACCAAATAAACATATAGTAGAGCAAATCTCATGTTGGCCAGTAAAAATACACCCCCCCTCCGCGATTTGACTGGAGTATTAGAAATTATTGATAAAATAATAAATATAGTGGCTTATGTTTTAATAATAAATTTAAAATTAAAATATGAGTTTGCAAGGGTAAAATAAAGCTTTATATTTGACCTCTAATATATTGTAAGTAAAGAAGCTTAATTGCAGAAGTAGCACCTTTTTAGAGTCTTTATGTATTATTATTAAATTAAGAGACAATGCTAATTTACAACCTTGACACGTGTTACACAAAGTTTAACAGAAAGTTTTAATTAAATTATAGTCTATGCTTAAATATTCTCCCTATAAAATAATTTCTTGAACTGTGTAGATCTGTAATTGAAATTTTTCAGACCAGCATAGATCTGATGTGAAAATGCCTAACTATGCGCACATCTTAACAGATATGTAAAATTAAAAGACTGATTATAGCCATAAAGAATTCATGATTCGCAGTCTTATCAAAAAATTTTATAAAAAAAAAAATGTTTTATTTTAAGAAATTTTATGAGTTTTCGAAGAATCATTTCAGAGCATATTTATTAAAACATTTTGAAAAGGTCTAATTCGATTATAATAATATATAGAATGTGCTGCACTGCGGGTTATGATTTTTGAAGGAAGTTTTTTATCTTATTGTTCATAATTTTGTGTTTTTTATATTTTTTTTTTTTTTTTAATGTTTGCTTTAATTTCCAAGGAAATTGCTTGAATTTTCAAGCAAAATAATAAAAATTACTACTTTTAAGGATTCGCTTAAATTGCTTGAATTTTCAAGCAAAATTTAAGAGCAGCAGCTTTACAGCGTATCCACCCTATTTTTATGCATGGACCTATGACTAAAAAAAGCAGCAAAGTTGGCTAAGAAATGCATTGCTAGGTGGTGACACGACCTTATTATTAATTGCACTATAAATGGTCTATATATAAATTTATAGATTTAATTTTTTTAAGAGGGGCATTTTCTATAAAAGCAAAAAGCACAAGAATATTGTGCTAGACATTTTTAAAATTTCATTAAAAACTCGAAAAAATTTATTTTCAAATGTAAAATGAAAAATAATAAATACAATACTTTTTCAAAAACATTTTTATTTTTATCAATTCTTGGAACATTTAAACCTTTAAATTTTAATGGAATATTAAAAGTTTGTTACAACATTTTTACTTTTTCAGTATTTATATTCGATTTCATTTTTACATTTTTGGAAATTTTTACTATCATAAATGCAAAAAAAAATTTTTCAGTTGTATTTATGGATGGTATTTATATTTTATTAACTCATATAAGTGCTTTATATAAATTTTATGCTATTGTGAAAAATCGTAAAAATTTAATAAATATTTATAAAATTTGTCAACATAAAAAATGGTGCGTGCCAAGAAATAATGAAGAAAAAGAAATAATTCAAGGTTGGATGGACTTTTCTAAGTATGTTTTTGAGAGGATTTTATTTTAATTCTAAGTTTTTTTTATGCAACAATATCTGAAAATTTTCTATTTTAAAATATTTACTAAAATTTTCTATGATCTGTTTAAAAAAATCTATCGAACTGAATTAATATTTTCTTTTAGAAACTAAAAAAAACCAACAAACAATTATCAGGCAAACCTCATAATTACGTATCAGTTTATTAATTTTTGTAGTAAAAGCAAAATAAATTTTCAGATATTTGCATCTCTGAATTAAGTAAAAGTATTAAATTTTAATCAAACACTTAAATTTTGATTTGTAGATTTGCTTTAATTTTTTTTATAACTATCACTGGTTTTGGAATTATAATTTTTACATTACCATATTCATTTACTGGTAATTTGATATACAAAACATGGATTCCTTGTGATAAAACAAATAAAATTTGTTATTGGATAATTTATAGTTGTCAAACAATATTTACAATTCATACAGCCTATGTGCAAGTTGTACATTTATTTATTATATGTACATTAATATATAATATTGTACTACAATTTCATCTTTTTGCTTCAAGATTGAATAATATAAAATCAGTTGATGATAAAAATAATAATTTAGATAATAAAAAACAAATTCAAGAAATTCAAGAACGTATTAAGGAACATAACGAGATTCTTGAGTAAGTTTTCATATCTTAAAATATTCAAGAGAAATTTAGAATTTTTTTCGAATTTCCAAAAATTCTCAAAGGGATGGTAATATTTAAAAATTCTTTTAGACTGGTTTGATGTGTTTTTTTATTGCGGAGGGCATGAGACTCATTTTTTTTTAATTTAATCAATAAATTTTGTTAAAAATCAAAAAAACTAATTTTAAAATTTTTTTGGTTCTGTGTCCCCATAAGGTGGCTCTTTAGCACCAATTGAAATATTTAAAGACTACTGTGGAGTAAGGTATTTCGGCCCCAGCATATTTTTCGCATTTTTATGGCTCAGTTTGATGGTTTATGATAAAAAATAAGATTCCAAGGGTCGGCACCCTCCTACCCCCCTGCGTTCACCGTGGCAGGTCTTAACGTGTTTTGACTCCAAAATTAATATCTCCGGAATGAATCATCCTATTAGGGCGTGGTTTGTGCCAAAATTTTTGTTTTAAAAAAATACACCAAAATTTTATTTTCAGGTTTAAAACTTAAAAAAACCTCATTTTTAGCTTTTTGGACATTCTGAAAATTGAAATATCTCAATACAAAAGAAAAACTCTTTTCTTCACACCCAGGAGAACTTTGCCTAAGACTACTTTTCAACATCATTTTTTTATGAAAAAAATATAAGAAAAACATAAAAAAGACCATAAAAAAGCTAATTTTAGATTTAAAATCAAATATTAAAATGTTATGATAAAATAAGCAAAAAATAAAACACGATTTCTTTTACATAATCATCAATTGCGAGTGACGCACCGTAAAAGTTGCCATTTTTCCGACGGCATGTTGAAAAGTAGTCTTAGGCAAAGTTTCCCTGGGAAAAAAAGGAGTTTTTCCTTTATCCCGAGATATCACAATTTTTAGACCGTCAAAAAAACTAAAAATGAGGTTTTTTGAAAAAAAAAAATAAAAAAAAAAATAATAAAATTTGGTGTATTTTTTTAAAACAAAAATTTGGACAGCAACCACGCCCCAATAAGATGATTCGGTAGGGGGATATTAATTTTGGAGCCTAAAACGTATTTGAACCTCCCCCGGTGAACGCAGGGGTTAGAGGGTACTGACCCTTGGAATCTTATTTTTTATCATAAACCATCAAACTGAGCCAAAAAATGCTAAAAATATGCTGGGACCGGAAACCATACCTTATTCCGCAGTAGTCTTTACAAGAGTCTTTAATTTCGTAATAGTAATTTTTAAATAAAGCGGAATAAATTAAAAAATATTTTTTTACCTTTTCCACTTGTCAATATTTCATTTTCAAACTGAGAACCTCTTCTGTTCAATGGCATTAAGCCTGCGTCGGATAGCTATTTTTTTAACTAAGTGGCCGACTATTGTTGTTTTCCTTTGTAAAAAAAGTTGATTTTTCATTAATTAGGCTCAAAACTTAAAAATATCGAAAATGAATATATTTAGGGCTCGTGTCCAAGAAAGTAAAGAATAACCCAAATCGCACGTAACTACTGTAAACCACGATTTGGGGCATTCTTTATTTATGGACAAGGGCTGTATATAAAATTTTTCTGCGTCAGTAGCGAGAAAATACGTCTTTTGAGGCCGTGCAGCAGCCAGGAAATACATGCATTCTAGCCGCTGAACAGAAAATAGCTTTTTAACCAAATTTGATATCATAAATAAATAAACTTTGTTAAGCTATATTTTTTATTACGGTCAAAAAGTATAAAATATTGACCCCAAAAATAAAGTTTGAACTTCTTCTCCTTTTCAACCTAGATTAAAACATTTATTGCTTTTTTAATTTGAGTCATTTATTTTTATATTAAGACTTTTGTGAAGCTATCTATTTAATTTACTTATCATATATTAAAATACTAATAAATATTTTTTTATTTTACAGATTAATAAAAATAATAAACAAAAAATATGCTCCAGAAATACTTGCGCAATTTCTTCTAAGTATATTAATAATATGTACGACAACATTTCTGATTGCCTTGAATATTCAAAAAACTATTCCATTCGAATTGCTTGCATATCTTGTGTGCATGGTTGTACAAATACTTATGTATTGTTGGCATGGAAGTATATTTGAATCAAATGTAAGTAAAATTTTTTTTACGGACAGAAAATACGTGCTTTCTGACCGCTGCAAAGAAAAATAATTTTCCTGTTCTTGTAACTTTGTAATAGAAATTTTAAATTGATATGTTATTAATATTAATATAATTTTAATATTTTAGAACGAAGATGTTGTAAATAAAATTGCGAATTGTGATTGGTTTAATTTTAATCCAACTAGCAAGAAAATGATACTAACAATGCTTATTATTGCTTCAAAGCCTATTCGTTTATTTTCTTTATTTGGCATTTTATTAAATTTGAATACTTTTCTTCAAGTAAGTAATCCATAATTTCTACATCGTAACCATGTTTCAAATAATATACTCAGTACAAAAAATACATTCTTGAACAAATTAGTGTTTTGTGTAATAAATCATGTCATAACATTTCGATTGCAATATTAATAATTGATCAATTTCTGTTAAATTTTTTTCCAATTTGCTGTTTTGTTGTAAATTATAGCTCAAATAAAATCGAATATTTTTTAAAGAACTATAATATAACGGAGCTGGGTCTATTTAAAAAATTATAATAACGTATACGTTAAAGTCGAATTCATTGACAAATCAAATGCTCTTTCTTAGTTTGTTATATAAAATCACAAAAATTTATGATTTGAATACTGTTTTTGAAAAAACAATAAATATGTCAATGTACTTTGATGCTAAGTACTTAATTAAAGCATGGAAACGATGTGAATGTGTAAAAGAAAAATACTCCAGTTAAATCGCAGGGGGTGTTTACTTTTTGGCCGTCACCAGATTTGGTCTAAAATAGGTTACTTAGGTCGCTGATCACAAATTTTGGGGCCCTATCTACAAAAAATTTGGTTCTTTACCCTTAAATTGACAAAAGCTACCCTTAAAATGGAACCTCTTAGCTTGAATACATAAAAAATATTCCTTTTAGCGGTAGTTTTTCCGAACTAAGGGTGAAGTACCAATTTCTTATAGAGAAGATCCCAATATTTGTGATCAGTGAGCCAAAAGCCGTAAAATGGACCAAATCTATTGATGTCCAGTAACACCCTGAACCGCTATTTGACCGGAGTCAAATATGATTTGAATTCAATTAAAGACGACAAATTTCTAAACTCATATTAACAAATCTGCGTATTAATGAAAATAATAATTCATATATAATTTTTCTTTTATTTAATATTTTCTTACTTATTAAAATTTATTAATATTAATAAATTAAATTTCAGGTAATGAAAATTTCATATTCCTTGTTCAATGCTATGAATCATTTAATTTAATGCAATACCTTGGGGATTAGTAGTGACAATCAAATCACCATATACAGGAGACGATTAGGTTGGCTTCGTGTAGATACTCGTAGAAGTTCATCCATTCTAATATATAAAATACGTCACACGAAGCAGCCTTCCTATATTATTGATAAATATAAATATACCTCTACAGAAACTGCAAGAGTTGCGTTGCAAACCAAGGAACTTTTCACTTAAGAATGTTATAAGGGAACGTAAAGTTTTCCTGTTTTCATGTTTCAAGAAATGAAATGTTGGAATTCGCTACCCTCTCCTGCCTTACGGAAAATGTTGCTACAGTGCACACCAAGAAAACTTACATTACTATTTTTATTATTGTTATTCTTATTTTATCTTTTAAATATAAATATTATAAGGTTATATATGGGTGATTTTCACAGGAACAGCTCTTTGCACTTTTTTTTCTTTTAAAAAGTTAATAAATAATACTTTTTCAAAGACCAAATCAACTGCGTATATATTGGTAAGATAACGAAAAAGTTTTCTTGAGCCTATGTAATCAAAATGTCAAAAATTTTAATTTAAATTTTTCTGTAGGGTTCATATTACTTATCTAGTAGGTCCCAATAATTTTTCTTTTTTCAACGAAACAAATTTTTATGCAGTCCTCTTAGAGTGTGTATTCAAGCCTGTCCCTCGATTGTAACTATTCTTAAGCTTTCCACCATTTTAATGGATTGCAGTCCATATTTACACACTTTAAAGCTCTGCCTTAATTTTTTTTTTTACTTAACTATGAAACGTGGAAAACTTAAAGTTTTGATAATAAAAGGTTAATCAATGAAAATTTTTAATTTAAAATTTTTAATGTTCCCGTGAAAAACACCCATATATTATATATATTTAAATTAGAATTATAATTATATTGCACATGATTTTTGATTCATAAATGTATTACAATTTCGCCTAAGTGACAATAAACATAACTTCTATTCTATTCCTATTTTGGATTTATTCTCGTGTATTTAGCCTCCTCTCTACGTATAGAAATAATTTTTTAATTCTGTATACTTTTGACTGTTGCAGAAATTTTAAATTATTAAGTTTTTAAAGTATACAAAATTAAAAAATTAATATTACGTTAAAAATGGGCTTTTGTATGGAAGCCACATAGTATCAAGGAGAATTAGAGAGAGGGTGGTTAAATAGTCGAGAGACTTGTTGAGACTTGTATGACTTGTTGGGCGAGTTGTCGGGTGAGTTGGTGGTCGAGTTGTGATATATTAGAAAATGAACTTTCTTCTTTACCGGGAGGTTTTTGAGGTCAAGAAAAACGAATTTCAAGGAGAAAATTTTCAATTTTTTACCCTAAAATATTTTCCGATTTTTCAAGATGGCGGACATAAAAAATGTTAAAATGAACATTCTACGTAACCACGGGGTTTTTAACATGGAACATGTTCATTGGATGGGGTATTTGAAAAAGTCCGGCTCGGCAGGGGGGGGGGGTGAAAAAGTGACGCTTTTAGGGGGGGGGGGGGGTCAAAAATTGACGTTTTTAGGGGGGGGGGGTCAAAAATTGACGCTTTTAGGGGGGGGGGTCAAAAATTGACGTTTTTAGGGGGGGGGGTCAAAAATTGACGCTTTTAGGGGGGGGGGGGTCAACAATTGACGCTTTTAGGGGGGGGTCAAAAATTGACGCTTTTAGGGGGGGGGTCAAAAATTGACGTTTTTAGGGGGGGGGGGTCAAATGGACTTAGAATATTTTCGATTCAGGGACTTTTGGTGCAGAAGTACCTAGGGACCTTTGGTGCAGAAGTACCTAGGGACTATTGGTGCAGAAGTCCCTAAAGACCTTTGGTGCAGAAGTACCTAGGAACCTTTGGTGCAGAAGTACCTAGGGAGCATTGGTGCAGAAGTACCTAGGGACTATTGGTGCAGAAGTCCCTAAAGACCTTTGGTGCAGAAGTACCTAGGAACCTTTGGTGCAGAAGTCCCTAAAGACCTTTGGTGCAGAAGTACCTAGGGACCTATGGTGCAGAAGTCGCTAAAGACCTTTGGTGCAGAAGTACCTAGGAAGTTTTGGTGCAGAAGTACCTAGGGAGCATTGGTGCAGAAGTCCCTAAAGACCTTTGGTGCAGAAGTACCTATGGAGTATTGGTGCAGAAGTACCTAGGGACCATTGGTGCAGAATTTTTAAGAATTCATTATAAAAATTAATAAAAAATAAATTCATATTAATATTATTTAAAAAACTATAATAATTTGAAAATTTAATTAATTTAGTTCATTTTGATGTCTAAGCAGCATGATTTCTATAATAAAAATCTAAATATAAATATTTGCATATAAATATTTATATTATGAACACAATAAATACTTTATTATCAATGTTATAAATGAACATGTTCCATGCTCGTTGGTTGTGTAGTTACACAAACCGGTTATAAATTTTTTAGGTCGAGAAAAACGAATTTTAGAAGGAAAATATTTAATTTTTCAAGATGGCGGTCATAAAAAATATTAAAACGAATTTTAGAGGGAAAATTTTCAAATTTTCAACCTAAAATATTTTCTGAGTTTTCAAGATGGCGGAAAACTTTCTTTTTAAAATTCGTTTTTTTCAACTTCAAAAACCCATCAGTAGCGTACAATTTTCAGTTTCATTTTTTTTATGCCCGCCTCTTGAAAAATCGGAAAATATTTCTGGGTGAAAAATTGAAAATTTCCTCTTTGAAAAATTCATTTTCCTTGACCTCAAAAACCTTCCAGCAACGTTGAAAGTTCATTTTCTAATGTATTACAACTTGCCCAACAAGTCTCTCAACAAGTATCTCAACAAGTCTCTCGACTATTTACCCACCCTCTCTCTAATTCTCCATGATACAATGCGGCTTCCGTACTTTTGCATGAAAATTTTCGAGAATATTTCAAGCTTATATTAGACGATTATGGGGATTTTTTTATGAAAAAAAAGTTTATTCGGGCACAATATAAGGCAATTTAAGATACATGGAGCAAAAAAATTTAGAAGCAGTATCATATTTCCACTGTGTAAACCCCCCACCCCCCCCCCCCTGCCCCTTTAAAGTATAGGTCAGCTTTAGAGGATAAGTTTGGCAGCCAGGAACCATTTAACAAATTTTGCCTAGTAAATTTTTATTATTTTAAATAACAATTTTTATACTAATAACAGTTGGGGTGGTTTTTCTGTCAGTTTTGCGTGGTAAACTTGTAAAATTTATAATTTATATACATTATTACCTTTACTAGTGTTACCTACTATAATATCTAACTCTAAAAATACAATATGCAAAGAAATAATTTTGTTTCAGAGCTTTCAATACTTCAGCCTTTAAATTAAATATTCTCTTTCAAATAGATGAGTGTAGGTAACGCTATCATTAAACTTATTATATATTTAAAATTACTACTTCAGTTAGAATTTAAAATAAGTACACAGCTTTTGATTTAAATATTTCCTTTCGTTTTTACTGGAAAAATGTATTTATTTTATTTATTAATTTTATATTAGTTACGGCATGCACGTTTGTGTTATAATATATATTACAAAAAGAAAAATTTTGTAATACATTTAATAATTGTAGATATGGATACTACAAATAAAAAGAAAATAAAAATAATAATAATAATAATAATAATATTACAATTGAAAATTTAAAGTAGAATACATATAAATATTATATTCCTTTAATTGCATTGGAGTTCGAGATTTATAAAATTTATTTAAAATTTTAGATTTTTTTTTATGCGAAAGCTACAATGTGTATTGAAAAAACTTTAAAAAAATTTTTTTATACATATGATTGAAGAGCAAAAAAATGTATATATATATATATTTTATTTAATTAAGTAATAGAAATATGGTGTTTAAGTTACCGTCTCCAAAATCGGCTCACACGATTTCGCGATTTTTAAAATTGATGCCCTTGAAAAAATCTTGGATCTTTAATCATAAAAAATCTTTAAAATTAATTCGATTTACTTGTAACCGGCTCAGTCTTCAAAGGAAGTAAATAGTAACTTCTATGGCTGCTACTGCGAATATTTTCTCAGATTAGCTGTTTTTTAAACATATGGGCCAAAATATGGGTTTTCACTTTGCATGCAAAAGTCAAACTCCATGTTTTGTCCCGTGATTTAAAACGTAGATTTGCATATATAATGGGCAAAGAAGCCCTCTCCCTAGGGCCGAAAATAGGCCTTTTGCCCCAGATATGTAAATTTATTTTTTCATCAGGCTAAAAAAATTGTACTCTATGAAAAACAATTGCATGCAAAATTTACCTTTAATGCTTTTTTTAAGACAAATTGCATTTCTTTACACCGCCGTATAATAAAAAATATAAAGGGATTATGAATTTCATACCTTTATTTATAGTAAGGAGAAGTTTTTCACTTGTGGGAAAATAAAAATATGTAAAATTGGTTTTCTTTTGAATTTTCTTAAAAGTGCACTGAACGAAAGTTTTTTGGAATAAAAATGTATTTTGAAACTTCCGTGCTTTCTTCATTTGGGTTGATATTATGTATATGTTACCGTCAAAACTCGTTGGACTGGAAAAACCCAGTTTTGATGAATAACGCAAAATTTATAAAAATTTATAAAATTATAAAAATAAATGAATTTAAGAAATTTCGCTGTTTATTTCAGTTTTGCCAAAAATGACTTCCGCAAACCTAGTTTTGACTATAGGCAAACTGATGGGCACCTGATGGCACCGGGCCGGTTTCAAAGAAGCAGAAAGAGAGAGAGAGAGAGAGAGAGAGAGAGAGAGAGAATTTTTGGATACTTGAAGCTTGTACGAATTTTTCGAGACATATAAAACCCTTTTTTGTCAGAAATTACGAATTTGGCATCAATGTAAAAAATTGGTCATTTTTAGCCAAAAATAGCCATTTGATTAATTGGCTACATTCATGAGAAAATTAGTGATGAAAAATTGCGGTTACGGCGTTTGAAAGGTGACACTTACAAAAAAAAAATGAGACCGACCAGAAGTGTTTTGGTTAATTTGTGAGGTTTAAGAGTTTCATTAAAAATTACCAAAAAACGCTATTTCAACATAACAAACTCAACCATAAACATTTGGTGTAATTTGGTGTTCCAAATGTATTGAACTCCTTTTGTCAGTTGATATTTTTTTATTACTTACTTGTAAAAAGATTTAGGATCGTGTTTATAATACTTCTAATTTATTTTATATTTTCATCTCTATGATGATAGTAATAAGATCACAAAAATATTTTTATGATTAATCCAAATATAATTTTTAATTAAGAAATATGTATATTATATATAAAACAAATAATACATCAAATTTAAATTAAAATTCATATTTAAAATAATGATAAGGATCTTTTTTTTTAACAAAACACTAATTACCACGTAAGGGATGGGCCCTAAGGATGCATAACATGGTCAGGGGAATTATTCGCTACTCATAGAGGAACAAAATAGTTAACCGTTAGGTAATTCTTTCAATCATTCTTTTTCAATCAGAAAAAAAATGAAATCTTGATGTATAAATAGAACCCCAGGGATGAAAATTGACTATAGAGGTAAAAAATGGGTCCAGCATGATAGGATAAATACTACCATCACCTATCCAGGTGCCCATTGGGCCCTATCTGGTAAAAAAGAAATTCTGATGGATACATATATATAATGATCCCTAGCGTCGAAAATGGACTGCTGGGGTAAAAAATGGGTCGAAAACGGATAGAATCAGCTATCCTGGGGCCCACTGGGCCCAATCGGGAAAAAATGAAATTCTGATGTATAAATCGAACCCCAGGGATGAAAATGGACTAGAGGGGTAAAAAATAGGTCCAGCATGATAGAATAAGTACTACCCGATAAAATCAGCAGTCCATTTTCGACGCTAGGAATCATTATATATATAGGCGATTATTTCTCAACCCGACCACCCCCCTATGTCCAAAAATGGTGGCAACTTAGAAAAGATTTTGGTTTTTTCAAATAAACTGGAAAAGGGTCTAGTTTTTTATTCTCATTGGCCTTTTCAACTCTGTAAATCTACTGTGCTCATTTTAGGCACTGAGCGGCGGCACACAGTGTGCCGATTCAATCAAAAATCTGCTGACTGCTTAGAATTTAATTTTTTCAGCCACTTATTTTTTTAAATCCTTCATATACTTTCCTACTTTTATTTAAAAATTTTTACTCTTTGACTCAGGAAAAAGGCAATAGTGTTCATAAACAAGGTTTTTTTAATTGCAAATAAACTTAGTAACCCTGTGAATACAATTTTTGCGCATACACCGATGCATAAGGGGTGAATTTAAATTGTAAAAATTTGAAAAAGTAGCAGGTTTCCATAAGAGCAGGATAGTATACGAAAGATTTAAAAAAGTAAATGGGTGAAAAAATAAAATTTTACAGAGTCAGCAGATTTTTGATTGATTCGGCACACTCGAAATTTTAAAAACAGAAAAATTGAAATAAAAGTAGATTAACGGTAAGTTTTTTGACATTTTTTCCTCTTAACCGTTGTTATTTATTAAAACAAAGAAAATGAGACCACTTGCGTAGTAATTAGTTGATTTCTTAAAAAGTTTTGTGGGTGCTATGTAGTTTTTAAAAATGGGTAAAAAACGACTACTTTGACTGATGATATCTCTGAATCTATATAGCCAAAATAAAAAAGTTTTAGTGTAAAATGGTAGTCTTTTGATACATAATAAGTGTGCCAAATATCAGGGGATTCGATCAAGTAGTTTCAGATTTAGCAGTTCAATAAAATTGACTTTAACCCATAAGCGCCTAATCGACAATTCTTGGACACTTAAATATTTTGATATGAAAAAATGAATATTTTAGGCTAAAAATCTCACCTAATAGGTATTTTTTATCGCTCTTTCCATTTCCGGAGTCCGTTTTTACCTACGACCCTTGTGTAATGAAATATCAACCCCTAAAGTAGGGTAAAATCACTAAAATTGTAAAATTTAAAAAAAAATGTTACTGCGCGCAAAAAAAAAGTTTCTTTATGTTGGAAATTATATTTTTTACTTTCCAAAAGGTAAAAAATGAAAATTTATGTATTCTCAGCACATTTACCCTCTCTAGGGGGTAAATATTAGGGGTAAGGGGGTGGATTTTACAGATGTATAAAAATTTAATATTTCTAGCTGAAAACATCACCTAGTAGGTATTTTTGGTCGCTCTTTCCATTTCCGAAGTCTGTTACAACCCTAAAATTCACCCCCTTACCCCAAATATTTGCCCCCTCAAGAGGGTGAATGTGCTTAGAATACATAAATTTTCATCTCTTACCTTTTGGAAAGCAAAAAATATAATTTCAAACATAAAGAAACTTTTTTTTTGAGTGCAGTAACTTTTTTTTTTTAATTTTACAATTTTAATGATTTTACCCTGTTTTAGGGGTTGATATTTCACTACCCAAGGGTTGTAGAGGAAAACAGACTTCGGAAATGGAAAGAGCGACCAAAAATACCTATTAGGTGATGTTTTCAGCTAGAAATATTCAATTTTTATACATCTGTAAAATCCACCCCCTTACCCGTAATATTTACCCCCTAGAGAGGGTAAATGTGCTGCGAATACATAAATTTTCATCTTTTACCTTTTAGAAAGTAAAAAATATAATTTCCAACATAAAGAAACTTCTTTTTCGTGTAGTAACTTTTTTTTTTTTAATTTTACAATTTTAGTGATTTTACCCTACTTTAGGGGTTGATATTTCATTACCCAAGGGTCGTAGGTAAAAACGGACTCCGGAAATGGAAAGAGCGATAAAAAATATCTATTAGGTGAGATTTTTAGCCTAAAATATTCATTTTTTCATATCAAAATATTTAAGTGTCCAAGAATTGTCGATTAGGCGCTTATGGGTTAAAGTAGAAAACTAGAGCTTACATCTCAATTTGGTTTTCTCTAAATTCATTTTACTCCAAAGTCTCTTGGCGGCAGCATTGGAATTTGGAAAAAGCAATAAATTTATAGCAAACTCTGCCAAATTTTTAAACACAATAGTGTTCTCTTCATCCACAATATTTAATACTTTGATCCAAAATGTATCAACATCATCCTCATCGGAAATATATTCATTAAATATTTTAATCTCCAAAATAGCTTGCCATTCATTCATTATTAAATTAATTTTTGATGGATCAACTAGTGCTGGAAAAGCATTTAATAACTCATTTAAATTACTTTGCTTCTTATGAAATTTACTGCTAAAAACGTTTTTAGAATGCAAAAAAGTTCTTAGGTGCATTCGGTCACATACATTTTTACTTAATCTATTTTTTAATTGGCTACATGCAGTTTTTAGAAAATTTTGACAATCTTTAAAAAAAAAAATTTAACAAAATGGGTATTTTGTGGTTTTTTAATTCTTCAGCTGCATCAAATCCTATATTTATTTTATTAACAGGTTTCAAATTTCTGATTGATAAAGGATCAATATCTGAAATTTTAGAGCGGGCTACGAAATTCTCATTCATGTATAGTTGAAGTAATTGTTTTAACAATCTTTCCATTCCTCCGTTTTTTTTCATTAAATGCTGATTTTATCGATTGCATCCTTAAATTTGTTTTGGTTAGCTGTTAATATATCCTTATGTATATTTTTTGCAGACTTTTCATGTGAACCTTCTTGCTCAAAATACCTTAACAATATAGTCCATCTTCCAAGAATTTGACTGATACATGCGGTTAATAAAAGCCACCTGCTAAAACCAGGTTTTAATGCATATAGTGGTTCCATTTTGTACTTTTTCTGAAAATTCAACCATTTTTCGTTTCTTTTACCATTTCCATGATGAATGTAATTGTGTATATTAGAAATTAACTTTTCGCAATTTTTTGGAATACACTCCATAGCATATCTAACACACGCGTGCTCAATGTGGCAATAACATTTTATTATTTCGATGTGGGGTATTTTTTCTTTTGATTTTATTGACAAACCATTGTTCTTCCCCATCATCAAGTTGCAAGTGTCAGCACAAACGGAAATAATGTATCTAAAGTTAAAATAAAAATTTGATGTTCACATTTGATTGTGCGCACCTCGTGAAAACGTGAAAATATGTAAAAGTGTTTTTTATTTTTGTGTAGTGCTTTACATCAAATGTGAACATCAAATTTTAATTTTAATTTTTTTGAACACCTGATGATGGAACACATGTTCCGAAACATGTCGTAATCGACAAAAAAAAGAAGTCACTTGACGGATGAAGGTAATTTAAATAAATAAATTTTAAATTATTTATTTAAAAAATTTTTTAAGTTTTTTAATCAGTGACTTGAATACCATATCCCTTTTATTTATATTTATTTTTCAACAAATAATTTAAATTAAAAACATGTCTTTCATATATTTCAAGCATAAGCCACATGGTTTCATTTATTTGTTCCATTTCTTGGTCATAATATCTAACCTATTATACTTAAAAATAAATAATTTAAAATTTTTTATAATTGATTTTACTAGAAATTAAAAAATATTGAAATGTTATTAGGGCCAATTTAAGGGTGAAGGGGTAATTTTTCATAGTTATAACTTTAATATTCGTGATCAGCGACCCAAAAAACCCTTATTAAATAAAATATCGGATGGCTACTTTTGGCCAATTCAAGGGTGAAGGGGTAATTTTTCATAGATATAACTTCAATATTCCTGATCAGCGACCCAAATAACCCTTATTAGACCAAATATTGGAGGGCTAGAGCGAAAGTAGTGATAATACCCCTTTTAGGGTTAGTTTTGGCCAATTCAAGGGCGAAGGGGTAATTTTTCATAATTACAATTTCAATATTTGTGATCAGCAACCCAAAAACCCTTATTAGACCAAATCTTGGAAGGCTAGAGCGATAATTACTCGGGTTGCAGTCAATAAGGCTCAAAAACTAGTCAGTTTTTCCTTACTTTTTAAATAATTTATAATTTTCGACTTGCTAAATTTATTTGAATATGTAAATGAAATATATTTTTTATAATTATCCAAGTAAATACCCAATGAATGTTGTAGATCTGTACTTTCGTCGACAATAAGAGAAAATTTTTGTTTTTTTAAGATTTCTGATCATTTCTGTCGATGAGCTACTGAAAATATTTTTTCTGCAATCACTGGAACCCAGCGTCTATTCAGTACAAGATGTTTAGCGATTCCTGAGTCTTTAAATACTTGTGAACAAACGGGCATTAAAAAGATACACAATAAAAAAGGAAGATTTCTTGATACTATCAAAGATGTAAACTTTAATTGACCGCAAGATCCCTCTCAAATTGTGTCATTTTTGTTTTATTTGTAACTTTTCTTCTGCATCTTCATGGCTTTTGGTCATCAAGTGAGAATCCAAAGTAGTTTTTCTAGATTGCAGATCCATTTCACAAAAATTGCAATATCCATTATTAAGGTTTTTACTAGAGCGAGAAATCAAACTTTTATATTTTTCATCTTTCTCCCATTCAATTTTATAATTATAATTTCGCTGATATGATTGTTTTTTAATAAATGTCTGAAGAATAAGTTGTAGTTGGTTTTCTATACTTAATAATTATTTGCTTATTGTTTTACTAAAAATTGAGGTTTAATTTTAGATCCTATAATTAAAAGTAGAAAATGAATTTCTTGAATTGCAAATATTTTATTTTTGAAAAATTGAAGATCTAGCTGATGTATAAATATTGTATATCCGTGCAATAATAAAGTATACATTTTATTCAATTATATTCGAAAACTAATGTAATTATTCTAAACTAAACTTATAACAAAATTTAAAAGATTATTTGTTAAAAAAAACTAAAAAATTATTAACTATAGTTATATTTATTAAATTATTAAAATTATTAACTATAGAATTATATCTTGGTCATTATGCAGAAAAATTAAAATTATTTTTAAAAAATCAACATGGGCATAACAAGATTAATAAATAAATTTACAAGAGACTGTAGACCCAATAACAGTCATCAGGATGAAAATAATAATTTGAATCCTTCCTTTTTTTATACTATTTCATCTGAGTATGATAAAACCATCACAACATCAATGAAAGATTACATGGATACTACCAAAGAATTAGCTATTGCCAAATCCAGAAGACTATTCCTTCTAAGATGTAGAGCTGAAGACCATCTTCCCAACCATATACATAGCCTTAACCAAAGATTCAAGGATTTCTCCTTTCACAGCCAATCGGACCAATTTTCTTTTCAAAACAACATCAACAGACTAACTAGAAATATTTTAAATATCCAAATCTCGGACATCAACATACATATTAAATATTTAGAGAAAAAAATACTTTTTTTAAAAAACAAAATAAATAGCCAAAACATTGAGAATCATATAACTAAACAATTTTTTGAAACACAAGACATTAGAGCCAGTAATTTTTATTTCAATAACAATAAACGTTTAAACAAGAAATTCATCAATATAAAAGAGAAAAACCATATAAATGTTTACAATCTACATGAAAATAATAGTAATAATAATTCAGAAAACAATAAAAAGAATTTACACAAGAATTGGTTTATCAACATCTCAGGCACTGAAGTACCTAAAGAAATAAGTGACATTGTTTGTTTAGGTCCTAAATTCAATTTAAGGAATAGTACTAACACCAAAGACATCAAAGATTGCATATAGAATGTAGAAAGCGCCTTCAAAACCATAGCATATGAAAAATATGATTCACTTGGCATAATTTCCAAAGATATAATTGAAAAACAAAAAAAAGTTCAAGAAATTTTAAATAATGACCCTGAAATTTCAAAACAAAGACATCAGTTTATCAACTGTATAAATTATAATAGCATAAAAAACAGACATGTACCACAGATGCAGAAAATGCATGATCAAAAAATCAAGAAATGCAACTTTTTTTTGAAAAACAACAACAATCTGTTTTTCACAACTGCTGACAAAGGTAGTATTACAGTATGCATGGACAAAAATAAATATATTAAAAGTGCTACTGATATGTTATCTAACAAACTAGTATATCAGGTGATAAAACACACTAAGACTCTATTAGAACGCATCCGAAAATCTTCTAGTGACATACAAACCAGGCCTATACAACAAAATTAAGAAAGTTTTAAATAAAAAGAGGTTCCAAGTAATACCTAAACTGCAAAAGGATCTGGCTAATATTATTGTCAAAAAAAGCTTGTTCATAAAACCAGAAAAACAGGTGTTGTTTACAAACTAAAATGCACTGGAAAAAACTGTAAAAAAAGTTATGTTGGTGAAACAAAACGTTCACTATACATGAGATGTATTGAGCACCAACGTGACATAAAAAATAAGAAAAAATCTAAAGTTTTGGCACTACATTATATGGAAACTGGTCACATGCCTGATTTTGAAAATGTGATCATACTTGACCAAGAACCAAAACACAACCAAAGATTAATTTCTGAAATGTTGCATATACATCAACAAGATTTCCCATTGAATAAAAAGGAGGACACGGAGAATCTACATGGTATATACAACCATGTGATAGAGAGCATGTAAAAATTGAAAAGAGCGACTCCTTTATACAAACAACTTTGGCGCTAAAAATACACAACAAAAAGTGTGCAATATTATACATATATAAATTTTTTGCAATCTTTCTTACAATTAATTATAATTAAAAAAATTTTTTTGAACTATTAAAATGTTAACTATATTTATACATAAATCTATTTATATTATACACATATTTTTTTATGACAAATATAACATATGTTATATTGTTAAAATATTCATTGTTAAAATATTTATGCTTGGTATGTATAACCAAAAAGTAACAATTTTTTGTAATCTTTTTAAAATAATGATTTTTATATATCTTTTAATAAAGGATTTCTGATGAGGTTGGCGAAAAGGCCAAAGAAACGTTAAAAATACTGTTTTATTTTATTTAATTTCAAGAACATTAGCCCAGTCTTGGTCATTATACAGAAAAATTAAAATTATAGAATTATAATTCTCCAAAAAACTGCATTTATAAAAATAAACAAAAGCTGTTTAATGAGCTTTAATGTGAAAGCTGTTTAATGTGAATTAATGTTTTGTTTAGCACACAATTTTTTTGATAATGCTCTTAAAGTAAAAAATTTGTCTTATTGTGTTATTTCAAAATGGTTTTTTGCAGTATAATTAATTGTAAGAATACTTACGATAAAACAAAGAAAAGTAGACAAAAAATTAGTTTTTATAGATTTCCTAAAGATGTCAAATATAGAGAAAAATGGTTGGAAATTTCTAAATCATCAACTAACCCTAATATTGGTAAGCATTATATTAGCTATTATAATACAGTAAAAACTTCAATAAATGTTAATACATAATTAAATTATTTTTACATCATGCAAACTTAAGATTTCTTTATTATGCAAAATACTGACTCTTTTTATCGAAGAAATTAAAAAAAAACTTTTACTTGCAGGTCGGGTTTGCTCAGATCACTTTGAAACTTCTGATTATTCTATAAATTATTTAAAAACTGTATTACCTGATTATTCACTCAAGAAAAGACGTAAGCTTAAACCAGATGCTGCACCCAAAGTGATTGTGATTTTGCCATCAGAAAATAATGGAATCTCCACAGAGAGTATCTTAAATAATAATAGGTAATGTTAACTTTGTCTTAAAATTAATATTTCTTGGCAATGTAAATCACATTTTGCATAAATATTAATTAATTTTTATGAATTATATTTAGAGAACAACCTGTATCAAGCAAACGTAATGGGACACAACCTATTATAGATCCTGTGCATGTGAATAATGGTAAATTGAGTATTATTGTTATTATTTTGTTAATTAACTTAAAGTTCATTTTATTATGAAGATTATATTATTATGAAGTGTCAAATTGTTGTCAAATAATGATCTTGCTTTATTTTATTATATAATGATTTTTCTGAATTTTATTCATGTTTATAGCACTGAGGCATTGTTTCCAAGACTTCCATTAAGAGATATTGCATTAAATTCTACAAATTTCAGAAGGTGAATAAGAAATATTTTTTTATATAATATTATTAAAATTTGAGTCACGTTATTTCATACAACATCATATTTTTTAGTTTAATTGATAGAAATTCTTCCATTGCAAATTGTATTTCAACTAGAGATGTAGCAGAGGATTAAGGAGGCTCAAGGTGATTTTAAATCTTTTTAAATAATGTTAATTTTAATTTTATTTATTAAGAAACCAGATTCTCAAAGTATTTTTTTTATATCGTAGGCTTGATAATCATCTCCAAGCAGATAAAATACTTGAAAATACTAAGGGTGTAGCAGAGGATTCAGGAGGTTCAAGGTGATTTTAAATCTTTTAACTAATGTTAATTTTAATTTTATTTATTAAGAAAGAAGATTTTAGCAAGTATTGTTTAAAAATTTGAAAACAAAAAAAAAATTTCTTATCGTAGGCTTGATAATCATCTCCAAGCAGATAAAATACTTGAAAATTTTAAGAAATTAAAACAAGAATATGAAATAATGTCAAATAAATTAAAAAACTTAAGAAAAAAAACGAGATGATTGGCAGAACGCAAAAGAAAAATATCAGTTAAAAAAGGAAGTCAAACGTTTGAAGAGTGAAAATTATCTTGTAGAAACAGTTCAACAGAGACTAAAGCACATTTTCACAGAAAAACAAGTAAATAAATTACTTCATCCAAGTAAAAAAAAAATTATGTGGGATATGGACACCATTTCGGCATGTATGAGTTTTCGCAGCATTAGTCCAAAAGGCTATCGATATTTGTGCAAAAAAGGTTACCCATTTCCAGCAATGTCAACTTTAAATAAATACGCTGCACCTTTAGATTTAAGTGAAGGTGTTCTCAGTGATGTGATTGAGGTTATGAAGAAAAATGCTTCACTTATGAAATATTTTGAAAAAATTCTTATATTGTCTTTTGATGAAATTTATATTTCACAACAATTGGAGATAGATAAAAAATTGGAGCAAGTAGTTGGAGGAAATAAGACTGCTCAAGTTGGAATGGTTAGGGGCTTGTTTTCCAATTGGAAGCAGCGTATTTATTATAAATTTGACCAACTGCTTACGAAGCAAATTGTAGAAGAGGTTATTACTAAGTTATATGAAAGTGGGTACACTGTAGTTGCAGTTGTGACTGATCTTGGTAGCAGTAATGGTTATGCCTTCAAAAATTATAATCTTGGCTCTGCAGCTAACGAGAATCGTTTCTTTAAACATCCTAAGGATCCAAATTTAAAAGTTTTTGTTTTTTCTGATCCACCTCATCTTATAAAATTATGTCGAAATTATTTGTTAGATAAAGGGTATATTTTTCGAGAAGTGACAATGGAAGGAGAAATGGAAACCAAACGTGTTACTAAGCAAGTTTTCGAGGAAGTAATGCGCTTGCATGAAAACTGTGAACTAAGAGTAGCGTTTAAGTTAACACAAGACCAACTTGACGTACAAGGAGCAAAACGCCAAAGAGTATCACCTGCAACTAAGCTTTTATCCAACACTACAGCAAAAGCTATAAAATGGTCTGGAGAGAATAATTTATTAACTTATAAAGACTGGGATGCCGCTTATGAAGTTGTAAAACTATTTAACGACTGGTTTGATATATTTAATGGTAAAATTCCAAAAGATGCTTATGGAAATAAAAATCTTAAAGCTCAAAATGATATTATAAAAAAAGTTATAAGCAAAGTTAAGCAAATAAAATTTGAAACTCTTAAGGGCAATTTAAAGAAAGCGCCATTTCCATTTCACAAAGGAATGATTATAAATTGCATGGCATTACCAGAATTGTTTTCTTATTTACAAAAAGATAAAAATTTAAAAGTCAAATATTTATTAACAAATAGGATAAATCAGGACTGCTTAGAAAACTTTTTTGCACATATAAGAGCCCAAGGCGCGACCAACGACCATCCTTCACCCCATAATTTCAGATATAGGTTAAAATGGTATTTATTAGGAAGTGAATCTAACATTAAATTATCAGACAGAACAAATGCTATAGCAGACAATGCTCCACTTTTCATGAAGCTGAGTCAGTATATTAAAAATTCAAAAAGATCAGATTCTGCAAAAAATGTTAAAAATAATGTTACAACTCTTTCAAATGAAGGAATTTTAAATGATGAAGGTTTGACACAAAAAAAAATCTCATCAACTGAACTTTCAAAGCTCATTTTAAGAGAATTTTGTGATAATTATTATATTAAATTAATATCAATTAAATATTGTCTTAGTAATTGAAGGTTGGCCACTGAACCTATGCACCTTTCAAAACTTTCAATAAGCCTTCTCTTTCCCCTAATATTCTAAACATCTTTAAAATGCTTTGTATTTTATCTTAAAAGTTTATTTTTTTTTTAATTTTGCATGAGTTTCATCATTGGGATAATGCTTTTTTATACCTATACCAGAATAATTAATTATATTTATGCTAATACTAATTCTACTAACACTGTGAAACTATATCTCACATTTATTAAAATTGTACATTTTTATATCCAATGAATTGTAAATAATATATATTTAACCTTAAGGATGATGCCTACCAAGCTGGGGATAATAGAAATAAGAAACTATTACTCTCTCTTTCTATCATATTACTATAAAAGCGAGAACCTTGCGCGCGCACAACTATACGATAGCATTGTTAAATAAATAAAATTTTCGTTATAAACAAACCACCCTAGTCTAAAATAAATTGAATAATTATATTCTACGATATGTTTTTTATATGTTATAATTTTTTAATCAAAAACTATACGCAAAAAGTATTAAAATTTTCTGTTACAAAATGCCGTCCCATAAGAATCACGTGTATAAGATGCTCGGAGAAGCAAAATTATTTTTAATTATTTAATAATGAAGGAGTCACCCTAGGATCTTATAATTTTAAATTTGTATTTTTTAATATGATTTCTTGTTATATACCAACTTTCATTAAAATCTATACGCAAACAAAAAAGGTGAGCAACATCCTTAACATGAGGATTGCTTGAAATTTTTCCAACATGAATGTATGTATTAATTTATTAATATTTATATTAATTTTATTAACATATATACTAAAATAATGTAAACGTGCAATTAATATAGAATTACTTGCACGTTACTGATACTTTTTATTTTTTCAATGGTAAACATTTAAAATAATTAAGTGTTTTTAACTGTTTATAAATAAATAAAAATTTTTATTTTATCAATTAAAGGAAATTAAACTTTTAATTTTAAATAGCTTCATTTGTTTATTTTTACTTACATATGTCGTAGTGAAGTAGAGAAATCCGTGATTTGGCCAAATCCCTAGTAATTTGGCCAAATTGTGCATAGTAGACTATAATGGGAGTTTCGATCGCCTACTTCCCTAAAATTTTTAGTGAAGTAGACGAAAATTATAGCTGTTGCCTACTACACGGATAGCCTTTAGGGAAGTAGACCACTTCACTGATATAAATCGAATCGTCTACTTCACTGATATAAAGTCAGTGGAGTAAACTATTTTATTTTGTTTGTCTACTTCACGGATGGCTCTTAGGGAAATAAAGAACAAAGAGAATTTGGTGCTTATGCCTTATATATTGTATTATAAAATAAAAAATTATTGCAAAAAAGAGAGTTACTATTTTTAATTAATATAAACATTCCTTATTAAACAATGACATTTACATTTTTTTTTTTAATTTTATTTATTATTAAGACATGAAAGTCCTGTATGACATCGAGAATTGCACGGGATTCCTGACTTAAAACATTTGCAACTATTAGTGCCACATAATTTTTTGGCTGATTTACAGTTGCATTTGCGGAAGCCTTGTCCACAAGTCATAGATTGTTAAGTAGTAGCTGCACGTAAAGGAATTAAAACATCTTTAGGCACTTCAGAAATTTGAATAAGCTATGATTTACATTTATGCAAATCGGTTCTCCCCGACGAATTTTCAAAATATCTCTTATGATCTCCGCTGATCTTTTTAGATCTCCGGAGATCACTTTTGATTTCTGGAGATCTCCGGAAATCTCAAGTGATCGCAAATTTCAGGTGATTTCTTTAGTTCTCTGGAGACCTCCGGAGATCTCCGGAAATCACTTTTGATCTCTGGAGATTACTGGAGATTTAAATAGATCTAAAGTAATCTCCAGAGATCACTGAGGTAAAAAAAAAAGTTAGAAAAATTTAGAAAAAATATTTAGAATCATTAAGCAAAGTTGTAAAACGATAAACTTGATTGTTTTACCTTATTTTTTGGCTTTATTTAAATTTAAAAAATGCTACTATTAGTTAGTTTACTAAAACCTCATGCAAAAATCAAAAAGTACAGCAATAACTTTACTAATTTTTATAACAAAAATAATTATTTGAATCGTCTCAATAAGAAATACAATTAGGTAAATGAGTAAAAAAAATTAGTTATTTGATCATTAATAATTTTAACAAATATTTATAATTTTAATTACAATATATGAATATTAGTCAACATATTTTAAATTAGTCAACAATTTCTATAAACAAATAATTATAATTCATTTTTTTAATAACAATAATTATTACCATGATTACTTTACAATCTATTTTTATAATAAAAAAAATAATCAAATCCTATTAGTAACTTCATCACATTCATCTAGAGGAGGAAAAGTCTCAGAGCAAAAATGTTTATATAATATAATATATAAGGCATAAACACTAAATTCTCTTTGTTCTTTACTTCACTAAAAGCAATCCGTGAAGTAGACAAATAAAATAAATTAGTTTACTCCACTGAGATCATATCAGTGAAGTAGACGATTCGCCTATACTTCCCTAAAGGCTATCGGTGTAGTAAACAACAGCTATAATTTTCGTCTACTTCACTAAAAATTTTAGGGAAGTAGGCGATCGAAACTTTCATTAGTCTACTACGTACGGTTTGGCCAAATCACTAGGGATTTGACCAAATCACGGATTTCTCTACTTTACTACGACATATTTATATATTTTCCTTTGAATTTTCCTGGATGATTTTTTTGTAAAATGGTTATTAAAAATGTTGAGCTCCCCTTTATGAATTTTTCGATGCTATAAACGAAGACTCCGAAATCTAATATTCTTGCATGTAGGAGTCATCCAGGTCTTCGTTCATAGCGTCTATGTGCGATTACTATACATTAAAATAACATTTTCATCAGGTTTGTGTTGGTTAAAAAAAGTTTTTGACCAAAAAAATATATTTTGAACTAAATATTGTTTTTTTTATTTTTTATATAAAAACTTTAAAATTTTAAAAAATGTAAAAATATATTTTGAACCACATATTGTTTTTTTCATTTTTTATATTCAGACTTTTTTTACGTGCGTCTAAGAATTTTTCTTAAAAATAATTTTTTAGGTGACTTGATGGGAAAAATTACTGAAAACCCAAATAAAAATATTATTGAGGAGCAAGGACTACGTTATATCACAGGAAGGTTAGCTGCTAGATATAGAACTAAATATCCTAATTTGGGCAAATATGCCAAAGATGTGTCTGAAGATAAAGTAAGTAAAGAAGATTGGCTTCAAACGGTATCCAATACTGGGTACTTAACTATCCCAAGTGAGGAATTTATGAAGGTCGGAACAATCATGGAAGAAGAGTTTAATAAATTTCACCCAAAACGAGAATTATCCAGAGAACCTATATTTAGGGACTTGACGAGCATCATTCAGAAAATTTTAGAAGAAAAAAAAATAATAGTACCCTTGGAAGTTCTGAGCTGTCTTTTTAGAACAAGAACGCACATTCGATTAAAACAATTACAGGAAAAGTTCAAAAACGAAATGAAACAGAAGCCAAAAGAAGAAGCTGATGTAAAAAAAAGAAAAAAAGAAAGCAAAAAAGTGTTAAAACGCGTGAAGAAAATTTTACGTGTATAAAAATAAAACCAAATATTAATTTAAATTATTTTATGTTTTCTTACTATTGTGAAAAAGGTATTTTTTTAAATATTAAAATAATAAAAATGTTTAAATAATAAAAATGTTAAGTCAAGCTAATAGTCTTTAAAAAAATATTTTATGTTATTTTTAATGTAACAATGATATAAAGTTATTAAAACATAAAATTAATTTAACACATTTTATTTTGCTTTCTGTACTTAAACCATTTTTATTAAATAAAAAAAATTTTTTATCATAATTTTTTATTTTTATAATAAACATTATATATTTTTCAAATTATACCCACATATTGTACTTTATGTACAAGCAGCTAATTATTTTTGTTAACAAATATTATAATATTTAATACTTAAAATAATAATATAATTATTTTTTATTATATCTTATTTCACTTTAAAAGTATTAAATTTTATTGAAATAAAATAGGAAATTTCCCTTTCAAATAATTACAAATTTAAAAAATACGCCAGAGCGCTCATTGGCTCTTTTAAGCGAATATGGCGATCTGTGGCCTGTAATCCTATTGGTTAGGCGCAATATAGTACCTCTATCTAACCAAGACTGACCTCAACATCGGTAAATCGCGGTTGCCCGTTGCATGTGCGTATGATGTGCGTCCATCTTATTTAAATTGGAGTCTCTTATTGTAAAAACTTATTAATTATAAATTATTGTTAAAATATAAATCATAAAAAACTTCAAAGACATTATGAATTCAAAAGAGTTAGGTAAGCTTAGATTAAAATTAAAATTATTCAAGAATTTACAAAATTTAGAATATGAAAGATGAAAATAAACATTCACAAACTTAAAAACTTAAATGGATGTTTTTGAATTTAGAAAAACTTTTCAAACATTATTTTTTCATCATATTTATTTAATATTTTACAGGATTTAAAGATATTTTTCCTGAAATGATGCCAATGACTTTTGGTAAGATTTTATCATGCACAGATAAATAAATTATTTTAATAAATAATTAGTATAAATATTGAATAATATGTCTTTTTGTTTATTATTAGTAATATTAATGATTACTTTTATAATTCTTAGGCATAGAAAAATCACACAAATCTTGTTACCCCCAAATGGCTATCAACAATAAACCAAAATTAAGTATTGACAAGCTTACTGACAAATGTTTGATACATATATTCGAATTTCTACCCATTGAAAGCAAACTAATAATAGAATTGGTTTGTAAAAAATGGAGAAACCTTGGTAAAAATAATTCATGGAATAAAGTCAAAACTTTTGAAATAAGCCATGACGTATTTGATGATATAGAATTTATTCATGATGATAAAATAAGTTTCAATTGCAGAAAAAAATTCAATTTTATATCAAATGTTCTACAAAGATGTTCTTCTAAAATAGAAAATTTAACAATAGATAATTATCTAACTGGCTTAGACTGTTCGAAGTTGTTAAAAAAAGTTTCCAAAAGTTGCCATAATATAAAAAGATTGTTTTTAAAGAGGTTAGAAGGTCTTTATATAACTTATGAAGAATATGACGAGGAGGATAAGTATCTGGAATCTTTATTTGCAAATAACAAAAATATATCTAGTATTACTCTTGAGGATGTACAGATGAGAGGGGAATGCCTATCAAGCTTGCATCCAGATTCCATTACAGAGTTAATTATCAATGAATCTTTTTTAATGGATGGTGAAAGACATTTGTATGAACTTTTACCAAAACTAAAAAATTTGAAAATACTTGAGATTGATCTAGAAGTTGAAGTCGATGAATTAGTAGCTGCTTTAGAAGAAAGTAATAATGACAATATTCAAAAATTTTCTTTAAATGCACATGAATGTCCTGAAGATATGTTATTGAGTTTTATATCCAAGCAAAAAAATTTACTCAAACTTGAAATATTTGGTTTTACTGAAGATAATTTAGAAAGAAAGTTCTTTAATGCTTTGCCAAAAAATAATATTGAAAAATTAAATATTCCCATGGATGAAGATATATCATATGCTTTAAGTTCTTTTAAAAATTTAAAATCAATTCGATGCGTTGTAGATAATTTAACTGATCAATTTGTAAAAAATTTACTAAAATGTGAAAATTTAAAAAAACTTTATTTCAATCATATAGAAAAATTATCTTTAACTACAGAAGGTGAAAACAGTTTTGAACATTTTAAAAATTTAGAATTATTAAGTTTTAGAAAAGGAATGTTTTCAAAAACAGAAAAATTAGATAATATATTAAAGGCTGTTGCTAAATGTGAAAAGTTAAAAGACTTAAGAATAGAACGCTTTGATTTTACAGACTCATGCTTAGAGAGTATTTCGTTGATGAAAAATTTAAATAGTTTAACAATCCCTAGTTATGAAAAAGACACTGCAGAGTTTATTAAAAAAATTGCTGATGTTGTTGTAAATAATTTAGTAAATTTGAAAAAATTAACTGTTTTTGGTCTTGGTGATTTATATGATTTGTTTAAAACAGTAAATCAGTTAAAAACAATTCGAAGAGATAAAGAACCTTTAGAAATATGGCTTTTCAGAAAATATTTTGTTTTATCAGGAGCTAATCGATCGGAGTATGATGAATTTCCTTTAGCAAAATTAAAATTGTATAAATATTTCTGATAAAATGTATTATAGAAAGAAAAAATTTAAATCTTTACTTATCTTTTTAAAAAAATAATATTAATATGTAAATGAATTTTGATTGTGTAACTATTTTACTTGAATTTTCAGCAAATGATTGAAAATTCTAGCAGTTCCATGGCACTTCTTATATAATTTTATAACGTTTTTGTGTTTTTGTAGGATATTTTTGTCCTACGTATTCAATAAAGTATATAAATATATAATTTTAAAAATTAAGCTCAAATTACAGAAAATGTTTTATTTTTTCTCTTTAAATTCAATATCCCCACATATCTAAGATAGTTTAACATAATTACAAAAAGATGTAGACAATTAAATACAAAAATCTTTCTAGTTTTTAATAAAATGGATTAACATAATATAAAATATCTTTATCAAAATATACTTTGTCAATTAACATTATCATTAATAAAAAATTAATCCAAAATCATATATTACGAGTAACATATTTTAATAAGTAATTTTTGAACAAATCAAAAAACTCCCCTGATACCCTGTTACACCATGAATTATATATTCAGAAACCACGTGACAATAATATTATGTTTCTGATGATCTTCTGCTGTGATTAGCGTGATCTCAAAATTTAGGTCAATGAAATATACATATGATTATTTAATCTGTTTATAAATAAATAATTATTCTGCATTTTAAAATTATTAATTAGCAAACCAGGAAATATACTAATTATGTTGAATTTAATTAAATGAAAATATAAGTTAAATAGTTTTTATTCTATCTGATCTTGTGAGTCCAAAATTGTTTAAAGTATAATATACATGTAACCTCAAAATTTGTTTTCGAGAATTAATTTGATAATTAAAAAGCAAGAGTTTGTATTATATAATTTTTAAAAGGTATATTTTTTGCTGATTATTATAATTTATATCAAAATATAAATAATAAATTTCTTAATGGTGTCTTTCGTATTTTGATAAATCATCATTCAAGAGCCAACTTCTATTAAAAAGTTGTTAGTATGTGTTGTAATAATATACAATAAATTATATCCATTTCAATTATTTTTTAGAACAAATATTTCATGAAATGACTTCTATAAATTTTGGTAAAATTCTATAGTTACTTGATGGTTATATAAATTCTTTTCATATTAATTTTTTTAATATTTTTTAGCTAAAAATTTAAAACATTTAAACTTCTACAAGCCGATAAATTCTCAAATCGCTAAATATGAATCAAAATTAAATATTAATGACCTTAATGATGACTGTTTGATTTGCATTTTTGAACTTCTGCCTATTAAGGACAAGTTGATGATAGAACTAGTTTCTAAAAGGTGGAGAAACCTTGGGAACAATTTTTCATGGTTGAAAGTCACAAGTTTTGAAATAACCGATGATATTTTTGAAGAGTTGGAAAATAGTTATGAAGATAAAATAATTTTCAATAGAAAAAAAAGATTCAACTTTTTAATAAATGTTTTAAAAAGATGTTCTTCTAACATAAATTATGTAAAAATAGATAATGATTTAAAACTCTTTAACTGTTCCAAATTGCTAAAAGTAATTTCAAAATGGTGCCACAATATAACAAAATTGTATTTACGTAAATTATATCTTTACCTATTCTATGAAGACATGGATGAAGAAGATAAGTATCTTAATTCTTTATTTAAAAATAACAAGAAAATATCAAGCATTACTCTCGATGATGTTGAAATTAGGGGAGAATGCATATTCAGTTTGTATCCTGATTCTGTAACAGAATTAAAAATTATTAATAAATGTTTTTTTATGGATAGCGAAGAACATTTGTATGAACAATTACCAAAATTTAAAAATTTAACAATTATTGAAATAGATATTGATGTTGACATTACAGAAATAATGCTTGCTTTAGAAAAAACCAATAATGAAATTATTCATACATTTTCTTTAAAAATTTATGACTGTTCTGAAAGTTTATTATCAAACTTTCTATCTAAACAAAAAAATTTACTCAAACTTCACATAGATACATCTGATTCTGAAAAAAAAATTTTAAACAGAAATTTTTTTAATGCTTTACCAGTAAGTCTTGAAAATTTATGTATTTCAATAAACGAAGAAGTCACTTATAGTTTCAGTCGCTTTGAAAATTTAAGATCTCTTCAATGCCACGTAGATGATTTAAGTGATCAATGTATTAAGAACTTACTTAAATGTAAAAATTTGAAAAAAATTCATTTTTATTCTGTTGACAAATTCTCTACAACTGCAGAAGGTGAAAATAGTTTTTCAGGATTTAAAAATTTAGAGTCACTAAGTTTTACAAGGCCATATTTTTTAAAGCCGATAAAGAAAATAGATAATATATTAAAAGCTGTAACCAGTTGTAAAAATTTAAATGATTTAAATATAAATGGTTATGAATTAACAGAATCAGGCTTAGAGAGTATTTCTTTAATGAAAGAATTAAATAATCTAGTAATTTCGAATATTAATAAAGAGTTGCAAACCCAAATGGCCGATGTTGTTGTAAACGAAATATTGCATTTAAAAGAACTGATGATTATAGGTGGTGGTGAATTAATTGATTTATTTAAGTCGATAAATCTTTTAAAAACAAAACGTAGAGATAAAGAAGCTTTAAAAATATGGATTACAGAAAATTATTTTCTATTAAATAAAACTAAAAGAGAAGTGTTTGATAAATTTCCATTAATATCATTAAAATTGTATTAAACTAAAAAATATGAAAAAATAAGTAGAGTCACAAAAAATATAATTATATAATGTAATAAAGAAAAATATTTTGAAGTTTTAAGATTTATATGGATATGTATGTTTAAAAAATGTAAATTACATAACAATTAAATTTTTTATTTAAAAAGATTAATATATATTAAAATTTAATATACAAAAAAATCATTTTGTGGTAACAAGTTATTTGCCAGACTTATTATTAAAATAATATATAATTGCACCTACCTTGTTCAGATATATGTTGTTATAGCTATTGCATATGCACATTTTCAAAACCAAAAAAAAAGGAATATTTTAGAAAAATAAAACATTATATCTGACTTTTTAATTCAATAATTATATATTAATCATTAAATATAAAATGCTATTTTTTCATTATGCAAAAAAAAATAAGGCTGCAAAAATATATTTCAAGAAAAGGTTATAATTTATAAATGTTTTACCTGGTTTTACTTAATGTTCATAAATTCTTCTTTACCGACTTTTAAAAACATAAACAAATAAGTTTTTTCAAGCTTTATTTTACTCCGTGAAATAATTTTTTTCTTATTCCAAATAAAGAATAATAATTTAGTTTTAACTAAATCTAAATCAGCAAAAAACTTTGCAGAATATATTGAGGTAAATATAAAATGGTAACTTATTATATTTAACATATAGTATGAATAGTATGAATATTATTATATAACATAAATGATTGTTGAATCTCTAACCTAAAACAAAATAATTACCTTTCAAATACTTATTATACAATTAAAAATGTATAATTTTTTTTTTTATAGAAATTTGTCAAACTGGGGTTTTAGTTAAAAAATCTATAAAACTAAAAATAATGGAAATATGTGTTCAGAAGGTGAGATTTTACTATTTTAATATTTGAAACACTTACAAATTAATTACTCTGTAATATAGGTTTGAAAAAATTGAAAACATTCTATATAAAAAATGATTCAAATGATATTACTATGAACATCAATAATAAATTAAATGATGACTGTTTGATCAAAATATTTGAGGAATTAGATTTTGAAGACAGGCTCATGATTGAATTAGTATGCAAGAGATGGAACTGCATTGGTAAAAGTTCTTGGAGAAATGTAAAAACTTTGATAGTTAACAAAAAAATGATGAAAAATCAACATAAATCTATTTCCAAAAAAGCAAAATCTAAATTTTATGTGAATATTCTTAAAAGATCTGGCCCATATTTAAATTACATTTGCATAAGGAATGATTTGGATAAAAATTTAACTGTATTGTTCGATGAAATTTTGAAAAATTGTAGCAACTTGAGTAAATTTAGCCTACATGGAATGTTTTCTGCACAATTTAAACCTGATAAGCAGCTCACCAAGTTATTTAAGAAAAATATTAACTTATCAAGTATTACTTTACATAAATTAGACTTAAACGGAGATTGTTTGTCAAGTTTAAATGCTGATAAAATATTAGAATTTTCCATGGACCTAGATAGTGAGTATTTACCAAAAGAAAAATTTTATAATTTTTATTCCAAGTTAAAAAACTTAAAAAAGTTTGATGGTGCAATATATAAAGATTTAAATCAAATGATTGCCACTCTTAATGAATGTGATTGCAAAGACATAGAAGAATTTTCTATTACAGATTATAGTAAAATCACCAGTGAGTTATCAAAATTAATATTTAAGCAAAAAATGTTAACTAAACTTAAACTTTCTGGTATAGGAGTTAACAGAAATTTTTTGGATAACTTACCTTCTCCAAGTTTACTTAAAGATTTACATTTGAATTTAAATGAAATGTCATCATATCCTATCAATCGGTTTGAAAATTTAACATATTTCAATTGTAGAATAAGTAATTTAACTGATGAATTTCTGAAAAAATTATCTAATTGCCAGTATTTAAAAAAAATAGGTATTTATACAACTATTTATTCTTTAACAACAGTAGGTGAAAAATATTTTTCATCTTTTAAAAAACTTGAATCATTTTCTTCTGATTGCAATGATAGTACGAAAATGGGAAATATATTAAAAAATTTAACAGAATGTAAAAATTTAAAAAAATTAGATACAAGGTATTCCAAATTTACTATTACAAGTATTGAAAGTATAATTTCTTTTGAAAATTTAACAACTCTTTATTTATCCAACGAAAATATAATCAATGAAGTTCAAATAATTTTTTTTGTCAGAAAGTTAATAAATTTAGAACAATTATTCGTATATTCTGTTATGCATAAAATAAATCTGTATTTCTTCAAAACTGTTAATGAACTAAAAACTAAAAGAAATGATAAGCATTTCTTAACTTTATTTATTCATAGATCAGGTAATTTTTATGGTGGTCTACGGGTGGATGAAATAAAATTGAATCAATATCCTTTAATACGAATAGATTCGAGTTATCTATTTGATTTATTTTAAATGAATTTATAAAAATGATTATGCTAAAAATTTTTATTATGTGACATAAATAATTATAACATAATAATTATACATGCATAATTAAATTAACTCTATGATACTAACTCTAAACTCAGTGTATCTAGTTTAAACTTCAACTCTTTTTATATTTAAAAAAAAATTTTAGATTGCTTTTTATTGTATTCATTCAAATAGCTTTTATATTTTTATAAAAAAAAAAAGAAAAGTAATAAAAATTCTATTTTTTAAACTCAAAAAAAAATTATTTATTGTATATCCTTTTTTAAAAATCTAAAATATATATTTTTGCAATATATTTAGTGTATAATTATTTTTTATAAACTTCATGAGACAGCCAAAATTTTGGTAACAGAAATTTTTCCAGTTGCCTAAACTGAATTATTTTTCAGTATAATGTAAATCAAATAGTTCAATTATATGGACAATAATCCAACATATTTATACAAATATTTTTACTAACACATTTCTATGAGTTATAAAACTCGAATTTCAAGGCTGAAAACAAAGTTATTTATTTTTAGTATTTTTTTTTTAATATCTATTAAAAAAAAATTTTTGCAAAATATTTTTCAAGCAAATTTTATTTAAATGTCTTAACAATTTATAATTTTATTTTTTTTATATTCTCATATTGCACAATTTAATATAAATCCAGAAAAACTAATTGTTTGACAGTATCATAAAAAATTTTTAAATTAAAAAGGTAAAATTTCACTGTCATTTGTTGGTTTTTTTTCCTAAAAATTTGCATTTTTAAAAAGTTTATTTTTCTAATTTTGAAGAGGTTTTAATGAGAAAATAATAGAAAAGCGTAAAAATTTACCAAATTCACCTAAATGTACTTAAAATAAATTTTTGAGCTTCAGTTACCTGAAACATAATCATTTGGCGTATTATGGTATGAAATCGCTTATTCTAATTAAAAAAAACTTGAAATTAGATAATTATCCGATAGTTTTGAATTTTTTAATTGAAACTTTAAAAATCCGTATTTTTGTGTAACAGTAGACAATAAGCCTGATCCCAACTATGAACAAAATATAAATGATATTTTTGCTTTTACTTTCCTATTTTTCCATATAGAAAAAAAGAAGTTTTAAATTAAGAGAAATTTTAAAACTATTTATTTGCTTACATGTATTCCTTTATTTAATGAAAAATAATATTTCATAAAAATGCATAATTTCTTAATTAACCAAATCTCTTATTCAATAAATTTTACATCTAAAATTATTCATATAAATATTACAGAAAATTTTTTTCAAAATTAACTAATTTATGCAAGAATTTCTTTATTTCGTATTAATAAAATTTTTGTTAAATTAACAAATTTTAAAAGTGTCTATATTTTTTGCAATATAAATTTTCAAGTTAAATTTTTTTTAAACCGAGTATTAAATTTTTCACTACTTTAATCACTTCATTTCTAATCTCGTCCTGAAATACGTTTTGAATTGTAGAAATTATTTTATCTTCAAATTTATTATTTTCAACTTTGTTTCCTTCGAGGTTTCTTTTAACGATTTCTTTCACCATGAAAATATCTGGAGATTTTTCTCTTTTAATATTTTTAAATTCAATATTTTCACTTTCAACATCAATCACTTCGATATTTTCATTAACGTTGTTTTCTGTAACTACACTACTTAATGAGTCAAAAACGATTCCAAGCTCATTCCTCATATCTGAAGATGTCGAATCTTCAAATCGATCATTTTTATTACCATCGTTCATTTTTTCATGTACTTTTTCAGATTGTAAATCAAAATTACTAACCGACTTCTTGAAACTATTATTTGAAAAAGATTCACTATTAGAATTATGTATTTTCATATGAAATTCTAATTCTTTTGCATCATAAAATGCTTTGTCACAATAAACACAAGAAACATTTAGATGGCATTTATTAATATGAACAACTATCAGTTCCTTTTCATAAAATATTTCATCACAATAATCACATTTAAAGAATTCATCATTTGCTTGGTTGTTGATATGCTCTTGATTAGAATTTTGCTGAATTTGAATTATCTTATTTTGAAGTGAATGATAAACCTTAATCAAGTCCTGTTTAAACACCAAATCATCACATTTGATTAATGGAATGGAAAGTTCTTTTATTTTGTAGTTATTTTTCTCTTGGCTATCGCACTCGAATTTTTTATCGACAGTGTGAATTTTTTCATGCCTCTTATAATCATCACTTCGCACAAAACTTTTATCACAAAATTCACATTTATAAGGTTTTTCTCCCGTGTGAACTCGAATATGATTTGTTAAATAATTTTTTTGAAGAAATTTCTTATTGCAATAAACGCATTCAAATTTCTTACTGTCAGTGTGAATTTTTTTATGTTTCTTAAGATATTTCGAACTAATAAAAGTTTTATTACAAAGTTTACATTTGTGAGGTTTTTCACCAGTGTGAACTTGAAGATGAGTTATCAGATCTTTTTGAACAAACTGCTTGCTGCAGTGTTTGCATTTGAATCTCATTTTACCAAAGGGTATTTTTTCACGTAAAAAAACTGACTGTGTGAATATTTTCGTTACATAGCCCCTATTTTCACCAATTTGATCCATATTTTTAAACAATATTTTTTAATGTTGAGAATTTTATGGAATCAGCAGATCAGAATTATTATTCTATTTTTTATTTGGGATGTCAATAAACAATTTGTTTATTCTTCTCCTGTAAAAAAAACGTATATAATAAATATAAAAATAATTAAAAAAATGTTTTTTTTTTTTTAAATATATTAATTACCCTTTAATTTTTATTTGATTAAAGTTTTAGAATTTTATTAATTGAATATTAGAATTTATATAATTTTTTTGTGTTTCTCACAAAAATGTAGTTATTTTATAAAAATTTTTTTTAATACTAAATATAAAAGCAAAAGAATAATAACTCTTTGGTATAACAGAGCCAGATGGCCAGACGTCTGAACAGAACTAAAATTTTTTTTAAATAAAGAAATTTGAATAATGCTTATTATGTTCTGTTCAAAATAGTAGTGGGGATCGATGTACAATATTTTGTAGACAGTATCACAATGATGTGATTATAATATCTGATAAACAATGAAGAAAAAGGCGTATATGGGATAATGTCTGCGATAATAAGATTAAATTTTATTCTCTTATTTTTCGAGTTATTTTTTCATTGGTTATTAATATATAATGCTTTATCTCTTCTGAGCATAGAAATAGATAAAGGTTGTGGCATGATAAAAAATTGTGATAAATTCTATTTCTTGGTTTTAGGTATATAGTTTTTGAAAAAAATATTAGATAGTATACTTATTTGGATATATGAGCGGTTCAGTGCACAAACTAGACATAGAATTTTGAAATTCAGAAGATGATCAAAAGAGAATAGAAAAAATCTATCTTAAATGCATGCGTTAAAGAAGGGCAGACATAGTTTCCCTTTCCTTTTCAATAATTCTATGTATGTCTAGTTTGTGCACTGAACAGCTCATATATGCGACAAACATACCGTGTTAAAAACCGGTTTTTTCAGAGGAGCTGTCAACAATGACTATTTTTTATTTTTTTTCCTTGTCTACTTTCTGCCTCGCAGTAGTTAAAATGGTATAATATAATAATATAAATAGATAAAGCTACGTCCCGATCAGGAATCGAAACACGGCGTTAGCGAGTACCTTTATAGTTTAGCCATGTTAACTACCTAGTTTCTCGCATGGTAACGTGGCGCGATATTAGCTAGGCCCTACCTTGGCGAAAGCGAGTTGCAAGAAAATTTACCCCCACTTTTTCTTCAACGTGCAAATACAAACAATGTTTGAGTTATAACAGGTTATAAACTGTGTATTAAACACTTATATTATTTAATTAATTAAATGTTTTGCATTTAATAATAAAATATTAAGTTTTAAAAATTGATAAATGAAATTTTAAATATTAAAATATAAATTTATATCCATTAAAAAATTTTAAAAAGGCGAAAAAAGATAATTGTAATTTACTTTGAATAATTTTTTCTATACTATTTCTCCTAAAATAATAAAAAGATTTTCTTTTTAAAATATTTACTTCTTAATTTTTTAGATAATATATGATACTGAAAAACGGTTACATACTAAACTATTTTATAGTAAAAATCTATATACTCCAGTCAAAATACGGGGGGGGGTTGTATTTTTACTGGCGAACATGAGATTTGCTTTACTATATGTTTTTTGGGTCGCTGAACACGAAAATCGGGGTCATTTCGTAAAGAAATGGGGGCTTCACCCCTAAATTTGCAAAAAACTACCCCAAAGTGGGGTGCTTTTTACATAGTTGCACTTTGAGCGCTCAGATTCGCACCATACGGGTTTTTTGGGTCGCTGATTAAGAATTTCGACTTATTTTTCATAAATAATTAACATTTCACCCCTAAATTGGCTAAAATTACCCCCAAAAAGGGGGTGTTTTTGCTATTTGGGTACTTTGAGCAACCAGGATATGTCAATATAGGTTTTTTGGGTCGCCAATCAAAAATTTTGACTTACTTTTCATAAATATTCAATATTTCACCCTTAAAATAGCTAAAATTACCCCTAAAAGGGGTGTTTTTGCTAATTTCGTACTTTGAGCATCCAGGATATGTCCATATAGGTTTTTTGGGTCGCTAATCAAGAATTTCGACTTACTTTTCATAAATATTCAATATTTCACCCTTAAAATAGCTAAAACTACCCCTTAAAAGGGTGTTTTTGCTATTTTCGCATTTTGTGCATCCAGGATATGTATATATAGGTTTTGTGGGTCTCTAATCAATAATTTCGACTCCTTTTTTATAAATATTCAAAATTTCACCCATAAAACAGCTGAAACTACTCCTAAAAGGTGTGTTTTTGCTATTTTCACACTTCGAGCATCCCGATTAAATCCATTCAGGTCCTTGGGCCGCTGATAAAAAAAAATTTGTTATTTTTTTTATAAAAAATTAATACTTACCTGAAAAATAAATTATTATAGTGAAGGTAAAAATGAATTAATGACATTTAATTTTTATTTTTTTTTTATTTTTTTTTTTTTTTTATAATGCATGCTCAAAAATATTGAATACTAAGTCAATTGAAAAATAAGTCGAAATTCTTGATTAGCGACCCAAAAAACCTATATGGACATATCTTGGTTGCTCAAAGTGCGAAAGTAGCGGAAACACCCTTTTTGGGGTAGTTTTAGCTATTTTAAGGGTGAAAATATTGAATATTTATGAAAAATGAGTCGAAATTCTTAATCAGCGACCCAAAAAACCTGTATGGACATATCCTGGTTGCTCAAAGTGCGAAAATAGCAAAAACACCCCCTTTTTGGGGGTAATTTTAGCCAATTTAGGGGTGAAATTTTAATTATTTATGAAAAAGAAGTCGAAATTCTTGATCAGCGACCCATAAAACCCGTATGGTGCGAATCTGAGCGCTCAAAGTACAACTATGTAAAAAACACCCCATTTTGGGGTAGTTTTTTGCAAATTTAGGGGTGAAGCCCCCATTTCTTTACGAAATGACCCCGATTTTCGTGTTCAGCGACCCAAAAAACATATAGTAAAGCAAATCTCATGTTCGCCAGTAAAAATACAACCAAACCCGTATTTTGACTGGAGTAATAATAATAAATTGATTTTTAGAAACCAGAAAGTTATAGTTTTCAGTAAATGGTTAAATATAAATAAAAAATCGTATTGTAAATATTAATATAGTACTGTGTAAATATTAATAAAAATATTCAATAAATTATTTTAACTTTATGATAATAACATAAGCTCTTTGTAATAACAGTGTAAAATTATTAGTAGCAGACGAAATAAAAAAAAAATAATAATTCTGGCGCGTGCGCTGTAACCTAAACGAGGCAAACTCGGTAGAATCTAGCTAACGCCGCGCCACGTTCCTATATTGGTTCCGCGCTTAAACCACGCTTTAAACTATAAAGGCACTCGCTTACTAGCGATGCAAGCCGCGCTAGATTTCCGATCGGGGTACTACCTAGTCGAGCCGCCGGGCCACCAATGTATTTAGTAACCCACTTTTTTTGTTTAGGTCCGTGGATAAAAATAGGTGTATTATATTTATTTGGACCAATGCTAAATCCGAATCCGGGGTCTATTTTGATCTAAAAGAGGCAGATTAATTGTTACTAACAAATTATTGCAAAACTAGCCCAAAATTAAGCAAAATCGAGTTGTAAAAGTTAACAAGCTTCAAAAATTTGTGAGTTAAGCAAAACTTTCCGATATACTTTAAATTACAGATATCTAAATTTTTAATATTTAATACTTTAAATTCATTATTTAAACAATTTTTAATTGTTTAAACAATTTATAAATGTTATTAATTTCTTTTTTGGATTAAGACTGGGTGCGACACTAAGTTAAGTCAATAAATAACCTACCCTTGATGAATATTAAAAATATGAATAGAAAAATTCGAGAATAATTTATAATATTTTATTCAAACAAATTCAGGATATAAAAAAATTTACAAGGGGAGACCGGAAAATTTGGGTCGCCAAATTACAATTTATATAGTTATGGATGACTTTAATAAGTTGAAAAAACATCCAAGATTCCCTCCGTTTAATCCAACGCGCCTTCTGGGCTTAGAAACGCAGGGCTCAATGTTATAAAATTGGTTTTTTTCGAAATCTTTCATATAACGCTGTAAACTAAACCAATTAAAAATTGTTTAAACAAACGCCTGTATAATTTTTATCGAAATTATTGAGCTTTAAATTTATTAACTTTTACAAATTAGTCAAGGCGCATGCAATGTTAAATGCATCCAAAAATTTTTTCAGCACTAGAATAGATGCACCACAGTGAAACGTATGTATTTTTGGTCGCTGAAAACGATTTTGAAGGTTTCCTCTATTTTCGGATGGCCATGGCCAAAACTACAGTTTTGAGTAATGGACGCTATATAATAAAAAATCGGTGAAAGATTAGCAAGATTGGTAATATTATGAAAACAATTGCTGATTGAGCCTAATTTCATTGGAAAGGACAATGAATTAATGATAAAAAGGTCATTTTTGAAATATTTAAATAAAATAAATTTTCACCATAATGAATTTTGTGTCATTACTTAAGTTATGGTAGATTTTTTTAGTGTCATTTAATTATTAAAATGAAACTTTTGAAAAAAAAAAAACAAAATTTGTTTTATTTATTTAATAAAATTGTAATTGCATGCATTACATTCATATTTACATGAAAAATTTTTATTTTTTAGATTTTATAAATTAAATTATCTTGAGATAAATATTTGTATTGAATATTTCATCAACTACGTAATATGATTTATTACAACTTAAACATTTCGTATTACTGATTATTACATTTTAAACTAATAATATAGAAATTGGTTATGGATAAATTTTTAACATTGATTTCTTTAATTTAAAAAATAGTGTATTAAGTATGGATTTTTTAAAAATATCTTAACATTATTTTTTTCAAAAGAACTTTTAAAAGCATTTTTTATATTAAGGTATAATTTATTTCCTTCAGTTAAGTTTCTGCGCCTGTTTGGCACATCCTTTAAATTTTCTGACGATTGTTTTCATTATTACAAACTGGCTTAAATTTAATATTCTTATTCCAATAACTCACAGCAAACGCCACACCTGTCGCTTGATGGCCAGAGTGAAATCTCCAGGATTGATATTCGTCTGGCATCATTATTGAACTAATTATATAAGAATTTGATGGAGTTTTCAAAGTATAAACTCTGCCAGTTCCATCATGTAGACCAGCTGTAATAGTCTGATTACCAGAAACAGTTGAGAGTTTAATTTGATTTAGAAAATTGTCTCTTTCTGTGGTAAGAATTTCTGCTTTTACAAGTGGGTCTGAGTAGGAAATATCGACGACTTGATTTCTTACCAGAAGATCGTTAGGCCATCCAAAGTATCCGTACTGGTGATTGTAGTTTTTTCCACATGAATCACTAACTTGGTACTCAACTCCACAAACTCTTGCCAACTCTGGAGTATCTGGCTTAAAATCCAAAAGATTCACTTGGTTTATATTTGGATTGGTAGGTTGTATATTATACATCAATTCATATACTATTTCAAATGCATTACTATAACCCCAAAACTGACCAACCAATAAGGCAGGATAGCTGATTTGTAAAAATAAATTTTTGTTTTCAAATGGATTATCGAGGTAAGATTTCCAGATTTGTATATATGAAAATGCTTCTCTTTGGTACATCATATTTTGTTTGAAGATACTCTCTGTATCCTGGACAAGCGTAGTGTAATACTTTTTATTTACTTTTATGTTTTTTAAAGTATATTCAAAATAATTTTTAAAATCATTCTGCATATCGGTCATGTGTTGAACAGATAAACTACTTAAAAGCATAAGTTCTTTAATTTCTGAATCTATTTCAGAGTCAGTCAAGCCTATTTTTTTAGCATTCTTGATAGAAGCTATTCTTATTATAGAAATTAAATTAACTGCAGCTGCGTAAAGTGGCGCGAAAGCCGATTTTAATTTTAAACCTGGCATTTTAAAATTTTCTTCCATGCCAGTCATAAATACTGAAAGTGGTATGTAATGCTCATGAATTAAATTTGTGTCATTGCTTTCCAAAGAAGAATTGAATCTTTGAATTTTGCGTTTTAGCTCATTTGTAATGCCAGTTAATTCATTCCATGTGTTAAGGTCGATTCTATCACCTACCAAATCATTAATTTTGTCTTTGATTTCTTCAAAAATGTCTGGTTTAGTATTAGGAAATTTGGATTCCCAAAAAATATCAAATACAAAGTTCAAAACTGAGCCAACTGCAGGGATTGTGAAATACCAAATGAAAGTAAGCGATGGATTACATCAACCGCATCTAGACTTGATTCATCATCATTGTTAGAAAAAGATCGCTGTATTCTTAAGTTTCCATTTGAATTCTCGAGGGTTACCTGATTTTCTGATGCACCTATTTTGAAATAAAAAAACGCATTAAAAAATTTTGCAAATTTATAAAAAGTTTATTACTTACTGTTTTTGTCAAAACATATTGCTAGCAGTAGTAAAATAAAAAAAGCGTAAACAATATTGAAAAAAGTAAAAATCTTCATTTTTTCAAAAGCTACTAAACTTTGAAAGGCCTAAGCTATGAATGGTTTACGATTTAGGAATCGAGGTCTTATATATGAAAAATATAACACTTTTTTATCAAATATAAATCGTGTTAAAAAAAGAAAGAGCAAAATGCTTATTTTGAGGAAAATGTTAATTTTAAAAAGAGTAAGAGCAATTAAAAAAAAAAAACATTTTAAAAGATTTTTTTGAATAATTAATTGATAATAATTATTTGAATAATATTTTTGTATAACTTGTAATAAAATTGTTGTAACAAATGTTTTAAATGAAAGACTTAATATACTTTAAAAAAAAAACATACTTGCGAATTGTAATTAACATAAGTTATATTAACAATTTATTCTTTAGGCATATTGCAACAAACATTATATTGTGTACTTTATTAATGTAAATAACTTAAGGTTTAAATAAAGGATATATGGGTAGATTTAAATGAAGCGTACACGACTTGTATGGCCGGGTCTTCAAAACTGCCCCAAAGTATTTTTTTTCTGAAACTACTACCAAAAATAAGCCACCAGCCCAATTTTTAGCCTCCGAGAGCAAAATCTCGATTTTTGACAGCCATTTTTATGTTTTGGACTTTTGTAAAAAGTAATTTCGAAAGTATTTTGTAAATCAGCGAAATTTTAAACTGAAAGATTATTTTAATTAAAAGGAAATTTTTTATTTTTTAAATAATACTAAATTATTCTAAATTAATCAGAAATTTCTTTATCATTTCACATAAAGGTCTTGAAAACATAAAAAGATATATATATCCTTATGTAAAATTTTCCCCGGAATCCAAATTTTTGGTCAGATTTTTGATTAGTCACGTGACTTGGCGGGAAATTTGAAATTTGTAAAAAATGATCTTTTGAAAGCTGCTATTTTCTTATCTAGAGCTCCCGAAAAGCAGTGTCCAATCGAATTTTTTTTTTTGCCAAAAAATATAAGGTTTAAAAAAAACTTTAAGCCTCGTTAGAAGATTTTTCGCTAATAGGTTCTTAAGATATAGACTTTTGAAAAAAAAACAGCCTATCTTAGCGATTCCTCGCGCGTGCGCTACTAAAAAAAATTTTTGATCCCGGAATAGGATAGCCTAATGATTATTACTTTTAAGCCAATTATATTTGTAATCAATTGATAAAATAATTTAGATAAATTTTAATTTTAATATTTGTTCATAAAGTATTGACTATTTATACAAAAAATTAAAATAAGTATATTGAAAGAGATTATCATTTTTGTACTTGCAAAATAAAGATCTATATTATTGTTATTATTAAATTGTCGATTCCAAAAAAAAGTATTAATTTATTTTTTTTTGAAAAAAGAAAATACAAATACATATTGTTATCTGGATAAACGCTTCATTAATTCAATATAATAATTATCGCAATATAAAAAAAAAAATTAATTAAAAATATTTTATTTTTAATGAAAATGCGTAATAAATAATAAAATTATAATAGAATACTTTTCACGTAAAACGAAAATCTAATAAATAAAATAAATTTATCTTTCTTCTTAGACAACTCTCTATTATTTTTAATATGATTTTGGTCAATAAGCAAAATTTCACAAATTTTTTTTTCTTATTTTAACTGAACAAAAACAAATTTTCCACATCGTACAGATAAAACTGAAATGTTGCATCAAACATTGAAATTTTCTGATCTTTTAACAGGGTCTTTGATATTCAGAAGTGTATGACTTGCAAAGTTCAATTGCTATCTGCACTTTTAGCCCCAAATAAAATTGCCTGTCTAAGGTATAACTTTGGTCTGGGACGTGCAAATAAATCATAATGCCTAACTTTTATGAGGCTGATTCAAAACACCTATTGAAATAACGTGAGTGGATCTAAATATCCCCGTTTTATTATATTTTGGCATCACCTATCTTTATTTAAAAAATGGTTTTATTTTATTTTTAAAAATGATTGTGAAAAGGTACCGCCAGGTACTAAAAATTAGAGTAATTTTGTATTTTTTTATAATTATCCATTTCTTGCTAAATTCAATCACTGATATGCAGATTTTATTTAGTTGATTAAAAAAACAAAGAATAGAATCAATATTATATATATGAGTAATTCTTAGTGAAGCTTTACTAATGGAAAGGTAAAAGTCGGGGATTTGAAAAAAACTAATAGGGTTGGGTTTGGTATACGTTCATAAGATACCATACCAAATTTTAAGGTTTTAGGTTCAAAGGGTACAAAATGGCGGCTATTTTTCGGTCTTATATGGTTTTAAAAAAAAATCATTTTTAAAAATGACAATTTTCGATTTCATTTTTTCTACCCTCTGAATAAAGCTGAAAAATGGTTTTCTTGACTATGTCTTATGTAAAATTTCCAGCTGAATCCGAATCTGCCACCAGTTTTTCAAAAAAACGCCAAGGAAAACCGGAAAATTGGAAAAACTAAGAAAACTCATTTTTTTTCAAACGCAGATTTTTCATACAGTCGTAACTTTTTTTTTTCCTAACCGGTCTATTTTGCTATGGGAAATATTGAAATGGATTTTTAAGTACTTAAAAGGCAAATACTCGCTAAAATTTTTTTTTTATTAAGAAGTACATACAAAAACAAAAATTTTAAGACTGGTTAGGAAAAAAAAAAGTTACGACTGTATGAAAAATCTGCGTTTGAAAAAAAATGAGTTTTCTTAGTTTTTCCAATTTTCCGGTTTTTCTTGGCGTTTTTTTTAAAAACTGGTGGCAAATTCGGATTCAGCGGAAAATTTTACATAAGACATAGTCAAGAAAACCATTTTTCAGCTTTATTCAGAGGGTAGAAAAAATGAAATCGAAAATTGTCATTTTTAAAAATGATTTTTTTTTTAAACCATATAAGACCAAAAAATAGCCGCCATTTTGTACCCTTTGAACCTAAAATCTTAAAATTTGGTATGGTATCTTATGAACGTATACCAAACCCAACCCAATTAGTTTTTTTCAAATCCCCGACTTTTGACTTTCCATTAGTAAAGTTTCACTAAGAATTACTCATATATAATATGATAATTTCTTTGATTTTTATAATTGACGTCATTAATTAAGTAAATAAATAAATATTGATGTATTTAATCATGTATTAATTTTATTTATCGGCAGTTTTTATAAATTTTTACCTAAGTCTGAAGTCGATGTTTTGAATTTCAAAAATACCGATAGAACTTGTGTTGAATTTTTAAATTTATAAAAAAGCTTCACTTAAAATAATTTTTTTTTTTAAGGGGGAAAGGCTATGAAATGCTATGTTTTTTCAGATAGGATTTTTTAAGTTAAAACACGTTTATTAGAAAATACAATTTCTAGATGAACATTAAATGATTCTTGAAAAATGGAAACGTTTTTTGAAAAATTGTCCATTTTTCCGGACTTTAAAATAGGCTAAATGGTGCCTTAAACTTAAGATATTTTACAACACGTAGGTTCATCTAGAGCGAAATAGGTATATAATGTTCCAAAAAAAATTTCAGGCAGATCGGATTAGCCGTTTTTGAGTAATTTGTCACGCCAATTCGAAAGAAGTAGTTTCGAGAAAAATTAGTTTAAAGTTTTGAAGAGTAAAAATTTGAAGAAAAAGTTTTTTACCCATTTTTCAACGATACCGGGATCATACAGTAAACCTTCACAATAGATAACTGCTCTACTAATTTTGAAAGTATTACGTATTGAAAAAGTGTTTTTACTGACAATAATTTCACTCAGGAAATTGGTTTCGAACGAAAATAGTGAAATAATCGAACCGCAAATACTCTCGGTAAAGTGGCTATAGCTTCCAAAGTAGTTAATATAAATACCTATATAAATTTTTTTACATTCTTTTGAGGTGTTATACTAACTTTTTAAATAAAAAAAAAATTTTTAATTTTGGATTTCATTTTTATAGCCTTCTCCCTTTAAATGTATTTTCACATATAATTTATGGTGGTAAACTCCTTTTTTGCCATATTTGCCTTTTAAAGACTTAAAGACCAATTTTAAGATCAAGAAAAGGATTTTGAAAATTCTCTAGTTTCTGAATTTTCTCGCTTTTCCTGACAGAAAATGAAATTTATGGCTTGATTCTCTGATTCATCGGGAAATTTTACTTTGGAAATAATTCTGATGGGCAAAATTTTTGAGGCCTCTGTGACGCTGTAAAAAATAGAAAAACAAAGTAACCTTCTAAAATAAAACATAATTAATATTGCTATTAGTTTCTCATTCAGGATCCATGTTAAGTGAAATTTTGATTTCTGATTATTTGGCATATAAGCACGTTTTGAGACCTCAGAAAGCTAGTGAGCCGGCAAGCGCGCGTGCGTGCGTGTGTGTATGTATGTATGTATGTATGTATATTGTATATATGTCTGACTGTAACTGGTCATATTTCACAAACATTATGGGCCTAATTTTTTTTCTTCGAATTTTCTTCATCAAAAAATCTCAAGGTGCTTTTTTTTAATTTGGATTTAACGTTGTTCTACCCAGTATTCCGAGTCCGTTGAGTGATTAACAAAAAATTATTAATTTAACTATTAAATTATGTTAAAAATATTTTCTTTATTCATTAAATTAATTAATTTACTAACTTTAGTATATTAACAAAAAATTCGAGTATGCGATTTTTTTTTGTGAATTTACAAGAAAAATTGATAATTTACATCTTTTTTTTCGAAAATTTTCGAAAAATAGTTGTGAATTTACAACTTTTTTCGTAAATTCACATAAAAAATCGAGGCTTCTCGAATTTTTCGAGAATATACTAAATTTAGTAAATTTACGATTTTTATCGAATATTTACTAATTTTTCAAAAACGAAATTCCTATTGTGGGCAACTGGTACATTTTCGGCACAAACAGATTTCGTATTCGTATATTCAGCATCCCATAAATCTTGGGCTGTAAAAGTAAAAAATGTCTGATATAGCGCATAAATTCTTAAATTTTACGGCTAATGCTGCACATAATTTATCTTTGTGAGTGGCAATAAAACTTTTATTTTTGAATCGGCAAGAAAAATATTAATAAGATTATTTTCATTTTTTTTTCAGCATAGAACTTTGAATAAATTTTTTCTGTAATTCACAGGTTTGAAGGAGTTTGGACAAAATTCAACCTCTCACCTATAAATGATCAAAGCTGAGATGTCTGAATGTATATATGCTTTCTTGAAGGCCATTAATTTGATTTCTTAATTTGAGTGTATTTATTTTTGCCAGCAAAAATTAACAAAAAACATTTGGAATTGCATCAAGACATAAAATTGTATTGACTTTTTTTTTTTTAAATAAAAAATGGTTGTTTTTTCATTAATTTGATTGTACACCTTACTTGACCCGATTCCTTGATGCCCAAAATTTTTTATAATAATAAAAATAGTTATTTTACATAATTTTTAAAAAACTTTAAAATTAAAAACAAAATTTCTCGAGTGAAAGGTTTTAGAACTTAAAAAAAAAGAAAATAAAAGTTGGTGAAAAAAATTTTTACAAGTCCTGAAAAGTTTTAAGGATGCTTTAAAAATTGTAAATTTATCTTTTTAAAATAAAAGTAATTAGATTTTTAATAAAATAATGCATGACGAAATGAATGCGTACACAAATACCTAAAAAAATTAGTAAAAAAATATGTAAAAAAATGCGTATAAAAGTACGTACAAAAATGAGTCAACATTTACACCGGCAGAGCGTTTTGCCGAACGTCGCCCAAACTTCGGCCAACTGGATTAAATCCTAAAAAATTTTCATCATTGGTTTCATTACCATTACTATCAACTGGATTTAATTCTATGAATATTAAAGGATTTGCTACATTATTATTTTGACCATTGTTTTCAATACTATTATTACAAACTGACTTAAATTACTGTTCTTATTGGCGCGCCTTCTTATTCCAATAACTCATATATAGCAAAAGCCACTGCTGTCGTTTGATAACCAGAGCCTCGTAGGTAGAAAACCTTAAAATTTAAAAAATTTTTTTAAAATCTTAAAATGATGATAACTTGCTTATTTGTCGGTCAAAAATAATTTTTTTTTTTAAATAAGCTCATTTTTCTCTGGCTATTCGAATATTAAACAAGAATAATTTTTTGGTTGACCCCTTATCCACTTATTGGCCAATATTGGCCAATTATTACATATTTTCAGTCTTATATCTATGAACAGAAGCCAATACCATCGCCCAAATTTTTAGGGAATTTTTTTTTAATATCAAAAGAAGCTTTCCTGAAATTTTCAGCCCTTAAAGTGCTCAGAGAAAAATTTTGCAGACGATTAAAGTTAAAAAAACAATATTTTTGGAAACAGCAAACTTTCAATTGCTTATATCTCCGGTCCTTGATGAGCTTTTTTAATGCTTAAGGTCTCATTTGAAAGATATTTGCTAGACGCGCGCTTTTAACAAAACCAACCGAAAGTCTTAAGCTAATGATGCTGAGTCACAATTTAAGTTCAAAAATCAAGTTTTTTTTTTCGATAAAATGAATCTTACGTTAATCAATGCCAGTAAAAATCAACTCCATGAAACTTTTTGAAAATTTTTTTGGTAAAAGTTGAAAGTTCAAGGAAAAAAATGAGATCAGCCGGATGTTTTTTGGACTAATCCTTGAAGCCCAGTAAATTTTTGAAAATTGGCTAAAAACAGCTATTTTTGGATCTTTTAGAGCTTGTATCTCGGCAACCCGTCCTGCAAAATAGCTGAAATTTTGGCTGGCTGAGTTTTTTATTACCTCAAACCACCCCTGAAAATTTGAGTCCGATCGGAGTCATGGGTGCGCACAATTTCGCATGAAAAGTAATGGATATGCCCATATATAATCAAAAGTCTTCCTTGTTAAACCAAAAAGAGGAAAACAGGAAAAAATTTGAGTTTAATAACTTAATTTTTGTTACAAAGGACCAAAGAATAATGACAAATAATTAAAAATGCAAAAATATTTTATTATGTTAAAATAATTTATCAATTCTAAAATTTTAGTAACTATAATATTACAAAAATAAAATAAACAATTCAGTGTTAACTTTTCAATAATTAGATTATTTTTACAAAGACAATTACAAAAAAGTGACCCCAATCATATATTACTGTAAATGAAAGTACTTCAAAAAATAACAATTTTGAACAAGGAAATCTATTGTTGATTTTACATGAAAATATATACAGGAAACCCTCCGTATTCGCGGGTAATTGAGACCGAAAAAACACCGCGAATAAGAATACGATTACCCGCGAATACGGGGGGTTTCCTGTAGTAAGTAATATTAACGCATTTAACAATAAAAGAAAAGAATGTACCAGATTTCATTAAAAAATACCCTAGATTAAAGTTTCTTATTCAATCAGTAAAACGTTTTCATTGGCAAACGCAAATGTTTTCACTTTTGATTAAAAAAAAATGTTTAATTGTCTTTTATCACAAATAAAATTTATAGCTTTTCATGTAGTTGTAGTTTTAGAAACGATTGAGCAAAAAAAATATTTCTAAAAAACGTAAATTTACATAAACTGGGACATTTTTTATTTTTACGCAATTTTAAACAAATACAAGTATGTAAACAATACCTGGTATGTTTTTACTAGGTTTACCTGTAACCTTTACATTCCCTGTTATATTTAAAACTAAAAATTATAAATAAAAATAATTATTATGTAAAAATTCAAGATATTTGCTTAAAAATTCTTTTTTTTTTATTTTTCTGTTCTGAAAATTATGGAAAGTCATTTTGAGAGAATGAAAAAATGATGAATATTCATTTTTTCTAAACAATAATTTTACCTTAAAGTTTTAGCAGCATAAGGTATTTCAGGTTTCAGTAGTTTAGGCTTCCTAACATGCTTCTAAACTATCATCATCATTTGAATACATAAAACAAATATTATATATTTTTTACGAAATTCTAAGATTATTAAAAAAAAAAAGCTATATGTATATCTATTAAAAATGAGTAAAAATAATAGTACAATATTTACTTTTGACTGGGTATTTTTATTAAATACCATATCATATATAAATAATAATTAAAAATTTTTAAATATTTATTGTTTAATAAGAAAAATTAGTTATAAATTTTTAATTAGCCATAAAAACTATTTATTTGAATTATTCAAACTATTTAAAATTTCAAATTTTAAATTCTGTGTAAAATCTTTTAAAATGTCACTGACTTCACTTCTAATTATGCTTCTTAATGATGAATTTTCGTTATTATTGTCAGTTTTTATTTCTTTTACTAAAAAAATATCAGGATCTAAAATTTCTTCCTTTTTAAAATAATTAATTTCATCCTTTACAATATCACTTTTCCATTCATCGATATCTATCATATCGGTAACAACAATATCATTGTCATCTTCATCTACAACATTTTTAGTCACTTGAATGTTATTTTCAGGAACATTTGAAACTTTGTTATCTCGTACTATTTCAGGTTTAATTTCATCTTTTGTTGTTGTAAAATTATCATTTGACATTTGAAGTAAATTTATCTGTATATTTATCTGCAAGGTTTAATTCATCTTTTTCGCAATTTTTTTTATGTATTTGCATGTGTAATTTTAAATCATCTTCATTATTGAACTTTTTATCACAAATAAGACAATTAATATCTTCAGTGATGGTAGTAATGTGATTGATAAGCTGTTTGTTTTGATACAATACTTTATTAGAATAATCGCATAGAAATAGCTTATCACATACATCACCAGTTTTAGATTCTTTTTCAGAATTATTCAGTTTTCTTTCTTGATAAGTATAATCATTTTGCTTCATGATACTACTTTTTCCATCTTTATTGTTTTTATTCGGATGAGCAATCTTAAGAATCATGTTATCACATTTGATTAAATTAATTGTACAATTTTTTAATTTGAAAATATTCTCTTGACAATCTTTTTTAAATTTATCAATTTTTTTAAGTTTCTGGCATCTACAATATTTTTCACCTTTTATAACTCGAAGGTGACTAATTATTTTAGCTTTTTCAGTGAATTTCTCGCTGCAATGTTCACATTTAAACTTCTTTATGTCAGCATGAGTTTCTTCATATCCTTGAAGTTCACCACTTTGCTTAAAAAATTTATTAGAAAGTTTGCATTTGAAGGGCTTTTCTCTAACGTAAAGTCCAATATGATATTGCAAATTAATTTTCTTATTAAATTTCCTTTTGCAATAATCGCATTCAAATTTCCTGATGCTACAGTGAATACTTTCATTATGAACTTGAAGATGATTTTTTTGTACAAAAGTTTTATCACAAGAACTGCATTGGTAGGGTCTTTCTCCTGTATGAACCTTAATATGTTGCTTTAGATTATCTTTTCTACAAAATCTTTTCTTGCAATAATCGTATTTAAATTTTTTTATGCCAAAGTGAATTTTTTCATGCCGTCGCAAATGGCTTAAGTTCAGAAAAGTTTTATTACAAGAATTACATTTGTATAGCCTTTCTCCCGAGTGAGTACGAAGATGTACTTTCACGCCTTTTTTTGTTTGAAATCTCTTGTTGCAACTATAACATCCAAATTTCTTCACGCCAGTGTGAGTTTTTTCATGTTCTTTTAGGTAACTATTTTGCCTAAAAGTTTTATTACAAATTTTGCACTTGTGAGGCTTTTCTATATCAATGTGAGTTCCAATATGGTATTGTAAATGATCTTTTCGAGCGAATTTCCTGTTGCAATAATTGCATTCAAAACTTTTGATGTCATAATGACTTTTCTCATGCCGATTTAAATGATCTGATCGGGTAAAATCTTTACAACAAAATTTACATTTGTGAATTATTTTTCCTACATGTACTTGAAGATGTCTTATTAAATTACCCTTGTCAATAAATAGCTTGTTACAAAAATCGCATTGAAATTTCTTGATGCCAGTATGTATATTGTTATGAACTTTAAGGTTAGCTATACTTTTAAAAGTCTTATTACAAAAATCGCATTCAAATTTCTTGATGCCAGTATGAATATTGTTATGAAGTTTAAGTTTACTTATGCTTTTAAAAGTCTTATTACAACTATTACATTTGTAGGGTCTTTCGACCGAGTGAACTAAAAGATGCCTTTGTATACTACTTTTATTAGAAAATTTCATATTACAAAAGTTGCATTCTAAATTCTTTACAACAGAGTGAATCTTTTTATGAATTGTAAGATCATCTGATTGCTTAAAAGTTTTATCACATAATTTGCACCTGTAAGGCCTTTCTTCAGTATGAATTCGATGATGCCTGCTTCGCATATAAGTTTTCTGTGTAAATTTTTTGTTGCAAATATCGTTCTCAAGTTTTCCAGCAGAATGAATTTTTTCATGACAGTTAAGTAAATTTTTATTTGCGTAAATTTTTTGACACTTTCTGCTTCTGTATTCCATTTTTTTAAACATAAAAATTATTGCTTGAATGCTAAGATGTGCTTTAAGATTTAGCAAATACTATAGAACTGCAATCAATACATGTTATAGTAAATTAATTTTCAAGGCTGTTTACATATGGCATCCTGTAAAAAAAGATAAAAAGTGATAAAAAGGTAAAACAATGATAAAAAGTAAATAAAAAATTTGATTAAAAAATAAAAAATTTTTAAATTATAGTTTGATTTAATAAAATTGTGCCATCCATATATATGTATATAGTTTTGGAGCAATATAGTTATCATTAAATTTCTAATTTTTAAATAAATTTCATCTTGTTAAATATATAAATAATTGAATATAATAATTTTTAGTCGAGTAGGTATGAAGTTAAAAAATTATTCTAGATTTTTATTTTTTAATTAATTTACAAAAAGTATTAAATTTTAGAGTCCAAAAGGCAATATTAATAAATTGGAAAAATTAGTGATGATAATAATTATTATAAAAATGATGATGATAATATAATGATAATATAAAAATATATTTTTAATAATAAACACAATTTTAAAGTGCAGAAAAAAAAATTAAAAATTATTATTATTATTATTTTATTAATTTATTATTTTATTATTTAAATTTAGAATTAATGATTATATTTATATGTTTTATTTATGACTTAAAATATTTTAAATAATTCTCCGCTAAAATAATATAATATACTTCCACCAGCTCTCTGATTCCACGTAATTTTGGTTCCTCATAGAGGAACCATTGTGATCGGTCAAAATTTTTTTTTTGATTTTTTGGCATATAAGCACGTTTTGAGACCTCAAGAAGCTAAAAAACCGGTTTTTAAAAAAAGTCTGTATGTGTGTATGTGTGTGTGTACGTACGTACGTACGTATGTAATCGCTGATATTTCACAAACATTATGGAATTAAGACCTAATTTTTTTTTCAAAAATTTTTTCACTAAAAAAGCTCGAGGTACTTTTTTTTTTTAATTTGGATGTAATACCTCATTTATTTCCACGAAAGTACTTATATTTGAAAGTATGGTTTTCACATGATATCTCGAATCGGATACTTAATTTTCTGAAATTTTTTTTTCTAAAATTTTTTTCACAAAAAAATACAAAAAATACCAATTTTTTTTTTCGTTTTGGACGTAGTACCTAATTTATTTCCATGGAAGTACTAGTTTTAAGAACCTTGTTTATTGTAATTTTTTGGATCTGATACTTAATTTTTTCAAAATTTTTTTTGTCAAAATTAAAAAAAAAGAAAAATAAAAAAAACTGCAATATTTTTTTTTTTTTTGGTGTAATACCTCATTTAATTCTATGAAAGTACTAATATCTGAAAATATTTTAACTAGTGATATTTCAAAACCATTATCAAATTAAGACCTAATTTTCTTTTCCAAACATTTTTTTATCAAAAAATCTCAAATTGCTTTTTTTTTTTTAATTTGGATGTAATACCTCATTTATTCCCATGAAAGTACTAGTATTTGAAAGTATGGTTTTCACATGATATCTCAAATCGGATACTTAATTTTCTGAAAATTTTTTTCCTAAAATTTTTTTCACAAAAAAATACAAAAAATACCAATTTTTTTTTTCTTTTTGGACGTAGTACCTAATTTATTTCCATGGAAGTACGAATATCTAGAATTATTGTTTGTAAAGGATTTCTCCATCTGATACATAATTTTTCGAAATTTTTTTTTAAAAATTTTTTACATAAAATAATTAAAAAAATACCATAATTTTTTTACTTTTTGGACGTAGTTCCTCATTTTTTTCCATGAAAGTACTGATATCTAGAAGTATCGTTTTTACTCGATATCTCGAATCTTATAATTTATTTATTGAAAATTTTTTTCTCAAAATTTTTTTCACCAAAAAATACAAAAAATACCAATTTTTTTTTTCTTTATGGACGCAGTTCTTAATTTATTCCTGTGGAAGTACTAGTTTTAGAAATATCATTTATAGTAATTTTTTGGACCTGATACTTAACACATTCGCTGCGTCATGGGCGCAATGCGCCCATGTTTTGCGTGATTTATGTGCGTCATGGGCGCAATGCGCCCATGTTCTATATCTCACAAATTATCAAAAATATCTACGGAATTCAATTATATACGAGTTCTAAGGGTAGTTTCGGGTTAATTAATGATAGTTTTACAAAAGTGCAAGCCAGGATTGGTTTTCAACCTATTTTAAAAAATTTTCTCATTTTCACAATATGGAAAATATTATAATATAAAAAATTACTATTAAATAATAAAATTTTCCTTTTTTTAAATAAATACGTAAATAAAAATAATTTTTGAATATTTTTTTTAAGAATATGCACCTTCCAGACTAAAAAATTAAGTAAAAAATCATGGGCGCATTGCGCCCATGCCGCACCAGATTAACGCTGCGTGAATTGTGTGCGGCATGGGCGCAATGCGCCCATGCTGTTTTTCTTCGGGAAATCGTAAAACACGACTAAAATATCATAAAAAACATGTTTTTATCGTAAAAGAAAAAAAATTTATGAAAACAAGCAAAACGGACCTATTTAGAAACTGCAAAAATATCAAAACGCAACGAATGTGTTAATTTTTTCAAAATTTTTTTCTCAAAATTTTTGTCGCCAAAAAATACAAAAACCGCAAAAATTTTTTTTATTTTAGGATGTATTACTTAATTTTTTCCTATGAAAGTACGAATATCTAGAATTATCGTTTGTAAAGGATTTCTCCATCTGATACATAATTTTTCGAAATTTTTTTTTTTTTTTATTTTTTACATAAAATAATTAAAAAAATAGCATACTTTTTTTTCTTTTTGGACGCAGTACCTCATTTTTTTTCCATGAAAATACTAATATGTAGAATTATCTTTTTAACTGGATATCAACAATCTGATACCTAATTTTTTTTTAAATTTTCTTTTAAAATTTTTTACATAAAAAAATTAGAAAAAAACAATAATTTAACAATTTTTTTTATTTTAGGACGTAATACTTAATTTCTTCCTATAAAAGTACGAATATCTAGAATTATCGTTTTTAAAAAATCTCTCAATCTGATAAGTAATTTTTCGAATTTTTTTTTTTCAAAATTTTTTACATTAAAAAGTTAAAAAAATATTATCTTTTTATTGACGTAGTGCCAATTTTATTTCTCTGAAAGTATTAATACCTGGAATTATGAGTTTTGAACATTTTTTGGGTATCAGGGGAAAGTTTATCCACTTTCTTTATTAAATTTAGAATATTTGGCACAATTATTCTAATATTTTAATTTTTTATTAGGTAAAATAGAATATTGACAACATTTTGTTATTGCTAATGAGGAACCATAGTGCCAATTACTTGGCAGGGTATTTTAATTTATTTTTATAATTTTGTTTTTTATCTTTATAATTAACAAGAGCAAACATAAAAATTAACGAAATCCTGATTTGTTTTTTTCCTTTATAAACAAATAGTTTATTGACATCGCACAGCGCGCACCGCGTCCATGGTACAATATTCTTAAGCCAATATGGCTGAAAGTATTATGCGCAATGGCATACCTCTCCTCCTTATACTTTATACTATGACCGCGTCTCTCTAGTGAGGGGAAATTTTTAAAAAGTGGTGGGGGAAGTTTTTTACCTTCTTCTTGCTCTTGGTCATCACTCATCACCAGGGCTGTTAGTGATTACTAGATTTTTATAAATTAGCTGAAATCTAGTAACTTAACCAACTTCAAGCAAGTGCATAATCAAGCGCGCCAGACCCCAAAGCATAATAAATTTAAATATATATCAGCGATTTTTAATAATTAATAACGAGTTGAACGAGACTATTTATAATTTCAATTATTTATGCAAAATAAATAATTAAAATTTGTTAAAATATAATTATCATGCACTTGCCTGAAGTTGGTTACGTTACTAGATTGTAGTAAAATTACTAGGATTTTATAAAATCTCGTAATCACTATAAAGGGACGATTTCATGGAGCATATTCTTACTAGATTCTAGGGGCACTAGAGTAGAAATAATTAATTATGACTCAAAATTTATTAAAATTCTGCTCGAGCAGGATCCAAAAAACTAACTTCAAGCAAAATTTTAATTAATATTTAGTGATAATTACTAGAGTTCAATTGAAGTCAACTCTAGTGACCCTAGAATCTAGTAAGAAAACGCTCCATGAAATCGCCCCTTAACACCCCTGCTCATCACCCGGTAAAATACTACCAGTGTCGCTCCCTGTGACCCTGTTCTCTGATAGTGTGGCCGGTCTATTGAGAAATTGTTTGCAAAAAAGTAAGTAGAATAATTAAATGTATAGATTAAATGTATAATTAAACACCAAAAAATAATAATGTAAATTATTTTAATTATCTATCACACTAAACCTAAAAGAATTTTTTTGTTACGCAAAAAAGAATTAATGTTTATTTAATTCTTTAGAGAGAAATTATTTTGAGGTTAATTCTTTTAAAAACAATTATTTTCAATTTAATTCTTTTTTCTTTTTGAACAGAATCAAAATAAAAATAATTTTTTTTTAAAGAATTAACCTCAAAATAATTCCTCTCTAAATCTTTTCTGCGTAACAAAAAATTCTTTTAGGTTAAATGTGTACGCTTGTGTAAGTGTACATGTGAATAAAATTTTTATTTCTGGATTCAAAAATAATTTTTTTTCCAAATATTTTGGAACTTAAAAATAGTATTTAATACTTTTTTAAACTAAGAAAAGTCCTTTTTTTCTTACAATTTAATTAATATTTATTTGTTATTAAAAATTCTATCAAGTAAATAAATTATTGTTAATGTGAATAAATTTTGCTGTTTTAGGGCAAAGTCAAAGAATTCAAAAAAAAATTTTTTTTAAGAGGACGTTAGGTTAGTTTGCAACAGCTGATCACATACTTGAAGGACTTGAAGCTGACAACAATAGTTCTATATAAGCAGCAAAAAATGATTTCTCATAAATTAAATTTAGTTTTTACAAATGAAAAACTGGATATTATGCAGTTGATACCTGAAGAACAATCAGAAAAAATGGTCCAAAATGTAAAAAAAGTTGCTTTGAATGATGCAGAAAGGGAATACAGAAACATTAAATATGGAACCATTCACAAAGACCAGATTAAAGCCAAAGCATTTCAGGCTATATATTTAAAAGAACCCAGAAACAGTGGAGTGAACAGTGGCAGTAAAGATTTGGACCAGAAATTTCAAGAGGAATCTAAAAAAGAACTGAAAGAAAAGGTTGCTAAGGGTTTAATAGATTTGAATAAATCAAATTTTAGATACAAGTTTCATTCTGTCACACCAGCAATGGAAAACATATGTTTTAATTGTAAAGAATATGGGCATTTTATAAAACAATGTAAGAACCCACGTAAAGAACTTAAAGTATTAATATGCTTTAAGTGTGGAAAAGAAGGCCACACCTCAAATTACTGTGGAAAAGAAGGCCGCATTAGAAAAGATGGTCACCGTTAAGAGCCAGTCAAAGCCTCAATAAAACTGAATAGATTGTTTTAAATTAAAATTTTTTTTACCTATTACTGTTTTGATGGTTAAAGTAGAATAATATTTTAATTTATTTTATGTATTTAACTATAATTAAATAAAAAGCAGAACATTAATGATAAAATAAAACGCATGAAACATACCTATAACCTTAATAAGTTCATTAACGTATAATCGTATATTCGTTTATAATTATAACGTTGTATTAGTTTTTTTTGCAACAGTTCTATTTTTTTTAAATTTTAAATTCATCTGAACTCATTTCACAAATAATCAATTAATTATGTAATTACGTTATTTTTAAATGAATTTCTCTAAATATATTATGATTCTCACACAATAATCTCAATATTATTAATTATTATGAAGTCGGAGTTGTGATTGGCAAATATAGTCTGCTACCTGGCGTTTCAAATCCAGCGGTAATCTTAAAACAGCGTGTTACAAATGATAAACTTACTGTAAAATATATCATTAGATTAAATCAAATTATAAATATATGGCTCATTATCGTTTTTTTTGCAATAATGACGTACAACACGTTTCCGACTAACAGATGCATTGATTTAAAAATTTTTTTTTTTTTAATTTTCAATTTCAATTAGTTTTTGATGGTACACCATAAAAATCAACATAATTTAATGTTTTAACTACTATAAAACATAAAAATATAGCAAAAAAGCCTTTACCGTTCCCTGTCACAAAGGAGATTCCTATACTTTGAGTGTCTGTCACTCACACCTATCGATTAATTTTCAAAAATTTTTGTTTTGGGCTTAATTGCTATATCATAAGGTTCAACTTTTTCCATATAGAAAAAATTTAAACTTACTTTTCCTAATTATTACAAGGGTGAGAAGGTGTGTCACACGATTTTACAAAATTTTTATGAAAAACGTAATTTAATTATATTAAATTTGATTTCTCTTCGTAAAAACATTTTTAAAACCTTATAACCGCATAAATGACAACTTAAATACATAAACAAAAAATTCTCACACCAAGAGCACTTAAAATGATTGTTAACTAGGAAAACAACATGAGTTTAAGTTCAGAAATAACGAAGGGACAAAAACAAAAGCCTTTACCGTACCCCCCTAGATCTCCTATTAAGAAGCGTTGTAATTAAAATATTAAAAACTAAGCAAGTTTCAATCATAAAAATACTTTACTTTCCAAACGGAAAAGTTTTTTTGTTCATTTGTCTACGAATTATTTTGATTTTTCTATAAAAAAGCCTTTACCGTTCCTGCCTTTACCGTTCCACTCTTTTTTTAAAATTATTAAATATTTTTAAAATTTACCTCCAAAACTCGTTTTTTTAGTAAGAATTCTTTAAAAATATATGATATTGTTCTCTAAAATACATAAAACCTAGAAAAATTCATGTATTAAGGCCGTATGTAACGATTTTGGTTTTTAATGGTTTTAACCTGTTTTCACCTTATAATTATATGAAAAAACGTAATAAATTGATGTAAAAGGTTCGTTATGGTGATTTTTATGCAACACTGAATAAATATTGGTGAAAAAAGTCTAAAAAACCTTGTTCGGACTTTAAAAAAGGAATTTTTTATTTTTAGTTTTTGTAAGATATTTTTTCAAAAAAAATGAAAATGAGCCATATAATTAATTTTTTAATTCTATATACTTTTGACGGCTTTTGCATGAAAATTTTCGAGAATATTTCAAGCTTATATTAGGCGATTATTGGGAGATACAAAAAAAAATTAATCGGGCACAATATAAGGCAACTCAAGATACATGAAGCTAAAATATTTAGAAGCAGTATCATATTTCCACTATGTAAACCCCCACCCCACCCCTCTGCTTCTTTAAAGTATAGGCCAGTTTTAGAGGAGATAAGTCTGGCAGCCAGGAGCCATTTCACAAATTTTGCCTCGTAAATTTTTATTTTAAATAACAATTTTTATACTATAATAACATTTGGGGTGCTTTTTCTTTTAGCTTTGCGTGGTAACCTTGCAAAATTTATAATTTATATATACATTATTACCTTCACTAGCGTTATCTACTATAATATCTAACTATAAAAATACAATATATGCAAAGAAAAAAATTTATTTTAGAGCTTTTAATACTTCAGCATTTAAATTAAATATTCTCTTTCGAACAGATGAGTGTAGGTAACGCTATCATTAAACTTATTATATATTTAAAATTTTAAAATTACTACTTCACTTAGAATTTAAAATAAGTACACAGCTTTTGATTTAAATATTTCTTTTCGTTTTTACTGGAAAAATGTATTTCTTTTATTTATTAATTTTATATTACGGCATGCACGTTTTAATATTATACAAAAGGAAAAATTTTATAATACATTTACCTAATAATTGTAGATATTCATACTACATATTCAAATAAAAAGAAAATAAAAATAATTATAATAATAATAATATTACACTGTAAAAAGTAACTTCCTTAGATTAAATTAATTTTGATGAAGTTTATTAAAAATAAACAACGATCTATATGGAACAAATAAACATTATAACTTTTTTCATTATCTTTGTCTGTGTGTCTGAGGACTGAGCCTCTCTTTGTCACACAGAATAATTTTTTTGAAGAAAGTTATATGATGTTAATTTTTAGATGGAAAAAATTTTTTTATTAAAAAATGAAAAATCTGAAAGTTCATTTCAGCTCTATGAAAAAATTTATCATGCTCGTTATCATGTTTATTTGTTCCATATAGATCGTTGTTTATTTTTAATAAACTTCATCAAAATTAATTTAATTAATTTGGAACGTAAAACAGTAATTATATTGTTTTTTTTGTTGTAAATATTCCTTAGATTAACAAAAAAAAGATAGAATGATTTCGAAATATTAGTAAATTTTCAAACAAATTTGTAAATATTCGATATAGATCGTAAATTTACTAAATTTAGTATCTTCTCGTCAAATTCGAGAATTCTCCATTTTTTTTTGTTACTTCGTTTTGTAAATTTTCGAAAAAAAATTGTTAATTATCAATTTTTTTTGTGAATTCATAAAATAAAATCGAGACTACTTGAATTTTTTGTTAATATACTAAATTTAGTAAATTTACGATTTTTTTCGAATATTTACAAATTGTTTTGAAAAGTGTTCTAATTTTTTTGTTAATACATATATTCCTTTAAGGGTGCCGCATCTCGAGATTTGTAAATTTTTAAAAAATTTTTCTATGCATCATTGAAGTGTAAAAAACGCTGCCAATTAATTGGCACTATGGTTCCTCATTAGCAATAACAAAATGTTCTTAATGGTCTATTTTACTTAATAAAGTATAATGTCATAAGAAAAACTAAAAATGATCTTTTCCATGATGCTGTTAGCTAATGGAAAAAATTAGGTTTTTTACATAAAAAAAAGAAGATTTTTCTACACTAGCACATAATTTTCTTTTATAATTATGTCTGCTAGACAGTTTTTGGTGTAGCTGGTGTTATGTCTTTAATACTTAATTACACCAGCTATAGGAATAAAGAAAAAATGTTTGCTATGTTTAAATTGAGGAATAAAATGATACCTAGTAAAAACGTTAATTCTAGATATTAGTACTTTCATAAAATAAAATTAGGTATTACATCCAAATTAAAAAAAAATAATAATATATCGAGACTTTTTGGTAAAAAAAATTTTGAAAACAAAATTAGGCCTTAATCCATACATACGTACATACATACACACACACACACACACACACACACACACACACGCGCGCGCACACATACACGCACACATACTTTTTTTAAAAACCGGTTTTTAGCTTCCTGAGGTCTCAAAACGTGCTTATATGCCAAAAAATCAGAAAAAAAATTTTGACCGATCACAAAGGTTACAAAGATTACGAGAATAAATGAACTAAATTTTAAATATCAAGAGTAAGGGTAGGCACATAATCCAATTCCATTTTATAATATAATCTCATTATTTAAACATCTTAACGGTTCAAAAATATTTAGCACATAATTTAGAAAAAAATACTATGGTAACATTTTGAGGATTCGGACATCAGTTTAAAACTTGTTTGATGTGAATTTAACCATTTAAAAATTTGTTTTAGTTGATGAATATCAATAAAATAAAGTATAAGTGATTTATGAGTAACATTTCAATGACAAAATAAACAAATCAATATTAGTTTTTACATCAATTACAAAAGCTTTTGATTAATTCTTCTTGTTTTGAAAAAATTAATCTTTATTCAAGGTATCATAAATTGTTATTTAATTTGTAAAGACAACCTTGGAAATTAACAAATGGTTCAAGGCTGACAAGTAATATTAAATTTAGAGAATTTCCTTATCTTAAGCTAATAAAATTGTAGCAAACCAAAATATTTTAATTTATTTTGATTTTATTTACAATGAAAAGAAATATGTCTATAAATAACGCGTTTAATTATCCTGTAAATCATTTATTATATTTGAACATTTATTACTTAAAAATATTTTTTTTTTCTTCAATGGATTATTTCAATTTTAATTAAACAGATTTTTATAACTGCCTCAGTGTAATGTAAAAAAATTCATAAATCAATAATTTTTTGAAAAAAAATTTATTCAAGATAACTAAACAACAAATTTTACAAAATCGTTTCTCATGTCCTGAAACCTTGCTGCAAAAAAACCGTGTCTTCACTGGACTAAAAAAATGCATTCCGAAAAATGAAAGAAACATTCTCTTAAAAATTTGCCAATCTAAATTTTAATCATGTGAGATTGAATGTGATCTTTGTTAATCTCATACCAATGAAAAGTAAAAATAATTTCGGATTTTTTGAATATTTTTTCATTTTTTTTTTCGTATGAATATTTTTTAATCTGTGTAATATGAAAAATGATAGATATATGAAAAAAAATATAGGTTTGATTTAATCCTGTTTTTACTCTTTTATTTTGACGATACGAAATAAAATCTAGAAATGAGAAAAAAAATTATTAAAATTAAAATTAAAATTAAATTAAAAAATTATTAAAAAAATGTAAATAAAAAAATATGTATTTTTGATATAAATCAATTATAAAAGTGAAAAAATATAAAAGTGAAGAATATTTTTTAATTTCCCAAAATTAAAAAAATAATTACTAATTTTTAATCAACTGTTGAAGTTTCATACAGCTCAATAAAACCAAAACGTACTAAACCTATTGGTTGATCCTTCAAATCAGTTCCAAAGTAATTTTTCCCGAAACTTGGCAAAACAAGTCTCAATATAATTTTTTAGCTTATTAGATCAGTTGGCAATTTTAAAAAAAAGAGAAATAATGTTTCTAAATTTTTCTGTAACAAACACAAATTAACATGAAAAATTTTTTATTCTTAGATCTGGATACGAAATTTTCTATAGTATCTGATTCTGGGGCCAAGAATTTTATTGTTAAGTTACTCTTAATATTATACGTTATTTTTTTTGAATAACCAATTTCTTAAAAGTATATGGATGAGAAATCCTCTACAACTCAAATTATTTCTGACACTTCAAACTTCTTGATGAAAAAAAAAGCTGGTGGGTTATTGCGAATTGAGAGCTGTAGTACCAATAATAACAGATTTTAAAAGTTTATTTTTTACAATGTCAAATTTCTTGACAACCTTGATTTAAGACTGACAAGTAATTTTACGTTTGGAGAATTTGTTTAACAAAATTTTAGCAAACCACAATATTTTGATTTATTTTGATTTTATTCACATTGAATGAAATATTTCTATAGATAACGTGTTTGAATATTCTACGAATTATTTATTTTATTAGGGACATTTTATTATTTAAAAATATTTTTTTTTAAACAAATTTTTAATATGGCCTCCTTGCACTGTAAAAATATTTGTAATATGTACAATATTTTTTCAAAAACTTTTATTCAAGCTAGCTAAATAAGAAAATTTTCTATACTTTTTTTTGTATCACAGAACCCTACTGTATAAAAATTTCATTTCCCCTTGCCCAATTTTATCTTATGTAATGTGTAGACGATTCCTAAGAAACCTGGTGTAAATTCTAGTATAAATATTTCTTATAAATTTATTTTTTATTAATTTTTTCATAAAATTTCTGGTAGTAATTTTATGATTATAAAATCTCGGACGTTTTCTTTATGCAAAGTCTGCTGATTATATTACAACTTAAACAATTCAATTATAGAATTGGACACAGCTAAGAAATTAAAAAAAAAAATTAATTGCAACAGCAAATATTATACTTTACTAAATTAGATTATAATATTATTAATGACAATTGAGACAATTTATTAAAAATAAGTACTACAAGTTTAAAAATTACAAAAAAAAAATAAAATCAAGATTACGTTATAATTTAATTAATATTTTTACTTATAAAACGTTTGAATAATATTACTTTTTTTTTAACCAAACAAAAGCTGCTTTCTTCATTAGAATTTCAAGTAAAACGAGTCATCAGCCATCAATTTGATAGTTGTCGTTATAAATAATGTATGAATGTCTGTAACTAAACAGTTTCAAAAAATTTTCTAAAAATTATCTTTGAGTGTATTAATGAACTCTCCTAGCAAATCATTTGTAATATTCGTCAGTTCTTGTTTTATTTCAGTCTTTATATCAGCAAGCATTTTTCCTTCTTCGATGTACGTTGCCAAGCTTTGATAAGTCACTGTTTCGAGTGAATCCAAATCGAACTTTTCTTCTTTTACTTTAACATTATGATTGCCTCTAGCATCAAACTCTTTCTCAAAATTTTGATTATTGTCTTCAACAGCTGCAGCTTGCTTAGAATAATTTATTACGTCATCTTGATTTGATAAATTAGAAATTGTTTTTAATTCCAGCGACTTAGACGTTCCAACGTTTTGTGAATTTTTTCTTTCACTTTTTTCATTCTGTTCTTTTTTATTGGAACATGACTTTTTTAGTTTAATATGGGTTTTTAAATGACAAATAATTGACATTTTCTTACCAAAAGACTTTTTGCAATAGTCGCAAGTGTAAAGTTTGTTCAAATTTTCACAAGCCTTTTGATTCACGATTATTTTATTACTCGGAGAGTGACTTTTTTCATGATAACGAAGTCGGTATAAATTGGTAAAAGCTTTATTGCACTGTTTGCATTTATGTTGCTTTTGGCCTGCATGCACTACAAGATGACGTTTTAAATAACTTCTCTGTATAAATTTCTTCTGACACAAATCACATTGAAATAGGTTGAGACCTTTATGAATTTTCTCATGAGTTTTAAGGTTACTTGATTGCGTAAAAGCTTTATCACACTGTTTACATTTGTATGGTTTTTGACCAGTGTGCACTGCAAGATGATACATTAAATGAGCTTTTGTAGTCAATTTTTTTTTACACAAATCACATTGAAATAGATTGGAACCTGAATGGACTTTTTCATGTCTTTTTAGGTTTGATGGATCCGTAAAAGCTTTTTCACATTGTTTACATTTAAATGGCTTTTGACCAGTATGCACTACAAGATGTTGTATTAATTGAGCTTTGGATGTGAAATTTTTCTGACATAAGTCACATTCAAATAAATTGAGACCCAAATGGATTTTTTCATGCATTTTAAGAGTATCTGAACGCGTAAAAGCTTTATCGCACAGGTTACATTTAAATGGTTTTTGATTGCTGTGCACTATAAGATGACGTATTAAATCAGTTTTTTGAGTAAATTTCTTCTGACATAAATCACACTGAAATAGATTAAGACCTGAATGGATTTTCTCATGTCTTTTAAGGCTTGATGTATTCTTAAAAACTTTATCACACAGTTTACATTTATATGGCTTTTGACCAGTGTGCACTACAAGATGTGTTACTAATTTCGATTTAGCGTTAAATTTTTTCTGACATAAATCACACTGAAATAGATTGAGACCTGAATGGATATTCTCATGAGTTTTAAGAGTATCTAAACGTGTAAAAGCCTTATCACACTGTTTACATTTAAATGGCTTTTGATTGGTGTGCACTACAAGATGATTTACTAAATTATATTTAGTAGTAAATTTTTTCTGACACACATCACATTGAAATAGATTAAGACCTGAATGGATTTTCTCATGAGTTGTTAGATTACCTTTTTTATTAAAAGCTTTATCACACTGTTTACATTTATGTGGTCTTTGACCTGTGTGCACTACAAGATGTTGAATTAGAGAAGCTTTATTAGTAAATTTTTTGTGACATAATTCACATGAAAATAAATTAAGACCTGAATGTAATTTCTTATGTTGGTTAAGAGATTTTTTAAGTTTGAAGGTTTTTGAACACTCATCGCAATTATATTCCATATTTTAAAGTAACAACAAAAGTACTGATTTATTTAAAAGTATTTAATTTCCAATGGATATCTAGAAAAATAAATAATTTGTTAGCGATTCAGTTAAAAAAAAAGTAAAATACAAATTTACTAAATATACCTATACTTACATTTATTCGAAAATCTTTTATTTTTATTTACTTGTATTGACAAGCTCGTAGTTATTAATAAATTTAATTTATTGTGTGAAGACAACCGTCAAAAGCAGTGAACGATTACAAACTACCATATGAATTTATACAAATATGGGTTCAGAGTATAAGAGACACGTTAATTTTAAGAAGGGGTTGAGTTATCTTATCTTGAGAAATATTTTGATTTTGAAATTACTTTAAATTTGAAAATAAAGGCCCAAGGAATTTCTTATATTTAACAATAGCAATGATAATATCAATTTTAAAAAAGATTTAAAAACAACAAAAAATAAATTTTTATTAACGATTCTTGATCTAATGCTTTATTATTACTAAATAAATTAAATCCGAAACTCTTTGACTTTATCTCAATAAAGCTAAATATCCTCATAAAAAATTTGAAAAAAAAACCTTAAAGTTTATTATTAGTTTGTAGGAATTAAAATTTTAAAGAAAATTTTCATATATTTTTTAATAATTATTTATGAAGCATAAAAAAAATACATTTTAATAAATATAATTAAATCCTATGTTTAAATTTAATTATTATTATAAGCATTTATTATTATGTGGTTAATAGATTTCTTCAATAAAATCCGAGAAAAACTGATTTTCGTATTTGGCGTTTAAATTTTTTACTTTAATTTTATATTATTGTTTTCTTATATTCTGTTATTTCTAAAAGAGTAAGAAGTTATACAACATAATTTTAGATATTTAAGGTGGTAGATCTAATTGGAACTTTGTCAGAATCTATTTTTTGTTTTTTGTTTTTTTGGAACAAGTTGGAGGCTGCTATCGTTCATGCCATGAAAAGTGAGGCCTAACTTTGAGCTCCTATACTCGGCGCCATTTTGGAAAAATAAAAAAAAATAAAAATAAAAAAAGGTTTAGCAACTCATAATCTCATAAAGTGCCAATTTCCAAAAAATTATCTCAATTATTTCTACCCGAAAACCTATCCATAAAAAGTCATGTATTTTTTACTTCTAATTAAATCTACCACCTTCATTCAGAAGCTAAAAAATTGAAATCTTCTTTGAGTACTTTGATACCCCTGTAATGTAATATCAATAAATAAAATTTATTTGGTTATCCTAAGAGTTAAATTAGCTCTGATAATAATATTTTATAGATCCACAATAGGTTGTTTTCATAATATAATTAATAATAATGTAAAGAAACAGCTTTGGATTTTATAATCGTAGTATAGTAAACGATAATATTTTTGTGGTAGTAAAACTGACAGCATTTTTTTCAGCAATTAATGCTAATTTTTTTTCATACCACAAACCTAATTACTCAACTTAATTGATTAATTAAATAAATTAGTTTAAACTGAAACCTTTTTAAAATTTTATAATTTCAACTCAAAGTGGGTTATAAAATATACTTTAATAAAATAGCAATATATAACAATATATAACATTATTATTCATAACTGAGAATATTTATTACAAAGTTTACACGCAAAATAATAAATTTTTAATAATATTTTATATTTTATTTAATATTCTAAATTTTTAAATTTATCCAGTCTTAAAGTTTGTCACTGAGTTTTCAAAAGTTTTTAAAATAAAATGTTTTACTCGTCATGAGCTAACGACGGCAAGCCTGACATAGACATCTAAAAATTCAATAGCATATTAGTTAGAAAATTAGTTACAAACAAAATTTTATTAAAATTGTAACTTTTTTAATTAAATATCAGTCTTAAAATATTTTACTGAAATTTTAAAGTTTCAAAAAATAAAATTCTTTCTTAGACATCATTCAAAAATTTATATGTGATTTGAGTCATCAGTCATTAATTTGATTGTTGTCAATGTAATTTTGATTCTTACTGTTAACTTACTTTCACTACCTCTGTTGATAAATGCTTTTTTGCAATAATCACAAAAAAACGTTTTAATACCAGAATTAAATTTTTCTTGTACTTTCAGATTAATCAATAGCTTTCATAAAATATTAATCAATAGCTTTTATAGAATCAAACGGTTTACATTTAAATGGCTTTTGATTAGTGTGCACAACCAGATGTGTATTTGAATTACTTTTATTAGTAAATTTTTTCTGGTACAACTCATATGGAAATAAATTATGACCCAAATGGATTTTTTCAAATCTTTTAGGATTACTTTTTTGATTAAAAGCTTTATTGCATTATTTACATTTAAAAGGCTTTTGATTGTTGTGCACTACAAGATGTTGTATTAAATGAGCTTTCGATGTGAACTTTTTCTGACACAAATCACATTGAAATAGATTAAGACCTGAATGGATTTTTTCATGCCTTCTAAGAGAACTTGATTGTGTAAAAGCCTTATCACACTGTTTACATTTAAAAGGCTTTTGATTGGTGTGCACTAAAAAATGTGTTACTAACCTAAATTTAGCAGTAAATTTTTTCTGACACAAATCACATTCAAATAGGTTGAGACCTGAATGGATTTTTTCATGCCTTCTAAGAGAACTTGATTGTGTAAAAGCCTTATCACACTGTTTACATTTAAAAGGCTTTTGATTAGTGTGCACTATAAGATGTTTGATAAAATCAGCTTTAGAAGTACATCTTTTCTGACACAAATCACATTGAAAAAGATTGAGACTTGAATGGACTTTTTCATGTCTTCCAAGATTACTAATATGAGTAAAAGCCTTATCACACTGTTTACATTTATGTGGTCTTTGGCCAGTGTGCACAACAAGATGACGTGTTAGCTCAGCTTTTTTAGTAAATTTTTTTGGACACAATTCACATTGAAATAGATTGAGACCTGAATGGATTTTCTTATGTACATTTAGAGAATTTTTGTATTTATAAGTTTTTGAGCACTTGTCACACCTATATTCCATTTTGTAGTATAACGATGTAATTACTGGTTTTAAAAAAAATTTTTTACCCTTGATAGATATCTGTAAAAAGAACAATTTGAAATTTTAACATTAATTAAAAAAAAAAAAAAATTTTTTAAATTAAAAAGCTTAAATAACATTTACATTTATTCGAAATATTTTTTATTTTCAAATTTTAATTGTTCTTAGTTTTCTCTGAATTGATAAAACTCAACTTTAGTCGAAGATTGAATTATCTAAGTGACAAGAAATAATAATTTACTTTGTAAATGTAACCGTAAGAAGCAACAAACAATTTAAAACTGACACGTATTACATCTTAGGGAGCATTCAGACGAGAAAAAATTTGTAAACCCCACCTTCGATATTTACCCCCTCTCGTTCCATTCTTGCAAGTTAAATAATAAAAAGTGGGAGTAAATTTTGGAGATGGTGGTTACAATTTTTTTCTCGTCTGAATGCTCCCTTAACATGTTAAGATGCAGACGATGAATGCATGCTACAAGAAAATATTTATGAGAGGCTCACTAACTTTAAGTCCTTATCTAGTTTAATAAAATTTTGCCCAATAAAATTGTTTTGATTTAAATAGTTAACAGTGTAAAAAAATTAAAATAGATAATTTATCTAGATTTGAAATGAAAATATTTTTAATTTAAAAAACAGCTGCTATTTCAAAAAATTTTAATATAGATCCATAAAAATTAGCTCGGTGTCATATTTTAAAAAACTAAATCTAGCCAAATCGGATTTTTCAAAATTCCAAACATTCACCTTCTTTTTAGGTCATTTTTACTAAAAATTATTTAAATCATTTCTTGTAAAATGTCTTATTTTGTAGAACTGACTATACATATATGAATAGAAAAGGTTTTAGAGTATTGAAAAAAAAAATTTTTATGATTAATTTATCGGTTGTGTCTAAATTTGGATAAAAATATAGCTTTTTTCGCTAAATTTATATTTTCAAAATTGGAAAATTTCAATAATTATTGGTATAACTTTTCCTTATGTGAAAAAAGCCAAAACCATATTAATGCTAAGTGAAAGTATATGGAATACTCTGACTTCTCTCCCAGTATGAAGTTATTTGAAGTAGCCTGAAAATAGTTAGAAACAACAGCCAGAACAGTCACATTTTCCAATTTTCCGGCTTTCTACGTAAAAATTAAAAAAATTAGTTTGGAAATTACGATAGACAGGGAAAATTCCGATCGAAAATTATTTTCATTTAATGCTTCTTTTTAATGCCTTTATATAAAGAAGCAAAAGATGGTGGCTGAGAGCTTTAAAATCAGTCGAAAATTCCAAAAATTTATAGAGGTGGCTAGAAACGATTTTAAGAAGTAAAAATTGGGGACTGAGGACATTTTATATATATAATTACCTGTTATTAGTTAAAGCTCAATAAGAAGATCCCATCTGCAGTAAACATAAGAGTTTCATAAGTAAAATTACATAACAAAATATGCAAACAAGTATAAGTATTTATATTAATTACAAAATCCCTTGTTTATTTCTTCTTGTTTTGGAAAAATAAATATTTATCTAAGGTATCTATCATAAATTGATATTTATTTTGTAAAGACAACCTTGAGAAGCAACAAATGGTTTAAGACTGACAAGTAGTTTTAAATATGGAGAATTTGCTTATCTTAAAATAAAATTTTAGCAAACCAAAGTATTTTAATTTATTTTGATTTTATTTACATTGAAAGAAATTTTTATACAAATAACGTGTTTGATTATCCTGTAAATTATTTATATTATATTTGGACATTTTATTATTAAAAAATATTTTTTTTTAAATGGATTATTTCAATTATAATTAAACAGATTTTTATAATTGCCTCACAGTAATTTAAAATAATTCATAAAACATAAATAATTTTTTGAAAAACACTTTATTCAAACTGACCAATTTTACATACTCGTTTCTTAGTCAGGGGTATAGTGTGAAAAAAAAGGTCAAATCTCTAACTGCCTCTGAAAGTGGATGGATTTTGATGAAACCTTTTGCATTCGCTTCAGAAAAATCATACAAACAAAGCGTCGGAAAGGAAAATTGTCGGAAATGTCATGGGGTGATTTTTCCACCCATTTTTCACCCCTCCCCCCCCCAATTTTGAAATATAGTAAAAAATGTTTTCATCGACTTTTATATGATGCTATATGGTTAAATAGGTCACTAAATTAGAATTTTGGGTCAAAAATGACATTTAACAGGTTCCAAGGGGCGAAATTGGCCATTTTTCACCCCTTTCGCCCCTAAAAAACTCATTTTGCCAAAAGAATTTTTTGATTTTCAAAGGTCCTAGTAGGTTTTTTTGGACGCTGATTTCAAAAATGATGTCAAAAATTACATTTAACATGTTCTAAAGGGTGAAATTGGCCATGTTTCAACCCTTTCACCCCTAAAAAACTCATTTTGCCAAAATAATGTATTTAGTTATTTTCAAAGGGTCTATTAGGTTTTTTGGACGCTGATTTCAAAAATGACGTCGAAAATTACATTTAACATGTTCTGAAGGTTGAAATTGGCCATTTTTTACCCCTTTCACCCCTAAAAAACTCATTTTGCCAATAGAACTTATTTTTTTATTTTCAAAGGTCCTAATAGGTTTTTTTGGACGCTGATTTCAAAAATGATGTCAAAAATTACATTTAACATATTCTAAAGGGTGAAATTGGCTATTTTTCACCCCAAATACCCCCTCATGCAAAAATACAGCAGCAGTTCTTGCGCAAGATGACGAAGAAGTTGAAATGCATATTTTGGATGCTCCTGCACAAATTTCAGAATCTGAAGATGAGTCAGATGGTGAAGAAAATTGCCAACAAGTTGAAGAGACTGAAGATAATTAAGTGTAAAAAGAAACGTTTTAAGAACATTTTCTTTTGTAAGTTTCTATTGTAAAATAATGTATTCATAAATAAAATATCATTTTTTTAAAAAAAATTATAATGAAATATTTTAAAGAGGAAATATATAACATTTATTTTTACTTTCGTTTTATTAAAAATTATAAAGAAATAAATAGTTGAGCAAAAATATTTAAAAAAAAATACTGTTTAAATTTATAATAATGTGAATAAAAAGTAAAAAATGAATTTATTTTAGTAAATGTTATAATTTCTCTTAAGAATATATATTTTATTACAATATACGCATAATTAAAAAATTCACTATTTAGAACCTATATAATGTCATTCCTAACATAATTTTTGAAATCAGTGCCCAAAAATTCCTACTAAACCATTTGAAAAGGGGCCAATTTCACCCTTTAGAACATGTTAAATGTAATTTCTGATATCATTTTTGAGATCAGCGACCTAAAAAACCTATTTAGTTCATTTAGTTTAAAAAAAAAGTACCTTAAAGGTTTGTGTCAATGTTGGAGGTATTTGGGGTGAAAAATTGACAAATTCTCCCTTTAGAACCTGTAGTATTTTATTTCTGATATAATTTTTTAAATCAGCGTCCAAAAAAACCTACTAGAGCCTTTCAAAATAAAAAAATAAGTTCATTTGGCAAAATAAGTTTTTTAGGGGTGAAAGGGGTGAAAAATGGTCAATTTCACCCTTTAGAAGATTTTAAATGTAATTTTCTACGTCATTTTTGAAATCAGCGTCCAAAAAAACCTAATAGACCCTTCGAAAATAAATAAATACATTATTTTGGCAAAATGAGTTTTTAGGGGTGAAAGGGGTGAAAAATGGCCAATTTCACCCCTTGGAACCTGTTAAATGTCATTTTTGACCCAAAATTCTAATTTAGTGACCTATTTAACCATATAGCATCATATAAAAGTCGATAAAAACATTTTTTACTATATTTCAAAATTGGGGGGGTAAAGGGGTGAAAAATGGGTGGAAAAATCACCCCTTGACATTTCCGACAATTTTCCTTTCCGACGCTTTGTTTGTATGAATTTTCTGAAGCGAATGCAAAAGGTTTCATCAAAATCCATCCACTTTCAGAGGCATTTAGAGGTGAAAAACACTATACCCCTGACTATCTCTTGTCCTGAAACCATTTATTTTATGTAATACGTAGACAATCCAAAGAAACATAATGTAAATTCTAGCAAAAGAAATAAATTTTCAATCCTTAACTCCAGTTGAAAATTGATATTGAAAATCGATTTATAAAAATTTACTTTTTTATCCAGGATTCTTAATGATTTTTTACGTATATTAATTATTTGATATATTTATTCTGTATGGATATTCTAATGGAATGTTGGCTAGAGGCTCCAAGTTTGAAAAGATGCTTGACTGCAAGGGCTAAATTTGACCAGTAAATAATTAATGTCTAATTATTAGAAATTATCTCCTAATGCTTTGTTATAAAAGGTTACAAAATTTTGATTTTATTATTAATTTTTATACTGTTATCGTCACATTTTATAATTCAAGATTTATTAAATCATCAATTTATTAATTGATGAAAGAGTGTTGAACTAAAAATTTTGAAAATAATTTTTTTTAATAAAATAAGAAAAACTCAAATTATCTAAAATTTTAACAGTTTATTAACACGTTGGCTGCGTCATGGGTGTAATATGCCCATGTTTTTTGGGTCCTGTGTGCGTTTTGATTTTTTTCGTTATTTTTATTCCAATAAGAATAAAATGTTTTTCTAGGAATTGGTTCAGTTATCTAGTTATATTTTTGGCTGAAAAAGAGCATAGGCGCACTCCGCTCATTATCAGCCCGAAAATACCTTTGATTTCCATAATTAATTTTTTTTTTTAACCGCTGAAAATTTTAATTCGGAAAAAAATTATGGGCGTATTACGCCCATGACGCACCAGGATAGCAACAACGAAAAAATCAAAACGCAGCCAACGTGTTAAAAAAAGGTACAAACTAGCAAAAAAAAATTAAATTAATATTAAATTATATTTTATATATAAAAAATAAAGTGATATTTTCATTTAAAACATAATTACTTTTTAAAAGAATTTAAAATAAATCTAGTCATCTGTTATCATTATTGCTGATAGTCATCAAAATAATTAATTTTTTTTTTTTGTAATTTTAGATTCTAAAAATTTTCTAAAAACTATCTTTGAATGTATCGATGAATTCTTCAAGCAAAGAGTTGGTAATGTTTGTTACTTCTTGTTTTATTTCAGTCTTTATATCAGCAAGCATTTTCCCTTCTTCGATGTACGTTGCCAAGCTTTGATAAGTCACTGCTTCGAGCAAAGCTGGATCGCACTTTTCTTCTTTTATTTCAACATTTTGATTGCCTCTATCATCAAATCCTTTTTAAAATTTTGATTATTGTCTTCAACAGCTTCAACTTGCTTAGAATAATTTATTACGTCCTCTTGATTTGATAAATTCGAAATTGTTTTTAAACGATTAAAGTTTTCCAGCGATATTGACGTTCCAACGTTTTTTGAATTTTTTCTTTTACTTTTTTCATTCTGTCTTTTTTTATTGGAACATGACTTTGTTAGTTTAATATGGGTTTTTAAATGACAAATAATTGACATTTTCTTACTAAAAGACTTTTTGCAATAGTCACAAGTGTAAAGTTTGTTCAAATTTTCACAAGCCTTTTCATTCACGATTAATTTATTACTCAAAGAGTGAGATTTTTCATGATAACGAAAGTGGTATAAATTGGTAAAAGCTTTATTGCACTGTTTGCATTTATGTGGTTTTTGACCTACGTGAGTAAGGATATGATATGATAGATGAGTTTTTGTAGTAAATTTTCTTTGACAGTATTCACATTGAAATAAATTAAGACCTGAATGGATGTTTTCATGAGTTTTAAGAGTATCTAAACGTGTAAAAGCTTTATCACACTGTTTACATTTATGTGGTCTTTGGCCAGTGTGCACAACAAGATGGCGTACTAAAAAAGCTTTATTAGTAAACTTCTTGTGACATAATTCACATTGAAATAGATTAAGACCTGAATGTAATTTTTTATGCTGGTTAAGTGAACTTTTATGTTTGAAGATTTTTGAACACTCGTCACAATTATATTACATTGTTTTTTTTTAAGTAACAAATGTATTGACTTATTCAAAAACTTAATTTTCAATGTATATCTAGAAAAATAAATAATTTTTTAGCGATTCTGTTAAAAAAAAAAAAAAAACTAGAATATAAATTGACTAAAAATGTATTTACATTTATTCAAGCTCGAAGTTATTATATTTTAATTTATTGTGTGAAGACAACCGTCAAAAGCAGTGAACGATTACAAACTTCCATATGAATTTATACAAATATGGGTTCAGAGTATAAGAGACACGTTAATTTTAAGAGGGGGTGAGTTATCTTATCTTGAGCAATGTTTTGATTTTGAAAATTTGAAAATAAAGGCGCAAGGAATTTCTTTTATTTAACAATAGCAATGATGTTGTTAATTATAAATAAAATTTAAAAACAACAAATAATAAATTTTTATAAACAATTCTTAATCCAATACATGACTTTTTTAAAAATAAAATCCAAAACTGTTTGACTTCGTATAAATAAATGCTAAGTATCCTATTGAAAAATTTGAAGAAAAGAAAATATTAAAAATTAAGTTTATTGTTAGATAATTTTGAATATGCATAAATATTTTTTTAAATTTATTATAGAAACATAAAAAAATGTATATTCATAGAAATAAGTAAATCCTATTTTTAAAGGCTACTTCCGGATACTTATAGTGTTTTGGCCCCTGAAACCAAACACAAACTAAGTAGTAGCAACCAAAGAGTTATCAAAAAACACTCTAATTCCTCACAACTTTAATAAACTAATTACTGTTTTATTTTATAATAATATTTTAGTATTTTAAATAAATTGAGTCATCAACTGTCAATTTGAAAGTTGTATTTTTTATTTTGATTATATCTTACTTATTTTAATAAAATTTTCTTGCAATATTAAATTAAAGTTCTGAGTAAAAAAAGTTATTCGGATATTATTAAAAGAAGAAAAACCTTTCTTTCTTAGCTCTAAATATTACAAACATCCTTTTAAAAATTTGACAATTCAAATTTTAATCACGTGAGATTAAAAGTAATCTTTGTTAATCTCATACAAATAAAAAAAAAAAAATTTCTTTAATTTAAATATTTTTTTTATTTTTTTTTGTATAAATATTTTTTTAATCTGTGAAATACGATAAATGATGGAAACATGAAAAAAAATATAAACATGTTTTAATCCTGCTTTTTCTCTCTTATGTTTACGACACGAAATCAAATTTAGAAATGCCAAAAATTGTTTATGCTTAATCTGTGTTTAAAAATAACGTAAATAAAAATAGACATACTTTTGATATTGACGAATTATGAAAGTGAATAAATTAAATTTCACAAAATTAAAAAATAATAAAATTAAAATAAAAATTAAAAAATAACCAAATTAATTAATAACTTTTTCCCCTGTTTTAAATCAAAATTTTGAACTTTTGTATGGCTCAATTGAAACCAAACAATACTGAACTTTTTGGTTGGATCTTCAAATCGGTTTCAAAATAATTTTTTCTGAAAGTCGTTAAAAAGAAGCTTTAATTTCATTTTTTAGCTCATCAGGTTTAATCCTTGCCATTTTTTTGGAAATTTTTAAATTAAGAAAGATAATATTTCATGTAAATAAAGAGACATAATATAACAAAATTATTTTCTCTTGGGATAGGAAATTTCCCATTGTATCTGATTTTAATCTGGTTAAGGATCTATGCTAAGAATTTTTTTTTTGAGCTGCTCATGCACAAGAAACTAAAATATACGTCATTTTTTTTTATAGTTGATTTTTTAAAATCGTATGCATGAAAAAGCCTTTTAATAGAACTCAAGTTACTCCTAATGCTTCAAATTATTTGATGAAAAAAAGAAACCGGTGCACAGTGTGGTAAAAAAAAAAGCGACAAAAATCGGCTTTAGCGCAATTTCATATAAAAAAAAATTCTGTTGGATGAAAAATGACCGTTTTTGTGTGTATAAGTACTTTTATGGAAATAAATGAGATATTACACCTAAATTAAAAAAAAAAAAAAGTATTTTGAAATCTCTTGATGAAAAAATTTTTGAAACAAAAATTAGATCTTAATTCCATAATGGTTGTTAAATACCACCGATTGCAAAATTTTCAAATATTAGTACTTTCATGGAATTAAAGGAAGTATTACACTAAAAAAAAAAAAAAATATTACAGATTTTTTAATTTTTTTGATTTCTTAATTTTGAGAAAAAAATTTTGAAAAAACTAAGTTTCAGGTCCAAAAAATTACTATAAACGATATTTCTAAAACTAGTACTCTCATAGAAATCAATTAGGTACTACATCCAAAAATAAAAAAAAATTAAGTTTTTTTTGTATTTTTTGGTGAAAAAAATTTTGAGAAAAAAATTTTCAAAAAATTAGTTATCAGATTCGAGATATCGAGTAAAAATCGTACTTTCAAATATAAGTACTTTCATGGAAATAAATTAGGTATTACATCCAAATTAAAAAAAAAAAAAAATAGTTTGAGATTTTTTGATGAAAAAATTTTGGAAAAAAAAATTAGGTCTTAATTCCATAATGGCTGTGAAATATCACCGGTTACAATATTTTCAGATATTCGTACTTTCATAGAAAAAAATTAAGTATTACGTCCTAAAAAAAAAAAAATTTTGGCATTTTTTGTATTTTTTGGCAACAAAAATTTTGAAAAAAAAATTAAAAAAAAATTAAGTATCAGGTACAAAAAAATGCTATAAACGATACTTCTAAAACTAGTACTTCCACAGAAATAAATTAAGTACTGCGTCCGTAAAGAAAAAAAAAATTGGTATTTTTTGTATTTTTTGGTGAAAAAAATTTTGAGAAAAAAATTTTCAAAAAATTAGTTATCAGATTCGAGATATCGAGTAAAAATCGTAATTTTGTTTGTAAACCAAATTAAAAAAAAAAAAAGTAGTTTGAGATTTTTTGATGAAAAAATTTTTGAAAAAAAAATTAGGTCTTAATTCCATAATGGTTGTGAAATTTCACCGGTTACACACACACACACACACACACACACACACATACAGACTTTTTTTAAAAACCGGTTTTTTAGCTTCCTGAGGTCCCAAAACGTGCTTATATGCCAAAAAATCAAAAATCAAAATTTCATCTATCACAAAGGTTCCTCTATGAGGAACCAAAAATGTATTTATATATAGCTAAATCTATAATCTATTGCTAAATATTTGCTCGTCTTCAAATCGGTTCCAAAGTATTTTTTTTCGAAAGTACTACTAAAAATAAGCCTCGACATCAATTTTTATAGCTTATAAGGTTCAGTCCTCGATTTTTGGCGGTCATTTTTGTGCTTTGGACTTTTATAAAAAAAGTAAAAAAAATGAGAGAAAATTTTTCTTATTTATTCTGTTAAAAACTCTCATTAACATAAAAAATTTTTTCCTTTTAGGCCTGGATAGGAAATTTCCCGTAGAATCCAATTATGTGGTGAAAACTTTTTTTTGAGTTGCGCATGCACGAGACTAAAATATCGCTAAACCCTCTTTTTTTTTAATTTGAATTTCTCAAAAGTATATAAATTAAAAATCCTCTAGTAGGTTTCAAAGTACTTCTGATACTTCAAAGTTTACGATGAAAAAGAGAAACCACTGGGTTATTGCGTTTTGAGAGCTCTAGATCAAAATATAGCAGCTTTAAAACTTCGTTTTTTACAAATTTCAAATTTCCCGCCAAATCACTTGACAAATTAAAAATCTGACCAAAAATTTGAATTCCGCGGGAAATTACATTTTATGTTTTTAGGAGTTTTTGTATTAACCTATTACCGCCGGCGCAGCCAAAACGTGCCACTTGAGTTTTTTCAGGTTAAATTTTTATAAAAAATAAAAAAATAAAATGGTTTCTGGTCCAAAATCTTATTGTCTATTCAGTTTTATGATCATTTTTGGTGTACAACCCTTCAAAAAAGGTGTACAAAGGGTAGAAACATCCAAAAAATGCCTTTTTAAGCCTATTGCGATTCATGATTAAACACATGCACGCGCGTCGGTGTAAGTAAGATGGCTACCCTAAGGTATGAATTAACATTGTGCATATAGACCAAAAATTGATATTTTTAATAAAATGAATTAAAGGTTTAAAATTTTTGCAAAAATAAAACAGTGTATATTAGAAATAATATTGTGTTAATTAATAAATTTATGTGTTTTTTTCAATTTAATATCTTTATTTTAACTAATAATGAACTATTTGTTACTTTTCCTATGTTAATCATGGAAAAAGAGTATAGCCATGTTTTATACACACCTACGTGTGGAGGGAGTAAAAATGTAAGCATGAATTTAATCGTGATTCCCAATTTTGCGGACAAAATGTGCCACTTTATTATAATTCTGAAACTTTTTAGTATTATTAGCTATAACTTTATATATGGGGGTTTGGCCGTTTCTACACCAGCACATAATCATGTTTTATGATAATCATGTTTGTTGGATATTTTTTTCCCAGCTACACCGTACTAAAAACATAACCTTGAAATTACATATTTAAATTGATTATAACCCATTAAAAACTTATTAGTTACATAACTTGTATATAATTTTTATAATAAATCAATAATCTATAGTTAAAATACTATTTAATTACATTTTATTGTTTAATTTTTATTAAAAATATTTACGAATACTACTAGTGGCGCCATGTTGTAATAACTTTAATTTCGAATATCCCAGCTATACCACAAAATATCCAACAAACACGATTATCATAAAACATGATTATGTGTTGGTGTAGAAAGGGCCTTTTGGAGGCTGCTGATTCCAAATATGAACTCAAAAAAATCATAGTTTCATCTACGGGTAGAAAATTGGGGTGAAAAGTAGTGAAAAATCAATTTTTATGAAAATTCTTTATTATTTTTTTATAAAAGTCTTTATTCTTACTGGAAAACTCATATTAGGGGGTTTTTGAGGTTGTTGAATTCAAATATGACCATAAAAAAATCATAAAACTTCATCTTTTTTTTGAAAATTAGGGTGAAAGGGGGTGATAAGTAAATTTCCATAAAAGGCTTTATTTTTACTTGGAAAACTGTATCAAGGGGTTTTTGACGTTTCTGATGTCAAATGTCATAATACTTCATCTAGGAGTGGAAAATTAGGGTAAAAGGGGTGAAAAATCAATTTTTATAAAAGGATATATTTATTTTAACTGGATAAAATTCTTGATTTTTTAGCAAAACATTGAGAACTATATGGATCAATGTTTGTGAACTGTATATGACATTGCATGGTCTGGTCTCGAAATGTACTCCAAAGTATGTTTAATCGAAAGTATATATAAAAAACATAATTTTCCCCAATTTTTAGCCTTTTAGAGCCATACTCTGTTTTTTACAGCGTTTTTTGTTTTTCTCAATTTTTTGAAGTTTTTAATTTTTGAGAATTTTGTGTTCATTAATTTTTCTCGAAAATCCGCAATTTACAGCAAAATTTTTTTTTCTTATGGTACCCCATAGGAAATTTCCCGTAGAATTCGATTCTAGGGTCCAAAATTTTTTTTGAACTGCGCATGCGCGAGAAAATCAACTTCCTTGCTTTACCTTTTCTAGCTTATATACCTCAGCTGCAGACAGCTCAATTTTTATCCTGTTAGTCTCAAACTTTATGTTTTTTCATATACTTTCAGCATATCAAATCATTTTTTTGGGTAAATTTATTTTCAAAGCACTAAAATTGAAAAATAGCGATTTTTAAAAAATCATTTTTCACGAATTTTAAATATCCCGCCAAGTCACCTGACCAAATTAAAATCTAACTGAAAATTCGGATTTATCGGAAAATTTTACATAAGGATACCATTTTTCGTCTTTTTTCATTAAATAGTTTATAAGATATCCCATTTTAAAGATAAAGATTAAAGTTGACTTTTTTTAAAAAACCGTAAAAACCGAGCTAAAAACGGGATCAATAAACCAAATGCCTATTCTTACCCCAAAATGACCAATTTTGCAATTGCTGCCAAAATTCTAATTTTAAAAAGAAACGATTTCTATAGGCCTCAAAAACTATTTACAAGCCCTAAGTTTCTAAAAAATTTTTACTCGTCTTTTTGTAGTTATTTTTTTAGATATGATAATTTAAAGTCAGAGTCCCGTTTTTAGGGTTTTTTAAAAACGTAAATTTTAATCTTTATCTTTAAAATGGGATATCTTATAAACTATTTAATAAAAAAAGACGAAAAATGGTATCCTTGAGTAAAATTTTCCGATAAATCGGAATTTTCAGTTAGATTTTAATTTGGTCACGTGACTTAGCGGGATATTTAAAATTTGTGAAAAATGATTTTTTAAAAATAGCTATTTTTCAATTTTAGTGCTTTGAAAATAAATTTACCCAAAAAAATGATTTGATATGCTGAAAGTATTTGAAAAAACAAGTTTGAGACCAACAGGATGAAAATTGAGCTGTCTGCGTGTGTGAGATTTCATTTTTACCTAGTTGGGCCCAATGGACTCCTGGACGTCTGATTTTATCTATTAGTATTTATTCTATTATGCTAAACCTATTTACCCCTTTAGTCCATTTTCATCCCTGTGGTTCGATTTATACATCAGAATTTCATTTTTTCCCGATTGGGTCCAATGGGCCCTGGGATAGCTGATTCTATCCGTTGGTATTTATTTTGTCATTCTCGACCCATTTTTTACCCCAACAGTCCATTTTCGACGCTAGGAATCATTATATTCATCAGAATTTCTTTTTTACCAGATAGGGTCCAATGGGCACCTGGATAGCCGATGGTAGTATTTATCCTATCATGCTGGACCCATTTTTTACCCCTATAGTCCATTTTCATCCCTGGGGTTCTATTTATACATCATGATTTCATTTTTTTTCGATTGGGCCCAATAGTCCCCTAACGGTTATTCTGTTCCTCTGAGTAGCGAATAATTCCCCTGACCATGTTATGCATCCCTAGGGCCCATTTCTTACGTGGTAATTAGTGTTTTTTTTTTAAATAAAAATAAAAATTTCTGTATACAGTGTCTGTATTCCGTGAAAAACTGTATACAGCGCTGTATACAGGACTGTATACTGGGCTGTATACAGGGCTGTATACAGTGGCTTAATTTGTACGGGCATCTTTGCAGAGAGCCCTCAACCTGGCCTTTCATGGAATCCTAGTGGGAAATTTACATTGTGTTACTAGAAAAATGTATAATAGAATTTTCCCAAGGATTCCAACACTGACTGCCCCTCATGTTCAGTATGTATTGACACCTGTGTATTGACTCCGGCCCTTCCCCATTCCAAAAGAAAATTGGAGCGGTGAAGCGGTGATTTTTATAACTTTAGTCCGGCTTGAATTGAAAATAAGTAAAATTTTTGCATAAAATATAATAATTAACATTAAAAACCATTTTATAATTAAAATAACTATTTAAAATATCTATTTTAATTTTTAACAACTATTTTAACAATTCAAATTTTCAAAGCCGGACCTAAAGTTATAAAAATCGACGTTCCAATTTTCTTTTGGAGTGGGGAAGGGCCGGACTCTAGCCGGACTCACAGCCCGGCCACACTATGAGTTGAAATTGAAATTGAAATTAAAATTGAAAACCGAAAGAGGGGGAAACCGGGGCAATTTTAAATTAATAAATTTATTTTTTTTTTTTTTAATATAAATTATATAAATCAAGTTATAAATTAATTATTTAAATTCTATTAATCTAGGGGAAGTATAAAATAATAAAAATAATTAAATAATAAGATAAATTTTATTTATTTATTAGGTTATGTATTACAATTATTTGATAAATCGAAACCACACGTTTATTTTTGATTCAGCATTTAATTAAATTAAACATTTTTTAGTGTTAAAACAATAAAAGACAAAGAACTGGTTATTATCTGAAGTAATTATGATAATAATTTATATATAATCAGAAATTAAACAAACCTTTATGCAAGCAATAATTAAGAACGAATTGATTGGGTATCAATACAATTGATATAAGAAGATATTAATTATTATTTTTCCAATTCAACTTTTATAATTAATGCAATAGCAAAGGACTTTTATTAGAAAGCTTTCTGAAATATAAAAAGTTCTGGCAACACTCACTTGTAGGCCTAAGTGAAAAGAAAATAACAAAGATTTCCCAAGTCAATCATTAATGTATTTAATTTCTTTTAAAAAATTAAAGTAACTAAGGAATTTTTGACGAATAAAAAAACTGCATACTATTTATTTTTTATTGGATATTTTTAATTATTAGTAATTTTATTTACTATAGCAAATCCAATACATATTATATATGTGCTTTATAGCATACATTAATAGCGTTACAAACAAAACAATGTAAATTTTAGTAAGCTTACAAGTAATATACATTTTTTTATCACAAAATATGATCACTTCTTTACGTATAACTAAATATCATTTTATTAATATTAAATATGAAATAAAAAAATACATTTTCTTAATTATGATTATTTTTCATTTTTTGCAAAGAACACTTATACTTATATTTAAAATACAAATAATACTATTTTAGTATTTTTCTATAAAGCTTTTCCTATATTATTATCTTTGGAATGATGTAATTCTTCAAATTCATCAATTTTTGCCATTAAATGCCTCATAACTTTACTCTGAATACTAGCTGGAATTAGCTCGCAGAATGCTTGTTCTACAGACATATAATAATTATCATAGTTAGGTAAAGGTGCTTCTTTAATTTGTTTATCTAATACAATCACTTCTTCATCAGATTCTTCTACAACTTCTACACTATGCTGGTAATCGATATCCATATCCTCAAAATCAATTAAATCATCATTATTTGTATCATTATTAGTTGGTAGTTGAGTTTCCGTTGCATTTTGTGATGTCTTAATATTTTTGCTAGTGTGTTGTTGCTTGGATAGAGAATTTTTATTACTAAAACTAAGATGAGGTACTAAAAAAGCTAATAATTCATCATATTGTGTTTTATGACCCTTCCGAAAGTGGTAAGAAAATTTACTTTTTATTTTTTTCCAGTCTTCGTCAAGCTTCATTGCTAGAGTTAAACAAATAAAGAAAATAAGCGATTTTTTCCCAAGCATGCCCAACGTAAAGTTAAATAAATTTACAATTATTATTACCTTTATTCTCATCATTTGAACACATTTTCCTAAATGCTGCACATCTTACCGGTACTTTGGCATTTTTTTTATAAATTTGTGGAAATTTCTGTACTTTCTTCACTAAACTTACTTCATAATCTGATAAAGCTAATTTTGAAATAAAGACATTTTCAATGCTGCTTTCTAAATCCATATTTACATTTTCATCTTCTTCTGTTTCGCTAATTTCATTTTCTATCTGAATAGATTCCGTTAAATAGCTCAGATCTTCATAATACACCCAGTTTTTAAAATTATTTTGAAAACAGTACTTAAACATTCCAATCAAATTTAACCATTCATTTAAGACATAATCACCTGTGAATTAATTGTGATAAAACTGCTATAGGATTATATAATCAGAAAATATGTAAACTATACCTGTGACAACTTTCTCCTCTTGTTGCAAATTAAATGCATTAGCTATTTCATTGCAATTGTTAATTAATTTATCATATTCTGACTTATCTGTCATAAGATCCATGTTCTCTAGATAATAAACATTGAATTGGCATATGAAGTTATTTTCTTTAACTAATTTGATTACATTTTTTATATTCAAAATTTCTTGAGGATCGATAGAACTTGCCCCTTCACTTGAACTCATTTTATTGCAATTTTTGGCAAATAATAGATTCTTAAATTAGCTTAAATTCATTACAATGTATGCTCAAATGTATGCTTTGTATTTTTTTTCACGTGCTTCATTCAGATTTGGTTAGGTATACACACAAGCCTTGCTCTTTTATTCCCTAACCTTACCCTATCACGATCAGCTGATTATATTGGATAAAGCTACTGTTTACAAGAATTTATGCTGGCATTCAAATTAATCAAATGATACTAACTTTTTATTCATATAAATAAAAATGACCGCAGAACCTATAGAACCCTTGAGGAAATTACCATACTTATCAGATGAAGATGAGAATACGATAACAACCAGCTTAATAACTTTAGTGTCAAGTTATCCGTATATTTTTAACAAAAAATTGAATGAACATAAAAGCGATGTTCAGAATTTGTTTCAAGAATTCGTAGGAGTTCTATTTCTAAGTACAGGAATCACAGTAGATGATGGTAAGTTGTAACTTTACATATTTGTATTATTTATATTTACATTGTCAAAAATTAAAAGTAAATAATTTTTTTGATTTACTTCATAAAGGTAATGATTTGCAATCACTATGGAATTACCTATTTACAAAATATCAAGCAGAAAAAACTGCATCTAAGAAAGCAGTAGCTTCTGGATCAGGTGCTAACAATAGACGACCTTGGCAGTACTATAAGGAATTACAATTTATGGATTACTGTAATAAAGAGAGAAATATAAATAGTTCCATCGTTATGAAAAATAAATTAAGTAGCCAAAACAGCCGCCATCAGAATGATAATATAATGCCACCAGAAGATGAATTCTGCAATAAAAAAAGAAAAATTAATAATGATTTTGGCGAAGAGATGATACAAGTTTCAAAATTAGTTCGACAAGAACTAGAAAATAATAATGGATCTAGTGAAAAAGAAAATATTTGTTCAAAAAAATACATTCCTACTAATAACAAGTATGGAAATGCCCTAGTTCAGCGTCTTAAAGAAGTTGATTTAAATAAAAGATATCGGTTCAAATGTTTTTCCATGGTAATCTAAGAACTAGAATGAATTGAAGAAGAATACTTTAATAACATTGATAGTAATTTTAAGTAAGAATGCTAATAATAGTAGTCAGAATAAAGAATAAGCTAACAGTTTTATAAAAATATAATTAAAATTGTTTCTTGTATTAAAATTTTAGTGTCTTAATATATTTTTTGCTTGGAAAAAAAAAATTTTTAAATTTAATATAAAAATTTTTATTTCTTTAAAACTTTTGGTATGTATATGTACAATATATTTTTAATTAAGATTAAATATTTTAACTTTGTACTATAAATAAAAAATACTTATAAAATTTACGCATTTTAGTATTACAGGAAAACCCCGTTATTCGCGGTTTCGTTATTCGCGAACCCCGCTTATTCGCGGTTTGCCTTTTACGGAAATACCCCGCTACTCGCGGTTTTTGCTTCGCGTATTCGCGGTTTGAAAAAAAAATTTATTTTACAAAATTTAATAATTTAAATAAAATAAAAGCAATAACTTCAGAGTTAAATTATATTTTGTTTTACATAACCAAATTTCAATCATATATTTTATTCTGTTATTATTTATAACCAAATTTTGGCTATTTTTAATAAAAATTTTAAGTATTATTTAAATTATAATAATGGCACCAAATTGTACACCCAAAAAAAGAACAAAGAATGTAATGAGTCTTGCTGATAAATTAAGTATAATAAATGCTCTACAAGGAGGAGAAAAAGTCGCTTATCTTGCTAGAAAGTACAATGTAAATGAATCAACTATAAGATCTATTCGTGATAATCAGAAAAAAATTAAAGAAAGTGCGGCAAATGTAGGTATTCATTCAAAAGTATGCAAAATTTCTCGTGACAGTAATCTTGAAAAAATGGAAGAAATGTTAATTATTTATATCCAAGATATGAATCAAAAAAAAATTCCATTAAGTACAGCAGCTATACGTCAGCAAGCAATAAAATTTTATGAATTTTTAAGTGAAAAAAACGGATCATGTACCAAAGAAACATTTGTTGCCAGCAGAGGTTGGTTCGATAGATATAGAAAAAGATTTGGTTTACATAACATTGCTTTTACGGGTGAAAGTGCATCTGCTGATTATGAGGCGGCAAAATTATTTCCTGACGAAGTAAGAAAAGTTATTAAAGAAAAGGGTTATGTTCAAGCGCAGATTTTCAACTGTGATGAAACAGGTATTTATTTAATTAAAATTGTTATTTGTTTTCATTAAGCTTTCAACGATATAATAGGTGTTTATTGGAAGAAGATGCCGGAAAGAACTTTTATTACGAAAGAAGAAAAAACTGCATCGGGTTTTAAGATTTCAAAAGATCGTTTTACTTTGCTTTTTTGTGCAAACGTTGCAGGGAATTTTAAATGCAAGCCACTGATGGTGTATAAATCAGAAATGAGAGTTAACTACGGAAGAAATTTATGAAATATTAAGTCATTCGCCAGAAAATGATGAGGAAACTGCAGCAACAAGTGAACCTAGCTTATCTGCAAAAAATATCGCAGAAATTATAAATTCAGTCCAAAATGCTGTAGATAAAGCCTTTGAAAAGGATCCTATCATGCTAAGAAGCATTAATTTTAAACATGACTGCGAGAAAGCAATAATGGTTTATAAGGAGCTGTACAAAGATTACGTTAGAAGAAGTAAACAAAGCAAAATGACAAATTTCTTTCATAAAATAGATTAAACGATGTACTTTTATAAATTTTTTTACAAATTTAAGCTAAATAAATGGCAAAAAAAAAAAAAAAAAATTTTAATTTTTAAATTTTTTCAGATTTTTGGAACGTATCCCCCTATTTCCCATATACGCAATACTTCCGTATTCGCGGATTCGGTATTCGCGTAGGTTTTTTGGAACGTATCTACCGCGAATAACGGGGTTTTCCTGTATTCACTTTTCTTATCCTATTTATAGTCCAAAATCTCACAAAATAATTTACTTTTATACGTTAATAATTATTATAATAAGATACATACAGAAAAAACATCATTGTAAAGCATTAGTCAGAGCATATATTCTTTGCCATCTAACTGAACATGCTGGTGATGTAAAATATTCTTTTAATTTATTGCGTTGCAAAATGCTATTTTTTAAAATTCGGTTGTCAACATCATCAACGCCATTTAATCTTCTGTGTCTACGCAATGAATAATTGGAGTAGCTAGTGACTCCATCAGTTACCTTCAAATTTTCAGTTAAGATGAAATTATGAAGCAAGATTGTCGTAGTTGTTACTAATTCACAAGTTTGAAGTTTAAAAGCCATTGGAGTCCTTAAAATTGCCCATCTTTTACTTAAAATACCAAAACCGCATACAATATTTATTCTAGCCCTTGAAATCCTACAGTTGTAAATTCTTTGTGGATCACTTAAATGTGGAGATTTAGTAAAGGGCTTCATTAGATGCTTATGCAAGGCAAATATACTATCACCCACAAAGAAATATGGCATCAAGATGTTACTATTTTTCAAAAAATCTGGCTCAGGAATGTGTAAAAGATCCTGATACATCCCTCGGTATAAATCTGTTGACATGAATATGCTTGCATCATTAAACGAACCTATAAGATTAATAAGTACATGTTTTTAATGTAAAAATCATACTTTTAATTTGTAAACAATAAATTATTCTTACCATAATGACCCACATTGAACCAAATAAATCTCTTAAAAGCATCACATAAGCCCAGCATAACAATGCTGAAAAACTTTTTATAGTTAAAAAATATGGAACCAGAGTTTCGAGGCTTTTGTAACCAAACATGATAACCATCAAGAGCACCCAGACAATGTGGGCAATTCCAGATTTCTTCATACTCAGAAGCTATCTTTTTCCAAGTTAATTCGTTTAAATCTGGTATGTACATTGGCGTTAAGCTTTCAACTATTGCCTGACAAACTTCCTTTAAAATACTTTGCATGGTTGACCTACCAATGCGAAAAAACCAAGCATTCATTCTAATGCTGTTTCCTTGTGCTAACATACTAAAATAATTAAATGTATACATTTTTTACAGCTCTGTTAAATATAAAATTTTAAAATACTTACACAATTACAGCAGCAAGCTTCAGTTCTGAACTTAACGGCTCTCTGAATGTACTGTGTTTTACTAACTTTCTTTTTACAAGGCTATGAAGAAAATCAAATTGTTTTACAGTCATTCTGGTTAAATTTTTGAACTCCTCATGATCATACGACTTGAAGTACAAAAATATTTGTTGGAATCCTCCAATGTATTTCCTAAGCTTCAAAAATGGCTTAACCCAATATCTACGAATTACTAGATTCTTTCTTTTTTGATACAATAACATTAGATAATAATACATTGTCAATAGTCTTAACCATCCGTTGTTAGTTTTCATGATTCAGAAATAGCTGAACTTAGTTTTAAATGAACAATAAATCAATAGTTTTATATTAATAAAAATGTACAAATTTTTGATTATGAATATTGCTTTCTCAGCAAAATAATTCTTTTATTTATTATTAATCGATGTCAATATTCTTAGATTTTTAATCAATAATTACTTAATTAATTAATCGTCTTTAATTAATATATGCTTTCCTTCATTCAATTTAAAAATGACAATGTTTTTTCTGTTATTTATTTAAGAAATAAAAGTTTCACGCTTTTTTAATTGTTATTAAATTTATATTAATATATACGATACGATGGTTTGCACATAAATAGATAAAATGTATTTTTATAGGTTAATGTAACACATGCGTCGCGATTTACTGCATATGCATTATATATTTAATATTTTTCATTAATTTAATTTTTTTAATTAGTAATTAATCACTTACACTTATTTATAAATTTCTCTAATGATTTTAAGAAGTATAATTAATTTATAACTTTATTTATATAAAAAAAAAAATAATCAATTTATTAATTTAAAATTGCCACGGTTTCCCCCTCTTTCGGTTTTCAATTTTAATTTCAATTTCAATTTCAACTCAGGGTGAATTTAGATGGGCTTATTACTTATTACTTATTACTTATTACTTATTACATATTCTTATCTTCTTATCTTCTTACCTTCTTATGCTTTTTAGCGCTAAAATTCAAATTATTATTTAAAAAAAAATTTTTTTTTTACAGATTAAATTATAAAGGTCAGAAGTAATTAAGTTAATTAAATATGTTTAAAAAAACTGAATTTAAAAGTAGGATATGAACTGATATGAACAAAAATGTTTGTAAATTAATAAATATCATTATTTCCTATAGTAATTGAATCTCTCGCGTCCCGCCTAAACAATAGTTTGTTCTTTTAATAATTTAATAAAGGGTTTTGTTGTTTTAAGAGATTAAGTTTATTAATTGATAAAAGTTAAAATAAATAGTAATTAAAATTAAGCATTTTAATTTATAAGAATGGATGAAATAGAAGTAAGTGGACTTATATACAGAATAAATTATGCAATATTTGCAACAAAATAAAAAAATTTTCACCATTTCCTAACCTATAAAATTTTATTTTTAAAGTATGCTTCAGCAGTTTATTTGTTCGCCTGTAACGAATGTGGATTCTTTTTTAATAGTTTATCCTTAGAAGAGTTAGTGGCTCATGAGCATTTTCGTGGTTTCGACACAAATAAAGAAATATTTGCTCTCAATGAGAATAACGAAATTTTCATTGGTAAGTAAAAACAAATTTTATGTGTGTTCAATATGATATATATCTTTTTTTTTATTTTATAGTGCCTAAAGATACTGATAATACGTTATCTGTGGTAACTTCTACTTCAAAAAAGATAGTCGAAGAATTTGAGGAAGAAAAGTTGATAATGTTAGTTCGAGCCAGGCCTTCATTATACGATCATTCTATAGGTATAGATGAGAGATCTGCAATAAAATTAAAAAACGGCTGGCAGGAAGTGTGTGTAGAACTAAGCAAACCTGTTAGTTTATTTCAAGAAGTTGCAAATCATTGGCATAATATACGGAATAAATACATGAAAGCCAAAAAGGTTTTACTTGCTAAACCAAAAAGTGGTTCGGCAGCAAAACAAAAAACCACAAATTTTGTGTATTATCATCAAATAGATGAGTTCCTAACTAAAAAAACAGAGGGTCCAACGGAGTAAAGAATTTTTTATGAAAATATATTTATTTTTGATAAAAATTTTAAATTATCTTCAATAATTTTTTTAGCTCATCGCTTCCAACAAACTTAGCAGCAAGAAGAGAATATGAAAATTTATTGGCTCTAAATGAAGTTTCTGAAAGTGCTCTGAAAGAAATTCCAGTTGAGGAAAATAACAACTCAAAAAATAGTAAAAGTACATTACAATAACTTTCATTGTAATTATATTTTTTGTTATATGTAATTCATTTTTTTTTTTTAGAAACAACAAGGAAAGATTCTGACTTAAATCAAGAAATTGTTAATTTTTTAAGATCTGATTCGGAAAAATCCCATGACGGAGTAGATGGCTACTGTTTACAAATTGGAGAAATCTTAAGGAGTGTAACAAATTCTCAAATTCGTTTTCAGTTACAAGCTGAACTCCAAATGTTCTTAACTAATAGACTAAGAGAACTAACACCATAGCATTTTTTAATTTATTAGATTTCATTTATTTTTTTTTTTTTTTTTACTGAAACTATGTGAAAAAATTGGTTTATTTATTATTTATGGAATAATTTTGTATTTTTCTAAACGATTCTAAGATTATAAATACTTGTAACAAATTTTAGTCATAAAAAAGTAATTATATATTTTTATATATATTTGAGTTAGAAATAGAATGTAAAAATAAGTATTATTTCAGTTTTATTACTCTAAAGCATGTAGAAAGTATGTGCTGAAAAAACTTATCCATAAAGTCAACTCGTAACTAGTCAAACTAGTCTGTTATAAGCTAGATGCCTATATAATAGTATACGTATTAAATTAATTTTTTGTGATACTAAAAGAAAATTATTATTATAATTAACTTTAGTAAAAATGTATTATTCTTTAATAATAAAGTACCATTATATATATATACATGTGTGTAATTGTTTCATTTATATCATACATGAGTAATTTCATATAAAATAAATCTCAAAATTAAAAGAAATAAATAAATTTTAAAAATAGCTATTTTTAGGTTATTTGTTATCTTTAGTATTTACACTGGACTTTGTTTATACTCATGTATAGTATAATAAATATGGATATAAATTTTTTTGTAAATTGTTTATTACTATAAAAATATTAAGTAAAATGACAAAAAACAAGATAAATATAAATACTTTAAAAATTATTATTCTGCATCTAATAAAAAAAGAAAAATCAAGATTGTCGTTTGAAAAATCAAGAAAAAAATTAATTTTTAAGCTATATTCTATACTTTTAGAAGCTGCAAAACAAAAAAGGATGTGGGTGACTGATAAATATGCTCAAAATCAAAGGGACAATTTTGGAGCAAGCAACAGTTTAGTGAATCTTATTAAAATTAGAGATAACACAGCATTCTTTGATATTTTTAGAATGTCTCCAGAAGTGTTCGATTATTTATTATCAATTGTTGGACCTCATATTAAAAAACAATATGTTGTGCGAGAACCTATATCTGAAAAAGCAAGGCTGGAATTAACAATACGTTACTTAGCTTCAGGCGACCTGCAACAATCAATAGCCTTATTGTTCAGAGTAAGCCCACCTTCTGTATGTTTAATAATAGCAGAGACTGTTGATGTGATTTGGAAATGTTTAAAGCCACTTGTTTTTAAAATACCCGATGCAGCAATGTGGAGAAAAATATCTGACCGGTTTCAAGAAAAATTACAATTTCCTCACTGCATAGGTTGCATTGATGGGAAGTTAGTAACCATGGCTGTGAGTTTTAATTTGATCGGACATATTAAATAAAGTTTTTAAGTTTACTTTGAAACAAAATAATCTTTTGTGTAGGATCCAGCTCATAGCGGATCAATCTGGTATGACTATAAAGGTCACCACAGCATAAACTTGATGGCAATAGTAGACGCAGACTACAAGTTTATCATGGTTGATATAGGGGCTGCGGGAAGAGACAGTGATGGTGGAGTATTTGCAAATAGTCAGATGTATGAATATTTTAATGATGAAACCATGCAAGTGCCACAACCAGAAAAGGTTATCCATGATATAGAGCCATTTATCTCAGATCAAGTCCTACCATACGTCTTACTTGGAGATGAAGCTTTTGGCTTGAGTGAATTCTTGATGAGGCCATTCCCAAGGCATAATGAACTTATTTTGAGAAAGAGAGTTTACAACTATAGATTATCCAGGGCAAGACGTATGGTGGAGTGCGCTTTTGGCATCTTAAGTGCAGTATGGAGGATTTTCAGGAGACCTCTTTTGACTAATTTGGTGAATTCTAAAAATATAATAAAATGCTGTGTTACATTGCATAATTTTATTTTAATGTTTGACCCTGCAAGAGAAAAAACATATAAATTACATAAGACACCTGATGCGTATGAAAATTGCTTTACTGAATTACCATTAAATGAAATGCTTATCGAACAACAAGGGCCAATAAGGATAAGAGAAGATTTTGCTGATTATTTCATGACTCGAGGTAACAAACGATTTCAGTGGGAAAAATCAATTCATGGTAATTTTTAATAATACATTTAATGCTGTAATAATGTTGGAGTTTGTATCATGAGGCTCAAAATAACATAATACTGAATGTTTAATTATTCTTTTTTTATTTTTACATATATAATTATAATAAAAAAACTAAAAACTAAAGATAATATGATGTTAGGTGTAGTTCTTTTACTCGGTTGGACCTAGTCTAGTTGGACCATTGGATTTATACAGAAACTCATCTATTTGGTCATAGTAAATAAAATGTGTTTGCGCTTGAAAACCAATGTTTGGATTAGTCAATAAAAACTTTTTTACTTTACTGTATTCATCACGAAGATAATGCCAATGATTGGCAACTTGTTGAAAAAAAATAACAGGTATATTTAGTTCAACACACACCTCCTTCCATTCATTTTTTAATTTTATTGTACTTCGTTTTTCTATATTCAATGTATAATCATATAATAAAGGCCTAGCTCGAACTAACATAATTAATGTTTTTAATTTGATGTCTTTCATGGATTCTTCAAATTTAATTCTGGTGAGGGTTTTCTTAAAAAGAGAACAATTTGTAGGTTAGGATATTGAGAAAACTTGTTTATTTTGTTTTGCAAATATTGCATTTAATTAATTATTTGTACAAGTCCACTTACTTCTTCTATGTCACTCATTCTTATAAATTTAAATAATTAATTAATCACTATTTATTTTGATTAATTAATATAAAAACTTAATGTTTCGAACAAACACTTTATTAACCTTTAGCCTGCACTAGGGGTCCAACGGACCCCAGGCAATATTCGCATTGATATTTTAAATATTTAGCGCGTGATAAGAGACCTGTGCTGTCATCGTTCAAGAGTTTAAGGTAGAGTGCTACTTGGATCGCCCGCGGCGTCAAGCAAAATCCGCAAATTAGTTTACAGGAAAACGGGAAGAGATAATGGAAAAATTTTTTGGGATATAATAAATTAACTAATAAAGTATGTAAAAAAATTTTGTTTAATTAATTTTTATAATTTTTTATGTGTTTAAATTTCATTTGAAGTTCAAGAATTTTCGCCGGAAAGAGCCGATGATACCATTGATAACTAAAGTTTGGCAGCACCTAAAAAAAAAAAAAAAATAAAAATATAATTAATATGAGTATGGTTATCGCGTGAACTAAAATTTTTAATTTTGGCCACAAAAAAAAAAGTTATAAAGATTTAAAAAAAAAAGTGATTTTTTTTTTTTCGAAATTTTTTTTAAAATCTTTATAACTTTTTTTTTTTGTGGCCAAAATTAAAAATTTTAGTTCACGCGATAACCATACTCATATTAATTATATTTTTATTTTTTTTTTTTTTTTTAGGTGCTGCCAAACTTTAGTTATCAATGGTATCATCGGCTCTTTCCGGCGAAAATTCTTGAACTTCAAATGAAATTTAAACACATAAAAAATTATAAAAATTAATTAAACAAAATTTTTTTACATACTTTATTAGTTAATTTATTATATCCCAAAAAATTTTTCCATTATCTCTTCCCGTTTTCCTGTAAACTAATTTGCGGATTTTGCTTGACGCCGCGGGCGATCCAAGTAGCACCCTACCTTAAACATGTATTTTTATGATACAAAACTTCGTTTAACTTTAAACTCGATTGTTTGAGCCGGGTACTCAAGTGAATTTGACCATTATAAAGCGTGGGGTCCATAAGGCCCCGTGTGCAGGATACGCTGTTTTTGATATATTTTTTTATTTAATAAAAGTTACTAAAAATAATTGTTAAAAGGTACGTATAATATCAAATATCTAAATTATCATGTATTTAAGGGGTTTTATATATTTTTTTTGTTTTTATTCAAGATTTTTTGGCAGAGCGCTATAAGATACCTTCTTTAAAACGTGACCTAAAATACGGAATTCAAGCTATTTTAGGTCTTGACGTATCATCTTCAGATGATACGTATCAAGAACTGCAAATCTATGAAAATAAAGTAAGGTGCGCACTTTGCCCAAGGAAACATGATAAGAAAACCAAACAAGGTTGCTCTTCTTGTTTACGTCCGATGTGTAACGATCATCGTTCATCACAATGTCTAAAATGTGCTGCATCTAATTAAAATAAATTATTTTTCAATTATATGTATGTATTTTCTTTGTTTTTTTTAATAAAATTACAAAAAAAATTAAAAAAAAAACTTTTACTTTTAAAAATTATTTTTGAAATTTAAACCTCAAAATGATGCATTTTTGATCCTAAATAAATACCTTTTTTTTAAGGTAGCTATAAGTTAGTATTTTTTTCCTTAAGTTTTATAATAACTTTATTGAAATTTATAGGATATTTAAAAAAATATATATAATTACAGATTTTATGCTAATTTATTCAAAAAATACCAATTTTCTCGTTTTTTTCTCTTCAATTTATGTTTTTAGTATTTTTCTTTTAAAAACTCCTAACAAAAGTAATTTGTCCTTTTTTTATGAGGTATGAACAACTCCTAAAAAAATTTTGGCTAAGATATAATGAACAGTTTAACCATAAAATGTATTTTAGTAGCTGGGGTCCGCCGGACCCCATGTGCAGGCTATGCGATTTTCAAGAGGTGTGCAGGCTAAAGGTTAAGTTAAACAAATAACTATTGTCTACATGGGCCGCAAGAGATTACAAGGAAATAATGATATTTATTAATTAATAAAATGTATGTTTATATCAGTCCACATCCTTCTTTTAAATTCAGTTTTTTTAAACATATTAAATTAACTTATTACTTTTGACCTTTATTATGTAATTTGCAGAAAAAAATTTTTTTTTTTAAATAATAATTTGAATTTTAGCGCTAGAAGCATAAGAAGGTAAGAAGATAAGAAGATAAGAAGCCCATCTAAATTCACCCTCATAGTGTGGCCGGGCTGTCAGGGTGAATTTAGATGGAGAGATTTTCGATGCTTACAAGACGCGGTTTTTTTAAATTTGAATTTCAGTAATGAGTCTTTTTCGTGTAAGAATATAATAAAATGTTAAAATTGCACATCGGGATGTTTAACACTATCTTGTTAATATTATTTATTAAAATTTAATTTTAATCAATATTTTAATTTTGAATTCAAATTTTCGCGCGGTAACTTGCAAGATTTTTTGCTCCATCTAAATTCTTGCGGTTGCGCATGTGCTTATGGATGTGCGTCCATCTTATAAATTGGAGTCTCTTGTTATTGTAAAAACTTATTTTTAATTATTGTTAAAATATAAATCATAAAAAACTTCAAAGGCATAATGAATTCAAAAGAGTTAGGTAAGCGAAGAATAACATTAAAATTATTCAAGAATTTACAAGATTTAGAAAATGAAAGATAAAAATAAACATTCAAAGTTTCAAACTTAAAAAACTTAAATGGATGTTCTTGTTGAATTTAGAAAAACTTTTCAAACATTATTTTTCTCATTATATTTGTTTAATATTTTACAGGATTTAAAGATATCTTTCCTGAAATGATGCCAATGATTTTTGGTAAGATTTTATCATGCACAGATAAATAAATTATTTTAATAAATAATTAGTATAAATATTGAATAATATATGTCTTTTTGTTTATTATTAGTAATATTAATGATTACTTTTTAATTCTTAGGCATAGAAAAATCACACAAATCTTGTTACCCCAAAATGGCTATCAACAATAAACCAAAATTAAGTATTGAAAAGCTTACTGACAAATGTTTGATACATATATTCGAATTTCTACCCATTGAAAGCAAACTAATAATAGAATTGGTTTGTAAAAAATGGAGAAACCTTGGTAAAAATAATTCATGGAATAAAGTCAAAAGTTTTGAAATAAGCCATGACGTATTTTATGATATAGAATTTATTCATGATGATAAAATAAGTTTCAATTGCAGAAAAAAATTTAATTTTATATCAAATGTTCTACAAAGATGTTCTTCTAAAATAGAAAATTTAACAATAGATAATTATCTAACTGGCTTAGACTGTTCGAAGTTGTTAAAAAAAGTTTCCAAAAGTTGCCATAATATAAAAAGATTGTTTTTAAAGAGGTTAGAAGGTCTTTATATAACTTATGAAGAATATGACGAGGAGGATAAGTATCTGGAATCTTTATTTGCAAATAACAAAAATATATCTAGTATTACTCTTGAGGATGTACAGATGAGAGGGGAATGCCTATCAAGCTTGCATCCAGATTCCATTACAGAGTTAATTTTCAATGAATCTTTTTTAATGGATGGTGAAAGACATTTGTATGAACTTTTACCAAAACTAAAAAATTTGAAAATACTTGAGATTGATCTAGAAGTTGAAGTCGATGAATTAGTAGCTGCTTTAGAAGAAAGTAATAATGAAAATATTCAAAAATTTTCTTTAAATGCACATGAATGTCCTGAAGATATGTTATTGAGTTTTATATCCAAGCAAAAAAATTTACTCAAACTTGAAATATTTGGTTTTACTGAAGATAATTTAGAAAGAAAGTTCTTTAATGCTTTGCCAAAAAATAATATTGAAAAATTAAATATTCCCATGGATGAAGATATATCATATGCTTTAAGTTCTTTTAAAAATTTAAAATCAATTCGATGCGTTGTAGATAATTTAACTGATCAATTTGTAAAAAATTTACTAAAATGTGAAAATTTAAAAAAACTTTATTTCAATCATATAGAAAAATTATCTTTAACTACAGAAGGTGAAAATAGTTTTGAACATTTTAAAAATTTAGAATTATTAAGTTTTAGAAAAGGAATGTTTTCAAAAACAGAAAAATTAGATAATATATTAAAGGCTGTTGCTAAATGTGAAAAGTTAAAAGACTTAAGAATAGAACGTTTTGATTTTACAGACTCATGCTTAGAGAGTATTTCGTTAATGAAAAATTTAAATAGTTTAACAATCCCTAGTTATGAAAAAGACACTGCAGAGTTTATTAAAAAAATTGCTGATGTTGTTGTAAATAATTTAGTAAATTTGAAAAAATTAACTGTTTTTGGTCTTGGTGATTTATATGATTTGTTTAAAACAGTAAATCAGTTAAAAACAATTCGAAGAGATAAAGAACCTTTAGAAATATGGCTTTTCAGAAAATATTTTGTTTTATCAGGAGCTAATCGATCGGAGTATGATGAATTTCCTTTAGCAAAATTAAAATTGTATAAATATTTCTGATAAAATGTATTATAGAAAGAAAAAATTTAAATCTTTACTTATCTTTTTAAAAAAATAATATTAATATGTAAATGAATTTTGATTGTGTAACTATTTTACTTGAATTTTCAGCAAATGATTGAAAATTCTAGCAGTTCCATGGCACTTCTTATATAATTTTATAACGTTTTTGTATTTTTGTAGGATAATTTTGTCCTACCTATTCAATAAAGTATATAAATATGTGATTTTAAAAATTAAGCTCAAATTACAGAAAATGTTTTATTTTTTCTCTTTGATTTCAATATCCCACATATCTAAGATAGTTTAACTTAATTACAAAAAGATGTAGACAATTAAATACAAAAATCTTTCTAGTTTTTAATAAAATGGATCAACGTTAATGGATTAACATAATATAAAATATCTTCATCAAAATATACTTTGCCAATTAACATTATCATTAATAAAATATTAATCCAAAATCATATACCTATTACGAGTAACATATTTTAATAAATAATTTTTGAACAAATCAAAAAACTCCCCTGATAGCCTGTTACACCATGAACTATATTCAAAAACCACGTGACAATAATATTATGTATCTGATATTCTGATGATCTGTCATCTGCTGTGATTAGCGTGATCTCAAAATTTAGGTCAATAAAATATACAGATAATTATTTAATCTGTTTATAAATAAATAATTATTCTGCATTTTAAAATTATTAATTAAAAAGCAAGAAAATATACTAATCGTGTTGAATTTAATTAAGTGAAAATATAAGTTAAATAGTTTTTATTCTATCTGTTCTTCTGACTCCAAAATTGTTTAAAGTATATATACATGTAATCTCAAAATTTATTTTCGAGAATAAATTAAAAAGCATGAGTTTGTATTATAATTTTTAAAAGATATACTTTTGCTGATTATTATAATTTATATCAAAATATAAATAATAAATTTCTTAACGGTGTATTTCGTATTTTGATAAATCATCATTCAAGAGCCCACTTCTATTAAAAAGTTGTTAGTGTGTTGTAATAATACAATAAATTATATCCATTTCAAAATTTTTTAGGCCTTCAAACAAATATTTCATGAAATGACTTCTATAAATTTTGGTAAGATTCCATAGTTACTTGATGGTTATATAAATTCTTTTCATATTAATTTTTTAAATATTTTTTAGCTAAAAATTTAAAACATTTAAACTTCTACAAGCCAAAAAACTCTCAGATCGCTAAATATGAATCAAAATTAAATATTAATGACCTTAATGATGACTGTTTGATTTGCATTTTTGAACTTCTGCCTATTAAGGACAAGTTGATGATAGAACTAGTTTCTAAAAGGTGGAGAAACCTTGGGAACAATTTTTCATGTTTGAAAGTCACAAGTTTTGAAATAACCGATGATATTTTTGAAGAGTTGGAAAATAGTTATGAAGATAAAATAATTTTCAATAGAAAAAAAAGATTCAACTTTTTAATAAATGTTTTAAAAAGATGTTCTTCTAACATAAATTATGTAAAAATAGATAATGATTTAAAACTCTTTAACTGTTCCAAATTGCTAAAAGTAATTTCAAAATGGTGCCACAATATAACAAAATTGTATTTACGTAAATTATATCTTTACCTATTCTATGAAGACATGGATGAAGAAGATAAGTATCTTAATTCTTTATTTAAAAATAACAAGAAAATATCAAGCATTACTCTCGATGATGTTGAAATTAGGGGAGAATGCATATTCAGTTTGTATCCTGATTCTGTAACAGAATTAAAAATTATTAATAAATGTTTTTTTATGGATAGCGAAGAACATTTGTATGAACAATTACCAAAATTTAAAAATTTAACAATTATTGAAATAGATATTGATGTTGACATTACAGAAATAATGCTTGCTTTAGAAAAAACCAATAATGAAATTATTCATACATTTTCTTTAAAAATTTATGACTGTTCTGAAAGTTTATTATCAAACTTTCTATCTAAACAAAAAAATTTACTCAAACTTCACATAGATACATCTGATTCTGAAAAAAAAATTTTAAACAGAAATTTTTTTAATGCTTTACCAGTAAGTCTTGAAAATTTATGTATTTCAATAAACGAAGAAGTCACTTATAGTTTCAGTCGCTTTGAAAATTTAAGATCTCTTCAATGCCACGTAGATGATTTAAGTGATCAATGTATTAAGAACTTACTTAAATGTAAAAATTTGAAAAAAATTCATTTTTATTCTGTTGACAAATTCTCTACAACTGCAGAAGGTGAAAATAGTTTTTCAGGATTTAAAAATTTAGAGTCACTAAGTTTTACAAGGCCATATTTTTTAAAGCCGATAAAGAAAATAGATAATATATTAAAAGCTGTAACCAGTTGTAAAAATTTAAATGATTTAAATATAAATGGTTATGAATTAACAGAATCAGGCTTAGAGAGTATTTCTTTAATGAAAGAATTAAATAATCTAGTAATTTCGAATATTAATAAAGAGTTGCAAACCCAAATGGCCGATGTTGCTGTAAACGAAATATTGCATTTAAAAGAACTGATGATTATAGGTGGTGGTGAATTAATTGATTTATTTAAGTCGATAAATCTTTTAAAAACAATACGTAGAGATAAAGAAGCTTTAAAAATATGGATTACAGAAAATTATTTTCTATTAAATAAAACTAAAAGAGAAGTGTTTGATAAATTTCCATTAATATCATTAAAATTGTATTAACTAAAATATGAAAGAATAAGTATAGTCACAAAAAATATAATTATATAATGTAATAAAGAAAAATATTTTGAAGTTTTAAGATTTATATGGATATGTATGTTTAAAAAATGTAAATTACATAACAATTAAATTTTTTATTTAAAAAGATTAATATAAAATTTAATATACAAAAAAATCATTTTGTGGTAACAAGTTATTTGCCAGACTTATTATTAAAATAATATATAATTGCACCTACCTTGTTCAGATATATGTTGTTATAGCTATTGCATATGCACATTTTCAAAACCAAAAAAAAAGGAATATTTTAGAAAAATAAAACATTATATCTGACTTTTTAATTCAATAATTATATATTAATCATTAAATATAAAATGCTATTTTTTCATTATGCAAAAAAAATAAGGCTGCAAAAATATATTTCAAGAAAAGGTTATAATTTATAAATGTTTTACTTAATGTTCATAAATTCTTCTTTACCGACTTTTAAAAACATAAACAAATAAGTTTTTTGAAGCTTTATTTTACTCCGTGAAATAATTTTTTTCTTATTCCAAATAAAGAATAATAATTTAGTTTTAACTAAATCTAAATCAGCAAAAAACTTTGCAGAATATATTGAGGTAAATATAAAATGGTAACTTATTATATTTAACATATAGTATGAATAGTATGAATATTATTATAACATAAATGATTGTTGAATCCGAGTCCGAGGTTGAATCTCTAACCTAAAACAAAATAATTACCTTTCAAATACTTATTATACAATTAAAAATGTATAATTTTTTTTTTATAGAAATTTGTCAAACTGGGGTTTTAGTTAAAAAATCTATAAAACTAAAAATAATGGAAATATGAGTTCAGAAGGTGAGATTTTACTATTTTAAAATTTGAAACACTTACAAATTATAATTAATTACTCTGTAATATAGGTTTGAAAAAATTGAAAACATTCTATATAAAAAATGATTCAAATGATATTACTATGAACATCAATAATAAATTAAATGATGACTGTTTGATCAAAATATTTGAGGAATTAGATTTTGAAGACAGGCTCATGATTGAATTAGTATGCAAGAGATGGAACTGCATTGGTAAAAGTTCTTGGAGAAATGTAAAAACTTTGATAGTTAACAAAAAAATGATGAAAAATCAACATAAATCTATTTCCAAAAAAGCAAAATCTAAATTTTATGTGAATATTCTTAAAAGATCTGGCCCATATTTAAATTACATTTGCATAAGGAATGATTTGGATAAAAATTTAACTGTATTGTTCGATGAAATTTTGAAAAATTGTAGCAACTTGAGTAAATTTAGCCTACATGGAATGTTTTCTGCACAATTTAAACCTGATAAGCAGCTCACCAAGTTATTTAAGAAAAATATTAACTTATCAAGTATTACTTTACATAAATTAGACTTAAACGGAGATTGTTTGTCAAGTTTAAATGCTGATAAAATATTAGAATTTTCCATGGACCTAGATAGTGAGTATTTACCAAAAGAAAAATTTTATAATTTTTATTCCAAGTTAAAAAACTTAAAAAAGTTTGATGGTGCAATATATGAAGATTTAAATCAAATGATTGCCACTCTTAATGAATGTGATTGCAAAGACATAGAAGAATTTTCTATTGCAGGTTATAGTAAAATCACCAGTGAGTTATCAAAATTAATATTTAAGCAAAAAATGTTAACTAAACTTAAACTTTCTGGTATAGGAGTTAACAGAAATTTTTTGGATAACTTACCTTCTCCAAGTTTACTTAAAGATTTACATTTGAATTTAAATGAAATGTCATCATATCCTATCAATCGGTTTGAAAATTTAACATATTTCAATTGTAGAATAAGTAATTTAACTGATGAATTTCTGAAAAAATTATCTAATTGCCAGTATTTAAAAAAAATAGGTATTTATACAACTATTTATTCTTTAACAACAGTAGGTGAAAAATATTTTTCATCTTTTAAAAAACTTGAATCATTTTCTTCTGATTGCAATGATAGTACGAAAATGGGAAATATATTAAAAAATTTAACAGAATGTAAAAATTTAAAAAAATTAGATACAAGGTATTCCAAATTTACTATTACAAGTATTGAAAGTATAATTTCTTTTGAAAATTTAACAACTCTTTATTTATCCAACGAAAATATAATCAATGAAGTTCAAATAATTTTTTTTGTCAGAAAGTTAATAAATTTAGAACAATTATTCGTATATTCTGTTATGCATAAAATAAATCTGTATTTCTTCAAAACTGTTAATGAACTAAAAACTAAAAGAAATGATAAGCATTTCTTAACTTTATTTATTCATAGATCAGGTAATTTTTATGGTGGTCTACGGGTGGATGAAATAAAATTGAATCAATATCCTTTAATACGAATAGATTCGAGTTATCTATTTGATATATTTTAAATGAATTTATAAAAATAATTATGCTAAAAATTTTTATTATGTGACATAAATAATTATGACATAATAATTATACATGCATAATTAAATTAACTCTATGATACTAACTCTAAACTCAGTGTATCTAGTTTAAACTTCAACTCTTTTTATATTTAAAAAAAAAATTTAGATTGCTTTTTATTGTATTCATTCAAATAGCTTTTATATTTTTATAAAAAAAAAAAAGAAAAGTAATAAAAATTCTATTTTTTAAACTCAAAAAAAATTATTTATTGTATATCCTTTTTTAAAAATCTAAAATATATATTTTTGCAATATATTTAGTGTATAATTATTTTTTTTAAACTTCATGAGACAGCCAAAAATTTGGTAACAGAAATTTTTCCAGTTGCCTAAACTGAATTATTTTTCAGTATAATGTAAATCAAATAGTTCAATTATATGGACAATAATCCAACATATTTATACAAATATTTTTACTAACACATTTCTATGAGTTATAAAACTCGAATTTCAAGGCTGAAAACAAAGTTATTTATTTTTAGTATTTTTTTTTTAATATCTATTAAAAAAAAATTTTTGCAAAATATTTTTCAAACAAATTTTATTTAAATGTCTTAACAATTTATAATTTTATTTTTTTTATATTCTCATATTGCACAATTTAATATAAATCCAGAAAAACTACCCGAATAGAATCTGAAGTATGGGCCGATCCGGCCCAGATCCGGGCCAGATCACGCCGTATCTGGGCCGGATCAGCCCATACTTCCGATTCTATTCGGGTAATTGTTTGACAGCATCATAAAAAATTTTTAAATTAAAAAGGTAAAATTTCACTGTCATTTGTTGGTTTTTTTTCCTAAAAATTTGCATTTTTAAAAAGTTTATTTTTCTAATTTTGTAGAGGTTTTAATGAGAAAATAATAGAAAAGCGTAAAAATTTACCAAATTCACCTAAATGTACTTAAAATAAATTTTTGAGCTTCAGTTACCTGAAACATAATCATTTGGCGTATTATGGTATGAAATCGCTTATTCTAATTAAAAAAAACTTGAAATTAGATAATTATCCGATAGTTTTGAATTTTTTAATTGAAACTTTAAAAATCCGTATTTTTGTGTAACAGTAGACAATAAGCCTGATCCCAACTATAAACAAAATATAAATGATATTTTTGCTTTTACTTTCCTATTTTTCCATATAGAAAAAAAGAAGTTTTAAATTAAGAGAAATTTTAAAACTATTTATTTGCTTACATGTATTCCTATTTATTTATTTAATGAAAAATAATATTTCATAAAAATGCATAATTTCTTAATTAACCAAATCTCTTATTCTATAAATTTTACATCTAAAATTATTCATATAAATATTACAGAAAATTTTTTTCAAAATTAATTAATTTATGCAAGAATTTCTTTATTTCGTATTAGTAAAATTTTTGGTAAATTAACAAATTTTAAAAGTGTCTATATTTTTTGCAATATAAATTTTCAAGTTAAATTTTTTTTAAACCGAGTATTAAATTTTTCACTACTTTAATCACTTCATTTCTAATCTCGTCCTGAAATACGTTTTGAATTGTAGAAATTATTTTATCTTCAAATTTATTATTTTCAACTTTGTTTCCTTCGAGGTTTCTTTTAACGATTTCTTTCACCATGAAAATTTCTGGTGATTTTTCTCTTTTAATATTTTTAAATTCAATATTTTCACTTTCAACATCAACCACTTCGATATTTTTATTAACATCGTTGTTTTCTGTAACTGCACTTCTTAATGAGTCAAAAACGATTCCAAGCTCATTCCTCATATCTGAAGATGTCGAATCTTCAAATCGATCATTTTTATTACCATCGTTCATTTTTTCATGTACTTTTTCAGATTCTACGTTAAAATTATTAACCGACTTCTTGAAATCATTATTTGAAACAGATTCGCTATTAAAATTATGTATTTTCATATGGAATTCTAATTCTTTTGCATCATAAAATGCTTTGTCACAAAAATCACAAAAAACATTTAGATGGCATTTATTAATATGAGCAACTATCAGTTCCTTTGCATAAAATGTTTCATCACAATAATCACATTTAAAGAAATCATCATTTGCTTGATTTTTGATTTGCTCTTGATTAGAACTTTGCTGAATTTGAATTATCTTATTTTGAAGTGAATGATAAACCTTAATCAAGTCCTGTTTAAACACCAAATCATCACATTTGATTAATGGAATGGAAAGTTCTTTTATTTTGTAGTTATTTTTCTCTTGGCTATCGCACTCGAATTTTTTATCGACAGTGTGAATTTTTTCATGCCTCTTATAATCATCACTTCGCACAAAATTTTTATCACAAAATTCACATTTATAAGGTTTTTCTCCCGTGTGAACTCGAATATGATTTGTTAAATAATTTTTTTGAAGAAATTTCTTATTGCAATAAACGCATTCAAATTTCTTACTGTCAGTGTGAATTTTTTTATGTTTCTTAAGATATTTCAAACTAATAAAAGTCTTATTACAAAGTGTACATTTGTGAGGTTTTTCACCAGTGTGAACTTGAAGATGAGTTATCAGATCTTTTTGAACAAACTGCTTGCTGCAGTGTTTGCATTTGAATCTCATTTTACCAAAGGGTATTTTTTCACGTAAAAAAAGTGACTGTGTGTATATTTTTGTTACATAGCCCCTATTTTCACCAATTTGATCCATATTTTTAAACAATATTTTTTAATGTTGAGAATTTTATGGAATCAGCAGATTTTTTATATTTAATTGAGATTCATTTTTTTTAATCAACGTGTATTGTGAATTGGATAAAAATGAAAAAAAATTATTTTTATCCACTCTATTTTTTAATAATACCTAAATCATTAAAAAAGAATTAGTTGTTAAAAAATCTAAATACATGATATAATTTGAAAATGTTTTTTTTTTTCAAAAGTAATATTTTTCTTTAATAAATGCATTTTATATATAATATTCTAGAAATATGTCTAGACAGTTTTATAATATTCACGCTTTAGGCAATCTAGTACCTTTATGTATTTATTTCATTGCTGTTAAGTGGATAAAAAACTCTTGACATACTTGTGCATATTTGTATGATTGTATGATTATATATAATTTAGAAAGTAGATTTTTCCTTTAATTAATTTATCATTTTAACATGTCAAAATAATTGTTTAAAATTAATAGAGATTTATTACATTTTGTCTTCTTTGAAATGTTAATTGAAAATCAATAATCATAAAATTAGATAATTTGTAATGAATAATTAAGAGTGAACGTTTATTTAATTATTAGGATGATTTGTCTTCCGAAAGGGGTACAGATAACGTTGCTCTATTATAGTGATACAGCAGTTGTTAAATCGAGTCATTAAACTGATCGAAAACTAGATGAGAAAGCATGGGCTCCAGTTGGTTTTGCTGACATAAACTTTGACCACAGACGATATTCTGTCATGATGTGGATTGTTGTCAGAACGTGGAAATTGAAAAGAAGTTAACAATTAAGGTTAACAAATTAAAAAGTTTAAAAATAATAAGCACTGCAAGCGTTATAAAGCCAGAGGAACTCTGTCTTGCTATGCGCAGAACGGAAATTTTTTTCGAAAACCGTTTTACTAGAAAATTATAGTAACTGGATAAATTATATTCAAAGATTTTATAAAGAGCACTAAGAATTTTTTAATCTTAATAAGCAGTATCCAAGTCAGCATTTCATTTGGTGGCTGGAGTGATTCCTATCAATCTGCTTGCCTGTGGAAATGGAAAAACGACCTCCAGGGACCGTTCAAAAACCATTTAAGAACACTTTTTCTTGTTCTCCCCTAAATTGGCAAATTTAAAACCAGAGGGAATGGATCTGGAAATACTAGGGAGTTCCCAAAACTGGCAAAAATGAACAGAATACCGTCGATCACGCTGAGAAAGAAAAAAAAAGAGAATTTTTTAGCATAAAATACTCAGGATTTTAAAGGCCCATGTCTCAAAAAATAATTTTTTCATTCCGCTATTTTTTCTAGTTAAAATCAGGGTTAAAATATAAAAAATAATGAAAAATAAGTACAAGATAAAAAAATAAAAGTTTTAATATTTTCTTTGGTCTTAATATTCACATAATGAACCATAAATTTTCACTGTAATTAAGATCATAAAGAAATTTCTTAAGTAAACAACCTTGAATTTTTTATTATATTAAAAGCATGAATATTAAAAAATCAAATTAAAAATCTTCTTGCATAAACTTTAAGTATTCAACTATTTAGAATAAATCCATTTTTAAAATATTAAACCGTGAAGAAAAAAATTTTTTTTATTCATTTTACGTGTTTAACTTAAATAAAAAATCTTTTTCGAGAGAACGAAAGATATTATTTAAGACAATGTGAAAAATGAATAAGATTTAAAGTAATTGAAATACGAGAATCTTAAAAAATATACGTGTGGTTTTTTACGTGATTTTATTAAAAATCAGCTAGAAAAAAAAAGGTGTTTTATTTTAAAAATAAAATATTGAAAATAATTATGGATATTTTATGTGTCAAAATGTATTTTTTATTTTATTTTTGAATGTAATTTCTGTTTTATTTACGATTAATTTAAGTCACATAATTTTTGTAAAAAAGGATATTTTAAATACATGGTTTCTTTTTAATTGGAATTATTTATTGGTTATATCATCAGTTTTATTCATTAACTTTTTTTTTTAATTAAAAACTCACGTATCTTAGAATTTTTTTTATGATATGTACTTTTTTATATACTAATCTTGTCAAGTACAATCATTTAAAATCAAATGAATTTTTTTAGAAAGCATAAAAAAGTATGGTAATTTAAAATACCAGTTTTTTTCTTCTTCTAAATATTCATCTTAGAAAAATATGCTAAAAATTTTTTTGATAAAAATCAGAAAATTAAAAATTTTCATACAAAGAGCTGAAAATTTTATGATTATTAATTAAAAATGCTAATTTAGGTTATAAAAATGTTAAGTTTAATAAAAAGAAAAATATCGTGCACCAATGACTCACATTTTTGCATTTTAATATAAGTCTTTTTTTTACCTTTTGTGTACTTTCGGTTTATTAAGTAATTAAATCACTCGAACTGCTGAGAAACACGAATTAACTTTTCTCATAACTGAGTTAAAACTTGTTAAAAAACTTTTTTTTTTTTTAATTTATAATATAAATGTATGCATTTATACATGAGTGATTCTTTTTGAACTTTACTGTTTTACTTGATATTTCTAGCTTTCAAAGTAATACTTTGGAAAATTAAAATTATTTTTTGAGGTATCCTATTTTTGTAATTAAGAAATTAAATTTCTTTTTCCGAGGATAAAAATAGGTGGTATTTATGTTTTTCGACCCGCTGAACACGAATCCGGGGTCCGTTTGGCGATTTTCGTGGTCAATTTTTTGTTATTAACAAATTATTGCAAAATTGGCCAATAATTCGTTAATAACAAAAAATTGACCACGAAATTCGCAAAATGGATCCTGGATTCGTGTTCAGCGGGTCGAAAAACATAAACACCACCTGTTTTTATCCTCGGAAAAAGATATTTAATTTTTGGGCGTGATTTGTATTGCTGGCGCCTGTATTAAAACCCAAATTTTTGTAATTTTACCTTTTTTACTATTTTACTTAATATTAATTTGACGTTGAAATATGAGAAAAACTTCTATTGCTAAAATAAAAAGTACCTCTGACAATTTTATTTAAAAAATTTTTAAATAATGAACTCTTCACCCATAAATAATCTCAACCATCTAAAAACTAAAAACCTCAAAATAAATTTACATTATCTTCAGTAAATAATTTATTAAACAGAAAAAGAAAGCTTATATTACATTTGGTATTTATTTATTTGCATAAAACATTAAATAACCATTAAAACCAAAAAAAAAAAATCTTATTCTTAAACAGTTTCATAAATCATAAAAAAATATTTTTTATTAAAGAACTAAGCCATAACTTTCATGTACATTAACAATAATTTATAATAAAAACTAAAGGTGCATTTAAGATTTATTTTTGTAATTTATTAATATTATCGTTTAAATAATAATTTCAAAACTTACCAAATATGATAAAAAAATTATTCTAGGTCATTCGATTCGAACTTTTATAAAAAGTCAAATTGAAGTTAATCAAAATCATGAATTTGATGGAAAAAAAACTTTTTTTAAAAGCAATAATGTTATAAAATTACTTTATTTGCCAAAAAAGAAAAAAATTTAAAACTTTTTTATATCATAAAAAGACATTTGAAACTTGTTACAATTTCATATAAAAATGTGTGACCCATTAACACAAATTGAATACGTTTTTTTTTTGAATGTCAAAGCTAACTTTGTTTATTCTTGATTTTAAACATTTTCGTTTACCTTTCATTTTTCCTATCTCAATTTATATATTTTTTTTATTGCAAAATTTTCTGACTGAACATTCATCATGAAATTGACGAACCCACAGATTTTTCAAAGAGATTAAATTTTATATATATGTAGAGAGAGTGAATATATATGATGTTTTAGTAGTTATGGTAGAGGAGCATATATATATTCTAAATTTTTTATTTTTTAGATTACTTTGTGTCAATGCTCTCTTTCATCTTTTTTGATCGAAGAATCATCAATTTTATTTAAATTTAGATTTATATATGAAGTATTTCATATCAATTTTTTTTTCAGGAGTTTGCTTTTATACTGCATTTAAAAATAAAAGTTTGGTTTTTGGATTATTTACAATTCTATTGTAGCTTTATCAGCAACAGCATAAATGACAACTTCAAGTAATAATTTTGATCTGTAAACTATCTAGGTTTACCAAAAAAATAATGTGACTAATTTTTGCAGTTAGAAAAAAACTAAATTTTATTTATTGCAGTGCACCAATTTTCATATAAATTTTAAGAAAATTTGGCATGGAATATCCCATATATATTTTTATAAAACGAATTGTAAAAAATGAAGTATTTTATATACTTAAGATATTACGCTGAATTATACTGTGTAAATAAATATTTTAATAATTAGTTAATTATGTACATTTCTAATTTTCTAGAAAAAAGCAATGGTAATTGAAAAAAAGAGAATTTATTATTAGTTTTTTCATTTTTTTTTAAGAGGGGAATCACTAAATTTTGAATTATATTTATTGCAAAATTTTCTATCAATAACCCCATTGACTCCAAAAATATATTGAAAATTAAAATACTTTTAAAATTTTACAATAAAAAAAATTCTTATCTAAATGTAGCCAGAAAAAAACATTTGGCAAGAAAATTGAATAGATAGAAACCTTTTTTAAAAAAAAATGGTCAACACATTATATTTACACATAAAATACAAACATAACCTCAAAAACTATATAATAGAAATATACTGTGGATAACCAAACAGCTCATTTTAACCTTTTTAAATAACTACCTTTTTTATATATGAAAACATTTATTTCAATGGTTATGACGACTATATCCTTTTCATAAATGAATACTCTATTTTCTTATCTTTTAAACAACCTTTATATAAATATGACATTCTTTTTTTTCTACCTATAATCACACACACTTAATTTTATGTACAATTATTATTATTATTATTTTTAAATAATATAAAAACATGCAATATGATAATTAAAATTTGAACAAAAAAAAAATAAAATGAAGAGAATAATTATTTGAAATTCTTTTTTAGATTTTATCAGACTTTGTTATCAAGATGAAAAAAGTGGCATTAAAAAATTTTATAATTGTTAATACTTATTATTTATTTTACAAAGTATTTTAATTTTCTTTTTATCTTTTTGAATTGCAGTTAAGGTAAATTAGAAAATAAAACATTTTTTCTTGTTTGAATAAATTATTGTTTTTTGTAAAAGGTAATTAAACAATTTAGCGAATTCTTTATATATATTTTTTTTTCCACGAATTAGGTGCTTTTCAGTGGCCATTACTGAGTAGTAACACTGACGTAATCAATCAAGTATGAGAATTAGAGACTGATAAGAGCATAAAGGAAGACAAATTTGATGAATTTAGAATAATTTTGACTTGGAGACCCAACTTTAAATAACTTTTCGATATTTTCCTATAAATTAAAAAAATAAAGTAAAAGACTCAACTTGAATAATCCAAAAAATAATTAACTAAAGTACCCTAAAATCAAACACGAAACTAAATACTCTAAAAACTGAAAACTCCAGCCTCACACTTAAAATAATAATACAAAACTTGAACTTCCATTTTCTACAAGTTTGTATAAAAAGTTCGATAATCACATTTTTTTTCTTTCGTTCATTCTTTTTTTGTAAAAATAAATGTTTAACTTCGAGGTATAGGTACTTGGCAGATCGTTTTAACTTTTTTCCAAATTGACATACCACGAATACAGAAAATGATGATCTTTCTATACATCCGTAAAATTTCAATTATAATGAAAACTAATACAAAACTTTAATTTTTTTGTATTATTTTATATTGAATTTTTCTTTTTTTTTTTATCATAAAATATATATACTTGATTTGAATTCGATTAAAAAGATTAAACATGATTAGTGAACTGATGTACAAAAGTTATTTTTTTTCAATTATTTCTTTTTATTGTTTTTATTAAAACAATGGTAATATTGAAAATAGTACTCAATTTACATATTGTTTTTGATATTTTAATAGGAAAAAAAGTTTTTGTATTGAGAGATTATTAAGATACTTAAAATTATCTTTTTAATTTTTCATTTTTATGTACATTAGACTAATTGAATTTAATTGGTTTTAATTTTATTGACTTAAATATTTTTTATTTGTGGATATAATAATGTTTATTCATATTTCTTTTTTAATTTTTTGTTTTTTTACGAAAAATATTTATAAAATCGTAAAGGCAGGGAAATTTCCGATTTAAAACTGTACCTACAGACCTCCGAAACATTTTGGGTTTACCCGAAAAGCGATCCGAAAAAAGACTGAACTTTCGGGTTAGGTATTCTCGAAAATTCACACCCCTAAAAAGAATCTAAAACAGAATTTAATTGGAGTAATTAGTATTATTATTCTAATTAATATCTTCTTTTTTATTACTCTTGTACATAATTTTGAACATTGTGGCATCCCTTGTGGGGGACTAATCTCTCAAAAATTATAATTTTTTCCCAAAACATCTGAAAAGATCATTTTACCTAAATCTTTGTTCACCAAAAAAAAAAACCATTTTCCACAGCCAGATTTTATTTTCTGTGCGTAGGATCATTAATTGTATCATAATCATTTTTTTTCAACTTTCTAGTGGTGGTCTTTACCGTAAAAATTGAAGAAAGCTTAACCCATTTTATTGTAGCTGAATATTTTGCTACATTTGTCCTTGTGGGGAAAATTTTTTCGTTCTTTTGGCAAAAACATGTAACTATAGTTGAACTTTTTCCTAATTAGTGTTTGAACTCGGGTTTGAATGGTATTTTAAAATACTCAATTTTTAAGGCTTTTTCTACAAAATTTTTAAGCAGTTGGGCGATTCTTACCAAGATTCTTACAAGGATTTATGGATTTTACTTGCTTTTTAAATTGCTTTTGATATCAGCTGTGTGGAGTAAAATAACTACTAATGAAGAAAGCACAAAAAAAGTAAATGTTCAAAAGATATAAAAATAAATAAAGCTTGAAAGCCTCAGTTAAATGAACCGAAGTCTTTCTATTTCATTACTGCATTACTGAAATCTATTAATGCAGCATAAAAAAACTATATAAAAGTTAAAGTATGCAATTTAAATCCAATTTAAAGAAGATTTCTAATTTAAACGTTATTTCCATGCACTTTGTTGGAAAATGAAAAAGTCTATCTCGAAGAAAATATAAAACCAATCAACGGTCAGTCAAATTAAAACGTTTCAGCCAATCAAGCTATTTTTCTCGATATTTTATAACCAACTGTAAACTAGTTTTTACCTTTCTTAAATAAATTAAAAATTTCCAAAAAAAATTAGGTAAAATAAATAAAAAAAATTCGACAATTAAGTATAAAAATTTTTCATTTTATTACAGCTAACGAGAGTATAAAACAGTACATAAATTGTAAAATGTATTTTCACTTGTGTAAAATTACTTGTACTTACATTGAAAAAAAAAAATATTTTTTATTTCAAGATTTCTTGTTGATTTCATGTGTAAAAAAATATGTAGGCGTTACAACGTATGTTATTTTAGTTTACTTAACATTTGATAAGAATGTTTATTATATGTAAATGTCATGTAAATTTATTTTAACTGTAAACCTTAATTACATATCTAATTATTGTGTGGTTTTTAATTAAAAATTTTTATTTATTATTGTTAATAACAATTACTACATAAATTTGTGGTAGTTCTATCATTTAATTAAAAAACATTTTCTGCACCGAAAATTTCAGTTAAATTATGGTAAATTGTAATATTTAATGAACGAATGTAATAATTCCACCACACGGCACATGACATTACAGATTTACCGCTAATTGTATATAATAATATACTTGCAACCTATATATATATATATAGTTTGTGCATAAAATGAGACACAGGACTAGCGACACTATAAATCTTCAAGACTTAGACAGCTGTAATGCCAAAAGGATTTCTGTTCAACTCCGGAAACTCTAACTTGAAAGTTCTCTCTATATATATTATATATAATACGCACACAATTTACTGCATCTAAAATACAACTTTTCTTTCTACTCTGTCTCTCTCTATCATTTATCTAACGTTTTGTCTCAATTTCCATTTGCCATTTTTAGAATATTACAAGTTATTTTTACTATAGTCTATTTCTCCAAAATCCCTTTATCTGTATTATTTTAAGTGCATGCGCTTACAAAGAAAGTTTAATCGTTCAAATGTAACTTATTAAGTTTTATAAACGGTGTTCGTTAAAGACTAGTAAACTGCAAAAGCGAACTAAGTAATCAAGGAGTAATCCACACAAGTTTTTTTTTTTAATGCAAACACATTTTAAAGAGAATAATTTATACTGCTTTTTTTTCAAAAATATTTTATGAAGAACAGGTTGCTGACTGCTGTAATACAAGAATTTTGAAAAAAAATGTGTAAAAGGGTTCACTGGTTATTCCGGTAGAACAATATATTAAATTTTTATATTTTGGGAAGGAGGCAAAAGTATTTTTTTGTAGATACTTTAGATATTTTCTTTGCTGATGCCTTTTTAAAATGTTTTTAGCAAATATTTTCACTATACTGCTTTTCGAGCTGCTTTTTTAACTAACTTTTAATTTTTAATCATTTCCTCGCAGATAATATTACACCAAGTATTCCTTTGGTTCTAATATTGAAAATCTACTAAAAAAAGCACTGTCACTAAGTATCTTTTTTATAATTATGATTGATTTACAAGAGGAAACTTTTCAGTCATCAATTTATTTAACATTGAATAATATGATTTAATACTACACGTGTGAAAAATATATTTTAATTAATTTACTAACTTTATTCAAAAAGAGTCGAAATGAATGTACCATTTTTTTCCAGGAAAATTATAATAATAATAATAATATTAAATTTAATTCATAACATAAAGTTTAGAATTTATCTTTTGTTAAAAATTTTTTAACATTAACATTTATTAATACCTAGAACTTTTTTTAGGTACTTTTTCTGTTTACATGCACATTTACTTTATAATTGCAAACATCACGTAAAAAATAATTTTTATTTGATGTAAAATAAATTAATTTTAAATTAATTTTTGTGTTTATTTTTTAATAGTATATTATGTATCAAGGGCGTAAAAATTTTGGCACTAGCGTGAGCACTAGCACGAGTGCTTTGCGAAGCAGGGCACGAGTGATATGTGCTCACGCTTGTGTCTAAAGTATTTCGCCCATGGTGCTTATAATATTTTACGCCCATGAGGGCAAAATAAAATATTTTTTTTGTTAGGTTAAACTAATATTGATTCGTATTGATCTTATACTATGTATTGGTTGTTCTTTGTAAAGTTTTCACAGATTTGTATCGATGGTTTTCTAAGTCTGCTCCAAGATATTTTTTCGATATTTTTCGTCAAAAGCGCACGATTGCAAAAAATAACTTTTTTTAATTATAAATTATAAAATTTGAACATTATTAATCTATTGTTGGTCTCGAGGATATGCTGCTAGCCAAAAGCCACCTTTTGGTGAAAGACTCAAGTTTTTCTTGTCATATTCAAGGGGATAACTTGTTTTTTCATTTGGTCGCAAATTGTATTTAGCCAAGAAATAAAACAAAAGTATTTTTGTTTCTAATATTGCGAATCTGTTACCAATGCACATCCTTGGACCGATTCCAAAACCTAAATTCGTTATTTGAGAAACTGCAGCTTTCTTTCCAATAAATCTTTCTGGATCGAATTTTTTTGGATTATCATAGAATTCTGGGTTATGGTGTATTGCTATTACTGGAATCCACAAAACCATTCCAGGCTCAACTACAAATGGTTTTCCACCAGGAAGAGGAGGTGGTAATTCAAACCTTTTCACACACATTCGATCCAATAATGATCCAACTGGGTGCAATCTCATGGATTCATTAAATATTGCATCCAAGTAAACCATATCATTTATGTGTTCGTATGTTGGTTTCCCATTGCTTTTTTTTAAGACATCATCTATTTCCTTCTGTAACCTTGATTGAATATCCAAGTTAGTAGCTAATTCATGGCACATTAAACACATTTGAGTAGAAGTAGTTTCAAAACCAGCAAAGAAAAAAATGAAGGCTTGAGCAGTCATTTCTTCAACTGTAAGTTTTAGTAAGTCACTTGTTTTTCCTCGAGCATCCATCATTAACTGCAACATGTCTGGACGAGTTATTCCTTGTTCATCTCGTGTCTTAATTGTTGTACGAATGACATCGTAAAAAAAATTCGTAACTTTTTCCGATATTAATTTTATTTTAAAAAATTGAAACAATTCTGGAAATGTAATAGCAAGCATAAACTTAAACGACAAACTTCCTTCAAAATCTGTTGCTTCTCTGCCACGAACATAAAACTCATTTTTTTGATTTTCTAATGAATCAATACTTATGCCAAAAGCACAAGTGGCAATTACGTCATTCGTGTATCTTGTAAATAAGTCTTTTGTACCTAACATTTTTCTTTTTGATTCTGGTAGCTTGTCAATATAATTTATAAAATTTTCAACACAAGTAACCATCAATTCAAACATACCTTTCATTTTACTTGCCGTAAATGCTGGTGAAAGTAAAGTACGAGCTTCTTTCCACTTATCACCAGTCATTTGAAATAGATTTAACCCAAATAAAGGATCAACTTTTTCATCGACTATTGATCTGTGATCCATAAAATATTCAAAATTTCTCATAGTCACAGATTTAATTAAATCTAAATCTCGAAGTACTATAACTGGAGACATCGATTGAAAAGCTCCAACATACTTTGCTTCTGGACTGAAGTTATAAATATCCTTAACAACATCAATCATATGTTTCCTTCGAAAATAGGCAGGTGCCATATTACCGAAAAACAGCACTGGTGGAATATGAGGTATATCATATTCTTTGAAATAATTTAATTTCTTTTTAATATAAACATAAATTAAATATAACACTACCACAATCAAAGATACAAATATTAGATTCATTTTTCATGTAAGCTGATTACTTTATCAAGTGCAACTCATTGCAAACTGCTTTTTATTCTATATGTAATTCATTTATATACATATTTAGCAAGAGGTATGAACAAGCTGATCATTAGGTCATCATTTCATTTAATATTGTGTAATGTAATTGAGTACTATATTGTAAGTAGTAACGTTTAAATGAAAAAATATTTTTTTGAACTTCAAGGACACTTGAACAAATTTATTTTTAGCTTATAAAACTTTTTACTCATCATTCTAGTTTTATATATTATTCTCTTTGTTAAAAGATTCAAATAAAAAATTGAGCAGTAATCAAATTTATTTTAATAGTCAATAAAAAACTATTTTATGTTTAATAAAAAATTTTGGTATTTTATTACTTTTTCTGTTAGATTTATATCAATCAAAATTATTACAATAGATGTATATTGTATAACAGACATATCATTCTATTCCTGCGTTCTGGGATGTGCTGCTAGCCAAAAACCACCTTCTGCCGAAATACTAAGATTTTTTTTGTCGTATTTTAGAGGCGAACAAGTTTTTTCGTTTGGTCGCAAATTATATTTAGCCAAAAAATAAAATAAAAGTATTTTGGTTTCTAATATAGCAAATCTGTTACCAATACACATTCTTGGACCGATTCCAAATCCTAAATTAGTTATTTGCGAAACTGCAGATTTCTTTCCAATAAATCTTTCTGGGTCAAATTTCTCTGGGTGATCATAGTATTCTGGGTTGTGATGTATTGCTATAACTGGAATCCAAATAGCCATTCCTGGCTCGACTTCGAATGGTTTTCCACCTGGTATAGGTGGTGGCAATTCAAATTTTTTTACGCATATTCTTTCTAAAAATGAAGCAACAGGATGTAATCTTAATGATTCATTAAATATTGCATCTAAATAAACCATGTCATTTATGTGTTCGTATGTCGGTTTTCCATTGCTTTTTTTTAGGACGTCATCTATTTCTTTCTGCAATCTGGTTTGGATATCCAAATTTATCGCTAACTCATGGCAAATAATGCACATTTGTGTAGATGTGGTATCAAAGCCACCAAAGAAAAAAATAAAAGCCTGGGCAGTCATTTCTTCAACTGTAAGTTTTAATAATCCATTAGTTTTACCTCGAGCATCCATCATTAGTTGCAGCATATCTGGTCGACTGACTCCATTCTCATCGCGATATTTTATTGTTGAACGAATAACATCATTAAAAAAATTCGTAATATTACCTGATATTAATTTAATTCTAAAAAATTTCAATAATTCTGGAAAAGCTCTTGCTATCAAAAATTTAATTGATAAACTTCCTTCAAAATTGGTAGCTTCTCTACCAAGAACGTAAAATTCATTGTTCGGGTTTTCCAATGAATCAATGCTAATACCAAAAGCACAAGTGGCAATTACATCATTTGTGTATCTGGTAAACAAATCTTTTGTCCCCAACATTTTTCGTTTTGATTCTGGTAGCTTGTCAATATACGCAACAAAATTTTTAGCACAATTCACCATTAAATCAAACATTCCCTTCATTTTACTTGCCGTAAATGCTGGAGTTAACAAATTTCTAGCTTCCTTCCACTTATCACCAGTCATTTGAAATAAGTTCAAAGCAAATAACGGATCAAGCTTTTCATCAACTAATGTTTTATGATCCATAAAATTGTCAAAATTTTTTATAGTAACTGATTTTATTAAATCTAAATCCCGAATAAATATAAGTGGTGTCATTAACTGATAAGCTCCAACATACTTTGCTTCTGGATTAAAGTTATAAATATCTTTCAAAACTTCAGTAATATGTTTTTGACCTAAAAAAGTTGATGCCATGTTACCAAATATCGGTACAGGTGGTATATGTGGAATATCATATTCTTTAAAGTAACTTAATTTCTTCTTGAAATAAATATGTAGAAAATAAATCAAAGTAGCAAACAAAAAAAGAAATGTAAAAAAATACATTTTATTAAGAGCACAAATCACTTTATTGCCCTGTTGATAGTAGCTTGTCTCAAACTGATATGAATGCATAAGTAAGTAATAATATGCATTTGAAATCCCACTGCTGTGCTATCAGAATAAAAATAATAGAAGGAGTTATTTATTAACTTTATAACTCCTTGCCTTACGTAATATTCATTTTTTTCATTAAACAATTTTTTGACATTTCAAAACAATATTCATTTTAATTATTGTATATTAGTAGTAAAAACATGTCTGCTAAACAAAGATAAAGATAAAGTATAAAAAATACCTATTTTTAAAAATATTAAAAAAAAAATAATATTTATAAAATAAAATGTATTTTACGTAATTATCTTTGATATTATACTACAAATTTACATGATAATTAATATTTCTAATAAATAATACTAAAGAAACAAGTTTTATTTTAATAATATATTTATAAGATTCATAACCTAAGAAAAAAACTTTTTTTCTAAATTTATTCATATTTTCAAGCAGCAATAAACTATCTACATAATTAGTCACCAGTTAAACATTAGTTAGAAATTAAAATAATATAAAATAGTACTAAAAATTTTAATTTTCCAAGTTCACGGTTACATAGAAAATGATCTATAAGAAAACTTTTATATTTTCTCTTAAAGTACAGTTTGAGAAATGAAATGTAAATTTTAACTTTTTTTCTTTATGTGCATAAAAGATATTAGACAGGAAAATAAGTGTAAAGAAAATTAATTACTAAATTTTTCTTTCTTCCTTATTCTTTTATTTAATTAATAACGTATTTTCTCAATTACTTAAGAAATATAAATCCTAATAAGTCATGTTGCAACTAATTACCAAAAAAAAATAAGGAACTTTTTTAAAGAAAAAAAAAGTTTTTAAGTATGCGAGTAACTAATGCTATTATTATTATTATATGTAAAAGTCAAGTAAACTTTAACGTTAATTACTTACTACATATTATTGTTAAAGAAGAAGCTAATGTGTGTGTTACTGTATTACAAATGATCTTATAAACAGTCATATATTTTCATTTAAAATTAAACTTTATGAACCATATATATTTATACAAATTTTATATATAATTATGTTTAATTATTATTTAAGGGATTTTGTGTTAGGTGGATCTTGGTGGTTGGACTGAGGGTTTATTGGATTTAGTCGAAAATCAGGCCAAAAACGTAAGATTCTAGCAATTTTTGGCTTCCTGGGTGCAATATTTTAGTTCTTGCAGTAGACTTACGTACATGGTACCTTTCTTGGTTACCTTTACAATATTCCAAAAATGATTTGTACAATAGAGCATCTCGCTCAAAGCACAGATAATATGCGCGAATTCTGCGCCAGTTAGAAAAATATGTTAAATATGATAAATTTATGTTACGGCATCCATTTTTACACTTCAAAACATGTTCTTTTTATGGAATACTTCTAAGCGCATCAAATTGTCTGCGTTTTAAGTTAAGTGCATCTTAAATTGTACTGCAATTTAACGAAAAAATTCAAAAATACGTTTTGTTATTAAATCTTTAAAATATCTAAATCAGCCTTACAAATTTTATTTACCATCCTAATTTTAGCCCCCAAAAAATGTTGATCCATTCCCTAATTTAAAACTGCTATACCCTCGTTTTCTTTAGGTACTAGACTAAAAAATTTTTGCCTTATTTATCCCCATTTTTTGGTACTACTCACCGTAAAACTTGAATTAAAAAATTTTTTTTCACTTGACAAATTGCAATTTTTAAAATCCATGCTTTTCAAACTAAAGAAATTAAAATTAACTGTCATGTTAATATGCATAAAAATATTTAAGGGTAAATTTATATATTTTCATATCACGTAGAAAATGATCTAACAGTCAGTAAAATATACATAACAAATATAGAAAATACACACGCAGTACGTACATGATAAGAAGATTACGAATTGCGTATAATAATAAGACTTTATATTATAATACAGTATGGGTGAATTCGAAAACTTGGTAAAGAATTTAACTGTATCATGAGGGTGTGTAATATAAAGGGTAACTAATATCTTTGACGGAGGTTTAATTTTATGCATGTCTACATTTTCATTCCATATACAGAAAATTAAATTTGTAAAACAAAATATTTTTTTTATTATTTTACATACTAAATGTGAAAAAAAAAAAAAACAATTAATACTACTTAATAACAGGAGGACATTGGTAAATAAAAGGATGGACAGATGTGCTAAATTAATCGAAAGTGCATATATGAAAATCCCAGACGTTGAATAATAAAATTCGGCAAGGCACATGCATACTACTACTACTACTATAAATAAAAAAATTTATATGTGCAAAATTTTGTTTGGTGTTGATTTCTCCAGAGAGTATTGGCTCTCTAAATTCGATACATGTGAATCTTCATTACTGACAACCTAACTTTTTTTTTTTTTAATAAATGATCTAGAATTGCAAAATGAAAAATTGAAATTCATTATATTCAAATTTTTTTTTCCTACGAATAAATTTTTTTTTTTTGCCCTGTAGTAAAAATTGATTGATTTTTATTTTATTTTTTACTTTTTTTTTTTAAAAATTGCTACAAAATTTTTTATTTTATTATTTTATACGCATATAATATTTCGATTTTACAATACATTTATTTTATTACTTATTTTTGATTATTCGATATTTTAGCATATATAGGAAAATTCTTCTGGAAAATCAATACTCATAAAAGACCGACAATTTATTACTGCATTTGTGTTAGTAAAAATTTTATTTAATAATCTGATTTTTGCTGTTGTTGTTAAGAGCAAAATCATATTTTTCTCGCAACTAACGAAGACAGGAACGAAGAACAATTTTATATGGCCCTAGACCATAAATAAAGAAAGCCCCAAATCGCAGTTTACTAACAAATTAGATTCCTCTGGTTCGCCGAAGGTAATTTAATATCGATAATTTAATTTAATTTAATATCGATAATTTAATTTAATTTAATATCCATAATTTGGGCCATTCTTTACTTTTCTGGACACGAACCGTAAGTATACTATTTTGAAATTTGAATCGAAGGCGAATTCCAGGAAGTGCTTAAAATTACATAACTCACTTCAGATAACTTGCTTTTTATTTTTTTTTTACTTTAATATAGCTAATCGATAACTTAAAAAATCTAAAATTTTTTTAATTTAAAGCGCAGCGGGTATAGTATATTACGTAACAAGTATGTAAAATTAAAAATCAATTTAGACTTATAAATTTTTGCCTTGATTTTTACACACATTTCACATAATTTTTTAAATAAATTAACAGCAGGAAAATTTTCTAGTGAAAAGGAGCGTTCCCTCGCCTTATAAAGAAAAATTTTACCAATTTACTATCAGCCCGAGCCTTTATTTCCCCAACAACAAAACCGTAATAAATTATAACTTAATACTTAAATAATTAAATGTAAACAAATACATTTTTTATTATTGTTAATAAAAAAAAGTAAAAAAATTTTATTGCTCTTATTTTATGGTTATAAAAAATTTAAGGTTAATCTCGATATAAATGAAAAAAAATAGGGATCATAATAATGGTACATAATAAGAGTTTTTATTTTTTTATTCCTTAAACACCGTAAAGAAGTCAAGCTTATAGTATATATAGAAGTTTATGATTATATTTCTAATAAATAAGCAACATAAAGTCATGTCAGAATATAACAAAACGTATTTTATAAATAACTAATAAATATGCACAAAAAATTATATATACATTTTCTACATGCATAAACAACAAAATAAATATATATAAGTATATTAACCTGGCTTTAATTTTCAAAATTTTTCTATTTTTAGATTAAACTTTAGCAAATGTAATTTACTTAAGGATTCAACAAATAACCAAAAAATCAAATTTAATGCAAAACGGGTAAGGCAAAATTTTTTTATAGAATTCGTACAATTGATCACTTTACACTGTGTAAGTTAAAAATGAAATTTTTTTGCGCTGTCTTTTTTGCTACATTTACAAAGTACCACGAATTTCTATACAGATACACTATGTTTATTGCTACGTTTTTAGGTAAATTTTGAAATAATTTCCAAGCTAATGTATATAGTTTGTTTAATACATATTGCATCATATTGCATATTGCATACTAAATTTAGAAGTCCAAAGTTAAATAAATATTTATTTTAATATTTTTTTTAAACAGATTTTTAATTAATTTGTCAGTATAAAATAAATCGAAAATAAATAATAACGAATTTATTTGTCAATATTAAATAATTTAATTTAATATTACTAAATGTAAAAATGAATTTTATAAAATTGATAAAGACCCATCAGAATATTTGGATGCAATATTATATTGTTATCAAATGTATTACATTATTTTGTGTTTTCAATAATTATTATTATTTAAATATATTAACTAAATCATTAAAGTATCAAAAACGTATTTACAAAATCAAAGCATAAAGAGATTTTATTAATTAAATTAATTTATGAATATCAATAAAGTTTTCAAATATTTCATATAAATAAATTCTATATTTGCCAAGTTGTAGCAGAAAACTCACTTTTTTCCTTAACGTTTTATTAACTTATTGCTCGAATTTTTATGTTGACGACTTTTTTCTAGGTGATGCGAGCCAAAAATCAGAATGTTCAACTTTTTTTTGTTTCAAGTAATTGGATTACATGTTTTTTCATTTGGAAGTAATTTGTATTTCGCAAAAAAACAAAAGAATATTATTTTTCTTTTCAATAAAGCGAACCTGCTGCCAATGCATTTCTTAGGCCAATTTCAAATCCTAAAATAGTTATTTGAGAAACAGCTGCTTTTGAACAAGTGAAATTTTTTGGATCAAATTTTTCGGCCTTCTTATACATTTCAGAATTATGATGAATGCCACTTATTGGAATCAAAATATCCATCCATGAAGTATTACGTAAAATGAATAACGTTGTAAATATATTTTATTATTTCGGAAAAGTGTTTCTTTGAAAATAATGCATGAGACATTTCACTCGATAATAATCGATTGACTTTCATTATTACAATTTTTTTTAAATTTATAAAAAACAGTACTAGCAAAAATATTAGTATATACTAATATTATTTTTTCCTAGGAGATGCTGAAAGCCAAAAGCCACCTTCAGCAGAAATACTGAAATTTTTTTTGTTATATTTAAGGGGGTTGCATGTCTTTTCATTAGGAAGCAAATTGTACTTGGCCAGAAAATGAAATAAAAGTATTTTGGTTTCTAATATTGCGAATCTGTTTCCAATGCACATCCTTGGCCCGATACCAAATCCTAAATTAGTAATCTGTGATACAGCTGATTTCTTGCCAATAAATCTTTCAGGATCAAATTTCTCTGGGTGATCGTAGTATTCTGGGTTATGGTGCATTGCTATTACTGGAATCCAAATAGCCATTCCAGGTTCAACTGTAAAAGGCTTGCCTCCTGGTAAAGGAGGTGGCAATTCAAAACTTTTAACGCATATTCTATCCAAAAATACGGCTTGTGGGTGTAATCTAATTGACTCATTAAATATAGCATCTAAATAAACCATATCATTTATGTGTTCGTATGTCGGTTTTCCATTGCTTTTTTTTAGGACATCATCTATTTCTTTCTGCAATCTGGTTTGAATATCCAAATTTATAGCTAACTCATGGCAAATAATGCACATTTGTGTAGATGTGCTATCAAAACCACCAAAGAAAAAAATAAAAGCTTGGGCAGTCATTTCCTCGACAGTTAGTTTTAGTAAGTCACTTGTTTTTCCTCGAGCATCCATCATTAGTTGAAGCATGTCTGGTCGACTAATTCCATTGTCATCACGATGTTTAATTGTTGTACGAATAACATCGTTAAAAAAATGCGTAACACGATCAGATATTAACTTTATTTTAAAAAATTTCAATAATTCTGGAAATGCCCTTGCTATCATAAATTTTATTGACATGATACCTTCTAAATTAGTTGCTTCTCTGCCAAGAACGTAAAATTCGTTGTTCGGGTTTTCCAATGAATCAATGCTAATACCAAAAGCGCAAGTGGCAATTACATCATTTGTGTATCTGGTAAAAAGATCTTTTGTTCCCAGCATTCTTTTTTTTGATTCTGGTAACTTGTCAATATGCTTTATAAAATTTTCAGCACAATCAGCCATTAAATCAAACATTCCCTTCATTTTACTTGCCGTAAATGCTGGAGTTAATAAATTTCTAGCTTCCTTCCACTTATCACCAGTCATTTGAAATAAGTTCAAAGCAAATAACGGATCAAGTTTTTCATCAACCAATGTTTTATGATCCATAAAATTGTCAAAATTTTTTATAGTAACGGATTTTATTAATTCTAAGTCCCGAATCAATACGGCTGGTGTCATTAACTGATAAGCTCCAACATACTTTGCTTCTGGATTAAAGTTATAAATATCTTTTATGACTTCAGAAAGATGTTTTTTAGCGAAAAATGCAGGTGCCATATTACCGAAAATTGGCAATGGTGATAAATGTGGAATATCATTGTCTTTAAAAAAATTTAATTTCTTTTTTATATACGCATAAACTAAATAAATCAAAATTGCAAGTAAAGATGCAAATATGAGATTCATGTTGTATTAACAATTTTATTAGTAATATATTTTTTGTTTTTACAAGATCAAGCACTTACTTAACTCACACGAGGCACTACATATACTGAAATTATTATATCGAGTATTATAGTATCAAAGAAGATACATATTTGTTGAAAATTAAAAAGCAGCTATGTGTATTGTGCAATAAGTTAGAAAAATTGAATTACATAATTTTCTTTAGTATTACACAATGATTATGATAATTATTTATTTGTGAACGTAGTTCAATTATTGAGATAAAAATTTTATTTTATTCGGAAATATTCTGTTAGGAATGTTTGGGGAACTGCCCTATGAAAAAAATCAAAATAAACTAAATAAATTTTGAAATTCTTTACAACTAATCATTCCCAGTGATCGAGAAAATAATGGCCTAGGCTACGCGTCAAACATCATCTGATTATAAGGGTTTTTCGAGATTAGTGAACCATGATTCAGGAAATTATTTTTTATGTACAATATTTCTTCGTCAGTAGCGAGGCAAAAAAATATATATTTTCTAGCTACTGACAAAAAAATTAAACTTGGATCTGAAAAATGACATTAATCTTATTAATAACAAAATAAGGAAAAATAATTAAATTTGAAATATTCATAATATGTAATTTAGCATAATAAAATAATCAATTCTAGTCTTCCATGTATCAATTTTTTACTAATAAAAATTCAATAAAAAAAATTGAAAAAAAAAAATACATTATTAATCGATTAGTAACATTCTACATAAAAAAACTAAATTAACCATGCATACCAAATTAAAATTTACAAACAAATTTTATCCGTCATCAAGTGAGACAATAAAATGAAACCACAATTATATAGCACACATTGCTATGTATTCAAAATGCGACATGCACGTACAGGTGTCCGTACATGCAGTGACCACATGCATACTGCTGAAGTATATAAAAGTATTTATTTAAATTTCTCTGGAAAATGTCCTTTTCTTTAAGTTTTTTTTTTCTTATACTGTTTTATAACGAAATTATGAAGATTATAGCTGGTCACGAATTTTTAATGTTTTTTTTTCATAACACATACTTCTCTGAAAATTATTATTTATATTCATTTTTCATGACTCCTAAAAAAAAATTTTTTTCTTGAAGAAAAAATTTGGTATGCTTTGTTGTACATTAAAAGTGTATACGATGAATAAAGAATTATGGAGGCTACTGCTGCTGCATGCAATAAAAACATTGTAAAAAACAACAAAAATATACAAAAGTAATTTTGTGGCGTGCGTAAATGCAAACGCGACTTTTTATTTCAAGTAAGTACATAAAACCATTTTTTTTTATTTAACTTAAATCATTATAAGAAAAATAAAGGTTAGCTGCTATTTATTTCCATTAAAAAAAAGTTTATGAAAAAAAGTCTTTGAAAAAGTAATTTAACATCCTTAAGAAGAAAAAAAGTTTATAAAAACAATGTCAAAACATATCAGACTGCAAAATGTCATTGATAAAAGTTTAACTCAATGTATATTTTGTACATTTAAAAAAAAAAAAACTTTTTTTCTAAAGATCTATGCATAAATACAACTTGACGAATTTCTAATTACTAAAACGCGACAGGTACTCTCTTTTATAATATACCTTAACACTTTTTTTAATTCTGTTTAACTTTTACGACGATTCGAAGAAGAAGTTTAATTAAACTTTTAACCTATCTTTTTTACAGATGACTTGAACTTATATTCATATAAAAATAAAGGCTTAAGGCTAAAAAAATTGAAACTTATTTAGTTTTATTATATATCTAAGGAAGGACTTTTTCATTAATACACCTATCTTTCGTTTATCATGTAAATGTAAATATTTATTTAATATAAATGAAAAAAATATTAAAAGTTTTTCATTTTAACTTTTAGAAAAGTGAATTTTATTTGGATAACTAAAATTGTCAAATTTATTTCAAAGTCAAATACTGTGGAAATTTTACTTTGAAGTATATAAAAATGATAATATAGAATTTTTTTGTTGGCTTTAGTATATGTAATATTAAAAAAGTTAAGTAAAATATTTGATCGTATAGAACTTTTTGTAAAAATATGTATTTTGTAAACCATGTAGACATGTTCAAAGTTTACACGTTGAAAGGTTTTTTTTTTACATTAAAAACTTAATCTTCAGTGAAACATAATAATTTACGTATCAGTTTAGAATATTATTTGGAAAACAAAAAAAAATTAAAAGTTTTTATTTGTAGCTGCACTGAAAAAATTACCGGATCTGAATTAACTAACAGATTTTCCAAGTGTGAAAGGTACACTTTAAGACACTGACTTTAGATAATAAGTTTTGGACTATCTACTCTGACCCGTTAAACTAATGGGAATTCTAAATAAGGAGAATAAAACAATAAGATTGTTTATATAGGATACAGGGAGCTGGCTACACTGCTAGATGTCACAAAGAAAAGGGTTTTGAGAGTAATTTGGGTTAAAGGACAAGCAGGAAGATGAATATTAAACAGCGATCAACTTACAGAAGTTTTGCATAATAAAACATTGCCGAAAATAAGATGCATGTCGATTACAAATTACCAAATAGGTTTGAGAATAATTTATTAAAAATAAATGCGCAAAAATAAAGAAATAAGAAATTACTGTAACGTTATTCGTTTACTTCATTCTTTTGAATGAAAAGAATATATTATTAATTTAATGAAAAAGTTTGACGAGAATATATTGACTATTGAAAAAAGAGTTTCATCCCTAGAGATTATAAAAATTAAAATTTACGAATTGCAAAAATTAGAAGGAAAAATAAAGAAAATATTTGAATTGTGTAAAAAAAGAATACAGTCTTATCTATTTACGTTAAACAAATAAAATGAAGAATGAATATACAGATAGAAGTGAAATGTAAATGTAGATGTAGTAGAGCCACTTGGGTATGAAGATGGTTTAAAGAATAAATACGCCTCTGGTTACATAAAGTAATGTTAGAAATGGTTCTCAATTAGCATTTACGGTTGGGGGTCAGTTTTTCCAATCCGTTTTTTCCAAAAATTTGTAAAAATTTAAATATGTTGACCTATTTTTAAATTCTACTTTCTTTCAGTTTGACGGAAAGTATTATAAACAAACTCTAGGTTCTCCAATCGGTTCGTGTACTAGTCTATTTATAGCTGAAATTGTTTTGGAAGCATTTGAAATAAATTCGTTAAATAAATTAAAAAGTAGTAACACACTTAATTATTATTCTAAACCACATAAATATAATAATGACTTGGTTTTAATGTATAAGATATATGTTGATGACTTATTTTTAATTTTTGAAGAGGATCAAATTGAATATGTTCAAAATGTTTTAACAGTTTCAATAGTCATTTACATTTTAGGGTTGAAAAAGAAACTAATAATATTATAAGTTTTCTTGATATTGAAGTGAAAAGAAATGGAAATGACTTTGTCAATATTAACTGGTTAAGAAAAAAATCTTATTCAGCCAGATTTTTAAATTTTAATTCACATAACCCTATAGAACATAAAAAAGCTATAGTGTTTGGTCTGGTTGACAAATGCATAAAATTATCTGATTCACAATTTCGCAATGACAATTTAAATTTAATAAGAATGTTTTTATTAGCCCATGATTATACAGACAGTTTAAGAACATTGACATCCAGATTAAGAACAGACTAAAATTACTTAAGGGTACATTTGATAATAATAGCAGTAATAATAATAAAAAAAGTTTTGATTGTAATAAAACAAAAATTGTTATACCGTTTTATAAATATATTACACCTGCAATTAATAAGTTAGCCAAATACAATTGAATTTTGTACTTATAAACAAAATTAATGATAAATTTACTGATATAATAAGGTTAGGTAAAGATAAAGTTTCGTGCAAAGAAAAGCAAGGTGCAATATATAAAATAAATTATATTGGCTGTGATGTTGCATTGGTAAAAGTGGTAGGCAATTACAGACTAGATTGGATGACCATAGTTATGATATAAAAAATAAAAATTTTAAAAATGCCTTAGCAAAACATACTAGTCTTATATATCATAATTTTGATTTAAGTAATGTTGAACTTTTGGATTATAAAACACATAAAGATAAAAGATAATTTAATGAAAATTTAAACATTCAATATTATGGAAGATACATCAAATTTAAATAGAAAATCAAATTAAAATTTTTGTGAAAAATAAAAATTGGTAAACTTTATAATTTTTTTTTTTTATTTTATGAATTATTATTCCGTTTGAGATATGGCGGTGTTGTTATTTTCATCTGACCTTGAACGTATACAGGTTTGTGCAGCCCAATGTTTGCAAAAGCAATATAATGACCCAAAAGCAGAAGCATTAAAATTGGCGTTCACATGATTTGCGCAACTGCATTTGTACCTGTCAACAACTTCCAGGACTGTTTTTAAGATCCAAGAGCAGAAATACTAGAAGATCTGTTACCAATTTATAATTATTTTGAGAAAAAGTATAATCGAGGTCAGCCAGCAGCAGCTGCACGTAGGGGTAGAGGATGTCCTGCGCGACCTAGGTATTATTGATCATCCAGATCCACCTGTATTGTGGAATCAATATGATGCTTACCTTCAGAGAACAGCTCGTACAAAAAATATCTCTAAGGGGTGGCATAACAAGTTCCGGATAGTGGTGGGAAAAAATCATCCCAGGTTGTGTACGCTTTTGACGGATCTAAAAAAGGAACAAGCAGACTTTGAAATTATGTTATGTCAACTGTAAGTGGGTAAAAAAATTCAAAAAAACAAGGATCCTGTGAGGAAACAGAAAGAAGAGCTTATTAACAACATTACAAATAGCTGTCATAATTATGTTGAAAATAATGATGTTTTGTCTTACTTGAGAAATATAGGTCACTAAATACGTATTTAATGTAAATTCATATCAGTTTAGTACATTTTTGGAAATAAAGGATATTGGGAAAAAAATTTATTGGAGAAAACGGAACCAAAAAACTGACCTCCCACAAGCATTCTACAAGATTTGTGGGCCGAGCTAGAAATTTGAAGTACAGGGTAAAATAAGGTTCTGTCTGGACTATAGGCTACTAAATAAAAAACCAAAAAAAGAAATATTATTGATTTATACACATTTAAAGTGCAATTTATTTTTTAGTTTTTATTACCTAACATCAATAAATATTGAACTATCAATTAAATTACCATTTATTTAAAAATAATAAAATTTTTTTTTATTTTCATCAATATAATTTTTCTTACTTACATAATAAAAAATACTTATATGGATCTTATATGGTTTTATAAGTTAAGTACTCATAGTTAGCTAATATTGTAAATTTTATAACACCATAATTTTACTTTTTTATCTAAACATAAAAAATAATTTAATACTAAACTAAAAATTTTAATAAAAATTTATTTTTAATCAAATACATAAAATAATATAATCGCTATTAAAATAAAATTGTAAATGTTTATTTACTACGATTGTTTTTTTAAAACTTCATAATAGAAATATATATAAAGAATTTATTGGACTAATGAGCTTTAAATAAATAATAATAAAGTACTTATATTATTTTTATAAAATTAAATACACCTGCAGAGAAAAGAGAATAAGAATGAAATAACTTTATTTAAAGAGCTTCAATGCATGATGTAGCATAAAATCAGATAACAACTCTATATATATACTATTAAAATAATAATAATAATAATAATAATAATAATGTTATTATTACACATAAATAAGTTATTTTCACGTCGTATAAACACACACATGTGCAAATTAAATTTTTTATAGGTAGTGCTTTTAATCTTATAAAAAAAGAGTATTTAACATGTAAGCTACATATAAAATCTCATTATAGAAGTTTTTTTTTTATATATGGATTAATTTATAATTCAAAAGAAATTATTGTTAGAAATTACAATGTCTGCACGCAATTTTAATTATTTTATGCCAGTTTTTAATAGAAATTAAAGGGACAAAAATACAAGGAGCCGCAGTCAGGCTGCAGTTGAAATGATAGAAAATAGAACGTTGATTTTTAGAGGTTTATAAAAGTTTTATTTTGCAGGGTTAGAATGTTGAAAGAGTTTATAATCAAGTTTGGCAAAACAATACATTTTTCGTAATGTAACCGTAATGCATATTGACTTATACGTTTATACTTAATGTTACATTTAGTTGAAGTATTGATAATGAATTTGAATATCCAAGTCACCTTAATTAGAATAAGACATTTTTACCTTTGTTATTTAACCGTTTTGAGAGTGACTTCGTTCATAAATATTTTACACTACGCGTTTCGGAATTGAAAAAAACCATCATCAGGTGTATTATTTGTCAGATGTTAAAAAATAAATATAAAGAATACAGTTTCTAAAAACTAATTATTTTTTTTTTTAATTTCATCAATCAATTATTATTTCAAACATTCTTGCACCCAAAATCTCACTTGAATCCTCGAATCAGATACTTTTTGAGCTAGTTGTAAAAATAGTGCAAATATGACTGTCAAATAATGCTTGATTTGTATAATCAACAAAATGAATATGGAAGTTTCATATAGCTGATTTGGTAGTTCATATTTACTAGTTAGAAGAGTAAACTTTCCTCTTTCACTTTCTTAAGCATACTTATCGCATACTTGTTTCAAAATGTTTTAAAAGTTTCTTTTATGTTATTGAATATGTGAGAAGATTACATTATTTTATCATTCAAATTACCAAATTTTGTATATTTTATAGAAGATAATTGATAATCTTTTCCCATCAAAACCATTTATTAAGTTAAAAATTTTAAATTAAATTAATGGCATGAAATTGCCTGCATATCTTTAAAATTTAAAATTATTGTTCGTTCGAAAAAATCGTTATGAAATTTATATTTGATAATCTTAAAACTTGTATAATTAAGTAAATATTGAATAAAAATGCAATAATGCTACTTAAAACTCGAGTTAAAACTTATATTTCTACTTAAATAAATATGAATCAAGAAGTATACTAATAAAGATTAATAAAGTAATGCAGTTGCTATAACTCATTTACACTACTTAAAAACAAAGAAGTTATAATATATTTAAGAACTGCAACTTTGCAAATTATTTCATAAGTTAATTTTAATATAGTATAGAAAATTTTAATCTACTTAATCTGAAACCAAAACGATGCATACTTCAAAACCTTTTCTGATAATATTCATAAAAGTATAATTTAAACAATTAAGTAGTAACAAAAAGTAACCTATAAAAAATTCTTATTAACAAACCAATAAAAACGTTAGAATAAAACTTTAAGCATAAAACAGAAAGTATATTATGAGCACAATCATTCTGAAAAAGTAAAAAGTTATATATATATATACTAAACAAAGTATAAAGTTGTAATGATCAGTAGAATTGTTACTTTAATTATTTCCAGAAACTATCTAATTAGTATCTAACACTAAATATTTATTTTATATATATAGTACCTTCCCGTTAAATTTAAACTTTTGGGTTTAACAATATATAAAATATATATAATAGTATAAGTCAGTGAATAGGTTACTTAGTTGCCCTAGTTATATTCTAAAAATATATATATATATATATTTATTCTAGCTTAGTTCTGCAATTCATACATGAACGAACAAATTGCACTGTTTCATATATATAGATTTAGCTTTTCAAATATGTACTATTCATATAAGCATAATATTATATCTATTTCGCCTGTTCATAGAGTTGTTATATTTAGTTCATTCAGTTGGTTAAATTTATGTCCGTTTACATAAGAATTTATTTTTTGATGAATAAAATATTTTTGGAAAAATTTTTTGAATTTATATAAATTTAGTCTAATTTACTCTTGCATAGTTTTATGATTCTGCATGTACTAACCTAGACCTTGTTATTTGTTTTTTTGCTCATTATTTTAAATGTCTTTGTAAAATCGCTGAATTTTTTTAAAAATAATATAAAGAATTCTGTTGTGTCTAGAACTTAATTTATTAATTAATTAAGTAATAAATAAATAATCTAGGAATTAGATAGACAAATATATAAATAACGTCCAATTAATAGGGCGATAGGTAAGGTTAAAGTGGAATCGAGGATGTAAGAGTATTTCAAATGAAATGATCAACTAATCTATCAGAAATAATATCATCTAATGATGTAGTGAGTGAAGAGGCCATTAACAGGATAGAATAATTCGAAGGAGGCGATAGACAGTTAAGAGATTACTTTGAGCTAGCCAATAGTTCTACAGAGGAAAGAGGAGGCAAACTTAAACTTCTCTGTGTTAAAATTTAAATAAAATTAGAGTTCATTTAATTTAGAAAAGAGCAAGGAAAGAGAAGGTATGTCATAGGAGTATAGCGCAGATCCCTAACTCATCCGACCGCCATTTAATCCAAATTTAATCATTATAATCGTTTCCCATAATAGTGCTTCGCAGCAGCTCGAACTGTAAGGACCCCTTAAATTCATAAGAATATAATAAATAAATGACAAGCCCGAACATCTTGTCACGCAATAATAAAATGAGAGTAATGGAATTTAGGAGTGGGGCATGGAGGCCCCGATGATTTTTGGAAAAAGATCGAAAGCAAGTTTTGCATGGGAACCACGACTGCGTGGATCTTTCTATTGTATTTTCCTTAACTGTTATATTTTTGAGCGATCCGAATTGCATAAAATTCCCGGCCGGGTAAAATTATATATGTTTTAGCGTTGACGAGTGCATCGCATTCGGATATACTGTTTGATTGTTTTAAAAGGAAAGTATTACGTAAAATAAGAGGTAGAAAAACTCGATTTTCGATGCAAAGATTATTGTAATATTGTGACGTATAAGTAAGCACGTGCTCATGAAAATATTTATTATTGATGTTTGAAAGTGCTAATATTTAAATTTTTGAAGAAAATTAGGTTTTTATACTAATATTTAATTCTGCAATTATTATAAATATTATAAAATTATAATTTATTAAAGTAATAAATGTATGGTGTACACCGAAAGCAAAAGATTGAGATGAATGATAATTAGATTTAATTATATAAAGATTCCTTGTTTAACTTTCAATTCCATTTGGATCCTGTATAACATCATTGTAAAAAATAAAGAAGTGAGATTCCTTGTTTGATTAATGCCGTTAACTGGATCCGAAAAAATATCCAGAATTTTTGTAAAATTGAAAATAACATTAAATTTATTAAATAAACTAATTATCATAAAAATCCAATTTCACTTATTTTATTTTATTGTTATTGTGTAATGTGAGTTTATGTGAATGTGTTATCCAATTAAATATCTTGTGTGATTTTTAAATAATATTAGTTAGCTAAAATTTTAGATTGGAAGTCATTAATTACATATAGTTTAAGTTTTTAAAATTCAATTTTTCGGGATTTGATTCTAGATTTTTAAAATAAAAATTTGAAGATAATTAGTCTCGTTATAGAATTATATTTTCAATTCTCCTGACCATAACTCCGCCTCTATTTCCTACTCCTTTTACCGAAAATCCCTATTTAAAAGAAATTTTTATACTCTTGTAGTATAGATAACCATTTTAAGCAAATAAAACTTTAATTGTAATTTTTAATGATCTGCATAAGAGAAAAGATTTTACATATCTAGGGCAAAAAAGCCTATTTTCTATCCTAGGGAGACGGCTTTTTTGCCCGTTATATGTAAAACTATGTTTTTAATCACGGGAAAAAATATGGGGTTCGACTTTTACATGCTGTCTGCACTCGCTTGCTATGCTCGCAATACAACTGCATGCAAAATCAATACCAATATTTTACTTTTGTTTAAAAAATAGCTATTATAACGGATTAAATATTTTAAAAAGATTTTATTTAAGATAAATAGTATTTAAATGGATACTTAATCTTTTTTCAAGTTTAAAAACGACAATGTATACGGTAAAAATTTTAATAACAATTACTCTGCTGTATAATTTAAGATAAGAATATTACTAGTGCAATACAAAATAAGTTTTGCTGACAAAATTTTCAGCATTTTAATTTTTTAATAAATTACGCACTACGATATGATTTTTTTTGTATATTGAACAAATTTTTAAAATTATTTCAAGTCTGATGAACATGTAAGTGCAATTTTTAAATTTGAGTAATGAATTAACAATGTTTTTTTCTTTTCTTTCATATTATGTATCTAAAAAAAAGGGTAAACAAAATTTAACATTCTGCCACTTGACTGAACTAAACAAATATCGAAATATCGACATATACATACCTATATGACAATGTATATATATATAAGGTATATTTATATAAGGTATATGCATTTCCGCTGTTGGTGGGCGCCTCTTGATGTCGAGATATTTGATCTAGATATGTAGCAGAGTGCATGAACATGCTAAAATATTCTACAATATGTTATAAAAAGAAGAAAGAAAAAGAAAGAAAGTTCTATATATATATATATATAAACCATAATGAATTATTTTGTCCTTTGATAAAAAAATTTTTTTTTTATGTATAACATGTATTACGCACACATTTATAGGAAACCACATAACAAGCTCGATTAACGAAGGTCTAAGCGCCCAAGTGCCTTCGAGCTCAGGAATATCGGATTTCCGTAAGGGAAGAATGAATAAAAAAAGATGATCGCAAAACTGGATAATTCATTATGTATATAAAAAAAGATATTTTTTTATACATGCATAACTGATTGCACTGCATTTACTAATACATACACATACATAACTCTTATTTTTACACAATAACCTTTTTTTATTTATTATTTTCGTTAAGTTTTATATTTAATATTTAATTGGGGTTCTAGATTTAAAGCACTAACTTCTTTTTTTTAAACTTAAAGATATCTGAATAATATCAAAATTTAAATGTTTGCGAGATAATATGTAAATAAAGTTTTATATTGGGTTCATTATATTTTGAATTTTATAAGTATTATATAATCAATTTAAATTATACGGATATCTCGATATATATCATTTATATTGTCAGAACCAATAGCAATATTTATATACTAGCTTGGCTGCGAGCTTAGCTGTTATTCCAAAAAATTGCTTTTTCGCCTTTAGATTTTCGATTATCAGATTAAATTAGTAGCCTGCATTTAACGAAAAAAAATATCCCTTAAATTTTAGGCCTTTTGATCTCTGAGTACACCAAAAATTAACTTCATTGATAACCATGGATTTGGTGACAAAATTACAGAACTATGATATGGTTAAATAACCAGGGTGTTCAAAATAACAAAAAAAATTTTTTTTAAGTGACAGCCTAATATATAAATACAAATAAATATATATTATAAAGTACATACTCAGCTAAAGCAGATGTTGCACATATATGCAATTTTCAACTTGATAATAATATAATAATAATCAATCATTGATCTAATAATATTCGGTTCAATAATATCCTATAATTGTGTACTTAAATTTAATAAGAAGATATAAATAATTTTCATATCATTATAGAATAAAATAATATGCATATCATTGTATTTAGTGTTGGTAAATATTTGTATATTTATATTCATAAAATGAAATTTGCATATGTCATACTTAAATAAAATTTTCTTTTATAAATAAATGATGTTTTGAAATTCATTGTGTTTTATGTTTAATTTTGTTTGTTTAAGAATTTCTAACAAAATTCCTTCATCAATTTATAGTTTTAGGTCAGGGTTTGAAAATTTTTAAATTTTACTTGTAGTTTGTTTCAACTTGTCGAGGCTATGGTAAATTTATAAATGCATTTAAACATAAGTGGGTACTTGCCTTAGTAGACAAAAAATATAGTAAGCACATTGAGCGAAAAACTTTAGGCCCTAGCGTGAACACTTAACACAAGTGCCCAGATTCGTCGAGCACTCGTTCTACTGATTACTGACTGATTACGCTAGTACCAAAAATTTTGCACTCTTGATACATAATATACTACTACAAGATTTGCACATAATTTTTTGTAATAATTAAACTATCTGAAGACGTAAAAATAAAAAATGTCAATTTAGGGAAGTTAGTATATGGTGCAGTTCTCTTTGATCTCGTCTTTGATCTTGTCATTGACTTGCATTAAATTGTATTTAAAGCAAGATTTAAAGTCATTTCTAATAAAAATTCCTTTGAACCCTTTTACCCAAATTCAACTACAATTTTAACATGGATTTTAAAAATTTAGAAATTTTTGTTGAATCATTTATTTTTTTTACATTCTTTTATCGAAAAATTATTTATTCAATGTAAAAATTCAAAGAGCTTACGCATCATTTTTAAAACCCTTTCTAGGCCTAATAAATTTTTTTTAATTCCATGTGCTTTTACTATACCAAAGAGTATAGTCAAAGAACACAAGATGAAAAAAAAATTAATTAGATCTAGAGAGGGCTTAATATGCATATTTATAATAATTAGGTCAACAGCAGCGAGAAGATTTTAAAAAAAAGGGAGTTAAAAATTAAAAAACGTAAAGTTGCAAAAAAAATGTAACAAAAGCACATAATTTTTGTATGCACATTTACTCTGCATTTACTACCTAGCTAATTCTTACATTTTAAATTTTTAATACTTTAATTTGCCTGTTAATTTTTTTAAGACAATTATATTTAAAAAGACTACTTTAAAAGCTTACGAAAAAAACCTGAAAAAAAAATTCATTCCAAGCTTTTATTTAAAATTAAATTTTTCCATACTTTTATAAGAAGAATATAAATTTTTATTAAAAAAATGTTTTAGAAACAAAGATATGAATATAATATAAAAACAGTTTTAAAAAATCTATTGGAATAAAAGTAGTTTTTAGTATTTTCATTATTTTATATATAACAATATATCGAAATAGAATGACGACGACTACTGCTGTGAATCAGAAATAAAAAAATGTGAATCTTTTTTTTTCAAATTTCAGAGCTTTCAACATACACGGATACAATTTTATCAAGTATAATATAAACTTCTTTTTCTTTCATTTTGTTTTGTGTCAGATAAATGCACATATTGTCCTCATGATACAATATATGCTATGGTGTGTGTTACTAGTGAATATCACTGATATCAACATTTTTTTTATTACTATTATTCTATAGAGTTTTATCATCTGGATCTCAATTAACATGTTTCCCGGATGCTTCATATATAACACGCACGTTGATAGCAATTTTCCAATGAAAAAATATTCGAGATACAGAAAATAAATTAGGTAATAAAAAAATGAAATACGTTTTTAAAGAATCTTTCTTTTTATATTTGTTTTTTTTTTATTATTTGAATTTTAATTGGGTAGTGGAGAGTGTTATTTATTTACCAAAAAGCCAGCAGTGAAAAATATTTTGCTTGAAAATAAAAGTTTGTTCTAAAACTATTCGCTTTGAAGGAAATTTTTAAAACACATTCAGTTGGTCGCTTTTGTACGCTGATTAGCTAATCAAAGTGAAAGAATTTTCTTTTTAAAAACATAGTTTTTTGACATAAATTTCTGATTCAAGAAATTTTTATTTTTTTTAATTTTTTTAATACGTTTTTACGAGCTTTTGTACTAGTAACTGTAAATTTAAAGTGGTTGATAACCCTGTTTATAAATCCTAAAGTTATAGTTCACTGCTGTTTTTCAGAAATTTAATTAATTTAATTTTTCTTAACTTAGAGAAGCTTCGGGTCAGTCTTGGATTTTTTCGGGTTGAATTTTCGGTATACCCGAAAAGCTTTAGAGGTTCGCAGGTACAGTTTTGAATCGGAAATTCTCATGGTTACTATTCTATGAAAATTTGTTTTAAACTTTTTTGTTAATTTCATTTAAGTGATTATAAGTCATCATTTTTTGCAAAAACGAAAAATTTTCAAAATAAAAATATTCACAGAATCAACATAGAATCGTAATGCCAGGGAAATTTCTGATTCAAAACTGTACATGTGGACCTTTAAAGCTTTTCGAGTATACCCGAAACCCGTCCGACCTAAAAAAAAGATCGAACAAAAGACCTGAAAAAAAGATCGGGTCGGGTACCCAAAAATTCGGTTAACCTGATACCCCAAATTTATTAGTTTATTATTTTCTGTACCTCCTTTTTGCATCTTTTTCACACATCTTTGAACTGATCAACACCTCCTTGAAACTTATTTCTATAACACCATTTGACAACATCAATAACTATATTATATACATTGATAAATGAGTAACTCGCTCTAGTGTATATTATACAGTTAAATTGGCTTTATTGATTTTTTCACAAAATATATCATTAATCATCGAGTGGCTGAAAAGTTTATTTTATTAAATGAGATATTTGCAAGCCTGAAGACTATAAAATCTAGTGAAAGTGGTCCTTTAATTCTAACTACTCATTAAATTTCTATTATTTCTTAGTAAATCTAGTAAACCTATTAAAATATAACTAAAATGTAGCAAAACTCATAACACTAAATTAAAAAAAAAGAGAAAAAAAATAATTAAAAAAACAATTTTAAATCTTAAATGAGTGTTATTTAAAAAATGTTCATAATAGCATATATAATTTAATGCTAATGTTAAAAGTAAAATTAAATAATTATTTTAAATATGAAGTTTTAAAATATTACGCATTTTATTTATCTCTCCATGTGGTTGACCACTAAAATATTTTCTATTTATTTTAATTAAAATTTCTATATGTACCATGCAGAGAGTGTATACTCGTGTGTTTTATATTGTTGACTTCTATATTATGCAGTATATTATCTACTTTATAATTTCTATATATTTATTGACCATTAGATAAAAAATAATTTTTTTAAATTTGTAAAATCAATGAAAAAAAAAAGTAATAAAATATTTTTTTATTCGGAATATAAAATTTTTCATATTTCATAAAATCCATACAACTTTTATTTTTCCAAAATTACACACATCAACATTTTCTTGCAGTTAAGTACTTTATATATATATATATATAAATATCCTCCTACAACTACTGGAAAATGAGATTTACCGCTTAAAGTAATATATAGACTTAAAGCTATCTTTATTTAACTTCCGGCTGTGCAATGTTATAACCGCCAATTCAAAATGTACACATTAGAATATATATATCTTTCGTATGTAATATTATTTTCCTTCGTATATATTATGATAAGATAGTAGTCTCGGATATATAATATTTGATATTTATCGAAATTACAATAATAAAAAATAATAATAATATTTTTTTATACTATTTCATGTATTATTATTGAATTTTCTTCGAATAATCAATAGATTAGATTTCAATATTTGATATATATACCTAGGGTTTTTTATGTTATTAAAAAGTTAATAAGATTTTTTTTTTTTTAATAGATGCATATTTATCAGGATATTTATGATGTACACTGAGAGAAAGAAGAGGTCAAATACCTGATGAATTTGAATTTGAGAAAAGGTTTTGTGAATACTAAACTCAACAAAAAAAATTGAAAAAAATTCGTATTTTTTTGGTTGTCACGATTGTAATTTCTGGTTACCGTTGCCGGAATTTCGCTTACCGTTACCAGATTTTTGGTTATTAGTAATCTGAATTCCCAGGGGGCCAACGACGTGATTCAGTGATTCGGAATCACGTGTGAATCATGAATCATGATTCAAAAATTTTTTTTTCGGGAAACAGCTTAAAATGGCTGAAAATGCAAAGAAAACTATTTATAAAGGTCTGAATCACTCTGAATCATTCTGAATCATAGTCTTTTTTGACTTTTACTAGAAAATCGTTAATTTTGTTTAAAATCTTCTTTAACTCACTCAAAATGGTTGAAAATAGAAAGAAACATATTTTAATCATTCAGAATTTTTCTGAATCAGTCTGAATCACAGTTTTTATTTTGGAAATCGTTAACTAGATGTTCCAATAATCAGTAAAATTTTTGAATTACCGCTGAAAATGACTTAGAAAGGCTGCTAATGTAAAGAAAAATATTTTCGAATATCTGAATCATTCTGAATCACTCTGAATCACATTTTTTCTGCGGGAAATTGCTAAGCTATTTTAAGCTGTTTCCCGAGAAAAAAAATTTTTGAATCATGATTCATGATTCACACGTGATTCCGAATCACTGAATCACGTCGTTGGCCCCCTGTGAATTCCCGATAGCCATTACCAGAATTTGTTTGGTCCAAAGTATTATCATGCAACGATTCTCGGATTATAAATCAGTGAAAATAATTTAATAGTATATTTACGGCTCGTGTCCAGAAAAGTAAATAATGGCCCAAATCGCACGTAAATTACCTTCCGAGGCGAAGCCGAGGATGGTAAACTGCGATTTGGGGCATTCTTTATTTATGGACAAGGGCCGTATAAAATTTTTTTGCGACAGCAGCGAGAAATTTCGATTTCCTTGGCCGCGCAGTGGCCAGAATATCGTACTTTCGTGGCTACTGTACAGAAAAAAAACTTTCTTTAAGATTCAAGGCATTTTCAATAGTTTAAAAAAATTTATAATGGTTTGTGTGCTCACACAGTCAGCGATCATCGATGTTCACTTATAACAGTTTTAACTTATACTCACCCTAATTATTATAAATCTTAGAACCGAAATTACCAAACCTAGATATAAATTACTCGTCAATAAACTTAAAGTATTCAAAGGTCTTGTTCTTACCAGATCCTGATTAGGCCCTGACTCTCATTTCAAATTATTATAAGTCCATTTTACCCCCACCCTTAAAAAAAAAATCAACGACCAAAAATTTTTTTTTCAGTGCAAAATTTTAATATTTTGTTCTAAAAGGTGGGCAAAATTATTTAACGTGGCTAGATTTTTTAGGTATTTAAAAAACGTGCCATTTGAGTCCATAGATTTTTGTAATGTGACCAAGAGATATTTTCACAGTCGCTTTAAAATTCTATTAGAAAAATGAATCAGTTTTTAAGATTTCGTGTCTAAAGACAACAGAATATTGATTCAAATAATGATTTGAATATTGATTCAACATAATAAAATCCCAATATTCCCGATCCCATGATAAAGAATCAAATCGCATATTAACCCTCATTATTTCTCACAGTGTACATTTAATTAACTTTATATCAGCTTTATAAACATTTTCATATAAATATATCTTCATATCTTTTTTTTCTAAATACGCAACTACTAACTTTTATAATTTATCTCTTTCATTTTTTTTTCTTCTTGTTGTCTATCTCTTTAAACAACTATTATACTACTATGCTATATAAAAACCACATTTTTCTCACTTCTTTTTTTATTTTTCATGGGGTCAAAATGTATATAATTTTATATATAGTGTAGAACTCTACTATGCAGTACGATATCGTACATCAGTTAAGTACATTCGTATGTACTTTGAAATTTACGAAGTAAAATTCTTAGAGTCAAGAGTGTCTGATTCTTTAGTTTTTTTTTTTTTTTATTCTCCTATGTATTCTACAATTTTTTTTTTTCAGTCTAGTTAAATAAAAAAAGAAAGCACTGAGGCGTTTTACATAATACGTTTTTTGTATTTTGCTTCTTTTTTTTTTTTATGACGTTTTCATTGCTCAAAAGGGTAATATACATTTTGTTAATTGAGCTTGGAGCAATTTTTTTTTAATACAAAATATAAGAATAAAAAAAATGTAATTTAATCAATTTTTTTTTCAATATGTAAATTAATTAAAAAATAAAAGCAATATATATTAATAAACCAAAAACTCTCGCCCCTGACATTAAAAAATTGCTTATTGTACGTGTATATTAATTAAATTGAATATTTGAAGAAGAAAAAAAGGTACTCGCATAATTAAAAGATAATAAGTATAATTACAATGCATAAAAATATTTTTATATACCGACAATCAAAAAGCACGTTTTGGATTTAAGAAATTTCCTTTTTTTTTATACGATGCGAACAGATGAGAGATAACAGAAGAAGGATAAATAAAAAAAAAAAGTATCAAGAAATTTAATTAAATACCCGCATAATATCTAAATGTTGATTTCTATACTGTTATAATGTCCTTTTACGCGAATATAACGAAGCTATCTTATTCTCTTTCGTGCTGTAACTATTCTGTATCGCCTCTTTATGTCATATCTTGGAAAATGTTTTAATGAAAATTGGTTGCGATCATCGTTCTATACTTTTTTTTTTAATGTGAATTCTTTCATACTTTAAAATGTATATTTATTAAATTTTTGTATTTAAGTTTTGTGTTTTATTTCCGTTATTCCTTCACCTACTACTGATATTATTTTTTTTTTAATTAAGTTATAATTTGTAATTGTAAAATTATTAAGGTATCCAACCCGAAAGTTTGTTCTTTGTTTTCCAGATCGGTTTCGGGTACACCCGAAATGTTTTAAAGGTCTGTAGATTTCAGTATATACGATTTTAAATCGGAAATTTCTCTGGTATTACAATGAATATTTTTTACAAAATAATTTTTTGTTTACGCTTCAAAAATGGTACAAACCTAGCTGCCTATAGAGACTTCAAAGAAAAACTACTTGAGAAAATATTGGTGGAAAAAGTAAAGTATTACTCCAATAAGCTCTGTACTAATAATTCAACTACGTCGATTTGGAAACGCCTTCGCCATCTTATTGGTCTCACCAACTCTTCCCCAAACAGCAAAACTTTTTTATCAGCTGACGCGATTAACAGTTACATTATCTCTACCTAAAATGTCTCAACTTCTGCTAACACAATTTATTCTTTTCGAGGAACATCTCCTAGAACGTCCTTCAAATTTAAAATTATTACCAGGGATGGCCTTGATTGAGCTTTCAAACAATTTAGCAGAAAATCTGTCGGTCCTGGTTTTTCCCTCAAAGTCCTCTTCTGTCTTCCGGCTCTCTCCAAAGTTTTCTTATCATTATTCAATAAGGCTATAATCTTAAATAAAATACCTTCAGCTTAGACATACAGCAATATTATTCCAGTAGAACAGACTTCAAACCCTTATTCATGTGAAGGCTATGGGTCCGTTTATCTCTTGTGTATTATATCCAAAATTTTGAAAAAAATATTCCACAAACAGATAGTCGATCACATCAAACACCACAATATTCTTAATTCTTTTGAGTATCGTTTTCAAAAACACCACAGTACTAACTTCCTGCTCACAAATTTAACTGACAACATTTGCAAAGATTTCATTTAGACCGCATTACTATTTTACTTATGCTCGACTTGTCTAAAGCATTTGATTGGGTTTCCCACGTTATTCTTTTGAAGAAACTCTTGGCCATTGGATGCTCTCCCGAAGTCGTCATAGGGTGGTTTTCAATCAGTTATTTTAGACAACGAGTCTTCTTCCATCCTTAATATTTGGTTGTTCTACAAGGTTCGACCTTGGGCCCTCATTTTCATAAATGACCTTGTTCGAAAAGTCACATATTCTAAGTGGCTTATGTTTGCTAACGATCTTCAAATTTATATAAACGACCTCCATGAGATTGGCCACTATATTCCCCATAAGTACTCTGGCCACCATTTTGATTTTTTTATCAGAATTTCCGTTACTCATACCATTATAATTGGTACTATTCGGTTCAGAAAGTTTTTCCTTGCTTTCGTAAATTTTCTTCTTGTATTTCTTCTTTCTGCTGGAATTACTTGCAGCGGAACCTTCTGAATCTGATAAATTTCTGCTTCTACGAGCATCTTTATTGGTTCTGATTTCTCGCATACTTAAAATATTCTCTTGCATTATTGCCGAAACTTGTGCAGCATGCTTAATTTTATCTACACTAAGTTTGCTTTTACTTTTATATAGTTTACTCGCATATTAAGACAATAATGACTTATCTGTAGCTGAAGATTCTCTGTATATTTCCATCATATGGAGAAGCGCTACTACATTGGTAGCTTGTTCAATCAAGTCTTCCATGCCAAAAAATTTATTAGGTTTATTATTTATTATTACGCATTCTCTGCTTAATGTCGGGCCTAATTATCTATCGGTTTAACTATCTCTCAAATTGCTTTCTCTTTCTAAACTGTTTACTTTATTCATCAACTCTTTATCTTTTTTCCTAATCTTAACATTTTCATTTCATTTAAATTGCCGTTATTATGGTTTATAATTGTCATTTGTTATTAATATTTTATCAATGCGTTAGTAAGTTATTAAATTTTCTAATGTACTGCTAAATTATTGTACAATATGTAGAGGATGATTAGTAAAAAAAAAAATATTCCTATTTTAAAATAAATAGTAATCTAAATATCGAAAAATTTTTAAACAAATTTTTATAGAATCGTAAATCCAGGAAAATTTTTGATTCAAAATGGTATCTGTGGATCTCTGAATCTATTCGTGCTTTGCGATTTACAGACGAATCTCCGTATTAATCAACGAGCTTGAGAATTTACGAGGTACGCGTTATAACTTTAATGTAAGACTGTATCAATTTGGTCGTAAGTTACATTTAAGCGAGCATTTAAGTGAAACTACATAGTTGAATTTAATATTATATGAATTTTGTGTAAAAAAATTTTTCAATTTTCCGGCATTAAAAATATTCTGTTAATACCCTGATTAATACTGACAAAATTAAATTAATATTATGTAATAAAAAACTTTATTTATTTTTAAAATTAAATTTTCATTAGAAACCTTATTATAAATAATAATTAAATTTACCAACATTGTCAACTAGTAATTTCATAAGTTTATATATAAAAGTTAAAAAACTTTTTTATTATTTATTTAATATAATTAAAAATAATACAAAAAAACCATTAAACTTAACTTTGTTTCAATTTCATTTTTCTCAAATTTTATATTTGTATTAAATTGAAGCCTTTTAATTACAAGTTTAATTATTATTTTGGAATTGAATTTTTTTTTGTGCGAAATAAAATTTTACTTATTTTAATTAAAATTTAAAAAAATTTTTCCTAGTTATATTATACCTCTGCATGTCGATATAATCCATCTATGTAATGAAAAAAGTTTAACTTTATGTAATTGCAAGTTTCAATTAAAAAATATTTTTTTTGCTAAAAAACATGTTATAAATTTGTTATATATGCATATGTGCGCATTTTGGTGTACATAGCTTTAAAGCAATTGCATAGCTAGTAAAATTAAGCTGTATTTTAAAAGTATATGGGTAAATAACAAAAATATGAGCCTTTTGAAAAATTTTTTTTGCAATTACATGGAGTTGAGTGTTTTCAATATTATGGCTCTGCGTATTAACAATAATTCTTTAATCAATTCCAGAAATAAAGTATTTGATGGTAGACCAAATGCTTAATATTGTTATTATAGTCAAGATTCTAGTGATCTTGACTGGATATGATCATTGCCTGGATAATCCCAGAATTTTTTTTTTAATTATTTAGATTAGATACTCTCTTACATTGCGGTATAGGTGCATGAACTCTAATTAATGTTTTTTTTTCTAAAAAGTTTATCCTCTAAGAATAGTCCTAAATTGAATTTATAAGTTCTTTAACCCGGATTATTTTTTTGTCCCTAAATCGAAATTATTCTAAGTCTCGTTTAACCCCCTCCCCTGCCCACTCCTCTTAATTTTCGGATTTCCAAGGTAGCCCTCCTTATAAACATGCTCCATGTTAAAATATTGAAATTTCATTACTTGTTTCATTCAAACTATCATCATTTTTTCTATAAAATAATGCAAAATGTTTGATAATTGGTCATATATGCGTACATAACTATATCTAGATAGTAAATATCACCACTTACATTTTCATTTATAACTCTCTCATGAAAATCAGTAAATCCTCATTGAAATTTTGCCCTAAGCACTTATTTAAACGTGAGTGTAATTCATCATTAACTTCATTTATTTACACAAATAAAATAAAAATATAAATCTAAAAATGTTTTTAATTTTTTTATATTTGCAGACGTGAACAGTAATATAAATTTTTTCAAGAATTTTTTTATAAATAAAGAAATTTGTCATTAAAATTATGATTGATGAAAAGTTAATTTCAATATAATTTAATGTGTAACTTTAATTACGAATAATTTCACGTCAATTAATTACATTAAAACTTTTTTTTTAATTTTGTGTTTGCCATTAAAAAATTCTTGAAAAAATTTAAGAACTAAAATGCTGTGCAAAACTAATAGTTTTAAACATTATATTAAATTTTGAACCTTGGTCTTTAAGTCCACATAACGACAAACCCAACCGTTTTATAAGATATTAGCCACTCTATTTACTGTGCGTTGTTTGTAATCGAATATGCCTCGGGCCATTACTTTAATGCAACTGGTAGACTCTTAAAATAGTTATTGGTCCAACTATTTCGAGAACTATATTTATATGGATGTAATCAAACCTTGCTTTAAGAGATTCGAATGTTTTGCCTTTTCTATATCAGCTAATTTCAGGGCTAATTTTTGATTGTTGAAAATGCAACATTTATTTTCTCATATTTGGCCAAATATGTTTATTTTAAATTATTTTAAAGATTTTTTTCCGAGTTTTTTTCCCACTTGGATGTGAAAACTGAAGAAACTTGATCAAAGATACGTCGTTGAAAATTTTTAGATAATATGATCTTAATATTTCCAGTTGATGTTTTAAATATAATTAAAGTCTGAATTTTACCCCAATTTACACGAGGTTCTCGAGGATTTTAAGATTTCAAGATCTGGATTTTTTTCCTGTTCGTAAGAAAAGTACTTTAAAAATCATTCAAATCAATACATTACACGTTTATCTATTAACATGAAATGGCCCATATACCCGAATAGAATCGGAAGTATGGGCCGATCCGGCCCAGATACGGCGTGATCTGGCCCAGATACGGCGTGATCTGGCCCAGATCTGGGCCGGATCGGCCCATACTTCAGATTCTATTCGGGATTCTATAAAAATTTTTTTGTATTAAATAGTAAAAGCGAGTAAAAGAAATAAAAATAAATAAAATAATTAATGGATTATACATTCAGTATAAATTAAGTTTTTCCTTTAAAATATATAAATTTTTAAAGCTAATGGAATATTTCTATATTCAAAAATGAATAGATTTAATTCAATATCAAAAAAAATTTATTTTTCAATCAATATTACTTAAAAAAAAAAAAAAATTTGTAGATATTATGTAAAATCAATAACCAGCATTAGTATATTTTTTTAATATGGAAATATATATGTTACGAGCCAAATATGGAATAAATACTGTTAGGTTTTGAAATTTACTTTCAAGCAAATTTTTTGATAATTCAAGTAAATGCTTTGAAATTTAAACCAATAGCCAATTATTAAATTTTCAAGCATAGTCCAAGTTACAATTAATTAAGGGTGTGCGGTTATCCGAAAGTCGGGCTAGGTACCCGAAATTTCGGTTTTTTTGTCAAATTTTTGCTGGACAGATTTCGTCTGAAGCCTGAAACTTCCCGAAAAAACTCTGCACTTACATTTTTGAATCGAAAGCTTCCATGGATATTCCAAGTTCGACCCAACTCGAAGCCGAAAACCCGAAATTTCGGGTATCTGACCCGACTTTCGGGTAACCGTACACCCTTATAATTAATGCAAATAAATTTTAAACAGAGTATAACCTAAATGTGAATAATTTAAAGAATTAATTTTTTTTTTGGTAATTCATGAAAAAATACCTGACTTAGAAATTAAAATAAGTTAAAAATTTCGTAAAAAATTTATTAAAAGAGCGAATCCATTTACCTATCACATAAATTGATTTATTTCACGTTTAGTTCGTAACATATAGAAAATAACAGTGATCAATCAATCTCGTTGATTGCGCATAAAACATTTTCATCAAAAAAAAAAAAAAAAAAAAATGAATTCGTTGCAAAATTATGATCCTCATTCTCATTTTGTATAAAATATAATCCATGTACATTTCGTCACCGATTATTATTTGACTATATTTTTATTTATATTCATATGGGAAATTAAATTATTTATTGAATTTCATTAAAATTGTAAATTTTATACATTGAATTTTAATTTTCATAATCTCTATATAGGACATTAAATATAATAAATCGATTATTGGTCAAAATTTTTAATTAAAATATTTCAATAAAAGCTATATTAAAATTTAAATTTGTTATTTATTTTTTAAACAAATTAATTAAAGTATATAAAATATGGAGGGTAGATGCTTTGTTACTGATATACGTTCGAGAAATACATCAAAAACATTTACATGCTGGAAGGGAAAAAAATACTTAGTCGACAAAAGAATGACATTTTCAAAATGACACACCCTACACAATTTTTATTGTAAAAAGAGAATATATTTCATACAATATTTTAAATTAAATATAGGTATAAATAAAAAATTTTACTTATTCTTTATAATCTGTATTTGAAAATTAAAAAGGAAATTTTGTAAATATACTTTTAAATATTAAACTTTTAATCAAACTTTTTATAAACTATAATTAATTTATTATATTTTATCGATTCTGTAAGTAATACAATTAAATAAATAAACTTCAAAAGATTTTTTACTTTTTTTATATAGGTATTTTACTTGCTTAAAAAATAAGTTTTCTAATTAAAAATTTTTTTTTCTTACATAATTTATTTTACAAGTAATTAAGTTTAAATAAAAGAAGCAAGATACTAATTTTTTTTTTTATATTGAAAAAAATTTTAAAAGAAGAAATAATAAAGAAAATTAATTAATTGGTGCTATAAATTAACGTTAATTTATTAAATGTAAAACTTTTTAAAACTTAGAAAATTTTAATAAAGGAAAAATTAAAATTAATAAAAATTTTATTATTAAATCTTTTATTTTAGTTTATTATTTAGTCGGGTCATTAGTTTAGAAGCTGTAAATGTTAGATATATGTTTTTTTACCCAAATTTTTTGAAAGGCTACTTGTATGTGACAGGTAAGTTTTTTGTTACCCTGATTTTAGATGTTTAGAAACGACATCGAAACCTCAGCTCTAATACCAAAAATCCGAATTTTTTTATAGATTTCAAAGATTTTCTTATACTAAATGACCTTAAAAAGACACATAAACTAATTTTTGATGTCACTAAACAAGAATATTTTGATCCAAAAAAACCTTTGAAATCGGCTAAGAAAAAAGGTTTCTTGGCATTAAGGCTTAGTTTTTAGAGCCTCTGCCTAAAATTTTAGAATCAGAAACTCTTAATTTATTTATATCAAAAATATTTGGGTAAGTGTTATATGAAATACTTGAATAAATTAATTCAAAAAAGTTAGAAAAAAGTATTCCACTATATGACAAACTTTCTTTAATGAATTTTTAAACAAATAAAAAAAAAGTGCTTATAATAAAAAAAAAATTATTCCTGCCATAAAAAAAAAATATTTACTCGGTTATATGCTACTTATACATAATTATTATAATATATGTTGAATATATGAGGATCTTTATTCAAACAAGATTATCAAGTGTATATAAGCGAACCGACTATAATGAAGAAAGTGACTTTGCAAATTAGTTTCATGGGAAAAATTGATATTAACACTTTAGTCAATGAACTGGAAATCCTAAATTTTACATTTTAACTTTTATTATAATCATAATTTATAACTTAAAATTAATTATTTTTTTACATAAAATTTTATTAATATAATAATAATAGAGAATCACCTTGATATATGTAAATAATAATTAGTTAAATGTAAGTATTCATATAATTAAATTGTAAATCAAAACTTTTAAACAAATGAATAAATAATAATTATTATCAAATAAATCAATAATTAGCAATTTTCCATTAAAAATTTTGACGTATATTTGGTGTTAATTTAGTTGTTCATTACTAAATTAATCTAGATTTATACGTTCATAGAATATTCCTTTTTTTACTTATTATTCTCTATCATATAATATTCTCTTTCTATATCGTACAATTATAAACTTTGGCTTTATGCCAGTTAATAATAATAATTATTATGTAAACTTACATAATCAAACAATCGTATATTGAGTTCATTTTAAATTATTTTATTACTTTTTTTGTAAAATAAATATGATTTTATATAGTAATTTATTGACTTTGTTGGATTTTAAAATTATTATCTGATCCAAGTAATTTTTTTTCTCTGGATTTATTTTCTTTGAATTTTTGATTAGTGATTTCATTTTTTTTTGTTTTAATTAAAAAGATAAATTTCATCCAAAACCTATTTTACAAATTCTTGTGTTATTTTTGCGAATGTTTTGTTAATTCTAAGACGTGCAGGAATTTACAAATTTTTTACATATCTAGGGCAAAAAAACCTATTTTCTGCCCTAGGGAGACGGCTTTTTTGCCCATTATATGTAAAACTACGTTTTAAATCACGGGAAAAAATATGAGGTTTGACTTTTTCATACTGCCTGCCCTCGCTCGCTCGTTACGCTAAAACCAATATTTTGTCCCTTGTTTAAAAAATAGCTATTATAGGCGCTTATTTTTTGTCAAATTTTTTATAAATGTTTATTTAACCAGCAGTTGTAATTTTTTTTCCTTGAACAAATTTTGTTTCCTTATTGAAATTTACTTGGCCTAATTGCTTCATTGATCATGTAAAGTAAAGAACAGATAAAAAAGTTAACCTGTTTTAATTTTGTACGATTGCCTGTGCTCTGTTATCTGGGAATATACTTGCTTTAACCGAGAAAAATAATCAAATGCTTAAGTGACGAAGTTTATATCAACCGCTCAGTTATCATACGCACGTGCAATTTTTAAATTATCATTTGTTATATCACAAGATAAATTAATGAAGTCATAAATTTTATGAACGTGGTTTGACATTCCATACAAGAAAAATATTTATTATTTAAACTTTTATTCACTCAAGTAATTCAGTCATTGAAATCTACTACGTGAGAACACACGTCCAAATAATTGTTTAATGAATTTAACAAATAAATTTAGTAAATAAAAATAATCAATATGAGTGATTTAATATTATCAAACAATGTTTTGACTGAATTGGACGTAGTGAACGTAGTTAAAAAAATTTATGGAACATCATTAAAAAAATTAATTGAATATCGTTTAGATAATTACAGCAAAGATAAAAATGGTTATGTAGCAAATCATGAACGTCTTGATGTAACAATTCAGATTAAAAATGAAGTTGAAAATAAAAAATTAAATTTTTTTGTTAAATCTATGCCTACTGTCAACACTGATATGACAGAATTAGTAAATGTGAATGATGTTTTTGAAAAAGAATTCAAATTTTTTTTTACTATGCTTCCTGAATTGTTGAAAAATCATAAAATTGATAAATTTTCACCAAATTGTTATTTAATCAAAAATAACTTGTTAGTAATGGAAGATTTAAGGAATACAAATTTTTCTATGGTAAATTTACCAATAAAACCACCACATTTAAAAGCTGCTTTGAGTTCTTTAGCAAGTTTCCATGCATCTTCAATTTTATTAGAATATCGCCTAGGAAAATCTCTTGACCTCGTTTTTCCAAAATCATTTGAAGAATCATTATTAATAAATAAAGAGTCCAAATGGTTTGTGATTGGGATCGACAACACTATTTCATTAATGGAAAAATTTGGTTTAAAAAATTCAGAAAAATGTACAAGGTTAATGGAAAAAGTATTTGATCTTTTAAAGCCATCAAAAAAACATTGTAACGCTATTTGTCACGGTGATCTTTGGGCTAATAATTTAATGTTCGATGATAAAGAAAATTGTGTTTTAGTTGATTTTCAACTACTCAGATACTCACCAATGGTTATTGATCTGTTACAATTACTTTATGTAAACGCAGAATTTAATGTTCGTGAAAAATCAGAAAGTGAATTATTAAAACATTATCATTCAATATTAAATGAGACGATTAGAAAAAATAGTCAAAATGCAAAAGTACCAAAATTTGATGAAATTTTGAACGCATACAATGATTTAAGATTATTTGGTAAAATTATTTCTGTCTTATATTTACCTGGAATTTATCTCGATCCTGAACTTCTAAAGGACTCAGTTGAAGATATAAAAGTATATAAAACATTAGTACTGAAAACTGTAGATAATAATGAAAGATACAGAAATATAATAAAAACTGCCATTGAAGATCTTCTGAATACCGAAGATTGAAAATTAAGTTTTTAAGTATTTATCGAGTATTTATAATTTTTGTAACTATACACACGGCCAGGCTGCTTTGCTTGAAAATTCAAGCAGTTGCTTGAATTGCTTGAAATTTCAAGCATTTGCTTGAATTTTCAAGCATTTGCTTTAATTTTCAAGCAATTTGCTTGAATTTTCAAGCAGAAAATAAAATTCAAGCAAAGCAGCCTCGCCGTGCACTGTAAAAAGTAACTTTCTTAGATTTACAAAAAAAATAGAATTTTTTCGAAAAATAAGCGAATTTTCAAAAAATGTTGTAAATATTGCATAAAAATCGTGAATTTACTAAATTTCGTATATTACCGAAAAATTAGAGAATTCTCGATTTTTTTTTTGTGATTTTAGGAAAATAGTTGTAAATTCACAAATATTTTGCGGAAATTTATAAATATTTTTTGTAAATTTTCGAAAAAAAATTGTAAATTATCAATTTTTCTTGCGAGTTCACAAAAAAAAATCGAGAATACTCGAATTTTTTGTTAATATACTAAATATAGTAAATATACGACTTTTTTCGAATATTTACAAATTTTTTCGAAAATTTACTAATTTTGAATGAAAAAAAAATTACTTATTTGAGTTATCCGAGGATTTATCTAATCTCAAGCTTAACTTTAAAATATTTCACATAGATTAATCTGAGATTAATCCATACACTTTATAAAATTTTAATACTTTTATTAAAAATGCATTAAAATAATGCAAGTTGTAAAATTTTAAATTATTTTAATGGTTATAAATACTAAGAAAAAAAATCTATCTATATTATCAGAGATGAGTTTAAAGAGATTGACGGCCCCGTGTTAAATTTTGTCCCGGTTTTATTCAACATCGCCGAAGCTGTCACGTGGTCACTGTCTCGCATCTTTCTTTTATACGTTTATTTTTACAATAAATCCTTTCTTTTCTATTTCTCCGCCGACTCCCTACCACATAAAAATCTTTGCTTTCTATTATTCAAACGAAATTCTACTTAAATAAAAAATTATTTTTGTGATGTCTCGATGGTCAAGTGAATATGTTAGTGGACTCGGGATAATTTGTATTGTGGATCAAATCCTCGACTCGGTCAATTTTTTTTTTTTTTTTTTTTTTCTTTTTTTTTTTTTAATTATTTAATAACATTTGTTATTCATTTAAATTTTATTGAGTAAAATTAATTAATTTAATATTTATAAAATAAAAATAAATAAAGTAAATTATTTAAGAACAATATTTTTTTAATTTCTATTTATTTAAAAAAAAATTTTGAATTAATTTTCATTCTAGATATTATGAATATAAAATTGCAATTTTTTTCTTACTATAAAATATATTAGAAAATATAAATAAATAATTATTAAAAAAATTGTTTAATCTAACTTTTTTATGGTAATAGTAAAAAAAAAAATTATGCATTCTTTGATGATTTTCAATTTTCTTTGTTTCAAACATTATTAAAATGTGCAAGAGAAAATGGAGTGCAGGTATTCATATTGCACAAAGAAATTAATTTTTTGTTATTTTTAAGATTAGTCAGTTTGTTTTTAGGAAGATTTATTGAAAAATAGTAAAAAGAAAAAATTAATTTCTCACAGAAGTGATTAATAGAAATTACTTTATCAAAAAAATTCTAAATACCGGGTGGAACGCAATTGTGGTTATTTACATTGCTTTGATATATACTATCCGCGGTAATTGCGTTCCACCCAGTATAATATAAAATACATTTTTTTAATCCAAATAAAATATTTTTAACATAAGTTACTTTTTATTTTTGGCCTATTTTTTTCATCAGTAGTCAAAAAATAAGGCCATACAATTACCATTGACAACTAAAAAACTTATTTTTTATTTTTTGTGCAAATTTTTTTTTAATATAAGCTTATAATGGAACTAAATTAAAATAATTTGAAAATTATTTTTTTAAACTATTAAATATTAATCAAAATTAAGAACATTTTACTTAATACTATATATAAATTTAAGAGCATATAAAAAATTTATAATTACTTTTTTTTATAGTATTATATCATTAAGAAATAAATACAGAAATGTTAGAAAATTGTTAAATTTAGATTAATTGAATTATAAGTTCTGTACAATATCTAATTTTCTATTTTTTAAAATTTTTTTCACATTACTTTTTACATTTTTTACTATTTTATTTACATTGCTTTTCCCATTTTTTGCAATCTTATTTAATCCTTTCTTTTTATTTTCAGTATTTTTTTTTTCTTTGATTGCTTTAATTAATTGTTTTCTATTTTTATTATTCTTAAATGTTTGAGCAAATATTTTAACTTTGTACAAAAACCTTAAAGCTTCAACCCTGTGATTATAGCATTTATTATTTTTGTTAAAGTATTCTGGAAAATGTAAACATGTTTCCATAATTCCTAATTGTAATAATTTTTCTAATAATCCTTTTTCAGCCCAAAGGTTTAAATAATTATTGTCATAAGCTTGAAGTTGTAAAAATATAATGTCAGCAAAATTTTCTGTAGCACGACTTAGCCACATAACTTCTTGCTCATTTTTGTTTTCATGATAATATTCTCGAATTTTAAAGTAAATTTCATTTTCATAATCAAAATTATCTGTTGAATTTTTTAACAAAAATGTTCGACAATCTTCGCATTTTTTTTTATGGACAATATATGCACCAACATATCCTGAAAAATAATTAACAGCATTTATTTCATACATACCAGCCCCACTATTTTTTAATTTTTTTAAAGATGATTTAGAACCCTGAGCAATATGTTGACTTTCTTCAAAAACATCAGCTGCAGTTTCTATTTCTTGTCTTTCTATCTCAGTTTCTATATTCATTGTCGTAGGTACAATTGTTGTTTCTAATGATTCTTCTAATGAATCGTCTGATTTATTCTTGTCGCTAAAAGTAGTGGTGACCTCTGGAATGGTAACATTGCCTTTTTTGCTAGTCTTTAAATTTGGTGCTGACAAAATATGTCTTACCGTTAATCTAAACATACGACAAGTCGGGTTAAAGCAAAACCCGCCTCTGCCGCGAATTTGAGAAAATCGGTGTTCTACAGAATCCTGATTGCAAAGACCAGTACATAACTCAAATTTTGGAAAGTCTTTTTTTATGTCCCAATAAATTTTAAGGATAGAAAACACGGTCTGGTACATTCCATCAAAACAAGGAGGTCTAATATTCTTTCCCTTATCAAGGCTCCATTTCTTAACCCAGCATAAAAACAGAATTAAATTTGATTCGACTTCAGGATTCCTGTCTGATAAGGGCCTTTTTGTGGGCGTTTTTGTTACTAAATAGTATGAATTACAATTGTCAATAATTGTATTCATTGCCCCTGCAAAATGAGAAGTATTTTGCCAAGTTTTAGTAGCCAAACCTTTGTATGTTCCAAAGCTACCTGGTTTTTTTCCAGCTTCGCCTGCCAACTTAATTGCACTTTCCATACGATGACTTAGTAATTGAAAAGATCTTTTTACATTCATAGCTTCGAAAGCATTAGGATAAAAGTGAGCGTAACTTAAATGAGATAACAGTTGCGATTTTCCTTGTTGATCAATTTTCCACGTATTTTTCATATCATCAAAACAAGCGATTATATTTCCTTCACAATAAATATTGTTATATTTACGTAACTGAAAAATCAATCTCTTTATCAAATGTGGCCAATCAAAAAGAAAATAATATGAATCATCATTTAGAATAAATTCAGGGTTCTCAGCAGTTGCATTTAGTAATCTAGCCGCCTTAGCATTGTAAGAAACCTGATCACACACAACACCTTTTACGATTGCACCAGCTTCTTTAAGTTTGAATAAAAGTACCTTTAATAACTCAACAACTTGCTCTGCACCAAACCCTTTTCCAGTAAAAACATAACCGACAATTTCACGCCAAGGATTTTCAGCATTTAAACTATCTACGCAAAATAAAAGAGCATCGGTTGCAACTTCATTTTTTCTCCCCAAGGGTCCTAAATCTACTAAACCTTCAATTAAATCATACTTTTTTGAATATTCTTCGAAAGATTTAATTTTCATTTCATCAAATTTTAAAATGCATACTCTTTGTGAAAGTGGTAGTTTAGCTAAGGATTCTTTTAGTTTTTCAAAAACTTTATCATCAAATCCAGTTTCTATTGAATATTTGTCAATCCAACCACGGACAGTTGATTCTGCTGGTAAAACAACCCCGGCTCGTCTTAGCCGAGAGTACCCTGATGCAGAATGGTAAAAAATGTGTTTAGCTAATTGTTTTTCTTCTTCGGTATAACAAGTATTAGGTTTGTGAAGCTGCAGTTTCACCATTGTTCTGGCAAATGGTTCAGTACACCCGTGTTTGTCTAAAAAAAAATCTATCGAATGATTCATATTTTCTTTTAGAACCAAGTTTCTTGTTCGTAATCGGTTAATGTTCTTGAAACTGTTTCTTAAATTTTCTTGTATTCTTTTTATTTTTCTTTTCAAGTTACCAATTATACTATATTTTTTTTTGTCGTTAGTATTTTGTTCATTTGAATTTTTTTCATCAATAGAACTTACGTTTAAATTATCACCACCTTCAATAAAAGGACTTTCAGCATCATAATTTTTATCAAAATTGGTATTTACGTTATTAATTGTTGAATTTATTTTTGCATTCGTAGCTTCGAAGATAGTATTATTTTCTGAAATCTCATTTATATTAAAATTCACTGTATTTTTAGATTCAGAAAAATTTGTTTTAAAAATAGGGATTGACCCTTTAATTATATTATTTTTAATTTTCATATTTTTAGAAATAATTTTAATGTTAAAATTTTTATCACCGAGAGTATGGTTAATAAGACCATCTTTTATAATAATATCACCTTCAGATATATCATAATGATCATACATTTTTTTATTTTCTTTCAAAAAATCATTTTTCTTACATATGTTACCAAAACTTTTAAAATATTCAACATGAGAAATAGGAACTGCATCTCTATACTTTCTTGTCCTTTTTTCACCGTCAATGAAATCTTGTTCTAGGAAATGATTTGAGCAGATTTTAGCTTGAGTCAAGGAAGTTTGTTTCCATTTAAAGAGTCTTTCATTCCCTAAAAATTGTATAAATCATAACTAAGGTAAAAAAAATTCCTAAAAAATTTTAAAATAAAAAAAGTTTTTATATGTAAAAAATCACAATTTTTTTTATACAAGCAAAAGTCTTACACGTAAAAGTTGACCACTCGAGAGTTTTACACAAAATAAAATAAAAACGCTGCCAAGTAATTGGCACTATGGTTCCTTATCAACAAAATTTTTTATGCAAAAAATTGTGAAACAAAAATTTTCAAAAAATTAATTATTAGATTCGATATATGGAATAAAACCATAATTTCATATATTAGTATTTTCTTATGAAAAAATGAGATACTATGTCCAAAAATAAAATAAATAATAGTTTTTTTTATTTTGTTTATGCAAAAAATATTAAGAAAAAAGTATTTAAAAAATTGAATATCAGCAGAGATTAGGTATCAGATTCGAGACATAGAGTAAAAAACATATTTTCAGATATTAATACTTTTTCAGAAATAAATTGGGTACTACGTTCAAAAAAAAAAAAAAATATTGCTATTATTTTAATTTTTTTATGTATAAATGTTGAAAAAAAAAGTTTAAAAAAAAATTAAGTTTCAGCTTAAAAAAATTGACTAAAAATATTATATTGATAAAAATTAATATTATATTTCTAAAACTAGTACTCCCACAGAAAAAAATGAGTTACTACTTTCAAAAAGGAAAAAAAATGGCTGTTGTTTTATTTTTTTAGGCAAAAAGTTTTGACAAAAAAAAGATCAAAAAATTAAAAATGGTGTCAGATTGGTGATATCTAGTAATTACCATATTTTCAGATATTCGTACTTTCATAGAAAAAAGTAAGGTACGACATCCAAAAAGAAAAAAAATATCGATGTTTTTTTTATTTCTTTATGCAAAAAATTTTAAGAAAAATATTTTCAAAAAATTAAATATTTGATTCGAGATATCGAGTAAAAATCATATTTTCAGATGTTAGTACTTTCATAGAATTAAATGAGTTACTACACCGAAAAAAATAAAAGTTTTTTTAATTTTGTTTTTTTAATTTTGAGAAAAAAGTTTTGAAAAAATTAAGTAACAGATTTAAAAAATTACTATAAATGAGGTTCCTAAAACTAGTACTCCCATAGAAATAAATTAGGTACTGCTTCTAAAGAGAAAAAAAAATTGGTGTTTTGTATTTTTTTTGTAACAAAAAATGTTGGAAAAAAAATTTTCAAAAAATTAATTATCAGATTCGAGATATCGTTTAAAAACGATTAGGGTAGAAGGGGTGGTTTTCGCCACCATTAAGAAAATTTGAAATTAAACTATAGATATTTTAAAATATTATGCAAATGCATGGCTAAAAAGTGTTTAAATGTTTTTGAGAAAGATAATTATTAATTAAAATTCCGACCCTGGTAATTTCTAAAACTTATTTTTTGTAAAACCTAACCTTTAGGTCCAAAACCCTGAAAAACCGGGGTTCTCGCCACCAAGCATATTAGCGAAATGGGTCAATATTCTTGTGGCTAGATGCAATGAGTCATTAAAAAATAGATTTTTTAGACTTTTAAGGTAATTAGCACCACATTTTAAAAGGTTAAAGTTCAAATAACGAGGGTGGCGAAAACTGTATACACTGGCGAAAACCCCCTTCTCTACCCTATTTCAAATATACTTTCATAGAAATAAATTAGGTATTGCATTCAAATTAAAAAAAAAAAACTGTAGTTTGAAAAAAATAGATAAAAAAATATTATTGCCAAGGAAAAACCACTCAAAAAGAAAAAAAAACTTTTCTTCTTACGATGAAATTTAGCCAAGTTATTGTAAATTCAAGACTTTACTCAAATTTGTCTTAAAAAAGATTGAAGTTCTTTATTGAAAAAAGCCTGTTTCTGAACTTTAAACATGCATTACTCGCTTAATTTTTATCGAAAAATAATAATTTTTTTTTTTAATCGATTAATTTTTCCCTGGCAATTCACTTCTTTAAGAAAAAAAATCATTCTTATTGAACAAATGTTAATTTTTAGGTTAAAAGCCATGAAAACTGTTAGTAGGCAAAATTTACTTAACACAGTTTTTGACCTAAAAAATTAAATTTGGTTTTTTTCTTTCAGAAATAAATACTTAGGGAAAAATTAATTGAAATAAAAAAAAAAAATTATTATTTTACGATTAAAATCAAGCGAATAATGCTGAAATTATTGATGAAATTTGTCTTAAAAATTATTGAAATTAACCCTGTAACGGCTTGTACTATATTTTTTTTTATGTCTAAGATAAGCTTGAATTTATTTCAATGTTATATTTGGATATAACAAATTCGAATTAGCTTAAATTAACCCTGTTTCTGTATTTAAAATATGCATTGCTAGCTCGATTTTCGTCGTAAAATTATTATTTTACGATTAAAATCAACTAGTGATATTTCAAAACCATTATCGGATTAAGACCTAATTTTTTTTCCAAAAATTTTTTTATTAAAAAAATCTCAAACCCCCTTTTTATTTTTAATTTAGATGTAATACCTCATTCATTTCCATGAAAGTACTTATACTTGAAAGTATGGTTTTTACTTGATATCTGCAATCTGATACTTGATTTTTTGAAAATTTTTTTCCTACAATTTTTTTCACAAAAAAATACAAAAAATACGAAACTTTTTTTTCTTTTTGGACGTAGTACCTAATTTATTTCCATGGAAGTACTAGTTTTAAGAACCTCGTTTACAGTAATTTTTTGGAACTGATACTGAATTTTTTCAAAATTTTTTTCTCAAAATTAAAAAAAAAAGAAAAATAAAAAAAATTGCAATATTTAAATTTTTTGTTTTGGTGTAATACCCCATTTAATTCTATGAAAGTATTAATATTTTAAAATATTGTAACCAGTGATATTCCAAAACAATTTATTATCGAACGTATACCTAACTTTTTTTTCCAAAAATTTTTTTATTAAAAAAATCTTAAAATACTTTTTTTTTTTTTAATTTGGATGCAATACCTCATTTATTTCCATGAAAGTACTTATATTTGAAAGTATGGTTTTTACTCGATATCTTGAATCTGATAATTAATTTTTTGAAAATTTTTTTCTCCAAAATCTTCGCAACAAAAAAATACATAAAACACCAAATTTATTTTTCGTTTTGGACATATCTAATTTATTTTAATGAGAGTACAAGTTTTAGAAATTTAGTTTATAGTAATTTTTTGTATCCTATCACAATTTTTTTTTTTATTTTGATATAAATTATAACACACAAGAAAAAATGATGGAAATCTTGCCTCTTTTTGACTTCCTCGGATTATTTTGTTCGTTGCTATGTTTATTTATGTATGCAGCTTAATGAAATTATAAACAATAATAAACAGCCTAAAAATATTAAATGGTTATGTTTGCATTTTAAAATTAAGATTTAAAAGTTATATTGGCATTTTTTAAAGAATCATTTATAGAATTAAATAATTTATAGAATTAAATAATTTATTATTTTGTGATTAAATACAAATAATATAAATAATGTTAAAATCTTGAAGCAATTAATGTGGTTATTTTTTAATTACAAAATATTATTATTATTATTATTATCATTGTTGCGGAAGATTGGTCAAATGCAAGAAGAACACTGAGAAAATAAATTATAAGAAATTATTATAAATTCTGGTAAAAACTGCTATCTTTTTATAATAATTGAGCGAATATTTGTAATTTTCGCATCGTTACCAACCATTTCTTTGACAAAACAAAAAAATCATGTTACCCAATATTTTAATTATTAAGGGATAATTATATATATATTCTAATAAAATAAAATTTTATAAAAAAAAATAAAATTAGCTTTTTTTCATATTTGTCTCTTTTTAATTATGCAAAAATGATTTAAAATCCATTAACGCCGGCGCGACCAATCCATGGACGCTAGAATTTTCACTTTAATAACAAAATGATCTTGATAATCTACTTTACCAGCTACTAAAAACGAAAAATGTATGTATAATTGCATGATTGTAATCAATAATATTTGTTGTAAATTAAGATTACAGCCCATTGTTTGAGGAACCTCAGTGCCAGCTAATTGGCAGGGTATTTCAATATCTTCACGGCCAGGCTGCTTTGCTTGAAATTCATTTGTTGCTTGAATTTTCAAGCATATCAAGCAACTGGCGGTATTTTTTAAGACAATTTTGAGGAAAATCTGAAAATGGACGATAACTTGGATAAATTTCATTATAAAAAGAAAACTTTTTTTTCTTTTGGAGTGGTTTTTCTCTAGAAATCAGATTTTTTACCTATATTTTTTAAAAATTTTATTTAGCTAAAAAGTAATTTTGAAAATTTGGCGTAGCTCAGATACGAAAAACACGGTTTTTGACATAAAAGTGGCAAAATCTTTTTGGCATTCATCGCCGATTTCGTGTTCACGTTATTTTTTGCATTCTATAGAGTCCAAACTACCAGAAAATTATAGTGGTAGTCGCGGTCTCGTCAATTTTTTTTTTTGGTGCTCATAACACGTATTTTCTTGTAAAAATGCACATATATGTGTGTATGTAACCCGGCGATATTTCAGAACCATTATGGTATTAAGAGCTAATTTTTTTTCAAACATTTTTTTATAAAAAAATCTCAAAATATTTTTTTATAATCGATATTTCAATATTTTGAATCTGATATTTTTTTCTCAAAATTTGTTACATAAATAAATAAAAATAATAGCAATATTTTTTTCTTTTTGAACGTAGTAGTTCTTAATTTTTTTCTATGAATGTGCTAATATCTAGAATTATTGTTTTTGCTAGGAAAAATAGACCATATAAACATTTTGTTAATGAGGAACCATAGTGCCAATTACCTGGCAGCGTTTTTTTTTTTGTATAAAATTATCAGAATATTTACTTACCAACCAGATTAAGCCATGTATTTTGTTTGTTTGGATCTTTTGGAAAATGAAAAAGCTGGACTTTATCATTTTTAGTATTTTTACACCCAGGATACTGACAAATTTGATAAACTTTACTTTTTTTAGTTTTCATTTTTGCATAATATTTTATCAAATATTATTTAAAAAAATAAATACCAGAACTTAAATTTTAAAACGTGTATTCTAAACAAAATAAAGTACTCCTCACGAAAAATACCAAGCTAAATGTCCAAATAAGCCTGCTTAAAAATAAAAATCAAACTGACAATATTTTGAAAACAAAAATAAATATTTTTAAAATAAAACAAAAGAAAATTTTTTATATTTGAAAAATTCAATCTCTGATTCAATGCAAACAGAGATAAGATCAGAATAGATAAATTTTTTTAGGAGGTGGAATTTTTAAAGGATTATTTGAGATAACAACTTTTGACACATATTTTCTTCATTTGAACCTGTTTTTATTATTTTTTCTATACTTTTATTAAATATTCTACCTGATTTTAATTACTTACCTGTTTTTAACTTTATTTTTTAGTTTTCCCAAGAAAAGACAATTTTTACCTAAATAATATTTTATATAAAAAAACTTTTTTTTTTAAATTAAAAATTCATTTAATAAAAAATTGATTTAAAATTTTGAGCTGATCGAATAAAATTATTATCCAGGGGTAAGTGATTTATTTTTTTTTTTTTTAAATGGGATAATTTATTTAAGTCATATAATATAATAAAATAAAAAAAAAAAAATAAAAAAAAAATTGACCGAGTCGAGGATTCGATCACCGATTCAAGTTATCCCGAGTCAACATATCCACTTGACCATCGAGACTTTCTGTAACAATTTTTGTTAATTAGGTACAATATCGTTTGAAAAATAGAAAGAAAAGATTTTTATGTAGTAGGGAGGTCGGCGGAGAAATAGAAAAGAAAGGATATATGTACAAATAACCGCATAAAACAAAGATGCGAGAGAGTGACCACGTGACAGCTTCGGCGATGTAAAATAAAACAGAGTCAGCCTTTCCTATCTCTCTGGCGATCTCTCTAAACTAATCTCTGAAAGTACTTACAAGAAAGTTAAAAAACTATTTAAGATATAAAATTTAATAAATTTTTTATTATTCTATTCAAATCTAACAATGTGATAATAATTTTTTATTTCTTTAAACTTGACATTTTGTTTTCAAATAAAAATGTCTGAATAAATACATTACAAGCAAAAATAAAAAATTCAAATACATACATCAAGATTATTTATTTAACCTTATGAAATATTATCTATAATAAAACATTTATAAAAAAAATTGCTAAATCATCTTAATAAATTTTTTTTTAAGATTACTTTTAGTTTTTCTATCAAAAAAGTCTAAATAAAATATTCAGTAAATATTCGATAGAAATATTGTAGCTTGAAAAAAATGTCATCCGTATTAAATTTACGAGGTTGTAGATTTTATAAGAACGATTTTCTGGACTGCAGTAAAGTATTTATGAGTGTATGTGTGTAGGTGTTTATATTCATAAAAAATACTATTACAGATACAAATAAAATGTACAACCCTCCCTTAAAATTTATTGAAATGTACTGAAACCATCAAAAATTGCAATTTCGAATTTTTTTTATTTTTTGTGTTTCTCAATTCAACTATTCAGACTCTACTATTCATTGGCAAGCTCGGTGTAAGCTTTCAATGTCCATATTTTTTATTTATTTCTACAGTACAGTAAGTTCAATGTGTTTTGGGTTATTGTTCGTTGGCAGAATATGCTTGTAAGTCGATATTGGCATTTAAATATTGAATTGGTGCCATTCAAATATAAAAAATGCAATTTTAGTTTTACGACAAGAACAATGCATTTTTATTTTTATTTATTGAAATGGATTACAATTATTTAAAATCGAGTAAAATTAATTTTTGATTTGGAAAAATTCCATGAAAAATTCTTTTGCTTTTTTTTTCTTGTTTTATGCATCTCCAAAATTTGAAAAATAAATAATATTTCGGTTGCCACTACCGAAACTTATTTTGGCTCGTTTTAGTACACTAATTTATTTTTAAAAAAAGTTTTTAGACATTTAACAGAAATACATCCTTTACTCTACAAATAATTATGAAAAAATCAACTGTAAGTGTTTTATTGATTTTTAAAAATACTGAAAAGTTACGTAAAGTTTTTTGGAGTTTTTTGAACTTCTTAGAAGGCATTAGAAGGGCTCTTAAAAAACATGCAAAAACAAGAGTAAAAAATTTCTGAGAACCTTTTATAAACTCTGAGTTGATTCAAGTTTAATTTAAATGCAACAACTTTTTTTAAAAATCAATTTCATTTTTTAATTTGATTCATTTTTGTCAGATTTTTGTCCAATAATCCACGCACATATGCACACATATTATGTATTTAACTCAATATAATCATAAAAAAGTAGCTTGAAAACTTGATATAAAATATATTTTAATACTTTGACGAGTGCCTCGAAGATAAAAAAACTGTTACATATTTTAGTAAAGTAAATAATAACCGTAATAATATTATCCCTTTAAAATACACAATATAACTTTTATTATTGATAATGGAAATATTATATATTAGCCAAGGCATTCAGAAAAAATTTTAGATTCTGGTATTGAATATGCCAATTTTTCTTGAATTTTTCACTAAATTGAAAAAATAAAGTATCCTCTTTTAAAGTTTTAAGCAGTTCCAAGATTGTAATAAAGACTTTGCTCGGGATTTCGCTATAGTTTTGTATTCCCGGGCTTCGGCACCAAATATGTAAAGGTTTTTAAAACAAGATTTGTCAGTTACGTTTTGAAAAATTGATTTAAATTTTTTAATAACAAAGTCTTGCATTTACATTTTTACCATTCAGGAATCCAAATTAGACATAAAAAGAAGAAAAAAAATGTTTAATATTTTATAAACTGTGTAGTAAACGAATATAAAAAAAAATATAAAAAAAATTCTCAAAAAAAGTTTTTTCAGAAAAAATTTTTTTTTTTATAGCATAAGTAAAGTCTCTTGAGACTACATAAAGTCAAAAAAAGAAGAAACTTTGAATATTATAGGTAGAAATACGAATGATAACTGCCAAAATGTAATATATACAAAAAAGTAAAAAAATAAAAATAAAAATTGTAAAAAAAAAAAGTCGAGTTTTGAAATGAAATAATTCAAACTTTATCTTAGAGGTTATACTACTATACTATCTTATATAAAAGCAGAGATTAGTTTAGAGAGATCGCCAGAGAGATAGGAAAGGCTGACTCTGTTTTATTTTACATCGCCGAAGCTGTCACGTGGTCACTCTCTCGCATCTTTGTTTTATGCGGTTATTTGTACATATATCCTTTCTTTTCTATTTCTCCGCCGACCTCCCTACTACATAAAAATCTTTTCTTTCTATTTTTCAAACGATATTGTACCTAATTAACAAAAATTGTTACAGAAAGTCTCGATGGTCAAGTGGATATGTTGACTCGGGATAACTTGAATCGGTGATCGAATCCTCGACTCGGTCAATTTTTTTTTTATTTTTTTTTTTTTATTTTATTATATTATATGACTTAAATAAATTATCCCATTTAAAAAAAAAAAAAATAAATCACTTACCCCTGGATAATAATTTTATTCGATCAGCTCAAAATTTTAAATCAATTTTTTATTAAATGAATTTTTAATTTAAAAAAAAAAGTTTTTTTATATAAAATATTATTTAGGTAAAAATTGTCTTTTCTTGGGAAAACTAAAAAATAAAGTTAAAAACAGGTAAGTAATTAAAATCAGGTAGAATATTTAATAAAAGTATAGAAAAAATAATAAAAACAGGTTCAAATGAAGAAAATATGTGTCAAAAGTTGTTATCTCAAATAATCCTTTAAAAATTCCACCTCCTAAAAAAATTTATCTATTCTGATCTTATCTCTGTTTGCATTGAATCAGAGATTGAATTTTTCAAATATAAAAAATTTTCTTTTGTTTTATTTTAAAAATATTTATTTTTGTTTTCAAAATATTGTCAGTTTGATTTTTATTTTTAAGCAGGCTTATTTGGACATTTAGCTTGGTATTTTTCGTGAGGAGTACTTTATTTTGTTTAGAATACACGTTTTAAAATTTAAGTTCTGGTATTTATTTTTTTAAATAATATTTGATAAAATATTATGCAAAAATGAAAACTAAAAAAAGTAAAGTTTATCAAATTTGTCAGTATCCTGGGTGTAAAAATACTAAAAATGATAAAGTCCAGCTTTTTCATTTTCCAAAAGATCCAAACAAACAAAATACATGGCTTAATCTGGTTGGTAAGTAAATATTCTGATAATTTTATACAAAAAAAAAAACGCTGCCAGGTAATTGGCACTATGGTTCCTCATTAACAAAATGTTTATATGGTCTATTTTTCCTAGCAAAAACAATAATTCTAGATATTAGCACATTCATAGAAAAAAATTAAGAACTACTACGTTCAAAAAGAAAAAAATATTGCTATTATTTTTATTTATTTATGTAACAAATTTTGAGAAAAAAATATCAGATTCAAAATATTGAAATATCGATTATAAAAAAATATTTTGAGATTTTTTTATAAAAAAATGTTTGAAAAAAAATTAGCTCTTAATACCATAATGGTTCTGAAATATCGCCGGGTTACATACACACATATATGTGCATTTTTACAAGAAAATACGTGTTATGAGCACCAAAAAAAAAAATTGACGAGACCGCGACTACCACTATAATTTTCTGGTAGTTTGGACTCTATAGAATGCAAAAAATAACGTGAACACGAAATCGGCGATGAATGCCAAAAAGATTTTGCCACTTTTATGTCAAAAACCGTGTTTTTCGTATCTGAGCTACGCCAAATTTTCAAAATTACTTTTTAGCTAAATAAAATTTTTAAAAAATATAGGTAAAAAATCTGATTTCTAGAGAAAAACCACTCCAAAAGAAAAAAAAGTTTTCTTTTTATAATGAAATTTATCCAAGTTATCGTCCATTTTCAGATTTTCCTCAAAATTGTCTTAAAAAATACCGCCAGTTGCTTGATATGCTTGAAAATTCAAGCAACAAATGAATTTCAAGCAAAGCAGCCTGGCCGTGAAGATATTGAAATACCCTGCCAATTAGCTGGCACTGAGGTTCCTCAAACAATGGGCTGTAATCTTAATTTACAACAAATATTATTGATTACAATCATGCAATTATACATACATTTTTCGTTTTTAGTAGCTGGTAAAGTAGATTATCAAGATCATTTTGTTATTAAAGTGAAAATTCTAGCGTCCATGGATTGGTCGCGCCGGCGTTAATGGATTTTAAATCATTTTTGCATAATTAAAAAGAGACAAATATGAAAAAAAGCTAATTTTATTTTTTTTTATAAAATTTTATTTTATTAGAATATATATATAATTATCCCTTAATAATTAAAATATTGGGTAACATGATTTTTTTGTTTTGTCAAAGAAATGGTTGGTAACGATGCGAAAATTACAAATATTCGCTCAATTATTATAAAAAGATAGCAGTTTTTACCAGAATTTATAATAATTTCTTATAATTTATTTTCTCAGTGTTCTTCTTGCATTTGACCAATCTTCCGCAACAATGATAATAATAATAATAATAATATTTTGTAATTAAAAAATAACCACATTAATTGCTTCAAGATTTTAACATTATTTATATTATTTGTATTTAATCACAAAATAATAAATTATTTAATTCTATAAATTATTTAATTCTATAAATGATTCTTTAAAAAATGCCAATATAACTTTTAAATCTTAATTTTAAAATGCAAACATAACCATTTAATATTTTTAGGCTGTTTATTATTGTTTATAATTTCATTAAGCTGCATACATAAATAAACATAGCAACGAACAAAATAATCCGAGGAAGTCAAAAAGAGGCAAGATTTCCATCATTTTTTCTTGTGTGTTATAATTTATATCAAAATAAAAAAAAAAATTGTGATAGGATACAAAAAATTACTATAAACTAAATTTCTAAAACTTGTACTCTCATTAAAATAAATTAGATATGTCCAAAACGAAAAATAAATTTGGTGTTTTATGTATTTTTTTGTTGCGAAGATTTTGGAGAAAAAAATTTTCAAAAAATTAATTATCAGATTCAAGATATCGAGTAAAAACCATACTTTCAAATATAAGTACTTTCATGGAAATAAATGAGGTATTGCATCCAAATTAAAAAAAAAAAAAGTATTTTAAGATTTTTTTAATAAAAAAATTTTTGGAAAAAAAAGTTAGGTATACGTTCGATAATAAATTGTTTTGGAATATCACTGGTTACAATATTTTAAAATATTAATACTTTCATAGAATTAAATGGGGTATTACACCAAAACAAAAAATTTAAATATTGCAATTTTTTTTATTTTTCTTTTTTTTTTAATTTTGAGAAAAAAATTTTGAAAAAATTCAGTATCAGTTCCAAAAAATTACTGTAAACGAGGTTCTTAAAACTAGTACTTCCATGGAAATAAATTAGGTACTACGTCCAAAAAGAAAAAAAAGTTTCGTATTTTTTGTATTTTTTTGTGAAAAAAATTGTAGGAAAAAAATTTTCAAAAAATCAAGTATCAGATTGCAGATATCAAGTAAAAACCATACTTTCAAGTATAAGTACTTTCATGGAAATGAATGAGGTATTACATCTAAATTAAAAATAAAAAGGGGGTTTGAGATTTTTTTAATAAAAAAATTTTTGGAAAAAAAATTAGGTCTTAATCCGATAATGGTTTTGAAATATCACTAGTTGATTTTAATCGTAAAATAATAATTTTACGACGAAAATCGAGCTAGCAATGCATATTTTAAATACAGAAACAGGGTTAATTTAAGCTAATTCGAATTTGTTATATCCAAATATAACATTGAAATAAATTCAAGCTTATCTTAGACATAAAAAAAAATATAGTACAAGCCGTTACAGGGTTAATTTCAATAATTTTTAAGACAAATTTCATCAATAATTTCAGCATTATTCGCTTGATTTTAATCGTAAAATAATAATTTTTTTTTTTTATTTCAATTAATTTTTCCCTAAGTATTTATTTCTGAAAGAAAAAAACCAAATTTAATTTTTTAGGTCAAAAACTGTGTTAAGTAAATTTTGCCTACTAACAGTTTTCATGGCTTTTAACCTAAAAATTAACATTTGTTCAATAAGAATGATTTTTTTTCTTAAAGAAGTGAATTGCCAGGGAAAAATTAATCGATTAAAAAAAAAAATTATTATTTTTCGATAAAAATTAAGCGAGTAATGCATGTTTAAAGTTCAGAAACAGGCTTTTTTCAATAAAGAACTTCAATCTTTTTTAAGACAAATTTGAGTAAAGTCTTGAATTTACAATAACTTGGCTAAATTTCATCGTAAGAAGAAAAGTTTTTTTTTCTTTTTGAGTGGTTTTTCCTTGGCAATAATATTTTTTTATCTATTTTTTTCAAACTACAGTTTTTTTTTTTTAATTTGAATGCAATACCTAATTTATTTCTATGAAAGTATATTTGAAATAGGGTAGAGAAGGGGGTTTTCGCCAGTGTATACAGTTTTCGCCACCCTCGTTATTTGAACTTTAACCTTTTAAAATGTGGTGCTAATTACCTTAAAAGTCTAAAAAATCTATTTTTTAATGACTCATTGCATCTAGCCACAAGAATATTGACCCATTTCGCTAATATGCTTGGTGGCGAGAACCCCGGTTTTTCAGGGTTTTGGACCTAAAGGTTAGGTTTTACAAAAAATAAGTTTTAGAAATTACCAGGGTCGGAATTTTAATTAATAATTATCTTTCTCAAAAACATTTAAACACTTTTTAGCCATGCATTTGCATAATATTTTAAAATATCTATAGTTTAATTTCAAATTTTCTTAATGGTGGCGAAAACCACCCCTTCTACCCTAATCGTTTTTAAACGATATCTCGAATCTGATAATTAATTTTTTGAAAATTTTTTTTCCAACATTTTTGTTACAAAAAAATACAAAAAACACCAATTTTTTTTTCTCTTTAGAAGCAGTACCTAATTTATTTCTATGGGAGTACTAGTTTTAGGAACCTCATTTATAGTAATTTTTTAAATCTGTTACTTAATTTTTTCAAAACTTTTTTCTCAAAATTAAAAAAACAAAATTAAAAAAACTTTTATTTTTTTCGGTGTAGTAACTCATTTAATTCTATGAAAGTACTAACATCTGAAAATATGATTTTTACTCGATATCTCGAATCAAATATTTAATTTTTTGAAAATATTTTTCTTAAAATTTTTTGCATAAAGAAATAAAAAAAACATCGATATTTTTTTTCTTTTTGGATGTCGTACCTTACTTTTTTCTATGAAAGTACGAATATCTGAAAATATGGTAATTACTAGATATCACCAATCTGACACCATTTTTAATTTTTTGATCTTTTTTTTGTCAAAACTTTTTGCCTAAAAAAATAAAACAACAGCCATTTTTTTTCCTTTTTGAAAGTAGTAACTCATTTTTTTCTGTGGGAGTACTAGTTTTAGAAATATAATATTAATTTTTATCAATATAATATTTTTAGTCAATTTTTTTAAGCTGAAACTTAATTTTTTTTTAAACTTTTTTTTTCAACATTTATACATAAAAAAATTAAAATAATAGCAATATTTTTTTTTTTTTTTGAACGTAGTACCCAATTTATTTCTGAAAAAGTATTAATATCTGAAAATATGTTTTTTACTCTATGTCTCGAATCTGATACCTAATCTCTGCTGATATTCAATTTTTTAAATACTTTTTTCTTAATATTTTTTGCATAAACAAAATAAAAAAAACTATTATTTATTTTATTTTTGGACATAGTATCTCATTTTTTCATAAGAAAATACTAATATATGAAATTATGGTTTTATTCCATATATCGAATCTAATAATTAATTTTTTGAAAATTTTTGTTTCACAATTTTTTGCATAAAAAATTTTGTTGATAAGGAACCATAGTGCCAATTACTTGGCAGCGTTTTTATTTTATTTTGTGTAAAACTCTCGAGTGGTCAACTTTTACGTGTAAGACTTTTGCTTGTATAAAAAAAATTGTGATTTTTTACATATAAAAACTTTTTTTATTTTAAAATTTTTTAGGAATTTTTTTTACCTTAGTTATGATTTATACAATTTTTAGGGAATGAAAGACTCTTTAAATGGAAACAAACTTCCTTGACTCAAGCTAAAATCTGCTCAAATCATTTCCTAGAACAAGATTTCATTGACGGTGAAAAAAGGACAAGAAAGTATAGAGATGCAGTTCCTATTTCTCATGTTGAATATTTTAAAAGTTTTGGTAACATATGTAAGAAAAATGATTTTTTGAAAGAAAATAAAAAAATGTATGATCATTATGATATATCTGAAGGTGATATTATTATAAAAGATGGTCTTATTAACCATACTCTCGGTGATAAAAATTTTAACATTAAAATTATTTCTAAAAATATGAAAATTAAAAATAATATAATTAAAGGGTCAATCCCTATTTTTAAAACAAATTTTTCTGAATCTAAAAATACAGTGAATTTTAATATAAATGAGATTTCAGAAAATAATACTATCTTCGAAGCTACGAATGCAAAAATAAATTCAACAATTAATAACGTAAATACCAATTTTGATAAAAATTATGATGCTGAAAGTCCTTTTATTGAAGGTGGTGATAATTTAAACGTAAGTTCTATTGATGAAAAAAATTCAAATGAACAAAATACTAACGACAAAAAAAAATATAGTATAATTGGTAACTTGAAAAGAAAAATAAAAAGAATACAAGAAAATTTAAGAAACAGTTTCAAGAACATTAACCGATTACGAACAAGAAACTTGGTTCTAAAAGAAAATATGAATCATTCGATAGATTTTTTTTTAGACAAACACGGGTGTACTGAACCATTTGCCAGAACAATGGTGAAACTGCAGCTTCACAAACCTAATACTTGTTATACCGAAGAAGAAAAACAATTAGCTAAACACATTTTTTACCATTCTGCATCAGGGTACTCTCGGCTAAGACGAGCCGGGGTTGTTTTACCAGCAGAATCAACTGTCCGTGGTTGGATTGACAAATATTCAATAGAAACTGGATTTGATGATAAAGTTTTTGAAAAACTAAAAGAATCCTTAGCTAAACTACCACTTTCACAAAGAGTATGCATTTTAAAATTTGATGAAATGAAAATTAAATCTTTCGAAGAATATTCAAAAAAGTATGATTTAATTGAAGGTTTAGTAGATTTAGGACCCTTGGGGAGAAAAAATGAAGTTGCAACCGATGCTCTTTTATTTTGCGTAGATAGTTTAAATGCTGAAAATCCTTGGCGTGAAATTGTCGGTTATGTTTTTACTGGAAAAGGGTTTGGTGCAGAGCAAGTTGTTGAGTTATTAAAGGTACTTTTATTCAAACTTAAAGAAGCTGGTGCAATCGTAAAAGGTGTTGTGTGTGATCAGGTTTCTTACAATGCTAAGGCGGCTAGATTACTAAATGCAACTGCTGAGAACCCTGAATTTATTCTAAATGATGATTCATATTATTTTCTTTTTGATTGGCCACATTTGATAAAGAGATTGATTTTTCAGTTACGTAAATATAACAATATTTATTGTGAAGGAAATATAATCGCTTGTTTTGATGATATGAAAAATACGTGGAAAATTGATCAACAAGGAAAATCGCAACTGTTATCTCATTTAAGTTACGCTCACTTTTATCCTAATGCTTTCGAAGCTATGAATGTAAAAAGATCTTTTCAATTACTAAGTCATCGTATGGAAAGTGCAATTAAGTTGGCAGGCGAAGCTGGAAAAAAACCAGGTAGCTTTGGAACATACAAAGGTTTGGCTACTAAAACTTGGCAAAATACTTCTCATTTTGCAGGGGCAATGAATACAATTATTGACAATTGTAATTCATACTATTTAGTAACAAAAACGCCCACAAAAAGGCCCTTATCAGACAGGAATCCTGAAGTCGAATCAAATTTAATTCTGTTTTTATGCTGGGTTAAGAAATGGAGCCTTGATAAGGGAAAGAATATTAGACCTCCTTGTTTTGATGGAATGTACCAGACCGTGTTTTCTATCCTTAAAATTTATTGGGACATAAAAAAAGACTTTCCAAAATTTGAGTTATGTACTGGTCTTTGCAATCAGGATTCTGTAGAACACCGATTTTCTCAAATTCGCGGCAGAGGCGGGTTTTGCTTTAACCCGACTTGTCGTATGTTTAGATTAACGGTAAGACATATTTTGTCAGCACCAAATTTAAAGACTAGCAAAAAAGGCAATGTTACCATTCCAGAGGTCACCACTACTTTTAGCGACAAGAATAAATCAGACGATTCATTAGAAGAATCATTAGAAACAACAATTGTACCTACGACAATGAATATAGAAACTGAGATAGAAAGACAAGAAATAGAAACTGCAGCTGATGTTTTTGAAGAAAGTCAACATATTGCTCAGGGTTCTAAATCATCTTTAAAAAAATTAAAAAATAGTGGGGCTGGTATGTATGAAATAAATGCTGTTAATTATTTTTCAGGATATGTTGGTGCATATATTGTCCATAAAAAAAAATGCGAAGATTGTCGAACATTTTTGTTAAAAAATTCAACAGATAATTTTGATTATGAAAATGAAATTTACTTTAAAATTCGAGAATATTATCATGAAAACAAAAATGAGCAAGAAGTTATGTGGCTAAGTCGTGCTACAGAAAATTTTGCTGACATTATATTTTTACAACTTCAAGCTTATGACAATAATTATTTAAACCTTTGGGCTGAAAAAGGATTATTAGAAAAATTATTACAATTAGGAATTATGGAAACATGTTTACATTTTCCAGAATACTTTAACAAAAATAATAAATGCTATAATCACAGGGTTGAAGCTTTAAGGTTTTTGTACAAAGTTAAAATATTTGCTCAAACATTTAAGAATAATAAAAATAGAAAACAATTAATTAAAGCAATCAAAGAAAAAAAAAATACTGAAAATAAAAAGAAAGGATTAAATAAGATTGCAAAAAATGGGAAAAGCAATGTAAATAAAATAGTAAAAAATGTAAAAAGTAATGTGAAAAAAATTTTAAAAAATAGAAAATTAGATATTGTACAGAACTTATAATTCAATTAATCTAAATTTAACAATTTTCTAACATTTCTGTATTTATTTCTTAATGATATAATACTATAAAAAAAAGTAATTATAAATTTTTTATATGCTCTTAAATTTATATATAGTATTAAGTAAAATGTTCTTAATTTTGATTAATATTTAATAGTTTAAAAAAATAATTTTCAAATTATTTTAATTTAGTTCCATTATAAGCTTATATTAAAAAAAAATTTGCACAAAAAATAAAAAATAAGTTTTTTAGTTGTCAATGGTAATTGTATGGCCTTATTTTTTGACTACTGATGAAAAAAATAGGCCAAAAATAAAAAGTAACTTATGTTAAAAATATTTTATTTGGATTAAAAAAATGTATTTTATATTATACTGGGTGGAACGCAATTACCGCGGATAGTATATATCAAAGCAATGTAAATAACCACAATTGCGTTCCACCCGGTATTTAGAATTTTTTTGATAAAGTAATTTCTATTAATCACTTCTGTGAGAAATTAATTTTTTCTTTTTACTATTTTTCAATAAATCTTCCTAAAAACAAACTGACTAATCTTAAAAATAACAAAAAATTAATTTCTTTGTGCAATATGAATACCTGCACTCCATTTTCTCTTGCACATTTTAATAATGTTTGAAACAAAGAAAATTGAAAATCATCAAAGAATGCATAATTTTTTTTTTTACTATTACCATAAAAAAGTTAGATTAAACAATTTTTTTAATAATTATTTATTTATATTTTCTAATATATTTTATAGTAAGAAAAAAATTGCAATTTTATATTCATAATATCTAGAATGAAAATTAATTCAAAATTTTTTTTTAAATAAATAGAAATTAAAAAAATATTGTTCTTAAATAATTTACTTTATTTATTTTTATTTTATAAATATTAAATTAATTAATTTTACTCAATAAAATTTAAATGAATAACAAATGTTATTAAATAATTAAAAAAAAAAAAAGAAAAAAAAAAAAAAAAAAAAATTGACCGAGTCGAGGATTTGATCCACAATACAAATTATCCCGAGTCCACTAACATATTCACTTGACCATCGAGACATCACAAAAATAATTTTTTATTTAAGTAGAATTTCGTTTGAATAATAGAAAGCAAAGATTTTTATGTGGTAGGGAGTCGGCGGAGAAATAGAAAAGAAAGGATTTATTGTAAAAATAAACGTATAAAAGAAAGATGCGAGACAGTGACCACGTGACAGCTTCGGCGATGTTGAATAAAACCGGGACAAAATTTAACACGGGGCCGTCAATCTCTTTAAACTCATCTCTGGTTATATACATATAAATATTTTTACACTTTTATATAAGATAGTATAGTAGTATAACCTCTAAGATAAAGTTTGAATTATTTCATTTCAAAACTCGACTTTTTTTTTTTACAATTTTTATTTTTATTTTTTTACTTTTTTGTATATATTACATTTTGGCAGTTATCATTCGTATTTCTACCTATAATATTCAAAGTTTCTTCTTTTTTTGACTTTATGTAGTCTCAAGAGACTTTACTTATGCTATAAAAAAAAAAATTTTTTCTGAAAAAACTTTTTTTGAGAATTTTTTTTATATTTTTTTTTATATTCGTTTACTACACAGTTTATAAAATATTAAACATTTTTTTTCTTCTTTTTATGTCTAATTTGGATTCCTGAATGGTAAAAATGTAAATGCAAGACTTTGTTATTAAAAAATTTAAATCAATTTTTCAAAACGTAACTGACAAATCTTGTTTTAAAAACCTTTACATATTTGGTGCCGAAGCCCGGGAATACAAAACTATAGCGAAATCCCGAGCAAAGTCTTTATTACAATCTTGGAACTGCTTAAAACTTTAAAAGAGGATACTTTATTTTTTCAATTTAGTGAAAAATTCAAGAAAAATTGGCATATTCAATACCAGAATCTAAAATTTTTTCTGAATGCCTTGGCTAATATATAATATTTCCATTATCAATAATAAAAGTTATATTGTGTATTTTAAAGGGATAATATTATTACGGTTATTATTTACTTTACTAAAATATGTAACAGTTTTTTTATCTTCGAGGCACTCGTCAAAGTATTAAAATATATTTTATATCAAGTTTTCAAGCTACTTTTTTATGATTATATTGAGTTAAATACATAATATGTGTGCATATGTGCGTGGATTATTGGACAAAAATCTGACAAAAATGAATCAAATTAAAAAATGAAATTGATTTTTAAAAAAAGTTGTTGCATTTAAATTAAACTTGAATCAACTCAGAGTTTATAAAAGGTTCTCAGAAATTTTTTACTCTTGTTTTTGCATGTTTTTTAAGAGCCCTTCTAATGCCTTCTAAGAAGTTCAAAAAACTCCAAAAAACTTTACGTAACTTTTCAGTATTTTTAAAAATCAATAAAACACTTACAGTTGATTTTTTCATAATTATTTGTAGAGTAAAGGATGTATTTCTGTTAAATGTCTAAAAACTTTTTTTAAAAATAAATTAGTGTACTAAAACGAGCCAAAATAAGTTTCGGTAGTGGCAACCGAAATATTATTTATTTTTCAAATTTTGGAGATGCATAAAACAAGAAAAAAAAAGCAAAAGAATTTTTCATGGAATTTTTCCAAATCAAAAATTAATTTTACTCGATTTTAAATAATTGTAATCCATTTCAATAAATAAAAATAAAAATGCATTGTTCTTGTCGTAAAACTAAAATTGCATTTTTTATATTTGAATGGCACCAATTCAATATTTAAATGCCAATATCGACTTACAAGCATATTCTGCCAACGAACAATAACCCAAAACACATTGAACTTACTGTACTGTAGAAATAAATAAAAAATATGGACATTGAAAGCTTACACCGAGCTTGCCAATGAATAGTAGAGTCTGAATAGTTGAATTGAGAAACACAAAAAATAAAAAAAATTCGAAATTGCAATTTTTGATGGTTTCAGTACATTTCAATAAATTTTAAGGGAGGGTTGTACATTTTATTTGTATCTGTAATAGTATTTTTTATGAATATAAACACCTACACACATACACTCATAAATACTTTACTGCAGTCCAGAAAATCGTTCTTATAAAATCTACAACCTCGTAAATTTAATACGGATGACATTTTTTTCAAGCTACAATATTTCTATCGAATATTTACTGAATATTTTATTTAGACTTTTTTGATAGAAAAACTAAAAGTAATCTTAAAAAAAAATTTATTAAGATGATTTAGCAATTTTTTTTATAAATGTTTTATTATAGATAATATTTCATAAGGTTAAATAAATAATCTTGATGTATGTATTTGAATTTTTTATTTTTGCTTGTAATGTATTTATTCAGACATTTTTATTTGAAAACAAAATGTCAAGTTTAAAGAAATAAAAAATTATTATCACATTGTTAGATTTGAATAGAATAATAAAAAATTTATTAAATTTTATATCTTAAATAGTTTTTTAACTTTCTTGTAAGTACTTTTTATACAAATTTTAATAGTTTTGGGAATAAAGCCAAATATTAATTCACTGTTGCTTCTTCCTTTGTAAAACTATTTATAAATTGGAAAAAGGATTACGTCGAGAAAGGAAATTTTTTTTTATATAAGTGAATTCATAAAAATGATGTTTTAAGACTATATTAACATAAAAAAATCATACAGAATCAAGTATATAATATAGATAGATTTTTTTTCTTAGTATTTATAACCATTAAAATAATTTAAAATTTTACAACTTGCATTATTTTAATGCATTTTTAATAAAAGTATTAAAATTTTATAAAGTGTATGGATTAATCTCAGATTAATCTATGTGAAATATTTTAAAGTTAAGCTTGAGATTAGATAAATCCTCGGATAACTCAAATAAGTAATTTTTTTTTCATTCAAAATTAGTAAATTTTCGAAAAAATTTGTAAATATTCGAAAAAAGTCGTATATTTACTATATTTAGTATATTAACAAAAAATTCGAGTATTCTCGATTTTTTTTTGTGAACTCGCAAGAAAAATTGATAATTTACAATTTTTTTTCGAAAATTTACAAAAAATATTTATAAATTTCCGCAAAATATTTGTGAATTTACAACTATTTTCCTAAAATCACAAAAAAAAAATCGAGAATTCTCTAATTTTTCGGTAATATACGAAATTTAGTAAATTCACGATTTTTATGCAATATTTACAACATTTTTTGAAAATTCGCTTATTTTTCGAAAAAATTCTATTTTTTTTGTAAATCTAAGAAAGTTACTTTTTACAGTGCACGGCGAGGCTGCTTTGCTTGAATTTTATTTTCTGCTTGAAAATTCAAGCAAATTGCTTGAAAATTAAAGCAAATGCTTGAAAATTCAAGCAAATGCTTGAAATTTCAAGCAATTCAAGCAACTGCTTGAATTTTCAAGCAAAGCAGCCTGGCCGTGTGTATAGTTACAAAAATTATAAATACTCGATAAATACTTAAAAACTTAATTTTCAATCTTCGGTATTCAGAAGATCTTCAATGGCAGTTTTTATTATATTTCTGTATCTTTCATTATTATCTACAGTTTTCAGTACTAATGTTTTATATACTTTTATATCTTCAACTGAGTCCTTTAGAAGTTCAGGATCGAGATAAATTCCAGGTAAATATAAGACAGAAATAATTTTACCAAATAATCTTAAATCATTGTATGCGTTCAAAATTTCATCAAATTTTGGTACTTTTGCATTTTGACTATTTTTTCTAATCGTCTCATTTAATATTGAATGATAATGTTTTAATAATTCACTTTCTGATTTTTCACGAACATTAAATTCTGCGTTTACATAAAGTAATTGTAACAGATCAATAACCATTGGTGAGTATCTGAGTAGTTGAAAATCAACTAAAACACAATTTTCTTTATCATCGAACATTAAATTATTAGCCCAAAGATCACCGTGACAAATAGCGTTACAATGTTTTTTTGATGGCTTTAAAAGATCAAATACTTTTTCCATTAACCTTGTACATTTTTCTGAATTTTTTAAACCAAATTTTTCCATTAATGAAATAGTGTTGTCGATCCCAATCACAAACCATTTGGACTCTTTATTTATTAATAATGATTCTTCAAATGATTTTGGAAAAACGAGGTCAAGAGATTTTCCTAGGCGATATTCTAATAAAATTGAAGATGCATGGAAACTTGCTAAAGAACTCAAAGCAGCTTTTAAATGTGGTGGTTTTATTGGTAAATTTACCATAGAAAAATTTGTATTCCTTAAATCTTCCATTACTAACAAGTTATTTTTGATTAAATAACAATTTGGTGAAAATTTATCAATTTTATGATTTTTCAACAATTCAGGAAGCATAGTAAAAAAAAATTTGAATTCTTTTTCAAAAACATCATTCACATTTACTAATTCTGTCATATCAGTGTTGACAGTAGGCATAGATTTAACAAAAAAATTTAATTTTTTATTTTCAACTTCATTTTTAATCTGAATTGTTACATCAAGACGTTCATGATTTGCTACATAACCATTTTTATCTTTGCTGTAATTATCTAAACGATATTCAATTAATTTTTTTAATGATGTTCCATAAATTTTTTTAACTACGTTCACTACGTCCAATTCAGTCAAAACATTGTTTGATAATATTAAATCACTCATATTGATTATTTTTATTTACTAAATTTATTTGTTAAATTCATTAAACAATTATTTGGACGTGTGTTCTCACGTAGTAGATTTCAATGACTGAATTACTTGAGTGAATAAAAGTTTAAATAATAAATATTTTTCTTGTATGGAATGTCAAACCACGTTCATAAAATTTATGACTTCATTAATTTATCTTGTGATATAACAAATGATAATTTAAAAATTGCACGTGCGTATGATAACTGAGCGGTTGATATAAACTTCGTCACTTAAGCATTTGATTATTTTTCTCGGTTAAAGCAAGTATATTCCCAGATAACAGAGCACAGGCAATCGTACAAAATTAAAACAGGTTAACTTTTTTATCTGTTCTTTACTTTACATGATCAATGAAGCAATTAGGCCAAGTAAATTTCAATAAGGAAACAAAATTTGTTCAAGGAAAAAAAATTACAACTGCTGGTTAAATAAACATTTATAAAAAATTTGACAAAAAATAAGCGCCTATAATAGCTATTTTTTAAACAAGGGACAAAATATTGGTTTTAGCGTAACGAGCGAGCGAGGGCAGGCAGTATGAAAAAGTCAAACCTCATATTTTTTCCCGTGATTTAAAACGTAGTTTTACATATAATGGGCAAAAAAGCCGTCTCCCTAGGGCAGAAAATAGGTTTTTTTGCCCTAGATATGTAAAAAATTTGTAAATTCCTGCACGTCTTAGAATTAACAAAACATTCGCAAAAATAACACAAGAATTTGTAAAATAGGTTTTGGATGAAATTTATCTTTTTAATTAAAACAAAAAAAAATGAAATCACTAATCAAAAATTCAAAGAAAATAAATCCAGAGAAAAAAAATTACTTGGATCAGATAATAATTTTAAAATCCAACAAAGTCAATAAATTACTATATAAAATCATATTTATTTTACAAAAAAAGTAATAAAATAATTTAAAATGAACTCAATATACGATTGTTTGATTATGTAAGTTTACATAATAATTATTATTATTAACTGGCATAAAGCCAAAGTTTATAATTGTACGATATAGAAAGAGAATATTATATGATAGAGAATAATAAGTAAAAAAAGGAATATTCTATGAACGTATAAATCTAGATTAATTTAGTAATGAACAACTAAATTAACACCAAATATACGTCAAAATTTTTAATGGAAAATTGCTAATTATTGATTTATTTGATAATAATTATTATTTATTCATTTGTTTAAAAGTTTTGATTTACAATTTAATTATATGAATACTTACATTTAACTAATTATTATTTACATATATCAAGGTGATTCTCTATTATTATTATATTAATAAAATTTTATGTAAAAAAATAATTAATTTTAAGTTATAAATTATGATTATAATAAAAGTTAAAATGTAAAATTTAGGATTTCCAGTTCATTGACTAAAGTGTTAATATCAATTTTTCCCATGAAACTAATTTGCAAAGTCACTTTCTTCATTATAGTCGGTTCGCTTATATACACTTGATAATCTTGTTTGAATAAAGATCCTCATATATTCAACATATATTATAATAATTATGTATAAGTAGCATATAACCGAGTAAATATTTTTTTTTTATGGCAGGAATAATTTTTTTTTTATTATAAGCACTTTTTTTTTATTTGTTTAAAAATTCATTAAAGAAAGTTTGTCATATAGTGGAATACTTTTTTCTAACTTTTTTGAATTAATTTATTCAAGTATTTCATATAACACTTACCCAAATATTTTTGATATAAATAAATTAAGAGTTTCTGATTCTAAAATTTTAGGCAGAGGCTCTAAAAACTAAGCCTTAATGCCAAGAAACCTTTTTTCTTAGCCGATTTCAAAGGTTTTTTTGGATCAAAATATTCTTGTTTAGTGACATCAAAAATTAGTTTATGTGTCTTTTTAAGGTCATTTAGTATAAGAAAATCTTTGAAATCTATAAAAAAATTCGGATTTTTGGTATTAGAGCTGAGGTTTCGATGTCGTTTCTAAACATCTAAAATCAGGGTAACAAAAAACTTACCTGTCACATACAAGTAGCCTTTCAAAAAATTTGGGTAAAAAAACATATATCTAACATTTACAGCTTCTAAACTAATGACCCGACTAAATAATAAACTAAAATAAAAGATTTAATAATAAAATTTTTATTAATTTTAATTTTTCCTTTATTAAAATTTTCTAAGTTTTAAAAAGTTTTACATTTAATAAATTAACGTTAATTTATAGCACCAATTAATTAATTTTCTTTATTATTTCTTCTTTTAAAATTTTTTTCAATATAAAAAAAAAAATTAGTATCTTGCTTCTTTTATTTAAACTTAATTACTTGTAAAATAAATTATGTAAGAAAAAAAAATTTTTAATTAGAAAACTTATTTTTTAAGCAAGTAAAATACCTATATAAAAAAAGTAAAAAATCTTTTGAAGTTTATTTATTTAATTGTATTACTTACAGAATCGATAAAATATAATAAATTAATTATAGTTTATAAAAAGTTTGATTAAAAGTTTAATATTTAAAAGTATATTTACAAAATTTCCTTTTTAATTTTCAAATACAGATTATAAAGAATAAGTAAAATTTTTTATTTATACCTATATTTAATTTAAAATATTGTATGAAATATATTCTCTTTTTACAATAAAAATTGTGTAGGGTGTGTCATTTTGAAAATGTCATTCTTTTGTCGACTAAGTATTTTTTTCCCTTCCAGCATGTAAATGTTTTTGATGTATTTCTCGAACGTATATCAGTAACAAAGCATCTACCCTCCATATTTTATATACTTTAATTAATTTGTTTAAAAAATAAATAACAAATTTAAATTTTAATATAGCTTTTATTGAAATATTTTAATTAAAAATTTTGACCAATAATCGATTTATTATATTTAATGTCCTATATAGAGATTATGAAAATTAAAATTCAATGTATAAAATTTACAATTTTAATGAAATTCAATAAATAATTTAATTTCCCATATGAATATAAATAAAAATATAGTCAAATAATAATCGGTGACGAAATGTACATGGATTATATTTTATACAAAATGAGAATGAGGATCATAATTTTGCAACGAATTCATTTTTTTTTTTTTTTTTTTTTGATGAAAATGTTTTATGCGCAATCAACGAGATTGATTGATCACTGTTATTTTCTATATGTTACGAACTAAACGTGAAATAAATCAATTTATGTGATAGGTAAATGGATTCGCTCTTTTAATAAATTTTTTACGAAATTTTTAACTTATTTTAATTTCTAAGTCAGGTATTTTTTCATGAATTACCAAAAAAAAAATTAATTCTTTAAATTATTCACATTTAGGTTATACTCTGTTTAAAATTTATTTGCATTAATTATAAGGGTGTACGGTTACCCGAAAGTCGGGTCAGATACCCGAAATTTCGGGTTTTCGGCTTCGAGTTGGGTCGAACTTGGAATATCCATGGAAGCTTTCGATTCAAAAATGTAAGTGCAGAGTTTTTTCGGGAAGTTTCAGGCTTCAGACGAAATCTGTCCAGCAAAAATTTGACAAAAAAACCGAAATTTCGGGTACCTAGCCCGACTTTCGGATAACCGCACACCCTTAATTAATTGTAACTTGGACTATGCTTGAAAATTTAATAATTGGCTATTGGTTTAAATTTCAAAGCATTTACTTGAATTATCAAAAAATTTGCTTGAAAGTAAATTTCAAAACCTAACAGTATTTATTCCATATTTGGCTCGTAACATATATATTTCCATATTAAAAAAATATACTAATGCTGGTTATTGATTTTACATAATATCTACAAATTTTTTTTTTTTTTTAAGTAATATTGATTGAAAAATAAATTTTTTTTGATATTGAATTAAATCTATTCATTTTTGAATATAGAAATATTCCATTAGCTTTAAAAATTTATATATTTTAAAGGAAAAACTTAATTTATACTGAATGTATAATCCATTAATTATTTTATTTATTTTTATTTCTTTTACTCGCTTTTACTATTTAATACAAAAAAATTTTTATAGAATCCCGAATAGAATCTGAAGTATGGGCCGATCCGGCCCAGATCTGGGCCAGATCACGCCGTATCTGGGCCAGATCACGCCGTATCTGGGCCGGATCGGCCCATACTTCCGATTCTATTCGGGTATATGGGCCATTTCATGTTAATAGATAAACGTGTAATGTATTGATTTGAATGATTTTTAAAGTACTTTTCTTACGAACAGGAAAAAAATCCAGATCTTGAAATCTTAAAATCCTCGAGAACCTCGTGTAAATTGGGGTAAAATTCAGACTTTAATTATATTTAAAACATCAACTGGAAATATTAAGATCATATTATCTAAAAATTTTCAACGACGTATCTTTGATCAAGTTTCTTCAGTTTTCACATCCAAGTGGGAAAAAAACTCGGAAAAAAATCTTTAAAATAATTTAAAATAAACATATTTGGCCAAATATGAGAAAATAAATGTTGCATTTTCAACAATCAAAAATTAGCCCTGAAATTAGCTGATATAGAAAAGGCAAAACATTCGAATCTCTTAAAGCAAGGTTTGATTACATCCATATAAATATAGTTCTCGAAATAGTTGGACCAATAACTATTTTAAGAGTCTACCAGTTGCATTAAAGTAATGGCCCGAGGCATATTCGATTACAAACAACGCACAGTAAATAGAGTGGCTAATATCTTATAAAACGGTTGGGTTTGTCGTTATGTGGACTTAAAGACCAAGGTTCAAAATTTAATATAATGTTTAAAACTATTAGTTTTGCACAGCATTTTAGTTCTTAAATTTTTTCAAGAATTTTTTAATGGCAAACACAAAATTAAAAAAAAAGTTTTAATGTAATTAATTGACGTGAAATTATTCGTAATTAAAGTTACACATTAAATTATATTGAAATTAACTTTTCATCAATCATAATTTTAATGACAAATTTCTTTATTTATAAAAAAATTCTTGAAAAAATTTATATTACTGTTCACGTCTGCAAATATAAAAAAATTAAAAACATTTTTAGATTTATATTTTTATTTTATTTGTGTAAATAAATGAAGTTAATGATGAATTACACTCACGTTTAAATAAGTGCTTAGGGCAAAATTTCAATGAGGATTTACTGATTTTCATGAGAGAGTTATAAATGAAAATGTAAGTGGTGATATTTACTATCTAGATATAGTTATGTACGCATATATGACCAATTATCAAACATTTTGCATTATTTTATAGAAAAAATGATGATAGTTTGAATGAAACAAGTAATGAAATTTCAATATTTTAACATGGAGCATGTTTATAAGGAGGGCTACCTTGGAAATCCGAAAATTAAGAGGAGTGGGCAGGGGAGGGGGTTAAACGAGACTTAGAATAATTTCGATTTAGGGACAAAAAAATAATCCGGGTTAAAGAACTTATAAATTCAATTTAGGACTATTCTTAGAGGATAAACTTTTTAGAAAAAAAAACATTAATTAGAGTTCATGCACCTATACCGCAATGTAAGAGAGTATCTAATCTAAATAATTAAAAAAAAAATTCTGGGATTATCCAGGCAATGATCATATCCAGTCAAGATCACTAGAATCTTGACTATAATAACAATATTAAGCATTTGGTCTACCATCAAATACTTTATTTCTGGAATTGATTAAAGAATTATTGTTAATACGCAGAGCCATAATATTGAAAACACTCAACTCCATGTAATTGCAAAAAAAATTTTTCAAAAGGCTCATATTTTTGTTATTTACCCATATACTTTTAAAATACAGCTTAATTTTACTAGCTATGCAATTGCTTTAAAGCTATGTACACCAAAATGCGCACATATGCATATATAACAAATTTATAACATGTTTTTTAGCAAAAAAAATATTTTTTAATTGAAACTTGCAATTACATAAAGTTAAACTTTTTTCATTACATAGATGGATTATATCGACATGCAGAGGTATAATATAACTAGGAAAAATTTTTTTAAATTTTAATTAAAATAAGTAAAATTTTATTTCGCACAAAAAAAAATTCAATTCCAAAATAATAATTAAACTTGTAATTAAAAGGCTTCAATTTAATACAAATATAAAATTTGAGAAAAATGAAATTGAAACAAAGTTAAGTTTAATGGTTTTTTTGTATTATTTTTAATTATATTAAATAAATAATAAAAAAGTTTTTTAACTTTTATATATAAACTTATGAAATTACTAGTTGACAATGTTGGTAAATTTAATTATTATTTATAATAAGGTTTCTAATGAAAATTTAATTTTAAAAATAAATAAAGTTTTTTATTACATAATATTAATTTAATTTTGTCAGTATTAATCAGGGTATTAACAGAATATTTTTAATGCCGGAAAATTGAAAAATTTTTTTACACAAAATTCATATAATATTAAATTCAACTATGTAGTTTCACTTAAATGCTCGCTTAAATGTAACTTACGACCAAATTGATACAGTCTTACATTAAAGTTATAACGCGTACCTCGTAAATTCTCAAGCTCGTTGATTAATACGGAGATTCGTCTGTAAATCGCAAAGCACGAATAGATTCAGAGATCCACAGATACCATTTTGAATCAAAAATTTTCCTGGATTTACGATTCTATAAAAATTTGTTTAAAAATTTTTCGATATTTAGATTACTATTTATTTTAAAATAGGAATATTTTTTTTTTTACTAATCATCCTCTACATATTGTACAATAATTTAGCAGTACATTAGAAAATTTAATAACTTACTAACGCATTGATAAAATATTAATAACAAATGACAATTATAAACCATAATAACGGCAATTTAAATGAAATGAAAATGTTAAGATTAGGAAAAAAGATAAAGAGTTGATGAATAAAGTAAACAGTTTAGAAAGAGAAAGCAATTTGAGAGATAGTTAAACCGATAGATAATTAGGCCCGACATTAAGCAGAGAATGCGTAATAATAAATAATAAACCTAATAAATTTTTTGGCATGGAAGACTTGATTGAACAAGCTACCAATGTAGTAGCGCTTCTCCATATGATGGAAATATACAGAGAATCTTCAGCTACAGATAAGTCATTATTGTCTTAATATGCGAGTAAACTATATAAAAGTAAAAGCAAACTTAGTGTAGATAAAATTAAGCATGCTGCACAAGTTTCGGCAATAATGCAAGAGAATATTTTAAGTATGCGAGAAATCAGAACCAATAAAGATGCTCGTAGAAGCAGAAATTTATCAGATTCAGAAGGTTCCGCTGCAAGTAATTCCAGCAGAAAGAAGAAATACAAGAAGAAAATTTACGAAAGCAAGGAAAAACTTTCTGAACCGAATAGTACCAATTATAATGGTATGAGTAACGGAAATTCTGATAAAAAAATCAAAATGGTGGCCAGAGTACTTATGGGGAATATAGTGGCCAATCTCATGGAGGTCGTTTATATAAATTTGAAGATCGTTAGCAAACATAAGCCACTTAGAATATGTGACTTTTCGAACAAGGTCATTTATGAAAATGAGGGCCCAAGGTCGAACCTTGTAGAACAACCAAATATTAAGGATGGAAGAAGACTCGTTGTCTAAAATAACTGATTGAAAACCACCCTATGACGACTTCGGGAGAGCATCCAATGGCCAAGAGTTTCTTCAAAAGAATAACGTGGGAAACCCAATCAAATGCTTTAGACAAGTCGAGCATAAGTAAAATAGTAATGCGGTCTAAATGAAATCTTTGCAAATGTTGTCAGTTAAATTTGTGAGCAGGAAGTTAGTACTGTGGTGTTTTTGAAAACGATACTCAAAAGAATTAAGAATATTGTGGTGTTTGATGTGATCGACTATCTGTTTGTGGAATATTTTTTTCAAAATTTTGGATATAATACACAAGAGATAAACGGACCCATAGCCTTCACATGAATAAGGGTTTGAAGTCTGTTCTACTGGAATAATATTGCTGTATGTCTAAGCTGAAGGTATTTTATTTAAGATTATAGCCTTATTGAATAATGATAAGAAAACTTTGGAGAGAGCCGGAAGACAGAAGAGGACTTTGAGGGAAAAACCAGGACCGACAGATTTTCTGCTAAATTGTTTGAAAGCTCAATCAAGGCCATCCCTGGTAATAATTTTAAATTTGAAGGACGTTCTAGGAGATGTTCCTCGAAAAGAATAAATTGTGTTAGCAGAAGTTGAGACATTTTAGGTAGAGATAATGTAACTGTTAATCGCGTCAGCTGATAAAAAAGTTTTGCTGTTTGGGGAAGAGTTGGTGAGACCAATAAGATGGCGAAGGCGTTTCCAAATCGACGTAGTTGAATTATTAGTACAGAGCTTATTGGAGTAATACTTTACTTTTTCCACCAATATTTTCTCAAGTAGTTTTTCTTTGAAGTCTCTATAGGCAGCTAGGTTTGTACCATTTTTGAAGCGTAAACAAAAAATTATTTTGTAAAAAATATTCATTGTAATACCAGAGAAATTTCCGATTTAAAATCGTATATACTGAAATCTACAGACCTTTAAAACATTTCGGGTGTACCCGAAACCGATCTGGAAAACAAAGAACAAACTTTCGGGTTGGATACCTTAATAATTTTACAATTACAAATTATAACTTAATTAAAAAAAAAATAATATCAGTAGTAGGTGAAGGAATAACGGAAATAAAACACAAAACTTAAATACAAAAATTTAATAAATATACATTTTAAAGTATGAAAGAATTCACATTAAAAAAAAAAGTATAGAACGATGATCGCAACCAATTTTCATTAAAACATTTTCCAAGATATGACATAAAGAGGCGATACAGAATAGTTACAGCACGAAAGAGAATAAGATAGCTTCGTTATATTCGCGTAAAAGGACATTATAACAGTATAGAAATCAACATTTAGATATTATGCGGGTATTTAATTAAATTTCTTGATACTTTTTTTTTTTATTTATCCTTCTTCTGTTATCTCTCATCTGTTCGCATCGTATAAAAAAAAAGGAAATTTCTTAAATCCAAAACGTGCTTTTTGATTGTCGGTATATAAAAATATTTTTATGCATTGTAATTATACTTATTATCTTTTAATTATGCGAGTACCTTTTTTTCTTCTTCAAATATTCAATTTAATTAATATACACGTACAATAAGCAATTTTTTAATGTCAGGGGCGAGAGTTTTTGGTTTATTAATATATATTGCTTTTATTTTTTAATTAATTTACATATTGAAAAAAAAATTGATTAAATTACATTTTTTTTATTCTTATATTTTGTATTAAAAAAAAATTGCTCCAAGCTCAATTAACAAAATGTATATTACCCTTTTGAGCAATGAAAACGTCATAAAAAAAAAAAAGAAGCAAAATACAAAAAACGTATTATGTAAAACGCCTCAGTGCTTTCTTTTTTTATTTAACTAGACTGAAAAAAAAAAATTGTAGAATACATAGGAGAATAAAAAAAAAAAAAAACTAAAGAATCAGACACTCTTGACTCTAAGAATTTTACTTCGTAAATTTCAAAGTACATACGAATGTACTTAACTGATGTACGATATCGTACTGCATAGTAGAGTTCTACACTATATATAAAATTATATACATTTTGACCCCATGAAAAATAAAAAAAGAAGTGAGAAAAATGTGGTTTTTATATAGCATAGTAGTATAATAGTTGTTTAAAGAGATAGACAACAAGAAGAAAAAAAAATGAAAGAGATAAATTATAAAAGTTAGTAGTTGCGTATTTAGAAAAAAAAGATATGAAGATATATTTATATGAAAATGTTTATAAAGCTGATATAAAGTTAATTAAATGTACACTGTGAGAAATAATGAGGGTTAATATGCGATTTGATTCTTTATCATGGGATCGGGAATATTGGGATTTTATTATGTTGAATCAATATTCAAATCATTATTTGAATCAATATTCTGTTGTCTTTAGACACGAAATCTTAAAAACTGATTCATTTTTCTAATAGAATTTTAAAGCGACTGTGAAAATATCTCTTGGTCACATTACAAAAATCTATGGACTCAAATGGCACGTTTTTTAAATACCTAAAAAATCTAGCCACGTTAAATAATTTTGCCCACCTTTTAGAACAAAATATTAAAATTTTGCACTGAAAAAAAAATTTTTGGTCGTTGATTTTTTTTTTAAGGGTGGGGGTAAAATGGACTTATAATAATTTGAAATGAGAGTCAGGGCCTAATCAGGATCTGGTAAGAACAAGACCTTTGAATACTTTAAGTTTATTGACGAGTAATTTATATCTAGGTTTGGTAATTTCGGTTCTAAGATTTATAATAATTAGGGTGAGTATAAGTTAAAACTGTTATAAGTGAACATCGATGATCGCTGACTGTGTGAGCACACAAACCATTATAAATTTTTTTAAACTATTGAAAATGCCTTGAATCTTAAAGAAAGTTTTTTTTCTGTACAGTAGCCACGAAAGTACGATATTCTGGCCACTGCGCGGCCAAGGAAATCGAAATTTCTCGCTGCTGTCGCAAAAAAATTTTATACGGCCCTTGTCCATAAATAAAGAATGCCCCAAATCGCAGTTTACCATCCTCGGCTTCGCCTCGGAAGGTAATTTACGTGCGATTTGGGCCATTATTTACTTTTCTGGACACGAGCCGTAAATATACTATTAAATTATTTTCACTGATTTATAATCCGAGAATCGTTGCATGATAATACTTTGGACCAAACAAATTCTGGTAATGGCTATCGGGAATTCACAGGGGGCCAACGACGTGATTCAGTGATTCGGAATCACGTGTGAATCATGAATCATGATTCAAAAATTTTTTTTCTCGGGAAACAGCTTAAAATAGCTTAGCAATTTCCCGCAGAAAAAATGTGATTCAGAGTGATTCAGAATGATTCAGATATTCGAAAATATTTTTCTTTACATTAGCAGCCTTTCTAAGTCATTTTCAGCGGTAATTCAAAAATTTTACTGATTATTGGAACATCTAGTTAACGATTTCCAAAATAAAAACTGTGATTCAGACTGATTCAGAAAAATTCTGAATGATTAAAATATGTTTCTTTCTATTTTCAACCATTTTGAGTGAGTTAAAGAAGATTTTAAACAAAATTAACGATTTTCTAGTAAAAGTCAAAAAAGACTATGATTCAGAATGATTCAGAGTGATTCAGACCTTTATAAATAGTTTTCTTTGCATTTTCAGCCATTTTAAGCTGTTTCCCGAAAAAAAAATTTTTGAATCATGATTCATGATTCACACGTGATTCCGAATCACTGAATCACGTCGTTGGCCCCCTGGGAATTCAGATTACTAATAACCAAAAATCTGGTAACGGTAAGCGAAATTCCGGCAACGGTAACCAGAAATTACAATCGTGACAACCAAAAAAATACGAATTTTTTTCAATTTTTTTTGTTGAGTTTAGTATTCACAAAACCTTTTCTCAAATTCAAATTCATCAGGTATTTGACCTCTTCTTTCTCTCAGTGTACATCATAAATATCCTGATAAATATGCATCTATTAAAAAAAAAAAAATCTTATTAACTTTTTAATAACATAAAAAACCCTAGGTATATATATCAAATATTGAAATCTAATCTATTGATTATTCGAAGAAAATTCAATAATAATACATGAAATAGTATAAAAAAATATTATTATTATTTTTTATTATTGTAATTTCGATAAATATCAAATATTATATATCCGAGACTACTATCTTATCATAATATATACGAAGGAAAATAATATTACATACGAAAGATATATATATTCTAATGTGTACATTTTGAATTGGCGGTTATAACATTGCACAGCCGGAAGTTAAATAAAGATAGCTTTAAGTCTATATATTACTTTAAGCGGTAAATCTCATTTTCCAGTAGTTGTAGGAGGATATTTATATATATATATATATAAAGTACTTAACTGCAAGAAAATGTTGATGTGTGTAATTTTGGAAAAATAAAAGTTGTATGGATTTTATGAAATATGAAAAATTTTATATTCCGAATAAAAAAATATTTTATTACTTTTTTTTTTCATTGATTTTACAAATTTAAAAAAATTATTTTTTATCTAATGGTCAATAAATATATAGAAATTATAAAGTAGATAATATACTGCATAATATAGAAGTCAACAATATAAAACACACGAGTATACACTCTCTGCATGGTACATATAGAAATTTTAATTAAAATAAATAGAAAATATTTTAGTGGTCAACCACATGGAGAGATAAATAAAATGCGTAATATTTTAAAACTTCATATTTAAAATAATTATTTAATTTTACTTTTAACATTAGCATTAAATTATATATGCTATTATGAACATTTTTTAAATAACACTCATTTAAGATTTAAAATTGTTTTTTTAATTATTTTTTTTCTCTTTTTTTTTAATTTAGTGTTATGAGTTTTGCTACATTTTAGTTATATTTTAATAGGTTTACTAGATTTACTAAGAAATAATAGAAATTTAATGAGTAGTTAGAATTAAAGGACCACTTTCACTAGATTTTATAGTCTTCAGGCTTGCAAATATCTCATTTAATAAAATAAACTTTTCAGCCACTCGATGATTAATGATATATTTTGTGAAAAAATCAATAAAGCCAATTTAACTGTATAATATACACTAGAGCGAGTTACTCATTTATCAATGTATATAATATAGTTATTGATGTTGTCAAATGGTGTTATAGAAATAAGTTTCAAGGAGGTGTTGATCAGTTCAAAGATGTGTGAAAAAGATGCAAAAAGGAGGTACAGAAAATAATAAACTAATAAATTTGGGGTATCAGGTTAACCGAATTTTTGGGTACCCGACCCGATCTTTTTTTCAGGTCTTTTGTTCGATCTTTTTTTTAGGTCGGACGGGTTTCGGGTATACTCGAAAAGCTTTAAAGGTCCACATGTACAGTTTTGAATCAGAAATTTCCCTGGCATTACGATTCTATGTTGATTCTGTGAATATTTTTATTTTGAAAATTTTTCGTTTTTGCAAAAAATGATGACTTATAATCACTTAAATGAAATTAACAAAAAAGTTTAAAACAAATTTTCATAGAATAGTAACCATGAGAATTTCCGATTCAAAACTGTACCTGCGAACCTCTAAAGCTTTTCGGGTATACCGAAAATTCAACCCGAAAAAATCCAAGACTGACCCGAAGCTTCTCTAAGTTAAGAAAAATTAAATTAATTAAATTTCTGAAAAACAGCAGTGAACTATAACTTTAGGATTTATAAACAGGGTTATCAACCACTTTAAATTTACAGTTACTAGTACAAAAGCTCGTAAAAACGTATTAAAAAAATTAAAAAAAATAAAAATTTCTTGAATCAGAAATTTATGTCAAAAAACTATGTTTTTAAAAAGAAAATTCTTTCACTTTGATTAGCTAATCAGCGTACAAAAGCGACCAACTGAATGTGTTTTAAAAATTTCCTTCAAAGCGAATAGTTTTAGAACAAACTTTTATTTTCAAGCAAAATATTTTTCACTGCTGGCTTTTTGGTAAATAAATAACACTCTCCACTACCCAATTAAAATTCAAATAATAAAAAAAAAACAAATATAAAAAGAAAGATTCTTTAAAAACGTATTTCATTTTTTTATTACCTAATTTATTTTCTGTATCTCGAATATTTTTTCATTGGAAAATTGCTATCAACGTGCGTGTTATATATGAAGCATCCGGGAAACATGTTAATTGAGATCCAGATGATAAAACTCTATAGAATAATAGTAATAAAAAAAATGTTGATATCAGTGATATTCACTAGTAACACACACCATAGCATATATTGTATCATGAGGACAATATGTGCATTTATCTGACACAAAACAAAATGAAAGAAAAAGAAGTTTATATTATACTTGATAAAATTGTATCCGTGTATGTTGAAAGCTCTGAAATTTGAAAAAAAAAGATTCACATTTTTTTATTTCTGATTCACAGCAGTAGTCGTCGTCATTCTATTTCGATATATTGTTATATATAAAATAATGAAAATACTAAAAACTACTTTTATTCCAATAGATTTTTTAAAACTGTTTTTATATTATATTCATATCTTTGTTTCTAAAACATTTTTTTAATAAAAATTTATATTCTTCTTATAAAAGTATGGAAAAATTTAATTTTAAATAAAAGCTTGGAATGAATTTTTTTTTCAGGTTTTTTTCGTAAGCTTTTAAAGTAGTCTTTTTAAATATAATTGTCTTAAAAAAATTAACAGGCAAATTAAAGTATTAAAAATTTAAAATGTAAGAATTAGCTAGGTAGTAAATGCAGAGTAAATGTGCATACAAAAATTATGTGCTTTTGTTACATTTTTTTTGCAACTTTACGTTTTTTAATTTTTAACTCCCTTTTTTTTAAAATCTTCTCGCTGCTGTTGACCTAATTATTATAAATATGCATATTAAGCCCTCTCTAGATCTAATTAATTTTTTTTTCATCTTGTGTTCTTTGACTATACTCTTTGGTATAGTAAAAGCACATGGAATTAAAAAAAATTTATTAGGCCTAGAAAGGGTTTTAAAAATGATGCGTAAGCTCTTTGAATTTTTACATTGAATAAATAATTTTTCGATAAAAGAATGTAAAAAAAATAAATGATTCAACAAAAATTTCTAAATTTTTAAAATCCATGTTAAAATTGTAGTTGAATTTGGGTAAAAGGGTTCAAAGGAATTTTTATTAGAAATGACTTTAAATCTTGCTTTAAATACAATTTAATGCAAGTCAATGACAAGATCAAAGACGAGATCAAAGAGAACTGCACCATATACTAACTTCCCTAAATTGACATTTTTTATTTTTACGTCTTCAGATAGTTTAATTATTACAAAAAATTATGTGCAAATCTTGTAGTAGTATATTATGTATCAAGAGTGCAAAATTTTTGGTACTAGCGTAATCAGTCAGTAATCAGTAGAACGAGTGCTCGACGAATCTGGGCACTTGTGTTAAGTGTTCACGCTAGGGCCTAAAGTTTTTCGCTCAATGTGCTTACTATATTTTTTGTCTACTAAGGCAAGTACCCACTTATGTTTAAATGCATTTATAAATTTACCATAGCCTCGACAAGTTGAAACAAACTACAAGTAAAATTTAAAAATTTTCAAACCCTGACCTAAAACTATAAATTGATGAAGGAATTTTGTTAGAAATTCTTAAACAAACAAAATTAAACATAAAACACAATGAATTTCAAAACATCATTTATTTATAAAAGAAAATTTTATTTAAGTATGACATATGCAAATTTCATTTTATGAATATAAATATACAAATATTTACCAACACTAAATACAATGATATGCATATTATTTTATTCTATAATGATATGAAAATTATTTATATCTTCTTATTAAATTTAAGTACACAATTATAGGATATTATTGAACCGAATATTATTAGATCAATGATTGATTATTATTATATTATTATCAAGTTGAAAATTGCATATATGTGCAACATCTGCTTTAGCTGAGTATGTACTTTATAATATATATTTATTTGTATTTATATATTAGGCTGTCACTTAAAAAAAATTTTTTTTGTTATTTTGAACACCCTGGTTATTTAACCATATCATAGTTCTGTAATTTTGTCACCAAATCCATGGTTATCAATGAAGTTAATTTTTGGTGTACTCAGAGATCAAAAGGCCTAAAATTTAAGGGATATTTTTTTTCGTTAAATGCAGGCTACTAATTTAATCTGATAATCGAAAATCTAAAGGCGAAAAAGCAATTTTTTGGAATAACAGCTAAGCTCGCAGCCAAGCTAGTATATAAATATTGCTATTGGTTCTGACAATATAAATGATATATATCGAGATATCCGTATAATTTAAATTGATTATATAATACTTATAAAATTCAAAATATAATGAACCCAATATAAAACTTTATTTACATATTATCTCGCAAACATTTAAATTTTGATATTATTCAGATATCTTTAAGTTTAAAAAAAAGAAGTTAGTGCTTTAAATCTAGAACCCCAATTAAATATTAAATATAAAACTTAACGAAAATAATAAATAAAAAAAGGTTATTGTGTAAAAATAAGAGTTATGTATGTGTATGTATTAGTAAATGCAGTGCAATCAGTTATGCATGTATAAAAAAATATCTTTTTTTATATACATAATGAATTATCCAGTTTTGCGATCATCTTTTTTTATTCATTCTTCCCTTACGGAAATCCGATATTCCTGAGCTCGAAGGCACTTGGGCGCTTAGACCTTCGTTAATCGAGCTTGTTATGTGGTTTCCTATAAATGTGTGCGTAATACATGTTATACATAAAAAAAAAATTTTTTTATCAAAGGACAAAATAATTCATTATGGTTTATATATATATATATATAGAACTTTCTTTCTTTTTCTTTCTTCTTTTTATAACATATTGTAGAATATTTTAGCATGTTCATGCACTCTGCTACATATCTAGATCAAATATCTCGACATCAAGAGGCGCCCACCAACAGCGGAAATGCATATACCTTATATAAATATACCTTATATATATATACATTGTCATATAGGTATGTATATGTCGATATTTCGATATTTGTTTAGTTCAGTCAAGTGGCAGAATGTTAAATTTTGTTTACCCTTTTTTTTAGATACATAATATGAAAGAAAAGAAAAAAACATTGTTAATTCATTACTCAAATTTAAAAATTGCACTTACATGTTCATCAGACTTGAAATAATTTTAAAAATTTGTTCAATATACAAAAAAAATCATATCGTAGTGCGTAATTTATTAAAAAATTAAAATGCTGAAAATTTTGTCAGCAAAACTTATTTTGTATTGCACTAGTAATATTCTTATCTTAAATTATACAGCAGAGTAATTGTTATTAAAATTTTTACCGTATACATTGTCGTTTTTAAACTTGAAAAAAGATTAAGTATCCATTTAAATACTATTTATCTTAAATAAAATCTTTTTAAAATATTTAATCCGTTATAATAGCTATTTTTTAAACAAAAGTAAAATATTGGTATTGATTTTGCATGCAGTTGTATTGCGAGCATAGCAAGCGAGTGCAGACAGCATGTAAAAGTCGAACCCCATATTTTTTCCCGTGATTAAAAACATAGTTTTACATATAACGGGCAAAAAAGCCGTCTCCCTAGGATAGAAAATAGGCTTTTTTGCCCTAGATATGTAAAATCTTTTCTCTTATGCAGATCATTAAAAATTACAATTAAAGTTTTATTTGCTTAAAATGGTTATCTATACTACAAGAGTATAAAAATTTCTTTTAAATAGGGATTTTCGGTAAAAGGAGTAGGAAATAGAGGCGGAGTTATGGTCAGGAGAATTGAAAATATAATTCTATAACGAGACTAATTATCTTCAAATTTTTATTTTAAAAATCTAGAATCAAATCCCGAAAAATTGAATTTTAAAAACTTAAACTATATGTAATTAATGACTTCCAATCTAAAATTTTAGCTAACTAATATTATTTAAAAATCACACAAGATATTTAATTGGATAACACATTCACATAAACTCACATTACACAATAACAATAAAATAAAATAAGTGAAATTGGATTTTTATGATAATTAGTTTATTTAATAAATTTAATGTTATTTTCAATTTTACAAAAATTCTGGATATTTTTTCGGATCCAGTTAACGGCATTAATCAAACAAGGAATCTCACTTCTTTATTTTTTACAATGATGTTATACAGGATCCAAATGGAATTGAAAGTTAAACAAGGAATCTTTATATAATTAAATCTAATTATCATTCATCTCAATCTTTTGCTTTCGGTGTACACCATACATTTATTACTTTAATAAATTATAATTTTATAATATTTATAATAATTGCAGAATTAAATATTAGTATAAAAACCTAATTTTCTTCAAAAATTTAAATATTAGCACTTTCAAACATCAATAATAAATATTTTCATGAGCACGTGCTTACTTATACGTCACAATATTACAATAATCTTTGCATCGAAAATCGAGTTTTTCTACCTCTTATTTTACGTAATACTTTCCTTTTAAAACAATCAAACAGTATATCCGAATGCGATGCACTCGTCAACGCTAAAACATATATAATTTTACCCGGCCGGGAATTTTATGCAATTCGGATCGCTCAAAAATATAACAGTTAAGGAAAATACAATAGAAAGATCCACGCAGTCGTGGTTCCCATGCAAAACTTGCTTTCGATCTTTTTCCAAAAATCATCGGGGCCTCCATGCCCCACTCCTAAATTCCATTACTCTCATTTTATTATTGCGTGACAAGATGTTCGGGCTTGTCATTTATTTATTATATTCTTATGAATTTAAGGGGTCCTTACAGTTCGAGCTGCTGCGAAGCACTATTATGGGAAACGATTATAATGATTAAATTTGGATTAAATGGCGGTCGGATGAGTTAGGGATCTGCGCTATACTCCTATGACATACCTTCTCTTTCCTTGCTCTTTTCTAAATTAAATGAACTCTAATTTTATTTAAATTTTAACACAGAGAAGTTTAAGTTTGCCTCCTCTTTCCTCTGTAGAACTATTGGCTAGCTCAAAGTAATCTCTTAACTGTCTATCGCCTCCTTCGAATTATTCTATCCTGTTAATGGCCTCTTCACTCACTACATCATTAGATGATATTATTTCTGATAGATTAGTTGATCATTTCATTTGAAATACTCTTACATCCTCGATTCCACTTTAACCTTACCTATCGCCCTATTAATTGGACGTTATTTATATATTTGTCTATCTAATTCCTAGATTATTTATTTATTACTTAATTAATTAATAAATTAAGTTCTAGACACAACAGAATTCTTTATATTATTTTTAAAAAAATTCAGCGATTTTACAAAGACATTTAAAATAATGAGCAAAAAAACAAATAACAAGGTCTAGGTTAGTACATGCAGAATCATAAAACTATGCAAGAGTAAATTAGACTAAATTTATATAAATTCAAAAAATTTTTCCAAAAATATTTTATTCATCAAAAAATAAATTCTTATGTAAACGGACATAAATTTAACCAACTGAATGAACTAAATATAACAACTCTATGAACAGGCGAAATAGATATAATATTATGCTTATATGAATAGTACATATTTGAAAAGCTAAATCTATATATATGAAACAGTGCAATTTGTTCGTTCATGTATGAATTGCAGAACTAAGCTAGAATAAATATATATATATATATATTTTTAGAATATAACTAGGGCAACTAAGTAACCTATTCACTGACTTATACTATTATATATATTTTATATATTGTTAAACCCAAAAGTTTAAATTTAACGGGAAGGTACTATATATATAAAATAAATATTTAGTGTTAGATACTAATTAGATAGTTTCTGGAAATAATTAAAGTAACAATTCTACTGATCATTACAACTTTATACTTTGTTTAGTATATATATATATAACTTTTTACTTTTTCAGAATGATTGTGCTCATAATATACTTTCTGTTTTATGCTTAAAGTTTTATTCTAACGTTTTTATTGGTTTGTTAATAAGAATTTTTTATAGGTTACTTTTTGTTACTACTTAATTGTTTAAATTATACTTTTATGAATATTATCAGAAAAGGTTTTGAAGTATGCATCGTTTTGGTTTCAGATTAAGTAGATTAAAATTTTCTATACTATATTAAAATTAACTTATGAAATAATTTGCAAAGTTGCAGTTCTTAAATATATTATAACTTCTTTGTTTTTAAGTAGTGTAAATGAGTTATAGCAACTGCATTACTTTATTAATCTTTATTAGTATACTTCTTGATTCATATTTATTTAAGTAGAAATATAAGTTTTAACTCGAGTTTTAAGTAGCATTATTGCATTTTTATTCAATATTTACTTAATTATACAAGTTTTAAGATTATCAAATATAAATTTCATAACGATTTTTTCGAACGAACAATAATTTTAAATTTTAAAGATATGCAGGCAATTTCATGCCATTAATTTAATTTAAAATTTTTAACTTAATAAATGGTTTTGATGGGAAAAGATTATCAATTATCTTCTATAAAATATACAAAATTTGGTAATTTGAATGATAAAATAATGTAATCTTCTCACATATTCAATAACATAAAAGAAACTTTTAAAACATTTTGAAACAAGTATGCGATAAGTATGCTTAAGAAAGTGAAAGAGGAAAGTTTACTCTTCTAACTAGTAAATATGAACTACCAAATCAGCTATATGAAACTTCCATATTCATTTTGTTGATTATACAAATCAAGCATTATTTGACAGTCATATTTGCACTATTTTTACAACTAGCTCAAAAAGTATCTGATTCGAGGATTCAAGTGAGATTTTGGGTGCAAGAATGTTTGAAATAATAATTGATTGATGAAATTAAAAAAAAAAATAATTAGTTTTTAGAAACTGTATTCTTTATATTTATTTTTTAACATCTGACAAATAATACACCTGATGATGGTTTTTTTCAATTCCGAAACGCGTAGTGTAAAATATTTATGAACGAAGTCACTCTCAAAACGGTTAAATAACAAAGGTAAAAATGTCTTATTCTAATTAAGGTGACTTGGATATTCAAATTCATTATCAATACTTCAACTAAATGTAACATTAAGTATAAACGTATAAGTCAATATGCATTACGGTTACATTACGAAAAATGTATTGTTTTGCCAAACTTGATTATAAACTCTTTCAACATTCTAACCCTGCAAAATAAAACTTTTATAAACCTCTAAAAATCAACGTTCTATTTTCTATCATTTCAACTGCAGCCTGACTGCGGCTCCTTGTATTTTTGTCCCTTTAATTTCTATTAAAAACTGGCATAAAATAATTAAAATTGCGTGCAGACATTGTAATTTCTAACAATAATTTCTTTTGAATTATAAATTAATCCATATATAAAAAAAAAACTTCTATAATGAGATTTTATATGTAGCTTACATGTTAAATACTCTTTTTTTATAAGATTAAAAGCACTACCTATAAAAAATTTAATTTGCACATGTGTGTGTTTATACGACGTGAAAATAACTTATTTATGTGTAATAATAACATTATTATTATTATTATTATTATTATTATTTTAATAGTATATATATAGAGTTGTTATCTGATTTTATGCTACATCATGCATTGAAGCTCTTTAAATAAAGTTATTTCATTCTTATTCTCTTTTCTCTGCAGGTGTATTTAATTTTATAAAAATAATATAAGTACTTTATTATTATTTATTTAAAGCTCATTAGTCCAATAAATTCTTTATATATATTTCTATTATGAAGTTTTAAAAAAACAATCGTAGTAAATAAACATTTACAATTTTATTTTAATAGCGATTATATTATTTTATGTATTTGATTAAAAATAAATTTTTATTAAAATTTTTAGTTTAGTATTAAATTATTTTTTATGTTTAGATAAAAAAGTAAAATTATGGTGTTATAAAATTTACAATATTAGCTAACTATGAGTACTTAACTTATAAAACCATATAAGATCCATATAAGTATTTTTTATTATGTAAGTAAGAAAAATTATATTGATGAAAATAAAAAAAAATTTTATTATTTTTAAATAAATGGTAATTTAATTGATAGTTCAATATTTATTGATGTTAGGTAATAAAAACTAAAAAATAAATTGCACTTTAAATGTGTATAAATCAATAATATTTCTTTTTTTGGTTTTTTATTTAGTAGCCTATAGTCCAGACAGAACCTTATTTTACCCTGTACTTCAAATTTCTAGCTCGGCCCACAAATCTTGTAGAATGCTTGTGGGAGGTCAGTTTTTTGGTTCCGTTTTCTCCAATAAATTTTTTTCCCAATATCCTTTATTTCCAAAAATGTACTAAACTGATATGAATTTACATTAAATACGTATTTAGTGACCTATATTTCTCAAGTAAGACAAAACATCATTATTTTCAACATAATTATGACAGCTATTTGTAATGTTGTTAATAAGCTCTTCTTTCTGTTTCCTCACAGGATCCTTGTTTTTTTGAATTTTTTTACCCACTTACAGTTGACATAACATAATTTCAAAGTCTGCTTGTTCCTTTTTTAGATCCGTCAAAAGCGTACACAACCTGGGATGATTTTTTCCCACCACTATCCGGAACTTGTTATGCCACCCCTTAGAGATATTTTTTGTACGAGCTGTTCTCTGAAGGTAAGCATCATATTGATTCCACAATACAGGTGGATCTGGATGATCAATAATACCTAGGTCGCGCAGGACATCCTCTACCCCTACGTGCAGCTGCTGCTGGCTGACCTCGATTATACTTTTTCTCAAAATAATTATAAATTGGTAACAGATCTTCTAGTATTTCTGCTCTTGGATCTTAAAAACAGTCCTGGAAGTTGTTGACAGGTACAAATGCAGTTGCGCAAATCATGTGAACGCCAATTTTAATGCTTCTGCTTTTGGGTCATTATATTGCTTTTGCAAACATTGGGCTGCACAAACCTGTATACGTTCAAGGTCAGATGAAAATAACAACACCGCCATATCTCAAACGGAATAATAATTCATAAAATAAAAAAAAAAAATTATAAAGTTTACCAATTTTTATTTTTCACAAAAATTTTAATTTGATTTTCTATTTAAATTTGATGTATCTTCCATAATATTGAATGTTTAAATTTTCATTAAATTATCTTTTATCTTTATGTGTTTTATAATCCAAAAGTTCAACATTACTTAAATCAAAATTATGATATATAAGACTAGTATGTTTTGCTAAGGCATTTTTAAAATTTTTATTTTTTATATCATAACTATGGTCATCCAATCTAGTCTGTAATTGCCTACCACTTTTACCAATGCAACATCACAGCCAATATAATTTATTTTATATATTGCACCTTGCTTTTCTTTGCACGAAACTTTATCTTTACCTAACCTTATTATATCAGTAAATTTATCATTAATTTTGTTTATAAGTACAAAATTCAATTGTATTTGGCTAACTTATTAATTGCAGGTGTAATATATTTATAAAACGGTATAACAATTTTTGTTTTATTACAATCAAAACTTTTTTTATTATTATTACTGCTATTATTATCAAATGTACCCTTAAGTAATTTTAGTCTGTTCTTAATCTGGATGTCAATGTTCTTAAACTGTCTGTATAATCATGGGCTAATAAAAACATTCTTATTAAATTTAAATTGTCATTGCGAAATTGTGAATCAGATAATTTTATGCATTTGTCAACCAGACCAAACACTATAGCTTTTTTATGTTCTATAGGGTTATGTGAATTAAAATTTAAAAATCTGGCTGAATAAGATTTTTTTCTTAACCAGTTAATATTGACAAAGTCATTTCCATTTCTTTTCACTTCAATATCAAGAAAACTTATAATATTATTAGTTTCTTTTTCAACCCTAAAATGTAAATGACTATTGAAACTGTTAAAACATTTTGAACATATTCAATTTGATCCTCTTCAAAAATTAAAAATAAGTCATCAACATATATCTTATACATTAAAACCAAGTCATTATTATATTTATGTGGTTTAGAATAATAATTAAGTGTGTTACTACTTTTTAATTTATTTAACGAATTTATTTCAAATGCTTCCAAAACAATTTCAGCTATAAATAGACTAGTACACGAACCGATTGGAGAACCTAGAGTTTGTTTATAATACTTTCCGTCAAACTGAAAGAAAGTAGAATTTAAAAATAGGTCAACATATTTAAATTTTTACAAATTTTTGGAAAAAACGGATTGGAAAAACTGACCCCCAACCGTAAATGCTAATTGAGAACCATTTCTAACATTACTTTATGTAACCAGAGGCGTATTTATTCTTTAAACCATCTTCATACCCAAGTGGCTCTACTACATCTACATTTACATTTCACTTCTATCTGTATATTCATTCTTCATTTTATTTGTTTAACGTAAATAGATAAGACTGTATTCTTTTTTTACACAATTCAAATATTTTCTTTATTTTTCCTTCTAATTTTTGCAATTCGTAAATTTTAATTTTTATAATCTCTAGGGATGAAACTCTTTTTTCAATAGTCAATATATTCTCGTCAAACTTTTTCATTAAATTAATAATATATTCTTTTCATTCAAAAGAATGAAGTAAACGAATAACGTTACAGTAATTTCTTATTTCTTTATTTTTGCGCATTTATTTTTAATAAATTATTCTCAAACCTATTTGGTAATTTGTAATCGACATGCATCTTATTTTCGGCAATGTTTTATTATGCAAAACTTCTGTAAGTTGATCGCTGTTTAATATTCATCTTCCTGCTTGTCCTTTAACCCAAATTACTCTCAAAACCCTTTTCTTTGTGACATCTAGCAGTGTAGCCAGCTCCCTGTATCCTATATAAACAATCTTATTGTTTTATTCTCCTTATTTAGAATTCCCATTAGTTTAACGGGTCAGAGTAGATAGTCCAAAACTTATTATCTAAAGTCAGTGTCTTAAAGTGTACCTTTCACACTTGGAAAATCTGTTAGTTAATTCAGATCCGGTAATTTTTTCAGTGCAGCTACAAATAAAAACTTTTAATTTTTTTTTGTTTTCCAAATAATATTCTAAACTGATACGTAAATTATTATGTTTCACTGAAGATTAAGTTTTTAATGTAAAAAAAAAACCTTTCAACGTGTAAACTTTGAACATGTCTACATGGTTTACAAAATACATATTTTTACAAAAAGTTCTATACGATCAAATATTTTACTTAACTTTTTTAATATTACATATACTAAAGCCAACAAAAAAATTCTATATTATCATTTTTATATACTTCAAAGTAAAATTTCCACAGTATTTGACTTTGAAATAAATTTGACAATTTTAGTTATCCAAATAAAATTCACTTTTCTAAAAGTTAAAATGAAAAACTTTTAATATTTTTTTCATTTATATTAAATAAATATTTACATTTACATGATAAACGAAAGATAGGTGTATTAATGAAAAAGTCCTTCCTTAGATATATAATAAAACTAAATAAGTTTCAATTTTTTTAGCCTTAAGCCTTTATTTTTATATGAATATAAGTTCAAGTCATCTGTAAAAAAGATAGGTTAAAAGTTTAATTAAACTTCTTCTTCGAATCGTCGTAAAAGTTAAACAGAATTAAAAAAAGTGTTAAGGTATATTATAAAAGAGAGTACCTGTCGCGTTTTAGTAATTAGAAATTCGTCAAGTTGTATTTATGCATAGATCTTTAGAAAAAAAGTTTTTTTTTTTTTAAATGTACAAAATATACATTGAGTTAAACTTTTATCAATGACATTTTGCAGTCTGATATGTTTTGACATTGTTTTTATAAACTTTTTTTCTTCTTAAGGATGTTAAATTACTTTTTCAAAGACTTTTTTTCATAAACTTTTTTTTAATGGAAATAAATAGCAGCTAACCTTTATTTTTCTTATAATGATTTAAGTTAAATAAAAAAAAATGGTTTTATGTACTTACTTGAAATAAAAAGTCGCGTTTGCATTTACGCACGCCACAAAATTACTTTTGTATATTTTTGTTGTTTTTTACAATGTTTTTATTGCATGCAGCAGCAGTAGCCTCCATAATTCTTTATTCATCGTATACACTTTTAATGTACAACAAAGCATACCAAATTTTTTCTTCAAGAAAAAAATTTTTTTTTAGGAGTCATGAAAAATGAATATAAATAATAATTTTCAGAGAAGTATGTGTTATGAAAAAAAAACATTAAAAATTCGTGACCAGCTATAATCTTCATAATTTCGTTATAAAACAGTATAAGAAAAAAAAAACTTAAAGAAAAGGACATTTTCCAGAGAAATTTAAATAAATACTTTTATATACTTCAGCAGTATGCATGTGGTCACTGCATGTACGGACACCTGTACGTGCATGTCGCATTTTGAATACATAGCAATGTGTGCTATATAATTGTGGTTTCATTTTATTGTCTCACTTGATGACGGATAAAATTTGTTTGTAAATTTTAATTTGGTATGCATGGTTAATTTAGTTTTTTTATGTAGAATGTTACTAATCGATTAATAATGTATTTTTTTTTTTCAATTTTTTTTATTGAATTTTTATTAGTAAAAAATTGATACATGGAAGACTAGAATTGATTATTTTATTATGCTAAATTACATATTATGAATATTTCAAATTTAATTATTTTTCCTTATTTTGTTATTAATAAGATTAATGTCATTTTTCAGATCCAAGTTTAATTTTTTTGTCAGTAGCTAGAAAATATATATTTTTTTGCCTCGCTACTGACGAAGAAATATTGTACATAAAAAATAATTTCCTGAATCATGGTTCACTAATCTCGAAAAACCCTTATAATCAGATGATGTTTGACGCGTAGCCTAGGCCATTATTTTCTCGATCACTGGGAATGATTAGTTGTAAAGAATTTCAAAATTTATTTAGTTTATTTTGATTTTTTTCATAGGGCAGTTCCCCAAACATTCCTAACAGAATATTTCCGAATAAAATAAAATTTTTATCTCAATAATTGAACTACGTTCACAAATAAATAATTATCATAATCATTGTGTAATACTAAAGAAAATTATGTAATTCAATTTTTCTAACTTATTGCACAATACACATAGCTGCTTTTTAATTTTCAACAAATATGTATCTTCTTTGATACTATAATACTCGATATAATAATTTCAGTATATGTAGTGCCTCGTGTGAGTTAAGTAAGTGCTTGATCTTGTAAAAACAAAAAATATATTACTAATAAAATTGTTAATACAACATGAATCTCATATTTGCATCTTTACTTGCAATTTTGATTTATTTAGTTTATGCGTATATAAAAAAGAAATTAAATTTTTTTAAAGACAATGATATTCCACATTTATCACCATTGCCAATTTTCGGTAATATGGCACCTGCATTTTTCGCTAAAAAACATCTTTCTGAAGTCATAAAAGATATTTATAACTTTAATCCAGAAGCAAAGTATGTTGGAGCTTATCAGTTAATGACACCAGCCGTATTGATTCGGGACTTAGAATTAATAAAATCCGTTACTATAAAAAATTTTGACAATTTTATGGATCATAAAACATTGGTTGATGAAAAACTTGATCCGTTATTTGCTTTGAACTTATTTCAAATGACTGGTGATAAGTGGAAGGAAGCTAGAAATTTATTAACTCCAGCATTTACGGCAAGTAAAATGAAGGGAATGTTTGATTTAATGGCTGATTGTGCTGAAAATTTTATAAAGCATATTGACAAGTTACCAGAATCAAAAAAAAGAATGCTGGGAACAAAAGATCTTTTTACCAGATACACAAATGATGTAATTGCCACTTGCGCTTTTGGTATTAGCATTGATTCATTGGAAAACCCGAACAACGAATTTTACGTTCTTGGCAGAGAAGCAACTAATTTAGAAGGTATCATGTCAATAAAATTTATGATAGCAAGGGCATTTCCAGAATTATTGAAATTTTTTAAAATAAAGTTAATATCTGATCGTGTTACGCATTTTTTTAACGATGTTATTCGTACAACAATTAAACATCGTGATGACAATGGAATTAGTCGACCAGACATGCTTCAACTAATGATGGATGCTCGAGGAAAAACAAGTGACTTACTAAAACTAACTGTCGAGGAAATGACTGCCCAAGCTTTTATTTTTTTCTTTGGTGGTTTTGATAGCACATCTACACAAATGTGCATTATTTGCCATGAGTTAGCTATAAATTTGGATATTCAAACCAGATTGCAGAAAGAAATAGATGATGTCCTAAAAAAAAGCAATGGAAAACCGACATACGAACACATAAATGATATGGTTTATTTAGATGCTATATTTAATGAGTCAATTAGATTACACCCACAAGCCGTATTTTTGGATAGAATATGCGTTAAAAGTTTTGAATTGCCACCTCCTTTACCAGGAGGCAAGCCTTTTACAGTTGAACCTGGAATGGCTATTTGGATTCCAGTAATAGCAATGCACCATAACCCAGAATACTACGATCACCCAGAGAAATTTGATCCTGAAAGATTTATTGGCAAGAAATCAGCTGTATCACAGATTACTAATTTAGGATTTGGTATCGGGCCAAGGATGTGCATTGGAAACAGATTCGCAATATTAGAAACCAAAATACTTTTATTTCATTTTCTGGCCAAGTACAATTTGCTTCCTAATGAAAAGACATGCAACCCCCTTAAATATAACAAAAAAAATTTCAGTATTTCTGCTGAAGGTGGCTTTTGGCTTTCAGCATCTCCTAGGAAAAAATAATATTAGTATATACTAATATTTTTGCTAGTACTGTTTTTTATAAATTTAAAAAAAATTGTAATAATGAAAGTCAATCGATTATTATCGAGTGAAATGTCTCATGCATTATTTTCAAAGAAACACTTTTCCGAAATAATAAAATATATTTACAACGTTATTCATTTTACGTAATACTTCATGGATGGATATTTTGATTCCAATAAGTGGCATTCATCATAATTCTGAAATGTATAAGAAGGCCGAAAAATTTGATCCAAAAAATTTCACTTGTTCAAAAGCAGCTGTTTCTCAAATAACTATTTTAGGATTTGAAATTGGCCTAAGAAATGCATTGGCAGCAGGTTCGCTTTATTGAAAAGAAAAATAATATTCTTTTGTTTTTTTGCGAAATACAAATTACTTCCAAATGAAAAAACATGTAATCCAATTACTTGAAACAAAAAAAAGTTGAACATTCTGATTTTTGGCTCGCATCACCTAGAAAAAAGTCGTCAACATAAAAATTCGAGCAATAAGTTAATAAAACGTTAAGGAAAAAAGTGAGTTTTCTGCTACAACTTGGCAAATATAGAATTTATTTATATGAAATATTTGAAAACTTTATTGATATTCATAAATTAATTTAATTAATAAAATCTCTTTATGCTTTGATTTTGTAAATACGTTTTTGATACTTTAATGATTTAGTTAATATATTTAAATAATAATAATTATTGAAAACACAAAATAATGTAATACATTTGATAACAATATAATATTGCATCCAAATATTCTGATGGGTCTTTATCAATTTTATAAAATTCATTTTTACATTTAGTAATATTAAATTAAATTATTTAATATTGACAAATAAATTCGTTATTATTTATTTTCGATTTATTTTATACTGACAAATTAATTAAAAATCTGTTTAAAAAAAATATTAAAATAAATATTTATTTAACTTTGGACTTCTAAATTTAGTATGCAATATGCAATATGATGCAATATGTATTAAACAAACTATATACATTAGCTTGGAAATTATTTCAAAATTTACCTAAAAACGTAGCAATAAACATAGTGTATCTGTATAGAAATTCGTGGTACTTTGTAAATGTAGCAAAAAAGACAGCGCAAAAAAATTTCATTTTTAACTTACACAGTGTAAAGTGATCAATTGTACGAATTCTATAAAAAAATTTTGCCTTACCCGTTTTGCATTAAATTTGATTTTTTGGTTATTTGTTGAATCCTTAAGTAAATTACATTTGCTAAAGTTTAATCTAAAAATAGAAAAATTTTGAAAATTAAAGCCAGGTTAATATACTTATATATATTTATTTTGTTGTTTATGCATGTAGAAAATGTATATATAATTTTTTGTGCATATTTATTAGTTATTTATAAAATACGTTTTGTTATATTCTGACATGACTTTATGTTGCTTATTTATTAGAAATATAATCATAAACTTCTATATATACTATAAGCTTGACTTCTTTACGGTGTTTAAGGAATAAAAAAATAAAAACTCTTATTATGTACCATTATTATGATCCCTATTTTTTTTCATTTATATCGAGATTAACCTTAAATTTTTTATAACCATAAAATAAGAGCAATAAAATTTTTTTACTTTTTTTTATTAACAATAATAAAAAATGTATTTGTTTACATTTAATTATTTAAGTATTAAGTTATAATTTATTACGGTTTTGTTGTTGGGGAAATAAAGGCTCGGGCTGATAGTAAATTGGTAAAATTTTTCTTTATAAGGCGAGGGAACGCTCCTTTTCACTAGAAAATTTTCCTGCTGTTAATTTATTTAAAAAATTATGTGAAATGTGTGTAAAAATCAAGGCAAAAATTTATAAGTCTAAATTGATTTTTAATTTTACATACTTGTTACGTAATATACTATACCCGCTGCGCTTTAAATTAAAAAAATTTTAGATTTTTTAAGTTATCGATTAGCTATATTAAAGTAAAAAAAAAATAAAAAGCAAGTTATCTGAAGTGAGTTATGTAATTTTAAGCACTTCCTGGAATTCGCCTTCGATTCAAATTTCAAAATAGTATACTTACGGTTCGTGTCCAGAAAAGTAAAGAATGGCCCAAATTATGGATATTAAATTAAATTAAATTATCGATATTAAATTAAATTAAATTATCGATATTAAATTACCTTCGGCGAACCAGAGGAATCTAATTTGTTAGTAAACTGCGATTTGGGGCTTTCTTTATTTATGGTCTAGGGCCATATAAAATTGTTCTTCGTTCCTGTCTTCGTTAGTTGCGAGAAAAATATGATTTTGCTCTTAACAACAACAGCAAAAATCAGATTATTAAATAAAATTTTTACTAACACAAATGCAGTAATAAATTGTCGGTCTTTTATGAGTATTGATTTTCCAGAAGAATTTTCCTATATATGCTAAAATATCGAATAATCAAAAATAAGTAATAAAATAAATGTATTGTAAAATCGAAATATTATATGCGTATAAAATAATAAAATAAAAAATTTTGTAGCAATTTTTAAAAAAAAAAAGTAAAAAATAAAATAAAAATCAATCAATTTTTACTACAGGGCAAAAAAAAAAAATTTATTCGTAGGAAAAAAAAATTTGAATATAATGAATTTCAATTTTTCATTTTGCAATTCTAGATCATTTATTAAAAAAAAAAAAAGTTAGGTTGTCAGTAATGAAGATTCACATGTATCGAATTTAGAGAGCCAATACTCTCTGGAGAAATCAACACCAAACAAAATTTTGCACATATAAATTTTTTTATTTATAGTAGTAGTAGTAGTATGCATGTGCCTTGCCGAATTTTATTATTCAACGTCTGGGATTTTCATATATGCACTTTCGATTAATTTAGCACATCTGTCCATCCTTTTATTTACCAATGTCCTCCTGTTATTAAGTAGTATTAATTGTTTTTTTTTTTTTTCACATTTAGTATGTAAAATAATAAAAAAAATATTTTGTTTTACAAATTTAATTTTCTGTATATGGAATGAAAATGTAGACATGCATAAAATTAAACCTCCGTCAAAGATATTAGTTACCCTTTATATTACACACCCTCATGATACAGTTAAATTCTTTACCAAGTTTTCGAATTCACCCATACTGTATTATAATATAAAGTCTTATTATTATACGCAATTCGTAATCTTCTTATCATGTACGTACTGCGTGTGTATTTTCTATATTTGTTATGTATATTTTACTGACTGTTAGATCATTTTCTACGTGATATGAAAATATATAAATTTACCCTTAAATATTTTTATGCATATTAACATGACAGTTAATTTTAATTTCTTTAGTTTGAAAAGCATGGATTTTAAAAATTGCAATTTGTCAAGTGAAAAAAAATTTTTTAATTCAAGTTTTACGGTGAGTAGTACCAAAAAATGGGGATAAATAAGGCAAAAATTTTTTAGTCTAGTACCTAAAGAAAACGAGGGTATAGCAGTTTTAAATTAGGGAATGGATCAACATTTTTTGGGGGCTAAAATTAGGATGGTAAATAAAATTTGTAAGGCTGATTTAGATATTTTAAAGATTTAATAACAAAACGTATTTTTGAATTTTTTCGTTAAATTGCAGTACAATTTAAGATGCACTTAACTTAAAACGCAGACAATTTGATGCGCTTAGAAGTATTCCATAAAAAGAACATGTTTTGAAGTGTAAAAATGGATGCCGTAACATAAATTTATCATATTTAACATATTTTTCTAACTGGCGCAGAATTCGCGCATATTATCTGTGCTTTGAGCGAGATGCTCTATTGTACAAATCATTTTTGGAATATTGTAAAGGTAACCAAGAAAGGTACCATGTACGTAAGTCTACTGCAAGAACTAAAATATTGCACCCAGGAAGCCAAAAATTGCTAGAATCTTACGTTTTTGGCCTGATTTTCGACTAAATCCAATAAACCCTCAGTCCAACCACCAAGATCCACCTAACACAAAATCCCTTAAATAATAATTAAACATAATTATATATAAAATTTGTATAAATATATATGGTTCATAAAGTTTAATTTTAAATGAAAATATATGACTGTTTATAAGATCATTTGTAATACAGTAACACACACATTAGCTTCTTCTTTAACAATAATATGTAGTAAGTAATTAACGTTAAAGTTTACTTGACTTTTACATATAATAATAATAATAGCATTAGTTACTCGCATACTTAAAAACTTTTTTTTTCTTTAAAAAAGTTCCTTATTTTTTTTTGGTAATTAGTTGCAACATGACTTATTAGGATTTATATTTCTTAAGTAATTGAGAAAATACGTTATTAATTAAATAAAAGAATAAGGAAGAAAGAAAAATTTAGTAATTAATTTTCTTTACACTTATTTTCCTGTCTAATATCTTTTATGCACATAAAGAAAAAAAGTTAAAATTTACATTTCATTTCTCAAACTGTACTTTAAGAGAAAATATAAAAGTTTTCTTATAGATCATTTTCTATGTAACCGTGAACTTGGAAAATTAAAATTTTTAGTACTATTTTATATTATTTTAATTTCTAACTAATGTTTAACTGGTGACTAATTATGTAGATAGTTTATTGCTGCTTGAAAATATGAATAAATTTAGAAAAAAAGTTTTTTTCTTAGGTTATGAATCTTATAAATATATTATTAAAATAAAACTTGTTTCTTTAGTATTATTTATTAGAAATATTAATTATCATGTAAATTTGTAGTATAATATCAAAGATAATTACGTAAAATACATTTTATTTTATAAATATTATTTTTTTTTTAATATTTTTAAAAATAGGTATTTTTTATACTTTATCTTTATCTTTGTTTAGCAGACATGTTTTTACTACTAATATACAATAATTAAAATGAATATTGTTTTGAAATGTCAAAAAATTGTTTAATGAAAAAAATGAATATTACGTAAGGCAAGGAGTTATAAAGTTAATAAATAACTCCTTCTATTATTTTTATTCTGATAGCACAGCAGTGGGATTTCAAATGCATATTATTACTTACTTATGCATTCATATCAGTTTGAGACAAGCTACTATCAACAGGGCAATAAAGTGATTTGTGCTCTTAATAAAATGTATTTTTTTACATTTCTTTTTTTGTTTGCTACTTTGATTTATTTTCTACATATTTATTTCAAGAAGAAATTAAGTTACTTTAAAGAATATGATATTCCACATATACCACCTGTACCGATATTTGGTAACATGGCATCAACTTTTTTAGGTCAAAAACATATTACTGAAGTTTTGAAAGATATTTATAACTTAAATCCAGAAGCAAAGTATGTTGGAGCTTATCAGTTAATGACACCACTTATATTTATTCGGGATTTAGATTTAATAAAATCAGTTACTATAAAAAATTTTGACAATTTTATGGATCATAAAACATTAGTTGATGAAAAGCTTGATCCGTTATTTGCTTTGAACTTATTTCAAATGACTGGTGATAAGTGGAAGGAAGCTAGAAATTTGTTAACTCCAGCATTTACGGCAAGTAAAATGAAGGGAATGTTTGATTTAATGGTGAATTGTGCTAAAAATTTTGTTGCGTATATTGACAAGCTACCAGAATCAAAACGAAAAATGTTGGGGACAAAAGATTTGTTTACCAGATACACAAATGATGTAATTGCCACTTGTGCTTTTGGTATTAGCATTGATTCATTGGAAAACCCGAACAATGAATTTTACGTTCTTGGTAGAGAAGCTACCAATTTTGAAGGAAGTTTATCAATTAAATTTTTGATAGCAAGAGCTTTTCCAGAATTATTGAAATTTTTTAGAATTAAATTAATATCAGGTAATATTACGAATTTTTTTAATGATGTTATTCGTTCAACAATAAAATATCGCGATGAGAATGGAGTCAGTCGACCAGATATGCTGCAACTAATGATGGATGCTCGAGGTAAAACTAATGGATTATTAAAACTTACAGTTGAAGAAATGACTGCCCAGGCTTTTATTTTTTTCTTTGGTGGCTTTGATACCACATCTACACAAATGTGCATTATTTGCCATGAGTTAGCGATAAATTTGGATATCCAAACCAGATTGCAGAAAGAAATAGATGACGTCCTAAAAAAAAGCAATGGAAAACCGACATACGAACACATAAATGACATGGTTTATTTAGATGCAATATTTAATGAATCATTAAGATTACATCCTGTTGCTTCATTTTTAGAAAGAATATGCGTAAAAAAATTTGAATTGCCACCACCTATACCAGGTGGAAAACCATTCGAAGTCGAGCCAGGAATGGCTATTTGGATTCCAGTTATAGCAATACATCACAACCCAGAATACTATGATCACCCAGAGAAATTTGACCCAGAAAGATTTATTGGAAAGAAATCTGCAGTTTCGCAAATAACTAATTTAGGATTTGGAATCGGTCCAAGAATGTGTATTGGTAACAGATTTGCTATATTAGAAACCAAAATACTTTTATTTTATTTTTTGGCTAAATATAATTTGCGACCAAACGAAAAAACTTGTTCGCCTCTAAAATACGACAAAAAAAATCTTAGTATTTCGGCAGAAGGTGGTTTTTGGCTAGCAGCACATCCCAGAACGCAGGAATAGAATGATATGTCTGTTATACAATATACATCTATTGTAATAATTTTGATTGATATAAATCTAACAGAAAAAGTAATAAAATACCAAAATTTTTTATTAAACATAAAATAGTTTTTTATTGACTATTAAAATAAATTTGATTACTGCTCAATTTTTTATTTGAATCTTTTAACAAAGAGAATAATATATAAAACTAGAATGATGAGTAAAAAGTTTTATAAGCTAAAAATAAATTTGTTCAAGTGTCCTTGAAGTTCAAAAAAATATTTTTTCATTTAAACGTTACTACTTACAATATAGTACTCAATTACATTACACAATATTAAATGAAATGATGACCTAATGATCAGCTTGTTCATACCTCTTGCTAAATATGTATATAAATGAATTACATATAGAATAAAAAGCAGTTTGCAATGAGTTGCACTTGATAAAGTAATCAGCTTACATGAAAAATGAATCTAATATTTGTATCTTTGATTGTGGTAGTGTTATATTTAATTTATGTTTATATTAAAAAGAAATTAAATTATTTCAAAGAATATGATATACCTCATATTCCACCAGTGCTGTTTTTCGGTAATATGGCACCTGCCTATTTTCGAAGGAAACATATGATTGATGTTGTTAAGGATATTTATAACTTCAGTCCAGAAGCAAAGTATGTTGGAGCTTTTCAATCGATGTCTCCAGTTATAGTACTTCGAGATTTAGATTTAATTAAATCTGTGACTATGAGAAATTTTGAATATTTTATGGATCACAGATCAATAGTCGATGAAAAAGTTGATCCTTTATTTGGGTTAAATCTATTTCAAATGACTGGTGATAAGTGGAAAGAAGCTCGTACTTTACTTTCACCAGCATTTACGGCAAGTAAAATGAAAGGTATGTTTGAATTGATGGTTACTTGTGTTGAAAATTTTATAAATTATATTGACAAGCTACCAGAATCAAAAAGAAAAATGTTAGGTACAAAAGACTTATTTACAAGATACACGAATGACGTAATTGCCACTTGTGCTTTTGGCATAAGTATTGATTCATTAGAAAATCAAAAAAATGAGTTTTATGTTCGTGGCAGAGAAGCAACAGATTTTGAAGGAAGTTTGTCGTTTAAGTTTATGCTTGCTATTACATTTCCAGAATTGTTTCAATTTTTTAAAATAAAATTAATATCGGAAAAAGTTACGAATTTTTTTTACGATGTCATTCGTACAACAATTAAGACACGAGATGAACAAGGAATAACTCGTCCAGACATGTTGCAGTTAATGATGGATGCTCGAGGAAAAACAAGTGACTTACTAAAACTTACAGTTGAAGAAATGACTGCTCAAGCCTTCATTTTTTTCTTTGCTGGTTTTGAAACTACTTCTACTCAAATGTGTTTAATGTGCCATGAATTAGCTACTAACTTGGATATTCAATCAAGGTTACAGAAGGAAATAGATGATGTCTTAAAAAAAAGCAATGGGAAACCAACATACGAACACATAAATGATATGGTTTACTTGGATGCAATATTTAATGAATCCATGAGATTGCACCCAGTTGGATCATTATTGGATCGAATGTGTGTGAAAAGGTTTGAATTACCACCTCCTCTTCCTGGTGGAAAACCATTTGTAGTTGAGCCTGGAATGGTTTTGTGGATTCCAGTAATAGCAATACACCATAACCCAGAATTCTATGATAATCCAAAAAAATTCGATCCAGAAAGATTTATTGGAAAGAAAGCTGCAGTTTCTCAAATAACGAATTTAGGTTTTGGAATCGGTCCAAGGATGTGCATTGGTAACAGATTCGCAATATTAGAAACAAAAATACTTTTGTTTTATTTCTTGGCTAAATACAATTTGCGACCAAATGAAAAAACAAGTTATCCCCTTGAATATGACAAGAAAAACTTGAGTCTTTCACCAAAAGGTGGCTTTTGGCTAGCAGCATATCCTCGAGACCAACAATAGATTAATAATGTTCAAATTTTATAATTTATAATTAAAAAAAGTTATTTTTTGCAATCGTGCGCTTTTGACGAAAAATATCGAAAAAATATCTTGGAGCAGACTTAGAAAACCATCGATACAAATCTGTGAAAACTTTACAAAGAACAACCAATACATAGTATAAGATCAATACGAATCAATATTAGTTTAACCTAACAAAAAAAATATTTTATTTTGCCCTCATGGGCGTAAAATATTATAAGCACCATGGGCGAAATACTTTAGACACAAGCGTGAGCACATATCACTCGTGCCCTGCTTCGCAAAGCACTCGTGCTAGTGCTCACGCTAGTGCCAAAATTTTTACGCCCTTGATACATAATATACTATTAAAAAATAAACACAAAAATTAATTTAAAATTAATTTATTTTACATCAAATAAAAATTATTTTTTACGTGATGTTTGCAATTATAAAGTAAATGTGCATGTAAACAGAAAAAGTACCTAAAAAAAGTTCTAGGTATTAATAAATGTTAATGTTAAAAAATTTTTAACAAAAGATAAATTCTAAACTTTATGTTATGAATTAAATTTAATATTATTATTATTATTATAATTTTCCTGGAAAAAAATGGTACATTCATTTCGACTCTTTTTGAATAAAGTTAGTAAATTAATTAAAATATATTTTTCACACGTGTAGTATTAAATCATATTATTCAATGTTAAATAAATTGATGACTGAAAAGTTTCCTCTTGTAAATCAATCATAATTATAAAAAAGATACTTAGTGACAGTGCTTTTTTTAGTAGATTTTCAATATTAGAACCAAAGGAATACTTGGTGTAATATTATCTGCGAGGAAATGATTAAAAATTAAAAGTTAGTTAAAAAAGCAGCTCGAAAAGCAGTATAGTGAAAATATTTGCTAAAAACATTTTAAAAAGGCATCAGCAAAGAAAATATCTAAAGTATCTACAAAAAAATACTTTTGCCTCCTTCCCAAAATATAAAAATTTAATATATTGTTCTACCGGAATAACCAGTGAACCCTTTTACACATTTTTTTTCAAAATTCTTGTATTACAGCAGTCAGCAACCTGTTCTTCATAAAATATTTTTGAAAAAAAAGCAGTATAAATTATTCTCTTTAAAATGTGTTTGCATTAAAAAAAAAAACTTGTGTGGATTACTCCTTGATTACTTAGTTCGCTTTTGCAGTTTACTAGTCTTTAACGAACACCGTTTATAAAACTTAATAAGTTACATTTGAACGATTAAACTTTCTTTGTAAGCGCATGCACTTAAAATAATACAGATAAAGGGATTTTGGAGAAATAGACTATAGTAAAAATAACTTGTAATATTCTAAAAATGGCAAATGGAAATTGAGACAAAACGTTAGATAAATGATAGAGAGAGACAGAGTAGAAAGAAAAGTTGTATTTTAGATGCAGTAAATTGTGTGCGTATTATATATAATATATATAGAGAGAACTTTCAAGTTAGAGTTTCCGGAGTTGAACAGAAATCCTTTTGGCATTACAGCTGTCTAAGTCTTGAAGATTTATAGTGTCGCTAGTCCTGTGTCTCATTTTATGCACAAACTATATATATATATATAGGTTGCAAGTATATTATTATATACAATTAGCGGTAAATCTGTAATGTCATGTGCCGTGTGGTGGAATTATTACATTCGTTCATTAAATATTACAATTTACCATAATTTAACTGAAATTTTCGGTGCAGAAAATGTTTTTTAATTAAATGATAGAACTACCACAAATTTATGTAGTAATTGTTATTAACAATAATAAATAAAAATTTTTAATTAAAAACCACACAATAATTAGATATGTAATTAAGGTTTACAGTTAAAATAAATTTACATGACATTTACATATAATAAACATTCTTATCAAATGTTAAGTAAACTAAAATAACATACGTTGTAACGCCTACATATTTTTTTACACATGAAATCAACAAGAAATCTTGAAATAAAAAATATTTTTTTTTTTCAATGTAAGTACAAGTAATTTTACACAAGTGAAAATACATTTTACAATTTATGTACTGTTTTATACTCTCGTTAGCTGTAATAAAATGAAAAATTTTTATACTTAATTGTCGAATTTTTTTTATTTATTTTACCTAATTTTTTTTGGAAATTTTTAATTTATTTAAGAAAGGTAAAAACTAGTTTACAGTTGGTTATAAAATATCGAGAAAAATAGCTTGATTGGCTGAAACGTTTTAATTTGACTGACCGTTGATTGGTTTTATATTTTCTTCGAGATAGACTTTTTCATTTTCCAACAAAGTGCATGGAAATAACGTTTAAATTAGAAATCTTCTTTAAATTGGATTTAAATTGCATACTTTAACTTTTATATAGTTTTTTTATGCTGCATTAATAGATTTCAGTAATGCAGTAATGAAATAGAAAGACTTCGGTTCATTTAACTGAGGCTTTCAAGCTTTATTTATTTTTATATCTTTTGAACATTTACTTTTTTTGTGCTTTCTTCATTAGTAGTTATTTTACTCCACACAGCTGATATCAAAAGCAATTTAAAAAGCAAGTAAAATCCATAAATCCTTGTAAGAATCTTGGTAAGAATCGCCCAACTGCTTAAAAATTTTGTAGAAAAAGCCTTAAAAATTGAGTATTTTAAAATACCATTCAAACCCGAGTTCAAACACTAATTAGGAAAAAGTTCAACTATAGTTACATGTTTTTGCCAAAAGAACGAAAAAATTTTCCCCACAAGGACAAATGTAGCAAAATATTCAGCTACAATAAAATGGGTTAAGCTTTCTTCAATTTTTACGGTAAAGACCACCACTAGAAAGTTGAAAAAAAATGATTATGATACAATTAATGATCCTACGCACAGAAAATAAAATCTGGCTGTGGAAAATGGTTTTTTTTTTTGGTGAACAAAGATTTAGGTAAAATGATCTTTTCAGATGTTTTGGGAAAAAATTATAATTTTTGAGAGATTAGTCCCCCACAAGGGATGCCACAATGTTCAAAATTATGTACAAGAGTAATAAAAAAGAAGATATTAATTAGAATAATAATACTAATTACTCCAATTAAATTCTGTTTTAGATTCTTTTTAGGGGTGTGAATTTTCGAGAATACCTAACCCGAAAGTTCAGTCTTTTTTCGGATCGCTTTTCGGGTAAACCCAAAATGTTTCGGAGGTCTGTAGGTACAGTTTTAAATCGGAAATTTCCCTGCCTTTACGATTTTATAAATATTTTTCGTAAAAAAACAAAAAATTAAAAAAGAAATATGAATAAACATTATTATATCCACAAATAAAAAATATTTAAGTCAATAAAATTAAAACCAATTAAATTCAATTAGTCTAATGTACATAAAAATGAAAAATTAAAAAGATAATTTTAAGTATCTTAATAATCTCTCAATACAAAAACTTTTTTTCCTATTAAAATATCAAAAACAATATGTAAATTGAGTACTATTTTCAATATTACCATTGTTTTAATAAAAACAATAAAAAGAAATAATTGAAAAAAAATAACTTTTGTACATCAGTTCACTAATCATGTTTAATCTTTTTAATCGAATTCAAATCAAGTATATATATTTTATGATAAAAAAAAAAAGAAAAATTCAATATAAAATAATACAAAAAAATTAAAGTTTTGTATTAGTTTTCATTATAATTGAAATTTTACGGATGTATAGAAAGATCATCATTTTCTGTATTCGTGGTATGTCAATTTGGAAAAAAGTTAAAACGATCTGCCAAGTACCTATACCTCGAAGTTAAACATTTATTTTTACAAAAAAAGAATGAACGAAAGAAAAAAAATGTGATTATCGAACTTTTTATACAAACTTGTAGAAAATGGAAGTTCAAGTTTTGTATTATTATTTTAAGTGTGAGGCTGGAGTTTTCAGTTTTTAGAGTATTTAGTTTCGTGTTTGATTTTAGGGTACTTTAGTTAATTATTTTTTGGATTATTCAAGTTGAGTCTTTTACTTTATTTTTTTAATTTATAGGAAAATATCGAAAAGTTATTTAAAGTTGGGTCTCCAAGTCAAAATTATTCTAAATTCATCAAATTTGTCTTCCTTTATGCTCTTATCAGTCTCTAATTCTCATACTTGATTGATTACGTCAGTGTTACTACTCAGTAATGGCCACTGAAAAGCACCTAATTCGTGGAAAAAAAAATATATATAAAGAATTCGCTAAATTGTTTAATTACCTTTTACAAAAAACAATAATTTATTCAAACAAGAAAAAATGTTTTATTTTCTAATTTACCTTAACTGCAATTCAAAAAGATAAAAAGAAAATTAAAATACTTTGTAAAATAAATAATAAGTATTAACAATTATAAAATTTTTTAATGCCACTTTTTTCATCTTGATAACAAAGTCTGATAAAATCTAAAAAAGAATTTCAAATAATTATTCTCTTCATTTTATTTTTTTTTTGTTCAAATTTTAATTATCATATTGCATGTTTTTATATTATTTAAAAATAATAATAATAATAATTGTACATAAAATTAAGTGTGTGTGATTATAGGTAGAAAAAAAAGAATGTCATATTTATATAAAGGTTGTTTAAAAGATAAGAAAATAGAGTATTCATTTATGAAAAGGATATAGTCGTCATAACCATTGAAATAAATGTTTTCATATATAAAAAAGGTAGTTATTTAAAAAGGTTAAAATGAGCTGTTTGGTTATCCACAGTATATTTCTATTATATAGTTTTTGAGGTTATGTTTGTATTTTATGTGTAAATATAATGTGTTGACCATTTTTTTTTAAAAAAGGTTTCTATCTATTCAATTTTCTTGCCAAATGTTTTTTTCTGGCTACATTTAGATAAGAATTTTTTTTATTGTAAAATTTTAAAAGTATTTTAATTTTCAATATATTTTTGGAGTCAATGGGGTTATTGATAGAAAATTTTGCAATAAATATAATTCAAAATTTAGTGATTCCCCTCTTAAAAAAAAATGAAAAAACTAATAATAAATTCTCTTTTTTTCAATTACCATTGCTTTTTTCTAGAAAATTAGAAATGTACATAATTAACTAATTATTAAAATATTTATTTACACAGTATAATTCAGCGTAATATCTTAAGTATATAAAATACTTCATTTTTTACAATTCGTTTTATAAAAATATATATGGGATATTCCATGCCAAATTTTCTTAAAATTTATATGAAAATTGGTGCACTGCAATAAATAAAATTTAGTTTTTTTCTAACTGCAAAAATTAGTCACATTATTTTTTTGGTAAACCTAGATAGTTTACAGATCAAAATTATTACTTGAAGTTGTCATTTATGCTGTTGCTGATAAAGCTACAATAGAATTGTAAATAATCCAAAAACCAAACTTTTATTTTTAAATGCAGTATAAAAGCAAACTCCTGAAAAAAAAATTGATATGAAATACTTCATATATAAATCTAAATTTAAATAAAATTGATGATTCTTCGATCAAAAAAGATGAAAGAGAGCATTGACACAAAGTAATCTAAAAAATAAAAAATTTAGAATATATATATGCTCCTCTACCATAACTACTAAAACATCATATATATTCACTCTCTCTACATATATATAAAATTTAATCTCTTTGAAAAATCTGTGGGTTCGTCAATTTCATGATGAATGTTCAGTCAGAAAATTTTGCAATAAAAAAAATATATAAATTGAGATAGGAAAAATGAAAGGTAAACGAAAATGTTTAAAATCAAGAATAAACAAAGTTAGCTTTGACATTCAAAAAAAAAACGTATTCAATTTGTGTTAATGGGTCACACATTTTTATATGAAATTGTAACAAGTTTCAAATGTCTTTTTATGATATAAAAAAGTTTTAAATTTTTTTCTTTTTTGGCAAATAAAGTAATTTTATAACATTATTGCTTTTAAAAAAAGTTTTTTTTCCATCAAATTCATGATTTTGATTAACTTCAATTTGACTTTTTATAAAAGTTCGAATCGAATGACCTAGAATAATTTTTTTATCATATTTGGTAAGTTTTGAAATTATTATTTAAACGATAATATTAATAAATTACAAAAATAAATCTTAAATGCACCTTTAGTTTTTATTATAAATTATTGTTAATGTACATGAAAGTTATGGCTTAGTTCTTTAATAAAAAATATTTTTTTATGATTTATGAAACTGTTTAAGAATAAGATTTTTTTTTTTTGGTTTTAATGGTTATTTAATGTTTTATGCAAATAAATAAATACCAAATGTAATATAAGCTTTCTTTTTCTGTTTAATAAATTATTTACTGAAGATAATGTAAATTTATTTTGAGGTTTTTAGTTTTTAGATGGTTGAGATTATTTATGGGTGAAGAGTTCATTATTTAAAAATTTTTTAAATAAAATTGTCAGAGGTACTTTTTATTTTAGCAATAGAAGTTTTTCTCATATTTCAACGTCAAATTAATATTAAGTAAAATAGTAAAAAAGGTAAAATTACAAAAATTTGGGTTTTAATACAGGCGCCAGCAATACAAATCACGCCCAAAAATTAAATATCTTTTTCCGAGGATAAAAACAGGTGGTGTTTATGTTTTTCGACCCGCTGAACACGAATCCAGGATCCATTTTGCGAATTTCGTGGTCAATTTTTTGTTATTAACGAATTATTGGCCAATTTTGCAATAATTTGTTAATAACAAAAAATTGACCACGAAAATCGCCAAACGGACCCCGGATTCGTGTTCAGCGGGTCGAAAAACATAAATACCACCTATTTTTATCCTCGGAAAAAGAAATTTAATTTCTTAATTACAAAAATAGGATACCTCAAAAAATAATTTTAATTTTCCAAAGTATTACTTTGAAAGCTAGAAATATCAAGTAAAACAGTAAAGTTCAAAAAGAATCACTCATGTATAAATGCATACATTTATATTATAAATTAAAAAAAAAAAAAGTTTTTTAACAAGTTTTAACTCAGTTATGAGAAAAGTTAATTCGTGTTTCTCAGCAGTTCGAGTGATTTAATTACTTAATAAACCGAAAGTACACAAAAGGTAAAAAAAAGACTTATATTAAAATGCAAAAATGTGAGTCATTGGTGCACGATATTTTTCTTTTTATTAAACTTAACATTTTTATAACCTAAATTAGCATTTTTAATTAATAATCATAAAATTTTCAGCTCTTTGTATGAAAATTTTTAATTTTCTGATTTTTATCAAAAAAATTTTTAGCATATTTTTCTAAGATGAATATTTAGAAGAAGAAAAAAACTGGTATTTTAAATTACCATACTTTTTTATGCTTTCTAAAAAAATTCATTTGATTTTAAATGATTGTACTTGACAAGATTAGTATATAAAAAAGTACATATCATAAAAAAAATTCTAAGATACGTGAGTTTTTAATTAAAAAAAAAAGTTAATGAATAAAACTGATGATATAACCAATAAATAATTCCAATTAAAAAGAAACCATGTATTTAAAATATCCTTTTTTACAAAAATTATGTGACTTAAATTAATCGTAAATAAAACAGAAATTACATTCAAAAATAAAATAAAAAATACATTTTGACACATAAAATATCCATAATTATTTTCAATATTTTATTTTTAAAATAAAACACCTTTTTTTTTCTAGCTGATTTTTAATAAAATCACGTAAAAAACCACACGTATATTTTTTAAGATTCTCGTATTTCAATTACTTTAAATCTTATTCATTTTTCACATTGTCTTAAATAATATCTTTCGTTCTCTCGAAAAAGATTTTTTATTTAAGTTAAACACGTAAAATGAATAAAAAAAATTTTTTTCTTCACGGTTTAATATTTTAAAAATGGATTTATTCTAAATAGTTGAATACTTAAAGTTTATGCAAGAAGATTTTTAATTTGATTTTTTAATATTCATGCTTTTAATATAATAAAAAATTCAAGGTTGTTTACTTAAGAAATTTCTTTATGATCTTAATTACAGTGAAAATTTATGGTTCATTATGTGAATATTAAGACCAAAGAAAATATTAAAACTTTTATTTTTTTATCTTGTACTTATTTTTCATTATTTTTTATATTTTAACCCTGATTTTAACTAGAAAAAATAGCGGAATGAAAAAATTATTTTTTGAGACATGGGCCTTTAAAATCCTGAGTATTTTATGCTAAAAAATTCTCTTTTTTTTTCTTTCTCAGCGTGATCGACGGTATTCTGTTCATTTTTGCCAGTTTTGGGAACTCCCTAGTATTTCCAGATCCATTCCCTCTGGTTTTAAATTTGCCAATTTAGGGGAGAACAAGAAAAAGTGTTCTTAAATGGTTTTTGAACGGTCCCTGGAGGTCGTTTTTCCATTTCCACAGGCAAGCAGATTGATAGGAATCACTCCAGCCACCAAATGAAATGCTGACTTGGATACTGCTTATTAAGATTAAAAAATTCTTAGTGCTCTTTATAAAATCTTTGAATATAATTTATCCAGTTACTATAATTTTCTAGTAAAACGGTTTTCGAAAAAAATTTCCGTTCTGCGCATAGCAAGACAGAGTTCCTCTGGCTTTATAACGCTTGCAGTGCTTATTATTTTTAAACTTTTTAATTTGTTAACCTTAATTGTTAACTTCTTTTCAATTTCCACGTTCTGACAACAATCCACATCATGACAGAATATCGTCTGTGGTCAAAGTTTATGTCAGCAAAACCAACTGGAGCCCATGCTTTCTCATCTAGTTTTCGATCAGTTTAATGACTCGATTTAACAACTGCTGTATCACTATAATAGAGCAACGTTATCTGTACCCCTTTCGGAAGACAAATCATCCTAATAATTAAATAAACGTTCACTCTTAATTATTCATTACAAATTATCTAATTTTATGATTATTGATTTTCAATTAACATTTCAAAGAAGACAAAATGTAATAAATCTCTATTAATTTTAAACAATTATTTTGACATGTTAAAATGATAAATTAATTAAAGGAAAAATCTACTTTCTAAATTATATATAATCATACAATCATACAAATATGCACAAGTATGTCAAGAGTTTTTTATCCACTTAACAGCAATGAAATAAATACATAAAGGTACTAGATTGCCTAAAGCGTGAATATTATAAAACTGTCTAGACATATTTCTAGAATATTATATATAAAATGCATTTATTAAAGAAAAATATTACTTTTGAAAAAAAAAAACATTTTCAAATTATATCATGTATTTAGATTTTTTAACAACTAATTCTTTTTTAATGATTTAGGTATTATTAAAAAATAGAGTGGATAAAAATAATTTTTTTTCATTTTTATCCAATTCACAATACACGTTGATTAAAAAAAATGAATCTCAATTAAATATAAAAAAATTTTATATTTTTTAAAAAATATTTTATTATCTTGATAAAAAAAAAAAGAAATTTCTTGCAATATAAAATTTTCAATTTAAGTACGCTCAGTCATTATACTTCCAACTGTGAGTATAATTGACATTTATTAATCTTGTTTTTATATTATATATATTTTTTATAACAAAAATTTTTTTTATATATATAAAAATATTTATTATCTTCTTTGAATCTTTTTATGCAATACAATTTTCATGACTCCTTTTTTGCATGCGTTATAAAGAATGCTAATAAATAAGAACATAATTTTTTGTTTACTTTAATAAAATATTTTACTATAAAAAGTGACTGATTTTTTATTAAAGACGATAATATATTGTCGTTATATATAATTTTCTAACGGTTATTCATCGATTATTATCAAATGTTATTTAAAATGCTATTTTTATGTTTTATTATTAGGTTATTTGAGAAAATTTTATATTAGGGTATTAAATGTCATTTTATGCTTGATTTTTCGTTTATAAGTTATAAAAGAAAGATGTATTATGTTTATAAAATTATTCATTATTCAATTTTTTAAGCACAGATTTTATTATTCTGTGGGCGGCGAATTTATTACTTGTTTTTTAGATACTAAATTTTTGCATATAAAATATTTTATGTATCTTGATGTTTATTAGATATTTTAAGTAAATAATCGAATATAATAAGAATATTTTAGGAAATAATATAAATTTACATTTATTTATCAAAATACTAATAAAATTTATTTTTATTTTTCAGGTAAGTCGCTTTTTATCTTGTATAACCAATGTTTTTACTCGGGATATGGGTAAGTTAAACATTATTAAATCCTGATTGTCTTATAATCTTTATTAGAAATTTAATAAATGGTGATACTAATTAAATATGTTAACATATATAAAGAAAAATGCAAAATTTGCCATCATTCGTAAATTAAAACTTAAGGACAGTACAACGTAGCTGATAAATTTTGTAAGGTATGTCAATTTAAAATTACAAGTATATAAATTAATAGTAATTCTTAGCTGTATTTGAAATAAATCGATGAACTACTTATATATATATCCTCACAAATTCATTTCACTTGCGAGAAGAAAGTATAAATAATAATTAACTGTGAATACATGCTTTTTAGATAACCTAGGATCTAAATTAACATAAACCACGAATATAGCACTTACGCAAAATTGAAAATTAAATATTATTTAATTATTATATTTCCGATGACTATGTCAGGTTAATTTTAATTATTATTCTCAATAAATTAACTTACGTTTTTCACTTCGTTTCTTGATTCGTTTTTGACAATAAATTGTAAACCCGCAAGCGAAATGAGTTTCTAAAGATATAAATAACAAAAGAATTTACTCAAATTTATCGTAATAATAAGTAAAGAATTAAATCTTACGGTAGAATTAAAAAATATATTAATAAATTGTTTAACCAATTTTAATCATAAGGAATTTTTTACTATAATATTAATTAAAACAGCAGATTAATGTGCATACTTTTAATTATAATTCATATGTTTACGAGTATAAAGAGTTTGATTTTTCCCGGTTTTTAAGAACATTTTAATTAATTTAATTGAATTATTTAAATGAAGTTACGATAAGGTTAGCTGTAAAACCGAACATGCACTTTTATCCATTTTTCTCACAAGAGAGTTAAATCATCTCATCAGTTGAGAATAGTAAATTTAAACCAAAAATTTACAACAAAAATCTCTAAAATATCTTTCGTTTGCTAATTTTAACGCACATTAAAAAAAAAAAATTAATTAATTGTCAATTAAAAAAATCTATCAAACACAACTAAATCACTAATTAAAATATTAATATTTCATAAAACGTAAATACACATACATAATTTGAAATATTCAGAGTCAATTATATTTAAAATTGACATTTAACTCATCAAAAATTGAAAATAATAAAACATGTATATAATATAAATTTGCTTTAGGGCAAAATATAAAATAACGATTACTCAAATAAATGAAACGTTAAAAGCTTCAATTTTTTTTCTCCTATTATTTTATAGTTATCTATAAAAAATTTTTTTTCTTTTAAAAAAAATCAGTACTCGATTCCAATTCTAATCTGATTGTTCAAATATAAAATAAAAAAAAGTTTACAAGTTATTATAAATGAAAGGACAAAAAAAAAATTGTAAAAAGGATTTTTTTTTATATATTGGATTTTTTTATTCACTTGATTGTGTTAGTACTTGATTCAAAAATTCATAATAGATAAAGTGTTTTGTTATATATTTGTAAAATAGAGACTAATGAATTATTTTCTATAAATCTTGTATTGTTTAGTGAAAAATAAAAATTTGTTAAATAATAATAATAGTAGCCCCTGAATTTTCATAATAATATATATAGAGAAAATGTTTTAGTTTATTTTACCGCATCAATAATATCAATTTGGTTTGCAAATTAAATGATAACCTAGAGAATATATTTCTATTAAAATAATATGAATAATATATACGAATATTACTGTTATATATGAAAAGGATAAAAAAGAAATTGTTCAACGAACTAAATTTTTTTTTTTTTTTTTGGATGCCTTAAGTCAACATTTATTTTTCTCATGGTAATTGATTTTATTTTTCTTTTAAATTTCATATAAAATACTAGTATGTATTATTATTCTTATGAAAGCTCTTTTTTTTGTGCTTGCTGATAAAAGAATACACATTTGGCATATATAAAATATATTTTATAAAAAAAAAATTACTCTTAAACTTGTCAATTTTTTTTTTTTTCGTTTGGTTATTCACATAAAATAATATTAAATTTTTTCATGCGAAACTAGGAAAATATGGCATTTTTGGTGAGTTGAATTTATATTTGTTTAAATGAGAAAAGTAAAATAAAGATTTGTATGCATAAAAAATCTCACGTTTTTGTACCATAAATGAATCCTCGTTTTTTTTTTTTTTTTTGATACAGTAGACAAAATTTTTAGTCAAAGGTAAGAGGTCCATATATTTAGAAATTTTCATCTGCAAATGGTTTCTTTTTTGATGAAAGAAAGATAAAAATGTGATACAAATATTTTATACTTGCATTTGCATCTCGAGCAAGATCTCAAGAAATATGGATCATTTCAGCTTCTATTCCCTGAATTTTAAAGTCATTCTTATATACCAAGCTGCAAGCTGTACCAACTTATATAAATATCATATTCCAAAAATTTTTTGAGGGGTGGAGGGGTGGTACAGGTTATAATCTAAGATCCCCGGAGTCGGACTCTGGAGTACTTATTTTTAGTTAAGGTGGATTCTCTTAGCTACATTATTTTTTTTTTTTTCAAAAATTATCAACACCTTGTAATACTATAATTGGTAAATCAGGTATTGATTAATAATCAAAAACTGAGTTTTGGACATAAACATAATTATAGCAAAGCATTAACTTTCCTTTTCGAAATACGCTGTTTCAAATTAACTCTTTTCTCAAAACGCATTGTTTTAAAACAACGCTCATTCTGAACCCACCCTCAGATTTTTTTAGTTAAAAAAATATAAGCTTGTAACAGTTTGCTGAAAATATTAATTTTTTTATACCTTAAGATTTTGAACCAAATATTAAATATTTATATTTGAACTCAGTTTAAAAACATTATATTTAATCGAAAAAATGTCTTGCACGCCAGGCTTAAATGACTTAAATTAAAGCATTCACATTGTTCTCGTTCTAATTACACTAATAAAATTGTATAACTTTGAGCAAAAAATTCATAATACTATTGAAATATCAAATAAAAGATAATAACCTAATAAAAATAAAACGTTATTTTTTAAACTAAAAAAAAAAAACAAAAGATAACCTAAGATGCTTAATACTTGCAATAATAACTTCAATATTCAATTTTGTATAAATTTCTGTGCAATAAAATTGATATTGGGTTTAAAAAAAATAAAATAAATGTTACATACCTTTCGAAAAAATAAATAAATGGATAATACAAAAAATAACATCTGATTCTAAGGTGAGAGAGTACAAAATTGGTTGAGCAAATTGGTCGATTATTTATACGTTTGCCCTTTTGTTTAGATTTTATATAAAAGACTTTCTTTTCTTTTTTTTGCTTTTTTTTTATACTATAAGAAAGTGCTTAAACCAACGAGACAATCGAATTGGATTTTTCTATTGGAATTCTAAATGGAAGTGACTTTAGTGAAATTGCAAATTAAACTTTTTTCTTCTATTTTTTATTGTAATAAAGTTTGTAATTTCTTTCAATTTTTTTTTCTTAAAGTAAACAGATTTTTATATTGGATTATAAATAATTTAATAAAATTGTAATTTTATATATGTCATTAAATATGATATATGCAAGGTATAAAAACTTAATGACAGATGATAATAACCTTGAATGGTAATTTAATAAAAATTATGAGTTTTTTAAAAAAAGTTGTATTTAATTTGATACAATTTGAAATGTTAAACCAAAAAAAAGTTTTTTTAAATAATTGTTGACCATGAAAGTAAATGTAAGATATGTAAGTAAAAAATTATTTATAACGAACAATAAAATGAATTTTATTATTGAAATTGATTGGGGTTGATACTTAAAGATAATAATCAATATTGATTTTATCAAGCTGGTTTTTAATTAAAAAAAATTGAAGAATAAAAAAAAAGATTAAATAAATTTTAGATTAAAATAAAAGTTACTTTGTTTGCTTGTTTTTTTATTCAACATGTTTTTTTAATGCATTAAAATGTGTTATTCTAAGATTCTACTGCTTTATGTGTAATCTTTTTTTAAAGATAAAAACTTTTATTTTACTGAAAGAAAAATCTCAAAGGTTTTAAATACTAAGTGATTTATCGTGCATTATCAATTTTTTTATTTATTCTCGCTATTCAGGATTAGTGAATATTCAGTTTTTGACGTTTTTTTCCTTGGAGTATTTAAATTTACTTTGTATGAATCAAAATTAAAATATTTTATTGGTTAATAATGTCTCAATTTTCAATAAAGCAAGTAGGACCATTTTTATTTAAAATCTAAGCATCTCTACACTGTGAATTCATGAAGAGTAGAAATTACTCTTAATGTTAATAAAAATATTTGAAGTAACATCTATGAGAATTTTCATTAATTTACACTATTCTTTGTTTACTTCTATTTTTTTCTGCTTAATGGTAATTTTTTAAATAGAACTAGTAAATATTGCAGTTACAGTATGGTATACTCATTTCGAATATTTTTAGTATCTTTAAAAGTAATTTCTACTCTACATTTATTTACAGTTTGTGATTTATGGGTCATTCACAACATATTTAGACTCAAAAATTCGAATGGTTTGAAAATTGAAGCAATTCAAGAAAAATTAAAGCATAACAACCTGACAATCAATGGGACTCCACAGTAATTTATAGTTTCAATTACTAATAACAAAATTAAAATCACTCTCACACATTTCCCAATTTTAATAAATGAAAATGCAATAAATAATAAAAAGACTTGTATAAATTATAAAAAAATATAATAAATTTTTATAAGATTTCTGTTTTACATATTAATCATAAAAAAGCAAGCCAAAAAAAAAAAAAGAAAAAAATGCTTCAGAATTTTGCATATAAATGAGTGACAGATATGCAATATAATCAAATTCAATATAATTTATATTATAAATTTATATTCAACATATTTTCATCTCTTTCTAAGCTTATGTTTTTTAGCACATATAAGCAGGAATAAATAAAATGCATATTTACTTGCTGTGTTTTATGGTACAAAACCTTTTTTTTATTTTTTATGTACGATATTAACTTTTTTTTACCTCGTCGGAAAATTCACCTAAATATTACTTTTATACGTATTTTGGAAAGGAGTTTCAATCACTTTGACAGAATATGTGGTGTATGAAAAAAAAAAAATATATTTCTTTTATAGTGGTAGCAGTGACAAAAGAGATTTTATATACCACCACACATTTATATTTATTTATTTTTGTAAATATACAAAGATTAATTAGATTTTTTGGCCAGATTTTTTTTTTTGTGCTACAAGATTAATGTTTGTAAAGAATTGTTATTTTTTGTTGGAATTGTGTTATTATAATTGTAAAATTAAAAAATAATTTATTAAATGGTGTTAATTTAGAGCTGTAATTATTATGATGAATTTTCATAATAGTCGTAGAAAATAATTAATTGTTATGTACTGTGTTGAGTATAGTTTTTGGTGATTTTTTTTTGTGTGGGATTTTTTTACGAGAAAAATATTGTTAATTAATTTGTAATTAAAGGTATAGAGAATAATAATTTTTATAACAATAACAACGTGCACAAATCACCTATGCTAAAAAAAATAATTTTTATGTTTGAATAGTTGAACCAAAATACTCCCAAAATATCTAACTCTTAGTTGGATACTTTAAAGGGGAATCCCTGTTCAAAACTATTAACTTTTTTGTTGCTTTTGTATAAGAATTATTTTTCTTTGTTTTGATAAATAAATTGTATTGACAAATATTTTTAATAAAAATCACAAAAAATTTGTCAAAAACTATACACCACACAGTAAACCAACTTTAAGTAAAAAAAAGAAATAGGTGTAAATAGGTTAACTTTTTTTCATTATGCACTTTAACCTACTTGAAAATTAATTGTATATTTTTATAATGTATCTTCTCTGACTACTTTTTTCATTTCAACCAAATGTTAATTATCTTAAAGCAAAAGAATAAAAGTATAATTATTCAAGCAAAGAGTTAAAAAAAAAAATAATAATTTTTTAACTCAAAAAATAAAATATTGTAACAAAAGTTATATTTTTTTAATAGTGAGTATCTAGACTATATTTTAGCAACCTTTGAAGATTATAATACCTTTAGTGACACATCTTCTTATATATTTTTTTATTATTATAATTTTCTCTTTTTTTACGTTTTTATTACAAAAGCCAGATGAGTTCTCAGTGCATCTCTCTTTTCCTAACGTTAATTATACTTTAGTAAAAAACCATAGATTTAAGTGCATCTTCCTACTTATTTTTCTCTCTTTTTTTAAATTTTTTAACTTTTTTTTCTCGTTATATTTAAGCTTCTGGGCTACTATATACAATAAACCCCTACGTGCATAGCGTACTAAAAACGACCTAAAAGCTGTTTTGTGGTTTACAAAATATTTCTTTTTTTTTTTCTCTCTTATTACTATTATTATTATTATTTTTATAAATAAGAGAAAAAAAGTTTTATATTTAAATTCAGTGTAATTATACATTATTTCATCAAAAGTTACGAAATATCGTTTGTCTGTTTTATAAAAAAGAATTGCACCACACATACACACACACACATACAAGCAATTTAATTTAAGAACAAATTAACTTTTAGTTGCTCTTAAAAGATCTTTTTCTTTATTCTTTTTCGAGTTCTTTTTTAAATCTGGACTTTTTAGTTTTTCAGATATTTTAATTTCATTAACGTTATAATAAAAAGTTAATTTTATTTTTCTTGCATTTTAAAATTAAAATTTTAAATTCTTTTATTTTAATTAAATTTTACATTTTTTTGACATGGAAGAATGTAATATTAAAATAGTTCAACAAAAATAATGTAATACATTATTTCTTATATTTAAAATTTACAATTTTTTAATTATAAAGGCTATTGCTGGGTATGCATAATGATTTGGCCCCCGCGACTAAAACTAGCCTAAATAGTAGCATCCGAAAAGTTGTTAAGAAACTCAGTGATTGCTGTTGGGATTAGGACACAACAGGCCCCCAAAAACCTAACAAAATCCAAGAAAATGACTTTTTCTAGGCTTTATTTAATTTCTGCGACCCATGAACAAGTAACTTGCCTGGAAAACTTGAAATCCCACGTAAAAAGATTAAGCTTAATTTTAGGTAAGGTTACTGAAGTAAGCTTACGGACCATTTACCTCGCCATTTACGGACTAACCTAAAAAGGGACTAACCTAGTTCAGTAAGCTTACTGCAGTATGCTTACGTCAAAATTAAGCTTTTTTAGGTTAGTCCGTAAACTTACTTTAGTAAGCTTATCCAAAATTAAACTTAATCTTTTTACATGGGTTATCATCACTTTTTACAAAAAAAAATTTTTCGACCATTGGGGCCTATTTAAGGCCCCGAAATACAATTAAAATTGTTCAAAAATCAGTTTTTTAAGAATACAAAAATGCACTCACTGGGATATTGATTACGGTTCCAGACATAATTTCCCGAGCTTCTTCTAGGAGGAGGTACACTCGTACTATTGCAAGGGTAAACATACATAAACTTTATGATTTATTTTAATTAAACATTTACATTATCAAATTAACTCCTTTCTTCAATGCATCAATACACGTGTGCTTTGACTATACCAAATGCTACAGTCAAAGCACAAGTATATTAATTTTTAATCAAGTAATGAAGAAAGAACTTTGTAATGTAATAAAATTTAAATTACTGCTATCATAAGAGCAAACATAAAAAGGTCCTATCAAATTTAACAAAAAACGACCAACAAGCACATAAAAAAAATATAACTTTAACTGTCATAGAAACAATAAAAGAAAGAATCGAAAATCACCAAAGTATAAAATAATCTGTTTTCTATACAAAACTTCTTGTCCATTATTACCTTTAGAAAAAATAAATCTTTCAAAAACAAACGAAACTAATGGCAGTTTAAGGTACATAATTGAAATATTCCTTTTGCCTCGTTAAATACAAAACGACAATAGTCTTTCAAAAACAAGACTGTTGCATTTTGCAGATATATAGAAGAACCAAGCTTGTTTTATATATAAAAGTTGGACATTTCTCTTAAATAGTAAAAGCTCTGATGAAGAGAAGGAAAGAGAATTTTGAGGTTATGTTCTATATTACGAAAAGGTAAAACGTTATCGCGGTAGCACAGAACAACAGCGTCTATATATATATACGACATAAACGACAACAGCAACGATGACTTTGTCAGTTATAATACCAAAGCAGGTATGGTATATGCAAAGTAATCGTTGGCGGTCGCATAAGTTTAGCATATATTTCTTGTTTTTGGTATCACTATGCTGTCGCTTTCGCTAAGTCTTCTATGCTTTTAAGGTATATTTAAGTATTAAACTCGTATAGAGGTATTTTTTTTTCGTCTTTGTATGTGTTTGTAATTTTTTTTTTATGTGAATATATCGTAAAATGAGGACGTTAAAAAAAAAAGAAATGTTATGTAAAGGGTGTTGTTTCCTTAAAAGTGTTTGAAAAAAAAAGAAACTTCCGACTCTGTTGCATATACTAATATATTTCGTTAAAATGTATAAAATATTCTGTCGATTTTTTTTTCTGATTTAAAGGTTTTTTTTATAAACTCTTTTTTTTTTATTATTAGAATATGTAAATTTTATATATAACATAATTTAAAAGAAAAAAAAAATATGTGTTTAGCTTTTTATACATTTTATCTTAAAAATATCTTTATTTTTTAATAAAAAAGTTCTTAAAAAGATTAAAAAAAAAAAAGAATATTTTTATCTTTATAAAAAAGTTTTTTTTTTTTATAATCTTACTTAATTTTGCAAAGAAAATAATAGCTTTTAGAAATTTAATTAAGGTATTGTTTATTTATACAGAATTTATTAAATGCTAAACTGTTAATAATTACAATGGGTTGTGTTTTGTAGTTTATAAAGGTAAGATGAAATTATTCTGCTTGAGTTGCAATTAAATACTTTGAATTTTAAAAACTTATTAGAAAATTTTTAAAATAGTCTAATACATATTTAAATACAAATTCAAGTTGCTTTATGCTGATGATCTTTAAATATATGTCCAGGCCCCTGTCAATGAGATTGGTAATGGTTTTTCTCGCTTGTCGGAATCTGCTAAAAAAGTTTCAGAGTGGGCACAGCTTAATTGCTTATTCCTTAACACCAGAAAAACCCAGGCTATTATTGACTTTTGACTGATTGTTGCTATTTTTAACTTATTTATTTAATTTTATTTTTATATCAGCTTTAATTCCAAATTAAATTAAATCTTTTTTAACTAGTTTCACCTCATAGCATATAAACTATTTATTTAAGTTAAACAATATACATTAATTAGAACTATAATAATAATAACTTTGCAAGAGTATAGTTAGTTTTGTTTACGCAAATAAAGGCAATAATAATAATAATAATTTTACGAAGTAAAAAAAAATTGATAAAAATATTAAAATATTTTTGAAAGAAGCTTCGAGTTTGAGTTTATCAAAATTAAATGCTTGTGTTAAAACAGTAGATTAATTACCAGATTTTTAACATAACGAACTTACATTGAGTTCATATTATATTAACTAAAAGAATCTAATATCATCAATGAATAGATCAATGATTCACTTATTTCATTCTAAAAATAAAATAAAAATAAAGTCAGTCAAATAAATTATAAGAATTTGTAACAATCGTTTAGGTAGAAATTAAATATAATAAATATATCATTTATGATAACTATTTAGCAATCAGCCAGAATAAAAAATTAAGTTGTGTGACAAAAATTCATTATAAAGAGTATCCTTTATATATCATTCACAATACTTTTCTTTTACGAGAAAGTAAAGCGCCATCTAGAAACTTACAAATGAAAAAAACATCTAGCAATAATTATTTATTCAGATGCTGTATTTAAAAATTCATAAATACATCCATTTTTCAAATTTATTTAAAAAAAACCAAAAAGCTTAGCTTTTATAGATTAAATTTTATAGATTCAATTCCAAAAAAAACTACTTATTGAAAAAATAATGTTATTTTAAAAATGAAATGTATAAAAAAAAAAATTTATATATATATATACCAATTTTATTTTAAAGTAAATAGTATTTATATAGTACTAGTACCTATAGCTACTGCTGCAGCAAGAGGATAGTGAATAATAAAATTGAAGTGTATTTATAATATACATACATTTGTTAGTACTATATACTATTTTTGAACATTAAAAGCTTAGCTCGTAGATCAGATATGCCAATAAACGTAATTCGCTCTTGAATTCTATTTGGAAATGAAATTTTACGAGAATCTATCGATTTTATATTCATATTGGATTTTAAAATCTATTCACTGCTATTGACCTTATTTTTTATATGTAAACAAGTTTTATATAATAAATTTTTTCAATTTAATTATTTGTGCATTTAATTTAATTTGAAAAATATTATTATGAACAATTTTTTTCATAATCTTGGTCATTATTGTTATTTTAGTTATCTAAGTGCAAAACATTAAGTTTTAAAAGAGATGCTTTTAGTATTATATAAGATGTTATAATATAAAGAGCAATAAAAGTCATTTAATGTTTAAAACTAAAGAGACTAAATTATTATATATTATATTCAGTATAGTAAAAAGCATTTATTTTCTTTGTATTATATACACTGGTGATGCTTAATTATACAAAATTTTGATTAAAAATAATATTCTTTTTAATTATTACTTATTATTTTTAATTAATCTTTTATTACTTGAATAATTATGAAATTTCATAAAAAAAATTTTCTATCTTTTTTCAAAATTTTTTTATTTTACCAAATATAACTTTGATACTAATTATTTTTTATGCACAAAAATTAGCATATGTTTTTTTTTGCAATTAAAAATGCCACCTGCTGAGGATAACAGGTGCATTATGTTAATTTGTGTACACTTCTTAATACCAAAAATTAGGGTATATTTTAAGTATTTAGGCTTAAGTTTAGTTTTTATTAAATTTTTTATCTATGCATGAATTGTTCTTTGCATTAATTAACATTATTTGAATTTTTGAATCTTTTAACGAATATTCAATTTTTCGGAATGTATATTTTCAGATTTTTCATTTGCTAAATTTACCATTTAGTATAATTTAAAAAAATTAAAATTCTGCAATATAAATTTTTAAAAATAATAATAATTGTTTCAATTTTCAAAAAACAGTTTTATTGTAATCTTGCAATTTTCTTATAGAATATAAGCATAGGGTTAAAGAAATTTTACACATCAGGAAATTAAAGCAAATAAACTTAGCATTAATTCCATCCTTCATCAAGGTTAAAATAAATTGTTAAAAATAAAAATAAAATTACTTTTTTCGATTTTCCTAAAAGTTGCGCATGAAAATATTTTTAATGTAATCTTGCAATTTTCTTATAGAATATACGCGTAAAAATTGTAATAATGCAAGATCAATAATTTTACTTGCGCCTAATCATTTTTTAGTACGTGCTTTTTTTGTTTTAAATGACTTAGTTCTTATCTAAACAGTGAACGAAGTGCATAAAAAACTATTATTTTATAAACTTAACTTAATTTTCTTATTTTAAAATCTTTTTCTTGAATTAAAAATTTAAGGACCCAGGAGTGGAATGTTTTCTTTTTAGCATTGTTCAAAGATTTCTTAAGCATCAAAGTTTTAAAAAATAAGTTTACTAAAATATCATGAAATTATGAAATGGTTGTAAAGTCATGGCTACTTCTTATTATTTCAATAAGTTTTATAGAGAGCTAAAATTTTTATTACTTTGTATTGGTGTTTGGCCCTATGAAAATGGAAAATTATCAAAAAGAATTCGATACGCATTTATTATTAATGGATTAATAGCAATGAGTCTGTTGGTACGGTAACTATTATATCTTTATTTTTTTTGAATAACTACTTGTTTGCCTAGTGCATTTACTGTTATCATTAAAAATTATCATGATATCATTTTGTTTCGAACCTGAGGAAAGCAATTTAATTTAAAACGTGCGTTAAAATTTTCAGCAATGTATTCTAATACAAAATCGAGTAAATTTTTGAGCACGAAATCGGATAAACGATCTATTCCAGGGTCTTTGTCCTTTTTGTTATTTTTTATGTAGTATTTAAGTGGTTCCAAACTTATTAAATCAATTTCCGATGTAAGTTTTCTTAAGGAAGTTCTCAATGAATTTATCTTTTTATTCAATGAAAGTTTGGTAGGAGCTGGTAGGAGGGCTTCATGTTAGGGAAAATGGTGGTAGCTAAATTGCTACCAAGTTTACCAGCTTTATCTTTTGGTAGTAATATTTAAGTTCATCATTCTCATTTTTTGATAACTTAATGAATTATTTTTCAACTATTTTGGTAAAATTACAATTTTATACAATTTTACAATTTTATATTATCTAATCGCCAAAGAATGTAATTTAGTACACAATTTTGGCTTTGCCTCGGAAATTTTCTAAAGGGGTATTTTTTCCTGTTTTAAGGGTGTTGCGTAATTTTTCAGCCACTTTAGGCACTGATTTCCAATTCATTGACCCAAAAAATCTACAGAAAACCTTTTTCTAACTGAATTGTCGACTTTAGGCGAATTATCCAATTCTAACTGGAGTATAATATAATGTTTATTAACAGCACTTACAAAAAATAAATATTTGATTTTGTAAATGGTGCCCACCAAAAACAATAATACATTTTTTTTGTTAAATATAACTTGAAGTAGATTCCTTCACGTTTGGAGTCATAGTTTACAGATTATCTAAAACAATTCGGTAAAATGTCAAAATTGAGGTCAAAATAAAAAAAAAAAAAGTAATTTTTTTTCTTTATAATGACCTAAAATGAGCTTTTTTATAAAAACAGTTTGACCTAAGATATATTCAAGCTAAAGTATATAGAAATATCTATTTGCTCCAGTCAAAATACGGGTTTGGTTGTATTTTTACTGGCGAACACGAGATTTGCTCTACTACAGGTTTTTTGGGTCGCTGAACACGAAAATTAGGGTAATTTCGTAAAGAAATGGGGGCTTCACCCTTGAATTTTCAAAAACTACCCGCAAAAAGGTTTTTTTTTACATATTTGCACTTTGAGCGCTCAGATTTGCACTATACGGTTTTTTTGGGTCGCTGATCAATAATTTCGACTTCTTCTTCATAAATAATAAATATTCCACCCTTGAAATAGCTAAAACTACCCCTAAAAGGAGTGTTTTTGCTATTTTCGTACTTTTAGCATCCAGGATATGCCTATATAAGTTTTTTTCTAATCAAGAATTTCGGCTTCTTTTTCATAAATAATTAAAATTTTACCCCTAAATTGGTTAAAACTACCCCCGAAAGTGGGGTGTTTTTGATATTTTCATTCTTTTAGCATCCAAGATATGTTCATATAACTTTTTCAGGTCGCTAATCAAGAATTTTGACTTCTTTTTCATAAATAATCAATATTTCATTACAAGAAAAGAATTGAAATTCTTGAAAAGTGACCCAAAAAACCTATATGGGCATATCCTGGACGCTGAAAGTGCGAAAATAACAAAAACACGCTTTATAGGGCTGCTTTTAGTTATTTGAAGGGTGAAATATTTATTATTTATGAAAAAGAAGACGAAATTCGAGATTAGCGACCCAAAAAACCGATATTGGTATATCCTGGATGCTCAAAGTGCGAAAATAGCAAAAGGCTGGTTTTAGCTATTCTAGGGGTGAAATATTGATTATTTATTAAAAAGTAGTCGAATTTCTTGATCAGTGGCCCAAAAAACCCGTATGGTGAAAATCTGAGCGCTTAAAGTGCGAATTTGTAAAAAAAAAACCTTTTTGGGGGTAGTTTTTTCAAATTTAAGGGTGAAGCCCCCATTTCTTTAAAAAATGACCCCGATTTTCGTGTTCAGCGACCCAAGAAACCTATAGTAGAGCAAATCTTGTGTTGGCCAGTGAAAAAACGACCCCCCCCCCCCCGTATTTTGACTGGAGTAATTGTGAAAAAGAATCACTTTCGTATATTCGGTCATAAAATAGCGCTGATTTCAAAACTGGAGCATTATTGCGAATTCTGTGGTGGTTAAAATAAAAATATTTCTTTTAAAAGTTTACCACTTGATACCATCATTAAAATACCCATTTTCACCAATTATAATAAAAATCTTAGAAGCAACCCATTGAAACTTCAACAAAAACAACAGTTTTTGCCCGTTTTTTGGTCAAGCTGATGCAAGAAACCTATAAAAATGGAATTTTCTTACTCACCTCGTTGTATAATATCGAAAAAAAAAGAGAAAATTAGACTTTTTTTTTACATTGCTAGTAATTTCTTTCCGCTAAAATAGTTACTCATGAAAAACTGCAATAATTTCAATTAAATTATTTTTAATTTTAGAGTTGTAGAATATATGAAGACAAGGATAAACCAGATCTTTTTGTTGAAGAAGTTTCAGTTTTTCTAATATTATTAGCCATTGCTATTATTTATGCCCACTTTGTAATAAATAAAAATCAGGTAATATGATTTATAATTTTTTTGTTTTATTTTTAAAACCAAAAGAAAAATATACTATAGAATATTTGACTAGTTACTTGAGTATCAATTTAAAAAAAATCGCTATTTATCAGCTGCCTAGGTTTGAAAAATTATTTACTTAAAAAAAAAAAGATATCCGAAATTTCAATTTTGAATCCTTGGTAATATGCCAAAATGGCAATTTATCTTAAAAACCCAAAAATGAGGATAAATCCAAAAAATTGATAAAAATTCTATTATTTTTCCTTTTTCTTTAAATTTTTTATTTTGTATAACATCAACCTTTATGTTAGCATTATGAAAAAGTTGTTTTATCAACTGAAATTTGTTGTAAATGAAATCCATTGAAACCTAGAGAGGCTAAAAGCATGATTTTAATACCTTCTTATGTATACTTTTCTCACAAACTGGTAACCCCTTCACTTTATTTTAAAAAATATTATTTCACACGTTTATTCATAGAAAAGTAGATTTTTATATTTATTAAATCTTTAATTGCAATTTTATTTGCTAAAATATAGATAAAATCACTTCTGAACGGTTATGACAGTTTTTGGAAAAGAATTGTAGACAGAGTTGAATTAGAAATTTTCTTAAAAGAATCAAGACGGGGAAGAAATATGTGCTATTTTTATTTAAGTAAGTTATGTATTAATAATTTCTAAGTTTATAATTAAACTAAAGTTTTTTACTTTAGTTAGCATTTCAACAATTGGGCCTTTAGTATTGGCTATTCCAATGGTAATACCATTATTAGATTATCTCTATCCTTTAGATGAACCAAGAGTGAAAGAGCACCTATTTCCATCAGAATATTTTGTTGATGAACAGGAGCATTTCTATAAAATATACTTCCATTTATTATTTAACAGTGTTATAGCTCTTTGGACCTTTATAGCAATAGCTTGTTTATTTGCTAACGCATCTCATCAATCGGTTGGAATGGTTAAAGTTCTCATGTAATATTTAAATTTATTTTTATACAACGTTTGTTTTGTAATACTAGTATTTTGAATTTACGGTGAAAAAGTCAAAATTTTGGACTTCACATACTGAGAAATAAAAGCTATAAAATTTTTTCACTATACAATTAATTTTTATTTATGTAGATTAAATTGATTGCATCATTTTTTTATATGTATTATGAAACACTGTATTATTTTTTATTTAAACATTCTAATTTTTAATGAATTCAGATATCGTGTAGAAACTGCTTTGGACAACTCAAATTCTGAAGAAATAAAATACCAAAAACTAATTGATTGCATTATTTTTCATCAGGATTATCTTGAGTAAGAATAACTTTTCTTCAGACTTTTTTTTTGAGGATTTTACTTGGGGTTTTTATTTATTCCTAGTTCAAATTTTTATATTCTCAAATAGGGTTGTTGTATGGCGTTGAGATTATTAAAAATTCAAAAAATATATTTAAAAATATTGGACATGTACTTTTTATTTTTCATAATAATTAAAAAGGACGGAGTTGCTAGTATTTAATAAATAGTGGATGGGGTAGCTGACGCTATACCGTGAAGAACGCTTCTATCCAAATGTATGTAACCGTATGACGTCAGTTGTCTCCTCCACCGGTTTTTTAATGTTAATAACCATGCTGTTTTTAATTATAATAAAAAACTTTAAAAAATGTATCAAATATTTTAATTCCTGCTACAAAAACAACCAAATAGTATTTCAACATCTTAAATAAATGAAAATAACATATTTTATTGACTATGATTAGCAGCCCCACTATTTGCGGCTAGTCGACTTTTTGTTTCGTGACTAGCTTTGCCATCACGTATCGGTCAATAACAAAAATTACTTTATTCATAAACGAATATTACATAATTTTGTAATTATTTATTGTTATGTATTTATTTTTCAATCATTTTTTTTTTAACTTATTTTTTTTCCTTTTTTAGATTAATTGATTATTTTAAAAAGATCCACACAAAACTTTTAGGATTTATGATGTTTATATCACTGGTATTCATAAGCTTTTGTGGTGTTGCTGTAAGTTTTGGTTACATAAAATAATTATTATTATTGTATGCACCACTAGCTAATAGAATATTTTAGGCTTACAATGTTTAAATTAACTCCTGTAGACTACCAGAAAAAATAGTTTATTTTTGAAAAATTAGTTAGTTTGACGTAAATATTTTCTGTTAAATATGTAAATTATTAGTGCTAAATGTTAAAAAAACACAAAAATGTTTTTAGGCTGATTTTACAAACGCCGTGCCCACGTAAAAAGATTAAGTTTACCAGTAAGCTTAATTTTGGTCAAGTTAAATTGAAATAAATATTTATTTATTAAGTATTACTTAGACACGATATTTTTTAAAATTAATATTTCTAAGTTGCTAAGAGATTTTAATATAAAAATATTATATATTTTAAATATAAAAATATTTTAGATTCAATCGGCTAGACGAACTTACCAGTCATTAGAAGTAAGAAATATAATTTAAGTCGCAGTGAATAACCAAATTTTTTTTTTAAATTATTTATTCTTATTATTAAGTAAAACATTATTTGCGAAGTTTAATTTTCAAAAAGAAGAAAATATCACTGAATTATCAAGTAAAATAGACAGGTGTGTCAAGGGACACGCGGATGAAGTTTACTTCTTTTTAAAGCAAATTATATCTATTATATCTCTAAAAAACTCATTTAACATAATTTTTCGTCTTAAATATTCGTGTTCTGATTTTCCTGCTGGTTTTGTCATGCGCGTTATTCGCATTTTTTATTAGGTGCTAGCGGTGTAATATCAGGGTGGCCATTATCTGGAAAAACCTGAAAAGTCTGGAATGTCATGGAAATTTTTTTTGGACCTGGAACAGACAGGAAAATAATGTAATTTTCTTTTAAGTCTGGAAAAAGATAACTTTTTAAAAATAAATTTTCTATTAAAATTGTTTTTTATTTTTGGAAAGTGCACCATTTTGTATTTACTTATTTTTTTTATGGGTTTTAAAATTTTTTTTGGCACAACGGTGAAAATTTAAAAAATGCAAAAATATTCATAAGCATAGAAAAAAGTAAATATTGTCCAAAAATTACGCCAGTGTTTGAAAGTAAATAAAAAGAGTGCAAAAGAACTCTGGGAACTGGCGAATTTTTATCGAAATTTATTGAATTTTTTTAAGTTTAGAGAATTTTTGCACTCTTTTTATCTACTTTCTGAGCACATTTTGGCCAATATCGCCAAAACAACGACTAAAAATGAAAAACGGACTTCAGGATGTTTTTTTTATTATTATTATTTATTATTTATTTCATCACATAATCAACTGAGTACATGTTTATATATGCAACTTATCATAGATATTTACATACATTTACATTAATAACAGTTGATCATCCCAGAGTCAGCTATTCACTAGTCTGTGTGGTAGATGATAAATTAAAAAATACAATTAATATAAAAATAGAAAATAAAAATATAATACAAAAATAAAAAGAAAATTAATATAAAATTATAAAGTCAAAACAACTATAATATATGAACCATAACAAATTTTTATCTTAAATTAAACAACATATATGACGCATTATTTTTTTTTTACTACTTAACTTGGACAAAAAACTGAAAAAAAAAATTTGAAGGGACATCGATATGACCCGTATTTTCGGGTAGTTTGAACCTTCAGAAAACCGAAAAAAATCGTGAACAAGAAATCGGTGATAGGTGCCAAAAAGATTTTTTCAATTTTATGTCAAAAATCGTGTTTTTGGTATCTGAGCTACCCCAAATTTTCAAAATAACTATTTACGTAAATAAAACTTTAAAACATAGATAAAAAAATCTGATTGCCAGGGAAAAACTACTCCAGAAGAAAAAAAAACTTATCTTTTTACGATGAAATTTAGCCATCTTATCGTCAATTTAAGATTTTGCTCAAATTCGTCTCAAAAAAGGTTGAAATTTTATTGAAAAAAGCCTGTTTCTGAACTTTAAACATGCATTACTCGCTTGATTTTCATCGTAAAATAATAATTTTTTTTTTTAAATCGATTAATTTTTCCCTGGCAATTCATTTCTTTAAGAAATAAATCATCTTTATGTACCAAATTTCAAATTTTAGGTCAAAAGCCTTTGAAAACTGTAAGTAGCAAGATCTACTTAACTCAGTTTTTGACCTAAAAATGGAAATTTGGTCAATAAAAATGATTTATTTCTTAAAGAAATGAATTGCCAGGGAAAAATTAATCGATTAAAAAAAAAAAATTATTATTTTACGATGAAAATCAAGCGAGTAATGCATGTTTAAAGTTCAGAAACAGGCTTTTTTCAATAAAATTTCAACCTTTTTTGAGACGAATTTGAGCAAAATCTTAAATTAACGATAAGATGGCTAAATTTCATCGTAAAAAGATAAGTTTTTTTTTCTTCTGGAGTAGTTTTTCCCTGGCAATCAGATTTTTTTTATCTATTTTAAAAACGTTTTTTTACCTAAAAAGTTATTTTGAAAATTTGGGGTAGCTCAGATACCAAAAACACGATTTTTGACATAAAAGTGAAATTTTATGTCGTTTAGTGAAGTTTTATGTATAGGAGACAAACGAATATGTCCTTTTCTTTTTCCAGTTTGAGAGTTAGTATAAATCATACTCAAATCTTCATAATAATAAGTTAGTGTATTTAATTTAAAAGTTTTTTAGACCAAAATGAACATTACTTTCTGAGAATTTAAAGCCAATCCTAACAAGATCAGATTTTGCTGAATATTCAGCTTATTTTTTCAAAAATTACTAATTTTTTAAAAATAAGCTATTTTTTTGTTAGCCTATACAGGAGTTAATTATACAGTATACGAAATAAACAAAATATTTATAAAATTACTGAAATTACTGATATGATTAAAGAGTTTTAAAAAATAAAAATATTTATATACCTAAATATAAAAACAATTTTGTGAAATCTCTTTTGATCAGTTTTTGTAGTTATATAAATATTATTAATTTCTTTATTTATGCAATTTGTTTTACATAAACTTAGCAGGTTAAATAAATATAACTAACGTAATAAATATAACTTTTTGTTTGCTTAATTATTGTAGAACTTTTTTTAAATTTATTTTATCATATAATAGGACAAATTTAAAAATTTTAATTTTTTTTAGATAAATGTTAATAGTAATATTAAAATGGCAATAAAATCTGCAGTCATTCTTTTCGGTGTTGCAATAATTACATTATTACTTTATGGAGATGGCCAAAGTATTATTAATATCAATGAAGAACTGTTTAATAGCATGTAAGAACTTTATACTTTTTTATTAATTCGTTTTTGTTGACACATTTTTAATTAAATGACAGTACTTATAATAAGGGCATTTTGGGCATTATGAAGGCGCATATTCTGCCCTACAGATCGAAAACCTCCATATCTACATTTTCATGAAAAATTAGTTTTTTATGGGCATAATCGTCGTGAAATTATCTATCAGGTGGTGTAAGTAATTTTTTCTTGTCACTTGTAATTTTGTAACATTGCTACGAACGCTAAAAATAAATTTATTTCATGTTTAATAAAATATTTAATTTTTATGAAAGACCGCGAAATTTTTAAATTTAATGCGTATAAAAGCGACGAAGATGTAGATAAAAAGAGGGAGAAGCTGATCAAGCCCACGGGTTGGAGTGACCAGCAAGGCTGATATTCTGTGCTGAGCCTTCTAAAAGTAGGTCACGCTTTTGATTGATTGCAAGAACGCGAGTCACCAGCCGTTAAGTGTATTTTATTTTATAATTTATATTTTTAAGATAAACTTTTAAAAATAGATTTTTGTGATAAAGAATTATGATCAAGTTTATGATCCTATTGGTGACCAAGAAAATATTAACAGTGTAATTAGATGGAAAATAATTTTTTAAGTTAAATTAATTAATAATTTTTGAAATGGCTCATGTACATATTATGAAGGCTCTTCTCCTTTATTTTTCTTGTTTAGAGACAATTTTTTTGGCTTATCTATACAGTTTTTCATATAAGAAATGGAAAATCAAGAAAAATTGTTTCACAATTTAAAATAGAGTACCTGAATCAAAATAAAAACGTTTATAAGTTGTCGAAAACCATTTAACAACATTATTAAATAAATTGAAACGCGTTTCATTAAATATCTCGGAATCGTTAAAATCTCAGTTAAAATGTAGATATGAAGGTTTTTGATCTGTATGGCAGTATCAGCTCAAAAAAATACGCAACGATCTAAAGTTTTAATATTCATTTTTCATAGGACGAAAAAAACAGTATCCTATAATAAAATCCTGACTTTTATTAAATACTGACAGATTTTGGTCCTTAAAGTTAAAATTTAATATCACCCATGGTACCTTACGTTTCTATTTTTAATATATAATTTTGAACTAATTAGTCACTAATCAGTAATACTTGAGCAACACTATGGTTTTTCTTTTGTAAAATCATTATTTTTAAAGAAAAATTAATAAAATTGTATAGGCCGGTACCTCACAAAAAAGCTTAAAATAGCCTTCAAAAACGATTTTTGAAATTATATTTAAATAAAAATTATAAACAAATTAGGCTCAAAAATCAACATTTAAATTATGAGAAGTAAGATGCCCCGAATCGTTTCAAATTTTCTCATAATAACTGATGAATGAATGGGCCAATTTGGAACTATAAATTACTTATATTTTTTTCGTTATTCAAAATAGAACTCAAAAATACAAGTCTTTGTAAGTCACTGTTATGTTATAACTTAATTACTTCATTTATAAAATAGATACGCCGCAAATTGGGAAGATGCTTGTATTAAATCAAAAAAAATGATTCAAATGATGTTACTGAAATCTGCGCAACCTCTTCAAATCGAGGCATTTTTTATACCAGTGAACATGGAAACTTATACTAAAGTAAATTATTATTCAATTTTATTTGACAAAAAATTTATTATTATTTAACAAACATAAATTTTTCTTTAGGTTACGAAAACATCATATTCATACTTTACTTTTCTGAGAAAAACTCAAAGCAACTTTTAAAGTAAAAGATCTACTTTTCAACAAATCAAATCAAAGGTTAAATTAACAAGATAATTAAGCATAAAATATTTACAAATATTTAATCTTCTACTCGATCTTCTTGAATATTATTCCGTAACCCATAAAAAAATTTCTTGGCATGGAATCTTATTAATTTTTTTGCCCTCCCGGGCGTAAGACTCGTGCGTAAAGAATTTTCTGAACTCGTTCTACGCCTAGGGGGGCAAAAAATAGTGCAGCACCATGGGCGAAATACTTTAGACCCGAGCGTAAACACAAATCACTCGTGCTAGTGCTCACGCTAGTGCCGAAACTTTTACGCCCTTGATACTTAATATACTATTCTGAGTATTTTATTTTGTATTAAAATTTTCTTAATTCAAATTAAATAGAGATATCGATAAGATATCAGCTTGTTTTTCTTGGAAAGAAATTTTTTGTTACGAAAAATATTTTATTTAGTCGAATAATAAAAGTATTTTAGTAGAGAAAGTTTTGAATTGTAACTTTTTGAAATTATGATTTTGAATTGTAAAAGTGGTGAAATTTCAAATAATATTTTATTAATATCAGTTTAATTCGGTTGATAAAGTATTTCCTTTGCTAGAAAAACCCTAATAAAAATATAATGAAATTTTGAATAATAAAAAAACATGCCTAATGTAAATTTAACTATTACAGGTAGATGTTATTTTTAAATTATCTTTTTACGAATTTATTTTTACTAAATTTTGAATGTATCATTACACTACTTTAAATATGCAAGATAATATTTTTCTGTATTAATAATTAGCCGATAGATCAAGTTGAATAAAATTTAATTTGATGTAATTTATTTTATGAATATAAAATTTTAAAATATATTTCTGTATTATCTGAACGTTCACTGTTTAAATTTAAACAAAGCAAAGTACAATTAGTAAATCAGTGAATCTAGAAAAATTAGCTTGTGTTAAATGCTAATTTATCTGCAAAGATAAAAATAAGTCAAACACTATGAAATAAAAATGTATCTAAGCTAGGCATGGTATGGGTTTGCTACAGTTGGCTTGTGTCACGGAAATTATTATTCAGCAATAGGAGGCTTGCATGCACTTAATAAAAATTCTGATTAACAAATAAAATTAATCTTTAAAAATTTATGTTTTTAAGAATAATAATTAATTTGTTTATTTATTTTAGAAAAAAATTTGTCGCAGGCGTAGCCGATGCGCATTGTATTACAGTTGTTTACAATATAATTTAATTTGAGTACATGTACGTATGAGTACTTAAGATATAATAGTATAAATATAATTATATGAATATAATTACAATTTAAAATATTAATAAAATAATAATATGATACAATAACATTAAACGAAAAAAAATTAAGTATATATTATGCTATACATAAATTTTGAAATAACAATAAAAATAAGTGTTGATTTGCACACCAAAAATTCACTTGTAAACTTACAGATTTAAACTTAATATAAAAATTATAATAAAAATATTTAAACTTAATTTAAACTTACATATTTAAATTTAAAGAAAAATATTAAGTAAATAAACTAGATTTAAAAAGTATATAGTGATAAATTGAAAATTCAAATGCAAAATTAAGGATAAGATACTTGAATTAAAATATTAATAATATTAAACTGAAAATTCACTTGTAAACTTATAGATACAAGAATTGAAATATATTTATAGAAATTATCATAATTTAATTATTGATTTTTAATTAATTTCTTAGTAAGTAAAGCTTGTTACGAACATTTTTAATTAATGAATGTAAAAATAAAAATTAATTAAATTACAGTGAATAAATTTTAATGATCAGTAGTTGGCTTGATAGGTTCAGATGATTGACCCTTTAGCTTTGCAAAAATGGCACATTCATAATAATACACTTATACATCTTTATTATTCTGGAAATGCTTTTTGACGCGCTGATATTCAGAATATAATTCATTACTTAAAAGATCATTACAATCTATTTTCTTATTTGCTTGTACATGAGATGTAAAAGCTGATTTTAAGATGTCTTGAAATGTTATTTTACCATTACGACGCTTGAGATCCATGACAAACTTACGAACTTGTGACGACGAAAACTTAATTAAATTTATCGAATTATAGTTCTGATCTGATTTCTGATTGTTAGCTTCAAATTTTCAGATATTTAAAATGTGAGAAGTCAAATAGCCCGCACCAATGTTATTTAAAAAATTGAAAACAATAGTCTGGTTATCTAAGGAGCAATCTTTTGGTAAGCCGGCTAAAAGGACTTCAGTACAATTGTAAGAAATATCCAAATTTGAGCAAATTTGATCAATATTAGTTTCTGCAACAATGATTGCTTGGCGAAGAGTTATTTCATTATTTGACCAAAAAATTTGTTCTATATTTTTCAATACTTGAGAATTAACATTTTTAAATTCTTGAACAATTTCTTTTAACATATTATAAATTAAAGGGAGAGCAAGAGATGAATTTTGGGTCATCACTTTCGTATAACAATTAACGTAATTAAATATAAAATAACCTAAAATTACCAAATACCAAAATACTAAATTACCTAAACTAACACAACGTTATCTAGAAGATGATTTTACCTTACTTCCTAAGGGAAATAAAGCAAAAATCCGTCCTTCATCAAGGTTAAAATAAAATATTAAAAATAAAAATAAAATTACTTGTTTCGATTTTTCTAAAAGTTGCGCATGAAAATATTTTTAATGTAATCTTGCAATTTTCTTATAGAATATACGCGTAAAAATTGTAATACTGCAAGATCAATAATTTTACTTGTACCTAATTATTTTTTAGTACGTGTTCCTTTTTAGAAACAACTCAGTTATTCTCTAAACAGTGAACGAAGTGCATAAAAACTTTTTTTTAATTAAAAATTTAAGGAGTGGAATATTATGATTTTAAGCATTTTTTAAAGATTTCTTAAGCAACAAAATTTAAAAAAATTAGTACTGAAATATCATGAAATTATGAAATGGTTGTAAAGTCATGGCAACTTCTTTTTATTTCAATAAGTTTTATAGAGAGTTAAAATTTCTATTACTTTGTATTGGTGTCTGGCCCTACGAAAATGGAAAAGTATCAAAAAGAATTCGATACGCATTTATTACTAATGGAATAATATCAATGTGTCTGATGGTACGTAAACTATTATTATATTTATTTTTTTAAATTTCTGCTTGTCGAATTCGAAGTTAAGTCCTTAATTCAATAACACTGACCTTGGGTTATCTTTGTTTATACTTCTTTTTCCTGTATCAAATATTAGTTACTTATATTTTAAAACATTTTTTTTATAATTATGACGTTTAAGTCAAACAAAAAGTGTTTGTAAAGAAGCACTTTAGGCATAATTTTTATCAAAACAGTCTTTACGCAATGTATAAAGAAAGGATCGACTTTAGACTGCGGTAGTACTTCATAAAATTTGACTTAAACGTTATAATTATAAAAAAAAATTTTTATATTCTTATATTGATTAAATATTAGAAATAACATGGTAACATTATAATTTTAAACACTAAATTATTTGAACATAACGAAATTCAACACCAAAATTATAACAAATTTTTTAGGAAATTAAAATAATCTGGGATGCGGTACTCAGAATACGATCTGTTAAAGGTTTAATTTAATAATTACTAATTTCAAAATTAATAGTTCTAGTTACAAAACCACGAAGTTCATTTTAATGTTATTACGTACTATTTATGTCAAGATTATGTATTATATTCAGCATTTAGTTGTAATTAACGTTTTCCACGAATTTTGATTATGTTTTTATTAACTTTAGTTTTTATTAATTAATCCTGATATAACAATTTGGCATCCCTATTGTAGGGAATTTAGGAATTTAAAATTATGAAAATTTAATATTAATTAATATACGAATAAATAAAGCCACGTACGGTGTTATCCAAATAATTTGAATTTTGAAATTTGGATGCCAGATTCGGTCTCAACGTATCCGAAAATCTGGCAAAAACCCCCTAATAGACTTGTTAAGTTAGTAATTGTTACTTATAGGTATATTATTTATTTATCTATTATCTATTGACTGTGATGAAAATTATCGTACCAAAATCAATTGGCAGAAATTAATTAAATAATTAATGCTGTGCCTACTACAACCCATTGCTTCCATATTCTTTTCTTTTCTATTTTTCTTAATTCATTTGAAAAAATTAAGAGTATTATAGTTATATATGTTATATTATGCTATTATATTATGTATGTATCATATTTTGTAAAAAAGCAAATAAAGATCAATAGCATACAATACAATACAGTACAATACTCTGGAAAGTATTTTTTTTTTATTTAATTTTTGGTGCCGAACTATTCGAAAAAAGTTCGGAATCAACTACCCATCGTTTTAATCTCCATAGTTCTATTCTCCACTCAATAACGAAAATTTTGCATTTTTTTTCCTCTGATTGCTTTAGCCAGAGATATTTTAAGAATACTCAAGAAGCTACCCATTGAAAATTCACCAAAAAAAAAGGTACTGGCCATTTTTTTGGTCAAGCTGGTGAAAAAAACCTAAAAAAATTGAATATTTTTACTCACCTCCCTGCATAATATCGAAAAAAAAAAAAGTTAGACTTATTTTTACTTCACTATTAAACGTTAATTTCTTTCCACTAAAAGAGTTAGTCATACAATACTGCATTAAATTGAATTAAATTATTTTCAATTTTAGACTTATAAAATATATGAAGACAAGGATAAATCAGAACTTTTTGTAGAAGAAATGTCAGTTTTTCTATTATTATCAATCGTTGCTACTGTATATGCCCACTTTGCAATAAATAAAAATCAGGTAATATGATTTATAATTTTTTTGTTTTATTTTTAAAACCAAAATAAAAATATACTACAGAATATTTGACTAGTTACTTGAGTATCAATTAAAAAAAAAATTGCTATTTATCAACTGTCTAAGTTTGAAAAATTATTTAATTTAAAAAAAAAAAGATATCCAAAATTTCAATTTTGACTCCTGTTTTGTTATATACCAAAAAGGCAATTTACTTTTAAAAACAGAAAATTAGAATAAATCCGAAAATTTGATAAAAATTCTATTATTATTAATTTCTTTTAAATTTTTAATATTGTGCAATATCAACTTTTATGTTAGCATTGTAAAAAAGTGCTTTTATCAGCTGAAATTTGTTGTATATGCAAACCTTTGAAACCTAGAGAGGTTAAAAGCATAATATGGAACACCTTATTATGTATACTTTTTTCACAAACTACCAACCCTTCACTTTATTTAAAAAAATATTGTTTCACACGTTTATTCACAGAGAAAGTAGATTTTTACTTTTATTAAATCTTAATTGCAATTTTATTTGCTAAAACATAGATAAAATCACTTCTGGACGGCTATGACAGTTTTTGGAAAAGAATTGTTGACAGAGTTGAATTAGAAATTTTAGTAAAAGAATCAAAAAAAGCACAATATATGTGCTACTTTTATCTATGTAAGATATGTTTGGAATAATTTTCGAAATTCATAGTGAACAAATATATTAATTTAAAAAAATTTTTTTTTGTATAGTTATAACTGTAACATTTGGGCCTATAATCTTGCTTACTCCAATGGTAACACCATTATTGGATTATCTCTATCCTTTAGATGAACCAAGAGTAAAAGAGCACCTATTTCCATCAGAATATTTTGTTGATGAACAGGAACATTTCTATAAAATATACCTCCATTTAATGTTTTGCAGTGTTTTAGTTGTGTTGACCATGGTAGCAATAGCTGTCTTTTTTGCTAACGCATCTCATCAATCGACCGGAATAAATAAAATTCTCATGTAATATTTAAATTTATTTTTATGTAACGCTTGTTTTATAAAGTTAGTCTTTTTAATTTATGCACAATTAATTTTTATTTGTGTAGATTAAATTGACTGCACCATTTTTTCATATGTATTATGAAACACTGTATTATTTTTTATTTAATCATTCTAATTTTTAATGAATTCAGGTATCGTATAGAAACTGCTTTGGAGAACTCAAATTCTGAAGAAATAAAATATCAAAAACTAATTGATTGTATTATTTATCATCAAGATTATCTTGAGTAAGAATGACTTTTCTGATGAATTTTTTTTTGTGGAATTTATTTATTCTTAAGTTTACATTTTCATATTCCCAAACTCATGTAATCATGTCGTTTCGAAAAGAATGCTAAGATTGTTATCAAGAAATTGAATGGAAATTCAATTTGGAGTTGAAGAAGTTATCGAGATGCTTTTTTGGACCATATATTTTGGCTTTAGTTTTATCTAAATTAATACCTAATTTACCATCTTTAGTCCAGTTAGTTATTCAAGTGATATCATCAATAACCTTTTTTATATTCAGGTTAATGTTTTCATATTCAGTTGACATATAGATTTAAAGATCGTCTACGAATATTAACCTGTTGGAGTTAACGATAACATCTTTGATGTCATTAATGAAGACAAGGAACAGTAGAAGGCCAAGAATGGAGCCTTGAGGAACTCCACTCTTAATCTTTTCCTATTTAGAATATGAGTTGTTTTTGCTGTTGATTGCAGCTTTTATTCTATATGTGAGATATGATTTAATCCAGACTATGGATTCTAATGAGAAGCCGTAGGATTTTAAGTTGTTTATCAAGAGATCATGGGAAAATTTATAAATAATATATATATATAATTTGTTCCTTTTGAATTTATAATTAAACTGAAATACTGAAATTGGTATATAAAGAACTACAGGTGATCGAATATTTTGGACCATTTTACAATAAACAAAAGTTTGTAAAAAATACATCACCTATAGTTCCTTATTGACCAATTTCAGTATTTAGTTTAATTAGATCATCGGTAAGCTTATTTGAAGTCGAAGAGGAATAAGAAAGTTAATTTTTTTTCCTCTAACTTGCTCGTTATATCATCTAAAAGTTTTGCAAGCAGAAATCGTGTGTTTCTTCATTTTCTAAAGCCACATTGGATATTGTCTAATAAGTTTTTAGAATCAAGAAATTTGGTAATTTAATTATAAAGAAACATTTCAAAAATTTTTGAAATTAGGCATAATAGAGCGATTGGACCGAAGTCTGTGGCGCTTTAGGGCCTATGTACTTTATTTATAGACAGCTTTAAGACTTCCTTCCACCTATTTGGAAAAATGTTATTCAATGGAAAGATTAAAAATATGAATTAGTAAAGGCATTAGGATGGGTAAACCAGCGGAAAAAATTTTTACTGGGAGTTGTGGTAAATGAAGAAACAGCTTATTCAATTTCTTTTGCAGAAATCTTAGAAAACTTGATTTATATTTGTTTGAAAAGATGGTGAGTTGAGAGATAGCTTAGGGGCAGGTAAAGAGTTCTGAAAAGAAATGAAATTTTCATTGATGGTATCAGCTGAGAGGTTAAACCAATTTTTGCTAGATTTAGTTTCGATCAAACCGAAGTGTCTGAGTTCTTTCCATATTTTGTGTGATTTATCGAGATTTGTAATTCTGTTTATATAGAAATTAGATTTTAGGTCATTTTCTTTATTTGTGAGAGTTGCATTGAGCAAATTATATTCTTTACAATGCTTCTACTTGCCTGTGCGACTAAATTTTCTGTGAAGATTATCAAGTGAATGAAATCCATCTTTTACTTAATCGTTGATCCAGGGTTACAATTTGGAAGATGCTAGTGCTTTTTTGAGAGGAGCAACTTCAGAAAGAATAGAATTGATTTTTTTCTCCAAAAAAGATACACAGAAATCTATATTAGAAGAATCTAACTGTTAATTTTATAGAAGCCTTTTGAATTATGTTGTTCTTTTGTCTTACGTATAAAGTGGCTCTAAAAAGGGCCATTTGATTTTTTGTAAAAATCGATGCGTGACCTCAGCCACGCGCTAAGACTAACAAATGAACAAACACACAATGACCAAACACGCAAAATGGAAAGCAAACTCTTCTACACAATCGCACAAAATTAAAAGTAAAAGTCAAATCCCAAAGTCGAGCAACTCGTGCTCAGGCGATGTATCCTGGCCAGGAACTGTAAAACCACCTCTTTGAGCCTACGAGCTCGGAAATCGCACCAAGCGAGATACCAATAATAGCTTACGAGATATTCCAATACTGGAAAAGGAAGTCCAAGATCCACACACCAATTTCACCAAGAGCAGTCAAACAGCAAGCCAAGCGTCCAAGATCCACACCAATACTAGGTACAGCAAGCGTAGTCAAAAAAGCAAAGGCGTCAAATTCGCAGCGTCGAGGCTGAAGTCAGAACAGCGAATGCTGCTCCGGCCAATATCGCGGTTATATTTATAGACCTCTCCCGTCTCAGTCGCGCTTGCTGATTGGCACGCGCGCGATAAAACCGTTAAAAATTTTGTGATAGCTGCTAGAGCAAAAGGAGCTAAGGCAATTGCCAAAAAAATGTTACTACCGCAAGAGCAAAGGGTACTAAGGCCATAGCAAAGAAACGTTACTGCCGCTAGAGCAAAGGGAGCAAAGACCATCACATAGAAATTTTACTGCCGTAAGAGCAAAGGGAGCAAAGACCAATGCTAATCACCGCGAATCTAAGTTTACGTGCAAAGCTAAGTGAAAGGCTAAGAGTGCCCGAGCTCGCCGGAGTGGCAAAGCTATGTGAAAGGTTGAGAGGGCCCGAGCTCGCCGGAATGCCAGGAACAACTCATATAATTTTACTTTTCCTTTTTTATTGTCTAAACATTAACTAAAGAAACACTAACAAAGAAGACCAGTCCATTTTTGATAGTTCTAGAAGGGAAAGATTTTCATCAAGGTTTTAAAATCTCTGTAATTTAGGTTACTAGTTGATGATGCTGAAGAAAAAATTTCTATTGAGACATTTATTAGGTAGTGATGTTAGCATTGCTATTATGGTTAAGAATGGTATCGTTTTGATCTTCTGTAATTATATCTATGGAAGTCTCAGAAGATGGAGTGAAATGAGTTGATCCATGTGGGACTTTTTTTAGGTCAGAAGATTCGCCAAAGGATTTAATGATGGAATTCATGTTTTTAGGGTTGATGTCAGAATTAAAGTCGCCCATGATAAGTTTGCTACTATAGACAACGCAAATGGTGGATAGATCAGAAGGTTGATTCCTTGAAATAGACGGCTTTGGGTGGTCGGTAAAAAACTGCAATGAATAAATCAGAGCTTTTTAGGGACACTTAACACAAGGTATATTCAAACTAGGGCAAATTTAAGCATTTCGAAGAAAACGAAATAACTTGGAGTTTTAGGCTTTTTCTTCAATAAATAGCTACTCCGCTTGATCTGCCGGCTCTATCATTTCTCATAAAAGTATATCCGTTAATTGAAAACATATTATCAGTGTGTTTTTCAGTTAACCACGTTTCGGAAACAGTGATGATATCATAATTAAATTTAGATAGGTTGAGTAGGCTTAGATTGAAATTTTTGCTCAATGAATGAGCATTGAAATGACATGTGGTTAAATTTTTGTATATTGTTTTCTTTGGGTTATTATGAGTAATAGACTGAGAAATTTTACCTGAGAAATTAGTAGTCGCTCCACCTCCATTTTTATCTTATAAAATAGCAAATTGTTATTGATTAAGAATAGAATTTTGTTAGGCATTATAGGAGGAGATATCATTAGGATTATTTACTATTGTAAATAGTAGTAGTATTAGTAGTAGTATTAATCATCATTAAGTGAATAATATTATTTAAATTTGTATTAATCATCGTATTTATTATTGCATTAGTAATTTATTACCAATACAAGTCTTATATATTTTAAATTATATTGTTATGTTTTTATTTTTTCAATCATTTTTCTTTTTTTAGATTAGTTAATCATTTTAAGAAGGTTCACTCAAAAACTTTAGGAATAATGATGATTTTATCACTGGTATTGATAAGCTTTAGTGGTCTTGTTGTAAGTTTTGATCTTTTGGTTTCATAAAATATTTATAATTGTAGTATAGGACGCCAGCCAAAAGATATTTTTAAACCTAAACTGTTAAAAGTAAATCCTTTAGATTAACAGAAGTATCGCAGAAATAGTTTATTCTCGAAAAATTAGTTATTAAAACATAAATATTTTCTGTTAAATATGTAATATTATAAATATTATTAGTGTTAAACCTTGAATTAAACGTTAAAAAAACACTGAACCGAAAAAATTCAGAAAATCACCTTCATTTTTCATATAAAATGTTTTGGTGACTTTAATAGTGGGTTGCATAGATTAAAATTTTTATAATTTTTTTTGTATACTAATATGAAACTACAAAAAAATATATCAAACATATGTTTTTTAATTTTTTTAAGCTGCGAAAATTAACGGAATTAGAAAATGCTCGTAAAAATGCTTCAAGAATCAGAGGTTTGCCAGAGGCGGTTAACGTTACAATATATTCGTATACGGTGAACATGATGTCATCACTTTTTTAATTTTTATTTTTTTGAAAAACAAAAAAACACAAATTTAATATTTTTTGATTAAATTCCGACATGCAAGCCCATTTTTTAAATGGAGCTCATTTTAGCCAATATCGCCAAAACAACTACTAAAAATAAAAAAATAGACTTTAGGATGTTATTTGAAACCAAAAAAACACCATTTTTTAAGAATTTAAAGCCAATTGTCTCAAAGTAAAGCAGATTTTGGTGAATACCTCCTCCTTTTTTCCAAATTTTTCTAATTTGTTAATAATTATTATTACAAAGGTCCTTCCCATGTAGGATACCTATAGTATTGGTATTTAAATATAACTTTTTGGCTGTTTAATTATTGTATAAGTTTTTGTGAATTTATTGTATTATAATAAGAGAAATTTAATAATTGTAATTTAAAATATATTTTTTTTAGTTAGTTGTTAAAAGTGATATTAAAATGGTAATAAAATCTGGATTACTTCTTCTCACTTCTACAGTTTTTATATTACTACTTTATGAAAATGCACAAAATATTATTACTACCAATGAAGAACTGTTTAATAGCATGTAAGAACTTTCTGCTTTTTTATTAATTTAAAAATTTGTTGTCTTTTTTTTAACTGAATGTCGGTGTTTATAGTTAGAACACATAAAAGGGCCTTTTTCAATAAATAGCTCAAAATAAATACCTGGTGGTCTAAAGTTTAAATATTCATTTTTTATAGCACGAAAAAAAAGTATCATATAAAGAAATCCTTCTCTACACTAAATAAGTTTAAAATTATTATCACATTAATATATAATTTTGCACTAATCAGTAAGACTTTTAAGACTTAACATAGTTTTAATCTATCGTTTAACTTATGTCAAAGTTTACAACTATTTCATGTATAAAATAGATACTTTGCGAATTGGGAAGATGCTTCTATTAAATCAAAAAAATTGATTCGAATGATGTTACTAATGTCTTCGCGACCTCTTCAAATCGATGCATTTTTTATACCAGTGAGCATGGAAACTTATACTAAGGTAAATTATTATTTAATTTTACTTGACAAAAATTTATTATTATTTAACAAAAATTATTTTTTTTAAGGTTATGAAAACATCCTATTCATACTTTACTTTTCTGAAAAAAACTCAAAGCAACTCTTAAAGTAAAAGACCTAGTCTTTCAGCAAATCAAATCAAAGTTTTAATTGACAATATAATTAAGCGTAAAATATTTACAAAAATTTAATCTTCTACAATACAATTCCGTGATCAAATAATTTTCTGTTGTGTAATATCTTATTAATTTTTCTTAAAATTTTATTTTTTTTTTAAATTTTTGAATGCAAATTATTGGCAAATTAAATAGAGATATAGTAAGATATCAGCTTGTTTTTCTTGCAAAGAAATTATTTGTAACGAAAAATATTTTATCTTAACAATTTTTACTCGAGTAATAAAAGTACTTTAGTTGAGAAAGTTTTCAATTGTAACTTTATGAAATTATGATTTTGAATTATAAAAGCAGTAAAATTTCAAATATTTTTATTACTAACAGTTGAACTGGGTTGATAAAGTATCATCTTTCCTAAAAAAATCAGGAAAAAAATTATAATGAAATTTTTAATATTAAAATAGTACTGTACGTAATTAGGGATGAATGTTGAACTTCCGCCCCTGCGTGGTATAACACGCAGGAACGGACATTAAACTTTTCTCCAATGTTGCATATACTATTTTTCTTCATACTTACAATTATTCAAAAGTGTATTGTATAAAATTTAATTTAAAAACAAATAATTTATTTGGCAGTCAAGTTATTGTTTCTATCTTTGTCTTTTTTGGCAATCAAATGTCCCAAAATGAAATGTGCTTGCATAGGAATTATAATTATTTTATTGCAAAAAATAAATAAAAAATACAAATATATTTAAATATTTTTCACAATGATAAACATATTATTAGTTGAACTCCGCACATAATCTAAGAAATTCGTAAAAAATGTATAAATATTTTAATATTTTTGTTGTTTTACATTAAATAATTTTATTATTATTAATGAAATAACCCCTGAAACATTTTTTGATAATTTTAATGTTATAAATTCAAAATAAATAAATGTATAGTGTATACACAAAATTTTATGAGATTCGTATATAAAGTATTTAACCTATCAGCTTTTTACGAACACATATTATGCGGATTCGGGTGGAAAACAGTGGACGTTTTTAACATGGGTTCTTGAGGAGATTGCTTTTTAATTATTGATTTAAAAAAATTTATTATTTATTTTCTTAATATAAAATTTTAAAATATATTTATGTATTATCTGAACGTTCATTGTTTAATTCTTATAGATACATGAAATGAAAAATTAATTTATAAAAATTATCATAATTTAATTAATGATTTTTAATTAAATTCTTCTACACATAAATTTTTAAATAGAAATAAAAATAAGTGTTGTTTTGTACACCAAAAATTCACTCAGAAAGGGTTGTTAGGTAGATAAATTACTCTGCATCCCAATTAAAAATTTTCCTAAGCTATTTTCTCTAAATACTCTAGTACTTATTCGGTTAAAGTTTTCAAGTTTACGTCCAACATCAGATTTGTTCTGCCATAGGTTTATTTGAGAAATGTAAGAAACACCCTTAAATTTGCAAAACTACCCCTAAAATAGGGTATTTTTGATGTATTCGAACTTTAAGTCTTCAGATTTGGTCAATAGGGTTTTTTGGGTCGCTGATTACGAATTTGAGAGATTTTTAAATGAAAGATTACTATTTCATCCGTAAACCAGCAAAAACTACCCCTCAAAGGAGTATGTTTGCTATTTTCTCGCTTTAGTATCCAGATTTAGTCCTTAAGGGTTTTTTGAGTCGCTAATCGTGAATAGGAATTTTTTTCTTGAAAAATTAATGTAAGAATTATATTTTTATTATTTATAAAAATTAATATTAATTCAAAATTCAAAATTATAAATACTCTGTTTTAGGGGTAGTTTTGCAAATTTAAGGGTGTTTCTTACATTTCTCACAAAAACCTATGGCAGAACAAATCTGATGTTGGACGTAAACTTAAAAACATTAACCGTATATTTACTACAGTATTTAGAGAAAATAGCTTAGGAAAATTTTTAATTGTGATACAGAGTGATGCAGAGTATTTTATCTACCTAACAACCCTTTCTGAGCATATTAGAACAGTTTTCAGAAAAAAAAAATTTTCGCATCACGAATCATGATGGGCATCGATGCGAATTCCCGCATCACGTCGCCTACCCCTTGCTTGTAAACTTATAGATATAAGAATTGAATATATTAAATATATTTATAGAAATTATCACAATTTAATTATTGATTTTTAATTAAATTCTTAGTAAGTAAAACTTGTTACGAAAATTTATAATTAATGAAAGTAAAAATAAAAATTAATTAAAATACAGTGAATAAATTTTAATGATCAGTAGTTGGCTTGATAGGTTCAGATGATTGACCCTTTAACTTCAAAAAAATGGCACATTCATAATAATACACTTATACATCTTTATTATTCTGGAAATGCTTTTTGACGCGCTGATATTCAGAATATAATTCATTACTTAAAAGATCATTACAATATATTTTCTTATTTGCTTGTACATGAGATATAAAAGCTGAATTTAAGATGGCTTGATATGTTATTTTACCATGACTATGCTTGTGAGATCCATGAAAAACTTAATAATGAAATTTATCGAATTATAGTTCTGATCTGATTTCTGATTGTTAGCTTCGAATTGTCGGATATTTAAAATGCGAGAAGTCAAATAGCCTGCACCACTTTTATTTAAAAAGTTGAAAACAATAGTCTGGTTATCTAAGGAGAAATCTTTTGGTAAACCGGTTAAAAGGACTTCAGTACAATTGTAAGAAATATCCAAATTTGAGAAAATTTAATCAATATTAGTTTCTGCAACAATGATTGCTTGGCGAAGAGTTTTTATTTCATTATTTGACAAAAAAATTTGTGCTATATTTTTCAATACTTTAGAATTAACATTTTTTAATTCTTGAACAATTTCTTTTAACATATTAAAAATTAAAGGGAGAGCAAGAGATGAATTTTGGGTCCTCACTTCCGTATAACAATTAACGTAATTAAATATAAAATAACCTACAATTAACAAACCAAAATACTAAATTACCTAAACTAACACATAGAGAGCATATTCGCACGCGTTATGTAGAAGATGGTTTTACCTTACTTTCTGATGTCGTCGTTGCCGAATTTCGATACTCTCTAATGAAGTTGACAAACCAAAATAATTATACTGATTTATATTTACTATTTAGTATAATTTAAAAAAATTATAAATCTGCAAGATAAATATTTAAATACAAAAATAAATTTCTTGTTTCGATTTTCTAAAAAAAGTTTTACTGTAATTTTGCAATTTTCTTATAGAATATAAGCATAAGGTTAAAGGAAATTTACATAATATAAGGGAAATAAAGCAAAAATCCGTCCTTCATCAAGGTTAAAATAAAATATTAAAAATAAAAATAAAATTACTTGTTTCGATTTTTCCAAAAGTTGCGCATGAAAATATTTTTAATGTAATCTTGCAATTTTCTTATAGAATATACGTGTAAAAATTGTAATACTGCAAGATCAATAATTTTACTTGTACCTAATCATTTTTTAGTACGTGTTCCTTTTTAGAAATAACTCAGTTATTCTCTAAACAGTGAACGAAGTACATAGAAACTTTTTTTTAATTAAAAATTTAAAGAGTGAAATATTTCTTATGCAACAAAATTTAAAAAATAAGTTTACTGAAATATCATGAAATAATGAAATGGTTCTAAAGTCATGGCAACTTCTTATTATTTCAATAAGTTTTATAGAGAGCTAAAATTTTTATTACTTTGTATTGGTGTTTGGCCTTACGAAAATGGAAATCGATCAAAAAGAATTCGATGCGCATTTATTATTAATGGAATAACATCAATGAGTCTGTTGGTACGGTAACTATTATATCTTTATTTTTTTTAATTTATGACTGTCGCAATCGAAGTTAAATTCTTAATTTAATAACACTGACCTAAATGGAAGTTTTTGAGAAAACATATTGGACTAGTTTTTATGTTTAAAAAGTCTTTTGGCCGCTTGGGTTATCTTTGTTTATACTTCTTTTTCCTGTATCAAATATTCTTTACTTATATTTTAAAATACATTTTTTATAATTATGACGTTTAAGTCAAACAGAATGTGTTTGTAAAGAATTACTTTAGACATAATTTTTATCAAAAAAGTCTTTACGCAATCTATAAAGAAAAGATGGACTTTAAACTGCGGTCGTGCTTCGTAAAATTTGACTTTAAACGTTATAATTATGAAAAACTTTTTTGTTTATATTCTTATATTGATTAAATTTTAGAAATAACATGATAAAATTTGTTTTAAACACTAAATTATTTGAACACAACGAAAATTATAAATTCAACTCCAAAATTATAACAAATTTTTTATGAAATTTAAATAATCTGGGATTCGAGACTCAGACTAACATCTGTTAAAAGTTTAATTTAATATTTACGAATTTCAAAATTAACAGTTCTAGTAACAAAACCATGAAAATCAACTTTTAATAATATTTCGTGCTATTTATGTCAAAATTATGTATTATTTTCAGCATTTAGTTGTAATTAACGAGTAACATGCATTTTAATTATGTTTTTATTTACTCTAGTTTTTATTAATTAATACTGGTACAACAATTTGGCATCCCTACTGTAAAGAATTTAAGAATTTAAAATTATGCAAATTTAATATCAATTAATATACGAATAAATAAAGCCACGTAAGGTGTTATCAAAATAATTTGAATTTTAAAATTTGGATGCCAGATTCGGTCTCAACGTATCCGAAAACCTTGCAAAAACCCTCTAATAGACTTGTTAAGTTAGTAATTGTTACTTATTACTTATAGCTATATTATTTATTTATCTATTATCTATTGACTGTGATGAAAATTATCGTACCAAAATCAATTGGCAGAAATTAATTAAATAATTAATGCTGTGCCTACTACAACCCATTGCTTCCATATTCGTTTCTTTTCTATTTTTCTTAATTCATTTGAAAAAATTAATAGTATTATAGTTATATATGTTATATTATGCTATCATGTTATGTATGTATGTATGTACAAAAATTGAATATTTTTACTCACCTCCCTGCATAATATCGAAAAAAAAAGTTAGACTTATTTTTACTTCACTATTAAACGATAATTTCTTTCCACTAAAAGAGTTAGTCATACAATACTGCATTAAATTGAATTAAATTATTTTTAATTTTAGTCTTATAAAATATATGAAGACAAGGATAAATCGGAACTTTTTGTTGAAGAAATTTCAGTTTATCTATTATTATTAATCGTTGCTACTGTATATGCCCACTTTGTAATAAATAAAAATCAGGTAATATGATTTATAATTTTTTTGTTTTATTTTTATAACCAAAAGAAAAATATACTATAGCATATTTGACTAGTTACTTGAGTATCAATTTAAAAAAAAAAATCGCTATTTAATAGCTGTCTAAGTTTGAAAAATTATTTACTTTAAAAAACAAAAACTTAGGATAAGTCCGAAAAATTGATAAAAATTCTATTATTATTAATTTCTTTTAAATTTTTAATTTTGTGCAATATCAACCTTTATATTAGCATTATGAAAAAGTGGTTTTATCAGCTGAAATTTGTTGTAAATGAAAACCTTTCAAACCTAGAGAGGCTAAAAGCATGATTTTTATAACTTCTTATGTATACTTTTTTCACAAACTAGCAACCCCGAAGCAACCCTTCACTTTATTTTAAAAAATATTGTTTCACACGTTTATTCATAGAAAAGTAGATTTTTACTTTTATTAAATCTTTATTGCAATTTTATTTGCTAAAATATAGATAAAATTACTTCTGGACGGCTATGACGAATTTTGGAAAAAAATTGTGGACACAGTTGAATTACAAATTTTAGTAAAAGAATTTAAAAAAGCACAATTTTTGTGCCACTTTTATCTATGTAAGATATGTTTATAATAATTTTCGAATTCATAGTGAAAAAATATATTAATTAAAAAAAATTTTTTTCTAAACAGTTATAGCTGTAGCATTTGGGCCTTTATTATTGGGTATTCCAATGGTAACACCATTATTGGATTATCTCTATCCTTTAGATGAACCAAGAGTGAAAGAGAACCTATTTCCATCAGAATATTTTGTTGATGAACAGGAACATTTCTATAAAATATACCTCCATTTATTATTTTGCAGTGTTTTAGTTGGCTGGACCATGGTATCAATAGCTGTCTTTTTTGCTAACGTATCTTATCAATCGACTGGAATAAATAAAGTTCTCATGTAATATTTAAATTTATTTTTATATAACGCTTGTTTTATAATACTAGTATTTTGAATTTACGGTGAAAAAGTCAAAATTTTGGACTTCACATACTGAGAAATAAAAGCTATAAAATTTTTTCACTATACAATTAATTTTTATTTATGTAGATTAAATTGATTACATCATTTTTTTTATAAGTATTATGAAACACTGTTTTATTTTTTGTTTAATTTAATAATTCTAATTTTTAATGAATTCAGATATCGTGTAGAAACTGCTTTGGACAACTCTAATTCTGAAGAAATAAAATACCAAAAACTAATTGATTGCATTATTTTTCATCAAGATTATCTTGAGTAAGAATAACTCTTCTTTAGACTTTTTTTTAGGATTTTATTTATTCTAGGTTTAAATTTTCATATTCCTAAACTCATTTAATCATTTGAAAACGAAAATCTGGTTTTATATCTAACTACTACTGTATATATATATTAGAAAATTTATTTGTGTGTGTGTGTGTGTGTGTGTGTGTGTTTGTGTGTATGTCATCATTTTGATATTTGATATTTTATATTTGATGTTTTATTTATTGTAAATACAAAGAGAGAAATACATATACATTTTATATCATAATAAGTACTGCAATAATGATAGAAGATTAAAAGAAAAACAATATAAAATGAGAAAGGCTAGTTGAATTTTATAGTAGACTTAATTTTAAATTTAGATTAATATTATAAAGAATAATAAATTTAGAATAAAGTTATAATAATAATAATAATAATGATAATATTAATGCGTAAGTAAATTTATATAAATAGTAGGAGATTGGAAATGTGGAGTATGTAATGTAATGTGGAAGTGGACGTTAGGTGTTGAGATTGTAATTCAGAAAAGAGATGAATGTCTGGCTTCAAGGTGAGATTCTAAATTTAAAGACTGGTGTTGAGTGCTGTTGATGTGTTTTTAAAGGTTATTATTGAAGGTATTGAGTGAGGAAGATAGTCTGATTTCAGGGGAAGAGTATTCCAATAAAGTCCAGTGGCAATTAGGAAAGAAGATAAGTTGGATTTAGTATGATAGGGAAGTAAACTGTCTGAGTTATCTAAGCAGTATTCTATATTTTAACTTTGAGAATAAAAAATCGGGGAATTGAATTGATAGTATTTTTAATAAAAAACAAGTAGAGTTGAATTTCAGTTTATCACTAATATCTAACCAAACAAAAGTTTTCCTGAAGTTTTAAAGATTCACCAAGATTGATGTGCAGTAGTCAAGGTGAGGTAAAATTAGGGATTATAATTTTGGGATTATAATTTGCTTCCTAGTTTCCATGTTGACGTAGTTTTTGAAATAACTTAATCTGTATAGAGTACTACAGATTTAGTTGGAAATGGTCGTCGTACTTAAGTATTGGACTGACGTTTTTTAGAGCATTCTGAAATTCGTACGCCCGGTGATAAGGTGTTCCAAAAATCGTGCGCACGGCAAGAGAAACTTACCCTAACTCAAGTTTAGTTTTGTGTAACACATGTTACAAAAGATAAGCAATTAACTCATATTAGCCTCAAATGACAAGTTTTATAACTCCAATTTACCAAAAAGAAAATACTACAATAAATTAAGAAAGAAACCCAGTATTTTTAGTTTTTACGTCCAGGATGTAACAGAAATCAGAATTAAACTTAAGTTTATACGTATACTAAACTATAGTTAAGTCGCAAAAGTCGGACAGAGAACAAATTTGAAACGGAACACCTTAGCGCCGTGCGCACCAATTTCGGAATACTCTGATTGTTATCAAGAAATTGAATAGAAATTTCGGATTTGAAAAAGTTTTTAAGTTGCTTTTTTGGACCATATATTTTGGCTTTAGTTTTATCTAAATTAATACTTAATGGATTATCTTTAGTCCAGTTAGTTATTCAAGTGATATCATCAATAACCTTATTTAGATTCAAGTGAATGTTTTCATATTCAGTTGACATATAGATTTGAAAATCGTCTACGAATAGTAACCTGTTGGAGTTAACGATAACATCTTTGATGTCATTGATGAAGACAAGGAACAGTAGAGGGCCAAGAATGGAGCCTTGAGGAACTCCACTCTTAATCTTTTCCCATTTAGAATATGAGTTGTTTTTGCTGTTCATTACAGCTTGTATTCTGTATGTGAGATATTATTTAATCCAGGCTATGGATTCTATTGAGAGGCCGTAGGATTCTAACTTGTTTATCATGGAAAAGATCATGGAAAATTTATAAATTATATATATATATATATAATTTGTTCCTTTTAAATTTTTAATTAAATCGATTCTTTTTACAAACTTTGTAAAAAGTACATCACCTATAATTTCTTATTGACCAATTTCAGTATTTCAATTTAATTAGATCATAGGAAACACTATCAAAAGTTTTTTTAAAGTTGAAGAGGATTAAGTTAATTTTTCTTCCTCTATGTTGCCCGTTATATCATCTAAAAGTTTTGCAAGCAGAAATTGTGTATTTCTTCGTTTTCTGAAACCCCTTTGGAGTTTATCTAACAAGTTGTTAGATTCAAGAAATTTTATAATTTGGTTATGAAGAGACTTTTCAAAAATTTTTGAAATTAGGCATAATAGAGCGATTGGGCGGAAGTCTGTGGCGCTTTACTTCTTATGTACTTTATTAATAGGCAGTTTTAAGACTTCCTTCCACCTATTTGGAAAAATGTTATATTCAATGGAAACATTAAAAATATGAATAAGTAGAGGCATTAGGATGGGTAAACCAGCGGAAAAAATTTTACTGGGAGTCCGTCAACCCTACTGAAGTTGTGGTAAATGAAAAAACAGCTGATTCAATTTCTTTTGCAGAAATCTTATAAAACTTAAACTCTTTATTTGTTTGAAAAGATGGTGAGTTGAGAGGTAGCTTAGGGGCAGATAAAGAGTTCTAAAAAGAAATGAAATTTTCATTGATGGCTCAGAGATTACAAAAATTATTGATGAGAGTTGTTTTGAGCATTTAAATGTGGGTTTGAATTTCCTGTGAAGATTACGAAGTGATAGAAATCCATCTTTTACTTTATCGTTGATCCAGGGTTCAAATTTGGAAGATGCTAGTGCTTTTTTGAGAGGAGCAACCTTATCAAGAATTATTAACTTATCTGATTTTTTCCTCCAAAAAAGACACACAGAAATCTATATTAGAGGATTCTAACAAAGGAGACCAGTCCATTTTTGATAGTTCTAGATGGGAAGATTTTCATCAAGGTTTTGAAATTTCTGTAATTTGCTGGTAATTTAGGTTACTAGTTGATGATGCTGGAGAAAAAATTTTTATTCAGACATTAATTAGTTAGTAATTACTGATTTTAGCATTGCTATTATGATTAAGAATGGTGTCGTTTTGATCTTCTGTAATTATATCTATGGAAGTCTCAGAAGATGAAGTGAAATGAGTTAATCCATGTGGGACTATTTTTAGGCCAGAAGATTCACTAAAGGATTTAATGATGGAATTCATGTTTTTAGGGTTGATGTCAGAATTAAAGTTGCCCATTATAAGTTTGCTACTATGGTCAGCGCAAACAGTGGATAGATCAGAAGGAAAGGTTGAGTCCTTGAAATAGTAGGGGGCTTTGGATCGTCTATAAACAACTGCAACAAATAAATCAGAGTTTTTTAGGGACCAAATAACTTTGAATTTTAGGCCTTTTCTTAAATAAACAGCTACTCCGCCCGATCTGCCGGCTCTATCATTTCTCATAAGAGTATTTCCGTTAATTGAAAAAATATTATCAGTGTGTTTACCAGTTAACCACGTTTTGGATACAGTGATGATATCATAATTAAATTTAGATAGGTTGGGTACACGGCCAGGCTGCTTTGCTTGAAAATTCAAGCAAATTGCTTTAATTTTCAAGTAATTTGCTTGAATATTCAAACAATAAATATATCTGCTTGAAAATTCAAGCAATCAATTAAATCAGATAAACAAGACTGTAAGGAAAGCTTAAATTTTGTTGCCCTCCCTTTTTATAAGAGTTATTTGAAAAAAAAATCTTGGATTACCTGTTGCTATACCTAATTGCCTATTTCTTTCTTTTTTTAGTTATATAAATTTCTGGTTTGATACTGCTTTATGTTATCCAGAGGGAATGGGGGGTAGGTAAATTAAGATGAAACGGAGTCATAATTTAAAAAAATTCAATATTCATTTGTAGATAAAAACTAAATTTTTAAATAATTAGAAAAACTAACAAGGGGAGTTCAATACATTTGGAACACCGAATTACACCAAATGGTTATGGATGAGTTTGTTATGTTGAAAAAACATGCCGACTACCCTCCGTTCCTTCCAATGGGCCTTCTGAGCCTAGAAATGCAGGGCTCAATGTTATAAAATAGGATTTTTTGGTAATTTTCAAAGAAACGCCAAAACCTCGCAAGTTAACCAAAACTCTTCTGGTTGGTCTCATTTTTTTGGTTTAAGTATCACCTTTCATACGCCGTAAACCGCAATTTATTATCACTAATTCTCTTATCACTATAGCCAATTAACCAAACGGTCATTTTTAGCTAAAAATGACCAATTTTTGAAATGCTGCCAAATTTGTAATTTCTGACGAAAATGGGTTTTATAGGTCTGAAAAAATTTGTACAAGCTTCAAATTTCCAAAAATTTTTTGCTCGTCTCATTTCCTTGATTCGTTTTTAAGAAATAGCTCTTCAAAGTTATCATTAAAAATGAGATTTTTTAAAAAATCGTAAAATTGGGACTGTGACTTCAAATTATCATATCTGGTTAACAAATAATTGCAAAAGGTAAAGTCAAGAAGTTTTGGAAACTTGAAGCTTTTACAAATTTTTTCAGACCTATAAAACCCATTTTCGTCAGAAATTACAAATTTGGCAGCATTTTAAAAATTGGTAATTTTTAGCTAAAAATGACCGTTTGGTTAATTGGCTATAGTGATGAGAGAATTAGTGATAATAAATTGCGGTTTACGGCGTATGAAAGGTGATACTTAAACCAAAATGAGACCAACCAGAAGAGTTTTGGTTAACTTGCGAGGTTTTGGCGTTTCTTTGAAAATTACCAAAAAATCCTATTTTATAACATTGAGCCCTGCGTTTCTAGGCCCAGAAGGCCCATTGGAAGGAACGGAGGGTAGTTGGCATGTTTTTTCAGCATAACAAACTCATCCATAACCATTTGGTGTAATTCGGTGTTCCAAATGTATTGAACTCCCCTTGTAAGTAATTAAAATAAATTAGATAAAAAATAGATTTTCCAAGAATATATATAGAATAAATTAATTGTCAAAAAACTATGTTAAAAAAAATACTTTAAGTTAACAGTTACGGGAAAGTTAAATTTTAATAATTTTTTTCATGATAATTTCATGATAATTTATTTTCTGAAATATATTTACCTAAGTCTTACTTGACAAATTTTCGACAAAAAACCTACCAGTGAGATTTAAACATTAGTCCAAGTTAGGTAATAAGTAAATGTAAATAGATTTGAGATAACATTTCGGTAATTTTGAATGATTATTTTTTAATAATTAGACTAATTAGAATTTTAATTAGTATAAAAAAATTAAGTAGTTACAAATATATTATTTTTTTAAATTATTTAAAAATTTAGTTTTTATCTACAAATCAGTATTGAATTTTTTTTAAACATGACTCTACTTCATCTTAATTTACCTACCCCTCATTCCCTCTGGATAACATAAAAGCAGTAACAAACCAGAAGTTTATATAACTAAAAAATGAAAGAAAAAGGCAATTAGGAATAACAGCAGGTAATTCAAGATTTTTTTTCAAATAACTCTTATAAAAAGGGAGGGCAACAAAATTTAAGCTTTCCTACAGTTTTTTTTATCTGATTTAATTGATTGCTTGAATTTTCAAGCAATTCAAGCAAACTGCTTGAATTTTCAAGCAAAGCTGCCTGGCCGTGTAGGCTTAGATGCCGTGTAGGCTTAGATTGAAATTTTTGCTCAATGAATGAGCATTGAAATGACATGCGGTTAAATTTTTGTATATTGTTTTCTTTGGGTTATTATGAGTAATAGACTGAGAAATATTACATGAGAAATTAGTAGTCGCCCCACTTCCATTTTTATCTTATAAAATATTTTGTTATTGAGTAATTGATTAAGAATAGAATTTTGTTAGGCATTATAGGAGGAGATATCATTAGGATTATTTACAATAGTAGTAGTATTAGTAGTAGTATTAATCATCATTAAGTGAACAATAAAATTTAATTTTGTATTTATCATGGTATTTATTATCGCATTAGTAATTTATTACCAATACAAGTCTTATATATTTTAAATTATATTATGATGTATTTATTTTTTCAATCAATTTTCTTTTTTTAGATTAATATATCATTTTAAGAGGGTTCATTCAAAAACTTTAGGAATGATGATGATATTATCACTGGTATTGATAAGCTTTAGTGGTGTTGCTGTAAGTTTTGATCTTTTGGTTTCATAAAATAATTATAATTGTTGTATAGGACGCCAGCCAAAAAATATTTTTAGACCTAAACTGTTAATAGTAACTCCTTTAGATTAACAGAAATATCGCAGAAATAATTTATTCTCGAAAATTAGTTATTAAAGCATAAATATTTTCTGTTAAATATGTAATATTATAAATAGTATTAGTGTTAAACCTTGAATTAAACGTTAAAAAAACACTGAAACTGAAAAAATTCAGAAAATCACCTTCATTTTTCATAAAAAATGTTTTGGTGGCTTTAATAGTTGGTTGCATAGATTAAAATTTTTATAATTTTTTTTGTATACTAATATGGAACTACAGAAAAATATATCAAAAACATGTTTTTTAATTTATTTAAGCTGCGAAAATTAACGGAGTTAAAAAGACTTAAAAAAATCAGAGGTTCGACAGAGGTGCTTAACTTTACAATATATTTGTATACGGTAAGCATGATGTCATCACTTTTTTAATCTTTATTTTTTTGAAAAACAAAAAAATACAAATTTAATATTTTTTGATTGAATTCCGATATGCAAGCCCATTTTTTAAATAGAGCATATTTTAGCTAATATCGCCAAAACAACGACTAAAAATAAAAAACGGACTTTGGGATGTTATTTGAAACCAAAAAAGCATGATTTTTTAAGAATTTGAAGCCAATTCTCCCAAAGTAAAGCAGATTTTGGTGAATACCTCCTCCTTTTTTCCAAAATTTTCTAATTTGTTAAGAATAACTATTTTTTTGTTAAACTACAGGAGTTACATCAGAAGTTATTATTACAAAGCTCCTTCTCATGTAGGATGCCTATAGTATTGGTGTTTAAATATAACTTTTTGGCTGTTTAATTATTGTATAAGTTTTTTGAATTTATTGTATTATAATAAGAGAAATTTAATAATTGTAATTAAAAATATATTTTTTTTAGTTCATTGTTAAAAGTGATATTAAAATGGTGATAAAATCTGGATTACTTCTTCTCGCTTCTACAGTGTTTATATTGATACTTTATGAGCATGGCCAAAATATTATTACCACCAATGAAGAACTGTTTAATAGCATGTAAGAACTTTATGCTTTTTTATTAATTTAAAAATTTGTTGTCACTTTTTTAAATGAATGTCGGTGTTTATAATTAGAACACATAAATAGGCCTATTTGGATAAATAGCTCAAAATAAATACGTGGTGGTCTAAAATTTAAAAATCATTTTTCATAGCACGAACAAAAAGTATCATATAGTAAAATCCTGCTCTACACTAAATACTGTCAGACTTTGATTCTAAAAGTTTAAAATTATTATCACATTAATATATAATTTTGCACTAATCAGTAAGACTTTTAAGGCTTACTATAGTTTTAATCTATCGTTTAACTTATGTTAAAGTTTACAATTATTGCATGTATAAAATAGATACTCTGCGAATTGGGAAGATGCTTCTATTAAATCAAAAAAATTGATACATATGATGTTAGTAATGAGTTCGCGACCTCTTCAAATCGATGCATTTTTTATACCAGTGAGCATGGAAACTTATACTAAGGTAAATTATTATTTAATTTTACTTGACAAAAATTTATTATTATTTAACAAAAATAATTTTTTTAAGGTTACGAAAACATCATATTCATACTTTACTTTTCTGAAAAAAACTCAAAGCAACTCTTAAAGTAAAAGACCTAGTCTTTCAGCAAATCAAATCAAAGTTTTAATTGACAATATAATTAAGCGTAAAATATTTACAAAAATTTAATCTTCTACAATACAATTCCGTGATCAAATAATTTTCTGTTGTGTAATATCTTATTAATTTTTCTTAAAATTTTATTTTTTTTTTAAATTTTTTAATGCAAATTATTGGCAAATTAAATAGAGATATAGTAAGATATCAGCTTGTTTTTCTTGCAAAGAAATTATTTGTAACGAAAAATATTTTATCTTAACAATTTTTACTCGAGTAATAAAAGTACTTTAGTAGAGAATGTTTTCAATTGTAACTTTTTAAAATTATGATTTTGAATTATAAAAGCAGTGAAATTTCAAATATTTTTATTACTAACGGTTAAATTGGGTTGATAAAGTATCATCTTTCCTAAAAAAATCAGGAAAAAAATTATAATGAAATTTTTAATATTAAAATAGTACAGTGCGTAATTAGGAATGAATGTTGAACTTCCGCCCCTGCGTGGTATAACACGCAGGAACGGACATTAAACTTTTCTCCAATGTTGCATATACTATTTTTCTTCATACTTACAATTATTCAAAAGTGCATTGTATAAAATTTAATTTAAAAACAAATAATTTATTTGGCAGTCAAGTTATTGTTTCTATCTTTGTCTTTTTTGGCAATCAAATGTCCCAAAATGAAATGTGCTTGCATAGGAATTATAATTATTTTATTGCAAAAAATAAATAAAAAATACAAATATATTTAAATATTTTTCACAACGATAAACATATTATTATTTGAACTCCGCACATAACCTAAGAAATTCGTAAAAAATGTATAAATATTTTAATATTTTTGTTGTTTTACATTAAATAGTTTTATTATTATTAATGAAATAACCCCTGAAACATTTTTTGATAATTTTAATGTTATAAATTCAAAATAAATAAATATATAGTGTATACACAAAATTTTATGAGATTCGTATATAAAGTATTTAACCTATCAGCTTTTTACGAACACATATGCGGATTCGGGTGGAAAACAGTGGACGTTTTTAACATGGGTTCTTGAGGAGATTGCTTTTTAATTATTGATTTAAAAAAAATTGTTTCCGAGTTGTTTCCTGAAATTGAATAAATGTAGTATAATTTAAGCAAAATATAATAATATATAATCTTACCTAATCTTCAAATACCATCTACTTTTTTCGAAATTTTTTGGCAGATAATTGTAAAAAACTCATAATTAAGTGTTTTTTTTTTTAGATTAGTAAGGTGTTAAAAAAAACCTTAAAAATTTAATATTTTTGTGATCTTTAACTAATTATCAATAAAAAAACGCTGCCAAGTCTGCTTTACCTAACACAGTATAATGTCTTAAGAAAAAATAAGAATGATCTTTGAATGATCTTATCCTTGATACTGTTAGTTTAACATCTCATGGAAAAAATTAGGTTTTTTAGATAAAAAAAAGAAGATTTTTCTACACTAGTACATTATCTTCTTTTATGATAATTATGTCTGCTGGGCAGTTTTTCGTGTAGCTGGTGTAGATATCTTGAAGACATAATTACACCAGCTGCAGGAATAAAGAAAAAATTTTTGCTATGTTTAAATTGAGGAATAAAAATGATACCTAGTAAAAACGTTAATTCTAGATTTTAGTAAATTCATAGAAATAAATTAAGTACTACGTCCAAGAAGAAAAAAAAATATGGTGTTTTTTTAATTTTTTTATGTAAAAAATTTTGAAAAAAAAAATTTCGAAAAATTACGTATCAGACGGAGAAATCCTTTACAAACGATAATTCTAAATATTCGTACTTTCATAGGATGAAATTAAGTACTGCGTCCTAAAATAAAAAAAAAAATTGGCGTTTTTTGTATTTTTTGGCGACAAAAATTTTAAGGAAACATTTTTGAAAAATTACGTATCAGGTCCAAAAAATTACTATAAACGAGATTTCTAAAACTAGTACTTCCACAGAAATAAATTAATATTATTTTTGAATTATTTGCAATTATATGCCAAAAACTTGCGAAACAAATAAACGGTACTTGAAGATTATTGCATGCTTTACTTAAATTATACTACATTTATTCAGTTTCAGCAAACAATTTTTTTAAATCAATAATTAAAAAGCGATCTCCATAACAACCCATCCCTAAAACAAAAAAAAAACCGTCCGGTTTTGGCTGGTTTTGTCTGGTTTTGGCCGGTTTCGGCTACTTTCATCTGGTTTCACTTGATTTTATTTGGTTTCAATGAGTTTTAACCAGAAAAATAGTTTTAGTTGTTAAAAAAAGAAAATTTTCGGAAAATTCAATTCTGATAAACATTCTTTTAACCAAGAAACGTCCAAAATGAAAATTTATACATTACCAGGGGGTTTTCGAGGTTGAGAAAAACGTTCTTATGGGTGAAAATTTTCATATAATAAAAATATTCTGGGGTAAAAACCCGATTTTCCAAAATGGCGGAACAATAATTATCAAAAAAGAAACTTTATACCATACGAGGGGGTTTTCGAGGTCAAGAAAAACGTTTTTATGAGTGAAAATTTTCATATTTTCACTCCGGCATATTTTCCGATTTTCCAAGATGGTGGACCAATAAACATCCCAAAAAGAAATTTTGTACATTACCAGGGGGTTTTCGAGGTCGAGAAAAACGTTTTTATGAGTGAAAATTTTCATATTTTCCGATTTTCCAAGATGGCGGAACAATAAACATCCCAAAAAAAACTTTATAAATTATCAGAAAAACTTTTTTCTCAACCTAGAAAACTCCCTTTTAATGTATAAATTTTCATTTTGGACGTTTATTGGTTAAAAGAATGTTATAAAGTTTATTTTAATTAAGTTAATTTTCCTAATTTTCCGAAAATTTTCTTTGTTTAACAACTGAAACTATTTTTCTGGTTAAAACTCATTGAAACCAGATGAAATCAGCCGAAACCGGCCAAAATCAGCCAAAACCAGCCGGTATTTTTGTTAGGGATGTTAAAAACCTCCATTGTTTTCCACCCGAAACCACGTATGTGTTAGTAAACAGCTGATAGGTTAAATACTCTATATTGATCGCAAACAACAAATTTTAAGACGAAAGTTAAGGTTTCGCACCCGATATCAATGAGTAATATTTAATTTTAGTTTTTTTTTAAATAAACCATTTTGCAGAATTTTATTTAATAAATTTCTAAATAATATTGAATTTTTTTATATTTTGAGTAAAAAAAAAAAATATACAAAAATTTATTACATAAAAATAGTACCGCAAAAAATAAAGTTATTTATAAATAAACTTGTATGCTACAAATACTAATTCACAAATCCTTTGCCCTTTTCTAAAATATTTCATTAATGAATAAAAATATTTATTAAAATTTCATTTTTAGATGACACTAATCTTAATGATTCTCATAGTTTAATCTCATAGTCTAATTAATTTTGATTTATCATTATATTAATCTTATATATATATATGTTATATATTACTTGTAATAATTGTATTATGCTGGATTAAGTAAATAAATAAATAAAAATTTTTAGAAAATTTTACAATCTCATAAACAATATTATCGATGTATGTGTTCTAAAAATGATAGTTTATAAAAACTTAAATTTTCCAATTTGATTTAACATCTTATTAACTTGACTGGAAACAGACTAATGAGGCTGTATATTCTGCTAAATTTAAAAATCTTAGATTAATGGGTGCTTATCACTTGAAGTTTGTACATCGAAAAGATCGGTCTAAAATACAAAATTCAATTAAAATTATTATTAAAATCTATATATTGGAATTATGCTAATTCTTTGAGGAAAAATTCATCTATTCCCTCATCAGTCTATTACAATAATCGGAGCTCGAAGAGTAAAACTGAATCATCAAACATGTTTTTAAATTTCTTTACATCGGTTTATAAAAAGTTTAACCTCAACGCTGATGATGTTAAAAAATATTGATCTTGTAATTTAAATCTATTTAGCTTTATTAGCACTAATTATCGTACTTGGCTAACTACTGATGAAGTAGGCAAATGGGATAGTTCAATAGTTCCTAATGGTTTGCAAATGCTACTCATTAAGACATTTACAAGTGTAGTAATAGTACTAAATCGTAGTAAAATTACTAAACGGTAGTAATTTTGCGTTCATTATTTTTTACTGTGAATATATATTTCGAGATTTTTCATTTGCAAAATTTACCATTTAGTATGATTTAAAAAAATTAAAAATCTGCAAGATAAATTTTTAAAAATAAAAATAAATTACGTGTTTCGATTTTCTAAAAATTACGCATGAAAATAGTTTTATTGTAATCTTGCAATTTTCATGTAGAATATAAGCTTAGGGTTAAAGGAGTTTTACACATCAGGAAATTAAAGCAAATAAACTTAGCATTAATTTCGCTATTCTTTAAGGTTAAAATAAAATTACATGTTTCGATTTTCTAAAAGATGCGCATGAAAATATTTTTAATGTAATCTTGCAATTTTCTTATAGAATATACGCGTAAAAATTGGAATACTGCAAGATCAATACTTTTACTTGCGCCTAATTATTTTTTAGTACGTGCTTTTTTTGGTTTAAATGACTTAGTTCTTATCTAAAAAGTGAATGAAGTGCATAAAAAACTATTTTGTTATGAATTTAACTTAATTTTTTTAGTTTAAAATCTTTTTCTTGAATTAAAAATTTAAGGACCCTGGAGTGGAATATAATGATTTTTAGCATTTTATAAATGTTTCTTAAGCATAAAAACTAAAAAAAATAAAATTACTGAAATATCATGAAATTATGAAAAGGTTCTAAAGTCATGGCTACTTCTTATTATTTCAATAAGTTTTATAGAGAGTTAAAATTTCTATTACTTTGCATTGGTGTCTGGCCCTACGAAAATGGAAAAGTATCAAAAAGAATTCGATACGCATTTATTACTAATGGAATAATATCAATGTGTTTGATGGTACGGAAACTATTATTATATTTATTTTTTTAATTTTCTGGCTGTCGAAATCGAAAGTTAAGTCCTTAATTCAATAACACTGACCTTGGGTTATCTTTCTTTATACTTCTTTTTCCTGTATCAAATATCAGTTACTTAAATTTTAAAATATATTTTTTACAATTGATGTTTAAGTCGAACAAAAAAAATCACTTTAGGCATAAACGTTATAATTACGAAAAATTTTTTTCTTTTATATTATTATATTGTTTCAATTTTAGAAATAACATAATAACATTAGTTTTATGTACAAAATTATTTGAACACAACGAACTTGAACATCAAAATTAGAACACATTTTTTTGGCAAACGTTTTATTGAAAACAATAAATTTAAGACTAATAGTTGAACACAGTGTTTTAAACACATGGAATTCAACACATTCATGAATTCAGGCCTGATTTAAGCTGAGTTTTTATATTTGAATTTTCTTTGCTAAATTATTATTTGTAATTTTCACTCTTTCACCTGGTATTTGCTTTTTAAATATTTTTTGAGAATTTTAATTATTCTGTTTTGAAATCGTAACGTCAGTAAAATTTAGTAGATTTGCATATTCTGTACAGCTCATTAAAACTTTTAAAATGCAACATATTTATAAAAAGGGGTACTCGGTGAATCTCCAAAACAAGGGGGCAGAGGGTCAAATCTGTCCGACTTAAGAATTGACCAAATGGACTTATATTTAAATTATTTTAAAATAGGGACTTAGAATAATTCGAGTTTAGGGAGTTGGGTCTTAAGCGATTAAAATAATCTTGGATTCAGTACTCAGAATAACATCTGTTAAAGGTTTAATTTAATAATTACGAATTTCAAAATTAACAGTTCCAGTTACAAAACCACGAAGATCATTTTAATGTTATTTCGTACTATTTATGTCAAAATTACGTATTATATTCAGCATTTAGTTGTAATCAGAGTTTTCCACGAATTTCGATTATGTTTTTATTAACTCCAGTTTTTATTAATTAATCCTGATATAACAATTTGGCATCCCTACTGCAAAGAATTTAAGAATTTAAAATTATGGAAATTTACTCGGAAATTTGTATCAATTAATATACGAATAAATAAAGCCAAGTACGGTGTTATCCAAATAATTTTCGCTCAAAATCTCTCATCAAATCTTAATTATATATATAACATAAAAAGAATGTGCTCTAAAGGCTCGTCTAAAGGACAATAAAATGATTTTTCATGCTTAAAAAGATGTGCATTTTTACTTTGATTGCTATTAAATGAAAAGTTTAAATAACTGCAAAAATTTTTCCAGAAAATAAAATAAATAAGGTAAATCTAAGCAAAAAAAAAAAAATTACTTTCTTTTTTTTGAATGCTGTATTTCCAGAGTAAATTTAAAATTTTCCATTTACACTAGAATCTTATATAGGTACTATTCGACATTCTATTTTACAATATTCTTTAATTTTTTTTTCTTCTCGATTTTTTACTGCTTAAATAAGAGGATATAAAAGTTTTTATATACTAAGGTTTTTCATCTTGACCTTATAATATAAAAGAAAAGTTTCGTTTATAAACTAAAACCTCCATTTCCTCTTAGTCTTAGTATTACATTATTTTATAGAGGCTGGTTTAAAATTCGAATATCCTTTAAGGCTTATAAAAAAGAAAAAAGGTATATAAGTTTTTTTTTTCTATCATTTGACTTTTTATATACACTTGTGGTTAAAGTTGTTATAACTAAAATAGTTTTAGGAAAGAAAAACGATGGCATTTTATATTATTTTTGTACTTTTATAAAAAAGTTAACTTTTTTAGTCAAAAACTTTAACATTATTGTAGGTATTTTCTACTGTTTTTTTTTTATTTTCTACCATAAAATCTCGAGGCTCCTTTTTTTTTTAATTGTTAGTACTCTAAATAATCTCTTTTATTTCCTAAAAAAATGTATTAGTGAAAAAGTTTTTTCTATACTATTGACATTTTATTTTTAATGGGACACTAGGTCAATCTGTAACTTTTTTATTTTATTTCCATTATTTTTTCTTAGCAGATAGAATTATTTTTTAATTGGTTTTCTTTTTTTTATGCTTTTTAAAGGGAAAAAAATAGAGTAAATTTTAAGAGTTAAATTTATATAAATACTTTATATATAAATCCAGTTGTCAAGACTCTGGCTCTTCTTATTATTATTTTTTTTTCTTATATTTTTTTTTATTGAACTTTACACTAATAGGAAAACAAGATCTTTAATTGCTTTTATTTTAAGGAAAGTAAAAAAATAACAATTAGTTTGGTCACAGTTTTAATGCTGTGTAATAAAAAAGAAAAAAAAGAAAATTATCGTTTTTATGCCATTTTATATAATTTAATATAAACTTAAATAAGAAAACAAAAAAACAATTTTAATTAAAAAAAATTAAATAGAAAATTTTGTTATTTTATATTTAAAGTATGCAAGCTTCAATAAAATCGTATGAATAAATAAATTCTAGATTTTTATCTAACTTTGATTTTCGAAATTTTTTTCAAGTTCTCGCCCTAATTGACAGATTTGAATAGTAATTAGTAAACAATATTACTCTGAAAATAAAATAAAAAAAAACATTACTTCCTAATTTGAGCTTACTAATTTTGACCTTCATTAAAGTCAAAATAAAATATTAAGAATAAAAATAAAATTACTTGTTTCGATATTTCTAAAAGTTGCGCATAAAAGAAGTTTTAATGTAATCTTGCAATTTTCTTATAGAAAATACGCGTAAAAATTGTAATACTGCAAGATCAATAATTTTACTTGTGCCTAATTATTTTTTAAAAATAACTCAGTTGTTATTTAAAAAGTAAACGAAGTGCATAAAAAACTATTTTGTTATGAATTTAGCTGAATTTTTTTATTTTAGAACCTTTTTTTTATGTTAATTATTTAAAGACTTTGGAGTCGGGAATATTTTAAGCATTGTTTAAAGATTTCTTGAGCAACAAAATTTAAAAAAATAAGTTTTGGTATTTGGACTTACGAAAATGGAAAAATTTCTTAAAGAAATTTTAATTTTAAATTTTAATTTTAATTTTAATTTTAATTTTAATTTTAATTTTAAATTCCGCTAAAAGAGTTAGTCATAAAATACTGCAATAAATTCAATTAAATTATTTTTAATTTTAGAGTTGTAGAATATATGAAGATAAGGATAAACCAGATCTTTTTGTTGAAGAAATGTCAGTTTTTCTAATATTATCAATCGTTGCTACTGTATATGCCCACTTTGTAATAAATAAAAATCAGGTAATATGATTTATAATTTTTTTGTTTTTGTTTTTAAAACTGAAAGAAAAATATACAATAGCATATTTGACTAGTTATTTGAGTGTCAATTTAAAAAAAATCGCTATTTATTAGCTGTCTAGGTTTGAAAAATTAATTACTTTAAAAAAAAAGACATCCAAAATTTCAATTTTGAATCCTGTTATGTAATATGCCAAAATTGCAATTTATCTCAAAAAACCAAATTTGAGGAAAAATCCGAAAAATTGATAAAAATTCTATTATTTTTAATTTTTCTAAAATTTTTAATTTTGTGCAACATTATTTTGCTGGTATTATGAAAAAGTGTTTTATCAATTGTAATTTTTTGGATAACTTTAAAACCTAGAGGGGCTAAAAGCATAATTTGGAACACTTTCTTATGTATACTTTTCTCACAAACTGACAACCCGTTCACTTTATTTAAAAAAATATTGTTTCACTCGATTATTCACAGAAAAGTAGATTTTTACATTTATTAAATCTTTATTGCAATTTTATTTGCTAAAACATAGATAAAATCACTTCTGGACGGCTATGACAGTTTTTGGAAAAGAATTGTTGACAGAGTTGAATTAGAAATTTTCTTAAAAGAATCAAGAAAGGGGAGAAATATGGGCTATTTTTTTCTATGTAAGCTATAAAAATAATAGTTTCTAAATTCATAATTAAAATAAATTTTTTTTTTTATATAGTTATAGGTTCAACAATTGGGCCTTTTGTATTGGCTATTCCAATGATAACACCATTATTAGATATTCTCTATCCTTTAGATGAACCAAGAGTGAAAGAGCACCTATTTCCATCAGAATATTTTGTTGATGAACAGGAACATTACTATAAAATATACCTTCATTTAATTATTTGCACTGTTTTAGTTGGTTGGACCATGGTAGCTGTAGCTTGTTTATTTGCTAACTTATCTCATCAATCGGTTGGAATAAATAAAGTTCTCATGTAATATTTAAATTTATATTTATATAATGCTTGTTTTATCAAACTAGTCTTTTGAATTTATGGTAAAAGAGAAAAAGTTTTGGTCTTCTTATCACTCTGAGAAAAAAAAAAGCTAGAAAATTTTTTCGATGCACAATTAATTTTTCATTATGCAAATTAAATTGATTGCACCATTTTTTCATATGTTTTATAAAACACTGTTTTATTTTTTATTTAATCATTCTAATTTTTAATGAATTCAGTTATCGCATAGAAACTGCTTTGGACAACGCAAATTCTGAAGAAATAAAATACCAAAAACTAATTGATTGCATTATTTTTCATCAGGATTATCTTGAGTAAGAATAACTTTTCTTCAGACTTTTTTTTTGAGGATTTTACTTGGGGTTTTTATTTATTCCTGGAGCAAATTTTTATATTCTCAAATAGGGTTGTTGTATGGTGTTGAGATAATTAAAAATTCTAAAAATATATTTAAAAATTTTTTTTTTTTTTTATTTCCATTAAAAAGAACGGAATTGCTAGTATTTAATAAAGAGTTGATGGGGTAACTGACACCGTACAATGAAAAACGCTTCTATCTAAGTCTATGTATCGATATGACATCAGCTGTCTATCCCACCGGTTTTTTAATGCTACTAACCCCGCTGTTTTTAATTATAATAAAAAATTTTAAAAAATGTATAAAATATTTTAATGCCGGCTACAAGTCCAGCCAAATAGAATTTCAAAATATTAAATAAACGAAAATAACATATTTTATTGATTATGGTTAGCAGCCCCAATTTTAGCAGCTACTCGACTTTTTATTTTGCGGTTAGCTTTACACAAAGAAATAAATATTATATAATTCATAAATAAATACAGTCGAACCTCTCAATAGTGACCACCATTTAGATTGGTCATAAGTGGTCGCTATGAGGAGGTGTTCTCTACTTAGAGGTTTCGGATGGGGGAAAAAAAATTAAAAAAAAAAATTTCCATACATTTTTTGCAGACTTGGAACTGCCTACTTAATGATATTAAGTTCTTAATAATGGTAAGTAGGTACGTTTAAAAATTTTTTTTTTTACATTAATATGTACACACAAAAAATGGTGAGAAAAGGTGGTCTTTATTGTCCAAAATAAGTGGTCGCGGTCGCTATAGAGGGTGGTTTCTATTGAGAGGTTATTTTATATGTAAAATTATAGGAATTTGAAACAGACTGACCAAAAACAGTCTTTTTATGGAGGTGGTCGCTATTGAGTGCGGGCTTTCTGGATAGTTCTCCTTCTCTTTAACTGAAAAAAAGTAGCGAAACTAGTGGCCGCGCTTGTAACCTCGTGTGCATAAGCGGGGTAACGAGTATTTTTACACGTCGTATTGTTCATTTTCTAAGCACCCACAGTTGTAACAACCGCCATGAGTGGCGCTATTCAGTAAAAGGAGAAAGGGAAATATTAAAAGGCCCGGACTCAATAGGAGGTTTGACTGTATTATATAATTTTGTATTTATTTATCGTGTTGTATTTATTTTTTGTACTGCGGCCCGAAAGCACGCATTTCCCGGACGCTGCGCGTCCGGCAAAGACGTTTTTTTCGCCACAGTCGCAAAAAAATTTTGTACAATCTTCGGCCATAAACAAAGAATGACCAAAATCGCAGTTTACAATCTTCGGCTTCGCCTCGGAAGGTAATGTACGTGCGATTTGGGCTATTCTTTATTTTTCTAGGACCGTAATATACTATTTTTTAATCAGTTTTTTTTTTTAAGAAATATCTTTTTCTTTTTTAGATTAATTAATTATTTTAAAAAGATTCATACAAAAGTTTTAGGATTTATGATGTTTATATCGCTGGTACTGATAAGCTTTTGTGGTGTTGCTGTAAGTTTTGGTTACATAAAATAATTATAACTGTTGTATACACCACTAGCTAAAAGAATATTTTAGGCTTACAATGTTTAATTTATCTCCTGTAGATTAACAGAAAAATATAGTTTATTCTCGAAAAATCTGTTATTATTACATAAATATTTTAAAAGAAGAAAAATAATCTTTTTCAAATAAATGCAAAATCTCCGTGCAAAAAATTTTTTTAGCTCAAATAAAAAAAATAAAAATGCGCCAATAGACTTTTTGAAAAAAAAACTTACATTGGCCATATTTGGTCTCCCGAAAAAAGACTTTTTAGGTATTTTTAGATGTCTTTACGGAAAAATAATAAAATAAAAAAGAAAATTTATAAAGCTTTTTTAGGTAAACTTACGAGTAAGCTTTAATCTTTTAACGTGGGTAAATGAGTTTCGCAACCGCAAGCGCAGCCACAGAGCAATGCGCAAAACATAACTTTTTGTCTCTGCGCTTGACATCACGATGTATTTGTATATGGTGATCATGACGTCATCAGTTTTTTAATTTTCATTGTTTTTCTAAACTCTTTTAATGGAGCACATTTTGGCCAATATCGCCAAAAAAACGACTAAAAATTAAAAACGGACTTCAGGATATTTTTTAGACCAAAAAGAACATTACTTTCTGAGAATTGGAAGCTAATCCTAACAAAATCAGATTTTGCTGAATATTTACCTCCTTTTTTCAAAAATTACTAATTTTTTAAATAAGCTATTTTTTGTTAACCTACAAGAGTTAATTTTACAGTATATGAAATAAACTATAGTGCATTACAACACATGACGAGAAAAATAAAAAATGACCCAAATAGCACGTAAAGTATCTTCCGAGGCGATGCTGAGGGTGGTAAACTGCGATTTGGGGCATTCTTTTTTTATTGTCAAGGATTGTGTATTATTTTTCTCCGTCAGTGGCAAGAAAATACGTCTTTGACGCGGAAAATACGTACTTTTTTGCCACTGACGAGAAAAAGATTTATAAAATTACTGAAATTACTGATTAAAGAGATGTTAAGAATAGAAATTTATTATTACGCGTACTTGCGCCATTAGCTTCGCTTGAGTAGTACCACAGTGGAGCGATTTTATATTGAATTTTTCAGGGTATTAAAAAGCCTATTGTAGTTATAAAATATTTGTATAACTAAAATAAAAAAACTATTTTGTGATATCTCTTTCGATCAGTTACAGTATTTATATGAATATAACTTTTTGTTTACTTAATTATTGTAGAAGTTTTTTTGAATTTATTTTATCATAATAGGACAAATTTAAAAATTGTAATTTAAACTATAATTATTTTAGTTAAATCTTAAAAGTAATCTTAAGATGGCAATAAAATCTGCATTAATTCTTGTCAGCGCTATAGTTTTTACATTATTACTTTATGGAAATGGCCAAGATATTATTAATATCAATGAAGAACTGTTTTATAGCATGTAAGAATTTTATGCTTTTTTATTAATTTATTTTATTGACACTTTTTTAATTAAATGTCAGTGATTATAATTGAAGGTACCTATTCTGCCCAACAGATCAAAAACCTCCATATCTACATTTTCATGAAAAATGAGTTTTTTAATGGTTGCGAAATTATCTATCAGATGGTCTATGTAATTTTTTCTTATCTTTGTAACATTGCTACAAACGCTAAAAATACGTTTATTTTATGTTTAATAAAATATTTAAATTTTATTAAAAACCACGAGATTTTTAAATATAATAAGTATTAAATAAAAGCCACGAAGATTTAGAAGATGAAAAATGGCTCATCTACAGAGGATGAAAAGTGTATATTCAGGGCGTTTTATCCACCACTGGATGTTTTTTGCGCAGCATATTTCTAATTATAAATAAATATATAGTTAAAATGTTTCAGTTACAAATATGCCGCGCAAAAAGCACCCAGTGGCGGATCACTTTTTTGGCCTATCTATACAGTTTTTCCTATAAGGAATGGAAAATCGAGAAAAATTGTTTCACCATTTAAAATAGAGTATACCTGAATTAATATAAAAACGTTTATAATTTGTCTAAAACCATTTAACAACATTATTAAATAAATTGAAACGCGTTTCATTAAATATATCGAAATCGTTAAAATGTCTAAAATGTAGATATGGAGGTTTTTGATCTGCAGTATTTCGATAAATAGCTAAAAAAAATACGCGACGATCTAAAGTTTTAATATTCATTTTTCATAGCATTAAAAAATTTAGCCAAATTATATTACCAAAAAATAGCACCACAAAGAGCTTAAAAAAGCCTTCACAAACGATTTTTGAAATTATTATTTAAATAAAAATTATAGACAAATTAGGCTCAAAAATCAAAATCATTTCAAAATTTCGCAGATAACTGACGAATAAATGGGCCAATTTGGAGCTAAAAATTATTAAAAAATTATTAAAAAATATTTTTTTCTTTATTCAAAATTGAACTCAAAAATACAAGTCTTTGTAAGTCACTATTATGTTATAACTTAATCACTTCATTTATAAAATAGATACGCTGCAAATTGGGAAGATGCTTCTATTAAATCAAAAAAAATGATTCAAATGATGTTACTGAAATCTGCGCAACCAATTCAAATCCAGGCATTTTTTATATCAGTGGATATGGAAACGTATACTAAAGTAAATTATTATTTAATTTTATTCGACAAAAATTTATTATTATTTAACAAAAATAAATTTTTTTTTAGGTTATGAAAACATCATATTCATACTTTACTTTTCTGAGAAATAGTCAAAGCAACTCTTAAAGTAAAAGATCTATTTGTTAGTAAATCAATTCAAAGGTTCAATCTCGGGTTCAATTGACAAGATAATTAAGCATAAAATATTTACAAACATTTAATCTTCTACTCGATCTTCTATAATATTATTCCGTGATCAAAATAATATCTTATTTTTTATTAAAATTTGTCTTGCAAAGAAATTTTTTTTTACGAAAAATATTTTATATTAATAAAATTTATTCGAATAATAAATGTACTTTAGTAGAGAAAGTTTTCAATTGTAACTTTTTGAAATTATGATTTTGAATTGTAAAAGCGGTGAAATTTCAAATAATTTTATTACTATTGGTTTAATTCGGTTGATAAAGTATCTCATTTGCTGAAAGAATCCGAAAAAAACTACACACTGAATAACTGACCCCTTTGAATCAATGACGCGCGATATTAATATATGCCAATAGAATATTCCATTGATTCAATAGAAATTCTATTAATTTAATGTCGCCGCTATTGAATTAATAAATAAATCTATTCATTCAATGGCGGCGACATTAAAATAATGGAATTTCTATTGAATCAATGGAATATTCTATTGGCATATATTAATGTCGCGCGTCATTGATTCAAAGGTGTCAGTTTTTCAGTGAATGAAATTTTTAATAATAAAAAAGGATTTACATCTGATTTACGTGCCTAATGTAAATTTAGCTATTACAGGTAGCTGTTATTTTAAAATGATCTTTTTACCAATTTTTTGTTGTTAAATTTTGAAGTACCTATTACACTGTTTTAAAAATGCAAGATAATATTTTTCTATATTAATAAGTAGCCGATATTTTCTGTATTAATAAGTAGGCTTTACTTAATTGAGTCTTACTACTCCTATATCACAGTGCCTTGTTAAAAAATAGGTCCAGAACTTGCGTCTATCAATTAAAAGATGTTAAAAATTCACTTAGAGTGAGTAAAGTTCAAACTCAATGTTAGTGTTTATTAATATAATTTAGTTGCATTTTTTCAATTTTTATAAATTTCTACTGTAATCTAATTCAATTTAAATTTTGTCAATTTTATTTAAAATTTAAACAATGCAATTATTTAATTTTATGTCAAAGTAGTTTAAATTTTACTTATAGAGCTTTACACGCTGAGCTTGAACATACCAGAAAGTTTAAAAAAATGTCGACAAAATCTGGCTTGACAAGTCTTTTTAATTTATTTTCTTTTTTCAATTTTTTCTAGCCAGAAAATAAGAGCTGATCGTCAAACGGTTTTTCATTAATGACGTTTTTTGCATAATTTTTACTCAAAATCTAAATAAATAGTATTCAATGTATAAGACCTGTTTTTTCCGCAAGTAGCTAAAATTCTTGTCGTTCGATTACAATAAAAAGTTAAATTTTACCCTTTTGAAAATTTTCTTGCGGATCCGTGTAATTTAAAAACCTTAAAATCCAAATCTACCATTTATTTTTACCTCTGACTATATTTTATAGAAGATAAATTAAAATTTTTCATTTTTTAGCGTTTCAATTTTTAAATGATCATTTTTAAAACCTCTTCTGTATTCAGAAGAAATTTTTCTGATTTTAATTACTAAAGAAATCCTCATATTTTCCCAAGGAAATTAAATTAAAAAAATTAAAATTAAACCCATTAGTCAATTTGGACTTTTTATCAACGTTATAATCAAATTTTTCTATTTTAACCAATTTATTTTAATTTTATAAAAATTGCAGTATTGGGCAATTTAAGAAAAGGGTTAAAAAAATTAATGTTTTTCTTAGAGAAATGAAAAACTAGGAAAGAATCTTATCTTAAAAAAAAAAAACTTTTATTTTTCAATGAAAAATAAGGACCTAATAAGGATAATCAGGTAAATTTTTTTTTAATTTTTTAAAAAGAAAAGTTTTGTATAGGTTTTAGAGAATTTTATTTCTGACTGATCATTTAAGAAAATTAATTAGTATTTTTTATTTCATTTAATACTTTGGTCTTTTAAAGAATAAAAAGTTACGAATTTGAAACCAGACTATATAGCACCTATTTTTTTAGTACACTGTAAAAAGTAACTTTCTTAGATTTACAAAAAAAAATAAAATTTTTTCGAAAAATTAGTGAATTTTCAAAAAATTTTGTAAATATTCGATAAAAATTGTAAATTTACTAAATTTAGCATATTCTCGAAAAATTTGAGAATTGTCGATTTTTTTTTTGTGATTTTACGAAAAAAGTTGTAGGGTAGAAGGGGTGGTTTTCGCCACCATTAAGAAAATTTGAAATTAAACTATGGATATTTTAAAATATTATGCAATTGCATGGCTAAAAAGTGTTTAAATGTTTTTGAAAAAGATAATTATTAATTAAAATTCCGACCCTGGTAATTTCCAAAACTTATTTTTTGTAAAACCTAACCTTTAGGTCCAAAACCCTGAAAAACCGGGGTTCTCGCCACCAAGCATATTAGCGAAATGGGTCAATATTCTTGTGGCTAGATGCAATGAGTCATTAAAAAATAGATTTTTTAGACTTTTAAGGTAATTAGCACCACATTTTAAAAGGTTAAAGTTCAAATAACGAGGGTGGCGAAAACTGTATACACTGGCGAAAACCCCCTTCTCTACCCTAAATTCACAATTATTTTTCGGAAATTTACAACTATTTTTTGAAAATTTTCGAAAAAAAATTGTAAATTATCAATTTTTTTTGCGAATTCACAAAAAAAATCGAGAATACTCGAATTTTTTGTTATACTAAATTTAGTAAATATACGATTTTTTTCGAATATTTACAAATTTTTTCGAAAATTTACTAATTTTTCGAAAATGTTCTAATTTTTTTGTAAATCTAAGAAAGTTACTTTTTACAGTGTATGCTTTAGTAGTTATTAATCTAAATAGATGATTTATATGTTAATAATTAATTTTTTTGTTAAATAAATGACTTGCGAGAGAATAAGTTATCATAAATTAATATAAAGCTTTTCATGTTATGATAAAAATTCAGCGATTTATGTAACTTTTAAGTTAGTCAACAGTATGACTTCGTAACAATAAAATGTTAAAAATTGAAACTATTGGTAAATTGTACCTAATTATCAATTATCGATAACTCGATAACTATTAATACAACCAATTTTTTATGTCTTCTGAGATAATTTTTACTGTCTTTTCATTTCTCCAAGAAAAAAATTAATTTTTCTAAATTCTTAAGTTGCCTAATACTGCAAATTTTATAAAATTAAACAAAATAGAAAAATTCGATTTTCACATTAAAAAAAAGTCCAGTTGAAAAAAAATTATGTTTTCATCGCTAATAATTAAAATTTAGAAAAATTTTAAAATAGTATATTTTTATTACAGGCCGCAAATCAAAGCATGGCCCAGATCGCAAGTAAATTGCAATCCGTGCGTGGCAATTACGAGAATTCTAGGTACTTGCGGGAAAAAACTGGTCTTAACCTTGAATACTATTTATTTAGATTTTAGGTAAAAATTATGCAAAATACGTCCTCAATGAAAAACCATTAGACGATCAGGTCTGATTTTCTAGCTAGAAAAAATTGAAAATAAAAGATAAATAAAATAGACATGTCAAGCCAGATTTTGTTGACATTTTTTTAAATGATTAAATTAATACAATGTTTATTTTAATTTATATATTGATCCTTCTTTTTACAACTTTATTTTTTATATAATAATTAGAAGACTAGTTTCAGGAATAAATTCCTATTATCAGGACTGTATTATACTCTTTCTGATACGTTCAAGCTCGGTGTGTTTAATTCTAAATTTCATGAAAAAACAAGCAATTATTTATCTATATATTGTTGTAAAAAATAAAATTATTAATAAATAAACTTGTAATTAAAAAAAAAAGTTATTAAGTGTTATACCAACAATGTCTATTCACAATACCCTTACTCCTATTCTATTCCAGTAATTTGAATATTTTACTTAAAATGAGTAGAGTTCCTAGTCTATGGTAACAGTTATGGGGTCCACGTCTATTCGCGGGCCTCGGGTGAGTTTGTCTGACTTATGTAATGTATGTGTATTAGTTATAAGATTTACTTATTTACTGTAACATATTGAAAGAGTGTACTATTTTTTATTTCAAAATAAATATTATTATTATTATTATATTATTATTGCAAAGTAGTCTTGAATATAAACATTTTTCTTTATTTATTAAAGCATCCCAGCGTAATTAAAAAAATTTTTAGTGTCTGACATAGAGGAGGTATGCTTAAAACTCAATTTTAATAGCTCAAGAGATTTGTTCAAAACGATGAGAAAAATCTCTTAAGGTTGAACAAGAGAACATTTTTATTATTATTTTAATTAATTTAGAAATTAGTTCCTTAGGGTTCGTAGTTTCATAATAAAATTCGAATTTTGATAAATGATGCATACTTTTTTACGCTAATTTGTGTGGATTTGATCGAAATCCAATACGTCCAAATAAAGAAAATTTAATAATAAAATAAAATAACAACGTTTAATTTTGATTTTGATATTAAATCATTAATATTACAAAATTTGTATAAATTATTCCATCATGTAAGCTTTGATGATTAAAACCAATAACCTTATAATAAATTCATATAAGCACACAAATGTGTACGTATATAACAAAATATTTAATTCGTAAAAGGCACATTTAATGCAATATGTTCATTGATATAACAGCAGATTCAATTTTGGTAATATAATCAAAATTCTCTGTACGCGTGACAAACTTTTCGAGAAAATCCTACATATAACGCACAATAATGTGGTGATATCGATTGTCATTTACTATTATGCTTGGTTTAGCTAAAATTAGAGAAATAATACCAAAATATATTTACTGTACATGGCGGATATTGCGTGCAACTCAACCACAAAACCTGAACTACCTATATATTAAAAAATTTTTTTTTTTTTAAGAGACATACTTTTTTTTTGTTATGATTATATACCAACTTGGGACATAACTCTTTTTTTTTTTTAAATATTTATGATACATTTTAAAATGAAATACAAAAAAATATGTAGGTTACGTTTTAAAAGAAAAATAATAAAAACAACAGTAATATTGTACATTTCCTGGATAAAAGTTATTAATTTTTTTTGTCAGTAAGTAATATTTTTTAATTTGATCGTTACACAGAAGTTTCAGGTATTATTACTTCAAATTATTGCATTTTAATAATAATAAAAATAAAAAGACATTTTTTTTTTTTTCATAAACTATTTTATGTTTTTGAAAACGATTATACTTTTACATTTAAAAAATGTTAATGCAGCTGCATTTATTTTATGCTCCAGTTTTTATTGATATTTGTAAATTTATATATTAGACTTGCACAAATGATATTAATTGATGGTTTTTAAAATTTTAAGATTATAAAAACAATTTTTCTGACCTATATTGGCTGGGCTATGATAATTAAAAATTTACTTTAATTGGATCAATGTCCTACGTTTCTATAATCCTTATTGTAACAGAAATATTAGCTCTTTGACTGTTAAGAGTTTACACAAGAATTCACAAAAATGCCAAGACTATGCCTCTGGAAGCTTTTATTAATGAACTTCTACGACTTGAAGTACGGTGATTAAAGGATTTTTATAAAGTATTTTACAAGATTGGCAAACAGTTTCTTAGACACTGTTTGCTAAATAAAGTAAGATCCTTAAAATACCCCAAACCAGTAAAAATCATAAATTTAAACAATTTTTTAAAAATAACTTCCAGACTAATATTAGCATAATAATATCATTTTTCTTCTTTAATATATATAATTTTATCTATCTCAAAATTATTATTGAAAATATATAAAATCTCAATCAAGTGGTAAATTTATGAAAAATAAAAAATTTGGAATACATAAAATTACTAGACTGTACATACATTAATACATAAATTCATTCAACTTCAGTTACTTATTTTATATATAAACGCTATTTAATAAAAAAAGATGAATTTACAATGTAAATATAGCAATTTTTATTTTTCGTAAAAGGCTTCGCGAAAAAATTGCACGTGCCTATATAAAGTTATATATACAGGTGCAGAATGCAATGCAGCTGTCTCCAGAATTGAACATCGTCGTCGCTCTTCTCTTTTATATAGATATTGTATTATTTATACTGCCTGCAATATGCCGTTGTCCTCTTGTATATATTTTTATTACATTTTTTTTAGATTCCTTTTTTTTTTATTCAAGATACGCAAGGTAATATTGACCTTATATAATATACAATATTGGAATGTTCATATATATATAGTCAATATTCCATACGTAGGTTGGCTCCTATACACTTTTAATATGTAGGTGTATATGCATTGTTTGTAATGGTGTTGTTGTTTTTTACTGAAGATATTGAAAATTTGAATATCAAATTCATGTATTTATTCCAGTTATATATATAATAAACCTTCAAGCACACGCAGCTATTATTATATGCAAAAATGAAATAAAATTATAATTTGAAAAAAAAAACAAAATATATGTGTGTTTAGGTAAAAAGAGTATTATTGTAATTTATTATATGAATTATAAAAGATTATTATGCACATAAATTTTTATATTATTTAATTATTTTGTATATCTTTTATTTATAAGACTTTTTAACAATCTTGAAATTTATTTGGGATGATTTTATACAGATTGTATTTAAGTATTGAAATTATTTATTTTTTTTTTGTTAAGAAATGTATATTTTTGAAAATTATTTGAAAATTATTGTCAAATTGGTTATAGAATCAGCTCAATAATGTTAGGTCTCTTTTTTAGACTTCGTCAAACTCCAAAACTAAACGAACCAATTTATTAAATTTCGAGTTCTAAAAATCTCTTAATCTTAAATCTAAATAAAATTAAAAATTAAATTTTTTGATTAAAATTCATAAGCAAATAACAATAATTTACGTCATATATAATTAAATATAAAATATATAACTTAATTTTTATATTTATATTCTAGTCATACATGCACCTGCATTATTTTTTTTCAAAAAAACTTGGTATAAAAAATTTTTATTAAAAATTAATATTCACCTAACGTTATAACTAATAAATCATGATATTTTTCATACTCAATAATTATAAATTTTATATATAAATTCTTATAATTATTTTTATATACAAACTTTATTAATCAAATTAAAATATACAAGTACATAAATTTTAATTCAACTCAACCATAAAGCTAATTATATCGTTACGAATTTTTGATCAAAAAATGTATAATATTTAATATAACGTCTAAAGTATTGAAATTTCAAAAAAAAAGATATAAGAGAGCAAAAAAAATTGATGATTGGTAAAAATATACTACTGTCGAAGCCAGTAATTACCCTTATATATACAACATCATAATTATCGACGTGCGCTCAAGCTTATTAAGTTAAAAAAAAAGGATATGCATGCAATGTATTTTATAACATATATGAAGCTTTTAAAACGCGACAAGTACGAGGTATATATTATGTGATATTTCAAGTAACCCGTCAGCTAGAAGCTTTTTACGAATTACTGCTTGATCCCCTTAATTAAACGCGACGAGAGATTTTATATTTATGCAATAAACAGTATTCTCTGGTATTTTAGTTTTTCTTTAAAATAACAGAATTTTTATTTATGTCCTTTTTTTATAATATCATTTTTATTCTTGTATTTAACACTTTTTTCTGACATTTTTGGTTTATTTTTTTTTGTTTTGTGAAAATTATCTGTGTTGTAATATTTGAACTGAAAAATTTTTTTTTGCACTAGTTGACACTTTAAATACGATAACAATGTCATTTATGCTAAAATGTATAAAATATTAAATTACTACTTTAATATTGTGTATATTTTTTTTGTAAATATTGTTCATTTGGAATTTTTTTTTTAACAATTTTTATATCTGCTCGTGTATTTGTTTTAGATTTTATGTAATTTTATTATGCATGTTTTTTCTATGTGTTTTTGTTAAAATGGCATATGGGTTTTATGAGAAAAATTGAATAGAATATGATAATATAAAAATAACTGAGCAACAATAGTGATATTCAAGGCGCCAGCAATGTCAAATGCATTCGAATATTTTATATAAAGTAAAATGGATCCAATTCAGTGGATAATATTTATATTTTTGGTTGCTAAAAACAATTTTGAAGATTTCATGCATTTTCATAATAATTTACATAATACGCCTATTATTAACCCTCCGAGTACACACCTATTTTTTCGAACAGGATGTACAAACTGGTTTAAAATGACCCGGTCAAATTTATAGTAATATAATTCAAATAAAAAATTTTTTTAAGTGCCTAAAATATGCCCGAAGTGCACAATTGGGTCAACCTGACCCGACCTCCAAGACGAAACCTGTTGTCAAACTCTTAAAGCAATATTACATATGTATGGGAAAAATTTAAAAGATGTGAAAGATATAAGCACTTAAAGGCAAGGTTTGGGTCATTTTGACGTGAAATGTTCCGAGGGATAAGCTATTTCATTTCAAGGCGGATCTTCTATTACTTGTACAAAATTCATCTTGTAAAAAATCACTGATTATGAATACATCTTTTAGTAAATCTTGCCTACGGTATCTAATAGTCTCAATGGACATCAAAAATTAGTTATACTAGCGCCGGAAGCCCTTAGCCCTACCATAATAACCCAGGCTTTATTATTCTCTACGAAACCCTGACTGAATGCATCGAAGAACTTACAAAACATGAATATATTACTTACATCCTAGAGCTAGAAAAAATAATAAAATAAAAGCATTAATTAAATTAAATTCAAATTGTTATTACCTTAATTGACCTCAATTTATTTTAAAAAATTTCGTGAAAAATAAATTAAATATTTAATTTATAATTTAAAATTTTTTTATAATTAAATTTTAAATTTAATTTTCAATATTTTCCAATTGAAAAATTTTCAAAACATTATTTTAATTTTATCAAGGGTATTGATTAAAATTTTTGCATATTAATTATAATTTTATAATTTTGAATAATTAAAAAATATTTTTTTTTTTTTAATTTTTAATATGAAAATATTAAATATTTTCATTTACAACTTAATTTAAAATTGTAATTCATCAATATTATTTTAGTAAATACATAAAAGATTTGATGAAATATTATTTATGGCAATTTATTTTTCAATTATATAAGTATCAGATTTATCTATTTCTAAAATTAAATATTCAAATTATTAACTAATTTAACCAAAATTTAACTCTACAACATATATATAATATTTAATTAAGAATTTAGGTCAAACCATATGAAAATTAAATAAATTTTTTTTTTACGATCATTAATTTACTTAAAAATTATATCTTAATTAAAAATCTTTTTCAAATTTACAGATTTAAGAAAAAACTATATTGATTTCAATAAATTTATAGCCACAGATTTGAGTAATCAATAATTTTCTATTCAGATGTCATATCTCAAACTATGACAATTATTCATCGATTATTTTAATAAGGTTAATTTTGAAATATGTCCAACATGATATTAATGAAATCGTTAAGTAAATATTTAGTAAGGGCATAATAAAGTAGTTGTCTTTTGGAGTATAATATTCATCAATTTTCCTATTACTGTATTTATCGTACTATGTTTTTAGGTCAAATAAACATTATCTGCCTTTATGTTTTAAATCTAAATTAGACAAACTAAATATTGATAATTTGTTCGACAGTATTAAGTACGTAGTTCAATTGACATTTTAGTGAACGTTTGCTGAGTATAATTTTTATGATACTCAATATATGCTGAAATCAAGTAGTTTAAAATTAGATATAAATAAATAATGTATTACATAGCTACGCAATAGAAAGTCTTGATCCTGGGTACAGGCATTATTTTTCGATGCTGAATTCGAATACAATTTAACAAAAGTTCTTAAACTTTGAGACAGGTGAGATACTGAGGGTATGTACCCTTAAAATAGGATAAAATCAACCCTTTTCTTCTGACAACAAACGCCTGCAGATATGAATAATGAGTTAAGAAGATAGGTTTGCTTAAGTTGTTTTTCTTGTTTTTGACTTCAATCATGGCAAAAAAATTTAATTTTACAGGGTCAAAACCAAGGAAAACAGGGATTAAAAGGGTCCGAAAATAAAAATTTGTTAAAATATACATTTTAGTACTGAAAATTGAGTATAATAGGGGTTTCAGGGAGTGCAAAAACTTTTATTTGACAAAAGTTTTAATTAAATTTTTCAAATAAAAAATTAAAAATATTTAGTTCAATAATCGATTGGCGTGTGTTCTTCAGTAGCAATATTAAAACCAAAACAAAATGTCGTGAGCCTTCGTATTAGCAATCAAAATTTGGTCTTCAGCAACTCAGAGGTTCGTTGAATAGTTTTCTATTTTCGTAAAACAAAAAGTATGTTTCTGTATGATTAATCTGAAAATTGTAAATATACTCATCACAAGTTGAAACTTTAATTAACAATTAAAATTATTGTATACGTCATTTTTTTGTAACACTGAATATGCTGATTATAAATAAAAATATATTAAATATTCTCTCAATATAGGCGTATATATAAATTCAAAGTGAATCACAAGTTTTTCTGTTCAGGAAAAGAGTTCTTCAAGTATATTTCTTTCAAGAGATAAAAGGTACCTGCTGTCGTCAGCAAACTATTTCCATAGTTTATGGATAAAAGTGTTAGAGATTGCAGAAAAGACATCCAAAAAAAAAAAGTTAAAGTAAAAAAAAAAATAAAGTAAAGGACCCTTTTCATTTCACCTTCTATAATATCATTTTATTCTTTTATAACTTCAAAATTTGTCAAAGTAAAAAAAATGAGTTGTAAGTATTTACAGTAATGAAAAAACATTGATAAATATAAAAAGTATATTTAACAAATCGTATAATCTGTGATATTTAAAATAATAAAATATATAAAATTTCTGCATTATATAAATAAAGTACATATATATACACTGCGCAAAATATATTTAATGAATAAATAACCACATATATATGTATAATAATAGTATTTATAGAGTAGCAGTCTGGAAGTATTTAATGAGCTCATAACATTCATTAGTATGCGGTAAGCGCATTTATTATTACTTTTATGAAAATATGTATATATGGATCTTTCATTTATATATAAATATTATTATTTACGATTAAATATATTTTAAAAGAGCTATACTAGCTTTGTCTTGTAATATTTAATTGATAAATTTTGGGCTCAAAAATTCTATTTATTGGTCGAACAGTGATTGAAACCTTATAAAATATGCAAGTAACTACCTCTTTAACTTACCCTACACTGTAAAAATGTATTGTTTAAATTTTCAAACATTTGCTTGAAAATTCAAGCAATTAACTCAAAACTTTGCCCAGCAATACTGAGTCCAAAAATTAATTAAAATTTTTAAAAAATATGACAATTATAATTGATTAAGATTTATTTTCAAATAATATATTTTTACAGTGTGTAAAATAACAAATTTAAATAAATAAATGACCAGTTTAATATAGAGTTTAATCATATCATTAATATTATACGATGGCATTAAATATTTTCATATTAGCCATTTATATATAAATTATTAAAATTTAAAATTATAAAAGTCAGTTTAAAAAAAAATAATATATGTCGTCGTCTACTACTAAAATTAATAAATAGTGTCTAGCCTTATTATTTCACATTTTTTATGTCTGATTGATAATTTTTTTGTTTTTTTTGGCATAATTAATGTCATTTTAAATTATTCATGTTACTTAAAACTAATGATTAAATATTTAAAAGAAAAATTGATAATCATTAAAATAATCTTTTATTTAATTTAAATAACTTTGAAAAAATATTTTTATCTCTGAAATGATTCTATCAGATTAAAATAAGTATCAATTTATCATAATAGTAGTTATTTACTATTATCAGTCTCTCTATTTATGTTTTTTTCATTTTTATCTTTTGGCAAAGATCACCTGTCTTTTATTTAACAAAAAAATAGGTACACATTTTTGAGATAAAAAAAAAACTACTAAATAAAATATAAAACAATTTTTTTTATATTTTTTTATACTTAATGCAGTTTTTTAAATGGATAATAAATAGAAATATAAAAAAAAAATGGAGATATAAAAAAAACTAACGCATATGCTTTTATGCTGTAGTGCATTTATTTATAGATATGAATATGTGCTAGTAAATTTTATGCAGTGTATGTATTAAAGGTAATATAATCAATAGAAAAGGTTATGTAATGAAATATATTATGTTATGTAAAATACGAAAAAAGTTTTTAATGATAATAAAGTGGTATTTTTATCAATTTGACATTTTTTTTTAGTTAATGTTGTTTTAATAATATTGTACGTTTCTATTTTTTTTGAATTTTGTCTTTATTCAGGTCTTTATTATCTACGCAAAAAATTATTTAAACTTCGTTGTTATTTTAAGTAAAATTTTTCAAGTATTTATGGAGTTATTCAAATTTTTTTATTATTGGTACGTATACTGAATGTAACTCGAGTATTGCGAAAGTAAATTGTGGTTTTTGAATTTTTTTTGTTTCAACTACGGTAAATGATTGGAATTGGGATATTTTTTTTCTTGCTCAATCAGTTGCAAATGACTTGAAACGTAAAGAAAATTGAAAAAAAAAATTTTTTGCCCTCCCGGACGTAAAACTTGGTACTTTTCGTTCAACGCCTATGTAGGCGAAAATATTATAAACTCCAGAACGAAAAACTTTAGGTACTAGGATGAATACATGTCACTACAATTTCGCCGAGCCCTCACGCTATTGATCACAGTACTACCTACATTTTTGCACCTGGAATTTTTGCTAATTAAGGATATGAACGCTGCGCGTTACAAAGCGAAAAAAAATTTGTATCAATTGTCTTTACTTTTCAGGTCGTTTGCAATCATTTAAGCAAGTAAGACAAATCTCTCTAGCTACAGGCGGAATTCCGCTAACCATCAGGGGAATATATTTGCTTACTGTAAACAGATTTTATTTTCAGTATAGGAAACAAGCAATGTCTAAAAATAGTAGAATATACAGAAAAATGAACAATGTGGGAATAATCACTTCTACTGCTATTATATCTTATTTTTTAAATAAAAATGCGGCCAAAAAATAATTATTCGTTAAAATCTATAAAAAAATTAAAATTCCACTTAAACAAACAGCAACTAAATTGAGTAAAACCAGAGTCGCAGCATTAAAAACCTAAGAAAATTGATCAGAAAATAAATGTAATTAGAAAATCAGTAAAGAATCGATAAAAAAAAAATAAAAATTATGTACATAAGTATGAAATAAATAAAAAATAAAAGGATGAAAAAAAAAATCTTTTTTCCTTCTTGATACGATTTAAAGTATAAAAAGCTTCGTTAACTAAAAGCAAAAAAAGAATAAGGAAAAAAAAATGGTTATAGTTACTACAAGATGTATAGGAAGAAAATATATATATTTTGTAAAGGGTCTGACTACAAATTCGTTTTTTTACCGTTGAGTAAAACACATTTTAAAGAGAAAGAGAGAAATAAAGAAAAACATATAGAAATAAAGATAAAAAAAATAAAATGAATGTTAAGAAAAAAAAAAAAAAGGTGAGAAAAGAAATTTCGTTTTGTGCAAACAAAATATCTACCTTTCCTCCTTCGTCTTAGGGGCCGCAAACAGCAAAACTATTACTGCTGATTTATAGGTCAGAACTGTAAAGGTATATATACGAGCTTTTTGGAATCAGGCCGAGAATTACTCGAGCAAACTATATACGAATTTTATCTAAAGTGTATATCTATGTGTAAGTCGTAATAATGTATACCATCCGGAAGGAAGGTCCGGGAATATAGGCGTAACGTGGTGAACGTGAGCTAAACGTATAACAAAATTAATAGCCTAACATGAGATCTTATGCAATATGTATTATACACACACACAGGGATGTACTAACCGTAAATAGAAGACATATATAAACAACAAAAGTGTGAAACCGCAAGCTCACATATTTCTCAAATTTAATGTAAAAAAATTCTTGAAAAATGACTTTAAACGTTAGCGAAATATTAAATTTTTATGTTTTATATCTTGTTTTGAATAAATCGAACAAATAATTAAAACAAATCGATAAAATCTATTGTAAATACTTGATTAATTAGTTTTTACAATAGGAACTTTGATAGTTTGGTGTAACTAGAAGTTCATTTTCTTTTGACGTAAAATTATATAATTTATTGTTACAAACAAATTTAACTTCAAAACTTTAATTTCTGTTCTCGGATATTCAATATTTATTAATAATAATGAAAATAATAACTAAAGTTATTTGTTGATTCTCTAAGAAATTCTCAAATAATTGGCAATAGAAATTATTGTTTGTGTTGTGTTGCAATATTGTTTTCTTCATTTATTAATTACCTAGATTTTGTAAAAAGTTTTTTCAATTGTTTTATGATAATGGAAATTTCTTGAAAGTCGTACTGCTTATTAGAATGTAAAACTTTGTTAATTTTGTTGGATTTGAAAATTTTTTTCGTGGAAAAGAATCAGTGAGGAATTTTCTGAGTTTACATTTTTGTATGTATGTATTACATGTTATGATTCCCGGGCAGCTCCCTCTCTCTCCTTTCAAGACGTCTCCACAAGGACTTCACCGTATGTAACAATATATTAAATAAAATGAATATATAATAATAATTGTAAACACCCAGGGGAGGTGAAATGTCTGAGGGGAAAAATGACGAAGGAAAACGGGATGGACCTGTAAATGTGTCAATTTATCAAAAAATAGCAAATTATTGGGATTTATTATTTTTTAAGGACATAGCTAGGTGTCAAGGAACAAATTACTTAGTACCAATTCGAATTGATACTTTTCTATTAAAGTCGGACATTATTTTTCTTCCTCAATTATTTGTATCAGATTCAATCAAATTCAAGATAAAATAAAACAACTTTAAAAGTAGCTTAAGCAAAATTGAAATAAAAAAACATTTATTGGTAAAAGTTTAGTATATAATTTTGTGTAAAATCGGAACAACTTAATCATCAAATTTCGAAGCATTAACATTGTACTTTATATATAAACAATTAGAAAGTTTCTATATCGTAAATTGTGGTACATTTAATTTACCAAGTTTAATATAATTTAGAACACTATTATATGCCTGCATGTGTGATTAAATACAAGTAACTTCTTTGAATATATTTGTTTTGTTTAATTATTTTAACATTTAGTATTGAACGGAGTTAATAAGCTTAAAAAAGTTTTACGTAATTCAATTAATGTAATTAATTATTGTAGCCAATGAAGACAAATTTTACGCATGTTTAAGCCTTAAATAAAGGATGCACCAGGTCGCAAATTAAAAATTTTTTTCACATTAAAAAGTATAAAGTCCGCACTTGAAGCTGAGGAAGAAATTTTTTTATGATTCTAGTCCTGAGTTAAAATTTACAAAAAAATACTTTAGGATACATTCAGGCATATATTACTGAAAATGCAAGTTTTCACAAAAATTACTTTAAGCAATTTATCTTCAAGCAAGTGCTTTAAAATTTAAGCCAATGATTAAAAATTCAAGCAGATTTTAAGTTTAATAATATGACAAAGTTGTTTTAGCATGATATATTGCTTGATTTTGATGTTTATATGTTATACCTCTTGATCAAGAGTTCCCCTATAATTAGAAACGATTAGATCTAAGCTAGCTATAGTTCCAACTGCATAACTTGGATATTTTATTACTTTATCCTATTCCATATAGCAACCTAGCGGCGGTGGCCAAAAAAACCAAAAAATTTGAACTCATTTAAATCGGACAACCAAATTCTTGGACCTTAATCATAAAAAGTTTATCCTGGCTGAAATTAAAACACAAAAATTGTTTTTTTTTTTATATTTTGGTGCAGGAGTTTGAAACAATCTTTTTAAAATATACTTGAAAGGGGACTTACTCAAAAAAATCAGTGGTTGGAAAAGAAGCTGTTCTTTATTCAACAAAAAGATTAAAATATACATAAAATATTATAAAAATTAAAATTTTTTTTTCAAATAAATTCTAAAAATCTCATAAAAAACCAAAAAATTAATCAACAAAGCATAAAAATAATAATAAAAGTAAATTTAATATAAATTGGCTTATCATCATATACGTTTTTTTCTTAACGATAAATTGAAAAACGTGTAGTTAATAAAACTGCCATTTAAAAAGGATCATTAACTCCTCAGTAATCTTCATTAAGAACTTGTAATCTCACATACTCAATCAGTACCTAATCATCCACCTTTTTTTTATATATTTTTAAACTATCTTCTAATTTCATTTCCACGTCTAATAAAAAAAACCCTTTTTTTTTTAATAAAAAAAAAATAGTAACTTTTAGATTTCGCTAACTAAGTTAGATCCCCTTTTTTTTTTAGAAACTCAGATGTTACAAAACTGACCATATATAAAGAAAATGATGTATAATACATAAAGAAAAAGGTTACTTTTACAGTTAAGGGTTAACTAAAATAAAAAGTTTTTCTTTTATTTTATTTTTACAAGTCAACACACACACTCAATCTTTATTCTCAAGTGTATATATTATATATATATATATGTGAAACCTGAGTAACTAAAAATACTGTTCGCGTATAGACCATCTGTGACTTCATCTATCATAATTTCAGTCTCATTGGAGAAAATTTTCCCGTTAAACTTCATTATAAAGATTATGATCGATTTTCTCTCTGTTCTAACATTTTATATTAATTTAAACTTACACACGTATCTTTATTTATTTATTAATATGTGTGTGTGAGTAAATAAAATAATATATATTATGTCGGAAAAAAGAAAAACTAAAAGAATGATAAAAAAAAAAAATAATTTATCTGTAATATAAATTACAAATTGAGACTGGGATTTACGTTATCAAGTAAAACAGCTTGTGCACAGCGTGCAAAGATTTGATTCCTAGGTGGGTAATAATCGCGACAAGCACGTTCAGCCACCAAATCTCATGAGTTACTTAACCTTTTTTTTTTACATTAAAAAAAAAATTTTTTTCTTCATAAAAATACTTTTAAATTATGTAATATAAATTTAAATTTTTCTCTTTTCTTATTTAATATTACTATATTGATTTAGTTAAACCACAGTCACATTGAGAATAATACTTTTTTTTATCTTTTACTTTCTATATATTCTCCCTATCTCTTATAGAAAATTTTCTATTTCTAAATACCACACCCTTATGTATAGATGTGTGTGTGTATAAATATTAATGTGTTAGTAATAAGTTATAAAGCATTGAGAGAAAAACGTGCCTTGGCTATATGAGTTAAAATTTTCGCGTTCATATTAAATCTTTTTAACATGTATTCTTACTGGCATCCCTTAAGTAACTAAAACATGTTACACGCGACAGTCTATGTTATTATACACTGACTTATTTTTTGTATATGTGTATGTTTATGATGTATTAAAGTTGGGTTATTTATGGTAGTATATATGCGAAAATATAATAAACATTTTTTTTCATTGAATTTTTTTTATGATTAAATTTTTTCTTTTTTAGGATTTTTTTTAGTCTTAAATATTTTTTCATAAAGTTACAAAATTTTTAATTCATAGGATCTAGCATTTAGGATTTGATTAGTAGGATTAGTTTAAATTGAATTTCAGGTGATTGGAGCTAGAAACTTCAATGATGGAAATTTGTAAAGTCCTTTTCCAATTTTTTAAACCAATTAGAATTATATTATGACCCTGCATCAATCATGCTAAGCATTTCTGAAATAATTCCAAAAGCCAAAATGATTCAAGAATTGTATTATTAAGGTCGCTCTGGTCGCTGAATGAATGTACAGTTTTTTGGAAAAAAGTTTCAGAAAGCTAAACTTCTGGGTCTATTAATTAAACAAAACTTAACAGAGATTCATTAAGAGCCCGAGTTAAATTCCAAATTTTTGTACGCAAATATCTCAAAATTTAACGGTAACTAAACATATCAACTGACTGCAAGATCCACACCATTGGCTGCCTGAAACTTTCCTCGAAAAAACCCTCGAAAAAATCGTACATTCCTTTATTTGAAAATTCTGATTAGTATAGTAAATTTACAACAACAAAAAATTAACTATTTTTTGCGAACGCTCAAAAGAAAATTGAGAATTTTCGAAAACTTACAAATTTTTAAATTTCTCATAAATAATTTTTTTTTTTTTTGTAAATTTACAGAAGCTACTTTTTAAACAGTGCACTTAAAAAAATGTTAAAATTACAGCTTGTTACCTTTGAAAATACAAGTTTGTCTTCCACATAATTTAGAAAATAATACTTTTCAAGGTGTTTTTTTTAATCTTAGCGAAATTTGAGCTAGGACTTAACTTCCTTTAACTTACAATCTATAAATTCTCAATTAAATGATTTTATTGTTCCAGGAAAAAATCTCTGCTTTTGAAGGAAAGAAAAATAGATACTTGATTTTTAAGAACGAATTAAAAAATTCTTAGTATTCTAAAGTAGGTCTTTAAAAATTAAACTTTTCTAATATTTCGCACTACTGAGAAACGATAAAATAAGATAAGATGATATTTTATTTATGAATAAAAAAGTATGTGTACATGTGAAATTTAACAATAATTATTTTTTAATAGTAAAATATAAAAGCTTTAATATTCAAATGACCTAAATGTTATTTTTGAATATTAACTTAACTTATTTAAAATTTTAAAATTAAAACAAAATAATCATAAAATAATTCTTAAAAATTATGATTTTTCAAAAAAAAATAAAAAAAAATGTGACCAATTAAATTGTTACAGATAAATTTTAAAAAATCAATTAATTATTTGATTTTTAATAATTAATTTCAAAAACTTCAATACCTATAAAAAAAACTGTAATTATTTTTTAAATGATAAAAAATGAATAGAAAATAATAAAGATAAATAAATAATTGAATTACAAAGCAAATAAATTAAATAAATTATTTGATTATTATTATTATTATTATTTGTAAATAATTTATATAAATTACCAACTATTAATAAAATTAATGATAAAATATTTTTCAATAAATAATAAATGATAAGTAAATAATTATTTATTGATAACAGGCTATTATTTACATAAAATAATAAATTAATTGTTACAGCATCATTAATTTTTTATCTATTTTATGTTTTAAAATATTAATTTTTTTTGTAATTAAATAACCGAAAAATATGCGTTGCTCATTAATTACATGCACTGTGCATATAAAAAGAGACAATAACAACTTTGAAAAAAAAATTGAATACAAAAAAAAGAAGCTTATTAGCATTTTAAATTTCTATAAAGTTCAGTAGTCTGTTATTTACTAAATAAATTTAAAAACAAAAAGTTTACTACTCCTATGTATAATTTATTGTGTTCTGAACTTTATTCACATAAATTAGAACTTAGACTTTTTTGTCAAATTTTTATGTGAAAGCCTGAGTAAAAGAGGCCAAAATTTATTTTTTTGTTGACGCTACGCGTCCGGCAAAGACGTATTTTCTCGCCACAGTCGCAAAAAAATTTTGTACAATCCTCGGCCATAAACAAAGAATGGCCCAAATCGCACGTAAATTACCTTCCGAGGCGAAGCTGAGCCATTCTTTAGCCGAGCCAAAGCCATTCTTTATTTTTCTGGCCTAGGACCGTAATATACTATACTTCAATAAGCTTTAGCACTCAGGTTTGGGCAAGGATTTGACGTAACCATAATTATTTATAAAAATAGAAAATGAAATTTTTAATTAAAAATAACTTTTTGGTTACAATTACCAATTTCATATTACGTTCCTTTAAATCCTTTATTCCAACTCTAAAACAACAAACTTAAAAAAACAAGTAACAATCTAAAATTTCCTCTTACAACAATAAATTCTTTTTTATTGATTCAAACACTCTGACATCACACCTAAGACACGTGTAAAATAAAAAAATAAATCAATTTATTCAACATGCAAAAATAAAGTGACATAAAATTAAAGTCTTAATAAACAATACGTTATTATCAATTTTCTAAAGTCAACATAAACTTTTGTAGACATAAAATATCCACATCATACTTAAAAAAAAAGAAAAAAAACTCAAATCTATCCAAAAGAGAGTCTGGGACTATCTGTCTCAAGCAGCCACTTCGCCCACTCTCGGCTTCCTCAGACAAAGGTTTTTTAATATAATCTTACATTTTTTATATATACTTTATTTCTTATATATTTTTTGTACACAAATAAAATATCATCATTATGATTAAATAACTATTGTTTTTATTTATTTTGTACTTTTATTATTATAATTTAATTTTGGTTTGAAATTTTGATAACGGGTATTTTAATAATAATGAATAACTTGTATATGTCAATTTTACACATGAAATGATATGATCATTCATCCTATTAACAACTACAGTATTGAGCTTACGCATCTGTGAAATTTTCTCTTTTAATACTGCGTAAAAATTTTTTAAATCATCAAAAATTTTCCCCAATATTTACTAATTTTTCATAAAATAACCAATTTTTTAAGCCTCTAATAGACAATTTATTTTTTTTTTACTTGAATGAGAAAAATAATAATTTTTTTTAGTCATTATTATTCTTTATTATGGTTTGCAATTTTTTAAATTTTCGTTATATTGAAATGTCCGAACGTGTTATGTGTAGTCTCGAACTAATACCTGGAAAAAAATATCGTATAATGTATGTAGATAGTTGATGGTTCAATGAGCTTATGTGCATTTCATCGTTATGTATTTTTCAGGCTGCAGCTGAGAGTAAATTGAAAAAAAAAGCTTTTATATAAAACAAATAAGTCTATTGGTGCAACGTCATCAATAGAGGATTATTTAGGCATTTATAAAATACACGATTTATACTTTTTTAAATATAATGCTTGGGAAATTTCATGGGGAGTTGAAATTGTGAAAATTGAATTATTATTTTAAACTATTTTTGGAATTTTAATATCATTTAATTTTTTTAAAAGTACAAGAGTTGTAAAAACAAATTTTTTTCTACTTTTATGGTTTACTTTAGGGTCCTCGAGGAAAAATTGATATTTTATTGGTTTCAGTAAACTTTTATGAATACCACGTACTTTTTAAAGCCACGTATTTTTTTTATTATGAAAAAATATTGAATTTTTCTATCTTGCTAGGCTAATTTTTAGTCTAAAACTAACCCATTCCATAATTTTTAAAATGTTACTTTTTTTTGTAAAACATTACAAATTTTTTTCTAAAAAAAGGACTTAAGGGTATAATTTTAAAGTAGCCTAGATCCCAAAAATACCAAAAAAAAACAAGAAAATATTAATTAACCGTTATTTTAAAAACTCATTATTTTACAAAATCAAATAACCAATATAAACTCAAAAACCGTAAAATTTTTACCGTATTAAATAAACGATAAAATATAAGTGATACTTTCCTTACAAGCGTAAATAAAAATGATAAAAAAAGTAGTCAACTGGGAAAAGAATTTGAAAAATGAGAAATTAAATATCTCATAGAAAATGTAGTTTCTATATACTGTTTGCGGGATCAATAGATGTTACCAAGTCTGATATCGTACTTTTTATTGACAAACATTAAAAAACGAAATTGAATTTTAAAAATATAATTGATTACAGAATTTTTAATTGTTAATTTTGTGTTAATAAATAAATTTTTATTTTATAAAAATAAAAACAATTTATCGTATACTAAATTCATCTTTAAAAATATCAATTAACACAATTGATTAAATTTAACTGCAGAAAAACACGATTGCTAAATTGTATTAATTTTTATTTTAATAATAATAAAAAAAAAGTGTGTTTGTACCCTAAAAAATAAAATTGAATATTTTGCATGGTACGCTATTTAAAGAGACACACACAGAGATAGAGAAAGAGAGAGAAAAGGTACAAATTAGCCTGAGTCTCGTTATTTTTCCATGCCATTAACGTTCAACTAAAATGACCTCTGTCAATGGTTTTATAGCAGTTAGCTTTTTTGTACTTTTTTATTCGTTATTTTTTTTTTTTTTTGTTAACATCATGCTCATTTCCTTTTAACTTTTTCTTAGTTATCCTGTCATTTTTCAATAGCTTTTATGTATTTTTTTTTTTATTCTTGATTTATTTTTATTATTTTTTTAAAAAAGCTTTTTATGTAGATTTTTTAGAAAACAAATTTAATCCATCATCAATAATTATGATTAAAAAATGCTGTGATGTACTCTGTTAATTAGTGAACGTTTTTTTGTGTACATTTAATAAGCAAAAAATGGATTTTGTAAATTTTTGCAAAATAATGCTTTTATTTAATGTTGTTGTATTTTTTCTGGAATTAACTTGATAGATTGTGAATAATTGAAGCGTTAATTTAGTAGTTCTATTATATTAGGTTACATAAAGTTATATTAACATGGAATATGTTTATAGGGCGTGGGTACTTTAGAAATCTGAAAGCCAAAGAAGGGGTGGGGGTCAAATGGACTTAGAATAATTTCGATTTTGGGGCTTAGAATAAGTTCGATAAAGGGTTCTAAAATAATAAGGATTTTAGCGAGGATTTTAGTAGCTTAAATTTATTTGAATACCAATCATTATCCTAGAATATTTTGTATATTTATTTATTAGTTACAAAATACTAGCAGTGATTTAAAGTATAAATTAAAACATGTTCCACAATCATGTCATGCATTAGTCTCCTTTCTACTAGTTAAAAAAAAAATTATAGACCATTTCATATGAAAATGTAGTACCAAATTATTTTAAAACAATTTGAATGTACGAATTTGAATAAATTAAACAAAAGTTCAAAAATTAGTGCTTACAAATTTCAATAAATCGTCCTAAAAAATAAGCAGCTCATTATAATAATTAAAAATTACAAAATATCAGAAAATAATAATTTAATCAAATACCTATGAAAATTTCATAAGCGCAAAATCATTAATGATAACTTATGTATATTATAATGTAATATTTACACACATATATATAATTGTGCATATATGCATCTATCTATATATATATATGAGCTAAACTAATTTTGATTATAATCGCATACAAACTTGACACCTACACATATAATAATAATAATAATAGGTAACTTTTAGGCGAAAGAGCGTGATATAAAATCATAAAACTTGTTAATCTGCATGTCCTTCCTTCTAACTAAAGTTAAATTTTCTATTTTAACATTCATTATATATATATATTTAAGTTTTTGTTTGGCGCATCTGGTGTAAAACTAAGTAATTCAGAATTTTACTTTCGTTTCATAGTATTTATAATATACTCGTGTTTTCTCTCGTTTTGTTGATATTACTTAAAAACATACGTTTACCTTATATTATTCTCTAATGAAGTTCTATTATATAAACTTACGTTTCTTATTATTATTATCTGAAATAATTTTTAATTATTTTAATTTAATAATTTATAGGCTTGAATTATTTAATTTTAATTTTTGTTTTGTACATGGCGAAATTTAAAAAAAGTATTCTACACACCAAACCTAAAAGAATTTTTTGTTACCCAGAGAAGAATGATTGTTTATTTAATTCTTTAGAGCGGAATAATTTTGAGGTTAATATTTTTAAAAACAATTATTTTTGTTTTTATTCTGTTCAAAAAGAATTAAATTGAAAATAATTGTTTTTAAAAATATTAACCTCAAAATTATTCCGCTCTAAAGAATTAAATAAACATTAATTCTTTTTTGGGTAACAAAAAATTCTTTTAGGTTTGGTGTGTAAACCTGTTCCTTAAACTAAAAGCTTTTTCTTACATAAAAAACTTTAACTAAATTGTTTAAGGAAGTTATACATATAAGTGGGGTTGAAGGGTCTTATTGTAAAAGAGTGGGAGGTCTGATGCGCACGCATAGACTTATTAAATGATAAGGCTAGTTCCACAAAACTCCTTAAGCGCAGCTGTAATGCAATGCGCACAATACAATTTTCGTTTGTGCGCATGCGTGTTGTGTTGTACGCATTGCGTTGCGGCTGCATTTTTGCGTTTGCGAAGGTTTGTGCAACCAGCCTAAGGCAGGCTGTCCAAGTGACGTTCTTAATGGACTTTTACGCTGCATCTTGCAGTTAAAGAATTTGAAAATTTTTAAATTTATTCCTGTAAGACTACAAATTTAAAACGTCCATTTTGAGGCAATGATTAACATATTCCAGGAAAAATTTAAAGAAATGCGAACGACGCGACGTCTGGTAATCCAAACACAAATAATTCAAAAATAACTGAATCTATTTCATAGATCAATACTAAATAATAGTAATATAAGAATTAGAATAAAATTCCTATTAACTAAAACACGTCTAACCAAAAATAATCTTACCACACTTTGAACTTCTAGACCTGGATTTCGAAACTAGGTGTAAATTAAGTTTGGAAGCTGCAATATAGGAATTTCTGCATAGATTTTTATACCCAATAAAAAGACTTTTTACAGGAAAAAATTCTTCCCTTTTACCATTTTTTATAAATTTATATCTATATATTTATTCTTCTATTACAAAGAAAAATGTCTCGAAAAATATTAACATAAATAATTATTATTCAGCAAAATTTTGACTTAAAAAATTCTAACTTTCTTATTTTTTTTGTTTCAGGTAAGTTTTTCTTTGGAATCCTACGTTATTACGAAATTAGAGATTGATTGTAAGTAATTTGTTGTTTATTTTAATTTTTTATTGATCTTCGGCTATAACCAAATATTATTTGTTCAGCCAATCAATTAATATAACCTAAAAACAATTTTTCTGGTCTATGTCGCTAAGCGTCCGGAAAAGACGTGGTTTCTACGACCCTTGTCCATAACTAAAGAATGCCCCAAATCGAAGTTTACGTGGGATTTGGGCCATTCTTTACTTTTCTGGACTCGAGCCCTAAATATACTATTCAAATAAAAATTTATTTATTTAATAATTGTATTTATAAACTAAAAGTAAAAATAAATATTTTAGATAACCCTTTTTTTTTATTTGAATTTAAAACTTGAAAAACATAAATTATTGATAAATTATGTTATCGATTTTACTATATTATACTTCGATTATACTCTGTATAAACCAACTGATTAAACTTTTTAGATTTAAAATTTATTTATTTCTTTAAGTCTTGGTAAGTTTGATAGCAATTAACTGACTATGCTGTTTTTTTACTTTGTAATATATTTTATTGAATTATTTTTTGTAATAAGAAATTCGAATGCGGGTTACACATGTACACTGAAAAAAAAAATATTACCTTTGATTTTACAATGTAAGCTTATTAAATTACTGTCGAAAATGGCCTAAAAAATGTGGAAATAACTGAAATTTGCCTGTTCCGGGCAAGTGGGTCAATTCAAGTAAAAAGGGATATAACATTTGTAATAACATAAAATAAAAAAGGAAAATATTAAAAAACCCCAAATCCTGTTGTGATTGTGATAATTTTCAGTAAGACTCACATGCCTATAATATTATTCAGACTGATTTAACAGTATTTTTTTTAAATTCTATTTTTATTAACCTGCTAAATTCCAGCTTAACTAAAAATTATCATCTAAAATTTAAAAAAATATTATTTTTTATAATTTCTTAGCAAAGAGTTAATCTTATTTCTGAATAATTAAAAAAAATTGAATCTCTCTAACACATGATAAATAAAACCTTTTCAACGACGTACCTAAACACTATATTTTATAATAACGATACATCCTCTTAAAAAGCATTAAAATCCAAGTTACTTACACACATGAACGTAATAAAAGTTAATTAAATATTTAATAAAATCTCAAGACTAAAAAAATTACACACTGCATTTAGAAAATATGTCATTGTGTATTATACACTCACGTATATTTTCAGTTTTACAAAATCTATATAAAATCCAACAAGAGTATAAAATTTCAAAGAAGTACGCTATATAAAATAAAGCTTTAGCTTTAAACTATCTATTATTACAAGGCTTTAAACTTGTGGCGTTTTTTTTTTTAAGGTTAAATAACAAAGTAAATAAAAAAATTAAATAAAAGTAGCCTCTTTAATAATCTTTTTGGCTAATTTTATTTTTTTGACAAACGATCCTGTCAAAATCTAATGCCAAATAGTTCTCGCTTACTTTTATAGAATTTTTAAGTGGTCTATTTAAGGGGTTAGAATTTTCTACACACACACATAAATATTTTGTACTTGTTATATGTAAACGTACAAATAGATAGAATAAAGAGTCGAAATAAAAAAAAAGAAAGATTTGACAGCTAATACGTGACTGTAACGCTTTTATTTTTGATGCTGTTAGTTTATACCTATACCATTTCTCTGTAAACAAAAAATCAATAGTAATCTCATATAGTTTTTTTTTTTATTATTAACTATCATTTCATACACGTTGAGTGGTTACAATAATACAACTAGACATATTCGAATTTATATATCGGTCAGTTCGTACTTCATCATTTATTTTCTACTTTTTTATTTTTATCTAGAGTGCATGAGATAACTTTATGACATTTTTTAGAATAGCAAAAAAATATATAAAAACGATGAAAATCTACTATGGCATCGTATTATTTTTTTTTTCTCTTCATGTGTGTGAGAGGATATAGGAAGTGTCGATTTTTTTTAGAGTGTTATCTTATTCACAATATGTATAAGGGATTTTTTTTTCGTTGCGCTTTACAGAGCGTGAGTTCGTGTTATAATAGCGGAACTTTTATGACCCTCTGAGGAGATTGGGCAGAAGTTTTATTTTTTTTAAAAAGTTTATGGCAGTTTGTTTTTGATATATAAAGACTTTGGATATTTTGATAAATTTTCTTCACTTTTAAAAAGGTTATTTAATCTTTTCGATATTTTTCTTGATTAATGATTTTTTTTATTTTACGTTTAATATTCATATTATTTTAGGGTATGGGTTTAAGATTTAAAGTGATATATTGAGTCTTTTAATGTTTTTTAAAGAGAAATCATTAATTTTGAAAGTTTTTAACAGAGGAAATGAGTAGGGAAATTGGGTTACTTTAGTTGAATTTTTTAATTTTTTAAAAACTTATTGAAAGCTATCAATATCGTTCTTGTAAATGGACACGATTTTTAGTAAGATACAAGAAAAGGTTTAATATCAACCCTCTAAATATTATAGAGATCTTTACTCCAATATGCTCCAGCTAAAAATTGCACCTTTGAAAATTCATATTATAAAACAATAAACAGGCACCAATAGTTTTAAGAACAAGAAAAACCATTTTGTTTTAAATTTACTCGAAAATTTATTTCCATTTTGCAGCAAGTATTTTTTATTTTAAAAGTATCATAAAATTTTTATTCATAAATAATAAATAAAAATAAAGTAATCATTCACACTTCAGTTATATTTATTCTCTCATTCATTCAATCATTCAAAAATTTCAATTCATTGACATATAAAAATATCTATCAGTATTTCAAATTGATACTTAAATCACATATGGATCAGTTATAATACATCTATGTCTATTTATATGACATAAAACAAAGCTTTCGTATTTCTTTTTTGAGGGAGAGTTAGATAGTGTGGGATGAAAATAAAAATTCTTTTTTAAAGATATAAAAAAAAGTCAAGATACCAATAATATGTGAGGAATTCTACTACAACTGGGCCCAAGTTGGACTAAAGGATCACAAAAGTTGATCAAAAATATGTTATTCTGAAAATGTAACTAAAAATAAACTTTTTTATCCATTTTTAGCATTCTAGGTTCAATTCTTTATTCTTGGCAGTCATATTTGTTTTTTTTGGCATTCTCAAAATTTGGTTGTGTTTACTATCAAATACTTATTTTAATGTGAAAATATTTTACTTTAAAATTAGCTGCCAATAACACAATCGAACTTAGAAAAATAAAAATGGGTGAAAATATGAGTATGATTTATTTGTAGTCGCACTTTCGAAATATTATATTAAATATCAAGTCCACAAAAGTTTTAATTTAAAAATTTTATTTAATAGTTTTTAATATTTTACATCCAAAGTGTCTGATACAGCAGTATTTTTAACAATGTAATCTCAGTAAAACGTAAAACTAAAAGCATTCTGTAAACTTAAATTTAAAACACGATTCTAATTGAAAAATTTTACTCATATAAATAATCTAAAATATCGAACAATAACTTCTCTTATTAACAGTAAGTAACGCAAAACTTCATAAACATACGCAACAATTGATGCGCAGGTGCCAGTGATCATAATAATTTTAAGCAAGTGAATTAAAGCAGTGTCATCTTTTTTTTCATCAATAAAATTCTCTTTTTCTGTAACTTCTGTAACCCATTTCTTGTCTAATCCTGTCTCGGTTACTCGATCAACTATTTTTGAGTATTTTATTAAATACGGTGAATTATTTTCAAAGAGTAACGCAAAAATATGTGTTGGAAAGCTTGTATCAATAATTATAAATTTTTTTGAATGGTCGCTTCTCTTTTCTAGCAATGCATCTGCAATTATGCTACCTGTTATAATAATCGAATTTTTAAATTTTGATATGTCATCAAAAATATTACATTCTTTCATATTATTTACAATTTTTCTTAAATTATCATTTATGGAATTATCCTCCAATATCATTTGCTTGGCCTTATAGTCCATTGGACTGTAAATGGTAATATTTTTTTCAAACACCTCTTCAAAGTTGTAAATCAATTGTTTTTCGATAGTGATGTATTTTGATTTTGTTACTAATAAAATAATATCCGAGGCAAAAAAAATTGAAAAACCAAAAATCGTAAAATAGAGAATTTTCGACTGTAAAGATTTGTGTTTGATCTTAGCTGCAAATCCTAAAATTAATTGAAAAACTAACAATGTTGACCAATCTTCATGTAATAATTTCAACCTTTTCATAACAATAGCAGAAAGAATAAGAATAGATGTGATTCCCAAGAAACAATATAAAATTTCAGTAGCAAAATCAAACTTCTTGATGTGATTTACTGGTACGATTGCTACCATTTTTTCAATACTCAAGAACTTAGAATTTTTGTAATGTTTCATTTGGTAAACGTAATTGTAAGAAAGAAACAAGCTTAAATTATTTTGCTTTATCGTTTCAGAACGAGGTACTGTACTGGGATGTCAATAAACAATTTGTTTATTCTTCTCCTGTAAAAAAAACGTATATAAATATAAAAATAATTAAAAAAATGTTTTTTTTTTTTAAATAAATTAATTACCCTTGAATGTTTATTTGATTAAAGTTTTAAAATTTTATTAATTGAATATTAGAATTTATATAATTTTTTTGTGTTTCTCACAAAAATGTAGTTATTTTATAAAAATTTTTTTTAATACTAAATATAAAAGCAAAAGAATAATAACTCTTTGGTATAACAGAGCCAGATGGCCAGACGTCTGAACAGAACTAAAATTTTTTTTAAATAAAGAAATTTGAATAATGCTTATTATGTTCTGTTCAAAATAGTAGTGGGGATCGATTTACAATATTTTGTAGACAGTATCACAATGATGTGATTATAATATCTGATAAACAATGAAGAAAAAGGCGTATGGGATAATGTCTGATAATAAGATTAAATTTTATTCTCTTATTTTTCGAGTTATTTTTTCATTGGTTATTAATATATAATGCTTTATCTCTTCTGAGCATAGAAATAGATAAAGGTTGTGGCATGATAAAAAATTGTGATAAATTCTATTTCTTGGTTTTAGGTATATAGTTTTTGAAAAAAATATTAGATAGTATACTTATTTGGATATATGAGCGGTTCAGTGCACAAACTATAGACATAGAATTTTGAAATTCAGAAGATGATCAAAAGAGAATAGAAAAAATCTATCTTAGGGGCCGTTCATAAAATACGTAACACGAATTTGGGGTAGGAGGGGTCGCATAGCTTGTTATGGTCTTGTTACGCTTGAGGAGGGGTATGTCGTTAACAGTGTTAATTAACAAATGAATTTTTATTTATAAAAAAAATTTAAATATACCGCTAATGCTAAGACACTTTATTATTTTTTTGCCCTCCCGGGCGTAAAACTCGCGCGTAAAGAATTTTCTGCACTCGTTCTACGCCTAGGTATGCAAAAAATATTGTAAGCACCATGGGTGAAATACTTTAGACACTCGCGTAAACACATATCACTCGTGCCCGGCTTCGCAGAGCACTCGTACAAGTGCTCACGCTAGTGCCAAAACTTTTACGCCCTTGATACTTAATATACTATTATGTATCTCCACGCCAGAGAACAATTTTGAGACATTTTTTATAATAAATTAGACCTTCACCCTTAAATTGGCCAAAACTACCCCCAAAATAGGTTTTTTTTCAACCAAATTTCAAAGGCTTAGAGTGAATACAGCAAAAATGCCCTTTTTAGTGGTAGTTTTGACCAATTTAAAGGCAAGGCCCCAATTTCTCATAGAGAAAACCCCGATTTTCGTGATCAGCGACCCAAAAAACCTATAATAGACCAAATCTGATGGTGGCCGGAGACTTTACAACCCCCCCCCCCTTATTTTGACTGGAGTATTAGTTACCATTCAATTTAATAAAAAAATTATTAATTATTTAAATGTAGCAGTATTATAAAGAAATACTATTTATTTTAACAATATATAATTTTAAAACTGAAAATGAATTATATAAAATAAAAAAAAGAGCTTTTTTTAATTATAAGCAAAACTTAAAAATATTATTTTCATTATAATAAATTATATGTTGTATGTAAAATGAAGAATTTCATTACAAAAATAAAGAAAGTTAAAAAAAAAAATTTTCTTACTTTTTTTTACAATATTTATGTTCGAAATTTATTTTATCGATGTTACGTAACGAAATCCTAGAGGTTGGAGGGGTCAGATTATTTGTTACGGTGTGTTACAATAGAGGTAGAGGGTATCCAAAATGTTGAAATTTTGTGTTACGTATTTTATGAACGGCCCCTTAAATGCGACTTAAATGCATGCGTTAAAGAAGGGCAGACATAGTTTCCCTTTCCTTTTCAATAATTCTATGTATGTCTAGTTTGTGCACTGAACAGCTCATATATGACAAACATACCGTGTTAAAAACCGGTTTTTTCAGAGGAGCTGTCAACAATGACTATTTTTTATTTTTTTTCCTTGTCTACTTTCTGCCTTGCAGTAGTTAAAATGGTATAATATAATAATATAAATAGATAAAGCTACGTACTACCAAAGAAGATATACTAGTATAGAAGTCTATTTCTTTTATTATATTTCTGCCGGAGTTGACGCGACTTTTGGTAGTATGGTCGCGCGAACACCGACTTTTAGGCACATTCTACAATCATCCGGTAAACTCTTGCGGTCGTCCGCTAGTCAGTGGTGCCAACTTTACATAAAATAAATACACATAATTATTTTAAGTTATTATTTAGTTTAGGTTGGCGCCACTACCTTACGGACCTCTAGCGGACGACCGCAAGAGTTTACCGGATGATTGTAGAATGTGCCTTACTCTGCTTTTACTTTAAGCCAAGCGCTAGTTTACTTTTATATATTATATAAATATCATGCGATACCATAAGAAGGGGAAATAGAGGTTGGAGATAACTCCATCTAGCGTCGTCTAGTTAACTAAAATTCAAGCAGAAATATAACAAAAGAAATATCTTTCTATACTAATATATCTTCTTTGGTACTACCTAGTCGAGCCGCCGGGCCACCAATGTATTTAGTAACCCACTTTTTTTGTTTAGGTCCGTGGATAAAAATAGGTGTATTATATTTATTTGGACCAATGCTAAATCCGAATCCGGGGTCTATTTTGATCTAAAAGAGGCAGATTAATTGTTACTAACAAATTATTGCAAAACTAGCCCAAAATTAAGCAAAATCGAGTTGTAAAAGTTAACAAGCTTCAAAAATTTGTGAGTTAAGCAAAACTTTCCGATATACTTTAAATTACAGATATCTAAATTTTTAATATTTAATACTTTAAATTCATTATTTAAACAATTTTTAATTGTTTAAACAATTTATAAATGTTATTAATTTCTTTTTTGGATTAAGACTGGGTGCGACACTAAGTTAAGTCAATAAATAACCTACCCTTGATGAATATTAAAAATATGAATAGAAAAATTCGAGAATAATTTATAATATTTTATTCAAACAAATTCCGGATATAAAAAAATTTACAAGGGGAGACCGGAAAATTTGGGTCGCCAAATTACAATTTATAGTTATGGATGACTTTAATAAGTTGAAAAAACATCAAAGATTCCCTCCGTTTATTCCAACGCGCCTTCTGGGCTTAGAAACGCAGGGCTCAATGTTATAAAATCGGGTTTTTTCGAAATCTTTCACATAACGCTGTAAACTAAAACAATTAAAAATTGTTTAAACAAACGCCTGTATAATTTTTATCGAAATTATTGAGCTTTAAATTTATTAACTTTTACAAATTAGTCAAGGCGCATGCAATGTTAAATGCATCCAAAAATTTTTTTCAGCACTAGAATAGATGCACCTCAGTGAAACGTATGTATTTTTGGTCGCTGAAAACGATTTTGAAGGTTTCCTCTATTTTCGGATGGCCATGGCCAAAACTGCAGTTTTGAGTAATGGACGCTATATAATAAAAAATCGGCGAAAGATTAGCAAGATTGGTAATATTATGAAAACAATTGCTGATTGAGCCTAATTTCATTGGAAAGGACAATGAATTAATGATAAAAAGGTCATTTTTGAAATATTTAAATAAAATAAATTTTCACCATAATGAATTTTGTGTCATTACTTAAGTTATGGTAGATTTTTTTAGTGTCATTTAATTATTAAAATGAAACTTTTGAAAAAAAAAACAAAATTTGTTTTATTTATTTAATAAAATTGTAATTGCATGCATTATATTCATATTTACATGAAAAATTTTTATTTTTTAGATTTTATAAATTAAATTATCTTGAGATAAATATTTGTATTAAATATTTCATCAACTACGTAATATGATTTATTACAACTTAAACATTTCGTATTACTGATTATTACATTTTAAACTAATAATATAGAAATTGGTTATGGATAAATTTTTAACGTTGATTTCTTTAATTTAAAAAATAGTGTATTATGGATTTTTTAAAAATATCTTAACATTATTTTTTTCAAAAGAACTTTTAAAAGCATTTTTTATATTAAGGTATCGAGCCAACCTAATACACTATGGCGAAACACTGTTACGTACCTATTAGTTTAAAATTAACCAATTTATTGGTTAAATTAATAAGAATATCACATATAATTTATTTCCTTCAGTTAAGTTTCTGCGCCTGTTTTGCACATCTTTTAAATTTTCTGACGATTGTTTTCATTATTACAAACTGGCTTAAATTTAATATTCTTATTCCAATAACTCACAGCAAACGCCACACCTGTCGCTTGATGGCCAGAGTGAAATCTCCAGGATTGATATTCGTCTGGCATCATTATTGAACTAATTATATAAGAATTTGATGGAGTTTTCAAAGTATAAACTCTGCCAGTTCCATCATGTAGACCAGCTGTAATAGTCTGATTACCAGAAACAGTTGAGAGTTTAATTTGATTTAGAAAATTGTCTCTTTCTGTGGTAAGAATTTCTGCTTTTACAAGTGGGTCTGAGTAGGAAATATCGACGACTTGATTTCTTACCAGAAGATCGTTAGGCCATCCAAAGTATCCGTACTGGTGATTGTAGTTTTTTCCACATGAATCACTAACTTGGTACTCAACTCCACAAACTCTTGCCAACTCTGGAGTATCTGGCTTAAAATCCAAAAGATTCACTTGGTTTATATTTGGATTGGTAGGTTGTATATTATACATCAATTCATATACTATTTCAAATGCATTACTATAACCCCAAAACTGACCAACCAATAAGGCAGGATAGCTGATTTGTAAAAATAAATTTTTGTTTTCAAATGGATTATCGAGGTAAGATTTCCAGATTTGTATATATGAAAATGCTTCTCTTTGGTACATCATATTTTGTTTGAAGATACTCTCTGTATCCTGGACAAGCGTAGTGTAATACTTTTTATTTACTTTTATGTTTTTTAAATTATATTCAAAATAATTTTTAAAATCATTCTGCATATCGGTCATGTGTTGAACAGATAAACTACTTAAAAGCATAAGTTCTTTAATTTCTGAATCTATTTCAGAGTCAGTCAAGCCTATTTTTTTAGCATTCTTGATAGAAGCTATTCTTATTATAGAAATTAAATTAACTGCAGCTGCGTAAAGTGGCGCGAAAGCCGATTTTAATTTTAAACCTGGCATTTTAAAATTTTCTTCCATGCCAGTCATAAATACTGAAAGTGGTATGTAATGCTCATGAATTAAATTTGTGTCATTGCTTTCCAAAGAAGAATTGAATCTTTGAATTTTGCGTTTTAGCTCATTTGTAATGCCAGTTAATTCATTCCATGTGTTAAGGTCGATTCTATCACCTACCAAATCATTAATTTTGTCTTTGATTTCTTCAAAAATGTCTGGTTTAGTATTAGGAAATTTGGATTCCCAAAAAATATCAAATACAAAGTTCAAAACTGAGCCAACTGCAGGAATTTGTGAAATACCAAATGAAAGTAAGCGATGGATTACATCAACCGCATCTATAGACTTGATTCATCATCATTGTTAGAAAAAGATCGCTGTATTCTTAAGTTTCCATTTGAATTCTCGAGGGTTACCTGATTTTCTGATGCACCTATTTTGAAATAAAAAAACGCATTAAAAAATTTTGCAAATTTATAAAAAGTTTATTACTTACTGTTTTTGTCAAAACATATTGCTAGCAGTAGTAAAATAAAAAAAGCGTAAACAATATTGAAAAAAGTAAAAATCTTCATTTTTTCAAAAGCTACTAAACTTTGAAAGGCCTAAGCTATGAATGGTTTACGATTTAGGAATCGAGGTCTTATATATGAAAAATATAACACTTTTTTATCAAATATAAATCGTGTTAAAAAAAGAAAGAGCAAAATGCTTATTTTGAGGAAAATGTTAATTTTAAAAAGAGTAAGAGCAATTAAAAAAAAAAAACATTTTAAAAGATTTTTTTGAATAATTAATTTATAATAATTATTTGAATAATATTTTTGTATAACTTGTAATAAAATTGTTGTAACAAATGTTTTAAATGAAAGACTTAATATACTTTTAAAAAAAAACATACTTGTATTGTAATTAACATAAGTTATATTAACAATTTATTCTTTAAGCATATTGCAACAAACATTATATTGTGTACTTTATTAATGTAAATAACTTAAGGTTTAAATGAAGGATATATGGGTAGATTTAAATGAAGCGTACACGACTTGTATGGCCGGGTCTTCAAAACTGCCCCAAAGTATTTTTTTTCTGAAAGTACTACCAAAAATAAGCCACCGGCCCAATTTTTAGCCTCCGAGAGCAAAATCTCGATTTTTGACAGCCATTTTTATGTTTTGGACTTTTGTAAAAAGTAATTTCGAAAGTATTTTGTAAAGCAGCGAAATTTTAAACTGAAAGATTATTTTAATTAAAAGGAAATTTTTTATTTTTTAAATAATACTAAATTATTCTAAATTAATCAGAAATTTCTTTATCATTTCGCTGTTTTAACATTAAGGTCTTGAAAACATAAAAAGATATATACTATATCCTTATGTAAAATTTACCCTGGAATCCAAATTTTTGGTCAGATTTTTGATTAGTCACGTGACTTGGCGGGAAATTTGAAATTTGTAAAAAATGATCTTTTGAAAGCTGCTATTTTCTTATCTAGAGCTCCCGAAAAGCAGTGTCCAATCGAATTTTTTTTTTGCCAAAAGATATAAGGTTTAAAAAAAACTTTAAGCCTCGTTAGAAGATTTTTCGCTAATAGGTTCTTAAGAAATAGACTTTTGAAAAAAACAGCCTATCTTAGCGATTCCTCGCGCGTGCGCTACTAAAAAAAATTTTTGATCCCGGAATAGGATAGCCTAATGATTATTACTTTTAAGCCAATTATATTTGTAATCAATTGATAAAATAATTTAGATAAATTTTAATTTTAATATTTGTTCATAAAGTATTGACTATTTATACAAAAAATTAAAATAGGTATATTGAAAAAGATTATCATTTTTGTACTTGCAAAATAAAGATCTATATTATTGTTATATTATTAAATTGTCGATTCCAAAAAAAGTATTAATTTATTTTTTTTTGAATAAAGAAAATACAAATACATATTGTTATCTGGATAAACGCTTCATTAATTCAATATAATAATTATCGCAATATAAAAAAAAAAATTAATTAAAAATATTTTATTTTTAATGAAAATGCGTAATAAATAATAAAATTATAATAGAATACTTTTCACGTAAAACGAAAATCTAATGAATAAAATAAATTTATCTTTCTTCTTAGACAACTCCCTATTATTTTTAATATGATTTTGGTCAATAAGCGAAATTTCACAAATTTTTTTTTCTTATTTTAACTGAACAAAAACAAATTTTCCACATCGTACAGATAAAACTGAAATGTTGCATCAAACATTGAAATTTTCTGATCTTTTAACAGGGTCTTTGATATTCAGAAGTGTATGACTTGCAAAGTTCAATTGCTATCTGCACTTTTAGCCCCAAATAAAATTGCCTGTCTAAGGTATAACTTTGGTCTGGGACGTGCAAATAAATCATAATGCCTAACTTTTATGAGGCTGATTCAAAACACCTATTGAAATAATGTGAGTGGATCTAAATATCCCCGTTTTATTATATTTTGGCATCACCTATCTTTATTTAAAAAATGGTTTTATTTTATTTTTAAAAATGATTGTGAAAAGGTACCGCCAGGTACTAAAAATTAGAGTAATTTTGTATTTTTTTATAATTATTCATTTCTTGCTAAATTCAGTCACTGATATGCAAATTTTATTTAGTTGATTAAAAAAACAAAGAATAGAATCAATATTATATATATATATATATATAATATGATAATTTCTTTGATTTTTATAATTGACGTCATTAATTAAGTAAATAAATAAATATTGAATGTATTTAATCATGTATTAATTTTATTTATCGGCAGTTTTTATAAATTTTTACCTAAGTCTGAAGTCGATGTTTTGAATTTTTTTATTTTGAATTTTTTAGAATTTTTTTTATGAAGGAGTTGAAATAAATGAATAAAATTTTAGGAGAATATTTTTTAAGTATTAAATTTGAAAATTCTAAATTTTGGGAAAAAAATTTTCCAATATGGCGGAGTTACAGCTGTTGAAAGTCGGCGTGTTTTGAAATTGGCGTGACATCTGGAGCATCCAATATAAGTCTTAAAAAAAAAAAAAAAATGTTGTTAAAACACGTGTATTTTCTAGATGAACCTAAAAAAAAAAAAAATTAAATGATTCTTGAAAAATGGGAACGTTTTTTGAAAAATTGACCATTTTTTCGGACTTTAAAATAGACCAAATGGTGCCTTAAACTTAAGATATTTTACAACACGTAGGTTCATCTAGAGCGAAATAGGTATGTAATGTTCCAAAAAAATTTTCAGGCAGATCGGATTAGCCGTTTTTGAGTAATTTGTCACGCCAATTCGAAAGAAGTAGTTTCGAGAAAAATTAGTTTAAAGTTTTGAAGAGTAAAAATTTGAAGAACAAGTTTTTTACCGATTTTTCAGCGATACCGGGATCATACAGTAAACCTTCACAATAGCTTAAACTGCTCTACTAATTTTTAAAGTATTACGTATTGAAAAAGTGTTATAACTGATGTGAAATAATCGAATCGCGAATACTCTCGGTAAAGTGGCTATATATAGCTATAGCTTCCAAAGTAGTTAAGATAAATACCTAAAAATTTTTTTACATTCTTTTGAGGTGTTATACTAACTTTTTAAATAAAAAAAAAATTTTAATTTTGGATTTCATTTTCATATCCTTCCCCCCTTAAATGTATTTTCCCATATAATTTATGGCGGTAAACTCCTTTTTTGTCATATTTGCCTTTTAAGTGCTTAAAGACCAATTTTAAGATCAAGAAAAGGATTTTGAAAATTTTGTAGTTTCTGAATTTTCTCGCTTTTCCTGACAGAAAATGAAATTTATAACTTGATTCTCTGATTCATCGGGAAATTTTACTTTGGAAATAATTCTGATGGGCAAAATTTTTGAGGCCTCTGTGACGCTGTAAAAAATAGAAAAACAAAGTAACCTTCTAAAATAAAACACAATTAATTTTTCTATTATTCTCATTCAGGATCCATGTTAAGTGAAATTTTGATTTCTGATTATTTGGCATATCAGCACGTTTTGAGACCTCAGAAAGCTAGTGAACCGGCGCGCGCGCGTGCGTGTGTGTATGTATGTATGTATGTATATATATATGTCTGACTGTAACTGGTCATATTTCACAAACATTATGGGCCTAATTTTTTTTTCTCGAATTTTCTTCATCAAAAAATCTCAAGGTGCTTTTTTTTAATTTGGATTTAATGCCTCATTTTTTTCCACGAATGTAATAATATCAATAAGTATCGTTTTTACTCTATATCTTGAATCTTACATTTAACTTTTTGTAAATTCTTTTTTCAAAAATTTTGCCACCAAAAAATACAAAATTACCAATTTTTTTTTTCTTTTTGGGCGTAGTACCAGGCCTGCGTAGTACCTAATTTTTTTTTAAACAAAATAAAAATTAATCCATTAAATTGTATACTGAATAGGTTATCTCAAGCAGGTATTTTATTATAGTTAAAGAAAGGGAGATTTAAAGTGTCGATTATGTCGATCACCGGCCAACGATGGTTGAAAATAAAAATTGAGAAGTCATACTTTTGGATAAACAAAATATTACATCTCCAGCGGTGAAGGAAGTGCCAAATAATTAGGGCAAAAACAAAGTTTTTTTCAGTTTTTTCAAAATATTTCTTTAACGGTTCGAAATATAATAAAATAATGCATGACGAAATGAATGCGTACACAAATACCTAAAAAAATGAGTAAAAAAATATGTAAAAAAATGCGTATAAAAGTACGTACAAAAATGAGTCAACATTTACACCGGCAGAGCGTTTTGCCGAACGTCGCCCAAACTTCGGCCAACTGGATTAAATCATAAAAAATTCTCATCATTGGTTTCATTACCATTACTATCAACTGGATTTAATTCTATGAATATTAAAGGATTTGCTACATTATTATTTTGACCATTGTTTTCAATACTATTATTACAAACTGACTTAAATTTACTGTTCTTATTGGCGCGCCTTCTTATTCCAATAACTCATAGCAAAAGCCACTGCTGTCGGCCGTTTTTCAAAACGATTCTCTGAAAAAGATTTAAGTTGGTACTATAGGGGGGAGGTATTATTTTTCAGATTTTTAAACGAATTTGGGTATTCGATCAAACTAGCGGTCGCGTCGAAATGTTTTTAACTAGATCATAAATATTCATCAATAAATTATAATTAATTAATTTTAATTTATTATTACTTATATCAACTAATATTCTTGCAATCATTTTCATAAACACCTATATGATACACAAAATTTTTTAAACAATTTGTTTATTAATTAATTTTAATTTGTTTATTTTACTATATAACCTTTTTTTATCATAGAGATGGTTATGAAAATGATTGCAAGAATATTAGCTAATAAGTAATAATAAATTAAAATTATAAGTTTGATCGAATACCCAAATTCGTTTAAAAATCTGAAAAATAATACCTCCCCCCTATAGTACCAACTTAAATCTTTTTCAGGGAATCGTTTTGAAAAACGGCCGTCGTTTGATAACCATCAGAGCCTCGTAGGTAGGAAACCTTAAAATTTAAAAAATTTTTTAAAAATCTTAAAATAATGATAACTTGTTTATTTTTCGTTCAAAAATAATTTTTTTTTTTAAATAAGCTCATTTTTCTCTGGCTATTCGAATATTGAGCAAGAAAAATTTTTTGGTTGACCCCTTATCCACTTATTGGTCAATATTGGCCAATTATTACATATTTTCAGAGTCTTATATCTATGAACAGAAGCCAATACCATCGCCCAAATTTTTAGGGAATTTTTTTTTTAATATCAAAAGAAGCTTTCCTGAAATTTTCAGCCCTTAAAGTGCTCAGAGAAAAATTTTGCAGACGATTAAAGTCGTCTCGATTAAAGTTGTTAAAAAAACAATATTTTTTGAAACAGCAAACTTTCAATTGCTTATATCTCCGGTCCTTGATGAGCTTTTTTAATGTTTAAGGTCTCATTTGAAAGATATTTGCTAGACGCGCGCTTTTAACAAAACCAACCGAAAGTCTTAAGCTAATGATGCTGAGTCACAATTTAAGTTCAAAAATCAGCATTTTTCGATAAAATGAATCTTACGTTAATCAATGCCAGTAAAAATCAACTCCTTGAAACTTTTTGAAAATTTTTTTGGTAAAAGTTGAAAGTTCAAGGAAAAAAATGAGAACAGCAGGATGTTTTTTGAACTAATCCTTGAAGCCCAGTAAATTTTTGAAAATTGGCTAAAAACAGCTATTTTTGGACCTTTTAGAGCGTGTATCTCGGCATCCAGTCCTGCAAAATGGCTGAAATTTTGGCTGGCTGAGTTTTTTATTACCTCAAACCACCCCTGAAAATTTGAGCCCAATCGGAGTCATGGGTGCGCACACTTTTGTATGAAAAGTAATGCATATGCCCATATATATTCAAAAGTCTACCTTGTTAAACCAAAAAGAGGAAAACAGGAAAAAATTTGAGTTTAATAACTTAATTTTTGTTACATAGGACCAAAGAATAATGACAAATAATTAAAAATGCAAAAATATTTTATTATGTTAAAATAATTTATCATTTCTAAAATTTTAGTAACTATAATATTACAAAAATAAAATAAACAATTCAGTGTTAACTTTTCAATAATTAGATTATTTTTACAAAGAAAATTACAAAAAAGTGACCCCAATCATATATTACTGAAAATGAAAGTACTTCAAAAAATAACAATTTTGAATAAGGAAATCTATTGTTGATTTTACATGAAAATATATAGTAAGTAATATTAACGCATTTAACAATAAAAGAAAAGAATGTACCAGATTTCATACAAAATACCCTAGATTAAAGTTTCTTATTCAATCAGTAAAACGTTTTCATTGGCAAACGCAAATTGTTTTCACTTAAAAAAAAATGTTTAATTGTCTTTTATCACAAATAAAGTTTATAGCGAATATAAAATTATAATAAATTGACCTTTTTTCGAGTATAAATATTTTTATTTTATTGACGTTTCTACCCCGAACTAGGGAACGTCAATAAAATAAAAATATTTATACTCGAAAAAAGGTCAATTTATTATAATTTTATATTCACTATACTCGAGTAATAATTAGAAAATCATTAAAGTTTATAGCTTTTCATGTAGTTGTACTTTTAGAAACGATTGAGCAAAAAAAATATTTCTAAAAAACGTAAATTTACATAAACTGGGACATTTCTTATTTTTACGCTCTTTTAAACAAATACAAGGATGTAAACAATACCTGGTATGTTTTTACTAGGTTTACCTGTAACCTTTACATTCCCTGTTATATTTATAAAACTAAAAATTATAAATAAAAATAATTATTATGCAAAAATTCAAGATATTTGCTTAAAAATTCTTTTTTTTTTATTTTTCTGTTCTGAAAATTATGGAAAGCCTTTTTGAGAGAATGAAAAAATGATTATTGAATATTCATTTTTTCTAAACAATAATTTTACCTTAAAGTTTTAGCAGCATAAGGTATTTCAGGTTTTAGTAGTTTAGGCTTCCTAACATGCTTCTAAACTATCATCATCATTTGAATACATAAAAAAAATATTATATTTTTTATAAAATTCTTAGATTATTAAAAAAAAAAGCTATAATGTATATCTATAGATATTTTTAATATATTAAAAATGAGTAAAAATAATAGTACAATATTTACTTTTGACTGGGTATTTTTATTAAATACCATATCATATATAAATAATAATTAAAAATTTTTAAATATTTATTGTTTAATAAGAAAAATTAGTTATAAATTTTTAATTAGCCATAAAAACTATTTATTTGAATTATTCAAACTATTTAAAATTTCAAATTTTAAATTCTGTGTAAAATCTTTTAAAATGTCACTGACTTCACTTCTAATTATGCTTCTTAATGATGAATTTTCGTTATTATTATCAGTTTTTATTTCTTTTACTAAAAAAATATCAGGATCTAAAATTTCTTCCTTTTTAAAATAATTAATTTCATCCTTTACAATATCACTTTTCCATTCATCGATATCTATCATATCGGTAACAACAATATCATTGTCATCTTCATCTACAACATTTTTAGTCACTTGAATGTTATTTTCAGGAACATTTGAAACTTTGTTATCTCGTACTATTTCAGGTTTAATTTCATCTTTTGTTGTTGTAAAATTATCATTTGACATTTGAAGTAAATTTATCTGTATATTTATCTGCAAGGTTTAATTCATCTTTTTCGCAATTTTTTTTATGTATTTGCATGTGTAATTTTAAATCATCTTCATTATTGAACTTTTTATCACAAATAAGACAATTAATATCTTCAGTGATGGTAGTAATGTGATTGATAAGCTGTTTGTTTTGATACAATACTTTATTAGAATAATCGCATAGAAATAGCTTATCACATACATCACCAGTTTTAGATTCTTTTTCAGAATTATTCAGTTTTCTTTCTTGATAAGTATAATCATTTTGCTTCATGATACTACTTTTTCCATCTTTATTGTTTTTATTCGGATGAGCAATCTTAAGAATCATGTTATCACATTTGATTAAATTAATTGTACAATTTTTTAATTTGAAAATATTCTCTTGACAATCTTTTTTAAATTTATCAATTTTTTTAAGTTTCTGGCATCTACAATATTTTTCACCTTTTATAACTCGAAGGTGACTAATTATTTTAGCTTTTTCAGTGAATTTCTCGCTGCAATGTTCACATTTAAACTTCTTTATGTCAGCATGAGTTTCTTCATATCCTTGAAGTTCACCACTTTGCTTAAAAAATTTATTAGAAAGTTTGCATTTGAAGGGCTTTTCTCTAACGTAAAGTCCAATATGATATTGCAAATTAATTTTCTTATTAAATTTCCTTTTGCAATAATCGCATTCAAATTTCCTGATGCTACAGTGAATACTTTCATTATGAACTTGAAGATGATTTTTTTGTACAAAAGTTTTATCACAAGAACTGCATTGGTAGGGTCTTTCTCCTGTATGAACCTTAATATGTTGCTTTAGATTATCTTTTCTACAAAATCTTTTCTTGCAATAATCGTATTTAAATTTTTTTATGCCAAAGTGAATTTTTTCATGCCGTCGCAAATGGCTTAAGTTCAGAAAAGTTTTATTACAAGAATTACATTTGTATAGCCTTTCTCCCGAGTGAGTACGAAGATGTACTTTCACGCCTTTTTTTGTTTGAAATCTCTTGTTGCAACTATAACATCCAAATTTCTTCATGCCAGTGTGAGTTTTTTCATGTTCTTTTAGGTAACTATTTTGCCTAAAAGTTTTATTACAAATTTTGCACTTGTGAGGCTTTTCTATATCAATGTGAGTTCCAATATGGTATTGTAAATGATCTTTTCGAGCGAATTTCCTGTTGCAATAATTGCATTCAAAACTTTTGATGTCATAATGACTTTTCTCATGCCGATTTAAATGATCTGATCGGGTAAAATCTTTACAACAAAATTTACATTTGTGAATTATTTTTCCTACATGTACTTGAAGATGTCTTATTAAATTACCCTTGTCAATAAATAGCTTGTTACAAAAATCGCATTGAAATTTCTTGATGCCAGTATGTATATTGTTATGAACTTTAAGGTTAGCTATACTTTTAAAAGTCTTATTACAAAAATCGCATTCAAATTTCTTGATGCCAGTATGAATATTGTTATGAAGTTTAAGTTTACTTATGCTTTTAAAAGTCTTATTACAACTATTACATTTGTAGGGTCTTTCGACCGAGTGAACTAAAAGATGCCTTTGTATACTACTTTTATTAGAAAATTTCATATTACAAAAGTTGCATTCTAAATTCTTTACAACAGAGTGAATCTTTTTATGACTTGTAAGATCATCTGATTGCTTAAAAGTTTTATCACATAATTTGCACCTGTAAGGCCTTTCTTCAGTATGAATTCGATGATGCCTGCTTCGCATATAAGTTTTCTGTGTAAATTTTTTGTTGCAAATATCGTTCTCAAGTTTTCCAGCAGAATGAATTTTTTCATGACAGTTAAGTAAATTTTTATTTGCGTAAATTTTTTGACACTTTCTGCTTCTGTATTCCATTTTTTTAAACATAAAAATTATTGCTTGAATGCTAAGATGTGCTTTAAGATTTAGCAAATACTATAGAACTGCAATCAATACATGTTATAGTAAATTAATTTTCAAGGCTGTTTACATATGGCATCCTGTAAAAAAAGATAAAAAGTGATAAAAAGGTAAAACAATGATAAAAAGTAAATAAAAAATTTGATTAAAAAATAAAAAATTTTTAAATTATAGTTTGATTTAATAAAATTGTGCCATCCATATATATGTATATAGTTTTGGAGCAATATAGTTATCATTAAATTTCTAATTTTTAAATAAATTTCATCTTGTTAAATATATAAATAATTGAATATAATAATTTTTAGTCGAGTAGGTATGAAGTTAAAAAATTATTCTAGATTTTTATTTTTTAATTAATTTACAAAAAGTATTAAATTTTAGAGTCCAAAAGGCAATATTAATAAATTGGAAAAATTAGTGATGATAATAATTATTATAAAAATGATGATGATAATATAATGATAATATAAAAATATATTTTTAATAATAAACACAATTTTAAAGTGCAGAAAAAAAAATTAAAAATTATTATTATTATTATTTTATTAATTTATTATTTTATTATTTAAATTTAGAATTAATGATTATATTTATATGTTTTATTTATGACTTAAAATATTTTAAATAATTCTCCGCTAAAATAATATAATATACTTCCACCAGCTCTCTGATTCCACGTAATTTTGGTTCCTCATAGAGGAACCATTGTGATCGGTCAAAATTTTTTTTTTGATTTTTTGGCATATAAGCACGTTTTGAGACCTCAAGAAGCTAAAAAACCGGTTTTTAAAAAAAGTCTGTATGTGTGTATGTGTGTGTGTACGTACGTACGTACGTATGTAATCGCTGATATTTCACAAACATTATGGAATTAAGACCTAATTTTTTTTTCAAAAATTTTTTCACTAAAAAAGCTCGAGGTACTTTTTTTTTTTAATTTGGATGTAATACCTCATTTATTTCCACGAAAGTACTTATATTTGAAAGTATGGTTTTCACATGATATCTCGAATCGGATACTTAATTTTCTGAAATTTTTTTTTCTAAAATTTTTTTCACAAAAAAATACAAAAAATACCAATTTTTTTTTTCGTTTTGGACGTAGTACCTAATTTATTTCCATGGAAGTACTAGTTTTAAGAACCTTGTTTATTGTAATTTTTTGGATCTGATACTTAATTTTTTCAAAATTTTTTTTGTCAAAATTAAAAAAAAAGAAAAATAAAAAAAACTGCAATATTTTTTTTTTTTTTGGTGTAATACCTCATTTAATTCTATGAAAGTACTAATATCTGAAAATATTTTAACTAGTGATATTTCAAAACCATTATCAAATTAAGACCTAATTTTCTTTTCCAAACATTTTTTTATCAAAAAATCTCAAATTGCTTTTTTTTTTTTAATTTGGATGTAATACCTCATTTATTCCCATGAAAGTACTAGTATTTGAAAGTATGGTTTTCACATGATATCTCAAATCGGATACTTAATTTTCTGAAAATTTTTTTCCTAAAATTTTTTTCACAAAAAAATACAAAAAATACCAATTTTTTTTTTCTTTTTGGACGTAGTACCTAATTTATTTCCATGGAAGTACTAGTTTTAGAAATATCGTTTATTGTAATTTTTTGGACCTAATACTTAATTTTTTTTTAATTTTTTTGTCAAAATTTTTGTCGCCAAAAAATACAAAAAACACCAAAATTTTTTTTATTTTAGGACGTAATACTTAATTTTTTCCTATGAAAGTACGAATATCTAGAATTATTGTTTGTAAAGGATTTCTCCATCTGATACATAATTTTTCGAAATTTTTTTTTAAAAATTTTTTACATAAAATAATTAAAAAAATACCATAATTTTTTTACTTTTTGGACGTAGTACCTCATTTTTTTCCATGAAAGTACTGATATCTAGAAGTATCGTTTTTACTCGATATCTCGAATCTTATAATTTATTTATTGAAAATTTTTTTCTCAAAATTTTTTTCACCAAAAAATACAAAAAATACCAATTTTTTTTTTCTTTATGGACGCAGTTCTTAATTTATTCCTGTGGAAGTACTAGTTTTAGAAATATCATTTATAGTAATTTTTTGGACCTGATACTTAACACATTCGCTGCGTCATGGGCGCAATGCGCCCATGTTTTGCGTGATTTATGTGCGTCATGGGCGCAATGCGCCCATGTTCTATATCTCACAAATTATCAAAAATATCTACGGAATTCAATTATATACGAGTTCTAAGGGTAGTTTCGGGTTAATTAATGATAGTTTTACAAAAGTGCAAGCCAGGATTGGTTTTCAACCTATTTTAAAAAATTTTCTCATTTTCACAATATGGAAAATATTATAATATAAAAAATTACTATTAAATAATAAAATTTTCCTTTTTTTAAATAAATACGTAAATAAAAATAATTTTTGAATATTTTTTTTAAGAATATGCACCTTCCAGACTAAAAAATTAAGTAAAAAATCATGGGCGCATTGCGCCCATGCCGCACCAGATTAACGCTGCGTGAATTGTGTGCGGCATGGGCGCAATGCGCCCATGCTGTTTTTCTTCGGGAAATCGTAAAACACGACTAAAATATCATAAAAAACATGTTTTTATCGTAAAAGAAAAAAAATTTATGAAAACAAGCAAAACGGACCTATTTAGAAACTGCAAAAATATCAAAACGCAACGAATGTGTTAATTTTTTCAAAATTTTTTTCTCAAAATTTTTGTCGCCAAAAAATACAAAAACCGCAAAAATTTTTTTTATTTTAGGATGTATTACTTAATTTTTTCCTATGAAAGTACGAATATCTAGAATTATCGTTTGTAAAGGATTTCTCCATCTGATACATAATTTTTCGAAATTTTTTTTTTTTTTTATTTTTTACATAAAATAATTAAAAAAATAGCATACTTTTTTTTCTTTTTGGACGCAGTACCTCATTTTTTTTCCATGAAAATACTAATATGTAGAATTATCTTTTTAACTGGATATCAACAATCTGATACCTAATTTTTTTTTAAATTTTCTTTTAAAATTTTTTACATAAAAAAATTAGAAAAAAACAATAATTTAACAATTTTTTTTATTTTAGGACGTAATACTTAATTTCTTCCTATAAAAGTACGAATATCTAGAATTATCGTTTTTAAAAAATCTCTCAATCTGATAAGTAATTTTTCGAATTTTTTTTTTTCAAAATTTTTTACATTAAAAAGTTAAAAAAATATTATCTTTTTATTGACGTAGTGCCAATTTTATTTCTCTGAAAGTATTAATACCTGGAATTATGAGTTTTGAACATTTTTTGGGTATCAGGGGAAAGTTTATCCACTTTCTTTATTAAATTTAGAATATTTGGCACAATTATTCTAATATTTTAATTTTTTATTAGGTAAAATAGAATATTGACAACATTTTGTTATTGCTAATGAGGAACCATAGTGCCAATTACTTGGCAGGGTATTTTAATTTATTTTTATAATTTTGTTTTTTATCTTTATAATTAACAAGAGCAAACATAAAAATTAACGAAATCCTGATTTGTTTTTTTCCTTTATAAACAAATAGTTTATTGACATCGCACAGCGCGCACCGCGTCCATGGTACAATATTCTTAAGCCAATATGGCTGAAAGTATTATGCGCAATGGCATACCTCTCCTCCTTATACTTTATACTATGACCGCGTCTCTCTAGTGAGGGGAAATTTTTAAAAAGTGGTGGGGGAAGTTTTTTACCTTCTTCTTGCTCTTGGTCATCACTCATCACCAGGGCTGTTAGTGATTACTAGATTTTTATAAATTAGCTGAAATCTAGTAACTTAACCAACTTCAAGCAAGTGCATAATCAAGCGCGCCAGACCCCAAAGCATAATAAATTTAAATATATATCAGCGATTTTTAATAATTAATAACGAGTTGAACGAGACTATTTATAATTTCAATTATTTATGCAAAATAAATAATTAAAATTTGTTAAAATATAATTATCATGCACTTGCCTGAAGTTGGTTACGTTACTAGATTGTAGTAAAATTACTAGGATTTTATAAAATCTCGTAATCACTATAAAGGGACGATTTCATGGAGCATATTCTTACTAGATTCTAGGGGCACTAGAGTAGAAATAATTAATTATGACTCAAAATTTATTAAAATTCTGCTCGAGCAGGATCCAAAAAACTAACTTCAAGCAAAATTTTAATTAATATTTAGTGATAATTACTAGAGTTCAATTGAAGTCAACTCTAGTGACCCTAGAATCTAGTAAGAAAACGCTCCATGAAATCGCCCCTTAACACCCCTGCTCATCACCCGGTAAAATACTACCAGTGTCGCTCCCTGTGACCCTGTTCTCTGATAGTGTGGCCGGTCTATTGAGAAATTGTTTGCAAAAAAGTAAGTAGAATAATTAAATGTATAGATTAAATGTATAATTAAACACCAAAAAATAATAATGTAAATTATTTTAATTATCTATCACACTAAACCTAAAAGAATTTTTTTGTTACGCAAAAAAGAATTAATGTTTATTTAATTCTTTAGAGAGAAATTATTTTGAGGTTAATTCTTTTAAAAACAATTATTTTCAATTTAATTCTTTTTTCTTTTTGAACAGAATCAAAATAAAAATAATTTTTTTTTAAAGAATTAACCTCAAAATAATTCCTCTCTAAATCTTTTCTGCGTAACAAAAAATTCTTTTAGGTTAAATGTGTACGCTTGTGTAAGTGTACATGTGAATAAAATTTTTATTTCTGGATTCAAAAATAATTTTTTTTCCAAATATTTTGGAACTTAAAAATAGTATTTAATACTTTTTTAAACTAAGAAAAGTCCTTTTTTTCTTACAATTTAATTAATATTTATTTGTTATTAAAAATTCTATCAAGTAAATAAATTATTGTTAATGTGAATAAATTTTGCTGTTTTAGGGCAAAGTCAAAGAATTCAAAAAAAAATTTTTTTTAAGAGGACGTTAGGTTAGTTTGCAACAGCTGATCACATACTTGAAGGACTTGAAGCTGACAACAATAGTTCTATATAAGCAGCAAAAAATGATTTCTCATAAATTAAATTTAGTTTTTACAAATGAAAAACTGGATATTATGCAGTTGATACCTGAAGAACAATCAGAAAAAATGGTCCAAAATGTAAAAAAAGTTGCTTTGAATGATGCAGAAAGGGAATACAGAAACATTAAATATGGAACCATTCACAAAGACCAGATTAAAGCCAAAGCATTTCAGGCTATATATTTAAAAGAACCCAGAAACAGTGGAGTGAACAGTGGCAGTAAAGATTTGGACCAGAAATTTCAAGAGGAATCTAAAAAAGAACTGAAAGAAAAGGTTGCTAAGGGTTTAATAGATTTGAATAAATCAAATTTTAGATACAAGTTTCATTCTGTCACACCAGCAATGGAAAACATATGTTTTAATTGTAAAGAATATGGGCATTTTATAAAACAATGTAAGAACCCACGTAAAGAACTTAAAGTATTAATATGCTTTAAGTGTGGAAAAGAAGGCCACACCTCAAATTACTGTGGAAAAGAAGGCCGCATTAGAAAAGATGGTCACCGTTAAGAGCCAGTCAAAGCCTCAATAAAACTGAATAGATTGTTTTAAATTAAAATTTTTTTTACCTATTACTGTTTTGATGGTTAAAGTAGAATAATATTTTAATTTATTTTATGTATTTAACTATAATTAAATAAAAAGCAGAACATTAATGATAAAATAAAACGCATGAAACATACCTATAACCTTAATAAGTTCATTAACGTATAATCGTATATTCGTTTATAATTATAACGTTGTATTAGTTTTTTTTGCAACAGTTCTATTTTTTTTAAATTTTAAATTCATCTGAACTCATTTCACAAATAATCAATTAATTATGTAATTACGTTATTTTTAAATGAATTTCTCTAAATATATTATGATTCTCACACAATAATCTCAATATTATTAATTATTATGAAGTCGGAGTTGTGATTGGCAAATATAGTCTGCTACCTGGCGTTTCAAATCCAGCGGTAATTTTAAAACAGCGTGTTACAAATGATAAACTTACTGTAAAATATATCATTAGATTAAATCAAATTATAAATATATGGCTCATTATCGTTTTTTTTGCAATAATGACGTACAACACGTTTCCGACTAACAGATGCATTGATTTAAAAATTTTTTTTTTTTTATTTTCAATTTCAATTAGTTTTCGATGGTACACCATAAAAATCAACATAATTTAATGTTTTAACTACTATAAAACATAAAAATATAGCAAAAAAGCCTTTACCGTTCCCTGTCACAAAGGAGATTCCTATACTTTGAGTGTCTGTCACTCACACCTATCGATTAATTTTCAAAAATTTTTGTTTTGGGCTTAATTGCTATATCATAAGGTTCAACTTTTTCCATATAGAAAAAATTTAAACTTAATTTTACTAATTATTACAAGGGTGAGAAGGTGTGTCACACGATTTTACAAAATTTTTATGAAAAACATAATTTAATTATATTAAATTTGATTTCTCTTCGTAAAAACATTTTTAAAACCTTTTAACCGCATAAATGACAACTTAAATACATTAAGAAAAAATTCTCACACCAAGAGCGCTTAAAATGATTGTTAAATAGGAAAACAAAATGGGTTTAAGTTCAGAAATAACGAAGGGACAAAAACAAAAGCCTTTACCGTACCCCCCTAGATCTCCTATATTAAGAAGCGTTGTAATTAAAATATTAAAAACTAAGCAAGTTTCAATCATAAAAATACTTTACTTTCCAAACGGAAAAGTTTTTTTGTTCATTTGTCTACGAATTATTTTAATTTTTCTATAAAAAAGCCTTTAACGTTCCTGCCTTTACCGTTCCTCTTTTTTGTTAAAATTATTAAATATTTTTAAAATTTACCTCCAAAACTCGTTTTTCTAGTAAGAATTCTTTAAAAATATATGATATTGTTCTCTAAAATACAAAAAACCTAGAAAAATAACGATTTTGGTTTTTAATGGTTTTAAGCTGTTTTTACCTTATAATAATCAAAAAACGTAATAAATTGATGTAAAAGGTTCGTTATGGTGATTTTTATGCAACACTGAATAAATATTCGTAAAAAAAGTCTAAAAAGCCTTGTTCGGACTTTAAGAAGGAATTTTTTATTTTTAGTTTTTGTAAGATATTTTTTCAAAAAAAATGAAAATGAACCATATATTAATGAACTGCCAAATTTTTATAAATATTTTTTAATATTAACGGGAATTTGTCCAAATCAAATGAATTGATTGACTCAAGAAGGTTATCAGCCTCATCAGTATCTAAATGAATCACCAAAATATGTTTATCCTCGCCTTTTCTTTTTGCATCATTTATTTTTTGAAAAAATAAAAAAGCCAACTTGCAATAACAATGAAATTCAACTTTGTTCAAATTTAATAATTTAATTATCACACTTGTTAATTTATTCATATTATGCTCGGCAGTAAGTGTCAATTTCAAAATTCTTAAATTTTTATTTAAAGAAATTCTTTCTAAGTCTAAAATCCAATTCTTTTAATTTTTTACAGATAAACCTAAGTTTTAATATATTGTCAAATTTTTTATACCCAAAGAGCTTGGGGGGGCTAAATGAAAAAGTTTCTAAATTTTCAAAAAGAGAAAATAAATTTCTTTGTTCAATGGTTAAAGTACCATTTAACAACATAACATATAATTGATGATAAATTTTCGAAATGTTAAAAACTGCTAGATATTTCTTACTAAATGGGACATTTAGCTCTTATTGTAAAACAATTGGAAAATTATCAAAAAAAATTTTATCAATATAACTATAGTTACGCTTGAATTTTGATAATTGTTTTTGCATAAATAGAAAATCTCAGCGGAATATTTTTTATTTAGAATTTAAAAAAATTCAAATATGCATCGCTCAACTGAACTATTTTTTAATTTAGAAAGAAGTTCATGCAAATGAGAAAAATAATATTTGTTCAATTTGAATACTGTGATCAAATCTACTCACAAATAAAATTTAGATAAAGATTCACCATTAAAATCCACACAAGCAAATGAAATACTTGATATTTTTTTATTTTTTCTAATTAAACTAACAAGTTCTTCATCGTCACAAAATCTAACATAGTTGTTTCCATCTAATTTTAAATTGTAATGTTTTCACAATTTTTAATAATTTCCTTTATTATTTTCGTAGTAATCTACACCATTTATATGAGTTAATAATACGTCTATTCGTTAATAATCAATCTACCATATTTATTTATCTTTAAATAGGGTCTACATTTTCTTATTATGTTGCAAGGATAGTTAATATACTGATATCCAATTTTATTTTCTAATTTAAACTAATGCAATGCACCTTGCTCCATGAAAGTTGACTTAACCACTATGCCATTTCTTGCAAAACAAGTCCATTTTTTAATCTTTCATCTTTCATCTATTGACAAATCTTCAAATATACTTATTAGACAGTCATCGTTCAAGATTCCATTAATCGAATAAAGGTAAAAAAAATATATAAATTTTAGTTTCAATGTTGTCTTTCAATACAACTGCATTGAAAGTCAAATCCTATTTTTTTTCATTACTCAACAAATCAATTTTATTCAAACTTTTTTTTATTTTTATTTAGTTAAATGACGATTTTAATTTATTTATAGATATTTATAAAATTACTAGATAAATTCTATGTATTACAGCTCAATCAACCCTTAATTAAAATAATTCAGTATTAAAATGAAAAAAAATTAAAAACTTTTTTTGTCTAATAATAAATTATAAATTTATAATTTCTTTTGAAATATGCCTTATTCGGTTTCATTTTATATTAGGTATTAAACTAGTTTAAAAAATAGTTTAAGAAAACTTTTAAAAACTTTCTAAAATAGCTTTTGGATTTAAATTAATAAAATGCAATATTAAAATTTGTTATTTATGTGAAAAAAATCTTTCTTTATTTACTTTTATTGCCTATTCTTACTTGCAATAAAATTATTATAACAAGTTGTACATAATAATTAGGTATATTTTTTTTCTATTTTTTGTTTAATACTTTTATACAAATAAATACTATTATATATAACACCCTTGTTCAATTTTGCTACCCACTGGTATCGAAGAATAGGACATATTGTATAATTACTATATAATCTCAAATTATGTAATAAAATATAAAAAATATTAAAAAAATAATTAAATGAAATGTAAAAAATATAGGTATCAATAACTTTTTATTATGATACGTAATCAAAAACCGTGAAAAAAACAAAAATTTAATTGAAGAAAAAAACTTAAAATATAAATTATTATTACAATCTTCAAGTACCGATGTTTATACATTTTTCTGCAGAAGTATATTTTAAAGATCTCTTTTTAAATTAATTATAAAATATTTTTTTTTTACTTAAGTCTTAAATTAGACAGTAATAATTATTTACTGTTACAAATATTGCATATAATATGTAATAAAAAAATTAAGTTAACTTTAATAATTTAATTTTTAAATTAATTTTTAATTTTTAATAACACTTTTTGTTAAAAATAAAATAAACAAGGAACTAAATTATTATTTGATTTAAGCTTTTGACTTAAGCTTTATAAAATATAAATTTTTCAATTTCATTGAAAATAAAAAGCATAAAATAACAATTTCTCAAATATAACTAAAAAAGTTTCTGTTTCATGAAAGCTCAAAAAGAGATTCTTTATAAGAAATCACAAGAATTTTTTATTGTATAATGACATGAAATATTTTTTTGATTGCTTTATTAATTGTAATAAAAAACTTTTCTAAATTTGACTTTAGTATCATATAAAAGAAAAAATAAAAAAAATTGGATATTCTGAAGCATCATAAGTAAAAATTTTATTTTTACATATGAAAAACTGCTAAATATATTCTAAAGATTTTTTATATTCAAAATTAACAAATATTTCATGTAAAAATTATCTTTTTAAAATAACGCTTAATATTATTGTTATAACTAGGCTATAACATTATTTAGATATTGCATGTAAGTTTATGAATAAAAATAAAAAAAAAAACTAATTACTTGAATTATTTAAATTTTTTAAAATATTAGATTCACAAAAATCTTTTAATAAGTTACCAAGTTTGGTTCTAATTGTGCTACTGATTGAAAAAGTCGTGGGCAAAGTTTTTTTCTTTTCTTCATTCTTTATTTCTTTAACTATAAAAAAATCAGAATTTGACGGTTTGTCTGACGATTCATCAGTGACATCAATAATTTCAACTTCATTACTTTCAATTATATCATTAACTTCTTCCTCAACTTCATTTTCTGTAGCATTAGAGTTCAAGGTATCTAATGTTTTTGCTAAATTTCTATTGGCGTTAGAATCTGAAATAACTTTAATTGCTCTCTTCATTTCCTTTGTATTTTCATTTTGATGATCTTTGCTTGTTTCTTCATTAATATTATCAGATACATATTGATCTTCCAATACTTCAAAACTTTCATTTTCTGACTTTTCAAAATTATTATTTACAACAGATTGCTGAAAATGAGGATTTAGAAAGTTATTAACAAAATTGATTGAATCTACATCAGATTGCAAATTATGTATTTTCATGTGAAAATTAAGTTCATTATCATTATCAAATTTTTTATCGCAAAGATTACAAGTAATATTATTTTGATGAATTTGAACATGAGCAATGAATAATTTTTGATAAAACTCTTTGTCACAATAATCACATTGAAATAAATCATTATTTACATTACCAACTTCAAGAATATCTTTTAAATTCTTCTGATTACTTGCTTGATTACTAATTATTCTATTCTTAAAATCTAACTCATTGTTTATAAATTTATTACCTTCATTTTTATCAACAATTTCTAACATTACGTCATCATCTTTAGTTGAAGGTATAAAAACATTTTTTATTTTGCTGATGTTTTCTTGACAATAGCTTGTACTCATGCTATCTTGCTTACAATGCTTAACTTTCATTATCCCAAAATGAATATTTTCATGTCTCATACAAGCACTTTTTCTCACATAAGTTTTATTACAAAATTTGCATCTGTAGGGTCTTTCTGCCACATGAACTCGAAGATGACTTTTAAGAGCAGCGTTTCTAAAAAATCTCTTTTTGCAAAGTTTGCATTCGAATTTTTTTATGTAAAGGTGAATTGTTTTATTGTTAAAAGACATAGCACAAAATTTGCAATTGTAGAGTGATTTTCTTGTATATGAACTTGAAGATATCGCTTTAATTGATCACTCCAAAAATATCTTTTTCTGGAATATTTTATCACTGCAGTGACCTTAGACTTGAATGGATTTTTTGATGTCGACTAAGAGTGTAATCAGATTTATAAGTTTTAGGCACTGGTTACACTTGTAGTACTTCATATTTTAAATTTAAATAAATAAAGATAATCTTTTAGTCTTTACTAACTAAAAAATTGTCAGGGATAGAGTAGCAATGTAACTTATTTATATTACTAATTCTGAATGGTTTCATTCCTGTAAAAAAAGATATAAGAATAAAAGAAACTTTATAAAATATGATTTAAGTTTCTTAATGAAATAATTAATTGTAATGTAATTTAGCATAAGTTTTGAAATATTTTAAATTAAAGTGTTTAAAATAAAAATTGTGTTCAAAAATAGTATAAATATGGTAATTTGAATAGGAAAAACAATAGTTATGTTATATCCAAATGAAAAAAAAGCCTTATAAAATAGGTTAATAAATTAGTTTTTTGATTGTATCATATCTGCAATTTATTTTTAAATAAAAAGCATATAACATATTTTATTTTTATAGCTATTAACCTCTAAATACCAAACTACTAAGATGATATAAATTATACTGTACCTATAACAATATGATAAAAATATGCTGTCGCAGACTTAAAAATTGAACATTTAATTGATATTTTATAATTATATTATATATTTTTAGCTTTAGAATAATTAATAATTATTTTTATAAGTTTTAATTTTAGTGAAAACCATCGCCAGAAATCATTTTTTGCAGTCTGCTATATACGCAGGTGTTTAAAACTAGCGGTAATTTTAAAATAGGCGTGTATCTAAAATTTTTCAAACCAAAATTGATAATTGTTAAAAAAAATAACAAGCATCCGCAGTTAAGAATTTGTTTTTAAAAAAAAGTATATTATAATTTAAGCATAATTTTATCAATGGCTAAATAGGCTTATACATAATTATAATGACAATAGTTAACATTTAATTATAATTAAAAAACCTACTTTTTAATTTTTATTATTCATAACGAATATTATTATAATAACTTAATATAACATTATAATAATTTTTTAAAATATATATTTAGTAAACAATGGGAATATTCAACAATGGGTGATCAAAATAATAGCAATATAATGTTAAAATTTATTATTAATATTGTTGAAATTAATAAATAAAACTCTTTTTATCAGATACTATTATTAATTATTATTTGTTTTTCCTTTAAATTAAAATAATTAAATTAAATTAAATTAAATTAATGAAAGTATCTAAATTCTACAAGTAAAAAAACTACAGATTTTTTTAATTTTGCTAAGAAGTTATTGTACCTTTCAAACTTCTATTTCTAAGACAGTTTAATAAATTTTTTATTATTTACTTTTATTTTTATTAATTAAAAAAAAAATCAGTAAAAAACATAAGACAATTAAATGTAATATGTAAAAAGTATACAAATGAATTATTTTTCTCTGTTACATGAACCTAAAAGTATGTATTTGAAAAAATTTTTTAATAATGCAAATAATTTTTATAGATTGTTATTCATTTATATTACAGTGATTTCGAATTAACAAAATTAAAATATATGTTCTTTTTTTAAATTTTTTATTAAATTATTATTTTTCAAAAGATAAATATCTATTTGTTCAACAAGGGAAAAAAATAAAATTTGGCTTTGAATGCAATTTTCTACATTTTTTCCCGTTTTTTCAACACATAGTTTTTTATTAAAAGCGAAAAAAAGATCGCCCGAAAGTAAGAAAGCTATAGTATAGAGATCTTTTTTGCAGCGTGTAATGAAAAATTCATTTTTAATTTTAAAATTTCAGAACACATTCATAAAAGTAAGTACTATAAACTTTTGATAAGTATTAAATTAATTATAGGTGTTATTCAAAATAAATTAGAGATTTGTAAATTAAATTTTTTATTTTTAATCATAATAAACAAAATAATGAAAAAACTAATTTATTATTTAATTTGTAAAAAAAAAAAAGATTTCAAGAGAATTTTTTAATTTTTATGAAGAGTCTATAAATTGCATAAAAAATAGAAATGAATACAAAAGAAAATTTTATTGCTCTATATAACATGTTATTAAATTAAAAACAAAAAAGAACCGCAGCGTTCTTCTAAATTTATTTTCTATTTTTGTATATCAAAAATAAAAATAAATAAAAATATAGGTTTTACATTATTAGACACAATGTTTTAATGAAAACGAAATAAATTTTACCAACAAAAAAAAGTACTAAATACTTGAATTTTTTAATTGGGTGTATCACTGAACTCGTTAGAAATCTAATCAAAATTTTTAATAAATTTACATTTTTATCTTCAGAATTATTCTTACAATCATTATTTTCATTTTTATTTATAATTTAACAAAATTTTTAGTTAAATTTTTTTTTCACAACAAAAGGTATATGCAAAAAATATTTCAAATTTTTTCAACATTAATTTTACGCTAAACTGTATTCTATACTTCTTATTCAAAATAAAGCTGTTTCATCATTTATAATCAAAAAAATTTTTATGAAACTTATAATTCATAAGTTAACTTTATAGATTGCAGTAAGTACATGACCACAAGAAACTTCTGTGTTTCTAATAGTAATAATAATCTATAACCAATCTACAACAGGCGCAGATGGCATAAGTTTTAATGAAATTAACGGGTATTGGTCCGAATCAAATGAATTGATTGACTCTATGTTATCATCCTCATCAATATCTAAATGAATCACCAAAATATGTTTATCCTCGCGTTTTCTTTTTGCATCATTTATTTTTTGAAAAAATGAAGAATTTAACTCGCAAGCACCATGAAATTCAACTTCCTCCAAATTTATTAATTTAATTATTAAATTTGTTAATATATTTATGTCATAATCCGTAGAATGAAGCAGTTTCAAAATTCTTAAATTTGTATTCAAATAAATACTTTCCAAGGTTTCATTCGTAAAAGTAGAATTACATAAATCCAATTCTTTTAATTTTTTACACTTAGACAAAGCTTTTAGTATGTTGTCAAATTTTTTATACCTGAATGGTGGACTAAATGAAAAAGTTTCTAAATTTTCAAAAAGAGAAAACAAATTTTCCCCTTTAATGGTTAATGTAACGTTTGCTACTTTTTTAAAATTAATATTTTTTAATTGGGAGCACTTAGTTAAATTTTTTAAAATTTCATCACTAAGATTATCTAAGTAACATGTAATTGTTTTTAAATTTTCAAAATGACACAAGCTTTTAGATATTTCTTCATCAACTGGGATAATTAGTTCTTCTACGCACTTTGGTAAATTATCAAAAAAGTTTTTATCCATATAACTGCATTTTAATTTGGATAATTTTGTTTGTGAAGATAGAAAATTTGATAAATCAGCGGAATATTTTTTATCTGGAAACATAACAAATTCATTGATATCTTTGCAACCGCTAGCTTCAAGAGATGAAATTATTTTTAAGAAATCATCTTTTACATCTTCCATGTGAATAATTTTGATATTTTTTAATTTAGAAATAAAATCGTACAAATAATCTGGTGAAGAAAAATCGCAACATTCATACAATGTAAATTCTGTGATTAAATCTGCACATAAGTAAGACAAAAATTCACCCTCATCAAAACTTAGATAGGCAAATGAAATACTTGATATTTTTTTATTTTTTCTAATTAAACTAGCAAGTTCGTTATCATCACAAAATGTAACATGGTTATTTCCATGTAATTTTAAATGTGTGATGTTTTCACAATATTTAATAATTTCCTTCATTACTATTGAATAATCTTCCCCAAGATTATAACTATCTACCATATTAATAGACGTCAAGTAGGGTCCACATTTTCTTATTATGTTGCAGTGATATTTAAAATACTGATATCCTGTTTTATCTTCTAATTTAAACTCATGAACCTTGCTCCATGAAAACTGACTTAATCGCTGCCATTTCCTGCAAACTGCTTCAATTTTTAATACTTCATCTATTGACAAGTATTCAAATATATTTATTAGACAGTCATCGTTCAAAATTTCATTAATATTTACTAGCGTATCAGCAGCTTTTACAGCTTTTTTTAAATCTAGCTTTTGCTTTTTTGAATCTAAAAATTTTAAATATAGATATATAAAATAATTGATGAGTTGATATACCTAAGCTGATTTATATTACCTGAATTCATGGTCCTCAAAGATTTTTTAAGAATTTTTCAAAATCGTTCTGTTTGGAAATATATGTTACTGAAATAAAAATATATCTTACTGAAATCAAGAAAGAAAGAAATATTAAATTTCAACTTTCATAACCTTGCTTACATAATAAATTTTCTTTAAATTGAAACACAAATTATTTTTGAGAGATATTCTGTACTGCGTTCGGGTGAGATAAAAAGAAACTTTTTTATTAAAAAGAGTTAATTATCAAAAATTTTTCATCAAAGCATTTTAATACGACTGAATGTTTACTATTTTTAAGTTTTTTATTATTATTATTTGTTATATTATTTTTTGTACTTCCTTAATTACTGCTATAGAGGTCGCATAGAGTCGCGCGCGGAAAGCGAATATTTTACAAACATTGGGACAAAGTAATATTATATAATAAAATTCAACAAGTTTAAGAACTATTAAATTATTTGTACATTTCAATAATTTATACTAGAATCATTCTAATATTTTGTCTAAAACATATTTATGGCTGAAAACGATAATTAAGATTAGAAAGATTAAATTTTTGCAAACAATTTTACAAAAAAATTTTATTTAAATTTAAACAGAATTTATAATTTTTGTTTTAAATTCGATTCACAATTGTAATTTAATATAAATCTGGGAAAATTAATTGTTTGATTGATTTAAGCTTTTGAAAATATCAGTTTTTAAATTCATTGCTAAGTCTTTCACTGCTCTTTTTAATTAATTTCTGATTAAATTTTTAAAAAGCCAAAGTTATGTTATTTTCAGTTTGATGAGTATTAAAAATTTTACTTTTTTTCTGTTAAAACTTTATTTTTATTCATATACTTGTATATTTATTATAATTACAGTAAAATGATTAAAACTAGATTAATTAAAACTCAGACTTTTAAATTTTATTTTATAATGTAAATCAATTATCTTCTATATAACTTATTTGATTAAAATTTTAAAAAATAATAGAAATTAAATGTCTCTTACGTGTATTTATTTATAAAAAATTAATATAGTACACTTGAGTGAAAATAAAAAAATATTCTTTTTTCCAAATAATAATGTTTAAAAAAAATTTTTCTTTTGTTAAAAAATTATAAATTACAAAAAATACAATGTTTACCTTTTGATAATATTTTACGTTAACATGAAAACTTAAATCTTTAAAAATTGTTCATTTTAATAAAATAGCTTCTTTGATATTAAACAAAAAATAAAAAAATGATTCTTTTTAAAATTATAAAATTTTTTCTTTTACTTTTTTTTTCTTAACTCTATAAGAGAATACATAGAGTTATAAAGTTTAAAACCATTATAAATTTAATTAAAATATTACTTTTAAAATATCTTATTTTTAAAATTTTGTATTAAATATAAGTAAAAATAAATTTCTTTTTATTAAACTTTTAAAATACTTATTTTCTAACTTACTTATTTTCTATCTATAGTATTCATTATAAATTTGATTTATAATAAAATTTTTAGCCAAATTATATTTATTTTATTGATATATTATAATTTTTTAAAATTAATATATATTATCAATTATTTTGCGTTAAATTTATTAGTATTTATGAGGGTATACTAGAATTTATAATTTCATAAATATCAGCCAAAGCGATATAACAAACTTCACTGTCTTCAATTAATACAATATAACCTTCATCTAAATTAATTTCATTTAATTTCATCATTAATTCAGAATTGTTTTCAAATCCTTGAGTTGATTCAAAATCGTTTTTGGAGCTTTGAACTAATTCAAAATTATTTTCACATTTTTTAGTTGACTTATTTTTATATGTTACTAAATTTTTAGTATTGTTAAAATTCATTGTTGAATTGGTATTTGATTTAAAATTGTAAGTTATTCCTTCTTGTAGAGTCATGTTTGAATCAAATTTTTCAGAAAAATTAATTTCAGAGTTAATTAGTTTTTGTGTATTTTCTTTTATGCTGCTATCGCTCAATGTTGTTTCCAAAAAACTATATTCTCCATTATCTTCAGAGTTAATAATTATATTTTGTGAAATTTCATTAACGCTATTAATATGAGTACCCTCGGTTGTATCAGAAAAATTAAATTCTTGATTATCTTCAGAGTCAATTAGGTTTCGTGAATTTTCATAAATGTTATAACTACTTGATGTTATTGCATAAAAATTATATTCTCCATTATCTTCAGAGTCAATCATTACGTTTTGTGAATTTTCATAGATACAATTACAATTTGGTTTCCTGCAAATACAATGATATGAAAAAACTGGTGAATCATTTGCATTCTCATTATGTTTTTCAAGTATATGTTCTTTTCCAGGAATTTCCAGAATATTATCTAAGCCTTGATTAATTTCAGTAAGATGTTTATTATCATTAATATAATCAGTATTTTGTAAATTTTCATAAACTTTATTCATTCTCCATGCTTTCGTAGAGCGATGAGTTGACTCAGATTTAGTATCTTCAATTTTTACATGTATCTGAAAATTGTTTTTATCATTAAATAATTTTTCAATACGATTACAAGAAAAAGCATGGTTATTATTATCATGGAGATCAGAAATCAAAATGTTTTGAAAATCTTTATCTTTTATATTATCATAGTCAAAATCATCATTACTTACTTCGCTTTTCAAATCTTTCATAACAGAAGTATCAATAAATTCAACATCGCTGGTTGTAGTAATAGATGAATGCTCTAACTGTTCATTGTCCCCCTCTTGATTAATAATATTTATTTTCTGATCAATTTCAAAATTACTTAAATTTAGCTCTTCTAAAATTTCTTTTTTTATATCTGGATTAACTGTATTTACTGTATGGACTAAATTATCTTTTGAATCAGGTTTATTAATATTGGATAAGGTTGATTTTTTATTATGAATTCTCAAGTGGTAATTCAATCTCTTCTTTTTGGTAAATTTTATACCACAAACATCACAAGAAATATTTAAATGGCACTTGAAATGAGCAATCATAGAAGTTTTTTGATAAAATATTTTTTCACAACTATCGCATTTATAAAATTCATCTGGATTACAAATTTGAGTCTTCTCATCCTTAACTTTCAAAATTTTATTATTTTTTAATTTCTTCTTATTCTTAATAATCTTTTCATTTTTAATTTTCAAAGTAGATTTAATATTCTTACCATCTTTTTTGGATGATATACATACTTTAGACACATTCTTATTACGAATAATTTTACACTGTTTTTTAATGTGATTCATTAATTTAACTTTGGAATTAAATATTTTTTTGCATTCACAGCAATTAAAAAAATTAGCACCAGCATGAATTGTTTTATGTTTTTGAAGGCCAGATAAAAACTTAAAACTTTTACTGCAAGAATCACATTCATTAAGTTGTTTATTTATGTGTTTTTTAAGGTGATATTTTAATTCAGTAATGGTAAAAAATTTTTTTTTACAGACAGAACATTCATGTGGTCTTACATCTGAATGCATTTTTTCATGTTTTTTAAAGTTAGCTAAAAATCTGAATGTTTGAGTACAAAAGCGACATTGAAATGGCCTTTCACCTGTATGAATACGAAAGTGAGATATTAAATGATCTTTTCTTGAAAACTTTTTTTTGCAGATGTCACATTCATGTGGCTTAAGACAAGAGTGAATTAATACATGTTTTCTATGGTTAGCACTATTTGCAAAAGTTTTAGAACAAATATTACAAGTGAAAGGTTTTTCACCGGTATGAACACGAAGGTGATTTATTAATGCGTTCTTACTGCTAAGTTCTTTATTACAATGATCACATTCAACAGTTTCTTTTTTTGAATGAATCTTATTATGAGTTTTTAAACTAAAAATAGTATTGAAATCCTTATTACACAGCAAACAATTGTAGAGCTTTAGGTCCACATGAACCCTTTGGTGAATTTTAAGAAAATTGGATTTCTTAAAAGTTTTAAAGCAAAGATTACAATTGAATATTTTTTTATTAACTTTTTTTTTCTTTGTCTTCAACAATCGTAATTTTTCATTTTCTACCTTATGCTTTTCAGAGGCTTGTTTACTGGATCTCATTGCTACTTTCATTATCGCTGTATACAAATATGCGTACTGTTCTTCTATCAATGCAATTACTTTTAATATTTTAACTGAAAACAAAAATAAAAATATAATTAAGAAAATGGTTTATTTTCAATAGTTATATTTAATTATTATGTTTCTTAATTTGAAACCAAAAAATATAATACATTATATCTTAAATAAAGTGCCTATTTTTTTTGCAAAGAAGTTTTATATAAAAGTAATAATTTACAGAAATTAATAAGCAAATACAAAATAGAAATTAATATATGATAAGAAAAAAAGATTGAAAGCTTTTTAAATTAAATAAATTGGTAACAATCTTTGCTATGTTATATTATATTAATGGTGTTTTTATTGGATTTGTTACAGAAAAAACAATTTAATAGGTTAATTTGTTAGTCATAATTTTTTTTAACATAAAAATAAAAATAATATTGTTAAAGAGTATTAATTTTTATCCCCAATATATAGAATTGAATTAAAATAAATTTATAATTGTTACTTACAATGCGGCACTGTAAACATAAACAATGGCGGTGCAGCGCATATTTTGTTTTGTTTATTTTGATAACATTGCACAAGTTTATTTTATTGTGAAGAAGTAAATTTATTTGATAATAATATCTGTTTATTTATTTTAATTTTTGTTTGTAACATTTACAATACTAATAAATTAAGTTGAAAAAGAACTTTGTTGACAAAAAGCAAATCCAAAGGCTGCTGAATTTCTACTATACACTTTCATATGATGGCCTTGTGCCAAAAAAGCGCTAAAAATCTCTTTTTTGATTGGTTGAGTATGGTAAGGTTAGTTAACGCTTTTATTTAAAAAATTTTAAGATTTTATTTGCAGATAATAGAAAATATATATATAAGTTCAGTCAAAATCAAAATAATTTTTTTTTTAACACCCTCAGAAAAATTTAATTATCTATTTCTTGGTTCTTTCAATTTTCAGTAAAAAATTAAGAAAGAAAAAAGTTAACATTTTTTTTTAGATTTAAGATTATAATAATTTCAGGTATAGAAAATAAATTCTTTTTCTTTATAGTTCATTTAAAAAAATAATGTCAAAGGTATTGCAAAAAAAATTTATTGGAAAAAAAGGAGCTTGTAAAAATTAGGTTTAAAATATTTATTTTACTATATTGGGTATAAAAATAAATAATACATATGAAATACAAAATTAAATAATTGCAAAAATCAAAATTAAAAAATTATTTTTTTAAAAATAAATTATATCTGCAGAAACAATTGTACAATTTTTAAGAACAAATTTTCTACCCTATTTCATAAAATATAATTATAAAATAAAAAGTAATATATTTTTTAATATATTTTTTTTAAATTTATTTGTAAAAAAAAATTAATTTTTATAAATAACTTAAAAACCAGCATACTTTAGTAAATTTGATTGAATAACTGTAGAAATAAAATAATTTGACTTAGTTAATAAAAAATGAAATAGTCACACATTTATTTTATGTTAAACAGATTAAATAATTAAAAATATAGTATAAAAATATATATAATAATAAAAAAAAGTACTACTCATCAGATTGATTTAAACCTTTTAAAAAATCAGTTTTTAAATCAATAGCTAAATTTTTCATTGCTCTTTCAAGTTCATTTCTTATTATATTTTGAAATAAAATAGTTACACCTTCTTCAAACTGAATTTTAATAACCCCATCTTGACTAGTATTGCCTTTTTCAGTATCTGTAACAATAATTTCAGAATTTTCCTCTTCGATATTTAAGACTTCGTTTTTTATTTCATGAACATCTAGCATGTTCCTTACTTCAATATTATCTAGAACTGAAATTTCCCTTAACTCTATAATATTATTTTCATCGCCTTTAGTTGATTCATTATTATTGATAGTGGTTACTGGATTTTCAGTAATGGTATCTACAAAGTCTTTCAATGAGATGGTTTTACTGAAAATTATATTTTCTGTTTGCACAGAAGGATTTGTATCATTGTCAGCGATTGCTTCTTCCTTAATTGGAGTTGGAACAGTAGGATTTTGGATATTATTTTCCAATTTTGAAATTAACCCAGACTTGCAATCATCGCATTCAAAAATTTTTTTACCACTGTGAATCTCTTCTTTTATTGGAAAGTTAACATCAGAAAGTGCAAATGTTCTTTCACACAAATTACAATTGTAAAGTTTTAATGCTTTTATGTACGAATGAGTCTTTTCATGTTTCTGAAAGTTGGCAGAAAACTTAAAAGTTTTACTACAACAGGTACATTTATAAGGTTTTTCATTTTTGTGTTCCTTAAGATGTTTTTTTAACTTTAAGTTTTTAGCAAACTTCTTTTTACAATATTTACACTCAAATTGTTTTTTATCTAAATGAGTTTTTTCATGTTTTTTAAAGCTGGATATGTACTTAAAAGTTTGACTGCAAAAATTGCATTCATAAATCATTTTTTTAACATGAAATTTGATATGACTTTTTAATTTAGCTTCATTAATAAATATCTTTAAGCAATCTTTACATTCAAATTTTTTTATAACTTGGTGAATTTTTTGGTGATTTTGTAGTTGATGATTATAAGTGTAAGCTTGAGGACAAAAATTACACTTGAATAGTTTTGTATGACTTCGAACATGATTTATTAAGTCAACTTTTCTTTTGAAATTTCTCGTACAATGTTCACAGTTAAGAGGTTTTATATGATGAATTTTTTCATGACAGCGTAAACTTTTCAAGCGCATAAAAGTTTGATTACACTCCAGACATTTATATGGTATTAAACCCCTGTGGACTCGTTGATGATTCTTCAGAGAATCTAAATATTTAAAAACTTTAGAACACAGATCACAGTTGTAAAGATTTGAATGATCAATTAATTCATTTTTGATTTTTAACAAATTAGGCTTTGGCTTCATATTTTTCTTCATTTATATTATTACCAAATGGAAATGAGATTGTGTGCTTTTCACTATATATTATTTTTCCTTCTGTTCTTTTTTATAAAACTTTATCTTTACCTGATACAGAAAAAAGTAATAATGATTAATTTTATGCAAATTTGAGGTATTGAATTCAGTATTGTAAATTGTTGATAACTATCATCAATATCAATTTTTGGTAAAAAATATATAAATATACTATAGCTATATTAGTGTATATGTAACTTTAAAACTTTAAAATTAAACTATGCATATTTTTATTTACAATAATTAAAAATAAAAATGCATACCAATTTTGATGAATCTAAAGCTTTACTCAGATATTTATTCAGATTGTTTACAATTATTTTGCCCAAAAATTGTAAATTTTCTTATAATTCTTTCAATTAATTTTGAATATTTAATTAAACAATTATTAATTATAAATAATATAAAAACATGAAATATATGTAATAATCAATAAACCATAGATGAATAGATCTGAAACAATAACAGTATTGTTTTGGAGTCAGGTACTCAGCCTCTAGCCATCTACGTTCGCGCCTTGCTTATGGCGGAAATAATCAATTTTGGGAATAGCTATTATAGGTATAACTATCCAAAAAAATTTTGAAATTATATATATTATCAAAGATAAATATATAGGTACCTATATATCTTTTCGACAATTTAAGATAAATAAAAGTAAATAAAAAAATAAGTTTTCTTTAATTTTAATTTCATAAATTCAAATGCAAAATTTCATAAATACAAAAAATAGAAGAAAAATCAGAATATGTGGGTATTTTTACTTTAATAATTTAAATATTAAATTATTTATATGATATACCAACAAAATTCAAAGTTTAAAATAATTTAAAAAAGGGATAATATAAAAAAAGTGTTTAAAAACATTTAAAAAAAAAATAATTAATTAATTTATGACTATACATAAATTACAATTTTTAATATTAAAATTTTTATTGACTAATACTTAAATTCTGCATTTAAATAGTTAGGAAGTAATAAAAGATTTAAAAAAATTTAATTTATCAACTTAATAATTTATTATTAATAAGCTAAATTAACAAAGTAACACTAGATAATTATTAAAAAAAATACATAAAATTTTATAACGTTGATTTGATAGGTATTCTATCCTTTTAAGCTAAATTATCAGGATGTATAATTAAACTATTATTTTAATGAGTTAACAATTATCCTTTTTTTTTGTTACTTATTATCATATTATAAGGAATAAATTTCAGTTAGTTTTAATGTAATTTCAAAAACTTGAAGAATAGAATTTCTATTTAAATATTAATCCTAAATTATAAATGTAATAAAAGAAATTCAAAGCTATGCTACTTGAATATTATACTTAAATCTATTTATTACAAATTTTTTACAACAAAAAACTAGAGTTATCCATTTAGGATTAAACATATTAAACAAAAAACAATAATTATTAATATTTTAAATTTTAAAATGAGAATAGAACATGAAATAATTTTTTAAATTAATTACCAAAATTGGTTAGTTTTTTTTTTTATGTTATTTATAACCATTTCTAAGTTATCAATTTTAACTAATTTATTTTTATCTTTATGATTACTATTTTTACAAACTTGAGTTATTTTATTATTAATTTTTTTATATGATGAACCTTCTAATTGATTATGATTATTACAAATATTTTTTTTGTCTTCAATTTTCAAATTATTAAATAAATCTTTTGCAATTTCAATATCTTGTATGAAATCAGAATTATAATCACTCTCTGAATTTTCAAAATCATTATTTACATTAAATTCTATAATTTTTTTAGTTGGATTCTTTTCATCAGAATCAATATCACCTTTTTCAGATTCTTTATTGTGCATTTTTACATTTAAATTTAATTTAATTTCACTAAGACTAGTATTTTTACTTTTTTTATAATTGATAAAAATATTTTTATCGGAATGAATTTTTAAATGAGCAATTATTTTTGACTTCTTAAGAAATATTTCATTACAATAATCGCATTTATAGATTAATTTTACGATAATAGGATATATTTTATCTTTTAAATTAATATCATTATTTATTTTTTCAGAAGTATCATTTTTTAGCTCGTATGATAAGCTATTTTCATTCATATCCCTATTGATTCCTAAGGTTTTTTTATTGAGCATATCGTCACACCTTACCATTTCAATACAACTTTCTTTTAATTTTTTAACATTTTGTTTTAGATTATCTTTGCATTGAATTTCCCATTCTTCTAGATTTGAACTAATTCCTTCAGGTTGTTGGAGACTACTCACATCTTCAAAAGCTGTATCATTTTTGGTATTATTATCTTTGTATTGATTTTGCTTAGGAATTTCCAATTCTATTAGATTTGAGTGACTTTCCTTAGCTTGTTGAAGACTAATTGCATGCTCTAAAGCTGCATCATTAAAAATAGCATTGTCAAATATTTTATTATTGCATTGAAAAGATCTTGTAGCAGAATGAATTTTTTCATGACGTTGAAGACTAGTTTTATGTTGAAATATTTTATTGCACAAATTACATTTGTGAGGAATTTCATGAACATGCATATGATTTAATAAATTTAACTTTTTTATAAAAGTTTTTTGACATTGATCACTTATGCATGGTTTTACAACAACATAAAGTCTTTTATAATGACAACTTAAAAGCTTAAAAGATTTATCATTAAAATTGCATTTAAAATCTTTTTTTATTGTATGCGTTTTAATATGCTCTTTTAGAAAATTCTTTTGTATGTATCTTATTTTGCAGTAGTTACATTCAAATCGTTTTATACCAGAATGAAGGTTTTCGTGAATTCGAAGATGACTTATCTGTTTAAAAGTTTTAACGCAGTGGAGACATTTGTATGGCCTGTATCCCGAATGAACATTATGATGTCTTAGTAAATCTGATTTCTGTGCAAATTTTTTTTTGCAAATCTGGCAATCAAAACCTTGCACTTTTATCTTAGTTTTTGTATTAGAAACATGAGTTATTTTATGATTGCTAAGACTGCTTAAATGTTTATATGTTTTAAGACACTGCAAACATTTGTAAGGATTTTCACCTGTGTGAAATTTAAAATGATTTTTAAGACATTTCGAATTCTTAAAATTCTTTGAACATTTATCACAATTATATAATTTTTTTTTTGCATTCTTATTGCTTTCTATAAAGTTTTTATCATTTGTTTTATACTCTTTGGTAATCTGATACATTTTCCCATTTGCTCTTTGTTTGCCAATTTTTTTTTTTTTTTTTTGAGTCTTATCTGTAAAAAGATAGTAAAAAAAAAATATTATAAAAGTGTTAATTAAATTATTATACATCATAACTTTTAAAACAAAAATAAATAAAAATTTACAATTATACAGCAGAATAATATACTATAAATATTATATATTTTAATCAAAAAATTAAAATTTTCATTTTTAAATTTATGGTCTCTATAACTGCCCAAATATTTAAAAAAAGCATTTTTTAAATTAATTAAGAAAAATTTATGAAACTGATTTTATGCATAAAATTATAATAATTAAATTAAGTACCTTTATTGTTGCAAAAACAACTTTTAAATATTTGATATATTTACTTGAATTTGAGGTTATAGGATTTTGGATTTTTGGAAGCGGCACTCAACGCTTAAAAATTGATTCACTTTAATAACTAAAATAAAGAAAATTAATTTTAAATTAATAAATAAAATTTATAAGATATTGTTATTCATACTTGATTATATAATTTTATTTATATACCAAGAATCAGCAGTATAAAAACAACATATGGGACTTGACCACCGAGATGACTTTACGCGATTAAGTCAAAATAAAGTCTGTGTCCTTCTTAATTATTTCGTAATTATTATATATAGGACTGCGCACACTCGAAACTCTTTGACTCGAAACCTCGAAACGGGACAAAAGATTTTTTTGGAAATCGTAGAAGACTCACATCTTATAGTTAAGATATCGGCAGACCCCCTTTAGATCCGCCCTTGTATCTTATCGTTGACACATTTCGTGTTGAGTAAAAAAAAAAAGATAAAATAAAATGATTATAATCAAACACCAAACATAATTTTGGCTGGTATGAACAGTGAGGAAAAAAGATATGCGGAATTGCGCAAGAATAATATATAAATTCAAATTAAGTATACCTATTAATTTTAGTTGTGCCGCCACCAATAAATTTCATAACCCACTTTTTTTTTAGTTCCATGGATAAAAATAGGTGTATTACCTATACGTTTTTCGACCTGCTAAAGCCGCATCCGGGGTCTATTTTGACCTGAAAGTGGCAGATTAATTGCTATTACCAAATTATTGCAAAATTAATCAAAATCGAATTGTTTAAACAATCCCATATAATGTTTATCGAAATTGAGCTTTAAATTCGCACGTAATTAAAAAAAAAAGTGGGTTACAAAATATATTTGGTGGTGGCATGGCAGGACCATTTAGTTTTACGCATTTGACAGTGAACAGCAATCACATATGTGATATCCTATAGGATAAGTAACAGTATAAAATGATGTTGGAATGAAGGTTGAATATTGAGAGCTTGTTTTTACAATGACGTTATTTCGACATATTATTTCGATACCAAAACTACAACTGGTGATCCCCTTCTATAATAATAAGCAGAGACGTTTTGATACGATAAGAATTTTATGGGGGAGACTAATTTAAATTTTTCATATTAATATTATTAATTAGCTACATGAATTTTTCTGTAAAAAAAAAATAAAATTTGAATTTTATTAAGGTGAATAAGGAATTACTTTACAAAATGAGGAAAAAGTAAAAAGCGCGTAAGTTCAATTCGCGATTAGTTGTAAAAACTACAAATCTATAATATAATGTACAGGATAGGATTTTAGGTATTTTCATATAATGTTAAAATAAAAAGACTTCGTATTTTATATATGTTAAAAAGCAAGCTACATTGGAAGTGAAGTATACAAGTGTCTCATCGAATATCTTGTTGTCCAAAAAGCATGCCTCCTTTATGAGCTCGTGGGAAGAATTACATCTGCATTGTTTCCGGCAATTAACATAATTTATTTCTTCTCAAATAACGATCTGATATCGATGACTAAGTCCAGATGTGGTCCAGATTTAACTCTTAATAGCTCGTTAATATATTCTCATGTAACTTTTACAGTTTCATTTAATACTTATGAGCTATGAGTTTTATGAGATTTAAGTATTTTAGATAATAAAATTGCTTGTTTTACTCGGAAGTTAAATTGATGATGATGCCAGTTCTAAATACGTTTATAAAATTAATAAAGTATGTATATTATACGCTGTATATATATCACAGCACGTTATTTATTAATAATAATAAAATTTATTATTCAAAAATTTTGTTAATGCCTATATTTGGAATATTATTAACTTGGAATAATTTTTTTATTTTGTCAAAACTTGAAAAAAAATTTCAAAAAAAATATACTAGGTATTTTTCTTTGATTTTAACAGAAAAAAAAAATCCAAAATTCAATAATTAAAAAAAAAGAACTAAATTATATTTTCTTTTTGTATTAATAAAAAATTATAGGTACCTATAGACAGGCAATCCATAAGAACGGGGTGATCTTGACGGTATATGAGGAAGTTTTCAGGCCAAAATAGCGTCAAGTTCACCCCTTCGGACAGGTTGGCATTGACCATATTTAAAATAAACGTTTATTATGGTAAGAATAATACGTGTATAAAATATAGCCTGGTTTCATTTGGGTCGCCTGGCTGACTTAAATTTCAATGGGCTGTATCCCCCCTCAGAACAATGGGGCACAGGCTAAACTTTGGGTATAATTATTATCAGAAAACTTTGTAAAATAAAGTGTAAATTTTTAGCCTAGTTTCAAGAGGGTGACCCAAGAGACTTTCCTAAACTAGCAGGTTTTCCGTTCTTACAACGGAGCCTTGGCCAAAATTCTAGAATTTCGTTATCTTGGCGACAAATAATGCATTCGAACCCGTCCGAGTGGTTTAAAAAAAGTCACCCTAATTCTTATGGGCTGCCTGCTTACTACAAATTCTATGGCAATAAAAAAGAAAATTATAAATTTTTTGATACACTAATAATAAAAAATAAACAAATCTAAAATATGAAAAAAATAGCAGAAAAAAATTTTGATACTAAAGAAATTTTGACACTTAATAACGTATTTTGAATGACGAATTATTTACATTATTTTTTTTATTTTCAACTAAATTTTAATTAAATAATTCGATAAAACTTATCTTTTATACATATAAATATAATGTATTATCTTAAAAAGATAATTTTAATATTAATTACACATTTTTAAATTATCACATTTAAAGTTTACATTATTTTTTATCAATTTTTTTTTTTTTTTTAATTAACATGTTTTTTTTACATAATATTTTTTAATTTTTTGTTGTTATTTATTATTTTTGAATTTTTAAATATCATTCTAAAAATTAAAATTTTTTAACTAACATTTTTTATTTTTTTTCTGTACCTGTCATATTTTATAACAAGCAAATTTTTCCTTTAACATAATCTTTATAAATTTCTGTGATCATTAATTTTTAGATTATTAAATGATTCTTTTAGATAATCAATAGAATTTGAGAATAAATAGGAACCTACACAAAAAAATTGTTTTAAAAATAAATTTAAAATTTTTAAAACAATATTCAGGTATAAAATTTAACTATAAAATTTAATATACTAATTTCTTTAAAATATAGGTACTGAACCAATTTTATAGACAAGTAAGTTTTACTGAAACTAACTAATAAACTAATGCTAATTGAATTGCTATTTTATTTATTTTAACAATCCAAGAAATATTAAATTTTGTTTAAGGTGGCAGGTCGTACCCGAGGGTAAAAAAAGGTGTCTTTTTTCTGGATAGGTTTTCGGGTAGAAATAATTAACATAATTTTTTCAAAATTGGCTCTTTATTAGACTATAAGTTGCTAATTTTATTAGTTTTAAAATTATTAATTTTATTTTTTTTTTCCGAATGGCGCCGAGTACAGGTGCTCAAAGTGAGGTCTCACTTTTCATTGTGTACAGAATAACTTAAAAAATAATTAAGATATCTTCCTAATTTTTCGGCTACACTTTTAAAATACTTTTTACAATTTAATTATCTTCTGGATTGATGGATTCAAATTTCGGAAAATGGAAAATTGTGAAAATTATTTAATTTTTTTCACGTTTTTTTGAGAAAAAAAAATTGGGACATTTTTTGGGAAAATCATTCCATCAATCCAGAAGATAATTGTACGTTAAAAGTGTAGCCAAAAAATTAGGAAGATATCTTAATTATTTTTTGAGTTAACGTGTACGCAAATCGTAAAACGTTGTTTCGAGAAAAACGCGTTTAAAATTTAGAATACTGTATCTTACGCCTTTCGCGGAATATCGCTTAATCTTCTATAACTTTCTAATTATTCAAGATATCATTATAAAATTTTTTTCTCCATATTCTTAAGATGTTTTCGAACCCAAAAAACCAAAAACAAAAAATTGATTTTTTCCCCTTGGGTACGACCTGCCACCTTAAAGTTCAAATTATAGTATTTACAAATATGCCAAAGCCAAAATCATTTATTATTGCTATTTAGCAAAAAATTTTAAAGTAATAGAAAAAAGTATGAAAAAAACTGCTTGTATTTTATTTCGTTCTCTTTTCTGATTGGATGAAATTGTATGTAGGTATATTCGTTCGCACGTATGTTCAATTTGCAAATAATTACCAAAATTTAATTTAATTGAATGATCATAAATTTTTATAAAAATATATTTTATTTTTTAAAAAATTAAATTAAATCAAACAAACAGACAACTGTTGCATAAAAAACGTTATTCATTATTACGGCTAATACCGAATTTCAATGATTACAAAATAAATTTTGAAAAAATTCTTAAATATCCGAATGAATCAAATTTTTTATCATATCAGCTTGTATATTAACTACTAAATTCTTAATTGTTCCATCAACATCATTCCTTATTGAATTCTGAAATAAGAAAGATAACACTTCTTTTGAATTATCACTCAAATTTTCACTTTTATTTTCCATTCCTTGTGTCAAAAAGACTTCAATAAAATCTTTTTTCTCAAAAGCACTTCTATCAATCTGTTTAATATTCAGAGTTTTATTTATTTCTGCAATATCAAGAACATAAGTAACAGAATCTAAAATATTCTGATCATTCTGAATATCAGTAACTTTTTCAGTAATTTTAAAATTATTTTTATTAAATAAAGAATTTTCAAAACTCAAATCATTCGATTCTTCAACTAGATTATTATCAATAGCAGTATTTTTTATTTTCATTACTGAATTAATAAATTCTTTTTTAATTTTAGTATCCTCCACCATTTGATTAGCATTATCTGATTTTTCAAAAATATTATCCAAATTACATTTTTCAATTTTTTTAAATAGGCTGCTTACTTCAGAATCATTATTTTCATTTTCAGATTCTTGTTTGTCCATTTTAACATGAAAATTAAATTCACTAGAAAATTTTTTCTCATATTTCTTGCAACTAGTAAATTTAATTTTATATGGACAATTTTCCAAATGAGAAATAATTGATTCTTTTTCAAAAAATATTTCATTGCAATTATCGCATTTATAAATGTTAAGGGCTTTTTCATCTTCACATTTTACTTTACAATTATTATTTTTTGAGTCACATTTGTAAATTTGAGTAGCTACAGGACATTTTTTTAATTCATCTTCAAGATTTTTGACTTTACAGCCATTCAATTCAAATCCTGAATTTTTAAATATATTGGATTTGGTACCAATTTGGGATGAAATTTTAACGAGATCATCACATTTTATCAAATTAATGAAACAATCTTTTAGTTTATATTTTTTTATATCAAAATTATAATCAAAATAATTTTGACTTTTCAATTTTAATTTAGAAGTAAGATTATTTGCCCTAAAATTGTTGCTTTTGACAGAGTTTTTGAGTACCTTTAGACATTTATATGGTTTTTTGACTCTGTGGAGCTGAATAAGATTTGCTGGTTTAAATTCTTGCTTAATACTTCTATGGCATCCATCGTACTCCAAAAAATTTTCTCCAGTATGAATTTTTTCATGAACTTTGAGATATTTTTGGAAAGTAAAAGTTTTATTACAAAAATTGCACTTATAGAATATTTCGTGGACTCGAAGATGTCTTTGTAAATCATATTTGCGCGAAAAACTTTTATTGCAATGATCACATTTAAACTTTTTCAAACCAGCATGAAAAATTTCATGATTTACAAGATGAGCAGATTGAGTAAAAGCTTTATTACAAAGAAGACATTTGTAAGGTCTTTCGCCAGTATGAATTCGAAGATGATTTTGCAATACAAATTTACTTTTAAATTTTTTTGTGCAAATTTTACATTCAAATCTTCTTAGATTAGAGTGAATTTTTTGATGTGTTCTAAGATTACTAGATTGAGTGAAAGTTTTATCACATTGCTGACATTGGTAAGGTTTTTCACAGGTGTGAATTCGAAGGTGTAAATTTAATTTCGAATTTTCTTTAAATCTTTTTTTGCAAATTTTGCATTTGATTGGTTTTATACTTGAATGCATTTTAAATTATTTTAAGTGCTTGTAAATTTTGGAATAAAATCAAATTGCTAAAAAGGAAATAATAGGTATATTCTACTTGCTTTACTTCAGTTATTTTTTCTGAGATCTTTTATCTGAAAAAAAATACAAGAATAATAAAATTTGTGTGAAAAAAAAAATTCAATGTTATATTTCATTAGTTAAAGAAGAATTAACGTAAAGGTAAAATTTAAGACAAAATACATTAGGTTTGAATAAGAGCTTGAATATTTAACTATATTTTTTTAAAATTTTTAAATAGAAATTTTTGCAATAGTTTTAATTTACTTCACTATTTATTTAAAAAATTAACTTGGAATACACTTGAAATTTTTATAATTCCAACAATTTTTAAGTATTTTCACCTGACAGTGAGTATAAATTTTTAAAATTTGCTAATTTTATAACTATAAAATTTACTTCAGAATTAAATACACAAATTACTTTTATTATATAATAGTCCATGGAAATAAAAATATAGAATATCCCAGGTTACACGGTTGAGCGTAACGACTTCAAGCAGATTCACATCTGCACAACTACAGGATTTTGACTTTTGTTTACGATTTTAAATTTGTCTGAAAAACTCGTCCTTACCGACCGTACATAGCGATTAAATTCTGTCCGAGATTTTTTTAAATCCAAATTTGGTGCCATTTATTTTTTTGGTATTTTTTTTTTTACTACAAAAAACTATTATCAATAAAATTTGCATTATCAAATAAAATATCATTAATATACATTGGTACAGATTCTTAGTGAATCAATATACTCAAACCCTTTCTAGATCTAATAAATTCCATGTGCTTTTACTATACCAAAAAGTGTAGTCAAAGCACACAAGATTAAAAAAAATTAATTATAGGTCTAGAAAGGGCTTCAGTATTGCAATATACCAAATATACCAAGTGAATAAACTGTTACTTATTTGAACTGTCAAAGTAATTAAAATAGGTACTTTTATTTAGCCTTGAAAGATAATAAAAAATAAATTACTTTTGCATCTAGGTAACAATTAAAATTTAATTATTAATTTATTTATACCTTTGAGATTACATTCGTCCTTACTAATTCATGTTCTTTATTTTCCTGTAAATTAGTTATCTGGATTCTGTATAGTCAGACTGAGAGCACTGAGATTGTGAGACTATCAGAATCTATAGGAAGCACCATGGAATCACCTGTATGACTGAGATTCAAGCTGATAAGCAGATTACATTACAGACCTTGTAACGTGGCAGAGCAGGGCGCAGAGTGTGGCAACAGGCGCCACTGCTGTCGTCATTCTCCACAGTTCATTCTCTGTACACGCACTTTCTTTCATTTTCTCTCTTACTCATTACTTTTGAATATCAGCCATTTTTTCAGCTCTCGACCAATCAGAGACTAGATAAAATATTAATTTTTTCCACCAAAATAAGGCTTAAATTTTCAATTAAAATAAAATAAAAAAATTCCAAATTAATCTACATAAAATGAAAAATGTGGTTCTGCTTTTCCTAGATTTGAGAAAATTTACCTTCTCCTCAAAAAATTAAATGAAATTACAACCCCAATGTCGTCTGCTTCGCTCATTTTGTTAATTACAATGCACTGCAGCTTTTTTTTTTCATTTTTTAACAGAGAAAGAAATTTTTCTCAAAGTCTAGGTATTTTTTATTTTTTGCAGATTATACTCCAATCAAAATACAAGGTAGGGGGGGAGGGGTTGCATTTTCACTGGCGAACACGAGACTTGCTCTACTATTAGGTTTTTTGGGTCACTGAACACGAAAGTCGGGGTCATTTCGTGAAGAAATGGGGGCTTCACCCTTAAATTTGCAAAAACTAAGGTTTTTTTTACATACTCGCACTTTGAGCGCTCAGATTTGCACCATACGGGTTTTTTGGGTGGCTGATAAAGAATTTCGACTTCTTTTTCATAAATAATCAACATTTCATCCTTAAAATAATAAAAACACCCCTTTCAGGGGTAGTTTTGATATTTTCGCAATTTGAGAATCCAGGATATACCCATATAGGTTTTTAGGGTCACTAATCAAGAATTTTGACTCCTTTTTTGTGGTGAAATATTAATTATTTATGAAAAAGAAGTCGAAATAGCGACCCAAATAACCTATTTGAGCATATCCTGGATGCTTAAAGTACGAAAATAGGAAAAACACCCCTTTTAGGGGTAGTTTTAGCTATTTTAAGGGTGAAATATTTATTATTTATGAAAAAGAAGTCAAAATTCTTGATCAGCAACCCAAGAAACCCGTGTGGTGCAAATCTGAGTGGTCAAAGTGCGAATATGTAAAAAAAATCTTTTTTGGGGGTAGTTTTTGCAAATTTAAGAGTGAAGCCCCCATTTCTTTACGAAAGGAACCCGATTTTCATGTTCAGCGACCCAAAAAACCTATAGTAGAGAAAATTTCGTGTTCGCCAGTGAAAATACTATTAAATATTTAAAGATAATTTACGTTTAAGAATTTTCTATTTATGTACTAGGGCCATATAAAATTTTTCTGCGTAAGAGAACATGTCTTAATTAACCCAATATTTTTAAGACCAATTCGGTATCTTTGAATAAAAAAGGTTTAAAAGGTCTAAAAAATTATTGCATACATGAATATGCTTCAATTTTTTAATTGCTTACATAATATGTAAAAGTTAAAATAAAAGTTTCATAAAATATTACATATTTGTATTTTGAAGTTCACTGATCTAGGTCTTTAGGAGACCTAACAGATTCATGGTCTCGTTGGCTTTTACCTGAGTTTTTAGTTTTCAGGATATGCTTTTGATTTTCATTAGCTGGCTTAAATTAAATTATATAATAACTAAATATCTTATTAACTAATGTATGAAATTTCAAGCAAAATAACCTCAGAGTATTTGTATCTGAATTATGAATCTATCACACCAAAATTTTTTGTGAAGTTTGACCACCATCCAAACAACCTCGTGCACTTACCTTAACAGAAAAAGTTTCAGGTATTTATTTGAATAATTACAAAGGTAAAATAAAAATTAATTTTAATTTTTTAACAAAATTTATTTTTATTATTTTTTTAAGATTGATTAATAGATACAATTCTAACATATCCTTGATATTTGTTATTATCAATTAATGATCCATTTTTGATTTTATTGTATAATTATTATCAATGATTTTTTTTTTTTTTTTAATTCAATTGATTACAAAATTTTTTGTAAAATAAAATAAAAAATTTTAAATATAAAAAATAATAAATTATAATTTAATTGTTTTAATAATGCAAAAAGTGTGCATTGAAATATAAAAAGTAAAATAAAAAATATAATAAGTAAAATAAAAAACATGATTTGCAAAAAAATAAAAAATAAAATTGCTATACATATATAATTACATTTTTGTATAGCTCAAAAAAAGTAAGTGAAAAAATATTTTTGCTCTAATTTGAATAAAATTTGTTATTATTGTCATAATATTATGATAAACAAATTTAATTTAGAAACTAAACAGCTTTATAATTTGATTAAAATTTGTTTAATATTTTTGTACATAAAAAATTGCCATAGCTTAATTATAATTTGCTAATAATTTTATAAAAAATTATTATTTTTGTTTATTTTCATGAGAAAGATATATCATGTTCTTATCTTTATGTTGACAAAATTTGATAAGGAATTATAGATTTTTCTGACAGCCATTAATTACCCAAAATTTATGATTATAATATTGATAATAATAATAAATTATATTCAAAAAATTTTTCACAAGAAAAAAAAATAAAAAAATAAGTTTACATTACAATTACTCTGAACAAAATTTTCAGTGTAATTTAAATTTTTTTAAATGCATACAATTTAATATGCATATTGCACAGTTAAAAAAAAAAACTTTAAGGTGAAAAAAACTTCAGGTGAATTCTCAAATTATTCTTGAATTATCTTAGTTAGAGTAAATCAGGTGAATTCTTAAATTATTCTTGAATTATTCATCATTTCATTGATATTCTAATATAATATTTTGTTCATCTTCAATTTTCAAATTATTTAATGATTCTTTTAATATTTCAACTTCACACCCTGGATTACCAAAATTATCCCATTTGGATATCAAATTATCTTGATTGTGCATTTTTACATGGAAATTAAATTCAATTTTATTAGTAAATGTTTTTTCACATAATTCACAAGTGATGACTTCTTCTTTGTTAATGTGACACTTAAGATGAACAATTATTTTTGCTTTTTCAAGAAATATTTCATTGCAAAAATCACATTTATATATTTGAGAAAACTTTGGAGATTTTTTTTCATTTTCTTCTTGGCTTATTACTTGAGGAATATGCTTTTCTAATTCAGCGCTCTTGTTATTTTCACTAATAATAGTATCAAGTTTGCAAGTTTTTGTTACGATATCATCACACTTTACCAAAACAACATAACATCTTTTTATATTATAATTATTTTCATTAAAACCTTCTTGGCAAATATTACTTGGTTTCGACTCTAAAATTAACTTTTTATTAAATTTAGATTTGCAGATTTTCTTATGACTATTAAGATTGCCTGATTGAGCAAATGAGTGATTACAAAAATTACATTTGAAAGGTTTTTCACCTGTGTGAATTCTAAGATGATTAACTAAATGAAAATTTTGACGAAAATTCTTTTTGCAATATTTGCATTCAAAGCGTTTTATTATTTCCGTTTCTAAGTTAGAATGTTTTGCTTTATGGCGTTCAAGTTTTCCTGAGTAAACAAATGATTTATTACAAACATTACATTTGAAAGGTTTTTCACCTGTGTGAATTTTAAGATGATCATTTAAATGAGGTCTTATTTCCGGTTCTAAACTGAAGCGAACTTTTTTCTTAAGATTCTTTATCTTATCATTCTTATTATTTTTAAGTACCTTATCACTCTGATCACATTTATAAATATTTTTGTCTAAGTGAAGTGAGTCTACATGATTTACTAAATCAAATTTTTTGTTAAAATTTTCTTGACAAATATCACATTTAAATATTTCAACATTGTGAATTTTTTTATGTCGACGAAGACTTATTAAATTCTTATAAGTTTTATCACAAAAATCGCATTTGAAGCGACTGACATGCTTGTGTAATTTAATATGATTAATTAACAGACTTTTTTCATCAAATTTCTTTTTACAAAATTCACACTCAAAAGAAATTATGTTCGGACTCGTATCATGAGAATACCTTTTTTTATGCGCATGAAGACTTTTTAGATTCTTATAATTTTTATCACAAACAGTGCAGTTGAAGAGTCTTTTACCTGCATGAATAGACTTGTGATTAAATAAAGCAGTATCCGGTTTTACATGAGAATTAATTTTTTTATGACGACGTCGAATTTTTGAATGCTTAAAAGTTTTATTAGAAACATTGAATTTTAAAGATCTAGTACTTGTGTGAATTGGCATGTGTTCAACTAATGAACTTTTCAGGCTAAATTTTTTTTTGCAGTAGTCACATTCAAATAATGATTCATCATGATCTACTTCTTTATCCATTCGAAAATTTTGGTTAACAGCAGAACTTCTAACACCTTTAACGCGTTCGTATGGTCTTTGGTTTTTGTGAATTTTAAAATGTCTTTGTAGATCTGATTCTTGAGCAAATCTTGCTTTACAAAAATCGCATTCCGGATGACTTAAAAATGTTGAATGAAGTTCCTTATGATATTGTAAGTTAATTAAATACATAAATGTAATATTACATTCCAAACATTTATATGGATTTTCAGCTGCATGAGATTCAAGATGATTTTGAAGATCGTTCGAATTTTTAAAATTTGTTGAACATATTTTACATTCATAAATATTTTCGTTTACAATTTTGTTTTCAATTCTTGAACAATCATATTTTTCGTTTATTATTTTTGTAAATTTAGGACGTTTTTGGTGCTCATCTTTTAAATTTGTATAATTTTTGGCTTCACAGCTTTTGTTTTCCAGTTCCAATTCTGAATTACTATGTTCGTTCGTATTACTTTCTAGTTTCAATTCTAAATTATCCTCTTCATTCTGATTACTGCCTAGTTTCAATTCTAAATTATTCTCTTCATTCTTATTACTTTCTAGTTCCAACTCTAAATTATCCTCTTCATTCTGATTACTGCCTAGTTTCAATTCCAAATTATTCTCTTCATTCTTATTACTTTCTAGTTCCAACTCTAAATTATCCTCTTCATTCTGATTACTGCCTAGTTTCAATTCCAAATTATTCTCTTCATTCTTATTACTTTCTAGTTCCAACTCTAAATTATCCTCTTCATTCTGATTACTGCCTAGTTTCAATTCCAAATTATTCTCTTCATTCTTATTACTTTCTAGTTCCAACTCTAAATTATCCTCTTCATTCTGATTACTGCCTAGTTTCAATTCCAAATTATTCTCTTCATTCTTATTACTTTCTAGTTCCAACTCTAAATTATCCTCTTCATTCTGATTACTGCCTAGTTTCAATTCTAAATTATTCTCTTCATTCTTATTACTTTCTAGTTCCAACTCTAAATTATCCTCTTCATTCTGATTACTGCCTAGTTTCAATTCTAAATTATTCTCTTCATTCTTATTACTTTCTAGTTCCAACTCTAAATTATCCTCTTCATTCTGATTACTGCCTAGTTTCAATTCTAAATTATTCTCTTCATTCTTTTTACTTTCTAGTTCTAACTCTAAATCATCCTCTTCATTCTGATTACTGCCTAGTTTCAATTCTAAATTATTCTCTTCATTCTTATTACTGCCTAGTTCCAATTCTAAATTATCCTCTTTATTCTTATTACTGTCTAGTTTCAATTCTAAATTATCCTCTTCATTCTTATTACTGCCTAGTTTCAATTCTAAATTATCCTCTTCATTCTTATTACTGTCTAGTTTCAATTCTAAATTATCCTCTTCATTCTTATTACTGCCTAGTTTCAATTCTAAATTATCCTCTTCATTCTTATTACTGCCTAGATTCAATTCTAAATTATCCTCTTCATTCTTATTACTGCCTAGTTTCAATTCTAAGTTATTCTCTTCATTCTTATTACTGCCTAGTTTCAATTCTAAATTATCCTCTTCATTCTTATTACTGCCTAGTTTCAATTCTAAATTATTATGTTCATTTGCTTTTCTGTCGATTTTGAGGGTCTTTTTTACAGGTATATTATCACATCTTACCAAAGCAACAGAACATTTTTTTAAATCATAAATATTTTTACTAATACCACTATGGCAATGATTTTGTACATGAATTTTGAAATTTAATTTAGAAATAAATTCACCACCACAGTCATTACATGTAAACAGTTTGACTTTTGAATTAACTGTTTTACAAAGTTTTAAGTCTTTACCTTTTTCAGAAATTTTCAGAAAATGATTCTTTAGATGTTTATTAAAACTTCTTTTTGATGTGAATGCCTTGTTGCATAAGTTACATTTGTAAGGCTTTTCTTTCTTGTGAAGTTCAAGATGTCTTTTTAAATACCATTCCTGTTTCAATTCTTTCCCACAAATTTTACATTTAAATGATTTTTGGCTAAAATGAATTTTTTTATGCATTTTAAGGCTATCAATTTTTTTAAATACTTGATCTTGAGGTCTTCTATCTGTGTGTACTTTCAGGTGCTTTTTTAATTTTTGTTCATTTATAAAACTTTTTTCACATTGATTACAATCAAAAGATTTAATACCAGCGTTGGATTTTTCATGTATTTTAAGATTACATTTTTGAAGAAATTTTTGGCCACTTTGCAAACATTCATATTGACTTTCACTCTTGCTTTCACTTGTGTGATTAATAACATGTTTTTCAAAATCCGATTTCTGAAGGAATCCTATGTTGCAAATTTCACATTCAAAAGATTTTATATCAACATGCAATTTCTCATGGTAACGAAGACTGGCATGATATCTGAAAGCCTTTTTACATTGAGAACATTTATAAGGTTCTTCGTTCGTGTGAGTTAAAAGATGCATCTTCAGAGAATGTCGAGTTTTCAAAATTTTAGAGCATATTTCACATTGGTAACATTTTATTTCTGTGGTTTTCGAAAATTCAGATTCTTTATTATCTATTTTAATCTCATTCATTTCAGGATACATTGTTTTCCATTATCAAGATTTTTTTGTTGCTAATACTTTCCTTTTCTTCATTAAACATTGTTTTTTTGGTATCCACTCCAAATTTCATCTGTAACAAAAATTGGAAAATAAAGTTTACAAAAATATCGATCTATCTAAATAAATATGTGGCCTTATTATATTTTAAAAATTGAAAAAAATTATATTAAAATTGTTACGACAAAAGTCAAAAAATTAAAAAAAAAATATTAATTGAAATTTAATAAAAATATTGTGTTGTTTTATCAAGTGTTTTATATGATTGATTTCAAACCAATTCAGAACTGAAAAGTCAGGAAAATCAGTTCAAAATTCATTTTTCTGAAAGTGCTATACTAAAAATAAGTCATTTAACCCATGCTTAGGTATCTAGGTTCAACTCTCGGTTTTTTGGAGTTTTTAACCTTTTATTTTGAATTTGACTAAAATTGATTATATTTGTTGCCAAATAATTATTTATGGTAAAATTTATTTTTCATTTTGGTAATAATATAGAAAATTTCCAATACACTGTAAAAATAAATTTGCCCAGTTATGCCCGGGGTACGCAACGGGAGTCGGGAGTCGTGACTCCCATTTTGGGAGTCAAAATTTTTTTTTTTGGTCAGAATCGACTCGAATTGGCTTAAAAAGGGTTTATAAAGGTTCCAATCATCACGACTCCCAACGACTCCCAAAGACTCCCGAATATTAGTAAAAAAAATTTTTTTGTTAAAATCGCTATTATTTGACTAATTCTTACGTTTTAAGAGTAATTTTTAATAATTTAAAAATTTTTATTCATATTCAGTGTCAAATAGATGATTTTGGCAATTGACAGTTGTCACTTACTTGTTTTTAAAATATAGTCACACTGTATACAAAAAAAATTATGGGAAACGTGTAAATTTATATTTTTTAGTTATTTAATTTGAAAATATACACGAAAATAGTCACGATAAATTTTTAGTATTTTTGTAGCTGTCGAGTAGCTGTCAATTATGTCATAATTAACTATTAACAATTTCGAGTAAATTTTTATAGAAAAAGGAAAATCTTATAATGATCCTGAATTATTTTTTGACCCAATTTTTGGGTATCGCAAAGTCAAAATTTAGTTTTAAATTTATAATTTTGTCAAATGTAACTAACAGTTGTATATAAAAAAAGATGTTAAGCCCAATGTTAATTATACAAAAATTCCCATGATAAATTGTTTCAATTCAAATTTCTTATGATCTCATGTAAAAAGATTAAGTTAATTTTGGTTAAGCTTACCCAAAATTAAGCTTAATCCTTTTACGTGGGTTATTTAGGTTACTTTTAACTCTGACTCTTCGAAGGTCATTAGATAATAAAGGAAACTCATTTTTTTAATTTTCTAAATAGTTAGGGTAACTCCCAGTAAAATTTCAGCTTGTAAAATAAGATTTTCTTTTTTCTATAAAAATTTACTCGAAATTGTTAATAGTTAATTATGACATAATTGACAGCTACTCGACTGCTACAAAAATACTAAAAATTTATCGTGACTATTTTCGCGAGTATTTTCGTTTATATTTTCAAATTAAATAACTAAAAAATATAAATTTACACGTTTCCCATATTTTTTTTTGTATACAGTGTGACTATATTTTAAAAACAAGTAAGTGACAACTGTCAATTGCCAAAATCATCTATTTGATACTGAATATGAATAAAAATTTTTAAATTATTAAAAATTACTCTTAAAACGTAAGAATTAGTCAAATAATAGCGATTTTAACAAAAAAATTTTTTTTACTAATATTCGGGAGTCGTTGGGAGTTGTTGGGAGTCGTGATGATTGGAACCTTTATAAACCCTTTTTAAGCCAATTCGAGTCGAGTCTGACCAAAAAAAAAATTTTTGACTCCCAAAATGGGAGTCACGACTCCCGACTCCCGTTGCGTACCCCGGGCAGTTATGCCTATTTTTAGACAAACCCTTCAAAGGATACCAAAAATAGCATATTTATGTGAAATTTTCTAAAAAATCCGAATCTCAAGTCAAACTTTAAACAAATTTTAAATTTAAAATATACGTCCAAAAACACGAAAATGGATTGTTAAAAATCGAGAATTAATCCTGGTAAAACTAAAAATAGATTGAAGAACTTTACATATAAAAAGACTATTTATTATTATAATTAATAATAATTTAACCGGACATTTAATAATCACAATTTTGATTTAATAAAAATAAACATAGAATATTAGAAAAAACGCTGCCAAATTATTGACACTACGGTTCCTCAAACAATGACAAGTATTTATATGAGTTGAAAATTTTTGCCATCTTACGTATCATATCTGAGAAATAAAGTGACATCAAATGTATTAAAACTAGACTTCCTGTGCAAAAAATTAGACATTATACGTTGACACTCGGATCGACAAAAATAAAAAAAGTACGAGAAATAATAAATTTCTTAAAAGAAATTTCTTAGAACTCGTGTAGAAAAAAATTTGGTATGCTTCCAAATTGAAAAAAAAAATAATCTTGTTTTTTATATTTTTGATGCAAAAACTTTTGGAAAAAAAAATTTCAACAATTGGTTTCAAATCCGAGAAATCGAATTAAACCAATATTTCTAAAATTAGTAATTCCAAATAAAAAAATTTCGTACCATATTTTCAAAAAGAAAAAAAAATAAACGTGTCTTTCAATTTTTAATGTAAAAAAATTTGAAAAAATTACGTATCAGATCTAAAAGATCAAGTAAAAACAATATTTCTAAAGCTGGTACTTTCATAGAAAAAAAATGAGATATTAAATCTAAATTAAAATAAAACTTATAATATACTGCCTGATTATTATAAGTTCTTGAACCTCTTGAAAAATTTTCCTGAGGGTATTTTTTGATATAAGAGAGTAATGCTGATTTTAGTGAATTTTTCGATTTTCTCGATTTCGATTTGTTAGTTATTTTGCTAATTTCCCGCTTAGTCTCGTGACCAAACGAAAATCTGACAAAAAAATTGAATTCTGCAGGAAATTTTGCAAGTGTATAGTAATTTTGGTATCCTTAAAGTTAAAACTACCCCCAGAATAAGAAAAATACAAAAAATATGACCTCCTTCTTTTTTTTTGTATTTGGATAAATGTTTTGAAAATATTTTATCGTATATTTACTATTATAAAATTAATTACACCCCTCCCCAGGGGGGGGGGGTGAAAATCATCCCTAAATTAAAAAAAATGAAATAAACGTTATTAAATTTTTTTGTTGCCCCTTTTTGTTTTACAGCCGAAAAAGTAACAATATTTGCAACCCTGGGTGTGAAAAGTACCCTAAAATGTAAAAAAAATTGATTATAGGCCTCGATATAGTCAAGGCGCCAGCAATGTTAAATGCATCCAAAAATTTTATCAGCACTAGAATGGATGCACCTCATTGAAACGTATGTATTTTTGGTCGCTGAATCCGATTTTGAAGGTTTTATCCATTTTCAGATGGCTAGTTTTGAGTAATGGACGCTATATAATAAAAAATCGGTGAAAAATTAGCAAGATTGGTAATATCTTGAAAACAATTGCTTATTGAGCCTATTTTTGGTACCTCAATAAGGTTTTCGGCGTCACTGATCACGATTATGAAGACTAATTTATAAAAACCAAAATGGTGGACTCAAAATGGCGTATTTCTAACCTCAGAAACACGGTGATTTATGCTGTTTTAAGTAAAACAATATTCATTTTTTTAATCCAAAAATAAAACAATAATATTTGTTAGAAAAATAGTCATATTTTTACAACAATAATATTATATAAGCCATGGAGGTTAATGTTATAAACATTACAGCATTTTTGTATAATTGGGGTGGGTAAATAACTAGAGTTTGTTCTAAATAACTGCATGGACGCCATTCTGATGTGTTTAAACGAATCAGAGCACTGTAATTTTTCTAATTATTCCATCAGTTTAATTTTAATTAAAAAATGAAAATTAGAAAAATGATCTAAGAAAAATTCTGCAAATGCAATAACTCTTCCTTGTCAGAGAAAATTTTCCTAAAATAAAAGAAAAATTTGTATCAAAAAATCGTCTGCTGCAACGCAATGGCAAAGCAGACGATTTTTTGATACAGAATTTTCTTTTATTTATTATACTGTTTTAGGAAAATTTTCCCTGAAAAGGAAGAGTTATTGAATCTGCAGAATTTTAGATAGATCATTCTTTTAATTTCTTTTTTTTTTTTAATTAAAATTAAGCTGATGGGACGTCGAGTAAAATTACAGTGCTCTGATTCGCTTACACGCGTCTAAATTGTGTAACGCGTAACTTTTTGAATATTTGTAGGTACATTATTTGGAAAATAAAATTAGAAACATATTTTGGAATTATATCGTGCTTTTAATTTTTCGTTAAAAAAAAATAAAACTTAATAAATAGTAAATGATACAGAGAAAGGTTATTTTGCTTAAACAAGTTTATTTTTATATTCTACACAAAAAAATTATATATTTATAAAAAATAACACTATCATATACAATTATGTATAGCATAATTTATTGACATAAGTTTTAACTTACATTTCTTACATTATTTATAATGTAATATTTTATTTTTACAACTAGTCATAGGAGTTACTATATTAATATAATCAATATAAAATATATTAAGAATAGTAGATAGACACTGGGCGTTTGGCATAAATGTGGTGGGGGGAGGAGTGGTGGTGGGGGAAGCTGATGGTGGGGGTATCGCCCGGTCGTGCAGTTGCACGAGAGGTTTTCGCGAGTCCTCCATTTTTTTTTAATGAAATTGCACAAGATGGCGGCCCACGGATGCGTTATCCAAGATGGCGGCCCACATCGTGCAGTTGCACTATAGGTTAAGTCGATCCAAACCGTTACATGATACAAGATGGCGGCCCACGTGGTACAGTTACACAAGAGGTTCCCGCAATATTTTTTTTTTTGGGTTAAGATCCTCTCCCCCCCTTTTTTTAATCAACAAAATGGCGGACATACAAGAGAGGTTATGTGTGTAAAGACGATCGCTTACCAGATGTCGGTAAAGTAGTTTTGTTTTTTATCAAATGTCGGTAAATTAGCATTTTTAGTTTTTCCTCTACATATAAATACTTTGTATGATATTAATTTTATCTTTTCTTTAAAACTTATAAATAACACTTACAATTTATAAAAAAAGTTGAAAATGACTCAGGAATTTTTTTTTATTTACACTTATACTTTAAAACTTTTTAACTCCTGAGTCATTTTCAACTATAGTCAATTTAATTTTACGTTCTTATATAGTAAGTAAAACAGTATTTTACCACTTGCGAGAAAAAAGTTGACACGCCCTCTATCGGATAATTCTTGAGATTTGTATGAAAATCCCCGCAGTTTTTGTAAACTTGGCGCCAACTATTTAAAAAACTAAATTTATTAACATAATCTCAAAATATTTTTATTTTTTGATAAAGTTAATACATAACCTTAATTTTTATTTTTATTCATTACATAAAATAAAGACTTTTATTTTGTTCCTTAAAGTTACATTTGTTATAAATGGTATTAAATAAATTAAAGCAATGTTTATTCATTTAAATAAGTATTTATTTTTTTTTTTTACATTCTTAAAAACACATTAATTAATATATAATTTTAGCTGTCCTTAATTCTTCGATTATTAACTTAATTTCATTATCATGACCAATAAATCCATGTTCTTTCTCTTCCACTAATACTCTCAGACGATCAACAAGTTCATTTGGATCATCCCAATTGTCGTAATCGAATGATGAGTCGATGGTATCACTACATGTTGATGTTGAACCGTGAGCGGAGGAATATAAAAAATTTTGATATAAAGAACTTTTAAAACTCTGATTTTTATTGAATGATTGATCAGCTTCATCCATATTAAAATTTTCTTCAGATGAATTATTTTGACTATTGTTTAGGTATGTTATTTGTTTCAATTTATTTCTCCTAGGTTTATTGCTAGTAAATGATGAATCGATCGTGTTTACTCCTATACTTCGAACAGATTTTTCTGTATTCGTTGCCTTATCACAAAAAGTTTTTTCATTATCCGGTTTTTCAAACTCAAATAATTTTTTGATAGAGTCGTATTTTGTTTCTTCTTGCAATGTGTTTAAATCATCATCATCATCGTCATTACTTGTTTCCATATGACAAGATTTAGATGAATTCTCATACTTTTTCTGATCAAAATTTTCATCTTTTAACGATTTATAATCTTTTGAATGATTGTGTACAATATTCATATGTGTGATAGAATTCGCAATGATTAAAACTTTTGCCTTACACATTTTGTGTACACATCTCCACACATCACCTGAACGAATTTTCCAACCAAAACGATACATTTGATTATCTATCTTTTTAAGCTGCCTACCTTTTCGACTAAGTAAATCTTCCGATGTTAACATTTTGAGATTATGTTTTATACTGACAAAGTAATAGGAATGAATGTAACTATATAACAAAACAAATTATGTTCATAATTCGATAATCTTCGATAATATTTTTATATTTACTAACTTCACATACTTTCGGTAATTATCAGCAAACTTCATAATAGTTTATTTAAGTTAGATGATAAGTAAACTAAAAAGTGGCGCTAACTATACTAAAAATTGCGCTAACTATATAAAAATTGCGCTAACTATACTAAAAAGTGGCGCTAAGTATATAAAATTTGTGCAAACTATACTAAAAATTGCGCAAACTATATAAAAATTGCGCTAACTAATTAAAAATTGCGCTTACTGTTTAAAAATTGCGCTAACTATACTAAAAAGTGGCACTAAGTATATAAAATTTGTGCAAACTATACTAAAAATTGCGCAAACTATATAAAAATTGCGCTTACTATACTAAAAAGTGGCGCTAAGTATATAAAATTTGTGCAAACTATACTAAAAATTGCGCAAACTATATAAAAATTGCGCTAACTATAGTAAAAATTGCGCAAACTATATAAAAATTGCGCTAACTATTTAAAAATTGCGCTAACTATATAAAAATTGCGCTAACTATACTAAAAAATTGCACAAACTATATAAAAATTGCGCTAACTATTTAAAAATTGTGCTAACTATACTAAAAATTGCGCTAACTATACTAAAAATTGCGCTAACTATATAAGAATTGCGCTAACTATACTAAAAATTGCGCTAACTATACTAAAAAGTGGCGCTAAGTATATAAAATTTGTGCAAACTACTTAAAATCTAAAATTGTTTATATAACCTCAAAATTTTTTTATTTACTAATAAAGTTAATACATAACCTTAAAATTTTTTTAATCATTAATTACATAACCTAAGACTTTTATTTCATTAAAGTTGAATTTTTTATAAAAGGTATTAAATAAATTAAAGTCATTTTTATTCATTTAAATAATTATTTATTATTATTAATCTTATAAAATAGTACACAAATAGTTTAACAAAGCATGACATATTTTAAATTAAATTTTTTTTAAAACATTCTTTACAATTTTTAATCATTGGAGATATTCTATTGTTGTTGTGATCATGAATTGTGCAAACTTTTCTCATCTGAAATTCATCATCTTGTTGACACTCTTCAGGAAGTAAATCCCAGCATTTATCAATACAATATTCAGCAAAGTGACTGATGAGTAATTCTCGATGAGCTCACTTTTTTATACTATTTTCTTGACCTCGCCACTGATTGGCTTATATTGTATCATGCGGTCGTGTAATATTAGACAGTACGCCTCTGTATTTGCTGGGAATTGAGCGCTACTTTCAAATTCTAAGCGTACGTCTACTGGAGCATACTTCAGAGACTCAATTTGTTTGGAACAATCTATTATTACCAATGGCGCCTTATTCAAAAAATCTTTTCTGTTGAGTATTACTTCAGAAGTTTCTTTACCATAATAGCTTACTTGAAAATTGGTAAACATATTGTACAAAATTGAATATTTATTTTGAGCTATATTCAAATTTAAATTTTCGTGTGGATAACATTGCGAATTCAAGTACAGTTTTACGTTGGTTAAATTAATATGATCAAATACACTTGCATTTTGATCTATTTTATTACCACGGTTCGTTTGAAATCCAATAATCACATATCTTGGTTTTTCCATTTGTGTTGATGTTTTGACTGTCCAGACATGTTTTGTAGCTGCTGGAAGAGTTGGACAATGAAAAAGTTCTCTTGATTGAAATATTATTGAAAGATATGGATCTTTTTCAATGAATCTTATCAATTCAGCCTTTTGTTTATCTGCTAACAGAATTTTAGGCATCTCCCAAGTCAATGAGGTAATTGTAATGGCAACATTTTCAGCAGCATCTCCTCGAATTTTCATAACTGCATTCGTATCTTGATTTGATCTTGTAAAGTATAAATCGTGTCTCATGTTTACAATCATTTTTCGATTATGCTCAGCGACTCCGAAAATCATACTCAGAGGTATCAAAACTTCAAAATTTCCATTATCATCAACTAAAGATTGTTCATTATCAAATAGCCAACCAGCATTTTCCAAAAATTTTTGTTGCGCTGGAGTGTATGATGGATAACCTTTCATAAGTGTACTAATACCAACGTTATTACAACGATCGATAAGTTGTCCGTTAAGTTCATATTTTATTTCTGAGAACAAATGACAGATGGCGTTATTGACTAGTATTGTATTTTCTACTTTACCACCAGCAGCTAATCGAATTTTGCCTTGAATGTGTATAAAACTTTTTGACGGTAAAAGTAATTGATCCTGATGTTGTATAGTTATATGAATCGTATCGTTATTTTGATATGAACTAGTAGCATAAGGCCGATGTGAATGTATTTCATAGTGACTGATAGAATCGTCAAACATCGCTGACGATTGTATATCTAACGCCTCTTCCATCTTATTTGACAGCAGCAAAATAATACACAAAAATCCTTTAACGACGAAGTTTGAGACCAAGTCTTACTAGAAATTGTTGATTTTGACGTGTTAACACCTTCAGTGCTCGTTGACGACTGACTGTCGGAGTCCATGTTGGTTTTCTTTTATAGCCGAATCCGATCTTCTGGTTATTATATACGAATCCCATTATAGACTTTTGAGATGTAATCTGACCGTCACAGTTTCACCTCTAAAATTTACCAAGTCTCCGTCTTGATCGACTAATCGCAACTGCAAGTAATCGATACTTTTAACAGTCACTGGTAAATAAATAATTTCGAGAGGCTTTTCAATAATTTTAAATCCTGGTGGTACAGCAGGAAAAAATTCGTGTATCGTGTGCACTTCTTTACCGTTGGAGTATGCTCCTCTTGTGATATTACACTCGACCCGAAGAGAATTTATTTTTATAATAGATATCGGAAGTTCCGAGGTATGTGATTTATCTGCTTTCAATATCTGTGGTTTAAATCCAAGTAAATCTCCAATTGAATCACTTTTAGTGAAATCGATATCTCGATTAGACTTAATAATGCTCTGAAGAGTATTATTATTTGCTTTCAAGGTGAAACTTATGTTTTTTGCTGATAACTTTTTTCCTAAAAATTTATTTATATCTTCAATCTCGTAGCTTCCAGTCGGTATACTGATAGGATCACTACCGTTTATGTAGAACTTTTTATTATCTAAATTAGGTATAGAGTTGAAAGTTAATAATTCAACCAATCCAAGTACGTAATTTTTATTTTGTAAAAGTTCTATAGGTGGAAAAAATTGACTTTCAAGAATAGACGTTCGTCCAGAGAGACTAATAATTAATGATTCACTCATGACAGTTTGTTTAAGACTAAATGATTTTTATTGAATAGCACACTATTTATACATCTTTACAGGCTGCTCAATATTTTATAACTAACTTAAGCTTACATATTATTTATAATTGATTACATAGAAATTTTAAGCATAAATGACCACACACAAAAGTATCATAATCTTGATAATTTTTATGATTATACATAATTTTATTATCTTTAAAGTATTCGATTAGCTCTTTTGGAGGTCTCAAGTTGCCAAAACTGTCAAAGTAAATTACATTGTTGCCAAGTTTTTTGTAAGCAACCCAATGAGTTCCTGAATTTTTCTCATCATCCAAGTTGACAACTGCTGATTCGTTTTTTAATGGCCCAGATTTTGGAAGAGCGTTTCTCATAAAAATACCGCGAAAATGTGATATTTTTAAAATTTTTGCATACTTTTCAATGTCTATATTAGTTAGTGGTCTTGATGGTAAATTTAAATTGAAGTTTTTTTTTCTTCATATACTACATTTTCGTTGTGTAATCTCAAACCGCTTCCTTTATAAGGTCTCAAATATAAGCCTTTACCCAAAGCTACTTGCTCCATAGCTTGGTTATGTCTTTTTGATTCTTCAAGTTGTTTCTTTGCGTTGCTTACATCATTAACAGCTTTGGTTACACCGCTAATTCCTCCTGCTAATGCACCTATAGCACTCAAGCCGGCAAATATTGGAATGAGAGGCAAAACTCCTCCAATTTTGTAAGGTAATGGTAATACTCTTAATTTATTGATCTTAGATTTTCCACCGTTCTTCTTAACGGCCTTTCGAGCTCCTTTTAATGCTGATTTTATAACAGTTTTAGCGTTGTTACTTTTACTCATAGATTTCTTTGTAGCTTTAACGATTTCTCCAAAAGCAACTCGACCACCTTTTTTCTTTTTTTTGACTGTCTTATTTTGTTTGAGTCCCATACCCATTTTTGATTTAGCTTTCATGATGTTTGTAACTGCTAGAGCTGCTGCTCTTTCACCAAAACTAGCGTCCCTTGACTTTACTCTTTGCCAAGCCTTATCTGCCAAAACTTGATCAGCGATATTTCTAGCTTGGATATCACTTTGATTTTCTGAGTAAGCGATATCGTGCTCTTTGCAAGCAGAGTCCAGAGGGTTTATACCTGTATCTCCTCTAGCAAGACGCTTTGTTAGCTTAGTGCCAGGACCACAAAATCTATGCAAATAAACAGTATAAAATTTAATTGAAATAATTAATTTAATGATATTTTAAATACCTGTATCCTGGTATATGGAACTCGAAAGGTAACTTGTTAATTAAAGTGTTCACTAAGCCTCGACCTCCAACGATCATCACTGCACGATAGATGAAACATAAATGAGGTCAAGACTATAAATGACCTGTATTTATAGTGAACCTAATCAGTATCGTGAGAGACATCTATCGATAAACATGTCTGGAAAAAAATCAGTTGTTAATCCGAAAAAGAGATATGCTCAAGATGATACATCTCAAGTTAAAAAAAAAAGAAAACAGAAAAGTGATAATGATTTGATTGTTGCAAAGAAAAGTCAATTAAGTTTACCTGTGATTAACTTTGACTTTGTAATCGATAAATTAGCTCCAACTGTGAGTCGTCATGGTGAAAATTGGAAAAATTTCAGTATCAGAGCAGTGTTTTGTGGACCAAGCGGCTGCGGAAAAACGAATGCCTTATTTACATTACTCATTCACATAAATGGGTTAAGATATATAAACGTTTACATCTTTTCAAAATCGCTGAATCAACCAAAATATCAATGGTTAATAGACTTGTTAAAGTCTATACCGGAAATTCGAGTATTTGTATACAGTGACAATGAGCAAGTAATATCTCCTGATGAGGTTTTACCCAATAGTATTATGATATTTGACGATATCGCATGTGAAAAACAGGATAATGTAAGATCTTTCTATAGCATGGGTAGACACATGGAGGTGGACTCGTTTTATCTTTGTCAGTCTTACGCAAGAATACCCAAGCACTTAATTCGAGATAACTTTAATTTTTTGGTTCTTTTTCGACAAGACGAAATGAACCTTAAACATGTTTACGATGATCATGTTAACACCGACATGACTTTTAATGAATTCAAGGATTTATGTGTAAAATGTTGGAATCGAGATAAATATAATTTTATTCTTATTGACAAAGATAGCGAATTCGATGCTGGAAGATATAGAAAGAATTTTGACGATTTTACTTTAAATTCAAAGAACTCCAATCAAGATGAACAGTCTTCTGTCAGTGGTCAAGGTGTCAACATGGATCCTGATGTATTAGATCAAATTGCTGAAGCTAGAAAATCTATACGACGCAAAAGTCTAGCATTAAAACTTGGCAAAGAGGCTGCTGAAAGTGTATTGAAAGAAAATCTCAAACCTATAACAGAACCATTGGAAAAAATTGCTGAAAAATTAGTAGAAAAATCAGTCGATAAACCAAGAAAAAGACAACTTCAAGATATAACACGCAATATAACTGGTGTTAAAAGAAAAAGAGATTCATTTTTATACAACAATTTTAAATATGCTTTGGAAGATGATCATGATGATGAAGATGATGATGATGAAACTTTAGAATTTAATACAGTTATTCAAAATAATGAACAGAATGATTTAACACCTATACCATATACAAAATCTAGTACACCTAAAGCTAGCAAAGTAAAAGAATATTTGTTTAAGCTTACCAAAGGTCAAGATCAATCGCTGGATACAAAAACTGGTGTTCGATATTTAAAAACTGGTAACTTTATGATAGGAAATACTGAAGCATATTTTGATAATGCGGATAATTTATTATTGAACAATAAAGAGTATCGATTAACCGATGGTTTGGTAGATCTTTTGTTTCACAAAAATTTAACGCCTTATATTGAAAAAACACCAGAGGATAAAGAGGTTTATAAAAAAATTATTAGTGAAACAAGTGCTCACAAGAAAAATTACAAACTTGATAATTCTTTTCGTAAAGATCATAAAGTAAAAATGAACTTTATTAAAGATTTGTTTAATATTTCTGAAGGTGAAGGATTGCCTAAATACATGGTTACAAGTAATGCACCAATAGATTACGTTCACTGGGACGATCCTAACGAGTTAGTTGATCGTTTGAGATTATTGGTATCTGAGAGAGAATCTGGTCATAACGGTCACGATAACGAAATTCAGTCTATCATCGAAGAGCTCAGAGAAGCAAAAATTATATATTAAGAGTATTCGTAAAATTTTCTTCATTTACAATATGTCCATCGACGTGTTCGGACGACATCTTGGTTCCAGCAAAGTTGTTAAAGGACCTCCTGGTATTGGTTTTAATTTAACTAAAACTGGTGATTTCGATTTAGAGCAGAAAAAGTTGTGCAACGTTGCTGACGCTGTAGATGATAAAGACGCAGTAAATTTAAATATTCTTAAAAAGAAATTGGAATTTAATTCAAACCAAGTATATGAAGAAGTTGGTAATCAAATAAACCATTTGGAAAATAAAATTAAATTACTTGAAGAAGGAATCAAAAAGAGGCTAGATACAATTTATGAAGTTTTGGATATACCTGAAGAGATAAAAGATGAACAATATTCAAAAAATGTTAGTTGAAGAGCTGCATAAGCCTGCTCGAAAAAATTTTCCAAGACGTAAAGTTGAAATGCGTGGCATAGACGAGACCTGGCAAGCTGATCTCGTTGACATGCAAACGTATTCCAGGGAAAATAAAGGATACAATTTTCTCTTAACTGTTATCGATAACTTTTCCAAGTACGCATGGGCTGTACCTTTAAAAAATAAGACTGGTGTTGAAGTTACAAAAGCTCTAAAATCCATCTTTGTTAAGGGACGTGTTCCAAAAAAATTACACGTGGACCAAGGAACTGAATTTTACAATGTAAATTGTAAGGCCTTACTCGATAGTTATAATATAAAACTATACTCAACATACAGTAATCTCAAGGCTTCGATCGTTGAACGTCTCAATCGTACTCTTAAATCAATAATGTGGAAAAAATTTAGTGCTCAAGGAAATTACAAATGGCTCGATATTTTACAAAATGTCGTGTCCAAATATAATGATACGAAACATCGAACTATTGGAATGAAACCGAAAGATGTTGGTCCTAATAACGAGATAGAAGTATTGAAAAGATTTAATATTGAAAGATGGAATAGGACAAAACGCAAATTTAAACTTGGAGACAATGTCCGAGTAAGCCGAAATAAACATGTTTTTGAAAAAGGATACACCCCAAATTATACAACGGAAGTCTTTACAATCGATAAAGTCAAGAAAACTGTACCGCATACTTACTTGCTAAAGGACTATCAAGGTGAACCCATCGCTGGAGGATTTTACGAACAGGAATTGCTGAAAACTGCTCATCCAGATGTTTATCTAGTGGAAAAAGTGTTGAAAAAACGAGGAAATAAGCTCTTTGTAAAGTGGCTTGGATTTGATAACACCCACAACAGTTGGATAGATAAATCTGATCTATAAATAGATCCGTTTTTTTGAGTTGCATCTACTTATCCAAATATAAAATATATTCGACTAAAAGATCAAGATTCCAAGAATACTTTAAATGAAAATAATAAAAATGTTGAATCTAAAAATAAATCTTTTACGAATCCAACCTTTATTTAATAATAATAATAATATTTGTAAATAGTTAAAAAGTTAATCATGTATTTTTTTTTTATTTTTATGATTTAATAAATAAAATAAATTTAAAAAAAAAATGTTTAATTATTTAATCCTTTCTTTTTTCAAAATTAAAAAAAAAAAAAAAAAAAAAAAAAAAAAAAAAGTGCTGTGAGCAGGGATCGAACCTGCGCGGGTTTTTGTTAACCCATTGCCTTACGCGGCAACCCTTAACCGCTTGGATACCACAGCACTTTGTATATACAAATAAACTGTTGTATACTTATTTATCATCCTTTATATTTAAGATATGTCAAATTATTATAAAAAATTTATAAAAGTAAGGGATTAAAAAAAAATATATATTTGAAGGTTATGTAAATAAATTTAGTTTTTATATTGTTTGCGCTGATCTTACATAAACTGCGCGGATTTTCATAAAAATTTCAAGAATTATCCGATAGAGGGCGTGTTAACTTTTTTCTCGCAAGTGGTAAAATACTGTTTTACTTACTATATAAGAACGTAAAATTAAATTGACTATAGTTGAAAATGACTCAGGAGTTAAAAAGTTTTAAAGTATAAGTGTAAATAAAAAAAAATTCCTGAGTCATTTTCAACTTTTTTTATAAATTGTAAGTGTTATTTATAAGTTTTAAAGAAAAGATAAAATTAATATCATACAAAGTATTTATATGTAGAGGAAAAACTAAAAATGCTAATTTACCGACATTTGATAAAAAACAAAACTACTTTACCGACATCTGGTAAGCGATCGTCTTTACACACATAACCTCTCTTGTATGTCCGCCATTTTGTTGATTAAAAAAAGGGGGGGAGAGGATCTTAACCCAAAAAAAAAATATGGCGGGAACCTCTTGTGTAACTGTACCACGTGGGCCGCCATCTTGTATCATGTAACGGTTTGGATCGACTTAACCTATAGTGCAACTGCACGATGTGGGCCGCCATCTTGGATAACGCATCCGTGGGCCGCCATCTTGTGCAATTTCATTAAAAAAAAATGGAGGACTCGCGAAAACCTCTCGTGCAACTGCACGACCGGGCGATACCCCCACCATCAGCTTCCCCCACCACCACTCCTCCCCCCACCACATTTATGCCAAACGCCCAGTGTCTATCTACTAAGAATGCTTTATTTTTACAGTAACTTTTAAAAATATCAGCGAATGGATTCCTTTCCTCAAATTTTTTATAAAACATTTCATATTTAGATTTATTTTATTAAACATTTTAATGATAATAATTTTAATACGAATGATTAAGTAAATTAATACTCAGGTAATTTTAAGTACTCTGTTGGACTAAACAACCAATAAAAAGGTTCTTGGTCGATAACTATAAATTTAAAATTTAGATTTACTTTTTCTGTAAAAATATCACCTACGTCGGTTATAATTGTTAATATCTTCTTATTATTTGAACTTTTTGAACAAGCTTCCAAAGCAAGTTTTAAAAACTCGTTTGTTCTTTTAAGTCCAAAACAAGAGCAGATATTAAAATATTGTAAATTTAAAAATTTTTTAATAACTTTAAGTAAATATTCATACTTCATACGGAAACAAAAGTTACACTTTAATGTTATCAAGTATGGCATGATACCGAAGCCTTCTCCTGTTATTTTTAAACCAGCTAAAGACAAGTGTTTTAAGTTCGGTAATTTACTTAAATGTTTCATACCTTCATCAGTGACATTGTCACAAAATAAAATATCTAAATTTGATAAGTTTAATAAGGTCTTACTGACAGCTAACAAAAAATCGTCAGTTACACAGGAATTTTTTGAGAGACATAAAGTTTTTAAATTATTCAATAACAGTATCAAATTGAAACAGTTAGATGTCACCATGCTCTCGGATAAACACTGTAATTGTAAATGTTCTAATCCTGAATGTTTTGATATTACTTCTAAATATTGATTAGTCAATGATAAAGTACCAGAGAACCGCACATTTACTTTTATTAATTTTTTTAGTTTTTTGAGTATAGAAACTAAATAAAAGTTTTCAATGCAACCACAATCCTGTAGCTCTATAGATTTAATATAGTCCTCTTTTAAATTTAATAAACAACTTCCTGTAATATTTGAATTTCTAAGACTCAATTTTTCAAGTTTACAGATTGAAAATAGTTGTTCAAGTTCCTTTTCAAAAGACATTTTGTTTAAATTTAAATCTAATTCTGTTATATTGTAGCCATTAATAGAAATTGCATTCATAAGACTTTTATTTTTTTCAGAAAAACCCAAGCATAATATTAAGGTTTTTAAATTTTTGAAATTAAAATTATAATTTTCTAAATTAATAATTTCAATCGGTACAGATGCCTCTTGTAAAGCAAGGGTATTAATTGAATCTGTTAAACAATTTTTCAAAAAATTATCACTGACATTAATTCTAAATAAATTTATAACTTTTAAATTTTTATTTTTTGAGCATAAATTAATCAATTTAGTTTCAAGATCAGAGAACTCATTTAATTCGTTTTTATAAATTTGTAGATTTGTTAAATTTAATTCCAAAATGTTATTACAATGATTGATCATATTCATAATAAGTGCGACAATAACTTTAAATGATGCTCTTAGATTAACTTTTTCTAGATTAACGCAGTGCCTTATGCAATTAATACTTAAATATTCTCCATTATAAAAATTATTGTTATTTGGAGAATGATAATATGTTAAATCAATGCTTTTGAAGTAATATCCGTACTTTTGTAAAACATTCTGAAGAATATGATCATTATGTATTGTTACTACTTGATTAGGACCGAAGATCCAACTTCCCCAAGTATCTTTTGATAAATCTAACTTTGGAAAGTGTCTCCAAGAGCTTTGAGCTAAACATTGCCAACGTTTACATACTTCTTCTGCCTTTATTCTATCAATCATAGGGAGGAAAGAGAAAATATGATCAAGACAATCGTCATTAATAAACTCCATCTTTACCTTTGGAAGCTGAAAAAGAAAATTTGTAGGCTACATAAAGTACAAAAATAATTTTTCACAATAAATATATATGGGAGATTATTTCTCAACCCGGCTACCCCCCTCTGCCTAAAATGGTGGCAACTTATAAAGATTTTGGTTTTTTCAAATTGACTGGAAAAGGGTCTAGTTTTTTATTCTCATTGGCCTTTTAAACTCTAAATCTACTGTGCCCATTTTAGGCACTGAACTATCAGGGAATTTGATCGAGTAGTTTTGGATTTAGCAGTTTTAAGGGTGATTCTTGTAAGGATCGCCAAATATATTTGAATTTCGCGCCGCATAAAATTTTTAATTTTTAATAAAATAGTATTTTTGGGGAAAAGAGGGAGCGCGCGAGAACGGACACACGCGGGCATTCTCTCGTCGAACGTCAGCGTCTTCATAGGTTAATGGAGTCGAGGTTATATTTTTCCATTTTGTTCGAGGTCCCACGTGGTTGAAAATTATTAAAAAAATTACATTCATTAAAACCGCCCAATTGGGGTAAGATTTTCTATTATTTTATTTAAATTTTTATTTACTTATTTTTTATAAATTTTCATTTAGCGGTTTTTTCTTGTATCAATTATTACGGCTCTACAATATGATTCGTGTATCCCGGTTACAAAAAAAAAAAAAACGAATTCGAGTGCATGGCCTGCGTCTCATTTAGCTGGTGCCGAGGCTACAGGAAAAGTATTGTATGTCATATGGTTTGAAGGACAGGGTGCCGTTCAACAAGTGTTAATTGAATTTTATGTGTTTTTTCATGGAATTCAAACCACGTGTGAAGTGTGATTAATAAAATGTATAATGGTGATTTAAGCGAAGTAGTGTTATATGTATTGTGCAAATAATAATATAATTTTGTATGAAAAAATATTACGAGACTCCATTAAATAAATTATAAGGCATAAAATAGTTTTGAAATAAATATATGTATAAGCGCGGGATCACGTGTTTTTCTGTGTTAATTTTTATAAAGTTGATAAATATGGAAGAGTGAGTGAGATAGTAGCATAATTATTATTGTCATGAATATTTTCAGTGTAATAATTGTATTATTTCTTGGTATTAAAAAATCAATGAAAAGAAGTTTGTATAAGCAGGTGATAAGATATCATTAAAAAGAGATAACCTAATTGAGATTCCTTGTTTGATTTTCCATCTTTATTGTTAACTGGACTCCTTTTGATGATATTTATATTAAGGTGTATTAATTCAATATTTAGATAATTTTTGTTAGTATAAAATTAAATTGTGTATGTGTGTGTTTTAAAGTTGAACAACAAAAATCATATGATTAAAGAGACTGAATTAAAATACGTAATCAATATAGTTATTATATTTTTTCATCCTTACCGCCATAACCTTGAATTGCCCACTAGGAATATTTTTTGGTAAATTAATTCGATATTAATTTAGCGGGAAATAAAAATTATTTAAAAAATCTAGTAACTTTAATTTCCCTTTTCACATTCTGAAAAAAATTTTGACCCATTTTTTCAAGAGAATTAATACCCGACGAAAATTGCTAAATCCGAAACTACTCGATCAAATTCCCTGATATTTGACACACTTATTATGTATCAAAACTCTACCATTTTGCACTAAAACTTTTTTATTTTCGTGAATTTTTGTGAATGAGATATATCAACAGCCAAAGTTGACGTTTTTTAAACATTACATAGCATTATTTTATTTGTTTTAATAAATAACAACTTTTAAGAAAAAAAATTTCAAAAAACTTACCTTTAATTTACTTTTATTTTGATTTTTCTGATTTTAAAATTTGGACATGCTACCGTTCAGTGCCTAAAATGGGCACAGTAGATTTAGAGTTTAAAAGGCCAATGAGAATAAAAAACTAGACCCTTTTCCAGTCAATTTGAAAAAACCAAAATCTTTATAAGTTGCCACCATTTTAGGCAGAGGGGGGTGGCCGGGTTGAGAAATAATCTCCCATATCTATTTGTTCTATGAGTTTAGACAGCATTGAAAGTAAAATTTCCTACATTTTTTCCCGTGTTCAACCCATAGTTTTTCATTAAAAGCGAAAAAAAGATCGCCCGAAAGTAAGAAAGTAGATCTTTTTTGCAGCGTATAATGAAAAAGTATATTATAATTTATTCCAACTTATAATTCCTACAGTTCAAATAAAAAAGCCATATAATTTTTTATACACATATAGCAAACAGTACTTTTCATTTGGACTCACTGGTAAAAATGTAAAAAATGCAAAAATACTCATAAGTGTTGAAAAAAGTAAATTCAAAAAATTCAAAAAAGTCAAAAACTTACGCCAAAGTGTATGAATTCAGATATAAAGAGTTTAAAAATGTACAAAAGAATTCTCTAAAAAAATAAATTTCGATCACAATTCGCCGGTTCCCCGATTGCACACTTCCGGGACACGTTTACACTCTTCTAAACTATCTTTTTAAATGACTTTTTCACCAATAAATTGAAACACGGTTTTTAATTAATTTTTTAAAACAAAAAATTTTCAGGTTCAAAAAATTTGAAAGAAAAATTTGAAGGTTGAAAACACTTTATACATATCAAAACACAATTATATTGTATATTATTTCACGTGCTTATATTCCCTGAAGAATACATTTTACTTTCGACTTTAAAAAATGCCGTAGCCATCTACTGGAAAAAAGTGAATTGCATGACATATTTATACATTTTTATTAAATAATTTATTATTAACTTCCAAAAAAGTAAAGGACTCTCTGGATAAAATTGAAGTTTTAAAATTTTATCAATCAATATTAACTTTCAGAATAAAATTAGGATTATTCCAAGGATGATTATCATTCCTAATTTCCTAATGTTCCATCAATTACGTACAGAATTAAGTAATAACTCTCTGTAATAACAAAATTATAAAAAATAAAATTTTACGATGTTAGAGGGGGGGGGGGTGAAATGGACTTAGAATATTTAAAAAAATCGAATTCGATTTAGGGACTTAGAATGATAAGAACAAGAACTTAGAATACTTTAGGTTTATGGACTTAAGATATAGTACATTACGATCCTAGGCCAGAAAAATAAAGAATGGCCCAAATCGCTTACCTAGCCGAGGATGGTAAACTGCGATTTGGGGCATTCTTTATTTATGGACAAGGGCCGTATAAATTTTTTCTGCGGCAGTAGCGTGAAATTTCGATTTTCTCGGCCGCGCAGTGGCCAGGAAATCGTACTTTCGTGGTTACTGTCCAGAAAATAAGTTTTTCAGACCATTTATAACGATTCTGAGGTCATATTTTTAATTTTCAAAATAGCGGGCTGAAAATGGCGGATTCCTAACCTCAAAATCGACAATAAATGCTATTTTAAGCATTTAAACATGTTGCATTTTAAGTTTTTGGGGTCGGTGATCACGATTCTGAGGTCAGATTTTTAATTTTCAAAATAGCGGGCTCAAATAGTGGATTCCTAACCTCAAATCGTCAATAAATGCTATGTTAACGTGCTGCATTATAAGTTTTTGGGGTCGGTGATCACGATTTAGTTAGCAATTTAAGGTACATGAAAGTATTTACTTGTAAGTGTCTTCAAATCATATAGAATAATAATTCAAACAATTTATTAAATAAATATTATACATTTTATAACGAAAAAAATATTTAACAATTTAACAATAATATATTAAAACAACCTTGGTTTAAGCCAAGATTTTACATAAAATCTATAATATATTTTCATTCAATATTGAATTTTCACAGTGGTCTAGAACACGAAAAAAGTTTTACCACGATTATACTAAAAATCTCTGGTATTTTCTGATTCTATATACACAAAGCCGTAAACTCGGAAATTTTAAAAACAAAACTCGGTTTTAGCGTTATACCGGGTTTTGAAACTTAGTTCTAAGCGTAAAGAGAAATGAAAACCTGAATCATACTATTTCTATATTTCAAAACTCAGAAGCAAGGTTACTCCGGGTTTGCGTCTATATACGAATTATAGAAACGTAGAAATAGTATGATTCAGGTTTTCATTTCTCTTTATACGCTTAGAACTAAGTTTCAAAACCCGGAATAACGCTAACACCAAGTTTTGTTTTTAAAAATTCCGGGTTTACGGCTCTGTGTGATAGGGTCTCCTGAGGCAGGAAATGCTTGTCCTAAAATTAAAACTGTAGCTCTTGGGGAGAACCGACCCAATTTGGGGGTTGTGGGGGGTAAATAAAAAAAAAAATTTTAATTTAACATTTTTTACATGACTTTAGACCATATAAAGTGACGAACAAGTGAGAAACACAAAAAATTTTGCTCGCCCCATAGTTTTTTTTGAGTTGGAAGGCTCAAAATCATATTTTTTTAATATTTAAAAAAAAACAATTTCTGAAATTTTTTAAATAAATTAAAATTATTTTTAATGGTGGATTTATGTTTTTTCAATTATTTTGTAATTATAATTTACTAAAATAAGTTTATTAAAGACCAAAAAATACAAATTTTCAATTTTCAAGGTCTTAGAGCAACTCAAATGTTAAATATTGGATTTTTTTTTAAATTCACAGACTTGGGATTTTCCTATCAGATTCAAATGATGCTATGAACTGGATTTAAAGACGTATACCATACACGAAAAAAACACAAATCTTTGATTTTTGTGCCATTTTTATTACTTACTTTAGGTTTTACAGCTAATTTACAGCTGAAAAAAGTCGGAATTAGAAACTTTACAGCATCATTTTATTGAGTTATCATCTAAACATACGGTACTGTACGAAAATTTTTCATAACACTTAGAAATAGAGGGACCTTATAATGGATTAACTATAAAAATTTTTTGTAATTGCTGAAAAAAAAGGAATTTTGGCCATAACTTTATTGGCTAATGACAACGAGATGTATAATGAACCATTTCAAAGCTAAGGTTAACGCCGAAATTTAATGTCATATGCAACATTTCAATTGGATCGGACCGAGGATCGGACATTTTTCTTTAATTTCGCCCGACAAAAAAGAGCATTTACCGCTTTAAACATAAAATAGGCAATTTTAAATGGCCAAATCTGCTTGCAGACGAAAAATTATAAAAAAAACTTGAATTACAAACAACTTGAAATAAATGCTAAAAAATTTTGCTGTTTAAAATAAATAATGTTCACGCTGCTGGCCAAAAACTGAAAATGTTTTAAAAAATACACGATTTCACCCAACTTTATCGGGCCAAAACATTAACAATAATTACCCGATAGGGTAAAAAATAACTGGACATATTTAAGAACAAGTGTTATGTCTTTTTACCAAAGAATTTTTTTTCAAGCTCCTTAGCCCAGATGGCGCTTAAAAATTGGCATGAAAAATTTTGGAAAAAAAATTATTTTGCCCATAACTATTTTTCTGCTTATTTTAAACGGTTCTAGATGGTCTCAAAATTTTCCCAATTTTATGTTCTTGCAAAATGATACGAATAATTTTTTTTGTGAAAGTAATATTTTTCCAGATATTTACTAAAAAATTTAAAATTTTTTTGGCAAAAATCACACTTTCCATTGCATTATAACTCGGAAGGGGTGCATATTTATGAAAAATTGCGAAGAATTTTTTTATGTTAAAAAATGATAATTTATCGATTGGTTACGTTATTTTTTTTCAACCCCCCCCCCCTTACCCTTTTTGCAACTATCGGAAGTTGTTTACTTTGGTACTGGGCACCTTTCTTAACAAAATTCAAGTTACATCAAGTATCTGCTACTTGCCAGAAATTAGTGCTTCCAGATTTTACCTCCTTTCCTGATATAGTATATGTATGCTCGAGAAACTGTGCAGAGCAAATTTTAAACACAACTCGATAAAGAAAAAAAAAAATTTGGTACAAAATTATTAAAATTGTATCCAGTTGTGCTTCTACCAGTTTGGCTAAATTTCATTCAGTTATTGTTGAGTTATCGCAAAAAAATCAATAAAACCTGACTTCTTCTACCAAAAAAATTAACTAAAAACAGTAAATATCTAAAACAACTAGATGAATCAAAAAAAAATTTGACCAAATTTGTTTTATAATATTTAGTTGTATCTCCTCCAGTTTGGCTAAATTTCATTCATTTTTTGTCAAGTAATCACAAAAACACTGATTTTCGATGCTAAAAAATTAACTAAGAAATTCTAAAAAATAGCAAATATCAGGAACAAACCAATGAAATAAAAAAAAAAAAACGCTGCCAAGTAAATGGCACTATGGTTCCTCATTAACAACAACAAAATATTTTTAATGGTCTATTTTACCTAGTAAAAACGATAATTCTAGATATTAGTACTTTCATAGGAAAAATTTAAGTACTAGGGGAGAAGCGGGTCGATTGGCAGACGCGAAAAAATTAAATTTCAAATTATTTTAACTCTTAAAATAATCAAGTTTTTGATATAATCTTTATGTTAAATTAAAGTTTGGACCCTTTTTTTTTTACTATAACACAGTTAATTTTTTGAAATGATTTCTTTATTTAATGGAAAATATTTGTTTAAAAAAAAAAAAAGTTTTTCGATCGGTTTGCGCACCTATCAGGTCAGTTGGCAATGTTTTACCTCCGTGGTTGGCGCGCATTAAAATGTTTTTATATTACATTCATAAATCCTTAAGTTATTGATCCCACATAGAAACACAAAAACACATCATATTTTTAATTACTTAATTTATAAAAACTATGCAACTTAATTAAATTTTTTTGTTGTTAACTTAGATAATAATGTTAATATCTTTAATTTGCAACAAAAATTTTATGAAAAAAATAACTGTGTTTTAAGGAATAAGGGTGCGCCAAAGCTAACCAACCCGCTTCTCCCCTAATTTCTAAAAAAAAAAAAATAATTTGGCGTTTTTTGTATTTTTTTTCTCGAAAAGTTTCTCATATAATCTTGAACATTTGGCAAATTTTCTTAAAAATTGTCCAATTTTTGGTAGAAAATAAGGTAGAGAAGAAATTGGGGTTAATCCGATTTGTTTTCCTCGAGTATTCTTTATGGAAGACCACGCCAACTCCTATGCTTCAATGTTGGAGCTGGTGTAGTCTTCACTAAAAACCACCATATCACGTAACCAATCCGAAAACCCTTATAATTTAAAAGCGATTTAAAGACAGCCCCTCGGATTAACCATCTTATTCAAGATCATATTCAAATTGTAGTGACTTAACAAAAAATTAAAGAACAAATATTTTAGTCGGATTAAAAAAAAAAAATTTTTCTAAATATAATTTTAAATTTACATCTTCCTTGGTGTTTTTGATGTAATCAAGCTTGGAGTTTCCCATAGAGATATATTGTACAATATTGATACAGTATATCTATGGGATTCCCAGATTAGGTTAATATACATATTATTAAAACCTATACTGCCGTGCATCTTAAAAAACACGTATCAAAAAAATTTACGTTTTTCAGGAAAGCACATTTAAAGATTTTTGTCTTTTTCTCTAACCCTTTATAATCCTTTATTTCAATAGACTTACTTTCAATCACGCTTTCAATAGACGTGTTTTTGAATTTTCAAAATCTAATTTTAGCATAAGATACGTGTTTTTTCAAATTTATAACTTCGTCAAAAATATGATTTAAATTTATTTTTTTTTAATTAGAATCTACACATCAACAGCTTCCCAAATATAAAAATCTCAAAAACGTCAATTTTTGTGTTACGTGTTTTTTAAGATTGCACGGCAGTATAGGTTTTTTGGGTTCCTTATCACAAATATCGGAGGATATATTTTATGAGGAATTGGGGCAACACCCTTAATTTTGCTTAAACTACCCCTCAAATGGACTTTCTAAGTTCGAATACATAAAAAATACTCTTTTTTTAGGGGTAGTTTTTGCAAATTTAAGTATGTAGCCCCAATTTCTCATAGAATAGACTCCAATATTCGTGATCAGCAACCCCAAAAAACCTATAGTGATTTCATTGGAGTAAAATGCATTTTCAAAATTTTTAGCTATCATGCTTTGCGAAATAACAATAAAAAAAGAAAAGAAAATTTTCTTAAAACAATTTTTAAATAATTTATGTTTTATTATAGTAATATTTAAAATAAATAAAAAAGAACTAGAAAAATTTTTTTCATGCAATAAGATTTAGAATTTTTTTCAGTGTATCAATGCTGTCGATAAAGCAGATCAGAACAACGGTTTCATTGACATAAAAAATTTTAAAAACAAATCAATAAAATATACACATTTAAATTTATGTGTATTTTAATTTTTCAGAATAATTAATATCAATTTTATTAAATAACTAATAACATAAACTACAAAAATTTATTGATATTAAATTTTTATACTAAAATTATAAAATAAAATTAAAGACATTTTTTACATGAATTTAAAATTACCTTAACTATATGATGATATCACCTTTAATACAAAACGACCCATGTGTTTGAATAAATATACACACTATATAATTATGTATGTTCACAAATTATTTACAGGTTATCAAAATATTTGATATATTTTAAATAATTATACTGTCTTTAATTAACAATTTATTTGAAACTATTAAAATAGCATAAGAAAATTTATTTTCTTGAGTTTTATTAATAAAGTAAAGAATTACTTAAATATGTGTAATATTACAACTTTTAATAACACACCGGTATATAAACTACACAGTCTTAATATTCATACACAAAATTCACTAAATAATTGTTTATATTTTTAACGTAATATGTTTATTCAATATTTAAAAAAAAAAAAAAAAACTGTTGTTGTTCATTAAAATATATAATACTAAATATTATATAATTAAAATTCAGTTTTGTCAGCACATGCAATACACCGATTATTCAAGCACTGACTGAATATACTTTCTAAATTTTTTTTTTGTTTTGTTCTTATAATCAATGCACAGTGTGTGATGAGTAATCACTCTTTTTCCAAATGAACACGTTACTCATGGTGTAAAAAAGCAAATACTAGTGGCACTATCTGGTTGATAGATGAAAAAATTCAATGGAATAAAAATTTTAGAAAAATAATTTTTTTAAATCATAATTGTATATGGGTAAATCCATATAAAATCGTCGAAATTTTTTTTTTTTTTAAATTTTTTTTAAGTTTGCATAGTTTTCAATCGTTTGATAAAAAATTGTTTATTATAATCCAATGGCCCATATAGCACCCAAATCCAAGGATAATAAACTGTGAGTCGGGGCATTCATTTTTTCGACAAGTAATTGCAAACAATTTTTCTTTGTCAGTTGCAAAAAAACGTGTTTTTATTATCGACCATTTATGTTCTTTCTGGGCTTCTGGCCTCTGGCAAGAAAATTTTTGTTTCCCAAAACTGGATTTTTCCGGTTACCGCTATCAGATTTTTTTCAGTTTTTGAAATAAAAAAATTTTCATTTTTTAACATGGGACATGGATAATATAGGGGAAGATACTTAAAAAAATCCCTAAATTTGGGGAGGGGTAAAAAATTGACGCATTCAGGGGGCGGTGGTTAATTGGACTGAGAATAATTTTGGTTCAAGGACTTATATAATAAATAATAATTAGGGATCATAAGTTTAAACTGTTTATATCCCATGCTTGTTGGGTGTGTTAACACGCAACCATTTAAATGCTTAAATAAATTAAACTAAGAATTTTGACTTTAATACTGAAAATATTAGAAATTAACTTTTTTACTTAACTAGGGGGTTTCCAAGGCCATAAAAAATTAATTAACATTAAAAATTTTAATTTTCTGACCTCGAAATGATTATTCGGGAACTTAATATGGTGAACCAAAAAACTAAAGAGATTAGAAATTAAGATTTTTACGCAACTGGGGGGTTAGTGAAAGTAAATATCCACTTTTCACCCTAGATCGGGGGCTTAAAAAATAAAAAATAAACATTTTTACGTAACTAGAGAGTTTTTGAGGTTAATAAAAATGAATTAACGTTTGAAATTTCAATATTCTGGCCCCGAAAAGATTATTAAAATACCTGATGCGGCAAACCGAAAAACTGAAAAATTAGAAATTAAAATGTTTACATAACTAAGGGATTTCATCTAAGGGGGTTCATGAAAGATAATTCCCAATTGAAATTTTAATTATCAGAACCCAAAACAATGATTCAGAAAATAATTGAAATTTTAATAATTTGACCTTATAATATACCCGGAAACTATTTTCCGGGAATCCTTATTCTTGTCTCCAAAAACCTAAACAATTAAAAGCTAATTTTCTCCCTGGTTGTCATTTTTTTATTGTTTATGTCGTGAATGGCTTGTACTCCAAAATGCGAGAGGGGGGGGGGGGTCGAGATCTGTTGACAGGCTAAGATTTGCTCTACTATATTTTTTTGGGTCGCTGTCAGCAAAAAGTAAAGCTAATATGGTCAAATATAATTTATTTTTTGATGATGGATTAAGAAGATATTGCAATTTTTTTATAATTGACCAAAATTAGGGTGTATGGGCTAATTACAGAGGGTGAAAACTAAATTTAAATAAATAGAAAACACATGATAAAATTTTATTTTTTTTTACTTTTTTTTATGGAATCAAGTATTTAAAATATTTTATGCTATTTTAACCAATTTTAAATTTACGACAATTTTTTTTCCGATATACGGCCATTCGACACCTTACTATTGTAAAAGAAAATAATTTTCACTTTTTTTTCTTTTTTTCTTTTTTTTTTTCATTATAAAATCAGAATAATATTGAAAAGTCGGTTTTAAATATAAAAAAATTTTATTCAAGAAAAATCTAATTACAATATAGTACATATATATAAAAAACGTTGCTAAATTATTGGCTCTACGGATCCTCAAGCAATGAAAAATTAATTAAATTTTATATAACATAAACAATCTTGTTATTTATTTATTTTTTTTTTTTCAAGTATTGAAAATCGATAAAAACAATTTTTTATCTAATTAGATGAAAAAATTTGTCTAAACAAAATAAGAATATTTTTTTAAAGATAAGGTGAAAGTTTTTCATTATCACAATTACGTGAGAAATGATACTTTACATCACAATTAACTAAAATATTTTATCAAACAATTTATCGCTTTTGTTAGTTCAATTACGATTCAATTATATACAAATAAAAATATTTGATTTTTAAAATAAACTAAGTATAGGTAAATATTTTATTTTTGAAATATTTCTTACATAATTTAAAAATATTTTTATTTGTATATTTTTATTGTTTGTATTATTTTAAGAGACTGTCAGCTGATAAGGAAAATTACCAAAAATTTATTCAATTTTGATATTGCGTATTTATAATGGTTTCATTTTTCTAGACGTTATTTATGATCAATATGTAGCAACTTAAACGAAAAACTGAAAATAACTTGGTTGTATTAATTATAAGTCTCCTACTTGAGTTATAAGAGAGATTGATCCGAAAAACCTACTATAGGTGAGGTTTTTAGACCAAAATATACAGTTTTTCATATAGGAAAATTCATTTGTCCAAGAAATTTTGATTGGTCGTTAATTGGTTATAAAAATGATTTCAACTTTTTTGCAAAATTATAAAATTTTAATATTAACTAGCTGACTGGCCTCGCGATGCTCGGCTTAACCATAACAATAAAATTTGTTGGCAGCTAATGTAATATTAAATCGTGAAATTTTTAAATTTATGAGTAAATATAATTTTTCAGTTGAAAATTCTATATATTATTAAAAATATTAGATGGTTTGAATATTATTTTTGTCTAGTGTAAGCACTTTTCAAGTTAACATTTAATTTTTCAGAACAATATTATATTAGATTTAAAAATTTGGGTAGATCTTTCAGAACAATATTAAAAAATGTAAGAATTACCTCTGAGAATAAATTATTTGCTAATTTGAAAAAAGTCATGGAAAAAAAATGTTTTCAAATTACAGCAGTTTTTTGAGTAATCACAAAAAAATAAATTAATCTTTTAACGATTGAGTAAAAACTCTAAAATCTTACATTAAAGACTCTGCAGACATTTAAAACCAACAATCGGCTTCGCCTCGGAATTGCTAATTAACATGCGATCTGGGCCATTCTTTTTTTTGCTCCCTTGGTTGAAAATGTACTATTTTCTCATTTTTATTTTTTAGTTACTACAAATAAATAATTTTACCTATTTCTAAAAATAAATAAAAAATCTTTTTTTATCTTTTGGGATTACTTATAATAGATATTACGAGAATAAATTAAATTGTGTTTATTTAAAATTTTTTTTATTAAAAAAATTGATTTTATTAATTCTTTTGTTTAATTGATAATTTTATGCAACAATGGCTAAAAGAAGTTTTGCAAAAAAATAAAATATAAGGATAAATAAAATCTATTTTCAAATATGTTCAAAATTTTTTTATTTTTTCTTTCTTCTAATGTGTATAAAATACAAATAGTATTACAAAATATAAATACATTAATTTATTTGAAATTTTTCTGTTGATGATAAAAATAAAATTTTGAAACCAAAATTGATCTGTGTCAGAATTTCCCCAAATTAAAATTATTTTATTAACAAACATGTTCATAAAATAATGAAATTACATTTTTATTTTGCTGTAAATGTCTTCTGGTTACCATAATAATGAAACAGTTTGTAATTATTTTCTAAATTATTAATACTTATCAAGATACTGTGTATTATACTTTTACGCTGAATTAAAATATCCAAAATTAAGTTTCTTTTGTATTTCAATGTTTTACATATGCTTTATATATTACATTTACTCCTTTTAATATGATTTGCAAATGTAGATTTATGGATATAACTTTTATTACATTTATTACATTTAAATAGTTTTACAGTGTGAATTTTTGCATGACAGTGAAGACTACTCTTAGATGCATAAGCTTTTTCACAAATATTACATTTGTAAGGTTTTTCACCAGTGTGAACTCTAATATGTTTCTGTAAATCACTTTTCTGTATAAAGCACCTCTTGCATTCATCACATTCAAAAGGTTTTAAATTCAAATGGATTCTTGTATGACGGTGAAGATTTCTATTAGTTGCAAAAACTTTTTCACAAATATTACATTTATAAGGTTTTTCATCAGTATGGACTCTTATATGGTTTTGCAAATGAGTTTTCTGCCTAAAGCACACTTTATATTCATCGCATTCAAAAGGTTTTAAATTCAAATGAATTTTTGTATGACTGTGAAGAGTACTATTAGATGCAAAAGCTTTTTCACAAATATTACATTTATAAGGCTTTTCATCAGTATGGACTCTTATATGTTTCTGTAAATCACTTTTCTGTATAAAGTACATCTTGCATTCATTGCATTCAAAAGGTTTTAAATTCAAATGAATTTTGGCATGACTGTGAAGAGTACTATTAGCTGAAAAAACTTTTTCACAAATATTACATTTATAAGGTTTTTCACCAGTGTGAATTCTAATATGTTTCTGTAAATCATTTTTCTGTGTAAAGCATATCTTACATACATTGCATTCAAAAGGTTTTAAATTCAAATGAATTTTTGTATGACGGTGAAAATTTCTATTAGATGCAAAAGCTTTTTCACAAATATTACATTTATAAGGTTTTTCACCAGTATGAACTCTTATATGGTTTTGCAAATGAGTTTTTTGCCTAAAACACACTTTACATTCATCGCATTCAAAAGGTTTTAAATTCAAATGAATTTTTGCATGACTGTGAAGAGTACTATTAGCTGAAAAAGCTTTTTCACAAATATTACATTTATAAGGTTTTTCACCAGTGTGAATTCTAATATGTTTCTGTAAATCATTTTTCTGTGTAAAGCATATCTTACATTCGTCACATTCTAAAGGTTTTAAATTCAAATGAATTTTTGTGTGAATTCTAAGGCCCTTCAATCTTTTATAACTTTTAGAACACTTTAGACATTTGTAAGGTTTTTCTCCAGTGTGTACTCTAAGATGTCTTTCTAAATCTGTTTTCTGAACAAATCTGCTTTTGCATATATCACATTTAAAAGGTTTTTCAGTAAAGTGAGTTTTTTCATGATAGCGAAGACTACTCATACGCATAAAAGTTTTATCACACTTCTGACACTTAAATGGTCTTTCACCTGTATGAATTCGAAGATGTATTTTGAGATCTTTTGAATGCTTATAAATTTTAGGGCAAAATTCACATTTGCTTATTTCAACTGAAGATTTATTCTTAGTTTTGGCCAAATTTTTATTATAATGCTGTAGATTATGATTTTCTTTGTCTTGATCCATATTTTGAATCAGGGCAAATGATAAAAATATTTTTTATTATTATTATCTATAAAAAAATAAGAAGAAATCTTTAAAAAATATTTCATTATATTATAATATGGTTTAAAATAAATAAGCCATACGTACCGTATTGATAATTGATTTCTGGATGCAGAGGAAGAAAATAACAAATAATTTTTAGGTTATGTTTACTATTTGAATTTATGAAATTCGCAATAAAAATTTATTTTTCTAAATACACAATTGAAAAAGTAATTCTTATACTTTTTGTAAACAACTTTGATTGATTGAATTACAATTATTGATTAAATTTAAAATTGTTACTTGGTAAATATGATGTAAGCATTGGAGGCGCATGCGTGGAGCTTTAACACGTACGTGTTCTGGACGCTCATGGAAATTATCAATTATCAATTATGTTATCAATGCAAATTGTTAGATTGAAGAATGCAATTCTTTTTTTTTTTTATAGAATTAGGGGTATATTTTATTTAATAATTATAAGTCATAAATATAATTTATTTGCAAATATTTTTTATAACAAAAAATTATTTTATTGATAAAACTGAAGATAAAATAATTAAATCATTAAATTTTCTATCAGCTGAAATGAAATTTATTTTGTTTTTTCTATATATAATTAGAAAACTTTCTTATAAGTTTTTGGATTCATATTTTTATGAACGTTTTATTTAAAAGCTTTGTGATTTTAGTCCTAAAATTCTTTTACTTAAATCATTTTATACTTTTTAAGTATAATACGTATTTTGTATTTATTACAAATTAACATTATCATAAAAAACACAAAAAATTAATACTTTTTTTAGAATCAATTTTAAGATATTAGCACAAACAACAAAAAATAAGAAAAACATTACTAATTAATTAGTAATTTGTGTACAAAAAAATTAATTTTATTATTTTATTATCTTAAAATAAAGCATTTTTTGCAAATAATTAAATATTAAAGATAAACAAAAATTATTAGAAATTTTTAATTTCACATCTGTTTATCGCTTACTTTTTTATAATTATTAGGATTGATTTGCCTTATCAACAATAAAACTTAAACCTAAAACATGCTTGTAGGAAAGAAATTTTAATATTTTAAAAAAATCGAACAATTAAAATTAATAAAATTTTTTATAATAATATAGAATAAGATTATTTAATAAAATGCTAAAAATTAAAATTATTCAATTAACTGATACTCTCTATTGTAAAGCAATTTTTTAAAATTAAATATCACATTCAAGTAAAGTTTTTATAATATCAGCTTTTAAATTATCCGCAAAATCTTTCATCGCTTTTTTTAATTCACTTTTAATAATACTTTGACATAAATTGGTTATATTTTCTATTGTTACAATATTTTCATTTTTATTTTCTTTTTCAATATCATCGTTTATTAAATTATCTAAAAAATTTCCACTATCACTGTCAAAGATTTCATTTAAATCAACATTTTTGATGATTTCTAAATCATTAATTTCAACTAAATTATTTGTATCTTGATTGATGTTACTTTCAATAGATTGACTTGTTTCAGAATTAGTTATATTAAACAAAGAATTTTCTACATTTAATGCAATTAAATTTTTTACTGAATTAGAAGCAATATTCTTTATTGCACCTTCCAAGTTTTTTGGTATGTTAACATTTGAAAATATATTTTTTGGAGTATCTATAACAGGCGAGTCTTTTATAAGTTCATCATTATCTTGGTTCTTGTGGATATTCTTATTGTCATCAATTTTCAGATTAGTAATTGACTCTTTTAAATTATCAATATATCGTATTATGCCAAAACCATCCATAGCTATTGGATTCTCCAAATTATTATTCAAATTTATTTTTTGAGTTGCATTACTTTCTACTGAATTAATACTTTTATTTTCTGATTCTTTGTTGTGCATTTTCACATGAACATCTAATTCAATTTCGCTAGAAAATTTTCTGTTACATTGTTTACAAACAATAACTTTCTTTTTATTAGAATGAAACTTAAGATGAGCAATTATTAAAGTCTTCCGAAGAAATATTTCTTTGCATATGTCACATTTATAAACCTTGACTTGATTTTTATTATAATGACTTTTTAGATGATCAATTATTGCAGTCCTCTGAAGAAATATTTCCTTGCAATAGTCGCATTTATAAACTTTAACTTTATTCATTACTGGAAACTTCTCATGTTTATTTTCTAAATTAGTAAGATTTTCTGATTCTTTTCTTAGTTCATCTCTAATGTTTTTACTTACGTTACTATCAATTTGGCAGGCATTTTTAAGTATCATATGATCAAACTTTACCAAAGGAATAAAACATTCTTTCATATTGTACAATTTCTTAATAGGATTGTTTTCGTAATGATTTCGTTTATTTTTTAGTTTTGATTTTGAAATAAACTTTTGGTTGTATATATTTACTCTTAAGGGTACTTTTTCATGACATTTTTTAGCATGGCGTTTAAAGCTAGTATCAAATGAAAAACTTTGATTACAAGAACTACATTTGTGAGGTTTATCACCTGTATGAATTCGAATGTGTTGACGTAAATAAACTTTTTCAAAAAATCTTTTTTTGCAAAAGTCACATTCAAATGGTTTTATACCAGAATGTATCTTTTTATGTTGTTGAAGATTTTTAAATTTAATAAAAGTTTTTTCACAAATATTGCATTTGTAGAAATTTTCTCCTTTGTGAACTTGACTGTGAATCTTAAGTTTGAATTTTGTATCAAGCTTTTTTTTACAAATTTCATATTTGAAAGACTTTTTTTGAAAATTAATTTTTCCATGACTACTAAAATTGTTCAAATCTTGAAGTACTTGTTTACACTGAGGAGATATGGATGGATTTTTTCTGATATGAGCTTTAAGATGCTTTTTTAAGTCTGATCTCTGTATAAATTTTTTGTCACAAATATTACATTTAAAATCTCTTAGATTAGAATGAACTTTTCTATGATAACTAAAGCTACTTAAATGTATAAAAGTTTTATCGCACTGCAGACATTTGTATGGTCTCTCACCTGAGTGAAGTCGAAGGTGAATTCGAAGATTACTCAAATTCTTACAAATTCTTGAGCATTGGTAACATTTGTAAAAATTTTCATCTTTAAATTTTCCTTTATTTTTTAGTAAACTGTCTTTACTATTATACATTTTAATCTATTAGATTTATTCTATAATATTTTCTTCAGTTCTAAAGACTAAACAGTGCAAATTTATATATTTTATCTTCTTTAAGTCTTTTATCTGTAAAATAAAAACACAAGAACAAAATATTGGAAGCGTTGTAACAAAGAAATATTAATTTTACTATTATTATTATTTAAAATATTATAAAATGTGAACAGTTTATACATCTTTTCTGATATATTTATGTAAGAAAATTTTGTATTTCATATTCTATGTTTTATATTCTTGTAGAACAAAGCTCATTTAGGCTAATTAGCCCCTTTAGCTTTGTATTTTATAATAGATTTTTTTAAACTACTGGGGTTCATTGACATTTAAATAAATAAATCCTGATTTTGCATTACTTCAGCTAATAAGATAAACACATCGTCAAACCGCAGTATTGTTTTTAACTTTATTTTTTGAAGCTTACACTTTTGTAGTTTCAAAAAGATCTCTTCAAAATATTCAAATTTTTAGAAAAAGCTTGATCTGTACTTTATTTTGGAAACGGTTCAAAGTTAAACAAGTTAAAAAAATTAAGCTACAGCTAACATAAAATTTAAGAAAAAAATTTTAATCTTCAACATAATTAATATTAAAAATTAACAAAACTATATAGTTTACAAATTTAATTAAAGTTTAAAACTTCCAATTATAAAATTATAAAAAAATTAGGACAATCAAAAATTGTTTGGTGCAAGTGTACTTATGTAACTTTCAAAATATGTCTAAAATAAAATAAAGTCTTAGAGCATTTAGAATACTTTGCCTACATTACGGGCGACCTACTCCTGTAGTTAAAAACTATTCTCTAATCTATTTAACAACCAAAATTTTCTGCTCTTTGCCTGCTAGTGTATTTTTATGCTTATTTAAAAAAAAAATAAAAATAACTACAATTATAAAAGTATATTTATCTGAGATTTGAAATATATATAAACTACCTAATAACTAATTTCTTTTTTTGCAAATAATAATTGAGTGCTTACTTATATTCAGAATTCATGTATTTAACATTTTTAATTTTTATAAAAGCTGCATATGATATTAAATCGATATCTCAGAATATTTGTTAAAGAATCTCATTTCAGTATCGTTTAAATGAAGCTTTTTTGATTATATTCTATTTAACTTATATTCTATTTAATTAATTATGTAATATTTAAATTCAATTGAATAATTATGTAAAATAAAATGATAAAATACCTTATATCTATTGTGGCAGCCACAGCCATAATTTATTGTTGTTGAATAATTCGAGGTTATGTGTTATATTCTTTGCAACGATTTTGGACTATTTAATCATGTTTTTCACCCATGTAAGAGTTAACAGCAGTGGAATTTTGATACTTGTAAAAATCTAAAATAAGAAAAAATTAATTTTCATTTATTAATTAAAATTTATCATAAAATAATTGATTTTTTTTTAAAGACTTTTTAAAAATACCAAGAACTTTAAAGAGGACAGAATTGTATTTTATGACAAATACCTTAATCAATATATAATTTGAAACTGCGTGTTAATTACTTATTAAATTGAAAATTAATTAAATTTAAAAAATATAAAAATTGCACAAAAGTTGACTGCATCAGCATGAAATGCCTATAACGTTTTTTTTTACAAAATGTCAAAAATTTACCTTTCCACGCAAGCGCGCGAGTGGATAAAGTTGGTACTCCTTCCATTTGTTTTTTTAAATTTAAATTTGAATTTTGATATAATCATTTGTAAATCATTAATAAATTATTTAATTTGAATATATATAATCATTATAAAAATATTTAATTATTAATTATTTTACATTTTTTCTTAAAGATCTTAATTAGAAGTAATTTTTCTTTTTAAAAAGTGAAAAAATTAAGGATGTTCTGAATTAGTACAATTTATTCATTAATTTTTCAACACAAAAAAAATATAGGTATAGGTACTTGTAAACAAATTGTGAATTATTTTTATTTTTTATTTAAATTTTAAAAAAACACACATATATAACAATAAAATAATTATAAAAATTGATTACAGTTTTATTTTAAAATAAAAAGAAAAATGAAGTTTGTTATTAATTTTTAAAAGTGCAACAAAAATTTTTATAATTATGATAATATAAGACAAATAAACACAAATTTGACTTAAAAAAAATTGAATATTTAGCAAACAAATTTTAATTACAAGATAAATTTTTAAAAAAATACATTTTTTTTATTAATTTTTAAAATTAAATTTTTAAGATTCTTATAGAATCAATTTTAATCATAATAGCTTCTTGTAGTATCAGTTCCAATTATTAATTTTTAATTTTGATTAATTTTTCAAATTTTAAATTTCTGATTAATTTACATTAACATAATTTAAAGAATCTACATTTTCAGTCGTTACAAAATTTTCAATTTTGTATATTTCACCAACATCTATATAGTACATAGTAACTTCATTATTATTTTCATTCAAATAATTTTTATTTTCATCCTCAGGCTGATTTTCAAATAATAGAATTATTTCAGAATTATTTAAATCAAAATCAGAATTTTCAAAATTTAAATTAATTAAATTGATCATTGGATTAGGATTTGTAGAAAAATCCTCTGACCGGTTTTGAACGCTTGCATTTGAAAATATTTTTTGAAGAACATTTACAGGTGAATTCTTTGACTGTTCCTTACACTGACTTTTGTAAATATTTTCCTCATCATCAATTTTAAAATTCTTAAACAATTCTTTCAAATTTTCAAGGTCTTGTTTTATTTCAGAATCTGAGTCAGTATCGCTTGACATTGAATTTTCTGAACCACTATCCAGATATTTAATTTCTTTATATGGAAATTTTTCATGTTTTTTTACATGAAAATTAAATTCAATTTTACTCATAAATTTTTTATTACACTCTTTACACTTGATAACTTTTGATTTTTTATTGTGCGTTTTAAGATGAGTGATGATTGATGTCTTCTGGAGAAATATTTCCTTGCAATAATCACATTTATAAATTTTTGTAATTGTTGCAGGTTCCTTTTTATATTCATTTTTGACTTGATTATTTTTTAATTTCTGTTTTGAATGACTATCTTTATTCATTATAGGACTTGAACATTCTTTTCGGTTAATGTTATTATTAAGAATTTCTTTACACTCACTTTGTTTATGATTTTTTAAAATTGATTTAGATATAAATATTTCACGACAATTTTTACAATTAAACAATCTTAGAACTGAATGAATTTTTCTATGAGATAAAAAGACATTGATTTGTGTAAAACTTTTACCACAAAAATTACATTTGTAGGGCTTTTCAATTGTGTGAATTCTTAAATGCCTATTTAAATTTTGCTTTTTTAAAAATTTTTTAGGGCAAAAACTGCATTCAAAATGTTTTTCATCAGTATGAATTTTCATATGATTATTCATATCACTTGTTTGATTAAAAGTTTTATTACAAAACTTACATTTGTAGGGTTTTTCATCTGTATGAACTTTAATATGATTTGTTTGATTGGATTCATTAATTAAGCCATTCTTAGAAAATTGGCTTTCAGAGTTTTTTGTGGTAGTATGAATTTTTTCAAAAAGATCTTTTGTTTCTTTGATTATTTTCTTAAAAGTTTTATCGCTTAGATTGGAATTACATTGATTATTACTAATATGAGTTTGCTGATGTTTCCTTAAATCACATATTCTTAAAAAATTTTTCTTACAAATTTCACATTCAAAACCTTTGCCATCAGTGTGAATTTTTTCATGATAACGAAGATAGCTCAAACGTTTGAAAGTTTGATCACAATACAAACATTTGTGAGGTCTTTCGTCTGAGTGTACTATTAGATGTCTTCGTAAATCATAGCTTCGTAAAAAACTTTTTTCACAAAAATCACATTTAAAAGGTTTTAAATTTGAGTGAATTTTTGCGTGACATTGAAGATGATCTAATCTTATAAAAATTTTATTACACTGTAAACATTTAAATGGCCCTTCACCTGTATGAACAAGAAGATGAGTTTCAAAATATTTCAAAGAGATAAAAATTTTCCCACATATTTTACATTTATAAGAAACTTCATTTTTTGGCAAACTATTATTTTTATCGCTAATTTTAAGCTCTTCAGTAACCGACTGCATATTTTTTTTATACCTATATATTTCTTAGTGATAAAATTTTTTTGCTAATATATTTTTATCTCGATTTTTATTATTAAAAAGGTTGGCCTTGACACTCTAATTATTATTCATTATATAGAAATAAATGTTCATAATGTTTTTTATCATATATTTTTAATAAATATTTTTTTGAATTCAAGGTTATGTTTCCTTATTAGTGTATTTAAAAAGCTGTGATCCACCTGTAATAAGAAAATAATTTAAAGAATTTACTATTAGAATTTAAAATAAAAATATTACCTATATTTATTAAAATAATAAACAAATAAAAACCAGATTTATTGCATATATTTTATTAGTATTTTGATAATACGTGACAAAAACGTATGGATAAACTATAGAAATTTTAAGTTTTATATGACTGGTGCGACTGCTGAGCTAGTAATATAAACTAGTAATGTATAGTTTGAATGTAGTTTTATTTAAATTTTCTTTTTTTTATTTTGTTTTGATTATTTTATTGAAAATTTCAACATTAAAATATTGTCGTTATTATATAAAAAACGTTTTTAAATAATACCTTCGTTGTATTTTACCGTCAAAACTGTAAATATAAATTTTATTTATTTTATCTAATTTAAATAACTATAAAAAAAGAAAAAAATAATTTCATTAATTAATTTTATACAAATTCATCTATTATTTTGCATTATAGATAAAATAATTCATCACTCTTATATGTAAATTTAAATATAAAGTAGAATTTATTCAAAAAATAAAATTAGCAGTAAGCAGCAGATTGAAGATTATCAAAGTTGTTGTTGATGAATTTACTAATTAATCAGTAACGAATCACAGTAAATTCCTCCATAAAATCTAAATTAAAGTATATTAAAAAGAAATAAATAATGAAAATTATTATTTATAACGCAAATACACAATGACAACACTTTGCAGAACGGCTTTTATTATATTTATTAATCCGTAATTTGTTGCATGAAGCGATTCAATTGGTTGAAAGTAAATAGGCGACGCGAAATTTAAAAATTTGTTTATAGCTTATACCATGTATTTTATCATATCGTAAATATTTAATTGATTTATAATAATTATTTAAAATAATTAAAATACTGTTAAATTATGTTGTGAATGACTAAAATAAATATGTAGTACATTTTTAAGTAAGGGAGCAAAAAAAAGAATGATCCAGATCGCATAAGTTAATTAACAAACATCCATAGCCAAGGTTGGTAAACTGCAACCAGGGGCATTCATTTTTTAATTCTCATGGATAAAATGCAATTTTACGAAATGTTTTCTGGCGGCAGACAAGAAAAAAAGGTTTTCTTGTCAGCGGCCCGAAACCACGTATTTCCCGGCCGCTGAGTGTCCGGAAAAGACGTGTTTTCTCGCCACTGACAAAGAAAAATCATATATGACCCTTGTCCATTAATAAAGAATGATCCAAATCACAATTTACCAACCTCGGCTTCGCCTTGGGTGCTACTTTACGTGCGATTTGGGCCATTCTTTACCTTTCTGGACACGTAAAAACCTTTTTATTTGAAAAAATTTGTTTAGAAGCAGAGATGCGGTATTCCTTCCTAGCTTTTTTTTATACTTAGCTTATATCCGTCAGGTTAAAAAATTAAAATTAAAAAGAATAAAAGATTCATGATTATAAGATCTAATAGCCGAAAGGTTTTCCACTGAAAAAAAATTTTTTTCTGAAACTTTTCCAAAAGTTCATATATATCATAGAAAAAACTTTCCTAAGGGTAATTTTTGATACAAGAGAGAAATGCTGATTTTAGTGAATTTTTCAATTTTCTCAATCTTGGCTTGTTAGTTATTTTGCTAATTTCCCGCTTAGTCACGTGACCAAATGAAAATCTGAGAAAAAAATTGAATTCTGCAGGAAATTTTACAATGGTATAGTTTAGAATGATACATTTCAATTTGGCAAAATCCTATCCTATCCTAAAAAAGACATTGCTCATCGCAACGGTTGCTAGGTGTAATCGCAATAAAGTCATTCTGATTGGTTCTCACAATAACGTAAATTAACATCATATTATACACACAAAATTTTAAATTCATATACAATTTATGAGGTTGTTGGTGAATTAAATGTAGGTGTAAACTTTTTTAGTTTATTATTTAAAATTTTTGCAATTTATTCAAATCATTAATCTGTGCGTGAAGCGCAGTTGAATCTAGTAATTAAAATAGATTATTAAAATATAGAAAAAATGAAAATCGATAATATGTGGTTTTATTGATTTTTGTGTACTTTTTTAATGGTATTTATAGACATTTCGATGTAAAATAAACTCTAAACTTAAAAAAAAAACTTACTTTTCATTATTAGTAATAGTTTTACGGCTCGAGTCCAGAAAAGTAAAGAATGGCCCAAATCGCTCGTAAATTACCTTCCGAGGCAAAGCCGAGGATGGTAAACTGCACTGAAAAAAAAATCCGCTTGCGCCAAGCAGAATAATTCCGTTTGCCACAAGCGGATTTCCGCTTACCGCAAGCGGAATTTCGCTTGTAGCTAGCGGAATTTTTTTCTCGTCAAACGATTGCAAATGACTTGAAACGTAAAGAAAATTAAAAAAAAAATTTTTCCCGCTTACTTGGGATATGCGTATATCGGTATGACGAGATGTGAGAAAATTTTGGAAAAAGAAAAGAAAAAATGTTTTTTTAAAATTTTCTTTACGTTTCAAGTCATTTGCAATTGTTTGCAAAGAAAAAAAAATTCCACTATAGCCACAAGCGGAATTCCGCTAGCCGCAAGCGGATTTTTTTTTCAGTGTGCGATTTGGGTCTTTCCATATTTATGAAGAAGGGTCGTATAACATTTTTCTGTATCTGTGACGAGAAAACACGTCTTTTCCGGACGAGTAGCGTCTGGGAAATACGTGCTTTCTCGACGCAGACCAGAAAAACTAATTTCTTTTTCCCCAAAAGAAGTACTTTTTTTTTCTTTTCTATGCTTTTCAGGCTTAAAATGTAAATAAATCAAGAAAATCCTATTTTAAAAATATTCATTTTTATTAAATTTTTATAATCAAATTTAATTAATTTGTTAAATTGAGGTGTATCGTTCTAAGGATACCAAAATTACTATACTATTGTATAATTTCCTGCAGAATTCAATTTTTTTGTCAGATTTTCATTTGGTCACGTGACTAAGCGAGAAATTAGCAAAATAACTAACAACTCAAAATTGAGAAAATTGAAAAATTCACTGAAATCAACATTACTCTCTTTTATCAAAAATTACCCTTAAGAAATTTTTTTCTATGATATATATGAACTTTTGGAAAAGTTTCAGAAAAAAATTTTTTGTTCAGTGTAAAACCTTTTGGCTATTTTCATTTAAAGTTACCAAATTTGGGGCAGAAATTTGAATTTTCCCGCGAATGGGGAAAATCTGATTAAAAATTCGAATTCCTCATCAAATTTTACATCAAAAATCTTTATTTTTATATTTTTTAACGTTTTCCGGAGCTTTATTACGGAACTTTAAAAAATGGTGGCTGAGAAGAGCAATTTTACCAAAAAACTTTAGAACAGCATAACTCTCTTAAAAATCCATAAAAAACCTTCAGATTTGGTGAATCATCTATTTTTAAGTAGTTTTCTCGAAAAAAAAATTAAATTTTTTATTTCCAAGACCTCGCGTTCCATTTTGTGCTATTTATCCATGGAATTACCCACCTACCAATTATTATACCCCTTCAATTAATAATAATTTTTATTTCAATAAAAACTATAATTATCTCCAACACATTGCTATGTACTAAAAAGAAAGCTTGAAGCTTTATTGCAAATTTCTAACAATAATTACCAATAAAAAAAATTTTTTTTTAAAATAAATATTTATACAAATGCGTTATTTTTTTTTTAATTATAGAAATTGTTATTCAAAATAAATTTATGCTTAAAGAGTAAACATTTTCTTGCTAAAAGTTGCTTTTTTAAGATAGGTAATTATAAAATTAAATAAAAAAATAATTCAAAATTTTTTTGTAAGGATTACGGGTTTTTTTTGGAAAGAAAAATAAAAAAATTATTCCAGAAAATTAATTAATTTTAAAAATATAATAATTAAAGATTAAAATATATATACTCATTATAGCTTGTAATTACGTAGTTACCTGTACATGTATACTAGAGTGGACCTAAAATTAGAGTTTTGAGAAAAACGTTGCTCCCAGGTTTTTTTTGTGAAGTTTTGGTCATAAAAAGTCCCCAGCTCCAAGGATTTTGATTTTGCTTTGCAAAAACACGTGCCTGTAAGCACCTCAATTTTCCCATTTAAATAACATGGGAATTTTGACTTTTTAGCTTTCTAATTTTTTTACGTGCTGAAAAATTTTTTTTAAACACTACCAAATAGATAGAAAATGTATTTTATGAAAATGAAATATATTTTATGAAAACAATGTATTTTAAATGGGAAGATTGCGATTTTAAAAAATGTTATTTTGATAAAACAAAGTGTATTTTGGGGATCAGTTTTTATATGTCTAAACATCATTTTCTATCTGTTTGGTAGTGTTTAAAAAAAATTTTTCAGCACGTAAAAAAATTAGAAAGCTAAAAAGTCAAAATTCCCATGTTATTTAAATGGGAAAATTGAGGTGCTTACAGGCACGTGTTTTTGCAAAGCAAAATCAAAATCCTTGGAGCTGGGGACTTTTTATGACCAAAACTTCACAAAAAAACCCGGGGAGCAAAGTTTTTCTCAAAACTCTAATTTTAGGTCCACTCTAATGTATACCTATAAATACTAAAATAACAGCTTTTTTATAGTTACTTTAAATTTTTATTTTATTTCTTGTAATTATCTAGATTAACAGAAGATCTTACAAAATTACATGAAAAATGTTTTCTTGTCTTATTACCTACAACTTCATTACTAATCATATACTTTGAAATAATAATAAAGTTAAATTTTCTTCTTTATTAGGAATAATATTTTTACTTTTTTTTCTGAAAAATTTAATTCCAATAAATATTTTTAATTTTTACCAATTTTTAAATTTTATTTTGTAAATACAATTATTTTATCACATAATTATCTAAATATGGTTTTTTAAAAAGTATTAGTCAAATGATTAGTACTATATATTTTAATTGAAAATTATAATTTTTTTTTTTAAACTAATTTTTATTATTCTTAAAATCTATTGGTATAAAATATATAAATTAAAATTTTTTATTTTAATTTATATTAATTGAGTTATACACATATATGGATCATTTTCATTTTTTTCGCAAAAATAGATTTTAAAAAAATAATATAAAAATCTTGTTTTAGTGCTTTAATTTTTTGAAAACATAAAGTAAAAGTTTTTTTTATCAAAGGATCAACTTGTTATTGTCATAAAAACATAGTAAAATTAAAAAATTTATATTATTGTGCTTTTATCCGATTATTTCTTCTGGTATAAAAAAGTATTTTTATGCTTTTGTGAACACTGAGAAAATTATATAATTGTGACAATGATATCATATAATCATATTTGTACGATTTATACATGTAATCACCCTGATGATATTATATCATCAGGACAATAATATTCTGTAATCCTGACAATTATATGCATATCATTGGGGCAATTATACATATAATCCTCCTGATGATATCATATAATCAAGGCAATTATATTTAATTTTTTGTTTTTTTTTTCAAAATATTTATTTTTTGGGTATATGAAGAAGCTCACAGATATTTAATTATGTATTTTTACCTAATTTATTATTTATTAAAGTTTTTTTAAAGATTTTTAAAGATTTGAATTTTTAGTATTTTTATCTTTGGTATTTTTGTTAATTTTTTTTTCGCTCGCACGCTTTCGTTCGTTATCAATTATCGATACCGTATAACCCTAATCTAATCTAATCGCATATCTATTATATTGTAATAACGAGCGCTCGCCGATCATCATTCTTATTGAGTATTATATTCTCGGTCCTTATATAGTAACTGGAACGTATTTTTGACACTTGCGAGAGAAAAAACCTTAGCATCTAGCGGTTGGAAATTAAAACAATACACCGCGCAAAATTCGAATTCAAAAAAAGTTTAAAAAAAATTTATTTTAAATTTGATTTTAGCGCGGTGTATTGTTTTAATTTCCAACCGCTAGATGCTAAGCTCTTTTCTCTCGCAAGTGTCAAAAATACGTTCCAGTTACTATATAAGGACCGAGAATATAATACTCAATAAGAATGATGATCGGCGAGCGCTCGTTATTACAATATAATAGATATGCGATTAGATTAGATTAGGGTTATACGGTATCGATAATTGATAACGAACGAAAGCGTGCGAGCGAAAAAAAAATTAACAAAAATACCAAAGATAAAAATACTAAAAATTCAAATCTTTAAAAATCTTTAAAAAAACTTTAATAAATAATAAATTAGGTAAAAATACATAATTAAATATCTGTGAGCTTCTTCATATACCCAAAAAATAAATATTTTGAAAAAAAAAACAAAAAATTAAATATAATTGCCTTGATTATATGATATCATCAGGAGGATTATATGTATAATTGCCCCAATGATATGCATATAATTGTCAGGATTACAGAATATTATTGTCCTGATGATATAATATCATCAGGGTGATTACATGTATAATCGTACAAATATGATTATATGATATCATTGACACAATTATATAATTTTCTCAGTGAATAAATACGTAATTTTTGGTCATATTTTAAACTAAAATAGCATCTAAAACATTAATTTAAGGTTAAATAGCTGTTGGTAAATCTATAATTAAGTAAAATACAAACTATAAAAAAAAGGAAATAAAAATCCATGCACTTATTTTGTTTAAAACACCAAGTTCTTAATAGGAACGGTAAAGGCTTTTTAGGGGAACGGTAAAGGCTTTTTTGTCATATTTTAGCCACAAATTTTTTTTTAACTTAAAATTTTGTTAATTTTTATGGTGTATGGTCAACAACTTTTTGAAATACAAACTTTAAGACAAAAAAAAAAAAAAAAAAGACAAAAAAATTTGTAAATTCTTACTTCAATCGGTATATACGACCACGTGACACTATTTTTGCAAAAAAAATGAAAATGAGCGATATACTTTTATTTATGCATAGTTTATTTAAAAATATAATTTTATAATTTAATATTGTTTTTAATAATTAATTCAATTTGTTTAATTCTATATGTGCGACTATTACTTATTTTTGAAAAGATTGAAATTTACATCAACTCATTCCAAAAAAGAAATATATTTTTTTAAATTTTAAACAAAACTAGGTATAGGTATATGAATACTATATAACCTTACCCTAAATTAATCAGAGAACTATTTAGCGCCTTTTTGAGCAACGTAAATAAAATCTTGACCTTGGAATTTAGGAGTCGTTGGATAAATTCTTTTTATTTATTAGAATTAAATTTATTATTTTTAAAAATAAACAACAAGTAAATAAATGATTATATTAAAAAAAAAAAAAGAAACTTAATTTATATAGTTAAATGAACTCGTTCGATGTTATCAAGATAAACAAAACAAAATACAATAATTTAATTGTTTAGAGTAGCTGGAGATAAATTCTGATCAGAATGTGCGAATGCAATGTAATGTAAGTACAAGTATCATTTATTTAATCAAGATTTTATTTTATTTAAATTATTTAGGTATTAAAGACAAAAATTAATATTATTATTAAATTATTTGTAAGGTGAATAAAAGCATTTGCTTTAAAAATTGGAACTAACCTCATTTAATTACTTTTTAGTTACATATTACATCTTTTTATATCTCGTGTTATTTACATAAAATGTTACAAAAATTGTTAATGTTGTTAACATTTTTTTTTAATTTAGTCATGAATTGAGTTTAATTTTATAAAGTTTTTTTTTATTTTGTTTGTTTATTTCTATAAATTTTTACTTTATGAAAATCTTTAAACAAAAAATGCGCAATTATATAACTTAAATGTTATATTTTGTTTTATAAGTTGAACAAAAAATAAATAAAGAATTTAAATTATTTTTTCTTAATTGTATTATTATTTTTTTCTTTCAGATAAAATATTAAAAAGAATAATCGATTGAAGAGAACAGTACGCATATTTGTATACAGCGATAATGAAAGTAGCAATGAGATCCAGTCTGCAAGCATCTAAAAAGCATAAGATAAAAAATGAAAAATTAGAATTGTTGAAGACAAAGAAAAAAAAAGTTAATAAAAAAATATTCAAGTGTAATATTTGTTTTAAAATTTTTGCAAATAGTACTAACCATAAAAAACATCTAATAATTCACTCTGGTATTAAGCCATATGAATGTGACATCTGTAAAAAAAAATTTTCAAGCAAAAATTATTTAATAAATCATTTTCGTATTCATACAGGTGAAAAGCCATTTCAATGTAGCTTTTGTATTCAAACATTTAGATTTTCAAGTAACTTTAAGAATCATGAAAAAATTCATTTTGATATAAAACAACATGAATGTTCTGTCTGTAAAAAAAAATTTTTTACCTCTATTGATTTAAAATCTCATCTTGAAAAACACATAAATAAACAACTTAATGAATGTGATTCTTGCAGTAAAAATTTTAAGTTTTTATCTGGCCTTCAAAAGCATAAAAAAATTCATGCTGGTTCTAATCTTTTTAAATGCTGTGAATGCAAAAAATTATTTAATTCCAAAGTAAAATTAGTAAATCACATTAAAAAACTGTGTAAAATTATTCGTAATAAGAATGTGTCTAAAGTATGGAAATCATTATCCAAAAAAGATGGTAAGAATACTAAATCTGCTTTGAAAATTAAAAATGAAAAGATTATTAAGAATAAGAAGAAATTAAAAAATCAGAAAATTTTGAAATTTAAGGATGAGAAAATTTGCAACCCAGATAAATTTTATAAATGCGATGGTTGTGAAAAAATATTTTATCAAAAAACTTCTATGATTGCTCATTTCAAATGCCATTTAAATATTTCTTGTGATGTTTGTGGTATAAAATTTGCCAAAAAGAAGAGCTTGAATTACCACATGAGAATTCATAATAAAAAATCAACATTATCCAATATTGATAAACCTGATTCAAATGATAATTTAGTCCATACAGTAAATACAGTTGATCCTGATATAAAAAAAGATACTTATAAGGCTGACAATATTTTAAATGAACGATTTGAAAATTGTATTGAAGAAAATAAGAGCAGCTTTTTTAATGCAAGACTAGAAAAAAATTCTTCCATTACCAACAAACCGAAGCAGATGGAAATGATTCTTGACATCTCTGCTAACTCTATAAGCAATTTTACAGATGATCAAATTTTAATTCAAAGAAAAAAAAATTGTATTGAAGAAAATAATAATAGTTTAAGTTTAAGTCCTAAAAAATTATTTTCAACTATAAATGAGCCAAATAAAATTAACATTAAAACTGATAACGCTACAATTAAGTCAATAAAAAATGTAGAGGCAAATAAGAAAAATTTAGTTACAGATGCTGAATTTAATGATACTTTTAGTATGAAAGAATTGGAATGCAAAGTAAGTAACAATAATTTTGACTCTGATAATGGAGAAGATCAAAATTATCAAAACATTTTCATTTCTGATCTACATGCCAATAATAATCAAGTAACTGAAAATAATGTTCAAAAAAATAAGAGTACTTTAGTTGATGAAAATCCTCAAAAGATGTCTTCAGTAAGCAATCTAAGAGAGAAAACTGGAATCATGATTGACATCCTTACAGCTTACTCAAAAAGAAATTTTAAAGATAGTAGTATTTTACTTCAAGACACTGAAAATTATATTAAGGAAAATAGAAACGACTTGATAAATGCAAATCTAAAAAAAGTATCTTCACCTGAAAATGTACCGAAGAAAATAGAAATTCAGATTGATGACTCAACTAACTCCGAGACTAACTCTATAAGCAATTTTAATGAAAATCATGCTGAAGAAAAGATTACTAAAGTTGATAAAAATTCTCAAAAGATATCTTCAATAAGTATTGGAAGGAAGCAAACTGAAATTATGTTTGACATTCTTGCAACATATTCAGTAAAAAATTTCAAAGATGACAATATTTTAATTCAAGGTGAAGAAAATCGTATCGTAGACAACAAGAATAGCTTATTAGGTACAAGTACTGAAAATATATCTACAACTGTAAATGAACCAAAACAAATAAACACTGTCATTGATAAACCTACAACAAATGTAAAGGCAAATAAGAAAAGTTTCTTTAACGATGCTGAATTTTTGAATACTACGATTATAAATGATTTGGAAGAAAAAGTAAGTAACAATGATTTTGACTCTAAGAACAAAGAAGACATTTTTATTTCTTGTAATCTTTGTGAAAAATTATTTTATGATAAAAACGAGTTTCAATTTCACAAAAAAATTCACAATACAGAATCTGAATTAACTAATATTACTAATTTATCAAGTCTTAATACAAATTATGAAAATTTTAAAAATATAGTTGATTCTGAAAATAATAAAAATGTTATTGAAGATGATAAAAACTTAAATAATAATCTAAAAATTGTTAATAAAAAAGTTGCACTAGAAAATCTTTGCAACGAGAATGTAAATGATTTATCCATTCTTTCATCTAATTGCATCAGCAAAACATCAACAATTTTTAACAGTGTTAATGAAAACTCACAAGTTACAATTAACTCTGAAGATTGTAAAGAATTTAATTCTTCTGAAAAACTGAATTCAAATGTAATTGTGCCTGGAGAAATAAATCACATGCTTGATTTAAACAATATTTCAACAACAGATGGAAGCTTTGAGTTAACTCAAAAATATGAAAATAATTCTAAAGTAGAACAAAAATCTCTAAATGATTCTGATTTAACCCAAGCTAATGAGAATAGTTTTGAATTAACAATTCAAGAAAATAATTTAGATGATTATATTGTTTTAATTGAAAATGGTGAAATTGGTATTATCGCTGTGGCTGATATTTATGAAATTATAAAAAAGATGTAAAAAATTTAAAATTTTAATTTCAAAACTATAAAATAAATATATTAATCGGATTAAAATTTTTATTATAAATCAAATTGATAAAAGTTTTAAAAACAAGAGACTTTAAAATTAATAAAAGTAAAAACTATATAACTATTAAAAATTTAAGAAATAGTTATAATTATAAATGTACTTAAGTACATAATGTAAAAAAACAAAAAAAAATTAATAAAAATAATATTAAATAATTTTTAATTTTTTTTACTTTGTAACTCAATACATACATTTATAATTAAACAAAAAAGTTTAAGTCATTTTATTTTATTTTTTTTACTTATAAAACATTATTATTAATTATTATTATCATTATTATTGATAAAATATGATAGTGTTAATTTACAAAAATAAAAATATTACTTTACAAAATTTTTTTAAATTTACGTTTTTGTATCCATGTAATAAACTGTATCAATAAAAAATGTATCTTAGTGCATAATTTATAATTACATTTATCATATATATTATAAACTATTTAAAAAAAAAAAATTTATTAGTATATAGGTACAGTCTCAATTTTTTTACAAAAATATATACATGTAGATTAATCTGTAAGTATAGGAGAAATTTAATTTCTACCTTTTGTTTGAATTTTAATTATAAATTTAACTTTAAATATACTATGTATGTTAAGAAAATAATTAATTTAAAACCCCTAATATTATTTAATAATCTTAGCTTTAATAATTATACGAAATTCCATAACTATATTGTATAAGTAATTTTCTTAAATAATGAATAAATAAATAAAACTTTTTCAAATAAAAATTCAAACATTATTTTATATAATTCTATAGATTTTGTTAACATTTGAATGCCTTTCTGCAAAGTCTGCACTTGTAGTTACATAATCCTTTTTTAAATAGTTCTGTGATTTTAATTTTCAAAGTACTACAACTCTTAAAAATCACAAGCTTTTTGTCTTCAAATATTAGTCGATACCAGTTTTAGATATTAAAAACATATTTTTAAGCCCAAGTAGCAGCTAAATTAGCCTAGGCTTTATATAATATAATTTATAGTTCTCATTTAATATTTAATTTTACCATTATCAAAAAAGAAAAATAATTAGAAATTTTTTTAAAATTAATATATTTAAATAAACTAATATAAAAATATGAATGAAAATATCAGGGATAATTAGAAATATTGCAATAAATAAAATTACAATATACATGTTATAAATATTCTTAAAAAATTAAGAATTCTCACATTAATTATTACTCAATACTCTGAAATTGCTTAATAAAAAAACTATAATCCTTAGGAAGAGCTGATAAGAAATTTCTTTTCTTTACTTCTTCATTTTCTAGATCAGTGATATACTTACTTGCTATACGAATGCTTTTGCAAGAATCATAACAACAAAAATTGCCACACAGGTTTAGTCAAGCAGTCGTTGCTATGAAATGAGATATCCAGGTTGATTTTCAATTAAGCAAATATAAATTTTTTTATTTTAAAAAATTTTCAGTTTTTCAAATTTTGACTAAAAATTAACTAAATCTTATTTTTACAAAATATTGAAAAAGTGCAAAATTTGCTAAGTTTTAAATATAGCTTGAAAATTTTTTAAAATATTTATCGAGCGGTATTTTTAAATTCATATACATTTAAAGAATTGTTATTATTTAATTAATACTTTTAATTAAATAAGAATACATATAAAGAACATAATTTTTTTATTCGCATACAATACAATTATTAATTAATAAATATTTTTCTGGATGTATTTTAATATGAAAATAAAATATTTTTCTTAATGATATTAAAATTGCAAAGTTGAAGATAATAATAATAGGCATAATAATTATATAGAAAAAAAATATTTTAAGTACAAATTAAAAAAATTAAATTATTGTAACTTTGTAAGCTAAATATGAGTATATTTTATATACCTATAGGTTAATATAAAAAAAAATATATTTAAAAAGTTCAACAGTTTTCATTTTTTATAAGTTTTTTTTTAAAAAAAAGGTCTTGCCATTTCCACTGAGTGGTTTACCACGTAGTTTACCACGTAGTACACCATGTGGTAAATCACGTAGTATATCACGTAGTATACCGACTGAAAATTTTCACCTGTGTATATCAATTTTTGTATGCAAAATAGTATTAATAATACAATGCGCGCTTTTGATCGATTAATTATGTTATTGATTTGTATCAATTATTCTTATCAGGATTTAATAGAGCTTTGAACATCCCAACTGCTGCATCTTTCATTGCATCACCAAACAATTCAATTACTGTATTTTTAACCAATGATTTTAAATTACCTTCTAAATTTTCTTCTTTTTTAACATTTAATTTTTTATTTTCCTTTTCCACTTCTTTTACAATAAAAATTTCTGGTAAATCTTCATTAGTATTTTCTTTTTTCACATTTTTCACTTCATTTTCATCATCACTCTCGCCAATATCAATTATTTCCAAACCATTTTCTTCTCTAAGAATACTTGATTCAGTTTTTACCATATTTTTATCTCTTTTTAACTCTTTATTGTTACTAACATCATTTATATCAATAATATTATCATCTTTATTCATAATATTCTCATTTTCCTTTTCTTTTTCTTGTTTAATTTTGCAATTTGTTTCTTCAGCTTGTGCATTGCTTGATTCAACTAAATTTTTTGTTTGATTCCTATCCAAGTTGGTTGTATTATTTTCTTGGTCAGGTGGTGTATTTAAATTATATAAATCATCACACTTAGTTAAATGAACAAACAGTTTCTTTAATGCGTAACTCTTTTTATTATCCTTTACTTTGCAACACTCTTGAAGGTCCCTTATTTTGGATTTTAGAACAAATTTCTTTTTGCAGCTGTCACTTTCAAAACGTTTTTCTCCAGTGTGAATTTTTTCATGATTCTTAAGATTATTACGTTGAATAAAAACTTTAATACAAAATTTACATTTATAAGGTTTTTCCCTAGTATGAACTCGAAGATGACTTTTTAGTTCAACTTTTCTAAGGAACCGCTTGTTGCAATAGTCGCATTCAAACTTCTTAATGCCAGAGTGAACTCGAAGGTGTCTTCTTAAATGAGTCTTTTGAGTGAATCGATTTTTGCAAAATTCGCATTCAAAATTCTTTATGCCGCAGCAAATTTTTGCATGACGTTGGCAATTAGTTGAATGATTAAAAGTTTTATCACAAAATTTGCATTTGTAAGGTTTTTCTCCAGTGTGAATTCGAAGATGAATTGTTAGATGGCCTTTTCTCATAAATCGCTTGTTACAATAGTCGCATTCAAAACTCTTTACACCAGAGTGAATTTTTTTATGAGTTGTAAGATGACGTGAATGCTTAAAAGTTCGATAACACAACTTGCATTCGTAAGGCTTTTCGTCAGTATGAGCTCGAAAATGATCTATTAGATAACGTTTTCTAAGAAACTTTTTATTACAAAAATCGCATTCAAATTCTTTGATTTTAGAGTGAATAATTTCATGATCTATAAGATTACTTGGATGTGCAAAACTTTTATCGCAAAATTTGCATTTGTATGATTTTTCTCCTGAGTGAACTCGAAGATGACTATTTAGATAATTTTTTGTCATAAATCGCTTCTTGCAATAGTCACATTCAAACTTCTTCTGGTCAGAATGAATTTTTTCATGCAATTGAAGACTAGCTGGCTGTGTAAATGCTTTATCACAAAGTTTGCATTTGAAGGGCCTTTCTCCAGTATGAACTCGAATATGAACTATCAGATAACTTTTCAAAAAAAATTGTTTGTGGCAATAATCGCATTCAAATTTTTTGATGCCAGAGTGAATTTTTTTATGAACAAAAAGATTACTATAATGCCTAAAAGTTTTTGTACAAGTATTGCATTTGTAGGGTTTTTCTCCGGTATGAATTAGAAGATGCCTATTAAGGTTGAGCTTTTTATTAAATCTTTTTTTGCATTTTTCGCATTCAAAAGGCTTGAAGTTTGAGTGAGTTATTTTGTGTTGAAGAAGGTGATTTTTGTTCTTAAAATCTTTATTACACTGTCTACATTTGTGTAGTTTTAATTCACCCTTGAGAACTTGAATATTTAATACTTTTTTAGTTTTCATGATAATATTTTAGACAATTCAAATTTTGTAAAAATTATATTAGTCCTTAAGGACTGTAAGTATATAAATGAAATGAAATAAAATAAAATAATAAATTAACTTTATACAATAATAATAGAGTTAGTACTGACGACAGGTATTATTATGAAATTTTTCTATTATCAAAATCCAAACATTTTAGGATGTTTCTGCTGCTGAATCTAAAGAGCTATTCAATTTTTATTTATTTATTTTTTTTTTTTGATGAACAGTAATTTTTATAATAAATAAAAGTTTTTAAACATCGTCATCTAGATCTTGTTGAATTCTATGATTAGTATTACTTATAATACTTTATCTGAAAAAAAAATTATTTTTATGAATAAGATTCACTTATAATTCTTTTTTGAATTTATTAGATTTATTAATTATATTTTATTATATCATTAAATATTTTAATAAGATGTTTTTATAAGATTACATAAAAAAAAATTCCAATTTCTATGCACACAAACATGAATTATTAAAAATATAGTAAGAATAGACGTAATAAAAGAAGTAAACTTTTGTTTTTTAATAAGTTATTGACAGAAGTTATCAAGTCTTTAAAAAATATTATTATTGATCTCAATGTATTTTTATCATCAAGTTAAAATGTATAGTACTTTGTCTTTATTTATAAGGCAAATTATAATGCATTTTTGTCCATTAATTAAGTATATTATTTTTTAAATATTTTTTCATTTGTATCTTTGATAAAAAATTATTCAAAATTTTGTATTTTTTAATTTTAAATTTTTATTTAAATTTTTATTCTATTTACCAAATGTACAAGAGTGATGTATTTTGCTTAAGCAAATAAATTTAATAAATAATAATAATAAATAATTAACTCTAATATTTTTTTATTTCTTTTTGCGGTTACATTAATTATAATTTTTAAGTTATCGTTAAATAAAGATAAAGCAAATAAAGATTAATAATAATAATAATAATAAATAAATCCAATGTAAAATGTTGCTTTTAACCTTTTTTGATTTATGACTTAAATTATATGTTCTTCTCAATATATATTATACTTGTAAAAAAATATATTAACTTATATATAACTTAGAATTAATTATGTCATCATTTTGTTTTTTGAATTTAATTTTTTCAATGGTTTTATTTTTAAAAGCTCGCTTAGTACCTTTTTCAAATTAACAAGATTACAAATTACTTTAATTATAAGTTTAAAAATAAAATGCTTTCAATTTTTTTTTTTCAAGTTTTATACTAAAGATACAAATAATATAAATAAATATGCTCCTTGAAAAAAAATTTTAACTTACTTGTTTTTTACTAAATTAAAAATAAATATTATGAAAAAAAGTACGTACTTTATTGGATCGATGAAATGTTTGAAAGCCAAAAAGAAATAAACTTCTCTTTTTCTTCTGAATTAGAATAAAGTATTCTTGAATATAATCAGAGCATTGGACTAAATAAAGACAAATTATTTTTACTTTTATCAGAAATAACCATGCGAATTTTTACTTGTAGAACATACATCTTTTATACCTGGATGTTACAAAAAATATTGTAAGTTAAAAAAATTAATATAATTAAAATTAAAAATTTATATTATATGTATAGTATATGCATCTTTTACGTACCTACATGTTATTTATTTTTTACAAGCTGATGGTGGACCAACTATAATCAGGATAGGCTTGAGAATTTATCAATTCCAGTATCCACACAACTATTCTATTATGCTCTTCGATTCTGATTAATTTAAATATTTTATACCTGGTTGTTATAAAAAATATTGTATGTTCATTAAAGAATTAATTTTGTTGTCTAATTAATAGTAATTAAAATTAAAAAAATTATATTATATATGTATCTTTTACATACCTGTATGTTACTCATTTTTTGCAAGCTTACGATGGTCAACTATAATCAGGATAGGATTGAGAATTCATCAATTCCACTATTCACACACCCGTATTATTCTATTATGCTCTTCAATTCTGATTAATTTAAATATTTTTAAAATCCTAGCAAAAAAAATTTTAATTGATTATTATAATTCATTTATTATTAATATAGAGCCTTTTAGATTAGAACCTTTTCTAACCTAAAAAAATACCACGCAGCAAAATACTTCTGTACGATTGAAGATTCCAAAAGTTGATGAATTTACTAATTAGTCAATAACGAATCGCATTAAATTCCTCCATAAAATCTAAATTAAAGTATATTAAAAAAAATAAATAATGAAAATTATTATTTATAACGCAAATACACAACGACAACACTTTGCAGAACGGCGTTTATATTTTATATTCTTTTGTTGCACGAAGCGATTCAATTGGTTGAAAGTAAATAGGCGACGCGAAATTTAAAAATTACTTATACCATTTATTTTATCATATCGTAAATATTTAATTGATTTATAATAATTATTTAAAATAATTAAAATATTGTTAAATTATGTTGTGAATGACTAAAATAAATAGTACATTTTTGAATAAGGGAGCAAAAAAAAGAATGATCCAGATCGCACGCTAATCGCACGTTAATTAACATCCAAGGAATAGCCAAGGATGGTAAACCGCAATTAGGGGCATTCTTTTTTTCCTCCCATGCATAAAATGCAATTTTTCTTTCACAATATAATAGGGAGAAAACACATTTGTTTTGATAACGCCATGGGTCAAAATAGTATATTACGAGTCCATGTTCAGAAAAGTAAAGAATGGCCCAAATCGAACGTAAATTACCATCCGAGACGAAGCCGAGATTGGTAAACTGCAATTTGGGTCATTCTTTATTTATGGACAAGGGTCGTTCTTCGTCAGTGCCCGATTTTGTTTTATCAAATTTGTTTTACACTATTTGTTTTATTAACAATTGTTTTTTATTGTATACAGTATTGTTTTTATATATAAAATAAATTTATGTATTTTAATCGAGTATTCCCAAGTAACAATTAGTTTTTGGAAAAATTGATTTTATTTCAAAGTAATCAATATTTTAATTTTTCTCAAAAACTAATTGTTAAAATGTCTTAATATTATGCATGCAAATAAAACAAATAGTAACGTTTAAACTTATATTTTTAGTTTTGTTTAAAATAATTTCAGCTAAAAAATAAATAAGCAAAATGAAAAACACGGTTAAGTATGATCGATTTCCGTGAAAAGTTTCTCGACCGGGTGGCGAGAAAACACGTGAAAAAACGCACAGTGGCTGGGAATTGCGTGCTTTCTGGCCGCTGACAAAAAAAAAGTGCTTTTGGCCTGCTCTAGAAAAAAATTTTTTTTTTAAATTCACGAGTAAAAACCTTTTTAATTATTTTTTATGAATTTATCGTTCGAATTGATGAAATTAATTAATTTTAAGGCTTTAACGATGATTAACCGAACTAATGAAATCAATTTTTGATTTATTTAACTCAACACTGATAGGTGTACGAATTAATCGTATCTTTTTTTATTAAACCTAACATGTAGTATTTAGTTAACGATTTTTTCAAATCATTATATCAAATATTAATTTTTTTAAAAATTTTAATTTTCAAGAAATTAAATTTTTAATTTATAGAAAGATGTTAGATTGAACTGCTGATCTTAAAAAAAGCAGAAAAAATTTTTTATTTGAGATAAAAAAACGGGCCCTGGGAGGGATTTGAACCCACGATCTCCAGTTCTGTACACTGGTGTTTTAACCAACTAGACTACCAGGGGGACCGCAGATTCTCAGCCTCCAGGAACGCTTTGTTATCTCAAATACAGCTGTTACGCATCCAAGCTGAATTTATAATTATTTTAATTTTTTTTATTTTATTTTAAAAATAATTATAAATTCAGCTTGGATGCGTAACAGCTGTATTTGAGATAACAAAGCGTTCCTGGAGGCTGAGAATCTGCGGTCCCCCTGGTAGTCTAGTTGGTTAAAACACCAGTGTACAGAACTGGAGATCGTGGGTTCAAATCCCTCCCAGGGCCCGTTTTTTTATCTCAAATAAAAAAATTTTTTCTGCTTTTTTTAAGATCAGCAGTTCAATCTAACATCTTTCTATAAATTAAAAATTTAATTTCTTGAAAATTAAAATTTTTAAAAAAATTAATATTTGATATAATGATTTGAAAAAATCGTTAACTAAATACTACATGTTAGGTTTAATAAAAAAAGATACGATTAATTCGTACACCTATCAGTGTTGAGTTAAATAAATCAAAAATTGATTTCATTAGTTCGGTTAATCATCGTTAAAGCCTTAAAATTAATTAAAAACCTTTTTATTTGAAAAAATTTGTTTAGAAGCAGAGATGCGATATTCCTTCTTAGCCTTTTTTATACCTAGCCTATAAAAAGATTAATGATTATAAGATTAAAAAAAAAAAAAAAACAAGTTTTGAGTGTAGGTATGTAAAAATTTTTACCAAAATTTTATATTTGAGTTAAGTATTCCAGGCATTAATTTTTCTTATTTTTCAAAGATAAAATATTTTTCCTCGATTTTAGAATATTTTCGGTGCTCGAAATTGAACTAGCGTATGTTCTCAAAAGAATTGAATTATCTAATTCGATATATTAAGAATGAATGAAAGGTATATAATAAAATTTTTTAAAATCAATTAATCAGATTAATAAGTCAGGACTATACTAAAATTAAGCAAACAGTTTGTTAAAATCTGATAGATTATAATATGTAAGTTTTTAATAAGCAAAATTTTTGAATTGGAAAATACAATGTTACGTATGGTAGGTCAAAATTGATATACCTATATGAATAAGAAACCCTACATATACAATACTTGTATTGACGTCTCAGACAGAATTTCCGCTGATGCTGATCTAGTATTATAATATTATTTCTATTTAATTTCACTTAATTAAGATTACCTTTAAAAACTGGATATTAAATTTTTAATAAAAAATGATTAAAAAATATTTGTTACACAAGGAAAAAATATGGGTTTTGATTGTTCATGAAATTGTTTGATGATGTGATCATCTGCATGAAAAATCAAAACCAATATATTTTCGTTTTTCATTAACATACGATTTTTCATCAACGATGTATTTATTTATTGTAAATCATTTATAGAGATTATAAAAATTTTATTAATTTATAATTATTTTTTTAAACTCAAGTTTTTATATTTTATTAGATTTCTATAAATTTTTGCTTTAGCAAAAGATTTTTAACTCTATCTAAGCTTCTCGCTTAAAAATATTTTCAATACAAATTTTTAAAAATAGGTACATACTCATAGATAAAAAATATACATGAAAAAAAAAAAATTATTAGTTTTCTATTTTTTTGATTAAAATCACATTTTTATCATCAAAAATTTTATAAAAGTAACATGTTTCATTAATATTATAAAAAAATAATATAATTTGCTTCATAATACTCATACTGATTAATTAATACTGAATACTAAAAATCTATATTTTTTTATACTTGTAATTATTAAAATAAAATTAATGAACACATAAAATCTAATTATTTAAATTATTTAAATTTTTGATAATTTCAGCTTTACGTTAACTACCAAATCCATCTATACTTTATTTCTTGTCGCATTATAAAATTTAAAAATGTTACATTTTAATGTTACACATTAAAAGTGTTTTTCTTTATTTTTAATATCTTGTTCAATATCATTATTTAATTAAAAAAACTTCAATGTTTGATCTTACTCAATATCATTTTTGACACTTTTAAAATTATTTTTATAAAATAAAAAATTTTCAATATTCATATCAAATAAAGTTTCTACTGAAACAAAATCTTTTTCAGTGATATAATCAATTTTAATTGGCAAATAAATATTTGAAAATATATTTTCAAAAGCTTCGCCAAAAGCTGAACTTTCTAGTTGTTCATTACTTTTATCCTCAACAATATTATTACTTATACTATTAATTTTTAGATAACTAAATAAATCATTTGCAGATTCAGGTTCTTGCTTTATTCCTCCAGCATCATCACTTGATTTTTTAAAATTAATACACAAATCATTTTCTTCCTTAATTTTTATAATAAAACTGCTTTCATCAGAAACATTATCATGTTTTTCAGGTGTTTGGATGTGCATTTTTACATGAAACTTCAGTTCGATTTCATCGGTAAATGTTTTTTGACATTGCTTACAAGCTAAAACTTTAGATTCATTTTTGTGACACTTAACGTGAGCAATTATTGATTCCTTCTCAAAAAATATTTGTTTGCAATAATCGCATTCATATATTTCAGTAACTTCAAAGCATTTTACACCATAATTTTTTACTTCATAGCTATTATTATTTAATTCCCATTCTAAATTGCTACTTGAATTTGTAATATCTAGCATATTATTTAATATTGGATTGTCATTTAAAATGTCATTACAGATGTCTTTACATTCATTTTGATAATGATTTTTTAACTTATCTTTATAATGAAATATTTCACAGCAATTAATACATTTGAATAGCTTTATTCGTAAGTGAACTTTTTCATGCTCTATAAGACGTTTTTTTAGTACAAAACTTTTATCACATATTTTGCATTTAAAAGGTTTTTCACCTGTGTGACCCAAAATATGAATTGCTAATTTAGATTTTTGTATAAACCCTTTTTTGCATATATCACATTCATAAGGTTTTTCGCCAGTGTGAATTTTTTCATGATCATTAACATGATTTGTCCTTTTAAAAGTTTTATAACAAAATTTACATTTATAAGGCCTTTCACCTGTATGAACTCGAAGATGCATTTGCAAATAAGTTTTTTGTGCAAATTTTTTCTTACATTGATTACATTCAAATTGTTTTATGACAGTGTGGACTGCTTTATGAAGACGAAGTTTTCTTTTATCCATATAATTTTTATTACATTCTAAACATTTGTACGGCCTTTCACTTGTGTGAACTCGAAGATGTATTTTTAATGATTCGTTTTTTACAAAACATTTATTACAAATTAAGCATTGAAAAGGTTTTGGATTAAAATGCAATTTTTCATGAATTCTAAGATTCCTCAGTTCTGTGAAAGTTTTATCGCACTGTAGACATCTGTATGGTCTTTCTTCTGTATGAATTCTAAAGTGAATTTTAAGATCTTTCGAGTTCTTATAAATTTTAGGACATAAGTTGCATTTTTGAAAATTGTTATCTGTATATATTTTTTTGGTTTTTAGAAAATTATATTCATTTGAGCTAATTAGTGTCTGTCCAGTGATTAATGACTGCATTTTTTTATATGTACAATGCATTTTACAATTTTATTATCTGAAAAAAAAAAAGAAAATATTTAAGATTTCTTAGCTAAAAAATGCTTTTTTTAAATTAAAGGAATTTGAATAAAATTTAAAAATAAAAGGAATCTCGAAATTGGTAATCTTTTTTAACAAGTATTCAATTTTATTTTTAAAATAAATTGTTTTATTGGAGATATGGATATAATTTTACAATTTAATTTTCAGAATTCTAGAGATGAAAAAAGTCGAATGATAAAAAATCAAATCAATCTATTTTTCATCACCTTATGATAAAAGACATTTTTTCAAGATATTTTAATATATCATTTAATTTTTAGGTTATTTATGCGATATTTATATCATAATTATGTCAATCGTACAATATTTGTAGATTTTGGACTAAATAAAAATACCTTATTTAAATTATAATAATTTTATAAATAATAATAATCTTATTATTCTACATAAAAAGAAAATTATAGAAATCTTTCGTTTCTTTGCAAAGAAACATCATGATGCTTCGCACCTTTCAATCCTTTCATACTACCTTCTACATATTGATAAATAAACTTATTTTAAACAATACTTAACCTGCAAAGCACTCAAACTTATTCTGATAAGTAAAATTTCATTTCAACAAGTAAATATATTTATTTTTATGTGAACAAAATATTTAATAAAATGAAAAATTTTTACAAAAACTTTTTTATGATCAGCTGATTCAATGTTTTCTTTTCTGCGTTCCAATTTCTTTATTCCTTTCTCACATAAATATTTTTACCGCGAATTTTAAAAATCAAATAAATAAAAAATCCAAAATAAAAAATAATTTAAGTAAAATATAACATTTTTTATTATTTATTTTTATTTTAGACTATATTTAATTTTTTTTTATTTTTTTATAAATATAAATAAGATATAAACAAAAACATTAAGCAAAAATGTAAAAAGAATATCAAAAAAGTTTTTTTGATAAAAAGTAATAATTTTTTTAATTTTATTGTAAATAAATTTAACATGCATTACTCTAGTCAATTTAAAATATGAGGGGGGGGGTGGTTGTGAAGTTTACGGCAACCATCAAATTTGGTCTACTATAGATTTTTTGAGTCGCTGATCACGAATTTTAGGGTCTTTTCTATAAGAAATTAAGGCTTCACTTTGAGCGTCGAGATTTGGTATAGGTTTTTAGGTTTAGACATATAGGTTTTTTGTATCGCTGATCAAGGGTTTCGGTGATTTTTTGAATGAAAAATTAATATTTCACACTTAAATTAGCAAAAACTGATCCTAAAAGAGGTATTTTTGCTATTTTTGCACTGTACATGCATGGGCGTCCAGATTTGGTCCATATGGGTTTTTTGGGTCGTGATTTTTTTTATAAAAATTAATATTTCACTCTTAAATTACCAAAAACTACCCTATTTTTGCAATTTTAGCTAATTAAAGGATGAAATATTTATTTTACCTAAAAAAAGTACCAAAATTATTGATCAACGAACTAAAAAACCCATGTTGCCTAAATTTAACCACTCAGAATTAGAATAAATCAAAAATGCCTCTTTTTAGGAGTAGTTTTTGCAAATTTAAGGGTGAAGCCCCAATTTCTCATAGAAAATACCCCAGAATTCGTGATCAGTGACCAAAAAAACCTATGTCAGACAAATCTGGTGGTAGCCGGACTTTTAAAAGTCAATTGATACCCTAAACCGTATTATATTAGTTTATATAAATTTATTAAATTTTTGTTGCTAAAGTTTAGATATTTAAAAGTTTATTATATTAGTTTATATAAATTTATTAAATTTTTGTTGCTAAAGTTTAGATATTTAAAAAAAAATTACCACAGTATTATTACTATAACTATAATCTTTGTCAGAAATAATTATTATTAAAAACAATTGTTTGGCCTAGAAAAGTCTTAGAAAATTTTCCAAAAATAAATGTTTATAAAAATTGAAGTAATAATTATTTTATGAACTTACTAATTTCATTAAGCAGTAACTTTTTAAAATAACTGCCAGGCTTGTGCACAAACTTTATATCCTTTTAATTTTCAAAGAGTACAATTTAATACTCAATTATAATTTTTATGAGAATGCATAATAAATATTATGTAGCATGTATTATATTTATTTAAATACAATTGAGACATTAAAAATAACAAATGTAAAAATAACACTACAAATTTTATTCAGAAAATAAAAATTTTAAATTACATTTTAGTTCACTTAAAATTAGTACAGTAGTTTTTTCAAATAAAACCTAAACAATTATTTAAATTTGATTCATCATTTTCTAAATCATTATTCTCCTTGGCATAATATTTTAAAAATTGTGATTTTACAATATTATTTAAATTTTTAGTATCAATACTATCAAGAATACTTTTATCAATGTATAATACAATATTATTTGTACGTTTTTTTGTTATTGCATTAGCAAATAACAATATATCTTTTTTATCTATATTATAACAATCATCTATAAAAAGATATTCAAGGTTTTCTGATTCTGTTAAAACTTTTTTTAAACCATCAGTTTTAATTTTTTTACATCCTAATAATTTAAATTTTTTTAAATTTACCATTTTATTAAAACCTGAATCAGTTATTTTATGCATATTACAAAGACTTAATTCCTCTAAATTTGACAAACTTGTTATAGCATACAGTCCACTATCAGTTATGTTTTTACAAGCACTTAAATTTAATTTTTTAAGATTTTTCAAATTTTTTTCAAAGATTTTTAAACATTTATCTGTAATGATTGAACCTTCTAAGTATAATGTTTCAAGATTTAATGATGGTATCGAAAGAAAATTATTAATTTCAAAATTATCTTCATTAGCGTGTATTTTTAAATATTCTAAATTCATTAATAAAGAACTAAACTTTATCAATTCATTATAATTATCAATACTGGTAGTAATATGAGAATTAGCATATTCAAATTTACTTAAGTTTTTAAAATTTTCAAAATATTTGTTTAAATAATTACAATCAAAATTATGACAATCATTTAATGTTAATTCTTTAATAACATCAGCATTCAATGTTATTAAACATTCACCTGTCAAATTAAACTCATGCAAAGATAATATTTTAAGCTGTTGAATATTTTTAAACAATTTCTTAAGCTGCATCTCAAAACTTGGAATATTGAATTCTACGTAGTTTTCAGCATGTAACTCTAACTCTTCAAGATTTGAGCAATTTTCAAGTGCTCCTATAACATCTTTTTCAAAATCATCTCTTAAAAAAATCTTAATTTTTTTTAAATTTTTCATTATTTTTATAGCATTTACAAGATAATGTTTTTCTAAAAATCCTACAGAATCTAAATGAAGTACTTCTAACAATGGTAATTCTAATAAACATGAGCCAATAATTCCAAATGGAAAATCAAATTGTAATTTTCGTAAATTTTTATTATTTTTAAATAAACAAGATACTTCTTCATCAAAAAACATATATTCAGGCGTGTCCACAGGATATAAATCAGTAAAACTTAATTCAACAATATTTTTACAATTTTTAGCCAATTCAATAACACCATTAAAACCAAGATCTACAGCTATAAGTGATTTTATGGCTGGACAATAGCACGCAATCAAATATAAAAATTTATTCTTACACATCTTTGATACATCAATATATTCTAAAAATTTTCCACATCTTTTGAGAACCTCTTCAAGTTCATCAAATTCAATTTTTTTGACACCATCGGATAAAAATCTATGTGGCTTAAGCCCCCAAGATAGTGCATCTATTTCTAATTTCTTAAGCTTGCTCCATGAAAATAATTTAGATATCTCATTCCAACGTTTGCTAATTCTTTCAACCCTGATTCTATCAACAATTGTTAAATGTTGGAAAATGACTGATAGACAGTCATTATTAAGCATTTCTATTGATATTACACCTTCACTTTTAGCCACTAAATTAATAAACATATATATTTGATTAAAAAATTATTTTTTCTGAATAAATTAAAACAAATTTTACTTACTTTTATATATATTTCTAAAGTTATGCTTGCTTGTAGTAGCTGGTTTTAGTAAAAAAAAAAAACAATAAATTATTAATTCATTAATATTTAAATAATATTACAATAAAGCGATTTTGCATACGTAAATTTATGGCAAAGTTCGGTTAAACTGTGCTGACATCTTTCAAAGTCAAAAAAGTACTCTTAATAAAAATAAAAATATGGAGGGGGAAACCGCGCATTTTAAAATGTATTTATTTCTCTGTGAAAGTTTAGAAAAATTTATTTTGGAAAATGCGATATATGGGTGCTTTTTACAGGAACAATATAAATTATACATAGTGCCCCCCGTCCCCCCTACCTATATTCGAAACGAAAGCCCAAACGAATGCTCTTTTACACTTATTTTCTTTTAAAAATTTAATTAATAATATTTTTTCAAAGTCCAAATTAACTGCGCATGTATTGGTAAGTTAAAGAAAAAATTTTCTTGAGTCTGTGTTCAAAATGTCAAAAACGTCTGCTGTCCTATTTCTTAACTATAAACTTTGAGTATTTACTTATAAGTAAATACTGAATTAAAACTTTTCTGAAGGGTGCATATGATATGACGTATTTAGGTCCCAAAAATTCATTTTTTTTCAACGAAGCATTTTTTATAGTCCTATTATCATCGTATTTAAGTATGCATATATAGAATAGATTTTTCTTGTTAGTGTCCAGAAAGTGCGTGTTTTCTGGCCGCTGCGTTATTCGAAAAAACGCATTTTCTCGACCCTGAGCAAGAAAAATTATGTTTTGTCCTTGGCCACAAATAAAGGATGCCCCAAATCGCAGTTTACCATCCTCGGCTTCGCCTCGGACGGTAATTTACGTGCGATTTGGGCCATTCTTTACTTTTGTGGCCATGGGTAAAAATATACTATTAATAGTATATTACGGTCCTAGGCCAGAAAAATAAAGAATGGCCCAAATCGCACTTAAATTACCTTCCGAGGCGAAGTCGAGGTAAACTGTGATTTGGGTCATTCTTTGTTTATGGCCGAGGGTTGTACAAAATTTTTCTGTGACTGTGGCGAGAAAGCATGTCTTTGCCGGACGTGTAGCGTCCGGGAAATACGTACTTTCGGGCCGCAGTACAGAAAATTTTTTAATTATTACTGATATTGTGCAATTTAATAATTAACTCTGGTTGGAATTTCACTTTAAGACATTGTTGGAATATCAAATATAAAGTTATTTCGATGAACCGTTTTAAAATAAACCTAAAAAACTTAATAAATTTTTAAAATTTACAAAATTATTTGCTAAAAATATTAAACAGGTTTTACTCCAAATAAGGCAGGAAGGACTCTAAAAACCAAAGAGATTACCTTATAAATACCAAATTAAAAAAAATATTTCTGGTCATTTTTGAGAAATTTGAATTTTGAAGTTTTTTTTTTGATTACCATTTTTAAAAATTAACACATTTCTAGTGGTTACGTCATGAATAAAACTATTTTCAGAAATTATACTTTGAAATCTATAAAAAAAAATATTATGAAGCTCTATTAGTGCTGAACTCAAAAAATAATTTTAAACCTTAAAATTTAAATAATTAATTTGTTTGGGATATTTAATTCATGTTGGGTATAAAAAAGACAGGAACAAAATGACTGATCGCGAAATAATAAAACCTGAGAGTTTTTCAAAGTCAATAAGACTATTTATTAATTTGTGAAGTAGAATAACATGATGATTGGTTTTGAAAAAATATAAAATTTTAACTTTTTCATTGTCAAAATGCGAGGTATTTATTTACAAAAAACAGAAAAATTCAATAAAAATTAAAAACAACAGAAAATTTTCTTTTTCAAGAATTTGATTTTCAAAAAGTCATAATAAATTTTATTTGTAAAAATACAATTTTACTGCAGAATGTGCAATATATATTGTTACATAGTGTATAATTTTTCTTCAGTTTTGTAAAATATCTATATCAATTTCCTAAAAATACATAAAATAAATTTTAAAAAAGGTTTTAAAAAATCTATTATTTGTTTTATTAAAGTTACATTATAAAAACTGAAAAATTACAAAAAAAAATAAATAATGAAATTTATTTATAGCAAGCACTTTTTAATATTTTGTAAATATACAATTTTTTGAAATTTATCACTTCATCATTATTTACACAAAAATTCAGCATTCTTTGAGTCAGTCAATAAATCTAATAGTCAGAATCGAATTCAGTTTTAATTGTATCAATTTCTGTTTTAATTTCTAAATTTGCCACATTTAATTCACTGCTCATTGATTTCTTCAATGACAAACGAGACGACAAACTTAGATTTTCTTCTGGATCATCATCGGGTTCATCATTAAAATTTTCTCTTCTATTTCTCGTATCTTTTGATATAAATCTTTCTTGATAATATTTATCCCCATTAATTCTTCTAAAATGAATATTATCATTTTGTTCCATTCTTGTAGTATTATCAGGTTCAGCGATATCATCATCATAAATTGTTTCATCATCTATAATATCGATATCCTCTTCTATCTTAATATCTTTTTCAGTAAGTAGAGCTATATCTGATGAATCAAAGTTCAAATTAAGTAAATTATCTAAAGGAACAGATTCTTTTGAAGTACTATTTTCTACTTTAATTGGCAAATTAGCATTTGAAGGTAGATTGCTAGGAGTTTTATTAATCCGAAGCGAAGAGTTAAGTTGTTTCTTACTTTGATCCTTACAGTTATTTTTGTTGCTAGCAATGTCTTTATTATTAAATAAATTTTTTCCAACTTCATTTTCTTGCACTGTTTGTTCTCCTGATTCTTCATCTTCAGTTTCTGAATTTTCAATCAAACTATTAACTTTTGATTTTTTTTTATTTATATTTGGACAAGTCTCTCTGCAAACAAATATATATTTGTCAGTTTCTAAGTAATGGGTTTTTACATGCAAATTCAAATCCACTTCATTAGCAAATATTTTTTTACACTCTTCGCATGAAAAAACTTTTGGTTCCTTGTTATGAATTCTGAGATGAGAAATTATTGATATCTTTTTGGGAAATATTTTTTTACAAAAATCACAATGGTAGACTTTATTAACCACAGGCAATTTTTCAGCTTCCTTTTGTATTTTAACCAAATTCTTTTTTTTCTTTTGATGTAAATGATTATTTTCATGTTTTTTGCTATCATTCAACAATACAGGTTTTGGATTTTCTTTCAATTTTTTATCATTACAAATGTCTTTAGATTGATTTTTATCACAACTTTTCAATTTTTTAGCAACAAACATTTTTTTGCGCTTATTTTTCTTTTGTTTTTTTAAGTGCCTATTTGTATGCCCCTGAAGAGTACTAATTTGTGCAAAACTTTCATTACATAAATTACATTTGTAAGGTTTTTCTCCCGTATGAATTCGTGTATGATTTATTAAGTGGCTATTTTCAATAAACTTTTTTTCGCAATATTTACATTCAAATCGTTTATCACCAGTATGGTATTTTTCATGAACTCTTAAGTTACTTATATAGGCAAATGTTTTTTTACAAACTTCACATTTGTATGGTCTTTCACCTGTGTGAACTCTAACGTGTTCTTTCATACTGCTTGTGGTAATAAATTTTTTTTGGCAATACTGACATTCAAAAGGTTTCTCACCAGTGTGACATTTTTCATGAACTCGTAACTGAGATTGGGTTTTAAAGGCTTTCTGGCAAATTTTGCATGGAAAAGGTCTTTCGCCTGTATGAAATCGAGTATGACTTATTAATTGACCTTTTGTTACAAAACTATTCTGGCATTGATGACATGTATATGGCTTTACACCAGTATGAATTTTTTCATGTCTTCGAAGACTGGTCGAACTTGCGAAAGCTTTGTTACACTGCAGACATTTGTTAGGTCTTTTAATTAAATGAACTCGTCGGTGAAGTTTTAGGTTTTTCGAATTCTTAAAAAATTTTGAGCAAATACCACATTGGTGAAATTTCTCATTTTTGTATAGGTTTTTAGTTTCTGCAATTTTTTTTTTCTTCGGGCTACCTAGCTTGGGCTTTTCGATGATTGGTGACTGCATTTTTTTCATTTAAAAAGATGGAACCCGAATGAGTGATTATTTTCTTTGAATTATCTGCAAAAAACAAAAATAATTATTATAAGAGTAAATTTTGGTGAAACTGGTCCAAAAGCGAGATAAAAATCAGGAATTTTGAAAATATCGATTTGTCTGAGGTTATTCGTTTAAAAACATCAAGTCATGGCCAGGTTTAAGGTGTAAAGTTCAATGGTTTAAAATGACAGCTAGGTATGTTTCGAGTTTTAAAAATTATTTTTAAAAAATTTTCATTTTTTCCAAATTTTCTATTTGAAGACTTTTGCTATCAATCATTGGAAATTCTGACTTGATTTTTAGGAAATTTTACTCTCAATTTTACTAAGGACCGGATTTTTCTTTAATGCTGTAAAAAAGATGAAAATAAAATGGCATAAAATTTATAAAATTAAGAAACTCGGTATTATAAAAAAAATTAACAAATTTCAATTTTTAATTTTTTTGCAAAATCAGGTGCAAAATTTATATTCTTTTCATTGCACTGCATTGAAAAACTGACACTTTTGAATGAATGACGCATAGCATTAAAATATGTCAATAGAATATTCCATTAATTTAATTTCGCTGCATTGAATGAATAGAATTTTAGATTACTTTAACTGAATGGAATTTTTATTGAATCAATGAAATATATATTCTATTAGCATATTTTAAAGCCGTGCGTCATTGACTTAAAGGAGTAAGTTTTTCAGTGTGCGTTAAAGGAGTGTAAAAAATTTCCCCTACCCTTACAGAGGGCCTAAGTAAACTTTCCCAAGAAAACCAAAAATTGAGTTAGAATTTTTATTGGTGAACATAACAGGCCTTAATATTATAAAAATTGAGGGTTTCAGGGATGATATGTGGGTGAAACGCACTGCCTTAAAGATTAAAAACCGCAATATATTAATTTTTTGAAAAATTAGTTTTTATATGGGTGTAATATTTATCAAATTCTCTAACCGATTCAAAAATTATTTCCTTATTATTAGCGATATCCAATAGCACATTGGCAGGCTTTACTGAGAATGGAATATATGCATGATTTTGTACAGATTGAGATTTATCTCAGATATTGCCATCACGCGCTGTCTCGCCAATACCTTAGCAATATAGTCATGTACAGAGAAAGGATTTTAAAGAAAAAAAATTTATTACCGGTTTGTGTAACTACACAACCAACTAGCATAGAACAAGTTCGCTCATAACGGTAATAAATCCAAAAACCGAAATTACATTTACTCCTGAAATATAATATCCTGAGTCCATAAACTTAAGTATTCTAAGTTCTTGTTCTTATCAGGGCCTGATCAAGCTCTGATTTCCATTTCAAATTATTTTAAGTCCCTAAATCAAAAATATTCTAAGTCCATTTCACCCCCCCCCCTCCTAAAAACGCCACTTTTTCGTCCCCCTCTTGCCAAGCCAAACTTTTTAAAATACCCCATCCAATGAAAAACAAATATTTAAAAAATTTTTACAACGAAAAAAATCTATGGCAGGAAAGTTTGGTCAGGATAATAAATAGGGATTGAAAGATTTTTAAATTGACAGAAACGGATTTACCTCAGTGGATTAATGAAAAAAAAATCGATTTGAACAATTTCATCTATTTTTTGATGTCCAGATTTGAGTAATTAATGCTATATTGTCAAAAGCAAGCAAAAAATTAATAAAACATAAAAGTTCTTGAAAAATATTGACAACTAACAAAATTAGACCGGAAAATTCCGGACGCCAAATCACATTGTATTATTATAGATAATATTAGTATGTTGAGAAAAAATTACGGGAAACATCTTCGATACCCCATTTATTCAATGGACATCCTGGGCCTCGAAAAACAGGGCTCCATGTTATAAGATAGAATTTTTAGACTAACTTCTGAAAAATATTTTTGCCCAGAAACTAAACCAAATACTCTGATCTCATTTTTTTCACATCAGTGTCATCTTTTAGTTCCCGTACGTTAAAATTTCTTATTATCGATTCCCTCATCACTATGGTAAATAAACCAAAAGACGATTTAGCCCAATTTTCGTACAAAAATGACCGATTTTCAAATTTTTACTAAAATTGCAATTTTTGGTGAAAATACGTTTTATAATCTCGAAAATTTTTCCCAAGTTCTAAATTTCTAGAAATTAGATTCATCCTTTTTGTTTCTCAGGTATGGCTCTAAACAATTTTCTTAAAGTTGAAGCTTGGGAAAAAACTTTGAGAAACGCAAAAATCTATTTTTATTAAAAATTGTTATTTTTTAGCAATTTAAAAATTGGTCATTTTGGGCCAAAAAAAGGGCATTTGATTTATTGACTATAGCTATTGAATGACATTTTAAACGAAAAAAATTAGGCCAACCAAAAGGTATATATAATACTTAAGTTTCCTGTGATCAAAAATAAGCTAAAAATTAATTATATTATTATTATTTAAAAAAAATAGGTAAAAAAAAAATAAAAATTTCAACAAAAAAAAATTTTTTTTAATTTGAATGTGTTTTTCCTATCTAACAACGTTTTTTTTTTTTTTACTAATTTAGTGGTTTGGAATGATTTCCCGATGAAAAAAGCTATTTTAGTGTGTGTGGGGGGGGGGGGATAGAGCACTAATATGATTTTATAATCCTGAATGGTGACCTCGAAAACTGATAGTGGAATCAAAAATTGACTAAATCGACAATATATTTCAAGAATATTTATATTTTGTATTTAATTATATTTTAAGGATCGATTTCATTCAGAAATCATCATCAAAATCGCTGTTAGTAACCAAAAATACATAATATCGATCCACTGATGTGGACTCATTTCCGTTATTCATTTAAAAAGTATTAAATTTTTATTTATGCAGAGATTACTATTATCGACATTTTAATATTTTTATTTTTGTAAGACTATCTATATACATTATTTCATAAATTAAAACTTAATTAAGGGCAAAAAAAATTATTTTCAGTTCAAAAATATTCGTATACTTTAATAATTTTTATGTTTCATGAGGCTTTGTTATAAAAACTGGAAATTTACCATAACAATAAGAATAACAATAACATTGCTGGCGCCTTGACTATTAGAAACGCACAGAGAGGGGTAAATGGAGTCTTTGTACATGTGAACCTTTGTGAGTGTATGTAGTCTCACTTGCTTGCATTAAAATACTATGAATATAGTTTTTTAATTATTTACAAGCAACTATTCATAAATTAAATTTCATAAATATTTTAAACTTTAATTTTCACATTGTTACTAATTTTTTTCTTATTAAAAACTAATATTTAGAAAGTACAAATATTTTTGTATTCATGCTTATATATTTGTAAAGAATATTTTGCAAAATGTGGTTTTCTATATACACTTTAGGCTCCAATTTATTTTGTTCACAGTTTATCGCATTAATAAATACATGCACCTATACTATTGTACTATTAGTTTATTAATAAATTGTTTATTTACCTTCATTTCAACACATAAGAACTTTTAGTAAGGTTATAAATCTTGGTTATAATCCATATGTGATTTATACAAATACACAAGCTACAGTACACTGTGTTGTCTGCTTTTTTATGTCTGCTTCATGCCGCGTAAAAAAGAATTTCTGGTGGGGAGTAGAAGTAACACTAGCTTGTTACTAGAATTATGCCCTTTATGAAAATAATGCTTTATTTCTCCCTCATTTTTTATAAAAATATTTTTTATTAAAACCCTGTTTTTTGTTTTCAATTTTATAATTTTATTTTTTCAACGTACCTGTATTTACATTATTTATTTTACGCCAATAGTATTATTTAAATCTTTTTAATTATATTGTATGATGATTGTTTTGTGAGACTATAATTTTTCTATATGGATGCTTTTCACAGAAACTATTTTTTCTATTACTTATGGCAAAACTGCAGTTATAATCTTTAAAAAAATTTTTTTGTACTAATTGATTTTTTCTTCTTCAAAAACTAATAATTTGAATTATCATTTAATATTTTTGTTTTTCAAGGTCCAAATATCTAAAATTTTAAATGTTATTATATTCTTTTTGGATTTATTATTTATGCGGACGGTTTTGACATTTTGAGTCTATTAGCACTTGATTAAAGTCACCAAATTTTCTCATAATTTGGTACCTTATTTTTTCATCAAAACATGATTTTGACATTTTTATTCTGTATAAGTATTATAATAATTTAAAATTTAATATTTTCGTTGATCAAGCTTTTATTATCAAAATTTTAATTTTTCTGCAAGCTAAAATTGTAGGAAAACCCCGAAAAGACCGTACACTAAAAGGACTGCATAAAAATTTATTTTGTTGAAAAAATGTATTTTTTGGACCTAAATACACTTATTACACTTACACGAAAATTTGAATTCAAATATTAAACGGACAGCTTTGACATTTTCAACAAAAATGCTCAAAAAAATTTGTTTGTTAACTTACCAATATATGTGAAGCTGTTTTGGACATTAAAAAAATATGTATTAACTTTTAAAAGAAAAAAAGTGCAATAAAGCTTTTATTTTGGATATATTGTGTATTTTAATTTTCAAATTATTATGAAAAAAAATTCATCAAATGCTCTTTCTTGAATTGCACAAACATAAATTCTTTTTAAAAACTATATATTTTAGTTTATAAGATTAATTTTCGACCCACGCCTCTTTTTTAGTCTTATTCAAATTCTTTTTAATTAAGCAAATCTTACTTTATTTAATTATTGAGCAGTTTCAGATTGACCCACATCCCCAAAAAAAGTACGCTCCCAAATAATTAGCACTGAGGGTCTTCAAAGAATAGGAAAGTATTACCTTGAACTGTAGATTTACATCAATGACAAACAATTAGTTTTTACATCCAAAAATAAAAATAAAAATAGCATTTTTTTAAACTTTTGATGGCAAAATTTTTTATAAATTTAGCTATCGCCAGATCCCAAAAATCGAGTAATATCAATTTTCTTAATGAATTTCTTAAAACTCTTATGTAAAAAAAATAGATATTATTTCCAAAAAGAAAAAAAATAAACTTTTTTTATGCAAAAAAAATTTCAAAAAAACATTTTCCTTCAAAAACTGAAAAAAAAGATATTATTGTTTTTCTTTTTGAATGTTATAATTTTAATAATTTTTCCTTTTGATTGAAATACCTACTGTTTTTTGTGCTATAATTCTTTTTAGTTCAAGAAATATTTTTCTATTCTTTGAGGAACCTCATCAGTGCCAATGGTTTGGCAGCGTTTTTTTAGGATATAATACATCCTTAATAACTGTATGAATTAAATTAATTATTAGAATCAGAAATTAAAAACTATAATTGCATCTAAGTGAAACTGATGAGGTTCCTTAAATAATAGAAAAATATTTCTTGAACTAGAATTATAGTACAGAAAACATTTGGTATTACCAGAGTACTGGTATTACATTCAAAAAGAAAAACAATAATAGCATTTTTTTTTTAACTTTTGAAGATAATGTTTTGCTGAAATTTTTTTGCATTAAAAAAAAAATATTATTTTTTTTCTTTTTTGGAAGTAATACCTAATTTTTTCTATTTTCACATAATTATTTCTGTCAACCAACTTATAAGAAATATTTGTTTTCACTACCTTTTGAATTTGATTTTGAATACATAGCTGTATCCATAATTTTTGAAAGTTATAAATTATATTAGGTATTCAAAAGAATATTTTTAATAACTATTATATTATAAACCTAAATTTTTTATGCTAAAATTTTTTATCGCACGGAATAAATTTTTATTTATATAAAAAAAATTGTCATTACTTCAAATAATTTTTGTTTAGAAAATATAATTATTTTTTAATTTTAATCTATAAAATTAAATTATACATAATGATAATTAGTTTTAAAAAAATATAAAAAACAAAGTTACTAAGAAATTTAATTAATTATTATTAATAACAAGAACTTAGAATACTTTAGGTTTATGAACTTAGGATAATTTATATTTTGGGATTTAGTGTAATTTCGATTTTAGGACTTATAATAATTAGGGAGTATACGTTAAAGCTGTTACAAGTGAACATGTTCCATGTTCGTTAGTTTTGTGAAAACACAAACCAGTTATAAGTTTTTTTTAATTTCTTTTTTTACAGTATGAAATATCAGAAAATAGTAAAAAAATAAACAGTTAAATTACTTTGACACACAATTATTTATGAAACTGTTTTTTGCACCTTATATTTTTTTAATCCTGATTAATTTACATATCTTTAAATACCTGATTATTTTTATAACGTACCATTATTTAGACTTCAGTATTCTGTGAGTCAATCCTTAAAACTAAATGTAAGAATTATTAATTGAAGTTTGAATCAAGCTAGCCTCTATGTTAACTACTAAATCTTTCATGGAACCATCTAATTCATGATTTACTGCATTTTTAAATAAAAAAGTTAAAGTTTCTTCTGGTTCGCTATTTAAATTTTCAATTCCATTTTCTATTTCTTTTGATAAAAAAACTTCTACAAAATTTTTATCTTCATTAACTTTCTTAAATTCAACAATGTCAATTTGTTCTATAGACAAAGTTTTATTAAATTCAGCAGTACTTAGAACGTAAGTATCATGTTCTAAAATATTCTTATCCTTCTTAATATTATTCTCATCAACATGAATTAGTTTTGAATTTATTGTATTAAGTAATAAGCTCTCAAAGCTAACATCAAGTAAATTTCTTTTTCCTTTTGCAGCAGTATTTTTAATTTTCATTGAGAAATTAATATTTGAAGATAGATCGCTAGGAACTTTATCAGTAACTGAGCACTCAAATAGTTCATTGCTTTGATCCTCACAGATGTTTTTGTTGCTATTTATTCTCAGATTATGAAATAAATCATTTACAACTTCAATTTCTTTTATTATGTTTTCATAATCATCTTCACATGTATGTTCACATTCTTCAATAAAATTATTTACTTCTACTTTTTTAATTTTTACATTCGGACAGCTGCTTACGCAAACAGCATTATCGTAGTCAGATTCTTGGTTATGCGTTTTTACATGAAAATTCAATTCATCTACATCAGCAAATGTTTTTTTACATTCGTTACATGCAAAAACTTTTGATTCTTTATTATGAATTCTGAGATGAGTAATTATCGATTTCTTTTTAGGATATGTTTTTTTACAATAATTGCACTCAAAAATTTTGATGACAGAGCTTTTTTTATCTTTATCTTTTACTTTAATAGAATTGTTTTTTTTCTTTTGTCTTAAATCATAATTTCTTTTACCATCTAGAATGTTACTATTTTTTACATATATTTTATTATTATTATTATTATTATTATTTAACAATACAGAATTTACTCTTGAATTGATTTTTTTACCAATTTCTTCACTTTGATTTTGATTACACTTTTTAGAAATAAAGATTTTTTTGCTTTTATTATTTTTTTGATTGATTTTTTTACCAATTTCTTCACTCTGATTTTGATTACACTTTTTAAGAACAAAATTTTTTTTGCTTTTATTTTTTTTTCTTTTTTTTGAATTTGAGTGTCTATTTTCATGTCCTTGAAGAGTATTAATTTGTGCAAAACTTTCATTACATAAATTACAAGCAATATCATCATCATAAATTGTTTCATCATCTATAATATCGATATCCTCTTCTATCTTAATATCTTTTTCAGTAAGTAGAGCTATATCTGATGATTCAAAGTTCAAATTAAGTAAATTATCTAAAGGAACAGATTCTTTTGAAGTACTATTTTCTACTTTAATTGGCAAATTAGGATTTAAAGGTAGATTGCTAGGAGTTTTATTAATCCGAAGCGAAGAGTTATGTTGTTTATTACTTTGATTCTTACAGTTTTTTTTTTTGCTAGCAATGTCTGTATTATTAAATAAATTTTTTCCAACTTCATTTTCTTGTACTGTTTGTACTCCTGATTCTTCATCTTCAGATTCTGAATTTTCAATCAAACTATTAACTTTTGATTTTTTTTTATTTATATTTGGACAAGTCTCTCTGCAAACAAATATATATTTGTCAGTTTCTAAGTAATGGATTTTTACATGCAAATTCAAATCAACTTCATTAGCAAATATTTTTTTACAATCTTCGCATGAAAAAACTTTTGGTTCCTTGTTATGAATTCTAAGATGAGAAATTATTGATATCTTTTTGGAAAATATTTTTTTACAAAAATCACACTGGTAGACTTTATTAACCACAGGCAATTTTTCAGCTTCCTTTTGTATTTTAACCAAATTCTTTTTTTTCTTTTGATGTAAATAATTATTTTCATCTTTTTTGCTATCATTCAACAATACAGGTTTTGGATTTTCTTTCAATTTTTTATCATCACAAATGTCTTTAGATTGATTTTTATCACAACTTTTCAATTTTTTAGCAATAAAAATTTTTTTGCGCTTATTTTTCTTTTGTTTTTTTAAGTGCCTATTTGTATGCCCCTGAAGAGTACCAATTTGTGCAAAACTTTCATTGCATAAATTACATTTGTAAGGTTTTTCTCCCGTATGAATTCGTGTATGATTTATTAAGTGGTTATTTTCAATAAACTTTTTTTCGCAATATTTACATTCAAATCGTTTATCACCAGTATGGTATTTTTCATGAACTCTTAAGTTACTTATATATGCAAATGTTTTTTTACAAACTTCACATTTGTAAGGTCTTTCACCTGTGTGAACTCTAACGTGTTCTTTCATACTACTTGTGGTAATAAATTTTTTTTGGCAATACTGACATTCAAAAGGCTTCTCACCAGTGTGACATTTTTCATGAACTCGTAACTGAGATTGGGTTTTAAAGGCTTTCTGGCAAATTTTGCATGGAAAAGGTCTTTCGCCTGTATGAAATCGAGTATGACTTATTAATTGACCATTTGTTACAAAACTATTCTTGCATTGATTACATTTATATGGCTTTACACCAGTATGAATTTTTTTATGTCTTTGAAGACTAGTCGTACTCGCAAAATTTTTAAAACACTGCAGGCATTGGTTTTGTCCTCCTATATGAGTCCGTTGGTGAGTTTGAAGACTTCTTGGATTTTTAAAAATTTTGGAGCACAGATGACATTGATGAAAATTTTTATTTATGCATTTTCTTTTAGTTTTTTGCAAATTATTTTTTCTTGTGTTAAATAGCTTACTTTTTTTCATAGTAGACTGCATTTTTTTTTCATTGATGAAGATGGAATCTGAATTAGTGTTTATATTCTTTGAATGCTTTATTTCAGTATTTTATCTGTAAAAAAGAAAACAAAAATAATTAAAATACTGTAATTAATAATGTTTTGTCAGACATTGTATTAAATATAAACTATTGGTTATTTTAGCTACAAATTTTATGAAGAAAAAAACTTAAAGTTTCCATAGAACAATCTTTTTATTAAATTTTTTGTTAATGTTTTTGTAACAAAAAAAAAAAGCGAAAAGTGACATATAAAAAAAATGTAATTTTATATTAAAAGCAAGCTTTTTTACATATAAAAAAATAAAGGTGGTGATGTAAGACATATGCATGTTAAAATATTTAATTTTTAAATAAAATTTTTTGTATTTTTATTATAAGAGTCTTACGTTGCAGCATTTATCAAGTAGAAAATGATACAAAATTATGTGCTAAACTTATATCTGTAAAAATTTTTTGTTTATGATATATTATTTTGTTTATCCGATAAATTAGTCTATAACATGCATTTATTTATTAATAATTTACCTATATATAAAAATTGTTGAAATCCAAATTTTTTGTAGATTTATAGGTTATGTACAATATTTGCAAAGTTTGGGATCCAAGTAATATCCTAATTTAATGAATACTTGAATATCTTGATAATTTCTATAACAAATAATAAAGAAAACAAGAAAATCAATTTTTATCTCATAAAATTAATAAATACAGACTATGAATTTGCTAATTATGAAAGTTCGTTTAAAACCTACTGTGCTGTGTTGTAATAATGGTTGCAATGCTAATTTTTAAACCATGAATTTCACCATAATAAACACAAGAAAATTTCAAATGTTAAGTCACCAAATGTCATATTCAAATGTTATATAAATACTTTATTAATTAAATAAAACTGTAAACAATCAAATTATTTTTAATTAAAAAAAAAAATATCGTTGTATACAAAATGCTGTAATGCCATCACAAATCACAAAACAACTGCTGCAGTATATTAATCAGCTGATACATCGCGCGCTTTTTTTTACTTCTTCGTTCTGATTGGTTGACACTTTAATGTGGTAGAGCGCTTATTTAAATTTAAAAGAGAAAAGTTCATAGGTATACATATATATATTAATATTAGAAATATTGTATTGGTAAATGTATAAAAAATCAGTAAATTTATAAATATTTTTAAAAAAACTTGTGCAGATTTAAGTTTATATTAAAAAAAATCATTTTTTGGTAATAAAAATTTCTTTTCTATATAAAAAAACGCTGCCAAGTGATTGGCACTATGGTTCCTCATCAACAATAGCAATATATTTATAATGGTCTATTTTATCTAATAAAAATTATGTTTTTTTAATTTTTTTATATGAAAAATATTCAAAAAAAAAATTTGAAAAAATACGTATCAGATGGAAAAAATCCTTTAAAAACAATAATTCTAGATATTAGTACTTTCATAGAAATAAATTAAGTACTACATCCAAAGAGAAAAAAGTTATTATGTTTTTTTAATTTTTTTATACAAAAAATTTTGAAAAAAAAAAATTTCAAAAAAATTACATATCAGATAGAGAAATCCTTTAAAACCATAATTCTGGATATTAGTACTTTCATATAAATAAATTAAGTACTAAGTCCAAAAAGAAAAAAAATTATTGTGTTTTTTTAATCTTTTTATACAAAAAATTTTGAAAAAAAAATTTCGAAAAATTACATATCAAATGGAGAAATCCTTTAAAACCATAATTCTGGATATTAGTACTTTCATATAAATAAATTAAGTACTAAGTCCAAAAAGAAAAAAAATTATTGTTTTTTTAATTTTTTTTTACAAAAAATTTTGAAAAAAAAAATTTCGAAAAATTACATATAAGATGGAGAAATCCTTTAAAACCATAATTCTGGATATTAGTACTTTCATAGAAATAAATTAAGTACTACGTCCAAAAAGAAAAAAAATTATTGTGTTTTTTAATCTTTTTATACAAAAAATGTTGAAAAAAAAAATTTCGAAATATTACATATCAAATTGAGAAATCCTTTAAAAACGATGATTCTGGATATTAGAACTTTCCTAGAAATAAATTAGGTATTACGTCCAAAAAGAAAAAAAATTATTGTATTTTTTTAATTTTTTTATTAAAAAAATTTTGAAAAAAAAAAAATATCGAAAAATTACGTATCACATGAAATAATCATTTAAAAACGATAATTCTAAATATTCGTACTTTCGTAGAAAAATATTAAGTACTACATCCTAAAAAAAAAAAAAAAATTGGCATTTTTTATATTTTTTGGCGGCAAAAATTTTGAGAAAAAAATTTTCAAAAAATTAAGTATCAGGTCCAAAAAATTACTTTTATAGAGGTTCTTAAAACTAGTACTTCCATTGAAGCAAATTATGTACTACGTTCAAAAAGAAAAAAATAATTTGTATTTTTTGTATTTTTTTGTGAAAAAAATTTTGGGAAAAAAATTTTCAAAAAATTAAGTATCAGATTCGAGATATCGAGTAAAAACCATACTTTCAAATATAAGTACTTTCGTGGAAATAAATGAGGTATTACATCCAAATTAAAAAAAAAAAAAAAAGTACCTCGAGCTTTTTTGGTGAAAAAAATTTTGAAAAAAAAATTAGGTCTTAATGTCGTGTTGGCTGTGAAATATCACCGGTTACAGTACGACATACATACATACATACATACATACATACATACATACATACATACACACACACACACAGACTTTTTTTAAAAACCGGTTTTTTAGCTTCCTGAGGTCTCAAAACGTGCTTATATGCCAAAATATCGAAAATCAAAATTTCACCTATCACACAAAGGTTCCTCTATGAGGAACCAAAAATAATTACCATTTTTTCAAAGTAACAATCTAATTCAGACTGAAAATTCATTACAATTCCGAATTATATTGATTTTCATTAAAATTTTATAAAAGAAAATATTCATTAATTAATTTTTCTACTTAATTGTAATTTTTAAAATGTAAAAAAACCTTTTTTTGTAAAGTATAATATTAGATATTTTTACTCTCCAGATATTGAATACACGCACTGTAAAAAGTAACTTTCTTAGATTTACAAAAAAAGTAGAATGTTTTCGAAATATTAGTAAATTTTCAAAAAATTTTGTAAATATTCGATAAAAATCGTAAATTTACTAAATTTAGTATATTATCGAAAAATTACAGTATTCTCGATTTTTTTTGTGATTTTACGAAAAAAGTTGTAAATTCACAACTATTTTTCGTAAATTTACAACTATTTTTAGAAAATTTTTGAAAAAAATTGTAAATTATCAATTTTTCTTGCGAATTCACAAAAAAAATCGAGAATACTCGAATTTTTTGTTAATATACTAAATTTAGTAAGTATACGATTTTTTTCGAATATTTACAAATTTTTTCGAAAATGTTCTAATTTTTTGTGAATATAAGAAAGTTACTTTTTACAGTGCGGTTAAATTGCTTTGCTTGATATTTCAATTAGTTTACTTATAATATTTCAAATAATTGCTTAAAACTTCAAGCAAAAGTGTGCTGCTTAAAATTTCAAGCTAAGCAACGTAACCATATGTACCAAAAAAAATTTTTACGGTTTATTATTTTAAACCAATCAAGGGAAACGTGAAAAAGGGAGTAATAAAAATAAGAAAATTGTTAATAGAACAAAATTTTATTAAAGCTTTATATTAAAAAATAATTTTTTAAATTACTTTTTACTTATAAATAAAAAATTAATATATTTTAATTATATCAATATATAGCTAAATTACTACAACAACTATAAACTAAAAAACTATGCAATTACATTTTAATTTTTCTTATAAATATTTTATAAGTTTTGCATTTATTTAGGCTTTCAGAATTCTGAAAATTATTTATTAAGCTATAAATTAATATTTTTATAACATTCCAGCTTTTATGTTAACTACCAAATCTTTCATCGTTCCATCTACTTCATTTTTTATTGCATTTTTAAATAAGAAACTTAAAATTTCTTCTGGTTTATCATCAAATGTATCTTTACATTCTTTTTTAATATCATTTGTTAAAAAAACTTCAATGAAATTTTTATCTTCATTACCTTTTTTAAAATCAATTAGGTCAATTTTTTCAATATTTATCGTTTCATTTATTTCAGAAATGTCAAGAATGTAAGTAATAGTATCTAAAATGTTCATATCATTCTTGTTATTTGATGTAACTTGATTGATCAATGAATTATTTTTATCAAGAAAATTTCCAAAAGTCTCAGGATTCGAATTTACTGATGAAAAATAAGTTCCATTAGCATCTAAACCTTCGAATTGATTATTGATTTTATCAACGTTAATTTTACTTTCGTCATCAATCTTCATATTTACTGGTGATTCATTTAGATTTTCGAGTTCATGCACTATTCCAATATTAAAATTATCAACTGAATTTTCAAAATTATTCTTCACATCTGTACTTTTGTTATTTTTATTTAAAATTTCAGAAGCAGCAATATCAGGTTTTTCAAGTTTTAGACTGTGAATATTTATATGTAAGTTGAATTCAATTTCATCAGTAAATTTTTTTTCACACTGTTTGCAATCTAAAACTTTAGGTTTATCATTGTGATACCTAAGGTGAGCAATTATTGAAACTTTTTTACAAAATATTTTTTTACAATAATCGCACTCGTAAATTTCAGTGATTTTAGGGCGTTTTTTACCTTTATTCTTTATTTTACGCTTATTATTTTTTACCTTCAATCCTAAACCATTATTTTTATTTATTTTATTGTAAATTTTGCAAGTATTACTTTTAGCCAGACCATTAAAATTATTATTTACTACGGGACTCAAGCATTCTTTGATTCCGTTAATTTTATTATTTGAAGTGCCTTTGCAATGATTATAAGTATGAATTTTCAATTCCAATTTAGAATTAAGTGCCTCACTGCAATAGTGACATTTGAAAAGCTTTTGGTTTGGCGAGTGACTTTTTTCATGTTGATGAAGACTTTTAACGGAGTTAAAAGCTTCATTACAAGAATTGCATTTATGGGGTCTTTCAACTAAGTGCATTCGAATAATATGTTTTTTCAAGCAATATTTTTGAATAAATTTTTTTTGACAATAAAAACATTCAAAAGGTTTTTCACCTGTATGAACTCGAGTATGATATATCCAATTTCGCTTATTAGTAAATTTTTTTTGGCAATAAATGCATTCAAAAGGTTTTATATCAGTATGGATTTTTTTGTGATCTCGTAAATTATTTTCGTACGTAAAAGTTTGATCACAAATTTTACATTGAAAAGGTCTTTCAATTCTATGACTTCGAAGATGACTTAAAAATTGACCTTTTTCTAAAAAACGTTTTTTGCATTGATCACAATTAAAAGGTTTTAGATCAGGATGTTTTTTTTCATGGGCTCGAAGATGACTCGATTGCATGTAAGTATTTTTACACTGCAGACATTTGTATGGTCTCTCTCCTGTGTGAATTCTAAGATGAATTTTTAAATAACTACTTGTAAAAAACCTTTTTTTACATTGATGACATTCAAAAGGCTTTAGGTTAGAATGAATTTTTTCATGGATTCGAAGATGACTCGATTGCATGAAATCTTTATCACACTGCGAACATTTGTATGGTCTTTCTCCTGTGTGAATTCTAAGATGAATTTTTAAATAACTACTTGTAAAAAACCTTTTTTTACATTGATGACATTCAAAAGGCTTTAGGTTAGAATGAATTCTTTCATGGACTCGAAGGTTGCTCGATTGCATAAAAGTCTTACTACATTGTAGGCATTTGTATGGCTTTTTACCTGTATGAATTTTAAGATGATTTTCAAGATTTTTTGAGTTCTTGTAAACTTTTTTGCAGGTATTACGTTTGTGAGATTTTACTTTCGTGCATTTTTTTTTAGTTTTTAGAAAACTGTTCTTTTTTATACTGCCTAGTTGCTTCTTTTTGATAACCGTTTGCATTTTTTTTTTATTGGTATTGTAGAGACGAAATCTGTTTTCTGATATTCAAAAAAATTCCAAAGTTTCCTCGTAAAGAGCTGAAAAATTACAAAAATAAAAATTTGTAAAATTTCCACCTTACATTTTTGCTGTATTGTCAGGGAAATATTGTACCAATAACAAGTCTAATAATTATTATAAGAATTATTTGTCTTGATTTTATTATGTTGAATAAAAATCCGTTATAACCATGGATACATTTAATCAATTAAAAACTCTCTAACGATATTATTTAACCCTTTAGAAACGTTTATTATAGGTACCTAGTGCAAAATTTAAAATTTTTGGAGTTTTAAGAGTAATAATGAAGTAAAAATAAAAAACTATAATGTAATTTTTAGATATAATTGTCTATGTTGTTTATGTTATTTTGCGAAAAAGTCAACCCACAAAGCTTTTTTCTCTTAATATTTCGGAGATATATTTATAAAATTAAAAAATTTTTTTTAAAAGTTTTTAACTTTTAAAAGGTACAAAGCCATATAAAACTTATTTTTACATTAAGCTGACTATATTATTTTAATATTCCGTCCAAGGGTTAAATATTATGAAATTTTTTCCGCAAGTAGGGTTGTTTTTCATGCTTAAATGATTGAAAATAACTTGAAAATTAAAGAAATAAGTATTTAAAAAAAATTTTTTTTTTGATTCATAATAAGGCGAAAAAATTTTGAACTTGGAACACATTTTGATAGGGAGGGTTAGCTTAGAAAGCCTGAAAATCAAGCGAAGGGGTCAAATTGTGACCATTAAGGGTCATATGGGACTAATTTGAGCTTATAGGTACTTTGAATAATTGGGACCTAGTTAAAATAATTTGTTAATTAATAGTAAAGACATGTTACATGCACGATGTTTGCATATGAATGGTAATATCTGAACATTTTTTACATTTAAAAATTTTTTTTCGTTTTAAGTCATTTCAATAATCCATTACCTATATAGCATAAAAAACAAATTTTTTTTCATATGCGAATGCGGGTAAATTTAAATCAAAGAAGTTTTAAGTCTATGATTGTCTTATTCAAATCGGTCCCATACAATAGTATTAATTCTCGAAAGCACTACTATAAATAAGCCTAGATGGCAATTTTTGGCTCCAAAGATTCACTTCTCGATTTTTGAAAGCCATTTTCGTTTTCTGGTAATTTTTCAAAAACAGCAGCTAATTTTCCTTGTTAATTCTTTTAAACACGTACTTCATAAAGAAAAATAATTTCCTCTTATACGTGCCATTAGAAAATTTCCGAATTTCTGGTCAGATTCGGTCGCGTGACTTGGCGTGAAATTTGACGTTTATAAAAAGTGATTTATTAAATATCTATATTTTTTAATTAACCACTTTTAATTCGATAAAAGTAGTTGGTATTTCCTTTGGTTAAAAAATATGGACATTAAGAAGAAAATGAAGACTAAAAAAGACTAAAAAAGTTTTTAAGTTTTATGTGCATTATTTCCTTAAAATTTTTTCTCGCATTAGCGGATTCAGAAAAAGGCCTCAGGCGGGCGCTTAAGCAAAATTTTGTATGTTTTCTTGAAAAAATTTTAAAAAGAAAACAAAAAACTCAACAAAAAATATGTCATTTTTGGGGGACATCGCCTCTACCACCCTCCTCTGGATCAGCCCTTGAGTTTTGGCCGAATATTTCCGCTTTCGGCAAGCGGAATTTTTTTCGAATTTCCAAAAATTCTCAAAGGGATGGTAATATTTAAAATTTTTTTTAGACTGATTGGATGTGATTTTTTATTGCGGAAGGCATGAGACTCTTTTTTTTTTAATTTAATCAATAAATTTTGTTAAAAAACAAAAAAACTGATTTAAAAATTTTTTTGGTTTTGTGTCCCCTTAAGTTAATGCGATTCAAATAAATTTTTTGACCCCGGAATCATATCTTATATTCTATATAGAATAGACATATGTGTAATTTTCTAAGAGGAAATAATTTTTCATGATAAAGTACGCGATTAAGAGAAAAATGCGAAAATTATCTACTAATTAAAAAAAATTTCCAAAAAAACGGCTAATAAAACTCAGGAGTATGGTATTAATTTAGTATTACTTTTGGAAAAAATATTATCGAACAGATTTGAAGACACGATCATTAGTTTGAAATTTGCATGATTTAAAAATTTTTCAAATATTAACCCTTTAAAGTAATAATTTGATAATTTATACCTTTTTTAAAATCCAAAAATGCAGCTGATATTTAGCTTCAATACAATTTTTAAAAAGATTTTGGAGATGTTGCATGTAATTTGTATAATTCAATAACTCCTACAAAATAAACAAATTGTAAATATTATAAAAGCAGGTTATATAAATAATAAAAATTAATGTAAATACGTACCTTTAACCTTCTTTATTTTGGAAACAAAAATTCTGCCATAAAAGCATACAAAATTTCAATTGAATATTGTATATACTTTCTATTTATTTAAAGAAAATTTGTTTATTAAAATTAATTTTTTGTTAATTGAAATTATGTTTAAAATGGTACAGAAAAAAATATTTGAATAAAATTGATTATCATATATCTCTGCTTATACTGCAAGCGTTTGAGTTTCTGATTACTAGTAAAATAATATTAGGTTACTGTGATATCATTGCTTCTTAGCAAAAACTATAGTAATTGATAACAGATAATATAGATTATACTCAAAGAAAATGAAAGTTATCGTAGTTTTCGCTAAACTACGATATCACGTGACCAACCCGAAAGATTGGAACGTTTTTTTTTCTCTAATTCATTGATTCTGGATGCAAAATTATACAAAAAAGTTTTTTAAATTAAAAATTACTGGATTATGAAAAATTGTTGTTTTTAAATTATTATTTATTGATATTTTAAGTTTTAATTATTTATAATTTAATCAAAATGCGTTAAATTTACAAAAAACTTTTTATCAATTAGGAAAATAAAAATTTGGTTGCGGTATTGACAAGCCAAAAAATTCCTCGTTCAATTGCAAAATGATTTAAAAATTTGGCACGATGCGTGCATCCTGTGAGTGAAATAATATTTTTTTATTTTTAATTTTCATAAATTACATGATCCAAAACTGATAGTTATTTAAATTTTCCGCTTTTAATGCAATTTATGTATGATCTGGATAACTGTAGTTTTCTATCCATGGACATGATATACCTTCTACTTTTTTCTCCAAATAATTTTTCTTCCTAGCGGGTCGTAAAAACATTTTTTGACGCCGGAATATATACTATTTTTAAACCGTAGCATACCGTACGTGATGGTATACAATACTTATACTTGTTTTTAAAACAATCAAGTAAAATTTTCAATACAATTTTCAATTTTCTTCAGTTTTTAATGTATTTTCAAGTAAAAAAAAAAAAAATTCAATTCACGATACTGTATTTTTTTTTCAGAGTACCTATATTATGAAATAAATTACCTATACAAATTTTGATTGAAAAATATACTTTTTTTTTTTAAAGTAGTTTTCTCTTTTAAGTTAGAAGTTTACTAAAATTGTACTTTATTTAACTAAATTTTGCATTTCCTTTAATAATAATTTAAATTTTAATTAATAAATAAACAATGCTTTATATTTTAATTTTTTCACACAATACAAAATAAATATAATAATTAATAAAACTTTTAAATTGGACATTCAATTCTCATGCCTTACATCTGTAGAAATCAAATTTTAGACAATTAATCTTAAACAAAGTTAATATAAATTAAAATAAACGAATAATTAAAATTTTAAATAAATCACTTGGTGATAAAATTATAAATATATAACATCTAATTAATTTTGTAATATTTAATTCATCAATTTATCTATCGCTTCAGGTTCTACGTTAACTATTAAATCCTTCATTATTCCATCTTCATGATACTTTACTGCATTCTGAAATAAGAAAGATATGACTTCTTTTGGCTTATCACTCAAATTTTCACTTCTATTTTCCTTTGCTTGAGTTATTAAAATTTCAATACAACTTTTATCCTCAGATGTAACTTTAAAATCAATGTTGTCAGTCTCTTTAATATTCAAAATTTTATTTATTTCAGACATGTCAAGAACGTACATACTAGAATCCAAAATAACCTGGTCTTCATCAATATTATTTTCAGGATTTAACTTTGTTTTTGAAATAATATTAATATCATTTGATATGTTCTCAAAATCCAAATCAAAGTCATTATAAGCAGCATTTTTACTTGCATTTTGTATTGTCATTGGTAAACTTTTATTAACATAAGTAGTAGTTGTAACATCTTGCATTATTGTAATATCATCAACTGCATCTACAAAATTATTATTCAAATTTAATCCCTTAATGTTTTTAATTAAGCATTTTTTATCTAAGGCAGTAATATCTTGATTTTGCATTTTTCTATCCAAATTCAATTCAACTTTATTATCAGCAAATATTTTTTCTGCAGCATTAACTGTATTGTTATGGTTCTTAACGTGAGTCACCAAAGATCTTTTTTTAAAAAAAATTTCTTTGCAATAATCACATTCAAAAATTTGATTTTTAAGTTTATCAGGATTAGTGTGATTTGTTTCATGAAAATCAAGAATATATTTTCTTTTAAATGTTTTGGCACAAAACTGACATTGAAAAGGTCTTTCACCTGTGTGAACTACAAGATGACTTATTAATTCATCATTTCTAATAAATCTTTTGCCACAAATTTCGCATATAAATTTTCTTATGTTATAATGAACTTTTTCATGGCGTCTAAGATCACTTTTGTTTTTAAAAGTTTTAGTACATTCATTACATTTATATGGTCTTTCACCGGTATGAACTCGAATATGTATTTGTAGATAAGATTTATGTGTGAATTTTTTTTTACAAAAACTGCATTCTAAATTTTTACTGACAAAATGATTTTTTTCATGACTGGAAAGATTTCTTTTTCTTACAATGTGAGTTCGTAGGCTGGATTTAGTAGTATAAGTTTTATCGCATTCATTACATTTAAATGTTTTAAAATAATGATTTTTTTTATGAACATCAAGATTATATTTTCTTGTAAAACTTTTATTGCATACATTACATGCATACTTTTCACCTTTGTGAATTTGATTGTGCCTTAATTGACTATAAATTGTAGTAAAACTTTTTTCGCATAATTTGCATTTAAAAGATTTATTATCATGAATTTTTGCATGCACATCAAGACCGCATTTACTCATAAAAGATTTATCACAAGCTTGACATTTGTAAGGTCCTTCACTAATAAATTTTGAAATATGTCTTTTTAAGGTACTTTTTGAAACAAAACTTCTCTTGCATTCGTAACATGTTAGTGACTTCATGTTTTTAATAAATTTTTTAATTCTTCGAAGAATCAGTTGAGAGGAAGCTTTAAATTGATTCAAAAAGTTGATCACCTGTATTCAAAAAAGAATTTGGAAAACTTTAGAGTCTTATAAATTTTGGAGCATGCAAATCATACCTTCTTGTGAAACTGTTTTTTCTTTTCTGTATTTTTTTTTGATTGGTTGATATTGATTTTTTAATTATTCTGTAAAAAAAACAAAATGATGTAAAATTTTTATTTAATTTAAAAAATGTTATAATAAGGAATAACCAAAAATTCAAGGTGTGCTTTCTAGATGATTTTTCTAAATCATAATAGATTTTTATACCTTCTAGATAACTTAGGTTGATTAAATTCTTTAACTTAAAGTAATCATTTTTGTGTTTTTAAAGAACTTTTGTAAAAAAATATCACATACACAAGTAGGCGTATGCACAAACAATTAAATATAAAAATACCTCATTTTTATATATGTAGGTACAAATAGCAAAAAAAAACTCAAACTTGCTAGTAATTATATATATTTAATTTAAATTAATTAAAAAATTAGCTAAAATATAATTGATAATTTACCTTCCTTTTCAGTTGATTTATAAAGGTTATGTATAAACAAAATATTTGCATTTGCAGTCTGCATAATCTTCAAATATTTTTTACATGATAATTAATTATTGAAAAAAAAAATAATAAAAATTAATTTTATTTGATTAGAAATAGGAATTTTATAAATAAATAAATTTATTCTAATAAATAATGAAGTAATTTATTTTTATTCTTGAAGAATAGATTATATATGGGCTGTTATATTATAGATCAACTGACTGGATTCTTTTTTTTTTTGTGGGTTAGGAGCTGATATGCGAACAAATTAAACATGAAATTAAAAATAATTATGTATCCGTTAAATGGGGTCTTTTCCGTAGTTTGAGGGCGCTACTGAGACATGCTCCGTTTCAGTGGGAATTCAAAATCTTTCAAAATTAAATGACTATATTTATTAAAAAATATTAATTTTTTATCAATAAAGTATATAATTTTAGTAAAATAATACCAAAATAATCATTTGAAATATTCAAAAGTTTAATTTTGTTGATTAATTAATATAATATCATGTAAATAATAATGCTCATATACTCTTATGTGAGTGAGAGAGAAATCGTTGCGTACGCAGGTCAGCTGATTTTTTATATGCTCACTCTCTCACTCGTATAGGAGTATATGAGCATTATTATTTACATGATATTATATTAATTAATCAACAAAATTAAACTTTTGAATATGTCAAATGATTATTTTGGTATTATTTTACTAAAATTATTTACTTTATTGATAAAAAATTAATATTTTTTAATAAATAATAGTCATTTAATTTTGAAAGATTTTGAATTCCCACTGAAACGGAACATGTCTCAGTAGCGCCCTCAAACTACGGAAAAGACCCCATTGGTATTTTATACACCTATACTAATATAGCATAGTATAGGTGTATAAAATACCAATTTAAAAAAATTTTGTTTAAAATAAAATAATTATGCCTATTTTAATTATTTTGATATTTTTAATTTTAAAGTTACAATTACTTATAGGTACATATTCATAAGAAAATAAGTTTTTTATTTGTTCAATGATTGTTAACAATACTTTATACATAAATTTATTAAATAAAATTATATAGAAAAATTATTATTTTTAATTATTTAAATAACAAAAGAGTTTTATTTTTATAAAAAATTCAAAGTATTTATATAAAAAAAACTAAAAAATTTTATGTAATATTCAATAATATTTTTAAGTATAATATCTTTATTGCATAATCAATATTCTACGCTCTTATAATTATGCATTATTTTTAATATTTAAATTTACATAAATACAACAATAAACAAATTACAAAAAACAAAATAATACAATAAATGATTGATTTAAATAATTAGTATGAAAAAAAGCATGAAAAACCATCATGGTTTAATTGTAAATTTAAAGACAATTTTTATATTTTTATTATGATTAATGATTCTACATAAATAATCTTTTTCTTTTATTTTATATATACCGGAAGAAATATAAATTCATAAATCGATATTATAAATTATAACATGATTTATATAAACATTTCTCTATTTCAAAATTAAAATTTTTTTTTAAATAAACAAAAATTTTTCTTAAAAAATATTTTAAAAAAATACTTTTTATATATGGTTAGTTATAAAAAAGTTTTTTAAAATTATTTATTCATAGAACTTAAAAGAGTCTCGATTATGCTATTTTTTATATTAACCTCCATTTCTTTTAATTTATTTTTTAGATTTTGACAATCACAAGAACCTGCACAACCTGCATCAGCATTGGATTTAATATTTGATTTATCGCCTAATTTATTCACATTCTTTTTCTTTATATCTTTAACGATAAAAATTTCTGGGGAACTTCTGTCAACTCTTTCACTTTTTACTTTATCACAATCATCATCGATAATAATTACTTCGATTTGATCCTCTCTATCAATGAGACTTTTCCTTTCCTCCTTAATAACAATATTTTCATCAACTTGAGTTTTTTCTGCATCGATTGTTGAATTCATGTCATCTAAATCATTTTTTAGTGTTAGCAAAGAAGAGTTTTCATTTTCAACTTCTTTTTCTCGAGATAAATTTTCATTATTGGACAAGATATTTTCACAAGGTGCAAGAACAGGCAAATTCCCTGGCTGTCTATTGGTCTGCTCATGATGGTTTACATTTACTTGTTCAGATATCTGTAAACAGTTTGTTGATGCATTTGAAGCTTGGGTAGAATTTTCAAATAAACTAACATCATTTGAATTAATTTCATCAAAAGGTACAGTAGGTAAATTTCCTGATTGTTCTTTATCATGCTCTTGAATATTCAGATTATTTTTTTCATTAATCTCTGAATTATTTGATGATTCATTTGAAGCATAAATGCTATCATGAGCTATTCCTGTGGATTCACTCAAGCTTTTTACAAGTTCAAAATTATCATCGATAGTGTTATGATTATTCATACGCGAATTTAATTCATCATTGTTTGCACACAAAAAATGAGAATCACCGCGAGAAATGTGTTTTTTTAGATGACTCTTTAAATGAAGGATAATTGATCTCTTTTTATAAAAAACTTTACCGCAATCATTACAATTGAACAAGCTTTGAGTCATGTCTTTCAAATTTTTCTGATTTTTTACTTGAGAAACATTTTTTTTTTGTTTTAAATTTTTTAATTTTTTCCCTGTCGGCTTAAACTGCTTGGATTTATCAACTGAGTGAGCTTGAATATGTACTCTCAAATAAGTTTTCGATATAAAACTTTTCTTACAAATATCACATTTAAAAGATTTAATACCAGCGTGAATATTTTCGTGACAATGAAGACGTTTTGCATTTTCAAAAAGTTTATCACAAAATTTGCATTTGTAGAGCTTTTCCACAGTATGAACTCGAAGATGTTTTCTTAGATCAGCCTTTTTAATAAATCCCTTAAGGCAATAATCGCATTCGAATTTTTTTTCAACTGAGTGAATTTTTTTATGCTTACTGAAGGTACTTGGGTCCGAAAAAGATTTATTGCACAAATCACATTTGTACGGTTTTTCCACAGTATGAACTCGAAGATGTTTTTTTAGATAAGCTTTTTGAATAAATCTCTTCCGGCAATAATCACATTCGAATTTTCTTTCACTTGAGTGAATTTGTTTATGCTTACTGAAGGTTCTTGGGTCCGAAAAAGATTTATTGCACAAATCGCATTTGTACGGTTTTTCCCCAGTATGAACTCGAAGATGTATTCTTAAATCAGCCTTTTGAATAAATCTCTTCAGGCAATGATCGCATTCGAATTTTTTTTTACCTGTGTGAATTTTTTTATGCCGGCTGAAGGAACTTAAAACCGAAAAAGCTTTATTGCACAAATTACATTTGTACGGTTTTTTCCCAGTATGAACTCGAAGGTGTCTTATTAGATTATCCTTTCGATTAAATCTCTTAAGACAATAATTGCATTCGAGTTTTTTTTCACCTGAGTGAATTTTTTTATGCGTGCTGAAGTAACTTGGATCCGAAAAAGATTTATTGCACAAATTACATTTGTACGGTTTTTCCCCAGTATGAACTCGAAGATGTTTTTTTAAATTATTTTTTTGAATAAATCTCTTCAGGCAAAAATCGCATTCGAATTTTTTTTCACCTGAGTGAATTTTTTTATGCATGCTGAAGGTACTTGAAACCGAAAAAGATTTATTACACAAATTACATTTATAAGGTTTTTCACCTGTATGGATTCGTGTATGCTTTACTAGGTAGCTTTGAAAAAGAAATTTTTTTTTACAGTAAGCACATTCGAAAGATCTTACTCCACTATGAATTTTTTTATGCTTATTAAGATATTGTTTTTGTGCAAAAGTCTTACAACATATCTGACATTTGTGTGATTTTTTATTTTCATTTCCTGAATTCTTTGATTTCTTATTTAATCCCATAATTATTGTGTATATAATCTGAATCACTAAATGTTTTTCTGATTTTTCGTCAAATAAATTATTTTTGTGTTTAGAAAATCCGTTACACAATATTTATCGATATTTGTTTTTAAATCTTGATTATAAATCTGCAAAAAAAATTTATTTAATGTATTATTGATGCAATTATTATTACTCTAACGGAAAAATTTGATTTTTTTTAAAGATAAGTAAAAATAGAATTTAATTCTAAAAGTAAGAATTTTGAAAAATTTATAGAAATGATAAAAAATGTTGTAAAAAAATTAAATAATTTTCATTACTTAAAAGCTTTTACCTTTATTAACAAAATTTTATGATAGAAAAAACTATCCATTAACTTTTAGCAGAACTTACTTCGCTTACATTGTTTTTACACTTTTTACTTATTTACTTATTTTGTTAAAAATTATAAATAGATTATATAGGAAATTGTTATTTATTAGTTAATCATATATGGCTCGTTTTCATTTTTTTTGAAAAAATAGCTTACAAAAATAAAAATAAAAAAATTCTTTTTTTAAAGTCCAAACAAGGCTTTTCAGACTTTTTTCACCAATAGTTATTCAGTATTGCATAATATCCACCATAACAAACCTCTTACATCAATTTATTACGTTTTTTGATAATTATAAGATAAAAACAGCTTAAAACCATTAAAAACCAAAATCGTTACATACGGTCTTAATATATGAATTTTTCTAGGCTTTGTGGTTTCTAGAGAACAATGACATATATTTTTGAATAATTCTTACTAAAAAAGCGAGTTTTGGAAGTAAATTTTAAAAATATTTAATAATTTAAAAAAAAAGAGGAACACTAAAGCCTTTTTTATAGAAAAATCAAAATAATTCGTAGACAAATGAACAAAAAAACTTTTCCGTTTGGAAAGTAAAGTATTTTTATGATTGAAACTTGCTAAGTTTTTAATATTTTAATTACAACGCTTCTTAATCGGGGATCCATGGGGGTACGGTAAAGGCTTTTGTTTTTGTCCCTTCGTGATTTTTGGACTAGCGAACTGATTTTTTTTTCTATTTAACGACCTCTTAAAGTGCTCTTGGTGTATTAATTTATTTTTTATATATTTAAGTTGTAATTTATACGATTAAAAGGTTTTAAAAATGTTTTTATGAAGAGAAATCAAATTTAATATAAATTTACGTACACATGTTGTAAAATCGTGTGACACACCTTCTCACCCTTGTAATAATTAGTGAAAGTAAGTTTAAATTTTTTCTATATGGGAAAAGTTTAACCTTATTATAGCAGTTAATCCCCAAATAAAAATTTTTGAAAATTAATCGATAGGTGTGAGTGACATACACTCAAAGTATAGGAATCTCCTAGTATTTTCTTATTTTTAAGTTTAGTTTAACAATGAAAAATTTAAGTAAATTTAAGATATTATAATTTTTTTATTTTAACATGTGTAATATAATAATAAAAAGTTTCATTAACATGTGTATTTCATAACACATGTTAACGCTTACCAGGGGAAAGTAGTTCCTTAAACTTTAATTGTTTTTCTTTTCTTATATGTAATTATATTTTACATCTATCAGATCTTTAAAGTTTATAAACGATTAATACTAATAACAAAGAAATATTTCCAATTTATAAGATTTATACAAAAAAATTAATTAAAAAGATTGTAATCTGATTGCTGCTAAGTATAAATTTTAAAAAATACATCAAAAAAATATTTTATATGAATATCTTTTTGGTTTCTTAAGTGAAAATAAATTAAACTTCCGTCATGAAAAAATATTTAATTTTAATCTTGTTATTATCGAATAAAGCACATTTTAGATTATTGATGTGGTTTAAAATTTTCAACTTATCGGTTGAAGGAATATTTTGGTTAATTATAAACCAATTTGGATACAAATTAAACAATATTAATTAATATAACTTAAAGCGAACTAACTGTGTTAAAAATTAAGTATGTTCAATTAATAAGTAAAATTATTACCTTTAAAATTATCACTCTTCATAAATTAATTAGAAAAGGTTGAAGGTGAGAATAAAGAATAGCTAACTTCTTATTTTTTGTTATTTCTGTTAATTTTTAGAGATTTTTTTTAGCACTAGGTAAAGTCTATTGGTATAAATTATAGGTTAGGATATTAATTCACTCTTCTCCTTTAATTGATGACTGCGTTTTTATTAGAAAAAAAGGCTTAATGAATAGACACACAAGTTACTAAAGCAAAAATTTTTAAATTTATTATTATTTATTAAATATTTATTGTAAAATAGAAAATTTGTTACCTTTCTTACCTTGTGTATAATTGGGTAATTTTTCATAAGCTTTGCGCTGAATTTACGCTACGACTGGAGTTTCATATTTTTAATAATAAATTCTTTATGGAATTTGATTAAAAAGGCTTAATTAATTAGTATTCATGAGTTAAAAAAATTATACAAATAAGACAATAAGTTTTAACTGTTTTTGCAAATACTTGTAAACAATAGAAGTCAAGAATCAAGATTCAAGAATCAAGAATGAGTGATGCATAAAACAATATCGATCACGTGAACGGGTTGTTGAAATTTCTATACTGCCGCGAAATTCAAAAACTAAAATTTTCTTTAATTTGGATCTTGAAGAAAATGATAGGTAGTTATACCTATATTTTAGTTAAATTTTAAAATGTAAATATAGTTTTGATCGAAAACTCCTCTTTTGGACTGCAAATAGGATGTTATATACATAGGTATAGGAAGAATAAATTTTATAAGAGCATTTGATAACTGATATAATAGTTTTGCTTTTAGAAGAAAAAAAAGAATTAAATTGAAATTAGGAATGTGTAAAATTTTTTATTCCACCAAAAGTTTATTCAAATAATTTGCTGATCAAATTCAGTTTGCAGATAAAATAGTGATTATTCTCTATAATGGAAAATAAATAGTATTAAAAAAAATGTTTAGTCAACCTATGTAAAAGAGATAAATTTAAATAAATAAATAAAAGAAAATTTATAGTTGATGCTAAGGTTAATTAGGAACAATGGTAGCAGATTTTTGTTCATATTAGTATTGTTAAAAAAAAAAACATGATAAAAAATGAAAGTAAAAAATTAGTAGGTATGCATATCCCTATTATCTATAATCACACTAACTGAATGATTCTCCTCTATAATTGGTTGAAAGTTTTGTATACTGCCACGAAATCCAAAAGCTAAGATGGATAATTTTTTTATTTTATTTTGAAAACAAATATAAATTAAAAATATGCTAACAAAACTGGGTCTCTTGGAAAAACAACCAGTGTACTTACAGCAAATACTGTTGAGACTTAAATTAAAAAAAATTAAAAAATTTATTCTTTTGAAATTAATAAAAATATTGCAAATTGAAAATTTTAGAATGAAATTCTTTTTTTTTAATTAATTGTTCAAAAAATTTTATCGATATAGAAACTTGAAAAATAATAGGTATAATAGTAAATCAGATTTCTTTTTGAAATTTACATTTTGGTTTTATAAAAATTAGGTACATAACCATTAAGTCATAAATTATCTTCTTCAAACATTAATTTTTCTTTATTATGAAAATAAAATTATAAAATTATTACAGAGTATTTTATTAACATTTTTTTGCGTTTAATATTTTTATGTTAAATTTTTAAAACTTGGGTAGTTTGAAACTTACCCATAGCATGTTCAAATTTTGATTAAAAATGTACCATAATGAATATTTATATGTAAAAGTATAAAACATGAAATATTTCTTAAATTATATAAGCGCTTGAAGCGCTTTATTTACTTTAAAATTTTCTATTCAATTCAATAATTTTGATAAAAAGTTCATTTAAAATTTAAGAGTTTAAATTAATTAAAATTTAAGAAAACTTTTATAATTTAGCTATTTTGAAAAGAAAATAAATTACAGAAAATCAGCTTATAAAACTAAAAACACATTAAAAAACAAAAAAAATTAAAATTAGCACACTTTTTAGTTACTTTATCAAAATTTACTTAAAAATTCTTCAAAATGTTTTTTTTTTGTTAAATAAATTCCAACATTTATTTTTCTTGTGATAACGAAGGCCACATTTTTGTTTAAAAGCTCTATCACAAAATTCACATTTGTAGGGTTCTTCTCCAGTGTGAACTCGAAAATGCTGCTTTAGTTCATATTTAGAATAAAATCCTTTTTTGAAAATTTCACAAACAACATTTTTATGACCTGCGTGAATTCTTAGATGTTTATTTAGGTAATTGGAATCTGCAAAATGTCTACTGCACAATTTACATTTAAATAGCTTTTAACCTGTGTGAGTTCGAGTATGCCTGGTTAGGTGATAATTTGTAAAGAATATTTTTTTGCATTCACTGCATTCAAATCGTTTAATACCACTGTGAATTATTTCATGATTTTTAAGAGAATGTTTTTTTTCAAAAACTTTATCGCACTTTTGACATTTGTGCAAAGCTTCACTATTTTGAACTTGAGATTCTGATTTTACATTAAATTCATGCATAACTGTTGACTTTAAACATAATTATTGAATAACTTTGTATAATATATAAGTACCTATAAATACTGATTTAGAATATTTAGTTTTCTAGTTTAAAAGTGAAAAGAAAAATTATAAATCAAATTTTAAATATTTAAAAATTTGTTAAAATTTATTATTTTTAATTAAATAAATAACTAAAGAGTTTTATATCTTATATAAAAATTCAAAGTATTTATATAAAAAAAACAAAAAAATTTTACGCAATATTCAATAATATTTTTAAGAATAATACCTTTATTGCATAATCAATATTCTACCCTTTTATAATTATGCATTATTTTTTCATAGAACTTAAAAGACTATTAATTATGCTATTCTTTATATTAACCTCCATTTCTTTTAATTTATTTTTTAGATAACAAGAACCTGCACAACCTGCATCAGCATCAGCATTAGATTTAATATTTGCTTTATCGCCTAATTTATTGACATTCTTTTTCTTTATATCTTTAACGATGTGAATTTCTGGAGAACTTCTGTCAATTCTTTCACTTTTTACTTCATCACAATCATCATCTATAATAATTACTTCAATTTGATTCTCTTTATCAATGAGACTTTTCCTTTCCTCCTTAATAACAATATTTTTATCAGCTTGAGTTGTTTTTTCTGCATCGATTGTTGAATTCGTGTCATCTAAATCATTTTTTATTGTTAGCAAAGAAGTGTTTTCATTTTCAACTTCTTTTTCTCGGGACAAATTTTCATTATTGGACAAGATATTTTCACAAGGTGCAATAACAGGCAAATTCCCTGACTGTCTATTGGTCTGCTCATGATGGTTTACATTTACTTGTTCAGATATCTGTAAACAATTTGTTGATTCATTTGAAGCTTCAATAGAATCTTCAAATAAACTAACATCATTTGAATTAATTTCATCAAAAGGTACAGTAGGTAAATTTCCTGATTGTTCTTTATCATGCTCTTGAATATTCGAATTATTTTTTTCATTAATATCTGATCTATTTGATGACTCATTTGAAGCATAAATGCTATCCTGAGCTATTCCTGTGGATTCACTTAAGCTTTTTACAAGTTGAAAATTATCATCGATAGTGTTATGATTATTCACAGGAGAATCTAATTCATTATTGATTGCACACAAAAAATGAGAATCACCGCGAGAAATGTGTTTTTTTAGATGACTCTTTAAATGAAGGATAATTGATCTCTTTTTATAAAAAACTTTATCGCAGTCATTACAATTGAACAAGCTTTGAGTCATGTCATTCAAATTTTTCTGATTTTTTACTTGGGAAACATTTTTTTTTTGTTTCAAGTTTTTTAATTTTTCTCCTATTGACTTAGACTGATTGGATTTATCAAGTGAGTGAGCTTGAATATGTACTCTCAAATTAGTTTTCGATATAAAACTATTCTTACAAATATCACATTTAAAAGATTCAATACCAGCGTGAATATTTTCGTGACAATGAAGACCTTTTGCATATTTAAAAAGTTTATCACAAAATTTGCATTTGTACAGTTTTTCCCCAGTATGAACTCGAAGATGGTTTTTTAGATGAGCCTTTTGAATAAATCTCCTCAGGCAATAATCGCATTCGAATTTTTTTTCACCCGAGTGAATTTTTTTATGCGTGCTGAAGTTACTTGAGCACGAAAAAGATATATTGCACAAATTACATTTGTACGGTTTTTCCCCAGTATGAACTCGAAGATGGTTTTTTAGATTAGCCTTTTGAATAAATCTCTTCAAGCAATAATTGCATTCGAATTTTTGTTCACCTGAGTGATTTTTTTTATGCGTGCAGAAGTTACTTGAGCTCGAAAAAGATATATTGCACAAATTACATTTGTACGGTTTTTCCCCAGTATGAACTCGAAGATGATTTTTTAGATCACCCTTTTGATTAAATCTCTTCAGGCAATAATCGCATTTGAATTTTTTTTCACCTGTGTGAATTTTTTTATGCCTTCTGAAGGTACTTGAGTCGGAAAAAGCTTTATAACAAAAATTACATTTGTACGGTTTTTCCCCAGTATGAACTCGAAGATGGTTTTTTAATTCAATTTTTCGAATAAATCCCTTAAGGCAATAATCGCATTCGAATTTTTTTTTACCTGAGTGAATTTTTTTATGGGCGCTGAGGTTACTCGAAACCGAAAAAGATTTATTACACAAATTACATTTATAAGGTTTTTCACCTGTATGGATTCGTGTATGTCTTACTAGGTAGTCTTTCAAAATAAATTTTTTTTTACAGCACGTGCATTCGAAAGATCTTACTCCACTATGAATTTTTTTATGCCGATTAAGATTACCTTTTTGTGAAAAAGTCTTACAACATATCTGACATTTGTGTGATCTTTTATTTTCATTTTCTGAATTCTTTGATTTCTTATTTAATCCCATAATTATTGATTTTTCGTCAAATAAATTGTTTTTGTGTTCAGGAAATCCGTTATGCAATTTTTTTTTTTTAAACCTTGATTATAAATCTGCAAAAAAAATTTGTTTAATGTATTTTTGATGCAATTAATATTACTCTTACAGAAAAATTTGATTTTCTTTAACGTTATATACGTAATAATAGAAATTTTATACTAAAAATAATAATTTGGGAGAATTTATAGAAATGATAAAAAATTTTGCAAGAAATTTATATAATTTTGATTGTTTAATTAAAAGACTAATTTTATTATTTTATTGGTTGATGGATTCTTTACATTCGCGATATTTTAAAATCAAATTAACAATTGTTTTTTAAAAATTAATAGTATTTACTGGTATTTTAAAACAAATTTTATGATAGAAAAAACTATCAATTAAAAGAACTTACTTTTTTTACATTGTTTTTACACTTTTTAATTATTTACTTATTTTATTAAGAATTGTATAGAAGTTAACATTTTTTTTTATTTATTAGTTAATCATATATCGCTCATTTTCATTTTTTTTTGCAAAAATATTGTCACGTGGTCGTATATACCGATTGAAGTAAGAATTTACAAATTTTATTGTCTTAAAGTTTGTATTTCAATAAGTTGTTGACCATACACCATAAAAATTAACAAAATTTTAAGTTGAAAAAAAAATTTGTGGCTAAAATATGACAAAAAAGTTTTTACAATACCCGTAAAAAGCCTTTACCGTTCCTATTAAGAACTTGGTGTTTTCAGCAAAATGAGTGCATGGATTCTTATTTCCTTTATTTTAAAGTTTGTATTTCACTTAATTTTAGATGTACCAACAGCTATTTAACCTTGAATCAATGTTTTAGATGTTATTTTAGTTTAAAATATGACCAAAAATTTCGTATCTATTCACAAAAGCATAAAAATATTTTTTTATACCTCAAGAAATAAGCGGTTTAAAGCACAATAATAAAAATTTTTTAATTTTACTAAGTTTTTATGACAATAAAAAGTTGATCCTTTGATAAAAAAACTTTTACTTTGTTTTCTAAAAATTACAGCACTAAAACAAGATTTTTATATTATTTTTTTTAAATCTATTTTTGCAAAAAAAATGAAAATGAACCATATAGTACTTATTTTTCAATTTTTAAATTTAGTTTAATAATGAAAACTTTAAGTAAACAAGATTTTATAATTTTTTTATTTTATTTGTAATAATAAAAAGTTTCATTAACATGTGTATTTCATAACACACGTTTTAACGCTTACCAGAGAAAAGTAGTTTCTTAAACTTTATATTGTTCTCTTTTCTTATAATTATATTATCTACATTGATCAGATCTTCAAAGTTTATACACGGTTAATACTAATAACACAGAATGATTTCCAATTTATAAGATTTATAAAAAAAAATTAATTCAAAAAATTATAAACAGCTTTGCTGCTAAGTATAAATTTCTAAAAATACAGCAAAAAAATATTTTATATGAATATCATTTTGGTTTCGTTAATGAAAATAAACTAAACCTGCGTTATAAAAAAATATTTACTTTTAGAATCTTGTTATTATCGAATAAAGCACAGGTTAGATTATTGATTTGGTTTAAAATTTTCAACTTATCGGTTGAAGTAATATTTTGGTTAATTATAAACCAATTTGGATACAAATTAAAGAATATTAATAAATATTATTGAAGCGATCTAACTGTTTTAGATAAAAAAAATTAAGTATGTTTTATTAATAAGTAAAATTATTACCTTTAAAATTATCTCTCTTCATAAATTATTTTCAAAAGGTTGAAGGTGAGATTAAAGTATAGCTATAACTTCTTGTTTTTGTTATTTGTGTTGATTTTTAGAGATTTTTTTGAGCACTAGGTAAAGTATATTGGTATAAATTATAGGTTAGGAGATGCACTCTTCTCCTTTAATTGATGACTGCTTTTATTAGAAAAAAAGACTTCATGAACTGACACACAAATTACTAAGACAAAAATTTTGAAATTTATTATTATTTATTAAATATTTATTGTAAAATAGAAAATTTGTTACCTTTTTTACCTTGTATAATTGGGTGATTTTTCCGAGGATTTTTCATAAGCTTTGCGCTGTATTTACGCTACGACTGGAGTTTCATATTTTTAATAATAAATTCTTTATGAAATGTGAATAAAAAGGTTTAATTAATTAGTATTTATGAGTTAAAAAAATTATACAAATAAGACAATAAATTTTAACTGTTTTTGCAACAATCGATCACGTGAACTGGTTATTGTTGAAATTTCTATACTGCCGCGAAATTCAAAAACTAAAATGAATTTCTTTAATTTTGATCTTGAAGAAAATTATAGGTAGTTATACCTATATTTTAGTTAAATTTTAAAATGTAAATATAGTTTTGATCGAAAACTCCTCTTTTGGACTGCAAATAGGATGTTATATTGGTATAGGAAGAATAAATTTTATAAGAGCATTTGATTACTGATAGAATATTTTTGCTTGTAGAAGAAAAAAAATAATTAAATTGAAATTAGGAATGTCTAAAATTTTGTATACCACAAGAAGTTTACTAAAATAATTTGCTGCTTAAATTCAAAAGCCCATTTTGGAAATTTCAGAACCGCTGAAAAGAGCTGTTAAGAACCCCTTTGGAATATGATTTTTTGTATTAATCTTTAAGACTATATAATTTTCAGGGCCTTATTATTAAGGAACCTTTTGGAGTATGATTTTTTATATTAATCTTGAAGACTATAATTTTAATTATATGCATGTGAATGCAGTAAAAAAAATTTTAAAAGGAAAATAAAATAATAAACACAATTTTCACATAAAATTTACAGGATATTTTCAAAACAACTCATAAAATGATTTTAAAAATCAGATATCCTTATTAAATTTAAATTATTATTTTGGTTCTTAAAAATTAGGTGAATTTAAATATAAAGTTACCGATTCTAATTATGCTATAAATAATATTAAATTACTATCATAAAAAAATTTGCATTTGTAAGGTCTATCCCTGTGTGAACTCAAAGATGGCTTTACTTAACAATTAGGTACTTTGTCTTTCCTATAAATAAATCCCTCATTGCAATCTTTGCATTTGGAGTTTATGATAACAGAGTGAATTTTTTCATGCCGTTTAAGAACGATTTTGCTCTTAAAAATTTTACTTTACTGCATGTATTAAATTTATGTGGTCTTATTTATCTGTGTAGATTTGAATTGGTAGGCTTAAAGATTTTTCTTGTCCTAATAAATTTTATAGCACACAGTTTACTTTTGAGTTCTTAATTTTTTCTTTGTTTGCAAGGAAATTATTTTTTTCAAGTTAATTTATTTTTAATTTTCATATTTAAAAATAATAAAATATTTTTTTAAGGAAATTAAAAAAAATAAAACTAAATGAATCTATAAAAAACAATTGATTAATTTCTTACTTGAATGAAAAATCTAAATTCCATTATATATGTGCAGATAAAATAGTGATTATTCTCAATAATGGAAAAATACATAAATAGTATTAAAAAAAATTTTTAGTCAACCTATGCAAAAGAGATTAATTAAATAAATAACCATTAAGTCTTAAATTTTCTTCTGCGAACATTAATTTTTATTAATTATATGAAAATAAAATTATAAAATTATTACAGAGTATTTTATTAACATTTTTTTGCATTTAATATTTTATGTAAAATTTTTAAAACTTGGGTAGTTTGAAACTTACCCATAGCATGTTTAAATTTTGATTAAAAATGTACTGTAATGAATATTTATGTAAAAGTATAAAACATGAAATATTTCTTAAATTATATAATAACGCTTGAAGCTTTATTTACTTTAAAATTTTCTATTCAATTCAATAATTTTGATAAAAAGTTCATTTTAAATTTAAAGTAACTCAACACTGTTTGAAAACAAAATAAGTTCTTTTATAATTTAGCTATTTTTAAAAGAAAATAAATTTCAGAATATCAGCTTATAAGTAAAACTAACTTAAAAACACTAAAAAAAAAAAATAAATAAAATTTTTACACCTTTTAGTTATATTTTATCAAATTTTGCCTTAAAAATTCTTCAAAATGTTTTTTTTTGTTAAATAAATTCCAACATGTATTTTTCTTGTGATAACGAAGGCCACTTTTTTGTTTAAAAGCTCTATCACAAAATTCACATTTGTAGGGTTCTTCTCCAGTGTGAACTCGAAAATGCTGCTTTAGTTCATATTTCGAATAAAATCCTTTTTTGCAAATTTCACAAACAACATTTCTATCACCTGCGTGGATTCTTAGATGTTTATTTAGGTAACTGGAATCTGCAAAATGTCTACTGCACAATTTACATTTAAATGGCTTTTCACCTGTGTGAGTTCGAGTATGCCTGGTTAGGTGATAATTTGTAAAGAATCTTTTTTTGCATTCACTGCATTCAAATCGTTTTATACCACTGTGAATTCTTTCATGATTTTTAAGAGAATGTTTTTTTTCAAAAACTTTATCGCACTTTTGGCATTTGTGCAAAGCTTCGCTCTTTTGAACTTGAGTTTCTAATTTTACGTTAATTTCATCCATAGCTGTTGACTTTAAACAAAATTATTGAATAACTTTGTATAATATATAAGCACGTATAAATACTGATTTAGAATATTTAGTTTTTTAACTTAAAACTGAAAAAAAAAAATATAAATCAAATTTTAAAATATTATCAGTATAATAAATCATTTGCCTACGTTTTTGCTTTTCAAAAGTTTAATTATCTTTAATATTGAAAAGTTGAAAAATCAAGAAGATATTTTTCAAGAATTCATAAAAAAGCAATAGTTAATTTTTAAAAGTAAACCGTATGGGTATTATAATATTTAATTTAACTACTTACAAATGATTAAAATTACTTTATTAGATTTTAAGTTGAATTATACAATTTTTATTGCCAAAACAACTGTTTATCTTGTTATCATATCCATCCATGGGTGCACTTCATAAGTGACTTTTTAAACACATTTAGAAATTTTTAACTAACAATGATATTTTCATAAAGCTTTTAAACCTTGAAAAAAAATACTTTTTCATTTATAATAATTTTTATTATTTTTCTTCTCTTAAAATTCTATCGATAAAATCTTATTACAGCGGCTTATTATCCTGAAGAAAGAATGAAAAAATTAGAATATAAATATTACAAATAAAACTAAAAACTTTTTTAATTTATTACCTGAAGTGATTGTTGTAATTGACTCAATGTAGGTCCTTATATTATTGTTTATTTCTGTATCAGCTTGTGGTATTTTTATGTTTGATTTTTCTAGGTTAGGTATGAAAATACTGCATCATATTTTTTGTTTATAAACAAAAAAAAGAAGCTAATTGATGGGATGAAAATTAAAAAAAAAAAAAGAAGTTATTCTACCTAATCAACTTTAAGATTTTTTAATTTTTTTATATTATTATACAAAAAAAAAATTCCTACCAATATTAACTGCAGGCAGCTGACTTTGCTATAGATTGATATTCATAAATTTCCCTGATAAATTAAGAGGATTACTATATCTAATAACTATAAAATAAAATTGATACATATTAATTAAATAAATTATAGAAAGACTGAAATTTACTTCTTACAAGGCATCGATTTTATAAGAAAGACTCACTTTCAGCCCTCTTCAGTCAGCAATAACCTATGTAACTATGTTTTAAGTTTCCTTAAATTAGAAGTCAAGTTAGCAGTAATAAGTTCATCCTGGCAGTCATGGTATAAATTAATAAATCAAAAAAATCAAAAAAATTAAATAAATAAAAGACTTTGGTTATAAAATATTGTTAGCAATATAGGTAAATGCCCCTAAAGAAAATAAAAAAAATTTTGTCCCCTTTCATCACGTGACCTGATTAGAGTAAAACTACCGCGAAATTTAAAAATTTTTTTAATTAAAAATAACTATTTGTATTATATCATTATTAACAATGATAGTACCCATAAAACGAAAATTAATAATAATATTTAAATAAATTTTAATTTTTTTATATATTTAATATAATAAGTCAATTGAAAAATAACCGAGAAAATAACTATAAATTTTATCAAAGATCTACTAAAAATGTATTTATTAAAGATTTTGTTAGGTAATAGGGTAAATAAATAAGTAGAAAAATGCTTAATTGATGTGAAATAAAATTTTTATTTTAATTAATTTATTAAAAATTAAAAAAATAAGCATACTTTTGTCTTATTAATATTTTTAATGATTGGAGAAAAAAAATAAAATTATACTTGAAGCAGGGCAAGTATAATATATAGGTATAATTAGCTTGACATTTATTTTCTCTGATTTTCAATTACCGAGTGAAATCGGTTGCCATTTATCAAAAAAAAAAAAAATAATAATAATAAGACTAATCACTGCTAGGCATTATGTCACCAAATACATGGGCTCTTATGAAGTGAATTTATTTTTGTGCAGTGCTCGATGGCAATATTTTTAATTATTTTGGGAATCTTACTTTTTTTTTTGGTAAATGGCAACTAATTTCAACCGTTAGTTGAAAATTAAAATTTTTTAATATTAAGTTTAATATTAATCAAAGTTAACAATTTTGAAAAAAATCAATCTTCATAATTAGGTAAATGAATTGTAAAAAATATTTCTGTTTATCATAGTATTTCTCAAACTCTGTATAACACAAATATATTTTTCTATCGTAAATAAACAATATTTGATCTCCTTTTTCGCTTTTATTAATTATTTAGAATATCAGTATTTATTAAACTCTCAAGCATATCAATTTCCATGTTAACTACCAAATCTTTCATAGTGCCATCAAATTCATTTATTATTGCACTATGAAATAAAAAAGTTAAAATATCTTCCCTATTTTTGCTTTCTTTTTCATTATTATTAGTTAAAAAAACTTCTACAAAATTTTTATCATCATTAGCTCTTTTATAATCAATAATATCAATTTTTTCAAGACTTATAGTTTTATTAACTTCAGCAATATCAAGAATGTAAGTATCATAATTTAAAATATTCTGGTATTTTTCCATACCAATTTCGGTAATTTGTCTTGAATCCGGTACTGCTGGATCATAAAATAAATTCTTTAAATTAAAATCACTCGAACTTTCTATTGAATCATTATTAGCTATACTTTTTGTTTCCAAAGGAAAATTATTGGAAGAAGATATATTTTCTGAATTTTCATCAGGAATTATAGTATTTTTACCATCAAAGATATTACTTTTACTATCATTTTTCTGATTTTCAGACAGTTCTTTTAAATTTTTTAAACCTTTCATTGAATCAATATCATCGTTATCCACTAAATTATCAAAAACATTATATTCATCTGACTTTTCAATTTTTAAACTTGGAGATTCTTCAACAGAAACAATATTATCTTTTTCAGATTCTCGATTCTGAATATTTGCTTCATAATCAATATCAGTGTGAGACCTTAAGTGAGTAATTATTAAAGCTTTTTGAGAAAATATTTCTTTGCAGTAATCGCATTCATATACTTGATCAACCACAGGCAATTCTTCATCTTCACGAGCATCTTCGTATTTTACTTCACAATTTTTATATTCTAACTTCAATACTGAATTATTTTTTTCATTTACGTTACTTCCAACTTCTAAAGTATTTTTAACGAGAATATTATCATTATTTTCTTCAGAACTCGAAAATTCTTCTGATTTGATGATACTATTATTAAAAATGTCTTGGAACTGATTTTGACTATAAAAATTTGATTCAAATTCAGAAAACATTATTTCACTGTAACTGTTGTGTTTAAATTCTTCTAGACTGTGAATTTTTTCATGTTCTTGAAGATGACTAATCTGCACAAAAGCATTGTTACAAAATTTACATTTGTAGGGTTTTTCGCTGTTATGAACTCGAATATGATCTATCAAATGATGTTTTTGGATAAATTTTTTCTGACAATAATCGCATTCGAAGCTTTTTTCAATATTATGATTTTTTTCATGATCTCGAAATTGACCTATTTGTTTAAAAGCTTTATCACAAAATTTGCATTTGTAAGGCGTTTCTCCTGTGTGAACTTGAAAATGATTTTTTAAATTAAATTTTTTGATAAATTTTTTCTGACAAAAGTCACATTCAAAACGTTTATCACTAATATGAATTTTTTTATAATCTTGAAGTTGAATTGCCTCTTTAAGAATTTCATCATGAAATTCGCGTTTGTAGAGTCTTTCATCTGTGTGATCTTCAAGATGTAATTTCAGTTGAGCTTTTTGAGTAAATTTTTTTAAGCAATGATCACATTCAAAAAGTATTTCATCACTATGAATTTTTTCATGGACTCGGAGGTAACTTGCAAGTTTAAAACTTTTATCACAAAGTTTACATTGAAAAGGCTTTAAACTACTCTGCTGAACCTCTTGAACATCATTTTTTTCTTCAAAAGGTTTATTACGCAAATTATATTTACAGGATCTATTTTTTAAGTGATCTTGAATATGCCTTTCTAAACTAAACTTTTTATCAAATTTTTTCTTGCAAAGATCACATTCAAAAGTTTTTACAATAGTAGAAATTTTTTTGAAAGAATCAAGTTTTTTCTTTTCAGAAAAAGATATAGGTTTATGTTCTTTTTTATCTAGGTATTCATGAATATGCTTTAGCAAATTTGATTTTGCATTAAATTTTTTCTTGCATTGGTCACATTCAAAAAATATTAGATTAAAATGAATTTTTTCGTGATTTTTCAGATAACTCATTTGTGTGAAAGTCTTACCACACTGTTGACATTTAAATGGTTTTTCCCCTGTGTGAATTCGAAGATGAATCTTCAATTTAAAGCGTTCTAAAAAGCTCTTATTGCATTGATTACATTTAAAAGGCCTGTGATTAGAATGAATTTTTTGATGTTTTTGAAGATAAGTCAATAAAGCAAAAGTTTTATCACACTGCAAACATTTGTATGGTCTTTCCCCTGTGTGGAGTCGGAGATGAGTTTTTAATTTATTACTTGTAAGAAAACTTTTTTCACATTGATTACAATTAAAAGGTTTTAGATTAGAATGAATTTTTTGATGTTTTTGAAGATAATTCAATAAAGGAAAAGTCTTATCACACTGCAAACATTTGTATGGTCTTTCCCCTGTGTGGAGTCGGAGATGAGTTTTTAATTTATTACTTGTAAGAAAACTTTTTTCACATTGATTACAATTAAAAGGCTTTATTAGATTAGAATGAAATTTTTGATGCGCTTGAAGATAAATCAATAAAGTAAACGTTTTATCACACTGCAAACATTTGTATGGTCTTTCTTCTGTATGGATTTGGAGATGAGTTTTTAATTTACTCTTTATTGTAAAACTTTTTTTGCACAAATTACATTCAAATATATTTTTAACAGAATGAATTTTTTCATGATTTCGAAGATTCATGGATTGCATAAAAGCTTTATCACACTGCAAACATTTGTATGGTTTTTCAAAAATATGAGACCTAAGGTGAATTTTGAATTGACTCGATTTTTTATAAGTTTTGGAGCATAGATCACATTTATAAGATTTTTCATCCAAACATTTTTCTTTGGTTGACGAAATATTTTTTTTTTTTCTACTTGATTCCATTTTTGTATTTGAATTAATCTTTTTTTTTCAGTAAAAAAATTTTATCTTTGGTTTATTTGAATCAGTATTTCTGAACTCCTAAAAAAGAAAATGAAAATACTTATTAATAATTGTTTTATTATAAAAATGTATAAAAAACGAAGTAAGTATATTTTTTATAATCATTATAAAAAAGGTAATTTGTATGTTGTTGTTAATAAGATTTTTATTGCAATTGTAAATTAGAATTATATAAACAATAAAGTATTAATGCTTGTAAAAAAATTTTAAAACAATATTATAGAATTTCTTTATTTTTTTCATAAATATTTAATTTTTTATATGAAAAGTTTTTTGTTTAATAAATTAAGCAAAATATAATAATAATATTTAATTTAAAATATTAACTCAAAATTTTATCTTTTATTTTTAACAAAAAAGAAATTTTTAATTAAATTTTCAGTTGTTTCGAAGGTTATGTATAGTATTTAAAAATTTAAAGAGCCACTATTTTTAATAAATTTTTTGAACAATTTATTAATTTCTATTAAGTAATAATAAAGTAAATTAATTTTTCAACTCATAATTTTAATTAAAATAATCACAGTTTTTACCTATTTTAATTCTGTTTGTAGTAAACAGTTGATTATTGTTTGAAACCAATTGTTGTAGTTATTGATAAATTTTATCAAAGATGTGCAAATATTTGTTAAAACTGATATTCAAATATTGACACAGAAAAATTTAGTAATAATAATAAATATTTTGTAAATATGAAACAATATTTTTTGTAAACAAATATTTATTTATAAATATTTAACTCCAAATATCATACGACTCCGAAATACAAAACATGCTTTCTCAAAACACGTGTTCTGCTACACCGTGACGCCACACAGTGATCTGATTGGATGAAAGTACTCAGCTACCGCGAAATTTTGAAATTTTTAAGTTATAAAAAGGTATGATTTTTTTCAAATTTTAATTTTGATTTGGAATTAAAATTTAAAAATTTTTATTTAATTATAATTAATTAAATTAATTTTAAATTTATTAATTTTTTAAATTAGTTTTATATTTCTAATTTTTTATTCAAATTATATTAAAAGATCAAAATTAGACATTTTATAGCCCTTAGAATTTTTTGAATTTTTTGAATTTTTTTACACACAAATTATTCAATTTTAAATTTTATAAGAAAAAATAGGTAATAAATAGTCGAATAATTTTTTTTTTAAAATTATGTCTTTATTAAAATAGCTTTGTTATTTAACAAAAAATATTCATGAAAAAATTCATAAATAAATACAGAGAGATTTTATTATTTTACTGCCTATATACAGTTAATACAAAAAAAAAGTTTATTTATTTACTGGATTTTAAAAATTATTAAAAAGCATATTTATATATAATCTAAAAATTGCTTCAATTGTGCTAAAAACTAAAAAAAATACATTTAATTTTATATATTTTTAAATATATAAAAAATAAAATAGTAAACAAATAAAATTTGTAATTATTTAAAAAAAAAAGTAATTTGATTACATTTTAATTAAAATTTGTAAATAAATGAAAACATTTATTTTTATGTAATAATATAATTATGAAAATGTCAAATTATTATTTTTTGATTAGATATTATCAAAATCTATTAAATTTTTTAACATATCAGATTCTATGTTAACTATCAAATCTGTCATACTTCTATCTAATTCATTTTTTAAAGCATTCTCAAATAAAAAAGTAACAGTTTCTTCTGATACATGGCTCGAATTTTTCGTTGCCCCTTCAATATTTTTTGTAAGAAAAACCTCAATAAAATCTTTATCCTGAGAAGTACTTTTAAAATCAATACTGTCAATCTTTTTAATAATCAAATTTTTATTTAATTCAGCAATATCAAGAATGTAAGACTCATCATCTAAAATTTTCTGATCTTTCTCAGTATGAGTAGTTTTTATATTATCTTGAGTTATTTTAGTTTCAAAATCATTATCAGTAATATTTTTAATTTTTTTTGGTGAATTAATGTTTGAAAATGTATTTTCAGATGGTTTGTCATCAGGTGAAGCCTCTAATTCTTCATTTTTGTATTTTTCGAAGGGATTTCTTTCATCATCAATATTTAAACCAGGAAATAATAATTCCTTTTGCATTTCAATATCTTGTACTATTCCAGTTCCATCATTACACCCTGGATTTTTAAAATCATTATTAAGACTGAATTCCTTAATGTTGTCATTTGGTGTACTTTGATCTGAAACAAAATAATCATGTTTTTGGACATTCATATGTGAATTCAATTCAATCTTATTAGTCAATTTTTTTTCACGTTGCTTACCAGAAACTGTAACATCAAGTTTATCAATATGATTCTTAAGGTGAGATATAATCGATGTTTTTTGAAAAAATATCTTTTTGCAATCATCACATTCATAGACTTGGTCTTTTTTATCTTTAATAACCACTTCGAAATTGTTATTTTTCAGATCCAAATCAAAATTATTATTTTTAATTATATTTTTATTAAGTTTGCAAGTATTTTCAACTATAATGTTATTAGTTATTAATGGAGGTCTTAAGCATTCTTTTAATTTAGGTTTGTTGTTATTGCAAATGTTTCGAGGTTGATTTTGACTTTTCAATTTATTTTTTGAAAGATTTACTTCATTGAAATTGTTAAACTCGAAAACTTCTAAATTAGACCTTGAATTAGAGTGTACATTTTCATGCTTTCGGAGAGTTGAAACTTGTTTAAATGCTTTATCACAATATTTGCACTTATAGGGTCTTTCACCAGTATGAATTCGAATATGAGATACCAAATTACCTTTTTCATTAATCTTTTTTTGGCAATATGCACATTCAAAAAGTTTTTCACGAGTATGAATATTTTCATGACTTTTAAGATTACCAATTTTCGTAAATGATTTATCACAAAATTTGCATTTGTATGGTCTTTCACCTGTGTGAATTCGAATATGAACTATCAAATTATGTTTTTGATTAAATTTTTTTTGACAATAAGCGCATTCAAAGCGTTTTTCACCAACTTGAATTCTTCCAAAATCCTGAAGTTGTGTTATCCGTTTTGAAGTTTTGTCAACTTTGTGAACTTGAAAATGTTTTTTAAGATGAGATTTGTGAGTAAATCTTTTTAAACAATGAATACATTCAAAAAGTTTTTCACCAGTATGAACTTTTTCATGACCTCGAAGATGACTTGTATGTTTAAAACTTTTATCACAATATTTGCATTTGTATGGTCTTTCGCCTGTATGGACTCGAATATGCCTTTGTAGATCACTTCTGTAAGTAAATATTTTCTTGCAAAACTCGCATACTTTAGTTTTCATATCGCTAGTCTGAATTTTCGCATGATGACCACAATTTTTGGTTTCAGTAAAATTTTTGTCATGCTGTTGACTTTCATCTGGTATTTCATCTTTGTGAACTTGAATATGAAGACTCAGGCTCTGTTTTTTAATAAATTTTTTCTTACAAATATAGCATTCGAAATTTTTTATGCCAGTCTTTACATTTTGGCGGCTTTGAAGATGGTTCGATTGGGAAAAAGTTTTATCACATTGGGGTGACTTATGCAACATTACATCCAAGTGAATTTTAATATGAATTTTTAATTCATTATTTGTTGCAAAACCTTTCTTGCACTGATTACATTTAAACTGCTTTATAATAGTACGAATTCTTTTATGATTCTGGAAATGACTTCTCTGTTCCAAAGTTTTACCACGAAGCTCGTATTTGAAAGGATTTTCACCTTTATGAATTCTAATGTGTTGTGTTAATTTATACTTTTGAAAAAATGTTTTCTTGCAAACTTCGCATTTAAAAGTTTGCATGACAGTATGATTTTTTTCATGGCTACGAAGTTGGCGCGATTGTATAAAAGTTTTATCGCTTTGTAGGATCTTATAAGGCCTTTCACCTGTGTGAACTCGTTTATGTTTTTCTAGATAACTTTTAGAGTAAAATCTTTTCTTGCAAATTTCGCATTCAAAATTTTTTATTCCGGTGTGAATATTTTCATGATTTTGAAGATGGATTAATTGTATGAAAGCTTTATCACACTGCAGACATTTGTATGGTTTTTCACCTGTGTGAATTCGAATATGTCTTTCTAGGTTACTTTTAGAGCTAACTCTTTTCTTGCACACTTTGCATTCAAAATTTTTTATACCAGCATGAACCATTTCATGATACCGAAGATTCTTCACATTTATAAAAGTTTTATCACACTGAAGACATTTGAATGGCCTTTCGCCTGTGTGAATTCGATGATGCATTTTTAAATTATTTTTCGTTGCAAAACTTTTGTTGCATTGATTACATTTGTGTATTTCATTCTTTAATTTTCTTTTGGTTTTTATCGAATTTTTTTCTTTTTTGCTAACTAGTTTATTTTTTTTTATGATTGGCTCCATTATTTTATTTACAGCTTATTTCGCCATGTTATTACCTGTAAAAAACAAACTTGTTATGAATGTTTTATATAAAAAATATAATAAATAAAAAAACTAATTTAGGTAAATACACCAAGGGATTGAATATGTTTTCTACAACTAAATGCTATGGGTATAATAATTGGTACTATAAGATTACAATTTCTCTGTGAATGGCAATAGAACGGCAATAGACTCACATTTGCGCTGAATTCATGTATAAGAGTTATCACCTTTAATTGATATTATTCTAATAATAAGTTCCAAAAATTTTAAAGTCCTTGACTTAAAATTTTAAATATTTAATTCCAAATTATTATTCAAGAGGATTGAAACCCCAAATAAAATTTGAGCCTTTCTATATGCAACCCGAGTGATTTAGGCTCCATAAGAAAAACATTTTTTCATTAATAATTTTGAAATATAGATATTTATACAAAAAATTAAATACTTAATTAAAAAATTTTATACTTATTGAAAATTCACATTACCTTTATTTATATATAAAAATAATAATAATATTATTAAAATCCAAAGCCAAACTGTTGTTTTTATTTGTAGGTTAGGTTTAATATTTTCTAGATTTTGGAGCCATAAATATATCTTCCAATATTTGAATTAAAATTGCAATAATTTAATTCTTTCTGTAAATAATAATGAATGCCTAAAAGAAAATTTATTTGTTTATCTCATGAAGAACAATATATTATTTAAAAAGAATATAACACGATTACATACCTTTTATGTACAATCATGTACGAAATAAAGCTTTTTATCTTTATATTATTTTGATTATAAGCTCGGTCTGCTCAAAACCACAAATTTTGTAACAAGCGTTTATTTATTATAAGACAAACCTTTAAAACAATTATTAAAAATAAAATTTAAAACGATGAATTCCTCTTTTACTTTTCGTTTTTGAACCGTTGTTATAAAAATATGCGCAGACAAGAATTTAAAAAACATTTGTGCAAAAGAGATAAAAAATCATTTGAAAATTCTTTGCCTTCGTTCCTCTTGCAAAATTATTCACATAGGCAGAACTGCTTATAGGTTTTATTTCAAATTTTTTTCTATCTATACAATTACAGCCAATTTTTCTTTTATTTGGAGGTAAAAATCATCTAAAAAATTTTAAAAATTTATATTGGTAATGAAAAGAGTAAAATTTTTAGCATTTTTGTCAACGGTAAATTTTGAAAGAAGAAATTTTCCAAATATCCAATTTAATGCTATCAAAAGGTCTACTGTTTTCCAATAAAAATAATTGGAGAAAAACAAACAATCAGAACGAAAACCGCCCGCTTATTAAAAAAAAAAATTTAGGTAAAAAAAAAAATTATACAGGTATAAGATAGATAATCATTACGATTTTTTGCACTGTATTCATTCTAAAAGAACCCATCAGACACCCATTAAGTAGTGGGTATGCTTATATGAAAGCTAAAAATTGGTACATATTATAGTATACAAAGAAGAAAATAAAAGTACAAGATAAATTTAATTAATTAGTTTATACAATAACTAAACTTAACACAATATTTAGAAAAGTGTACAAAGAAAATAATCAAAAACCTTCTTATATAAAACTAATTAATTCAAAAAATACATAAATGAACATATGCCCATAGTTGCTTAATGCATTATGGTACCTTACTACCTAATAACATTATTTTTAAAGAATAATTATACATTGAAATTAATAAATAATAAAAAATAAATAAAAGATATCAATTAAAACTTTTTTTAAAAGTTTTTGCTGAGGTTTTTGCTTGAATGGACACTTTAAACTTTTAATAGTAAAAAACGCACCTTTTTTTTTTGTTTAACAAACTTTCAACAATAATCTCTAAAAATAATCATTAATACGTCATTCAATTAAAAATTTAAAGAAAAGTAAAATCAGGACTAAAATATTAATTAAAAAAGATCTTGCTACAGTTATTAAATTTCATAATATTTTGAACAAGTTATTATTTGAGTAGATTTTTAGCATTATCAATCTGAAGCACTTATATTTTTCATAATTTCAGCTTCTATGTTAACTACCAAGTCTTTCATTGTTCCATCTAATTCATTCTTTATTGCATTTTTAAATAAAAATGATAAAATTTCTTCTCCGTTATTATAATCTTTTTCAATTTCACTTTTTAGAGAAACTTCTATGAAATTTTTATTGTCATTAGTTCTTTTATAATCAATAATGTCAATTTGTTTCATATTTATAGTTTTATTTACTTCAGCAATATCAAGAATGTAAGTATCAGAGTCTATTTCAATATCATTAACATTAACCTCGCTTGTTTTTAAATCAGTTAAATAATTTGATGGAAGTAATGAATTTTCAAAACTCAAATCAAGTAAACTTTCTAATGAAACAAAATCTTCATCTGATAAACTTTTCACTTCCGTTGGTAAATTAACATTTGAATATATATTTTCAAAAGCTGTATCAGAAGTTGAACTCTCTAATTGTTGATTGATGCTTTGATCCTCGCAGATGTTTATGTTGTCCTCAATTTTTACATTATCAAATAAGCCATTTAATATTTCAAAGTCTTGTATTGTTTCAGAATCATTGATTAATGCAGATTTCTCAAATTTTATAGATGATAATTCATCAATAGAAGCAACATTATCTTCTTCAGTGTCTTGGTTTTCAGATTTCACATGAATATTTAATTCAAGTTTATTATTGCATGTTTTTTCACATTTTTCACAAGATTTATTTTTAATCTTTTCAGAATCAAAATTTTGATGAGAAATTACTGATGTTCTTTGAAAATATGTTTCATTACAAGATTCACAGTTATAGATTTTGGTTACTTCAGAACAATTACTCTTATTTTTTAGTTCCAATCCTAAATCATTGTTTTTATTAATGCTACTATTAATATCACAATTATGTTTTACAGGAATATTATCTCTATTTATCACAGTACTCAAGCAGTCTTCCAATTTGTTAATGTTATAGTTAGAAATATTTTTACATTGTTTTTTATTACCGGTTTTCATTACTTCAGAAATTGGCCTCAAATGAATATTTTTATGCTTTTTAAGACTACTATTACTTTTAAAACTTTTATCACAAAAATTGCATTTAAATGGTCTCTCATTTGAATGAACTCGAGTATGTTCTAGTAATCTACATTTTCGAATAAATTTTTTCTGGCAAAATTCACATTTAAAACATTTTTCATCATTATGAATTCTTTTATGATCACAAAAGTTTCTTGCATGTTTAAAAGTTTTATTACATAAATTACATTCGTAACGACTTTTAGATGTATGAAAATCAAGATGACTTAGTAAATAGGCTTTTCGTTTAAATGTTTTTTTGCACTCATCACATTCGAATGATTTTGTATCGATATGAATTTTTTCATGACGACGAAGATTTTTGATTTCCGTAAATGCTTTATTACACTCTAGACATTTATATGGTCTTTCCCCTGTATGAATTCGGAGATGAATTGTTAATTTACTGTTTTTTGCAAAAATTTTATTGCATTGATTACACTGAAAAGACGTCTGATTAGAATGATATTTTAATTTTTTGTGAGCTTGAAGATGACTTGATTGCTTGAAAGCCTTGTCACACTGCAGACATTTGTACGGTCTTTCGCCTATATGAAATCGAAGGTGTGTTTGAAAATCTTTTGAATACCTATAAGTTTTAGTGCATAATTTACATTTGTAAAATTTTTCATTCTTAAATTTTTTCTTGTTTTCTATTAAATTATTTTCTTCTAAGCTAACTACTTTAATCTCTTTAATTATTGGCAGCATTTTTTTCACTGATGATGAAGACAGAATAAGTGAATCTTTTTTCCTTTTAATTTTTTATTTCAGATTTTTCTGTAAAAAAACGAAAATAGTTATTAATTAATTAAATAATTTAGAAAGCATAGTATTGTTTACGTATATTTTTTTGAATTCAAATGCAAATTTGTAATAAAAGAATAATTTTTCTTTAAATTTCAGGTATAATGAAATCACTCGCTGGGATCAACAAATGTTGTAATAACATATCCAATTTCTAATTTAACCGAAATTAGAAAACCCTCATAAAATTTTTTTTGGTACCTCTTATCTATAAATAAAGTCAATTAAATAAATTAATGTAAATTTTAATTTACTTATAGTTGATAATTTACCTTTTCTTTTAAAAATCTATGCTAAAATATATATTTTAGGTCAGCTTTAATATATTTGTAGATTTTGGAACATAATATCCTCTTCCAATTAACATATTAACAAGTAAATTATTTCTGTAAAGAAGAAAAATTAATTTAAAAAAACAAATATAGGTTATGTAGATGATTATTTGATAATACTTATAATATATATTATAAACTATTATAATATATTAATTATAACTTCAAAATTTCACTGTATTCAAAAAATTGATTTGACTTTTATATTTTATTTCTTTAAACTTTTACAAATTAAATTATATTTAAATAATAAATAAAAATTAAATTGAAAATTGCAAATTACAAAAGAAAATACTGATCAGCTGACATACTCTTCTCTATGAGTGGCTGAGATTAAACGCGGTAAAAATGAATACACACATTTAATATATAAAATTTACAATTTAAAATTTTTTATATTCAAAAATATATAAATTAAATTACAGTTTTATTAATATGCTTACTTTAATCAAAAATAAAAAAAATCAAAATAATATAACTAATACAGTTATTTTCAGGATTACCAAAATATTTACAAAAATACCTAACAGATATATAAAACAAGATTCACATTTGTATATGATTCTAATATCTTGGTTACTTATGGACAAAAAACTAGACAAAAATTATACAAATTGAAGTATGTATATTATTATAATATTTACAAATGGACGTGGATCCATAATTGGTATAAAATCATAAACCTCATTGAATTAAATGTTTTCAGTTTCATATTTTTGTCTTTACGAATCCAAAAGACAATATAATTACATAATTATTTATTTATAACACTTTTTTTATTATTTATTTACACTTACAATTATTTATTCAGAATATCAAAATTAATTTAAAGATTTTATCATATCAGGTTCTATGTTAACTATCAAGTCTTTCATTGTTCCATCTAATTCATTCTTTATTGCCTTCTTAAATAAAAATGATAAAGTTTCTTCTTCATTATTCTTATCTTTTTCAATTTCACTCGTTAGAGAAACTTCTATGAAATTTTTATTGTCATTAGTTCTTTTATAATCAATAATGTCAATTTTTTCAATATTTATAGTTTTATTTACTTCAGCGATATCAAGAATATAAGTATCCGAGTCCAAAACATTAAGATCCTTTTCAATATGATTATCAGTAATTTGACTTGTTTTTAAATCAGTTAAATTATTTAAATCATATAAACTAAGCAAACTTTCTAAAAACACAAAATCTTCATCAAATAAATTTTTCGATTCCGTTGGTAAATTAATATTTGAAGTTATATTTTCAAAATCTGCATCAAAAGTTGAACTCTTTAATTGCCAATTGCTTTGATCTTTGCAGATGTTTAAGTTGTCATCAATTTTTAGACTATCAAAGGTGTTATTTAAATTTTCAATCTCTTGTACTATTTCAGACTCATGATTAACATTGGCAAAATCATTATTTATATTAGATTTAATTATTTTTTTATATGGACTTAAACTATCAGAAATAGTAAGTTCTTTAGATTCTTCATTTTCCGTTTTTAAATAGATGTTCAAATCAGTTTTGTTAGCTAATGTTTCTTCAACTTTTAAAATCTTATTATGAATTATAAGATGGTCTTCAATCGAGATTTCCTGAGGAAATATTTTTTTACAACAATCAAACTCGCAATCAAACGAACATTTACCAACTTCATTTTTTACTTCAAAATTATTGCTACTTAGCTTTGGCGAAATATGATTAATACAGTTGTTGTTCGTACTAGCTTCACAAATATTTTCAACGACCATATTATTCTTATTTGGCAGAGTAGGACTTAAAAATTCTTGTGATTCATTGATATTATTAAAAATATTATCAATTGAATTCTGATTTTTAAATTTAATTTCAGTATGAAATATTTCATCACAATTTTTATTTTTTGAAATATTTAAGCACAATTTTTCTTCGTGATTTCGGAGACTTTTAGCTTGTTTAAATGCTTTACCACAATTCTTGCATTTGTAGAGCTTTTCGCTAGAGTGAAATCCTCGAATATGATCTATCAAAAGCTTTTTTTCTATAAACTTTCTCTGGCAATATGCACATTCAAAAAGTTTTTCACCAGTATGAATTTTTACGTGATTCCAAAGATGAAATGATTGCGTAAAAGTTTTTTCACAAAATTTGCATTTATATGGTCTTTCGCCTGTATGGACTCGATTATGTCTTGTTAGAGAAGGTTTCGTAGAAAATATTTTTTTGCAAACTTCACATTCAAAACTTTTTTTGATTCCATTGTGAGTTTTTTCATGAGGCTTCAGATTTTCGTTTTTAGTAAAAATTTTGTCATTCTGTATAGATTTGCATGGTCCTTCACTTGTGTAGACTGGAATATGAACTATCAGCTGCTGTTTTTTATTAAATATTTCCTGAGAATGTGTAGATTCAAAATGATTTTCATTCTCGTGGATTTTTTCATGATTACGAAGACTTCCATTGCATTTATAAGGTCTCTCCGCTGAGTGAATTACAATATGTTTTTCTAAACTATATTTTTGAGTAAATTTTTTTTGGCAATAATCACATTCAAAACGTTCATCACTAGCATGAATTTTTTCATGTATCTGAAGATTAGTTTTTTGCTCAAAATTTTTACTACAAATTTCTGTTTGAAAAGGTCTTTCGCTTGTGTTAATTCGAAGATGAAGTTTCAATTGATCATTTGATACGGAATGTATTTTGTAATGGAATGGTTTCGCACGAGTATGAATTTTTTTATGTGCTTGAAGGTTGCCCATTTGAATAAAAGTCTTATCACATTCCAAGCATTTGTATGGTCTTTCGCCTGTGTGAAATCGAAGATGTATTTTTAATTTATTACTTGTAAGAAAACTTTTTTCACATTGATTACAATTAAAAGGCTTTAGATTAGAATGAATTTTTTGATGTTTTTGAAGATAAGTCAATAAAGCAAAACTTTTATCACACTGCAAACATTTGTATGGTCTTTCCCCTGTGTGGAGTCGGAGATGAGTTTTTAATTTATTACTTGTAAGAAAACTTTTTTCACATTGATTACAATTAAAAGATTTTAGATTAGAATGAATTTTTTGATGTTTTTGAAGATAATTCAATAAAGGAAAAGTCTTATCACACTGCAAACATTTGTATGGTCTTTCGCTTGTGTGAAGTTGAAGATGCATTTTTAATTTATTACTTGTAAAAAAACTTTTTTCACATTGATTGCAATTAAAATGCCTTAGATTAGAATGAACTTTTTTATGGCTTCGAAGACTGTCTGATCGCATAAAAGTCTTATCACATTGTAGACATTTGTATGGCTTTTCACCTGTATGAATTCGAAAGTGAACTTTTAATTTATAATTTGTAAAAAAACTTTTTTCACATTGGCTACAATTAAAAGGCTTTAGATTAAAATGAATTTTTTCATGATCTCGAAGATTTTTCGAGTGCAAGAAAGTTTTTTCACAATGCAGACATTTGTATGGTCTTTCACCTGTGTGAGTTCCAAGATGAACTAGAAGACTTGCTAATTTCTTATAAATTTTAGAACACTGATTACATTTGTAAAATTTTTCTTCCTCACTATTTTCTTTGGTTATTAACAAATTATTTTCTTTTGCATCAAATAATTTTTGCTCCTTAATAATTGATTGCATTATTTTGATTAATCAAAGATTGATAAGTCTGCCAATAAATTAAATTTTTTTCTTTTAGTTGTTCATATTTAATTATTTTAGCATCTGTAAAAAAAAAGTATTTAAAACGTGTAATTATAAAAGTGATATATTTCTGATTTATTAAATGCTCGATTAAATGTTAATCGAGTAAAAAAAATATTTAATATTATTAATACTTTATATACAATGGACATTTTCAATGACATAAATAATTTGAATGATGATTTTTTCCAGCTGATTTTCGAAGTTACTGGAGAGAATGGTTAAAGAAAACATTTTTTTAAAGAACTTAAGAGAAAATAATTTCGTTAATTACATAACAAATAGTAATTACAGGCTAAAATTTTGCATTTCAAATTTCAAGTTTTAAAATACCGTGCATATAAAATAATATAAAAAATTCATTAATGTTATCGTCATATCGCGTCATATCGTATTGTAAACCAACAATGTAGTAGTAGCATAAAGGTATATTTATAAATATTATTTTCTTACTTTTGTTTCATTAAATAATAAGGTGGACAAATTATATTGAATTAAATAAATTAAAACTAATTAAACAATGTTAGTAAAAATAAATGACAATAATTTACCTTTTGTTAAATTTAAAAACTGTAGTTTAACTTTTTGGTTAGGTTAAACATTACCGATGATTTTGGAGTCAATATATTCTATTTAATTTAAAAATTTTTACTACAAATTTTACTACAAAATATTTTACTTGAATATTATTTTATTTATTCAAACAAATTTTCAGCAATCAAATTAATTTTAAAATTAAAATCATTAAAAAAATAGAATTAATAAAAGTTATCTGAATGAATCAGCTGACCCAACACACTATACTAAATACTATTTTAGTTATTTATAAAGTATAGTTAGTTTTTAGTTTTACCGCGAATTTTAAAAAATTCAATCTATTTCATTTAAAAAATATAAAAATGGATAACATAAATTAAATTAAAATTAAAATTAATTAAAAGTTAAAATAAAGTATATAAAAAAACTGCAGCAATAATCAAAGTTTATTTTTCTAGGTATATGTTAAGTGAATTCATCAAAAACTTTTTTATTTATACATTATTATTATACATTAATTGTAACAAATCCTGATCGCTCATGGTTTTCAAAAGCTCACATTTAATCTTTTTTTTATCAGTTACTAAATTTATAATAGCTAATGACCATTTATTATTGCATACGAGTTATTAAATTCATTTAATTTTTAATTTTTTAAAACAGAGTTGCATACGGGCTGTTGGTTTCAAAATTTTCAGAAAATGGCTCAATATTTCAATAAAAATCTAAATTGTAAATAAAACTGAAGCAAATTATTTTCGTGTCTAATATTTTTATTTTTTTATAATTTCATGTTGTCCATAATGTCCAATTGTTTATAATAGTTCTTGCTGATGAAAAATGTTTTTTTACCTCAAGAACTTGAAAATTAAGAGGGGAGGGGTCAAATTTGCTCGATTTAAGGGAGGGGGTCAAATTTGGCCGGTTTAAGGGGAGGGGTGTCAAATTAGACTTAGAATAATTTCAATTTAGGGACTTGGAATAATTCGGGTTTAGGGACTTAGAATAATTTTGATTTGCGGACCTAAAATATTACGCGTTCAGGGAATCAGAATATTTTAGGTTTAGAATCTTAACATCTAGTAAGGTGATAATTACAAATTATAAAAATAGCAAATTGCATTGTAATATCTCGTAACATTTATGCATTATACCTAGCCCTCAGCTGTAAGTAAACATGTTCCATGCATTTTGGTTGTTTTTACACAAACCGGTTATAAGTTTTTTAAAAATACATTAAAACTTAAATACCCACGTAAAAAGATTCAGCTTACCAATAAGTTTAATTATGGATAATCTTACTCGTAAGCTTAATTTACCTAAAACAGTTTAATAATTTAACCTATTTTTCGAAAAATTTACAAGTGTAAGCTTACCTAAAATTAAGTTTACTGATAAGCTTAATCTTTTTACTTGGGTACATAAAGAGTCAATATATTTTTTTTGTTTCTGATTGGGTTTTATAAAAAAAATCTATTTCCATCTTAAAAAATAAGAAGCGATTAAAAAAAAAAACCAAGTTACCTAGATTCTTAGTTTTAAAGAGTTGGATAAAGTTTATCTTACTAAATAATTTTTTTTTAGGAATTTGGATATAGGATAGTCATTGCCTTGGTTCCACCAAGAGGAACCAAAATTTACAATAGAAAGCATTTTGCAGGATAATGCAGTTTAAGAGTTTCAGGGTTGTAACTTCGTCCAGATGCTATCAATGTAAATAAAAATTAATAGAAATAGGCCACATCTACAAAAGAGAAGAAAAAATTGTGAGTTTAAAAAATAAATGTAATTTACCTGAATATTTTCTTTATAACTTAACCACGAAAAATTGGAAAACTTTTGGTACAGAAATAAGGCTACCTTGAGTCATTAATATTTAGATTAATTTTTGAAAAACCTTTCAAAAACCTAAAATTTGACTTTGGGCTAAAAATTGAATGACCAGTAGTTCTTGAAGTTATATATTTGGTCGAATAATTGTTTTCTAAGACGATAATAAAAATAAAAAAATGGCATTCAGTTGGTTAAATCACTAATTATAAAAAATTTATTTATTTCAAAAATAATAATTACATGTTGCATCAAGCAAATACATCAAATTTGATATTTAACTTTTAACAAATAAAAAATTTAAGAACTTATTTTTTTGCAAAAAAAAAAAAAAAAAATTTATTTTTATGGCATATTTTTCTTATCCTGTAAGATCACCATACATTTTTCATTGAAAACAAAACAAAAAATTATTCTTACAACTAGCTATAAAAAAAAAATTTTATAAAAAAAAAATAAAAATGATTACAAGCTAAAGCTTGGCATGAAGGCTTGTTATTAAAAAATACTTTAGAATAATTTTGAAGACTCGACCAAAATGAGACGTATTAATTAAATAATTTTTTTTTGAAATTGTAAGAACAAATAATATTTTGGTAACTACAATTTTTTGAATACTTTTACTAACTTAAGACCTTAATATTATTTCATAGAATCTAACAAGATTTTAATATTATTTTTTATTTCGGTTACTAAACCTATTAATTGACCTTCAATTGATTCGCAACTTGGGTTATTTGCCCTTTTTTTCTGAACATCTTTTACCATAAATATTTCTTGATCAATTTTCTCCATTTTCACATCTGGATGCAAAATATCAATTATTTCAATTTCATCTTCTTCTATAACATTTTTCACTGTACTTTGAGTTATTGTAGAGCTACTTGATGGCCCAGGCTCATTAAAATTTGGACAAATAATTTCAGGAAGTTCTACAATAGATGCTGGTTGATGCTTTTGGAAATTTACATTTATTTTATCAACAACTCCTGAATCCCTTAAAGGCAAATCAATTGAAATTTCTGTAGCTTCTACTCCACCAGCAGTTTGGATTGTATCGATTGATTTTCCAAAATCATTATTGGATTCAGGTGTCTCTTTATGGATTTCCAGATGGCTATCAAATTCAATTTTATCAGTGAACTTCATTTTGCATTGACGACAAGGAAAAACTTTATTAGTGTGACTTTTGAGATGAAATATTATTGCGATCCTCTTATCAAATATTTCTTCACAAAAATGGCATTTAAAAACCTTATTAACGTTACCTTTTTCAGCTTTCTTAAAATTATTAATCGAATGCCTCTGAGTTTTTATCATAGGTTTACTGTTTTTTTTCTGAAAAGCTTTTAGTTTTTCTTTACTTGATTTACACTGCTTAGGACTTTCAATTTTGTCAATTTTAAGATGAGTTTGCAAATCATATTTCTGAATAAATCGGTTTCTGCAATAATAACTTTCTATTGTTTTTACACACTGAATTTTTTCGTGAGATTTGAGGCTACTTTTTTCTGTGAAAGTCTTATCACATAATTTACATTTAAAAGGTTTCTCTCTCATATGTGCTCGTTGATGTCTTATTAAGTTCTCCCTAAATTTAATTTCTTTTTTGGACTGATCGCATTTAATATATTTATCTCCTGAGTGAGTTTTCTCGTGTTTTAAAATATCCCTTTTTCGTGAGAAAGTTTTAAAACAAATTTTACATTTGTGAGGTTTTTCCCCTGTGTGAATGAGAAAGTGTTTATCTAACTTTTTTTTCGTGAAGAATCCTTCTTTGCAAACTTCACACTTAAAACTTTTTTCTCTGGTGTGTGTTTTTTTATGCCTTGTAAGGTGACTTGAAGTCTTATAAGTTTTCTTGCATAAATTACATTTGTATGGTCTTTCGTCTGCGTGATCTCGTGGATTAAGTTTTTTTTTGCTGAAAAATCTTTTTTTAAAGCTGGCTCCTTTTACTGGTTTTGTATCACTGTGAAGCTTTTTATGATTTTTAAGTTGAACTGCTTTGGCAAAAGATTTGCTACATGTTTGACAATTGAAAGACGTATTAGTTCCAGAAACTGTACGTTTAAACTTATTGTCCATTTTATTTTTCTTACTGAAAATAAAAAAAAAATTTAATAAAAGGTCATTCTATATTAAAAAAAAATTTTTCAATTACCTAAATTTTTATATTTACTTTCAAAGCTGCTGCAATAATGATTAGAGAACGATGATCCCTATGAAAATCTATAAAAATAAAAATATGCAATGTTTTAGTCAATTATTATTAACTGGTTTTTTAAGAACATTTTATAATCGGAACAAAAGATCAGGGTACATATTTTATTTTTTATTTTTTTTTCTTCTTATAGAAAAATTATAATTTTGTAAGTATACTGAAATTTAAAAGGTCAAAAAAATATGGGCTTTGACTTTTGAATGCTAAACAAATATTTTGTCCCCCATGTTTAAAAAATATCTATTTTTATAAAATAATACTACAAAATGGGTACATTGAAGTTATTTTCAAAATAAAATTTAATTGGTAATAAATACAAATTAACTATAAATAATTATTTTTTAATTTTGCTTTTAAGAAAATTTAATTTTCAAAATTTTTATACTACACTGAAATGGCTTTATTTTATAGATTAATTTAAATATCATGAATTACCTCTTAATTAAGACAGAACTTTTTAGTTTTTAATGATTTCTGGTATTGTCTTCAAATAAGAAATATTTAAAAATTAATTTTTTATAATAAATACTTTTAAAAAAATTAAAATTTTTTAATAAATTTTAAACAAATAAACCATAAATATATTACTTTTTTATGATTTCAAAACAAATAAAATTTTAGATAAACAGTATCAGTTGTCTATTTGACTTTCTAGAAGCAACTGATTCTCGATTTTGTATATTCTTTACAATATTCTTTCTTCGTGTCACCAATATTTGTTTTCTTTTTGGTCAATAAGAGTCAAGTTCAAATAAAATTTATTGTAAATATTATGAAATTATATAGTAATAAAAATAAAATAAAAATTACTATAACAATAAGTTTATTAAAATCAGTTCTGATTATTTTCCCCATTCTTCAAATCCTCATTGTAAGATTTTTGGCCACTAAATTAATTTTTTAATTCTTTTTTAAAAATAAATTCTAATTTTTTATGCTTATTTTTGTAAACGCTAATTTATCTATATTTTTTATGTTTTTTAATCTAAAAGTTGATCTGATCCAAATCTGCTCGAGTAGTGCAAGATATTTCAAAAATCATTAAAACCTAAATAAAACGGAAAAGTACACTTGGATGAAAATTAATTTTATTAATTAACTAATTGTGATTCAGGTTGGTCAATGGGTTTTTAGCAAAGACCAGGCGAACTGCTAAGCTTACATTATATCGGAATTGTCAAGTGTACTTAAATATCATATATTCAACCCGAAATACTCGATTCATCTGGAAATTATTATTATTAAACAATAATGTCCGAAGCACATAATGAGGAAAATTGCAAGAAAAGCTATGTTAAAAGTTTTAAATTAAAATAATAAATTAAAAATTCTAACCATGATTTTAATATTTGCGTAAAATTACTGATTATTTTAAAATTAAATACGCAAATATTCAAGCGAATAAACAAAATATTTTTCGCTTGGAGACGAAATAATTCAGCTATAATTTTTATTATTTTTTGTTTCACATTACGAGCGTAATTATTCATTTTAAGAAAATTAGGTAACAAAATTTTATAAAAATGAATATAAAAACAATAAAAAATTTTAACATTTTAAATAAATATTTCTTTTTGCATTAATTATTTATAATAAATAAATTTTTGGAAGGGCTTTGGAAATGATTAAACATTTGCAGTAAAAAATAGTTGGTTTTCAAAGTCAATTGTTGTGTGGCATCAAGTTGGTTAACATGACACTTTTCTTATTGCTTTTTAAATTCTTTGTATTTCTGATTATAATAGTTGAAATAATGAAAATTAGTATCTTTAAAGTTTACCAAATTATCTTCGAATAATATTCAAATATGAAAAAATAAATAAATAAACTGAAGCTTCTAATTTTTCAATATTGATTACTGAAAATCAATTAATTGTTTGTTGCAGTTAAATGTAAAAATAGAAATTTATTTTCTAAACAGTTTAAAAAACAGCAATTATCTATGATTAAATAAAGTATTTTTCATTGAACTTTTTGCAAGACTTTTTGTCAGAGAAGCACCTGTTGATCATAAAAATCAGGTGTTATCAATTATGTTATTTAAATTACTATTGAATTATTTTTAAGCTTACATCACAATTTTATTTAGTATAAATACTCCAGTCAAAATACGGGTTTGGGTGGACTTACGGTTAAGAATACGAGATTTGCTCTAATATAAGTTTTTTCGGTCGCTGAACACGAAAATCGGGGTCATTTGGCTAGGAAAATGGGGCTTCACCCTTAAATTTGTAAAAACTACCCTCGAATCTTTCTTTCGTTCTTTCTTTCGTTCTGAATCGATAGGTTTGTCCAAGAATTGGTTTCTAAGAATTTTTTGGGTTGCTAATTAAGAATCTCAATGATTTTAGAAAGTAAAATTAATATTTCACTCTTAAATTAGCTAAAACTTTCGCGGCCAGATTTGGTTCACAAGAGATTTTTGAGTCGCTGATAACGATTTTCATGGATTTTTTTTATGAATAATTAATTTATCACCCCTAAATTACCGAAAACAACCCCCAAAAGGGGTGTTTTTGCTGTTTCTGCACTTTTTGCGTCAAGATTAAGTCCACAAGGGTTTTTTGGGTCGCTGAAAACGAATTTCATGGATTTTTTAATGAAAAATTAATATTTCAACCTTATATTAGCTAAAACTATCCCCTAAAGGCGAATACATCCAAAATACCCCGTTTTGGGGGTAGTTTTTGCAAATTTAAGGGTGAAGCCACATTTTCTTATTCAAATGACCCCGATTTTCGTGACCTATACTAGAGCAAATCTCGTATTCGCAACCGTAAGTCCACCCCCCCCCCCCCGTATTTTGACTGGAGTAAAACATTTAAATATGACTTTTTTCTTTTCGCCTATAAATTTATAATTATTATAAACTACGATTAGAAAGTACGAAAATCACGAAAATCAAGCACCTCCGAAACTCCTCCGAAACCTCCGAAATCCACCTAAAAAATTAAATCAAGTATTCAAAATAATGCCTATACTTGTTCATATTTATAATCTCTCCATCGAGTCAAACAGTTTCCCGAGTTTCCCAAATGGATGAAAGAAGTTTTAATATTGCCCTAAATAAAGTCAGTCGACCGCAAAGTCCGACGGGCTTTCGCCTATCATAGCCCTTTTGTGCTGAATTTCAAAAGTTTTTTAAAAATCCGTACACAAGTTCTTCTTGCTAAGCTTCTTGATGATATAACTAAAAATATAAATTAAGCTTTATTTATTTACTTCCTTTATTAATAAAGTTATTTTTATTAAATAATTAATTTTTTATTTCTATGTATCACTTAAATTGAATAGAATTTTTTCATTGATTAGTAAACTTTTAAAATTCAATTTCAATGAACAATTAATAACTTTGTTTTCAAATCAATTATTTATATTCATACACGTGCAACAATAAAATCTATAATGTAATATCTGGTTAAAAGGTCAGCTATAATTATTTCAAAACAGAATTTTACAAAATATTGTGCAAACATGGAATTTTGAGAACTTTCAAGGAAAGTTAAAAACTTAGGTACTTTAATGCAATTTGTGGCACAAAATATTCGAGAGAATCTTAACGCTTATGAATTTATGAAATTACTGTTTACATGGGTAAAAAAATTAAGGCTATCGGACAAAAGTACCGAAATTTTGTTGGCGATGAAGTATTGAAACAAATGGCAAATTTTACCTCTTATCTTTCAAAAATTCGAGTAATTGTTTGAGAGTATATAAATTTCAAAATAGATACCATTAAATAATCTTTTCATTTTCTTATGGATATTGGTTCCTCATAGAGGAACCTTTGTGACAGGTGAAATTTTGATTTTCGATATTTTGGCATATAAGCACGTTTTGAGACCTCAGGAAGCAAAAAAACCGGTTTTTAAAAAAAGTCGGTGTGTGTGTGTGTGTGTGTGTGTGTGTGTGTGTGTGTGTGTGTATGTATGTATGTATGTATGTATATATGTATGTATGTATGTCGCACTGTAACCGGTGATATTTCACAGCCAACACGACATTAAGACCTAATTTTTTTTTCAAAAATTTTTTCACCAAAAAAGCTCGAGGTACTTTTTTTTTTTTTAATTTGGATGTAATACCTCATTTATTTCCACGAAAGTACTTATATTTGAAAGTATGGTTTTCACATGATATCTCGAATCGGATACTTAATTTTCTGAAAATTTTTTTCCTAAAATTTTTTTCACCAAAAAATACAAAAAATACCAATTTTTTTTTTCTTTTTGGACGTAGTACCTAATTTATTTCCATGGAAGTACTAGTTTTAGAAATATCGTTTATAGTAATTTTTTGGACCTAATACTTAATTTTTTTAAAATTTTTTTCTCAAAATTTTTGCCGCCAAAAAATACAAAAAATATCAAAATTTTTTTTATTTTAGGACGTAATACTTATTTTTTTCCTATGAAAGTATACGAATATCTAGAATTATCGTTTTTAAAGGATTCCATCTGATACGTAATTTTTCGAAATTTTTTTTTTCAAAATTTTTTATACATTAAAAAGTTAAAAAAATATTATCTTTTTATTGACGTAGTGCCTATTTTATTTCTCTGAAAGTATTAATACCTGGAATTATGAGTTTTGAAAATTTTTTGGGTATCAGGGGAAAGTTTATCCACTTTCTTTATTAAATTTAGAATATTTGGCACAATTATTCTAATATTTTAATTTTTTATTAGGTAAAATAGAACATTGATAACATTTTGTTATTGCTAATGAGGAACCATAGTGCCAATTACTTGGCAGCGTTTTTTTTTATGGGATTCACTATAATTATTTTATATAAATTGGGTGTCCAAAATTTTATAAAGAAACTATTTATCAGATTAAGATAATTTTTTTTAAATAACGTTGAAAAGGTCAGATTCAACGTGAATATAATTTTTTTTATAAACTAAATCATAACTTTATGTTGTAATAAGTGATTCATAAAACTACTCATTAAAAAAATTAAAAACTATTTTTTTTCAAAGCCAAGCTAATTTGAATAAATTTTTTATTCGCTACTCTTACGTTTGCGTGTACCAATGGAATTTCGTAACGTATTATCAGTTTAGAGCGTATTGTTTTCTAATTTAATTAGTCGCAATTGGACTATCTTTTTAAGCACTTGAATTTTTATTAATTCGGAATTTAGTAAATATGAATTTTAGCACGATCGTTGTGGTTCACAATGCCAATAGAAATACAAGAAATAAGTCGAATTAAAATTTAAAATAAATTTAAATAAATAAAATAAATAAATAAAAAATATTAATATTATTAATGATAATAATAGCAAGAAATTTGTTTAACCGTTAATTTTATTCGCTAAATAATTGTAGGCCATAATTTTCATATAAACTTGTACTAAATCTGTAAAACTGTAAAAGAATAATTGTTAAAAAGTGTGAAAATGTCAAAAAGTGTAAAATAACGTAGCTGCATAGCCTAAAAGAAGGCTCGAAGAAAAAAAAAACAAAAAAAAAAGACGAATTTCTATAAAAAGTAAAAAAACAGTTTGTTTTTTGAACTAGTCAAACGAATTAAGAATCAATAAAGCGTTTAAAATTATCCTAATCCTTTTTGCTTGAATTTTGCACCATCAGAAAAATATTTAATACAAAGTTTTTCTTTTTTCAACGTGGATTAAATTAAAACAATGACTGTTTTTCAAAAATCAATTGTTTATGCAGCTGCGTTACGTGTGTCAATAGAATTTCATATAAAGTGCATTAGCTCCAAGGACGCTCTTTTCTACGGTTTAATAAACTTTCCTTACGCTTTTTCAGTAAGTACTGACCTTCCACAAAATTAATTTTAACTCTTCATGTAGTACCTGAAATCATGAAAATTAGTTTTTTAGTACTTTTGAGCCTATTCGGGCTTACTTTTACAAAGCCTAGTGAATCAGGAACTTCGATAGATTATGTGGCAAAACACATTCGAGAATATCTTAAAGTTTATCAAATCACTGTTTATGCGAGTACAAAAAATTATAAATTTGAATCGCGTTATCGAATGCTCTTAAGCAAGTTGACAAGTGGGATTCCAACGGATATGGTTGACATCCAGGATGATATTCTCAAAAATACAGCTTGGCTCAAGAGAAGCAAGAAAACTCTAAATTCAGCGATCTTAAACATCATCACAATTGATAAAAAGCTCACTGATACTACCTTTTTAACTAGCTTTTTTGAATTTATTTTTGATGAAACCAGAGCATTCATAACGAAGCCACTCTTCTTAATTGTTGTTTTTATCAATGATAAAAAAACCTTTGAAGTATTAATTCGGGCCGCTATAAGACTGATGACCCAGGCATCATTCTTAAATTTTACAATCTTGCAATTTCTAGACGGAAATGGCGATTCTTTCATTGTTTACTGTAACCCCTTCCTAAAAAATTGTCCAATTATAACTTACACCAACTCTAGTATCAAGCTTTTTCCGGATAAACTGACCAACATGAATGGACATAGTTTAACTGTAGGATTTCCTGCCGGAATCTGGGATGATAGATACAGGTCAAAGTATATTATTCCAATGTTGCAATACGATTGCTTATTGAAAAACTTGAATGCAACAAGCAAAATCATCGAAAGTGAAAATCCTATAGAAGATTTTGATGATAATAAGGAAATGATTGTGTTTTTTGAAGCGTTTTCTAACACACCGCAGATGACAGAAGGTGCAGAAATGTATTACTTCCTTCCCGAGTACGATCAGTATGTTGCTCTCGTACCTTTAATCCAAAAGTCTGAAGTTAAACCAAGGATAAATATTGTAATCTCCTTTTTGTTAATTATTTTGTTAATAATATCGATCAAAGTGTTGGTTCGTCTTTGGGAATTACCAAGCGAAGAATGGTCGACTTTGAACATCTTTTCAATAATCTTGGGTCTATCAACGAATGCGACTTATCAACAGAAAATAGCTAAGGTTCTTTACGTAACTCTGGCCTTATTCATGTTGCTTGCTTCATCTGATATTATTTCTGATTTGACAAAACTGGAAATTTTATCAGAGAAAATTCCTCTGATTGAGACGTTTCAAGATATTCAAACAAAAAATGTCTCTATTTTTACTAGGGATGATATTTACGAATTTCTAAAAAATCATTTTGATTATTTAAATGAAAATGAAAATAAAAAAATATTAAAGATTTATCGTGTTAATCTATACAAACTTTCAGAAATAATAATTAAAAAAAAAAAATTCATAATAATTGATATTAAAACTAAAATAAAAACGTATTTTCAAATTAAGTACTTTTCAGAAACACCTAAAGAATTTAAAATTATGGACTTGAATTTACCTTCGCTTGCATTTTATTATCCTTTTAGGAAATTCTCATCATTCAAAGAGAAATATTCAAAAGTGGCCCAAAGATTATCTGAAGTAGGTTTGGATAAAAAAGCTATTTCTGATTATAAATTACTGAGTGGTAAAACAAAGGAAGAATCAGGTGTTGAATACTTTAATGAAGATGGTAAGACTGAGGGTGACACAACCTTGATAATACTATTGGTTATCATGGTAGTTGGGTCAGCAGCAGGAATTCTCGCTCTCATTTGTGAAATTTTGTACTATCGGCGAAAGTTGAGGAGGATTGAGTCAATTGACACGCTTGAGTCTGGGAACCGATCTGAATATTACATTCAAGAATTTTTATCCAATCGGCAAACTCAATCGTAATAATTTTTTTACATTTTTGATATTCACGGATGCAATTTTTAAATTATTTAAATTTCTTAGTAACTTAATAGTAAATTAACGGCACTGATGAAATTCAATAGTTTGTCAGAGTGATATATTAATTATACAACTTAAATTTTACGTTACTATTATTTAAAATTTATTGAATGACTTTTAAGCGAATTTTTCGAATCTTAAAGCTTTTAAAAATAATTTCAAGTAAGTGTGTTACATTTGGCTAAATATTTTGAGTTGTTTGAAAAGTGAGAGGCAAGGGGACTCACTAAAATCAAGCACCCCAAATATTTACAAGAATAAATCAGTTACAACTGTCGATGCTTTTTTGATTGTACTTCTTGCGAATGAAGCTTATCAGCTGATTAAATTAACAATTTTATGAATGCTTGTAAAAAAAATGCTTGACTACAAATCAGATTTGATTTTTAAGCCAACCAAAATATAACTAATAAAAAATAAAGACGTTTTAGTAATTGCTTCTAACGTGCGAATACATTTTAATAAAAAAAAAATAAAGGCTGAATTTGAAGATGCTGGAGAAAAACTGCTGCTTATTGGAACACAAAATACTGAAGAATTTGCAGCAAAAGATAAAGCACCCTATTTTTACTCGAAAACCAGGTTTTTCAAATATAAAATGGTACATTTTTAACCACAGGAGCATAAAAAAGAACGGCCAGATCGCACGTTAATTAGTAGCCGAGTATGGTAAACTGCATTTTCCATGAACGTTGTTTGTCAGAGTGATAAATAATTAATATAACTTAAATTTCACTTTACTAATATTTAAAGTTATTTAATGAATTTTAAGCTGGATTTTCGTATTTCAAAGCTTTTTAAAAATAAAAAATTAAATAAAAAAATAAATTACGTGTGTTTCTTAAAATTTTTTGCGATTGTTTTGAAAATTTTATTTGAAATGTGAAAGGTAAGGAGACTTACAAAAAGCAAGCACTCGAATTACTTTTTAGTAAGAATATAAGAGTCTCTAAGCTAATTTGTAAAAAATTAAAAAAAAATTGTAAAATAAATATTAATGGCATAAAAAAATTTTTTATAATTTTTAAACCTTATTTGAGATTTTAAGTTTCAGGTGTTATTTTTATTTTAATGAAAGCAAATAAATAAATTAAGTCAAATTTCTTTAATTAATGTTTAATGAAACGTCTGTTAAGGTAGTTCTATCCACCTCAGGATGTTTTTTGCGCAATATAATTGTAACTAAAAATTTTTAGCCATATATTTGTTTATAATAATTTTTTAATGAAAGAATCAATGCTTTTCAGTATTTGGTACAAGAATATAAAAAAAAAATTAAAAATGTTTATTTGTTTAAGCAAATGCGGCCCGTTAAATTTTTGAAATTTTTGGGTCATAAAAGCCTGAGTTCCCAGATCTGGGCTACTTGGATCAAAATTCTGCTTTGCTCATATTGAAGATCATTCAATTCTAGGGGGAGGTATCGTGGGAAATTTTTCGCTCACGATACCTCCACCTAGAATTGAATGATCTTCAATATGAGCCAAGCAGAATTTTGATCCAAGTTGCCCATATCTGGAACCTCAGACTTTTATAAGCCAAAGATTACAAAAATTTAACAGGTCCTATTTGTTTTTCAATTTTTCAGTTTTTTTTTTTATATTCTTGTACCAAATACTGAAAAGCATTGATTCTTTTATTAAAAAATTATTATAAATAAATATATGGCCAAAATATTTCAGTTAAAAAAATGCTGCGCAAAAAACATCCCCAGATGGAAAGAATAACGACCTTAAACGACGAGTGTTTCTTAAAATTTTTTGAGATTGTTATGAAAGATTTATTTGAAATGTGAGAGGCAAGACTTGCAAAAATAAAACACTCTAAATACTTTTTAAACTGAGAATAAGAGTCACTAAGCTGATTCACAAACTCTTATAACAACGGTTTTTGCGAAAGAAGTTTTAACTCGCGGTTAGAAATTAAGAATTTGATATTCATTTTAAAAATAAATTGTCTATACCTATTCAATTTAATTTTAAAAACAAAAATAACAAACAAAGTCACTTAGAATTAAAAGCCTTGTAAAATCTTGAAATTATCAAGTTGTGCTACACTGAGAAAATTATATAATTGTGAGAATGATATTATAGCATCAAGACAATAATAGTCTGTAATCGTGACAATTATATTAAATTTTAATGTTTTTTTTTCATAATATTTATTTTTTGGTTATATGAGACTCGCACCTGTTTAATTGTGTATTTGACCTGACTTATTTTGAGTTCAACAAAGGATTATAATTTTTTTTATTTATTTACCCTTGTTAATTTTTTTTCGATCGCCCGCTTTCATTAACAATTATCAAGCCGTAACCTAATCTAATCTAATCGCATTTATCCAGATTTCGCCAATCTTTATTCTTATTGTGTATCCTCGGTCAATATATACTTAGTGGAACTAATTATTGAAAAAAGCATCTAGCGGTTGATAATTAAAAACATTTATTGTACAAAATTCAAATTTAAGAATTAAATTTTCTCACGCTAGGTGATGTTGCTCTTTCTTTCACAAATATCAAAAATATGTTTCACTAAGTATATTAGGACCGAGAATATAAAGACAATAAGAATAATGATTGGTAAGAGCTCAAAATTTCTTGATATATGCGGTGGTTAGATTAGATTAGGTTACGGTATCGATACTTAATAATGATAGAGTGCGAGCGGAAAAAATAATTGACAAAAATATCAAAGAAAAAAAATAATTAAAATTCAAATCTTTAATATAATATAATAACATAATAAGGTAAAATACACCATTAAACAGGTGTGAGTCTCATATACCCAAAAATAAATATTTTAAGAAAAAAAAATCATCAAAATTAAATGTAATTGCAATACGATTACATAATATCTTTAGGAGAATTATCTAAAATGGTATGCATGTTGTCATCACAATTATAGAATATTCATGTCCTGATTATAACTATAATATTATCATGGGATTAAATGTATAACCGTTCAAATATAATCATAAAATATCATTCTCACAATTATATATTTTCCACAGTGTATATCGTAAGAAGGTTTGTTCGAAAATTTAATGTAAAATGAAATTTATGAATTTTATTCGTTTTGTAATTTGTTGGAATTTTAAAAAATGTAATCGCAGTCGCATAGAAAGTTTGATTCGCATATACTTTAAGTTTAATCAAAATACTAAAAATTCATCAATTGATACTGCGAAGTTTTAACTGAAGTTAAAAAATGTTTTATAATTTCGTAAACCTTATTTGAGATTTTAAGTATCAGGTGTTATTTTTATATTAATGAAAGCAAATACATAAATTTACTTAAATCGATTCTATTAATGTCTATTCAAATGTCTGTTAAACTATTTAGTAAGCTGCTAACACAATCTTTACTAAAACAATCAAATGTTTCTATGTAAATTATAACAGTACAAAATTACAAAACCTAATTTTTTGCTGGATAATTTTGCAATTAATATTTTTCTAACTTGTCTCGGATATTATATTAAATTTCGAGAGGCCAGGAAGCCACCTCAAGAGGATTCAAATTCAACCACTTTACTAAAAAGTGGCAATAAAACAAATATATTAAATGTTATGCCAGAGGAAAGTATTTGGATGAAAATCAAAAAATCAGAAAGGTATTTTGTTTGAATTATTGTTTATAATTTAACTAATTCACGTTTTGTAAAGCTTATTGTGAAAATTTGGACCAAAAAGACTAACAAGTTCCACTGTTTAAGAACTGCTTGAATTAATAGAACAATTCTAATATTAATTTAAAATCGAAAGCACCTTGATTAAATGTAGTAAACTAAAAATAAATTTTCACAGCCTAATAATGTGAATAAGGCTTTATTAAGAATAGTATCAGTATATTAAATTTTTGATAAATATTAATTTCTAGACTATAAATTTTGTTCTATTAAAAGAAAGACTTTTTTTAACAGTAAATTTATTTCTAGCTGAAATTTTGAAAGTAAGCAACGTTTCATTGAAAAATGAAAGTCTCAGGCATTTTCATTGTACTTTTAACCACCAGAAGCGTTAAGGTAAATTTTTAATTTATTTTTAATTTTAAAATAAATTTGTAACCTAACGCGAAATTTCAAAGGGCGGATTTGAAGATTAAAAAAAAAAAACTGTTTCTTGAAACACAAAATATCCGAAAAAACTGTAAAAGATAATGCAGACAAATTGGCTTGTGTTCTTGCTTGTGTCAGCTAAGGATTAATGACCGTAAGCTAATATCTCTTTTTACTCGCGTTTTCAATGCAAAAATATTAAATGTTTTGAATTATTTGAGGTTAATCCTGGGGAAACTTTCACCATGTTTGGGATGGTCGTTCCAGCAGCAGGATGAAATTGATTGATTGTTTGATCCAATTGACATCTTATGTAACTTTCAGAATTCTCTGGATAAAGGCGAGGATAAAGGTAAATACTTTGCTTATTTATTCTGCAAGATTCAGTTTGTTTTAAATTAACTATAGGTATTAACATGGAACATGTTTATAGGGAGGGGGTACTTCAGAACTTGAAAATTAAGGGGGGTGGTCAAATATGTCCTATTTAAGGGGGTTAGTCAAATTTGTCCTATTTAAGGGGGGGGGGGGGGTCAAATTTGTCCTATTTAAGGGGGGTGGTCAAATTTGTCCTATTTAAGGGGGGGGGGGTCAAATTTGTCATATTTAAGGGGGGGGGGTCAAATTTGTCATATTTAAGGGGGGGGTCAAATGAAACTTAGAATAATTAGGAGATTTTGAAAAATCTGAGCTTAAGGACTTAAGATAATACAGGTTTATGGACTTAAAATAATATTGATTAAGGGACTTAGAATAATTCAGGTTTAGGGAATCAAAATAATTTGGGTTTAGAATCTTAACAGCTAGTAAGGTGATAATTACAAATTATAAAATTAGAAAATTGTATTGTAATGTTGAGTAACATTTGTATTTTACCTAGTTCTCAGCTGGAAGTAAACATGTTCCATGCATTTAGGTTGTGTTTACACAAACCGGTTATAAGTTTTCAAGATAACGCTACAACTTCCCATGTTAAGACCCCGTTAAGTTAAGAGCGCGTAAAATCAACAACTTTTGACAGCATTTTGAGAGAAAATAGATCCGAACGATTTTTATAATACTTTTTCTCTTTAATTATTTTTCTTCCTAGCAGGTTAAAAACTATTTTTTCGCCCCATAATGAGATCAAAAAACGTGATTTCTCTCTGCTGAGAAAGAAAAATTTATCTGACAAAGAAATTTAGATGAATTTTCTTTATTAAATTCTTATTTTAATTGTACCTGAGAGAAGCATTTGCGTTCACTTAAACATGGAAATTTTATTGATAACTGATTCAGGGTGCATTCAAGTTATCTTCCCGCATTCATAACGGGTCAGCTCTGTGATTAAAAGTATGCAATATAGATAGTAAAAAATTTAATATCTACTATAAATCTTGAGCACCCAAATATAGATCAATTAACCGATTAACGCCGGGGGGCAAATCAAAAATTTTTTTAACGTAAATTAATTAAATAATTGACAAACAATAAAATAAAAAAATAAATCTCTATAATGGAAAACTACGAGTCTAAAGTTTTCGTTTAATCTTTTTTATTTATACCATTAATTTATAATTACTATTGGCTTCTCATTTTGCCCTGGTCGTAAGATGCAGTTTACTATAGACAATTGGTGCTGGGGATCAATATCAAAATATTACGCGGCCAATATTTTCGGGTACTCGTAAAGGTTTGCATAAGTTTAAGGAAATTCTGAAAAATATTAGTTTCTTAGAGAGAATCCTTTTCTTAAGTACTCTAAATGATTTAAATTCTGTAGGCACTGTTTTGTCAAAAATATAGGCCCTCGTAGTTTTTAAAAAAAGTTCAATAATTAAGTCAAATACGATTCGAACAAATACTTATAACGTCAATAAGTCCTAAAGCCTATTGAATGACGTACCTCTTCAAAAAAGTAAAAACGTCATTTAGAGATAAGCTTCTTAATGGATAGATTAGGACTTAAAAAGCTAAATAACTTTTTATAGTTTGATAAAACAAGTATATAAAGAACATTTCATTTACACGATAAAATAATTCAATTTGAAACTTTGGAAAGGAAAGTCTCAGTAATCGAAAAAAAGATGAAACCTCTTCAAAATGAAGTCTGCAACCGTTTGGGTTTTATTATCTGCTCTCGTAGTAGCGAATGTATCTTGTTCGCCTCTTGAAAGGAAATCCTCAATTCATTTAGATAATGAACAATCTCAATTAAATCCATCGTTTTTGGTAAGAAATCGAGCCTAAATTACTAAACCCCACAAAAAAAAAGTCTAGGGGTTTTTATGTCTTTTTCGACGCTGAAAACAAATCTGAAGTCAAAATCAGAAATCTGACATCAGAATCGTTTTCAGCGTCAAAAAATAGTCGCAAAACCGTATTCATGTTTTTCTTCAAGAAATTTTTTTTATGGGGTTTTAATTACATTTTACATAATCGAATATTTTTTCAAAATTTCAGATGAAAGCTGCATGCTCATTCAACCAAAGCTGTTTGTGAAAAGATTAAAGTTGGTGGAGATCGTTTAAAAGCTTCAGTACCTGCAGCGGAAGCCAATGACTTGGTAAATTTTTATTTTAGCTTTGATTATTTTGTATCTGTTTTCCTAGACTACACTGAAAAAAATTTACCTGCGGCAGTCGAAATTTTTTTCTTATCAAAACGGTTATTAATTACTTATAACGCAGAGAAAATTAAAAAAATGATTCAATAAATAACCTCATTTAAAGCAAGCTGATTTTTTTTTACAAAAAAGAGATTGCAATAAAATAAGTTTGTTGCAAACAGATTTATAAATAATAATTTTTCTGTTACAGGCAATGCTTACATCTCTTTGTAACGAATCAGATAATATTGACCAACTTGGTTCTAATCTCCAATTGGTAAGAATAAAATTGTTAACTTGAGGTTTAAATTTGAAAAATTTATAAATTTTAACCAATTTCAGGACCCTTCTAAAATTACTAAAAAACTTTGCTTGGCTATAAAAATTGGTGGATTTGCTCTGGATATCCTTGCTCCTGAATTAGCCCCAGAAGAAATTGTAAAGTTTTTTTTATTTATATAATTTCCAAGTAATTTTTATTAATTATTTATTTATTTCATTTTAGATAGCTGCTCGACTTTTTTGCAGAGCCATGGGGTAAAATATATTATTAGAAAACAATTTTTGATATTAATTATAAATTAATTTCCAAAAATTTTTATATTTAAAATTTAAAATTATATTTAATATTTAATTTTTTTAAAATATTTACAATGTTTATTTCTGTTGACTATTTTCAATTTATTAATTTACTAAATTATATTGACTTGTATCAGAGATTAGTTTAGAGAGATCGCCAGAGAGATAGGAAAGGCTGACTCTGTTTTATTTTACATCGCCGAAGCTGTCACGTGGTCACTCTCTCGCATCTTTGTTTTATGCGGTTATTTGTACATATATCCTTTCTTTTCTATTTCTCCGCCGACCTCCCTACTACATAAAAATCTTTTCTTTCTATTTTTCAAACGATATTGTACCTAATTAACAAAAATTGTTACAGAAAGTCTCGATGGTCAAGTGGATATGTTGACTCGGGATAACTTGAATCGGTGATCGAATCCTCGACTCGGTCAATTTTTTTTTTATTTTTTTTTTTTTATTTTATTATATTATATGACTTAAATAAATTATCCCATTTAAAAAAAAAAAAAATAAATCACTTACCCCTGGATAATAATTTTATTCGATCAGCTCAAAATTTTAAATCAATTTTTTATTAAATGAATTTTTAATTTAAAAAAAAAAGTTTTTTTATATAAAATATTATTTAGGTAAAAATTGTCTTTTCTTGGGAAAACTAAAAAATAAAGTTAAAAACAGGTAAGTAATTAAAATCAGGTAGAATATTTAATAAAAGTATAGAAAAAATAATAAAAACAGGTTCAAATGAAGAAAATATGTGTCAAAAGTTGTTATCTCAAATAATCCTTTAAAAATTCCACCTCCTAAAAAAATTTATCTATTCTGATCTTATCTCTGTTTGCATTGAATCAGAGATTGAATTTTTCAAATATAAAAAATTTTCTTTTGTTTTATTTTAAAAATATTTATTTTTGTTTTCAAAATATTGTCAGTTTGATTTTTATTTTTAAGCAGGCTTATTTGGACATTTAGCTTGGTATTTTTCGTGAGGAGTACTTTATTTTGTTTAGAATACACGTTTTAAAATTTAAGTTCTGGTATTTATTTTTTTAAATAATATTTGATAAAATATTATGCAAAAATGAAAACTAAAAAAAGTAAAGTTTATCAAATTTGTCAGTATCCTGGGTGTAAAAATACTAAAAATGATAAAGTCCAGCTTTTTCATTTTCCAAAAGATCCAAACAAACAAAATACATGGCTTAATCTGGTTGGTAAGTAAATATTCTGATAATTTTATACAAAAAAAAAACGCTGCCAGGTAATTGGCACTATGGTTCCTCATTAACAAAATGTTTATATGGTCTATTTTTCCTAGCAAAAACAATAATTCTAGATATTAGCACATTCATAGAAAAAAATTAAGAACTACTACGTTCAAAAAGAAAAAAATATTGCTATTATTTTTATTTATTTATGTAACAAATTTTGAGAAAAAAATATCAGATTCAAAATATTGAAATATCGATTATAAAAAAATATTTTGAGATTTTTTTATAAAAAAATGTTTGAAAAAAAATTAGCTCTTAATACCATAATGGTTCTGAAATATCGCCGGGTTACATACACACATATATGTGCATTTTTACAAGAAAATACGTGTTATGAGCACCAAAAAAAAAAATTGACGAGACCGCGACTACCACTATAATTTTCTGGTAGTTTGGACTCTATAGAATGCAAAAAATAACGTGAACACGAAATCGGCGATGAATGCCAAAAAGATTTTGCCACTTTTATGTCAAAAACCGTGTTTTTCGTATCTGAGCTACGCCAAATTTTCAAAATTACTTTTTAGCTAAATAAAATTTTTAAAAAATATAGGTAAAAAATCTGATTTCTAGAGAAAAACCACTCCAAAAGAAAAAAAAGTTTTCTTTTTATAATGAAATTTATCCAAGTTATCGTCCATTTTCAGATTTTCCTCAAAATTGTCTTAAAAAATACCGCCAGTTGCTTGATATGCTTGAAAATTCAAGCAACAAATGAATTTCAAGCAAAGCAGCCTGGCCGTGAAGATATTGAAATACCCTGCCAATTAGCTGGCACTGAGGTTCCTCAAACAATGGGCTGTAATCTTAATTTACAACAAATATTATTGATTACAATCATGCAATTATACATACATTTTTCGTTTTTAGTAGCTGGTAAAGTAGATTATCAAGATCATTTTGTTATTAAAGTGAAAATTCTAGCGTCCATGGATTGGTCGCGCCGGCGTTAATGGATTTTAAATCATTTTTGCATAATTAAAAAGAGACAAATATGAAAAAAAGCTAATTTTATTTTTTTTTATAAAATTTTATTTTATTAGAATATATATATAATTATCCCTTAATAATTAAAATATTGGGTAACATGATTTTTTTGTTTTGTCAAAGAAATGGTTGGTAACGATGCGAAAATTACAAATATTCGCTCAATTATTATAAAAAGATAGCAGTTTTTACCAGAATTTATAATAATTTCTTATAATTTATTTTCTCAGTGTTCTTCTTGCATTTGACCAATCTTCCGCAACAATGATAATAATAATAATAATAATATTTTGTAATTAAAAAATAACCACATTAATTGCTTCAAGATTTTAACATTATTTATATTATTTGTATTTAATCACAAAATAATAAATTATTTAATTCTATAAATTATTTAATTCTATAAATGATTCTTTAAAAAATGCCAATATAACTTTTAAATCTTAATTTTAAAATGCAAACATAACCATTTAATATTTTTAGGCTGTTTATTATTGTTTATAATTTCATTAAGCTGCATACATAAATAAACATAGCAACGAACAAAATAATCCGAGGAAGTCAAAAAGAGGCAAGATTTCCATCATTTTTTCTTGTGTGTTATAATTTATATCAAAATAAAAAAAAAAATTGTGATAGGATACAAAAAATTACTATAAACTAAATTTCTAAAACTTGTACTCTCATTAAAATAAATTAGATATGTCCAAAACGAAAAATAAATTTGGTGTTTTATGTATTTTTTTGTTGCGAAGATTTTGGAGAAAAAAATTTTCAAAAAATTAATTATCAGATTCAAGATATCGAGTAAAAACCATACTTTCAAATATAAGTACTTTCATGGAAATAAATGAGGTATTGCATCCAAATTAAAAAAAAAAAAAGTATTTTAAGATTTTTTTAATAAAAAAATTTTTGGAAAAAAAAGTTAGGTATACGTTCGATAATAAATTGTTTTGGAATATCACTGGTTACAATATTTTAAAATATTAATACTTTCATAGAATTAAATGGGGTATTACACCAAAACAAAAAATTTAAATATTGCAATTTTTTTTATTTTTCTTTTTTTTTTAATTTTGAGAAAAAAATTTTGAAAAAATTCAGTATCAGTTCCAAAAAATTACTGTAAACGAGGTTCTTAAAACTAGTACTTCCATGGAAATAAATTAGGTACTACGTCCAAAAAGAAAAAAAAGTTTCGTATTTTTTGTATTTTTTTGTGAAAAAAATTGTAGGAAAAAAATTTTCAAAAAATCAAGTATCAGATTGCAGATATCAAGTAAAAACCATACTTTCAAGTATAAGTACTTTCATGGAAATGAATGAGGTATTACATCTAAATTAAAAATAAAAAGGGGGTTTGAGATTTTTTTAATAAAAAAATTTTTGGAAAAAAAATTAGGTCTTAATCCGATAATGGTTTTGAAATATCACTAGTTGATTTTAATCGTAAAATAATAATTTTACGACGAAAATCGAGCTAGCAATGCATATTTTAAATACAGAAACAGGGTTAATTTAAGCTAATTCGAATTTGTTATATCCAAATATAACATTGAAATAAATTCAAGCTTATCTTAGACATAAAAAAAAATATAGTACAAGCCGTTACAGGGTTAATTTCAATAATTTTTAAGACAAATTTCATCAATAATTTCAGCATTATTCGCTTGATTTTAATCGTAAAATAATAATTTTTTTTTTTTATTTCAATTAATTTTTCCCTAAGTATTTATTTCTGAAAGAAAAAAACCAAATTTAATTTTTTAGGTCAAAAACTGTGTTAAGTAAATTTTGCCTACTAACAGTTTTCATGGCTTTTAACCTAAAAATTAACATTTGTTCAATAAGAATGATTTTTTTTCTTAAAGAAGTGAATTGCCAGGGAAAAATTAATCGATTAAAAAAAAAAATTATTATTTTTCGATAAAAATTAAGCGAGTAATGCATGTTTAAAGTTCAGAAACAGGCTTTTTTCAATAAAGAACTTCAATCTTTTTTAAGACAAATTTGAGTAAAGTCTTGAATTTACAATAACTTGGCTAAATTTCATCGTAAGAAGAAAAGTTTTTTTTTCTTTTTGAGTGGTTTTTCCTTGGCAATAATATTTTTTTATCTATTTTTTTCAAACTACAGTTTTTTTTTTTTAATTTGAATGCAATACCTAATTTATTTCTATGAAAGTATATTTGAAATAGGGTAGAGAAGGGGGTTTTCGCCAGTGTATACAGTTTTCGCCACCCTCGTTATTTGAACTTTAACCTTTTAAAATGTGGTGCTAATTACCTTAAAAGTCTAAAAAATCTATTTTTTAATGACTCATTGCATCTAGCCACAAGAATATTGACCCATTTCGCTAATATGCTTGGTGGCGAGAACCCCGGTTTTTCAGGGTTTTGGACCTAAAGGTTAGGTTTTACAAAAAATAAGTTTTAGAAATTACCAGGGTCGGAATTTTAATTAATAATTATCTTTCTCAAAAACATTTAAACACTTTTTAGCCATGCATTTGCATAATATTTTAAAATATCTATAGTTTAATTTCAAATTTTCTTAATGGTGGCGAAAACCACCCCTTCTACCCTAATCGTTTTTAAACGATATCTCGAATCTGATAATTAATTTTTTGAAAATTTTTTTTCCAACATTTTTGTTACAAAAAAATACAAAAAACACCAATTTTTTTTTCTCTTTAGAAGCAGTACCTAATTTATTTCTATGGGAGTACTAGTTTTAGGAACCTCATTTATAGTAATTTTTTAAATCTGTTACTTAATTTTTTCAAAACTTTTTTCTCAAAATTAAAAAAACAAAATTAAAAAAACTTTTATTTTTTTCGGTGTAGTAACTCATTTAATTCTATGAAAGTACTAACATCTGAAAATATGATTTTTACTCGATATCTCGAATCAAATATTTAATTTTTTGAAAATATTTTTCTTAAAATTTTTTGCATAAAGAAATAAAAAAAACATCGATATTTTTTTTCTTTTTGGATGTCGTACCTTACTTTTTTCTATGAAAGTACGAATATCTGAAAATATGGTAATTACTAGATATCACCAATCTGACACCATTTTTAATTTTTTGATCTTTTTTTTGTCAAAACTTTTTGCCTAAAAAAATAAAACAACAGCCATTTTTTTTCCTTTTTGAAAGTAGTAACTCATTTTTTTCTGTGGGAGTACTAGTTTTAGAAATATAATATTAATTTTTATCAATATAATATTTTTAGTCAATTTTTTTAAGCTGAAACTTAATTTTTTTTTAAACTTTTTTTTTCAACATTTATACATAAAAAAATTAAAATAATAGCAATATTTTTTTTTTTTTTTGAACGTAGTACCCAATTTATTTCTGAAAAAGTATTAATATCTGAAAATATGTTTTTTACTCTATGTCTCGAATCTGATACCTAATCTCTGCTGATATTCAATTTTTTAAATACTTTTTTCTTAATATTTTTTGCATAAACAAAATAAAAAAAACTATTATTTATTTTATTTTTGGACATAGTATCTCATTTTTTCATAAGAAAATACTAATATATGAAATTATGGTTTTATTCCATATATCGAATCTAATAATTAATTTTTTGAAAATTTTTGTTTCACAATTTTTTGCATAAAAAATTTTGTTGATAAGGAACCATAGTGCCAATTACTTGGCAGCGTTTTTATTTTATTTTGTGTAAAACTCTCGAGTGGTCAACTTTTACGTGTAAGACTTTTGCTTGTATAAAAAAAATTGTGATTTTTTACATATAAAAACTTTTTTTATTTTAAAATTTTTTAGGAATTTTTTTTACCTTAGTTATGATTTATACAATTTTTAGGGAATGAAAGACTCTTTAAATGGAAACAAACTTCCTTGACTCAAGCTAAAATCTGCTCAAATCATTTCCTAGAACAAGATTTCATTGACGGTGAAAAAAGGACAAGAAAGTATAGAGATGCAGTTCCTATTTCTCATGTTGAATATTTTAAAAGTTTTGGTAACATATGTAAGAAAAATGATTTTTTGAAAGAAAATAAAAAAATGTATGATCATTATGATATATCTGAAGGTGATATTATTATAAAAGATGGTCTTATTAACCATACTCTCGGTGATAAAAATTTTAACATTAAAATTATTTCTAAAAATATGAAAATTAAAAATAATATAATTAAAGGGTCAATCCCTATTTTTAAAACAAATTTTTCTGAATCTAAAAATACAGTGAATTTTAATATAAATGAGATTTCAGAAAATAATACTATCTTCGAAGCTACGAATGCAAAAATAAATTCAACAATTAATAACGTAAATACCAATTTTGATAAAAATTATGATGCTGAAAGTCCTTTTATTGAAGGTGGTGATAATTTAAACGTAAGTTCTATTGATGAAAAAAATTCAAATGAACAAAATACTAACGACAAAAAAAAATATAGTATAATTGGTAACTTGAAAAGAAAAATAAAAAGAATACAAGAAAATTTAAGAAACAGTTTCAAGAACATTAACCGATTACGAACAAGAAACTTGGTTCTAAAAGAAAATATGAATCATTCGATAGATTTTTTTTTAGACAAACACGGGTGTACTGAACCATTTGCCAGAACAATGGTGAAACTGCAGCTTCACAAACCTAATACTTGTTATACCGAAGAAGAAAAACAATTAGCTAAACACATTTTTTACCATTCTGCATCAGGGTACTCTCGGCTAAGACGAGCCGGGGTTGTTTTACCAGCAGAATCAACTGTCCGTGGTTGGATTGACAAATATTCAATAGAAACTGGATTTGATGATAAAGTTTTTGAAAAACTAAAAGAATCCTTAGCTAAACTACCACTTTCACAAAGAGTATGCATTTTAAAATTTGATGAAATGAAAATTAAATCTTTCGAAGAATATTCAAAAAAGTATGATTTAATTGAAGGTTTAGTAGATTTAGGACCCTTGGGGAGAAAAAATGAAGTTGCAACCGATGCTCTTTTATTTTGCGTAGATAGTTTAAATGCTGAAAATCCTTGGCGTGAAATTGTCGGTTATGTTTTTACTGGAAAAGGGTTTGGTGCAGAGCAAGTTGTTGAGTTATTAAAGGTACTTTTATTCAAACTTAAAGAAGCTGGTGCAATCGTAAAAGGTGTTGTGTGTGATCAGGTTTCTTACAATGCTAAGGCGGCTAGATTACTAAATGCAACTGCTGAGAACCCTGAATTTATTCTAAATGATGATTCATATTATTTTCTTTTTGATTGGCCACATTTGATAAAGAGATTGATTTTTCAGTTACGTAAATATAACAATATTTATTGTGAAGGAAATATAATCGCTTGTTTTGATGATATGAAAAATACGTGGAAAATTGATCAACAAGGAAAATCGCAACTGTTATCTCATTTAAGTTACGCTCACTTTTATCCTAATGCTTTCGAAGCTATGAATGTAAAAAGATCTTTTCAATTACTAAGTCATCGTATGGAAAGTGCAATTAAGTTGGCAGGCGAAGCTGGAAAAAAACCAGGTAGCTTTGGAACATACAAAGGTTTGGCTACTAAAACTTGGCAAAATACTTCTCATTTTGCAGGGGCAATGAATACAATTATTGACAATTGTAATTCATACTATTTAGTAACAAAAACGCCCACAAAAAGGCCCTTATCAGACAGGAATCCTGAAGTCGAATCAAATTTAATTCTGTTTTTATGCTGGGTTAAGAAATGGAGCCTTGATAAGGGAAAGAATATTAGACCTCCTTGTTTTGATGGAATGTACCAGACCGTGTTTTCTATCCTTAAAATTTATTGGGACATAAAAAAAGACTTTCCAAAATTTGAGTTATGTACTGGTCTTTGCAATCAGGATTCTGTAGAACACCGATTTTCTCAAATTCGCGGCAGAGGCGGGTTTTGCTTTAACCCGACTTGTCGTATGTTTAGATTAACGGTAAGACATATTTTGTCAGCACCAAATTTAAAGACTAGCAAAAAAGGCAATGTTACCATTCCAGAGGTCACCACTACTTTTAGCGACAAGAATAAATCAGACGATTCATTAGAAGAATCATTAGAAACAACAATTGTACCTACGACAATGAATATAGAAACTGAGATAGAAAGACAAGAAATAGAAACTGCAGCTGATGTTTTTGAAGAAAGTCAACATATTGCTCAGGGTTCTAAATCATCTTTAAAAAAATTAAAAAATAGTGGGGCTGGTATGTATGAAATAAATGCTGTTAATTATTTTTCAGGATATGTTGGTGCATATATTGTCCATAAAAAAAAATGCGAAGATTGTCGAACATTTTTGTTAAAAAATTCAACAGATAATTTTGATTATGAAAATGAAATTTACTTTAAAATTCGAGAATATTATCATGAAAACAAAAATGAGCAAGAAGTTATGTGGCTAAGTCGTGCTACAGAAAATTTTGCTGACATTATATTTTTACAACTTCAAGCTTATGACAATAATTATTTAAACCTTTGGGCTGAAAAAGGATTATTAGAAAAATTATTACAATTAGGAATTATGGAAACATGTTTACATTTTCCAGAATACTTTAACAAAAATAATAAATGCTATAATCACAGGGTTGAAGCTTTAAGGTTTTTGTACAAAGTTAAAATATTTGCTCAAACATTTAAGAATAATAAAAATAGAAAACAATTAATTAAAGCAATCAAAGAAAAAAAAAATACTGAAAATAAAAAGAAAGGATTAAATAAGATTGCAAAAAATGGGAAAAGCAATGTAAATAAAATAGTAAAAAATGTAAAAAGTAATGTGAAAAAAATTTTAAAAAATAGAAAATTAGATATTGTACAGAACTTATAATTCAATTAATCTAAATTTAACAATTTTCTAACATTTCTGTATTTATTTCTTAATGATATAATACTATAAAAAAAAGTAATTATAAATTTTTTATATGCTCTTAAATTTATATATAGTATTAAGTAAAATGTTCTTAATTTTGATTAATATTTAATAGTTTAAAAAAATAATTTTCAAATTATTTTAATTTAGTTCCATTATAAGCTTATATTAAAAAAAAATTTGCACAAAAAATAAAAAATAAGTTTTTTAGTTGTCAATGGTAATTGTATGGCCTTATTTTTTGACTACTGATGAAAAAAATAGGCCAAAAATAAAAAGTAACTTATGTTAAAAATATTTTATTTGGATTAAAAAAATGTATTTTATATTATACTGGGTGGAACGCAATTACCGCGGATAGTATATATCAAAGCAATGTAAATAACCACAATTGCGTTCCACCCGGTATTTAGAATTTTTTTGATAAAGTAATTTCTATTAATCACTTCTGTGAGAAATTAATTTTTTCTTTTTACTATTTTTCAATAAATCTTCCTAAAAACAAACTGACTAATCTTAAAAATAACAAAAAATTAATTTCTTTGTGCAATATGAATACCTGCACTCCATTTTCTCTTGCACATTTTAATAATGTTTGAAACAAAGAAAATTGAAAATCATCAAAGAATGCATAATTTTTTTTTTTACTATTACCATAAAAAAGTTAGATTAAACAATTTTTTTAATAATTATTTATTTATATTTTCTAATATATTTTATAGTAAGAAAAAAATTGCAATTTTATATTCATAATATCTAGAATGAAAATTAATTCAAAATTTTTTTTTAAATAAATAGAAATTAAAAAAATATTGTTCTTAAATAATTTACTTTATTTATTTTTATTTTATAAATATTAAATTAATTAATTTTACTCAATAAAATTTAAATGAATAACAAATGTTATTAAATAATTAAAAAAAAAAAAAGAAAAAAAAAAAAAAAAAAAAATTGACCGAGTCGAGGATTTGATCCACAATACAAATTATCCCGAGTCCACTAACATATTCACTTGACCATCGAGACATCACAAAAATAATTTTTTATTTAAGTAGAATTTCGTTTGAATAATAGAAAGCAAAGATTTTTATGTGGTAGGGAGTCGGCGGAGAAATAGAAAAGAAAGGATTTATTGTAAAAATAAACGTATAAAAGAAAGATGCGAGACAGTGACCACGTGACAGCTTCGGCGATGTTGAATAAAACCGGGACAAAATTTAACACGGGGCCGTCAATCTCTTTAAACTCATCTCTGCTTGTATATATATTATATTTTATTTATTAGTTTTAAGAATCAAATTGTATTTACATGTGTAATACGAGAAAGAACTGTTTACTTAAAAATTAAGCAGTCTTTTGAAATTTAAAGTCAAAGTTCAGAAATTGTCTTTCATATTCAATCATTTTTTAACTTTGATATTCTATTTTATATAAAAATATTATGATTATATTATTGTATTAGTGTTGAAGTTTTCAATATATAATAAAATAATTTTGAAATAAAAATAAACCGTTTTTTATTTTAATTTTTTTATTTTAACCAAACTTAGACTAACTAAAAATATTAGCCTTGTAAATAGGACGTAAAATTCTGAGAGTGCTTTTTTTATTTATTTTATATGTAAAGTTTATTTGATGGCGCCAGAAAAATACATAACTAAATTTTTAAAATAATAAAAGCATTAATTAAATAAATGTCAGGTTTTTTACTTATTTTTTTGAAAGTATAGTACATTCTTAAGAGCTTTCCGTGTGCTCTATTATACGTCGATATTCTAGTAAGTTTTTAGTAAGAAAAACCCTTGTTTTGCTTTCCTACTTTTCTCAGCGGAAAATGATGGATCAAAATTTCCTCTTAAAGGAAGTTTTGTTTTTCAATAATCTCGAGTTCTCAACTATAATTTTTTGGAAAATGAAAATTTGTTCAAAAATATAAGAAAATAAAGTAAAAAGCATTTTTGCAGAACGCGCGTAAGTTAAAAGTTTAACTTTATTTTCTGATATTTGCAAAAAATTATCAATTTTCCAAAAAAACAATAGTTTTGCGCTCGAGGTGATTGAAAAACAATTTTCTGTAAAAGGAAATTTCGATCCAACGTTTTTTCGTGAAGAAAAGTTTGAAAGCAAAACGGGGGATTTTTTTATCAAAATTTACCAGATTATCGACATATTTTATATGCTTGCAGATTTTTTTGTGTGCACAGTATTAATTCAAGTAACACTAAAAGTAACTTGAAGTTTACCTTTAATTTATGGTATAATATCGGACTTTCTACAGGGGTCGTACGTGAAAATGGACTTCAGAAATGAAGAGATCCACACCAATTACCTTCTAGGTAATATTTTTAGCTCAAAAATTGATTTCTTTATTTTGCTATAATACCACCCCCTTACATCTTATCTAAGGGAGTAAATATAACAAGTTGATATAAATTAATTTTTTTTGGTTTACTAATAGCCCTTTGTAGAGTTTTGTATGCCGCTGGATATTTTTTTGAACATCAGTTCAAGTGACGCGTATAAGTTATTTGAAATTTACTCCACATTTAGGGGGTGTTGTCACATTTCCTAGGAGTTGAACATGAAAACGGATCCTAAAAATAAAAAGAGCCACCCCAATTTCCTTCTAGGTAATATTTTTAACCAAAATATTCATTTTTCGTATTGTGCTATAATATTGCCCTCTTATAGCATTTGGTTATAGATATTTTTTTTGATATAGTCACCAATTCAGGTGACGCGCATAAGTTATTCAAAATTTACCTAACATTTAGGGGATGATATCACTTTTTTTAGGGGTTGAAAGTGAAAATGGAATTCGAAAATGAAAAGAGCAGCCCAAATTACCTACTAGGAAACACTTTTAGACCAAAATATTGTTTTTTTCTATTTTGCTATAATACCACCCCCTTACACCCGATCTGAGAGGGTGAATTTGACAAATTGATATAAATTTATTTTTAATTGTATTATTAATAGTCCCATTTTAAATTTTATATGTCTTGAGATTTTTCGTGTGCACTGTATCATTTTAAATAACGTCTAAAAAATGTTTAAAATTTAACCGACATTTAGGGGTTGAAATCACATTTTCTAGGGGTCGTACGTGAAAATGGACTTGAAAATGAAAAGAGCAGCCCCAATTACCTACTAGGTCACATTTTTAGTCCAAAATATTGATTTTTTTCAGAGTGATACCAGTTATACCAGTTATACCAGTGATATTGGTATAAATTTTAGTATCACTTGAGAAAGTCCTGATTTAATTCTATCCATATTATTCTTATCTAAACCATTTACGTTTATCAATTCAGCTTGGAAATTTTTATTATTTTCATATCGTTTTAAAATAAAATATTTAATAATACAATTAACATAATTCATAACATAATATTTTGTTGACGTACTTTTTTTTATTTTATCAAAATGTATTAAAAAAACGTTATTTATAGTTTGGTAATTAATTAATTAATTAATATATTATAATTTATTTAATTGAATTTTTGTTCACGTAAAAATAATTTTATTTGGGTATGTTTGCTTTTTACGCGGTACAAATATTTCCACCCAAATTCTTTAAAATTTAATTAAATTTGCTCAATGTATTGAAAATAATATACATTTTGAATTTTGCTTGAATAAGGAGATTGCATGGATCGGAATTTTAATGATTTTTTTGCATAATTTGAAACTAAATTAAAAAATATAAGATTCATATTTTTTTTTGTTATAAAAAAATTTTAATCAAAAAAGTGATGACGTCACGAATACCGTACACAAATACATTGTGTTTTGAAACCTGTATAACTTTAATTTTTGTGATTTCAAAAAAATAAATTACTGAAAATAAAAATTTTTATTTAACTATGTAATTTCAGATTATACACAAAAATTATCAAAATTTTGACAAATGCGATCCCCTTTTAGCTTTATCTTTCAAGCAAAACTTATGTATCATATGATAAAAATATTATTTTTTTTCTAGTTGATCAATTATGCATGATCAATTATGAAATTTTATTATGCTTTGCATATTTTATTTTTTAATTTAATTAATATTTTTTAAGGAAGCCACTTGAAAGTGGAAGCAAAAAATTAAGATTACCTTGTTTAAGTATTTGCTTAAAGAGCTTGGCCGTATAAGATAGGCGAATTTGCACTCACCATGTATAGCTAATTTCAATTAAGCATGTGTTTAGGTATCAAAAAAGAAAATTTTTCGCGTTGGTTTTAGCCCTCTAGCCCTTTTCTGTTGCGGGCTACCTCAAAAAACGTCTAAAAATCGACATTTTTTTTCCACATATTTTCATAATAACACAACTTTTCGCCATGTTAACCTTTTTAGACCTAACTGGGCTTATTCGATGGGGAATCTAATGTACTTTTTGGGAATATTTTTTGCGCGCCCTCCATGGCCCTTCCCTTCCACCAGACGCTTAAAACTGGATTTTCAAAAAGTCAAAAAATTAAAAAAAACGATTTTTTTCGAGCACGTTCGGAGGTTTGCAAAAACTTTTTTTTTTCTTATGTATATTTTTTTTAAACATTCCCCTAGTGGTCATAATTTTTAATTATAAGTGGTGGAACATGCCGAAAAATCGAAAAAACCATTTTTTTCTTATTTTTTTCTTTCGTCTACATAATAACATAACTCTTCGCCATGTTAACCTTTTTGGACCTACTTGGACTTGTTCGATGGGGAATCTAACGTACTTTTTGAAAATATTTTTTTCGCGCCCTCCACGGCTCTCCTTCCTCCACCAGACTCTTAAAACTAGATTTTCAAAAAATCGAAAAAACTATTTTTTCTTATATTCTTCTTTCATATTTTTAATATTACATAACACTTCAGCATTTTAACCTTTTTCGACCTACCTTGCCTTGTTTGATGGGGAATCTAACGCATTTTTCGAAAACATTTTTATTCCTCGTACCTCCCATCCCCCTCTTCCCCCCACTAGAAGCTTGAAACTTTACTTTAGAAAAGTCAAAAAATTAAAAAATCCGATATTTTCCTAGCGCTTTAAAAGTCATGGTAAATAATTTTTTTTTCTAATGTATATTTTTTGTAGAAGATTACCGTACTGGTCATAATTTTTTACTATAGGTAGTGGAACATGCAGGAACATGCCTAAAATGATTTGAAGATTAATTAAGAATTAGCAGTATTGAATATTATAGACTAAACACGCTTTAAAAGACACGACAAAAAATTTTTTTCTATATGTATTTTTTTTGATGAACATTACCGTACTGGTCATAATTTTTCATTATAGGTGGTGGAACAAGACCAAAAAACGTTTACACTCAGATAAAAATATGGAATGGTCTTAATCCACGCTCAACCGACTATTTTTTTACATTTTTATTTAATTTTATTACTGGTGGTTTATTTTCTTCTGTAATTATATACATTTTTTAATACTGATTTCATATGAATGATCATTTTCAAAAGTATGTATAGATTTAAAAACCTATAATATGTAAAAATTATTAAAATTTAGTGCATTGAAACAAAATAAAATTATATATTGTTTAGTCTATACTATATTCAATACTGCTAATTATTAATTAATCTTCAAATCACTTTAGGAATGTTCCACTACCTGCAATAAAAAATTATGACCAGTACGGTAATGTTCAACAAAAAATATACATAAAAAAAATATTTTCCGAAAAATGCGCTTAGATTCCCCTTCAAACTAGGCCAGGTAAATCGAAAAAGATTAAAATGTTCAAGAGTTATGTAATATTAAAAATATGAAAGAAGAAAATAAGAAAAAATGGTTTTTTCGATTTTTTGGCATGTTTCACCACCTATAATGAAAAATTATGACCAGTTCGGTAATGCTTAACAAAGATTACACATAAGAAAAATAAAATATTCTGAATCTCTGAACATGCTAAAAAAAATCGTTTTTTTCAATTTTTTGACTTTTTGAAAATCTAGTTTTAAGCGTCTGGTGGAGGAAGGAGAGCCGTGGAGGGCGCGCAAAAAATTTTCACAAAAAGTGCGTTAGATTCCCTGTCGAATAAGCCCAATTAGGTCTAAAAAGGTTAACATCCCGATTCGAAAAGACACAGGGAATTCCATGCTTGATTGTGTGGCCCTCTATATGATTTCCATAGTGGAACCCCTATGGAAATGGAACGGGAATCCCTAGTGGCCCATGTATGGAACTACTATGGAAAACCGCTGTTCGCCTGCGCAAGCTTATTTTTTCTGCTTCCCTTAATAATATTTGTTCATAACAACAATTAAATATTTTTTCAATAATTTAATTATAATAAACAATTTCATTTGAAAGTTAGTTTTAAATTATTTATTGCATAATAAAAGAATGTATAGTTTTTATATTTTTATGATTAGAAAGCAAAACAGTTATTTATAAATTGTTTATACATTAACATGGGTGGCAAATTAAATTTAGTTGCAAATAATTACAGATATTTGGAACATAAAAGAAAAAAAAAGTGGAGATTAAAAAGAAAGTTGACAGAGGAACATGAAATGCAACTTGAGAGAATAGGTAAAACCAATTTTTTTTAGATATATTACAAAATACAAAGAATATTATAAACATTAAATAAAATTTAAAGGTGCAGCAATAAGTACAAAAAAACAAAAAGTAGATGATGCAAGAGATGATGAAGTTAAAGTTGTATTTGCTGAAAAAAAAATTAATTTGGAACCTCGATTGGGACCAGCAAAAATTAAATTAATACCCATGCCTACATTAGATTTAGATAATGTCAAGCAAATAAAAGTTAATTGTGAAGTCAGTAAGAAAAGCGAAAAAAAGCAAGTTGGCATTAAAGAAGCAATAACAAACTGGTACTTAAAGTCAGTCAACAAAAAAAAGAATGATCTAGATCGTCTGCTTAAAGCATTGCAACCATTCTACCCTGATGAACTGCCACAGTGCCATAAAACATTATTGCCTATATCTAAAGAAGTCCACGAGCATTTTAAAATAATTCAATTTGATTCTGAATCAAAATTTGCATATTTTGGTATAAAATGGCAATTACAAGAAACTGTTAATCCAGATTTACACAAACATGAAACAATATTTTTAAAAATTAGTATAGATGGGTTACCACTATACGATTCAAGTAAAGTAGAGTTTTGGCCAATTTTAGGTCAGGTTTACTACCGACCTTCTATCTATTCTCCTTTTACAATTGCATTGTACTGTGGTTATGGTAAACCATCAAATATTGAAAAGTTTTTTGCTAATTTTATAGAGGAAATAAATGATTTAATTGAAAATAAAATTAATATTGATGGACAGAAAATGGAAGTTAAACTTATGAGTTTTATCTGTGACTGTCCTGCTCGCTCTTTCATAAAATGTGTTAAAAGCCATTCTGCTTATTATGGATGTGAAAGATGTACCGCCAAAGGTGTAAATTTCAAGAGTAGAAGGATATACCCTTTTATTAATTATGAAAAAAAAAAAACGACTCTTTTTTGTTAATGAAATATCCAGAACATCAACTACAAAATTCACCTCTCACAAATATTAAATCTATTAACATGATTAATGATTTTGCATTAGATTCAATGCATTTATTTTTTCTTGGTATAATGAAACGTCTATTAAGAGAATATTGGACTGAAGCAGGTAGCCCAACAAAACTTTCAAATTGTAACATGAAAAAATTATCAGAACGACTGAAATATTTATCAACTAAAATTCCAGTTGAGTTTCAAAGGACAACAAGAAGTTTAGAAAATCTGGCTTTTTGGAAAGCCACAGAATTTAGAATGTTTTTGTTATACTTTGGTCCAATGATACTGCAGAACATTTTAGATCCAGAATTATATGCGCATTTTTTATTATATCATTTAGCTAGTAGAATTATATCATCGGAGAAACTAATAAAAATTTTTTTGAAACAAGCTGATTTATATTTTAAACGTTTTATTCTTTTATCAAAATATTTTTATGGATTTGAAAGTTTGACATTGAACATGCACAACTTAGACCACATTTGCGATGACGTGAGATACTTAGGATTGCCTGTCAGCGAAATTTCTGCTTTTGACTTCGAAAATCAATTACACAAAATTAAACTTGAATTAAATTCTGGTTTTAAACCATTGAAGCAAATTTGTAATAATATGAAAATAGAGATGAGTCAAAAAGAAAAGCAACAGAAAGTGGAAGCTCCATCAAAATTTGCTACAATTTCAAAAAAAAAAAAAAAAAAATGAATTTAACATAGACATTATTCAAGAAATTGATTATAAGGAAACAAAACTTTCTGTTGCATCTCCAAATAATGTTGTTTTTTTAAAAAGTACAGCTGTCTTTGAAATTAAGGAAATTTTAGCAACAGGAAGTTCTTCTGATTTTATTTTACATGGTATAATATTAGACATTAAAGGACCTTCTTTTATGTACCCAATGAATTCACAACAATTCGATATCTATGAAATTGATAATAGGAATCTACCAAAAAAAGAGTATCATTGTAAGTTATCTGATGTTGATTGTAAAATGTTTCTAGTACCTGTTTATGACTCATCAATGGAAACACCTCGATTACATGTGGTACCTTTTTTACACGTAGAATGAGATTAATTTTTTATTTCTTTTCAAAGTAATTTCAAAAATTGCATTAGACATTAATTAATTTATATAAGTATACCAATATTATAATATAATTTTACAAAAATTGATAGTTTTTAAATAAAATAATTTTCTCTTTTTTATTCATAAACAATTTATTTATTTAGAAACTAATAAGCATAAAGTTTCTTTTTTTTACATTATTGTTATATAATAATTATATACATATGTTTTAATTTTTTGTGATTCAAACTTAAAATTTAATTTACATTATATGATATAATATTATACCTATTTTATCTAAAATATAATTAACATAATACTTTATATTAAAAATTTTGTAATTTTTTGTTTTATTTGTACCATAATTATGATACATTAAGTATCATTTGATTTTTTGGCAACTAATAGGAACACATACATTTTTTAAAATTAATACAGCAAAATAAAAAGAAATGTGTTTTTGATTATATTGATTAAAATCATTAAATATAAAAAATTTTTCAACATACTTTTGTTTGCTATAGCAGATAACTATACACATTTTTTTATAAATAATAAAGTAAAAAAGGGTATATTATTAAAAAACTGCAAAAACTGTTTGGTAAATAATACAAACACATGCATCTTTCAAAATTATAAAGTAATATGAAAAGAAATGTAGCTTTTGATTATTGATAATAAAATTATTAAATTAAGAAAAATTTTCAACAGTTTTGTTTGTCAGCAGATAAATTTAAAAAATTTGTTAAAATAATAAGGTAAAAATGAATATGATTAAAAAAATTTTTAAAAACCTGTAATAAAAGTAGCGTAGTATAATTTCTGAATGTCCACAAAGTTTTTAACTATTGTCAGTTGATTTCCTTTTGTTATTAATTAGAATAATGGTCGTTCTGTCTTACCTCCATCCTAATCTTTTGAATCTATAATTATGTTGCTTAAATTTGTAAAAATACTTGAATCGGCGAGTTCTTTCCCATATTTTGCTTTCAAAGCTTCATAAAAACACCTAAAAAATTCAGTGTCTTTAAAGACTGTTTTTGAAGGGTCCTTGGTTGATGCTTTTATAGCAGTAAATGCTGTCATTGCAGTTCTGTGAAAAAAGTATCTTAACTTTTCCTTCATTTGCAGTTTAACTTCTGCATCCGCATCAAATGCTTGAGTGAAAAGTTTCCTCAAATCTTCATAAGCTCCAGTTTCTCGTTCTCTTAATTTATTTTCTTCAAAATTCTGAAAATCTGTCAGATTTTTGAATGGAAGATTAACTTTATGAGTATCTGAGAAGATTCTTAGGTTCATCTCATCTTTAGGGTCTACTTGTTGTAAATTATTTTTAATTAATGATGCTTTTAAATCAGCCAAATCTCTTTCAAGTGTTTTTAAATTTGACTCTTGTAATTTAAATTGCTGCTTTACATAATTAAAAATTTCATTAAGTTTTGCATCCATATGAGCTGTTAAGTCTTTAATAATTTCTTTTTTTGCTATATCTATGTAATCTTTAATTGAATTTGGACTTAGGTTTCTATTTTCTGAAAAATTTGATAAATTTTGAAAATCTTGATTATCAGGTTCAGCGATTTCTGCAATCATTCCTTGGTCGTCACAAGTTATGGGCCTATTATTACTCTGTAAAATAGGTTCATTTTGGATTTCATTATTACTAGTATTTACATCAAATAGCTGCTGTTTATTTTTATTCTGATTCGAAAAAATTGATTTTTCATCGTCGAACAAAAAAGACGTTCCTATTATTTCGTATGAAGAGTACTCATTCCAATTTTGGCCTATTGCAACTCTCTCCATTGCCCAATTTTCTATAAATAATTTATCTTTTAATGGTGGAAAATAAACCACAACCTTCTTTGACTTTGGTATTTCACGAGCCCAATCTACGGGTACAATGACCAAATTCTCTTTAAAATAGGGATCATTATCCACAATTTGCAAAACATAATAAATAGGATTCGTATAAGTCACAGTATCAGACAATGACATATCTGCATTAATAAAAGTAAATTAAAAAATAAGTTTATTGATGATTACATGAAGTATTTTATTTTCTTACCTTATATGTATGTTTATATATTTTATTATTTTAAATAAACAAATATTTATTAAATTATTTTATATATTAAAAAATATTATTTTAAAAATACTGCAGAGTTAAACTATAGTTTAATAAACATAAACACACGCGGAATAATATATAGTGTATGCTCATGCGCACAGAGCCTTTCCCCGCTAGTTTCATACATGGGCCACTAGAGATTCCCGTTCCATTTCCACTAGAGGACCCTGTATGGCAGTGTGGAAATTCCCTAGTGGTCCACATATGTTCCTCGGTCGGCATTTCGGATCGGGATGGCGAAAAGTTATGTTGCTATTTAGATGAAAGAAAAAAATAAGAAAAAAATGGTTTTTCCGATTTTTCGGCATGTTCCACCACCTATAATTAAAAATTATGACCACTAGGGTAATGTTCAACAAAAAAGATACATAAGAAAAAAAAAAGTTTTTGCAAACCTCCGAACGTGCTCGAAAAAATTCGATTTTTTTAATTTTTTGACTATTTGAAAATCTAGTTTTAAGCGTCTGGTGGAGGGAGAAGAGCCGTGGAGGGCGCGCAAAAAATATTTCCAAAAAGTGCGTTAGATTTCCAGTCGAATAAGCTGAGTTAGGTCTAAAAAGGTTAACGTGGCGAAAAGTTATGTTTCTATAAAGATGAAAGAAAAAAATAAGAAAAAAATGGTTTTTCCGATTTTTCGGCATGTTCCACCACCTATAATTAAAAATTATGACCACTAGGGTAATGTTCAACAAAAAATATACATAAGAAAAAAAAAAGTTTTTGCAAACCTCCGAACGTGCTCGAAAAAAATCGTTTTTTTTAATTTTTTGACTTTTTGAAAATCTAGTTTTAAGCGTCTGGTGGAGGAAGAAGGGCCGTGGAGGGCGCGCAAAAAATATTCCCAAAAAGTACGTTAGATTCTCCGTTGAATAAGCCCAGTTAGGTCTAAAAAGGTTAACATGGCGAAAAGTTGTGTTATTATGAAAATATGTGGAAAAAAATGTCGATTTTTAGACGTTTTTTGAGGTAGCGCGCAACAGAAAAGGGCTAGAGGGCTAAAACCAACGAGAAAAATTTTCTTTTTTGATACCTAAACACATGCTTAATTGAAATTAGCTATACAGAGTGAGTGCAAATTCGCCTATCTTATACGGCCAAGCTCTTTCAAGAAATTCAAGCAAAATTCAAGCGCAGCAACTTGACAGTGTAATTGCTTTTACTTAGATTAAAAAATTGTCTCGAAAATTGTTTTATTATTATAGATAACTTCGTAATGCCACAAAGAAATTAGTAATAACGGAAACTTATTAAACAAGAAATTATTTGACCAAGGAACTGAAGTCATTACTATGATTTAGATTAAAATATAAATGGTGGCAGTATTTTATCTCAAAATCATGTAAAACTAAGAACCTAAAGTTGTTTAAAATAAAATTATTAAGTAGAAATATGAAAACTGTTGGCCATAAAAATAAAATTTTAATTATATAAAAATGATGATAAATTTTATATTTTAATGTTTATTAAAATAAACTTATTGATTTTTAAAAATAATTTAAAACTTATTTGATCAAAAATTAACTTATCCAATAGTGTTAAATCATTGAAAATAAAATTTTTAATAATAAAATTTTGTTGCAATGTAAGTTTAGCATTTTAAATAATTTTTGCATTTAATTAAATTTTTTTTCTTATAGCTTCCAAAAAATTCAGTAGACGTGTTGTCTCACCACCGTTGAAGAAAAATTTGATTCAATACACGAGTATAAAAAAGATCTCTCAAATTGCAGTTTTCTCGGCTTCTTCTTTTATGGTCATTAGCTGGTGAAGTTAATTAATTCATTGCTTAATAACCAATAAAATCTTATAAAGCCTTATTTTTCAGCAAAAAGTATATTAAACTTCAATTTCTCATTATGCCGAGGTAAGAATAGACGCTGACATTCGCGACCTATTCATGCATATAGTAAATGTTAGTATTTTATTAAAATAATGAATTTTAAATTTTAAACATATGTTTAACATGTTACATAAAACGTAACTTGGTTTTAAATTGTGTAGATTTGCACCTAGGAGCAAACAAATTGAGGAATATCGTTCAATGTCGGATCTAGAAAATTTTTTGAAGGGGTCATTTAAATCAAATTACAAAAAATTTGTTAAAAAAGGTCCTTAAAATTTGGAAGGTGGGGGGGGGGGGTCAAACTGGTACTTATCGTTAATTATGGAACGTAAAATTAGCTAAAAAAGGTCAAATTGACCGCTGAGGGAGGGTCATCAATTGACTCTTTTGACCCCCTCCCCCTGTATCCTTTATTGTCATTTTTCATATACATTAAAAAGTTTGTCAAAAATAGTCAAAATCGGGGAATTTATTGTGGAAACTGTATCACTTCTTATATGGAATTAATATTCGAGTCATATTGAACTCTACTACAGCTACTGCTATTAACTGTCTAATTATTAAAATTAGAAAAATGCTAAAAAAAAAAAAAAAGACAGACTTCCTTTTTCACTTATTAATGAAAGGGTTAATAAAGAAATACCAATTAATTAATTAATTTTAAGTACACACAGCCCTAGCAATCCGAATTAACTCAGGTGTGCACCATTTTTTTGAATTACACTTGGAGCACAGTTACTGTGCGCTGGGTGTACCACCCCTTGTATTTATTATAATATAAAATATCAATTATTTTAAAAACAAATTTTTTACAAGAAATTAATGTGATTTAAATAATCAGGAATATTTTTTTTCAAAATTAATTAAAAAAAAGTTTAATTATTCATTTGCACAGACATATGTTTGACATGATTCATAAACTACCGATAACATTTAGTAATTTGTTTTATAAAGTAAGAGTAGATTTAGATTTTAGGTCAGTAAAAATAATTTGGTGAACATTAAATTTAAAATTTAGTAATAAACATGATTTTAATAATTTTTTTCATTATCTTATCAATAACTCTATTTTGTAAGTTTTGCGTATTAAATTACATAAAAATTTATCATTAAGCTTATAAATTATTAAGCAATAATAATTATTAAAAATTTTAGCAAATCCTGTATATTCAGGCGAATTTATTTCAAAAAATGATGTGCACGTTAGAACTCGAATATGGAATGGAAAAACTGCATGGATTAAAAATTTTAATTATTTGGTTAGCATAAGGTATCGTCGTAAGTTCTTATGTGGTGGTAGTATAATTTCAAAAAATTACGTATTAACTGCTGCTCATTGTGTTGATGTTGATGATAAAAAATTATTAAGTGTACGTAGTGGTTCTAGTTTTTGGTTATTTGGTGGTCAAGTTCGTAAAGTAAGTGACGTAATAAAGCATGAAAATTTTTTACTTGAACCGCCTATACCTAAAAATGATATTGGCTTACTAAAATTATCAAGTCCTTTTAAATTTGATAAATATACCATGCCAATTGGTTTATTCAATAAAAATGAAGAGTCACCGCCAGGTAAAATGGCAGTTGTTTCTGGTTGGGGTAAAAAAGGAAATGGATACTTTGAAAGCATATCAATACGATTACAAAAAACTGAAATTCCAATTGTTAGCAAATCACTGTGTAATAAAGCGTACGAAGATTTTAGTGGATTACCTGAAGGTCAAATATGTGCTGGTTTTTATGGAGTTGGTGAAACAGATAAATGTTTTGGTGATTCCGGTGGTCCATTAGTTATTGATGATAGATTAGCTGGAATTATTGCATGGGGTCATGGTTGTGCAGAACCCCTTTTCCCAGGAGGCTACATGGAAATTGCATATTACAGAGACTGGATCAATAAAAATGCTTTTCTTGAATCATAATTTTAAATAAAATTAGAACTAAGATTAAAAGCAAAGAATTCATTGATATATTCTTAAGTTTTTGATAACAAAATTTGGATTAAAAAAAATTATGTTTGCTAATTTTATGGAGGTATTTTTAAATTGAATGATTTTTTAACTGATTTCGGAAGCCAAAAGTTACTTTTGAAGCATGAGTAAGAAATGCCAATTTTTCAAAAGTATATTAATAACCAATATTCTTATCTGTGGCTGTTTTCGATTTTAAAACTTAAGATTCAAAAAAATAGTTGCTTAAAAAATCTTCTTTTCCAATTATAAAGTAAGCGTTTTGAAGAAAAAAATAAGATATAAATGAGCTCTTCTTTAAAAAAGACTAAAAAAATAGCATCCGAATAGCATCCACTATTAAAATTAATTTTTACGTAAAAATATTTTAAAACCGATTTAAAGATCCGGATATTTGTTAAAAATTCCTTTGATTTAAAAATACCCATGTAGATAGAATAAATCAAATTCTTACGGAAAATGAGATAAGAATTAGATAAATAGGACTTTATTTTTTATTCTTAGCCACAGTTTATACAGCATACACACAACTTGCGTTATTCTGGATAAGATATTAGCACGAAAATATCAAATTTTATCAGAGACAAAAAAACCGAAGTTCTGAAAGATATTTTTATCACTTTCGACCTGTTACTTTTCAAATAATTCAATTTTTGTAGAATACTTTTTGTCTTAATTACTATAAAATTATAAACAATTTATGATAATAAAAAAATTTTTATTTTATATTTTTTTCTACATTTTTTACAAATAGGAATTAAAAAAAAATTACAAAAAAAAAAACTAATGTCTAAAATATAATACAATAACTAAAATTAAAATCAGTTTAAAATTTCATTTACTTTCCTATCTAATTTTCATTTATTTCAGATCCACAAAAATACTACTAAAATAAATTTTTGTCGCCAAAAAATACAAAAAACGCCAAAATTTTTTTTATTTTAGGAAGTAATACTTAAGTTTTTCCTATATGAAAGTATGAATATCTAGAATTATCGTTTGTAAAGGATTTCTCTACCTGATACCTACGTAATTTTTTTTCTTCAAAATTTTTTACATAAAAAAATTAAAAAAATACCATAAATTTATTTCTTTTTGGACGTAGTACTTAATTTATTTCTATGAAATTACTAATATCTAGAATTAACGTTTTTACTAGGTATCATTTTAACATGGAACATGTTTATAGGGAAGGGTTACTTCAAAACTTGAAAATTAAGGGGGGGGGGGGGTCAAACTTGTCCTATTTAAGGGGAGTGGTCAAATATGTCCTATTTAAGGGGGGTGGTCAAATTTGTCCTTTTTAAGGGAGGTGGTCAAATATGTCCTATTTAAGGGGGGTGGTCAAATTTGTCCTTTTTAAGGGGGGGGTCAAATGAAACTTAGAATGATTAGGAGACTTTGAAAAATCTGAGCTTAAGGACTTAAGATAATACAGGTTTATGGAATTAAAATAAGGTTAAAATAAATAAGGAACTTAAAATAATTCATAATATAATAATTGTTTAATAATGTTGAGTAACATTTGTATTATACCTAGTCCTCAGCTGGAAGTAAACATGTTCCATGCATTTAGGTTGTGTTTACACAAACCGGTTATAAGTTTTTTTTTAAAAGGAACTTATTTTGTTGCTTATTGATTTATTCTAATTAACAGAAACTTATGTTCAAAGTTATAAAATTATATTCAAACTTTTTTCTGTGTACTGATTCACAAACCCATATCCAAAACTCTAGTTTGTATTTTTAAATGAGATCAAGAATTTAAGTAAAAAAACATGACACAATCAGTCAAGTGCACATCAGTTGCCAATTAGTTTCTAATGATTAGCAATAATTGATATCCGACATAGACCTGTTTTTAAAGACATCTAAATGTCTTTACAGTATCCGAATTTCCAAACTTTACAGCTTATCCTAACTCTAACCCATTTTAGCTATTTCCTCAAATTTCCTAGCACTAATGTGGTTTACTTTTAATTTTCAGCTTCTGGTGATTACTGCAATTTTTTGCATTGATTGTTTATAATAAATAAATTTTTAGAAGGGCTTTGGAAAAAACGTAAAAATAAACTTCCTTTGTAACGCGGATTCATAAACAAACCGCAATAGGGATTGAAAATTTGCATTAAAAAAAAGTTGGTTTTCAAAGTCAATTGTTGTGTGGCATCAAGTTGGTTAACATGTGACTTTTCTAATTGGTTTTTAATTTCATTTATGTACTTCTGATATTAATAGTGCAGTAATGAAATTAGTGTCTTTTAAGTTTACCAATAATTACACTCTTTAAATTATCCTCGAATAATATTAAAATATGAAGAAAAAAATAAATAAACTGAAGCTTCTAATTTTTAAATATTGATTACTGAAAATCAATTACTTATTTTTTGCAGTTACATGCAACAATAGAAATTTAATTTCTAAACAGTTTAAAAAACAGCAATTATCTATGCGATTAATCAATTTTTCATTGAACTTTGGGTTAAAAAAAAATCAGGTGTTATCAATTATATTATTTAAATTACAATTGAATTATTTTTAAGCTTACATAAAAATTTTATCTATAGATAAATATATTTAAATACGGCCTTTTTCTTTTCGCCTATAAATTTATAAATACATTTAACTGCGAACTACGATTAGACAGTATGAAAATCATAAAAATCACTTCAGAATTTGAAGAAAGTATCAGATTTGGAATTAGCGACCTCAAAAACATAAAGGTATAATTTGAAAATAAAAGAAAAAAAGTTTTGTAGCGATCTTGCTATGGTGGAGCTTTGTGCCCATTAAGACTTTTGTTCGGAATGATAAAATCTACAACATATCCAAAATTCAGCCAATTCGACCGAAAGGCAAAATCCTATACTTTTGTGCGGGGTCCTTTATTTGAAATCCACTGAACTGAAAAAATTAAAAAACTATTCAAAATAATGCCTATGACGCATTATTTTTTTTTTACTACTTAACTTGGACAAAAAACTGAAAAAAAAAATTTGAAAGGACATCGATATGACCCATGTTTTCTGGTAGTTTAGAAAAAAATTAATTGTGTTTTATTAAAATTTGTGAAAATTTTCGAAAATCGGGTAGCTTAGTTACGAAAAAAGGCAGTTTTTGACATAAAAGTGGAAAAATCTTTTTGGCACCTATCGCCGATTTCTTGTTCACGATTTTTTTCGGTATTCTGAAGGTTTAAACTATCAGAAAACATGGGTCATATCGATGTCCTTTCAAATTTTTTTTTTTCAGTTTTTTGTCCTAGTTAAGTAGTAAAAAAAAATAATGCGTCCTATACTCATTCATATTTTTAACTCTCCATCGAGTCAAATAGTTTCCCAAATAGATGAAAGAAGTTTTAATAATCCCAGTAAATAAAGTCAGTCGACCGCAAAGTCCGACGGGCTTTCGCCTATCAGGGTGATTCTACAGACCTCTGTAAACGCAAAACCGCAGTCGCAACGCAATGCGCACAAACCAAAATCGTGTTGTGCACATGCGTGTTGTGTTGTGCGCATTGCGTTGCGGCTGCGGTTTGCGTTTAAGGTAGAGACATAAAGTACAAAATTGTACTTGCATCCGATGTAATGACATTTTCCGCATGCGCATTGAAGAAAAAAACTGGCCCCACCATCAAAAAATGCCCAAAAACTTATCCCACCACTTAATTTATTTGAAAATTACCTAAATGCGCATGTGTAAATGTCATTGCATCGGATGCAAAGTACTTTATAGAATCACCCTCGTAGCCCTTTTATGCTGAATTTCAAAAGTTTTCTAAAAATCAGTACACACAAGTTCTTCTTGCTAAGCTTCTTGATGATATAACTAGAAATGTAAATTAAACTTTATTTATTTACTTCCTTTATCAATTAAATTATTTTTTTTCATTAAAATTTTTTATTTCTATTACTTAAATTGAATAGAATTTTTCATTGATTAGTGAACTTTTAAAATTCAATTTCAATGAACAATTAATAACTTTGTTTTCAAATCAATTATTTATATTCATACACGTGCAACAATAGAAATCAATATCGTAATATCTGGCTAAAAGGTCAGTTATAATTATTTCAAAACAGAATTTTTACAAAATATTGTGCAAACATGGAATATCGAGAACTTTCAAGAAAGTTAAAAAGGCAGGAACCTTAATGCAATTAGTGGCAAAAATATTCGAATGAATCTAAACCCTTATGAATTTACTGTTTACATGAGTAAAAAGAAAATTACGATTATCGAATAAACATACCGAATTTGCACAACATTACCGAAAACAAATGGTAAATTTTACAACTTATCTTTCAAAAATTCAGTGTGATTGTTCGACAGTCTACAAATTCCAAAATAGATACCAATAAATAATCTTTTCATTTTCTCATGGATATTTTTTTATGGGATTCACTATAATTATTTTATATAAATTGGATGTCCAAAATTTTATAAAAAAACTATTTATCAGATTAATATTATTTTTTTTAAATAAAGTTGCAAAGGTCAGATTCAACGTGAATATAATTTTTTTTATAAACTATAAATCATAGCTTTATGTTGTAATAGGCGATTCATAAAAAACTAATCATTAAAATAATTAAAAACTATTTATTTTTCAAAGCCAAGCTAATGAAATAATTACTTTGAATAAATTTTTTATTCGCTACTCTTACGTTTGCGTGTACCAATGGAATTTCGTAACGTATTATCAGTTTAGAGCGTATTGTTTTCTAATTTAATTAGTCGCCATTGGACTATCTTTTTAAGCACTTGCATTTTTATTAATTCGGAATTTAATAAATTTAGACTTTAGCACGGTCGTTTTGGTTCACAATACCAATGGAAATACTAGAAATAAGTTGAACTGCTTTAAAAACAATTTAATATTTTGTTATTTGAACTGGTAAAACGAATTAAGAATCAGTAAAGTGTTTAAAATTTATCCTCATCTTTTCACGAAATCAAAAAATCATTTAAAATAGAGTTTTTCTTTTTTCAACATGAATTAAATTAAAACAATGACTGTTTTTCAAAGCTGCATTACGTGTGTCAATAGAATTTCATATACAGTGCAATAGCTCCAAGGACGTTATTTTCTACGATTAAATAAACTTTTCTTACGCTGTTTCAGTAAGTACTGACCTTCCACAAAATTAATTTTAGCTCTTCATGTAGTACCTGAAATTATGAAAATTAGTTTTTTAGTACTTTTGAGCCTTTTCGGGCTTACTTTTGCAAAGCGTAGTGAATCAGGAACTTCGATAGATTTTGTGGCTAAACACATTCGAGAATATCTTAAAGTTTATCAAATCACTGTTTATGCGAGTACAAAAAAATATAAATTTGAATCACGTTATCGAATGCTCTTAAACAAATTGACAAGTGGGATTCCAACGGCTATGGTTGACATCCAGGATGATATTCTCAAAAATACATCTTGGCTCCAGAGAAACAAGAAAACTCTGAATTCAGCGACCTTAAACATCATCACAATCGACAAAAAGCTTACTAATAATTCCTTTTTATATCGCCTTCTTGACTTTATTTTTAATAAAACTAGAGCATTCATAACGAGACCACTCTTCTTGGTTGTTGTTTTTAATAATGATGCAAAAACTATTCAAGTATTAATTCGGGCCGCCATAGAACTGATGACCATATTATCGTTCTTAAATTTTACAATATTGAAAATTAAAGACAGAAATGACGATTCTACCATTGTTTACTGTAATCCCTTCCTAAAAAAATGTCCAGAAATAACTTACACCAACTCTAGTATCAAGCTTTTTCCGGATAAAGTAACCAACATGAATGGACATAGTTTAACTGTATTATTTCCTGCCGTAATCTGGGATGATAGATACAGATCACTGTTTATTATTCCAATGTTGCAATACGATTGCTTAGTAAAAAATTTAAACGCAACAAGCAAAATCATCCAAAGTAAAAATATTGTACATGATTTTATAAATAACAATGAAATTTTTATGCTTTTTAACGAGTTTTCTACGAGACCGAAAGTATGGGAAGGGATAGAAGTATTTTACTTCCTTCCCGAGTACGATCAGTATGTTGCTCTCGTACCTTTTATCCAAAAGTCTGAAGTTAAACCAAGGATAAATATTGTAATCTCCTTTTTGTTAATTATCTTGTTAATAATATCGATCAAAGTGTTGGTTCGTCTTTGGGAATTACCAAGCGAAGAATGGTCGACTTTGAACATCTTTTCAATAATCTTGGGTCTATCAACGAATGCGACTTATCAACAGAAAATAGCTAAGGTTCTTTACGTAACTCTGGCCTTATTCATGTTGCTTGCTTCTTCTGATATTATTTCTGATTTGACAAAACTGGAAATTTTGTCAGGGAAAGTTCCTCTGATTGAGACGTTTCAAGATATTCAAACAAAAAATGTCTCTATTTTCATTAGGGATAATGTTTACGAATTTCTAATGGACCGATTTGATTATTTAAATGAAACTGAAAATAAAAAAATATTAGAGATTTATCATGTTAATATAGACAACCTTTCAGAAATAATAATTAAAAAAAAAACATTTATAATAATTGAACTTAAATATAAAATAAAAACGAATTTTCAAATTAAGTACTATTCAGAGACACCTAAAGAATTTAAAATGATGGACTTGAATTTACCTTCGCTTGTATTATATTATCCTTTTAAGAAAATGTCTCCATTCAAAGAGAAATATTCAAAAATGGCTCAAAGATTATCTGAAGTAGGTTTGGATAAAAAAGCTATTTCTGATTACAAATTGCGGAGTGGTAAAATAAAGGAAGAATCAGGTGTTGAATACTTTAATGAAGATGATAAGATTCAGGGTGACACAACATTGATAATACTATTGGTTATCATGATGGTTGGGTCAACAGCAGGAATTCTCGCGCTCATTTGCGAAATTTTGTACAATCGGCGAAAGTTGAGGAGGATTGAGTCAATTGACATGCTTGAGTTTGGGAACCGATCTGCGTATTACATTCAAGAATTTTTATCCAATCAGCAAACTCAATCGTAATAATTTTTTTACATTTTTGATATTCGCGGATGCAATTTTTAAATTATTTAAACTTCTTAGTAACTTAATAGTAAATTAATGGCACTGATGAAATTCAATAGTTTGTCAGAGTGATAGATTGATTATGCAACTTGAATTTTACTTATTATTATTAAAAATTTTATTGATGACTTTTAAGCGAATTTTTCGAATCTTAAAGCTTTTAAAAATAATTTGAAGTAAATGTCTTACATTTGGCTAAATATTTTAAGTTGTTTGAAAAGTGAGAGGCAAGGGGACTCACTAAAATCAAGCACCCCAAATATTTACAAGAATAAATCAGTTACAACTGTCGATGCTTTTTTGATTGTACTTCTTGCGAATGAAGCTTATCAGCTGATTAAATTAACAATTTTATGAATGTTTGTAAAAAAATGCTTGACTACAAATCAGATTTGATTTTTAAACTAACAAAAATATAACTAATAAAAAATAAAGACTTTTTTGTAATTGCTTCTATCGTGCGAAAACATTTTAATAAAAAAAAAAAAATAAAGGCTTAATTTGAAGATGCTGGAGAAAAACTGCTGCTTATTGGAACACAAAATACCGAAGAATTTGCAGCAAAAGATAAAGCACCCTATTTTTACTCGAAAACCAGGTTTTTCAAATATAAAATGGTACATTTTTAACCACAGGAGCATAAAAAAGAACGGCCCAGATCGCACGTTAATTAGTAGCCGAGTATGGTAAACTGCATTTTTCATGAACGTCGTTTGTCAGAGTGATTAATAATTAATATAACTTAAATTTCACTTTACTAATATTTAAAGTTTTAGTTAATGAATTTTAAGCTGGATTTTCGTAGTTCAAAGCTTTTTAAAAATAAAAAATTAAATAAAAAAATAAATTACGTGTGTTTCTTAAAATTTTTTGCGATTGTTTTGAAAATTTTATTTGAAATGTGAGAGGTAAGGAGATTTACAAAAAGCAAGCACTCGAATTACTTTTTAGTAAGAATATAAGAGTCTCTAAGCTAATTTGTAAAAAATTAAAAAAAAATTGTAAAATAAATATTAATGGCATACAAAATATAAACATAAGGTGTTGAATACTTTAATGAAGATGGTAAGACTGAGGGTGACACAACCTTGATAATACTATTGGTTATCATGGTAGTTGGGTCAGCAGCAGGAATTCTCGCTCTCATTTGTGAAATTTTGTACTACCGGCGAAAATTGAGGAGGATTGAGTCAATTAACATGCTTGAGTTTCGGAACCGATCTGAATATTACCTTCAAGAATTTTTATTCAATCAACAAACCCAATTTTAATAATTTTTTTACTTTTTGGATATTCACGGATGCAATTTTTAAATTATTTAAATTTCTTAGTAACTTAATAGTAAATTAACGGCACTGATGAAATTCAATAGTTTGTCAGAGTGATATATTAATTATACAACTTAAATTTTACGTTACTATTATTTAAAATTTATTGAATGACTTTTAAGCGAATTTTTCGAATCTTAAAGCTTTTAAAAATAATTTTAAATCAATGTGTTTGATTTTAAGTAAAAGTGAGAGGCAAGGGTAAAATTAAGCACCCCAAATATTTACATGAAAAAATCACAGTTATAACAGTCAATGCTTTTATGATTATACTTCTTGCGAATGAAGCAATTTTATTCTTTTTGTAGTTAGTTGGAATTTAAAAAAATGTAATTGCAGTCGCATAGTAAGTTTAATTAGCACACTTTAAGTTTAATCAAAATACTTCAAATTACACTTGCTTGACACCGCAGATTGAACTTAAAAAATTTTTTATAATTTTGTAAACCTTATTTGAGATTTTAAGTTTCAGGTGTTATTTTTATTTTAATGAAAGCAGATAAATAAATTAACTCGAAACGTCTGTTAAGGTAGTTCTATCCACCTCGGGATGTTTTTTGCGCAACATATTTGTAACTAAAAAATTTTAGCCATATATTTGTTTATAATAATTTTTTAATGAAAGAATCAATGCTTTTCAGTATTTGGTACAAGAATATAAAAAAAAAATTAAAAATGTTTATTTGTTTAAACAAATGCGGCCCGTTAAATTTTTGAAATTTTTGGGTCATAAAAGCCTGAGTTCCCAGATCTGGGCTACTTGGATCAAAATTCTGCTTGGCTCATATTGAAGATCATTCAATTCTAGGGGGAGGTATCGTGGGAAATTTTTCGCTAAACCTCTTCAGTAATTAATTACAGCTAATTGTTTATAAATTTTAGAGTTCTTTTAACTTTTTTTTTTATAAACAATTAGCCGTAACTCATTACTGAAGAGGATTAGCGAAAAATTTCCCACGATACCTCCTTCTAGAATTGAATGATCTTCAATATGCGCCAAGCAGAATTTTGATCCAAGTAGCCCATATCTGGAATCTCAGACTTTTATGAGCCAAAAATTACAAAAATTTAACAGGTCCTATTTGTTTTTCAATTTTTCAGTTTTTTTTTTATATTCTTGTACAAAATACTGAAAAGCATTGATTCTTTCATTAAAAAATTATTATAGATAAATATATGGCTAAAATATTTCAGTTAAAAATATTAAAAAAAATAATTAAAATTCAAATCTTTAATATAATATAATAACATAATAAGGTAAAATACACCATTAAACAGGTGTGAGTCTCATATACCCAAAAATAAATATTTTAAGAAAAAAAAATCATCAAAATTAAATGTAATTGCCATACGATTACATAATATCTTTAGGAGAATTATCTAAAATGGTATGCATGTTGTCATCACAATTATAGAATATTCATGTCCTGATTATAACTATAATATTATCATGGGATTAAATGTAAAACCGTTCAAATATAATCATAAAATATCATTCTCACAATTATATATTTTCCACAGTATATATCGTAAGAAGGTTTGTTCGAAAATTTAATGTAAAATGAAATTTATTCGTTTTGTAATTTGTTGGAATTTTAAAAAATGTAATCGCAGTCGCATAGAAAGTTTGATTCGCATATACTTTAAGTTTAATCAAAATACTTAAAATTAATCAATTGATACTTCAGATTGAAGTTAAAAAATGTTTTATAATTTTGTAAACCTTATTTGAGATTTTAAGTATCAGGTGTTATTTTTATTTTAATGAAAGCAGATAAATAAATTAACTTGAATTTCTTAATTCTATTAATGTTTAATGAAACGTCTGTTAAACTATTTTTTGTAAGCACAATTTTTACTAAATAAATTAACTGTTTCTATGCAAATTAGTACGAAATTACACAAACAAATTTTTTGTTAGATAATTTTGCAATTGATATTTTTTTAACTTGTCTCGGATATTATATGAAATGCGAGAGGCGAGAAAGCCACCTCAAAAGATTCAAATTCAACCACTTTACTCAAAAGTGGCAATAAATAAATATATTCAAAGTTATGCCAGAGGAAAGTACTTGGATGAAAATCAAAAAATTTAGAAAGGTATTTTGTTTGAATTATTGTTTATAATTTAACTAATTCACCTTTTGTAAAGCTTATTGTGAAAATTTGGACCAAAAAGACTAACAAGTTCCACTGTTTAAAAACTGCTTGAATTACTAAAAAAATTCTAAAATTAATTTAAAATCGAAAGCACCTGGATTAAAAGTAGTGAACTAAAAATAAATTTTCACAGCCTAATAATGTGAATAAGGCTTTATTAAGAATAATATCAGTATATTAAATTTTTGATAAATATTAATTTCTAGACTATAAATTTTGTTCTATTAAAAGAAAGACTTTTTTTAACAGTAAATTTATTTCTAGCTGAAATTTTGAAAGTAAGCAACGTTTCATTGAAAAATGAAAGTCTCAGGCATTTTCATTGTACTTTTAACCACCAGAAGCGTTAAGGTAAATTTTTAATTTATTTTTAATTTTAAAATAAATTTGTAACCTAACGCGAAATTTCAAAGGGAGGATTTGAAGATTTAAAAAAAAAAACTTTTTCTTGAAACACAAAATATCCGTAAAAGTTGCAAAAGATAATCCATACAAATTGGCTTGTGTTCTTGCTTGTGTCAGCTAAGGATTAATGACCGTAAGTTAATATCTCTTTTTACTCGCGTTTTCAATGCAAAAATATTAAATGTTTTGAATTATTTGAGGTTAATCCTGGGGAAACTTTCACCATCTTTGGGATGGTCGTTCCAGCAGCAGGATGAAATTGATTGATTGATTGATCCAATTGACATCTTATGTAACTTTCAGAATTCTCTGGATAAAGGCGAGGATAAAGGTAAATACTTTGCTTATTTATCCTGCAAGATTCAGTTTGTTTTAAATTAACTTGGTATTTTTTAAAAGGGACTTATTTTGTTGCTTATTGATTTCTAATTAACAGAAACTTATGTTCAAAGTTATAAAATTATATTCAAACTTTTTTGTGTGTACTGATTCACAAACCCATATCCAAAACTCTATTTTGTATTTTTAAATGAGATCAAGAATTTAAGTAAAAAAACATGACACAATCAGTCAAGTGCACATCAGTTGCAAATTAGTTTCTAATGATTAGCAATAATTGATACCCGACATAGACCTGTTTTTAAAGACATCTAAAAGTCTTTACAGTATCCGAATTTCCAAACTTTACAGCTTATCCTAACTCTAACCCATTTTAGCTATTTCCTCAAATTTCCTAGCACTAATGTGGTTTATTTTTAATTTTCAGCTTCTGGTGATTACTGCAATTTTTTCAAATGCATGGGTTGAACAAAATTATAAGGAGAGAAAAATAGTACTTTGCGCTTTATGGCGAAAAAAATAAAGAATTTACACCCCGAAGCGAAGCCGAGGTAAACTGCAATTTTGGGCGTTCTTTTTTATTGCCAAGGCTCATATATTATTTTTCTTCGTCAGTGGCGAGAAGAAAATATATTGTTACTTGTTACTTTTTATTGTTATTCGAGTTGTGATTCAGAAAAAAAAAATTAGTGCTATAAATTATGAATTTCAAATTTTTTATTGCTGAATAATTTTTCTTTACTTTCCTTGAAACTTTAATTTTTATCTACTGTCAGCACAAAAATTGCATAAGTTTATTAAAAAGTATCAAGACTAATATATATCATGCAAGAAATGTTGATACAGTGGAACTTGTATAATTCGAGCTTGTATAATTCAAAAACTTCGATTATTCGAAAAACCTGGTTGGTACCAAACAGCTTCCGTTTGAACAATGTGAAAAATACTTGCATATCTCAAAAGCTAAACTTGTGTGGGATTGGTGGTTTTTTTTGAGTTATCCAAGTTTTATTTCGAGTTACATAAGTTTTTTCGAATCACGAGAGTTTTTTTTCGAAATAAAGTCTCTTAAATAATCTCAACTTTTCGAACCAATATTCTTATGATATGTATATTGTACTTGAAAAAAAAAACTATTTATGGATTTTAATGAGAAACAAAAAAAAATATTTTATGATTTAATTTTTATTTAATTTTAATTTTTATCAATTTTTTTAAAAAGTATTTTTTTTTTTCATACTTTTAATAATGACTCTATTGCTTATAATTTATAAGAATATTATCTTTGACGAATTTTTCGACCTAGAGAGCTATAATTAATAATTAAACTCGACATAATACGTGGATGCCATCTGCAATCACTTTTTTTATTTTAACAAGCAGTTATACATATATATATTTGTTCAACAAGGGAAAAAAATAGGATTTGGCTTTCAATGCAGTTGTATGACAGCATTGAAAGTGAAAATTCGTAAATTTTTTTCCGTGTTCAACACATTGTTTTTCATTAAAAGCGAAAAAAAGATCGCCCGAAAGTAAGAAAGTAGTTCTTTTTTGCGGCGTATAATGAAAAATAATTTTATTAATAATAATTAATTTTTTAATATAAATTTATTAATTAGCTCTCTAGGTTTAAAAATTCGTCAAAAATAATTTTTTTTTCATTTTATTTTTATAATTTATTCGGCGAATTCAATTTCTTTATAATGATTAAAAATATTCTTTTACTTTTTAATTTACTAGTATATTAGGCACGCGTCGCATGCAGAATGATTTAAAACTTTCAACCTTAATTATTTTCTTAAGGGCGCTCTATCCACCACCGAGTATTTTTTGCGAAGTATATTTGTAACTAAAATATTTTAACCATATATTTATTTATAATAAGTTTTTAATGAAAGAATCAATACTTTTCAGTATTTAGAACAAGAATATAAAAAAAAAAAATTAAAAATGTTTATTTGTTTAAACAAATACGTCCTGTTAAATTTTTGTAATTTTTGGCTCATAAAAGTCTGAGATTCCAGATCTGGGCTACTTGGATCAAAATTCTGCTTGGCGCATATTGAAGATCATTCAATTCTAGGTGGAGGTATCGCGGGAAATTTTTCACTAAACCTCTTCAGTAATTAATTACAGCTAATTGTTTATAAATTGTAGAGCATTTTTAACTTTTTTTTTATAAACAATTAGCCGTAACTCATTACTGAAGAGGTTTAGTGAAAAATTTCCCACGATACCTCCACCTAGAATTGAATGATCTTCAATATGCGCCAAGCAGAATTTTGATCCAAGTAGCCCAGATCTAGGAACTCAGGCTTTTATGACCCAAAAATTTTTTAAATTTAACAGGACGTATTTGTCTAAACAAATAAACATTTTTAATTTTTTTTTATATTCTTGTACTAAATACTGATATGAAAAGCATTGATTCTTTCATTAAAAAATTATTATAAATAAATATATAGTTAAAATATTACAAATATGCTGCGCAAAAAACACCCAGTGGTGGTAGCTAAAATGTATTCTTGCTTTAATTTTTTTATTGATATCAACTACTCAACATACTAACTAAGCTAAAAATAAAAAAAACATAATATAAACAATAAAGCAATTAATTTTAACCTATCAACAGAGAAATTTGTATGAGCCAATCAGAATGATTCTTTTAGCTATTTTATCCATTAAAAATTAAAGCAATTGAAATTTAGAAAAAAAATGTTTTTATTTCTTCTTGACAGAGAAATTAAAACCTATAAAATATTTTTTTAATGTTTTTCATCCTTAGTTCCTAACAAGGCATGATTTTAAGCACTAGTTTACTTTTAATAAAACAAGAAATTATGGATGAATAACTGATAAAATATTGTTGATTTTTTAGAAGAGGAAATTATATCGATAAACGTTAAAAGCAAAAATATAAAAATTTTTTAACAACAATTAAGATCCTTGATTTAAATGTAATTGGTTCATTACACTGATGACGACTCAAACTTTTTTTCGCTGGAGACGATAAAACGTTAATTTTTATTATCTTTTGTTCCATTATGAGCGTAAATTTTCTTTTTGAGAAAATTTAAGTAAAACAATTTTATTAAAGTGAATAAAAAAAATATAACATTTTAAATAAATATTTCTTTTTGC